>JAQPPZ010016390.1:9557500-14557500 GCA_028583015.1 Wollemia nobilis
TTATCATGCTAGGAATGGATTTCAAGAGAATATCTTTGGCCTCCTCATTGCACTGCAATTCCTGACCAAGGATAGAATTGAAATAAGTTACTGCCTCCTTTCTAATTTCTATTAAGTCCTGAGTAATAGAACCATATGTTTTTTTTTAATTTTTATCTTGTTATTGCTTATGTTTCTAAGCGTGGTGACATGAAAAAACTTGGAATTTGAATCTCCATATTTCAACCAAAGAGCCCTTGATTTTTGCCTCCAATAGATTTCCTCATAGGCCAAAATGTTATGAAACTCTGCTAGTTTTGTTCGTTCCTCCTGCCTAGTAGTTTCATCAGCATCACCATGTTGAATCCTCTGATTAATTATCTTCAAAATTTCAACAACCTATTTTTTATTTTCAAAGAGGTTTCCAAAGACCTCTTTGTTCCAATTTCGAAGCTTTTCCTTAACAAATTTTAATTTTCCAACAAGTTCAAAAGTTGCACTACCCCTGACAGGCTGCTGCCACCACTGAATTAAGTTATCTCTAAAATTGAAATGTTTGATCCACATAGATTGAAATCTGAAACGTTTCTTGAAGGATAGAGAGTTAGAGATATCCAAAAAAATGGGATTATGATCAGAGGCAATTTTAGGAAGGGCTTGCAAGGTATAATCATCGAACAAAGTTGTAGCCTCCTTTGATAAAAATAACCTGTCAAGCCTTTCTTGAATGAGATGACACCCTATCCATCGATTGCTCTAGGTATAATTCGCTCCTCTAATTTTTACATCCATCAACATGTTGGAGTTCACAAAGTCATTGAAATCATCCATGCTCCTGATAGGTGGTCCATTTCCACCCATTTTTTCTGAAGGGTAAAGAGGAGTGTTAAAATCCCTGACCGAATCCAGGGGACATTATGGAATATTTCACTTAGATTTCCTAAGTTCTCCCACAGTAGAGCTCTCCCTTGAATTGAAGTCAGGGCATAAATATTTGAAAGGATACATACCATTTCTTTTATTTATTAAATTAAATTCCTAATGCTTCAATTTATAAATAAATAAATATTTTCATTAATATGAATTATCATTTTTCAACATAACATAATTCATTTTTTTGACAATATTATCTTAATATAATCATTTAAGGGTTAATATAACTCTTAATTAATATAACCATTAATTATTTTGAGTTCATCTCTTAGCATAATATTAATTTATTAACTAAAATTATTTCATTATTCATCAATTAATATTTATTACATATAAGACAAGTATAGTAAAACCCTCCATACTCTTAAAGAATAACATATTACATCAATTTTATTAGGTAAATCTCCCCATAATTCTAGTCTATTTGAGCATAAGTAAATCATCATAGGCAGGATCACTGATGTACAGGTTCCAACTACCTCCTTTCTCCTCCAATGCCTTCCCTTGATCATTTAAGGATAGTAGGGGATCAGGGCACTCATGGTTCAATATAGGCATACCTATAAATGCATCTATCAATTACTTTGCCAAATTGAAACTATATAAATTCAATCAAGTCTCTAACAATATAAAGCATAGTTGATATCATAAAAGAATCATAACTTTTATTTTCACCTCTCAAATACCTTCAGATATTTATTCAACATGCACCACTTAGATCACATATTTTACTTTAATCAAATATTTCGTTATTTCACAAATCAAGGTCCCATACCCTTAATCTACAAAATAACCATTCCTTTTATTTATTAAAATAAAGTCCTAATGCTTCAATTTATAAATAAAAAAATATTTTCATTATTTCACAAATCAAGGTCCTATACCCTTAATCTACAAAATAACGATTCCTTGTATTTATTAAATTAAATTCCTAATGCTTCAATTTATAAATAAACAGATATTTTTATTATTTCACAAATCAAGGTCTCATACCATTAATCTACAAAATAATAATTCCTTTTATTTATTAAATTAAAGTCCTAATGCTTCAATTTATAAATAAACAAATATTTTCATTATTTCACAAATCAAGGTCCCATACCCTTAATATACAAAATAACCATTCTTTTTATTTATTAAAATAAAGTCCTAATGCTTCAATTTATAAATAAACAAATATTTTCATTATTTCACAAATCAAGGTCCCATACCCTTAATCTACAAAATAACCATTCCTTTTATTTATTAAATTAAATTCCTAATGCTTCAATTTATAAATAAACAAATATTACATTATTATGAATTACCATTTTTCAACCCAACATAATTCATTTTTTTGACAATATTATCTTAATATAGTCATTTAAGGGTTAATATAACTCTTAATTAATATAACCATTAATTCTTTTGAGTTCATCTCTTAGCATAATATATTAACTAAAAGTATTTTACTTGTTATAAAACCTCTACACCATTTACCAAGCAAAAAGAGGGTTTAAACTAGCATAACCATCCTCCCAAACAACTGGACGATCCCAACCAAGCGGGATGCATGAACCATACTATGTGAAATACATAGGGGTAGAACAATGAGGTGGACAGGACTCGGTGATCAAACCAGCAATCATGTTGACACAAGCAACCAATACAATAGGTAGCCAAGGTTGCACAAGTTTCCTAGTGAGTTTGAACTACAACTAGAACTCGAGTTAAGCAAAAGAACAACCCACATGACCAACCTATTTGTTCATTTATAAGAGGGAGTACCTCCCATATAAAATCATACCAACCCTTACCACACAATATGTGTTGGACGGGAAAGGGAGAGGTTCGTAATGGTCCATCTCGCTCAAATTTACCAGAGTGATGATGATGCTCACAAAGGATAAGGAGTTCCTAAATCTATCCCTATGCCATCCCAAAGTCAAGCGATGGATGAAGCAAAAAGGGTAAGCCATACACAAGCTCCATGACAACTATAGGGTGAAAGAGAGCGTCTAATAGGAGATATACTTTCTAATCGGTTTGGGTGAGAATATCTACACAGAGACAACTAGGTCTCTCCTCCAACACATGGTAGATAAGAACATCGTCATATTGATATTGCCCAGACCTTGTGCTATCCTTATCTACGTATATGACAAAGGTCTACCCAAAGGTGCATGAGGCCTACCTAGACAATCTATGGTTGACATTCTCAACCAATGTGAAGTAGAAACGGAATTTCCTCATCAAGTAATGGCTTACACTCAAATACAGGGCTGGAGTACTAACAAGGGAGATGCCATAAAGATGAATCAATAACAAAATATGAAAGCAATAAAACCATTAAATAAAATATCTCTTATGAGCCAACCTCATTTTAATGGAATTGTCACTTCCTTCCAGCTTTTTAAATCATTCACTAATGGTTTTATTTCTTCGATCCTTGGTTGTGCCATGTTGTCTTGCATCTCGTCCTCATATCTCCTCTTCCCTCTTCTCCTTACCATGCTTCCCAATCCTCCTTGTCTTATTCGCTCTTGTCCTACTTCTCTCTCTACCCGACCTCCTCTTTGTCAATGCCCTCTGCCCATCATAACTTTTTCAACTACTCTTGTACAGTGGTCGATATGAGATATTTTTATCAAATATTTTTAATAATATCCACCATAAATGGAGCTCTCCCCATTCAACGTTGGCAGGATTTTCTCCAACAACTCGAACATGCCACTTGTAGTCCCTTTTAAGAGGTAATTTATCTAATGTTTTCATATAATTTAATTATCACCCTCGATAACCTTTTATCAGTTATAAATGAAGATACATTTCTCATTTAACATAAAAAAACTATTGTTTATAAATGGAAATCTTTTATAGGAGTTAATATTTATAAGTTCCTATATTTATAAGTGAGGCTCTATTATCACTTAAAATAATATAACTATTATTTGGAAATGAAGTTGTATTATCACTTAAGGTAAATCAAATATTATTTTGAAATGAAGTTTCTTTTGTCATTTAAAATAAAAATATATATTATTTTGAATAAAATTTTCTTTGTTATTTAAAATAAAACAAATATTAATTTGAAATGAAATTTCTTTTATCATTTAAAAGAACGTACTATATATATATATAGCATAGAATAGAAGGTTTTCTTATCAAGTGCCAACATCATATTATTCCTTTAAAATACTCTAAGCAAAATAATGAGCTTTTAAAACAACCAAATTATTTCCCCTCCCTTCTTGTTGCCCTAGTTACCATTAAGAATTTTGGTTTTTTTATCTTCCAAAGATTTGGTAGGCTTGGGAAAGCATCAAACCATGAATCTAGTTGACAAGAAATGTTATTTAGGATGGGATTTCCATTAATTCTATGAACCTTTAATGTCCCCTTATATTGAATATCTAGGGATTCCCTTTTGCCCAAATCCCTCGGATGTATGCACAAAATCTGTAAAAGGGACATCTCTATAGTGACCAACTTGTTTTCCAAGTTGACTAGGGATTGGCATCATTGGGATTATATAAAATTTAGACTTAGACCTATCTCCACTAATAAGAAAATCTTTGAGACAATTAAACAAACCATACTTGATTCTATACATTACAATATCATAGTGTGCTCTTAGTGTCCTTGGTGGAAGGACTGGAAGTGGTATATGGAGATACCCTTTCTTAATTATAAGGCAAAATTTGGTTAAAAATGGTTATCACAATAATTACCCATGGTTGACAAACTAAATGCTAGTTGGAACCTCTCCTCACCTAGGAATATTTGGGTCTATCATTTTCACACAACCTATTATACATACCTCGAATCCAAACAAGCATTCTTTACCTGCATTTTAATTCACTAAGATATACCACTTCGTAAATGACTTATCTACATTGTGGTTTTCAACCCATTATATCCATATTATGATGAACCTAAATATCTTCTTCATCTCTTTTGGATATGTCATAAGGATTCGGATGCTTGGAAGCGGATTTTTTACTTTTTCTAGCCTTTCATCTTGTAGTGGTTCACATGGAAATAAATTCTCCTTGGATACCCTCCCCTCCTCCCTCTAGTATTTCTTGAAGTTTGACATCTCTTTAGGATCAACATTTTATTTTCTTTATGGAAAGCAATAAATGATTCCTTGTTCTTTTGGGTCTACGTTGTTACATTCTATAGTGTGATTTATAGGGTCAATGTTGTTTCTTCTATGCTACTATAAATTTTAGTGTAGGCCAACAAAGTGGTAATGGATTTATCCCATTCATAGGAATTAATTAAGGAATGGAGGAATGCTCCTTGCACTATTAGCAGGGTTCCTCCCAAGCCCACTAGCAATGAGGTAATTTTTAGTCTAGCTAGCATTGATGTTCAACTCCCCCAAGAATCCTTAGGCCCCCTCTCCACGTCACACTCAAGTGAGGATCCTCAAAGAAATATAGGTAAACTTACATAGCTGTCAATTTGAACTGACCATTTCTCCAACCATAAGCATAGAGGCTAATACTGAACATGGTAGGTCTGACTACCAAGGTGACTCATCCTCTATACCAAGGTGGGAATCAAAACACATAATGCATGTATGAAATTATAGCTAGGACCAATCAATCAAAGGCAAACCTTCATAGTATTGGTAGATGTAATCGATTATGAGGCCCACAGAACCATAAGTGGTTTGAGGCATGCTTTACCTCCAGTTTTTGATGAAAAGTTAATGACTATTTAGAGGTGTGATTATCTACCCATTTTCTATTGTTTGTAAAATTATTATATTTTATTTAATATAATATATTTTTAATTAATTATTAATTTGAATTAGTTTTAAAAATAAAATTGCAATTCATTTTAAAATACATTTTAAAAAATATCAAGTGGCATTGACTCAGTCGATTAGATTCGTCAATGTTTAAGGAGGAGACCCAGGTTCCAATCTTACCAAACAATACATGGATAATATCCAATAATATCAGTATGTAGTGATGATATAATAAAGGTGGGACCCATTTCAATTCCATATATAAATAATTGAAAAAAATAAAAAAATAAAAAAATCATAATATTACTCATTTAAAAAAATTGATTTGTAATCTGATTTCATTACCAAATTTCTGAAAATATTATAAAATTATATAAATTTTAAAAATATCCTATCTCAATATCTTTATAAAATTTATAAAATAAAAATAAAAATACATATAACTATTCCTTTATAAACTAAATACATAACATTATCTCAAGCCATGTAATATGGGTAATTGGTATGAGTGGTGGTTCTTATTAACTTATTATTTTTTTTTAATTTGTGGAAAACATCTAAAATATGATACTATTTTTAGGTAAGATTCAATTTCAAAGATTTCTTTATATTTCCTATATTAGAAATTTTTTTTTATGAATTTCATTTTCATTTTGAAGGAGCAATTTTTTCAACGGTGCCAGAATAATTAAATCAACCATAAATAAACTTAGAATTTGTAAGTATGAAATTATAAGAAAAAACAACTTTCCAAGTTTAAGCTTTTGAGTATCACAGATTGGTACATTTTCTTTTCCTCTAAAATTTTTAATTTTAATCTTAAATCTCTTATTTAAAGGACTCAAGCTTTCGTCTTCAAACCCATTCAAATCGAAACCCTTCTATTAAGCAGATAAATCCAATACAATCATTCCAATAAAAATAAACAACCCCCAAAACTACCTTAATGAATATTCTCAAACTTTGCTATAATTTCTGTCAAACATAACACTTATAACTTAGCTTCGATATGGTGATCTAATAAAAAAGGATAACACTGGTAGATCTGATAAACCTTGCAATGATGTTCACATAAGACACTAAATGAGACAAAAGAATAACAGAAAGAAAGTGACAGATTACAGAATTCACATGGAATGCATTTACAGCCCAAGAAATAGAAAGACACCAGATTACAAAAGAGTCATAGTATTACAGTGGTATATGCACTCCAAGTACTACAATGAACAAGATATAGAGGAGAAGAAATATAACCGAATGTAGCACAATGGAGGCAACCGTGGTCTTGGAGTTCATAACCTCCGCTGGTCTGTGCTTGCCTGGAATCTGAAACAGTAGACCCGGAGAGACAAGTATGAAAAGAATAAAACCAACAATAAATGGTGCCCAGTCTCTCATTCTTCAATACCTTCCCTTCTCATTTAGATTTCGGTCAAGACATTATTGTTAAAATCCACAATTCAATACAATCTGCCCCTTAAAACCCAACAAAAATCATGTATATAACAGTGCACCCACTTGCTCAAACTGATAAGACAATTGCAGAACAGGTCATGTGTGGGGCATCACTGCCTATTGCTTTAACGTCTGTGGGAAAAAAAGCAAGATTCCAAAGCACTTTCAGAGATGGGTTTGAAGAATATCATGTCTAATCACTTAAAAAGAAATGTCCAAGGAAAATTCTTACTTTTAACTTGTGGAGAATCTCTTTTCTAAGTGATTGAATTTCAATATAAATCTTCACTAAAAAATAAATGTCGAGGAAAATTCTTACTTTTTAGTTGTGGAGAATCTCTTTTTAAGTGATCGAATTTCAATATAAATCTTCAAAAGTTAAGTTTGGATCACTTTTAAATGGATCATGTAAGATTTCTCAAATGTGATATTAAACTATTATGATTGTTTTAAAATATTGGCCAAAAACTTTACCAAGCAAATGAACAAACATGGGACCCTATCATCAACACCATGATAGTTGCGTGTAATGAAAGATTGACCATCGACTCTCATGGTATTAATAACGATTATACAATATTTTGGTGTCTTGCAACTAAGAGACTTATTTAATGTTGCTAGTGAATTCTGAAATCTATTTGATGCGTTGGACAACACTTCTAGTTGTATAGATAATTAATTAATTGTTTGAGATTTATGAACTTTTCGAAATGAAAAGTCATTCATATATAAAAAAAATTAATAAAGAAAACTAGTCAAATAGTTAGATGGATGCCAATACGTGGAGAATAGATTCATATAAATCTATTAAAAAAGTGTGAAAGCTTGTGGATATGAATCACATATAAAGAATGTATTTTAGGTATAAATTAAAAAATTATATATATAATTTACGAGGTTTAATGGGATAGGAATTTTATAAGAAATATAGTTATCAACTTTAAATTTGATCTAATTATTATTATTTTTAACTTTTATAGTTGGTTAATAGTTTTAATGTTGAATTATTCTATTTTCTTTATTTTACTTTATTTCAAACAATTATTGTAATGATTACATTACTAGAGTATCTACATTGCTCAAATACCACTATATACTTATTGAAATATTTATAATCTAATCTTATTAGATCAAGGCCAATAGTGATATAGTACTTATAAGTGCCTCTTGATGCGAGCCTACGGGCAAGTACTAGGTAAGTCTTTGGGCATCTTCATGTAAGCCTATAGACAAGTGCTATGTAAACCTTTGGGCATCTTGATATAAGCCTATGAGCATCTTTCTATGTAAGCCTACATGCATTCTTCTATGTAAGCCTATGGGCATCTATGTGTAAGCCTAAAAACATCTTTATGTAAGCCTAAGAGCAATAAATTACCCTTAGTGGTATTGGTTAATCCACCTTTATAGATCAATTTTCTTAAAGGGTAATTTATTATAAGGTTAACATCAAGGTTAAGTTAATGTTGACCAGAGGTTAACCTCTCATTGAGGTTTTTGGTATCACTACAAATACCTCTCAATGAGCAATCATTTGAATCATAGTGTGATATTTAAAAAATATTATGTGGTTCCTACAAGCACCTACCCCTTATTTCTTCTCTCAATCATGTCATTTATCTTTCTTTTTTACATATACACTCTTCTTTTTTGCTCTTCTTCCTATTTTCTACATATGATTGTAGTAAATGGATGCTTTGAGATATTTTTAAAAATATTGCAAATTCTAACATGTTACCAAATCCAAATCAAAGGAATCTCACTCAATCACATAAAAAAAAGTGTATAGGAAACATTATGGTAGATATGGATGTATAGACACCAAATTTTAGTCATTTGCACAACCAATCCATCAAAACCCTTCAAATCCCTACCAACTCACCAAAACCCCCAATTTGCCACAAAATCCTCTTTTATTTCCCTAATCTTCCTCAAATTCTTCATAATATTGCTTAATCCTAATTAAACCCACATTTTCCTCTAATATTCCACTTAACAACCACAAATCTCCTTTCACACTCCATGAGGTTTAAATTTGAATTTATTTGAATTTAAAATTTCCATTGGTGGCCCAAATCAAAAATATTAAATGCCCATTAAACCTTCCACACCCTCCATTTCATTGTTTCACACTATCAAACGAGTTTATTTGAATTTAAAATTCAAAATGGAGGCCCAAGCCACACACATTAAATGTCATTAAAATCCAAACCCTTTTCACACTAGGCAAAATATATAACTTTATATCTTGGGTACCCACCTTGTCCCTACAAAAAATCTATAAATACCCATCTCCTTCCCTCCATTGATCGTTTAAAAAAATACTACCAAAGTGTTGCCCAAATTACTGAGGATTTAGGGTTTATATATATTTGAATGTGCTTTCAAGTCTTATTTTTTATTATGCATATGCTTTTCCCATAGATGCTACTAATGATTTATAGCAGGCTTGTGTACATGAATCAAGGACAGTAAGAGGCTTAGAAAGGTTGCATATACCAGTAACCAAAACGTGTTCAAGACTCACGAGTGTGACAAAGGAGATACTATGCTACACCATTGAACTCAATTGTAAATAGAAATCCCTCCTTTTTGGAGGTAGCATTGTAAAAACCCCAAGGGATTCTAAGTGTAATAAAAGGGCACATATTATAATGGCATATTTTATCTGTTCATTTACATATTATGGTACAATTTTCTTGGTTTTACAAATGACGATCATGATAAATTTTTAGCTCTTTGTTTAGATTGCTAATGTTTTATGCACAACACTCATCATTTTATGGTTGTAGGTACTATTCCAAATATGTTTGACTGATTTTAGGTGTTTTTCGGAGCTTTTATAGGTAGGTATCATTATAACCCTTCTATTACATATTCTTGCTTTAAAAAATAAATCCAATTTTATTTCCTTTTTTATTTTTATTTTCTTTAGAAAAAACAAAAAATTTCCTTCTCTACTCTTTTTTATTAATTTTTAGCCCCTAAAAAAACAATAAATTTCTTTTTATTTTATTTTATTATTTCTAGTGATTTAATTTTGAAAAAAGTGGGTAGGGTCAGTCCTACTTCCCTGCACCACCCTCTACTACCAAGCCCCTATGTAGAGTCACCATTGTAGCCCTTACACAAGCCCCTCTCTCATGGCCATGGGCTAAATTGTGCCCCTTCCCTACATCACCTCATTGTAGCCCCTATGCATGGCCTCTCCCAAACCTTACCTAACATGATATCCCTCATCCCCCTATGAGCCACGTGCCACTGCACGACCCCCCAAAACCTCCTCTCTCTTCTTCCACTTAGGCCTCTACGAGTTATGCTCTGTATGTGGCCATATCTTCTCTATCAACCCCCTTATATACCATGCTCTATGTGTGACCCCATCCTCTCTAGAATCAACCTCTCTCAAGCTCTCATGGGCTACGTTGTGTAAATAACCTCCTCCACACCCCACTCGAATAACCTCCCCTAGGGTCACACATTTGCATGACCCCCTCTTCCACACCTTTGTGAGCTATAGATTCCTTGAAACCCTTTGCTTCTCTCCCTTTACCTCACCCCATGACCCTAAGTAGGTTATCACTTTACCTCACCTATGGCCCTTAGTGGATAATTGCTCCTCCTTGATCTTGTGATTTTGACCCTCTCTTCTCCCCTCTTAGCTCCTCATGCACTAGAAGGCTATGGTATGCATGTGACCCCCTACTCTTCAACCCTCTTATGAGACACACTCTATGTGTGGTCCCACCTCGCTTATCCCCTACCCATGGCCCTACCATGGGCTTCCACCCAACCTATGTGGGTTGCATGCCATCACACATCCCTTATTTACCAATCCCTTACCTATGGCCCTATCATAGACTCCCCTCTCTCTCTATGGATAATTCACCAATGTGTGGCCCCACCCCACCACCTTCCCAACCTATGATCCTGTAGCGCCCTCATTCCATGTATGTCATAGGCCTGTAGGACTACACACATAAATCTTATACAAGAGATAGGCTTGATAGGTTTGTGTCTTACCTATCATCACTATAAGGGCCTATGATGAGCCAACATGCACAGGGGATGTGCGAGTTGACGCGTGCTAACCTTTTCATCCCTATTAATAATTAAACAATACAATTTAAAAATAATCTACAAAAAGGGGGTGTATTTTAAAAAATAAAAATAAAAACCACCCAAACATTTAGCTAATAAAATAAAAATAAAACATCACAACAAAAATATTAAAAATATTACAAAAATAAAGAATAAATAATTAACACATTAAAACCATACACATAATAAAAATAAAAAATAAAAATCAAATCAATTCCAAATAAGAAAACTTCAAAAAACTAAAAAAATACAAATTCAAATAAAAATATCAAACCAAAAAAACAAAAAAAAAAATCAAATCTTGTGTTTAAAAAAAAAAGCATATCAAGGTAACCAAATTGTGCATTTTGTAGTGAGAACATTGGACTCCCATTTTTATAACCCCCAAAAATGATCATACTTTCATGGAATGTAAGGGGGTTGAACAACATCCCCAGACAAAAATCTATTTGTGATTTGATTCGTGTTCATTCTTCGGATGTGGTTTTTATTTAGGAGACTAAATTAGCTATTGATAGTTTGTTCAATATTGCTCCCAAGTTGTGGAGAAAGGGGTAATGTCAGTGTATTGGTGCATGTGGATATGCTGGTGGCCTTGCTTGTTTATGGGATCCAGTTAATATCTCTCCTCTTACCTAGATTTCCAGCAGGTGGTCTATTTTGATGATCGGGCATGATAATGAATCTGGTGAGACCATCCTACTTACAAACGTGTATGCTCCTATTTATTACAATGGTAAAGTAAATTTATGGGAGCACATTGGCTTTGTGAGAAGTCTGGCTCCCCTATACCCATGGATTTTGGCTGGAGACTTCAATTCTATCACTTATCTGGAGGAAAAACGTGGTGGGATTGATCGTCTTGAGCCTTTTTCTTCTATCTTCAATGCTCATATCCGGGCCTTGAACTTGGTTGACATCAATCCAGATAATGGGATATTTACCTGGCATAATAGAATATGTGGGGAATATTCCATTTCAGAGAGACTGGATAGGTTTTTGATCTCTAGTTTTTGGATTGGCAATAATAGAAGCACTAGTTCTATGATTCTGGAGGGTAGAGGATTTGATCATTGGCCTATAAAACTCTTTGCTCTGGATTTAGGGCTAAAAAATAATCCCTCATTTAAGTTTCAACTTATGTGGCTGTGAGATCCTAAGCTTCATGATTTCATGTGAGGCTGGTGGACTAATGGCAAACCTCCTCATGGCACCGCTATGTACTCCTTTATGAAGCGGCTACAATTTGTTAAGCATAAATTGAAGAGATGGAATAGACTAAATTTTGGGAACCTTTCCTTGGCTAAGTCTGGCAGCTCTTAGGAGGGTGGAAGAAGCTTCAAGGAAGATTAGATATCAGGGACTCACAGAGGAGCTTCTTGTTGAGGAATCTAAGGCTGTAAAAGACCTTGCTGAATGGGAACTGAGGGAAGAAATTTTTTGGAAACAAAAAGCTCGAGTAGATTGGCTTTAGGAAGGGGATAGGAACACAACCTTCTTTTATAACTTTGTTAAGGCTCGTCGTAATGGTAACCTGATTACCTCTCTTGTTAATTCTTAGGGTGCCCTACTTTCTTCTTTCAGGGATATTTCAGAAGAGACTAAGAGGTATTTTTCCTCTCTCTTCAAGGAGGATGCCCTCTCAGATGATGAGGAAGAAAAACTTATTCTAAACTGTATTCCCTCGATTTTTTCTAGAGAGATGAATGAGCACTTAATGGGTCCAATTTCCCTTGAGGAGCTGAAAAGTGTTGTATTCAAGATGAAAAAGGGGAAAGCCCCAAGTCCGGATGGATTCTCGATTGAGTTTTATCAAGATTTTTTGGAGTTAATCAAATTTGACCTTTTGGAGGTGGTCCGTGAGTCCCAAAAGAACAAACAGATGCTAAGGGCCCTAAATTCTACCTTTGTGGTGCTTATTCCCAAGAAAGAGGAAGAAAATTCCTTGGATATGTTTAGGCCTATTGCTCTCTGTAATGTTGTATATAAGATCATCACAAAAATTATTGTTGAGAGGCTAAAGATATGGTTGAGAAAAATCATCTCTGAGGAGCAAGGTGGGTTTGTTGTTGGTCGACAAATCATGGATGGGGTTGTTATTGCTACAGAAGCTATTCACTCAATGGAAACTTGTAAGGAGAAAACTATGTTCATTAAGTTGGACATGGCAAAAGCCTATGACAGAGTTAGATGGCCCTTTCTTCAAAAAGTTCTTGTTTCTTTTGGCTTTGAGGAGGAATGGATTAGATGGGTGATGAGCTGTATTTCTTCTTCCTCATTCTTTGTTCTTGTTAATAACTAGACATCGGAGCTGTTTGAGGCCTCAAGGGGATTGAGGCAAGGAGATCCTCTATCTCCTTATTTGTTTATCATTATGGCAGAAGGGTTGGGCAGATTACTCAAGTCTCAGGTCAGGCATGGTCTCATTCAGGGGTGGAAGTGGGATAATAGTTTGCCACCTCTTTCCCACCTTCAATTTGTTGATGATACTACTTTGTTGGGAGTTGCCACTATCAAGGAAGTTGGAAACATTAGACAGTCTCTTGACATATATCTTGGTGCTTCTAGACAGGTGATTAATGAGGACAAGTCCTTTATTTTCTTCTTCAATACCCCCCTCTTATTCAATCCAGGATTGCTCGCATTCTAAGATTCCAGGTCGAGACTCCCCCCTTCATTTATCTTGGGATTTCGATTTCATCTCATCCTCTGCCTAGATATTCTTGGCAGTCTATACTTGATAAGTTTAGAAGGAAGGTAAATCACTGGACTATTAGATGGCTATCCTCTGCAGGTAGAGTATTGCTTTTAAAATATGTTATTCAAGCTTTACCCATTTACAGATGTTTTGTGTAAACAGCTCCTCGTTTCATCAAGGACATAGATGCTTTGTCAAGACAGCTTTTGTGGTCTGGCAAACTTGATCAATCTAAATAGAGTTTGGTTAGATGGGATTCCATTTGTAGGCCAGTTCAAGAGGGAGGCCTTGGGTTGCGACAGACAACTCTTTTTGGGCAGGCTTTGGCTACGAAACTTTATTGGAGATGGTGTACCTCTCAAGATCAGATTTGGGCTAAAATATTATCTTATAAATACTTGAGAGGTATTTCTGAGGCAGATATCCCTAGAGCCAGTTTTTTTGGGAAAGGTTTTGTTATCTGGGACACTCTGAAAAGAGGAGCTAATTTAATTAAGCAAGGTTTGTTCTGGATTTGCAATCGGGGATCAGATGTTCTTTTTTGGGAGGATTCTTGGGATGGCCACCCTCCTATCTTGACTCAATATCCGAGGTTACATTCCCTAAGCATTTTTTTCTTGGAAGCGGGCTGGTCTCATGTGGAGGACTTTAAAAAAATCCAGTATTTTGGAAATATGGAGATGTACAGATGGAAAGATCCGCAGGAATGGCCCCAAGGGGGATTGGCCGAGGATAGAGATGTGCTTGCTCTTATTCTTATGGGGAGGTACTATTCTTCATTGAGGGATAAAGACATTCTGGATTGGAACCCTAATCCCAAGGGAACCTACTCTGTAGCCTATGGTTATCAGGATCTTGATAAGAAAAATTTTGGGAGTCTCCATGTCACATGGTGGAAAAAGGTGTGGAATAGATTTGCTTGGTCGAAATGTAACTTTTTTTTCTGGCTGGTAGCTCATAATAAATGCATCACTTGGGATAACTTGAGGAAGAGGGGATTTTAGGGTCCCTCTTTATGTGTCCTCTATGGTAAGAATGAGGATGACTCTTCTCATTTATTTTTCCAATGCTCCCTTGCCAGATACATCTGGCACTATTGGTGGAGTTCTTGGAACCATCCTTGTTTTCATGTGCTCTCCTTGGTGGAGTTTTGGAGTAGTTTGGGCAGACCTCTATCCAAGGCCCCCTTCCTCCAAGTGGCTTGGAATTTGGGCCCTTCCTGCATCATCTGGAAAATTTGGCTCGAACGAAATCATCAAATTTTTGAGGGAAGTCATTTGGCTGTTCAATAGATCTGGCAAAGGATCCTGTGTATGGTTCAAGAAACTATCCATAGTAAATGTGATGTGGACCCCCATTTGGACTCTAGGAAAGAGAAGGTACGACAGGCCCTTGGTTTGTTTGGGGTTGGTGTGAATTATTCTAGCCCTAGTAGGATTCCTCAACTTAGCAAGAAGGTTAGGAGAGAGGGTAGATGGATACTGCCCCCTAGAGGAGTTTTAAAAATTAATATTGATGGGTCGTCCAGGGGCAATCCTGGACATGCTGGAATTGGTGGTGTTGGGAGAGATTCTGCTGGTGTGGTCAATTTTTTCTTTTCCATTTATAAAGGTGTTCACTCCAACAATCTTATGGAATATTTGGCGATACTTGAGGCCTTGCAAAGGGGGTTTTCTCTTGGCTAGCGCAGGATTCTTTACGAGTCTGACTCTCAAATTTGGTTAATATTTTAAATAGCAAAAGAGTGGAGGATGTTAATTGGCAGTTGGCCTCTATGACCATTCAGATTCTCAGAATAAGTGAAGAGTTCGAATTTATATCCTTTGTGCACATTCCAAGGGAATGGAATGGGGTTGTTGATTACCTGGCTAAAAGGGCTTCTGAGCTATTGGATACTCAGAGTATTGATAATTGGGAGAGTCTCCCATCTGGGGATTCTTAACACCTACGGGAGTTGATCCATAAGGATGTTCAGACTTAATGTGGTTTGTTTTTTTTGGTTTTCTTTGGGAGTTGACCTTGTCTGGTGATTTATCCTGTCTTGTTGCTTATTTGAGTCCTGGTTGGGGGCTCAGCTGTACTTTATAATCCAAACTTTTTATCAATAAATTCTTACACCTTTATTTAAAAAAAAAAATTGTGCATTTTGTATTTTTAACGTTGCTCTCAATATTGCATTACATATAAATTAAACACAAACCAAAATAAAATTAAACACATCAAATTTTGGCACACACTTTGCACATTTTAACTCTACAAATTTTTGTGAGGAAAACTTCCCAGTGAGTTGGAATTCATCCCAAACCATCAATCGAGTCCTTAGTATTGACTTAGTTAGTATGCATAATTTATCAAACTTCATCATCAATAAACTAGTTACCCTTGGGTTAGCCCGAGGTAATCTTGAGGTTAGATACCCTTTGACCATAGGGATTCATAATTAGTGGATTTGTAGTTGTCATTATTGTCCAAGCCTGATCGAGGGTAAAGCCAAAGCTTGGGTAGGCTAGTAGTAGGACTTAGATAGTACGACCTATTTTGAGAGGTACTTTTTGGTCCCTTTTAGGATACCCAACACCACAAAAACCATCCTACGAAGCCTTTTTTTAACATATTTTTACCACCTATCATAAGGGCAGTGGGCATAAAGACACCCTAATAGATTCCACTTCATTCACCCCATATGTAGATCTTAGGATTAGGGTATATCAAATACACCAAACCCATAACAAACCAAAAACAAAAAAAAAACATCCCTCATCTCAGACAACACATCCAAAACCATTACAAAATCATCAAAAAAAAATCCTAAAACACTACAAAACCATAAAAAAAATTACAATTACATTAAAAATTATCAACTACATTGCAAAACATCAAAAAAAAAATTATTTGCTTGTTTGTTTCATTGAAGACTAATATTTTTATTTGCATAGGTAGTGCCTCACTCTCACAAACCTTCTAAACCACCATCAAAACCTCCAAATCCATTTTCAAATCCATCCTTCCTCATTCTAGTGCATCCCCATCCACTTATAGTCCAAATCCAAAGCCATGCCCATGCTTAGGAACAACCTTCCATGGAGCATTCTATCCAAGCCCCTTCTCCATCCACTCCTCCAACACATTTGGGGGAGATGCCTTCCACCCCATCTAGCACTTTCCCCATCATTCATCCTATCCCATGTCCACATACCAAGGCCACCATGGCCTATACTCTACTAGATCATAGGGAATTAACCATCTCATACATATGATCCTATTTCAATCACTCCTTTCTTTCTCGATGTCCCCCTATTTTTAATTATGTTTCTTTCATCTATTGACATATCACACATACTCACCAACCGACTTCATACACCCACATAATACCTCACCACAACTCATCTCATCACTTGAGTTGGATACCCCCACCAAAGTTAAAAGGACAATAGATAGAATAAAAGACAAAAATTAAGTTATGATTCTAAAGTGATAAATAAATATAACTTTGATTAGACTATGTGTTGGGAGACTACTAATATGAGGCTTCTTAGTTACGTAGAAATATACTGCCTATAATTATCATAGCTATCATATGCACTGTAGGGGTTGAAAATAGATAAATAGTATTAAATTTATAAAATATAGGTGCAGCTACACTACATGAATACACCACCAAAATCGAATGTAGCCGATAAATTCCATTAATCCATTGGTGAACTAATGAATATGACTATGGGGGGTTTATGGATACCTTTTGCTAGTATAGTACGGATTTTGGATAGCTATTTTTGTCATGTAAAAGCTTATTAAGATACCTATAGATAAAAATATGAGAATCTCTCACAAAAATGATGGTTAGATTTAAAAAATAAAAATAATGGAGTGCATGCTATGAATGCAAATCATAAAAGAGAAACCCTAATGATAAAAATCATAATACACAAATAATAGAATATCACCAAGATTTTGAATTCAATGTGCCTCATTTCCTTCTTTTAGAGTTAAATCGTTGATGACCCCATAAAATGTTTTTAGTAACACTTCATTGTGCTTGAATGGGTTTTGATTTTGGTAAAGTTTTATTGCTTATCCAGAGTATTTTCTTTTGTCACCACGAGGTTCTAATTTATAGAATTTTCCCTCTTAGGGTTTCCCAAGTAGGAGGTGCGAGTTGGCTGGCATACAAGCTAGTCTGATTTGTTTGGCATGGTATATTTTTTGTTGATTACAACTTGCAATTAGTTGCCCTCTAATTTACATTTGTTTTGTAAAAGTAATGAGGTGGAAGGGAATGAATCTCCTAGCTTCCCTATGTAATGATTGTCTATGCCTATAGAGGGTAAATCGGTAAGATTTGTGCCTTGGTAGGCCTCTATAGGTGTAACATAGAGTTTTATTTTTTGGATTTGAATAAGTCACCTAAAAAATATGTTGGTGAGCATATTTGTAATCAGGTGTATTCATACACCTCACCATTACAAGTCAAGTCTAGTTGAGGGAGTAATTTGAATTGTTCATGAATATGCTAGGCTAAAAGCATATTTTCTCTAGGGAAAATTTTCTATAAGTCAACAAATTCACCATTTCTATATTTTGTCTGTACTTCTTAGGTTTGGGTTAATCGTTATGGAAATTTGATATTTTTGTTAGTTTTCTTCAAAGATAGATGTAAAATAGGTGATCTGATTTTAGGTATCTACTTTAACCCCTTTTTGTTGCATTTCAAATTTTAATAAATGCATAATAAATAGTTATATATTCTTACAAATTTTAGAGAATCATGATGACTAGGCTTTGATTAATCACTACAGGGAAAAATGTATCAAGAATTGATTGTAGGAGAAACACAAATTTTCCCAAGCTTTTACTAGATAGTTTTTCTTGTTATAATTGACATAAGGTTTTTAAAATAGCTTTTTTCCCTTAGCCTAGGTGCCCCTTTGAGTTTCTAAGGGATAAACTAAGTCATGAAGGAACTTAAATAGGTTGGATGAGAGACAAACAAAAGAGAATTTTATTATATTAAGGTAAACTAGGGTAAAATATTACAGTTAAAAGTCATTTTCATTGTGCATGAGAGGGAGAAAGAGTTATGGAGAAAATTCTAGGGTTGGAAGAATGGCATAGTAGAGACATCCAATACATAAGCTAGAAAATTTTTGGGGTGGATTAGGTTCAAGTAGGGTCCCAATAGAGTTATGTGATTTTTTATCTATTATTTTTAAAAAAAAATTGTATTTTTTATTTTGGAACACCGTGGTCGATGTATTCATACCATAGGTATCAATACATTATCTCAAATATGCTAGGAATATTATGTATTCATAATTTTTATTGGTTGGTAGATTTATATTTTTTCAATGAATTTGCCACTCAGTGAATTTACTCTTAGCTCATGAATTCACTATAACTTCGAATTTTAAATGCTAATTTATTTTTTATTTTATTTTTTTTCTTAGCTGTAAGTGTTAGATGTGTTAGAGTTTCAAGAGTGATTCTCCCATAGTTTACAATATATAGTGGCAAGTATGACACCAACATATCAGGATGTATAAGTGTGGTGGGTCTAATGCACTTGGAAACTATGTTGACTATCAAGTTAGACCATGTTGTTTTGATTGCTCTAGTAGAGTGATGGAATTTAGAGTGTAGCACATTCTTGTTTTTGACTAGATAAATGACAGTGACTTTGGAGGACATGTAGAGGATCCTACAAGTGTCTATCTGAGGTATTAATATATGGATAAGCCATAATCAAGATATGATCATCTCTAAGCTTATTTGTGGGTGTCATTTTAAACTAATTCAATATGGAATTGATGTTAATTCCATGTTCTAGGTAGGATTATTGGATTGGTTGCTAACTTTGTTATGTGTTGTGGTTTTAATTTTGTTGATTTATGACACCAACAAGATACTATTACACTAGGTTTTATTTTATATCATTGCTTAGATGAGATATGAGCATGTATGATTTTCTTGATGACCATTCATCTTGTATAGGTTGAAGAACACAAGCTGATACTGAGAGGGGGGGTGAAGAGTATAAGATAAAACTTTTTACTTTTATTTCCAAAGCAATATTATCCAATATTATCAATTGCAATAATGAAATAATGCACAAATAATCACACACATAAGAGACACATATTTAACGTGGTTCACCCAATGTGGGCTATGTCCATGGAGAAAATATTTCTTATAAATTTTCTCAACAAGTATCTTGGGAACCAATTCCCTATTACAATGTTTATGGGCACCAACCCAAAGGAGACACCAATCCCCTATGCTCAATTTCATGGACCTCTATCCATAGGAGATACCAATCCCCTTTGCTCTAGTTTGTGGACCTCTATACATAGGAGACACCAATCCTCTTTGCTCTAGTTCATGGACATCTATCCATAGGATAAATCAATCCCATTTACTCTAGTTTGTGTATCTCTATCCACAGGAGACATGAATCCCCTTTGTTGTGGTTCGTGGACCTCTATCCACATGAGACACAAATCCCCTTTGCTCTAGTTCATGGAAATCTATCCACAAGAGACACCAATACCCTTTGATCTAGTTTGTGGACCTCTATCTACAAGAAACACCAATCCCCTTTGCTCAAATCTACTTCAAGCCTACTCACAAGGATTTCTCATATCTGATCGAAGCCTACTCACAAGGCTTGCTCAAATATTCTCACAAAAACCTGCTCAAATTTACTCCAAGTCTACACACAAGGCTTGCTCAAATATTCTCACCAAAAGCTTCTTAAATCTACTCCAATCATACACACAAGGCTTGCTCAAATCTGCTCACCAAAACCTGCTCAAATCTGCTCCAAGACTACACACACGTCTTTCTCAAATATGCTCACAAAAACCTACTCATAAACCTGCTCAAATATTCTCATAAAACCTACTCATAAACCTACTCAAATCACTACTCAAACCTACTCACTGATTCTACTCAAATCTGCCTCAAACCTTCTCAGAACTCATCTCACAAACCTGCTTAATTTTACCTCAATAATCTGCTCAAATCTACTTTCAAATATTTCTCATAAACTCTTCTCAATCCTCACAAAACCTGCTTAACCATTCCTAATTTTTGCATAGAAACCATTGCATATATCTTTCCCAAAAGTGCTTTCTTTGACTAAATTAATTCAGACATATTCTACCCAGAATTATTTTTCTTCATGAACATATAGAGAATGATATGCATTACAAATACTTAATATATTATTCTCACATTCATTAAGTCTATCACTTTCACATGTCTCACATTCATTGCATTCAAAAGGATACTCTAGTTTAGCACTTGGTGGACATTCTTATGTACTTCCAAAATTAATCAAAATCAATGCACATACTTGCTTCACAAAACTGGTCTATAGCCCTAGCAAATTTATTTCCAATATAACTCAAAACTAATGCATAGATTGCTTCAAAATATTGGTCTATAATCCTTGCAAGTTCATTCCCAATATGACTCAAAGTTAATGCACCATTTTTCTCTCAAACCCTTGCTAGTATATTTTCAAATTCATTCAACAATAATGCACAACTTTGTTCTCAAACCCTAGCACATATATTTTCAATTTCTTTCAACAATAATTCATGATTACTTCCAACTTCAATCAATCACTAATGCACATCAAACCAATCCTTATACCTCCACTCTCATGACAACAAATATTATTTTCTTCAAATAAAACTTTCTTGAGAAGGGAATTAAATCAACATACCTTTAAATATGCCACAATGATGATGAGCCTCCAAAACCTGTCTCAAAAATAATTTTTCTTTTTGTTCCTTTAAAATATGGTTAGTAATATTTACTTTCTAGCATAGATTTAAAATCATCCACTTATGAACCCTTTTTATTATTCACAATACAATTTTAAAATCAATCACACTTACACCTTATAACTCCCTCTTTTTAAATATGTAAAAATAACTCTCACACTTTAGAAAAAATTACAATTTTCAAATAACATAATACACCATATAACTCCCACTTTGATATGCAAAAATAATCCTCTTACCCACTATACAAAGTGCAACATAATACACCATATAACTCCCACTTTGATATGCAAAAATAATCCTCTTACACACTATACAAAATACACCATATAATTCCCACTTTGGATATGCAAAAATAATTCTTTTATACAAAACACAATTTCCAAAAAGACATGAAAAACCTTATGACTCCCACTTAATTTAATTTAATTTAAAAATAAAAAATTAATACCTTTGCCCTGTCGTGGATCAAAATCGTGATCTCCCACGATGCAATGTTCTCACAAATGTTTGTGGTGGCTACGCTACAACAACAACCAAAATCAAAAGGGCAACATATAATATTAACACTGTCCTCAACTCGTAAACCGAAACTTTATCCATATAGGAAAATAAGATCCAAGGGTTTCGACTCTATGACCTATCCAAAAACAGAGCTCACGCAAGCCAACCAACCACTGGGCTACCCCAATCAAGTGAAATATAAAATTTGCATACATGAATTTGATTGTCTTAGCACTTGCACACCTTTAAAATGTTGATGTCTTTCTTTTATCTATCATTCACAATAATCACCATCAAATCGAATGCTTGCATTAGTTGAAAGGTGGAATGAGATAATGTTATTTATATGCTTTTATCATACCTTCGAATTTCCAAGATGTCGACTCAACCTTTACTTTGTATTTTGAATATCTCCCAAAATGTAGGTGCCTTGATTTATTTTAAACCTTTGGTTATAATATTTAATTTAAATATTATAACATTACCTTCTAAAACTATAAATATTTAAATCCTTTATCCACGTGAGTGTGGTCTATTGGCAAGGACACCATTTGCATTATCAGTGATGTGACCCGGGTTCAATCCCCATGGTGGATTTTTATAAGAAGTATTATTCAAAAAAAAAAATTAAATTAAATCCTTTTGATTTAAATAATGCATACTTAATTCCCATCCTTTGTCCATATAAACCTTTGTCCTCAAGCCTTTAAATATTTTTATTTAAACTCTTTGTCTCAAGCCTTTAAACCTCTTTGATTCAAGCTTTTAAACCTTTCATCCCAAGCCTCTTAAACCTTTTTCTTTATAATATTTAAATATTATAATATTTTCCTTAAAAATATTTGCCTTGCTTTGTAATAAACCTTACCTTGAGTAATTTGTCCAACCTCATAAACTCAACAACCTTGAAGAATATTTTTGCCTTGAATATCATGCACCTTTTGACATCAATGACAACTCAATATACTCAATATTTCCAACAATATCACCCTTTGTCATTGATGGCAACCCTTACAAAAGAATATCTTTGACTGCAACTAGATTCCTAAATTGCTCCCCCTGAGAAGCTGCTCCTCCTTACTGAATTCTCTCCCCCTTTGACATCAATGGCAAAGGTCTATTTAGGGCTAAAAATAAGACACTTAGTGCAGTGCCCTCACCACCTGCTTTATTTGAGGTGATTAATTATGGTATGGGAGTGGAATTACTCTTAAATTTATATACTCTTCTTATTTTTCAATCTTTTCCAAACTTTTGAAGTCATACCTCTTTGAACATTTTGAGCATCCTTTTTCTTGCTTGTCTTTGGAAGTTCTGGAAAATTTGTTCTACACCATTTTCTTGTTGCAAGTGTGAACATGACCACATTCTAAGTGGCTTAGAAAAACCTTGCAAGTGTGTACGCCTTGTAAAATGTCGACAAAATAGTTTTGTCGGCAAGATTTGTTTTTCCTCTCCCGATATTCTCTCCTCTCCCTATTCTCTCGTATTCCATTTCCTCCCTATTATTGTGCCCCTTATCTCTCCTTTCCTTTCCCTTATCCCTCTGCATCGACTCCCTTCCTCCTTCTTCTCCAACCTCCTTCCTCACCTTCCTTACGTTATATATATATATGTGTAAGTTTTTTGAATATATTATAATGAATAAAAATTGATATACGCCCACAATATGGTATCAGAGCCAAGGCCAGGGGCACGCTCGATGATACAGAGTGAAATATAGAGAGTGTGGCACGTGAACCAAGAACGGATGTGGCACACATCCCGAGGAGATATTAGGGATAGCTGGAAGCAGATAGCTGAGGCAGAAGGGCTTGGAAAAGCGCATGCAGTTCGAGGAACTGACATGGCAGGTACGTGATTCAAGGCAGACTAACAAGGACACATGGTAGTGGCATGTGGATCGAGGTGGTGACATAGCTGGCAGCAAGGAGGGCGGTCATTGGTTAAAGTAGTGACAAAAGGAGGCGACGTTGATTACCCGAAGGCAATCAATTTTTCATAGTCATGTTGGGGTTTTTCAACCCCAAATGTCCCCACACACGGTGAATGTGGGATGATAAGTTCAATTTTTTTAAAAAAATCACCGCCGCTTGATGTTATAGAGGCTCTCGTGCCTCTATTGTCTCAACTGATAGTCGTGGGCTAGCGGTTAAAACCTTTCGCTAGCAAAGGAGAAGACCTGGGGTCGAATCCCACCGGGTTAGGAAAATCAAAGTTTTTTTTGTGGTTATCACCACGAAGGAGCCTTAAGAGGGAGAGCGGGCGGATTTGTCTTCAGAGGAGCCGCGCGGTGTAGTGGCAAAGGTGCTCGTTAGCTTGCATGAGGTCACGAGTTCAAAACCCGTCAGAGTGCATTTAATAAAAGGTTTTAAAAAAAGTTTTTTTTATTAAAGTTTCTTTTAAATTGAATTTAATTTTCAAATAAATGCTTTTAATTATTTTATTAATATAGTTATTTTTAATTTATTAAAAGCATTATTGATTATTAAATTTAAAAAAAGGCTTTATAAAAATTTGAAAACCTTTTTTTTTGGAGAAAAATTGTGAAAAGTGGAAAGTGAAAATTTGCATATTGTGAACCTGGAAAAGTGACGGGAAGTCTTCCGGAACGCCCGTTTAGCGCCCCTTGGAACCCCATTCAAGGTTAAATATTTATTTTGTAATAGCCTCAACGACTGCAAAAGGGTGAAAATTTTTAACCTTAGAGGCTCTAATGAAGTTGTTTTTTGCATTGATGAGTAGATGATCAGATCAACCGGATGCTATCATGCTCTTTGTTCTCTTTTACAAAGAGAGAACGCCGAATGGTTTGACAAAAAATTTCGGAGATATGGTTTGCATACAGTTTTCAATCAATTAGAAAATGCGGTCATAGCCCACCAAAGGAAGCCCGATTCTGGATACGAGGCTGACTCAGAGGACAATATCTTCGGGCAAAGAATAGAAGAGTCGGAGACGGTTGAAGAAGCACCTGAAGGACAATCAAGTGACAGTTATACACCTGTAGTGCCTGAAATAGAATCAAGTGAGAGCTATACACCACACTCTCCTAATCCAGAACCAGAGCCAGTGGAGCTAGAGCAAGAACTAGAGCCAGAGCTAGAGCTAGAGCCAGAACCAGCCCCTGAAATCATCATCATCAGCGACGACGAGGATTCCATTGCCGACAATTTTGGGCATCCAATACTGGGCAATCCACAACAAGAGGAGCAAGAAATCAGTGAGAGAATTAAAAAGGCTAGATTTGATTTAAATCAGTGATCTATTTTGTACTTCTTTGTACTACTTGCTTGCAATTGAAATAAAGTCTGCTTTTTGAAATGGCATCCAATACTAGTCTACCAATCCCTGAGTTCAATGGTGGTGATTACGAATATTGGTCGATTAAGATGAAAACTTTGTTAATAGGCAAAGGTTTATGGGATATTGTAACAGAAGGGTATATAGAACCCACAACTGCTGAATGGGCAGCTTTGAGTGTTGCAGATAAAAAAACTAGAAAAGAAGCCCAAAAAAATAATTCCTCTGCCCTGTACTATTTACAAGCAGCCCTAGATAAAAGTATCTTTCCTAGAATAGCATCCTGTGTCACAGCTCAAGATGCTTGGAAAGTTTTGAAAGAAAGCTTTCAAGGTAGTGATCAAGTAAAACAGGTTAGACTTCAAACACTGAAGAGAGATTTTGAAAATCTCAGAATGCAGGAAAATGAGAAAGTAGGAGACTACTGCGTGCGGGTTAAAGCGGTAGTAGATAAAATGGTCACTCTAGGTGAAGATGTTAAGCCTGAGGTTATGGTGAAGAAAGTGTTGCGAACACTTCTTCCGAAGTGGAATCATGTAGCAATCATTATTGAAGAGTCAAAATATTTGACTACTCTTTCTTTTGAAGCACTGATTGGTTCTCTTCTTTCACATGAAGAAATATTGTAGGACACTCTTTCCACCAGCCATGGAGGAGATGATAAAGCCTTTGCTTCACAAGAAGGAAGAGGTAGAGGTCGTGGCAGAGGTCAGTACAGAGGAAGAGGCAAGAATAGTCCATGAGGTGGAACCCCAAGCAGAGGAGGATCTTCAAATAGAGGTGGAGGTCAGAATAGAGGTGGACAATAGAATAGAGGAAAGCATCCAGGCTGAGGAAAAGGAAATGACAAGTCGAAGCAAGTTTGCTACAATTGTGGCAAACCTGGCCACTATGCTCATGACTGTTGGTCAAAGCAGCCTTCACAAGGGAGCAGCAGTAGCCAGAGCAGTCAGTATGGCAATTTTGGAGAAGAGGAAGGGACCACAAATCTCTTTCTCTCATATGGCCAGTCAGATCAGAACATGAATGACACCTAGATTTTGGACACTGGGTGTTCAAATCATATGAGTGGCAAAGAAGAACTCTTTGCTACCCTGGATTCTTCCTACAAATCTAGCATCAAGTTGGGGGACAACAAGTCATTGGCAGTTGAAGGCATTGGAGCCATGGCGGTTCCAACTAAAGAAGGTGTTAAGCAAGTAAGTGATATCTATTACACACCCCATCTCCAACACAATCTTTTAAGTGTTGGTCAAATGTTAGAAAAGAACTACAAGTTGCTTTTTGATGAGGGTAAATGCACCATTTTTGATAAAAATAATAGTAATAGAATTATTACACAAGTGCCAATGACAAAGAATAGGCTATTCCCTTTAAGGTTTGGTCAGCCAGGGGGAGATCAATTAGCAAATGTTGCTATTTTAAATCCAAGTGTGTTGTGGCACTTGAGATACGGTCATCTGAATTCAGCTAGTTTGAAGATGTTAACCTCTCAAGCGATGGTGACCGGACTTCCTAAAGTTCAGGATAATAAAGAAGTCTGTGAAGGTTGTGCTTTGGGAAAGCATGCCAGGACCAAGTTTCCATGAGGGCAAGCATGGCGGGCCAGTTATCCACTCCAACTAGTGCATTCGGACATCTGTGGTCCAATGCAGACCAAGAGCATCGGTAACAACTCTTACTTTCTTCTTTTTATTGATGATTTTTCAAGAATGTGCTGGATATATTTTTTGAAGCATAAAGATGAAGCATTTGACTGCTTCATAGATTTTAAAACAAGAGTTGAAAATGAGAGTGGATATTTTGTTAAGTGTTTGAGATCAGATAAAGGAGGAGAATACTCCTCTAATGAATTTTTGAATTTTTGTAAAAAACATGGAATAAAGAGGCAGTTCACTACTGCCTACACTCCATAGCAGAATGGTGTGGCTGAGAGAAAGAACCGCACCATTGTAGAGATGGCAAGATCTATGCTTCAGACGAAGCATTTGAGTAATATGTATTGGGCAGATGCAACCAGGACTAGTGTGTATATTTTGAATAGAAGCCCTACTTCAAGTTTGAAAGGGAAAACTCCTTACCAAGCATGGTATGGTAAGAAACCAAATGTCAAGCATTTTCGAGTGTTTGGTTCACTGGCATATTCTCATATTCCTGATGAGCTGAGAAAAAATCTTGATCCAAAGAGTCAGGCATGCATATTTGTAGGGTACTGTGAGAACACAAAAGCTTATAGACTCTACAATCCTAGGACTCGAAAGATTGTGCTTTCCAGGGATGTGATTTTTGATGAAGGGGGAGAATGGGGTAAGCCCCAAATATTCAATGATGATGAATCCAATGATGCAATTTCTAAACAGGTGCAACAACAATCACCGTAGAAAGGTAAGAAGTCTCCTCCAACAAGCCCAAGTTCATCTTCGAGTTCAACTTCTTCACCAAGTCCTTCTCCTCAAAGGTCAATCAGTTCCTCACCAATGGATATTGATTCTCCATCCAGAGGTAAGAGAACACTCCAGCATCATCCATCTTATCAGATGTTGGATAAAAAATTTCAAAGAAGATATACTAGAAGTCAAGCTAGTGAAATGAGTTCAGTCTTGCAAAGACTTGAAAATATGCATTTGTATGGTGATGATGACTCCCAAGAACCTCGGGGAGATATAGTTAACTATGCCTTGTTAACTAGTGCACAACTTGAACCTTCTAGTTATGAGAAGGCATGTACTCAAAAAATCTGGCAAGATGCTATGAAAGAGGAGATAACCTCTATAAAAAACAATGACACTTGGGAGCTCGTAGAGCTTCCTAAAGGAAATAAATGTGTTGGATGCAAATGGGTCTTCAAGACCAAATTCAATGCTGATGGAAGCATTGAAAGGCACAAAGCAAGATTGGTTGCAAAAGGATTTACACATAAGTATGGTATTGATTATGAAGAGACATTTGCTCCTGTAGCTAGACAGGAAACCATCAGAACAGTTCTTGCTTTAGCTGCTCACAAAGGTTGGAAAGTCCAACACATGGATGTAAAGAGTGCATTTCTCAATGGTTACTTGACAGAAGAAGTGTATGTTGAGCAACCACAGGGATTTGAAGAGAAAGGCAAGGAGCACCTTGTTTACAGACTGAAAAAGGCACTCTATGGCCTCAAGCAGGCACCACGAGCTTGGTACTCATGCATTGATGGGTACTTCAAAGATTTTGGGTTCACCAAAAGTAGAAATGAACCCACCCTTTACTACCTAAAGCAAGGTAATGACATCCTCATAGTTTTCTTGTATGTGGATGATCTCATATTCATGGGTAGTAATGAAAAAATGAATATGGAGTTCAAGCGCTCCATGATGAAGCAGTTTGAGATGAAGGATCTTGGCTTAATGCACTACTTTCTTGGAATGGAGGTTCATCAGTCAGATACAAGGATCTTCATCTGTCAACATAAGTATGCTCGGGACATGATCAAGAAGTTTGCTATGGAGCATTGCAAACCAGTTGCAACTCCAGTTGGACATGGGATCCAATTAAGCAAAGATGATGGAGCACCAAAAGTTGACGTGACCACTTTCAAAAGCATGGTTGGGAGTTTGATGTTTCTCGCCAACACTAGACCTGATATTCAGTATGTTGTTTCTCTTGTCTCTCGATTTATGGCTAGCCCTTCTGAGCTGCATTTGCAGGCAGCTAAGAGAATTCTCAGATATGTAAAGGGTACATGGGATTTTGGAATCCATTACCATAAATGTAACACTATCAAGCTTGTAGGCTTCAGTGATAGTGATTGGGGCAGCAACATTGATGACAGGAAATCAACTTCAGGGAACTGTTTTAGTCTAGGGTCAGGACTAATAACATGGAGTTCCAAAAAGTAGACTGTAGTAGCTTTGTCCTCTACTGAAGATGAGTATATAGCAGTCACATATGCTAGTACTCAAGTGTTATGGTTGAGAAAAGTGCTGGAAGAGATTGGAGAACCGCAAAGTGGTCCGACCAGAATCTATTGCGACAACATTAGTGCCATTCAGTTGGCATACAATCCAATCCACCATAGTAGAACAAAACATTTTGATATGAAGTACCACTTCATCCGAGATATGGTGGAGCAAGAAATTGTTGAGCTTCAATTCTATCGCACTTTGGAGAATGTTGCAGATATCTTCACCAAAGCGATGGCTAAAGCTCAATTTATAAAGCTGAGAGACTGTCTAGTCAGTCCTCTCAACTTTAAGGGGGAGAGTGTTGCAAGTGTGAACATGACCACGTTCTAAGTGGCTTAGAAAAACCTTGCAAGTGTGTACGCCTTGTAAAATGTCAAAAAAATAGTTTTGTCGGCAAGATTTGTTTTTCCTCTCCCGATATTCTCTCCTCTCCCTATTCTCTCGTATTCCCTTTCCTCCCTATTATTGTGCCCCTTATCTCTCCTTTCCTTTCCCTTATCCCTCCGCGTCGACTCCCTTCCTCCTTCTTCTCCAACCTCCTTCCTCACCTTCCTTACGTTTTATATATATGTGTAAGTTTTTTGAATATATAATAATGAATAAAAATTGATATACGCCCACATTTGCTATATGCCCAAAATTATTACAATTGTAACACCTAATTTTGTAGTTCTTCAAAGGTACAAATGAATTCTTGGTGAATCTATAATCATTCTTACCATAAACCCTGCAATGTATAGCTTTATGACCAAAATTATTGCACTTGAGACACATGATGTTGTAGTCCTTGGAAAGTGCAAGTGACTTGAAATTTCTCTTGTTGAAGCCATAATCATTTTTATCTTGAACCCTGCAATGTATAGCTTTATGACCAAAATTATTACATGAGAAACAATAACCTTGGAAGAAATAGTCATCTTACCTTGATATCATGGTTCTTTCTTTGCTTTTCTTATGATGGTCCCTGTTCCTTTATGATTATTTGTTTGCTTCCTCTTTGATACTACCACTTATCAACTTATCAGTATATGTCTTAGGCTCTTATTCAAATATCTTCTTTTATTCTTCTATTTCTTTTGAGCTTGACTCCTCTTCTTGTACCTCTTGATCTTCCTCATAACCAAGTCCAATATTCATAAATGGAGACCTTTATATTTTTATAATATCATCCAAATATTTTGATATTTTCCTAAACTAATATATCCTATTATTGAATTCCTCAATTCCCTTCCTTAGAATGTCATATTCATGTTCTAGTCTTTCACATTCTAGTTCTTTGCCTTTAACTGTTCAACCATACCTTCTTCAAATTTATTTTCCTCATCAACCTTCTCTTTTAAGTCTATGAGATATTGTAGGAGATTTGTCTTTGTTTCCTCATCATCTTGAACTTGAGCCTTCAATTCAGAATTATTCTTTCTAACCCTTTTCAATTCTCCAAGAGCAGTAATAAGTTTCTCTTATATGTCAACTGTGGATTCCTCTTCAATTTTTGAATCTTTCTCTTCTTCTAGTTCTTTGATAATAGGAGCGTCTTCATTCTCTTCTATGGATAAAAATAGGATTTCTTCCTTTTCACTATCGTAGAAGCTTTCAACTCTTTCACTGGAAGTACTACTTTCTTCTTCAACATAAAAACTCTTCTTATTCCTTTGAAAAATATTCTTCTCATGCTTACCTTGACCATGCCTTTTTGTTTTTCATAATTAAAACATTATTTCCTTGTTTTTATTTTAATCCTTTTCTTCTTCCTTGTTGCTACCTCTATTTTGTGGATAATTAGCTACATAGTGACCAATTTTACCACAACTAGAACATTTCACAATCTGTATACTTTTGTATTTTATTAGACCCTTTTTATTTCTTGTCACAAAGTTAGACTCTTCTTCACTATTTGATTCATCACTTGATTCTTGTTCTTTATTATTTTCCTTATTTGAATATTTGAATGTTGCCTCTCTTTTTTATGTTTGTTCTTTTTTTGTCCTCATCTCATAGGCTATGAGAATTCCATGTAACTCATCCATGCTTAAATTTTTGAGATCCTTCATCTTTTGTATTGCTAAAACCTTTGCATCACACGTCATAGGAAGTGACCTTAATATTTTTTAAACAATAGTATATTCCTCAATATTTACTCCAAGTCCACGAGCAGTATTGACAACCTCATCAACATGAAGTAGATACATAGCAATATCTTCATCATATTTCATCTTCAAGTATTCAAACTTCCTTCTATGTGTTTTAAGTTTTTCCATTTTGACCTTGTCGTATTCATATATTCTTTTTAACTTATCCCACATTTATTTTTATGAAGTACATTGCATGACCTTTACAAACTCTGATTTGCATAATCCACTATAAATTGCATTCATCCCCTTAGCATTATCTTCATATGGTTTCTTCCCAATTGTATCTGTAGGAGGAGTTTTAGATGGTGTGAATCCATTTTCAATATATTGCCATGTATCATATCCATGTACCATAAAATAAGTGTTCATCCTTACAATCCAGAAAGCATAGTTTGTCCCATAAAATAATGGAGCCTTATTTGATGAAAATCCTTCCTTATGAGCCATGTGTTTTCCTATAATATCTTCCTTCAAGATGTTAGGCTTTCACAAAGGAACCTACTTTGATATCAATTGAATAACACAAGATTATATTGAGAGGGGGGTGAACAATATAAGATAAAACTTTTTACTTTTCTTTCCAAAGTAGTATTATCCAATATTATCAATTGCAATAATAAAACAATGCACAGATCATCACACACATAAGAGACACAAATTTAACATGGTTTAACCAATGTGGGCTACATCCATAGAGAAAATATTTCTTATAAATTTTCTCAACAAGTCTCTTGGGAACCAATTCCCTATTATAATGTTTATGGGAACCAAACCAAAGGAGACACCAATCCCCTATGCTCATTTTCATGGACCTCTATCCATAGGAGACAACAATCCCCTTTGCTCTAGTTCGTGGACCTCTATCCATAGGAGACACCAATCTCCTTTGCTTTGGTTTGTGAGCCTCTATCCATAGGAGATACCAATCCCCTTTGCTCTAGTTTGTGGACCTCTATCCACAGGAGACACCAATCCCCTTTGCTCTGGTTTGGGGACCTCTATCCACAAGTAGGGTTATGCATAGTGGTGAATATTCGCCAATTGGGCGAATATTAGGATTTTTAAAATTTAAAATTGATGAATATGAGGACCCTTAATGTAATCCTATTCACCTAAAATTTTTAGGACCTTTTTTTTTCTTAGGGTCAATTTGCCACAATATATATCCAAACATAGGCATATTTATACTTGTTGGAAAAATATTTTTGAGCCTGATATAATGGTGGTGTTTTTATGAAGTTATAAGGTGATTTAATAGGTAAAATGTTATCCCAAATATGACCTTAATTTTAGGGCTTCAAATACCCCATATTTTACTGTGAAGATGATTGATTTGATTTGATTTAGATTCACCATGATTCACCTTGATTTTGATTAGGATTTGCCATTTTTTTACAAGTACATTTTGAGTCCAACCCCTTATGCATAACCCTGTCCACAAGAGACACCAATCCCCTTTGCTATGGTTTGTGGACCTCTATCCACAAGAGACATCAATCCCCTTTGCTCTGTTTTGTGGACCTCTATCCATAGGAGACACCAATACCCTTTGGTAAAATCTATTTCAAGCCTACTCACAAGGCTTACTCATATTCGCTTCAAGCCTACTCAAAATGCTTTCTCAAATATACTCACCAAAACTTTCTCAATTATGCTCCAAGCCTACACACAAGGCTTTCTCAAATCTGCACCAAAACCTGCTCATATGCTCACCAAAACCTACTCATAAATCTGCTAAAATCTGCTCTTAACACCTACTTGTAAACCTGGTTAGCTCACTACTCAAACCTACTCATAGATTCTTCTCAAATCTGCATCAAACATTCTCATAACTCAGCTCACAAACCTGCTCAATTTTACATCAATAATTTGCTCAAATCTGCTTTCAAATCCTGTTCATAAACTCTACTCAATCCTCATAAAACCTTCTTAACCATTCCTAATTTTTGCATAGAAACTATTGTGTATATATTTCCCAAAAGTGCTTTCTTTGAGTAAAGTAATTCAAAATATTCTATCCATAATTCTTTTTCTTCATGAACATATAGAGAATGATATGCATTACAAATACTTAATATGTTCTTCTCACATTCATTAAGTTTTTTGCTTTCACATGTCTCACATGTTCATCAACAGCCTTGGGCTGATTTTTGTAAAAGGTTTTGGGTCAACTTGTAAAACCCGGTATTAATGCTATAGTATCTTATCTACCAAAAAAAAAAATCACTAATGCACATCAAACCAATCCTTATACCTCCACTCTCATGACAAAAAATATTATTTTCTTCAAACAAAATTTTCTTGAGAAGGGAATTAAATCAACATACCTTTAAATCTGCCACAATGATGATGAGCCTCCAAAACCTATCTCAAAAATAATTTTCCTTTTTGTTCCTTTAAAATTTGGTTAGTAATATTTACTTTCTAGCACATATTTAAAATCATCCACTTATGAACCCTTTTTATTATTCACAATACAATTTTAAAATTAGTCACACTTACACCTTATAACTCCCCCTTTTAAATATGCAAAAATAACTCTCTCACACTTGAGACAAAATTATAATTTTCAAATAACATAATACACCATATAAATCCTACTTTGATATGCAAAAAATAATCCACTTATCCACTATACAAATTGCAACATAATACACCATATAAATCCCACTTTGATATGCAAAAATAATCCTCTTACACACTATACAAAATACACCATATAATTCCCACTTTGGATATGCAAAAATAATTCTTTTATATAGAACACAATTTCCAAAAAGACATGAAAAACCTTGACTCCCACTTAATTTAATTTAATTCAAAAATAAAAAATTAATACCTTTGCCCTATTGTGGATCGAAATCATGATCTCCCACGATGCAGCATTCTCACAAATATTTGTGGTTGGTTGCGGTACAGTAGTAGCTAGAATCAAAAGGGCATCGTATAATGTTAACACTGTCCTCATCTCATAAACCAAAAATTTATCCACACAACAAAATGGCATCTAGGGGTTTCAAACCTATGACCTATCCCAACATAGTGCTCATGCAAGCCAACCAACCGCTGGGCTACCCCAGTCAGATGAAACGTAATAGAAGCGCACACAAATTTGATTATCTTAGCACTTGCACACCTTTAAAACATTATTGTCTTTCTTTTCTTTATCATTCGTAATAATCACCATCAAATAAAATGCTTGCATTAGTTGAAATGTGGAATGAGATAATGTTATTTATATGCTTTTATCATGCCTTTGAATTTTCAAGACGTCGACTCAACCTTTACTTTGTATTTTGAATATCTCCCAAAACATAGGTGCCTTGATTTCTTTTAAACCTTTGGTTATAATATTTAATTTAAATATTATAACATTACCTTTTAAACCCATAAATATTTAAATCCTTTTGATTTAAATAATGCATACTTAATTCCCATCCTTTGTCCATATAAACCTTTGTCCTCAAGCCTTTAAACCTTTTTATTTAAACTCTTTGTCTCAAGCCTTTAAACCTCTTTGATTCAAGCTTTTAAACCTTTCATCCCAAGCCTCTTAAACCTTTTTCTTTATAATATTTAAATATGATATTTAAATATTATAATATTTTCCTTAAAAATATTTGCCTTGCTTTGTAATAAACCTTACCTTGAGTAATTTTTCCAATCTCATAAACTCAACAACCTTGAAGAATATTATTCGAATATCATGCACCTTTTGACATCAATGACAACTCAATATAATCAATATTTCTAACATTTTCCTGAGAATAATTCATCTTGTATAGGCTCTATAAAACTCTCCATATTATGGTTTACAAGAATGGGAAGAGCCTATTTTATTACACTCTTTTAAAGATTTAGGCATGAGAGTACATAACTCTTAAGTGGCCTATTGAGTTACTTATAGTTCTAGTAGATCCAAATGTACTTATAGTTTGTATATGGGATCATTTCCATGAGATAGATAGGATAGCCTTTAGGGGAGTTATGATGGTAGTTTGAAGGGTGATTGATGAACTCCAACCTGACCAGCTAGTTTGACACCCTTGGAGGGCTCACATGGGGTGGTTTGAGGATGGATTTGAGTTAGCTAGGGTATAGAGGATCAAATGGCTATGAAGACTACATGGAGAGTTTGAACTGTATCATCCCAATATTATTTTTAGTGGTACTACTAAATGTATCCTGCATGAGTCATACCAATTTTTAAGTAGCTATAAATTGGTCCTATATTAAATAGGATGACTTGTCATCATGTCCATATGGAATAGGAGTGATTGCAACATTGACCAAGGGATGGATCAATGTTATCTTGAGTATTTATTGTATCTCCTTTAGCTACAACTCATGATACCAAGGTAGGTACTATCAATATTTCCAAGAAGACATCCTAGTAGGAGAGATAGGATATGATAAGGAATATTGAGTTATTATAGGGGCACCTAACACAAGCATTGGTAGAGAGGGACTAGTCCATTTTGAAAAGATATCAAGCCTAGGTAGAGAGATTAGATGAGGATTGATTAGGATGATACTATAGCCATAAATACCATAGTTAGGACTAGGAGCAGCGATCTAGTCATCAAATATTTGTTTAATCATATAGCTACTCTTTAGGCTCATTATATTGTAGAGATGGCAAAGATCACCCACTACAGTTTGATGTATTATGAAATTATTCTCCCAAGTTGAGGCAATTATCTTCCTCAATAACCCAATATTATTCCCACTCTAAGATAATATTTATGATGAGACCATTATAGTGATTAGTCCATTTTTCTCCTAACCAGTTGAGGGTGGATCAAAGACCCAAGGCTAGCTATGTGATGTTTTTACATTTTGGTTTTTAGTGGCATGAGAGTATCAGTTTTGTATGAAATACTTTAGACAACTTATATGATCTGAGTGTATCAATTTTGGTAGATTATGGTACACCAGGTCAATATGATATATATATATATATATATATATCAATTATTTATTGGTTCATGATTGTGTTTGTGATATGTTGAATTGATGTAATATGAAAATTTGTCTAAATTGTATGGATGATAAAACTAATAGCATGATGCACTAATGATATTGGATGATTGATATTGTATGTATGAATTTGGAAAATTTTGATTTTAGAGTTGTTCTAGAATTTTTACACAATTAATTTTGGTTTTGAAAAAATTTGCACATCTAAAATCATGATAGAAATTTGAAATAATTTTACAAAAAAAAATTATTGTCAATTAATGATTTTAAAATATAGGTATAATATGGCACATGTTGTAGACAGACAAATTGATATGTCCTTATTTGCTGAATAAGTTTTGGTATTATGTGTTATTTTAGAAGTGTACGCAAAGTGTTTTATGAAATGTGTGCATATATTTAATTATGTTGTAAAGTGTAATTTAATATTGTGCGTAATAATAAAATCATGTAAAGTGATGTAAGTCAATTATGTCATCTAAATTAGAGTTATAAGGTATTTTATCCTGTAGTAGAAAATGCCATGTAATGCAAAGAGTAAATGTATATGAAATGTAATTTGAGGGAAGTGTAGGTCAAAATGACTATATCAAGGGGAGTAAGGAGATGTCTTCTCAAAATTTTTCTAAGTCAAGGAGAAACATCATGATCTCATGATATTTTGGAGCCCACAAGCTAAGTCAAGGAGAAACATCATGATCTCATGATATTTTGGAGCCCATAGGCTAAGTCAAGGAGAAACATCATGATCTCATGATATTTTGGAGCCCACAGGCTAAGTCAAGGAGAAACATCATGATCTCATGATATTTTGGAGCCCACAAGCTAAGTCAAGGAGAAACATCATGATCTCATGATATTTTGGAGCCCATAGGCTAAGTCAAGGAGAAACATCATGATCTCATGATATTTTGGAGCTCATAGGCTAAGTCAAGGAGAAACATCATGATATCATGACATTTTGGAGCTCACAGGCTAAGTCAAGGAGAAACATCATGATCTCATGATATTTTGGAGCCCATAAGCCATATCGAGGAAAAACATCATGATTTTACAACATGCCATGATTTCACTAGCCGAAGAACCAAAAGTAAAGAAGTGGAGGACAGCTAGGCCATGATATCTCCAAGAAGATAGAGGTGGATATGTAGTAACAAGAAGATCTCAACCATTTGTTGTTGAAGATCCCATACTCTCTTAACTGCCAATTTACCAGAATGAGCCTATGGGCATATTGTTGTAACAAATTTTAGTTTTTCTATTATGTAAAATATATATATAGGATGAGTGACCCTAAAAAATGGTCGGCTCTTAGATGTTTACAAGGCAATGTACACAGGCTTCTAAAAGCAATAAAAGACTACTCATTTTAGTTTTTGGCTCACTAGTGTTTGATCAAGTATGTATGGATTGTTGATTTCTATATAAACTACATTGAATATAAATCACCTTAATTCTCATTCTAGATTTCTACATTTTAAGTTTCACTAGCTCTGAAATTAATAGTTCTAATAGGTTTAAGCTTGTTTAAATCTGCACCAGAGGACTAGTTATTCTAATTTTGATGGTTCAAAGAATGCTTATCTGTAAAAGGTTGTAGATGTTTCTTTGTTGTTATCTAATCTGCACCATCTAAACGTTCCTAGAAATAGCTATATTTCCCTCTCTTTATGCACTTTAATCTACCCCCCTTTTCTAAAATAAAGCAAGGAACCAACCTTCTCTAGAGATTGAACCAGGTAAACTCTGTTTTAAACCCGATCTTTCAATGTTGGCAAAGTCTTGGGTGCAAACGTAACCAAAGGCAGATTTTGCACCAATAATTTTTGGCATGCCCGGTGGGACACAATCCCATGATATATACAGACCAAAGTTCTTGGTGGTTATCTTTGTCCTGTTCAATTTTTTATGAATCACCTGGTGACTCCATTCAAGAGATAAAACCTAAGAAAATCCTTATCTATTTTTTGGTTGAATACCATTTTTTATGATAACCAGATCTAAGGCAAAAAATTTGAAGAACCCATTGAGTTCTTTGAGTTACACCTTGGTAGCCTCAGAGCTAATCCTGTATTAGTTTCTAGGACAACTTCTTCATCTACTATCACTACAAGATCTACAAATATTTCCCCTACAGCTCTCCCTAGTACCGCTACTAGTGGGATGTTAACTCCAGCTACCCATATTCCTATAATATCAGTCAAAATTGTAGCTACAATGGTCATGAATCAACCAAATATACCTTACCCTTCATGGAACCATACAAGCCCCCTAAATCTGGTAGCTCAACACCCGATTCCAGCAATAGCCTTAAAGGCATTACCCCAGTATGATGGCACTGGGAAGATGACTTATGAACACTATCAAGATGTAGCCGCACTTGCACCGATACATAACATCACTGAGGAGGATGTCATGATAAGACTATTAGTCATTTCCTTAAAAGGGAAAATGCTCTACTGGTATAGAGCCCTCGCCAATCAAACCATATCTACCTAGGCCCAGCTTGCCAGTAAGTTAGTAGAAGAGTTCAATGAATATGTTGACCCATTTTCTCTACTAAACTAGTTCACCATCATTCAAAAGCACCCTCAGGAGGAAATAGTCAACTTTAATATCAGATTTAGTCAAACTTGGTAGAGAGTACCTGATGGATTAAGGCCAACAAATGAACAATCAATGTATTATTACCTGAGAGATTTTAACTCAGACATAAGCATGGCTATCAAGCAATCCCAAGTATTTACTTTCCTAGATATTTTCCAAGAAGCTCAGAAAGTAGAAAGGGATCTAATCACTATCAAAAGATTTCCTCCAAATATGATAATGCCTATCTTCCCATACCTTCCACAAGCACCAAGCACAAATCTCCCAAAGTGGATAGAACAACCTACAATTCCAATAATGCAAACCCCATTTTCTCCTCCAGTATTGCTCACTATCCTTGTAATCCTTGTGTCATCAGTTTCACCTTCTCCAGATCCTCAACTTGCAACTTTACTAGATCTACAATTGACCATGAAGACTCTAACAAATAAGATGACATCAATGGAAAGAAGAGAAGCAGAGAGAAATTTCTAGCCAAGGATATTTCCACAAGTAACAAGAGACCAAGCTTCCATGAGTGGTAGAAATCATGACAAATCAAATGTGATTTACACCAATGAAGATAGTGAACCTACTAATACTTCAATAGAGTCAAACTTCTGGTGTTCTACATGTAATGATCCACATGGTGAAAACTCATGTATGATCCATCAACATCATATCCAAAAGATAGCTATTGAGAAGGCAGAGAAAACCCTCAAAGGATAGATAAACATGATCAGGGAAGAAAATCAAAATCTCATGATGCCTTCCATGGAGCAAGTAGTCATTCTAACCCGATCAAGGAAAAAGTCTTTGTAGGTAAATCCCCAGGAACTTAATCCCCTGAAAGTACCTTCACCTATGAAGAATCAGGTTGAGAAGAGAGTTCCCTATGAGAAAGTACCGTAAAACCCAAGTCAGCATGAAGTGGAGCCATGCAAGGAAGCTCCTTTATAGAGAGAAGTCGAGACACAAGCAGAGGCAAGAGATAAATTGAGATACCCCTCATTGACTAAGCATCAAAGGATAGATGCTACTTAGGGGTATAGAAATAAGTATGACACTATTGTAAAAGAAAAAGAGAAAAGTGTCGAACCTCTCCCTTTCAACATAGTCGAGGAAATGAAGAAGACTCCCTCCAAAGCGACTATGTATGATGCATTGCAGTTTCTAGGATAAATTGACTTATTGCAGGAATCCTTGAGATCTATAAAAAATAGGAATAGAACCCCTACTTAGTTGAATTCTATGCAAGCTAGTCTGATGTCCACTACAAGAAAAAATAGACCTCCTCCCTTCTATCTATCTCTTCATATGGAAGGATGGGTGGTACATAATTGCATGATAGACTCAAGAGCTGCAACCACTATGATACCCAAAGTTGTATGCGACATCATGGGGATGGAATACACAAGGAGTAGTCCTGGTGTCTTGCAACTAGATGGAACCCCTATCAAAACCATAGGGGTAATTAAAGACATCCCAATAGTCCTACATAGATTGCCTCAACTCATAGTTATACAAGAGGTAGTGGTAGTGGATTTAGAACCTTATTTTGGTATGTGTCTCTCCAAAGAATTCACCACCAAAATAGGAGGATATTTATCATTGGATTACTCACACTTGGAAATCCCATTCAAGGGCAAGAGAGTAAAAATATTCAATGAGAAACCTTCAACCTTTCATATTGAAAAACTTGAAGAGGAAGGGAAACAAGCCGCTACAATAAACATGATGACCGAGGAATTGGAAGACTTAAACTTAATGGAGGAAGCTCTAAATGTACTGCAAGAAGAAGACCAATTCTCTCTCCAAGACTTCAATGCTATGATTGAAACAGATCTTGGAAACTACTCAATCATGAAACCCAAGAAAAGCAACCCCACTCCTCTTTTCTAGGTAGACCCATCTACCGATCAACTATGGAAACTTTTCTTCGATGGTGCCAGATGCAGAAATGGAGCAAGAGTAGGTATTGTTTTAATCTCTCTGATAGGTGAAGAGAAGGTTTTTTCTTATCGATTAACCTGGAGTTGTACTAACAATGTAGTAGAATATGAAGCACTCTACCTAGGCCTTAAGAAAGTTGAGAAGCTGGGTATTAAACAACTCCAAATTTTTGGAGATTCTGAATTGATAGTGAATCAGGTCACTAAGAAATGTGTGAGTAAGCAACACTACCTCAAAGCTTACAGAAATAAGGTCTGGGATTTTCTAGAAGCTTTTGAAGCTCTAAACATCAAAGCAATCCCTAGAGAAAAGAACACTCATGCTGATTTATTGGCATCAGTAGGTGTAAATTTTTGCCCCATCAACAATGTCATCCAGAAGTCTAAAATAGTTAGACTGATCTACAAGCCTTCTATGCCAGATAAAGATACCTTTTGGTAGGTATTCAAAAATGATGAACAGATAGTGGACTTCCTTGTCCACGAGATGAATGACTCAAATGACAAAGTGTCTAAAGATGAGGAAGATGCAGGCATGATCCAATTGAAAAATAACCATATCCCAAAAGGATTGATCACTCTCAAAAGTATTATTTGATAATAATGATAGGTCAACTGGCCATAAGATGAAAGTTGACAAACACAGATACAAGGAGGTCCAAATGGAATTAGAGAAATCTATTAAAGTGGGAGTGAACACTACAGAGGAAGAATTGGACCAAATTCAAGGATTATGCAAAGAATTCCTTGACATCATAGCTTGGACTTATGGTGATCTTAAGGTCTACTCTAAAGAGACCATACAACATACCATCGAGCTCGAAGAAGGTGCAAAATCCTTCCAACAAAAGCAAATACTGGTGAACCCAAAGATCGAAGCTCTGATGAAGTAGGAACTGCTTAAGTTGCTTGAAGCCAAGATTGTCTACCCTATCAAACATTCTACTTGGGTAGCTAACTTGGTCTTGATCAAGAAAAAGAATGGAGACATTAGATTGTGTGTCGAATTTCGAAACCTAAACAAAGCTTCACTAAAATACCATTATCCTCTCCCACAAATCGACCAGACTCTGCATACTATAGCGGGAGCAGAAATATTCTCACTCTTGGATGGGTTTTTTAGGTATAACCATGTGTGGGTCAAAGATGAAGATCAATTCAAAACCACATTCACCACCAAGTGGGGAACATTCGCTTATCAGAGGATGCCTTTTGGATTATCCAATGTTGGAGCAACATTTCAAAGGGTAATGGATGTGGCTTTTGGAGAACTCGTCAACAAGATCATAGTAATATACTTAGATGATATGACAATGTTCTCTCATCACAAAGAGGATCACATTGACCATCTCAGAAGAGTTTTTGAGAAGTGCAGGGAGTTTGGTATCTCTTTGAACCCAAAGAAGTCCATATTTGTTATGGAAGAAGGGATTTTACTAGGTCACATCATTTCTAAGGTTGGGCTGGCTATAGATCCTAATAGAGTGAAAGCGTTGCTAGAACTTCCTTTACCTCTGAAAAAAAAGGGCTTGCAATCCTTCTTTGGGTAGATCAATTTTGTACATAAATTCATAGCATATTTTGTGTAAATCGTCAAACCTATGATCGAGTTGTTAAAAAAGGATGTTGAATTCAAGTGGATAGACTTACGAAAGAAGGCTTTCAAATAGATAAAAGAACAGATAGCCCAAGCACCCATCTTAGTAAATCTAGACTATTCCAGAGGTTTCATATTGTATGTTGTAGGTGAGCAAGAGAGTTATGCTACAGTACTTACTCAGAAAGGGTCTGACAATGAAGAGAGGCCCATAGCATTTCTAAGTTAGACCATGCAGGAACATGAAGAAAAGTACAACTTCATTGAAAAGCAAGTTTACATGATAATGAAATTGTTAAAAAAGTTTAGGCATTTTCTTTCATAGAGTAGGACCATTGTGTATGTGGTCCACCCTGATGTTAGAAATTTCATCATACAAGGGGATATTGGTGAGAAAAGAGTTGGTTGGGTATCAAAGATACAAGAGTATGATATCGAGATCCACCTAACCAAGCTAGTGAGGGGTAGAGCATTATGTCAAGAACTCACCAAACAAGCCTCATCAGAATATGTGGCCTACCAAATGCAAGAAACAACCCTAGGGGATGATCAACCCTTGGAAAGTACTGATTGGGCTGATGAATTGATCAGATATTTCTAGACTAGAAAATTTCTAGTAAGTTTAAATGCTTCACAGAGGAGGAGATACAAGATCCAAGCTTTGAAGTACACTTTACTACCTGAAGGATTGTATAAAAAAAATATGGATGGGGTATTACTTTGGTGCATAAAATATGATCAAAAGCAAAGGATCTTGGATGAGTTCCATGGAGGTCCATCAAGAGGACATTACTCAAGGAGAACCACTACTTTAAAAATTATCAGAACTAGGTGCTATTGGCCAACCATTTTCTCAGATACTTTTAGAGTGACCAGAAATTGTGAGAAGTGCCAGAGGTACATTGGGAGAAATAGGAATGCTTCAATGCCTTTGAAATCTATTCAAGTTGAAGAACCTTTTCAACAATGGGGTTTATATTTCATTGGGGTAATAGAACCAAACTCGTCCACTGGACATAAATATATTCTAACCACTACTGATTATTTCACTAAGTGGGTTGAAGTAGTACCCACTAAGAAAGTGGATCAAGAAGTTGTGATGGAATTCATTGAGAGTTTGATCACAAGATTTGGTATCCTAGATGCATTGGTCACAGACAATGGTACATCTTTCATAGGTGCTAAAATGATTGATTTTTCTAGTAGATATGGGATCTATTTGAAGACATCTTCAAATTACTATCCACAAGGAAATGGATTGGCTGAATCAATGAATAAAAATCTACTCTGAATCTTAAAGTGGACTCTGAAAGATAATAAGAGAAGTTGACACTCTTTGATAAACCAAGCGTTATGGGCTGATAGGATCACTATCAAGAAATCCATCAACACCTCTCCCTACTCATTAGTCTATGGTAAGGAAGCAATCCTCTTGATACACATAGAAATACCTACTTTAAAGTTGCTCAATAAAACTGGCACAGAAGAAGTAGAACCGATGGAGAACAGGTTGATACAACTCCTACAATTAGAAGAATAGAAATAACAAGCCTACAACCATTATCAGAAACATATGGGAGACATGAATAAATGGTTTGACAAAAAGGCTACTCTCAGGAATTTCAAGGTAGGAGACTTGGTTCTAAGGTGGAATGAAAAGAAAGCAAAACCTGGAAACCATAAAAAATTTGATGCTTTCTGGGAAGGACCCTTTGAGATAATTGAAGAAAAACAATATAATTCTTTCCAATTAAAAAATGAACAGGGTCAAGTTCAGCCCATCCCTATCAATGGCTTCCACCTGAAGTTGTACTATAAGTAAGATGAATTTCTTCACTTCACATGTACTATATGTAAATATGTTGTTTCTTTTTCTAAAGCCACTTCAAAGGAAATGGTCATGATTTCATGACATTTTGGCATTTAGAGGCCACTTCAAAGAAAATGGTCATGATTTCATGACATTTTGGCATTTAGAGGCCACTTCAAAGGAAATGGTCATGATTTCATGATATTTTGGCATTCAGAGGCCACTTCAAAGAAAATGGTCATGATTTCATGATATTTTAGCATTCAAAAGCCACTTCAAAGGAAATGGTCATGATTTCATGATATTTTGGCATTCAAAGGCCACTTCAAAGAAAATGGTCATGATTTCACAATATTTTAAGCATCTAATGGTCAAAGTCAAACAATGATACCTTACTTTTGGTGGAAAAATTAGTTTTCTTGAAATTTTAAATGCGCTCCTCTCAAAGTACCATCGTACAAAGTTATTAGCTTAGAAGAGAGGTGACACAAAGTTATATACCCAAAGGAGAGGTGACATGAAGTTATTGGTCTGAAATAAATGGTGATGCATGGTGGTTGGCTTTATAAGGTGGCACACGAAACAAGGCATCTAAAAATATTTGATATTATTCATAGAATGTGCACCACCAACCGTAATTAATGCATGGCACCCTAACACATGCATGCACATCTACTTATACCATAGAATATTTTTCTTCACCTCTCTATTCTCTAAAAATTTTCCTCTACATACGATGTTCCTCGAATTCTTCCAAGATCTCTAAGCTTCTTTGAGTTACTTCCAAGGTTTTTCGTGTAACGGAATCATAGTAAATAGCCATGGTAGCATCTTCTTCAACTACTAAGGAAAAGTGTAAGGCCAAGAAAAGTGAGAGTAATTTCACAGATCCAGATTCCCACATCATTGATACCATCATAACATGGAAAAATCTAAAGAAGATTCAAAGAGATGTGGAAGCCAGAGTAGCGAAAGGTGTCACCCCATCAACTTCGAGTACATTCTCTTTTCACTCTCTACTTTCTTGGTATATATGCACCCCTATTCATTCCTACCCTAAATTAGTCAGAGCTATGGCAACGTTTTATGATGTAAAACATAGAATTGTTAGGAATTCCAAAGGTGATGTCATTTTTACCCTAGATACTAATACAATTAGGGTCATCTTCAATTCAAATAGAAAGCTCATTGTAAATCCCATAGCATTTGATCCAATTACATCTACCAAATATTATACCCCTACTCTCAATATCAAGTTGTTTCTACAAGAGCATATGTTAGAACCCCCTCCCAAAGGAACCCTACTAGAATCACCAATTCCTCTATCAAAATTCAAAAATAAGGAACTTTTCTCCATGCTAGCTATGGTGGTAGGGTTAGAATCAAATGCACAAGTATATGGATGGCAGATTGTGGTAGCATAATGTATGTCAAATCCTAAATTCTATGACACTTCCCATATAGATAAGAACATAGTGCCAATTTTCTTTGACTAGCCAGCATATCTGGCTCAGAAAATGCATGCAAGCTTGTTCAAGATACAAAGGGGTTCTCAAGAAGCTTTTAGGTATTCTTCTTACCTAATATGGATTTTCCTTTTCTTTCAATCGAAGAATCTAGAGTTCATTTCTACAACCTAGAAAGATAAAGAAGGAAATCTTTTACTTGTATACAAATGGACAATAGTGCTCTCAAAAGTAGAGTCATACTACTATTTTAACATGGAATTCCTAGGCCCTACCTTGCAAATTATGTATGGCACAGTACAGAGAATTCCTCAGAAAATATGGGATACTCTACAACACCTTCATGCGAAAGAAGGAGATTGGTTCATTTTAACGTAGGGAGTAGTCATCAGACTATACGGCTTCATAGGGAAGCCTTTCTTACTCCCATACTATGTCACTGAGTGATTGTTCACCTTAGAGTATGTAAGGCAAATTGAATACATCAACAATAAATTTGGCATAGGGATTGGCAAAACTGGCACATGCCTTATGCCTTTCCAGTTTGAAGGAGTCATTGTAGCAAAGAAAGGGGACCATGAGTGAATCACTCAAGCTCTAAAAAGCTTGAAGTTAATAGAATTACCATAGATATGGAAGTATGACCCCATTGATAGGTTTGCACAAAGATAAGCTTCTCTCAACCAGACTCCTTTCAAATAATTTCATTCATCAAAAAGATAAATTGACAAGCAGGGCAGGAACAATGAAGAAGATGAAGTGCTAGAATGGCATGTAGAACAAATGCAACCATTGGCCCCATGGCATGACTTCTATGAACATCTAATGGATTGGAACCCCATAGATGATCCGAGCCACGTGTTAGATGAAAAGGTTATTAAAAGAATGAAGAAAAAGGGAAAATACTGGATGCACAAAAAAATCCTAGCTTGGTGGAAAATGAGGATACAAATTGAAATGAACTCTAGATGGGGAATAAAAGCTGATAATGAATTTGTCAAGAGATATGACAAATATCATACCACATGGTCCGAGACTCTTGTAGATAAAGTCCCACTAGGTATCAACGACATCTCAATTCTACCCACCACTAAAAAGGGGGAACCTAACCGAGGTAAAGGAAAGGAAATTGTTGTTGAACAAACAAAAATCCCAAAAAGGTGGTTCACAAATTCATTCCCCCCTCCACATCAGACACAGAATCTGATGATGATGTCTCTCTCATCCAGAGAAAGAGAAAAGTAGAGTTGGTAGAGGTAGGGGAATAGAAGAAAAGAAGGTAGGAGGAACTACATACTGATCCTGAGATAGGGGACAAGGAAAGAAATGTAGAGGAAAACGTGGAACAACTCCCTGAATAGTAGGATACCATCACCCAAGAGTTGAATAAAGAGACTGAAGAGTCTATTCCTACTGAAGAAACCCCTACTGAAGAACCGGTCTCCGCTAAATATGCACCGGATACTGGAGGCACGAGCCCACAAAATATATCAGGTATGTCTCCTATCAATCTTAGTACATCTTCTTCTTCTCATTCCCAGAGAAACTCCCCTTCCCATTCTGCAAATCAATATGATGCTTCTTCTCCTTCTAATCAACAACCTCCACCATCGCCATCATCAACCCAACCTAACCCAAAAGCATCCTCAGTTGCTCCCCTAGATACACTCACAGGACTACCAAATGTGGATGCCTCAATAGTCACCATTCCTTTCCCTTATACCATCAATCTCCCTAACTTCCAATCCATTCCCGCCTCCTCTTCTAAAAGTCACCCTACCATTGCCAAGCTAAAAATATTGAAGAAAGCAACCTTGAATGCTTCAGACTGGTTGAAGTCTCGTAATGCTCAAAATTCCAAGAACATAGCCCATGCCAGAGAAGGAATAGCTCTGGATCCCATCAATATGCAATGTTCAACTATGAATATGACGCCCTTGGTTCAGAATCTGGAAGGAGAAATGACCTTAGAGGATTATCAAGCTGAGATAATCACTGAAGATATCACTCAACTACCTATGGAAGATGAATGGGGAAAATCCCAAGCTCACATGGGGACTATATACTTAAATGTTGAGTATTATAAGGAGAAATACCTCAGAGCTGAATAGGCAAGGAAACATTTGGAGGAGGCCTTAAGTGAGCAAAAGACAATTGAAAAGGCTCTAAAGAATGAGGTAAATAAATGGGAGCAGATGTTCAATGAACACAAGATTATACTAAGAGGGGGGTGAACAGTATAGCACCCACTTTTTACTTTCTTTCCAAACCAATATCAATTAGTGTCCTCAGTTGCAATTACCAAATACATCAGTGTGCATTAATAACATAGATAACAATAGTAAGCAAGTGTACAAATCACCACACATAATTGAGACACAAGATTTAACGTGGTTTCCCCAATGTGGGGTAGTCCACAAGATAATATCCTTATAATATTTCACAAAGAAATAGAGATCCTTATCCCAATAAAAATAATTACTTTGATCTGCTCAAATCTAGGATGCCCTGATCTACTCAAGTGGGCTCCACTAATCTGCTCAGCTAGGCTCTCCAATGATCTACTCAGCTAGGCTATCCAATTATCTACTCAGCTAGGTAATCCACTGATCTACTCAACTAGGCTATCCATTGATCTGATCAGCTAGGCTATCCACTAATCTACTCAGCTAGGAAACTGGTGTTGATATGTTTTTATATTTCTATTATATTTCTTTCACTACTCATAATTCTACCTCAGTGCCTTCTCACAAGGCTCAAACAATCCTACATATATGTTGTTCCAAATCTATCCTCAAAGCCTTCACAAAAAGGCTCAAGCAATGATGCTAAAATGCTATCCCAAATTTTTCCTCAAAGCCTTCACAAAAAGGCTCAAGCAATGATGCTAAAATGCTATCCCAAATTTGTCCTCAAATCCTTCACAAAAGGCTCAAGCAATTATGATCAAATGCTTTCCCAAATATGTCCTCAAAGCCTTCACAAAAGGCTCAAGCAATGATGCTCAAATGTTGTCCCAAATATGTCCTCAAAGCCTTCACAAAAAGCCTCAATAATTGATGCTCGAATAGTGTCCCAAATCTGTCCTCAAAGCCTTCTTAAAAGGCTCAAGCAATGATGCTCAAATTTTGTCCTCTGTCCTCAAATATTTCTCAAAGGCTCAACCAATCATTCACAACTAGCACTCAAATATCAACCACAAATCAACAAAGGCAAAGCTCAATGATGAACTCAAAAATGAATGGCGATGTACTCTTAAATGGATTACAACAATGATCCACAATTATCTCAACAATGTATGAAAAATAATCTCTCAAATGTATGACAACAATGCTCAACAATATACTCTCAAATGTATGGCTAATGAGCTCTCTAATGAAACCCTCTCCAAGAAAAAACAATGAGGACTTCAACCAACCAAGGACAATATCCACAAGTAATAGCAATAGGTTCTCAATAATATCTTCCTCATGTAATATCAATAAGCTCTCAAGAAACAAGCACAACTCCCTAAAGAAAAGAGCTCTCAAATAGCCAACAATGATCTCCTCAAATGAAGGATAAATGTATTCACAAGTGACTAGCAAATGATGTCCTCAATGGTCTCACATAGAGGCAATATACTCAACAAGTAGCCAACAATAATCTTCTCAAAACAATAGCAAAAACCTCCTCAATAGTGGCAATACTCTCAAGGAACTCCACTAAGGCAATTATGAACTTAAGCATCAATTTTATCCATAAAATTGATTTTCTAATCCATCCACTTCCTCTCAATAGTCAAGGAACATAATCAAGCAATTTTTCTTCAACTTCAAACCCTAACTCATGTGCATTTTTTCTAACTCAAGGTAGCAATTAACTAGGTCTCAAGTTCCTAGTTTAATTTTATAATCAAACCATGCACTAGGACATATACATGTTCAACACTTTACAACCTTATAACTCCCTAAATTCATTAACATAAACAGCAAACACCTATGCTTTTATTTATTTGTGTTCACACCTTATAACTCCACAAGTACACACAATAATTTTCAATTATTTAATTCAAAACCTTATAACTCCCTAAATACACATAGCAATAACAAATAATATCTCAACACCTCATATCTCTCTAAGCACACACATCAATCATTTATTTCCAACAAATACCTTATGACTCCCTAATTTTGGAAGAAATGATTTTAATGCACCACAACTTTGGCAATATCAACTATTACCATGCGCTAGAGATAAATACCTTTTTATGAATTTTGTAGCCTTTGCAAACTTTGAAAATGTTAATGTCTTTGCCAAAAATCAATGTGCATTTACCACCTTCGAAATCATCAACATTTTAACCAAAAATCAATGCGCCTTCACACCTTCATGGGAGTCGAACTCTGTTCCCTCTTTTTTGCGCTATTAAGTGCTTACCACATGAGCATTGGCCCATGTTGGGGTTTAATCCCAAACACTTCCTTTAATATCTACACTCAGCTATCAAAACAAAATAAATCTCTCACAAAAAATGTTTGCTCCTAGCGGGATTTGAACACAGACCTCTCTTGTGCAAAGATGATGCCATGCCAATTGTGCTACATTGTCCAGTGTGACATCAGTTCTAGAAGCTTCCAATTTTGTATTTGCCCTTGAGTTCAATATTTCATTTTGCCTTTATGTTGCCTCCCTTCGACGACTCTCTCTCATGCGCTAATTATTATCCTATCTCTGCAACAAAATAGCCAAAGTCTTCTTTGATTTATATGCTTTTCAATGCCTTTGAATGACGTTGGCAAACTTTTATTTGCCATCATAAACTTTGTATGTCGGTGGATAATTTAATTAAACTTTAGACCTTAGAATTATTAAATAAATATTTAATAATTCATCTCTTATCTTTGAATTGGGATATCTCCTTCGTTCTTTTGAATTTTGCCATGAAACTTTTTGCACCTAGATTTTATTGAAAAAACCTTTTCATCCATCATCATTTGAAGATGTCTTAGCACATTAGTTTTAATGAAAAATCCTTTCAAATGTTTTTAATAAAAACCCTTTCCATTGGTCTAATTAAAAGGTTAACCTTTATGTCGATTTTAATAAAAACCCTTGCCATTGGTTTTAACAAAAACCTTTACCATTGGTTTTAATAAAAACTATTAATATTTAAAAATTAAATATTAGATGCTTCTTGTGCCACAAAACCCTGTATATATATCCATGCTCTCCAAAATATCATAAATGAATATTTATGAATTGATTTTGCCATCAAAAATCAATGTGATCCATGTGATATCAATAACACAAAATAACTCAAATTGCCAACAATCTCCCCCTTTGTCATTGATGGTAACACCTATAATGCAAAACACCACAATAATTATAAAAACCATCTCTGAGAATCAAAGCTACTCTTCCTAACTCAATACTCTCTATGGAGGCTGCTCCCCCTATCTCAATTCTCTCTTTGGAGGCTACTCCCCCTAACTCAATGCTCTCCCCCTTACTCAAATCTCTCCTCCTTTGACATCAATGACAAAAAGGGACACCTATGGGGCTAAAATATATGAATCTTAAGCTTAGCATCTCCACCACATTCTCTCTTGAGGTGATTAATTTTTGGGTGGGAGTACTTTTACTCCCATATTACATTGTTCCTTTCCTTTGTCAACTTCCTTCCACTTATTTCTGATATCATTTTCTTGATGAGTTACTTGATATTCTTGTCTTGAACCTGTTTGACCTTCTTGACTTGAGACTGCTTGAAATTCTTGCCTTGAACCTATTTGGAATTGAGTCCTACACCATTTTGTAATGTGTCCAAATTTATTGCAATTAAAACACTTGATATTGTAGCCTTTGGATTGTGTCCATGTTCTGAATTCTTTTTTGAAATCATTTCCATATCCATTCCTTTCTTGAACCCTATATTGTGATGTTCTATTTTCATAATCAATATGACCATGACCTTTGAATTATGTAGCTCTAAGACCAAAACCATGTTGCTCATTTTCTTTGCACTAAGAAGCTCTATGACCAATCCTATTGCATAAGAAGCAGTGTCCTTGAAAAACATACCTTCTTCCTTTGAAGTTCCTTCTAGAAAAATCAAACTTCTTTGATCCATAGACCCTTTCTTGACCATTATCCTTGTGATAATATTTGACTTGTGCATTGTATCTTTGATCCTTACTTGTAGTATCTAAATCCTCTTCTTTAACTTCTTCCTTGTTTTCCTCTTCAAGAATTTCTTTGCCTCTTGAACTTGATTCACCTATCTCAAAACAAGATCAAAACTGGATATTTGGTGCCATAGGAGATTTGGAACTTTCTTCATGAATCTTAGGTGCTTATTTGCTTTCATATTTTACAACTTCCTTTCCTTTTGAGTGTGATTACCCAAACCTAAAATATGAGACCTTTGGTGCTTTGGAACCTTTCTCTTCTTTTTCTTTATTTGTGTCAAATAGAAAATTGGCACACATCTCTATAGCCTCTAAAATACATGTTTCCTTCTTAGTGAAAATATCATGGCATTTTGATTCATGTGATGGATCAACATTCTCAAGTATAAAGCATCTCAATAATTTTAGATTCTCCTTAACCTCTTGTAGTTGCTCATGGATATCATTGAAGTCTTCTTTTAGATCAACTAAGACATCTATCTTTCTTGAAATATCCTCCTCTTCTATTTGGAGTGGTAGTTCTTCATCTACTTCTTTTATCCCATAGAAAAAACCTTCTTCATATTCACTACCACTGAGATCATTATCATATTCTATAGCAAATAAACTCTCATGATTTATTTTACCATGCTTGTTTCCTTGATGTGTCATTTCATATTCACTATCACTGAAGCCATTGCAATATCCTGATCTGTGATCTCTTTGACCACACACAAAGCATTTTTCTCTTTCACCTTCTATTCCTATAAATAGATGTTCTTCCTTTTCATCATCTAAATTGTCTCTATCGTTGTGATCTGAGCTATCATTTGCTTCTTAAATGTAGAAATTTTTCTTTGTCTTACAAAAAATTTTCTTCTTCTCATGCTTGCTTTGCTTGTACCTGTTATCTTTGTCATGCTTATGCTTTCCTTCTTCTTTTATTCTATGACCCTATTTTTCATAATCACTTTTTTATTCATGTGGATACTTGTTTGCATAGTGACCATAATCAACACACTTGTAGCATCTGACTTTCTTCATATCCCTATAATTCTTTGAGTCCTTTTTATTGTTGATGAAGTTAGCTTCATCATAATTGTCTGAATCTATATATGTCTCTAGATATTTCCCTTTATTTTTCTTTGAAGCCTTGAATGAAATTTCTTTCATTAGATCCTGATGCTTATCTATCCTCATCTCATAAGTTGTGAGAGTTCCTTGTAGTTCTTCCATTGTTAGCTTGTCAATATCTATTGTTTCTTCTATCACTGAAACATTTGCATCATACTTCATGGGAAGTGATCTCAAAGCATTTTGACTAACATTTGATTCTTTCATCTCAAATCCTAGGCCTCTCATGGTGTTATCAATCTCATCAACTCAAAGTAAAAACTTTACAATATCTTCAGAATCTTCTATTTTCAATTCCTCAAATATTCTTCTATGAGTTTGTAGTTTTGCCAACTTTACCTTGGAATCTCCTTCATAGGTATTCTACAACTTGGTCCACATTTCATTATCTGAATTACATACCATGACATTTGCAAAATTTATCTCACGTAGCCCACTCAAAATACAATTCATTGCCTTTGCATTGATCTCAACCAATTGCCTGATAATCTTCTTTGTCTCGAGATAACCTTCAACATTTTACTCTTTTGAAACCATATAACATACCTCATATCCTTGTTATATCAATTAGTTCTTAATTCTCATGATCCATAAAGCATAATTCTTACCATAAAACAGTGAAGCCTTACATGTAGATGATTCATTCTGTGAAGCCATTTGTGTTCTTGTAGAATCTGACCTCAAGTTGTTAGCCTTTTCAAAGGAACCTACTCTGATACCAATTGAAGAACATAAGGTTATACTGAGAGTGGGAGTGAACATTATAGCACCTATTTTTTAGTTTCTTTCCAAACCAATATCAATTAGTATTCTCAATTACAATTACCAAATACATCAGTGTGCATTAATAACATAGATAGCAATAGTAATAAAGTGCACAAATAACCACACACAATTGAGACACAATATTTAACATGGTTCCCCCAATGTGGGGTAGTCCAAAAGATAATATCCTTATAATATATCACAAAGAAATAGGGATCCTTATCCCAATATAAATAATTACTTTGATCTGCTCAAAGCTAGGATTTCTTGATCTACTCAGTTGGGCTCCATTGATCTACTCAGCTAGGCTCTCCACTGATCTACTCAGCTAGGCTATCCATTGATCTAATAAGCTAGGTAATCCACTGATCTACTTAACTAGGCTATCCACTACTCTGCTCAGCTAGGCTATGCACTAATCTGCTCATCTAAGCTATCCACTGATCTACTCAGCTAGGCAACTAGTATTGATATGTTTTTCTATTTTTGTTATATTTCTTTCACTTCTCACAAATATGCCTCAATGTCTTCTCACAAGGATCAAACAATCCTACTTATATTTTGTCCCAAATATGTCCTCAAAGCCTTCACAAAAGGCTCAAGCAATGATGCTCAAATTTTGTCCCAAATATATTCTCAAAACCTTCACAAAAAGGCTCAAGCAATTATACTCAAATGTTGTCCCAAATATGTCCTCAAATCCTTCACAAAAGGCTCAATAAATGATGCTCAAATTTTATCCCAAATCTATCCTCAAAGCCTTCACAAAAGGCTCAAGCAATGATGCTCAAATGTTGTCCCAAATATGTCCTCAAATCCTTCACAAAAAGGCTCAAGAAATGATGCTCAAATGTTGTCCCAAATATGTCCTCAAATCCTTCACAAAAGTCTCAAGAAATTATGCTCAAATTCTATTCCAACTCTTTCCTCAAAGCCTTATCAAAGGCTCAACCAATCATGCACAAGTAGCACTCAAATATCAACCACAAATCAATGAAGGCAAGGCTCAATGATGAACTCAAAAATGAATGGCAATGTACTCTTCAATGTATGACAACAATGATCCACAATGATCTCAACAATGTATGAAAAATAATATCTCAAATGGGTGACAACAATGCTCAACAATATACTCTCAAATGTATGGCTAATGAGATCTCTAATGAAAACCTCTCCAAGCAATAACAATGAGGACTTCAACCAACCAAGGACAATCTCCACAAGTAATAGCAATAGGTTCTCAATAATATCTTCCTCATGCAATGTCAATAAGCTCTCAAGAAACAAGCACAACTCCCTCAAGTAAATATCTCTCAAATAGCCAACAATGATCTCATCAAATGAAAGACAAATGTATTCACAAGTGACTAGCAAATGATCTCCTCAATGGTCTCACATAGAGGCAATGTACTCAACAAGTAACCAAAAATACTCTCCTCAAAACAATAGCAAAAACCTCCTCAATAGTGGCAATACTCTCAATGAACTCCACTAAAGTAATTATGAACTCAAGCATCAATTTTATCCATAAAATTGATTTTCTAATCCATCCACTTCCTCTCAATAGTCAAGGCACATAATCAAGCAATTTTTCTTCAACTTCAAACCCTAACTCATGTGCATGTCTTCTAGCTCAAGGTAGAAAATAACTAGGTCTCAAGTTCCTAGTTTAATTTCATAATCAAACCATGCACTAGGACATATACATGTTCAACACTTTACAACCTTATAACTCCCTAAATTCACTAACATAAACAACAAGCACCTATGATTTTATTTATTTTTTTCACACCTTATAACTCCATAAGTACACAATAATTTTTAATTATTTAATTCAACACCTTATAACTCCATAAATACACATAGCAATAACAAATAATATCTCAACACCTTATATCTCTCGAAGCACACACAACAATCATTTATTTCCAACAAACACCATATGACTCCCTAATTTTGGCAGAAATGATTGTAATGCACCACAACTTTGGCAATATCAACTATTACCATGCTCTAGAGATAAATACCTTTTTATGAAGTTTTTAGCCTCCACAACCTTCAAAAATTTTAATGTATTTTCAAAAAATCTATGCACCTTAACCACATTCAAAATCATAAATGTTTTACCCAAAAATCAATGCGCCTTCACACATTCGTAGGAATCGATCTTTTTTCCTCCTTTCTTGCATTGTGAAGTGCTTACCACATGAGAACTGGCCCATGTTGGGATTTAATCCCAAACACTTCATTTAATCTTTGCGCTCAGCTATCAAAATGAAATCAATCTCTCACAAATTTTTTTTTCTCATGGTAGGATTTGAACACAGACCTCTCCTGTGCAAAGATGATGCCCTACCAACTGCGCTACATTGTCCAATGTGACATCAGTTCTGGAAGCTTCCGATTTTGTCTTTGCCCTTGAGTTCAATGTTTTTTTTTCCTCTACATTGCCTCCCTTCAATGACTCTCTCTCATGTGCTAATTATTCTCCTATCTCCGCAATGAAATAGCCAAAGTCTTCTTTGATTTATATGTCTTTCAATGCCTTCGAATGACATCGAAAAATTTTGATTTTCTATCCTAACCTTTGCACATCGGTGGATAATTTAATTAAACTTTATAACTTAGAATTATTAAATAAATATTTAATAATTTATCTCTTATCCTTGAATTGGGATATCTCCTTCGTTCTTTTGAATTTTGCCATGAAAATTTTTGCACCTAGGTTTATTGAAAAAACCTTTTCATCCATCATCATTTTGAGATGTCTTAGCACATTGGTTTTAATGAAAAACCCTTTCCAATGGTTTTAATAAAAATCCCTTTCATTGGTCTAATTGAAAAACCTTTATGTTGGTTTTAATAAAAACCCTTGCCATTGGTTTTAATAAAAACCTTTACCATTGGTTTTAATAAAAACTATTAATATTTAAAAATTAAATATTATATGATTCTTATGCCATAAAACCCTGTATATATCCATGCTCTCCAAAATGTCATAAATAAATATTTATGAAGTGCTTTTTCCACCAAAAATCAATGTGATCCATGTGACATCAATGACAACACAAAATAACTCAAATTTCCAACACAAAGGTTCAATTAAGCAACACCACATAAGGAAGAAGCAAATAAGGTCCTTGAAAAAATCCAAGTGTTGAATAAATACGTAGAATACCTATAGAAAATCCAAGATGGCATTGGCAAGACCAATGGTTTGTCCAATGAAAGGGCCAAGATGGTCAGGAAGGAAATGTTCAATGACATCCAGAAGATGGGCTTAAAATCAAGGCCTACATTATTATACTTGGCCAAAATTAAGGAGAAATTGGGTCGAGTGGAAGATGAATTCACTACATCTATCAACTTCCTAAAATCAAGGTTATTTGTAGGAACAAAGATCCAAGTTATAGCGAAAAGCACACAGGGAAAAGTTAGAAACAGATCCCAAGATGAAAATGGTCCCAAGCCAAAATAGCTATCGTAAGTTTCTTCAGAAGGCACAATCCAGTGACGAATAGTGCTAAAATAATGCAAGAAATCAAAGTAGAAGATAAGGGAATTTTAAAACATGTGAGCATAGTATAAAATTATGGTATGATGAGCTTCTAGGATCAAAATTCAAAATTTTTGGAGGAATATGGGTTGAAAGCTTCTTGGAAATATTTCATAGAAGATGAATCAGAGATAGACATATGGGAATATCCAGTCCAAGAAGACCAAATATTTAGTATGTCTCAAGACCTTACCCAGATTAACTCCTATCTGCATGAGTTGTACATGAGGTCAAAATTTTTGTCCTATGAAAAGTGGAAGAGTTAAGAGTATTTATACCTAACTTTCATGGACACTTCTGACCAAAATAAAGAGACTTGTAAAAAGGCTTGTGTTGCTTATAATGAAGTTGTTCAAGAGATAGAAAAACACAAAAATACTAAAAGAGCTTCAACAATAAGTACAACAAAACTAGGGCAAGAAGACATAGAGAAATCAGCTGAGGAAGACACTCTCGATGAATGATTGTATAGAGAAAGAAACATAATTTTTCTCGGTATCACTCCTCTTTCTCTTTTTTTGTTGTTCTTTTTACTCCATTGCCCAATGGATAAAGGCTCATGGTTCTAAAATTCATCTAATAGAATTCTCCTAGGATGCACAAATAATGTAGGTCAAAATTACTACATCAATGGGAGTAAGGAGATGTCTTCTCAAAAAATTTCTAAGTCAAGGAGAAACATCATGATATTATGACATTTTGGAGCTCACAAGATAAGTAAAGGAGAAACGTCACAACATCACAAGATTTTGGAGCCCATAGGCTAAGTCAAGGAGAAACATCATGATCTCACGATATTTTGGAGCCCATAGGCTATGTCAAGGAAAAATATCATGATCTCATAACAATTTGAAACCCTTAGACTAAGTCAAGGAGAAACATTATGATCTCATGTTATTTTGGAGCTCACAGGCTAAGTCAATGATATACATCATGATCTCATGATATTTTAGAGCTCACAGGCTAATTCAAGGAGAAACATCATGATATCACAATACTTTGGAGCTCACAGGCTAATTCAAGGAGAAACATCATGATCTCACAATATTTTGGAGCTCATAAGCTAATTAAAGGATAAACATCATGATATCATGATATTTTGGAAATCACAGGCTAATTCAAGGAGAAACATCACAATCTCATGATATTTTGGAGCTCATAGGCTAATTAAAGGAGAAACATCACAATATCATGATATTTTGGAGCCCAAAGGCTAATTCAACGAGAAACATCATGATCTCACAACATTTTGTAGTCCACAAACTAAGTTAAGGAGAAATATCGTGATCTCATGATATTCTAGAGCCCATGGGCTAAGTGAAGGAGAAACATCATGAAATCATGATATTTTGGATCTCACAAGCTAATTCAAGGAGAAACATTGTGATCTCATGATATTTTTGAGCCCACAGGCTAATTCAAGGAGAAACATCATGAGCTCACAATATTTTGGCACTCATAGGCCATCTCTAGGAAAAATGTCACGATTTTATGACATGACATTATTTCATTGGCTGAAGAACCACAATTAAAGAAATGGAGGACAACTAGGCCATGACATCTCTAAGAATATAGAGGTGGATATGTTATAATAAGAAGATCTCATTTTTTTTTTGTTGAAGATCCCATATTCTCTTAACTTTCAATTTACCAGAATGAGCCTACGGGCATGTTGTTGTAACAAATTTCAGTTTTTCTATTATGTTAAATATATATATATATATATAGGATTAGTGACCCTAACAAATGGTCAGCTCTTGGATGTTTACAAGGTAATGTACATAGGCTTTTGAAAGCAATAAAAGACTACTCATTCTGGTTTCTAGCTCACTGGTGTTTGATCAAGTATGTATGGATTGTTGATTTCTATATAAATTACGTTGAATATAAATCACATTAATTCTAATTATGTATTTATGTGTTTTAAGTTTCACTAGATATTAAATTAATAGTTCTAATAGGTTTAAGCTTATTTAAATCTATACTAGAGGACTGGTTATTCTAATTTTTATGGTTCAAAGAATACTTATATGTAAAATGTTGTAGATGTTTATTTGTTGTTATCTAATTTGCACCATCTAAACATTCCTAGCAATAGTTATATTTCCCTCTCTTTATGCACTTTAATAGACCTCCATTTTCTAAAATAAATCAAGGAACCAACCTTCTATTGAGATTGAAATAGGTAAACTCTATTTTAAACCTAGTCTTTCAATGTTGGCAAAGTCTTGGGTGCAAACATAACCAAAGGTAGATTTTGCACCAATAGGAATGTATAAGGTAGTTTGGGGATAACTACTTATTGGGTGTATAAATAATCTCTCCCATCATTTATTCAAGTTGTTCTCCCATGGAAGTGGCTCATAGATGTTCAGGTATTAAGGGTAGTCATGCAAGTTGATGTATTAATGCAGTCTATTCTGGTATGTAGCCATGAAGGATATTCAGCCTAGGGTTTGTAGAGTGCATACTATAATTTTGAAACTATAATGTTGTATCATAAATACCATCGTTAATATAAAATTATTGTATTTATTGTTATCTACCATTTCTACTACTATTTCTATCATTATTGTTGTTATTAGTACTATTGCAGGATTTGTATGCATTATTATTGCTATACTACAATGATTGTAGATCTGTAGGATTATTTAAGCAAAAATGGAATTGTGTGTAGCATGTTAAATTTTATTTCTACATCTAGCACCATTGCTTGATCTAAATTAGGTCCACTTGGGTGACATGAATTTATAAGAAATAAAACCCTTTAGGAGATGGATAATGAAAATAATGGAGTGCAACCAAATATGTAGGTGAAGATACGCCACATTTATATTTTGATGTGGGTGAAGGATTGTCTAAAGAAAGGTGCACACCAAATGAATGCAAAAATGCAAGTGAAAATTTTACATATTGAGGATTCACAAATTCTTATAGTCCAGTCATCTACAATCTAGACATCTACAGTATAGACGTCTGTAGTTTGGATATCTATAGTCTAGACATATGTAGAAGCATTTAAAACATCTGCATTCTAGATGTCTATAGAAGCAGTCTATCTATAGTTTGAACGTCTACAGTCTAGACGTCTATAGCATTAGAATAGGTAGACTAATCAGTTGTTTGGAAAATTTTCCAAGAACAAAGGAAAAAATAGGGAAGCATTGGTGATAGGTATGGAATAAGGGGTACAAGGACCACCAAGAGTCAATGAAAACATTGACATAAGGAATATGCTGATGTTGATACTATAGGAATATATGTTTAGTGGATGGTAACACCTAAAATAGTGGTAAGAAGGTTACAGAGGAGTGCAGAGGATAGGAGTCAAACACCATAGCAACAATGAATGAGGTCTTAGTAAGGAATACTAGGGCCACAACCAACATTCCAGTGAAGGAGGTCATGGAGTAAGGATGCACAAGAAGTCGGAAGAAGACTATTTGGTGATAATAAAGGTACCAAGACTAAAAACATTTGATGAAGAGTAGCATAGCAAGAAACCCACTAGTGGCCAACGTAGCCACAAAATTTAGGAAACTAAAGTGTCCAATTTTCATATAAGAAGAGAAGGGATATCCGATTAGGTATTGGATAAATTGTTGCATGGCATGGAAAGTGACTTGATATAACAATGAAGCAAATTGGAGGAGCTGGTTTCTTGCAACATTTCCTGGATTTGCAATGGATTGGTACATAAAATTACCAATAGACAAGTACAATACATGGGAAGAGTCACGTGATGCATTCATGGAATAATTTCAATAATACGATACTGATAAAAATTATATCATGCAAGGAGAGAAGGAGCCTATTCGTTACTACAATCAAATGTTTAGTAGGTTGTTTGACTATGTGGAGAAATACCACCTAGAGAAATCAAAGATGTGGTTCATAGATGGAATTCTCCCTATGTATCAAAGGAATATGAAGATATTTTCTCCAAGATCACACCAAGAGGCCTTGGATTATACCTTGAATTAGAAACATGATGTAAAAACCTCACCGATGAATGAGACTTGGATGACTAGAGAATATATTTAGATTGTGGTAAAAGAAATGTATGATAAGGAGATGTCTAAGGTGCAGTAATCTAATAAGAAAATGTCTAAAGTGCATTCGATTGATAAGGATATGTTTGAGGTGTAGTCATCTAAGAAGGATACGTTTGAGGTGCAACCATCTGAGAAGGAGATGTTTGAGGTACAACCATCTGCAAAGGAGACATCTAAAGCATAGTCATTTGAGCAGAAGCCATTTTAAATGGAGTCATTTAGAGACTACCTGTATGGGGGGTACACATCTAAAGCATACCCATATGAGGAAGTTAGACATTTGGAAAATTTCCCATCTAAAAAAGTTTGCCATCCATCCCAAACGTCTAGCCATCTAGCCCAGACATCCAGTCCTGATGTCTACCATCCATCCTAAATGTCTAGCCGTCTAGCCTAGACATCCAGTCTAGACATCTGTTGTCCATCCTATATGTCTACCCATCTAATCTACATGTCTACTATCCATCCCAGATGTCTATCCATATATTTCAGACATCCAATCCAAGTGTTTTTCATCTATCTCATATGTTTAGTCGTCTAGCCCAAACATCCAGGCCATACATATATCATCTAATCTAGATGTCTGGTCAAATATTTAGTCGTATGACCTAGATGTCTAGCCATATCTTTGCCCATCTGTTTGGCCATCCATTCTAGATGCCTAACAACCCATATAGACATCTAGGTTGTTTGTCCCCAACATCCACAGTTACTCATCTAGCCCATCCGTCCAAGATGTCTATCCATTTGAGCCATCTAACCCATTGTTCGATATGTCTAAATATTGCACCTGTAAAACTTCATAATTTATTTGACCTAGTTTGTTAGAAACTATGCCATCAGGGATTTTCATAAAAAATATTATCATTTGAGGTGATGCATTCGGAGGAGTTGCCATCTAAAGTACAATCTTACAAGGGAGATGCATGTCAGAGGTTGATAAGAAGTTAGTTGGATTCATAAAGTAGTGAGTTAGAGCTGAGAGGAATTAGTTTCAATGGGTTGAGTGAAATCTTCCAAATGGTTGATGAGGAGAAAATTTAAGGAGCATGCAAAGGGTACTACCCCTTGACCCTGCAAGGGATGTTTTCCATTGACCTTGTAATGGGACTTCCACCCCCTTGACTCCCGATAAATATGGTGACGAGTGTTGCCTATCATGTTCATGATGTTGATGGTATCACTCATGTTGATAATATGGATAACTACTCAAAGTGAAGTGCCTATTCAGAGAATTTTTATCATGTTGATGTTACACATGCTTGCAGTAAGGAGAGTGCACAACCAAAGAATAAGGTGTTGCGAGCAGTATCAAGTGAAGTTTATTGCCAAAGATGTATGGAACATGAGAAAGAGGAAGGAACATGACAAGAAATTTTGTTACATTATTTAGTACTTCTATTCCTAGTTTTTAGCTTGTATCGATGAGGACACCAACCAGCTTAGAGGAGGGGATAGATACAAATTGATATGTCCTTATTTGCTAAATCAGTTTTGGTATTATGTGTTATTTTGTAAGTGTACGCAAAGTGTTTGACGAAATGTGCATGCGTATATTTAATTATGTTGTAAAGTGCAATTTAATATTGTATGTAATAATAAATTCATGTAAAGTGATGTAAGTCAATTATGTCAGCTAAATTAGAGTTATAAGGTATTTTTTCCTATAGAAATGTCATGCAATGCAAAAAAAAAATGCAAATGAAATGTAATTTGAGGGAAGTTATAAGGTATTTGGAGGATAACTACTTGTTGGGTGTATAAATAAGACCTCCCCTCATTCATTTAAGTTGTTCTCCCATGAAAGTGGCTCATAGATGTTCTGGCATTGAGGGTAGTCATGTAGGTTGATGTATTAATGTAGTCTAGTCTAGTATGTAGCCATGAAGAATATTCAACCTAGGGTTTGTAGAGTATATATTGTAATGCTGAAACTGTAATGTTGTATCATAAATGACATTATTAATATAAAGTCATTGTATGTACTATTATCTACCATTTTTGTTGCTATTTCTATCATTGATGGTGTTATTAGTGATATTGCAGGATTTTTGTGCATTATTATTGCTAAACTACAATGATTGTATATTTGTAGGACTATTTAAGTGGAAAATAAATTGTGTGTAGCATGTTAAATTTAATTTCTACACATGTTAGTTGATGAAGATATGTAAAGTTGATCAAAATAATACTAATATGTGAAATCAGAATTTTTGAGAAATTTTGAGTAACCTGATTGACATTACAGTCAAATTTCAAAATAAATTTAGTAAAATTTAAATATGAATTAATTCTTAAAATTTGAGATAGGATTCATGTTAAATGATGTTCACAAATCATGCTAGTTTTATTTTCATGGATTAGAATAAGAATAAGAATTTTCCACAAATTTATTTTGTTTGTAAAAAGAAAGGTTTGGGAACAAGCATCCAGTCATGAGTGAACATGAAAGTATTTTTAGTTACTATATATATAGTTGAAAGGATAATTAAATAGCACCTGGAATATTAATTTTATGTCATCAATACACCCTCAATGGTGGCCTTTTAGATTGATAATTGGACAAGCACTTAGTTTACTATGACTGATAGCATTTTTAGGTAGTTAATGCCATAGGATACTTTATGTCCTATAAAATATTTTATTACTAAGTGGTGGCTCTTCTGGTCTGATTAATAGATAAGCACTTAAACATATTGTTGCATTGTGTAGGAATTTAATGCCCATTTTTATGTTAAAATAATAAATGTCCTAACATGAGACCATGCTTGTGAATAGTTAATGTCCATATGATACATGCTATGATACTTTTGCTTTCATGGATAGTCTATGTCCATATAATATAGTGTTAGCAATAATCAATATCCATATGATATGGTGCCTTTGTTTTTGATGTATTAGGATGATTCATGTACTTATTGTTGGACTTTTAATACCACCAATTTTAGGATTTATTTAGATGATTATTGATTGATAGGATGTTTAAATGGAGAAGGTGCATAAATTGGGTTATCATGCTTTTAATATTTATCGCATTTGTGTATGTGGTTACGATAATATCTCTCCATAGTAATTTAATAATATATCGTACTAATGAGCTTCTTAGCAATGAAAATTCCATTGAAGTATCAACCATATGCCCCCTCATGGGCATCTTGAACAACTATTTTGGACTTGTCCTTATTGAGGCATCTTAAAAGAATACCATCAAATGTTTACTTATAGAGGATGTCTCCCATTACCATAAATTGGCAAGTGAATTACCTACAATTATTCCACTCATTGTGATTTAATACCTCAATAAAAACATTGCTCTTAAGGAAATCATATATTTCCTTATACCAAGAGTCAAGGACCATTATTGGTTCTATAGAAAAATAGCAAATGGTTCTTGACTTGATTATAAGATTATTGGTTTCCTAATATTATGGATGATAATTGTTGCTTGTTCATATTCTAAGTCTAAAGGTATAAGTGATGTGGTTTCAGCCATTACATCTACTTGACGATTACCAAAGCATGGAACTGTATTTATGGTTACCTTTTTAAAACATGCCATCAATTTATCCACAATGCTTTTGTATGGATTTAATTTATCATATTTATTTTGATAAGCTCCATTTATCTAGTTAACTATTAATTGGAAATATCCAATACTATAGAGGTTAGTGGCATTTAGGACTAGGGTTACTTGTATTCCAAGGATGAGAGCTTCATATTTGGCCATGTTATTAGTACATGAGAATTGAAGCTTAAAAGAAAAAGGAATTACAATTTGATGTGGTGATATTAGGAGGATCCCTGATCTTACTCCTTTAATGTATCTCACACCATCAAATAAAAGAGTCTATAAATATTGTTATGATACCTCAAGAATACACATCACCTCATCAAGGCACTCAATCTCTAGGGGTGACTGACTAGTAAAGGGGTATTACTAGTTGATCAACTATCACCTATCCCTTAACTAATTTTGACTAATGAATTCTATATTGAATTCATTAAGTATCCTAACCCATTTTTCTATCCAACCTAAAAGGTAGGTTTTATACATAAGGTATCATAGTGGGTCAACCTTGGATATAACATAATTTTTGTGACTTGGCATGTAATGTCTCATATTTTAAGAAGAAAATACCATTTCTAAACACACATTTTCCAAAGGAGTATACCTAGTTTTGTAACTAATGAGGGTTCTACTTATATAGTAAATGGCTTGTTCTATATGTTTCTCATCCTATTGTTCCAACATGGCACCTGAATTGTAAACTATTGCTATGATATACAATAACATTGGCTTGAGGGATCAAGTGGAATGGTGATTGGAGGAGATAGTAGGTATATTTTTAAAGAACCAAAATATTTTTATATTCCTCATACCAATTGAACTCGATTCCTTTCTACAATAGCCTAAAAAAAGGATTGACATGTGTTTACCAATTAAGATATAAATATCCTAATTGCTTGGAGTTTGCCTTATAAGCTTCTTAGCTCTTTTAAGTTTTGGGGATATGGCACATTGGTATTATTGATATATTATTGGGATCTTCTTCAATACCTTATATGGATACCATAAAGCCTAATAAATTTCAAAATTTCACTTCAAATATACATTTGGAGGGTTTTAGATGGACCTTTTACTCTTAGATCTCTTCAAAAATTTATCCCAAGTCTTTGATATGATATTCTCTTTTAATTGATCATCCAAGAAGATCATTGCCATAATCTTCAAAACTATTGCTCATCATATCATAAGATATATATGTCATGGCTTTTTGATAAGTTGCACCAACATTTTTCAACCCAAAGGGCATAACTTCATAACAGAAGGTTCCTTAGGGAGTAATGAATATTTTTTTGACTTGATATTTTGATGCTATGTGAATTTGATTGTAATAAAAAAATCCGTCCATCAAGGATAATATTCCACAACTAGCAGAGAAATCAACTATCATGTCTATGTTTTGTAAAGGGAAATTATCCTTAGGATAGGCTTTGTTGATGTCTCAAAAGTCTATGTAGACTCGTACAATAGCTTCCTTCTTGGAAATTGGTACTATGTTCAAGATATAATCAAAATCATCACTAAATTTAATAAATTTGACTTCTACATAATTCTACATCCCATGGTCCTGCAAGACCAAAAACTACTTGTATGGGAGACTCTTCAAGGTGACTTCCCATGGAAGTCTTGTTCCTCTTACCTACATCCTTTCCTCATCCCTATCCTAGGATCCTGTTCCTTTCCAGTTTCCTTGGCACATTTTCCCATAATTTACGGAAGGAAGGTGTTGCAAACGATATCCTTTGGGGGAGGAGATCCTTGATCCATTGTTCTGCCCCTTTCCTTGCCCTAAGGTGGGAAAACTTATGTCCCATTTTCTGTTCCACTATTCCTTTTTCCTTTGGTTCTAGGTTGTGTTCAGGTTTTTCCCTGGGACTTTTCTTGGGGTTTTTTTCTCAGGTTGTTTTGGGAAGTCTTCCTTTTTTGACATTTACTCGATGGGGATATTCAGTTGCGAATGGCTGGGTCTGAGGATTTTTTTCTTCTTGACCAATTTTGCACATCCTTTTGGTCTAGGAGGGGACCATGTGCTTTATATCATGACTTCACTCTTTGGTTTCAAGGTGGTGTGTCTTGCAATATTTCAGTTCCTTTCATGGCTTTGCAGCCTCTGGTCTTTTTGCTACTGAATCCTTGCAGGTTTTCCTCCTTGTTTCCTTGAAGTTGCTTTTCAATGGGTCTAAGGAATTTTGACTTCATGAGTAGTTTTGCACAACATCCTTTTGGGTTTTTATGGGTTTCCCATATGCTTTCAACTGTGACTCTGCTCTTTGGGTTTGAGGTGGTGGTTCTTTCAAGATTTCAGTTCCTTTCGTGGCTGGCAGGGGTCTCTATTTTTCTTGTTGTTGAATCCTTGCGATACTTCCTCTTTTATGACCTTGAAGTTATTGAAGGTTGTCTAGGATGCATGGCTGCTATTTTTTTTTTTTGCTCTAATGCCTACAGTCATGCATCTTTAGGACTCTCTTATTTTGAATTCCTATGGTACTATCTCGTCCTTTCCTTTAGAAGTGTTGTTTTGTTGTTATTGGTTTTTCTACTGGGCAGGTATTCTCGAAGGCTTCCTTTTTGCATAAGGACCTTGTGGCTTGGGATGTTCCTTTGTTGCTGAACCACTACAGTTCCATTTTACAAGATTTTTTTCCTTCTATATTTCTGCTCGAGCTCTCCTACGTGGGATGCTTTTTTCTTTCAGTTCTCTTTTTTCCAATGGTGGTTTATTTTTTTCCTACCCTTGGGTTGTTTCAAATTTAAAATTAATGGCTTTGTTTATTTTCTTAACTTTGGAAAAGATTCAAATTTTCTTCTAGTGGTTGGTGCGGTCTCTCTTTCTCCCACTCTATATGTGCTTCAAAATCTTGTTTTTCACCCTTTAATTCAATTTTGGTTTCTAGCGGGCCTTTCTTTCCTGTCTGTTTATCCTTTGGTGCAAAGGAAGATGTGTTCCTTGTTGTAATCACAGTGACACTGAGAGGGGGGTGAATCAGTGTGATCTTTAAAATTTCTAATACATATAGTTTTAAATCCAGTAGCTATTTAAAACTGATAAAAGAAATATCAAATGCAGCAAGAAAGCATGACACACACAACACAGTAATTTAACGAGGTTCACCAATGTGGCTACTCCTCAAAATGACTGCTTGGACTACCATCCAAATCCAGCCAATGCAAAGCTACAACTTTACAATATCTTTTACCAGCACCAACTGGAAGGAGCACCAACCCCTTAGCTTTATCTGTTACAAACAGAATGGAGCACCAACTCCCAATTTACCAGCACCTACTGGAAAGAGGCACCAACCCCTTATGCCAAGCTGCAACTTGGAAGTCAATAATGATAAAGAAAATTATAGAATAAAACTTTCACGTTATTTCTTACAGTCTGTTGTTTCTCTGCATTCTGCTACTTCTGCGCAAAATGCTTCGCACTGTCCGACCGCTTCTGTGAACTTCTTCGCACTCTCTGCTGCAATCGGATGATCGATCACTTCTGTTGTCTATGCGCTATCACTTTGCACTTAGAACTCCACCTCTACACATCGCGCTCTTCATTCACGCAATCACGATATGCGGACTTCGAACTACGACTTCGCACTCTGCTCGACACGAACTTCACTTGCGCAATCACTCTGCTCGCATTCGCACATTATCTTCTTCAGCACATTCTCAAACTCGAAGTACCCCTCCTTTTATAGAAGAAATTTTAGGAACAAATCCTAAACAACAGTCGGCTATAACCCTAAGAACGTCGGTTGCAAAACCCTAGAATCCTTGTCGAACCCTAAAAAAACCCTAAAATTTGGGGCGGTACAAAACCCTAGAAATTGTGTGGCCAAACCCTAAAATCTTGCCTAAAATCATGTCACCGGCGGATTCCAACTTGTGGCCTACTGCCACCTCTGTCACCTTCTTGTAACTATTATCGTGAAATAGAAACATGTCGCGATATCGTGACACTTTTTGTAGCCGTACGCCTTCTTGTCCTTGCTATCGTGAAATCGTGACCCTTTTGGCCTTTGATAGCTTTGCCACCGTTCTTGTCATGAAATCGTGACACTTCAAACTTTTGCTGACGTCATCCTCATTCTTGTCATGAAATCATGACGCTTTCGGCTTCCAGAGGCTTTTCTTGCAACCTGTCATGAAATCGTGACACTTTCAGCTTTCGCTGACATCATCCTCATCTTTGTCATGAAATCACGACGCTTTCAGCTTCCAGAGGCTTTTCTTGCAACCTATCATGAAATCGTGACACTTTCAGCTTTCGTTGACGTCATCCTCATCTTTGTCACGAAATCGCGATGCTTTCGGCTTCCGTACATTTCTCGCTTCATGCACTAGCGAAATCGTTACAACTTTGTGCCTTGTGCTACCAACTTTGCTTCGACCCACAAAATTTTGACTTGTAGCGAAATCGCTACACTTTTGTGCCTTGCACTTTTGACTTGTAGCATAATCGCTACACCTTTGAGTTGTGCACTTTTGACTTGTAGCGAAATCGCTACACCTTTGTGTTGTGCACTTTTGACTCGTAGCGAAATCGCTACACCTTTGTGTTGTGCACTTTTGACTCGTAGCGAAATCGCTACACTTTTGTGTTCTGCACTTTTGACTTGTAGCGAAATCGCTACAACTTTTCACTTAACACTTTCTCCTCTACGTAAATTTCAACATGTAGCGAAATCGCTACAACTTTTCCACTTAACGCTTTCTCCTTGGCTCGAATTTCAACATGTAGCGAAATCGCTACAACTTTTCACACTTAACGCTTTCTCCTTGCTTCGGCCAGAAAATCCAACATGTAGCGAAATCGCTACAGTTTCTCGACTTAGCTTCTTGGCCTCCAACATGTCGTGAAATCGTGATAGTTTGCCTTGTGCCTTCTCTCTCCTCATTTTTGTCGTGAAATCGTGACATTTTCGGTTGTGCCTTCTCTCTCCTCATTTTTGTCATGAAATCGTGACATTTTTGGCTGCGCCTTCTCTCTCCTCATTTTTGCTCATGACATTTTCGGCTACGCCTTCTCTCTCCTCCGACTTGTCACGAAATCGTGACAGAAAACATGTCGCGATATCGTGACAGTTTTCTAACTTGTCTTTTTCTTCGAATTTTTGAAACTGGGTCACTTTTGTTTTCCAGGAATTGCACTTTACATAATCTGACTATCCTTTGAACTTCTGTCTTCTGCATCTGAATGACTCCTGAACTGTCTGTCCACTGCATCATTAGATCTAACTGCTTGTGTTGACAACAATGACAAACTTCTTGCAACACCTTGCTCAACAATCTCCCCCTTTGGAATTGTTGGCAACACTTGTGTACATTCCTGTAACTCTTCTCCCCCTTTGTCAATAATACCAAAGGGCTGCTACAGACTCCCCCGAGTCCATCCTCACAATTCTCAGGCACAATTTGTTGCATCTAGCACAAATTATGATCATGAGCAAAAGAATAGTCAAATACTCAAATGCTCCCCCTGAGAAAGTGATCCCTGTAGCTAGTCACTTCTTAGGAAGTGTGACTACTCCTAATTTGCTTCGAAGGTACTCAAACACTTCCTTGGGCAAAGGTTTTGTAAAAATATCTGCTACTTGTTCTATAGTTGGGACAAAATCCAATTTAACTTCTCCTTCTGCAACTTTCTCCTTCAAGAAATGATACCTTATAGCAATGTGTTTTGTCCGTGAGTGCATTACTGGATTCTTAGAGATGTTAATTGCACTGGTGTTATCACACTTAACTGATATTGGTTCACTGAAATTAATTCCAAGATCTTTCAAAGTTTGTTTCATCCACAAGACTTGTGTACAACATGTTGTTGCTGCAATATATTCTGCCTCAGCTGTAGATAAAGAAACTGACTCTTGCTTCTTACTGTGCCATGCAACCAATCTGTCCCCCAAGTAGAATGCACCTCCACTGGTACTCTTTCTGTCATCAACACATCCAGCCCAATCTGCATCTGAATATGATATAAGAGTGAAGTCTTTGCCTTTTGGATACCACAACCCATACTCCATGGTGCCCTTGAGATACCGAAAAATCCTTTTAACTGCTGTCACATGAGTCTCTTTGGGACTGGCCTGAAATCTAGCTACCATGCAAACTGCCTGTAGAATATCAGGTCTAGTAGCTGTTAAATATAGTAAACTTCCAATCATAGATCTGTACATGGTTTGGTCTACAGGTGGAGATTTGTCTTCTTTACTCAATTTGCAGCCTGTTGTCATGGGAGTGCTAACTGGCTTACAGTCCTCCATAGTGAACCTCTTTAGCATTTCTTTCACATATTTGATTTGGGAAATGAATATGCCTTTCTCATTTTGATTAACTTGTAGCCCAAGAAAGTAAGACAGTTCACCAATCATAGACATTTCAAATTCATTCTGCATCTTATTTGCTAAGTCTTTACAAGATTCATCTTTGTTGCTGCCAAATATGATATCATCTACATAGACAACTAGAACAATGAGATGCCCACCTTCTATTTTTACATACAGATTACTGTCCACTAAACCTTTCTTGAATCCCTGTTGAGAGAGATAGTTATCTAGCCTTGCATACCATGCCCGTGGTGCTTGTTTTAATCCATACAATGCTTTCTTTAATTTGCGGACAAGGTTAGGATCCTCACTAATTTGAAAGCCATCCGGTTGTTCAATATAGACCTCTTCTTCGAGTTTCCCATTTAAAAAGGCAAATTTTACATCCATCTGATAAACTCTAAAGTTTTTGTGAACTGCTAAGGCCGAAACATTCTAATTGCTTCTAATCTGGCCACTTGGTGCAAAAGTCTCTTCAAAATCAATGCCTTCGACCTGTGCATATCCTTTACAAACCAGTCTTGCTTTGTTCCTAATGACCTGTCCATCTTCATTTAATTTGTTTCGAAATATCCATTTGGTGCCGATTACATTCTTATTTGCAGGTCTAGGTACTAATTCCCAAGTTCTGTTCTTTTCAATCTGATCTAACTCTTCATTTATTGCCTTCATCCAGCTATCATCTTTGCTTGCTTCATCTATGTTTTTGGGCTCAATGCTAGATAAAAGAGAGTAATTACTTATTACTTTCCTTCTTGTCTGAATACCAGCTGTGGGATCTCCAATTATTTGGTCTCTTGGATGATTTTTCTGCCAGCTGCTTGTTTTGAATTTCTTGTTTTCTTGCACCTCTGAGTCATCGACTAATTCATCTGAATCAAACGTAGATTTATTTTTTGTTTCATTCACCTCATCTCCTTCAACGACTTCTTCATAGATTGGGTAGTTTTCCTCAAAGTCAGCTAATCGTTTCCCACCTTCATCGAATTTAACATCTGCACTTGTCCACAATTTTCTTGAGTCTCTTGTTGTAGCATTTGTAAGCTTTGCTTTTTGATGAATACCCAACAAAAACACCTTCATCTGCTCTATCTTCAAACTTCCCAAGGTTGTCATCTATTTTTCTGATGTAGCACCTACAACCAAATATTTTGAGATGTTTTGTTGTTGCTTTTCTACCAAACCACAACTCATAAGGTGTTTTGCATTCATGAGTTCTTAACATATATCTGTTTTGGATGTATACTGCAGTGTGAACTGCTTCTTTCCAGAATCTATCTGCTATTTTATTTTCTGCCAGCATGGTGCGTGCCATTTCCTGTATAGTTCTGTTCTTTCTTTCTACTACGCCATTCTGCTGTGGAGTTCTAGCTGCTGAATATTGTCTCCTGATACCATGTTTTTCATAGTATTCTATAAATTCATTCGAAATGAATTCTCCTCCTCTGTCTGATCGTAAGCATTTGACCCTTTTTCCTGTTTCATTCTCAACTAGCTGTTTGAAGGATCCGAACATTTCAAAAGCTTCTGTTTTATCTTTTAGGAAAAATATCCATGTCATTCTGGAATAATCATCGATACACAACATAAAGTATTTGTCGCCGTTTATGCTTTGAGTTCTCATGGGTCCACATAAGTCTGTATGAATAAGTTCCAAAGGCCTGCTAGTGTGGTATTCTTTTGTTTTAAATGAGACTCTGGTTTGCTTTCCCTTCTGACATGAAGCACAAACATTGTTTGAAGGTTTTTTAATGGTTGGAATATCTCTCACTGCTTGTTTCGAGCTGATTTTCACCAAATTATCAAAACTTATGTGTCCAAGCCTCTTGTGCCACAACCAGTTCTCTTCTTCTTGTCCAATGAAACACGTACCTTCTGAAGTTTTTGAGAGTGTGTACAAATTTCCAGACGTCCTTGAACCAGTTGCTATCAATTTCCCATTGTTTATTTTTCTGACTTCACAACCCTGCTTTTTGAAGACTACTTCATGTCCTTTATCACAGATTTGATCGACACTTAATAGGTTGTGTTTCAAACCATCCACAAATAAAACTTCTTCGACTTGATTTTCCCTTCACTAATTTTGATAGATCCTTTTCCTATTATTTTGGCTCCATCATTATTTCCAAACTTCACAGAGCCACCCTCATATTTCTGTAGTTTTTCAAATTTTTGTTTATCACCTGTCATATGACTTGAGCAACCACTGTCAAGAATCCACGGTACACATTTATTCTGAGCCCTGAAAGCTGTCTGCACTATTAAAGATTCCTTTTCTTCCCTGAGTTGTTCTTTCTGTTTCCATTCTGTTTTGACTATGGTATTGGGTTCTAACTTGGATTTCCCCTTTTCAGAATCTTGCACATATCTTTCAGAAATATTTCTATTCTGTTTTGCCCTATATGGTTGAATTCTTCTTTTCTGAGATTGATTTGAAACAGAAGTACTATGACAGTTTCTAGCAATGTGCCCAAAGTTGTGACAATTAAAGCATTCTATTGCATAACTCATTAGAGGAGCAAAGGTATTTCTACTAGTGAAACTTCTTGGACCTACATTATACTTGCAGTTAGCAATTTTATGCCCATAACCATTACATTTGAAACAGAAACCATAAAAGTAATGATTGAACCTGAAAGATGGTCTTTGCCAAGTTGTTGCAGGAGCCTTAGATCTTCTTTTCTTTTGATGTGTGACCTTGGTAAAACCATCATTGTCAGTTCCTATTTCAGGACTGGCATTACTGCTTTCTTTTGCCTGATTTGTTTTTCTTTCAACAACCTGTTTCTTGTCTTTACTCTTTTCACATTCAACATTGCTTGCCTTTGGTCCGTTTGATGATTCTCCTTCAATAAAGCCCAGACCGAATTTGATACCTGTGGGTCTTTGATCGCTTAGGATTTTGTCCAACTTCATCGAACTTTCTTCACGTTTGAAATGGCAGCTAATTTTTTGATCCAGCTCTTGTATCTGTATTCGAAGACCAACATTTTCTTCTTCCAATTTGCAACAGTAATCTATCTTCATGGTTACCTGTACTTCAAGATCTTCGAACATTTTCTTGTACTCTTATGTCTGTGTTTTTAGACTGGTTATAATGTCATTTGCATCCTCAAGCTTCCTTGACAGTTTTTTATTCTTTCTTTTCTCAGATTTCCATTCCATAAGAGCAGAAACCAGCTCACCTTCTAAATCAACTTCAGCCTCACCTTTTTCAATAGACACTTTAGAGTTCATTCCTTCTCTCTTTTCTGTGTTTTCTGCCTCTTCTGATTTTTCTACTTCAAACGCCATAAAGAGAGCCTCACCTGTTCCTTCTTCAGAGTCTTCACTAGAGCTGTCCTCTGAAGAATCTGCATTTCGGGAGATAAAACTTTTCTTTTTGAAATTGCCTTTCCTGAAGTTTGATTTCTTCTTCCAGTCACTTCTTTCTTGGTGCGAAGTTTCCTCACCCTGGTTCTTTTCATTGAGAGGACATTTTGTCGCAAAGTGCCCAATGCCTCCGCAGTTAAAGCATTTAAATGGTAGCTTTCCTCTATACTTTCCTTTTCCCTTTCTCAGTTTTTTGACAAAATTTGCTTCCATTTCATCTGATACATCCTCTTCTTCAGACTCTGGTTTTGTGACTTTACCTTTTAGGGCTTTGAAAGCAGCTTCTCTATCTGTGGGATTAGACCTTCCTATTCTCATTTCAAAAGCAGTCAAAGAACCATGCATCTCATCCATACTAAAATGATTTAGATCTTTGGCTTCTTCTATGGCAGAGACTTTAGAATCAAATCTAGGAGGGAGCGATCTTAATACCTTTTTCACGATAGTAGCATCGTTTATATTTTCGTCGAGACCTCTGATTGAATTGGTGATCCCATTGACTCTTTGCATGAAAGTCTCTATGTTCTCATCATTGTCCATCTTTAAAGATTCGAATTGAGCTCGATGTGTTTGAAGCTTGGCCTCCTTGATCCTATCATCTCCTTCATGAATGTTCTCTAGTTTATCCCATACATCTTTTGTTGATTCACAATTTATGATCTTGACTAGCTCACTGTCCACTAGTCCACACATGATGGCATTTTTTGCTTTTGAATCATATTCAAATGCCTTTTTACCAGCAGTGTCTGTTGGAGCGGTGGCGGGAGCTTTGTAACCATTAACTACTGCACCCCAGATGTCAAAACCCAAAGCACTGAGATATGTCTGCATTCTAATTTTCTAGAACGCATAATTAGTTCCATCAAACAATGGTGCTTTGTTCGAGGAGAACCCTTCACCACTTGCCATTGCGTCACTTCCAAGATCACCCTAGCTGTTTGAGCCTATTCAGGAACTTGGCTTTGATACCAATTGTTGTAATCACAGTGACACTGAGAGGGGGGTGAATCAGTGTGATCTTTAAAATTTCTAATACATATAGTTTTAAATCCAGCAGCTATTTAAAACTGATAAAAGAAATATCAAATGCAGCAAGAAAGCATGACACACACAACACAGTAATTTAACGAGGTTCACCAATGTGGCTACTCCTCAAAATGACTGCTTGGACTACCATCCAAATCCAGCCAATGCAAAGCTACAACTTTACAATATCTTTTACCAGCACCAACTGGAAGGAGCACCAACCCCTTAGCTTTATCTGTTTCAAACAGAATGGAGCACCAACTCCTAATTTACCAGCACCTACTGGAAAGAGGCACCAACCCCTTATGCCAAGCTGCAACTTGGAAGTCAATAATGATAATGAAAATTATAGAATAAAACTTTCACGTTATTTCTTACAGTCTACTATTTCTTTGCATTCTGTTGCTTCTACGCAAAATGCTTCGCACTATCCGACCGCTTCTGTGTACTTCTTCGCACTCTCTACTGCAATCGGATGATCGATCACTTCTGTTGTCTGCGTGCTATCACTTTGCACTTAGAACTCCACCTCTACACATCGCGCTCTTCATTCACGCAATCACGATATGCAGACTCGAACTACGACTTCGCACTCTGCTCGACACGAACTTCACTTGCGCAATCACTCTGCTCGCATTCGCACATTATCTTCACACACATTTTCAAACTCGAAGTACCCCTCCTTTTATAGAAGAAATTTTAGGAACAAATCCTAAACAACTCGATTGAAACCCTAAGAATGTCGGCAAAACCCTAGAAAAACCCTAAAATGTCTCAAACCCTAGAATTGTCGGCTCAAACCCTAGAAATTTCGCTAAACCCTAAAATCTATCGGCCTAGTCCAACTTGCTCACTCGCCACCTCTGTCACCTTCCTATAACTATTGCCACGAAATAGAAACATGTCATGATATCATGACACTTTTTGTAGCCGTACGCCTTCTTGTCCTTGCTGTCACGAAATCGTGACCCTTTTGGCCTTTGATAGCTTTGCCACCGTTCTTGTCATGAAATCGTGACACTTCAAACTTTTGTTGACGTCATCCTCATTCTTGTCACGAAATCATGACGCTTTCGGCTTCCAGAGGCTTTTCTTGCAACCTGTCGTGAAATCGTGACACTTTCAACTTTGCTGACGTCATCCTCATCTTTGTCATGAAATCACGATGCTTTCGGCTTCCAGAGGCTTTTCTTGCAACCTGTCATGAAATCGTGACACTTTCAGCTTTCGCTGACGTCATCCTCATCTTTGTCGTGAAATCGTGACGCTTTCAGCTTTCGTACATTTCTTGCTTCATGCACTAGCGAAATCGCTACAACTTTGTGCCTTGTGCTTCCAACTTTGCTTCTACCCGTGAAATTTTGACTTGTAGCGAAATCGCTACACTTTTGTGCCTTGCACTTTCGACTTGTAGCGAAATCGCTACACCTTTGAGTTCTGCACTTTTGACTTGTAGCGAAATCGCTACACCTTTGTGTTGTGCACTTTTGACTCGTAGCGAAATCGCTACACCTTCGTGTTTGTGACATTTTCGACTCGTAGCGAAATCGCTACACCTTTGTGTTGTGCACTTTTGACTCGTAGCGAAATCGCTACACCTTTGGTTTTTCACTGTAGCGAAATCGCTACAACTTTTCACTTAACACTTTCTCCCGCTCAGCCAAATTTCAACATGTAGCGAAATCGCTACAACTTTTCCACTTAACGCTTTCTCCTTGCTTGGCGGCCGAAATTTCAACATGTAGCGAAATCGCTACAACTTTTCCACTTAACGCTTTCTCCTTGCTTCGGCGGCCCAAAAATCCAACATGTAGCGAAATCGCTACAGTTTCTCGACTTAGCTTCTTGGCCTCCAACATGTCGCGAAATCATGACAGTTTGCCTTGCGCCTTCTCTCTCCTCATTTTTGTCGTGAAATCATGACATTTTCGGCTACGCCTTCTCTCTCCTCATTTTTGTCGTGAAATCGTGACATTTTTGGCTGTGCCTTCTCTCTCCTCATTTTTGTCATGAAATCGTGACATTTTCGACTGTGCCTTCTCTCTCCTCGCGATATCGCGATAGTTTTCTAACTTGTCTTTTTCTTCAAATTTTTGAAACTGGGTCACTTCTATTTTCCAAGAATTGCACTTTACATAATCTGACTATCCTTTGAACTTCTGTCCTCTGCATCTGAATGACTCCTGAACTGTCTATCCACTGCATCATTAGATCTAACTGCCTGTGTTGACAACAATGACAAACTTCTTGCAACACCTTGCTCAACATTCCTCTGGTGCAAAGGAAATCACTTTTATCTATTGCAAAGGATGGCACCTTCCTTTCTGGTCCTCTTGCATGTTCCATATTTGTTCCTTTTGGTTGTCCTTGCCTTGATTTAATCTGATGTACTTTGATGCATTCTGATCCATTGTAATCAGGTTTTGGGATCCTTGACAAAAACCCACTTTTAATCTACCAAAATAAAATAAATTTGACTTCTAAAATATTTTAGAGATCCTCTTTGACTAGAAAAGCAACATTTGGGTGCATATTTCCTGAATTATATTTCACTAACTTAGCATCAAGGTTAACTACTAAGTGATGAACTGCTAAAGATATATCTTATCTAGGCATGTCTGTATAAGACCATGCAAAGATATTATAGTATTATATTAAGATATTCATGTAATTTTCTCTTTCTTCCAAATTTAGGACCTTTCCTAATTGATCATCCTCATATTGCCATTTGACCCTATGTTTACATCGATGGTCTATTTTTTTTGGTAGATTGAAAAGTGGGTTTTGAAAGGGCCCCAAAACCTTATTACAAAAGAAGCAACATTACACCACATGCAACAAAACAACCCAAAGGATAGTAAAAAGGGACAATCCAAGAGGTATGAACCCATATGTTACAACAAGTTCATAATTACAACCCAATGGCCAATAAAAACATAGGGTCAATCCCACAAGAATGATACCAGATACTACTAAACCATAATGAAAACATTGATAATAAACAAAAAAAATAGATATCTGGGTATATCAAATAAGGAAATTAGTTTTCAATGCTTTCCATGTGATCACCAGGGATGCCATATTCAATCTTGAAAAGTTGATTGAGCTACACATGAAGCTCCTCCATGGTTTTAGTATCCTAATTTTAAATTTTCCTTGCAACTTTAGTAGTATTGGTAGCCACAAAAAGGTTGATGGTGGTGTTTGAAACCAAATTCATAATAGAATTTTGTAGCACAATATAAAACTTCACCTCTGGTAAGTTATCATCATCTAAAATGTGGCCAGGGATCAACATTGAGGGATTCCCTTTAGTCTTTGTCTTTTTGGAACTTCCAAAATTACGAGCCTTGCTAAAATTTTCTTCCTGCTTGAGTTTCCTCAGCGAACGATGCCTTAATTCAAACCTTGAACAATCAAAGTCTTGCCTGATAGAACCAGGGGTTCTGGACTTAGGTTCAAGGGACACAAAATCAAGATCATCCTCCTCATTGGGTTCCTTTATGGCAATGGTTATGAAGCTAGGGATTCTCATAGAAGATTCAAGAGGGTTACTAGGAATTATGACTCTTTGAATATATTCTTCTAGGGTATGCTTATAAAGTATCATGTGCAAACCCTGTTGGGTTTTATGGGTAGATTTATATTTCTTGACTCTATCAATGGATAGTTAAATGGAACAAAATAGGTAATCAGGTATGTTCACAAGCTTAAAATATCTAATATGGTTAAGGAATACTAAATGAAAACTGCATAGTGGGAGGTTAATGTTATCATCCTTTATATATTACAAAATAGGTATCATCACTTGATCCCACGAGGAGAGGGATGCCCTAACTATGCCACTATTTTCCCATACCAAATTCTTACCTTTATCCACAAAGAAGTTAGTTTTTGCAGCAAATGTATACTCATCCCTTCGAATGGTGCACCCATCAGTAGGAAATTCAATGACATAAGCCAACAAAAGAACATTGATTATAAAATACAGGTCCTATAAAATGATACTCTCTTTGTCCCATGAATTAAAAATATCATTTGAGACTTATTCATCATCACCACAAAACTTCTTTAGGAATGCTATGAAATCGTGAGACCCTAGATTGTCTTCACTCACAAGATCCAATTAGGGCCATGGCAGAGTCACCAAAATTAGGCTAAGGATAGGGAAATGAGAGGGAATAATGTGCTATAACATCTTCATAATTATATTTATAGCCACCACATAAGCATAATATTTTGAGGTGAGATAACTATGATGAGAACTTAAGGTATCGATTGCTAGTTAAAATTTAATTGTGATTCTTGGTGCAATGGATGTTTTCCATTTGGGAAGGGTTCCAACCATGAAAGTTGTCCTTAACATTAGTACAACTAGAAAAATTGATGCCTCAGAATTGAAATATGTTAAGAGTAGTAAACAAGGCATTTTGACCAAGGGGATTACTCATGACGAATGGAGTATTGAGGTGGTTGCTAGAGACGATGCATCCAACAGGTTTAAGGATGTGGGATGTGGCTTGAATGGAATGGGTGAAATGGTGATAGGATCGGGTGATAAGAGAAAAATCAAAAGACATGTGAAGGGCAAGTGGGTGATGTGGGTGGCAAGTCATATATGCCCAATCATGGTAAAAATGTAGGATCTAGATAGCAATTATGGATAAGATTCTTAAGTTATTCTTGGAAAAAAATCCATAGTGGATCGAGGATTAAGCACGTGATAAAATAGTTGAGATAATACTTCCCAGGAGGGGAAAGCCATGTCAGGTCATGGGTGGGCCAATCATCCCAATTAACCAATAGGAAATTTTTACCTGATATGATGGCAATCATGGATAGTAGCTTCAATAAGGGGCTAGGGGAATTCATTGCTCCAAATTGTTATATTTTCCACATTGGGCCCTAGGTTGGCCAAATAATAAGTAGCTCTACTGGCTTCCTATAAACATGTTGAATATTAGATTCAAAAATTTTATGAAAAAGTCTCTTGGCTTTTGATATTATGTTGTTGACCTTTGAAAATGATGTTGCAGTGGAGGTTTCCCATAATGATTAGGCCACATAGAAGAGCTTTCGCTTCAGTAACATGGTTGGTCTAAGTGCCTAAGTTTTTAGCATATGCAATGATGATTCTACCATTATGATCATGAATGACACCCCCTCCTCCAGCTCTACCAAGGTTACCTCTAGATTACCCATCAAAGTTAGTTTGAACCATCCATTTGTTATGGTAAAATAAGGTCGTGTATTGCATTACACTACATGGGGTTATTACATTTAATTTTCTATGTAATTATGTAATTACCATGAGATATTTTCCTCATGGTTAAACTAGGTAAGTACCCAAATATCCTATGTTAGATATTTAGGTTAGTGTTATGGTTAGAACTCTCTACCTAAGTTAGTGGTTAGCATCACGCAACTCCCTCCCTATTCTATTGTTAGAGGGTAGTTAGCACTATATCCTCAGAACTGTTGGTTAGTCTATTATTTAAGCATGGACTAAACCTTAACAATGGTTAATTAATCTATTGATTATTTTGTGAACTTACATTTGGACCTACATTGGTATCATTCTCAAAGGAGGAGAATACGAGCTTTCACTCGTTCTCCATCGACATAGACTACCACAGAGCAGTCGAGGTGCTCAACGCAAGGAGTCCCTCACACAACAGTCGCGGTGCTTGATGTGGACTCTCCCTCATGGAGCAGCCGCAACACTCCTACTTTGGCCTGCACAGTCGACACCAACCAAGGCCTGCGTGTTGGCCCACCAACCTGGCTGATGCAGTCAATGTAGGACAAGGGTCCATGATCCCCTAGATCAGACACGGTCGACATCCTGAGACCATCAATCCTTAGCTCCTGCATTGGCCCAAGGACCATAGAGCCACGTAGGCCAAGCAAACCACATGGCCCATTCATGGGAGAGCAACGAGGGTAGGAGTGCCCTCCCCTCCCCACATACATAGACCCAGACCTTGAGATCTGAGATGGTAGGTGGCCCTCCAATCCCTGATTGACACATGGCACTTTTTTGTGCCTAGCCTACACACACCTCGAGGGACACATGGATTGGACCCTGACACGCACCTTGAGCTGTTGATTAGACTAGATCAGGATCAGACATGTGGTAGATAGCCACTAGATGACGACCGACATAGACTGGATCAGGATCAAACACATGGCGGATAGCCACTAGAAGACCCACAATGCTGAGTAGACATGAATCGACATGTGGCACATCACCACAGGACCGATCCGAACTGACTGGCCTACCCTTGGCACCATGTGGTAGATTCCAAAAGGGTAGGCGACTCTGGTCGATTTCCTGAAGGCAATCGACATACAAGGTGAGGCCTTCACCTTAAAAACCACTCTGCATCCCACTGCGGGATGCATGTGGGATAAAAGTCTAGCAACTTTTAAAAAAACTCCCATCGTCCGCAGATTTTAAGAGGCACATCGTGTGCCTTAGTACCCATGGGCTCTTTAGCCCAACCAGTTGATCGGGTCGAGCTAAGGCCCTAGGCAGGGATTCCAGGGTTCGAATCCTGTCAGGTACAAAAGGTAATTTTTTGCCTTCGACGCCAAGGTACATTAATTTTTTTTTAATTTTTTGTTTGCATTAACATTAAAGTTTTTTTAGTATTATTTTTTTAATAATTTAAACTTTAAAAAATAATGTTTTAGGTCATAAATCAATTTCTCTTTAATATTTAAGTTGATTTATTTAAAACATATATTTGTTTTAGTTTTTTATTATTCATTAAAATGATTTATTAAACTTTTCTTAAATATTGCAAATTAAAATTAAAGAATTATTTTTTTGCAACTTTGAAATTTAAAGGTGCTAGTATTTTCTCACCAAATGGAGATATGAGACATAGCAAGAGCACATTTTTTGTTGCAAATTAGACAACTCTTCTCAAACCTTGTTAATTTAGCATACAAGAAAGGATCACACTTGATTTTTTTTTGCAAATTAGACAAGGTTCCTGAAATTTTTTGTAAGAATCAAAAGTTCAAAGAGTGCATTTGTTTTCTCCAAGGAGATATAATACATAAAATTGCACATCTATTTTTTTTCTACAAAATTGAGAAGACCTTGTAACCTTGGGTCCATAAAAACTAAGTCGTGTGTCGACTAGTTCTGGAAGCCTTTCAAACGCGAGTGATGTGTCAACTTGTATTGAAAGGAGTGCTCTAAATTCTACATTTTTTAAACATAAGGAGGGATAGAATTCAATTTTTTTTTATTCTATAGTTTGCAAAATTGTAACAAAAAAGGGGGGATCTTTTAGAGTAAGAAAGGTGCATTCTCGATTTTACTCGACACCTTCTCTTAAAAATTGCTTGTACTAGGTGCATTTTTGGTTGCATCCGACACCTAGAGTGATACAAATTTGGGTTGCTCTCATGTTTTGATTATTGCACTAACACCCATGTTTTTTGTGTGCAATTAAAAATTCAAATACAACATTAAAAGAAACATTTCACAAAACCCAAACTTCACTCAAAAACCATGCTAAACTTTGCATAGTTTAAATCAAGTCATTTTTTTTTACTCCCCATCAAAAGGTCAAAAATCCAAATCACCTTGATTCACTCTCTTTGTTTGGCTTAATATCCTCAAATTTTTCATCCTTATTCAAGGGTGTTAAAGTAGGTGTCATTAAATATCCTAGAGGGCAAAATCAAAAGTTTTAAACAAACCTACCCGTGTTTCATTTGCTCTATTTTATTTGGCTTAAAAATCCTCCAACTTTTCATCCCTTGGTAAGGGTGTTAAGGCAGGTGCCATTAAATATCTTGTAGATGCAAATTGAAAACAACTTCCATATACTCTTTTGAGGGTATAGTGCAAGATATAACCATCATAGTCCTATCAACTTTGAAACCTAAACCATGGCCATGATACACAAGTATCTCACTAAGAGACAACTGCTCAAAGGTTCAAATTATTTAGCTTGGAAGACTAAGATGAAAGCTATCTTAACTCTAGAGGATTTATGGTCAATAGTGGATGGAAGTGTCACTAGAACTCAATCACCTAGAGCAGATCAAAGAGACTTTGATAAAAAGGATAAAAAACTATCCTTAATGATCTTGCTTGCTATTACTGATGATATCCAACCTCATATTAGTGAAGCTACCACTGGTAAGGTAGCATGGGATGCCTTAAATAACATCTTTGAGTGCAAGAATCAATCAATGATTCTTAACCTTCAAACACAGCTTCATACTCTACATATGAAATCAAGAGAAACAGTAGAGCTATTCCTCTGTAGAGTCACATAATTGAAAAAAAAACTGCAATTCTTAGGAGAGAAAGTGGAAGACTGATGCAAGACTAAAAATACAAGCAGAAAAATCACCAATATTTCATTCACAGAGCTTTAAAATTTGAATTACAGAAGATACAAAATGGCCAACCCCTTTTACAATGTAAGCACTGCCTTTTATAACGGACCCGACCCCCCTTCGGACATCATTACACAGACTGCGAAGTTTGTTTCTAACCGCCCACACGAATGTTCTGTCGCCGCCTGCAAGATGCTGCCAGGTGCCTCGAATCATCATGGCATGTAATGGCGGAGTGTGCTGCAGCCGCCTGTCCATCAACCCATCGAGTCATCATTCATAGGAGTGCTCTATAGCCATCTGTAGTTTGTTGCCACGTGCCCTCCTGCAATGGCCTCTGTAACTGCCTAGTACTCCATGGCCACCTGTAATTCGTTGTCACGTGCCCTTCTGCAATGGCCTCTGTAACCGTCGGCTTGTCTGGAGTCATGAGCGTTCTGTCGCGATATCACGACGTTTTTGCTTCCTTACGCTCTCTCTCCTCTTCGGTCGCGATATCGCGACGTTTTGGCGTTCGGCCTCTATTTTCTCCTTCGGGCCGTGATTTCGTGACACGTCACGAAATCGCGACGCCTCCGCCTTTCGCACTCGCTTTTCGCCTTCGGGCCGTGAAACCGTGACATGTCACGATTTCGTGACGTCCTTGCCTTTCGCACTCGGCTTCTGCCTTCGGGCCGCGAAACCGTGACATGTCGCGATTTCGTGACGTCTTTTCTCCTGGACGTCTATCCGCAAAATGCGTCGCGAAATCGTGACGACTCTTCCCCCTGGCGCCTTCGCTCAAAATGTGTCGCGAAATCGTGACAACTCTTCCCCCTGGCGCCTTCGCTCAAAATGTGTCACGAAATCATGACAACTCTTCCCCCTGGTGCCTTTGCTCAAAATGTGTCACGAAATCATGACAACTCTTCCTCCTAGCGCCTTTGCTCAAAATGTGTCACGAAATCATGACAACTCTTCCTCCTGGCGCCTTTGCTCAAAATGTGTCACAAAATCGTGACAACTCTTCCTCCTGGCGCCTTTGCTCAAAATGTGTCACGAAATCGTGACAACTCTTCCTCCTGGCGCCTTTGCTCAAAATGTGTCACGAAATCATGACAACTTTTCCCCTCGGCGCTCCTCCACAAAATGTGTCACGAAATCGTGACAACTTTTCTCCTCGGCACTTATCTGCAAAATGTGTCACGAAATCGTGACAACTTTTCTCCTTGGCACCTCTACTCAAAAAGTGTCATGAAATCGTGACGATTCTTCTCCTTGGAGCCCATTCTTCAAAAGTGTCACGATATCGCGACAGCTTCGCCCCTTTGTGCCTTTTCTCAAAAAGTGTCACGAAATCATGATAGTTTCGGCCCTTGGCGCCTTTTCTCAAAAAGTGTCACGATATCGTGACAGTTTCGGCCCTTGGCGCCTTTTCTCAAAAAGTGTCGCGATATCGCGACAGTTTCGGCCCTTGGCGCCCTTTCTCAAAAAGTGTCGCGATATCGCGACAGCTTTGGTACTTAGAGAAAAAATATTTTTGGATGATGCAAGATTGCTCTTCCACCTCCGGATGCTCCTGCATCAGACACCCGGGGTGAATTTGAGAAGTGACCTTCACTTCTGATCTATCTGAGGTAGACCCAGGCGGTCAACCTCTGCCTTCGACAACCAAGTCGCATCTTCTATGGGCCTGCCTTTCCACTTGATCAAATATTCAGAATAACACCTATTTCGAGTACTTCGGCCCTCACGCGTATCAAGGACTTCTTCTATCTCATCTGCGACTGGAGTGGCCGTGGGAATGCTCCACAAATCCGGGCTTGGTGTTGCACTGCTATCTCCTTCATGATACTCAACCAAATCTGAAATGTTAAAAATGGGTGAGATGTTAAGTTCACTCGGCAACTCCACCTCGTATGCATTACCCGAATCCCATTTTCCAATGATTCTGCATGGCCCAAACTTCTTCATCTTCAGCTTGTTATAGGTCTTGGCAGGAAACCTTTCTTTTCTTAGATGGACCATGACGGAATCTCCTACTTCAAACTCCTTAACCCGGCGCTTCTGGTCTGCCCTGGCCTTATACTGAGTATTCATCTTAGCGATGTGCCTTGTCACCTCCTCATGCATGCCCTTCAGGTGTTCAACAAAGTCTTCAGCCTCAGCACTGCATTTTTCTCTTGTATCCATCCTTCTCAACTCTGAAGCGTTTCTTGGGCTGCTCCCATAGATTATCCGGAATGGCGATTTATTGGTACTCCTGTTGATAGAGTTGTTGTAAGCGAATTCTGCCTATGGCAAAACTAAATCCCATCCCTTGGGCTTGTCTCCGACCAAGCATCTCGAGTAGATTGCCCAAACTCCTATTTACCACCTCTGTTTGGCCATCTGTTTGGGGGTGGTATGCAGAACTGAATTTTAAATCCGTCTTTAGTTTCTTCCATAGGGTTCTCCAGAAATACCCTACAAACTTGGTATCCCTGTCCGACACAATGCTCCTTGGCAGACCATGAAGGCGTACCACTTCCTTGAAGAATAAACCAGCCACATGGACCGCATCGCTAGTCTTCTGGCAGGGAATAAAATGAGCCATTTTTGAAAACCTGTCCACTACCACAAATATGGAGTCGTGTCCCCTCTGCGTCCTGGGTAAACCAAGAACAAAATCCATACTAATATCCTCCCATGGCCTTTCGGGTATAGGTAGTGGTTGATATAAACCAGTAGGCTGCCTCACACCTTTTGCCATCTGGCATATCCTACAACTTTGCACGAATTTTGCCACATCTTGTTGCAATTGCGGCCAATAGTAATTTTCACTAACAAGGGAAATGGTCTTGTCTCGACCAAAGTGTCCAGCTAAACCTCCACTGTGCTTTTCCTTGATGAGATTCTCCCTCATTGAGCTCCTCGAAATGCATAATTGGTTTCCCCCTAAACAGCATTCCATCTTGAATCAAAAAATTTAACCACTTAGTCCTGTCCAAAGTAACAGGCGCAGTGCAGGCTTTCCAAGCTTCTGCGAAGTCGGGGTCTGCAGGGTATAAACCCTTGAGCTCAGCAAACCCTACAACTTCCACTTTCATTTCCATCAATAGACATTGCCTCCTACTCAAGGCATCTGCCACTCTATTGGACCTTCCGCTCTGATGCTTCAGCACAAAGGTATAGCTCTGCAGGAACTCAACCCATTTCAGGTGCCTCTGATTTAACTTTCCTTGACTGTTAATATATTGTAGTGCCTGATGATCAGTATAAAGAACAAACTCCTTTGGCAACAAATAATGCCTCCATTTCTTTAGAGCCTGAACTATGGCATAGAACTCCTGATCATATACCGAATACTTCTTCCTGGCATCATTGAGCTTCTCGCTAAAATAAGCAACAGGCTTACCCTCTTGACTCAATACGGCCCCTATGGCACTACCACTCGCATCACAGTCTACCTGAAACACCTTGTTGAAATCTGGAAGTGCTAAGACAGGTTGTTCTGTGACCTTCTTCTTTAACATGGCAAAGCTTTTGTCTGCTCCGGCTGTCCACTTGAATTCCTTCTTGTTTCCCCTCATTGTCTCCGTAAGGGATGCACAAATGCTGCTGAAATTTCTAATGAATTTCCTATAAAAACTGGCCAGACCATGAAACGATCTTACCTCAGTCACACTTCTTGGAGCAGGCCATTCTATGATAGCCCTCACCTTTTCTGGGTCCATTTTGAGACCATCTGCTGAGATAACAAATCCCAGGTATACTAACTCCCTCTTCACGAAGTTACACTTCTTCAGATTTATCAGCAACTGCTCCTCCCGCAGTTTCTCAAAAACCCTCCTGATGTGCATCAGGTGTTCCTCCAGGGTTCTGCTAAAAATCAAGATATCATCCAAGTAGACAATAACAAATTTGCCTAGAAATTCCTTCAGGACTTCATTCATTAACCGCATGAAGGTACTCGGTGCATTGGTTAGCCCAAATGGCATGACCAACCACTCATACAACCCCTCTCTGGTTTTGAAGGTTGTCTTCCACTCATCCCCTTCTCTAATGCGGATCTGATGGTAACCACTTTTCAGGTCAATCTTCGTGAAGTACTCAGCTCCACTCAAGCAGTCCATGATATCATCCATCCTTGGCAATGGGAATCTGTATTTGATAGTGATCTTGTTAATTGCCCGAGAGTCTGTGCACATTCTCCACTCTCCATCCTTCTTGGGTGCTAGTACTGTAGGTACTGCACATGGGCTAAGACTCTCCCTAATCAGTCCCTTCTTTAACAGCTCTTGAACTTGTCTATTCAGCTCCTCAGTTTCCATAGGAGTCATTCTGTGTGCGGCCTTATTCGGCAAGCTCGACCCAGGCACCAAATCTATGTGGTGACTGATCTTCCTAACAGGTGGTAAACCTTCAGGAACATTATCAGAAATGATATCTGGAAACTCCTCTAACAGTCCCATGACTTCCACTGGAGTTTCCTTGCATTCTTCTTCCCTAACCCTAGGGATTATTGCATAGCACATATGATCTGGCTTCGGGCCATCTAAAAATCTTCTTCCATCAACTAGACAGGACTCGTGCACTGCTGCATACCTTCTCATCCGCCTCCTTCGGGGGTTTCAACTTATGGCGAACTCCATTTTTTGACAAGGAATATGTATTGGCTCGACCATCATGTACAACACTTCGATCAAACTGCCATGGTCTCCCAAGCAACATGTGACATGCATCCATGGGCAAGATGTCACAAAGGACCTCATCACGGTAAGTTCCAATGTTAAACTTCACCAGGCATTGCTCACTGACCAGCACCCGATGGTCCTTTTGTAACCATGCAATCCGATAAGGATGCGGGTGTCTTCTTCTCTCCAGCTGCAACTTGGCAACCATCTCCTCAGAGACCAAGTTGTCAGTGCTTCCATTATCGATGATGATGTTACAGACCTTGCCTGCGCACTTGCATCTTGTGCGAAATAGGTTGTTCCTCTGGTCTGCCTTCTTTTCTTCATTCAACAAGACTCTTCTGATGACCATCGCTTCCCCTCGTTCTGCCTCCTCAGAGTGCTCAGATTCGACACCTTCGTCTGCTACAGCAGCTCGGGCCTGACCCTCAGGTCTTCGATTTGGCCTTTCTTGATGCTGCGGGCAGTTGTATGCCCGATGTCCTTCTTCTCCGTAGTTGAAGCAGGTTCCTCGAAAGACACCTCTTCCAAACCCTCGCCCAGGCCTACCTCTTCCCCTCGGGTAGTTGTTGTTATGATTGCGTGGGCGTTGGGTATTCTCCTCTTTCTCTTCTTTCTAGTTTTGGCTACTGCTTGCTTCACCAGTCTTCCTCAAATCTCTGTATCTTCCTCCACTGGTCCTTCCACCAGCTCTTCCACCCCTCTCCTTTCCTCTCTGCTTACCATCAAATCTCCTATTCAGTTTCTCTTCCACTTTTAATGCAAACTGGTATGCATCCTCAACCGTGCTCATCCGAACCAGACTCAGCTCTTCTTGAATGCTGGTTCTCAATCCATTGATGTAGCGGGCAACCTTCTCCTTATTTGCCTCAGAATGGCCGGTTCTAATCGAGATCTGATAGAACTCCTCCGTGTACTCCTTGACAGATTTACTTGCCTGTCTAAGACTCTGCATCTTCCTCAACAGATCCAACTCATAATCCGTGGGGATGAATTGCCTCTTCAATTTCTCCACCATCCTATCCCACCTGGTGATCTTTTCCTTTCCCCTCCTGTTCCTTTCTAGCTGCACTCCTTTCCACCAGATGCTAGCATGTCCCTTCAACTTTGTTTTTGCGAACCTGATCCGATTTGGATCTGAGATCTCCTCATACTCAAAATATTCCTCCATGTCGTTGATCCAATCTATCAACTCCTCGGGATTGAGATTCCTAGAATAAGTGGAGACATCAAACTTTGGCTTCTTCCCGATCTGGGATATGGCCCTATACAGCCTAGCTTCTGCTGGATCCAACGCTTCTTCCTCATCAGATGGAACCTCGTCTTCCCAAACTTCATCTTCACTGGGTTCCTCTCTTCTTGGCTCAACTCCTCTTCTGATTTCCTCCTGCAGGGCTTGCACTTGCCTCTGCAAGGCCCTGAGATCGACCTCTGCTCCCCTATTCCTCGCACCACCATGGTTCCTATGCGGAGGCATCCTGCTCACTTCCTCACAACCCACAACCACAATCCTGGCGCAAACTGCCTCACTGCCGGTGATCGGTTCGCGCACTCAGAACCTTCTGGCTCTGATACCACTTGAAGCAGGACTGGAAATACAAGCAAAAAAATCACCAATATTTCATTCACAGAGCTTTAAAATTTGAATTACAGAAGATACAAAATGGCCAACCCCTTTTACAATGTAAGCACTGCCTTTTATAACGGACCCGACCCCCTTCGGACATCATTACATAGACTACGAAGTTTGTTTCTAACCGCCCACATGAATGTTCTGTCGTCGCCTGCAAGATGCTGCCAGGTGCCTCGAATCATCATGGCATGTAATGGCGGAGTGCGCTGTAGCCGCCTGTCCATCAACCCATCGAGTCATCATTCATAGGAGTGCTCTATAGCCATCTGTAGTTTGTTGCCACGTGCCCTCTTGCAATGGCCTCTGTAACCGCCTAGTACTCCATGGCCACCTGTAATTCGCTATCACGTGCCCTTCTACAATGGCCTCTGTAACCGTCGGCTTGTCTAGAGTCATGAGCGTTCCGTCATGATATCACGACATTTTTGCTTCCTTACGCTCTCTCTCCTCTTCGGTCGTGATATCATGACGTTTTGGCGTTCGGCCTCTATTTTCTCCTTCGGGCCGTGATTTCGTGACACGTCATGAAATCATGATGCCTCCGCCTTTCGCACTCGCTTTCTGCCTTTGGGCCATGAAACCATGACATGTCACGATTTCACGACGTCCTTGCCTTTCGCACTCGGCTTCTGCCTTCGGGCCGTGAAACCGCGACATGTCACGATTTCGTGACGTCTTTTCTCTTGGACGTCTATCCGCAAAATGCGTCACGAAATCGCGACGACTCTTCCCCCTGGCGCCTTCGCTCAAAATGTGTCGCAAAATCATGACAACTCTTCCCCCGCCTTTGCTCAAAATGTGTCACAAAATCATGACAACTCTTCCCCCTGGTGCCTTTGCTCAAAATGTGTCACGAAATCGTGACAACTCTTCCCCAGCGCCTTTGCTCAAAATGTGTCACGAAATCATGACAACTCTTCCCCCTAGCGCCTTTGCTCAAAATGTGTCACGAAATCGTGACAACTCTTCCTCCTGGCGCCTTTGCTCAAAATGTGTCACGAAATCGTGACAACTCTTCCTCCTGGCGCCTTTGCTCAAAATGTGTCACGAAATCATGACAACTCTTCCCCTCGGCGCCTTTCCTCAAAATGTGTCACGAAATCGTGACAACTTTTCTCCTCGGCACTCATCCGCAAAATGTGTCACGAAATCGTGACAACTTTTCTCCTTGGCACCTCTGCTCAAAAAGTGTCGCGAAATCGCGACGATTCTTCTCCTTGGAGCCCATTCTTCAAAAGTGTCGCGATATCGCGACAGCTTCGCCCCTTTGCGCCTTTTCTCAAAAAGGTGTCACGAAATCGTGATAGTTTCGGCCCTTGGTGCCTTTTCTCAAGAAGTGTCGCGATATCGCGACAGTTTCGGCCCTTGGCGCCTTTTCTCAAAAAGTGTCGCGATATCGCGATAGTTTCGGCCCTTGGCGCCCTTTCTCAAAAAGTGTCGCGATATCGCGATAGCTTTGGTACTTAGAGAAAAAAATATTTTTGGATGATGCAAGATTGCTCTTCCACCTCCGGATGCTCCTGCATCAAAGACAAAGTATTGAACTCAATCATTTTGAGAGCTCTTCCTGACTCCTACCGAACGTTGATCACCTCACTACAAGTTTTTGGAAGGATAGTAAATTTTGTCGAGTTGGTAAACATGCTTCAAATAGAAGAAGCTAATCAACTTCAAAGAGATGAGGCATCCAACAATGCTCTTTTCTCAAAAAACAAGGTGGTAAGAAAAAGTGGAATCAACAGAAAGGTTCTTCTTCTAATAAAGAAAAAGGTAAAACCAAGGAGATTCTGAAGAAGAAGTAGTATTGTAATATTTGTGACAAAGACACTCATGAAACCAAAAGATGTTGGTTTAAGAACAAATCGCCCAATGCACAAGGAAACAAAAAGGGCCAAGGCAAACCTAAGAACAAGAACAAACATCAAAAGGGACACATTGCAGCTAAAGATTCTAGTTCAAATTCTAAGAGAGAACACAAAGTTCTCATGACATATACATATTCCTCCCACAAGGACTCTATGTGGTACATAGATTCAGGTGCTAGCAAACATATGATTGGCGATAAATCTTGGTTTGCAACATTTGAGGCTCAAGAAGGTAGACTAGTCACCATTGTTGATGATCAAACCTATCGAGTTCAGGGAGAAGGAAGTGTTTCTGTCTCCCTTCCAGATGGAGAATGTAATATTCAAAAAGTTATTTATGTACCAGGATTGAAAATTAATCTCTTGTTAGTTCCACAAATCCTGTACAATAACATGAATGTCAATTTTACAGTGGACAAAAAAAAGAAATGTTGCTTTATCACTAAGAAGGGAAATAGATAGCAACAGGTTCATACAAACATGGTTTGTTTGTCTTATATGCCATTACCTCTACCCATACTACAATGGTAGTAACCACAAAGGAGGCCACTTCTCTTTGGCATAAGAGATTTGGGCATTTGAGTTCAGGATATTTACTAGAGTTGAGTAAATATCAAATGGTGAAAGGATTGCCTACTCTTTCATCGACTTTGCTAGTCTACTCTGATTGCTTGTCAGGAAAGCAACATAGAGTACATTTTTAACCTAGATATTTTCAAGCTAAGGTACCTTTGGAGTTGGTTCACATAGATTTGTGTGGTCCCATGTCTACAAGTTGTGGAGGAAAATGGTATTTTCAATTGTTTTTCGATGATCACTCATGGAAAATGTGGGTCTTCTTCTTGCAGTTGAAGTCTGAAGCATTTTCATATTTTCAAAAGTTCAAAACTCTTTTTGAGAAGGAATCAAGATGCTTTATTAAGACCCTCCATTCAGATCGAGGGGGGAATACACATCAAAAGAATTTTCCTCATTTTTATAGAAACATGGGATAAAGAGATAGTTAACAACAACCTACACTCCTTAATCCAATGGGGTTGCTGAGAGAAGAAATCAGTCCATAATGGAAATGGTTCAATGTATGCTTAAGGGGGCCAACCTTGAGCAAACTTATTGGGCTAAAGCTATTCAAACTATAGTATATCTTCTGAATAGAGATCCCACAAGGGCTCTTGAAGGTATGACTCCTTAGGAATCATGGAGTGGTAAGAAACCCTCCATAACTCATCGAAGGGTATTTGGGTGTAAGGCATTTATGCATATACCTAAGGATAAAAGAAAGAAATTAGATGAGAAGTCCATACCTTGTATATTTCTTGGATATGATGAATTTTCAAAAGGCTATCGGTTGATAGACCCATTTACCAATAAGATACATGTAAGTAGAGATGTAGTGTTTGATGAAGCTTTCATACCCAACACTACATCAGTATACCTAGATGATGAGGAGGAACATCAAATTCCTTCTTCACAATAGAAAAAGCCACCCAAATGGTATACAAGCACAATGAAATATTCTAAACTCACTTTCCCACCTGATATTACTCTCAATCATCCAAATACAAGAAGCATGACACAAAAAGAAAAGAATTAAGCATCCACTTCAGTTGATGATCTTTGTGCAGATTTTCAAGATATTTCTGTTGATAGAGAGTTACCAAGGGAAGATGAGATGGAAATAGATGAGGAGAGGGTTTACTTATCAGCATGTGATGAGAATGAACCTTCTATAGTTGATGAAGCACTTAGACTGCCTCAGTGGAAGATAGCTATGGATGCAAAATATAACTCCCTCAAAGAATAAAACATGGAATCTAGTGGATTTTCCTAAAGGAAATAAACCCATAGGCTACAAATGGGTTTAAAAAGTAAAATATAAGGCAAATGGAACAATAGATAAGCATAAAGACCATATTGTGGCAAAGGGCTATGCTCAAAAGGAAGGACTTGACTATGAGGAAACCTTTGCTCCTACAGCAAGGATGACCACCATTCGAGTGCTTTGTGCTATGGCATCACAGTTCGGATGGAAATTACATCAGATGGATGTAAAAATTACCTTTATTAAAGGTGACTTAAAAGAAGAAGTGTACATGACTCAACCTCCTGGATTTGTAGAGGTAGGCCATAAGCAACATGTTTGCAAATTGGTCAAATCATTATACGGGCTAAAACAAGCCCCAAGAGCATGGTACATAAAAATGGATAGTCACCTACTGCAACATGGATTTAAGAGAAGTCCATCAGACATAAATCTCTATATCAAGAACACAGGTTCTGAGATAGTGATTCTTGTGTTATATGTAGATGATCTGATCATCACTAAAAATTTAGAGAACTTTATTAACACCATGAAAGATGACTTGAAAGATTCATTTGATATGACAGATCTAGGAATTCTCCACTACTTTCTTGGCCTTGATATAGAACAAAAAAAAATCATCTAAGGTTGACTCAGACAAAGTATACCAAGACTTTAGTAGAAAAATATTGTATGACTGATTGTAATCCCAAAGCAACACCGATGGAATCAGGGCTACAATTATAATGATATGAAGGCTCACCATAGGTAGATGGCACACTTTATAGACAGATGATTGGAATCCTTATCTATTTGACTAATACTAGACCAGATATTACTTATGTTGTAAACTATCTCTCACGGTTCATGCAAGAACCAAAGGTCTCCCATTGTAAAGCAGCTAAGAGAGTCTTACACTACATTCAGGGTATTGTCAATTATGGTCTAGAGTATAAGAAGAATAACTCATTCTTCTTACAAAGTTACACTGACTTTGATTATGCTGGATCCATAGATGACAGAAAATCAACCTCAGGCTATGTTTTTCATCTTGGATCTAGTCATGTCTCATGGCATAGTAAAAAGCACCAGGTGGTTGCTTTATCTTCAACTGAGGCTGAATATCACACTGCATGTGGAGCTATGTGTGAAGCGATATGGCTAAGTCGCATCTTGGCTACCATGGGCCTACCAAAGAAACTTCCCATTCACATATTTTGTGACAAATCAGGTGTTTTGAACTTGGTCAAGAATCCAATGCATCATGAACGAACTAAGCATATTGATACAGATTGTCATTTCATTCATGATGAAGTTCCTAAGCACAGAATCAAGCTCCAACACATTCCCATAAATAAACAGGTTGCATATATTTTTACAAAGGCACTTGGAAATGTCAAATTTCAACTGTTTCGGAGTAAAATTTGTATATCAAAGTAATGTAATAAAGGGGGGATGTTAGGGTAAAATAAGGTAGTGTATTACATTACACTACGTGGGGTTATTTCATTTACTTTTCTATGTAATTATGTAATTACCATGAGATATTTTCCTCATGGTTAAACTAGGTAAGTACCTAAATATCCTAGTTAGATATTTAGGTTAGTGTTATGGTTAGAAATCTCTACCTAGGTTAGTGGTTAGCATCACACAACTCCCTCCCTATTCTATTGTTAGAGGGTAGTTAGCGCTATATCCTGAGAACTGTTGGTTATTCTATTATTTAAGCATAGACTAAACCTTAGCAATGGTTAATTAATCTATTGATTATTTTGTGAACTTACGTTTGGACCTACACCATTAGGAGGAGAGATCCACTTAATATTGGATCTATTGTTAGCTTGGGGTGAGTGCATTATGAGGTGAGAGATCAAGTCAAGAGAATCCGTAATGGAGGCCTCAATTCTAGGGCTAGGAACCTTGACACAAGGGATGAGTTGGGCATTCTAAGTGGTGAAACAAAGCACTTTATTTCTAATATATATGGGGTCTTTGGTTAGGTTGGAAAAGGCTCGATTGTTGCACTCAAGCCAAACTTGGAACAGGAAATGATGAAGGCACAAGGTCCATAGGGATTGTGAAAAATATTAGGTCATTGAGTAAAAAATTCCATAAGGGAGTTAGGATGGACCTAGACAATGTTGAAAGTACTTAAGAGGAATTTTAGGACAATTGCTAAGAAATTACACCCAATGAACAAGTGGTGGGTTGATTCCCAAGAATATAAACAATGATAGTAATGGTTAGAAATAAAAATATTGTGTTTCAAAATATTTTTAATTGCAAGAATTTTATTTTTGGTAGCCATCCAATAAGATAACCCAACTTTAGGGATAATATTTTATGCTATAAAAGGTTGACAGGGATAGGTCATGGATGGATAATTTCTTGTAATAGGTAGGCAGACATGTTAGTAAAGAGACCACTATCACAATATTTCCAAAAGAGTTTGTCAAGAGGAAAAATATAAGGAATGAAACAAGTGTTAAGCAAGCAGACAAAGGAATTAGATACTTACGGGAGCTTTGAATTGATGATGGCAGAAGGGATGGATTTCCAAGTGGGGGAGCCTTGGGCATAAGAGATAAAATTAAAAACTTTACTCCTAAAAATATTATCAGTGATTGGTTTAAGTCTAGTGAGGATAGTATCATCAATGAGAGGGTGATCACAATCCCAAGGGTCCTTCCAGAAGTCAATAGTTTAGCCATCACCAAGCTACCATCAAAATCCTTTTTTGATGATGGGTCTAGATTGGATAAAAAAAGTCCAAAATGTTGACCTGGGTTGGGGGATTCCTTTTTCCATGAGGTTGTGGTGTTATAGATATTTTCTCTTAACATAGAGACCCACTCAAAATCAGCATTCATGAATATTTTCTAGGCCTATTTTATAATGAGGGCCATATTCATCTTATTGATTCTTCTAAAACCAATACCTCCTTGAACTTTGGTAGTGTAAAATTTATCCCAAGCCACTATTGGGAATATTTTATTGTTTTTAGGGCCTAACCAAAGGAATATTTTTTAGATCTGCTCAATTTTAGAACAAACAACTATAGGGGCCTTGAAATGGACAAAAAGTAAATAGGAATGCTATGGAGGTAAGCTAATACTAAGGTGGATTTAGTTGCTTGGCTAAGGAGGGCTCACTTCCATCCCACAAGATTTTTTGAAGTCTTTCAAGGACATTGTTCCACATGGAATCATTGGGATTTCCAGAGAAAATGGGAAGGCCAATGTATGAAGAGGGGATATCAGCTATAGTGCATTCTAGGACATGAGCAATTTTAGCTTAGCATGGTAAAGGGGTGTTTTTAAATAAAATTTTCTTTTAATGTAGTTAAATTTTTGGCCTATTACATCTTCATAAAGGTTGAGGATAGACTTAATATTTCTTGTATCAACCATGGATGCAGAGGTAGATAGAATTTTGTCATCAAAAAATTATTGGTGGGTGATAGATCTTATAGAGGAAGCATTTCTAATTCCAAAAATGGTACCAAAAGCACATACAGGTTGAAGGGATCACCCTAGGGATTCAACTATTATAATAAACAAGGGAGATAGAGGATCACCTTGTCTAAGTCCTCTAGCACCTAGGAAGTAGCCAACAATAGATCCATTGACTATGACGGAGAACCAAACTAAAGTGATGAAGCTTTAATGAGTTTAATCCACTCAATATGGAATCCAAAATTTTGAAGGACAACAAAAAGGAAATTCTAGGAAACTCTATAAAGGCTTTTATTCATATCTAGCTTGAGGAAAAAACTAATTTTTTTGCTTTAAGAGACAAAATGCATGATTTCATGAATGGTAATGACTCCATCAGTAATTATTCTCCCTTGGATAGTACTCCCTTGATAGGGGTCAATGATGAAAGGGAGGATATCTTCCATTCTATTGGATAATACTTTGGTTAATATTTTAGAAGTACATTACATAGATCGATAGGTTAAAAATCAAACATTGATTTACAAGTAGCATATTTGGGAACAAGAGCAAGTAAAGTTGAGTTCACATGCCTAAGGATATATTTGGACTATTGAACATCCTTGATAGGTTTGCACACATCATTTCTCATAATATACTAGAAATTTTGGAAAAACCCATAAGGACCAAGGGCTTTGTCAAGTTGCATGGAGAAAATATCATATTTGATATCATCATTGGTGAAGGCTTTTGTAAGTTGTACGTTCATATCAAGGTTGATAAGATTAGAAATGTAATGGAGCAAGATTTCACTGGATCAAATAGCATTAGGAATTTGAATGCCAATAATAGATTCAAAGTTGTTGATAACTTCGTACCTTATTTCATGGATGCAAGAAGTAAGAGAATTATTACTCTTGACTAACTCTTTGATTTTATTGGAATTTTTGTGCTTCAGGGTTGAAGAATGGAAGAATTTGGTATTTTCATCTCCTTCCTTAAACCACAAGGCTCTCAATTTTTGCCTCCCTCCTCCTTTGCAAGAATGTTATGATAGTCAGCTAAAAACTACCTTTCTTCAATTCTGATCCAAGTGTTATTCTGTCCTTTATGGATTTGATTTTTAATGTTTAGTAATATTTCTTTGATTGCATGCTTATTTTTGAAACTATTACCAAAAAATTCTTTATTCCACACCTTGAGATTGTTCTTGATAAATCAGATTTTCTTTGCAACTTGAAATATTGATGGTCTTGAAAATATTTGATCCCATCTACAATTCAATCCCAACATCAATGGTATATTTTATTTAGATGTTGTTTTCATCTTTATAATATGGAGTAGCAAGTATAACCCCTAGAATTTGAAGTTTATCATCCTCTAAATTCAATTGTTCCATGTGAAATGATTACAAGGGATATGTATTGAGAGAAATAGTTCCTCTTATAGGAATATTTCTAAAATGAGATGTGTTATTGTTGTTATCCCTAAGAAGAGAGTGAGGTAAAATTTTTACCTCACAATTATTTATGTACAATGTTGATACAATATTTACCATTGAGTGAGATGTTATACCATTATATTCTTGTGTTGAAGATGGTCTATGCTTGTTATTGAGGCTATCATTGGAGTCTTGTCTAATTTTCTCAATAGAATCAATACTTATGGTGTTAATTTGCACGTATTGTAAAAATAGATCAGCATAGACAAAAGGGAGAGGTTCAAATTCCTCATATTTATTCCAATATAGACCTATTTTAAGGTTTCTTCAATTGAAGTTTCAAATGAGGATATCCAAATATCATCATCCTTATTTTTAGAAGGATTGGATGTCACTCTATTATGGTTGTGAAAATACCCCAATCCATAATGCTCATGCCAAGTTTTGGTTTCTAAAGGCTCCTTGATTCCTTGTCCTTAAATTTCTAAGCATTTTTCTATGTAGATAAAGTTACACAAGATTTTATAGGGGATACAGTAAATATTGGAAAGAAAACACAAGGCATATCTTTGCTCAATTGGTCATGGGCTAGTTTCATATATTATTTATTTATCTATTGTTCCTGCATATCCATAGTTGAAATTTCCTATTTCCTAGAAGGTAATCCAAAAGCATAAGATAATGAATGTAACCTAACCAAGTCTAAATTTAACAACTCATGGTATTAGTTATTAATGTTTACATTGTGTATGTCAACTATCATTTATTTACCCTTGGATATAGCTTGACTATTGGTTCCTTGTTCTTGGTGGATGCTTGTTTTCTTAGATGAGTCAAACCTTAAGGTATTGCCAATGAAGGGGTGAGAAGCATAAAATGAAGGACAAATTCAAGTTTTTGGCTTTTTTGACTTGATGTTCATACAATAGGCAAATCGATCATGGTCATCTACTATGCTATACAACTTACCCTTATATTCAAACTTGACACATTGATGACAAGTTAAATGGACAACCTACATTGCATGAATCCAAAATCACCTTAAAAGAAGTTTATGGTTCAACTCGCATGGTAACACATAAATAATATGTTTAAAATGCAAGAACCTACTTTTATTGGCAGAATTATAGTCCTTGTAGCTTCTCATTCTTCATTATCATAATATTTTATGACAATACATTATTTTTTATAAATCTTGCTTGTTGAGCCCTATCTTATGAATAAAGCTAAGATTGCAAACATTGATTGATGACCCATTATTTATGAGAACCCTTTTGATGGATTTCTCCATAATATTGCAAGCGATATATAAGGGTATATCTTCAATCATAGAGGTAGGTTGAGTTTCATCCTTAAAGAAGGATATGGTTGCATGGTTCATGCTAAGTGACCCCACAAGATTAGAAAAATCATCAAGAATGGTTTTTTAGGTAGTATTTATTTTCTTCAAATATTAAACCTTTTTTTTTGTATGACTTAGAGAGGTTCTCAACAACTCAAGTATGGAGATCTTAGCTAGTGTGTCCTTGAATTACTTCTAAAGGTTAAAATATTTTTTCTTGTGGATTTAGAGCCAAAGGTGGTTTTTAGGATCATTCACATGTAATGACCAAAAAACTAGGGGATATTTAGGAGGTGTTTCAAAGGCTTGACCCTTCTCTTTGGCCTATTGTCTAGTCATAATGCAAACATGAATCATCCCTACCATATTTTGATCTGGTGAAGGGACATTATTATATTGTAATTGGTTGACAACGTTCTATCCATGTTTAGTTAGGGGGTCTTGGAGTATCCCCAAATATTGGTTGGAAGATATTTTTTGCTTAGAACCATCTACCACTAGATGACATTGATTTACAATGTCTTGTACCAGATTCTTGAGGGTGATACACTTGTTTATGTTGTTGTCATTAGTGTGATGTAAAACACATTGTTGGTCATCCTCGAACCAATAAAAATTCCTCATTTAAAGGTCATGTTGTATTATAGGGGGTAGTTCTATCTTCTTAACATCTAGCAGTTGTGTCAGGACATAAGATAGATATAGATTTAATGTAGTACACTTTATAGGATATATTTTTTTATTTTACTTAGGATAAAATTTCTTAATACTACAACAATACTCACACTACCCATTTTTGGGTTAGGGTTGGGGTGACAATCAAGTACACCAAAACAAATAGCATATTTGTTTTTATATTGTCCTTTAGTGTTGGAAGGAGATGGTTTCTCCTCTTCTTTCTTTATTTTTAGTTGTCCTCTTCGCTAAAAGGTAACTTCCATTTGTTTTGAGAGATCAATCACATAATTAGACACACTACACAAGTCATTTTTAAAGGATATGATAAATTTTCTTTCAAATTACGTATGGAAATATTCAATAACTCCCTAGGAGATAGAGAAAAAGATAATTTTCTAACTAGTTTTCACCACCAAAGCAAGAATTCATTTATAGATTCATTTTTTTCTTTCTTAAGTTGATATATATCATCAACTATATACTTTTACACAATGTAAGTAGTGAAATTTTGTATGGGAATTTTATCTAGATATAAAAAGCTCTTGAACAAGTGATGGGGTAGTTGATAAAATCATTCCAAGGCCACACCACCAAGACTTGTGGGAAAAGCATTTAACAAAATTTCATCATACTTGATGTCATGGCTCACTTCTCTAAAAATTAGAACATGTTTTATAGGGTCATATTATCTTTTATATAACAAAAAATTTGGAAACACAAAGCTTGGGGGATAAGACCTATTTGTTAAAGTTGGGTCTAGAAGTTCATCACAACAATATTTTTAAGAATAATTTTTAAGTGCACCTCCTTGAATAGAGAATAACAGTCTTTTGAACTCATAATTATATTTTTATAACTATTCTAACCTAGAATTTAAATATTGGAATCTAGGATAAAATGCTAAGGGTACTATAATCTAACACTAAGGATTAATCGAGGGGTAATACCGAGAACTTGTATGGGATGATCCAAAAAGGATTGTTGTGTTACTAACTCTAGATTACCTTGGAAAGACATGTTAGAAAGAGGAATCGTAGAGAAGGGGATATTAGCTAGCATATACATGCTATAGAATGGGTTAGAATAAATCACATTCAAAGCATGAGGTATACTAGGAAGAACATCCACATGTTGGACTTGTGGATAGCTTAGGTGTGAAGATATTGGAGGGTTTATATTGAGTGGAACTATATGGGGAGGTATAGATCCTAAATTTCCTAAATAGGATGGGATCCCTAGCGATATTCTTCCCAAAATTATGGTGATAATCGAGTCTTGTTGTTGAGAACTCATAGGGTTTGATCTAGGATATTGTAAAGGTTCTATAAAAAGTTATTGATTCTTCCATAGTAGAGTGAAGCCTTTATTTTTCTTTAAATGTATCTTCCATAGTTTCTTTTTTTCATCATAGGAAAACATTAATATGATCCATGGAATTGAATACTACCTCTCCTTGTTTATTGTGAATAGGAAAAAAGTTATGGAAGGAGGATATTCTTCCTATTCTTTATCATAGATAGGGTTTTTAATCAAGGGTCGCTTCTCTAGAATTTTACATGAAGTGCTCATATTTTGTGCCATTTGTCACACAATTTTTTAAGTGATATAGAGGGATTTAGACATAGCAAAGGAGTTCAATTTATTAATTTTATTCTGAGATCAATTATAGAAAAGAAGAAAAAGATGTTTGATCTCCTTATGTCACATTTTAAGACAACCCTCCTTATGAATCTTGCTAGTCCACCATAATATACTATCAATAAGGATCTCCCTCTAAGGATTGTATGTTGGTTTACTCAAGGGGTCCTTAACCTTACCCCAACAGAACTAAAAAATGATTATGCTCTTGTTATCTTGAATTAATATAATTTATATAAACAAAAAATATTAAGTGATCATGATTACAGTTTAATATACTTTATCTTAATTATGGATAAAATCCTATGTTAAAGGTTTTTGGATAGGTGACCCATGTGATATGTTCATGTTGGGTTCACCAAAGATGTGGCATGCCACAAAGAGCACACAGTTGGAGCATTGGTCCTGGATGCATTTCCTCTTGGCTTTATCCACACTCGAGTAGGATAACACTACTACTAATCCATCATTTATGATTACTATATTTTGGGTGTATTGATTTATCATTGATGGGAGATTTGGTTTTACCAAGGTATTTATAGGTTTCCTAATCTAGTTTGATTTATTCATTTTAGAAAAACACCTAGGTTTTATCTTAGACTAGAAGCTAATATTAAATATAATTATGCAATACAATGTGAAGATAAATATGAATACGATAAAGTGCTATCCTACATGCAAATTTTATTTGATGATTGTTAATTAAAATAAATGTTACAAGAAATAAATCATTTTTTCTTTTCTCAATAGTAAAAGTGTAAGATATATTTAAACACACCAAATTAGTCTAATGTAATTTTATATACAATATGTACTTCAAATGCCTAAGAAAGTGAAATAAAATATTAAACTACGCTACATATTACTTTAATTTTATCTTTTATTTATATTGATGTAGTAACACTATTATGAAGCTATTTTATTCATCAAATGCACATAATATATAGGCATACATAGGAATCTTACGTAGGTTAAGTGGTTGCAACAATCTGCCACATATGGCCAACCACTTAACTAATGGTTAACAACATGCTAACCTAGGATGCCAACTAATTGCTAGAAGACAAGAGAGATCTCTAACAGCTAACAACACACCCAACAACTAAACAACCTATTTCCAACATGGGCATACTATGCCTCATGTGAATACAAAGTGCAAGAAATAGGAAATATAAATAATAATAAAATATTAACTTAGGCTTAAGTGGATAAGCCTAAGTTATCCTCAACACTCCTCCCAACCATATAAGCATTGGACCCCAATGCTCTCAACAAATGTGGAAATTCATGGGCCATTTCATGGTGAGGAATCTAGCGATCCATGTGTGGAAAGTGACCGCGACGAGCAACAAGGTAAGTAGTGGAAGAACCCTGTCTAGTATGATGAGTCTTCATCTCGAAAACTCTATCTGAAATGAGTGGAAGCTGACGATCAGGTGCCACTGCTGCTGTAGGACTGAAAACAAGATCAGGTACCAAAAGAGGGTCCTGAAATGGTGTCTCTAGAAAGCGGCGCTCATCCAAAGGAACCCATACTCTACCTCCAACCTGTTGTGAGTGAGGATTGTGATGCTTTCGCACCACTCCCTGTAGAGCCTCCTGCAAGTCATGTGGTATCTTGCCTAGAAGGCTCTGCCGGTGCTCAGTAAGGGAAGTAACCTTAGCTTGCTCCTCCATGTGTGCAATGGGAGTGGGCAAAGCCAAAGGTAACTTCCGTGGAACAAGTGGTTCAGTAGTTGTAGGTGTACCCAAAATTATACCAATGGAATCAATGGTATCTTTCTCATGAGTGAGAATGGTGGGTTCCTTGACCACTTGCTCTTGTGACTGTTCATCATGTGGGAGTGAAACTTCTTCCTTTGCATGTTCCTTAGGTGGTGCTTTTTCTTCATTTTGTGTGGGACAAATGCTAGTAGAAGCCAAAATGAGTGCTTGACTTAATGGCTTCCTTACTTGCCTACAACTTAACATCAAATTGGAAGTAGGTGTAGTGCTTTGTATCAAGTAGTGTTTACCATTCAACTCTAATGTGTAGGTGTTCTTTTTAGCATGATAAATAGCATTCCTATCAAATTGATAGGGTTTACCTAGCAAGAGTCCACAATAATCCATATCTGTGACATCACACCTAACTTTGTCCACAAAATTGTCACCAAAAGCAAAATTCAAGGTGCAAGTATGGGTGATGTTGGATGTGGAGTCTACATATTTCCACCCAAGTGCATAAGGTTGGTGATGTGGTTTGATGGGAAGTTTCAACTTCTCCACAACGGACTTCGCAATGAGGTTCTTTTGCGATCCGTTATCAATGATACAATCAACATAGAAATCATGCGTCAAGTGGGCTCTAGTGACAAACAAATGATCATGCCCCCCTTGAGCAAATACATTGGACATTAGGGTAACTTTGTTCAGTTTACCCTTTAAAGTAGTATATTCTTCTTCTGTCCCTATAGCCAAAATGGGACCATCTTATGGTTCCTCATGTGTAGGTTGTACAATTAGGTATTTCTTCTTCTTATACTTCTCAAAAGTATAGCATTTGGATTTTACATGTCCATGCTTTTTACAAAAGTCATAATACAATGAAGAAGAAGAATCTTTAGCATGAAAGGAAGAAGAATGTGCTTTAGGAGAAGTGGGAGGAGAAGAAGAATCAGGGGAAGATTGAGAATTGTTCTTCACCTGCTATTGATGCTGATTCTCGCCTTTGGAAGAGCCTTCTTGTGATGAACGAGACTTTTGATATGCATCAACTTTCTCCTCTGCAAGAATGGCATGATTGAATGCCACATCCAAGGAGAGGAAGACATTGAATTTGATCTCCCTGAAAATATGATCTTGCAAGCCACGAGTGAATTTATTAATCAATTCATCTTCTGAATATTTCACACCAAGCAATACCCTCAACCTATTAAATTGGAATATGAAATCAGAAACTGACATTCCATAGGTTTACCTCAATCTATACCACTTGGTAGTGAGGTCACATTGGTAATTTGGTGGAAAGAAGGTGTTTTTTAGAATTTGAGTTAATTCTTTCCAAGTCATGGTGGCATTATGACTTTGTCTTTCTACAATGAGAACTTTTGCTAAACCTGTGAGTTTTAGTGTAGCAAATGTGGCTCTTTCATCCTCCAAAATTTCAGCATAAGCAAACCAAGTTTGCATATCCAAAATCCATGCAGATAAGACATCGGGATCCCTAGATCCATCATACATTTTAACCTCACATTTGGCTTTGTTTGCATGGTTATTGTAGATTTTGATGTCACCAGGCTTAAACTGCACAACAATGTCTCTCACTTTATCTGCCAAAATGTCTACTACTTCAGTGACGTTTTCCATGTTTGTTCTAATATCATGAGCCATATTTTGCCTAGTATATGCCAGAATAGGAGGATTAAAAATGGATGCAAGAACTAATCTAGGCTTAGGAACAATTTTAGTTTCCTATGCAGCCAAATTGCCTAGATTTTACAAATTTTGCTCTCAAAATTAGGGCTATTTTAGTGCTTTTACAAAATTAAAAATTTCAATTTTGCAATTACAATGTGCACTAATAAAATGCTGAAATTTAGCCCTTTTACAATGCCAAAAATTTGGTTAGGAGCAAAAATTATCAATATTCAAAAAAATTTCAAGAGAACGCAAAAAATTTCGTCAAAAATGGACCGAAAATGGAGAAGATATCACCTTTTGAAGTTTGGGTGCCAATTTTCGAAATTTGAATTTCCCTCCTTGATCAATTTTTCCCGCCAAAATTTAGATTTCAATTTTTTTTTTCTTTTAGTAGCTGCCACGTGGCAACCTACACCTGCGACTGGCACGGCTGGTATGGCTGTCGCCTGCTGACCATGGTTGTCGCTGGCCAAAAGAATGGCTGGCGTCGCTGGCCGACGTCACTGCCGCCAGCCGACATGGCTGGCCAACATCGCTGGCCGCTGGCCACTGGCCGACGTGGCTAGCCGCTGGCCACTGGCCGACATCGTTGGCCACTAGCCATTGGCCGACGTGGCTAGCCGTTGGACGACATCGCTGGCCGACGTGGCTGGCCGCTGGCCGACATCACTGGCTGACGTCGCTGTCGGCTGGCAGTCAGCGATGGTCGACGTCGGGGCTGCCGACTGCTGGTGGTCGGTCTCCTGGTCGGTGGGTGCTGTCGGGATACTAGTGCGGTGGTTGGCCGTCTGGCCGGTGGGTGCTACCGTCGGTTGCTAGCTACGATCGGCAGTCGTGCCCGAATTAGGATTTTAGCCTATAAAATTATAATGCATGAACTTTTTTTTTTTAATAAAATATTAATATAAAATTAATATTTTATAAAATGGAACTCTTCATGCAAAAGGAAGAGTTCTTTTCAAGATGAACTCAAATTATTTTTAATATAAAGTTTGAGTTCCAACTTAAACTCAATTGAACTCCTCTTGAACTGGTGAGATAGAACTCCACTTGAACTTATGAGGTAGAATCTCAACTTCTACTTTTCAAGGCAGATCTGGTGCTCCTTGACAAAGAAATGGTGCAGGGGTAATTTCTTCCCTCTGCCCTCAGCTTCACTTGTGTTGTGGATTGCTTCAAGCTCCACTTAACACCTTCCTAGGATCTTGATGACTAGTTGAAAACTCCAACTAAACACCTAGCAAAAAGTGGATCAAACTTGCCCTCCTTTCTGCAACTCTCCTGAAGCTAACTGATACCAATGATGTAGTAACACTATTATGAAGCTATTTTATTCATCAAATGCACATAATATATAGGCATACATAGGAATCTTACGTAGGTTAAGTGGTTGCAACAATCTGCCACATATGGCCAACCACTTAACTAATGGTTAACAACATGCTAACCTAGGATGCCAACTAACTGCTAGAAGACAAGAGAGATCTCTAACAGCTAACAACACACCCAACAACTAAACAACCTATTTCCAACATGGGCATACTATGCCTCACGTGAATACAAAGTGCAAGAAATAGGAAATATAAATAATAATAAAATATTAACTTAGGCTTAAGTGGATAAGCCTAAGTTATCCTCAATATATATGCTAAAAAGAAAAAAATTACAAAGAAAACAAGGAGTATACAAGTCTATACTACTAATTGAAAACTAGAGGATCAAAAATACTTACCTATTTTGGCATCTAATTTGAATACATCATCTCAAATTTAATATGACTTCTAAGCAAATACGTCGGCTAGAAATAGTTTAGTTGGTGGATTCATACAAACTTGTGAAATAAACAAAAAAATAGGGATGTTATAATTCGGGGGCCTACAAAATGATAAGAAGATTATTTCTTCTTGGTTTGCATAATCAAGCCCTTTGTTTATACAAAAATTAAAGTGACCTTACATTGGATATGAATGTTGAGCAATCTATGGCAAATACACCAACTAGAAGTATTATGGTTGGCAAATTCATTAATATGATAGAGTTAAAATGACAATAGATAGATTAAAAGAAAAAATTAAATTATGCTACTAGAGTGATAAACAAAAATAACTTTGATTAGACTGTGTGCTAGAAGACTAAGAATCTAAGGCCTTTTAGTTACATAGTTAATATGCCACATGTAATTATCATAGTTGGTATATTCTATAAAGGGAGCTGGAAATAGCAAATGGAATTAATTTTATAAAATATAGGTGCAACTATGCTATGCAAATATGCAACCTAAACTAAATATAGTTGATAGATTCACTTAATCCATTAGTGAACTAATTAATCTAACCATGGGGGAGTTATGGAGATCTTTTGCTAGTGTAGTAGGGGTTTTGTATAACTATTTTTCTCATGCAAAAGCTTCTTAACATAACTATGGAGAAAAACAAGATAATATTTCCCAAAATGGTGGTTATATTTGAAAATAGAGAATAATGGAGTGCATGCTATGAATACAAATCATAAAAAATAAACAATAATGATGGTTGACATAAAAATCACAATACATAAATGGTATAATATCACCTGTATTTCAAATGAAATGTGCCTCTTTTCTTTTATTTACAGCTAAATCATCGATGAAACTATAGAAACCTTTTGATAGCACTTCATTATGCTCAACTGATTTTTAATTTTGGCAGAGTTTTGTTGCTTAGCCAAAGTGTATTCTTTTGTCATCTTAAGGGATCAATTTATAGGAACTAGCCCTCTTGGGGTTTCCCATGTGGGAGGGATGAATAATCTAGAATGTAAGATGGTTTTATTGGTTTGGAAGGGTAGATTTGCTACTGATTACACCTTGCGATCAGCTACCCTTTGATTTACAGAGGGGTAGTTGGGTGATATTTATGCCCTGATAGGGCTCTACAAGCACAACCTAGAGTTCTATTTTTTGGGTGTGAATATGTTTCCTAAATGAATATGTTTGTGATCATATTCATAATTAGGTGTATTTGTACACCTGAATATTAGAGGTAAATTTTTGTAGAGGGTAGAGGAATTTGAATTATTTTCAAATACATTAGGTTGAAAGCATATTCACTCTAGGGATGATTTTCTCTAAGTTAGCAAATTTACCACTACTAGATTTGTCTATGATTCTTGGTCTTGGGTTAATTGTTATGGTAACTTGACATTTTTGTCGATTTAATTTGAATATTGATGTAAAATATGTGATATGGTTTTAGGTATCTATAATTTTGAATAATTTTAAAAGGTAATTGTAAATTTTAGCCCTTTTCATACTCTCTTGATATTTTATTCAATATACTCTTTATAAATGTATCATTTATGTGATATTATGTTGTGATCCACCTAAACTTGGTTCTACCAATGTGGAAGTTATAATTTCCAAGGTTATTAACTAGGATGTATTAGATTATAGAATGAAGGACACAAATTGTAGAAATGGATGAAATTATAGAGAAAGGTGAGTGAATTTATGATGGAGGAGAAGGTTGGATATAGATAAAGATAAACCATATGAGGATTAAATATACATATAAAATGATCCCAAAATATTTGAAGAGGAAAACTAAGTGATTAATTGTTCCATAGAGATAGACCTTAAGCATTTTGGACATCTTAGTAGCTAAATTTTTATATATAGTAAATTTTGTTATGGATATCAAAGTAATATGTTAGTTAGATATAATGTGCATTAAACCATTTTAATTCACATTAAACTTGAGAAATATGGTATACCTTCCTCTAATATCCCAAAATATTGAATACTTATAGCTTACATGATAATGAATTCTTACAATAGGTTTGTTGTTGTTTTTGATTGTTATTTGTTGTAGCGTTTGCTCCATTGTAATAGAAGACACTAGATCCCCATATTTAGATCAAATGAAGATTCATTTGGAAATTTAATATAATGCTATCATCTTATATTTTTCCAAGCTATCATTGTGCTCTTACACCATTCATCATGCTTCTTTATTTTGCTATTGAATTTCATATACTTTATGAGATCAATTATCACAATATTATAACACTTTATAGGATTTCAAAATTTTATAGCATATAATCATATTGTTTCAAATATTGTGATTGATTTTTCACATGGAAAATTTTATATTACCATCAAATTAAAAGGATTTGCCATAACTCTAACCAATAAATTTTATTTTTTATCATTATTGGAAGGGACAATCAATAGGCCTAAAATCATGAATGTAGCTATAACTTTAACCTTCTCTATTAATAATTCATCTAGATCATAGTACTCAACTTCACTTTTACCAAAACCATATCTCTTTAATATTTTTCGAGCACTATAGACTTGATATGTCTCAAAATTCTAACCTCCTAGGCCATTTTGTACCCCAATATGTCTCACTTACTTATTTGGATCAAATCAAGATTTATGAAGGACATACATTTATCTCATCATCTCTATGAGATAAATATCCTTGTAGAGAAATCTTGGCAAGATTAAGGTCCCTTAAAATATTATCATGAAATCTAAGGATTGAATGGTCCTACATGGTAAATAAATCAAATAAATGCCTATTTCAATAGTAAACTATTTATCTAAATTTAATTTTATAGTTTCAAAATTATAGAAATGTTTATAGTTCCATTCAAATTAGTGTTTTATTTAATAGTGCAAACACAACAATGGACATGGAAAGCATACTACAAGCTACGAAAAATGTAGAGGCTACGACAAGCACAACAATGGACATGGGAATAAATGTTCTTGTGAATATGTAGAGGTAGGCAAGGGCTTAGTTCATGGGAAAATAAAGGATTATAAAAATCATGAGTAACCATGATGTGATTTGGATGAACCATTCATTATGTGTAAACCCTAGGTCTTCGGTCAGAAGAAATATCTCTTAAGAATCATAGGGTTCTCATGTGGATAAAACTCTTCCCTCTATCAAGATTTTAGAGGATGAATTTTGGTTGGATTTGATTGATTATGAAACCTGAACAATTATCTACAAACCCAAAGGTAAAAGACCAGACTTGGAGGAGCTTAAAGGATACATTAATTTTTGGTGGAGTACATAATTCCAAGTAATTCTCCTACCCAATAATTATTTTCTATTTCCTTTTCTAATTTAGTGGATAGAGATGAGGTAATGAAATATAGATATAATTGTTTTTTTGAAAAAATGGGTATCTATATAAGACCTTGAACTCCTAGTTTCAACCCCTTTACAAAATAAGTTAATGGCTTCCCAGTCTAGGTGAATCTTTATGCTCTCCCTATGGAGTTTTGGGGAGAGAAGATATTCACCAAAATTGGTAATGCCATTGGTGCATTCCAATATATAGATTTAAAAAAAAAAGAAAATTTATCCAATAAAATTAATATGAGTAAAGAAATATTGGTTGTTTGGATGGATTCTTCAATTCTTGGGCCTTAATCCATTACTATCTCCTCGGGCAAAGGGGAATGGATCCAAAATATCGAATATGAAAACTTCTCCCTAAGATGTTATGGTTTTCAACAATATAGCCACATGAAAAAGAGATGCCTAAATATTTTATCATGCTTTGATTCCTCCATGATAGATAAGGCCTTGCATGTGAATGATTCAAAATCTTCAAATATCCTGATTCAAAAGAAATAAGCTCATCTTCTAGAGGCACCAGTTTTCCAACAAGAAACAGGTGAACAATAGAAGACTCAACTCCAAAATGAGAATTTGAAGTTGATCATTGATTAAAGCTAAACAATTACTAAAGATAATCCAAATGGTTCCATGGAAAATATTACCACCTCAGATGGTATTTTTGATGCTAATTATGAAACAATTGATGATGGTCAGTTTTCCATAAATGAATATCCTACAAAATGTGTTACAACTATATATTACCTTATGAGCTTGAAGTGTAAAAATGTATTCTTAGATCTTGCTACTCTACAGGAGGAAGAACATATGCTTCAGAATAAAAATAGTCAAAATGGATGATTGAAGGAAACTAACAATCCAAATTTAGTAAAGTGGACTATGATAGTGTGATTTTTTGGAAATATTATTTTTCTAAGATGTAATGCATAGATAGTAGATGTAAATTTTTTGTATTCATATAGAAAATTAAAAATATCCAGAAAATGAAAATCAAGAACTCAGATATTTTATGCAAAATTATGTAGGTTTCTAGCCATATCATCTCAATTGATTCATATAGAAAATTAAAAATATCTAGAAAATGAAAATCAAGAACTCAGATATTTTATGCAAAATTATGTAGGTTTCTAGCCATATCATCTCAATTGAGATGAGATGTGTGTCTATTTGTAAACTCTCAAGTTCTAAAGAAGAGAGTTGTATTTTTTCAAGGGTGGGGGACCTGAGTACAATCCCTTATTATCCAAAAGAAATAAATTAGTGTTTTGTCTTAAAATTTATGACTATTATACTCTAGAATTAGTTGTACATTTAAATTGTGAGCCCTAATAGAAATATCTCAATTGTCACAAAAGTGAATGAAGCAAATATATTGAATATGTAAATTTTATTTCACTACAAAAAGTAGCAAATCACTTATTGATCTCATACATGATAAAACCAATAAAGTCAATTATCCATTTATGATGTAGTAGAAAGTATACACTAGGGTACCATCTATAATATTGTTATTTTACCTACCTAGTATGAAGGAAATAACTTTGAATATCTCCATAACCCATTTGCTTGAAAATATTGAGTAGGAAATATGCCTCAATAGGGAAGGTTTGATTAGAGTAGAAAACTATATTACATACCAAACCAAGGGGAATAACCTAAGAATATGTTATTCTATGATTCAAATTTCAAGCTTGTTAAATTATTTAATAAAGGGATCTTCAAAATATGATCTAATTTTTCAATTGAAAGAATCAATTATATTTGTAGAGTAATTGAATCTGCCATTTTTTATTATAATTCTAGGCACACTAATATGTCAATTCAAGGAATTATTTCACTTAAAATACTAATGTTTTTAATAACCTATATAAACAAAATCTTTTGCTTTATCACTACAAAATAATTTATTATTTATGTTCATTTTTTTGGTATTCATATTATAATATCATAGATTATGCACATTTCACAATTTTTAAAATACTTGGAATAGGAAAATAGTTCATGAAATTGGTATTTTTTGAATACCAAGGAAACAATTTTAGATGGAATTTGATATTTTTTTTAAAGGGAAGCATTAATACTATAAAGCATCACCATGAGGTAACAAACGTAAATAATAAAGTATGATCCATGGATATAACTATGATCCAATAGATTTAAGTTTCTTGAACATTTAAAAGTGAAAATAATGAAAATAAAAATCTTATACATTGTATCAAGTCAAAAAAAGAGAATATTGTTTTATAAATAACATAATTTTTATTATTTTACTTAAAATACTTAGAACTATGTGAATATATTTTCTATGTTTTATATATCATCTTATATATTTTTATTTGCATATGGAATGTGTCTCTCTAGTAATATTATGTCTCATTTTATTTTATATGTTTTTATATTTCCATTTATATGCATAATACAATTGATACAATCAATAATGAGTTATTATGGACACAAACCTTATTTAATAATATTAACATGTATCTAGTGACTTATGTAAAATATTTTTTTACTAACACATTTTTTTAGTGTAAAAGTATTATCCTGCCATGTTAATTAACACAATATACTACATAGTATGTTGGTCAACTTTGTCATTGTACTAGAGGAAAATGATCATACACATATCTAAATCTATAATAAATATATACTTATGTTAAATAAAGTTATATTATTTATTAATACTTAGTTCAATTTTAGATATATCATATTGATCTATATCAAGCTCAAATTTATCAATTAAAATATAAAATATGGGGCAATATTTATTCAAAAATATTATTTATATAAATACCATGAAATAATAAAAACCAGTGAAAGAAATTTGAAAAATGTAAATGACCTTTGATACCAATAAATTTGAATTACTAATACTTATTCTATATAAAACTAGAAAAAATAGGATTGAAGAGTCATTACCCTATGGTGATTCCATGGTCTATATAATTTTATTAAATTACAAAAATGTCAAAGTAAGAAAACTTCTTACATATAAAATTGGGTAAAAGGATGTAAACTAAGTTTATAAGGCTTTTATAATCATAGAGTCTAATATTCATAGATTATATTTTAATAGGAATAGGTAGCCAAAACTATTGGAGCAAAATAAATATAGGTGAAATGTATAGCATGGTGGGAAATTTAACCTAGGGAAAAGCTAGAAATAAACTCCAATAAAACCTATATATAGATTAACATCCTAAATTATGTAAATTATCTCATATAAAAAAGAAAAAGAATACAAAGAGATGTCGTTATCTATCCTAAGGATCTAGTTAATATTGAGACCTAAGATACTCTAATAGATAAGCTTTGAAGTTAGTCATAATAATAAATAGATATAATCCTTAGAAATGGATAGACATATATAGGTGCACCATAGATAATATCATCATAAGGGATCAACTATAAAAATTTAATTGACCCTATCACATATGGGAATAAACTACAATGCCTTAGTTAAGAAATTAAAGAGGTAAAAACTCTAATATTAAAGGGTGAATTATAGGAGAATGAATATTTTTGGATTACATGTATTGAAAATACTTAATAGTTAACATGTATAAGAATATTATGAAGGATACCCTAGGTATGTACTACATTGGGTATGGCGTAATTATATTTTTGAACTACCATCAATAGGTAGACCATATTTATATGAAATAATTAAAGTGTGAAAAGGTATTTCTTAAGTTATAGGTTAATACTTGGAGGTTATAATGATACATTATACAAAAAATGTAAATAATCACTTGTTTAAAATTGATTACTACTTTAATTTTGGTTGATGGAATCACTTCATTTGAAAGCAAGATTTAACTAACTATTTTTTCTTTCAAGTGCAAATGCAGAGGATTTATCGTCATATTATTTGAAGTAGTTGATATGGATTCTTAGGTTGATTGGTAATACATGAATTCATTAGGAGTATTTGTTAAAATATGTTAGTTAGAGTTGTGTGAAAATGATTAATAATTCAAAGATTTATGAATGGAAAAAATATAAGATGCCATAATATTTTGTTGAAGTATAGGTGAAAAGATCACTTAAATTGAATTTTTTTGACACCACTCCAGTGAGAATAAATGCATTACAAAGTCATCAAAAAAATATAAAATTTTAAATTGTTACACTAGTCTTACTATGTCTCTTTCTCCTAATGTATGATCAAAGGTGTCACCCAATAAATGAGTAGACCAATCTATAATATCATCATCTAATATTAAGATCTTGAGATTCAATTTTTTTCAATAAATATGAACTTGAAAAAATAAAAAATAGTTCTAGGGAATTGCCTAAACAATAGATCATAACAATCCAATAATATTTATAATGAGATAACTTATAGTTATTTTATAAGTTTCATGTATTTGTTATCCATAGTAAAAATTAGTCATTATTTCCTTAAAATATTTAGTTTTTAGATAGGATATATCTTAAGAACTGGATTGAAGGTATCTCTTAAACTATGACCTATATGTTGATATATCTATGATCTAACCAAAGCAATATTGAGGGATATATGACCCTATGAAGTCAACCATTCGGAACAAGGGAAATGACAATTTTTCAAATTGTGAAAAATAAAATTGCAAAGTGTGAAGGATTAGGTTTTTTGCCTTAAAATATATCATCTCTTAGGAGCCATATCTTCTCAAAGCGTTATCTAATTTAGATTATTCTTGGACAAAATTATGCATAATTGGAATAGCTTTAAAATGAGTGGTCATATGCAAAAATTTGAGCAATATTGAGGGAGATACAACCCTGTTAATTCAACCATTTGGAACAAGGGCAGTGACAATTTTTCAAGTCGCTAAAAACAAAATTGCAATTATTTGCCAACTAGGGTTCGAAGGATGGGAAGAGCAATGAAGGGCTAGGACTTAAATGAGGCAAGAAATTCTATATGGACAAAGAATTTTTTAGCTAATTTTTTTTTCCCTTTCTTTATCTTAGAAATTATACATGAAAATTTTATAAAGTTTTTATCAAATATTATGTTTGTTATAGAACTTTCAGATAATTTTCATTAGATTTTGAGTTTTAGTTTCTTTTCCATGGATTTATTTATAGTTAAATCCTTAGAATAATTCCTAGTTGTAGAGGTTAGTGATCACACCTTAGAGAGATCCTCATTGCTCCAATATAGGGCAATTTTTTGGTATAATGGGTATTGGTCAAGGGCTTCAACCTTGAGAAAATGGATTGATAGGAGTCGGAAGTCTCCAGGAGTGATTCTATCATTTCTTACCAAAGGTTTATTCCTAGCCATTATATTTTCTAATGAAGAAAGAGAAAGAATCCTAAAATGGAGTCCTTGGTTTTTGGGAAGAGCAGGTCTCTTCCTTACCCATTGGTATGAAGGATTTTCACTTGAAAATGTAAATCTATCTCTAGTACCAGTTTGGGTTAGGATGTTTGGATTACCCATTTAATTTTGGTAAATATATACCTTCAAGGCAATAGAAAACACTCTAAGAGAATTCTTTGAGATTTTAGATACAATAAAAGATGCCTTTTTGGCTATTAATGCTCAAATATTGATCATGATTGATATAAGTAAAACTTTACTAGAATCAATAATTCTTAAGTATGGGGATAAGATGTGGACCCAAACTATATATTATGAAAATATATCTTTTAAATGTATAATATGTCATGAGGTGGGGCATATTGAGATATCATGCCCTAAGAAGAGTCCAACAAAATCATTTTTAGAAAACCGTAAGAAAAATTTACAAATGGTTATGAATAAAGATGGTTTTCAACTTCTAAAAGATAGATCTATAAAAATGAAATAAAATTAATAGTGGAGACCAATAAGAAAGGATACTGGAAGAAATTCTAATTCTTTTGAGGATTTAGCCTATGAAGAAAAAGTAGATCAAAACATATAGGACACAGGACAACAATTTCAACATATTAGCAAGGACCGTTTATTTAATGTGATCCTAATTTAAGGAAGAAAATTCTCGATGAACCCAAGGAATGTGTTTCATAAGAATTTTAAGAATCTCTTTAAGTACCATGCACCATTCAGGAGGAAATAGTTGGTAAAAAAATACAATTTTAGAAGGTAATACCTCTACCATTAATAAGGAAATACCAGAAAATGAGCAAGATAATTCAAAAGCTTCTATAATAGAGCAAGAAGAGGATAAATATGTTGAAAAACAAAATAGTGAAAGAATATTAAGGAATAGAATAATAAAACTTACTCCTAATATAGGGAAGGAAAAACAAGGAAAACCCTCAAATTATCAAGCAAGAGCTAACATAGAGAAAGGAACACAAACTAAGTTGGTTGAACTTCTCTTTACAAAACAACAAAATAATATTGGTATTATGCAAACAGGACCAAAATCCCCTAAGGGCCTAATGAGACATGATTATCATCTCATGGAATATAAATGGTTCTAATGCCCCTAAAATCATAGGTGTATTAGGGACCTATGTTTAAGTAATAAACCTGATATACTCTATATTCAGGAAACTAAAATGACAAAAGAAGTTTCAAAAACTATGAAAGCAGTTTGAGCAAGATATGAATGGGATGCTATGGATTCTGAAGGGGTAACAAGGGGAATTTTAGATTGTTGGAATCCTTATAGAACCTCTTGTGTAACCATTCATAAAATTAGGCATTGGATAGAGGCCAAAACATCTTATAAAATATTTCTCAGCTTTTATTCAAAGCAACAATCTATGGGAAGTTGATTTTGAAGAAGACAACTATACTTGGACCAACAACAAGAGAGGCCAAAACCTAATAGCAAAAAAATTAGATAGATGCATTCTCTCATATCATTGGCTAAATTAAGGAACTTGTGCTAAAATTAATACCTTAACAAGTATTGGTTCAGATCACTGGCCAATAAGAGTTAAAATGGTGGTTAGTGAATTAAAAAAAATCATATTTTAAATATGAGCTATGTGGGAAGACCATCCTCAAATTGTTGATATGATAGCTCAAACATGGAATTATTCAGGTTATGGTGGATTTTATGCTCTTCCAAACCAAATTAAAGCTATGGCATCTAGATTAAAATAATGGAACAAGAATACCTTTGGAAATATTTTTGATAAGAAAGAACTCAAAGATAAAATTTCAAAATTCTAAAAAGGTGATGAAAATAATACAAGATCAGAGGAAAGGGAGTTGCTTAGTGAATATCATTATATTTTTATTAAGATAAATTCTAGAGATTAAAATCAAGACAGAATTGGTTAAAAGAAGGAGATAAAAAAACAAAGTTTTTTCATAGAAAAACTATAGTACAAATATCTTCTTCTAGAATTGGTAGAATTAAATCAATAGAAGGGGTTTGGATTGAAGATCAAAGTGAAATTAGAAAAGAGGCTAAGTTATTTTATTAAAATATTCTAGGTTCAAAGGAGACCAAAGTTCTTAATGATAAACTTCTTCAAGATGTTCCTTCAGTTATAAAAAATGAAGACAATAGGAAATTGATGGAGCCTATTACTCTAGAATAAGTTTATTTAGCTCTTTTCTCTTTTAATAAGGATAAATCCCCTAGTCCAGATGGGTTCTCTATAGATTTTTACCAACATAATTGGGATATAGTGAAGGATTATTTATTGGGATAGTGGAATAGTCTAGGGTAAAACAATACATTCCTTATAGAATAAATGCAACCTATCTTACCCTAATTCCAAAAAATAAAAATGTTGAATTGTTTGATACTTTTAGACCCATAAGCCTATGTAATATGTCTTATAAGATTATTTACAAAGTGATGGTGAATATATTAAGGCCATTTTTAGATAAAATCATTTCAAAATATCAAGGAGGTTTTTTGAAAGGGAGATTTTTTTTGGATGGGGTCATAGTAGCTCATGAAGTTATACATTCAACAGCTTCAATAAAAGAGAAAGCTATGATCTTAAAACTTGATATGAGTAAAGCCTATGATAGGGTTAAATGGATTTTTCTTTTTGCAATTTTAAATAAGTTTATTTTTGGGAATAAATGGTTTAGATAGATTAAATATCATGTCTCTACAATTTCTTATTCAGTTTTGGTCAATGGGTTAGTGATAGAATATTTTAAAACCAAGAGAGGCCTTAGACAAGGAGATCCTCTATCTCCTTATCTGTTCATTATTATAATAGAGCTTTTGAGTAGGAACTTAAATAAGGCTTACAAATATGGGGTTATAAGTGGACTTAAGGTTAGTAATAACATCGATAACATCACCCATCAATAGTTTTTGGATGATACAACCCTTTTTGGAACAGCAAGGATAAATGAGGCTAGAGCTTTGAATACCTTTTTAAAAGAGTATGAAAAAGCTTTAGGAAAAAAAATTAATAGGACTAAATCCAAAATTTACTTTCTTAACACTCCTACTAATATCAAAGCAATAATTTGTAGGTTGATTCAAATGGAGGAGGCAAATTTTCCAACTTAACTAGGGATACCTTTATTTGAGGGGAGAATGAGGATAGATTTATGGAATCCAATTGTTACTAAAGTTCAAAATAAACTTCCAGCTTGGAAAGGTAGATGGTTATCATTAGCAGGAAGAGTGCAGTTAATTAAGTTATTCTTACAAGCCATTCCAACATATTATGTCTTTGTATTCTATGCCAAAATTAGTTGAAAAAATTTGAATCGATATTATGTGATACTTTTTATGGTCAGGTTTACATGATAAAAGGAAATTTTCTTTGGTGAAATGAAGCAATTTGTGTAATGAAAAAACTAGGGGAGGTCTTGGTTGACGAGCTCTTATAGATGAAAACTTAGCTCTTAGAGAAAAAGTTATCTAGAGACTATACAAAGAGAGTCAACGACAATGGGCAAGAATTCTTCTAAGCATGTTGATCCCAATGACCCAAGTTTAATCTTTATTACATTCTCTCTTCCAAATATTTTTGCTCTTTGGAATGGTTTAAAAAAATATATTGATCTTATGATTAAAGGTTTAATATGGGTGGTGGGAACTAGAGAAAAATTTCTATTTGGATAGATACTTGGTATGATAAAAAACCACTCAATTTAGATCTAGTTTTGAAACCTTGGATGAGATTGCTATAAGACAAATATGGTGATAGGGTTTTAAAAATTTTGTACAAGGATCGAGAAGGAAGATACAAATGGAAAGAAGATTTTTTTACAAATATACAAGACATTTATGCTATGAGTAAATTGAGTATAAATATAACAATTGTAATTATTTCGAGGAGTTCCAAGGATAAATTGATTTAGGAATTGAATAGCTCAGGATAATACACAACAAGAAGTGGATATAATGTTCAACATCAACATAATAATAATATCACTAGAATTTGGAGATATATTTGGGATAGTCCTAGAATTCCCAAAAATTATATTTGTATAGTAGGTCATAGAATAATTTTATCCTGGGATAACCTTATGAAAAGGGGTTTTTATGACCCCTCTAAATGTGTTTTATGTAATAAGGATGAGGAGAGTATTGACCATACCTTGGGTCATTTCTCAATTGCCTAGAATATATGTCAATGGATTGAATAGAAAAATTGAAGATTAAAGTAATGGCAAAGCACTTATAAAAGTGATGCTTTACAGATAATATGAGATATATCAAAATATACAATACTTTGGACTATATGGATAGAAAGGAATATAAGAGTATTTAAAAGAAAAGAAAGCATTTTAGAGGTAATGAAAAAGAATATATGTTTAGCCATAGAGGAGTCTAAACCAACCCTATCAACTCACCCAATCCCTAATTTGGAAGCAGAGAGTCTTGATAGATGGAATCATGGAATTATGATGTTGGTTACAAGAGAAGAAAAAATAAGGTAAATAATATAAAGTTGAAACCACCAGATGTGGAGTGGGTTAAGTTGAATTTAAATGGAGCATATAAAGTAAACCTAATAATAGTAGGAGGAGGAATAATTAGAAATAATAGAGGAGATATTTTATTTCATTATGCTTTCAATTGTGGATGTAAGGCAAATAATGAAGCTAAAGCTTGGGCATATTTAACAGGGTTAAAAATATGTAAACAAATGAAATGGAATAGATTTTGGATAAAATGTGATTCTCTCATACTAATAAATGCAATTTTGAGGAAAGCAAAGGCTCCATGGAACATACAAGATATTATTGTGCAAATTCAATATCTTTCTAAATATTTTGAAGAAATCAAGTTTACACATATATTAAGGGAAGGAAACAAATGTGCATATAAGCTAGCCAATAGAGGGGTTTTGGTTGAGGATAGTGAAGTTAACATCTCCTTTCCATGGTTAGAGGAAGTAAAAAGTTTAGTTGAAGCTGACAAAAATTGTTGATTTCTTAAATCAATTAATGATTAAGATTTACTTTAATGTTTTCCATTGGTAATATATATTTTATTTTGTAACAATAATGTGTGTTCATTTAGACTATTTATTATAATTTTTGTGTTTGCACTTGTGTTTTAGGAAGGAAACTAGAAATCCAGATTTGGTAAAGCGATGTTTTGGAAATATTACTCTACTAAGATGTAAGGCATAGATAGTAGAGGTTAAGTTTTGACATTGGTAATGCTGTTATAGGAAAATGTCAAAAAATATGCTAAATTTTGGAGTAATTGTATTCATACAAATATTTGAAAAGATCCAGAATATGAAAATCAAGAATTCATATATATTTATGTAAAATGATGTAGGTTTCTAACTATAGCATCTCAATTGAGATGAGAAGTGTATCTATTTGTAAACTCTCAAGCTCTAAATAAGAGAGATGTAATTTTTTAAGGGTGGGGGACCCGAGTACAACCTATTTTTATCAAGAAAAAAAATATCTATAATCTAAAATTATTGTAAAAGGTCACCATTATATGATATAATAAAAATGTGTTTAGTAACTTGTAATTAAATTTTAAGTCTTTTGTTTTATTATCTTGGGTTAGTATGATATATAACTTCATTATTGGGGTTTAATTATTTGGTATAAGTACCCCCAACCACCTAATTCATTGTATTGATGTGATAACATCTTGATCATAGCACTTGGTGCTTAAGGGAACCCATCCAAATGTGTTTATTATTTTATGTTTTTGCTATCTTTATTACTTGTATATGGTTTGAGCAAATGGATTGTTTTTATTCATTTATGGAAACTAGTGTAAAAATTAACATGCTATCAAAGTGGGCATGGAGAATTATTGATTTATCATGCAAGAATATTTGTGAGAGCCTCTTATCCTTCATCCGATGAATAGGGAAAATTATCATTAGTTGGCTCGTAATTCATTTTCTTGAAAGAAGAAGAAATAAGAATAAGTAAATAGTTTATTAATGTTATCCAAGAGTGTGTATGTCTATGAGGGTAAAACTAAAATTTCCTCCCTCAATATTTTTTCGTTTGCTTCTATCTTATGAATCAATATTGAATGAGAACAAAGATATTTTTTCTAAGGCCTCTATTTTATCATCCTCTTATCATGTTTTTTTTAAATGCAAAATCAGTGGTCGATGTATGAATAGTACAATAATTGAGTTAGGATATCTAATGCAAGAAAGGATCAGTGTCATTCTTTATAGACCAATGCATGGGTTTCAACACATTGCTTATTCATAATATTGAAGCATACTACTTTTTATATAATGATAAGAGACTTTCTATTTAGTTGGTAAGTGTAGCATTACCAACCAAAGGGATTGTGTGAGGGAATTCACAACTAGTAGGTCATTAAATCAAGTCATGCTATAATTTTAATTCTTCATTCTCATGGCATACCTACTAAGTCACATTATTTTTCACCTAAGTACATCAATATTAGGGAATCCAAATAAGAATTGGCATGGAAGATAGTGGGTGTGTTATGGAGAATTAGAAGATATAGATCAAAGGTTTGAACTTGCTCTTCTCCTAAAAAGTTGCTTCTAAATTATTATAAAATATGGGAAGGCATGTGTATAAGTATTTGCTCCTTTATTCCAATCAATTAAATTAGGGGTCTAAATAGCATTAGCTATGCAATGTATTGGCATCTTGGAGGAATAGGTTTAAATCTCACCACCTTCATTAATTTCTTATTACATACATAGTGGATGGTGGTGGTCGATGTGGACATTACCATAACTAGTCTTATGTATGTGTTTTTGTCTATGTAGATGTATGAATAAAATATCCAAGTACCTTCTTCCAAGTTCCAAATCATGATTTGACATCAAATTACACTAGAAAATAGGTGGCATCTAATCACTTCTAGTCACCAATGAACTATTGTATGCCAAGTGATCAAGTTTTGTTGGTTAGAGATATTATAGTATATAATGTGTAATTGGAAAAGGTTTAGTAGCTTATGATTAAACTTCAATCCTTTATATTATGTTGTCTTAAATTAGTATGATATGTAATTATTATTGTTCAGATTTAGGTATTTGGATAATACTACCCAACCATCCAATACATTATATCGATGTGATATTATCTTTCTCATAATGGTTGATTTTCAAGGGCATCCAACCAATTGCATATATCACTTTTTTCATTTTTATATCTTTATAAAATATTTGAGTAAATAGATTACTTTTGTTTGTTTATGGAAACTAGTACAAAATTTAACATTACTAGATAAAGGTGTCATTTTGGCAAAATATTTTGAAGTTGTCATAGAATATATTATTTAATTGAGACTTTGTGGAGTTGAAATGGAAGGCATTGCTTATGTGAGATATAGTGGGGATATTTATGAAAGGTATTTCCCATACAAAACAGGAGTGTGAATATAATTTTTAGCATTATATGCATTAAATTATTGAGTAGGATTATTGAAATTCTAAAAATATCATTGAAAGTGATTAAAATTATGAATTACAAGTTAAGATTTTGTTGGAAAGCTTTCATGGAATACTAAGTGGTCATTAACTCCCTAATATTTTAACTAACTTTTGAAATCATTTCAACTTTTATGTATTGTAATATATAGGTAAACTATGTATAATTCTTTTCTAAGTTGTCAATTGAAATGTATACTTACATACATACATACGTACATACATATCTATACATATATGTATATGTAAATGTGTATATATATGTATATATACACATATACATATACATACATACATACATATACATATATGTATAGATATGTATGTACGTATGTATGTATGTATGTATGTATGTATGTATGTATGTATATGTATATGTATATGTATATGTATATAAAGATATATGTATATATATGTATATTGGTTTAGACACCTAAAAGTCACACATGATCGCTCGTAGATTCTTGTAGGCTTGCATAAACACTTGTAGGCTTACATACATATTTCTAGGCACTCATAGGCCATCATAGACCATCGTAGGTCATCGTAGGCCATAGTAGACCATCGTAGGCCATCGTAGGCCATCGTAGGCTATCATAGACCATCGTAGGCCATCATAGTCATTTTTAGGAACCAAAAACCTACAAAATTACACAAAACACATTCTATTTGTAGGAGGGCTACCTAAAAACCCCTTAATGCCACCTAAGCCCTTTCCTACATCTAATTAGGGCCCCCATGGGACCATTCCCTCCCAAAACCCTAATTATCCTAATTATAATTCTAATTTGCAAGTGACTTTTCACTTAAAATGCACTTTATCACTTAAGTAAGATTAATTAGGGTTAAGAAGGTAAATTATCTATTAATATTAAAGCATAAAATATGAGCAATAAAATGCGTAAATAAAACACAGAAGAAAATAATGCAATACACAATAAACACATATTTATGTGGTTCACCCAATGTGGGCTATGTCCATGGAGAAAATAACTAGGCCTAATATTCTATCTAGAATACTCATTTGTTACACAAAAATTCACCAAACATTACATTTTAGTTGCCATACAACATCCTCTTATAAAAGTGCATTACAATTTTAGGGCAAAAAACCCACCTAAAATCTATCGTCTAATATGTGACCTAATAACAAACAGTCCATATTTGCATAGAATAAAAAACATCTATTTTTGGCTTTGCTACTCCCTTGGACCCCCATGGTGATAGTAGTAGGGGGGCTAATTAATTCTATCTATCTAATTTTCCTACTACTTTTCTATGTAAAACTTCCCATTCTTTTTATGTTGTCGATGATGAATTTTTTTCTAATCCACCTAATTGTAGGTAAATATCTTTCTGATAAAGATAATCCTTCATTTGCATCTTCCATAGCTGGTAGTTTTGGCCATTAAAATTCTCAACCCTAAATCTACCTTCTTCTACCATTGCTCCCACTCAAACTGGAAACCCTCCTTTCAAGTGCATTTTTCAAACCCTAAGCTTTGATACCATTTGTTAGGATTAAAGCATAAAATATGAGCAATAAAATGTGGAAATAAAACACAAAAGAAAATAATGCAATACATAATAGACATAGATTTATGTGGTTCACCCAATGTGGGCTACATCCATGGAGAAAATAACCAGGCCTTATATTCTATCCATAAAATCCCTCTGTTACACAGTCGCGCACCAAACATTACATTTCAGTCACCATACAACATCCTCTTATAAAAGTGCATTACAATTTTAGGGTAAAAAACCCGCCTAAAATCTATCGTTTGATCTGTGACCTAATAAAAAATGGTCCAAATTTACATATAAGAAAAATCATATATTTTTGGCTTCATCGCCCCCCTAGACCCCCCATGGTGATAGTAGTAGGGGGGCTAATGCCCCCCTACACCCCCCCTATTTCGCATAGTGGGTCCAAGTGTGGCTAAAACAAAGGCCTCCGATTTAATCAGGCTCCACAATCAACAATATCCCCCTCATACATGTGTTTAACAAATTGGTTAGGATATTTTATAGAATACCTAACCTAACCTCCATCCAAACTAGGGATTAGCTAATTAGGGTTAACCATCATCTTAGATCACACATGTGTGCACCTAGGATATTTCCTTTAAGGCACATGAAGGGATGACTAAGCATGCCACTTCATAATCCTAACTTCATCATAGGTAAGACTTGATCCTAGAGTCTAGGATACCTAACTATACCCTCCAGAATTGGTTTCCTCTATAAATAGATGACCATTTCATTCATTATTCCATCTCTTTCCTTTTTGGTCAACATACCCAAACTCTACCAAAATTGTACCAAAACATTTTTTGATAATTCTACACCTGAAATATAGCAACATACATTATTTGGAACACATTCGAATAGCAAATTCTAATAAACAGTCAACAATAGACTAGTTCAAACCTTACCCTCTAAACCTAGGATCCAGTTTGCATTCTACCATGCGAACCAGCCCTACAACACAACTACAACTTCAAATCATAGTTTCTATAATATTTCTATCATTTTTATTATGTTTTTCTTTAGTTTTATATCAAATTTTCTTCATTAATAGGGGATCTAATCCAATATAGGTACCCAAACATACTAACTCCTTTTTTTAGGACTAGAGCAGGTGTAAAGGACATCTTCAAGCAAACTAGTGGTGGTACACACACACAAAGACCTACCTACATTGAGCGCATCAAAAAGACTCTGTAAGTTCACCTATATTTGCATTAAAAGAGAAATAAAGACCTGTATCTAAGGATATTATGTTGTAACACTCTTTTTAATTCAATAGTAAAGGATATTTTTCACATATTCTATTAGTTTTGGAATTGATGACTTTTTGTATGTTACATTCTGGCATGCCCAGTGGGACCCCCATAAAAACTATTTTATAATAGTTTTTGGCTAATCTAACTCAATATACGACTCTATTTTGTTTTTTAGGTACTATGAACATAAAACAAAGCCCAAAAGAGCCCTAAAAGACACCTCAAGCTTTCAGTTCAGCAATTTTATGCTTCCAAACTTAGTTTGCACCCTACCCTGCAAACCAACAGTCTAGTTCACACTTCGCCATGCAAACTCTACCAAACTGCTTCAAAACAACCTAAAATTGCAAAGGTCTACAATAGAGATATAAATAAGTCCATATGAAACCACATGAGTCATGTATTTCTATCAGGACTACACTTTTTCATCATTCCTTTGCAAAGAAATTTTCCTCTCAAATGCATCAAGTCATTTTGGTAAATTTTCTTTTCAAAGAACATTAATTAGGGTTTTTAGTCATTTCAAAATCAGTTAGGTTGAATCATTTCAAATATATTTAATGTCCTTTAGACTAAAGTTACATTCCCTTTCAAATTCATTAGAGTACATTGTCATTTACTTCACACCTTTAAAATCACTTTCAAATTGTCATTTAATGCACTAGATATAACTTATGAATCCCTTTTCAAATCGTATTTAGCTTAAGTTTTTCAATATCTTTCCAAAGCGCACTTAGATAGGATTTTTAATTCCTTTTCGAATCACATTTAGCTTAATATTTTCAATATATTTTCAAATTACACTTATATTAGATCCTTTAATCCCTTTTCGAATCATATTTAGAATAGGACTTTCAATCCCTTTTCAAATCGCATTTAGCTTAATATTTTCAATATCTTTCCAAATCCCCTAGGTAAATTGCAATTTACAATTCAAGCAATTAAATTAGGGTTCAAATTTATTTATATCACTCAGATTAGAAATTTTTCATCTCTTTCACAAATCCCTTGGGTAAATTGCATTTTCCCTTTCAAGAATTTAAATTAGGGTTTCAATTTATTTACGTCACTTAGATTAGAAATTTCCCATATCTTTCACAAATCCCCTGGGTAAATTGCATTTTCCATTTAAATAATTTAAATTAGGGTTTCAATTTCTTTACGTCACTTCGTTTAGAAATTTCCCATCTCTTTCCAAATTCCCTGGGTAAATTGTATTTTCCCTTTCATGTCATTAAATTAGGGTTTCAATTTCTTTCTAACGTACATAGATAATCATCAAATTCATTTTCATGCACCTTAGTTTTGATTGCTTTCATACTTCATAGAGTAGGTTTTAATTTTTGAAAATGCATCTAAGCTTAATTTTATTTCAAAAAGCACACAAATCTAGTTTCATTTCAAAACTGCATCTAGGGTTAATTTCATATTTGAAAAGCCATCTTGCTAGTTGTTTTCCATTTCACCTTAGTGGTAGCAAACACACTATCACACACTCACATGGCATACATAGTGGTTATATCAGAATTCATCCCCAATCTATCACTAATACTGGTGATGTTGGAATTTTTTTCCTTCCACTAGCTTGCCCCATAGACACCATAGTAGCCCCCAGGAGTGGTTTTTTGGACTTCATCACCAAAAAATCCCCTACTCTTGAGACTTTATAAATTTCATCATTGGAAGGGACCTTCGGAGTCGGATAGGATTATATGTCTTTGTTCACAAGGATAACATAATTAGTGAACAAGTAACTATCATTATTGGCTAAGATTGTATGAGAGTGAAGCATTCACCTGGATGCAACACTAGTAGGTCTTAGACAGTACCACATCTTCTTGTGAGATGATTCTAGAATCATTAGTGCATTTTGAGTCCCTACCCCTTGGATATCATTTTATAGCACCTCTCCATTCAACTCATCATTCATTTATTGAGATATTGTTCTATTTTGTGCACCCTTGGGTGTTGCAGGAGGTTCTGTGCTAATGACACTCCTATTTTTTATAGAGTTTCACCTCACTTATCATGGTATTTTATAGAGCATATATCATCATCAAAACACAAAAAATAAACAAAGATTAATTTTTTTGTATTTAGAACTGATTTGAGTTATGTTTTATTTGCATGTTCATAAAACTAGTTATAGAACATTCACCTATTAGTAGCCCATATACTGGCTATATGTATCCTATCACTTTTATTTTTCTATCAAATTTACTATTTGGGTCTAGTTTTCATAACACTATGCAAACCAAATTTGTGTAGTCCAAGTTTGCGTAGAGGCATATGAACTCTGTTCTAGGACATATAAACTTATCAAATTTCATAAGATTACCCAAAAACTTACACATAACACATTCCATAGCTTCAAAGTTACATTTCTAGATAATTTGAGCATCTAATTGCACTACACAACACCATGCATGTTATTACTCAGACGAGAGTGTGAGAAAGTGCATCTTGAGGATGAGGCTTCTTGCACCACCTCTAGTCAGTCCATGCATCCTCCTCCCTTCACAATAGAAGCATCCATGCTCACACCTAACCTCCTTACATGTTCTGAGTCACATCACACATGCACTATGTCTCATGGCAAAAATTCTATTTCTAGTAACATGTTTGCCACCTCATCTGGTGAATATCACCCTATACTTCCTCAATCACCCCTACCTAATACACCTTCCACATTTTGTGACCATTTCTTCTATACTTCTTTGGGAACCCACATCCATTCTTCACTATCAATGAGGAAACTCCACCTACCTCACCTACCTTTACACATCCTTTATTTCAAGATATTTCTCATTCCTTTCTCCAGAGTGACTCTTCTTTACTCAATCATCCTCACCTCGAGGTTGCATCATCCACCCCTATTGTAGGGATAATCTTAGATCCATCGTATTCCACCCTAAGAACTCAGGTGTCTTTTTCACAATCACTCATACAACCATCATTTTCATAATAATAGCATACCCCAACTACATATTTATACCAATATGCTCCTCAAGTGCCACAACAACCACCTCCCCAAAAATAATGTTTCCCATATTTTGATACTACATCGCAACAACCCTCTTAATCACAACAATTCCAATCTCAACAATATCAATAGTTCTCATCTCCACAATCCTTTATGGACACGTTCACCACTCCATATTCTTAGGCTTCCACCTTTGAGACCTACACTCCTTCCTCGTCATTACCTCCACCTACATTCCCATATTTTAGGATGTATGGTATACCATATTCTACTCCTCCTCCACCTACATCCACTTCCACATTTCACCTTCCTCCACCTCATCCATTTCAGGCTCCTCCTTCCATTCCCCTTTCTTCTTACAATCCACTCTATCCACCCTACATTGCTAATCCCCTGTGTTGTTCTACACAACCTGAATTCTTCATTCATCGCTCATCTAGTCCTATGTAGGTGCCCTATTTTGGTGCATCATCTCGACTAGCACCTTTGTCCTTTATCCAAACACCACTACCTCCACCACAGTATATCACACTTATATTCTTCATGGTACCTCCTTCTTGGTCATCGTCCCCCACTATGGAACCATTACATCAGACCCGTATGCAGTAGCCACAGATTCCACAACCACAATATTTCTATCCCTAGTAGATATCTTCTCCATAATAGAATATCCCATTGGTATCGACATCCTACATCGCTCAACAACTGAATCCATAGGAACACCTACAATACATCCCTAATTCACAATGGGAAGTACAACAACTTCAATATCCTCCACATTCTAAATATTTGACTACTTCATCACAGTTCATCACACCTCCATCACCCAAAATTCAACTCTTGCAAGAGGAAGTTAAGATGCTAAATCTTTGCACGATTGGTTATGTGCCTAAAAAACCACATACAAGGAGTTGTGCAAGGAACCCATCCACCCATTAGTTCCTATTCCTCCTTACCCATACCACTTTGAGGTCCTAAATTTTAACAAATACAAAGGTAAGGAAGACCCTCATGAACATGTTAGTAACTATTGCTTCATATGTTATCAGCTTCACAACAACGATCCCATCATGTTGCATACCTTTGCTCTCTCCCTTGGGGGACAAGCTCTCAATTGGTTCAACATGCTCTCACACCATATGTTGTTCACCTTTGAACAATTGGTCAATTCATTTCTAGAACATTTCTCCATCAATATTAAAAATAATACAAAATATTTTGATGTCTACGACTTGCGATAGGCTGATGATGAACCTATCATAGATTTTGTTTCTCAATGGATATCGGTCATCCATGACCTAGCTCATAGACTTCCATTCACTAAAATAGTCACGCTCTTTGCTAAGAGCTATCATAAACACATCTCTACACCTTTACAACTTCATCAAAGTTACACATTTGATGAATCCATTACTCAAGCCAAGGTCATAGAGGACATAAAAGCCCAATTTTGCAAGATAAAGCTTAGGTAGAAACCATCCTACAACTCCGATTTCTTCTTTAATTGAAATGCACCAAATCACCCCTACTCAAAATTTTGATAAACCAACAAAGTGGCAGCAACTTGTCCAGCTTCATCATCAATCTTGTGACCTCCTCCACCATAGCAACAATTGTTTTAAACAAACACACCCCCTTCATCTAAGGCACAACAAGTTCATAATATTCAGTCTCAACTCCAAATGTGAAATTTGAATCCACTCTCTAAACCCTTGCCAACTCTATTTAAGATATTGTATGCTACGGGTCATATCACCTTACCCGACATTCATCCTATCGACCCAAATCAACCCAAGCCTCATGGGTTTAATAAGTAGACCTTCTGTGTGTATCATCGATAGCACAACCATGATATAGGCTCTTGTCACTCCTTTCATGGCCTAGTGTAGTACCTCATTTATTGAGGTACCATTTACGGTTTAAATCCCTTTGTACCACAAAAACAACACTTGGGTATCTACTAGAACCCACTATAAGAATACAGGTGGACCAATCCCTAAGGAACCCAATTTGATTCACAAGACCAATCTAGGTAAGTTAATAATGTCCATTGTGATCATCCCTCACACAATGTGGTTGGCATGATTAATATTAGCACTCACGTTCAACATTATCCATTATGCCAATATGCACCTATAATTTCACCTCTAATGCCATTCACTTCTTATCAATATCCTATAGCATTACATGCTTCAACACCCCTACCATGAAACATCATCTATATTCATGGTAGCCTCATGCATTAGTTGTGCAACACTCCAGCCAGGATATCCATTTTTGACGTATTACAACAATATCAACCTCATCATGAGGCACTAAATTATATTCTTCGATCCGTTGACCTTGAAACTCATGACATAAATACTTTTGTAAATTTTTTAGGGAACATCCCCCATCGCCTACAATCATCTATTAGTTTCCATGACCATGATATTACTAAAGTCATGGGTGAGGTTTTCGATCCTCACCTCCATATTCAAGTAACTATCAATGACATCACCTACAAGCATATCCTCATTGATACCAGTTCTTCCATTAGCATCATCTCCGCTGCTACCCTTCATCACCTGCACATTCCACCTACTCACTTTGCTACACCAATCCTTGACCTTTGAGATTTATATGGTTCTATGTGACCTATAGTAGGTTGTATCATCCTGCCTATTCATGTAGGCATTAGGACCATATCCATTTTATTCCATGTCATCCAAGAAAAAATGCAATACAATATTTTGCTTGGATATCCATGGATCAGAGATATGCAATGTGTTCCTTCCATGTTGCATCATTATATCAAATATGTGCATGGTGGACTCATTCATTATGTTCTTGCTGATAGTAACCTATTCAAATTTTACAACATCATAGACCTCCCACCAGGACCTTCATCATCCTCTACATAGATCCATCCTCTTCCTTAACATCATCAGGAAGATAATTCTACATCTTATCCTACACCTACATCATCCCTGCATTGCTCACAAGGAACACACACATGTTCCCTTGCATCTACTTTAAACATATCTCCATCCTCTTCTATGGATATTTATATTGCTTTCATACCTTTTTACCACCTTCCTCATGGCCTCCCCCTCCTTCTCAACCATCTTCTTCCATAGATCCACCTCCCATATCGATGTATGTTTTGCCACCATATTTGTGGCCTTTTGCTTCATCTCATCCATCCTCCTCTACTGATACTCCTCTTATTCCTATGCCTCAAACACCCAAAATTCCCTTTAATCCTTAACCTTAGTCTTTCACCTCTTCTCTCAGCTTGGCACCTATTCCTACTTTCTCCACCTCACAATTTTACATGTGAATCATCCCATCCCTTCAACTGTAGCCAAATATCATGATTGGGAACAACGTGCCTCTTACCTAGAATCCCAATTATTCTATTCCTCTATTACTACTATTCATTAGTCTTAGCTTTCATCTTCTTCTTATGACTCTAACTCATCGCCTTAGTCTCCACCTCGCACATCACCATGAGTTTCCATTTTTATGATGAACTCTAGCTTAGGTGAATACAATGTTCACGATGCTCATGTGCATTCTCCTACAATCCAATCTACTTGTTATTTTTGTTGCCCCTTACTATCAATTCTAACCATTGGTACTTTCATCCCCCTTGGTCAACCAAAAAATCATACCAACTTCGTCTATGTAAGTTTAGACTTATCGCTCCTAGTGGTTGTACCCCTGCCACCGCAATCTAGTTTTTGTGGTACCTTAGACCACATGTCCAACCTACACTTCACCTTATGCTACCTTTAGAATTTCAATTGGCATGGATTTGGACTAGGATGTTATGAACAAGTCTTATTTATACCTATCAACCCTCACATTCAACTATCTACCAATAAATTTGGGCTAGGCTACTACCCTATAGCCATCCATTTTCTTGAAGATGAGATTCAAGATCTATCTCTAAATCCTCCAGTGATTCCTACACATTAATTGGAAGAATATATTGAAACTAAAATCCTAGATGAAAGTTCATCTCTCCATTCTACTATCAACATTCCATGCACCTTCTTCACAGATCCTTGCTCAAAGCACACTTCTTCACCTCCCCCTTCATTTCCTACACATTCATTCATATATTTTCCTAATATGACAAACTCATTGTTCTAAAACTCGACCTTATTCTCCACCTGTGGTGCTACATCCGTCATTAAATTTTCCACGTTGCTCACATACTCTTGAGACTTCATATTCAAACTCATCATCTAGTACCTTCTCCACTACTTCTACTAACATGGCCAATTTTTATTTATCCTCCACACTTTGATATACATCTCTTACAAATTACATCGAGATACCCAATCTGAACTTCATCAAATTCACACACATCCCTCTACACCATCATCACAAGACTTCTTGTTATCACAGTATATTCTACACGTTGCAAACTTGCCTTTACCATCCACTCCACCTAACATTTCATGGGTTAATCATACGAATGTGTAATTGGATGATGAATTTGATTTACCTGAGGCTATCGATGACCTCCATCTTATCCCTATCTTTTCTTAGCTTCAATATGATTCCCACATGCTTATAGAGGACACTATCAACATTGAAATTGGTGATGACACCACCAATTACCATATCATTAAACTTGTTACCAACCTCTCCTTAGAAGAGAATGTCTTGTTTATCACTTTTATTAAAGAGTACATAAGATTTTTTGCTTGGTCCTACATGGGCATGCTTGGACTCGATCCATCATTAGTAGTTCAAAACCTTAACCTTTATGGTGACACCAAGCCCGTTAAGCAAAATTTACGATGCATGCATCCCAAAATTGCTTTAATGGTCAAATATGAGCTTCAAAATATCTTTTATGTGGGGTTCATACAACCATTTGATAACTAGAATAGGTATCCAACATGGTTTCGGTACCAAAACCCTCCGATGAGGTTTACGTTTGCATTAATTTCAAGAATTTAGACAAAGATTATCCCAAAGGATGACTTTCCTCTCCAAAAAATTGATTCACTAGTAAATTCCATCATAGGCCATGAAATGATATCCCTTATGGATGGCTTCTCCAGTTACAATAAAATCAAGATCAATCATGTCGATCAACACAAAGCATATTTCACAACCCCCTAGGGTAGCTTCTATTACAATGTCATACATTTTGGCCTTAAGAATGCTAGGGCAACTTAATAGTATACCATGAATTACATATTCCATCACTACATGCACAAAATATTGGAAGATTACATTGATGACCTCATAGTCAAATTAAAAGAACGTTCACAACACCTTGTTGATATTCATAAGATCTTCGATCATCTTCTCAAACACAATGTACGATTCAATCCTGTTAGCTTTTGATGCCACATACATTGGGAGATACCAATCACAAGATGCAAAAAGAAATAAAATAGATCTACGAGATGACTGAAATATGCTATAAATAGAAATGGTAAAAATATTACAATAGTAGCAATGGAGGAAATGGGCACTCCATAAAATATGCTACTGCTCCATGAGGGAGCTCTGAGCTTATAGCTCACACACACTACCCTACTACCTATCTACCACACACTATGATGCTCCTCTATGTCTATATGATGATTCCTAATGCTACATCTATGGCCATTATATAGGAAGATAAGTTCCTTGGTCGACACTCTATCTAGTTGTACAAGTGGACACCTTGCACATTGACACTTGTGCATTTATTACATTGCATGAAGTAACTAGATAACTTCCCCTAAAGTAACCTAATGTCCTAAGTATGTACCAAGGAAGGTACATTTACATGACCCAAATAATGTAATATGCTCTATTTCTAACACCCCCTTGTATTACAATATTTGGGTATTGAAGACTTTAGTCTTCAATGTGGATCTTCTTCCATCTGATGGCTTTGAATTGGATCTTCATCTTCAAAATGGAATTTTGCTTCTTCTCTAATTTTTGTAACCTGTTCAAGCAAGATGTTAGTATCTTCAAAAGCTGTCATTCTTGCTAAAAGAGCTTTGATCTCATAATCATCAGTAGGTTCTTCCAGTTCTTCAATTTCTTCTATCCTCTGAGCTAGATGTCCTTTTTTATTTCTTTTATGATACTCCAATTGGGGATAATTGGATGAACGCTGAAATTGCTGCTGACGAGGATTTTGATATTGTCTTAGCTGAAATTGGCTCCCATTGTTCATCTGATTTCCTTGATTTTGATTCTTGGGGTTGAACCTGCAGTAGTTGGTACTATGGCCTTTTCTCTTGCATATCTGACAATACCTGTTGTACCATGGTCTTCATCCTTTTGATGAAGAGGTAATGTTTCCCTATGGATTATCTTTAGATGTCAATGCAGTGTTAGATATCTCATATTTGATTGTATTTTCCACTTCATATTCCTGTAGAATATTGACTAAGTCATCAAAAGAAGTATCTTTACTTAGAACTTGTAAAGATGTTACCAAATATTTATAGTTGTCTAGAAGTGCTCTCATGGTTACTTGAGTAAGAAGTTCATCCTTAACTATTTCTCCTAAGGTAAATAATTTCCCTTTAATATCTGCTACCTTTCTTAGGAATAGTTCTATGCTTTCTCCATTGTTCATTTTTAATGAATGAAGTTGGCTTTGAAGATGGAGAATAGTTGCCTTGTTCTTTCCTTCAAATATTTTCTCTAGACTTGACCATGCATCTGAGGATGATTTTGCTGAAATGATATAGGGTTGTATTTCATCAGTGATAGCAAAGGTTATTATCATTAGAGCCTTTGAATCATTTTCTATAAACTTTAGGATCTCAATATCATCTATAGTAGGTATTAGTGTTTTTCCTTTGACAATGTCCCAAAGTTTTTCATATACCAAAATAGCTTTCACTTTATTCTTCTAGGAGAAATAATTAGGACCTTTAAGTAGCTGAGATTCTACTAAGAAGAATTTGTTTGAAGCCATTTGAATTCCCTAATATCAATTCTTAGGATTCGTAGAATGCCTTATGACTCCCTAGTATGTTTTGGACAAGATATAAAGTGCTTTTGAGAGATATAGTTCAATCTTGGTTGATTTTGTAAAGTTATGAAAAATGCTAAAATCAACTTCTATTGTCCTTATTGCTCCTATTGAACTAAGCACTTTTTCTATATTTCAAGAGGTTTTAATGTTGGATCTTTTGTCTCTATTTGAGAGGATTTGAGACAAGTAAATATTATAATTTCCAACCTTTATATGATATTGATAAACCTCTTATAATGGCCCTTTGAAATTTGATTTCAATTTTTCTAATTTCCAATAAATCAATTTGTAGTAGTAGACCTTATGACTCCCAACTTTGGAAAATTAGAAAAAATAATAATATTTACAAAATATTTAAATGATTCAACCTAAGTAGAAGGCCTTATATCTCCTAGGTTAATTTGCAAATAGTATTCTGATTTTTAGGTAAGTTATCTCCTATGTCTTTTGCTTTCTCAACCTTAAAAATAATCCATAAAAATATAACCTTATATCTCCAATGTTTGAAAGCAATATTAATGAGATATTTTTCTTACCTTAGCCCTCTTGAATTCACACTTGGATGGCACTGATTTTGACTGAAATATGATAGTCCTCTACGTACCCTATCTACGATGCTTGATTTGATGAGGCTGAGTAAACAAGTGTGGTATGGCTATCGGGCTTCTTCATTGATGCTTGGAGAGTAGATGTTGGTCCTTTCAATGGAGTCTTTAATGCTCCTATGCTCTCCTTCTTCCATGTTATGGATTGACTGGATTATGCTTGTTCTTCACACACTCTACAGATATTGGATGTGAATTTCTATCCCTTTGCTCTCTATGTTGCATATATGGGTAGTATTTGATGGACAAGTGGTACTCAAATAGCTTAGTAATGCTGCCTCCTCTTCTTGTAACATTGCTTCACCAGTCAAGAAGTCTTTGGGAAAGTGGCACTCAAATAGCTTAGTAACACTACCTCCTCTTCTTGTAATGTTGCTCCACCAACCATAATGTATCCTTCTTGCTTGAGTGCTCTCAACGTTCATCTCTTGAGCATTAGAGAAATGATAGCCATGAGGGAATAATGTGCCAAGTGGCACTCAATCCTTTTGCATGGAGTTTCCTATGTAACACCTCCAAGAAGGAGATTATAACTCCTTCGAATGTCTTTCTCCTTAGCTTGCATCGATTTCTTGAAGAGCAAGCAATGTATTTTCTTCTATAGGTAATCCATGAGCTGCCTTGGAGCTTTGGATGAGGATGAGGTAGCTCTCTTGCTACCCTTTGTTGATGCTACTCTCAATGTAGCATCCGCTTTCCTACTATGCACTTATCCCTATGTTGTGCTCCCTGTTCACGATGATAGAGGTGAAGCTTGATGCTTCTGAATGCTGAAATGTGCTCTATATTTTACTTTACGTAGATAGCTTCTTCTGCCTTGCTATGATTTACGTAGACATTCATGATAGATTTCCTTTGGCTCCTTTAGCTTACGTAAATAGCCTTTGAAAGGCTTGTTGTAATTTACATAAAACTTCCTTTGTCTGCAGGTTCGATCTTGGAGAGAATGCCCTTTCGGTGATGGAGAATGCTCGATCTTTTGGCCCTTCCTTTGGCCTTTCCTTTGGCTTCTTTTTCCTATACCTGTTGTGCCTATTGTGGCACCTTTAAATCTGCTCCTTTACTTACATTTGATGTATTGTAGAAGTGCAACACCATGTAACATTTACATGTATATAGAATCCTTTTATTGCACCTTTTTCCTTGCACTCTTTTGTAGGTCTGAAATTCTTATTTTTGTAGCAGATTGATGAGTGCAAAATGAGGGTTTTAAGGATGTCTCTTTGGCTAGACTCCTTACCCTTTTTTCTTGGATGATTGATGGTGAATCCAAGCCTTGTAAATGCTGTAGAATAGAAGCTTTCTTTTAGTTGCACTAACCCTTAGTGCTTTGGATTTGAGACTCACCAAGTCTCAATATTAGAAGCTTATTTTTGGTTAGATTTTTTCTTTTTCCTTTGCTTGTACTAACCAATTTTGGTGGCTTCTATTGGCCACTATGAGTTGCAGGTTTCTATGCTTTAAAAAGTGTCTTTAGACACTTGATCCAAACTAGATTTTGTAGCCTTTATTTCAAAGCACAAAACTAATTTCTTTTGAGAGTAATAATAGTGTAAATAAATCTAACAAATTCTACTTTTAATGCACTAATATATTACACCTTATCACTCCAATCTACTCTCAAGAAAATGCACTTAATCAATTCACTACAACTAATCAAGAATAATCTTAAATGAACCTTCAAGATTTATTCTGAAAATTTCTTACAAGCAAGATATTAGGAGATAGTCTTCTTTTGCTTTCCAAAGTAGATAATAGGCTAGTTGATAGATTATTAAAATTCTGAAATCTAATCAACTCCTAATGTGCAAATGAACCTTAAAAAGAATCTTTCTTTTTGCACACTTGAATACTGTAATACAAATCTCCTTTTTGCAACTTTAATCAGGATGAAGGTGCTTTAATAAATCTGATAAGTAATTCACCTAATGAATCTACTTGCATCGATAGTTGCTTACCTTTTTCTGAATGCTTTTGTAGCTCCTTTTCTACTTCTGTAGAGGATGTAGATCTTGGTGCCTAAGAACACCAAGTTGCTGCCTTGAATAGGATCTTGCAGCTCTTTGTAGACTATTTTGAATAGTTCCTTCTTCACCAATTTGATGGTCTCAAACTTTCTTTCATGAGCCTAGGATTTGGTGACTTTGATCTCCTCTTGTAATCTCCTCCTTCTGCTATAGATTTGGAGAAGTTTGTATCTCTGAAGTAGTGACCTCTTTCTATAGGAGGTAATCTTCAAATCTCCTAGATTTGATAAGCATCTTCTGCTTTCAAGTCTTCTTGTCAAACTCTGACTTCAAGTAGGATCTTCTCCTCAAGATTCTGAATATCTTGAGGTCTTCACTGGATTCTTCTTCTACTCATATTTGGCACTCCTTGCCAAATTCTCCTCCTCTTGGGCTTGTTGTCAGATGGTGATAATTGTCCCAAGTCCTTCACTATCAAGGGCTTCTCCTTGGTAGTGGATTTCTCCAGTGAGTTCTCCTTTGAGGATTTCTTTAGCAAGGCTCTCCTAGCCTTTTACTAGATGCTCATCGAGACCTAGTCAAGGTCTTTGATCTTGTAGCTTCTCCTGGTCTTCCTAGAGACCTTATCTTCAACCTTCTACTTCTGGAAGTGTTGGCATTGAGATCTTCTCCTGGATATCTAATTTTGTTGCTTCTAGATATGAGTAGGACTCTCCTAGTCCTTCTTCTTCTTCCTAGCCTAGAAGTTCTTCAATGAGATCTCCTCTTGATCTCTTTTGCTTCAGGTACTAGATTGATTCTGAAGAAGCTTTTCTTCCTAAATTTCTTGTAGGAAGCTTTCCCGACTTACTGGATCACCTATACCTACAACAAAAATATTAGTACTAAAATATTCTTCTAAATTAGATCCTTTCCTCTAGAATCTTCTTTAAGATAAAAGGCATCTAAGGCCTATTTCAGTATCAAGGCTTCTATGGCCTATTATTTAATATCAAGGCTTCTATGGCCTATTCTTCAATATCAAGGCTTCTATGGCCTTTTCTTCTGGATCAAGGCTTCTATGGCATTTTTATTTATGTATCAAGGCTACTATGGCCTTTTATTCTTGTGAAGTTCTTCAATCTATCAATGGAGATCTCCTATCTCCAGACTTCACCATGATTCTTTTCCAAAATATTCTTCTAAAGTATTCTCCTTTCTACAACAACTAATATCTGCACTATGAAGGCACTCCGACCTTCGGGTAATGAAGTTGAGGTCTCCTAGATTTCTATTGTAGGAGGTATCCCAATCATCTGAGTATTAATTCCCTACAATAAAAGAAACTTTCAGGTAAGTATTTCCAGATCTCTTAGCTTCACTAGTTGATTCATCAACCTAGTGGATCAAATGTTGAGTCCTAGTCTTCACGAGTTTTCCTTCAACTCTGTGGAAAGACTCTAGCCCTATGCAATCTCAGTATTTCTAAAACTGATATTTTAGTCCTCACTTGTAACTCTCCCTAATTCTACCACCTAGACTCTTCTGAGAAATTTTGATAGTGACTGGTCCAATGGCGCATCAGGTTCTCAAAAAACTTAGGATCAAATAATAATGGTGGTTTCCCTATAGACCTACTATGGCTTGATCTACCATAGCTCTGATACCATTATTAGATTTTGATGCCACATACATTGGGAGATACCAATCACAAGATGCAGAAAGAAATAAAATAGATCTACGAGATGACTGAAATATGCTATAAATAGAAATGGCAAAAATATTACAATAGTAGCAATGGAGGAAATGGGCACTCCATACAATATGCTACTGCTCCATGAGGGAGCTCTGAGCTTATAGCTCACACACACTACCCTACTACCTATCTACCACACACTGTGATGCTCCTCTATGATGTTGTATGATGATTCTCTAATGCTACATCTATGGCCATTATATAGGAAGATAAGTTCCTTGGTCGACACTCTATCTAGTTGTACAAGTGGACACCTTGCACATTATAGCTTGCACATTGACACTTGTGCATTTATTACATTGCATGAAGTAACTAGATAACTTCCCCCTAAAGTAACCTAATGTCCTAAGTATGTACCAAGGAAGGTACATTTACATGACCCAAATAATGTAATATGCTCTATTTCTAACAAGTCCAAAGAACTGTGTCTTTAGTGTCACTTTAGGTAAAACCTTGGGATCCATTGTCTCTCAGTGAGAAATTCCCAAAAAAGTCAAAAAAAATCATTGATATGCCTCCCCCACAAACCTCAAGAAACTATGCAGTCTATAGGAAAAAATTCAAACCATCCGTCATTTTATTGCCCAATTACCTGACAAGTGTAAACCCTTTAATCACCTTTTATAGAAAGGGGTTGCATTTAAATAGGATACCAACTTCTAGTAAGACTTTGAATCAATCAAAACATATCTTACATCACCACCAGTTCTATATCCACCACATCCACAATTTTAATTCCTTCTATGCATTTCTGCTATAGATTTTATGATTGGAACGATATTGAGTCAGAAGAACATCCTTAATCATGACCAAGCCATCTATTATATCAGTAATACTCTAGTCAGCTATAAAACCTAATACACCTACATGGAAAAGCCCTTCTTGGTTGTAGTCTTTGCCACATAAAATCTACACCACTACATGCTTAACCACATCATATTTTTCATCATCCATGATAATACATTATGCTACATGATGAATAAGATTTATCATAACACTCACACTAATAAATGGATTATGCTTCTTACCAAGTTTGAACTCAAATTTATTTCTTAGAAGTCCATCAAAGGATAAGTCATCATCGACCAACTAGTTGAGGATCCATTGCCTAACATCCAATCACTCCTTATTCAGCTTCTTGATGATTCCATATTTCACATCATTGAATCTAAGGAATATGTCAAACCCAAAGTACCATCTGATCTAACACTCTTCTTTGATGACTCCCATTGCACTCACGTTGGGGATGCTAGAATAGTATTTTTCACACCTGATGGGAAACCTCTTCCATTTTTCTTTAAATTAGGATTTTTATGCACAAATAACAATGCTAAATACAAAGATCTAATTCTCAGTTTAAATAGGTGTTCCCCATACACATTAGACACCCTAAAATCATTGGTGATTTTCTTCTCTTCATAAATCAAGTCAAGGATATTTTGCAATGTCATTGCTTGGTACTCCAGTAATATAAACAAATCACTCACCAACTACTCATCCAACTTGAGTGGTATAACATTGAGGTTTCCCCTCGCTCATCCAACCATTTTGCCAATACAATGGCTTCCTTGGGGTCTTTAATACCACAAAACCCCCTCTCTAACACAACACACATGTCCATCCATACTTTAATGCAATCCACTATTTCATCTTCACCCCCCACTAATGATGATGGCATCAATGTCATCCACACTAAACCACATGATCCTTGGTTTTTTCAAATTAAGGATTACATCAAGTTAGTCTTTCTACCTTGTGACTTGCCATATGCTCATCACCGAGAATTCAAACAAAGGGTAATACATTACACACTATTGGAGGACATCCTATACTACCTTAGTCATGATGGCATCCATTTACGTTATCTCGAACCACAAGAAGCTCAATAAGTGGTCCAAGAAACACATGATAGGACTTGCAGTGGACACTTAAGTGGCATGTCCATCACTAAATGTATTTTATGCATGGGCTACTATTGGAAAAAAATAGAACATGATTGTTATGACTACATCAAATGTCAGCAACATGGTAATCTCACACATTTATCTTTGTAAGCACTTCAACCCATTAAATTCATGTGGTCCTTCTCACAATGGGATCTAGATCTTATTAGGATAATATCACCTACTTCCTTGAGCAACCATAAGTTTATCATCACTACCACTAAATACTTTACAAATTGGATCAAAGCTATCCCACTTTTTTAGACCATAGGAGCCAAAACTGTGGTATTCATAACTGATCATATCATATGTCACTTTGGGATTCCCTCAAAAATCATCTCAAACAATGGTACCTCATTCAAAAAGAAAATTTTCCACACCCTATGCACCAAATTAAATATTCATCATATCTTCTCTACCCCCTATTACTGTAGGCCGAAGATTTTTGCACCCCTTTCTCCCAAGCTAATGGATATGTGCTTGAAAGGAAGAGGTAAAATGAAGGATGTACACCTTGTATGATAAGCACTTGAATTACACTCTCCTTGGTGTTTGTCGATGAATTGGGTGGTTTCACCAAGAAATACTTGCTATGGCAGTTTCCACGCCTAGGTGAGGTAGTATTTTGATGTGTTTTTTTATTTATTTTGAAAGTATATACCTAGGGTTTGTCCAAAATGCAATTTCTACCTAACTATATGCAATTCAATTTTAAATGAATATAAATCATATAAAGCTATCTAGAAATATTTACAAAGTTTAACTAAGATGCAAATATTTTGTTTATGTCAACATGTTTCTTTTTGTCTTTTTTCCATGGTGGTTTCCATGCCTAGGTGAGGTAGTATTTTTATGTGTTTTTTTTCTTTATTTTGAAAGCATACACCTAGGGTTTGGCCAAAATGCAATTTCTACCTCACCATGGTAGTTTCCACGCCTAGCTGAGGTAGTAGTTTGATGTGTTTTTTTATTTATTTTGAGAGCATACAACTAGGGTTTAGCCAAAATGTAATTTCTACCTACCTATATGCAATTCAATTTTAAATGAAGATAAAGCATACAAAGCTATCTAGAAATATTTACAAATTTTAACTAAGATGCAAAGGTTTTGTTTATGTCAACATGTTTTCTTTTTGTATTTTTATGTTTTGCATGTGAAGAGATATAAGAAAACCTATGTTTTTAAAAAAAATTGCTTTTATTTTAATTAAGATAGATGCCTATGAGACAGAAAAATATAAATCCAAGTACAGAGAAATAGGTTTAAATCCTTACATAATCTGAATATTTTCTTTGGGATGTATTTAGATTTACAAGATGAATTCAGATGCATATAGGATGAATTTGGTCATACGAATTTGGGTGCATACAAATTAGGGATGGGGTATCTGCATAGGCCAAAGTAGATCATGGTATATGATAGTCAAATTCCCATGGTTATTTTAGCCAACCATAAAGAAATGAAAGATTAATTATTTGAACATGAAACATGTGATTTTAAATGTCGTAAATCTAATGACAATAGTAAGATGTAGTAAAATACTGAAATAATGAATAAAATATAATACAAATAAAAATAATTAATGATATGACAATCAAAATTTTACCCCCAATGGGCCACCGACATGCATTCAAACGTAATGTATGATTTTGATCAGAGTCAAAATAATCCAATGGCTAGTTCTGCAAAATAAATAATAAAATCATACGTAAAATGAAAAATTCGAATGCATCTAAATTTGTACAAATGATGCAAAAACTCAAATAATAACTAAGTATAAACCATATTTGTGTATGTTGAAAATATCTCCATGTTTGTGCACTCCTTGAATGGTGATCAAATGGTAAAGTTCTTCACTGCAACCTACAAAAAAGCTCCAAAAGTCTCCTTCAATCCAAGCCTTTATGCAAATATCACCATTCAACATATTTAATGTGAGGTTGGGGGTTTAAATGGTTGTTACAGTTTGAATAATCAAGTAGGTGGTGATATTAGGCTAGGTTGTTAAGCCAAATTAGGTTTTAGCTCCATTTAGACAAATTTGGATTCATCTAATTTTAGTAGATCATCCAAAATTATTAATAATATGGTGACACCCAGATTAGGTTTAAAATCCCAAATGGACACCTAAATCAGGTGCACATGGAATTTAAATAAATTTGGATGCATTTGATATTATCGGATGCATCCAAATTTGTCAGGATTGTCCAAATTTATTGTAATGGGAAAATTAAGTTATTTTTCTAATTTTTTGGCATGAATATCAAGGTAGGGGTATTTGAGGGTGAGTTTCACATTGTTAGGATGATTAGGATGTTTTAATAAAAATTAGGAATTTTGAAGTGTGTCAAAATTTAGCGATTTTAATTACCCACAGGGCAACGGCCAAGCTGAAGCTACTAACAAAACTATCTGCTCTATTATTTGAAAAACTATCATAATATCTCATCATAATTGGCATAATAAAATATCATTGGCCTTATGGGCCTATCGCAAGAGTATCCATACTCCAAATAGGGTAACCCCATTTTCTTCGGTCTATGGAACTATATAAAATATACCTCTAAAACTTGAAATATCATCTCTACACATCTCTAATGAAGACTTCATCGATGATGACACTACTTACCAAGCCAAACTAGACCAACTAACTCTCTTAGATGAGCATCACATCGATGCCATAGAGCACACACACATTTATCAAGACCGCCTTCACCATACATATAATAATAAGGTACACTAACATGAATTCCAGGTTAGCAACTTAGTTCTCAAAGAGAACCAATAGATCACTAGTCAACCCTACCAACAATGATACAAGTTCATCCCAAATTTATTGGCTCCTCACATTGTCACACACAAATTTGGTTTCAGGTCCTATTGATTGGCCAACCTTAAAGGCCTTGTAGAGCCTGAACCCATTAACATTATCCATCCATACACATTCAATGCCTAGTGTTTTAGGCATGTACCTTTAGTTATTGCACATACTATCCTCGTCATGATTGTATATATCACGTCACTGACATATTCCCAACCCACATGTCACTCAACACACACCTTGCAATTTTTATTACACAATGGAAATACTTTTGTTTTATATGTCATTTTTATGTTGTTTTTATTATTTGTCTTGCATGTTTATTATCACTAGCTACACCATCTTCACTGGAACATATCGTATCAGATACACACCACACACATACTATAGCTCCACCATGCAAGAATCATTACCACCCCTTCAAAAACCAGTTACCCCAATCAACCTTGCAACACCATCCAACCTTGTTCATATTCATATGTCATCCCCTTCACTACATTACTACCATGGTGTGTCACACAAGTCTCCTTCACCCCAATTATTTATAAATTGGTTGTATGACATTGAAATGAGACTCACCCTTACTACATCATGATCATATAGTGGTTTTTCATCTTAATAATTATGCATGAATTATACAGTTTTCCTATGCATCCCATGTCTGTTAGCCATAATATTGATTGAGAAAAGATATAATAGCTTGGTTGGTAGATTTTTTGGACCTAATTCATATTTATATTTTACCAGGAAGTGGGCGGTTGAGAAATGGAAACCCAAAAATGCTATTGAGGTGGTAGCCATACAAAATAGATTTGTGTTGTTTTCTTTATAAACACCTGAGGATATTATGTATGTCATGCTTTGGGGGCCATGGTTTTATTGAAGAAGAGGTATGTCACTTAAGAAATTGGATATCTCTTTTTACCATTTCAAATAAGTCATGAATACAATCCCTTTTTGGGTATGACCTTCATATTTACCACTTGATTTCTAGGACACAAACATTTTGGTAAGAATTTCTAGGGCCATAAGATCTCCCATAGTGGTGTATTTAGCTATCAAAGTATTAACTAGGTTGACTCACATGATATTTTGAGTGAATTTTAACCTAGACAAGCTACTTATATTCTCTATAAGACTAATATCATATTTGAGGTTGTGGGACCAGAAGATTGAATATGAAAATATTCTTACTTCATGCTCCATATTCAATAAGTTTGAAAATGTGGAAAAATCCTACCCTCAAGTGAGGGACTTTATGAATGTCTAGAAAAATAAGGCTTCTCATCCCCAATCAAAAGATCAAGATCAAAGTTTCAAGAAACCCTAAATAGAGAAAGGAGAGAGCTCCGACTGTTATACCCATAAGAATAAATTTAAAGGGCTGTAAGTATATACAAATACCAAGGAGGTGACTATCAAGAAGAATTTAATGGATCCCTATCCAATTTTAGAGAGAAATACTAAGAAGGGATATCTAATAGAGGATATACTAGTTATCTAAGGAAAGGAGCACATAGTAGAGGGTAATCGGGATTAGGGTATAGAATATATCTATGATTCTAGATATGAATTAATGAATTTTGAAGGTTTGAATATTTTTGGGTATAAGAAAATTCATTAAAGAAAAGAATCCTAGGGGATTCAAAATAACTTTTAGGGGGTAAGTTTATTTTGGCTCAGATTTCTGAGTGTGAACCAAAATTAGCTCTTGATATCTAGATCCTAAGTAAGAAAATTCTTTCGTGAGAGGAAGCACTTCATCCCAAGAGCAAAGTTGCATAGGTATGCAATATAAAGAAAACTCCTTCTAAGAGGAATATATAATATTCAAGGAAGAATGTTGACCTAGGTAGTGAAACCAAGGTGGGAGACATTTGTTAGCTGAGGCAAGAGCAAAGAAAACTTCTAAGAAAATTGTCAATGGCACTCAAAAAGTCCTATATTTAAGTGGAGGCCACAACTCCAATCGCAGTAGTAAACAAATATTATATGCTAGAACATTTAGGGGATGAATACCCCTAGTAAGGAGAGAGTCATTAAATGCTTAATAAAATTGAATAATCTTGATATTGTACTTCTTTAGGAGATAAAGATAGATTAAAATAATATTTTGGGTACCAAAATTAATGTGTGGAGAAAGGTAGAATCTACATCTAATTTGGTTGATGGAGCTTCAAAGGGAGTTTGGACTCTCTAGGATTTAAAGAGTGGAAGGTTCTTACATCCACCAATATGATAGGTATATTTCAATTATTTTTTATGAAAAACACATTTCAAATTGATCATCACTAACATCTATACCCCCAACTCTATTATGAGGAGAAGGAAGTTATAGAGGTATTTCATAGAGCTACATAAATCTTTCACCATCCCATGAGTGGTGGGTAGGGACTTTAAATCTCCCCTTTTTCCTAGTGAGAAGAAAGGGGACACCCAAAGTTTCAACACTCAGATGGAATACCTAGTAGATTTCATCTTGGAGATATATCTCATTGATATTGATCTAAAGGGAAGTAAATATGCATAGTCAAATAGGAAAACTAGAAAAATGCTTATTCAAATCATGTTTAATAGATTTTTGGCCTCTCTAGAGTGGTTTTCTAAGTTTAACAACTTTATTCTTTCTTCCCTCCCTAATATTACCTCCAAGCATAACCCTTTGAGCTTGGAAATGGTCCTTGACTCTAAGCCAAAAAACCCTCCTTTCATATTCAAACTAATGTGGTTGCATCACCCCCAATTGAAGAATAAAGTGAAGGAATGGTGGATTTTTGATGTTAGGGGGACCAAAATATTTATTGTGGGAAAAAAAATAATGGCAAAAAAAATAAAACTTTTAAAAATGAAGCTGAGTCTATGAAACAGAGAGGTCTTTGGCAATATTTTCAAGTAGAAAAATACTTGTAGGACTAGATTCAATACTTGGAGTCGATAATGCAAACTTATGGAATATCTATTTTCCTTGATGAGAAGGAAAAGTCTCTTATCAATTATTACCATAGTGTGTTGGCAAAGGAAGATATCTTCTAGCAGCAGAAGTCTAGATCTATTTGACTAAGGGAGGGAGACTATAACACTAGGTTCTTCCACTTATTTACTCTCAAATATAGGAGTTCAAACAAAATTAGTATAAAGGAAAGGAAATTTTGCAGTGTTCAAAAATATGAATCAAATAATTTATTGAGAATGGTGCAGTATATATACAAAGCATTGGGTGGTTTGAGTGGTTGAACCACCCTAGTTGGTTGGAAAACCAACTTACTAAATGGATAGCGCTAATGCGCTTCCTTTACTTGCCAATAAAAGAAATAAATAAATGCACCATAGTTTTTATGATATGCTAACATCCCCCCTTATTAAATTATTGGCAAATACCAAGAGTATTGCAAAATAGTTCAAATTTGATATGTGCAAGTGCCTTGGTGAAGATATATAAAACTTACGCATCAGTGGGAATGTACTAGAGTTGTATATTGTACTTTAGAACTTCATTGCGAATGAAATGATAATAAGTGTCAACGTGTTTGGTGCAATCATGAAAAATTGGATTCTTGACAAGGTTTAAAACACCTTGATTATCGTAAAACAAATGCAATGGAAGATTCTTTGGAAGACCCATATTTGTAAGAATGTGACATAGCCATATTATCTCGTAGACTGCTCCACTAGTTGCATGATATTCTACCTCTATAGAAGAAATAGCAACCACCTGTAGATTTTTGCTATACTAAGAGACAAGACCAGACTCAAGATGAAAGATATATCTATAAGTTAATTTTTAATCATCAATGGATCCAGCAGAGTCATATTCCATGTATCCTTGTAGATAAAACTTGTTATTCTTCTTGTATTCCAAGCCAAAATCTATTGTACCATGGATATAATGTAGAACTCTTTTTGCTACTTTCCAATGAATTACCTTGGGTTCTTGCATGAACCGTGAAAGGTATCCCACAATAAAATTGAGATCAAACCTATTATTTATTGGGTATAAAAGATTCCCGATCAATTGATGATAGAGAGTGCCATCTACCTTTGGAGATTGATCATATCTAGATAACTTAAGTCCTGCTTCTAGTGGAGTAGATTTTGACTTACAGTCAGTTATGCGATATTTATCAATAAAAGTCTTGGCATATTTCTTCTATGTAACTCTGATATAATGTTTCTTTTGAGTTACTTCTAAAACAAGATAGTAGTGAAGAAGTCCCAGATCTATCATTTCAAAAGATGTATTTAGATCATTTTTCACTTTATCAATCATACTATCTGAACTACCTGTTATGATCAAATCATCTACGTATAGCACCAAAATCACTATATCAGAACCATTTTTCTTTATATAGAGATTCAAATCTGACAGACTTTGTTGGAATCCATGTTGCAATAAGTGACTATCAATTTTTATGTACCAAGCTCGAGGAGCTTGTTTTAGCCCATACAAGGATTTGATCAACTTACAAACTTTTTGTTCTTACCCTTTAACAAAAAATCCTTTAGGTTGGGTCATGTATACTTCTTCTTGTAGATAACCATTAAGGAAGGCATTTTTTACATCCATATGATGTAACTTCCATCCAAACTAAGCTGCCATGGCACACAATACTCGAATGGTAGTCATTTTTGCAATAGGGGAAAAAGTCTCTTCATAATCAATGCCTTATTTTGAGCATAGCCCTTTGCAACCAGACGAGCTTTATTCTTATCAATCATACCATCTACCTTATACTTTACTTTGAATACCCACTTGCAACCAATCGGTTTCTTTCCTGAAGGCAGATTTACTAGCTTCCATGTATGATTTTTCATGAGAGATGTATTCTCTACTTCCATAGCAACCTTCCATTAAGGCTTACTAAGGGATTATTGAGCAGTTGTGGGTTCATTTTCATCCAAAACTATCATATAAACCCTTTCATACTCTATATCCATTTCTCTATCTTATGTTGTATCCATGGATAGTTCATCAAACTGGTGATAAAGTTCATCAACTTATGAAGATGATGCTTATGCCTTCTTCTATTGAGTGATACTTCGATTACACAGTCGATCTAGAGTTAGATCTAGAAGTGAGGTCAATTTATAATCTTTCAAAGTGCTGGTATACCACTTTGGAATATTTTTCTAAGGGGGTGAAACCGCTTTCTTAGGCTCATCATCCTCATGATATACTACTGTAGAGGTATTATTAGATGTGAAAGCTTCATCAAATACTACATATCTACTTATATGTGTTTTATTGGTTATAGGATCTATCAAGTGATATCCATTTGAATGCTCATCATAACCAAGAAAGAAGCATTACAAGGTTTTCTCATCTAACTTATTCCTTTTTTTTTTTGGAATATGCATGAAGGCTTTACATCCAAACACTCTTAGATGAGAAATGAAGGGTTTCTTACCAATCCATGCTTCTTGTGGAGTTTTACCTTATAGATCCCTTGTGGGTGCTCTATTCAAGAGGTATGATGTTGTATTTACTACTTCTACCCAATAATGATCTTCAATATGTGCTCCCTTTATCATACATCGAACCATTTCCACAATGGAGCGATTTTTACTCACAGCAACACCATTTTTTATGGTCTATAAGTTCTCATCAGTTTTTTCTTTATCCCATGTTATTTCAAAAATGATGAGAATTATTTGGAAGTATATTCCCCCTCGATCTGATTGGAGGGATTTGATGAAACATCCATACTATTTTTCAACAAGTTTCTTGAATTATTGAAAGTATGAAAATGCCTCTGATTTCAATTGGAGGAAGAAAACCCATATCTTTCGAGAGTAATCATCAACGAACAATTGAAAATACTTCTTTCCACCATAACTAGTTGGCATAGGACTGCATAGATTAGTGTGTACCAAATCCAAAGGTTTCTTAACTCTAGAAGAACTAGATTCAAAAGATACCCGATGTTGCTTCCTAGCTAAGAAATTTGAGCAAACAGGTAAGATGGATGAAATATGAGGAAGTCCTCTACCCATCTCATATTTGCTCAATTCAAGCAAATATCTTGAACTGATATGCCCATATATTCTATTCCAGAGAGAAGTGGCCTCCTTTGTAGTTTTCGCCAGAGCAACATGAGGCATTGAAAGAGCATCTAGAATGAAAAATCCATGCTTGTAGTAATTGATTGCAACATGTTTACCTTTTTGGGTTATGAAACATCTCTTCTTGCCTTTCACAACTCAAAACACAACATCCATTTTTCTATCCAACATCTGGGGAATAGAAAACATATTATTGGCTAATTCGAGGACATAGAGAACCTTTTCTATCTAAAATCTACCATTTGGAAGAGTGATAGAAACATTCCCTTCACCCTTTACTTAGTAGACTTGATTGTCAGTAATGGTGACTCGCTTTCCTTATTTCTCTTCAAATGTTTCAAACCATGATTTGTATCCAATCATGTACTTACCAGCTCCTAAATCAATGTACCACACACATCTATCTAGGAATATGAAGTATGGATCATGAGCACCTCGTGTGCTCTTTCAGAGTCAAAATCCGAATTGGACCCTGAGGAATCTGAGTATGAGTTGAAGTCAGCATAAACATGTCCCTTAGGTTGCTTATGTTTCTTTTTATAATTTTGTTTCTCTTTCCCTTTCTTCCTATGATGTTGATCAGTTTGTTGCTTATTTTTGAAAGCAAAAAATAATACTAAGTCCTACAATATTGATTGTAGTGAAGGTTCATTTCAAATTATTCTTGATTAGTTGCAGTGAATTGATTAAGTGCATTATCTTGAGAGTTGATTGGAGTGATAAGCTGTAATTATTAGTGCATTAAAAATGAAAATTGTTATATTTATTTGTACTTTTTTAACTCTCAAAAGAAATTAGTTTTTTTATTTTGATAAGGGTACAAAATCTAGTTTGCATCAAGTTTCTAAATATACTCTTAAAGCACAGAAGTCTACAACTCATGGTGGAAAATAGAAGCCACCAAAACTGGTTAGTACAAGTGAATAAAAACTAACCAAAATAAGCTTCAAAGATTGAGACTTGGTGAATATCAAATCCAAATCACTATAGAGTTAAGTGCAATAGAAAAAAAGCTTCTATCTACAACATTTGTAAATCTTGGATCTATCAGTAAATATCCACGCAAAGAGGGCAAGGAGTCTATCCAAAGGGAAATCCTCAAAACCCTCATTTGTACATTCAAAATATACTAAAAAATAAGACTACAAGACTTGCAAGGAGTGCAAAAAGGGTGCAATAAGAACATATTATTCTCATAGAATATTATCAGGTATTGCACTACATTTTTCACAGAAAAAGGGTATATTGAAGGTGCCACTAAATGAATTAAAACTAAAAGTAAATCTAGCCAATAAAGGTCGAACATCAAGCACTCGTCATCCATGACACAAGGAACCATTCAAAGGGGCTCATATTTCACATCTGGTATGGGCTAAACTACAAAAGGCAATGCATATATCGATCAATCATAAACTTACATTTATGTAGATAAAAATGGAGCTCTCTTTTACAAACAAAAAGGTGGTATATTCTACCTCAATCAATGTGGACAAATAGCATAAAAGGAGCACATTGAAGGGAACAAGGAACAAGGAGAAAAGGTGATATATTTAGAAGTTACTAGCTTGGTGAATATTTTCCACCAAAAGAATCACCTGCAATGCCATTCAAAGCTCTAAAATCACCTCAATAGTTGACCAACAAGAGAAGAGGTTGCTTGCACTCCAAGAAATGTAGAAATCAAATAAGAGGTATAAAAAAAGGAGTTATACTCTCCCTGGAAGTGTTACAACAAATGAACTCCATGCAAAAATGTTGAAATCCACTTGGCACAAATTCTCTAAGGCACCATCCCATTTCTTAACATCAAATAAAACTCATGAAGGAGTTACAAGAACTCATACAAGTGTTAATGCATTACAAGGTGACCAAGAATCTAGTAGAACATTTCTAAAGGATTATTATGTTACAAAGAAGAGAGCTCATATGTAATGCTCAGTGACACTTTTCAAAGCCTTCACCACCTTAAAAGGTATCTAAACATGAAGTAGCACAGGGTGAAGAAGAGAGAATAGTGCATTCAAAGGAATCTAGGAGAGAATAGCATAGTGAAACACATCTGAAGCATATCGTAGAAGGAAGGAAGGAGGAGCATTAAAGGATTTTGGAAAATAAGGTCAAACCTTCTCAAATATACAATGCTCTTCACTCCAGCATTGAAGACAAGGTCGACCCAATTCACACTCATCATCTCAAGTGCCAAAAGTTACGTATTGCAGTTGTTATATCTAGCCAAAATCATAGCCATTCAAGTGTGGTAATAAAGGAGCTAAGGTAAGTAATTTATCTCATTTAATATTGCTTTCAAATAAAGGATATATAAGGTTTAAAATCAATGATAAATTTTGAGATTATGAAAGCAAAATACATAGGATATAACTTACCAAGATAAAAATATTATTTGTAGATTAACCTAGGAGATATAAGGAATTCTACTTGGGTTAAATTATTTAATATTTTGTAAATATTATTGTGGTCTAATTTTTCATAAAATTAGGAAGTCATAAGGGTTACTACATAAAATAATTTATTGGAAATTAGATACACATAATATTTATTCCCAAAGGGTTATTTAAAAGAGAGGTTTATCACAGTATTTCAAAGGTTGTAAATTTATAAAGTTATTGTCTCAAACTTCTCAAAGGAAGAAAAAAGATCCAACATTATAACCTCTTTAAAATTTGGTAAAAGTGCTTAGTTCAATAGGAGCAATAAGGGATATTAGAAGTTGATTTTTGGTATTTACAAAACTTTACAAAATAAACCAAACATTTAACTTAAAATTACAATAGCACTATCCAAAACATACTTGGGAGACATAAGGTATCAAAATAGTATCATGGATTATTGGTATATAGATTCATGTACACGTAAGCATATGACTGGAAACATACATTGGTTCAAATATTTGAAAATATTAATGAAAAACTAGTTACCATAGCAGATAGCAAAACATATGAAGTAAAAGGAATTGGAGATATTCTAGTAAATCTTAAGGATGTAAGAGGCATGATAAAAATTGTATTGTATGTTCCAATATTAACTACTAATCTTATTTTTATCTCTCAACTTATGGATCAAGACTTAACCATAGATTTCAAGGTTCTCACTGGTAGAAAACAATATCATATTTCTAGAAAGGAAAGAATGATAGCATCATAATTGTATAAAAATGGTCTATTTATTCTAGAAATTGCTATTCACTCAGCTCTTTCTGCCAATGCTTCAAGACTATGACACAAACAACTAGGACATGCCAATTAAACTTCAATGAGAGAATTATTCAGATATCAAATGGTAGAAGGTCTACCTAAATTTTCTCTAGAAACTACTGCATGTATAGAATGTCTAGTAGGAAAAAAAAATAGAATCCCTTTCAAATTTTGTCAACACAGAGCTCAACAACCTCTAGAAATAATATATATAAATTTATGTGGACCAATGAAATTTGATAGTGTCATAGGAAATAAATACTTTCAATTATTTGTTGATAATCACGCTAGAAAAATGTGGGTATATTTCATGAAGTACAAGTCGAAAGAATTCAGTCACTTCAAACACTTCAAACTTCAAGTGGAAAAAATATATATCAATAACAAAAATGGTAAGATGTATGTTAAAATAAACATACCTTGATCATAAATCTTGGGCTGAAGCAGTACAAACAACAGTCTACATACAAAAATACTTCCAACAAGGTTACTAAAGCATATTATACCAAAAGAATCATGATTGGGATAAAATCCCAACATAGAAAAGCTAAAGGTATTACGATGCACAACATACACGCATGTTACAAACCAAAAGAGGACTCAAATAGATGATAAAACTATGACTTGAATATTTTTTGGCTATGAAAATGAATCTATAGGATACAAAATACTAGATCCATCTACAAAGAAAGTATACATCAGTAGAGATGTGGTATTTGATGAAAAGCCAAGATCGATGTAGATAAATCTAGTGGTGACACATAAGTCCTCATAAATATGTCTGAAGAAGACACAATGAGTATAGAGTCATAATCAAAATCTCAAGAACAAGATATAGAAGCATCAATAGTACTTCCTAAAATAAAACCAATATGACTTAGAGACACTCTCAGAGAATAAAATCTAGAAAGAATGCCAGATATTATTTCTACAGGACCTCAAACTCATAGCATGACCAGAATAAATAGAGGAATACTAAGTAACTCAGTAGAATTGAAATCAACTTCTCAAGCACTTAAAGACTCACACTTGAAAGCAACTATGAAAATTGAATATGCATCACTCAAAAATAATAAGATATAGAATCTAGTAAATCTAACTCTAGGAAATAAAGTAGTGGGATGCAAGTGGGTTTACAAAATCAAATACAAAGTAGATGAGACACTTAAAAAATATAAATCTTGACTAGTAGCAAAAGGATATAATCATACAGAGGAAATTAATTATAAGAAATATTCACACCAATAGCTTGAATGACTACTATCCAAACAATCTATGTGCTAGCTGCACATCAAGGATGGAAAATTCATCAAATGGATGTGAAAAGTACATTCCTTAATGGTGACTTAGAAGAATAAGTCTATATGACACAACTTGAAGGCTTTGTTATTCAAGGATAAGAAAGCAAGGTATGCAAATTGAATAAATCTCTATATGGCTTGAAACAAGCTCCCAGAGCATGGAATATAAAGATCAATAATCATCTACTACATCATGATTTCAAAAGGAGTTCATTAGATTCCAGCTTATATACCAAGAAAATTGGAAATGATATCTTGATCCTCATAGTATATGTTGATGACATAGTAATTATTGGAAGTTCATAGATGTTAATAAGTGATATAAAAAAGAATCTAGAAAAGGAATTTGAAATGACAGATCTAGGATTAATGAACTACTACCTTGGTTTAGAAATTATTTAAGGAAATGATAAAATAGTTATCACTCAATAAAAATATGCAAAATCTCTCCTTGAAAAGTATAGAATGATAGAGTGCAAGCCTAAATATACACCAATGGAACAAGGGATTCAGTTATCCAAAATTGATAAAACACCATTGGTCTCAACTATAATGTATTATCAGTTGATTGGAAGTCTTCTATACTTAACAACAATTGATCAGACATAGCATTTGTAGTAAATTATCTTTTACAGTTCATGCAAGAACCAAGGGAAATTAATTGCAAAGCTACAAAAAGAATATCACGATATATCAAGAAGGCTACAGACTATGGATAGAATTATATGAAGGATATCAAAGATTTTTGTCTATAGGGATATTCAGATTCATATTATGCTAGATCTATTGATGATAGGAAATCCACCTAAAGATATGTCTTTTATCTCAGATCAAGTCCTATATATTGGTATAACAAGAAACAACATACAGTAGCACAATCATCAACTAAATCAAAGTATCAAGAAACAAGAGATACAACCTATGAAGCTCTATGGTTACAATACATATTATTTGACATGGGAATCAAATGAACTCCCACTATGATATTTTATGATAATCAAGGAGTACTAAATCTGATCAAGAATCTAATCATACTTGAAAGAACAAAACATATTGAAGCACAATGTCATTTTATTAGGGAATATTTTTAGAATAGGCATATCAAACTCAAGTATGTTCCTACAGAAGAGCAATTTGCAGATGTCTTTACAAAGGTACTTGGAAAAATTAATTTTCAAACATTCAAATATCATCTATGTGATTCAAGAGAACTTCATACCAAATAATGCAATACACGAGGATGATAGAATATATTATATCATTTAACTATGTTAGATTACTTCAGGGGGAAGTTATCTAGTTACTTCATGCAATGTAATAACTACACAAGTGTCAATGTGCAAGTTGTATATGTGCAAGTTATCCCTTGTACAACTAGGTAGAGTGTTGGCTAAGAAATCAATCTTCCTATATAAAGATCCTCATATATCTACCCGATTGTATCACTTATATTCATCAATATGTTCTATTTTTTTGATATATGTCTTTTTTTGTAGTTGAATGTTGCTAAAGCCATCATTCACTAATGATGAAATCAAAGAGGTAGTGTTTGGTATGTAGAGGGATAAAAATCTATAACCCTTATTCTTTTGGAGTTTAATTGGCTAGATTAGGCTATATGGTATCGAAAGATGAGTCTATTCTTGGGTTTCTTTTTAGTAGAGTGTGGCTAAAATATATCTCTCAAAAATTTGTTATCTTCATTTGGCTTCCCCTTCAATATAGAATCTTAATGATATACAATCTCAAGAAGAAAGGATTTTATATCCCAAATATGTGCTCGTTGTGCAAGACATATGAGGAATCAATCTTACACCTTTTTATTCCTTGTCCTTTCTCAAGAAAGGTTCTCTACTTGTTGCTTCAAGCCTTTATATGTTTATGGATGGTGCCTCATTTGATCCTTGGTTTTGTGGAACAATGGTACTCTCCCTTTAAAAGTGATAGACTCACATGTTTATGGAATTTTTTCCTTGCTCATTTCTTCTAGGGTATATGTCTAGAACACAACTAGAGGATATTTAGAGGCATCAATAGAGATGAAAAGTGATTTTTCCTTAGAATAAAGATTTATGCTAGTGAGAATATCTCAATTACCAAGTATTGGGATGGGACTAATAAGGGGCAGAAAAGGAGATAGCTAAATGTTGGAAATTGGAAGCTTAGTTTGGTGTTGACCCCATATCAAAGGAGGATATTAGAAAGAACACCAAATGGAAGGCTCCTAAGGAATATTGGGTGAAAATTAAGTTTGACGGGACCTCGAAAGGTAACCCAAGAAATTTTGGGGGTGGAGGTGTAGTTAGAACTTCAAAAGAGGTTTTGATTGGTGCCTACTCGGAGCATTATGGTATACAAACTAGCCATGTGGTAGAAGCGAGGACTGTTCTTTATGGAACAAAGCTTTTGTCCTTGGTTAATTATTCAAAGATTGTAGTGGAAAGGAAATCCTAGAACATAATTAACTACTTAATTGGAAAAGAAAAATGAAGCTAGATGGTGGAAGAAATATTAAGGGATATCAATTCCTTGCTACAATCCTTCCAAGAGGTAAAAATCATGCATACATTAAGAGAATGAGGCAAAGTTGCTAACTTCATGGCCAACTAGGGAGTTAGTAGTAGCTCAAACAATATTTGTATGGGCTCATTTCCTCCTCACGTTATCTCCTCTATAGGTATTGATGGTCACTTCAGCTCTGATAATGTGGAAATTTTGTGGGTTGTGATCTATCATGGATATGTTACTCTGAGGACTATTTATATTTCCTTGAGTAGTGTTCTTAGCACTAATTATAGGGAATGAAAATGGAACAGTCCCAATACTTTTGTGACCAAGGCTAAATTTTAGTTGTATCAGTTTACTTGAATTTACTATGGAAGATAGGTCTTATTGTGGATGACTCTATAGGGGGCAATGAATCTATTTGTAGGAATAAGAGTGTTAATATCTAGATGAGAGATAATTATCCAAAGAGAGATACCCTAAATTTGTATATTGTAATAGACAGAGGGACCCATATTGAGGAGGACCTCCTATTTCAACATACCTTCTGCCATAAGAATCATCCTCTTCAAAATACTCAAGTGTTGAAGGACTCCTGGGAGGTGTTGAAGGTCTAGGTGTAGATTAAGAAGGAAGACTTGGAAGTTGATGTCAACCTCTCCAAATCTTAGTTAGCCATTCTGCTCTCTTGTTCTATTTGTAGTATTTTATTTTTGACCTCTTGTGTTGGTTTTTCATGTTGTTCTTTGATTGATATTTTGTCCGTCTATTCTATTTCAGCCTTGGGCTCTTGTGTTGGTTTTTCATTTTGTTATTTAATATGATATTTTTATTTGGCTATTATTTTCAGCCTTGGACTTTTGTCCTTGTTGAATTTTTTGTAGGCCTATGTAAAAGGGTTTGGGCCCTTCCAAAAAATCATGTTTTCACCATTAATAATAATAATAATAAAATTCACATTTGGATCTTATTTAAAGTTAAGGAATTTAACCCATTAACTTAATATCATTTGATATTTTTTTGGGTACATCTTATAATTAAAATTTTACAAAATCAAATAATCTTAAAAATCAAGATAACTTAAAGAAATGCTTACCAATATAATTGTAATTAATATAAAAATATCAATTTGCAAGCTTAGTGCAGTGGTAAAGGATTTGAACTCTCTTTAAGAGGTTTAAGGTTCAAACCCATTCAGTATAAGGGGATTAGAACTCCTTATAAAAATATGTGTAAACTCATTGAAAAAAATTAATATAAAAATATTTTTATGAATAATATAAAATAAAATGGCACGTGGAGGTGCAATGTAATGGTTTTGGCTTTGGATCTTCTTCGGGAGGTCCAAGGTTCAAACCGCAGCTTGGGCGAGTATGTGATGGAGTGGGTGTGTGGTGAATTTGTGTTAAACAAATTTAGGAAGGGTCATTGTTGCACAACGGTTTTGGCTTTGGCTCTTCTTCGGGAGGTCCAAGGTTCAAACCACGGTGTGGGTGAGTATGTGATGGGGTGGGTATGTGGTGGCTTTGTGTTAAACAATTTTAGAAGGGTTCATGGTTAGGAGGAGACTGCTTAGCCTTGTACGTTGGTCATGGGGGTTTCTCATAATAACCAAATTGAATATATATATATATATATATATATATATATATATATATATATATATATATATATATATATATATATATATATATATCATAAAATAAAATAAAATGATTTCAAATAAATACAAAAAAAATATTTCAATAAAAATATGTGTAAACTCATTGAAAATAATTAATATAAAAATATTTTATGAATAATATAAAATAAAATGGCACATGGAGGTGCAACGCAACGGTTTCGGCTTTGGCTCTTCTTTGAGAGGTCCAAGGTTCAAACCGCGGTGTGGGCGAGTGTGTGACTAGGTGGGTATGTGGTGGCTATGTTAAATTCCCTATTGCTAAGTATAGTTCTCAACTTTAGGAGGGGTTATGGTTGGGAGGAGACTGCTCAGCCTTGTACATTGGTCATAGGGGTTTCTCATAATAACCAAATCAATATATATATATATATATATATATATATATATATATATATAATAAAATAAAATAAAATGATTTCAAATAAATACAAAAAAAATATTTCAATAAAAAAAAAAAGTTAAATTCAAAACTTAATACTATATTAATCATGATACAATGAAATATTTTTTTTATTACATAGGAGAGTTGTTTATATCCACTATTTTTAGTAATTGGCAAGAGTAGGGTTCAAATCATAGTCTCATTCTTGTTGACCCGATGCGATTGTAGCACCCTAAAATTGGCACAGTTAAACCCTTAGTAAAAAGATAAAAATTTGAATTTTAACCCCAAAACCGCTCGTTACCCGCTCCCCTCATTTTTCGTGCCATTTTTAGGATTTGTTTTGACCGTTGGACGATATCGTCGACGATCAGACGAAATCATCCCAGATCTGACGAATTCATCTGGAACAGAATGTCCAGACGATTTCGTCCCAAAACTGATTTTCATAATTAGCTTCTATTTCAACAGCTTCTCTAACTTGGGCAGAAAGCGTGTCTGCATGGTTAGAGTCTCCCCCATTGGAGATCTCCCAAATTGGGGTGATCTCCAACCTCCTAACCTCTCCCTAAATCCTATATAAACTTAGGATTTTCCTTGACTTCCCCCTGGCTGATTTTCCCTGCAACTTTAGTTTTTCGTGCATTAGAACACCTTCACACCATCGCTTGCATTGTGTATTTCAAGTTTTTCTTGCAAGAATTTTACTGTTTTTCAGTTGGAGCAAGCTCGGATCATCGTAGGTGATTCCAGATGATTTCGGATGATCCTGTCATAGATCGGCGATGATCTCGTACGATTGGAGGTGATCTCGACTGCAGTCCAGATTGGGGGCAATCAGAGCCTAGAGTTTGCATTTCTTTATCTTCTCTCTTCATTTCTTTATGCATTAACTTAGTTTATTCTATTTCTGCATTCTGGAGTTCACCTCATTTAGCATAGATGCATGATAAAGTTAAAATAAATTATTAAATTAATGCATTTCCTTTAATTGTTATCTGGATTTATCATTTAGGCAAGTTTATTATTATTTCTATCATTTCCCCTTGCTTTTGCAGTTGTATTTTTGGTTTTTGGTATCTGTTTATGTGATTGTAGGTTTCTGACGAATTCGTCTGATGAATTCGTCAGGTCGACGATGATCTCGTCTGATCTCAGATGATCGACTATGATCTGAGATGATTATGTGCAATTGCAGATGATAATGTAAGATTTGAGATGATCTGGACTTCTACAAACCTCAGAATCTTCATCAGACATCCAAAATTAGGTACATTCTATCTTATTTAGCACACTTTCTGTGTTTAGCACTTATTCATGTTTTTTGTATCCATATAAATCAGCATTGGCATATAGAATAGCTTAGATTCATCTTGGCCAAACCTAGGAATTGAATGATTGAATACAAAAAGGAACACATCAAACCCATTCTCAACCTAGGCATGGAAAGCGCCACTCAAAGTTTCCTGGTGAACCCCACCATCCGTCAAAAATTCACCCTGATACCCCTCCCCCGAGAGGCACGACCTTCAAAGGGCCTCTCAGTCCGAGGTATTGTCCCATCCTTCTCGCATCCCCATTTCGGGCGTGGATCCTATAGCCTGAAGGTAAGGATGCAAAAAATTTGGAGCGATACATTTTGGTGAACCCGACGTGAAAACTAAAAACCTTTTGAAAAAAAAAAAAGGAGAAGATTGTTAAGATTGCATATCATATTTAGATGGTAGATTATAATAAAAGACGAGTTGTCACCATAAATGTTGAAAATCAATTAGCAGCCATAGAGATTACCTCTTTGCTTAGAGTATCTCAAACATATAGAGTCCCACCTTTATGGGACGAACTTAATAGGAGATTGGGTATTATTTCATCTAGGTCGACAGAACTTAGGCAAATTAAGAGGTTTGTCCTAGATAGAATCCTGGATCCTGATCAGGTGACTTTGTACCATGAGCTTCAGAGAGCTTGCCATAGGTGGTTAGCTGATAAAAGAGCACTTGTGTCTTTCGAGTTGTACACCTTTGAGGAATACCTCGACAACGCAGTTGTAGTACATAAATTTCTATCTCGTATAGAGGATCAAGAGGTCGTTCTTACGGATAGAAAGAGATGGAATAGAGTTCCTAGAGCTGTGTTATATCGAGAGTATTGTCATGAACTTTATTTCTATAGGTCAGAGTCTGAAACAGATAATATCACCATAGCACACTTTGTCAAATTCTTGAAAAACCATTTCCAATTTGAAGAGGAGCATTTCATGACTCCTGATGAACTTGATCCTATTAATGATATCCATAAACTATTTATAGAAAACTAAGCCATTCTTTTATTATTATTATTTCTTGCATTTAGTATGTTGTTTGTTGTCTTTATAATATTATTATAAAAACATAAAAACAAAATAAAAACAAAACAAAAATATAACAAAAATTAAAACGTTTTCTTTAAGTATTATAGTAGGTATATAATTAAAATATATACCTCCCAAACTTGTCGCATATATATATATATATATATATTTGCTAAAATCTAAGTTTAAGCATAATGACTAGACTTAGGAATGGAAAACAGACTGAAGTAGAAGAAGATTGGTTAGGAAAACCATTAAATAAACCAGATGTCCTTCCTGAAGACCCAATTCAGGAAGAAGGAACCCTAGACCAACAAGAAGAAGAGTTTGTTGAAGGAAATGAACAAAGAGAAACTATTAGAGAGGAAGGATCCTCATCCCCTAAAATGTCTCCGGGAGGAGCTATTACTTTTGAGAACATGGAACATTTTTGGAAGTTCCTCAATACTAATATTGGCACTCTTAATAGAGCAGTCCATATGGACAAGGATCAAATTAGTGACACTCAAGCAACCCTAGAAGAAATATATCACACACGCACTAATCCCTTGTCCTTCGTTGATCAAGAAAGTGATCAAGCTGGACCATCCAATTTGGATATGGCCGCTATAATCTAGAACATGCAACAACAATAGGTTACCCAACCACCTAGAGTGCCTGTTACCAAGCCTAGAGTTATTCCCACACAAAAGAAACCTTCATTCACTGCTCTATTTTGCCAAGCTATTGATCAATATACCTCAAATCAACAAAAGCCCAAAACAAAACCAAACACCAATTTCCAACAATCTGGGATACAACATAATGCTACTACAAATCTTCTTCATAATACTCTCCCTACCAACCATTTGCATAATAGCAATATAGCATCTAATCCTTACGTCACGCCATCATACGCTCATAAATCCCATACTCATGTACCACCGAACCAATATGGTGGACAAACTAGTAATCTGGAAGCCATGGTGAAATAGTTAGTCTCCCGCATGGACCAGATAGATCCCTACCATCCCTCGTACAATTATCGAGAGATGTGTAGTCAGCCTTTAGATCCTATAGTCATAGCACAACCATATCCTAAACACTTTCCTATGCCTGTCCTACCTATATACAAAGGAACCGAAGATCCCATAGAGCATCTTCGTATGTTTAGGATAGCATGTCATGATATATCACATGATGACTTGTTATTACTAAAAATGTTCCCAAAAAGTTTAGGAGGAATGGCATTAGAGTGGTATTATCAATTACCCACTCATTCTTTGAGGAATTTTGAAGAAACAATCGAGTCTTTTGTTCATCAATTTAGTGCCTACATCGAAAGGCATGTAACCATTAAATATTTGTACAACTTAAAACAAGACAAAGATGAATGTTTTGCTGATTTCCTAGCTCGGTGGAGACAGTTGATAGGAAAATTGCACTTTGTGTTACCTTATCGGGAAATGTTGGATATCTTTATCAATAATTTACAAGAACAACTATCCTATGAGTTATCAACCACTACCTTGACCACCTTCGATCAAGCTATAGACTTAGCTCGAAGAGTGGAAGATGCTCTCATTAGGAGAGGTCAGCTTAAAAAGAAAGACGATGAGAAAACATCCAAAAATCAATATAAGAATAAACAAGTTGTGGGTGATGGAGTCACTGATAGCAGAAACATTGCTAATGTTAATGCTACGAAAACAACGGAGAAGTTTATACTAAAACCTCCTGATAAACCACCTCAAGAATTTACTAGGTTAAATCAACCTCTATCAACCATTTTACCACAATTATTAGAACGAGGTTTGATTCAATTACCAACTATCCGGGAACCTGATCCAACTATACCCGGATACAGAGCTGATTTACACTGTGATTTCCATAGAGGACCTGGACACACTACCAACTCTTGTAAAAGATTAAAACATAAAATACAAGACCTGATTGATAACAATGAGATGGAGGTGCAAGCCTTTCAACCTAAACAAAATCCTCCTAATAATGCTCAAAAGAACATCCCCCAAAATCAGAATCAGAATGCCAATCAATCATTGGACATATTTCAACATCCTTTACCAAAGCATGGTAAAGAGGTGGCTAATCAAATTGAGCATCATAATGTTCCCCCTCCTACCCGATATGTAGGGACCATTAGTGGACATTTACCTGCTCATGATCTACAAATATTTGACACAACTTTATCCATGGTTACGACCAGACCTCTATATAATATTCGGACACCTGATCTTAGTGATACAGAATACGAGACTAAAAGTGACATGGAAATCACATCAAATCAATCGAACAGTTCTGAAGATGAATCGGATGCTATTCAACCTATCACAAATTCTATGGTTCTAGAAGAACCATTTCCAAGAAGAGTCACTACTAGACCATCTTCTCACCAATCACTTTCTAATGAACAAGCCATAAACGCTAGACCAAGACCCATTCATCATCCACAAAATAATATTGTAGGTACCATCGAAGCTGTTACTAGACAACAAGCTCAAAATTCTCAACAAGATCAAACTCAGAATGATGGATCAGCTCCATTTGTTTTGAAAGTTCCTAATAAAGGGAATCATGCGCCTAATGTTCAACCTAAACCTCCTTATAATATTAATGAACAATTATCAAATACTACAGCTAGAATTTCCCTTTTGGACCTTTTAAGATCTTCTCCTACACATAGGGATGAATTAATGCTCACATTAAGCCAAATGATGGTACCACAAAATATTCAACCTGAAGCCATGGCCAATACTATCATAACTCGAGAAGTCGATTGTATTGACTTTCGGGATAGAGATATACCGCAACATAGTTTACATAAGGATAACCCCTTATATATTACTACCCTAATTGGAGATGTAGCAGTTAAACGAGTCTTGATTGATAATGGTTCATCTTTAAACATTTGCACTTTTGACTTCTACCAAATATTTGGGTTTAGAAGTGACGAAATGAAAAGAACTGATATGATCATAAAAGCCTTCAATGACGAAACACAAGAAACATGTGGAGTTATTACTATCCCATTGCAAGTTGGTCCAAGAACCTTAGACACGACCGTGTTTATTGTACATTGCCCTGCATCGTACAATATACTCTTGGGTCACCCTTGGATCAACGCGATGCGAGCTGTTCCCTCAACTTTACATCAGTGTGTTAAATTTGAATTTAAAAATCAGTTGGTTACCATTCATGGTGATCCCAGACCCTTTGATATGTGTGCTTTGGCAGAACCTGTTGGAGTTCAATTTTGCCCTGCTCTGTCATCCACACATCCTAATTCTCATCATCCATCTAAACGTGTGAAACACACACCCATAACATCATCTACTTTTTCTCCATCAACTCCACCTCTACATATAGTTCAACCATCTTTCGAACAAACCACATTAGGACCTCAACAAGATCCTAAACCCACAACCAATGCTTCTTGTTTTACTCCTATAACTTCCATACCTATAATAGACCCATCCATCGACATCCCTACAACATCTACACCTACCAGAGGCATATTTTCCACATCCAAAGATGTAGGAAATGTTCCTTCTACCTCTTATGCTCTTACTGATGAGCTCTTACCCGATTTATCTAAAATTCTTATATCAAAAAAAACAAACACTGCTATGCAAGATTCCCTTATTTTAAATAATTTTCCACCCTCTCCTCGTACCTTGGGCCTCCCATAGCCTATGGGAAGTATTTACCAAGTCGGGAGTTGCACTTTTATTTATAAGGGATATGACTGGGGTAGAATACCCAGAAACATCAAGACTCATTACGATGGATATGCTCGATGTTATTTTGCTAATGAGTATATTAAAGCTAAGCCTATAATGCTTAAATTGGGATATAAAGGGAAAGGTTTGGGACCTTTCCAAAATGGTATGAAAGAACCTTTTGAGGTAGAACCATGGCCTACCCGATGTGGTGTGGGCCTATTTCCTAGTAAAGGTCAGCCCTTCCCATTTGAGGATGATGACCATCTCATATCTTACCAAGATTATTTGGATAAACATGATGCCTTGCATTTAATGAATAAGCCATTTACATGTAATATGCTATCTATAGCTTACCCTGAGATGATTGCTGAATTCGACGATGAGTTGGAGGGAGATATCTTCCATGATGTCTCCATTGAGGAATTATTACATAACGGATTTTATTTCGATGGCTCTATACCTAGTATAGCCCAGCTTGAGGCCACGACTCCTCAAGATGAATTATCCAAGCTAACCTCGGAAGAATTGCAAGAATTGGGCATTTCACCCGCCCCACCTAATTTTGAGAGAGATCTACACATGGAAGTAGAAAACATCATAAAAATTAACATTGGAACCAAAGATAATCCTCACATAATCAACATTGGATCAGAATTGAGTCAAGACAAACAAGATAAATACATTGCATTTCTTAAGGAATATGAAGATGTCTTTGCTTGGACATATGAAGATATGCCAAGATTAGACCCTTCCGTAGTTATGCATCACCTAGTAGTCCATCCGGATGCTAAACCTGTTAAACAAAAACTTAGAAAAATGCATCCTAAAGTGGCCTTACTAGTCAAAGGGGAATTAGAAAAACTCCTGAAGGTTATTTTTATACAAGCCATTGATTATGCTGAATGGATCTCGAATGTAGTTCCAGTAACTAAGAAAGAAGCTACCAAAGTTAGGGTTTGCACAGACTTTAGAGATATTAATGTTGCATGCCCTAAAGATGATTTTCCTCTTCCCAACATGGATCAGATCATTGATTTTACTGCTGGGAGTGGAATGATATCCTTAATGGATGGATTTTTTGGTTATAATCAGATCAGGATAGCTCCTGAAGATCAGGCTAAAACAGCCTTTATTACCCCTTGGGGGACCTTTTGTTGGAAAGTGATGCCATTCGGTTTGAAGAATGCAGGTGCAACATATCAACGAGCCATGACTTATATCTTTCATGATATGATGCATGATATTCTACATGATTATGTAGATGATATTATAGCTCATTCCATCAAAGAAGATGATCATTTAGATGACTTGAGAAAAGTATTTGATCGGTTAAGGGAATATCTTATCCGATTGAATCCAGCCAAATGTATATTCGGAGTTAAGTCCGATAAATTATTGGGGGTTATAGTTTCTTTACGTGGCATTGAAATTGACCCTCTCAAGATCACGGCTATCACTGATATGCCCGCACCCACAAATATATCAGAATTACGAAGTTTACAAGGTAAGCTTCAAGCTATTCTTCGCTTCATCGATAAGTTGGCAGACAAAACAGGACCCTTTCTTAAGCTTCTTAAGAAAGATGTCTCTTTTCATTGGGACGATGAATGTCAGGAAGCATTTGAACTCCTCAAACAATATCTCCTTAACCCACCTATGCTTTCACCACCTAGATCTGATCGCCCATTTATCTTGTATATTTTTGCTTCAGATCTTGCCTTAGGAGCGATGTTAGCTCAACTTGACGATGAGAAGAAAGAACGTGCTAATTATTATATTAGTAGAACCTTAATCAGTTATGAAACCCGCTACACAACATTAGAGAAACTATGTCTAGCAGTCATATTTTCTACACAGAAACTATGCCATTATATGCTCAGTCAGAAAATGTATGTTATTGCTAAATTCGATCCTTTGCGGTATCTCATGAGTCGACCGTACTTATCTGGTCGCACAACAAAGTGGGTTCTTGCGCTAAGCGAGTTTGAACTCATGTTTATAGGACAAAAGTCTGTTAAAGGTCAAATCATAGCAGATCAATTAGTTGCTGCACCCTTAGAGTCTACCCATCCCCTCATCATTGAGTTTCCTGATGAATGCCTTAAATTAGAGGTAGACCATCCAGAGCAATGGTCCCTATACTTTGATGGAGCCCGATGCATGAGTGGGGCTGGTGCAGGTATTATTTTAATATCTCCGTAGAAACATCTTATACCTCTGTCCTTTAAATTAACGTTTGCTTGTACTAATAACACTGCTGAATATGAGGCTCTAATCCTTGGATTACGAGCTGCCTTGGCACTAAAAATTAAAAATCTATTGGTTTTCGATGATTCTCAACTTGTCATAAATCAAATTAATGATGTTTATCAGACCAGAGATGATAAATTACATCCATATAAAGCATATGTCTTACAATTAATATCTTTATTTGATCAAGTTACCTTGGAAGCTATTCCTCGAACTAGCAATCGTGCGGCTGATGCTATGGCTGCAACTGCATCTCTTTTGCCCTTGGAGTTAGATGATGAATATGCTACCATCATTATTCATCGACTCCAGGAACCCACTTCAAATAAATCATGCTTAGAACCTTTGGATGTGTTTCTAATCAATGAAACTACTCCTGAACCTTGGTACTCTGATATATTTAATTTTCTTCAAAATGGGACCTTCCCTGAAGGTTGTAATAGCAACCAGCACCGGTTATTACGTAGACGAGCAAGTCGCTTCGTAATTATTGGCAATACGTTGTATAGGAGATATTTTGAAGGCATCCTATTGAGATGTTTGAATTTAGATGAATCTAGATCAGCTTTGAGTGAAGCCCATGATGGATCTTGTGGGGGACACTTCAGTGGTAGCGCCATTGCTAAGAAGCTCCTTAGGATAGGATATTTTTGGCCCACCATGGAGAATGATGCACATGATTACGTGCACCATTGCGACAAGTGCCAGAAACATGCTGACCTTGTCCATGCGCCTACACAAGAGCTGCAGGCTATTTCATCTCCTTGGCCCTTTTCAAAATGGGGCTTAGACATCATTGGAAAAATCAACCCTGTGTCATCTGATGGACACAAATTCATCATAACCGCCACCGAGTATTTCACGAAGTGGGTTGAAGCTATGCCCTTAGCTTCTTGCACTGGAACCCAAGTCTCCAAGTTTATTTTTAATCAAATTATTTGTAGGTTCGAAATTCCTGCAAATCTCATCTCAGATAATGGAACTTGTTTCAAAAATAAAGATGTCAAGAAATTATGTCAAAAATATAAAATTCAACATCGTTGGTCCACTCCCTATTATCCTCAGGGTAATGGCCAAGCAGAAGCATCTAATAAAACATTAATTAAAATCCTCAAAATACTGGTCAATAAATATGGCCGAGATTGGCACATTCAACTATATCCTGCTTTGTGGGCTTATCGAACTAGTGTTCGTACTCCCACGAGCACTTCACCTTTTGTTTTGGTTTATGGCGCTGAAGCTATTTTTCCCTTTGAATTAGAAGTTCCTTCTTTGGCTCTACTACTTCAAGATACTGAAGTAGGAGATGAATATCATGCTGGTAGATTTAGTCAGCTGGAACTCCTAGATGAGAAGTGCATCAATGCTTTGGAGCATCTTCGAGCCTATTAGAACAAGCTTAAACGAGCATACCTCAAGAAAGTTCATCATCGATCCTTTGAGATCGATGACCTTGTCTTAAAAGAAAATAAAAAAATACTAATGCAACTAAAGATCTTAAAGGTAAATTCGAGCCCAACTGGCTTGGACCGTATATCATCATTGCTAAATTTGGCTCGGGAGCATACCGATTAGCTACCTTAGATGGTAAAGATCTTAAAGAACCTATGAACATTATGCATCTTAAATGCTATTATGCATAAATCTGGTCATTTCATCATTGTATATATTATTGTTTGCATATTGTTTCATTTTAGTCATTCATATAAAAATTTTTTCAAAAACAATCACATTGTGTATTCTTTCAATTCATAAATTAAAATCAAAATATAAAAAAATCAAAATCATAAAAATCTTCAAAAACATCTTTTATTTTCGTACCTGTCAATTCTTGAAGTATTGCAGTTATATTTTCAATTATTTTGGATAAATTAGCATTTATTTGGAATCCCTCACTTTCACACTCACATGAATAAATATCTTGATTTTATTTGGTATGATTATTAATCTCTCTTATATTAAAGTCCACAGTTGAATTAAATAAAGTTTTGAGCATAGAGAACTGATCTTGTTATTTACTTGAACCAAGCATATCTTTTCACATTAAAATGATTTCATTGCAAATTCGATATGATGCTACATAGTAGAAATGGTTTCTTGAGCGAAAAGTTTCCCCTGCTATCCTATCATGCACATGGTCTAGAATATTTGAGAATTGACAAAAGGACAAGCTCACCCCTACCCGGAATAAAAATCCCTTGCTCTACAGCCAATCCGAGCAAGTATCCCTAGTATAGGAAGAAAAAGAAAAGTCAAAGAAAATGAGAAAAAGAAAAATATCATTTTGTACCATCGCAGCAATATTTCAGCATTATCTCAGTATCAAGCAAAAATACAAAAAAAAAAAGAAAAAGAAAAAGCAAAAGCAAAAAGCAATAAAATCCCTTTTCCTACCCCTTGAAAAGAAAAGAAGGGTGAATGAGCTTGAATCCCTGGAATTCTCAATTATTCGAAAACTGTGAGGTAAGCCCCATAACGAGCGGTTTGTGCCCAACCCGCTTGGCCTTGGGTAATCCCTAGCGTGGTGATATGTCTATCACATTAGCGACCTTATTTTGTATGAGACCTATGTCTGCTTATGGATCAGCTAGCTCTTGATGACCCGACTTACATAGTAGTCTGGTACGGTTACATGCATATAAATCATGGTCAACGAACACTTATTTGGTTAATTCAAATTACTTGTATCAAATTATCTTGCTCAAAATTGGTGAATGAACAATGCAATTGCACACACATTTGTATTTGAGAGATTTTTGTATCATTATGATAGATCAAGATCGGCAATGAACTCACATCTGCACATGGGGTTCCTTATAAATCTACATTTTGTCTTTGAGATAATTTAAAATATTTCTGCAACTCTTTTTGGAATAATTTCATCTTCTTATTTAAAAGAACATCTGTTTAGTATAAAAACAATTACATACATTTTTTTCAAAAATCCAAAAATTCTTTCAACAACATATTCACAAATCCAGCAATAAAGTCACGTTTATACATTTTGTTTTGTTTATCTCAAAATCAAAAATCAATCATGCAATAAAACTAAAATATCAATTTCCTCTTTGGATTTCGTGATGATGGTATAAGTCTATACCTATAATTCTATGCCTAGCGCAAACCATTGTTCTAATTTTATTTCCCATTCATTAAAAAATTCATAAAAACATATGGCTTACATCATTATGTTACACAATTGTGCTTTAAAAAGAACGAACACTTTTTCTATTTCATTTCATTATGTCAACATTCAATTTTGCAATGATGGTATAGTTCCTAGGGAATTATTCAAAAAATTTATCACACTTAGGAATTTTATACCCAAAAAAAATCATATTTTTAATATTTCATGCATAATATTTTCATGGAAATCTGAAAACAAATCATCACCATCATCATTTTTCATCATCACAACACAAAGTCTTAAGACAGTCTCTTAAGCACTCTTTTACTTTTAGCAATATTTCTATACTGGGATTAGCTTGACGACCTAGCGAGCGGCGACTCCATGAAATGGTCTATAACAACGACAATGTCCTTTGAAATTATTTTTAGAAGTCCCTTTTTATTTTTCATCAAATTACACCATACACAACCAATTTGTTTACATCAGATTATTTCATTTAAATTTTATAGCATGACATCAAATTATAATATTTCCAAACGACATAATTACATGAATCATCAATCAACAAACAAACAATTCAAACATTGAAGCATCATAAAAACATATGGACAAGTTATATCACAAAAAGATCATATATATATATATATATATATCAAAAATATCTGTACATCATATCACAACTGGATTGGTATGCCACAATATATACCCTGGCATACTCAATCCTCTCAAAAATATATACAATCCAGTCTATAGCAGCTAGCCTCGAGAAGCCCTCGAGCTCTCAGCCTCATCTCCTCTCCCACCCTGAGGTGGAGGAGGTGGTCCCATAGAGGTCCATGCTGTGTCTCGGGTCCTCATCATCGATCGTGAGGATGTCCTCGATGATCCCACCCTGATCGGTTCTGTAATGCCGACTGGTAGCTGTAACCTCTGGCCCTCTGGAACCAGCTAGAAGTATACTCCCTGATAGAACGTGGTCTGAGCCATAGACCATGCCAACTCCTGCATGCTCGCCCCTCCGCTCCGAGCCCTGAGCCATGTAGCCTCATCCTGTAGTGTTTGCACCTGAGCCCAGAGGCAGGCATTCTCAGCCCAAAGAGCCACCATCTCATTGCTCTCCCCCACCTCGACACCCTTGCCCTTATCGGGTGATGGTGGCCTCTCCCCCTACTGAGAAGGGAATCCCTCCTCCCTCCTCCTTGTCTGCTGCGGTCTCTATGAAGCCTATGGCATCCTCCAGCATCTCTCCTATGGAGACTGTCGTTGCTCTCTCCCTCCATGACCCCACACTGCCTCAATGGCAGCCTGGCATCACCTCCCCATCTGTCGCACAACCGCGTGCATCGGACCCTATGCCCTCATCATCCGAGGAGGGCGGATGCTTGCGTACCAGGCATCATATCCATCAATGACCCCAACATCGTCCCCATCCACTGGCTGGATAGGGGCATCATCCATGTCCTAGATCTAGAATCGCTGCATATCCAGAGCCTCGCTCAGTGTGGTATTATCCCAGATAGTCCGGGAGTACTCATAGTCCCTGAGAGATGGGATCCCCTATTGTAGACCGAACTATCACAAAACTTGATCGTAGCGGTGGAGCTCTACCTCTCCCCGCTCCATCCTTAGCCAATAGACTCACCTGATGCGAGCCAACTCTTGTCCGTCCTCTCCCCACCCTGGATGCTCTCTCCATGGCCTCCAGGTGATCTGGTCAGGGATGAGGTCGTCTAGTAACCTCCGTGACATCGGTAGATCTATCCACCATTGTGACCCTCTCTGGAGCCACCAATAGAAAACCCGGGGTCTCTCCCGGTCAACCCCTATCAGTGGGAGTCCTACCGGCCTCCGCACCGTGATGTGCTCCCAACACCATACCTATAGTAGCGATGTCAAAACCAGACATCGGCCTCCCTTGTATATGACCCCGTGCAGGATCCTATACAAGTGGCACAGTACAAAGCTGCCCCATGCAAATCTGTACCCGTGGTCTCTCATGTCGTAGACCACATCTAAAAGGAGCCATGGTAATCTACACCCACTCTGGTGGCACAGCAGTAGGCCACCCACTATCCCTACCAAAACCTGAGTCAACCTAGATGCCCTAGGCATCTGCCTCAAAGACTCGATGTTCACTTCGCCCTTCTCTAGGGTGAAGCTCGGGTCTCCGCACAGCCTCATCATAGCCTGGCCCTGATTGGCCGTAGGAGTCATAAACCGTCCTTATATGGGGATCCTCAAGATCCTCCATACGTCCTCTAGAGTGGGAGCCATCTCCCCTATCGATAACCAAAAGTAGGACGACCCCGGATACCATCTCTCTGCTAGGGCTGTCAGTAGCCCCATGTCTATCGGTACTTGTGGCATCTCTGCCACATGCTGTAGTCCGACCTCCGCTAGTCGGTCTCGCTCCGCCTGGTCGAGCATGGCCACGTCATCCCTCAACCCCCGTATTTCCATTCTTGACTCTTTAGTAATCCCCTCTGCAAAATAAACAATCAAACAATAAAAATCATCAATAGATAATCATTAAAAATTAGTTAAATCAATTTAATCTTCTAAAAACAATGATGATATCGTCCACTATTGGATGATATCATCCTAAATTGGGTCAAATCATCCTTGGTAGGATGAAATCATCTCTGATTTCGCAACTTGGGGATCGCCCCTTGTTGGATGGGATCGCCCCTATTTCATCGATTTTGCCCTAGATGAAATCGATGATCTAGGGACGATTTCGACGAAATTGGGATGATTTCGTCCCGACGTCATCGACGGCCTAAAAATGGCCACGATGCCCCAAAACAGTCAAAATTTAAATAAAAAATTACACAAATCAAATTAAAAACATAATTCACTAGGTTTAGATTCTTACCCATAGCCCGTGCTGGACCTCTGTCGATCTATGTGTTGTTTCTACCATTTTGCCTACAGAGCTCTAAAAACAGTAAAAATGAATTAGGGTTTTACCCTATTTTCTTAATTTTATTTTAAAAACAACAACATTTTTAATTTTGATTTTTTGCGCTTTTACCTCAAACATTCGATTTGGGTAAAAACCCGGAGGGGGCACCATAGTAAACAGTCGTACGATTTGACCTAGAATCATCGTCTAAAAAATGGAGTAAATTTTTGCTTTCTCGTAAAATGGGAAGAACTCGTCTTTAACGCATTTTCTTCAGAAAATTTGCTAAAGAGGGGGCAAAATGTAGCACCCTAAAATTGGTGTAGTTAAACCCTTAGTAAAAAGATAAAAATTTGAATTTTAACCCCAAAACCGCCCGTTACCCGCTCCCCTCATTTTTCATGCCATTTTTAGGATTTGTTTTGACCGTTGGATGATATCATCGACGATCAGACGAAATCATCCCAGATCTGACGAATTCATCTAGAACAGAACGTCCAGACGATTTCGTCCCAAAACTTAATTTTCATAATTAGCTTATGTTTCAACAACTTCTCTAACTTGGGCAGAAAGCGTGTCTGCACGGTTAGAGTCTCCCCCATTGGAGATCTCCCAAATTGGGGTGATCTCCAACCTCCTAACCTCTCCCTAAATCCTATATAAACTTAGGATTTTCCTTGACTTCCCCCTGGCTGATTTTCCCTGCAACTTTAGTTTTTCGTGCATTAGAACACCTTCACACCATTGCTTGCATTGTGTATTTCAAGTTTTTCTTGCAAGAATTTTACTATTTTTCAGCTGGAGCAAGCTCGGATCGTCGCAGGCGATTCCAAACGATTTCGGATGATCCTGTCGTAGATCAGCGATGATCTCGTATGATTGGAGGTGATCTCGACTACAGTCCATATTGGGGGCAATCAGAGCCCGGAGTTTGCATTTCTTTATCTTCTCTCTTCATTTCCTTATGCATTAACTTAGTTTATTCTATTTTTGCATTCTGGAGTTCACCTCATTTAGCATAGATGCATGATAAAGTTAAAATAAATTATTAAATTAATGCATTTCCTTTAATTGTTATCTGGATTTATCATTTAGGCAAGTTTATTGTTATTTCTATCATTTCCCCTTGCTTTTGTAGTTGTATTTTTGGTTTTTGGTATCTGTTTTTGTGATTGCAGGTTTTTGACGAATTCGTCAGGTCGACGATGATCTCGTCTGATCTCAGATGACCGACTATGATCTGAGATGATTCTATGCAATTGCAGATGATAATGTAAGATTTGAGATGATCTGGACTTCTACAAACCTTAGAATCTTCATCAGACATCCGAAATCAGGTACATTCTATCTTATTTAGCACACTTTCTGTGTTTAGCACTTATTCATGTTTTCTGTATCCATATAAATCAGCATTGGCATATAGAATAGCTTAGATTCATTTTGGCCAAACCTAGGAATTGAATGATTGAATACAAAAAGGAACACATCAAACCCATTCTCAACCTAGGCATGGAAACTACCACTCAAAGTTTCCTGGTGAACCCCACCATCCATCAAAAATTCACCCTGATACCCCTCCCCCGAGAGGCGCGACCTTCAAAGGGCCTCTCAGTCCGAGGTATTGTCCCATCCTTCTCGCATCCCCCTTCCGGGCGCGGATCCTATAGCCTGAAGGTAAGGATGCAAAAAATTTGGAGCAATTCAACGATATGGGGACTATTAGTCATCTCGTTCTTGTTGACCCGGTGTGAGATGGGGACTACTGATCTCTTGGGATTCATATGTCATGGGAACTATCGGTCATCTCGTTCTTGATGACCTGGCATGAGATTCATCATTGATCTACTCTCGTTCTTGTTGACCCAACGCGATATGGGGACTATCGATCATCTCATTCTTGTTGACCCAATATGATATGGGGACTACCGATCATCTCATTCTTGTTGACCCGATGTGATATAGGGACTACCGGTTGCTTGGGATTCGTACGTCATGGGAACTACCGGTCATCTCATTTTTGTTGACCCGACAGGAGATAGGGACTACCAGTCACTTGTATCATCTTGTTCTTGTTGACCCGGCATGATATGGGGACTACCAGTCGCTTAGGATTCGTACATCATGGGAACTATTGGTCATCTCGTTCTTGTTGACCTGGCATGAGATAGGGACTACCGGTTGCTTGTATTCAAATGTCATCATTGGTCTAACGCTAACCCGCCGTGAGATGGGGACTACCGATCGCTTGGGATTCGTACATCATTAGAACTATTGGTCATCTCGTTCTTGTTGACCCGACATGAGATACGGACTACCGGTTGCCTGTATTCAAAGGTCATCATTGGTCTAGCGTGCACTCAAAGAATTCTGAACATATTGAACATACTACTACCTTTGCCAAGGGTTGGCTTCCCCCAAAAGTTTGAACCTAGGTCTCTTGTTGGTAAGTACCCAATCACACCTACACTTACCAATCCACCTAACCTTTAAAAATATGATACAATGAAACTTGTTTTATTCTATATTCTCTATATCTAATCAAAATTTATTAAATATAAATAAATATTTTATAAAATTAAAAACGTGTATTTGATTTTATCCAACTCATACATATAAAAAACATATGATATAACTCATCAAACGTACATTATCTTCTCTTCACATTTGTCATCGTTTTGAAGTTGTCAATTTCCTTAAGTTTATTGAAAAGATACCCATATAACAGCGAAATTAGTAGATTTTCTCTAAATTGCATCAACATAGGTTACATGCTAAAGGGATCTCCTTTTACAACTAAATGTAAAAGCATTCTCCCTCTTCCAAACTAAAAACATGTGCTTCCCACGCCATATGAGAAGTTCCAATTTAATTAAAATTAGTTTTTTATTGATTTATAAGAAAATTGTAATGATATATTTTTAAGTTTTATTTAAATTTAAATATAAAATATTTTATAAAAATTTCATATTTTAAACTCAAAATTTTATAAAAAATAAATAATAAAACAATTGAAACAAAGAAGTAAGCTATATATTATAATAAAATTATTATAAAAAATTTCTAAAGAGAAGAGAATGTGTAATTTTTTATACCTAAGGCATTTGAAACCGAGAAGCTTTCTATTTTAGAATGAAAGCTATATTATCGTAAGAATTATTTAAAGAGAAGTTAAAAAAATAAAATTTATTATTAAAATTAATAGTAAGATTAAATTATCATATCAGTATTTATTATATACTATATTAAAACTCATGTATTTGAAATAGGAAAACACTTTATTTTAGAAGAAGAAACATATATTAATATTCAATTAACTGGTAGTCTAATAGTCTAAGAAGTTTAAAAAACAATAATAAAAAATCAATATCACAAAAAATGATCATATAAGATTTTAGATTTATATCAACATTTATTATATACCATTCTAAAAACCTTCTATTTTATTCCAAACAACACCGTGTTCTGCTTCTGAGTTCATACATTGTTTGATTTCTACATCTCAGAAGGCTTTCATGGATCTCATGAGAAACAAAACTTGTTTTTTTATTCACAATCACATAATATATATGGACCATCGCATTTAATACATGTTCTTCTTCGTGCACAGAACTAGAGGTGTAGTGCGTGCTCTCCGATCACGACCACAATCAGAATGAAAACCAGAAGAAATATAACAGAATGAACTACGACAGAAGGAACGCTTGTCTTCAAATTCGCAAACTCTAGCGATCGACGTTTGCCAGGCAGCTGAAACAGCAGTCCCGGCGACAATAATATGAATAGAACAAAAGCAATAAGTGGTGACGCCCAATGAACCATTTTCTTTGATTTTTTTTAAAGAAATATTATCCAGGTACGTGGGATATAAGATCATTAGAGATATCAGAGAAGACTTCCTTCACAGCAATAGTCCCAACCCTACCACTCTACAAAAACCTTTTAATTCAATTCTGATCATTAGAGATACAGGAGAAGACTTTCTTGACGGCAATAGTTCCAACCCTACCACTCTACGAAAACCTTATGATCTACTATTCATATAAAGCCTTCTAATTCAATTCTTATCCAAGGCAGGACTTATGATTGGAAGGATTCACAGAGAATTTGAAGGAGGCCACTGGTTATTAACTAGCAAATAGATTCAGGTTCTCTCCATGGAAAGATGTGCATAATGCTTATGCTTTTGCTATGATGATAAAGTTTGGTGGAGTATAAAGAGAGCGAGGTGGGTCATATTGGTTGGAATATTAAGGAAAGATGTTGTGCTATTATTTTCTGCTATTGCATGTGATAGTTCTTTCTTTTTGTAAAGTGGGGATGGGATATTTTCCCTGTATCTCCTGCTTTAATAAAGATCGAAACGATAATAATTGTAATTGTGGGGCAGGGATATTAAAAAAAAAAAACAAAGTAAGTTGAAAATGAAGCTCTGGTTACTTTAATAATGACAGATGAAATTGGTGGTTACTTTGTGACGTTTCATTTCAAAGGCACATCCCTATCTATAAAGATTATACTGCTATATGGCCACCATAGAAGATTCTTATAATTTTAAAAGTGGTCTACAATGTCTGGTATTCAATGTCTTGTTAGTCTTAGAATGGTGGGCCATTATTGCTATTTAATGTGACCAAAAGTGCATTGTCGGCCTTGAAACTTATCCCAAACAGAGTAGAACAATTTTAAAGTGAAAAACCAGAGATTCCCACTAAAGCAATCCTCCAAAGTGTGATAGAAATTCATAATAATTTGGCCCATATGTAGGCAAAACCATGAACCTTTGCACCACAAACGCATGAGCAATATTTTTTAAGCATCGTAAAGATAAAATTAGACACCCTTATTACTTTAATTATGAGTCCAAATGTATTTCTAAGGAAAGGTAAGACTCTCTAGAATTTTTTTTAAAATAAAATAATTTTGTTAAAAGACCAATAATAATAACAATATGTTTGAATTAGTGAAATAGAATATATCAGATGAATTAATCTACATTTTAGATAAAATTAATAAAACATAACTGTTTTTTTCCATTTTTAATGATTTGTTATCTATATTAAAATATTTATCTTTAGCTTTTGATATACCATGATTCTTTAAGAGTAAAATTATTTGGTCCTTAATTAAATTGGCAAGAGTTTGAACATTACAAAATTCACTTTGATTTTAGTGTTAGCAATAATTATTACATTGTTTTGGCATCATAATAGAAAACCTAGAATATAGACATTCTATGCTAGTCTTTGAAGTACCAAAAGTCTCTTGAAATCAAGAGACACAAATTTCTATAAATAAATGAATTATGCTTATGAGTTTATTGATATAATGAAAATTACTTGTGTGCCTCTAGAAAATGCTTATTTTTTAGCATCTGGTATGAGAGCCTAAGTTTTTTTGAGAAAACTATTTGTTGAAGGGACAACCATAATCATCTAACAATATGCCCTATGTATGAAGTCATTGTTAGCATGCAATGTGAGGAGAAATCCTTGAAAGTTATTACCTTGATGAGATGTTGCAAGATGTAGCTTGGTACTAGGTCATAAGAGTCTAAGAAACCCCAAAAAGTTTAATGCTCAAATATTTAATGTTGTATTTATCCTTGTTGGATAGAAAATTTTATATCTTACTTTTATTTGTATCTTATTTGTGTGTTTCTAAAATTAGAGAAGCATATTAATGTCTAAGTCATCTAAGAGTGTTATAGAAATCTATTTGGTGCTCTAATAAAAAGGAAAAATAAATTATTTTTCTATAGAATGTTTGCAATGGAGAATGCTTTAATTGGTTTATAGATCAAAGTAATTATTTGGAGGTAGAACAACTTAAAATAAATAAATATTTTGAGACAACGAAGCCCTTAATTATATGATAGATTAAAATAATTAGAGGATAGATTAAAATTGTCAAGCATGTCAGCGAAGCTCCTATTTGGTAGAGCAACAAAGCCAACAAAGCCCCTAATTGGTAAGCAGTAATAATTAGTGAACATTTTAAAATATGCTTGGAGAATAGTTCAAGTTGGCGATATAAGGTAATATGAGGTTTAATATTGTTTAAAAACCAATTGATTTTAATTACATATCATAACTTGCATGGTGCAGACTTGGAATTTGCAAGAAAAAAATATATCTCTTGGAAAAATGATGTGGGTTAAATTCTCATGGTAGACTATTTTTTTAAAAGAAAAGTTTTTTTGAAAGTTTTTTTTATTTTTAAATTGAAAACAAGTTGAAAGAAAAGAGTGAAGGATACTTTATTATTATAGTTTATTAAAAGAAATAAATAGACTATAGTGAATAGTTTTATAAGGTGCATTTAGGGAGTAAAGAGGTTCATTTTTTAAGTGGAAAATTTTTGAGGAAAATTTATTATTTAGAAAAACAAAGAGGACTTTGAAAGTTTTGAAGATAAAAAGGTCTAATAGTTTATAGTGAATATTTAGTAAGAAAAGTGTAATATTTTTTTAAAATGGTGCATTCTCATAGTGACTCATAACTTAATTTTAGCATTAAAAAAAAAAAAAAATTGTATACACAAAAATGAAAAGATGTGCTTTGCATAAATACAATATTTTGTATAAACAATGACTATGACTTGCATTTATAGCTAATGTTATTTTGCTAAGTTACTATGTCTAACGCCTAATATAGCTACTATAACAATATTTGGACATCCACCTTATAAATCATCTAGGAGGAATAAGAACACCTTTTTTTATATTTAGTTTCACTCTTTTTTTACCCCATTTATTACTATCGTTGGATATAAATCCTAAAATTGAGAAAATTCAAGTACATAGTGAAGTTACACCCACATATGAGGATTTTTATTTAAGAAAGTGTCATTGATAGAACAAAATATTTTTAGTAGTATATTGGTGCCATGTATTACTCTCTTTCATGTACCTTAAGGTCTCTCTTACATACAATCACATATATAGAGAATAATAGTTTCTTCCACTTATTGATAAGTATCGAGGAATATTTGGCATACCAAAATATTTGATATATTGAACTAGTAGTATATAGAAAATGGGATCTTTTGGAGATATAAGGAACCCTTGCCATGATTTTATAGAATCACAATGGCTTAAAGACTCAATTTTTAAGTTGATAAACGATTAGTTAAGGGACAAGTCCAATAATGCTTCCACATTTTTTTCTCAAAACTAGAAGATCTTTTGTTACATCTATGAAAAGGAAGGACATGATACCTTATTTTATAGATACAATTCATTGGCTCAATGGAATAAAATCATCAAATATTTTGAGGAAGAATCAAATTCTAAAATAGCATAAAAAGTATAGATGACTCAAACAATGACAAAATTAGAATATGATTGTTAGTATATTGATTCAAGGATGAGTAAATATATGATTGGAGATAAAAAATGATTTGATTCTCTTCAAGAAAAATATGGAAAAATAGTTACAATTATAGATGATAAAACGTACCCAATTAAAGGAGTAGGGAATATTTTTGTCAATCTGATAGAAAATATACAATTGAAAATGTACTATATGTGCCAGGGTTAGCTAATAATTTGCTATTATTATCTCAAATTTTTATGGGAAGAAGAAACATTTCATTACAAAATAGGAAAAGTTTGTAGCCACCAGTTCTTTCAAAAGCATTGTTATCCCTAGGTTGATTCTCATCCCCTAATGTTGCACAATTATAGCCACACCAGATGTAATTATTCTCTGTAATAGTAGATTTGCACATATAAGTTCTAAATATCTAATTCAACTAAACAAACATCAAATAATAATAGATTGCTTAATCTTTCACGGTGTACAACAATTTGTATGGGTTTTTTAACAGAAAAATAGTATCAAGTACCATTTGATGTAAGCTCTCACAAAGCTAAAGGGCCATTAGATATTGTACACACTAATTTATGTAGATTAATTCTTGATAGTCATAGTGGGCACAAATATTTTTAACTTTTTATTAATGACTAATCATGCAAGATGTGGGTATATTTCTTGTCTTTGAAATTAAATGCCTTCACATATTTTAAACAATTCAAACACTTGTTGAAATAGAAATAGGGTGATTTATTCATGTTATTTTCTCAAATCAAAGAGGAATATACATCTAATTATTTTCAAAAAAATAGCATAAAATAGGATTAAGTGATAGCTTACTACTTCCTATTCTCCATAATAGAATGGTATTGTAAAATTTTTAAAAAATATATATTCCATTATGGAAATGGTTAGATGTATGCTCTCAAAAACAAATCTCAACAATACTATAATATATATTTAGAATAGGACATCCATAAGAGTCCTCCAATATATTACACCTAAAGAAGCTTGGTCTTGGGAAAAAGCATCAAGGGCACAATTAATATTTTTTGGATGCGAGGCATACATGCATGTGCCAAAATAGAAAATAAAAACATTGGATTCCAAAAGTTGATCTTGTATATTTCTTGGTTATGATGAGGCATAAAAATTCTATTGGTAAATTAATCATTCACCAATAAAAATTATGTAAGTAAAGATGTGTTATTTTATGAAGAATGCAAGACAAACATGAAAGATTCAATAAACACTACATCTCGTATTATGGGAATTGAGATAGATGATAAAAATTTGAAATTTTTAGAAAATCAATTAGAAGTGGTTGATGAACAAGTTATAGAACCAGTAGCAATAGTACCACTTCGATAAGAATAGATCACAAAATTATTTATAAATACTATTAAGATTTGCAAAGCTTGATACACCAATTGATCTAACTTTCACCAGATCTCATACTCCTAGTAGGACATGAGATGAAAAAAAATCGGTTCTAATGACTTTAATAATGGAAATAATAGAACCAATTTTAGTAAAGGATGTGATCAAATCACCTAATTGGAATATATTAATTAAAGTAGAATACACATCTCTAATGAAGAATGAAGCATATTTTTTGGTTGATCTGCCTAAAGAAAAAACCTATAGGCTACAAGTGGGTTGACAAAATTAAGTACAAGGAAGATGGTTCCATTCAAAAATATAAGTTTCAACATGATGCAAAGGGCTTTGCATAAAGATAAGGAATTTAATCTACAAAAATATTTACACCTCTAGCTTAGATTACTACTATTCATACAATCCATGCATTGGCAATGCAATTTGGATGGAAAATGCATTAAATGAATGTTAAAAGTACATTTTTTAATGGTGATCTTAAATAAGAGGTGTATATAAATAAACCAAAAGGATTTGTTTTTTATGGGAAAGAACATTTTTTTTTAATTCAAAAATCACTATATGGGTTAAAACAAGCTCCTATAGCATGACACACACAGATTAATGACCACCTCTAAGAACGTGGTTTTAAAAGGTGTTCTTCTTATCCAAATATATATATCAAGAAAGTTGGTTCTGATATAGTGATTCTTATAGTGCATGTTGATGATTTGGTTATCATATGCAGTTGAGATAAGCTAGTTGATAGTGTGAAGAATGATTTGAAAAAGGTATTTGAAACTATAGACTTGGGACTCCTACACTATTGTCTTGGCTTAATTTTATGGTAGAAGGAGAATTACATTATAATAACACAAACAAAATATACCAAGCCATTGCTAGAAAAATATAGGATGATAGATTGTAAACCTAAAGCAACATCCATGGAGTAAGGGCTACAATTGTTAAGGTGCAATAAATCACCTCAAGTATCTACTACCTTGTGTTGTCACCTGAATGGAAGCCTTATATATCTCATAAATACTAGGCTAGATATTATTTTTTATGTAAATTATATTATTAGATTGACACAATATCCTAAGGAGAGTCATTGGAAATTTGTACAATGGATATTGCATTATGTCCATAATATAGTAGAATATGGCTTAGAATATAAGAAGAATTACAGTTTCTACTTATAGATATACATGAACTCAAACTATGCTAGATTCATTGATGATAAAAGGTCAATATTAGGATATGTATTTCATCTTGGGTCTAGACTTGATTCATGGCATAAAAAAAAACAACATATAGTATTACTTTTATCCAAAAAGGTAGAATATCATGTTGTACGAGATGCTACATGTGAGGCACTATGGTTATAATCCATACTATTAGATATGGGTGTGTATGAAAGATGACTAACAATATTGAATTATGACAATCAATATGTTTTAAAACTAATTAAGAATCCAATATTTCATGAGAGGATAGAACACATTGAAGCATAGTGTCATTTTATTTGGGAGAATATTCAATATCACCATACTTACCTCAAATACATTCCCACTAAAGATCAATGTGTAGACATTTTCACAAAAGCACTTGGATGAGTCAAGTTTAAAGTTTTTTTGTAGTATTATTTGTATAAATAATGTAATAAGAGAGAATATCAGGAATAATTATTATGTTGTTTTGGTGTCATTATAGAAGGATTGGATATCAAGAGACATTGTATGTTTATCTTTAAAGCGACGAAAGTATTTTGAAATCAAGATATATAGATTTCTATAATTAATTAATTATGCTCCAGAGTTGATTGATATACTTTAAAATACTTTTGTGCCTCTAACATAATCATTTATTAACATTTATAAATTTGATATTTTAGAAATTCTTAGTTTCATGATTTGACTCACATGTACCTAAAGCTCTATTTATTGGTTTTCAATCTTCACATTTTGTGCTACCTTTAATGAAGTTGAATGATAAATACAAAAATATTCAAAATGGTATTAGATGAAAGGTTGTGCCTCCAAATCCTATATATAAATGAGTTCTATTAAATCATGATCCAAATAAATCTTTATAAAAACTACCAAAAATATTTTAAAATGACATTATATTCTTAGTTAATCCAAACAAAGAAAATATCTAAGATTTTTTTCCATAAATATCATAAGGAAAACCAAGAATACTCTATTCCAAATGCTTCTTGTTGCCTTACAATATTAAAAAAAAGTGATTTATGGTCTCCAAACTATCATGAAAAACACAACTTGGTGAGATAAGGACCAAATTGTCCTTATCTATAATTTCCACTTATGAAACCTTAGGTAGAGTCTTTTAAATACTTTAGGTGCTCCTCTTACTGAATTCCATTTGGATTGTCGTATAATAGTTATCAACCACCATTTATTTTGGTAGCAAATATACTCGTTTATTTCTAGAAATACTCTTATGTGAAATAAATAGAGTATGGAGTATCCAAAAGGAACTTGATACAATGAAGCTTGAAAGCTATTTTTAATGTAATGGTATTTTGCATCCAAACTATTTTAATTCTACCCAAAAATTGCCTGTTTGCAAGTATAAAAACCACATGAAACCATGCAATTCATAGAATTAAGTAGAAAGTGAAAGTAGGAAATTTGCACCATAACAATAGATATGATAAAAGTAATAAACACAATGAATAAACAATAAAAATAAATATTTTATTAATATGTCTTCTCAAAGTGTTACAAGAATATCCCCTTGAGGGATTTCAATCAATGATAAAATTGGAGGTTATTTTCCTTTTCTTCCAGAAAGGATCTTGATGCAATATAAATAATTTTCATGCTAGCACAGCGTAGAAAGAGTAGGTTTTTTATGATCGTTGCGTAGGATCGGATGTGTATTTAAAGCCTTTTGTTGTCTTGAAGGCCTATTACCTACACCTAGAAAACAAAAAGTGTCTTAATAGGATATGAAGGGCCCACCGAAGTTGGACCCATATTAAATCTAAAAATGATAAATGAAATGAAAAATAGATGTACGCATGTAGAAATAGAAATCTAAATTAATGTAGAAACTAGAAAAATGTAGATCTAAGCTAAACTAAACTAGAAAATAGAAAAATAGATGTCATTTCAATGGATTATCATAGCATAGAGGCAATTTAGTAGATTCAAGAAGTTACTGAACTGAGGGTATTGATCGTGCGAGGAAGGAGAGTACAAATTCAAATACTATATGGTAGTCTAGTAGTATAGTCTTGGTAGTGGGAAAACCTAGTGGATTATTTTTGTAGCAGTTTGTTGTACTTTTTTCCCTCATTTTTTTTATGGAGGAGGAGAGGTTACCTTTATAGACTTCCCCGAGGGAATGGATTATGTGGTGGCTCAACCAGTTAAATGGTGTTAACTGGTGCTTTTATAAACTAAAGGTGCATATATTTTTTTAAATCAAACATGCATATTCAAATTAAATAAACATATTTAATTTAAATACAAAATCAAATCAAACATGCATATTCAAATTAAATAAACATATTTTATTTAAATACAAAAACAAATCAAACATGCATATTCAAATTAATTAAATATATTGTAGCATCCTAAAATTGGCGTAGTTAAACCCTTAGTAAAAAGATAAAAAATTGAATTTTAACCCCAAAACCACCCGTTAACCGCTCCCCCATTTTTAATGCCATTTTTAGGAGTTGTTTTAACCATTGGACGATATCGTCGTCGATCAGATGAAATCATCCCAGATCGGATGAATTCGCCTTGAATAGAACGTCTAGACAATTTCATCCCAAAATCGAATTTTCCTAATTAGCTTCTGTTTTAACAGCCTCTCCAAATTGGGCAGAAGTGTGTCTGCATAGTTGGAGATTCCTCCGCTAAGGATCTCCCAGATTGGGATGATCCCCAACCTCCTAACCTCCCCCTAATCCTATATAAACTGGGATTTTCTCAGTTTATCCCCTTGGTTGGCTGATCCCATGATTCCTTGATTGATTTTCCCTACAATTTAGTTTTGTTGTGTCAAGACATCCTATCCACCATTGTTTGCACTCATAGTTTTAAGTTTTCATTACAAGTTTTCACTATGCTTCAGTTGGAGAAAGCTCGGATCGTCGCAGGCAATTCCAGACGATTTTGGATGATCCTATCGCAGATCGGCGATGATCTCATACGATTGGAGGTTATCTCGACTGCAGTTCAAATTGGGGGCAACGAGAGCCCTAATTTTACATTCCTCATTTGTCTTCTTTATTTTACTATGCATTAGTTTTATTTATTTTCATTCTGCATCCTGGAGTTCACCTCATTCAACATAAATGCATGATAAAGTTAAAATAAGTTATTAAAACAATGCATTTCTTTTAATTTGCTATCTAGATTTATCAGTTAGGCATTTATACTATCATTTTGCATTATTCTTGTAGTAGCATTTTTGGTTTTTGGTGTCTTTTTCTATGATTGCAGGTTTCTGATGGATTCATCTGAGGAATTCGTCAAATCGATGACGATCTTATCTGATATCAGACGATCGCCTGTAATCTGAGATGATTCGGTACAATTTCAGATGATCCTATCATATTCGAGATGATCTAGACACCTACAAGCTTTAGAATCTTCATCAGACATCCTGAATCAGGTGCATTCTTTCTCATTTCATATAATCTTTACATTTAGGATTCATTCCTACTTTTTGTATTCATATAAATCAACATTTTCATATAGAATAGCTTAGATTCATTCTGGCCAACCTAGGATTATGAATGATCGAGTATAGAATAAACACACCAAAATCATTCTCAACCTAGGCATGGAAACTGCCACTCAAAGTTTCCTGGTGAACCCACAATTCGTCGAAAATTCACCCTTATACCCCTCCCTCAAGAGGCGCGACCTTCAAAGGGCCTCTTAGTCCGAGGTATTGTCCCATCCTTCTCGCATCCCCATTTCGGGCATGGATCCTATAGCCTGAAGGTAAGGATGTGAAAATTTTGGAGCGATACATTTTGGTGAACCCGACGTGAAACTAAAAGCCTTATGAAAACAAACAAAAGTAAAAAAATAACGAAAAATAAATAAATAAATGCATTGTTAAAAACATCTAGAATCATAGACAAACAATTAAAGTTGCATATCATATTTAGATGGTAGATTATAATAAACTACGAGCTATCACCATTAATGTTGAAAATAAATTAATAGCCATAGAGATTATGTCTGTGCTTGGAGTACCTCAAACGAAGAGTCCAACCTTTATGGGACGAACTTGATAGGAGATTGGATATTATTTCATCTAGATCAACCGAACTTAGGCAAATCAAGAGGTTTGTCCTAGATAGAATCCTAGATCCTGATCAAGTAACCTTATATCATGAACTTCAAAGAGCTTGCCATAGGTGGTTAGCAGATAAAAGAGCACTTGTGTCTTCAAAATTGTACACCTTTGAAGAATACCTTGAGAATGCAGTTGTAGTACATAAGTTTCTATCTCGTATAGAGGATCAAGAAGTCGTTATTACGGATAGAAAAATATGGAATAGAGTTCCTAGAGATGTGTTATATCGATAATATTGCCATGAACTTTATTTCTACAGGTCAAAATCTGAGACAAATCATATTACTATAGCACACTTTGTCAATTTTTTTAAAAACCATTTCCAATTTGAAGAGGAGCATTTCATGACTCCTGATGATCTTGATCCTATCAATGATATCCATAAATTATTTATAGAAAAATAAATTATTCTTATTATTGTTATTCCTTTTGCAACTAGAATGCTATTTTTTTATCTTTATAATAATATTATAAAACACAAAAACAATATAAAAACGAACCAAAAAAAATCAAAACATTTCCTTTTTATAGTAGGTATATAATTAAAATATATACCTCTCAAATCTATCGCTATATATATATATATATATATATATATATATATATATATATATATATATATATATATATATATATATATTTGTTGAAATCTAAGTTTAAGCACAATGCCTAAACTTAGGAATGGAAAATAAACTGAAGAATAAGAAGATTGGTTAGGAAAACCATTAAATAACCCAGACGTCCTTCCTGAAGATCAAATTTCGAAAGAAGGAACCCTAGATCAGCAAGAATAAGATCTTGCTGTAAGAAATGAACAAGGAGAAAATAGAGAGGAAGGATCCTCATCCCCTAAAATGTCTCTAGGAGGAGCTGTTACTTTTGAAAACATGGAACAATTCTAGAAGTTCATTAATACTAATATTGGTGTTCTTAATAGAGCAGTCCATATGGACAAGGATCGAATTAGTGACACTCAAGAAACTCTAGAAGACGTATTTCACACACGCACTAATCCCTTGTCCTTTATTGAACAAGAGAGTGATCAAGCTGAACCATCCAATTTGGATATGGTAGCTATAATCCAGAACATGCAACAACAACAGGTTACCCAACCATATAAAGTGCTTGTTAGCAAGCCTACGGTCATTCCCGCACAAAAGAAACCCTCATTTACTACTCTATTTTGCCAAGCTATTGAGAAATATACCTCAAATCAGCAAAAACCCAAAACAAAACCAAACACCAATTACCAAAAATCTGGAATACAACATAATACTACTACAAATCCTCTTCATAATACTCTTCCTAGCAATGCTTTACATAATAGCAATATAGCATCTAATCCTTATGTCACACCGTCATACACTCATAAATCCCATGCTTATGTCCCACCAAACCAACATGGTGGACAAACTAGTAATCTTGAAACCATGGTGAAACAGTTAGTTTCCCGCATGAACCAGATAGATCCCTACCGTCCCTCGTACAATTATCGAGAGATGTGTAGTCAGCCTTTAGATCCTATAGTTGTAGCACAACCATATCCTAAACATTTTCCTATGCCTGTCTTGCCCATATATAAAGGAACCGAAGATCCCATAGAGCATCTTCATATGTTTAGGATAGCATGTCATGATATATCACATGATGACTTATTATTGCTAAAAATGTTCCCGAAAATTTTATGAGGAATGGCATTAGAGTAGTATTATCAATTACCCACTAATTATTTGAGCAATTTTGAAGAAACTGTTGAGTCTTTTGTGCATCAATTTAGTGCCTACATCGAAAGGCATGTGACCATTAAAGACTTTTACAACTTAAAACAAGACAAAGATGAATGTTTTGCTGATTTCCTAGCTAGGTGGAGACAGTTGATAGGAAAATTGCACTTTGTGTTACCTTATAGGGAGATGTTGGACATCTTTATTAATAATTTACAAGACCAACTATCTTATGAATTGTCAACTGCTACCTTGATGACCTTTGATCAGGCTATAGACTTAGCCCGAAGATTGGAAGATGCTCTCATTAGGAGAGGTCAGCTTAAAAAGAAATATGATGAGAAAACATCTAGAAATCAATATAAAAATAAATAAGTTGTGGGTGATGGAGTCACTGATAGTAGAAATATTGCTATTGTTAATGCTGCGAAGACAATGGAGAAGTTTATACTAAAACCTCTTGATAAACCTCCTCGAGAATTTACTAGATTAAATCAACCTTTATCAACCATTCTCTCGCAATTATTAGAACAAGGTTTGATTCAATTACCAACTATCCGAGAACCTGATCCAACTATACCTGGATACAGAGCTAATTTACACTGTGACTTCCATAGAGGACCTGGACACACTACCAACTCTTTTAAAAGATTAAAACATAAAATACAGGACCTGATTGATAATAATGAGATGAAGGTGCAAGCCTTTGAACCTAAGAAAAATCCTCCTAATAATACTCAAAAGAACATTCCTCAAAACCAGAATCATAATGCCAATCAGTCATTGGACATATTTCAACATCCTTTACCAAAGCATGGCAAGGAAGTGACTAATCAAATTGAATATCATAATGTTCCCCATCCTACCCGATATGTTGGAACTATTAGTGGGCATTTACCTGTTCATGATTTGGAAATATTTGACACAACTTTATCTTTAGTTACAACCAGACCTCTACATAACATTCAGATACCTGATCTTAGTGATACAGAATATGATACTGAGAGTGATATGGAAATCACCTCAAATCAATCGAATAGCTTTGAAGATGATTCGGAACCTATTCTCCCCATCACAAGTTATATGGTTCCAGAAGAACCATTTCCAAGAAGAGTCACTACTAGACCATCGTCTCACCAATTACTTTCTAATGAGCAAGCCTTAAATGCTAGACCAAGACCAATTCATCATCCACAGAATAATATTGTGGGTACCATCGGAGCTGTTACTAGACAACAGGCTCAAAACTCTCAACATAATCAAATGCAAAATGATGGATCAACTCCATTTGTTTTGAAAGTTACTAATAAAGGGAATTAGACACATAATGTGCAACCTAAACCTCCTTATAATATTAATGAGCAACTATAAAACATTATAGCTAGAATTTCCCTTGTGGACCTTTTAAGATCCTCTCCTACACATAGAGATGAATTAATGCTCACATTAAGCCAGATGATGGTACCATAAGACATTCAACCTAAAGCCATGGCTAATACCATAATAACTCGTGAAGTTGATTGTATTGACTTTCGGGATAGAGACATGCCTCAACATAGTTTACATAAGGATAACCCATTATATATTACTACCTTAATTGGAGATGTAGCAGTTAAACGAATCTTGATTGATAATGGTTCATCTTTAAACATATACACTTTTTACTTCTACCAAATATTTGGGTATAGAAGCGATGAAATGAAAAGAACTGATATGATCATAAAAGCCTTCAATGATGAAACATAAGAAACATGTGGAGTTATTACCATTACATTACAGGTTGGTCTGAGAACCTTGGATATGACCGTGTTTATTGTACATTGCCCTGCATCGTACAATGTAGTCTTGGATTGCCCTTGGATCAATGCAATGCGAGCCATTCCCTCAACTTTACATCAATGTGTTAAATTCTAATTTAAGAATCAGTTGGTTACCATTCATGATGATCCTAGACCCTTTGATATGTGTGCTTTGGCAGAACTAGTTGGAGTTCAATTTTGCCCTGCGCTGTCATCCACACATCCTAATTCTCATTATCCATCTAAATGTGTGAAACACACACCCACAATGCCATCTACTCCTTCTACATTAGTTCCACCACTTCATACAGCTCAAACATCCTCTAAACAAACTACATTAGGACCTCAGAAAAATCCTAATCCCACAACCAAGGCTTCTTGTTTTACTCCTATCACTTCTATCCCTATAATAGAATCATCCATCGACATCTCTACAACATCTACATCCACAAAAGGCATAGTTTCTACATTAGAAGATGTAGGAAATGTTCCTTCTACCTCTTATGCTCTTACTGACGAGCTCTTACCCGATTTATCTAAAATTCTTATATCAGAGCAAACAAATGTTGCTATGCAAAATTCCCTTATCTTAAATAATTTGCCATCATCTCCTCATACCTTGGGTCTCCCACAGCCTATGGGAAGTAGTTACCAAGTCGAGAGTTACGCTTTTATTTATAAGGGATATGACTGGGGTAGAATACCTAGAAACAACAAGACTCATTACGATGGATATGCTCGATGTTATTTTACTAATGAGTATATTAAAGCCAAATATATAATGCTTAAATTGGGATATAAAGGGAAAGGTTTGGGACATTTCCAAAATGGCATGAAAGAACCCTTTGAGGTAGAACCATGGCCTGCCCGATGTGGTGTGGGCCTATTTCCTAGTAAAGGTCAGCCCTTCCCATTTGAGGATGATGACCATCTCATGTGTTACCAAGATTATTTGGATCAACATGATGCTTTATGTTTAATTAATAAGCCACTTACATGTAATATGTTATCTATAGCCTACCCTGAGATGATCACCGAATCTAACGATGAGTTGGAGGGAGATATCTTCCATGATGTCTCCGTTGAGGAATTATTACATCATGAATTTTATTTTGATGGCTCTATACCTAGTATAGCCCAGCTTGAGGCCACGACTCCTCAAGATGAATTATCCAAACTAACCTTGGAAGAATTACAAGAATTGGGCGTTTCACTTGCCCCACCTAATTTTGAGAAAAATCTACACATGGAAGTAGAAAATGTCATAAAAATTAACATTGGCACTGAGGATAATCCTCACCTAATCAACATTGGATCAGAATTGAGTCAAGAAAAATAGGATAAATATATTGTATTTCTTAAAGAATATGAGGATGTCTTTGCTTGGACATATGAAGATATGCCAGGTTTAGACCCTTCTGTAGTTATGCATCACCTAGTAGTCCATCTGGATGCTAAACTTGTTAAATAGAAACTTAGAAAAATGCATTCTAAAGTGGCCTTATTGGTCAAAGGGGAGTTAGAAAAACTCCTGAATGTCATTTTTATACAAGCCATTTATTATGCTAAATGGATATCAAATGTAGTTCCAGTAACTAAGAAAGAAGCTACCAAGGTTAGGATTTGCACAGAATTTAGAGATATTAATGTTGCATGCCCTACAGATGATTTTCCTCTTCCCAATATGGATCAAATCATTTATTTTACAGCTGGGAGTGGAATGATATCCTTTATGGATGGATTTTTTGGTTATAATCAGATCAGGATAGCTCCTGAAGATCATGCTAAAATAGCCTTTATTACCCCTTAGGGAACCTTTTGTTGGAAAGTAATACCATTTGGTTTAAAGAATGCAAGTGCAACCTATCAATGAGCCATGACTTACATCTTTCATGATATGATGCATGATATACTACATGATTATGTAGATGACATTATAGCTCGTTCTACTAAATAATATGACCATTTAGATGATTTGAGAAAAGTATTTAATTGGTTAAGGGAATATCTTATCCGATTGAATCCAGCTAAATGTATATTCGAAGTTAAGTCCGATAAATTATTGGGGGTTATAGTTTCTTTACATGGCATCGAAATTGACCCTCTCAAGATTGCGGCTATCACTGATATGCCTACACCCACAAATATATCAGAATTACAAAGTTTACAAGGTAAGCTTCAAGCTATCCATCGCTTCATCGATAAGCTGGTAGATAAAACTAGACCCTTTCTTAAGCTTCTTAAGAAGGATGTCTTTTTCCATTGGGACTACGAATGTCAACAAGCATTTGAACTCCTCAAAAAATATCTTCTTAAACCACCTGTGCTTTTGCCACCTAGACCTGATCGCCTATTTATCTTGTATATTTCTGCTTCAGATCTTGCCTTAGGAGCTATGTTAGCTCAACTTGATGATGAGAAGAAAGAACGTGCTAATTATTATATCAGTAGAACATTAATCAGTTATTAAACCTGTTACACAACATTAGTGAAGTTATGTCTAGCAGTCGTATTTTCTACATAGAAATTACACCATTATATACTCAGTCAAAAAACCTATGTTATTGCTAAATCTGATCCTTTACGGTATCTCATGAGTTGATCGTACTTATCTGGTTGCACAACAAAGTGGGTTCTTGCCCTAAGTGAGTTTGAACTCACGTTTATAGGACAAAATTTTGTTAAGGGTTAAATCATAGCAGATCAATTAGTTGTTGTACCCTTAGAGTCTACCCATCCCCTCATCATTGAGTTTCCTAATGAATGACTTAAACTAGAGGCCGATAATTCAGAGCAATGGTCCTTATACTTTGATGGAACCCGATGCATGAGTGGGGCTGGTGCAGGTATTATTTTAATATCTCCATAGAAACATCTTATCCCTTTGTCCTTTAAATTAACATTTGCTTGTACTAATAACACTGTTGAGTATGAGGCTCTAATCCTTGGATTACGAGTTGCCTTGGCATTGAAAATTAAAAATCTATTAGTTTTCGGTGATTCTCAACTTGTCATAAATCAAATTAATGATGTTTATCAGACCAAAGATGATAAATTGTGTCCATATAAATCATATGTATTACAATTATTATCTTTATTTGATCAAGTTACCTTGGAAGCTATTCCTCGAACTAGAAATCATGCGGATGATGCTATGGCTGCAGCTACATCTCTTTTACCCCTGGAGTTAGAGGACGAATATGCTACCATTATTATTCGTCGACTCCAGCAACCCACTTCAAATAAATCATGCTTAGAACCTTTGGATGTGTTTCTAATCAATGAAACTACTCCTGAACTTTGGTACACTGATATATTCAATTTTCTTCAAAATGGGACCTTCCCTGAAGGTTTTAACATAAACCAGCATCGGTTATTATGTAGACGAGCAAGTCACTTCGTCATAATTGGCAATACATTAAATAGGAGATATTTTGAAGGTATCCTACTAAGATGTTTGAATCTAGAAGAAGCTAGATCAGCTTTGAGTGAAGCCCACGATGGATCTTGTGGGGGACATTTTAGTGGTAATGCCATTGCTAAGAAACTCCTTAGGATAGGATATTTTTGGCCTACCATGGAAAATGATGCACATGATTATGTGTGCCATTGTGACAAGTGCCAAAAACATGCTGACCTTGTCCATGCGCCTACACAAGAGCTATAGGCTATTTCATCTCCTTGGCCCTTTTCAAAATGGGGCTTAGACATCATTGGAAAAATCAACCCTGTGTCATCTGATGGACACAAATTCATCATAACCGCCATCGAGTATTTCATGAAGTGGGTTGAAGCTATGCCCTTAGCTTCTTGCACTGGAACCCAAGTTTCCAAATTTATTTTTAATCAAATTATTTGTAGGTTCGAAATTCCTGCAAATCTCATCTCAGATAATGGAACTTGTTTCAAAAATAAATATGTCAAAAAATTATGTCAAAAATATAAAATTCAACATCGTTGGTCCACTCCCTATTATCCTTAGGGTAATGGCCAAGCAGAAGCATCTAATAAAACATTAATTAAAATCTTCAAAATACTAGTCAATAAATCTGGCCGAGATTGGCACATTCAACTATATCCTGCTTTGTGGGCTTATTGAACTAGCGTTCGTACCCCCACAGGCACTTCACCTTTTGTTTTGGTTTATGGCGTTGAAGTATTTTTTCCCTTTGAATTAGAAGTTCCTTCTTTGGCTCTGCTACTTCAAGATACTGAAGTAGGAGATGAATATCATGCTGGCATATTTAGTCATCTGGAACTCCTAGATGAGAAACGCATCAATGCTTTGGAACATTTTTGAGCCTACCAGAACAAGCTTAAACGAGCATACCTCAAGAAAGTTCATTATCGATCCTTTGATATTGACGACCTTGTCTTGAAAGAAAATAAAAAAAATACTAATGCAACTAAAGATCTTAAAGGTAAATTCAAGCCCAACTAGCTTGGACCGTATATCATCATTGCTAAATTTGGATCGGGAGCATACCGATTAGCTACCTTAGATGGTAAAGATCTTAAAGAACCTATGAAAATTATGCATCTTAAGCACTATTATGCATAAAATCTGGTCATTTCATCATTGTATATATTGTTATTTTACATGTTGTTTCATTTTAGTCATTCATATAAAAATTTTAAAAACAATCACATTGTGTATCTTCTCAATTCAACAATCAAAATAAAAATATAAAAACATCAAAATCATCAAAATCTTCAAAAACATCTTTTATTTTTGTATTTATCAATTCTTGAAGTATTGCAGTTATATTTTCAGTTATTTTGGATAAATTAACATTTATTTGGAATCCTACACTTTCACACTCACATGCATAAATATCTTGATTTTATTTGGTATGATTATTAATCTCTCTTATATCAAAGTCCACAGTTGAATTAAATAAATTTTTGAGCATAGAGAATTGATCTTGTTATTTATTTCAACCAAGTATATCTCTTCACATTAAAATGATTTCATTGCAAATTCGATATGATGGTACATAGTAGAAGTGGTTTCTTGAGCGAAAAGTTTCCCCTGCTATCCTATCATGCACATGGTCTAGAATATTTGAGAATTGACAAAAGGACAAGCTCACCCCTACCCAGAATAAAAATCCCTTGCTCTACAGCCAATCCGAGCAAGTATCACTAGTATAGGAAGAAAAAAAAAAAAGTCAAATAAAATGAGAAAAAGAAAAATATCATTTTGTACCATCTCAGCAATATTTCAGCATTATCTCAGTTCCAAGCAAAAATACAAAAAAAAGAAGCATGAGAAAAGAACAAACACAATGCAAATAAATCCCTTTCCCTACCCCTTGAAAAAGAAAAGAAGGGTGAATGAGCTTGAATCCCTAAAATTTTTAATTATTCGAAAACTATGAGTTAAGCCCCATAATAGGTGGTTTGTGCCCAACCCACTTGGCCTTGGGTAATTCCTAGCGTGGTGATGTCTGTAACATTAGTGACCTTATTTTGTACATACCTATGTCTGCTTATGGATAAGCTAGCTCTTGATGACCCGACTTACATAGTAGTCTGGTATGGTTACATGCATATAAATCATGGTCAACGAACATTCATTTGGTTAATTCAAATTACTTGTATCAAATTATCTTGCTCAAAATTGGTAAATGAACAATACAATTGCACACACATTTGCATTTGAGAGATTTTGTATCATTATGATAAATCAAGATCGACAATGAACTCACATATGCACATGAGGGTTCCTTATAAATCTATATTTTGTCTTTGAGATAATTTAAAATATTTCTGCAACCCTTTTTGGAATAATTTCATCTTCTTATTTAAGAACATTTGTTTCGTATACAAAAAATTACATACATTGTTTTCAAAAATCCAAAAATTCTTTCAACAACATATTCAAAAATCCAGCAATAAAGTCACATTTATATATTTTTTCTATTTATCTCAAAATCAAAAATCAATTATGCAAAAATTAATTTTCTTGGATTTCACGATGATGGTATAAGTCTATACCTATAATTCTATGCCTAGCGCAAACCATTGTTCTAATTTTATTTCCCATTAATTATTATTTATAAAAACATATGGCTTACATCATTATGTTACACAATTGTGCTTTAAAAGGACGAACACATTTTTCTATTTCATTTCATTATGTCAACATTCCATTTTTGCAACCATGGTATAAATCCTAAGGAATTGTTCAAAACTTTATCACACTTAATATTTCATGCATAATATTTTTATGAAAATTTGAAAACAAAACATCACCATCATCACTTTCATCATCACAACACCAAGTCTTAAGACAGTCTCTTAAGCACTCTTTTACTTTTAGCAATATTTCTATACTGGGATTAGCTTGACGACCTAGCGAGCGATGACTCCATGAAATGGTCTATAACAACGACAATGTCCTTTGAAATTTGTTAGAAGTCCCTTTATTTTCATCAAATCACACCACAAAACAATCAACTTGTTTACATCAGATTATTTCATTTAAATTTTACAGCATGACATAAAATTATACTATTTCCAAACGACATAATTACATGAATAATCAATCAACAATTCTAAAATTGAAGCATCATCAAACATATGGACAAGTCATATCACAAACAAAAAAACATATATATATATATATATATATATATATATCAAAATATCTGTACATCATATCACAATTGTATTGGTATGCCACAATATATACCCTGGCATACTCAATCCTCTCAAAAATATATCCAATCTACAATCTATAGCAGCTAGTCTTGAGAAGCCCTCGAGCTCTCAGCATCATCTTCTATCCCACCCTGAGGTGGAGGAGGTGGCCCCATAGAGGTCTATGCTATGTCTCAGGTCCTCGTTGTCGATCGTGAGGATGTCCTCGATGATCCCATCTTGATCGAATCTACAATGTCGACTGGTAGCTGTAACCTCTAGCCCTCTAGAACCAGCTGGAAGTATACTCCTTGATAGAATGCATTCTGAGCAATAGACCATGCCCTGAGCCATGTAGCCCCATCCTGTAGAGTCTACACCTAAGCTTGTAGGTGGGAATTCTCAGCCTAAAGAGTTGCCATCTCGCTGCTCTCCCCCACCTCGATACCCTTGCCCTTATCGGGCGATGTTGGCATATCCATCTACTTAGAAGGGAGTCCCTCCTCTCTCCTCTCTGCCTGTTATGGTCTCTCTAGAGCCTGTGGCACTCTTCGGCATCTCTCTTGAGGAGACTGTCACTACTTCCTCCCCTTGCGACCCCTCGCTACATTGATAGCAGCCTGGCACCACCTCCCCATATGTTGCACCATGGCATGCATCAGACCCTGTGCCCTCATCATTCAAGGAGGGTGGATGCCTGCATACCAGGCATCATATCCATCTGCCACCCCAATGTCATCCCCATCCACTGGCTGAATGGGGGCATCTTCCACATCCTGACTCTAGAATCACTACATATCTGGAGCCCTGCTCAGTGTAGTACTATCTCAGACAGTCCAGGAGTACTCATAATCCTTGAGAGAATGGATCCCTTGTTGTAGACCAAACTACCATAAAACTCGGTCATAGCAATGGAGCTCTACCTCTCCCCACTCCATCCTCAGCCAGCAAACTCGCTTGATGCGAACTAGCTCCTGTCCATCCTCTCCCCACCTTGGATGCTCTCTCCATAGCCTCCAGGTGATCTGGTCTAGGATGAGGTCATCTAGCAACCTCTGAGACATCGGTAGATCTATCCATCGTTGTGACCCTCTTTGGAGCCACTAATAGAAAACCTGGGGTCTCTCTCGATCAACCCCTATCATTGGAAGCCCTATCGGTCTCCACATTGCAATGTGCTCCCATCACCAAACCTGTAGTAGCAATTTCAAAACCAGACATCGACCTCCCTTGTATATGACCTCGTGCAGGATCCTATACAAGCGACATAGCACAAAGCTGCACCAATAAAATCTGTAGTCGTGGTCTCTCATATCATAGACCACATCTGAGAGTAGCCATGGTAACCTACATCCACTCTGGTGGCATAGTAGCAAGCCACCTACTACCCCTACCAAAACCTGATTCAATTGAGATGCCCCAGGCATCTGCCATAATGTCTCGATGTTCACCTTGCCGTTCTCTATGGCGAAGCTAGGATCTCCGCATAGGCACATTATGGCATGGCCCTGATTGGCCACAGGAGTCATAAACTGCCCTTGTATGGGTATCCTCAAGATCCTCCATACATCCTCTAGAGTGGGAGTCGTCTCCCCTATCGATAACTAAAAATAGGACAACCCCAGATACCACCTCTCTGCTAGGGCTGTCAGTAGCCCCATGTCTATAGGTATTTGTGGCATCTCTGCCACATGCTATAGTCTAACCTCTGCCAGTCGATCTCGCTCCGCATGGTCGAGCATGACTACGTCATCTCTGAGTCCCCAATATTTTCACTCCAGACTTTTTAGTAATCCCCTCTACAAAATAAAAAATCAAACAATAAAAATCATCAATAGATAATCATTAAAATCAGTTAAATCAATTTAATCTTCTAAAAACAATGATGATATCGTCCACCATTGGATGATATCATCCTAAATTATGTCAAATCGTCCTTGGTAGGATGAAATCATCTCTGATTTCTCAGCTTGGGGATCGCTCCTATTTCGCTGATTTCGCCCCTAGAAGAAATCGATGATCTAGGGACAATTTCGACGAAATTGGGATGATTTCATCCCGATGTCATCGATGGCCTAAAAAAGGCCACGATGCCCCAAAATAGTAAAAATTTAAATTGCAAACCACACAAATCAAATTACAAACATAATTCACCCAGTTTAGATCCTTACCCACAACCCGCACCGAACCTCTATCGATCTGTGCGTTGTTTCTACCATTTTGCCTGTAGAGCTCTAAAAATAGTGAAAATGAATAGTAAAAAAGAATTAGGGTTTTACCCTATTTTTTTTAATTTTATTTAAAAACAACAATTTTTTTTTTCTTTTTCGCGCTTTTACCTCAAACATTCAATTTTGGTAAAAACACGGAGGGGGCACCATAGTAAGCAGTTGTACGATTCGACCTAGAATCGTCATCTAGAAAATTGAGTAAATTTTTTCTTTCTCGTAAAATAGGAAGAACTCATCTTTAATGCATTTTCTTCGAAAAATTTGCTAAAGAGGGGGCAAAATGTAACACCCTAAAATTGGCACAGTTAAACCCTTGGTAAAAAGATAAAAATTTGAATTTTAATCCCGAAACCGCCCATTAACCGCTCGCCCCATTTTTCATGCCATTTTTAGGAGTTGTTTTGACCATTGGACGATATCGTCACCGATCAGACGAAATCGTCCCAGATCGAACGAATTTGTCTGGAATAGAACATCCAGACGATTTTGTCCCAAAATTGAATTTTCATAATTAGCTTCTATTTAACAGCCTCTCCAACTTGGGCAGAAGCGTTTCTACATAGTTGGAGATTCCTTCACTGAGGATCTCCCAGATTGGGATGATCCCCAACCTCCTAACCTCCCCCTAATCCTATATAAACTAGGATTTTCTCAGTTTATCCCCCTGGTTGGCTGATCCCATGATTCCCTGATTGATTTTCCCTACCATTTAGTTTTGTTGTGTCAAGACATCCTATCTACCATTGTTTGCACTCGTAGTTTTAAGTTTTCATTACAGGTTTTCACTGTGCTTCAGTTGGAGAAATCTCGAATCATCACAGGCAATTCCAGATGATTTTGGACAATCCTATCGTATATCGATGATGATCTCGTACGATTGGAGGTGATCTCGACTACAGTTTAGATTGGGGGCAACTAGAGACCTGATTTTACATTCCTCGTTTGTCTTCTTTATTTTACTATGCATTAGTTTGATTTATTTTCATTTTGCATCCTGGAGTTCACCTCATTCAGCATAAATGCATGATAAAGTTAAAATAAGTTATTAAAACAATGCATTTCATTTAATTTGCTATCTAGATTTATCAGTAAGGCATTTATACTATCATTTCTATCATTTTGCATTATTCTTGTAGTAGCATTTTTGGTTTTTGGTGTCTATTTATGTGATTGCAAGTTTCTAACAGATTCGTCTGATGAATTCGTCAGATCGACGATGATCTTGTCTGATCTCAGATGATCTACTGTAATCTAAGATGATTCGGTACAATTGCAGACGATCCTGTCATATTCGGGACGATCTAGAATCCTACAAGCTTCAGAATCTTCTTCAGACATCCTGAATCAGGTACATTATTTCTCATTTCATATAATATTTACATTTAGGATTCATTCTTGCTTTCTGTATTCATATAAATCAACATTTTCATATATAATAGCTTAGATTCATTCTGGCCAACCTAGGATTATGAATGATCGAGTATAAAATGAACACACCAAAACCATTCTCAACCTAGGCGTGGAAACTACCACTCAAAGTTTCCTGGTGAACCCACCATCCGTCGAAAATTCACCCTTATACCCCTCCCCCGAGAGGTGCGACCTTCAAAGGGCCTCTCAGTCCGAGGTATTGTCCCATCCTTCTCGCATCCCCCTTTCGAGCGCGGATCCTATAGCCTAAAGGTAAGGATGCAAAAAATTTGGAGTGATACATATATGTAATTTAAATACAAAAGAAAATCAAACAACTAGTGAAATGGTGTTAACTAGTGCTTTTATAAACTAAAGGTGCATATATTTTTTTAAATTAAATATGCATGTTTGATTTGCTTTTGTATTTAAATTAAATATATTTATTTAATTTGAATATGCATGTTTGATTTGCTTTTGTATTTAAATTAAATATGTTTATTTAATTTAAATATGCATGTTTGATTTGATTTTGTATTTAAATTAAATATGTTTATTTAATTTAAATATGCATGTTTGATTTGCTTTTGTATTTAAATTAAATATGTTTATTTAATTTAAATATGCATGTTTGATTTGTTTTTGAATTTAAATTAAATATGTTTATTTAATTTAAATATTCATGTTTGACTATGGATGACGTGGAAAGGAGGATGAAAGGGTGAATGTTCTCATGAGGAGGGGTGAATGGTTGTGTAGCCTAGGTAATAATTAATCAATTAATTAATTAATTAATTAATACTTTAGACAAATGATTATTTAATTTAATATTAATTAGTTTAATTAATATTAAATATAATAATTAATTGCAATTAATTAATTAGTATTTTAGATGCTTGATTTTGGTGTCTACAGATGCCCCTATTTGTATCGTGTTGTGTGAAAACATAATGCGATGCAAAAATAAATGACACCTATAGTTGTGTAGGTGGATAGATGATGATAGATGATTTTGAAGGGAAGTGGTGTAATATGGTCAAAAATAAAATCCAATGTGGGATGCCCCAATCATGGAAAAGATGCATGTTTTTGAATCATTATTTTTGATAAATTAAAGAACTTAAGTTTGGTAAACCTTTCAACCAGATAGATAAAATCTTAGTCTACACTTTAGGCTTTGGGTATACCTGATCATGGTAATATTTCAGCTATGGGTAGACAAAATCTTAGTCTAAAAATAGGATTTAGATCTACCAAGTGTTTGTTTGATTTAAATTTTTGCTTGTTTTTTGCCCCAACAAAAAGGGCGTATGATAGTCTTTGGTAATGATTCTTGGACGAGTGCAATTTCCAATATTGAGTGTTTGAGTATTGACTTGATTTGAGATGAGAATTTGAAGGTATTGACTACCCCCTCAAATGATGAGTCGATGGAGAAGATATGAAATGATGAGAGGAATGGATCGTTTAACAAAGGTGAAATGACCAGAATGAAATGGGTGCTTGGTGTTAGAATGATTTTTTTTTGTTTTAAATGAGTGACCTTATGGTAATATACCCATCATACCAAAGTGCATGGATAACCAGTCAATTCATCTACTAGGTGACTAGAGTAGATCACTAGAAATGAGGTTCACTTAAGGATCATTTGACAGAGGGGTTAGGCCCTTTGGAGATTTTGAACTGAAATATACCCAAAGGGGTTAGGCCCTTTAGAGCCTTTGAACTAAAATGTGACTAAAGAAGTTTCGTGCCTTTGGAGCATTTGAATTAAAATGTGATCAAAGGGGGTAGGCACTTTGGAGATTTTGAATTGAAATGTGACCAAAGGGGTTAGGCCCTTTGGAGCCTTCGAACTAAAATGTGACCAAAGGCGTTAGGCCCTTTGGAGCCTTCGAACTGAAATGTGACCAAAGGGGTTCGGTACCTTTGTTTCTTTCAAATTAAAATGTGACTAAAGGGGTTAGACCCATTGGAGGTTTTGAATTGAATTATGGCTGAAGGAGTTAGGCCCTTTGGAGTTTTGAATTGAAATGTGACCAAAGGGGTTAGGCTCTTTGGAGCTTCTAAAATAAAATGTAACCAAAGGGGTTAGGCCCGTTGAATATTTTGAAATGAAATATGACCAAAGGGGTTAGGACCTTTTTAGCTTTTCAATTGAAATGGTGACCAAAGGGGTTAGGTGCCTTTGGAGCCTTTTGAATTGAAATGTGACCAAAGAGGTTAGGATATTTGGAGCTTTTGAATTGAAATGTGACCAAAGGGGTTATGTGTCTTTGGATATTTTGAATTGAAATGTGACCAAATGGGTTAGGTTCCTTTGGAGCCTTTGAATTAAACTGTGACCAAAGGGGTTGGGTCCTTTGAATCTTTTGAATTGAAATGAATTTTGATATTATGGTAAATTGTATGAATGATAATATAAATAAGTGTTCTTATGGTAATCTACCCATCCTACCGGATTGCATGGATAACCAATCACTGCAACCACCAAGTGACTAGAGTAGATCACTAGATATGAGGTTCACTTGATAGTTTTTTTGACCAAAGGGGTTAGACCCTTTGGAGCTTTTGAATCAACTATGTTGTGTCTATGAATACAAGGAAAAGGGCATAAACTTTGACAACAAGATGTAACCTTTTGAATCTGGTATTTGATGTGTTGTAATATGTGAATGTGAGGCAAAGGACATAAAATTTGACAAAAGGATGCAACTTTTTGAACCTGTTAACTGATTTATTAATTGAATGTTTGCTAGTATTAACAAAAACACACCAAAGTCTTGGCGAGGTAAAGTGCTTGATTGATTGATTGTTTGGATTTGATTGGTGGGGAAGGTGTGATACCTTGATTGCCCCCAAGTATTATTGTAGCCTTCGCAAGTATTTTGTATCATTGCATGAATATATATATATATATATATATATATATATATATATATATATATGAATTTTATTGAGGCCTATCATGTGTTTATTGTGCATGTATTTATGTAATGATGAATGAGTATGGATGTATGCCTAGATGTGTATATATGAAATATGAATGTATGTTTTAATTAATGAATCATAATGAATTATGATGTAATGCAATAACAAACTAAGTGCAAGCACTACAAAATGCATGAATGTCTTAAATCAAAATTTAACCATTTTCAGCAAGGGCATACACTTGAACACAATGTAGTGGATTGTGAATAGTGAGAAGTCACAGAGAAACAACAAGGCTTTCATGAGATTCAAACACCTTAGTTGACCACTCAAAAGTTGTATATTTACCATGCAAGACTCTAAAAGATAAAGATATGCTAGGAAGACTAGGATATTCAATATTGTTGTGTATGCATAGTGAAGTTTGTTACCTTGATTTTGGATGTAGTTGGACTTAACTACATTGTAATACAAGCCACTGAAAGCTAGCTCATCCGTAAGCTGACATTGGTTTGTACAAAAGGTTGCTAATGTGATAGGTGTATCACCATGCATAAGGCTACTCCACCACTAGTTAGGCATATATAGAGTTTTATTGGTGACATAGATCATCATGTGGTTGTCAAAAACTAAGAATTTCAAGGATTCAAGATCTTCACCCTTTTCTTTTCTTTTTTTGTGGTATTTTTTCTTTGTAGACTTTTTGGGATACTTACATATTTTGGGGAAGAGCAAGATTTTTTTTTTTATGCTTCTTAGGATACGTGCTCATTTTGTGGAAGAGCAAGGGGATTTTTTTTTTTAGGGGGAGGGGGAGCTTTGACATTTTTTCAATTCTCAGTTTTTTAGACCATGTGCATAATAGGAATAGCATGGGAAACCTTTCACTTAAGGGGAAAAGACTACTTTCTAGTGTCATCATTCCTTATTCAAAATCATATTTAAAAATGTGAAGATGTGTTCAAATTATGAGATATGCAAGGTACAATCAAAGAAAGACCCTACCATCAAAGATCAAAATGGCCTTCTACAAACTTTGAGAAGAAAAATAGGAATGGTTGAATAACCGAAAGACCATATTGAACATCTTATGATAACTAACTAAAGGAAAGGGGGAATATGAGTGGGAAAAAACAATGGAATGGAGTGCATGCCCAAGATAAAAGAAGTTTGATCAAGACAAGTGACAGTCATATAAACATGGTGTCATTCTTAGCATGTAAGGATGAGAATGAATAAATGCAAGTGTAATGACAGATATGCCTAATGCACTATGATAACAAATTCATCTAGACACTAAAGCCTCAAGTGAAGCTAATTGATAAGTTCTTGGGCCCACTTTTTGTGTGATGATAAATGGGCCTAACCAATTTACAAAAAAAATTATCCTACAAATGCGACAAAAAGTTAGAATTTTTTGGGTTCTCTCTCTTCAATTGACATATGACATCCCTCTTCCAATTGATGAAGAGTGGGGATAAAGTGAATATCATCATCTATATTAGGAGAATCAAATGTGACATTAGGATCTATCTCAGCTTGAAGAACATCTTCGAATGGATGCAAGGAAAAATGAAATGGTTGTAATATGTGCTCATAGGAAAGGAACTCAGATGACGATGACAAAAATACATCATAATCAAAATCAATGGCCTCAAGGTTGAGGGATAAATATTGTGAAGGGTTTCCTAGATAATGGAGTGGTGTGGTGAGATCAATGGAGATCATGTTGATGGATGGTGGATGAACTCCATTATCAAGTGGTAGTATTTGTTTGATGATCGATAGGTTCAAATGTGTAGGAGGTGGTTAGGATGGAATGGGGATGATTATATGGGCATGATGCATAATCGAGATGATAGGATCCTCTAGCAGGAGTAGTTGTAGCCAAATGGGTTGATGTGTAAGGAAAATACAAATATAAAACTCATCTACTCTCATGAGTGGGACAATGAAAAAGGATTCCTCCTCCAAACTATGTGAAGTGATGGGTAGAGCTTCAGTGAAATCGACTTAATATTCCTCATTTGATGAACCAATAAAATAATCTTCATACTCTTAATATTATTAAATGAAATATTTTTTATACTCATCATCTAATGAATTAGGATGATCCATTGACAACATAGAAATTTGAAAATGACCATAAAGTAAATGAATATAGACAGGATCAACATACTCATTGATGTTAATATCCCTCCAAAGTCTAGGGTAAGATGTTGGATAGAATCTACAAGTAGCTCGTCAAGCTTATGTACAAAGTATCCTAATCTAATATTATCCATTGGAAGTTGGTATCATGGCTCTAAAGGGATCCAGAGATCTTGTTCATATAGACCTAAGCCATTTTTGTTCCAATGGTAATAAAAAAAGTATCATAGAGTAAAGGACGGATTTGACATATAGTCAATATTTACCTAAAATGGTTCATCCTCTTCTAGTAGGAGAAGCATGTCAGTGGACACATCAATACCCTCATAAATATATTTTATTTGGTTTATGGGAATCCCAAGGGTAAAAAGGATGCCAATAGGTAATGACATGCTACAAGGTCGACCCAAGTCTCCGACTGACTCAATAAGAGGGGTAAATTTGATATTTTGTACTAGATATTCATTGAGTCTAAGGTTGATCATGTGGATAGTGACTTGTGGAGGGGTGGATGATGATGATGGAAATGTAGGTTGTGATGGAGAAATTGTGATGAAAGGTTGTTCTTCTCCTGTAGGGTAGGTATTTATGGATGTGATGGTGATTTTTGATAATAAAGGTATAGGAGGTGGCTTCGATGATTTTGATGTGGATGTGATAGATGGTGGTGTTGTGTCTGGAGGTGAAGATATAGGTGACTTCGATGGATTCTGAGTTAGGGACTCTGATTCAATGGATTAAGAAAGGAACTTCCAAGGAACTTGATGATGAATGTTGGTATGGAGGTGGGGGTGATTAAGTGATGGATGGTTATGGTGGTAAATCTAGATTTTGAATGGGATCAATAGGGTGAATGTCTATATGGGTGGAAGGCAAGGTGGAATCCTATGGATGTTGGACCACATTATAAAATTTGAAGGGCTTTGAGTATGTAATTATGCAAGGAACTTGACCTTCATGTATATACTTGATGCATTGATGCAATAATGAAGGAACACATTTCATGTCTTGAATCTAGGGCCTACTAAGTAATAGATTGTATTGCATAGCACCTTCTAAGATATGGCACAATGTATGAATAGTATTTAGTCCAACCTGAATAGGGAGGATGACTATGCCAATGGTAGAACACAACACATCATTAAAGGCATGAAGGGTGAAAGTGGAAGAAGTAATGTGTGATGATGGTAGATTAAGATGTTATAGGGCCACAATGATGATGGTGCTAATTAAGGAGCATGTATATATCAAAATATATTTATAAGGGATCTTATCCACACTGGTGATAATGTGTAGTAGTGGATCAACTATTTCTATGGGTATGGTATTGATTTCATGATCATGGAATGTTATCATAAGCTCTTTGTAAGTTTGAACATACCCCACAAAGTTGATGAAAGAATTGGGATGTTGGGATTGTAGTTCAATCAATTTCAAAATCTTCATCATAGCTTCTCGATGTGGGGTTGATTGTTGTATAATATCATATATGGAGAGTTCTTTTGATGTCATTTTAAGACTTTGAGGAAGTCTACTTCATAGTTTAATCATTGAGCGAGGTGGAAGAGGTATGATTAGCATTGGTTGTGGTGGTGCTTATGATGTTGAAGGAATATTTGAGGGGTCCACAATTTGTGTCAGTTACATTGGGTACATTCTATTCATTATCATTATGTTAGGTGGGGCAACATAGACCTAATTGATCAATTTTGGTTACTCTGATATAATGACATGTGTTATATTTGGTCCACATTGGGTCAAAGGATCTTGATGGACCCACATGTTTTGACTATTTATGGCAAGAGGATTGTTGATTTGAATTTATTGCCTTTCAATCATGTCCTACATTATATTTTTGAAGTTGTAATATAACTGGATGTCATGACCTTTCTATATATGGTCTATGCAGTCCTAATCCTCCCTATAATTATTAGATTTAGGATAATTCAGGTCTAGAGGGAAATCTCAGGGACAGTGATTGCTTGTACCTCACATAACCAATGAAATATTGTTACTAAGGGTTCCAAAAATGATATGTATTGGCATGGTGGATGCCTTGGTTGATTGGGTTGTTGGTGTTGTTGGGGTTGTTGGGTTGGTTGAATGTAATATTGCATGGGTGGTGGTTGGGCCTGATAATTTGGTGGTTGAGGTAGATTTTGATATGAGGACCCAGAGGCACTCAAAATGATTTGGTTTATTGGAGCTACCTATTTTTGGGTTTTATTTTGGCCCCCTTTAGTATTTTTGCTAGGCCATTCTTTCTTATGGAGCTTAATTTATCCTTCTTGGACCTTGATATCCTCAATAACCTTGTCTTGGGCTAATGGTGTTAGCTTTTTATAGTGTATCCCAAAGGAGAATACATTCATAGGATATGAAATATGTAAAAATTTAAGATGTTGAAATATGCTATTAATGAAAAGTGATGAAAATGATACAATACAATATGGAGGAAATTAACACTCCAAAACTGATACTAAAGAACTACAATGTACCACATCATCAATATATATGGTGATCCACATAGTAGACCTACTAATACCTACAACAATATATAATCACTCACTATGAGGTCCTTTATATAGAAATATGGATTGCTTGGCCAACACTCTACTTAGTTGTACAAGGGGACACCTTGCACATTTACAACTTGCACATAGATATTTATGCATTAATTATATTCCTTTAAGTAACTAGATAACTACCCCTAAAGTAATATCCTACTCTAGTTATGTACAAGGGTGGTACATTTACATAACCCAAATGATGTAATATAGTCTAACAAATGCTTCCTCGAATGCTGATATTGCTAAAGTTGTAATAAGAGTGATATATGTTTTGAGAAACTATGAGTAAACATCTGAGTAAGCTCCATGATGGATAGAGTGAAGGTAAATTTTGTAATAACAACCCTCTACCTATTTCTATATTCCACGATTGGCTCATATTCAAATTAATGAAGGTTATACAAATCAGTCAACCTTTTTCCTAATGCTTTACCTTTTTCCTAATGCTTTACCTTTTTCCTAATGCTAAAGGTAAAGCATTCCAAAAATAAATTTGCTAATTGCTCAAAAGTATATATGTTATATCATGGTAAATGATTGTTCCACTCCAAAGCACCCTCAGCAAGTGTTATTAGAAAATTTTCTTAGCATTAATGAGTGATTGTCTTGAAGATGAAAGCACATATTCATGAAGCTTGTCACATGCTCTTGTGTGTCTTCATCACCTTTGAACTTTTTGAGTTTAGGCATCTCAAAATATGGTTGGTATGGAGGAGATGGCACTAATGGATGGAGAGGTTGATTTCTAAGCTGTCTTAGTGTGGGTTTTTGATAACTTGAGCTTTGATCTTATTTTTATAATGATTTTATTTGGTCAATTAGTAATTTGTGTGCCTCTTGTGAGATTATATAATTCACTCACCTTCATCCTTGATTAGGTGGAGGTGGTAAGTTTTTATGTTGAGGTGGTGGGCAATAAGTGTGATCAATAGGAACCTCACTATAATTTGATTCAAGATAGGTATCAACTTGTTCCTAATATTCTTGTTGGGGTTCTTCATAGAGTTCATCTTCTTGTTGATATTGGTATTGTTGAGGTTCTTGATGATGAATTGGTGGTGGATGAATGTGATTTTGGCACAAGTGAGGGGGAAGGTTCTAATTTGGATGTAGTGTAATATTATTATGTTGAATTTGGTATTCTGAATGATGTTGAATTTGTTGCCTTTGATGCATAGGCATTGGTAATATTTGGTGCATCATCCTCTACAATTATTGTTGGTACTCAAGGTTCGGTCTAGGTTCTTGATGAGATCTATTCACCTGATACACTATGTGAGCACATGTATTGATAATGTAGATATGTATGGCTTGCACTTTATACTTGGAAATATCAATAACCTAATTCCCATGGTCACAAGAGGTGGCATTAACTTGATACTAATTTCATAGGATGGGTTTCATATAATAAGGAGGTATCGAAGGACATCATCCTTGACCATACTATCTATCATAAGGAGTAGATGGAGAATTAAAATCACTATCCCTAGATCCATGAGAAGACATGATAAACACATGAGCCGACATGGTAGTTTTGTTATGACCCTAAGCAGTGTACATGTTTAGATAATCAAACTTATTACTCATCCATGGGTGAGCAGTTGGCGTAGCTTGAACATCCCTATCTTGTTGGGAAATGTACTCCTGATCCTGATCAATGGGAGTTATAGGTCGATCTAGGATATGAAAGCAAGATAGGGAATTCCTAGATATTTTTTCCTAAAGGTAGTTGTCCCTATACATAGCATGTAAGGTGTCTAAATCCGGATAATTTATATCCTAATCATAGTTAGGGCCTAAAGGTTGCTTCTAAGCAGTGAAGCTCAACATATTAGGTTTAGTGGGATAATTAGTGATGTTTGAGTCTTGGGGATCATGTTTCCACTTAGGTATTATAAGGTCTTGAGGATTAACTCAAAAGTGATCCATGTTTCCTTGTGTTGATTTAGCATTATTCACTCATGATTGAGCTTAACTGCATATCTCCACCATAAGCTTAGCATATGGTGTATATTTTCTAGCTAAACAAACAAAGAAGACAAAACAAACAAGTGATTTTATTTTTAATTATTGAGGTTATTCATTAGTGCAATCTTCTTCTTTTGTTTTTTATTTTTTTATTTTTTGGTTTTTTCTTTTGTTTTTTATTTTATGTGTTTTGATGAACTTGAACCTAGAACTATAGATGGGATAATGGGATGCAAACTAATAGGGTGTGTTGATTTCCACCTCTCTAATAAGAAGTGATACAACAATAGATGAAAATGACTTTCTAAATGGATGTGGCTTATAGTAACCTTATGGTAAATATACCCTTGAAAGGAGCTTTATTATCTAGTGCCTTAATACTGACCCATTTGGTATTTCACTTCACCCTCATTTGAGCTTGGGCATAAATGACAACTACAATTCTAAAAATTATTAATCCCTAGGAACGAAGGATGTCTAGATCTATCCTAATTTGGGACATACCCAAAATTAGGGGATTGTTCAGTTATGAAATACAAAAAGCCACTCACAAGGGCTACTACAATGTATATAGGGCCAATCCACGATGGGAGATGAATGCCCATATCGTGTGATTGCTATCAATTTTTTTGTGATAAAATCTAATTAACTGATATTTTATATACCTCGTGATTGTATGTAGGTTCTTTTTATTTTTGTAGAGAATAAAAAGCAGAGAGCACACAATGACTTTCACTAATGCAAAATATAACTTTAAAATGCAACATTCCCTAAATGGTATTTGTAGGTAAACCAATAGATAAGATACATAGATCATCTCTCTCTAAGATAACCATAGATAGGGTACCATCTCAACCTAATATGGTCATAGAGAAAGACCATATTGACTTGAAGTGATCATAGTCTATCAAAATTAAAGTTGAAAGATTTGCAAGTATACTACAAATAAATATTTTCTTTCTTTTCAAAAATAGGAAAGAAAAAATAAAAAAATTAACCTTGAAAGCCTATGTTTGTTGTAGATTTCTAGGTCTACTACTATCCAATATCTTATTAGAGACCATCTCAAACTGATATGGTTGTAGCATAGGTACCATATCGAGTAGAGACGATAAATCTTGAATACCTGTAAAATGCAAAAGCAATCAATAGTTAGTCAGAAAACACACATTATAAAAATAGGGACTGGGTCCCACCATGATCACCATTTAAAATTAGGAAATTTGCACCATAACAATAGATATTATAAAAGAAATAAACACAATAAATAAACAGTAAAAAGAAATATTTTATTAATATGTCTTCTCAAAGTGTTACAAGAGTATCCCCTCGAGGTATTTCAATTAGTGATACAATATATACAATCAAGGGTTATTATCCTTTTCTTTAGAAAGTATCTTGGTGCAATATAAATAATTTCCTTTCTAGCATAGAGTAGAGAGAGTGGTTTTTCTATGACCATTGTGTAGGATCAAATGTGTATTTAAAGCCTTTTGTTGTCTTTGATTCATGTTACCTACACACAAAGAAAACAAAAAGCATATTAATAGCATATGAAGGGCCCATCGAAGTTGGACTCGTATTAAATCTAAAAACAATAAACGAAATGAAAAATAGATGTACGTATGTAGAAATATAAATTTAAATTAATTTAGAAACTAGAAAAATTTAGATCTAAGATAAACTAAACATAAATATAAAAACATGTCTTTTCAATAGATTCTCACAACATAGAGGTGAGTTAGAGGATTCCAACAGTCACCCAAGTGAGGTTATTGAGGGTATTGATCATGCGAGGAAGAATAACTTGAACTAGGGTTTGGAAAGAACATGAGTATCATTGTTATGTGATATTGGTTGATAAATCATTGTCAAAAATATTTGAGTGAGTTGTCATACGCTTGGACTGGGGTTTGTGAGTAAGGATTATTTCATTGAGTGATTAGTTAAGTAGATTTGGTTGAGCATATTCAAGTGAATGTGTGAAATTATTGTTCAAGTTATGTGAAACAAATTATTCTATATTCTGAATTGATTTGAGAAAGATATTGAGAGTTGATGAATGTGAAGCATATTGAGTCTCTGAAAATTCTTTATATTTTTCTAAGAGAGTGATTGAAAGTGATTAAGTATTGAGATGAATTTGAAGCATATTGATCCTCTAACAATTCTCTATATGTTTCTAAGAGAGTGATTTAAAATGATTGAGTATTGAGTGAATGAGAAGCATATTGAGTCTCTAACAATTCTTTGTATGTTTCTAAGAGAGTGATTGAAAGTGACTGAGCATTGTGATGAGTATAGATAATATTGAGTCTCTAAAAATTCTCTTTATATTTCTATGAGATTGGACAAGTTCTAGTGTGGAATTTTTGAGCAAATTTGAGGTAAGTCTTTGAGATGACTTGTGGATAGATTTGGGTAAGCTTTTGTGGAAGCTTACAAAACATATTGAGATCATATTTGGATAAGTTCTTGTGGGGACTTATTGAGAAGATTGTACAAGTTCTAGAGAGGACTTGAGGACATATTGGTGTGACTTTTATGGAATCTTACAAGGCATATTTGAGATAAGTCTTTGAGAAGACTTGTGAGCAGAGTTGATTGATTGATTTTTTTAAACCTTGAGTTAAGGTTTGTGGTAGATCCTGCAGAGTTGATTTGAGATTGAGTCAAGCTTTGAGTCAAGGCTTGAAGAAAGATATTGAGGACATACTTGTGCTAGACCGAAGGACTATGTTTAGTACATATTTGATGATAGAGTTTGGTGCAGATTTGAGGATAGGTTTGTGTTAGACCAGATATAGATATTGAGGATAGATTTGTACTAGACTAAAGGAGTGTGTTTAGTGCAGATTTGAGACAAATATTTGGAGGTGACAGAGTTGAGGATATATATCTCCAACCAAATCAGGGAGGACAGGTGTCTTCTATGGATAGAGTTCCATTTGCTAAGGGTAGTGGAGGCAGAGGTCTTCTAGAGGATCACCAACTAGAGCAAAGTTAGGAGATTGGTATCTCCTATGGATAGAGATCCGTGAAATTGATTAGGGGATTAGTGTCTCCTTTGGAAAGAGGTCCATAAACATTGTAATAAAGAAAGGATCCCTAAGAGATTTATTGAGAAAATATTAGTGAAATATTTTCTTCGTGGAGTAGCCCACATTAGGTGAACCATGTTAAATTGGTGTCTCTATTGTGTGTGATGGTTTGTGCATTTCTTTAATTATTGCTATTGATATTGCTATTAATTATATTGGATAATATTATTTGGAAAATAAAATTAAAAAGTGGTATTATACTGTTCACCCCCCCTCTCAGTATAATCTTGTGTTCTTCAAATAACACAAAAAGGCGCTTGCCAAATATCACTTGAAGAGCATGCAAAAAATATGCAAAGAATTTATGATTAAATTCTTAGCTTATCAGTTGTCATGCTAGTTATTTCTTCTTATTTTTTATCTAAGGTTAAAATGATATCAAAAACCCTCTATTTATAAGGAATTTGAAACAAAAAATGGGTATAAAATCCCCAAGGGAGGATCAACTTTAAAGAAGTTGGCTCAAAGGTTGGATTTTCTAAGAGAAACTTCGAACTTGTCGAAATCATACCCCATAAGGGTTGACCATGATTATAAAAAAACAAGGAAAAAAAGAAAAAATATGGGAGAAGAGAGGTCCAAACTTGCGTTTGGACAAGTTGCAAGGTCTCTGTAAGGTTCCAGAGAAAATGACTCACTTGGGTGGGTCAATTTTTTGTGTCTGCAATTTTGATGTCTTGTAAAATATTACAAGTCCCTTTCTTTTTTCCTAAAAGAAAATGAAGGTAAAACAATAATTTATAGACTTGGCTTATCCTTTACACTATCCATGTAGAACTATTATTTTTATTTACTTATAAACATCCCCGATTCAAATCAATGACTACTTTAAAGGATCAATTTTATAAAATTTGTTTCCTGCCTGTGACATCAAAGTATTAATTTCCTTTTATGTTGAATATCTTGTAAAATAATATTCAAACCTTTGCACTTCAATGAGCAATCATCTAATTTCTTTGATAGAAAATATCTACAAGAGTTAGTCTTAGACCTTCATCCAAAATCAAGCTCTAGTAGATGAAAAAAGAACTAACTACAATTGCAACATATAATTTTTTCCTTTATCATCCAATATATCATCTAAAGCTTCCTTTGAGGGCACATCTACATGGGAATTAATTTTTATCTTTATTTTTAAACCCAAATAGGTAAAAATTCCATTACAATTTATGAGTTGTATTGATTTTCCTTAGATAATTTAGCTCAACTTGTAGGTGTTCCTTGTACTTCTAAAATGAGCTAGAACACTTCAAAAATTTTGTCAAAGATGTCAAATACTACCAATTTTATCTTTAATTCAAGCCATTATTTCTTAGATATGAAATCTATTTATGGGTCTTTGTTTGAGGATATCGGAACCTATGATTTTCAACAAATATCTTATTGATGAATCAACCTATGAGGACACAACATCCAACTTATTAATGCAAGAAACAATTCTTGTTCTTGTTTCTATCTGAATTTTTACTTGGACCCTTGTAAGAATAACCAAGTAATATTGAACCACTTTATTGAAGTTTTAATTTTTAATATGTTCAAAAGCCATCTTGTGCATCTAGGTATTGATTTTTAGGGTCTTATTTTTTATTGTTTTTTGTCCTATTTTTGCATAAAAATCATCTCAGTCAACTAGTGCTTAAGTTAACTTAATTTCAAATAATAGGAATCCCTTAGTTGGTGCTTGGAATAATGGTTATATTCCTTTGATGGTACCTTCAATTTTTACTATGCTCGGATAATATTTGGATTCCTTTAACATTAGCTCTAATGTGCATTGTATGTCTGATGATTTGAAAAATTGATCGATGGATTTCTTTTCTTGAATCTACCCTACTGGTCTTTGGTAGGACTTGATTATCCTAAGACCACTACTTGAATGTTTGATCCAACTAGTCATTTGTAGGATTATGTACCCTAAGACCCTTTTCATAATGCTTAGAGGATTGGCCTCACAAGTACCAGGTAGGGTTATGTATCCTAAGACCTTTTTACAGTGCCTATTCAACTTCTCCATATCAAAGCAAGAGTAATATCAGAAGGAGAGTTGGATCTTCCTTCTACATGGTCTAATAACACTAATTATGTTTGAAGCTTTGATGCTTTTATTATTGTATTAGGGCATATTAATACAACTTATCATGCTTAGTATAATATAAGTACTTGTTGTGGGGATTTACTACTTACCTTAGAATATGTCATGTCATAGGAATCCCTAGAGTCACAACCAATTTGTAGACTCTGGTGGGTCTACATCATTGACCTAGGAAATTACTAGCTATAAAACTCTAAATAAACCAGGTCAGGTAAGGAAACCCTAAAATATGGATTTGGATATTTACCATTATGATATTATAATCCATGTCATACCAGACTAAATGATATTGTGTTAGTTTTTGTTAGTTTTTGTTATTTTTTGAACAAATCATGTAGCATTCAGATTACTTATGCCAGACCTATGCTATGTTTGTTGGGTAGTCATAGCAATTTTATAAACTCCATAAAATATAAAATAAAGGGAGAGAAAAACTAGTTCATTCAAATTTATTCAAATAATGTAATAAACATGAACCATTTAAACTAGTGAAGAGAAAGTATTATTCACACATTCGAATACCGTAATATACAAATAAGAAACACACAAATCATTAACACATGAGATACCAGGAATAGAGTTGGAATTTGTATTCATAAAAATATTACATATAGACAACCCAAAAATGTTCTTGGGGTTTTATGACAATAGTTACAATCGTACCCCTATTCGAATATCTTAAGAGAGGGTCGTTCCTCCCCATCCTAATTGCAGTGATGAGAGAGTCTCAAAATATTTGTGTGTCCATTGGAAATAATCTCAGATGACTGGGATTTCTAGATAGTTCTTGAGTAATGACAAAGGAAACGGTGACATAAAAACAAAAGAAATATAGACACACAATAAGGAAATACGACTAACTTCAAGACACAACTATACCTGGATCAAAATTTTGCTCTCTAAGGTTTGATGAAAAATATCATTGCTGCAATAGTCTTCTATGTATAGAGCTAAATGATCGGGTCACATTGTAACCATTTCTCCATCGGCCCTCCACTTGGCCTAATCTCCTATCCTATACAAAATTGTGGCTGGGGCAAAAAGGGATAGGTGGCCCATGCCATTCCTCCTATGATTGTTCTTGTTGCATGCCAACTTCCTCACCACCTTGAGAAGGTGGCTCTGTCATGCCTTGATCCTTTGCTTTTTTTTTTTTGTTGGACCCCACTCCACCTTATTCATTATCAGGTGTATCGTCTTATGGGTCCCCCACTACTCTTTCTTCTCTAAGGTTTTGTAGATTTTGGTCAATGTAGACCCATGCCTCATCATGGAAATTCAAGGTAAATTTTAACAAGTTGACATCTTATGCAATATTATTTATTTTATCCTTGGACCATTCCATGGTGTTCTCAGAGAATACACATAAGTGATCTACTAGTTCAACCAAAGAAGTGAACTACTTTGTCAACTTCATATTTTGACCAAAGTCAAATTCCTGTATCTTATTGAAGATAAAATATTTAATATTGGGTGCTTAGAAAAAATCCTCCAATGTGAATCCATAGTCATTGAGTTCATTCTCCACTTCTTCTTCAGAGCTTACTATCTCTTGATCCCATCGGAGCCAGTTTGATTTATTCTACAAGAATATGAAGACCTTCATGTATTCCTCTACAAAGAAACAGATGGATCCATCTCCCAAGGTGACCATCCCCTCACTGATTTCCACATAATTTTCTTTAAATTTCTGAAATATAGGGTATATTAGGTTTATCCTCTGATTCACTTGCTGCAACAAGTCCCTTAAAATACCTGTAGTGTACCTGGTGGCATAGATATTATAGAATATTTCTATTAAATCATTCATACTCCCTTGCATTTATCTTTCATTTCTTGCTTTAATTCTTTGATGAGATCGGATTGATCATCAGCCAGCACAATAGAACTCTAAGAAGTAGTTGGCATTTGCCTTAGTTGATCTATCTCAACTTGCAACTACTACACTTTTTATTGTAATTATCCTACCATTGCAACCTTGGTATTTAAAATTATGACCTCCTTTTCTATAACTTCTACCACCTATACTTGAGAGGCCACATGTGATTTCATCATATCTATAGGACCAGTTGTGGCCATCATCACTCCTCTATCAAAATCAATCATGGCTTCCTTTAGGCTCGATGGTAGGGGAATGGCAAACATATTAGTGAACATATTGCAAGTATCATATTTTACTATTCTCCAAGACCTTCTCACTTATTTACTGGGATCTCCTTACTCCTCCATGTCTTGTATTTGATCTTCCTCATTAGCAATGAATTGGATCACTTCCCTCACCTTGGATAGTGTGAAATTCTCTATGTCTAGAGCTTGAGGACTCAATCTTGGCCTTCTTTCAGGTGGGAGGCTATGAGGGGCTCTCTATCTAGACTTCATACTCCCAAAGTATGTTTAATAATCCTCCTACTTCCTGTATTTTATTTAGTTCCTTGGGAGGAATTGGATGTTCCTTTTGATTGATCACTAGGGTGGTGGAGACCACAAAATATTGACCAATCACCAGGTCAATCTGGCTAGATAGAGAGATCAGTGCATGGGTTAAGGTCGAAGCTAAACTTTGCACCTGATGTGAGGGATGATCTACTAACTCCTTTCCCATTGATATTGTAGTGGGGGAGTTGGAAGATGTGGAGAGTCTTGTCTGCTCCTGATGGGTTGCATCTGATATCTTCATTGTGACTTCAAAAAAATCTGAGTCTTGATGGAAAATCTAGAGGGTGGGGTCTTGAAAGTCTTCTTGTAAAAGCAATAGGGACCAGAGGGACTATTTTGTCGACCAAAAATTCTCTATGTAGCCTCAAGTCAGAGCTATAATCCCCCACTGCTTCTAGCTTGTTGTAAGTTTTGCTATCCATTATCCAGACCAATTCTAACATGTCCTACCTAAGGGCCTTTTGTGTTTTGTCCTCAAATCATCCACTCTATGTGTAGCCTACAAGAGGAAGATTTTCCCTATAACATTCTATTTATGATAGCCAAGAGAATCATAGGACCTCCAGGTTATCTCCTAAAAATAGTATGTGTCCATATTCCAGATGGCCTAAAGTAAATATAAGTGGCCCAAGTATGTATAGGGGCCCATTGTGTAGGGTATTGACAACCATGGAACTCCTCACTTCTTCCTTATAGACCGGACCTTTACCTCTTCTAAAACTTGCTTCGTTATATCTAAAATGGCTATAGACATTGGGTAATGCTTCGAAAAAACTTTCAGAGGTAGCTTTGAACAATATAGTCTGACGTAAGAATATTATTCTGTAAAGAAGAATATCCTAATTTGGCCTCGTGAAGAAATGTTCTTACCCTAGTCCTGAATCTATCAGGTTCTTCCCCACATAGATGAGCATGGATCACGGGGAGGACTTCTCTGAAGAAATCCATATAATTGGAGCATACTTCTTGTATACACAACAATCGATCCTAAATTATGACATCATCAACTCCTATTTTGGTGATTAAGGACTATTCCAATTGACCTAAAACTAGGTGAATTAAAAATTAATGATAGGAAAAATGGGGGAGATGTTATTTACTTTCCAGGATAGCTTCCTATAATTTTGTCAACTCCTTGGTTGATGTTGTCATTGATAATATCCTCCCACCGATACATAGGCATCTTGTCTCTCTTGTTGCACTGAATAATAAAAAATATGACCTCCTTAGTAATTTTCTCTAAGTCCTTCATCTCTAATACCAAGTTGATCATATCCGCATAATCTTGGACCTAGGGATAGAGAATGGATTTGTGTATGGGGAATTTGGGAGGCATATGCTTATTCCTCTTTAGGAGCCTACCCGAGAAGGAGGTCTTGAGCATGAAATTGGAATGGAGGGCCAATACTTGGAAGTCCAATATTAATGATATCATGGAGAGCCTAAATACCCTCCTAATTCTATCAGTTGTAAGTCTAAATACCACCTAGTTGGTGTAATCCTTAATAGTCCTATTTCTAGGGTTGTATGCCACTACCAACCATGCGAGGAGGTCTGATGAGTGGTAGACCCTAGGGTAAACTAATTTTCTAAGGTTTGTAGCCCATTTGTTATAGATAGGGATCTTTTCATCACTATATCTCTGCACCCTCATGAATAATCCCTTGAGCAGAGTTGGGTGATGTTGATTGTCCTCCTCCATCAGGTCAAAGTTGTATATGGTGATATTTTCTAATTCCTACTTTTGATCTAGTGTGATGTATTTATTTGAAATAGATTGGTCAATCAATATCTTTGGGTCATTGGCCCTCCTAATTCTCTTAGTCACTGGACAGACCCAGATTAATTTTTTGATTTAGTCCTTTATATTTATTACCCATGTTGATGCAGTGCTCATGGAGACATAATATATAGCAATTGCAGACTGAGGATGCTCTTGTGCACTACCACTTTTTTGATTATTTACCAGCTCAATTCATCCTAGTTACTGGTACTTGTGATGCTCTCTACATGCACCTATTCAATTCACCCTCATTGATGTTACGAGGGGAAGTCACCACCTTCCTTTTAAAGAGCTTACATTAATAGCATTAGGTGGAATGTTACCTTCTTATTGGCTAAGGGAGCCTTATTCATCGTGTCATAGGGGTTGGGCACACAAATCAATTCTTCACCAAGTGTTTATTGGATACCTTTTTAATTTTCTCGGCTGGATATATGTGGAGATGAATCAAGGCCACCCATATATCTTTTTCTTATTGGCTTGGGCACGACATGCTTGCATGCCAAAAATTTGGGGCACGTGACTTTAAGAGGAGATGCATGAAATTTGTGCACCTTTAATGCACTTGTGTACTTCATTAAAAGCAAGTGCACAACTCAAAAATAAGGCTTGTGAACTTTGCATGCCCCTTTTACTCTTGTTCTCTCCATTGGAAATGGAGTGTACGACTATAAAATGGGTCAAGTGACTTTCATGCACCCCTCAACTTTCATGTGCTCCATTTAAGGTGGAGTGCACAACTCAAAAATGGGATGCACATATTTGTACACCCCTTAGACTCTTGGTGCACTCGAAAGCAATAGAGTACATGACTCAAAATGGGACACGTGAACTTCATGTGCCCCTTAGACTCTTTGTATGCTCCATTGGATGTGGAATGCACAACTTCAAAGTGGTGTGTGTAAACTTTGCACACCCTATAGACCCTTGTGCGCTCCATTAAAAGTGGAGTGCACGACTCAAAAATAGGGTGTGCAAATTTGAACTCGTGTGCGTTCCATTGAAAGAGGAGTGAACAAACCAAACAAGCTAAAAATTGAGGTTCTCAACATGATTTTTGAGTGATTACCAAAACAAAGGGGAACTAACTTAGAAAAATTTTAAATTTGGGGCTACAAAGGTGGGGTTGCTCTGCAAGGCCAACACCATCTCTAAATGGGATAGGAGAATGAATTATGGGACTTCATGAATTGTCCTAAGAACCCCAAAATATCTAGTTTGATTGGGTGTAACCTAATCAAAACAAAGAAAAAAAAAGAAAAAAAATACAGAGGACCTGACGATAATTTTGTACAGATTGAGATAAAAAACACTCACAGACACATCCACACACACATTTTTTTTTTTGAAATGGAATCATATTAGTCTCCATTACCCTCATAGGGAGGGCCAAGCAAATTTAGATGTTGGCTATTGACAGGTATGGGTATTTCTTCTCCGTCTAAGTCCTATAACCTATAAGTATGCTGACCAATCACTTTAACAATCTGATATGGGCCTAACCATTTTATCTCAAACTTACCTTTCTCCTTGGGCTTATCATTTTTTGGATCCTAGTAGAGCACTATCTCACCCTTTGAAAATGACTCACCCCTTTCTTTCTTATTAAATAAATGAGCTATTTTCTCTATCTGGGAGACCATCTTCATAATTGCCTCTCTTCTATCTTCTTCTAATTTCACAATCTAACCCATTCTCCTTTGTAGAGCCTCTAGTTTTTCGTGATCCTAAAGGAGTAAAGAGAGAGCTACATATTCCAACTGAGGTGGAAGAAGTGCACTTTTACCATAAACTAGTTCATATGGTGATTTACCTGTGGCCCTTTTTACTGATAGTTTGTCCACCCATAAAGCATATTTTAATTCACTATCCCAACTTCTTTTGTTCTTCCCTAGTGACCTCTTGATCTGGGTAATGAGATTCTTATTAGAAGATTCTACTAGTCCATTTCCCTAAGGGTAGTAATTTGTAGAGTGGGCCAACTCTATACAGTACTTGGAAAATAAGTCAATCATCTCAAAGGAGGTAAAATATTTAGAATTATATTTAACCAACTTTCTAAGCACCCCAAATCTAGTCAAAATGTTTTCCTCCAGGAAACTGATAAAAACTCATGTCATTGATCTTCCGAGGGAGGCTAACTCGATCCACTTAGTAAGGTAATATGTAGTTGTGATTATCCATTTATGGCCTCCCAAGGAATTTGGATTGATTTCTCCTATCAGGTCTATTCCCCACTGAGTAAATGGAGCTTCAATGATGATGGGTTTCAGTGGCATTGTGGGCAGATTTTTCTTGCCTGTGAAAACTTGGTAGTTGTAACACCCTTTGAAAAATTGGTAGACATCTTTGAACATTGAAGTCCAATAATAACCCACCCTCATAATAGTGTTAATTTTTGCCTTTTGAGTGAAATAGCCACTACATAATCTTATATGGAACTCTTTGATGATCTTGGGGATTTCCTTCTTTGATAGGCATAGTAATAGTACCCCACTTGGATGTCTCCAGTAGAACTGTTTTTCCTAGAGATAATACTTTTGGGTTTGTTGCTTGATACTTATTATTCTACTTTGTGATTTCCCTATAAAAATGGATAGGGTTCTCATGTATAATAGGATATCTTCATACCAACCACATTTATCATCGTCCATGGGTCTATCCTATTGCAAATCTTCTACCATGACAGTGTTGTTCATATCTTCTCCTCATTTACTAGTCATATACTTTGCTAGCCCTTGTCCTTTTTATTATTTTGATTACCTTGAACTCCACATCGTACTACAGTATTTTGACCATCCATATTGTTGAGTTTCCTAAAGGCTTTGGTTGAGTGAGGATATATTTTATAGCCATATAAGATATGCAAGCGATCACCTTGTTGCAACCAAAGATGCTTTTAAAATGTTCCAAAGCTTGTATCAGGGTAAATACCTATTTTTATATGAGTTTATATCTCAATTGGGCTCCCTTCATCCTAGAGTTCATAAATACTATAGAATTATCATTTACTTCCTCATACTTCTATGAGAATATTGCAACTATTGTGTGCTTAGAAGTGAAAGAATAGATGTTGAAGTTCTTGGAATGGTCTGTATATGTCAACATGGGTGCAGTGGTGATAGCATATTTGATCCGTTGGAAATCCCCCATGTTTTCTTCATTCCATATTATACCTGCATAATTTTTTATCATATCATTAATGGGTTTGGCAATCTCAAAAAATTTCAAAATAAATCTTCTAACCAAGTTTTTTTTGTGAAAAAAGGACCTGACCCCTTTTATATTTTTTGAGGGTGGGATTTTCGTGATGGCCTCTGTCCTTTGAGGATCAATACTTATTCCTTATTTAGAAACCACATGTCCTAGTAGCTTGCCATGGGTGGTCCCAAAAAGTCACTTCTTGGGATTAAGTGATATCCCATATTCTTTGCATATTTCAAAAACTTGGGATAGATGAGAGAAGTGATCAACTGGATTTTTTGAAAATACTGTGATGTCGTCCAAGTATACCACTACAATCTTGAACATCAGTCCTTTAAAAGTGAATTCCATGGCCCTCTAGAAAGTGGCACCAACATTCATCAACCCAAAAGATATTCTTTGATATTTGAATGTTCCCCATGGCGTGGTAAATGTCATTTTATAATGATCCTCTGGATTGACTAGGATCTTATTATACCCTCAGAAACTATCCAATAAGGATATTCTTGTTGACCCTACCACTGCCTGTAGGATTTGTTCTATATTATGAAGGGGGTAGTTATATTTGAGGAAATTTTTGTTTGAGTTCCTAAAGTCAACGCATAGCCTTATTTCCCCATTCTTTTTCTAACAGGGACTAAGTTTTCTATATAGGATGAGAATCTCACATTTTTTATTATTTTTGCATTTAATAGCTTTTACACCTCTCTTTGCATGATAAGATGCAGGGTGGGATTAAATTTTCTCTGCTTCTACCTGAAAGGTTTAGTACCTTCCTATAGGGGGATAAAATGGGTCATGAAATCGGTATTAAAAATCCTCTAATTATCGTAACTTCAGGTGAAACTGTCCATATTCTTCCTCAGGTACTAGATATACTATTTTTTTTCTTTACCTAATAATGCCTTGTCTATATTGACTATTCTTGGCTCCCTTTCTGTCCCAATGTTGACTTATTCAGCTTTTGATTCATGAAATGCAGACTTGTGTGCCTTATCAAAATCATCAAAAAGGCTCTCTAAAGACACCAACCCCCTAGGAATATTATTGGTTTTTAATTGTATTACTTTTGTAGGCTCCCCTATAATATGTTGCAATTTATTCTCATATTTCTTCATCACATATCACGCCAGCAAAATGATTCTATACAATCATAAAATCTCTTATATTAATATCATTCTGGAAAACCTGCAAGTATATCATGTTATCCAAGACAGAAGGGTAATATACAAATATGGTGGGAAACCTATCCATGTACTCAATATCTATTTCATTACTGTCTACCCTAAAAGCATTTACGACCAGCAGGTTGGTGATATGGTTATTTTCTATGGGAATCTAAGATATGTTAAAATCTAAAAATCTATCTACTTCATACCACACTGCCTATCTATACTGCTTCAACCTGGGGTGTTTGGTTTGATATTTCCCTTTCACTTGTTGGATAATCAGGCCAGCATCCCCATAAATAATGAGATAATTTATACCGAGTTCTTTAGTTTTTCTTAGCCCAAGCAGTAGTGCTTCATACTCAGCCACATTATTTGTGTAGGAAAATTCCATTCGATAAGGTATACCCAAATAGTTACCTTTTATATTAGTCAGATTTATCCCAGCACCAACCTCTATTTATGACTTGGCCCCATTGAAGTTCATTGTCCACATCTCAGTGGTTAAAATTATATTTGATTCTGCATCCACTGCTGCATTTACTTTAGGATCCATACCCTATGCATTAGGTACTTATTTTAGAAAATGTGTATGCCAAATGGAATAAACACCCAATTTTTTTTCTTCAACAGAGCTGACTAGATTGATTGTTGTATTGTCAGGACTTCTCAATTCAACTGAGTATTTGTTAAAAGGATCCCTTCTCAAGTTTGTTTGCTCTTTTGATGAGAGAGGTATGGTGGCATATGACCAATACAATTGGATTGATTCACTCAACTATCTTACCCAATATCTAGATAATAATAAGGAGAAGAAAGGGTCCACATCTACTACAACCACATCCATCATGATGCCTTTCTTAGTGTACTAATCTAGTAAAACTATAAGGCCTGTGACAATCCCTACACAGGGCACTTGTATGCTATCCATGATAGATATATGAGGGGAATATTTAGTGCACATTTATCCCAATTTGTCAACCACCTAATTTGACATGATGTTGTGGGATGCTCCGCTGTCAACCATGCAGTTGTGAATCACATAGTGGTCTTCATATCCTAAAGTATAATGAAGGGATATATAAAAGGACCATAGTGAATAGGGATTCCTACCAGGAATATTAGAAGGTGAATCAGTGAGAACATGATCATTTTCATATTTAGTTAGACCAAAGGCCCTACAAGCCTGTTCTTTATATTTGGTCATTGTCATCAATTCCCCAAAAGTTATGTTAAAATTTTGTTTCGATAATTTGAGCCTTGCATAAAACTCAACTTTCTTATTTTTTGTTACCTTATTGAATTCCTATTTTTTCTTAATCTAACTAACTATTTCAAATATCTCAGGGAGAGTGGGTTGATGAATACAATTATTTCTTCACATTGGCGTACCCCCTACCCTCAGTTGTATCTTTTTTGTCAGTTTTATTTGGTACAGTATAGTTTCGAATATTAGTGGCATGGATCCTTTCCAAGGCCTCAACCTCTTCTATTGTGGGATCAGCTTGTCTTATTTCATTCATTTAAAATGATTATCTGGTGTTATTTTTTAATTTTTTACTCTATCAAGGGTGAAGGCTATGGTTTTGGCTTTAGAAATGAGGGATTCATTCAACTCCTTTTGAGCTTGTGGTTTTTTAGTGGTTTCATCCCATGTCCAACATGTGTTCACCCTAATCTCATCATCTGATCCTTCCTCAAGGTCAATGCCTATATGCAGACCAAGGTAAATGTCATAATTGACTGAGTTATGGGGGGTATCACATACCGAGAAATAAAAAGGAAAATCAGAGGCCATAATAACCAAAGCCATGGGGTTCAGGACAACATCTTGATCTGTGTGAACCTCCTTTCTTTTCCAATTATTATTTTGATTTATTTGCCCTTCATTATTCCAATTCATGTTGAAATTTCTCCTAAAAGGATGCCTACCTTATTTCTGGTGCTGTGAGGATTCCCCATTATCTGCTTTATCCCTTTCTATTTTAGCCAGTCTATTGTTCATTAAGTGAAAAAATTATGTTACCTAAGTTGACAATTTATCAATGAGATCAGGTTCTAATTTTTTTATACTGAAACCCACTTTCTTTGACTTCTTTTATGTTTTGCCAAGACTAGTATCTATTGAGGATGACTTCATCTTCCCACTATCTATCATGTTTCTTTCAATTATTATGGTTTTTTCTATACAAGCATCAATGGTGAGTGTGGACTCCTATTTGAGTTCATAGTTGAAGTCCCTAGAGAATGTATTTTTATAGAAACAAATAGACTGGTGATCATTTAGCCTTAGAGTTATTTAGATTTTGTTTCGTAATTTGTTGAACTACCTATTAAAATCATCTACGATTTCACTATCCTTCTTCTTCAATCTTACTAGCTTAGTTAACAAAGACTATTCATTCCTCTTTTCTCCATATTTCCTAAGGAATGCAGTTTCTAATTCTTAAAAGGTGCCTATAGTGTTTGTTGCGAGACTGTTTAACTACTCTCTAGCATATTTTTCCAAGGTCTAAATAAATAGCCTAAGGACAACATCTTTATCTTCCACTTCTAGGCTATCCATGGCATATAAGAAGTCTTTAATATGGTATTCACCCGTTATGGTGTTATCTCCTAGGAATTTAGGCAGATATTTGTGGACCTTAGGGATATATGGGCTTAGGATAAGAGGTAATACAAAGGGCCTATACCTATTGGTACACCAGTTGTTTAAAGGAGGATTTGCCATTTGTGTAATTGGGCCCCTTAGCACAGGAGGTACAATAGATAGGACAATGCTTGATATATGTGGACTTTTAGAAATAAAATTTGTACTATTGTTATTATGATTATCTAAAGGAACAAAGAGTGAAGGTTCCTTTTTGTTTCTACGTGGTTGGAAAAGTACCTGTGGATATGAAAGTTTGAGGTAGAGTTATTTTCCATTGCAATGGTGCCAAAAACTGTTGTGGGGATTTCCTAGTTACCTTCTTAAAATATATCACATCATAGGAATCCCTAGAGTCACAACCAGTTTGTAGACTCTGCTGGGTCTACCTCTTTGACCTAGGAAAATACTATCTATAAGACTCTAAATAGACCAGGTCGAGTAAGGAAACCCTAGAATATGGGTTTGGATATTTACCATTATGATATTATAACCCATGTCTTACCAGATTAAATGATATTGTGTTAGTTTTTGTTCTTTTTTGACCAAACCATGTAGCATTCAAATTACTTATGCCATACCGGTGCCATGTCCATTGGGTAGTCATAGCAATTTTATAAACTCCATGAACTAGAAAATAAAGGGAAGGAAAAACTAGTCCATTCAAATATATTCAAATAATGTAATAAACATAAACCATAAAACTAGTAAAGAGAAAGCATTATCTACACATTCATAAACCATAACATACAGATAAGCAACACAAAAATCATTAACACGAGAGATACCAGAAACGGAGTTGAAATTTACATTCATAAAAAGATTACATATAGACAACCCAGAAGAGTGCTCAGTTTTTTATGGCAATAGTTACAATCGCACCCCTGTTCGAATATCATAATAGAGGGTATTTCCTCCCCATCCTAATTGTAGTGATGATAGAGCCTCCAAATATTTGCGCATCTATTAGAAATAATCTTAGCTAACCAATATTCTTAGACAATTTCTGAGTAATTACATAGGAAAATGTGACATAAGAAATAAAAGAAAGACAAACACATAGGAAGGAAATACGACTAAATTCAAGATATAGCTATACCTGGATTAAAATTTTGCTATCTAAGGTTTGATGAAAAATGGTACTACTACAATAGTCTTCTATGTATAGATTTGAATGATCAGGTTGCATTGTAACTGTTTCTCCATTGGCCTTCCACCTAGCCTGATCTCATGTCCTGTACAAAATTGTGGCAAGGGCAAAAAGAGATAGGTGGCCCACACCATTCCTCCTATGACTGTTCTTGTTGCGTTCCAACTTCTTCACCACCTTGAGAAGGTGGATCTATTGTATCTTGATACTCTGCTTCTTTTACTGTGCTCAATCCCACCCTGCCTTATTTGTTATCAAACACATCATCTTGTGGGTACCCACTACTCTTTCTTCTCCAAGGTTTTATAGTTTTTGGTCAATGTAGACCCATGTCTCATCATGGAAATTCAAGGTGAATTTTAACAATTTTACATCTTGTGTAGTCTTATTTATTCGATCCTTGGACCTTTTCACGATGTTCTCCAAGATTACACATAAGCGATATACTATTTCATCCAAGGAAGTGAACTGCTTTGTCAGCTTCATATTTTTACCAAATTCAAATTCATATATTTTATTGAAGATAAAATATTTAATATTGGGTGCTTGGAAAAACTCCAATGTGAATCCACAGTCATTGATTTCATTCTCCACTTCTTATTCATAGCTTACTGTCTCTTGATCCCACGAGAGCCAGTTTGGTTTATTATACAAGCAGATGAAGACCTTCGTGTATTCCTTTACAAAGAAATAGATGGATCCATCTCTCAAGGTGACCATCTCCTCACTGATTTCCACATAATTTTTTTTAATATTTTAAATTTAGGGTATATCAGATTTATCCTCTAATTCACTTGCTACAACAGGTCCCTCAAAACACCTGTGGCATTCCTGGTGGTATAGATATTATAGAATATTGCTATTAAATCAGCCATACTCCCCTGCATTTTATCTTTCATTTCTTTCTTAAATTTTTCAATGAGATTGGAGTGATCATCAGTCAGCATGGTAGCACTCTGAGAAGTAGTTATCATTTGTCTTAGTTGATCTATCTCAACTTGCAACTGCTGCACTTTCTATTATAATTGTTCTACCTTTGTGACCTTGGTATTTAAAATTGTGACCTCCTTTTCTATAGCTTCCACCACCTATACCTGAGAGGCCACATGTGATTTCATCATGTCTACAAGATCGATCATGGCCATCATCACTCCTCTATCAAAATCAATCATGGCTTCCTTTAGGCTTTATGGTAGGGTAATGGAAAACGTGGCAGTGGACACATCGCAATCCTTCTCAATCCTTTATTGGGAGGTCTTTGCTCCTCCATTTCCTATACTTGATCTTCCTCATCAATAGTGAATTGGATCTCTTACCTCACCCTAGATAGTGTTAAATTATCTCTTTCTAGAGTTTATAACTCAATCCTTGCATTATTTTAGGTGGGAGACTATGATGGGATCTCTATCTAGACTTCATACTCTCATAGTACATTTTAAAATCCTCCTACTTTATATATTTTATTTAGTGACTTGAGAGGAATTGGATGTTCCTTTTGATTGATCACCAGGGTGATGAATACAATAGAATATTGGTCAACTTCCAGGTCAGTCTAGCTGGATAGAGATATCAATATCTAGGTCAAGATCAAAGCTAAAATTTGTACCTAATGTGAGGGATGAGCTACTAACTCCTTTCCACTCGATATTGCAGTGGGGGAGTTGGAATATGCGGAGAGTCTTGAATGCTCTTGATAGGCTATGTCTGATATCTTCATTGTGACTAAAAGAAATTTGAGTCTTGATGGACAATTTAGAGGGTGGGGTCCTGAAAGTCTTCTAGCAAAGCAACAGGGACAATAGGGACTATTTTTTCAACCAATAATTCTCTATGTAACCTCAATTCAGAGCTATAATCCCCCACTACTTTTAGCTTACTGTGAGGTCTGCTATCCATTCGCCAGACCAATTCTAATGACAAGTCCTGCTTGAGGATATTTTGTATTTCATCCTTGAAATCATCCACTTTTTGTGTAACCTATAGGAGAGATATTTTTCCTATGATAGTCTATTTATGATAGTCAAGAGGATCGTAGGACCTCCAGGTGATCTCTTGAAAATAGAATGTGTCCATATTCTAGATGGCCCAAAGTAAAGAGAAGTGGCCCAGGTATGTATAGGGACCCATTGTGTAGGGTATTGACAACCATGGAACTCCTCCCTTCTTCCTTATAGATGGACCTTTACCTCTTTTGCAATTTTTTTGGTTATCTCTAAAATAGCTATGGACATTGGGTAATGCTTTGGTAAAGCTTTCGAGGGTAGCTTTGACCCATACAGTTTGATGTAAGAATATTATTCTATAAAGAAGAAATTTTATGCTTTGGCCTCGTGAAGAAACATTCTTACCCCAGCCCTAAATCTGTTCGATTCCCCAAATAGCCAAGCATTGATCATGAGGAGTACTTCTTCAAAGAAAGTTGTATAATTGGAGCATCCTTCCTGTATACACAATAGTAGATCCTGAATTGTGTTAGTACTGACTCCTCCTATTTTAGCGATTAAGGACTGTTCCAATTTACCTAAAACCAGGTGAATTAAAAATGAATAATAGGAAAAAAGGGGGAGTTCTTTATTTTCCAGGATAGCTTCCTATAATTCTATCAACTTCTAGTTGACATTGTCACTGATAATATCCTTCCATAGATACATAGGTGTATTGTCTCTCTTGTTGCACTGAATAATTGGAAACATGACCTCCTTAGTAATATGCTCTAAGTCATTCATCCCCAATACCAAGTTGATCATATCCGCATAATCCTAGGCCCAAGGGTGGAGAATGTATTTGTGTATGGGGAATTTGGGATGCATATGCTTATTCCTCTTGAGGAGCCTACTCGAGAAGGATATCTTAAGCATGAAATTAGACTAGAGGACCGATACCTAGAATTCTAATATTAATGATGTCATGTAGAGCCTGAATACCCTCCTAATTCTATCAATTGTAAGTCTAAATACCATCTGGTTGGTGTGAACCCTGAAAGTCTTGTTCCTAGGTTTTTATGCTACTACCAACCATGTGAGGAGGTTTGACGAGTGGTAGACCCTAGGGTAAACCAATTTTAAGGTTTGTAGCCCATTTGTTATAGATAGGGCTCTATTCATCACTATCTCTCTACGTCCTCATGAATAATCCCCTAAGTAGAGTTGGGTGATGTTGATTATACTCCTCCATCAGGTCAAAGATGTATATGGTAATATTTTCTAATTCTTGCTACTGATTTGGTGTGATGTCTTTTTTCAGAATAGATTGATCAATCAGTGCCTTTGGATCCTTGGACCTCCCCATTCTCTTAGTCATTGTCCAAGCCCTGGTTAATTTTTTTATTAGGGATTTTACATCTGTTACCCCTATTGATGCAACACTCATGGAAGCCATCAGGTTGGATAATTGTGGACTGAGGATTCTCATGTGCACTATCACATTTTTTATTATTTACCATCTCAATTCACCTTGATGACTAGTACTTACGACACTCTTTGCATGCGCATATTCAATTCACCCTCATTGATGTTACAAGGGAAAGTCACCACCTTCCTTTTAAAGAGCTTACACTAATAGCATTAGGTGGAACGCTACCTCATTATTGGTTGAGGGATCCTTATTCATCATGCCATAGGGGTTGGGCACATGAATCAATTCTTCACTAGGTGTTGATTGGATGCCTTTTCAATTTGCTCAGTTGGATCTTTACAAAGAGGAATCAAGGTCGTCCATATGTGATAAGGATACGGTATGGCATTAAATAATATGCCTTAAATGCATTTGTATAGATAGAGATGAGGGATATTAACTATTATTGTGCATATTAAATGCACCCTTATCCTCTTATCTACACATGGTATTGAGCACATGGTTTGGCTCATACCATGGTATTGAATATGTATTTTAGGCCTATAAATTGATATGTTTTATGAATATAAAGTAATCTAGAGTTTAGCCTATAATTCCACTAGTTGATGACAAGACGCCATCGACTTAGTTCTTTGTACCTTCGACGACTGTAGGCCATTGCATAGATCTGCACCTACCTACCAACCTACATATGAATTATGACACATGAGGCTGGATATTTATGGCTCAACCAGTAGTGCACTCTCCCATCATCGCAAATGCTAGTACCTCATTTCCTTTTACCACAATTCTATGGCCCTCATACTATGGTCACTGGCCCTGCAATCTCCATCGTGCTAGCGATCTATGATTCAAAGACGATCTACAAATTTTTGCGCATGATCATTCATTTTTGTAGATTCTCCATGGAGGTAACCTTGTAGCAATGCATCACATACGAATCCTGCATCATAGCACTAAATATACTATTGGATAATTTGATCCCACCATATCAGTCACACTCCTACCACAGCCTTACCAGGGCCTATGATATCATTTCCTATGCAACACATGAATACAGCCCTTCGATCTAGCTACAATCGAGAAGGTACTTCCATGAATCTAGCTATTTTTCCATGTGATCACCTTGCATGAGGTGGCCTCATCTCTTGTGCTCTATAAATCATTCCATAACTCCATCACAGTACTTCCTACACACACTATCATTTTGATACCTTCATGGTCTTACAACCATTGTTGACCTCCCCTCGGTAGATCGTACACTTACAAATCGTCATCCAATAGCTACCCCAGGCATAGTTCATTGCTTTGTAGCTCACATCTACACTGATTTATGCACCAAATGGCTCAACGTCTCTACCTCATGATTTGATTCATATGTTATTTATCATATTTGGATGAGCATCAATGGTTTCCATGACTTGATAATAGCTCCAGGTGCAGGAAGATATTGCTACTAACTGCAACACTTTATCGTAAGATATAACACTCTTCAAATTTGATCTACCACTCTTCAACTGGATACCACACAAACATCGATAAGATTCTTCCACACATCATTCACCTCTTATAGGTATGATCGTTGTGTTCATCTCTTGCAAATGTAATCCCTGCATTCACTCACCCACAACCAGTTCGTAGGTAGTGATAAAATGACATGAATAAAAAAATTAAATTACCCTCATAATGTTGAACATCGACCAATCAAACCATGCACCACAAAACTAAATAATATCCTTTTGGGACCTGACACATGGTAGTTGTTTCTTGGTTGAATTAAATGGATGAGGTAGAGATACGTGTCAGCCATTGAAGGGAGGGTTGTTGATTTTTACGTTTTAGTGGTAGTAATTTGTGGGTATTATCCCACATCACTTGTATGGTAGGTACAAGTGTGTTTAATAATGACAAGATTGCTTTAAGTGCAAGACTACCCTTTGAAGATATCTAGTGCCCACTGACTACAACGAGCGCTAACGATGCGTGTTGTTAGAACACCTAGCTGACCAATGTTTGATGATCATGCATAATTGACTCCTTTGCATCAGCATCACCCTACACCATTTGGTTGACCACATTGCACAAATTTTTGTTTTAGTTGATGGTTTTCCATAATATTCTACTATTTCACATTACCTTAAGTGGACTGCCCACTTTTCGAACCATCATGAGCAAGCTCGTGGTGATACATCTCATCTATTAAATCGCATGTTCCAAGCACATATTCCCATTCCAAATTGTCTAGGGTGTTCCAAATGATCCCTTTATTTTTTTTCAAAAATTTGGTTGTATTTTTCACTTTTTGAGGCTTTATTTTGCATCAAAAATAGCTTTATGTACATTCATTGGAAAGCTCTTTTCACGATGGATCCATTAGAAGCATAAAATTTAATTTTTGTAAAGGTTTGCTTTAACCTATGATGCTCAAAAGTTTATATTGCCACAATTATCATTTAAACTCTTTTGTTGTATTATGGAGTGCACTCTCGGTTGAATTTGATACTCCTCAATCCACATTTATTTTTAGAGACTCTTTTGGAAGCAGATTTATTCTCTAGACCATGGCCTTTGCATACAGGTACTCCCCACTAATGGGGTTGTCTCGAAGATGTTAACAACCACAACCCTTCTTATGTGATCCACATCTATCACATGGGTACTCCTCCTTCACTTTCGGAGTTGTCGTTCTCTCTTCCTTCAATAGATTAAGGCCCTTTCTTTGTGATCCTAGTCATCACATGGGTCTTCGCCCTCTCATGACATTTGGTATTCCTACAAATTGGAGTTTTTTTAGCCCTCTTGTGGTTTGTCTCTCAAGTGTATTTCAACACATCAGCTTTTCGTAGCTCAGCACATATCTTCACCATCAAGACATATCAGGCAACACTCCATTAGTTCTTCGACATCAACTTCTATATTGACTTTATTGGATCCTTTGCTTCATTTTTCTCTTTTTCTCTTCTCCACATTATCCTTTCCTGTTTGTATGCATTGGGGACCAATGCATCTACAATGGGGAGGAATGATAAGGATACAATATGACATTAAATAATATGCCTTAAATGCATTTGTATAGATAGATATGAGGGATATTAACTATTATTGTGCATATTAAATGCACCCTTATCCTCTTATCCACACATGGTATTGAGCACATGGTTTGGCTCATACCATGGTATTGAATATGTATTTCAGGCCTATAAATTGGCATGTTTTATGAATATAAAATAATTTAGATTTTAGTCTATAATTTCGTATCATATCTTTTTCTTATTGGCTTGGGTGCGACATGCTTGCATGCCAAAAATTTGGGATGCGTGATTTTAAGAGGAGGCATGTGAACTTTATACACCTTTAATGCACTTGTACACTTCATTAAAAGAAAGCACACAACTAAAAAATGGGGTGCGCAAACTTCGCTCGCCCCTTTCACTCTTATGCGCTCCATTAGAAATGGAGCACACGATCATAAAATGGGGTGTGTGACTTTTGCACGTCCCTCAACTTTGGTGCACTCCATTAAAGGTGGAGCGCACGACTCAAAAATGGGGTGCACAAATTTGCACACCCCTTAGACTCTTGGTGTGCTCCAAAGCAACAGAGCACATAACTCAAAATGGGGTGTGTGAAATTCACATGCCCCTTGGACTCTTTGTGCGCTCCATTTGAGGTGGAGTGCACGATTTCAAAGTGGGATTTGTGAACTTTACTCACCCCTTAGACCCTTGTGTGCTCCATTAAAAGTGGAGCGCACGACTCAAAAATAGGGTACATAAACTTTGTACACCCCTTGAAATCTTGTGTGCTCCATTGGAAGTGGAGTGCACAAACCAAACAAGCTAAAACTTGAGGTGCTCAACATTATTTTCAAGCACTTACCAAAACAAAGGGAAAATGACTTAGAAAATTTTGAAATTTGGGGCTACAAAGGTGAGGTTGCTCTACAAGACCAACAACACTATCCATGTGAGGACAATAACTAATATAGACTTAAGCACCTTGTGAGTGGTGGTTACAACCACTTCCTAACCTCACACTACTAAACTATGATAGTAATAATAGTAATAATTCCTAACAACTATTATATTTTTATTATTATACTAAGTTTATATTGTGTTTCCTTTATATTAATCCATAATATAAATAGAGTAATTGGTCAATAACTTGTAGTGTAAAATTAGTTACATTACAAGGGTGAGTGGGCAACTGCGTTGATGTGAGATGGCTAGCTAAGGTTTGTGATCCATGCCATGGGTCCATTCAACTCTAGTTCAAATCACACTAGCTACCATAACCCATTTTTTCAAACTACGACATGGGTGAGTGTGTGGATGTGTGTGTATGGTTATGTGTTTGACCCCTATTAATAATTTCATCTCTCACCCCCCTTATCAGAGGTCATGGTTGGGATATGGATGCCCAACCTTGCATGTTGGTCGTAGGGGTTTCTCACACTAACCTCAATAAAAAAAATTAATTACATTACTACATTCAATTATAATTGTGATGTATACCAATGAAAGTAGATATAAACACAAGAAAAAAAAAATTAAATAAAAGAAAAATTTACCAATAAAATTTTAAATGCCTCAATTTAATGAAAATTAATGCACGTCTATATGTATAGATCATTAAAAAAAAAAAATTATGAACACAAATCCACGTCACGGTTTGAACCTTGGACCTCCCATACCATGGTTTGAACCTTGGACCTCCCAAAGAAGATCCAAAGCCCAAACAGTTGCGCTGCCCCCTTCCCACATACATCATAAATTTTACTAGAACATATATCCTACAAACACTTTTGATTGTGTCATTAAATTTAAAATATACATCATATAAATCATTCTTTATTCAAACATTTTTATCTTAGTTCAATATTTTATAAATATTTTCTCTTTAAATATAAAACATCAACTCTACAAACTACTATGCCAAATTATTTGGTAGAAAATATCAATGAAATTAATTTTTATTAAAATTAAGAAACAATTTATCATACTATGTGCTAAACGGATAATGCATATTCTCTTATAAAAAACTTGAAAAAAAACCAGGATTGTATCACGGAAGGAGCTCCTATGCAAGTTAATTCTTTTAAAAAGTCAACGTTGTTTAAATGATATGAAAACAGTATTAATTAATTTCTATAAAACACAGTTACACATGAAATTTTTAAAAGAATTAATGCTTGAAAATATGGATTATTCAAAAAAAAAACATTATAATACAATTATTTATATATATATATATATATATATTTATAAAAAAAAAAAAAAATTATGTATATCTGAAACCTGAAACTTTTCCAGAAAGCTTATCCATCTACACTATTCAGACTCCGTTCCATAGATAAATTTAATTTTTCTTAAAGAGACTTAATCTTTTTACAATGAATTCTTTTTACTTATTATTCGTCTAATATCCTCCATCTCTGATAATCTATAAAAAAAAAAAATTCTTAAAAAAAACTATTATAAACATTTGAGTGAATCACTTAAATCAAGGAAATCTTATTAAAATCCTTTACAATAAGTAGGTTTTCACTAGACAGTATCCCTGCTAATCTAAGATCCTATGTCCATACGTAACATTTAAAAAAAAAACACACCACTCAACTAGAAACCGTGGGTCAGCCTATGATGATGTAAATTCCTATTGCAATAAGGAAAATAGTCATCAGTGCAAAGAATATGATGGTGTGGACGAATATAGATAATCCGCCGGTCTGGAAGTTGTTGAAGGCTATGAATCGGCCCTTCGCAGCTAACTGAAACAAAAGTCCCGGCGATAGCAATACGAACAGGATTGTTCCGATTATCTCCGGTGCCCAATCCCTCCCCATTTATGTTTCAGACTATCAGCGCTACTGCCAGAAGATATCGACTATATCAAAGGCATTGAAAAACCGATGGAGTCTTCTTAAACGAATACGCAGCTGAATATTGCAAGGAATGTTATATTTTTTTTTTTGTTTGTTCCTTCTGCTTGTCGATTTATTAGACAAAGAAGGAAACGTAACACACAAGGAATTTGAAAATGAACGACCTGCCTCTGGATTTAGATTTAGGTAAAGTCTAAAAGCAAAAGGACAACACAAACAAACTACTCTAAGCTAACGAGTAGCTTTCCGCCGGCCATAACTAGACTATGTTAGGTGTGAAGAAGTTAAAGGTTTGGTTTTTCTGCATGTTCAAATAAAATATATAGAAACTTTTTATTTAAAAGAATAGGTTTGTTAGTAATACTTTTGTGTTTACTAATGGATTGTTTTAGTCCAATTGTTAGCAACTGTCTAGGGTTTTAGTTTGTGGAGTCATGTTCCTTATACACAATGAGTAAATAATAAATAATTTTTTTTGCTCGAAAATAAGGGGTTGTATTCCAGTTTCCACCCTTCACAAATTACAACTAGTTTGAGAGTTTACAAATAAATACACTTTTCATCTCAATTGATACTATACATAGAAAACCTACACCTACATATGGATTCTTATTATTATTTATTTAGTTTATTCTTATTATTTATTTATTTTAATTTTTGAATACAAATATTCTAAAATTCAGTATAATATATAGTTTATAGGAAAACATATTATTGTTATAAAATAAAATATATATTAACAATGGAAAACATTATAGTAAATCACAAGTGTTTCCTTCATTTAATGTATGTGTAAACCTAGAAACTTTAAATTCTTTACCAAGATCTTGCATTTTCACAATTATCTCTTGTATGTTCAATGGAGCATTTGCTTTCCTCAAAATCACATGTATAACTATCAAAGAATCACCTTTCATCCATACACTATTCCATTTCATTTGTTTGCATATATTTAACCCTTCTAAAGCTGCCCAAGCTTCTTTTCCAACTGGTCCTGGATTTCCCTTAGATGCTCCATCAAAATTTAATCTAACCAACTCCACATCTCATGGTTTCCACTTTATATTCTTTGTTTGCATATTTTTAACCCTTCTAAAGTTGCCCAAGATTCTTTTCCTACTGGTCCTAGATTTCCCTTAAATGCTCCATCAAAATTTAATCTAACCAACTCCACATCTCATGGTTTCCACTTTGTACTCTTTACCTTCTTTTTGCTTCTCTTGTACTTAACATCATAATTCCATTTAATGACTTGGATCCATCTATCAAGGCTCATTGCTTCTAGATTAGGGACTCTGTGAGTTGATAGGGTTGATTTAGACTCCTCTATGGCTAAACACATCTTCATTTTCATTTCCTCTAATTGTTTTCCTTTTCTTTAAATATTCTTCTATTCTTTTTTTATATATTCAATTTAAATTTTTAATTAATTTATAAATTGGTCTATTCTCATAGCTTAGGAAATAAAATCCCAAATAGATGTTTATATCAGCCATTTGCTCCACATTGGCCTTCTAGATTTAGTAAAGGGACGATTATATTTCTTAATGCAAATGTTTGAAATTAAAACTTTGAACCAAAAAAAACACAGAAACATTATTTTGGAAAAATAAAAATAAAGCATCTATAAACATTGTTTTTATGTAACATTTTTTATAAGCATTGTTTTTATGTAATATTTTTTTTTATGTTTTATTGGGTTGCAATTGACAATGAAGTGAGAATAACTCATTTGGAATGAAGAATGCCCCAGTTTCAATCAAGGGAGCTCAATATATAATTTATAAATGCTTTAGTAATTATAAGATAAATATTAAAAAAATTATATTATTTGTATTTATTATCTGAGATAGTTTATTCTTTTAATTTTTTTAATATTATTAAATGAAAACAACAAATTTATATTAAATTAATCTAAAATCTTTTACAATAAAAAAAAAAGTGGGTGGGTTAACAAACCCCATAGGGAATCAAACTAACCCTCAGGTTAGTAAACAAAGTCGCCAACAAAACACAAGTTTACCAATCATGATCATTGATGACCATTACATCAAATAAAGCATATCATATGGATTAATGTACCCTGGTGTGTTGTCCTGCATAAATTGTTAGTGATTATGGGATGGGAATCCACCCCTCTACATCACGATTAAGGCCTTCAGTATCCGTGTTGCTCCAACCAACTACTGGCCCAAGTGAAACTGAAACTGGTTGAACGTCATCCCACCCCCCATCCTAGCAGGACGAACAAGCAGTGTCAATATTAGACTACTTCCTAACTGGTGAGGGTTGAGACTAGTACCTATCTACGAGAACACTTCTTGCATATGATGGAGGCCGATGGTGAGAGCATGATCGAAAATACTTCTAAGAAGAACACTCTAAGGGGGATTTGATTGACTATACACATAGCATTGGTCTAGTGTGCAAGAATAACATGCATATGATCCAACTCCATAGCAACTTTGTTGGCTTGAGTACATATCTGTAACCACATGTCATTAAAATTTTCTAATTTGTCAGCATGAGTAAATGTGATAGAAGGTGTATACTGTTTAAAAATAATTCTGGTACGGGCCTTCCAAATATGAAAGAGAAGGCTAATCATGAAAACCTATCACACTTCAAAAAATGGGTGAAACAAAGTAAAAGAGTCTACAAGAAGAGCTTGGGGCCAAGAAACTCTTGCAACTATAAATAGAAAAAAGGAAAGAACCCATTTCCAAGCTTACCTATATCTTCTACAATTCTAAATGAGATGATTACAAGACTTGGGTACACGTACACCATAAAAATGAAATTTAGGATCATAAATTCCAAGGTGCTTCAAATGTTCCCCCAAGAGAAGGCCTTGACACAGCAAGCTCCACGTAAAAAAAAATATTACTTGGGCTCAACATAAGTAGCCAAAAAAAATTAAAATCTAGAATTCCATCTAGTCCTTGTAGAAAATTCCCAATGCTTATTGAGCTTAGGCACCAGAGGAAGATGAGGAGATAACCACTTATACCCCAAATTAGCCTTATAATTAAGTAAAGGAGTGTCAACATGTCATCTCCAGTCTGACCACCAAGGATGCTCCGAGCACACACCAATCTTGTGCAACATAGAAAAAGGGGTGATAGCAATAATAGTGTCATACGTATCTTTTTCTACACCATTCAGCCTGAAGGTGCATTTGAAATCATTCAATGGGATCCAATACCTGGTTTGGAAAGAAAATAAATCAACTACTGTAACAATACCCTTTTTGAAAAACTATTGACCATGAATCCATTGCACCCAAGCTAAGGGATATCCTTGATGAAGAAACATGGGGGACCACCAAATATTCATAGAATTGATGGATAAGCCTTTACAAAAGCCATATCCTCTCCAATATATCTCAGGAGTGAGCTACTACTAGGCTTTCCACATACTTTTAATAACAAAGGAGCCAAAAATCTTAACAAAAACTGGAGAAATAGTGAGAGAGGGAAAATCCAAACCTCTCCATGCTCTACATTTTAAGGGAATACCAGAGGAAATGAAATGTCAAACTAGAACTTTCCAAGATGCAGCTCCCCTCAGAGCTTTGACCACCCACTTAGCACATAGAGCAAGACCTTAGCGTCTATAGTCTATTAGACCCATTCTGCTAGATTCTATGGTAAAACAATAAATATCCCAGGCAACTCCATGAAATCCCTTTATTTCAAAAGAATTTTTCCAAAGAAAATCTCGAAGGAGTTTCTCAAGATTCTTATAGCAAGATTGTGAAGGAACCTAGAAAGAGGAATAGTATACATGAGTGGTAGATAAAAATTTAGAGCAAAAAAAAAATTTACCTACTAATGATAGCTTCTTAGTAAGCTAGAAATCAAGTTTCTTTTCAATTGTTTGAAGCACATAATTCCAAATTTGAGCAGGGGAGCCTTGAAAGGCAAAATAAATACGAAGAAAATTAAAAACTTCTCTAAGAGGTATCTAATTCCAATGATACCCTTGAAGCCAAGGTGGCATAGGAAATGGAGACTATCTAAAGTAGGAGGTATTCCTCCATTGTATGCTAGAACCAGAGGTTATGCAAAAGGTGTTCATAAAAAATAGAGCATTAAAAATAGATTGCTCCTCTTCCCTTATAGTAAGAAATGAGTCATCAACAATGTGACCATTAATAAGTTATCCCTGATCATTCAAAAGAAAAATACCTTTAATAAGACCTGTAGAAGCTTGAGTAGCTAAAATATAACTGAAGGCTTCAGCAACAAGCACATATAAAGAAGGATCAATAGGAAACCCTTGCCGAATAGACCTAAGAAGGCCCATTGCTTCATATTGTGAATTGTTCAGATTGAGAATAGCCAAAGCATCTCTGAATAGCATAGCAATAGTCTGAATGAAAACTGTCCCAAATCCTAAAGCTTTGAGCATAGCAAGAATGAATCTCCATTCAATGTGATCATAAGATTTCTCAAAATAAATCTTAATAAAAAGCATATTCTGGTTTGACATCTGAGCCCATTCAATTCCCTCCTAAATAGCTAGAAAATTATTGAGAATGTACCTTCCTTGAATAAAGACAGTTTGCTCTGATCTGAATATCAAAGGAAGAAGAGGCCTAAGGCAAAGAGCCAAATCTTTGGCAATAATCTTGTAATTAACATTCAACAAAGTAATAGGCCTTGAATTAGTGATCAACTTTGAGTCCCCTTTCTTGGGTATGAATTTGATATTTCCCCTATTAATAATTGCTCCCAAAAAGCCTACTCAAATAGCCTCCAGATAACATTTATGTAGATCAAGACCAACTAAGTCCCAAAGACCCTTGTAGAACTCACAGAGAAAGCCATACATACTTGGTGCTTTAGCATTTTCAATTTGAAACAATGCATCATCCAGATATATAAGAGAGAGTAGTTTATCACACCTTGCTCTTTGAGACTCTGAAACCTTAATCGATATAATTATCATACAAGCTACCAGTGCTTGCTCCCGCTCAGGGAAATAAGCTTGAGTGGCAAAAATATTAGTATAGTGTTGTAGACACCAAAACAACACCAATCCGATTATGTGACTGCAAACACTGATCGCATTGACACACACAGCCCCAAGGGCAGCCCCCAGAGGTTAAACAGTGGTCCTAACCACTCTCACAATAGTTTTGGAAGGTCAGAGGTCAATTTGGCACCTTCAGGCACTCTGCTCCATACTCGTTCCACCCAGGGATGATTACAAACTGGTATTCGCCCCACCCAGGGACGAATAGCAGTATTCGCTCCAGGGTGGGGCGAATAGCAGGTTTGACGGGCAAAAAGTCAAATCTTGACAAATGGCAGCTCAGATCCGCCACTTAATTCTTCCTTCATTGCATGGGAGTGTGAGTGAGCATTTTCGAGCGTTAGAGGCAGTTACAGGGGCAGTCATGAAGCCCCTAATCAGGGAGGAATCTTCCCTCCCCTAGAGAGGCATGATTGCCAAGTGGCGCCTCTGCATGCTCATCCAAAGAGACCATCAGGTCTATAAAATGGTGAGTCTTCTCACCCCAAAATATAGAGAGAAGGAGCATTTTGGAGCAACGAAGTGCTATCATTTTACTTTCACACCCACACCCTTTTGAGTTGTGCCTTTCACATCCTTGATCTCTTTTGGAAAGGAGGTCATAGGGTGGTTATTGGAAGCGCAAATCCGGAACCAAAACCCGACATTTGGCCACAATATCCCACCAAATTTTTTGAAAATACCCCACAAGAGGTTTTGGACCCATCCCAAGTGGATTGGTGCCGAAATCGGGCCCCAAACGGTGGGCGGCCTGCCCCGGGCCCCCCCACACTGCTACAGTCCTAATCGCCCCGCTCCGGAGTGATTGGAAATCTATGGTAGATTTCTTTTCTATTATTCTTGCATTTAATTCTATGCTGCTTAGATAGGTTGTCATTCAAATTTCACATCGTTTTGAGCAATTTTGATCATGTTTCTATTATTTCTCGCTTTTGCTAACATGCAGGTAGCATCATCAAATTCCCAGTGATAGAGGCCAAATTGGGAAAATATGACCATCTGGGTCTTCCCAAAATACCCCCAATTAGCTAACCCCCAACTTTGTAGGTGATTTGGAGCTTCCCGGATGTGACATTTGGGACAGTGCCTTTTGACATTTTGTTGCAGGTCTATTCGTCCCGCCCGGAGCGAATACAAATCTGTGGTGAATTTTCTGACTGTTCCATTTGTAGTGTTTTCCTTGTGATGTTTTGATGCCCCTATCAAATTTTTAGTTCATTTGGATCTATTTTAGTTATCATTTTATTTATATCTTGCATGCACTAATCGAAGGCGTGGGGATTGCATGTTTTATTTCATCTACAGGTGCTACTGACTATTTCTTATTTCCTTGAACGTAGGATCTAGACATTAGAGGAGCAGCAAGGAGTCAAGACTCATCAACGCAAGTGGCGATGACGTTTGGTCCGCCCATTTTACATGTGGGCACGCGGAAGAAGGAATAGCATCCATGGGTGTAACAAGAACACATATTTAACGCTCCTAGCCCTTAGAAAGGGGAGGAGGCGCATTGTAACCGAGTTCTAAAACATATCAATAAAAAGGGTTGTCTTCCTTATTGGCTTTTTGTTTCGTTTTGATTCGTTCATGCTTTCCCTCCTTTCATGCACTTTCAATTCATAGGATTTAGCGTTAAGTTTAGTTCCGTTTGCATCGCACTTGGAGTTTCCTTTTTGCTTTCGTATCCTCGTGCTTTCAGTGGTGATCATGGTGGGACCCTTGTCCTCTATTTTTAAGATCAGAAATCTGATCAAAACTTGATTGTTTTTGCTTGCAGGTACCGAGTTTTCAAACGTTGGACTATTGTTCGTTCCAGCCTGAGGCGAATACAGAGCTAGAATTCATCTTACCCAGGGACGAATGGGCATTTGCCCCACCCTATGATGAATACAGTCCTATAATTCATCCCTCCCTAGGATGAATAGCTGTCTATGTAGTTTTAGGACAGAAACTCAGAACCAACAGATTTGGGCAGAGAAGAGGTAAGGGTCCTGAACTCTTTCTGTCATTTTCTATTTTCTGTTTTCTATTTTTTTGGTTCTTTGCTTGCTTAAGAAAAGTTGTACTGCATGTTTATTTCCTTTCATGCAAAATAAAAAGAACCCCACACATCACGTGGCAACATAAACACCAAGGAGCTGGTCGTAAAACCCCAGCCCTTGATCAAGACCAACGGTGGATTTCATCACCACCTTGGCTTGAATTTTGCATTCATAACCCCGATCGCTACTGTTGCTAGACGTAAATCCTGATGAAAGCTGACCGAGTGTAGCTGGGGTGATTCCCAGGCATGAGGATAAGTCTTCTATGGTAGGTGTCAAAAATAGGGTGATTCCCCTTTCGTACCGCCTACGTTCCACGTACCATCTGCTCTCACGTACCAACAGTTTCCCTCACGTAAGGGCGGGTATATAGAGAGGTTGGTATATCGGCCTGGCAATGGTATATCGAAGGGGCGACCATTTTTGGGAGTCATAAGAGCCATCATATTGCATTTAAACGTCCTTTACAAAAGCTTTCAAAACAAAATCAAAACACACTAAACCAGGTTTAGGGCACACCTTTAATCTTTAAACGAGATAATCATTGCTTTGCGTGTGTGATATTTTCTATTTAGTGTAGCATAAAAATCATAAAAAGAAATAAAAATCTATGCATCTTGTAGGAAAGCACCACCATGGTGTACACCCGTAGCCAAGCCCAATCAAGGGCGGAAGCTACGGAGAGTGTACAAGGGGGCACAAGTCGCCTCCGCTATAGCCCCAAGGACTTGGTCATACCGCCTTGGCGGCCTGACCCACAAGAGAGTCCACATCGTGCCATTTCAGAATGGGACTATAGAGGCACCCCTTTGAGGGACACGCCCATCCAACATAGCCCCTTTCAAGAGGAGTCCTTACACGTGGCCCTCAATATAAACAAGAAGGCTCCCTTAGAAGCTCGGTATGAGTGGCCACCATGCGATGAAGTGCTAGAGCAGCATAGGGTCCATGAGGAGAGGCCACATGATTATGTCATCCCTCCTTTACCCCCCATCATTGTTAGGAATAAAAAGCCAAATCCAGAGCACAAGGCTCTTCAAGCAGGGCGAGCCAACTCTGCCCGCCCCTTTCACATATATGAAAGGGAGCACGAGGAAGACCATTACATTCCTCAAGAGCAATACACAGCATGAGAGCAATGCGCCTCCACACCTGCTATCTACCAGAATCACCTACCGAGGCCAGAGCCTCGAGTGAATGCCGCCAACCTCGATAGAGGGAAGTGACCTATAGAGATCTCGGATCATCATGACCGAGATAAATGTGTAGGAGAGGCATCTAGGCCTCCTAGACTCAAGATGGTGGAACAAATCGACCCGGAGTCACCAGACATGCCGCCCACCAAGCGCAGATCATAGCTTGAGCAAGACCAACAGCTAGAGCATCTATATCGCCTTAGCAAAGAGCGCATTCGATGCCAAACAGATGAGCTGCTCCATAACACGATGCCTGAGAGGGTTCCAACCCCTCGCACCCAAAGAGCAGAACCATATGAGAGGCGCAACCCCTTGGTACGAGACAGGTCCCCATGACCTTACCAAGTGCTACCTCCGAGACCTCCTAGACCTGAGCGGGAGGCCACTCCCAGGAACAACGATGGGCTCCCTCCGTAGGGACCCACCCATGGTCATAGGTCTCATCCAAAAACTCCTCAAGAAGCCTATGAGGAGTATGAACAAGAAGAAGAGTGGGCCGAAATGCCCTACCAAGGTGGAGGGGCTGCTATCCGGCCACCCCTCCATAGGCCTCAAGTTTCCCACAACCCACAATGGGAGCAAACTAAAGAGGAAGAGATTAAATCTTTCGATGCATATAAAGCGTTGCTAGAGCATTTGGAGTCTATGGAAACCAAGACTTCTGGGCCCCAAAAGCCCATGTTATGCCAACTCCGTAGTCATCCTGTGCATCCGTCAGTGCCAGCACCCCCTTACCCTGAACACTTTAAGCTACCTCAGTTGGCAATCTTTAGAGGTGAGGAGGATGCCCAAGAGCATGTGACTAGATTCTTGAGCCAATGCTTTGGCATTCAGGATAATGATGCTTTGTTGTTAAGAACATTCATCACCACGTTCGTAGGCCCTACCTCGGATTGGTTTACTCAATTGCCAAAGCACAACATTAGCAACTTAGATCAGCTAGTGGATGCGTTCCTCGAATGCTTCACCTTCAACACCAAGAAGAAGGCGTCACTAAGTGACCTAGCCAGCCTCAGGTAGTATGAGGAAGAAACCATGGTGGCCTATGGGAATCGATGGAGGACTCTGCTTTCTAAGCTACCCTACCTCCCTCCTATGTCCAACCTCACACAAATGTTCTCAAAGAGCTATTTGAGATCGATCTCTATGCTATTGCAGCTACAACAATATGCCACCTTAGAGGAAGCTCTAGCACAAGCCAGAATCATTGAAGAGATCAAGATTCAAGATGGCGAGATAGCCAAGCCAAAGAAGAAAGAATGGTCTAAGAACACCAAAATAGGGACCACGCAACAGAAACCCATTACGGTCAATCAGGTTGCTATCAATGTCCCTAAGCCTGCACAAGCAACACAACCCCAAAAGGCTAACTATCAAGTGGTGCCTCTTAACAGTTATGACCGAGAAAATTAGAGGCAAGAACAAAATCAGCCACGTCACCCTAGGCGACAATTCACACCTTACATAGAGTCCAGAGACTCCCTGTTTGACCGCTTGTCAATGGCAAACTTGATCAACCTGCCCGAGATTCAACCCATAGATCCCAACGCGCCAAAACCTAAGGGCTATAGGGAAGATTTGTACTATAGGTTCCATAGGCGGAAGGGACATGACCTTAATGCATGTTGGAAGTTTAAGGGCTTGGTGCAAGACCTAATTGATAACAAGACATTAGCGGTGGATAATCCCGTGGCACCAAGCAACCAACAAATGGAGGTCTTTAAGGACCCCTTGCCTGCCCATGATGCACAGGCAAAGACCCTACAAGTCAATGAGGTCACACAGAACTGCCCCATGCAGGGGTATGTAGGGATGATCAGTATAGTGACTCGGAACAGGAGGTATCCGAGTGTAGCTGCCCCCGCGACAGCTACAGGAGAGGTGCCAACAATGTCACAACCACAACAACACCTTACACAACCTCCTCCGCCTAGACCCATGGCCACAATTCAGACCAAACTCACTCAGAGCTTGAGGACCACGTCGGCTAGGCTCTCCATATACGAGCTCATACAACAATCAACGCCCCATCGGGAGGCTCTAATGGAGATATTGAAAGCCATCGAGTTGCAGCCCCATGAAGCAAATTCCTTCAACAACTTTGTGGGACATGTCAAACGATGCACTGAGCCAGTCATCACCTTTCGAGAAGACGAAGTGAAATCAGTGGCTGATGACATGGCGGATCCACCCCTGCACGTTATCACGTGGGTCAACGGGATTCCATATAAGAGGGTGTTGGTAGACACTGGCTCATCCAGTAATATCATCACAACAATGGCATTGAAACATCTAAAGTTGCCAGCATCTCACATCATGGCTTCCACCTACACTCTACGAGCATTCAATGATGCGATATGCTCGATAGTTGGCACAATTGTCCTACCCATCCAAGTGGGACAAAAGACTATACCTACATTGTGCCATATTTTGGAAGGTGAGATGGCCTATAACATCTTGCTGGGTCGGCCATGGATCAGGGACATGAAGTGTGTCCCTTCGATAGCTCATCAGTGTTTAAAGTATACATTTGAAGGGGAGGTGCATGTAGTCCCGATGGACTTAGAACCCTTCAAGTATTGCAATGCGGTGCAACTGATGCCGCAATCGACCCTTCCATCAACGCATTTGGATTTTTAGTTGAATCCATCTAGACAGGGTCCGATTCCACAGGCATCCCCATTGACAAGTCCATCAAAACCATAGTCGGGTCCATCTTCATCGGCTGGTCCTTCACCAACGATGCCACCTACGGTGGCCACACAGAAGGACAAAGGGAAGAAACCCCTGGAAGAGGCACCGCCATCAGTATCAACTATCTCTACTGAGGAGATGCCTAGCAGAATGGAAGTCGAGGCTCCTAGTCCACCCGACATGGAGTGGACTCTGGAAGAACTTCCATTCCCTCCCCCTCAATCGCCAACAATCACCGTTGAAATGGCCAATACGGGCCTAGGGGAGTATCTGGTGTGGAATATTGTAGCAACACCCACACTAGAGTCCATGCAGGACATGGGGAGACCTCGCCTCCCCATCGGTACTATTGTTCCTCTAGGCTACCCGTCGAATCAGACAAACTTTGTGTATGGGGGCCTTGATCATGGTACTGAACCATACATGCAAGAGGATGAAGATGAAGAGCCCTTTGCAGAAGATGTCAACTATTTGTCTAACCCAGACTTCGCTTTGAGATACCTTGGCCAATGCAATTGGCATGGATATGGGTTAGGCAGATATGAGCAAGGAGTGCGTGTTCTTTGCCAACCAAGATACCAAATGCCATATGACAAGTCGGGAGTAGGGTTCAACCACCCCCTCCCCTTGGACATCTTGGTAGAGAACATGCAAGGCCTAGGGATAGGCAACAAGGGGGGATTGGCATTAGATCCATATGCCAACCCTAACACGACATATACACTGGGAGATTATCTCCCATTATTGACAACCAACCTTGTTGACCTCAACAACCCTTTCCCTTCGCTCGAGAGAGGAGAAAGTTCGAGAACTCACCTACAAGAGGGGTGTAGACAAGGTCAAGAAGGATCTTCAGAAGATGAGTCAGAATATGAGGTAGCACCATGGGATCCCTTCGAATCAGATAGCAATCACTCACAAGTGACCCCCATGGATGATTATCAAGAAAGCCTCTTGGCAATGTTCCCTTTGGCGGCTCCCATCGAGCAAGTGCCACCACAAGACAATCAGGCCCCACCGTAGAGAGCGGAACAACCCCAATGGGGCCAGATCAATTTGCTCGAGCAAGATGAGCCTCTAATGTCGCAAATAGTTGTTGGAGCCAACGAAGGCCTTTGGATCTCCGACAGTGATTATGAAGATGAAACTGAGATGGCCTATCTCAATCATATGCGACAGCAACAATACCCCTTGGAGATTAACGACATATTTGAACAACTAAACATAGTGCCAGGGCATGAGTGGTACGTAGACCCAACATGGTGGGAACAAGTGTTGAATCTGCCACTTTGGGCATACGGAGAATACCTTCCGCCTAGAGACCCTATAGCGATATCAGTGTCGAGGGTAGACCCTGTCTTCCTATCCACACATAGGGCCGATCCATTCATGCCAATACCTCTAGAGCTAGACTCGGAGCACAGAGAACATCCAGAATGTTTGAGTCACCACACCCATGGTAATGGAGACCAAAATCATTTCATCAACATGATCTCCATTGACTTAACCACCCCCATCCATAACCCGGTCGATCCAGCATAGTCATTGTATCTAGACATAGATGCCATAGACTAGGATCGTGTCAATTCACCTCCATCCCCATCAGAGTACTGGCCTTTCGGTAAAATGCTTCATTTTACCCTAGGGCCAACTCAGGATATCTTCCATGCTGAAGAGGAACCCGAGGTTCCCAACGTAGATTTAAACTCAGCAAATGATATCCATTTGATCCCAACTCCACACCAGTTGGAGGATGGATCCCACATGTCGGTCGAGGAGATGACTGACGTAGACATCGGCTCGGATCCAATGAATCCATAGATTATCAAGCTGGGGGTAAGCTTATCCCCCGAAGAGCAAGCCGACTACATTACCCTTCTCAAAGAGAAGAAGGAGGTTTTTGCATGGTCCTACAGAGACATGTCGGGGCTAGATCCATAGCTAGTCACGCATAATCTAACGCTTGATCCGACGATCAAGCCAGTTAAGCAAAAACTACGTAAGATGCACCCAACAGTGGCCTTGATGGTCAAAGATGAATTGCAAAAGTTGTTGGATGCACAGTTTGTCATCTACATGGATTACCCACCATGGTTGTCCAACATGGTGCCCATCAAGAAGCTCGATGGGAGGATTCGCATATGCACTGATTTTTGAGATCTAAACAAAGTGAGTCCTAAGGATGATTTCCCCTTGCCGAGCATCGACGCATTGGTAGACGCTACAGCGGGCCACGAAATGCTTTCCCTCATGGATGGTTTCTCGGGATACAATCAGATTCGTATCAATCCCGAGGACCAACTAAAAATGGCGTTCACAACGCCTTGGGGGACATTTTGTTATAAGGTCATGCCCTTTGGCCTTAAAAATGCTGGCGCCACCTACCAACGTGCCATGACGTACATCTTCCATGATTACATGCATAAAACTTTGGAAGATTACATGGATGATTTGTTGGCCAAATCTCTTTTGTGCCTAGATCATCTCGATGACTTAAGCAAGATCCTCGATCGCCTCATGGAACATAAAGTCAGACTGAATCCCAAGAAGTGCGTATTTGGCGTCACATCTGGAAAACTCTTGGGTTTCATAGTCTCAAAGCGAGGCATCGAGGTGGACCCAAACAAAGTCAAGGCAATCCTTGAAATGCTCCCCCCAACTACCATCAAGCAGCTCAGAAGCCTGCAGGGAAAGGTCGCGTCAATCAAGCGCTTCATAGCGCAGCTATCTGACAAGTGCCGACCCATGAACAAATTATTGCATAAAGGGGTAGCATTTCACTGGGATGACGAGTGCCAGTCAGCCTTTGATGACATTAAACAATACTTGGCTTCGCCACCAGTATTGGCACCACCTAGACCAGGAGTGTCATTCTACTTATACATCTCAGCTACTGAGGTGGCACTGGGTGCCATGCTAGCCCAAAAAAATGAACTTCACAAAGAACAGGCTACTTACTATCTTAGCCGCACCCTGGTCAGTTATGAACTTAACTATGCATACGTTGAGAAACTCTGCTTGGCAGTGGTGTTTGCTACCAAAAAGCTATGCCACTACATGTTGAGCAACACTACGTATGTTGTGTCTAAGGAGAATCCATTGTGGTACATGATGAGTCATACTTATCATAGTAGCCGCACGGCGAAATGGATCATGTTGTTGATGGAATTTGACATAGAGTTTATTGGACAGAAATCCATCAAAGGTCAAGTCATAGCCGATCAACTAGCAGAGGCTCCTCTCGAAGACGATCAGCCTCTGGTCATAGAACTACCCGATGATGGGGTCTTCCATGTCTCAGAATCACCAGATTCTGATGAGCCTGAGTCACAGGCCGACATAACCCTATTTTTTGATGGTTCTAAATGTGAGCAAGGGGGTGGCACGGGAATTGTATTCTTCACACCACAAGGGGCTCCAATGCCTCTGTCATTTAAATTAGACTTCCCGTGCACCAACAATAATGCAGAATATGAAGCCTTGCTCATAGGTCTTCAGACAACAATCACCATGAACATCAAACGATTGAACATCTTTGGTGATTCGTTGTTAATTGTCAACCAAGTCAAAGGGGTATTCCAATGTAAATGCCCAGTTCTACAGGCCTACAAAGCCCTTGTGGACAAATTCTTAGAAAAGCTTGAATGGTACGACATCGAGGCACTCCCTCGATCATCGAATCATTTTGTGGACACTATGGCCTCCTTGGGGTCATTAATCCCGCAAGACATTTCTGGTGATATGACAACCATTCAAGTCAAAACACTATCGCAATCCATGATGGAGCGTGCAAGCTCTGACTTAACGCCAGGAATCCACTTGATCCAGATTGAACCATCCCCGGACAAGTTCTCTCGAATCCATGATTGTCTGAATCATGCCAACTAGGGGTCCTTGTTCTCCCCTACTCCCCTTAATAGCAACACAATGCTATTCTTACAAGTTCTCTCCCGCTCAACTTTTGCTAGGGATGAACTTCAAGAGGGATTGGTTATTCATACCATCGAGGTTTTTGATCAGCAGGATTGGTATTCACCCATAAGGGACTACCTCAAGTTAGGTAACCTCCCACTTGGATTGACGCATGCCACAAAATGAGCATTCAAGCAGAAAGTGGCAAAGTATGTCTTGTTAGGAGACATTTTGTACCATCGCAGCTATGAAGGAATCCTCCTTCATTGCTTGGACCAGCAGGAGTCCACTTGGGCGATCGCCCAAGCGCACGATGGTACGTGCGATGGCCACTTCAATGGTATGGCCATCGCAAAGCGCATTCTCCGCATGGGCTATTATTGGCCATATTTAGAGCGAGATTGTTGCGCATATGTAAGGAAGTGCATGAAATGTCAACACCATGCTAATTTGACACATGTACCTTCCCAGGCCTTGCAGCCGATCCAATCGGCTTGGCCATTTTCATAGTGGGGCTTAGATCTAATCGAAAATATCTCCCCTACATCGTTAGGTCATCACACGTTTATCATAACGGCCACAGAGTACTTCACCAAATGGGTGGAAGCAATTCCGCTTACCTCTACGATTGGACCCCGCATTGTGGAGTTCATTTTACATAACATCATATGTCATTTTGGTATTCCATCCAAGATAATTTCGGATAATGGGACGTCATTCAAGAACAAAGACGTGCGTGCTTTGACCACAAAGTACAAAATTCAGCATAGTTTTTTGACACCCTATTATCCGTAGGCAAATGGGCAAGCAGAGGCGTCAAACAAAATGCTAGTTGCCATCCTCAAAAATACAGTCACAGACAGTCATAAGGATTGGCACATTCAGATCCCACTTGCCCTGTGGGCTTATCGCACTAGCATTCGGACGCCCACTGGGGCAACTCCATTTTCGCTCGTGTATGGCTCCGAGGCAGTCATGCCTCTCGAGTTGGAAATTCCTTCCCTACGCATATCAATGCAAGAGTTCATCGATGATGACACTACGTGGTAGGCCCGGTTAGACCAGCTTACGTTGCTCGATGAATGACGCGTTAATGCTCTCGAGCATTTACGTATCTATCAAGAGCGACTGAAGAAAGCATACAACATGAAAGTTCACCTGAGGGACTTTCAGGTTGGTGACTTGGTCTTAAAAGAGAACCAACAGAACTCTAACTTGCCACCCCATCTAAGGGACAAGTTCATGGCAAACTGGTTAGGTCCCTATGTAATTGATAGTAAAATAGGACCTGGAACATACCGGCTAGCCTCTCTTGATGGAATCAAGGAACTAGAACCCTTGAACATCAGTCATTTGTGGCCATTCCATATCTAAAAGAGCCATAGCCCAACCCCAAAATGCTCCAAGGATTCCCATAATCGCTTGGTCAACCCCAAAATGCCCCAATTTTGGTCAACACCAAAATGCTCCAAGGATTCCCATAATCACTTGGTCAATCCCAAAAATGCCCCAAAGGTTCCCATTAATCCCTTTGGTCAACCAAAAACTCCAAGGATTCCCATAATCACTTGGTCAACCCCAAAACTCCAAGGATTCCATCTTAAACTAGTTATCTTGTCAACCAAAAGCCAAGATTCACTTGGTCAACCCAAAATGCTCCAAGGATTCCCACAATCACTTGGTCAATCCCCAAAATGCCCCAAAGGTGCCCATTACCCCTTTGGTCAAACCAAAAGCTCCAAGGATTCCCACAATCGCTTGGTCAAAAATAAGAAAATTCAAAAACAATAAAATCATCAAAAATAACAAAAATTTGCATCTCATTTCCATGCATGCTCAAAATCATCACAACAATAAAGAGCTCTTTTTGCATCTCATCTTCATACTCACAAAAATCAATCTATCAAAAACACAAAAATAATAGTTGCATTAAGCATCACATCCATACATTGCATATTTGTGGTCATACAAGTCAAGGCACCATAGACTGTAATTACTTGGCAAATCCATCTTGTTCCACATTTCTCCATTCTATAAATAGTCCATCAAAAATAAATGCCATTCACATCATTTTACCATATCATAGTCAGTGGTCTTCTAAATGTATCAAGAGTTTTCATCATTCAATTATCATTAGCTTTCTAGCCAAATACTGTACAAAGTCAGATAGATTTTACAAAGGTAGAGTTCTACTTGGATCACACCTTGTTACGTAGCATCCCAACACAAATTAAAACACATAAAAATTCCCAAGTTGTGTGAACGAAAGATGAAACCTGCAAAGCAATCCAGGTCACCATAAGCGAAATGGTTATCTTGCTCATCCCCCTGTGCGAATGACCCCAAGAATGCCGAGAGTTGGCAAAAGGACAAGCATCTTCCCTACCCAATTCCCCAAGAATCCCAAGTTCTCAAAAAGTTGCAAACATCATAAAATTTTGCAAAAGTCAAAACTCCAAAAATTTGACATCACCACCAAAGTGCATACATCAAAAGGCACATACAATAGTGATTCTCATCACTCAAAATTCAAATCCCTTGCTCAAAAGAAAAAAAATATATAAAAATAAATAGTGATTTTTATCACTATAAAAGAGCAAGTATCCCAATATAATTGAAGAAAAGAAGGGAGTCGAACTTGAATCCCTGGAACTCTCAACATTCAGAAGGTCATGAAGTAAACCTCAGTACCGGTTTGGTGGATAGCCTATCGGTCACTGGTGGTAAACCTCCCGCATGACGATATATCTATCACATTAACTCGTGTACAGATCAATGTTTGCATGTGGATGAGCTAGCTTATGGTATCCTAGATAGCACCGTAGATTAATTTGACTAAATACAACAAAGGAAGTTAGTGGAGCTAATTAGGTGATCCTCAATACAGGTTTGGTTGACAACCTATTCTCGGCACTGGCGGTATCCTGACAAATACCACATAAACGAACTCAATTGCACACACAGGGATGTGAAATAACTTGGTCAAAGACAAGTCCGATTCATACCTTGTTCAAAAGTCTTGTAAGATAAAGTACAATCATGGCTAGTTAGTTAAAACATCCGAGTCTCAGAAAACCTTAACTACATTCTAAACCAACTAATATCTTTCATCCTTGCATCGCCATCAGAAAATACAAAAATAACATGTATACATAAAAAGTCATTTACCACAACAATCGCCTAAGACAAAAAGCCATAAGTTCTAAACAGTCTATGGTGCCCCCACCAAACAACACAAATTCAATTCATCCATTACATTTGCATTAGAAACATTTGCATTCATCATAACATATGCATCCATCAACATCAATTAACATGCATACATACACATTCAACAATCATTGAGCATAACATCAAATGCCGACATGTGTATAAACAAAATAAAGTCATCTGTATATATATCATCAAAAATGCACCAAAACAAGCAATAAAACTTGCCCAATGAGAGTGCTTTTGCACTTGACATTTCGGGCATGCAAAATCGACGTTGGAGTCACAAATTCTCACTATCCTACTCCCTAAGAAGGCTACCATAGCCGGACCGCTCCACGGGAAGACGGATTTTTGCCAATTTCAGCCTCGAAAAGCATCACCAAAAGGGTTAACACCCACCAAAAATAGGTCTAAATGTCGGAAAACTGCACACACATTCAACGATAAACATCTGAAGGCACCCTTACACAAGTCATCTTGGGTCAAGTGACTCGTCGCTTTTCTCATGTAGGTCATTCCCTCATCGATTCGTCGCTTGAGGGGGTAGTCACACTTAGTCACCAATCAACAAATACACACCCAATCAAGGAAATGGCATGCATTCAAAGAATCATTGACAAAGACAATCACGCTCCTGCTTGGGGCAGCAAACAAGCAATAATCACAAGCTGATCAAACACTTGGCATTCATGAATCATGAACTCAAGGTTCCCATAGACAAAAGGTTGCGCCCTTTGCCTATTCATGACTGATCAATGTCCAAGATCAAGTAACACCTCACCGAAAAAGGTTAACACTTGAATTGAGTTCCTTCGCTCGTCAGAAGCAAGGATTCAAGAATGCATGCCCTTTCCATACTTGGGGCATCAAAAGTTGGTTAGGTTACTGAGAAACCCTAATCATTAGTGCTTTGGTTATCTATTTTTGCTCAGCACTGTGCCACGCATAGTGCTTCCCAAAAAGGGGCATCTGTAGACACCAAAACAACACCAATCCGATTATGTGACTGCAAACACTGATCGCATTGACACACACAGCCCCAAGGGCAGCCCCCAGAGGTTAAACAATGGTCCTAACCACTCACATAGTAGTTTTGGAAGGTCAGAGGTCAATTTGGCACCTTTAGGCACTCTGCTCCATACTCGTTCCACCCAGGGACGATTACAAACTGGTATTCGCCCCACCCAGGGACGAATAGCAGTATTCACTCCAGGGTGGGGCGAATAGCAGGTTTGACGGGAAAAAGTCAAATCTTGACAAATGGCAGCTCAGATCCGCCACTTAATTCTTCCTTCATTGCATGGGAGTGTGAGTGAGCATTTTCGAGCATTAGAGGCAGTTACAAGGGCAGTCATGAAGCCCCTAATCAGGGAGGAATCTTCCCTCCCCTAGGAAGGCATGATTGCCAAGTGGCGCCTCTGCATGCTCATCCAAAGAGACCATCAGGTCTATAAAATGGTGAGTCTTCTCACCCCAAAATATAGAGAGAAGGAGCATTTTGGAGCAATGAAGTGCTGTCATTTTACTTTCACACCCACACCCTTTTGAGTTGTGCCTTTCACATCCTTGATCTCTTTTGGAAAGGAGGTCATAGGGTGGTTATTGGAAGCGCAAATCTGGAACCAAAACCTGACATTTGGCCACAATATCCCACCAAATTTTCTGACAATACCCCACAAGAGGTTTTGGACCCATCCCAAGTGGATTGGTGCCGAAATCGGGCCCCAAACGATGGGCGGCCTGCCCTCGGGCGCCCCCACACTGCTACAGTCCTAATCGCCCCGCTCCGGAGTGATTGGAAATCTGTGGTAGATTTCCTTTCTATTATTTTTGCATTTAATTCTATGCTGCTTAGATAGGTTGTCATTCAAATTTCACATCGTTTTGAGCAATTTTTATCATGTTTCTATTATTTCTCGCTTTTACTAACATGCAGGTAGCATCATCAAATTCCCGTTGATAGAGGCCAAATTGGGAAAATATGACCATCTGGGTCTTCCCAAAATACCCCCAATTAGCTAACCCCCAACTTTGCAGGTGATTTGGAGCTTCCCGGATGTGACATTTGGGACAGTGCCTTTTGACATTTTGTTGCAGGTCTATTCGTCCCGCCTCGGAGCGAATACAAATCTGTGGTGAATTTTTTGACTGTTCCATTTGCAGTGTTTTCCTTGTGATGTTTTGATGCCCCTATCAAATTTTTAGTTCATTTGGATCTATTTTAGTTATCGTTTTATTTATATCTTGCATGCACTAATCGAAGGCGTGGGGATTGCATGTTTTATTTCATCTACAGGTGCTACTGACTGTTTCTTGTTTCCTTGAACGTAGGATCTGGACATTAGAGGAGCAGCAAGGAGTCAAGACTCATCAACGCAAGTGGCGGCGATGTTTGGTCCGCCCATTTTACATGTGGGCACGCGGAAGAAGGAATAGCATCCATGGGTGTAACAAGAACACATATTTAACGCTCCTAGCCCTTAGAAAGGGGAGGAGGCGAATTGTAACCGAGTTCTGAAACATATCAATAAAAAGGGTTGTCTTCCTTATTGGCTTTTTGTTTTGTTTCGATTCGTTCATGCTTTCCCTCCTTTCATACACTTTCAATTCATAGGATTTAGCGTTAAGTTTAGTTCCGTTTGCATCGCACTTGGAGTTTCCTTTTTGCTTTCGTATCCTCGTGCTTTCAAGTGCTTAACAAAAGCATCCATCATCTCCAAAATAGAGGTAAGCCTTATTCCATTATCTTGAATGGCCTTGAATTGAGTAGCTTTCCTAGGAGGGCAAAGCCTTTGAAAATATTCTTTGGTGACCCTATCATCAAATTTATAACAATGAAGACGAGCTTTAATATGATCTCCTCGAGCCTCATAAATTTCAACAAGTTTAATTTCATGCCTCAACTAGGCAACATGAGACTAATGTTCAAGATTAAACAGACATGCCTCAAGCCTAAGAGAAGCTTTGGCAAGCTCATCATGAAGGACAACATTGGAATATCTTCTGAACTGTTCCACCTTTTTCCCCAAAGTAAAGAGTAAGACAATTTTATAGAAAATGGCATCATTCCACCATTCTATCCAACCCAACTCTCTAGTAGGTCTAGGAACTATATTCTAGACTCTGCAGATATAGCAGACCATGGAAGGGTGCTGAAGAAAGGAAGTATTAAAAAAAATTCTGACTTGTAGTGTATCTAAGGTAGGGATTTCATCAGCACATTAAACACGATGGGTGGATGGTCGAAAGTAGTGGTACCAGGAATGGTTTCCACAAATGGAACTAAAGCATTTCTCCTATGAAAGAAAAAATACACATGATATGAAAGTATGAATTTGTCCAACCTTCTCATAATTCTTGCATGGCCAGCCTAGAAATTGGACCATGTATACCACAAATTATCAAGAAAAGCTTGAGGAAAAAAACAAGAATTAGGGTCTAACAAACCCAATTTTTTCTTTATAAAGTACCAGGTCTCTCTTCCTCCAGTAGCCCACCATATGGGAATTTATCCTATATTGTCTACAAAATATTTATACATATTAAAATCTTCGTACATAACCCAAACAACAGGTGGTAAAGGAAAAGCACACCACTTCTAGAGGCTACAATGCTCTTGAGCATCATTGGAAGCATAGAAATTAATAATGCCAAAAGATAGCCCACCAACCTCAAGTAAAATCCAAACTACGTGATCAGAGGGGTCCACACCCCATAAGACAAAAATATCTTTCCACATAGCTACCAAAAGAATGATAGCTCCCCCTTTGCCAAGGGAATTACTGGTGGCATTTAAAAAGCAACCTAGCCAAAGAAAAGGGCAAGTACATTGTAGGATAAAGTCAAAAATATTAATCTCTTGAAGACAGATAAAGTCGGGATTACCATAAAACTTGGAGCATAAATCATTCTCATCTTAGACCAAGTATTTATAGAATGGGTCAGTCATCCCTTTGACATTCCATGATAAAAAATCATGGAGATCGACCAAGACTCGTATGTCCGGCTACATATTCAACGTCTTCAAGGTCTGAAAGAGAATCATAAATATTACTAAGAAAATGCTCCTGACCTGCTATCCAAAAATCTATTTGATTTCATTGGTCCTGGTGAACCAGGGATTCTCTTCGTGGTGGGCTACAAGATCTTTGACCATTGATAGAAGCCCATTCAGGTTCCATGAAGCTTGAGGAAGACTACTCATTGATATACAAAACTGGAGAATCTTAAGACTAAGTAGGAGTAGAAGAAGTAACAATTTCACTAAAGGAAGCACTAGTCTATGGTACATTAGCAACCATCTGTGAATCCATAGAACTAGGTATTGTCGGTTGTGTGGTATGTTGCTCCATCACCACACCATGCCCAGCTAGCAAAAAATACATAAGGGATTAAGGTGAGCTACTGGGAGTAACCGTAGGGTTTATATTTTTCCTATTCTAACCCTTCTTCTAGACTACCTTCCATTCATCTTGACCCCCTTTGGAAGCAAGGATAGAGCTAGTGGTAACAGGATCTGTAGTCGTTTCCTTAGCTTTAATCTTGTCTGCCATTAAAGGATAATATTTTATCTTATGGGTAGCTAAGTATCAACGGTAACATGTGTTAGGAAGGTTTATATAGACAACACGTTACTTGAACCTATAGTCACCAACTTGGACATCAACAATCTCCCTGAGGTCTTTAGAAAGATCGAATTTGACACAAAAATGCTTTTGAGGATGTGAGGCATAAAATTTATCCATTTTACAATAGATAAATTCACCAATGGGGACCGCAAGTTTCTAATAGTAAGGCCAGAGCAACAGAGGAAGATTAGAGAATTCAACCCAAATTGGAGCCCATAAGGAAACATTATTAGTGACCAAAAAATCCATAATCCAAGGCTAAATAATCAACTACGAATAGACCAAGGCCCAGACTAAGGACACCTTTAGCTTGAGCAAGGTCAGCAAAATGAAGCAAAAAAATATTTGGTGAGGTTTTGGATACCATCAACCTTGATGCCATGCCAAGCTTGTTGGATCCAATTTCGAAGAAGGGTCTCACCAGGGATGTGATCTAGAAAATACCCTACCAACGTATGGCTTTTTAGCCAAGAATGAGTAGTATTAAACTCACTCAATGTGATAACAACATCTGGAGGAGAAATATTACCTCGTGATAAATTTTGGGAATGAAATTTCATGGTTGCTTGTTCACCTTTAGTGTCATTGCTTTCTTCTATAGCTTCAACAGAAGTTGGAGTTACTAATTGAGATATGTCCATAAAAAAGAGGTTCAATCCGCAAAACAATGGAGTAAAGTTGGCGAAAGCAGCAAAAAAATTCCCTAAGATGTGTCCCACACACACTCTAGAGTGGAGAGGTAGTATGGCACCAAGAAATCAAAACCCTAATGCATGTACCTTCTTATACTATTTTTATTATCTAAACTAATACAAAAACCTTCCACTACAACTACAACATGTGAAAACAAGGTCCAACAACAAGTCATAACATTAAATAAAAAGATTATTCTTGTTCTTCGAAGAAACCTTTATATCTATAGTGCATGCATCCCATGAGTTTGTATATAATTAATGAGTTCCCATTTCCTCTTAAAAATCATGACTAGCATTATTTGTAAATACTACCATAACAGCTTGTGCTACCTTATTTTGTAGGTTTACCTTCATCTCCTTAAGTCCTTTGATGTACTACTCCTTAATTGTACATCAAGATAGAAATTATTTTGCTATAATTATTCCACATGTATGGTACACCACACCATATAGTATGTTTTTGCTTGTCCTCCACTGTTACTCTTCTAACCACACTTTTCTTCACCTATGACAATACCATGGTCCTCATTCCACACTTGTACATAAAATTGATTCATTTCATGTACTAGTCCCATTCCACTTAAAGGTACAATCATATTATACTCAATTTTTGTAGATATATTTAGTTTCTCTTTAACCTATTGTATCAAGTGTCAATTATCATCCTCTATATGCTCTTCATATGGTGAGCCAATTGACTCCTTATTTTAAGTTAATTCTTCAATAATATTCACTATACCACTTTGCTTATTCCAAACCCTCTATATTCCATAATAAAAACCAATAACAAGCTTTCATTTGCTTATTTCCAAAAGCACTCTAAGGAGAAATAATTCTAGGTCCCTCCCTCTCATAACACACACCTCTCCCACTAGTATTAGCACCTAATCAAGATAATAAATTATAACTTCCACACGATCTCATCCCAATAGTGTAGTTAATTGTGTCAATTCCTAGATACACTCTATATCCATGTTATTGATGTTATGTTATTTTTTCTAAATATTTGTATGGGAATTTAACTATATATTAATTTATTTTCTCAAGCAAGCATGCAAGTAGCTCATATAACATTTGATGAGGCTCCAAAATTATCTTAGTTTTTAATAGCCTAACCTTTTTTGTCCATCCTATATTAAAAAATATAGTATATGTCAAATATTAATCGATATTTATGTTAATATTAATGTTGAGAGTAGTGAATAAAATAATAGGTGTTCTTTATCTATTTTGAATTAGGTTTTGTGTGTTTTTAAGGACTAATTGTGTGGTTTATTATCAATTGAAGGATAGAATATATTAATAACAGTTTTTCAAAATTTTGTGAATAAACCAATGGTATTGAAGTACTTGGTAGACTATTGTTCCAAAATATTTTTAAGTTTTTGTGCCTAAGTTTTGAAAGTTATAATAATCTAGTGCCATCCATGTGCCAGAATAATCTAAGCACCAGTTGGGTACCAAAATAGCTCATACACTAAAATAACAAGAAATGAGGGTTGTATTGGAATAACAAGATGTGTAATCACTTTGAAATAGTTGCACATGGACATAATTGATAAAGTCGAATTGTCAAACCGCTTTGAAAGCATCTTGTCAAGATCATGAGTCATGCAATTTGGAATGATGTTGACCAATACCATCAATACGAATATATGACTATGCATATGAATAATGGTGTTGACCAAAATAAATTCCAAAGCTGCTACTTTTTTTCATGCTAGAATAAACTCAACTGCATATGTGACAAGGAGTTTGATACATGAAAATCATAGTAGGTAAAGACATTGGAGACTTCAGATCTATTTCAATAAAACAACTATGAAGTTGTAAAATCTTGGATGACTTATCCAACTAAATTTTTTGTTACAATATAATTGGTTATATTGAACATGCAAACCCATGTAATAAATTAAAGTATAGATTACTACCCAAAATAAATCTTGTTAGTAAGTTGGATACTTAAAAATCATCTTTAAATAATAAAATATGTCTATTGGGTAAGGGTTAACAAATTAGAATCTGCAGTAAACATTTGAATTTCCATGTATTATTTTAATCTAAGATAAGTTTATCCTATTGAATGTATTACATTGGCTACATAGTTTAGTCTTTGCTATTGAAATCTTCTACCTCCCATTGGACCTCAAAGCAAGGGCCTACTCTTTGGAAAGTGGAAGTATTATTAGCATAGTTTTAGGTTTTCTATTTAAGTTCCTTTCTATTATTTATTCTAACAACTAAAATAGCATAATTGAAAATTATGAGTTTGCTTCTATTTCAAGTTTGCCTTAGTTAAATTTTGTTTCTAATAGTGGTGTGATTTTTTTTACTTTTTTTTTTTTGTAAATGTGCAACGTATTTTCAATTTAATTATTGTATTTATTATCAATTTTCATTTTATTTCAATAATGAATTATTTTTATTTCAATAATGAATTATTTTTATTTTAGCATTAATTTTGTTTAGTTCATTTCAATAAAGAAAGGGTTTTTGCTTGATTTATTCTTGTACCTAGATTATAAATAAAACTATAATTTCTTTCAATAACAAAGTTTGCTATTCAATATCGTTTCCTTTTATGAATGTTGCAAAGATGTTTTGATTCTTGGTTTTCCTAGATTAGTGTAGAATCTAGAGATCCAAGATACAATTCTTAGACCTCTAATGCCTACAACCTAGGACACCACCCAGGTTTGATAAATATTAAAGTGAGCTTTAATGACACTCATCTCATTTTGGTGTCATTATCGAGGAATGAATTGACATTGTTAGAGAACAAATAAGTTGTTCAATGTTGATTACTTTTTTGTAAAGTTGTGTAGATTAAATTCTTAGGATAGTATATATATATATAGTAACTAAATTTGCATAAATATAGTTGTATTGTCAGGGATTGTGTTTAAGATATTGGGACATTAAAATAGATGTTTTCAAAAATATGTTGTATAGAATTGGAGATGAAAGAGAGAATTATTAGATCAAACTTTCCATGAGCCACAAGAAGAAGACATCTATGACTCATGACTTGCCCATAGTAGTGATTCCCAAAGACATTAATATTTTAGAAGAATTACAATCATAAACTTTAAGAAGTGTAGGATTCCTTAAGTTAGAATAATTAAAAGAACAAATTGGTAGTTCAACACCACGTACTCTTGAAAAACCTATACCATCAAGACAATTTTAAACTATTTATAAAACATTTTGGGAACAAATAGTGGTGAAAATACAAGATAATGCAAAAATAGCTAGTAATGTGTCCCATACTAGTGAAACTACTACTCCTACCTATACTTTCCAATACCCTATCTAAGTAGATCCTAACTTAGATGCTCTCGTGAAGGTATAATTAAGTAAAACAATATTCTTGAGAGGATTGTTGGAAGAATCAAGAGAAGTATTGGATCTTACAGAAAATAAAAATGTAAATAAACTTAAATTTAAATAAATTACTAAACTCTATAAGAATTATTCTCATACAAGATAGGGAAGACATAAAATTGGTAATAATGGAAATGACATGAAAAAATTTATGGAAGAATTTTCTAATTTTAAAACTGATATTTTAGTGCATATTAATATAAAATTAGATGAAATTAATGCAAAGAATAGGTCCACTAAACCTTTAGCCATTTATTTTCCATGATCTAGAAAGAAGAATGCTCTTCATGAATGTCCTTTGAACAAGACTATTATATATGCTATATGTCATATTTGTGAAAAGGGACAATCTAGGAATAAAAGTCATTCGTTACCTAGATTAAAATTACCATTAAAAAATAAACTCAACCTACTAAAGAACTTAAATTTGTAAGATAGAGATAAGGGGGTAATTTTTATCAATATCCATATCAAATTTCTCCTTGATTCCCTATGAATTTGGGAACCAATCCTTGGTCTATGCCATGGTCCACTTTAGTACCCCCTTAACAACCTTGGGTTCAATAACCATGGACATCATCTCAAGAATGGTATCAACCTAGATAGATCAATTAAAATTGGAATAAAAAAAATTCACCATGGTTACCTCCACAAATGCAAGGTCACAAATTGGTACAAATACATCAACTGTACCAGGGGAACATTGGTATCAAAACCAACAATAGGGTTTGTTACCTAGATCTGCTCATATTTCTTCTCAAAGAAAACAACAATAATAGTAGGTTAAAAAACCTCCACTTTCAACTCAACCTATGACCAACCTTAATAATACTAGATAGGCAACACCTATCTATATGGATGAATCAGAAGATAAAACCATGCTTAATGTCATTGACTATGATAACATCTAGATGTATTTAGGAAAAATATTTCTCAATCCCACTCCATCTATCATCATAGAAATAGAATATGATGAGCATAATCAAGAAGAACCACCTACACATAAACAACAATGATAAGAAAAATAAAACTCCCATCAAAACAATTCTCCCTCTTCATATGACAAAAACCTTATTCTGAACGATTCAAAATAACAAAAAACATCTTTTATAGAATTTGATTTAAAAAAGGAATTAAAATATTTAAATATTGCAATCCCTCTACTACAAGAAATTTAAGAGTTACCTAATATTAACAAGATTATTTAGGAAATTTGCATTAAAAAGCAAAGGAAGGAAAAATAAAGCATATCCCAAAACTATATGTCGATGGAAAATTAACAAACCTTCCTGAAAGAAAATTTATTCCACCCAAGTATGGATATCTAGGAAGCCTAGTAGACACAATAACAATAGGGTCAATTTAGATATCTAATGTTCTGATTGAATTGGAGGTATCCATTAACGTTATGATAAAGGATATGAAGTAAAAGTTATAGTTAACCAATATAAATAGATGATCGATCAATCGTAAAACCAAAAGGAATAATAGAAAATATTTCTATAATGGTTTAATCATGGAAATATCTAATCAACATTTTGGTATTATAGCCTCGAACTACCATGAATGGTTACCCAATAATTTTTAGAAGACCTTGAATTGCTATGACAACCACTTTTATTTATTATAGGTTAAGAGATATGACATCTCAAATGGAATTAATTCTAAAATAATTTCAGTATACCCTCCTACAAAACCTTCAATTAATTTTTTTTGTAACCTATGGTTTCTTGAATCAGATGAAAAAATGAAGAGAACATTTCAACCTTAGATACCATAGTTGTAAAAGATCATGCAGAGGAATTAGATCCATTAGAAAGAGTTATCTTTGAAGATGAAACTTAATGATTTGTATGACTTAGTACTTGAAGATAAACCAATTATCATTCATCAATTATTATGGAGAGATGAAGATAACGAGTTTGAGTATTTATCACCCATATCAATACAAGATAGTTCTTTTAACTTACTACGTAGATGAAATCATCATCTGCTCTTATCTTTTCATTGCCCTATATCAAATTTAATTCCTTTAGAAATTATTTTTTATAAAGAAACTAGAATTTTCCATTCTCTATTGCCACACTATTTTCCACTTAACTATTTGGTTAGTGTAGGGAACTTTTTCATATATCTCCACTTAACTCCAACCTAGACCAATCAAAAGTGATACCAACTGAAGCTATGTTGTCAGAAGGCACTTCTTACCTCTAATTAAAACATGCTTCCTACCTTTAGTTGAAAGAAAGGAGCTTCAAGGAAGGGTAGGTGCGCTAAATTCTATGTCAACCATTAGATCTTCCATCTATTACCAACACTTCACAAATACTCAAATCAATCCAAAAAGGGTACCAAGGCCCATAAACTATTGATTTTCAATCCAACAACTTGCACAACTCTTCCTACCAAGGGGACACTAGTGAAAGAGGAAGGGCTTTGACCAAATCCAAAGTGAGATACATGGTAGCCAATTGAAATCCCATGAGAGGAAAGAACTAGAACTCTAAGGATAAGGCTCGCCATTAGCTGAAGTATATTCCATTCCATTCCATTTTAGGACACATGGTGGTCACACATGCAAAATAAGAGTAGGTAAGAGGTATTTAAAGGAGGCATTTTCCAACAACCACAAATATTTACTTTTATGGCCAAGCCTATTAGATCTAATCATACACCAGTCATAACCAATGTTCACCATACACATCACCCTACCATGTCCACCTACACCATTCAAGGATTCCATGTCCACAACATTAGTAGAATGATGCATTATATAATAATAATGGTAGAAGAGTTATGGTGTAGCTACCCCAAAATAAAAGAAGAGAGTCTAGTCATCCACACTAATTATCTCAAGGTCTTGAAGCTTTCAATATTTATGGCCTTAGATCTAGAGACCTCAAAGCTAACATCACACTAGTTATAGAAGTATTTCTTGGTTGTAATAATAGAATATATCCATAGACCTTTTGCAATAAAATTTGGAGGGGAAGGTGCTCTCCTTTCAACTTATAAATGGCCCAATTTATTGTAAAAGGATTTGAAAGTTATTTACGTGTGCCCAATACCCAATATTGCATGTTCTTCCTTTCATACTTCTTTCCTATTATAACAAGGGGAGCTTGAGCCTTTTATTGTGCCTATGGAGAATTAAAACCTCTAGGCCTCATTGTATTGTAATCATTTTAGTAGGTTAATGGGAGTCATTACTAATTTTACTTTGTCCTCCTTCTCTTGATTGGTCTAAATTCCTAGTAGTGTATTTTGCTCGGTTGTGTTCACTAGCCATAGATGATATTTTTCATGTTCAATTGCCACTCGTTGCAATTAAAATTAAGGGTTATTTTTTAATTCTTTGGTGCATTGCCTCCATGTCTTAGGGCTTTAGTTTTTTACACATTCAATTTATTCTTTTTTACTTTCATTGTAATTCTTTCTTTTACTACACACATCCTGATATCAACTTATGGAATTCACTATGCATCAAGGAGTTAAAAATAATAAGGAGCTAGCCTCTATTAAAAACCTTAGAGTTCAACCCATTGGTGGTACTTCCATTTTTTCCTATGGCACTTCTTATTTTACTCTATGTGAGGTGCAAGCATAATTTTTCCCTCCGTAGATGGGTGCACTAAGAGATAATAATAATTTGTATGGCATGTTTGGTGGGACAAGCTTCTATGTTCACCCTATTAATACTATAGAAATCTTTACTGAAGGTCATTGTATTTATGCTTGAAGTGAAGCCCTAGATAATTTACCTAGCAACTCTGCTTGATTACTCATATTTAAAAGATAGACTTTCAAAAAGTTTCTAACAAAAGATAGACCCATATTTTGGTGGGGGTATCTGTCTCATTATTTTTTTGAAGCAAAATTTCCCCACCTAGTGACTTTATTATTAGAGAAATGACCTAGATTTATATGAGAAAAATGCCTATGACTAGAGCCTTTGCCAAATCCAATCAGCAAGAGCTAGTATAACCTCTAAATTGAAGTCAAATAAGGAGGAACTCATAGTGCAATGGGACAACCATAGCCCATCTGCTTCATTGATGTTTTTTGATATTGAATAATAGAGGTCCCATGATTCCTCCAATTCCATATGACATATAAGACCTTATTCCCACCTCAATACTCAAATATCTATCATACTTCTTAGGAGAATATGTTGTCACTCTAATAGAACATTTGTAGCACCTAGTGATCTTATGTGTCATGCATTTCATTGAAAAATAAGATATAGACTTAAAGCTATTGATGGATTTTTTCAAGGTAGAGTGTGATAATGATATCTCAATCTCAATCCATGATCAGTTAAACATTGGGACCATTTGATAAAGCTCTTGGTAAAGTGGTTTGGGGAAATATTAAACAAAATGTACCTCCTAGAACAACTCACAACTATCAAGAGGGTACCTATGAAAATAATAAATTATTTCAATTTATAATTCCACAACAATTGGCAAAGGATCCCTAAAGATATCCAACAACCTCTAGGTATGTTATTCATTTATGTTCTAAAATCTTTCAATTTTGATATTTCCTTGATGATCAATTCTAAGGATGGTAATTCACTATCAAAGTCCTATGGGATAGTCATCCAAGCTAATAAATACCCAATCCAAATAGAAAGGCTAGATTCTATACCATATTTGCATTTATTACCCTCTATTAAACACCCCTGCCATTAGTATTTGAACATACAACCTACTAACAGTCTAACTCATCCTCCTACATATCAAGAGAAAAACCAATATTCCTCTCCCCTAGATTCTAAGATGGATGAAATATTCAAATCTATGAGGAACCTCACAAATGATGTCATAGTCATCAAATTTAATTGAATATCCAAATATTTTCCTAGAAAAGTTATCTCAAGCCTTCCTTTCAATAAGGAAACTTAGGTTTCCAATTACCCCTAGCTAGATATCACAAGCCCCCATTCTCAACCAATAATAATATTTGTCATAACCATACCTTGACTCAATAAATAGTACTTGCATTAGTACTATATCATTAAATACCTACAAGCTCAGCTAGGAATCTAGTTGCCACCTAGAACAACTATGTTGAAGATCCTAGTGGCTAGTACTATCCCACTCCTGACTATCCTCTCTATGATTATTTTGTTGGAATGAAAACTGAATATGTTGATACTTCCTCTTCCAACCATAAATACATATATCCTTCCTTATAAAAATTCGCAATACCAAGTGAAGAACCTATCACCCAATCTCTGACTGTACAATTAGTTGCCAAGTCATTAAATTTGGAGTAGGATTTTGTTACTTGGGATGAAGTGGAAGTATATGTTATGTTAGATGAAGTAGACCCCTAAAATGAGAGGGTACAAGTTTGATCAGGGTATAATACATGGGCTAAGAGAAGAGCCATTAAGAATAAGGGAATACCTAGCCCAATTAAGGTTGGGCTTCAAAGGAGAGAAGCAAAAAATTAGAGGATCCCTCCATCACAAGTACCAAAAAATTGAGACTAATAAGTCCCAATAATAGTAAGAGTTTCCTCTAAACCACCAAGCCAACCCATTGCCAATCCATCAAGACCATATCCAATGATAGAAATGACCAAGCTCCCAACAACATCAACCATTCCAAGAGCTCCTTCTATCAAAACCTTCAATGTGATGGAGAACCTAAGGAAGTCTATAATAGCCATGTTGTAACAACCCTCCTTGGTAGAAATTTTATGGAAAATAAACTATATTTTGATGTGATTATGTGATGGTATAGTTTCTTTCATGATGATTAAATAATATAATGATTGTTTTCTTTAAAGCATGGAATATGATACTATTGATGTATCTATGGGTGCAGGATCAAGTACCTTCTCCTTGGTGGGGCTATGGGTAAACCACCTACCATGAAGGATATCTAGAGAAATTATGATTATGAATTTCTCATCAAATAACTTAGGGTTACAAGGAAAATTACTCTTCATGTATATACATTGCATTTGTTTGTCCCCCATAATTCACACCCTTGGACTAGGAAGTTGCTTGCAATGAGCCTCCTTAAAATTGGTTGACGATAGCATTAGTCTATCTTAAAGGATATCATCCATTTGAGGATAAAACAATGGTGTGAAGCATTTATGGGTGCATATTTATCTTTATTTGTATTATACTCAATCTTTGCTAAGCTTTGTGTTTCCTTCCTTTGATTAGAATTATATTTTTTTCTTGTAATTTAAATTTAATACTTTAGATAAGTAAAGTATTAAATAATTTGATTATTATTAAAGTCAATTTAATTTATTGGTTTTGTAAAGCTATTATTTTTATTGTATTTCAAAGCTTTTTGAATAATTAGCATGAGTGTAGCTCATTAAGGGGTGTGTCATCCTATTAGTGAATAGGATGTCAAACATATTTTACTCTAATGCCTTCTTGGATTTTACAAGGTAGCCACCTCCATGCTCGACTAATATCCTCCCTCCTTATGCTTCTTAAGGAGGATGAAAACCGGTTTTTGGGCTAGCATGGAAAGGAGGGAACTTAACTATAGAAATACTAAGGACCGAGAGGACCACAATATTCCATTGGACAAGCAAAGACAAGCTTAAGGAGCCTAGATGTTATTTGAGGTTGACAACTCTAATGTATTTGCTTTCATTTTTATTACTATATGTGCTTGGTTTTTTTCTTCAATATGTGTGGTTTTACGTTATTTTTTAAGTGCAGTTTTTCTTGATTATTACCATGTTGCTTTTGCATGCTTCTCATTTTTGTTCTTATTGGGTTATCCTTGTTGTGTGAATGAGTTCTATTAGTTGTGGTTTATAGAGTTTCCTTTTGGTGTTTCCCCTATGTGCACCTCCTTCATGGATGTTGTCTTGTGTGGCAGTGTCTATGGAGGCTTACATACCCGATGGGGTCTTTTGTAGTTATTTAGGATACCACTAGTCTATGAGTTAAAAGATCTTAGATATTTGCCCTAGTTTGTCCTCTTGATATTGTGGTATTTCATTGTTTGACTTGATTGAGGAAGTATTGAGTGGTAACCTACGTTGGAGTTTGTCCTTTTAAGTTGGTTCGCTAGTGATTTCGATGTCTATTGCAAGTGGCTAGTATTATCCTTCCTTACTCTTTGGTTAGTATGAGTTGGGCTTTGTGTCTTGCTTCCCTGCATGGTTGCGTGCTTTGGTTCTATACCTTTTGTTTTAGGGTTGTTTGACTTTATGTATTGTTGCCTTACATTGTTGAGCATCAATTTTTGTGCACTTTGTTTTAGGGTTGTTTGGATTTGGCTTTGGTTTTAATTTAATGTGATATTGTTATCATGCCTTTAGTTTTTAAATATTTAATTAAAGTACTTTGTTGCATTGTCTTTTAGATTAGGATAAATTTTGTACCTTCTAACTAAAGTAATTAAAGAAAGGAACCTTTTATTTTTAAGTTGTTGCTTTGAATGCAAAATTTGGATTGTAATAATCTTGAATCATTCTTATAAGAGAAATTATTTATAGTTATTCTTGAGATCCATGTGGATTAAGGGATCACTATAAAGATAAGTATGGGGTTCTCATACTTTGATATGTTTTATTTTATTTGGATTGTCAAAATCTTGATTTATCCTTATAAAAGCAATTATTTATAGTGAAACCTGAGATCCATGTGGGTTAAGGGATCACTATATAAATAAGTATGGGCTTCTCACACTTGGATATGATTTTTTTAAATATTTATGTAAGAGGATTTATTTATAATAATTCTTGAGATCTACGTGGATTAGGGAATCAATAAAAATAGAAGTAAGGGATTCTTTTGTTTTGATATGAATTGTTTAATTTGGCTTGTAAGAGAAATTATTTATAATGTTTCCTAAAATCTATGTGGATTAAGGTTCATTATAAAGAGAAGTATGTACTTCTCTAGTAATTTATATAATATGTTTTATTAATGTTTTATTCAAATAATATTGGGATCATTTCTAAGAGATGTAGGATTCTCTTCTTTAGCTTTCTTGTTATGCGCATGGTTGTTGCATAATAGAGTAAGATGTAATTTAAGTTGAATTGCATTTAAATCTATTATGATCCCTAAGTAAGCTTCATAAATGGTGGGTGATTCTTTCCATCAAATAAGTTGGCGAAGACTTAGTTGGTTGGAAACTTTGAAAGATGTTCTTAAGCCCTTCAACAAAAGGAGATATATTATTGTAAATAAGTAAAGGCTTGTTTTGCTTGAAATAATTGTAATCTTGACTCTTGTTTTCCAAATATGGTTTATGATGTTCTTTTTATGCAATGAGGAGATGCTTTAATCTTGATGAATGGTGTTGCTTTAAATGTGGTTATTGAATTTATTAAGTTAAACTTTGAATATTTTTTATTGTACAATGTAAGATTATATTGTTTAATGGTAACTTGGGGTTGCATTTCATGCTTTCTGATTAATCTCTTGAGATAGTTGTTTTATGTTCTATTAACTAGTTGTAAGGTATGCTTATTTTAGAGATATAAGTTATCCTAATATTGCATAAATATTGATGGTAATCTTTTAATATTTATTAAGTGCATAGTTTAGCTTATGGTTAAGAGGAATCTAATTGGAGCATTTCATTTGAGATGATTAGAGCAATGCTTTATGCTTTGGTTTATCTTGGTGGTATTTGATGTTGTTTCCTATCCTCAGTATGGGTAGGATTTTCCTTTAATTAACCATAAAATCCAATCCTAGAAGAAGTTGCATGAATTCAATAGTCAAGTAGTCAAGAGTCCTAGAAGGAGAGCATGTAATAGCTAGGACCTCATGAAACTAGGAGTTGTGTGCATACAATAGCTAGGGTACTTATGAGAACTTACACCTTGATCAAGAAGGATCAAGTGTGTGGTAAATTACTTTATGATTATCATAATGTATTGAAAATAAAGAGTCATATTGGTCCCAAAATTTTAGGGATACTTAGATTAAGGAATGAGATAGGAATATCAAATATTTTTATGCTACAACCAAAATAAATTTATCTTTTTTTCCAAATCAAAATATTTCATCTCCACATATAATAAGGAATAAGAATATATTAGGAATAAAACAATTAATTATCCCAAAGCTATTCTATCAAGTGATGAGGAATACAATGAGGATCAAGATAGGCATTTTCAAAATATTCCATCAATTATCATATAAGGACACATAAGGATGTAATGAAAGCTTAATGAAAAATAAATCTATGGAGAAACTTTAGGAGGTAGTTTTCTCATTTCACCTTAATAAACCATTATCCCCCTCTATAATTTTGTTTTTAAAAATTTATGATTTGTTAAAAAGTGACATGTTTGCTACAACTAAAGAGGCCAAGAAAAAAAAAGATACAATATATGAGATCAATATCATATTTATTGCATTGGTTCCCAAGAAATAAAACATAAAATGTTTTGATAATTTCTATCTAATAATCCTTTGTATTAGTATTTATCAAATAATTTTAGATTATATTATGGTAAGCAGATTATATCATAGGAACAAGGTGGTTATGTTCATGGTGAAAAAAATCTTGGTGGTATAACCATTGGCGAAGAAGCCATACATTCTCTTGATTCTATGATAATACTAGGTAACCTTATAAAAGTAGATATGAATAAGGTATATAATAGGATTTTTGGAGTTTTTCATATGATACTCTCAAGAAAAATTATTTTGATCAAGTTTGGTGCAAATGGATTATATGTTGTTACAGTAATTCAAATTGTATAAATGGATCTCCTACTAGATAGATATATATATATATATATATATATATATATATATATATATATATATATATATATATATATATAATCATCCCCTAGACTCCATCAAGGAAACCCATTATAGTCTTAGCTATTTATTATTCTTGTTGAGGTATTGGTAGAGCTTCCTCAAAGGAAAATCATGGAAGGAAAAATCAAAGATATTCAAGTTGCAAAAACATGGTCATCTCTAATTTGTTTATGATACTTTTCTTTTGATCATAACGTTTTCAATTAGGCCATGGATTTTAAGCTAATATTATCATGATATGAGAACCTTAATAGATATTTGGTTAATACTATAAAATTTAAGATCATTTTCATTAACTATACCCTAAATATACAATGGATTATTTTCAAAATATTAGGTTTTAAAATTAGAAAATCACCATCAATATATATGGGTATTCCTTGTTTGGTAAAGAAAGAAGGATATTCATGAATTTATTTTAGATAGAATGAAATATCATTTGGAAGGTTGTAAAATTAATTTTCTAATCGAAAATAGAAGGCTACAACTCATAAATATTACAGTGCAATCAATCTTTATATATACAATTGATTGTTAATGTCAATATTATCAATAATATTGAGATCAAATTTTATAAAATTCAAAGATTGTTTTGAAAGGGTGTGAGGAAACATTTAGGTTTCCATTGCAAATAAAAAAATGTATGGGAAGGCTTCTCAAACTATAGACTTATGAGTTTACCATAGGGATAAAACATTATAGGATATTATTCAAAGGTTAGAGAAACAATTTGTGATGATTCCAATATAGCCATTTTGGATATATTTGTTTTTATTATCTCATATCTTAGGTTTAGATAGTCCACCCTTAATGATCAATGTTAGGGTTAATGTTAATTCAATCTATAAATAATATGAGTTATATGGTAGTTGGAATCATATTTCATCATTGAATTTGAGTTGTCTTATATGCATATGATATTTTACCCTCTCTAAGTGGATACATATTTGCATTTATTTGAATCTAGACTTTGATTATTGCATATTTTATTTTCTAGCAATTATTATTATTTAGGTATTCATTCTACACATTATTGGATTGCTATTGCTATTGGTATAGGATAGGATATTTAGAACATCATAAGAAGGTAATTGTAATGGAAGAAATTCCTTGCATTTTAGAATTTCCAAGACAACATAAAGAAGAATGTGCTTTTGAGGTTATTCCTTGCACTTCAAATCCTTTAGAGAAAAAACTATAGATGATAAGTCCTACTATGAGCAATATGAGAAGATTGAACAAATTGATGAAGATGAAAGTGTTGCTGAAAATGAAAAAAAAAACCCAAGTAAAAAAAAAGAAAAAAGAAAAAGAAGTTCAAAGGAATATTCATATGGGAAAATAAAAGCAAATATGGAAAATATTAACACTTGGCTAAACCTACAAATAAAAATAAAAAAATGATGATGAAAATGTTAGAGTAATATTCCATTACTTGGGATATTTACCATTTACTCCACTAGGTAAAAGAGTAGTTACTTTTACTTATACTATTTACTTTTACATTCTAGATATTTATCATTCTTATCCTAGGTTAATATTTAAATATCCTAGGTTAGTTGTTAGTCAGTTAGCGCTATTTCCTATGGTTAGCGTAGTTAGCGTTAATGTGGTTAAACAACCTATTTTGTAACCTATATTAACCTATCTATTTCCTAATGTTAGGCTAATGTTTTTCTGATTAATATCATTGTGCAAACTATTTTTCTCACTCTCTTTCCAAAATTGGCATCAGAGACACGGTGGAGCCACCTGTGATTTTGCAACACTAGGCGAGAGGCTCGCAGCTGACAAGGTGCATGCTTTCCAAGATAACTGAAGGACAAGCACAATTCTCGAGGAAGTTCATAGCTAACATGGCGGCATGTTTCCTGAGACCTAAGTTGAAGCGACCCATAGGCACACATATCTCGAGGAGTGAGACCTGCTGACCTAGCACTTAGATCTAGGTCGACGACATCGATAGGAGGGTAGGCATGCCCTCCTAGGCGTTCGACCACCATGTGAGGGCTAGAGCATCCTCCGTGCAGTGGCTGACCACCACGTGAGGGCAAGTGTGCCCTCCGTGGGAGGACATAGATCCCAATCGATGACTAGGATCAAGAGGGCAAGCGACCCTCCGATCATCGACGATCGGATCAGAGACCCTACTGACAATACTATAGAGCACAGATCCTGAGGAGCAGGACCTACTGACATGGCAGCCCATAGCCCAAGACCCATGTTGACGTGGTGGGATCCAACGTGGCAAGATAGCTGACCTGGCTGACTCTGACCTAGATTGGACACGTGGATGCTGACTGACGTGACACATGGTGTGGAGCCACATGCCACTGGACCTGACATAGACAGATGAGGACAAACGCTGACATGGTAGACTAGCCACTTGACTAACATGGCATACACGTGGCAACCTCTCCACGTGCCACCTACCACCTAGCCGCAACAAAAAGGGTCGCTCGAAACAGCGATTGCCCAAAGGTAGTCACCTAATGAGGGGCACGCCTCACCTTTTATTCAGGTGAGGCAAACTCCTCCTCTTGAATGTGGGACTAAAAGTCCCACATTCAAAAAAAAATTCCCGTAGGCGGGAAAGCCTTCTTATAGAAGGCGGTCCCCTCCATAACCCATCGGGCTTGCTAGCCCGACCGGCGAGGGGACTCGGTGGAAATTCTCCCGACCAAGAGGTCGGGAGTTCAAGCCCTGTCGGGGCCAATGTAATACTTTTTTACTCCGACGGGATAGTATCCAAGGTAAAGTATTTTTTTAATTTTTTTTATTTTTTTAATTTGTTATTATTTAAATTTCAAAGTTTTATTTTTTAAATATTTTTACTAATATCAATATAAATTATATTTTTTTTTTAAATATTTTTTTATAAAATTGATTTTTTAAATAAGATATGATTTTATTTTTATTATTAATTTCATTTTTAAAGCTTAAACTTTTTATTTAAATTTTGCAAATTAAATTAAAAAAAAAAAAAAAAACACGAGGGACCTATTTTTTTTGCAACACACATAAAATTATGCTTTTGTTTTCTCCTCAAGGGGGGATATAAGACATTTAATAGCAGAAATTTTCTTGCAAATTATGAGCCCTCCATTCTTCTCAACCTTGTTAATTTAGCATACAAGAAAGGATCACACTTGAATTCTTTTTGCAAATTAGATAACAAGGAGACTGAAATTTTTGTAAGATTCAAAGACAAAGTGTGCATTTGTTTTTCTCCAAGAGGGGACATAAGACATAACATTGCACATTATTTTTGCAAAATTGAGAAGAACTTGTAACGTTGGGCCCATAAAAACTAAGTCGTGTGTCGACTAGTTCTAGAAGCCTTTCAAACGTGGGTCGTGTGTCGACTTGTCTTGAAAGGAGTGCTATATATTCTACATTTTGTAAACATTAAGGGGGGATAGAATTCATTTTTTTGGATTCTATAGTTTGCAAAATTGTAACGACAAAGGGAGGATATTTCAAAGTAAGAAAGGTGCATTCTCAATTTTACTCGACACCTTCTCTTAAAAATTGCTTGTTCTAGGTGCATTTTCGGTTGCATATGACATCTAGAGTGATTAAAATTTGGGTTGATCTCATGTTTTGATTATTGCACTAACACTCATGTTTTTGTGTGCAATTAAACAGTCAAATACAAAATTAGAAGAAGCATTTCACAAAACCCAAACTTTCACTCAAAAACCATGCTAAACTTTGCATAGGTTAAAACAAGTCATTTTTTTTTACTCCCCATCAAAGGTCAAAAATCCAAATCACCTTGATTCACTCTCTTTGTTTGGCTTAATATCCTCAAATTTTTCATCCTTCTTGAAGGGTGTTAAGGCAGGTGCCATTAAATATCCTAGAGGGAAAAATCAAAAGTTTTTTCACAAACCTACTCCTTTTTTATTTGCTCTATTTTTTTGGCTTAATTTCCTCCAACTTTTCATCCCTTGGTAGGGGTGTTAAGGTAGGTGCCATTAAATATCTTATAGAGGCAAATTGAACACAAATTCCACATACTCTTTTGAGGTTATAGTGCAAGATAGAATCATCTTAGTCCTATCAAATTTGAAACCTAAACCATGGCCATGATACACAAGTATCTCACTAAGAGCCAACTGCTCAAAGGTTTAAATTATTCAGCTTGGAAGACTAAGATGAAATCTATCTTAACTGTAGAGGATTTGTGGTCAATAGTGGATGGAAGTGTCACTAGACCTCAATCACCTGGAGCAGATCAAAGAGACTTTGATAAAAAGGATAAAAAACTATCCTTAATGATCTTGCTAGTTATCACTGATGATATCCAAACTCATATAAGTGAAGCTAAAATGGAAATGAGGCATGGGATGCCTTAACTACCATTTTTGAGGGAAAGAATCAATCCATGATTCTTAACCTTCAAACACAGCTTCATACACTTCACATGAAATCTAGAGAAATAGTAGAGCTCTTCCTCTACAAAGTGGCCGATTTAAAAACAAAACTGCAAGCCTTAGGAGAAACTGTGGAATAAAAAGTCTTAATCACAATTATTTTAAGAGCTCTTCCTGAATCCTATCAAATGTTGATTACATCCCTTCAAGTCTCTGGTAGGACAATGACTTTTGTAGAGTTGGTGAACATGCTTCAAACTAAAGAAGCTAATCAATTCCAAAGAGATGAGGCCTCCAACAATGCACTTTTCTCACATAAAAAACAAGGAAAGAAAAAGTGGAATCAACAACAAGGCTCTTCTTCTAACAAAAACAAAGGTCAAGGTCAAGACACTAAGAAGAAGAAGCAATATTGTAAAATCTGTGACAAAGACACTCATCAAACCAAGAGATGTTGGTTTAAGAACAAGCCTCCCAAAGAGAAAGGTCAAAAGAAAAACCAAGGCAATGTTGCAAATGAGATGTCTAATACATATTATGATTCTGGTTCAGAGAAAGCACACAGAGTGCTACTTGCTAGAATAGTTTTGTAGAGGGAAAACACATGTGTCCCTTGGGCAAAAGCACCATTTTCTCTCTCTCCTCTTTTTGGCTTCATAAATAGCATAAGTATTTTGTTTGAAGGCCTTGCAATAAGGGGTACTTGTACCTCTTTTAGGCTTCATAAATAGCAAATTCTAGGTATTTTAAGTACTTGTAACAAGAGGAGTGATTTTTTGTGATGTAAAATTGTCTAGGAGGAAATATTTGTAAAATCCTTCCCACCACTCTTGCATTGCACACTTTTTGCAATTGAGTGGGGATATAAATTTCTTTTCTTCACAATTTTTGTAAAAAGGGAAGATGGCTTATAAGGGTGCATTTTCGGCTTCAATCGACACCTTAGTCACACTTCCTTCAGACATTAATTACACTATGTTTTGCAACGAGAAGGGAGGAACTTATAAGGGTGCATTTTTGGCTGCGATCGACACCTTTGCAACCTTCTCTTTTGCAAACTCATATTGTAAAATGAATGAATCTCATATGAAGTGATCTACTCTACTACACCTAGCGATTGCAGCAGATGGTTACCCATGCAATTTGGTTGGATGATGTGATTACTATAAGGACATTCGTTGGTGTGAAGACAAATTGAGGAATGACCCACTTTTTGCTTAGGAGCAGCCAGAGCACTATGACAAAGCAAAGAACCAGCAGATCAACATCTTCTTCACTGTATTAGGGTAGTTATATACTTTACCCAAATATTGTTGTATAGAGGGATATGTATGTATTACCCAAATAATGTAATAAGGGGGGGATGTTAGAGTAATATTCCATTACTTGGGATATTTACCATTTACTCCACTAGGTATAAGAGTAGTTACTTTTACTTATACTATTTACTTTTACATTCTAGATATTTATCATTCTTATCCTAGGTTAATATTTAAATATCCTAGGTTAGTTGTTATTCAGTTAACGCTATTTCCTATGGTTAGCATAGTTAGCGTTAATGTGGTTAAACAACCTATTTTGTAACCTATATTAGCCTATCTATTTCCTAATGTTAGGCTAATGTTTTTCTGATTAATATCATTGTGCAAACTATTTCGTCACTCTCTTTCCAACATAAAATTATATATTGGAATATTAGGGGCATCAATAAAACCCATATCAAAAATTGTGAGGTTTTTATAGACAACTTATCTACAGATATGGATATCAAGTAGCAAATATTTTAGTTATTGAGTGTGAATTTTATCTTGGAAATTTTTAAATTTTAAAAAGCAATCGTATAAGTAAGATTTTTTCTCTTACTAAAAATGATATGAAACTTGAGGAAGATAGCAAATATCTTCCATAAAAAGTAAAATAAGAATATATTTGATAAAAAGACAAGTATATTGTTTAATTAACTTGATAGCAATGTAAAGGCAATGTAATATTTTATTATTTTAATGGAAGTGACCCTCAATAAAAGTCAAATATAACTTTTTTTTTTTAAATAAAGGGGTAAAAATTTATTTATAAAAAGTCTGGATTACAAAGTACAACTGAGCTCCCAACCAGGACTCAAATAAGCAGCAAGACAGGCTAAATCACCAAACAAGGTCAACTCCCAAAGAAAACCAAAAAAACAAACCACATTAAGTCTGAACATCCTTATGGATCAACTCCTGTAGGTGTTGAGAATCCCCAGACGAGAGACTCTCCTAGTTATCAATACTCTGAGTATCCAATAGCTCAGAAGCCCTTTTGGCCAGGTAATCAACAACCCCATTCCATTCCCTTGGAATGTGCACAAAGGATATAAATTCGAACTCTTCACTCATTCTGAGAATATGAATGGTCATAGAGGCCAACTGCCAATTAACATCCTCCACTCTTTTGCTATTTAAAAGATTAACCAAAATTTGAGAGTTAGACTCGCAAATAATCCTGCGCCAGCCAAGAGAAAACCCCCTTTGCAAGGCCTCAAGTATCGCCAGAGCTTCTATAAGATTGTTGGAGTGAACACCTTTATAAATGGAAAAGAAAAAATTGACCACGAAAGCAAAATCTCTCCCAACACCATCAATTCCAGCATGTCCAAGATTTCCCCTCGACGACCCATCAGTATTAATTTTTAAAACTCCTCTAGGGGGTAGTCTCCATCTACCCTCTCTCCTAACCTTCTTGCTAAGCTGAGGAATCCTACTAGGGCTAGAATAATTCACACCAACCCCAAACAAACCAAGGGCCTATTGTACCTTCTCCTCCCTAGAGTCCAAATGGGGGTCCACATCACATTTACTATGGATAATTTCTTGAACCATAAACAGGATCCTTTGCCAGATCTGTTGAACAGCCAAATGACTTCCCTCAAAAATGCGATGGTTTCGTTTGAGCCAAATTTGCCAGATGATGCAGGAAGGGCCCAAATTCCAAGCCACTTGGAGGAAGGGGGCCTTGGCTGGAGGTCTACCCAGACTACTCCAAAACTCCACCAGGGAGAGCACATGAAAACAAGGATGGTTCCACTCCACCAATAGTGCCAAATGTCTCTGGCAAGGGAGCATTGGAAAAATAAATGAGAAGAGTCATCCTCATTCTTACCACAAAGGACACATAAAGAGGGACCCCGAAATCCCATCTTCCTCAAGTTATCCCAAGTGAGGCATTTATTATGAGCTACCAGCTAGAAAAAAAGTTACATTTCAGCCAAGCAAATCTATTCCACACCTTTTTCCACCATGTGACAGGGAGACTTCCAAAATTTTGCTTATCAAGAACTTTATAACCATAGGCTACAGAGTAGGTTCCCTTGGGATTAGGGTTCCAAGACAGAATGTATTTATCCCTCAATGAATAATAGTACCTCCCTGTAAGAATAAGAGCAAGCACATCTCTATCCTCGGTCAATCCCCCTTGGGGCCATTCCTCTGAGATCTTTCCATCTGTACATCTCCATATTTCCAAAATACTAGATTTTTTTAAAGTCCTCCACATGAGACCAACCTGCTTCCAAGAAAAAAATGCTTAGGGAATGTAACCTGGGATATTGAGTCAATATAGGAGGGTGGCCATCCCAAGAATCCTCCCAAAAAAGAACATCTGATCCCCGATTGCAAATCCAAAACAAACCCTACTTAATTAAATTAGCTCCTCTTTTCAGAGTGTCCCAGATAACAGAACCTTTCCCAACCAAATTGGCTCTAGGGATATCTGCCTCAAAAATACCTCTCAAGTATTTATAAGATAATATTTTAGCCCAAATCTGATCTTGAGAGGTACACCATCTCCAATAAAGTTTCGCAGCCAAAGCCTACCCAGAAAGAGTTGCCTGTCGCAACCCAAGGCCTCCCTCTTGAACTGGCCTACAAATGGAATCCCATCTAACCAAAATCCATTTAGATTGATCAAGTTTGCTAGACCACAAAAATTGTCTTGACAAAGCATCCATATCCTTGATGAAACGAGAAGGAGTTGTTTGCACAAAACATCTGTAAATGGGTAAGGCTTGAATAACAGATTTTAAAAGCAATACTCTACCTGCAAAGGATAGCCATCTGACGATCCGGTGATTTACCTTCCTTCTAAACTTATCAAGTATAGACTGCCAAGAGGATCTAGGCAGAGGATGAGATGAAATCGAAATCCCAATATAAATGAAGGGGAGAGTCCCGACCTGGAATCTTAGAATGCAAGCAATCCTGGCTTGAATAAGAGGGGGGGTATTGAAGAAGAAAATAAAGGTCTTGTCCTCATTAATCACCTGTACAAAAGCACCAAGATATATGTCAAGATACTGTCTAATGTTTCCAGCTTCCTTGATAGTGGCAACTCCCAACAAAGCAGTATCATCAACAAATTGAAGGTGGGAAAGAGGTGGCAAACTGTTATCCCACTTCCACCCCTAAATGAGACCATGCTTGACCTAAGACTTGAGCAATCTACCCAACCCTTCTGCCATAATGATAAATAAATAAGGAGATAGAGGATCTCCTTGCCTCAATCCCCTTGAGGCCTCAAACAGCTCCGATGTCTTGTTATTAACAAGAACAGAGAATGAGGAAGAAGAAATACAGCTCATCACCCATCTAATCCATTCCTCCTCAAAGCCAAAAGCAGCAAGAACTTTTTTAAGAAAGGACCATCTAACTCTGTCATAGGCTTTTGCCATGTTCAACTTAATGAACATAGTTTTCTCCTTAGAATTTTTCATTGAGTGAATAGCTTCTGTAGCAATAACAACCCCATCCATGATTTGTGGGCCAGCAACAAACCCACCTTGCTCCTCAAATATGATTTTTCTCAACCATATTTTTAGCCTCTCAGCAATAATTTTTGTGATGATCTTATATACAACATTACAGAGAGCAATAGGCCTAAACATATCCAGGGAATTCGCTCCCTCTTTCTTGGGAATAAGCACCACAAAGGTAGCATTTAGGGACCTTAGCATCTGTTTGTTATTTTGGGACTCACGGACCACCTCCAATAGGTCAAATTTGATTAACTCCCAAAACTCTTGATAAAACTCAATCGGGAATCCATCCGGACCTGGGGCTTTCCCCTTTTTCATCTTGAATACAACACTTTTCAGCTCCTCAAGGGAAATTGGACCCATCAAGTGCTCATTCATCTCTCTAGAAACAATCGAGGGAATACAGTTTAGAATAAGTTTTTCTTCCTCATCATCTGAGAGGGCATCCTCCTTGAAGAGAGAGGAAAAATACCTCTTAGTCTCTTCTGAAATATCCCTGAAAGAAGAAAGCAAGGCACCCTAAGAATTAACAAGAGAGGTAATCAGGTTACCATTACGACGAGCCTTAACAGAGTTATAAAAGAAGGCTATGTTCCTATCCCCTTCCTGAAGCCAATCTACTCGAGCTTTTTGTTTCCAAAAAATTTCTTCCCTTAGTTCCCATTTAGCAAGGTCTTTTACAGCCTCAGATTCCTCAACAAGAAGCTCCTCTGTGAGTCCCTGATCTCTAATCTTCCTTGAAGCTTCTTCCACCCTCCTAAGAGCTGCCAGCTTAGCCAAGGAAAGGTTCCAAAAATTTATTCTATTCCATATCTTCAATTTATGCTTAACAAATTGTAGCCGCTTCATAAAGGAGTACATAGCGGTGCCATGAGGAGGTTTGCCATTAGTCCACCAGCCTCGCATGAAATCATGAAGCTTAGGATCTCGTAGCCACATAAGTTGAAACTTAAATGAGGGATTCTTTTTTAGCCCTAACTCCAAGCGAGAGAGTTTGATAGGCCAATGATCAGATCCTCTACCCTCCAGAATCACAGAACTAGCGCTTCTATTATTTCCAATCCAAAAACTAGAGATCAAAAACCTATCTAGTCTCTCTAAAATGGAATATTCCCCACATCTTCTATTTGGCCAGGTAAATATCTCATTATCTGGCTTGATTTCAACCAAGTTCAAGGCCCGGATATGAGCATTGAAGACAAAATAAAAAGGCTCAATACGATCAATCCCACCACGTTTTTCCTCCAGACAAGTGATAGAATTGAAGTCTCCAGCCAAAATCCATGGGTACAGGGGAGCCAGACTTCTCACAAAGCCAATGTGCTCCCATAAATTCACTTTACCATTGTAATCAGTAGGATCATACATGTTTGTAAGTAGGATGGTCTCACCAGATTCATTATCATGCCCGATCATCGAAATAGACCACCTGCTGGAAATCTAGGTAAGAGGAGAGATCTTAAATGGATCCCATAAACAAGCAAGGCCACCAGCATATCCACATGCACCAATACACTGACATTGCCCCTTTCTCCACAACTTGGGAGCAATATTGAACAAACTATCAATAGCTAATTTAGTCTCCCGAATAAAAACCACATCCGAAGAATGAACACGAATCAAATCACGAACAACTTTTTGTCTGGGGATGTTGTTCAACCCCCTTACATTCCATGAAAGTATAATCATTTTTGGGGGTTATAAAAATGGGAGTCCAATGTTCTCACCAAACCCGACTCTACCAAAGTCTCCCCCATTAACTTAATTTTATCCTGGTCTTTCTTCCGACCCACCTTCATATTCTTATCTGAAGCATTTTTTATTATTATTTTATGCTGCAATCCTAGCACCATAGGAGTTTTACAGTCCATGGATGACTGCATCAGTGCCTAGGTAGGAGAGGGCATATCTAAATCTGTGCCATTTTCTAAGATAACTTCACTTCCAGGGCTAGGGCCAACCATATCACCTATACTCGAAACCAAAGCCCTCTGTTCTTCATTTAAACCCCCTATATCTGATTCCCTTGGTTCCACCTCATGAAGAGACAACTGATTTGGTCCTGTTATATCTATAACAGGTAGCGATGTTTCAGGTATCTCCACGCACTGATCAAGGTTCTCTAGAATTTCAAAATGGTTGAGTTGAGCATCTGGCTGGTTATCCTTAATGTCTCTTTTTGCCTTTCTTCCTTTGTTTCGAGGTTTTACCATAACAAAGCCTTCCTTATCCTGATCCCCCTCCTTTATCGGGGCTTTTCCTTTATCCATATTTTGTACAACTCGAGAGGGCCTAGGATTTGAAGCCACAGGTAGGACAAACTTAGGGAATTTTCTTTGTAAATGGCCATATTCATGGCAAATCCGGCAACGAAAAGGAAGAGCTTCATAGTCAAGTTTTTGAACCCATGTGGTTGATCCAAACTATATTTCAATAGAATCTGGAATAGGATTCTTTAAATCAATTTCAACACAGATACGGGCAACAAAGATTACCTTTTTATCCAGCGTTTGTTGTGACGGTCCAACCAGCTTCCCAAGTAGAAGGGCAATCATATGCAAGATGTCATTTCTCCAAAATTCCAATGGGAGCCATGAAAGCCGAACCCACACCGAAACCCGTGATGACTGCTCCTCTGATGGGTTGAAACCCACATGCTAGGGTTTAAGAAAGAGTCCCGCTTGGTTACATAAATAGGGACCTCCTTCAAATGCTTTGTTATGATCCACAAGACAAGAAAAAACCACCATAAAATAGTTGTTTGCACTCAAGCATCACCTCCACATCACCTTCAGGGTTCCAAGTCTTCCTAACCCAAGCCTCCACAAAGGGAAGAGAAATTCGGATGCCCATAAATTTACCAATAAGCGCATGTTTGGTTAAATACTCCACATCTTCCGCCACCGAGTCCGGTTGAACCACTAGAACCGGCTTGGCTTCACATCGTTCCAAACATCCATTTTTCTTTAACAAGCGATTCCTGGCATGCAATGGGAAATCCTGTTCCTTCCAATCATTTTTAAATGAAATACCAGCACTAGCATGCATGCTCTGTGACGGACCTGATGCCATCACTACATTCCTCCAGTTTTTCATACCTCCTCCAGAAACTGCTGCCATCCCCGTAGCAGTGCACTAAATTTTCCGTCAAATATAACTTATTAAATATATATAATTTAATAATATTTAAGCCTAATTACATATATTAAAAGTTCAATTTTTTTATTGCTTAAATTTAAATTATTTAATTATCATTTATTACTTTATTATCAATATTTTCTTTAGTATTTATTAAAATGTTTACAATTTTATAAAATAAAATGCTATATACTTTAATTTATGTTTCTCTCCTTATTAATTTGATGATAAGTCTAATGACATATTTTGGAATTCCGTTCAAGTGAATACCTATCTATCTATGTACCTTTTCTTTATAATTTGCAAACATATTGTCACCAAATTAGATGATGTAATATGCTTCATACTCACTAATGAGATACACATGCTTGGAATCTCTTTACACCACTGCATCATTGAGCATATATTTCCTGTTAACACTTATCATGATCACACTGTTTTGCTTCTATGTAAATAAGATGTTGTAAACAAAGTGAGATTCAGAGTTTACCAATAAGACCCATAACAGTCAATAAAATTAAATATTGACAAGATTAAGTTTGGCAGTTGTACTGGAGAAAATAATCTTATATCATATATCAAAACAAACAATTATTACAGATTACAGGATACAATGAAATCAAGGAACTCTCAAAGAACTCATCACCCAAAACCAAATCATAATACAGAAACCAGAGGCAAAGAAAACTTGACCTAACCTATTCCAAGAGTTTAAAATACAGAATCAAGAAATTTGGCATCGGTCAGCCGATGACAATGCTAATTCCGATTGCAATAAGGAAAATAGTCATTAAAGCGAAGAATAGAATGGTATGGACAAGTATAGATAGCCCACTGGTCTGAAAGTTGCAGAAGGCTATAAATCGGCCCTTGGCAGGTATCTGAAACAACAGCCCCGGTGTCAGCAATACAAACAGAATCGTTCCGATTATTTCGGGTGCCCAATCCTTCCCCATTTCTGTTTCAGAAAATCAACCCTCCTCTTGTGAAAGGTGTGAAGTCTTCTTATGATCTTTAATTTCTTGTAAATAAGTCTAATATTGGATAATGTTTTAGGGTTTACCGTCTTAAAAAAAGAATATCACAGTTTTAGTTTGTTTGTTTTCTGCTTGTCTTCTTATTAGACGAGGTGACGGAGAACACAAGGAACGTTGAAATGAAAGGCCTGCGTCAAGATTTGGCTAAAGTCTAGAAGGAAGAGGACAACACAAACAAACGTTGTAAAGGACGAGGAACATTCTGAAGCCGCCCCATGTAAAGCCAGTCCTCAGAATACCTAGATCCTAGTTTTGACAATAACAGATAGAATCGACGGGTTTTATATGTTATATATCGCTTATGTAAAGCCTACTCAGAATACCTAGATCCTAGTTTTGACAATAATAGATAGAATCGACGGGTTTTATATGTTATATATTGAATATATATATTTTAAGTAGGATGGACAGTACAATTTGGGTTTCTTTATTGTGAGTTTAAAATATATCAAATGGGATGTTTAACATATATTAAATGTTTAATAATTTATTTTATTTTATTTGATTGAATATTTTTATCTCTGTCATGATTTTTAGTTGAGTTAAACTTATCAATAGATGATTAACATTCATCTACACATATACCATGGTTTAAACTTTGAACATTCTAAAAAGAGGCCAAAGTGCTAAGAGTTGCTCTCTCCCCACGGGGACAGCTTTGATATTTTTATCATACTTAAAATTTGTGGTGGATTAGGCTTAGTGGGGATACAAATTTTGATATTTTTATCATACTTAAAATTGGTGGTGGATTAGGATTAGTGGGATACAAAATTTGATATTTATGTCTTATTATGAGCAAATCAAATTGCTAGAAGCATCATTTGTAAAGATCTCCTATAATCATATTTATAGATAATTAAATGAGGAAGTGGATGATCTATCAAAAGTTGGATTAGGATTAGTGGAAATACAAAATTTGATACTTATGGGTTATTATGACCAAGTCAAATTGCTAGAAGCATCATATGTAAAGATCTCCTATAATCATATTTATAGATAATTAAATGAGGAAGTGGATGGTCTATCAAAAGTTGTCTTCATATTTCAGTTAGTACTTGGTTAAAAAGAGTAGTGTGTAGGAATGTCATTCCACCTCAATTTGTCCCTTTTTTATACTTGTTTCTATTTGATAGAAGATGTGTTTTAGGACACTTTTTTATGTTTTTTTACCTCTATTGATAATTAAGGTCATATTTGTAAGTAATCGATGACCCCACAATTGAAGTATCAAAATAACACTCTATAAATGATTGAAGGGTGTCATTAAGTTCATAGTTTTTTATGTATCCAAGTTTGATGAACTTTTCAAAAAAAAATTGATTTTAGAACTCTTAATAAGGTTGTTTAGTAAGGCCAATGTGTAGTACAAAATATCCATCTCGTTGTAATTTTTTCAAACTCTAAAAAAACATTTACTAACATTTTTTAAGAAAAAAATTAATTAGACCATGTTTAATATGACTTATTATTATTACTATTAATTTGATTCGAACATTTGTGTTAGCTTTTGAAGCTAAATACTAAAGATAAAATAACCACAATATCTAAAATAAAGTTACAATATGAAATATATAATGCAATATTCTAGATGTATAAAACTCATAAATAAATTCAACAATAACTCATAGAATTGCCATTAACAAATACTCATGAAAATTTTATCTCCATTGAATCAAGATCTCAAGTACCCATACTTACAAATATTCTCATACTACAATACATCTCTTGCACACACACACATAGATACATATGTAATGGAATGTGACTCTTCATATGGTGCACCCTTGGCCTTCACTCTTCTAGAGACTCTTCATCTTCCTATTATATGGACTCATGTGCACATGGACTATTATGCACATTTACATTACCAAAATACTTTGCACACTTCTGCATTTATTACATTGCATAAAGTAAATACTCACACTCTAATTTAGGACACTCTTCTAATCTAAAGATGTATCCAAGGTGGTACATTAGTATGTACCAAATAATGTAATATATTTCAACATCCCTTGTATTACATTATTTGGTTATTGAAGACTTTAGTCTTCAATATAGATTTTCATACTGTAGGTACTTTTCATCTTATTCAGGTTCTTGTTTTTCTTTGATCTATAGATGTCCCTATAGTGCAATATTTTGTTATCCTCTCATTTTTCTTTGTCTAAATTCTATATTCCCCTATCTACTTCCATAATAGAATGATTCTTTGTTTTCTGTAGTTTATCTCTTAGAAAAGACATTAGTATTATCTTCAACCATTACAAGCTCTTATGAAAAACCAATAGAATCTAAAGAGTATATTCTATTGTTAATTGATCTAGTGGTTTCTATTTCATTTAGTTTATTGATCTAGTGGTTTCTATTTCATTTAGCCTTTTAATAAAACACTTATTCTTCCTATTCATATATTTGAATTCTACTGTTCTTCCACTTTCAATTAATTTGGTTACTGAGATGAGATTTGTTGTCAATCCTGGTATATACATGACATCATGCAATATAAAATATGAGTAAGATGCACTAGGTATTACATATTCATTTCCATGAACTAGATATTTCTTTCCATTTTCTAGCTTTAGACCAAAATTATTAGTAACCTCTAAATAGTCAAACCAATGTAGATTTCTTGTCATATGATGACTTACCCCTAAGTCAATATACCAAATATCCTTACCATATTGAATAATAGAATTATCCTCTTGTGAAATAATTTTACATTGTTGATAAAGAATATGAAGAATGTTTTTTCTATGCATCTTATGATGATATGTTCCTCTTGCTAATTTATCCATAATTATCTTACTTTGTGTAATATACCTGTCAAGTGTTTAGACTTTTGTGGTTGATTACCATATGACTCCCTAGTAAGATAAAGATAATTTTGAATGCAATTTCAAAATATCTACTTTTATTTCACCTTAGTTTTTGGTAATAGACTAAGAACAATTTTTTAATTGATAATCTTAAAATTGACAATATTTTATCTCCCTAATCTCAAAATATATAGTTTCTTTTAATTCTAAATTTATCAATCCTATGTTGGTATTGTATTCCTTATAACTTCAAATTTAGAAATTTAGAAATTTCATAAAAAGATATTTGCAAATTTTATATTCTTAATTTGATATAGAAAACCTTATTTCTCCAATCTTATCAAATTGTAAATATTTCAAATTTTTTTGTAAACTCAAATAATAAAACTTCAAAACTTAAAATTTATTTATTTAATTCTTCAAACCAAATTTTAAATCTTCATAAACTTTCAAATAGCAATAATGAGGTTTCTAAGGTTTCAAATATTAATTCAAATTCTTATCTCTCCAACATGTAGTTTTTAAAATGCAAAAAGGGAAAACCCCAGGTTCTGATGGTTTTCCCATTGAGTTCTACCAAGAGTTATGGGATATCCTTCATGCTGATTTATTAGAGGTGGTGGAAGAAGCCAGGAAAGCCAAAGATATTTTGAAGGTTATCAATAAAACTTATATTACTCTTGTTCCAAAAGCTCAAGAGGTTGATCACATCTCAGCTTTTAGACCTATTGCTTTATGTAATGTTCTCCTCAAAATCATTACTAATATCATGGCAGAAAGGTTGAAGCCTCTTTTGTATAAGATTATTTCCCCTGAACAAGGGGGTTATGTGGAAGGGCATCAAATGGTAGATGAGATAGTTTTGGCTTAGGAAGCCATCCATTCCATGGATATGCAAAATTATCCTTCCATGTCCATTCGGTTAGATTTATCCAAAGCTTATGACAGAGTGGATTGGCACTTCCTTATCAAATTTTTGAGGTGATTTGATTTCTCTAAGCATTGGACAGATTGGATTATGGGAAGTATCTCTTCAAAATCCTACTTAGTTCTTATCAATGGCAGGCCTTCTCAGTATTTCCCTGCGTCCAAAGGTATTAGGTAAGGTGACCCACTTTCCTCTTATTTATTCATCATTCTTGTTGAATGCTTGGGGAGGACTATAACCAAGAAGAGGGATAATAAAATCCTTGAGGGAGTTACCATTGCTCATGGAGCTAGACCTATCTCTCATCTTCAATTTTTTGATGACTCTACTCTTTTAGGTAAAGCTACAATTAAGGAAACTTCTAACTTTAAGCAAATCATTAGCTATTTTTCTAAGGCTACTGGGCAATTGATAAATGAAGACAAATCGAAAGTTATTTTCTTTCACTGCTCTCCCAGAAAGGAATCCATGGTCTTGGATAAATTAATATATAATAAGTCCTCCTTTCCAATTACTTATTTAGGTATTCCCATCAATATTCAAATGTAGAAACAAAATATTGGAATTGGTTGTTGGAAAAAGTCAAGAAGAAAATAAGAAAATGGACCAACAGGTGGCTTTCTTTAGGGGGTAGAATCACCTTGGTAAAATTAGTTATTCAAGCTATTCCTATTTTTGTTTCTTTCGTGTTGAATATCCCTAAGGTCGTTCTTCGAGATCTAGATCAAATTAGTCATCAATTCCTCTGGAGTGGTACTAGGGAAAAAATAAAATGGGCCTTGGTGAAATGGAACACTTTATGTCTTCCTAAGAATCAAGGGGGTGAGGATTCTGGTCTTCTATTAATAACAACAAAGTTGTAGCTACTAAATGATATTGGAGAATGTTGCATAACCCCAATGCTCTTTGGGCCAATAATCTTCATGCTAAATATGCTGAGAACAAAAGTCCTGAAGACCTTGTTCGCTATCATCTTCCTACCAAAGGTTCTCCCATTTTATTAGTTCTTAATACTAGTGAGGATTTGATAAAGAAAAATCTATTTTGGATCATTCATAATGGTGAACAGGTAAATTTTTGGACAGATTCTTGGGATGGTCACAAGCCTTTGATAACTCATTTTTTTTATTGGAGGCATTGGATGGAGGAGCTTCACCAAGCTAACTGGATAAAGGTGGCTAATTATTGTCATTACCATACTGGTAATTCAAAGGTTGGTAGATATTGGATTCCTATTGAGGACTAGCCTATTCAAATCCCACAAAGGTAAAGACAAGATATCCAAGGAATCCTTCATATGAGGTCTCTCTCTTGGTCCCATGAAAAAGATTGTTTTGGATGGAAAATCACTACTAAGGGTGAGTATTTAGTTGCTCAAGGTTATTTGACCTTATGCCAGAATAGTCCCAACCAATATTCTAACATCTTTTCTCAGTTATGGGCTCAAAATATCTGGTCTAAGGTGAGGTTCTTTATTTGGCTTATATTGCATCGTAGGGTGCTTACTGGTGAGCAACTTATGAAGCATGGTTTTCATGGCCCTTTTAGATGTGAAATGTGTTGCGAGAATGTAGAAACTCTCAACCATATTTTTATTGAGTGTACTTTAGCCTCTGAGCTATGGAGGAGAATGACCACTTTACTTGGTTTATAGTGGTTCAATTTTTCAACTTTTGAATAGATTTGGAGGGATTGGCCTAAACAAAAGAGTTTTGATCATTTTATTAGGCAGTTAGTTTGGATGGGTTCTACCATTCTTCTTTGGAATATCTAGAATGAAAGGAACAGTCAAATTTTTAATCAATATAGGAAGTATATTCACTATATTTGGCAGAAGACCATAGCCAACTTAGTTGAATCAGTCCATCAACTCCTTAATCACCCCCAAAAATTCCACCAAAAATGGGATCAAGTGATGCAAATATTGAAGATTAAATATGCTAATGGCAACCATCTTAAAAATAATTTAAGTATATGTAAGATGGATAGGACACGAAATTGGCAACCTCCTCCTAAGGATTTTGGTAAAGTCAATACTGATGGAGCCTCTAGAGGGAACCCTGTAAAAGCTAGGGCGGGAGGAATTGGTAGACTTTCAGATGGTTCCCTAGTTTTTACTTTTGCTGAGAATTTGGGTATTCTTTCCAATAACCTTGCTAAGGGGCATGGTATCCTCAGAGGCCTTCAAGAGGCTACTAAATTTGCATGGGAAAAGGTGTTAGTCGAGTCTAACTCTCAACTCATGATTAATGTTTTGAAGAATCCTTCTAAAAATTATAAGGTTGATTGGAGAATAAAAATAATTATTGAGAATATTCAATTAATCCAAAGGGGATTTTTGAAAGTTGATTACAATCATATGGTCAGAAATCAAAACAAGAGTGTTGATGCTTTAGCTAATTGGGCTTTGTACAAAGGTGATCTTATTTGTTATGGCCACCCTCCTAGATGGTGGCCTTCACAAATAAGGAAGCTCTTCTTTCTATCATTTCTTTGGATGACTCCAGTTTTGAAGGTACCTAGTTTCTTCTTGCTTTATTTTTTTTTTCTTGAGATATGTTTTTTTGTTTTGTTTTGTTTTTTGTTGTTCTTGTGTTTTTTTTTTTGTTTTGTTCTTGTTCTTCTTCTTGTGTTTCTGTATGTTTGTGTTATTTCGTGTATTTTTTTTGTGTAAGTGTTTTCTATGTTTTTTGTTTTTGTTTACTGTCTATTGTTGGTTGTTTTCTTTTTCTTTGTAGGTTTTGTTTGTTTATGTTTTTCATGTTTTTGTTGGTTATGTATTTGTAGTGTTATGTTGTTTTTGTCATGTTTGTGTTTTGGTATGGTGTTCTTGTGTTTCTTCTATGTGGTTCATGTATTTTTTTTTATGTGTGATTGGTTGTGCTTTATATTTTTGACACACTCAAGGAGCATGTTTTTTATTTTATTTATTTATTTATTATTCTTATTTTTATTTATTTATGTATATATTTATTTTATAGCTTATTGTGTGTTTGTTAGCTCCTTGAGTATTTCAAATGTGGTAGGCCAGGATCGTACCCTAGGCGATTTTGACGGAATGGAAACCCCTACCTCATTGGGTCTTACCCTAAAGTGGCATCCCTTTTGGGATGTTTTTCACAAATTAAAAAATAAAATAAATAAATAGCTTCACTTTAAGCTTAGAAAATAATAATTCTATGTAACCCTATACCTTCACACATTAATTGGCAACAAGGTTGAAGATTTCATTGGATTCCAAGAGTTGGAAACATTTCCATATTCCATGTGCTAATGGTCAAATTTATGTTGCCTCAAAATTTCTCAAAACCATCCTAAATGCAATGGTCATCCCCACTAGTAATTCCCCTATCTCTCCTTTTTGTATAGAAACTTTTTTCTTTTTTTTAAATCGAAAAACCCCTTGCGGATCCGCCTTGGTCTGAGAGACCACGAAGAGGGGGTTCTACACCATCAAAGTCACCCGGGGGTCACACCCGACCCTGCTCACACCAACATTATCAATTGGATTTTTGATACCCAATTCAGCTTTTTCGTAGGGTGGAGATTTGAACCTGGGACCTCCCTTGAAGGATTTTCCTCTCCTCTCCAACTCACCTACAACACCTGGGTAAAACTAATTTATAGTGGAAAACACCCCTTTCAAGGTTCCACTTTCAACAGGTTGGGCATATGAGGAATGGAGCCTTGTCGGCCTCTACCAGCATATAGGACATTCCTAACTATACCATATATCTGTAGGATGGAGACAAGGGGAATGGAACCTAGGTTGGCCTCTACCAGCACCCAGGTCATTTACCACTGCACCACAACAAGCAAATATTTTTGGAAAGAAACTTATTTTGGGTTGTTCACTGTTAAATTTGTTCATAATCTGACTATTGATTATCAAGTGGTCTATATCCCTTATGATCGAGTGTGGATTAAATACCTCATACTAAAATTTGCTCATTTCAGTTGGTTGGCCATTCAAAATAAGATTCTAATGATTGATAACATTATGAAAAGGGGTATGTTTATCCCCAATAGATGCTTTTTGTGCATGAATGCCTGAGAATCTACCAATCACCTCCTTTTGGAGTGCCCTTTCTCCAAGATAGCTTTGGATCACCTTATGTCCACTTTTCATATCTCTTGGGTTCCTCCTAATTCGTTGAGTCACCTTTTCATCCAATGGCCTACTCCATTCAAAAATTTTATATTATCTTCTTTATGGAAAGTGAGCCTTCATCATATCTTATGGTAATTTTGGCTTGAAAAAAACAACAGGGTTTTTTCTTCCTCCTCTAAGGATACCATATTTGTTGCCAATAAAGCTATTTCATTTGCTGTCAAGAATTTCTAGCTCTTCCCTTGTCCTAAACCACCTAATTCTATATTGGATTCTATTTAGTTCTCTTCTTTAAATATTCCCTACAACTCCAGTTCTAGTTTACCAGACCCCCATCCCAGAGTGGGTGCCCATTGGATTCCTCCCCCAAGTGAGTGGCTAAAAGTTAAAATTAATGATACCTCCAAAGGAAACCCAACGGATGCTGGTCTAGGTGGCCTAGTTAGATATAGTAGTGGATAAGTTATTATGGCTTATGTTAAGTATCTAGGGTGCCAAACTAATCATTTTTCTGAAGGTTGTACACTATAGAGAGGGCCAGATATTCTCAAGGATTATAAAGGCAACCCTTTTATTGAGGGAGATTCTTTGAACATTATAAATGCTCTTAAAAACAATAAGATGTCCTCTTGTAATGTCAAAACTACTGTTCATAAATCTAAGAATCTATCCTAAAATTTCAATGATATCTTTATCAACCATGTGTACCGCAAAGCTAATAGACCTATAGATATTCTTGCCAATTGGGGAGTTATCCATAAATATCTGTCCATTTGGAAATAAAGCTTTACCCAAGAATTTTTAAATGCTATTAATAGTGATTTGGTTTAAAATATGTGGTCACAAGTTTTGGCAGGTCAACTTCTCCAATGTTGACTCTACCCTTTTGAGGATGATGTGTTTCTTTGATTCCAATTATTATGGCAAAAAAAAATTGATTAGCATGACTCTCTATATTGCTATTAGTGTTGGATGTTGGTTCTCACGTTTCCCTTTTGTGAAGTATACAATGTCCCAATATAAGCCTTGTTAGTGGTTTTACCTCATGGTTATCTTCTCCAAGCATGTCAAATCCTTGAGTAGGTCTAGGCTATGCATTGCATATTATCTAACAATGTCAATATGTGTCAAGTATCGAGATGCTTAATTTTATGTCTTGTAAATATTAAGATTCATTTTTTTAGTCATTTGGCACTCACAATACTTTCCCAGCCCGATCATGTGCGAATTCTATCTTTTACCATATCTATTTTTTCCAATATCGGTTCCCTAAGGAGAATTATTATGTGGTCTATCAATCACACCAACTCAGCTTCCATAAAGGGTGTCTATGGTGTCAAAAATTTCTATATTTACATCCCTGGTCTATGTCAATCCATCACCATCTGGTTTTGTTCATCGTTGTGTGTCCTAGGTAGTACGAAGCTTTTGTGGTCTTCCTTTCTCCTTAGTCATGGCAACATGGCCTTGCTTGAGCCATATACCCTTCAGTTTGATCCGCTATCTCACACCTTTATGGAAGCTCATGGTCTCATTTTTTTTCTAAGAAATCTCAAAGGAGCTAAGCAATATATAACTGAAGCCTTCATCCACCTCAATTTAGGAGGTCAACCTACTTAAAAAATCAAGGGTTGATACCAATCAGAGCTCCCCTTACCACATTTTGGATGAAGATAGTGACAATCCTTGCATTACTACTCGCAACACAATCCATGTTACCATCATCAACAACATTATCAACACCATGGATAAGATCAATGAGACTCTTAAGGTGCTACTCCCAAACCATCCTAGAGATGCTCCTGCAAATAAATATGTTACAAAGGTCTAGGTCTAATTCTATTGAGTACTCTATTTATTCTCATGTTGGTTCTCTCTATTTTTGGTCTTTTGATACCCTATGTGGGATTTTAATTATAGTCTATAGTGCCCCTGTGTGGGTCTTTTTGAGCATTGTGTTTATTTCTATACAGGTGTATATTATAGTTTTTATGGATATTTAACAAGCTTTCCCTATGCGGGTTTTTTTCATAGTTCCTTTATAGGTTTTTCAAGTAATTACTTCTCTTAAGCAACCCCTGCATGGGTATTGCTCAAACTATATTTTTGTTTATCTAACGTAAATATTCCATCCAGCCTTCTCTGCTGCTATTTGGACCTTTTTTCCAGATTTTTGCTAGCCAATATGTAGGCCTATGTTATCTTATGTTATTTTTTTAGCTACAAATTTATGTACTTGGGTTTGGGGCCCATTTCAACCCCGTACTTAATCATTTTTACCTACAAAAAAAAATTAAATAGAATGAACTACCTCCAAACTTGAATGCATAAATTCTCTTGGTTAATAGTGTTTGACCATATCCTACTTGGTGCTCCTCCTTCTATGTTGTATGTATGAAGTTCTTATTGTACTTTGGCTTACCTTGAAAATATTACTCTCTCTCCTCTTTGATTGGTCAACTAACTTCCAAGCTTATAAAGGCACTCTAATCAATGTTTTATCCCTATTATTTATAATTGAAATGTAGAACTATTTTCAGTCAAATCCTTTGTTGTACGTATCTTGAATGACTCTCTTGCATAAGACAAATGAAGTATATACTCCTTAATTGCACTCAGGCTTCAATCAATGGGCTTCCCTGCTCTTACATCTATTTTTGGTATGCTCTCTAAAATCAAACTTCCACTATGCTATCTTTGGTACCTCAAAAATAAGCATTAACGTATCCTTTATGAATGTTTGAATTACTTCAATCCTTTTGACCTTCCACTTCTCATGCCACATGACACTAAATCTCTTCTATCTCTCCAAATTTGCTTCCCTTGTTCTCCTCAGGTGCTTATGATGTAACTATACCCAGTTTGGTGAACTTATGACATGGTGGACATTACACTTTACATGTGTCTTACTTCTATCAGAAATTCAAACGTCTTATTTATCCTTGGTGCTATCTTGGCACTTAGAATTTGCCCTAGCTCCTCCAATGCTTTGTCTTCTCCATACATGTTCCTTTGTTATATTTTGGATGAAATGATTCCTCCATTCTTTGATGCTTAGAGTTTGCCCTAATTCTTCAATGCTCTATCTCCTTTATATATATTCCTGTAATAAAAATAGATACACCCAAGCAATGTAATGACAAAACAAATAACTTGCAATAAAAAGAATAATCTTTGAATTAATAAGGGAGCCTTTATATCCTCTTTTGATGTCTCCAATGTGCTATGGTTACAACTGTATGCTTTTTTTTTAGATTACAATAAATCAAAAGGGTAAAAACCCTTTTTGTAGATCAAATGAGCTTTGGCTATCTTCAATCTTATTTTGCTCCAATCAAATTGTTGAGTGGGCTTGTGTACCATTTTCAGGCCACTCTTTTGCTACAATATCCTTTAATAACCTATCATATGTACATGTATGAATGCAAATAAGATAAAGTAATATTAGCACATGAAGGGCCTCCGTTGTGTGAGGTCCTTTTTGATATGAAAAAAAATCTAAAAAACCTAAAATAAATGCTTGCAAAAGGAATAAAATATGTAGAGAATAGAAAGCAATAAAATGAAATACCTTATTGATTTACTTGATTTAATCCGTGCTCATTCATGGTTGAAACTACTCCCATTTAAACATAGGGTTTTTCTAGCATCTCTATTGCTCCAAATGATCTTAAAATTAGTGGATATATTATAGGGTTTTCCAAGAACCTACCCTCACAATTTTAGATCAATATGAATCTGGATGAGTGAGATATGGTCAAAACAATTTGAGTAGTTTATTAGTCGTGCACAAATGTGGGTAACCTTCTCTTCTCTCTCTCTTGCCTCTCTTCATTCACAAAATTGAATGATGTTTTATAACTTTTTAGAAGGTTAGGATTAGGTTTTGGAAGTGGCAAGGTAGCATTTTCAAGTTGTAAGCTAGGATTAAAGTATTATTAGCGAGTAGAATTTTTGTATAATATATATATAACAAATATTTAGAATTTTGTGTCTATAGTTCCTTCTCTATATTTTTTAGAAACATCTTAGTTACATTTTTTTGAGCTCCTTAAGTGAATATATGGTGTTGGACCTTTAGCTTAGTGTCTTTCTTTCACTTTTCTGGTGGTGGCTCTTCCTTGAGCGGTGGTGGCTCTTCCTTGAGTTGTGGTAGCTCTTTCTAGAGTGGTGGTGGATATTCCTTGAGATATGGTGGCTCCTCGAACTGTATGGTGCTTTCATTACTTCAAATCGATGCCTTCTCCTTTTCTTGCACAATGGTTTTTCTTAGTGTCTTTATACACTCTAAATTTTGCTCTACTTGGTTTTCTTTTTGCTTATAAAAATGCCCTTATTCTATTTCTTTTTAAACTACTAAATCTGCACTTTCATGAGATTATAAAACAACATTTAATACTAATATTATTTCCTCCTTATTTCTTATTTTTTAGTAAGATTTAACTTAGATCTTTGTTATTTTATTTTTGCAGATTTTAGGACTTGAATACTACCACCTTCTTTTGCTTGAAGACTCTCTATTTCAACTTCATTTTTTAAAATTTAATAAATCTAATATGGTGCTCTCAAATGCTTAATGTAAAACTAATTTTAATGTTCAAATAATAACCTTATGTACCACCAATATCACATACCTTTTTTGGTCTCCTTTTGTATCTAGTTTCCTTGGTGATTTGATTCACCCTTTTGCTATCTCGATCCTGTAAATTTTGTTGCTTCAATTCATTTCACTTTTATGCCCTAAACTTATCAATTTTTCAGCTCTAATTGCTTCCCTAATTCCAACTTGCTTGCTTCCCAAAAAATCTCTCAAATATACTTGAAGTTCTCCATGAAGAACACAAGCTTATACTGAGAGGGGGTGAACAATATAAGATCAACTTTTACTTTTCTTTCCCAAACAATATTATCCAATATAATCAATGGCAATATCAATAGTAGTAATCAAATTAATGCACAAATAATCACACACAATAGAGATACCAATTTAACATGGTTCACCCAATGTGGGCTACTCCATAGAGAAAAAATTTCTACTAAATTTTCTTAAAAAATATTCTTGGGAATAAATTCCCTATTACAATATTTATGGGCCTCTATCCAAAGGAGACACAAATCCCCTAATACTCTGATTTGTGGATCTCTCTCCACAGGAGAACTCTTTCCCCTTTTCTCTGGTTTGTGGAACTTGATCCAGGAGAACTCTTTCTCCTCAACTGGTTTGTGGATCTCTCTCCATAGAAGAACTATATCTTCTTAACTAGTTAGTGGATCACACTCTATAGGAGAACTATTTATCCTTCCTCTAGTTCATGGATTTCTATCCACATGAGAAATATTTCCCCTTTGCTCTGGTTTGTGGATATCTATCCACTAGAGAACTCTTTTCCCTCTACTTTGGTTGATGATCTTCTAGAAAACTTCTATCCCCACTACTCTAGCTTGTGGATCTCTCTCCATAAAAGACCTCTATCCCCACTACCTTGGCTAATGGATCTCTATCCACTGGATATTGTTGTCCTCTACTAGCTAAATCTTTGTCTTAAATCTGCACTAAACACTATCCTTGGTCTAGTACAAATCTGCTCCAAATCTATCTTAGGTCTAGCACAAATATGCTCTCAAATATACACCATACATTTTCCTTAAATTTATCCTCAAGCCTTAAGACAAATCTTGATCTAATCACAAATCAACTTTGCTTAGATTTTCCTCAAGCCTTAACACAAATTTTGAACACATCAATTAATCAACTCTTATTTCAAGTCTTCAAAAAGAATTACCTCAAATTTACCTTCAAGTCCTCTCAAGAACTTGCTCGATCTACTCTCAATTCTTCACCAAGACTTACCTTAAATCTATCTACAATTCTTCACCAAGACATACCTCAAATTTGTCTCCAAGTCTTCACCAAGACTTACCTCAACTTTGCCTACAAGTTATCTCAATAGCTTGCTCAATATGCTCTCAAGTCTTCACCAAGACTTACCTCAAATATTTCTACAAGTCTTCACCAAGACTTACCTCAACTCTGCCTACAAGTTCTCTCAAGAACTTGCTCAATCTTCTCTCAATACAAACTCAAAACAACTCACAAAACATGATCAATCAATCTCAAATCTTGCACACAATGCTATCAAATGCTTTGTCTAATATTCAAGGTAATTCCTTTAACTTGAAGTAGTTTAGACATATTCCATTTAGAATTCATTTAACCTCTGTAACATATAGAGAATGATGTACTCTATAAAAAACTCAATATGTTCTACTCAATCATTAAGTCTGTCGCTTTCACAAATCTGGTTTCTAATGTTTGCACATTCACTTTCAATATTACTCAAATTTAATTCTCAAGAATTTCACTCAATCATTCAATGACACACAACTTGCTCACTAACCCTAAACAATTATTTTCAATCTTCTTCAAACAAGAGCACAATGTGGGTCTCAAACCCTATCTCAAATATTCCTCAATCTCTATCTCAAATCAAATCATCCATCAACAAGGTGCACTTAAACTTGCTCATACATTTCCAACAATACTTATCAATTATTTTCACTCCACCTTCTATTTCATACATTCATTTCAAACACTCTAAACAAAATATAGTGTGCCCATACCTTTTTGCTTTGATGGAGATATGTCTTCAAAACTTGTTTTAATCACAACCAAATCCTTTTGCCAATCCTAGGTTAGATAGCAATAGTCTATCTCAGAATTTCCACATGAACATCCACTTCAAATATTATTTCACCATATAAGAAATACAATCAAAATGTCAAGTCACAAATACACCTTATTACTCCTTTATATTCAACACATACAAATGAAGTTCCTTTGTTAACACCTTATAATCTCCAATACTCTCAAAATAATATTCAACACATAAAAATAAAGTTCCTTGGTTAACACCTTATAATCTCCAATCCTTTATTTATTTTCTAAGCACCAAAAATAAAATATTTATTCAACAACCCTTATCACTCCCTAAACATTTCACACATGCCCTTTTAATATCACGTGGCCTTAAAACAACTTTCGCATTCCCAAAAACCTTTGGCAAAATTTAAATCAAAAGTGCATACCTTAATGTTGGCCCACGTCACCAAAAATATTGCGCACATCTCAACGACCAGCGCCCAAACTCGAACCTGTGACCTAAGCTACCATCGCACCTTAGCCCAAGGCTAGGATACCACCTAGGCTACACGCCCACATGTGAACCAAAGGTCTATGCTTTCATTATTAAAGCTACCTCTCACGAATTTCTATGAAAAAAAAAACTCCTATCCTCTTTTGCTAAAACAAACCACGTGGGATTCAAAACCATGACCTTCCCGCCTTAGCCACACTTTTGATCGTCATTTGTGCTATCTGATGCTATGGGATGTTTCTATCACGTCAATCGAGTTTAAACACCACTCTGCCTCCCTTTATTTAAAAACTCACAAGTGTCTTCTCCTCTTCGAAATAGAGCGCATGAATTATTATCACACATGGGCATTCGAATTCATTAGACTTTTGGAAATGAAAATCATTTCCTATAAATACCTTTTCCTTTGCATTAAAACACGTTGGCCCTCCTTCGAATTCGAATTAAATTTGAATTTAAACTTTGAACCTTTGGCACCATTAATTATTTAAATTAAAAAATTTAACCTTAGGTTATGTTGTGGCCATTCCAAAACTAGCCCCAAAACTTGGGGACCCACCTTTAGTTTTTGGAATTTTTGTTGAATTTTAATTTCTTTGTGTGATAATTTCGATAGGTTGGTGTGTTGACTAGTGTCTCCTTTTGGTTTCTTTTAAGTTGTCTAGTGTGTTGGTTAGGTTCTTTCTTAGTTTTGTTATTTTATTATTTTGGTTAGTTTTAATGTTTTGAATTAAACTAATTCAAACATTTGAAATTAATTAAATCAAATTTAAAATTAAAAAAGAAAACAAGTAAAATTTAAATAAAGAAAGAAAATAAAATAAAAATAGAAGAAAAGCAAAAAAACAAAAAAAAAACAAATAAGAATAAAAATAAATATATATAAAAATAAAATGAATAAAATAAAACAAAAGAATAGCATTTCTTTTTCTCATGGCACACTAATATTTCTTTACATATTGGTTTGGTATTAATTTCTATGTTGACTTTATGATTTTATTAAAGATACTTTGAACTAATGCTTTATATTGATGTTGGTAGGTTTCTAAATAAAAGAAAAACATATTTTAATTCATTGTTGGCAAAAAAAAATGTTATGGAAGAAGCATTTCATTTGGAAGATACTTACCAATTTATTATTGGCAAAAATCATTATGGAAGAAGTGTTTCATTTGGAAGATATTTACCAATTTATTATTGGCAAAAAGCATTATGGAAGAAGCGTTTCATTTGGAAGATATTGCAGTTACAAAGAAGTTACGTGACTAAGCCAAATGAAAAGGGAGGGAAATGAAATGAAGAGTGTCTTTTAGGGTTGGAAAGCTTTAAAAGGCCATGGAAGCAAAGGAAATAGGGGCTGGTTTTTTGGAACAGGAAGCGATGGAAGGATATTGGAAGCTTATTCAAACTACTATGGAGTTGTTTTTTCACCATTGTATGCAGAAAATGAAGTTTTGAATACAAATTTGTGTTTATTGAATATCTTTCTCACATGCACTAATTGTGTTTAATGGTGTTTATGCATGGATATGGTTGCACCATTTCAGTATTTTTATTGCATGTTTTTTAAACTCCTTAGACTCTTACCATAACTGGATTTCAAATTGTATGGATGCAGGTCTAACCCGGTTGTGTTTTGTGTTCGAAATCTAACATTTTTCTGCAACATATGTTGGATTTTATTTGCAGTAGTTTTCTTTGGTATTCTCCATATTAGGGTCCATATTCCAAAATTTCATGATATCTTTTTTTTTATTTTCTAACCCTGTCTCTTTCAATTTTTTTAAGTTTTCAAAATAAAATAAAAAAATGAAAAAAATATAAAACTCCAAAAAGAGTTACATAGGTTGAAAGAATTAGCTTTAATGTTCCATTTAAAGCAAGTACATTTTTGTTTTAACTTAAATTCAAAATTCCAAAATTATTTGAAGTTCACACTTTTAGCAAGAATTTTTATTTCAGTTTTGCATGATTCCATAGTTTAAAATAAAATAGAATTTTTAGGCTTTGCATTTCGTTTTTCAAGCAATAAATTGACTCCCTTTATGAAAATTACCATTTCATTAAAAGGGGGTAATTTATATGGCATACAAAGGCTATTATACTTTCAAAGTTAGTCATTTACATTATTTTCTCTCATGTTCAAAGCAAAGCAAGGCAAGATAAAATCCATTCAAAGCAGACAAAATGAATTGAAGCATCATTCAAGATTCACATTTCACATTTAGATTCAGTCACTTTATTTTCTTGCTCAAACAAAGCTTAACCATCCAAGATAAAATCAATTTGCATTCAAGGGAGGGATTTACTAACTCCAATCTCACATTAAGATAAAGATAAAATGAAGTGGTTTTCCACAGCACTTGCTAATAGTAATATGTTAATATGAAGATAAAAAGAATCTGCTAATAGCAAGTACTGACTCCAATTTACATTAAGGTAAAGATAAAATGAAGTGGTTTTCCATAGCACTTATTAACATAACATGTTTAATTTAATATAAAAGGAATCTGCTAACAAGGATTCAAGGATAGATCACTTTAACAAATCAAAAATAAAAAAATGAATTAGGATCAATTTCATGCACTCATTCATTATGTTATTTCTACACATAAGGGAAATCAAGCCCTTTCAATTTTATTTTTGCACATAAGGGAAATCAAGCCCTTTCAGTTAATGAACAATAAAAGCATAACATAATAAAGTAACACTAGCACATGCCCCTTGTTAACAGTTATTTTGCAAAGCACTAAGGTATTCCAAGCACTTTTTGACACATTTATACAAATATACATGCACACATTAAGTAAAAGGAACCTTGGAGAAATTTACATTTCTTTGCAAGAGAGGGTTTTCTAATTAAAATCCTAACTGTGAGTGTGGTTTTGCACTTGGAAAAAATTACCACTCAACATTTTGGCGCTAGAAGGAGGGCTGATTTGGTTTACTTTATTGATATTTAGATGCTAAATTGTTCATGTTATTTGAAAGAGTGATTTGAAGGCATTTATCTTGACTAATGAGGTTTTTTTGATTGTATCCATTAATTTGAAATTCTTGAAATTGATGATGCATGGATACTAACCTTTGTAAATTGGAGAATGGTCTTTAATGTCATGGTTTAATTGATGCATATATTTTGGTTGATGAACATGATGACTTGTGTGTTAAATATACGATATTTGTTAGTCATTTTGTGTTTCTTTGCAAGATATTTCTTTGATTAACAAACTTGGTACTAAGGTTGTATTCTTTAAGGTTCACCAATGGCATTCCTTACTTCTTTAAGGGTAGGTTGTCCTTTAAACATACCTGGGCCTTCACATCCTATGCCTATAGATCTTTTGGATCATCTACCTCATTTTAGATATAATGGAATAGTGTTGGCTAAGGAACATATTCAAGCATACAAGAACACTTTAATTCAATTGCAAATGATGCATGAAGATGTTATTTGTAACATGTTTCCATCCACATTAGATGAATTTACTTATGATTGGTATCTTGGTTTACCTACAGGTTCTATTACTTCTTGGGATCAATTAGAAGCAACATTTCTTGAATATTTTAGAAATTTGGTTGACCCGAATATGATATCAAATCAATTTATCTCCATTTGTAAAGAACCTAATGAATCCATGAGTCAAGTTGAGATACCACCTTCTCCCATGATGGATTGTTTTTCAGGAGCTATAGATTCCAACCAATACCAACCATCTAATATAATACCCTTGAATTTAATGAGGTCTAATGTGAGCAATCAAGGGGATAAGGTTGAATGTTCATATATTAGAACCACCTTAGATATCATCCAAGAGGAGGTGCAAGTATCAAGGTCAATATTCACCAATGAGGATTGTGGTTCTATAGAAATGATTCAAGAAAATGATCAAGAAATTCAATGTGTTCCAAATGACGACCTAGGCTTAGGGTCATTATTTACAAAGGAGGATTGGGACAATTATAGAAATCTGAATACAACAATTGATCCCATTGTAGAAACCCTTGAACCTTCAAAAATGGTTGAAAGTGAATCTATAGATGAATCTAAAGATTATGCAGAAGACTTGATAGAATCTGATATTTTGATCTTAAAGGATAATTATGATGATGTTTGGAGAAAATATGAGGAATGTGTTCCTTTTGCGCATTCTGATAAAAAAAATTCTTCATATCATATGCAAGACACTAAAGTTGCTATCTTGTATGAAGAGCCTACAATTCTTGAACAATTAGAGAATCATATGCCATTGGAAAACATGATAGAATTTCATCCCATGGGTTTAGAAGATGATTATTATAATGGTTGGGGAAGATATGAGGACTTATTTATTTCTCATATTCCTATTAATGAAATTTATGTTTCATTTGATATGCAGGATGTTGAAATCACTATATCACATGAAGTGTTACAAGATGATGATGATGAAGCCCATGAAGAAGAAGAAAATATCACAATGGCTCACCAAGTGTTGGTAAATAAAAATGTACAAAATGTAGAATCTAACATTTTGTGTCCAAACATTCAAACTTCAGGTGAAAATTTTTATAATCATTTATTGGATTCAAATGCTATTTATGATGAAATGCCATTAGAGGTGAATGAAGAACTAGAGTGGATTTCTACTCACACCACTAATGAGATTGCTTTGTTAAATGAGGGAGAAGTAGACATGCTTGAATTGTTAAATCAAGTCCATCAACAACTAACAATTGAATCTAGGATACAAGATTATAATGATTCTCATTTAGTAAATATCCTAGATACTTGTAAATTGTTGCATGAGTATGAGTGGCCTAAAGACATAGATGATGACTTTGCTTTAAAATTTTCAGAAATAGCCTCTTATTTGAAGGAAATCCTACATGCTTGTAAAAATGAATCTAATTTTGAAATCTACATCTCAGGGAATAAGCAAAAGAGAGTTGAAAGTCATGTATTCTCTTACAAGTTTAATGAATCAAATGTTCAACTTGGAATTGCTAATAAACTTGAATCAAATTGGTGGGGTGGTAGAGGCAAAGTGAGAGTTGTTGTTTGGTTTGGCTTAATATTTCTTTGGTGGGATGTTTGTAAATCTTGGCATGCATATCATAATACATGTCTTTTAAAGTGTGCTAATCATGTTTGGGATCCAGGGAAATGATAGTCCAATTTTTTTGCATCATATTGTATATTATTGTATATAAGTTTTGGTTTTCATGTTTTTGTTTTGGTTTTTTGTTTTGGGATTTGTTTCTAATTTTTGGTTTGGTGAGTTTTATGTTTGTTTTCTCATCAATATTTTTTTAGATTAGGTTTTAGGTTTATTTCCAAGTTTTGGGTTTGCAAGTTTTGCATTTTGGGTTGGTCCCTTCATTTGAGGTGATGTTTTGTGGTAGCTACTAATGGCCTCTTGATCATTTTTGTGTTCCTTTGTCACAAAGGGTGAATAGCCTATCATGTGGATCAAATAAAAGGGGATGAACTTGTTTAGTGATTATTCTTAGATTTTGGGATTAAGATAGCCAATTATGGGAACAATGAATCCTTTTGCTAAAGCTACACATGAACACATCATATTAAGGGGTATTCTTGGAATCTTGAAAGATGAAGTTATTTGGTTTGCAAATCAAGGTGAAAATATTTTATATACTCAATATTTAACCTTACTTGATCTCTAACCCAAGTGGTAGGTGAAATTTGCAAAGCAATAAAAGGATGAATAAAAAAAATAGGCCAAACCAATCAAATGGCCTAGGGCATCTCCACCGGGGCTATAGACGCCTGGTTGGTAGTGGAGCAATGTTTACAAAAGAGGTAAACACAAATTTAACTTGATATCTAGGTGAGTGAGGGCATCTCCACTGAGGCTATAAATGCTTGATAGGCTATGGAGCAATGCAAAGGCATATTCTTTCATGAGTAATATTTTTGTAGCCTAATGCAAAGCAAGTGATGGAATCCGGATGGTTTTGAAGAATGCAAAATGAAATCACTCTCACACACATTCAACAAATGCAAATGATTCATGTGTTTCATTTGGAGTTATCTACCCCACTTTCTTGGAGGTCGCTAGATGATTTGTTTTCTGATCTTTGGTTTATTTGTTTTCAGAACTAGGTTCTTCATCCAAAATTCTCAGGAGCATTTCCCAATAGAGTCGCCATTTTTTGTGGCCATTCCACAACTAGCCTCAAAACTTGGGGACCCACCTTTAATTTTTGGAATTTTTTTTGAATTTTAATTTCTTTACGTGATAATTTCGATAGGTTGGTGTGTTGACTAGTGTCTCCTTTTGGTTTCTTTTAAGTTGTCTAGTGTGTTGGTTAGGTTCTTTCTTAGTTTTGTTATTTTATTGTTTTGGTTAGTTTTAATGTTTTGAATTAAACCAATTCAAACATTTGAAATTAATTAAATCAAATTTAAAATTAAAAAAAATATAAAGCAAGTAAAATTTAAATAAAGAAATAAAATAAAATAAAAATAGAAGAAAAGCAAAAAAAGCAAAAAAAAAGTAAATAAGAATAAAAAATAGATATATATATATATATAATTAAACAAAAGAATAACATTTCTTTTTCTCATGGCATGCTAATGTTTCTTTACATATTGGTTTGGTATTAATTTCTATGTTGACTTTATGATTTTATTAAAGATACTTTGAACTAATGCTTTATATTTATGTTGGCAAGTTTCTAAATAAAAGAAAAGCATATTTTAATTCATTGCTGGAAAAAAAACGTTATGGAAGAAGCATTTCATTTGGAAGATACTTACCAATTTATTATTGGCAAAAATAATTATGGAAGAAGCGTTTCATTTGGAATATATTTACCAATTTATTATTGGCAAAAAGCATTATGGAAGAAGTGTTTCATTTGGAAGATATTACAGTTACAAAGAAGTTACGTGACTAAGCCAAATGAAAAGGGGGGAAAATGAAATGAAGAGTGTCTTTTAGGGTTGGAAAGCTTTAAAATTCCATGGAAGCAAAGGAAATAGGGGTTGGTTTTTTGGAATAGGAAGTGATGGAAGGATATTGGAAGCTTATTCAAACTACTATGGAGCTATTTTTTCACCATTGTATGCAGAAAATGAAGTTTTGAATATAAATTTGTGTTTATTGAATATATTTCTCACATGCACTAATTGTGTTTAATGGTGTTTATGCATGGATATGGTTGCAACATTTCAGTATTTTTATTGCATATTTTTTTAACTCCTTAGACTCTTGCCATAACTGGATTTCAGATTGTGTGGATGCAGGTCTAACCTAGTTGTGTTTTGTGTTCGAAATCTAACATTTTTCTACAGCATATGTTGGATTTTGTTTGCAGTAGTTTTCTTTGGTCTTCTCCATATTCTGGTCCATATTCCATAATTTCATGTTATCTTATTTTTATTTTCTAACCCTGTCTTTTTCATTTTTTTTTAAGTTTTCAAAATAAAAAAAAATATAAAACTCCAAAAAGAGTTACATAGGTTGAAAGAATAAGCTTTAATGTTCCATTTAAAGAAATTATGTTTTTGTTTTAAGTTAAATTCAAAATTCCAAAATTATTTGAAGTTCACACTTTTAGCAAGAATTTTTATTTCAGTTTTGCATGATTCCATAGTTTAAAATAAAATAGAATTTTCAGGCTTTGCATTTCATTTTTCAAGCAATAAATTGACTCCCTTTATGAAAAATACCATTTCATTAAAATGGGGTAATTTATATGGCATAAAAAGGCTATTATACTTTCAAAGTTAGTCATTTACATTATTTTCTCTCATGTTCAAAGCAAAGCAAGGCAAGATAAAATCCATTCAAAGCAGACAAAATGAATTGAAGCATCATTCATTATTTACATTTCACATTTAGATTCAATCACTTTATTTTCTTGCTTGGGCAAAGCTTAACCATCCAAGATAAAATCAATTTGCATTCAAGGGAGGGATTTACTAACTCCAATATCATATTAAGGCAAAGACAAAATGAAGTGGTTTTCCACAGCACTTGGTAACAACAATATTTTAATTTGAAGATAAAAAAAAATCTGCTAACAACAAGTACTAACTTCAATTTACATTAAGGCAAAGATAAAATGAAGTTGTTTTCCATAGCACTTGTTAACAGAACATGTTTAATTTAAGATAAAAGGAATCTGCTAATAGGGATTCAAGGATAGATCACTTTAACAAATCAGAAATAAAAAATGAATTAGGATCAATTTCATGCACTCATTCATTATGTTATTTTTGCACATAAGGGAAATCAAGCCCTTTCAATTTTATTTTTTGCACATAAGGGAAATCAAGCCCTTTCAGTTAATGAACAATAAAAGTATAACATAATAAAGTAATGTTGGCATTTTTGCCACATTGTTTTTGTTGTTGTTGTTCATGCAAAAGAATGCTCAAATTGTAAAGATACCTACTCCTCTATTTGTAAGTGAAAAAGCAAAGGTGTCGCGAAATCGTGACCTATCGCATTTTTGTGACGTCCGTACCATAAAAAAGCTAAGCCCAAAAGATGTCGCGACATCGCGACATGTCGCATTTTCACGACTTGTCACATTTTCACGGGGTCCAAATCCAAAATGTGCAAGCATGGGAATTTGTCATGATATCGCGACATGTCGGAGTATCATGATCAACGCAGTCAAAGGCAGCACCAAAATGAAAACTGTCGCGATATCGCGACGTGTTGGAGTTTCACGGTCAACGCAGTCAATGGAAACACTATAATGAAGTTGTCACGATATCGGGACATGTCGCAAAATCGTGACTTGTGGTGGCCATGGAGCAGTGTGATGAAAAATGTCACGATATCGTGACAGAAAAGCAAGCAAGGAGAAAATGGTATGGAATGTCGTGATATTGCGACATGTCATGTTATCACGGCAAGGTTGAAAGAAAAACATAAGGCATGAAAGACGTCGCAATTTCGTGACATTTTTTTGGAGGTGAAGTCCAGCAAGAGAAACTTGTCGCGATATCGCGACATGAAGCGACAATGATGAAGAAGGCAAGAAAATGTCACGATTTTGTGACATATTTGACAGGAAGGGCAAAGTGTGGAGAATTGTCACGATTTTGCGACATGTCACGTTTTCACGAGGTGGAAGCAAGGAGGCGGCCAGATTGTACGGAATGTCATGATTTTGCGACATGTTCTGTTTTCATGAGGCAAAGGCAAAAATAATGAGAACATAGAAACCTATCGTGATTTCGCAACGTGTTGAAGATGAAAGAACCAAATGGAAAAAATTTCATGATATCGCGACATGTCGCATTTTCGTGACCTGTCGCATTTTTGCGGGTTGAGAGCTGAACCGTACAAGGCAAATGAAAAACATCGTGATTTCGTGACATGTCTCATTTTTGCAACCTGTCACGTTTTCGCTGGTAATAAGGAGGCAAAGGCAATGCAAGAGAAATATGTCGCGATTTCACGACATGTTTCATTTTTGCAATTTGGAGCAACAAACGAAACCAGATAGAGGAGAATGTCACGATTTCGTGACATGTCATGGAGATGAAGCTAAATGAGAAGAAGATGTCTCGATTTCGTGATATGTCATTTTTTGTGACTGGTGGCGAAGAGAGAAAGCAGCAAGAAAAGAAGTGTCACGATATCATGACATGTCGCATTTTCATGACCTGTCTCGTTTTCGTGATCGAAGCAACAACAAAGGCCCAATACAATTTTTTTGAATTTTTCTTTAGGATTGCCTAGGAGAACATGTAGAGGAGATAAGGATCAATTAAAGGCTCTCCAACAGTTTTCAAATCATGGTCAAAGAAGCTTCATGATTAAATGTTGCTGATTACCGACATGTTGAAGATGGAAGAACCTAAAGCAGTTTTTGATGTTGCCAGAATTAAAGACGCCTCCAATATTCAAAGCACATGTTTGTGATCTCTTAACAACTTTCAGCTTCCCTTTATAACGGTCATTTGATGAAGAGATATGGGTTCTCATTTTTGTTTCATTCTCAGTTGTAATCCATTAAAAGAAGGGACTGTCATTTCTCTGAGGCAGATTAAGGGGATTGTTTCTTCGAGATCTGTTTCATTTATTAAATGTTGTAATACGAAAGGAAGAGGACGGACCTCTATAAATACCAATGTAAAACTCAAGCAAAGAGAGGAGGATCTTGTTGCAAAAATTGAAATAGTTTTCCTAGATGTATTTGCTTCCATTCTTAGTGTCTTCTAGAGTTGGTGATCTAAATGGTTGTGCATGTTTAGCTTTTTGTCTGAGTTACTTCTGTTAGTCCAGTGTTAGCATAAGTTAAATTTTGTTGTTCTAAATTTGGCTGTGTTCGCATTTGAGTGTTTGAAGTACAATTGGAAGCAAACTCATGGCTAATGCGTGATCCAATTTTTGTATACGTATTCTAAGAGTCAGTTGCTACTGAGCTTTAGGATCTAGTTGAAGTTATTGTTGTTCGAGGTTGTTCTCCCCATTAACGATCGGCTTTAGCCATATTTACATCCCTTTCAGTTATTTCTCATTTCTTTCTGTATTTTCCCATTTCTTTCCACATTTTCCCATTTCTTTCTTGCATTTCTAGTCTTGGAACCAATTTAGATTAGTGTGGGAACCAACCCTCTCTAGAGATTGGCTCGGGAGACATCTCTTTCTCTCAGCATTTCAATGTTGGCCAAGTCTAGGGTGCATATACATATAAAATCCTTTCCTATGGTAGATTTGTGACCAACAGTTTTGGCACTTCCGATGGGATAGACTGTTTCTGTCTCTGAAATATCCACAATCGGTGGGACAAGCATTATTTCAAATTTACACCTGGAGGAATCAAGATTTTGATGAACTGTCTTGACCTCAAAGCAGAGATTGTAAGTTCATCTGGTGACTCTGTTGAAGGTGATTGCACCTGGAAATTTCTAATTATGAAGCTGGTGAAAATATTTGCTTCATGATAACGAGATCAAGTGCCAAAGAATCGAAAGATCCAGTCGAATTCTTTGAGATTGATGTTTAGAACTAGAGGGAGCACTCAAGATTGGTAAGTCCTGTGAACCCATCATTTGTTATCTCATCGCAGGTTGCAGGTTAGTTTGTGCCATCTCTAACTCCTCCCAATACTGCTACGAGCTTTCTATATCTAGATCCAATAGTCCAAATGGCCCAGCATCCTCCACCAAGGAATTTCTCGACATGGAATGGTTCAGGAGCTTTGAACTTACTAGCACAAAATCTAGTTCCTCAAGCTGCTTTGAAAGCTTTGCCGACCTATGATGGTACTGGTAAGACTGCTTATGAGCATATTAATGATGTAGCCTCTTTGGTGGCCATCCATGACATAACCGATGAAGATGTAATGATTAAATTGTTGGTGTTATCACTGAGAGGCAAATTGTTGTATTGGTACCGAACATTGCAACTAGGCACCATTGCATCATGGGATCAATTAGGAGAATTGTTAGTCAAAAATTTTCATGAACAAGCTGATCCATACTCCTTGTTGCATCAATTTAATGTAATTCAAAGGCACCCGTAGGAGGAGATAGCTGACTTCAATGTCAGATTTACCAAAAGCTGGCAGAGAATTCTTGATGGTCTTCGGCCTGCTGATGAGCTAGCTGCATTTTATTACCTTAGAGTGTTTAACACAGACATCGGTTGGGCTATCCGACAGTCCAACGTGACTACATTTCTAGAACTGTTCGAACAAGCACAAAAGGCAAAAGCTGACTTGATTGCCATAGGTAGGCTTCCACCAAAGGTAACAATGCCCATCTTACCTGATATTCCTAAGCATTTGTATTCTGGTTTGTTTTCATAGCCTATGCCTTCCATGTATCCTATTCCCTCATGGAGCTCAAGTGCACCTCAAATCGCACCCATTCCAGTTCCCTAGCTCCCTACTCCACCTATCCCATAGTTGTCTACACCAAGCATTTCGCAATACCAGCATACAGGTATAGCCCCCACATCTTACACTGCTCCATCCATGTACCCTTCATCTTCATGGAATCCTCCCATAACTACAGTATCTATGGTTCCCATTCCATAGTTAGCTTCTCCACTTCTAACTCCTGCATTACCTTCCCCACCTGTTCCATTACCTTTACCTACACAGCTTGTGTCCTCAAGCACAAATCCTCAATTGGCTATTTTATAAGAAATTCAATCAGCTATGAGATCTCTCACTAACAAGGTGACATCTATGGAATGGATAGAGGCATAAAGGAACTATCAGCCATGAATATTTATGTCAATAGTAACTAGAGAACAACTTGCTCCTAGCAAGGCTATGGAGAAAGTACCTGAAAGGAACTCAGCAATCCTGGTAAGTGAAGAGGTTGGCCCTTCTGAAGTTTCACATGAGCCATCTTACTGGTGTTCTTCTTGCAATGACCCACATGATGAGTCCACTTGCATGGTCCACCAAAATTATTTGCAAGTTCTTGCAGGGAGCCATGTAAACATGATTCGAGAGGTAGATCTTAATTCTGTGAAGTCTCTTGAGGAACACATAGTAGTCCTGACATGCAGCGGCAAGAAACCAATGTTGGTAGATCCGGCTAAGATGGAGCCATTGAAAGTGCCTCTTGTACAAGCAAAAAAGTAGCAAATGCCAATAAAGGCTCATGATCCTCCAATGCAACGACAATCACCTGTTTTGTTGAAGGATTCACTTCCACCACCAGCAAAAGAGAAGGAAAAAGCTTCTACTTCCCAGCCGCAAGCAGAAACAAAGGAAAAATCTAGAGAGATGCTATGGTATCCATCATTGACTAAACGGCAATGAGTGGAGGCCACCCAGCAGTATAAAAGAAAATTTGAATCTGTTAGTGGAGGAAAAGAACAGATCTCCATGGAGTACAACATTGTTGAAGAACTCAAATGAACACCAGTTAAGGTAAGTCTGTATGACACCTTGCAGTTACCTGGACAGGTAAATCTCTTACAAGAGTCCTTGAAGACCATACAAAGTAAGGGGAAAGTTCTAGCCTCGGTAGTTATGTCTCAAACTCTGACTACTTAAACCACTAGAAAGAACAGACCACTCCCATTTTATCTATCACTCAAAATGGAGGGTTGGATAGTACATAACTACATAATTGATTCTGGTGCTACGACAACTGTCATGCCAAAGGTAGTTTGTGAAGTCATGGGTATGGAGTATACAAGAAGTAGCCCTGGTGTCTTGCAGTTGGATGGGACTCCCATGAAAATAGTGGGTGTAATCAAGGATGTTCCTATTGCTCTGCATAATATGCCTCAGATTATAGTAATTTAGGAGATAGTTGTGGTCAATTTGGAACCATTTTTCAGCATGTGTTTATCAAGGGAATTTACTGCCAAGTTAGGGGGCTACCTCTCTCTGGATTATTCTCACTTGGATATTCCTTTCAAAGGAAGAAGAATCCAGATCTATAATCAGAAGCCTTCTACTTTTCATGTAGAGAATATGGAAGATGAAGTCAGATCTAAACATTCTGTCAATTTGATGACTGAGGAATTGCAAGATCCTGATTTGGTAGGTGAAGTACTGGATGAGCTTTGCTTGGAGGATGAGTTTTCAATGCTTGATTTTAATGCCATGATAGAAACTGACTTGGGGTGTTATTCTATTCTCAAGACTGAAAAGGCTCAAGAACAGAATAATGGAAGTCAAGATCAGCTCTATTTCAATGGAGCACAATGCAAAAATGGCGCTGGCACTGAGACTATTCTAGTATTATCTTCTTGTACTTTGACTTGGAGTTGCACAGATAATACTATAGATGATGAGGCTTTGTGCTTAGGTTTCAAGACGGCTGGGACACTTGGAGCACAATAGTTTCAAATCTTTGATGACTCCGAGCTGATTATCAATCAGGAGACTAATGAGTGTCTATCCAAGGTCTAGGATCCAGGAGATAGAACCATGTTTGGGTTCGTGTCTCTCCCGAGAGTTCACAGCTAATTCGGGAGTTACCTTGTACATAAAAAAAAAAAAAATAGGAAAGAAAAAATTTTGTTTTTACTTCGGCTCTTTTTGCATGCGAGCCCGTAGGTACGTTTATTTCTTTTCCTTTTTCTTTTCCTTCCCAGCAGATAGTGGCTTTCTTCTACTTCTTCCTTCCCCTCTACTTCATTCCCTTATTCTCCTACTCCTTCTTCGCAAATAATCAAGCCACTACTGTTGTTTCTACTCCCCTCTCTGATGTTCCCATTTCTACTTTCCCTTTCTTCTAGTCCTTTGTCTTGTGAGTACTTTGTCATAGCCATAGTTCCTACTATCATCTCCATTCCATCCACTTCCATTTCATTATCTATTTCATAGCATCCCAGTAGTTGGTAGCACAGTAGCACCCTGTTGTTGTATCTACCGCTTCTATTCCTCCATATTTCTTCATTCACCATCCCCGTTCCATGGCCTGCGCATCCGCGGGTCATCCCTCCATTCATTTCCATTTTTGTATCTCAGGTGCTTTTCACTACTGCCATGGAGATCCTTTGCACAACACCTGGTCCTTACCCAGCTCATCCGAGCTAGGCAAAGTGCAGTAGTTCTAAAGAAATAAGGGAGTTTTGCTCTTCCATAATTTTTGTTGTAGGTCCTATTTTTCAATGCCGAGTACCCGCAAGAGCGTGTTGCAGTAGCTTACAGAGATGTCCAGCATCACTCAACATTCACTTCTCCTGTTTCTCCTGTTTCTTGACTCTGTTGCCCAATGGATAAAGGCCTGAGATTCGTGCATACAGCAGAACTGTATACCCCGCGAGCCGCCAAGAATGTTGGCATTTTTGCCACATTGTTTTTGTTGTTGTTGTTCATGCAAAAGAATGCTCAAATTGTAAAGATACTCACTCCTCTGTTTGTAAGTGAAAAAGCAAAGGTGTCACGATTTCGCGACATGTCACAAAATCGTGACCTGTCGCATTTTCGCGATGTTCATACCATAAAATAGCTAAGCCCAAAAGATGTCACGATATCGCAACATGTCGCATTTTCACGACTTGTCACATTTTCATGGGGTCCAAATCCAAAATGTGCAGGCATGGGAATTTGTCGCGATATCGCGACATGTCGGAGTATCGCGGTCAATGCAGTCAAAGGCAGCACCAAAATGAAAACTAACATGATATCGCGACGTGTTGGAGTTTCACGGTCAACGCAGTCAATGGAAGCACTAAAATGAAGTTGTCACAATATCGCGACATGTCACAAAATCGCGACTTGTGGTGGCCATGGAGCAGTGTGATGAAAAATGTCGCGATATCACGACAGAAAAGCAAGCAAGGAGAAAATGGTATGGAATGTCACGATATCGTGACATGTCGCGTTATCGCGGCAAGGTTGAAAGAAAAACATAAGGCATGAAAGACGTCGCGATTTCACGACATTTTTTTGGAGATGAAGTCCAGCAAGAAAAACTTGTCGTGATATCGCAACATGAAGCGACGATGATGAAGGCAAGAAAATGTCATGATTTCGTGACAAATTTGTCAGGAAGGGCAAAGTGTGGAAAATTATCGTGATTTCGTGACATGTCACGTTTTCACAAGGCGGAAGCAAGGAGGCGGCCATATTGTACGAAATGTCATGATTTCGTGACATGTTCCGTTTTCACGAGGCAAAGGCAGAAATAAGGAGAACATAGAAACCTATCGTGATTTTGCGACGTGTTGAAGATGAAAGAAACAAATGGAAAAAACGTCGTGATATCGTGACATGTCGCATTTTCGTGACCTGTCATATTTTCGTGGGTTGAGAGTTGAACCGTACAAGGCAAATGAAAAATGTCGTGATATCACGACATGTCTCATTTTCGTGACCTGTCACATTTTTGTGGGTAAGAAGGAGGCAAAGACAATGCAAGAGAAAGATGTCACGATTTCGCGACATGTTTCATTTTCGCGATTTGGAGCAGCAAACGAAGCCAGATAGAGGAGAATGTCACGATTTCATGACATGTCATGGAGATGAAGCTGAACGAGAAGAAGATGTCACAATTTCATGACATGTCATCTTTTTGCGACTAGTGGCAGAGAGAGAAAGTAGCAAGAAAAGAAGTGTCACGATATCGTGACATGTCACATTTTCGTGACCTGTCTCATTTTTGCGACCGAAGCAACAACAAATGCCTGATACAATTCTATTGCATTTTTCTTTAGGATTGCATAGGAGAACGCGTAGAGGAGATAAGGATCAATTAAAGGCTCTCCAAAAGTTTTCAGATCATGGTCAAAGAAGCTTCATGATTAAATATTGTTGATTATCGACGTGTTGAAGATGGAAGAACCTGAGGCAGTTTTTGATGTCACTAGAATTAAAGATGGCTCCAATATTCAAAGCACCTGTTCGTGATATCTTAACAACTTTTGGCTTCCCTTGATAACGGTCATTTGATGAAGAGATATGGGTCCTCGTTTCTGTTTCATTCTTAGTTGTAATCCATTAAAAGTAGGGACTGACATTTCTCCGAGGCAGATTAAGGGGATTGTTTCTTCGAGATCTGTTTCATTTATTAAATGTTGTAATATGAAAGGAAGAGGACGGACCTCTATAAATACCAATGTAAAACTCAAGCAAAGAGAGGAGGATCTTGTTGCAAAAATTGAAATAGTTTTCCTAGATGCATTTGCTTCCATTCTTAGTGTCTTCTGGAGTTGGTGATCTAAATGGTTGTGCATGTTTAGCTTTCTGTCTGAGTTACTTCTGTTAGTCCAGTGTTAGCATAAGTTAAATTCTATTGTTTTGAATTTGGTTGTGTTCGCATTTGAATGTTTGAAGTACAATTGGAAGCAAACTCATGGCTAATGCGTGATCCAATTTTTGTATACGTATTCTAAGAGTCAGTTGCTTCTGAGCTTTAGGATCTAGTTGAAGTTATTGTTGTTCGAGGTTGTTCTCCCCATTAACGATCGGCTTTGGCCATATTTACATCCCTTTCAATTATTTCCCATTTCTTTCCGCATTTTCCCATTTCTTTCCGCATTTTCCCATTTCTTTCTTGCATCTCTAGTCTTGAAACTAGTTTAGATTAGTGTGGGAACCAGCCCTCTCTGGATATTGGCCCGGGAGACATCTCTTTCTCTCGACCTTTCAATGTTGGCCAAGTCTAGGGCGCATATACATATAAAATCCTTTCCTATGGTAGATTTGTGACCAATAAGTAACACCAGCATAGGCCCCTTGTTAACAGCTATTTTGCAGAGCACTAAGGTATTCCAAGCACTTTTTGACACATTTATACAAATATACATGCACACATTAAGTAAAATGTACCTTGGAGAAATTTACATTTCTTTGCAAGAGAGGGTTTTCTAATTAAAATCTGAGTGTGGTTTTGCACTTGGGAAAAATTACCACTCAACAGGTTAAAATATTTTAATTTAAATAAATTAAAACTTTTGCTTAACCTTTATAACCTGCTCAATAGGCCTTGTCAAGGATGTATATTTTTTAATGATTTCTTGGACCTTGTTATTCTTCACCTCTTCCTTTTGCCCAAATATTATAATATTAAATATTATAATATAATTTTTTTTTTTTCAATTTTGCTTCTCTTTTCTTGGGTCTTCCACCTTTTTAGCCTCTTTAGGCATATAATATTTAAAATAAATATTATACCATTTTCCTTTTAAAAACTTCCGTGCCTTTTGGATAAATCAACCTTTTGACCTTAATGAATACAAAACTGATCATCAAACCTCTTGACATCAATGACAACAAAACTTGCTCAAATTTCCAACACTCCAAAAGTGCAACTCTTTTTTCTCCTAATGTTATCCACAAAACTGATTTTTGTGGCTTCAAATTTCCTCCAAATTTATTTTCTCAAACCCTAAAACTTGCAGCTATAAGTGTTGTCCAAATGCTATCCAAATTTCTACAATTTTTTAGTCAAATTCTCCTTTGTTTTGCTATTCAAAAATTACCTAAAAATTCTCCAAATCGTTACCTTGTTTTGCTATCACATCTTCCTTCAATTTTTTGTTCAAGGACACTTCAAAATCTACCCAAATATTCTCTAGTTCATAGCTCTATACCTTCTTCAATTTTCTATCCTATGACCCTTCAACTTCTACCTTGAAAATCAGCAACTTTCTTCTTTTCAAATCAGCCTTCAAAATCTTTGTGTTTGTTCTTAAAATTCTCAAAATTGTGGCCTCTTCAATATTTATTTCTCTTTTAATATTCTTGTCTAATTCTAACTTCAAATTTGATATCTTCTACTATCTTCTTCCTCAAGAATTTTAATGTCTTGAGATCTTCAAAAATCTTCTCCAAAATTTTGCAACCTTCTTGCCAAAACTTTCTTCCTTTTGGGCTTATTGTCGTATAGGGATAATTATCCTAAATCCTTCTTATCAAAACCTTCTCCTTGCTTACAGTCTTCTACCTCTACCTTTATTCAAATCTCCTTCAATATCCTCTTCTTAAAATTTGTAATGAGGCTTTCTCTAGCCTTCTTCTTTTACTACTAATTCTCTTGAGACCTTTACCTTGGGTCGTCTATTTCTATAGCTCCTCAATTATTTTTATTAAAACTTAAATAATACCTTTCCTTGATCTCTCTAATATTTCAACTATGGAAATTTTACAATGAGATCTTTTTCTTGGATCTCCAAAATCTATTTCTTCTCAAATCTGCAATATGACCTTTTCTTAGTCCTTATTTATCTTTAGTCTTCAATATTCAATGAGGACCTCCTATGTGGATCTCCTCAATATTCAATAGCAATAGTATTCAATATTTAATGAGACCTCTTTCTTGGACCTCAATCTACAATATCTACTCTTTTGTTGCAACTCAAAACTGATCCCTACACGAGTAAAGTACATAGAATTTTAGGTAATTGAAGATGAATTATTCTCTATCTATTGTAAGAATCTTCTCAATTTATGAGAACTATTTTTTTGCAACAAAAAATTAGATAGTAGCAACCAAATACATTCAAATTTCTAGAATTCTAAAACCAATAAACTTCACTAGTTATTCTCAAAACTAGTGAACGAAATCTATGTTGATTCCTAGTTTTCACAAGTTTTCCTTCAACCATGTGGAAAGACTCTAGCCAAATAGTAATCTGAAATCTTCTTCAATCTATTAAAATTTTCAATAGAACCTCCTTATTGTATCTCTTAATCTCATTAATGTCAAGGTCTATCTTCAAGACCTATAATTTCCTTCTATTTTGAATTTACCCTTAGAATAGGTAAATCTTCAAACTTTCTTGTTTTTCTTTTCCACAGGTAATTTCTTTAACTTAATTGATTTCATTTTAACCAGTGGAAATCACCTTTGCAATTTTAAAATCTATGCAAGTCAAAACCTTTTTGTAGCTCAGATACCACATTAGCTTTTGAAGCTAAATACTAAAGATAAAATAAGCACAATATATAAAATAAATTTGCAATATGAAATATAAGATAATGATAATATTCTAAATATATAAAACTCATAAATAACTTCAACAATAACTCATAGAATTATCATTAACAAATTCTCACAAAAATTGTATCTCCATTGAATCAAGATCTCAAGTACCCATACTTACAAACACTCTCATACTACAATACATGTATCTTGCACATACACACATAGATACATATATAATGGAATGTGATTCTTCATATGGTGCACCCTTGGCCTTCACTCTTCTAGAGACTCTTCATCTTCCTATTCTATGGACTCATGTGCACATAGACTATTATCTACATTTACATTACCAAAATACTTTGCACACTTATGCATTTATTACATTGCATAAGGTAAATACTCACACTCTAATCTAGGCCACTCTTCTAATCTAAAGATATACCCAAAGTGGTACATTAGCATGTAATAAATAATGTAATATATTCCAACAATTTATCTCTCAAATATATATTTAGTATGTTCTTATCTCTACTTTATTTTTCTATAAATATGCCTATATTTTCAAAATATTATATCCAATAATAAATGGTTAATATCTTTCCTTTTTTTGTTACATAGAAGAGTTGGTCACAACCACACTAATTTTAGTAACTGACAAGTGTGGGGTTCAAACTATAGGGGCTACTCCCACCAAAACTATTCCACCTCGTTTTTGTTGAACCCACATGAAGGGGACCATTGGTCGCTTGGGATTCATACCATCATCATCAATCTGGCATGCATTAATATGGCACACACTTAGAGGATTCATATCATATTACTACCTTTTCAAACAGTTTGCCCCCGAGATTTAAACCTAGGTGTCTTATTGGTAAGTACCTGGCTAGACAAGCACTTACCAATCCACTTAGCCCTCGGGGACAATAATAAATGGTTAATATAAAAATTAATATTACTTTTTATATAATCCTACTTTTAGATTTATTGAATATATATATACACAATGCACACCATCATGCCAAAATGAAACAAGTGGTTATCCATAATGTACATGAGAACCAAAGGTTGAACCACATAGAATTTCATATACACTTCATGGTTTGAACCTTAGATCCTCTAAAAAGAGGCCAAAGCCCTAATTGTGGTGTTGTTCCCATCAAAAATCATTAAAAATATTTAATTATTTAAAATAAAATATTTAAGACTTGATAACCAAAATTTAAATATTATAAATAGAAGATTTAAAGTTTAAATTTTAAAAATAAAATATATGTGTGTCTTGTTCAACTCCTTCCACTTATAATGAATTCAAAATAATACAAAATGAACATAAAAGAATTTAAAGTGTCAATGAAGTTGGCCTATTTGCAAGAATTAATTAAACACCAAGGAATATTATCTACATTTTTTTTACATTGGTCATTTCGTTGGTTAGATATATGGAACTTGAGACTGGATATGATAGATTTTGAGATGATTCATTCCTTATACCAAGTTAGAACACATACTACATGCCAAAGACAAGCCTCCATAGTCTGGATAGATGTGATAAAAATAGTGGTCTAAAATATGTTTAAAATTCATTATTTATGAATAATTAATAACTATTTAAAGGTGTGCCTATATTTTTTATTGCTTATAAAATATAATTATTTTTTAAATAATATAATATTTTTAAGAAAGACTTTAAATTAAACCTTAAAAAAAATTATGAAATGATGGATCTTAATAGAAAATAAAACCTCGATAGCTAATAACTACTAGTTGGTTGGGTATTGGAAGTCATTATTATCCTATCTTAACCACCATAGGAGATTAATTCAAATTTTAAACCAATAAATCAACACCCTTTGATATTATGTGGAAAATAAAACTAATTTTTTTTTTTAACTAAAATTTTTAAAATTGCATTTTTGATTTGAAAGTGTTCCATTGATTTTAATTAGGGAATATATTTAGAATTTTTTAAGGGTTATATAATATTGATATTAGCTTAACATATTCATGTGCGATAGTGCAACGGTTTAGGCTTTGGCACTTTTTTAAGAGGTCCAAGGTTCAAACTGTGGTGTGGGCAAGTGTGTGAGCGGGTGGGCGTGTGGTGGTTGTGTATTAAATTACCTATTGGTAAGCATAGCTCTCGAATTTACGAGGGATAATGGTTGGGAGGAGACTGCCTAGCCCTGTGCCTTGGTCATAGGGGTTTCTCACACTAACCAAATAAAAAAATATATTAGCTTAACATTTATTATATTATTATTGTTTGTTATATAAAGATTTGATCACAACCACATTATTTTTAGTATGATAAGCACAGGGTTCAAATCACATGGTTTGGTCCTACCAAACCTATTTCACCTTGTTATTGTTGAACTTGCATGAAGGAAATCATTAGTCGCTAAGGATAGAACAATAGTATTAATAACTTGACAATTTGATAATATTAGTAGATAAGATTTAAGAAATATAATGAATTAAATTAATATCATTTGATACAACAATAAAATATTTTATTTGTGATATCGAAAAAGCTACTCTACTAGGGTTTGATGAGGAAAGTTGCTCTTCTAGGGTTTCGATCTACTGCCATTCGTAAATTCAGCTTATTTGGTTTTGGATACTAATATTATTGTCAATTCGGTGATCGCTCTCCTTTTTTATGGCTTCACCATCCACAGATTTAATGAGTGTTATAGATAGTGGAACTCATGGCACCAAAGTGAGCTTGAAAGCTTATTCTTAAAGTGGTGGACGAGGTAATGATTCTTCTCTAGATGTTGTGCTCTTTCTTGATGTTGTTTCTCTAGTTTTAAAATGGTATGAGAATCATTTTCTTATAGCTTATTTTATTGGTTGAATCTCGTCACAAGAATATTTTTAAAATTGAATGAAGCTTCATTGGAAATCTTATGGCATTATGGTTGCGGGTATTCGCAATCTTACTAAGGATATTTTTTTCTTTCCTTTAATGAATCCTCACAAGTGCAAAATGTGGTTGCGGGTATTCGCAATATTGCTAAGGATTTTTTTTGTTTTTCTTTAATAAACCCTCACAAGTGTAAAATATGATTGCTAAGTCCAGTTTTTGGTTTCTTCGCAATACTTTTATGGTCGTCTCTCCTTGAACTCCTTTTCGAGTTTCATATCAACTTGCCTTGAAAGCGCTAGTTTGGCTTGAACTCCCTGGTCTTCCATTGCCCTTATGGAATTTTATTGATGATATTGTTAAACACATTGGTTAGGTGGTCTATTGGGAATAAGAGTGATTTTTCTTAGCATAGCCTAATAAGATAGTCTATGTTGAGGTTGACCTCACACAAGATGTCAAATAATTTATGGACATTTAAGTTGGAACAGTACATTTTATGCAAAAAATTGTCTACTATAATTTACCTAATACTTGGTTTCGGTACCAATCCACCACATATTATATCAAGGATTATCCGTTGGTTGCTTGAAAACCTTTGATAGTTGCTCCTACTCCTCAGACTGTGCTTGCATCTTCCAAACCCTCTATTGAGGGTGATTGGATTATAGTTTCTAATAAGAAGGGGATGACCTTTTGAGTAGTATTTTCACCCAATTGTGAAAGTACACTCTCCCGTAGGATTTGGGTTCCAAATACCCTCTTGCAAAGAAGTTAAACAAACAACTTCTCCAAGGTCTCTGCTATATTAGCATTTGCATGTGTATTGGTAATCTCAAATAAAGATATTCAATTTTAAATGCTTGGAACACCTTAGTGATTGCAAGTAACTGTAAACAATGGGCAATGTTGGTTTATTTTACCATGAAACTTTAGTGATTGTTCATTGAACCAAAATAAAGCAAATGTGAGTTGGCCCTCATATGACCACGATGTAGTACCTTAATTCTTTTTATCTTGAGGATTTTAAAATAGATTTTATCTTGCATTAAATCCAAATATGGCTTCTTATCATGAATATGAAGATAGCTTTCAATGTGATCGATAAACTATCCCTCTTTGGTGAAATAGGTTTTCACAAAGAGGCAATAATTTATGGCCTTAAATAAAGGGCTTTAAATGTCACTTTAACTTATCCCTCTTAAATGAAATCAAATTTTCATTAAGATGAACAATTAAGTGCTTTGAAGAAATGACCTTCAATGTAATACTCAAATTACCCCTCTTTCGTAAAATTAGAATTTTTATGAAGAGAGGGCAATTTTAGGCCCAAAAAATGGAAATTTGTGAAATGCCATAAAACATAACTCCTTCAATGAAATTGGAATTTTCATGAAGGGAATGTCATCATAGGCTCATGAGTGCAAAATAAAACTGAAAAAATGAAATTCGACCCAAAAATGGAAATTTTTTCTATTTTCGGATTTTTAAAATCTATAATAAAACAGCAACTTCGATGAATTTTTAAAAATACTAAACAACTCTGAAAATGAAATTTCAAAGTGCTTATTGGAAGTCTGAAGTATAACCTATGCAATGGTGAAATTATTTTTGAATTTTGAAATTTTTTAAATGTTTATTTTAATGCCTGAAAATTAAAAAAAAAAAAAATTCTGAAAAAATAAAATGCAAAAAAATGAAAATTGAAATGCAGAAAATGAAACACATGATACATTCAGTTTGATGCTATCCTATTCCGGTAAAACCGAAGATGTGAGGTTTTCATGCATGCAACCTAACCTATTGGACTTGCAACACAAGCACAATCCAGATAAGCTAAGTGTTGGTTTCTAGGGTTTTAAATGAGGTTTTCAGATTTAAACATTCGCATGAAGCAACCAAGAAACTTGCATAAACTCCATTTACAAGCCTAAAATCTGAAAAGGAAAAAAAATAAACATTTAATCTTGCATGCAGAAAATGACTCCTCCTTTCTTGCCCATAAGTTGCAACTTTCTGAAAAAACTATCTGCATTAAAATATTTCTTTGTACATGGCAAAAATCTGGTTTTCTCAAAGAACCAGTCCAATGTGGAAGAAAAATATGCAGAAAAACCCAGTGCCCAGGCCTTGCCTTCATTCCTGCAATCTTCTCCGAAAGGTTTCCAACCCTGTTTTAGTCCTTCAATGGAGTATTTAAAATTTTTGATGCAGACCTTTCATTTTCAAAAATACCCCTTTGCTTCCATCTTCCTTTGGCTTTACGTTTCTTCTGTTTTGGTTTTCCAACGATTGAGTTTCGTAGTCCTTGTTTTTCTCCTTTAAGATAGACGAGAATCCACTTTTGTTTTATTTGTTATCCTTTGTTCTATAATGTAATAACATGCTTCATTATTCCTCATACCCGCATGTCATAAGTGCCCCCACTAAACAAAATAACGCTTTACCTCTTTATGTAAAACCCATCGAATGATTTAATTTACTAAAATCTTGGTAAAAGTTATCATTCTAAAAATATTCTCCACAATCAAAGCTTATTTAGGTAATGCCTCCCGGCTAATGCCACGTAGCTCGTAACCGTTTTCCAATGGGCCCGCTCAGAAGAAGTAATTTTAGGGGACATAGCATTTTAAAATTGTTGTGGAATCTCTTGGCTACACTGCACATCTTCAACATCTGCATCGTCTGGTGATTTTGTTCATTTGAATGGGTCGACTATGGTGTTTTGATATTATCGTTGTCGACATCTCCCGATTTTCCGTGGTGTATGACTTCTCGGTGCTATTACTCTTTTACCACGTTCGACATGAAAGCAGATCGATGTGGTCATCAAGTTACCTTAGAAGCCACATTAGATTCGTCACCCAAACCTAATAAATGGTGGGCCTTTGTATATGTCATCGTTCACCACTAACTGTCAAACTATCATCGTAGAGTCATCCCGTCTTCAACCATTCGCAGCGTCCCTATCGCTCGTTGTTGTTGTCTATGAAACCTGCATATGTGGATGCCCCATTTCTGCCATGGGATTATGTGTCACTATCTATCCTCACTTGCATTTGGCTAGGTATGGTGCTATCGTCCACGATCCCTATCAAATGTAGCCTTTAACATAGACATGACCATCATCCCCATTGTACTAGACTTTTGTTGCCAATCAATGAACTTCCCAACCTTTTCCATGTTGTTACCATGCCAAGCCTTCAAACTAACTACTACAAACTACATCCCATTCATTACTGTTGTTTTCACCATTGTGTGTGGTATATACAATAGCTTTTACAAGTTTGCATTGCCATGTATGACATAAGTCCACCCAAAAATTACAATGAAACACTTCTACCATTATTTGGGTGCTATATTTATAGAAATTACCTCCCTCCATTACTTGTTGTCTTAAACATGTCAGAACATAAAATTATGACTTTCATAATGGATAATATCCGTGCCTCTTGTTTTAGGAATCCCTTGTTGTTCGTGGCTCGTTAAACTGACAACAATGTTGGACGAGCTTCTGTTTACTCCTCTATATCGTGGGTCCCGATGCCTTCCATTTTGCAATACTATCGTTGGAATACGTCGTTACTATCGTGTTTCAATAGCGTAGTCCTCACAATAATTTTTCTTTTAAGGTGAAATTTGAATCCGAATCACATATCGCTATTCCCAACTACCTTCGTCACCAGCAATTCCCCTCTAAGGGTAATGGATTCATAAAATCCCATGTCATTCCATCATCATGCCTTGCTGTCCTGATTTGTTGTACATTTGTGTTGCCAAATCATCCACCTCACACATCACCAAAATAATCATGTAAACCCTACTATCACCAGGAGTTTGTCCACGTCCAGACATCCCCACTGTCTGTTGTAGTCAACCAATGGCAGATCATTCACCACACTAGATCATCGTTGGGTCATCCTCATTACTCCCCATATGATATGTCATCTGCACTTAACCTGTTTTGTAACTTCAATCCTCGCATCATCATCGATGGGTGTCCACAATGTCCGTTCATGCTCTTCAAGTCATCTGCCTTCCAGGATGTCACCGCGGCCGAGTTTCTCCTGCACTGCATGAACAACGATGTATTACAATTTTATTTAAATTTTTATAAACATATTACCAATTTTAATATAAAATCAAGGTAAGCATGAAGATGCTTTTCCTTTATTATATATATATATATATATATATATATATTTTTTTTTTTTTCATTTTTATCTTTTATTTTATTATTTTCATTTAGTTATATGTATATATATATATATAACTAAATGAAAATAATAGAATAAAAAGCTTTATTCTATTTACTTTTTAATAATTTTTTCTTTTTATTTGATTTTAAAATTTAAATGGGGCAACTTTACATGGTTAACAAAAATGGAAAATTTATCAATCATGCACACATCCCCAAACCATGATATTATTAACAACAATTTAACATAGACAAGATGTCGCAAGAAATCATCAAACAATCGTCAGCAAGAAAAAAAATCGTCGACAAGAAAGTGATGACAAAGGTCGTCGACAAGAAAAATTTGTTGATAATAAAAAGTCATCGACAATGAAATATCATCGACAAGAAAAAGTCGACAATAAAATATCATCGACAATAAAAAGTCATTGAAAAAAACTAATGATAAATGTAAATTCAAAACAAGCCAAACATTAGACACTCGAAACCAACATGCAAACACCCAAATACCAAAAATAAAAAGGTGGGTCCTCAAATTTGGGGTACGTTGTGGAGCAGCCACAACATGACCAACCCTAAGTTGATGCTTTCTAATGGAGATAAGGTTGTGAATCCACCATCTCATCCTCCTATTGTTCTTTTTCATCCTATTTTGGCTCCTTAGGCTCCACCTGCTGAGAAACCTCTTGAACATAAATCAACCTCAAAAGAAGAGAATTCACTAGCAATACTTCTACTCTTTAGGCATTCACGTAGTCCATCTTGGGATGGGTCATTGTCATTGAGGGTAAGCCAGGAGACTAAGCATCATATTTCTACTATTGGTGATATATTTCAACCTTCTTAGACCTCTTTATTTAATAGGTTTTTGGTATTGGCTGATAGTGTGGTCAGTCCCTCGTTTGTTGGTGATTTACGTCAACCTTCTCAAACTAATACATTTAATAATTCTTTGATGTTGGCTAATAGTGGGGGTAGACCTATGGGATATGGCTCCATGGATATTTCTCTTCCATGAATTTCCTTTCGTGAAATGTTCAAGGAATTACAGAGTCCTCAAGAAAATTTTCTATTCGGTCTACTCTCCAAAGTATTGGTCATGTTGATGTTATTTGTTTACAAGAAGTTAATATTTCTAGTTTTTTGTTATATGTTTCTCTCAACTGTATTGCAGCTTCTTTTATGCACTTCACTACTCACCATGAATATGGTTGGGGTGGTGCTTCTATATCTATCTCCTCCAAAATTGAGGATTATCTACGTGGATCTAGAGAGGATCTTTCTCATCATGTCGTCTAGATTTTTTTGAATATTAATGGAAACACCTTAGGCATTGCCAATATTTATGCACCTAATGATGGACCTAGTCACTTTGACCTCTGGTGGTAACTGGTTGATTACCTATCAATGGCATATTGGATTTTTTGTGGTGATTTTAATATGGTTGAGCATGTTGAAGATAAATTTGGTCACCTCCCAATGTGCTAGTGTGCTGGAGAGCATGAGGCTTGGTTTTTTCTTAAACACATATGGGGTCTTTTTGATCCCCTTTTTTGTCAGTGTAATTGCACACCTCTACCCTGGTTTACATGGTCTAATTTTCGTACGAGTAATTATAGAGTCTGCAAGTGCCTTGATCGAGTTATGATGTAAAAGCAGCAATTTTTTTATTATCCTCCATAAATAAAAATATTGTGATAGCCTGGGATAAATTCCTATTATCATATCATTTTCCAATTTCCTTTCAAATTGAGTGGAGTAGTTGCCAATTTAATTTTCTGTGCAAGTAATTTTATTTAAATACTTCTTTATTGCAATACCCTGGCATCATTGCTACAATTGAGTGAATCTAGAATTTATTACCTCGGCCTCCTCAATCTGTCAGTTGGATTTCTTGGTGGAATGAATCAATTTCCCATACTACCTCTTTCATGTGGTATTTTGGAAAATAGGTGGTACATGTCAGAAAGCATGCTCGTTTGGTTGTTATAAAGAAGTATCAATGAAATTTATGGTTGCTATAAAATGATTTGTATGATCGATAGTTGCAAACCAAGGTTGCTGGTCTTCACCACCATCTTATAGTCAAAGAATGACATGAAGCCATGGGGCTCAGATTTGAGCTCGTCTACACTGGATGAGGGTTGGTGATCGCCCATCGAAATCCTTTTCTAAATTTCTTCATTCCATTCTGTCTAGGATTCAGATAAATATTATTCAATTCTCTCATGGGAGGCTAACTTCTCTTCATAATATTGCTTCAGCCTTTATGAATCATTATAAGCTTATTTTTCAAGCTCAATGAAATTCTCTAGAATGTCAGATGGTTCTCCAATAGTGTCTTAATTTTTTTCTTGCTAAGTTGTTTGCTTATGACAAACTTCTTTTTGAGGCTCCTCTTTCTCTTGATGAGCTTCATAATGCTCTTATAACTATGTCATATGACAAGTCCCCTAGTCTGGATGGCATTTCATGTAAATTTTATAAAACTACTTGGAATTTTATTGGGTCTGATCTGCTCAATGTCTACAATGAAGCATTAGCCAATAATTATTTGGGTAATATTATCAATCATGGAAATATTAAATTTATTTCTAAAGTAAGAAATCATGAGCTTATCACTATTTGGTGACCTTTAACTCTGCTTAATATTTTTTACAAAATTTTGGCTAAAGCTTTAGCTCTCCATATTCACAACATTATCCCTATGATTATTAGACCATGGCAAATGGGCTTCATTAAAGGGAATTACATCTTAGATAATCTTATTGTTGTCTGGTAAGGTTTATAATGGGCTCATATCTCTAGCTAAAAGCCCATTTTCATTAAACTAGACTTTGAGAAATCTTATTATTGTATTGAGTGGCCTTTCATTCTTGCTATGCTTCAAGCTCTCGGCTTTGGCCTCTTTTTATCAGGGCTGTCAGTATGTTGTTTGCTAATGCTTCTGCTTGTATTACTATTAATGGACTTAGGTTAGAGGATTTTGGTTTATTTTTTTCTATTCGTCAGGGCTATCCTTTGGCCCCCTCACTTTACATCCTTGTATCTGAATCTTTTGGTTATCTTCTTGCCAATAAAGCATCTAAGGGGTTGATCAAAGGTAATTATTTTACGTGATATGTCCACACAACTTATTAATGGGTACTTTATAGATGATTCTTTTCTCACTATCAATGAGGATGATGTTTTAGTTTCAACTACTTTGGTTTGTTTGGACACTTTTTGTAAGGTCTCGGGATCCAACATCAAATGGTCTAAGTCCCTTTGTTTCTGCCTTGCTTCTTCTTTTATGCCTTCTTGGCTTAGATATTTTTCATGGCATTGGCTTGAAAGGGGTGAGTTTTTTAAGTTCTTAGGAACCCCCTTTGCTTTTTATAGCTCACCCTCTAAACTCTAGTAGTATGTCATTGATATAATTGAAAAGAATATTTCTTGTTGGGCCTCGTATCCCCTTTCTCTTACCAATAAGTTTCAGGTTTGCACAAATATTATTGTTGCCACCCATGTTTATTACTCTTCTTGTTGAGCCCCCTATAAGAATTCTTATAATAAGTTGGCAAGACTCCTTAGGGATTTTCTTTGGGCCAAGGAAAAGAATTTTTATCGAGTTGCTTGGGATATTTGTTGCATGCCTACTGATAAGGGTGGAATGGGCATCATTGACATTTATATAAAAAGCATTTCTTTGTGTGCTAAGTGGGTGGTTAAAGCTATTTAAGGTCCTCAAGCCTGGAAGTTTTTGATTCGTCATTGTATTTCTTTAGGGCTACCTTATGGGTGTAAATCTTGGGCTAATATTGTCCTCTATACTCTCATCATAACTTTTTCTCTAGTTAAGATTTAAAGTTCCTTTGTTGTTAAAAGTATTTAGCAAGCTTTTGAGGAGGTGAAACCTCATATTCATTGGATTGGTGATGGTTTTCTTAATGGTATTTCATTCAGTTTTAGAATATCTGGTGGTCTCCTATTCTGTCTAACTCTTCAGTTCTTCTTGTTGATATGCCAAGGATTAAAGCTTTGAGGTTGTTTCGGAAGGGCATTTGATATATTAATGATTTAGTGCACTCTTAAGACTGGATTCCTTGGCCTGATCTCAAATGGAAATTAATCTTCAAAATTTAGATCTTCCTTCTATTCTTAAAATTCAAGAGCTTATACCTGATGTCATGCTTCATAAGCTTGGCCTTCAACACCCAAGTCCCTGGTGGAGGGATTGTCGTTGGAATGTGAATACTCCTTTTAAGAACTACTCTTCTTCCTTGATTTATTAGTTACTTAGTCATGTTTTCCCTAGTGTTTATAAAGTTAATGAGATATGGCAGACTCATTCTACCTCATATACTTGGATTGCTCGTCTAAACCATATCTGGAAGTCTAAACTTGAACCCATGATTACTTTTTTCTATGGTCTCTTATTTATCAAGGGTTTCCTATGGGAGAGAGACTTCATAGGGTTGGTCTTCCTAATCCTAAGTATCTGTATTGTGGTCATTTTGATACTTTCAAACATATTTTTTGGTTTTGCCCTCGTGCTCAGTATGCTTGGTCTTGGATTCACTCATTTTTCAAGCCCTTTCATCCTAAATTTTTTAGATGGCAAGTGATATTTTTTGGAGATAACAGTTGTTGGTCTGCCTATATTACTACTCTATGGAATTTCTTTCTTGCTATTATTTTGTTTCAACTTTGGAAAGCTAGAAATGTTGTTATCTATTCTGAAGATTTAATTTTTAGTCAGTTTTCCTTACATGAAAAGATTCCATTATTTTCTATTGTTACTGTTCAACTCCATTCGTAGGCTTCCAAGTTGACTCATGAGTTGGCACATTTGATAAATCTTTTCAGGTTCTGGTGTGAGGCTTTGTGCACTATCAACATGGCTTTGCCTAACCTCCTTCTACCTTAATTTCCCTCTGTTTATTTGAGGCCTCGACGTAGCAGGTTGAGGAAGTGATATTTTCTAGCATTAATTTATTTTGTAAGTGCCCACAATAGGGCTCAGTCTCCTCTTGGAGTGGCTCCATTTGTTTAGGTATTCTATTTATTCACATTTTTAGGGGCTGGTTTTTTTTACCTCAGGTTTCTATGATGTTGATTGTTTGGGTGGCCTTGCAACTCGAGCTATAATTTTTCTAGCTCCCTTTTTGTTGTAACCTCTCTTATTCTTTTATTGAATATAATTTTTGGTTCTAATAAAAAATATTTTATTTATTTTTGTTAAGAATTAGATTATATAAATGAAAATAGATTTCCTCTCTTAATTAATTAAATTATGTTGGAATTCCGTTCCACTTTAATCACTCCTCCTCGTATTTTTTATCTATCTATCTATTACATTATTAGATAACCATATTAATACATAACCATAATAGTACAATATTGCAACAAAACTATGTCTTTTAAAAAGGGGCTTTTGAGCTATCTTTTCCAACGCTTTTTCATGGGGTCATCTCCCGTCTCTAGTTGATCGAGTCTATACAATGGGATTTTGAGTTCATATCATTTAATTAACTATTATAATTTTAAGTTTTATTTTAATTAATTATTTATAATTTTATTTTACTATGTTTTGAAAAATGTCTCATCTTTTAGGAGTCATATTTTTCATGAAGAGTTATCTGATTCAAATGATTCTTGGACCAACTTGTGTAGAATTTGAATAGCTTTAAAATGAGAGGTCATATGTAATATTTGGCTATTTCAAGCAAGTTTTTGAGGCATTTAGACCATTTGGTTATGGAATGGCAAATAACACAAGCTACTGTAGTTGATATAAGAATGGTCAGAAATATGTGCAATATAGAACTAGATGGATAATCTAATGGAAACAATCTTAGGTCTGATTAGATTATCTTATGAGGCCCAACAAGTGGAAATGGAGGAAAAGGATGCAAGCAACCCACTAATCCTTTGTAGTCAGCACACGTCAACCTAGTAAGGCTAGTAGCTTGCAATCATAGTACCTCAATAACCAAATCAAGTTGTCTGGTGCCTTTAGGCCACTAGGTTATGGAATGGCAAGGGACCATTTGGTTATGGAATGACAAGGGACCATTTGGTTATGGAATGGCAAGGGATACATACTACTACTCTAATTGGGTTGACTTATGTTGACTACAAAGGATCAATGGGTTGCTTGCATCCTTTTCCTCCATTTCCTCTTCTTGGACCTCATTAGATAATCTAATTAGACCTAAGGTATTTTTCCCATTAGATTGCCCATCTAGTTGGATACTACACAAATGTCTTCCTCATCCCATGTTGCTATAATTAAATCTTGAGAAATATAACTAGGTTATATGGTGGTGATATAGGAATTAGCTTTGGCATTTGGTTTTTACCTTTTCAATATCAGTTGTATGGCATAACATCTTGTGTTAAAGTAACAAAAAGTTGTGATGTTTCTCCTAGGTTGACTTAGTTTAAGGTGTTTTCAAGAGGTAGGTAGTACCATATCATGGGATCCTCTATGTAATTACTTTGTATAAGGGATAATTCCCTAGCATGATTAGGAACTTCTATTTTTAGAGGGTTTACCATCAGGACTATTTGTTAATGATAGGCTTGAGATTGACCATTTTCTTGAGTGTTTTGGGACTAGGGCCTTAGATATCCAGTGGGTAGGTTTCTATATCCCTAGTTTCTTTATGGTGAGGGGGGTTTGTATTTGTTCTGGTAGGGATATTTCAAGGCACTTTGTTCCCTTCTCTAGATAACATTTCATTAGCTATAATGTAAGCATATTGTGGGATGAGTCTTACTCAAGGTCCTTGGAGGTTGACGGGGTTGGAGATTTTAAGGATATAGCTACTAAGTATGAATGATATGATGATTGGGAGGTCCTTGGACAAGCAATAGGATCTAGGAATTATACGTTGAGGTATATAGGTATGGTAAGCCTAAGGGCTAGCATTCCAATATGAATTAAATCATGTTTAGCATGGATATCCAATTCATATGATTTTGATAGGAAGTTTCCTCTTCTAGCTTTAATCATCTTTGAAATCTCTTAATCCATGACTTTTAAATAGAATATAAGTTCCATACTTTGTGGGGGACACATCTCATCTATTATTTTGTGCTAGGATTTATAAAATTTGAGTTTGAAATCCTCTACCACCTCCATGGAAGCTCTTCTGATTATTTCTAATTATTCCAATAATGATACCCCATATACCTTTTCCCTAAATATTTTGACAAAAATATTATCAAGCCAATATTGATAGGTGATCGAATTTGGTTATAGTGTGATGTACTATTCTTGAGATTTTTCTTTGAAGGATGTTACTATAAGCCTTAGAGATATGTTTTGCTCTGATATGTTATGGATCATCCATAGACTCACCACATGGTTAAGGTGCTTGATGGGTATAATGAGATCTTCACTAGTAAAATAGGTGAGGGACTTTAGATAAAACTAGTGTATTTCCTCCCATGTATCATTTGGTATTGGTGGTGCCAATATATCTCTATCATTCCAAGTGGAAAATTTTATGGGAGGGTCGTAGCAGTGGAGCATCCATATTATGGACTATGGATTTTCTTCTTCACAAATGAGTGTAGATAGTGGAAGCAACTCTTATCATGATTGTTAGATGCAAAAACTTAGTTATAGTCTCTTTGTCTGGTTATCTTTGGGGTCTTTCTTTAATATGGATTCCACATATGAATGTAGTTTTTTGCTTCTAAAAATTAGGTATACTAAGGTCTTCATCCAATCCTTAGTTTAATATCTTTACCAATGGCTTCTTCTAGTATTTGTTCTAGAGCAAAGTCACTAGGTGAGAAAAGAGGTACTTCAAAAAGTGAAAATAGACCAAGACCCTCATCAATTCTCATTCCTACTCCTTGTGATTCTAGGATAAATTATGCATCACTAGGATCCCACTATGGGTGCCATTAAACTATTGTCATCTCTGATTGTCTCTACCTGGTATAATCATACCTTGTGGGGAGTGACACAGTAGATCCATGGATGAGGGCAAAGGTTTTGGCTCACTCAAGGGCCTTAAAGAGTATTTACAAGTTTTGATCCTTGTTAGGATATGATATTTAAAGCACTTGTGCTCAAAAAATGGAAAAGATATGCAAGAAAGTAAAAGTAAAAATGAACTCAACTCAATAAAAGAAAAAATGGGATGATGAACTAAGAGATCCACTAAGATCTTCCTATAAAAATAGGTCTGAATGCTATGTGCCAATGGTGAAAATTTCCTCTCCTCAAAATAATGAAGTAAAAATGATAATTACTAGTTATACGCATGCATAAGAAGGCAAGTCCCTCTAGAGAGCCAAGCAAGTGACTCGATATAAAAATAGACATAGGAAAATCACACACACATACACTTAACAAAACCTATAATTCACACAAAACATCATAGGCAGATGCACTAGCATATAAATAGGTTTATAGACTATGTCAAAAAATAGACACAAGCTCCCATGTATGTATATATATATATATATATATATATATATATATATATATGTGCAAGAAATATTTTACATAGATTATGCTAGAAGCAAGGGTTCGAGATTACCCATAAGCCGCTTAGGAACCACAACTATTTTTATATAGATAAATGAAAGGAAATCCACATATTTGTACAATTGTAAACTCATCAATCCTTTACAAGGCTAATACTACTATTTTTTATAGATTGAAAATTTCCCTCCAAAATTATCTACAAATAGATTTAACAATCCCATCTACTTTTCATAGGGATTCTAATCATTGAACAATGTACTTCTCTACTTATAATGACTTATTAGCTTGGGACTATTAGCACCATACTTCATCCTAGATAAGTGTCTAAGATATTTATTAAGTTTATGCTCTGGTAGGTGGTCTTCATATCCAAAAATAAGGAAGCATTAACTCATCCTATCTAACTATATCACTTCTATTTTGACTCAAGCATCCATGTACACTTGGATTTTTGGCATCTCTCACAGATTGGTTGGGTGTTTTGTTGTTGGTGCTTCATCATATATTGTAATATCTCTAATATCAAGACTTATCCCAAAGGATAAGCTCATTTAGATATTCTTTGGTTATCTAATGATACTTTTTCTAAATGAATTTGTGCATAAGTCTTGATTATCAAGAATTGGTTTATCTTGTTTTTCATGAGCTAGACAAAACTTCAATCATCAATCATTAGTATTTTTCCTTAGTTGCAAGCGGGTAGTAGGGAACCACTATAATAACTAGTGTAACTAGTGTAATATCCCATGAGGTGTAACAATAATATAATAATTACCTAACAATACATAGGTTCACATATATCACTTTGTGTGATCTCCAAGGGGTGAATAACATGTCTCCTTATACCTTTTAGAAAAGTCTCCCTATGGTGCTTCCAAAGAATAAATTCCTTGCATGCACCACTTAGAGGGGAAATTTGAGGAAGTCCAATGACCATCTAACAATAACTCATATATCTCAAAGATCTATAATTTAGGTGCCCAATCCTATGGTTCCATATTTGAATCTCATCATCTTCACGAGCAACCACAACCATAAAAAATTTATTCCTAGATGAAGAGATAAAAGGATTTGGAATTTCTCCTAAGTTATATATTTGGTCTACTAAAAGTAAATGTCTTAAATTCATATGAGTAGTGTGATAAATATACAATAGGTTGGGACCAACACTAGGAACATTAAGTACTTCATCTAAAGAAGAAGAACCAATATTAATCTCCTCATATCCTACTACCTATCAAGAAGGGTCATCTTCAATAACAATTTGCTATACTAAATGCAATGTGTTGTACCCTTATAGAAGATGTTTATGTTTTTTCATGTGCCATATTGCCCTTGAATTTGCAATCCACTTATAAAAATAAGTGGATGTCTATATGTTAAAAGAACAACAATATATTTTTATGATTTTTCTCAATGAGAATTATCCTCACCTTATGCATAAAAGAGAGTAATATAAAAATTCCCCTTTTCAACTACTTCCTCAAGCTTCTTGATGTGAATCCAACCAAAATTTACTTTGTCCTTCCTTCTTGCAATACTTGCATGTTAGATTTTTGAAGGGCTTATTTTCTTTCTACTTTGGATTTTTATCATTTTGAGCTTTGAAAAGCACTTATTTTGGATAGGTGTGATTTATGAAATAATTACCCTTATGGATTTATCTTCTATCCTAGTGATGAATAAAGTACATGAATACCTCAGTAATTGGTGGTGTGATAAAATAAATAAAGTAACACAAAGTATCTAAAACATATTTCCAACTACCACGTCTCTAAAACATTATTGAAGACTATATTGATAAATTCAATATTTTTCTTTTTATTCATTAATTTCTCCTATTAGATTCAGTATTCCTCTAGCAATCTAGATATTATGTTGCAATTTTTGGAAATGACTAATGTAGTCATAAATTGCATCAAAAGAGTCCATAGTCAAGGTAGCAAAGTTGGCCTCCAACCTACTGATCTATGTAGAATCAATCTAATTATATAATTCCTATAAATTGCTAAGCAACTCCTTGGGGTTTGTAGTGCTACTAACATGAGTGTTATAGATATTTTCAACATGAAGATATATCACACAAAGAGTTGCATGCTTCTTATCCTTGTAGATATGGTTCCTTTATTTAGAATTACTAGCACATGATTCCAAATTCACATATTTGAAAAATGCTTAATCTATTTTGAGGAAAGTTTAGATGATTCTAGAAAGCATGAGGCTAATCAAGGGGAGAATTTTTATCTAGATCTAGGTAGACACAAAAGTTGTGCAAAGATAGTTATGGGAGAAGTGAACCCAAGAAATTTTTTTATCTAAATCTAAAGAAAATAGATAAAGTGTTGACTTTGAGGGTTCCACAGGTTATTTTGAATAGAACCTCCAAAGAAAGAGAAACTAGCCTTGTTGGAAAATTTATTAGAGTTAGACCAGATCTAGATAGAGTCAGAAAATGTGTGTCCCATGAGTGGAAACCCAAAGCTAACTAGGATATTATTGCACTATAAAAATGGTTTTTATTATTTAAATTCATCTGTAGGAAAGATATGAATTGGGTTTTATTAAAAGGCCCATGGTTTTTTGGAAGACAAGGGTTCTATCTCTGAAAATGAAAACTAGGATTTGATCCAAATACTAAGAATATAAATATCACACCATTATGGATCAGACCCCCAAGACCTCCAATCAAGCTCTAGGATGAATATGTCATTGAAGGTATTTCTGAAGGAATAGGAAAATTAATAGAATTTGACCCAGCTACTCGATCCAAAACTAGAATGGTTTTTGCTAGATTTTGCATGAATGCAGATTTGACCCAGCCTTTACCTTCTTCATTAAAACTTATTTTAAATGCAAGGGTGTGGAGTTGTCCAATTGAATATGAATAATCAATTGTAATTTGTTTTATATGTAATATAGTAGCGCATATTATATCCCACTTCCTAGAAATAAAATAGCCCCAAAAAATAAAAAGTGTAGATCTATAAAAACAAGGAGAAAGAGCTAATACAAACAAATGTTTTAACAAAAATTCTGAATTGTTGAAGAAAAAAAACCTAGAAACCAGTAATTTCTAGATTTTAAAAGGTCTAGAGGAAGATATCATGAGAAAAATAGATTTGGAGGAGGTCAAAGAAGTTGAAAAATGACTAGAGAATGTAGATTTATAGGCTCAAGATGAGAATAAACCTAATTTGTTGAATAAATATTTAGACCTAGAATAAAAAGAAGAGGAAGTAGTAAATGAAACTCTTGCGAAGGAAGGACAAACCAAAGAAATAGATCCAAGAATAGAACCTGAATCAAAGGAAGTATGGTTGTATTTGGAATATGGAGAAGGCTTCAAATAAGTGGCAGATAAAAGGAAGTTAAGAAGAGATAAATATTTTGAGAACCAAGAAGTTCTATAGCACCAAAAAATATGTACAACAAGCAATGAAATAAAAGACTATAACATATAGAAATTATGCAACCACGATGATAAAATAAATTATAAAATAATGATACCCCTTTATTGATATTAAATTTGTTCCTTTTCAAAGGTTACAATAAGATCCCTCTTGAGGGGATTTGCTACCAAGTCTTGATACAATTGATACAATCATAAAATATTTAGGTGTACTCCACAAGATCTCTCTCACACCCATGAACCATCTTGAAGTGGGTTTCTTGTGACTATCGCAAGGGTTGATGATATCATATTCTTATGCTCTTCCTTCCATATAGAAATCTATAACCGACACACAAGAAAATTGAATATTCTTAAAAGCATATGCAAGGCCTTTCGAGATAAGGCATGTATTAATGATAAATAAAATTGTAAATAAACTAAAATAAAATAAGATAAATATAGAAATTAAATCCTATCTATATTGAAATAGTAAATAATATTGCTACCAAAACTAACTAGGAAAATAAATGAGCAAATAGATCTATGCCCTAAAGGTCATCTCTATACGGGATGATTGTACCTATAGGCTATATTTGAGTGAGACAATCATGAATTTGTAAGTGATTTCCAAGGCTCATTTAAGGGCAACTCAAGGTTCAATCAGGGGTGTCTTATCGTCAGATTGGTTCACTTTTTGGAAGTGTCTTGATGGGTTTTATCAACAAAAAAAGCAAGAATATCATGTCACGATGAGAATATGAATGTAGCTTCAATCTCTAAAGTGATCTAGAGCCATAACTTCTGATGGCGAGAATTTTTAAATATTTAAAATAATGAACCCTTCACATGCAAAAGCTTGTGGTGAAAATATAGCAGCACTTCGTTACTTGAAAACTTGACAACTCTCTATATTTTGAATGAGGGGGAGCACTATTATATAGATTCCTTGAAAGGAATCTAACAATAGCACAACCCTACGCATGAAAATTTGAAGAGATAGTTTACATTTAAAAAGTGAATGCCTATCTTCAAAATCTTAATGTAAACTAATTTTTTCATGCAATTATTTTAATTTAGGCTCATGCACACATTGAATTGCAACACAAGTTCATGTTCGGGTTTAACTAGTAGTTTTGGTTTCTAGTTATGTCCCACTATTTTTTAATATTGCTTTTGGCATGATCATCTTAGTGTGATATGACCCTAACTGGGGATTATCTCTTGGTAGGATGGCCTCTAGAGGTTATGCCTTGGAGGTATGACCAAGGTTGTAAAGGGAAATTTCCCTCATTTGAGTGGTGAAAACCATTTTTTAAGACCTAGGACTGCCCAAGGTGGATCATATGATCTACAGGGAGTCCATATAGGTAGTCTCCTCAATATAATATGTTTTAGGTGTCTATAAATACCCATTTTTAGGATGCATTGTGTGAAAGCACAACATAGAGCAAAAATTGTTGAGCAAGGTGCAACGACAGTATTGTCATTATTGTCAACACGGTCAGAAAGATCGGTTGATGCAGTCGATAGGAGTTCAGAGGTTATTCAGAGTATGTACAGTGAAGTTAAAATCTCCTGAGGATGTTGTTGATGTTTGGGTGAATTTGTTACAAGTTTTCCAAGAAGACCGAAGTGGCCCATATGCAAAAGAGAAGTGAAAAAGCAAAGAGGAAAGAGTGTCGCGATATCGCGACATGTTGCATTTTTGCGGCCAAAAGAGAAGATAAAATGCAAGGAGAAAAATTGTCGCGATATCATGACATGTTGCATTTTCATGGCCAAAAGATAAGAGAAAATGCGAGAAAAAGTGTCGCGATATTGTGACATGTTGCATTTTTGTGGCCAGAAGAGGAGAGAAAATGCAAGGAGAAAAAGTGTCACGATATCACGATATGTTGCATTTTCACGGCCATAAGAGAAGAGAAAATGCAAGGAGAAAAAGTGTCGCGATATCGCGACATGTTGTATTTTCGTGGGCCAAAGGAAAGAAAAAGAGCAAGGAGAAAAAGTGTCATGATATCACAACATGTATTTTCGCGGGCCAAAGCTAAGAAAAAGAGCAAGGAGAAAAAGTGTCGTGATATCGCGACATGTATTTTTGCGGGCCAAAGGAAAAATAAAGAGCAAGGAGAAAAAGTGTCATGATATCGTGACATGTAGCATTTTCACTGTTCGATTCAAATAAGAAGAGAGAGAAAGAAAAAGAATCGGGATATCACGTCATGTAGCATTTTCACAGTCTGATGAAAAGAGAAAGAGAGAGAAAGAAAAAGTGTCACGATATCGCGACATGTCACATTTTTGTGACTTGAAAAGGGCAGGAAGGCAGAGAAGCAAAAGTGTCACGATATCACGACATGTTGCATTTTCATGACATGTCACATTTTCATGACTCGAAAAGGCCAGGCAGGCAGTGAAACAAAAATGTCGCAATATCACGACATGTCACATTTTCATGACTCGAAAAGGCCAGGCAGGCAATGAAACAAAAGTGTCGCGATATCGCTACATGTCACATTTTTGTGACTCGAAAAGGCCAGGCAGTGAAACAAAAGTGTCGCGATATCGCAACATGTCACATTTTTGCGACTCGAAAAGGCCAGGAAGGCAGTGAAACAAAAGTGTCGCAATATCGTGACATGTTGCATTTTTGCGACTCGAAAAGGCCAGGCAGGCAGTGAAAAAAAAGTGTCATGATATCGCGACATGTCGCATTTTCACGACTAAAGACCAAGATGGTAAAACTGAAGACTGCATAGTGACGTGGACCCATAAGGAATCTTTAATGATTTTAAATCATTTAATATGGTCGTTACATGTGGAAAGAAATGGACGCATGCCCATGTGGATAAAATGAACAGTTATGGAAAGAAACGGATGCATACCCATGTGGAGAAAATGAACAGTCGTGGAAGGAGAAAATGAACAGTCGATAAAATAGAAAACAAACAGTCATGCAAAGAGAAAACAAATAGACATGCAAAGAGAAAAAGAATATACATGCAAAGAGAAAACATACAGTCATGCAAGGAGAAGATGAACAGTCATGACCGAGAAGACAAACAGTCATAGTAGGAGAATATGGTGTCAATTCGTTGCATGTAATGTGTTTGACGAAATGCCCACTCTATATATACAAAAGGAGTTACATAAAGAAGGCGTTACAATTGACAAGTGGTGTATGAGAAATGAAAGGAGTTACAACTGGAGTTACGAAGAGAAAGGATGGTTATAAAAGGAGTGTTTCTTGGAGAATTTTAGTTGGTGAATTTATCTTGTGAAGTGCATGAGAGGAGCGCGAGAGGAGCACGAGAGGTGAGCGAGAGGTGAGCAAGAAGGGTGTGTTGCATGAGAGATGTTGAGTAAGCAATAGACCAGTCAAGGTCTTGTAAAAGTGAAGGCATTTATATGTCAATCTTCTAGTTTCAGAATTGAAGTCCAAGTTGGTGCTTGGCACCAAGGGTTGGTGCTCCTTCCAATTGGTGCTGGTAAATCAGGGGTTGGTGCTCCTTTCTGTTGGTGTAGATAAATCAGGGTTTGGTGCTCCTTCCAATTGGTGCTGGTAAATCAAGGGTTGGTGCTCATTTTTGTTGGTGCAAATAAATTAAGGGTTGGTGCTCCTTCCAGTTGGTGCTGGTAAATCAAGGGTTGGTGCTCCTTCCAGTTGGTGCTAGTAAATCAGGGGTTGGTGCTCCTTCCAGTTGGTGCTAGTAAATTAGGGGTTGGTGCTTCTTTCTGTCAGTGCAGATAAATTAGGGGTTGGTGCTCCTTGCAGTGGGTCTTTGGTAAATTGATTGTAAAGTTGTTACTTTGCAAAGGCTAGATTTGGATGGGAGTCCAAGCAGTCAATTTTTGAGTAGCCAAATTGGTGAACCTCGTTACATCTTGTGTTGTGTGATGCTCTCTTGCTATGTTTGCTTTATTTGATTTTAAGTTTTCATTGTTTCAGCTTTAAGAGTTGAAGATTTAAGTTTTAAAGAGCTACACTGATTCACCCCCCCCTCTCAGTGTCATTGTGAGACTAACAAAAATAGATGACCAAGAGTCAAATTGAGGGTTGATGATGTTCATTGATCTGATCAATGTTAGATGCCCCAATCATTGAAAGAGAAGAAATTTTTGAACCATTGCTTTTGACAAGTTGAAAAACTTGATTTTAGTAAACCTTTCATCCATAAGCAAACATTGTCTAGTCCAAAATGACCATAGGTATACCAAAGAGGTAGTTGTAGTTGTCCTATTATGTGTTTAAATTTATTTTTTCTTGTTAAATACCCCAAGCAAGAAGGGTGCATGATTATCTTTGGAAACGATTATTGAATGAATAGAATCTACATGATTAAGTATTTTATTATTGACTTGTTTATGAATTTTGTGATTATAAGACTACCCCCTCAAGTTATGAGTCGATAAGAAAATGGAAAAATGATGAAAGCAACAAGTCACTTGACCAATACGATTTGATTTGGGTTTTCTACGACCATTACAATAGTGTAGAGTGATCATGTTCTCATTACAACTTTGATTTTAACTCATTTATTACTGTTTTTGGTGAGTGACCTTATAGCAATTTACTCATCCTATCAAGTTGCATGGACAACCAATCATTGTAATTGCCAAGATTATAGAGTAAATCACTAGATACGATATTCACTCGAATTTTGTGAATGAAGGTGACCAAAGGTGTTAGGTGCCTTTGGATCCTTTTGGATTTATTTGACCAAAGGAATTCAGGTTCCTTTGGGGCTTTTGAAATGAAATTATGACCAAAGGAAGTTAGGTTCTTTTGGAGCCTTTTGGATTGAGTTTACCAAAGGAAGTTAGGTTCCTTTGGAACCTTTTGATTGAAATTATGACCAAAGGATGTCAAGTTCCTTTGGAGCCTTTTGGATTGATTTGACCAAAGGGGTTAGGTTCCTTTGGAGCTTTTAATTGAAATTTTGACCAGAATAAGTCAAGTTCTTTTGGAGACTTTTGGATTGACTTGACCAAAGGGGTTGAGTTAATTTGGATCTTTTTGTTGTGTATCTCTTTGTTCTTTTCTTTCTCTTATTTGATTTTTTTTTCAAATTTGGAAATCGTCTCATGGTAGGATGATCATAGTAAATATGACCCTCTAACCTTGGGATAGTTGCATAGATTTGAAAATATAAAACCAATTTAGCACTTTTTTATCGTCATTTGCATATTTGGCAATTGGAGACAAATAGAAGCTAGGAGGAGAACAATTTTCAAAGTGAATCACTACAAAAATGTTGATCGAACTCCACCGTGGACCAACCTAAAACCTTGATGTCCAGAGGAGTCCAAAGGAGAAAGGTAAACACGGTATTCTCTCCTTTATTACCTCACAAAATAAAATTATCCACACTAATAAATATAGGAAAGAACCTCATTGAAAACAATTAATGCAAGGAACATAACTTAGGCTAAGATGTAGTGAATTTTGTTTGTATGCTTGAAAATTTTGTTTTTTTTTGTGCTTTATTTTATTTTTAGGTCATAGGATCTTGATTTGAAATTTTCCTAACTAGGGGCCATCTTGAGGTGATATGATCCCTCTTGTGATATTGGGGTCCATATTAGGGTGATATGGTCGTGGTTCAAAAATCCAACCATCATAAATATGACCATTGTGGAGGTCATCTCGACCCAAGATGGCCTCACCTAGAGACCATATTGATCTAAAAAAGCCTCACTATTCAATCAGTTTTATGTTTTTTCTTATGAACTGATTGCAAAATTATCCATTTATATATTACGCTTGTTAGGGCCCATCATAGATATCCGATATTTTATAAGATAGCTCAATGTGGTTGTCCCTCAAATTGTGATAGGGCATCCCTCAAAATTTCCATGATTAGGATTGGCTTGAGGTCATTGGACATAAGCAGGTGGCAAGGGTGGAGGAGTTACCATAAATCAGGTCTACTTGATATTCTTTATAGATCATTGGGATATCCAGACCAACACTTTCCATATTTTTATGGGTGATATGATGGCCATCCTATAGGACATCTACAGGATCCTACACATCTTGATTGAGGGATGTCATGTCACCTCTACTCACATAAATCACTAGAGTAAAGTGTTGTAGACACCAAAATCAGGTAAATCGGATAGGACTACCAGTGCACCAAATGCATCATCCTATCGACATCATATGACCTCACCAGGGGCAGTTTCTAGGGTCAGAAGGCATCCTAGGATAGTTTTGGGAAGGTCTCCACTAGTTTTGGGAGCCTTAGAGGCCCTGGTTTGTGACCATCCCTACCAGGGATGGTCATGATTAGGGTTAGGATTTGTGGTCGCTCCTACCTGGGATGGTCACATATGACCATCCCAGGCAGGGATGACCCCCAAACCCACCTACCAAAAAGTAGGTGGGATCGATATTGGCAATCAAATCTTGCCAATATCGACCCCAATTAGTGCCCATGCTGATTGGGAGTGGCCTGGCACAATTTGGGCTGCCTAATGGGTTGCCCAAATGGGGCAACCTTCCCAAACCCATCCAGGGCAACCTTGGACAAGTGGCAAGGGTTGCCCTGGATGGGCAACATGCCATTTTGGGCATTAGGGCTCCAATTGCCTATAAATTGGAGCCTTCCCTCAACAAAAAAAGGAGGAGAATGGAATGCAGGTTTGGAGCAATGAAGTGCTGCTAGAATTGGGAGAGAACCGGTGTTACTTACCTCACCCCTTTTTGCAAACTTTGTGCCCCTTTGCCTTTGAATCCCTCTTCCCTCGTGAAGGCGATTTGAAGGATTACAAAACCTACCAACCTGATTACAAAACTGGTCTGCTCTAGCATAGATACAGACCCCATTTTCCTAAAAACCTAATTAGTGAGCTCTAGAACCAATCCAATAGGGATTGGTGGCCATTTTTGAAGCGGACCTGTTGACCATCCCGGGCAGGAGCGGTCAACAGTCATGACCATCCCTAACTATGATGGCCACAAAATATGTAGGTATTTTTCCCTATATTCCACCATAGGAGTCTTCAATAGGTCCTCCCCTAACCCCTATCCAAATTTGAGCTGATTTGGAGTTGATTTGGCAGGGTAACCGACCGTTTGAACGTCGTAGGGTGAGGTGGACCAGCATTAAGGCCTCCATCATCTTTCACCTGGTTTGGTGCCTAAACGACCTCAAAATGATCTAAAACTTGGCTAGAGTAATTTTAGAACATAGATCTATCTATTTTATGCATTTTTATATGTTTTTATAGCTTATATTGCTTTCATTTTATTTTATTTTGATGGATGTATGTTGTTTTCCATTATAATATCTATGCTATTAACCCCCTTTCAAGCTCCCATGTGTGTAGATTGTAGGATTGAACAAACCAAGAGCTAGAGGTATAGGAATCAACCTCAACATAGCTTCTTCATGGGAAGAGGAGTCAACCATTGGATGCACCAACATCAATTTACCACCGAGGGATAGGATCCCTTAGTACCATCATTTTCATTGTTTGTATGGTTGATGTATCACCAGTTTTAAGCCTCCATTAATGGAGTGCATATTGTAATCAAAGTTCTAAAAATAAAATTAATAAAAGACATCTTATTGCATTTCATTTGGTTATCAGATTCATCTTTTGTTGCTTTCTAGCTTAGTTTCATTATATGCACTCTTTTTGGCCTATAAGGCCCTTAGCTTAAATCTGCCTATTTGAAGGCCATACAAACATAAGTAGAGGTGTATCCATTGATTTTATGCTTCTAAAGTGGTGATCACGATGGTAGGAACCTTATATTCCTTGTTGTTTTCACTTTTTGCAAAGGTTTAACTCACTTTTGCCATTTTTGTGTTGTAGGTCAGAGTCATTCCTACTAAAAATGACCCCTGATTGTGACCATCCCTACCTGGGACGGCCCCAAAATTGATTGGTCTATGACCATCCCTACCTAGGATGGCCTCAAAACTAGGAGGTTCTACAGAAAAAATAGAGAACCAGTAGGTCCAGGTCTATTCAATTTTCTATTTTCTATCAATTTTTGCAAATTTTCTATCAAATTCTAGCAAGTTTGAAAGTTTTTTTTTCATCTTCCTGAGTGCCTAGAAAGGTTAGTTGCTTTCCAAAATGTAATTAAAATCACAATTTCTAAAATTTGGAAAAACAAATGCAGTCCTTCCTTTCTTGCTCTTTCATGGCTGATTGAAGAAAAGTTGCATAATTCACCTCCAAGAGGTCGAATTCATTTAGGGCTAGTATAAATTTGATTATATTTTATGCTACTAACCTCTTTCTGAACATAAAATATTTTTACATGCATTAGTGAAAGATCATGTGCTTGCTTCTTTGCTTATATTTCAAAGTTATAAAAAGAACAACACACACCACTTAGTGTAAGAAATATTGGTGAGTTGGAATTCATCCCCAACCACTGATAGAGTTCAATGATGGTGGGTTTCATCTCCATCCATTGACTCAAATCCCCTCGAACCTTGGTTACATAGACCGTCAAGCCCGAGATCCTTTCGTACCCCAAAAATTTGCATATACTCTCCCTTCGAGGAGGTATGACGCTGACTGGGGGAAAATGGGTGAGGGACTAGCAGGACCAGTCCCCTTGTCTATGTGTGGACTTTCATTGCCACATACAGGGGATTTACGTGACCAAAATTTCACTACCGATTGTCGAGCTGTGGGTATACTGGTGAAAGCCTCTTAAACTTTGAGTATTACATCAACTATCAAAAACATGATAAGAGTTCTCTTACAAATACAACACATCTTGAAACTCACAAAATAGTTTAGGATTCACATAAAACTTGTAATTCAAATAATCATCTTCTTGTTGTGTGTTCCTATTGTTTGTTTGTTTCTAATTCATAAAAATTGTAAAAGAACATAATCACATAGTTGATAGAGTTTTAGATATGGTCATCACCCGTAGCCAAGCCCATTCATGGGTGGAAGTTACGGGGAGTAGACAGGAAGACATTCAACATCTTTGGTATGGCCCTGAGGAGATGCTCATTCCTCCTCGAAGACCATCTACTCATCCTAGTCATCCTCTAGTGAGTAGTTTGGGACCTAGTCCACAAGGGACCCCTCATAGGGGCAACCCTACAGGTGAAAGTCCCAACATAGGGAACCCCATCCACAATCATCGATTGGTTGATGACTGGATGGTTAGTCCTACTGAGACTAGGCATAGACATAGGCCTAACCAATGAGGGACCTCTATATGGGGTACCCCAACTGGTGAAGGCTCAGAGTCAGGGAGTTATCTCCCTAATAGAGATCACATACATACCTCCTCTTTTGGAGAGAGGGCATGCCATGATGCACCCATAGATAGAGCGATCCCATGCATTCATGTGCCAATGAGATCAACTCCATAGTCTATAGTGAGGGAGCAATCCCCACCACCTAGAGTAGGACTGAATGATCATCTTAGGTTGTCGAACCATCCTACTCCTAGGCCACCACCAAGGGATGAGTTTGAGACTCACCCTAGTGGTAGGCCTAATCCTACTCCTAGGCCACCACCAAGGGATGAGTTTGAGACTCACCCTAGTGGTAGGCCTAATCCTACCCCTAGACCACCACCAAGGGAGGAGTTCACCACTCACCCTAGTGGTAGGGTGAATTCTACTTTACCCTTCCTCATATATGAGGGAGGAGATGAGAGGGATCAGATTCCCTCTCCCTTATCTCATTCCACATAGGCAAGATGCAATTTTGTGCCTATAGTTTATGTTGACTACCAACGTGAAAGGCAACAGAGAGTCAATATGAAGACCCTCCATGAGGAGAACCTCACACCTAATTTTGAAGAAACCTTAGCGTATGGTAGATACCCAAAAGAGAGGGTACAAAGACCTTCTACCACAATACAGATCAATGATATGGTAGAACGGTATGCTAGACATCAAGCTAAGTTTAATCAACTTCGCTCTGACAAGCAATGCCTCGATCTCTTAGATAAGAGACAAAAACTAGAAAGAGAGAGGCTAGAGAATCAAATCAAAGAAACCTTGCGTCAAGGGGCTCAAGCTCCCAAAATGCATAGGGAAGAGAATAGACCGAGGTAGGTGCACCAAGGTAGGCCTCATAGGCCCAATCCTCCACTACCTCCTAGACCAAATAGGCCAGAAGAAAGAGTACATCATAGGCCTAATCTAGAGCACCTTCAAGAGGCGTTAGTTCCTCCATGTAGACCACTGCCTGATACACCTATCGGGGTCTATGATGACTTAGAGGACAATGAGGACTATGTGGATGCACCATATGAGCAAGTGGAAGATGCATATCGACCACCCCCACACCCACATAGAGTACCTCAGGCACCTATCAGGGTTCAAAACAAAGAAGAGGAGATCAAATCCTCGCCTGCATATCAAGCTTTGTTAGAACGCCTCGAACAGGTCGAGACAAAGATAGTGGCAACTAGGACTCAAAAGCCCATAGTTTGCCAGCTTAAGTGCCAACCGTTACACCCATCTATTCCTTCTCCCGTATACCCTGAGCATTTCAAGATGCCCAAGTTGGATCGGTTTAAAGGAGAGGAAGATGCTCAAGAGCACGTGACATGATTTCTTAATCTATGTTTTAGCATTCATGACAATGATGCATTGCTCTTGCAAACCTTTTTAGGCACCCTATCAGGGCCAGCCAATGAATGGTTCAACCAGTTACCTAAGCATAGTGTCCATAGCTTTGAACAGCTAGCGGATGCATTCCTGGAGTGATTTGCTTTCAATACCAAAAGGAAAGCAACATTGACCGACCTCACGGGGTTGAGGCAGTATGACAATGAATCCATAACTGATTATGGGAATAGGTGGTGAATGCTTCTTGCCAAGCTACCTTACCTAATCCCAGAAAGTGAACTCTCTCGCATGTTTTCCAAAAGTTGCTTGAGACCAATCATTGTTGTACTATAGCTCCAGTAGTTCCTCACTTTAGAAGATGCCCTAGTTCAGGCTAGGAATGTCGAGGAGATAAAGATACAAGAGGGGGAACTAGAAAAACCCAAAAATAAGGAGTGGACTAGAAATCCAAAAAATAGCTCGATTGCCCAAAAGCTAGCTACGGTCAATCAAGTGGCCATAAACATCCCTGGGCCTATTCAGGAAATGCCTCCTCAGAAGGCAAATTATAAGGCCCAACCTCCTCCTACTAGTTATGACAATAACGATGCAGCAATAGCAAAATAGAGAAAGCAAGAGTGAAAGAATCGAGTATTCATGCCTTTCTCTGAGTCTTTAGATTCCTTATTTGATCGCTTGATGGTGGTGTGAGTGATGGGTCTTCCAGAACTCAGACCAAATGAGCCAGACATGGGAAATCCCAAGCCTATGGGTAGATTCTTAGATCAACAATGTAAATACCATAGGCAGAATGGTCATAATATCTTCGGGTGTTATGCTTTCAAACACCTTGTTCAAGACATGATTGATAGGCATGAGCTCAAAGTGGATGCTCCTCTAGCACCTAACAACCAAAATATGGGGATATACAAGGACCCACTACCATCTCATGATGGCCAGGCTATGCCTGCTAAGCCTATAAATGAGGTGAAGACCACACCCCCTCTACAGGGTTATGTGGGAATGATTAGCATTGTGACTCGTAATAAGAGATACCCTAATCCAGTCTCACCACCTACAGCTACGAAGGAGGGACCTTCAACGTCACAATCCAATCCAATGGTGGTACAAGGCCTTCCATCTAGGCCCATATTAACCATAAAAAACAAGCTAGCACAAAGCTTGCGGATGACTTCTGCAAGATTGTCCATATATGAATTAATCCAACAATCTGCTCCACATAGGGAGGCATTAATGGACATCCTAAAGTCGATCGAGTTGCAACCCCAAGAGACAAACTCCTTTGTAGACTTTGTGGGGCATGTGCAATAGTGCAAAGAGCCAGTCATCTCGTTCTATGAGCATGAGCTCAAACCAGTTAGAGGTGACTCGGTAGACCCTCCATTGCATGTTATTGCAAGTATCAATAGTCTACCATTCAAGAGAGTGCTAATAGACACTGGGTCCTCAAGTAACATCATTACGACCCATGCTTTAAAGCACCTTAAATTACCAGCATCACATGTTGTAGCGTCGACATACACATTGAGAGCATTCAATGATACTATCTGCTCTACTATCGGCACTATTGTCTTACCTATCCAGGTAGGACAAAAGGTTATATCTACCCTTTGCCACGTGCTAGAGGGAGAAATGGCCTATAACATCTTGCTAGGTAGGCCATGGATTTGGGACATGAAGTGTGTTCCTTCCATCATGCATCAATGCTTAAAATACACCTATGAAGGGAAAGTCCATGTAGTGGATGCTGATCAGGAGCCCTTCAAGTATTGCAACATGTTGCAACAAATGCCAGAGTCGACATTACCTTCGACTCTAGTGGACTTCAAACTGAATCCATCAGTACAGAGTCCACTCCATTCTCCATTTCCATCATCATCCACTCCATCCTCATTAGAGGCCAAATCTGACATTCCATCGACGTCGTCGAGTCCTCTTGAGAGGAATATGTCGAAGAGGCCTATTGATGAGACCCCACCCATAGTCTCGACCATCTCATCGGATGAGATTACCTCTTCAGCAAATGAGGATGTAAATCCTCACTTGCTAAATGAGGAAAGCCCATAGGAGGTTCCTATTGAGCATGCTCAAGCCTCCACTTCATCCCTTCCATCTTCTTCTTCGCAAGTGACAGTGCATATGGAAAACACTGGCATGGGGGAGTACATTGTCAGAAATGTCACAACTCTCCCAGCAATCGAGTCAGTACAAGACATGGGAAGACCTCATCTTCCTATAGGCAGCATTGTTACTTTAGGTAAAGCCCCTACCCAAACAAATTTTGTATATGGGGGCCTAGATTTTGGAGCAATCGCACCTCTTTCTCAGGAGGAAGAGGATGATGAACCTTTCTCAGAAAGTATATCATATATTTCAAATCTTGACTATGCCCTAAAGTATTTGGACAAATGCAATTGGTATGGTTATGGACTAGGAATTTTTGAGCAAGGCACTCACGTACCTTGTCAGCCATAGTATCAAATGCCATACGATAAATCTAGGTTGGGGGTCAACACGTGGGTTTCTATTGAATTCTTAGCAGAAGGAATGGAGCGTATGTGCATCAATGCAAAATATGAGCTTGCACATGACCCATACGCCAAATCACATCACCTTCACTCTTTAGGGGATTCCTTTCCCCAAAACTTAAGAGACCAGGGGTTTTCCAGTGACATGGCTCAATCCTATGAAATAGGAGAAAGCTCACACACCCTGGAATCAGAAAGTGAACAGGAGGATCCAGGTCCTCCTGGCGAGTGGATGAGTGATGATGAAGAGGACTATGGTATAGTGCCAATCAATGATCCAAGCTCAGATGAATATTGCGCTCAAGTTATCCCTCTAACAGAGAGGGAAGACCATTACCTTCGTAGATTCAATAACAACCATCCCATATTGTGGCATTTTCTTATGCAAGAAAAGCAAGTTAGGGACATCCCAAACATCTTACCTTTAGGAGATCAAGAGGATGATTACATTCATAATATCTTTCCTGATAGAAACCCCATCTGATGCCAACTACTACCAAGAGAGGTTCAGATACCTCCTCCCCCATGTAGATGACCGCAATTCATTCCATTTCCACCCAAAATCCCCCCCATGAGTTATGGAACCACCATAGGTTCCTAGACCCACTCGTTACCCACATGGGAATCATGACACCATCAACATGATTTCTATAGACCTGGATTCTCCTTTGAGAAATCTGAGTAACCCTCTTAAGCCTTTATACCTCAACCATGAGGCAATTGACTTTGAGAGGGCTAACTCTCCCCCATCACCATCTGAGTACTGGCCTTGCGAGGAAATGTTCCAACCATTTAAGTTTTCTCCAAGTACTACTCAAAATGTCTTCCAAGCTGAGGCAGAGCCAGATTTTCCTATGGAAGAGGTGAACCTCGCTAACGACATTCACTTGATACCCACTCCACACCAGTTGGAAGATGGGTCTCATATGTCAATTGAGCCAACAATTGACAAGGATATCGATACCGATCTCGATAATCCTAAGATTATCAAGCTTGGGGAAAGTCTATCCCCAGATGAGAGACAAGAGTTTATGCAAGTCCTATAGGAAAGGATAAAAGCTTTTGCTTGGTCATACAAGGATATGCCAGGACTAGATCCAAATCTAGTCATGCATAATCTCATGGTTGATCCATCGATTAAGCCAATTAAGCAGAAGCTACGCAAAATGCATCCGACAGTAGCCTTGATGGTTAAATATGAATTACAAAAGTTGTTGGATGTAGACTTCATAGTCTCAGTAGACTACCCACCATGGGTATCGAACATGGTCCCCATTAAGAAGTCGGATGGGAGGATTCACATTTGCATAGATTTTTGAGATCTTAATAAAGTGAGTCCCAAAGATGAGTTTCCTTTGCCCAACATCGATGCATTGGTAGATGCAATGGTAGGGCATGAAATGCTTTCCCTAATGGATGGTTTCTTTGGATACAATCAGATTCGTATCAATCCAGAAGACCAACTAAAAATAACGTTTACAATGCCTTGGGGAACATTCTGCTATAAGGTCATGCCTTTTGGCCTTAAGAATGTTGGTGCTACTTATCAACGTGCCATGACATGCATCTTCCATGATTACATGCATACTATAATGGAATATTATATGGATGATCTGCTGGCAAAATCTAAATTGTGCCAGGATCATATTGATGTACTATGCAAAGTGTTAGATCACCTCATAGAGCACAATGTGAGACTTAACCCCAAGAAATGTGTATTTGGAGTCACATCAGGAAAACTCTTGGGATTTATAGTTTCAAAACAAGGAATCGAGGTTGATCCCAACAAGGTCAAGGCAATAATGGAGATGCCACCCCCCAAAACTATTAAGCAGCTACGTAGCTTGCAAGGAAAGGTCGCATCCATAAAATGCTTCATAGCGCAATTATCGGACAAGTGTCGGCCTATGAATAAATTGCTTCACAAGGAGGTCTCATTTCAATGGGACAAAGAGTGTCAAGATGCCTTTGATGCAATCAAACAATACTTGGCTTCACCACCTGTATTGGCTCCACCGTGACCAGGAGTGTCATTCTATTTATACATCTCAGCTACTGAGGTGGCGTTGGGCATCATGTTGTCCCAAAAGAATGAATTGCACAAAGAACAGGCTACATACTACATTAGCCGCACCCTGGTCAGCTACGAGATTAAATATGCATACGTAGAGAAGCTATGCTTAGCAGTGGTATTCACCATGAAAAAGCTATGCCACTACATGTTGAATAATACCACGTATGTCATATCTAAAGAAAATCCATTGCGGTATATGATGAGCCAAACTTATCATAGTACTCGCATGGTAAAATGGATAATGCTATTGATAGAATTTGATTTAGAGTTCATTGGATAGAAATCTATAAAAGGACAAGTCATAGCTGATCAATTAGCAGAGGCTCCTCTCCAAAGCGAAGAGCCTCTAAGTATAGAACTTCCCGATGATGGAGTGTTTCATATGACAGAATCACCTGATTCATCTGAGCCTGAATCCCAGGCTGACATCACTCTATTCTTCGATGGTTCTAAATGTGAGCAAGGGGGTGGTGCTGGTATCATGTTCTTTACACCACAAGGGGCTCCCATACCCCTTTCGTTTAAACTCGATTTTCCATGTACCAACAATAATGTTGAGTATGAAGCGCTAATCATTGGCCTTCAAACAACTATCACCATGAAAATTATGAAGTTGAATATCTTCGATGATTCCTTGCTCATAGTCAACTAGGTAAAGGGGATATTTCAGTGCAAATGCCCCATATTGCAAGCCTACAAAGCCCTTATGGACAAAATTCTAGTAAAGTTTGAATGGTATGATATAGAGGCACTCCCTCATTCAGCTAATCATTTTGTGGATACAATGGCATCCTTGGGATCGCTTATTCCCCAAAACCCTTTAGATGATATCACCACCATTCAGGTAAAAATGCTAGCGCAATCAGTGCCTACACGTGAAGCACCTAAATTCCCACCAGAAGTCCACATGATTCAGATTGAACCTTCCATTGAACGGTTCTCTCATCTACGCAAATTTTTGGAAAATGCCAATTGGGGGACTTTGTTCCCTGAAAATTCTTTTGATACAAGCACCACGCTATATCTCAGAATTCATTCGCAATCATCATTTGCGAGAGATGAATGTCAAAGGAAATGCATGATCCATACAATTGAGGCTTCTTCCCAACAAGACTAGGCCTTGCCTATAAAATATTATCTTAAGCTAGGAAGCATCCCGCCTGGATTGTCGTAGGCCGCAAAGCGAGCATTTAAGCAAAAGGTGGCAAAATATGTCTTGATAGGAGACATTATGTATCATCGAAGTTATGAAGGAATTCTCCTTCATTGCTTAGACTCATAGGAGTCTTCTTGGGCCATTGCCCAAGCACACGATGGTACATGCGGTGGCCACTTTAGCGGCATGGCCATCGCTAAGCGCATACTTCGCATTGGTTATTATTGGCCAACTTTAGAGCGAGACTGTTGTGCTTATGTAAAGAAGTGCGTGAAGTGTCAGCATCATGCAAATTTGACACACGTACCTTCATAGGCCTTACAACCGATTCAAGTGGTTTGGCCATTTTTGCAATGGGGGTTTGACCTAATCGGGAAGATCTCACCTCCATCCTTAGGTCACCACAAATTTATCATCACGATGACTGAGTACTTCACCAAATGGGTGGAAGCAATTCCCCTTACCATGATGATTGGACCTCGCATTGCGGAGTTCATATTGCATAATATTATATGTCATTTTGGTATTCCATCCAAAATAATATCAGATAATGGGACACCATTTAAGAACAAGGATGTGCATGCATTAACTAAAAAGTATAACATACAACACAATTTTTTGACTCCCTATTATCCGTAGGCCAATGGGCAAGCAGAGGCTTCTAACAAAATAGTAGTTGCCATCCTCAAGAAAACTATCAGAGATAGCCATAAGGATTGGCATAATCAACTACCTCTTGCCCTGTGGGCTTACCGCACTAGCATTCGGACCCCCACTAGGGCAACTCCATTTTCACTAGTGTATGGTGTTGAGGCAATCATGCCTCTCGAGCTAGAAATTCTATCATTACGAATATCTATGCAAGAATTCATTGATGATGATACTGCAAGGCAAGCTCGACTCGATCAACTAACGTTACTTGATGAATGATGCGTTAACACCCTCGAGCATCTACATGTTTATCAAGAACGTCTTAAGAGAGCTTACAACATGAAGGTCCACTACCATGACTTTCAGGTTGGAGATTTAGTTCTAAAAGAGAACCAACAAAACTTGAACTTACCATCCCATTTACGGGACAAGTTCATAGCTAATTGGTTAGGTCCATTCATTATTACAAGTCATATTGGACCTAGAACTTATCGCTTAGCAGCTATAGAAGGGAAAGAAGAGAAAGAACCCATGAATATTCAGCATTTAAGGCCTTTCCATGCCTATCTAGCACCATCAAAGGCTCCTAGATCATCTACGACTATCTAGGTCAAACCAAAATGCCCCAAAGGTTCCCCTAAACCCTTTGGTCACCCCAAATGCTCCTAGATCATCTATGACTATCTAGGTCACATCAAAATGCCCCAAAGGTTCCCATAAACCCTTTGGTCACCCCAAAAGGCTCCTAGATCATCTACAACTATCTAGGTCAAACTAAAATGCCCCAAAGGTTCCCATAAACCCTTTGGTCACCCCAAATGCTCCTAGATCATCTACGACTATCTAGGTCAAACCAAAATGCCCCAAAGGTTCCCATAAACCCTTTGGTCACCCTAAAAGGCTCCTAGATCATCTACGACTATCTAGGTCACATCAAAATGCCCCAAAGGTTCCCATAAACCCTTTGGTCACCCTAAAAGGCTCCTAGATCATCTACAACTATCTAGGTCAAACCAAAATGCCCCAAAGGTTCCCATAAACCCTTTGGTCACCCCAAAAGGCTCCTAGATCATCTATGACTATCTAGGTCACATCCAAATGCTCCAAAGGTTCCCATAAACCCTTTGGTCACCCCAAAAGGCTCCTAGATCATCTACGACTATCTAGGTCACATCAAAATTCCCCAAAGGTTCCCATAAACCCTTTGGTCATCCCAAAATGCTCCTAGATCATCTACGACTATCTAGGTCAAGCTAAAAAGCTCCAAAGGTTCCCATAAACCCTTTGGTCACCTAAAAATCCCCAATGGTATCCATCAAACCGATTGGTCAACTTGTATATCTTATCAAAAAATTCAAAAAAAATCAAAAATCATCAAAATAACAAAAATAATGCATTGCATATCATCGTAGTCACATCTTAGTGTCATTTGCATTAGGCATAATAGTCGCATCATGCATACCTAAAAATTTGATAACAAGATGTCTAGCACCAAGTATGTACATTAGGTATTTGTCAAAATCATAGTTGTTAAAAGTCAGTTTTATCACCTATCCATTTTACATTAATACCATAGTTACATACCACAATATGTGTTCAGTCACTTCAAATTAAACCATTGTATAAAAGCGTCAATAAATTTGTTGGTCACTCACCCATGTTTTATCATTTGGTCAACTTTTGTAGAAAGTTATAGTGATGTTTTAAAAGGTACAACTCCTGCTTAGGTCATACCTTGTATATATCAGAATTCTAACATCATGCTACATTAAATAAATCCTAAGTACAGTACAAAGTAAGATGAAAACTTAACAGTAGTATAGGTTATTCCAAGCAAAAAGGATTATCCTTGCTCATCCTCCTATGCGAATGGTTCTAGGGTGCTGAGAATTAGCAAAAGGACAAGATCTCCTTTCTCATAGGTCCCTTGCTCTACAGTCTAAATTAGAGCTCGTATCATTTGCAAAAGAGAAGCAATAAAAGCAATAGTGATTATCATCACTTATACAAATCAAAAATAAAAAAGAGAAGTACATTATTACCAAAGAAAACAAGTGGTCTTCACCACTACCAAAAACAAAATAAAAGTGGATCTTACCACTATCATAAAATCCATTGCTTGCTAAATTACACAACGCACATTCCCTTAGTGATTCAACGCAAAAGAAAGGAATCAAGATTTTGAATCCCTAAAATTCTCAGCATCAGAGAGCCATAAGGTGATCCTCATTCCAGGTTTGGTGGATAGCCTACTTGCAATGATGGGGTAGCCTCCCGCATGACGATATGTCTATCCCATAAGCATTCACTTTGTACAAACCAATGTTTGCATTAGGATGAGCTAGCTTGGAATAATCTATATTGCCTAGTGGTCCAATCTAACAAAGTGCAAAACTAAGGATAATGATGCGTATAAAGTTTCCTCTACTATAGGTGTGATTTGTCAAACCTATTTGCACATTAGAGATTATTTTATGTGTTATCATGGTAATTAATTAATCTACAAATGAATATAGGTTATCTTGGTTACCTTAGCAGGGTTTGTACCTTAACAAAAAGTCATAACATAATTATTACACAATTATAGACTAAGTGCTTAAACATGGTTGAGTTTCACAACACAATACATGTCCCATAACATATTACAGTATCTATTCTATTTGTACAAAATTCAGTATACATTTATCAAAACCAAGTTATAAATGCCATCATAGAGTGTCATAAAAATAACATGAAATGATAAAATACATTTTGTACAAGCTACAGGGCTAGCATCAAAAATATCAACTCATATTAAATCACAACATGTCATTTGCATATTCATTCCATTTTCATCTCGCATATAGATCATCAACATATACATTTATCATCTAACTAAATGTATCCCATCACAATACATCAAATCATCTAAATAAATGCATACATGATAGACATCATAAAAGCATATAGACATGCATACATCGCATACATCAATAAAGGACATCATGATGATCAAAATAAAAACCATGTATATATCCATATATATATGTGAACCAAAAATACATCATCATGTCCATCATATCCCCCAAGGGCTACAAAATAAGTGGGTCCCAAAGCCCACATAATTTCCATCACAAAAATCCCAAAATAGAGACCCATCTATCTCAAATAAAGTCATGCACCTCCATGACTAAGTGCCATGACTCTCTCCTCTACCCTCGGTATGAGTGCATCATGAGCTAACAGATCGGCTCCCTCCTAGTCTATCAGTCCATCTCACTGAGCTCGATGGTCCCATCCATGATGACTACCCTACCTCACTCCGAGACCTAGCCACTGACCCAATAGCCAAAGCTCTATCTAGTAGGCATCCCTGGAGATGCATGATCTCATCCTCTAACAGTCTGGTGAAGACCTGCTCCTCCCGATAGCGGATGGTCAAACTCTCCACCAAAACCTATAGTCGCTCTACCTCACCTCATAGTCTCACCACCTCATCACTGCTCGATGCACCCTACCCTGAGCCCTGCACCACAACCTGAGACCGAAATGCTGCTATCTCAGCTACCTACCTCTAGATATCTATAGCCTACCTCGCTATCTCAGCCTCCATAGACTCTAACTATACATGAAGAACTGACACCTCAGCATCTCACCTAGAGGCCTCAGTCTGACCAGTCTATACCTATGCATGAAGGAGAGCATGCTCCTCAATGTACTCCTCCCATAACCTGCTTAGCTCCCCTCACAATCTGGTGATAGTGGCATCTCATATCGCTAGCTCCCCATCCAGGTCTCGCTCATCGGGTGCATCCATACCAAACCCCTCTACATCCTGGACGTCTAGTAAACCAGCCCTAGCATCCTCCCTACGAGGGTAAACATGTCATACCTCTACTATATCTAGAGCCTGAGCCTCCTGAGCTACCTCTTCGAGGTCCTATCTAGGTGCATCCTCCTCCATAGCAGCATCGACACCCCCTCCTAGTGGGCCATCCCCATGCCATATCCACATAATCCACCAAGCACCATACTCATCAGTAGTACCGATATCATCCACATCTAGTATGTCTATCACTAGGTCTGACTCCTCACTGAGGGGCTCTACGATAGGCTCCTCTAGTCCCCTCTCCATGCCTCTATACTGATATACTCATGGCTCACTGGGTAACCCCTAGCATAGCCTAAACTATCAAAGCACATGATCAAACTAGAAGTACTCTTTCTCAGTTTTATGCCTCCCTACCATCCATCTACCGTATCTCACTCGATGCAAGTGTACCATAGCCTCTAGCCATACAAGGCAATCTCTGTAAGGTCTCTAGATAATATCCTCTACCTAGAGCCATGCAAAGGCATCAACATAGATCTCAATCTATCTAGCCTGATATCGACTACCATGCTCCTCCCTCATTGTCTCCTAGAGTGTAGCGTAACCAATCTCTCTATCCTCTAACTGAGCCCGCGTCATCCATGGTAGTCCCCCTAGGCGCTGCACTACAATATGGGACCATCCCTAGACCTATAGTAAATAGCTACATCCTATCCCCATCCATCCATGATAGCGAATCTCGTAAATCTCATCATAAATTTATGTGAGTAAATTCAGACCCCAAGCCATAATCAAAGGTTGCTCTAGCGTGCACTCACATAGAGCATACACTAACTCTAGTAGGTTCCAAGGGAACCTAGCTCCTGAGGAGTCTAGCAATAGTTGGTTGTTGATCAATGTCATCAACAATGCATGTCTAGTTTTGAAGACCTCCCTCTAAAACCAATCCACCACTAACAGGCCTCCACTGAGTAGCTCTACAGCTGCCTCCTCCCACCTCTCTCTAAAGTACCACTGCAAGACTGCCTCGCGTCGACCAGTAGGTGTGTTGAGGATCGGACGTCCCTCAATAGGGATCCGAAGTATCCTGTATACATCCTCGAGGGTAATAGTCATCTCCCTAGTAATAAAGTGAAAGGTATTGGTATGGGGATCCCACAAATCTATAAGTGCAGTAATATAAGCCCTGTCAGCCATGACGGGCTTCAACTGAGTCACCTGCTTGAGGCCAATGGCATCGAGCCATACCCAATCCTCAGGTGTCAACATGCCTCTAGCTGCCATGAACATATTCAGGACCCTATATCGACTCTTAATAATCTACTAACATAAAAAAAAAAAACAAAATTGGGTCACTCAAGTGCACCAAAAATGCACTTTTTACCCTCCAAAAACACCTAAAAAGGGTCAATTTTGACCCCAAAATGGGCCATTTTTGGCCCAGTTTGTGGCCGACCCAACCAGGGACGGCCCCAAATTTTGTGACCATCCCAACCAGGGATGGCCATGCACCACCATCCCAGGCAGGGACGGCCCCCAATCAGGGGCAAAATTGGGGCAAAATGACCCCCTAGAAACCCTAAAAATGCTAGAAAATGACTAAAAAATGCTCTATAAATGCAAAACAAATGAAATTTTTTGCATGAAAATTAAAAATATACCCTAAATGTGTTATTTAACTACACTTTAAGGGTTCATTACCAGATAATTAAAGAAAAAAATCAAAAAACCCTAAGAAATTATGATTCCTTGCTAAAAACAAAGAGGAAAAAGCATGGAAACATACCCATCGCGCACCGGCTCCGCCATGTGCTGCACCATGGCATCAATACATGCTGAAAGGTATATGGTTGGACAGTGCTTCACTTCAGCTAATCACCTTTCTCCTCCTCTCCTCTCCAATTTTTGAAATCAAGTTGCAATAATGAAGATTTTAGGGCCATTTGCCCTTTTATATAAAACCCTAGGTTTGCGACCATCCCTACCAGGGATGATCAAAAAAATTGGGGACCATCCCTACATAGGATGGTCATAAAAATCATGGCCATCACTGGGTGTGATGGCCACAAAAAAATTGAATAAAAACAACTCAAAAACAACAAAAATAGGGTCAAAAACCCACCAAAAACAAGGCAAATGAGGCCATTTTCAAAACTGGTCTTAATAATTCCAAAATGGGTTTGTGAAAGCATTATGTGACCCTAATTGAATCCCTAAGAAGGCCCCCAGGGCTGGACCACTCCACGGGTACCCAATTTTAGTCACTTGCGCTCTCAAATTCGACCAAAAATAGTCAAAAAAATGAATAAAAGTGCATAACAAAAAATGGGAGAACCATGAAATTGTCCCAAAATCATCATATGGTGTCAAGAGACTCATAAATTTGTACATTGGGAATTCCCTCATCAAATCATCACTTGAGGGGGTAGTCATCATAATGATTTCAACAATCGAATCAACAAGAGAACACTCAAAAGTGTTAAAACTCATGCATCCAGAAGAGTCTTTGCTCGAAGCAAATCTTCAAGCCCATGCTGGGGAAAATAAATAGCATAAAATGCAAATTAAAATAGGCTTGGCTCTCCTTGCGGTCCAGGGTATGAATCCTCTATGAAGGCTCTTCACACACCTAGCGGGACTTGCAAGGATACAAGGTGCCAAGACCTAAGTATTCCCGAAGCCTAAAAGTCCTCGTACAAAAAGGTCTAGGGATACTTGCAAATCATTAGTCTATGTCAAAGGCAATGATTCTATGGATGTATGTTTTATTTTTCATAGGAGAGACATCATGAGTTGGTTAGGTTAAAAAAAAAAACCTTAATCAATTTACCATTTTGGTTATATATTTTTGCTCCACGCTTTCTCAGATAAAGCGCATCATAAAAAGGGGCAACTGTAGACACCAAAATTAGGTAAATCGGATAGGACTACCAGTGCACCAAATGCATCATCCTATCGACATCATATGACCTCACCAGGGGTAGTTTCTAGGGTCAGAAGGCATCCTAGGATAGTTTTGGGAAGGTCTCCACCAGTTTTGGGAGCCTTAGAGGCCCTGGTTTGTGACCGTCCCTACCAGGGATGGTCATGATTAGGGTTAGGATTTGTGGCCGCTCCTACCTGGGATGGTCACATATGACCATCCCAGGCAGGGACGGCCCCCAAACCCACCTGCAAAAAAGTAGGTGGGATCGATATTGGCAATCAAATCTTGCCAATATCGACCCCAATTAGTGCCCATGCTGATTGGGAGTGGCCTGGCACAATTTGGGCTGCCTAATGGGTTGCCCAAATGGGGCAACCTTCCCAAACCCATCCAGGGCAACCTTGGACAAGTGGCAAGGGTTGCCCTGGATGGGCAACATGCCATTTTGGGCATTAGGGCTCCAATTGCCTATAAATTGGAGCCTTCCCTCAACCAAAAGAAGAGGAGAATGGAATGCAGGTTTGGAGCAATGAAGTGCTGCTAGAATTGGGAGAGAACCGGTGTTACTTACCTCACCCCTTTTTGCAAACTTTGTGCCCCTTTGCCTTTGAATCCCTCTTCCCTCGTGAAGGTGATTTGAAGGATTACAAAACCTACCAACCCGATTACAAAACCGGTCTGCTCTAGCATAGATACAGACCCCATTTTCCTAAAAACCTAATTAGTGAGCTCTAGAACCGATCCAATAGGGATTGGTGGCCATTTTTGAAGTGGACCTGCTGACCATCCCGGGCAGGAGCGGTCAACAGTCATGACCATCCCTAACTATGATGGCCACAAAATCTGTAGGGATTTTTCCCTAGATTCCACCATAGGAGTCTTCAATAGGTCCTCCCCTAACCCCTATCCAAATTTGAGCTGATTTGGAGTTGATTTGGCAGGGTAACCGACCGTTTGAACGTCGTAGGGTGAGGTGGACCAGCATTAAGGCCTCCATCGTCTTTCGCCTGGTTTGGTGCCTAAACGACCTCAAAATGATCTGAAACTTGGCTAGAGTAATGTTAGAACATAGATATATCTATTGTATGCATTTTTATATGTTTTTATAGCTTATATTGCTTTTGTTTTATTTTATTTCGATGGATGTATGTTATTTTCCATTATAATATCTATGCTATTAACCCCCTTTCAAGCTCCCATGTGTGTAGATTGTAGGATTGAACAAACCAGGAGCTAGAGGTATAGGAATCAACCTCAACACAGCTTCTTCATGGGAAGAGGAGTCAACCATTGGATGCGCCAACATCAATTTACCACCGAGGGATAGGATCCCTTAGTACCATCATTTTCATTGTTTGTATGGTTGATGTATCACCAGTTTTAAGCCTCCATTAATGGAGTGCATCTTGTAATCGAAGTTCTGAAAAGCAAATTAATAAAAGACATCTTATTGCATTTCATTTGGTTATCAGATTCATCTTTTGTTGCTTTCTAGCTTAGTTTCATTATATGCACTCTTTTTGGCCTATAAGGCCCTTAGCTTAAATCTGCCTGTTTGAAGGCCATACAAACATAAGTAGAGGCGTATCCATTGATTTTCCGCTTCTACAAGTGCTCTAGCGAGTATTCAATGAGGACTAAGAGGTGGCACTATACAACTTGGATAGCAGTGAAGTACTTGTATATATGTGGCATGAGGTAGAGATTTTGATTATGAGACATGTAGTGCTTATGTCACTTATATCCAATATGATACTACTTAAATATTTAGGAGTCAGGTTCCTATGGAGCCTACTCAAGCTGATCTAGGAGTTAGTGGAGAGCATAATGGAGGAGCCACAGATCATGACTTGGGGGACTACACTATTGGCTTATTTTTATGATGAGCTCTATGAGATCTGACAATGGTGGCAAAGTGGATTGGACTATAGTTTCCTATTGCAAATCTAGGGGTGGGAGCACATTTGAATGAATATACCAAATGGGATTCCTTGGGTATCATGGATGCAAATGACAGATCGTGAGATTAGATATGGTATGCAGTGGAGGTGGGACCAAGAGCAAGGTTGACATAATCCACACTTAGATAGGATCACTCATTACATCGAGTCCTTGGACAAATTGAGGCTAGATCAAGGTTGATGCAAGAGCATCCAATGGTGTAAAAGTGATCTTGCATCACCCAAAAAAATATTGTAATTGTTTAATTTTATAAAAACTAGTTTTTATTGTAGGAGATTTTTAAAGGACGTAGAGGTCAAATTTAAGGATTTTTGGCTAGATGCAATCCTCAATTTGCTTAGCTCGTTTCATGCCATTTCCAAAAATATGCTTTAATAGTCAATCGGGTCAATGAGCGCGAAGTTATGACCTCCGCAAGTTGCCCCAAATTTGAAATTTGAAATTTGAAGTTTTAGGTGGGAAAAAAGGGGAAAATAGGGCATAAGTCAGAATTTTCAAAATTGTAAAAGGGGCTCTTCTTTTGGGATGCTCATTTTTAGCATGAAAGTAATGGAAAGCTTTGGTTCCTTTTAGAATTTCTTGTTTTTAGTGGATTAGATGTGTTTTTTTAATGCAAATCTTCTTCAAATGGGTATGGCAACCATATAGGGATTTCCCACTATGGACAAAGATGAATGGATAGCTAAGGTGTATCAGACATGAACAATGGGTGGTTGGGTACTATGGTACAGAGTAAGAGTAATTATAGTACTCTCATATTTATTGGTAGTTTAGGGTTTGATAGGATGTACATGGTGAGCCCATCATTTACTAGTGCTAAGGGTATGAGAATCAACTTAAATGGCCTGGAGTATATCTAGTGGGGGATGATGTGGATCATCTACTAATGGATCTAATGGTATATTATCCAAGAACTACTATCGAGTATGATACGTGGTGGGTGAATCGGCTATGGTAGGGACGCATACCTATGGGTGGATAGGCTAGAGTGGTTGTAGCTAAGGACTTTGGGGAGGATGTCGAGGAGGGTGAGGATGAGCGATGAGTGCATTCCTAGATGGATGGGGAGTTAGGTTAGGCCTCTAAGATAGGTTATGATATTTAGGTGGAGAGTGAGGATGGGGAGGATCTAGAGGATCAAGTATTAGATCTAAGGGGGTATATTTAGGTTCTACAAGAACAACTAGAAGAGTGAGATACTACTCTTACACTATGATGAAGCCATATAGCTAGGGGGAAGTAGAATTGGAGGGGCTTCTATAAGGAGTATAACGTGATGCAAGCACAAGTATAAATTTCATAAAAGGTGTTGGATAGGGTGATAGTAGAGATAGATGCTCTATATACATGAGTGATAGGGTTGATAGGAGAGCAAGATGATCTACAGGTTTATGTGGTGTCATTGACTATGAGACAAAGGATAAGTGGATAGGCCATAGGTAATGTATTAGGGCTACATACTAAGGTAGATAGACTATAGATGCTACTAAGTGACTGTCAATATTGATATTGGATAGATGGCATGTATATCCTAAAGAACACAAGCTTATACTGAGAGGGGGGTGAACAGTATAAGAGCACTTTTTACTTTTTCTCTCAAACCAATATATGCAATGTAAAGATAGCAATATCAACAACAGTAATCAAAGCAATGTACACAACACCACACACAATAGAGACACAACAATTTACGTGGTTCACCCAAAGATGGCTACTTCCACGGAGAAAATATTTCACTAAATTTTCTCAATCAATCTCTTGGGAATCCTTCCCAATTACAATGTTTATGGACCTCTGTCCAAAGGAGACACCAATCCCCTAAATCAAGTTTGTGGATCTCTATCCATAGGAGAACTCCTTCTCCTCTGCTCTGGTTGGTGATCCTCTAGAAGACACTACCTCCACTGCACTGACTGGTGGATCTCTCTCCACTTGAAGACTCTTGTCCTCACTCAGAAGACCTATCCTCAATGTCCTGGCTGATGGATCTCTATCCACTGGAGACTCTGTCCTCTCTACTCTATCACCTCCAAAGCTCTATCTCAATTCTATACTAAACACAGTCCAGTCGGTCTAGCACAGCTCTTCTCAATCTCTTGCACTAAACATAGTCCAGTCGGTCTAGCACAAGTCCACTCAAATCTACACTAAACACAGTCCAATCGGTCTAGCACAAATCTACCTTCAATATCTCACTCAAACCTAACTCAAATCTGCTCAATAGGTCCACTCAAACCTTAACTCAAATCTACTCAATATCCACTCAAACCTTCAAATTCTCAATAGGTCCACATAACTCTCAAATCTGCTCAATAGGTCCACATAAACCAATTCTCAAATCTCAAATTATCAACAGTCCACTAGAACTTCTCAAATATGCTCACCAGAGTCCACTCAAAACCTGCTCAAACTCTGCTCAATAGGTCAACATAGAACCTATCCAAATATACTCAATAAGTCCAAACAAAACTTGTCCAAATCTGCTCAACAAGCTCACACAGAACTTGTCTAAATCTCTCAATCACTTTCTCAACTCAAATCAATCTCATAGAAGCATAAAGAGAAATTTTAGAGACTCAATATGTTCTATACTCAAAACTCAATCTCTTTCTCAACTCAATCTCATAGAAGCATAAAAAAAACACCCAAAAGAAGCATAAAGAGAATTGTTAGAGACTCAATATGTTCTATTCTCACAAACTCAATCTCAATCTCAACTCAGAATATAGAATAGTTTATTTTATGGAACTTGAACAATCACTTCATACATCCACTTGACTAGGCCCAATCAACTCTACTCAACCAATCACTCAAGAAACAACTCTTGCTCATAAACCCTAGTCCAAGCATGTATCATCCAACTCAAAATATTTCCAACAATGCTCAACAACAAATCTCACATAACAATGATACTCATGATCTTTTCAAACCCTAGTTCAAGTTCTTTGCATAACAACTCACTTCAACAACCATGCTCATCAAACAATGTTTTAATCACAACTCTCAATTTCAGAAAACCTTGAAGCATTAACTCAAACACTTCACTCAACCAATGATCTCAACAACAATGCTAATAAAACAAGGTTTTAATCTCAACTCTCAAATCAGAAAACCTTGAAGCAATAACTCAACCACTTTCGAAAAGGAAACCCTAATCAAGTCCTTTTCACTCCAAACTTAATTTTCAATAAAGCCAATCAATCAACTCAACCAAAGAAGAATTTGCCCATACCTTTTGAATGTCAAGGAGTTGATCTCACAAATCTGCCACACTCACAAATTTCTCTTTTCCAATCTCAATAAGGGTTAGAAGACTTCAATAAAAATCACAATGCAAAATACACCTTATTACTCCAACTTAATTTTAACATCCACCAAAGTCCTTTTAGAAGAAACCCTTATAAAAAATAATAGCCAACAAGTCTTAAAATAAATCTCAATTAAGCCTTTATTATAACTCCTTATACCTCCTAAAACATAACTCTCAAAACAACAATTTCCAAATTATAGAACTCAAATAATCATCAACACTTCACCTTCAAAAATCAATCACCACAACCTTTATTTAATAAAGTTTATTAAAAATTAATAAACTTTAGAACAACCTTATCACTCCAACCTTAGGGCATAAATCATAAAATTTTAATTAAAAAATCGTACCTGCCTCAAGGGGTTTCGACCCCATGACTTGCCCTCACCGTGAGTGCCTTAGCCATGGCTAAGGTTGCCACATGAGCTACACGCTCGTTCACAAAGGGGGAAGCACCACGTGCTTCCTCTTTGCGCTTCTCCTTGCCCACGTTTAACAAAAATGTGCGCCTTGGGCGCTTCCACAACACTGCCACCAAAAACCACTTCACGAGAATCGAACGCATGACCTCCATGCTCTCAACGCCTTCATGCTCTCCAAGCTGCCACTAGGCCACACTGCCCAATGCGAATTGGGGGTGGTCTCTCTCCGTGTTATCCTCTGCTTCCTTTGCCAAACATTTTAAACCACACGAGCTCATTTTCGCATATGCCACACAAATTTCATTCGAGCAAGGATAATTAATGAACAACTTTGGGCATATATTTATATTGCCCTCCTCCTTTGTCTAGGACATCGGTGCTTTGATTTGAATGCATCACGTCGATGCTCTAAGGCTTCGAAAGCCTTAGTAAAACCCAACCTTTGGGTTTTTAATCTCTAAAAACTTTGCGCTCGAATATATTTTAATTTTCTAAAACCCAACCTTAGGGTTTTAATCAAATGAACTTTATCCTTTAAAATCTAATTATATTATAATTAAAAATTATAATATTTAATTAGATTTTTACCACTTTGGTAAATATTATAATAACAATTATAATATTTTTAACCTTCCAATGCTTCGGATGAATTGCTTCCATGGAGAAATAAAAACCTCTTTCTGACCCAATATTTTTGGGTGTAAAATAAAATATTTTAACCCATTATAAACTTCCATTAAACTTTGCACTCGAACTGAAGAAGAACTCTCACTGGCATCTTGACATCAATGACAACTTTGGCTTAGGGACTCAAAATGTCCAACAATCTCCCCCTTTGTCATTGATGGCAACCCACATTCTTTTTACTTGAAACCTGACCTTTCTTTTTCCTTCTGCTCCCCCTGGGACATTGCTCCCCTGGCTCAATGCTCTCTCAGATATCAAATCTCTCCCCAATACACAAATCTCTCCCCCTTTGACATCAATGGCAAAGGGTCACCTTTGGGGCTCGGGGCTAAGAATGAGCCTCTTAGCTTAGCCCCTCCCCCACCTCCTCATGAGGTGGTTAATTCTAGGGTGGGAGTATTTCTACTCCCTGAAAGCACTACTCTTTACCTTTATTCTTTTCCCTTATTTTTGAGTTTCTTGAATCCTCTGATTATTTCTATCCAAGTCATCATCCCTGTTCCTGTCATCATTCATGTTCCTATTCTTGTTCTTATTCACATCTAGGTTCTTTTTCCTATTCCTATTCTTGTTCATGTTCTCATCCATGTTTCTATTCATGTTCTTGTTCCTGTTCATGTTCTCATCCATGTTCCTATTCATGTTCATGTTCCTGTTCATGTTCATATTCCTATTCATACCTATTTTTGGAATGTCTGCTCTACACCACTTTGTTGTGTGACCATCATTATTGCACTTATAACACTTAATGATATTATTCCTTGGAGGTGCAAATATCTTAGGATTTCTCCTAGTGAAGTCATATCCTCTTCTTTCATGAACCCTGCAATTCATTGCCTTGTGACCAAACTGATTACATGAGTAGCAATACCCATGGAAAAATTATCCATTCCCATATTCCTATCTTTCATGTGTCCTGCATTGTGAAGCCATGTGCCCAAACCTGTGACATGAAAAACATCTTCCATTGAAGCTTCCTTGTTTTGACCTCATCGGTCTCATATTCTGATTGTTGTTCCATCTGTATCTTCTTTGTGCATTATTCCTATCTTTGTTGAACTCTCTATTGTCCAACTCTTCCTCTGATGTCTGACTTTCTCTTACACTGTCTTCTTCTGAAGTATCTTCATCTAAAGTTTCCTCTTCAGAACTTGAAGTTAACTCTCCTTCCTATTTCTTTTGAGTTTGTTCAAAACCAAGACCTATTTTGTTTGTTGACCTTATTTGTACCTTGACTATCTTATCCATAATATTTGAGCTATTCTTGAATCCTTTCATCTTGATCTTGGAGTCCTCTAAATCTTCTTTTAGTAGTGCCACTTCTTGTGCTAACTTCTCACATTCCAAGATCTTTGCTTCTAACTTATCTTTGAACCTTTTTGCCTTAGCCTTTGATTTTTCTAAATCCTCTATGAGCAATCTTCTCTCTTCATCACATTCTTGAAACTGAATTTCAAGTTTAGAGTGTTGCTTTCTTACCTTCTTTACCATGTCAAGGGCATAGATAAGTTCTCCCTTGAGATCATAACCATTCTCTACTGAATAATCCTCTATTTGTTTACCTTTGTCCACATCATTACTTTCTTTTGGCTTGTCTTCTATAGGATCACTTACTTCTTCTTCTAAAGCCATTAGAATATTTTCATCTGGTCCTTCAAGTGCATTCTCATATTCATCATCACTGAAACTATAACCATCCCTTGTACAATCATCTTCAAGATGTCCAAATTTACCACATCTAAAACACTTGAGAATAACTGGAGTCCTTTTCTTAACTGGTTCTTTTTCTTCAATCATAAATAGGACTTCATCTCTATCATTATCTGAAGAACTAGCATCACTATCATTTGAGTACTTACTTGCATTATCCGCATAGTAGCTCCTCTTTTGTCTTTGGAAGAACTTCCTTCCTTGTCTGCTTTGTCCATATTTGCTTTTCTTTTGGTGCCTGTGTCTTTCTGATTCCCTGTACCTGTGATCCTATTTTTCTTCACCATTGTTGTTCTTTGGCTCTTTACAATCTGTTGCAAAATGTCCATACTTTCCACAATTGAAACACTTAATAGATCTTAGATCTATGGGTCTTCTGGAACCTTTATCTCTTCTACCATAATTTGCTTCTTCATCACTGGATGACTCACTGCTTGATTCTGACTTCTTACCCTTTATCTTCTTGTTCGCTTTGAAAGCAGCCTCTTTCGGAGGGATAGGATCTTTTGTTCTTATCTCAAAAGTTGTAAGCATGCCAAGTAAAGAATTTCTTGTCAGACTGTCACTATCAATTGATGTTTCTATAGCAGAGACCTTTTCACTATACCTTTTTGGAAGAGTTCTCAAGATCTTATCACAAGCATCAGATTCATCAACCTTCATTCCAAGACCTCTCATCTCATGTACAAGTTCATCAATCTTACTGAGATAGTCATGAATATTTTCATCATCCCGCATTCTTAGATTTTCAAATTCTCCTTTGAGATTTTTGATCTTAGCTTTCTTGACACCTTTATCTCCTTCATATATGTTATGCAGTAGTTCCCACATTTCATTTGTTATTTTACAATCCATAACCTTCATAGATTCTGATCTATGCAACCCTTTTATAATTGCATTCATAGCTCTTGAATTTGCATGCATTAGAAGCTTACCTTCCTTATCTGTAGGAGGATTGACTGTTGAATCATATCCAAGTTCCATTGCATCCCAAACTTCATTGCCAAGTGCCATCAAGTGAAACCTCATCAGCATACACCAATACAAGAAGTCACTTCCATCAAATACTGGTACTGTATTATTGATGGACCCATCCCTTTGATCCTTTTGATCCATTGTGTTCTTGACCACTTTTCCTTCAAGCTGTCAAACTCTTCTGAAGGAACCCACTCTGATACCAATTGAAGAACACAAGCTTATACTGAGAGGGGGTGAACAATATAAGAGCACTTTTTACTTTTTCTCTCAAACCAATATATGCAATGTAAAGATAGAAATATCAATAACAGTAATCAAAGCAATGTACACAACACCACACACAATAGAGACACAACAATTTACGTGGTTCACCCAAATATGGCTACTTCCACGGAGAAAATATTTCACTAAATTTTCTCAATCAATCTCTTGGGAATCCTTCCCAATTACAATGTTTATGGACCTCTATCCAAAGGAGATACTGATCCCCTAAATCAAGTTTGTGGATCTCTATCCATAGGAGAACTCCTTCTCCTCTACTCTAGTTGGTGATCCTCTAGAAGACACTACCTCCACTACACTGACTGGTGGATCTCTCTCCACTTGAAGACTCTTGTCCTCACTCAGAAGACCTATCCTCAATGTCCTGGCTGATGGATCTCTATCCACTGGAGACTCTGTCCTCTCTACTCTATCACCTCCAAAGCTCTATCTCAATTCTATACTAAACATAGTCCAATCGGTCTAGCATAGCTCTACTCAATCTCTTGCACTAAACATAGTCCATTCGGTCTAGCACAAGTCCACTCAAATCTACACTAAACATAGTCCAGTCGGTCTAGCACAAATATTCTTCAATATCCATTCTCAAACCTAACTCAAATTCTCATATCCACAAAACCTATCTCCCATCAACTCTACTCAATAGTCTCACTCAACCTACTCAATTTTCTCACAAGTCTCACACAACTCCCAACTTCTCAACATCCACTAGAACCTACTCAAATCTCTCAACAGGTCCACACAAAACCTGCTCAACTCTGCTCAATAGGTCCACATAGAACCTATCCAAATCTGCTCAACAAGTCCACACAGAACCTACTCAAATCTACTCAACAAGTCCACATAACCTATCCAAATCTGCTCAACAAGCTCACACAAAACTTGTCCAAATCTGCTCAACAAGCTCACACAGAACTTGTCCATATCTCAATCAACTCAATCTCATAAAAACATAAAGAGAATTTTAGAGACTCAATATGTTCTATACTCAAAACTCAATCTCTTTCTCAACTCAATCTCATAGAAGCATAAAGAGAATTGTTAGAGACTCAATATGTTCTATACTCAAAACTCAATCTCTTTCTCAACTCAATCTCATAGAAGCATAAAGAGAATTGTTAGAGACTCAATATGTTCTATTCTCACAAACTCAATCTCAATTCAAATCAGAATATAGAATAGTTTATTTTATGGAACTTGAACAATCACTTCATACATCCACTTGACTAGGCCCAATCAACTCTACTCAACCAATCACTTCAAGAAACAACTCTTGCTCATAAACCCTAGTCCAAGCATGTATCATCCAACTCAAAATATTTCCAACAATGCTCAACAACAAATCTCACATAACAATGATACTCATGATCTTTTCAAACCCTAGTTCAAGTTCTTTGCATAACAACTCACTTCAACAACCATGCTCATCAAACAATGTTTTAATCACAACTCTCAATTTTAGAAAACCTTGAAGCATTAACTCAAACACTTCACTCAACCAATGATCTCAACAACAATGCTAATAAAACAAGGTTTTAATCTCAACTCTCAAATCAGAAAACCTTGAAGCAATAACTCAACCACTTTCGAAAAGGAAACCCTAATCAAGTCCTTTTCACTCCAAACTTAATTTTCAATAAAGCCAATCAATCAACTCAACCAAAGAAGAATTTGCCCATACCTTTTGAATGTCAAGGAGTTGATCTCACAAATCTGCCACACTCACAAATTTCTCTTTTCCAATCTCAATAAGGGTTAGAAGACTTCAATAAAAATCACAATGCAAAATACACCTTATTACTCCAACTTAATTTTAACATCCACCAAAGTCCTTTTAGAAGAAACCCTTATAAAAAATAATAGCCAACAAGTCTTAAAATAAATCTCAATTAAGCCTTTATTATAACTCCTTATACCTCCTAAAACATAACTCTCAAAACAACAATTTCCAAATTATAGAACTCAAATAATCATCAACACTTCACCTTCAAAAATCAATCACCACAACCTTTATTTAATAAAGTTTATTAAAAATTAATAAACTTTAGAACAACCTTATCACTCCAACCTTAGGGCATAAATCATAAAATTTTAATTAAAAAATCATACCTGCCTCAAGGGGTTTCGACCCCATGACTTGCCCTCACCGTGAGCGCCTTAGCCATGGCTAAGGTTGCCACATGAGCTACACGCTCGTTCGCAAAGGGGGAAGCACCACGTGCTTCCTCTTTGCGCTTCTCCTTGCCCATGTTTAACAAAAATGTGCACCTTGGGCGCTTCCACAACACTGCCACCAAAAACCACTTCGCGAGAATCGAACGCACGACCTCCGTGCTCTCAACGCCTTCGCGCTCTCCAAGCTGCCACTAGGCCACACTGCCCAATGCGAATTGGGGGTGGTCTCTCTCCGTGTTATCCTCTTCTTCCTTTGCCAAACGTTTTAAACCACACGAGCTCATTTTTGCATATGCCACACAAATTTCATTCGAGCAAGGATAATTAATGAACAACTTTGGGCATATATTTATATTGCCCTCCTCCTTTGTCTAGGACGTCGGTGCTTTGATTTGAATGCATCACGTCGGCGCTCTAAGGCTTCGAAAGCCTTAGTAAAACCCAACCTTTGGGTTTTTAATCTCTAAAAACTTTGCGCTCGAATATATTTTAATTTTCTAAAACCCAACCTTAGGGTTTTAATCAAATGAACTTTATCCTTTAAAATCTAATTATATTATAATTAAAAATTATAATATTTAATTAGATTTTTACCACTTTGGTAAATATTATAATAACAATTATAATATTTTTAACCTTCCAATGCTTCGGATGAATTGCTTCCATGGAGAAATAAAAACCTCTTTTTGACCCAATCATTTTGGGTGTAAAATAAAATATTTTAACCCATTATAAACTTCCATTAAACTTTGCACTCGAACTGAAGAAGAACTCTCACTGGCATCTTGACATCAATGACAACTTTGGCTTAGGGACTCAAAATGTCCAACATATCCATGAACTGGATGATCAAGTAGAGTAACTTGGAGGTCACCTACCTACTCACCCTTCAGTAGGAGGATCCCAATAGAGCCAACATAGTGAGTCTGGACAGTCATCTGTGAGGCCAAAGACTCCTAGATCAACAACTAGGTTTGAGAGATCAGCAACCAACAAATAATGAGGGTCTTGCAAAGATGCAATTGACGATGGTGGTGACTATGGTTTTTGGGTGTGAGGTTCGAGGACCCACTCTATTGTAGCCTACGGGTATTTTTGTATCATGATGTACCATATATCACCATATATATGATATGACTTTTATTATGGCCTATCATGTGTTTATTGCATGTTTTGTTTTTATTTTATGCATGGATGCACTTATGGATGCAATTGTGGATGATGGATGTATGCCTAGACATTGTAGTATGGATGCATAGATGTATGCCTAGATGTATGCATGTAGATTATGTACTAATGACATGATGATGCAAAATTTTATTTTTATGTTTATATGCTAAAACATAATGAATGAATCTAAGATGCAAAACAACCTAAATGTAAGCACCACAAAATGTATAAAAGTCATCAATCAAAATGTTAACCTTTTCACAAAAGTCATACATTTGAAAGCCAACCATATGTAAGATGATAAAAATGTAAATGATGGATGGATGACCAGTAAGATGCTATAGGGAAACAACATGGTTTTCATGAGACTCAAACACCCTAGTTGACCAGTCAAAAGATGTATACTGACTACACAAGACTCTGAAAGATAAAAGTCTGCTAGGAAGACCTAGATATTCAATATCCCTGTGTGTGCATAGTGATGTTCATTAATGATGCATAAGACTACCCCATTGCTAGGCAGGTTTCATTCAACCCATTGTTGTAATGAGGATCACCCTATGGTCATCATTATCTTGATTTTGGATGTAGTTGGACTAGACTACTAGGTAATACAAGCCACCAAAAGCTAGCTCATCCACAAGTTGACATTGGTCTGTACAAAAGAAGGTCGCTAATGTGATAGACATATCACCATGCGTAAGACTACCCCATTGCCAGGTGGGTTTCATTCAACCCATTGTTGTAATGGAGATCATCCCATGGCTTTTGAATAACTGAGGATTCCAGGGATTCAAGCTCATTACCCCCTTCTTTTCTTTTGATTTCTTTGGGATACTTGCTCATTTTTTATGAGGAGCAAGGGGATTTATTTTCTTAGTGGTGAAAACCACTTTTTCTTTTTTTAGGGATACTTGCTCATTTTTGTGAGGAGCAAGGGATTTTATTGCTTTGGGTAGGGGGGAGCTTGTCCTTTTGTCAATTCTCAGCATCCTAGACCATGCACATAATAGGATGAGCAAGGGAAACCTTTCGCTTAAGGGGCAAGGACTACGTTGTAGTTTCATCCTTCCTTGTTCAAAACTCGGATTTTAATGTGTGAATTTGTGTTTGGGATTTTGAGATATGCAAGGTACTATCAAAGCAAGACCCTACCTTCTAAAAATCAAGATAGCTTTCTACAAAATCTGAAAAGAAAACTAGGAATGGTTGAATGACCGAAAACCCTAGTGAACACCCTATAGCAACTTATTGGTTGTGTTGAAAAACATAGTTACTCAAAAAGGGGAATGTGGATGGTAATGATATGTGGAATGTGGGGGTTTTTCCTATGATATTTTGTAAACTAAAAGGTGTGCATAAAATAGTCAGTGGTCATCTAAACATCATTGTTGATGGTCATCCGATATCTACCCTATCTTACGAGGACCCCTTAATAAGCAAAATCTCATAAGGAAAATTGTAAATGATGATGATGGATAAGGTTGATTAAGAAGGATGATAAATATATAGGTATGGTGCTAGACCCTAGCATGCAAGAAAAAAACTAGTCCTAATGCTAATGCAATGAAAGAACATGCCTAATGCAAGTAAGAAAATACAATGACATGAAATGCATGGTGGAATGCAATGCAAATGAGAATGCAATGTTTTTGTGTTTTTGTTTTATAATTTTTTATATGCATTGTGTGTCATGCATAAAATACCCATAGGTGGAGAATGTTGAGAGGTTCAGGTTCCTCAACACCCTCAAGAGAAGCTAACCTATAAGTCCTAGGCCCTATCTTCTATGTGATGATAAATGGGCCTAACCAGTTTATCACAAATTTATCTTGCAAGTGCGGCAACAAGTTGGAGTTCTACTAATTTTCTTTAGTCAAGTCCCTAAGATGGACTTTCATATCATAAGCTCGCTTAAGGTGATCTTGATAAACATGGAGGTGCTCGAGAGCATTAATGCATCATTCATCAAGAAGGGTCAATTGATCAAGGTGAGCTTGTCATGCAGTATCATCATCGATGAACTCTTGGAGTGATATGCACAATGAAGGAATTTCTAATTCCAAGGGCATAATGGCCTCAATGCCATATACTAGCGAGAAAGGAGTTGCCCTAGTGGGCATCCTAATGCTAGTTCTATAAGCCCATAATGCAAGAGGTAGTTGAAGATGCCAATATTTATGATTATCTTTGATAGTCTTTTTGAGAATGGTAATGATTGTTTTGTTTGATGCCTCTGCTTGCCCATTAGCTTGTGGATAATAGGGCATAGAAAAGTTGTGTTGAATGTTATACTTTGTAGTCAAAGCTCGCACATATTTGTTCTTAAATGGGGGCCCATTATCCGAGATGATCTTGGATGGAATACCAAAATGACATATGATATTATGAAGTATGAACTCCACAATGCGGGGTCCAATCATAGTGGTAAGAGGGATTGCTTCCACCCACTTGGTGAAATACTCTATGGCCATTAAGATAAATGTGTGATGGCCCAAATATGGGGGTAATATTTTCCCAATTAAATCAAAGCCCCACTATGAAAAAGGCCATACCGAATGAATCGGTTGTAAGGCCTGAGAAGGTACGTGCAAAATATTAGCATGATGTTGATATTTCATGCACTTCTTAACATAAGTGCAACAATATTTCTCCATAGTAGGCCAATAATAGCCCATTCGAAGGATGCACTTAGTGATAGCCATGCCACTAAAATGGCCACCACAAGTACCATCATGAGCTTGTAAAACTACCCAAGCAGATTCATGGGGCTCTAGACAATGAAGGAGAAGACCATCATAGCCTCGATGATACAAGATATCTCCTAACAAGATATATTTTATCACTTTTTGTTTGAATGTTCATTTTGTAGCATGCAATAATCTCAAAGGGATATTACCAAGCTTTAGGAAATCTTTTAGTTGGGTGAACCAATCTTGATATTGTTGAGTCTCGACTAAATGAACTGCTTGTTCCTTTTGAGATTCATCCCGCACAAATGTTGATTGGGAGAGAACCTTAAGATAAATCATTGTGTTATTATCAAAAGGATTATTTGGGATCAAAGACCCCTAAGAAGCATGTTTCAAAAAGTCATGTATGTGAGAGAACCATTCTTGGTATGGTTCAATCTGAATCATGTGGATAACTTCTTCATATTTTGAAGCCTCACATGAAATCATTGATTGCAAAAGCATTTTGACATGAATGGTTGTAATATCATCTAAAGGGTTCTATGAAATTAAGGATCCCAAGGAAGCCATTGTATCCACAAAATGATTAGATGAATGAGGGACTACCTCGATATTGTACCATTCTAATTTAGCTAGTAGCTTATCCACAAGGGCTTTGTATGACTGCAATATTGGACACTTGCATTGGTAGATTTCCTTGACTTGGTTAACAATGAGCAAAGAATCATCAAAGATATTTAGCTTCTTGATTTTCATGGTGATAGCTGCTTGAAGGCCCAAAAGGAGGGCCTCGTATTCAACATTATTGTTGGTGCATGAGAAATCAAGTTTAAATGAAAGGGGCATAGGAGCCCCTTGTAGTGTGAAAAATATGATTCTCATACCACCCCTTGCTCACACTTGGAACCATCAAAGAACAGAGTCATATCAGCTTTATTTTTAGGTTCTTCTAGTTCTATCGAGTTCGATAATGTAAAAACTGCATCATCAAGCAACTCGATGGTAAGAGGTTGATTATCCTAAAGAGGAGCCTCTACTAGTTGATCAATAATTACTTGACCTTTAATAGATTTTTGACTTATGAATTCAAGGTCAAATTCTATCAACAACATGATCCACTTTATGGTACGACTATTATGGTATGTTCGACTCATCATGTACCACAAAGGGTTTTCTTTAGACATGACATACATTGTTTGATTAAGCATGTAATGGCATAGCTTCTTAGTGGTGAATACCACTACTAGGCAAAGCTTCTCAATGTATGCATACTTGAGCTCATAGCTAACCAGGGTGTGACTAATGTAATAAATAACTTGTTCCTTATTTACTTCATTATTTTGGGCCAACATGGTCCCTAAAGCAAAGTCGATAGCTGATATGTATAGTAAAAATGGCACACCTGGTTGAGGTGGAGCTAATACTAGTGGTGATACTAGGTATTGTTTGATCTCATCAAAGGCCTTTTGACACTCATCATCCCAATTGAATGGGACCCCCTTTTGTAATAGATGATTCATTGGTTGACATTTATCCAAAAGTTGTGCTATGAAGCATCGGATAGATGCTACCTTCCCTTGTAAGTTATGAAGTTGCTTAAGGTTGGTAGGGGGAAGCATTTTGAGTATCACCTTGAATTTGGTGGGATCAACTTTGATGCCTCATTTTGAGACTATAAAACCCAAGAGTTTTCTAGATGTAACTTCAAAGACACACTTCTTGGGGTTAAGTCTAACATTATGCTCGATGAGGTGATCAAAGACCTTCCTTAGAACATCGACGTGCTCATGATGCAGTAGAGATTTAGCTAGTAAATCATCTATGTAATCCTCTAGGATTTTGTGCATGTAGTCATGAAATATGTATGTCATGGCCCATTGATATGTTGCACCAACATTTTTGAGGCCAAATGGCATGAATTTGTAACAGAAAGTCCCCCAAGGTATGGTAAAGGTTATCTTGGGCTGATCTTCAAGATTGACCCGAATTTGATTGTAGCCTGAGAAACCATCCATGAGGGATAACATTTCATGACCTATAGTTGCATCGACTAGAGCATCAATGTTCAGGAGGGGAAATTCATCCTTAGGAGTCACTTTGTTAAGATCTCAAAAATATATGCATATGTGAATCCTCCCATCAGGTTTTCCTATGGGTACCATGTTGGAAACCCAATCAGGATAATCGATGGGTTGAATGAACCCTACATCCAACAATTTTTGTAATTCATCTTTAACCATTAATGCTATTATTGGATGCATCTTTCTAAGATTTTGCTTGATTGGTTTGATTTTTGGATCGAGCATGAGGTTGTGCATGACCAAACTCGGGTCGAGATCCGACATATCTTTATAAGACCAAGCAAAGGCCTCTCTTTTCTCTTTCAAGAGAGCTATGATAATGGCTTGTTCCTATGGGGATAGACTGTGTCCCAACTTGATATTTTTAGGAACTATGGGATCGATGCCAATATCCACATCAATTATATCCTCAACTGACATGTGGGATCCCTCCTCGAGTTGATGAGGTGTAGGGATCAAATGGATATCATCAGCTAGATTTAAAGAATCGATCATTTCATCAAGTTTGATCTCAGCTTGAAAAACATCTTCAGATGGCCCTTGGGAGAAATGAAATGGTTGTAACATTTCTTCACAAGGGAAGAACTCTATGGGTGATGGTGGAATCATGGTGTGATCAAAATCAATGGCCTCATGATTGAGGTGCAAAGGTTTTGAAGGGTCATTAGGATTATGGAGTGGCATGGTCAGATCAATGGAAACCATATTGATGGATGGTAGATGGTTTCCATTCATGGGTGGGAAGAGCCTATCAAATATGGGTGGCCTCAAGTGCACTAGAGGTGGTTGAGGTGGAGGTGGAATGATTGGATGAGGCCTAGGTAGAATAAGGATGATTAGATCTTCTGGTGGTAGTAGCTATCATAAAATGGGTATCCTCCTAAGGAAAAAATGAAGGTAGAATTCATCAAGATCATTGAGGGGCTCAATAGTAGTTGATTCATCCTTTGAGCTATCTGAAGCAATAGATATTGCATCAGACTCATGGTAAGATGAATCAATGGATATGTCATCATGATCTTGATCAGATCCATCATCCTCTTCGATCCAATCATTCTCAGGGTCATTGGCTAGGCTAGACTCTTCTTGCTCATTGGTCTCTTCTTCTGCATCAGAGATCCAACCACTTGTATGTTCTTGATTAGAGGATAAAAGAGGGTTCACATGAACCTGATCGCTAAGCCATTAAATATGGCTAGGACTGAGATACGCTAAACTTATCTCATCCTCATCTTCTTTAGATGCCTCACTAGAAGAGTCAAAGGCTCAATAGAAACCATTATGATGGGAAGATGATCTCCTAGTAGATGAATATAGCCTAGATCAATGTAGTCATTCTCATCAATCTCATCCTCAAAGCCTATGGTAAGGTACTAGAGTGAGTCTACAAGGAGCTCATCTAACATACACATGGAATACCCTAAGCCAAACTTATATGTAGGGAGCTGATACTATGGTTGGTAAGGTGTCCAAAGACCTTATTCATACTAACCAAGACCATTCCTATGCCAATGGTAGTGGTAAAAGTACCATAGGGCAAAATATAGGTTTGATAGATAATTGAAATTCCCTAAAAATGGCTCATCATCATCCTACCATAGGGGATGAACTTGTAGAATCATCAAAACCCCCATAGAAAAAATTTATTTGGTTTAGGGGCACCCCCAAGGGCACAATGGTACCAATGGGTAGTGATGGCAAGTGAGGCCTACCCATGTCCTACATGGACTCGATGAGTGGAGTGAATATGATATTTTACACTAGATACTCAATGAGTCCAGGATTAGCCAAATGAACCATGACTTGCGATGGGGTGGATGAGGATGATGGGGGTGTGGCTTGATATGAATCATCCATAGAAATATATGATTCTTCCTCATCCATAGGAGTTGGAATATCTTCTACTAAAATGGTGGAAATGGATGGTGGGATCTCCTCGATTGGCTCCTTCAACATTTTCTTGCTTAGAGGATCCGAGGATGAAGAAGGGATATCGAGAGAAATCGATGGTGATGGTGGAGATGGAGGAGGTTCAATGGTTGATTGTGGTGATGGATCTAGACTTTTGATGGGGTCATTAGGTCGGATGTCCAGATGGGTGGATGGCAAGGTAGACTCTTGTGGGTGGTGCACCACATTGCAATACTTGAAGGGCTCGAGGTCTGCATGAACCACATGAACTTGCCCTTCATGTATATACTTAAGACACTGATGCAATATGGATGGGACACACTTCATATCTCTCATCCAAGGTCTTCCAAGCAATATATTATACTGCATTGCACCCTCCAAGACATGGCACAATGTAGGAATAGTCTTTAGCCCAACCTAAATAGGAAGGACTATTGTGATGATGGTAGAGCATAAAGCATCATTAAATGCTCAAAGGGTGAATGTAGATGCTACAATATGTGAGGTTGGAAGACTAAGATGGTGTAGTGCATCAATTGTAATGATATTTATTGAGGAGCCTATATCGATCAAGACTCACTTGTAGGGAATCTGATTCACACTAGCAATGATGTGCAGTGGAGGATCGAGCCCAGTAGTGGGAGTTGCCTTGATCTCATGATCATGAAATGTGATAATAGGCTCCTTACAATGTTGAATGTGCCCCATAAAATTGACAAAAGAGTTGGGATCTTAGGGCTACAATTCAACTAATTTTAAAATCTCCATTAGAGCTTCTCTATGTGGTGGTGACTATTGTATCAGCTCATAAATGGAGAGTCTTGCCGATGTCATTCATAGACTTTGGGTAAGTCTACTTTTGATCATCACCATCGGGTGAGGTGGAGGACCTTGGATAGGATTTATTGGTGGTAAAGGCTGTGATGTGGAAGGAGTATTTATCGGAGCTACAGGTGGTGCAACTTGATTAGGATACCTCTTATTCCTTGTCACAATATTAATCATCCCCACAAACCCCTGATTGGGTGGGGCTATGTGGATTTCATTGACCTATCATGTTTGATCTACCTACACCTCATGTGTAGGTAGTGGATCCTTAAATATACCCATTTGTTGATTATTGGTAGTGAGAGGATTGTCGATTTGAAGTTCATTCTTGTCAAGCATATCCTATACTTTGTTCTTAAATGTGTAACATGACTGAATGTCATGACCATTTTGTCGATGATAAGGATAGTATAGGTCCTCTCGATACCACTTAGGCTTTGGCTTATTAGGATCCAAGGGGTGAATATCTGGTAAATTGATAGCCTTTGCCTCACATAGTCGATTAAAAAGTGATGCCAAAGACTCAGGCAATGGTGTATAATTGTGAGGTGGAAAGCATTGTTGCTTTTGCCCCTGATTCTATTGAGATTGATTGTACTGTGTAGGAGGGGGTTGGGCCTGATAATTGGTTTGTTGTGGTGGATTTTGCTTTATAGGCCCTGGAACATTCAAGACAACTTGATTAACCATTGATGGTTTCTATTGAGTATGGTTGCCTTTTGGGTTTTTGTTCCATTCCTTCTTTCAAAGTTTTATTTCCCCTTCCTGAACCTTAATCTCCTCTATAACCTTGGCCTGAGCTAGGGCTTCCTCGAATGTCTGATATTGCTAGAGTTGTAACAACAATGAAATCTATTTTGAACAACTCCTTGTGAATAGACGAGTTAGCTCTATCATAGGTAAGGTAAATGATAACTTTGAAATGATCGCTCACCACCTATTACCATAGTCCAAGACTGGTTCATCATCAAATTGGTGAAGATTATATAAATCAGTCAAGGTTGCTTTCTTTTTTATGCTAAATGAGAAGCATTCTAGGAATGCATTTGCAAGTTGTTCAAAGCTATGAATGTTGTGCCTTGGCAGATGATTGTACCACTCTAGGGTTGGGCTCGAGAGCATTATCAAGAAGGTTCTCAGTAACAAGGCATCATCATCCTAAAGTTGAAAGCAAAGGTTCATGAAACTAGTGACATGCTCATGTGCATCATCATCTCCTTTAAACTTATCTAACTTGGGCATTTCAAAATGCTTCGGATATGGAGGAGATGGGATAGAAGGATGGAGTGGTTGATTACAAAGTTGACTCAGTGTGGGTTTTTGATAACCCATCCCTAAAGCTTATTTTTCCAATGATCTAATGCACTCAGTAAGCACCTTGTAAGCTTCAGATGAAATGATCTCATCTCCTTACCTTTGCCCTCGAGGAGGGGGAGGTGGAAGATGTCTAGTGGGGTGAGGTGGTTGATTGTGGTCATCAACCATGTCCTCATAAAGTGACTTGGGGTACCCCTAATCCTGATACTCTGACCCTAAGTCCTCATAGGCCTCATGCTCCTATTGAGCATTGTTTGGTTGATATTGTTGGGGCCTATGGTGTTGAGGGGGTGCATGAGGAGGATGGTTCTTATTGGGTCTAGGTGGTAGTTTTTGGTGGTGTGCAAGGTGCTTTTGATGGATATGCTTGTTGGAACAAAAATATTGGTTAAATTCTACATTGATGTTATAGCCCTTTTGAAGAACACAAGCTTATACTGAGAGGGAGGGGTGAACAATATAAGACCTCTTTTTACTTTCTCTATTTAACTTCAACTTCACAAAGCAATGAACAAATAGCAACATCAAAGCAATGCATAAAGCAACACAGAATAAGACACCAATTTTAATGTGGTTCACCCAACATGGGCTACATCCACAAAACTTTTCTCTAAAAATATTTCTCGAAGTTCTTTGGGAATCCTTCCCAATTACAATGTTTATGAGCCTCAGCCCATAGGAGAAACCTTCCCCTACTCAACTATTTATGATCCTCTATCCAAAGGAGAATCCTTCCCCTCCTCATGAATTTATGAGCCTCCTACCCAAAGGAGAATCCTTCCCCTCCTCACAAATTTATGAGCCTCCTTCCCAAAGGATAATCCTTCTCCTCAGCACAAATTTATGAGCCTCCTGCCTAAATGAGAATCCTTCCCCTCAGCTTTGGAAATGATACTTCAGAAGATCACCTGCCTCTTATTCCGCTAGCACATGGAACTCCTTTCCATAGAAGACCTCCTGTCCTCAATGCTCAGCATCAAGAGACCTTTGTCCTCACTGATCACCTCTACAACAACTCATCAACTTATACTAAAAATTGTCAGTCGATCCAGCACAAGTCTTCCTCACTCTGTCAGATCTGTCCCAAGCTCAACTCATAAATCTTGAATAAATCAATCTCTGCTACACACAAACCTTCTCAAATACTTGTCAAAATTGTCCTCAGGTTCTTCTCAAAGAACCACTTCAACTCTGTCCTCAAGTCCTCTACTAGGACCTATCCAAATCAGCTCACAAGTCCTCCCTAGAACTTGTCCAAATCAGCTCACAAGTCCTCACTAGAACTTGTCCAAATCAGCTCACAAGTCCTCACTAGAACCTGTCCAAATCAACTCACAAGTCCTCACTAGAACCTATCCAAATCAGCTCAAAAGTCCTCACTAGAACCCATCCAAATCAGCTCACAAGTCCTCACTAGAACCTATCCAAATTAGCTCACAAGTCTTCACTAGAACCTGTCCAAATCAGCTCACAAGTTCATCAAGAAAAACTTGCTTAGCATGAACCCACAAAGAGAATTGTTAGAGACCCGATGTGATTCATCAACCTCATAGAAGCATAAAGAGAATTGTTAGAGACTCAATATGTTCTATACTTAACTCCCAATATCAATCTCAAATCTCATAGAAACATAAAGAGAATTTTTAGAGACTCAATATGTTCTATACTTAACTCCCAATCTCAATCTCAACTCAATCTCAATCTCAAAAGAATAATATAGATGTAGTATTCTTTTCTCAAGAACATGAAACACAACCCAACAATTGCCAACCATGCAATATCTCATATAACAATGATACTCATGTTATTTCCACAACCAATATCTTTTCTCAACCAATTAGGGCTTTAACAACAATGCTTATAGACAAGGTTTAACCAACATCATTCAACTCAACATTAACCTTGAAGCATTCAACCAATCACTACATGAAAATAAAACTAGTAGACATCCTTTTCCCTCCAAAGGTATTTGAACAAAACAGCCACCAACATAAATCACCAATGCAAATAATAACTTGCTCAATTCAATCTCAATGGAGTAAGCCCAAATCATGTATCAAGTAAAGCATTAACTTGATCAAAACAACCTCTATGGAAGCAACTCAACCATAAATCTCAAAAACAGCCAACTAAGGGTTTCACCAACTCAATGCAAGTAGCAAGACTTACTAACATAAACCCTAGTGCAAAAATGCTTCCTCTTCCTCAACCAGAATTATGCATTCACCCAAAAAACTCATCAATGATTTTAATGCATAAACAATCTTCAATATCCAGAAAATGGGATTTACACCAACAAGAATACCTAGTAGACAACCTTTTCACTCCAAACTCAATTTTAGAAAATACACCATCAACAATATACATGGAAGAAGTTGCCCATACCTTTGTTTTAGGAAGAAGAGAATAGTTCTTCAACCTGTTACCAACACCACCCTTAACTTTGCCACCAAGTTAGGGTTAGAACATAAAAGTAACCACAAAAATATTTATTCCATAAAACACCTTATGACTCCAATCCTTAGAAGTCAACTACCAAAAAAATATAAAGCATACAAACAATATATCCTTTTACACCTTATTTCTCCAAATTAATTAAACCATGCTCAAGGAATAATAGCTTCTAAGCAAATCTCACTCAACAATCAAGCCAAAAATCTCAACCACACACTATCAACCTTATATCTCCAAAGAATCATTTAACCTTAAAAATAATTTTAAATAAATCTGCCCAACCACTTCTTCTTTAACAAAATGCAGATTTTATTTAAAAAACCTTACCAAAAAAATGCTTCCAAAAATCGCGGGTCAATAGTGCCTCCGAAAAAATTGGAGCGCAAAAACTCTTCTCACACTCCATGATGGGAGTCGAACGCTTGACCTCCCTTCAAGCGCCTTCGTAGAACAGTCATTGCCACTAGGCCAATGGCACTAGCTTGAAGGCTAGCAAGAGTCTCCTTCTCCTTAACCCTTTGGCGGTGGATAAATGTGGTGAAAAAATGATAGCCGTAGCTTTTACTTCCCAAATTTTGTGCAATTCGAATTTCTTTCACACCATTGCTTTGGACTATAGGTTATGGCTTATATAGCCAAACTTCCATGCTATGCACGACGTCGACGGGGGGATAATTCAAACTTTTCGAATTAATATTATTTTTGCGCCTTCGAAGAAACTTTAGGGTTTATGAAACCCTTTTGATTATTTAAAAAATAATCAAAGGTCTTTTAGACCTTAGACCTTAGGTGGAGAACCCATTAAATTATTAAAATAATTTAATCACTAAATAAAATAAATAATTAATTAAAAAACCTTAAAAAGGTTTTATTAATTAAGTTATTTAATTAATAAGTGTCTCCAGCCTTTGCATTAAGTTGAGAGTGGTTTTGAGAAAAACCCTTAATGCATCCACCTAGTTTTAATAAAAACCCTTAAACCTGCCATGGTTTTGATAAAAACCTTTTCATCTGCCACATGGAATCTCTCCAGAATCTTATAGAAAAAATTCTTTGGAATATTCAACCTTTGAAGCTAATAAATCCTCTTGACATTAATGTCAGTTCCTTTTGACATCAATGACAACTCATAGACAAGAAGCTAGGATCTCAAACCCAAAATTGCCAACAATCTCCCCCTTTTTCATTGATGGCAAACCATGCTTCTCAACAAAATTGAAACTCAAAACTACTGTATAGAAATCAGCTCCCCCTAACTTGAGGCTCTCCCCCTTACTCATATCTCTCCCCCTTTATCATCAATGGCAAAGGGTCACCTTTGGGGTTTGGGACTAAGAATTAGCTTCTTAGCTTAGTCCCTCCCCCACCTCCTTTTGATGTGATTAATTTTGGTGTGGGATTAAAACTCCCACTAGGCACTGATATTCATCAGTGTCTATAGTTGCCTTACCATGTCTTCTCTTGTTCTTCTTGTCCATATTCCTGTTCCTGTTCATGTCACTATTGCTATTATTGTTATCATTCCTATTCTTATCCATGTCTTGATTCTTGTGCCTATTCATACCCATGTTCATGATCCTGTACCTTGGAATTTCAGCTCTACATTGTCTAGCTATATGACCTTCATTGTTGCACTTATAACAACTAAAAATGTTATTTCTTTGAGGCATACCTGATCTTTGACTCCATCTATTCTGACCAACCCTGTTCCTATTATTAGCCTTGCAATAAAAAGCCTTGTGCCCAAACTATTTACAAGAGTAGCAATACCCTTGAAAGAAATTACCACCTCTGAATCTATCATTTACCTTCCTCACTTGAGTCATGCAATGTGAAGCCATGTGACCAAACTTGTGACAAGCAAAACATCTGCCATTAAACTTTCCTTGATTTGACCTCTTAGGTCTTATAAAATTTCTCCCATTTTTTTTATTCTTGTTTTTTGATTTTGTGCATCTATCACTCAAGGACTCTTTTTCTGAAGTACTTTCCTCATCAGAACTCTCTTCCTTTCAGAATATCTTACTAGATTCCCCAGCAGAGTCGCCAACCTATTCCATGTGTTTCTTACCAAAACCAAGACCTGTTTTATCAGTTGTCCTTATTTGATCTTTGATGATTGACTTTACCTTTTTGGTGCTATTTTCAAACCTGTAAAGTTTCTCCTTGTACTCTTTAGTTTCCTCTTTTAAGGAAGCCACTTTCTGTTCCAACTCTCTACACTCAAGAACCTTAGACTCTAACTTATCCTTAAGTTTATGTGTCTCAGCTATAGAGAAGTCAAGACTTTCTATAAGCTCATCTCTCTCAATACAACATTCATCCAATTTATCACTGAGTCTAGCATTCTTATTTCTTTCCTTTTTTAAAGCACTAAGAGCACTAACAAGTTCAGCTTCAAGATCTACTTCACCATCCTCTATAACTTCCTCTATTTGTTTGCCTTTTGAAACATCAATGACTTTTTCAGATTTCTTATCACTAGAGGTGCTACCCTTTTCTAAAGCCATACAAATATCTTCCTTACAATTTTCCGAAGCATCCTCATACATAGTATAACTAGAAATAAATCCATCATTTGTGCAATCATCCTCAATATGTCCAAAATTTTCACATCTAAAACATTTCATAAGGACAAATCTATGTTTATTTTCTTCTTCTTTTTTTGTTAGGAACAACATCTCATTTCCAACATCACTTGAAGAACTTTCACTATCACTACTAGAACACTTACTTGTCTTGTCTAGGTAGAAACTTTTCTTGTGTTTGTGAGAGTACCTCTTTCCTTGATTTCTTTTCTCATCTTTATTCTTCCTTTGATGCCTGTGCATTTCAGAATCCTTGCTCTTATAATCCTGTTTATCTTCATCACTTTCATCCTTGGTAGCAGTATAGTTAGTAGCATAATTACCAAACTTTCCACAATTGAAACACTTGACATATTTCATACCTTTGTGCTTTCTTGAGAACTTGCCCTTCTTGCTGTAATATGCCTCTTCATCACTAGAAGACTCATCACTATCTTGAAGCTCTTTACCCTTGGATTTCTTGGTAGCCTTGAAAGTTGCCTCCTTAACATCAACCTTCACTTGAGTTCTCAACTCAAATGCTGCAAGTATACTATGAAGCTCATCCTTTTTCAACTTATCCAAATCCTTAGCTTCCTCAATAGCAAAAATATTTTCACTAAATCTATTTGGAAGAGACCTCAAAATCTTATCACAAATATCATTTTTAGCAAGCTCAAGACCTAGTTCCTTCATAGAGTTAACAATCTCATCCATACGAAGCATATAGTCACTAATATTTTCTTCATCATTCATATTGAGTTGTTCAAACATACCTTTGAAGTGTCTCAACTTGGCCTTTCGGACATTTGCATCACCTGTATGAACCACCTTCAACCGTTTCCACATTTCACTAGTTGTCTTGCAGTGAATCACCTTGGTAAGATCTGCCTTCTATAAACCCTTCAAGATTGCATTCATTGCCTTTGAATTGCTATGATGTAGGAGCATCTCTTCCTTAGTAGAAGGACCATGCTCAGGAATGGTATACTCATCCTCAATCACTTCCCAAACTTCATTTCCAAGAGCCATAATATGAACCTTCATCCTAGCACTCCAAAGCCCAAAATCTGCCCCATCAAGAATAGGTGCTGCATTACCACTTGTAGATTCCATTGTGTTCTTTACAATATTTTCCTTCAAGATGTTAAACTTTTTGAAGGAACCCACTCTGATACCAATTGAAGAACATAAGCTTATACTGAGAGGGGGGGGGTGAACAGTATAAGACCTCTTTTTACTTTCTCTATTTAACTTCAACTTCACAAAGCAATGAAAAAATAGCAATATCAAAGCAATGCATAAAGCAACACACAATGAGACACCAATTTTAATGTGGTTCACCCAACATGGGCTACATCCACAAAAATTCTCTAAAAATATTTCTCAAAGTTCTTGGGGAATCCTTCCCAATTACAATGTTTATGAGCCTCAGCCCAAAGGAGAAAACTTCCCCTACTCAACTATTTATGAGCCTCTGCCCAAAGGAGAATCCTTCCCCTCCTCACAAATTTATGAGCCTCCTACTCAAAGGAGAATCCTTCCCCTCCTCACAAATTTATGAGCCTCCTACCCAAAGGAGAATCCTTCCCCTTAGCATAAATTTATAAGCCTCCTGCCCAAATAAGAATCATTCCCCTCAGCTCTGGAAATGATACTTCAGAAGATCACCTGCCTCTTATTCTGCTAGCATGTGGAAATCCTTTCCATAGAATACCTCTTGTCCTCAATGCTCAGCCTCAAGAGACCTCTGTCCTCACTGATCACCTCCACAACAACTCATCAACCTATACTAAACACAGTCAGTCAATCCAGCACAAGTCTTCCTCACTCTGTCAGATTTGTCCCAAGATCAACTCATAAATCTTGAACAAATCAATCTCTGCTGCACACAAGCCTTCTCAAAGACTTGTCAAAATTGTCCTCAGGTTCTTCTCAAAGAACCACTTCAACTTTGTCCTCAAGTCCTCTGCTAGGACCTATCCAAATCAACTCACAAGTCCTCCATAGAACTTGTCCAAATTAGCTCACAAGTCCTCACTAGAACCTGTCCAAATCAGCTCACAAGTCCTCACTAGAACCTGTCCAAATCAGCTCATAAGTCCTCACTAGAACCTGTCCAAATCAGCTCACAAGTCCTCACTAGAACCTATCCAAATCAGCTCACAAGTCTTCACTAGAACCTGTCCAAATCAGCTCACAAGTTCATCAAGAAAAACTTGTTTACCATGAACCCACAAAGAGAATTGTTAGAGACCCAATGTGATTCATCAACCTCATAGAAGCATAAAGAGAATTTTTAGAGACTCAATATGTTCTATACTTAACTCCCAATCTCAATCTCAAATATCATAGAAACATAAAGAGAATTTTTAGAGACTCAATATGTTCTATACTTAACTCCCAATCTCAATCTCAACTCAATCTCAATCTCAAAAGAATAAGATAGATGTAGTATGCTTTTCTCAAGAACATGAAACACAACCCAACAATTGCCAACCATGCAATATCTCATATAACAATGATACTCATGTTCTTTCCACAACCAATATCTTTTCTCAACCAATTAGGGCTTTAACAACAATGCTTATAGATAAGGTTTAACCAACATAATTCAACTCAACATTAACCTTAAAGCATTCAACCAATCACTACATGAAAAGGAAACTAGTAGACATCCTTTTCCCTCCAAAGGTATTTGAAAAAAACAGCCACCAACATAAATCACCAATGCAAAGAATAACTTGCTCAAATCAATCTCAATGGAGTAAGCCCAAATCATGTATCAAGTAAAGCATTAACTTGATCAAAACAACCTCTATGGAAGCAACTCAACCATAAATCTCAAAAACATCCAACTAAGAGTTTCACCAACTCAATGCAAGTAGCAAGACTTCCTAACATAAACCCCAGTGCAAAAATGCTTCCTCTTCCTCAACCATAATTATGCATTCACCCAAAAAACTCATCAATGATTTTAATGCATAAACAATCTTCAATATCCAGAAAATGGGATTTACACCAACAAGAATAACTAGTAGACAACCTTTTCACTCCAAACTCAATTTCAAAAAATACACCATCAACAATATACATGGAAGAAGTTGCCCATACCTTTGTTTGAGGAATAAGAGAATAGTTCTTCAACCTGTTACGAACACCACCCTTAACTTTGCCACCAAGTTAGGGTTAGAACATAAAAGTAACCACAAAAATATTTATTCCATAAAACACCTTATGACTCCAATCCTTAGAAGTCAACTACCAAAAAAATATAAAGCATACAAACAATATATCCTTTTACACCTTATTTCTCCAAATTAATTAAACCATGCTCAAGGAATAATAGCTCCTAAACAAATCTCACTCAACAATCAAGCCAAAAATCTCAACCACAAACTATCAATCTTATATCTCCAAAGAAGCATTTAACCTTAAAAATAATTTTAAATAAATCTACCCAACCACTTCTTCTTTAACAAAATGCATATTTTATTTAAAAAACCTTACCAAAAAAATGCTTCCAAAAATCACGGGTCGACAGTGCCTCCGAAAAAATTGGAGCGCAAAAACTCTTCTCACATTCCACGATGGGAGTTGAATGCTTGACCTCCCTTCAAGCGCCTTTGCAGAACAGACATTGCCACTAGGCCAACGACACTATCTTGAAGGCTAGCAAGAGTCTCCTTCTCCTTAACCCTTGGCGGCGGATAAACATGGTGAAAAAATGATAGCTGTAGCTTTTACTTCCCAAATTTTGTGCAATACGAATTTCTTTCACACCATTGCTTTGGACTATAGGTTATGGCTTATATAGCCAAACTTCCATGCTATGCACGACGTCGGCGGGAGGATAATTCAAACTTTTCAAATTAATATTATTTTGGTGCCTTCAAAACAACTTTAGGGTTTATGAAACCCTTTTGATTATTTAAAAAATAATCAAAGGTCTTTTAGACCTTAGACCTTAGGTGGAGAATCCATTAAATTATTAAAATAATTTAATCACTAAATCAAATAAATAATTAAGTAAAAAGCCTTAAAAAGGTTTTATTAATTAAGTTATTTAATTAATAAGTGTCTCCAGCCTTTGCATTAAGTTGAGAGTGGTTTTGAAAAAAACCCTTAATGCATCCACCTGGTTTTAATAAAAACCCTTAAACCCACCATGGTTTTGATAAAAACCTTTTCATCTACCACATGGAATCTCTCTGAAATATTCTATAAATGATTCTTTGGAATCTTCAACCTTTGAAGCCAATAAATCCTCTTGACAATAATGCCAGTTCCTTTTGACATCAATGACAACTCATAGACAAGAAGCTAGGATCTCAAACCCAAAATTGCCAACACCTTTCACTTAATTGTCAACCCAGGGATGTTCATAAACTTGAGATGTACCAAGAAAAGATATACTACAATACCTCTAAGATGAGTCTACTAACTCTATAATTTGGGGGGTGTTTTTTGTATAGCATCCATTTCAATCCAAACCACTTAAATCTATAGAACATAATTTTTTGGAAATGAAATCACACCACACTTGCAAAAATGAAAGAAAACAATAAATAAATCAAGTTAAAAAAACAATCGAATGCAGGAAAACAAAAGAAATAAAATTGAAATAAAATTACGAAAAAGTAAAGGAGAGAGGAGGAATACTGGACAAGAGTGGGCCTAGGCTCTAACAGATTCTACCCGGTTAAATACGTACGTCAAAATAAATTAGAGAACTTTGAATGAATTTTATTGCATAAATGAAGTTACATTATAGTCTAGTTCTTTTTCTATTTTTCTATTTTTCTTCTCCTTCTCAAAGAAGTCTTGTGCATATATATATCGCACATGTTTCTCTATTGCAATATTTAGATTGTTATTACAATAACAAATCTCTACTAGAAATGTGATTACAATAACAACACACAAATTTAGGAAAATTTTATGTTTTCAGAACAGATTCTTTTTGTCGCATCATTTATCTATGATCTTATTAAATCAAATGGTTTTCAGTATTATCTTTTTGTTGTCACTCATGTTCTACCTTTGGGAATTTGTTACTCTATTTCGTACAAAAATAGAGCAGCTAATGTGTTCATCGGTTAACAGGAGTTAGGCACCATCAGGTCAAGAGTTAGTAACATTTTTCTACTTACGTGGAGTCAATCATATTTGACTTCCTCAATGGAAATAAGGTGTCTTTCCATCAAAATATGAGATTAAGGTGCCTTACCATTGAATACGGGAGTAAGGTGCCTTGTCGTAGGAAGCCTAGAGTAAGGTGCCTTCCCATCTGAATATGGGAGTAAGGCATCTTTCCATTGAAATACGGGAATAAGGTGTCTTTCCATCAGAATACAGGAGTAAGGCACCCTTCTCTTTCATGACTAAACTCCTTCCTTAATATTATTGAACCCCTTTGAAAATGGGTGATGCCAGGTCCAAGTGGGACCTCGACATAGTTATGTAGAAAACAACTAGAATGATCAAATCTACACACAAAGTACACTTTTTACACAAGTTAGGTAACATACACAATTTTACCATTAAATACATACAAACATTCATAAAAAGTACAAATATGATATAATACTACCGCACAAAATATCAGAAACATATAAAAAAATATGAGCAATTTTGGTGCTCATCACTACTTCCTATATGTACTTAGTGTAGGAACCACTTCATGCATGGATTTTTGTAATCTCTCTTGATAGATCCTTTCCTAGTGCAACCTATGTTCTTGCAACCTCTGATAACTCAACTAATATTTCTCATCTAAGCATTATTTATCTAGCTATAACTGGTTCAACAATGCTTATTTATCAGCATTCTTCCTAAGGGCCTGATCTAGCTGGTCAATATTGTAGGGTCGATTGGCCTTCATATTAATACAAATAAGCTTAGCTTGCTCTACAACCCCAAAAAGGTTATCTACCCATTTCCCATTATCGAGGGAAGTTGTATTAACCTGATATCTAGGCTTAAATTTAAGCTCAATGTACTCAAGTATCACAAAGGCACAACATGCTTATACGGAATACTCTTCTTGAGTAGGGGGATTATCAATGTCTCCCTCATCTTCATTGACAAGGACTATACGAGCTGACATGGTTGTCTGAGTAGGATGGTGAGTGATGTACCTATCTAAATGGGTATATTGTTGACTCATCCATGGATGATCAAGCAGAGTGGCTTGATCATTTAACCTTATCCATGGATTATAATCTTGATCATATTATGATTGGTGTAAAGAGTGATTCATAATGCAAACTCATGGCATCAACTTATTAGGACCCTATTTGTACTGAATATTTTATCTAGGATAAGCACAAAAAGTATCTTGACCATAGAGGTCATCACTTCGATCATACACGGGACTGACAATGCATCTTGAATGAGGATTTCCTCTAATTCAAACTCTATAAAAAATAGGATGCCATTTGGGGATGGCCATATCCTTTAGGATAATTCAAAGGTGTTCCATGCCTCCTTGAAAATTTTCTATGGCACTAGCCCTTGATCGAGCTTGGATGCACATTGTTACCATGGTCTTGATTAAACAAAAAATAAAGAAACACACAAGCAAACAATGTGATTATCTCATTTAAATTTTAAGTGTGAGTCCCTATACTATTTGAGTGTATTTTGATGTTGAAAACCCCTTATACCTATGAACACTAAGGGTAAAAAAATAGAAAACTACTAAAAGGTAGTTTGAGCACACCCCCTATCGAGGAATGTAACTCAAACAATAAAAAGTGGCTTCCTATTGGATATTAGCTCAAGGTAACCTTAAGGGAACAAAATAATCCCTGAAGGGGCTGCACTATCTAGTTTCCTGCTATCGACCAAGCTTGGCTTTCGCTTAACCCATGCATTTAAGGCATGAACAATAATGACAGCTGCATCCACTAATTATTTTCAATAGCCCTACGTTAAAGGGACTCACTAATCACCCAGGTATTGTAGGTGAGTTGGAGAGGAGAGGGCAATCTTCCAAGGGAGGTCCCAAGTTCGAATCTCCACCCTACCAAAAATCTGAATTGGGTACTCAAAATCCAATTGATAATGTTGGTGCGGGTAGGGCTGGGTGCAACTCCCGAGTGACTTTGACGGTGTAGAACCCCCTGTTCATGGTCTCTTAGACCAATGCGGCCCCGCAAGAGGTTTTTTGCTTAAAAAAAAAGGGACTCACTAATTCTTCCCAGTCCATGTGCACCCAAGAGTAGGGGACTTTTCAATGATGAATTTTGGAAATCCACTCGCTTTTGGCAATTAGGGTGTCTATGGTATGAGCCAATGGATGGAGATGAATCCCATCGTCACTAGTCTCAATCAATGGTTGGTGATGAAATCCAACTCATTGATGTTAAATTGAATCATGATGTGTGGTGTTATTTTTATTTATGGAAAATAAAGTAAAAGCAAGAAGCATTTTATTATATTTCACTAATGCAAAAAAATAGCATTTTAGTTTTTTAGAAATTCTATGAAAATGATAAAACTTCTAGATGCAAAACCCTACATGATTTTAGCAAGCAACAACAGGTAATCCAAATAGTGATAGGTTTAGAACCATCCTGAATAGAGACGGCTACTGACAGAGGCCATATCCCTTAGAGACAGGGTTATGCATAAGAGGTAGGACCCGAAAGGTACTTGTAAAAAAATGGCTAATCTATTCGAAAACCCGGTGAATCCTGGCAAACTGCATGTATGATGGCATGGCGAATTACCTCAAATTTTCAAAAAAATTGGTAAAAAATGGTGAAATTCAAAGTTCTGATCGGACCAGGTGAGAAAGGAGTTTGGCGACGTAAGACACTTTCCAAATCTTAATTCGGGCTCGAACGGATGCATAATATGATCCGATTATGGATCGGATGCATAATATGATCCGGTTACGGACCGGATGCATAATATGATCCGATTACGGACCGGATGCATAATATGATCCGGTTATAGACCGAATCATATTATGATCGATTATGACCGGATGCATCATACTATCCGGTCATGACCGGATGCACAGTCTGGTCCGATCGCCTATCAGATGCATACTATAATCCGATCATCGATCGGTAGCATAAAATGATCCATCGATCGGATGCATATTATGATCCGGTCTTGGATCGGATGTATAATCTGCTCCGATTTTGGACCGGATACATACTCAAATCCGATCACCAACCGGGTGCATAATTTGACCCGATCTCAAATCGGGTGCACAATATGATCAGCATCGATCGGATGCAGAATAGAATCTGGTCCTACATTGTATCGGATGTAGAAAGGTTCATCTACCATGTGTCACACGTTCAATCAACAACACCGCATGTCCAATACGATGCTGCCATGTGTCAACCCTATTTCTCAATCTATAAAAGGGCATCAACTATCATTTTTTCCATTTTATTTCTATGACTACTACAACCAGAGCTAACCTTTTCGATCAACCTTTCTATTTTGATTCCCAATCCTTTTTCTTTGACTTCCAACTTCTTGCGATGGATACCTCTTCCACAATCGCACCAAAATTCAAGAATTTTTCGTGCACTTTGATTTCAGATCTGATAACAACTCTAGGGATGAACTTTCAGTGGCTCAATAACGCAGGTTTATCAAACCTCATTTCCATGCCACAATTCAGAATAGATAAAGTTCTCCTACAACATATTATATCTGGTTATGACCACAACACGGCTACAGTGAACATTAAAGTACGAAATAGAAATATGGTAATCAACATCACCCCTGGAGATATTCACAGATTGACAGGTCTTCCATTCATTGGTTTTACTCAAGTGTCGACGAGGTTGCAGCTTTCTCCAGATGACAAAGCACACCTCGAAAGCAAGTACGGTCTTTCATCGAAATATTTGGCAAGTATAAATCTTGTTAATTATATTTTATTAATTTTCAATGTTTCAAATTTGTAAATTGACATCTAATTTTTTTATGCAGCTTCTACCACCAAATCAAAAAGAGGTTTATCAATCAACGATGTTAACCATCAAACTCTGAAGGCCATTATCAAATTTTTCCAGGCCAGACTTATTCTGATGGGAAGACCAAAAATTCCATTTTGGGCACTTGCTTATATTGTTAAGTCTGAGAAAAATCAAAAGTTCGATTGGTGCACTTATATTTCGGATCGAATCAGGTCCGAGTTGCACACGGTCCAACTGGAAACCAACAAGACTCAGCCCATTGTGGGCACTGTAAATTTTCTTTTAGCTTTATATTTTGAGTGTTTTCATAATTTGTTGACTACTCCTGTACCAACTGTAGTGCATGCAACACTACAGTCTATTGCCATGTCAGCAGAGGAATTGAAGGTAATAACTACATCATTGTCCTTGACATACTATTTTATAGTTTACCACATTCCTTTTTTAATTTTTCTTTTCATCTATATGCAGGAGAAGGCAGAAAATACAAGGAGTAAACAGATTGCTGCCACTAGGGGTCACAAGCCGGAACAAATAGGTGATTCTAAAGACACGGGCTCTGAAGCAACACCTGGTCCTATGCAGAGGTCACACAAACGTTCCAGGCAAGCAACTACTCCTGGGGTTTCTCGTACACCTAGGTATGCACAAAATGTGCAAGCCGAATCTAGTGTGGCCAACCCCTCCCCCAATGTAGGACAATTGCAACACATTTCATCATCTTCAGGTAAATCTATGTGTAGTTAATTTAAATTAAGATCTTTTTTATTTTAAGAAGAATTCTAACAAAATATTTTTGACTATTTTTAGTTGATTCTCATGTTCAACAAGTAACATCACAAGTTAGAGGGCATATGCCGCCACCACCTCCACTTGCATCACACTCACCGGTTTCACCACAACCACCACTTCCACCAAATCAGTGATAGGCACCGACACAGCCTCCGACAATGCCTATGCGAGGGCAAGTCGATGTTGGAAAATGATTGTTTTCACAGAGATCACAGGGCACTACACGAAGTTCTGGGCATGGGTTTTCACACCCACAGAGATCACACATGCCAACAGCTAGTTCTGGGTATGGATGGTCTCAATTTACATTTTCTACAAATTCACAGGCACCAGAAGTTTCTACAGTGGGATTGGATAATATTCAACTTGATGAGGATTACCTTTTGTAGGGCAACATTATAGGCTTCAAGGCAACATATGTGCTTAAAGATAGAGCACAAGAAGAAGAAGCCCCTACAGCTGAGCAGACATCAGTACCACCCACTCAAGGAGACAACCCTCATCCTCAGGGTCCTCAAACTGAGGATGATGTTGTCAATTTTAATGAACATGTTTCATTGGCTGAAAGTACCGAGTCAAAAATTAAGGAATTTGTGTTGAAATATTTGTAGGAGTTGAAAGAATGGGAATATCGAGCAAAGGTCCTTATTAGGGAAATTAATGCTCGATATAAAAATTATGAAAAAAGAGAATCTATTTATTCTTTGGTCAAATTTGAACCTGAAAAGCTTGATGGCCTGCTAAAATAGGCTACATCGGGATCAGTTAAATCCGATTTTATTTATGATGATGATGTGTTAAATGTTGTTGTTGGTAGATTGGAGAATGTTAATGTTGAAGCCCAAGCATTTTACAACCAATGGGCTTCTGATAAGGACAAGGTTGTAGTTGTTGAGACTGCAAGAGAATTGGTTGAGGTAAAACAGTTATATGTATTTCAATTTTCTATTGCAGTTAAATTTTTATATTTCTTGAAAATTTGTAATAATTTCAATATATCCCTTTCGAATTAAGTTTTCAATTTGTTTTTGCAGTCAAATTTTGAAAATTTGAAAACACAGGTTAAGAGCATGGATGTCAATATTCATACAACAAAGACATGTTTGATGAATGCAATGGAAATGAAAAAGAAAATGCAGTCAAAGGTTTTAGAAAACAATCGTTTAAAAAAATACATCAAAGAGAAGTTGCAAGAAGATCCGGATAAGGTGCTTGAGAAAATGAAAGAATCACTTCCAACAATACTTGAAGATCCAAACAAAGAAGAAGCAACATGTGTGTCAAGTATTGTGAAAGTACGTGACAACCTTGTTAGAGTTGGAGCACTGCCAGAAGAGAGTGTCACAGAAGCTGATAAAGGAAAAGAAACGACAACTCCAACCACTAGTGAAGCATCCAAGCACCAATCAAATGATTGAAAATGTTGAAAATGTTTTAAAAGACTGCAATATGTAATTTCTGTTTGAAATTGGTATGTAATATTTGAGACTTGAGTTGGAAAATGTTTTAAAAAGACTGCAATATTTAATTTATGTTTGAAAATGTTATGTAATATTTGGGTTTAAAAATGTTTGAACGATGTAATATATTTCTTTTTGAACTAGTTAATATGAAATTTTCTGTTTGAAAATGTTATGTAATTTCTGTTTGAAAATGTTTATTTGGTTTGAAAATGTTATGTAATATTTGAGTTTGAAAATGTTATGTAATATTGGTTTAAAAATGTTAACATAGTAAAACTCAATATCTAATTTGGGTTTGAAAATGTTATGTAATATTTGAGTTTGAAAATGTTATGTAATATTTGGGTTTAAAAATGTCGATGTAATATATTTCTTTTTGAACTAGTTAATATAAATTTTAAATTTAAAAATGTTATATAATTTATTAATTTTTAAAAAAACAATATCTAATTTGGGTTTGAAAATATTATGTAATATTTGAGTTTGAAAATATTATGTAATATTTGGGTTTATCATTGTCAATGAAATGAGAGTTGAGACACTAAGACATAAACATACAATTTTACAATCTACAAAAATGATATAAGCCATGTAATTTTAAAACAATAATGTGATTTAAAACAACAATTCTTTGAAATCATATAAATCTAGAACAATATTGAGAAATATGCTATCAAATCAATTCGTGTTTATCATTGTCAATGAAATCATGGAAAATTATCACTATGGAAGCTGAAACATATCAGCTTGTCCAGAATCATTATGAAGCATAGCAAAAATCTGTGTCTCCACCATCTGATCACTGAAAGCATCAACATCATCGTTATCGATCGTATTCGACATTCCTCTTCTGTCTACCAAGGAACTCCAGTGTTCCAACGCTCTATCATACGAAAATGTATCCAACTGATATGAAGACACATAAATTCTTAAACAATTTTCTAAATTCTTGTCGAGTCTATTGCGGAGTTTAGATTTAACAAAAGCAAGTGCACTGAAAACTCTTTCATCTTCGACTGACCCCAAAATAATTGTTTCACATAATTCATATAAACGAAAGTATTCACTTATTGTATCTTTTAAGATTGTGCTTGGATACAATTTTTGCCACAAACGTGCAGTGGAACCAATCTCATGGACACCTATCATAAGTGATGTTTGCACTACCATTGTTCTTCCAAAATGTGATGATTGTTCTTTCAAAATATCACTGTTGAGTATACCTTTAATTTCAACACCATTGACTTCCACACTCTTACTGAAATGGTCAATGAGGTTACCCATATATTTAATAAACAACTCATTTGCAGAATTGTATTCAGTACAAGGTCCCCAAAACATGGGGTTAACCACACCCATGGACTCGAGCAACTCATCTCTCTGAAACCGTTCTCTTATCTCACCTATCAAATATTTTGCTATATTTGACAAATTACTCTTTGTTTTCTATATTACAACATGAAATCTATTGTGTGTTACAGGAACTTCTTCAAAATCTTCCACAACTATACTTGATTGCCTTTCAAAACAATAAACAAGTATCATATTTTCATGAACATTAATACAAAGATGATCATTGATGTCAAACTTCAAGAAGCTTTTTGGATTGTTCATGTTTATCAATGTATTCCAACTATCAAATACAGGTTCTGTAAAATCTGCATTAGACACATATAATGTATCAAGAAGCACGCATATTTGTTTTCTCATCCTCATAAAATCAATGATATAGATGGATCTCTCTTGTGCAAGATTAATTAATTTGTTCATTTCTTTTAACATTGGAAGAATACCACATAAGGTCAAAAGTGTTTCCAAGTCAGTCAAATGGAACAACATATCTTTTGCCTTATCAACTATTCTATGATTTGCATGCATAAACCCCGTCAATGATTGATATTCTGCCAAAACTCTCTGAGCAGGTTGATACAGTGAAATCCATCTTGTATCCACATATTTTAACAATTTTTTGCCTTCTGTAACTCCTAGTGCAAATTGTTGAAACTCTGCAAATATTTTGGGACTTAATGAGAAATAAGAATGAATATCACGAATAAGGTTTTCTACTTTAGCAACATTTGAAAATGTGCTCACAATTTTATATGCAAGATTAACTCTATGAGCCATACAGTGAATGGGGATCATATATGGGGCAACTGTGGTTTGGAGTCGAACACAAAGACCAGACCTGTGACCTTGCATAATAGCAGCTCCATCAACTCCAACGCAAATTAACTTTGTTGCTATGTCTATATCATTCATTCCCGCAATATTCTTTAAACTTTTGACAACAACATTATAAATATTTTCTGCATTTGAACTTTCCAACATCTTATGTAATCCCAACAAAATAGGCCTTCTTATATGATTTTGAAATGTGTACACATGCATGCAAATCCAAGATGTGTTATCCACAGTTGTTACCTCATCAATAGAAAGTGAAATGAATTTGGCAAGTTTTACTTGCTCCCTTAGGTCTTCTTTCTCAACCAAAGATAAACATTTTACCATTTCCCAACCACTTCGGTCTGACCAATGAGAACTAGGAAGGTTTTGCACATTAAAAAGGCGTAATAGCTGCTTATAATCAACAAAATCGGACATTGGTCTACCTTTCTTGAGAATATTGTAAACAACGGCAAACTGCATACTTTTTGAAGCTAAAATAGTCTTCTGTATTTTATGAAATTGGGCTCCAATTGTTCCACCTTTCTCAACAAGAGATTGTTGTTGCTTTAAGTGATTGTCATATTCTATAGCATATCTTAAATGCATACATTCTGATGCATCCTTCCACTTAACTTCTTTACTAACTTCACCATTACTTTTTATAACTTTTACATAAGATTTGCCAGCATGTTTTTCAATTGTATCAATCTTGTTTTGAAGCCTATGATCCTTACCAAGTCTCCAACTGCAAATTTTGCATCTACATTATTTTTCATCGATTTGGTTATCCTCAGTCATGACAGGCTCTAGCCAGGGAAATATTTCTACCCATTCTTTCCTAAATCCCCTTCCAAGTATCCAGAGAGACACTTTTCTTTTTTTGGAATTTTTGGTTGAAGATTCAATTGAAGCTTGTAATGATTTTGATTTATCACTTTCATTTTCAATTGTGATGTCATTTTGCGTGTTGTCTTCAAGTGTTTGTTGGATGTCATTTTCAAGGGGATTTTCAATAAAAGGCATCTCTTGTTGGGGAATATCTTCAAGTGGAGGCATATCAGGATCGATAGGGTATTCTGCATAGTAGCATACCATAATATTTTTTATCATTCTTGGATAAAAAAATTTACAAAAAAATATTCAAATCATCAATCAAGCACATACTGGGAAGTCAAAAATCATTTGTACCTTGAATTTGCATGGATGTCATTGGCTCATTGCATTTCGAAGTTTGGCTAAAATATTTGAGGATACTCTTTTCAGCAGAAGATTTGGTGCCCTTCTTTCCATCACTAGGTGACATTTTACTTGTTACAAAAAATAAAATGTTAAAGAGGGTGTACTTTCTAGAGGCCTTAAGATAATATTGTAAATAGAATAAACAATTGTTTGGGTGGTAGATTATACATACTTTTTTCCTACCATTCTTTATTGTGATTTTATCAGTTTATGCCACTGGTTCATTTTCTGGTGAAAGCACTTTAACTGAGAAAAAGAGCATCAATATATCTTTAGAGAACCAAAGCATTTACTCATGTATAATCTTAGCAAGGAAAAAATATCTGAATTGAAACTAAGAATCAAAGAGTTTTAAAACATTCAGAACATGGCAAAATAGAGAAAAACATGGGAACAGAGCAATGACATTCCAGATGCAGAAGAGGGCTCCGATATTGGTGTGGACAGGATTGAAAAATCATTAAATAAAGAAAAACATGCAGAACCTAGAAAAATAACATGCAGAACATGGCAAAATAAAGAAAAACATGGCAAGCAGAGCAGTGATAGAGAACCTGGTGTGAAAAGAGGTCCGGTGCGGTCCAAGATCCGATTAAAAATATTTTGATTGCAGAACTGGTTTCGATCGAATGCAGGAAAATATCCGGGTAAAAAGTGGTCCCATCCGGTTGAACGATAGGTTCTAACTATAGAAGTGGTTCCGTCTAGTTGTAGAGGAGGTTCCTATTGCAGAAGTTGTTCCATTTAATTGTAGAATTGGATACGGTCGATCGTAGAGATATAACCTTAATTCACGCTATCTACATAAACATAGATCATAGATGATGGGGACTTATTTAGCAAGGAAAACATGTAACCTTAATTCATGCTATCTAAACACGTCTCACAAAATCGACCATCATTTGATGATATTAGTTGAAATAACTCCTAAAATAATCAGTATTAAATTAACATAAGAAGGGTGGCCTTTTCAAGGTTTAAATACTATTCTTGTCTTTTCCAAAACTAACTAAGATGTTATAATTTTGCTAATGTTGAAAATGTTATGTAATATTTGAGATTTGAGTTTACCGATTAAAAATGTTTCGGTTGTAGAGCTTGTTCCATCTAGGTGCACGACAGGTTCCGGCTGAAAAGTGGTTTCGTTTGGGTGCACGATAGGTTTCGATTATACAAGTGGTTTGGGATGGTTGCAGAATAGGTTTCGATTGTAGATGTGGTTTCATCCGGTTGTAGAGGAGGTTGGAGGAGGTTCCTATTGCAGAAGTTGCTCCGGGCGGTTGCAGAACAGGATCTGGATGTAAAAGTTGTCCTTTCGATTGCAGAAGTGGTTCCGGTAGGTTGCAGAAACCGATCTGGTTGCCGAAATAGTTTCGTCCGATTGCAGAATTGGATACGGTCGATCGTAGAAAATGAAAATATATTTATCGGGTATAGAACACGGTCTAAAAATGAAAATGTATACCTGGGGTGTTAATTATATATAGAGGTATACTTGGCGAGTTTGGCGGGATAATTTATAAATTTTAAAATTTTAGGGCGAAAAGGGTACTTTATTTAGGCGGGATTACTTGCGAATTTTTCAAAATATTCATGATACTCTCATCAAAGGATGGCTAACCGACACCTAAAATTTATTTTTTCCCAAAATTTTTGGCTAAATGGCCGACGTCCGGGTCCCAAAAATTTCACAAATTTGAATTTTCGAAAATGCTTTTTTTCGCCCAAATGGCGAAGTTTCGCCGCTATGCATAACCCTGCTCAGAGATAACCACAAAAAGGGGCCATATAAACTATATATGGCCTTAGACAGGGGCCATATGGACCTATGACAATCACAGACAGAGCTCGACACTATAGAAATTTCTATTCTAAGCTCTATAATCTAAAATATTTTTTTGTAAATTTCTATAAAAATAGAAATAGAGAATAGATGTACTCACCTTGATGTCCTATGTTTGATGAAGATCTCGCTTTCTTCTTTTTTTTCTTTTTGATATGAGGTCATCTTTCTTAGAGAAATTTACCAAACATGGGGGCATCTCAGGGTCATACAATCATCGAATATGGGTTATTTCTATGATATACGGTTATGCTTGAAACCTGTAAACAGAAAAATAAACAGTAATTAACAAAATGAAAAAAAAATAGGTACTTCATCCCATCATGATCACCATTATAGCATTGAAAATCCATCCACCAAGCAATGATACAACCACAATGATAAAATAGAGTATAAAATAATGGTACCCATTTATTGATATTAATACTATTCCTTTCAAATGGTTACAATAAAATCCCTCCTGATGGGATTTGTTATCAAGTCTTGATACAATTAATACAATCATGAAATATTTAGGTGTACTCCATAGGATCTCTCTCACACCCACAAACCATATTGAATTGGGTTTCTCATGATCGCCATAAGGGTGATATCAGATTCTTATGCTCTTCTTTTTGTGTAGAAATTTATAACCTACACACAAGAAAACTAAAGATTGTTAAAAGCATATGCAACACCTTTCGAGATAACGCCTGTATTAATGATAAATAAAATAGTAAATAAACTAAAATAAAAGTAGATGCATACATAAATTAAATCCTATCTATACTGAAATAGTAAATAAGATTGCTCTCAAAACTAACTAGGAAAAGAAATGAGTAAACAAATCTATGCCCTAGAGGTTGTATCTATGCAGGATGGTCATACCTACGGGTCATATTTGAACAAGATGATAGTGAACCTATAAGTAATTTTTGAGGCTAATGCAAGGGTGACTCAGGGTTCAATCTAGGGTGTATTTTCATCGGATTGGTGCACTTTGTGGAAGTGGCTTGATGGGTTCTATCAGTAGCAAAAGCAATAATATCGAATCATAATGAGAATATGAATTTAGATTCAATATTTGAAGTGATTTGATGCCATAACTTCTAGCAGCTAGGAGGTTTTAAGATTTAAAATCATGAATCCTTCAACTATGAAATCTCATGGTGAAAATCTAGAAGCACTTCGTTGCTTGAAAACTTAACTCTCTATATTTTGAATGAGGACTGAGTGTTATTATATAGATTCCTCAAAATAAATCTAATAATAGTGCAACCTTACATATGAAAAAATGAAGAGGTAGTTTGCATTTAGAAAAGTGAATGTCTATCTTCAAAATCTCAATGTAAATTGATTTTGTCATGTAATTATTCTAATTTGGGCTCATGCACATGCTAAATTGTGGCACAAGTTCATGTGTGAGTTTAATTGGTAGTTTTGGCTACCAATTATATCCTACTCTTTTTTTAATCTTGCTTCCAGCATGACCATATCGAGGTTAGACGCCCCTAATTGGGGGTGATCTCTTGGTAGGATGACCTCTAGAGGCCATCCCTTGGAGGGACGACCAAGGTTGTAAAGGGAAATATCCCTTGTTTTAGTAGTGAAAACCATTTTTTAAGCCCTAGGGACGCCCAATATGGATCATATGGTCTACAGGGATTTCATATAGGTAGTATCCTCAATATAACACATTTTAGGTGTCTACAAGTTTAACAACAAAATACAAAGCACATCGAAGGGGAAAAAAATTCTTCCATGGTAGAAACTAGTATGATGAGGCTTATAAGACACACACACACACACACACACACACACACACACACACACACACACACACACACACACACACACACAATATATATATATATATATATATATATATATATATATATATATATATATATATATATATATAATTATATAATTGTAGATCTAGGAAATGTTATTAGAGTATATTACATTATTAGGGTACATGTCAATGTACCACCTTGGGTACATTATTAGATTAGGGGTTTATCTTAGGTTAAGTAGTTACTTGAGGAAGAAGTAATAAATGCACAAGTGTCAATGTGCAATGATGTAAATGTACAAGGAGTCCACTTGTACATGAGTCATAGGAAAGGTAGTTAGGAAGAGTAAGGGCCAAGTAACTTATCTTCTTATATATAGGCCCCAGAGTATAGCAAGATATAGAGGAGAGATTACTATGGAGTTGTGAGTAGGTACAATGTAGTTTTGATTAGAGTTTTGGAGTGTTCATTTCCTCCATTACATTGCATTGTACTATTTTCGTAACTTTCCATTAATAGCATATTTTAGCATTCTTGCAGAATTCCATTATCTTACTTTTCTGCATTTCTTACATCTTGTGATTGCTTTCTCCCATGTCATACATTATCAAAAGCTAACAGTGGTATCAGAGCTATGGTAGATCAGATAGGAATAGGGAGAGCCACAAGAGAGATTGAGAGGAGAGAAGCAAATCTTAGTTCTAAAATTTTGAGATTGCATTTGGCTAGAGTCTTTCCACAGAGTTGTAGAAAAACTCGTGAAGACTAGGACTCAACATTCATTCCACTAGATTGACAAATCAACTAGTGAAGATTCATCATTAAGAATTTCTTCCATTATAGTCCTAATACTTTGTTGTAAGAAAAAGGAGATTCAAAGAAATCTAGGAAGAATATCATCTTTAGAATCAATCCAACACTAGAAGCAACAAACGGAAGAAGAGGAGATTCTAAGAACCTGAGGGAAGTCTTATTGCAGACCTACATAATGCAGAAGAAGAAAATGCCATAGGAGCCTTGTTCTAGATTTGAGGAAGAGACTCCAAAGAAGAGTCCAAGAGAATATTGGAGGTTGGTGATCTCCATTGAAAAACTACAAGTAGCAGATTGAAGAGACTCCAGAGAAGATTCTAGAAGAAGATAGGAGATTGGTGATCTCCATTGAAGCCTACAAATAGCATATTAAATACTTCTTCTAGAAGAAGTTGAAGAAGACCCATAGAAGATCTCATTGAAGAACTTCTAATCTTGGAATATTGAAGAAGGACTAGCAAGGTCATGTACCTAATTTCAGTAGCAGCACATTTTAGAGATCCAAGAGGGAGATCTCATTACCAACACTTCCACAATAGAAGGTTGAAGGAAAGGTCTCATTAGGAAGACCAAAGAAGTTGCAAGATTGAAGACCTTGGAGAGGTCTCAAGGAGAAACAAGGAAAAGGCTTGGAGAGCCTTATTGCAAAGTTCATTGAAGCCATTAAAGGAGTTCCTAGAAGAACTCATTGGAGAAATTCACTACCAAGGAGAAGCTCCTAATAGTGAAGAAATTGGGATAATTATCGCCATCCGAAAACAAGCCCAAAGGAGAAGGATTTGGTAAGATTTCCAAATTTTGGAGGAGATTAGAGAAGACCTCAAGACTTTCAGATTCTTGAGAAGAAGGCCCAGATTGAAGCCAAAATTTGATAAGGAGGTTGAAGGAGAACACAGATAGAAGAAGCCTACCAAATCCAAGAGATTTGGAGATTGCCTTTCATAGCTAAGAAGGCATATTTCGAAGATAGGATTTTGTTGAATCTACAAAAAAATACTGAAGGTTTCATAGCTACGATTTACTACCATTCTAGATAGCAAATTGGTGAATCTATTCATCAAGATCTACATCATCTTCAGAGATCATTAAAGGTAAGCAACTTAGGTGCAAAGGGGTTCATTACTTGAACACTCATATTCAGATTATTACTTAGCTTCATTAAGCACCTCATTAGAATTAAAGTTGCAAGGAGAAGGGCTCATTTTAAAGTCTTCAAGGGAAGTGCAGAAGAAGTTTTTTTAAAGTTATTACCTGCACATTAAAATAGGAAAAATATCATCTTCCTATTATCTAGTTACAACAAAGAAGACTACATTAGATTGCAGATATTATAGAGCATTTGTGAATTCTTTAAGAGTTATCATTAGTGCATATTACAAGTTACTTTTAAGGAGTAATAAGGAGATTGTAGTTGCACTATATTAGTTTCTCTTAAAGCTTATTAGAAGTGCACTAAGGATTTTTAGTGAAAGTGAAAATTAGTGCAAGATTAAGCCACTCTAAGGGCATATTAGTTGCATGGTTATTAGCTTGGATTCATTATTAGATTAACCAAGAAAAGGAGAGAGTTGTCTAGAAAAGAAGACAACATCGAATCATCCCTTACCTACAAAGAATAGTACAAAGAAGCCACCATCAGATTCAATAGAAAGAAAGCTTGCAAAAGGAGATTTGGAGATCTCAAACAAAGGTGCAAATTTAGGTATTCTATTTTAACTATTGTAAATCTATTTACATTAGTTCCTTGCACCATAATCTCTTGTCCTACAAGGATAAAATTTGAGTGTCTCAAGGACACGTCAAAACCAGCAAGACTTATCACAAAGTGGCCAGTAGAAGGGCACTATCCAAGCAAGGTAAAAGAGTCAACAAAGGGCTCACATTATGGTGTCTAGAGACACCCTCATCAGCCATAAAATTGAGCATCTACAGCAAGAAACCTGAAGCACAAGGTATCCACACAAAGGAGTCATTATCTACTACATAGCACAAGTAGGATATCATAGAGAAGCTACGTTAGCCATCATCTACTACACATTGCAAAGGTAACACTCAAGACAACATATTAAAAGCATAAAAGGGTAAGGTATAAGGTAGAGTTAAAGGTGCAATACCCAAGATCAAGCTTGGAGGAATCGATCATCGAGAAGGAGCACCCAAATCCACCCTTGAAGTCCCATAGAACCACCATTGCAATACCTAGAATCATCATAGTTGGAGATAACATTTGGATAGCACAACTTGCACTCATTGGCAAGAAAGAAGAAGCATTGTAAATAGCTTGCACTCATTGGAAAGATAAGGATTATAAGGACATTGGAGACACCTCTACATGCAAAAGAAGATGCACCACTTGGTGCCTATTATTCTCTCTAACACCTATCCTAAAAGGTAACACCCAAGATGAAATAATGCTCACCTTGGAAGCGTTAAGAAGCATCATTCAAAGGATGAAGAGATTGCAATCATTTCGAGAGAGAAGCATTTTAGATTAATGCTCATAAGGAGACTACAATGGTTTTCTACCACCTACACACCTAAGTAATGATTGCACCAAGTGTTGAAAGCATCAAGGAGGAATAGAAACACGCCCAACATTCCATGAAGAGATAAAACTATTAATAGGCACATTGGAAGGTGCTCCATAGAGAGAGACATTCAACACATAGACGTGAAGGAAGAAGCATGTAGTAACAGTATTGAAGCATTGATGCACAATGAGGTCAAAGTCTATTCAAGGAGGTTGAAAATATTGATGAGACATCCATTAAAGGAGGAGCATTGAATGCTCAACGACGTCCAACAAATACAACATTCAAAAGATCCATTGGAGGAGCGACGATCAAGGAATATCATGTGCAACATTTTAGAGGTAATATCAAATTAATTACTTGCTTTTATTAAGGTTAGAAGGAGTTATAAGGTGAACCATATAAGGATTGAATTTACTATTGCATTGGAGTAACACAAATCAGCCAAGCACTAGTAAGTTATAAAGCAAGAGATATTTCAAGGTATAATATTTGAAGTGCACATACATATTACAATATTTGCAATAATCAAGTAGGAGATATAAGGTTGTCAACCTTGATAAAATAAAATATCAATTTGCAAATATTATTATCATTATTTTCTAAATATTCCAAAGTAGGGAGTTATAAGGCATACTACACCAAACTAAATACTTGGAATTTAGAAAATTAAATTATTGAATAGAGAAGCAAATCTATTGCTTACATATAGATTTGGAATTAATTGGTCACATTTGTCTCATACTCACATTAAAGAGACAAAATAAATCCAACCATAAAGAACTTCTTCAAAATTGATAAGTGCACTAGAAGAAATAAGGAAAAGTAAGAGTTGATTATTGCCATTTACAAAACATTACAAAATCAACTCAAAAGGAGAATAAACCACTAGCTAAGCTATTTATCAAAGCCTATAGCACATTCCAATCTCTAGGGAGACATAAGGAATTCTACAAAGCTTGATAATAATAGGATTTATCAAGTTTGATCATATATTCAATTCTCTTAGGAAAGATAAAGGTTTCTACAAAACCTAAGCTTGAAAGGATTTATCAAATTAATTCTCATACTTTAAACTAGGGAGTCATAAGGTAGACTACTATCAAAGGATCTATCAAAGTATTCTCAAAATACAGAATAGCTAAGGAATTCCATTGTTTGATCATATAAGAAATATGTCAACCTCAAGGAATACAATGAACAATGACATGAACAACACTATTAGAAAGGAAAGAGCAAGTGTCATAAAAATTGGTATCAAGAATCTACTCATAAAATCTTAAGGAGACTTAGACCTTACTTCAAAAAGGATTCATAGTGAAGCTTTAAAATATAACTTTGAAACCATGGAATATTATCTACATGCTCGACTCATTGAAGCAATTGATAATGGAAAAAGTGACATTCAAATTCCTTTAGAATTTGGTAGCATATTATATATGGCACTACTTACATTCAAATGTTACAAGGATGAGAATGTAGAACAAAGAGGATTGATAGAATTACTTAAAATAAAAATAGAAATGGATGAATCATACCTAGAGAAGATATTTCAATCCTCATACAATATTGGTACTTCAAGTTCTACTAACTCAAAATATTATCATGATGCCTTAAGTATTTGTTCAGAAGCTTCTATACATAACCTAGAAAATGATAAAAAGGACAAAGGCAAAGAGAAGATACTCTTGCAAGAATTAGGTGATAGTACGTCCACCTATGAAAGTACTGACTCCAAATATGAGAATAAAGAAGAAGAAGAAGAAGAAGAGGAACCAAATCAAGGAGGTATATAGTGCAATGTGAATTAAAGATAATACAAAGGACCAGATCAAGTTGAAGAACATCTAAAGATTGAAGATCCATATTGAAGACTAAAGTCTTCAATACCCAAATAATGTAATACATGGGGGTGTTAGAGTATATTACATTATTAGGGTACATGTCAATGTACCACCTTGGGTACATTATTAGATTAGGGGTTTATCTTAGGTTAAGTAGTTACTTGAGGAAGAAGTAATAAATGCACAAGTGTCAATGTGCAATGATGTAAATGTACAAGGAGTCCACTTGTACATGAGTCATAGGAAAGGTAGTTAGGAAGAGTAAGGGCCAAGTAACTTATCTTCTTATATATAGGCCCCATAGCATAGCAAGATATAGAGGAGAGATTACTATGGAGTTGTGAGTAGGTACAATGTAGTTTTGAGCAGAGTTCTGGAGTGTTCATTTCCTCCATTACATTGCATTGTACTATTTTTGTAACTTTCCATTAATAGCATATTTCAGCATTCTTGTAGAATTCCATTATCTTACTTTTCTACATTTCTTACATCTTGTGATTGCTTTCTCCCATGTCATACATTATCAAAATCTAACAAGTGTGACAAATCCTGGAAGATCCAAACTAGTGATATAAAGAATAAGAAAGCAACTCAATACATAGCAAATGGATCTCAACATGTGTTGGTACTAAGTGAGGTGAAATATCCACCAAAGGTAAGAAATTATAGTTATTTCTTGGAACATTTGGGGCTTGAATACCCCAAACAAGCATAGGGTAGTTAGGAATCTTATAAAAATGCATGCAATAGATATCCTTCTACTTCAAGAAACAAAAATTGAAGAAGGAAATTTAGACAGGATTAAAAATTTTGTATGGAATAAAGTAGAAGGTATCTATAGACCAGCAAGAGGTGCTTATAAGGGTTTGTAGACTATATGGAATCCAAATAACATAGAAGGGGAGTGTATGCAACATAATGAAAATTTTATTTTGGTCCCCTTTCAACGTAATTTGATTTATTTTTGTTGGTTAGCTACACATGTCTATTCCCCTAATTCTCAAGTGGATATAAGGCTTTGGTATGACGTAGAGAGATTTAGTGATTAATATTCCTTGGATTATAGCAAGATATTTCAACACTTCTCTCCTACTAAGTGAGAGGTAAGGAGTATTAGTTAACTTCACAAATAGTATGGAGGATTTTTGTAAGTTGCTCTCTTATTTGGGTTTAATAGATGTCGATCTACAAGGGGCCAAGTTCACTTGGTCAAACTAAATAACAGGAGGGGGTATCATACAATATAGGATTGATAGAGTACTAGCTTCCTCTGGTTGGTATGGAAACCTTCACTTTTGTTCCTTGAAAGCCTGACCAAAAAATGCATTTGACCATAGCCCATTTATTTTAGAGTTTTCTAAGGAAAAAAGGATAAAATGATTTCCTTTTCGATTTCAGATGATGTGGCTGAAGCATCCTCAAATTAAGGATAGGGTTAGAGATTAGTGGAACACATATGTGTATGGAAAAAATGTTCCAAGTTGCCAAAAAAATAAAAATCATAAAGGTGAATCTTAAGAAATGAATTTAAGATGTGTTTGGAATATTTTCTATCAAAAGTAGGAGCTTTTATATAACATAAATAAAGTGGAGTTGAAGCTTCAACAAGAAGGAAGAACTTTGGAGCTATATAAAATAGAAATAGAGGTTCTTGTAGAGTTTCATAATATTTTAGCAAAGGAGGAAACTCATTGGAAGCAAAAATCAAGGGCAACATGGCTAAAGGAAAGAGATCATAACACGAAGTTTTTCCATCTCTCAACCATAAGACATAGGAGTGTCAATAAGATAAAGGAGCTTAAGTTGGACAATGGTGATTTAGTGAAAAAGGAGGAAATAGAAATAGTTACAATAAATTTCTAGATTTTATTTTCTAACGATCAGGATGAAGATGAAGCAACAATAGACTCCCTTCTTGGCAATATTCCCTCACTGATTTTAGAGGAAAGAAAAAACCTATTACTTACCTTCTTTTTGGAAGAATAGGTCATGGAAAAGTGTGTTTTATATGGTAAAATATAAAGCACTAGGTTTGGATAGTTTTTTGATTGGCTTCTTCCAGATTTTTTGGCATATAATAGGAAAAGATGTTGTAGAGGTAGTAAGGCAATTTCAAGTCAATAATTATTTAATTTAGGATTGGAATAATACTTTTCTAGTTTTTATCCCAAAGAATCATGAAGCTTCTTTCGTAAAATATTTTAGACCTATTGGCCTTTGCAAATCCATATACAAAATCCTCACTAAGACATTGACCAATAGATTCAAGAAGGTACTTCCAAGGATCATCTCTTCTATGCAAGGAGGTTTTGTTCAAGGGAGACAAATAATAGATGGAGTAAATAAAATACATAAAATATTGTACTTGATGGATAAGAGAGGTGTTGCAAGTATGTTGTTTAAACTAGATATGCATAAAGCATATGATCAGGTGCCATGGATAATCTTGGATAAGGTAATACAAAAAATTGGTTTTGACATTAAGTTTATATAATGGATAAAAACATATCTCTCTTCAAAAAAAAAAATTATCATAGTCAATGGTATATTAGTAGGTTTCTTTAGGGCGTAGTGAAATATAATACAAGGAAATTCTATATCCCCATACTTGTTCATCATCATGGCTGAAGATTTAGTTAGAACTTTGGATGCAACCACTACCACAACAAAGATAATATGGATTAAACCTACAGGTAATGTTGCAACAATGTCTTACCAACAATTCATGGATGACACTATCATATTGGGTGAAGCCTCAATAAGATAATCAAAGGAAATACTCAATATCATACATCTATATGAAAGAGCTTCTAATCAAAATGTCAATTTTAGGAAAGTCATGTTTATTTTGTCAACACATCTAGACAGGTGCAACAAAGAATATATAGGTATTTGGGATGTAACATAGTAGAATATCTAGCTATCTACCTTGGATTACCTCTTTTCATAGGAATATTGAAAGAAGAAATGTGGGCTCCCATCATAGATAGGATTCAAAGGAATTTGATTGGGTGGAAGGGTAATATGCTATTATGGGTACAATTTTGTTCCTCTACACCCACATCCTTTTTTGCAAAAGATGATGCTTCTAAAGGAGTGCACCAAATTTTGAAGCACATTGATGGTTGGGTGGAAGATATCAAGTGTCATGAGCATACCAAAGTAATGGGTGAATGATGAATGGAAGCAAAGTGGGTGATAGAGTAGGCAGATGATATGCCTTTGGCCTTGGGTGGAACTATCCAAAAGGTCCATCCACTTCTCTAGTAGAACTTTCCAAAAGGCCCACCCACTTGTTGGGCTGACCTTTCAAGTGACTAGCGATGGTGGAAGAATTGTACAGCCCTACCCTTGGGGAGGATAGAAGCTCTCGCCCATATTGAGAGGGATATGTGAGTACAAAATGGATGGAAGTCTGAAGAAATTTTTACCCGCTTCCCCAGTATCCCCATGGGAAGAAATATTTATGAAGAAAGTGCCTACCTAGTGTGCAAAGCTCTCACCATCACTCAAAATTCAAATTTGAAGGTGTACACACTGTTGTAGCCATCTAGTACTAGGTGCTCATATGTAGAAGTGATATATTCTAGGTGTTGTGCTCCCAAGGTGATTAATACCTCTCACTTGTTGCCTAACCATGGTATCACGAATCAAGAAAGAGGATGAGATAGGTAAGAATTGATGAACTAGGTAGATATGTCAAAGGATCCAAAGGCCCAGATTGAACTAGATACATATACCTCCTTCTAGAGGATCGATGCTATCCCAAGGAGTAGTGTACCAGTGTGGTGCTTGTCAACTACAACAGTTGCCTTCCCACCTACCACCATTAATGTCCAATTTTGAAATCAATGTAAAATATGCATGTAAATAGTGGAATGTTGGTCATTCCTAAGGGTGGATATTTAGCCATTACAATTCGTATGTAAGGCTTCACCACTATGTAAATATATATTCAACAATGTTTGATCTCTGATTTTGCCTTAGTTTTCTTTACTGAATGTATGAGTACTCATTTTTGTTTGGTCATTAAAGTTGTCTCACGATATTCTACAATTTGGATTATGTGGGATCTACTTAGTGATTCAGGGGTGCACATTCATTAATATGGGTTGGGGTTTTATTTATATTACATATACTTTGAATAGAAGTGCTCTAATTTTGATTCTAAATTTTATACACCAATCCACTGGTTCTATAATTTTCCCTCTGCCCACTGCTTTGAGGGGCTTTTACAAAGGTGTTATCGATTGATTTGTTAGGTGTGGATTCTATGTTTCCACTCATGGTGTACAACCTACATAGATATTGATGTAATGTAGATAGCTGGAACCACCCCCAAGAAACCATCCTCCTCTAAATATTGACTACCCCATCTCATACCAACATAAAATTCATTCTATGCTTGACGTTGGTCTATCCCTCACCCTGCATGCGTTGTTGGATTGGTGACCAATAGTTTTTGGTGACTCTACTGGGGAACTCACTGAGTTTTAATGTTTCAAGAAATCAAATTTTGATGACTCTGTGATTTTCCCATATCCTCTAAAAATCACTTGGAAACTCTGAATGTGCACCACTTCTAGATCATGATAGCAGTCGCCTATTCATGCTAAATATCCAAACATCTCAGAGGACTTAAGGTACGATGAACATCCTTGACCTCACTAGCAGATATAGCATGTTCATCTGGTGACTCTAATTCTAACTCAAATAGAAGAACTAAGACCTCTAAATATTAGTGCCAAAATGGATCAATCATCTTTTCCCCAATGGAATGACCCTGGCCCACTGAACCTCCAATACTAGCATAAAATTCCCAAGGGTGCCCTAAAATCATTGATCAAGTACAATGGAACCTTGGGAATTGCTCAAGAACATCTAGAATATGTCATCGCACTAGCACCCCTTCATGGTACTACCCATGAGGACATTATGATCAGGCTTCTTATATTATCACTTAAAGGAAGGGCACTACTATGGTACCAAACCCTTAGGAAGAAATCCATCTACTCATGGGTAGATTTGGAGGGAGCTCTCATTGACACATTTGACAGCTTTGTGGATCCCTTCCAACTCATGATGTACCTCTCATTTGTAAAGAGGGTATCTTTCTAATACCTCATCGACTTCAACATTCAATTTGAGATGAGTTGTAAGAGGATCCCCCATTAGTACCAGTCGTCATCTGCTCAGGCTCACTTGTACTATGTTCAGGCTCTCAGCTCAAATATAGGCCTCCTACTACTACAATTTAGGGAAATTGGATTCCCCAAATATTTTAGGAGGCCTTATAGGTAGAGTGACTCCTGATTAAAGTAGGAAAGACATATTCAGATGACTCTACCATCCCATCCCCTTTTCCAATCATTGCTACTTCCATCCTAAATGCATAGTATCCACAATGGATTCCATCTCAAGCTGTGCAGGAGTTAAGGTTGTCGTTTAGTAGAATACAATGGGTGGATTGCTTCTCGAGCTCATGTGGAAGAAGTACAGGCACCAAACTAGAAAATTTTAAATTCAACGCTTGCACCTTCTCCTAGAGGTCATAGTATCTGGACCAGGGTGGAAATTTCACCTACAAAGAGGGTATTTTTACACCATTTTTGTATATAGGGACATGATGAGCAAGGGCTAAGTCATATCCATTATGGCTTAGCTAATTAGAACCATTTCTTGAGGAGATCCCATCAATAGTGGGCCTAATAAATGAAGTCTATGGAAAGAAGTATGCAAGGATGCTGGAGGTGTGTGAAGCCAAGATTCCACAATAGGTGGATCCCCAGGTCTGGAAACATTAGAACCTATTGTTAGATGAACCATTATGAAATAAAGGCTTCCACATGGAAAAATTCATTGCTACCCTAATCATCGATTGCATAAGTACTTGTATGCATGATGATATTCCAAGTTGTAAACACTTCATGGCTTGGATAGGATGGTAGTGTCAAACAGAGTATAGAAGGTGCCTCAAGTACAATGCAATATGGTTTGATCACTATTGATTCATTGGATGAGCTCTAGAGTGAATTGATGGTTGTGGTGTACCACTCATGCCATAATTTTATGTACATAATCTAGATGGTAAATAAATATGCTCAAAGCACTTGGTAGGATAGTATCATCTTGTCCTTAGTGACTGGGAGAGGATAATAAGAACTCTTCATTTTGAAATTCACTCATGTTTCTCTTGATTTTTGTTGTGATCCCATGCCCAATGGATCTAAGGCTCGAGAATCAGGCATCTTTAAACATAATCTCATAAAATATATTCTTTACTTTTTGAAAGTAGTGCCCACTCCTCATATAATGGAAAATATGGACTATATAAGGATCTCGAAGGGTAAATACAACATAAGTTAAAGATGACAATGGTCCCTCACTATCCCCTTTCCTCCTTTTGTTATGTGTGTTTTAAGACGTAACTTTCTAGTTTCTTCTTTCCCAAAAGGTAAAAGTCCCTGTGAGTCACCAAGAGTGTGGGTGTGATTTTGTTCCTCTGCACCCACATATTTTTTTGCAAAATATGATGATTCTAAAGGAGAACACCAAATTTTGAAGGGTATTGATGGTCAAGAAAAATATATCAAGTAGCGGTAGTAGCAGTCATGAGTAAACCAAAGTAACATGTGGATGATGAATGGAATTAGGTCTGGTGATAAAGTGGGTAGACAATATGCCCTTGGCCTTGGATGAAACTCCCCAAAATACCTAGAACTTTCCAAAAGGCCTACCCACTTGTTGGGTAGACCTTTCAAGTATATATCAAGGGTGAAAGAATCATACAACCCTACTCTTGGGGAGGATAGAAGCTCTTGCCCATATCTAGCAGGAGATACAAGCACAAAATGGGTGAAATTCCAAAGAACTGTTTGCCCTCTTCCCCAGTACCCCCGTGGATATTGATGAAGAAAGCACCCACCCAGTGTACAAAGCTCCTGTAATCACTCAAAATTCAAAGTTGAATATGTACACACTACTGCAACCATATGGTACCAAGTTATCATACATATAAGTGATAGATTTGAGTCACAATGCTCCCAAGGTGATTAATGCCTATCACTCATTGCCTAACCAAAGAATCACCAATCAAGGAAGAAGATGAGGTGGTTGATAATTGATGGACTGGGCAAAGATGTTAGAGGATACAAAGACCCAGATTGAAGTAGATACATTTACCTGCTTGTATAATATTGATGTTATCCTTAGGAGTAGTGTATTAGTGCAACACCTATTAGCTACAAGTGTTGTCTTCCCATCTACCACCATTAATATCTAATTTTAAAATCAATGTAAATATACCTATAAATAGTGGAATGTTGGTCATTCCTAAGGGTGGATGTTTATCCATTACAATTCATATGCAAGGCTTCACCACTAAGTAAATATAAATTCAACACTATTTGGTCTTTAATTTTACCTTAGTTTTCTTTACTGAATGTATGAATACTCATTTTTGTTTGGTCATTTAAGTTGTCTCATGATATTCTACAATCTAGATTCTGTGGGATCTACTTAGTGACTTAGGGGTGCACATTCATAAATACGGGTTGGGGATTTATTTTTGTTAAAGCTTAGTAGGATAGGAGCACTCTAATTTTACATTCTGAATTTCATGTACCTATTCGCTAGTTCTAGAATTCACCCTTCGCTCACCACTATGAGGGGCTTGAACAAAGGTATTATTGACTGATATTTTAGGTGTGGATTCTATGTTTCCACCTATGGTGCATTACTTGTATAGGTATTTATGCAACTATACCCATCCTTGTGAGTTTCAACTACAACCATTTTCCCATTTCTTTCCCTCCTTTTCTCTTTTTTCCCTTTTCCAAACCTTCTGGCATAGATAGTTGGACCTACCCCTAAGGAGTTGACCTCCTCAAAATATCGACCACCCTATCCCATATCAATGTGGTGTCCATTATATGCTTGGCATCGGTCCACCCCCCACCCTAAACGCAGTGCCGAATGCATGACCAACAACTATCTCAAGCTAGAAAATTATAACTTTTGAAGGAAACATTACAAAGCATCCCAATTTACTACATGTTATTTTTCATAATCCCCTACAAGGTTAGAAATAGAATAGACAAAATATTCAAAAGGTATTTTTGGGAAGGGGTAGAAGAAAAATAGATGCTTGTTTTTGTTTCATGGGATAGAGTTTGATCTTCCAAGAATGAAGGTGGTCTAGGGATAAGAAAGTTGTAGTAGTTCAATAAAGCATTGCTAACTAAAATAGGTTGGATATTGACCAAGGAACAAGATCTTCTTTGGGCTAATATTCTTAAATTTAAGTACTTGAAAGGTTCCATACCCTTATTTAGAAGTTTATACCCTTCTAAAGGGTCAGTAGTTTGTAACTGAGTTTCAAAAACTAAGAAATTGTTGAGAAGTGGGCTAAGATGGATGGTAGGAGCAGGAAAGGAAATATTTTTTTGGGAAGACACTTGGATTTCATATAGTCCTTTATATTAGATGCAATATTTTAGAATACTAAAATATCCCATGATTCAAAAATATGGACCGTTAGTCAAAAATTACATAGAATTTAGAGAAGTGAGAGGTTTTGGAAAGAGCTAACTTTATATTCTACTGATCCAGAACTACAAAAATCTTTGTTAAATATTAATAGGTTGTTGTAGCAGTACCAATTACCTCAAAATGAATATAATAACTCATTGATCCAGTTCTCTACTTCCTCATGGGAATTCTCTATGAAATCAGCTTATACCCTATATTTTGGAGGTGTGGAGGGGGACTTTTTTGTAAATAAGGTTTGGAAGAATGAGTTAATCCCAAAATTGGCTTTCTTTCTTTGGTTATGCTTAAAAAACAATATTCTATTTATAGATAACCTGAGTAAAAGATATTTTCAAATGATATATATATGTTGTCTTTGCATGAAGGATGTTAAATCAGTTGATAACTTGTTTATTCATTGTGAGTTTGCAAGTAAGGTACTTAATGATATAATAGAAGCTATGTTTTGCTCTTGGGTGGTCCCTAGAAATTTTGGGCAGATTTTTAACCAATGGATATGCCCTTTTAGTAGCAGTATATTATCATAACTCTAGAATTTTTGTACCTCATTTTTTTTGGGGTGTTTGTTGGGAAAGAAATCAGAGAGTATTCAAGAAAATAAGTAAGGATGATATTTCAATGTCTAATAAAATTAAAACTACAGTGAGGGAGAATTTTCTTACCTTTGATAACAATGTGGACTTTGAGAATAATTTGGAAAAGAGGATCACTAGAGAATGGAACTTGGTAGAACCTAGAGCAACACTTTATCAATTAGTTTGAAAAGAGCAAACACTAGATGGATAAAACTGGAGGAGGGTTGGGTAAATTTAAACTTTGATGGATCTACAAAAGGAGACCTAAGTAGATTTTTTGGAGGAGGTTTCATTCAAAATGAGAAAGGTGAAGTGTTATGGGCTTATGTAGAAAGTTATGGGATATCACTATGCAGAAGCTAAAGCCCTATACTCTAGTGTTATGTTGTTGAGATAGAAGAGTGTAAGGAAGGCCATCATAGAAGGGGAATATTATGAATATTCTCAAGGATATTAATAAAGGATAATTTGATAGTTGGTAGGTGTCAAGTTTAATTAAGGATACCTCATCCGTATTAAATGAAATGGTAGAGGTGAATATATTACATATATCGAGAAGAAAATATTATAGCTAGTTATTTGGAAAAAATTGGAGTTCATTTTGATCAGAGGAATATATGGGAAAATAATTATTCCTTATATATTTTAAGGATTACCTCATCAAATATATAAGAAAATTATATTCCACATGGTGTTATCTTTTGATGTTGCTGGTATTGCTATTGCTTTTGGGATCTTTTGGCACTACTGATGTGATTGTATGTTGTTGTTATTGCAGTAGTTGTAGTTCTAGCAAATGCTATTGTAGTGTCCTTATACTTTTGTTGTTGCTACTTTTATTACCCATTGTTGAGAATTAGAGAAAATACTACTATTATTCGTATGGAAGGGAGGAATAAACAACAATCAGGTCAATCATTGTCCCTTTGTTATAAATAGTTTTCAATACCAAGCAAAGCTTTTTTCTTTGTCTAGTTCTATTATAGGATTTTTGTTGCACCTTTGTTTTTATCTCATGCTATCTAGGTACATTTATGTTTATCTTATAACCTTGGAAATATTAATTTTATAAGAGGTTTGGGGCCCCTCCAAAACCCTTTTTTTACCATTACCAAAAATAATCTAGAGCAAATCTTCAATATTGTATTTCTAAATAGAATAGTTTTGGACTATACAACAGGGGCATATATTGATCTATAATTATCCTACCAGAACACAAAATATTACTTGTAGTTATGACAAAATAACACCACCATAGTAGTGATCTTGAAATATTTTGCTATTTGAAAAACAAATATGGGATCATAATGCTTTTGTATGTGAAAGTTATGACCTTTAGAAATTTGGCCCAAAAATCACACAAAATGTCTTCAAAAAACTGAAAAAATATAAAAGTAGTATCTATAGCAAATAGGAGGCTTCCATGTGTCTACATGAGTGGCTAATATGGTTCTAACTATGTATTGACTGGATAATATAATGATGAATGGGATGACATCACTTTCACTTTCCAAGGATTGCCAACAATGTGTTGATTATGTAGGCCACTAGTTAGGATAGCAACAAAGTAGATCATGCCACATGGTTCACTCTAATGTGCTCTATAATATATGAACCCCACTATACCATTTTTCACATTCTAATTCACTCTAAAAGTTATGCTTGTCCAATTCTACTACTTGCTATGCAACTGTATGGTCACTAAATTTGATGAGTTGGTATAATGTGATTGGTTGCACTTGTATTTAGATATACCAAGTGGTAACTTATTTGACACATTAGTAACCAACACATCAGTAACCAACACATAATTTTCCATGTCAATCACCATATCACCTACCATGAAAAGCATATAGACTACCATGTCATCTATACAAATCATATCATCAACTCCCATGTCTATTACCACATCATTTGTATAGACTATGTGGACTACCATATCATCAAGTGCTACATCAATATATGCAAGTAGAAAAGGTGTGACATCATAGGTGTCACATCATTGCATAGTACCATGTCATCAATAATTATCATCATCATGTGTCATGTTGACAACATCCAATCTAATAAAAAGGTGGCATAAGAGAGGTTTGAACTCTATATCTCCATCATGCAATACCCCAACATGGGTTGGGTTAGCCATTATCCCTAAGGCATCTATTTGGAGCAATATGACTAGAAATATATTTAATAAATAAATTGATCTCAAATGCCTCTCTTTTTCACCATGCACATGATGCATGCATGCATGCACCACTCTTTTTTTTTCCTCTATGCCAAGGAATATCCCCTAGTACATTATTTTTTACTTTGTAAAAATTCCAAATTTTGAAGAGAATATGCAAATTTTTAATGCAAAATGAGGAATCTAGAGGTAAAATGAGATAAAGTGTTGAGCTAGGACCCCACCTAAAATTTTATAAAGAGTAAAAAAATTCTAATGACTTATTAATATCTATCATGGTTTCCCCTAGATAAACTTTTTTTAATTCAACCAATCAAGACATCCTCTTAACCTATATAGCAAAAAAATTGCCAAACAATTTTAGCAACTTTCAAGTGGCTTGAATTCTGTCATTTAAAGAAATATGCCCATGACTTCTCTAGCACTAGGGGCCTTTCTAAAAAAATTAGCCTCTTATTTTCTTATTTAATGATATCAAGGTAGTATATTCTCTCATGTGTTATACTATTGGACATAAAAATCCAAAATAGAAAAGGAAATGGATGTTTTACAAAAAGGCAAATGAGGTTTTCAAAAACCTCAACAATATCAATTTTAAAAATAAGGTCATTCATCTAGTCAAATATTAAAAATAAAAAGGATTGAGTACCAATGAAAGGAATACAATAATTTATTAGTGAATATATCTTCTAGGGAAAATTTTCTAAATCTAGTATGATCCTCACAACCCAAGTCCACCTAGGGTTTTATCAAGAAAAACCTTCTTCTAGTTTTACCATCAACTTACAAAAACTCTTTTGGTCATTCCAAACACTATTTCCCTTAGAATAAACCATATAAGATTATTTACTAACAATCAACAATTGAGTAAAGGAGATTCATACTCACTTTGATACCATGTTTCATTTCACAATATTGTTGAAAAATAAATTACACACTCAAATAAATTCAGGTGATATATGGAGGTGTATATATACACCATATAATATCACTATAATAAAATATAATATACTCCAACCAATAATTAAATGGTTGGTATTGTTATGTTTATATCAATACAAGTTACTTTTAGGTCAAGGTTAAGTAACAAATCTTTAGTTTTAAAATAATGATATATTATAAAATACCTTTTTCAAGATTTACAAGGGCCCAAAGGGATTATATATATAGTACAATACAAAAGTTGATTATGGCCTCAAGAAAATATTAATCACCATATATTATAGCAAAAGAGACAAGGTCATTTTCTTCATGGTAAACATATTTTTGATTCTATAGTAATTGCACAAGAGATAAAGCATTCTCTTTAGCCTATGAAAAATTAGATATACCTGTAAAACTAGATATGAAAAAAGAATACAAGATGGTTTGTTGAAGTTTTCTATATCATATTCCTAAAAAAAAGCTTTTGATCAAGGTTGGTATGATTGGATTATAACACTTCAAAATATTCTATTTTGATCAATATATCCACTATTGGTTATTTTAAATCATCTCATGGTCTCTACCAAGATGAAAAATTTTATTATTATATTTTTATTTTTCTATGGGACTTTCAAAAAAGCTTTCTCAAAGTCAAAAGTGGAATGCAAAATTAAATATATTCAAGTTTCTAAAAATGGTCCATATAAATCTCATCTCTAACTTTTTTATGACATCTTTCTTTTAGGTCATCTTTAATTAATAATGCTATGGACTTTAACTTGACACTAACATGTTATAAGTAATATTTTAGACTAATGGTTAATATAATAAAATATAGGAACTTTTTTTTATCAATTTTGCCCTTGATTTACAATGGGTGATTTCAAATATTTTAGGGTTTAAAGTTAGAAAATTCCCTTGTCTCATAAAAGAAATAAGGAGATTTGGGATCAAATTTTAGATAGAATGAAAAATTGTGTGGCTACATATAAAGGAAAATGCCTAATTGATGTGTTGTCGTTATACACATCATTAATTCTCAATGAATTTGTCAATCCAGGGCTGTGTACAAGGCTATCTATGAAAGAAGGGGTAAACAGGGTTATAACTTAGGTCAATCTAGAGCAACAGGTCTTATTGGTGAAACCGATTGTGTGGGGGTTTTAGGACATTCCTATCTCTAAATTGCATGAATTAAACCTTAATCTAAGTTGCAGAATTGGAAACTAATCATTAACTACAGAAATGAAGTCCTAATTACAATTGCAGAATGAGACCTAATTATGTTGCAGAAATAACAGTTGTAGAATTGAAAGTCTGATTCTAATTGCAGAAAGGAAATCTATTTACTTTTGCAGCAATGAAAATCTACTTCTAACATGGAAATGAAACTGTCAAGGCTCTGTAACAGAAGGTTGTCAATCTTCTATGCAGGGGTTTGACAGCAAAACATAAAATGCAAGAAATTACAAAAAATAGTAAATTCTGGAAATGAAAGTCTGCAATAAATTGAAAGCTTTGCTGAAAGTGGGGATTACAACCAAATCATTAATCACAAAACATAAAATAAACTAAGATTGCAAATATCATTAGTTGTTTACAAAGGAATGAAAGGACAAGTTCTACAACTCATTCTGCTGTAGCAAAATCAGAATAAAAACCCGTTGTTAGTCCTCCTCCTAGGTCTGGAAGTGGCCAGCCTCTTTGTCCAGAAGAAGGTATGAGTCTCTCTCTCTTTAGATCTTAATCACACTCATTTACAAGCAATATGAAATAGAAACAATATACTTTTATTGATTCAAAAACATGATTACAATAATGCTGCTGAAAACTATTACAGGACTGTAACAGTCACTTTCTGATTATCACCTATTATTCTCTGATTTCTCTATCTTCTATTCCCCTTACTCTTCTACTTACTTTCTACCTCTTCCTACTAGCTCAACCTGAATGGGAGCCCTATTTATAGATGTCCTAAGATTTACTAACAAGCTAAGAATATCTCAAAAAGATCTAATCCTATTATGTTGCAACAATTCCTAGTTTTTATCCTAGAAGAAGATCATACTTTGATCTTTCCATAAATGGTGGCTTTGGTCGGCAAGGACGGCAAAGTCAGATCTGAGATATTTCCCTTTACCCTTTTCAATCTTTATTTCCCTTTTTCCAGCGTCAGAATTCGGTCAATAAGTCAAAAAGCACATTCTGTTTTCATTCCGAAGATAAGTGGCTCATTCCGAAGATACTGCAATTCTCATTTCGAAGATCCGCTCATTTCGAAGATACTATAGTTCTCATTCCGAAGATCCGCTCATTTCGAAGACACTACAGTTCTCATTCCGAAGATCCGCTCATTTCAAAGATACTATAGTTCTCATTTCGAAGATCCGCTCATTTCGAAGACACTATGTTTTCTCATTTCGAAGATATCTGTTCATTCCGAAGAGACTTCGAAATGAACAAATGTGGGCTCCTTAAATGATTTCCTCTACATTTCTCATGTGGGTTACTTCTCAGGATCAGATTCCAATGGTCTTCATCTCTTCCCACATGTGAATTCCATGCCTTGCCATTCATTGGCAACTGGCTGGAATTTACATGGGAAAACCCAGTTTTTGCTGCACAATAATAGTTTTCTTGAACTGTTGCTAGATTTAGGTAAAATGAATGCTTGAGACATATCAAAACATGATTAGTGAAATGTTGTTATTAATCTAAGCATATCTCATTTTAGCAAGTCATAACAAAACAACATAAAACTTATACAAAAAGTTGTAAAAATCAGAATATAGTATTTCAGATACATTCATCATGCAAATAGTTAATACACAGCATATTGAATCAACTTAACTAGCATATTAGATTAAACATAAGAGTTTATAGGCAATTTCAGTGTTCAAAACATGTTATGATTGAGGCATTTTCAGGCCTCATCATTTTCCCCCCAACTTATATTGATGCATGTCCTCATGCATTCTGTTGGGCTATGGAATCACATATGTCCATGGTCAAATTCCATGACCTGTAGAACAACTTCTTGCCTGTATAAAATCCCCTATTCTTCTGAAGGTCCCTGAGCCATTCTTCAAATTGTTCATCAAGTTGGGCATCTTCTTCAAAGTAGAATGGGATTGGAGTGATGATGGTTGGAGGCCTAAATCCGAGACCTATCCAATTATGTTGCATGAGTTCAATCAACTGTATTACTCCTTCTGCCCTTCTTCTAGACCATTCTAAGTTGATGGGGGAAATGGGTTCTCTTTTTGCAAAGACATGGAAAGTTCAGCCCACCTGTTTCTACAGACTGATAATGTTGGCACAAAGTTGTCATTACAAAAATTGTGGAATCTGTTCACACAGTCCCTCAAGTTTGTCAAGTACATTCACTTCACATCATCCCTGTTCATCATGGTGAAGTGTTGTCTTGTGATAATGGGGTGATTTGGCTGAATTGCTCCGACTAACAATTCAACTCTTGTTTCAATCTCCTTATTCTCGCCTCTTTTCTTGGTCCCAATAAAACTGATTCTGCAAGGTGGACATGAATGCCCTCAATTGAACATCTCCAATGTAGATCTGTGGATGAAACTCTACTTCTTCTAGAATAAAGAAACTGTGTAAAAATAGTTCACACAGGAGATTTTTCTGCTCAAAAGGGCTGTCAAAGTATGCTTCCAAGAAATCTGCAGTGGTGTCCAATTTATATGGAAGATCTGAACTAATCCTCATGACCTGCCATCTGAGGTATTTCTCCTTCAGAATAAGGCTATAAAATCTAGCTGGCCATCTGAATTGGACTAAAAATTTAGCAATTTGACATAAATCAGACACCTTTTCTTTCAATGCCTGAATTTCTGTTTCCTTGGCTTCTAGCTGTTTTGCTTCTAATTTGAACTTTTCAGTCTTAGTGGCAAGCTTCTCATACCTAATCATCCAGCTAGCTATGTCTGCATTGTATTGTTCTAAGGACACAGTATTAGGTGGTCTGACTACAAGTGGAATTCTAGGTAGCAGATCTATCTGAACCCCTTTTTCTGCCACTTCCATTGGTTGTTCATCTGTCAATAATTCTACTTGCACCCCCTTATGTGCTATTTCTATTGGGTTGTCATCAGATAGTAATTCTACTTGCACCTCCTTATCTGCTACTTCTACTGATGGTGTAACAGTTTGAAATATAGGGACATCAATAGGAGTACTTACTTGATCTATTTCATGTTGTTGCTTGGACTGTTCTTGTGCTGGTGACTCATCTCCAATGTTTTCTGCTGTGCTTTTTGCCAATTCTGAAGCATCTTCAGAATGAAAGGGTGCTTCTGAATGAGAAGGCACATCTTCAGAATGAAAAGGTGCTTCTTCAGAATGAGCTCCTATGTCTGCCTCAGTAGAGTCATCTACCTTAGATAAATCCACAAGCAGTTGAGCCAAATCATCTTCATCATTGGATACAATTGGCTATTTTTTAGACTGTGACAACTTCTCTCTCAGTTCTGCCACTTCCTGCTGTAACTCTGCAATTTTTCTTTCCTGCATCTCAATGATGTTTTCTTTCTCTGAAATCCATCTGGTCTGTGTCTTGACAACACTCCTTGCTGCTCTCAGCTGCTCTGTGATATCTTCCTCCTCTATTTCTGCTTCAGAATCAGATGCAGACAAGTCAGCTACAGCAGGCTGCTCAACAGCTGGCTCTTCCTCTGCAACATCTGTTTGCTCCTGTTCAGGAGGCTCTATGAAATTGTCTATAATTGCATCTACTATTTCTATAGCTTGTTGAACTGTAGCCACCTCCAGATTATCTTGCCCAACCTCTTCCTCAATTATCTGTTCAGGGAATTCTGGGAAGTTTTCAGGGGCTGGTTGTATCTCTGTGACATCTGGACTGCTTTGTCCATCTTCTTGTTCTATGACCTGGTCCGTCATTTCCCTCAAGTGGAGTCTTGTAGACCTCCGAGTTCCAGATGCAAACTTCTTCTTTTTGCTCTATTTTCTGGTGATAGCAGGGGTTATGGGGTTAGTTTTAGATGCCTCTATTTCCCTTGTTGTTTCTTCCCCTGTTGGGCTAGGTGCTTCATTTCTCTGTTCTGACAAATCAGTTGCTACTTCAGAAAAATGGACCTTCTTCTATTTTTCTGTTCTGCTTCTAGTTCCAGATCCTCTTTTCTTTTGCCTTTTTGCTTGTGAAGTTGAAGGTTCTGGAGCAAGGTGTTCTACTGCTGCTGTTGGGTGTGTTTCTATTTCTACAATAGCTTCTGTAGCATCTTCTGTAGCTTCTTCTGCAGCATCTTCTGCAACATTTTCTGCAGTAGTTATTTCTTCTTCTACAACAACATCAGCAGTATCTGTTTCTTCCTCTTCATCCTCATCTCCAAAAATTACATCATTTAAGGTGGAGTAAAACCTCTCAAAGCTCCTAGGGTTTCCTCTAAAATGGTGCTGGCAAACTAGTTTGATAAGACCATGGTGGCGAAGACTCCCTTTTCCTTCCTGATATCTTTTTGCCATGTTTTTTAATTCCTGGTGCAAGTATAGGGGAAGATTTACCCTAACCTCTGGTTGTTGCCTACCATGTCTGAGATGATTTAAAATTTTTATGTGATGCCCTGACAATAGTACATACTGCCCTTCACAGGTTAGAAATTTGATTACCCATGTGGCTACTTCATCCTAGGGTTCCTGCAGGCTGGCCCTTTTTACCCCCTTGCATGTGTTATTATGTGTTAAATACTCAGGTGCTCTATCATTTTCTTCCAAAAATTGATTGACTGTGTTTACCAATGTATTTTTGCCAAACCTAGAAATTGGAAGACCTTCTAATGGCAGCTCAAGAATTTGACTCAAAACTTCAGGGGTTACCTCAATAGTCATGTCGTTAACGTGTGCCCGGTTGTTTCTGAACGTGTGGGTGAACATGCCAGCCAAGTCTTCAGAGGATCCATTAAATTTATCCAAAAATGGCATAAGCCCTCCATCTTCAAAAATCTGCACCACTTCTAGATTTTCTCGGAGATGGGTGGTATCTGCTGGTTCCATTCTTGTTTTTCGCCCCATTTTCCTATCTTGGTTCATCACAAACTGCTCTCTTCTACCGCTATTCCTCTGTTGGATCTCTGGTTTCTGGTGTTTGCAACTTTGCAGGGTTTCTGTGTCATGCAGGGTTTTCAACTTCTCTATTTTTGTTCTTCGAAATGAACCGTAATCTGAGCACTGTACTTCGTAATAATTTTGCGTTAGCAAATATGTCTTCGAAAAGAAGAGTGGCACACGTTTCTATTTTTTGCTTCGAACACATGTCCATCAACGGTTGCGTAGATGTCCTTGCCGTCAGATCCACCTTACTCGCTTTTAGTTTTTCTATTTTTCCTGTAGATTCTCACGTGCATGTTTATTAGCATCAAAAATTGGTGGCATACGGTTGGTCACGTCCTCCGTGATTCTAGTATTTTCCAATGGGTGCAAAAACAAACCATATGCTGACTGACACGTGTTCCTTTATCGTATGCGTCAAAAGAATTTTCACTTGATTGTATTTCTTTCCTTCTTTGGATGCCACGTGGAGATATTACATTGAATGTTCTTTCCGAAGATTATAATTTATTGCAAAAACAAAACTTCATTCCGAAGATTATGACTTCATTTCAAATATTATGACTTCATTCCGAAGACGAGTCTTCATTCCGAAGATCATGTTTTTTTGCGATGTCAAATCCTCATTCCAAAGATAAATCTTCTTTTCGAAGACAAATCCTCTTTTCGAAGATAAATCCTGCTGCATTCTGAAGACAAATCCTGCTTCATTCCGAAGACAAATCCTGCTACATTCTGAAGACAAATCCTACTTCATTCCAAATACAAAGCTTCATTCCAAAGATAAGCTTCATTCGAAGACAAAGCTTCATTCCGAAGACAAAGCTTCATTTCGAAGACAAATCGTCATTCCGAAGACAAAGCTTCATTCCAAAGACAAATTGTCATTCCAAAGACAAAGCTTCATTTCAAAGACAAATTGTCATTCCGAAGATGAAGTGCAACAATCTGCTATCATTTCGAAGACAATTTCAATCCGAAGACAACACAACAATTAGTCTGAAGAAGATAGCAGGCACTATTTTTGGCATTCTTGTTTCGAAGATTAGGCAAAAATCAATATTCCCATTCTCAAAACATGTTTTAAGTATGCCAACTCTTATGGATATCTTTTATGCTAATGGTTAATTGTTATATACTATATACCAATCATTTACAATGAAGAAATGTAAGAAATATATACCTGATTAAAACAAGTTAATGCAAGTTTTTGAAATATGACTGCTTCTGTTGATGTTCTACTGAGAATTTCTGCAACATTTCAAAACAAGTGCAGTTGGTGAATTTGTACAATGATGGTTCAAAAATTTTCAAGGTTATGCATGCCAGAAAACTGGTTTTCATGCATACCAACCCAATAGTGCCTTGAAAAAGGTTTTCACTGCTGAGTTATTCATTTTTCTCTTTTTTTTTTTTTTTTTTCTTTTACCTCTCCTTTTCTCTCTTTTTTTCTCTTTTTTTTTCTTGATTCTGACTATGCCCATGAAGGAATTTCATGATTTCCCTGAAATCATGCCCATGAAGGAATTCATAATCAGAATTTATTCATCTTTTTGTTTTCTGCTTTTTTTCTGATTTTTTTGTATTTTTCTATTTTTTTCTTGAAATCCATGATCATGCTGATTGTTTTGAAGTGGAAGAGGAAATTTCTTCCACCTGTTGTGTATCCAAACTGTCAAGCTACTGCAAGAATTCCTCTTTAGTCAGAGGTGTATGGTATACCCTGAGGCGATGTCCATTCACTACCAACTTTCTCTGTGACCCATCAATAGGAGATAAAAGGACTGCTCCATTGTCAAATACCTCCTCAATCCGGTAAGGTCCAAGCCATCTAGTTCTCAGCTTTCCAGGGAAGTCTTCATAGCGAGAATCAAATAGTAAAGCCCAATCTCCTTGTTGAAGTTTCCTCTATTGAATGTGACTGTCATGCCACAATTTCCTCTGCTCTTGAATTACTTCAGTTTGGTGCAGAGCATCCAACCTAAGTTCATCCAATGCATTCAACTGTAGAATCCTATCTGTCTGTGCCTGTGACAATTCAATTCCAATTTCCAATGTTGTGTGCAGTGTTAGTAGCTCAAATTCAATAGGTAAGAGGGGCTTTTTACCAAAGACTAGTTCATAAGGTGTGAATCCAATAGTGGATTTCCAAGTAGTATTGTAAGCCCATACTGCTTTAGGTAATTTATCTAGCCAGTTCTTCCTATGAAAAGCTACTATTTTTGTTAAAATTCATTCTAGTTCCCTGTTTGTTACCTCAACCTGGCCATTTGCTTGTGGGTGATAAGGTGATGATTTTCTATGTTTGATTTCATATAATTTTGTAAATGCCTCAATGACTTTGGATGCAAATTGGGGTCCTTGGTCTGTGGTGATAGACCGGGGAGCTCCAAATCTCTGAAAAATCTGAGTATACAAGAAATCAATGACCTTCTCTTCACGAGCATGTTTGAAAGCATGCACCTCTACCCACTTTGTCAAGTAATCAGTGCATACTAGAATATGCACCTTTCCTTGAGAAGGTGGATCAATAGGTCCTACAAAATCAAGCCCCCACCTCTCAAATGGCTCTAAAACCAATTGAGGCTGCAGTGGCATTTCATTTGTATGAGTGGGTTTCCCCATTCTTTGGCATGCATCACAATGCCTGATGTACTTTTTTACATCCTTGTGAAGAGATGGCCAATAATATCCTGTCCCTAAGATTTTTCTAATTGTGCTTTTTACAGAGTAGTGTCCACCTGAGGGTTCATCATGACAAGCCCTAAGGATATCATACACCTCATCCTTTCGGATGCACCTACGTAACACATGGTCAGGACTGCACTTAAAGAGTATACCCTTGATCCATTCAAAAGAAGAACTCTGTTTGATCAATTGTTTTTTTCTATTTTGAAGTGAAATGTGGAGGAACTTTCCCTGTGACCAAGTAATTGGCTATATCTGCAAACCAAGGTGATTGGACTGATATAGCAAATAATTTTTCATCAAGAAAGGTATCTTCAACTAATTCCCCTTCATCTGTGTTTTGTAATCTGGACAAGAAATCTGCTACAACATTAGCTTTTCCTGGTTTGTTGATTATAGTGATATCAAATTCTTGTAGCAACAGTAACCAACGAATAATTCTTGCACTTACCATAGGCTTATTCATCAAATATTTAATGGTTGTGTGATCTGTGTGAATAAATATTTGATAACCTGTGATGTAATGCCTAAATTTGTTGATGGCATAAATTACCGCTAAGAATTCTTTTTCAGTTGTGGTATAATTTTTCTCAGCTCTTGTCAAATTCTTGCTAATGTAGTAGATGGCATAGTGTTCACCATTGTCAATTTGTCCTAATGCTGCTCCAATTGTAGTATTGGAAGCATCAGTCTGTATGTGAAATGGTAATGTCCAATTAGGGCCTCTTAACATAGGTGGAGTTACTAATTTTTCTTTCAGAGCTTCAAATGATTCCTGACATCTTGCAGTCCAGGAAAATTCAGAATCTTTAGTCAATAGGGCAAACATGGGATTGGCTATTGTGCTAAAGCTGGGAATAAACCTGCAGTAAAAACCAATGTGTCCTAGGAAGCTTCTGACATTAGTCTGAGTTTTAGGAGGAAGAAGATTCTTGATAATTTCCACCTTCTTTGGATCAACTTGGATTCCCTGAGGAGAGATGTGATGACCAAGAACTATTCCTTCCTTCATCATCATAAAACATTTTTCTGGATTCAAGGATAACTGGTATGTTTCACAGTGAGCTAAAACTTTGTCAAGGTTTTCTAATGTAAAGTCAAAAGTCTGTCCGCATACTGTGAAATCATCCATGTATATCTCAACACTGTTGGTAGTCAGATCAGAAAATATTGCTAAAACTGCTCGCTGAAATGTTGTTGGGGCATTACACAAACCAAAAGGTAAAACCCTATAGGCAAATGTTCCCCATGGACAGGTAAAGGTTGTTTTCTCTTGATCTTCAGGTGCAATCTGAATTTGATTATATCCACTAAATCCATCAAGAAAACAAAAGTATCTTTTTCCAACAAGGGTATCTAACACCTGATCTATGAAAGGTAATGGAAAATGGTCTTTGTATGTCACCTTATTCAGTTCTCTATAGTCTACACATATTCTCATTTTTCCATTCTTCTTAGGAACTATAACCAATGGAGAGACCCATTGGCTATCAGAAATTGGGTAAATGAATCCTACCTCCAGAAGTTTTTCAATTTCTTCCTTTACAATATCCCTTAGGGCAGGATTCAGTCTTCTCTGGAGTTGTCTTACTGGCTTGACTTCTTCAGTATAAATTCTATGGGTACATATATCAGGGTGAACTCCTGACATATCTTTATAGTCCCAAGCAAAAGCATGAACATGCTTCTGCAAGACAACTATCAATTTGTCTTCCTCTTCCCTAGTAAGCCAGCTGTAAATGTTTAAAAAATTTCCTGGCTGGACTTCTATTTGTTTTGTATTTGGAAGGACTGAACTCACTTCTTCATACCTGGTGGTTAGGGAGTTAAGAGGACACTACTGAGATGGGAGAAAATAAGAAATTTCTATTTCATTATTTTCTGATGGAAGCATATCCTGTATGGAATAGTGAGAAGGAAAAATCAAGTGATGGTGCCACCCATGTGGTAGTGAAACAGAGTTTTCCTATGATAATACAGATGGTTCACCTTCAAAATTTTGGTTCTCCTCATTCCTTAACAATTGTTGGATATTTATTGCTTCTTCTTCTAACCCTTGTTCATGCAGAACATTCATTAGGATAGTTTCATTTTTTGAGTTTTCCATGTCATGGAGGTCTTCTGTGTGTTCCCTTACTACCAAGGTGGCTAGTGTGGAAATAACCTCCTCTGATTCTTCATTTGAATCAGGAAACCATAACTGACCTAAAAAATTGTTGGAGGGTCTTGGCAGGAGGATACAGAGAGATCTGTTTTAGATCAATACCATTTGAAATAGTCATTTTTCTAGATCTACAGTCTATGAAGGTTGCTGCAGTTGCAAGCCAAGGTCTTCCCAAAATGATGGGATATCCATGTGTTGAATTTCTTGGTTGTAAAACCAAAAAATCTGTAGGGAATTCCCAAGAAGAAACTTCTATAGGAACATCTTCAATGATACCTTCAGGTTTTGCAACTGACCTATCAACCATTTCTAAAACTGTAAATGTGGGGCTGAGATGTTTGAGCTGTAATTGTTTCATTATATCCTTGGTCATGACATTTATTGCAGCTCCTAGATCTACTAAGACATTTGATATTGGTACTGAACCTATAGTAACTGTGATAACTGGACTTCCTAGGTCACTATACTTTGGAGGTAATAGTTTTCCAGATAAGAGATCAGCTATCTTTCCTTCAATCTGAATAGTCTTGGGAAATGCCTTCTTTTTCCTTCCTGCTCTTCTAATGCACAAATCTCGGATAGTACTTTTAATCACTGGTATATCCTTAATGGCTTGCAATAAGGGCAATGATATAGTTAACTTTTTAAGTTCCTTGACCAGGTCTGATTCAGAATTTTTTGCTATGGTATTGAATCTTTCAGGATATGGAATTATCCTTGATGAAGGTAATTGTTCTGCCTGTGGTTCTATTTGTTCTTCTTCTTTCTCTATTGTCGGTTCAACTATAACTGGTTCCAAGGGTTCTTGCTCTTCATTTTCTTTGCTTTTATTGGAAATGGGTTCAGGTACAACTTTTCCTGAACGAAGTTGGATGTTACTACAATCAATAACATTGATTTCAATATTTTCTTCAGCTTCAGCCACATAGACAGGGGATGCCTGTCTCATGCTGTTTGGATTAGTGACTGATTGAGCTGGAAGTTGAGGTTGTTTCACCTGTTGTGTTTGTTGTGGTTGGTTCTATTTTTCTTGAAAGTTTTGATTAGGTGCAGGCAGCAAATGCTGATTTTGACCTTGATTTCTTTGTTGCCTTGGATAGGACTGGTATTGTTGATTCCACTATGGTTGATTTTGCATCCAATGTGGATTAGTCTGATTCTGATTCCAGGGTGGATTGTTTTGATTCCATGATGGGTTGTTTTGACTCCATGATGGGTTGTTTTGATTCCAAGATGGGTTGTTTTGATTCTGATTCCAGGCTGAATTACTCCAATTTGTTTGTGGCCATTCTTGGGAATTTGTCCATTGAGGATAATTCCAAGGACGTTGGGGTGGTTCTGATTGTCCCCAAGGCATAGTACCAGGATTATGCCCCCAATTTGTAGGAAAACGAGGGGGATTTTGGTATTGAGAGAAATTTCCCCCTTGTTTTGGTCCAATATAGTTGAGTTCCTCAATCTGACTTTCTAACACAGTTTTGAGTTGTGGTAGCAGGTGGCATTGATCAGTTGAATGCCTCTTTGAACAGATACTACAAATGGCTGAGATAGATGTTTTATTCAAAGGACATTCCTGCAAAGCATGTTTATTTCTACATCTTGGGCAATAAATTGCCAAAGGTTCTATGTTTTTTGCTTTTGCAGACATTTCCCCCAAAGTTGTGTTTAATTGCACTAGAATATCAGTTTTAAAATTTGCAAGTTCCTCTATTAGTTCCTTCACATCAGTGCCATTTGTATTTTTTTTCTTCTTCCTTGCTTATTGCGAGAGTAATTCCTGCAGAGATCCATAATTTCCTCATTACTGAGAGTATTTACATCTCCTCTTCCCATCAAATCCAATACGTCTCTTGGATTCATCTTGCAATCCTCTCAAAAAGATAGTTTTGCATAACTCTGGTTCTACAAGTCCACATCTCCTTTGAACAAAGGAGAACCTATCAAGATAGTCTTCTAATGTTTCATCATCTTCCTGTTTAATCCTGAATAACTCATCTTTCCTGTTCCTTACACGGCAATACTCCTGATATTTGTCTAAAAACATAGTTTCCATTTGATCCCAAGTTCGGATGGAATTTGGCTCTAAACTCATGAACCAACGTAATGCTGAGTCCTTGAGTGTTGAGGGAAAAACCTTAAGTTTTTGATTGTCATTTACATAATCATAGGTTTGACACACTACCTTGAATTCAAATAAAAACTGATCAAGATCTTCAGATACAACACCTCGAAAGGTTGGAAGTACTGAAGGTGAAATAGTCTTCATGGGAGAGTTTTGTGTTGGATTCAAATGGATAGGATATTCAAATGTTCTGGAAGGTTGAGGAATATCCTGATCATCTCCTTCATCATGGACATAGCCATGTTGGCCATTGCCTCCCTCTGCCATAGTTTCTGGTTTCTTAGTTAAACTTATCCAAATTTCTCTCTCAAGAGGTCCAAGATCCTCTGTTGATAATGAGTCTGACGATTCTTCTTTCTCAGGATGTTCTAGTGATGGTGAAACTGGTGATTTTCCTTTCTTAGAATGTTCTAATGATGGTGAGACTGGTGATTTTTCTTTCAATATTTTTGGTAATTCAAACACAGGTGATTCACCCCTTAGGCGTGAAGATCTCCTTAATGGAACAAGCCAGGGATCCTTTTGGGTAATTCTACCTTTTTCATCCCTAGACTTACTCATTCATGTTCACTCTAAATGACATAAATTATATGTCAATAGTTGTTATTTTAACCAGCTTGTTCTATTCAGATTTTATCCTGAATCTTCACAGTTCAGTCTAACTAATAGCTATTGGACTGTTGTTACCTTCTAGCAACACAATTCCTCAAAACAGTGCCAAAATGATGCGTTGTCATTATACACATCATTAATTCTCAATGAATTTGTCAATCCAGGGCTATGTACAAGGCTATCTACGGAAGAAGGGGTAAACAGGGTTATAACTTAGGTCAATCTAGAGCAACAGGTCTTACTGGTGAAACCGATTGTGTGGGGGTTTTAGGACATTCCTATCTCTAAATTGCATGAATTAAACCTTAATCTAAGTTGCAGAATTGGAAACTAATCATTAACTATAGAAATGAAGTCCTAATTACAATTGCAGAATGAGACCTAATTATGTTGCAGAAATAACAGTTGCAGAATTGAAAGTCTGATTCTAATTGCAGAAAGGAAATCTATTTACTTTTGTAGCAATGAAAATCTACTTCTAACATGGAAATGAAACTGTCAAGGCTCTGAATAGAAGGTTGTCAATCTTCTCATGCAAGGGTTTGACAACAAAACATAAAATGCAAGAAATTACAGAAAATAGTAAATTCTGGAAATGAAAGTCTGCAATAAATTGAAAGCTTTGCTGAAAGTGGGGATTACAACCAAATCATTAATCACAAAACATAAAATAATCTAAGATTGCAAATATCATTAGTTGTTTACAAAGGAATGAAAGGACAAGTTCTACAACTCATTCTACTACAGCAAAATCAGAATAAAAACCTGTTGTTAGTCCTCCTCCTAGGTCCGGAAGTGGCCAACCTCTTTGTCCAGAAGAATGTATGAGTCTCTCTCTCTTTAGATCTTAATCACACTCATTTACAAGCAATATGAAATAGAAACAATATACTTTTATTGATTCAAAAACATGATTACATTAATGTCGCTTAAAAATCATTACAGACTCGTAATAGTCACTTTCTGATTATCACCTATTATTCTCTGATTTCTCTATCTTCTATTCCCCTTTTTCTTCTACTTACTTTCTACCTCTTCCTACTAGCTCAACCTGAATGGGAGCCCTATTTATAGATGTCCTAAGATTTACTAACAAGCTGAGAATATCTCAAAAAGATCTAATCCTATTATGCTGCAGCAATTCCTGGTTTTTATCCTAGAAGAAGATCATATTTTGATCTTTCCATAAATGGTGGCTTTGGTCGGCAAGGACGGCAAAGTCAGATCTGAGATATTTCCCTTTATCCTTTTCAATATTTATTTCCCTTTTTCCAGCGTCAAAATTCGGTCAATAAGTCAAAAAGCACATTTTGTTTTCATTCCGAAGATAAGTGGCTCATTTCGAAGATACTGCAATTCTCATTCCGAAGATCCGCTCATTTCGAAGATACTACAGTTCTCATTCTAAAGATCCACTCATTCCGAAGACACTACAGTTCTCATTTCGAAGATCCGCTCATTTCGAAGATACTACAGTTCTCATTCCGAAGATCCGCTCATTTCGAAGACACTGTGTTTTCTCATTCCGAAGATATCTGTTCATTCCGAAGAGACTTCAGAATGAACAAATGTGGGCTCCTTAAATGATTTCCTCTGCATTTCTCATGTGGGTTACTTCTCAGGATCAGATTCCAATGGTCTTCATCTCTTCCCACATGTGAATTCCATGCCTTGCCATTCATTGGCAACTGGCTGGAATTTACATGGGAAAACCCAGTTTTTGTTGCACAAGAATAGTTTTCTTGAACTATTGCCAGATTTAGGTAAAATGAATGCTTGAGACATATCAAAACATGATTAGTGAAATGTTGTTATTAATCTAAGCATATCTCATTTTAGCAAGTCATAACAAAACAACATAAAACTTATACAAAAAGCTGTAAAAATCAGAATATAGTATTTCAGATACATTCATCATGCAAATAGTTAATACACAACATATTGAATCAACTTAACTAGCATATTAGATTAAACATAAGAGTTTATAGGCAATTTCAGTGTTCAAAACATGTTATGATTGAGGCATTTCCAGGCCTCATCACTAATCATGGATGAAAAACTTCAATTCATTAAGTATTTATTGAAAAATTTATGTGCATATTTGATGCCACTTTCAAAATTACCAACAACCATAGCATCCAAATCTAGTCAAATTAAAAAAATATTCTCTCTGTGTGTGATGCATGCAATACATTATCCATTCTATTGGATCTAATTATCTCCTCCTTGGATGAGAATGTATTTTCTCTTATGGGTAAATTTGTGGGACCTCATCTGAATATGGATCTAATCAGGAAATTATATTTTATAAGTCAGAATCCTTGGGGTGGTATGGAGATTATTTCTCTTTCAAATTATTTTTTTCTTATCCAATTATTTGAAGAGTCAAACATGTTTCATTTTTAAGTGGGGGCACTTGGTTATTTTGCTAAAGGATAATATTTATGATAAGGTGGAGTTTGGACTATGACCCTATTACTCCAAAAATAAACTCAACTCCTATGTGGATAAAGCTTTATGGCCTCTCTCTCCACTTCTATCATATGGATATTTTAAGAGGGATTTCAAAAATATTTGGTGACCTTATCATGGTGGATGGCCCAACATGATACAAATATAGAATGGTGGCAACTACAATGTATATCAATGTCTCTCTTGACTTGGATTTTTTGGACTTGATTGACTTAATCTCATATTTGGGAGTCAGAAATAAATTTGTGGAATATGAAAATCTTACCTCATTTGCTTCAACCTCGAGACCTAGAGATTAGGATGACAAGTCCTTATTTAAAAATATTGCCAAAACAAAATGGGTTTGTAAGGAAGGGTTGTTGAATTCTTTAGCAGTTCAAGTTCTTGAAAATTTGAAACATACTTCTTTGAAAAGTAGAAGTTTGGATGTAATTTTTGAAGCTTCTACTCATTTGAATGAATTAGGTGGTATAGATAGTGAAATACCTGAATAAACAATGGTGAATGCCTAGGTATTCTCTAAATTGGAGCTATTTTCTTTGAATTTAGTATCTTTAGAAAGCCCCCAATTGAAAATGCTAGCCAAAATCTAGATGCAAATGTCCAACCAAATACTCTTGGGAAAAGAATATTGAAGGACAAGAATTCTCACACCCCCTTAAAATATAGTAATAATTTAGTTGATGGGCTTAGACCTTATAATAAATCCATACCTATGCCGGATGTGGGTCAAAAAAAGTGGGAAGACCAACTAAGCAAGAATCTTGGTAGAATGTCATAAAAGAAGACATTGTTGAAGGAAAAAAATTTGCACTAGATTATATAAGAGATAAATTGGTGGCCATTTGAGAAAATATCAAGGGTATTTGAGCCTAGAAACACTTGGTCCCCTCCCTTTCTCAAGTTCTACCTCTTATGGTCCTTTCTCGAAGGGGGCAATGGATTTTATGAAATACACTATTTTGAAAACTATGAAACTTCTTTTGAATGGAGGATCTGGAGATCTAACTACTGAAGATCTCATTAAAGGTCCTTTTTTATCTCCTATTATGATTTTAGCTTCTAATTCCAAACGTAGAAAGCATAAAAAAATCCCCTATCCTTATTGAGGGGATTCATTGGCAAAGGAATTGTAGATATCTCCTGGAAGTCTTGCAAATTTAGGTGAAGATAGATACCAATTTTTGATATCTCTTTTTTGGTCAAATGGATCATTCCTCTATTTTTTGAGCGAGAAATTCTTTAATTCAAATTTTCTTTGGTCCTAGAATTTAGTGCATGATAGTTGGATGCATGGTACTCCTTGCATTTTTGGGTGGGATGTCTATTTTTGAAAAAATTATTTTAAATTTTAGATGGGATTTTTAAATTTTAAATTTTATTTTGGGCACTAGTTTGTATGATCTGATTCTACTTCTTTCCTTTGGATCTATGTTCTTATTTAATGTTGTAAGGTTTCATCAAATCTCTGGAGATCTTGTTATTTCTTTTAGAGATTGGTCTCATGTTTCACTTGAAGTTTGGTCTCAAGATCTCTTTAAATATTCATTCGTGTATCTTGTAGGATTGTTCTTTTGAGGTCCATTTTAGTTACAAAAGGTTTTGGGTCCTTTTAAAACCTCATTTTTCCATCCAATCACAAAAAATCTAGTAAAATTAATAAATAAGCAAATATATAAAAAAAAATAAACAGTATTTGTAGATAATGTTATGAGAAATGTATATTTCCTCTTTAGAAGTGAGATAAGTTTTGTAAAGGAAATAATATTGAAGGGATAGGCTCCTAAGATTATAGATTTTTAAGTTTTATATTAGAGAAAAATATAAATGGATATTATTCAAATATCAAGGAAAGATATGGGCAAAAAATGTTAACCTAAAAAATTTAGATTTTATATATACAATAACATTGTTTAGAAAGTAAACCTTGCATAGGGATTCAACAACGTGGAACTTCATATTAGAGATTTTTTAATTAATTAAAAATATATATTAGATAGAAGATTCTAAAAAAAAATTGGTTCAATGCTTAGTTGATTCCTTATCCTCTTATTTTTATTCTAAATATCAACCATTGGCTTTAGTCTATCTAACTTGTAGATATTCAAAAATAAATATTATATTGAGGTTATAAATGATTCCAAATATTTGAGTTCTATTGATAAATTGGTTAAAGTAAGGACCCCAAACAAGCAAAGGGTGAACTCCAAAATATGCTTGAAGAGTTTTATTTTTCTATTTTTCATAAAATCATGAGAAAATTTACAATATATCAAAACAATATGGATATTATGTCAAGTTATTATATATTAGTTTAAAGTAATTATAATTCCCTACTTCTAAATTTTTCCATTGGAAGAGTGTTTCATCACTTGATGTCCTTCCTAAGGCCTTGAAATTTTTTGCTTAGTAGTCCAAAATAAAATTCTTATAGGTGTAATTTATAAAGAAGTGGATACCATGGACTATTTAGGTGTGCCTTATATAAGAAAAAGGTAGAAAATCTGGATAATATACTTCATTTTTCCTTTGTTTCCATAATTTGGGTGTGTTTTCTTTTCTTTTTAAATAAGAATACAATAGGTTGATCCATTGAAATTAGAAGAATTGATGAAATATTAGATAAATAGTTTAAGACCTATTTAAGCATTATGTAGAGGATTGGTCCTATCATTATATATGGCTTGAAATAAGTAATACATTTTTTCAAAAAAGCATTAAAATCAACTCCAAGTTTGGATCTATATTATTGCCTCTCTTGTAGGATTTTTACAAACATGGTACTCATCATAGAAACTTTCAATTGTGGGTGTGCTATTTAATTAGTTATAGGATTTGAAGATATATGTAAAGGTCATATTTAACAAATGTATTATAAAAATGGATTTAATATAAAAAATCTACATCAACTTATAGTTTAATAGAAATTTCCAAAATTGGGTTCATCTAACTAAATTATGAAGGTATTTTTAATGGAAACCCTAGAAAAGTTGACAAAGGTGGTGTTTATTAAGGATAATCAAGGAAAAAATCTTGTCACCTAATCAAATAATATGAAAATTTAGAAAACAACTATAAATAGGCTAGGGAACTTATTAAAAGGATCAACTTGGCCATGGAAAAATTATTATTATTAATGTTATCAATAAATGGATGTAACAATTGGATCAACAATAACATTACTTTATATATCCATAAACTACTACATCATTTGGGTCATGTAAATGTACCACCTTAGGTACATAGTTAGGATAGGATATTACTTTAGGGGGAAGTTATCTAGTTACTTCAAGCAATGTAATAAATGCACAAGTGGCAATGTGCAAGTTGTAATGTGCAAGGTGTCCCCTTGTACAACTAGGTAGAGTGTTGGCCAAGGAATCTATCTTCCTATATAAAGGGCCTCATAGTAGTAGATTACAATCATCTTCATCTATTATCATATTCATCTATCAGGTACTCCTGTATGGAGTACAATGTAGCTCTTTAGCTCATATTAATGGAGTGACCATTTCCTCCATATTGCATTGTATTTTCATCACTTCTATTTATAGTATATTTCAGTCATATTGTTGTTCCACTTTCTTTCATGTTTCCTGTATTTCATTGGGACCTGTGTTAGATCTCTCCACTGCATATATCCTCAAAATCTAATAGTGGTATCAAAGCCACGGTTAATCGAGATAGGAGGACCTACATCCATTATAAGAGAAGTCCAGTAGGTCAAGAGGAATAGGGAGAGTCACCATTACTACTGTTGGCCTGCATATTTGCAAACCGGATCTACCATTGAGTGTCACTGCATGCAAAAGTTACCATTAGGATTAATTGATAGAAAAAGCCATAGTAGTCAACAGGATTAGGAAAGTGAGGACTGAAATAAATCTTAGTTGCAGAAAATCTGAGATTACATCTAGCTAGGGTCTTTCCACAGAGTTGCAGAAAAAAACTCGTGAAGACTAGGACTCAACATTCAAGCCACTAGTTTGACAAATCAACTAGTGAAGATTATTATCTCCAGATTTATAAGTTCTTCCATTCTAGTCTCTAACAACTTGTTGCAGGAAAAGGAGATTCAGCAAAAAGTTGGGAAGCTTCCTACAAGAGAGTTAGGAAGAATATCTTCTTAGAATCACTCCAACACTTGTAGCAACAAGGAGAAGACTAAATATTTCAAAGACCTCGAGAAAGGTCTCATTACAAGAGCTACAATCCTACAAATTGTAGAAGTAAATAAAAGGCCATAGTAGCCTTATAGCAGACTCAAGGAAGAAGAGACTCCAGAAGTTGAGTCATAGGAGGAGATAGGAGATTGGTGATATCCATTCAAGATTAATACCTACAGAGTGTAGAAGAAGAAAAGGCCAAAGAAGCTGAAAGAAGAATAGGCCAAAGAAGCCTAGAAGAAGAATAGGCCAGAGGAGCCTAGAAGAAGAATAGGCCAAAGAATCCTAGAAGAAGAATAGGCCAGAGAAGCCTAGAAGAAGAATAGACCAGATAAGCCTTGAAGAAGAAAAGGCCATAGGAGCCTTGATCAAGAAGAAGGCCATAGAAGCCTTAATTTTGAAGAAAACTTCAGAGAAGAATTCTTATTTTAGAAGAAAAATTCTTGATTCAGAAGAAAAACTCCAGAAAGGAGTTCCTAAAGAAGACTCTAGAGAAGAGTCCAAGAAATAGGAGATTGGTGATCTCCTTTACTGATTAAAAGACTTCTCTCAGAAGAAGCTAAAGAGATCAAGAGAAGATCTCATTGAAGAACTTCCATTCCTAGAAGAAAGAGAAGGACTAGGAGAGTCCTATTCAAATCTAGAAGTAGTAGAATCAGAGATCCTTGAAGAAGATCTCATCACCAACACTTCTAGAAGTAGAAGGTTGAAGAAAAGGTCTCAGTTAGAAGACTAGAGAAGCTGCAAGATAGAAGACCTTGGAGAGGTCTCAAGGAAGAAAAAGAAGAAGGCTTGGAGAGCCTTGTTGTAGAGCTCATGGAAGCATCATCAAAAGAGTTCCTAGGAGAACTCATTGGAGAAATCCACTACCAAGGAGAAGCCCCTAATAGTGAAGGACTTGGGACAATTGTCGCCATCCGACAACAAGCCCAAGAGAAGAATAATTTGGAAAGGAGTGTCAAATATAAGAAGAAAAATTTGGCAAGGAGTTCCAAATCTGAGAAGAAGAATTTGGCAAGGAGTGTCAAATCCCAGAAGAAGAATCTAGTGAAGACCTCAAGAAAATCAGAATCTTGAGAAGAAGAAGATCCTATTTGAAGTCAGAATTCGACAAGAATATTGAAGGAAGATTTAGACAGAAGAAGCCTACCAAATCTAGGAGATTTGGAGATTACCTCTCACAAAAAGAAGGCACAGTTCAGATAAAGGAGTTCTCTGAATCTACAATAGAAAGATAGAAGATCACTAGAAGGATCAAGCCACCAAATCCAAGGCTCAAGATAAAAATTTCGAGGCTAGATATTGGTGAAGGAGGAAGTTGTTCGGGACAGCCAACAAAGAAGTTGTGTATCCATCCACTACAAAGCAGCAACTTGGTGAATCAAAATACCAAGATCTATAGAAGCCATAAAAAAGGTAAGCAACTAAGGTGCAACTAGTTGAACTTCAGATTAGGGTTCATTATCAAATTCCATTAAGCATCATATTTGGATTAAAAGTTGTAGAAGAATAGATTGCATTATAGTCTTCAAGAAAGTGCAAAAAAGGAGAGTTCATTTTAAGGATTATTTGCACATTAAATAGGAGTTGGATATTTTTGAAAGAAATAAAACTATCATCTACCTATTTTCTATCTAGAAAGCAATAAGACTATATCCTACAATATTGATTGTAGTGAAAATTTGTAGAATACTTATTAAGGGTTCATTACAGATTACTCTTAAAAGTTGTAGAGATTATTAAGTGCATCTAAAATTATTTTGAGAGTTCATTTACTGGAGCAATAAGGTGAGATTATTGTTATCATTAAAAAGTGCATTGGCACTATACTAGTTGATCTCTAACTAGTTACTCTCAAAAAGGTTAGTTTGTGTTTGTTGATTGTTAAGGATCAAGAGCACAAAAACCAGTAGATTAATCAAAGTGTCTAGAGACACTATTTGGTGCATAGAACCTACAATATTTAGTGGCCAAAAGAAGCCACCAAAATCATATCATATTCCTCCAAGGAGTGGAGAAGAAAGCCACCATTAAAATCAGCAAGAGAAGCTTCAAATCGAGACTTGGTGAGTCTCAAATTCAAAGCAATAGAAGGGTTATCTACAAGGAAAAATTGTAGGAAATAACATCAAAAAATAGCTTCTATCTACGTGGTTACAAGCTTGGGTTCATTAGCCAAATATCCAAGAAAAAAGGGGAAAGGTGTCTAATCAAAATACAACCTCAAGATCCCCCATTGCCTTCAAAGAAAACTACCATCAAATCAGAAAATCAGATCTGCAAAAGGAGTGCAAAAAGAAGTGCAATAAGGGTATATTTTTATATACAAAATATATTACATGATATTGCACTATCCTAATCTATTTTACACAGGGAAAAGGGCAGATTTTTAAGTGTCTAAAAGGCACAATATTCTCAAGGTATAACATCCAATAGCATCCAAATACTTGCACACTCCAAGTAAGGCAAAAGAGCCCCATAGAAGGCTTGAATCCTCTACGTCTTGGACAACCAAATATGCAAGCAAACAAAGCACAATACAAGGCAAAGAGAAGCATTATATTCAAGGGCAAAAAGGAGAGCATAACAAGTTGAAGCAATATCAAAGCTAGATGTACGTCCAAGGAGCATTCTATACCATTATTGGAGGTTCACCAAAACTCCACCAAAGCATTGCTCTTCACTCCAGCTGGAACCAACTCATAAGCAAGCACCATCGAACAAAGGAAGAGCTGAGAATATTATAGTATTTAAAGGTGCTCCAAAGGTACATTAAATAAGCGTTAGAGAAAGAGCCCATGCATAAGGAGGAAGTGACACTTGTCACTTGAAAATAAATCCTAACATTCCTTACATGAGCGCCCATATTTCACATATTCGAGCAAAGGAACGTTACTAGCAAGAAAGGTGGTACATTAGAACAAGGGAGACACTTGTCTTCAAAGGAAATAAGTGCTCCTCCAAGGTTGTAATGCCCATACATTACCTATAGGTGGTTTCAAGCATCTTTATTCCCTCCAAGCACTCAAGAAGTAACTGCCGTGACACTTGTCACATAGCACAAGAACCCTCTTCTATTAAAAGGTGCCAAAGACCAAGGAAGTCCACATATTCCATATTCCAACATTTACTCACAACACAAGCTGAATTACAACATGGAAGAAAGGTGAAAGAGCATTAAAATCTCTAGTCAAGGAGGTCAAATAAGTCCAACATTGAAGCCAAGGGAAAATCAATGTACACCATCCTCCATAAGTGCTCAAGGGAAAGGCATTAAAGTGGACTATCATATACATCCAAAATCTGTAGTGAATACGTAGAGAATACAACATCAAAGGTAAGGTCTCTACTTTATTAAATTTGCTTTCATTAATAAGGAGTTATAAGGTATAACATTAGGTTGAAATACTAAAGGAAATCAGCCATATTTGAAAGCAATATAAAAGGGAGAAACACATATTAAATAGCCTAATATTTGCAATATTATAACATAGGAGAAATAAGGAATTCTACTTGGAAATCAGAATTTCTATTATTGCAAATTTCATTGTTTTCTAATATTCCATATTAGGGAGTTATAAGGAATACTACATCAAAGTAGGTAATTGGAATTTAGAAACACTAATATCAAATTATTAAAGGCTAAACATAAAGGAGGTTTATTAAAGAAAATCAAGAGTTGGAAATTAATTGGTATACTTGTCTCAAAACACATTAAAGGGACAAAAGGAATCCAACTATTAAAACCTCATCAAATTAGAAAGTGCTTAAAGTTCAATAGGAGTAATAAGGTGTAAAAGAAGTTGATTTTTTCTATTCACAAAACTTTACAAAATCAACCTAAAATTGAACTATTATTCTCAAAAGCACTTTATCTATCATATAGCATTTCCAAAATCACTAGGGAGACATAAGGTATTCTACAAAACTTGATAACAATAGCATTCATCAAAATATTATCAAGTACTCAATCCATTTGGGAGTCATAAGGTTTCTACAAAATCTAGAATTTCACCAAGGTATCATCAAATCTAGACCACAAGGATCATCATGGCATCAAACAAATTATTTCTTGCAAAATCCTAGTTACTCAAAGGACCAAACTATTTCTCCTGGAAAAATAAGGTAAAAGCAATCTTAGTATATGAAAAACTTTGGGAGATAACTCAAGGGATAGAAAAAAGACCAACCACAGATGATATTGAAATTCAAAAATTTGATGAAAAAGATGCAAAATCCCTAATGATAATAACCTTTTCCATCACTGATGAAATACAACCTTATATCAGTTCAACAAAGACATCTACAGAAGCATGGAAAAGCTTAGAAAATATATTTGAAGGAAAAAATAAAGCCACCATCCTTCATCTTCAAACTCAACTACATTCTCTAAAAATGAATAGTGGTGAAAGCATAGAGCTATTCCTAAGGAAAGTAGTAGATATTAAAGGAAAATTATTAACCTTAGGAGAAGGGATCAAAGATGAACTTCTTACTCAAGTAACCATGAGAGCACTTCCAGATAGCTACAAATATTTGGTAACATCTTTACAAGTTCTAAGTAAAGATACTTCTTTTGATGATCTAATCAATATTCTTTAGGAGTATGAAGTGGAAAATATAGTTAAAGATGAAATGACTAACACTGCATTGGCATCAAAAGACAATCCATAGGGAAACATTGCTTCATCATCAAAAGGACGAAGACCATGGTATAACATGTATTGTCAGATATGCAAAAGAAAAGGCCATAGCACTAACTATTGCAGATTCAATCCAAAGAATCAGAATCAAGGAAATCATATGAACAATGGGAGCATATTTCAATCAAGGCAATATCAAAATAATCCTCATCAACAACAAGTTCAATGTCCAACCAATTATCCTCAATTGGAGTATCAAAATAGGAATCATAAAGGACATCTAGCTCAAAGGATAGAAGAAATAGAAGAACTAGAAGAACCTACAGATGGTTATGAAGTCAAAGCTCTTTTAGAAAGAACAACAGGTTATGAAGACACTAACTACTTGCTTGAACAAGTTACAAAGAATAGAGAAGAAGAATACAATGTCCAAGACAAAGAAGAAGATCCATATTGAAGATTGAAATCTTCAATACCCAAATAATGTAATACAGGGGGTAGGGTTAGAGTATATTACATCATTTGGGTCATGTAAATGTACCACCTTAGGTACATAGTTAGGATAGGAGATTACTTTAGGGGAAAGTTATCTAGTTACTTCAAGCAATGTAATAAATGCACAAGTGGCAATGTGCAAGTTGTAATGTGCAAGGTGTCCCCTTGTACAACTAGGTAGAGTGTTGGCCAAGGAATCTATCTTCCTATATAAAGGGCCTCATAGTAGTAGATTACAATCATCTTCATCTTATCATATTCATATCAAGATCTATCAGGTACTCTTGTATGGAGTACAATGTAGCTCTTTAGCTCATATTAATGGAGTGACCATTTCCTCCATATTGCATTGTATTTTTATCACTTCTATTTATAGTATATTTTAGTCATATTGTTGTTCCACTTTCTTTCATGTTTCCTGTATTTCATTGGGACTTGTGTTAGATATCTCCACTGCATATATCCTCAAAAGCTAACACTATTTATGGAAGTAGTATCTTGGAAATGCCAATATATCTATAGAGAAGGAAATAGGGTGGAAGATAATTGGGCTAATCATAAATTTGATTAATACCTTGGCAAGATTTAAATTTTAGATGGTAAATTCTAAAGGGATATTCTATCCCTTAATATCATTGTTGAAGGCAATTCCCTCAACATCATCAATGTGATCAACGCTACCTTTGATCCTAGTGTTGGTAATCTATGAAATATGATTGAGGATTCTAAGATTTTACTTGGAAACTATAGAAATGTTATCATCCATCATACTTATCGATAATGCTATAAAGTAGTGGATGTCATGGAAAACTTCACAACCTTCGAAGACAAGTTCCAAGTGTGGTATGACCACTACCCCTAAGGTATTTTTACTAATCCCAATAAAAATGAAATAACCTTTCTCTAAGTTGTTGTTGCATGCAAGGGGTGCCAGGTGGTAGGCATGGAGGTACCTTCGTCAGTGGTTTCTCAATGACCATAGTGATCATGAATGTATGATGGGCTCTCCTCTATCATTGTGCAGGCCTCGTAATCAATCCAATCACTGCCATAGGGTATATTCTAATCACCACAATCCTAATTATAGGTTGACCCATGTGCAAGTAGGATTATGTAGCTTCATCCATCATCACACTCACCAAGGGCAAAGGTTCATGTGGCTTGGGTGTGTATTTTCCACATGGGCTCTTTACCCACTAACAATTATCTTGAGAATAATTTTTGTAGGTGGTATCGTAAGTCAAATTTCATATACACTCACATTGGCTATTGTATATCCTCTTAGTGTGATACATCCTTTGTATTGTGTACTTTTGGGGAATATTCTCTGTCAGTCATCACTTCCAGTAATAATTATTTCTCAAGGTGGGACTTGTCCTATGGCAGTAGTATTTTCTTCTTATTGTGGCCTCTCCTTAGGTGATATTCTACTCTTATTGGTTGTTTTGAGATCAGGTCGATCAAAGTGCCTATTCTTATATGTGTTAGAATCATGCAGATCATAGTGATCATGAAAGTATGATGGGCTCTCCTCTATCATTGTGTAGGCCTTGTAATCAATTTAATCACTGCCATAGGGTAGATTCTAGTCACCACGATCCTGATGATAGGTTGACCCATGTGCAGGTAGGATTATGTAGCTTCATCTATCATCACACTCACCAAGGGTAAAGGTTCACGTGGCTTGGAAAGCTCTTCAGGGTGTGGATTTTCTACATGGGCTCTTTATCCACTAACAGCTATCTTGAGAATAATTTTTGCAAGTGGCATTGTAAGCCCAATTTCATATACACTCACATCATCCATTGTATCCCCTTGTAGTGCGATACATCCTTTGTGGTGTGTGCTTTTACAAAATATTATCTACTATTCATCACTTCCAGTAATAATTATTTCTCAAGGTGGGACTTGTCCTATGGAAGGAGTATTTTCTTCTTACTATGGCCTCTCCTCGAGTGGTATTCTACTCTCATTGGCTGTTCTGAGATCATATCGATCAAAGTGCCTATTCCTATGTGTGTTAGAATCATGTAGATAGATCAATTATATCCCATCATCAACGATATGTATCACAAAGTGAGAGTTAGATTTCCATCTCAGATGGCCATAAATTCTCATGCCATGCTTGGTCCTTGTCCTTCTAAGTCAACTTCTGTGTGTGATGGATTATTTAGCTTTCTATCTATATGGGGTTCTTGGAGGGACTTCACCCAGTTATCCTACTTTCCAATGTCTTTGCTCAAGCCCACTTCCCTCTAGGTTGATGCACTGGTCGAAGAGTTCTTGATTCTTCATCAATTTCTACCCTTTATTCAAAAGTTCCAAGGTAATGATCCTGAAGTGTCTGATTATTTTGTTGCAACTTGGGATAAAGGGCGGGTCATCATCAAGGGATTGAAGTTTAGAATAAACATCCATTTGATTTTTGTGGTCTCATATCTCCCCATTGATGGTGATAATGTTCATAGAGACAAACATACATTGCATGGTGAGCTTGTCCATTTCCAGGACGAAGGTAAGCACCTTAACAAGGATAAAGAACAGGTTGTGTGGAAAGGTCTTCCCCTACCCTGGATCAATATTATGGTTCTAATCATGGAATATATTATAGTGGATGAAATAAATAGCCCTCTAAGAAGCTTTCACATGGCCTTCTTGAACCATATGAGGTCTGTAAAGGACATAAATATTTTAGAGTTCTTGTTCAAGTCCATCGAGCATTCTATTGACACTGTTCATGAAGGGTCATCCACCCACTCTAAGCATCAAGGGATCCACTTGCTCCTATACCATTTCATCCTATATAAATAAGTGCATAGATACACTCTCATGGTGATCTATACCCAAGGAACCAAAATTGAGTCCCCCAATGAAGACAAGGATTCAAAGTCTGATGTTGAAATCAAAGGTGAGGCTACCTAGGCCTACTCAACTTCCCTTGTGAAAAAAGGTCCCTGTTGATGCTCATCCCATATTCTCACCTCCAATATTAAGATAGAGGTGGACTTATCATATTCTATAATAGAGGAAATCCCAAATTCAACAAATAAAATCAAGGCTGAAGGTATCTCCACTCGCACTTGGGCTGCTACAACTAGAAAAGAGTTGAATAAGATAAAAATCCTAGGCATGCATGGTTGAGATACTGAGATCTGCTTCTTCTACCCTTCTCCAAGTTGGAAATATCATTGTGACTATGAATGAAGAAGCTAAACCTGAAACAATGAAGGAGGTATCAAAGCAAGACAACCTTGATGAGTGACTACCTTGCGGGCCTTCTATTTTTGTCTAGGTTTATGTATTTTTGTGAGCTTCTATTTTATCAGGATTTACGTATTTTGGTTTGGATCCATTTTCAATGTAAATCCCTTTTCATAAATTCTCTTTGTTTTTCTTGGATGCTCTGTGTTAATAATTTCCTTCTTTGGGCTACATCTATTTTTGTTTCCTCTACTAGGTTGTCCCCTTGGATTGGTTCTCCAATTTTTTTCATGGTTGTCAGTTTCCTAGTTTTTTTCTTTTGTGTGGTTTGATGAGGGTCTCCTATTATGGTATCGATGGGTCCCCCACATTATTTTGATGTACAAGATTTATATTCCTTTCAAAACCCTCTTATCAATAAAAAAATGACATAATAATTTAATAGAGGAATTTAGTGGCTTGCAATATGAAAAATATTCATTTAGAAAGGAAAGTTAGATCTGGTCTAATTGACCTAGTAATAGATATAATATTTTTTTATTGGAGTGCCCCCTAGTATAAGCTATATATCTTATTAAAAAATATATAATATACCATGAACTAATTGTCATTAACAAATATATTATAAATAGCATGCATACTTTTAGAGGTTGACACAAAATGCATAAATTAAAACTATACAAAATTTTCAATAGCATAGATTAAGTAAATATAGAATCAAACACATATATCATAGACCATAGAGTTCCTCACTCATTTTCCAACATTACTCCATGAAGGTTTTCATAAAATTCTTCTATAGTACTATGGTGCAATTTTGCACCCCATCCTTGTTGAAAATATGATGGTTCTCTTCCAAGAGACCACCAATTTTGAAGGAACATCGATGGAGGTGTGGAAGACATCAAGTGACGATAGCAGCATCCACAAGCAGACCAAACTTATGGTAAAATGATGGACTAAATAAGGGTGGGTGATAGAACGGGTGGATAATTTGCCCTTGGCCTTGGGCATAACTTTCTAAAAGATCCATCCAACTTGTTAGGCAGGCCTTTCAAGTCACCAGAAAAGGTGAAATAATTGTGCATCCCTGCCCTTGGATATGAGAATGACCCCATCCATATCGGGTAGGAAATACAAGTGTAAATTTGGGTGTAATATTGGAGAATCACCCACCCTCTCTCCCTAGTACCCCCATAGGAATAAACAACAAATAAAGCGCCCTCTCGACATGCAAGACTCCTTCCATCATCCAAAATTTAAATAGAAGACTTATTTTCTGCTCCAGTAGTTTGGGTACCTAACAACATATGTGAAGGTGACTAATTTAAGGTGCATTACTCCCAAGGTGCTCTAGTTTTTATCATTCACCAAAGGATCGCTAGTTGAGGATAAGTATGAGGTAACTATGAACTAATGAATTATGTAGAAACATTAGAGGATCAAAATGCCTAGATTCAACCTAATGCATTCTCTTTCTTCTAGAAGATCAATGCTATCCAAAAAAATAGTGTACTAGTGCGACGCTTGTTTGCTGCAAGGATTGTCTTCCCACCTACCGCCATTAATGTTCAATTTTGAAATTGATGTAAATAGTGGAATGCTAGTCATTCCTAAGGATGGCTATTTAGCCATTACAATTCATATGTAAGGTTTACCTCTATGTAAATACAAATTTTGCACTGTTTTATCTCTGGCTTTATCTCCATATTCTCTATTGATTGTATGAATATCTATTTCTATTTTTTTGTTTAATTTATCCTGGGATATTCTACTATCTAGATTCCATGGGGTTTACTTGAGTGACTCAGGAGTGGACATTTGTAAATATGGGTTTGCTATTTGACATGAGTGCTCTAATTTCAAATCCTAGATCTCCTGCACCTATATATTGGTTTTGGGATTCATCTCCCGCCCACCATTGATAGGAGCCAAAACATAGGTGTATTTGGGTGATCTATTAGGTGTGATATCTATGTTTCATACATGGTATATTGCTTGCATAGGTCTTGATGCGACTATACCCATTATTGTGAGTTCTAGCTGTGGCTATTTTTTATTTCTTTCTCCCTTTCCATTTTTTTGTTTTGCAATGTATATAGTTGGAACCACCCCTGAAGGAACCAACCTTCTCTGGAGATCATTTGACCCATCCTGACATGGTGGTCATTCTATGCTGCCTCATTGGTTTATCCCCACCCCGACACATAGTACCGGATTGGCGACCAATACTTTTCGGCAACTCTACTTGGAAACTCACTAAGTTTTTGTGTTATAGAAAATAAAAGTTTTGTGGCTCTCTGATTTACCTAGATCTTCTCACAGTCATCTAGCAACTCTGACTACATGGTACATCCAGATAATAAAGCCAGTCACCTGCTCATGCAAAAATCCAAACACCCTAGAGGACTCAAGGTATGATGAGCATCCTTGACCTCATAATCAAAGATAGCATGCTCATATAGTGACTCTAACTCTGACTTTGACATCACAACTGAAAACTCTAAAGACTAGTGCCTTGATGGCTCATTTGTTGTTCCCCCAGTAGAATGACCCTAACCCACTGAACCTCCATTGCTTGCATGAGATTCCTAAGGGTACCCTAAAAGCTCTAACCAAATATAATGACACCTATGGAATGGCTTGAGAGCACCTTGAAGATGTTGTTGCACTAGCACCCCTCCATGGCATTACCCATGAAGATGTCATGATGAGGTTTATAGTCATGTCACTAGAAGTAAGGGTACTATTGTGGTACCAAACCCTTGGGTGGAAGACCATTTGCTCATGGGAAAACTTGGTGGGAACTCTGATTGACACATTTGTTAGCTTCATGGATCCCTTCCAACTCTTGATGCATAACGCATTCATCTAGAGGGCACCTTTCGTATCCTTGTTGAATTTAAAATTTGGTTCAAGAGAAGTTGGAAGAGGATTCCCTTTCAATACCAACCCTCACCTGCCCAGGCTCACTTATACTATGTTCAAGCCCATATCTCAAATATGGGCCTCCTCCTACTATAATATAGGAAAAAAATATTCCCTCGAGTATTTTAGGAGGTTTTACAGGTATAGCAACTCCTACTTCAAGAAGTAATGACATCTTCAAGGGACTTCATCCTCCCATCCCTATTTCCATCCGTTGTTGCTCCCCACCCTAATACATAGTATCCACCATGGATGCCATATCAAGCTATGAAAGATCTAGGGATATAGTCTGGCAGAACACAAGGGGTGGATTGTATGTTGAGCTCATGCGAGAGAAGTGCAAGCACCCACCTTTAAAATAATAACTTCAATGCCTGCACGGAGGATTTGTACCTGGGTGGGAATACCACATACAAGGAGGGAGCATTTTTGCACCATTTTTGTATCTCAAAGTGCAACAAGCAAGGGCTAAGCCATCTTGATGTTGGCATAGTCAATCAACCTCTGGTTCTTGAGGAGGTCCCATCAACATTAGGCCCAATTGACAAATCCTACAGAAGAAAATGTGTGAGGATGGTAGAGGTGTACAAAGTTGGGATTTCATAATAGGTGGATCCCAAATACTGGTAAAATCAGAATCGATTATTGGATAAACCAGTATTAGAAAAGGGCTCCCATGTGGTAAATCTTTGTGCCACAATAATCATCATATGTATGAGTACTGGTATGCATGATGATTTGCCATGTTGTGTTTGGGACATGACTTGGTAAGTGATGGGAAAATACCAACCTAACTTCAAGCAACAACTAAAGTACAATATGATATGGTCAAGTCACTATATATTTATTGGGTTATTTTCCAAAAGGGTAGTTTCAAGGTGGTGGTATGCCTGTCATGTTGTAATTTTGTGTGCATAATCTAGCCAGTAAATAAAGGTGTGTAAGGCACATGGTAGTAGAATCATCTGGTGCTTGGAAGCTAAATGAAATGACTATCAACATGCTTCATTATTGAATCACATTCATTTTTCTTATGTTTTCCCATAGTTTTTTGTTATGACCTCATGCCCAATGGATCTAAGGCTCATGATTTAGGCATACCTGCATGCAACCTCATAAAAAATATCCATTACTTTTAACAGTAGTGCCCACTCCTTGTATGAGGGGAAATATGGTCTATAAAAGGCATCCCAAAGGGTAGAAGCAGCACATATTAAGAAAACATCAAGCTAAAAATGGTATTGTGACTAAAGATTCCTTGGAAGAGTGGAAATGAGTAAACAAGGTTTTTGCAAGATTGCATCAAAAAAGGTGTTGTGGTGAGACTAGAAAATACTCTCGGTAAAATATCTCTTCTTGAATCCACCATGATCTATAATGGGGTATGTTTATGGATTTGCAATTTGTGGTGGTGTCTCGTGGATTGCCTTGTCTTTTGTTCCTTTTACCTTTCTATTTCTTCTCTTTCTCTTTCTTCAATTCTCTCTTCTTTCTAACTCTATTGGATATCGATACCCTTCCTCCTGTCTCTGTTGCTTCCTATGTTTTCCTCCCTTCCCCTTTCCCCTCTCATTCTCCTTTCCTAGTTATGCTTGCTATCCCATGGATTTTTTTCTCTTCCGCCCCCTTCCCCTTTTTTTCCTTCCACCTTTGGCCTTCTTTGTCTTGCAACCTTTTTTGTCTACTTTTGTTTGTGCCCTCTTTATCCCCTTTCCTCATTTTTTTTTGTGTTTCAAAGTATAGCATTTTGGGTCCTCCTTTCCCACAAGGGAAAATCCCTTGTGAGTTGCCAAGAGTGTGGGTGTAATTTTGCACCCCCATCCTTTTTGTAAAGATGATGGTTCTCTTCCAGGAGCCTACCAATTTTGAAGGAACATCAATGGAAGGATGGAAGCCATTAGGTGGTGGAAGTAGTAATTGTAGGTGGACAAAATTGATGGGTTTATGATGGATTAAAGTAGGGCGGGTGATAGAACAGGTAGACAATTTACCCTTGGATTTGGGTGGAACTTTCTGAAATACTTGCACAACTTGTTGGGCAGGCCTTTCAAGCTACCAATGAAGGTAGAATAATTTTGCATCCCTATCCTTGGGTATGATAAGGAATCCATCCATCTCTGGTGGGAAATATAAGCACAAATTTGGATGAAACATCAGAGAAATGCTCACCCTCTCTCCCCAATTTCCCTATAGGTGGAAATAAGAACAAACAAAGTGCCCACTCGACATGCAAGGCTCCTACCATCACCTAAAATTCAAATATAAGACTTATCTATTGCTCCAAAAATTTAGGTACCTGACAACATACACAGAGGTGACTAATTTAAGGTGTGTTGCATCCAAGGTTCTCAAGTGTTTGTCATTCACAAAAGAATCACTAGTCGAGGAGAAGTATAAGGCAATTGTGAATTAATGAACTGGGTACCTCTTTCCTAGCAATAAGCAATGTATTATCATTAGGGGTGCTTGACAAGACGTAGTCCTCATTGTAGTTAAAGCCTATATTTAAATAAAGAGTGAATTAGCTCTTATTCCATGAAGGGATAACTTCCATGATTTTATTTACTAAAATTTAGATGTATTTCACTTCTTTATAATTTAAAATTAAACTCTATCACCCAAATGATCCATTATCACTTGACCAACAAAAACCATGGGCTCATAACCCTCCCTTACAACTTTATATTATTTTTTCCTCAAGGTACTTTCTTACAAACACCAATGTCTATTGTATATTTTAGACCAAGATTCAAAAGCATAAATATCCTCCTCCCATCACTAGAATGGTAATGAGCTTCATAAACTATAATCTTACTAGAATATTTGTGAGCTCTTTTGAGTTCAATGTTGAATATGAGAATGGGGATCACTTGTAAACTTAATATCCTTGCACTCATCCATTTTTATATAGTTACACATAGTAGAGGTTGTATTATGCTCTAAGTCATCATTATTGTATAAATAATCATTACATATTGTAAAATTAGTATAATAACTCAAATAAATATCTATGTGGCCAATACAACTCTTTTGTGTCTTTGTATTTTTTTTAAGTTATAAAAAATTAATATGCAACATATATTTAATATATATTATTATATTTATTTATATATGTTTTTTAAAAGTTTTTAATGTTGTATATGCTTCATAAATAATAGTTACACAAAAAAATTAACCTTAACCATATCTAAATTAAAAGAAATTGGTCCCTTAAATTAAAAAATATAAATAGAAAAATGAACCATAGAAACTGTCCAAAATTTATAAGACCAAATTTATATATTGAGTCATGTTCTATATTACAAATACATTAGGTATCAAGGATACCTTATCATGTTAATATTAGTAATAATTTATCATACCATTCATGAAAAAAATAAAAATAAACTAAATTGCCACTATAGATATGGATTATCTATCATATTTTACATTAGGAATATATAATTTATAACACATAACTTGTGTTAAGAGTTACTACATCATGAATAATGTGAATGTAATTTGAATAACCACTCAATGCATGGTTTGTAAGATCCACTATAGGTCAAGGGTAGTTTTCGTATTAGTTAAGTTTTGTTATGCTATATATGGGCAACCATTGTATTTAAATACCCTTCATATCATAATATAAATTATCAAAGCATTGAGTTATAACATGTGGTATTAGAGCAATTAGAAGGAAGGGTCATATCCCCTTATAATATTCTTCCTCTTGGATCTAGAGAAGATTAGGAAGCACTTTGTTGAAAGGAAATTTTAAGGGTAAATAACCCTATATAAAATTGTTTAAGGTTAACCTCAAAATGAAAGGTAATTATCTCCATGAAGTAAAATTTCATGGATGAAAACAAAACATATTTGGACAAACCTCAAAATAAGAGGTACTCATATTTGTGAAGCAAAATTCTATGAAATAAAATCAGAACATTTGGATAAAATTCAAAATAGAGGTAATCATCTCCATGAAGTGAATTCCATAGGAGATTCAAATTTTTTGATATTACATCTATAGGGCATTCTCATAAAAATATGAGAATGCAACAAGAAGAAAGATAATATGGTGTCCTCTCCACTTTTCCTAGGGTCAAGATGATCATACCCCATGTAAAGCGACACAATAGGGTCAGTCTTGATAGCATGGGATTTGGCCCAATTGAGGTCCTCTACGAGTTTTTTCAAGGTTGGATCATTGTTGAAATGTAGTTTTTGATACTCTTTTTCCTAATCTAGTATCTTTGGAGGAAAAGGGATAGGAGGAAAGCAAAAAATAACAAAGATAGTAGAAAGGAAAAAAACTAAGCTAACAAAGGTTGTGCACTAAATATCAAATAAGATTCAATTTTATAACATCAATGAAGAATGTTCAAGGAAAACTTCCTCCTCTTGACATAATGAAGTGTAAATAAACACACGTGCACAAAGGAAATAGGGTAGGAACGACCAAAACACTTCAAACCAAATAATCATGGCCTTAAATATGTATATTTGAATATAAAAGTTACAAGTTAATATAGAAGCAAGGGTTTGAAGATATATTCATAAACAACTTAGGGTCCAGGTGTTGCTATATAGAGAAAATTTAGGGAAAGTTATACAACTTGGCAATCCTCTACCATGCTAAAACTACTACTATTTATTGATACATAATGGGAGATTTTCCCCCAAAAATTGTGTATAGATTATAAAATTACCTACTCCTTTGATTATTGGATCAAGTACTCATTTAATATGCTAGTTCCTTGGTGATCCTTACATCTGATAATATTGGATGACTTTGAGCCTTTGGATAGACAACTACTCCTAATGACGGTATCTACTTCTTTTTGGGATCCCCAAAGTAAAAGCATAGGAAATATTTGTAATCAATGCTCAAAATTTAGGGTATCTCCTACTATAAATTTCCATGTTTCCTTTAATGCATTAGTTACTCTTCTAAACTTGTTAGCATTTAGGTGTGTAGGTGTGTTTGATAATATTTTCCTTTATGAGTTTAACTACTACATTTGGTAGATGTGCCTTGGGGCTTCAACTTTGTTTCTTGATCATATGGCTAGTACTTCCTATCTTCATTTGTAAAATTATTTAGATAGAATAACTATAGGATATCATTTGATCTATTCCTCAAAAAATTCTATCTTTTCTTCTATCTAAAATTTAAAAACTTTTGATTCTTAGATATTTTTCTCTTTTGCGCCACTTGAGTCAAATTTTTGGTACTCCATATGATCTAGGTTGTTGAGACATTTCCCTTATGACTTTGGTTAAAACATTTATAAAGTAGCACCAACTTTGGGTCAAAACCTTTTCTTTTGTAAGCAGACTCAATCCTCATAACTTTTATCCATATTTCAACACTTTACTCTTTGTTTCTTGCTTACATTATACCTACCAAGTTTACCTTATTAAAATGATTCTAAGGCTCTTTCTCTCTTCATGTGTAGTTATATTTCACTATACTTTTGGTAGTTCACAAAGGATCTTTAGGATAATGAAGATAAAGAACCTAGATAAAAGTTGTCTTATCCATTGGGTGCAAAGTCAAGCAATTAAAATTATTGTGGAAGTGAAAACTTAGAGTATTTGACCTAATATCACACATCTCTACATATCTTAAAGCTTTGGTGATCTTTACAAGATGATCATTTCTTCATAATGTCTAAGGCTTACTCCTTTATTGTTATTGGAAAATGCTTGGAGTTATGGATGCATCATTTTCAATGATCCCTCTATCTAGCAAAATCATCACTATTGTTGCTTTTATCCTTACTTGATTTTTGATGTTGAAAAGTTTCCTTTATGCAAGATTACCAAACCTCCTATTTTTATGAATGTTCCTAAATTGTGGGATTCAAAAAACTTTTTTCCTTTCATGCCATGTTTGGGGTGACCTACTTATATACCAAAAAGGCTATACGACCTATGAAATTTTAGCCATTATTATCATAGATCATAATATTTCTTATATGGTGCTAATAATTTACCTAATCACCCCATGTCCATTATTTTTTTCAATTATTCATGAGTTTTAATTCCTTAGGAATTCTACTAAAATTACCTTTGTAATAGCCCTAAGGATCAATGACTAATGAGGTAGTCACTATGAACTCAATTATAAATGGAGAATAGCTTGGTTTTTCAACCCACCCACCTAGATGATGGTAAAGTTCCTGATCACTATATAAGAAGGGGTCTCACCAAAGATAAAGTCCTTTCATTTATCATTGAAAAAGGGTTTGGTACTCTTATCAATAGCGATATTAGACTTAGATACCATTGGAAAGGCTATTTATCATCACCTTTTTTGGTCTAATGGATCAACGTCTCCTTTTGGCACAAGGAGCTTTAGAGTTATTAGCAACATATTTTGAATACATTACCTTTTTAGTGTCTTTAACTGTTAGCGTACTGTTTAGGACTGTTACTATTTTGTACGTATTACACTATTTGGCAGACTGTTACAACTTCGTAACAGATCCGTTCCACCGGTGACTATTCCCAGCTACTGTAAACATTATATAACTTGATGTTGAATAATAAGAACTGTTCAGTTTTTCTACATGGCATCAGAGCTGTTCGTAAATTTTTATCCTGGGCGTGATTTGAAGCGAAGTGCGTCAGTCGCCGGGCAATAAAGAGGGTGGAAGCCCCGGTTAAACGTGCACTACGTTCGTTGCTCCGGGAAGGACACGCAAGGCCGAGGGCAAGTGGACATCTGTCCCCCCCCCACCCCGCGTCCAAGTTTGCCTCGACTGTCACACGAGGCCCATGCGACAGAGACTGTCATGAACAGGGCACGCGCAAGGACAACTATCATGGCAGCGCCAGGCGACAGGGCGTGCAGGCCTGTCGCACCAGCGCCAGGGCGTGCAGGAACTGTCATGCAACGCGACAGAGCTGTCGCACCACGTAGGAACTGTCGCGCCACGTGACAGAGCTGTCGTAGGACGCGACAGAAAGCGCAGGGCCATGCGCAGGCCACTGTCGCACGACAGGCCCATGCAAAAGGCGGGGAGAGCCCCCCCCCTTCCCCGCCTAGGAATTTTAAATTCCTGATCACGCAGGAATTGAAGGGGGTATAAACCCCCCCTCAGGAAAAAAAATCTATGCACAGCGCGAATTGCGCCGCGCGCGCTCTTCCCCCCACCCACTCGCTTAAAAAAAAAACACCTGCAGAGCAGCGAAATTTTTTCGGAAAAAAAAAAAAATCGGAAGTCTGCGGAGGACGAAGCGGAAGAGCTCGACGGAGGAGCATACCGGAGGCCGATTTGCAGAGGACGGTGGAGAAAGCCGTGATTTTTTTCAAACGGTGGACTGCGGAGGAGGAAGCAGCGTAGCAGTCGGAGGTCGCTGCAGAGGGTGTTGAAAACGGAGGAGGCTCACTGACCCCTTCGGATCAGCCCGCAAGCTCACTTGGCAGTGAGCTGTGCGGTAAGGCTCAGGGAGCCTGCAGGTCGGGGGTTCAAAACCCGCCGACTCCCCCCAAAGGTATAATTTTTTTTTCAAAGTTGTTTTTTAATTATTATTTTTTTAATTAAACTTTTTAATTTTAATTTTTTTATATAGTTTTAAACTTTATAAATTTAAATTTAATTTTTAATTTATTTTTCCTAAAGTTTTAAAACTATAGAAATTAAAATTATTTATTTTAATTTTAATTAAATAATAATTATTAAAATGCTTTGTTAAAGAAAGTCTTTTAAGGGGGGATATTTTTTTTCAAAAAATCAAAGGGGGATAGTGAGTAATTTTTTGAAAAATAGCAATTTGGCAAATTGTAAAAGGTGCATTTTCGGCTGTGACCGACACCTTGTGGGTTATTCTTGTGGGCAGTTTTTTTTATGTTGTATGTTGCATATTTCATTTTTGCACTATAACATTAAAAACTTAAAATCAAAACACTCCCTAAGTCCCGAGAATATAAAACCCATCCGTGCAATTTTATTGCACTGCAGCGTTCGGTATTTGTGATACCTCTGGCCAGCACTTACAGGTAAAGCTATCGTGATTTGGCTACTATATCCGCCGCCTAATATAGCTGCTACAATGACGTCTGAGCTTGTTCTCTATAAATCGTCGGGGAGAGATAAGTTAGCCATTTTTGCATTTTTTACTCCATCCACTACCCTTTATCGCACTTGTGTTTAGGCGTAAATCCTGACGAAGTATTCTTCATAGTGTTTAGGGGAAGTTACGCCCCATGCATGAGAAGAATCTTCTATGGTAGGTGCCATCAACAAGGCTATTCCCTTTCAGTACCGCTTATGTTCCACGTATCGTATGATCTCTAAAACTCACCTATAGTCTCCCTCACGTAAGGGCGGGTGATTTTTATTGATCTTTCTAAATACCTATAGTTTCCCTCATGTAAGGGCGGGTATTTTGTACGGTATATTGGCCTAGCAAAAGGTATATCGAAAGGGGGACCAATTGGTGATATAAGGAACCTTCACTATGGTCGTTGTTGCAAAGTTGATGACTGATCCGCATCAGTTATTGAAAGGTCCAAATTATACACCATGGAAACATAATATGAAGGCTATTATCCAAATGGAAGATTTGTGGGATATTGTTATTGGAGTAGCAACTAGGCCTTCACCAACAGCAAGATCCATAGGTCCTTCAGCAGATCAGATAGCTTTTGACAAGAAATACAGTAGAGCAAAGGTGCTCATTTTGTTTGTCTGTTTCAGATGAAGTGCAACCTCATATAGCTGACAAAGCAAGTGGTAAAGAGGCATGGGATGCCCTTAGAACCATCTATGAGGGGAAGAATGAATCCACCATTCTTCATCTTCAACAACAACTTCATAACCTAAGTTTGAGACAGGGTGAAACAGTTGAACTCTTTCTGTGCAGAGTGTCTGAGTTGAAAGAGAAATTGAGTTCTCTGGGAGATACTGTGGACGAAAAGCTTCTCATTTCACTTATGATGAGAGCTTTACCTTCTTCATTTGATATGTTGATAACCTCCATCCAGGTGTCTCAACGACAAATTACCTACATCGAGTTGGTCAATTTGCTTCAACAACAGGAGGCACGCCAACTTCACAAGGATGATTCTTCCAATACAGCCCTATACACCAATAGGCAGGGTTCTAGGAAGAAAGGTAATGGGCAAAAAGGAGGCAACTTTTAGAAAGGAGGAAATTCTCAACAGGATACAAAAGGAAAATGCAAGAAACCTCAACTAAAGAAGAGGTGGTGCAAGATCTATGAGAAAGACAACCATGACACCAACAGGTGTTGGCATAAGAACAAGCAGAAAGGCCAAAACAAACCACAAAATAAGAACAAGCAACCCCAGGTGAATGTTGTTGTTGAAGAATCTGACTCAGATTTTGAATGGGCACACAAGGTGCTCATGACTACCACAGATTCCACATAGAGGGATCCTGTTTGGTATGTCGATTCCGGAGCTAGCAAACACATGACTGGCGATAGATCGTGGTTTGAATCATTTGTGGCCAAGGAGTGCAAACCTGTCACCATTTCTGATGATAAAACCTACGGGGTTCGGGGAGAGGGTACAGCTTCAGCCACTCTTCCCGATGGCAAGTGTCGATTGACAAAGTCCTCTATGTTCTAGGATTGGCTAACAATTTGTTGTCAGTGACACAAATCTTGGACAGAAATATGGTTGTCAACTTTCATGTTGAGAATGGAAAGAAGTGTTGTACCATTACCAGGAAGGGTAAGCAGATTGCAATAGCTTCATATAAGCACGGATTATTTGCACTAGATGCTATCTCTACTCCACATGTTGCCATGACTGTCTCTACCAAGGAGGCAACTTCCCTATGGCACAAGATATATGGGCATCTTAGTTCTGGCTACATACTTGAGCTCAGCAAGTATGAGATGGTAAAGGGTCTTCCTTCCCTTTCTGCCACATTGCCAGTGTTCTCTGACTTCTTGGAAGGAAAGCAACATAGAGTACCATTTGAGAAGAGCTCTACAAGAGCAAGAAAACCTCTGGAGTTAATTCACATCGATCTATGTGGTCCTTTCACACCCAACAGTGTTGGAGGGAAGAGGTATTTTTAGTTATTCGTAGATGACTACTCACGAAAGATGTGGGTTTTCTTTCTCCAACTAAAATCTGAAGCTTTCGCATTCTTCCAGTAGTTCAAGAAATCCGTTGAGGAGTCAAGAGCTTCTATTAAAAATCTTCACTCAGATCAAGGGGGAGAGTTTACCTCTAATGAATTTTCTACATTCCTAGATAAGCATGGTATCAAGAGACAGTTAACAACTGCCTATACTCCTCAGCAAAATGGAGTTGCTGAGAGAAGGAACCGTTCTATCATGGAAATGGTTCGTTGTATGCTCATAGGAGCTACTCTTGGGCAACAATATTGGGAAGAAGCTGTCACCACTACAGTGTATCTTTTGAATAGGGCACCCACAAAGGCCCTAAAATGAATGACTCCACAGGAAGCATGGAGTGGTCGAAAACCCTCCATATCTCATCTACGTATTTTCGGGTGTCAAGCTTTCATGCACATACCGAAAGAGAAAAGGAAGAAGCTAGATGAGAAAACACTAAGATGTATTTTTCTTGGTTATTCTGAGCATTCTAAAGGATATCGGTTGATAGATCCTTTGACCAAGAAAATTCATATCAACAGAGATGTCTTTGATGAAGCTTTCACATCACAGAGCACATCTAAAGTACACCAAGATATTATGGAACCTAAGGAAGAGAAGATTCCTTCGTCGACTCAGACAGGAGGTCCTTCTACATCTTCTTCAACCCCACCGAAGAAGAATCCTAAATGGTGTACAAATACAATCAGAGACGCAAATTTATCCACTCCTCCCAATATGAATTTGGATAGACCTCGTACACGCGGTATGGCTCAAAAGGAAAGAGAAGCCAGAGAAACTGGTGAGGTTGATGATCTTTGTCAATCTTTTGAGGAACTTTCGGTGACTCCAAGTACAGAATTAGAGGATATGGATATTGATGATGACAGGGCATTCATGTCTACCATAGATAGTCTTGAACCTGCATTAGTGCAAGATGCTCTCAGTGAGCCTCAGTGGAAGGCCGCTATGGATACAGAGTATGATTCTCTGATGAAAAATAAAACATGGAACCTTGTTGATCTTCCACATGGAAAGAAACCTATTGGCTGCAAATGGGTATACAAATTCAAGTACAAGGCAGATGGAACAATTGATAAGCATAAGGCCCGTCTTGTTGCAAAGGGCTATGCTCAAAAGGAAGGCATCGACTATGAGGAAACTTTTGCACCTACTGCTCGGATGACCATAATTCGGGTTATGTGTGCTATGGCAGCACAATATGGGTGGAAAGTTCACCGAGATGGATGTCAAGAGTGCCTTTCTAAATGGTGATCTCCAAGAAGAAGTCTATATGACTCAGCCTGAAGGATTTGAAGTGGAAGGCCAAAAGCAGAAGGTTTGCAAAATGGTCAAATCCTTATATGGTCTGAAACAAGCTCCTCGATCTTGGTATATAAAAATGTACAATCACCTTATGCAGCATGGATTTAAGAGATGTCCGTCAAATGCAAACCTCTATTTCAAGAAACAAGGTTCTGAGATAGTTTTGCTTGTACTCTATGTGGATGATCTGCTCATTACAGGGAGTTCAAAAACTATGATCTCTACTATCAAAAGAAACTTGTGCAAATCTTTTGAGATGACAAATCTCGGACTTCTCCATTACTGTCTTGGTCTGGAATTCAGCTAGAAGGAGCACTCCATCAAAGTGTCTCAGAAAAAATATGCCAAGACATTGCTCAAAAAATATCGCATGACTAACTGCAAGCCAATGGCAACTCCGATGGAGAATGGACTTCAGTTATCATGATATGATGATTCACCTCAGGTAGATGGTACTCTCTATCAACAGTTGATTGGGAGTCTCATATATCTGACCAATACTAGGCCAGATCTCGTATTTGTTGTCAACTATCTTTCGAGGTTCATGCAGGAGCCTAAGACCACTCATTAGAAAGTAGCAAAACGTGTTCTTCACTATGTCCGTGGTACTATGGAATATGGCCTAGAATACAAGAGGAACAACAAATTCTTCTTGCAAGGATACACGGACTCCGACTATGCCGGATCATTTGATGATCGCAAGTCAACTTCTGGATACATTTTTCATCTGGGATCCGGTCCTGTCTCTTGGCACAGCAAGAAGCAACAGGTGGTTGCTATTTCATCAACAGAGGCATAATATCATGCCGCACATGAAGCTTTGTGTGAAGTGATATGGTTACGTCGCATTCTGACAAGTATGGGCCATCCATCAAAATCTCCAATACGCTTGTTTTGCGACAATCAGGGTGTTCTGAACCTCATCAAGAATCCAGTGCATCATGAAAGAACAAAGCACATTGACACACAATGTCATTTCATTCGAGATGAAGTTCCAAAGCACCGAATTCAGCTTCAGCACATTCCCACCGATGCTCAAGTTGCAGACATTTTCACTAAGGCACTTGGACGTGTCAAATTTGAATTGTTTCGTAGCTCACTTTGTATTGCAAAATAATGTAAGGGGATGTTAGTAGTCAAGTATAGCTATTAGTTATTACATTACCCAATTAATGTAATAAAGGGGGATGTTAGCGTACTGTTTAGGACTGTTACTATTTTGTATGTATTACACTATTTGGCAGACTGTTACAACTTCGTAACAGATCCGTTCCACCGATGACTATTCCCAGCTACTGTAAACATTATATAACCTGATGCTGAATAATAAGAACTGTTCTATTTTTCTACATTAACATCCCTACAACATCAAATACTTGATAAATTGAAGGAGCTTTAGGTCCTCTCATCTTGTTTAGCTCTTTATTAGCAACTTTACTCAAAATATTCTCTTTAATCTAGATGGATGGTGTTGTTCAAATATCTGCCTAATCAATAAACACTACATTTATGTGCCCTAGATACAACCAATATTGAAAGGCCGGAGGAAAGAGATGTCCTCCATGCCAATCTCCAAAGAGGGTCCTGAACTAATTCTAAAACTAGTTGAAGACTAGAGATGCAGGAAAGAAATTACAAATTGTGGAAAGAAATGGGAAATATGGCCACATGCCAAAGTGTAGGCTTCAGGTTAGACTAAAAAGCAGGAAAACTCTCAAGCATAAAACAACATCAAATAGAAGGAAATGCAGCAAAATAAACTCGCAATCTTGCAATAATAACTTTTAAATTAAAACCTCGGTACTCACTCTTCCACTGGCAACATTTAAATCCAAATATAGAAATTTAACTAGATAGCAAATAAAAAGAGCGAATGTTAAAGGAAGTGCACTATGCAAAAAAAAATTATATGCAGAATCGCTTATCAATTCAAAAGACTGATGTCTTTCATTAATGCAGAGAACTTAGAGAGTATTCTCGCAAAGTGTCTAACCTCTCTTTTACAACAATATTTGCTTAGTATTTATAGAGGTTTCCACCTCTTTCATTTAATACATGTGAGAGAAGAATGTTCTGGGATCAAAGACAACAACCAAAAAAATCTCCTTGATTTCTTGGAAAATTTGTGCACTTGAGAAACAAATTCCAAAAAATATGAAATTCGGACATAGATGCACATGACAGGATAAATCATTAAATTCTTTAAACAGCTTTGATACATTGTAAATCATGAAAATTTATTTCTCCTCACCTTTGTCCTTGGGATTCACAAAATAGAGTTACCGAGGGCGCCCTTCATTAAATACATGCAATTCAATATTTGATCATTTCCTTGTTCATCTTAAATTCATCTTCGCCATATCAAACGTGCGCATGACTTTCATTAAGCAAGTTTGCCCCATGGAAAGGTGAACGGGATGTTCGTCCCTAAGGAAGGACGAACGGGACGTTTGCCCCTAAGGAAGGGTGAACAAGACGTTCACCCTTGGGATGGGTGAACGTGATTCTTCATTATTGAAAGGCAGTTCACCCTTGGAATGGGCGAATGTCATGTTCGCCCCTCGACCAGGGCGCATAATATTTTTCAGGTGCATGGGCAGCCAAGTACCCCAAGGTGCATTCGCCCCAAGAAAGGGCGAACAGCATGTTCGCCCCTAAGGAAGTGTGAATGCAATTTCATACTTAAAATTTTGCCAATACATTTTCAAAATAGGTTCGTCCCAGGAAAGGGTGAATGAGGCATTCGCCCCTCCTTAAGGGTGAACGTGAATATCCATAAATACATAAAGATTTTTTCAAAGTGTCTTTAGGATTTTTCTTTGTTCTTTCTAGAATACAATATATCAGACTTCTACATACTGAATGGAAAGTATATTATCGCTTCTTATAGAAATTAATACAAAATTTTACAAAATTTCCAATGAAATACAAAATGGCCAACATTTCTTGGCGACTCACGGGGTATCCAACTCGCATGGATGCAAGCGATCCCAGGACTTTATCCATTGGGTGCAGAGTTTGTACAAAAGATGCAAACATCTTATCTTATGGGGGCCACCTGTGTGCACTCTACTTATTCTGCTTTAGCTGCAACCCTAAGCACTTTAGCATGTTTAGCTTCTTCTGTCGCATTTTTTGCTACTTCACGATCTGTTTTCGCCTTCACTTCCTATTCTGTAATAACCTCTAAAATGGCCTCGTATGTGCATATAGTGTCATGCCAAGATTTAGTGGTAAATAAGCAGTGAGTACTGAGAGACTCGTAAATGAAGTGAAGACTTTGTACATCTATCAAGATAAGGCACTTTGAACATTGAGCCAACTCGTAAAGGGAAAGCTCCAAACATATATATTTCTCCATCAGTGGCAAGACCTACGCTTGAGTGAGGGGCTTAGCCAAGGCATCAATGTCTGTAGTATCTTCAATAAACACACTCTAGAGCTCTTGCAACTGCTCCATCAGAAGAGGCTCACCCCAATCATCTAGGAAGGTGGTGAAACCCAACCGATCAATAGTCTTAAAATGAGACATCAAAATAGTATGCTCCTGCTCAATAGTATTAAGTATGGCCCACCCCTCATTTACAAGGTCCATACGCTAAAAATAGCTTCATAGAGTTACCCTCACTCGGTACCAAGCATAGTCCATCTTGCTAAGAGGGTGAATATACAAAGACATATTCAACAAAGCTTGTATCTTCACAGCTATCTCCATATGGGGTGACAACAACTCCACTGAGTCAATCATTTGTTGCCCAAGCTAGATTTTTATCCCTACTTCCCATAAGTACTACAAAACCTTGACTGCGTGCATGACCAACTTTATGGAATTTTGTACAGAGCGAAGGTGAAGGTCTCTTATGCTATCACACAAAAACCCCACAACAGATGTTACCTTATCTTCAAGCAACTTTTTGAGTTCTTTGACCTATTATTGAAGGTTATGCATATCAATCTAAGCAGCATCACGCTCCTTTAAGTGCACCTTGACTTTATTGCAAAAATATTTCCTTTCAGTGGCCATTTTTTCTTCATTGCCTTGCTCTTATCCAGCACACTCTCCATCTCAATTACCCTATCTTGCAGCTCAAAATATTTTTCTTTATAATACTCCCCATGCAAATACAAGGAGCTCATACATACTTGCATATTGTCCATTTTTTAAATGGGATCAATCCATGTCATATCTTCAGTTATAGTCTCAGAAACATATTCCTCAGGCTGCAACTCATCTTAAGGATTTTGAACCATCAGATTGAATGTTGTCACATGAGCCTCCTTGGCAATTGGATCAAATGCCACCTTCTTGATCGGTCACGCTCATGCCAAAGCTTCTTTCTGCTACATACTATTTAACCATTGAGAGGATTTCAGATGCACTTGATTTAATTTTTCAACATTCAACTACGTGTGGGCCACTTGCACCTCTGGAACAGTCTATAGCTCCAAAAATAGGGTAAATGGAACAAAAATATTTGGGCAACTAAGTCCAGTGGACACGAAAAACACAAATTGAAGTGGAGGAATGGACACAAGGATGGTGGAAGAGAGGGAAATAGTGGACGAGATGGAGGGCACAGATGCAATCATGGTTACGCTAAGCCTAGACGGAGATTGTGTACTAATAGCTGCAATGGTGGAAGAAATGACGATCGAGGGAAGGGGACGCGAAAAAGGATTAGTCCCTGATGCATAAGAACTAAAAGAAATGGATGGTGAGGAAGTGGGAATGAAAGGAGCAGCATTGACTTCAAAAATGGAAGTATCAAAAGCTAAAGAGGGAACCATAGAAAGAGAAATGGAAGGAAGACCAAAGGGTAGGAAGGTCAAAAATGGAGGGGAAAAAAATGAAATTGAGGGGACTGAAGAAGAAATCATTGCGTGCCCAATGATGGAAAGGGAAGATGAAGGAATAGATGACATACCTTGGGGCATAAGCGCCACTGGTTCTATGGATGGTCGAGGTTGTGCAACTACCTCCTTTCCCTGCTCTACCTCCTGCTCGCCAACATTGAGGACTAATTCTTCATCCAAAATCTCAACATGAGAATCTTCTAAAAGTTGCTCCTACTCTTGTTACGCCATGAAAATTATTTGCGCTATTGATGTAGGGTGCTCACCATTGATTACAAGGTTCACTGCTAGTATAGAAGCAACTATGGAACTCTATGTAACAGGAATCATAGTACCAAAGACATGGATACTATAATAGTTAAAGTTGTGGTCGCACCATTTCTAGGCCACTTAGCTGCTTTAGGAAAAGGGGGTGCCATTGACTATTTTTGTTGCTTAGGCAAGGTAACTTCTTTAGGAGGGTGCTTCACCCTTTGAGTTCACTTTTGAAAAACATGTGAGTGTTCTTCTTCTTCCTCTTCTTCTTCAATGTTATCCTCAACCATAGGACTCTCCTCCTCAGGTTTGCTTTCACCACTTTTGGACTACTAAAAACTTTGTGGCAAAATGGTGGCAATAGTGACAGGTTGATAGGAATCCACAAACCTATCATAAACCTGAGAAAACTGTGTATCAAGCTTCAATCCATAAGTAGCATAGGGCTTCCTTCGATGAATGTGCATTACCCACCAATTCATAATTTCTCCTCCTTCCAACAAGGGTTTACCTCTTGGACAGTCCCAAACAGGCCTGGAGGAGGAATATGCATTTTATTATTTCCTGGATTATACTCTACTTCTTACTCATAATAATTGTGCCATGGAGGAAAGGAGGATATTTTTTCCACATGTCAGTTCATGTTTGGTCCATCAAAATTGTTTCGATGCTTATGAATATCTGGGCGTGGGCAACAATGAAAGGTCTTCACTTTAATAAGCACAAAAAATTTCCAAGTGGATCATACCGCCATCGTTGTGGCAACTCAATTAGTCCTAGGTCTTGAAGTGCCACCATCAAAAGGCGGTTTTGCCCAACTTGGTTTACTTCTATACTCCTGAACTTAAGAGGCATAGTACAGGTCATTTTATTCCCTTGTCCAACATCGTATATATCATTAATATAATCCATACAGCGCACAACTTCCATAGCAAAAACATGCACAGTGGCAAAATAAGGCAACACAAAAGGTTTACCTATATATCCAAAAATTCAAACAACCATTCCCTGAGTGAGCAAAAATATGTCACCCATCTCCTCTAAAATAATGGTATATCTCAGGTCACGAGGCACTCGATCACAACTACCACAAAGTAACTCAATGGTTGGGCCCAAAAACTAGCTATTAAAGCTATATACGGACTCCTTCTTAGTCAATACTTGAGTCCACTTATAAACTGGCAAAGGTTTGTTCTTTTCGCCTATCTACATAACAGTAATGAAAGAAAAATTTCGTTGCATCTAAAAAAATAAAAACCATACCAGCAACGAAGTATGCCAAAATGCCCTAGTCTTTCCTTCTTGCAACATCTACAACTACGAATTAATTCTCCGAGAAACAAATTCAGCCCAGTCAAAATAAATTGGATTCCTCCTGCCTCATAGTTGTGGGAGAATAAAATTCTACCTTGTAAATACATTGGGGCATAACTGCCTGCCATTTGTGCATAGTTTCATCTGAAGGTAACCCAGCAACCTAGGCAAGCATGGAATAAATATCCTGGCACTTGAATTTTGAAAGGGTTTTAGGCAAACTCGACAGCTGCCCCATTTGCAACTCCTTGATGAGTTGCGTCTCCATAAATTGCCTCATAGCAATAGTGGAAACATACTTTTCCTCTTGCTCATCCGTATGAATTTTCTTATTTACTGCATAGCTCGGCGTGCTCAACCCACAGGAAAAATCCTCTCGAACCTCATCTAGTGTAATCATAAAAAAAAATTCATTTCGAGCATTTTGGACAGCCCTAGTGGAGGAGTCATAAAATTGTGTAATTAATCGGATGAGTTTGGGGCATGGATGCACAAACGAGCAAAGATACCATGAAAGCTATGCATGGTAAGGTATCGTGAGCCAACTATTATGGGAAACCCCTTGATATACTATAGCTTCAACCTCTTCCCTTAATCTATCAATTCCCTTATGTGTGATCAAACAATCACCATTTTTGGCCATTTCATCTTCATAGGGATCTAAATCAACATAATCATTTTGTCGGGCCTTTTTAGCCCTCAAAATACTCTCTCGTTTCTTGGTTGGCTATACTTTAACATCCTTGGCACCTTTGTCTATTCTTTTCTACCTCTTCCCATCTTTTCAGATAAAAACTGTAGCTTTTTCTGCAATTCCTTGCTTAGCAACTACTAAAAATTCCTCTGCACCTTAGAAAATAGGATACAATGCATCACGAAAAGAAAAATAAATAAGGAAAACAAGACTTGCATTTTTTCTTCAAAATTTTAGCGGAGTATTACCAACTGTCATAGTAATTACATAATTAAATGCAAATGTGCCTTCAAAGAGAAATATTCTTTGAAAATCACTTAGACTCCTTTCTCGAAACGCAAAAAAACCTTCCCTTTGGTTCACTGTTAGATTATTCTTGGAAATCATGCCCACAACGTAGCACAATCTCATAGAACAACATGCCCTAATGCCAAAATCTTACTAGGAAGATCAAACCTACTGTTAATCATCAATCATTAATTTTTTTAGCTGCCTTGAAAAGCTCAATCTGAGCGCCTCCCATGTTTGAACATTATCACTTAAAGTTAGTGCCGACTACTTCCGATGACCACCATGTAACCTTTTGGCGAAATTAATCACTCCAAATGCACATATTAGGAAATATTTGCCAATGAAAGTGTCTCTCAAAACTCCATGGCACGCCTTCTTTTCTAAAGCAATCTTCACTATGTTTTTCTTCCTTTATGTTTTGTGTTTTTTCCTTTTTTTTAGAAAAAATGCCATGCATAATGCCTCTTCTTATTTTTTTCTTTTTTTTCTTTTTTTTTTTGGTGATGTCAACAAGACACATTTGCCTTAAAAATGGGCAAACATGATGTTCACCCCTTCCAAGGGGCACACGCAAACCTGTGTTATCACTTTGTCATCCTTGAATTTCATTTTTTTTTCTTCTTCTTTTTTTAAAAACAACATGCATATTTACACGAAAATATTACATATGTACAAGGTACTACCTTTGATTTAAAATCATGAAATATAGGCCTTCAAATGAAGGCCATTCACTAGAATTGGGTGCTCACACCCTTCCATATCATAGATTCAAAATGCATTAGAAGAAGTGACAGACGAAATCCGAAAAGGTCCCTCCCAAATTTCATCAAACTTATGATGTTTCCTAGGCTTAGATTTTTTTTTGTTCCATTTTAATATGAAGTCACCCACCTGGAAGCTTCGATCAATGGTTTTACTCTGGAACTACTTCTTCATTTCAGCAACATGTTCTACAAAAGCGTGATAAGCTTGCTCCCTTTCTTCTTCTAATTAGAGCAACTGTGCCAACCTTACCTCTATGGGACTATTTTCTTTGTTTTCATCTTGAAACATCTGCAAAGTTTGAAGCATAGGAAGTTCAATATGGGTAGGAAGGATAGATTATTTCCCATAATCCAAAGTATACGGGGATGTTTTAATGGACTTATTTACTGAAATGTGATTGGCCCAAAGCGCGATTTAACAACAAATGCCAATTTCTCTTATTCTCACCCATTATCCTCTTCAGAATCTGAAGCAAATTTTTGTTGGTTGACTCAGCCAATCCATTTCCCTGTGGGTAATAATTGGAAGATGTCTTCAAATAAATACCATACTTGCTGGAAAATTTGGTAATTTTGTCTCCAATGAAAAGAGCACCATTATCAGTAACCAAGGAATCAGGTATACCAAAATGGGTGATGAGGCTCTCCAGAAAAGAAATAACAGTCACCTAATCAGCATATTTTTTTGGTATAGCTTCTTCCCATCTAGTGAAGTAATCTATTGTATCCAGAATATACTTATGCTATGCAGAGGAGTGCATATCAATAACACCTATAAAATCAAGATCCCACTATTGAAAGGGTGCCTCTACCTAAATTAGATGCAATGGTGATGCTCCTTTTCTCATTCGTCCCACATATCTTTGACAATTGTACTGCTGACTTATCTTGTGCGAATTGGAAAAAAATGTAGGCCAATAATAGCCTGCTCAAATATTTTCAGAGCCATAGGTCTACCGGCATAGTGCCCTCCTGACAACCTGAAATGGAACTCCTCTAAAAAAAATTATTTTTCATAATCTTTCACACATCTAAGGAGTATGCCATCCATTTTCTTATAATATAGGTCATTGGGAAACGACACATTCCTAAGTGCCTACAATCTGAACCTTCAGTTTTGTGAGGGGTTAAAGTGGATAGGACACCTTCCAGAAGTAAAATACTCAAGGAGTTCCTCAATCCATTCTTTGTCACCCACTGCATTATTCGCATAAATTACATATTCAATATTTATCTCAACAACCGTGCTTTTGGCCAACTCTTGACACAGAGTGCGCCCATGAACTAAATTTTTCAGCTTGATCTCTACATCATACTCCTGGATCTTTGAAACCCATTCAGATCTCTTATCACCCAACTCTCCTTGAATTATAAAATTCTAAACATCAGGGTGAATGACGTAAACCATAGTTCTACTCTGAGAAACGAAGTGGCAAAACTTCTTCAAGGCTTTCATAATTGCATAAACCTACTTCTCAATAAAATTGTACTTCTCTCGGTGTGGCACAATAACCTAACGTAGAAAAGTGATAGGCTTTTCTTTGCCATCATCTTGTTTTTGTGTGAGCATGATAGCATAGCTCTCCTACTCACCTACTGCATATAGTATAAAATCTTTGGAGTAGTCAGGATTGATCAATACTGGCGCCTGAGTTATCCTCTCTTTGATTTCTTGAAAATCTCACTTCTAGGCCTCCGTCCATTTAAACTCAACATTCTTTTTCAAGAGCTCTATCATTGGTTTGACAACTTGGGCAAAATCAGCAATAAACTTGTGAATGAAGTTTATTTGTCCAAATAAGGACTGCAATTTTTTCTTATTCGTAGGTAGCGATAATTTCATTAGCACTTCAGCTCATGTAGGATCTATGGCCAATCCTTACCATGAGATCACATGGCCCAGTATCTTCCTTTCCTTGATCACAAAAATTGACTTGTTTAGATTTATGGAAATCCTGAATTCTTGGCACTTCTCAAATATTTTCCTTAAATGAGAAACATGATCTATTCTACAATGTGAAAACACCGTCATATCATCAAGATAAATTACAATTATTTTATTTAGAAACTCATTGAAGGTGACGTCCATGGCTCTTTGAAAGTTTGCACCAGCATTTGAAAGCTTGAAAGGCATCCATTGATAAGCGATTGTACCCCACTTAGTTGTAAACTTTGTCTTGTATTGATCCTCATCCTTAACCCAAATTTGATTGTATCTAGAGAAGCCATCTAACAAGGAAAAAATCTGAGCACCAACCACAACATGAATAATCTGATCTATCTGGGGAAGAGGATAATGATCCTTAAGTGATGCCTGATTTAAATTTTGAAAGTCAGCACACAGACATATATCTCCATTCTTATTTCTTATAGGGATCTAAATTATGAATGTAAATAGCCTTAATCATACATGTACAAAGCATGTAGCACAACTTACAATATTAGTTGCTCAAATGTATGTAAATTTTATTACTCCTATTTATATTACAAAATATAGTACTTGAATCTTGATAATGATATTGATAATTGCTTCTCTATGCTCACTAGGCTCACTATGTTTACTATGGAGTAATATATAGCCATTGAAGAAAATATTAAAGGTGGTTCATCCAATATGGGCTACTCCACGAAGAAAATATTTCTTACTAAATTTTCTCAACAAATATTCTTGGAAATCAATTCCCTATTACAATGTTTATGGACCTCTATCCAAAGGAGACACCAATTCCCTATGCTCTGATTTGTGGATCTCTCTCCATAGGAGAACTCTTTGCCCTTTTCTCTAGTTCATGGAACTTGATCCAAGAGACCTCTATCTCCTCAACTAGTTTGTGGATCTCTCTCTATAGGAAAAATCTATCTTCCCAGATGGTTTGTGGATCACACTCCATAGGAGAACTCTTTCCTCTTTCTTTGGTTCATGGATATCTACCCATAGGAGAACTCTTTCCCCTCTACTCTGGTTCATGATCTTCTAGAAGACTTCTACCCCCACTGCTCTAGCTTTTGGATCTCTCTCTACAAAATACCTTTATCCTCACTACCCTGGCTAATGCATCTCTATCCACTTGAGATTGTTGTTCTCTGCTCTATCACCTCCAAATATTACTCTCAAATCTGTCTCAGATCTGCATCAAATTATATCCCAAGTGTAGTATAAATCTACTCTAACTCTAATCATAAATCTCTATCTCAAATATTTCCTCAAGCCTTAACACAAATCTTGATCAAATCACCAATTAACTCTACTTAGATCTACCCCAATCCTTAACACAAATCTTGAACAAATCAATCAATAAAATCTACTTAGATATACCCCAAGCCTTAACACAAAGCCTGAATAAATCAATCAATGAACTCTGCTCTCAAGTCTTCACCAAGACATTCTCAAATCTACCTTCAAGTCCTCTCAAGAACTTTCTCAATCCTGCTCTCAAGTCTTCACCAAGACTTGCTCAAATCTACCTGTAAGTCCTCTCAAGAACTTTATCAATCCTGCTCTCAAGTCTTCACCAAGACTTGATCAAATCTGCCTTCAAGTCCTCTCAAGAAATTGCTCAAAACTACTCTTAAATCTTCACCAATACTTTCTCAAATTTACCTTCAACTCCTCTAAATAACTTGCTCAATACTACTCTCAAGTCTTCACCAAGACTTTCTCAAATTTGCCTTCAAGTCCTCTCAAGAACTTGGTCAATCCTACTCTCAAGTCTTCACCAAGATTTGCTCAAATTTACCTTCAAGTCCTCTCAATAACTTTCTCAAATATACTTTAGCATATGCTCAAACCTGCTCTAACGCATGCTCAAAACAATTCACAAAATATGCTCAGTCAATCTCAAATCTTGCACACAATGCTATCAAATGATTTGTCTAATCTTCAAGGTAACTTATTTAACTTGAAACAGTTTAGACATATTCTATCCAAAATTTGTTTAACCTCTGGAACATATAGATATTGATGTACTCTATCAAAAATCAATATGTTCGACTCAATCATTAAGTCTGTTGCTTTCACAAATCTTATTTCTAATGTTTGCACATTCACTTCCAATATCACTCAAAACCAAAGCTCAATAATTTTATTCAATCATTCGACCAATGAAACATAACTTGCTCAAAAACCCTAAACAGGTGTTTTCATACTTCTCCAAACAAAGTGTACAATGTGGGTCTCAAACCCTAACTCAAATAACCCTCAATCTATATCTCAAATGTTCTCTAAACATTCACCAATGAAGCATATAAAAATTCACTCAAATATTTCCAACAATGCTTATCAAACAATACTTTTCACTCCACCTTATATTTCACAACATTCATGTCAACATTTCAAACAAAATATGATGTGCCTCTACCTATTTTATTTTATGGAGATATGTCTTCAAAACCTATTTTACTCACAACCAAATCCTTTTGCCAATTCTAGGTTAGATAGCAACAGTCTATCTCAAAAATTCTCCACAAGAATATTCACTTCAACAAATATTTGACCATACAAGGAATACAATAAAATGTCAAGTCACAAATACACCTTATCACTCCTTTGAAAATAATATTCAACACACATTAAAAATAAAGTTCCTTGTTTACACCTTATAATCTCCTTCTCTTTCAAAATAATATTCAACACATATCAAAAATAAATTTCCTTCTTTACACCTTATAATCTCCAATGCTTGATTTATTTCCGAAGCACCCAAAGTAAAATATTTAATTAAAACACCTTATGACTCCCTAATAAATTTCACACTTGGCCCTTTTAGTATCACGTGGCCTCAAAACAATTTTTGTTTTGTAAAGCCTTTGACAAATTTAACTCAAAAATTGCACACCTTAATAATCTGCCCACTTCACAAAAATGTTTGCACGTGCATCAATAGCCATTGCAAAAATTGAAATTGTGACCTTAGCCACCACAACACCCTATCCAAATCTAGGCTACCACCTGTGCTATGCGTCCACATCTGAATCAACATGCACTCTCTCCCATACAATATTTGCTTCTCACAACATTCACCAAAAACAAAAAGCTCTTTCCTCATTCACCAAAATGAACTGTGTGGGATTTGAAACTAAGACCCACCTCTAAAAATACCTTAGCCAAGCTTCAACTACCATATACACTAGCCAGTGTAGATAAAACTAAGTCTATCATCGTCTCCTCTTATACCACAACATTTGCCTCAAACTCAGTGTAAACCTTTATCTTTTTCTCCCTTTGGAAATTAAATCGAGCGCATGCCAAGGAGATTTAATTCGTGGGATCATTTTACCAATGTAAACCTTTGAATATTTATATGTGCTTAGAGTTACCTTGTGATGTTGACACATATTAAAATTAAACTTTTGGATTTTTGATTTATATTATATTTTAATTATAATTATTTAAATTCAATTAATTTAAATATTATAATTTAAATATCAACATTCTTTTTGGGTCTTTCGTAAGAATAATCTATTGCCACATATTAATGAATATTTTAACCTTTGTCCCATATATTATAATGCAAATAATTATAATATTATTTCTTTTAAAATTGTCTTCTTTTTCTTTTGAAAATCCCTATTGGCCAGATATTATAATATTAAAATATTACAATATTAGTATTTTTCACTTGCTCTCTTTTTGCACATAGTCTTCAATCTTGGCCTTTAAACTTGTCCTTGTCATAATTTTATAGCCCATGCTATTTTGACATCAATGACAATCTATTATGCTCAAATTTTCAATAATCCCCCCCTTTGTCATTGATGACAACCACTTTCTAAAAAACTTTATTTCATATCTGCTCCCCCTGAGAAACTGCTCCCCTTGATTGAATGCTCTCCCCCTAACTCAAATATTTCCCCCTTTGTCATCAATAGCAAAGGGACTCCTTTGGGGCTACAGATAAGAATCTTATCTTAGACCCCTCCCCACCTCATTTCCTTGAGGTAATTAATTTTGGGGTGGGAGTAAATTTACTCGTAGCATACAATGTTATTTTCCTTTGTCAATCTTCTTTATCAACATACCCTTTTGGTTCCTTTGACTATCCTTGTTCTTGATTGTCTTTGGAAGCTCTGGAAACTTTTTTCTACACCACTTGGCCATATGCCCAACATTATTTCACTTGTAAAACTTAATTTTGTGGTTCCTTGAAGGTGCAAGTGTCTTTCCTCCTGGTGAAGCCATACCTATTTTTGTCATGAATGAAGAACACAAGCTTATACTGAGAGGGGGGGTGAACAGTATAAGACCACTTTTAACTTTAACTTTCAAAATAGCTTTCAAACCAATAACATGCAGAATAAAGATAGCAGTAATAACAGCAGTAAAACAATGCACAAAATGCAATCCACAAAGAGACACAACAATTTACGTGGTTCACCCAAGGTGGGCTACTCCACGGATAAAACTTTTCTTCTAAAAGTTGTATCAAAGTCCTCTGGGAATCCTTCCCGATTACAATGTTTATGAGCCTCAGCTCAAAGGAGACACCTTCCCCTAATTTTGCTTTGGCTGGTGATCCTCTAGAAGACCTCTACCTCCTCTGCCCTTAGCAAGTGGAATTCTGTCCATAGAAGACACTTGTCTTCCCTGCTCTGGCTGGAGATCTCTGTCCTCAATTCTGTCACAGCAAAGCTGGTCCTCTTCTCTACACCAAACATAGTCCTTCGGTCTGGCACAACATTATCCTCTTCCTCTATTCTTTTTTGCACTTGGTTGAAACCAATATTTTATTATCTACGCAAATACAACAGTTCTCGATCAAAAAACATAGTAGCATAGATTTCACGTATTCTACGTATACACAGCAATACAGTCTTCACAAAATATAGCAGCACTATCTTCGCAAATACAGTAGCACTTCCTTTGCACTCTTTGCCTAAATCATGATAGCACTATCTTCGCAACCTCTGTCTAAACATAGCAGACGCTCAGGCTTCTACTTATGCACTTCTACGATCGATCTTCTCCTCGCACTCTCTCTACGCAATTCGCACTTCGAATGCACACATAATCGATGATCAAACTATTCAAACATCCCTCCTTTTATAGAGTAAGATCCATGGTCATTACATCCAAACTTAGTCGGTTGTTATACTTCCATTGCGTCGGCTGCAAAACCCTGTGCTGCATCGGCCCAGATTTTAACTTTGTCGGCTCAAAGTTAACTTTGTCCTCAACCGCCTCCCTATAGCTTCTGGCGCGAAACTTCAACATGTCGTGATATCATGACACCTTTTCCCATCGTACACCTTCTATTGCTTGTTGTAGCGATATCACGATGCTTTTGCTTTTGACTGCTTCCTTTGCTCTTCTGTCATGAAATCATGACACTTTTGCCTCTTGCTGATGTCATCTTGCTTCTATCATGAAATCATGACGCTTTAGACTTCAAAGCCTTCTTCTCCGCTTCTATCATGAAATCGTGACACCTTTGCCTCTTGTTGACGTCATCTGCATTCCTGTCATGAAATCGTGATGCTTTAGACTTCAAAGCCTTCTTCTTCACTTGCACCAGTGAAAATGGAACATGTCGCGAAATCGTGATGCTTTCGCTGCCTTAAGCTCTTTTCTGCCAAATGCTCACGAAACTGGGACATGTCACGAAATCGTGATGCTTTCGCAGCCTTAAGCACTTTTCTGCCATATGCCCGCGAAACTGGAACATGTCACGAAATCATGATGCTTTTGCCAACTGCAAGCTGCCAACTCAACCTGTCGCGAAATCGTGACACTTTCTGCATCCGTACAACTTCTTTGAAACCTGTCACAAAATCGTGACACTTCCTGCAACTCAACACTGCCAACTCAACTTGTCGTGAAATCGTGACACTTTCTGCATCCGTACAACTTCATTGAAACTTGTCACAAAATCGTGACACTTCCTGCAACTCAACACTGCCAACTCAACTTGTCACGAAATCATGATAGTTTTGCCTAAACTTTCTCTCTCCTCAAACATGTCGCGAAATCGTGACAGTTTTTCCTGCTTCGTCTCTGCCTTCCAGCATGTCGCGAAATCGTGATAGTTTTGCCAGAACTTTCTCTCTCCTCAAACATGTCGCGAAATCGCGACAATTTTGCCAGCACTTTCTCTCTCCTGAAACATGTTGCAAAATCATGATAGTTTTTCCAGTAGCCTGCAAACTTTTTCTAACTTATCTTTTTTTGGATCTTTTGCAACTGGGCTACTCTGATTTTCTTGGAGACTTACTGACCAGCTGAAACCTTCAACAAAAACACATACTTAGACATAAAAACAAATTGCTTCAAGACCTCTTTGACATCAAAGACAACAACTACCAAGAGCTCCTTGACATCAATGACAACAACTACTTGAGCAAAGGCAATGTACTCAAGGTACCCAAAATTGCCAACAATCTCCCCCTTTGTCATTGATGGCAAACCTTTACTAAAAACACATCTTCAAGAGCCAAAACTGAAATCAATCTCTTTGAAGTTTTGCTCCCCCTGACTTGAAGCTTTCCTCTTCACTTGAAGCTCTCCCCCTTACTCATATCTCTCCCCCTTACTTAAATCTCTCCCCCTTTGTCATCAATGGCAAAGGGTCACCTTTGGGGCTTGGGACTAAGAATGAGTCTCTTAGCTTAGTCCCTCCCCCACCTCCTATTGAGGTGAATTAAAACAGGGTTGGGAGTGAAACTCCCATTAGACACTCATCATCATCAGTGTCTACAATTTCTTTGCTGGGCCTTTTCTTGAGCTCTTTGTTAATGTTTATGTTCTTGGCGCTTTTCCTGTTCTTGTTCTCATCTTTTTTCTTGTCCACACTTTGATCCTTGGACCTGTTTATACCATTGTTCCTGTTCTTGTACCTTGGAAGATTAGCTCTGCACTGTCTGGATGTGTGACCTGTGTTGTTACACTTGTAACAAACAACAACATTATTTCTTTCAGGCATAGTTGTACTTTGAATCCGCCTATTCTGACTAACCCAGTTCTTGTTATTTGCATTGCAAAAAATTGCCTTGTGCTCGAACTGATTACAAGAGTAGCAATACCCTTGAAATAAATTATGACTTCTAAAGTTATTGTTACCCTTCTTGATTTGAGACATACAATGTGCAGCCATGTGTCCAAACCTGTAACACGCAAAACATCTATCATGAAATATTCTTTTAATCGATCTCTTGGGTCCCGAGAACTTCTGTTTCACATTCAAAAATCTGTTTTCTATTTCTACGCATTCATCACTCACGGACTCATGATCTGAAGTACTTTCTTCATCAGAACTTTCTTCTTTTTGAAATCTCTTGCTAGATTCCCCAACCTGTTTCTTGTGCGGCTCAACAAAACCGAGACTTGTTTTATCTATTGGATTTCTTTGATTTTTGATGAGAGACTTAACCTTTTTGGAGCTATCCTAAAATCTGTAGAGCTTATCCTTGTAATCTTTATTTTCTTCTTTCAAAGAAACCATTTTCTGCTCTAACTCATTATACTTAAGAATCTTAGACTCTAACTCATCCTTGAGTTCCTGTGTTTTGGCTATAGAGAAGTCAAGACTTTCTATAAGATCGTCTCTCTCCATACAACATTCATCTAACTTAACCTTGAGTCTATCATTCTTCTTTCTTTCCTTTTCCAAAGCATCGAGAGCATTATTGAGTTCACATTCAAGATTCTCTATTTGATTGCACTTTGAATTATCAAGACCTTTTTCTGATTTCTTATTACTAGATGTGCTACCCTTTTCAAAAACCATACATGCATCTTCCTTATCATTTTCTAAAGCATCCTCATACATACTAGCAACCAATTCATTATTTGTGCAATCATCCTCAAGGTGCCCAAAATTTCCACATCTAAAGCATTTCATGACCATGAATTTATGTTTTGGTTCTTCCTCTTTTTCTGAAATGAACAGCATCTCATTTTCATTATCACTGGAAGAGCTTTCACTATCACTGCTAGAACACTTACTTTGTCCAAATAGAAGCTCTTCTTGTTCTTGTGTGAATACCTCTTTCCTTGATTGTTGTGATCATCTTTGTTCTTTCTGTAATACCTGTGCTTTTCAGAATCCTTGCTCTTAACATCCTGTATATCTTCATCACTTTCATCTTTGGAAACAGTACAGTCAGTAGCATAATGACCATACTTTCCACAATTGAAACATCTTATATTTTTCTTGCTTTTGTGCTTTCTAGAGAATTTGCCTTTCTTGTTGTAATATGCTTCTTCCTCACTAGAAGACTCATCACTCTCTTGAATCTGTTTGCCTTTTTATTTCTTGGTAGCTTTGAAAGCTGCCTCTTTCTTTATATCAACATTCACTTGAGTTCTCATCTCAAAAGCTGCAAGAATACTATGGAGCTCATCCTTTTTCAACTTATCTAAATCTTTGGCTTCCTCAATAGCAGAAATATTTTCACTAAATCTATTAGGAAGAGATCTTAAAATCTTATCACACACATCATTTTCAGCAAGTTCAAGACCTAAGTCTTTCATGGAGTTCACAATCTCATCCATCCAAAGCATGTAGTCACTAATATTTTCATCATCATTCATCTTGAGTTGTTCAAACATACCTTTAAAATGTCTCAATTTGGCCTTTCGAACATTTGCATCACCTGTATGAACAACCTGCAATTGTTTCCACATTTCACTAGCTGTCTTGCAGTGAATAACTTTGGTAAGATCAGCCTTCTGTAAACCTTTCAGGATTGCATTCATGGCTTTTGAGTTGCTGTGATGTAGGAGTCTGTCTTCTTTAGTATAAGGACCATTTTCAAGAATGGTGTACCCATCTTCAATAACTTCCCATACCTCATTAAGAAGAGCCATAAGATAGACTTTCATTCTTGCACTCCACAGGCCAAAATCTGATCCATCAAGAATAGGTGTTGCATTGCCACCTGAAAAATCCATAGTGATCTTAACCAGTTCTTCCTTCCGACTGTAAAACCTTTCCGAAGGAACCCGCTCTGATACCAATTGAAGAACACAAGCTTATACTGAGAGGGGGGGGGTGAACAGTATAAGACCACTTTTAACTTTAACTTTCAAAATAGCTTTCAAACCAATAACATGCAGAATAAAGATAGCAGTAATAACAACAGTAAAACAATGCACAAAATGCAATCCACAAAGAGACACAGCAATTTACGTGGTTCACCCAAGGTGGGCTACTCCACGGATAAAACTTTTCTTCTAAAATTTGTATCAAAGTCCTCTGGGAATCCTTCTCGATTACAATGTTTATGAGCCTCAGCTCAAAGGAGACACCTTCCCCTAATTCTGCTTTGGCTGGTGATCCTCTAGAAGACCTCTACCTCCTCTGCCCTTAGCAAGTGGAATTCTATCCACAGAAGACACCTGTCTTCCCTGCTCTGGCTGGAGATCTCTGTCCTCAATTCTGTCACAGCAAAGCTGGTCCTCTTCTCTGCACCAAACACAGTCCTTCGATCTAGCACAATATTGTCCTCTTCCTCTGTTCTTTTTTGCACTTGGTTGAAACCAATATTTTACTGTCTACGCAAATACAGCAGTTCTCGATCAAAAACATAGTAGCACAGATTTCGCGTATTCTATGTATACACAACAATACAGTCTTTGCAAAATATAGTAGCACTATCTTCGCAAATACAACAGCACTTCCTTTGCACTCTTTGCCTAAATCACGATAGCACTATCTTCGCAACCTCTGTCTAAACACAGCAGACGCTCAGGCTTCTACTTATGCACTTCTACGATCGATCTTCTCCCCGCACTCTCTCTGCATAATTCACACTTCGAATGCACACATAATCGATGATCAAACTATTCAAACATCCCTCCTTTTATAGAGTAAGATCCATGGTCATTACATCCAAACTTAGTCGGCTGTTATACTTCCACTACGTCGACTGCAAAACCCTGTGCTGCATTGGCCCAAATTTTAACTTTGTCGGCTCAAAGTTAACTCTGTCCTCAACCGCCTCCCTGTAGCTTCTAGCGTGAAACTTCAACATGTCGCGATATCGTGACACCTTTGCCCATCGTACACCTTCTATTGCTTGTTATAGCGATATCGTGACGCTTTTGCTTTTGTCTGCTTCCTTTGCTCTTCTATCACGAAATCGTGACACTTTTGCCTCTTGTTGATGTCATCTTGCTTCTGTCGCGAAATCATGATGCTTTAGACTTCAAAGCCTTCTTCTCTGCTTCTATCGCAAAATCATGACACCTTTGCCTCTTGTTGATGTCATCTGCATTCCTGTCACGAAATCGTGACGCTTTAGACTTCAAAGCCTTCTTCTCCGCTTGCACCAGCGAAAATGGAACATGTCACGAAATCATGACGCTTTCGCTGCCTTAAGCTCTTTTTTGCCAAATGCTCATGAAACTGGGACATGTCATGAAATCACGATGCTTTCGTAGCCTTAAGCACTTTTCTACCATATGCCCACGAAACTGGAACATGTCACGAAATCGTGACGCTTTTGCCAACTGCAAGCTGCCAACTCAACCTGTCACGAAATCGTGACACTTTTTGCATCCGTACAACTTCTTTGAAACCTGTCGTGAAATCATGACACTTCCTGCAACTCAACACTGCCAACTCAACTTGTCATGAAATCGTGACACTTTCTACATCCGTACAACTTCATTGAAACTTGTCGCGAAATCGCGACACTTCCTGCAACTCAACACTGCCAACTCAACTTGTCACGAAATCATGATAGTTTTGCCTAGACTTTCTCTCTCCTCAAACATGTCACGAAATCATGATAGTTTTGCCTGCTTCGTCTCTGCCTTCCAGCATGTCGCGAAATCATCACATTCTTGAAGTTGAGCCTTGAATCTTGAATTCTACTTTCTAACCTTTTTCAATTCTTTTTGAGCAAAAATAAGTTTAGCTTCTAAATCTACTACTCCTTCCTCTTTATTTTCTAATTATTTCTCTACTTATTTGTCTTCAGAGCATCTTCAAATATTTTATATTTATCTTCAATAGGATCACTTCCTTCATCTTCTATTGCCAAGAAGATAATTTCTTCTTCTTCACTATTTTAGGATCTTTCATCGCTATCACTTGAAACCTTGCCTATCTTGTCTGCATAAAAACTCTTCTTATGCCTCTGAAAATTTTTCTTTTCATGCTTGTTTTGTCTATACCTATTTTTTTCATACCTATATTTTCTTGCTTCCTTTCTCTTATGATCTTGTTTCTCTTCACTACTACTACTTCCAGCTTCTATATAATTAGATTCATAGTGACCATATTTACCACAATTGAAACACTTAAATATTTTCATACCTTTGTGCTTTCTTGAGTCCTTGTTCCTTCTACCATAGTTTACTTCTTCATAATTGGATGACTCATCACTTGAATCTAGCTTCTTATATTTTGTCTTCTTTTCTACTTTAAATGCTACCTCTTTCTTGGGGATAGGATCCTCTCCTATTCTCATCTCATAAGTTGTGATAGTCCCATGCAACTCATCCATAGTAAAATTTTTAATATCTCTTGTTTCTTCTATGGCTAAAACCTTTTCACTTTACCTCATAGGGAGTGACCTTAAAACCTTTTGACAAACATTTGATTCTTCAACTTTAAACCCAAGTCCTCACATGGAGTTAACAACCTCATACAAACAGAGTAAGTATGTAGCAATGTCTTCCTCATCCTTTATATTCAAGTCTTCAAATATTTTCTTGTGATTTTGCAATTTTACCATATTGACCTTTTTATCTCCCTCATATATTTTCTTCAACTTTTCCCAAATATCTTTTGTTGATTTGCAATGCATAACTTTTACAAAATCTAATTCACATAAACCACTTAAGATTGTATTCATTTCCTTTGCATTATATAGATGTAGGATCTTACCATCTTTATATGTAGGAGGACTAGCTAGAGGTGTGTATCCATCCTCAACTTCTTGCCATGTCTCATATCCTTGTGCCATCAAGTAATTCTTCATTCTTATGTTCCAAAAAGCATAATTTTTCCCATAAAACAATGATACCTTGTTTTCTGAAGATCCACTCTGAGATGCCATCTGTGTTCATGTATACTTTTCCTTCAAGCTGTTAAACTCTTTTGAAGGAACCCACTCTGATACCAATTGAAAAACACAAGCTTATACTAAGATGAGGGGGTGAATAGTATAAGACCAACTTTCACTTTTCTTTCCCAAATAATATTATCTAATATTATCAATGGAAATATCAATAGTAGTAATTAAATCAATGCATAAATCATCACACATAATAGATACACCAATTTAACATGGTTCACCCAATGTGGGCTACTCCACGGAGAAAATATTTCTTACTAAATTTTCTCAAAAATTCTTCTTGATAATCAATTCCCTATTACAATATTTATGAACCTCTATCCAAAGGAGACACCAATCCTCTATGCTCTGATTTATGGATCTCTCTCCATAGGAGAACTCTTTCCCTTTTTCTCTGGTTCTGGAACTTGATCTTAGGAGATCTCTATCTTCTCAATTGTTTCGTGGATCTCTCTCCATAGAAGAACTCTTTATTCCCAGTTGGTTTGTGGATCACACTAAATAGGAGAACTCTTTCCCTTACTCTGGTTCATGGATCTCTATTTACAAGAGAACTCTTCCCCCTCTACTCTGGTTCATAATCTTATAGAATATTTTTACCCCCATTACTCTAGCTTGTGTATCTCTCTCCATAGAAGACCTATGTCCTCATTACCCTTCCTAATGGATATCTATCCATTGGAGACTATTGTCCTCTACTCTATCACTTCCAAACCTTACTCTCAACTCTATCTTATATCTACATAAAACTCTATCCCAAGTGTAGTACAAATCTACTCTAACTCTGCTCACAAATCTATATCTCAAATCTATCCTCAAGCCTTAACACAAAGCTTGATAAAATCACCAATCAACTCTGCTCAGATCTACCCCAAGCCTTAACATAAATATTGAACAAATAAATCAATCAACTCTGCTTAGATATACCCCAAGCCTTAACTCAAAGCTTAAACAACTCAATAAATCTACTCTGCTCTAAATTCTTCACTAGTAATTTCTAAAATCTACCTTCAACTCCTCTCAAGAACTTGCTCAATCCTGCTCTCAAGTCTTCACCAAGACTTTCTCAAATTTACCTTCAATTCCTATTAAGAACTTGCTCAATCCTACTCTCAAGTCTTCACCAAGACTTGTTATAATATGCCTTCAAGTCCTCTCAAGTACTTGCTCAATATTTCTCTCAAGTCTTCACAAAGACTTGCTCAAATCTACCTTCAAGTCCTCTCAAGAACTTGCTCAATACTACTCTCAAGTCTTCACAAATACTTGCTCAAATCTGCCTTCAAGTCCTCTTAAGAACTTGCTCAATAATACTCTCAAGTCTTCACCAAGACTTGCTCAAATATACCTTCAATTCCTCTCAATAACTTACTCAAATATTCTCTAGCATATGCTCAAACCTGCTCTAACACATGCTCAAAACAATTCACAAAATATGCTCAATCAATCTCAAATCTTGTACACAATGTTATCAAATGCTTTGTCTTATCTTCAAGGTAATTCCTTTAACTTGAAGCAGTTTAGACATATTCTATCCAAAATTTGTTTAACCTCTGGAACATATAGAGAATGATGTACTCTATCAAAAATCAATATGTTCTACTCAATCATTAAGTCTGTTGCTTTCACAAATCTTATTTCTAATGTTTGCACATTCACTTTCAATATCACTCAAAACCAATGCTCAATAATTTCACTCAATCATTCAACCAATGAAACATAACTTGCTCACAAACCCTAAACAAGTATTTTCATATTTATCTAAAAAAAGTGCACAATGTGGGTCTCAAACCCTAACTCAAATAATCCTCAATATCTATCTCAAATGTTCTCTAAACATTCACCAATGAAGCATATAAAAATTCACTCAAATATTTCCAATAATGCTTATCAAAAAATACTTTTCACTCCACCTTATATTTCACAACATTCATTTCAACGTTTCAAACAAAGGATGATGTGCCCATACCTATGTTCTTTGATGGATATATTTCTTCAAAACCTGTTTTACTCACAACCAAATCCTTTTGCCAATTCTAGTTTAGATAGAAACAGTCTATCTCAAAAATTCTCCACAAGAATATTTACTTCAACAAATATTTCACCATACAAGGAATACAATAAAATATCAAGTCACAAATACACCTTATCACTCCTTTGAAAATAATATTCAACACACATTAAAAATAAAGTTCCTTGTTTACACCTTATAATCTCCTTCTCTTTCAAAATAATATTCAACACATAAAAAATAAAGTTCCTTGTTTACACCTTATAATCTCCAATGCTTGATTTATTCCTAATTACCCAAAGTAAAATATTTAATTAACACACCTTATGACTCCCTAAAAAATTCCACACTTGGCCCTTTCAATATTATGTGGCCTCAAAAAAAATTTTATTTTCCAAAGCCTTTGACAAATTTAACTCAAAAATTGTATACCTTAATAATTTGTCCACTTCACAAAAATGTTTGCACGTGCATCAACAGTCACCACCAAAATTGAAACCATGACCTTAGCCACCACAATGCCCTAGCCAAAGCTAGGCTACCACCTATGCTATGCATCCACACATGAATCAATGTGCACTCTCTCCCATACAACATCTACTTCTCACAATGTTCACCAAAAATGAAAAGCTCTTTCCTCCACCAAAATGAACTACATGGGATTCAAAACTGAGACCCACCTCTATGAATACTTTAGCCAAGACTCAACTACCATCTACGCTACCCAATGTGGATGAAACTAATTCTATCATCGTCTCCTTTTATACCGCAATGTCTACCTCAAACTCAGCATAAACCTTTGTCTTCTTCTCCCTTTGGAAATCCAATCAAGCGCATGCGAAGGAGATTTAATTTGTGGGATAATTTTACCAATGCAAACCTTCAAATATTTATATGTGCTTTGAGTTACCTTGTGACGTCGGCGCATATTAAAATCAAACTTTTGGCTTTTTTATTTATATTATATTTTAATTATAATTATTTAAATTCAATGAATTTAAATATCAACATTATTTTTGGGTCTTTTCTTAAGAATAATCTATTTCCACCTCTTAATGAATATTTTAACCTTTGTACCATATATTATAATGCAAATCATTATAATATTATTTATTTTAAACTTGCCTTATTTTCCTTTTGAAAAGCCTTGTTGGTCAGATATTATAATATTAAAATATTACAATATTATTCTTTTTCACGTGCTCTCTTTTTGCACATAGTCTTCAATCTTGGCCTTCAAACTTTTTCTTGTCGTGCTTTTATAGCCCATGCCATTTTGACATCAATGACAATCTATTATGCTCAAATTTCCAACAGGGATTCATCACGGACAACTCATCCACCTCCTATGGTCTCCTCCTCACTTCTAGGGATTTCAAAGGCTTGTAGTCATTTTTTAGAGGTTTTTGGGGCCACATTTAGCCACATATATGCCTTGATCTCTCATTTCCCACTTTTTAATATTTTCCATATCCTTTGACTAGCATTTTGGTGTGCCTACCATTGGGTTGGTATCATCCAATTCTTCCTCATCTTCAATGGCAAAGCCCTAGTCTAGGCTTGACATTGGTGTGGTTGGTTAGGAATTTTCTCCAAGGAAGATTTAACTAGCATGTACATCTAGAGATAGGTGATACTAGGAAGTAGGTTTCTCTACATCATTATCCTAAGTAGTAGTCTCCCTCATAGGATACATAGGCTTTTTCTATAGAGTAGTTAGTGTCGGTACCTCTTGTTGGTTCTAGACATGAGCTTAACCATCTTCTTGCTTAATATAGATTTTTATTTCAAGTATTTAATCTTCAAATCCCTCCATCAAGAGGGAAGCAAGTTAGACCCAATCAAAAATTGAATGTGAGGAAAGAGAGTCATACCTTTTGAAATCTTGGTCTTTTTATGAATCCACCCATAATTTAAGAGCTATGGTTTACTCTGTGATATTTTTCACTTGATATAAGAAGACCATCTCGCATAGGTTCTCCAAAGAGGTTATTGGGCCTTCACTAGTGTAATATGACAAGATTTCTAGTGTTGAATCGAGGATATTTGCCCATAGAGCTAGTATCTCTAGAGGTCATAGAGAGATTCTATCATCCTAGGAAATGGATAATCTAAGTGGCATAATAGCCATTCATGTGATTTCATGTCATTTTGTTGGAATGGACTTGTTAGATGAATATAATATTTTCTATGGAAGTAAAAATAAGGGCTTCACCAAAACCTAAATCTAGTGTTCTTCAAGTAGCTTCTTCTAGATCATTTTTCATGAGTATATTTTCCAAGTGAGTTTGGGATACTTCAACAAGTAAAAATAGAAAAATTTCCTCATCGGAGTCTCATCTTAACTTGTTCTTGATTGTGGGACCAAATATAATCAATGGGGTCCCATCGGGTATGCTATTAAATTGTTATCCTCTCTTATTATTTTGGGGTTAGGATGATCATGCCTCACATAGAGTGACACCTTAGGGCCAGTTCTAAGAGCATAATATTTGGATCAATCAAGGGCCTCTAAGAGATTTTACAAGGTTGGATCCTTATTTATATGTGATATTTGGTGCTCTTTTTCCTACTCTATCATACTCTAGTAACTTTAGGAAAAAAGGGTTAGGAGAAAAGTAGAAAATAATAAAGATAGTGAAAAGTAAAAAATCTAAGCTAACAAAGGTGATGAACTAAATATTAAATAATATTCAACTACATATTAAAAATATGCTCATGCATGTGAATATCCATGAATAACACTCAAGGCACACTTCCTCTTCTCAACATAATTAAGCATAGATAAATACACATGCAAAAAAAATAGGATAGGAAGAACCAAAACACTTGGAATCAAATTTTCATGACCTCTAATATGCATATATGAATATGAAAGTTATAAGTTATGCCAAAAGTGAAGGTTCAAAAACATATTCATAAATGACCTAGGGTCTAGGTGCTTCTATATAGAGAATATGAAGGGAAATTTATACAACTCATCAATTCTCCACCAAGATAAAACTACTACTATTTATAGATACATAAGGGGAGATTTTTCTTCCAAATTTGTGCAAAGAATCTAAAATTGCCTAATTATTTGAGTATTGGATCAAGTCCTCATTTAATATATCAATTCTTTTGTGATCCTTACATCTAATATCATTAATATTTAATGACTTTGAGCCTTTGGATAGATTGCTACTCCCAATGCTATCATTTGATCCTTTTGGCGATCTCCAAAGTCCAAGCATAGGAAATATTGTTAATCAATGTTATAGATTTGAGGTAGCTCATGTTGGCAATTTTGGGTACATTGGGTACATTGCCTTTACTCTAAGTGTAGATGTCATTGATGTCAAGAAGGACTTAAAACAATTTGGTTTGATGTCAAAGAATGTGTTTTGATGAAGGTTTCAGCATTGACAGTGAGTTTCCAAGAAGATCAGGGTAGCCCAGTTACAAAAGATCAAGAAAAAGACAAGTTAGAAAAAGTATGCAGGCGGCTGGAAAAACTGTCGTGATTTCACGACATGTTTTAGGAGAGAGAAAGCACTGGCAAAACTATCGTGATTTCGCGATATGTTTTAGGAGAGAGAAAGCGCTGGCAAAACTGTCACGATTTCGTGACATGTTTGAGGAGAGAGAAATTTTGGGCAAATGTGTTGCAATTTCACGACATGCGGGAAGGCCGAGACAAAGCAAGCAAAACTGTCGTGATTTTGCGACATGTCGCATTTTTCGTGACTCGCACAGTGCAGGAAGGCAGAGAAAGAAAAGTGTCACGATTTCATGACATTCTGCAAAGGAGGCTGTATGGAAGAAAAAATGTCACGATTTCACGACATGTTGCAGAATAAAGAGTCTACAGTGTAAGTTGGCGCGATTTCGTGACAAGATCAAAGAGTGAAAGTTTTTCAGGAACTATCACGATTTTGTGACATGCTGTAGAGGTCAAGGTGAGGACTGTCACGATTTTGCGACATGCTAAAAAATATCGAAATGAGAAGCATCACGATTTTGTGACATGCAGCAAAGGAAAGAGTCTGAAAGGAGTAGCGTCATGATTTCGTGACAGGCAGTGGAGAAAGCGTATGGGAGCCAGAAGTGTTGTGATTTCGTGACAAGCAGTGGAGAAAGCGTACAAAATCCAGAAGCATCATGATTTTGTGACAAGTTGCAGGGAAAGCTTTTAGAAGCTGAAAGCATCGTGTTTTCGCAATAGGCTACAAAGAAATTGTATGGATGTAGAAAGTGTCACGATTTTGTGACAGGTTGAGATGGCATCTTGCAGTTGGAGATGGTGGTGCGATTTCATGACAAAAATAGTTAGCAAGTCTTAAACAAAAGAAGCATTGTGATTTCACAATGAATTGAAGAAGGGAGAGCTCGAAGGCGAAAGCGTTACGATTTTGTGACATGTTCCAGTTTCGCGGGAATATGGCAGAAAAGAGCTTAAGGCAGCAAAAGCGTCACGATTTCATGATGGAGTTGTAGATGACATCAGCAAAAGTAGATGTGTCATGATTTTGTGACAAAAGCTGAGAGGAAGGCCATGAAGACTAAAGTGTCACGATTTCATGACAGAAGTGAGATGACGTCAACAAGAGGCAAAGGTGTCGCAATTTCATGACAAAAGCACAAAGGAAGTCGACAAAGGCCAAGGTGTCGTGATTTCATGACAACAGGCTATAGAAGGTGTACGGCTATAAAAATTTCATGATATCATGACATGTTGAAGTTTTGCGCCAGAAGCTACAGGGAGGCAGTGAAGCCGATAGAGTTAAATCTGGGCCGATGCAGCGTAGGGTTTTGCACCAACGTTGTTTTAGGGATGTGCAGCCGACTAAGATCAAGGTTCTATTCTTGAGATTGTGAGTATAAAAGGAGGGCTGCTTGAAGTGTTTGGCATCGATCAAGTGTGCGTTCAAAGTGTGAATTGTGCAGATAGAGTGCGAGGAGAAGTTCAATCACAGAGGTGCAAAAGTGGAAGTCTGATCGACTGCTATGTTTGCATGGAGTGTGCGATGACTGTGCTACTGTGTTTGTGTAGATGTTGTGAAGATAGTGCTGTCGTGTTTGAGCAAAGAAGTGTGAATACTGTGCTGCTGTGTTTGCACAGAAGAGCATAAGTAGATCAAGTGTTGCTATGTTTGCACAGACTGTGAAAAGTTGGTTTCGACCAAGTGCAACTGTAACAGAAAATAAAATAGGAAGAGGACATATTTGTGCCAGATCGAAGGACTGTGTTTAGTGCAAATTTGAGGAACGACTTTGCAGTGATAGAGTTGAGGACAAAGATCTCTAGCCAGAGCAGGGAAGACAGGTGTCTTCTATGGATAGAGTTCCACTTGCTAAGGGCAGAGGAGGTAGAGGCCTTCTAGAGGATCACCACTAAGATCAGAGCTAGGGGAAGGTGTCTCCTTTGGGTTGGTGCCCATAAAATTTGTAATTGGGAAGGTTTCCCAAAGAACTATGATATAACTTTTAGAGAAAAGTTTTATCCGTGGAGTAGCCCACTTTGGGTGAACCACATATATTGCTGTGTCACTTTGTGGGTGGTGTGTTGTGCATTGTTTTGATTACTGTTGTTATTACTGCTATCTGTACACTGCATTATACTATTTTGAAAGTTGATTTTTAAAGCAAAATAAAATGTGGTCTTATCCTGTTCACCCCCCCTCTTAGTATAAGCTTGTGTTCTTTAGCTCATATTGTAGCTTCCCATGTTGTTGTCTTTAATACATTAGTTATCCTTCCAAAGTTATTAGGATTTAGGTGTGTAGGTGATTTTAATAGTATTTTATCTTTATGAGCTCAACTACTATCTTTGGGAGATACAACTTGGTGCTTTAGCTTCTCTTGATCACATGACTAATCCTTCCTATATTCCTTCATTAACAATAGGATATTTTCCAACTATAGAAGATCACTTGATATATTTCTCAAAAAAATTATCTTTTCTTTTGTCAAAAATTTGAAACTTCTTATTCTTGAATATTTTGCTCTTTGTGTCTCTCAAGACATTGTCCATATTATGGATTTTTGGACTCCAATTAATTCAGATTGTTAATAATTTTCCTTCTACCTTCAGTAGGAACTTCTATAAAATAGCACCAAATTTGGGTTAGAACCTTTCCTTATCTGAGTAGACCTATTCCTTAAAACTTTTCTCCACCTTTTAATAATTTACTCTTTGTTTCCTACTTCCTTTATCCTTACCAATTTTACCTTTTGAAAATGATGCTAAGACTGTTTCTCTCTTCATGTATAGTGATAATTCACTACATGATCAAAAAATATATCAGACTAGAAGCCACAAGGAAAAAAATTATATTTGGTCAAAAAAAGATGTGTATTTGTTGAAAGATAGGAACAATGAAGAGATCAATGAAAATATAAGAACAATTATCCCATAAAATCCATGATGACGAGAATAATGATCCCATGTGATTCCATGTTGAGGAGAATGATGAAATCATGTGAATTCATTTTTAGAAGAATGAGAAGCTAGTGTCAATAAAGTTAAGATTCTTAGGTTCAAAAATATTTACATGGGATAAATAAACATCCCTTAGGTAATTTTTTGATGATAAAGTTTGAAATAAGACACAAATTTACATCACAAACTCCATGCAAAACTAGAAATAACATGGTTAATATGAAAATAGACATTCTCTCTTGGGTTCTCCATTAAAAAAAAACACATAGGAGGCAATATATTTAAACAATGGGATGATACTCTTAGGAAAAATATGACCTAATAAACTAAAGCATAAAGAAGTAGGGCCAACTATGCAAGGAGCTCAAAGAAGTTTGAATGATTAAGAAAGCAAGAAAATGATCTACTCAAGGTTTCATCTTAAGAACATTGAGAATATCAAAGCCCTAGCTAAAGTACATTCTATCAAAGAAGAAAAATTCTAATCCACTTTTTGACAAAAAGGCAACCTTCGATATGATATAGAAATCAAATTTGAAGCAATCATGAACGTTGTTGACTCCTTCGAAGGGGAGAAGGAATATTTTAAGGCAAAAATCTATGCACCCAAAATCATTCATCTACATAGCAATAAAGTATGTCTCACTAGAAATATAGAAGAGGAAAATCTTGAAGCAGTAAGATATAATATTAAAGAGTATTGTTCATACTTGATTAAATTTCATAGCACCAAAACATTTTTTTCAAAGAGATTAAAGCTATCATCCAAATAACCAATCAAATATCAACACATGTACAAAGGAAAAAGAGTACACATGGACATATTTTTAAACAAAGAAAAATTAGCCTTGAATATTTGAAAAGGTACCTCTAATATCCCACATTAAGAATGGGAAAATAATTAAGGTGCATATACTTTTTTTCCTATACATGATTATAGGTAAAAGGTAAAAGTGGACATAATATTCTAAACAAGTGGAATATTCCAAAGAATATTCTATAGAGGAAGAAGTATTCCCTCTACTTTTAATTTTGCTTGACGATACACTATTTTTCTCACAATTCAAGGCATCATTTATTATATGAATATAGGCTTATATATACTCATCAAAAAGTATTTTTCAAGGTTGATTCAGTGAAAAAGATATTCAAATTTTGTGAAATTTTACTATGGCTAGTGGAGCATCAAAATTTGTATTGCCCAATTTCCAACTATTAAGGGAGAATACTTATGTTTCCTAAAAAACCAAACTCATAATATAGCTCAAGTTTGAAGAAATATGGTAAGTTGTAGTTGGGACCATTACCCATCCTAAAGAAGAAAATGAAGATTAGATAAATCTCAGCAAGGAAGATAGAAAGGAAAGATTAACCATCATGTTCAAATTAGTATATGAAGTCTAAGCATACATTTGGGATTCAACCACAACCAAAGATGTATAGGAGAATCTATAGATAGTATTTCAAGCAAAGAATCAAAATCAATTTTTTTTCTCTAGAGCTAGCTCCATTGCTTGAAGATAAAGAATGGAAAAGAAATTTAATATTTCATGAGGAGAATCATTAATTTATTAGCATCACTATAAGCATTGAGAGAAAATATATCTAATGAAATTGTTATTCCTCTTATTTTAATCTCTTCCTTCTTAGTAAAATCTATTTGTGACAATATTAAATATCATTGAGAAAATACAAAGCTTTAAAAATTTGGTGAATCTGCTTCAAAAGGAAGAGGTATCATATTCAATACAAGAAGAAGAACAAGTATCTTTTACAAATAAAAGAGGAAGTAGTCATTCAAAATATGGATAAGACCTCAACAACACTTCCAATAGAGAAACAATTCTCATCAATAGCAAAAATATTCATCAGTGAATTCAAGTTGAAAATTTAAATTGTCAATAAAATAACAATATTTCCAAAGATGATTGTTCTAAAGGAAAAGAGCATGTATTTTTTTCACATGCTTAACTAATTCAGATAAATGATCTTTGGTATGTTAATTCTAGATCAACAAGATACATGACATGATGAAATGATTGGCTTCAAAATCTAAACTATTCTAGACATGAAGGAAAAGTCTCTCTTGATGATGATACATCTAATGATATAAAAGTAACATGTGATGTAAAATTGAGACTTAGATCACACACATGAAAAATCAAAGAAGTCTTATATGTTCCAAGATACACCAAGAATATACTCTTCATATATCAATTACTTAACCACAACTTGAAGATTGAGTTTGATAAGAAATAAGGATCCAAGGTATGCTTCATTCATGATAAATCTAAAAATTCTATGATCAATGCATATGGAAAAGGAAGAAGAAAAATGTTTGAACTTCACACAATTCATCATGACAATTTAGCATTTATCATCAACTCCAACATATCTACATCACTCTAGCATCGACAATATGATCATCTAAGATATGACCATATTATTTTATTGCAAAACATATATATGGTCAAAAAAAATCCCTCTTTGAATAAATCCATATAGGTTATCTTTTGTTTCTTAGTTTAGAAGCAACATCAAGCACCTTTCAAGTCTTCAAACTATTGGGTAAAAAAACATCTTGATTTGATCCATATCAATATTTATAGACCCATGGCTCCAAGTTATAATGGGTCCAAATATTTTCAACTCTTTTTTTTTTAGGATCCTATCCTAACGCCATTTTGTAATTCTCATTTACTTATGTAATGACCCACTCCCAACGTGGGGGATCCCATTATAATATTATTTTGTAATACTTTGTAATGTATGTGGCAAGTAAGGTGCCTAGCCAAGTGGTGCCATCTCATGTAACCATTTTTATCAAGATTGTAACCGATGTTAGGTAGGAGATTCTAGCTCGAGTGGCATTTTGCATGTAAGCCAACTCTTGAGCCTTTAGGTAGGGTTGCATGAAGTTTTTCTTTAAAAGATATGAAGCCATGTACGAATTCATATTTTTGCAAGCTAATGAAATATTGAAGGAGGTTGCCCCCTCGAAGAGGCCTGCGATTCTGTGTTATTGTGAGATTGTTCCATTTTTGCATTTAATTTCTGCATAGTGTTATTGAGTTATTTGATGTATTTGAGTTATTTTTCAGTATTTTGTGTGAGTGTGCTTTATTTTAATAGTGAGATCCTAACAAGTGGTATCAGAGCGCTTTCTAGGGCCGAGTTCTACTGCAACTGAGATGATTTTTGCCATCCATTCCACCTGTTAGGTATAATTTTCCATGTGTTTTTCGTTTCTATTTTTTCCTTTATTAAAAAATCCAAAAATATAGTCTATTTTTTTGGCCAAAAAACCAGAAAACACAAAAAAATACAGTCTCTTTTTAGTAGTTGTGTAGGTTAGAAACCCTGTGTCGGGGGTTTTAAAATATCATGAAGGAGCTATCATTATTGGCTAAGCTAGATAGCCCATAAAGCATCTAGTGAAGTGAGGGGCGATCAGGCTCCAATACCCAGGCCTTAGACAACACTCACGCATGGACTTGAGCTCCCATGCATCTTTGGGTGTATCAGGAGACAATCTAGGCTTAAACAAAATTTTATCCATTAGGAAGCTTTTTGGCCTTGTATTATCCATAGTCCATGGGACACAACATCCCGGATGATCACCCTCCCATACTATCAAAGAGGCAGATAGTGTGCTCAAGGGTATGTGTGGAATCCTCCTTGGGTAGTGGCCTAAAATATTGGTCCGAGCACTATTGTTCATCACTATGGTATAACAGAGGGCCTATGGGTATTACATACTCCCTTACTTAGCATACCCTAGTTCTACAAAACATAACTTCCACCTACAAATCAACACCATCCCTATTCTACTAACCTGCATTCACAACCCCAAAAGTGAGCATACAGAGAAGGCATTCCTTATCACAGAAAACAAACTTGCATGCACCAACAATCAGGATAGATTTTGTAAGTGTCTACAATAGCCCATGGTCAGAGATAGAATAGTCAAGATAGTGACAAAAATAGTCTGGTCAGTAATAATGATAGTCAGGTCGATAGTAACAAGCCCTCTATAATAGTCAAGAATTATAGACTTCTAATGTCAAAAATAGTACTATTAGTGTTAGAGAATCCCTAGGGTTAGTGATAGGAACCATGTCAATAACCGTAGTACAGGTGATAGAGGAAGAGATAGGATAGTGATAGGGTGGTCAGGGGTAGACTACAGGTCAGAGATAGTTGATCCTAGACCCCAAATTTTGAACCGTAACTCCAAATCAAAAATCGACAACACCAGTAGACTCGTCAACACAACAATATAAAAAAAGTTTGGGGTGCCCAAAATTAGTGTTGTGGGGTATAGCTCATTGTGCCTATTTTTTTGAGCTGATCATTTTGATATACCACACCCAAGCACTTTTTTGGATGCCTTACTAAAAATAGTAACTCCTGAAACCCCACATCTATTTTTAGTAACTTAGTAAAAGAGGGCCCACAATGGTGAGCGACACTCATGGACAACAAAAGGAGTTAGAACTTGCCATAATATTGGTTGACATGCAAAAATCCCTTGATTACTTGACCACTACAAACCTCACCATAAGAGAAGAGATTCAAGAGCTTCGAACGGATCATGATACCACTAGAATCCACTTAGAAAAACAACTTACAGAGGTGGAGACCAAATTGTAAGGTACTCTCACATCTGAACACCAAGCTGAAAACTCTGAACGAGGTCAAAGAAGGGAAACAGAAGACCGAAGAAGGGAAATAGAAACCACTCACTATGATCATGATCCGACCTTCAAAATGCCTAAATTGGACTTCCCTAAGTTTAGTGGAAAGGATGTCGATGGGTGGTTATGTCGGGTTGATCAATTCTTTAGACTCCACAATGTCCCTATATATCATCGGGTTCAGATGGCTTCCTTCAACTTAGAATCTGAGGCCTTACACTAGTTCCAATGGCTACGAGCCACTACCCCTGATCTATCTTGGGAGGACTTTGAGTCCCAACTACTCACCCGATTTGGCCCTAGTGACTATGAAGACTTTACAGGAGCATTGACAAAGTTGAAACAAACAACCATAGTTCATGATTACCAGACACAATTTGAGAAGTTGGCAAATAAAACTAAGGGTTTGAATGAGGGATTTTTTATGAGTTGTTTCATGAGTGGGTTGAAATATGATCTCCAGGCTGAAGTCAAGATGTTTAAACCCCAAACCATGATGGAGGCTATCAGTTTAGCCCGATTGGCTGAATCTAAACTCTCAACTCAAAGGTGAACACCATAATTTTCTCAAGCTCGACCTCCCTTTCCTCCTCGGTTCCAAAATAATACTGATAATAAACCTCCTGCTCCTAAGCGACTGACTACAGATGAAATGGATGTGCATCGTGCCCAAGGGCTATGTTATAATTGTGATGAAAATTTTGTGAAGGGGCATAGATGTGCAAATAAGAGATTGTTCTTAATAGATGCAGAGGAACCCGATAGCAGTGACCATAGTGATGAGGAGAGTGACACAATTGAAGCACCAACTCAACAGGAAGAGGAAACCCAAGAACCTCAAGAAAAAATTTCAGTCCATGCTCTTGTTGGGATTACCACTCCACAAACCATGAAAGTTGTGGGTTTTTTCAAAGGCCAACGCCTTACTATTCTTATTGATTCAGGTAGTACACACAACTTTATTGATCCTCGAGTTGCTAAGTAGGCCAATTGCTATATACACACATGCAATTCATTTGAAGTCATGGTGGAAAATGGAGGCACTTTACCTTGTAAAGGTAAATGTCACAATGTTAAAATAAATATGGGGGATTATGAACTCAAGCAAGACATGTTTGCCCTCCAATTGGGAGGATGTGACATTGTGTTAGGAGCTCAATGGTTGGGCACCTTGGGCACTATCTCCTGGAACTTTGTAGAACTATGGATGCAATTTTCACAACATGGACAAACACACACCCTCCATGGTACCAAAATAGGCCCTTCCCAAATTATCAGTTCCAATCGTATGGAGAAGTTGTTGAAAAAGTCATCCCATGGGGTCATTGCACAAATATTTTCAATTCAACCAAGCACTTCCACAGTGGATCAAATTCCAGCAGATTTGCAACTTGTTCTGACCAAGCACAATGGCATTTTTTAGAACCAACTACCCTACCACCTCGTCGCTCACATGACCATGCTATTCCACTACTACCAGGTAATGCACCACCCAACATCAGACCGTATCGATATCCTCATGCTCTCAAGTCTAAAATCGAGAAGATGGTACAAGAATTGCTCAAAGATGGTGTCATTCGACCTATTACCAACCCTTACTCTTCTCCAGTTTTACTAGTTCTCAAGAAATATGGCTCATGGCGATTGTGTATAGACTACCATGAGCTCAATAAAATTACCATCAAGGATAAATTCCCCATTCCGGTAGTGGATGAATTGTTGGATGAATTACATGGAGCTATGTACTTCTCCAAGTTAGACCTTCATTCTAGATACCATCAAATCAGGCTCAAGGATGAGGATATTCCCAAAACTGCATTTCGTACTCATGAAGGTCACTATGAGTTCTTGGTAATGCCATTTGGTCTGACAAATGCTCCTTCCACATTTTAGAGCCTGATGAACAACATATTTCACCCTCTCCTATGGAAGTTCATCCTAGTTTTCTTTGATGATATCTTGGTTTATAGTCGCTCATGGGAAGAACACCTTATCCATGTGGATCAGACATTACAATTGTTGGCACAACATCAAATTTTTGCTAAGTGGTCCAAGTGTTCCTTTGGTCTGACTGAAGTGGAGTATCTAGGACACATTATCTCCAAATATGGCATCAAGGTCGACCCCAAGAAGATTCAAGCAGTTCAGGACTAGCCAAAACCTCACACTCTCAAGGGACTTCAAGGATTCTTAGGGCTTACAGGTTACTACCACAAATTTATTCATAATTATGGTAAAATAGTAGCCCCCTCACATCCATGTTAAAGAAGGACTCTTTTACTTGGATGGGGCCCACTGACCAAGCCTTCCTCAAATTGAAGCATGCTATGACCACCACACCAGTTTTAGCCATGCCAAATTTTTCCAAGCCTTTCATCATTGAAAGTGATGCTTTCGATCATGGCATCGGGGTAGTGTTGATGCAGGAAGGGAGACCCTTGGCTTTCACTAGTAAGGCACTCTCTGATCATAACTTGGGAAAATCTACATATGCCAAGGAGATGTTGGCAATCTTACATGTCGTAACCCATTGGTGACCATATCTCATTGGGTACCATTTCTCCATTAAAATAGACCATCAGAGTCTCAAATACTTCTTGGAACAATGGGTTGCTACCCCAGAACAACAAAAATGGGTTTCTAAACTCATGGGATATGATTATGATATCACCTATAAGAAGGGCAAAGAGAATCTTGTGGTTGATGCTCTCTCTCACCAATTTGAGGCCCTCAGTATGTTATGTGCCATTTCCTCACCTGTTCCTCAATGGATAGATTCCTTACGATAGGAGGTACTTCAGGATGTAGACTTGCAAGCTTTGGTGGCCTCGCTCCATGATGATCCTACTTCATACCCAGGCTACAATTGGGATGGCCATGACTTGCGTTATCACCAACGCCTTGTTCTTCCTCGCACGTCCCCACTCCATGAGCTTTTCATGAAGGAACTACATATTGCTCCCTCTATAGGCCATTCAAGATTTCTTAAAACATATGAATGCCTCAAGCGCACATTCTTCTAGAAAGGTATGAAATAGGACATCCATGATTTTGTAGCAGCTTGTGATACCTGTCAATGGATGAAAGGTGAAATGGTACATTCTTTAGGTACTCTTCAACCCTTGCCCATTCTAGATCAGGTTTGGACTGATATTTCCATGGATTTTATAGAAGGGTTACCTAAATCTGGTGGTAAGTCTATTATTCTCATGGTAGTGGATCACCTTTTGAAGTATGCTCATTTTTGTTCCCTTGGCCATCCTTACACAACCTCCACCATTGCCCAAATATTTCTCGATTCTATTTTTTGCCTTCATGGTATGCCCACCTCCATTGTGTTCGATCGAGACCCAACCTTCACTAGTCATTTCTGGCAAGAATTGTTTAAGTTGTAGGGAACTCAACTCAAAATGAGTTCAGCCTATCATCCACAAATGGATGGTCAAACTGAGATTGTCAACAAATGTTTGGAGACCTATCTTCATTGCTTTGCATCAGATCATCCTACTCAATGGGTGAAGTGGCTTCCTTTGGCCGAATGGTGGTACAACACTTCCTATCATACAACAACCAAACTCACCCCTTTTGAGGTCATTTATGGGTGCCCTCCACTCACGCCTTCTTCATACATCCCAGGAAGCTCCAAGGTCCAGGTAGTCGACACTACTCTCAGCCAACATACCGATGTTCTTCGCCAGCTGAAGCAGAATTTGGACATGGCCCAGAATCGGATGCGACAATAGGCTGACCAACATCATTTTGAGCGTAGCTTTGATGTGGGTGATATGGTCTTCCTTCGCTTGCAGTCGTACAAACAATCATCTCTACAACTCCATCGGTGCCAAAAACTTGCTACAAAATACTATGGACCCTACCAAGTTCTACAATGGATTGGTTCCACTACTTACAAATTGGCTCTTCCACCCACCTCCAAGCTCCATCCTATTTTCCATGTTTCCTCTCTCAAAAAAGTTGTGGGCACACAGGTACAGGTTCAATCAACATTACCAAAATTGGATGAAGAAGGGTCCATATTACTCGAACCTAAACAATTGTTGGATCGTCGAACCCGCACTCTCCACAACCGTACCATCATAGAAGTTCTTGTTCAGTGGCATGGGCTCCAGCCAGAAGATGCTACATGGGAGTCTCTCCATCAGCTCCAACACTAGTTCCCTCATTTTTAGCTTTGAGGACAAAGCTTTTTGAAGGGGAAGGACATGTTAGGATCCTATCCTAACGCCATTTTGTAATTCTCATTTACTTATGTAATGACCCACTCCCAACGTGGGGGATCCCATTATAATATTATTTTGTAATACTTTGTAATGTATGTGGCAAGTAAGGTGCCTAGCCAAGTGGTGCCATCTCATGTAACCATTTTTATCAAGATTGTAACCGATGTTAGGTAGGAGATTCTAGCTCGAGTGGCATTTTGCATGTAAGCCAACTCTTGAGCCTTTAGGTAGGGTTGCATGAAGTTTTTCTTTAAAATATATGAAGCCATGTACGAATTCATATTTTTGCAAGCTAATGAAATATTGAAGGAGGTTGCCCCCTCGAAGAGGCCTGCGATTCTGTGTTATTGTGAGATTGTTCCATTTTTGCATTTAATTTTTGCATAGTGTTATTGAGTTATTTGATGTATTTGAGTTATTTTTTAGTATTTTGTGTGAGTGTGCTTTATTTTAATAGTGAGATCCTAACATTGTTTATGATCATACTCAATAAATGTAGGTATATGTTTTGAAGAACAAATATGAAGCTTTCTTCTATTTCTAGCAAATTAATGCCCTATTAGATATTTCCATAGGAATGAGGATCCATGTCCTCCTCTCATATCAAGGGGGCAATTTACCAACAATGAATTTTTAACATTTTTGAGGGAACATGGCATTTAACAATAGTTCTTAATGACTAACTACTACAAGGTGCACCTTTAGTTATAACATATGAAGACAATAATAAATTAATAGAGCCTATTACTTTGGAAGAAGCTCATTTAGTCTTTTATATTTTGATAAGGATAAATATCAGATATCTATAGCATTTCATCAACAAAATTGGGATATAGTGAAGTATTATTTAGTGGTGGTAGTGGAATGGTCTAGGCTAAAACAATTCATCCTTATAAAATAAAAGCAACATATCTTACCCTAATTTCCAAAAATAAGGATGAATAATTATTTGATTTATTTATACCCATACACCTATCTAATATGGCATATAAGATCATCTCCAAAGTGATGGCAAATTGTTTAAGACCATTGTTAGACAAAATTATTTCAGAAGAGCAAGGAGAATTTATGAAAAAAAGAGAGAGATTATATATGGGATCATAATATCTCATGAAGTTATGCATTTAGCAACTTAAAAAAAAATAGAGCAATTATCTCAAAACTTTATATGAGTAAAGACTATGATAGGGTTAAATGGGAATTTCTTTTTGTAGTGTTAAAAATTTTGAGTTTGGGAAGAAATGGGTTAAATGGATTAAAGCTTCTGTCTCTATAGTATCATATTAAGTGTTGGTCAATGGGTTAGTAATAGAACCATTTAAAGCCAATAGATGTCTTAAACAAGGATATTTTTTATCACCACATATGTTCATTTTTATGGAAGAGATTTTTGGTAGGAACTTGAAAAAGGCTAAAAAATATAAGCTAATAAGTGTATGCTAGTAACAACATCAACAAAGTCACCCATCAATAGTTTGTAGATGATACAACCCTTTTTGGGAGGGCAAGGATAAACATGGTGAGAAATTTGAATTTATTAAATAAATGTGAAAGAGCATCAGGGCAAAAATTTAATAGGATAAAAAGTTAAAATTTACTTCTTAAAAACTTCAACAATAATCAAAGTAAGGATATGCAAGTTACTTTAAAAGGAGGAGAAAAATCAAAATTTCCAACAATATATTTAGAGATGCCCTTATTTTAGGGGACAATGAGGATAGAATTGTGAAATCTAATTATAAGTAAAATTTAGAATAAATTATTGATATGGAAAGGTATATGGTTATCATTAGTAAGAAGAGTGTAGGTAATTAAAATAGTCTTACATGTCATTCCAACATATATTATATCCTTGTATACTATACCAAAATTGATAGAAAAAATATAATCTATAGTATGATGTCATTTTTGTGGTTAGGATTACATGATAAAATAAAATTTCCTTTGGTGATATAGAGCAGGTTTTGTGATGATAAAACTAGGGGAGGCCTTGGTTTAAGAGTTCTTCCAGATGTAAAATTAGCTCTTAGGAGAAAAAAATTAGAGATTGTACAAAGAGAGTCAAAGACAATAGACAATAATTCTTCTAAGTATGTTAATCCCAATGACCTAAGCTTAATATTTACTACAATATCACTACCAAATGGTTCCACACTGTGAAATAATTTTAAAAAAATTAATTGATCTAGTGATTAAAGGTCTAAGGTGTGTGGTGGAAACTAGAGAAAAAAATTCTATTTGGATGGATACTTGGTGTTAAAATACACTCAATATAGATCCAATTTTGAAACCATGGATGAGATTACTTCAATATAAATATGATGATAGGATTTCAAACATTATGTACAAGGATCACGAAGGAAGATACAAATCAAAAGAATTTTGTTTTAAAAGTATACAATACATTAATGCTAGGAGGCACTTGAGCAGAAAGATAACTATAGTGATAATTATAAGGGGAGCCAAGGATAATCTGATTTAGGATTTGAATAGCTTAGGATAATACACAACAAGAAGCAGATAAAATATAAAGTACCCAAAAAAAATAATACCATAAGAATATGGAGAGATATTTGGGATAGCCTGTGCATTCCTAAAGTCAAAATATTTGTTTGGCTAGTATGTCTTAGAAGAATTTTATTCTAGGATAACCTTATACGATGGGGTTTTCATTACCCCTCATAATATGTTCTATGTAAAATAGAGGAGAGTATAGACCATCTCTTGGGAGTGTTTGGGTGACATAAGAATCTCAAACATCTTCTCTTCTTTGCTATAAGTACTCTGGAAACAAAACTCTAATAAATTAACCCCCTTTCCGAAGCTAATTCTTCAAATCCATGTCTCAACATCCTTATAACACCCAAAACAAGTATGTACCTACCACTTCTCAAGAAAGATCATCCTCTCAAGGAAAAATTGAATTGTAAGTAAACCCTTGGTCACAATAAGTACCTAGGGAATAATTAGTTGTTGAAAAAACTCCTTATCAAACTATAGACCATGTCAAAAAATACATCAAGAAAAATAAGGACATCATTTTAGATGTTCTTAAATATGAAATTAGCTACAATGCATGATAATATAGAATATTCTAATAAACAACCAACTACTACTTAAATCAATAAAATTCAAAACAACCTAGAAAACCTCAATGTGGCTACGACACAACCTACTGATTCTACAACACCTCCTACCTTATCACTAGAGATGCCTTCTTCAGGAAATCTATTTTTGATATTTCCTAATGAATTAACTAATTCTACAAACCCCTTTTTCACTCTTGGCACATGTCCTAGCCAAGTCACTTCCACCATGACATCAAACCAAAATGCTTCAACTTTTACAAGTATACCTCTTATGATGCAAGTATTTGCTCCACAACATACTCAACCTCCATCAAATGATAATCAAAACATAAATACCAAAATTTCAAACCTAGAAAAGAGCGATGCCAAGTTTGAATAACTTGAGTGCCAAATTTTCTCCCTTCATGGAATGTCTAAACTTAAATATTCTTTTGAATAATTCTATAATTAGCCTCTAGATCCCAAAATTCTAAATCACCCATTTCCAAAGAATTTTAAAATTCCCAAGTTTCAAATGTATAATGGAAAACAAGACCCCATTAACCATCTAAGGTTATTTCAAATAGCTTGTAGTGACATCAATCACGATGAAAAACTTCTCCTCAGGTTATTCCCTAAAAGTCTTAGTGGTTTAGCCTTAGAATGGTACTTTCAAATACCTCATCATTCCATCAATAGATTCAAAGAACTTATGGAAGCCTTCATTAAACAATTCTTAATCTACATTGAAGATAAGGTTACCATAAATGACCTTTATCAACTTAAACAAGGTAAGAATGAGAAATTCTCATATTTCTTGGCCAAATGGAGAGGTCTTGTAGGAAAAATTCAATACATTCCTCCCCATAAAGAAATTTTACATATTTTCATATGAAACCTTCATGAAAAATTGCCATACCCCTTGGAGATGATAAAATTAACCTCTTTCAATAAATCCCTTGACATGGCTAAAATGGTAGAAGTCATCCTCATAAGATAAGTCCAACTCAACTATAACAAGAAAGAAGAAAAACCCTCTAACAAGGGGTAATAAAAAATCACAAATTTTGTGGAATACGGTGTAATTGATTCTCTACAAAATAAAAATGTAAACACTGCTCAAAATGCTCCTCAAAAGTTGGTTATCCAAAAAGAGGACAAATCTCAAAGGCAATATACCAACATTGGACAAAGTTAAACAACTATGTTAAAAATACTTCTCGAATCCAAACTAATAGAACTCCCTCCTGTTAGACCTTGTGACTTATCAAAAGGAGCCCCCTTTTGGTATAGACAAGATGAATATTGTGACTACCACCAAATGGAAGGACATACTACCAATAAATGTAGCACCTTAAATAAAATTATCCAAGAACTCATTAAGGAAGGAAAGGTGGCAATTAACAAATCACAAAATCCTAACAAAGGCATGGGAATATTCCAAGATCCCCACCTACACGTGATAAAAAATCAGCCAACTTTGTAGGCACCATTCACCTATCAAGGTCCTCCCATGCCATAACAAGACAACAACCAAAGAATCAATATTTGGATCAACCCCTAATGGTTATCCCAAAGGTGAAAATAAATATTCCTAATAAATCACCTTTAGTGATTACACCCTCTCAAAACACCTTGCATACATTCGATCTTCATCAATAATTAGAGGAGGTGTCTGTAAAGATCTCCCTCCTAGAACTCCTTAAAACATCACCTGCACATAGAGAAATACTATTAAAACTCTTGAGTGAACAAGAAGTCCCTCAAGACTTATCTTCAATTGACATCACCGACATGGTTGGGTTAGCCGAAATAAACAATACCATATTAGCATTCCATGAGGAAGAAACTTGTCTTGAAACCATATCAGGGGATTCTCCTCTCTATATAATAACTCAAAAATGCAATAAATATATCAATAGAGTTCTAGTAGACAACGGATCATCCTTAAATGTTTGTAATATTAATTTTTTACAAAAATTTGACTTAACTAAAAATGATCTATAAAAATTAGACCTCATCATTAGAGCTTTTGATAATGAAGAATGAGAAGTAACATGCACCATTACCCTACCCATAAAAGTGGGACCTCATGTCTTAAATACCTTCTTCTACATCATATCATGTGATGTAACATACAACGTGCTTCTAGGAAGGCCATGGATACATGCTATGAGGGTTGTAACCTCTACTTTACATCTATACCTCAAATACGAATATCAAGGATAGGTCATCCACATTCCTGGATATTTGGAACCTTTCACCATGTGCAATTCTATATATTTATAATAAATCAATCTATGCTCCTCCATACAATTGGCTAAGTCAATTGATCAACAAAAGATAGATAAAGGAAAGGAAATATTAGAGGAACCTCTTATAAATTTAGAGGACATTTTCCAACCATCCTTTTCAAATAGTCAATTTAGCCATATTTTTTGAAAACTAGATCCTTTCACTAAATTGGTAAGCATGTTCCTTTCTCCTCAAGACATAGGTATACCTAGTAGAAGAAGACTCAAAGTCCAAATAGGAACTTGTACTTTCATCCATGGAGGAACTACCTTTTATGAAAAATATCCAAGGACAAAACCTCATGCCAAGTGAATGAACCTACACTACATGTTATATGTCACCTGCCTTTCCCATAGTTAAACAAATGCTTGTTAATATGGGTTATCAAGGTAAAGGTCTAGGTCATCATGAACAAGCTATTAAAGAACCCTTAGAGGCTATACCTTGACCAACACAATGTGGTATTGGATTATCCCTAATAAAAATGAACCCTCTCCTCTATCAATGGAGAATGACAAGGATGACTACTCTGGATATATACATAGCTCTCAATGGGGAGAAAGGATGAAGAAGAACTATGGTCTCTCCTCAACCAAACACCCCACAAAACTATATGATTTGTGAGTATCAATATATTAGAGTCAGTCCATCTAGAAGCAATCACAAGTAATAAATACCTTGAAGAATCTTTGGATAAGTATCATATTGAAGAATATCTTCAACAGATCTTCAATCTAAACTCAGCCCAACCTACTAACTTGGAACAGATATCTATAGACCCTCAATAACTTAAACAAATAGGTATTATATATGCCCCTCTTAATTTTGAAGATGAATCGCAAGCTTTAATTGAAGAAACTGTAGGGTTCAACATCACAACTAATAAAGACCCACGCCTTATCAAACTAGAGAAAATCCTAATCCAAGAAGAATGAACAGAGTACACAAACCTATTAAAAGAATTTTTTGACATATTTTCTTGGGATACAATGATATGCTAGGACTTGACCCCTCATTGGTAGTCCACCATCTAGTAGTCCTTCCTAATGCCAAACCCATCAAACAAAAACTAAATAAAATACATCTAATAGTTTCTCTCTTAGTAAATTATGAACTCCAAAAATTTTTAGACATCAAATTCATAAAATTCATAGACTATTCGTATTGGATTTCCAACATCGTTTCTATCACCAAGAAGGAAGGATCCATTTGAATTTGCATTGACTTTAGAGATATAACAATGCTTATCCCAAAGATGATTTTCATTTACCAAACATAGACATGATAGAGGATTTCATAATAGGATCTGAAATGATAGCCCTAATGTATGGATTCTCAAGCTACAACTAAATCCATATCATAGTAGAAGATAAACCCAAAACAGCCTTTACCACTCAGTGGGGAACCTTTTGTTATCAAGTCATGCTCTTTGGCCTTAAAAATGTAGGGGCCACATATCAAAGAGATATGACATACATATTTCATGACCTCATGCATAAAATATTATAATACTATATGGATTATGCCATAGATTAATCTCAAAAAAGGAAGGACCATACTCAAGACCTTAGATGTATCTTCCAAAGACTACAAGACTACAAAATCAGAATAAAACCCTAAAATGCATCTTTGGGGTAAAATCAGGAAAAATACTTGGGTTCATTGTATCTCATTGAGGAATTAAAATTGACCCCTATAAAATTGTAGCTATAACAAACATACCACCATCCAAAAATTTGACTAAATTACAAAGCCTCCAAGAAAAATTATAGGCTATTTGCAGATTCATATCACAATTCGCAGACAAGTGTCAACCCTTCTCCAAATTATTAAATAAATGAGCTAAATTTGAATGGAATGAAGGATGTCAAGAAGCCTTTGAAGCCCTAAAAATATACCTTTTGACACCACCTTTCTTGGTACCACCAAATCTAAACCAACTATTATTGCTATATATAGTTGCTTCTGAACATGCCCTAAGGGTTTTATTAGTGCAATACAATGAACAACATAGAAAAATGGAGATCTATTATATTAGTAATACTCTAGTAAATTATGAAACTCAGTACACACCTTGGAGAATATTTGCCTTGCAGTTGTCTTTTCGTACCTTAAACTAAGACACTACATGCTTAGTCAAAAGTTACATATTAGCTAGAGTAGATCCATTGCGCTACCTTATGTCAAAACCTTACCTATCTGGTAGGACCATGAAATGGGTCATAGCCCTTAGCAAATTCAACATAGAACTCATAAATAAAAAATCTCTAAAGGGGTAATTTATAGATAATCAACTTGCCATAGCTCCTTTAGAATCATAACATCCCATAAATATCTCTTTCCCTGATGAGATGGTCTCTTTAATAGAAATCCAAGAATTTGAAACATGGTTCTTGTAGTTCGATGGAGCTAAGTGTGCAAAAGGTGCATGGGCGGGAATTATCCTAGTCACCCCACAACATAAAATTATCCCACTATCCTTTAAACTTTATTTCTCATACACTAACAATATAGTATAATATGAAGCACTCATCCTAGGCCTCAAGGCCGCAACTAAGATAAATATCAAAAACATAATAGTGTATGTTGATTCACAACTAGTGATCAACCAAGTAAATTATACCTATCAAACCAAAGATAAAAATATAAAACCATATAAATATATTGTAGACTCATTAAAACCTCATTTAAATCAAATAACTATAGAAGCCATACCATGCTCTAGCAATCGCCATGTTGATGCTATGGCAACAAATGCATCCCTCATACCTTTAGAATTGGAATATGAAGAAGTTACCATCATCATAAGATCAATTAGTGAGCCTTCCATAATCAAATCATGCTTACAACCTCTTAACATATGTAATATCGAAACCTCTACACCTCAAGAACCTTGGTATCAAGGCATTTTAATTTTCCTCAAGGAAGTAATATTCCTTGAAGGATTTAACTCTCAAAAGCATAGACAATTTAGGCTAAGAGCTTGCAAATATGTCATCATTGGAGATAGTTTATATCAACACTCCTTTGAAGATATACTTATTAGATGCATAAATAATGATGATCCTCAAGCCCTTATCAAATAATACCATGATGGGTCGTATTTTGGCCACTTTAGCAAGATATCCATAGCCAAGAAACTCCTTAGGATGGGTTATTATTGGTCCTCCATGGAAAAGGATACACACAACTATGTCAAGATATGTGACAAATGCTAAAAACACGATAATCTATTTCATACTCCATCTCAAGGATTTCAACCCATTACATCTCCTTGGCATTTCTCTTCTTGGGGATTGGATATCATAGGTAAAATTAATCCTCAATCATTTGATGGACATAAATTTATTATCATAGCTATAGAATATTTCACTAAATGGGTCGAGGCAATACCTCTATCCTCAGCCATAGGCATCCAAGTATCCAAATTTATCTTAAACCAAATCATTAGTCGATATGGTATCCCCTCTACCATAATCATAGATAATGGTACCCCTTTTAAAAATAAATAGGTTGTCAAGATATGTGCTAAATACAAAATTCAACAAATATCGTCTACACCATACTATCTTCAAGGAAATAGATAATATGAGTCCAACAAAATGTTAATCAAAGTTCCTAAGAAACTGTTGGTCAAATATCTACCTAATTAACAAAACTACGTTTGTGCACCCTAGACATGGCCAACATTGAAATACCGGAGGAAAGGAATGTCCTCCGTGTCAATCTCCAGAGAGGGTTGGCTCCCTTACTAACTCCTACACTGGTTTAAGACTAGAGTTACGGGAAAGAAATTAGAAATGATAGAAAGAGAAGGGAAATATGGCCACAGGCCGAAGGTGTAGGATTTGGGGCAGACTAACAGCAAGAATTCCACCAAGTTTTATAACATGTAATAGAAGGAAGGCAATAGAATTTCACTCACACCTTTGCAGAGATAACCTCTAGATTGCATTCCAAAACTCACTCATTCACCAACAATGTTTTAAATCCAGAAACAAAATTTTAAACTTAACAACAGGAACATGAGCATAAACAGAAATGCTTAAAAATAGAAGGAAATCACACACACAAGAATGCTTGCAAATTTTAGAAGCCAAGTCTCTTCTATTGATGCAGAGAACTTTAAAAGTTTTCTCGTAGAATGTCCAACCTCCTTTACAATGAATATTGAGTAGTATTTATAGAGGATTTCACCTCTTTCATTAAATGCACATGAGGACAAAATGATCACAGATCAGGAACCATAGTGAGGAAATTCCTCCTTGGAAATATGGAAAATACATCCCCTCAAAATAGTGATCCAGCTTCTAAGGAAATTCCTCCATGAAATATGCATTTTTGGATTCGGTGCACAGAAAATTATAAGGCTTGGCTATTTGACTGGAGACGCTCACCATCTTGAAAACACGCTCCTGCTTTGGAAATCATCAAAATCTCCTTGTATTTTTAATATGACTATCTTCCTTGCTCGAGATCTACACTTTGAGTTACTCCTCACCTCCATTATTTAATGCTTTTTGTTAACCTGCTCTGGGTGCCTTTAGAAAACTCGTGCATTAGAGAAGAATACACCCTCAATGAATTATATCCCTTCCTTGCCCATGGTGAAAATCATTCCTCTTATCCTAGATGAAAAACCTTTAAACATCTGCATCGTCTTCCTTTTGAAATCATGTTCACCCCCAAAAGGGGTGACAAAGACAGTCACCTTCCTATTGGAGTGAATGCGATGTTGACTTTTCAACACGTCGCTTCACCCTTAGCATTCAACCCACTTTGCTTTTTTAGAGGACGTTCACCCCTAGGAGAGGTGAATGGAGCGTTCACCCCTCAACCAGGGTGAACGTGATGTTGACTTATCCATGTCGGCACTCATTGAATTTTTCCACGTCGCACTTCCAATGACATTCACCCCAAAGTGGGGTGAAGAAAGCTTTCACCCCAACTTTGGGTGAATGCATTCCCTTTCTCGAACCTATATTTCCTTATGATGGGTGTGCATTATTTTAATTTTAAAAGATGTTCACCCCAAAGTGGGTGAATGAAGCCTTCACCCCAACTTTGGGGTGAACGCATCTCCTCAAAATTTATCTTTAGGTGCTGCCATATTTTTCAAAGTTTCACCATTTTATTATTTTCTTTTCTTTCTTCATCTTTGCTCAGAGTGAACACGTCTTCATTTTGTAGTGAAATTTTTGTCTCCATACTTAGTCCTTTTGCACCATTTCTCAGTGAATTTATAGATAAAGCAACCTTTAAACATTTATTACTTCCAAGCCAAAAGAGAGTATATACAAACAAAGAAGAAAAATAAAACAACTACAATATATAAATTCGACCAAAATATTATATTCTTGAATTAACATATTTTATCGTATTACAATCAAAATGCTCCTATAAAATAAGATCAAAATCCCAATGTGGCAAAGTGCAAAACTACCAATATTTTTGGTGGCTCACGGGGTATCCAGCTCGCATGGATGCAAGCGATCCTAAGCCTTTATCCATTGGGCTACTATGGAGTCTTTTTCTGGGCTACCTTGGTTGGTGCTTTTGATGTGGATGCCTTTCTACATGCCTCCTCCTCTACTTTCTCTACTACTTTAGCTTCAACTACAACCTTGAGTACTTCCGCTCGCTCTTCTTCTTCTACTACTTTCTCTACCATGGTACGCTACTATTGCTGCTCGCTCCTCCTACTCTTTGAGGCTCTCAGAGGTAACCTCTACAAACTTCCTCCAAGCCGCTCCCAACTATTCTTTTGATAGAGGTTCACCCCATTCATCAGTGAAGTCCGAGAATCCCAAACCAGCAAGAGTGTCAAAATGCATCATGGAAATAGTATGCTCTCGCTCGATGGTATTAAGGATTTTTTGACCTTCTCTCACTAGGTCCATTCTCTAAAAATAACTATGCAATGTGACTTTGGCAGTGGACCAGGCATGATCCATCTTGCTCAAGGGATGAATGTGGATGCTGGAGTTAGCTAGAGCTTGAATTTTTACTACCATCTCCATATATGGCTCCAGTATTTCCTCTATGCTATCAATTAAATATTTTCCCAGTTGTATATGTATGCTAGTCATCCATAAATAATGCAATGCTTGAACTATTTTTTTGGCCAATTTTTTACAGTTCTAAGTTGAGTAAAGGCACACTTCCTTAATGCTTTTTAGAGAAAAGTTGTAGCCTATGTGGATTTTTCTCCAGTTGATTCTTGATGGCTTCCAACTGCATTTGGAGCGAGTGCATCTCTATCCTAGCTATGTCTCTTTCCTTCAAATGCACTCCTACCTATCGGTGCAAGTGTTCATTTTCTATGGTTATCTTCTCCTCTTGCGCTCTGCTTTTGGCCAAGGCAGTTTTGAGTTCGATGATTTTATCTTCATGCTCAAAATATTTTTGCTTGTAATACTCACCATGCAAGTATACCAAACTCATATCAACCTGAATGTTGCCCATTTTCTCCATGGGATCGATCTTGGTGAGGTCCTCCATTATAGTCTCATAGACATAATCACTCGACAACATTTCTCCTTGTGGCTTTTGAACCAAGGGAGTGATTTTAGTCATGTGAGCTTCCATGGCGATGGGGTCAAAGGTAACCTTCTTGAGCGGTTGAGCTGGAGCCATAGCTTCTTTTCACCTCTTGCTTTTTAACCACTATGATGAACTCAAGAGCACCCGATTGATTTTCTCCACATCGAGCTATTTTGGTGCCACCTAAACATCGGGCAGTGCTTGCAGCTCCAAAAATGGTGTGAATGGTATCAAAACTTCTGAGCGATCAGGCTCAAAGGAAGTGGATGAGATAGCTAGGAGAGGGGGAACTAAAATGGTAGAATGGATAGAGGAACCAGGTTTGGTAGTAGTTACGCTCACTCTAGGAGGAGCTTGCGTACTTACAACCTTAGTGGAAGTGGTGGTGGGAATGGAAGGGGAAGGGCACGAAAATGGGTTCGGCCCTGACGCATATGAACTGAAAGAAAGGGAGGTCAAAGAAAGGGAGAGAGAGAAGGAGCAGTAGTGACTTCAGGAAGGGAAGAAGAGGGAAGAGAAATAGATACAGAGGGCATACCAAAGGGTGGAGAGATAGACACAAGAACTGATGGGAGTGAATCAGAAGTCACTACATGCTCCAAAAAAGAAGAAGAAGAAGGAAAGGGAGACGTACCTTTGGGCACGGGTTCCGTGTGATGCGGTGATGGGAGCGGTTGTGAAATAACTTCTTCCTATTGCTCTTTCGCTCTCTCCTCAACATTTACATTCTCTTCGACATCCATGACCTCCACCTGAGAGCTCTCCGACTGTTGGTCCTCCCCTTATTCTTGAATCATTGGAAACATCTGAGCAACCATCATCGAAGCCTCTATCATTGGTGGAGGATTGACAACTATTACTGAAACAACTAGGACTATGGAAACTGCGGTCACCAAAACTTCCATAGTAGAAGAGGAAATGGTGCTAGTCCTTGGTCTCTTCACCGCTTTGGGAAATGGGGGTGCATTTCGAACATTTTGCTTCTCCAATGTAGGTACCTCCTCAATTTTTTGCTTTGTTCACTATGACCTTCGTCTAAACACATATTGTTGTTCTTCCTCCTCTGGGATATCTTCTTCAACTGATGGGCATTCACCTTTGTCCCCACTTTCACCACTATCAAAATGTTGGAAGCTTTGGGGAAAAATCTTAGTGAAAGCAACAGGTTGATAAGAATCAACAAACTCATCATAGGTGTCCGAAAATGCCTCGTCCAACTTCAACCCATAGGGAGTCATGGTCTTTCCTCGGTGAACCCGCATTATCCACTAGTTTGTAATTTTCTCTTCGGTCCATGAGGGCTCACTTTCTTTTACCTGGCTAAATAATCTGGGTGGAGGAATCTGATTTTTATATCTTATCAGATTATATTCAGCCTCCTATTCATAGCAGTCATGCCATGGTGGAAGCATCATCATGTCTTCAATATGCCAATTCATATCAGGCCCATCAAAATTATTTTACCTTTTCTCAATATCAGGTCGTGGACAATAGTGAAATGACTTGGCTTTTATTATTTCTAAAAATTTACCCAATGGGTCATACCTCCAATCGCTGCGGTAGTTCTATCAACCCCAAATCCTACAACGTCATTGTGAGCAACCGATTCTGTCCTACCTGGCTCACTTCTATACTACCAAACTTAAATGACATGTTACAGGTTGTTTTCTTGTCATGCCCTACTCCATATACATCATTTACATAATCTGACTGGTGCACCACCTCCATAGCAAAAACGTGTTCGGTGGTAAAATATGGCAACAAAAATGGCTTACTTGTAAAGCCAAAAATTCTCATGACCATGCCTTGAGTAAGAAGAAAAATATCTCCTTTCTCTCCAGTAACTACTACTTCTCTCAATTCTCGTGGCACCCTTTCACATGTACCACAAAGTAATTCTATGGCAGGTCCCAAAAATAAACTGTTAAAACTGTAAAATGACTCCCTATTTGACAAAGTGGAAGTCCACATATACACTGGGAGAAGTTCATCCCTCTCATCCATTTGTTTTACTATGATAAAAGGGAAGTGTTGTTGTAAATGGAAAAAGAAATACCATACAAGAAAAGAGGTATGTCTGAATGACGTCTCTTCCCTAGCCTGCAACTTTTCCAACTAAAAATTCAATCTTCGAGAAATAAAATCGGCCCAATCGAAGAAAATCGGATTGGTGCTTTACCTCATAGCTAGTGGAGAGTAAAATTCAGTTCAGAAAATGCACTATGCTAGGGCCGCTTGCCATTTATGAATAGTAGAATCGGTAGGCAAACTCGCAACCCATGCCAACATGGAGTAAATATCTAAGTTCTTGAATTCTGTGAGTGGCTTCAGCAAATTCGAAAGCTGCCCCATCGGTGGCTCCTTAATCAGCTATGTCTCCATGAATTGGTGCATGGTTACTGTGGAGACATATCTATCCTCCTGCTCATGGGTATGCAATTTTTGGAAATCACATAAGGAGGCTTCAAACCACAAGCGAACGCTTCCTGCACTTCCTCCGGGGTAATGGTAAAAAGTATTTCTCTCTTCGCATTCCTCATTGTCCTTGTAAATGGATCATAAAACTGAGCAATAAGTTGCACAAGCTCCGGACAAGGATGTACGGGCGGACACAGGTACCAAAATAATTATGAATGATATGGCACTGTCAACAAGCTTTCTGACGTCACCCCCTGATTTACTGCAACCTCCACATCCTGCCGTAATTTCTCCATACCCTTGTGGGTAATTACACAGTCGCCAATTTCTGCCATTGTGTCGGCATATGGGTCTAAATCGATATTTTCATTCCTTCAGGCCTTCTTGGATTTAGACCCTCCTTCCCTTTTCCTTGACCTCTTAGGCTCTGCAGCCTCTGTAGTCTCTTTACTTCTCTTTCCCATTATTTTTCTTCTGATGAATGCTCTAAATGTTCTCTGAAAACTTCTGCAATGATAGTTCGAAAACACGACGATAGTAAAAATTTGGAAAAATAAACTATGGGCTTTTACCTGGTCCTTTATATAGAGCGCTCTCCCAACCATAGTAATAAATTTCAAACTCTCCTTGGGCACTTTCGGAAGAACATGTGTATTGATTCACTCACCCGACACTACTTCCAATGCTTTAATGGTATCATCTTTCATTCGCCACAAGATCACCTTCGAAAAGTGTGCCCATCTTTGCTGCGTAAATTTATTGTAAAACGTGCCCGACCACCCGAAATCAATAATATGTATTTTTGCTCCTCAAGAAAACAAAATCTTCCTCCTATGCAAATTCAGGTGCACATTTGAATTAAATGATCTCAGAACATTCCTCGACCTGCATGCACGCTTTCCAATACCTACCATGCATTCAAGGGCAAAACTTCTTCTACAAGCGCACTTTCAAAAAGAAATGGGGCGAAAACATTTTGAAATGCACTTGTCTTCCTTCTCTGGCTTTTCCCTTTCACTCTGAAGTGTCTTCGACTTGTCTGGTAAATTTCCACAATGAACGACCTTCCCTTAAAGCCTTCTTCATTTTGCTTTTTTGCCCAGATTAGAAAAACCTATTTTTCTAGAAAAACACAGCCACTTTTAGGGCTTTCCTTTATTTTTAGATTTTTCCTCTCTTTTAAAGGTGCCTAAAATTAATATTTGAAATCCTTTTGCCAAAAAACTAAAGCGCCTATGCTTTTTACATATCAAATTTTTATCTCCTCATGCAGAGCGAAGACGCTTTTTAATTTCACCTTATAATAATATTTTAAAACATCGCATCTTTAAAATTAACGCGTTCACCCCAACTTTGGGTGAACGAACGTGTCACCCCATCTCCGGGGTGAACATGATTCTTGACTAGCTCTTCGATGCTTGTGCTTTTTATGAAACAACTTTTAAATTTCCTTGTGACTTTGGTGCATGCTTTTATCAATGCGTTCACCCTATTTAGGGGCGAACGGCCATTTCACCCCTTTTCTAGGGTGAACATGATTTTGACCTTTTAAATATCACATTGACCCGGCACTTCTCTTTGCTTGTTTTGTTCGTTCACCCTCAAGGGGGTGCTTAGAGCCTTGCGCTCCTCCCTTGGGCGAAAAATGCCCAAACTCCTTTTTATTTGTCTCACACATACTCTTTGGGAGGGGTGAAAGTATTTGCCATGTATCACTTGTTTTTCAAAGGCATACTCCTTGCTAGAACTTTATAACGTTGTTTCTTTAGCCAAAATATTTTAACATACAAATAAATTCGAAACGAAACTGATTTTAAAAGAAATACTTCTTTTTTCTTTTCTTTTCTCTTTTTTTTAATTATATATCTTCACCATATAAAGCAAATAAAATGCTAACAAAAGAATATGTACATATTTACAAGATGGTACCTCTTTAAAATCCAATCATTGAATATAGGCCTTCAAATGAAGGTCATTCATCGGAATAGGAAGATCCCAACCCTCCATGTCATGAAGATGATATGCATTTGCTGAATTCACTATGGAAATCTGAAAAGGACCTTCCCAGATTGCATCAAACTTGTGGTGTTTCCCTGGCTTGGCCTTATTTTCGTTCCATTTGAGAACTAAATCTCCCACCTGAAACCTGTGCTCAGTTGTTTTCTTTCCAAACCACTTCTTCATTACTTTAGTGTGATCGGTGAATGCTTGATAAGCCTTTTCTCTATCTTCCTCCAACTGCAATAGTTGTGCCAACCTCACACTCATCGGGTCATATTCTTCATCTTCATATTTAAATAACTGCAATGTTTGGAGTACTGGAAGCTCAATGTGAGTAGGCAAGATTGCTTCCTTCCCATACACCAAAGCATACAGAGAAGTTTTAATAGATTTTTTCATGGATATGCGGTCTTCCCAAAGAGCCTGGTTCAACAATAGGTGCCAACTCCTTTTATTATTTCCCAGTGTCCTTTTTAAAATCTGTAGCAAGTTTTTATTGGTAGATTCGGCCAAGCCATTCCCTTGCGGGTAGTAATTGGATGATATCTTAAGATAAATTCCATACTTGCTAGAGAATTCAGTAATCTTAGCCCCAATGAATGGAGTTCCATTATCTATCACAATAGAGTCTAGGACACCAAAATGGGTGATGAGTCCTTCCAGGAAAGAGATGATAGTCACCTGATCTACCTTTTTGGTAGGAATAGCCTCTACCCACCTAGTGAAATAATCAGTCGTCATTAAAATGTATTTATGTTCTATGGAGGAATGTGGATCAATGACTCCAATGAAGTCAAGGCCCCACTACTAAAAGGGTGCTTCTACTTGAATTGGGCGCAAGGGCAGCGCTCCTTTCCTAGTCCTGCCAACATACCATTGATAGTTATCACAGTGTTGACTTACTTTATGAGCATCGATGAACAGAGTAGGCCAAAAGTAACCAGCTCGAATGATTTTCAAGGCCATAGGCCTCCCTGCATAATGGCCACCAGAGAGACCAGAATGAAATTCTTCCAATATTTTCTCCTTTTTAGACTCCTTCACACATCTGAGGAGAACTCCATCAATATTCTTGTGAAATAACCCATTAGGCAACAAAACATATTTGAGTGCTTGCAGCCTGAACCTCCGATGTTGTGAAGCATCAAGGTGTGGTGGACACTTCCCAGAAGTAAAGAAGTCAACAAGCTCCTCTATCCAGTCATGATCACTCATAGTATGATTTGCACAAATGCTTTCACCAATATCTTCTTCTTGCATCATAGCCAATGATTCGGATGCTGCACTTTTGGCCAACTCCTGACAGAGAGCTCATCCATGAACTAGCTTTGTTGATCGGATCTCCACATCATATTCTTGAATTTTTGAGACCCAGCCTGCTCTTTTGTCACCTAGTTCTCCTTGGAGAATGAAGTTTCGGACATCAGGGTGTATAACATAAATGACCATTTTGCTTTGTGAGACGAAGTGCCAGAACTTCTTCAAATATTTCATCACCATGTACACCTATTTTTCAATGAAATTGTACTTCTCTTGGTGAGGTGCAATGACTTGGCTCAGAAAGGCAATGGGTTTCTCATCTCCATCTTCTTGCTTCTATGTCAAAACTGCAGCATAACTCTCTTGCTCACCCACTGCATAGAGAATGAAGTCCTTTGAATAATCAGGATTGATCAAAACTAGAGCTTGGGTGATTCTTTCCTTGATCTCCTAAAAAGCTCATCTTCTTGCCTCCGTCCATTTAAAATCGACATTCTTTTTTAAGAGCTCAGTCATGGGTTTCACCACCTGAGCAAAGTCAACAATAAACTTATGAATGAAATTTATTTGATCGAAGAAATATTGTAGGTCCTTTTTGTTAGCAGGCAATGGTAGCTTCAGGAGTGCCTCAGCTCTTGTAGGATCAATAGCCAATCCTTCTTGTGAGATCACATGACCCAACAATTTCCCTTCTTTGACAATAAATATTGACTTCTTTGGATTAATAGAAATCCTGAACTCACGATATTTTTCGAACACCTACCTCAAATGAGAAACGTGGTCTTCTCTACGATGTGAAAACACAATCATATCATCAAGATAGATTACAATAATCCTATTCAATAACTCATCGAAAGCGATGTCCATGGCTCTCTGAAAGGTAGCGCCAACATTTGAAAGACCAAATGGCATCCTTTGATAGGCGAACGTGCCCCACTTGGTAGTGAACGTCATTTTATGTTGGTCTTCATCTTTCACCCATATCTGGTTATAACCAGAGAAACCATCCAATAATGAAAATCTTTGTGCATCGACAACCACATGAAGGATTTGATCAATCTATGGTAGAGGGTAATGATCCTTTAGTGATGCTTGGTTCAGGTTCCAAAAATTGATGCACAATCGAATATCTCCATTCTTCTTTCATACTGGTACCAGGTTTGCCACCCATGTTGAGTGCTTAATTGGGTATATTATCTTTGCTTCCAACATCTTTAATAGTTTCGCCTTCATGAGCACTTCGATCTTGGGATTGATGGGGCGTTGTTTTTGCCGAAAAGGTTTTACCCCCTCCTATAGCTCAATGGTATGTTGAATTACATTCTGGTCATATCCCTTCAAATCCTGATAACTCCATGCAACAATGTCGGGGTACTCATAACACAAGTTCTTAATGTCTTCTAATTCCTTCGACATGCAATCAATCCCAATTTTGATGATCTTTTTAGGTTCGAGCTGCAACTCCTTATACTCCTTTGCATCCACCTTGATCCTATGCTTCTCAGCCCTATCATTTTGGTCGAATAAACTCTCCAGAAAAATCAGTCCCCTTGGAATGTGATTATTCTTCAATTGAATCATTCCCTCCATCTCTTCTTCGACAAGTACTCTATCATCCGCACTTGCAACTTCCTTGATCAGAAAGTTAACTATTTGCTCATCATTATCAAATACTTGCCAATAGATGTTCTTATCAGGGACTGAGGGTCTATAGATCACCCTGACAGTTTTAGGTTTTCTGACTACTTGCTCCACTAGAGAATAGTTTGCACCAAGAGAAGCTAAAATATTTGCATGTTTGTTCTGCTCTCAGGAAATTGCCTGAATGTTCAAGGTTGTAAAGGATTCAAACAAATCCCATACTTTGTTGTGATAGGCTTTCAGGTAATGCTGCTTAGACACACACTTGTTGGTGGTCTGATTGACAATAAGCTCAGAGTCACCAAAAATTTGCAATTGTTTAATGCCCAACTTTTTAGCCTTTCTTAATCCAAGACACAATGCTTCATATTCGGCTGCATTATTCATGCAACTCCAAGTCAATCTATAAGAATAAGTCTTTTGTAATCCCATAGGAGAAATCAAAACAATACCAGCCCCTGCACCATTCTTGCACCTAGCACCATCAAAATATAACTTCCATAATTGATTTTCAATAGGGTCTGGGGCCTCAGGGATTTTTTCTGCAGATTGCTCAGGCTTGGTTATCATATAACAACCGATATCCATTTCAACCATCGCATTGAAATCCATGAGAGAGAACTCATCTTCAAGATGGAGTTCACCAAGTGCTTCTTCCATCAAGTCAACTTCCTCTAATTCTTCAGTCATCATGTTGACTGCACCTGGAGATTTTTCTTCTTCTTCCAACTTTTCAATATGAAAAGTTGATGGCTTTTCATTATAAATACGGATTCTCTTCCCTTTGAATGGAATTTCCAAATGAGAATAGTCCAAGGAGAGATAACCTCCCAATTTCATCGTGAACTCCCTTGAGAGGCACATGCTAAAGTATGGCTCCAAGTCAACCACCACTACTTCTTGGATAACAGTGATTTATGACATGCTATGTAGCACAATAGGAACATCCTTTATTACACCCACCATCTTGACTAGATTTTCGTCCAACTACAAAACCCCTAGGCTACTTCTTGTGTATTCCATTCCCATTACTTCGCATACTACCTTTGGCATGACAGTAGTCGCAGCACCGAAATCGATCATACAATTGTGTACAATCCACCCCTCCATTCTGAGTGACAAATAGAATGGGGGTGGCCTATTCTTTCCAGTGGCTAAATTCAGGAGTGTCTGAGCCAACACAATTTGAGAATGACTCTTCTTTTGGTCCTTCGCATTCTTAAGAGACTCTTGCAGCAAGTCAACTTGTCCTGGTAACTGCAAAGCATCGTATAAGCTCACTTTCATAGGTATCTTCTTCATCTCTTCCACAATGTTATAATTAGAAACACCATGAGACTTTTCTTCTACAATCCGCTCATATTTATCCTGGTACTACTGAGTAGCTTCCACCCTTTATCTCTTAGTCAATGATGGATAGTGAAGGTATTCTTTGGCTTGTTCTTTCACCTCATTCTGCTCTGGAGCAACTATAGGTTGTGTAATTGGTGCCTTCATCTTTGCCTGTTTGGGCATTAAATCCTTCAACAAGATAGGATCTTGTTGTTTCACCATCGCATCAGGTGCTTTTTTTGGAGGCTTTACTTTCTCATTTTGTACTTTCGATTCTACAAGAACCTTCAAAGGCTCCAATTCCACTAGATTCACAGTCACCAATTTTTCCCAGATCTCGTAAGAACTGAGACCTGCTCCAAAGAAGGTACCATAAAATTGTGATTGGCCTCCATTATCATATTCACTTGGCCACTAGATGAAATTTTTGGTAGCATCTGTACATAGTTCAGATGTACCATACACGTGTCTTCTCCATGAGGATCATTGCATGTCGAGCACCAATACGCCTTTTTGGACGTGCTAGCTTCTTCATTTTCCAGAACTATTGTGTTCCTCTCAGGACCCTTACTAGTGATAGCTTGCTCCCGAGTGATCGACGGTGTCTAAAATCTCCTAGACCAAAAATTAGCTTCAACTTACTTCTTCCTTACTATTGTAAGCTCATTTGATATTGTCCTTAAGGCTGAGTTATTAGATTTCACCTCTTGTAATAGCGTCATGTAGGGATCAAGATTGGGGAGTGTAGGAGGTACTGGTAAAGGTAAAGGTGTTGGCAATGTAGGTAGTGGGAGTGGAGCTGGTGGCACTGGCAGTACTGGGAAAGGAATGGGTGCTAGAAATTGTGGTACTGACTGAGTGGGTAACTATGGAAAGCTTGGAGTAGGAAGTTATGGGATAGGGATCAAAGTGATTTGAGGTGGACCCAAGCTCCATGAGGGAACTAGGTACATAGAAGGCATAGGTTACAAAAATGCACTTGAATACAAATGTTGTGGAAGGTCAGGGAGGATAGGCATGGTCATTTTTGGGGGAAGCTTACCTATAGTGATTAAATATGACTCGACCTTTTGTGCCTGCATGTATAGTTCTGGAAATGTATTCACATTGGCTTGCCGAACAACCATGCCAATATCAATATTGAAAGCTTTGAGATAGTAGAATGCAGCTTGTTCATGTGTAGGCCAAAGACCATCAGGAACCCTTTGCCAACTTTGAGTGAACCTGACATTGAAATCAACTATCTCCTCCTACAGATGTCTTTGAATCATTGTAAATTGATGCAACAAGGAGAATGGGTCAGCTTGTTCATGAAAATTCTTGATCAATAGCTCCACCAACTGATCCCATGAGGTAATAGTACTAGGTTGCAATGATCGGTACCAATACAATAATTTTCCTCTTAATGATAACACTAGCAACCACACCATAATGTCTTCCTCAGCTATGCCATGGATCGTAGCCAAAGAAGCCACATCCTGAATATGCTCATAAGCAGTTTTACCAGTACCATCATAGGTAGGCAAAGCCTTTAGAGCTACTTGAGGTACTAGATTTTGTGCTTGTAAATTCAAGGCTCTCGAGCTATTCCATGTTGGGAATTGCCTTTGTTGCTATGGTGGTGGGTTCTGAGCCATATGGATTGGTGTGTGTGGTTGAGCTTGAGGAACGCTAGTAGCAGTACTAACTGGACTTGTAGGGGTAGAAAACACACCAGCTAACCACGAGGATGTTATGGACATTGTATGAGATGTATGAGGTAATGATGATGTACGATGTAAAGTGACTAGTTGAGGATGCTCTCCTAGCCTTTGGATATCAAGTTCGTAGAACTCAATAGGATTTTTGAAATTTTTGGCCTTCGATCTCGTAATCATGAAGCACAACTTTCGTTGCCTTCATGTTTGGAGGTTTCTGGGTATGATTGAGTCGCCATATGTTCTAACTATACAACACGAAGGTGAACATCAAACCTTGATACTATTGAAAGTGGAACTTTTGGGGTCCCACCGGGCGTGCCAAAAACTATTGGTCAAATATCTGCCTAATTAACAAAACTACGTTTGTGCACCCTAGACATGGCCAACATTGAAAGACCGGAGGAAAGGAATGTCCTCCGTGTCAATCTCCAGAGAGGGTTGGCTCCCTTACTAACTCCTACACTGGTTTAAGACTAGAGTTACAGGAAAGAAATTAGAAATAATGGAAAGAAAGGGAAATATGGCCACAAGCTGAGTGTAGGATTTGGGGCAGACTAATAGCAAGAATTCCACCAAGTTTTATAACAACATGTAATAGAAGGAAGGCAATAGAATTTCACTCACACCTTTGCAGAGATAACCTCCAGATTGCATTCCAAAACTCACTCACTCACCAACAATGTTTTAAATCCAGATGCAAAATTTAAATTTAACAACAAGAACATGAGAATAAAATAGAAATGCTTTAAGATAGAAGGAAATCCACACACAAGATCACTTGCAAATTTTAGAAGCCTTGTCTCTTCTATTGATGCAGAGAACTTTAAAAGTTTTCTCGTAGAATGTCCAACCTCCTTTTACAATGAATATTGAGTAGTATTTATAGAGGATTTCACCTCTTTCATTAAATGCACATGAGGACAAAATGATCATAGATCAAGAACCATAGTGAGGAAATTCCTCCTTGGAAATATGGAAAATACATCCCCTCGAAACAGTGATCCAGCTTCTAAGGAAATTCCTCCATGAAATATGCATTTTTGGATTCGATGCACAGAAAATTATAAGGCTTGGCTATTTGATTGGAGACGCTCACCATCTTGAAAACACGCTCCTGCTTTGGAAATCATGAAAATCTCCTTGTATTTTTAATACGGTTGTCTTCCTTGCTCGAGATCTACACTTCGAGTTACTCCTTGCCTCCATTATTTAATATCTTTTATTAACCTGCTCTGGGCACCTTTAGAAAACTCGTGCATTAGAGGAGAATACGCCTTCAATGGATTATATCCCTTCCTTGCCCATGATGAAAATCATTCCTCTTATCCTGGATGAAAAACCTTTAAACATCTACGTCATCTTCCTTTTGAAATCGTGTTCACCCCCAAAAGGGGTGACAGAGACCGTCGCCTTCCTATTGGGGTGAACGCGATGTTGACTTTTCAACGTCGCTTCACCCTTAGCGCATTTGCTCGACTTTGATTTCCAAAATGCATTCGCCCGACTTTGTTTTTGATGCTTGTACAACTTTATTTTTTAGGGGACGTTCACCCCTAGGAGAGGTGAATGGAGCGTTCACCCCTCAACCAGGGTAAACGTGATGTTGACTTATCCATGTCGCGTGTGCACCATTGACTTTTTCCACATCGTGCTTCCAATGATGTTCACCCCAAAGTGGGGTGAATGGAGCTTTCACCCCAACTTTGGGGTGAACGCATTCCTTTCACCGAACCAATTTCCTTGTGATGGGTGGGGGCATGTTTTTAATTTTTAAAAGATGTTCACCCCAAAGTGGGGCGAACGAAGCCTTCACCCCAACTTTGGGGTGAACGCGTCTCCTCAAAATTTTATCTTCAGGTGCTGCCATATTTTTCAAAGTTTCACCATTTTATTATTTTCTTTTCTTTGCTTCAACAAAGGTTGTGCAGGGCCCTTTGCTCAGGGTGAACGCGTCTTCATTTTGTAGTAGAATTTTTGTCTCTGTACTTAGTCCTTTGGCACCACTTCTCAGCGAATTTATAGACAACACAAACTCAAGTCTCCAATATAGTTTTCCAGCCTCTTGCTTTAAACATTTATTACTTCCAAGCCAAAAGAGAGTATATACAAACAAAGACAGAAAAATAAAACAACTGCAATATATAAATTCGGCCAAAATATTATATTCTCAGATTAACATATTTTGTCATATTACAATCAAAATGCTCCTATAAAATAAGATCAAAATCCCAATGTGGCAAAGTGCAAAACTGCCAATAGAAATCTGTGAACAAGAACGACTGAGACTGGCACTTACAACTTTAGCCTGCCTTATGGGCATATCGTATGAGTGTGTGTACTCTCACTGGGGCAACACCATATGCTTTAGTTTATGGTACTAAAGCAATATTTTCCTTCAAACTTGAGATACCTTCTCTAAGAGTCGTATTACAATATTCTTCATTAGGAGATGAATACCGCTCAAGTTGCTTACAACAACTAGAACTACACCCTAGAACATCTCATAATATACCACAAAAGACTTCAATGTGCCTATAACAAGAAGTTGCACCCAAGATCCTTTGAAGTTGGGGATTTAGTCCTCAAATAAAACCAAACGAATACTAATGATGACATCGATCTAAAAGGAAAATTTGAGCCTAATTGGTTAGGACCTTTCATTATCATAGCCAAGTTTGGATCAGAATCCTACCATCTAGCCACATTGGATGACCAAGAACATAAAGAACCAATTAATATAATTCATCTTAAATGATATTATGGATAAAACACATTGAGTCATTTGATTGAATCCACGACAAGAATCACCATGAGATAATGAATACTCTAGCCCTTGCATATTTACCTTATTTTCTTGATAATACAATTGATTCAAGAGATTTTACTATGATACAAAGACAAATACTTATTTCAAATATGTTTGCATTTCATCCACCTAGGCTAAATATATGTTGAGTAAACCCTCTCAGTCCAATAATATTGAACTCTAAAATATTCTTCTTCAACCCACTTCCTTGCCATCATATTTCTTCTATTCTTCTCCCTCTCTTGGGTTAATGTTGCACTTACAATGACACTGAGAGGGGGGTGAATCAGTGTGACCTTTTAAAATTTTAAACTAGCAATACTTAATGCAGAAATGAAGCAAATTTAAATCAGATATAACAAGAGAGCATCACACACAACACAGATTTAACGAGGTTCACCAATGTGGCTACTCCTCAAAAATGACTGCTTGGACTACCATCCAAATCCAGCCTTTGCAAAGCAACTACTTTACAATTCATTTACCAACACCAACTGGAAGGAGCACCAACCCCTCAATTTTTTTGCACCAACAGAAAGGAGCACCAACCCCTAATTCACCAGCACCTACTGGAAGGAGCACCAACCCCTTATGCCAAGCTGCAACTTGGACTTCAAAGAAAATAATAGAAAGATACCTTCAACCTTTTGCAAACTGTCTGCTGTTTCTGCACACTCTGTCGCTTCTGCGCAATTTCTTCGCACCAACAGTTTGCCTCTGCGCAACAGTCCCGCGCACCAACAACTGATCGCCTCTGCTCCTTTGGACGTTTTTGCACTCAGTTCGCTCTCACTTCGCACTTAGATCAACACATCTCGCTCGCTGCTCAACGTGGACTTTACTTGCGCAAATTCGATACGCATTCGATACACTCAAACTCGAAAACTGCCCTCCTTTTATAGCATAAATTCATGAGCAAAGATCTAATCTTAGTCGGCTGAGAAACCCTAATTTTAGTCGGCTGCAAACCCTAAAAATCATCGGCTGCAAAACCCTAATCTCTGTCGGCCCAGATTCAACTTTGTCGGCTTCAACCGCCTCTGTCGCCTCTGTCATTTTTCCTGTAGCTTCTCCCACGAAATGGCAACATGTCACGATATCGCTACACCTTTTGCGGCCGTACGCTTTCTTTACCCTGCTATAGCAAAAATGTGACACTTTTGGCCTTTGTCTGCTTTGTCACCGTTCTTGTCACGAAATCGTGACACTTCTATCTTTCACTGACGTCATCCTCACTCTTGTCACGAAATCGTGACCCTTTTTGCTTCTAAGCCTTCTTCTCCGTATTTGTCATGAAATCGTGACATTTCTAGCACCGTACAGTCTCTCTCCTCCTAGAGTCACGAAACCGTGACATGTCACGAAAATGCGACATCTTCATCTTGCTAGCTTCTTCACCTCGCTCGTCACGAAATCATGACACTTTTTCCATCCGTACATCTTTCTTTCATCCTGTCATGAAATCGTGATGCTTTCAGCTTCCGAAGGCTTTTCTTGCAACCTGTCATGAAATCGTGACACTTTTTGCCTCTTTGTCCTTTTCTCGGCTTGCACCCGTGAAAACATGACATGTCGCGAAATCGTGACACTTTTCTTCCTTAGCGCTTTTTCTCCAAACATGTCGCGAAATCGTGACAGTTTTCTGCCTTAGCACTTTTTCTCCAAACATGTCACGAAATCGTGACAGTTTTTTGCCTTAGCGCTTTTTCTCCAAACATGTCGCGAAATCGTGACAGTTTTCTGCCTTAGCGCTTTTTCTCCAAACATGTCGTGAAATCGTGATAGTTTTCTGCCTTAGCACTTTTTCTCCAAACATGTCATGAAATCGTGATAGTTTTTTGCCTTAGCGCTTTTTCTCCAAACATGTCACGAAATCGTGACAGTTTTCCTTGTGCCTTCTCTCTCCTCGGCCATGTCGCGAAATCGTGACAATTTTGTTTGCACTTTCTCTCTCCTCGTCCATGTCATGAAATCGTGACAATTTTCTTTGTGCCTTCTCTCTCCTCCGACATGTCGTGAAATCGTGACAAAAAACATGTCGCGATATCGCGACAGTTTTCTTACTTGTCTTTTTCTTTGATTTTTTGCAAAAAGGCAACTATGGTCTTCTGGGAAACTCACTGTCCATGTTCTGAATAACCTTTGAACTTCTGTCCTCTGCATCTGAATGACTTTTGAACTGCCTGTCCACTGCATCATTGGATCTAACTGACTGTGTTGACAACAATGACAAAACTCTTGCAACACCTTGCTCAACAATCTCCCCCTTTGGAATTGTTGGCAACACCTGTGTAAATTCCTGGAACTCTTCTCCCCCTTTGTCAATAATACCAAAGGGCTGCTGCAGACTCCCCCTGAGTCCATACATACAATTCTCAGGCACAATTTGTTGCACTTAGCACAAATTATGATCATGAGCAAAAGAATAGGCAAATACTCAAATGCTCCCCTTGAGAAGGTGATCCCTGTAGCTAGTCACTTCTTGGGAAGTGTGACTACTCCCAATTTGTTTTGAAGGTACTCAAACACTTCCTTGGGCAAAGGTTTTGTAAAAATATCTGCTACTTGTTCTGTGGTTGGGACAAAATCTAATTTAACTTCTCCTTCTGCAACTTTCTCCTTCAAGAAATGATACCTGATGGCAATGTGTTTTGTCCGTGAGTGCATTACTGGATTCTTGGAGATGTTAATTGCACTGGTGTTATCACACTTAACCGATATTGGTTCACTAAAATTAATACCAAGATCTTTCAAGGTTTGTTTCATCCACAAAACTTGAGTACAGCAAGTTGTTGCTGCAATATATTCTGCCTCAGCTGTTGATAAAGAAACTGACTCTTGTTTCTTGCTGTGCCAAGCAACCAACTTGTCATCGAGATAAAAAGCACCTCCACTTGTACTTTTCCTATCATCAACACATCCTCGCCCAATCTGCATCCGAATAAGATATAAGGGTGAAGTCTTTACCTTTCGGATACCATAACCCATACTCCATAGTACCCTTGAGATATCTGAGAATCCTTTTACTCGTTGTCACATGAGTCTCTTTGGGACTGGCCTGAAATCTTGCTACCATGCAAACTGCCTACAGAATATCAGGTCTGGTAGCTGTTAAATATAGTAAGCTTCCTATCATTGATCTATACATGGTTTGATCTACAGGTGGAGATTTGTCTTCTTTACTCAACTTGCAGCCTGTTGTCATGGGAGTGCTAACTGGCTTACAGTCCTCCATTGTGAACCTTTTTAGCATCTCTTTCACATATTTGATTTGGGAAATGAAAATGCCTTTCTCATTTTGATTAACTTGTAACCCAAGAAAATAAGACAGTTTCACCAATCATAGACATTTCAAATTCATTCTGCATCTTATTTGCTAAGTCTTTACAAGATTCATCTTTGTTGCTGCCAAATATGATATCATCGACATAGACAACAAGAACTATGAGATGCCCACCTTCTATTTTCACATACAGATTACTGTCCACCAACCCTTTCTTGAATCCCTGTTGAGAAAGATAGTTGTCTAGCCTTGCATACCATGCCCGTGGTGCTTGTTTTAATCCATATAAAGCTTTCTTTAATTTGCAGACAAGGTTGGGATCTTGACTAATTTGAAAACCATCTCGGTTGTTCAATATAGACCTCTTCTTCAAGTTTCCCATATAAAAAGGTAGATTTTACATCCATCCGATAAACTTTGAAGTTCTTGTGGACTGCTAAGGCCAGAAACATTCTGATTGCTTCGAGTCTGGCCACTGGTGCAAAAGTCTCCTCAAAATCAACGCCTTCAACCTATGCATAGCCTTTACAAACCAGTCTTGCTTTATTCCTAATGACCTGCCCGTCTTCATTTAATTTGTTTCGAAATATCCATTTTGTGCCGATTACATTCTTATTTGCAGGTCTGGGTACTAATTCCCAAGTTTTGTTCTTTTCAATCTGATCTAATTCTTCATTCATTGCCTTCATCCAACTATCATCTTTGCTTGCTTCATCTATGTTTTTGGGCTCAATGTTGGATAAAAGAGAGTAATTACTTATTACTTTCCTTCTTGTCTGAACACCAGCTGTGGGATCTCCAATTATTTGATCTCTTGGATGATTTTTCTGCCAGTTGCCTGTTTTAAATTTCTTATTTTCTTGCACTTCTGAGTCATCGATTAAATCATCTGAATCAAGAGTAGGTTTGTTTCCTGCTTCATTTACCTCATCTCCTTCAATGACATCTTCATAGATTGGGTAGTTTTCCTCAAAGTCAGCTGACCGTTCCCCACCTTCATCAAATTTAACGTCTGCACTATCCACAATTTTCTTGAGTCTCTTGTTGTAGCATTTGTAAGCTTTACTTTTTGAAGAATAGCCAACAAAGACACCTTCATCTGCTCTATTCTCAAATTTCCCAAGATTATCATCTATTTTTTTGATGTAACACTTACAGCCAAAAACTTTGAGGTGTTTTGTTGTTGCTTTTCTACCGAACCACAACTCATAGGGTGTTTTGCTTTCATGAGTTCTCAGCATGTATCTGTTTTGGATATATACTGCAGTGTGGACTGCTTCTTTCCAGAATCTGTCTGCTATTTTATTTTCTGCCAGCATAGTGCGAGCCATTTCCTGTACTGTTCTGTTCTTTCTTTCTACCACACCATTCTGCTGGGGTGTTCTAGCTGCTGAAAATTGTCTCCTGATGCCATGTTTTTCATAGTATTCTGTAAATTCATCTGAGATGAATTCTCCTCCTCTATCTGACCGTAAACATTTGATCCTTTTCCCTGTTTCATTCTCAACTAGATGTTTGAAAGACCTGAACATTTCAAAAGCTTCTGTTTTATTCTTCAAGAAAAATATCCAAGTCATTCTGGAATAATCATCGATACACAACATAAAGTATTTGTCTCCATTTATGCTCTGTGTTCTCATGGGTCCACATAAGTCTGTATGTATGAGTTCCAAAGGTTTGCTAGTGTGATACTCTTTTGTTTTAAAAGAGACTCTGGTTTGCTTTCCCTTTTGACAAGAAGCACAAATGCTATTTGAAGGTTTTCTAATTGCAGGAATATCTCTCACAGCCTGTTTCGAGCTAATTTTTATCAGATTATCGAAGCTTATGTGCCCAAGCCTCTTGTGCCACATCCAGTTTTCTTCTTCCTGTCCAATGAAACAAGTACCTTCTGATGTTTCTGAGAGTGTGTACAAGTTTCCAGACGTCCTTGATCCAGTTGCTATCAGTTTCCCATTGTTAATTTTTTTGACTTCACAGCCTTGCTTCTTGAAAACTACTTCATGTCCTTTATCACAGATCTGACTGACACTCAACAAGTTGTGCTTTAGACCATCCACAAACAAAACTTCTTCTGACTTGATTTTCCCATCACTAATTCTAACTGACCCTTTTTCGATTATCTTGGCTCCATCATTATTTCCGAACTTTACAGAGCCACCCTCATATTTTTGTAGTTTTTCAAACTTCTGTTTATCACCTGTCATATGACTTGAGCAACCACTGTCAAGAATCCATGGTACACATTTATTCTGAGCCTTGAAAGCTGTCTAAACTATTAGAGATTCCTTTTCTTCCCTGAGCTGTTCTTTCTGTTTCCACTCTATTTTGACAACGGTATTGGGTTCTAGCTTGGATTTCCCCTTTCCAGTATCTTGTGTATCTATTTCAGAAATATTTCTATTTTGTTTTGACCTATAAGGTTGAACTCTTCTTTTCTGAGATTGATTTGAAACAGAGATACTACGACAATTTCTTGCAATATGCCCAAAGTTATGACAGTTAAAGCATTCTACTGCATAATTTATTAAAGGAGCAAAAGTATTTCTACTAGTGAAACTTCTTGGTCCTGCATTATACTTGCAGTCTGCAATTTTATGTCCATAACCATTACATTTGAAATAGAAACCAGAAAAGTAATGATTGAACCTGAAAGAAGGTCTTTGCCAGGTTGTTGAATGAGCCATAGATCTTCTTTTCTTTTGATGTGTGACCTTGGTAAAGCCATCATTGTCAGTTCTTCTTTCAGGCCTGGCATCACAACTTTCTTTTGCATGATTACTTTCAACAGCCTGTTTCTTATCTTCACTCCTTACAGATTCAACATTTCTGGCTTTTGGTCCGTTTGATGATTCTCCTTCAATAAAGCCCAGACCGAATTTGATGCCTATGGGTCTTTGATCGCTTAGGATTTTGTCCAGCTTCATCGAACTTTCTTCACGTTTGTAGTGGCAGCTAATTTTTTGATCCAGCTCTTGTATCTGTATTCGAAGACCAACATTTTCTTCTTCTAGTTTACAGCAGTAATCTATCTTCATGGTTACCTGAACTTCAAGATCTTCGGACATTTTCTTGTACTCTTCTGACTGTATTTTTAAACTGGTTATAATGTCGTTTGCATCCTCAAGCTTTCTTGACAGTTTTTTATTCTTTCTTTTCTCAGATTTCCATTCTACAAGAGCAGAAACCAGCTCACCTTCTAAATCAACTTCAGCCTCAGCTTTTTCAATAGACACTTTAGAGTTCATACCTTCTCTCTTTTCTGGGTTTTCTGCCTCTTCTGATTTTTCTACTTCAAATGCCATAAATAGAGCTTCACCTGTTCCTTCTTCAGAGTCTTCACTAGAGCTATCTTCTGAGGAATTTGCATTCCTGGATATAAAACTTTTCTTTTTGAAATTGCCTTTTCTGAAGTTAGATTTCTTCCTCCATTCACCTTTTTCTTGATGCGAAGTTTCCTCACCTTTGTCCTTCTCATTGAGAGGACATTTGGTTGCAAAGTGTCCAATACCTCCACAGTTGAAACATTTAAAAGGTAGCTTTCCTCTGTATTTTCCTTTGCCCTTTCTCAGTTTTCTGACAAAATTTGCTTCCATTTCATCTGAAGTTTCTTCTTCTTCAGATTCATGTTTTGTGTCTTTACCTTTTAGAGCTTTAAATGCTGCTTCTCTATCTGTGGGATTAGACCTTTCGATTCTCATTTCATAAGCAGTCAAGGAACCATGCATCTCATCCATACTAAAATGGTTTAGGTCTTTGGCTTCTTCTATGGCAGAGACTTTAGAATCGAACCTTTGGGGAAGCGATCTTAAAACCTTTTTCACGATAGTAGCATCATCCAACTCTTCGCCGAGACCTCTGATTGAATTAGTGATTCCATTCACTCTCTGCATGAAGGCTTCTATGTTCTCATCGTTGGTCATTTTTAAAGATTCGAATTGAGCTCGATGAGTTTGCAGCTTGGCTTCCTTGATCTTGTCATCTCCCTCATGGATATTTTCTAGTTTGTCCCAAACATCTTTTGTTGATTCACAATTTATGATTTTGACCAACTCACTGTCCACTAATCCACACATGATGGCATTTTTTGCTTTAGAGTCATTTTCAAAAGCCTTTTTATCGGTGTTGTCGGTTGGAGCAGTGGCAGGAGCTGTGTAGCCATTAACTACTACATTCCAGATGTCAAATCCCAAAGCTCGAAGATAAGTCTGCATCCTGATTTTCTAGAACACATAATTTGTTCCATCAAACAATGGTGCTTTGTTTGAGGAGAAACCTTCACCACCTGCCATAGCGTCACTACCAGGAACACCCTAGCTGATTGAGCCTATACAGGAACCTTGCTCTGATACCAATTGTTGCACTTACAGTGACACTGAGAGGGGGGGTGAATCAGTGTGACCTTTTAAAATTTTAAACTAGCAATACTTAATGCAGAAATGAAGCAAATTTAAATCAGATATAACAAGAGAGCATCACACACAACACAGATTTAACGAGGTTCACCAATGTGGCTACTCCTCAAAAATGACTGCTTGGACTACCATCCAAATCCAGCCTTTGCAAAGCAACTACTTTACAATTCATTTACCAGCACCAACTAGAAGGAGCACCAACCCCTAATTCACCAGCACCTACTGGAAGGAGCACCAACCCCTTATGCCAAGCTGCAACTTGGACTTCAAAGAAAATAACAGAAAGATACCTTCAACCTTTTGCAAACTGTCTGTTGTTTCTGCACACTCTGTTGCTTCTGCGCAATTTCTTCGCACCAACAGTTTGCCTCTACGCAACAGTCCCGTGCACCAACAACTAATCGCCTCTGCTCCTTTGGACATTTTTGCAATCAGTTCGCTCTCACTTCGCACTTAGATCAACACATCTCGCTCACTGCTCAACGCGGACTTTACTTGCGCAAATTCGATACACATTCGATACACTCAAACTCGAAAACTGCCCTCCTTTTATAGCATAAATTCATGAGCAAAGATCTAATCTTAGTTGGCTGAGAAACCCTAATTTTAGTCGATTGCAAACCCTAAAAATCGTCGACTACAAAACCCTAATCTCTGTCGGCCCAGATTCAACTTTGTCGGCTTCAACCGCCTCTCGCCTCTGTCATTTTTCCTGTAGCTTCTCCCACGAAATGGCAACATGTCACGATATCGCTACACCTTTTGTGGTCGTACGCTTTCTTTACCCTGCTATAGCAAAAATGTGACACTTTTGGCCTTTGTCTGCTTTGCCACCGTTCTTGTCACGAAATCGTGACACTTCTATCTTTCGCTGACGTCATCCTCACTCTTGTCGTGAAATCGTGACCCTTTTTGCTTCTAGGCCTTCTTCTCCATTTTTGTCATGAAATCGTGACATTTCTAGCGCCATACAGTCTCTCTCCTCCTAGAGTCATGAAACCGTGACATGTCACGAAAATGCGACATCTTCATCCTGCTAGCTTCTTCACTGCTACCTGTCATGAAATCATGACACTTTTTCCATCCGTACATCTTTCTTTCATCCTGTCGTGAAATCGTGACGCTTTCAGCTTTCGAAGGCTTTTCTTGCAACCTGTCGCGAAATCGTGACACTTTTTGCCTCTTTGTCCTTTTCTCGGCTTGCACCCGTGAAAACATGACATGTCGCGAAATCGTGACACTTTTCTTCCTTAGCGCTTTTTCTCCAAACATGTCGTGAAATCGTGACAGTTTTCTGTCTTAGCGCTTTTTCTCCAAACATGTCACGAAATCGTGACGCTTTTCTGCCTTAGCGCTTTTTCTCCAAACATGTCGCGAAATCGCGACAGTTTTCTGCCTTAGCGCTTTTTCTCCAAACATGTCACGAAATCGCGACAGTTTTTTGCCTTAGCGCTTTTTCTCCAAACATGTCACGAAATCGCGACAGTTTTCTGCCTTAGCGCTTTTTCTCCAAACATGTCATGAAATCGTGACAGTTTTCTTCCTTAGCCTTTTTTCTCCAAACATGTCACGAAATCGTGACAGTTTTCCTTGCGCCTTCTCTCTCCTCGGCCATGTCGCGAAATCATGACAATTTTGTTTGCACTTTCTCTCTCCTCGTCCATGTCACGAAATCGTGACAATTTTCTTTGCGCCTTCTCTCTCCTCCGACATGTCACGAAATCGCGACAGAAAACATGTCGCGATATCGCGACAGTTTTCTTACTTGTCTTTTTCTTTGATTTTCTGCAAAAAGGCAACTATGGTCTTCTGGGAAACTCACTGTCCATGTTCTGAATAACCTTTGAACTTTTGTCCTCTGCATCTGAATGACTTCTGAACTGCTTGTCCACTGCATCATTGGATCTAACTGACTGTGTTGACAACAATGACAAAACTCTTGCAACACCTTGCTCAATAGTTAAGTGATGTATGACGCAATCATACACAACCCTTATGACTTGGCCTTCTCCTTTTATTGTGTCCCTACCATGAGGACATCCAATAATTCCTCTACTTCTCTACCTCTAAATTACTTATTCTCTCTCTTCAAAAAAAACACCACATATAACCCACTTTCCTCTATCTCATACACAAGTCATATCACTAATATCAACAATGTTTCACAACATTATCAATAGGTATTTATCTACAATATTTCTCAACAAAAGGATTTTATGTTCCATCAAAACTCAAGAATATTTAATAGACTCCTCAAAGATATCTTTTCTCTAATGCATCAATAACTTTTGCCAGCTCGTAGAATGATGTATTACATGAAATAGTTTTAAGAGTAGTATATTGAATGTATCATGATATAAAGTCATAATATTCACAAAATATAACTCATTTTATACGTCACCCAAGGATGGGAAAAAGAACTCAACCAATCTCTCATGAATTCACAATTATTTGTGGGTTTCATTAGTTATTGGTTGAATGGGGTTTTCTTCCCTGATTGGCCTATCATATAAGTTTACAAAAATCATCCCTAATATATATCCACTCACTTACTCACTCGCTATATCACACAGGATGAGAGACCCTTAATCATCCATTCTCCTATGGATTGATAATTACTTATCAGCTTTGTACAAGGAACTATGATTAAGGGTAGTCTTTCCCATTCGAAATACCATCTTAGTATACAATCTAAATATGAATCAAATATTTGTGTCACCTTGAAAATAAATCAAGGATTTCATTGATCTAATATCCCATAAGTTTTACAAATTATTGTAAATATTTTTTGGGCAATCGATCAATGTTATCTTTACCTCCTCTCTAATTTATTACATCAAGCACGCTATCATATTTTCACAAATCTCAACGATTGCCTTAGAGAGACCATGAGGTTATCAGAGACTATATTGATCCAATATCTTGTAGATCTACAAATATTTATGTATCTTACTAGGTACTTTATCAATATTATCCTCATAGCCTCATGGTTTATGTCATCAGTATTCTATCAAACAAAAATTAAAATCTATCATCAACTGGTGTTCAAACAGGTTTATTGGACTACGAGGTCTTATCGATCTAATGCCTTGAGAGCATGTAATTATTTGTAAGATTCATCAAATACTAGATCTATATTGTCTTCATAGTCACCTGAGCCCCTACAACAATAGAACATCCATAAATCCTACTCTCATCATCGACTATTTGCCTAACAAATCATCGGATCAAAAAAAAAATTATTTCTAAGTCTATTATACAAATATGCTATAAATATCCAATCTTAAAAGAATCATTCATAAAAATATGCTAGATATTCTCTATCTAGTTGTACAAATCATTAGTCAATAGATAGAGAACTTCCTCCATCTTAGCAAATAATAGCAAACTATCATTTTCTCTTTTCTTCAAAAACTAAAATGTCCATACTATCTAATGGGTACTTCGGGAACATCGGGATTTAGCAATCAGCACTTCATGTACCCATAATCATTTATGATTTTTTCAAGTAGTAAAATACTAAATCCCTATGCTTCTTAATGATATATAAGCCAGCATGGACATCATCTACTCATTTACACAAACAAGGTCCTTCAAACTTGGGGTAATGTTGTCACATGGACCTCCTAGGTAAGGGGATACATTTTTCCCTTTATCTACACATATAAATTTCTTTGTACACACATCGAGCAAAGGAGAAGGGCTTCTTCTTCTCTTGGATCATCCATATGGGAGCATTACCCTCAATCTGAAAGATTTTATTTACTATACAAAATCCTTGAATCTTTCAACACATCAGAGGTGGCAACGGGTATTAAGTCCAATTCCTCACGTACATGTAAATATTTTGCATATGTGTTAGGTAACGGACTTATATGCCCTTGTTACCCTCTCTCATGTGCTAAGAAATTCAACAACATCAAGACATCAAAATAGTTTACTTACAAGCAAACAACATCATCCAACATCATTTTGCAAGTCCTTTTGCAAACATTGACACACCATCCACATATCATCATCCTACAAAAACTATTTTTGTGAGGATTAACATTGCATTACAAAACATCATCTTGGTATCTTGCAAATATATTGCAATAAATAAGAGCATTGACAATGCAAAGATGTTTTACAATGGCAACAATACATTGCACAAAGCCAAGTATAAATCATATCATCACTTTTCCAAAAAATTTATGAATATCATTCTATCACTTTACAAAAACATTTGTAGATATCATTTTCCATCACTTTACAAAACATTTGCAAAGATTACAAATTCAATTATCGTAAAACCACTTCACTACTTTACAAAAATATTTGTAAAGATCATTCTCCATCACTCTAAAAAAAAATTGCAAAATCAATCATGAAGGCATTTTATCCATTTCTTTGCAAAAACATTTGCAAGGATCTTTGCAAAAGGCAACCTACAAAGCACTTTGCAATAATTGCAAAATATCTTACGATCAACATCAAAAACCTTCACAAAAATTCGTATCAAATCTTTGCAAAAGGCTTGCAGTATAAAAATTTGCATCTACGTGGTTAAGTGTTTTATAATGTTTGACACTTAAACATTGATGGAAAATCTAAACTCTTATCTACACATCCAAATATTTCATAGAAAATGACATTTGAACATCAATAAAAATCACTCTAAACCTTGTCTGTGCAGTCAAGTGTTTCATATAAAATGGCACTTGAACATTGATAAGAATCAAATCATTTCATCTACACAACTAAGTGTTTCACATTGATGAAAATCAAATCATTTCATCTATGCAACTAAGTGTTTCATAAAGAATGGCACTTAGACATTGATGAAAATCAAATCATTTCATCTACGCAACTAAGTGTTTCATAAAGAATGGCACTTAGACATTGATGAAAATCAAATCATTTCATCTACGCATCTAAGTGTTTCATAAAGAATGGCACTTAGACATTGATGAAAATCAAATCATTTCATCTACGCAGCTAAGTGTTTCATAAAGAATGGCACTTAGACACTAATGAAAATCAAATCATTTCATCTACGTAGCTAAGTGTTTCATAAAGAATAGCACTTAGACATTGATGAAAATCAAATCATTTCATCTACATAGCTAAGTGTTTCATAGAGAATGGCACTTAGACACTGATAAAAATCAAATCATTTCATCTACACAACTAAATGTTTCATAGAGAATGACACTTAGACATTGATGAAAATAAAACACCTTATCTATGCAATCAAATGTTTCATAGAGAATGGCATTTGAACACTGATAAGAAAAAAATATAATATACTATAGGTACCTCATCTACGCAGTCAAATGTTTCATAGATAATGGCATTTGAACACTGATGAGAAGGAAAAAATATATATATATATATATTATATCTCATTGTATATACTACAGGTACCTCATCTACGTAGTTAAGTGTTTCATAGAGTATGGCACTTAAACATTGATGAGAGGAAAAATATTTTCAAAATCATATACTTCATTATATTACAGGTACCTCATTATGTTTTAAATGATATCATGAATATGGCATCATAGGCCACCATTTAAACATAATGAGATCATATTCCCACCTATGGGAGCACATAAAAGGTAAAATATCTACCTCTAAAGAAACATGAGCATTCTCCTATATCAGGTCCAAAGACCACCACTCATAGCATACATATTTAGGATGGTCATCTATCATCCAAAATACTCAACACATCTCTCAATTGGGGGCATCTCCCCTTATCTATATCTATAATAAAACAATCAAACATACAATTACTTAGTCACCTACACCACATCAAAGAATTACTACATCAAATCAATATTATATCAAATACATCAACACATAACATATCATCAAGATAATCCACAAAATCAATACATCTCAGTATGATCCAAAATAAAAAGTATCATCATATATATGCCTCACACTATACATGTCGATGGAGAAGGTGTATCACAAAAAGAGAAAATGATACACTCAACTCATGATAGGAAGGTGTACCACAACCTCAAAAATTGGTACACTCACTCCTAAATACCCCTAAGACCACCTAACAAGAATACTCAACCTCCCTAGCATCCCCTGGTGGAGGAGGAGGAGGAGGCGATAACTGGTAGTCCTCGAAGTGTCGCTCCTTGATGGAGCCCTCGATCATGAACCCGAAGGAGATGGTTCTTGCTACCCCATAGAAACTTCCAAATGATATAGCTCATGATAATTAGTAACCCTACTATGTGCCCTCTCAACCTAAGCTGATAAATGTTATACCTACTCTGTGATATCTGATCTCATAGTCTCAATTGTGACCCTAGAAGCTGCTAGCTTGTGCTAAAGTGATCCCATAGTAATGGCCACAATAGTAGCATCCAAGCCCCATATAAACATAGGTTGAGTACCATATCTCTCTCATTACTCACTCTAGATCAGACCTAATTCCAATAATTATTACCTGATTAGAGGCCTGCTCCTCCATGAATTGATCCAAGGATAACTAAAGCCTAGAGATTGTATCCTCAATATCCGTCTATACTCAAGCCACATCATCCCTAATTCTGATCACCTCCTCCAATCATAAAATATTTGAAGTAGCTAACTGGCTCCTCACCTTCTCCAAATTGTGATGAAGAACCCTCAACTCTACCTTTATAGCCTCCTCCACTACTAGGACCCACAACCCCACTAATATTTGGCCCTACTCCATTGAATGCTTGCTCAACTTTACCTGGACTCAATTCCCCTCCATCAATTGGAGCATGCATGAGTAGGATAGCAATCAATGGAGCTACATATAAAGGATTTTATATCCTCATACCCCATATGGCCATCAATATCTAACATACCTCTCTCCTACAATGATGCCTAGCCACCTGTAGGGCACTCAATGTGTATTGGAACACCTACCTATGATCCCTCGATGGTGGACCCATCATCAATCAATGAGGTCTAAACCACATGTACCAAGCACCATAGTTCGCTATCACCCCTATATCATCTAGTGAAGGAGTTAGGACCACAGGATCATCGTCATCAATCTCCAAATGGGTAATAGGATCCATGGGATCCCATAAAGTCACATGATGCATTCATCATATCCAAACCTCCTTAATAGCTGGTACACCTTGTACCTCTTCAAACTAACAGGTCACATGATCATAATGGTATAACTCATAAGCCTTGTTTCCATTATCTAGTCACTAAATTCATCTCACTCTAGTTATCTCCTTATGATCCTTAGACCACACATATACATATCTCCATAGTGTCCATGTGATGTGTGCCATCCATATATCATCAAGGAGATGTTATGACCAAGTTAGATTAAAATATGAAGTATGGATACACCTCTCCCATCTATAAACCATAGTACTCTCAAGGTCAATCCTCCTCATCAGCACTATAGATCATCGAATGGCTATATGCTCCCATGCCTAAACTTGGAGCAAAGTGCAGCAAGTCAGGCTCTAACCCTACCTATAAACCACCTTGTATAAAGTATGGTATAGTCTAGCTAAGATGGAAGGAGATCAAGCATAAACTATCTGACTATCCCTCAGCCCTGCTATAATCTATCCCCATCCATGAGACATGAAACTCCTACTGGTATCACTCATCATTAGTCTAAATACCACTACAACTAAAAGTGTAGTATTCTGATTAATGTGCCCTTCTATATAAGCATCATTGATCCTCAACCCCTTCTTCATTCTCAAAAAATCATCATCCTTTGAAAATACTAACTTCCCAGTAGTAATACTCATCCCCAAGTGAATAGGCACACCTCGAACTAGCACCTTGAGGATGCACCATACATCCTCCAAAGTAACGATCATCTCACCCATCGATAGTCTAAAAGTTTTGGTGGATGGATACCACCTCTCCATAAGGGCTATCAATAAGGAGTGATCAAACTCCAACTTAGGAATATAAGCAACATAGTATAGCCCTATCATCGACAAGACCACCACATCCTCAACATTCTGCTCACCCTCTAGAATGCTCCCCAAGAATTTTGCACGATGCTCCCTACTTGTCAAAACCTTTATCGCCTACCAAAAATCCATCCAAAATAATGAGTTATAAGGTTCATAAAATCATCTCAAAATTTCACAAAAATACTACCATTGGATAGCCCTCGAAAAGAGCTTTTTGATAAGTATAAATATGACTATATTTGCACACATATCGAGGTTAAAAAATGTAAAACAAAACTAACTATCCTAAACCAAATTCACCACTGGCACCAAATTTGCTAGTACCAAATTCACCACTAATGCCAAATTCACCAATGGCACCTCTACCAAATTCACCACTGGCACCAAATTCGCCACAACTTGCAAAAAATTGCAAAAAAGTACCCATAATGTAAATTTTTTGAGTTGTAATGAAGGCCTACCTCCTAGTCTCACTTCGATACATCAATTGTCCCTCGAACCGCATCAGCATGATGCATCCATCCCATGATATGAGCCATCATCTCCATCCACTCTATCTCACTCTCTCCAACTTTCTATAATAGGTAAAAGTGCAAATGAGGTCGCTTTCACCTCTCCTTTTACCTTTTAAACCTCCGACCTATCGACGCTTGCTGATCTAAGCATCCCGTATTCCAAAAATTTTCTTTGAAACCTATCACCAAGCACATGGTTTTTCAAAAGAGATCATGTTTTTAGGGCAAGAAATTTTCATGGGACCAAACAATTTTCTCCAAATATCAAGGCATGCAAAACGAGGCATATGTATATGAAATCATCAAAAATAGAAAAATCTCAAATCAATAAAGTAGCACAACAACAATACAACATAGCATCAAAATTGAGTATCATGACTTAACTTTTGATGTAACATCTCAGATATCATGTCAAAACTAGGGCAAAATGTAGACACCCAATTTTGACACACTAGTCGTAACTTCCCAAAACTGGTCATAAACACTCCAAAATTTCCCAAAATCAATTCCAAACATCACAAAAACTCAATTTGGTCATTCCCCATCACTTTGGGCACCTAAATTCACCTTTACCAAATTCACCACTTGGACCAAATTTACCAGTGGTGAATTTGGCAAGTTGAGTGGCGAATTTGGAAAAACTACAAAATCGACCCTTTTCACTCAAAATCAGTCTTTTACCAAATTTGCCACCCCTATGGTGAATTTGGCTAGTGGTGAATTTGGCAACATTTTAAAATTTTAAACTACCCAGAATCTGATTTGATTCCTTACCAAATTTACCACTCAGAACCAAATTTGCCACACCTGTGGAAAATTTGGTAAACAATGGTAAATTTGGCAAAAGCGATCGAGAATCTTCCACACAAACCAGTTGGGCATAAATTGAGCCTCCTTGCACCTCTACCATTGATCCTGCATGCTTCAATAAGGATTAGTATGAATTAGTTTGAATTGATCTTATCCTCTCATTCCCTCCAAGTCCCCTCCCAAATACTATTTAAGGAGGCCATGGGGAAAGCATTTGGCAAGGAATTCCATTGTAGCAAAGATCTACCCATATTATTCTAGCATCCTTTCTCTCATAGCATTTTTCTATTTCTAAGATTTCCCTAAGCATTACTAAGTCTTCATCAAGCATTGGAGCTTCTCTTGTGAGCATTGAGAGCAAGTCAAGTAAGGCAAGGAGGACTTGGGAGCAAGGAGGTCACCATTGGAGGTAAGATGGAGAGATCTCCTAGCTTCTTTCTTCTCTCCTCTCACCTTGGCTTCATAGAATTTTGTCCTCTAGGTTGTAGCCTTGCTAACTTGTCATATCTCTTTGATGCATTTCATCTTTTATGCTCTAATTTCTCTTGCAGCGTTTTGATCCTTCTCTTTGGTAGCCTCTAACATTGTTTTGCAGCCTTTTAATAGTGTTTTGGCAGCCCTCTTATTCAATTATAGCATCCTTATTATCATTCCTAACATCTATTTGTAGGCTTACTTTAGTTTGCATTCATTCCATCATTAAATTTTACTTCTAATCCCTTATTTTGTAGGGTTTTCATTATATTCCCTTTTGCATATTTTTAGGATAAAATCCTTACTAAATATCTTGACTACAATAATTCTATCTTGACTAAAACATACTAAATATTTCTACCTTTCTCCATGCTATTTTACTTTCATGTATTTATCATTTTTGCAATCTATTTCCTTATTTAAGCACTTCAATTAGCATTTCTTTCATTTTACATGTTTATGCTTAACCCTATTTTTAAGCAAAATTCTCATTAGAATTTCATTATCTAGTTGCTATTTTACTTTCATTAAGTTAAATTAGCTACTTATTGCATTTCCTAACATCTTAATATTTTATTTTTAGAACTCCTGCACTTTGTTTTAGTCATATTTGCATGTCCATTTTTCTTTAAATTTTAAGCAACTATTGACATAGCTCATTAAATTTGGTGACCTACAATTGTAATCTATCGATTGAATATTTTTGGGGGTTGTATTAGATCTTGTAAAACATTCCTAATCCTTTTTATTGCATCTCACATCCCCTTACAACCCCTGTTTATTATATTTGTAGCTCCTTGGGGGGATTTCACCTATTCTTCTACTATTAAAATTTTAGTCCTTAAATTCTTAGTTTTAGAGATTTAATCCTTAGATTTTCTTATATAAAGATCTTGCAGAACATAGTTAGATACTTCCATTTCAATTTTAGCTAAAATATTATTCAAGTTAGTCCTAAATTTACCCCAAAATCTTAAAAAATATTACCTAGGATGAAATTCGCCACCCTTGTGGTGAATTTGGAAAAAATAAGTTTTAGAGGTTCAATCCTTTTACTTTGCCATTTACAGACCTTAAAAATCATAGTTAGATCCTTCCCTACAAGTTAGCTCAAAACACATCTTGAATCCTTCATAATCTACCCTAAAACCTTAAAAATATGGAAAACATTTGGCAGACCTAGTGGTGAATTTGGCAATAGGTCAAATTCCACTCCGTGAGGTAAGCAAACTCAAATTTTTTATCACAAAGGTGTCTGATAAATTTTTTAGACAATTTTTTACCCTATATAGCCCTCATACAAACCCCTAAAATCAAAAAACGTTTTTTGTTTAGTTTTTTTGCAGATTTTACCAAATTTGCCACCCTTGTCGGCACTTTTTAGTGATGAATTTGAAATACAGACTCTGGGAGAGGTAATATAGCCACTTGGCCCATCCTTAGCTCTGCAATTTGATTTTCTCTGTATTCTGTTTCTGTTTTTCTGCTATTTTGAAACATAAATCACATCTATTTTGGGAAATTAAGGAATTCTAGTTAGAAAACCCAAAATATTTACAAAACCTTGCAATTTCTTTACAAAACACTTTAGTTTCTTTACAAAACACTAAAATACTAATCAATCAAGGAACCCTAGGCTTAATTTTATCATTTCATTCATATTCAAGTACTTAGGCAAAGAAATCGAAAAGCATATAGTTGCATCTAGGCTAGCTTGTTTGATTGCATTTCTCCTTGTTTACCCTAAAATCGAAATCTCCTTAGTCTAGTGCATTCAAAACTTGAAGTGCATATAGGTTAGCTCTTGTTTGCTTGCATTTGTGTGATTTAAACTTAAGCCTTGCATTTAGATGATTCTTGATAATTTAGGTTCAAATAACCGTTAAGGCTTGATAAAGAGTCAAGATTAATAGAGATCCAAAATATTTAGGTGTTTGTCTTAATTGAACTCATAAACACTACAAAAACAAGCATTACATCAACTATCATACAACCATAGAAAAAACATAAAAATTAGGGGTCTAGTTGTGTTGAGGATTTTTCATATCCTCGGGATCTCCTTTGGAAAGAGATCCTCAAGTGGGGAAGCAGAGATTCTAATGAATCTCCCCTATGCACACTTGAAATTTAATTATATCTAAGGGGAAAAGAACATGAGGTTTTCTCACCATCTACACCAGTATTTACTCATAGCACAAGCCAAATTACAACGTAGAATAAAGGTGAAATATCATTAAAAGCTCGAGTCAAGGAGGTCAAAGAAGTCCAACATTGAAGCCAATGTAAAATCAACATACACCATCCTCCATAAGTGCTCAAGGGAAATATGTTAAAGTGGATTGTCATATACATCTGAAATCTACGATGAATACATAGAGAATATAACATCAACGGTAAGGTCTCTACTTTGTTAAATTTACTTTCATTAACAAGGAGTTATAAGGTATAACATTAGGTTGAAACATTAAAGGAAATCAACCATATTTGAAAGCAACATAAAAGAGAGAAACACATATTAAATAGCATAATATTTGCAATATTATAACATATGATAAATAAGGAATTCTACTTGGAAATCAAAATTTCTATTATTATAAATTTTATTATTTTCTAATATTCCATATTAGTGAGTTATAAGGAATACTACATCAAAGTAGGTAATTGGAATTTAGAAACACTAATATCAAATTATTAATTCTATAAAAGGAGGTTTATTAAGGAAAATCAAGAGTTGGAAATTAATTGGTATACTTATCTCAAAACACATTAAAGGGAGAAAAGGAATCCAACTATTAAAACCTCATCAAATTTTAAAGTGCTTAAAGTTCAATAGGAGTGATAAGGTGTAAAAGAAATTGATTTTTGCTATTCATAAAACTTTACAAAATCAACCCAAAATTGAACTATTATTCTCAAAAGCACTTTATCTATCATATAGCATTTTCAAAATTACTAAGGAGACATAAGGTATTCTACAAAACTTGATAACAATAGCATTCATCAAACATTATCAAGTACTAAGGTCTCTACAAAGTCTACAAGGACTCTACTGATTCACATCTCTTAACTAGGGAGATATAAGGAAGCCTACAAAGCCTAAGCTCTAAAAAGGGTCTATCAAATCAAAGCTAATAGTTAGGGAGTCACAAGGCAGAACACTTTAGAAGACTCTATCTAATCAATTACAAGCACTTTGTTCCAAGAAACTATAAAGATGTCTACCTCAAGTAATACAGTAAACAATGACATGAACAACACTATTAGAAAAGAAATAGCAAGTGTCATAAAAAGTGGAATCAAGAATTCACTTATAAAATCGAAGGAAACCTAGATTCTATTTCAAAAAGGATACAAAATGAAGCTTTGAACGATGGAGCATTATCTACATGCTCGACTCACTGAAGCAATTAACAAAGGAAAAAATATCATTCAAATTCCTTTAGAATATGGAAGCATACTATACATGGCACTACTTACATTCAAATGTTATAAGGATGAAAATGTAGAACAAAAAGGATTGATAGAATTACTTAAGCTGAAAATAAAGTTAGATGAATCTTCACTAGCGAAGATATTTCAATCCTCATGTAGTATTAGTACTTCGAGTTCTACTAACTCAAAATCTTATCATGATGCTCTAAGTGTATGTTCAAAAGCTTCTATACAAGACACAAAGAATGATGACAAGGACAAAAGCAAAGAGAAAATTTCTTTGCAAGAATCAGGTGATAGCACATCCACCTATGAAAGTATTGACTCCAATAAAGAAGAAGAAGAACCAATGCAAGAAGGCATACAATGCAATGTGAATTAAAGAGGACCAGATCAAGCTGAAGAACATATGAAGACAAAGATCCATATTGAAGATTTAAATCTTCAATACCTAAATAATGTAGTACAGGGGTGTTAGAGTTAGAGTATATTACATCATTTGGATCATGTAAATGTACCACCTTAGGTATATAGTTAGGATAGAAGATTACTTTAGGGGGAAGTTATCTAGTTACTTCAAGCAATGAAATAAATGCACAAGTGACAATGTGCAAGTTGTAATGTGCAAGGTGTCCCCTTGTATAGCTAAGTAAAGTGTTGGCCAAGGAATCTATCTTCCTATATAGAAGGCCTCATAGTAGTAGATTATAATCATCTTCATCTTATCATCTTCATATCAAGATCTATCAGGTACTCAAGTATGAAGTACAATGTAGCTCTTTAGCTCATATTAATGGAGTGACCATTTCCTCCATATTGCATTGTATTTTCGTCACTTCTATTTATAGTATATTTCAATCATATTGTTGTTCCACTTTCTTTTATGTTTCCTGTATTTCATTGAAACCAATATTAAATCGCTCCACTACATATATCTTCGAAAACTAACATTTAAGATATAAATAAAATATTAAAATCTTTAACTAAAAAATTATAATTTCAAAAACTAAAATAAAATAACCTAATCTTAAAAGTAAACTACACTTATTTTTCAATAAATTTAACTTCTTAAAAAAATTAAAAATAAATTATATATAGTTTTGCCTTCGTATTCATTCATTTTAACTCAACATTAATTCAAAAGACCATATTCAAACCACAAATACTAATGAACCCAATCCATTAATATCTAATCTATTAAAAAAATAATGGTAATCTTAAATGTTGCATGGACTTTTGAGGCCGGCCAATTCTTGGACAATGGTAATCTTAAATGTTGCATGGACTTTTGAGGCCGGCCAATTCTTGGACAATGGTAATCTTAAATGTTGCATGGACTTTGAGGCCGGCCAATTCTTAGACAAAGTCTTTCCAAGAAACTGTCTTCTTCTCATTTGTCCCTTGTAAAATAAAACATCTCAAAGTAAACACTTGGTTCCTATGGCCGTTTTAACGCATCATCCAATGCAGATGAATACCAACGCCGCTCTGTCTTTTTTGTTTGTAGTATTTACATTACAGGCGAATAGTTCCATGTTTTCATAGACGATCGTCCTATGAAAACAGGAACATCTGTAACAAAGTTTTTACTGTGTATGATATTTTGTGGTTTCTGATCATAATGGCAGATTGGACACCGGTTATATTTGGAGTAGTTCTGTTCATACTGCTGTCACCGGGGTTGTTGTTCCAAATACCAGGAAACGAACGACTCATACAATTCGGCAATCTTCAAACTAGCGCCCTCTCTATTATCTTTCATGCCATTTTTTTCTTCGGAATTATGACAGTCTTATTCATTGTTCTAAAATTGCAGATAGTTAAATAAAGAGTGGAAATATTCTTTCAACATCGACGTATGTATGTGGAGTAGTTACACCTCTGGTTTTCTAACTGGTTGTTTGTAATGTTTTCTTATAAAAGATATTGATATTGTTCGGGTATATTTAGATTATAGAAATTTGGTTCATTTAAATATTTATTTTGATTTATAGGTGTAAATCAGTTTGTGGGTTGTTTTGGTTTGATTTTCTGAATAGCCGAGAGTCTTTACCCACCATATTAAAATTTATAAAAATAATTTAAAAAAAAAATACCTATTCTGATCTGATACATCAGTTGTTGTCCTGCTTAAAAAACAATTTAATATTCTTAATGTAAGCATTAAATTTTTTAAGCTTCTTTATGGGCCTTCTTTTTATTGGTTTTACATTACATATTGGTTTATATTGGTTTGATAAGATTTGAACTAAGATTTTTAATGTAAGCATTAAATTTATATTATTTGTTTTTTTTTATATCCAGTTTGGGGGTATGTGTATGGGGGCTGGCTCTCTTGCTTTCTAAGATGTAAGTTTAGTGCTATTTTCTATGATTGAAGCTTCGTTCTGCATTAATACCTGTTCATTTGTTAGTATAGTTGTGGGATTTGAGTGGTTTATAAACTCCAACACTTGGCAAAGAGATTTGAGTTGTTTATAAACCCCAACAATTGTCAAACTTTTTGCCAATGAGATATCAGGTTTAAAGGTAAGTCTTTGGTTCCACTTTCTGAGATTCCTCATTCCTATTAAGTGTGAGGGGATTTAATTTTAAGATTCCTTATCCCTATTAATATGGAGTTTGAGCATATATGTAAGAGAATTATATAAAATTGAAATGAATCTCATGTATTAATTTATAATTATGTTTCTGTGCTTTTCTAAAATAAATGAGTTTATAAAAATTGAATCATGTATGTGAAAATTTATTTTTAAATTTATATTAATTATATAAAATTGAAATGAATGATGTTTCTATTTTTATGATTTTATAAAATAGATAAATTAGGAAAAATTGAATCTGTATAGGGGATATAATTTTTTTTTTTTTTTTTAAGAATTAAGATTACAAAAACTTTTTGCTAAAACTTATAGCAAATTCTAGCACTTACTCCTATGGTTTGTTTAGATACAACCTTAATGGTATGACGTGATTATGCTTGTATGTGAAAAATTTTCTTTAGTAAAAACATTAAATATAGTTTAGTTTTTTTTTTTTTTTCTCTTGTTTAGAGACAACTTTAATGGCATGACGTGACTATCCTTGTATCTGGAAATTTTTCTTTAGTAAACTTTAAATATAGTAGTTTTTTTTTTTAATTATTAGTAAAAATTGAAATTAATCATTTGTAATAAGTTATAATTGTGTTTTTATTATTTACAAAATAGACGAGTTAGTAAGAATTGAATTATGTGTGGGAATTTAATTTTAAATTCATATTAATTATATAAAATTGAAACGAATTATTCGTAATAAATTATAATTGTGTTTTTAGTTAATAAGAATTGAACTTTACCCTAAAACTTATATGCATATTTAACCGAGTTAATGTGATGATGCAAATTTAGTGGTATATTTCACAAAATAGATGAGTTAGTAAGAATTAAATCTCACCATAAAACTTATATGCATATTTAACCAATTAATGGGATGATGCAAAGTTTAGTGGTATATTCCATGATTAAAATTTCTATATATGTCTTAAATTTATTTTAAACTCATATTATTTTATTTTTCTTAAATTTATATTTTAGTAATAAAACGTTAATTATATAAAATTGAAATGAATCACCCGTATTGAGTTTTAATTGTGTTTCTATGATTTTAAAACATTTTTTTTTTTGTAGATTAAAAGTGCGTTTTTGTCAAAGATCTCAAAACCTGATTACAATGGAACATATTGCATCAAAGTACATCAGATTAAAACAAGGCAAGGACAGCCAAAAGGAACAAATAAGGAGCACACAAAAGGACCAAAAAGGAAGGTGTCATCCTTTGCACCAGAGAAAGGCTTTTTCCTTTGCGCCAAAGGAAAACATCTTACATTGCGCCAAAGGAAAAACGGGCAGGAAAGGAAGGCCCGCCAGAAACCAAATTTGAATCAAAAGGTGCCAAACAAGATTTTGAAGCTCACAAAGGGTGGGAGAAAGTGCTAGACTGCCCCAACCACTAAATGACAATTTGAACCTTTCCCAAAGGCGGGAAAATAAACAAAGCCATAAATTTAAAAATTGAAACAACCCAAGGGCGGGAAAACAAAAAACCACCCCTGGGAAACAGAGAACTGAAGAAAAACAAGCATCCTACATAGGGGAGCCCTAGCAGAAACATAGAAGGAACAAAATCCTGTAAAATGGAACTGTAGTGGTTCAGCAACAAAGGAACACCCCAGGCCACAGGGTCCTTTAGCAGAAAAGGAAGCCTTCGAGAACACCTACCCAGCAAAGGAAGCAACAGCAGTAGAACAACACTTCTGAAGGAAAGGACGGGAAAGTGCCATAGGAATTCAAGAGAAAGGAGTCCCGAAGATGCATGACTACAGGCGTTAAAGCACAAAACAAAAAATAGTAGCCATGCATCCTAGACAACCTTCAACAGCTTCAGGGCCACAGAAGAGGAAGTCTCGCAAGGAATCAGTGACAAGAAAAACAGAGGCCCCTACCAGCCACAAAAGGAACTGAAATCCTGTAGGAACCACCACCTCAAACCCAAAGAGCAGAGTCACAGTAGAAAGCACATGGGCAACCCTCAAAACCCAAAAATATGTTGTGCAAAACTGCTCATGAAGCCATAATTCCTCAGACCTACCAAAAGCAACTTCAAGAAAACAAGGAGGAGAACCTGCAAGGATTCAACAACAAAAATACCAGAGGCTGCAAAGCCATGAAAGAAACTAAAATCCTACAAAACCCACCACCTCGAATCCAAAGAGCAGAGTCATAGTATCAAGCACGTGGTCCCTCCTCTGACCAAAAGGATGTTGTGCAAAACTACTCAAGAAGCCAGAATTCCTCAGACCTAGCCATTCACCACTGAATATCCTCAACGAGCAGATGTCAAGAAGACTTCCAAAAACAACCTGAGAAAACCCAGGAAGAGTCCCAGGAAAAAAATCCTAACCCCAACCCAGAACCCAGACACCAGAGGAAAAGGCAGGACAGTGGAGCAAAGGTGGAACACAGGTTTTCCCACCGTAGGGCAAGGAAAGGGGCAGAACAATGGAACAATGATCTCCCCCAAAAGGAGATCGTCTGCAACACCTTCTAGCCTAAAAGGATGGGAAAATGAGGTGTCAGGGAAACTAGAAAAGGATCAAGGACCTGGGACAGGGCCAAGGAAGGAATGCAAGAAAGTGGAACAGGACTTCCATAGGAAGTCACCTACAAAGCCTCATTTTTAAAATATTTTAATGAGTTAGTAATAATTGAATTTCACCATAAAAATTATATGCATATTTAACCATTTAAATTTTAAATGTTTAAATTTTTATAATAATTTTTTTTTTTTTTAACATATACTTTTCATTTCCATGTTAACATCTTATATGTATGTTTGCATAGAAGTCCTTTACGATTCAAGAAGTTGAATAGATTAAACAACCTAACTTTTAAAGTACTATTTATATTTCTTGTACTAAAACATATATATAACCACGACCACTATTTGAAATAACAAAAATTTGTTAGAAGTCTAGTTTTAAGATTCTTGTAGTCATATAAGAATACTAGAAAGTTTAATGAGTTAGTAATAATTGAATTTCACCATAAAACTTATATGCATATTTAACCATTTAAATTTTAAATGTTTAAATTTTTATAATAAAAATTATTATTTATTTTTTTAACATATATTTTTCATTTCCATGTTAACATCTTATATGTATGTTTGGATAGAAGTCCTTTAAGATTCAAGAAGTTGAATAGATTAAACAACCTAAATTTTAAAGTATTATTTATATTTCTTGTACTAAAACATAAATATAACCACCGACCACTATTTGAAATGAAATGAAAGATTTTAATTACGTCCGCGAGACCCAAATATGGTCTATGGGACCTCAAATATGCAAGTACAACTACTCAAATCATATCATATGATTTTTAATATCTTTGAGAAGGTTGTTCCTTCTCCTGCTGATTTGGGTTAGCAATTCTCCAACTTTTTTTATTTTACTGTCTTCAAATAACTCTGCCATAGATCCGTTTCCAAGTGTTTCTTTGTATTTGTCACGAATATCTGAAAAACTCGGGCATTTATAGATGAAGTGTTCCTCTGTCTCTACTACCCCTGTGTTGCATAGAGTACATATCCTTTCTTCCCATTGTTCTTTGGGCGTTGTCCATCTCCATGTTTCACATCTAAGCCTATGAGAGCTAGTCCTTATTTGAGCAATGAGGATTTTTTCCTTCCACTTGATTTCAGCACCTATATACGCTTTTTCTTTGTGGTCATACGTTGGGTTAAACTTTGCAATATAATATTGTCTTTTCCTGCTTGCATGTTTCCACATTCCACTTCTAAACTTTTCATTCACATAATTTTTTATGTCTTTGTTGACATTTGGGCATTCATTTATGTTGATCTCCCAACGTTTCATCCATTTCTGATTTTGTTTCATCCATGTATTCTTCCGCCTATGCAACTCTTCGTCCCTAGCTGCCCTAGGCAATCTGTCATTTTTCATGTTTTCTATTTTTTTCAAGTAACATAACAACTTGGTCATAGCAATTGCTTCTAAAGGGAACATTCCAGTTTCAGCTAGAATAATTTCATAAGGGGTTGTGGCCTTAATTTTGAGAAAATTTGTGATTAGATATTTTTGAATCCTTTCTATTTGCCTCCATTTTGCATTTGTTGTGCCACTAGCCCACACCTCGCAACCATACAACAAAACCGGTGTAACAAGTAGGCCAAATAAGACCTTGGTGGTCTTCCAGTCCCACAACTCGGCATTCCTACACCTGTTTTGAAGTGCATATAGTGCTCTCCAACCACTTTGAGTTCTTTTCATCCTACATGTATTCCAATTAAGTTTGTCATGAAAGTCTATGCCCAGGTATTTGTATTCTACTACTACCTCAAGCGGTTCTCCTGCAAACTGAAATTCAAGTTGTTGCTTCTTCTTTTTTGCTAAAAAAATCATAATTTTTGTTTTGCTCGTGTTCACCTGCATCCCAACTTCCTTACAAAAGATTTCTAGAGCTCGAAGGTGATCTTCTAGATCTTTGGTTGTTTTGGCCACAAGAATTACATCGTCTGCATACATGAGGAGTTTTACCACATATTTGGCTAAGTGCACACCCTCTCCCCCAAATTTGTTTATCCATTCTTCTAACTTGTCAATGTACAGCCCAAATAAGGTCGGAGATAGAGGGCAACCTTGTTTGACACCTATGTCACTACCAAAACATTCAGATAACCCTTCTTGTGTTCTGATTCTAGCCTTTACATGCTCATATAGTTTGTGAACTGCTGCCCTGTAGTGAATTGGAACCTCTAGCTCTTCCATTCTGCTCCATAATTTTTTCCTTGGCATTGTGTCAAATGCCTTTTTGAAGTCTACAAAACAACAAAAAACCTCCTCTTTTTTGTCCCATATTTTTTCCACTATGTGCTGAGTGTGATACAGTGATCAATAGTTGAGTGTTTGGGCCTAAAACTTGCTTGCCCCTTTGCTCTCTTTCCTTTTTCTTATGCCCATATGTTGATCCTACGCTCTATCATACTCCCAAACAACTTTGCAAAGAGAGGGTTGATCATGATAGTTCGATAGTTTGAGGGATTATTTACATCTCCACTTTTAAACAAAGGAATGGTCAAGCTAGTTGTCCACTCGGTTGGGAAGCCATTTCGTATGACCTCGTTGAAAATTTCTTTGATCTGCGGTGCCAGAATATCTGCCCCCCATTTTATATGCTCTGCTTGAAGATTGTCTATGTCACGGGCTTTACCAGTTGCTAACTTTTTTATCCCTTGAATAATGTCTTCATTTGTGAAAAGTTCTTTCTTGACAATGATAGTAGGGGGTGTCTCCTGCTGGTTACTACGCTGATACAATTGTTTTGAATACTCCAACCACTGATTAACTGTTATGTTATTTTCAGTTTGCATCATTTTCACGCTTAGTTCCTTCCAAAATTTATTTGGTTCATGCTTCCCTAAGTAAATCAATTCTTTCCTCCTTGTTCTAGTGTATTCTTCTTTTTTTGCCCTTACCAGTTTCTCATATGCTTTTCTGTTTGCTCTTGTTTTACCCGTTGGTTCCTTTAGTAGTCTTCGCGCTTTTTTGCAATCTTCATCGAACCATGGGTTGGTTGGGAAGCTATTCCTTTCTTTCTTTTTAGGTTTAGCTCTCTTGCATTTGTTTAGAGCTTCTTGGATAACATGCATTAACCATTCACTCTTACTGTAATCTTTGCTACTGTGAGGTAGTTCTTCCCTTTCCTATAACTTGTTATTTAATACTGCTCTAAAATTCTGCCGATTTTCATCTGTTAAGAGAATGTTTCCCTTGTGAGGATATTTATTTTGATTGCCTTGCAAGTGTTTTTCCCTTGGTTTGTCTCCATGCATTCGAAGTTTCATAACAATTGGGTTGTGATCTGACTTAAGTTCTACTTGGAGAATCTTCCACTTCTAGCTCCTCTATTCTTGGTATGTAATTTTGTGAGCATATTACATAGTCTATTACACTTTGTCCCTTATATGTTTTGCATGTATACTTTCCTGAATTTTTCCATTTGTTCATCCCATTGCAAATAATCAAATTGTGTATGTTGTAGAGACCTAACAACTCTTCTCCATATTGCGTGATAGCCCCGTGCTCATCTTTTGAAGTCCTGATCCACTGCTGATTTTCCTCTTCTAGCATCCAAAGAGGATTAATCTCAATATCTTCGCTACCTTCTAGAATGTTAGCTTGCTTATTTGTTGTCCTTGCATTGAAATCTCAAATTAATATAATCTCCCCCAACTTACTGTATATCGAAATGTCTCTTTTTAGGGAGGAGTATGGATCTTCTTTGTTAAGATCATGTTTCTTATAGAATTTAGAATTCTTTGGAGCAAAATAACATGTTGCTATGCTGATAACTGACTTATTTTCTAGGATCTTTATCCAGATGTACTATTTGTTTTCATCTTGTTTTTCAATTTTAATGACCCTATCCCATTCCTCTTTTATTAAAACCATAATACCCCCATACCCTTTGCCATTTTCTTCTACTTTATTCCATATTACTTTTTTTTGTATCCCACAAATTTTAGAGTCTTACATCCATCGTGTTCATGTGTTTCCATCAGTATGATTATATATTTATCTCTAGAAATGGGCCCTAACCCGGGTCCTCTTCTCCAAGGGTAACCTCTACAGTTCCAACTTACCATTGTAAGATGTTCTCGGGTGGGCCATACTCCTTATTTTTTTTGGGTTTATTTAGATGTGATGTATGCCTTTCCATTTCTTAAATATGCCTATTTCCCTTCATTCCTTGTTGTCGTCACCTTTTCCCATTCCTTATTTCTTTAGTCCTGCTGTAAAAATGTTAGGTCGTCATCTAAATAGAATTGTGACCCTCTCAACATGCCTCTATTTTTTAGTAACCTTGTTTTATCCTCGTAGCTCATCAATATGACCCGAATATGTCTATCTTTGCCTCCTTCTCTCAGCCTGCCAATTCTACTTACTTTTTTATATGACCTTTCCATTGTAATAGATCTGACAAGAAGTCCTTGGTTAAACGATTTGTGTCTTCCCTATCCCCATAATATTTCAACCCTTTGATGATTATATTTGATAACTTCTCATGTTTTTCTTTCTCTTCTATTATTTGAATTTTTACTTGCTTCTCTATCAACTCTTTTTGTTGATTGACTGGTTATTTTACTACTTGAGACCATGTCTTTGCCTTTGCTAATTCATTTCACAACTCATTTTATTTTGTTTTCATGTTTTGTAGTGTTTCTTGTACCTCTTTTATTTGATTTGCATTTGAAACTTGTTAGAATTCTAGTTTTAAGATTCTTGTAGTCATATAGAAATACTAGAAAGTCTAATTAGTAGAGATAGCAAATTAATATTAAATTATTTTTTTGTCATGATTTTATGTGTTTATATAAAAAATTAAAATTAATGTTGATAGGTTCTAAATTGAAGGTATTATCATCTTATATGACCTATTATTTCATTGTGATTTTTTTCTAGAGTTTTATTGTTTTTTTCCTTTTATTTTTCTATCTAGAGAACAAGGGGTTGTACTCATGTCCCCACCCTTGATAAATCACAACTCTCTCCTTTAGATTTTATAAACATATTCATTTCTCATCTCAATTTGAGACGCGATAGCTAGATAACTACATTATTTTCATAAAAGTCTGAATTCTTGATTTTTTTTATCTTCAATTTTTTTTGTGTGAAAAAAAATATTCCAAAATTCAACATTCTTCTTCTTGATATTTTCTTGTAGCAACCTTCACACTACCAAAACTCCACCTTTATTTTCTATGCATCTTAGTATTTCCAAAATGTTTGTGCTATAATATTGATTTACCATATCTAAATCTTAATCATTATTTGACTCAAACACTCAACATTTTATTATCATCTTTAGCTAAAATTACTCCTCTAGCCATGGAAAAGAGAAAAAAACTTCACAATCCTCAATTAAAACCCCTCTATTAGCTAGCTTATTTGCACATTTGTTTCCTTCCCTTAACGTATGTGTAAGCCTAATTTTTTCGAACTCTATAGTAAGGTCTTGTATTTCCAAAATCATCTCTTGCATGTCCCATGGATCCTTTGCTTTCCTCAAAATTTGTATTTATTACTATTAGTGAATCACCTTCTATCCATTCTATTCCATATCATTTTTTTGTATACTTTTAACCCTTCCAAAGCTTCCCAAGCTTTAGCTTCATTATTTGTCTTATATCCACTATTAAAAGCATAATGAGACAAAATATTTTTTCTATTATTATTAATTATTTCTTCTCCTATTGTTGGTCTTGTATTTCCTTTAGATGCTCCATCAATTGTCTCATTGTCATTAAAAACTACTTTCCTTTTCTTTTTATCTAAATGTGTTCTTAATTTTTTATTTTTTTCATGTCCTTTCTACCATCATCTCCCTAATTCACTGCAATTGTAACAATTTTACATAAAATTAGTTATCACTATTAGATGGAAATTCACTCAACTTACAATGCAACAAAATCCTCTTAAAAACAATTATATTAATTTAAAAAATTCTATATAAGTAGCTATATCAAAGTTATTCTATTACATAATCTTATGTGACTTATGGTTATGAAGTAAATGATAACTACAATCCAAAAAATAATAATGAATTTTTTATAAGTTATTTCTCTTGTTCATTTTAATAGACTATATAATATTTCACTATAATTATATTTAAAAATACTTCATTCTATTTCATTTTACAATTTTATTATTCCATTTTAACTAAGAAAGCTAACTTTACAACTAAAAATTTGACAAATTTAACATGAAAATAAAAACATTATAGATTCCCAAGATTGATTATAGCTCATTAGTAACTTTTGTAATGGTAAACATATTTTCATCTCCTTTACTATACATTCAGTATAAACCAGTTTAAGTTGATTAACAACATTTGAACAATCATTGGAATTTCATCAAATAGTTGACTTAAACTATTTGAGGCTCCATAACCCATTTTGTATGTATAGAAGAAACTTCACCAATACTATCACCCAAATAAACATTTGAATATAAATTTTTCCATTCAATATTTTTTAGGTTTTTTGACCTATGACCCCATTTTTAATTTACTAATCAACAACTATGATTTATGTAGCTTCTTTCCTATATATTGAAATAAAAAGTAGTTGATTCTCAAGAGGTTTATAAAAAATATCCATTGATTGTAAATTTCACACATAACAAAATATTATGTCTCTAATATATCCCCTTTTATCTATGTAAAGGTTTCTTATGCATATTTACCTCTACAAATATTTTTTTTTTTTTTTTTTTTTGGTGGTGGCCACAAGGGGTAAACAGACTGTGACAACGAGGGAACCATTACATAACATATCCGCAAGATGTGAGGTGAGAGATTTGAACCTGGGCCTCTCAGCAACTAGAGATGTTTAACTACCCACTTGCTCTCCAACTCCTCTACATGGGCGGATTACCTCTACAAATATTATTCCTAAATATGTATTGGGATTGTTTTTTTCAAGCAACCCCTCCAAAAATAATGCCCTCTCTAAAAATGAATTTATTATGGCATCCTACCTTTTTCTTTCGAAAACTTGATTTAATATTCCTTTTTACCAAAACTCACAAAAAAATTGTTCCCTTTGTAAGACCTAATAATCCCCTTGGTAGATAAAGTTACTTCTTTAAATTTGAGATTATTTTAACTAAGACCATTAATTTTACAAGGAAGACTCACAAGATTATACTAATAATATTGGAACAAGCAAATCATATCACAAAAAGAGATAAAATAATATATATTTAAGTGCTCATTCAATCACAAAGACAAACATACAAAAACTATAAAAGCTCATTTTTTTACTCTTATAGAGTGTATAACCTCATTTTAAAAACTAGAATAATGGTTGCATTCATATATAAATAGTAGTATATAGGGAATATATAATAATTTGAATAATATTTTTTTTTAATTTACATGGTGGAATCGGTATCCGCCATGAATCTGGGCAAGTTGTCCGGATTTTATGGCCACCACAGTATTCTACGTTGTCCACCCTAAAATCCACCACACAGATCTTCGTACAGTCCGCCCCTATAACCACCATGCCACAATCATTTTAAACATTTTATGCCGCTGAAAGCACCAAGAAATGGACAAGCATTTAGTTTGATAAGGCTCGAGATTTGAACCTTGGACCTCCTCCCCCTTATAGGGTTTGGTCGAACCAATTGGTCTACACTATTTTTTCATTACTTGTTTTGGTATGTTATCTAATTTATTTAGGTAATCCCATAAATTTCCTCATTAACCATCTAGTAATTATCACCTATCATAAGCTTTTGCAAGGTATTTGGCTTCATGTGAGTTGGCATCATGCTATAAATATTACTACTAATATTTATGAGAAATGGTATATCTTTTAAAGTAATGTTATCAATTACTAAAATTTTATCCGACTTAACTATTGACTTCTCCCAATAAAATATCATATGCCTTATTTGCATCTACCACCATGTCTACTTGTTTATTTCTTCTTATTTACTTAATCTATCTTGATGCTAACTTCTAGCTTTCCACACATAATTGAACCTTATATCCCACTCACATGACACCCATTAAGTTGTCAAACAAAATTCTTGACCATATTATCTTAATCTAGTTCATCTAATAGACAATATGATGCATTTAATATGTATCTACAAGTTATTCTTCTACTTTCTGGTGCTATCCTCCAAAATGATCATCAACATTATACAGATGCATAATTTCCAACCCAAAATCATACAAATATTAACTTCAAACCATATACTTTAACTAGGTGCAAGCGCTAAACCAATTTATATATTTTCAAATATACCTAAATGCTACTCTTATCTCATACAAGTATCAAATCACACTATGTAAATGGTTATTTACAATCTTATATAGGTTTCAACTCATTGTGTTTAATCTTATTTAGTATATAGACCTTTACCATAACACTTTTTGGTTATTTGATATATCTATCATCCTTTTGTCATTACCAAATGGTCCTAAGTTTGTGCAAGAGAGGTTAGTATTTCAATAACAAATAGTACACCTCATTAGAACATTCAAAGTCAATAGGAAAGACAATAAATTTACTAATTTAAAACACCACTACTTTATTATTCAATAGAACATGATCATGTACAAGAAGGATACATATCTTCTTGTCTGTTCCTCTAATAATTTATTCAATATATGAATAAAATTAAAAAAAAAACTTACACTATACAAATGCATTTATAAAAATAATTTACTTATATTCTATCACCAAATATACACCTTCAACAAAATAAATTTAGAGATATTTTAGATTATTTTAGATCTCCCCAAAAAACCCACATCAAACACAAAACTAGAATCTAGAAATGATGCATGGATTTGTTCAACTAATCCCATCAATGTGTCCCAAAAGTGACTAAAATTGGCTTGACATAGTTAATGTTTCTTCTTCATATTGGATAAAAATACATGTTAAATCATCTTGTAGAATCTTCCCAGGTAATCTATATCTCTAAAAACTAACTCATATCTTATAAATAATGTCTTTAGTAAGATTTTTTGCTCTTCTCCAAGTAATGGCTTAGTTCGAACGAGCATAATATCCTCTTATAGAATCAAAAATAAATAAGATATATAATTTATTTTTGCCTAGATATCTTGGATCATTTAAATCAGCATTTTCCCTCAATCCATCATGTAAATAAAGTGTTGATGTTTTCTACATGGAGAATAGTTTTTTGATAAGTTGTTGCAATTTATCCTTCTATAAAAAGAAAAATCCATCATAAATATCTTCTCAAGCTTTCATAATTCTCCCTAGTTTATTAAGCTATCAATTATCTATGCTAATTGTTGGATGAAATTCCCATGTAAAAATAATCAATATTTATATGCAACCAGAGATGCTCCTATATTAGTAACCCTAGATAGATAAGAAACATGATATCTTGATCATAATATTATTTAGATATTTATAATCTAATCATATTGACCAAGGGTCACCATTGAATAATATTATCATGTGTATACCTATTGGCAATCACTATGAAATTTAATCTTCTATGATTTGTTGTATTTAGTCCTATAGACATTGGTTAATCTCTTCTTTGATTTATTATATTTAGCCTATAGGCATTGGTTAAACTATGGATATGGGTAACCTTAACTAAACCTTCATGATGCTTGACATGTAATAGGCACGGGTTTAGTAAGTTGTAATTAAGCTTATAATAAACCTTTAAGACTTTATGCTATGTTGGAGTAGGTTAATCTAATTATCATTCTTAGGGTTTAGATATTGGTATAAATACCCCCAACCACCTGATCCATTGCATTGGTGTGATTTTATTAATAATGCTAACGTAATAAAAAGTGCCCATGCAATTGTGTTTATAACTCTTTTCTTTTCACTCTTTTTATTTCTTGTATAAGATTTAAGTAAAGTGATTGCACTTTTGTTCATTTCTAGAAATCAATGTGAAATCTAACATGGTAACAAAGTGGGTATGAAGCATCATTAATTGGTCATGTAAGGAGCTTTATTAAAATTTGTATTCCTTCATCCAATCAGTAGGGTCAATCCTTATCAATTATTTATGTTTTTTAACATAAGTGGCAAAGAGAAGATATTACTCCATATTTTATCATTAGTTATTTCAAATATTTTGGGGATATGTTTTAACCTTTTGTTTTATTATGTACTCTATTGTAATAGGAACACATCTAACCTTTTTATGTAGATTTGGATTTCCCACAACATAAGAAAATTTTGATTTTATTTGCTCTTGTGGGAGGTACACTTTGGATTATCCAAGGATAGTCATGTTACTTCCTGCTATTTGGATACCTAGGTAAATTGGGCATAGGAGTGGATCAAAGTCTTTATCCTTCATTGTGTTGTCAATTTGAATTTTGTGTATTATGCTTATCTATAATATCCCTCTTTTGGGATATTGAATATGACACCTTCAAGGAGGAAGCACACCTTCATCCCCAATTGATGGTTATGTCCTCTTGGCTAGAAGAGCATGGCTTAGGGTTATTTTTATGGGAGGGTACTAGATCAAGCCTCTAAACATATATTATTTCTTCTCATTGTATGGGATGGATCTAGGCATAGGTCATGTGTTACATAATTTTATCTCACTATAACTATATGGTTTTATAGAAAGCAGAGTGTGTTATTCCACATTGTGAGAGGAAGGTTTTGTATTCAAATATTATACATTTATTGTTTTATCATATAGTTTATTTTGTATTAATATTGGTTAGTGTTTCTAAGGTGGCATTGGTAGTCTCTTTGGTATGAAACTATTGGCTTATTTGACTATGAATTGTGGGTAAGGATGTTGGATGACAAATGGTCTTGGGTTCAAGCCTTGCATCCTACATGGCATACTCCTCTCAAAATATGCATATTTTAAAACTTAGAATATTCTTCTCATTCATCTAGTGTGTGTGTATTTGGGTATTTAACAAGCATATTGGCCTCCTAGATAGAGCTAAGGTAGCTTATGCATGTGACACCGAGGTTAAATTTTTGTAAACTTCACTTATGTCTTATTTAGAACTACTTTTTAGAATTTGGGTTGACATGGAAGCCAAGGTATGCATGAACATACACACACACACACACATTATATCCAACCATTCAAACCAATCTAAGTGGAATTTTATAAGCAATGATAGACACAAAAGGGGACATGTGATGGCAAATCAAGGGGAGGCATCAAAAAACCATTACTTTCCAAGTGGTAGTTTTACTTAGTCATATAAATTCTAAGGTTTGATGGTATATTTTTAGCTATTATTATTATAATTACTAATAACCCAAAATATTTGGATACCATGCCTCTTGTATTAAATAGGCCCATTTTTCATATCATGCAATTTTTTTAACTCTATATGTTGATAACTTTAATTTAAGGACTTTTCACTATATGAAAGATTTATATATGTGAAATGAATCACCTAGCTTATATAGATCTCTTTAATGAAAAAAAACTATAATACTCAGTTTTTTTAGATGACTAGACTTTAAGAAGTAAAAATATTTGGTGTATATTCAATTAGGGTTTAGTGAGTAAGCTTAATTAAGAGACCATGGCATACAAGGAGGAAGCATTAGGTCTATCTACAATGTTGGTGGAAACAAATACACTTTTCCATATTAGAGAATTAATTGACCCCATCAAGGTATGTAATATATTGAAGGAATTATATAGAAAATTTGATGCCATGCAAGTCAACAAATTGGAAATAGAGATCTCTTTCCTCAATATTTTAGATTTTGATGACATTGATACTTATATTAATTTCTAAAATGCACTAAGAGAATATATAGCATCTTAACGAGGTAAAGTAAATAAGGATGAATAATGTGTTAAATTTGTCTTGCTAACATTACCTCTCCTTATCAAATTATTGGATTGGTAATCCATATGGTTAACCTAACACTTAAAAATCAATACTTTAATCCTTGATAGTTTTTTCTCTCTCCTTGTTCACTTTAAGGTTGTTTTTAATAACTAGAGTGCACTTTCTCAAGTTCAAGATCATGAAAAGTAAATTAAGTTACTAGAAGTTATGGATCATTGTCCCTAGGGAAAATTAAAAGAGGACACTATAAAAAGGAGTGTTTAGTGATATTATAAAATATTGAAATAGAGTTCCAAAAGTTAGAAAGCATACTTCTAGATGATGAGGGTAGATGGTTCCTTTGATATTCTACATGAATCATCACATTAGAGAATCTATTATGGGGGTATGTTATATTATGGTATCTAATGTTGCATAACTTTATTATTAAACATGAACCATTCACCAATATGCAGAAATATCAAATCATTCATCCATAATATATTATCCACAATAACAATCCACAAATGAGAGAGAGATAGATAATACCCTTAAGGTAGGGCAACACCAATAATAATCCTTAAGGAAGGAATAACTCCACAAGATCTCCCAAGATGAGAGGCCACTTTGTGGGCACGACGATTACATAAGATTCTTCTTCAATGATATGAATCTACAATGACAAATATCTCTTCTTTATATATCCATATTCTTATTCTACTTTGGAGAGCCTACTACAAATATTATATTATATTATTTTATAATATAATATAATATAATATTATAATACAATCAACCTTGGGTTATGTGTGGCCCATGCCAACCCTTATACAATATAATAATATATCCCCAAATATCTATTCCTAGGTACCCTACCATGCCACCCTCCTTACAAATGTTTTGTCCTCGAAACATATGAAGAAACCTGATAGTATGATTTGCTAAGCAATGTTAGCAATTGGTACCAATCTCGATCATCCATCCATCCAAGTGAAACTCGATGATGTTGGTACGCCATTTTGTTACTTGAATATCTAAATCTGCTTCGTTGGCTCCATGCTTCTACTGTTGTATTTTGATAACTTGAATGATGGGTCCACTTGTTCCTTAATGCTGATGAACCATGTTGAAAACCATGATCACTATGCTTTCTTTGCCAAACACTACCATAGTTGGTACCCTGTTGATTACATGTAGAACCATAATATTGTTGCCTTGAACCATGCCTCCAATATTGTTTCTCGCTCATGGTGGTGTGGATGGCGATATGGTGCAACCTTTACTTGATGTTCTACCTTCTTTGACTTTTCAACCTTTGGCTTCATTGTTTTAAATTCTTCTACACCTTGTTCTTTCATGTTATCTTTTTTTGGTGTGTCCTTGTGCTCTTCTATAAAATATTCCTTGGACTCTGTTGCTGCTATCGCCTTCGTGGATTCTATTTCATGTTCTTCAATTTGTTCTTCTACAACCACTTCTTGATTTTCCTTGTATCCTTGCTCCTCAAGCTGAGAAATATCCTGCAATGTTATTTCCACTAAATTAGTTATTGCTACTTCTCTCATGGAATCTGTTGCTACTATCGCCTTCTTGGATTCTGTTTTATTTTCTTCAATTTGTTCTTCTACAACCACTTCTTGATTTTCCTTGTATCCTTGCTCCACAAGCTGAGACATATCCTGCAATGTTATCTTCTTTTTTTTGTACCATAACTTCATAAACTTCTTTTGCACATTAATGTTAACAGTACCCAAAGAATCTAACCAAGGATAACCAAGAATAATATCCTCATCATCCATCTCAATAGCATAGAAATCTGAATTTAAAACATATTTATCCATGGTGATCTTCAAATCTTCAAAAATTTGAACATTCTCACCCTCTAGTTGTATGTCCTTAATTTTTTTTGCTTGAACTTGCAACTTCTTAGCCAAAGCAATATTAATAAAATTATATCTGCTACCAAGGTCAATGGAAATAATAACCTGTTCCTTTTGAATGCTTCCATGAACCTGCAAAATAGACTTTTTAGATTTAAACAAATTCCTTTGTCCATTTTCTAATTTATCTTCTACCAAAGGTATAGTTTCCTTTGTCTGCATACTGACATCTTTTTTATCTTCCCTGACCTTTTCCTCTTTCTTCTTGAGTAATTTTATTTCTTTTTCATAGTCGTTGATCAAATCCATTAGGCGATCTACATAATATGGGTCCCATTTACTCAAGAATGCATGCTTCACTTCCTCCAAAGTGTATTCATCATTTGTTTCTTGATCAAAACAACCAAGACAAAGCTTTCCCTTGAAGAGAGAAATTAAGGAAGTATTTCCAATAAGGATTATTATGATGTCGATAGACAAACTTTTTCCACCATTCCATAGCATCAATATCATTTTCTCCTGAAAAAATTTGGAGTGCCATTGTGCATGCCCTAATGCAACTAGGATTTTTTGATAATAAATATCATGCCCTAATGCAAACTAGGGTTTTATGGAAAAAAAATATCTTCCCACCAAATTGAAGCTAAAAATCCCAAAGACAACTACATCTGCAATTTTTCTTCCAAACAAAATAAAGTGCAATTGATTTGCTTACCCGAACTAAACAAATTATCTTTTGAAAAATTCGGGACTTGAAAATTCGTCACTTTCCTTATTCCATATGGCTGACTTCAAAAGGTCATATCTCCTTCAATACTGCTCGGATTCCTTCATATGACCACTCATTTTAAATCTCTTCAAATGTTGCACAATCTGATCCAAGAATCACCTCAATCGGATTAGTTGTCGCAAAGATATGGCTTTTGAAAGATGAGACGTTTTTCCAGAAAAAAATCTACGAAATTCATCACTATCCTTATTTCGGATGACTAACTTCAAAATATCATATCTCCATCAATACTACTCGGATTCCTTCATATGACCACTTATTTTAAAGCTCTTCAAATTCTGCACAATCTGATCTAAGAATCGCTTGAATCGGATAAACTTGCATAGAGATATGGCTCTTAAAATATGAGATGTTTTTCCCAAAAAAAATTGCCCTAATTCTAGGGTTTCACACAAAAATCCCCACTTTGCCAAAATCGTTGCTCTGATACCACTTGTTGCATAACTTTATTATTAAACATGAACCATTCACCAATATGCAAAAATATCAAATCATTCATCCACAATATATTATCCACAATAACAATCCACAAATGAGAGAGAGATAGATAATACCCTTAAGGTAGGGCAACACCAATAATAATCCTTAAGGAAGGAATAACTCCACAAGATCTCCCAAGATGAGAGGCCACTTCGTGGGCACGACGATTACACAAGATTCTTCTTCAATGATATGAATCTACAATGACAAATATCTCTTCTTTATATATCCATATTCTTATTCTACTTTGGAGAGCCTACTACCAATATTATATTATATTATAATATAATATAATATAATATTATAATACAATCAACCTTGGGTTATGTGTGGCCCATGCCAACCCTTATACAATATAATAATATATCCCCAAGTATCTATTCCTAGGTACGCTACCATCTAATATCTCCTCTCCTTGGCCTATTTAATTTATATTATGGGGAGTTTTGAATGTGTAAGATGACCTTATAGGTCAAAGGTCACCTTTGTATGATGTAATCATGTGTATACCTATGGGTAATCATTTTTCAATATAATATTTTATGATTTAATGCATTCAGCCCCATAGGAGATGGTTAAGCCACTAATATGGTTAACCTTAACTAATATTCATAATGCCTAATTTGTAATTGACAATGGCTTAGTAAATTATAATCAAGATTGAAATTAACTTTTAAGGGAGTGATGTTATGTAATTATTATTGTGAGAGTTTATATATTGGTATAAATACCCCTGTCACCCAATCCAATGCATCATCATGATCTTATTTTATCATTATGTTTAGGTGATCAAGTCCATCCATCCAATTGTGGCCATTTTCATTTTATTTCCACTCTCTTTAGTTCTTGTAGAATATTTGACTAAATATATTTCCTTTATGCATTTTTTGTGAAAAGGCGAAAACCTGAAAAAGACTCAAGTGAGTTCTCCTAGTGATTACCAATAATGAACAAATCTTGAATTAATTCATTTGAGTAGCTTCTTCAATACTCTTATCCTTCCATTTGACCAAATATTCTTTATATCTTTTTGTTTTTGTTTGCTTGATAATTATGGAGTTGATGGTTGCTTCAATCTTTGATCTTTCATTTTTGGCTAATTGTTATCTCTAATTTAGAATTTTACAACTCTAAAGTAGCATCATCATTGCTTGGTCATCCTTCATGATAATGGTATAAGTCTATAGATTCAAAGATATAAAAAAATTTATTCTTTTTTATAAAACTTCCACATTCATTGAACCCTTTCAACATCATGCACAGTCATATTTTCCTTCATTTAAGATTTTTATAGGTCCTTAAAGTAAAAATTTTATTTAAATAAGAAAAAAATCATTTATGCACTTGAAATTCTATTTATTGTTCTTTAAATCAATAATTTCTTTAACATGATGGTGTTTCACTTAAATTGTTCACACACTTATCCATGAACTACTTTCATGTAATTACCAAAATATTTTACTTCAATACTTCTTAGGTTTACATTTTTTAATCCTCTTAAACCAATGACACATGTAGGAATTTTCCTATACGTTATTTGAAATGATGTCTTATTAGTACTCTTGTCTACTAAATTATTATAATAAAATAACTTATTCTCAAGACTAAGTCCTCTAATCCTAGCTTATCTCTTATATGATACCTTAATGAGTTTCCATAAAACCTCTATTTGTCACTAAATTATGGATGATAGGATAAACTAAATTATAGCTTGTGTTTAGTTTATTCCACCAAATATTTTTAAAATGGTTAAAAATATTTGTGTCTTGTTGAGTGGTAATATTGCCCAATTGCAAAACTACACTCACCCTTAGGATTTTTATCACAAAACCCTCTCTTGCAAAGAAGTTAGAAATAAAAATAACTTCTCCAAGGTTCCGCTATGTAAGCATTGCACATGTGTATTAGTAATATTTGTGAAGATGTATAAAATAAGTGCTAGGAATACCTTAGTGGTTTGCAAGTAACTGTTAACAATGGGGTTGTGTTGGTTTATTTTACTATGCTATACTAATTATTGTTCATGAAACTTAAAGAAATGCAAATGTGAATTGGCCCTCATATGACCACGATGTAAATCCTTAGTTCATTTTCTCTTGAAGGATTTTAGGTAGATTTCATCTTCTTTTGGTTAGGTATATTTTACATAAATTTTATCTTCCGTAAACCTTGCTTTGAACAATGAAATAGAAGATTAAAATATGTCTATATGTGAATGTGAAATGAAGATTGAATTCCTTAAATATTTGCTTGATGAATGAAAAGGAAATAAACATGCATTACTAACTACAAAATGTAATGGCCTTAAAATATCATTATAAATTATCTCCTTTTAATGAAATCATAATTTTCATAAAGAAGAAATAATTTAATGCATTAAAAACAATAGCCTTTGATATATTCTATAAATTACCTCAGAATTTTCATAAAGAGAAGCCAATTTATTGCATTGAAAATGATAGCCTATGGAATGCCATATAAATTAACTCCCTTTAATAAAATTGTAATTTTCATAAAGGAAAGTTCATTTATTGTTTGCGAATAAAAATGTAAAGCTAAAAAAATTGATTTACCTTCAAAATATAAAATAATGAAAATTTTGAAATTATAAAAATCCTCATAAAACAACAATTTTGAATCATTTTATAAATTCGAAATGGCTTCAGAATGGGATCAAACTTGTTTCAAATAAAATATTGAATTTTATTCTTTACGTCCATGTATTTATTTTTGGATTTTTATTTTTTTTTTAATTTCCAAAGTATTAAAAAATTTGTAAAAAGGAAGGGTTAGAAAATAAAAATAAAAAATGAAATAATAGAATTGCTACAACCCAAAATTTATCCACAGACCCTGCAAGCATTAGTATTCTACACAAAAACCAACATTAGTGTTACCCGAATTCACACAATCAAATAGCTAATGCGGTGCAATCTTCTAAGGAAATGGTGCAATATATCAAGCAAAATAACAAGCCAACCACAAATGTGCATAAAACTTGATGTATTTCCAGTATATTGCAACAACAAGATTTTCAACAACAAACATGAATGTAGAATACAGTACCCAAAATTGGCATCATGAGGTGAAAATTAGTCCAGTCGTGACTTTTCTCTCCCCAAATTTCTCCAGCATGTGGCCTCCAAGAGGATCCAGCCCCGTTTCTGCGTTCAGATGACGTATTTAAAATCTTCAAAAAATGACCCTTCATTTCACTTTCCAAAAGCTCTTCACTCCCTTTTTTTCTCTACATTTGCTCCTACGCATGCTTTGTCACATTATGGGGGCATTATGGACTTCATAACACATTCAAATGAATTTTCATAACATAAAAAAAAACATCACTTTATCTTTGAAACATTGTATGATTACTTCCTTTGTAACCATCCTTGCTTTCAAACATTTACATCATACTACCTCAAAACATGTGGCTCCATATTAAGATGTCTAAAGGTTTGGGTATGATTCCCCTTTAATGGGTCTTCGTGTTTCTTTTTTTCTATTTGAAAACCCCAGCCATTCAGCATACCCTTTTATACATATATCAAATAATACTAATCCATGCTATTTCATGGTAACTCCTCCCATGAATGATGTGAACACTTTTTTGATTCCTGATTTGTCTATGTCAATTGATGTTGTCCGTTGTGGCATTTTCTCTACTCCCAGCCACATCCGTTTCATTGTTCCAAGCTCTGTCATTTGGCATATGTTGACATTTCTAGAGCTGCATCATTGGTTAGCCATGCTACCACATAGACGCCTACTACATTTTCCAAATTAGGGTGTATTGTTTCTGATGAGTTACTTTCAAAGGGAGAATCCTATTCATTCGGCCATGTAACTACCTACGTCAGTACCTTACACTTCTCTTTCTTGAGTGGTGATCTTGTATTTTTTCTATCGATGCTTACTCACCCTCTCAAATTGTAACATTCACCATTGAGCCATTGTGGGTTTCCCCAGCAAAACTGCCCATCGACATAGTATTTTTATTCACCAAAGTTGTCTAGGTTTTAATAGTTTTTGCTTTATCCACATGGGTCTACATCACCACCTGATGTTTGGTCACCACATCCCAGCCTTATCAAAGCTTTCGTGGCCATGTTGGACTCCACCAAACCACCACCCCATATGGTCATCTACAACATCTGTCATGTACTCCTTTTCATAGACTACTATCATTGGGTGGGGTCCACCACCGTGTATCCAAGCCATGATTAACCGATTTTTATCCTTGCAGTGATTGGTCATCAATTCAAATGCCAAGTTTGTCTTAAAACCAAGTTGTCGTTTACCTCTAAAAAATCATCACTTCCAACAATGCAGTATCCCATATGCCACATAAATGTCCTATTTGTCATTGTTATCATATTCCACCTGTTTCCTATTGGCATCGATGTTGCCTGTTTGTCATCGGGTCATGATTCTATTGTGTTGGAATTTCATTCCACTTTAATACCTCCTCTTTGTCCTCCTTTGAAATAGTGTTGGGGTCCATCCTACATTCGTTGCCACCCACTGCTCTGGGTGTTTTCATATCTAATGATCGCTTTCGGTGTTCGATCACACTATGACCTCCATCCAGTGTTTCGTTCCATCGTAACCTGGTGCCCGCATGTAAAATATCCTCGAGCTCTACTATCTCTCATGATGTTTCCATTGGTGTGCGGCCACCCTACAAGAAGTAAACAACTATATAAGTCATATTTTAGTATATATAAAATAAAATATTAAAATGAAAGTAAAATCTAAGATAAATAGAACCGCCAATGCAATTTTATTTTTTTATGTTTTATTTTTATTTTTATACTTTATTTTATCAAAATCATATTTTTTATAATATATTTTTTAATTATATATATATAGAATAATATATATTTTTTATTTAATTTTCCAAAACTTTATATATATTCAAAATATTTATTATTTCAAAAAAATACCAAATCAAAAACATGAAACAACAACCCACCAATACATCGGATACTTCCTCATGAAGACAAGAGGACCCCACAAACTAAGGGCCTCCATATTATGCATGGCAAGCTCATGGCTAAGGTCCTATCAAAAATTAGCACTCAAAGACAAACAAACCCCCAAAATAAAAAACTTAAAGGTGGGTCCCCAATTTTGGGGTACGTTGTGGAATGGCCACAACAAATGGTGACTCTATTGGGAAATGCTCCTGAGCATTTTGGGTGAAGAACCCAATATAAAAGAGGAACCTAAAATATCAATGAAATAACTATTTAGCAATGTCCCAAGAAGGTGGGGGTAAACAACTTCGAATAAAAACAACTAATCCATCTACCTCTGCTCAGTGTATGACAAAGTGATCTATTTTTGCATCCTTGAAAACCTTCCAAATTCCATCACCTGGTTTACATTTAGGCTATGAAGCACATCTCATGAAAAAAATTTATAGATTGATCCCTACTACCAGTAAGACATCTATAGCCCCAATAGGGTTATCTAACTCACCCTTGTGTTAACCTAATACTTTGCAAAGCCTTTCTTATAACAGAGATGTGTCTATACAGATCCCTATTGTCGGTTAGGCGTCTATAGCCCCGATAGAGTTTATCTAGACTTTGTGACTGATTTGATCAAGATTTTCAATGCTCACTTTTATATATTTACAATAATTTAGGTATTGTGAGGGTTAAGAAGCATAGAGATAGAGTGTGTTGATTTTTTGCCTTAATTTTCAAACCAAGATAACTTCATCCTTCAGGACTTCCAAAAATACCCTTTAATATGTGAGTTACATGTGGAGCTTTAGCAAAATTTTCATTGTTCCACTCTCCACCATTTTAGTCCCAAAATCTGAGCATGATCATAAAATAATTCATCCTCTTTTTCTCATGTTCACCTGCTTTCAGATTAGGTATTCCAACCTACTTAACAAAGGAACACAAAAAATAGGTAAAGGCCATAAATTAGCGACCATAAAACATCACCTCAAAACAAGGGAACAACCCAAAACACAAAACTCGCAAACCAAAACTTAAGGATAAGGCACAAAAACAATAAAACTAAAATAAAAGCACAAAAACTAAAACTATATACAAATGTACAATATGGTACAAGATGGTGCAAAGTTTGAGTTGTCACTTCCCTAGATTCCAAACATGATTAGTGTATTTCAAAAGACATATAACATGATATGCAAGCCAAGTTTTATAGAAATCCAACCAAAGTAATTTTAGGCCAAACCATATAACAATTCTTATTTTACCTCTTTCACCCCACCATTTTGATTTAGTTCCATTAATAATCCCATAGGGGAGTTGCCATTCATCAAATTGATTAGACAAAGATTGATCTTCAATTCCTATTTGTCTATTACTAAGAATGCAAATTTCACAATTCGATTCATGTTTTAGAATTAGGCTTTTCTTTTCAGATATGAAACTTTTCAAGTAGGAGCATATTTCTAAAAAAATTTAAGCCACATCATAATGCATGTTTTTAGGTCAATCAAACTTATGCAACAATTTGCAAGCATCTAGGATGTCTATTAAATGAGAATCATTATAAAATTTTATCCTAGATTCCATTGTTAATTGTTGATGAACTTGATTCAACAAACATATCAACTTTTGTTTTATCCACCAAAGCAATCTTATTAGAGGTGTGTGTAGAAATAAATTCTAAATATTTATTAACCTCCAATGGAATTTCATCATACATAACATTTGAATCCAATGAACGATTATATAGATTTTCACCTGAAGTTTGGATGTTTGAATATAAAATGTTAGATTCTACCTTTTGTACATTTTCATTTACCAACACTTGGTGAACCATTGTAATTTTTTCTTCTACCTCATGGTATTTATCATCATATTATAGCCTTTGACCTTCATCGATTACATGTTCATCAAAAATACTGAAATTAGGCACCCAATTAAGAATATGTCCATCCTTTTCAAACCATGACTCTTGTCTATCTAGGGATATGTCAAATAACACATCTTCTTGATTGATCATTTGAGTTGTTTCAAACCAAGCCATATTTTCAACCTCTTTATTATTTGGTTCCAATTCCTTGTTAACCATCCATGGTTTTTCTTCCTTAGAATATTCAATACAATCATGCGAATTTGTACCCAAATTTTTAGAATCCCAAAATGAAAGAGAAGATTTTACCTCTTCCTCATCCAAAATAGATGAGTCATAAGAAAACTTTATCATTTCTTCCCTTTCTATTTCAACAAGATCTTCAATAAATTCATATTCAACATGATCTAATTTGGGAACCTTCTCTATTCTTGCAAATGCAATATCTTCATGTGAAATGGTGATTTTAGCAAACTGCATGTCAATAGAAATCTCATCAATAGGGGTGTGAAAATCCAATGATTCTTCATATCTTCCCCAACCATTATAAAAATTGTCATCCAAATTTATGGGATGAAATTCTAATGTATCTTTGACATGATCTTCATATTCATCTATCAATTCTTTTTCTTCTTTATTCATGGTAGTAAAGTCATTATCATTTTCTAACACTTGATGAGATTTCAACCCTTCTTCCAAAACATTCTCAAGTAGTACAAGACTTGTAATATCCTCATTTGAGAGACCAATTGTATTATCCTACATATCAATTGACACAAAGAGTTCATTAGAAGGTTTTTAGTGAGCGTATTCTTTCCACTTCTTCCAAGAATCATAGTAATCATCTTCCAAAATCACGTGGTGATGCTAAACTACTTCTTCAACATCTTCCAATTCATCAATGTGTTTCTCATCAAATTCACTTGCACCTTCCTTGTATGGTTCTATTATTTCCAAAAGTGGGCTATTCTTGGTATTCAAGCTTACCAGATCACCATCCACATTTATAACCCATATGATTCAATTTTATCACAATTTGGAAGGTGTGAGTTTTCTCGACTGTCAGTTTCAACAATCTCATCCAAGGTGTTTTTCAAAAACAAGTGGTGAAATTCTTTTATGTCTTCAAATTCATTTATAGTTTCTCTTTCAACCTCACTTTCAACCACTTCATTCAATTCTATGGAAGGTCCTATCTTGTCACATATTTCAATGCTAGTTAACTCTAGGACTCTTCCATTGTCTAAATACTCATGCATTTCTAAAGATGGACCAATATCTACACAATCCTCATTAATAGATATTGACTTTGCAACTTGCACCTCCTCTTGGATGATATCTAAGGTGGTTATAAAATTTGGACATTCAAATTCATCATGTTGATTGTTCACATTAGATGTCATTTGATTCGAGGGTGCTAGATTAGATGGTTGGTGTAGGTTGGCATCAATAACTCCTGAAAAACAATTCCTCATGGGGGAAGGTTGTGCCTCAACTTGTCTCATGGGTATTATTAGATTTTTAGCCTTAGGGTTATGCAGTGATAGCTTACCCAAAAAACCATTAACATCCATCAAAGTCCACCATCTTTCCAATAGAATTGTCTCATTGTAGGTCGTATGCAAGGATGAATCTTCAAAAAAAATCTTATAAATTTGGACAATTAGGGGTCTAAGGCTTCCATGTAATTTTTAAAGGCTTCCTCTTTTGTTATGTCGTAATATTCCACAACTTCAGTGTACAACCCATGAAACCTATCATTGAATTGACTCATGGATTCATTAGGCTCTTTACAGATAGAGGTAAACTGATTTGCTATCATATCTGGGTCAACTTGATTTCCAAAATGTTCAATAAATTTTGTTTCTAGTTGGACCCGAGAAGTCATAACCTATAGAGGTAATTGGGTATACCAACCCATTGCTATGTCATCCAATATGTAAGAGAATAACCTACAAGCAACATCCTCATGGAAAATTTGCTAGTGAATTAACATGCTCTTGTAGATATACAATCTTTGTATGTATCCTAATGCCACATTTTGTCCAAACTGTGGCAGAAACTGAATAACACAAGCTTATACTGAGAGGGAGGGTGAACAGTGTAAGACCACTTTTTACTTTTCTTTCCCAATCAATATTATGAAATGTAAAGATAGCAATATCAACAGCATTAATCAAAGCAATGCACAAATCACCACACACAAAAGAGACATCAATTCAATAAGGAAACCTAATCAAGTCCTTTTCACTCCAAAGTTGTTTTCCAGAAAATCAATCAATCAACTCAACCAAGGAATAATGTGCCCATACCTTTTTATTTGATGTAGAAGTAGATCACACAAACTGCCACAATCATAAAAACTTTTTTCCCAAACTCAAGGAGGTTAGAAGATAATAATCTCTCTCACAATACAAGATAATATCAAAACAAATACACCTTATCACTCCATCTTTAAAATAACATCCAACACCTTAAAATATTAGAACAATTTCTTTCATAATAATCCCTTTGGAAAAAATTCCTTTAAAATAAAATCAATACCTTAAAAGGCTTACTCCTCCAATATGCAAATATAACAATTAGGACTTTATTTTAAAATTAAAATCAAACTCCTTATAACTCCATTCACTATTTTACTATGAAAAATCACCACAAGAAATTAAACTTTAATTAATCCTTATGCCTCCCAACTACCTCACATCAAACCTTAGGGCAATAAAATTAAATGAAAAATGTACCTTTGCCCTTAGTGGGTTTTAAACCCATGACCCTGCCTCCCCAAGCGCCCTAGACATAGCCTTGGCTACCACGTGATAAACTTCCAAACTTGCTACCACTGGGTTTTGAACCTGTAGCCACTCTGCCACAAGCGCAAAGTCAAATACAACCTGAGCTAGCCACTAGATGGTGCTAGAAACCAAGCACCTCAACATCTTGAATACACAAAAATTTGGGTTTACACAACACACGAGATTTTTCAATAAAAATACAGATACGATAATTGAGACTCCAAGCTAAGGTTTAGCTAAGGTATAAATACTTTATGCCCTTGTTCCCATGCATGTCGTTGGAGATGAATTAGTTGGGGGTCAGCGCTTATGTTTTAACTTTGAAATGTTGAATTTATAATTATTTAAATTCACTAGAGTTTAAATATTATAAATTAATATTTAAATATTTTGGCTTTATTAAATATTAAGGCCTCCTTAGGTTTTACCACTTTGAATAAATAATATTTATTTATAAAATTTAAATTCAATTTGAATTTAAATATTTATAAATTAAATATTAAAACTTCCTTGGTATTTCTAATTTGAAATTAAAAGCCTCCTTGGATTTTTATAAAAACCTTTTATTTTTGCTCATCCATGGTTTTAATATAAACTTTTATTTTTCCAATCCATGGTTTTAATAAAAACCCTTCTACTTATGCTTCACATAATATTAAAAATAAATATTATGAAGCTCTTTTGCCATAAACCTTTTGCATTGCTCTTTTTGACCTTTTGGCATCAACGGTAGCTTATTCCTTGACATCAATGACAATTTCATTCTTTGACATCAATGACAACTTTGACTCAAAATGTCCAACAGAAACTCCAATACACTTTTAGGAATTTGATGGGGTATTCTAGGCATGTTGAAACGACTATAATGGTCACCTAATACAGATACCATTTTTACTCTTATTTCATCAAATGTCGCCATTAGTGAGACTCAAATAATAACTTCAGAACCAATTTTGTTAGTCAAATAAAAATATCTTGCAAAGAAGCATGAAATGACTAACAAATCTCAAATGTTTAACATATAAATCAGGTTAGCATCAATCAAAAGGTATGCATCAATTAAACCATAACATTAGAGAACATTTTCCAATTTGTAAAAGGTTAGCATTAATGCATCATCAATTAGAAAATGTTTGAATCAATGAAAGTGATCACAAGAGAACAAAACTTCATTAATCAAGACCAATATAAATCTCTTAAGTAATAATGGATAATATGTGACATTTAAAATCACAATAAAATAAACCACTTCAAGCCCTCCTTCTAGCACCAAAATGTTGAGTGGTAATTTTACCCAATTGCAAAACCACACTCACCCTTAGTATTTTTATCACAAAACACTCTCTTGCAAAGAAGTTAGAAACAAAAACAACTTCTCCAAGGTTCTTCTATGTAAGCATTGCACATGTGTATTAGTAATCTTTGTGAAGATGTGTAAAATAAGTGCTAGGAATACCTTAGTGGTTTGCAAGTAACTATTAACAAGGGGCCTATGTTGGTTTATTTTATCATGCTATACTAATGATTGTTCATGAAACTTAAAGAAATACAAATGTGAATTGGTCCTCATATGACCACGATGTAAAGCCTTAGTTCATTTTCTCTTGAAGGATTTTAGGTAGATTTCATCTTCTTTTGGTTAAGCAAATTTTACATAAATTTTACTTTCTTTAAACCTTGCTTTGAACAATGAAATAGAAGATTAAAATCTCTCTAGATGTGAATGTGAAATGAAGATTGAATTCCTTTAATATTTGCTTGATGAATGAAAAGGAAATAAACATGCATTACTAACTACAAAATGTAATGGCCTTAAAATGTCATTATAAATTATCCCCCTTTAATGAAATCATAATTTTTATAAAGAAGAAATAATTTAATGCATTAAAAATAATAGTCTTTGATGTATTCTATAAATTACCTTTTTTTGATGAAATCAGAATTTTCATAAAGAGAAGCCAATTTATTGCTTTGAAAATGATAGCCTATGGAATGTCATATAAATTAACTCCCTTTAATGAAATTTTAATTTTCATAAAGGAAATTCCATTTATTGTTTGCGAATAAAAATGTAAAGCTAAAACACTTGATTTACCTTCAAAATATAAAACAATGAAATTTTTGAAATTATAAAAATCCTCATAAGACAACAATTTTGAATAATTTTTATAAATTTGAAATAGCTTCAGAATGGGATTGAACTTGTTTAAAATGAAATATTGAATTTCATTATTTACACCCATGTATTTATTTTTGGAGTTTATATTTTTATCAATTTTTATTTTAATTGCCGAAGTATTAAAAAAATCTGCAAAAAGAAAGGGTTAGAAAAAAATAAAAAAATGAAATAACAGAAATGTTGCAACCCATAATTTCTCCACAGACCCTGCAAGCATTAGTATTATGCACAAAAACCAGCATTAGTGTTACCCGAATTCACACATTCAAATAGCTAATGCGGTGCAATATTCTAAGGAAATGGTGCAATATCAAACAAAATAACAACAAGCCAACCACAAATGTGCATAAAACTTGATGTATTTCTAGTATATTGCAACAACAAAATTTTCAATAGCAAACATGAATGCAAAATATAGTGCCCAAAATTGACATCATGAGGTGAAAATCAGTCCAACCGTGGCTTTTCTCTCCCCAAATTTCTCCAGCATGTGGCCTCCAAAAATATCCAGCCCCGTTTTTGTGTTCATATGATGTATTTGAAATCTTCAAAAAGTGACCCTTCATATCACTTCCCAAAAGCTCTTCGCTCTCTTTTTTTTCTCTAAATTTACTCCTGCACGTGCTTTGTCACATTATGGGGGCATTATGGACTTCATAATGCATTCAAACAAATTTTCATATCATAAAAAAATGACATCACTTTATCTTTGAAACGTTGTATGATTACTTCCCTTGTAACCATCCTTGCTTTGAAACGTTTACATCATTCTACCTCAAAACATGTCGCCTCATATTAATATGTATAAAGGTTTGCGTATGATTCCCGTTTAATGGGTCTTTGTCTTTCTTTTTTTATTTGAAAGTCCTAGCAATTCACTATACCCTTTTATACATATATTAAATAATACTAATCCATGCTATTTCGTGGTACCTCCTCCTGCGAACAATGTGAACACTTTTTTGATCCCTGATTGGTCTACATCAATTATCGTTATCTATTGTGGAATTTTCTCTACTCTCAACCATGTCAATTTGATTATTTCAAGCTCCACTGTCTGGCCTATGCTGACATTTCCAGAGATGCATCATTGGTTAGTCGTGCTACCACATAGATGCCTACTACATTTTCTAAACTGGGGTGTATTATTTTTTATGAGTTGCTTTCAAAGAGAGAAACCCATTCATTCGACCATGTAACTACCTACACCAATTTGGACACCACTACCTTGTGCTTCTCTTTCTCGAGTGGTGGTCTTGTATTTCATCTATCTACACTGACTCATCATCTCAAATCATAACATTCACCATTGAGCCGTTGTGGGTTTTCCTAGCAAAACCACCCATCGATGCAGTGTTTCTATTCGTCAAAGTTGTCCAGGTTGTAGCAGTCCATGCTTTATCCACATGAGTCTACGTCACCACCTATTTTTTGGTCATTGTATCCCAACCTTGTCGAAGCTTTCACAGCCATGGTGGACTCCACCAAACTGTTGCCCCACATGGTCATACATAGCATCCATCATTTACTCCTTTTCGTCACCTATTGTCATTGGATGGGGTCCATCGTCGTGTATCCAAGCCATGATATATCAGTGTTTATCCCTGCAGTGACTGGTCATCAATTTAAATGCCAAGTTTATCTTAAAAAACCAAGTTGTTGTTTACCTCTGCAAAATTGTCACTGCCAACAACACAATCTCTTGGATGCCACATCAACGTCCTATTTTCTATCGTTGTCATATACCACCTGCTTCCTATTGGCGTCGATGTTGCATGTCCACCGTGGGGTCATGATTCTCTTGTGTTGGAATTTCATTCCACTTTAATACCTCCTCTTTGTCCTCCTTTGAAACAGTGTTGAGGTCCATCCTGCATTCGCTGCCACCCACTACTCCGGGTGTGTTCATATTTAATGATCACTTCTGGTGTTCGATCACACTACGACTTCCGTCTAGTGTTTCATTCCATTGTAACTCGATACCTGCATGTAAAATCTCCTCGAGCTCTACTGTCTCTCGCGCTATTTCCATTGGTGTGCGCCACCCTACAAGAAGCAAACAACATAAGTCATATTTTTGTATATATAAAAGAAAATATTAAAATGAAAGTAAAATCTAACATAAATGGAACCGCCAATGCAATTTTATTTTTTTTATTTTTTATTTTTATATTTATATACATTATTTTATCAAAAGCATTTTTTAGTATATATATATAGAATAATATATATTTTTTTATTATTTAATTTTCCAAAAAAAATTATTGTTTATTTTTATTTTTATTATATTTATATTTATATATATACACAAATATTTATATATACAACTATATATATATATATATATATATATTATTTTATTAATATTTTAAATATATATAAATAAATATGTATTCAAAATTTTATTATTTCAAAAAACACCAAATCAAAAACATGAAACAACAACCCACCAATACATCGGATACTTCCTCAAGAAGACAAGAGGACCCCACAAATTGAGGGTCTTTGGAGTCTGCATGGCGAGCTCATGGCTAAGGTCCTATCAAACATTAGCACTCAAAGACAAACAAACTCCCAAAATAAAAAACATAAAGGTGGGTCCCCAATTTTGGAGTACGTTGTGGAATGGCCACAAAAAATGGTGACTCTGCTAGGAAATGCTCCTAAGCATTTCGAGTGAAGAATCCAATCTAAAACGAGAACCTAAAATATCAGTGAAATAACTATTTAGCGATGTCCCAAGAAGGTGGGGTTAAACAGCTTCGAATAAAAACAACTAATCCATCTGCCTTTGCTCAGTGTATGACAAAGTAATTCATTTTTGCATCCTTGGAAACCTTCCAAATTCCATCACCTAGTTTACATTTAGGCTATGAAGCTGCTACATAACAAACCTAGCCATGTCGGCTAGGTTTTCCAAGTGCATTTTTTTTTTTAAAGCAAAAAACCCCTTGCGGGGCCGCATTGGTCTGAGATACCACGAACAGGGGGTTCTACACCGTCAAAGTCACTCAGGAATCGCACCCGACCCTGCCCGCACCAACATTATCAATTGGATTTTGGATACCCAATTCAGCTTTTTAGTAGGATGGAGATTTGAACCTAGGACCTCCCTTGGAGGATTGCCCTCTCCTCTCCAACTCACCTACAAAACCTGGGTTTTTCCAAGTGCAATTTAATTCATATATATTAGGTTATATTTTTATTATTGTAAGGATCTATCATATCTTTTTATCTTCCTTCATTTTTGTATTCGCATACTGGCCTAAACGGTAGGGGTGTTCCCACCTAAAGTGGCATTCATTTGTTAGTGTTCATAATTACTTATTGATTTCCTTATATTGTACTCATATTGAATTCTCTGGTTTGTTGTGGCTATGTTTTATATGGATGGTTAATATACTGCATTAAGTGAGTAAAGTGAAGAACACAATCTTATACTGAGATGGGGGGGTGAATAGTATAAGACCTCTTTTTACTTTCTCTATTTAACTTCAACTTTGCAAAGCAATGAACCAATAGAAATATCAAAGCAATGCATAAAGCAACACACAATGAGATACCAATTTTAACGTGGTTCACCCAACATGGGCTACATCCACAAAACTTTTCTCTAAAAAGCTTTCTCAAAGTTCTTTGGGAATCCTTCCCAATTACAATGTTTATGAGCCTCAACCCAAAGGAGAAACCTTCCCCTACTCAAGTATTTATGAGCCTCCGCCCAAAGGAGAATCCTTCCCCTCCTCACAAATTTATGGACCCTCCTACCCAAAGGAGAATCCTTCCCCTCCTCATGAATTTATGAGCCTCCTGCCCAAAGGAGAATCCTTCCCCTCAGCTCTGGAAATGATACTTAAAAAGATCACCTACCTCTTATTCTGCTAGCACGTGGAACTCCTATCCACAGAAGACCTCCTGTCCTCAATGCTCAGCCTCAAGAGACCTTTGTCCTCACTGATCACATCCACAGCAACTCATCAACCTATACTAAACACAGTCAGTCGGTCCAACACAAGTCTTCATCACTCTGTCAGATCTGTCTCAAGCTCAACTCATAAATCTTGAACAAATCAATCTCTACTGCACACAAGCCTTCTCAAAGACTTGTCAAAATTGTCCTCAGGTTCTTCTCAAACCACCACTTCAACTCTGTCTTCAAGTCCTCTGCTAGGACCTGTCCAAATCAGCTCACAAGTCCTCCCTATAACTTGTCCAAATCATCTCACAAGTCCTCACTAGAACTTGTCCAAATCAGCTCACAAGTCCTCACTAGAACCTGTCCAAATCAGCTCACAAGTCCTCACTAGAACTTGTCTAAATCAGCTCACAAGTCCTCACTAGAACATGTCCAAATTAGCTCACAAGTTCTCACTAGAACCTACAAGTTCATCAAGAAAAACTTGCTTAGCATGAACCCACAAAGAGAATTGTTAGAGACCCAATGTGATTCATCAACCTCATAGAAGCATAAAGAGAATTGTTAGAGACTCAATATGTTCTATACTTAACTCCCAATCTCAATCTCAAATCTCATAGAAACATAAAGAGAATTGTTAGAGACTCAATATGTTCTATACTTAACTCCCAATCTCAATTTCAACTCAATCTCAATATCAAAAGAATAAGATAGATGTAGTATGCTTTTCTCAAGAACATGAAACACAACCCAACAATTGCCAACCATGCAATATCTCATATAACAATGATACTCATGTTCTTTCCACAACCAATATCTTTTCTCAACCAATTAGGGCTTTAACAACAATGCTTATAGACAATGTTTAACCAACATCATTCAACTCAACATTAACATTGAAGCATTCAACCAATCACTACATGAAAAGGAAACTAGTAGACATCCTTTTCTCTCCAAAGATATTTGAACAAAATAGCAACCAACATAAATCACCAATGCAAATAATAACTTGCTCAAATCAATCTCAATGGAGTAAGCCCAAATCATGTATCAAGTAAAGCATTAACTTGATCAAAACAACCTCTATGGAAGCAACTCAACCATCAATATCAAAACAGCCAACTAAGGGTTTCACCAACTCAAAGCAAGTAGCAAGACTTGCTAACATAAACCCTAGTGCAAAAATGCTTCCTCTTCCTCAACCAGAATTATGCATTCACCCAAAAAACTCATCAATGATTTTAATGCATAAACAATCTTCAATATCCAAAAAATGGGATTTACACCAACAAGAATACCTAGTAGACAACCTTTTCACTCCAAACTCAATTTTAGAAAATACACCATCAACAATATACATGGAAGAAGTTGCCCATACCTTTGTTTGAGGAAGAAGAGAATAGTTCTTCAACCTGTTACCAACACCACCCTCAACTTTGCCACCAAGTTAGGGTTAGATCATAAAAGTAACCACAAAAATATTTATTCCATAAAACACCTTATGAATCCAATCCTTAGAAGTCAACTACCAAAAAATATAAAGCATACAAACAATATATCCTTTTACACCTTATTTCTCCAAATTAATTAAACCATGCTCAAGGAATAATAGCTTCTAAGCAAATCTCACTCAACAATCAAGCCAAAAATCTCAACCACACACTATCAACCTTATATCTCCAAAGAAGCATTTAACCTTAAAAATAATTTTAAATAAATCTGCCCAACCACTTCTTCTTTAACAAAATGCAGATTTTATTTAAAAAACCTTACCAAAAAAATGCTTCCAAAAATTGCGGGTCAACAATGCCTCCAAAAAAATCGGAGCTCAAAAACTCTTCTCACACTCCATGACGGGAGTCGAACGCTTGACCTCCCTTCATGTGCCTTCACAGAACAGTCATTTTCACTAGACCAATGGTGCTATCTTGAAGGCTAGCAAGAGTCTCCCTCTCCTTAACCCTTTGGCGGTGGATAAACGTGGCGAAAAAATGATAGCCGTAGCTTTTACTTCCCAACTTTTGTGCAGTTCAAATTTCTTTCACACCGTTGCTTTGGACTATAGGTTATGGCTTATATAACCAAACTTCCATGCTATGCACGACGTCGACGGGAGGATAATTTGAATTTTTCAAATTAATATTATTTTGGCACCTTCGAAACAACTTTAGGGTTTATGAAACCCTTTTGATTATTTAAAAAATAATCAAAGGTATTTTAGACCTTAGACCTTAGGTGGAGAACCCATTAAATTATTAAAATAATTTAATCACTAAATCAAATAAATAATTAATTAAAAAACCTTTAAAAGGTTTTATTAATTAAGTTATTTAATTAATAAGTGTCTCCAACCTTTGCATTAAGCTGAGAGTGGTTTTGAGAAAAACCCTTAATGCATCCACTTGGTTTTAATAAAAACCCTTAAACCTACCATGGTTTTGATAAAAACCTTTTCATCTGCCACATGGAATCTCTTCATAATCTTCTAGAAAATATTCTTTGGAATCTTCAACCTTTGAAGCCAATAAATCCTCTTGACATTAATGCCAGTTCCTTTTGACATCAATGAAAACTCATAGACAAGAAGCTAGGATCTCAAACCCAAAATTGCCAAAAATCTCCCCCTTTGTCATTGATGGCAAACCATGCTTCTCAACAACACTAAAACTCAAAACTGTTGTATAGAAATCAGCTCCCCTTGACTTGAGGCTCTCCCCCTTACTCATATCTCTCTCCCTTTGTCATCAATGGCAAAGGGTCACCTTTGGGGCTTGGGACTAAGAATGAGCCTCTTAGCTTATTCCCTCCCCCACCTCCTGTTGAGGTGATTAATTCTGGGGTGGGAGTAAAACTCCCAGTAGGCAGTAATCTTCATCAGTTTCTATAGTTGCCTTACCATGTCTTCTCTTGTTCTCCTTGTCCATATTCCTATTCCTGTTCATGTCACTGTTGTTGTTCTTGTTATCATTCCTGTTCTTATCCATGTCTTGATTCTTGTACCTGTTCATACCCATGTTCCTTGTCTCTGTACCTTGGAATTTTAGCTCTACACCTGTCTAGCTATGTGACCTTCATTGTTGCACTTATAACAACTAACAATGTTATTTCTTTAAGGCATACCCGATCTTTGACTCCATCCGTTTCCGACCAACCATGTTCCCGTTATTAGCCTTGCAATAAACAACCTTATGCCCAAACTGTTTACAAGAGTAGCAATACCCTTAAAAGAAATTACCACCTCTGAATCTGTCATTTACCTTCCTCACTTGAGTCATGCAATGTGAAGCCATGTGACCAAACTTGTGACAAGCAAAACATCTACCATTAAACTTTCCTTGATTTGACCTCTTAGGTCCTGTAAACTTTCTCCCCTTTTTTTAATTCCTGTTTTCTGATTCTGTGCATCTATCACTCAAGGACTCTTTTTCTGAAGTACTTTCCTCATCAGAACTCTCTTCCTTTCAGAATCTCTTACTAGATTCCCCAGCAGAATTGCCAACCTGTTCCATGTGTTTCTTACCAAAACTAAGACCTGTTTTATCTGTTGTCCTTCTTTGATCTTTGATGATTGACTTTACTTTTTTGGTGCTATCTTCAAACATGTAAAGCTTCTCCTTGTACTCTTTAGTTTCCTCTTTCAAGGAAGCCACTTTCTATTCCAACTCTCTACACTCAAGAACCTTAGAATCTAACTTATCCTTAAGTTTCTGTGTCTTAGATATAGAGGAGTCAAGACTTTCTATAAGCTCATCTCTCTCAATACAACATTCATCCAATTTATCATTGAGTCTAGCATTCTTCTTTATTTCCTTTTTCAAAGCACTAAGAGCACTAACAAGTTCAGCTTCAAGATCTACTTCACCATCCTCTATAACTTCCTCTATTTGTTTACCTTTTGAAACATCAATGAATTTTTTAGATTTCTTATCACTAGAGGTGCTACCCTTTTCTAAAGCCATAAAAAGATCTTCCTTACAATTTTTCAAAGCATCCTCATACATAGTATAACTAGAAATCAATCCATTATTTGTGCAATCATCCTCAAGATGTCCAAAATTTCCACATCTAAAACATTTCATAAGGACAAATCTATGTTTCTTTTCTTCTTCTTTTCTGTTAGGAACAACATCTTATTTCCAACATCACTTGAAGAACTTTCACTATCACTACTAGAACACTTACTTGCCTTGTCTAGGTAGAAAATTTTCTTGTGTTTGTGAGAGTACCTCTTTCCTTGATTGCTTTGCTCATATTTATTCTTCCTTTGATGCCTATGCCTTTCAAAATCCTTGCTCTTATAATCTTGTTTATCTTCATCACTTTCATCCTTGGCAGCAGTACAGTTAGTAGCATAATGACCAAAATTTCCACAATTGAAACACTTGACATATTTCATACCTTTGTGCTTTCTTGAGAACTTGCCCTTCTTGTTGTAATATGCCTCTTCATCACTAGAAGACTCATCACTATCTTTAAGCTCTTTACCCTTGGATTTCTTGGTAGCCTTGAAAGTCGCCTCCTTCTTAACATCAACCTTCACTTGAGTTCTCAACTCAAATGCTGCAAGTATACTATGAAGCTCATCCTTTTTCAACTTATCCAAATCCTTAGCTTCCTCAATAGCAGAAATATTTTCACTAAATCTATTTGGAAGAGACCTCAAAATCTTATCACAAATATCATTTTCAGCAAGCTCAAGACCTAGTTCCTTCATAGAGTTAACAATCTCATCCATACGAAGCATATAGTCACTAATATTTTCTTCATAATTCATCTTGAGTTGTTCAAACACACCTTTGAAGTGTCTCAACTTGGCCTTTCGGACATTTGCATCACCTGTATGAACCACCTTCAACTGTTTCCACATTTCACTAGTTGTCTTGCAATGAATCACCTTGGTAAGATCTGCCTTCTGTAAACCCTTCAGGATTGCATTCATTGCCTTTGAATTGCTATGATGTAGGAGCCTCTCTTCCTTTGTACAAGGACCATGCTTAGGAATGGTATACTCATCCTCAATCACTTCCAAAACTTCATTTCCAAGAGCCATAAGATGAACCTTCATCCTAGCACTCCAAAGCCCAAAATATGCCCCATCAAGAATAGGTGTTGCATTACCACTTGTAGATTCCATTGTGTTCTTTACAATATACTTTTCGAAGGAACCCGCTCTGATACCAATTGAAGAACACAAGCTTATACTGAGAGTGGGGGGTGAACAGTATAAGACCTCTTTTTATTTTCTCTATTTAACTTCAAATTCGCAAAGCAATGAACCAATAGCAATATCAAAGCAATGCATAAAGCAACACACAATGAGACACCAATTTTAACGTGGTTCACCCAACATGGGCTACATCCACAAAACTTTTCTCTAAAAAGCTTTCTCAAAGTTCTTTGGGAATCCTGTCCAATTACAATGTTTATGAGCCTCAGCCCAAAGGAGAAACCTTCCCCTACTCAAGTATTTATGAGCCTCTTACCAAAGGAGAATCCTTCCCCTCCTCATGAATTTATGAGCCTCCTACCCAAAGGAGAATCCTTCCCCTACTCACGATTTTATGAGCCTCCTGCCCAAAGGATAATCCTTCCCCTCAGCTCTGGAAATGATACTTCAGAAGATCACCCGCCTCTTATTCGCCTAGCACGTGGAACTCCTTTCCACAGAAGACCTCATGTCCTCAATGCTCAGCCTCAAGAGACCTCTGTCCTCACTGATCACCTCCATAGCAACTCATCAACCTGTACTAAACACAGTCAGTCGGACAAGCACAAGTCTTCCTCACTCTATCATATATGTCCCAAGCTCAACTCATAAAGCTTGAACAAATCAATCTCTGCTACACACAAGCCTTCTCAAAGACTTGTCAAAATTGTCCTTAGGTTCTTCTCAAAGAACCACTTCAACTTTGTCCTCAAGTCCTCTGCTAGGACCTGTCCAAATCAGCTCACAAGTCCTCCCTAGAACTTGTCCAAATCAGCTCACAAGTCCTCACTAGAACCTGTCCAAATCAGCTCACAAGTCCTCACTAGAACCTGTCCAAATTAGCTCACAAGTCCTCACTAGAACCTGTCCAAATTAGCTCACAAGTCCTCACTAGAACCTGTCCAAATTAGCTCACAAGTTCATCAATAAAAACTTGCTTAGCATGAACCCACAAAGAGAATTGTTAGAGACCCAATGTGATTCATCAACCTCATAGAAGCATAAAGATAATTGCTATAGACTCAATATGTTCTATACTTAACTCCCAATATCAATCTCAAATCTCATAGAAACATAAAGAGAATTGTTAGAGACTCAATATGTTCTATACTTAACTCCCAATCTCAATTTCAACTCAATCTCAATCTCAAAAGAATAAGATAGATGTAGTATGCTTTTCTCAAGAACATGAAACACAACCCAACAATTGCCAACCATGCAATATCTCATATAACAATGATACTCATGTTCTTTCCACAACCAATATCTTTTCTCAACCAATTAGGGCTTTAACAACAATGCTTATAGACAATGTTTAACCAACATCATTCAACTCAACATTAACCTTGAAGCATTCAACCAATCACTACATGAAAAGGAAACTAGTAGACATCCTTTTCCCTCCAAATATATTTGAACAAAACAGCCACCAACATAAATCACCAATGCAAATAATAACTTGCTCAAATCAATCTCAATGGAGTAAGCCCAAATCATGTATCAAGTAAAGCATTAACTTGATCAAAACAACCTCTCTGGAAGCAACTCAACCATCAATCTCAAAACAGCCAACTAAGGGTTTCACCAACTCAAAGCAAGTAGCAATACTTGCTAACATAAACCCTAGTGCAAAAATGTTTCCTCTTCCTCAACCAGAATTATGCATTCACCCAAAAAACTCATCAATGATTTTAATGCTTAAACAATCTTCAATATCCAAAAAATGGGATTTAAACCAACAAGAATACCTAGTAGACAACCTTTTCACTCCAAACTCAATTTCAAAAAATACACCATCAACAATATACATGGAATAAGTTGCACATACCTTTGTTTGAGGAAGAAGAGAATAGTTATTCAACCTGTTACCAACACCACCCTCAACTTTGCCACCAAGTTAGGGTTAGATCATAAAAGTAACCACAAAAATATTTATTCCATAAAACACCTTATGACTCCAATCCTTAGAAGTCAACTACCAAAAAATATAAAGCATACAAACAATATATCCTTTTACACCTTATTTCTCCAAATTAATTAAACCATGCTCAAGGAATAATAGCTTCTAAGCAAATCTCACTCAACAATCAAGCCAAAAATCTCAACCACACACTATCAACCTTATATCTCCAAAGAAGCATTTAACCTTAAAAATAATTTTAAATAAATCTGCCCAACCACTTCTTCTTTAACAAAATGCATATTTTATTTAAAAAACCTTACCAAAAAAAATGCTTTCGAAAATCACGGGTCAATAGTACCTTCGTAAAAATTGAAGCGCAAAAACTCTTCTCACACTCCACGATGGGAGTTGAACGCTTGACCTCCCTTCAAGCGCCTTCGTAGAACAGTCGTTGCCACTAGGCCACTGGTGCTAGCTTGAAGGCTAGCAAGAGTCTCATTCTCCTTAACCCTTTGGCGATGGATAAACGTGGTGAAAAAACAATAGTCGTAGATTTTACTTCCCAACTTTTGTGCAATTATAATTTCTTTCACACCGTTGCTTTGGACTATAGGTTATGGCTTATATAGCCAAACTTCCATGCTATGCACGACGTCTACGGGAGGATAATTCAAACTTTTTGAATTAATATTATTTTGGCGCCTTCGAAACAACTTTAGTGTTTATGAAACCCTTTTGATTATTTAAAAAATAATCAAAGGTCTTTTATACCTTAGACCTTAGGTGGAGAACCCATTAAATTATTAAAATAATTTAATCACTAAATCAAATAAATAATTAATTAAAAAACCTTTAAAAGGTTTTATTAATTAAGTTATTTAATTAATAAGTGTCTCCAACCTTTGCATTAAGTTGAGAGTGGTTTTGAGAAAAACCCTTAATGCATCCACCTGGTTTTAATAAAAACCCTTAAACCTGCCATGTTTTGATAAAAACCTTTTCATCTGCCACATGGAATCTCTCCGAAATATTCTAGAAAATATTCTTTGGAATCTTCAACCTTTGAAGCCAATAAATCCTCTTGACATTAATGCCAGTTTCTTTTGACATCAATGACAACTCATAGACAAGAAGCTAGGATCTCAAACCCAAAATTGCCAACATAAAGTTGAGGGAGCTAGGAAGTTATACCGCTCCAAGTGGTATTAGGAGACATCGATTCTGGGTAAAACACTTCTGGTCTGTTCATCTAGCCTCCATAAATGCAGTCTTAAAAACATAGGTGCAACTTGTTACGTGATAGCCCAAAAACATGGAGTTACAAACATCCAAGAGGGAGCACATCATGTGATCTCATAGCAGGGCGGTAATTGATCCTACTACTGGGGTAGTCTCAATTAATACCTCCAAATTGTGCAGCAAAAAAATAAATCATGGTGAGAACAGACGCCTACATGTCATACTTTGTATGCAATTCTCCAACCAATCAGCACACTCGAATAAACATTATTTCATGACAAACCAAAGGTAAATTATTTATATTTGCACGTGACATCATCGGTTTAAAAAAAATTATTTTTTTATTGTCGTCCTGTTCGTTTATTCCACACGGGTGGTGGGGAATTCACAGAAGGTTTTAAAATATGGAGGTCTCATAGGTTTAGTTGTGGCTTTGGTCACACCAGCTAACTCCTCCCACGCATCACTTGGTCTAGCTTTATGCGTCTTTCGTGTCTTGTGTGTTGTCCTACGTGTTAGTTATATCTGTCGTGTCTATCGTGACCTAGTTCATATTGTGTCATCTTCACCTCGTGTCTGGTGTGTTGTGTTGTCCTAACTTGTTTTCTTGAGTTGTATAGCTCTTTGTCTACCATCGTGTCTGGGTTATGTGTCCACCTTGTCTTATCGTCTTCTGTCCTGCTATCTTCGTAGTGTCTTGGTTGCGTGTCCACCTTGTCTTGTCATCTTATGTCCTGTTGTCTTGTCGTCTTGTGTCCCATTGTCCTATCCAATATCCAACTTACCCTCATGTCTTCATCACATTGTAATTCATCCTCATTGTGTTTTCATTCCACGTGTCCTATCTATTCCATATCGACGTTGGTTGTATGTCGGGTCTCGTCAGTACCACCGTATAGTGTGTCGAGTCAATATCGTTGGTTAGTGCTAAAATTTATCATCAGATAGGCTCAAATTTGTCACTAAGTTGCTAAAAAGTGGTTGAAAAGTTGCTAAAGGTTGTCACAAAGTTGCTAAAAAGTGGTTATAGTTGCGGTCAAGGAGGTGATCCAAAATCAAATCCACGTCGCAATTAGAGCAACGTTGCAAGCATAAATTAAACAATTTTTTTGCCATAATACATCTACATTTGTAGATTCAAAAGACGAATACTGTGTTAGTACATGAGCAAACAATGGATAAAAGGAGCTAACGGTCGACTATCCAGCTCAAAAACTCCCAACAACAATGCAAGAAGAGCTCGTCGAAGCCAAGGTACAAAAAATTCTCCTTCTCCTTCCAAAATTGGTAGTTTTAATCCGAGTCATCCAATGGTCAACCCAATGGCATCCAATTCCTCTCCAGATTCCACACATGAAAACGTCACCCAAGTAGAAAGTAATCATCCATTGATCAATGATGAGGTGTTAAAAGAGTTAATATTAAATCTTCAGATGATGACTGCAAGCTTCAACGCATCTAGGAAACCGCCCCAACCAAATCCTTCTAGTTCCAATCATTGGAGTATGGACATCTACTATGATGACTATACACACCATAGAGGTCAAAATAGTCAATCCCTGAATCACAATGGTCACCAAAATATTGAGGATGGGGGTAATGAAGAAAATAGGGAGCAACAAAGAGGTTTTAATAGACCTTATCAAAATAACAACCAGAGACAGAGAAGTAACGAGGAACAAGATAGAAACAATGTTCACTCCCAACCAAGAGGTCCAACTGGAGTCAATTATCCACGCGTTGACATGCCTACCTTTGAAGGCCAGGATCCACGTGGGTGGATTGCAAAAATGGAAGGCATCTTAGAATTCTATAAATTTCAGGAAGGGGACAAAGTCCCTTTTGCAACAACCAAATTCGGCACTAAAGCTTATCAATGGTTTACATGGTATAAACGTGAGGATCCCCAATATGCATTATATTGGGATACTTTCAAAAAAGCCTTTCTTCACAGATTCGACAAAGGTCCCACAGGTTCATACACAATACGATTGTTGTCACTTAAGCAAACAGGATCAGTAGGGGACTATATTTTAGAATTCACCAGTATGCTTCACTATGCACAAGACCTACAACAGGACGTGGTAGTAGTGGCTTTTCGAAATGGATTAAAAGCACATATTAAAGTTGAAGTAGACCTACACAATCCATCCAAGTTGGATGAGTGTATAAGGATTGCTGATTTGGTGGAGACAAAGGCGCACGTAGGCCCATCCACACGACGTGATTCATATGGGTGACCTCCATTCCGCAACAACTCTTTTCATAGAAATGATCAACCATCACAGTACTTCTGCTACAAATGTCACACTCATCATCAAAAAGATCAAGCATGTACACCATGACAAAATTTTCAGATTGAATATGCCGACAAGGAAGAAGAAGAAATAGAGGAGTACGATGCACCTGAGGATCTCCCAATGGAGGACCAAAATGAACACAACGAAGTTGTCGCTGAGGAGGATACCATGACTATTTTAGTACATGCTCTTATGGGGTTATCCTCTCACCATACAATCAAGGTGGTAGGTTTCATTCAAAAATAGAGGGTGATAGTATTAATTGATTTTGGAAGTACTCACAACTTCATTGATGCAAAACTTGCAAGGACATTGGGGTTGCACGTCTTCTCTTCTAGTCAAGATCGGTTTCAAGTCAAAACTGCAAGCAGGAAAATTTCTCAATGTCTAGGTAAGACATCTTCAGTTTCATTACAAATGGGTACGTATACTTGGCAAGGTCCTCTTTTTGTTATGGAATTAGGAAATTCAGAAGTTATTTTAGGTGTTGCATGGATGGAACAATTGGAAACCACAGTGGGTTTTAACCACAAACATCGCTTTGTCGAATGGCAAGCCAATGGGAGGACTATTCGTCTTCAAGGACTACCCACACCTCCATAAAAAGTTGTAAGTTCACATAGCATGGAAAATATATTAAGAAAATATGGTGGGGGATTCATGGCACGAATCAATTGCATAGAGAAATTAGACCAAGATGTACCTGAAATCAAAGAAGACGATCTCCAAATCATTGTGGCTAACTATGAGGAGGTTTTTCAAGAACCAAAAGGACTACCTCCTAAAATATCTCATGACCATGCCATACATCTAATTCCTGGTAGTCTTCCACCCAATGGTCGTCCGTATCGATATCCCCAACCCCAAAAAATAGAAATTGAGAAGATTGTCCAAGAGCTATTAGACCATGGTGTCATCCATCATAGTACTAGCCCTTACTCCTCACCAGTAGTCTTAGCTCGTCGAAAAGATAATTCTTGGCGTATGTGTCCCGATTTTTGCCCTCTCAACAAAATCATGATCAAAGATAAATTTCCTATCCCTGTCATTGATGATTTACTTGATGAACTACATGGTACCAAATTCTTTACCAAATTAGACTTACGTTCAAGGTTTCACCAAATCCGAGTTAGGGAAGAAGATATTCCCAAAATAGCTTTTCAAACTCATGAAGGTCATTATGAATTCTTAGTCATGCCCTTTGGTCTCACTAATGCACCATCTACATTCCAAAGTCTCATGAACCAGGTGTTTCATCCATTCCTACGAAAATTTGTTCTAGTCTTCTTTGATGACATACTCATCTATAGTAAATCATGGAAAGATCACTTAGTACATGTGGACAAAGTTCTCCATATCCTACACAAGGAAAATTTGTTTGTCAAAAGATCTAAATGCTCCTTTGGTGTTCAAGAAGTTGAGTACCTCGGTCATATAGTATCTCAGGAAGGTGTTAAGGTAGATCCCAATAATATTAAGGCAATACAAGATTGGCCCTTGCCTAAAACCATCAAGAAACTTCGTGGTTTTTTGGGTCTCACGGGATATTACCACAAATTTATGCGTAACTATGGTAAAATTGCGGGTCCTCTCATGGCTCTCACCAAGAAGGATGCTTTTCAATGGTCAATAGTAGCTACCAAAGCCTTCGAGGCTCTCAAGGAGGCAATGTGTACGACTCCAGTTTTGGCCACTCTAGACTTTCAAAAACCATTTGTCATCGAATGTGATGCCTCAGGAACAGGTATTGGTGCAGTACTAATGCAGGAGGGTCATCCCTTGGCATTTGAAAGTAAACAAATTTCAAGGAAAATTTTGGGTAGATCCACCTATGAAAAAGAAATGTTGGCTATTTTACATGTAGTGGAAAAATGGAGGCATTACTTAATCAATAGTCGTTTTATTATTAAAACCGATCACAATAGTCTCAAGCATTTTCTAGAACAAAGGTTTTCTTATCCCGAACAAAATAAGTGGTTGACTAAATTATTGGGATATGATTTTGTGATTGAATATAAGAAAGGTAAATAAAATGTGGCAACAGATGCATTATCTAGAAAATACGAAGATGAAGTCGTTATTAATGCCATTTCAGGACCATGTTCGTAGTGGGTGTCTCAGTTGCAGGAAGAATGGTTGTCCAACAATGAAACAGCTCAAATAATTCAAGAATTATCTATGGGTTCCTCTAAATACCCTCTTTTCACATATGATGACCAAATATTACGTAAGAAGAGTCGCATTTACATCCCTCACAATTCACCAATCAAAGCACAGATTCTAGAGGAGTCACATGCTTCTCCATCAGTAGGACATTCAGGGTTTTTGAAAACCTACATGCAGGTTAAACAATCCTTTTGTTGGAAAGGATTAAAAGTAGAGGTTAAGCAATGGGTAGCTGAATGTGAAGTGTGCCAATGCAATAAGGGAGAAACAGTCAAATCACCAGGGTTGCTTCAACCGTTACCTATTTCGGATCGCCAGTGGGAACATATTTCCATGGATTTTATTGAAGGTCTTCCTAAGTCAGAAGGTAAAATAGTAATTTTCATGGTAGTTGATCGCCTTTCCAAATATGCTCACTTCCAGGCTCTACAACATCCATTTTCAGCAAGCAAAGTGGCCAAGGTATTTATGGATTCAATTTTCAAATTACATGGAATGCCCAAAAATATTGTAAGTGATCGTGATCCCATATTTACTAGCAATTTTTGGAGAGAATTGTTTCGACTTAGTGGTACCAAATTAAATATGTCTTCTGCATACCATCCACAAACAGATGGTCAAACGGAGGTAGTTAACAAATGTTTGGGTACCTACCTAAGATGTTTTGTTCAGGATAAACAATATCAATGGAGTCAGTGGTTATCATTGGCAGAATGGTGGTACAACACTTCTTACCATTATTCCACTAAGATGTCTCCTTTTGAAGCATTGTACGGAACTAAGCCACCAACTATAGCATATTATGTACCAGGATCCTCCAAAGTGGCCCAAGTAGATGATTGGTTTCAGCAGCGTCAATCAATACTCACTATTCTGAAGGATAATTTGGTCCAAGCACAAAATCGCATGAAGCAGCAACAAGACATGCATCGTTCAGAAAGGGCATTCAATATCGGTGATATGGTGTTCCTATGTCTTCAGCCCTACAAACAGTTGTCATTAAAGATCAAGTCTAGTCAGAATTTGGCTCCTCGATTTTACGGTCCTTACAAAATTATACGTCGCATTGGAGAAGTGGCATATCAATTAGAGTTGCCTCCTTCATCACGAATACATCCAGTATTTCATGTCTCTTGTCTCAAGAAGGTGATCGGTCAGAAAGTACAATCTCAGTCAGAATTACCAGTGCTTGACGAAGAAGGGCGTATATATCTCCAACCAAAAGCAGTTGTACAAACCAGATCACGCAGACTAAGATCTCGTCTCATCCAAGAGTTTCTCATAAAGTGGTAGGACTTACCTGAAGAGGATGCAACCTGGGAATCTGAAAGTATTTTCTAGTCATTTCCAGCTTTGAGGACAAAGCTTTCCGAGGAGGGGAGTCATGCTACATAACAAACCTAGCCATGTCGGCTAGGTTTTCCAAGTGTAATTAATTCATATATATTAGGTTAGATTTTTATTATTGTAATCATCTATCATCTCTTTTTATCTTCTTTCATTTGTGTATTCGCATACTGGCCTAAACGGCGGGGGTGTAACCACCTAAAGTGGTATTCATTTGTTAGTGTTCATCATTGCTTATTGATTTCCTTCGATTGTACTCATATTGAATTCTCTGGCTTGTTGTGGCTATGTTTTATATGGATGGTTAATATACTGCATTAAGTGAGTAAATTTGAGGGAGTTGGGAAGTTATACCGCTCCAAAAGTACGGTTCATGAAAAACTTCTATAGATAGAGCCTTACTTCCAGACAGACATCTATAGCCCTGGTAGGGTTTATCTAACTCACCCTTGTGTTTGCTTAATACTTTTCAAAGCCTTTCTTATAATCGAGTTGTGTCTAGATAGAGCCCTACTATCGGTTAGGCATCTATAGCCCCGGTAGAGTTTATCTAGACTTTGTGACTGATTTGATCAAGCTTTTCAATGCTCACTTTATTTCTTTTTTATAGAGAACTTTGCAATAATTTATGTATCACGAGGGTTAGGAAGCATAGAGATAGAGCATGTTGAATTTTTGCCTTAATTTGCAAATCAAGATAACTTCATCCTTCAGGACTTCCAGAAATACCCTTTAATATGTGAGTTACATGTGGAGCTTTAGAAAAATGTTTCATTGTTCCACTCTCCACCATTTTAGTCCCAAAATCTGAGCATGATCATAAAATAATTCATCCCCCTTTTCTCAGGTTCACCTGCTTTCAGATTAGGTATTCCAACCTACTTAACAAAGGAACACAAAAAATAGGCAAGAGGCCATAAATTAGTGACCACAAAACATCACCTCAAAACAAGGGAACAACCCAAAACACAAAACTAAAAACACAAACCAAAACCTAACCTAATACAAACTAACAAAAACAAATAAACAACAAAAACAAAAAGCTAAAACATGAAAACCAAAACTATATACAAGAATATACAATATGGTACAAGATGGTGCAAAATTTTGAGCTATCACTTCCCTGGATCCCAAACATGATTAGCACATTTCAAAAGACATATAACATGATACGCATGCCAAGTTTTATAGAAATCCAACCAAAGTAAGATTAGGCCAAACCATATAACAATTCTCATTTTACCTCTTTCACCCCACCAATTTGATTTAGTTCCATTAGCAATCCCATAGGTGAGTTTCAAATCATTAAATTGATTAGACAATAATTGATCTTCAATTCTTTCTTGTCTATTCCTTAAGATGTCAATTTCACAATTCGATTCATGATTTAGAATTAGGCTTTCCTTTTCAAATATGAGATCTTGCAAATAGGAGCCTATTTCTAAAAATTTTAAAGCCAATTCATTTTCCATGTTTTTAGGCCAATCAAACTTATGCAACAATTTGCAAGCATCTAGGATATCTACTAAATGAGAATCATTATAAGCTTTTATCCTAGATTCCATTATTAATTGTTGATGAATTTGATTCAACAATTCAAGCACATCAACTTCTCTTTCATTCAACAAAGCAATATCATTAGTGGTGTGAGTAGAAATCAACTCTAGTTCTTCATTCACCTCTAATGGCATTTCATCATAAATAGCATTTGAATCCAATAAATGATTATACAAATTTTCACCTGAAGCTTGGATGTTTGGACACAAAAGGTTAGATTCTACCTTTTGTACATTTTCATTTACCAACACTTGGTGAGCCATTGTAATATTTTCTTCTTCTTCATGGGCTTCATCATCATCTTGTAGCCTTTCACCTTCATCGATTACCTATTCATCAAAAATACCAAAATTAGGCACCCAATCAAAAATATGACCATCCTTTTCAAACCATAACTCTTGTCTATCTAGGGATATGTCAAATAACACATCTCCATGATTAATCATTTGAGTTGTTTCAAACCAAGCCATATTTCAACATCTTTATCATTTGGTTCCAATTCCTTGTTAACCATCCATGATATTTCTTCCTTAGAATCTTCAAGACAATCATGAGAATTTGTACCCAAATTTTTAGTATTCCAAAATGAAAGAGAAGATTTTACCTCTTCCTCATCCAAAACAAATGAATCATAAGAAACATTTATCATTTCTTCCTTTTCTATTTCAACAAGATCTTCAATAAACTCATATTCAACATGATCAAATTTTGGAACCTTCTCTATTCTTGCAAATACAATATCTTCATGTGAGATAGCAATTTTAGCATCCTGCATATCAATAGAAATTTCATCAATAGGGGTGTGAAAAGCCAATGATTCTTCATATCTTCCCCAACCATTATAAAAATTATCATCTAAATTCATGGGATGAAACTCTATTGTATCTTTGGCATGATCTTTAGATTCATCTATCAATTCTTTTTCTTCTTTATCCATGGTAGTAGAATCATTATCATTTTCCAACACTTGATGAGATTCCAACCCTTCTTCCAAAATATTCTCAGATTGTACAGGACTTGTAATATCCTCATGCGAGAAAGCAATTGTATTATCCTGCATATCAATTGACACAAAAGGTTCATTAGAAGGTTTGGAGTGAGCATATTCTTCCCACTTCTTCCAAGAATCATAGTAATCATCTTCCAAAATCAAGTGGTGATGCTCAACTACTTCTTCAACATCTTCCAATTCATCAACGTGTTTCTCATCAAATTCACCTTCACCTTCCTTAGATGGTTCAATTATTTTCAAAAGTGGGCTACTCTTTGTATTCAAGCTTGCAAGATCACAATCCACATTTGTAACCCATGATTCAATTTTATCACAATTTGGAAGGTGTGGGTTTTCTTGACCATCAATTTCAACAATCTCATCCAAAGTGTCTTTCGAGAACAAGTGGTGAAATTCTATTATGTCTTCAAATTCATTTATTGATTCTCTTTCAACCTCACTTTCAACCACTTCATTCAATTCTATGGAAGGTCTTGTCCTATCACATATCTCCATGCTAGTTAACTCTAGGACTCTTCCATTATCTGAATACTCATGCATTTCTAAAGATGGACCCATCTCTACACAATCCTCATTAGTGGATATTGGCTTTGCAACTTGCACCTCCTCTTGGACAATATCTAAGGTGGTTATAAAATTTGGACATTCAAATTCATCCCATTGATTATTCACATTAGACATCATTTGATTCGAGGGTGCTAGATTAGATGGTTGGTGTAGGTTGGCTTCAATAACTCCTGAAAAACAATTCATCATGGGAGGAGGTTGTGCCTCAACTTGACTCATGGGTATTATTATATTTTTAGCCTTAGGGTTACATAATGATAGCTTACCCAAAAACCATTAACATCCATCAAAGTCCACCATATTTCCAATAGAATTGCCTCATTGTAGGCCTTAGGCAAGGATGAATCTTCAAGAAGTTTCCTTAGAAATTTAGACATTAAGGGGTCTAAGGCTCCCATGTAAATTTGAAAGGCTTCCTCTTCTGTTATGTCATAATGTTCCACCACTTCAATGTACAACCCATGGAACCTATCATTGAATTGACTCATGGATTCATTAGGCTCTTTACAGATAGAGGTAAACTGATTTGCTATCATATCTGGGTCAACTTGATTTCCAAAATGGTCAAGAAATGTTGTTTCTAGTAGGACCCAAGAAGTGATAACCTCTAGAGGTAATTGGGTATACCAACCCATTGCTATGTCATCCAATATGTAAGAGAATAACCTACAAGCAACATCCTCATGGAAAATTTGCAAGTGAATTAACATGCTCTTGTAGATATACAATCTTTGTATGTGTCCTAATGCCACATTTTGCCTAAACTATGGTGGAAACTCCAATACACTTTCAAGAATTTGATGGGGTATTCTAGGCATGTTTAAACGACTATAATGGTCACCTAACACAGATGCCATTCTTGCTCTTATTTCATCAAATGTCGCCATTAGTGAAACTCAAAGAATAACTTCAGAACCAATTTTGTTAGTCAAATAAATATATCTTGCAAAGAAGCATGAAATGACTAACAAATCTCAAATGTTTAACATATAAATCATCATGTTAGCATCAATCAAAAGATATGCATCAATTAAACCATGACATTAGAGAACATTCTCCAATTTGCAAAAGGTTAGCATTAATGCATCATCAATTAGAGAATATTTGAATCAATGAAAGTGATCACAAGAAAACAAAACCTCATTAGTCAAGACCAATATCTAAATATAACCCTTTCAAGTAACAATGAACAATTTAGCATCTAAATAGCAATAAAGTAAACCAATTCAAGCCCTCCTTCTAGCACCAAAATGTTGAGTGGTAATTTTACCCAATTGCAAAACCACACTCACCCTTAGGATTTTGATCACAAAACCCTCTCTTGCAAAGAAGTTAAAAACAAAAACAACTTCTCCAAGGTTCCGCTATATAAGCATTGCACATGTGTATTTGTAATCTTGTGAAGATGTGTCAAATAAGTGCTAGGAATACCTTAGTGATTTGCAAGTAACTATTAACAAGGGGCCTGTGTTGGTTTATTTTATTATGCTATACTAATGATTGTTCATGAAACTTAAAAGAAAATGAAAATGTGATTGGCCCTCATATGACCATGATGTAAAGCCTTAGTTCCTTTTATCTTGAAGGATTTTAGGTAGATTTTATCTTCTTTTGGTTAAGAAGATTTTAGATAAGTTTTATCTTGCTTAAACCTTGCTTTGAACATGAAAATAGAAGATTAAAATCTATCTCTAAATGTGAATGTGAAATGAAGATTGAATTCCTTTAATTATTGCTTGATGAATGAAAAGGAAATAAATATGCATTACTAACTATAAAATGTAATGGCCTTAAAATGTCATTATAAATTACCCCTCTTTAATGAAATCATAATTTTCATAAAGAAGAAATAATTTAATGCTTTAAAAACAATAGCCTTTGATATAATGTATAAATTACCTCTCTTTAATGAAATCAGAATTTTCATAAAGAGAAGCCAATTTATTGCTCTAAAAATGATGGCCTATGGAATGCCATATAAATTACCCCCTTTAATGAAATTGCAATTTTTATAAAGGGAAGTTCATTTATTGCTTGCGAATAAAAATGCAAAGCTAAAAAATCTGATTTACCTTCAAAATATGAAATAATGTAAAATTCCGAAATTATAAAAATCCCCATAAAACAACAATTTTCAATAATTTTTATAAATTCGAAATGGCTTCAGAATGGGATCGAAATTGTTTCGGATGAAATATTGAAGCTCATTCTTCACACCCATGCATTTATTTTTGGAATTTTATTTTTTTCAATTTTTATTTTAATCGCCAAAGTTTAAAAAAATCTGCAAAAAGGAAGGGTTAGAAAATAAAAAATAAAAAAATGAAATAACATAAATGCTGCAACCCAGAATTTCTCCACAGACCCTGCAAGCATTAGTATTCTGCACAAAAACCAGCATTAGTGTTACCCGAATTCACGCAATCAAACAACTAATGCGGTGCAATCTTCTAAGGAAATGGTGCAATATCAAACAAAATAACAAGTCAACCATTAATATGCATAAAACTTGATGTATTTCCAATATATTACAATAACAATATTTTCAATATCAAACATGAATGCAGAATACAATGCCCAAAATTGGCATCATGTGGTGAAAATTAGTCCAGCCATGGCTTTTCTCTCCCCAAATTTCTCCAGTATGTGTCCTCCAAGAGGATCCAGCCCCATTTTTGCGTTCAGATGACGTATTTGAAATCTTTAAAAAGTGACCCTTCATTTCACTTCCCAAAAGCTCTTCGCTCCCTTTTTTTCTCTACATTTGCTCCTACGTGTGCTTTTTCACATTATGGGGGCGTTATGGACTTCGTAATGCATTCAAACGAATTTCCATATCATAAACAAAATGACATCACTTTATCTTGGAAACGTTGTATGATTATTTCCTTTGTAATCGTCCTTGCCTTGAAATTTTTACATAATACTACCTCAAAACACGTGGCCCCATATTAAGATGTATAAAGGTTTGGGTATGATTCCCCTTTAATGGGTCTTCGTCTTTCTTTTTTTTTATTTGAAAACCTTAGCCATTCACTATACCCTTTTATACATGTATCAAATAATACTAATCCATGATATTTCATGGTTACTCCTCCCATGAACGATGTGAACACTTTTCTAGTCCCCAATTGGTCTACGTCAATCATCGTTGTCTACTATGGAATTTTCTCTACTCCCATCCACATCCGTTTCATTGTTCCAAGCTCTACCATCTGGCCTATGCTAACGTTTCCAGAGCTACATCACTGGTTAGTCGTGCTACCACATAGATGCCTACTATATTTTCCAAATTGAGGTGTATTTTTTTTGATGAATTGCTTTCAAAGGGAGAATCTCATTCATTCGACCATGTAACTACCTACGTCAGTTTGGACCCCACTACCTTTCACTTCTCTTTCTTGAGTGGTGGTCTTGTATTTTTTCTATCGAAGCTGACTCATCCTCTCAAATCATAACATTCACCATTGAGTTGTGGATTTCCCCAGCAAAACCACCCATCGACGTAGTGTTTCCATTCGTTGAAGCTTTCCAGGTTGTAGTATCTCTGCTTTATCAACATGGGTCTATGTCACCACCTTCTATTTAGTTGTCACATCCCAACCTTGTTGAAGATTTTGTGGCCACGTTGGACTCCACAAAAATGCTGCCCTACATGGTCATCCATAGCATTCACTGTGTACTCCTTTTCATCGCCTACTATCATTGGGTGGGGTCCACCATCGTGTATCCAAGCCATGATTCATCGATGTTTGTCCCTATGGTGATTGATCATCAATTTGAATGCTAAGTTTATCTTAAAACCAAGCTATAATTTACGTTTACAAAATCCTCACTACCAACAACGTAGTCTCCTGAATACCACATCAACATCCTATTTGTCATCGTTTTCATATACCACTTGCTTCCTATTGACGTCGATGTTGCCTGTTGAAGCAGAGTTGCATTAACAAAAACACACACAATCCACAGAAACAAAGAAAATACAAAAAAATTCTGATATTCCTTGTTGAGGAGAATGGAGCTTACAGAGACCAATACCATACAAATTCAAAATTCCCCCCAAATACCCTGTTTCCCCTTTTCCTACCTAGAACAATCTATTTGAAATTTAAATTTTGGGGGTAAACTTCCCGAGGTCATAACTCATCGCTCGTTGCTCAAAACGACTATTGGCGCATGTTTTCAAAAATCTCTCAAAGGGTTTTGTGGCCCAATAATGTGTTTATACATATTACTACCATATTTCAGCCCTTAAAAATACCTCTAAGGCCTTCAAAATTGACCTCCAAGTTTTACTAGCAGGATTTTCACTAGTTTTGACAGGGTATAAGACCTTAAAATTTACATATCTCTAAAACCGCTCAAGATATTGGGATGATTCTTTTGGCATTGGGTCTATTTCTCCATCCTCTAAAAAACTAAACAAACTTTAGAACAAAATAAAAAAATACAAATTTAGGTGATGCAATATCACTCTTACACCATTGGATGCTCCTACATCACCTATCCACCGTGGGATCATGATTCTCTTGTGTTGGAATTTCATTCCACTTTAATACCTCCTCTTCATCCTCCTTTGAAACAGTGTTGGGGTCCAACATGTATTCGTTGCCACCCACTGCTCTGGGTGTGTTCATATCTAACGACCGCTTATAGTGTTCGATCACACTACGACCTCCATCCAATGTTTTATTCCATCATGACCCGGTGCCCACGTGTAAAATATCCTCGAGCTCTATTGTCTCTCATGTTGTTTCCATCAGTGTGTGGCCACCCTGCAAGAAGCAAACAACTACATAAGTCATATTTTTGTATATATAAAAGAAAATAATAAAGGAAAGTAAACTCTAACATAAATGAAACCGCCAATGCAATTTTATTTTTATTTTTTTATGTTTTATTCTTTTATTTTTACATACTTTATTTTATCAAAAGCATTTTTTTATTATATATATAGAATAATATATATCTATTTTTATTTAATTTTCCAAAACTTTTTATTGTTTATTTTTATTATATTTATATTTATATATATACATAAATATGTATACATATAAATATATATATGAATTTTTCCTTTTATTAATATTTTAAATATGTATATATATATATATATATATTCAAAATATTTATTTTTAAAAAAAAATACCGAATCAAAAACATGAAACAACAACCCACCAATACATTGGATAATTCCTCACGAAGACAAGAAGACCCCACAAACTGAGGGCCTTCAGAGTCCGCATGGCAATCTCATGGCTAAGGTCCTATCAAACATTAGCACTCAAAGACAAATAAACTCCCAAAATCAAAAACTTAAAGGTGGATCCCCAATTTTGGGGTACGTTGTGGAATGGCCACAACATGCCCATGTTTAGCAATATTTTTCTACCAATCCATGCAATAAAACTACTCGCTTGAGAACAAGTATTTGCTATATTTATAGCATAAATATTCCTTTTGCATGTTGTAAAATGATCCATTTTAGAAAATCTAATATTAGTAATAGAAAATGGAATCATAATCAAATGACATTATCTCAACCGATTATATTCCTCAACTTTCAAGAAGGAGACCCAGGTTCAAATCTTGCTAAGCAGAACATGCATGATTACCAAATTGTTGTAATACCACTATTTGGTCATTATGTATCATGTGTGGATCCCTCTTCAATCCTATATAACCAATTAAAAATTAATAAATATGGAATCATAATTCTCTTTGTATCCTAGGCAAACCTAAGATGAATTTCATGCTTATATGCTCCCAAGATATTACTAGAATAGGTGGAGGTTTGTGCAACCTTGCATTTTGATGTTTACCTTTAAAAATCTGGAATACTCTTCAAAATTTCATACATCCACTATCATATTTGGATAATAATATATTTAATTCAATTGTTTTAGACTTTTATCATTGCCAAAAAATCTATTTAAACCTCCACTATGCATATTCTTTATCAATTTATCTCTCATTGAACATTGAAACACACAAAAATATTATCCTCAAAATAATAAAATATATTGAATAAATTAGTCTATCCATGGAGTTTTATTCATGCTTACTAGATTCTTGCATGTTGCACATGCTTCACTAAAATCTAAATCATCTTTGTAAACTATTTAATTGAACCAAATCTAGTTGTTTGTACTTGCATATTAGTTTTAAATAAAATAAAGGCTACTCAAGTATCAGGAATAATCATTACATAACACTTTTGGCTTATAGAACTTGGCATGCATATGAACTTCTTACCAAACATGCTAATACCATCACTCCCTACAATTTCATATGTCCCCATGACACCAACCTAACATGTGGTATAAAAACCACTACTACACGAACCTTCCCTTGGGACCAATGCCTAGATACTTATGGTGGGAAAAATCATGTGTTAATACTAGATACCAAAATATATAAAAGATACCTCATTAGCACCATCCATCATGGATATAGAAACAAACATATAGTCTTACCACTTTGCATCTAACAAACTAGCACCAACTATTAAAGAAGCAAAATAGATGGTTTTGTAACTATCATTGAAACTACTTCTTCGTTGGTTAGGAAGTTAAATTGTTTCACCTTCCATCTAATGTACATTGTATAAATATTAGGAATATATCAGCTTAGGTTTTCTTCTAATTCTTATTTTTATCCTATTCTTTTAGGTTATTGGTGAAGATCAAACAACACAAACAAATGATACACAGGTGTTATTCCTTTGTTCCTGTAAGAGAACCAAACATTTCATTACTTTCATCCCAAAAATGAGGATACAAAAGAAAGAGCCCTTTTACAATTTCGAAAATTCCCTCAAATACCCTGTTTTCCCCTTTTCCCGCCTAAAACCATCTATTTCAAATTTGAATTTTGGGGGCAACTTGCCGAGGTCATAACTTCGCGCTCGTTGACCCGATTGACTATTACAACATATTTTTGGAAAGGGCAAACGAACTAAGCAACGCAAACCTAAATTTTAAAATCCTCAAATTCAACCTCTAAGACCTTCAAAAATCTCCTGCAAGTTAAACTAGTTTTACTAGTTTTACTAGTTTTACAAAATTAAACAATTACAATTTTTTTTGGGTGATGCAAGATCACTCTTACACCATTGGATGCTCCTGCATCAGACACCCAAGGTAATTTTGAGAAGTGACCTTCACTTCTCTATTGTTGGAAGAAAACCAAGGTGTTCAACCTCAGCCTTCGACAACCAAGATGAATCTTCAACAGGTCTGCCCTTCCACTTAACCAGATATTCTGCATACTGCCTATTTCTGGTACTTTTGCCGATGTGGGTATCCAGGATCTCTTCTATCTCTTCCATCTCTGGAGTAGATGCTGGAATATTCCACAATTCTGCTATTGGTCCCTCACCATTGTCTCCTTCATGGTATTCTGCCAAATCTGAAATGTTAAAAATAGGTGATATGTTAAGCCCACTTGGCAATTCCACTTCATATGCATTGCCTGAATCCCATTTTTCTATGATTTTGCATGGTCCAAACTTCTTCATTTTTAGCTTGTTATAGGTTTTAGCAGGAAACCTTTCTTTTCTCAGATGGACCATAACTTCATCTCCCACTTCAAATTCCTTAAACCGTCATTTTTGGTCTGCCCTTGTCTTGTACTGAGTATTCATCTTAGTAATATGCTTCTTCACTTCTTCATGCAAGCTCTTCAGATGCTCTGCAAAGTCCTCAGCCTCAACATTGCACTTTTCCCCTGTATCCATCTTCCTCAACTCAGAAGCATTTCTTGGACTGCTCCCATATATTATCTGGAATGGAGATTTGTTAGTACTCCTATTGACAGAATTGTTGTATGCAAATTCTGCCTATGGCAAAACCAAATCCCATCCCTTGGGCTTATCTCCTACCAAGCATCTCAGTAGATTACCCAAACTTCTATTCACCACCTCTATTTTTCCATCAGTCTGTGGGTGGTATGCAAAACTAAATTTTAGGTCTATCTTCAATTTCTTCCATAGGGTCCTCCAAAAATACCCAATAAACTTGGTATCCCTATCAAAAACAATACTCTTTGGTAGACCATGAAGTCGTACCACCTCTTTGAAAAACAACCCTGCAACATGAACTACATCATTAGTTTTCTGGCAGGGAATAAAATGTGCCATCTTTGAAAACCTGTCAACCACTACAAATATGGAGTCATTCCCCCTCTGTGTCCTTGGTAGGCCAAGAACAAAATCCATGTTGATGTCCTCCCATGGTCTCTCTGGTACAGGTAATGGCTGATATAATCTAGTGTTCTATCTCACACCCTTGGCCATCTGGCATACTCTACAACTTTGTACAAATCTCTTCACATCTTGCTGCAACTATGGCCAATAGTAGTTCTCACTAACGAGGGCAATGGTCTTATCTCGACCAAAGTGTCCAACCAACCCTCCACTGTGCTTCTCCTTGACTAGATTCTCCCTCATTGAACTCCTTGGAATGCATAATTGATTTCCTCTGAACAACATTCCATCTTGGATCAGAAAATCCAACCACTTAGTCCTGTCCAAGGTAACAGGTGCTAAGCAAGCCCTCCAAGCCTCTGCAAAATCAGGATCTTCAGGGTACAAACCCTTAAGTTCGTCAAACCCTACAACTTCCACCTTCATTTCTATCAATAAACACTACCTTCTACTTAAGGCATCTGCAACTCTATTTGATTTTCCACTCCTATGCTTCAACACAAAGGTATAACTCTGTAGAAACTCAACCCACTTCAAGTGCCTCTGATTTAGCTTCCCTTGGCTATTAATATACTGTAAGGCCTGATGATCAAGTATATAGAACAAACTCTTTTGGCAACAAATAATGCCTCCACTTCTTTAGAGCTTGAACTATAGCATAAAACTCTTGATCATAAACTGAATACTTCTTCCTAGCATCATTGAGTTTCTCACTAAAATAAGCAACAGGTTTACCTTCTTGACTCAATACAGCTCCTATGGCACTACCACTAGCATCACAATCTACCTGAAATACCTTATTAAAATTTAGAAGTGCCAAAATAGGTTGCTCTGTGACCTTCTTCTTCAACATATCAAAGCTCTTATCTGCTCCTAAGGTCCACTTAAATTCTTTCTTATCCCCTCTCATTGTTTCTGTAAGGGGTGCACAAATACTGCTAAAATTTCTAATGAATTTTTTGTAAAAACTTGCTAGACCATGAAATGATCTTACCTCAGTTATGCTCCTTGGAGTAGGCCATTCAATGATAGCCCTCACCTTTTTTGGGTCCATTTTTAGACCTTCGAATGAGATGACAAATCCCAGATACACTAACTCCTTCACAAAACTGCACTTCTTCAAATTAATCAACAATTGCTCCTCCCTCAGCTTCTCAAAAACCCTTCTGATATGCATCAAGTGCTCTTCCAGGGTCTTGCTAAATATTAAAATGTCATCCAAATAGACAATGACAAATTTTCCTAAAAACTCCTTCAATACCTCATTCATCAGCCGCATGAATGTGCTTGGTGCATTGGTTAGCCCAAATGGCATGACCAACCACTCATACAAACCCTCTCTGGTCTTGAAGGTTGTCTTCCACTCATCTCCTTCTCTCGACATGAATCTGATGGTACCCACTCTTCAGGTCAATCTTTGTGAAGTACTTGGCTCCACTCAAACAGTCCATAATGTCATCCATCCTTGGCAATGGGAATCTATATTTTATGGTGATCTTGTTAATAGCTCGGGAGTCTGTACACATTCTCCACTCTCCATATTTATTTGGTGCTAGTACTGTAGGTACTGCACATGGACTCAGGCTCTCCCAAATCAGTCCCTTTTTTAGCAACTCTTGGACTTGCCTGTTTAGCTCCTCACTTTCTACAGGAGTCATTCTATGGGCTGCCTTATTGGGTAAACTAGATCCTGGTACCAAATCTATATGGTGACTGATCTTCCTCACTGGTGGCAAACCCTCAGGCACATTATCTGATATAATATCTAGAAATTCTTCTAACAGACCTGAGACTTCTACTGGGGTATCTTTGCATTCTTCTTCCCTAACTCTAGGAATTAATGCATAGCACATATGCTCATGCTTCAAACCATCCAAAAACCTTCTACCTTCAACTAAATAGATTCTAGCACTGCTACATACCTTTTCATCCACCTCCTTCAGGGGCTTCAACTTATGGCGCACTCCATTCTTTGTCAGGGAGTAAGTGTTGGCACGACCATCATGCACTGCACACCGATCAAACTGCCATGGCCTTCCCAATAGCAAATGGCAAGCATCCATAGGTAGGATGTCACACAAGACCTCATCACGGTAATTCCCAATATTAAATTTTACCAAGCATTGCTCACTGACCAAAGCCCTATGGTCCTTCTGCAACCATGCAATCCGATATGGATGCGGGTGTCTCTTCCTCTCTAATTGCAATTTGGTAACCATTCCTTCTGAAACTAGGTTATTTGTGCTACCATTGTCTATGATAATATTACAGACCTTACCTGCACATTTACACCTTGTGCGAAATAAGCTCTTCCTCTGATCTGGGTCTCTCTCCTCATTCAACAAGGCTCTCCTTGTGATCAACACTTCTCCTCTTTTTGCTTCTTCAGAGTGCTCAGATTCAGCATCTTCATCAACAACAACAGCTCGGGCATTACCTTCGGGTCTCTTATTTGTCCTCTCTTGGTGTTGTGGACACTCGTATGCTCGATGTCCTTCTTCCCCACAGTGGAAATAGGTTCCATGAAATCCTCCTCTTCCAAACCCTCATCCAGACCTTCCTCTTCCTCTCTGGTAACCATTGTTCTGATCACGAGGGCGGTAAGCATTATCTCCCTTTTGGTCCTGACTACTGTTGGCTTCTCCATTCTTCTTATGATCTTCATTTCATCCTCCATTTGTTCTTCCACCAGTTCTTCCACCATGACCTCTTCCTCTTTGCTTGCTCTCAAACCTTCTATTTAGCTTCTCTTCAACCCTCAAGGCAAACTGGTAAGCATCCTCTATGGTGGTCATCCTGACCAGACTTAACTCCTCTTGAATACTTGCTCTTAACCCATTAATATAATGGGCTACCTTCTCCTTGTTGGCCTCAGAATGGCCTGTTCTGATTAAAATTTTATAAAACTCCTCTGTGTATTCTTTGACAGACTTACTTGACTACCTCAAACCTTGCATTTTCTTTAGCAGATCCAACTCGTAGTCAACTGGAATGAACTGCCTCTTCAACTTCTCCAACATCCGCTCCCATTTTGTTATCCTTTCTTTTCCTCTTTTGTTTTTGTCTAGCTGCACTCCCTTCCACCATATGCTGGCATGACCCTTCAGCTTGGTCTTAGCAAACTTGACCCTATCAAGATCTTCAACCTCCTCATACTCAAAGTATTCTTCCAAATCATTGATCCAATCAATCAACTCCTCTGGATCAAGATTTCCAGAATACGTAGAAACCTCCATCTTCGGTCTCTTTCCAATCTGAGATATGGCTCTGTATAACCTGGCTTGTGTAGGATCTACTACCTCTTCTTCTTCCTCGAACTGGTCCTCTTCTTCTTCAACTTCATCTTCACTGCCATCTTCTCTCCTTGGCTCAAACCCTCTACGTAGCTCCTCTTGCAGAGCCTGAACTTGCCTCTACAAAGCTCTGAAATATTCTTCTGGCACCATATTTCTCCCACCACCATGGTTTCTTCATGGAGGCATTCTGCTCACTTCTCTCACAAACCCTAACCACAGATCCTGGTGTAAACTGCCTCACGTCCGACGATCTATTTACACACTCAAGAACTCCCGCTCTGATACCACTTGGTGAAGATCAAACAACACAAACAAATGATACACAGGTGTTATTCCTTTGTTCCTATAAGAGAACCAAACATTTCATTACTTTCATCCCAAAAATGAGGATACCAAAAGAAAGAGCCCTTTTACAATTTTGAAAATTCCCTCAAATACCCTGTTTTCCCTTTTCCCGCCTAAAACCATCTATTTCAAATTTGAATTTTGGGGGCAACTTGCCGAGGTCATAACTTCGCGCTCGTTGACCCGATTGACTATTACAACATATTTTTGGAAAGGGCACGAAATGAACTAAGCGGGGCAAGCCTTGGCTCTTTGCCAAGGCTACATCTAGCTGAAAATCCTCAAATTCAACCTCTAAGACCTTCAAAAATCTCCTGCAAGTTAAACTAGTTTTACTAGTTTTACAAAATTAAACAATTACAATTTTTTTTCGGGTGATGCAAGATCACTCTTACACCACTGGATGCTCCTGCATCGGTTATTCCTAAGTTCATATTCCTGTCACTCCCAAATTTTTCTCATTCTATAGACCCTAACTATCCTTGCAATACTTAAGATTTTGTTTTGCTTCTTTTATGACACATGAATAGAGTGCACCTACACCATATGTACTAAAAAACATTTTATTGTCAACATGGCTACATGATGTTTGTATTCTACAGTATATTTATATTTGCATTACCTATAAATAATTTTTGTACTTATGAGAAATATTCTATTATAACTACTCTATTATATACCTCTAAAACATGAATCATATAGCATCATAAGTTGGTTCATGAATATTTTCTCTCTACCACTATATATTGACCCCCATGATATATATCAAATGGTATCAAAGTAAATTTCTAATCCATTTGATTTTTTTCTTATTGAATTTATCTCTCTATAGTAGTTGTTTCTAAGAACATAGCTTCAAGTATACTTCATCACTAGATGTCTTCTCACACATTCATAGTATTAGAAAGGTGTCACACCTATTTCCTTATCTAAGTTCCCTAAATAATTTCGTATTCATATAGAAATATTTGATATGAGAAATTAATCATTAGTAAATATGAATATCTATGCATCATGAATCTTATTTAATATATCCAAAAAAATGTAAGAATGTCCTTTTTGAGTGACTATGGTATTTCATGATCAACATGTGAGCACTATTCACAACTGCTAAAATTACACCCTTTCAAACCTATAGTTCACTCAAGGTGTATGCTAACATTGACATTCTAGTATTCTTAGGTTTGATAAATGCTAGTGTAAAATACCTTGCTCAAGTAGACATAGGCATACTTTTCTATCAACTATGATTGCTTGTCTAGCCTTGAAGATTTCATATTTTGTGGCTTGTTTTTGAGAATTCATTAGTAGTAGAATCATAAATGAAGAACCCATCATGCACCTTGGACAATATTTATCAAATTAGGTTACACTTTTTTCTACCCATTGAACAATTATAAATACAAGTAGATGTGTTTATAGCAATTATGTCAGTGTAGAGATCAACCTATCCAACATTATACCAATTAATTCAATGAACTTCATAGTAGTCTTCACACTGATAAAAAAAAAAGCATTAGGTACCCAAGTTCATTACTGTAATTCAATTTTACATCCATTTATAAATCCAATTCCTTCTAGTAGAATTATTAGTGTAATTTCATTTGCATCAAAGCTAGAAAAGAAATCACATTAAAATTAGAAAGGCCTATCATTAGTACCATATAATATACTATCAATACTAGAACACAAACAACATTTTGTATGACCACCTATAAAACCAATTCCCAACAATGTCTAATCACCATGTAACCCTATGAGTTCTCTAATAGCATAAGACTAATGTAAACGAAAAAGAAAAAGTTATGAAATCATCACAACACTCATATTCATAGTGAAAGTAAATATAAAGTTCAACAAAATTTTCTGGTGGTGCATCTAGTGGTTAGTGATTGCACTTGTACATTAGAGAGTGAAGAGGAGGTCAATGCATATGCCTTAATATTATAACTTCTTAAGTTAGTAACACCTAAAACTTTAATGACTATAAAGAGAGCACATATTCCACATCTATTGCAAGGCAAAATGAAATACCCTTCATATCATCATTGATATTTGAAGCCAAAAGCACATCATCACTCAATATGCAATTAAGAGACTCAGCTTCTAGATGATGACTCATCGATATACCTACTCTCTTAGTTAGATTTATCTTGGAAATGAAATAGATGGTTAGCATAAGTACATCCTTGAGTACAATATAATGCCAATTTACAATATAGTCACCTTTGACATGGTATCATTGGACATATGCAATGTCCTACTTAAGACACTTTACTTATTTTACTACCAAGTGAACTATTAGGTATATCCATATTAATGGTTAGTATGTTTCAAAGGGATGACATATCACATACCTAGGAGTGCTTACCATATATGAAGGTAATAGTACTATTAATAAAATAGTACAAGATCATTTATCAAGTTCAAAATATATATTTTTGACTTTTTGACCTAAGAATGATGGTACCAAGAAATTCGCACTTTTCACACTTGCAATAAAATTTACAAATGGAAATACTTGTTTGTCTATATTTGTAGATGTTCTCAATGGACCAAATGGGATATCGTTACACTACTCAAAAAAGCACTAGATCAACTTGGTTCTAATATTAGTATCATTCAATAATCCTCTAAAACATTGATCAATCTTGTAGAATGATAGGATCATGTGGCATATTCAATATCTGATTAATAAGAGAAATATAATATTGAGTTCATATCCTTAAGGGAGTTTCATTGTCTTATCACCAAAAAATGATTGAATATGATGCATATGTATTGACAAAAGGGCATTGAATAAAATTATAATGAATAAGTACCCATTTCCATGTATAAATGATTTTGCTAGATTGGTTTTAGGGTGCTCTATTTTTTTGGTAGATAAGATACTATAGCATTAATACCGGGTTTTACGAGTTGACCCAAAACCTTTTACAAAAATCAGCCCAGGGTTGTTGATGAACATGTCCTTACTAAGGATCCTATATATGTAAAATCTACATGCCGCCAAAGCCATTACATCCGGTAAGGCACATAGCCTGTTATCAAAAAGAAACTTCCCATACAACATTTTGGGTATACCCCGAGAAAACACACCTGCATCATAATTACAAAAAAAGAAACAGACACGGATCCCTTCCTTGAAATAGTGGAGAAACAAAAAGCTGCAGACACACATAGCAGAGTACTGAAAAAAACTCCCACAAGCTCTGTATTGACAGTTACTCTTAATAATTCTTTGGTAATTGCTTTCTTCCATATATGACATGCTTTGGGACCACATCCCGTCTTGGCCAATCAGCCTTGGAGAAGTGAACCTGCTGGCTAGATTTATGGCGGTGGCTATCTGGTGGTCCACGTGGCTCTGGTTCGAAGTCTTATATTGTCATTTCTTTCCTGCCCTATGATTATCAACCAACCTCAAATTACTAAGATGACTAGGAGCCATGTTATCTGACATGTGACTGTCCCCATTAGTCTTTGTGGTATTTCCAAGCAGCATCCACCAAGACTGACAGCTCGGATAATTTTTATTGTGAGTCCATTTCAAAAAAGAGACGGGAATACTCATAGCCTTCGAACTTACAGTGCCTTCCCTATTGGTAAATTTGACTATCATTCTTGGCATTCTTGTTGAATAAGCTCCTCTACTTCGCTCGGGACACCGTGTTCCCATTTGAAAAGTCTGTCACCATCGACACCCAAATTGGCCAGCTTATCAACAACTTTGTTAGCTTCCCGAAAGACATGTTGGGCTTTTCTGTCCTGTCTTCCCTGGAAAAGGATCCTAGCCTCTTCAACAATTGTTTTAATCCTCCAAGGAGGTGTTTTCCAATTATTGAGGAGATTTATAACATGCATAGAGTCTCCTTCTATGATCAAATTGCCTTCTAAGTCTTGAGTCATTTGAAGGCCTCTCCACATAGCTCTAGCTTCAGCTTCATTGTTCATCCTTGTTCCCAAATATTCAAAAAATGCAAGCATCATATTCCCATTATGATCTCGCACAATGCCACTAGTGCCTACTCTACCAGGATTTTCCTTAGCCGCTCCATAAAAATTAAGCTTAAACCAACCCGTAGGAGGTGGGGACCACTTAACATTGGCTCTAGGGTTGACTACCCTAGGCACAGACTCATCTAACAAGGTTAAGCTTAAATATTGAGCAATCATGGTCTCCTATAGATGAGGTTTATGACTATCAAAAGGGATAAGGTTCACATTCTCATTGGCAAAGGATAGGATCCTGGCAATGATAGTTTGATGATCATGGATAGACTCATTAAAGACTCTATGGTTCCTTTCTAACCACACCTGCCAAAGATAGTGATTGAGACAAATTTTCCACATGTATCTAAGTCTTTGGCTTGAAAAGGGGCAAGGCCACTAGATGAACAAATCAAGTACGATGGCTGGTTTAACCCAAGAAATATTGAAGGCCTGAAAAACCCCACTTAGGATAGTCAAGGAAAAAGGGCACTCAAGGAAAATGTGATAAATGGTCTCCCAATTAGCCCTGCATAGATAACAATGATTAGTGATACAAATACCTTTACGCATCATATTATCAATGGTTAGAATTCTTCCTTGGATAACCAGCCATGAAAAGACTACAATTTTTGGAATTAAATTTTTTATCCAAACTAAGTCCTTTTGGAGGACAAAATCCTCGTCATCAAGCAGAAGCTTGTAAGCTGATTTAACAGTGAACTGCCCATTTTTCGTAGGAGCCCAGGTCACTTGATCTTCCTTGGGTCTCATGGGGATAAACTATTTCCCGAGAATGTTACAAAGATCATTTGATTCCACTTGAAATCCCTGAATCCTTATTTGTTTCCACTTCATTCTGCCTCTATCCTCAACCATATAATCGAAGACTTTTCTGCCAATGAGTTCTTCCATGATATCTCTGATTCGGGCTAAGTTAGGATATTGCATCAGTGGTTCATCCTTAGCCCACCTATCATTCCAGCAATTTATCCTCTCACCATTGCCTAAAACCCATATTAAACCTTTTTTGATGATTTCCTTACAATTGAGAATTGCTTTCCAAAAAGCAGAACCTCTGATTGGAACTGAGTCACTTAGAAATTCCATATTTTGAAGATACTTTCATTTGATGATAGTTGTCCATTCATTTTCTTCACCAGAAATGAGGTGCCATGCCTACTTAGCTAGTAAAGCTAAATTCATATGAGCAATTCTCCTCAGACCTAAGCCCCCATTTTCCTTGGGTCTGCACACTTTGGTCCATCCTACAAGGTGTATCCTTTTTTCTCCTCTGATCCAGTCCATAAAAATTCTTTTTGGAGTTTCTCAATTTTTGGAAAACCTTCACAGGGGCTTTGAAAATGGAGAGGAAATAGACTGGAATGCTCTGAAGAGAGGCCTTAGTGAGGGTCAGCTTTCCTGCTTGAGATAGAAGATGACCTTTCCATCCAACAAGTTTTTTTGAATTCTTTCAATAACCCTATCCCACATTGACTCTCTCGGAGAACCAATGAAAAGAGGGAGACCAAGATACAAAGTGGGGAGGTTTGCTATATCACACCCTAAAATTTTTGCAATCCTTCCTTACCTCTGAATGGGGGTGTTCAAGAAATATAACTTGCTTTTACTAAAATTAACTTTTTGACCAACAACATCCTCATAGAGTTGCAGGATGTATTTAATTATTTTGGCCTCAACCACCGATGCCTTAGTCAATAGAAGGGTATCATCGATGAATTGTTGGTGAGAAACAACCCTAGTGAGAGATGTTGCCTTGATTCCTGATATTAGCCTTGAACTACAAGCATTTTTTATGGTTCTACCTAAAGCTTCTACCACAATGATGAATAACATGGGGTTGATAGGGTCCCCCTACCGAATTCCTCTACGACTTTGAAAGTAACCAGCAGTTGTTCCATTAACCAGAATCGAGAACCATGCTTTAGAAATGCATTCTTTGATCAAATTAACCCATTGGTGGTGAAAACCAAACTTAAGGAGGACAACAATCAGAAAGTCCCAATTTAGCCTATCAAATGCTTTGTTCATATCAAGCTTGAGGGAAAAAATAGACATGTTAGTCTTATGAGCAGAGTGCAGAGCTTCATGAACTATGATAACTCCATCCAAGATTGACCTGCCCTAGATAGAGCTTCCCTAGCATGGATCTATGATGTAGGGCAGAACATCTCTCATTCTATTTGCAATGGCTTTAGTTAGGATCTTGTAAGAAACATTGCATAGACTGATTGGCATGAAGTCAGCCATAGATTCAGGGGTTTGCTTCTTAGGAATTAGAGAAATAAAAGTAGAGTTGAGACCTTTTGGGATATGATTGCTTGCTTGGAATTATATGATAGTAAAAATTACATCCTCACTTACGATGTCCCAAAAATCTTGATAGAAATGAGGGGGAAAGCCATCGGGTCCCGGGGCTTTGTCTGGCTCCATGCTAAACAAGGCTTCCTTAATTTCCTCATCAGAAAAGGGAGCTAGAAGCTTAAGGTTTATATCCTCATTTATTATGCTAGGAATGGATTGCAAGAGAATATCTTTGGCCTCCTCATTGCACTATGATTCCTGACCAAGGATAGAATTGAAATAAGTTACTGCCTCCTTTATGATTTTTATTAAGTCTTGAGTAATAGAACCATCTACTTTTTTAAAAATTTTATCTTGTTATTGCTTCTATTTCTAAGCGTGGTGACGTGAAAAAACTTGGAATTTGAATCTCCATATTTCAACCAAAGAGCCCTTGATTTTTACCTCCAATAGATTTCCTCATAGGCCAAAATGTTATGAAACTCTACTAGTTTTGTTTGTTCCTCCTGCCTAGTAGTTTCATCAGCATCACCATGTTGAATCCTCTGATCAATTATCTTCAAACTTTCAACAACCTATTTTTTATTTTCAAAGAGGTTCCCAAAGACCTCTTTGTTCCAAGTTCGAAGCTTTTCCTTAACAAACTTTAATTTTCCAACAAGTTTAAAAGTTGCACTACCCCTGACAGGCTACTGCCACCACTGAATTAAGTTATCTCTAAAACTAGAATGTTTGATCCACATAGATTGAAATCTGAAAGGTTTCTTGAAGGACAGAGAGTTAGGGATCTCCAAAAAAATGGGATTATGATCAGAGGTAATTTTAGGAAGGGCTTGTAGGGTAGAATCATCGAACAGAGTTGTAGCCTCCTTTGATAGAAAAAACCTGTCAAGCCTTTCTTGAATGAGATGACACCCTATCCATCGATTGCTCTAGGTATAATTCGCTCCTCTAAGTTTTACATCCATCAACATGTTGGAGTTCACAAAGTCATTGAACTCATCCATGCTCTTGATAGGTGGTCCATTTCCACCCATTTTTTCTGAAGGGTAAAGAGGAGTGTTAAAATCCCCAGCCAGAATCCAGGGGACATTATGGAAGATTTCACTCAGATTGCCTAAGTACTCCCACAGTAGAGCTCTCCCTTGAATTGAAGTCGGGGCATAAATATTTGAAAGGATCCATGACCTATTGTTATTTATTTCCTTAAATAAAACACTAAGAACCCTATCATATTTCTGAATAATGGTGCCTTCTACTATCTAGGGATCCCACAAAGTCATAAGGCCTCCAGACGCTCCTCTGGATGATTTGCAAACCATATCCCCTTGATTCCAAATTTTTTTGCTACTTTTTTTATTGAATCTCATCAATTTTTGTTTCTTGCAACATGATAATAGTTGGATTCACTTGATTTCTTATTGCACTGACTTCCCTATGTTTGGGTAGGCCATTGAGGCCTCTCACATTCCATGAGAGGAACTTCATTTAGATTGTTTGGGATTTCTTCCTCTCCCCCTCCCTTGAGGGGGTTTTCCTAATTTGTTGTCTTCAGAACCCGGAATAACCTGTTGAAACAAGGTTCTCTATTTTCCATTGGCAATGTCATTATCAGTTTTAATTTTTTGATGCTCAACATTTGATATTCTCCCTCTTCTTTTTTCACTGCCAAAATCTATAGGAGACTTCACAGTGCTCCTGGTTTGTTTAGGACTAAACTAGGGGGAGGCAATTTGTTGTAGAACCGGACTGCCATATTCCTCAGTCTGAAGAGTTTCACATATCTCCACCCCTACATCCAAATCTTCTCCTTTTTTCCTATATTCCCCTAGTCTACGGGATGACCCCTCAGTAGGATTCACCTGGCTCCTAGTGATGATGTTAGGGAGATGAGATTTTTTATTTTCCAATGCCTCAAATTTCTTCCTAAGTTCTTCAGCATTAGGGTTTGGCTTTGGGATGCCCACTAGGCTTGAAGTATTTTTAGCATTGGGGTTTAAGGATCCCGACTTGGATGGGGATTCTAGAGATCGGGCATTAGGGTTTGGCTTTGTGATGCCCATGGGGCTTACAATAATTTTAGCATTAGGGTTTGAGGATCCTGACTTGGATGGGGATTCTAGAGAGTCAGAAAGGTTAGCCTGAAGGTTCTAGGCTTCCATGTCTTTCGATAATCCTCCTACTCCCATATTGGATAGAATTGAAAATTTATTTGAAACTAGAGGATTGGAACTTACCTGAGTATTTTGGTTGCCAACAACCTATTGTTTTCCTTTGTCTTGTTGGGACCCTGCACCCTCTCTTTTTTTTTTTGGTAGACATAGTTTGCCTGATTGAAATCACCTCTACCAGGGAAACTCCTCAAATTTCCTCTGTCTAGCATTCCCTGCTTCTGCTTTTCTCTATTCATTGCCAGGTTAGGGCACTGATTGCATAGATGTCCTTGATTTTTGCATTCTACATAGAATGTCGGTCTGTTCTCATATTCTACCAGCTATTTTTGATAGTATTCTCCATACTCTAGCTCCACAAACCTTGGCAATTCATTATCCAAATTAGCATTTACGTAGATTCGTGCATGAGTCATCCTTGTCCTGGCCAAGGTCGCATGGTCAATGGAGATCAGGTCCCCTATAGTTCTGGCTATGCCCTGCAGCCAATATTCATTGAAGAACTGGGCAGGTAGACTCGGGAGATGAACCCAAATAGGGGCAATGTTAATATTTTGCTTTTCAGGGTCAAAATATTCACCCCATCGTCTGAGAAAAAGGCTCCTTTTGCCCAAAAACCAAGGACCTCCTGTTAAAATGTGGTTAGCATCCTCCATATTGTTAAAATGGATAATGAAGAACCCTCGAGTTAGAGCTACCAACTCCAAGCTGCCTACCGGTCACCATTTACCCATCGCCCAAGCCCTGATAGTCTCCATGTCCGGCCTACCTCCCAAAAACTTGCCTACCAGGGAGAATTCTTCCATTGAAATAAAAGGGCTCATGGAACTTGTCGGGGCCAAAATTTTATTATTTACTGGAACTAGGGGCGGAAGAGAGAGAACCTCCTTTCTTTTTCCTCTAAGAGTCTCAGAAAAAGACAACCACTTCTTGGGCCCCGCATTGTCCTTCGTATATTTTTTGTCGGGGTCTTTCTGAGGAGGGTCGGGCCCCGCGTGATGCCCACCTCCAAATCTATCGTAGCCTGACCGCCTTCCTCTGGATCCTCGCTTGATCCATGCTCGAGGTTCCCACCCACCCCTTCCATACCTGCTCTACCTCTGCCACCTTGGCTGAGATTCCTGCCCAAAAAATTCAAACCCTCACTCCCGTCGCACCCGCTAAACCTCAGCTCACTCATTCCTGATGATGGTTTTAGGGAGATCTATATTCACCAATATCTATCTCAATTTGGGTTATCATCAAGTTTTTATCAACCCTATGGACATTTAGAATATAGCCTTCAAGACTAGATAGGTCTAGTATAAATGATTGTTTATGCCTTTTTCCTTAGACAATGTACTTGTTACATTCATGCACTTGATCAAAGATATCTTCTAATTATTCATAAGGTCATTTTTATTATCTACTTAGATGGTATTCTTGTGTTTAACAATATATATAAGGAGCATCTATAATATGTGCACCATATTTTGGATACACCATGCCAACACAAGCTTTAATCAAGTCTATGTGAGTGTACCATTGAAAATATAGAGATATCTTACTTAGACTACATTTTTAACCTTCATATCATACATGTTGATCTAGATAAGATCCACATAATTTAGGAATAGAAAATTTTAAAGGAATTAATGGAACTCAAAAAAATTCTAGTCCTATAAAATTTTACCACAAGTTTCTATCAAGGTTCTCATACAACTCATGATCACTCAATCAAGTCATGCATGGTATGGTGAAGTTTAATTAGACTTCACAATATAAATAGGTACTTTACTACCTTAAACAACATCTAAATAGACATCATTTAATATTATAAATATTATAATGGTTACATTTGATTATGCACTTGGGGTGGTATAGTTCTAGAATACTCATCCAGCAAAATATGATTTACAATTAATAAGACAAATGAGAGAAATAAGCAGATTGGAGAGACTGATGAATTTACCAACATATTGAACGGAATAAAGAGAATATAATCGAAATGATTCAAGTTCTGAGATAGATTTTTCCGATGCATATAGAGAGATCTTGGCAACCTCATCTCCACAAATATGCTTCGAGGAAATAATATGGAGGTATCATGTAGTACATGCAGATCATAGAATTAGAGCATCGCAATAATTATCACCAAGTGTAATATGAAGTAGAAGTCCACTAGCCAATATAGAGTTAGTAGAGAAAATTCATGATAATCGAGCAACGAGAGGAAGGAATAGACAAGGACCCTTAAGGCTTCATCTAGGAAGGGGAGGAGGTATTCGATGATGGAATGAATGAAGTCAAGGTGATGTTGCAACTAGAGAAGGAAGAGGACGAGGAAGGTTCTAATCCCCTACTCCTATATGGTCGGGAGATGTACCCTTAGCATGTATGAACTAGACAAGGAATTTACAAGGTATACCAAGGATGAGAGGGATCTTACCTAATCCTATAGGGCAGTATCCATTGGGACAACCACCCCTAATCTAAAAAGGACCTTGAAGAGTGGTAGGTGGTAGAGGATTACTCCAAGAAAGGGAGGAATCACCACTAGCACAAAGAAGCCCGATGTCAAGAGAAATAGGATAGGTAAGACACTCACACAGTAGAGGCCTTGCTAGTAGAGGAAGATTACATTTTGCAAATGAAATAAACTAAGGACAACAAAGGATCCGATCGCCAATTCTGGAGCAAGATTTGATCCGAGGAGATAGGCAAAGAAGTCGCTCAAATGATAGTAGAGTAGTAAGGACACCGCTACCAAGGGATCAATCACCTACACAACAAGAGGAAGGGACACCAAGTGAAGATACTCCAACTTGCAATTGTACAATCTCAAATTGTGCACATGGTAGTGGAAGGCCAAGGAATTCGGTAACATCACAAGTGGAGATTAATCACCCTAGAGAGCAAGTGGCATTGGGTGATACAATCACTCAAAATTTCATGGTCAAACCTCTAAGAGAAGAATCAGGTGGGATCGTACAAGTGAATGTCATTGTGCGATTCCCACGTAGGTAAGTGTAAATAGGTTAGGAAATTAAAAAAAGAAAATATATATATATAATACCTTAGTTGTGAAAATACCTCAGCACGCAATTAAGAAGGAAGTGGGTTGAAAATCGAAAACGATGACCTCTTCAAGAGAGAGAAAATGGAAATATTTCTCTAAATGATAGATCGTACAAGTCAATTTTAAAGCTAAAAAAAATATAAGTGGGAGATCATACAAGAAAAAATGGAAAAATTACATGCATAATCGTACAAGGAAGCATGTTGTACGATTTAGATCATACAGTGTACGATTTTAGATGCAATTGTACAATTTTCAACCATCACATTTAATGTTCGCATGTGTGGAATGATGTGTTATTGAAAAAGAGCAAAAAAAGATAAAATCGCATGAGGAAAGTGATGAGTTGTCAATCATCTAAGAAAGGAATATGAAAAGACATGCAAAGTGGTGCAATTTCAAAATTAAAATGGTTAGGGTTTGATAACAATTTAAATACAGGGCTAACCTTAGCAATTTTACAAATCGTACGAGGAATTTGAAATTTTCAGGAGAACGAAGGTGAAAAGCATGGAACTAAATGGAATCTACTGCATGGGTATTAAAATTCATCAGTGAACTACAATATTGCATGATCCATTTCTAAATTTGCACTAGGAAGACTTTTTGCATTCAATAAAATCAAACTGAGGAAGAAAAGCAAGGGTTTCAACTCCATTAAAAGTAGATTTTGAGTTCAATTAAAGGAAAACAAGGATTTAAAACAAAGGGTATCCAAGCACAAACTATAGTGTGGAAAAATGTACACTAGGATTAGAGGAAGTTGCAGATTGGAGTCGGAGTAAAGAAATTACAAGAGAAAGAAGATTACAAGCCCTAATTTGATAAAATCAACCAAAAATGAACTGGAGAAGACAAAGGGAAGGAATAATAAGACTGTATAGCACTGCATTACAGCTAAAAAAAAAAATTGGAGGTAAATTGTGCCAAGTGATGAAAATTTGAAGAATTGCTCTGAAATTGTATTGAAAATATAGATCAGGATATTTCAGCAACTGGGTCAGTGAGAAATCGAGAAGTGAAGAACGTGAGTTTTAGGTAAACAAGGGTTTTAAAGGATGTATTGTATGATTTGGAGGGTATATTGTACAATATTAGAAAAATATTGTGTGATTTCAGGTAATTTTGGGGTTGTTCTAAGATTTTTGAGTAAATCCTATGAAATTAAATGGAAGTGTATGGATTCGACAGAGGGGAGCATCTAGACAAGGACATTGTATAGAGTGGTATGGATCCTGTACATTTTGGTGTACCAAATGTATGATTTGCATAATATTAAACAATTTTAAGCACTTAAGAATATTATACGATCTAGAGGTGGTTGTTTACCTGAAAACCATACAACAGCAAGTTGAAGGGTGTATGATTGTACGATTTATAGTAAGATTGTACAATTTTTAGGGCACTTTTAATTGTAGAATAGGCGATGTCCAAGTAGCAAGCTAACTAGAGGAATGGCAAGAAAATAATTTCAGTCGAAGAGTTTGAATACTGGTTAAGAAGAATTGTAGCCAATAGAGTGGAACAATCAATAAACCCCTATATCATAGAAAGTCACATTGGCAACAATACCAGGGGCGATAGTTTCAATCCTGCGGTTGGTGTGGTACTCATCCTTGAAAGAGAGAAGGATATAGGTCATGGAGAGGGCTGAGGTATTGGAAGGCTGATCGAAGAAGGACACCACCAAGATTTCAAGAGGAGAAAATGGCACAATAAAGAATCTCGAGGAGGGAATTGAGAAGTGAAGTCCATTACCTAGATCTGGAGGAGGATCTGAGTAGCAAACCTAAGGAGAGCTAGGTTGAGATAATTAGCATATCATTCATATAGCATGGAGGAGATACATGCATAAAGTGGTGGAGTAATGAAGAAAACAAGAACCACCCCTGGAGAAAATAGTTTGAGAAGGTTGGTGTAGCTTTAATAGAACAAGTACCACCACACCAAAATACCTTCTTCTACAATTATCTATTGTAGATGGTTTAGGCATATAATATTACAACCAAACTTACCTATGTCAATATGGTCAAGTGGTCGATGAAGATAGAAGTCATAGCAGAGGTGTTCAAGAAAACATTTGGGTTGCCAACATATGGAACTGAGGTAGTGAATAAGTTGCTTAATCTGATTGAAACACATTGCAGCATCACTTCACTTACCACTGTGAAATCACTAGGTAAAGCAAAAATCTTGGGTGTAGGAACTTGAGGAATTAAACATAGCCAGTTGATAGGGAAATATTGGCCATGTGTCATGAATACAGTGATGGCTCAACTATCAAAGAAACATGAGCCACAGAGATGCCAATCTGGATGGCTCAGTATGTGGAGGGTATCACCAAAGGAATTCAGTACTATTGGGGTACCTATCTAGATAAAAATATGCATGAAGTACTAATAAAGAGGCCTAAGAATTTTGGGATAACTTTCCATGCTATTGGATTGTTATTAAATGTTGTTACAGAGATGAAAATCCACTTTCCAGGTTTGATAAAACCTAGGAATATCAAGGTAGGACAACCAACCAATTTGAGATGGGTGAAGTCAGTACCAATTCAAAATGAGACTCTAGATAAGTCTCTGATAAATAAATTACATTAGGCCACTAGATTACATGAGGATACTTCTTCTAAGTTGGATGTATGCCCTCAAAGAAAAAGGTCTAGGTATTTGGAACCTGAACTGGAGCAACAAACACTTTAGTAATGATAGTAGGAGTAGTTGTCATTTTAGAAGAGAGAGGAAATTATGGGGAGGTAATATAGCCCAGTACGAGTAAGAACAAGAATACAATGGGAAAGAATGGTAAATAATCTTGTTCCTAATAAACAAGCCAAGCCTGTATAGAAGAATCAGCAAGAAGAAGAACAGTCAGACTCGGAGAAGCTGGATTTGCACAATTGGAATTGGATAGGATCAGAGGAGATGTTAGAATCCCCATAGATTTTCCAGCATGATGAATTTGAAATTTTGGATTCTTCAAAAATATTGGAGGATATAGAAGTGAGGCAAATAGCACAGGAAGTAGTAACCACTACTCAGGAGGAAAAAGATAAAGTCGAGGTGAGAGTGGAAGTCTTAGAGGAAGAGTCTAGAGAAAATAAGAAGCCTCGCTTTAGATTTGTGATGGGAGGAGGTATGAACCATAATGATCAAAGTGATGCACAAGAAGATACAAAGGTATTACAAGTATAAGAAGATCCTATTATTGAAAAAGTCATAGTAATGGAAACCTAGTATAATAAAGAAGAAGAGCAGGTGATAGAAGAACAACTGGTGGGCTTAACTGAAAAAAATGAAGCCTAGGAATCGACAGGACAGCAACAATATCATCAACAGATTGTGAATGTGAAAGAATATGTGGAGGTGGAGAGGATTGTGGAATAGACTCCACCACAGGAAAAGATAAACATAGAAAGAGCACTAATAGAGCTTGGGGGAAGCTCTAGTCACCACTTGGAATAAGAGGAAGAACAAACTCCTACAAATGAAGAACTACGAAGAATACAAACAAACTACCCCTTGTAGGTACCACAATTTGCAAAAGTAGAAACTAAGGAGGATGCAAAAGGATATAAGACCAGGTGGAACACTTCTGCTCTCAGATAAGCAATGTTGTGGCTAGCACCAAATTATAGTTTTGTATTGGACGCATGGGAGAGTTGAAGTTGTGGGAAGAACAAGTGTTTATCAAGTTGGAGAAGATAACATAATGGGTGAGCAGTGAGGAGCGTACAAGGAAAATTGTGGATATTCATTTACAACACCCATGGAAGTTACCCAGGGAAGAGGTAACAATGATGTTGGGAAGAGATGACTTTCCAGATGGAGTGAGAACCAATTACAAGCAGCATTCGAGGTTGCACTTGGATAGAGCCAATTATCTGACTTGTCTCATGAATACAATGGAATTGGAACATAAGAGGGTTGCTACAGGATTGGCTATCATTCTAAGGAAGTTGAACTTCCTAACACATTGGATAGAGTAGTTGAGCATAGGATTGGAGTAGATCTATCAGCTCAAGGAAGCTCATAAATAAGAGATGGATGCCACTCGAAAGGAAATGATTGCAATGGAGGAATAATTGCAAAAAAGTAAGGCTACGGTAGAAGAGAAATTAAAGAAATTGGAAGAAGAACTGCTAAGTAATAGGGTTGATTTTGAGTCCATAATTAGTTCGCTTGAAGAAGAGAAGTGACAAGTCTCACAAATGACATAAGACAATATTAAGGAGTTGGAAGATCAACTCAGAGCAAAGGATGAATAGTTGAGAACGTAGTTGGCTGAGAAATATGAGCAACTAGCAATGCAAGCCAAGAAGATAGAAGAGCTCACATAGGACAATAAATGATATAATGATATGGTCCTGGATAAGCAAGTGCAATTGAGTGCTAAGGAAAATATTGTTCATGATTTGGAGGTAGATATTAATCACCGTCTGCTTACCATTATAGATAAGAATGAAGAGTTACAAATAGCAACTCGAATGGAAGTACATTTGTAGGAGAAGTTGAAGAAGAGTGCCACTGAGTGCAAAAAACAATTGAGGGAACTCCTAAAGACTATCGAAGAGAGAGCCAATCAACATGGGATGAAAGCAGTAGAAATGGGTAACTACGTAGCCAATTTGAAGAACCAACGTGTAATTCTTTGCACACAGGTGGAAGACCTGAAAGTTGTAGTCATGGATTATTAGGTGTAGCTAAAATAGAAATATGAGGCGATGAGGACACTAACCAAAGTAAAGGGGAGGTTAGATGTAGGCAGTAAATCCACCTCCCAGAAGAATAAGTGACAAGAGGATTTGTCCAGTTTGACAATTTTGATAAGTTTTTATAAACCATACAAGTAGGATCAAATCGTACAAGCATAATGACAAACCGTACAATGTGCACTGAAATGAAATGAAATACAAGAGAAATGCAATTTGAGTTGTAATTACGCATGAATTTGATAAATTATGTGTTGTAGACTTACTAAAATTCATAATTATGCATTCCGTTATGCATGGGTAGTTGTGAATAATCAATTGCCTTAGGAACCACTTTGGAATAGCTTGGGAAACATTATATAAGGCCCCTTTTCATTTTTGATAGTCTGGTTAGTCTGGTGAATGCTTGTGAGTTTTGGCTATGTTTTGGAGTGAAGTATTGATGCATACCTATGATTGTTGAGTACCTTTTAGTGATTGTATGACATTGTTGGAAAGTAATGAAGAATAATCACAATTCATAGTTTCTCTCACATACTGTATGATCCTGGGATGGTAGAATGATGTTTTGTATTTTATCTTTGATGCATGTACTTTTTTGTTGTTGTTGATATTTAATGCATTGCTATAGGAGAATTGGATTAAACCAGCACTGGTGTGAACCTGATGAATGATTTGTGATGAGTATGATATCAAGAAATATGTATTAAATGTTGTTGTGCAATTTTTGTACGTTGCCATTGGAGATAGAACTCTCTCAAACCCTGATGATGTAATGTACATGTTGGTAGGAATGGATTAATTTTCATATTAAACCCTTACAAAACTTATCTGAGAGAGATTTTTCCAGGAGAATATCCAAATTGGCACACTGTTGCACTTTCATTTCATACAAATTGTACACCAGAGCTCTTACAAATCATATAGAAGGAACTTACCTGATTTGGCAGTTTATGCGATTGAGGAAAACTTACCCGATTTGGCAGCATTGGGAAATCAAACAGTTTAGTTACAAAACTATGTATGGAAGCTTGTAAAACTGAATCTAAAGGATTGGTTGAGTGTCGAATCATACAAGCTCCATCATTGTATGATTTAGGACCGTACAGTGGTACGATTTGGGTTCCATATAAGTTATTTTGTTGTCGCAAATTGATAGTTGTAAATACTGTATGATTGTATGATTTGGTCCATCGATTGGGAATAGTAAATTGATCATTCTAAGCCTTGGAAACCACATCCCCACTAGTAATACTACACCCCTATGCTACAAACCCCTTTTCTATTGGGGTAAAAATAGAATCCATTTACATCATCCATATCATCCACATTGGCAAAAACCTCCTTTTATGTTGGGGCATAAATAGAATCCATTTACATCATCCATATCATCTACATTGGCAAAAACCACTTTTCTGTTGGGGAAAAAATAGAATTCATTTACATTATTCATATCATACACAATGCATATTCGCTACACATACATTCACACCACTCATATCATCCACACACATCTATCAATTAGCTCGTGATATTCATTCTTCACTCATTCACCAATTGAGGGGGTAAGCTACACCAACAATTTTTGTCTCCAAGATCTTCTTGCACTCCAAGGAAAATAAGTTGCTTCACCAAACTAGGTGTCTCTTTTTTTGCACCACATTGTGTTTCACACAACGTGATACAAAAAGGGGCATCTATAGACACCAAATCCTAGCCACTTTTCATCCATTTGCATCCTCAAATCACAGTCATTCATTATATATATATATATATATATATATATATATATATATATATATATATATATATATATATATATATATATATATATATATATATATATATATGTATGTATTTATTCATATATGTATATATATGTATGTATTTATTTATATATATATAATAAATATATATGTATATATGTGAATAAATCTCAGCCACTCATCACAATTTAATCTTAGCCATCTATTTAGCACAATCCATGTCACATAGCAAAGTTATAATTTTAGCCATCTATTCAGCACAATCCATGTCACATAGCAAAGTTATAATCTTAGCCATTCATCATGTTTTAATCTTGGTCGCTCGTTGGTGTCATCGAAACCCTAACATGTTGAAGGTAAGTTATAAAAGATAATTTATTTTTGTGAATGAGGTTAAGTTGTCAATTGATTCAGAAGTTGATTAGAGTCCTTGCATCCATCATCATCTAAAACCTAGCATTTCACTAACATCCTCCCTTCTCACCGTCGTTGCATCCTCCATTTTTATCGCCAAAACCCCTACAAACCAAATTTGGTTATTCTATACCTCCCCGAAATCCCTAAATGCTCTAGGGTGTTTATAGAATGCTACTAAGAATTCTAGGAATACTATAGGTCATTTGAGGAATGCTATAGGGAATTCATAACTCTCCTCAAATGCTCCAGGTAATTTCCCAGCAACCAATTTACCACTGACAAACCCTCAAACTATCATGGGCATTCGTGAGTCACCAGATCGAAGAAACAGAAGCGTGGATCATAAAAAAAAAGGCATATTTTTGGCAAGGTATAATTTATTATTTCCTTTATTTATTTTTTCGATACATATACACTTTATTTCATCAAATATTTTAGTTAGGGTTAATATTATGCACTTTAATATTTTAGCAGGCCTCACACTATGGAGGCCCTGTTGGTGTTACTAACACATTTTTTGATTTATTTGTGTGCATGTTATAGGGAGAATTTACATTGATGGTTTTTGTAGCTAGAGTGGACCCGTAGGGATACGCAATCCCACTCACAAGTTGTTTGGAGTGAAAACGACCAAGATACACCAGCATTCTTTTGAACTAGAGTTTCGAACCCTCATTATAATAATTGTATCAAAAGCATACATAGCATTGTAACCCTAAATTTAAATCAACTATATTGTACAAATTGGAGATCCAGGCTCCTTGAGTTATAATAAATTAGATCTATCATTTTGTGCATGTGTTGTTATTTGCTTTGATCTATTGCTTTATTGGTGTTAGTCATTTTTCACTTTACACAACTGTACGATTTACTCCCTCTTACTAAACAACTATACAATTTGTAACCATACAATTATCAGTTGTACGATTTGGAATCGTACAATTACCATCTATACGATTTGGAACTGTACAATTGCAAGTTGTACGATTTGCAACTGCACAATTCTCTCCTTCCAAAGTTGTATTTTCTCATTCATGACTTCTCCTTTGCCCTATTGGTTGCTCATTTGGTGAAGACACCCTTACTACTCGATTCTCATTTGGGTGACTTCTACTCCTATCTCCTCAAACTAAATCTACCTCCAAACTTGGTGAACGAGTCCTTTGTCGACCTCGACTTGCCTCCTCCTCAAATCATACTCTTCCTATGCCAACAAGTCCTCTTCCTCGCACTTGTCTTCCATGACCTTGTCCTCTTGCTATAGAACCTCTTCGCATATTAAATGGACCAACTTCTCCATGAGGCAATCCTCTTCCTGCTTCTATTTTTCTTGTTTCTTGGTGATGCATTGGTGGTTTTCCCAAGTGGGTATCATCCCATAATGTTTGGCAAGAATCCTCCTCACCCATTGTATCCTTGCACATTCTTGGTCCGATGAAGGGGTACAAGTGGTGCCTTCTCTAGCTATCTATGTCATCTCAAAGTAGGAGGTTGAATCCTTCCCCTTCCCCCTCTAGGTAGAGGATCTAAATTATTCCTTCCTTCAGTCATTGGTCGTAATCCCCCTCTATGACCTCTTTGTCACCCTGTGGTACTTGGGATTCCCTATTGTCGATCTTGTTGTCAGCTTGGTCCTCCTCTTTCCCAAGTATTGGGAGTCACATCCACAAACTCTATATTGGCCAGGTGTCCTTCATTCCTTTGGGCTCATGGTGACAACTATCGTAATGCTCTTATTCGATGATCTACACATGTCAGTCATCTTATCCATCATCTTTCTTCGAAGTGACATTGTGGGGAAAAATTTGCCAAAGTTTCCCTATATTCTTCTAAAAATTTAGACTCAGTACTTGAGTCATTATGATTATCTTCTCTTTGTGTTGACCACTCTATTGGAAAATTCATTATTCGTTGAAGTCTCCTCACTTCCCTTCTTTGTCTTCTCAACTATCGATAGGCTGTCACATAGGCATCTGGATCTAGATGAGCATGAGGTTCTTGTATCCTTGCCAAGAAGTCATCACTACTACTCTCCTGGCTACTATCCCTTGTTAGTAAGGGCATTCCCTCATCACTAGACTCACTCGAATCTTCATGTAGGTTCCCTTGGGGTTCAGGTGATGTAAGGTCTTCCTCGATCTCTCACCAAACTATCTTTACTACCTCATCCATAATTGGTGGATCATGTGTTGGACCCCTTGGTTCGACTTGTGACCTTTCTTCCCCACTAGGACTTGCACCTTCATATTATCTTTCATTTGCTTGAGGTACTTCCTCATTGCTTTCATTGCTCACTCCTAGTTCCCTTTGCCTTGCAACCTATTGCTCATCAAGTCATTGCATTATTTCATCCAACTCTTGGATGATCTATTCTCGAAGTCTTGCATTATGTGCTTGCAATGCTTCATACTCTTCCTACAACTATTGAGCTTGATATCACATCCTTTGTTGCAACATGCCTATCTGAGTAAATGGAGTAAGTCCTATCAACTCCTCATCTACAACTCCACCTTCATTTGAATCTAGTATTTCCATATCAAAGGTGTCCATCCTATCTTCATATTGTACCATTAGTCATATCCTATGATATCCCTCTACTTGTTGAGGTAACTCCCTTTGCTCTAATTGTGGATACACTACTACCTCCTCTACTTGGTTAGCTTCTTCCTATTACTCCCAATTTATTGCTAATGGTACTCATTCCTGATTTCTTATTTCATTTGGAGGAATCCATTCCTCCTCCTCTTCTTTAATTCATTCTATTCCATCTATGAACCTCACGTGTACTTGCATCCTTCTCCTTTCATTGGGGTGTGGTACCAATTCTCATTGTTCTATAATTGGTCATGCCTCCTCCCCTTCTACAAATAGATGTGTAATCCCCATATCATTATCTCCTTGTGGTGGATCTTGATTATGTTGGGTTACTTATTGTGGTTCGCTAGATTCAGCTTCTTATCATTATCTTTGTTCAATTTCTTGTAAAGTGATGAACATACATTATGCTTTATATGGTTTTAACTTTGAACCATTCACTATTTTGGGTACCACTATCCCATCCAACTTTTGTAACTTCACTACACCATTGTCCATCACTTCCATAACTCTAAAGGGACCAAGCCATAATATTTTCAACTTCCCAAGCTTGATTTCTCGCTTCCCATTGAACTTTAGGACTAATTCTCCCTGCTTAAGTTCTAATTTGTGGAGATGCTTATCATGCCATAATTTCCTTCACCTTTAGGCCACTTCGATTGCCCATTATGCCATGACTCTCCTTTCATCCAATCTGATGAGTGTGGCCAATCGCTCTTCCAAACTTTCTTGGTCACCCAAGCGATGCTCCACAACTATCCACAAACTAGGTACCAAGAACTCTACTAGCACTACTACCTCCTAACCATACATTAACTAGAATGGTGTATGGTCCATTGTTGGTTTGAAGGTTGTCCTATAAGCCCATAGAATAGATGGTAACCTCTCTTCCCAATCTACTCCTTCTATACCATAGGTCTTATATAGCATAGAAACCAAGACTTTATTGGTTGCTTCCACCTACCCATTTGCTCTGGGGTAATACAGACTTGATAATGAATGCAAAATCCTAAATTCTATTGTCAGATTTTTAATAACCTCATTAACAAAGTGACCTCCCCTATCACTTGTTATTCATAGTAGAATTCTAAATCTTGTAATCACTTATTCATACAAGAATCGAGTTGTACTTTTTATCGTGTTATCTGGTAGCACCCTTGCTTCTACCCATTTTGTTAGGTATTCTATTGCTACCATGATATACCGATATTTCTTCCTATGGGTGGTTTTCAATGGTCCAATAAAATCCAAACCCCATATCTCAAACAATTCCTAAGGTTGTGATGGATGCAAAGGCATAAAGTCTCTACGTAGTGGCTTCCCCACTCTTTGAAAAGTGTCACATGCTTGTACATATTCTTTTGCATCATTGTACAATGTAGGCCACCATAATCCTACCAAGAGTATCTTCCTAGCAGTGGCATCTGGCCCCATGTGTCCTCCTACCAAGCCTTCATGGGCTTCTTTTAATGTTGTGTTGACTTCCTCCTCCATTACGCATCTTCATAAAATACCATCTATACCCATATTATACAACAATCCAGCTATCAACTGAAAAGGTGTTGACTTCAAGATTACCTTCCTCTTTTCTATCATTGTCAAGTCTTGTGGCAACTTCCCTATGGATAGATATTGCCCAATTAACTTGTACCATGTTGGTACAACATTAATTACAAATAATTGTGCATCGAGGAATTCATCTAGAATTCTCATCCCTATAGGTTCTCCTGATCATATCCAAGATAACTGGTCTACAATCACATGCTTCTTACCAGGTCTTACTACTACTCGAAATACAAATTCTTGCAAAGTGATGAGCCACCTGCTGACTCACCCTTGTATCACTAGTTTGTTTATCAGGTACAACAGAGCCTGATGATCAACATAGAAGGCAAATGGGTTTGCTAATAGGTAATGCCTAAAATTTTGTACCACATATACCATCCCCAAAGCCTCTCGTTCTATTGTACTATAATTTCTTTCTACCCTTGACAATAGATGACTTGCAAAATAAATAGGTTGATCCAACCTAAATTGTCCTTCCTGAGCCAATGTGCATCCTATTACAAAATTGGAAGTATCAATATGGACATGGAACTCTTTATCCCAATCTAGAAACACCAGGATGGGGCTACTCACAAGTTTTGCTTTCAATTCCTCAAAAGCTCCTTGATGCTCCTCTATCCAACTAAAAGGAACATTCTTCTTTGTCAATGAGTCCAATGGGTAGGACACATGTGCATAATTCTTGATAAACCTTCGATAATATCCCATGGATCCTAAGAAGGTTTTTAATGAACTCGCATCATATGGCTCCTCCATATTCAAAATGACATAAATTTTATCAAGATCAATCTTCAACCCTTCACTGCACATTATATGTCCTAGTAACTTCCCATATGGTACCATCAAATAATATTTCCTAGGATTTAGGGAGATCTATGCATTCCTACATCAGCTCATACATTCACTCAGGGCTGGTAGATGGTCCTTGATCCTACCATAGATGGACCAATCATCCAAGAATACCTTGAACTTCCCTATCACCAATTGATCAAATATATACAGAATAATCCATTGAAATGTGGTTGGGGTATTACACAACCCAAATGGCATCCTATTGTATGCATAAATTCTATTTTCTATAATAAATGTGGTCTTCAACTTATCTTCTTTGGCTATACTAATTTGATTATAGCCAAAAAACCCATCCAAGAATGAATAAATTTCATGTCCTGCTACTTCCTCTAGAATGGAATCTATGAATGGAATAGGGAAGGGATCTTTAATCGTTACTACATTCAAAATTCAAAAATCTATGTAGATCTAAATCTTATCCACTTCCTTTTTCAAGGTGACCATAATAGGAGAAACCCATTCACTCGTGGTAACCCTAAAAATAATGCCAACATCCAACATCTTGTCTATCTCCATATTTACTAGAGTTGCATACTTGGGGTTCATCCTATATGGCCTCCTTCTCACTAGTTGTGCCCTAGGCATTAATGTAATCTTGTGGACACATAATTCTAGTGGTATACCTTTCAAATCCTTATACGTCCATGCAAAAACATCCTTGTATTCCAAAAATATCTTGAAAGTTGTTGCTTTCAATACTGGATCCCAATCATCACCATAATGGATCATTCTAGGTTCATTCTCCATTCCTAGATTTACGTCTACGATCTGAGGTCCTTCATATTTGATACTTTTTGGCTCTACCTTAGCCTTTTCCACATTTATTGGATGCATTGGTCTTGCATCTATCTCTACATATCCGATTGTATATTCTATAAAACTCTTAGGAAATATCCATTTTTCTTGTTCCTCTTCTTTTGGTTTCTTGTTGACCTTCTTCTCATCTTGTTTTTTCATGATCTCCTCTGTATTAATATAGAGGTAGTTGGGCTGAAATACCTTGTACTCCTCCATCTTCCAATGGAGAAGTCCACTATCAAATCAGGTTTCATCCTCACTACATTCTTCAAGATACAACATCCCTTCTTCATTGGGTTCATATTCTTCTTCACCTAAAGAACTGCCTGACTCATCCATCGTGGCAACATCCTCACTAATTCTTTGATTTTTCAAGTTAATCATATACTTATGTTGTCCTTTATTGAATGTGATCTAATATTTTCCCCAATTGTGATTAACTTTGGCTACTCATAGCCAACCTCTTCCCAATAGTGCATCATATGCAGGCTTTTGCATAGTAATCACAATAAAATCCAAGATGAACTCTTGGTCAACTATTATCACCTATTGTGTCATCAATACTCCCTTTGTCTCAATACCATATTAGTCAACACCATACAACCTAAAACTTGGTGCCCACAATGATGGAGCACCAATCTCCCTCCAAGTTTTCTCTGGTAGCACATTAACATTGGACCCTCCATCCATAATAACTTGTGTTAACTTATGCCCCAGTATCTCCATATGGACCAATGTTGGTTTCTTCCCAACATCAATCATTAATATGGTTGGATCCATAAAATAATCCTTTTATTCCTTTTCCTATATTGGTTGGCTCTAGACCTCCATCACCTTTTGTGGTTGTATCTCCTCTTCCATCACCTTATGTAGTGATGGTATGGCTTCAAGCAAACTAGCCATCTTGATTTCTATTATTGTATTTAGAACTTGTGTTGCCAGATCTTGTACAACTACTTTATCTTCTGATATGCAAGGCTTCTTTAATTCTTTCTATTTTACTAGCCTTAACTACTTAGCTTTCTATGCCTCTTCTTCAATTACCTTTTTTACCACCTGCCATCTCTTCCTTTCCTTGGTAGGTTCTAGGTAAGTATCCTTCTTAGCCTAACTTCATGTCATGACTAATACGTCTTTCTTGTTTCTCCTCCTTTATTGAGGGTACATCAATATCCAAGAAATTCATATTTTGTGAGCCACTCGTACCTACTTTCTTGGGATAATTGACCTCCTTGTGGTTACCTAGACCACACCATCTACACATGTGTGTAGCATTATTTTGTGTTATCTCTTATGTCTGGGGAGAAGGATAATTCTTCGTAAAATGCCCCATTCTTGGAAATTGCGACATTGTATGATTGGCCTTCCTTTCGAATCATACTGCAAGTGGCTCTGACCTCCTTACCTATTGCCTTGATATGGCCTTCCCCCTCTACGATTATTTCTATAACCTCCATTGGTTGTGGCTTGTCCATTCCCTTGAGGCTTTAGTTTTTCCTCTTATTCTTGAATTGTGAGAGTCTGTTGGTAAAATTTTGAATTGAATGGATATTTCACCACTTCATGTCCCAGCACATTACATATGTGGTAATATTCATTTCGAGGATAATTCACATTTGTATGTCCTTTGATCTTACATTTTGTACACCAGATATATTTTTGATCTCACCTTGTATCTCCTTTGACCTCCTTTATTATCTTATCAAATTCCTTTTAGAATGATTGGATAGTCTGATGTATCATATCATCTTCACCATTATCTGAATCCTCATGCCTAGAATGTGTCATGATTCCTACTACCATCTACTTTACCTCACTTTCAAAAAATTTGCTTTCTCTAGTGCTTCTTCATATGTTGAGGATGGTACTACCTTCATATTCTTCCTATATCTTGGTAGTAACCCATCAAGAAACCATCATTTAACCAGTGCATCTACTAGTGGCATTTGCATTTTGTCTACCAGTTGTTTTAATCGATGGTTGTATGTTTTAATGTCCTCATCAACACCTTGCTTTGTGGTGTATATTTCTATTACAATGTCATCATCATCTCTCAAGGGATGAAATTCCTCAATGAAGGCATCTTTCATCATATTCCATACCCAAAATGTTGGTGTATTTTCTTGCTTTAGATACCAATCTATTATGAGTCCTCGTAATGTGGTAGGAAATAGTTGCAACCATTCATCTAGTTGGTTTACACCATTTTCTTTCTAGATGGTTATGCATGTACCGATATGTCTTGTTGGGTCCTCCTTCCCTTCTCCCATGAAGGGTGGACATCTTTGTTTTCCTACTCTTGTGGCTACGTTAGCCATTGGTGAGGTTCCTCCTTCATCACTTGATGAAGTATCCTCTAGAATCCTTGATTGATTCCTCCTTTGTGTGGGTGATCCACTATGTTGCTCTTCATCAGATGTTTCTATCCTTGGTACCTTATTTTCACCAAATAGTCATCTCTCAACCTCTTATGCATCCTCACTCTATGACCTTCTTCATTGGTATGTCGGTTGTGGCCTTGGTCCTACTTCTTGAGACCTCATGCATTGTTGCTCTGGTGCCTGACTCTCATCCTCTACACTCCTTTGCAACCTTCCTATCACTTGTTCAGGTGTTACCATCCACTCATCATATCCTCGCATAGTTTCTTCATCAATGTCTCCTCTTACGCCAATGTTCTCCTCGACTCTTGGTGACTCTTGTACCCCTTCTATTTCTATCAATAATGTCTCCCACCTTTCAATATCTCCTTCATCCAAAGTCCATACTTGTTCTATCACTGGTTCATTCATATCTTGTGTGGAGTTGTTCACATTCTCTCTTTGAGAAATTCTAGTACTTCTCCTTACTGGAATTTGCTCCTCTCCTTGATCTCATCTCCCATATCTTCACAAACTTGTATCTATCATTCACCTCCAATTAGTTCCTACTCAAAATTATCAATCGTAGGTCTATTACGATAATTTGACCCAATTTTGATAGGCAACAATGCCAAATGTAGCATAGGGGAGAGTATTCCCAGAAGGGGAGGTGAAATGGGAGGTTTTGGGATGAATTCTAGAGTTTTGTAACTATTTTGGTCCAAATCGTATAATTGTACGATTTACAATACAATTTACAAAACTCACAAAAAGGGATTATACGGTTCCAAATCATATAATTGTATGGTTATAACCATACAACACCCTAAACTATATAATTTACCAATTGTACAATATGCCAAAACTTAGTTTATAGGTAAAAACTTAATAGTTTTATAATCATTCACTTCTAAACCTTATTTTCCACCTTTGACAAGTTCAACTATGCAATTGCAATCTCAAGACAAGGCAATTGATCATTTATATGATTAGGTTGGCTAACTGTATGATTGTTGCAAACCCTTGTTGCAATTATCAGTTATAGATCTATCCAATTATACACCTAATTTGACAAGGCAATGAATTTGCTAACCCTTAGTGTAGAATTGCCAACCTAGTATTCTAACATGCAATCCATTAACATTACTTATTGTCCTTTTCCAAAAATTATACAACGTATGAAAAAGGTACCAATTACCACTTACAACATGAGTTATTTGAATATACATACATTCACCATGATCACACAGGGTTGGAATCAATCAACATTATATTTTCATTATGAATTTATCCAATTACACATCAATCTATGAGCATGAACAACCATGATCTTCCACAATGAACCACAATAATTATCAATATCCATGAACAATGATGAACAACCTAAAAAATTGAATGGGGGGATTTATAATGCTTGCCCAGGCCATTCCAAAGTGGTTCTTGAGATAACACATCATTCACAACTGCCTTCCCACAATATCTTAAAACAATTAATGCACTAAGGTTTTACTAAGTCCTAATTTGATTTTTATCAAATTACCTTTCATGTGCATTTCACTTTATTTCATTTAACTTCTAATTGTACATTTATGACCAATTGTACAATTACACAATTGTACATTTACAACCCTACATTGTACAATTAGATAAAATTGAACATTTGACAAAATTGTGCAAATCCAAGTATTATTATTTCTTCTTCTTCTGGGAGGTGGATTTGTTGCCTACAACAAGAGCAAACATAAAGAAACGAACACAAAATAATTTGGTTGAACTTATCTTTACCAATCAAAAAAATGATATTGGTAATTTGTAGGTGGGGCCAATAGCCCCTAATGAGACATGATTATCATCTCATGGAATATAAGGGGTGCTAATGCACCCTCAAAGCAGAGGTGTATCAAGGACCTTTATTTAATTAATAAGCCTAATATTCTTTGTATCCAGGAAATTGAAATGATAAAATAAGTTTTAAGACCTATGAAAGCAGTATGGATGAGACGTGAATGGGATACTATGATTATGAAGGTACAGTAGGGGGAATTCTAACTTGTTGGAATCCTACTAGAACTTCTTGTGTAACCATTCATAAAACTAGATATTGGATAGCCTCTTGAGTCACATGCTACTTTGTAAATATTTGTTTCATCCTTATCAATGTCTATGGACCTACAACTCAGTTAGGTAGATTAGAAATTTGGGGTGGGATTGAAGCCTTTATGAGAAGTAAAGACCAAGAAACCGAATTCATAATCATAGGATATTTTAATGCCATAACCAAGCTAGATGAAAAATTTGGAAAAATTAGGAAATTAACCCAAAGTATGAGAGATTTATCAACTTTTATTCAAAATAATAATCTATGGGAGATTGAGTTTGAAGAAGATAACTATACATGGACCAACAATAGAAGAGATCAGAACCTAATAGCATAAAAATAAAATTGATACATACTCTTATATCATTAGCTAGATGAAGGGATTCATGCTAAAATAAATACCTTAACAAGGATTGGTTCATATCACTGGTCAATAAGAGTTAAAATGATGGTAAGCGAATTCAAAAAGATATCATATTTTAAATGTGAGCAAATGTGGGAAGACCATCCTCAATTTGTTGATATGATAGCACAAATGTGGAATTCTTCAAGAAATAGTGGGTTGTATGCACTTCCAAAATAAATTAAATCAATGACATATAATTTAAAAAATGGAACAAGAAAGCGGAGGAAACAAATGGAGCAGTGGAGCAGTGGGAACAATGAAGGCAGAGAAGGAGTTTTTAAGGTTTCGAACGGGAACCTCGAGCAGGTGGTAGGTGAGGATCTAGAGGCAGATAGGTCGACTATCTCTGGAAGGGGACAGGGGCCCATCCATGAGCAAGTTGACAAGGTACGAGGACCCGAACCCCCTGACAAAGACCCAGACAAATGGACCCAACAGAGTACTGCGGGTCCCAGAAGAGGTCTATCCTTTGTAGAAACCCTAAAAGGCAAAAAGAGTGATTTTCATTCACTCCCGCCCCTCATACCTGAGAACAACTGGATTATGGCACCTGCGAATGCTATGGGTCCATTTTTATCCCTGGAGGAGTTTTCACTAGTAGGCAAGTTTCTGGGTGGAAGGTCGGATATAGAAACTATACGCTCCTGGGCGCTATCCAAATGGAGAACAACTGGGAACCTAGAGATTGTTGCTTTGTCCAGGGGCTTTTTCATCTTAAGATTCAATAACAAGGAGGATGCAAATCGCATTCTAACAGGCGGACCGTGGTTTTTAGGAAAACGTAGCTTGTTTCTCAGAAAATGGGGGGAGGACTTTGACCCCAAAAAACAAAATATTAATATAGCTCCCATCTGGGTCCACCTGCCAAACCTTCCCGCTTAGTTTTTTAATGAGTACTGGTTGCAAGGGATTGCCAGAGCCATTGGGGAGTTGGTTTCCATTGACCATTCAACCCTGGCAAGGACAAGGATGATGCATGCAAGGATCTGTGTCAATGCAGACTTAGATTTTGAACTGCCAACCTTCGTAGAACTGGGCTATGGAGATTATTTGAGAAAACAGTCGGTGGAATATGAAAATAAGCCAACATTTTGCATAGAATGCAAAACTCAAGGTCACCTGCGAAATCAATGTCCAAGTCTAGCAGCTAGCAGAGAAGCTCAGAGGATAGAAGGCAAAAGGACAAATGGCAAAGCATTCCCCAAGAACCAATCCACGGGAGGACCAGCAGGTAGAGGAGGGTTCAGGCCGACCAAGAACAACAATATTTACCAGGAGCAGGACAACCAGGCTCAACCCTAGGAGAAAGGAAAGCAACAAATCACCAACGAGCAGGAAAATCAGGTAAGCCCTAGAATCCCGAGTTCAAATAAGTTTAAAGTTCTTGTTGACCTGACGGTAGAAGGGGAGATGGGTGAGGACAGAATCCTTCAGGTTGAATTACCAAAAACTTTAGAATCCCCATCCATATCGGGTCCTTCCAACATCAAAACTAAAAGACTCCCAAACCATCGGGAAGGATTAAAGTACACCCCTGAGGAATATAGGAAAAGGATGGAGGAGATAGGATCAAAGGAATCGGGTCCTTCCAATATCATAACCAAAAGCCCTGCAAACTTTTAGGAAGGTTCACAGCAGAATTGTGGAGAATATAGGATAAGGATGGAAGAGTTAGAATCAAGGACTGAAATGGTAGGAACAAACAGGCCAGAAGAGTGTTCTAGTCCAGTCCTTCAATAGATTGTACCTCCTCATTTTAGCCCAAAACAGACCAGAAGCACAACAAAATCCCCAATTGATTACGGTAGTGAGAAAAAGAGGGGAAGGATGTCTAATGCTGAACATAATAGATTGAGGACTGACAACGAAGTGGCAAGTGGAAAACAAAAAACACTGATACAACAGGTTATCCCAGGTCAAGATGATAACAAATTAGGCAAACCTCCCCAAGGAAGGGGGAGGGGAAAAAATCCCAAACAGTCTAAATGAAGGTACTCTCATGGAATGTGAGAGGCCTAAATGGCCCATCGACCCATGGGGTGGTCAGTTCAATAAGAAGGCAATATAACCCAACCATTATTCTCTTACAAGAAACAAAAACAGATGAAGCCCAGTCGAAAATAGCAGCAAAAAAATATGGAGTCAAGGAGATTTGGTTTTCAAGCAGGCAAGAGGAGCTTCAGGAGGACTCATGGTGCTATGGGATTCTAGGAGTGTGGAAGGCAGCATTATTCAGGATGATGACAGGGTGTTAAGTGTGTTTTTTCATGACATTGACAAGAATAGATCGTGGATTGTGTCAAATGTGTATGCACCCAATTCAGTTCAAGGAAGAACCTCATTGTGGGAATATCTGAGCCACTTGAACGCAGTCTTTCATGATATTCCCTGGATGGTAGTAGGATATTTCAATACTCCCTTATACCCTTCAGACAAAAAGGGTGGGGTTGGGCTTCCAACAAGGAGCATGGAAGAATTTAATGAGTTTGTCAATTCTAACGAGTTGATGGATGTGAGGCTAAGAGGGGCTAAGTTTACTTGGAGCAACCGTAGGATAGGAAGCCAACTTATTCAGGAAAGGTTAGACAGGTTCTTTCTGTCAAAAGAAGTTGTCACAGTTTTTGGAGACTCCACTCTGCAAGCTCTTCCCAAAATTGCGTCAGATCATAATCCCATTTTATTGGAGGTCCCGCAAGCTAACTCCTTTAAGAAACCCTTTCACTTTCAGTCAATGTGGATCAAACATCCAGACCTGAAGGAAAGAATCAAAAGTTGGTGGCAACAACCCATTCAGGGCAGCTCAGCTTTTAAGTTAGCCCAAAAGTTGAAATCAGTGAAGGAAAACCTGAGAATCTGGAATAAGGATGTTTTTGGGAACCTATTTGAGAACAAGAAACAAGTGGGAGAAAGTCTAAAGGCTATTGACAACAGGATTCAAAATGGTACTTATGATGAAACAATAAGAACAGAGGAGCAAATTAAGCTTTCGAAATATCATAATATTCTGGCTTGTGAGGAAACCTATTGGAGGCAGAAATCCAGGGCTTTATGGTTGAAGGATGGCGACTCGAATTCAAAATTTTTTCATATCACTACCCTGAGAAATAGAAGTAATAATAAGATCAGAGAGCTGACTAGAGCTGATGGATCCAAAACTCAGGACTTAATTGAGATCAGAGAAGAAGTTGTTAGTTATTTCAGCTCCCTCCTCGGGGATGAAACCCAATGCCAAGAGGAAGCCAAGGAGACTCTCCTCCAATTCATACCTAGTGTCATAGATGGGGCCACTAATGCCAAACTTCTAGCTCCCTTCACAGAGGAGGAAATCAGAAATGCTTTGTTCAGCATGGAACCTGATAAGGCCCCAAGTCCTGATGGATTCCCTCCTCGTTTCTACCAGGTTTTTTGGGACATTGTTGGGGAGGATGTAATCTCGGCGGTCAAGGAGTTCCAGGCTTCAAAACACATCCCTAGAGGGTTTAATTCTACTTTCATTGCATTGATTCCTAAGGGCCCGACCCCCGAAATGATGGCAGATTTCAGACCAATCAGTCTATGCAATGTGTCCTACAAAATCCTTACTAAAGCCATAGCTAATAGGATGAAAGGAATCTTACCCCTTATGATTGATCCTTGTCAAGGGAGCTCGGTTCAGGGAAGATCGATTCTTGATGGGGTGATTACGAGTCCATGAAGCCCTTCACACTGCAAGCCAAACTAAGAAGGCAACCTTTGCCCTAAAGCTTGACATGAATAAAGCCTTTGACCGCATCAACTGGGATTTCTTGATTGCAGTTCTTCTAAAATTTGGTTTCCATCCTCAGTGGGTAAGACTTATCAAAGGATGTATTCTCAAGCCTTGGTTCTCTGTCCTTGTAAACGGTACGACAACAGGGTATTTCCAAAGCCTTAGAGGCCTCAGACAAGGGGATCCGATCAGTCCAATGTTGTTCATTATTGTGGCGGAGGCTCTAGGAAGAACTATCAAAGCGGCCTACAATGCAGGTCTGATCTCTGGGATTAAAGCCACCTCCCTTACCAATCCGGTAACCCACCAACAGTTTGTTGATGATACCCTTATGTTGACCCAAGCGTCAATAGTTGAAGCTAGAAGGATAAAGCGCATTCTAAAGCTTTATGAGGAGGCGGTTGGGCAGAAGGTGAACTTCTTCAAGAGCAAAATTTACTTCCTCAACACCCCCATTCCAAGGCAGGTCAGGATAGCTGGGATTTTGGGATGTTCAATTGTTGCTCTCCCTACTTCTTACCTAGGTCTTCCCCTATTTACAGGCTCCTCGAGAAAATCAATGTGGGACAATGTGGTAGAAAGAATTCAAAAGAAATTGGTTGGTTGGAAAGGGCTCTTTCTGTCTCAGGTAAGTAAAGCTACCCTCACTATGGCCTCCCTTCAGAGCATCCCCATGTATTTTTTATCCATTTTTAAGGCCCCAACTAAGGTATACCAAAATATTGAACAGCTCCAAAAGAACTTCCTCTGGTCAAGGTCGGAGGAAAAATAGAGAATACACCTAGTTGGGTGGAGTAAGGTATGCAGACCTAAGGAGAATGGGGGGTTAGGCCTGAGAAGAGTATCTCAGTTGAACACAACACTGCTAGCTAAGCAAGCGTGGCGTCTCATAACCAACGAGGAGAACCAATGGACTGCCATTATTAAAAGAAAATACCTCCAAGGCATTGATTTTCTAAAGGACAATATCCTAAACAGAGGATCGGCTTTTTGGAAGGCAATCTTGACCAACAGAAATGTCATCAATAAAGGGTTGAGATGGATCTTAGGGAACGGGCAAAATATTAGCTTTTGGGATGATAGGTGGGCCAGGGAGGAGGCTCTCTCTCAATTGCCACACCTAGCCAGGGTCAAGGATTATACTGATCAGTTCATAGGAAGGAAAGTGGTTGATTTTATGATGCAGAATAGGGGAAGGTTTAGATGGAAACAAATCAGGATACCGGGATTTGAAGCCGAGTCAGAAGAGATCCAAAATATCCTGCACCAACAATTCATTCCCATGAGAAGTGGAGAGGACCATGTAACGTGGGCTGCAACCGAGAGCGGGTATTTCACTATCAAATCCACCTATAAGCTTATGATTGATCCTGAGGATCCCATCCTCCAGACCCAATTGGTGTGGGTCAAAAATCTCATCCCCAAAATCTCATTTTTTTCGTGGTTGGTGATCCAAGGGAGGATACTCACCATTGATAATATGTTAAGGAAAGGTATGATAATTGCTAATCATTGTTATCTGTGCAGGGCTAACTGGGAATCCACCCTCCATATCTTCCTTGAATGTCCGGTTGCAGATGATATTCTAGGTGGGGTTTTCCAAGCTTTTAGCATTTCGTGGGTCAGACCGGCCTCCATCATTGACCTCTTCCAGCAATGGCCTAACCCCTTTACTAACCTTAGGCTCAGGTTCATGTGGAAGATTTCCCTTCACCATTTCCTATGGTAGGTCTGGTTAGAAAGAAACCACAGAGCCTTTAAGGGTTCTAGTCATGATCCCGTAACCATTACCAACAAGATCCTTGCCTTTGCTCATGAAAATGTCAGTATCATCCCCTATGAAGCTTAGTATAACCATCCCTGGGAAAAATAGCTTGCTCAATCCCTACATATTACCTTGGAAGAGGAACCCTTGGTCATTAAGCCCAATCCCATAATAGGTGTGAAGTGGACCCCGCCCCCGGTTGGTTGGTTCAAGCTCAATTTTGATGGCGCAGCTAAGGACAATCCTGGAAGAGCAGGTGCTGGAGGAGTGGTTCGCGACCACCAAGGAAACTTGGTGCTGGCATTTTCTGAACAACTTGGAAGAAAGACCAACAATGAGGTGGAAGCAAGAGCCCTATGGAGAGGGTTGCAGATGTCCCAAGAGACCGAAGGCAAACTAATAGTTGAAGGGGACTCAATGAACATTATAAACCTCCTAACCAATGGGAAAAAACCTCCGTGGCGGATCAAATCAGTCATAGAAGAGGCAAGGATCCTTTTTGAAGCTAGGAATGATAGGCTGGCACAACACGTGTTCCAGGAAGGTAATAAAATGGCGGATAAGTTGGCCAACTTAGGGGTGGACGCTGATGGACTTGTCACGTGGGAGCAAGGGGTCCCCAGTGACGTGGAAGAAGCAATGCAAAATGACCGCCAATGAAGTCTGAGGTGGGGACACTACGGGCAACATAATTCAGCACATGAATGAGCTCCATGGAGCCCTCACCAATCTATTTTTTAATGAAGGATATCAGGGTGGAAAGTCGACTGAACTTGTCCAGGACTCGGATGAAGACGAGGAGGATGAGGAGGTCGAGGAGCTCGAGGATGATGATGAGGAGGAAACTTAGCTTCCTCCATCCAATCGCCCGGTACAGAAGAATTTTGGCTTGTCAGCCCTGTTCTGTTCTAATCCGTGACAAATTTTGGTTTTCTGTCTGTACTGAGGAAAGGGTCCTTCGTGGGGATATCGTTCTTAATAGCTCTGTAGATTGTCTTGAAAGATGTCTGGGGGTCTATAGTGTTCTTACGGTATGTTGTCAGCTTGATGGTTGGGCTATTAGTATGGGTAAGGGGTATCGAGCCCACTCGTTTCTAGGGCTTAGAAAGGCAAGGAATAGTAAAGGACAGGTAGTCCTTAACAAGGCAAGGATCCATATCAGCTTAAGGTTGTATTTTGTAATAGGTTTTGGGTTAACCTTTAAAACCCGGTATTAATGAAATGACCCTTAATTACCAAAAAAAAATGGAACAATAACACTTTTGGAAATATTTGAGAAGTAAGAACTAAAATATAAATTTTTAAAATTCCAGTCCATGGGTCTAGTTGGATTGGTAAGTTGGGGCGCTTACTGAGAGGATACCTAGGTTCCAATCCCACGGACGTGCCCATGCATAGCCAGTAGCTCGATCCAACTCCTCTACGTGTTGCACCTTACTAATGATGACGATTTATTTTGTACTTTTTCGATGGTCCTCTTTCATGTCACGTGTTGAACCAGACTGACAAAGATGGTGCGAACTCTATGTGTCCAGTGGTCCCCATATCATGTTGGGTTACCATTAACGAGACGATGGGTGTGTTGGAAGCCTTCGTTGATAGTTTGAACCCTGCCAGTTATGCTGGCAGTTACTAAAAATTGTGATTGTAACCAATTCATCTATGTAACCAAAAAAAAAATTCCAAAAAGGTGATCATAATAATCCAAGCTCAAAGGAAAGGGAGTTGCTTAGTGAATATTATAATATTTTGAGTAAGGAAGAAAAATTTTAGAGATTAAAATCAAGACAAACTTGGTTAAAAGGAGATAAAAATACAAAAAAATTCATAGGATGGTTATAGTACAAAGATCAACATCCAAAATTAGTAGAATTAAATCAGTAGAAGGGGTTTGGATTGAAGACTATAGTGAAATTAGAAAAGAGGTAAGGTCCTTTTATCAAAATATTCTAGGATCAAAGGAGATTGAAGTTCTTAATGATAAACTTCTACAAGAAGCATCTTCAGTTATAACAAATGAAGGCAATAGAGAATTGATGGAGCCTATTACTCTCGAAGAAGTCTATTTAGCTCTTTTCTCTTTTAATAAGGATAAATCCCCAAGTCTGGATGGGCTCTCTACAATATTTTACCAACATAATTGAGATATAGTGAAGGATTATTTATTTGTGACAGTGGAACAATCTAGGGTAAAACAATACATACCTTCTAAAATAAATGCAATATATGTTACCCTGATTCCAAAAAAAAAGGATGTTGAATTGTTTGATTAATTTAGACCCATAAGCCTATATAATATGGTATATAAGATTATCTTCAAAGTTGTGGTGAATTGATTAAGGCCACAAAATTATTTTAGAAGAGCAAGGAGAATTTGTGAAAGGGAGACAAATTATGGACAGGATCATAATAGCTCATGAAATTATACATTCAACAACTTCAAGAAAAGAGAAAACAATGATCTTAAATTTTGATGAGTAAAACCTATGATAGGGTTAAATGGGATTTTCTTTTTACAGTATTAGAAAAGTTTGAATTTGGAAAGAAATAGTTAGATGGATTAAAGCTTGTGTCTCTACAGTTTCATATTCAGTGTTGGTCTATGGGTTAGTCACAAAATCATTTAAAGCTAAGAGAGGTCTTAGACAGGGAGATCCTCTATCACCATATTTGTTTATTATTATGGTAAAGGTTTTGTTTAGGAACTTAAAGAAGACTAATAAATATGGGCTTATAAGTGGACTTAAGGCTAGTAATAACATCGACAACATCACTCATCAACGATTTGTAGATGATACAACCCTTTTTGAGAGGGTAAGGATAAACGAGGTCAAAGCTTTGAATAACTTATTAAAGGAATACGAAAGAGCATCGAGGCAAAAAGTTAATACGACAAAATCCAAAATTTGCTTCCTAAACACTTCAAATGGAGGAGGCAAATTTACCAACTTATATAGGGATGCCCTTATTTGAGTGGAGAATGAGGATAGAATCACATAATCTAGTTACATGTAAATTTCAAAATAAACTACCGACATAGAAAGGTATATGATTATCATTAGCAAGAAGATTACAGCTAATTAAGTTAGTCTTACAGGCTATTCCAACATATTATATGCCATTGTATACTATGCCCAAATCAATAGAAAAAATTTTAATCTATATTATGTGATCCTTTTTGTGGTTAGGATTACATGATAAAAAGAAATTTCCTTTGGTGAAATGGAGCAAGGTGTGTGATGATAAAACTAGGGGAGGTCTTGGTTTAAGAGTTCTTACAAATGCAAACTTAGCTCTTAGAGGAAAAGTAATTTGGAGATTGTACAAAGAGAGTCAAAGACAATGGGCAAGAATTCTTCTAAGTATGTTGAGCCCAATGACCCAAGCTTAATATTTATTGCATTCTCTCTACCAAATGGTTCTACACTTTGGAATGGTTTAAAAAAATCTATTGATCTAGTGATTAAAGGTTTAACATAGGTGGTTGGAATTAGAGAAAAAGGTTCTATTTGGATGGATACTTGGTGTGATAAAAAATCACTCAATCTAGATCCAATTTTGAAACCTTGGATGAGATTACTTCAAGATAAATATGGTGATAGGGTTTCAAACATTTTATACAAGGATCGGGAAGGAAGATACAAATGGAAAGAAGATTTTTTTACAAGTATACAATACATTGATGCTAGGAGGTAGTTAAGTAGAAAGATAACAACAATGATTATTCTGAGGGGATCCAAAGATAAATTGATTGTGGGGTTGAATAGCTCAAGAGAATACACAACAAGAAGTGGATATAATCTAAAGCACCAACAAAATAGAAATATTGCAAGAATTTGGAGAGATATTTGGGATAGCCCAAGCATTACTAAAGTCAAAATGTTTGTTTGACTAGTGAGAAACAATGGTGAAATTGTTCTATTGATCAACAATGCATTACATAGTTTTATAGTTCTTGAAAGAACTAAAAATAGATATGGTGGTTGAGATAAATCCTCTTAAACTTATTACAACAAACTAACTTAAAGATAGCTCTTATCCTAACAACATGCTAATCTTGGACTATGGTCAAACATTAATCAACCAAGCCAAAACCTCAACGTATGCTAATCAAATTAACTAGAAATATGTAAATCAAAACATTAAACTAAAACTAAACACTATGACTTAATACTTAGGACTAAGGAGGCAATGTTGAAAATATTCCAACATTCTCCCCCTTGATGCTAAAGACACTCATGCAAGAGTTCTTTAAGCATCACAAATTTGGAAGAAAATATTTCTCTTACGTTTCCTCCAATATTGAATCAAGAAATCAGAATTTACAAAATACTTATGGTGGCACTCCTTCCACTCTTCATGTGGAATTTCCTGCAAATGCTTGAGTGCCTTCTTTTGTTGATTAGCTCCCCCTTCAACAAAAGTATCTCCTCTTGTGGTTTTCAGCAACCACTCTCTTACATCTTTATCATTATGGTCTTTAAACCATGCTCTCACATTTTGATCTTCTTTTACATCTTCAACACGAAACAATACTCCACATGAGTATTTACAATTAATCATCTCACATAGATGATTATACCATACAACTCTTTCACATATTTTCACATAAAATATCACAACAAATATGGCCATATAATGACCAACTACATATGCAACATAAAGTTGCTCCTCACACAAATATTCTCTCACAACAATGACTTTACAATAATCCTTCTCCCAAGGAATTTTGAACACATCATTTTGATCCATGTGACCCAAGTTCTCCATCACTGTATTCTCTCCAAAAAGATTCTTCATCAAAGTTGTCTCAATGAGACAATCACCTTTCTTTTCATTCCTGCTCACAAAAAACAAATCATTAATCATAAAAACATTACCTTTAGTATGAGTAGATTTGGTGCTTCCCATAAAGCTATTTTGTAGCAGTTCTCCTTCATTATATGGTGCTTCAAGATCAACCATCAAATCTTCACTAATAGTTCTCCTCCTTTGTTCAATCCATGTTGGTGTGTTGAAACACCATTCATTCAAGCAATCATACATAGTTGCCTTTTCAAGACAACTCTCTTTCTGCAATGTAGTCACTCCAAGTGAGTGATCTTCATCCATGAGTGAAGTTTCCTTTTCCATTACGATAAGAAAATCAGCAATCTCATTTCCATTTTCTGTTTCTATCTCATTTTTCACATTCTTCTCCCCTTTTAGAGGAACTCTAACAATTTTATCTTCTCCTTGTTGGAGATCTTCATTTTCTCTGTCAAGAGAGCATACATCCATTCCAAGTGAATGGTCTTCAAGACAATGGTCTTCCATAAACATTGCTTCTCCATCAACATGCCAACAATTTTGGTTGATCCTATTATCATCTTTATTCTCTCCCATGAGAATTTTAGGTGCATTATCCATAATACACTCTTCATTTATCTCCTCCATGAGATATTTTTTATCACTTTTTCTTCTATCAACAACAAATCCTCTTCTTCCTCCTCGTCCTCTTGAGGAATACACACCTCTTCTTATATTTTCATCACAAAATTTAGCAACATATGCTTCCTCCATGAAGCATTCTTCATCTTGTTGGTTTTCTACATACAGGCCTTCCTCTGCAAGACATAATTCTCCATTACAAAGCATGGCTTCATATGAGTCTTTACAAGACTCTTCAAAAACTCCTTCAAAAGGATCTAATTCGAAAGCGCTTCAAGGAAGCAAGGCTCCTCCTTGCTTAAACAATCTTCATGATTGTCACTCATGGCTTTATGGGTATCCTCATCAAACCCATAAGCATCCTTTAACACTTGCCATGCCATTGTAGCTGATCTACAATTGGCTATGAGAGGAAAAACATTCTTTTCCATTCCTCTCCTAAAATCCATAAGAGCTAAGCAATTTGCATATTGTTGCTCCTTCTTCTCTTTTCTCTCCTCACCTTGTAGCTTATTCCAAGAGGGTTCCTCATAGCCTTATTGAACTATATCCCATAAGTCTTGAGCCTTCAAGAAGGTCTTCATCATTATGCTCCAAATAACATAATTATCTCCATTGAATTTGGGTACTTCCAATTCTTTATACATGGTGGCCATTCTGCAATCCACCATTCATCAATATTCCACCTAGCTCTCAGCCACTCCTTTCCTGTAGACTTCTGATATACTTATCTGAAAATCCACTAAATTTCAGATCCAAATTCACACAAATGAGAAATATGTGATCAATTTACTTTTGCCCTTTCTAGATCTTAGAGTGTTTTTGAGACAACCTCAATGTTCTTCACATAAATAAATCCATACAACCCCAAAATTTCTGAAAATTAAACTCTGTATTCTTGAGACAATAATCTGAAAACCCTCTAAATTTCAGAAGAAAAATCACAAAGGTGAAAAATATGTGATCATTTACTTTTTCCCTTTTTATCACAATTCCGGATCTAGGATTGTTGAAGGAAAAATAAATATTCACATAAATCAATCAATACAGATCCCAATGATCTGAAATTTTGTTTGAATTATGATTTTATCGAAATAATATTTCTCCCAAAATTTGAGAAGCAAATACCCTGTATTCCACCTTATACAACCATTTTATTGAAAAACTCAAAATGCTAATAAAATCCGTAAATTAGCTCCAAATCACCTGAAATTTTAACAGCATCCTCTTGATACAATTATCTAACAACCCTAAAAATTTCATAATCAAATACCTCAGGATTCGTGAGATATTAATGATTTACTCGAGCTCTTCCTTGCAAATCTGCTGAGTGCTGGCCACTTGAGTTTCTCTGACAAAGTGTGTGTTTCAGATCTCTTCACACCACTCTCCACGGGTTTTGATCCATTTGAGCAAACCTGCTCTGATACCAAATGAGAAACAATGGTGAAATTGTTCTATTGATCAACAATGCATTACATAGTTTTATAGTTCTTGAAAGAACTAAAAATAGATATGGTGGTTGAGATAAATCCTCTTAAACTTATTACAACAAACTAATTTAAAGATAGCTCTTATCCTAACAACATGCTAATCTTGGACTATGGTCAAACATTAATCAACCAAGCCAAAACCTCAACTTATGCTAATCAAATTAACTAGAAATATGTAAATCAAAACATTAAACTAAAACTAAACACTAGGACTTAATACTTAGGACTAAGGAGGCAATGTTGAAAATATTCCAACAACTAGTAGGTCATAGAAGAATTTTATCCTAGGATAACCTTATGAAAAGGGGTTTTCATTGCCCCTCACAATGTGTTCTTTGTAAAAAGGAGAAGAGTATAGACCATCTCTTGGAAAATTGCTCAATAGTCTAGAAACTATGGCAATGGATTCTTAATATGTTTGGTAAATGCATGGTGATGAATGGTAGAATTGAAGAATGGTCAAAGCAATGGCAGAGCACTTTAAAAGTGAGCTTTACAGACAATTTGGGATTATATCAAAAGATACAATACTTTGGACTATATGGCTAGAAAGGAATAAAAGAATATGTAAAGGAAAGGAAAGAAGTTTAGAGGTAATGAAAAGGAAGATATGTTTAACCATAGAGGAGTCTAATCCAATCCTATCAACTCACCCAATTCTTAATTTGGAAGCAGAAAGACTTGATAGATGGAGTCAAGTCATCAAATGGAATTATGATGTTGGGTACAGGAGAAACAAAAAGAAGGCAAAGAATATAAAGAGGAAAACACCAAAATCTGGAGTTGGTCAAATTGAATTTTGATGGAGCATCTAAAGGAAATCTAGGACCAGCAGGAGGAGGAACAATTAGAAATAATAGAGAGGTTTTGTCTCATTGTGCTTTCAATAGTGGCTTTAAGACAAATAATGAAGTTGAAGCTTGGGTAGCTTTAGAAGGGTTACAAATATGCAAACAAATAAAATGGCACAGAGTATGGATGGAAGGTGATTCACTCATGGTAGTAAATGCAATTTTGAGGGAAGCAAAGACTCCATGGAATATACAAGAGATAATTGTGGAAATTCAAGATCTTGCTAAAGAGTTTGAAGAAATTAGGTTTACACATACGTTAAGGGGAGGAAAAAAATGTGCAGATAGGTTAGCCAATAGAGGGGTTTTAATTGAGGATTGTGAAGTTAAATTATATTATCTATGGTTAGAGTAAGTAGTAAACTTAGCTGAAGCTGACAAGAAAATGTTGACTACTTGAATCAAATAATGATTAAGATTTACTTTAATGTTTTCCATTGGTAATATATGCTTTATTTTATAACATCAATGTGTTTTCATATAAACTATTTCTTATCATTTTTGTGGTTGCACTTGTGCTTCACGAAGGAAACTAGCAATCCAGATTTGGTAAAGGGGACTATGATAGTGTAATGTTTTGGAAATATTACTCTACTAAGATGCAATGCATAGATAGTAGAGGTGAAGTTTTGAAGGTTTCTATAAAAAAAATATCAAGAAGGATGTTGAATTCTGGAATATTTGTATTCACACATAAAATTTTAAAAAATCCAGAAAATGAAAATCAATAATTCAAACATTTTATGTAAAATGTAGGTCTCTAGCTATAGCATCTCAATTGAGATGAGAAGTGAACTATTTGTAAACTCTCAAGCTCTAAAGAAGAGAGTTGTGATTTTTCAAGGGTGGGGGACCTAATTAGAACCCTTGTTCTTCAACAAAAAAAAAACATATATATAACAATAAAATCTAGAAAGTGGTCACATAATAGTGTACATAAAGCATATTTTTCATGCTTAAGATGAGCTCAAAATATGACATTTTTGGGCCTCATTAGAAAGCATCATATTCATGGCATATGTATTCCCTTTCTCCATTTCATTAAATGCACATGTCAACTTTAATTATTCTCCTACATGATGTCCACACCTAATTATGTGTTGAAAACATTGAGGATCAATAGTTGTAAATATTTTTCTTAGGTTTGACCTCCTCAAGTTGAAAGCATTGTTGACTAATATCTTCTATAAATTAAAAATAATATCAAACCATGATAGCAAATTAAGAATATACCAACCATGAAAATTTACAATTTTATTTAGGATACTATGCCAATAACCATTGTAATTACTCCTCTACCACTCATCAATGTATATTTATACATTGTCTACTTCACCTAGACCATAGAGATGACATATAAACTATACACATATAGACCTAGACAATGTTTTTGCTAGCTATATGATTATATAAGCTAATGATATCACAAAAGAAATAAATAATTAATTCAAAACACATTAATCCACACAAAATTGAAAATATGCATTTTGTTAGGATTGCAACGTTTATAACCCTTTTCTCTAGGGTATAATAAGTAATGTGGAAGAAGGTGAATAATCATCCCAACAATCCTAACTTCTCTACAAATCAAATATTGCTTCTATTGTTATATTTGTATGGCATGTTATCCATCTGATTTAAGTAACTCCATAAGTTGTCCTTAACCATATTATAACTATCCGTTATCATAAGTTTATAGATATTGTTTCACATTAGTTGGTATCATGCTACAAGGATTGGCATCAAATTTTGTTAAGTTGGTTCTCCTTTCAATGTAATGATAATACCTACTAATAAATAAAATATCTCTATAGTTAATTTTTTTCATTAGACCATAAAACATTTATAATCTTGTTAATACGTTTAAAAGAAAAATCTTATAAAATCTACTAAAATTCATAATATATACTATAAGATAACAAATTACCTAAATAGTTACCTAATATTCTAGATACTTTCTCTATTATCGAATTCCACATATCCCTAAAATTAAAAATTAGGGTAAATAGAATGACCAAATTTGGTTTTTTTCCTATCACCTACCAACTATAGTACCTCCCCAGGCTGCAAAAACCATTCTATAACCTTAAAACAATAGACTTAATGTATTCAATTTTCTTTATTTTGTTTTTCAATTGATTATATAGAATTGAAATTAGTCTCACCCGTATTATATCGTTACCATATAGTGATATAACAACAAAGCCGAGATATTATCTATATATCACTTGACAAGATTAAAACTATGGTCTCCTCTTTAAATGTTGAAAAATCTAACCAATTGAACTAATAGCACTTGATTAAACAAGACACTTTTAATCAAGTGTAAATCTTCATATATTGATTGAAAGTTTACTCTTCACATGATTGATTAACTTGTTTAAACCCATGTTAACTTATTTTTTATTTTTAATATTTCTACTACAAAAGGAGTTTAATAGGCAAAATATTAATTTATTAAGCTTGAAACATATATAATCCTTTTCTTCCTTAGAGAAAAAAATAGCTACTGGATACGGTCAAAGTCAAGCTTGAATCTCTACACATATTCTAGCTTGTTTTGGAGCTTGTAATAATTAGTAGAGGATCCATTTAAGTGCATTATGATTTAATATTAGATTAAGGTTATTGAAGTTGTGAATCGTGAGCAGAAGCTTGGGACCATCAAAGTGGAAATATGCTAATGATATGGCTTTACATCAACACGAGTAAGAGCCTACTCGTTTTAGGTCTTAAAAACCTCCAATGGGTCTAACTTCAGCAATATCTATTAAGGATGCCTCAAGTCTTATATGAAGTCTAACTTCAAAATGGCTTAACTTCAGCTACTATGATAACACTTTAGATAGCCTCTTAGATGCCTCTTACGCCTCACCAGAAAGCAATTTTGTTGTCTGGAAAAGGGTTGACCTATTAAGTCCGTATCCATAACAACTCTCTCTAGTTGTAAAATCAGTCAGGGCCACAATTTTTCCCCTTAGCTGCAATCTCAAGGAGAGATGTCCCCGTGCATGACATACATTCAACTCCACGAAAAATGAAAAATATTTATCCTCCCCAAAACTTGACTCTGTCCTTGTAATAGAGTCAAAGGGGGTGGTTAATTACAACTGTACAGTATCCCAACTGAAATCTCCAATGAAGAAAGCCAAAGATATGTCTCTGAAAGTATTACCTAATGTATATGGCATGATCATAAAGCAATACCAGATTAGTAGTAATTAGTCATGATTAGTATATGTTGTACTCATGATGTTGTTAGTGAACTGTCAAGTATATAACCAAAATTGTACAATCAGTTATATTACAATCACCAAGATGGTTCAGATTCTTAGAAGAACCTACAAACATCAAATATCAATTTACATTTACAACTTTGACAATAGAATCAATATCTCCAGAATATCATCTGTTCTCCATCTTTACAAATAAATTGGTTTAGCTGATATACTTGCATCCATCCTTAAACACATGGTTGTGCCAGATATCATCTTTTAATTACATTCATCAATTATTGTTCTGACTGCATATCCATCCATTTCTTTACAGAGTTTGTTGAAATTCATATGATTGAGTTTACACAATAATGGAAAGGATGAAATTAATAGACAACAAACGAATCTAAGCTTCAAAGCTTGGGACTCTGAATGAAACCTAAGCCAACAAGAATCATAGTATAAGTCTATGATTCTAACTCAGCTTTTGAAGCAAGTCTCTCAATTCGAGACATACAATTTTTTGAAGGAGAGGCAATTTCATATACAGTGAGCAAAATGTCAGGGCATAGCACTTCATTTAGAATAATCCTGTTGCAGTCGCATACTCTATTGTCCAGTGTAGCACCAATGGCAATTGCTTTTTCATACTTACAATGGCAACAAGTTATCTATGACTTGAAATGAAGCAACGTTGAACGAAGAGATCTCACACTTGTTGCATTAAAGAATTATTTGAAGCGCAATCTAATCAAATCATAACAGATTGCAAAATTGCTTGAACTTGTTTATGGCAAGATAAGTACCACATTGCTGCTGTTGGTGATGCTTTGATCCAATCCAGAAATAAATACACAATCATCCATAACAGACTCTCAAAATATGCAAGCCTGCAAAACATAAAAAATTAACATCAATTTAAATTGCACTACAATATGCAAGTTTAAACATGGCTTGATCTAAAGAACTATAAAGGCAACTGAACTTTACTCCTGATTGTCCTCTAATCTTTTTCTAATAAATATATTCTTTAAAAATAATCAGTAAACTAAGCTGATCCTAGGATGCAATTATCAAATTAAATATGTGAGGTTTCATGAAAACGAACTTTGTCTGGAAACTTGCTAAGCTTGTAGCTCTTGATTAGGAAGAACTTCTGCCAGGCAACGTGGTTGTTGCATTAGAGTAAAATTGACTGCTCTTAATGCTTGACCAGTCAGTCAAGAGTGCATGTACAGCTCTACTGTCATAGTCCTAGACCCTGCTCTGATGGCTGCAAAGTAGAGGTGGATATGGTTTCAAAAAATTGAGCCACTGCTCTATAAAGTTGCTCCTCTTCAAATGGTTTTGACACATAACCATCCATTCCACATTTCAAGCATTCCTCATGTGTTGCCTGGATTACATCAGCAGTCATTGCCAATATTGGCACATGCCATTTCCTTGCATTCCCGTATGCTTCTCTAGAAGCTGCTCCAACTTGAACAAGCTCATTAAAAACACGCTCTAGTTTCCGGATCTTTCTTGTAGCCTCAAACCTGAAACAAACAATGCTCTCAGTCTCCTGTGCAAGGAACAACCAAAAATATTTTTTTCCCCCTCATAGAGCACAACTAGTTGCTGTCAAAATAATTTCCAATGTCTTATGGCAGTTAAGATTAAGCTATAGGAAAAAGCAAAGAAACAATCCACCTACCCATCCATTTCTGGCATTTGCACATCCATGAAGCAAGCATCAAACTTATGAGGTGGCTGAAGCAATTCCAATGCAGCTTTCCCACTTTCGGCACATTCCACTTTAGCACCATATTTCTTCAGAGCACCAGCAGCAACTCTGCGATTAACCATGTTATCATCTACTACCAAAATTTGCTTACCATCAAGAAGACTTTTCAAAGAAGGAAGCATCCCTTTTCCTTGCTGCCTTTTATTTTCTACACCCAATGCCTGCCGAAGGCATGTTGCAACCATGCTTGCTCTGAGTGGTTTCATCATTACTGTCTCTGCAAAGCCAGCTGCCTTAGCCACCTCAGAGTCTGCAGAGTTAATTGAGGTTGTGAGGAGTATCATCTTTGGTAACTTTGAAGAATTTATCATTTTTCCATTTTCTCTCAATTCTTTCAAAGCCCTGGGGATAATGGGACCTTCATCCCAAGCTTCGTTATCAACAAGTATCATATTTACGTTTCCTGTTATGCTGAAATACAGTAGAAAGAAATCAGAAAGAAGTGAATCGGTTGGAAACTAATAAACGTATTATTTACACATTTCTTTCTAACTCAACCAAAGCCCAAGGCTAGGCATGACTAACTAGAACTTGATATCCAGGTTATGTGATAATAATGGATATCAAATTACTGTGCAAAGAAGGCTTACCCATATCTGTTATCACCATTTCGTCCTCTACCTAGTGCCACAATTGCTGACTCATAGTCAACAGCTATATCAACTTGCACACCAAGCCTCCGCAGATGATACTTGGTGACTGCAGCACGTACAGGTCTTGTATCAATCACTACTGCTTTTATGCCTTTAAATTCAGTGGCTAGGGCCTCATACTGGCATTGCTTCATATCCTGTGAAGCTGTTTGATCTTTTTTGAAGACAGCAGTGAATGTGAATGTGCTTCCTATGCCTGGTTTGCTGACAAATTCCATTTTCCCATGCATGCGTTCTACCAGACATCTGCTGATGCTTAAACCTATACCTGTTCCTCCATATGTGCGGGAAGTGGAGCTATCTGCTTGCATAAAGGGAATGAATACACGCTCCTGTGCTTCCTTACTAATTCCAACACCTGTATCCTCAACACTGACACACAAATTTACAGTCTCTGAATTTTGTAGAGATGTGGAGCCAGCTTGCAGGAGCTTGAGATTCTCCCAGCTGTTCCTTCCATCAGCTGTCTCAAGCCCACTCAGAGTTTCCCATGAGTTGTTCTTGGAACCATTTTTTACTTTTTGTCTGCACTTCTTTGATGCTCCAGAATTGACTTCCATCAATTTAAGTTGTTCCACAAGGTGCACACAGACAAAGATATGACCACGGTGTGTGAACTGCAGAAGTAGCATATTTGAGTTAGGATTAACAGGCTAAATCATGCATATAGTTTGAAGTTATTTACCTTTGAACATTAAAACTCTAATTCAACTCTTTTCTCTCTTTCAATAATATTTTTTAGAATTGCAACAAACATACTGTATATAATCATAGCATACACATTGAGCAAAAAGAATACTGACTTTGATTGAGTTTCCAACCAGATTTGTTACAATTTGTCGAAATCGCCCAGGATCACCAGTAAGAGTCTTTGGCACCTGGTCGGAAACAAATACTGCAAGCTTCTCGTCGTCAAGATTTATTGTGCACAAGCCAACACACAAAATAAATTATTAGAAACAGATAAAAGTAGATGCTGTACTGCAAAGGACTTCATGTACAAATACTGTTGACAAATGCATAAAATTATTTTATTTTCCAAAATCATCATCCCATCTGAACAAGGTCTCTCAGACCATGACTTGAAATTCTTGTATGAAGATCCCACATCTACAATTCCTGTTACTTTTCCTAACCCACTTAGGTTCCTGTTATTTTGAGAATATATTACATAAAGCACTGTAGGAGCATTATTTTTTGTTCTATTGGCATTGTTTTAATTTTACATTTTACAAACTAAGCTATTTCCATGTGTCTCAAGAGTTGTTCATCTTCCTGACAAGCAATAGGCATTGCCTGACCTTGTTTTTATATTGTTGCCATATATTTTACTTTCCGTTTTTCCAATATGGAATATGTTGTTTATGTTTTGTTTGATCTGCTCTTTATAGTAGCCCATTTGTTACTTTCCAAGGGATACAAGGAAAAGAAATTTCAATCAAATGGGTCATTCAACCACAGTACAGTAGTAACAATTGTCCACAAGGGGCATTAAACTTTTATCTATTTAAGTAAACTACAACACAAACGAGCCTAAACTCCAATTTGCTTGGCCAACACCAAAGTAGCATGACCCGACCCAACAAACTCAGCAAGGTAAAGGGTTAAAATGAAATTCTGACTCAGGAAAAGTTTTGGAGAAGCATAACCATATATCAGAAATCCATCATTTGAAAATCAAAATAAATGGAAACAGTGTTCATCGAAATTGTAAAATCGTAAATAGACAAAATAATTCAATCATCATACAACCAAACAATGCAAAATGATCAACTTATCGATCATAGTTTGTATTTTGTAATAACATCACCAATGATTAAGCTCTATTCCTAAGCTGACAATTATTTCCTTGATGATGAAAGCCTCAAATCTAAGAAAAACAGATTTGAATTTGGAAAACACACTCAACAACAGAAACAATAGAAAAATAAGGCAGGGAGCCACCTTGGCATTGACTTTGCAAGTTTTGCAACTGTAATTCCAAAAATTGCATTCCATATCATGAAACTCTCTATTACATTCAAGATTAAGAAGAGTAACAATTTTATCTTAAATGAAGCTGTACCTGGGATATCCTTGACAATAACTTTGAAAACTTAATGGAATCTAGTCAAATTTTGCATTCTTGTTTAACTCTAATGAGGAAATATCACATTTATTCCAATTACAACATTTGACAACACAAATCAGTTAAGTAGAAGAAGCTATGCTATATATCAGTTATTCAGTCATAATCTTGGCAGAGATGGCAAATATGACAAACAAGAAGCAGAAAGAAAACACTATCTCAGAACACAGTGTATGAAGGGTCAAATTTATGCTAGAGGGATATTGTGGTGATTTGCTCATTGAAAGAAGAGCATGAATACTTCAAAGTTATACAAAGGAAAAATTATAGGTCACGTAAGGAAGACAATGAGGGGAATGGTGTTATAAATTAAATACAACAAACAGAGGAGCTTGGAGAACAAGCATGAGAAAGTATGGTTAGGGTCAAGTTTAAGAGAGCAACTAGAGAAGGTTTTAAAGGTTTAAGCGATTATGTAGGAATTTGGGCACATTTCCTAACCCATGAGAATATTTCTGACAAGCCCAAATACCATCTATCATGGACACAAACTTATAAAGGACACATGAAATATTTGTTCTAATTGCCATCTGCGATAAGTGGTCAACACAGAATTGATAGAAGCAAAAGAATCTGATCTTGAAAATCATCATTCTGATTCTTTCGATTCTACACAACTTCTTGTTGGGTAGAAAAGTGGGAAGATGAATGTTATAAAATAAATAAACAAAAAAGCACAATTGAAATAAAAAACAAATGCAGTCCTTTGTCTCTGCCAAAAATGCAAAGCATTGTCTATTTATTAAAGTAGAAGAAGGTTGGGTCTACCTCAACGCCCTTATCTCGAGATTTTCCTGAGAATAAAGATATAACATCATCCAGGATGGCTCGCACATCAAAGAAAACCTCCTCAAGCTCTAACCTGCCTGACTCGATTTTTGCCTGATCAAGCACTTCATTTATGAGTGTTATCAGAGATTTTCCACTAGCTTGTGCTGTTCGTGCAAAATCTTGTTGAGTTGCATCCAATTCTGTATCCATTAACAACCCCAGCATTCCTGTAAACAAGCTCAAAGAAAATCATGTTGCCATCATTTTCCTTCACAAATATGGTGTGAAACCAAGTTCACAAATTTCAAAGATTGTTACATTGATTGAAACCAAGAAGCAATGAAAAGCAGGGAAACATTCATGATGAGGATAACTCACTAACATATCAAATAATAGGATGTATAAATCTAATATATGTTCTACATAGTATTCAAAAAAAAAAAATTTACACTGCAATATTATAGTTCTCAGTTACCTAGAACACCATTCATGGGGGTCCTTATCTCATGCGAAACAGTAGCAAGAAACTGCAGAAACACAAAAGAAACATGAATATGCTAAATAAATGCAGGACAGCACTGAAGCTTGGAAGCAGTATGCGAACATGCTGTTTAATAAGCTTTCACAGACTTGTAATCAAAAGATTGAGGGGTTCTGCATTGCAAATTTAAACCAGAGTAAAAGGTGGCACATAATCAATAACCTGTGACTTGGCAATATCTGCAGCTTCAGCCCGTACTTTCAATTCCTCCATTTTACGAAAGTCTTCCTCAACTTTTGCAATGCGATTTAATGCAGCATGAAATATATGTCCAACTAACAGGGCAATTACAAGTATTCCCAGTGATGTTGTAATTGCCGACCATGGAAGGGGAGATTCCTGAGCAAACCTGTAAAGATGGCACCATTGAGAGCAGAAGATTTCTTGTTAGCAGACATAATAAACACATCTTCTAATTCCCAAGAGAGAGAACAACTAAACAAACTTGGATAATTTGAACAGAAGGCTAACCTTTGTAGACCAAGTTCATTACCTGCATCGCATTTCATGCTTCCGGAATGGATCGCCAAAATCAAGTGGGCTGATATGTGATAACCCATTTTGTGTGTCTGGTGGTCCATACATTATGAATGGATGCGACTTATTGGTAATATCATACACATTCACAACAATGGCTTGCTTTCCCGCAAGTTGGTGCAGTAGGTTGTCCACCAATAACTCTACATCAAAAGCCCCACCTAAGTACCTGCTTGAGATGAATGACTACATTATTTTATATTACTTGGAGACAACTCGATGACAAATATAACAATATACTTCTGCAATTAGGAGCTTGACTGCAGTTTCTTGGTCATATCTTAGAAACAGGTAAGACAATTCTATGCTATTATGAGTGTTTGTGCATTTACGTGCACACACCCATATATGTGCATATGTATGTCTATGTATATCTAATATATACATGGGCATGTACATGCAGATATTTGTGTGTGCTTCAATACGTACTAACTTAGATTTGGTCATACATGAGACTTTTAGTACTTATGGACTGGACGTCTGAGATCTAATATTATTTTAGATTCTACTAAGACAACTATGACAGGTAATAAGAATATTCTCAAGAATTCTTTATCTCAATCATCTATATCCAGTCATACTTAGGATTGCTAAGAGATACTCAATGCTTTAAGAAGATCTATGTAGCCTAACTTATGTTGTTCGATACCCAATATAAATCAATTCCGTTTTGTAGCAATGAAGGCTCAGACTACAATCAAGTTAAACCATTAAAGGTTCCTGGTTCTCCATTCAAAACATAACTTCTGTGTGTCCTTAACTCTTCCATGGGGATCAATCCTATGATATGATGGCTTTCATGTTAATTACCAACTAGATCGAACTCACTGTATCACTCTAAATGTCATTTTAAAAAGGATCCCAGAATATGTTTGTAAATTCTATCAGCTAATCCTAAACTCCTAAATTCATCTACAGGCCGCTATAATATGTTTCTTATCTTGACTGTGATATTGCATAACTTCAATACAGCTTGTATTGAAAATAGGAAAACATTGACAAGATAAAAATGTCAACAGTCAAATGATTAGAGTCATTAGTACCGTGGCTAGCATCCCAGCTGTTTGAATTTTTTGGAGACAAAATTCATATTTTCATGGTGATTGTCAAATGTATTTTGATTTCATTATTGCAAATAAAATTTATTCTAAGAGAAATCCTGGAAACGGTGAAGTGATATTAAGGTAAAGTCACCAATATGAAACAATCCCTACTTTGCATGTAAGAAGGTCAGTCCAATCAAGGTCCTTTTAAGAATGAGGATATTGAAACTAGAAACTAATCTCAATAATGCTGACCCTAGTTCTTGACTTCAAATCCTTGACCTACTGTTTTCCCCAGAGAAAAGTAGGATCTTATTTTTCCTCTAAAGATGCCCATTTCATGATCCTTGCACAGTAAAGGTCTGTTTGCAAATTTACCTTTATACGATTTGGTGTAAACCATGCACCCATTTGGCTAGACATCATCAAAGTATAATGTGACTCAATTATAACATCTATGACTAGTGAAAAAGATGAGATGCAAAATAACATTCCTAATTCATCTAACCTATACTATCCAATCAATTTTCCTAAAGAGGCCAATATTAGGATTACATAAAACTAATTAAATTACAAAGGAATGAATCATCTCATAGTGATTCAATTCATCACTAGACATAATTATAACAGGATACTAAAAAAGAATAAAACATGTCTGCATTATGCAGAAGTTACTAACCCTGCAGTAGCTTCAATGCGTTCGTCAGGTGTAGCATTTTGAGGAAGATCAATTTTGTAGACAGTAAATGTCAAAACAACTCCAAGGTGCTTGGACTCCAGAGTGAAAGGACTGGTGAGGACTCCTTTTCCAGATGCTCTTCCTCGCAAGATATTCTCACGATCCTCCTGTATGCATGCCAATATATGGTTGATGATAATGTGAGCAAGTAATACGAAACAAAGTCAGGTCATTACTTTTTAATTGAACTGTAGACATAAGCTATAGGGACAGCATGAGAAAGATTCTGTGTCCACAAAAAATCATAATACAACTTTGGGACATATTGCCAACCTGTAACTCAACAAAAACAACTTAACATGTACACCCTAAAGAAGACATTAAATCATTGGCAGAGAAAACATCATCGAAAGGAATGACACCCAAACACTCATAACATCATAGTTCCCATCCATGCTCTTGCAGCATCCTGTGGTGAAATATAAATATAAAGACAGAAATGCCAGGTGGATCTTCTTTGAATTGACATGCTGTCCTCATAGTATTGTTAACAGGATAGATAAGCCTTCTCTTTGCAGGATTGTCATAAGGAAAGCATGTCCGCATTCCAAGGATTTATGCTTGCGAATTGCCTTCCTCACCATACAGGAATTTTTCATACCAACTGCCCCTGTATGTCATATTTACTCAATATGCAGAGAGGACGAAGGAAACCAAGGTCCTTAGATATGGCCTTGCATGAAATGCCTGCATTTTTTTATCTCTGAATGTTACATGTTAAATGCTAGAGGTATAAGAATATAAATCTGCATTGACTTATGCGAACTGCTCATAAACTTAAAAACTTCTTGCTACCAGGAATATGGATTTAAATACTGTTATATCGTTACAGTAATATTGTGGGAAATAATGTTCAGACTCAAATGCTTCTTCTCAAGATTGTCTATTCTCCATTGTTTAGACCTGTTTTGGAAGCAAAGGATAGGGTCTTTTGTTATTTGTAGTTTCATTATATCTAATCATATCATCTTGTCACCCACTCATCCTGCAGAATATATATGCTATGGTATAGATCTACTACATGCACAACCTCCAAATCTGTTGAACATGTAGTTGATTCTGCTTCACACTTAACATAGAACCACCCAGAGTGTAGTGATCCAGATCACCATGACACTATAGGTTTACGACCAATATATCCTCTTCTTTGGTAGATTTAGTTTATAGCTTCAAAATTCTCAGCTACTGATATAAGTCTCCTTGTCAAATTTTCAAAATTTATCTTGCATGTCCATGCATGAAAGGAACCAGAGATGAGAATTTCTTTGTAGGCCACCAAACAGATCAGCAGAATCAGTCAAACGTGGTGCCATCTCAGTGAGTTATAAATGCATTGTGCATTGTGCATTGTACATAAGTATTTTGTCAAGCTTTGTTAGTATGTTGATCAATGACTTGTAATGAGTGTTGATCAAGTGTTGTCATTTTGCATACATTAAGAAGTAGTGTACGTAATAAGACTACGTGTTGTGTTTATGATTAGTTTGAGAGTAGTTGGTAGTCAGTATCAGAGGGTGACAGTTGAGTTGTAAACATCTACCCCCTCTTCCATTTTTGTATGTATTCCATATCTGAGTAGTGTAATGGTACCGCTATCTGAGTAGTGTAATGGTACCGCTAGATACCTGTGAGATCATCATTGTGTGTTGCTGTTGAAAATGATAGAACGTCTTGTAGTATTGTGATAGAGATCATATTGGTGTAAGTGATGTATATATCAAATTGCAATGTAAGTTTCAAGTAAGTCATCTTGCCCCTAATTTCTTTCAATATTTGACAGCTCAATTCACCTGGAAATTGTCTCTAGACAGACAAAAACTGTCCTTTTCAACACTTGCATCCTGAATGTCTTCTTTCCCACAAGTGCATACCACTTTGGGTTATCCCAAGTTCCACATAGTGTTCATCACTTAAGCACCCTTGTGAACACAATTTAGAAGGGAAAATATTAGCAAGTTTCTTAAGTTCAAATAGTATTATTCAATAACAGGCACTCCAAACAATAACTAAAATTGTGCCATTTGTCCAGCGAAACGTATCCGAAAATCTTACATTGTCACAGTTCTGACTCCTGAGTAACATTGCATTATATTTGGTGAGTTTGATGCTTTCATGAAGCTCTTGTCCACAGACAAATATGCATGCTCATATTGCTCTGAGCAGCCTCATGACATTTCACATCTGTGTTCACTAATCAGTTTTCAATTGTTTTACTTGGAAATAACTCCTCCATAATAATTTTCTCAACAGTATCACAAACCATTTAACAGGGAATTGCAAACACATTCTAGCAGTGATCCCCATCAACTCAACTTGAAATGCATTTTTCACATTTCCAGCTTCTTTGACTTCTCTTTAAGGCACATTTGTTTACTGTTGGATGGGTGAGCCATGCTGTGGTGGATTGCAAAAGTTAATAGTGAATTAGCCACAAGGGTATCATAATTCTTCCAATGCTAAAGTTAACACTTATTTGTTACAAGCTTTCGAGCTTCCATGCTACAGTGTAAATTTCCACAATGATGAACAAATCATAGAAAGAAGAAAGTTGCTCTCATTATGTTTAGGGAAAAACCATAGATGCATTATACCCTAAACAGGAAATTCACCCTTTGAAATTGGTCAACATTCTGTTAATAAGCCCAATATCCAACATTCCAGAAACTACAGATTTTCAGCAGACAAAATCACCCTCTAAAGTTGTTCATCTTCCTTGCATGCTTCACCATAAACCCATCTAGAAAACTTTATATTATATCTGAAGAGAATCATTTTATTTTCAGACATTATGTCTTGCATAATGACATAGAGTTTGCACTCTGATTGCAAAGGTGCCCAAACATGTTAGTGCCTAGATGTTTGGATGGCTTCCTTTTCTCAAGCTATTTTTCACCCTCAATCATGTAGAAAGCTTTTCTCCTTGTGGAGACAATTCAAGAGATATAATAACTACCCTTTGAAACTGCCAATGTTAGAAGTAGAACTCAATAAACATGCAGTTGACAAAATTCCCTAAACTGTACACCTGCTTATTAAGCTCTCCTATAAGAGCACAAGCTCTCAGTAAATTGATGTGCTCTCAGCAAGTAATCGGCCTAAATTGTATTGAATTCAAAACCCTTTAGATGCAAAGATGATGACTGATAAATATGAGCCACTAGATTTAGAGCTTAAAGAAATCTGTTGAGGAAGAAGATTCTTAACAATTAAGGAATACTTTTGTTCGATGCATGAAAGAGAAATTTGATTCTTTTTCATCTAGAGAATGCAACATAATCCTTCAAGATACTCGAACAAGCTGAAAATCATAGGTGCACCTTACTACACACTAGTTATTACAGAACACACGAAATCTCATACTTTAACAAAAATAGTAATATAAGCCGACTAAGATTCAGAATACCTCAGTAGATTATGACACTGCAGATCATAAATTCTATGGAAATCAAATCTGGCATATCTAAAGCCTCAAGGATCCAGACAAGGTATGTCTCCACTCTAGTAGACTGTCAATAGATGAACATCTATAACTAGGCAACTTTTGTAAGATGCAAATTCATATTTTAATGCAACATCAAGAACTGAAACAGTAAGAAAGATCAATCTCCATACCGGTCCAGACATCATATCAAGCGATTGGATATATGAAACAGTGTCCTGTGAGAATATTACTGGGGCATATTCATCCTGTACAGGTGATATCTCCCTGGTCTTCATCTTTTTTATTTTCCACCCTTGCTGTTTCTCAAACTGATCTCTCTCTGAGTGAAGAACCTTTTGAGCATATGAAACCCCACTTGTCAGTGGTCTCTCAAAAGCCGTTCGTGCAGCATATTCTGCAAACGTCTTCTGCAGAAACAAACATAAAATAAAGTCAATCAGTCACAAATCTGCATGGTTGCCTTCCAAACCAATCAAATATCTAAATTCCAAATTACCATTCTGGACAGATTATTGTTTATATAGCAGGATAATAAAATCACATCAACCAAATCAGCACCTATTCTAGCCTATATCTTAGAGGTACTACTCTCATAACTTGCTTCTAGTGAAACATGTCACTAACCAGAGTAGGCCTGCTAAGTACCAAGTAAGCAATCAACTGAGGTCAAAACACTGCCCACAAAGACCAACTTATGAAACAAAGTATCGCTTTAGATAAGATCATAATCCTGTAGATGAGATCATAGAAGGGTGCTCATAAGAAGTCTTTGTTACTTCACTAAAACAAAATTTGAAGACAATCAGACAAATTAAAGAAGAGCAAAGGACTAGAATTGAAAAGCCATCTCTGTGTCAACTCCAAAATCATTTAGGCGAATACAAGTTTCAATTGGTAAATTACACGGACCATTTCCTCCTAATGCAGGCTTCTGCCCTACAAATTGGGAACAACAATTTAGCACCAAAATCATCTAAAGATTATGGCCACCACATAAAAGGCATACACATCACTTGGAGAAGGCTACAAGAAACATGGGATCAGACAATGGCAACACAGCCAGGCCAGTGGACCCTTCCTTCCATCAACCCAAATAAGGTTGAAGGGAACCAGAGCTAGTGTATGGGTTGGGGTGATTCCTCCTATGCTAGGGTGTGATGAGGACTGCCATGTTGGTTTTTCACTGGATTTCAATCCCCAAAGACCAGCCGTAGATGGTTTGGAGGTCGGTAACCCCCATATCCTCTTACCTCAATACAAGAAAAGTTCTGTTTTTGAAACTTGGTGTGGAAAACGTTAAATGGAACCACAAGAAATATAGAACTTTTACAATATCAAAAAATATATAACTTTTGTGTTAATATAAGGAACTAGCCATGCCGAACACAGGATAGGTAGGCGACTTCCAAACAGTGAGGGTAAACTCTTTCGCCACCAAAACTCATGCCAGTTCCGCCAACACTCGGTGCCAGTTTCAGGAATTTTAAGGAATCTGACTATGCATTCAGAATTGACAATTAGGAAAACGTTGACATAGGAAATGACTAAAACTAGCTCAGTCCCAATAAGGGTAAGCATAAGGATAATTCAGCTGTAAAATCAAGGATATTTCTTGGGTGGACAAGCATAAGAGTTCCAGACAGAGAGATCTGCTGGAAAGTGTGAGATGCAGTAATCACAATTAAAAATGTTTGACTTTCAGCTCTACCAAAATCCTAGTATCTATGCTTCAGATTATTACCCCAATGCAAACGAGAACCTATGCTTGTTCCTAACCAACCAAAAGAAGTAAGATCTGTTTGTGAGTCTCTGTACTACATCGTGCATAGAAGATTTAAGTTCCAAATTTCTCTGGAGGAGATTATACATTATTTTTTCATTCCTGATGATGGGAGGACTAGCATATTGTCTCGAAACCTCAAACATAAATCCTTTATGCAAGAGGTAACGCAAAACTCACAAACAAATTAACGACTCAGAAAAAGCTAAGAACACACCAAAAAAAGATCGGTGAGACAGTTGACTACTGAAATTATAGACCTGATCAATGGCAGAGGGCTGCCTCCCAAGGTGGAAAGTAGAGACCAAGAGTGCCAAGGCATGTACATGATTCATGCTCACTGCAAACTGGTCCTGCAACATCCTTGCACGCTCATCACACATGGTTGCCAGCATCTCTGTTCTGCGTTCCACAATCCCAGCATTCATACTGTGAAAATTCCAGAGAGAGCCAACGATTCCCCCAAGCACCCACAAGACCAAAAGTTTCCTCCTCCATGTCCCTCCAGCAACCCTGGCTGACTTTGATGATAGATTCTGCTTCTTGGAATTAAGGGCAGCAGCAGTGGCAGATTTTCCCCACCATTTGAAGGCTAGTCTTCCTGTAGTCCCAAGATGATGATGCACACTCTTGGTCACAGACCCACCAAGAAGAGCAGTGGTGTTTATGCCAGCAGAGTTCTGAGACAGCATCTTCGCTTCAAGGGAGGAATTCATTGTGTTATTATTACTACTGTTGTTATGATGATGAGGCCACAGCAACCCATATGCCTGGAACATGCCTTATGCCAAAAATGAACCAGACCTGATGTCACACAGCTGCTTCAACTCATCCACCGAAGGAGTGAAACCTCACTGTAATGTAAGGATTCCTTTTTTATACTTGTCTAGAGGATGGTGTTCAACCCAAGTACTCCCAATCATTATTTCCCTCTTCGGTGTCCTCGAACTATAATTGGGTTGACTTTAGCATCAAAATTACAAACACCCAACTGCATATGTTTTATCCCCTGCTGCTTCTGCAGTGTATTGTATCCTTCCCCCGATCAAAATTCTTCCCTGTTTTTCTTTGTCTTCCCCTGTAATCATACTCCACAAAATTGATTCGAATCCAAACACCAACCCGGTTAGATTGATTATATGAATCCAAGTGTTTTTATGCAAGCTTTAGCTTAATGGGTGTTTCATTGCAGCAGTACTTTACTTGTGTAGCCACCTAATCCTTAAGCCTACCCTCTCTCCCTCCTTGTTCACACATAGGAACGTTTGTTTCTTGGGTCTTTCGCCTAGATGTAATATTATAAGAGTATATGGATAGGTGTCATAGTCCTTGCTGCTTTGAGCAGGCCAGCCCAGCCAAGCCAATCCACCCACCGAGGGCAACTTACAGCAACATGCATTCTAATGTATTACCTTCCATTTCATGGCATCCTCATCCTCACCCAATGGAATACATATATGGCAAACTAGGTGAAATAATGGACCCATGAAAGTGACTTCTCTTTATGTTTCTGTCCATGAAAATGAAAGGGGAGGTAATGTTGTTAGTTGGGTCTGGACCTGCACTGGCCCCTTGGTCCTTCTCTCCCTCAATCATCACGTACTGATGATGAGAGGTCGGGCTTGGTCTCTTTTACTTGTGGATGGGTTGATGGGTAGTTGGGTGGATTGATGTGAATCATGGATGGATGAAAATGAGTATGTGTCATAGGCTGCAACAGTAACAGGAGCTAAAGCATTAACGTGAGATACCATTTTCTTTTTTTTTTCACCTAAAGTTATTTCCCTCACTTTTGTGTGGGCAATCGTTACATTTTTTAATGTCTGAATTGAATTCGGCTTTGGTTGCAGGTCTATTACACTTCCCTGGAGTTTATATTCGCATTACATACTTACCTTTAATTTATATTTTTAATACAATTTGTCAATTCAGTTTGGTTGAAGGTTCTCTGAGATTTTTCTTTTCTTTTTCTTTTCCCACCAAAGCTTGCATTGGGATTGATAAGGTCATGCTAACTCCTTTTTAATTTAAATATTATTAATAATATGACATGAAAGAAATTTATATTTATATGTATAAGATTGTTAGGGGGAAAGAAAAAATATATAAGTAGAATGCATATGTTATATCAATATGTATTTGATTGTTAAGTTGAATAGTTTTAAGTAAATATGTCACATTATTAGTGATGAGATTCGGGTTTAATCTAAGGGTGGATGTATATAAGAAGTGAGATTTGGGTTCAATCTGAGGGTGGATGTATATAGGAAGCGTTGATAAAAAAAATTGAGTGGTTAAATCTTTTTATTTTCAAGAAGAAATTTACGTTTAAATCTTATAAGAAGTTTAAATCTTATAAGAAGATATATGTATAATTGCTAAAATGTTATTATTATATATGAAACTTTTTATTTTAATTTCATATAATTTATTAAAAATATATATTTATTCATGTATAATTGAGGTTGAAGAGAAAAATTGTAAAGGTGGTTCCAAGGGGAGTCCAAGGTTCAAACTGTATTTAATCATGTATTTAAAAATTGATTAAATTGTATTTAATCATGTTTGGGCTTTGGCTTTTCTTTGGGAGATCCAAGGTTCACACCGTGGCGTGGGTGAGGGGTTGGGTGGTGTGTTCATGTAAAGGCGAGTGTTAACACTAAGAATTGTTCAACTAATTCTTATTTTGTGTTGGGATATGATGTATAGAATAATATATTTTTTATTAATTTAAAATTATTATTTTATCCCATTGGAAGCCACCATCTCAGGGTTGGGTGAAATTCAACTTTGATGATTCTTTCAAAGGGAACCTAGGTAAAGCAGGTGCAGGGGGGAGTTCTCAGAGACTGCAAGGGATATATTATTTTGGTTTTTGCAGAGTTTTTAGGGATTCAAACAAATTATTTTGTAAAAACTCATGCCCTGTGGAGAGGTGTTTTTCTTATTCAAGGCTGTGACAGCAAAATTATCATTGAAGGGGATGCCTTAAATATAATAAACTACATTAAAAATGACAAAAAACCATCCTGGCGAACTAGAGTTATGATCAAGAAAATATGCAGAATTATTTCACAATGGCAAGAGTTTCTGGTACATTACACTTACAGAGAGTCCAATAAAGTAGCTGATTATCTTACCAACATGGGAACCACCATTGAAGACCTCTCCATTTGGTATGATGACTTTTCCCAACATTACTGACTTGGCCAGAAGTGATAATGCTCATGGGTCCTAAATTTGTTTCAAAATTTGTTATACAGTTTGTTTGTACTTTTATGTGGGCCCTCCTTAGAATCACGGTAAAGGTTCCCGCAATCTTTCTCATATTTACTTATGTCAAACAAGTGGGCCTTTCGAATTTTGTTTGCTATGAAATTCTCCTGTTGCAATTTCTTAGTTTTGCTATCTACTCGTTGCCTCTGTAGGAGGGCTTGGGGCCTCCTTTGTCTTTGGTTCAGTGTTCTAGTAGTTGTGGTGTATTTTGACCCATATTTAGCTTCCTAAGGACTTGCCCCCTGGTCATGAGCTTTATCTTTGGTTAAAATGAATTACTACAGCATTTTTGCTTATGCACCACCGTTTTGGGGTCCCAGTTCAAAACCTTATTCTAATTTAATTCTTTCAACTTACCAAAAAAATAGTGTTTTAAAGTTAAGATGCATTTTTGTTGTAAAGGGTTTGTTAATTTTGTTCAAGTTGATTTTACATAAGTTTTACAGCTCTCAGCTCTCATCCTTTATGGTCCTATGAATAACTATTTTTCCACTTACCCTTCACTTTATATAATAAATTTTGTTATTGTTTTTCATTGTGTAAATTTGAAAATAAAAAAGGTCCAAGGTACAAACCTTAGTGTGTGTGAGATTGTGTGTTAATCCCCTATTGATAAGGGTAGCTTTGGGCATTATGAAAGTTCATGGTTGGGAGTGGATTGCTCAGCCTTATGTGTGGGTTGGGGGAAAAAATAAAATAAAAATGAAAAAATTATATTATTAATAATATGATACAGGAAAAAGTTACATTTCATGCACAAGTTTAGAGGAGAAGAAAGAAAAATAATAATGTAATTGATTATGTTTTTTAATAAATATGTGAAGGTAGACATTAAGATGAATTGTCTTAAGCATTGTGGGTCATCTATGTGATGGATAGAGTTAAATTATTTTTTATCCTCTTATGAATAAGATTCATATAAAGTTTTTGATTTACTTTTAAGAGAAAATGAAATTTGTTAACCAATACATACATCACTATGCCAAAAGTTAAAGCTAGTAGCGAGGGCAAAGGCATGGTAGTTAGCCAAGGCCCAGGCCACCCCATTGGTAGGCTGAGGGTCCCAAATCACACGCCAACAGTTTCTTCATTCGAGTTGAGGGTTTGGCTATTATGTATAGTGGGCACTTTTGGACATGAAGGTTAGGACACAATTAATAAGGGTAGGAATTGAACCTAGTTTTGGCAACGAAACCAAACTGTTAACCTCATATGGATACCATTGTGCCAAAATCTCAAGTCAATAGCAAGAGCACAACCATGGGAGTTGTTAATAATATATTTTTATTAACAATGATTTTATTGATTTTGTCCAAGTTGATTTTATGTATACTTTGTAGATGTTATCTTTGATACCTGTATAAATATCTCAATAATTATATTTTCAACCAACATCGATGAAAAAGGTAGTAGAGAGAAGATAAGCAATTCAATATTTGTAGGAAAGATAAACATTGGGCATGTCAATTGTTTTTAATCATTTGTCCACTGACCTTATAAATGATTGAGAAGCCTTGATGAATATCTATTATATTCAATAATTGATATACAATTTAATTTATAAAGCAACATATTTACACGAAATACATCTAAAATATGAAAAGAATGAATTTCAAAATCAACCAAAATAATTACACGTGTCACCCAATATTTCACTTGCAAGTTTTTGGATTGTATGGATACAAAAACTTCTATCATTCTAAGCCCAACTAATACTATAATGTCTAGTTCCCCAAACCTGCAATTGCCTAAGATCATAGTTTGGAAGATGTATAATTTTTCATTGACATTTTGAATTTTTTTGAGTAAAAGGTAAAAATTTTATTCAAAAAAAACTCAGCTTATACAAATCCATTTTGATATCCTGCCTTTCTTGGCAAGGCTCATAATGCAGTTTTTATGTTTTCTTTTATTTGCCCAGGATCTCTGAATCCCTTGTTCTTTAAACTTTATCTCTTTAACTGTATATGCCCTCTTCCAACAAAGATTATTGAAGCTCTCTTTGTTCTTTTTTCTATTCTTGATATCTTTCATATTACATTTGATTCCATAGTTGTGCCCAAATGTCTTGTTCTACCTCTGTCATCGGAGATTCTTCCTGTACTTTGGTTTTCACTGTTTCTAATAACTTTCTTAACATAATCCCCTAGGTCCTCTCTTCTGAACCGAATTCCTCTTTAAAAATTTTGTTGTTCCTTTCCAACCATATTTGCCAGCAGATGAAGCCAATCCCTAAATTCCAAGTTGTGCTTAGTGTTTTGGATTTGAAGGTGTTATGTGATCAATAGTCTTAAAAATTACTATCATTAGGAGGATACCATTCTGTTTGGTTAAAGATGGAGTACCACCAATTCCAAATTGTATAAGCATAAGAACAATAAAAAAGAAGGTGGTTTATAGTTTCTACTTCTTGGAAGCACATTACACATTTACTGGGTCCAATGAACCCCTTTCTCCTCATATTATCTTTAGTTATAATACTTTTGTGAGCAACCAACCATATAAAATACATTTTAAATTTAGTGTGACATCTTATAGTTAATTAAGTACAACATAATCCTTTCATAATTTATTTTTTATAGCATAAAGCATATTTAAAGGAGATCATATAAAAGGTAAATTAACATAAATATAAGACTAAAGTCATTCAATAGAACTTTTTGAAATTTATATTGTCATCCTAGTTGTATTAAAACCATTTATCTTTATTTTACTCAAATTTATTTATAAGCCATAAATTTCATAAATAACTTTGAAATGTTAAGATATTGTTAGAATCATAATTTAATATATAGGATGATGATATCATTTACAATTAATAAAATATTCATGATTATATTATTTAGAATACATCATTATTTAATATTTTATTTGTTTAATTTATTTATTTTAGATCTTAGGTGTAAATAAAATATCAATGATTATATTATTTAGAATATTTAAAATTTTATTTGTTTAATTAATTTAATTTAGATCTTAGGTGTAGATCAATTGGTTCGACCAAACCCTGTAAGGGAGGTTGAGTTCTAAGATTGAAATTTTGAACCTCGTCGGACTAAACGTTTGTCCCTTTCGTGGTGCTTTCAATCATGTATGATAGTGGCATGGTGGTTATAGGGGCAGACTATGCAAAGAACTGCATGGCGGCTTCTAGGGCAAACAACTCATAATACTATGGAGGCCATAAAAACTAAACAACCTGTCATGACGGCTACTGATTCCACCATGTAAATTAAAAAAAAAACTCTTAATTTATTGATGGGCAACGAAGAATACTGTGACGGCCATAAAAGTTGAACAACCTACCCGTGGCAGTGAAGAATATTGTGACGGCCATAAAAGTTGAACAACCTACTCGTGGCAGCTACGGATTCCACCATGTAAATTCAAAAAAATAAAAATTCCTAATTTATTGATTTGAAACCAACTTGACTTTATACAACCAAATTGATTTGGTTAATGTGAGAAACCTGTAAAACGACCATTGTGTCCTCTTATACTCTTAATTTATTGATTTGAAATCAAATTGATTGTATACAACCAAATTTTGCTTCTTACTTTTTTTTTTAAGATTTGGCTAGTGTGAAAAAACCCTATGACCAGAGCTTAGGGTTGGGTATATCCATCCCGCCATGACCTTATATAGATTTACATTTCCGATATTTTGTAAAGACACATAACCAGTTTTTAGAAGTTGTGCCCTATCCTGGTCTGTCCTATGCCAGCAAATATGGGATCAGGACCCTTTTGATCGATTTCTAACCCTATCTAATAGCGCTATGCAGTTTGTCTTTATTATTTATCTTTATTAATGCGTAACATGGATAGAAGGGGTATTTCCTCAATAACTAAGCTTATCAATAGAGAATTTAACACAACCATACACGCCATGGTTTGGTTTGAACTTTGAACATTCCAAAAAAGAGCCAAAGCTCGAACCCTTGAGCTCTTCACCTATATAAATTAAAACTTTACTCATTCATTGTTAAATTATAACCTTATTAACTAATTTTAAAAATTATTTTAATATAATACAAATTATATGATTTTTTTATTGTTGAGAATAAATAAAATTATGGAAACAAATTTTTTAGCTAAACTCAAGTTAAAATTCCTAAGATTTAACACAACCATACACACCATGGTTTGGTTTGAACTTTGAACATTCCAAAAAAGAGCCAAAGCTCTTCACCTATATAAATTAAAACTTTACTCATTCATTGTTAAATTATAACCTTATTAACTAATTTTAAAAATTATTTTAATATAATACAAATTATATGATTTTTTTATTGTTGAGAATAAATAAAATTATGGAAACAAATTTTTTAGTTAAACTCAAGTTAAAATTCCTAAGATTTTGTATTTTATAATTTTTCCCCTAGTGTTAATGAAAAAAATATATATTTATAATAAAAAAATTTTAATTTTAAATAGTTTTTATTTTATTTAATAATTAGTAGCATGCACCTACCTGAGATTTTGTATTTTAAATTTCGGAGATTTTAATTAATTTTTGAGATCTTGTATTTTATAATTTTTTCCTTAATGTAAATTAAAAAAAAAAATGTTTATAATAATATTTTTAAATTTTAAATACTTTTAATTTTATTTAATAATTAGTAGCATGTATCTACCTTGAATGAAAGTACATTACAAATATTTAAGTTTTTAGAGGAAAGAACTTTTTTTCAATGAGTTTACATGAGGTTTTTATGACGGATTTAGGTTCCCTCATAGGGATTTGAACCTTAAATCTCTTAAAAAGAAGCCAAAACTCTTACTAATACAGTAAGTTTGCAACTTAGAAAAGAATTTTTCTTAGTATTTATAATGAGTGCGGTTTTATATCAAATAATATTAACTCATAAGTTTGAATCTTATCAAATAATACATAAATACAAATAAAACTTCTTTCAATCCCATATAACCAATTAAAATAAAAAAATACTTCCTATAACTTCTAACCACCACCTGTCACTGAAGGCACCCTTGTAACAAACAAATTGAAACCTCCATGAATATGGATAACATGCACGTATGCAAATTTTTAAACTTTTGTTGACTTCATGAGAATATATAAAGGCCCCAAAGATGGTGGGGCCCTAGGAGGGTTTTTAAATTGATGGCTATGAGGGACATGTGAGAATCCATTGGGGCTAGTTGCCCTCTAAAATTGGCAATTGGTGAAAGTAAAAGGCTTAAATGGATTGATAACACATGGATGGTATTCATTCATAGAGATAAAGTCATGCATCTTGTGTTGGGATGCAAAAACATCAAGGTAAAGTGAGGTGAGGTGTCATAAAATTTTGACATATACCTCTCTGGGTATTTGTATATACATCCAAAAATAATGTATATATATCCAAAAATAGGAGGAGACTATTGTCTCTGGGGCCATATTGAGCCAAAAGAGGCAAACAAAACACATTAATGGGAAAAATGAAAGAGCATATTCTTATGAAGAAGAGGAAGAGGCTAAAGCTAAAACTTTATCTTTTTCCCTTCACTTACTTAGGAAAGTGAGATGTGGGCCTTGGACAACTCAAGGCCTTATCTTCCTATTATAAAAGTTCAATCATGTGGAATTTGGATGCTTTCTTTCCATGGTGGCTCCCTCCTAGACTTGCTCGAAGTTTATCAATACCTAATGACATTTGTTTATTGTGCCTGTCAACTTTAATATTCTCTACAAAGAGGATGCAACAAAAAGAGTGAGGACAACCGAAAGTATTGTCATTATTTCACACATGTAATAAGGCTTAAAAGAAGTTCAAAGGCTGCCCCCATAGCCCTTTATTTAAAAAAAAAAAAATTGGGAGGTTTTTACCTTCCTTTTTATGTGCTTAAATAAATATATTCTTTGGATTGCATGTTTAAGATTTTTATGGTAGACAAGTTTTTTTAAACACATATATGTATATACTTCATGTGGTTTAAATTTGGATTTTCAAAACAAGAACTAAACGAAGATAATTATAGATGTTCACATGCTTATTTAAAGTTGTCACTAGAAGACAATTATAGATGCCCACATACTTATTTAAAGTTGTCACTTCATCCTGGTTTGATTTTGGATCTTTAAAAAGAAAGTTTAAATTTATAATATTGTGTCGTCTCACAAGGATTAAATGAAGACAATTATAGATGCCCACATGCTTATTCGAAATTGTCAATTTCGAAATATCGTATTAACATGTTTTTAGGTTTTCATCAATAAACCTAAATTTAAATCATGAGATGAATGCAAATAACTCATGTTGTTGGCTTATGCATTTAGGTGACCACACTTGCTCCAATGGAGGTTTGGGGACCTGTTCTTAGTTGTAAGGTAATGAGACCATGAGAGTGAAAGGTGAACAAAGGTTGAATTGCTGAAAGTGAAAGGTTTTATGGAAGGTTGAATCACAGAAAGTGAAATGTGGTTAAACATAAATGTAAAATAAAGGAGGGGAATGAATCCCTGCTCAAAAATGGTTTGTTCAGGGCATGTGAACCTTTTTACCGAGTGGAGGATGACGTCAAGGGTGACGTAATCAAAGGTCACGTTTATAAATATCATTTTCCTGGGGGACAGTATGACTTATTCTTCCCTCAAAAAAACTAAAACTAATTCATGTCAAAAGAAGGGAGCCGGTAAATATATAGTTAAATGGTAGGTGATGTATTGCTAGAATGATATGATTATTAGTATTATAATAATAAATAATTATGACTTGAAAGGATAAGGAATAGGTTTATTAGTAGGTGTCGAATGTTTGTTAATGGCGTATTTTATGATTGAAATTTGGTTTCACAGTTTTGTTTGATAGTGAACTGTTTCCATTTTTTATTTTTTTTAGGGTTGAGGTTTTGTTGATTGATTTTATTTTACCCATCTTGGGTTTTGGGGTACTGTTGATTAATTTCGTCACGGTTTTGGGTTCTGTTGATTGATTTCGTATTAACCCAATGAAACTTACAAAGGTGAGTGAGAATTTCAAGGTTAAATTAAGGCTTCTAATTTTATAGATGATTTTAATTTTTTTTTATTGAATTGATTTATATGAAGGTGAGATAAGAATTTCAATGATAAATTAAGGCTTTGATGATTTTAAATTTTTTTTATTGAATTGATTTATCTTTTACATAGAAGAATTAGGGTAACTTTTGATCAATAGGAGATTAAGGTGTATGAAATAGATAGATAGGTATTAATGAGAGGAGAGTGTTTGGCTTTTAAAGAATACATTTTTAATTAAAAATATTAACATTTATTAATATTAGTTTAATTGATTAATATTTAAGGTTTAAATTTTCTTAAATATTTAATTATCAAATTATTGTAAAAGGTAGAGGAGTTTTAACCTTCGTGACATTATGGATTATATGAAACTACCTTTGTAGAGAATAATATTAAGATGTTATATCCAGATCCTTTTTAAAGCCTTTTAGTTTTCAACAGGATGGACCTACCAAGAAGATGGTTATGGGTTATATGTTTATCAAACTAAACTGAGGTTATTGAATTATGGTATACAACTCTATCTCGTTTGGATTTAAACCTTAGACTTCCTTTTTCATAATTCCAAAGTTTAACAATATTTAATATAAGAAAATAAATAAAGATGACAACTTAGATCTTAACTTTTATATATATATATATATATATATATATATATATATATATATATATATATATATTTATTTATTTATTTAAAGCGAAAAACCCCTTGTGGGGCCACCTTGGTCTAAGAGACCACGAACAAGGGGTTCTACACCGTCAAAGTCATCCGAGGGCCACACCGTACCAACATTATCAATCGGATTTTGGGTACCCAATTCAACTTTTTGGTAGGGTGGAGATTCGAACCTGGGACCTCCCTTGGAAGATTGCCCTCTCCTCTCCAACTCACCTACAACACCTGGATTAGATCTTAACTTATATTAATTATAAGCAATGTAATAAATTATTTTTTTATAAAATATATTAAATGTTTATAATAAAATTAATAAATATTTATTATTATTAGATTGTGTGTGGGGTCTATTGGTAATTGGAGCATTTATTGTTGGATCTGGGTAATTGGAGGATTTATTAAGATAAGTTCAAGTTTCAAAATTAGTCCTGATTGTGGGTATCATACTTAACCATCGTCCCTTGGATGGACTTTATAATTGAGTCTCAAAAATGATTTAGACATTCAACTATTACAACATCACTATAATATATACTAGAATAAAATAATAAGTAAAAAAATATATATTTATTTTAATATTGTTTTCATAAGTAATTATTTACAACGAGAATCTTATCTATTAGAAGGCACATAAATATCTCAAGTGAGATTTTGACATATGTCACCATATCTGGGAAAATAATGTGTTAGTATACAATCATTTACAATGAAATTCTACAACAAGCTTTTAACATATATAATGTTTTATAAACCCACTATATCTTATAAAATAATGTTTTTCATTTACAATGAGATTCTTATAGACCCACTATATCTTACAAAATAATGTTTTCATTTACAATGAGATTCTTAAATGAATTCTTAATCTACATAATGTTTTATAAGACCATCATATCTCACAAAATAATGCTTTAATATATAATAAGTTACAATGAGATTCTTATTTCATATGAAGCATGCAAACATCTAGGAAAAGAATGTCCTTGTGGGACACTGTAGTGGTATGACTTTGGGCTCTCATCAGGAAGATTCAAGTTCAAAACAAGACAAGGGGTGTGTAATAAGATCATTTGGGACAATGTTGTTTGTTCAATATATTAAGTCACTTAAACTCCTTTCATCTTAATATAGTGCATAACTCCATCTTTTGAAATTCAAATCTTAAATCTATTATTTTAAGTGTCAAAGTGTTCACCATACAAAAGCTAACCATTATTAATAATCCATGCAAAGCATATAAAAATATCATATAATCAATTCATCAAAACAAATAAATAGTAATTTTAACAATTATCATTAAAAAGTAATGATTTACTAATGGTAAAAATCATCCATAACCAAGGATAAGATGTTGGAGAGAACATTTAATAAAAATTAATTTCTTTTATACATATAAAATGTTAGACATAACATCCAATAAATTTTACTTTATGTTTTTCTAAAATTTAATTTTAATTATATTTCAAAATAATATTTATCATCTACATTCTAATATAAATAATGATAAGCATGATATATTTTGCTTAAAACCAATTTATCTATGTAACTAAAAATATATATTTTACTTAAAAAATTAAATTACATATTTTACCTTATCCTAATTAATTAACATAATTATTGACCAATATATTATTAGTTAAATATTTAATTTATACTTTTTATCTTTAATATTTTTTAAAATATAATTTATATTAATTAAATATTTTGTTTGATAGTTTAAAATATAATTTATATTAATTAAATATTTTATTTGATAGAAAATATTAGAAATTTATTCTCTATGTACTTTGTATCTACATACTCTCGAAAAAGACTTAATCTAATCTAATAGCATTTGAACACTAAGACAATTGAGTTACAAAGCCTATCAATTTTTTTTGGGGATGAGTGTTAAGTTGATGTGTTGAATCCCTTTTACAAATTGGATGTATATTTATAATATTTTAATAATAAAAATCAATAATAAATGTATGTTTTTTTTTATAATTTATATTTTTTATTTATATAATAAATCGGTAGCAATCACGATTATCCGAGAATGTTGTCTGTTTTTTATGATCGTTATAGTATTTTGCAATGTTCGCACCCACCACACAATAATTTTCTTAGGCCATCCCTGTCCGTCTTTTATGGCGGCCATAGTATTTTGTGTTGTTCACACCCACAACATAATACTTTTAGCGGGCCATCCCTATAACCACCATGGTGTTTAGTGTAATGAGGCCCGAAAGTTTGTCCCTTTACAAGGTTTCACCGGACCTATCTTTTTTATAAATTTAATTTAAAATATGATATCATTTTTTATACGACATCTAACCTTATTATATGCATGCCCACCATTTTATTTTTAATTACTTATTTTTCAATTTAAACATTTAAATATTAAATATTTTTATTACATAATATACCTTAATTTATTAGTATTTCAATTGATTAAGTATATGGAAGGATTATAACTTAACTTTTATAATCAAAATACCCACTTATTGCAGGTGAGTTGGAGAGGATAAGACAATCCTCTAAAGGAGGTCCCCGGTTTAAATTTTTACCAAATCTATTGGGTATTCAAAATCAACCTATTGAGTATCCAAAATCCAGTTGATAATGCGATCAAGGCGGGACGTGACTTCAAGGTGATTTTGACGTTGTAGAACTCCCTAACCGTAGTTTCTCGTACCAAAACAACACTACAAAGAATTTTTAGCTAAATTAAAAAAAAAAACTCTTATAATCAAAATAAAAAATGTTAGTCGTTATCAATCCTATATTAACTACATGTATTATTTACATTGGAACATAGTGGAGATTGAAATATAATTGTTTTTATTAATTTATTAAAATTTTAATTAGTTAAATTATATTTAATTTCTATAAAAATAGTAAATCATGTTCCTTGATGTCAAGCTCACATTCATTATTTAAATTGGAACATGGATGGCATAATAAAATATAATTATAAATCATCATTTTAGAGTTATAATTTTTTTAAATTAATAAATCATATCCATCCATTGTCAACTTACAACATTATTGAGATGGTAACATGGATGTCAAATATTGTGTTTTGAATATGCATTGAATTTAGTAAGTGTGTAGAACAAATGGTATCCTCTACATTCAGTCCACTACTTTAAATGTTCATATTAACTTATTCTTATCAAGTTATTTTTAAACCTTGCACTTGTCCATCACTCGTTCTTGAAAGTCTTTCATCTTCTATATCACTTTTGCCCATTTGTTAGAGATTTATAAAATTGGTCATGAAAGGAATTTAGGCCTGGGTTCCATGTTGCCATCTTGTATGCATTTCAAAATTTATTTAATGTTTTATGCAATGTTATTGTAACACTTTATTTTAATATAAAGTTATTTTTGTATCATTATTATTTGTTATAGGTTAATTTTTTTATTGATCATATTGGTTGCCAATGAAGTTGATCTCTAAATAGAGATAGAAGCATTCATTTGATGCATAGATATTTTTTCTAGAATAAGAAAGTCCTCACAAAAGAAGAAAAAACTAGAAATAATATTTTAATGACCAGAAAATTTAATAACAATTTTTTTGTATGCATTTTACTTTAAAATTAAAATTGATTAATTAGAGCTTGGGATGAGGTTATGATGATGTTTGTGGGACTAATTTTTTTTTTTTTTTTGAATTGAAATATATAACTATCATATTAAATAACCAACAACAAATATACATCAAAGAAGGTCCAAGCCTCAAAAATCAAACTAAGCTAAACATCTCCATGCAAGGAGGAAACAAAAATACTATACATCATATGAGTGTAATTGTATCATTGTATCTTTTTACAAACATATAATAACATTTTTGTGCAAGAATATAATAGTAGCTATACATATCCACGCTGACTATGTCATCATCCATCAACTTTCGATCCTGAATAGCTTTGAAAAGACGAGCCAACTTGTTTCTAGAAACTTGCAGATTTCTTCCAACCTAAAATAAAATAACAAGGTGTGTGAGTATCCTAAGAGACCTAGTAAGGTGCCTTGGCCTGTTCTGAAAACAATCATCATTCCTAGCCTTCCAAATCATCCATAAATATTTTGTAGAAATTATTAGCCAAAACATATTGAAACAGTAATTCATATGCGAAATATAACCAAACAAAATTTGTTGTTTTATATGATCCAACTGAATATTCCAGCCCTGTTGAATATGAAAAAAGGATAACCACAACTCTTTAGCATAAATACAGTCAAAAAATATATGCTTCACAGTCTCAAGAGTCCTACAAATGGAACAATAGATATCAGCCTGGGGATTAGAAGATAAGGGTAATCTTTGGAGCAGCAAAAGCCATCTAAAACACACTTTTTTGGCTCAAGAAGACTGGACCAGATATTTTGCATCCTTTTCTGCACCTGCTCTGATGAAAGAGAGAGCTGTCATTTATTATTAACATGGTCAAAAATGTCAGTCGTGTCCGTGAGAAGCCGATATAATATCTTGGATTTAGTAGCAAAAAATTTAGTACCATCAGTCCAATATAAATTATCCAAATAAGACTGTTCAAAGACCAAAAAATCAAGATTATTCAAACCATTGAAGGCAGCAGACAACATAGTATATGTTCTCTTATGAGAACAAGATAAACCAAATTCAACACTAAGTTGCTCCCAAGGTTTAAGCACCCCATTACTGAGAATGTCATTAAAAGTATTGACACCCTTCACAGACCAGGCCCTAGCTGAGCAGCCCCGCATTCTAGCAAGCATAGTTCTATTAAGAGACAAGTTCCACCAGTAGGAACCATTTAATAACTGCAGCCTTATAGACTGATTGTTATCAGATTTTATCCCTAACATTAATCCATGCCTTCCAAATGCTATGAAAAATTGTTGAACCAGAAGGCGTTGATTCAAATGAGCCAAAAAAAATATCAAAAAAGGATAGCTTTTTCCATAACTGAGCCCTTTTAGGGATTGAATTACATATGTTATGCGTGATAAGAATTTTCCATGGTTCATTTCCAACAATACATTTAGTTATCCATTTGGATGCAAAAGCAACACCTTGTAATCTTAAATTGATAAGACCCATACCTCCCATTGCCTTATTCACAAAACACCAATTCCATTTAATTGAGTGTAATATTCTATCAACAAAATTGCCAACCCAAAAGAACTGTTTTATATACTTCTGAATCAAATTAATCTGATACAAACTAAAAAGCCAAACCGAGGAGAAATAAAAATTAAAAGTAGACAAAATCTTTTGACAGACCTGGAAGCAACCAACCAAGGAAATATTCCTTTTCTACCACTTATCAAGCTTGACAATAATCTTATCTTTTACCCACAACCACATGTTTTTTAAATCAAGTTTAACAACAAACGGAATGCCCAGATACCTGACTTGCACAGAAGGGCCATGCCTTTGCAAATCAAATATGCCAATCCACCTAGGAGGACAGTGATCCCAACCCAAAATCATTGATTTAGCAGCAGAGACCTTAGCACCCGAAGCATTACAAAACAATGAAAGTTTAGAGAACGAAGAAACAAAATTGTCCTCATCCAACTTCACAAACAAGAAAGTGTCATCATAAAATACATATTTATAAGCTCCATACCATTAGGTAGCATAACACCTCTAAAATTAGGACTCAGGGTATTATCCCTTAGGAGATAAAATAGAAGATCATTAGCAATCACAAATAACGAAGGAGCCAAGGGACAACCCTGTCTTATAGATCTTTGCAGGTAAATAGGATCATAGATGGCACTGTTAATCTCTATGCAAGCATTAGCATCAACCAAAAGAGTTTTAACCATGTTACAAAATTCAATAGGAAAACCAAAGGCTAGCAAAATACTGATGATATAATTCCATTCCACACGATCATAAGCCTTTTCAAAATCAAGAAGGATCATACCAATGTTCTGACCTGAGACTCTGGCCCAATGCATAGATTCCTAGCCAGTAATAAGATTCTCTAAAATATATCTGCCTTTAACAAACCCAGTTTGAGTAGGATTGATAAACTTAGGCAGCAAATGAACCAATCTTAATGCAAGCACCTTAGCCATGATTTTGTAAGAGACATTCAATAAAGTTATAAGCCTCCAATTTTTAATTAAAGTTTTATCACCTCCTTTGGGCAGTAGCCAAATGATGCCTGAGTTGATGTCACAACCCAATGATCCTCTATTAATGACTTCATCATACACCTGTCTAAGGTCCTCACAAACCCAATCCAAGTTCTTTTTATAAAATTCAATGGGTATACCATTAGGACCCGGAGCTTTATCACTATTGATGGCCAATATAGCTTTAGCAATTTCATCTTTTGAAATTGGCTGACCCAACATTTCAACCTCAGATTGAGAAATTTTTTTAGGCACTAACTTACAACAAACCTCTCTTTCTTTCCTTCTATCACTGTTATCCTCTGAAGTAAACAGATTTTTAAAACTGGTGAAACAATTCCATAATCTTATTGTCATCAGAAACCAAAGTAGTTCCATATGAAATGCTAACTATCTTTTCTTTAATAGCCTTTTCTCTCAAAATATTAAAGAAAAACTTAGAGCCCTTATCACCAAAATTTAACTAATTTAGCCTAGCACAAACCCTCTATCCTTGAATCTTTTTATTCTCCAGCTGGCTAAGCTCATTTTTAACCTCCACCGACTCAGATAATAGTTCCAAATTAGCAGGTTGCCATTGAATATTATGTTCAAGCAACCACATCCTCTGCCTCAAGGAATTCTCATAACATTTAAACTCAGAAGCCCTCTTCTTACCAATGGATTTAAACAAAATTTTCCATCCTTTGATATTATAAATCCACCTATCAATAGCACTCTCATGTCGAAGTTTAAACCTATTGATTTCTCTGAGAGTAAAGATAGCTTGCAAACAATCAGGAAGATCCAAAAGAGAGACATTCAACTTAAATTTCCAATTCAGATGTTTATTCTCAAGTCTATCCTCAAGGCATCTCAAATCAGCCACAATAGAACAATGGTCAGAGCAAACAGAAGGATAAACTACAACTTTGTTGCCATTATTCAAATGATAAAAATTGAAGGAGTGAGAAGCATAGAACCTATCCAAACTGCTATATATCCTATTGTGGCCTTGTTGCATGTTACACCATGTAAACCGCATATCCTTATGGTAACTTCTATGACCTTGTAAAGGATCAAAAAGATTAAAATGAGATTTGAATCTAGTCCACCATATTTTCTCATCCCCCTTCCATTCAAAATTAGCACCGCCAACCTTATCATGTTGTTCTTCTATCATATTAAAATCCCCACCAAATAACCATCGAATATCAGGTAAGTTTAACAGCCAACTCCATAAAAAACATCTGTCTCTGTAATCATTAGCAGCATAAATTGAACAAACACCAAACTAAACACCATTGTGTTATAAGACCACCCAGACCGCAATATTACATGGAGAAAGACCAAAATCAACTACTTTAGAAGCCCATGAAGGGGAAAGCAACAAAGCAACTCCCCCCTCCCATCAGTATGATTAGTATAGTAACATATAGCATCATGCAAAGCATATTGAAGATAAAAGCCAATAGCTTTGATTTCTTGCAACAGAATGAAATCAAAACAACCCATACTTCTGATATGATTCTTGACAATAATTATTATTGATCACAATCCCCTAACATTGTATTCATATTACTCTTTATGTATCAATCATAAAATTATTGTAGTTCTTTCCACAACCATTTCTTTAACTCCATTATGGATCAATAAAAATAAATAAAAAATTTTTGTACATGAATTTTTTAATGTGTATTAATTTAATGTAATGGGATTATAAGTGGTGTCAAAATTTTATGAAATATCATCTTTTAAACATTGTAGAGTAAAAGGGTTTTCATTTTTTCCTTGAGCACATTAAATTGCAAATAATGCTTATGATATATTATGAATTCAAGGCCTTTGTGAACTAGAGATACATATACCAAGAAATTTTTTGTGTATGACTTGTCTTTTCTTATCTTGTTCACATATCTTTCCAAGATTATATTAGATGCAACCACTTTTTAAGCAAGTATTAAAGGTCATTAAGAAAAACAACAAATATGTACTTAATTTGGTTCAGAGAATATGTTAATAAATGCAATCATCTCTTTTAAAAAAATATCAAAGACAAATTAACTTTCATAAAAAATATTATCTTGCACCATTGATAATATACTAAAAGTTGATTGTTTACTTAATGAACTCTGGTGCAAGCTAATATTTTTTAAGGCTCCCTTCCTTAAGGCCTTTCTGGCTATAGGATAAGTTAGTGTCATTCGGGGTGTGATTTTTTCTCCACCCACACTTTTTTTTTCGCTGTAAAGGACTTCTATTTTTATAATTAAAATGGTCTTTCATAAAAAACCATTTATACATATATATAATTATTTAATAAATATATATATATATATATATATATATATATATATATATATATATATATATATATATATATATATATATATATATATGGCTTTCACTCTTCTTCAAAAGGTCTAAGGTTCAAACCACTTGTGTGGATGAGTGTGTGAGGGGGTGGGTGTGTATGGTTGTGTGTTACCCTTATAAGAGGTCATGATGGGATGAGGATGCCTAGCTCCATCCCACCTAGCCTTAAGCGAAGTAGTAGAGGTTTCTCACACTAACCAAATAAATAAATAAATAAATAAATAAATAAATATATATATATATATATATATATATATATATATATATATATAATTCCTTATAACACATGCACCTAAAAAATGTTGATGTGTTATTTTAAGGTTTATAATTTGTTTGATCTACAAAACAAATGAAAGCACAAACTATTTTAATAATTATAAATATATTAGTTGCAAGCTTATTACAGTGGTAAGGGCTCCTCTCTTTGGGAAGGTCCAAGGTTCAAACCCCACTTAGTATGAGGGGATCAGAACTCCTCATAAAACTCGTGCTTTATCCTAATATTTTAAGTTGCAAGCTTACTATAGTGGTAAAGGTTCAAGGTTCAAACCTGACTTAATATGAGGGAACCGGAACCCCTCGTAAAAACTTGTATAAACTCATTAAAAAATAATTATAAATATATTATTATCAATAAAATCTTGGTTCAATGGTTGAAACTTATGACCCCACACCAAGGTTCAAATCTCACATACACCAAAAGACTATCATTTTACCTATTCATTATGCTACATACCTGACAACGTGCTTCTTATGAAATCATAAATTTGACTACATACCTCACAAAGTATGAAATCACAAATTTGATTACATATCTAACAAATTATGAAATCACAAATTTGATTACATATCTAACAAATTATGAAATCACAAATTTGACTACATTTTTTACATTTTTAAGGTCCACGACATCATAGATTATATACGGGACTATGTGTAAGTTTATTCAATCAAACTCTATTTTAAATCCTTACCCATGAAATTCTAACTTTAAACCTTTTATTTAAAAGTTAAAAGTTTTAATTTTTAAATCCACACTCAATTAATAGGAATGCTTGAACTAAAAACCATTAACATTCAATTTTATAAATAAAATAATAATACTATTTTGCGTTGGTTATAATAAAATTTATTAATATAATGAGCAGATGTGTTAAATGTTTATTTTATTATTCTTTGAAAATTGTCGTGGCTTATTGCCTGTCCATTATATTGTGAAACGCAATGTATTTTCATTAATCAGAAGCTAATTAAATAATGTAAAAGATGCCAGGATTAGTCCGTAGAATCTGGACCTAATCAACTGTAACATCCTTAAATTAATAGGACGTTCAAACAAATTTGATACGCCCAAATAATGTAATAACAATATTAATAATAACATATGCTAACATCCCCCCTTATTACATTATTTGGGTAATGTAATAACTACTAGCTATGCTAACATCCCCCCATACAACAATATTTGGGTAAAGTATATAACTGCCCCAATACAGTGAAAAAGAATAAGAGAAATGAAAGAATGGTGGCTCGTGCTTTGTCTTCGACTCTGGCTCTGGCTCATGGCTCTGGCTCTGGCTCTAAGCATACCTCTGGATCTGTACCACTGGGTCTATCTCGGGATCTGCCTGTGAAACTGCCTCTGGATCATTGCCTCTGGATCTGCCTATAGATCTGCCTCTGGAACTTTGTCACTGGGTCTGTCTTTAGGTCTATCTCTGGGTCATTATCTCTGGGACTGCCACTAGGTCTGTCACTGGATTTGCCTCGGGGTCTACCATAGGTTTTACCTTTTCGGTAGAAGCCATACAACATTTCTTTCATCATGGTCCATTGTGTGAGATCTGTCCATCCACAATCAATATGAACCTTGTTGGCCATTTTCACTTTGTACCAACATTTTGAAGAAGAATGATTCGTACATCCACATGAATCATAAGGATGTAATCTCCAACACTTAGCTGCAACATGTCCTGCCTTTCCACAGTGACTGCAACAATGCTTTTTAGGAGATGTAGGAGATTTAGGTTTTACAAACATGGAATTATTGGTACTTGCTTGTCCAGTATAGCCAAGGCCTTCATTCTTTGCCCTGACATTTGGCATTATAGGAGTTTTAATGCCTTGTTCCTGTTTACCTAATATCTCACCATTGAATCCCATTTTCTTCATCATTTTGGAATCAAATCCTTTGGTGTGTTTTTCAAAACACCCAATTTCATCATCTTCATCAATGCTTTTAACAATTTTGCATTTGTCATTATTGATGAGATTATGGAGCTCTTTTTGAGGAGGTTCAGTTTTTAAGTCACTAGTGTCACAAGCAAAATCTGCTACTGAAATGAGATCACCTGTGCTACAACTGATATCTACCATAGAAGGTATGAGGTCGCTTGTATCACAACAAGCATGTGCCATAATGGGCTGAAGGTCACTTGTGTCACAACAAGCGTTCGCCTTTAGGACCTCATTTTCCTCATTTATTTCCAATTTACGTTGGGCACGATCAAGTGCAACAAAGACCAGGTATATGCCCCTTAGAACGCCAATAGGAACTTGAGCACCATTTTTCTGAAGGTCTATGCAAGACTCAGAATCATCGAGGAGAGCTACTAAACCATTGTTTAGTGTGAGGAATGTGCCCTCCTCATAAAAATCCAACCCATCCATCTCTGGTGGAAAGTATGGGTCTTTAACTGATTTAGCAATATCAGTTTTTAGGGTTATATTTTTCTTTGATCTGCCCATTTTTAAGGTGTCGATCACTGCTGAAAATGCACCTTTTACAATAAAATTTTGCAAAATAATTTCACTAAGGTGTCGGTCACTGCCGAAAATGCACCCTTATAAGTCTTCCCCCCTTGGTTTTGCAAAATTATATCCCTCTTGTTTGCAAGATAGGAGATGGTGGAGAGAAAAAAGTTTATCCCCCCCTTTCAGTGCAAAAAATATGCAACTATTAAGCCTCAAAGGGCTCTTACAAAGCTTGCCCCGTAGGCAGATTAGCACAATATATCACCAAAAAAAATCCCCCTGTGTGAAGTACTTCAAACAAAAAAAAATTGCTTTTTATGAAGTCTAAAAAACAGGTTTGGAGGTGTGATGATTTTATGCCTCTTTAATTGCTTTGATGGTGGAGAGAAAAAAAATCTATCCCCCTTGAAAAAAAAATAACTCTCCCTTTTTAAGTTTGATAAGAATATTTTCCTTCCAATTTGTTATTTTAGAAAAAAAATAATAATTTAAAGTTTAATTTATTTATTTTTCCCAAAAAAGAAATATTTTATAAAGGATTTAAAATAACTTATTTTTTTTAAGAAAAATTAAAAAAATAAATTAAACTAAAAAATATTTAATATATAAAAAAAACATTAGAAAAAAAATAAAAAATCAAACAAAAAAGTTTTTACCTTTGGGGGGGTCAACGGGGTTTGAACCCCCGACCTTCGACTGCTAAGACGTGGCCACCAACCAACCGAGCTAGCTCCTCGGCTAGAATATAAAGGGTAGAACCCTTTACTTAAACAGTCCCCATTAGGCGCTTCCTTAGAAGCGACGATTAGATCTGGCTATCGTTTGTTGCAGATCGTTTAGAAAAAAAATATATATATTTTTTATCGCCAAACCAATCATGTCCCGGAGAGCGATCATGAAACCAGTCGTCTCATTGTTGCAAAAATCTCACGCTATTTAGATCTGAGCAAATCCGTCAAACGGACAGCCACCCTGTGCGTCAACTCCTCCTCACCGGTGTCGGGTCTCCGCTATTTTTCAAAAGACGACATGATCAGAGGATGTCGTTTCCACCAGCAAAGTCGGACAATGCTATCTGTTGAAAAACTGTGGGGCAGCCTACTCGATCTGCATCAGATTGACCTCCGTCTACGATCCCACCATCGCTAGGTATTGTGAGTGGTGTTTGGTCTGTGCCTAGCTACACAGTGGGGAGTTAGTCAGTGTCTTCGGCTTCTATGCCGATCTAGTCTGCAATAACAAATGCACCACTGCTATCGTCGTCTGGGCTAGATATGCTTATCTAGTAACCTGTAATCGACTTGCGTCCTTCAACACATAGTAATCTCGACCGATCGCAGGTAAGGAGATCTATGGCCGTGTTTTCTGCTACGATGATTTACACCTCCACCGAAACCAATCACCTCATCTCAAAAAAAAAAAAATCCGAGCTCTTGCACAAATCGCCAACGGATCTGACCTACGACTTCATGCAACTATTACTCCGAAAATGTCTGCACAATATATTTCAACTGGAAAAACAACCAACATGACCTCGAACTCCCGGCTCAGCATATTGAGAGGAAACAATGCAATGTCACTCTCAAAATTTTTTTTTTGAAACAATTTCTGAAAACCGCCTACAATGTCCTCTCACAATTTAACACGTCTGTTGAATCCGTCAAGATCCCGTGTCCATGTGAAATGAGAGCCAATGATCCCTCGCAAATTGTCCAGACGTACTGCATCAAATCTTCAAGCAGTTCTGTGCCGAGACTTCACCTCCGAATCCGTGCCCAGTTATTTCAGATCTAGTCTAAGCTATCCAGTCAGATCTGGTTCGCCTCGACCATCTAGCTCTGATACCATATTGTGAAACACAATGTATTTTCGTTAATTAGAAGCTAATTAAATAATGTAAAAGATGCCAGGATTAGTCCGTAGAATCTGGACCTAATCAACTGTAACATCCTTAAATTAATAGGACGTTCAAACAAATTTGATACGCCCAAATAATGTAATAACAATATTAACAATAACATATGCTAACACATTATCTCATGGAAGAGCACCAAGTGGTTTGAATATTATAATGTTTGCTAATAAAACATTAGCTTCATGCCAAACGAGGACGGTATAGTATTTTTAAAATAAAATATTAAACAAAATTATAAACTTTTATTATTTATATAATCATGTAAAACTCAATTAAAAGCTTTTTTTTAAATGGTGATAGAGTGTTGCACAAGGTAAGATAGATGGATTTATATTTGGTGTATATCTTGTTCCTTGTAATTAGACTTCGTCTTTTCATGTTTAAAAAAAAAATATATATATATATATATATATAAAAAGTTGGATTGGTAGTGGTTAAGTATTTGTGGTAGGTTGTTTTCATTTGATTTGATTTATTATAGGTTATTTTGATTTGATTTCTTAGATGGTTGGGTCCAGTTCACTTTGTTTTTACTTAATAACCTTGGGTTTATAGTGGGCATAAAGTTTGATCACGAGTTATGCCCCACACAGAACAAAAGGGGTTACCAATTTCCCTATTTAAAAAAAAACACACCAGCAAAATGGGTTACCAATTTTCCTATGCAAACAAAAAAATCTCAATCTTGAAATATCTCATTGACCTTAATTTAATGGATTTTTCTTTTCTTTCTATCTTAAATATGGAGTTCTCTAGAGAGGTTTGTAATGAAGATTTTGGAATTTTGAATAAGAAACGTAGGTTTATATATCATGTTTTAAAAATTTAAGTATAATTGAACAACTATATGTTAGGTAAGTAAGTAATATTATTATTTTTTTAATACATAGAGGAATTTGTTACATCCACACTTACGCCGATAGGTGTCATACAATGGCAGCCAAGAAGGTCAGCTACGCCATAAACAATATTAATATGTTATTAAAAAAGCTGACATTAAGAAAATTGTCCGTCGACATTAAAGGTTACGATGGATTTAAAATATTTAAAAAATATTTAAACTATTTAAACTATTTAAACTAAAATGGTGCCCAAACATAAATAGGTGCCTGGAGATTGATAACTTTCTTGACGTTTATAGATATATATATATATATTTTATATATCTAAGCTAGTTTAATCTAGTTATATAAGTCTTTCCCTTTTACATCAACTTAGTCACATCAAACTATATAATCTATTTGGTACTCCCGAGATTTGAACCTTAATGTGAAGGCTATATCATCCATGTGCCTAACCATTGAACCAAAGACCTAGGTAGAAGATACTATCATTACCGCCTAGACAAGCAAACATTCAATTGATTACGACCTAATTACAAGAATTGGCTCGATGATATTAATATTATATCATCTTACTATTATAATATGATTATATTTTTTGAATTCGGTAGTGTGATAAACCCCTACGACTGACGCATAGGGTTAAGCAATCGCCTCCCAGCCATGACGCCTCGTAAAAATGAGAGCTATGCTTATCAACAGGGGTTAACACAGTCACACCTTCTATGATGCATGACTATCTCCTTTAGATTTTTTTATATTATTATTATTATTATTTTTTATACATTGGTTACATTCATACTATTTTTAATAACTGTCAAGTGTAGGATTCAAATCATAAAGGCTGCTCCCAACAAGTCTATACCACCTCATTATTGTTAACCCTGCGTGACGCTTGGGATTGATACTCAGAGGACTCAAATCAAACTACTACCTTTGCAAAAGATTTGAACCTAAATCTTTTTAAAGTAAATACCTAACCAAACAATTATTAATAATATATTACAAACAACCTCAAAATTCCATTGATTTAAATGCATATATTTACTAGTAGATTTTTTAATTATCTTAAAATGTTTAATGTTATTTTATTACTCTTTGAGTATTGCCATGGCTTGTATTGCTTGTCCTTTACGAACACAAGAGCACCCCGTGATTTGAGCATTTTATTGTTTGGTGATAAAACATTAACTTCATTCCAAACGACGACGGACGAATTGTTTTAAATAGTTATTTTGTTTAAAAACTATAAATATGTTGTGAAAGGTAAAGGATTTATCTTTCTACTAATTATAGAGGTGAATTAAACAATATATGTTGGGTAAGGCGAGTTTTTTTTTTTTTTTTTGGTTAAGATGAAAGTAAGTTTAAGTTTTGAGTAAGGTAAGGTTTTTCTGAAGATGAGATTCAAGTTGGAGTTTTGGGAAAGGTGAGGTTTTTTTGTTTTTTTTTTAAATGAGTATCAAGTTCAAGTTTTGTAAGTGGGTAAGGTGAGGTTTTTGTTAAGATGAGAGTCAAGTTTGAGTTTTAGGTAAGGTGAGGTTTTTGTCAAGATGAGAGTCAAGTTTGAGTTTTAGGTAAGGTGAGATTTTTGTCAAGATGAGAGTCAAGTTCAAGTCTTGTAACCAGTTTTATTTATGTATAGAACCACTCCACCCTGACTTTTTATTTATAATTTTTAGATCCTAACATGTTTTATACTTCTCATAGGATAGAAATAGGTTAAAATAGAATATTGCGCTTTAAAAAATAAAAACAATGATGGGATTGTTAAAAAATTGATTATTTTCAGTTTTATATTTAATATATATATATATATATATATATATATATATATATATATATATATATATACTTTTAAACTTTTGAATATACTTTAAAATCATAAATCTAAAATTTATATATATAAAAGTTTTAGATTTATGATTTTAAAGTATATTCAAAAGTTTATTATTTATATTTTAATGAGAATTTTTAAGTTTTGATCTTTGGATATAGTATAAGATGTGCATAGATTATTTAGTAATTTTGAACATACAGACTATAAACTTAATTAATTATTAATGAGATTTAAATCACAACAAATAAAGCGACATAAAATTTAATAAGGATAAGATCAATTCATTTTAATAAGTGAAGAATAAATATAAAGTAGTATGGATACAATTGTCAATATGTAGAACAAGGTGCGATTTAACAAAGCACCTTTATTGTCATAGATGATCCTTGCATGTGTATTTAGATGTTTTTTTCTTTTTTTAAATTATATTATGAAATTCAAATAGAAAATTACATCGTTTGTCTTTCCATGTACACAAAATTTTGATATAAGATTTAGCAAAAGATGTAGTGTTACATTTTCTATCAACTAATCTACTATAGTAACACATGTGTAATAGGTATATAATGAATTACAAAACTAAATACATCTAATGTTGCTACCATCAAGATATAGGATAGAAAGACAATCTTCTCTAGTTCGTGTTGCCCATCATCTAAGGGATAGTCGTAACAAATTAGGTTGCCTTTTTCTAGAGCCTAGTTGGCCATCGCATCTGCAACTCTATTTTATTCTCTAGGGATGTGATTGTATTCCACAAATAGAAAACTTACTTGTACCATCTGAATCTTCTCTATGATTCTTCTTAGTGTCTAGTCAAGCTTCCTATTCTCCCTTGGATTCTTCAAAAGGTTGATCATGACTTATCAATCAAATTCTATCTGGACCTTCTTCCAACCTACCTTAACTGCCTCTCGAAGCCCTCTAGGGATGCCATAACCCTCTGCAAGGTTGTTGGAAATAATGTCAAGATTTTTTGCAAAGATAAAAATCGGTGTCCCATTTGATTGTCTTTGTATCCCTCCTGCACTAGCTCTTCCTGGATTCCCCCATGATGCTCCATCTATGTTAAATTTTTTTCAATCCTTTGGGAGAGGCTATCACTTTCCATTTTTTACTACTTTCAGGTGTCTTATGATTACCATTTGTTGATTATGAGTCTTAGGAATAAATTTTAGTTTGCTCATGATCTGTTCCAATTGTTGGTGGGGTTCCTAGGGTTACTTCAGTGTGTGTTAGATTGTCTCTGCTATGTTGGTTGTGGTTTTTTAGCCAAATATAGTGGATGTCCATAGACTCTTGTTTGAAGATGTGGTTGTTCCTTTCCATCCATTTATTCCAAAGTAGGAGAGTAGTTCCTACCCATACTATCTGCCTAACATACTGGTTTGCTTCATCTTGTGTAGTCCATTCCCTCCACATATGCTCTAGGGTGGTAAAGCTAAACAATTAATACCAAGTAAGATAGCCATCATATTTCACAACTTTGAGGTTATAGGATATTCAATAAATAAGTATTTCAAGATTCTCCCCACATCTCACACCTGAAAGGACCATGGTAGCCTTTTTCATAAGTTGTTCCTATGGTAATACCCTTTTATTTAGAAGGACCCAAATGAAGAATCTCACCTTAGGCCATAACTTTTGTGTCTATATTTGTTTGAATAAATTTTGAAGTGGGTTAGGAGTACTTTGGCATTGAACTACATATTCACTTGCTACTATATACTCCCTCTACTCATGTTGCTCCATCTAAGGGAATCCTTCGCTTGAGACCAAGAAAGTGATCTCATTTATAGAGTTTGTTGGATATCGATCTTCTACATCTATGGGATATGAATTGGCTATTCAACTGTGGGGACCCAGTTTCTCCCAACTTCAAAATTTCTAGTCTGGTACCTATAGTATTTTGCTACTTTTATCCAATTTGAGTTGTGTAGTTGCTCTATCAAAGGTCTCCACTTTGGAAATTGAGCCACCAAAGGTCGATGCTCGTCCTAAGGGTTTGTCCAAAAGTTTACATGTTGACCATTATGAATTATCCAAAAGAACTCATTCTTTATAAACTCCTCTTTTATCCTCAAAATTGCTACGATGAGGGTTCCTCTTCTAGGGAGTTGGTGGTGAATAATGATTCAAAATTTTATTTTTTGCATATTTAGCTCTTAGACTTTAGGACCATAGTGCATTGGGGTTGTTCAACATCCTCCAATACAACTTAGTTGTTAGTGCCTTGTTGTTCTTGACTGTTGATGTGAATCCTAGTTCTCCTTCATGTTTATGAAGACATAAAGTTTTCCAACACACCAATGCTCATTTCCTTTCCTCCTTAGTGCCCCTCTAGAGGAATTGATGATTTATTTGATCTAGCTCTCTCAATACTACCTTGGGAATATCCAAAACTATGGAGACATAAATAGGTATAGATTGAAGGACTTATTTAACCAGGGTTATTCTTCCCCCTGATGATAGCCATCTATTAGTCCATTTTTCTATATTCTTTTTTACTCTGTCCGATAGCTAGGCCCAATCCTCATTTTTTTATCTCTTTATTTTAAAAGGAACACCTAAGTAGGTGATGGTAAGGGAGGTCTGTTGGTATCTTAGTTTATCAAGAACCATCATCTCCTGTCTTGGTGAGCAATGGAAGAAAATGACTTTGGACTTTTTTCATTGATTTTTTACCCCATGGCTTTTGAGAAACACCTTATAATATTCTTGAGGCTTCCTTCATTGTTGTTTTCCCTAATAGAGTAAAGTCATCAACAAAATAGAGATGAGTTATTAGTTTGACTCTATTTGCAATAGTGATTCCTATTAATGTTTGGTTTTCCCTACATTTGACCATTGTCCTTCCTAGGCAATCATCCAAAATTATGAATAAATATATGATTTGTTGATTTTATTCAACATATATTTTTCTTTCCTAGCTTCCTCAACCATATCCAAAGGATTCTCATGCAATATATCCCAAAATTCTTGGTAGAACTCAATAGGGAATCCATCTAGTCCAGGAGTCTTGCCTTTTTACATTATGAAGACCACATATTGTAACTCTTTGGTATTTACTGGTGTAATCAAAACTAAATTATCCTCCTCTATTATTGGTGCAGGTATATCATGTAACACTTCTTATTAGGCTTTCATATCTAAATGTTTTGCTGTGAATGGACTCATAAAATAGTTTACTACAATAGACCTCATACTTCTCATGTATCAATAGTATCTCCTGCTTCTATTCTCAAGGAAGGTATGAAGTTGTATGATTTGTAGGCTAGAAGATATTTGTGAAAGAATATTATGTTTTAATCCCCCTCCTAGAGCCAATGGATTCTAGATTTTTGCTTCTATAATAGCTCTTTCCTTTTTGCCAGTCCTCTAGCTAAGATGTCAGTCTGATATCTACCATACTCAGATCCTCCGTGAGGCCATCCATGCTATTCATTCAAACCTTCAAATTGGACTATCACTTCCAAATTTTTCTTCTTCACATCTCCAAACTCTTTCTAGTTCCAAGTCCTTATATTGGATTTGATGTACTAAAACCTCTTCACAAAGCAATACTTTTTGGTTCCATGTTGAGGTTTGCCTTCCTTCCATCATTGCTACACTTTGGGTCTAAAAGAGTTATCTCTGAACCACATTAGTAGGAATCTGAATGACGAGTGTCTAGCCTTGGATTTCCATAGTTCTCATGATTGGCCAATGTTCTAAGCCTATATTGTTTAGGATATTCATCTTAGGAATGTGCCCATAAATTAAAAATTATCTAGTAGTAGGAATCTATCTAATATTTCCAAAATGCAAATAAAGCCTTGCCTCCTATTAGACCAGGTCATCAAATTATTGTCTAGCCTAACATCCACAAAATTAAGGTTTTTGATGTATTCCTTCACAAGGTTTGTGCTCTCGTCTAAGCTATCGGTTCCTCCCAAATTCTCTTTCAAGGACAATATGGTATTGAAATATCCTCCTATCAAGGCCCATGCTTGAGGAAATTGGGTAATAATGTAGTTTATGTTCTTCCATTGTCTATGTTTCTCCTCCAGGCTAGTAGGTACATAAACATTCATGCAAAACATAACTTGGTTTGATTTCCTACTCTAAGTTGCTACCACCAAGAGATCCCAACTACTCACCACTTGGTGTATAACTACCTCTTTAGGGTCTCAAAGGCATGTAATGACTTCCAATATCCCTTGGGAGTTGAGGGATTTCACTCTTCCAGTAGGCCATACTTTCTCTGCAATTGTCTCCATCGCTCCTAACAACACCTTCATATACTAAAGGAAGACAAGTTGTGGTCGATTTGTTCGTATCATTCTTCTAATTTCATTTTGTTTTGAGGGACTTCCTTTGAGTCCTCTATTGTTCTAGGAAATAATCTTCATCAGTATTAGGGGCTAAATATGTGAGTAAGGACATTGACCTTACCTTTTGCTATTAGATTTTCTCCTTTTACCACATGGTGTTGATTAGTTTTGCATCCTACCTTTTGATTAGTGCCCATTTTCATCTTCTTACTTGTCTCCTAACTCACCTCTCTTAATTTTGGAATAAATTCCAATCTTGGCATATGTGTGTCAAATACTCGGGTATTTTTGGTAGATCCAGCGAGGTCTTCCCTATGTTCTTGGTTTTTTATGGTTCCTACCTTTAAAAAATTGTTACTCTTATTCTTATTTTCCTCCTTATTTTTTTGTTGGTAGTTTATTGGCTGGTTTACTACTTCTTGTTTGTTGCTCTACACAACTAGGGTGGTGTCAAGGGTGCTATTTACCTCTTTTGGCATAGATTCCTTCCTCCCACCATGGAATTGTGTCTCTAGAACTTCTATGTCCATTGTATCCTCCTCATCATCTAAAATATTATCAATGGAAAGATTGCCAAACATTGTTTTACACCACTACCTAATTCCTCACTACCGATTTCTTTTGAATATTCTTTTTTTGGGCACTTGGAACCCTTCAAGATTTTTTTCCTTTCTTCCATGATCTAGGATATTATGTGGGAATTCTCTTGCTAAATGACCATATTCATGGTATATTTTGCAATGAAAAGTTATGTTCTCATTATCCACCTCTTACTCCTATGTTTCCTCCTCAAACTACAAAGTGATATTTTTTGGGAGGGGTTTGTTAGAATATATTAGTACAAATATCCGAGCATAAATAATTTTCTCAAATTTATATGTACTATCAACAACCATCATGAGTGTTCCTAGGGTATTCCCAATTGCCAAAAAAACTGTCAGATTCCAAAATTCTATTGGTAGGCCAAACTACCTCACCCAAACTGGTATTGTGGATGGCATCTCTTCCTTCGCTTTGAATTTAGTATGCCAAGGTTTCATAAAGAGGCCTACCCTTCCAGAAAACCATGCCCCCCCCTTAGAATATTTATTCCCTATATTATTCAAAAGCAAAAATAATAAGAACATAACCATTGGGGTATGTAGATATTTAGAACTCACCTTTTGTTCACCATTTTTTAGTAGCCCACAATTTAAATATTGAAAGGATTGGTCTAGAACCCATAAATTGACATATCAACCCTCTCCTCTCCATGTCTTCTATTTTGTTCTGAGTGTCCTCCATATTCACCTTCACTATCGAGGAACCATCTGTCGCCTTTAAACACCCTATCATAGTTTTCTTGGGATCCATATTAGGCATCCTCAAAGGTCTTCATGGTACCCTCAGGTTATTGATCACATCTGGCTAGGGCTGTTCCACACAAAGGGCATCACTAAAATTCAAAAATTTGGGTAGCTCCTTTGACTCCTTTCCCATATTGGGTATTAGTACAATTGATCCATTTTGGTAGTTTACCCTTGGAATAGTCTTGCTCATGTTTTGGACCATATCAATTTTCCTTGCTTTAGTTTCTTTGATCTGGTCTGTATTGTGGAATTTGTTTCTGTTTCTCTTCAACCCTTGTCCTCTTTTTCATGGAAGACTATGATCTCCTATCTCTTTTTGCACTGTGATCTGGAAGTGCTTGTTACTTTTTCCTTCGCTCTATGTGGCTTGTAAAAATTGGTTGTCTACTGTATTTTAAATCCACTGTATTTTCTCGAACTGTATTTTCCTTATTGTGATCATCCTTGTCAAAAATTTCCTACTGGCTATTAGGACCAACAAGCCCTTCCCTCTATACTTTCTCTACAGTTTTGTTTGAAATCCCTCAAAAACCTTGTCCCACCTCTTCCTTCACCTATGGTCAATATTTAGTTCATAATAATAAATGGTCAATAGTTGGTCATGTATTTAGATGTTATAATCAAAAGACTAGCCTATTTTTTTGCACTTGATACTTTTCATGATGAGCACCATGTTTATAAACATTCTACAAGAGAGACAATCAAACTTGGACATAATTTTGGGATTTATAATTTATATTTTCATTAATCCTTTCAATCCATAAATTTCAATAAATAATGACTAGACCAATCCATTATAGAATGCATAAGGTTTTAGATTTGACACAAAAAAAAATATTTTATTAGCTCTTTCAATGTTGATGAAACTAATATATTATCATATATTTAAAGAAGCAAAATCCAAATGATGTAAGCAAAGATATAATAAAGAGTAAATGAACTAATGTTTCAAAAGACCCTCCATACACAAGGTACATGTAAAATATCCTTAACATGATATTCTTTTTAGATTCTCATCTATACGAATATTGCTTTGGAAAACTAACCAAAGGAATGTTTAGGCCTTAAGAAGAGCCTCAAGCAACCCAACTTTCTTCCAAGGGAAGTTATTGGGCTATTATTTGTAGACTCTCATATACACAAATTTTACTTTGGACAACTAACCAAAGGAATGTTTAGGCCTTAAGAAGAGCCTCAAGCAACCTAACTTTCTTCCAAGGAAAGTCATTGGGAGTATAAAATTTTGATTGCTCTAAATCCTTATATCCCAACTTCATTGTGTATCCACTATCTTTTGATAAATTCTAAACTAAATCATCCTTTTGTATAACAATCAACAAATAAAATTCTTGAAGCATATTTTAAAACACATCCAACTATTTGTTTGAGGTCCTTTCCTTCAACCATATTATTAATACAATTTCACAATCTATAATTATTGCTCACAATAATATAATTCTTGATCTTTCAACCCTTACAAGCTAAATAAACTCTGAATAATTATTGTCATTTTGGATATAAAATAAGAGGATCAAAATTTATTCAAACATTGATCAATAAAATTGTAAAATCCTATGTATATTTTAATATTAAATGATTTTAATTTACAATATTCACAAAATTAAACCATCTTACAATGAATGTTAATAATTATAAATATATCATTTTAAAAGTCCATGATACCATATGAGATTGCTCCATACTTTCGATCCATTTTGCATAAACAAAAAATCACAACTTTGGCTATCTATATATGCTGCATACATTCCTTATCTTCCTACTTTTCTTTGGAACCCTTAAGCCTCAATTATTACACTCATATATCTATGCTAACATCATTGGAGGATACCAATATATTAACTCAAGGAGTTTTATTCAAACTCTAAAAATTATAAAACTTGTCCCTATTGGAGATCTTAGTGGTATGACTTTAGATTGTTATTTAGGCTACTGAAGTTCAAATAACGTTAAAGAAGGCCTATGATGTGCCTCTAGGATTGTAGCCCATAGTTGTGCCACCATTGTACTTTGCTTTAATTTTTTATATATAAAAATTGATTACATTTAATGCTTTATAAATTTCCTATATATTATTATTATTATTTAGTGGAGTTTTACAAACTTTGTTTATAGTAAATTTAAGATAACTAGTTTGGGTGAAACACCCACCACTCTTTCACACATGTACATATCTTCTATGTTTGTTGAGATTTGAACATATATTTTCTTCATAGAAGATGATTCACCTCAACCATTTAATCTCAACTCCAATGACAAACAAATCAAATCATAAGAAGGTTTATCTATTTAATCAAGGCATAAAACATAGGCTTTTTATCATAAGGTATATCACCTGATATTAGAATCTTGGTTTATAGTGTGAAACTCTTGAAAAATAAATATAAATCCAAGGTTCAAATCCTAGAGTTATACACCATCTTTAAATAATTGAAATATGGTTGGATAATAATATATTGAATAAAGAACATGTTCTATAAGGATCATCTTATATGGCTATGGCCTCATGGATATTAAAAACTATTATACTTTTTTAATTTTTAATTTTCTTTTTTACTTTCATCATTTATCCTCAACCTATCAAATATAGAATTGAAGTAGGTCCCGCAATATCATATCATAATAGTTATTACATATTATTGTATCACAACATTTATCAATATTGAATACTCATGGCCCCATCCATATTACATTAAATTGTGTTATTAAAATACTTCAACAAAATACTTATTGGTATTACAAGTAATCCTATTATCATGATGACAATGGTAGTCAAACTTGATTAACTCAAACTGAGCAATGTGAGGAAGAAATTGTAGCAAGTGTGAACAGGGATTATCTTCAAAAGGCTTAGAAAAAAGTGGATTTTTCTAAGCAAGTGTGAATTCTCTTTCCTATTGTCGGCTACGCTAGGTTGATGGTCGACATGATATTTTATTATGTTTTAAATCCTTCACCTTATTCTTCTCCTTATCCCTCCAATGTCCTTCCTCCTTCCCTGTCGTCCATTTTCCCTTATCACTCCACTTCCTTCCTCTCCCCATGCTTGCTGCCACCTCCCTCCCCACTTCCTACTCCTTCATTCTCTCATCCTCCCGATCTTCCTCCAACCTCCCTTCCCTACTCTTTTGCATGTACTAAGCCTATATAAAGGTTTAATTATTGTAAGGTTAAGAGCTGGTTATTTTTATCTAATTTAATATTTCTCTGGTTATTTTTTGCTATGTCAATTTTATCTCGGGCCCACATTAATCTAAGAATTACACTGGTATCAAAGCTCCAGGGGGGCACAAAATTCGAGGATCGAGGTGAGGCATGGAAGCCAAGCATAGCATATTGGTCAAGAATGTTGATTGGGGCATGGATATCGAGGAGCGACTAGGTCATGGATACCAAGGAACGCACAGATCCTGAGAACGCACGGTGTAGCACCCTAAAATTGGCGCAGTTAAACCATTAGTAAAAAGTAGAAATTTGAATTTTAACCCCGAAACCGCCCGTTAACCGCTCACCTCATTTTTCGTGCCATTTTTAGAGGTTGTTGTGACCGTTGGACGATATCGTCGTCGATCTGACGATATCGTCCCAAATCGGATGAATTCGTCTGGAACAGAACGTCCAGACGATTTCGTCCCAAAACCAAATTTTTGCAATTAGCTTATGTTCCAACGACCTCTCCAACTTGGGCAGAAGCGTGTCTACATGGTTGGAGATTCCCACATTGAGGATCTCCTAGATTGGGATGATCCCCAACCTCCTAACCTCCCCCTAATCCTATATAAACTAGGATTTTTCCAGTTTATCCCCCTGACTCCCTGACTCCCTCCCTGATCTCCCATCATTCGCACTTGTGTTTTCAAGTTTTGTTGTAGGATTTCACTGTGTTTCAGCTGGAGGTAGCTCGGATCGTCGCAGTGATTCAACTACAATTTTAGATGATCCTGTCAAGATCGGCGATGATCTTGTATGATTACAGATGATCCGGTCTGCAATTCAGCTTGGGGGCAATCAGAGCCCTGAGTTTGCATTCTCTATCTCATTTTCCTTATTTATTGATGCATTAGATTAATTTACTTCTATTTTGCATCTTGGAGTTCACCTCATTTAGCATAATTGCATGATAAAATTCAAAATAAGTTTCCAAAATAGTGCATCTCATTTAATTTGATATCTAGATTTATCATTCAAACATCTATACTCTTATTTCTATCATTTTGCATCATTCTTGCAATTGTATTTTTGGTTTTTGGTGTCTGTTTCCTTGATTGTAGGTTTCTGACGAATTCACCTGATGAATTCGTCAGGTCACTAATGATCTTGGGTGATCTCGGATGATCTCCTATGATTTGGGATGATTCTGTACAATTACAGATGATCCTATCATATCCGAGATGATCTGGACTCCTACAAGCTTCAGAATCTTCATCAGACATCAAAATTAGGTGTACTCTTCTCCATTTTATATATTCTCTGTATTCAATCACATTAGGATTCATTTATGTCTTCTATCTTCATATAAATCAGAATCTTCATATAGAATAGCTTAGCTTCATTTTGGCCAACCTAGGAATCTGAATGATTGAACATAAAATGAACAAATCAAACCCCTTTCAAACCTAGGCATGGAAACTGCCACTCAAAGTTTCCTGGTGAACCCCACCATCCATCAAAATTCACCTTTATACCCCTCCCCTGAGAGGCGCAACCTTCAAAGGGCCTCTCCGTCCGAGGTATTGTTCCATCCTTTTCTCACCCCCCTTTCGTGTACGGATCCTTTAGCCTGAAGGTAAGGGTGCAAAAATTTGGGTGATACATTTTGGTGAACCCGACGTGAAACTAAAAACACCTTTTGAAAACAATCCAAAAAAAAACACATTATTAAGAACATCTAGAATCATTAGAAAACTGTTAAATTTGCATATCATACTTAGATGGTAGATTATAATAGAAGACGAGTTGTCTCCATAAATGTTGAAAATCAATTAACGGCCATAGAGATTACTTCGGTGCTTAGAGTACCTCAAACATATAGAGCCCAACCTTTGTGGGACGAACTTGATAGGATATTGGGTATTATTGAATCTAGATCTGCAGAACTTAGGCAAATTAAGAGGTTTGTCCTAGATAGAATCCTGGATCCCGATCGAGGTGACTTTGTATCATGAACTTCAGAGAGCTTGCCATAGGTGGTTAGCCGATAAAAGAGCACTTGTGTCTTCTGAATTATACACCTTTGAGGAATACCTTGAGAACGCAGTTGTAGTACATAAATTTCTATCTCGTGTAGAGGATCAAGAAGTCATTCTTACGGATAGAAAGAGATGGAATAGAGTTCCTAGAGCTGTGTTGTATCGAGAGTATTGCCATGAACTTTATTTTTACATGTCATAGTCTAAAATAGATCATATTACCATAGCACACTTTGTCAAGTTCTTGAAAAACAACTTCCAATTTGAAGAGGAGCATTTCATGACTCCCGATGAACTTGACCCTATCAATGATATCCATAAACTATTCATAGAAAGCTAAGTGATTCTTTCTACTATTGTTTCTTACAACTAGCATGTTGTTTGTTATTTTTATTCTCGCAAAATAATAATATAATAAAATCACACAAAAAAAAACAAAAATAACAAAACATTTCCTTTAAAATATTATAGTAGGTATATAGTTAAAATATATACCTCTCAACCCTATTGCATATATATATATATATATATATATTTTCTAAAACCTAAGTTTAGCACAATGCCTAGACTCAGGAATGGAAAACAAACCGAAGAAGATGAAGATTGGTTAGGAAGACCATTAACTGACCAAAATGTCCCTCCTGAGGACCAAGTTCAGGAAGAAGAAACCCTAGACCAACAAGAAGAAGAGCTTGTTGTAGGAAATGAACAAGAAGAAACTATTAGAGAGGAAGGATCCTCATCCCCTAAAATGTCTCTCGGAGGAGCTATCACTTTTGAGAACATGGAACAATTCTGGAAGTTCATTAACACTAATATTGGTGTTTTTAATAGAGCAGCCCATATGGACAAGGATCGAATTAGTGACACTCAAGCAACTCTAGAAGAAGTATTTCAAACACACACTAATCCCTTGTCCTTTATTGACCAAGAGAGTGATCAAGCTGGACCATCCAATTTGGATATAGTAGCTGCGATCCAGAGCATGCAACAACAACAGGTTACCCAACGATCTAAAGTGCCTGTTAACAAGCCTAGAGTCATTCCCGCACAAAAGAAACCATCATTTACTGCTCTATTTCGCCAAGCTCTTGATCAACATACCTTAAATCAACAAAAACCCAAAACAAAACCGAACACCAATTACCAACAATCTAAGGTACAACATAATACTATTACAAATCCCCTTCATAATACTCTTCCTACCAACACTTTGCATAATAGCAATATAACATCTAATCCTTGTGTCACACCATCATACGCTCATAGATCCCATACCTATGTGCCACCGAACCAATATGGTGGACAAACTAGCAATCTGGAAGCCATGGTGAAACAGTTAGTTTCCCGCATGGACCAGATAGATCCCTACCATCCCTCGTACAATTATCGAGAGATGTGTAGTCAGCCTTTAGATCCTATAGTCGTAGCACAGCCGTATCCTAAACATTTTCCTATGCCTGTTCTTCCCATATATAAAGGAACCGAAGATCCCATAGAGCATCTTCGTATGTTTAGGATAGCATGTCATGATATATCACATGATGACTTGTTATTACTAAAAATGTTCTCGAAAATCTTGGGAGGAATGGCATTAGAGTGGTATTATCAATTACCCACTAATTCTTTGAGGAATTTCGAAGAAACTGCCGAGTCTTTTGTTCATCAATTTAGTGCCTACATCGAAAGAGATGTGACCATTAAAGATTTGTATAACTTAAAACAGGGCAAAGAGGAATGCTTTGCTGATTTCCTAGCTAGGTGGAGACAGTTGATAGGAAAATTGCACTTTGTGTTACCTTATAGGGAGATGTTGGACATCTTTATTAATAATTTGCAAGAGCAACTATCTTACGAATTATCAACTACTACCTTGACCACCTTCGATCAAGCTATAGACTTAGCCCGAAGAGTGGAAGATGCTCTCATTAGGAGAGGCCAGCTTAAAAAGAGAGACGATGAGAAAACATCCAAAAATCAATATAAGAATAAACAAGTTGTGGGTGATGGAGTCACCGATAGCAGAAATATTGCTAATGTTAATGCTGCGAAGACAACGGAGAAGTTTGTACTGAAACCTCCTGATAGACCTCCTCGAGAATTTACTAGGTTAAATCAACCTTTATCAACTATTCTACCACAATTATTAGAACGAGGTTTGATTCAATTACCAAATATTCGGGAACCTGATCCAACTATACCCGGATACAGAGCAGATTTACACTGTGACTTCCATAGAGGACCCGGACACACTACCAACTCTTGTAAAATATTAAAACATAAAATACAGGACTTGATTGATAACAATGAGATGGAGGTGCAAGCCTTTCAACCTAAGCAAAATCCTCCTAATAATGTTCAAAAGAACACCCCACAAAACCAGAATTCGAATGCCAATCAGTCATTGGACATCTTTCAACATCCCTTACCAAAACATGGTAAGGAGGTGGCTAATCAAATTGAACATCATAATGTCCCTCCTCCTGCCCGATATGTAGGAACTATTAGTGGGCATTTACCTGCTCATGATCCTGGAAATATTTGACACAACTTTATCCGTGGTTACAACCAGGCCTCTATATAATATTCAGATACCTGATCTTAGTGATACAGAATATGAGACTGAGAGTGATATGGAAATCACATCAAATCAATCGAATAGTTCTAAAGATGAATCAGATCCTATTCACCCTATCACAAGTTATATGGTTCCAGAAGAGCCATTTCCAAGAAGAGTCACTACTAGACCATCGTCTCACCGATTACTTTCTAATGAGCTAGCTATAAATGCTAGACCAAGACCCATTCATCATCCGTAGAATAATATTGTGGGTACCATCGGAGTTGTTACTAGACAACAGGCTCAAAATTCTCAACAAGATCAAATTCAGAATGGTGGATCAGCTCCATTTGTTTTGAAGGTTCCTAATAAAGGGAATCATTCACCTAATGTTCAACCTAAACCTCCTTATAATATTAATGAACAATTATCAAATATTACAGCTAGAATTTCTCTCTTGGACCTTTTAAGATCTTCTCCTACACATAGAGATGAATTAATGCTCACATTAAGTCGAATGATGGTACCACAAGACATTCAACCTGAAGCCATGGCCGATACTATAATAACTCGTGAAGTTGATTGTATTGACTTTCGAGATAGAGACATACCGCAACATAGTTTACATAAAGATAACCCCTTGTATATTACTGCCTTAATTGGAGATGTAGCAATCAAACGAGTTTTGATTGATAATGGTTCATCTTTAAATATCTCGCACTTTTGACTTCTACCAAATATTTGGGTTTAGAAGTGATGAAATGAAAAGAACTGATATGATCATAAAAGCTTTCAATGACGAAACACAAGAAACGTGTGGAGTTATTACCATTCCATTGCAAGTTGGTCCAAGAACCTTGGATACGACTGTGTTTATTGTACATTGCCCTGCATCGTACAATATACTCTTGGGTCATCCTTGGATCAACGCGATGCGAGTCTGTTCCCTCAACTTTACATCAATGTGTTAAGTTCGAATTTAAGAATCAGTTGGTTACCATTCATGGTGATCCAAGACCCTTTGATATGTGTGCTTTGGCAGAACCTATTGGAGTTCAATTTTGCCCCGCTTTGTCATCCACACATCCTAATTCTCATTATCCATCTAAACGTGTGAAACTCACACCCACAACGTCATCTACTTCTTCTCCATCAGTTGCACCTCCACATATAGCTCAACCATCTTCTAGAAAAACCGCATTAGGACCTAAGAAAGATCCTAATCCCACAACCAATGTCTCTTGTTCTACTCCTATAACTTCCATACCTTTAATAGACCCATCTATCGACACCTCTACACCGTCTACATCCACCAAATTCATATTTTCCACATCGAAAGACGTAGGGAATGTTCCTTCTACCTCTTATGCTCTTACTGACGAGCTCTTACCCGATCTATCTAAAATTCTTATATCAGAAGAAACGAATGCTTCTATGCAAGATTCCCTTATTTTAAATAATTTGCCACCATCTCCTCGTACCTTGGGCCTCCCACAGCCTATGGGAAGTATTTACCAAGTCGGGAGTCGTGCCTTTATTTATAAGGGATATGACTAGGGTAGAATACCTAGAAACCTCATAACTCATTATGATGGATATGCTCGATGTTATTTTACTAATGAGTATATTAAAGCCAAACCTATAATGCTTAAATTGGGATATAAAGGGAAAGGTTTGGGACCTTTCCAGAATGGTATGAAAGAACCTTTTGAGGTAGAAGCGTGGCCCGCCCGATGTGGTGTGGGCCTATTTTCTAGTAAGGGTCAGCCATTCCCATTTGAGGATGATGACCATCTTATATGTTACCAAGATTATTTAGATGAACGCGATACTTTGCATTTAATGAATAAGACATTCACATGTAATATGCTATCTATAGCTTATCCTGAGATGATCGCTGAATCCGACGATGAGTTGGAGGGAGATATCTTTCACGATGTCTCCATTGAGGAATTATTACATAATGGATTTTATTTTGATGGCTCTATACCTAGTATAGCCCAGCTTGAGGCCACGACTCCTCAAGACGAATTATCCAAGCTAACCTTGGAAGAATTACAAGAATTGGGCGTTTCACCCGCCCCACCTAATTTTGAGAGAGATCTACACATGGAAGTAGAAAATGTCATAAAAATTAACATTGGAACCAATAATAACCCTCACATAATCAACATTGGATCAGAATTGAGTCAAGAAAAATAGGATAAATACATTGCATTTCTTAAAGAATATGAAGATGTTTTTGCTTGGACATATGAAGATATGCCAGGTTTAGACCCTTCTGTAGTTATGCATCACCTAGTAGTGCATCCGGATGCTAAACCCGTTAAGCAGAAGCTTAGAAAAATGCATCCTAAAGTGGCCTTACTAGTCAAAGGGGAGTTAGAAAAACTCCTGAATGTTATTTTTATACAAGCCATTGATTATGCTGAATGGATCTCGAATGTAGTTCCAGAAACTAAGAAAGAAGCTACTAAGATTAGGGTTTGTACAGACTTTAGAGATATTAATGTTGCATGCCCTAAAGATGATTTTCCCCTTCCCAATATGGATCAGATCATTGATTTTACTACTGGGAGTGGAATGATATCCTTAATGGATGGATTTTCTGGTTATAATCAGATCAAGGATAGCTCCCGAAGATCAGGCTAAAACAACCTTTATTACCCCTTGGGGGACTTTCTGTTGGAAAGTGATGCCATTCGGTTTGAAGAATGCAGGTGCAACCTATCAACGAGCCATGACTTATATCTTTCATGATATGATGCATGATATACTACATGATTATGTAGATGACATTATAGCTCGTTCTACTGAAGAAGATGACCATTTAGATGACTTGAGAAAAGTATTTGATCGGTTAAGGGAATATCTTATCCGATTGAATCCAGCCAAATGTATATTCGGAGTTAAGTCGGGTAAATTATTGGGGGTTATAGTTTCTTTACGTGGCATCAAAATTGACCCTCTCAAGATTACGGCTATCACTGATATGCCCGCACCTACAAATATATCTGAATTACGAAGTCTACAAGGTAAGCTTCAAGCTATCCGTCGCTTCATCGATAAGCTGGAAGATAAAACTGGACCCTTTCTTAAGCTTCTTAAGAAGGATGTCTCTTTCCATTGGGATGATGAATGTAAGGAAGCATTTGAACTCCTCAAACAATATCTTCTTAACCCACCTGTACTTTCGCCACCTAAACCTGATCGCCCATTTATCTTGTATATTTCTGCTTCAGATTTTGCTTTAGGAGCTATGTTAGCTCAACTTGATGATGAGAAAAGAGAGCATGCTAATTATTACATTAGCAGAACATTAATTAGTTATGAAACCCGCTACACAACATTAGAGAAGTTATGTCTAGCAGTCATATTTTCTACATAGAAACTACGCCATTATATGCTCAGTCAGAAAACATACGTTATTGCTAAATCTGATCCCTTGCGGTATCTCATGAGTCGACCTTATTTATCTGGTCGCACAACGAAGTGGGTTCTTGCTCTAAGCGAGTTTGAACTCACATTTATAGGACAAAAGTCTATTAAGGGTCAAATCATAGCAGATCAATTAGTTGTTGCACCCTTAGAATCCACCCATCCCCTCGTCATTGAGTTTCTTGACGAATGCCTTAACCTAGAGGCGGATCATTCAGAGCAATGGTCCCTATACTTTGATGGAGCCCGATGCATGAGTGGGGTGTAGGTATTATTTTAATATCTCCATAGAAACATCTCATACCTCTATCCTTTAAATTAACGTTTGCCTGTACTAATAACACTACTAAATATGAGGCTCTAATCCTTGGATTACGAGCTGCCCTGGCACTAAAAATTAAAAATCTATTAGTTTTCGATGATTCTCAACTTGTTATAAATCAAATTAACGATGTTTATCAGACCAGAGATGATAAATTGTGCCCATATAAAGCATATGTATTACAATTAATATCTTTATTTAATCAAGTTACCTTGGAAGCTATTCCTAGAACTAGCAATCGTGCGGCTGACGCTATGGCTACAACTGCATCTCTTTTACCCTTGGAGTTAGATGATGAATATGCTACCATCATTATTCATCGACTCCTAGAACCCGCTTCAACTAAATCATGCTTGGAACCTTTGGACGTGTTTCTAATCAACGAAACTATTCCTGAACTTTGGTACACCGACATCCTCAATTTTCTTCAAAATGGGACCTTCCTCGAAGGTTTTAATAGAAACCAACCGTTATTACGTAGACGAGCAAGTCGCTTCGTAATAATTGGCAATACGTTATATAGGAGATCTTTTGAAGGTATCCTATTAAGATGTTTGAATCTAGAAGAGTCTAGATCAGCTTTGAGTGAAGCCCACGATGGATCTTGTGGGGGACACTTTAGTGGTAGCGCCATTGCTAAGAAGCTCCTTAGGATAGGATATTTTTGGCCTACCATGGAGAATGATGCACACGATTACGTGCGCCATTGCGACAAGTGCCAAAAACACGCTGACCTTGTCCATGCGCCTGCACAAGAACTGTAGGCTATTTCATCTCCTTGGCCCTTTTCAAAATGGGGCTTAGACATCATCAAAAAAATCAATCCTGTGTCATCCCGATGGACACAAATTCATCATAACCGCCACCGAGTATTTTACGAAGTGGGTCGAAGCTATGCCCTTAGCTTCTTGCACTGGAACGCAAGTTTCCAAGTTTATTCTTAATCAAATTATTTGTAGGTTCGGAATTCCTGCAAATCTCATCTCGGATAATGGAACTTGTTTCAAAAACAAAGATGTAAAGAAACTATGTCAAAAATATAAAATTCAACATCGTTGGTCCACTCCCTATTATCCTCAGGGTAATGGCCAAGCATAAGCATCTAATAAAACATTAATTAAAATCCTCAAGAGACTGGTCAATAAATCTGGCCGTGATTGGCACATTCAATTATATCCCGCTTTGTGGGCTTATCGAACTAGCATTCGTACTCCCACGGGCACTTCACCTTTTGTTTTGGTTTATGGCGCTGAAGCTGTTTTTCCCTTTGAACTAGAAGTTCCTTCTTTGGCTCTGCTACTTCAAGATACCGAAGTAGGAGATGAATATCATGTTGGCAGATTTAGTCACTGGAACTCCTAGATGAGAAGCGCATTAATGCTTTGGAGCATCTTCGTGCCTACCAGAACAAGCTCAAACGAGCATATCTCAAGAAAGTTCATAATCGATCCTTTGAGATCGACGACCTCGTCTTAAAAGAAAATAAAAAAATACTAATGCAACTAAAGACCTTAAAGGCAAATTCGAGCCTAACTGGCTTGGGCCATATATTATCACTGCTAAATTTGGATCGGGAGCATACAGATTAGCTACCTTAGATGGTAAAGATCTTAAAGAACCTATGAACATTATGCATCTTAAGCGCTATTATGCATAAATCTGGTAATTTCGTCACTGTATATATTATACATATTGTCTCATATTAGTAATTCATATAAAAATTTCAAAAAAAGTAATATTATGTATTCTCTCAATTCATAAATTAAAATCAAAATATAAAAAATCAAAATCATCAAAATCCTCAAAAACATCTTCTATTTTGCACCTGTCAATTCTTGAAGTATTGCAGTTATATTTTCAGTTATTTTGGATAAATTAGCATTTATCTGGAATCCCTCACTTTCACACTCACATGAATAAATATCTTGATCTTATTTGGTATGATTATTAATCTCTCTTATATCGAAGTCCACAGTTGAATTAAATAAAGTTTTGAGCATAGAGAACTGATCTTGTTATTTACTTGAACCAAGTACACCTTTTCACATTAAAATGATTTCATTGCAAATTCAAAATGATGCTACACAGGAGAAGTGGTCTCTTGAGCGAAAAGTTTCCCCTGCTATCCTATCATGCACATGGTCTAGAATCTTTGAGAATTGACAAAAGGACAAGCTCACCCCTGCCTAGAATAAAAATCCCTTGCTCTACAGCCAATCCGAGCAAGTATCCCTAGTATAGGAAGAAAAAGAAAAGAAAAAGAAAATCAAGAAAAATCATGAGAAAAAGAGAAATTATTCGAAGCACTATTGCAAGTATCATTTTGTACCATCTCAATAATATTTCAGCATTATCTCAATGTCAAGCAAAATACAAAATACAAAAAAAAAATCAGAAAGAGAAAGAAAAGAGAATAAGAAAAAGCAATAAAATTCCCTCCTACCCTTTGAAAGAAAAGAAGGGTGAATGAGCTTGAATCCTTGGAATTCTCAATTATTCGAAAACTGTGAGGTAAGCCCCATAACAGGTGGTTTGTGCCCAACCTGCTTGGCCTTGGGTAATTCCTTTTTGCGTGGTGACATGTCTGTCACATTAGCGACCTTCTTTTGTATAGACCTATGTCCGCTTATGGATCAGCTAGCTCTTGATGACCCGACTTACATAGTAGTCTGGTACGGTTACATGCATATAAATCATGGTCAACGAACACTCATTTGGTTAATTCAAATTACTTGTATCAAATTATCTTGCTCAAAATCGGTAAATGAACATTACAATTGCACACACATTTGTGTTTGAGAGATTTTGTATCATTATGATAGATCAAGATCGGCAATGAACTCACGTATGCACACGGGGTTCCTTATAAATCTAAATTTTGTCTTTGAAATAATTTAAAATATTTATTCAAATCTTCTGGAATAATTTGACTTTCTTACCTGAGAATATCCTGCTTAGCGTAAAATCAATTAAATACATTTTTTTCAAAAATCCAAAATTTTCTTGCAAAACATGTTCAAAAATCTAGCAATAAAGTCACATTTATATATTTTCGACTTTCGCAACGATGGTATAGTTCCTAAACCTAAATTGGAATTTTATGCCTAGTGCAAGTCCTCATTTGTATATTTTCTGTTTATCTCAAAATCAAAAAACAACTATGCAATAAAACTATTATATCAATTTCTTCTTTGGATTTCGCGATGATGGTATAAGTCTATACCTAAAATTCTATGCCTAGCGCAAACCATCGTTCTAATTTTATTTCCCATTTATTTAATCCATAAAAGCATATGGCTTAAATCATTATGTTACACAATTGTGCTTTAAAAAGAACGAAAACTTTCCTATTTCATTTCATTATGTCAACATTCATTTTTTTGTGACGATGGTATAATTCCTAGGGAATTGTTCAAATTTCTATCATACTTAGGAATTTTATGCCTAGAAAAAATCATATTTTTAATATTTCATGCATAATATTTTCATGGAAATCTGAAAACAAATCATCACTATTTTTCATCATCACAACACAAAGTCTTAAGAAAGTCTCTTAAGCACCCTTTTACTTTTAGCAATATTTCTCTCATACTGGGATTAGCTTGATGACCTAGCGAGCGGCGACTCCATGAAATGGTCATGTAACAATGACAATGTCCTTTGAAATTATTGTTAGAAGTCACTTTATTTTCATCAAAACACACCACAACAACCAGTTTGTTTACATCAGATTATTTCATTTAATTTTATAGCATGACATAAAATTATAATATTTTCAATGACATAATTACATGAATAGTCAATCAACAATTAAAATATTAAAGCATCATAAAACATATGCACAAGTCATATCACAAAAAGAACATCATATATATATCAAGAAGTATATACATCATATCAAAACGGATTGGTATGCCACAATCTATACCCTGGCATACTCAATCATCTCAAAAATAGTCTATGTACAATATGCATCTAGCCTCGAGAAGACCTCGAGCTCTCAGCCTCATCTCCTCTCCCACCCCGAGGTGGAGGAGGTGGTCCCATCGAAGCCCGTCCTATGTCGTGGGTCCTCGACGTCGATCGTGATGATGTCCTCGATGACCCCATCCTGATCGGCTCCGTAATGCTGACTGGCAATGGTATTCTCTGCCCTCTAGAACCAGCTAGTAGTACACTCCCCGATAGAACGTGGTCTGAGCAACCGACCATGCCAGCTCTAGAATGCTCGCCCCTCCACTTCGAGCCCTGAGCCATGTAGCCTCATCCTACAGAGTCTGCACCTGAGCTCGTAGGTGGGCATTCTCCACCAGAGAGCTGCCATCTCGCTGCTCTCCCCCACCTCGACACCCTTGCCCCTATCGAGCGATGGTGGCCTATCCCTCTACTGAGGAGGGAGTCTATCTCTCCTCTCCTCTCTCCTCTCCTCCCTCCTCTCACTACTGCTGTCTCTCCAAAGCCTATGGTGCTCTCCAATGTCTCTCCTGAGGAGGCCATCACTGATCCCTCCCTCTACGACCCCTCACTACATCGATGGCAGCTTGGCACCACCTCTCCATCCATTGCACTACAACATGCATCGAACCCTATGCCCTCATCATCCGAGGAGGGCGGATGCCTGCATACCAGGCATCATATCCATCTGCTACCCTCATGTCATCCCCATCCACTGGCTGAATGGGGGCATCATCAGCATCCTGACTCTAGAACCTCTGCATGTCTGGAGCTCCACTCAGTGTGGTACTATCCCACATAGTCTGGGAGTACTCATAATCCCTAAGACTAGGGATCCCCTACTGTAGACCGAACTACCTCAAAACTTGATCGTAGCGATGGAGCTCTACCTCTCCCCACTCTGTCCTCAACCATATGACTCGCCTGATGCGAGCCAACTCTTGTCCATCCTCTACCCACCCTGGATGCTCTCTCCATGGTCTCTAGGTGATCCGATCTAGGGTGAGGTCATCCAACAACCTTCGAGACGTCGATAGATCTATCCATCGTTATGACCCTCTCTAGAGCCACCAATAGAAAACTCAAGGTCTCTCCCGATCAACTCCTATCAGTGGAAGCCCTACCGGCCTCCGCACCGCAATGTGCTCCCAACACCAAACTTGTAGAAGTGATGTCAACACTAGACATCGACCCCCTTGTATACGACCCCGTAAAGGATCCTATACAAGTGGCACAAGTACAAAGCTACCCCAAGCAAACCTGTATCCATGGTCTCTCATGTCACATACCACATCCGGAAAGTAGCCATGATAATCTGCATCCACTCTGGTGGCATAGAAGAAGGCCACCCACCACCCCTACCAAAACTTGGGTCAACCGAGATGCCCTAGGCATCCGCCTCAATGCCTCGATGTTCACTCCGCCCTTCTCCAGGGTGAAGCTCGGGTCCACGCACAATCTCATCATGGTGTGGCCCTGATTGGCCGAAGGCATCATGAATCGACCATGTATGGGGATCCTCAAGATCCTCCATACATCCTCTAGAGTGGGAGTCATCTCCCCTATCGATAGTCGAAAGTAGGATGACTCCGGATACCATCTCTCTGCTAGGGTTGTCAGTAGCCCCATGTCTGTAGGAATTTGTGGCATCTCTGCCACATGTTGTAGTCCTACCTCTGCCAATCTGTCTCGCTCGACCTGATCGAGCATGGCCAAATCATCTCTTAGACCGCCGTATTTCCACTCTCGACTCTTTAGCAATCCCCTCTACAAAATAAGCAATAAAACAACAAAAATCATTAGTACATAATCATTAAAAAAATCAATTAAAATCAAAGTTGATATCGCCCATTATTGGATGATATCGTACCAAATTGAGATAAATCGTCCTTAATAGGATCGCCCCTTATTGGACAGGATCACCCAATAAGGGACGAAATCGTCTCACTTCTTCAATTTGGGGATCGCCCCTTATTGGACGGGATCGCCTCTATTTCTTCGATTTCGTCCCTAGACGAAATCGGCAATATAGAGACGATTTCGTCGTCGGCCTAAAAACGGCCGCGATGCCCAAAAAAATTAAAATTCAAGTCAAAAAATTAAGTAAATCAAGTTAAAAACATAGTAAAACTAGGTTTAGATCCTTACCCGCAACCCGCGTTGGATCTCTGTCGATCTGTGTGTCGTCTCCACCATTTCGCCTATAGAGCTCTGAAACGATGAAAGTGAACAATAAAAATGAATTAGGGTTTTACCCTATTTTTCTTATTTTTATTCAAAAAATGACATTTTTTTTAATTTTTGCTTTTTCGCGCTTTTACCTCAAACGTTCGATTTGGGTAAAAACTCAGAGGGGGCACCATAGTAAACAGTCGTACGATTCGACCTAGAATCGTCGTCTAAAAAATGGAATAAATTTTTGCTTTCTCGTAAAGCGTGAAGAACTCGTCTTTAACGCATTTTTTTGAAAAATTTGCTAAAGAGGGGGCAAAATGTAGCACCCTAAAATTGGCATAGTTAAACCATTAGTAAAAAGTAGAAATTTGAATTTTAACCCCGAAACCGCTCGTTAACCGCTTACCTCATTTTTCGTGCCATTTTTAGAGGTTGTTGTGACCGTTGGACGATATCGTCGTCGATCTGACGATATCGTCCCAAATCGGATGAATTCGTCTGGAACAGAACGTCCAGACGATTTCATCCCAAAACCAAATTTTTGCAATTAGCTTCTATTCCAACGACCTCTCCAACTTGGGCAAAAGCGTGTCTGCATGGTTGGAGATTCCCACATTGAGGATCTCCCAGATTGGGATGATCCCCAACCTCCTAACCTCCCCCTAATCCTATATAAACTAGGATTTTTCTAGTTTATCCCCCTGACTCCCTCCCTGATCTCCCATCATTCGCACTTGTGTTTTCAAGTTTTGTTGCAGGATTTCACTGTGTTTCAGCCGGAGGTAGCTCGGATCGTCGTAGGCGATTCAACTACAATTTGAGATGATCCTGTCAAGATCGGCGATGATCTTGTACGATTACAGATGATCCGGTCTGCAATTCAGCTTGGGGGCAATCAGAGCCCTGAGTTTGCATTCTCTATCTCATTTTCCTTATTTATTGATGCATTAGATTAATTTACTTCTATTTTGCATCTTGGAGTTCACCTCATTTAGCATAATTGCATGATAAAATTCAAAATAAGTTTCCAAAATAGTGCATCTCATTTAATTTGATATCTAGATTTATCATTCAAACATCTATACTCTTATTTCTATCATTTTGCATCATTCTTGCAAGTGTATTTTTGGTTTTTGGTGTCTGTTTCCTTGATTGCAGGTTTCTGACGAATTCGCCTGATGAATTCGTCAGGTCGCTGACGATCTTGGGTGATCTCGGATGATCTCCTATGATTTGGGATGATTCTGTACAATTACAGATGATCCTGTCATATCCGGGATGATCTGGACTCCTACAAGCTTCAGAATCTTCATCAGACATCAGAAATCAGGTGTACTCTTCTCCATTTTATATATTCTCTCTATTCAATCACATTAGGATTCATTTATGTCTTCTGTCTTCATATAAATCAGAATCTTCATATAGAATAGCTTAGCTTCATTTTGGCCAACCTAGGAACTTGAATGATTGAACATAAAACGAACAAATCAAACCCATTGTCAAACCTAGGCGTGGAAACTGCCACTCAAAGTTTCCTGGTGAACCCCACCATCCATCAAAAATTCACCTTTATACCCCTCCCCCGAGAGGCGCGACCTTCAAAGGGCCTCTCCGTCCGAGGTATTGTTCCATCCTTTTCTCACCCCCTTTCGGGTACGGATCCTTTAGCCTGAAGGTAAGGGTGCAAAAAATTTGGGCGATACACATGGATCTCGAGGAGTTGACTGGGAGCAGATAGCAAGATGATGTTGAGGTGCGTAGCTCGAGGAGATGACAAAGCAGCTGAGGTGGCAGGCTGACATGGTGGTGATGAACTGGCAGCAGAGCTAGGCAACAACTGACGTGGCAGGCGATGACTTGGCAGGTTGAGTTGGCAAGGCGGTAGTTGACGTGGCAGGTGATGACGTGGTTAGATCGAGCTAGCAAAGTACTGACTGGGAAACACGTGGATCGAGGTTGGTAGAGTGTAGAGTGCTGACATGGCACAACCACGTGGTGGAGATTAACTGGTCGACATTGGGCAAAAGGATCGGTTGGTCGATTGCTCGAAGGCAATCGAATTTGATAGTGTTCATAGGCTTTGATAAAGCCTGAACACGCCCACCTCCCACTGCATGTGGGACAAATTTAAAAAAAAAAAAACTAATGTTTAGCAGCTCAATTTATATATGAGTGATTCCTCCTTCCTCCTGTCCGGCTAGCTTGGTCTAGCGGTCAAGGCTCCCGCTTGTAGAGAAGAGACCCGGGGTCGAATCTCGTTGGGGTCAAAATACAAAGTTTTTTATTTTTTTGTGTAATCACCGAAAAGCAGGGTTTATAAGGAAGTTTGACACTTTTCTACCACAACAGCCGCGTGGTGCAGCGGCTAAGCCTTCCGGGTAGACGACGGAGGTCAGCGGTTCGAATCACATCGGGGAATAAAACAAAAAAAAAGGTTTATTTTATAAAAAAATTTATTATTTAGTTTTTTTTAAAGGTTTTAGAAATCAATTTAATAATTTCTATTTATTTTTTATTTTTATTATGTTTTTTAAATATATCTTTATTTAAAAAGAATAATTAAAAAAATATATAGGAAGTTGTTAAATTAAAAAAAAAAAAAAAGCCTTTATTAAAACAAATTTTGATTTTTTTTTTTTTAAAGTGAAAAGATATTTTGAGGTAAAAGTTTTTTGGCATCATTAAGTTGTAACCCAGTTCATGCGGTGTGATTATGAGTAGATGATTCGGTCAACCGGATGCTATAATGCATTACTCTCTCTATTGAGAAGAGAGACACCTGATTCCTTTGACGAGAAAGTCCAATGGTACGGACTTCATACAGTGTTTTTCCAATTAGAAAACCAAGTGATTGCTCATCTGAGGAAATCGAACTCTGGATACGAGGCAGATTCTAAAGATAATATCTTCGAGCAAAGGATAGATGAGTCCGAGATGGTTGAAATAGTACCTGAAGGACAATCAAGTGAAAGTTATACACCCGTAGTGCCTGAAGTAGAAACAAGTGAGAGCTATACACCACGCTCTCCTAATTCAAAACTAGAAGAAGAAGAAAAAGAAGAAGAAGAGGAAGACAAACCAGTGGAGGTGAAACCGAAAACTCAAGAATGAGATGTTCTCAATAGACGTTATGAGCCAGCAGCAACACCAGAAGTCATTGTAATTAGTGACGACGAAGCAGACAACTTCACCTTTCCAGTTTTGGGCGATCCTCAAGAAGAAGAACGCCAAATCAGTGAGCATATTAAAAAGGCTAGATTAAATTTAAATTAGTGATCTATTTTGTACTTTTTTTGTACTACCTGTTTGAAGTTGAAATAAAGTTTGCTTTCTAAAATGGCATCCAATACTAGTCTACCAATCCCTAAGTTCAATGGTGGTGATTACGAGTATTGGTCAATTAAAATGAAAACTCTTTTGATAGGCAAAGGTCTTTGGGATGTGATTGAAGAGGGATATATTGAACCTACTACTGCTGATTGGGCAGCTTTGAATTTTGCTAATAAAAGGGCTAAAAAGGAAGCTCAGAAGAATAATTCTTCCGCCCTTTATCACATCCAAGCCACCCTTGACAGAAGTATTTTCCCTAGAATAGCTTCTTTTATAACTGTTGAATCTGCTTGGAATGCTTTACAAGAAAGTTATAGGGGTAGTGACCAAGTAAAACAAGTTAAATTACAAACCTTGAAAAGAGAGTTTGAAACTCTTAAAATGCAAGAGAGTGAAAGTTGGTGATTACTGTGTACGTGTGAAAGCCGTAGTAGATAAGATGGTCACTTTAGGAGAAGATGTAAAGCCTGAAGTTATAGTGAAGAAAGTGTTAAGGACACTTCTTCCTAAGTGGAATTCAGTTGCCATAATTATAGAAGAATCCAAAGACCTAACTTCTCTGTCTTTTGAAGCCCTCATTGGCTCACTTCTCTCACATGAAGAGAGGTTACAACAAACTCCTTCCACAAGTTACGGAGGAGATGATAAAGCCTTTGCTTCTCTTGAAGGCAGAGGTAGAGGCCATGGCAGAGGATAGTATAGAGGTAGAGGCAAAAATAATCAAAGAGGTGGAACTCCTAACAGAGGAGGAAATCAGAACCGAGGAGGATTCTTAAATAGAGGTGAACAATAGAATAGAGAAGGACAACAAAACAGAGGGAAACAATCAGGCAGAGGCAAATGAGGAGATAAATCAAAAAAATCTTGCTATAATTGTGGCAAACTTGGCCATTATGCTCATGATTGTTGGACGAAGCCTTCACAAGGAAGCATCAGCAGCCAGAGCAGTCAGTTTGGAAATTTTGGAGAAGAGGAAGAGGCCACAAATATCTTTCTCTCATATGGTCAGGTAGATCAGAACATGAATGATATATAGATCTTGGACACTGGGTGTTCAAACCATATGAGTGGCAAAGAAGAACTCTTTGCTACTCTAAACTCCTCATACAAATCCAACATCAAATTAGGAGATGATAAATCGTTGGCAATTGAAGGCATTGGAGCCATGGCAGTTCCAACTAAAGAAGGCATCAAAAAAGTAAGTGATATCTATTACACACCCCATCTCACAATATTCTAAGTGTTGGTCAAATGTTAGAAAAGAACTACAAGTTGCTTTTTGATGAGGGTAAATGCACTATTTTTGATAAAAATAATAGTAATAGAATCATTACACAAGTGCCAATTTCAAAGAATAGATTGTTTCCTTTAAAGTTTGGCCAGCCAGGGGGAGATAAGTTAGCAAATGTTGCTATTTCCAATCCAAGTGTCCTATGGAACTTGAGATATAATCATTTGAATTCAGCTAGTTTGAAAATGCTAACTTCACAAGCGATGGTAATCAGACTTCCTAAAGTTCAGGATAGTAAGGAAGTCTGTGAAAGGTGTGCTCTAGGGAAGCATGCCAGATCAAAATTTCCTCATGGACAAGCATGGAGGGCTAGCTATCCACTCCAGCTAGTGCATACAGACATTTGTGGTCCGATGCAGACCAAGAGTCTTGGTAACAACTCTTACTTCCTACTCTTCATTGATGATTTTACTAGAATGTCCTTGGATATATTTTTTGAAACATAAGGATGAAGCATTTGAATTCTTTGTCGATTTCAAAACAAGATTTGAAAGTGAGAGTAGATATTTTGTAAAATGTCTTAGATCAGATAGGGGAGGAGAATACTCCTCTAATGAGTTCTTGAATTTTTGTAAGAAACATGGCATTAAGAGGTAGTTCACAACTGCCTACACTCCACAACAGAATGGTGTCACAAAGAGGAAGAATCACACCATTGTGGAGATGGCAAGGTCTATGCTTCAGACGAATCATTTGACTAATTCATATTGGGCAGATGCAGCCAGGACCAGCGTACATATCTTGAATAGAAGTCCTACTTCATGTTTGGAAGGGCAAACACCTTACCAAGCTTGGTATGGTAAAAAGCCAAATGTTAAGTATTTTAGAGTGTTTGGCTCTTTGACATATTCTCACATTCCTGATGAGCTGAGAAAGAAGCTCGATCCAAAGAGTCAGGCATGCATCTTTGTAGGGTACTATGAGAATACAAAATCTTATAGACTCTACAATCCCAGGACTAGAAAGTTTGTCATTTCCAGGGATGTGATTTTTTATGAAGGGGGAGAATGGGGTAAGCCCCAAATATTTAGTGATGATGAATCCAATGATGTAGTTTCTAAGCAGGTGCAACAGTAGACACCACAGAAAGGTAAGAAATATCCTCCCACAAACTCAAGTTCATCTTCTGATTCAACTTCTTCACCAAGTCCTTCTCCGTAGAGATTAGTAAGTTCCTCACCAATGGACATCGATTATCCATCCAGAGGTAAGAGAACTCTACAGAATCATCCATCATATTAGATGGATAATTTTTTTTCAAAAAGATACGTTATGAGTCAAGCTAGTGAAATGAATTCTATTCTACAAAGATTAGAAAATATGCACTTGTATGGTGATGATGTCTCCTAGCAGGAACCTAGGGGAGATCTAGTTAACTATGCTTTGTTAACTAGTTCACAGCCTGAAACTTCTAGTTATGAGAAGACTTGTACTCAAAATATTTGGTAAGATGCCATGAAAGAGGAGATAACCTCTATAAAAAACAATGACACTTGGGAGTTGGTGAAGCTTCCTAAAGGAAATAAATGCGTTGGATGTAAGTGGGTCTTCAAGACCAAGTTTAATGCTGATGGTAGCATCGAGAGGTACAAGGCGAGATTAGTTGCAAAGGGATTCACTTAGAAATATGGAATTGATTATGAAGAGACTTTTACTCCTGTAGCCAGACAGGAGACTATCATAACAATTCTTGCCTTAGCTGCACATAAGGGATGGAAATTCCAACACATGAATGTAAATAGTGTATTTCTCAATGGTTACTTGATAGAAGAAGTGTATGTTGAGCAATCACAAGGATTTTAAGAGAAAGACAAGGAACATCTTGTTTGAAAAATGAAGAAGACACTTTATGGCCTCAAGCAAGCACCAAGAGCTTGGTACTCACGCATTGATGGGTACTTTAAAGATTTTGGGTTGATCAAAAGCAAAAATGAACCCATGCTTTACTACCTGAATCAAGGTAATGACATCCTCATAGTTTATTTGTATGTGGATGATCTCATTTTTATGGGTAGTAATGAAAAAGTCAATATGGAGTTCAAGCACTCCATGATGCAGGAATTTGAGATGAAGGATCTTGGCTTAATGAAATACTTTCTTGGAATGGAAGTCCATCAGACAGATTCAGGGATCTTCATCTCGTCAACTTAAGTATGCTCGAGATATGATTAAGAAGTTTGCTATGGAGTAATGCAAATCAGTTGCAACTCTAATTGGACATGGGATCCAATTAAGTAAGGATGATGGAGCACCAAAAGTTGATGTGACCACTTTCAGAAGCATTGTTGGGAGTTTGAGATTTCTTGCCAACACCAGACCAGAAATTCAATATTCTGTATCTCTTGTTTCTAGATTTATGTCTAATCCATCTGAGCTGCATTTGCAGGCAGCTAAAAGAATTTTGAGATATGTGAAGGGACTTTGGATTTTTGAATCCAATACTACAAAAGTGATACTATCAAGCTTGAAGGCTTCAGTGATAGTTATTGGGGCAACAATGTTGATGATAGAAAATCCACATCGGGTAACTGTTTTAGTCTTGGTTCGGGACTAATAACTTGGAGTTCCAAGAAGCAGACAGTAGTAGCGCTATCTTCAACAGAAGCTAAGTATATAGCGATCACTCATGCTAGTACTCAAGCTCTATGACTACGAAAGGTATTAGAAGAGATTGGAGAGCAGCAAAGTGGTCCAACTAGAATATTCTGTGACAACATTAGTGTCATTCAGTTGGCCTACAATCCTGTCCACCATAGTAGATCAAAGCATTTTGATATGAAGTACCACTTCATCAAAGATATGGTGGAAACTGATATTGTTGAGCTTCACTATTGCCACACTTTGGAGAACGTCATGGACATCTTCACCAAGGCGCTGACCAAAGCTCAATTTGTAAAGCTGAGAGACTGTAGAGTCAGTCCTCTCAACTTTAAGGGGGAGAATGTAGCAAGTGTGAACATGGATTATCTTCAAAAGGCTTAGAAAAAAGTGGATTTTTCTAAGCAAGTGTGAATTCTCTTTCCTATTGTCGGCTACGCTAGGTTGATGGTCGGCATGATATTTTATTATGTTTTAAATCCTTCGCCTTATTCTTCTCCTTATCCCTCCAATGTCCTTCCTCCTTCCCTACCGTCCATTTTCCCTTATCACTCCACTTCCTTCCTCTCCCCACGCTTGCTACCACTCCCTCTCCACTTCCTACTCCTTCATTCTCTCATCCTCCCGATCTTCCTCCAACCTCCCTTCCCTACTCTTTCGCATGTACTAAGCCTATATAAAGGTTTAATTATTGTAAGGTTAAGAGCTGGTTATTTTTATCTAATTTAATATTTCCCTGGTTATTTTTTGTTGTGTCAATTTTATCTCGGGCCCACATTAATCTAAGACTTATAGACATTTTCATTTATCGATCATGGGCCACTTTATATAATTATTTTCAAGAGCTCATTATCTTTTATTAAATGAATATTAATAAATACAAAATAAATTTATAAATATTATTTGAGATTATTTAATATAAAATAAAGTATTTTTTTATTTGGTTAGTGCGAGAAACTTTTACGACCAATGCATAGGGCTGAACAGGCTCCCCCAACCATGATCCCTCCTAAATATGAGAGCTATGCTTATCAATAGAGAATTTAACACACAACCACCCCCTCACACACTCACCCACACCTTGGTTTTAAAATAAAATAAAGTATTTGATAACATTTATTTTTAATTATTTAAATAAAAATATTAAAATATTCTTTAACTTGTTATATAAGATTGAAACGGGTTTTGTTCATATTGAATAATGACCACATAGTGGTATTACAACAACTTGACTATCATATTTATATCGCTTACAAGATTTGAACCTAGGTCTCCTCTTCAAATTTTTAAAAAAATAACCAATCAAACTTTTGCCATTGATATAAATAAGAAAATAAAATCTCTAAATTAAAATTCAATTTAAAATCTATTTTAATAAAAAAAAATTATTTAAAAATTAACAATATTCAATTTTCATGGATATAGCATTAATATTATAATGTTACCCTAATATAATTTGTTTAAACATAATACTATAATATAATTTAGTCAAAAACTAATGGTATTAATATTATTATAATATTTTAACAAATTATATTATTCTACTACTATAATAGATTGTATTAATATTATTAACTTTCACATGGGTGAAGAGGTCAAGACTTTATCTTTTTACCAATTAAAATATAATAAAAAATTATATTATCTGAGTTTTTTTTGTTAAAGAAAAAGGGATGTACTCGGGTCCCCATTCTTGATAAATCACAACTCTCTCCTTTAAAGCTTTAGAGTTTACAAACAGATTCAAGTCTCCTCTTAATTGAGTTACTATAACTAAATGCCTACGTCTTTTTTGATAAAAAGTCTAAATTCTTGATTTTCATTTTTTAGAACTTCTTCAATTTTCTTTATATATACAAATATTTTAGAATATAACATTCTTCTTCTTGACATTTTCCTGCAACAACCTTCATAATACCAAAACACAATCTCTACTGTCTATGCACTATATCTTAGTAGAATAACATTTCTAAAACTTTGCATTATCATAGTCCGTTTTACCAACTCTAGATTATTAGTTTCCCTCCTAACAAGATCTGTAACAAATAGTTTAGTAATCTCAAAAAGTTGAAAGTTCATAATTAAATCTTATCAAGGGATATATGCATAATAATTAAACTATGGTTCATTATATAATACAAGTGGAATTTTAATCCCAAATAACCAATTAAAAAAACATTTTATCATTTTAATGAGTTATGAAATGAATCTCATTCATATTATAATGAAATTTTAACAAATCATAATGGTATTATTTTAATAAATAATTTAGCAATCTTAAAAAGTTGAAAGTTCTAATCCATACTATGTTCAATAATCCAACCAACAACTCAAATAATCCATTCATCCATGAAGTCCTCAGATATTATCTTCTTTTGCTTTAGCATACAAAAACTTCTACTCTCTTCAAGAAATAATAGCTTGCTTTACCAAATTTGGACTATTAGTTTCCTCCAATGCATTGATCTATAAATAGATCCCCTGAAATGTTTTGTAATCCTCTAAAACATTATTTTGAATTTGTTCCTTTCAAAATTTTCTTGTCAACTTCAACTTAAATTATTACATCCTCTAACAATGGAAAAGGGAATTTAATTTCATGAACCTCTATTAAAATCCCTCCAGCCTATATGCACATTTGTTCCCTTTCCTTAACGTATATGTAAACCTGATTTCTTCAAACTATGTAGCAAGGTCTTGTATTTCCACACTGATCTCTAGTAGGTTCCATAGAGCCTTTGCTTTTCTCAAAATTATATTAATTACTATTAATTAATCACCTTCTATCTATACTTTGTTCTATTTCATTTGTCTGCATATTTTTATCCCTTTCAGTGTTGCCCAAGTTTCAACTTCATTATTTGTCCTATATCCACTATTGAAAGTGTAATGCTACAAAATCTCACCCCTATTATTTTCTATTGTTCCTCTTATTGGTCCTAGATTTCCATTAAAAACTCCATCAAAATTCAATTTGATCAACTCTGCTTTCAATGGTTTCCACTTTATATTTTGTTTGCCTTCTTTTTATTTTTTTCCTGTACCTACCATCATAATTCCAATTGATGACTTGACTCCATCTATCAAGGCTCTTTGCTTCAAGATTGGCGATTAGGTGAGTTGGTAGGGTTGGTTTAGACCTCTATGGCTAAACAAATCTTCCTTTTCTTACCTCTAAACTGCTTTCCTTTAAATATTCGTCTATTCTTTTCCAACCATTCAATCTAGAGTATTGTACCTTTTGACGAATCTTAGATTGTCTATAACATCTCATTTCTAATAATTCTTTGTCATTGCTTTAACTATTCTTCAATTTTGGTATTCATCACCATGCATTTACCAAACATATTAAGAATCTATTGCGATAGTTCCTAGGCTATCGAGCAGTGTCCTAAGAGTTGGTCTATATTGTCCTCCTTTTTACATAGAAGACATTGTGAGTGACTATGAAAGCCCCTTTTTCATTAGATTATCCTAAGATAATATTTTCTTATGACCTACTAACTATACAAACAGTTTGACTTTAACTTTTAAAATATTCGAAATATCTCAAATATCTTTCCATATTCTTATACCATTATTTTAATATTATAATATAATTATATAAATATTATTAATATTTATGTTAAATAAAATGAAGGCTTCAAGTTATTTAATATCTGTTGTAATCTTAAGAGTCTACATGTATATCCATAATAACATGGTAAGTGTATATATAATAGTAGGACTTGACCACCTAAATCTTAAGGTAGCAGTTGTTTAACATTTAATATCTGTTTTAATCTTAAGAGTCTATATATATATATATATCCTTAACATGATAGGTGTATATATAATAAGAGGATTTGACCGCCTAAATCTTAAGGTAGCGAGGACCACCGAGGCATGTCCTCTCACTCTTCTCACATTTTTAATGTATACGGACATAGTTGACAGGTTCACGTGAAACGTACACTCATCTATTGCTGCTCTTTTAAAGGGAAGAGGGGTACAATTCATAAATTGTATAACGATAAAACATGGGTACAATTCATAAATTGTATAACGATGAAACATGCTGCAATGTCTCTTCACTTTAGTACATTTTTATGGTGTATAAATATTCAATTTGTTTTTGTCTGAACATATGTTATGGTGTAAACGTAAAAATTGTATTGATTTATCTTAACATGTAAAATGTTTATTTTATTACTTTTTAGATATTGTCATGGCTCCTATTGCTTGTCCTTTACAAAGAGAATACCCCATGATAAAGAGGTGAATTGACCAATAGTTTAATATATTAGTAAAGATAGTTTAGAAAGATATCTGTTGGTTGATAGTTATTGAGATTGTTAGTAGACTGTCCCAATTTAATTTCTTGAAAAGTTAGATCTTGTTAACTTTATTTTTAACAAATTTTGTCAAGAAGAGAAATTAGATTAAAGTTTTGAAGGATCACTCAACCTTAACTTTTTATCTAAACTTTTTAGATGTGCAAGATAGTTTATACCCTCATAAGATAGAATTACGATAGAAATAGGTTAAAATAGAACAATTTAGTTAAAAAAAACAACAATTATAATAAATGATTATTTTAAAGAGCCCATAAGATGGTGGCCATTGAAAATTTAATTTTTTTCAATTATATATATATATATATATATATATATATTTTGTTTAAAAAGATTTAAATTTATGATTTTAAAGTATATTTAAAAGTTTATTATTTATACTTTTATGAGTTTTTAAAATTTAATTTAATTAATCAATTTATTTATAAATCTTTTCAAGCTTTTATAGTTATATTTATAATAATCTTTGGATATAGTTCAGGATGTGTTTAGATGATTTAGTTATTTTGAACATATAAACTATAAATATGACCATATTATTAAAGAGATTCAAATAACAATTAAAGAAAGTGACATAAAATTCAAGAAGAATATAATCAATGTATTTAGATAAGTCAAGAACAAATATAAAGTTTTTTTTGTTACAATTGTCAATATGTAGAACAACGTGTGATTTAACAAAGCACATGCAAATATATAGTCAAATATTTTAACAAAAGTGGCCCTTGAATTCAAGCATACCAATTGAAGAACCTTCTAATAACAAATGAAGTTAGATGTATTAATCTCATTTTATGTTTATTGTTATTAAGCTTGTAAAATTATGTTGTGGATTGTTGTTACTATTATCAATTTTTGATATTACATTTTCTTTTCTAAAGTTTTTTTGATTGATTCGTGGACGGGTTTTGAAAGGGTCCTTGAACCTTTTACAAAAAGAGCAGGCATCCGGAGAGGATCCTACAAGTCAGTCTTCCAAGAGCAAAAGGGAGAGAAGCAAAAAACTGACCTGAAAAAGAGGATGTCCCAAAAGAGAGCCAAAATAGGGAGATCCTTAGAGATAGCAAGGAAGAAAAATAACAGAAGATTAGGAAAAAAGGAGATAACCAAACAAAAATGGAATAGAGCAACCATGGTTACTCAGCATCCGTTGGAGCAAATAAATCCAGAAGCTCTTCAGGGATATCTTCTCCATACTTTTTCTTGAATTCTTCAAGAAGAGTGGTTGCTTGTTGGATGAGAGAAGAGCTCATACTAGCTACTCTGGACAGAGTTCCTAGTAGATCTTCAAGCCCTTGCAAGTAACATTTCCTTCTTATGAATCAGATACAGGAATCATGAAGAGAAAATTTTGGAGACCTAGGAGAAGCGCTTTGAGGGATCATGTTGCATGAAGGAGTTCACCCAGAAGTGCTACCATGCTTAGCTTTTTGAGAATCCATCACTTCATCAGAGTCATGGTCAGGTTCCACATGAATTGGAGATTTCTTTATTTTCCTTGACTAGGATTTGATGCAGACAAAGCATCCCTGAGTCTCCAAATTGACTTTGGGAGTGATCACTTCACTCTTAGGTTCGAATTCAAGAACCCAAGTGGCTTTTTGGTGGGAGGACTCAAGAAAATTCTTGATGGCCACCTCAAGATTAGAGTCCTCTAAATGATAAGATATTGGTTGAGGACCGATGAGAGGGTTGTTTAGGATGATTCTCATAACTGCCATGTTGGCTTACCTCTGAATAACATGTTGATAGATGATTAGTTGTAGGCCTCAATGAACAAGGAAATATGAGGAACCTTTCAGGATATTGCTAACAAATATTTCCATGGATCTGAATAAATACTTTGGAATAGTGATGTTTTTCCTCCCATGGTGTGGTTTAGAAAAGTAAAGTGGAAGCTCCTCAGGATATTGGTTTGGCCATCAACCACGAAATATTTGATAATTGGGACCACCACCTTATCCCAAGGCTTCAAAAGCCCCTTTATCCTTACTAATATTCTCACCTTTGTCCTTGAAAAGCAATTCCCTAGCCAACGAATGTTTCTCTCGATTAACTATTTCACCATCATCAGGGAAACCAATAATTTTAGTGAGAAGTTTAGTGTTGATAGTGAAGCTCAAACCTTTCACAGTGACTCTATCGTCAACCTAACTTTGAGCTAACTTCTTGGACAAGTCCATATCATGGCGTTCTTGAGGAAGGGTATAAAGCTAGCATCATCTAGAATATCCTTTATGAGTTTCTCCAACTAGAGCACTTTAGGTTCAAACCTGGAATCATTATCAGCCATGGGAGACATGAAGGGTTTCGAACAAGCATGGAGCTAAAGAATAGGGGAAGAAAAGGAAGGGGGTAGGAGCTGGTGGGCGACTAGATGGTTAGGAGAGGAAGAAAATGGGACAGGAACAAAGCTAGCATAACAACCAAAGGGATGAAGGAACATAGTCCAAATAGTAGAAATATGGAAGATAAAATGAATTAAAACAAAAGGTCTCTTATAAGTAAGGTTTGAGAGAGTTCAAGGACACAAACCAAGGCTCCTTGAATGGATAAATTGCATATCATGAAGGTGATCTCTTCTATGCTAATAAATCCTCCTCGATATCAATGTCAACTCATGGGATAAGGTGGTGGAGGAAAGGTCTTAATGGTGGCTAATGAGGAAGCCAAAAGGGAGGCCAACACACTTCAACAACAACAAATAGCTAGAGGTGAGGGAAACAAACCTAGAGAAAATAGAAACTTGGGCTTGAAAATGTGACTAACACTTCTAACCAAGGTATCACATTGAGAGGAATGCCCAACAATATCCAATAGGATAATATTAGAGAAGAGGAAAGCATGAGTAAGATAAACGTGACAATCACTACTTCCCAAGACATCAAGATGAAAGGAGTGCCAACCATTTTTCCACTAAATAATAAAAAAGGCACTGATCATTCTTTCATGGAGAGAGAAAGTTTTTTTTGAGAAATGATCACACAATCAAGATGTTAGCAATGGATAGAACCAATGGATGATGCTGACAAAAATAAAAAGAAAATTAAATTTCCATGTAGCCAGGAACTAAAAGCAAAGGCTAAAAACAAGGTGAGCACGAGCCGAACATGAGTTCCAAGAAACATCGTGGAAATACAAATACAAAAGACAAGGACACTTATTGGTAAGAAGAAAAAACCACATGGAAGATCTGGGGATAAGGTGGTGACAAAAAGGGAAGGTGATGAAGGCTAAGGCAATGAGAGATGAACGAGCTGACTTAGTAAGAGAAAGAATATGGGGATAAAAGGTAGAAGAAAATGGAGTGATTTACAGAGCGATTTTTGGGATTTCCGTGATTGGTGGGTATGGGTTGTTTTAGCCCATGGTATTGTGCCCACGGTATTCTAATACCACATTGTGGTTTAGGGTTGTAAGAGTTTCCTTTAATATTGATTGTAATGTCCCATTTCGGGCAAGGAGTGAAAAATAATATCAAAGGAGGTGTGGCTCTTGTTTGTTGGATTAGCCCATATTGGGTGAACCAGGGTAAATCTCTTGTGTTCTATGTGCATGTATTTTGTGAGTTGTTATTTTTATTCTGAATTAGTTATTTTTGCATTATTATTCTAGAATAAGTTTGGTCATATCTCTTCAACAAAAATAATGATAGGTTGCAAAAATGATGATAGGTTGCAGTAATAATGATAGGTTGCAACTATACTGATTGGTTCTAGCTATACCAATCGATTGTAATAGAGAGAACATTTTCGATCAGTTGCAACATGGAACCAATATCGATTAGTTGCAATAAAGGGACCATAGCTTATCGATTGTAGCAAGGAAAATCGATTGTAGTAAAGGGGTAAATATTGATAGGTTGTAATAGAGACCATAATCGATCAATTACAACATGGTATCAATGTTTATATATTTTTTTTTTAAAGCAAAAAACCCCTTGTAGGGTCGCCTTGGTCTGAGAGACCACGAACAGGGGGTTCTACACCGTCAAATTCACTCGGGAGTCGCACCCGACCTTGCCCGCACCAACATTATCAATTGGATTTTGGATATCCAATTTAGCTTTTTGGTAGGGTGGAGATTTGAACTTGGGACCTCCCTTGGAGGATTGCCCTCTCCTCTCCAACTCACCTACCACACCTGGGTGGAATCAATGTTTATCAATTACAACAAAGGGACCATAGTTGATCGGTTGCAGCAAGGATGATCGATTGCAACAAAGGGGTAAATGCTGATAAGTTGCAGTAGAGAGACTATAACTGATCAGTTACAACAAGGAGGTAAATACTGATAGGTTGTAGCACAAAAAATATAACCGATCGATTACAACAAGGAAAGCATAACTGATATATTACAACAAGGAGCCTATGTTGATCGATTACAACAAATGATTATGTTTCTGATTGGTTGTAGGAAATGGTTTCATTATGTTGCAGAAAAGGGTTCTATTACCGATGGGTTGTAGTTGTGGCATGTGTGAAATGCTCAAATACCACATGTCAACACAAAATTAAATTCTTGCATGCAAAATATTATAAAAGGGCATAAACAATCATTTTTTCACCTTTTTCTCATGCAAAAGAAACTATATGCCCTCCTTTTCACCTTTTTCTCACGCAATCATTTTTTAATATTTTATCATTGTACCTCAATTATTTTTAAACCTTTTCTCACCATACCTTAGTCATTTTTTCACCTTTTTTTCATTTAGAATGATTTTTCACCTTTTCTCACCGTACTTATCATTTTTAACCCTTTTCTCATTGTACAAGCACCGTACTTATCAATTTTTCACCTTTTTTTCATTTAGAGTGATTTTGGAATACGAAAAAGCACCTAGTATGATAATAAACCTCAAGATTTAAACCTTGGACATTCGTCCCCCTTACGGGGTTTTGATGAACCAATTGGTCTACACCTCAGACCTAAGTCATCATTATCGAACATTTTACCTTCCACCATCTATGAAATAATCAAATGGTATCCCCTTCCACCCCTATTCCCTCTAAAAATTCTTTCAAAAATCTTGTGTGCCCCCTTATTTATAAAATATTAACAACAACAGGCTACGACATCATGGGTCATCGACTCTAGTCTTTAGGGTTTAGTGTCGATGCTGTAGTACGAGATATACAACAAATTATTGCTAAATATTGTTGTAGGTTGTAACAATGATTCAACCACTTTTAATATTAACATCAACAACAAGAATGTAAGGTTTTCTGCTAAACCCTCAAATATCTGTAGATTGACAACATTGCCTCACAAGGATTGTGATCCTATCATATAAAATTTTGTATTAACTGAAGAAAACAAAGACTATATAGAGACCAAATTTGAGATCCCCTCAGAATATTTGAAAGGTATAAATTTGCATTTTTTTAATACTTTTATATTTATTTGAAGTTGAAATTTAGGGTCCTTGTTTGCAGGTATAACTCTAGTTTTTTTTTGCAGTTTTCGCTACCAAGTCTAGAAGGGGCTTTATTTTAGCTTCTATTGCTGATAAGTTGTTTTTGAGGGTGTGTCAAAATATTCCAAGCTAGACTCATTTTACAAGGAAGACCGACAGACCTTTCATTCTAGGCATTGACATATTTGGTTCGTTGTCTTGTAGACCAAAACTTTGACTGATGCACCTATGTTTTACAGCAGATCAGAACAGATCTCCACAAAGTTAAAAATTAACACTTCTACAATAATCAACACATGCAATTACATTCTTTCCTTTTTTTATGAATGTTATTATAATTTCCAAAATTCTGTAGTACCAATCTTACTGCATCCAGACTTAGCCAATGTTGGCATGATAGTACTATAGGTGTAGATAAATTTTACTTTATATAAAACTAATAATTTTTATATTCAATTACATTTTTTATTTTTATTTATTTTACAATTTATACATAAACGCAGGAATCCTTTTCCTCTTCAAAATGGGGTACTGCTGTTAGAGGTCATAATCCAGAAGAACAAGATATTTTGAAACACCTTCGCAATCAACACCATTACACAGAAGATCTACAAAATACTTAAGGTCTTCTAATTATCCTAATCCTCATCAACCTCCACCTGCACATCAACTGCAAACTGGTGTTGATATCAGTGAGGCCACATCCACTACACGTAAGCTTTCTATTTCAATATTGGGTTCATGTATTAATTTAGTTAAAATTATAATATATAAATTTTTATGATTTTTTTTAATATGTTTTCAGATATAAAACACATAACATGCTATTACGAGGTGTAGTTGCGCAAGAGATCTCATATTTGACCAATAAGTGTAATATATTTACATTAAATTTTAAAGTCTACCTTCACAAAATTTGTAACAAAATTTTATTATGATTTTTTAGTTGCTTCACAACATTATATTCAAGGAAGATAACAAATGATGCCACCTCCTCCTCCACCACATCAACAAAAAATGCGAGGTCAACAACGTATGGATAGAAAAACTTCCAACTTTTTCTTTTAGTAATTTCTCAAATTCATAGTCATTCAGCTTCGAGGTTAGCTAATCCTCCACTTGATGAGGATTACCTTTTATAGGGAAACATACCCACTTTGTTTCAAGCAATAGATGTGCTTCGAGATCATCAAAAGGAAGCACAAGAAGAACATTCAACTCCATCTCCTCAGACCTCATCTCCTCCTAGAGAAACTGGTAGCCCTCATCCTCTAACCGAGGATGAGAAAGTAAAATTTTCTGAAAAAAATTTAATATCTCACAATTATGAAGCAACCATCACATATACGTTGCTTTAGGATGTAAAAGAAATGAAAGAATCAGAGTATCAGGTAAAAGTTTTAATAAAGGAAATGAATACCTGATTCATTTTTTTTTTTAAAAGGGAATACTTTTTTTCTTTTGTTGAAAATAAACCAAAAAAGCTTGATGCTCTACTACATCAAGCTCAATCTGGCACAATGAAGGTTACAACTTCTTATGATGATGAAATTTTAAAAATTATGTTGAATAGGTTGGAGAACATAAATGTTGAAGCCTAGGCTTATTTTAATCAATGGACATTTGATAAGAAAAAATTTGTTGTTGCTCTATTTGCAAAGAATGTTGCCAAGGTTAGACTAATGTCTTCTAAATTTTGTTTGTTCTTTTTTTTTTTGTAATTGTCTACTAACTTATTTCTTATTTTTTATTTTGCAGGCCAATTTTGATAATATAAAGAATCAGGTTAAAAACCTGCAAGATTATCTACAAATGGCAAAGGACTACTTGCTGGCTTCTATGAAAATGAAAGAAAGATTGCAAGAAATAGTTAGAGAGAACAACACTTTTAGGAAGATCATAATCCTACATGGGTTTGATCCTGATATTTTGCTTAAGAAGAAGGGTAAATAAGTACTTGCAATAGTAACTAAAGATCCTGTAAAATAAGAAAAGGCCTTGCTCGAAGTCTTAGAACAAGTAGAGAAAGTCATGGTTAGATCTAGAGCAATGGAGGAGCAAATTGATAATCAAATTGATGAGGAAAGACCTGTAGCAGAGGAAGTGGAGATATTAGATATAGGATCTGTATCCCATGAACTGTAGAATGTAGAGGTAGCACAAAAGGGAAAATAATCTAAAATTATCTCTAGAACCCAATATAAGGAATGAAAAAGTTAAGGCATTACAGTTGTTGATTGGAAATGTGTTATTGTAGTCAACAATTTAGAATTGTCAAAACACATTTCTATGAAATGTTATTTCAAAAAATATTTTTATGCTATTTCAATGTATATTTTTGTGCATTTTTACAATGAGTATTATGTTATTTCAATGTATATTTTTGTGCATTTTTACAATGAGTATTATGCTATTTCAATGTATATTTTTGTGCATTTTTACAATGAGTATTATGTTATTTTGGTGTTATTTCCATAGCTTTGTATTTTTGTGTGTTTTTACAATAAGTATTCTGCTATTTCCATTGTGCTTGAGTTTATGAAGGATACATCTATGCATGGGTTTAAATTTTTAGTTTATTCAAAGCCAAAGCATAAAACATAAAATTTTATAAACAAAGCTATGATATAAAAATGAGTATTTTCTTGTGCTATTTCCATAACTTGAGTTTTTTGCTATTTCCATTTATATTGTTGTGTTATTTCCATAACTTGAGTATTATGCTATTTGCATTGTGCTTTTTAAACTACATACAACACTTTCTATAAGAAATATTTACTAACATGTTTGGTTTGAAAATTTTCAATTTATTCAAAGCCAAAATATACAACATAAAATTTTGTCGATATAGATAGTTAATACTATAAAAATGCTATGGTATGAAAATAAAGTCTTATCAACGAAGACAAATGATATCAAATACAGATTACTATTAATTATATGATTTTTTTAATCATTGAAATTTTACAATGGAGGAAGTTGAAACAAAAACTTCTCGTCTTCTCCATATTTGAATCCCGTGTCTCCACAATCTAATCACTACAAGTGTCATTATACTCATTATCAAGAATATTAATTATACTTCTTCGGTTTGCTAGGGATTTCTGTTGGACATTTTGAGCTCATTTAGTTGTCATTGATGTCAAGGTGAGAAGTCATCATTGATGTCAAGGTGAACACATGAAGCTATCATTAATACCATGGAGTACACCATTACTGTCACTAGGAACAATGCAAAGAGTTGAAGAAAAGTTGTCAAAATATTGTTTTATAAGGGTTTGTGTTAAAACCATGGTGAAAATTAAAAGGTTTTTATTAAAATCATTATAAGGATATAAAGGCTTCCTTAAACATTGTGATGGCAGAATTAAGGTTTTTATTAAAACCATGGTGGCAGAATAATATTCATCAAATCAATGGAGTACAAATTAAAGGTTTAAATTTTATCCCAAGGAAGGCTTTAATTTTTATTAAAGTCAATGGTTTATAAATATAATTTATAAAATTTAAATTCTTTTAGAATTTAAATAATTTATAAATTATAAAAGGTTTTAAAAAGCATCGATGTCATCAAACTTTGTGGAGCACCAACGTCTATGGAAAAAGGGGAAATCGTGTATAAATACCATGCCAAAGAACATTAGAACTTACCTTCTTCGATTAAATTTTATGCAACCAAAGAGAAAGATAATTCGTGAAATCTTTGAGGAAGAAGACAAACTCGTGTTGTCTTTTAGCGCCAGGGAAAAAGACGATAATGGGAGGAGAAGGCCTCACTCTCATTGGACAAGGTGGTCCATTGGTAGTGCATGTTTCGTGAGAGAGTTTGAATTATAAGTGACTATGATCACGTGGTGGTTAGTTTACGTGTTTGTCTTGAGCGCCAAGGGAAGAGCTTTTTGGCACGCACTTGTTTTGAATGCCTGACTTAGGAGAAAGAGCACAAAGTGCTCCTAAGCTTTCAAGAGTGCGTCTAGCGCACGCGGTGGTCAAGCCCGTGACTAGAGTGCTCACGGAGGTAGAGATTGTGGGTTCAAATCCCACTAGTGGCAAAGGTATTTTTAATTAAATTTTATTTGCCTAAGGTTTTCTATAAAGTGTTATTTGGAGTTATAAGGGTTTATGAAAGGTTGTTTGATTGATAATTGATTTATGTTATTTCGAGTTATAAGGGTTTATGAAAGGTTGTTTTATTGATAAGTGATTTATGTTATTGGAGTTATAAGGAAAGTAGATTTGATTTTTGCCAAAGTTATTTTTGCCATTAAATCTGAGTAAAGAGGTTTTGAGTTAATTTTGGTGGATGTTGAATTTATTTTTAATTGGGAGATTATAAGGTGTTATTGGATAAATATTTTATGTATGTTGATGGTTGTTTTGAAAGATGGAGTGATAAGGTGTAATTGAGTTTTTACATTACATTGTGAGAAAGATTTATCTTCTAACCTCTTTGAGCTTGGCATAGAAGTGTTTGTGGTTGTGACATATTTATGAGATCCCTTCATCATCAAGAAAAAGGTATGAGAACATTCTTCCATAGTTGAGTTGATTGATTGGTTTTCTGGAAAATAAGTTTGGAGTGAAAAGGACTTGATTAGGGTTTCCTATTGAGTGTGTTGAGTTAATGCTTCAAGGTTTTTTGGAATAAAGAATTGTTGTTAAACCTTGTTTGATAAGCATTATTGTTGAAGCCATTTATTGTGAGAAGAACTTGAATTAGGGTTTGAAAAGAACATGAGTATCATTTTTATGTGAGAGTTGTTTTATAAGAATTGTTGTTGAAGTGAGTTATTGAGTGAAGAACTTGAACTAGGGTTTGCAAAGATCATGAGTATCATTGTTATGTGAGACTTGTTGTTGAGCATTGTTGGAAACATTTTGAGTTGGTATGCTTGGACTAGGGTTTGAGAGAGAGGATTATTTCATTGAGTGATTGGTTGAGTAGAGTTGGTTGAGCCTAGTCAAGTGGATGTGTGAAGTGATTGTTCAAGTTCCATAAAACAAACTATTCTATATTTTGAATTGAGTTGAGAAAGTGATTGAGCATTGAGTTGAATTTGAAGCATATTGAGTCTCTAACAATTCTCCTTATGTTTCTAAGAGAGTGATTGAAAGTAATTGAGCATTGTGATTAGTATAGAAGCATATTGAGTCTCTAACAATTCTCTTTATGTTTCTATGAGATTGGACAAGTTCTATGTGGACTTGTTGAGCAGATTTGAGGTAAGTCTTTGAGGAGACTTGTGGACTAATTTTGTGTGAGCTTTTGTGAAAGCTTACAATACAGATTTGGATAAGTTCTTGAGAGGACTTATTGAGAATATTTGGACAAGTTCTATAGAGGACTTGTAGAGTAGATTTGAGCAAGTTCTAGAGAGGACTTGTGGAGTAGATTGGACAAGTTCTAGAGAGGACTTATGGATAGATTGGTGTGAGATTTTGATGGAAGCTTACAAGACAGATTTGAGACAAGTCTTTGAGAAGATTTGAGAGCAGAGTTGATTGATTTGTTCAAACCTTGAGTTAAGGTTTAGGGTAGATCCAGTAGAGTTGAGACAAGCCTTGAGTTAAGGCTTGAGGATAGAGATCGAGGATAGATTTGTGCTAGACCAAAGGACTATGTTTAGTGCAAATTTGAGATAAGAGTTTGGTGCATATTTGAGGATAAGTTTGTGCCAGACTAGAGATAGAGATTGAGCAGAGTTGTACTAGACCGAAGGACTATGTTTAGTGTATATTTGAGATAGATATTTGGAGGTGATAGAGCATAGAGGATAGTAGTCTCTAGTGGATAGAGATCCATTAGCTAGGGTAGTGAGGACAAGTCTTCTAAGTGGGGACAAGAGTCTTCAGTGGAGAGAGATCCACAAGCTAGTGCAGTGGAGGTAGTAGTCTTCTAGAGGATCACCAACCAGAGTAGAGGAGAAGGAGTTCTCTTGTGGATAGAGATCCATGAACTTGATTTAGGGGATTGGTGTCTCCTTTGGACAAAGGTCCATAAACATTATAATAGGGAAAGGATTCCCAAGAGATTGATTGAGAAAATTTTAGTGAAATATTTTCTCCGTGGAGTAGCCCACATTGGGTGAACCACGTAAATTATGGTGTCTCTATTGTGTGTGGTGATTTATGCATTGCTTTGATTACTGCTATTTATATTGCTATATATACATTGCATAATATTGATTTGGAAAGAAAAGTAAAAAGTGGTCTTATACTGTTCACCCCCCCTTCTCAGTATAAGCTTGTGTTCTTCAATTGGTGTTAGAGTGGGTTCCTTCATAAGAGATTAACAACTTGAAGGAAAAGCTAACAAGAACACAATGGATTCTAAGAATGTGTCCTCGGATAATTCAACACCAGTATTTGATGGAAGTGACTATATATATTGGAGTATGAGAATGAAGATCTACCTGATGGCACTTGGCAATGAAATTTGGGAAGTAGTTGAATTTGGATATGATCCCTTAATTAATCCTCCTACAAATAAGGAAGGTAAGCTCCTACAACATTACAATTCAAAAGTAATGAATGCACTTTTGAGAGGTTTGCATAAAATAGAGTCTATGAAAGTTATGCATTGTCAAACTACAAAAGAAATGTGGGATAAATTGCAAAATATATATGAAGGAGATAAATGTGTCAAGAAAGCAAATATGCGAAATCTCAAAGGACAATTTGAAGAGTTAATAATGAAGGATGAGGAAAAAATTAGTACTTATCTACTTTGAAATGATGAGTTTGTTAATGCTATGCAAGGACTTGGAATGAAGATTGATGAATCAGATGTTTGTGATAAAGTTTAAAGAACTCTTCCAAAAATATTCAGTGAAAAGGTTTCTGCTATAGAAGTGGCAATGGATGGTGATACTTTGACAAGAGATATGTTACTTGGTATTCTTACAACACATAATATAAGAACAAAAGAGAAATCAATTACTCAAAAAGTAGCATTTAAAGCAATCAAGAAGACAAAGGGTAAGAAGTCAGAATCAAACAATGAGTCATCCAGTGATGAAGAAGCAAATTATGGCAAAAGGAATAAGGATTCAAGAAGATATAGAGATACAATATCTATTAAATGTTTCAATTGTGGAAAGTATGGTCATTATGCAATTGATTTTCAAGAAGCTAAGAATAACAATGATGAAGAAAAATAGGATCACAAGAACAGGGAATCAAAAAGTGTAGAGGCACCAAAAGAATAGCAAGGATGGACAAAGAAGACAAGGAAACAAGTTCTTTCAAAGACAAAAGAGAAGCTACTATGCAGATAAAGCAAGTAAGTACTCAAGTGATAGTGATGCTAGTTTTTCAGAAAATGATAGAGATGAAGTCCTATTTATGATTGAAGAAAAAGAACAAGTTAAGAAAAGGACTCCAATAATTCTCAAGTGTTTTAGATGTGGTAACTTTGGACATCTTGAAGATAATTGTACAAGGGATGGTTATAGTTTCAATGATGATGAATACGAGGATGCACTTGAAGGACCAGATGAAAACATTCTAATGGCATTAGAAGAAGAAGTAGGTGATCCTATAAAAGACAAGTCAATAAAAAATAAAGATGTGGACAAAGGTAAACAAATAGAGGAATATTCAAAAAAGGATGGATATGATCTCAAAGGAGAACTTATTTATGCCCTTGAAATGGTAAAGAAGGTAAGAAAGCAACACTCTAAACTTGAAATTCAGTTTTAGGAATGTGATGAAGAGAGAAGATTGCTTATAGAGGATTTAGAAAATTCAAAGGCTAAGGCAAAAAGGTTCAAATATAAGTTAGAAGCAAAGATCTTAGAATGTGAAAAGTTAGCACAAGAAGTGGCACTACTGAGAGAAGATTTAGAAGACTCCAAATTCAAGCTAAAAGGGTTCAAATTTAGCTCAAAGAACTTGGATAAGTTCATCAAGATACAAAAGCCTACATCAAGCAAAACAGGTCTTGGATTTTAATAGGTTCAAAAGAAATGGGAAGGAAAGTCAACCTCAAGTTTTGGAGGAGAAGAAAATTTAGAAGAAGATAGTGTAAAAGAGAGTGAGACATCTGAGGATGAGTTGGAAAATAGAGAGTTAAATAAGAACAAAAATAATGCACAAAGAAGATACAAATGAAACAACAATCAGAATAGGTCAAGAGAGACTAGGAGACCAATGAGATCAAGACAAGGAGACTTCAATGGAAGATGTTTTTCATGTTACAAGTTTGGGCACATGGCTTCACAGTGCAAGACATAGGAAAGAAAGGAATATGGGAACATAAGGCTTTTCCATGGGTATTTTGAAGAACACAAGCTTATACTGAGAGGGGGGGTGAACAGTATAAGACCACTTTTAACTTTTTCTTTCAAAACAACTTTCAATTCAATATTATGCAGTATAAAGATAGCAGTAACAACAACAGTAATCAAAGCAATGCACAAAACACCATCCACAAAGTGACACAACAATTTACGTGGTTCACCCAAAGTGGGCTACTCCACGGATAAAACTTTTCTCTAAAAGTTATATCGCAGTTCTCTGGGAAACCTTCCCAATTACAAATTTTATGAGCCTCTGCTCAAAGGAGATACCTTCCCCTTAACTCTGCTCTGGCTGGTGATCCTCTAGAAGACCTCTGCCTCTTCAGCCCTTAGCAAGTGGAACTCTATCCATAGAAGACACCTGTCTTCCCTGCTCTGGCTGGAGACCTCTGTCCTCACTCTATCACCTCAACGCTGGTCCTCGAATTTGCACCAAAACATAGTCCTTCGATCTGGCACAAATGTCCTCTTCCTCTTTCTCAGGTTTGCACCAAACATAGTCCTTCGGTCTGGCACAAATCTGTTCTCAACTCTGCATCAATCTCTATCCTCAAATGGTCCTCAAATCTGGTTCACAAAAATGGTTCACCAGCTTGCATTAATGTTGGCTTGATCTTCACCCAAGTCTTCAAGACTTGTTTCAGATCTGCTTTGCAAGTTCTCACTTAGAACTTGCCCAAAGCTGCTCCACAAGCTTCAACAAAAAGCTTGCTCAATGCTGTCCAACAAGCCCTCTCAATGACTTGTCCAAAACCTGCTCATACATCCCCACCGAAACCTATCCAAAACCTCAGCAAGCTCACAAAGACAACTTGCTTAGCATGAACTCACAAAGAGAATTGTTAGAGACCCAATGTGATTCATTAACATCATAGAAGCATAAAGAGAATTGTTAGAGACTCAATATGTTCTATACTTAACTCCCAATCTCAATCTCAAATCTCAAAAGAATAAGATAGATGTAATATGCTTTTCTTAAGAACATGAAACACAAATCTGTCTATGCAAACACAGCCGCAATCACAGCCGCCCTTTGATTGAAATCCAACCTTTGCACTGTCTTCGTAAATATAGTAGCACTTCAACACTCTGCGATCGAACTCCTCATTCAGCGCATCAACTCGCCACTTCTGCGCTATCTACGCTGTTATGGCTGCATCTCGCACACCTCACTCGAATCGACTCGACTCGGTCTTTGCGCACCGTGGACTTCACTTGCGCAAGTTCGATACGCACATTCGATCACTTAAAACTCAAAAATAGTCCTCCTTTTATAGCATTAATTCATGATCAAAAACTTAATCTTTAGTCGGCTATTACCCTAAAGATCGTCGACTACAAAACCCTAATCTTCGTCGGCCCAGATTTAACTTTGTCGGCTTCAACCGCCTCTGCCGCCTCTGTCACTTTCCTGTAGCTTCTACCGCAAAATGACAACATGTCGCGATATCGTGACACCTTTTCCAGCCGTACACCTTCTTTAGCCTGTTGTCGTGAAATCGTGACACCTTGGCCTTTGTCGACTTCCTTTGTGCTTCTGTCGTGAAATCGTGACACTTTTGCCTCTTGTTGACGTCATCTTCACTTCTGTCGTGAAATCGTGACCCTTCTGTCTTCATGGCCTTCTTCTCTGCTTTTGTCATGAAATCATGACATTACTGACGCCGTACAGTCTCTCTCCTCTTAGAGTCATGAAACTATGACATGTCGCGAAATCGTGACATCTTCCTGTGCTGGAGTCTGCACTTGCCTTCTGGTCGTGAAACTGCGACATGTCGCGAAATCGTGACATCTTCATCCTGTTGGCTTCTTCACTTCTACCTGTCATGAAATCGTGACACTTTCTACATCCGTACATTTTTCTTTCATCCTGTCATGAAATCATGACGCTTTCAGCTTTCGAAAGCTTTTCCTGCAACCTGTCATGAAATCGTGACACTTCTGGCTTTCGTACGCTTTCTCCACTGCCTATCACGAAATCGTGACACTTTTGGCTTTCGTACGCTTTCTCCACTACTTGTCACGAAATCGTGACGCTGCTCCTTTCAGACTCTTCCCTTTGCTGCATGTCACGAAATCGTGACGCTTCTCATTTCGAGCTTTTCAGCATGTCACGAAATCGTGACAGTCCTCACTTCGACCTCTGTAGCATGTCACAAAAACGTGATAGTCCTCACTTGGAACTTTGCATCATGTCACGAAATCGTGACAGTTCCTGAAAACTTTCTCTCTCTTCGATCTTGTCACGAAATCGTGACAGTTCACACTGTGGACTCTCTCTTCTGCAACATGTCATGAAATCGTGACACTTTTTCGTCCGTACAACCTCCTTTGCAGAATGTCGCAAAATCATGACACTTTTCTTTCTCTGCCTTCTTGCACTGTCCGAGTCACGAAAATGCGACATGTCACGAAATCGTGACACTTTTCATCTTGCTCTTCTCTCTCCTCAAACATGTCGCGAAATCGCGATAGTTTTGCCAGTGCTTTCTCTCTCCTAAAACATGTCGCGAAATCATGACAGTTTTTCCAGCCGCCTGCATACTTTTTCTTACTTGTCTTTTTCTTGATCTTTTGCAACTGGGCTACTCTGATCTTCTTGGAAACTTACTGTCCATGCTGAAACCTTCATCAAAACAAAATCTTTGACATCAAACCAAAATGCTTCAAGACCTTCTTGACATCAATGACAACATCTACACATGAGCAAAGGCAATGTACCCAAGGTACCCAAAATTGCCAACAATCTCCCCCTTTGTCATTGATGGCAACCCTTAACTGAAAAACACTACTCAAGAGCCAAAACTGAAACCAACTGTGCTCTCAACTGAGAATCTGCCTTTGAAGTTTTGCTCCCCCTGACTTGAAGCTTTCCTCTTCACTTGAAGCTCTCCCCCTTACTCATATCTCTCCCCCTTTGTCATCAATGGCAAAGGGTCACCTTTGGGGCTCGGGACTAAGAATGAGCTTCTTAGCTTAGTCCCTCCCCCACCTCCTGATGAGGTGGTTAAAACAGGGGTGGGAGTAAAACTCCCATTAGGCACTGATCATTATCAGGGTCTAAAACTTCCTTGTCGGGCCTTCTCTTGAACTCTTTGTCCAAATTCCTATTCTTGTTACTGTTTTGATCCTCGGACCTGTTCATACTACTGTTCTTGTTATCGTTCCTGTTCTTAACCATGTCTTGATCCTTGGACCTGTTCATACAACTTTTCCTGTTCCTGTATTTTGGAAGTACAGCTCTACACTGTCTAGCTGTGTGACCATCATTGTTGCATTTATAACAAGTAATAAAGTCTGTTCTTTGAATCCGCATGTTTTGACTAACCCAGTTCCTGTTATTTTCCTTGCAAAAAATTGCCTTGTGCCCAAACTGTTGACATGAGTAGCAATACCCTCGAAAGAAACTAGCACTTCTGAATTTGTCGTTAACTTTCTTCACTTGAGCCATGCAATGTACAACCATGTGACCAAACCTGTGACACGCAAAACATCTGCCATGAAATTTTCTTTTATTCGACCTCTTGGGTCCCGAAAACTTCTTCTTCGCATTCTGAATTCTATTTTCTGTTTCTGCGCATCTGTCATCCACGGATTTTTTCTCAGAAATACTCTCCTCATCAGAACTCTCTCCTTTTTGAAATCTCTTACCAGATTTCCCAACCTGTTCCTTGTGCGGCTTAACAAAACCGAGGCCTGTTTAATCTGTTGTCTTTCTTTGACCTTTGATGAGAGATTTAACCCTTTTGGAGTTATCTTGAAACCTGTACAACTTATCCTTGTACTCTTTAGTTTCCTTTTTCAAAGAAGCCATTTTCTGTTCTAACTCACTATATTCAAGAGCCTTAAACTCTAACTCATCCTTGAGTTCAGCATTCTTCTTTCTTTCCTTTTTCAAAGCACTAAGAGCATTAATAAGTTCTCTTTCAAGATCCTTTATTTGTTTGCTTTCTGAATCATCAAACCCTTTTTCAGATTTCTTATCACTAGAGGTGCTACCTTTTTCAAAAACCATACAAGCATCTTCCTTACAGTTTTCTGAAGCATCTTCATACATACTCAAAAACAATTCATTATTTGTGCACTCATCCTCAAGGTGCCCAAAATTTCCACATCTAAAACATTTCATGATAATGAATCTATGTTTCGGTTCTTCCTCTTTTTCTGAAATGAACAACATCTCATTTTCAACATCACTTGAAGAACTTTCAATATCATTACTAGACCACTTACTTGCTTTGTCTAGGTAGAAGCTCTTCTTGTGCTTGTGAGAATACCTCTTTCCTTGATTGCTTTGCTCATATTTATTCTTCCTGTGATGCCTATGCCTTTCAGAATCCTTGCTCTTACAATCCTGTTTGTCTTTATCACTTTCATCCTTGGTAGCAGTACAGTTAGTAGCATAATGACCAACCATTCCACAATTGAAACATTTGACAAATTTCATACCTTTGTGCTTTCTTGAGAACTTGCCCTTCTTGCTGTAATAAGTCTCATCATCACTAGAAGACTCATCAATAATAGGTGTTGTATTACTACATGAATGATCCATTGTGTTCTTTGCTAGCTTTTCCTTCAAGCTATTAAACTTTTCGAAGGAACCCGCTCTGATACCAATTGAAGAACACAAGCTTATACTGAGAGGGGGGGGTGAACAGTATAAGACCACTTTTAACTTTTTCTTTCAAAACAACTTTCAATTCAATATTATGCAGTATAAAGATAGCAGTAACAATAACAGTAATCAAAGCAATGCACAAAACACCATCCACAAAGTGACACAACAATTTACGTGGTTCACCCAAAGTGGGCTACTCCACGGATAAAACTTTTCTCTAAAAGTTATATCATAGTTCTCTGGGAAACCTTCCCAATTACAAAGTTTATGAGCCTCTGCTCAAAGGAGATACCTTCCCCTTAACTCTGCTCTGGCTGGTGATCCTCTAGAAGACCTCTGCCTCTTCAGCCCTTAGCAAGTGGAACTCTATCCACAGAAGACACCTGTCTTCCCTGCTCTGGCTGGAGACCTCTGTCCTCACTCTATCACCTCAACGCTGGTCCTCGAATTTGCACCAAAACATAGTCCTTCGGTCTGGCACAAATGTCCTCTTCCTCTTTCTCAGGTCTGCACCAAACACAGTCCTTCGGTCTGGCACAAATCTGTTCTCAACTCTGCATCAATCTCTGTCCTCAAATGGTCCTCAAATCTGGTTCACAGAAATGGTTCACCAGCTTGCATTAATGCTGGCTTGATCTTCACCCAAGTCTTCAAGACTTGTTTCAGATCTGCTTTGCAAGTTCTCACTTAGAACCTGCCCAAACTGCTCCACAAGCTTCAACAAAAAGCTTGCTCAATGCTGTCCAACAAGCCCTCTCAATGACTTGTCCAAAACCTGCTCATACATCCCCACCGGAACCTGTCCAAAACCTCAGCAAGCTCACAAAGACAACTTGCTTAGCATGAACTCACAAAGAGAATTGTTAGAGACCCAATGTGATTCATTAACATCATAGAAGCATAAAGAGAATTGTTAGAGACTCAATATGTTCTATACTTAACTCCCAATCTCAATCTCAAATCTCAAAAGAATAAGATAGATGTAATATGCTTTTCTTAAGAACATGAAACACAAATCTGTCTACGCAAACACAGCCGCAATCACAGCCGCCCTTTGATTGAAATCCAACCTTTGCACTGTCTTCGTAAATACAGCAGCACTTCAACACTCTGCGATCGAACTCCTCATTCAGTGCATCAACTCGCCACTTCTACGCTATCTACGTTGTTATGGCTGCATCTCGCACACCTCACTCGAATCGACTCGACTCGGTCTTTGTGCATCGTGGACTTCACTTGCGCAAGTTCGATACGCACATTCGATCACTTAAAACTCAAAAATAGTCCTCCTTTTATAGCATTAATTCATGATCAAAAACTTAATCTTTAGTCGGTTGTTACCCTAAAGATCGTCGACTGCAAAACCCTAATCTTTGTCGACCCAGATTTAACTTTGTCGGCTTCAACCACCTCTGTCGCCTCTGTCACTTTCCTGTAGCTTCTGTCGTGAAACGACAACATGTCGTGATATCGTGACACCTTTGCCAACGTACACCTTCTTTAGCCTCATATCACGAAATCGTGACACCTTGGCCTTTGTCGACTTCCTTTGTGCTTCTATCACGAAATCGTGACACTTTTGCCTCTTGCTGATGTCATCTTCACTTCTGTCATGAAATCGTGACCCTTTAGTCTTCATGGCCTTCTTCTCTGCTTTTGTCGTGAAATCATGACATTACTGACGCCGTACAGTCTCTCTCCTCTTAGAGTCGTGAAACTGTGACATGTCGCGAAATCGTGACATCTTCCTACGCTGGAGTCTGCACTTGCCTTCTGGTCGTGAAACTATGACATGTCACGAAATCGTGACATCTTCATCCTGTTGGCTTCTTCACTTATGCTTGTCGTGAAATCATGACACTTTCTGCATCTATACATTTTTCTTTCATCTTGTCATGAAATCGTGATGCTTTCAGCTTCCAAAGCTTTTCCTGCAACCTGTCGTGAAATCGTGACACTTTTAGCTTTCGTACGCTTTCTCCACTGCCTATCGCAAAATCGTGACACTTCTGGCTTTCGTACGCTTTCTCCACTGCCTGTCGTGAAATCGTGACGCTTCTCCTTTCAGACTCTTCCCTTTGTTGCATGTCGTGAAATCGTGACGCTTCTCATTTCGAGCTTTTTCAGCATGTCGTGAAATCGTGACAGTCCTCACTTCGACTTTTTGCAGCATGTCGCGAAAACATGACAGTCCTCACTTGGAACTTTGCATCATGTCACGAAATCGTGACACTTCCTGAAACACTTTCTCTCTCTTCGATCTTGTCGTGAAATCGTGACAGTTCATACTGTGGACTCTCTCTTCTGCAACATGTCACGAAATCGTGACACTTTTTCGTTCGTACAGCCTCCTTTGCAGAATGTCGCGAAATCGTGACACTTTTCTTTCTCTGCCTTCCTGCACTGTCCGAGTCGCGAAAATGCGACATGTCGTGAAATCGTGACACTTTTCATCTTGCTCTTCTTCTCTACATTCGCGAAATCTGCGCTTTTCCTTCTTCTCTCTCCTCAAACATGTCGCGAAATCGTGACAGTTTTTCCGAAAATTTCTCTCTCCTCAAACATGTCGTGAAATCGTGATAGTTTTTCCAGCCACCTGCATACTTTTTCTTACTTGTCTTTTTCTTGATCTTTTGCAACTGGGCTACTTTGATCTTCTTGGAAACTTACTGTCCATGCTGAAACCTTCATCAAAACAAAATCTTTGACATCAAACCAAAATGCTTCAAGACCTTCTTGACATCAATGACAACATCTACACATGAGCAAAGGCAATGTACCCAAGGTACCCAAAATTGCCAACAATTTCTACTCATGTAATTAGTTTGGTCATAAGGCAATGAATTGTAGGGTTCATGACATAAGAGGATATGGCTTCACTAGGAGAAATCCTGAGATATTTGCACCTTCAAGGAATAATAACATTAAGTGTTATAAGTACAATAATGATGGTCACACAACAAAGTGGTGTAGAGCAGACATTCTAGAATCAAGCAGGAGTAAGAACAGGAACAGGAACATGGATATGAACAGGAACATGAACAGGAACATGAATAGGAACATGGATATGAATAGGAACATGGATATGAACACGAACAAGAATAGGAACATGGAGAGGAATGTAGACATGGACATGGAAATACAAATTTAGAGGAATCAGAAGGATCAGATAAGAAAGAAAGAGGATAAAGGTAAAGAACAGTGCTTTCTGGGAGTAGAAATAATCCCACCCCAAAATTAACCACCTCAAGAGGAGGTGGGGGAGGGGCTAAGCTAAGAGGATCATTCTTAGCCCCAAGCCCCAAAGGTGACCCTTTGCCATTGATGTCAAAGGGGGAGAGATTTGAGTAAGGGGGAGATATTTGGTATTTTAGTAAAAAGGAGAAAGCATTGGGCAAGGGGGAGCAATGTTCCAGGAGGAGCAAAACAAACAAAAAGCCAAGTTTTCAATAAAAATAATTTGGGTTGCCATCAATGACAAAGGGGGAGATTGTTGGACATTTTGAGCTCATTTAGTTGTCATTGATGTCAAGGTGAGAAGTCATCATTGATGTCAAGGTGAAAACATGAAGCTATCATTAATACCATGGAGTACACCATTACTATGACCAGGAACAATGCAAAGAGTTGAAGAAAAGTTGTCAAAATATTATTTTATAAGGGTTTGTGTTAAAACCATGGTGAAAATTAAAAGGTTTTTATTAAAATCATTATAAGGATATAAAGAATTCCTTAAAAACTGTGATGGCAAAATTAAGGTTTTTATTAAAACCATGGTGGTAGAATAATCTTCATCAAATCAATGGAGTACAAATTAAAGGTTTAAATTTTATCCCAAGGAAGGCTTTAATTTTTATTAAAGTCAAAGGTTTATAAATATAATTTATAAAATTTAAATTCTTTTAGAATTTAAATAATTTATAAATTATAAAAGGTTTTAAAAAGCGTCGACGTCATCAAACTTCGTGGAGCACCGATGTCTATGGCAAAAGGGGAAATTGTGTATAAATACCACACCAAAGAACATTAGAACTTACCTTCTTCGATTAAATTTTATGCGACCAAAGAGAAAGATAATTCATGCAATCATTGAGGAAGAAGACAAACTCGTGTTGTCTTTTAGTGCCAGGGAAAAATATGAAAATGGGAGGAGAAGGCCTCACTCCCATTGGACAGGGTGGTCCATTGGCAGCGCACATTTTGTGAGAGCATTGGGAGTGGAAGTGACCACGATCGATTCATGTGGTGGTTAGTTTGCGTGTTCGTCTTGAGCACCAAGGGAAGAGCTTTTTGGCACGTGCTCATTTTGAGTGCCAGACTTAGGAGAAAGAGCACGAAGTGCTCCTAAGATTTCAAGCATGCGTCTAGCGCATGCAGTGGTCAAGCCCGCAGCTAGAGCGCTCGCGAAGGCAGAGATTGTGGGTTCGAATCCCACTAGTGGTAAAGGTATTTTTAATTAAATTTTATTTGCCTAAGGTTTTCTATAAAGTGTTATTTGGAGTTATAAGGGTTTATGAAAGGTTGTTTGATTGATAATTGATTTATGTTATTTGGAGTTATAAGGGTTTATGAAAGGTTGTTTTATTGATAAGTGATTTATGTTATTGGAGTTATAAGGAAAGTAGATTTGATTTTTTCCAAAGTTCTTTTTACCATTAAATCTGAGTAAAGAGGTTTTGAGTTAATTTTGGTGGATGTTGAATTTATTTTTAATTGGGAGATTATAAGGTGTTATTGGATAAATATTTTATGTATGTTGATGGTTGTTTTGAAATATGGAGTGATAAGGTGTAATTGAGTTTTTATATTACATTGTGAGAAATATTTATCTTCTAACCTCTTTGAGCTTGGCATAGAAGTGTTTGTGGTTGTGACAGATTTATGAGATCCCTTCATCATCAAGAAAAAGGTATGAGCACATTCTTCCATAGTTGAGTTGATTGATTGATTTTCTAAAAAATAAGTTTGGAGTGAAAAGGACTTGATTAGGGTTTCCTATTGAGTGTGTTGAGTTAATGCTTCAAGGTTTTTGGAATAAAGAATTGTTGTTAAACCTTGTTTGATAAGCATTGTTGTTGAAGCCATTTGTTGTGAGAAGAACTTGAACTAGGGTTTGAAGAGAACATGAGTATCATTGTTATGTGAGAGTTGTTTTATAAGCATTGTTGTTGAAGTGAGTTATTGAGTGAAGAACATGAACTAGGGTTTACAAAGATCATGAGTATCATTGTTATGTGAGACTTGTTGTTGAGCATTGTTGGAAACATTTTGAGTTGGTATGCTTGGACTAGGGTTTGAGAGAGGATTATTTCATTGAGTGATTGGTTGAGTAGAGTTGGTTGAGCCTAGTCAAGTGGATGTGTGAAGTGATTGTTCAAGTTCCATAAAACAAACTATTCTATATTTTGAATTGAGTTGAGAAAGTGATTGAGCATTGAGTTGAATTTGAAGCATATTGAGTCTCTAACAATTCTCCTTATGTTTCTAAGAGAGTGATTGAAAGTAATTGAGCATTGTGATTAGTATAGAACATATTGAGTCTCTAAAAATTCTCTTTATGTTTCTATGAGATTGGACAAGTTCTGTGTGGACTTGTTGAGCAGATTTGAGGTAAGTCTTTGAGGAGACTTGTGGACTGATTTTGTGTGAGCTTTTGTGAAATCTTACAATACATATTTGGATAAGTTCTTGAGAGGACTTATTGAGCAGATTTGGACAAGTTCTAGAGAGGACTTGTAGAGAATATTTGAGCAAGTTCTAGAGAGGACTTGTGGAGCAGATTGAGCAAGTTCTAGAGAGGACTTGTGGATAGATTAGTGTGAGATTTTGGTGGAAGCTTACAAGATAGATTTGAGACAAGTATTTGAGAAGACTTGAGAGCAGAGTTGATTTATTTGTTCAAACCTTGAGTTAAGGTTTAGGGCAGATCCAACAGAGTTGATACAAGCCTTGAGTTAAGGCTTGAGGACAGAGATCGAGGAAATACTTGTGCTAGACCAAAGGACTGTGTTTAGTGCAAATTTGAGAGCAGAGTTTGGTGCAGATTTGAGGATAATTTTGTGCCAGACCAGAGACAGATTTTGAGTAGAGTTGTACTAGATCAAAGGATTGTGTTTAGTGTAGATTTGAGATAGAGCTTTAGAGGTGAAAGAGGAGAGAGGATAGTAGTCTCTAGTGGATAGAGATCCATTAGCCAGGGCAATGAGGATAGGTCTTCTGAGTGGGGACAAGAGTCTTCAATGGAGAGAGATCCACAAGCTAGTGTAGTGGAGGCAGTAGTCTTCTAGAGGATCACCAACCAGAGTAGAGGAGAAGGAGTTCTCCTTTGGATAGAGATCCATGAACTTGATTTAGGGGATTGGTGTCTCCTTTGGACAGAGGTCCATAAATATTGTAATAGGGAAAGGATTCCCAAGAGATTGATTGAGAAAATTTTAGTGAAATATTTTCTCCGTGGAGTAGCCCACATTGGCTTGAACCACGTAAATTGTGGTGTCTCTATTGTGTGTGGTGATTTGTGCATTGCTTTGATTACTATTGTTGATATTGCTATCTATACATTGTATAATATTGATTTGGAAAGAAAAGTAAAAAGTGGTCTTATATTGTTCACCCCCCATTTAGTATAAGCTTGTGTTATTCAACTTCCAATATGCCAAAGCTCTATCATAGGGATAGTTATCCAACTTGTACGATGACACATATAATCTCAAACAATTTTCTAAATTTTTATCCAACCTATTACGAACTTTAGATTTCATGAAAGATAGTGCACTAAAAACCCTTTCGTCTTCAATATATCCCAATATCATTATCTGATATAATTCATATAAAAGAAAATATTCACTCATCATTTCTTGTAAGACACTACTTGGATACAATTTTTTCCACAAACGCGTGATGGAACCATGCTCATGTGGGTTACTCAAATGAGCAATTTGGTTAATGATTCCAAAATTGGTGGATTGTTGTCTCAAAAGTTCTTTGTTGAGAATACCATTGATTTCAATACCATTCACTTCCACACTTTTAGTGAAATATTTCACAAGAGTGCCCATATATTTTACAAACAACTCACTTTTACTATTGTAGTCAAGACAAGGATTCCAGAACATGGGGTTAACCACAACCATCACCTCAAGCAACTCATCTCTTTAAAAATGATCTATTATTTCCCTTGCCAATGATTCTACAATTCTTATCAATTTAATCTTAGTACTATGTAAAACCACATCAAATCCACTGTGTGTTATGGGAACTTGTTCAACATCCTCTGTAACTGTATTTGACCGCTTTTCATAACAATATAAAGGAATCAATTTTCCATGGATAGTAATACAAATATTATCATTGATGTTGAACTTCAAAAATTTGTTAGGATGATTGACCTTAGTTAGAGTATTCCAACTATAAAATAAAGGATCTATAAAATTTTCTCTAGACAAGTATATATTATCAATAAGCATACATATTTGTTTTATCATCCTGATGAAATCGACAATATAAATGGATCTTTCATGTACAAGTTTAATCAAATTATTCATTTCTTGTAACAATGGAAGAATACCACAAAATGTGAGAAGTGTTTCCAAGTCAATAATACGGTATAATAAATCTTTTGCCTTGTCAACATACCTACGATGTGTATACATAAACCCTTTTTGTAGGAAGAAACAGTGAAATCCACCTAATATCCACATATTTTAACAATTTTTTGCCTTCAATAACACCTAGAGAAAATTGTTGAAACTTTGCAAACCTTTTTGAACTGCACAAAAAGTAAGTGTGTATTTCATGGATAAGTTCTTCCACTCTGGTAACATTTTTAAGCATGCTCACGATTTTGTATGCAAGATTTATTCTATTCACCATGCAATGAATGTGAATAAAATATGGGGTAATTTATTTCTAAAGTCTAACACAAAGATAATTCTTGTGTCCTTGCATTGTAGCTACACCATCAACTCCAACATAAATTAACTTTGTGGCTATTTCTTTTTCATCCATTCTAGAAATATCCTTAAAAATGGTTACAACAACATTGTAAATATTTTTTGCATTATAATTTTCCACCATATTATGTAGTGCTAGTAAATGAGGTTGTCTTAAATGATTTTGGAATGTGTAAATATTTATGTAAATCCAAAATGTGTTGTCAAAAACTGTTACCTCATCAATTGAAAGTGAAATAAATTTGGCATGTTTTACATTATCTCTCAGGTCCTCCTTCTCAACTAGTGATAGATATTTTACCATTTCCCAATCACTTAAATTTGACCAATGGGAACTGGGAAGATTTTGCACATCATCTAGTTGAAATAATTGCTTGTAATCAACAAAATCAGACATGGATCTACCCTTTTTGAGAATACTATACACAACAACAAACTACAAAATTTTGAGGCTAATGTGATCTTATGAATTTTTTGAAATTGGGCCTGGATTGTTCCACCCTTCTCAACAAGAGTTTGTTGTTGTTTCATTTATTTTTTGTATTCTAGTGCATATCTAACATGCACACATTTTGATGCATCCTTCCACCTAATTGATTTATTAATTGTTTCATCACTTTATTTTACTATCGAATAAAATTTCCCACAATATTTTTCTATTGTGTCTAACTTAAGTTGCATCTTATGATCCTTTCCTAGTTTCCAACTACAAATAACACATCTACACTCTGTTGGTGTGTCACTATTGTTCTCTGGTTGAACTAGCTCAATAAAGGGATATGTTGATGACCATTCAAGCTCAAATGTCCTTCCAATTTTCCACTTGGTTAACTCTCTACGTTTAGTTTTTACACTAGAATATTCCCCAAAAATCTGCATTTTACATGTATGGTCATTTTCTTTTTTGGTTGGTGTGTCTGTATGAGGCATCTCGTCAAGTGGTTGTTGAATTTTGTTATTATGAAAATTATCATGTGGTCCCATCTCATCCCTAGGAATATCTTCAAGTGGAGGCATATCAAGGTCAACAATATTCACTGCATTCAATTTTTGGTGTTCTATATTATTTTTGGATGTAAAAAGGTATTATCCTAAAGAATTAATAGATTATATTTTTACAAGCATTAAAAAATAGGCAGATAAACATAATAGAAAAATTAATTGATTAGTTGGTAAAATATGTTTGTACCTTCAACTTGTGTAGATGTGGATGCCTCACTGCATTTTGATATATGTGTAAAATATTTTAGGATTGTCTTTTTACCAGAAGATTGGCCTCCCTTCTTTCCATCACCAGTAGGTGACATTGTACTTGTAAAGAAAAAATATTTTGATGTTAGGAAATGAATATGAAGTTGAAGAAAAATATTATACTTTCCTCAATAATAATTTCCATAATTTCTAGTAGGTGACATTATACATACTTCCCTCAATAATAATTTATATATTTTCTCAAGGGTTATGGAACCATTACCATTATCCATTACTTACTTTAAGAAAATAAAAATAACTTATTAACTCATGCATTTTTTTTTACAAAACAAAATAAGTAGCAAGTAATAAGATTTCTACATTTGGAGTGGGAAGTGTCTCCAAGCTAAATAAGGATACATTATGAGATGAGACGTTTTTCGCAGGACTGCCCAAACTACCGAACTCGTTTCGGCCATATCTCACTCATCCGGACTCGGATTGAGCTGAAATTTTGAGGGTAGATGCCTGAAAAACCCTAGAACGTCTCCACCAATTTTCATATCATTTGGAGCAACACAGATCCTAGCGCATCCCTATGTGTGAACGACATATTTGGCAAGCGGCTATGCGAGGGTTTCATCTCGGGTTGAGTGCAAGCAGCTCCAGAGGTTGGTTTTTAGGGCCTTCGGGCCCTAGCGGCCAATATTTTTGTGGTTTATGCTCAATATTTTAGCAAGAAATGTTGCAGGGGATACAATATGGGTTAGAAATTTGTCTTTCAATAGATCATACTGTGAACTTGAGTGACAACGGCTTCCAATTTGCTGCACAAAAGAAAAGTGAAAACCATACCTTTCCACGACGTCTAGGGCAAGGATTAAAGAGATCACGAAACAAGTTTCAAGTAGTTGATCAAAAAATGGCTCATATCTCAAGTGAATCTGGTGCTAAGGTGCACCCACAAAATAATTCTACTATGAAAACCCCTATCAAGGGTAAGAATTTCGAAGACTCAGTCCCAAAAATGAATTTTAGGGATGCCCTTCATGGTGGACAACCTCAGCCCAATGCTAATATCAATATTAGGGCTTCCCATAAACCTCTAAGAATGCCTAAGATTGATCCCAAGAAAACGGAGTCAGGATGTCTTAAAGCAACTGATGGAACTCCTATTGTTAAGCTTGATATGGGTAACATTCAGACTGGCATTGAAGATTTGGAAAAAAGAGGACTAATTTGTCGGTTCGTGGGTTTTCGTCCGAGTCTATCTCCTTTCAAAGTCTGGGCTGCAAAAAGCTGGAAAACTAAAGGTGAGTTACAAATCTCTATTTATCCAAATGGTTATTTTCTTGTTTTATTTGCTAATAATGAAGATAGAGAGAAAACTTTTCAAGGGGGTCCTTGGTTTTTTGGAAGGGCAGGGCTTTTCATGAAGCCCCGGCATACTAAATTTAAAGCCGAAGAAGAGATGCCTTCTATAGCTCCCGTGTGGGTTAGACTCTTTGGCCTCCCTATTGAATTTTGGAATCCTACTATTTTTTCTTCAATTGGAAACTCTTTAGGAACTTTTATGATGACTGTTGATTGCACTCAAAATTTTGAACATATTATTTATGCTCGGATTTGTGTTTAATGGATTTTGACAAACCCCTACCTAAAATGATCACATTACAATTTGGGGAAGACACTTGGGAGCAAGTAGTGGACTATGAGAACATTCCTTTTCGTTGTAGAATTTGCCATGAATATGGTCATTTGGCCAATGCTTGCCCAAATAAAATTCCCGATCAAAAGAAAGAAGATATAAACTCAACGAGTTTCCAAATACCTAAGAAGAAGAACACTAAAAAAAACCAGTTATGAAGGATCAATCAAAGTCATCTCGCTAATATGTTTGAAATCCTTTCCACAAATGATGTCCCAAGTGAGGAAGAGGAAATAATGGAAACTGAAATCTTAGAAACACAATTTAAATATGAAGGGAAGAACTCGGAGACAAACCAACAAATCAAAGGTTTTCAACAAAAAAAAAAGGAGAAAATTTACACAAGAAAAACAATATTTCAAATGTCAAAACTTCAAATAATGCAGGTCCCAATATAGACTCCGTTGAACCATCTAGTAAAATTTTGGCTGTGTACGAGCATTCTTCAAGGTTAGAAGCCATCTCAGATTCAATTGGAATAAGTCAAGAAACAGGGAAAAAAATTGAAGATGGATTCTAATCAAAAAGTAGGTCGCAAGACCAATCAATATCATATGGTAAAAGAAGGTGAAAAGCTTGTAGAGGAAGGTAAGATTAATGCCCTTCCCAACTTTTTTAGCCCCGGTATTAATGAAGATCATCACTTGGAATATTAGAGGACTCAAAGGGAGTCTTTCAAAACAAAATGAAATTAGAAGAATGATTCGGTAAATCATCCACATCTTGTTTTCCTTCAAGAAACAAAGATGTCAATGGAGGATATGGACTTAATTGCCAATAAAATTTGGCCACCTAGAAAAGTGGTTTCCCTCCGTTCCCAAGGGACTTCGGGTGGCATTGCTTGTCTTTGGGATCCAAAAGAGGTAGTTATTCACCATATGGTTGGCAGCTGGGGTTTGTTGGCTATAGCTATTCAAAGTAGACATTCCAACCAGATTATGCTCTACATTACTGTTTATGCTCCGACTTCTTTGGAGGAAAAAAGAAGACAATGGAAGGATATTACTCATATTATCTCTCATTTTCCTAAATCTTGGATCTTGATCGGAGGAGATTTCAATACCATCCTCTCTCTGGATGAGAAAAGGGGGGAAATAGAAATTTGGACAAAAGCACTGACCTCATGAGCGAATATATTGCAAACCTCCATCTTGTGGATATCCAACCCGATAATGGCCTTATGACTTGGTCTAACAGAAGGCAAGGCTTAGCTTGTATAATGGAGAGATTGGATAGGTTTTTGCTCTCTGAAAATTTCTTAATCCATGGTCACATTCCTAAAGTGAAGACTCTTAATAATGCTGGTTCGGATCATTGGCCAGCAATGGTGGAAATGTGGAAAACCAATGTGAGTTTCTCTCCTTTTCATTTTCAATTAATGTGGCTTAGAGACATTTCCTTCAGACCTCATGTGCAACAATGGTGGAAGGAAGGTAAACCTAGGCATGGGACTAAGATGTTCTGTTTTGCCAAAAGACCGCAATACATTAAATCCAAAATCAAGACTTGGAACCGGAAAGAGTTTGGGGATGTTCATAAAAAAACATGAAGTTATTGCTCATCTTGAAAATTTGAATAAGAAAATCCATTTAGATGGCCTCACAGAGAAGAGAAGTGCAGATGAAATTAAACTCACAACTCGCTTAGAGGAATGGGAAAAAAGAGAAGAAATCTTATGGAAGCAAAAATCTAGAATTCAATGGCTCAAAGAAGGAGATCGAAACACAAATTTCTTCCACAAATCTCTTCTAGCTCGAAGATCTCACAACTTTATTTCTTCCTTAAAATCAGATTCTGGAGATGTTGTTTATACTTGGGATGGCATGAACTCTATTGTTGTTGATTACTTTTCCAATATTTTTGCCGCTACTCCCCTTGACTCACCTTCACAATATAATGTTCTTCAAGCAATCCCTTCTCTTATCACTTCGAGGAGAACTCTATTTTGACTCGCTCCTGTTACTATCAATGAGCTTCAACAAGTAGTTTTTAAAATGCAAAAAGGGAAAACCCCAGGTCCCGATGGTTTTCCTATTGAGTTCTACCAAGAGTTCTGGGATATCCTTCATGTTGATTTATTAGAGGTGGTGGAAGAAGCCAGGAAAGCCAAAGAAATTTTGAAGGTTATCAATAAAACTTATATTACTCTTGTTCCAAAAGCTCAAGAGGTTGATCATATCTCAGCTTTTAGACCTATTGCTTTATGTAATGTTCTTCTCAAAATCATTACTAAAATCATGGCGTAAAGGTTGAAGCCTCTTTTGCATAAGATTATTTCCCCGGACCAAGGGGGTTATGTGGAAGGACTTCAAATAGTAGATGAGATAGTTCTTGCTCAGAAGCCATCCATTCCATGGATATGCAAAATTCTCCTTCCATGTTCATTCGGTTAGACTTATCCAAAGCTTATGACAGAGTGGATTGGCACTTCCTTATCAAAGTTTTGAGGCAATTTGGTTTCTCTAAGGATTGGATGGATTGGATTATGGGATGTATCTCTTCAGTTTCCTACTTAGTTCTTATCAATGGCAGGCCTTCTCAGTCTTTCCTAGCTTCCAGAGGTATTAGGCAAGGTGACCCGCTATCCCCTTATTTATTCATCATTCTTGCTGAATGCTTGGGTAGGACTATAACCAAAAAGAGGGAAAACAAAACCCTTGAGGGAGTTACCATTGCTCATGGAGCTAGACCTATCTCTCATCTTCAATTTGTGGATGACTCTACTCTTTTAGGTAAAGCTACAGTTAAGGAAGCTTCTAATATTAAGCAAATCATTAGCTATTTTTCTAAGGCTACTCGGGAGTTGATCAATGAAGACAAATCTAAAGTTATTTTCTTTCACTCGCTTCTGCTAGACAGAATCCATGGTCTTGGATAAACTAAGATATAAGAAGACCTCTCTTCCAATCACTTATTTAGGTATTCCCATAAATATTCAAAGGCAAAAAAATAAAGATTGGAATTGGTTGTTGGACAAAGTCAAGAAGAAAATTGGAAAGTGGACCAACAAGTGGCTTTCTTCTGGGGGTAGAATCACCTTGGTAAAATCAGTCCTTCAAGCTATTCCTATTTATGTTTCTTCCATTTTGAATATCCCAAAGGTTGTTCTTCGAGAATTGGATCAAATCAGTCATCGTTTCCTTTGGAGTGGTACTAAGGAGAAAAGAAAATGGGCCTTGGTGAAATGGGATACTTTATGTCTTCCTAAGAGTGAAGGGGGGTTAGGATTACGGTCTTCAATTAATAACAACAAAGCTTTAGCTGCTAAATTATATTGGAGGATGTTGCATAACCCCAATGCTCTTTGGGCCAATAATCTCCGTGCTAAATATGCTCAGAACAAAAGTCCCGAAGACCTTGTTCGCTATCAACTTCCTACCAAAGGTTCTCCCATTTTAGCAGTTCTTAAGACCGGTGAGGATTTGATAAAGAAAAAATTATTTTGGATCATTCATAATGGTCAACATGCAAATTTTTGGACAGATTCTTGGGATGGTCACAAGCCTTTGATAACTCGTTTCCCGATTGGAGGCCTTGGATGGAGGAGCTTCACCGAGCTAATTGGATAAAGGTGGCTAATTACTGTCGGTACCATACCGGTAATTCAAAGGTTGGTAGATATTGGATCCCTATTGAGGACTGGCCTATTCAAATCCCAGAAAGGCAAAGACAAGATATCCAAGGCATCCTTCATATGAGATCCCTCTCTTGGTCCCATGAAAAAGATTGTTTTGGATGGAACAACACTACTAAGGGTGAGTATTCAGTTGCTCAAGGTTATTTGACCTTATGCCATAATAATCCCAACCATTCTTCTGACATATTTTCTCGATTGTGGGCTCAAAAGCTCTGGCCTAAGGTGAGGTTCTTTAATTGGCTTTTATTGCATCGTAGGGTGCTTACCGGTGAGCAACTTATGAAGCGTGGTTTTCATGGCCCTTTTAGATGTGAAATGTGTGAAGAGAATGTAGAAAATATCAACCATATTTTTATTGAGTGTACTTTAGCCTCTCGAGCTGTGGAGGAGAATGGCCACTTTACTTGGCTTAAAGTGGTCCAATTTTTTTACTTTTGAACAACTTTGGAGGGATTGGCCTAATCAAGAGGGTGTTGATCATTTTATTAGGCAGTTAGTTTGGATGGGTTCTACCATTCTTCTTTGGAATATTTGGAATGAAAGGAACAACCAAATTTTTAATCAAGATAGGAAGGATATTCACTATATTTGGCAAAAGACCATAGCCAACTTAGTTGAATCAGTCCATCATCTCCTTAATCACCCCCAAAACTCCCACCAAAGATGGGATCAAGTGATGCAAAGATTGAAGATTAAACCTTCTAAGGGCAACCAACTTAAAGGGAATGTGAGTATTAGTAAGATGGATAGGAATAGAAATTGGCAACCTCCTCCTAAGGATTTTGGAAAAGTCAATACCGATGGAGCCTCTAGAGGGAACCCCGGAAAAGCCAAAGGTGGGAGGAATTGGTAGACTTTCAGATGGCTCCCTGGTTTTTACTTTTGCTGAGAATTTGGGTATTCTTTCCAATAACCTTGCTGAGGGGTATGGTATCCTCGGGAGGCCTTCAGGAGGCTACTAAGGTTGGATGGGAAAAGGTGTTAGTTGAGTCTCGACTCTCAACTTATGATTAATCTCTTGAAGAATCCTTCTAAGAATCATAAGGTGGATTGGAGAATAAAAAGAATTATTGAGAAGATTCAGTTAATCCAGATGGGATTTTTGAAAGTTGATTACAATCATGTGGTCGGAGATCAAAACAAGAGTGCTGATGCTTTAGCTAATTGGGCTTTGGACAAAGGTGATCTTACTTGTTATGGCCACCCTCCTATATGGTGGGCTTCTCAAATTAGGGAAGCTCTTCTTTCTATCATTTCTTTGGATGGCTCCAGCTTCGAAGGTACCTAGTTTCTTCTTTTTTTTTTTTTGCTTCTCTTTGGTTCATTCAGCTTTTTTTAGTTCCCTAGCTCATTCTATTCTTTATTTTGTTTCCTCTCGTTGATTCTTGCCTTAATAGTCTTCTGGTCTAGATAGGTCATTGTTTTGTTCATTTTTTATTTCTTTTTTGTTTTTTTTGTTTAGTTTTTTAAGGTGGGTGGGTTTTTTTATTTTGTTTTGTTTTTGTGTTGTTTTTTGTTGTTCTTGTGTTTTTGTTGTTTTGTTTTTTTTTTATGTTTTTTGTTATTGTTCTTGTGTTTTTTTCGTTCTTGTTCTTGGGTTTCTCTTTGTTTGTGTTATTTCGTGTTTTTATGTGTGAGTGTTTTCTATGTTTTTTGTTTTTGTTTATTGTCTCTTGTTGGTTGTTTTTTATTTTTATTTTTATTTTATTTTTTAATTTTTTAGGTTTTGGTTGTGTTTATTTTTCATGTTTTTTTTTGGGTTATGTCTTTGTAGTGTTCTGTTGTTTTTGTCTTGTTTGTGTTTTGTTATGTGGTTCTTGTGTTTTTCTATGTGGTTTGTGTTGTGGTTTCTTTTATCTTATTGTGCGTGTTTGGTTGTGCTTTTGTTTTTGACACACTCAAGGAGCATGTTTTTTATTTTATTTTATTATTTTTGTTGTTATTTACTTATTTTTAAATTGGTTTTGTGTGTTTGTTTGCTCCTTGAGTATGTCAAAGGTGGTAGGCCAGGTCCGAGTCCTGGGCATTTTTGGCGGAATGGATACCCCTGCCTCCTTGGGTCTTACCCGAAAGTGGCATCCCTTTTGGGATGTTTTCCACAAAAAAAAAAAAAAAAACTTTCTACATTTTGCATTTCTAATTAAACTATAATTCCATAAAGAATGTATGAGACGAACCTACACTACCCTCTATAATGACCTCTACCTGTGTGCTTAGGGAATAGCAACAAAACAATGCAACACTAAGAAAACATACTCTAACAGACAAAAAGGAGGCTCTGACAACAAGAAATTATCCTAACACACTACAAGATGACAGGGATACTTGGATCTCACAATTGTAGATAGTGCATCTACGTTGCCTATGAAAATGAAGGAAAAAAACTTTGGACAGTAAAAAAATGGAAGAGGAATACAATTCAAGATAACATTCTAAACCCAACACTAAAGGAATACCTCGCACTCTAGCAGGGTTAACCTTCATTGAATTCTAAAGAAACCTTGATGTCTAATATCATTCTGACTACCATAGTTTGCAAAAAAAAAGAATAGTTTTATAGTATTCCTAAAGAAACTCTATAGTACTGCACCAATAAAGGTTATAAAACAAGTAAAAAAGCTACATCAAGTAGACATAAAGTCAAATTTATTGCTAGAGATGATAAAAAAATAAAAAAACCATATTGATATATTTGGAAGCTTTCACTTTACCTATTGTCATAGTCATCACAACTTTTTTCAATCGATCATTAGAACTTTGCAACCGATCGTTAGACCTCTGCAACAAGTTTGTGCAATTGATCATTACCCTATAAAGATTTTTTGCAATTGATAGGTTTATGTTGAGAGGAATTTCTCTGCAATCGATTGTCACCTTGTAGGCTTCTGCAACCAATTGATAAAAATCGATTGACAATCCTCTACAATCAATCGATTAAAATCGATTAACAATCCTCTACAACTGATCAGTTTATGTTGAGAGATAGTCCTCTACAACTAAATTTCATCTTATCAGATTTTTGCAATCGATTGATAACTATCGATTGATAATACTCTATAATAAATTGGTTTATGTTGAGTGGGTTGTCACCTTGTTAAGTTTTTACAAACGATTGGTAACTATCAATTGAAAATCCTATGCAACCAATCAATTTATATCGATCAACATCCCTCTATAATCGATCACCATCCTATCATGTTTCTACAATCAATCAAGATCTATCAATTGAAAATACTCTACAACTGATCAATTTATATTGAGAGACAGTCCCATGCAACCAATTATCACCTTGTTTTTTTTAAGAAATCGATCGACAATGATCATTCGAAAATTCTCTGCAACTGTAACCAATCATCAAATCTATTGATTGATAGTCTTCTACAATCGATGAGTTTTTATTGATAGACAGTCATTTATAAAATATCAATACTATATCATGCTTCTCTACAACTGATCGATAAATCTTGTGATTAAAAGTCATCTGCAACCAATCATATTTCTATCGATAGAAAATAATAGTGTTTGTTTTTTTGGTCTGTTGTAGCATTTTTGTTGCTTTGAGGAGTTTGAGTGTTTTAGATGTATGTTTATCGGTACCGGGTTAGGTATTTATATAAGTGGTATAAGAGGTGAATTGGGTGGGATAATTAAAAGTTTTTATAGTTTGAAGGTATAAGAGGTCCACGATTTAGGTGGGAGTGTTATAAAATTAAAACGGTAAACTTATTTTCAATGTGGGGTGAGCCAACCCTAAAAAAAATTTGCTCCCAAAAATTTTGGGTGAATGGGCCAATGTGTAGGGTCCCCATATTCACCAATTTCTAAATTAAAAAATCCTAATATTTGTGAATTAAAAATGATTCACCGCTATGCATAACACTGACATAAACCAAACTCTCAATCTATGAGCTCATTCAACAATCACCCCCACATCGCGAGGCATTGATGGAAATTCTTGAAATCCATTGACCTCCAAACTCAAGATCCAAATGCCTTTGCAAACTTTGTGGGCAATGTTAGAACTTGCATGGAGCCTTCAATTACCTTCTATGATTATGAGATTAAAACTTTACCAATAGAGGCACCTGATCCTCCACTACATATTATAGCTCATATAGACCATAAGCCTTTCAAACGAGTTCTGGTCGATATCGACTCCTCGATCAACATCATCACCTCCATTGCACTCCAACACCTCCACCTACCACCTTCACATATAGCCTCTTCCACCTTCACTCTATGGGCCTTCAATGATGCCTTGTGCTCAACACTTGGGATAGTCATTCTACCTATTCAAGTAGGTGGGAAGACCATTCATACTTTATGTCACATCCTTGAAGGAGAAATGCAATACAATGTCTTACTTGGAAGGCCATGGATTCAAGATATGCGATGCGTCCCCTCAACATTACATCATTACCTCAAATATGTTCATGAGGGTCACATACACTGCATCCCCACTGATGAGGAACCTTTCAAGTATTGTCACATGATCTCCAACCTGTACGAGCCTCCCCTACCTTCCACACATCTATACCTTACCTTGGCCTCACCCGAACCAGCCCCCCAACCAATGTCATCTCATCTTAACCCATATTTTCCACCACTAATTACCCATCCACCTACCTATCCTACACCACCCAATTCACATTTACCCCCCATTTTGCCACACCCGACTCACTACACTACCTCGACTACTTCATACAACATCTAGTCTCCACCATCACCTTCACCTTACCATCCACCTACCTCCACTTCCACTCAACCCCCTCACATTGGGTAAAACTCACCCCATCCTAGCCAACCTTTGTCTTCACAAAGTACCCCTTTTCACCCTCACATCCATCCCACACCTTCCATAAACACTCGACCACTTTCAAACAACCCCTCACTTTCACCTACACCTTTGTATCCCCCACTTTGCCCATCAATCGATCCCTTTGTTCACCAACCCCGACCAACCACTCCCACTTACCCACCTCCTCCATCCACTATTGCCCAAATCACCACCACCACCACCTCCTCCTTCACATTGAAAGCCCAAAACATTCCCCCCACCATGCAACCTGAGCCACTACCTCAACCCACCATTGGACAAGTTACCACAACTTCCACCTCCACTTTTGCTAGTTCCCCTCCCATCACAACACCCCAAGCTACTTCTTTCTCCATGTAGCCTGAACCACCACCACCACAAAATTCATCCACCATAGATCCATCCATTCCAAGCACCATATCATGCACACCACTCCATATTCATCCATAACATTATCCCATTCAATGGAGGGTGTCAGAACATTTCCTACATCCACTTCCCAACTTATGCAAGTCACAGTTCACATGACCAATCCCAGTATAGGTGAGTATTTAGTACATAACATCACATTCATACCTCCAATTATAGAATTAATTTAGGATTTTGGCCACCCATGCATAGGCACCATTATTTCTATGGGTCCTGCCTCTAATTCTACCAATTTTGTGTATGCTAGAGTTGATACCTCCTCCGATGTACCTCTTGATAAGGTGCTCGAACCACCATTTTTTGGTAATACCGATTTCTTGTCAAATCCCTCCTTTGCTATAAGATATTTCCAACACTTTTATTGGAGAGGATTTGACCTTGGTCACTATGAGCAGGGAGCTCATCACATCATCAAACCACACTACTAGCTCCTTAAACAAAAATTTAGATTAGGGTATGACAACCATTCTTCAAATGACCTCCTCAAGGAAGATTTTCAATATATCACCCTTGATCCCGAAGAGGATAGAGATGATGAGTACACTGACCTTGAGTATGTTCATTTACCACCTAAAGGCTCTTTCCAAGTTGCCACCATCCACACCATGCCATATGATACCTCAAAAGATAAATTAGATGAGCTACTAGAGGCACTTTCGATTGCTTCTGATAGCTTCAAAGAAGACTCTTCCCCCATAGTCCCCCTAACGAAGTTCCTAGATGATGATGATATTTACCTACATATGTTCCTCATTCCACTTCCCATTTTTCCCATGCTCCTTCCTTTGGAGCGTCCAAATGCACCAATGCATCCACCACCTCCACTACCACCAATCCAACCAAATCTATGTCCATCCATGTTGGACCAACTCCTACCTCATGAGAAGTCCCTTAGGAACTCTCCCTCTAATAATTTGAATCCTTCCATCCCATAAATCAACATGGTATTTATTGAACTATTCATCCCATCAACATCAATCCAAGTCTTCCTCCTCATCTTCCCCTACTGATTTTTTTCCATCTAGCCAATTGCTTCACCAAACCAATATTTACATCTCACCTACCTCATCACCCTCTCTATCTACTATTTATCACATTGACATGAGTGACACTAAGTCACCCATTTTTGAAAATATAACTAATGACATCCACCTCATTCCCACTCCTCACCAATTAGAGGAGGGTTCCCACATGCTCATTGAGGACACCACCAATGTAGACCTCAACATCGATTTGGACCACCCCCAAATCATCAAACTTGGAAAGAACCTTTCCTTCAAAGAACGAGAATATTTTGTCACCCTTCTCATTGAGTACAAACAAGTTTTTGCATGGTCTTACAAAGACATGCTAGGCCTTGATCCTAATTTAGTGGTTCACAATCTTATTCTGAGCCTCGATGCAAAACCAATAAAGCAAAAACTATGAAAGCTTCATCCTACCATAGCCCTCATGGTTAAAGAGGAATTACAAAAATTGTTAGATGTGGGTTTCATTCAACCCATCGACTACCTAGAATGGGTTTCCAATATGGTACCCATTAGCAAACCTAATGGGGGGATACACATTTGCACTGATTTTTGAGACCTCAACAAAGCATACCCTAAAGATAACTTCCCACTTTCAAACATTGATACGCTCATGGATTCTACTATTGGCCATGAAATGCTCTTCTTGATGGATGGTTTTTTAGGATATAACCAAATTCGAGTTAATCTCGATGACCAACATAAAATAACTTTCACAACACCTTGGGGGACATTTTGCTACAAAGTCATGCCATTCAGCCTCAAAAACATAGGTGCTACATATCAATGCACCATGACTTATATCTTCCATGATTACATGCATAAAATAGTTGAATATTATGTAGATGACCTCTTGGCCAAATAAAAAACACATCACGAGCACATTAATATTTTGCATAAAATTTTTGATCGATTACTCGAACATAAGGTGAGACTCAACCCCAAGAAGTGTGTTTTTGGTGTCACATCAGGAAAACTTTTAGGGTTTATAGTCTCCAAGCAAGGCATCAAATTTGACCCCAACAAAGTCAAAGCAATCACTGAGATGCCACCCCTACGAATCTCAAAGAACTACATAGCTTACAAGGAAAAATCCAAGTGATCCATCACTTTATTGCTCAGTTATCAGATAAATGCAAGCCTTTCAACCATCTATTGAAAAAGGGGGTTACCTTTACATGGAATCAAGAGTGTCAAGATGCTTTTGATGCCATCAAACAATATCTTGCATCCCCACCTATGTTGACACCACCTCGACCAGGTGTCCCATTTCATTTATACATATCTACCACTAATTTTGCCCTTGGCACCATGCTGGCACAAAAGAATGAATCCAACAAAGAACAAGCCATTTATTACATCAATCACACTTTGGTGAGTTATGAGACCAAATATGCATACATTGAGAAGCTATGCCTAGCTGTTGTTTTTGCAACTAAAAAGCTTCGACACTACATGATCGGCCATACCACCTATGTCATGGCCAAAGAAAACCCGTTGTATTATATGATGAGTCGCACCTATACAAACAACAGAACATCCAAATGGATAATGCTTTTGATGGAATTTGATCTCGAATTCATTAGCCAAAAATCCATCAAAGGCTAGGTAATCATAGACCAACTTGTTGAAGCTCCATTACCAGATGATAAACCACTCATAATCGAGCTACTTGATGATTTCATATTCAATATCATAGAGCAAGAAGAACATGTTGAACCTGAGGATGAAGTTGATGTTATCCTTTTCTTTGATGGTTCCAAGTGCAAACAAGGGGGAGGTGCTAGAGTTGTTTTCTTCATACCTCAAGGAGCTCCTATGCCCTTGTCATTCAAACTCAACTTCCCTTGCACCAATAACAATGTAAAATATGAAGCCCTAATCCTAGGCCTCCAGACTGCTATTACCTTAGGCATCAAATAGATCAACATCTTTGGTGACTCCCAACTCATTGTTTATCAAGTTAAGGAGATCTACCAATGTAAATGCCTAGTTTTGAAGTAATACAAATAAATTATTGATAAGTTGCTTAAGCACTTTGAATGGTATGAAATTGATAACACACCTAGGTCGACCAATCATTTTGTAGACACTATGGCATCTCTCAGATCACTCATACCATAAAATCCCATCGATAGCACTACATACATCAAGATCCTCACACTATCTCAATCAACTATTGAACAAGAATCTTCCTAGACTGAAGGTAATATTAATTTTATTCAAATGAAGCCATACAATGATGACTTCTCATAAATAAAGGATTTCATAAAAATAGGTACTCTCCCAAAGATTTATCCTCAACCGCTAAATGCACATTCAAACAAAAAGTGGCTCGTTACACTCTCTTGGGAGATATTCTTTATCATCGTAGCTATGATGGTGTTCTCCTACATTGTCTCAAACCTCAAGAGGTAAATTGGGTCATCTCTCAAGCCCATGATGGAACTTGTGGTGGTCATTTTAGTGGGATGGCCATCACAAAGCATATTTTGTACATGGGTTACTATTGGCCCACCATGGAACATGATTATTGCACATATGTCAAGAAATATCCAAAATATCAACATCATGCCAATTTAACCCATGTACCATCACAAGCATTACAACCAATTCAAGCCCTTTGGCCTTTCTCACAATGGGGTCTCGATCTCATAGGAAAAATATCTCCTCCTTCCTTGGGGTACCATACATTCATCATCACAACTACTGAATATTTCACCAAATGGGTTGAGGCGATTCCTCTTACCAACACAACCAAACCTCGAATTGTGGAGTTCATACTCCATCACATCATTTGTCACTTTGGTATACCCTCAAAGATCATATTTGATAATGGCACACCTTTCAAGAATAAGGATGTTCGAGCACTTTGCAATAAATACAACATTCAACATAGTTTCTTGACACCTTACTATCCTCAAAGTAATGGATAAGTTGAGGCCACCAACAAGACTATCATAGCCATTCTAAAGAAAATAGTCAAAGAAAATCATAAATATTGGCATCTTCAACTCCCCTTGGTATTATGGGCTTATCGAACAAGTATATGCATGCCAACTGGGGCAACACCTTTTTCACTAGTCTATGGTGTCGAGGCCATCATGCCCCTTGAGCTTGAAATCCCATCATTATGCATATCATTACAAGAATTCATCGATGATGATACCACATGGCAAGCGTACCTCGATCAATTGAACCTGCTTGATGAATGATGAATTAATGCACTTGAGCATCTTCACATCTATCAGGATAGGGTCAAATGCACCTACAATAACAAAGTTCATCCTCAAGAATTTTGTATGGGTGATTTAGTCCTCAAGGAAAATCAACAAAATTCAAATCTTTCACCTCACTTGCATGACAAGTTTGCTGCCAACTGGCTTGGTCCATTCATTATCACACAAACATTCAAAACTAGAGCCTACAAAATTACCACTCTTGAGGGAATTGAGGAACCTGAACCCATCAATATCCTTCATTTATGCACCTTTTACGCCTAGCTCATAGCTAGCATTATACATACAAAATCCAAAAACAAAATCATCAAAAGTTCAAAAAATAAAATCATCAAAAATTCAAAAACATTAAAAATCAATAAAAAATGCAACAAAATCACAAAATTAAATAAATATGACCGTATGATACTCGGATGGTCATGACCAACAACTATACAACACCCGGATGACCATAATCAACAACCATCCCACACTTAGACAACCATAACCGACAACCGCCCAATAGTCAAACAGTAAAAAAAAGCAAATAAAAAACGTAAAAAACAAACAAAAGAAAGCAATTAAATTTTCATTCCATCTCACATCATTTTCATCACCAATAATACTTTGGTTATCATTCGATTCATGCTTTTATCTATTTTGCTAGGATTGATTTTGTCACATTAATCAAGGGTGTCTTCCTTATGGTATTTGTCTTGCATTATTCTTCCATATATACAAATTCTACTACATTCACCATCCATCATCCTAGTACCCATTCATAATACCCAGATGACATCTTATCCTTTTTCAAGTCTCTGGTTTGGAGAATATTTAGGTTCTTTCGATCATTCAACCATACCTAGTGTCTCAGTCAACCTCCATTGAACATCATTAGTCCTTGAGTGCTATAGGTCTTCCTAGTGACCTCAAGTTTTCTCTAAGACCATGCACATGTATCACACATTAATAAAATTTTGGTGCCTAGGAAAGACAAACTCATGAGTCGCTATTGCCATAAAGTGAATGGTTTCCCCTGCTCATCCTATCATGCACATGATCTAACCCTGAGAATTGGCAAAAGGACAAGCGCAAAGCAAAAAGAGAAAGTCTTCAAAAAAAGCAAATAAAAAGCTTGAATCCCTGGAATTCTCAGGTCCTTAGATCATGGGGCTAACCTCCATCGGGGCTATAGATGCTTGACTAGAAGTGGAGTACACCTTGCATGGTGACACATCTATCATATTAGTGACCTTATTTTGTACAGACCTATGTACGCTCATGGATGAGCTAGCTTATTGGCATAAGTCACAAATGATGAGTCCAACCTCGCTCAAAATTAGAAATGAACATTCACTGCACACACTTTGGTCTTTGAGAAACTTGAATAACTTGGTTGGTCTTAGCATCTTCAAGTGCCTATTTGATTAGTAGATGAGTTTGATCGATGTCACTAGGGTGTTTGAGCTTCTTGAAAGCACTTTCAGATTCTTCTTCCCTAGGACACACAAAAGGACAAGTCATGTCATTTTTACCTTCACAGTATACCCATATCTTGCAAACCATTACATCACATCCACTCACATCCATTTCACATGTATGTCAGTACCATTGTGTTGATGCCCTTGATTAATTGATTAAAGTCATGAATAATGATACATGTCTAAGCATTTTTTGAAATATAATCAAAAGTATATGCATACATCCATTGCATCCATCAACATTCATTCATTCAATAAATCATTTCATCACATCACAAGCACATAAGAAACACATAACATAAATAAAGTGCATCATATATATATATCATCATCAATAAAGTACATATTGAGTCTCACCCATAGGCTACATATATTTGAGCCATCAAGCTCATCATAATCATCAAAAAGAGATACAAGGTAAATATAAAAAAAGTTATACATTGCTTGACATGCACATATCACTCTCTGCCCCATTGCTATCACCGCTTCCCTTAGCTCGATCTTGCCTTGACTGCCCACTACTACTCCCATGTTGATGACTCTCTATGAGATGTTCTAGCTCCTAATGCCTAGAAAACTGATGCCCCTACGAATTGAGCTATAGGTGGGATAACTGAAGGACCACCTAAAGTTCCACTCCTTTTACTCTGAGTAGAATGATAGGACAACAATAATTATTGTACTGCTATACCATTCACTAATAAGATATTCTTTAACAACCTCACCTTATCCCTCTCCCACTCCAAATGGGCTAGTGTGACTATCATTGCTTGACTATCCATCAGCCCTTAGGTTCACTCTGCACGTAAAGCATCTTGCTATATCCTTAATGCATCCCACTCCATTGTAGAGCATCCTGCTATATCCTCAATGCATCCTATTCCATTGTAGAGCATCCTGATCTACCCTCAATGAATCTCAATATGACTATAGAGCATCATGCTCAACCCTTAGCCCATATTATCCCACCTACAGGACATCCTGCTCGACCACACTCCTAGCCTTATCAATCAATGATTGGTCACACTCCTTGACCACTCTATCCTACTTCTTTTGTAAGCTTTGCACTTGATCCCGTAGTGTATCCTATTCCTCCTCCCAACTTCTCTACATCTATCGCTCCCCATCCCATTGAATCTTCTTATGAGTAATGGTTGTCTCCAAACCTTCCTTCTACTGCTCTAACAACCACATCTACTTTGCCATCACAACGTTCTCTTTTGTAGAGTTGCTATTACCTACATCTCTCTTTACCCCTAATTTATCCTTTGCAACCTCCTTATTGACCTCATGTGATGGTCCTACTCTAGGATCCATTCAACATCACACTCACCACCCTAACGGCTCCTTAGATACCTCCTTACCTCCTATTGCATCTCCATCTAGCTCTAGCTGGAACTACCAACCATTGAACCATATATCATGCTTAGGAGTCATATCCATAACCTCCACATTCACCTCTACTAGCACAATATCCACATATACCCCCATTAGCTCATACTATGGATCTACCACTACCTCATTTCGATGCTACCTATACATTATAGGTGGTAGAGAAAACACCCTATCACACTCCAAACTGTTACAACACACGAGTATAAAGAAAATAATCATACTATATACTATGGTGACCTAACACCCATCTCCCCCACCACACTCGTACCAAGTGCTCTCCATCCTCCATCAAGATCAGACCCTCCTCCATGGCCTCCATATCATATTATCAGGCTACAACCATGTAAAAAACCCATCATAATAGGATAATATCCCCACAAAAGGTTGGATCCTGATCTCCTCCCGATGCTTACACCATTTCATGGCATAAGGAACATCATCCCCCATATATTTGTGTGCTAGCTAGGGTAACTCCTCTGGTCACCCAACTACAAAATACTTCCATACCTACACCTATAGCAGTAAACTGCATCCTAAACAAAACTTACCCCAATATCATATCTCATACAACTCTCTATATTGTGCTAGCAACACTAGATTCCATGCCATCACCTTGGGATTCTCTATCAAGTCTTGGACCAAACCCAATAGGTTCCATGGGAATTAAGCATCCGATAAATCTAGTAGCATAATATTAAAAATTAACACCATTAGAATAGCATGCCTCACCATTAGCCACCATAGTCGATAGTGTCTATCGAACTCCACACCACCACTCTCAATATCAATAGCCTACCACATATTCTTGTACACCCATTTTAGTAGGGTATCCTTACTATGAGTCGATTATGTAGAAATTCTAGCACCCTCCATCGATAGTCAAAAAATCTGATACACATCCTCAAGAGTGATTGTCATCTCTCCAATGGGCATATAGAATATACATGTATCAGGATCCCACTTCTCAACCAATGCGATCAAATAGATGTGGTCTACATGAACATTCTCTAATCTGGCTACATGCTACAACTTGATGACCTTAAGACAATCCCAATCCTCCTTGTATAACTATCATAAAAATTTGTAAAACATACCCTTGAACCGATGCCTTGGTATCAAGAATATTTGTTGCATAATAAACAATCAAAAAATCATTAGCACCATGCCATCCATCTAAAAAAATACAAAAAACCCATACAAAAACCACTAGCTGCCAAATTTCATCTATCTATCCATTTCCCAATATTGATAAGTTCAATTGCCTCATCATCATCATCCCTTCTGTCCTCTGTTGACTCACCTCTTGAGGGGGTAGACAATACCAATAAAATCATACCTCAAACAAGGTCAATACTCAAACACCTATTTTTGGACCTGATGTTTGTCTAAGACTCTTGTTCGAGATTTACATCATATCTGATCACAAACCTTGGTGGTCATGAAAATCCCATAGATTCATCACATTTGCACAATGGCTAAAAGCCCATGTCTTAGTAGTTTAGGTAGTTGTTATTTCAATGACAATATTCAAAGATATTCATCACCTCCTTCACTAGGGCATCCTGCATTGTCATGACCTTCTCTAGCTGACTTTGTGGCATAAAGAAAACAATGTATTAGCCTATGATGTGGTGATACCTAGTTTGAATAATCAAAACAACTATATGATGTTTAGTTGATTTATAAGGGCGTGTTATCGCTAACATATTTTCAAGTGTGATCAAGTACACTCGTAGGTGGAACAGGCATAATCACCCACCAGGAATGAGGGTGCCAAAGATCAGGGGAAATGATGATTAAGGTACTCGAAGGTAACATGGATAGATACCTTCATATAGACATGCATTGAGGAAGGGATAATCATCGATGACTGATAACCTTGAGCTTTAGTTGATAGGCTAGTAGCTATCATAAAATCTCTGGCTAAGATAGGTGATTGGGTTGATGGAAAGATTCCCTCTTTGTTGTTTTATAAATTTGTTTGCTCTCTACTGCATCATGGCTTGGGTAGCTTAATGTTGAGTTTTCTATAGGAGAACAATTGAAAAATGTGTGTGGATGCCTAAATTAAACTGTCATGTTGAAGTGAAAGTAGAGTATCATTCTTATGAAGGAAAGCAAATTAAATTTATATTCCAAATAAAGATTCCTTTAAATTAATTAATGAGGTTTTAATTAAATAATATTTGACTTTGGAGCTCATTGATAAACTTCATTGCAATTAACAAATGAGATTTCTTTTGAATTAATTAAAGGTGTTCATTTTAATGATAATGGAAAAATTCATTAAAATAATTTAATTAATTGAAATAAATAAAATAAAATCCATTTAAAAAGAAATAGATATCTTTTATTTTGTTTAAAAAAAAAGAAAAACAATAATGAGATTGTTTGAATAAAAGAAATATATTTAAGAGCTAATATATATCATGGGAAACCTAGGTGTTGTAGGTGAGTTGGAGAGGAGAGGGCAATCCTCCAAGGGAGGTCCCAGTTTCAAATATCCACCCTACTAAAAATCTGAATTGGGTATCCAAAATCCAATTGATAATGTTGGTGTGGGCAGGGTCAGGTGCGACCCCCCGGTGACTTTGACGGTGTAGAAGCCCCTGTTCGTGGTCTTTCAGACCAAGGCGGATCCGCAAGGGGTTTTTCGTTAAAAAAAAAAATAATAAAATAAAATAAATATCATGGGAATGATATTTTATTTAAAGCGTACCATCCTCATTTAAAAAAAATATAATTATTCCCTTTCCCTATATAGTGAAACCTATGAAATAGCCTATGAGGCTACTAATTTCCAAAGGTGGAAATTATGGGAAGGAACGTATAGAGGATAGGGTACGAAGAATTGAAGGAAAGAAGCTCGAGGCTATGGAGGTTTCGAGAAGAATGGTGGATGAACCATCTGGGCAAGGAGGCACATAAGGAGGAAGGAAAGGAAAAATAGGATAGAGAATGAGTGAGGAAGGAAGGGAGCATCGAGGAGACGCAGACCAGGGACTGGGAGAAATAGAATAACGCTCCAGAAGCGAGGAGAGGCAACCAGATATTTCCAGATTTCCATCCCTGTAGAATTTTTAAGATTGGGTTGCTTTAAAATTTGAATATGGTTTTTATTTGTGTTGGTATGGTGAGAAATCCTAGTTATGCTCCCCTAGTTTTATTTCCTCTGTACGGTGAAATTCCATGGGAAATATTGGAAGCACCTACATTCAAGTTTATGGTGAGCATTGTGCTTTAGGAAGCCAGACTATGTCTTAGAGAAACCACCATATGTTTATGGAGAGCGTTGTGCTTTAGGAAGCCAGGTTGTGTCTTAAAAAAACCACCATATATTTATGGAGAGCGCTATGCTTTAGGAAGCCAAGCTGTATCTTAGAGAAACCACCATATGTTTATGGAGAGTGATGTGCTTTAGGAAGCCATGCTGTGTCTTAGAGAAACCATCATATGTTTGTGGAGAGCGATGTGCTTTAGGAAGCTAGGATGTGTTTTAAATAAGCCATGATGTGTTAATTGGTGAGCGTTGTGCGCTATGAAACCAGAGTGTGAGCGTTGTGTTTTAAAATAAACCACAGTGTTGTAATTGGTGAGCGCTGTGTGCTATGAAACTAGAGTGTGTCTAATTGTTAAGCGTCGTGTGCTATGAAACTAGAGTGTGTTTTATTGGTGAGCGCTGTGCTGGGGAAGCTAGTGAGCGTTAATGGTGAGCACTATGCATGTTCGAAGGCCACGATATGCCGAAGGGAGCGCTGTGAGGGTTCTAGGGCACTATGTATCCAAGAGCATTGTGGGAGTTGAGATCATCGAGTAATTAAGAGCACTATGCTCCAAGAGTGGGAACTCTATTATGATAGAGGTAAGAGTAGTACCTGGTTCTAGTTGCTTAGATGCTAGGTTTTGTTGTGGTTGTTCAACATCCTTCTTGGAAGGCGTTGGTCTCTAGTTGTAGACCCTGGCTTAGGAAGGTGTTGTAAAACTTAATTAAATTGAAAGGAACCTTAGTTTTATATGAGAATTATTGAAGGCTTTTAATTATAAAGAACCTTTAATTTATTTAAAATATAATGAAGGCTTTTAATTAGAAAGAACCTTTGATTTATATGAGATTTATTGAAGGCTTTTAATTAGAAAGGAACCTTTGATTTATATAAAATATAATGAAGGCTTTTAATTAGAAAGAACCTTTGATTTATATGAAATTATTGAAGGCTTTTAATTAGAAAGGAACCTTTGATTTATATGAAATTATTGAAGGATTTTTTTTTTTTGAATTTACATGGTGGAATCGGTAGCCGCCAAGAATCCGGGCAGGCTGTCCAATTTTTTATGGCCGCCACAGTATTCCATTGTCCACCCCAAAATCTGCCACACAGATTCTTCGCACGGTCCCCCCCTATAACCACGATGCCACAATCATTTTAAACCTTTTACGCTGTTGAAAGCACCAGGAAAGGGACAAGTGTTCAGTCCGGTGAGGCCCGAGATTTGAACCTTGGACCTCAGCCCCCCTTATGGGATTATTGAAGGATTTTAATTAGAAAGGACCCTTTGATTTTTATGAGATTTATTGAATTCTTTTAATTAGAAAGGAACCTTTGATTTATATGAGATTTATTGAAGGCTTTAAATTAGAAAGGAACCTTTGATTTATATGAAATTATTGAAGGTTTTTAATTAGAAATAACCTTTAATTTATTTAAAATATAATGAAGGCTTTTAATTAGAAAGAACCTTTGACTTATGTGAAATTATTGAAGGATTTTTAATTAGAAAGGAACCTTTGATTTATATGAAATTATTGAAGGATTTTAATTAGAAAGGACCCTTTGATTTTTATGGGATTTATTAAAGGTTTTTAATTGAGAAGGAACCATTTGGTTAAAGTTGATTATCTTAGGAGTTTTCAATTAAAAAGGATGTGGATTTATTCATTAAATTGAAGTTATGGGGCTTCAATTTAGGGAATGAATGAATGATTGTTTTAAATATTAAGGGTAATGCGTTAAACAATAATTGGTTGATTGGAAATTGTGAATTAAAAAAGATGTAGATTTATTTTTTGAATTGAATTTATGGGGCTTTGATTTAGGGAATGAAAATGAAAGAGATTGTTTTAAAGGTTAAGGGTATGGGACTTTAATGCTTTAAGACATGAATGAATTTGATTAAAGTTACACCTTGATCTAAGTAGTACATGATGGATGACTCTCTAGGGGAAATTGAGAGGGGAAAATAAAAGTAAAGGTTCTTTTATAATATCCATTATGCATTAGATGGTTAGAAACTTAATTGAATTTGTATAGTTGCAATTTGGCAAAGTAAATGAGTAGATGCATTTAAAGGCATGCCTATCTTGAACCATGAGTATCCTGATCCCCTACTACCCTCAAAGATCCAATAGGAATCAAGAAGTAAGGAGTTCAATGGAAACAGAGTATAGGTAATTGTATCTTACGTTGATTTACTTATGCTCAAATAGACTAGAATTATGGGGAGATATCCCCAATGCAGTTACTATAATATTCCTTAAAGTAAGAAGGATTTACCATGAAAATTTTGATGCAATAAATTTTTATTGGTTTAAATAAGGTAATTTTACTTTATTTATGTATTTGGTTATATTATGTAGTTGATTCTCTTTTAGTGTTAAGATTTCTTTATTTTCTGGATGCTTGGTGATTGCTTTATGATGTTGTAGTATCTAGATGTATCATTGTTTGGTTGCTTAATGATAGAAATCTAAGTGTAGAGTTCTAGGGTGGACTTAGAGGTGACCTAAGGGAATTAAGAACACCTTAGGGTGAACCTAGGTAACCTAAGGTAATCGAAAACCCCTTAGGGTGAACATAGGAGACCTAAGGGAATTGAGACCCCCTTAGGGAGATAAAAGACTAAGTTGTAAAGAGATTACATCTGAGTTAAGATAGTTCATCGTGGAGACGAGATAGATAGCTTAAATTGCAATACTCATATCATACCTACACAATGATTTGTGTATGGTATGGAGATGCATGTATACCTTTGATGTACTGATGGTGATAGGTCTAGCTCATCAAGAATTATGAGACAAATGGGCTTATCTACAGTGACACATGATATGCCTACACAGACGGACTTGTGATAGGGTACTTCATGAGATGTAACTTCCAAGAAAACTTAGGGGATTGAAACTTTAGGTAAATTCTAGTTGGGTTAGGGGTTCATGTATCCCTCTCCTTAGTAAAAAAAAACTCTTTATATTTTTGTATTTTTTGTTTGTGTTTTTGGGTCGTTACATTTGGTATCAGAGCTCTAGGTACGAGGGTATAGAGCTTATGTGTGTGCTAAAAGGGAATTAGATGTATCCAATGAAGGCTTGCTTAAGAAAAGGGCTAAAGCTAGGATGATCTAGAATACCCTATTTGCTATATGACGGGTATAAACCCCAAGGTTGAGTGGATGTTAGGATGCCTTAGTAGAGACTTAGGTATCAATGACACATCCTAGCATGGGATATTACCCTAGTTAGGTTGTTAACACATATAACAAAAGAAATCTATATTATGGCTTGATTAGAGATACATATTAAGATAAAACTATAATCTAATATTCTTTCTTGGATGAAATCACGTTAAGATGCCACCTAAGACCAAAAGAGGGAGGCCTACACCTAGACAAACTCAAAAAAGTAATGTTGAAGAAGAAAACCAGTATGGGGAACCAAAAATCCCTAATAGAGAGGTAGAAGACCTCACCACTATGGTTGCTGCTATGCAGGATCAGATAAGATAGTTGCTAGAAATGACTACGAATCAGAATTGCAAGTTCGAGGCTTAGAGATTGGTCTAGATAGTGGATTAACTTTAGAAAAAGTGCAAGCCAGAGCCTTAGTGAAAAATAAAATAGATAGGAACATGAAAAATATCAGTATCTCCAAGTTTTATGGAGATGACGATGGGGATGCAGCGAAAGCATGGTTAAGAGAAGCAGAGGTTCACTTTACGATAAAAGGCTACTCATTAGGAACCCAAACACTTTGGGATACAATTAACTTGGAAGGGGCTACTCTAGAGTGGTGGGAAACCCACTATTGGGAATAATTTATAAATATATTTAATAAGAGATTCCTAATAGAGCATTTATATACCTTAAATTTTGAAGAATTTGTTAGTCTGAGGCAAGGAACCAACATAGTAGAGGTGTACAATAAGAAGCTAGTAAGACTGTTCAAATATGTACCTATTTATAATGAGAAAATACGGGTTCACAAGTTCACTCTTGGATTGGAATCTAGGTTAAAGCATGATGTAGATATGCAAGATCCTAAATCACTGTAAAAGGCATATGACCTATCAAAGAAAGCAGTCACACTTCTGTTATAAATATGAGACTCTACTTGAGCAAGCTCGGTAAGAGATAAAGAAGAGGAATGGTAATGGGTTTTTAAAATGGGGGGCTGAGCAAGAGTGAAATGCTAAGAATCCCAAAAATATTGAGAAGAAACCTTATGGGAATTAGAAGAAGTTCAAGAAGAAATTTTGTAAGAAGGATAACAATCCCAAAAACATGAAACCTCAACCATAGAAGTTGCAAGCTCCAATTCTAGCAATTAAGAGTGGGAATAAGAAACCTAAAAAATAGAAAGGACCCAAGGAAGGGTGCTATAATTTTTGAGGACCTCATTACTATAATCAATGTCCATATCGATCAGGGACTAGCACAACTAATGTAAAAGGTAAGGAATCGAAACATCAGATATATGTCGTAATCGAGAAGCAGAAGCTAGAGGGACAAGCCACCCCATTCCTTGTGAAAGGTAAGGTTTTAAATAAGCAAGTAAAATTTTTGATAGATATTGGATCCATTGATAGTTTTATTTCATCTAGTCTAGCAAGGACTGTATCGAAAAGGCTTGGATATTTGGCTAAAGGGTAGAAGGTTGAGTACAGTTCTGGGAAGACGTACTCGGTGAACCAGTGTTATCCTATGGTAGAAGTTACTCTATCTAAAGGGAATACAAAATGTTGTTTATATGTATCTCCCTTACATGCCTTTGATGTTGTCCTAGGGATGGATTGGCTACATGCTCATAAAGCCATAGTCAATTTCCAAGACCGATGGATTGAGTATTCAGAGGAAGGTGGAAAGAGACTAAGAATTCATAGAAAAAAAAGGGCGTTTGAACCTCAGATGTTGTTTGCTATGCAATTGAAAAAGACCCTAAATACAAGAGGAATAGTGTATGTGGTAAAACTTAATGAAGTGGAGGACCATGAGAAAGGATAAATACTAAGACAACATCCAATTTTATAGGATTTTTATAATGTATTTCCAAAAGACTTACCTGGACTACCTCCTGTACGGGAATTTGACTTTACAATTGAACTTATAACGGGAGTCAAACCTATTCATAAATCCCCATATAGGATGAATCCTTCTGAAATGTGAGAACTAAAGGTTCAATTGCAAGGATTATTGGAGAAGAGTTTGATAAAACCAAGTGTGTCACCGTAGGGTGCACCCATTTTATTCATGAAAAAGAAGGATGGTTCGCTAAGATTGTGTATTGATTACATGATGCTAAATAAGGATACACTCAAGAATCGGTATCCTTTACCTAAGATTGAAGATTTATTTGATCAACTAAAGGATGCCAAGGTGTTTAATAATATCGATATGAATTCAGGGTATCACTAGCTAAGGATTCGTGAGGAAGACACTCACAAAATGACATTTAAGACTAGGTATGGGCATTATGAGTTTATAGTTTTACCCTTCAGACTGACTAATGCTCCAGATGATTTATTGAACTTAATGAACAGTGTGTTCTAAAGACACTTGGACCAATTTATCCTGGTATTCCTAGATGATATCCTTATATACTCTCGAGATAAATAAGAACATGATAAACATCTTAGGATCATGTTGAAATTGTTAAGGAATAATCAACTTTATGGAAATCAGACTAAGAGTGAATTCTATGTTCCAGAGGTACAATATATTAGACATGTTATATCAGCAAAGGGGATTACTGTGGATCTAGAAAAGATAGAGGCTATTATGAATTGGCCACCCCCTACTAATGTGATTGAAGTGCAAAGTTTCATGGGGTTAACGGGATATTATAGATGTTATATAAAGGACTACTCCAAGATTGCTGGACCCATAACAAACCTTCAGAAGAAGAGGAAAGAATTCAAGTGTTCAGAGAAGTGTGAGGCTTCCTTTGAACTACTAAATCATAAGCTTAATACTACACCGATACTAAAGGTTCCTAATCCTCAAGGGGACTTTTCAGTGTGAACTGATGCATTAATAGATGGGTTGGGTGGGGTACTCTCACAAGAGGAGTTAGTAATGGCATATACTTCAAGGAAGCTCAAAAAGTATGAAGTTAATTATGCTACGCATGATTTAGAGCTAGCTACAGTAGTGCATGCTTTAAAGGTTTGGTGCCACTACTTGGTGGGAAGGCCCTTTGAATTAAAGACAGACCATAAAATTTTACGGTATATATTCACCCAACCAATAATCAATGTGAGACAAAGAATATGGGTGGAATTTCTCGTTGAGTATTATTTTGAGATTGAGTACATAAAAGGAAAAGAGAATAAAGTAGCTGATGCTTTGAGTAGAAGGAAATATATAGCAGCCATAACTAGAATTCACATGGACCTGATGGATTGAGTGAGATAGGAGCAATCTCAGGATGAGTATTGCCAAGGAATTCGAGTCAAGATGAACAGAGATCCTGAAGGAAATAAGGAATTTAGTGTGAAATATGACTTTCTATGTTATAAGGGAAGGGTCTTCATACCAAATATGGGCAATTTGAGGAATTTTATAATGCAAGAAGCTCATAGATCTCCTTATTCTACTTGTTTGGGAGGAGCCAAAATGTGAGAAAACATGAAAAGAGCCTTCTTTTGGGTAGGTATAAAGAAGGAAATAATGGATTTTGTTGCTCGATGTCTTGAATGTCAGAAATTTAAGGTATAATGCCAACATCCTGGAGGAAAACTATATCTACATGATATACCTATGCAAAAATGGCAAGTTATATCTATGTATTTTATGTGGGTTTACCCAAGAATCAGTACCGACATGATGCCATATTTGTAGTGGTCAAAAATTGACTAAGGTTGCCCACTTCATACTGTAAAATACCAAGGATGATGCTTAGGTAGTGGCTAGTAGATTCATCAAAGAGGTATTCCAATTACATGGATTTCCTAAGGTAATTATCTCAGATAGAGACTCCAAATTCACTTCTAAATTTTGGAAATCCCTTCATAGTGCAGTTGGTATGAAATTGAATATGAGTTCAACATACCACCCTAAAATCGATCGTCAAATAGAGCGGGTAATCCAAGTTTTGGAAGATATGCTCTACATGTACTGCATGGATCACAAATCTCAATGGTAAGATTGTCTACCTTTGGTAGAGTTTGCCTACAATAATGGACATCACTCCTCGCTAGGAATGGCACCTTTCGATGCCTTGTATAGGAGAAAGTGTAGAACACCATTGTATTGGGATAACCTAGAGAATCGAGTTGTGATTGGACCAAAAATGGTCATGGTAATGGAAGGGAAGCTAAAAGAAATTAGGCAAAGGCTTAAAGAAGTTGTGGATAGGTAGAAAAGTTATGCAGATATAAAAAGGACTCCAAGAGAGTATTCTGTTGGACATAAGGTGTTCTTAAGGGTTAAGCCAAAGAAAAGCTCTATCAAATCCATGAAGTTGGATCCACATTTTGTGGGGCCCTTTGAGATGTCAAAAAATATCAGTCTGGTTGTATACCGACTTGCATTACCACCTAATCTATCCAAAATCCATGATGCCTTTCACATATCCTTGCTTAGGAAATATGTTGTTGACCTTGAACATGTGTGGGATGTTTCTTAATTGCAGATGGTAAATATGGAGGCCATTGAAGTACTACAAATGAAGATTCTTGAGTTTCATTCTAAATCTCTATGAAATCGACACTCAGGGGATGGATGATGCATCTCTCTTCCATGCTACTTGCATCCTTATTTTTTGAATGTGTGGATGTTGTTGCTTATGTTGGTGACTCTTCATAGAGTGACGTCCAATACAAGGGTTGGCACTACTTTCTCCACCAATAGCGATGCTGCATTGCTTCTCTCTATAGATCTAGATATCTGCTATGTGATCAGGCGTTCTACTGCTCCAACTGGATCTAAAATCTAGTGCAACATACAATGAATCACATCACCTATGCATCAAGTTGGTGCGGTTGCCAATGTCTAGAGTGGCAAAAAAAACTTTTAAGGGAGGATCATATTTTCGCATCTGTAATTCTCGGTTTGCTTATGTATGCCTCTGATGATATGTTATCTCATGAAAACTAGAGTAGAAATTCCTTCTGGTGCATCATTTTTCAAACCTCCCTGCAGACAATGAGTGACGATTCAATATGTAGTGGATTTCAATGAGAGATCATAGATATCGGGCCTTCATGCCTATTTTTAAAGCCTCCATATCATCTTCATGATTGGTGAAACTGGTCGTAAACGGTTTCTTGGCCTACAACCAGGAGATATCAATGTTAGAGATGACAATCTAGTGCATGTCTGTTGTGCAATGTCACTGTTGCACAACTCATGGTCCACGCTAGTCGTATTCACCGTCACAGGTCACCCAAAGCAAAATCTTGTCGAAACATTTTAGTCTCTCCAAGGAAAACACCTAGTGTACCAAGCTTCATCCCCAATAGGCTGTAAAAATAATCGAGATGGTTGCGTTCAGTTTGCAATCGAGGTGAACCTATGCATCTCAGTCTACGCCTGCAACATGAGAATTTCTACAATAAATAATTATTGCTTTTATTTAGATCACTTTTATGTGACTTCACTTCTCGGTGTGAGGCTGCAAAACGTCTACACAATCACACAATGGATCCACCTGATCGACTATGCTCTTGTTGAATAATATACAAATATCTTGTGATAGATCTTGGTGGTCATGAAGGTGTACGATTTTAAACAATTAGAAGGGATTACAATTTCCACCTAAAATTGTCATACCGATCACAGTACTATTGAATCATCTTCAAAGCACTGGTTCAAATAGACTCCAAACGTCGGTAGTTGACATCATTTACAATTCTCACGAAATCTGGAAAATATATCAAAATTCTACAAGATAAATCCTATGATCTTTGGTACAACATCGAGCTCTGGGAGAGGTATTGTGCGCATGGGAGAACGTCTATGCTAATTTTAGAGAACTAGTACCATTCATCGGGGAATTTAAATGTCGGTTAGAGCCTGCAAATCCTTGGTTTCTAAATCCATCAACTAGAATCGTAAAATATATTCATCTAGGTGGTTGCGTGTGGCTATTCAAGATACTTCTACACAATGTGTAGCTTTTGCACAACTTAGATCTGAAATCACAGACTAGATTTACTACAAGTCATTTAACTAAGCAAGAGCAGGTAAATATATATATATTTTTTAGTCCCACATGTGAGACATCGTAGGTCTATGAGGGGTTTAAAAATAACAATGCTCACGCTCTTAGTTGACTACCTTAGGGTAGTCTATACCATCCGTAAGCTTAATATTACCCGTCTAGATATCTCAATTTTTTTTTGCCTTAACCTATGATGCATCTATCAAAGTCCGTTAGCCACCATAGAGTCTAGCTAGGGTAGTCCACGTTACCATCTGCCAGGGGTCTTGTCTAGTCTAACATATTAGATTTCAGTATGATAGAAGTCCATCTTAACTGCCTATCGACTTAGGTGTCCATTGCAGTGGTGGTCCACGGGTGTACCTGATCGAGTCTGGTCCCATCCTGTAGTAGTCTAGTAGGTAGCCATTAAGTCAGCTCCTGTCTGGTAGTCCATAGTGTTGGCTCCTATTAGGACTTAGGTGTCCTCCACAAAAATTTTAGATCTCCCACTCTCCACAGTCGTCTGATCTCCTGCTCTCCATAGTCTTGTCAAGTATGATAAAAGTCCATCTTAACTGCCTGTCGACTTAGGTGTCCATTGCAGTGGTGGTCCATGGGTGTACCTGATCGAGTCTGGTCCCATCCTGTAGTAGTCTAGTAGGTAGCCATTAAGTCAGCTCCTGTCTGGTAGTCCATAGTGTTGGCTCCTATTAGGACTTAGGTGTCCTCCACAAAAATTTTAGATCTCCCACTCTCCACAGTTGTCTGATCTCCTACTCTCCATAGTCTTGTCAAGTATGATAAAAGTCCATCTTAACTGCCTGTCGACTTAGGTGTCCATTGCAGTGGTGGTCCACGGGTGTACCTAATTGATTTTGGTCCCATCCTATAGTAGTCTAGTAGGTAGCCATTAATTCAGCTCCCGTCTGGTAGTCCATAGTGTTGGCTCCTATTAGGACTTAGGTATCCTCCACAAAAATTTTAGATCTCCCACTCTCCACAGTCATATGATCTCCCGCTCTCCATAGTCTTGTCAAGTATGATAGAAGTCCATCTTAACTGCCTATCGACTTAGGTGTCCATTGCAGTGGTGGTCCATGGGTGTACCTGATCGAGTCTGGTCCCATCCTGTAGTAGTCTAGTAGGTAGCCATTAAATCAGCTCCCGTCTGGTAGTCCATAGTGTTGGATCCTATTAGGACTTAGGTGTCCTCCAAAAAAATTTTAGATCTCCCACTCTCCACAGTCGTCTGATCTCCCGCTCTCCATAGTCTTGTCAAGTCTCTTGCTCTCCACAGTCTTGTCAGGTCTCCACTATAGTGCAGTTCAGATCTAGTCAGTCAAATCTGACTTGCGTGCAAGTTCTAGAGCTACAAAATGAGCCCTAAAAAAGCGGGCTCTAATACCATATTAGAGCCAATAAAGTGATAACAATTATATTAATCAAGGAGTGATTAAATATAAAAAATCTAAGGCTAAAGATAGCCAAAGATAAACATAAAATAAAATCCCCCTAAACTACGCTAACAACTAACCAAATAGATGCTAACAAATAACAATGCCGATAAAATAAAATATCACAATAATATGTTGGCTAAATGTAAAACTAACTAACTACCTAGGAGAATTACCAAATAAGGTAATATTTACACTAACACGATTAAACTATATTCACCATTCAACTTAGTTATCCCATACATTAATATCAGTACACTATATTTTTGAAAAAAATATTGTAAATTGATTATGAAAGAGAATTCTATATTTTACATTATAAAACATATAATTTCAAAGACAGTGATGTGTGATAAAGAATAAAGTTACAATTCAGATAGATGAAACAATCTTTTGATGATAAATAAATACATTCATATTGAACAAAGTTGTAAAATCTTGTAAAAATTACAATTCAGGTAACTGAAACAAACAAATACTATGATATAAATGCAATTAAAACTATTTCAAAAACAACACTAGGATCCATAAACAAACATTCTTGGCTTGTCTAGAATCCCAAATCAGGTAGCTAAAACAAACATTCTTAGCTTGTCCAGAATCACTATTGTGAAATCTAATATCAAATAAATTCAAATTTATTAATGTTGTGAAATACTGGAAAATTCACAAATTAGGTAGCTGAAACAAACACTTCTTAGCTTATCTAGAATCACTATTATGCATAGCAGTTATCTATGTCTCCACAATTTTATCACTGAAATCATCATTATCATCATTATCGTTCGTATTTACGGTACCCATTCTACCTACAAGGAAATTCCAATATGCCAATTCCTTGTCATAAGGAAATGTGTTCAACTGATATGATGACAAATAAAATTTCAAATAATTTTCTAAATATTTGTCCAGCCTGTTATGGAGTTTAGATTTAATTAAAGATAGTGCACTGAAAACCCTCTCATCTTCCACAGATCCCAATATCATTGTTTGACATAATTCATTTAAAAATAAGTATTCACTAATAGGATCTTGCAAGACACTACTTGGATACAATTTTTGCCACAAACGTGCAATGGAACTAGTCTCATTGATGTTACTCAAAAGTGACATTTTTTCAACCATTGTTCCATCAAAATGCGATGATTGTTGTTTTAAAAGATCTTTGTTGAGTATACCTTTGATTTCAACACCATTGACTTCCACACTTTTACTGAAATGCTTAATAAGTATGAACATATATTTAACAAACAACTCATGTGCATAATTGTATTCAGTACAAGGACCCCAAAACATGGGGTTAACCACACCCATTGCCTCAAGCAACTCATCTCTTTGAAACCGTTCTCTTATCTCTTTTGTCAATGATTCTACTATTTTAAACAAATTTGTCTTTGTTTTGTGTAAAACAACTTCAAATATATTGTGTGTTACAAGAACTTGTTCAACATCATTAGCAACTATACTTGTCTGCCTTTCAAAACAAGATAAAGGTATCATATTTACACAAACATTAATACAAAGATGATCACTGATGTCAAAATTCAAAAAGATTTTTGGATTATTTACGTTTGTCAATGTATTCCAACTATCAAACAAGGTATCTTCAATGTTTTTTTGGACACATAACATGTCAATAATCACACATATTTGCTTTCTCATCCTTATGAAATTAGTGATATAGATGGATATATATTGTGCAATTTTAATCAATCTATTCATATCATGTAACATTGGAAGAATACCACATAACGTTAAAAGGGTTTCGAAGTCAGTCAAATGGAACAACAGATCTTTTGCCTTATCAACAACCCTACGATTTGCGTACATCAACCCCATTAATGATTGATACTCTTTAAAAACTCTGTGTGCAGGTTGATACATTGAAATCCACCTTGTATCCACATCTTTTAACAATTTTTTTCCTTCTATAACTCCTAGTGCAAACTATTGAAACTCTGCAAACCTTTTTGGACTGTAAGAAAAATAAGAATGTATTTCACGAATAAGGTCTTCTACTTTTGCAACATTTTCAAAAGAGCTCATGATTTTATATTCTAGATTACTCTATGAGCCATGCAATGAATGAGTATCATATATGGGGTAACTAACGTTTGGAGACAAATACAAAGACCATTTATGTGCCCTTGCATTATAACAACACCATCAGCTCCAACGCATATTAACTTTGTGGCTATCTCTATATCATTCATTCCTAAAATATCCTTTAAACTACTCACAACAACATTATAGATGTTTTCTGCATTTGAACTTTCCACCATATTATGTAATCCTAGAAAACTAGGTTGCCTTACATAATTTTGAAATGTGTACACATGCATGAAAATCCATGATTTTTTGTCCACAATCGTCACCTCATCAATAGAAAGTGATATGAATCTGGAATATTTTACTTTCTCTCTCAGGTCCTCCTCAACTAATGATAGCCATTTTGCCATTTCCCAACCACTTTGATCCGACCAATGGGAACTAGGAAGGTTTTGCACATTGGCTATTTCAAAAATGTGCTTATAATCACTAAAATCAGACATGGGTCTACCCTTTTTGAGAATATTATATACAACAACCAACTGTAAACTTTTTGAAGCTAAAGTGGTCTTATGAATTCTTTGAAATTAGGATTTAATCGTTCCACCTTTCCCAAAAAGAGATTGTTGTTTCTTTAAGTGATTTTCATGTTCTATTGCATATCTAACATGAATAAATTTTGATGCATCCTTCCACTTAACTTATTTTTTAATTATACCATCACTTCCTCAAACTTGTACATAAAATTTGCCAACATGTTTTTCTATTGTATCTTTCTTATTTTGTAGCCTCTGATCCTTACCTAGTTTCCAACTACAAATTTTGCATCTACATTATTTTTGTTTGAATTGGTTGTCCATGGAAGGGATAGGCTCTATCCATGGAATTTTTTCTGCCCATTCATCTTTAAATGCCCTTCCAATAGCCCAGTTAGATGTCTTTATTTTTTAGTATTTTTTCTTGAATATTCGAAAGAATATTTTAATGTATTTGATTTATCGCTTTCATTTTCAGTTGGCATGTCTATTTGAGGAACATCTTCAAGTGTTTTTTAGATGTCATTGTTAAGAGAATTTTTATTATAAGGCATCTCTTGGCGAGGAATATCTTCAAGTGGAGGCATTCAGGGTCAACAGGGTATTCTGCATAGTATCATACAATAATATTCTTTATCATTTTTGGATTTAACAAAAAACAACTTACAAACAATAATATGATTTATATCATCATGAAATATGTTAAGAGGCGCATACAATGAGTTAACTATTTAAGAAATAAAGTATTATTTAAAATAATCATTGAATATACAACTAACTGTTCAGAATTCAAAAATCATTTGTACCTTTAATTTGCTCTGATGTCGATGGCTCATTGGATTTCGATATATTGCTAAAATAATTCAAGATACTCTTTTCAGCATGAGATTTGGCCCTCTTCTTTGCATTGCCAGTAGGTGACATTTTACTTGTAAAGAAAATATTTTTCAATTTAGAAAAGTAATAAAATGAAGAGATTTTAATTCTATGAGGGCTCAAGATAATGTAGTAATTAGAATAAACAAATGGTGGTTTGGTAGAAAATACATACTTGTTTCTAGACATGATTTATTGTGTTATTTTTGCCACTACACTAGAGATAGCACTTGTAACTAAGAAGAGCATAAAACTAATCAATATACAAATTCAAATCAATGTAAAAAAAATCTCGTGTATGTGAAACAGAGCATTACAATGTCCTTAGATAACCAAAGTAATTACCTCCTCATAATATTGTAACAGAAAATCATATCCCAATAGAAACAGAGAATCAAAGAGTGTTAACAAAAAGAGAGAAAGAATAGGAAAACATGGAGAACAGGACGAAATAGAGAATAACATGGGAAATAGAGCATTGAATTATTTTTAATAAATGATTAAAAAACAATAAAAGAAAAATTACAATGAGATGACATAAAAACATATCTTATTTCTACAACTGCTTCAACTCATATTCTCTAAAAAAATAAAAAACACAGCATCACAGATTCACAATGTTTTAAGAAATAGAGTACCTGGTGTAGAAAAAGGTCCGGAGGTAGATGCGATTGGAAAAAAGATCAATAGTTAACCCGATTTAAGAATAGTGTCGGTTGTAGTCCTATGTCAGGTCATCCGTAGTTTGTGTAAATGTTGGTCTATGTACAGGTTAGTACCAAATGGCAATTTGGTTACATAATAAATCTTGAATGTCAGTCTGGTTACAAAATAGTGATTAGATGTCATTTCATGTACATAATAGATATTGGATGTCGATCCGGATATAGAACAGGAACAGGATGTCGATTCGAAATTAAAACTTTATTAGGTCATCTGAACACTAGAATGGCCACAAATTAATTTTTGTGTGGCGATCTGGGTATAGAACAAAGTCGGGATGTCAACCTGGGTGAACATTTGTAAAATCAATATTTATGTCGATCTGTGTGCAGAACTATGTCAGACAGATGAATTTCAGCTCAGGTGCATAACAAAACCAAGATGTTGGTTCGGGTAAAGAAATGTGTCTGTCTATCATTTTGGGTGCAGATACGGCTTTCGTTTTGGTTTGAGTGGAGTTTTGACCTAGATCGACAGGTTTCTGGACCCGACTGAACTTTGATGAAATTATTCAATATATTGAATGTACTCTTCGGTTCGGTTAAGTGAAAAAGTATCACTGGCATGTTAGTTATTTATAGTGTTATAGTTGACGAATTGGGCGAGATAAATTAAAATTTTAAAAAATTTAAGGTAAAAATGGTCCACAATTTAGGTGGGACTGTTGGAGAGTTTAAAAAAACCTAATACTATTATCAACAAATGGCGAACTAACCCCTAAAAAAAATCTTAAAAATTTTGGACGAAAGGACCGACGTTTAGGGTCCCCCAAACTCACAAATTTGAATTTTTGAAAATGCAAATATTCTCCCTATTGACAAATATTTGTCGTTGTGCATAACCCTAAATTTAACTCTCAAAGAAAATGCTTATTGGGAGGTTCTATGGGCGTGCAATTTCTAAAAAATCCTTGGCAGATTGGATGGCCAGGGAATGGATGGAAGTTCTAGGGTATGTGCCTAGTTTTTTATTTCTAGTAAGAGGATGGTTGTCATTTTAGTTCAGGACTAAGGAAGATGTGGCAAAGATTATGTCAGAGAAATGGTTTTGGGGGTCAACTTTGTTAATTCTCAAACTATGGGACCCTTGTTTTGACCCTAGGACCACTCGAATACCTTCTCACCCTATATGGGTAAAGTTACCAAGGTTGCCATTAGAATTTTGGTCTAGAGATGTTTTCCAAGCCATAGGCAACTGCATTGGTTCTTTCTTGGAGGTGGACGAGAGGTATCAATCCTCATGCATGAGGACAGTGGCCAGGATTCTTGTTGATGTGGGAGAGATGGATTGGTGGGGGAAATTGTGTTGAAGTATAACAAAGGGATGCATGTTAAAACCCTAGACTATATTGGTGTGCCTTTTAGGTGTGCACGTTGTCATAATTATGGGCATATTGCAAGGGATTGTTCTCTTAATTTTTCAAGGAAGGTTTGGCGTCGTAAGGAAGACAGAGGGATCTTTAAGGGTGAGAATGAAATGCAATTTTCCCTTCAAGCACATAACTTACAGTCTGATTATATTATTGAATCATTGCATAAGGAACACAAGCTAGAGAAATCAAGGAAAAAAATAGAAAATGCAGAGAAGGTGGAGATAAATATTTTTGTGCCAGATCAAGTGATGGATTCAAAATCATCTCATATTAAAGTAAGGCTAGGATTCTCAGAGAAAAAGTTGGATGTCATGCTCTTGGACCCAGATACAAGCTTTCAAAGCAAATCTACTACCAAATCTCATACAAAGTCTCCACTAGAAGAAGGTAAGGGTGCAATTGAGGGGCAAGGAGGACCCTTAAATTCCTCTTCCTTGAAGGAAGTAGATCCAGACCTTGGATTAGACTCTGGTAAATTTTTTAATAATGCTTCACAAGTAAATCTCTTTGAAATTGCTTCCCCTCTTCAATTTTCTTGTGGTCAGGAAGGTTTTGTGTCCCCAGAAACTCATAGGTATCCCCTACGATCCCTAAAAGGTAGAATAGGACTAAGAGAAGAAGGATTTGGGGGAGGCCCCAGTAAATATGTGGGGGATAGAAGTCTTACTAGTAGGAGGGGCAAAAGAGTTTTTACTTTATTGGCTAAGAATAAAAGCCTATGTGAAGTTCAACAAGGCAAGCAACCATCCTTAAAAGGGATCCTTAGAGCAGGGATGATCCTAGACACAGTTAATCAATGAAAGTACTTTCCTTTAATATTCGAGGGATGGGCAACTGTGCAAAAAAAATTGCTCTATGCAGGTTGGTAGAAATTCATAATCCAGAGATTTTGCTAATTCAAGAGACAAAAGGGTTAGCTATGAAAGTGATGGAAGATCTCAGTAAATTGCTTAAAGGATGGGATTTTTTGGCCCTTGATGTTGTAGGAGCCTCAGGAGGAGTGGCTATAGGGTGGAAGGTAAATCAATTTAGGCTAACCAAATTTGCATTGCTTGACTCAAGAGTAGGGACCAAATTCTTTTCAATGGAGCTTGGGGAAATAGTGACAGTGGTGAACATTTATGGCCCCTATAAAGACAGGATGCAGTATTGGGATAAGCTTATGGATCAAAAGTTTTTAGAAGCTAATAATTTAATTTTAGGAGGTGATTTAAACTTAACTCTCTCGAGGAGTGAAGTGTGGGGTTTTGCTGCTAGAACTGATCCACTAGCTAATTACTTCATCCAAAAGTTTGAATCCAAGGGGTTGGTAGACTTGGTGCCTATAAAATCTATCCCAACTTGGAGAAACATGAGGACAGGAGTTGATAGAATTTCTAAGAGACTAGATAGATTCTTAGTAGTAGAGAGTTTGGTAAATGGCACTTATAGATTGAAGTTGGAGGTGACTTTGATCACTCCCCTATCATGCTTCTTTTAACAAAAGAGGAGAAAAACCACATTGTCCTTTTAAATTTAATTTTGAGTGGCTAAAAGAGGATAACTTTGTAACTCTAGTCAAATCAAAATGGGTGAAGTTTGATTCTAGTCTAAGAGAATCTGCTAGTATACAATTTACAACAAATTTAAAAAGGGTTAAGGCAACAGTGGCTCAATGGGCCCATAAAAAAAATAATGGATGAGAAAAAATTGAGGGAGATTGAGGAGGAGCTTGTAGTGTTTCTAGCAGATGACTTTGAAAAATAAATGGATGAGGAAATAAGGCTTAAGTATAAAAGTTTGGAACAAGAGAAGAGTAGATTGTTGGTAGAGAGAGAAGCATGATGGAGGCTCAAAAGTAGAGCACTATGGATTGCAAATGGGGATGAGAACACTAAATTTTTTCATAGCTTTGCAAACCATAGAAAACAACAAAATACAATTTGGGAGTTACAGGGACAAGATGGAAGTAAAGTCTCCTCCTTTAAAGGAATAACAGACATGGGTGTAAGGCATTTTGGTCAATTATACAAGGATCCTAGTCAAGTTAATATAGCTGAAATAGTTAAAATAACTTCTCTCTTTCCCAGATTTATAGATGAGGAAGCCAATGATGAGTTGATTAAGGAAGTCTCAAAGGAGGAGCTCAAAGTTGTTTTAACCTCCTTCCAAAAAGATAAGAGTCCAGGACCTGATGGGTGGACTGTGGAATTCTTTCTCGAGCTCTATGATATTTTGGAGTCTGACCTACTCAAGGTTGTGGAGGAATCTAGGCTAAAAGGAAGGGTAAATGTAGTTTTCAACTCTACCTTCATTGCTCTTATTCCAAAAAAGGATAATCCTTCTTCCTTTGATGATTTTAGGCCCATTTCTTTGTGTAATTGTGTGTATAAAATCATAGCAAAAATAATTGCTTCAAGAATTAAAAGGTTCTTCTCTACTTCTATATCTATTGAGCAATTTGGTTTCCTACATGGTAGACAAATTCATGAAGCAATTGGTGTTGCTCAAGAAAGTCTTCATACCATAAAATCAAAGAAACTACCAGCAATGGTGATGAAGTTGGATCTCTCCAAGGCTTTTGATAGAGTAAATTGGCTATATTTAAGAATGATACTTACTCATATTGGGTTCTGTGTGCAGATGGTGAATTGGATTATGGGATGTCTTTGTTCTATTTCTTTTGTAATTTTGGTTAATGGGTCAACCTCTCAGTTCTTCAAAGCTTCTCGAGGTATTAGACAAGGTTACCCCTTGTCACCACTATTATTTATTTTGGTAGTTGAGGGATTAAGTAGGTGTATTATAGAAGCCAAGAGGGAAGGAGCAATAAAGGGAATTAAAATAGGTAGAATGATGGAAGTCACCCATCTACTTTTTGTAGATGATGTTCTCCTTTTCATAGATGGAATAATAAGAGTTGTAGAGAAGTTAAAACAATCTTTAGATATTTTTTATCTAGCAATAGGTATGCAGATTAATGCATAGAAGTCAAGCATTTCTTTTAACTATGTGAATCAGAATCAAACCATAATAATAGGTCAACTTTTCCCCTTTAACAAATTTGATCTTCAAGAGGGGTTTAAATATTTGGGGTTCTTTTTGAAACCCAATGACTACACTAAACAAGACTGGAATTGGTTGATAAAGAAGGTGGAAGGAAGAATTAATATTTGGTGCAACAAATGGCTCTCTTTGGGGGGAGATTGACTTTGGTCAAGTCTATGTTGGAGGTAATACCAATATATTGGCAATCTTTGGCTCATATACCAAAAGGAGTTTTGAAAAAAATAGATAGTTAAGCTATAGATTCTTATGGATAGGGAAAAGGGAAAGGGAAGGTATTCCCTTGGTTAAATGGCAATCCTTAGCCAAGCCCAAGGAAAATGGAGGATGGGGACTTAAGAACATCTTCCTATTTAGCAAGGCTCTAGCAACAAAGTGTGTTTGGAAGATAATATCAAAGGAAGGCTTATGGAATAAGATTATACATGAAAAGTATTTAGAGCCACTCATAGTTGAGGAGTGGATAAGGGCCCCAATTAAGCAAACACATAATGTTTCAATCTATTGGAAGGCAATGATTCAAGCCTTTTATATTGTTGGTGATTGGCTTACCTAGAAAATAGGGGATGGTTCAAGGATAAGACTAGGATTAGACCCTTGGATTGGTTGTGGTGATATGCACAGACTACCAAATAATATAATTTAGACCCTAAGAGCACAAGGGATTGGAAATCTTGCCCAAGCAGCTAACCCAAAATCTTCTACAAACTGGAGTCAGGGATGGAAGGAAGCAACAATGTTAGGGCTTCAGGGCCAAGAGGCACACTAGTGGGAAGAATATGTGGGGAGACTTAAAGCTAGACATATCAAGTTGTGAGAGGAAACTGATCAATTGGTCTAGACAAAGAATGGAGCTACAGGGGAGTACACTCCAAAGTTGGGGTATAAGACTCTATTGGAAGATAGCAATGACAATCCAACATGGTGGTGGAAGACACTTTGGAAGCAGAAAGCCCCATTGAAGACAAGATTGTTCCTATGGCTTGCCATGAAAAATAAGGTTCTAACATGGGAGGTTTTACAGAAGAAGAATTGGAATGGTCCAGGAAGGTGTCATTTATGTAAGTCAAACAATGAAACAATTGATCATTTATTGGTTGCTTGCTCCTTTACTAGACAGGTTTGGAGGGAGGTTATAGCATAATTAAAGCTTCCTATAGGATGGCAAGAAGATTCCTTAGGAGAGTGCTTAAAATATTGGTTTGAAAATAGGTCTTACAAAGGTTTTATAGCTCTCCCATTGTTTGTGTCTTGGGGAGTATGGTTAACTAGGAATGCAATAATTTTTAGGATCAAGAGAAGCCTACTTGGCAGGTCTCCTCCCAAATCATTGGAAGTTTCAAAAACTGTAAGGTTTCGGCAACAACAAAGGTAAACAGACAAATCATCCCTCCAAAGATTGATAAATCAAGGGCCTAGGGTTTTTTTGATGGGGCTAGACAGGGGGTCCCTAGAGTTTGTGGAGCAGGAGGATTACTATATATTTTTGACTCTCATTATTTTAAATTCAAGGCTGGATTGGGAGAAGGTTCTAATAATTATGCTGAAATTATGGCCCTCAAATTGTTGGTTCAGTTGGCAGAATCAAAAGGAATACAAAAAATTCAAATTTATGGAGACTCGCAGGTGGTAATAAACTGGATGCTTGGTGTTTTTAGGATGGAAAACATGATTCTACAACCCATCTTCTCTCAAATAAAAGAAGTTGTGGATCGAAGTGAAGCTTTTACTTTTTGGCATATTTATAGAGAACTAAATAGGGAAGCAGATGAACTCTCAAAGGAGGCACTTCAGATTGATCCAGGTATGTGCTTAGTACAAGAATTCAATGAGGGCAATGCACTGCAGCTGGTCCAAATCTCTATCTGGGGGATTAATACACTCTAGTTAAAGCAAGCACAGATAAAGCAACTTTTTCAAAAAACTCAGAAGTTAGTGATTTAAAGGATATTGTTTGATAAATTGGGAAGGTGCCTAAGGATAGAACTTAGCATGATAGAGATAGCTAGTTATGATGTATAAATGACCTGATTTTTAGGTCACTATTGAAATTTTGAAGAAATGCCAAAGAGGCATATGAAGAATGTAATTTCATATTTACTTAATATAAAATTACAACTTTTTCGAGGAAAAAATAACATATTGGATAAAAAAATGTTCCATGAGGGTCATATTATATGGCCAATGATGTCATGGATATTAAAAACTACTATGTTTTTTTTTAACTTTCATATTTTACCTTCAACCCATCAAATATAGCATTGAAGTAGGTCCCACCATATCACATCATAATAGTTATTACATATTGTTGTATCATGACATTTATCAATATTGAACACTCATTTTTTTTTAGATAAGATACTATAGCATTAATACTGGGTTTTACAGGTTGACCCAAAACCTTTTACAAAAATCAGCCCAGGGCTATTGATGAACATATCCTTACTAAGGATCCTATATATGTAAAATATACATACCGCCAAAGCCATTACATCCGGTAAGGCACATAGCCTGTTATCAAAAAGAAACTTCCCATACAACATTTTGGGTATACCCCGAGAAAACACACATGCATCATAATTACAAAAAGAAAACAGACATGGATCCCTTCCTTGAGACAATGGAGAAACAAAAAGCTGCAGACACACATAGAAGAGTACTGAAAAAAACTCCCACAAGCTCTATATTGATAGTTACTCTTAATAATTCTTTGGTAATTGCTTTCTTTCATATATGACATGCTTTGGTACCACATACTATCTTGGCCAATCAGCCTTGGAGAAGTGAACCTGTTGGCTAGATTTATGGCGGTGGCTATCTGGTGGTCCATGTGACTTTGGTTCGAAGTCTTATATTGTCATTTCTTTCCTTCCCTGTGATTATCAACCAACCTAAAATTAATAAGATGCCTAGGAGCCATGTTATCTGACATGTGACTGTCCCCATTAGTCTTTGTGGTATTTCCAAGCAGCATCCATGAAGGCGATAGCTCAGATAATTTTTACTATGAGTCCAATTCAAAAAAGAGATGGGAATACTCCTAGCCTTCGAACTTATAGTGCCTTCCTTGTTGGTAAATTTGACTATCATTCTTGTAATTCTTGTTGAATAAGCTCCTCTAATTCACTCGGGACACAGTGTTCCCATTTGAAAAGTTCATCACCATCGACACCCAAATTGGCCAGCTTATCAGCAATTTTGTTAGCTTCCCGAAAGTCATGTTGGGCTTTTATGTCCTGTCTTCCCTGGAAAAGGATCCTAGCCTCTTCAACAATTGTTTTAATCCTCCAAGGAGGTGTTTTTCAATTATTGAGGAGATTTATAACATGCATAGAGTCTCCTTCTATGATCAAATTACCTTCTAAGTCTTGAGTCATTTGAAGGCCTCTCCACATAGCTCTAGCTTCAACTTCTTTGTTCGTCCTTGTTCCCAAATATTCAAAAAACACAAATATCGTATTCCCATTATGATCTTGCACAATGCCACCAATGCTACTCTACCAGGATTTTCCTTAGCTGCTCCATAAAAATTAAGCTTAAAACAACCCGTAGGAGGTGGAGACCGCTTAACATTGGCTCTAGGGTTGACTACCCTAGGCACAAACTCATCTAACAAGGTTAAGCTTAAATATTGAGCAATCGTGATCTCCTACAGATGAGGTTTACAACTATCAAAAGGGATAAGGTTCACATTCTCGTTGGCAAAGGATATGATCCTGGCAATGATAGTTTGATGATCATGGATAGACTCATTAAAGACTCTATGGTTCCTTTCTAACCACACCTATCAAAGATAGTGATTGAGACAAATTTTCCATATGTATCTAAGTCTTTGGCTTGAAAAGGGGCAAGGCCACTAGATGAACAAATCAAGTATGATGGCTGTTTTAACCCATGAAATATTGAAGGCCTAAAAAACCCCACTTAGGATAGTCAAGGAAAAAAGGCACTCAAGGAAAATGTGATAAATGGTCTCCCAATTAGCCCTGCATAGATAACAATGATTAGTGATACAAATACCTTTATGCATCATATTATAAATGGTTAGAATTCTTCCTTGGATAACCAGCCATGAAAAGACTGCAATTTTTGGAATTAAATTTTTTATCCAAACTAAGTCCTTTTGGAGGACAAAATTCTCGTCATCAAGCAGAATCTTGTAAGCTGATTTAACAATGAACTACCCATTTTCCGTAGGATCCCAGGTCACTTGATCTTCCTTGGGTCTCATGGGGATAAAATGTTACCCGAGAATGTTACAAAGATCATTTGATTCCGCTTGAAATCCCTAAATTCTTATTTGTTTCCACTTCATTCTACCTCTGTCCTCAACCATATAATCAAAGACTTTTCTGCCAATGAGTTCTGTAATATCTCTATTTCGGGCTAAGTTAGGATATTGCGTCAGTGGTTCGTCCTTAGCCCACCTGTCATTCCAGCAATTTATCCTCTCACCATTGCCTAAAACCCATCTTAAACCTTTTTTGATGATTTTCTTACAATTAATAATTGCTTTCCAAAAAGCAGAACCTCTGATTGGAACTGAGTCACTTAGAAATTCCATATTTTGAAGATACTTTCATTTGATGATAGTTGTCCATTCATTTTATTCACAAGAAATGAGACGCCATGCTTGCTTAGCTAGTAAATCTAAATTTATATGAGCAATTATCCTCAAACCTAAGCCCCCATTTTCCTTGGGTCTGCACACTTTGGTCCATCCTACAAGGTGTATCCTTTTTTTCTCCTCTGATCCAGTCCATAAAAATTATTTATGGAGTTTCTCAATTTTCTGGAAAACCTTCATAGGGGCTTTGAAAATGGAGAGGAAATAGACTGGAATGCTCTGAAGAGAGGCCTTAGTGAGGGTCAACTTTCCTGCTTGAAATAGAAGATGACCTTTCCATCCAACAAGTTTTTTTTGAATTCTTTCAATAACCCTGTATCACATTGAATCTCTCGGAGAGCCAATGAAAAGAGGGAGAACCAATGTAATATGGATTGAACACTCATGGTCCCATCCATATTACATTAAATCATGTTTTCGAAATACTTCAACAAACTACTTAAACTACTTATTGGTATTACAATTAATACTATTATCATAACAACCATGGGAGTAAAAAATAACTCAATTTGAGCAAGAAATTCTTATTAATGGATCATTGGGCCACTTTATCTATAATTATTTTCAAGAGAAGGCTCATTAATGAATATTAATAAATATAAAATAAATAAAGTATTTGATAACATTTAAATATTAAAAAAAATTTAACTGGTTATATAGGATTGAAACAAGTTTTAATAATATTGCATCATGACCACATAGTGGTATTACAACAACTTGACTATCATGCTACTTTAGATAAATCCCTACAACCGATGCATAGGGTTGAGCAATCTCCTCCTAGCCATGATCCCTCATAAAGCCAATAGCTACACTTATCAATAGGGGATTAATACATAACCACACACATGTCATGGTTTGAACCTTGGACCTCCCATAGAAAAGCCAAACCTCGAATTGTTGCGTTGTCCCCCAAAAAATCTAATGTTTATTATAATGGGAATATTTTATTTAAAAATAACAATATTCAATTTTCATTGATATAATGATAATATTATAATGTTACCTAGTTAAATTTATTTAAACATAATACTATAATATAATTTAGTAAAAAACTAATGTTATTGATATTATTATAATATTTTAACAAATTATATTATCCTACTATTATAATATGATTGTATTAATATTATTAATTTTCACATAGGATGAAGAGGTCAAGATTTCAAGTCTTTTTGACAAGTAAAATATTTAAAAAAATTATATTATTTTAGTTTTCTAAGATAAAAAGTGGTTTTCCTTAGGTCCCTATCCTTGAAAAATCACAACTCTCTCCTTTAGAGCTTTAAAGTTTACAAACATATTCAATTCTCATATCAATTGAGTTACTATAGCTAAATATAAAAATTCTAAATTCTTGAATTTCATTTTTTTAGATGTTAGGACCCCATCCTGACATTATTTTTGTAATTATCATATGGTTATGTAATGACCCACTTCCAACGTGGGGACCCCTTTATAATGTTATTTTGTAATACTTTTATAATGAAATATTGCAAGTAAGGTGTTTAGACAAGTGGGGCCATTTCATGTAACTGTTATCGATGTTTGGTAGAAGATTCTAGCCCGAGTGGCATTTTGTATGTAAGCCAACTCTTGAGCATTAGGTTAGGGTTGCATGAAGTGTATCTTTAAAAGACATGGATCTATGTATGAATATATTTTATAAATTAATTAAAGTATTGAAGGAGGTTGCCCCCTCGAAGAGGCCTACAATTATGTGTTACTTTGTGAGATTGTTTCGTTTATGCACTTAATTTTCATATTGTAATAGTTTGTGTTTCAAGTATTTATGTTTATTTACAATATTTGTGTGAGTGAGTTTATTTTTAATAGTAGGTTTCTAAAAAGTGGTATCAAAGTGCCTTTTAGATTTCCACTATGACTACAATAATTCTTGCTCATCCATTTTGACTATTAGGTATAATTTTCTTGTGTTTTCCATTTTTTGTTTGTCTTTTATCTAAAAAAAAGAAACAAAAAAAAGAAAATTAGCAAAAATATTATTTCTTTTTTTTACAATCGTTATTTAGGTTAGAAATATTGTGTTAGGGTTTTTAAAATATCATGGAGGATCTATCATTATTGGCTAAGCTAGATTAGCCATAAAGCGTCTAGTGAAGTGAGCGACGATCAGGCTCTAATACCTAGGCCTCAAACAACAACTGTCTATGGAATCGAGCTCCCACGTATCTTCAGGTATATTGGGAGACCACCTAGGATTAAATGAAACCTTTAGCTCTAGGAATAATTTTTTGCCTTGTATTATCCATAGTACATATGACATAGCATCCAAAAATATTATCCTCTTTTATTGTGAAAGGAGCAAGTAGTGTGCTCAAGGGTATGTGTGGAATCCTCCTTGAGTAGTGGCCTAATATATTGGTCTAAGTACTATCGGTCATCACTATGGTATAACAGAGGGCCTATGGGTATTACATACTCCTTGGCTTAGAGTACCTAGTTTTGTTCCACCCGTAAACAAAAATTTCCTAACTGTGTTAAACCTATAACCTTAAAATTTTCCATAAAATTTGAGCATATGGAGGAGACTTCCCTATCATAGAATACTATTTAAAAAAGAGGAAAGAATTGGTGAACATATTAGAAAAAATCATGATAGAATCTACTAGTGTTAGTAACAAAAGGGCATCACTTCAGTATGAGAATAGTAATAGTTAGGTCAGAGTTATCAATTTCCAGTATCAGTAATAGTTGTTTGTGATAGTCAGGTTTACAATAGGTAAATAATTGTTATTGACAAAGTTAAAAAAACTAGTCGTTAGTACAAAGAACCATAATTTCAGTGACCAAATAGTATCAGTAACAAATAGTGTAGAGATAATGTTAGTAATAATAAGTGCAATGTCAATGTCATAAGGGGTTGGTCGACTAAACACTCATCTTTTGAACCAAACCTCCAAGTGGAAAACCAACAACACCAACAAACTCGACAACAAAGCACACACACACACACACAAATATATCATATATATATATATATATATATATATATATATATATATATATATATATATATATATATATATATATATATATATATATATATATATATATATATATATATATATATATATATATATATATATATATAGTCTAGGGTGCCCAAAACTAGTGTTGTGGGATATAATTTATTGTGATTATCTTTTCGAGCTAATCGTTTTGATATATAGCACCCAAGCACTATTTTTGGCTCCTTACTAAAAATAGTAACTCCTGAAACCATACTTCTATTTTTAGTAAGTCACTAGAAGTTGTTCTAATCACACCAAAATGGTTTTTGGCACTCATGGACATCAAAAGGAGATAGAACAAGCCCAATCCTTGTAGGAAATAAGTTCCACACTTAGTACCCTTATTGACATGATTTGAAGCATGCAAGATGACATGCAACGTTTGAGAAGTGACCATATCAACTCCAAAGCCATATTTGAAGATAGATTCTTAGAGCTTGAGGCATTTATTAAGGATGGTCCAAAGGTACTTGATCATCATGACAAAGTGAAAACACGAGATTCTGGAAACAAAAAGGATAAACTAAAAATGCAATGTAAACGAAACTAAAATAACGCTTAAACCCTATGTTATTGAAAAATGCGTAAAAAGAAAGAACATGAACACAAGATATCAAAGCAATATAAAAAGAACGGCCCTTTTATTGATATGCTTTACAAATTTGTGTTACAATGCGTCTCCTTCCTTTTTAGGGGATAGGAGCGTTAAATGTTGGTCTTTTACAACTTGTTTCAGAATTCCTTCTTCCGCGTGCCCACATATAAGATGGGCGAACCAAAACGTTGTCGCCGCTTGCGTTGGTAAAGGTAGATTCCTCGCTGCTCCTCTAATGCTGCAAATCTGCGTTCAAAGAAACAAACAAAGAATCAGTAGCACTTGTGTATGAAAAATAAAAGATAAATCTAACGATGGTTAAAATGAGTCTAAATAAACTGAAAACTTGACAAAAGCATAAACATGAAACTAGCTAAATACTACAAAAGAAATAGTCACCAAAAGCAATAAAGCGGGGGGTGCCCGAAGGCAAACCACCCGCGGGTGAAACTTTGCTTCGACACCAATCCGCTTGGGATGGGTCCGAAACCTGATGTGATGTGTTGTCGGCAAATTGGTAGGATATTGTGGTCAGAAAAATCGGGGTTGGTTCTTGATTCGTGCCTTCAAAAGTCACCCAATAACCTCTCTTTCGATTAAGAGATTATGGATGTTGAAAACACAAATCGCAAGTAAGTGAATTAGCAGCACTTCGTCGCTCAAAATGCTCCTTCTCTGGTGTATCTTTTGGGTGAGGAAACTCACCATTTTATAGACCCAAGGGGTCTCTTTGAATTAACATGCAAAAGTGTTTCTTTGCATGAATGCTTTTGTGTGAAGAGAAGACTTCTTCTTGATCAAGGGCTTCTTAACTGCCTCTGTGCATGTCTTTGTATGTTTTAGAAAAGCTCACTTGCACTCCCATGCAATGAAGGGATAGCTAAGTGGCAAATCTGAGTTGTCTTAAAAAGCTCACTCTCATTCCCATGCAGTGAAGGGAGAGTCAATTGGCAGATATGAGTTGTCAAAAGAACTCACTCGCACTCCTATGCCATGCAAGAAAAGCTAAGTGGCGGTTCTGAGTTGTCATGCGTCGAGATCCGACTTTTTGTCGGTCAAACCCGGCGTTCGTCCCACCCCGAAGCGAGCGCTGGTAATCGTCTCCGGGTGAGACGAGTATCAATCCGCACTCGTCCATCTCGGGTAGGACGAGTACAAATCCGCACTCGTCCCTGGGTGGGACGAATAAGTAGCTGAGTGTCTAAAAGATGCCAAATTGATCCTTGACTTGTAAAACTGTTGTGTGAGTGGTTAGAACCACTATTTTAACCTCTGGGGGCTGCCCTGGGGGCTGTGTGTGTTAGTGCGATCAGTGCTTGTTGTCACATAATCGGATTGGTGCTGTTTTGGTGTCTACGAGATGCCCCTTTTTGGAAAGCGCTGCACATGGTGCGATGCTTGAGCAAAAATAGATAACCAAAGCACTAATGATTAGGGTATCTCAGTAACCTAACCAATTATTGATGCCCCAAGTATGGAAAGGGCACGCATTCTTGAATTCTTGCTTTCGACGAGCTAAGGAACTTAAATCAAGCATTAACCTGGTTCGGTGAGGTATTACTTGAACTTAGACATTGATCAGTCATGAAGAGGCAAAGGGCGCAACCTTTTGTCTGTGGGAACCTTGAGTTCATGATTCACGAATGCCAAGTATATGATCGGTTTGTGATAATTGCTTGTTTGCTGCCCCAAGCAGGGCGCGATTGTCTTTTGCAATGATCCTTTGAATGCGTGTCATTTCCAAGACTGGGTATATTGGTGTTGATTGGCAACTAAGTGTGACTACCCCCTCAAGCGACGAATCGATGAGGGAATGACCGACATGAGAAAAGCGACGAGTCGCTTGACCCAAGATGACTTAAGTGAGGGTGCCTTCAGATGTTATCCGATGCATGCTCGAGCAGTTTTCCGATTGTTTTGACCTATTTTTGGTGGGTGTGAACCCATTTTGGAATGCCATTTGGGGTTAACATTGGCGAAAATCCATCTTCCCATGGAGCGGTCCAGCTATGGTAGCCTTCTTAGGGAGTAGGATAACGACAAGGTAGACCCCGACATCAGTTTTCTTATGCCAAGAGGTTAAGTGCAAGAGCACTTTTGTCCGGCAATTTTTAGTGGTTTTGTTGGCATTTGTCATTTTAAATTTTTTTTTTTTTATTCGTCCCGGGGGGGACGAACGCCATGATGGTACTCGTCCTGGGGTGAGACGAGCGCGCCATGATGGTACTCGTCCTGGGGTGGGACGAGCGCGCCATCGAGGAAAAAGTGCTCGTTCCGGCTAGGGACGATTACCAGCAAGCAAAAAGTATAAATATGCGAAAATGACGGATTTGGCTCATTTGCACTGTTCATCGATTGCGATTTGGAGCTCTGGGGAGGAGGAGGTAGATTTTCTGACGCGAAGCGCTGCCGGATTTTCCAGCCACCATGAGTGCACAGACCGGGTCGTCAAGCGGCGGAGCCGAGGCGAGACCGGTAAGTGCACTATCTCCTCGAGTTTGAATTTGAAAAATGCAAATGTGTTTTTATTGTGTTTTTCTTTTGTTTAAGACATGGAACCCTAATTAATTAAATTAAAAGGTGAATGAATTAAAGACCATGAAACCAAATAAAACGTGGATGCAAACCGATGGAAACTTAGATGGAAAACCGTAGGATAAACCCAAAATGAAACTTAGAGTAACACCTTAGGGTAACCATGGTTATAAAAATGTTTTTTGATGTGAATGGTAAAACTTAGGTCGAAACCGTAGGTAAACCATGCCCATTTTTTTTGTAATTTTTATGGAATTAAAAAATAAAAAATGGATGAATTTTTTGTTGAAATGGTAAACTTAGGTAAAACCATAGGTAAACCATGTCAATTTTTTTTTTTTTGTTATTTTTATGAATTAAAAAATGAAAAATGGATGAATTTTTTTTTTGAAATGGTAAACTTAGGTCGTAAACCATAGGTAAACCATGTCAAATTTTTGCATTTTTGATGAAATTAAAAAATGAAAAATGGATGAATTTTTTTTTGAAATGGTAAACTTAGGTAAAACCATAGGTAAACCATGTCAAATTTTTTTTTTTGATGAAATTAAAAAATGAAAAATGGATGAATTTTTTTGTTGAAATGGTAAACTTAGGTAAAACCGTAGGTAAACCATGTCAATTTTTGTTTATTTTTGATGAAATGTAAAATGAAAATGATGAATTTTTTTGTTTTGAAATGGTAAACTTAGGTAAAACCGTAGGTAAACCATGTCAAATTTTTGTTGTTTTTGATGAAATTTAAGATGAAAACTTGATGAATTTTTTTGTTTTGAAATGGTAAACTTAGGTAAAACCGTAGGTAAACCATGTCAAATTTTTGTTGTTTTTGATGAAATGTAAGATGAAAACTGAATGAATTTTTTTTTTGAAATGGTAAACTTAGGTAAAACCCGTAGGTAAACCATGTCAAAAAAAATTTGTTTTTTTTTTTTTTGTAATGGATGTACATGTGAATGAAAGATGTTACTTGTACAGTTATGCATTTTTGTACATGTGATGGTAATTTGATGCATGTTTTTGATGTGTGTTATTTTCTGTGATGTGCAGGTGGTGAAGAGTCGACATCGGGTGCCGACTATTTTTTCTAATGCCCGCGAGGCGTTGAGTGCTGAGGACTGGGAGTGGCTTGATGCCTTAGGGCTCAAGCATGTGGCTCGGTTGGATGCAGTTGTTGCGGATCGGGCGTACCTTACAGCTTTGATCGGCCTATGGGATGTTCGGATGAACACCTTCCATCTTTCGACAGGGGAGATGACAGTCACCTTAGAGGACGTGTATCGGATTCTTCGGATTTCGATAGACGGGGTTCCCATCCGGACGACGCCACGAGGCCAGAGGACGGCTGTACTGACTCGGTATTTTGGACACGGGGGGATGGGGATGGGATGAGCTCGTTGGAGAGGGCGGAGCTGGATTGTCAGATTGGGGGGATTTTGGTACGATGGTGGTATGCGAGGGGAGTGTTGGGAGTGAGGCATGCACTACTCATGAGCCTCATTTCCAACATGCTCCTGCCAGACTCGTCAGGAGCGAGGTTCCCATGGAACCTATTGGAGGTGGTGTGGCAGTTAGTGGATTGTCCGATGACAGAGCCGATGATCATGAGATGGGGCCAGACGCTTTTGGCTCAATTATATGATGAGTTGTATGAGGTCCGTTGTCGGAGGCGAAAGGGGATTGGCTACAGTTACTTGTTACAGTGCTGGGCATGGCAACATATAGCTATAGAGCGACCACGAGGGCTACCCTGGACTACACGGGCGGACATGGTGGACAGAGATATTGGTTATGGTGCTCTATGGTATCGGTCGGAGGAGCGGGGGCAGAGTCGACGGTTTGTAGGAGACGTGGACCATTACAGAGATGTATTGGCATGACTGACTCTAGGAGATGTGGTATGGAGGCCATATCGGGATTGTCCCGCATGGCCAGAGGCGGATGAGTGGCTTCGGTGGGTCCGGAGGGGGAGATGGGTGATTGGACGACATGGGACGGAGCAGGAGTACTTTCACTACCTCTGAGTGACACGACAGTTTGGGGTACGCCAGGGGTTGCCTAGGGAACCCGTAGTCTATCGACGCTGGAGCGATGAGAGGACCCTAGCTACGTCGATCCTCGAGCCATTGGGGGAGGAGTCGGATATAGTACTGGACATTCCGGACGTGGATGACGTCGGAGTGACTATCGAGTACCAGGAGTGGTGGACGCTTCGACAGTGGCGAGGTGAGGGGCCATTGGGAGGAGATGAGGCAGCGGGAGGCGGAGAGGGTGCAGAGGCACCAGGAGAGGGTTGGGGAGCTCCTGCGGATGTGGACATGGTGGAGGTGGCAGATGCGGGAGAGGACATTGATGAGGAGGAGCAGCCAGAGATGCAGGATGCTCCGGAGCAGGCCGATGCTCCAGAGAGGCCGACAACCGGCCATGTCGGGGGATACAGAGGCGGGGTTGCACGCTGAGGTGGCACGATTGACAGAGTTATTACGGAGGTGAGATCAGGAGCTGAGGGAGATGGTACAGGAGAGGGATCTCCTATGGACACAGTTGGGGCAGCGCGAGGATAACCTTGCGACATACCGACAGTGGGCGAGGGACTTGGAGCGACAGCGGGACGAGCTGGAGGATGAGGTTATCCGCCTTGGTGGGCGAGTACCTGCATTCTTCGGAGGTGGATCATCGCGACGCTCGAGAGGGAGCGACATGGAGCAGACAACATCCTCGCAGTGGAGGCGGCGGGATGAGGGAGAGGCCAACGGGCATGGTGCAGGGGCGAGCAGTAGCCGTTCGAAGAGGTCTCAGAGGACCCGCACCATGGGGGGTAGTTCCCGTCGCATCGATCCTACGTGATCATGGTGGACGATGCCCTAGACTTGGGGATTTTGGTGTATGATTGCGGGGTCAGAGGACCAATTTTGTAGCCTACGGGTAATTTTATTATGATATATATATACAGATGACTCTTTTTGGTGTTTATACATTTTTCATGATTTATTTTTATGTACATGTTTTTACATTGATGTATGCATATGCGATTATGAATGCGATGGTTCTAATTTGTATGATGTATGCATATGGAATGAATGAAATGAATTATTGATGATTTGTCGATGCACCATAGACTGTACAAGATTTGGATTGACTTGCTATAGTAATGGGATAACTTTGTGGAATGCTTGTGCATGTGAAAACTTTGTTTTTGTATTTTGTCTATTTTTTGATGGTGATGTACGGAATGAAATGTACCGGTTGTTTGAAAATGTAGTTAAGCTTTTCTGAGATGCAGATATTTTAACTAACTAGCCAAGACTGTACATTTATCTCGCAAGACTTTTGAACAAGGTCTAAATCCGACTTGAATTTAACCAAGTTATTTCACATCCCTGTGTGTGCAATTGAGTTCGTTTATGTGTTATTCATCAGGATACCGCCAGTGCCAGATGGGCTTTCAACCGAACCTGTACTGAGGATCACCTAATTAGCTCCACTAACTCCTTTATTGTATTTAGTCAGATTTATCTGCGATGCTATCTAGGATACCATAAGCTAGCTCATCCACATGCAAACATTGATCTGCACACAAGTTAATGTGACAGATATATCGTCATGCGGGAGGTTTACCACCAATGACCGATAGGCTATCAACCAAACCGATACTGAAGCTTGCCTCATGACCTGTCGAAATGCTGAGAGTTCCAAGGATTCAAGTTCGACTCCCTTCTTTTCTTCAATTGTATTGGGATACTTGCTCTTTATAGTGATAAAATCACTGTTTATTTTTGTTTTATTTTTTTTTTTTTTTTTGAGCAAGGGATTTGAATATGGAGTGACGAGAATCACTATTGTTTGTGCCTTTTGATGTGTGCACTGTAGGATGTCAAATTTTAATGTTTTGACGTTTTGCAAATTTTTGATGTTTTGCAACTTTTGAGAACTTGGGATTCATGGGGAATTGGGTAGGGAGGATGCTTGTCCTTTTGCCAACTCTCAGCATTCCTAGGGTCATTCGCACAGGGGGATAAGCAAGATAGCCGTTTCGCTTATGGTGACCTGGATTACTATGCAGGTTTCATCTTTCGTTCACACAACTTAGGAATTTTTTTATGTGTGTTAATTTGTGTTGGGATGCTACGTAACAAGGTGTGATCCAAGTAAAACTTTCCCATGTAAAATCTGCTTAACTATGTACAATTTTGGCTAGAAATTTAAAGACATCTGAATGACGAAAACCCTATATACATTAGGAGACAACTGACTATGCTAAAATAAAAGGGTGATATGCTGGATGTATGCGTTTATGAAAATGGATCTGATGTGAAAAAGGATGGAATTTCCAAGTAATGACTGTCTATGGTGCTTTTGACTTGTATGACCTAGCGAAGTATGCAATGTATGGATGCAATGCTTAATGCAACCTATATTTTTGTATTTTGATTTTTATGAGAATGCATGGAATTGAAATGCAATTGTTTTTGTAATTTTGATTGTTTTTTTTTTTTTATGAGAATGCATGGAATTGAAATGCAATTGTTTTTGTAATTTTGATTTTTTTTATGAGTATGCATGGAATTGAAATGCAATTGTTTTTGTGATTTTGATTTTTGTGTTGTTTTTGTTGATTTTTGAATATTTATGTTGACCAAGCAATTATGGTAACGCTTGGAGCTTTTGGTGTTGACCAAAGGGTTTATAGATACCTTTGGGGCATTTAGGGATGACCAAGCGATTATGAAAATCCTTGGAGCTTTTGTCTTGACCAAAGGGTTTATAGATACCTTTGGGGCATTTAGGGTTGACCAAGCGATTATGATAATCCTTGGAGCTTTTGGGTTGACCAAGCGATTATGATAATCCTTGGAGCTTTTGGTTTGACCAAAGGGTTTATAGATACCTTTGGAGCATTTAGGGTTGACCAAGCGATTATGATAATCCTTGGAGCTTTTAGTTGGACTATGGCTCTCTAGATGTGGAATGGCCTCAAATGAATGATATTCAAGGGTTCTGTTTCCTTGATTCCTTCAAGAGAGGCAAGCCGGTATGTTCCAGGTCCTATTTTACTATCAATGATGTAAGGACCTAACCAGTTTGCCGTGAACTTGTCCCGTAGATGGGATGACAAATTAGAATTCTGTTGGTTCTCTTTTAAGACCAAGTCACCAACCTGAAATTCCCTAAGGTGGACTTTCATGTTGTATGCTTTCTTAAGTCGCTCTTGATAGATACGCAAATGCTCGAGAGCATTAACGCGTCGTTCATCGAGCAACGTCAGTTGATCTAACCGGGCTTGCCATGCAGTGTCATCATCGATGAACTCTTGCATTGAAATGCGTAGGGAAGGAATTTCCAACTCAAAAGGCATGACTGCCTCGGAGCCATACACCAACAAAAATGGAGTTGCCCCAGTGGGCGTTCGAATGCTGGTGCGATAAGCCCATAGGGCAAGCGGGATCTGAATGTGCCAGTCTTTATGATTGTCTGCAACTATCTTTTTGAGAATGGCGACTAGCATTTTGTTTGATGCCTCTGCTTGCCCATTTGCCTGTGGATAATAGGGTGTTGAAAAGTTATGTTGAATCTTGTACTTTGTGGTCAAAGCACGCACATCTTTATTCTTGAATGGTGTCCCATTATCTGACAGGATCTTGGATGGAATACCAAAATGACATATGATGTTATGCAAAATAAATTTCGCAATGCGGGCTCCAGTCGTAGTGGTCAGCGGAATTGCTTCCACCCATTTGGTAAAGTACTCTGTGGCCATTAAAATAAACGTGTGATGACCAGACGATGCAGGGGAGATCTTTCCAATTAGATCAAAGCCCCACTACGAAAAAGGCCAAACCGATTGAATCGGCTGCAAGGCCTGAGAAGGTACGTGTGTCAAATTAGCATGGTGTTGACACTTCACGCACTTCTTCACATATGCGCAACAATCTCGCTCTAAAGATGGCCAATAATAACCCATGCGAAGAATGCGCTTTGCGATGGCCATACCGTTGAAGTGGCCACCACATGTACCATCGTGAGCTTGGGTGATCGCCCAAGCGGACTCTTGCTGGTCCAAACAACGAAGGAGGATTCCTTCATAATTTTGACGATACAAAATGTCTCCTAACAAGACATGCTTTGCCGCTTTCTGTTTGAATGATCTTTTCATGGCTTGTGTCAATCCAAGTGGGAGATTACCTAGCTTGAGGTAATCCCGAATGGGTGTGTACCAATCTTGCTGATCAGAAACCTCGATAGTATGAATGGCCAATCCCTCTTGAAGTCCATCCCGAACAAAAGTTGAGCAGGAAAGAACTTGTAAAAACAACGTGGTGTTGCTAGTAAGAGGGGTCGGGGAGAACAAGGACCCCCAGTTGGCTTGAGTCAAACAATCTCGAATTCGAGAGAACTTATCCGGAGATGGTTCAATCTGGATCATGTGGATTCTTGGCGTCAGATCAGAGCTTGCATGCTCCATCGTAGATTGTGATAATGTTTTAACCTGAATGGTTGTCATTTCACCAGAAGGGTCTTGCGGGATGAGTGACCCCAAGGAGGCCATAGTATCCGCAAAATGATTTGATGATCGAGGGAGTGCCTCGATGTCATACCATTCAAGTTGTGCCAGGAATTTGTCCACAAGGGCTTTATAGGCCTGCAAAACTGGACATTTACATTGGAATATCCCCTTTACTTGATTGACAATTAACAACGAATCACCAAAGATGTTCAATCATTTAATGTTCATGGTGATTGTTGTCTGAAGACCTATGAGCAAGGCTTCGTATTCTGCATTGTTGTTGGTGCATGAGAAGTCTAATTTAAATGACAAGGGCATTGGAGCACCTTGTGGAGTGAAGAATACAATTCCCGCACCACCCCCTTGCTCACATTTAGAACCATCGAAGAATAGGGTTATGTCAGCCTGTGACTCAGGCTCATCAGAATCTGGCGACTCTGAAACATGGAAGACCCCATCATCAGGTAGTTCAAAAGTCAGAGGCTGATCGTCTTCAAGAGGAGCCTCAGCTAGTTGATCGGCGATGACTTGACCTTTTATGGATTTTTGTCCAATGAACTCTATGTCAAACTCCATCAACAACATGATCCATTTCGTCGTGCGGCTACTATGATAAGTACGACTCATCATGTATCGCAATGGATTCTCCTTAGACACAACATACGTCTTATTACTGAGCATGTAGTGGCATAGCTTTTTGGTAGCAAACACCACTGCAAGCAGAGCTTTTCAACGTATGCATAGTTAAGTTCATAACTGACCAGGGTGCGGCTAAGATAGTATGTAGCCTGTTCTTTGTGAAGTTCATTTTTCTGGGACAGCATGGCGCCCAGTGCCACCTCAGTGGCTGAGATGTATAAATAGAATGGCACTCCTGGTCTAGGTGGTGCCAATACTGGCGGCGAAGCCAAGTACTATTTAATGTCATCAAAGGCTGACTGGCACTCGTCATCCCAATGAAATGTGACCCCCTTATGCAATAATTTATTCATGGGTCGGCATTTGTCAGATAACTACGCTATGAAGCGCTTGATCGACGCAACCTTTCCCTGCAGACTCCTGAGCTGCTTGATGGTGGTTGGGGGACGCATTTCAAGGATTGCCTTGACTTTGTTTGGGTCGACCTCAATTCCTCGTTTGGAGACTATGAAACCCAAGAGCTTTCCAGAGGTGACGCCAAAGACGCACTTCTTGGGGTTTAGTCTGACTTTATGCTCAATGAGGCGATCAAGGACCTTGCTCAAGTCACCGATGTGATCCGGGCGCAAAAGAGATTTGGCCAACAAATCATCCATGTAATCTTCCAAAGTTTTGTGCATGTAATCATGAAAGATGTACGTCATGGCACGTTGGTAGGTGGCTCCGGCATTTTTAAGGCCAAAAGGCATGACCTTATAGCAAAATGTCCCCCAAGGCGTTGTGAATGCCATTTTTAGTTGGTCCTCAGGATTGATACGAATCTGATTGTATCCTGAGAAACCATCCATAAGGGAAAGCATTTCGTGGCCCGCTGTAGCGTCTACCAATGCGTCGATGCTTGGCAAGGGAAAATCATCCTTAGGACTCGCTTTGTTAAGATCTCAAAAATCAGTGCATATGCGAATCCTCCCATCGGGCTTCTTGACGAGAACCATGTTAGACAACCATGGAGGATAATCCACACAGATGACAAACTGGGCATCCAACAACTTTTGTAACTCATATTTTACCATTAAGGCCATTGTTGGATGCATCTTGCATAGTTTTTGCTTGACTGGCTTGATTGTTGGATCAAGCGTTAAATTGTGCATGACTAGTTGTGGGTCTAGTCCCGGCATATCCTTGTATGACCATGCAAAAACCTCCTTCTTTTCCTTAAGAAGGGTAACATAATCGGCTCGCTCTTCGGGGGAAAGACTTACCCCCAGCTTGAGAATCCATGGATTCATTGGATCTGTGCCGATGTCTACATCAGTCGTTGCTTCGACCGACATATGGGATCCGTCTTCCAACTGGTGTGGAATTGGGATCAGATGGATATCGTTTGCTGAATTAAGATCATCATTAGGAACGTCAAGTTCCTCTTCAGCATGGAAGACATCCTGAGTCTGTCCTGGAGTGAAATGAAACATCCCACCGCAAGGCCAATACTCTGATGGAGATGGTGGTGTGCCAGCGTGATCCCAATCAATAGCCTCTATGTCTAGATGCAATAATCATGTTGGATTGGCTGGATCATGGATGGGGGCGGTCAAGTCAATGGAGACCATGTTGATGAAATGATTGTAATCTCCATTACCGCAAATGTGACAACTCGACATTCGGGATGCTCTTGGTGCGTTGGATCCGGCTCTGTAGGCACTGGCACAAAGGGATCAGCCCTATGCGTGGACCTGCAAATAGGGTCTACCCTAGGCACTGATGGTTTGATAGGGTCTCCAAGCGGAAGATGCTCTCTATATGCCTAGAGTGGCGGGTGCAGTAATTGCTATAACTATGCCAGGTTGAAATGCCTCCTATGTCTTGGACCTATGTGTAAGTGTTCAAACATGTCATCTATGTCCAAAGGATATTGTTGTTGTTGAGGTAGCCTATGCTCACTGGGATCATTCAATGGGAACATCATCAGGAAGCTGTCCTGATCGTCATTCATTGGATATTCGTGCGAATGATCGTACTCCGACTCATCTTTAGAAGACCCTTCGTGGTCTTGTCCATCTTCCCCTTGTGGGTGAGTCCATGAGGTTTCTCCTTGTTCGGCCATAGGGAAAGGGTTGTTGAGGTCAACAAGGTTATTTGTTTGTAATGGGAAATAATCCCCCAATGTATAAGTTGTATTTGGATTGGCATATGGATCTGATGCCAACCCATCCTTGTTGCCTATCCCTAGGCTTTGCATGTTTTCGACCAAGATGTCGAGGGGCAAAGGGTGATTAAACCCTACTCCTGACTTATCATAAGGCATTTGGTATCTTGGTTGGCACAAAACACGCATTCCTTGTTCATACCTGCCTAACCCGTATCCATGCCAATTGCATTGGCTAAGATATCGTAATGCGAAGTCTGGGTTAGCCAGATAGTTGACATCTTCCACAAAGGGATCTTCATCTTCCTCTTCTTGTCGGGAAGGTTCAACGCCATGATCCAGGCCCCCAAAAATAAAGTTTGTCTGATTAGGTGGGTAGCCTAAAGGAACCACGGAGCCTATGGGGAGTCGAGGTCTTCCCATGTCTTGCATAGACTGAAGTGTGGGCGTTGCAACAACATTGCGCACTATATACTCCCCCATGCCTGTGTTAGACATCTCAACAATAATCGTTGGCGATTGAGGGGAAGCGAATGGGAGTTCTCCTTGAGTCCACTCCATGTGGGGTGAACTAGGCGTCTCAACTTCCATTCTATTAGGCGTCTCTTCTGTAGAGATGTTGGAGACTAAAGGTGGTTCCGCTTCCAGGGGCTTCTTTCCTTTGTCCGTTGGAGTGGCCACCGTAGGTGGCATCGTTGTGGGAGGACTGGATGAAGAAGATGAACCCGCCTGGGAATTTGATTGATTTGGTAATGGAGATTCTTGCTTAGTCGGACCCCTCTTAGATGGATTTAACTGGAAATCCACATGCGTTGAAGGGAGGGTCGACTGCGGCATGATTTGCACTGAGTTGCAATATTTAAAAGGTTCCAAATCTACGGGGACCACGTGCACTTGTCCTTCAAATGTATACTTCAGACATTGATGAGCAATTGAAGGGACACACTTCATATCCCGGATCCAAGGCCGCCCAAGCAAGATATTGTAAGCCATCTCACCTTCTAAAATGTGGCACAACGTATGAATGGTCTTTTGTCCCACTTGTATGGGCAGGACAATTGTGCCAACTGTCGAGCATATCGCATCATTAAATGCTCGAAGGGTATAAGTGGAAGGTGCAATGTGAGAGGCTGGCAGTTTCAAATGTTTCAGTGCAGCGGTTGTAATAATGTTACTGGACGAACCAGTGTCTACCAACACCCGCTTGTACGGAGTCCCGTTGACCCATGCAATAACGTGCAGGGGTGGATCCGCTACATCTCCAGTCACCATTTTTAGCTCATCTTCCCTGAAGGTAATGACTGGTTCAGTACACTGTTTGACATGCCCCACAAAATTGTTGAACGAATCCGCTTCGTGGGGTTGCAATTCAATTGCCTTTAATATCTCCATAAGAGCTTCCCGATGGGGCGTCGATTGTTGAATAAGCTCATAAATGGAGAGCCTAGCCGATGTGGTCCGTAGACTTTGAGTAAGTCTAGTTCGAATCGTGGCCACTGGTCTAGGCGGGGGCAACTGTGTAGGATTCGGTTGATGTTGTGACGTGGATGGAACTTCCCTGGTGGCTGTCACGGGGGCAACTCCTGGGTGTCTCTTGTTTCTTGTCACAATGCTAATCATCCCAACATACCCCTCCATGGGGCAACTCGAATGCACTTCGTTGACATGCAGAGGTTTTGTTTGTGCATCATGTGTGGGTAAAGGATCTTTGAAAACACCCATTTGTTGGTTGTTGGGTGCGATGGGGTTATCCACTACCAATGTGTGATTATCAATGAGATCTTGCACTAAACCTTTAAACGTCCAACAGACATTAAGGTCATGCCCTTTCCTTCTGTGGAATCTACAGAAAAGATCCTCTCTGTAGCCCTTAGGCTTTGGCGCATTAGGATCAATTGTTGGAATCTCTGGCAGATTAATCAAGTTTGCCGCTGACAAACGGTCAAACAAGGAGTCCCTAGACTCAGTGTATGGTGTAAATTGCCGCTTAGGGCGACGCTGCTGATTTTGATCCTGCTTTTTGTTATCTTTCTCATAATTATTGTGAGGCACCGCCTGATAATTAGCCTTTGGAGGCTGTGTTGCTTGGGCAGGCGTAGGGGCATTGATAGCAACTTGATTGACCGCGGCGGGTGTCTGTTGCGTATTCCCTATTTTGGTGCTCTTATTCCACTCTTTTTTCTTAGGCTTGGCAATTTTGCCATCCTGTATCTTGATCTCTTCGATAACTCTAGCTTGCGCCAGAGCTTCTTCTAAAGTGGCGTATTGCTATAGCTGCAATAGCACAGAGATCTTTTGCAAATAGCTCTTTGCGAACATTTGAGTTAGGTCGGACATAGGAGGGAGGTAGGACAACTTTGAAAGCACCGTCCTCCATCGATTCCCATATGCTACCATAGATTCCTCCTCATACTATTTGAGGCTAGCTAGATCACTGAGTGACGCCTTTTTCTTTGTATTGAAAGCAAAACGTTCTAGGAACGCGTCCACTAGTTGATCCAAGTTGTAGATGCTATGCTTCGATAGATGGGTAAACCAATCCGAGGCAGATCCTATGAATGTGGTTATGAATGTTCTCAATAGCAATGCATCATTGTCTTGTATACCAAAGCATTGGCTCAAAAATTGAGTCACATGCTCTTGAGCATCTTCATCCCCTTTAAAGAGTGCCAACTGGGGCAGCTTGAAATGTTCGGGGTATGGAGGTGTCGGCACTGATGGATGCACCGGATGACTACGGAGTTGGCGTAAGGTAGGCTTTTGGGGCCCAGCAGTCTTGAGTTCCATAGTCTCTAAGCATTCTAACAACACTTTGTATGCATCGGAGGACGTAATCTCCTCCTCCTTGGTTTGTTCCCGCTGTGGGTTGCGGGGAACTTGAGGCCTTTGGATGGATAAATGGGTAGCATCCCTTCTGCCTTGATAGGGCGTTTCAGCCCGCTCTTCTTCTTGGTCATAATCCTCATAATCTTCTTGAGGAGTGTTTGGCCTAGGCCTGTAAACATGGATGGGTGCCCGCGGAGGATGCCCATCACGGTTGCGGGGAGTGGCCTCCCGCTCAGGTCTAAGAGGTCTTGGAGGCAGTGCTTGCTGAAGTCACGGAGACCTGTCTCGCACTAAGGGGTTGTGCCTCACATACATCTCAGATTGTTGTGCACGAGGGACTAGGGCCTTCTCAAGCGCATTGTTGTGAAGCAATTCAGCTGTTTGACGCTGAATGCGCTCTTGATTAAGGTGACACAAATGTTCTAATTCTTGTTGTTCTTGCCTAAGCCGCATGATTTGCGCTTGGCGGGCGGCTAGTTGGGCAAATGCCAAGTCATTTTGTTCCATCGTCTCTTGTTTAAGAGGCCTAGATGTCTCCCCTACATATCTGTTTCGATCATGGTGCTCTGAGACCCCTATATGTTGCTTCCCTCTGTCGAGGTTGGCAGCATTAACTTGAAGCTCTGGTCTCAATGAGCGATCTGGATATAAAGCAGGTGCAGACGTGCATCATTTCCGCACTGAGTACTATTCTTGAGGAATGTAGTAATCCTCCTCACTCTCTCTGTGATATGCATAAAAAGTGCGGGCAGAATTGTCTTGCCCTGTCGGGAGAACCTGATGTTCTGGATATGGTCTACTGTGTCCGACATTAATCGGGGGTAAATTAGGAACAACAAAATCATATGGTTCTTCCTTTTGGACCCTTTGTTGTTCTAGAGCAGTACACAGTGCTTCATCACTAGGCCACCCAAAATGAACTTCCAAAGGAGGCCTCGTACTTAGACCAGGTGCTACATATTGGTTATTTTCTTGAAAAGATTCTTGTTGCTTAGGAGTTCCCCTTAGGGAGGGGGTTCTAAAGTCTTGTCTATTGATGGCATGAGTTGGAGAGCCCCTCAAGGAGGTGCCTCTAGAGCCATGTTCTATGACTGTATGGGTTGGAGTGCCCCTCAAGGAGGGGCCTCTAGAGCCATGTTCTGCATGGTGTGAACTAACTGGTGTACCCTGCCGTCGAGGCGGGATGGCCAAGTCTTCAAGGCTATATCGGAGATGATTTGTCTCTCTTGGTGCATTTTTTGTAGCTTCTGCCCGTGATTGGGCTTGGCTACGAGTATTCACCATGGTAATGCTAACCTAAAGATGCAAAAATTCTTTTTATGATTTTCTTTTTATGATTTTTTTGTCTAAACAGAAAATAGCATACACACACAAGCAATGATTATCTCTTTTAAAGATTAATAGTGTGCCCTAAATCTGGTTTAGTGTGTTTTTGTTGTTTGTTTTTTGTTTTTGAAAATTTTTGTGAAACGTTTAAATGCAATTATGAAGGCTCTTATGACTCCCAAAATGGTCGCCCCTTCAATATACCATTGTCGGACCGATATACCAACCTCTCTATATACCCGCCCTTACGTGAGGGAGACTATAGGTACGTGAGAGCAGATGATACATGGAACATAGGCGGTACGGAAGGGGAATCACTCTGTTTATGACACCTACCATAGAAGACTTATCCTCATGCGCTAGGAATCACCCTAGCTACACTCGGTCAACTTTCGTCAGGATTTACGTCTAGCAACAGTCGCGATCGAGGTAATGGATGCAATATCTCAAGCCAAAGTGATAATGGAATCCACCTTTGGTCTTGCTCAAGGGTTGGGGTTTTACGACCAACGCCTTGGTTTAAAATACCACGTGATGTGTGGGGTTCATTTTAATTTGCAAAAATTGAAATAGGCAAACGAAAAAGAAATCTTTCCCTAAGCCATACAAAACTGAAAACCAGAAAACAAAAAAACAAAAATTTGACAGAAGCTTTAAAAACCCCTACCTCTTCTCTGCCCAACAGGATGTTTCTGATTTGCTCTAAAAAATGCACAGAACTATACTCGTCCCTGGGTGAGGCGAATATCAGAACAGTAATCGTTCCAGGGTGAGACGAATAGTTTATTCGTCCCGGGGTGAAACGAATACCAATTCTGTAATCGTCACTTGCAGAGACGAATAATAGTCCGATGTTGAAAAATAGGTACCTGTAAAAAAACAAGCAATTTCAGATCAGTAATTTAACCTAAAAAAAATAGAGGACAGAGGTCCCACCGTGATCGCCATTGAAAACACGAGATTTCGGAAACAAAAAGGATAAACTAAAAATGCAATGTAAACGAAACTAAAATAACGCTTAAACCCTATGTTATTGAAAAATGCGTAAAAAGAAAGAACATGAACACAAGATATCAAAGCAATATAAAAAGAATGGCCCTTTTATTGATATGCTTTTCAAATTCGTGTTACAATGCGTCTCCTTCCTTTTTAGGGGATAGGAGCGTTAAATGTTGGTCTTTTACAACTTGTTTCAGAATTCCTTCTTCCGCGTGCCCACATATAAGATGGGCGAACCAAAACGTTGTCGCCGCTTGCGTTGGTAAAGGTAGATTCCTCGCTGCTCCTCTAATGCCGCAAATCTGCGTTCAAAGAAACAAACAAAGAATCAGTAGCACCTGTGTATGAAAAATAAAAGATAAATCTAACGATGGTTAAAATGAGTCTAAATAAACTGAAAACTTGACAAAAGCATAAACATGAAACTAGCTAAATACTACAAAAGAAATAGTCACCAAAAGCAATAAAGCGGGGGGTGCCCGAAGGCAAACCACCCGCGGGTGAAACTTTGCTTCGACACCAATCCGCTTGGGATGGGTCCGAAACCTGATGTGATGTGTTGTCGGCAAATTGGTAGGATATTGTGGTCAAGAAAAATCGGGGTTGGTTCTTGATTCGTGCCTTCAAAAGTCACCCAATAACCTCTCTTTCGATTAAGAGATTATGGATGTTGAAAACACAAATCGCAAGTAAGTGAATTAGCAGCACTTCGTCGCTCAAAATGCTCCTTCTCTGTATATCTTTTGGGTGAGGAAACTCACCATTTTATAGACCCAAGGGGTCTCTTTGAATTAACATGCAAAAGTGTTTCTTTGCATGAATGCTTTTTGTGTGAAGAGAAGACTTCTTCTTGATCAAGGGCTTCTTAACAGCCTCTCGTGCATGTCTTTGTATGTTTTAGAAAAGCTCACTCACACTCCCATGCAATGAAGGGATAGCTAAGTGGCAAATCCGAGTTGTCTTAAAAAGCTCACTCTCATTCCCATGCAGTGAAGGGAGAGTCAATTGGCAGATATGAGTTGTCAAAAGAACTCACTCGCACTCCTATGCCATGCAAGAAAAGCTAAGTGGCAGTTCTGAGTTGTCATGCGTCGAGATCTGACTTTTTGCCGGTCAAACCTGGCGTTCGTCCCACCCCGAAGCGAGCGCTGGTAATCGTCTCTGGGTGAGACGAGTATCAATCCGCACTCGTCCCTGGGTAGGACGAGTACAAATCCGCACTCGTCCCTGGGTGGGACGAATAAGTAGCTGAGTGTCTAAAAGATGCCAAATTGATCCCTGACTTGTAAAACTATTGTGTGAGTGGTTAGAACCACTGTTTAACCTCTGGGGGCTGCCCTGGGGGCTGTGTGTGTTAGTGCGATCAGTGCTTGTTGTCACATAATCGGATTGGTGCTGTTTTGGTGTCTACACAAAGGACTCCAACAAGACAAGGAAAGCTCTCACACCCTTTTTGAAAAAAATGCTCCATTTAAGATGTCTAAATTGGACTTTCCTAAGTTCAATGGGAAGGATGCAGATGGGTGGTTATGTCATTGCAGATAAAGTTTTCAAACTTCACAATGTCCCTAAATATTTTGGACCATTATGAAATATTTCAACTTTGAATATGAAGCTTTATAGTGTTATTAGTGGTTACAACACAAGTTTTTGACCCTTCTTGGGAAGTTTTTGAGTCCCAATTACTCACACATTTTAGTCCTAGTGAGTACGAGGACTTCACATGAGCATTAACCAAACTGAGATAAACCTCTATGGTTTGTGACTACTAGACCCAATTTGATAAACTGGCTAACATGACCAAAGAGTTGAATGGAGGATTTTTTTTAGTTGTTTCATCAATGGCTTAAAGGATGATCTCAAGGTTGAGGTTAAGATGTTCAAATTGTAAACTATGATGCAGGCCATAAGTTTGACATGGTTGGTCGAAGAAAAATCTTCAACTCAAAGGAGGCCACCTAAATTTCCATAGGCCAAACCCTCATTTTCTCCTAAGATCATCCAATATTGAAAGTAAATCTACCCCCTACATGCACTTGACTACCAAATATATGGATGTCTGATGTCCCCAAGGTTTATGTTAGAATTGTGATGAAAAATATACACGAGGACATAGATGCATCCAAAATAATATATTCTTGATTGATGTAGAGGAGCCAACGAGTAGTGAACAACTTGAGGATGAAGCAAAAGTATAAAATGACTCACCTCGAGATGAGGGGGACACACACAAAGAGCCACAACAAAAAATTCTTGTTCATGCTCTTACATGGATTACTACTCCACAATCCATGAAATTCACAGGTTTATTCAAAGGCCAATGCATTACAATCCTCATTGATTTAGGGAGTATGCACAAATTTATTGATCCCCGAATCACTAAGCAAGCCAATTATTACATACATACTTGCAACTCCTTTGAGGTTATGGTGGCAAATAGTGGGACACCTTACAAAGGCAAATACCGCAATATTAGGTTGAAACTAGGGGATTATGAGCTCAAAACAAATATATTTTCTCTTCAACTAGGGGATGTGATATTGTGCTCAACATTCAATGGTTAGGTACTTTGGGCACCATCACATGGAATTTTGCGGACTTATGGATGTAGTTTTCACAAGATGGTCGATTCGACACTCTTTGTGGCTTACAAATAGGATCACCTTAGATTAATAGTTCAAGCCATATGGAGAAGTTGTTTAAAAAATATTCTCATGGGGTAATCACTTAGATATTTGCCATCCAACCATCCCCTTCAACTGAGAATAAACTTACAATAAATTTACAACTTGTTATGACCAAGCATGATGTAGTCTTTTTAGGACCGACAAAATTACCACCCTATCCTTCCCATGATCACACAATTCTATTGGTACCTGGTAGTGACATTAGACCTTATTGTTACCCCCATGCACTTAAACTAAAATTTGAGAAATTAGTGCAAAATTTTTTAAAATCGAGTCATTATATCTAGTAACAATATTTACTCTTCTCCAGTATTATTGGTTTACAAGAAATATGGGTCTTGGTGGTTGTGTATAGATTTTTTGTGAGCTCAATAACTCACTATTAAGCATAAATTTCCTATCCACATGGTAGATGAATTACTGTATGATTTGCATGGTTATATTTTTCTCCAAATTAGATCTTCGTTCAAGTTACCATCAGATACGACTCAAGGAGGAAGATATTACCAAAACAACATTCCACACTTACGAGAACTATTAAGAATTTTGGGTGATGTCGTTTGGCTTGATTAATGCACCTTCCACATTTCAAAGCCTCATGAAAAACATTTTCCATATATTCATTTGTAAATGTATTTTAGTTTTATTTGATGATATTTTAGCTTATAGTCGCTCTTGGGAAGAGCATCTCATCCATATGGGTCAAACTTTACAACTTTTATCTTAGCATCAACTTTATGCTAAAAGGTCTAAGTGTTCTTTTGGGTTGTCTAAAGTAGAATATTTGGGACACATTGTCACTAAGGATGGAGTTAAGGTCAAACCTAAAAACATCCAAGCAGTTCAATATTAGATGAAGGCTCACACTCTTAAGGGTCTTCATGGATTTTTGGGGCTCATAGGCTACTATCGCAAATTTGTTCACAATTATGACAAAATCATTGCTCCTTTAATGACTATGTTAAAAAATAATTCTTTTACTTGGACAGGCCCAACTAATCAAAATTTCATTGATCTTAAACATGCTATGACAACTAATCTAGTATTAGCCATTCTTAATTTCTCTAAACCATTTGTAATTGAAATCGATGCTTCTAGCAATGGCATAGGAGTCATTTTGATGCAGGAAGGACAACCCTTGGCCTTTACTAGTAAAGTGCTTTCAAGTCAAAATATGGATAAATCAATTTATGCAAATGAGAGGATCACCATTATGCATGCAGTTACCCACTGGTGACCCTATCTCATTAGGCATCATTTTTACATTAAAACATATCACCAAAGTCTCAAGTATTGCTTGGAGCAGTAGGTCACTACACCAAAACAACAAAAGTGGGTCTCTAAAATCATGGGGTATGATTATGATATTACCTATAAAAAATTAAAGAGAAAATTGTGGTGGATGAACTCTCTCACAAATTTGAGGCTCATAGTATGTTGTGTGCTATCTCATCACCCATACCTTAGTGGATACATTCTCTTCAAGAGGATGTGCTTAATGACTACGACTTGCAAAATTTTATTACCACACTTAAAAAAATGCCCACCTCCTATTTGGGATACACTTGGAATGGATAATATTTGAGATATATCCAATGCATTGTTATTCGCCACACTTCTCAAATTTTGGAACTCATCTTGAAGGAGATCCATGCTTCATCCACTATAGGACATTTTGGGTTCCTCAATACATATGAAAGGATGATACACATTTTTTTTGAAGGGCATGAAGAAGGACATTCAAAATTTGGTGGTAGAGTGTGACATTTGCCAACAGATGAAAGGCAAAATGGTGCATTCTCTAGGAAATCTTCAGTTGTTGCCTACTCATGACCAGGTCTAGATAGATATTTCCATGGACTTTATTGAAGTATTATCTAAGTCTAGAGGCAAATCAGTTATTTTTGTGGTAATGGATTGTCTCTTGAAGTATGCTCATTTTTTTACCTCTCCCATCCTTACAAACCTCCACAGTCATCCAATTTTTTCTCGATTCTATCTTTTGCCTTCACGACATGCCTGCATCCATTGTGTCTGATTGAGACCCTAACTTCACTTGTAATTTCTAGCAAGAATTTTTTAAGTTGTAGGTAAATCAGTTCAAAATAATTTTAGCTTATCATCCACAAAAAAATGGTTAAAGTGAGATTATCAACAAATGTTTGGAGACCTTTCTTCGTTGCTTTACCTTTGATCATCCTACACAATGGATGAAGTGGCTTCCCTTGGTCAAGTGGTGGTATAACATTTTATATCACACTGCTACCAAGGTCACCCCTTTTGAAGTAGTTTATGTATGGCCCCCATCAACAGCGTCCTACATTCAAGAAAACTCCAAGGTTCATGCGATCAAAACTACACTCATTCGACATGTCAAAGTCCTCCATCAACTGCAAATGAATTTGGAAGTGGCCCAAAATTAGATGTACTAACAAGTTTATCAACATCATTCCAAACGTAGCTTTGATGTTGGTGATATGATCTTCCTTTGCTTGCAACCATATAAACTGTCATCAATCTAGCTTTGTAGGTGCCAAAAATTTATTGTCAAATACTATGGGCCTTTCCAGGTCTTACAACGGATTGATTCCATAGCCTAAAAATTGGCCCTATAGTCTACCTCCAAGCTCCACCCTATCTTTCATGTATTCTCTCTCAAGAAGGTTGTGGGTAATCAGGTACAAGTCCAATATTTCTTTTTGAAACTTAAAGAAGAGGGTTCTATCTTGCTCGAGCTAGAACAATTGTTGTACTATAGGATGCACACTCTTCACAACCAAGAAATTATTGTAGTACTTGTTTAGTGGTATGGTCTACAACTAGAAGATATTATAGGGGAGTCTCTCTAGCAGCTACAACACCAATTTCCTCATCTACAACTTTGAGGACAAAGCTTTTTGAAGGGGAAGGGCATGGTAGGACCCAATCCTAACATTAATTTTGTAATTATCATATGATTATGTATTGAACCACTTCCAATGTGGGGACCCCTTTATAATGTTATTTTGTAATAATTTTATAATAGTATGTGGCAAGTAAGGCGCCTAGACAAGTGGGGTCATTTTATGTAACTGTTATCAGGAATGTAATCGATGTTTGGTAGAGTATTCTAGCTCGAGTGGCATTTTTGCATATAAGCCAACTCTTGAGCATTAGGTCAGGGTTGCATGATATATTCAAACTTTGTAGTATGATTTTGTATTTCCACAATGATCTCTTATGTGTTACATGAAGCCTTTGCTATCCTCAAAATTACATTTATTACTACTAGTGAATTGCCTTCCATCCATACTCTTTATCAATTGATTTATCTGCATATTTTTAATCCTTCCAAAGATGCCCAAGCTTTAGCATCATTATTTGTCTTAAAACCATTAGTAAAATCATGATGTAACAAAATATCACCCCTATTATTTCTTATTATTCTTCCTTCTTCTACTGGTCTTGGATTTCCTTTAGAATCTCCATCAAAATTCAATTTGATCAACTTTGCTTTTGAAGATTTCCTCTTTATATTTTTTGCTTTCCCTTTGTTTCTTTTGTACCCATCATCATAATTCCAATTGATGAATTGAATCCATCTATCAAGGTTCCATACTTTAGGATTAGGGATTGAGCGAGTTGATAGGGCTGGTTTGGACTCCTCTATGGATAAACAAATCTTCATTTTCATTACCTCTAAACTAATTTTCTTTTCTTTAAATACTTTTCTATTCCTTTCCAGCCATACAATCCAAAGTATTGCATCTTTTGATGTATCCTAAGTTGTTTGTGATACCTTACTTATAAAATTTCTTTGTCATTGCTTTAACCATTCTTCAATTATGTCATTCATCATCATACATTTACTAAACATATCCAAAATTCATTGCCATAGTTCCAAGACTATTGAACAATGTGTCAAGAGATGGTCTACAGTCTCCTCCTCATTTTTATATAGAACACATTATGAGGGGCCATTAAAAACCCTTTTCATTAGGTTATCCCAAAATAAGTTTTTTCTATGACCTACTGACTATATGAATATTTTAACTTTTGAAATGCTTAGGCTATCTCAAATATCTCTCCATATTCTTGCATTATTCCTATTTGTTGGTTCTTTACATTAGATATGCTTCTTTATGTGCATTATCCTAAGGTATTCAACTCCCAAATAAGCTTATCCTTAGTTACTCTCAGAATAAACATTGTCATTATCTTTCTACTCAATTTCCTGCTAGTAACAATGTATGGTATATTTGTAAAAAAATCTTCTTTCCATTTGTATCTTCCCTCTTGATCCTTGTACATAATGTTTGAAACCCTATAACCATATTTATTTGGAAGTAATCTCATCCATGGTTTCAAAATTAGATCTAGTTCGAGTTGTCTTTTATCACACCAAGTATCCATCCAAATAGATTTTTTTCTCCAATTTCCATCACCCATATTATACTTTTAATCACTAGATCAGTTGATTTTGTTAAACCATTTCATAATGTATAAAAATCTGGTATTGAGAATATTGTAAATATTAAACTTGGATTATTGAGATCAAAGTACTTACTTAGAAGCCCATTGTCTTTTTCTCTTTGTACAATCTTCGAATTACTTTTCCCCTTAGAGCTAAGTTTGAATCTTTAAAAATTCTTAAATTGAGACCTCCCCTAGTTTTATCATCATTCACCTTGCTCCATTTAACCAAAGGAACTTCATGTAATCCTAACCATAAAAATGGTCGCAGAATATAGATTAAACTTCTTTCTACCAATTTTTACATAATATACAAGGACATATAGTATGTTGGAATAGACTATAAGATTGATTTAATTAGTTGCACTCTTTTGGTTAACAATAACCATATGCATTTCCCAAAAGGTTTTGGGTTAACCTACAAAACCCGGTAATTAATGAATACTTTTATTTACCCAAAAAAAAACAATAACCATATGCATTTCCATACTGGTAGTTTATTATGAGCTTTACTTATAACTATATTTTACAATTCTATCCTCATTCTCCCCTCAAATAAGAGCATCCCTAGATATGTTGTTCATAAATTTGTCTCTCCCATTTGAAGTAACTTGCATATCCCTACTCTGATTCTAGCTAGTGTTTAGGAAGTAAATTTTAGATTTTTGCCTATTAACGGTTTGCTTAGATGCTCTTTCATATTCCTTTAATAAGTCATTCAAAGGTCTAGTCTCATTTTTTCTTGCACTCCCAAAAAGGGTAGTATTATCTCCAAACTATTAATCGATGATGTTGTCAATGTTATTACTAGCCTTAAGTCAGTTTATTAGCCCATATTTGTGTGTCTTCTTCAAGTTCCTTCCCAATACTTACTAGCCCATTGAATAGCACTCAATGTGGATGCATAGTTCACTAGTTTTGTAAAATTGTAAACGAATAGTATCAAAGTGGATAGATAGTTCACGATTTTTGTAATGAAAAGTGATTTCGAATAAATAAAAAATATTTTTTAAATATGTGTGATATTTTTAAACTATTTTTTTGTATTATTATATCTTTGTAGAGATTTACATTTGCTTGCTATTGGAACTATGGAAATTTAGAAAACAAATGTTTAAAAATGATGAAAATGATGCAATTATGTTACCATGGTGTTGATTGAATATGTTGGAATAATTATATGTTTAATGTAGTTGTGCTAAAGGATTATTTCAATTCACCTTAAATGAATGTGCCATTAAGAAGTTTTATTTTAATATAAAAAAGTCATCCAATGTTTACAATATTTAATAAAGCAAATCAAGGCTATCATATAAAACATATAATTTTATGAACAAAGGGTATGATATAAAATAAAAAATTTCATTAACAAGTTTATGATAAACAATATAAATTTTAAACAACATATTATTTTAAAAACTCATCAATCCAAAAAATTCATAATCTTGAAGACAAATGTTTACAAAAATCATGCAATATGTTAAAAAACTCATCAATCCAAAAAATATCATAATCCTGAAGATTGATGTTTGCAAAAATCATGCAATTATTATAATGAGGGAAGTTGAAACAAACACTTCCCATATTATCCCAAATTACTTGTACGTATAGTTGATCTCTGTGTCTCATCAATATGATCACTACAGTTATCATTTTCTTCAATATCATGAATATTAGTGATACCTCTTCTGTTTGCTATAGATTTCCAATGTTCTAGAGCTCTGTCATAAGGATACTTGTCCACCTCATAAGATGAGACATATTCTCAAGTAATTTTCTAAATTTTTATCCAATCTGTTATGAACTTTAGATTTCACAAAATATAATGCACTAAAAACCCTTTCATCTTCCACTAATCCCAAAATCATTGTTTGACACAATTTATATAAGCAAAAATATTTGCTCATCATATATTGTAAAACACTACTAGGGTACAAATTTTTCCACAAATATATAATAGAACCTAGTTCATTAGGATTAGTCAAATGTGAAATTTTATCAACCATTGTCATTCCAAAATATGAGGATTGATTGGTCAAAAGTTTCTTTATTTGGAATACCATTGATCTCACTACCATTGACTTCCACACATCTAGCAAAATATTTAACAAGTATACCCATATATTTTATAAACAACTCACTTTTACAATTATTGTCTATTCCAGGATCCCAAAACATGGGGTTAATCATATCCATTGCTTCAAAGCAACTTGTCTCTTTGAAAACGGTCTCTAATTTCTCTTGTCAATGTTTCTGCTATTTTTATCAATTTAATCAATTTATTGAGTAAAACTATATCAAATATGTTATATGTGATTTCCATATGTTCAATAATTTCAATAACTATATCCAAACGCTTTTCAAAATAATTTAAAGATATCTCTTTTCCATGAACATTAATACAAATATGATCGTTGATGTTGAACTTCAACAAATTATTTTGATCATTGACATTTGTTAAAGTTATCCAATCATTAAACAAATGATCCATAAAATTTTCACCGAACAAGTACAACCCATCAATATGTATACAAATTTATTTTCTAATCCTGATGAAATCAACATTATGAATGGATCTTTCTTGCGCAAGTTTTATCAAAGTATTTATTTCATACAACATTGGAAGAATACCACATAAAGTGAGTAGTGTTTCCAAGTATGTCATACGATATAATAAATCTTTTGCTTTATCAATTACCCTATGATTATCATACATAAACCCTACTAAGGATTGATATTCTTTGAAAACTCTTGCTATAGGTTGAAACAATGAAATCCACCTAGTATCTACATCTTTTAACAATTTTTTTCTTTTGTAACTCCTAGTGCAAACAGTTGAAACTCTACAAACCTTTTTGAACTGCATGTAAAAAGCATGAATTTCATGGATGAGTTCTTTGACTCTTGCAACAATTTCAAATGTGCTCATAAATATGTATGCAAAATTCATTATATGATTCATGCAATATATTGGGATCAAATATGGGGTAATTGATGTTTGAAGTCAAACACAAAGACCTAATATGTGACCTTGCATTATAACAGCACCATTAACTCCAACACATTAATTTACTAGCTATTATTGCATCATCCATTCCAACAATATATTTTAAGCTAGTAACAACAACATTGTAAATATTTTCTACATTACAATTTTCCACTATCTTATGTAGTACTAGAAAATGAGGTTATATTACATGATTTTGAAAGGTGTAAACATGCATGCAAATCCAAGATATGTTGTCAACATTAGTTACTGTTACCTAATGTTGACTTGTTTTTTTCTTTAGTTAGGATAGTGCACATTAAGGGGGAATGTTAGAGTTAATGTAATGTGCACTATGCCAGTTTGACACTTGTCAGTTTCATTGACAAGTGTCATGTTCATCATATAGGCTTATGCCTATATATTGTAACTATTTATCAATAAAATATATCCTTTCAGTTTCCCTCCTAACATTTGGTATTAGAGCAGGCTTTCCCTGCCCTGTGAAACCCTTGAGGGGGGATTTCCCTCATGGAAATCCTCCCTCCCCTCATTTTTTTTCCATATTTTTTAATTTTCTACCGAGGGAGTATGCTCTCCATCATTTGATGGATCAGAAACCAGATGGTAAAAATTTTAAAGTTTGGGAATTTTTTTTTAGTTTTTTTTAAAGATCTAGATTGGCTGGACATTTCATAGCCATTTAATAGTCCAAAAATCTGGCATTGGAGGACATGCTGCAGCGGATGACGTTGTTGAAAAATGTGTGGGCAGTGTTTTTTGTGTCAGAGTGGTGGCATGGATTTGCTTGGAATGTCCTCGGGATGGCTAGGAGAGTGTTTGGCGCTCAGCTCCAGAACTAATCAAAGGTTCCAATGCTCTGTGTAGTTTCGATGCTATGGTGCCAGAATTGCACAGTAGCTTTGAAACTGCATTTCTGAGCACAATTCTACCCTTTGGTTGTCTTTACTCAGCAGCATTCTGAATGACGTCTACTATCATAATCTGGAGTCGTGTGTGGCAAAATCCTTGCAGATTACATTCTGGAAAATGCATGGGAAAAATATCTTGTGCTGTTCTGGCACTCTGTGTAGTTCTGTTGTTGTGACACCTAATTTTTTAAGACAATTGCTGCACTGTGTAGTTATGCACACAGACGAAGATATTCTGTGTAAAGCTTGTTTTTTTTTTTAAATCCGAAAAGAAAAAATGCTGTAATAATCCATAATGCTGTAATAATCCAGCACATCTACATAAATTCAAGGCTCGCTATTGTTGCTGGTTTGGGTTTAATACAGATTTCCAATTTCGAAGGCAGTGTTGCCGACTGTAGCTCCCTTCTACTGATCTAATGCGAGCTGTTATTACCATGTTCTCTGTTAATCTTTGCATGGCATCATTTGACTACTGATGAATGTGCACTACGGCATGGAACTAGGACAGAGACAAGCGCAGAGCTGGGGAAGGCATAAGGAAAATTCTAGTTCCAGTCGTATCTTCTACTTATATTTGCTTCCTGCAAAGAAGAAGAATAATGATATCTCACATCCCAGGAAAAGGTCATGGAACCAATCAACATAGAATCTGCAGGCAGAGAAATGAGTGCTGATGTTAGTGGCGAAGCCGGTTTGAATCGCTTTAGTCACGACGTCATCAGTGCAATTCATATGATGCACCATATTGAGAGGCTGGATATGTGATGTTTCAGTGTTCCATTCTCTCGGTCGTATATTCTGAAGATACAATGTAAAATGGACAAAAAATCCACAACAAGAATCCTTGGGCACTTCCAATTCTGTCTGTCCTTGTGTCGGGCTACGCGTTTGGCTTGTTCCTTTACAACCTCTTTCTCCAGTGGAGATTTGTGCCTCTTGTGCTGCTTCCAATTCAGATGTTAGGTTTTTCAGCTACAGTCGTGATTTGTGCCATTGAAAATGGATTTTTTTTTAAATATTGTCATCGGATATTTTTTTTTTTGACCAAAAATAGCGAGCCTGTTGCCTGTTACACCGTGCAGCTACCTGCATGTTGTTACGTTTTCCCATTGAGTTGATGTAGAAGAAGCCGTTGCGACTTTCCCGAGAAATGGTTGGCCATGAATGTTGCTTGAGAATAGAGCCATGACGAAATGGCGGGTGGGTGTCAGTGACCTGTCTAAGCTGGAATTTGGAAAACGGATAGCACCACTTCAGTTAGTTTGTGAATAGCGACAGTGGTGGTGGCGGAATTGTAGCGGCTTTGGCAGGCATCAAAATGCATCGGGTTAAAACTTCAACAAGCCTATTGGTAGGCCAAATCTGATTACGTAGATTAGTTCACGAAGAATTTAAAATTCAATATTTGGGAGGACTGTCGTGCGACCGTCTCGTTCCCTGGACTATACAAGACAGTTGTTTTTTTTTCTTTTGTTGACGGTTGGATGAAATGCGCAGGCCCATGGTGGTGGAGACGTTCTCTGAGTACCCACCACTAGGGCGTTTTGCCATGAGGGACATGCGCCAGACTGTAGCTGTGGGTGTGATCAAGAGCATGGAGAAGAAGGAACACTCCGGCGTAGAAACCCTTTCAGTTAATGAATTCATCGTAAATGTTTTTCGGAGTTCAAGGGGCTCAGTTTCCTAGAATTTGTCACCAGAGTAGAAAAAATGGTGCGCTGGGCATGGCCAGAATTCATCTACAGTGGCCAAAAGGATATATTTTTTTGTTTGTTAGATGCACCGAGGGAGCTGGGTTTCACTGTTACTTCTTGATGTTTGTCCACTGCTGCTTCTCAATTTTTATCTGTTGTAGATTCTTCCAAAGCGGGAGGCCTAAAACTGAAATCCATGTCGAACGCCAACACATATCAGTAGATCGGCAGCGGGGCAGGCGCTACAGCCCTGCGATGTGAACAGCTCCACCAGCACCATGCCAATATCATCAACGAATTGAATGTCGTCGCCGCCATCATCGGAGGCCCATTGCTGCTATTTTCTCTTTACTTAAGTTATTAAGTGTAAGGGAACCACTTTATGGAATGGGGCATATTATATTTTTTGGCCACGAGGATGGCCATTAATTTAAAGCATGGGGGCATAAATATTTTAATTTGAAAAGGGGGCATGGTTTATTAACTGTTTATTATTTCAGTGTTTATGGCCGACAATAAGGCCACTTTTTAATGTATGCCTACATGAAGTGAAAGGCTCTGTATTTTTTTCAAGGATGGTTTAAGTGGGCCCATGTAATTTCCTTACGAAAGGAAAATTGTGATGATGTTTTTTATTCTGCCAGAGAGCGATGCCGCCACAGTGCGAGGTTTTAGTTGTTGTCTTGGAGAGGCATGTTGTTTTTCATTATGATGAAGGCCCCTTTGATGATGGAATATAGGGGTATTTATAGTCGTTGGAAATGTTTTTCCGTGATGGACACAATGGTGGTGTCATATTGTAATTTTGAGGCTGTTTCAATTGAGTTTTTTAGCCTCAAAATTTTTCTACCTTGGAGTGCACTTTCGGTTGTACCCGACACTCCCAAGGTACTTTCATATGTGATCCTTGTAACTAGTGATCTTGTCTATACACTTGGCGAATGCAGTGGCTGGTTACCCATGCATTTCGGTGGGATGACATGGTCACCATAAGGACACTTATACTAGGGACTACAGACAAAGACACCCTAGACTCTATCCGAGGTTTTTTTTTATCTACTTCTGAAGACTATAGACGAAGACACTTTAGAAGATTCTCTTCTTTTCTTCTTCTGTCCTCCTATTTTGATCTATGGCTCATTTTATTGTATTGAGTGCATTTTCGACAGAGACCAACACTCTTATATGGCTCGTTTTTCCTTTAATTAGGTGCATTTTCGACAGAGACCGACACCTTCTAGATTGATTTCACCATGAGGAGGGATTTCATACTCATGGTGAATCTAGTCAGTGACCTACAAGAGGCAACATCCTCTGAGGATGACCTGCAGAGGCAATAGACCCAGAATTGGCTGACCCTGAGGCACCCATGATGACCTCGAGGCACTTAGACGGCTGACCCAGTGGCAACAGACCCGTGGAAGTGGTCGACCCTGAGGCAACAGACCAAGATGTATACACAGTGAATCTAGCATTATTCATAGTTGGAGAGCCAAGCACAAAGAGCAAGAGCCTAAGACCAAATCATCAATAAAGGAGGATGTAGATTTTTTTTAGTCTGTAGTCTTCAGAAGTAGATCCAAAAAAACCTCGGATAGAGTCTAGGGTGTCTATGTCTGTAGTCCCTAGATTAAGTGTCCTTATGGTAGTTACCTCATCTTACCGGTATGCATGGGTAACCAGCCGTTGTATCCGCCAAGTAGATAAAGGGAACTACTAGATACTAGGTTCACTTACAAGTACCTTGGGAGTGTCGGGTACAACCGAAAGTACACTCCAAGGTAGAAATACTTTGAGGCTAAAAAAATCAATTGAAATAGCCTCAAAATTACAATATGACACCACCATTGTGTCCGTTGTGAAAAACCATTTCCAATGACTATAAATACCCCTATATTCCACTATCAAAGGGGCCTTCATCATGTGGAAAAAACATCATGCCTATCTAGGCAATAAATAGACAACATCGCTCAATGGTGGCATAACAAACATCATTACAATTTTCCCTCGCAGGGGAATTACATAGGCCTACAACCGGCAGTCAATTTTCCAATAAAACAAAGTGGTCCCCTCCACTTTAATAAAGCATGCACAACTATTTTCCCTCACACATTAAAAAAATGTATTTAAAATGCAAAACACTTCTTTAGGCACTGCTTTCACCAGCAAGCAAATAGAAAAATTTATGCTTCAATGTCGCAACCTCGTGGTGCGTTCTGATGTGATAACACTCATGGCCTGTGTGACCACATCCACTCTAATCACGGAGAAACTGGAAGTGATAGTGCAACGGTTAGCCAACACCCAGTCACGCAACATATTGGAATCTTTCGCATGATCCATATGTATAACTTCTCGCCTTCAAGTTGGGATGAAAAATTGAATGGGACGACATGAAAAAATAATGTCATGCTCTAGAATTTCCCACCTACCCCGATTGTAATATTGATGGTTCTATTGCTGGCTGTTTTATTAGGAAAGGATGGTAATATTCCTGTTTCCCTTCAGAACTTCCCGCATCATCGCAAATCAGACTCGAATAGCAATTGACAGAAAATAAAAAATATCATATTCTGAATCATCGGAGCCCGCACTTGGAGCCTCAATGACCAACTCTCCGGTGGAACTCCACGATGGTAGTTGACATGTCCGGCTTGGCGCTAAGGTTCTCAACGCGTCTCCACACTAACAGCTTGACACATGCACCATCTAAAACATAGTCTGGTGGGTAAGCCAGTGTGTCACCACGGCTTCGTTGTCCACTACCTTCACCACGGGAATTTGGGGTTTGGACATCATACCATAGAATATCTCACCACAGTTATAGAGAAGACATCCACAACGAGCGCCAACTTTTCATTAATACAAGCAAATCTATGATTCTGAAATGCGTAGATGCAGATTAGAAAAAAAACACCAGGCGTCCATAAAATCAATACTCTTTGGTTGTATTTTGCATGGAAGACTCCTCAAAACCTTTCACCAAAGCCTGTGAGCGCCCTCGACCAAAGCTTCTACCCGAACAAGTGTCAGGCATTTTGTTTGTTTGGGAATGACGCTTCGTCTCTACCACCGCAGCTCTTGAACACCCAGCTCCACCCAGCTTGCATGCGCACTCAGGTTCATACATCATCTCCATCGGTGGGCTGTTCTAACACTGCACCTCCATCTCTATAGCACTCAAAGTTCACTGCCAGTTTACAGTCATCAGATAAGTTTTTTGATGGTCAGACTCGTCTCAACATAGGCGATAACATGAGCCCCGCTCCAAAGGCAGAATTTATGAATCTAGATTGAGACCGACACCTTCTAGATTGAGTTCACCATGAGGAGGGATTTCATACTCATGGTGAATCTAGTTAGTGACCTACGAGTGGCAACATCCTCTAAGGATGACCTGCAGAGGCAACAGACCCAAAAGTGGCTGACCCTGAGGCACCCATGATGACCCCGAGGTACTTAGACGGCTAACCCAGTGGCAACAGACCCATGGAAGTGGCTGACCCTGAGGCAATAGAGAAATATGTATACATAGTGAATCTAGCATTATTCACAGTTGAAGAGCCAAGCGCAAAGAGCACGAGCCTAGACCAAATTAGCAATAAGAGAGGATGATAGGTTGTTTTAGAGAAGTCAACATTAAGGGGGAATGTTACCTAATGTTGACTTGTTTTTTTCTTTAGTTAGGATAGTGCACATTAAGGGGGAATGTTAGAGTTAATGTAATGTGCACTATGCCAGTTTGACACTTGTCAGTTTCATTGACAAGTGTCATGTTCATCATATAGGCTTATGCCTATATATTGTAACCATTTATCAATAAAATATATCCCTTCAGTTTCCCTCCTAACAGTTACCTCATTAATTGAAAGTGAAATGAATTTAAAATTTTTAACTTCCTCTTTCAGGTTCTTCTCAACCAAAGAGATATATTTTACCATTTTCTAACCACTTTGATCTGACAAATGGGCATTGGGAAGGTTCTCCACATCAATTAGTTGAAAGAGATGCTTAAAATCAATAAAATTAGATATAGGTATACCATTTTTAATAATAGTATATACGACAAAAAACTACAAGATTTTTGAAACTAAAGCGGTTTTATGAATTTTTTGAAACTGTTGCATAATCATTCCACCATTCTAAACTAGTGTTTTTTGTTGTTTCATCTCTTTGTCATAGTATTTTGCATATCTAACATGTACACATTTTAATGCATCCTTCCACCTAATTGTTTTCTTAGTTGTTCCATCACTTTCTTTTAATGTCACAAAATTTTCCACAATGTTTTTCTATTGTATCCAACTTAAGTTGCATCTTATGATCGTTTCCTAGTTTCCAACTACAAACAATGCATCTATATTCTTTTGGTGTATCATTACTATTCTTCGGCTACAATGGTTCAATAAACGAATATTTTTATGACCATTCAAGTTGAAATGTCCTTTCAATAGTCCACCTGATTAACTTTCTATGTTTAGGTTTATGAGTAGAAGATTCTCCAAAAGTGTGCATTTGGTTAGAATTATGTTCAAGTTGTTGCATGTCATTGTTAATCAAATTTTCATGTTGAGGTATTTCATCCTCGGGAATATCATCAAAAGAAGGTATATTAGGGTAAATTACTATATCCTCGGGAATATCATATATCCTCGAGAATATCCTCGGGAATATCATCAAAAGAATATACAAATATGTTCTATATCATTTTTTGAAATTACTTGTGAAAATTACTATTGATTAGGTAAATGGTATGTACCTTGTATTTGTGTAGACTTTGGTGCCTCATTATATTTCGATGCCTCATTGGATTTTGATATATGGCTAAAATATTTTATAATACTTATTTTTACAGAAGATTTTCCTCCCTTGTTTCCATTGGGAGTAGGTGCCATTGTACCTACAAAGAAATAAGTATTTCATGTTAGAAAAAGAATATGATAGTAAATAAAATTGTGATAATTCTACAAGTGCATCGTGATCTTCTATTTGTTGTTGGTTATCTTTGTTGCTACTGGTCATATTTTCATTTATGCTTTACTACTGGTCATCAATCATTTCTTTAATGCTATCGATTATTTACTATATATTCTATGCTATCGATCATCTTTGATTTATCATCTATTTAGTGTTGCAATTTGTCTATCATCTATAGTATGTTCTCTATTATCGATCATTTGTCATCTATAGTCTATTTTTGCTACCTTTTGTTCATCATATATTCTCTGCTATTGGGCATCTTTTGTTTATTATGCTACCCATCATTTATCGTTTGTTCAATGTTATTGGTTGTCTGTCATCTATAGTCTATTCTCTACTATCGGTCATCTATCGTTTGTAGTCTATTATCTATTATAGTTCGATAGTCATCTATCATATTTCATTTATTATATCATCCACCATTTTTTGATTATGATTTTTCGTCTATCAATTATGATCTACTACGGATCATCCATCTTCTATTCTGCTTTCATTCATTGTTGTTACTCATTTTTTGTCTTCTTTGGTGCAGGTCAAAGAGAACCAATGTTTAAGATGTATGATTGTCGCTATCACATTAGGTACATATACTGGTGGTATAATAGGTAATTTTATCAATGTAAATAAAATTATTTATAATTTCAAGGTGAAAAGGTCCAAAATTTAGGCGGGAATGTTGGTGATTTAAAATTTAAACCTTAAAATTATTATAAATTTAGGGTGAGCCGACCCTAAAAATTTTTGCTCTCAAATTTTTTTGGTGAATTGGTTTTGATCAAGGGTCCCCATATTCGCCAATTTTAAATTTAAAAAATCCTAATATTCTTTAATTAATGATAATTCACCGTTATGCATAATCCTGCTTTTGGGTGCCTTATGGTTGACATTTGTTGATTATCAACCTTAGGAATAATTTTTAGTTTACTCATTATATGTTCCAATTTTTGGTGGGGTTATCCCAACTTCATAATTTCCAATATGATACCTATAGTATTTTGCTACTTTTATCCAATTTGATTTTTGTAGATGTTCCATGAAAGGTCTCCACTCCGAAAATTGAGCCACCAAAGGTTGGTGCCTATCCCAAGAGTTTGTCCAAAATTTTGCATGTTGACCATTATGAATTATCCAAAAGAGCTTCTTCTTTATCAACTCCTCTCTTGTACTCAAAACTGTTAAGATGGGGGATCCTCTGCTAGGGAGTTGGTGGCAAATAATGACTATCAAAATTTTAATTTTTGCATATTTAATTGTTAGACTTTGGTCCCATAGTGCATTGATGTTGTTCAAAATCCTCTAATATAGCCTAGCTACTAGTGCCTTATTATTCTTGACTTTTGATCTAAATTCTCATTCCCCTTAATGTTTGTGAATGCATAAAATTTTCCAACACACCAATGCCCATTTCCTTTTCTCCTTAAAGCCCCTCTAGAGGAATTGATGATTTATTTGATCCAACTCTCTCAATACTACCTTGGGAATGTCCAAAAATATGGAGACATAGATAGGTATAAATTGAATGATTAATTTAACTAGGTTTATTCTTCTCCTTGATGATAGCCATCTATTAGTCCATTTTTTCTATTTTCCTTTATACTCTATCCACTAGCCAGGCCCAATCCTCCTTTTGTCTCCTTGTTTTAAGAGGAACACCTATGTAGGTGATTGGAAAGGAGGACTTTTAGTATCTTATTTTATCAGGAACCATGATCCCATATCTAGGTGAGTAGTGGAATAAAATGACTTTGGAATTTTCCTCATTGATCTGTTACCCCATGTCTCTTGAGAAACAACTTATAATATGTTTGATTCTTGAGGCTTCCTTCATTGTTGTTTTCCCTAACAAAGTGGAGTCGTCAAAAAATTGGATATGAGTGATAGGTTAGCTTCATTTGCAATAGTGATTCCTGTTAATGTTTGGTTTTCCATACATTTTGCCATTATACTTCCTAGGTATTCATCCAAAATGATGAATAAATATGAGGAGAGGGGATCTCCTTGCCTAATACCTTTGGACGTAGTGAAAAATTATGAAGGGCAGTCATTGATCAACACTAAATAGGATACTGATGAAATACATCCCTTGATCCAATCTATTCATTCATGTAAGAATCCAAATTGCCCTATTACTTTGAGGAAATCCTAGTCCACCCTATCATATGCTTAGGATAAGTCTAATCTGATGAACATGGATGGGGATTTTTGTGCTTCCATGGAGTGAATAGCCTCTTAAGCTAAAACTATCTTGTCCACTATCTGTATGCATTCTAAAAAACCATCTTATTGTAGTGAGATGATCTTATGCATAAATGATTTGAGCCTCTCCAACATTAAATTGGTGATTATTTTGATCAAGATATTACATAAAGATATTGATCTAAAATAGGTAATATTCTCTGCATCTTGTGACTTTGGGATCAATGCTATATGCAATTTGTTGATTTCCTTCAACACATATTTTGCTTTCCTAGATTCCCCAATCTTATACAAAAGGTCCTCATGTAGTATATCATAAAATTCTTGGTAGAATTCAATGGGAATCCATCTGGACTAGGATTAATTACTTTCTATATTTTGAAAACCACCTGTTATAACTTTTTGGTAGTTACTAGTGTAGTCAAAACTAAATTGTCCTCCTCTGTTATTAGTGAATGTATCTCCTGTAACTCTTCTTATTGGTCTTCCATATCCAGAGGTTCTACTATGAATAGACTTACAAAATAGTTTACTACAATAGACCTCATACCTTTCCATGTGTGGATAGTATATCCTACTTTTGTTCTCAAGGAGGGTATGAAGTTGTGCAATCTATGGGCTAGAAGAGATTTGTGGAAGAATCTTGTGTTTTGATCCCCCTCCTAAAGCCATTGAATTCTATATTTTTCTTCCATAATAGCTCTTCTATTTTTTCCATTCCTCTAGCTGAGATGTAAGTCTGATCTCTACCATGCTTAGACCCTCCATTAGGCCATCCATGTGGATATGTTCATTCAAATATTTGAGTTGGGATATCACTTCCAATTTTTTCTTCTTGACATATCTAAACTCTTTCCATTTCTAGGTCCTTATCTTGGATCTGATATACTAAAGCCTCCTCACAAAACATTACATCTTGGTTCCATGTTGAGGTTTGTCTTCCTTCTACCATTGTTACACTCTAGGTCTAAAAGAGTTGTCTTTGAACCACATCAATTGGAATTTGAATGGTAAGTGTTTGGCATTGGATTTCCATAGTTCTAACATGATTGACCAATGGTCTAAGCCTACATTATTTAGGATCTTCACCCTAGGAATGTGCCCATGAATTAAAAAATGATCTAATAGTAGGAATCTATCTAATATTTTTTAGAATGCATACAGAGCCTTACCTCCTATTAGATGAAGTCATTAGACCATTGTATGGCTTAACATCCACAAAATGGAGGTTTTTTATGTATTATTTCATGACGTCTATGCTCCTATTTAAGCTATCATTTCCTCACAAATTTTCTTCTGAGGATAGGATGGTATTAAAATATCCTCCTATTAGGGCCCATGCTTGAGAGAATTGGGTAATAATATAGTTTATATTCTTCCATTGTCTACGTTTCTCCTCCAGGCTAGTAGGTGCATAAACATTCATGCAAAGCATAACTTGGTTTGATTGCCTACTCTAAGCTGATACCACTAAGAGACCCCAACTACCCACCACTTGGTGGATAGCTACCTCTTTAGGGTCCCAAATATATGCAATACCTCCAAATGCCTCTTGGGACCTAAGGGACTCCACTCTTCCAATAGGCCATACTTTCTTTGTAATTGTCTCTATCTCTTCCATTGACACCTTCATCTCTTGAATGAATATAAGTTGTGGTTGATTTATCTATATCATTCTTCTAATTTTATTTTATTTTAAGGAACTCTCTTTGAGTCCTCTAATGTTCTAGGGAATGATCTTTATCAGTATTTGGGACTAAATATGTGAGTAAGTGCATTGACCTTACCTTATGCTATTAGCTTTTCTTCTTATTTTGCCACATGGTGTTTATTAGTTTTGTATCCTACCTTTTTATTAGTGTTCATTTTCATCTTTTTACTTGTCTCATGGCTCACCCCTCATAATTCTATAATAACATCCAATTATGGTGTATGTGTGTACAATAATTCAAGTATTGTTGGTAGATCTATTGAGGTCTTCCCTATGCTTTGGATTTTTTGCAATTCCTACCTTTGATAGACTATTACTCTTATTTTTTTTCTCCACCTTATTTTTTTGTTAGTAGTTTTTTGGCTAGTTTACTACTTCATGTTTGTTGCTATACATAACTAGGGTGGTGTTAGGGGTGCTATTTACCTATTTTGGCATAGATTCCTTCCTCCCACCATGGAACTATGTCTCCAAGACTTATGTCTCCATTGTCTCCTCATCATCATCCAAAAAATCATCAATAGGGAGATTGTCAAACATATTGTTTGAAACTACTGCCTAATTCGTCACTGTCAATTTATTTTGAATATTTGTTTTTGGCACTTGGAATGTTCTAGGACTTATTGCCTCTCTTCTATTATTTGGGATATTATGTGGGTAGTCTCTTGATAATTGGCCATATCCATGGTATATTGTGTAGTGAAAAGGTATGTTCTCATAATCCACCTTCCTACTCTCATGTTTCCTCCCCAAATTGTAGAGTGATATTTTTTGGGAGGGGTTTGTTAGAATATATTAGTACACATATCCAAGTATAAATAATTTGCTCAAATTTATATGTACTATCAAAAACCATCATTAGTGTTCCTAGGGTACTAGCAAGCCAAACAACCTCACCCAAACTGACGTTGTGGATGGCATATTTTCCTAAGCTTTGAATTTAGTATGTCAAGGTTTCATAAAGTGGCCTTCCATTCCATAAAAACATGGAACCTCATGGAATATTTATTCCTTATATTTTTTAGAAGCAAAAATAACAAGAAAATAACCATTGGGATATGAAAATATTTGGAACTCACATTTTGTTTTCCATTGTTTAGTAACCCACATTTTAAATGTTGAAAGGATTGGTTTGAACCTCATAAATTGACATATCAACCCTCTCCTCTCCATGTCTTCTCTTCTATTTTTAATGTCCTCCATATTCACCTTCATTATCGGGAAATAATCTATCGCATTTGAACACCCTATTGCAATTTTCCTAAGATCCAGCTTAGGCATCCTCGAAGGTCTTCATGGTACCCTTAGGTTATTGATCACATTTGGTTGGGACTATTCCCCATAAAGGGCATCACTGATTTTTTTTTTTTGGTACCTCCCCTAACTCCTTACCCATATTGGGTATTGGTATAGTCGACCCCTTTTGGTACTTTACCCTCGGAACAATATTGCTTATGTTCTGGACCATATCAATTTTCCTTGCTTCAGCTTCTCTAATTTGGTTTATGCTATAAAATTTATTTCTATTTCTCTTAAACCCTTGTCCTCGTTTTTATGGAAGACTATAATCTTCTGTCTCTTTTTGCACTATGAACTGGAAGTTCTTGTTGATTTTTCCTTCTCTCTATGTGGCTTGTAAAAACTAGTTGTCTATTGTATTTTTAATTCACTACATTTCCTCCATCTATATATTTTTCTTATTATGAACATCCTCATCAAAAATTTCTAGTTGCCCATTAGGACCAACAGGCCTTGCCCTCTGTATTTTCTATGCAATTTTATTTGAAACCATTCAAAACCCTCATCCCACATTTACCTTCACCTATGATCAAGATTTAGTTCATAACAATAAATGGTCAATAATTGACCTTGTATTTAGATATTATAATCAAAAGACTAGCCTCTTTTTTCTACACTTGATATTTTTCATGATGAGCACCATGTTTATAAATATTCTATAAAAGAGACAATCAAAGTTGTACATAACTTTGAGATTTATATTTTATATTTTCATTAATCCTTTCAAGCCATAAATTTCAATAAATAATGACCAAACCAATCCATTATAGAATGCATAAGGTTTTATATTTGACACAACCAAAATTTTTTTATTGATGAAACTAAATATACTATCATATCTTTAAAAAAGAAAAATCCAAATGATGTAAGCAAAAATATAATGAAGAGCAAATGATCTAATGTTTTAAAAGACCCTCCATACACAAGGTACATGTAAATGTCCTTAACATGCTATTCTTTGTAGATTCATATCTATACGAATCTTGCTTTGGACAACTAACCAAAGGAATATTTAAGCCTTAAGAAGAGCCTCAAGCAACCCAACTTTCTTCTAAGGGAAGTCATTGGGAGTATAAATTTTGTATTGCTCTAAATACTTATATCTCAATTTCATCGTGTATCCACTATCTTTTGATAAATTCCAAACTAAATTATCATTTTGTATAACAATAAACGAATAGAACTTTTGAAGCATCTATTAAAACACATCCAACTATTTGTTTGAGGTCCTTTCCTTCAACCATATTATTAATACAAAATCATAATTTATAGTTATTGCTCACAATAAAATAATTATTCACCTTTCAAATCTTACAAGCTAAATATACTTAGGACAATTATTGTCATTTAACTTCATGATCCTCTATTAAAACCCCTCTAGCCTATCTGCACATTTATTCCCTTTGCTTAATGTATATGTAAACTTGATTTCTTTAAAATATGTAGCAAGGTCTTGTATTTACACAATGATCTCTTGTATGTTCCATAGAGCATTTGCTTTTCTCAAAATTATATTAATTACTATTAATGAATCACCTTCCATCTATACTTTGTTCTACTTCATTTGTCTGCATACTTTTAACCCTTCCAAAGTTGCCCAAGCTTCAACTTTATTATTTGTCCTAAATCCACTATTAAAAGTGCAATGCTACAAAATCTCATCCCTATTATTTTTAATTGTTCCTCCTATTAGTCCTAGATTTCCTTTAAAAAATCCATCAAAATTCAATTTGACCAACTTTGCTTTTGATGGTTTCCACTTTATAATTTTTTGCCTTCTTTTTATTTTTGTTCCTGTACCCACCACCATAATTCCAATTGATGACTTGACTCCATCTATCAAGGCTCTTTAATATTAGATATTGGGTGAGTTTATAGGATTGGCTTAGACTTCTCTATGGCTAAATAAACCTTCCTTTTCTTACCTCTAAACTGCTTTCCTTTAAATATTCTTCTATTTTTTTCCAAATAAACCTTCCTTTTCTTACCTCTAAACTGCTTTCCTTTAAATATTCTTCTATTTTTTTCTTGTATCTTTTGATGTATCCCAAATTGTTTATAACAACTCATTTCTAATAGTGCTCTATCATTGTTTTAATTATTCTTCAATTTTGGCATTCATCACAGTGCATCTACCAAACATATTAAGAATCTATTGCCATAGTTCCTAGACTATAAGGGACTGTCCCAAACGTTGGTCTATATTGTCCTCTTTTTTACATAGAACACATTGTGAGGGACTATAAAAACCCATTTTCATTAGATTATCTTAATATAATATTATCCTATGATCTACTAACCATACAAACATTTTAACTTTTAAAATATTTGAATTATTTCAAATATTTTTTCATATTCTTACGATATTATTTTAATGTTATAATATAATTATATAAATATTATTAATATTTGGATAAGAAAATACAAGGCTTTAAATTCTCTAAACATTTAATATTTGTTGTAATCTTAAGCCTAAATATATATATCCATAACATGATAGGTGTATATATATAGTAGTAGGAGTTGACCACCTAAATCTTAAGGTAGCCAGGACCTCACTCTTCTCACATTTTTAATGTATACGCACATAGTTCAAATGTTCACGTGAAACATTTTTAATGTATACGTACATAGTTGACATGTTCCCATCTATTGTTGCTCTTATTCAGGGCATAGGGGTACAATTCATAAATTGTATAACCATAAAACATGCTCCAATGTCTCTTCCTATGGTGCATGAATATCTAATTATATATATATATATATATATTTGTTCTTGTCGGAACATTTTTTTTTTTTTTTTGAATTTACATGGTGGAATCGGTAGCCGCCACGAATCCGGGCAGGCTGGCTAGCTTTTATGGCTGCCATAGCATTCTGCGTTGTCCGCCCCAGAAGCCGCCACACAGATCTTCGCATAATCCGCCCCTATAACCACCATGCCACAATCATTTTAAACCTTTTACGTCGCTGAAAGCACCAGGAAAGGGACAAGCGTTTAGTCCGACGAGGCCCGAGATTTGAACCTTAGACCTCTGCCCTCCTTATGGGGTTTGGATGAACCAATTGGTCTACACCTCGGACTTCTTGTCGAAACATTTTAACGATATGTTATTGGTGATTAATGTTAATGTTAAAATTCTATTAATTTATCTTAACATGTTAAATGTTTATTTTATTGTGATTTCAACATCGCATTGAATAACAATGTTAGTAGGGTCTTACTATGCTAGAAGAGCACATGTTAGATCTCGCCTCAATTGGATTTTCTATGGAGACAAGGGAACTAAAATTTTTTAACTACCTCAGACATAAGAATATTACGAAAAGGATCACTGAGTTGGAGGACCCTTCAGGCCATTCTCTTTTCGAATCTAAAGAGATCATGAATCTTTTTGTAGCTTATTTTTTTTAACTTTTTACAACGAAGCCAAGGGATTAAATCCAATGTATCTTAATGGAATATGTGCAAGAAAATATTCCCACCCTAGTAGACCCCATTATTCGGGATCAACTTGAATATCCTCTTTCTATGAATGATATGCAAACTGCTCTTTTTTCTATGAAGAATGACAAAGCTCCTAGCTTGGATGATCTTCTAGTGGAGTTTTATAAAAAAATTGGCATATTATTTCCTCTGATCTTCATCATGTTTACCTGGAAGCTCTCCATAATAGTTCCTTTGACACTTATATCAATGCAGGGCTTATCAAGCTTATTCCTAAAGGTACAACTCGTAACCAAATCTTCAATTGGAGACCTATTACCCTCCTCAATGTTTCATACAAGATCATAGCTAAAGCTATAGATTTAAAAATCAAAATTGTTGCTCAAGCAATTGTTCATCTTGAACAATCTGCTTTTCTTAAAGGTTGTTATTGTAATGTCCCCTCTCTAGTCAGCTAGCTTTATTTGTTGGGATTAGCCTACTCACGGGTTCCCGTAGGCTAAGTTTGATGTGTGGGAGCCCATTGGAGGTTGTGGAGTCTTCTTCAGGTCATCGAGAGCCTTCAGTTGCCATTTTTTCGGAGTCTTTTGGAGCATTGGAGAGCATACTTACTATTTATAGTAAGTCAGTTTTTAGGGTTTCTGTCAGAACGGACGGTATGGTGTGATTCGTCTCCGAAATGGGTGTCCGTTTCTATCTTCAATTGCCAGGTTGTTCGATCGAGGTCCAAGATTTTAATGTGCAATGGTTTAATTATATAAAGTTAAATTAATTATTTAATTTTATATAGTTATAACCTTATGTTATAAAAAGGGGACATAAGGGGTTAAGATGTCACTTAGGAAAAATAACTTATTTTATAAAAGTGACTTATGAGGACCTCAATATGGGACGTCACATTTTAAAAGTGACATTTTGATTATTTTATAATGTTTTAAAATGTTATTGAGCAACCCTAAAAGGGGTCGAACCTCTTGGAGGAGAATAAAAGGCTTTTTGAGGAGCTCATTTGTTATGCTTGGTTTATTATTTCTTCTGGCAATTTGGAGAGAAGACTTGCAGGTGAACTTGCAGGGTTTCCAGAGCTTATTGGGGGTGAAAACCTCCAGTAAGAACATCATCTTCGGGTGTGAAAGATCACCCCTGGCTGATCATTGGCATTTCCATCTCAGGGAATGCATTGGAGCTTCATTGTGGAGATTTATTGCAGAGATTCAGAGTAATATTCAAGGGTTTTTAGAGTATTTCATTGTTGGGTCGAATTGTTGATCATCTTCAATAGGCCATACCATTTTGGCTTGTTTTTGGGTGATTTAGAGTGAAGACTGGAGTTGGGGTTTGTACCAAAGTTGGTGCCATCATTTTGCAAGCCTAGCAATTGGTCTTTGGTGATTTCGAAGTGTTTCCAGGTAGATTTTGTGGGGTTTCATCTGGTAGGTCGTACACCTGTACCTGGTCGTACAGTCTCCAGCTTGGCGTGAGGACCTGAGGCTTGGGTGATTGGGCTTCAGAGCTTATTCTTCCTTCTCCTTGGGTGCCTAGGGTCTAAGGACATCTTGTATTCATTTGCACTTCGAAGGAGCATCAATTTGTGGAGTTGTAATTGAAAATCAGTCTTCCTGGTTGTTGATCAATGTATTAAGTTGCAAATTCCATATTTTCATAACTCTCTGGTACTTTCATTTTTGGTGAATTCCTTTAATGGGTTTGTAGTTTAAAATCATTATTATCTATTTCCAAAGTTTTGTGCATTTTTGTTAAGTAGAATAGAAGTTATGCATGATGCAATATTGTTGCACTATATTTTCTAAGCATTCAAAAACCAAAAAACACCAAAAAATTAGATATTTCAAAAAACCAAAAACACAGATCTGGGTAGAACATTACATGGTATCAGATCCAGGTTCAACACTACCATCCTGTGGTTAAGTTGAACATTTCATGAGTGAAAGAGACAAAAGAGCAGCAGAAAGGGAAAGAAAGAAAACAGAGCAAGCTTACATAGGGGGATACAGAGATAAAAAATAGTGGCCCAAAGAGGATTCATATCCAGAATAGAGTACTTGGACAACAACTTTAGTAGTAAGACCTCACCTTCAACATCCACCAGAGATAGAATCTAATATCAGAATGGGGGAAAGAAGTGCCAATGAGCAGAGTTTCTAGGATATCTTGAATTCATTAGCAAGAGGTCAGCGTGATATGCAGAATGAACAATGGGCAATGCAGAATGATTTGCAACAATCATAGAGGGAGATAGCTAGAATTTTGAGGGAGGTGTCCATTTCATTACAGAGTATCAACATGGGCGGTAACAATGGGGATGCTAGCACTTCCAACCGTCCAAATTTTACCAGGTGTAGCAATAATACTCCTAGGCCTACACAACCTACTTTCATTCCTAGAGAGGAGCCACCTATTCAGGAGGAGACACGAGCCCCACCCATAGATAATGTAGCTAAAATATGGGCTGAATATCGAGCACTTCCAGATGATCTCAAGGATGTTTGGTCATTTGACAATTTCATGAATCAGAAGAGGACTGATATGAATATGGGAGGACATCGACATGAGCAGAGGAGACAACCAACACAACGAGACCTTTAACATGCAGTGAGCAAGATAACCATTCCTCATTTTGATGGTAGTGGAAAAAGCACAACTAGAGCTTGGGTGGAAAAGTTGGATAACTACTTGGCTCTTAGACCTATGCCGGAGGATGAGGCAATTAAATTTTCCACACTTCACCTAGATGGCATTGCTCATGATTGGTGGTTTCATGGTATCATCACTTTGGGACATGGGCTGATTACTTCCTATGATGAGTTCACAAACAAACTCATTGATCATTTTGATAAGAAGGACCCAAAGTTATATTTTAGAGAGTTGGCGCAGTTGAGGCAGACAGGTTTCGTAGACTCATACATTTCAGAATTTTAGAGGCTTTCAGTCATGGTGCATGACATTTCAGAGAGGAGACTTACAATTTTATTCAGTGAAGGATTAATAGAGCCACTCCGTGGATGGATCAAGGCCTTCGAACCACCCTCACTTCAGGAGGCTATGAAAAAAGCTCGAAACATGGAGTTTGCTGCTCCAAAAAGCAAATCAACTTTTAAACCATTCCAGGGCAGCAAAGACAAAGATAAAAAGAATTTTCAAAAGAGTTATCCTCAACAGAAATCAGAGTCAAAGAAGTTAGGGGATGATGAGCTCAATGAGCTAAGGAAGAAGAAACTATGTTTTCAATGCAAGGAACCTTGGGATTTATCTCATAAGTGTCCACTCAAGGCTCAAATGAAGCAAATGGAGCAGAAAGAATACTTTGAAGTTGAGGATACAGGGTCTAAAAAATTAGAGCAACAATCTGATTCAGAGAAAAGTGAAGAAGAAAAAGTAGAAGGAGAGCCCGAACAAGATTCCAAACATGGTGATACAGTAGCCCAACTCTACAGTTTCCAGAAGGGAGGTTCATTCAAAGTTTGGGGGATCATTAATGGACAGCAAGTAGTGACTCTCATAGACACTGGTGCTACACATAACTTCATAGATGAGGGGTTGGTCGCTAAGCGGGGAATCAAAACTGAGGAGTTTGAGGGATTTTGGGTGATGGTTGCAGATGGTTCTTCCATTCATTGTACCCATAGGATTCCTAAATTGTGCATCCAGTTGGGAGAGTATGAGCTTAATGATGAATTTTATGTGGTAAATATAGGTAACACACATGTGGTTCTTGGTATGTAGTGGATGCGTACTCTAGGTGAATTCACAATGAATTTACGTAATATGGAGATGAAATTTGAGGTAGTAGGAAAGAGGATTGTTTTGAGAGGTATGTCTGATGGAGGGGCTAGAGTTGTTTCCCTTAGGAGAATGGAAATATTGTTTTGGCATGATGAAGTGGAATGGGTGGTAGAATGTCTCATCATGCCTACAGTTATGGAGCAGCAGAAGGTTGATTATCATCCAGAGATTCAGAAACTTTTGACTAAGCATTCTAGAGTATTCAGTGATATACCTCCTGGGAGACCTCCAGAGTGGAGTACTGAGCATATTATAGAGTTAGAGGATGGTGCCAAGACCATCATCTCCACTCCCTACAGACACCACAAATGACACAAGGATGAAATTGAGAAGGTGATTCAGGAGTTATTAGATATGGGTCACATACATCCCAGTAAGAGTCCTTTTGCCTCTGTAGTGGTATTGGTGAAGAAAAAATATGGAACTTGGAGGATGTGTGTTGACTACCAAGAGTTGAATAAGAAAACCATAAAAAATAGGTACCCTATTCCTCGCATTGATGAACTCATTGATGAGTTGCATGGCGCCTATTATTTCTCCAAAATTGACTTGAGGTTCGGGTACCATCAGATCAGGATGAGAGAGCAGGACATTGAGAAGACTGCATTCAGATGCCATTTTGGTCATTTTGAGTTTTTGGTTATGCCCTTCGGGTTAACCAATGCCCCTGCCACTTTCCAATCCTGCATGAATAGGACATTCAACAGACAACTCAAGAGATTCATCCTGATATTTTTTGATGACATTCTGGTATACAACCGGTCATGGGAGGAGCACCTACAACATCTAGAGGAGGTATTGAGTATATTGGAGCAGGAGTCCTTTTATGCTAAGGAGTCCAAGTGTGATTTTGGGATGACAAAATTACTTTACTTGGGACACATCATCAACGCAGAGGGAGTGTGCATTGATCCAGAGAAAATTAAGGCTATTATGGAATGGCCTACTCCTACAAACCTCACACAACTTAAGGGGTTCTTCGGCTTATGTGGGTTCTACAAGAGGTTTGTTAAGGGGTTCTCTCAAACCGCTACCCCACTTACAGATTTGAAAAAGAAAGGGGTGTTTTCTTGGTCTGATACTGCTCAGAGGTGTTTTGATCACTTCAAATAGGTTATGTGTTCTTGTCCAGTGCTTGCTATACCTGATTTCTCTCAATCATTTGAATTGCAGTGTGATGCTTCTAGTGAGGGAATAGGAGCAGTATTGATGTAAAATAAGCATCCTATAGCATTTGAGAGCAGGAAGCTTAAGGGTGCAGAGTGCAACTACTCGATATATGATAAGGAGATGTTGGCCATCATGCATGCTTTGGCCAAATTTAGGTAGTATTTGGTTGGGGGTAAGTTCACGGTGAAGACTGATCATAATAGCCTCCGATATTTCCTCAATCAGAGAGACCTCAATGAGAGGTAACAGAAGTGGGTGAGTAAGCTGCAAGCTTATGATTTTGACATCATTTATGTCAAGGGGAAGAAGAATGTTGTAGCTGATGCATTATCCAGAAGACCATATCTATGTGCTATGATAGGTGTTTCTGTAGATTGGAGGGATGAGATTATATCTGAGTATGCTAAGGATTCATGGGCTTCCAGTTTGATTGATGGCACTTTGCAGGATGATAGGTATTCGATAGTGCATGGGCTGATTTTGTATAAGGACCGCATCCTCTTGCTTCCAAATTTTGAATTCAAGAAGAAAGTCCTCTGGTGTTTTCATGATGATCCCACAACTAGTCATTCAAGATTTTTCAAAACTTATAGGAGCACCAGAGAGCGGTTTACTTGGAAGGGTCTTAAGAATGAGGTCCTTCAATATATCCGAGAGTGCACCATATGTCAGTAGAACAAGGATGAACACACCTACCCAGCTGGCTTATTGCAGCCCTTGCCAATTCCTAACTAGAAATGGGAAGGAATCTCAATGGACTTCATTACTGGATTGCCTATGACTCAAGGCAAAGATTGCATATATGTGGTGGTGGACAGGCTCACTAAATTTGCTCACTTTTTTGCTATTTCATCAACTTCTACAGCAGCTCAGGTGGCAGATTTGTTTTTCAGGGAGGTGTTCAGGTTGCATGGGATGCCCAAGACCATCATCAGTGATAGGGACAACAGGTTCATGAGTATGTTTTGGTAGGAGCTCTTCAGACTAGGAGGAACCGAGCTTACTCCCAGCACCAGTTACCACCCACAGATAGATGGGTAGACAGAGATAGTCAATAAATGGGTGGAAGGGTATCTTCAAAATTATGTTTCAGGGTAGCAGAAGGTATGGATTAGATGGTTGCACCTAAGTGAGTTCTGCTACAACACTACGCATCACATGTCTATTGGGATGACTCCTTTCATGGCATTGTATGGGTATGAAGCTCCCAACTTCATTGATTTGTTGCTTGGTGATAGTAGAGTGCCTAGAGCCAAGGATTTACTATAGGATAGTCAAGATATCATGAGAGCTTTGAAGGATAACATTCAACAGGCTCAAAATCGATAGAAGATGTATGTTGATCATCATAGGGTGGAGCACAGTTTTGAGGTTGGTGACTTGGTTTACCTCAGATTGCAGCCTTACAGATAGTCCACTCTCAAGAAGAGTGGAAAGGAGAAACTTAAGCCATGATTTTATGGACCCTTCAAGGTAGTCAGGAGAGTTGGAGAGGTGGCTTATGAGTTGGAGTTACCTGCTGATAGTAGAGTTCACAATGTCTTCCATGTATCTCACCTTAAAAAGGCATTTGGCCATAATGTAGTACCTTCTTCAGAGTTACCACCATTGGATGAGGAGGGAAAACTTATTCTTATTTCGAAAGCCATCATTGATTCCAGGGAGAAGACTCTTAGGAAGAGGGTGATCAGAGAATATCTGATTAAGTGGAAGAATCTACCAGTGGAGGATGCTACTTGGGAGAATGAGCAGATATTACAACATCCAAAGTTGAAATTGCTTGGGGACAAGCAATTTTGGGGAGGGTGGACTGTAATGTCCCCTCTCTAGTCAGCTAGCTTTATTTGTTGGGATTAGCCTACTCACGGGTTCCCGTAGGCTAAGTTTGATGTGTGGGAGCCCATTGGAGGTTGTGGAGTCTTCTTCAGGTCATCGAGAGCCTTCAGTTGCCATTTTTTGGAGTCTTTTGGAGCATTGGAGAGCATACTTACTATTTATAGTAAGTCAGTTTTTAGGGTTTCTATCAGAACGGATGGTATGGTGTGATTCATCTCCAAAATGGGTGTCCATTTCTATCTTCAATTGCCAGGTTGTTCGATCGAGGTCCAAGATTTTAATGTGCAATGGTTTAATTATATAAAGTTAAATTAATTATTTAATTTTATATAGTTATAACCTTATGTTATAAAAAGGGGACATAAGGGGTTAAGATGTCACTTAGGAAAAATAACTTATTTTATAAAAGTGACTTATGAGGACCTCAATATGGGACGTCACATTTTAAAAGTGACATTTTGATTATTTTATAATGTTTTAAAATGTTATTGAGCAACCCTAAAAGGGGTTGAACCTCTTGGAGGAGAATAAAAGGCTTTTTGAGGAGCTCATTTGTTATGCTTGGTTTATTATTTCTTCTGGCAATTTGGAGAGAAGACTTGCAGGTTTTCCAGAGCTTATTGGGGGTGAAAACCTCCAGTAAGAACATCATCTTCGGGTGTGAAAGATCACCCCTGGCTGATCATTGGCATTTCCATCTCAGGGAATGCATTGGAGCTTCATTGTGGAGATTTATTGCAGAGATTCAGAGTAATATTCAAGGGTTTTCAGAGTATTTCATTGTTGGGTCGAATTGTTGATCATCTTCAATAGGCCATACCATTTTGGCTTGTTTCTGGGCGATTTAGAGTGAATACTGGAGCTGGGGTTTGTACCAAAGTTGGCACCATCATTTTGCAAGCCTAGCAATTGGTCTTTGGTGATTTCGAAGTGTTTCCAGGCAGATTTCATGGGGTTTCATCTGGCAGGTCGTACACCTGTACCTGGTCGTATAGTCTCCAGCTTGGCGTGAGGACCTGAGGCTTGGGTGATTGGGCTTCAGAGCTTATTCTTCCTTCTCCTTGGGTGCCTAGGGTCTAAGGACATCTTGTATTCATTTGCACTTTGAAGGAGCATCAATTTGTGGAGTTGTAATTGAAAATCAGTCTTCCTGGTTGTTGATCAATGTATTAAGTTGCAAATTCTAGATTTTCATAACTCTCTGGTACTTTCATTTTTGGTGAATTCCTTTAATGGGTTTGTATTTTAAAATCATTATTATCTATTTCCAAATTTTTGTGCATTTTTGTTAAGTAGAATAGAAGTTATGCATGATGCAATATTGCTGCACTATATTTTCTGAGCATTCAAAAACCAAAAAACACCAAAAAATCAGATATTTCAAAAAACCAAAAACACAGATCTGGGTAGAACATTACAGTTATATTTTAGATAATATTATGATGGCTTGGGAAACTTTGTAATGGGCTATCAACTCTAATCAAGATGCCCTCTTGGTTAAGTTAGATTTTGACAAAGCTTATGATAAAATTAGATGGGATTTTATAATTAGTATGCTTTCTCGGTTTGGTTTCGGTCCAAAATTTTGTAATCAAATTGGTATGCTCTTTGGTGATGCTTCAACTTGTGTTCAATTTAATGGAGCTCTTTCCCCCCTTCACTCTTCAACAGTCTATCAGACAAGGTTGTCATCTTGCTCCTTTTTTGTATGTTTTGGTTATCGATGCTCTTGGTTATCTTCTTCATAAGGCTCATTCTTATGGCCTCATTCAGGGTAATAAGCTTCCTAGGGATAAGCATGCTCTTAACTCTCATTTTTTTGATGATTCTCTTTTTTTATTCAAAATACCCAACAAGAGGTGGAAACGACTAAAGAGATTGTTCAATTGTTTTGTGATGTCTTTGGTTCTCAAATTAATGACTCTAAAACTAAAGTCTTCTATACCTCTTCCTCTCCTCGTGGATGCAAATCTCTAACTGAGTGGAATATAATCCCTTATGGTATGATTGTGCAATATTTGGGAATTCCCTTTGGGATTAAAATCTCTCCTAAGGATATATGGAATTGGGTTATGGAAGGACTTCAAAACAAATTTAATGCTTGGCCATCTTGATTTCTTTTCTTAGTAGTAAGAATTCAAGTTGCGAATAAAATTATGGTAGCCTCTCATGTTTATTACTCCTCATGTTGTATGGCCTCTAAGGTAGCCTATAACAAATTAACTCAAGCCATTCGTAATTTTTTATGGACTAAATGGGATGGGGAGGTGGGAATGACACCCATCTCTTGGAAAATTTGTACTCAACCTAAGGCTTTAGGAGGTCTAGGCATCATTGATCCTCTTACTCAGAGCAAAAGTTTGGCTACAAAATGGGTTGCTAGAGCCATTATTGGTGATGAAAACTGGAAACACCTATTTCATTACAGAATCTCTCTAGCTACTCACAAAGGCAAATGGAAAGAAACCCATTTAGAGGATAAGGTCCTTAATGTGCCTTATTTTATAGTTAAAGGATCTATTCCAGTTACCCAAAAATGGGAAGTTTGGCAATCAGTTTCTCATTTATTGGCTTGGAAGTCAAACTCCTTGAGACATGGTCTAAGCATTGGTATAAACAGTCTTTGGTGGAATAAGCTCATCCTGCATAATGATAAACCTTTAAATTTATGCAATGCTATTCATGGTCTAGATTTTTTGAAGAAAGGAATTAATAGAATTAGAGATATATGGGATCCGGGTAGCTGCTCAATTCTTACCTGGAACTAGATATGCAATTATTGCTCCCTTCCTTCTAGGTTCAAAGAGTCTTATGGCTTAGTTGTGGCTTTCATCACTTGTGAGGTCCTTATGAAGTTGGGAACAACTACCCATAATATTTGGAATGACTGGAGATGGCTTAATGGTCATAGAATCTCTTCCATTACTTCTATTTGGTTATACAAAAATATTCTATGTCCCTCTTCTTTAGACTCTAAGATCAATGTCAAGTGGCAAGTGAATTTTACCAATGCCCAATGGCAATTTATTGCTACTTAAATTTGGAAAGCTCCTGTTGAATCTAAAACTCAACTTATTGGGTGGTGGATTTTGCATAAAAAACTTCCAACTGTTGAAATTTTAGCTATGATTTTACACATTCCCTCTTAATGCAATTTTTGTAATGCTTTAAAAACTCTTATTCACTTGTTTTGGTTTTGTGACATGGCTAAATAGTTTTGGGATGTCTTCTACTCTTTTCTTTTTCCCTCTTTCACTAGATCTTGGAAGTTTCTCTACTTGGTTTTTCTCAGCTGGATCAGTGCCCCAAACTTTGGGATGTTTGTAGACTCATCCTTCTCAAGCACATTTGGAAGTGCAAATGCAAAAATATTTTTATTAGAGCTGCTTCTCCATGGGATATAGTTTTAGCAGACTTGACCTTTGATTTTTTGTTACATGTGGGACATATTCATTCCCAAGTCTATAGTACTTCTAGCACACCTCGAGATATTATTGATAGACTTCATCAAATTTCTCATATAATTCAGGATCTTCAGAAGGTTCAATAGGAAAATAAGAATAATACAGTTAACAATGATGAGCAGGTTCAAGTTTTGATTACTTCTTTTTCTTCTTTGAAGACTTTAGAAGATATCACGAAAGACATGCTCAAAATTTCTTCATATAACAGACTCTCCCACATATAAATGTTGATATCTAGTGTAATACATCAAGATATAGCTATAGTTTTTTTTGTTGATATTAACTTCTATTCTTATGTATATTCAGTTATGAATGCTTTACTCCTAATCCACCTCATTTTATTTTTTTAGCTGGTGGACAATACTAGCACCAAAATATTGTAATGTTTTGGTCACTGAATTAATATAATCTAGCTTTTTTTCAAAAAAAGAGTTTATTTTATTACTTTTTAGATATTGCTTTTACTCGTATTGTTGTATTGATTTTCCTTTACAAACAAAAGAGTACCCAATGATATAGAGATGAATTGAACACTAGTTTAATATGTAGTGGGTAAATAGTCTAGAAAGGAATAGATCATTGAATTGAATAATAGTTTAATATATAGTGGGTAAATAGTTTAGAAGATACCCAGGTTCAAATCTCGGGGTAGCAAGTTTACAAAGGAAGTAGTTTGATCTGAATCCTCTGAGTGCGCGTCAAACCGAGGATGACGGTCTCGAGCGATCGGTGGTCCCTTTCATGCTAGGTCAACAATAAAGAAGCGAAATAGGTTTGGTGGAAGCAACCCTGTGGTTTGAACCCTACGCTTATCGATTACTAAAAATAGTGTGGTTGTGACCAACTCTCCTATGTAATAAAAAAAAATAGTTTAGAAAGAGATAAATCGGTTGATAGCCTTTGAAGCTTGTTAGTGAGTTGCATCAGTTCGATTTCTTAGAGGATTGTTAACTTTATTTTTACCTAATAAGTTGAGCGTATAGAAGTTCCTATTTAATATATAAATAAAAGAAAGTAGATTAGTTTTTATCCAATGAATTAGACATTACAGAGGTTCTTAATTAATATATAAATAAAATAAGGTAGATTAGTAAGGTGGGGCTTTTGTAAGACGAGGAGGTAGATTAAAGATTTGCAACTAGCTTTAAGTATGTGTAGGATCACTTAACCTTATTTTTACCTAATGAGTTAAGTTTTATAAAGGTTCGTATTTAATATATATATATATATATATATATATATAAAAGAAGGTAGATTAGTAAGGTGGGGCTTTTTGTAAGATGAGGAGTTAGATTGAAGTTTTACAACTAGTTTTAAGTACGTGTAGAATCACTCAACTTTGACGAGATAGTTTATACCTCATACTATAGAAATAGGTTAAAATAGAACAATATGGTTTTGAAAAAACAATAATTTATAGTTATAATGAATGATTATTATAATGAGTGCATAAATAATGGTGGTGAATATTTCATAAAAATATTTAGAATTATGCTTTTAAAGTATATTTAAAAGTTTATTATTTATACTTCTATGAGAGTTTTTAAAATTTTATTTTATTTATATATTTATTTTTAAAAAAATTTAAGCTTTCATGGTTATGTATATATTAAGCTTTGAATATAGTTTAGAATGTGTATAGATGTTTTCGTTATTTTGATCATATAAATTATAAATTTGATCAATTATTAATGAGACTCAAATAACTTTGTAGCAAGGTCTTGTAATTCCACAATGATCTCTTGTATGCTCCATAGAGCCTTTGCTTTTGTCAAAACTATATTTATTACTATTAATGAATCACCTTCCATTCATACTTGTTTCATTTCATTTATCTTTATATTTTTAACCTTTCCAAAGCTACTTAAGCTTCAACTTCATTATTTGTTTTAAATCCACTAAAAAAAGTGTAATGCTACAAAATCTCATCCCTATTATTTTTATTGTTCCTCCTCCTATTGGTCCTAGATTTCCTTAAAAACTTCATCAAAATCCAATTTGATCAACTATGCTTTCGATGGTTTCCACTTTATATTGTTTTCCTTTCTTTTGTTTCTCCTATACCTATCATCATAATTCTAATTGATGACTTGACTCCATCTATCAAGGTTGTCTGCTTCAAGATTAGGGATTAGGTATGTTGATTAGGTTGGTTTAGATTCTATGGCTAAAAAAATATTCCTTTTATTATTTTTAATCTATTTTCCTACAATCTAAAGTATTGTATCTTTTTATGTATCTCAGACTGTCTTTAACGCCTCACTTTTAATATTATTTTGCCATTGCTTTAACTATTCTTCAATTCTACCATTCATCACCATAAATTTACCAAACATATTAAGAATTCATTGGCATAGTTCCTAAACTATTGAATAGTATCCCAAGAGATCGTCTATACTCTCCTATTTTTTTACATAGAACATATTATGAGAGGCTATAAAAACCCTTTTTCATTAATTTATCCCAAGATAATATTTTTCTATAATCTATTATCCAAACACATTTTAATTGGAATGTTATCTCAAATATCTTTCCACATTCTTGCAATATTATCTTAATATTATAATATAATTGTATGAATATTATTAATATTTGTGTAATAAAAACAAGACTTCAAGTTCTTTAAATGTAATCTTAAGTCTAATATATTATGATAAGTGTATATATAATAGTAGGTCTTGACCATTATATATACACCTATCATAATAGTAGGACTTGACCCTTTAAGGGTTAGGTGGATTAAGAAGTTTTGGAGCTTACTACGAAGAGAGCCAGATTCAAAATTAGGAGGCATGTTTATTTGTGCAAAGGTAGCAATCCTAAGCCAATCCTAAGCCATCCATCGTGAGCCATTCATGGTCATAGACAATCTTGAGCAACTCATGGTCCCCTCACTTCTGATCAAAAACTAACAACTTGACATAAAGGTTATAAATGATAACCCCAAAATTTAAACGCTGCTTAATAATAAAAAACTATAAATATAACCCATTATATATATAACATAATAATAATTAACAAAAAAAACAATAAAATAAATAAATAAGACTTGACCACTTAGCATGTTCTCTCACTTTTAATGTATACGTACACAATTGACAGGTTCACGTGAAACATACACTCATATATTGCTCCTCTTTAAGGGCAGACGGGTACAGTTCATAAATTGTATAACTATAAAACATGCAATGTCTCTTCACTATATATATATTTTTAATGATGTATGAATATTGAATAATATATATGTTTTGTTTTGAATGTTTTAATAGTATATTGTTGGTGTTTTATTTTCATTACCACACTTTAAATTATTAAAAAAAAAGTCGTCCTACTATATTTTGAAGATATAATTTTGAAGCAAGGCCAAGTATAACAGGTGGTACAACTGAGACCACATCCTCCTAGACTTTATTACATTTTTATGGTGCATGAATATTGAATAAATGTAATCTTAAGTCTAATATATTATGATAGGTGTATATATAACAGTAGGTCTTGACCATTATATATACACCTATCATAATAGTAGGATTTGACCCATTTTTAAGGGTTGATGGATTGGTAAGTTTTGGCCCTTACTAAAAAAAAGAGCCAGATTCAAATGTTTATTTGTGCAAAGTAGCAATCTTAAGTTAATCATCATCCTGAGTCATTCATGGTCCTGAGCAACCCATGGTCCCCTCACATATAATCAACAACAAGGTGACATAAATATTATAAGTAACAACTCCAAAATTTAAACACTACTTAATAATTAAAAAACTATAAATATAACCTATTCTTATATATAAAAAAATTAAAATTAAAAAAAAATAGTAAGACATGTTCTCTCACGTACATAGTTGTCAGGTTCACGTGAAACATACACTCATATATTGCTCCTCTTTTTAAGGGGAGAGGGGTACAGTTCATAAATTGTATAACGATAAAACATGATGCAATGTCTCTTCACTTTATTGCATTTGTATAATGCATGAATAATATATATTTTGTTATTAATGTTTTAATATGTTATTGGTATTTTATTATTATTATCACATTTTAAGAAAAAGCCTTTTTACTATCGGTATATTTTATTTATTTATTTATATATATATAATTTTAAAGGAAGATTAAGTATATAACAGGACACTCCCTTAGACTTTATTGCATTTGTATGGTGCATGAATATAAAAATATAGAAAATATATATATATATATATATATATATATATATATATATATATATATATATATATATATTTGTTTTCATTTGTTTTTGTTCGGAATGTCTTAATAGTATGTTGTTGGTGTTTCATTTTTTTTTATATTAAACATCCTTTACAAATATTTACAAATATGAGCGTTTGTTCAAGCAAACACAAGAGGAATCGACCTCACAACCAAATGGATGATAATAACTAGGCAACTGCCATTACACCATATGCCATTCGGGTGTTTCATTACCACACTTTAAATTATAGAAAAAAAACCATAGAAACATGACTTCAATTTTACTACCTTTATATAAATATATAGTTTTGAAGCAAGGCTACAGGTGGTACAACCACCTTGGACCACACTCCCCTAAAGCATCATGCAGTATTTGAATTTGAATAGCCTAGATAATAGTTCAATGACATACTACTAAGGTGTCTCTCGAAGATGTTTACTTTATATTGTTAATATATATTTTAATGTGATTTGGATTTTCTCCAACATCAAAATTCTATTTAGATATATATACTTAGATTTTTTAATTATATTAAAATATTAAATAATTATTTTTTTACTCTTTGAATATTACTATGGCTTGTCCTTTACAAATAGAAGAAATAGAAGAGTACCTCCGGATATAGAGGTGAAGATAATTCTATACATAGTGGGTAGATATTTTAGAAAGGGATAGGTTGGTTGGTAGCAATTGACGTTTGATAGTTTGGTTGGTTAGTTTAAAAAGGATAGAATGGTTAGTTTAGGAAGGTATAGTTTGATAAATAATTTAGAAAAGGAGAAGTTAGTTAATTTGGTCCAATCCTTATTGACTTTGTTTTTACTTAGAAAATTAGGACTTATAAAAATTCCTATACATTAATTATAAATAAATAAAAAAATTAATAACATTATTTTTATTTTTGATTAAAATAAAGAGTTAAATTAAAGTTTTGCACCCGTGTACCACTCAACCTTGACTTTTTATGTAAACTTCTGAGAAGATGAGGAGTTAGATTAAAGTTTTGCAATCGGTTTTAAGTATGTGTGTACCACTCAACCTTGAGGAGTTAGATTAAAGTTTTGCAACCGGTTTTAAGTATGTGGTACTAAAGTTTTGCAACCGGTTTTAAGTATGTGTACCACGCAACCTTGGATTTTTTAATGTAAGCTTTTTGGGATGTTTAAGATAGTTCAAAAATAGGTTAAAATAAAATAATATGATTTAAAAAGAAATAATAATTTATAATTATAATGGATCATTATTTTAATGAGTGCATAAATGATGGTGGTTATTAAAAATTTGAATGTTTTTTAATTTTTTATTTATAATTTATAAATAATTGTTTTTATAAAAGTTTTATATTTATGATTTTAAAGTATATTTAAAATTTTATTATTTATACTTTTATGAGAGGTTTTACAACTTTATTTTATTAATTTATTTATTTTTAAATCTTTTCAAGCTTTCATGGTTATGTTTGCATTAATTTTTTAATATAGTTTATGACGATTTCGTTATTTTGAACGTATAAACTATAAATTTGATCAATTATTAATGAGACTTAAATAACGATTAAAGAAAGTGGCATAAAATTCAAGAAGATGAGGATCAATGTATTTAGATATGTCAAGAAAAAAGTCAAGAAAAAATATAAATTCTTCCAATATGCAGAACAAGGTGTGATTCAAAAAAGCACATGCAATTATATAGTCAATACTTACCACATGGTTTGTAATATTTCGAACAATAGTGGTCCTTGAATTCAAGCATACCAATTGAAGAACCTTCCAGTAACAAATGAAGTTAGATGTACTAATCTCATTTTATGTATCGTTATTATGCTTATCAAAAAAATGTCGTGGATTGTTGTTACTATTATCAATTTTTGATATTAAATGCTCTTTACTAAAGTGATGTTGAAATGGTTTTGTTATTACTTGTCTAGTCATAGGTTATTTTAATGTCATGCTATTTTTTTTTGGCTTGAGAAAAAGGGGTTGTACTCAAACCCCTCACCCTTAACAAATCATAACTTTTTCTTTTAGAGCTTGAGAGTTTATAAACAGATTTGATTCTCATCTCAAGTGAGTTACTATAGCTAGATACCTACATATTATCTCATAATAAGTCTGAATTCTTTATTTTAAATTTTTTTATTTTCTTCAATTTTCTTTGTAAATACAAATATTCCAAAATTCAACATCCTTCTTCTTGATATTTTTTTGCAATAGCCTTCACAATACCAAAACTTCATCTCTATTGTTTATGTAATGCATCTTAGTAGAGTAATTTTTCCAAAACTTTATATTATCATAGTTTGTTTTACCAACTTTGGACTATTAGTTTCCTTCCTGAAGCATAAGTGCAACCAATAATAGCAGTCTCAAAAAATTTAAAGTTCATGATTAAATATTATAAAGGAATATATACATAACAACTAAACTATGGGTCATTATATAATACAAGTGGAATTCATTTTAATCTCAAATAACCAATTAAAAAATATTTTATCATTTTAATAAGTTATGAAATGAATCTCATTCATATTATAATGGCATTCTAACAAATCATAATGGTGTAATTTGATCAAAAAGTTGAAAGTTCCAATCCATACTTTGTCCCATAATTCAACCAACCACTCAAATAATCCATTTAGTCATGAAGTCTATCTAATATCATCTTCTTATGCTTTAGCATACAAAATTCTACTCGCTTCACGAAATCATTTTTTCTTTACCAAATTTGGACTGTTAGCTTCCTCCAATGCATTGATCTATAAACACCTGAAACATTTTGTAATCTTCTAAAATATTATTTTGAATTTGCTTCTTTCAAAATTTTCTTTTCAACTTCAACTAAACTTACTACTTCCTCTCATAATGGAAAAGAAGATTTAACTTCATGAACCTCTATTAAAATACCTCTATTCACTAGCTTATATGCACATTTGTTCCCTTCCCTTAATGTATGTATAAACCTAATTTCTTCAAACTCTATAGAACGGTCTTGTATTTCCACAATGATCTCTTGTATGTTCCATGAAACCTTTGTTTTCCTCAAAATTGTATTTATTACTATTAGTGAATTGCCTTCCATCCATAGTATTTACCATTTCATTTGTCTGTATTTTTTTTATCCTTCCAAAAATGCCCAAGCTTTATCTTCATTGTTTATCTCAAAGCCATTAGTAAAAGCATAATATGAAAAAATCTCACCCATATTATTTCTTATTATTCCTCCCCTCCTACTAGTCATAGATTTCCTTTAGAAGCTCCATCAAAATTTAATTTGACCAACTTTGCTTTTGATGGTTTCCTCTAAATATTTTTTGCTTTCCCTTTGTTTCTTTTGTACCCACCATTAATTCTAATTGATGAATTGAATCCATATATCAAGGCTCCACCCCACTTTGGGCAAAATTAAATTAATTAATTGAATAAGGTGCTCAAAGTTGAAGCATAGGCAAAATAACGTGGAGCGTGTTTACCCCAAATTTGGGGTGAAAGCTTTGTTCACCCCACTTTGGAGTGAATGTCATTTTAAAGTTTCCTAATGAAGGTATTGACAAGTCAACTGTGCTTTCACCTCGGTTGAGGGGCGAATGTTCCATTCGCCCCTCCCAGAGGCAAAAGCGCAATAAAGGGAAGCTTCGATGAATATAAATGAAGTTGCAAAGTGCCAAATAAGACGTTGAAAAGTCAATGGTGCATTCACAATTAAGTTTTTATTGTTATTTTTCTCTAAGGTGACTATGAAGAGATCAGACACTAAAACGTTAGTGCAAGGTTCACTTGAAGTGAGAGACGACAATGCCTTTCGCCTACCCTAGGGGCGAATGTATATTTTAAAGAAGGGGGGATGTCTTATGAGAGGCGCTTTCGCTCCGAAAGAAGGACAACACAGAGGATAATTTAGAGTATTTTTTTACCTATAGAAAATAAATATGAGGGGTGCCTTCTCTACCAGAAATTATGATTCAGGAACAAAAGTTGGGAATCGAAGAAAGCACGTTCGCTCCTTGCTCAGTTTTGGGCAGAATTTACCTTCAAGCATCAACATAGGTTTTCAAAGGCACCCAAGACAGGTGAATGAAAATAATTTAATGATTGGGGTGAGGAGTAGCCAAAGTTATGGATTTCAAGAGAAAGGAACTACAACATTAAATTTATAGGAAGATCTTCATGAGTTTCGAAGCATTATAAACGAAGGTGAATTTTTGAGAGATAATGGATGTTTCAATTCAATGACCAGGTTTGCAATTTTTTGTGCACCAACACCCAAATATACCTATTTCCTAGAGGTTCCTCCTTGGAAGCTGGATTTTTGTTTTGAAAAGATAAATTTTAAAGGATTTCGAAGAGGAATTTCCTCGCTTGTGTTCCTGATCTATAAACATTTTGTCTTCTTGTGTATTTAATGAAAGAGGTGAAATCCTCTATAAATACTAACCAATTTACATTGTAAAAGAGGAGCATAGACATTCTGTAGAAAAGCTATTCAAGTTTTTTGCATAATAGAAGAGACTTGGCTTCTAATTTTGTAAGTAGTTTTATGTGTGATTACTTTTTTTTTAAGCATTTATGTTTCATATTCATGTATGTTGCTAAATTTGAATTATGTGTTTGGATTTGAATACTGCCGATGAGGGAGTGAGTGTTGGAATGCGATCTTGAAGGTTGTTTTCATAGAACTATAAGTAAATTCTTTGCCTTATCTCCATCTTATGTTGTTACCATGCTTGGTTGGAGTTCCTCTTGCTAGTCTGTCATTGATCCTACACCTTTGGCCTGTGGCTTGTTGGCAATTTGAGTTATTTTATGTTGTCATTGATGTCACATAGATCACATTTGAGTTTTGGTGGCAAAAGCACTTCATAAAATATCATTTATGATATTTTGGAGAGCATGGATATATACAGGGTTTTTATGAAAACCAAGGCAGGAAAAATAAAAGATTTTATTTAAAACTATGGATGGCAGATTTGAAATAGGTTTTTCTTAAAACCCATGTTGGCTTTTCGTTTCATCGAAAAAGGTGCCCCGGTGGTGGAGATATTTAATTTTAAATATTTAGTTTAAATTTAAAATTATTTAAAATTAAAATTTAAAATTAAAAATAAAATTATAGCACCGATGTCTAAAGAAAGGAGGAAAGGCATTTATTAAAAATAATAGTGCCAACGTCTAAATAAAGGAGGAAATACATATATATATGCCACCAAAAGTTTCTATAAATTCTTGTCCTCGATTTTTGAATGCATTCAAATTGATAATGTAATGCGAAAAGAGCTTGTGTGTTGAAGCGTGTGTAAAGAGGCGTGTGAAGGGTTTGCGAAATTTGAGTCCATTGAAGAATTGTTCATGGAGGATAACCAAAAACATAGGCACCTTTGGCCTAGTGGTTTTTGTGTTTTGTAAGAAGCAGGAGGTCCTGCGATCGAGTCTCGTCGGGGATGCTTGTTGTGTTGAAAAGCTTGAAGCATTTTTGAGTTTTCGAAGGGCGCAAAATATTGAGGTATTTGTTTTGGTTCGTGCTCCTTTGAACACATGATGGCATGTGGCCCAACTGTATCTTGGATGCGGTTAAGGCACTGAGCGATGAGGCATCAAGGGATCGAATCCCATCAGGGACAGAGGCAAGTTAATATTTTTTTAATATTTTATTTTTCTAAAGTTGCCCTAGGAGAAATAAGGGTTATGATGCACCTTAATAAAAAGAGATATTTTTGGTGATTTTATTTTTGGAAGTATATCATATTATATATCATTGGAAAGCTTATTTCGAGGGCTATTTGATTAACTTGCTTAGGGGGAGAAATAAGGTGTGTGTAAAGAGATATTTCTGATTTTGTAAAGAGGTTCAAAAGTGAAGGTTGCTTTGTTCTTTTTCAAAGAGGATTAATTCTTTCATGAGGGGACATGATGTATTTTATTGAGTAGGAGTAATAAGGTGTTATTTGGATGTTATTGTTGTGTTATTAATCATGATCCCTAGCCCTTATTGAAAGTTGAAAAAGAAAGTTTGTTGAGTGTGGCAGATTTAGTGGACAACTAATAAGGCATCAAAAGGTATGAGCAATATTCTCCATTGAATTTTTTTATGGTGGTTGATTTTTGAAATACCGTTGGAGTGAAAAGGATTGATTGTGGTTTTCTTTTTGAAAGTGGTTGGTTGAATGCTTCAAGGTTTTCTAGTTTGAGATTTGTGTTTAAACCTTGTTTTATAAGCATTTTTGTTGAAGCCATTAGTTGTGTGAAAAACCTGAGATAGGGTTTGAGAAGAACATGAGTATCATTGTTATGTGAAGAATGTTTTATAAGCATTGTTTTTGAAGCCCATTGATGGTACAAAGAACTTGAACTTGAGTTAGAGAACAACATGAGTATCATTGTTATGTGAGATTTGTGGTTGAGCATTGTTGGAAACATTTGAGTTGGTTGATACTTGCTTGGACTAGGGTTTGTGAGAAAGAGTTGTTCCTTGTGGTGATTGGTTGAGTAGATTTTTTTGAGCCTAGTCAAGTGATTGTGTGAAGTGGTTGTTCAAGTTCCATGAAAAAAACTATTATATATTCTTATTTGAGTTGAGATCATTGTGGATCATTGTTGTCATCCATTGTAGAGTATATTACCATTCATTGTTGAGTTCATCATTGAGCTTTGCCTTTATATATTTGTGGATGAGATTTAAGTTCTACTTGAGAATGATGGAGTGAGCCTTTGAGAAGACCTTTGGGATAGATTTATGGATAGATTTTTGGTAGCTTTTATGCATGATTGATTGAGCCTTTGAGAAGGATTTTGGGATAGATTTCTGGACATATTTGTGGCAGCTTTTGTGCATGATTTATTGAGCCTTTGAGAAGGCTTTTGGATAGATTTGTGGACATATTTGTGGATAGATTTTGAGCAAGTTCTTGGTGAGCTTGCTGAGCATATTCTTGGTGATCTTGCTAGAGCATATTTTGAGCAAGTTCTTGGTGAGCTTGTTGGAGCAGATTTGAGCAAGTTCTTGGTGATCTTGCTAGAGTAAGATTTGAGTAGGTTCTTGGTGAGCTTGCTAGAGCATATTTTGAGTAAGTTCTTAGTGATCTTGCTAGAGAATATTTTGAGTAAGTTCTTGGTGAGCTTGCTAGAGCAGATTTTGAGTAAGTTCTTGGTGAGATTGCTAGAGTAGATTTTGAGTAAGTTCTTGGTGAGCTTGCTGAGTAGATCAGTGGATTGCCTACCTGAGCAGATCAGGATTGCCTTGCTGAGTAGATCAGTGGATTGCCTACCTAAGCAGATTAAGATTACCATGCTGAGCAGATCAGTGGATTGCCTTACTAAGTAGATCAATGGATTGCCTACCTGAGCAAATCAAGATTGCCTTGTTGACCATATCAGTGGATTACCTACCAAAGTAGATCAAGATTGCCTACTTGAGTAGATTAGTGGATTGCCTACCTGAGCAGATCAGTGGATTGCCTAGCTAAGAAGATCAGTGAATTACCTTGCTAAGCAGATCAGTGGATAGCCTAGCTTTGAGCAGATCAAAGTAATCATTTGTATTAGGATAAGGATCCCTATTTGTTTATGAAATATTATAAGGATATTATCTTGTGGAGTACCCCACATTAGGGGAACCACGTTAAATCTTATGTCTCAATTGTGTGTGGTGATTTGTGCTCTTGCTTACTATTGCTATCTATGTCATTAATGCACATTGCTATATTTAGATATTACAATTAAGGACACTAATTGATATTGGTTTGGAAAGAAAGTAAAAAGTGGGTGCTATACTGTTCACCCCCCTCTCAGTATAAGCTTGTGTTCTTCATGGCCATATTTCCCATTTCTTTCTATTATTTCAAATTTATTTCCTGTAACTCTAGTCTTAAACTAGGGTAGGATTATTAAGGGAGCCAATCCTCTCTGGAGATTGGCACAGAGAACATTTATTTCCTTTGGCCTTTCAATGTTGGCCATGTCTAGGGTGCACAAATGTATGTTTATATAATTAGGCAGATATTTGACCAACAGTTTTTGGCATGCTCGGTGGGACCTCGAAAGTTCCACTTTTAATAGTATTGAGGTTCAATGTTCATCTTCATGCTGTACAACTAGAACATCTGGCGACTCAGTTATATCTAGAAGCCTTTGAATGTGAAGGCAACGAAAGTGTAGCACCCTAAAATTGGCATGGTTAAAAACCTTAGTAAAATATAAAAGATAAAAATTTGAATTTTAACCCCAAAATCGCTCCAAAACCGCCTACTACCCGTTTCCTCATTTTTCGTGCCATTTTTAGGATTTGTTTTGACCGTTAGACGATATCGTCACAGATTAGACGATATCGTCCCAGATCTGACGAAATCGTCATGGACAGAACGTCCAGACAATTTTTTTCCCAAAATCGAATTTTCATAATTAGCTTCTGTTTCAACAACCTCTCCAACTTGGGCAGAAGCGCGTCTGCACAGTTGGAGATTGCCCTGTTGGAGATCTCCTAGATTGGGATGATCCCCAACCTCTTAAACCTCTTCCTAAGCCTATATAAACTAGGATTTTCTAGTTTACCCCCCCTGACTCTACATGACCCCCTTGATTCTGATTTCCCTTAACTCCTTAGCTGATAGATTTAATTCCTTATTCCCTCGCACTACTGCATGTGTTCTATATTTTGTATTTTCTTGCAGTAATTCTACTATTTTGCAGTTGAAGATAGCTCGGATCGGTGCAAACAATCTCGTATGATTGGAGGCGATCATGACTATAGTCCAGATTGGGGGCAATCTGAGTCCAGAGTTTGCATTCCCTTAGCTTTCTCTGCATTTCTTATTGTATTTCTGCATTATCTTGAATTATTATGTTTTTTGCATCTTGGAGTTCACCTCATTTAGCATAATCGCATGGTAAGGTTAAAATCAATCATTAAATCTACCGCATTTCCTTATTTTTTATTGGAATCCATTATTTAGGCATGTTTGTTGTTATTTCTACCATTGTCTTTTGCTTCTGCACTTGCATATTTGGTATTTCGCATCTATTTCTATGATTGTAGGTTTCTTATGAATTCTTCTGACGAATTTGTTAGATATCAGACGATCATGTCTGATCTCAGACGATTACGTACGAACTGAGGCGATCTGGACTGCTACAAAACTTTGGATCTTCATCAAACATCCAAAATTAGGTATGACACATTCTAATTAGCATATTATCTGTTATTAGCACTCATTCCTATTTTTTGTATCCATTTAAATTATCATTGGTAGATAGAATAGTTTAGATTCATCTTGGCCAAACCTAGGAGTTGAATGATTGAGTTTAAAAATGAACACATCAAACCCACTATCAACCTAGGCATGGAAACTGCCACTCAAAAGTTTCCTGGTGAACCCACCATCCATAAAAAATTCACCCTTATACTCCTCCCCCGAGAGGCGGGACCTTCAAAGGGCCTCTCAGTCCGAGGTATTGTCCCATCCTTCTCGCATCCCCCTTCCGGGTGCGGATCCTATAGCCTGAGGGTAAGGATGTGAAAAATTTGGAGCGATACATTTTGGTGAACCCGACGTGAATAACATAGGCATATTTCTGATTAAAAATATATATATATATGTATACAAAAAAAAAAAAAAACAAATTCATCATTTCAAATTTGTATGTTTTAGATTCAATTCTAAATAGTAGATACTAAATATTACTTTTATAAGTATTAAAGAAACCATGAGTTTTTACTCAAATCAATATGAGCCCATCAATAATGTTGGAAGAATTCAGCCAAATACATTTGTTGATTATGACCAACCTCATCCCTATTCAACATCACCTCCATCACACTTTTCTCATTTTTTATCATTACCCCAACAGGACAATCCCTTTTCCAATCCTCTTCATAACAATATTATATATTCTCCCATATATCCATATTATGTCTATCAATCCACATACAATCCTCCTCCACCCTTTCAATATTCTTATTTCAATACAACACATCCATTTCAACAAGAAAATACTTATTCTTCCAATCCTACCATGCACTCACATCATACTTCACAATCTTCCTATCATCATTCTACCCATAATAAAGAAAAGAGAGGTAAAAAACCATTAGGTCCTTTTATGACTAAACTCCTAAGGCACTTATCAAAAACCTCTCAAAAACCTTCATCACGTACATTTACAAAGCTCAATCAACCAATGGATATAATTCTCAAGCATTTACTTGATACAAATAAGATTGAACTCCCTTCCATAAGACAACTTGATACCACAACAGATTGGTTTAAACCCGAGCTACATTGTGAATATCATAGAGTAGATGGACATATGACACAAAATTGTAAAGATTTAAGATGTGCAATTCAAGATTTGATTGATGAGGGTCTTTTTAATATAAAGGAATTACAATCTACAATTGATTATAAATCTCCAGTACACTATCAAACTCCTACACAACAAATACCAATAATCAATCAAGACATGGGGATCTCCCAAGAACCCCTACTCAATTATCAACAACAGGAAACCAATCAAATATTGCATGTTAATGTGTCCCATCATGATGATATTACTAATATTGTAACAAAAACTACAAATGAGCAACCTCAAGTTCAATCAACTCAATCTGATATTCAAGATATGGATTCCTCATTTGACCAACCTTCAAAACTATATTTGGCTCTAGAGAATGATCCAAAATGAAATGTAAGCATAGAAAGCTCATCTTTAGAATCTAAATCTCAATCTGAAATCCACTTTGATAGCCAAAAACAAGTGATTTATCCTCAAGCAAAGATATCCCTTTTAGAAGTATTACAAAGTTCTCATAAGGAAACTTTGTTCAAGATACCTAGCCAACAATTTGTTCCTCATGATATTTTCCCTAAGAACATAATTAATGGTGTAAGCCCTCTTGACGTTAACCATATTTTATTCTATGATGAGGAGATTCCTTCCTCTACTCCACAAGAAGACTCCTATCTTTACATTACAGGATCTAGTAAAGAAACACCTATTAAAACTATCATGGTAGATAATGGCTCCTCTCTTAATTTATGCACTTATCAATTATTCCAAAAACTCAAATTAAAAGAAGATCTTAATGAATCTAATGTTATTATAAAATATTTTAACAATAAAATTCAAGAAGCTCAAGGTACTATAATTCTTCCCCTTAAGATTGGATCCAAGATCCTGGATACTTTGTTTTATGTAGCATATTGCCCTTCACCTTACAACCTACTTCTCAGAAGTCCTTGGATTCATACGATGAGGGTTGTCCCTTCCACTCTTCACCAATGTTTGAAGTTTGAACTTGCAAGTAAAATTATTGTCGTACATGGTAACCCAACACCATTTGAAGAATATTTAACGATTGAAACATCAAGTTCTACACATTCTCCATTTTCACAATTACCTTCTATCCATCACTTTTCTTCATCAATATATGATCATCCTTGTTTTTTTTTTTGAAAAAATTGAAAATCTTGTATTAAAACAAAGAGCAAGTACAAGAGGGAGCAAGAACATCCCAACCAAGAACCCAGAGACACAAGACCTCAGCAGAGAGCGAGAGGGCAGCACAAACCAACACTAAGCACTAGAGACAAACAAGGCGCGAAATCATGACATGTCACGAAATCGTGACATGTCGCGATATCGCGACAGACAAGCCGGCCGAGGTCACAACCGCACAACCGGCCGCGAAAACGCGACATGTCACGAAATCGCGACATGTCACGAATTCGCGACAGCCAAAGCCAGCAGCCCCCGACCGCAAAAAATGTCGCGAAATCGCGACCGAACCAACACAAAGCAGTCAGTCCACAGAATTGTCGCGATATCGCGACGAATCAACCAAATACCACCAATGCGCCAGAAGTGTCACGATTTGGCGACATGTCGCGAAATCGCGACATGTCGCAAAATCGCGACGGCCAAAGCCAGAAGCCCCCGACCACGAAAGATGTCGCGATATCGCGACAGAAACATCACCAAGCAGTCAATCCTCAGAATTGTCGCGATATCGCGACGCATTTTCCAGTTGCCACCTTTGCACCAAAAGTGTCGCGATTTCGCGACATGTCGCAAAATCGCGACATGTCGCAAAATCGCGACGACCAAGTCCAGCTGCTCCCGACCACAAAAGATGTCGCGATATCGCGACGGAAACATCACAAAGCAAACAGTCCTCAGAATTGTCGCGATATCGCTACGCAAATTCCAAATGCCACCAATGCGCCAGAAGTGTCGCGATATCGCGACAGGAAGTCTCCAAAGGCCGTGGCGACAAAACCTGTCGCGATATCGCGACAGGTTGCCACCGAGGGTCGCGATAACACAACAGGTCGCGAAAACGTGACGAAAAACTCCCAAGACAGAATTAATCATTTGCTCAGAAATTTTGCAAGACCTTGTCTAATCACAACATTTTCCACAGGCATGTTACTGTGCAGCTGAACTCCAACCTCCTTATCCGCACCCAACTTGGCAAGGAAATCGGCCGCCGAATTTGAATCCCGATTCACATGGATAGGGATCACATCCTCAAGTTCCCTCCAAAGGACCTTGATTTGAGAGACTAAGATCTGAATCCTCCACGCTTTCAAAGCAAAATTTCTCATACAATCAAGAGCGCCAACCAAAATTTGAGAATCAGTCTCAAGGATTATCTTTCTGTATCCCTGAGTGACGGCCCAGAAAGAAGCAACTTTGATGGCAAAAGCTTCGGCTTCGTTATTGGTGGCTCTTCCCATACCTTGGAGTTCCCAATAAAGAACAGATCCAGTATGATCACGGCACACAACACCGATTCCAGTGTTGCTCGGATTGCCCTTTGCAGCTCTGTCCGTGTTAATTTTGATCCAGCCAACCGGGGGGTTTCCAACTAACCATGTTTTCTCTAGCGTGAGTAGCAACTCTCTCTTCCCGTGGACCCAACTCAACCATAATATCTTCTTCAAGATGTAAGGCAACCGTCTCGATGACTTTGCTCCGTATAACCTCGCCAAATTCCATCAAGAGAGGAGAAGGTCTCTCGAAAATTCGAGCGTTCCTTTCCAACCACACTTGCCACCGGATGAAGAAGAGACCAAGCTCCCACCCCAATCGAAGGGCTTTTGATTTAAATCTAGCTTTCTTCCATCTTTGCCAGATATTATTCTGAGTCAGAGCACCATTACCCCGGAGATTAAAAAGAGAGAACCATCGATTCCGGATCCGCCCCGTGAAGGAACATTCGAACATCAAATGGTCGGCGATCTCTTCATGCTTACGACACAAAATACACCGAGAAGGACCAATAATTCCTCTCGCTTCCGAGGTTATCGTAGGTGAGGATGCCATTATGCATAAACGCGCAGACAAAGAAGTTCACTTTCGGCCAAAGACTTGGAATGCCAGATTTTCTTCCAGTCATGAACCAGAAATAAATGCGGGGGAGGCTCTGGGAGAAGCTGATCATAACCAGCCTTCACAATGTAAATTCCAAGATTCCCATGACCCCAAGCTAACTCGTCTTCTTCATCTCTGCCCGTGAGAAATCTTGCAGACAAGATGTTGGTCAGAGTGGTTGCCAGCTCCGGAGGGATAGTGACAGGCCACTCCTCAAGTCGCTTAAATTTCTTGAATTTATACTCACCCAATTGACTAGTGAAGAAATAGTTCTCAATAGTGACCCAGCCCTTGGATTCTATGGCAGTTTTAATTGGAAGCATTCAGATACTCCGCAATGATGGATGGAAACTGGTCCCATGAATCAGTCCTAAACGTGCTTTCTCCCCCTTCCCACTTTCCGTAACAATTGATTTTTAATTACTTGAGAGCCCAACTTGAGAGCTTGCCAAACTAGGGAACCATTACCATCCGGAGGGAAACGACAAACTTCAAAGGGGTGGATGTTACCCAAATATTTGCTCGGTCAAGATTCTACTCGAATAAAGATGATGGCCGGGAGATCCATCTCCAATACAATTTACTCGCCAGGGCTTTGTTGTTGAGAATAGAGCTTCTCAAACCCAATCCCTCCTTTTTCTTTGGGCCGAGTAACTTTGTCCCACCCAACCAAGGCCCATTTCTTCCCACCTTTTGCTCCTTCCCATAAGAATCGCCTAGCCGCTTTGTCCAACTCTTTCCAAATAGAAAGAGGAGCAGCCAAGATTGAAAATTTATAGATAGGCATGGCCTCGAATAATCGATCGTAAGAAAGTTAAACGGCCACCGTAGCTTAACCATTTGTGAGACCAGTGGTTCATTCTATCTTTGATGCCATCCATAAGATCTTTCCAAATGTCATTTTTCAATTTCTTGAAGTGCAAAGGAACCCCCAGATAGAGTATAGGAAGAGATGAACTAGAGAAGCCCAAAATCTCTAAGATTTTGTCCTGCATCCGTTGGGCAAGATTGAAAAAGACAACTTTAGATTTGTTGTCATTGATAACTTGATTGGAGGCCCTAAGGTAAACAGAAAAGAGTCTCCGATTCCCCTAGCTTCCCTGAGACTAGCCACTCCAACCAAGCCAGTGTCATCCACAAATTGTAAATGAGTCAAGACTTCATCCCCGACCTTAATACCTGTTATCAGGCCTTGAAGTCTTCTTCTCAAGAAGAGTCGGCCTAATCCTTCAGCTAAGATAAGGAATAAATAGGGCGAGCAAGGGTCCCCTTGTCGGAGGCCACGAGAGGCTCCAAAGGGAGGCGAGGGAATCCCCTTGATGAGAACCGAATAAGAAGGCGTGGAAACACAACTCATAACCCAACCAATCCATTCCCGGGAAAAGCCAAAGGCAGCCAACATCCTTGACAGAAACCCCACTCAACCCGATCGTAAGCCTTAGACATATCCACTTTGATGAACATTCCTTTGTTACCGAAGTTTTGCATTGAATGAATAGCCTCCCGAGCAAGAATCACTCCATCCAAGATCCGTCTACCCTCAACAAATCCCCCCGTTCTGAAGAAATGATGTAATGAAGGAGAGGTTTAAGACGTTCGGCTATAATTTTTGTGATAATTTTATAAATCACATTACATAAAGCAATAGGTCTGAAGTCAGAGATATGAACTCCTTCCTCCCCCTTTGGAATTAACGTGATAAAGGTATGATTTAGAGCCTTGAGCATTCTCTTATTAGATCTGGACTCCTCAATTACAACCAAAACATCTTCCTCCAAGGTGTCCCAAAAGGCCTGAAAAACTCAATAGGAAAACCATCTGGACCGGGAGATTTGCCTGTGCTCATTCCAAAGACCACATTTTTCAATTCATCTCGATCAATAGGTCTGAGGAGAGCCTGATTTTCTCGCTGGAGTGATAATAGGGGGAATAACATCAAGAACTTCATTTTGAGCCCCCACATCTTGGTCCCTGTTTTCTGCAAAAAGCTTGGAGAAGTAATCCACAGAGTGGGAGTGCATACCTGGAAGAGTATCAAAGGAGTGACCATTCTCATCTTTTAAAACCGCCATATTATTCATCTGTCTTCTAGCACATGCTGAACGATGAAAAAATTTTGTATTTCTATCTCCTTCCAAAAGCCAAGAATTTCTAGCCCGCCGCTTCCAAAGAATTTCCTCGTGGTTATCAATGTCCTCAACAACTTTGCGCAAGGCATCATCTTCAGTTTTAAGCTGTTCAAAAATTAAACCTTCCCTAAATTGTTTCTGCACCTCCTCCCAGCGGGCCAACAAGGGGGCTCTTTGCAGCGAGAAATCCGATTTATTGGCGTGCCTCCACTGTTTCAATTTAAATTTGACAAAAAGGAGCTGTTTGTGAAATTTAAACATTGCTGTCCCAAAAGGTGGGCGACCTTCTTCCCACCATTGCGGAATTACCTCATGAAGGTCCTCCTTCTGAAGCCGTAAATTCTCAAATCTAAACGGTTTATGGAACTGCCCTGTCGTAGTCCCACCCTTCAAAGATGATGGGAGAGTGATCGAAATAGGACCGTCCAAAATCAGTAATTGCACATTCCACTTAACAAAAGCCTCCTCCGAGACCGTAAAGCGATCCAACTTTACCTTACAACAATGTGGATCCCTCCGTTTGTTAGTCCAAGTGAAAAAAGTTCCAGGACCTTGGACATCAACTAAGTGAAAAGCTTGAACCTCGGGCAATCGTAAGCCGATCCCCTGTATCCAAAACAGGGGAACCACCTTCCTGATCCCGAACAGATAATTTGGCATTAAAATCTCCAGCAATGATCCAGTCAAAAGCTTGTCTTGAGGACCTCATGTTGTGAACTGCTTTCCATTGAAGCCTCTGGCCATCATGGCTTTGAGCCCCATAAAAATTTGTAATTAAAACTTGCTCAACTGTGATATTATTCCTAAAAAGAGATGTGAGAACACCCCTCCAAGCTATATGTTCTAAAGCAGACCATTCCAGGGGGTTCCAAAAAGTAACAATTCCTCCCCGAGGCCCCCCGAGCCGCCACATCCATATATCTAGCTCCCCTCCATATTTTACCAACTGTTCTACACATAAGATCTAAAGACATTTTTGTCTCCCGGAGGAGCAAAAATTCTGTTTTACCCTTCTTTATGAGTCTTTGAACAGCAGATTGATGGGTTCTCACTGTTTAAACCCCTAACATTCCAAGATTGAATAATCATTGGAAACCTTGAGAACAATAAGAGTCAATTGTTCTCACTGATCCATCAGTGACCAGCTTGTCTCCTTGCGATGCTATTAGGTCCTTATTAGACTTCCTGCCTGCACCTTGAGAAATGTTATTCTTGGACCGTTTTTCCACCTGGGTAATCCCTAGGGCTGGCCTTTCTCTATTCTTTTCGGCACTTCCCATGATGACATCCTGAATAACTGGCTGTGGCCGAGGAATGGATAACCAATGCCCCTGGGTTCTCTGGTCGTAAAAAATCAGTGGGTTTAAGCACCTGCTCGCGGGCAGGAGTTGAAGAGGGAGAAACATGAGAGTGGATGTTAAAATCCTCAGTGTTCCCATCCACTCCATCCATAACTTGGTCTTCTTGATCCACCAGGGATTTAAAGATTTCATACCGGTTGGTTGGCTTGAGTGAAGCTTGGTCCTTGCCATTTCTCTTTTTGTTTCTTCTTCGTTTCTGCTGTTCAAAGCCATCTTTCTGGGCTTCATAACCTTGGGGGGTGTTTTGTGATTCTTTGACTGGGGTGAACTTACCCTCTCTGGGTCGATTTGAGATTCCTAGCGGGGCATCCGCTTTTGTGCTCAAGGTATTCGGACAAAACCTAGCCAAATGGCCATGCTTATGGCAGACCCTGCATCTAAAAGGTAGGGCTTTGTAATCTAACTGTTGTATCCAGGATTGTCCTGCTAACTCCAGTTCCACCTCAGCTGGTAGTGGCTGATCGATATCCATTTCAACGCAGATTCTAGCAAAAACAGTAGTGTTTCCCTCTATGGTATCTTTGGAAACTCCCATAAATCTACCTAGAGAGTTACCAATCATCTCAAGAATCTGCTCGCCCCAAAACTCCATCGGGAGAGCGTACAGTCGGATCCACACTGGAACAGCCGTGGGCTCAATGCGAGGATCGAAACCCACTCTCCATGGTTGGACAAATAACCCTGCCGGGCCATGGGTCCTCTTCTCTGATTCAAAAGCTCTGTTTCTATCTACCGAAGAAGAGAAACTAATAATGAAATACCCGTTGCTTATAGGCCATAAGGAGTACTCACCGATAGGTTCCCAGTTCTGTCTAACCCAAGTGTGCATAAAGTGCAGAGTGGGTCGGATTCCCATGAATTTGCAGATCAAGTCATGGTTAGCACGGTAGGTGATCGTATCCTCAACCATCTTTGGTTCTATGACTATCTTAGGTCTGGAATCTGATTGCGGGAGGCATCCATTAACTCCGTTTGCGTGAAGAACCCTTGCCAACATTCTTGAGAAGCGCTTGGTAAGCACCCCGCCGGGCTTCATCGAAGAAGACGCAAAATTTTCTTTTAGAATCTCGGCATAAGAGCTCTTCTTCCCGTCAAGAGAACCTGGAGGAGACCCCATAGGGCCCTCCCGGGGAAACGGACGAGCCTTCAGAGGGGAACGATGTCAAACCAACAGAGACCCAGGAAGAAGCCGCGAGCCAGAATCCAAGAGCTTCGGCCTCCGACAGTTCAGAAGATTTCCCGCCAAATCGCTAGAAAAGGGAGTCCTCGATCCTATATGATCATCCTTGTTAACCAAATAACACCCACGCATATCTTTCACATATGCTCCCTCCATATTATCAAGACTTAGAAGATAGTGATAAGAATGAAGAACCTTCTTATCTTTCTGACATTTTAGTTTGTAACATGATCAATTTTACACATATAAAAGTCAAATATTTTGCTACATTATTCTACATTATAATAAATCTTTTGTTATCGCTACCTTTTATTCATCACCTTTTGTTCTTACCTTCATCACAACCAAATTATCCTTCAAAACCTCCTATGATTTTAAAGCAACCTTAGACATGCTATAATCAAATAACCTTGTATAGTGTATATAGATCATCTTGTATATACCACCAATTTCATAAATTAAAATCAAAATATAAAAACATCAAAATCTTCAAAAACATATTTTATTTTCATACCTGTCAATTCTTGAAGTATTGTCGTTATATTTTCAATTATTTTGGATAAATTAGCATTTATTTGGAATCCCACACTTTCACACTCACATGAATAAATATCTTGATTTTATTTTGTATGATTATTAATCTCTCTTATATCAAAGTCCACATTGGCATTAAATAACATTTTGAGCATAGAGAACTGATCTTGTTATTTACTTGAACCAAGTATATCTTTTCACATTAAAATGATTTCATTGCAAATTCAATATCATGCTACATAGTAGATGTGGTTTCTTGAGCGAAAAGTTTCCCCTTCTATCCTATCATGCACATGGTCTAGAATCTTTGAGAATTGACAAAAGGACAAGTTCACCCCTACCTAGAATAAAAATCCCTTGCTCTATAGCTAATCCGAGCAAGTATCCCTATCATAGGAAGAAAAAGAAAAGTTCAAGAAAAAGAGAAAAAGAAAAAAGTTATTTTGTATCATCACAGCAATATTTCATAATTATCTCAAATATCAAGCAAAAATACAAAAAAAAAAAAGAGCAAAAGAGAAAATCAAAAGCAAAATGCAATAAAATCCTTTCCCTACCCCTTGAAAAGAAAAGAAGGGTGAATGAGCTTGAATCCCTGGAATTCTCAATTATTCGAAACCGTGAGGTAAGCCCCATAATAGGTGGTTTGTGCCCAACCCGCTTGGCCTTGGGTAATTCCTAGCGTGGTGATATGTCTATCACATTAGCGACCTTCTTTTGTACGGGACCTATATCGTCTTATGGATTAGCTAGCTCTTGATAACCTAACTTGCACAATAGTTTGGTACGGTTATATGCATATAAATCATGGTTAACGAACATTCATTTGGTTAAGGCAAATTGCTTGTATCAAATTATCTTGCTCAAAATTGGTAAATGAACAATACAATTGCACACACATTTGTATTTGAGAGATTTTGTATCATTATGATAAATCAAGATCGGTAATGAACTCACATTTGCACATGAGGATCCCTTATAAACCTACATTTGTTTTTGAGATAATTTAAAATATTCCTATAATTCTTTTCAGAATAATTTTATCCTCTTATTTCAAAATTTTGTTTTGTATAAAAACAATTATATACATTGTGTCACAAAATTGCAAAAAGATTGCAAACAACATGTTCATCATATTATTATTTTTTGTTTATCAAAAATCAAAAATCAAAAAATCAATCATGCAATAAAACTAAAATATCTATTTTATCTTTGGATTTCGCGATGTTGGTATAAATCTATACCTATAATTCTATGCCTAGCGCAAACTATTGCTCTAATTTTATTTTCCCATCCATTTTAAAAACACATATGGCTTACATAATTTTATTACACACTTGTGCTTCAAAATGAACGAACACTTATTCTATTTCATGTCATTATGTCAAAACATTTCATATTGCAACCATGGTATAATTTCTAAGGAATTATTCAAAAATTTATCACACTTAGGAATTTATGCCTAGCAAAAATCATTTTTAAACATATTTCATGCATAATTTTGTGGAAAAAATCTGAAAACAAAATTATCACCATCATCATTTTCATCATCACAACACAAAGTCTTAAGACAGTCTCTTAAGCACTCTTTTACTTTTCGCAATATTTCTATACTAGGACTAGCTTGACGACCTAGCGAGCGACGACTCCATGAAACGGTCTATAACAACGACAATGTCCTTTGAAATTATTGTTAGAAGTCCCTTTTATTTTTCATCAAATCACACCAAAACAACCAATTTATGCACATCAGATTATTTCATTTACAAATTTATGGCATGACATAACATTATAATTTATTTCCAATGACATAATTACATGAATCAACAATTCAAGCATCATAATACACCATATACACAAGTCATATCATCAAAAATAATCTATATATATCATTAATCAATGATCTACATCATCTAGATTGGTATGCCACAATCAAAATCAAAACCCTGGCATACTCAATCCCTTCAAAAACAAATATATATATATACATACATCATAAATCTGCACTCTACAGTAGCTAGCCTCGAGAAGCCCTCGAGCTCTCTACCTCATCTCCTCCCCCACCCTGACGTGGAGGAGGTGGTCCCATAGAGGTTCGGGTCGTATCTCGGGTCCTCATCGTCGATCGTGAGGATGTCCTCGATGATCCCATCATGATCGACTCTACAATGGGGGTTGGCAATGATATCCTCTATCCCTCTAGGATCGCCTGATAGTACAACCCTTGGTAAAATGTGGTCTGAGCAATAGACCACGCCAGATCCTGAGTGCTTGCTCCTCCGCCCCGAGCTCTGAGCCATGTAGCCTCATCCTGTAGTGTCTGCACCTGAGCCCGGAGGTGGGCAACCTCAGCCTAGAGAACCACCGTCTCGCTGCTCTCCCCTACCTCAACACCCTTGCCCTTATCAGGTGATGGTGGTCTCTCCCCCTGCTATGAAGGGAGTCTCTCCTCCCTCCACTCTGTCTCCCATGGCCTCTGTGGAGCCTGAACCCTCCATTGGCATCTCTCCTGTGGGGACCGTCGTGACCCCGCGCTGCCTCAATGGCAGCCTGGCATTGCCTCCCCATCCATCGCACAACCGCATGCATCGGACCCTATGCCCTCATCATCCGAGGAGAGCGGATGCCTACGTACCAGGCATCATAGCCGTCTACAACCCCAACATTGTCACCATCCACTAGCTGGATGGGGGTATCGTCTGCATCCTAACTCTATAACCGTTGCATGTTTGGAGCCTCGCTCAATGTGGTACTATCCCAAATAGTCTAGGAGTACTCGTAATCCCTGAGAGAAGGGATCCCCTACTGTAGATCGAACTATCGTAGAACCTGATCGTAGCGGTGGAGCTCTACCTCTCCCCGCTCCATCCTCAGCCAATAGACTCACCTGATGCGAGCCAGCTCTTGCCCATCCTCTACCCACCCGGGGTGCTCTCACCATGGCCTCTAGGTGATCTAGTCTGGGATGAGGTCATCTAGCAACCTTCGAGACATCGACAGATCTATCCATCGTTGTGACCCTCTTTGTAGCCACCAATAGAAAACCTAGGGTCTCTCCCGGTCAACCCCTGTCAATGGGAGCCCTATCGGCCTCCGCACCACAATGTGCTCCCAACACCAAACCTATAGCAGTGATGTCAAGACCAAACATTGACCTCCCTTGTATACGACCCCATGCAGGATCCTATACAAGCGGTAGAGTACAAAGCTACCCCATGCAAATTTGTACCCGTGGTCTCTCATGTCATAGACTATATCTGAGAGGAGCCATGGTAGCCTGCACCCGCTCTGGTGGCACAACAGTAAGCCACCTACCACCCCTGCCAAAACCTGAGTCAGCCTAGATGCCCCAGGCATCTACCGTAGAGACTCGATGTTCACCCCGCCCTTCTCTAGGGTGAAGCTCGGGTCCCTAGTCAACCTCATCATCGCTTGGCCTTGATTGGCCATCGAAATCATCAACCATCCTTGTATGGGGATCCTCATGATCCTCCATACGTCCTCTAGTGTGGGAGCCATCTCCCCTATCGATAATCGAAAGCAAGATGACCCTGGATACCATCTCTTTGCTAGGGCTGTCAGTAGCCCCATGTCAGTCGATACTTGTGGCATCTATGCCACATGTTGTAGCCCGACCTGTCCTAGTCGGTCATGCTCTGCCTGGTCAAGCATGGCTATGTCATCTCTTAGTCCACCGTATTTCCATTCTCGGCTCTTTAGTAATCCCCTCTACAAAATAAACAATAACAACAAAATCTATTAATAACCAATCAGTAAAATCAAATTAAACATATTTTAAAATCAAGTTAAAGATGTTATCATCCACCATCGGATGATATCGTCCTAAATTTGGCAAAATCGTCCTTTGTAGGATGAATTCATCTTTGATTTCGCAAACTTGGGGATCGCCCCTTGTTGAATGGGATCGCCCCTAATTCACTGATTTTGCCCTCAGACGAAATCGATGATCTAGGGATGATTTCGACGAAATAGGGACGATTTCATTTGGACGTCATCGATGGCCTAAAAACGGCCACGATGTCCCAAATAATCAAAATTTAAATCCACAAATTGCACAAAGCAAAATCAAAACTAATCTACTAGGCTTAGATCCTTACCCATAGCCCGCGTCGGACCTCTGTCGCTCTGTGCGCTGTCTCCACCATTTTCTCTCTGTAGAACTTTGGAACAGTAAAGATGAACAATAAAAATGAATTAGGGTTTTACCCTATTTTCTTAATTTTATTTAAAAAGTCAACATTTTAATTTTTACCTTTCCACGTTTTTACCTCAAACGTTCAATTTGGGTAAAAACATGGAGGGGGCACCATAGTCAGCAGTTGTACGATTCGACCAAGAATCATCGTCTAAAAAATTGAGTACATTTTTGCTTTCTCATAAAACGGGAAAAACTTGTCTTTAACGCATTTTCTTTAGAAATTCGCTAAAGAGGGGGCAAAATGTAGCACCCTAAAATTGGCATGATTAAAAACCTTAGTAAAAGATAAAAGATAAAAATTTGAATTTTAACCCCAAAACCGCTCCAAAATTGCCTACTACCCGTTTCCTCATTTTCCATGCCATTTTTAGGATTTGTTTTGACCGTTGGACGATATCATCGTAGATTAGACGAGATCATCCTAGATCTGACGAAATCGTCATGGACAGAACGTCCAAACGATTTTGTCCCAAAACCAAATTTTCATAATTAGCTTCTATTTCAATAGCCTCTCCAACTTGGGCAGAAGCGTGTCTACACAGTTGGAGATTGCCTTGTTGGATATCTCCCAGATTGGGATGATCCCCAACCTCTTAAACCTCTTCCTAAGCCTATATAAACTAGGATTTTCTAGTTTACCCCCCGACTCTACATGACCCCTATGATTCCGATTTCCCTGAACTCCTTAGTCGACGATTTAATTCCTTATTCCCTCGCACTACTATCTCGTGTTCTATATTTTGCATTTTCTTGCAAGAATTCTACTGTTTTGCAGTAGAAGATAGCTCGGATCGGCGCAAACGATCTCGGACGATCTTGTACCATTGGAGGTGATCCTGAATGTAGTCCATATTAGGGGCAATCCGAGTCCAGAGTTTGCATTCCCTTAGCTTTCTCTGCATTTTTCATATTGTATTTCTGCATTGTCTTGAATTATTATGTTTTTTGCATCTTGGAGTTCACCTCATTTAGCATAATCGCATAGTAAGGTTAAAATCAATCATTAAATCTACTGCATTTCCTTATTTGTTATTGGAATCCATTATTTAGGTATGTTTGTTGTTATTTCTACCATTGTCCTTTGCTTCTGCACTTGCATATTTGGTATTTCGCATCTATTTCTATGATTGCAGGTTTCTGATGAATTCGTCTGACGAATTCGTCAGATATCAGACGATCCTGTCTGATCTCAGACGATTACGTATGAACTGAGGTGATCTGGACTACTACAAAAAACTCATAATCTTCATCAAACATCTAGAATCAGGTATGACACATTCTAATTAGCATATTCTTTGTTATTAGCACTCATTCCTATTTTTTGTATCCATTTAAATTATCATTGGTAGATAGAATAGTTTAGATTCATCTTGGCCAAACCTAGGAGTTGAATGATTGAGTATAAAAATGAACACCTCAAACCCACTATCAACCTAGGCATGGAAATTGCCACTCATAAGTTTCCTGGTGAACCCACCATCCGTCGAAAATTCACCCTTATACTCCTCCCCCGAGAGGCAGGACCTTCAAAGGGCCTCTCAGTCCGAGGTATTGTCCCATCCTTCTCGCATCCCCCTTCTAGGGCATGGATCCTATAGCCTGAGGGTAAGGATGCAAAAAATTTGGATTGATACAGAAAGATATACTTCATGATCACAATATCAAAGGCCAAAAATCCTAAATATCCTGTTGAGTTCAACTAACTTGACACTAAAATATTAGTTGAACACCCCATATTAGTTCCTTCACCTTATATGTCATTCAAAAATCCTCATATATAACTGGTGTGTTCTCAGTTCCTTCAAGTCCAGCTAGTATTACTAGTAGTGTTCCACCGTATCAACCCCACATACTAGTCCAAATTGCTCAGAACCCACCACCACAGTAGCCACAGCCACCCAGGTAGTTTTTAGCATGGAATAGCTTAGGTGCTTTAAATTTACAAGTATAAAATCCAATTCCCCAAGTAGCTTTGAAGGCTTTGCCTACCTATGATGGAACTGACAAAACTGCTTATGAGCATATCCAAGATGTACCTTATTTAATGATGATCCATGGTATTACTGATGAATACATTATGGTAAGGTTATTGGTGTTGTCACTCAGAGGAAAGTTGTTATATTGGTACTGATATTTACCACCGACCACCATTACGACATGGGACCAGTTGGCAGAACTGCTAATCAAGTACTTTCATGGGCAAGCTGATCCTTTCTCCTTGTTGCACTAATTCATGAATATCCAAAGACATCCATAGGAGGAGATAGTGGATATCAACATTATATTTGCATTATGCTGATAGAGAGTTCCTGATGGTCTTCAACCCACACATGAGCAAGCTATGTTTTATTATCTTTGAGCCTTCAACTCAAACATTGAAATGGCTATTCATCAAGCCAATGTAAATACTTTTTTAGAGTCGTACACGTAGGCACAAAAGGCTGAAGTATATTTGATCACCATAGGTAAGTTGCCCCCAAAGGTAACCATACCTATCCTACCTGATCTTCCACAACACTTGTATTAGATTGTATTTTTATAGCTCATGCCTTCTATGTACCCAGTTCCCTCATGGATCTTGGGTCCACCTCAAATCGCTCTGATTCCAATTCTACAACTTCCTAATCCAAGATTTTTGTAGTTACCCACACCGATAACACCACCGTTGCCAACACCCGTTCCTTTCCTAGCACTACCAGCACCACATGCTCCACTAACGTTTCTTACCCCATCAGTGCCCTTACCTTTAACAACATCTTCTATGCCTTCAAATCCTGATCCTTACATGAAATTATTACAATAAATACAATCAGTTAATTTGATAGTAAGGATAATGTCGAACGAGATCACGATGGTAAAAAGAAATAATTTGAAGCTGATTTTTAGTCTAAAAGATTTCAAACACCATCGATTACGAAGGAGAAAGCAACCACTAGAAAATACCCTGAGAGAAACACAACTGTACTAACAAATGAAGAAGATAGCACATTAGAGAAAGCATATTGGTGCTCCACCTATAACGATCCCCATGGAGAAGACACGTGCATGGTTCACTTGAACTATGTACATACATTAGCAGAGAGTTCTATCGATGGATAAGTTAATATGATAATGGAAGTTGATCATAACTTGATGGTCCCATATTTAGAGAAATTTTTAGTTCTTACAAGGGTTGGAAAGAAGTCGGTAACTGTTGATCCAGGAGAGATGGAGCCCCTAAAAGTTCCTATTGAGTAGGAGGCACAAAATGAAAAAGTACAATCACAAGAAAAAGCACCAGAAGTGATGATGAAGAAACAATATTTTATCTTATTGAAGGATTTATTGCCCAAGCAGGCTCAAGAGAAGATGAATGCATCAACTTCATAGCCTATAGTTACTCAAGTGCAAATGGAGGCAAAAGAGCAAGCCAAAGAATGCCTCAAGTACCCATCGTTGAAAAAGAGACAAAGGGTGGAGGCTACTCATCAATATTGAAATAAGTATGAGGAAGTTGTAGAAGAAAAGATTCCTGGTACTTCCAATTATAACATTGTGGAAGAAATGAAGAAAATTCTTGTGAAAGTAAGCCTATACAATGATTTGCAATTACTTGGGCAAGTTGATCTACTGCAAGAGTCTCTAAAATAAGCAAAATATCAAAAGAAAAGGCATTCTCAAATATTACTAGCATAGATGCTGCCTACTTCAGCCATTGGAAATAATAGGCCACCTTCGTTCTATTTATCTCTCTAAATGGAAGGATGGATTGTGCACAATTGTATGATTGAATCCGGTGTTGCAACTACTATCATGCCAAAGGTAGTATGTGAAGTAATGGGAATGGAATACACAAGAAGCAATCCAAGTGTCTTACAGTTGGATGGAATCCTGGTCAAACCAGTGGGAGTAATAAAGGATATTCTAATTTTTCTTCATAGCATACCTCAAATCACTATCATCCAAGAAGTGGTAGCAGTCGACTTATAACCATACTTCATCATGTGTCTTTCAAGAGAATTCACAAAAAAACTAGGAGGGTACCTTTCCTTGGATTATTCATATTTGGAGATACAGTACAAGGGAAGAAGTATCTGCATATGTAATGAAAAGCCCTCCACTTTTCATATAGAGAAATTGGAAGAAGAATAAAAGCCTACTGGTGCAGTCAACATGATGACAGAGGAATTGCAAGAAGTGGACTTGATGGAGGAAGCTCTTGGTGAGCTCCATTTGGAGGATGAATTCTCACTCATGGATTTCAATGCGATGGTGGAAACTAACATTGGTTGTTACACTATAACCAAACCTGAGCAGACTAAATAAGAAGTCTCAAACTCCACAGGTACCCTTTCTAATTAGTTATGAAAGCTATATTTTGATGGTGCAAGGTGCAAGAATGGCACAGGGGTTGGTATTGTTCTTGTCTCTCTTACAGGATTGTAGAAAACCTATTCATATCAGTTAACCTAGAGTTGCACAAATGATACTTCCAAATATGGAGTGACGTGCCTTGGTTTGAAAAAGGCATAAATGTTGGGCATAAAATAGCTACATATATTTGGATATTCTGAGCTCATTGTTAACCAGACTATAAAAAGGTGCGTATCAAAGGAACACTACTTGAAGGCCTATCGTAACAAAGTATAGGATTTGTTTGAGTCATTTAATACATTAAATATTTAGGTAATTTTGTGAAAGCAAAATAGGCATGCAGATATATTAGGTTCTCTTGGTGCCAATTTCTCACATGTAGAGTAGGTGGTTAGGAAACCCAAGACTATCAGGTTTATTTATAGACCCTCAATCCCCGACAAGAACCTCTATTAGAAATTTTTCAACAACGATGAACAAATAATCAATTTTTTGATTAAAGAAGTTGCAAGTGTAGACAATAGGATACTTGTCGAAGAGGAAATGGAAGGAATTATCCAATTGAAGAACAATCACATTCCTAGGTGATTAATTTTGCTTGAGAGTTTGTTTGACCAAAACAGTCGAGGGGAAAACACAAGATCAAATTTGATGCAAAGGAGTACAAGAAAATACAACTAGAGCCTGAGAAAATTATCAAAGTCGAAACAGAATGTACAACCAAAGATATTGAAGATATCAAAAATTTGTGCTATGAGTTCCTTGACATTGTTGCTTGGAGCTACCATGATTTAAAAGGATATGATAAAAATGTAATCCAACATACCATTGAACTACAGGAGGGAGTCAAAACGTTTCGGTAGAAACAACGACCAATCAATCCGAAAATAGAAGTGCTCATGAATAGCGAACTAGAGGTAAATATAATCTATCTGATTAAGCACTCAACATGGATAGCGAACTTGGTTTCAGTTCGAAAGAAGAATGGTGATATTTGTTTATGCATCAATTTTTGAAATCTGAACCAGACGTCGTTAAAAGATCATTACCCCCTATTGCAGATTGATCAAATTCTCCATGTGGTCGCTAGAGCATAGAGGTTTTAATTCCTGGATAGTTTCTCTGGCTATAATCAGATTTGGGTGAAGGACAAAGACCAACACAAGATGACATTTACTACCAAATGGGGCACTTTTGCCTATCAAAGGATGTCGTTCGGTCTTCCCAATGCCAACGCTATATTTCATAGAGCTATGGATATTGCTTTCGATAAATTATTAAATAGAGTTATTGTAATTTTTCTTGATGACATGATAGTTTTCTCACATCAAAGGGAAGAGCACATCTCTCATTTGAGGCAAGTGTTTGAAAAATATCAATAATTTGGAATTTCCATTAATCCAAAAAAGTCCATGTTCACCGTCAAAGAGGGGAAACTCTTAGGACATGTGATCTCGCAAGAAGGATTGGCAATAGACCTTGCAAGGGATGAGGTGCTCTTAAAATTGCCATTACCAGTTAACAAGAAAGATATGCAATCATTCTTTGGCCAAATCAACTTCATTCAAAATTTTTTTGTCGGTTTTGCTCAATTGTAAAATCAATGATCGAGCTTTTGAAAAAGAATGCAGATTTTAAATGGATCGAAGTAAGAAGATAGGATTTTTGGGAAATCAAGTAGAGGATCACTCAAGCACCTATATTTATCAATATAATTTACTCAAAAGACTTCATCCTCTATGCAGTTGGCGAGTAGGAGAGTTATGTTGTTGTTCTCACTCAGAAGAAAGAAGACAAAGAGGAAAAGTCGATTGTATTTTTGAGCCAAGTAATTTCACCACATCAAGAAAAGTATAATTTTATTGAAAAACAAGTGTACATGGTTATGAAATCCTTAAAGAAGTTTTGATATTTTGTTTCACAAAGCAAGACTATAGTCTATGTTATTCACCCAGATGTTTAAAACTTCATTCTCCAAGGAGAATTAGGCAACAAAAGAGCAGGTTGGGTCTCAAAAATCCAAGAATATGATGTGGAGATATGACCAACTAATTTGGTTGTGGATGATTTCTATACCAAGAACTGGCCAAAAGTGTAGCTTTAGAATTATCGTCTCCAGTACAGAATGAAGAGCTCAGTAAAAGCATTTGTGCAAATCGTGCTACAGGCGATCATGACTAGATAGAGGACCTTATCGATTTTTTTACATCTGGGAAATTTCCATCACAACTCGATGCTTAATGTTACATACCAAATAACATAGCGTCGGCTATGTTCTACAATATTATCCAAGTGTGTAGTTTCATTATTTAGCTATCCAAATGTGTAGTTCTTAAATATCATCTTTTATTTCACATTTCAATTGCGTTCTCGCATATTTGCCTTTATGACAAGGGTGAGCCCACCTAAAGTGGCAAATTGATTTTGATTATATAAAATATACTTCTACAACGTCTGTTCCATTTTGGTTACGCTTTTGCTTGATTTCTTGATGTGTTTTTTTTGAATAATTAATTATTAAGTTATCTCAGAGAAGGGTAGTCATACCCTTGCATGTGGTATCAGAATCAAGCTTTCCAACGGGCCTATGGAAATAGAAGAGTGCAGTATTTCAAACACCGAGCTTCCGCAGCAACAACAACCGACAATTAGAATATCACGTGCTTTCAAGGAAGATAGTAGCGATGTAACCCTAAACAGGCATCTCGGGTGGTAGTAGACAGCTTAATGCTGGTCAGAACGAACGTCAAAATAGGTAGTATTTCGGTGGATAAGCAGTGGAACAGGTCATGTGGTATAGCTAGGCGGTATAGCATCTGGAGGGATAACCAGTCTCATTGGCGCACGTAGCAATCAAACCATTCGAATCTGTTCATAGGCCTCTCGAAGCTACTCACAGGCCAACCAATAAACGTGTTCGATGACAAGCAAGACCAAATCTGCCATGGTGGGTTATCCCAAGAAGGGAGCCAAGAGATCACGGTCCAAACGCATCATCTCCCATTCGAATTCGTCGAAGAAATCCAAAGAATCAACAGCGCTGTGTGTTGAGTCGTTGGCCAATCAAATCGCGAGAAAAAAGATTTATTACACGCCTAACCTAAGGTACATATTTTAATTTGTTTTCTTTTAATTGGGACAATTATCCCACACGGTCGGTGCAGTCAGCCAAGGGGGATTTATAATCAAATCTCTTCTAAAAAAATGTGACTTCGGTCACATAGGCTTCTTCCCTCGCGCGTACATAGCCCAACATGTCGTTCGTCCAGTTGCTTAGCTGTCGTGTTTGTGTCTATCATCTAATCATAGTGTCATTCCCTATCATGTTTGTGTCTATCGTCTAGTTGTCGTGTCATTCCCTGTCATGTTCGTGTCTGTTGTGTCTTCCCATTGCGTTCTTTGTGTCATGTGTAGCTTAGTCGTCCTCGTTGTTCATGTCACTTCGATCGTTTTTCATGTTGCATCCTTGGTGGTATAGTCCTCTCATAGGTCAAGTCGTGTCACCTCCGTGTCATCCTCATTGTTCATGTCGCTTGCGTTCGTTGTTGTCCCTTATGCCCTCGTCTCGAGTCTTGGGTCCAACGTAGCGTCTAGAGTCATGTCTCGCTTATGTTTTCAGTTGGTCTAGGTCATCCGGTGGTCTTGTCCTCCATCCAGGTTAGTCAAGAGTCGTATCTCGCTCATGTGTAAAGTTGTCATCGTTGGATAGTGCTAAAAGTTGTCAAAGAAAATTGTCAAAAAACAAAAAGTTGCTAAAATTGTCAAGTGTCAAAAGTTGTCAAGAAATTATCCAAAGTTGTTGTCAAGGAGCCAACAAAATTCAAATCCGCGCCGCAGTTGGAGTGGCACTTAAGGCAGAAAAACAACAATTTTTTTGCCAAAAGCTAACCCAAATTTTGCAAAAATTGAAGCTCAAGGATTACTAAGCAAGAAATTTTGAACAGTGCATGAGTAGAAGTTGGATCAAAGGACCTGACGGTCGACTATCAAGCTCGAAGATGACTAATCACAACACAAGAAGACCTCATCGAAGCCCAGGTACAAAAAATTCTCCTCCTTTCAAAATTGGCAGTTATAATCCGCATCATCCACTGGTTGACCCCATGGCTGCTAACCCTTCCCCAACTCACGACAACGTCACACAAGGAGAATCAGGCAACTCTGCCATTACCACTGATGAAGCTCTTCGACAATTACTAGATGGTATGCGCCAAATTAATGTCAACCTAACTAAACTATTGAGTGCACAAAACCAACCTAATCCCAATACTAATCCCCAAAATCACTCCCATGAACAAAGGCATGAAGAAAATGACGACCAGGAGGAAGATTGGGAGTAGCAAAGAGGCAATCCGGATAATTACGGGAATCGCTATCATAGACAACGATATAACCAAGATCAGGATAGGGATATGGGTTATCACCAATTGAGAGGCCCTAATAATTTTCCACGCATTGATATGCCCACTTTTGAGGGTCATGATCCTCGTGGTTGGATAGCCAAAATGGAAGGCATTCTCGACTTATACCAAATTAAGGATTTTGATAAAGTCCCTTTCATTGCATCAAAATTAGGCACTGAGGCTTACCAATGGTTCGTATGGCTTAAACGTGAGAAAGGAGCTACTATTTGCTGGAATAATTTCACTACCTATTTTTTAGAAAGATTTGATGAAGGAGCTACATCATCATACACAGTAAGACTGTTATCTCTTAAACAAGAAAGATCAGTTAGTGAGTTCGTCTCCGAATTCACCAATTTACTACCATATGCATTACACCTCAGTCCAGAAACAGTGGTAGGAGCTTTTCACAATGGTTTGAAAGAAAATATTAAGGTGGAGGTGGACATTCAAAATCCAACCTCGTTGAACGATTGCATAAGAATGACCAAGCTAGCTGAGAAGAGAATTCAGTTGTATACACAACATGAAACTTATAGTCATCCTTCGTATGGCAACAACTCTTTTCATAGAAATGATCAACCATCAAGATACTTCTACTATAAATGTCGCAATCACCATCCTAGAGAACAAGCATGTGCACAAAAACAAAACTTTCATATTGAATGCGCTCAATATGAAGGAGAAGAGGAAGAAGCATACCACCAGGAAGAACCTATTCAAGAAGAACTATCGATTGTTCTAGAAGAGAAGGAAGAGGATACAATGGCTATTTTCGTGCATGCCCTCATGGGGTTAACAACCCACCATACAATCAAGGTACCGGGATTTCTCTGCCAGAAAAAGGTAAATGTGCTAATTGATTCAGGCAGTACCCATAATTTTATCGACATCAAAACAACAAAAGCTTTGAATTTATTCATTAATTCTTCCAACAAAGACAAATTCCAAGTTCTAATAGCCAACGGGGTGAATGCTCAATGTGTTGGGAGAACATCTCAAGTATCCATTAAAATGGGAACTTATACCTAGTTTGGATCTCTTTTCGTAATGAATTTAGGGAACTCTGATGTTATTTTGGGAGTTGAATGGTTGGAAACACTAGACACGGTCAGCTTCAATTTCAAAAAATTATTTTTGGAATGGAAGGAAAACGAATGGGTCATTCCCCCATCACAGATGGTGAGCTCTCACAATATGGAGAAAGCATTAAAAAAGGCTAGATACGGATTCATAGATCAAATTAATTGTTTGAAAAAGCAATCTCGAGCAACTTCGGGTATTTCTACTCCAGATTTATGGGACATCATAGCACATTACGCAGAGGTCTTCCAAGAACCAAAGGGACTACCTCCCCAAAGATCCCATGACCATGCCAAGGTGATCGACCAAAAAGTGAAATCTCAGTCAGAATTACCAATACTAGATGCAGAAGGGTGTATATATCTCCAACCAAAAGCAATTCTACAAAGTAGAACACGCATATAGAGCTCTCGTCACATCCAATAATTTCTCATCAAATGGCAGGGCCTACCAGATGAAGAGGCTACATGGGAACCTAAAAGGATTTTCCAAAAATTTCCAGCTTTGAGGACAAAGCTTTCCGAGGAGGGGAGTCATGTTACATACCAAATAACATAGCATCGGCTATGTTCTACAATATTATCCAAGTGTGTAGTTTCATTATTTAGCTATCCAAATGTGTAGTTCTTAAATATCATCTTTTATTTCACATTTCAATTGCGTTCTTGCATATTTGCCTTTACGACGAGGGTGAGCCCACCTAAAGTGGCGAATTGATTTTGATTATATAAAATATACTTCTGCAACGTCTGTTCCATTTCGGTTACACTTTTGCTTGATTTCTTGATGTGTTTTTGTTGAATAATTATTTATTAAGTTATCTCGGAGAAGGGTAGTCATACCCTTGCACTTAACAACAGTGAAGATTCAAATTACAAGCACTTAAGTACATCCTGTTGCCAAGAAGATTGTTCCATAAGAATGTAGATGGTGTACTCCTCAGATGCATAAAAAAATATAAAAAAGTGAAGATATTGGAAGAGTTTCACTCTGGTTTATCTGATGAATATTATGCAGGGAGGCCTATAGCATTGAAAATCATCCAGGATAGTTATTTTTGTCCTACTCTTTTTGTAGATGCACACAAGGTGAGCCAGAGTTGCAACAATTATCAATGGTATGTTGACATGACTAAAAATGCATCGTTGCCTTTGCATCTAATTCAGGTGGAAGCGATGTTTCAACAGTGGGGTTTGGATTTCATTGGTGTTATTGATCCTCATTTATTTGCTGATCATAAGTATATCTTAACACCAACTTATTATTTTACCAGATGGGCAGAGGCCATCCCGACCAAAAAAGCAGATCAAGCTACAATCATCTCTTTTTTGGAAGGTCTAATCACCCATTTCGGTATTCCAAACGTAATTATAATAGATAATGGGACTCCATTCATAGGGGTCAAGATCACTGAATTCATGAGCAAGTATGGAATCTATCTAAAAACATCCTCCAATGACTATCCACACGAAAACGATGTGGCTAAATCCACAAATAAAAAATTATTACGAATTAGGGGAACAATAAGAGAAGCTTGCACTTACTGCTGAATCAGGCTTTGTGGGTGGATAGGATATCAATGAAAACTCTATTAAAGCCTCTCCTTTTTATTTTGTGTATGGTAAGCAAGTGGTTTTACCCACTCACATTGAGCTCCCTATCCTATAGACCTTGCAGTTATTCAAATATGAAGATGATGAGTATGATCCAATCAGCGCAAGGTTGGCTCAATTACTATAGCTGGAGGAAGAAACATAAAAGGCATATCAATCTTCACCGAACACACTAAAGTGACATAGAAGTGGTTTGGAAAGAATATGACAGAGCACAAGATTCAGGTGGGAGAATTTAGTCCTCAAATGGAACGAAAACAAAGCCAAGTCGAGAAAGCATTGCAAGTTCAATACAATTTGGGAAGGCCCTTTTTAGATTTTTGTAGTGAATCTAGAAAACGCATATCATCTTCAGGATATGGATGGTTGGGATCTTCCAATTCCAGTTAATGACCTTCATCTGAAGGTCTATTTTCAATGAGGTGATCTAGGTGTGCCAGTTTGTAAATATGTAGATATTCCTTTTATTTCACTGCTTTACCTATATTATAAAAAAAGAAAGTTTTAACAAGTCACTTTATCTTGCAAATATTTAAGTTTAAATGTTTTAGCAAAGAAAAAATATTTCTTGAAAGCACAAGGAAAGTGTTTTAGTTGAAGAATCAAATCATGAGGCCTGATTTTGGAGTTAAATAACCACAACAAATTGAAATAACTTTCACCCCAAGAAGGGAGCAAAAGTCCCATTCACCTCCTAGAAGGGTGAATGAGTTTAAGAAAATGTAAAGTACCAAAGTTCATGATTGGAGGACCAAAAGCCCCTTCACCACAAATATAGGGTGAAATCCCCAAGCACCTCCTAAAGAGGCGAATATATATACGGTCCAAGGTGATCTTGCAACCCGAGCACAATTTTAAAACAAAAAGTTGCTTTCACCGGGTGGAGCCGAAAGCCCCATTCACCCCCAAATGGAGGCGAATGCATTATAAATAATAATAATAATAAAAATAGAAGGCAAAAGGGCTTTTGACACAAATGAGGGGTAAAAATACCATTCACCCCTCACTGGGGCGAAGATATAGAAAAGGTTTACAACTCATATTTTATTTAAAACACGTGCCAATAAATTAAGGGTAATCGAAGGTGTTTCACCTTGTGTATGGAGTGAGAAGTGCCTTAAAACGTGGGAGGTGCACGTGCCAGCTCTTTCGACGATTGCATTAAAATGTAAGGCAAAAATAAAAGAAAATAAAACGCAAAAGAAAAGAGAGTTGAAGTTTTTTTAAGGCATGCAAGTGTAAATGAAGAAAAGAGGAAAATCAAAGAGAAAAAACCTTAAAATCAATCAAATTTTTAAAGAAAATCTTTGCTTTTTCTAAATTTGGGCAAAAAATAGAAGAATAAGTTGTTTTAAAAGAAGGACATTCACCATGGAATCATATCAAGCAGGTAAAGAGCATTTTCAGAGCGAAAGAGAAGAAGAACAAGTGCACCTCCATAGTATTTTTGCCCCCATTACTTTTTCGGAGCGCTATGATTTTGTAAGGGTGCTCTTTTGAGGTGATTTCACTCTCTAGAATGTGGCAAATCTTGGGAAATATGCATGCAAGGTAAGACATATTTTTGGGGCACCTAGATTTGCATCAAGAGGTGATTCGGTGTTCTTGAGGAGCGATATTTCACACCGGTAAAAACATAAGTGCTCATTGGTCCCCGGGCGATGAGTTTATTTTTCCAAGATAGTTTCAATAGCTAGGGTATGCTTTTCAAGGGTGCATTGTAGCAAGAAGGGCACGCTTTTTGAAACTAATTTTGTAATGAATCACATTCAATTACCGTTTAGCATTAGGATCAATGTCGATTTAGGGAAACAAGGCGCACACCCTCCAAAACTTACCTGAGAAATTTACTGCATTTACTCCAGTGGTTGGCTCATGTTCTATAAATAGAGCACAAGTAAATCCCTTTAGAAGTTAAATTTTTTTAAATAATTTTCCTGCCAGTGCATTAAGTGTGTTGCTTGTAGAAGTTGCAGAACGTCTTCGGGATTGTCAAGTTGTCAAAGTTGATAGAATGAGAAAGAAAAGCAAAGAATCTAAGGAGGCTATAGAGCCCAAGCAGTCTAGAGAGAAAGTAGAAGGTGGTTCGAAGTCCAAGAAGATTCTAATAAATGAGAATGTGGACTTAGACCTATATTCTGACACCATGGCAGAGGTTGGAGATTGCCTGATAACAAAAAAGGGCGTAGTGAAGCTCCGACAAGATGTAGAATTCACATTAAATCAAGGAGTGTCAACAAAGAGCCCATTAACTATGCATTTCATGTGTAGTTTTTTTGGTATTTGTGTACGCCCGTACACCCTTGCTCGAAGCTAGTAAATTTAATTTCTAAACATTATAATCCACTTACCAGGGCCGTTTAGAAAGCCAATGGGGGTAATTTTTTCTATATTTGCCACAGAAGTGAGGGGAAGCATTTGCATGTGGGTTAAAACCCTCGTCTGATCTAATTTTCAAGAAGTTAAATATCAACGAGCAAGAAGAAATATATATATCAAAAGTGACAATGCATCAGTTCATTGAGAGGTAGTTGATTAAAGAGTCGTAGTTGGGACAGTTGCCAAATCTACTAAAATCATTGTCAAAATTTAAGAGCTTTGACTTTTTATCGATGTTGGCATGGGTCATTGGTCTTCTAAAATATTGTACAGTTCACAAGTGGCAAGTGACGTTGGTGCATTGTATATCTCAGAGGGAGTTTTATGCTCCAAGGGCCATGAGAAGAGACATAAATACGATTAATTTTGACTGGGTCAATTTTATTTATCGAAAGATGCATATCCAGCTGGAGAAAATATATACAAGAGAGGAGACATCCTTCAAACATACATCCTTTCTTGTATGGTATTTCTTCTTTCACTTGCACCAATATTTTTAATTTATAGTCGTAAGACAAGTTGATAAAAATGATGAATTATTGTCTGTTTATGTGTGGACTCCTGCTCTGTCAAGAAGGGAGTCACATTGTAACTTTAACCATCTATTTTTAGGGCCCACAATTGAGTTGATTTGCGGCCAAAGTCATAGAGTTCCATAGGTGATGAATGAGGCAGTTGTCACAGTGGAGAAAGGTAACATATTTTTGTTAACATAAGGTGTGGTTGTAAGAATTTATGGCTTCATAGGTAAGCCATTCCTGCTCCCATACTTCACCACTAAGCATGTGTTCGCCATGGATATGGTGCAATAAATAGATTATGCCAATGATGTGTATGAAGCAAGGTGTGGTAAGAGAATGACTTGCAATTTGCCTTTCAAGTTTGGCAGTATAAAAGTGAACTAGGTTGGGCAGAACAAACTACTCATGGTTGCACTTCAAGACCTGGGGCTGATAGAACTGCTGCAACGATGGAGATATGACCCACTAGGATTTTTTTTGGAGATAATCAAGGCTAAGACTTTTCATTGTTACCCGTAGCCTGATATTCAAGAGAGGCGCAACCATTTTTACGGGTGCAACTTAGAGTGGCATATTGAAGATATGATGTCACTCTCACCCTGGCATGATTTATACAAACATGAGGTTGACTATAAACTGGAAGTATACAGAGATCAGATTCCTCCATCAGGATTATTTAGCCAGGTGAAAGAAGCTCACCCCCTATGGACCTAAGAGAAAATAATGAACTGGTGGATTATGCGGGTTCATAGGGGAAAAAATATATTTGATTTTGGGTTGAAAATGAATGAGGTGTTTTTGAAAGTCTATGATGACTATGTCAAAACCTATCAACCCATCACTTTTACCAAAGTTTTACCTCAAATCTTTCAAAATTTTGACATCGGTGAAAGCGTGGCAAAAGCAGAGCATCCAGCAGTCGAGGAAGAGACACCTGAGGAAGAAGAACAACAATATGTGTTTCAACGAATATCGTAGCGGATGAAGGGAAAGGGATGAGGCACATTTTCTAGAAAAGTGGAATATTAAAGAGGTGCATCCATTTCCAAAAGTTGTGAAGAGGCCAAGGATTGGTGCTACTTCCTATTCTACTATTGCATTTTCAATTGTTTCAGGTTCTACAGTTCCATTTGCTACAACAATTGATTATTCAACTCTGTTGGAGCTAGATGCTTTGGTTAGAATTGCTCAAATGTTTCCATTATTTTATGAGTAGCCAATAGACCAGAAAGAGGACATCATTGAACTTGATATGGAAGTAGAGGAGCCACAGGAAGAAATAATTATGCAGTTGTCTCCATCACCAGGACACATGGTGCCCACGCCCAAAGGTACATTTTTTTTCCCTCTTATTCTACTTCTACTTCAGAGCACGTAGTGGCTGTTAGTTCATTTCCATCAGTTACTACATTAGTCACTCCCCCATTTGGTATGCCCTCCGTGTCTATTTTCTCCCTTCTTCCCATTTGTAAGTCACTATTGCTCCTTATATTCCCCTCTCTTCGACCTCCCTTTCTTTTAGTTTGTTCATGTTAGGGCCGGATCCATTTTTGCATCCTTCCTCTTCCATTGCCGCTACCACTTCCACTAAGGTTGTAAGTACACAAGCTCCTCCATGAGAGAGCATAACTGTAGCTGAACCTAGTTCTTCTATCCACTCTGCTATTTTTATCCCCCCTCTTCTTACTATCTCCTCTGCTTCCTTTGAGCTTGACCATTTTGTAGATCCTGATTTCTTTCACATAATTTTTTGAGTTGTAAGTACTCCCCAAAGTCAAGGTAGCACTAGAACAGTAAAATGCAGAGAAAATCAATCGAGTGCACCTCAGTTCATCATAGTGGTTGAAGAGTCACATGCGGAAAGAGGCACTTACCCCAGCTCGACCTCTCAAGAAATTTTCCTTTGATCCAGTTGCCATGGAGGTTCACATGACCAAGATCACTCGCCTAGTCCATAAACTACAAGGAGAAATGACACCAAGCGATTACGCTTATGAGACTCAGATGGAGGACCTGACCAATATTGACCCCATTGAAAAAATGGAGAATATATAGGTTGACATGAGTTTGTTCTACTTGCACAATGAATATTATAAGCAAAGATACTTTGACATCGAAAATAAAATTATAGAACTCAAATATGCCTTGGTTGCTAGCAAAGTGTAACAAGAGAAGATGGTGGTAGATGTGGAACACTTGCGTTAACAGGCTAAGGTGCATCAAAAGGACAAGGATACGACTAAGCAGTAGGTACAAGCATTGAAGGTGCAACTTGAGCCTATCTAGAATCAACTAGCAGAGAAGGCCATACAAGTTGTAGGCTTCTCCCATAAGATAGTGAAGGAGGCCCACCTTCGTTTGGCCCAGAGATATGAAAAGTTAGCAACCAGAGTAGTTCAGGTGTTATAGTATCTCTACAAGGCTCAGATTTAGATTCAATTGAGTTAACAGATAGTGGAAAATATTGAGGAGATGCTAGAGCATCACTTGGATATGGGTATCAAAATCTAAGCATTGGCTCAGTCCGATATACACATTTGTCCCATGAGTGACATGGATCGAACTTGGTCAATCACCAAGTTCATGCTGCATAGCTATTTTCAACGGTTGGATCTGGTAAGAGAAGGTAGAAATATCCTCAATACAATGGAGTGAGAGCACACTATTTCCATGATCCATTTTGATGCTCTCACCGATATGGGATTTCTAGATTTTACCAACGAATGGGGAGAGCCTCTACCAATAGAACAGTTGGAAGTAGCATAGAAGAACTTTGTGGGGGATGCATCCGAAGTTGACAAGTTGGAGAAGTCGATCATAGAGGAGCAGGTGTTGTCACTGATGAAAAGGTTCACTTGCATGGAGCTGGCCTTGTTCGAGTTGGCCCAATGAGCTAAACTTCTTATCCTGGAGGATGTTGAACACTTGCAATTTATCTATGAATCACTTAGTATTCTCTCCATGTTTACCACTCATTCTTAGGACGACACAGTAACAATTTATGAGGTCATTTGTGCAAGTTTAAAATAGTAGGAGGAATGGGCAGAAGTAGAATGGGTAGCAGCAACAACAACCAAGGTAGAGTGGGCAGAAGTACTAAGGGTAGCTATGGATGCAAAGGTAACTGAGAAGGCAACAGAATAGTAGAAGCAAAAAAAGGCATCCACATCAGGAGCACCAACTAAATAAGCCGACAAGAAGACTTAATGATGCACCCAATGGATAAAGACCTGGGATCGCTTGCATCCATGCGAGATGGATACCTCGTGAGCTGCCTAAAATGTTACCAATTTTGACCATATGCCACATTAAAATTTTGATGAAATTTTATTTATGTAAAATTGACAAATATACTAATACTATGATACAGTGTTTTTTGTCCTATATGATATGTTACAATTTTTGTACATATTAACTTCTTGTTTTTTTATGCATATCTTGCTTAGAAATAATGGACGTCACAAGAGAAAATATTTATGGATAAAGGTGTGAGAAATCTTAGTAAAAATCACCAGATAGCATAACAAAGAGCACTGCTTCAAGGTTCAGAGTTGAGCGAAAATAATTCATTTGTTTTAAAATCAGGTCATTATGCAAAAGAAACGAAAAAGGCATGTTCGCCTCTAAGTTGGGGCGACTGACGCGTTCGTCCCATTTTGGGGCTAACGTGATATTTTTACAAGGAATACGAAGAAAATTGGCCAAGGTTCAAAAGGAGATGCTTTCGCCCCAAGTGAGGAGTGAAAGTCCCTTTCGCCCCACTTTGGGATGAAATTAAATTAATTAAGTGAAGAAGGCACCCGAAGTTGAAGCGTAGGAAAAATAATATAGAGCACGTTTACCCCAAAGTTGGGGTGAAAGTTTCGTTCGCCCCACTGAAGAGATTTATAGAAACTTATTCCATAAATAATGTAGAAATAAACAACTTAGAAGAAATAACACACAATGCACATATAACACACAAGATTTACCCTGGTTCACCCGATATGGGCTACTCCAACAAAACAAGAGCCACACCTCCTTGATATTATTATTCACTTCCTTGCTCAAAAATGGGACATTATAATAAATATAAAGGAAACTATTCCAACCCTAAACCACTGTGTGGTATTAGAATACAATGGGCATAACACCATGGGCTAAACCTCCCACACCCACAAACCACCCAGGAACCATGGGAATCCCAAAAATTGCTCCAAAAAAATGGGAAATATGCCTTCGAAAATATGCCTTTCAAGTTTGGCAGTATAAAAGTGAACTAGGTTAGGCAGAACAAACTACTCACAGTGGCACTTCAATACATGGGGCTGATAGAACTGCTGCAACGATGGAGATATGACCCATTGGGAAATATTTTGGAGATAATCAAGGCTAAGACTTTCCATTGTTACCCGTGGTCTGATATTCAAGAGAGGTGCAACTTAGAGTGGCATATTGAAGATATGATGTCGCTCTCACCTTGGCATGATTTCTACGAACATGAGGTTGAGTATAATCCAACAATATACAAATATTAGATTCCTCCACCATGATTATTTAGCCAGGAAAAAGAAGCTCGCCCCCTATGGACCGAAGAGAAAATAATGAACTGGTGGATTATGCGGGTTCGTAGGGGAAAAACTATATTCGATTTTGGGTTGAAAATGAATGAGGTATTTTCAAAATTCTATGATGAGTATGTCAAAACCTATTAACCCATCACTTTTACCAAAATTTTACCTCAAATATTTGAAAATTATGACAACGGTGAAAGCATGGCAAAAGTAGAGCACCTAGCAGCCGAGGAAGAGACACCTGAGGAAGAAGAACAACAATATGTGTTTCAATGGAGATCATAGCGGACAAAGAGAAAGGTGGATGAGGCACCTTTTCTGGAGAAGCAAACTATTAAAGAGGTGCCTCCATTTCAAAAATTTGTGAAGAGGCCAAGGATTGGTGCTACTTCCACTTCTACTGTTGCAGTTTCAACTGTTTTAGCTTCTACAGTTGTAGTTGCTACAATGATTGATTATTCAACTCTGTTGGAGCCAACTACTTTGGTTAGCATTGCTCAAATGTTTCCATTATTTCATGAGTAGCCAATGGACCAGAAAGAGGACATCATTAACCATGAGATGGAAGTGAAGGAGCCACAGGAAGAAATAATTATGTAGTTGTATCCATCACCAGGACACACGGTGCCCATGCCCAAAGGTACAATTTTATTTCTCTCTTCTTCTACTTCTACTTCAGAGCACATAGTGGATGTTAGTTCATTTCCATCAGTTACTACATTAGTCACTCCCCCCTTCGATATGCCCTCTGTGTCTATTTTAATCCCTTATTACCATTTGTAAGTCACTACTCCTTCTTATATTCCCCTCTCTTCGACATCCCTTTCTTTCAGTTCGTTCACGTTAGGGCCAAATCCATTTTTGCGTCCTTCCTCTTCCATTGCCACTGGCACTTCCACTGGGGTTGTAAGTACACAAGCTCCTCCATGAGAGAGCGTAACTGTAGCTGAACCTGGTTCTTCTATCCACTCTGCTATTTTGGTCCCCCCTCTTTTTACTATCTCCTATGCTTCCTTTAAGCTTGACCGTTTGTAGATCCTAATTCCTTTCACATTATTTTTGGAGTTGTAAGTACTCCCCAAAGTCAAGGTAGCGCTAGAATAGTAAAATACAAAGAAAATCAATTGAGTGCACCTCAATTCGTCATAGTGGCTGAAGAGTCATAGGAAAAAAGAGGCACTTTCCCCGACCCAACCTCTCAAGAAATTTTCCTTTGATCCGGTTTCCATGGAGGTTCACACAACCAAGATCACTCCCTTGGTCTAGAAACTACAAGGAGAAATGACACCAATAAATTACGCTTATGAGACTCAGATGGAGGACCTGACCAGGATTGACCCCATTGAAAAAATGGGGAATATATAGGTTGACATAAGTTTGGTCTACTTGCACGACGAATATTATAAGCAAAGATAATTTGACACTGAAAATAAAATTATAGAACTTAAATATGCCTTGGCCGCTAGCAGAGCATAACAAGAGAAGATGGTGGTAGAGATGGAACACTTGCATCAACAAGCTAAGGTGCATCAAAAGGACAAGGATATGACTAAAAAATAGGTACAAGCATTGAAGGTGCAGCTTGATTCTATCCATAATCAACTAGCAGAGAAGGCCACACAAGCTGTAGGCTTATCCCATAAGATAGTGAAGGAGGTCCACCTTCGTTTAGCCTAGAGCTATGAAAAGTTAGCAACTAGAGCAATTCATGTGTTATAGTATCTCTATGAGGCTCAGATTTAGATTCATCTAAGTCGACAGATAGTGGACAATATTGAGGATATGCTAGAGCATCACTTGGAGATGGCTATCAAAATCTAAGCATTGGATCAGTTCGATATACACATTCGTCCCATGAGTGTCATGGATTGAGTCTGGTCAATCACCAAGTTCATGCTGCATAGCTATTTTCAGCGGTTGTATTTGGTGAGAGAAGGTAGAAATCTCCTCAATACGATGGAGCGAGAGCACACTATTTCCATGATCCATTTTGATGCTCTCACCGATATGGGCTTTCTAGATTTCACCAACAAATGGGGAGAGCCTCTACCAATAGAACATTTGGAAGTGGCCTGGAAGAACTTTATGGAGGATGCATCCAAAGTTGACAAGTCGGAGGAGCCGATCACAGAGGAGCAGGTGTTGTCGTTGATGAAAAGGTTCACCTGCATGGATCTGGCCTTGTTCGAGTTGGCCCAATGAGCTAACTCCTTAACCTGGAGTATGTTGAACACTTGCAATTTATCTATGAATCACTTAGTATTACCTCCATGTTTACCACTCATTCTTGGGCCGACACAGTAACAGTTTATGAGGTCATTTGTGCAAGTTTAAAAGAGTGGGAGGAACAAGCAGAAGTAGAATGGGTAGCAGCATCAGCAGCCAAAGAAAAGCGGGAAATATGCCTTTGGCATAGCCAAGGCCCATGATGTCTTCACCCTCCCTTTGAGGAGCTCTGCTCCACTTACCCTTCCATACCTACCGTACAATACTTCCTCAACAAATGATGAGATACATCCAACACCCACTTTGGAGCGAACATCATTTTAAAGTTTCCTAATGAAGGCCTTGATAAGTCAACTACGCTTTCACTTCGGTCGAGGGGTGAACATTCAATTCACCCCTCCCGAAGGTGAAAGCACAATAAAGGGAAGCTTTGATGAATATAAAAAAAGTTGTAAAGTGCCAAAGAAGACATTGAAAATTCAATGACACGTTCACCCTAAGAGGGGTGTGAATATCACACTTGCCCTTCACTATGGCAAAGCTACAGAAAACGATCGATGACGCATCTAAGTTTTTATTATTATTTTTCTCTAATGCGACTATGAAGAGATCGGGCATTGAAACGTCAGCACAAGGTTCACCCGAAAAGAGAGGTGACAATGTCTTTCTCCCACCCTAGGGGGGAATGTATATTTGAAAGAAGAGGGGACGTATTATGAGAGGTGATTTTGCTCCAAAAGAAGGACGACACAAAGGATAACTCAGAGTATTTTTTTTGGCTATAGAAAATAAATATGAGGGACACCTTCTCTACCAAAAATTGTGATTCAAGAACAAATTTTGGGAATCAAAGAAAGCACGTTTGCTCCTTGCTCAATTTCGAGTAGAATTTATCTTCAGGCATCAACACAGGTTTTCAAAGGTGCCCAAGACAGGTGAATGAAAAGTATTTAATGATTGGGACAAGGAGTAACCAAAGTTATGGATTTCTAGCAAAAGGAACTACAACATTAAATTTACAGGGAGATCTTCATGAGTTTCGAAGTATTCTAAATGAAGGTAAATTTTTGAGAAATAATGGAGGTTTCAAGTCAACGACCAGGTTTGTAGTTTTCTGTGCACCGACACCCAAATATACCTATTTCCAGGAGGTTTCCCCTTGGAAGCTGGATCACTATTTTGAAAAGATAAATTTTTAAGGATTTTGAAGAGGAATTTCCTCGCCTGTATTCCTGATCTGCAAATATTTTTTCTTTTTGTACATTTAATGAAAGAGGAAAAATCCTCTATAAATACTAACCAATTTCCTTTGCAAAAGAGGAGGACATACATTCTGCAAAAAATCTATTCAATATTTTAGCATAATAGAAGAAACTTGGCTTCTAATTTTACAAGTAGTTTTATGTGTGATTACTTTTTGTTTTAAGAATTTCTGTTTCATATTCATGTCTGTTATCTGTTGCTAAATTTAAATTTTGTGTTTGGATTTGAATACGACCAGTAAGGGAGTGAGTTTTGGAATGTGATCTTGGAGGTTGTTTCCCTAGAACTGTATGTAAATTCTTATCCTTATCTCCATATTATGTTGTCACCATGCTTGGTTGGAGTTCTTGCTGATAGTCTATCCTTGATCCTACACCTTCGACCCTTGGCCATATTTTCTCATTTATTTCTGTTATTTCAAATTTCTTTCCTGCAACTCTAGTATTAAACCAGTGTAGGATTAGTAAGGGAGCCAACCCTCTCTGGAGATTGGCATAGAGAACATTTCTTTCCTCTAGCCTTTTAATGTTGGCCATGTCTAGTGTGCACAAACGTATGTTTGTATAATTAGGTAGATATTTGACAAACAAAATGATATACCAAAAACTCAATAATAAGTCAACCAAACCCTACCCTCCAAGCAACAAACTCACATATCTTTTCCATTGAGAAAAATACTCGATTTGTCCCAAAACTAAAACAAAGACCTTGTCTGAGTAACTACAAGCAAAACCTCCATAAGGGTGAGAACTCCTACACCACAATTTTTTTATATATTAATTTAATTATAAATGTTTCCATATTTTTCCAAAAAACAAAGAATGGTGGAACCCTTACTTGTTGTCCCAGTACCTCGTCAGAGAAATATCATGTCCAAAAATCAACCTCTTCTATAGATGGCTTGAATCCTCTGTGCTGGAGTTCCCTATTACCCGAGATAAGGCACAATATTAGCTCAAGAACCAACTTTAATGCAAGTCTATTATTCTTTGCCACATTTCAAATTGAGAAGATTTTCTTACTTTTGTTGTGACCCTTTAAAATCAACCAGCAAACACTTCAAAATTTCTATGGTTGAGCTTTGATTTGTTGTCCTAGTGCCTCATTGGAGAAAGATTGTACTAACAAATACAACAACAGAAACAACAAAATCAGAGCCAAAATCAATATTACTAATAAATAAGGTTATATATTGATGATAAAAAATCTTTTAACATTCACGTCACCATAGGTTATATGAAACGACCCTTAAAGAGAATATTATTTACCTACTATATGTTTATCCAACCAAAAAGAGGTTATTGAAGTATGGTATACAACTCTATCATATTTGGATTTAAACCTTGGACCTCCTATTCATAGTTTCAAAGTTTAACAACATCCAATAAAAGAAAAATAGGAACAAATATGATGAATTAGCTCTAAACTTAGGTTAATCAATGTAATAAATTAATTTCTTTAAAATAAATTATATGTTTATAATAAATATTAATATTTTTTAATAGCCCCAACACTAATATATGGGAGTTCCAATGTTTGAACCACCTCATGTGCGTATTCGAAGTGCAATTGGGTTTTGGGACATAACCTTAACACTAATAAATGGTAGGTCCAGTGTTTGAACCACCCCTATAATGTCTTTAGGAACACAAAAATATCTCCTATGACTTTTCTCTAGATAGTGGTATACCTAGATGGGATGACACTGTTGACAACCTAAGAGCGATTTTGGAGGTTTTCTCTCTATCTAAGAGTTTTAGGTCATGGTAGGATGGGAATGCCCAACCATGAGAATTGGTCATAGGGGTTTATCACACTAACTAAATAAAAAAATGATATTTTAAAAGATATTTAATAATAAAAAATTATATAATTTTTTATTCTATTATATATTTGTTATTATTAGATTATGTGGGGTCTATTTGTAGTTGGATCATTTATTAAGATGAGTTCAAGTATCACAAATATATTTTATTTTGTGTTTGTTTTTCGATACATAAGAAAATTAGTAACACTGTTTTGCCTTTATAAACCCTAGTCTATTGGGTAAAATGAAGTCAATGGGACCCTTGACCCTCCAAGGTATCAAACTAGGGTAATCAAACGATAAACACTCGACCGCTACCATCCAAACTATTCCCTTTTGCGTCGTGGTTTAAACCTTGGACTTCCCCAAAAGAGAGGCCAAATCCCTAACCATTGTGTTGTCCTTACAAACCTTGTTGTGTGTGTTGTGTGGTACTTGACTGTCCACCCTTGGTTAGACTTTATAATTGAATCTCAAAAATGATTTAGACATTCAATTATTACAACATCACTATAATAGTAGACTCGAATAAGATAATACAATAAAAAAATAGGTATTTATTTTAATATTGTTTTCATAAGTAATTATTTACAATGAGAATCGTATCTATTAGAAGGCACATAAATATTTCAAGTGAGCTTTTTACATATGTGACCATATCTGACAAAATAATGAATTAGTATACAATCATTTACAATGAAATTCTACAAGTTTTTAACATATATAATGTTTTATAGACCCATAATATCCTACAAAATAATGTTTGCATTATAATAAAATTTTTAAATGAATTTTTATCTATATTATGTTTTATAAAACCATCATATTTCGTAAAACAATGCTTTAATATATAATAAGTCACATTGAGATTCTTATTTTTATGAAGCATGTAAGAATCTTAAGGAAATGAATGTCCTTGTGGGACCACTGTAGTGGTATGGCTTTGGGCCTTCATCTAGGGGATCCAACTTCGAACCATGACGAGAGGTGTGTGATAAGATCATAAAATATGTAGGACAATGTTGTTTGTTCAATATATGTTAAGCCACCTAAACTCCTTTCATCTTAGTATATGCAATAACTCTATTCCTTTGGATTTCAAGCCTTAAATATTTTATTTCTAAGTGTCAATATGTTCATAGGAAAGTCCAAGGTTCAAACCATGATGTGTGTGTGGCTGTGTTAATCCCCTATTGATAAGCGAAGCTCTTGGCCTTAGGGGAAATGGGGTCATGGCTGGGAAGTAATTGCTCATCCCTATGAGTTGGTTGTAGGGGTTTATCCCACCACCCGAATGAAAAAAAGTGTTTACCATAAAAAAAAACTAACCATTATTACTATTTAAAAAAAATATTAATAAAATCATTAAAAACGTTTAGGGTTCACTGTAAAAAAAAAACTAACCATTATTAATAATCCATGCAAAATATACAATTATATCATCTAATCAATTCACCAAAACAAATAAACAATAATTTTAACAATCATCATTGAAAACTTATGATTTACTAAAGGTAAAATCATCCATAACTAAGCATAAGATGTTGGACAAGACATTTACTGAAAATTAATTTCTTTTACACATATAAAATGTTGGACATAACATCCAATATAATCTACTTTATTTTTTTCTAAAATTAAATTTTAATTATATTTCAAAATAATATTTATAATCTATGTTTTAATATAAATAATGATAAGCATGGTATATTTTGTTTAAAATAATTGAATTACATATTTTATCTTATTTTAATTAATCAGAATAATTATAAGTTACAAGCTTATTAGAGTGATAAGGGTTTTAACTTCTTTTTGAAAGGTCCAAGGTTCAAACCCCACTCATTACAAGGGGACCGAGACCCTTCATAAAAAAGAATTCAAAATTTTGGCCCCTCTTTAAGAGGTCCAAAGTTCAAACCCTAGTCACTATGAGGGAACTTGGGACCTCTTCCTTGTTTTAATTAATTATATTTCAAAATAATATTTATCAACTATGTTTTAATATAAATAATAATAAGCATGATATATTTTGCTTTAAAAAATTAAATTACATATTTTACCTTGTTTTAATTAATTAAAATATAATTAAATTATATTTCAAAATAATATTTCTCACCTGTTTTAATATAAATAATGATAAGCATGATATATTTTGCTTAAAAAATTTGAATTACATATTTTACCTTGTTTTAATTAATTAAAATAATTTAGAGCTACAAGCTTACAGTGGTAAGGGTTTTGGTCTCTCTTTAAGAGGTCCAAGGTTTAAATCCCACTTAGTGATCAAGACCCCTCATAAATACATGTGTAAACTTATTGAAAAGATGGATGTTGAAAAAACCCAAGTTTAAACCTGCTAAAACCCCTCGTAAAAGTGTAAACTCAATTTTTTTTTTTTAAGCGAAAAACCCCTTGTAGGGCTGCCTTGGTATGAGAGACCATGAACATGGGGTTCTACACCGTCAAAGTCACCCGGGAGTCGCACCCGACCCTGCCCGCACCAACATTATCAATTAGATTTTGGATACCCAATTCAACTTTTTGGTAGGGTGGAGATTTGAACCTGAAACCTCCCTTGAAAGATTGCTCTCTCCTCTCCAACTCACCTATATAACACCTGAGTATATAAACTCAAATTTTAACTCAATAGATAAATAATTCTTAACAAATGTGTGTCATTAACTTAAATATTTAATTTATCCTCTTACGTGTAATATTTTTAAAATATAATTTACTCCAACCTAAATATTTTGGTTGATAGAGAATATTAGAAATTTATTCTCTCTGTGCACTTTGTAACTACATACTCCCAAAAAGATGCATATCTAATCTAATAAATCGCTCTTGAATATTAACACAATTGAGTTACAAAGCCAAATTTTTTTTTTTTTTTTTTTGGTATTTTTGTTTTTCAAACGAGTTGATGTGTTGAATGGCTTTTACAAATTAGATGTGTATTTGTAGATGTGTATTTGTGATCTAAAAGTTTTTTTTTTTAATTTAAAGTATTGGACATTTAATAATCTTATTAAATGCGTATGCATTTCCATAATTTTATTTTTAATTAATTATTTTTAATTTAAATATTTAAATATAATTATATTTGAAAAAATATGTATGCAATAAATATTTTCATTATATAATGTGTTTTAATGTACAAGTATTTCAATTTTTTTTTGTAAATTAAAGTTTATATTTACAGAAACGAGTTTTGAAAGGGACTTAAAACTTTATTAAAAAATCGGTAATAACTGTTAGATGTCAGGACTAAATCCGAATGGGAAAAGACCCATAAAATGTTGAAAGACAAAAGCATGCAGAAAAAGGCTAAAGCAGTAACATAAAGAAAAAGGAAATCGGAAAAATTCAGGGTTCCCTTAAACAAAACCAAAGAAAAAGAAACTAGAAAGAAGGCAACAGGAGCGTCAAACTTCCTTGAGCTGAATGTCCCTTCTTAGCCTTTGTTGTCTCCAATACCATATCATTATGTACAAATAACTCCATATAACACCATAGCATCAAATCAAACTTGTGGAATCCGCCCATGTAAAGGAGTTGGAGAGCAAGTGGGTAGTTAAACCTCTCTAGTTGCTGAGAGGCCCAGGTTCAAATCTCTCGCCTCACATGTTGCGGATATGTTATGTAATGGTTCCCTCGTGGTCACAGCCTGTTTACCCCTTGTGGCCACCACCAAAAAAAAAAAAAAAAAATCAAACTTGTGGAAAAGTGCCTGATATTTGTTAACTAGTATCCTGCACCAAACTAACAAATACAAGAGTCATTCCCTGAATTAAAAACTAACAAATGCAAGAGTCATTCACTGAATTAAATCTACCGTTCTCCAAATTTATCTTGAATGACTATGTCAATGAACCCGAACAAATATTTCAATTGATTAAGTGTAAGTGAATTAAATCTACCGTTCTCCAAATTTATCTTGAATAACTATGGCAATGAACCCGAACAAATATTTCAATTGATTAAGTGTAAGGAAGGGTTGTAACTTAACTCTTATAATCAAAATCAATAATATTAATCCATTATCAATCTTATATTAAGTACATGCATTATTTACATTATAAGATGGTGGCAAGATATAATTGTTTTTATTAATTCATTGTAATTTTAATTAGTTAAATTATGTAAGGATTGTAATCTATAATTGTTTTTATTAATTCATTGTAATTTTAATTAGTTAAATTATGTAAGGATTGTAATCTAACTTTTATAAAAATAGTAAATCATGTTCCTCTATTTCAAGCTTGTGTTATACACACATTATTTAAATTGAAATATGGATGTGCACATTCATTATTTAAATTGGAATATGGATGGCATAATTATTAGTTAATAAAATATAATTATAAATCATGATTTTATTTAGGGTTATAATTTTTTTTAATAATAATCATATCCATCCATTGTCAACCTCATGTTATGTTAACATTATTGAGAGAGCAATGTGAATGTTAAATATTGTATTTTGAATATACATTGAATTTAGCAAATATGTAGAACAAGTGGTATCCTCTAAGTTCACTCCACTACTCTACATATGTATGTTCATATCAACTCATTCTTATCAAGTTAAACTGTGGCGTGGGTGAGTGTGTGAGGGGGTGGATGTGTGTCTCCGTGGTGGAGTTGTTGTACAAGTTGGAGGATTCCTGGTCAAAACCCTTATATCTTAATATTACAAAAAAAAAAAAAAAACTCATTCTTATCAAGCCTTGTTTTTTTCCATCACTTGTTTTTGAAAGTCTTTCGTCTTCTATATCACTTTTACCTATTTGTTAGATATTTATACAATTGATCATGAAAGAAATCTAGGCATAGGTTCTATGTCACCATCTTGTATGCATTTCAAAATTCGATTAATATTTTATCCAATGTCTTGTAACACTTTATTTTAATATAAAATAATTTGTGTGTCATTATTATTTGTTATAAGTTGATTTTTATTATTGATCATATTGGTTGCCAATGAAGTTGGTCTCTAATAGAAATAGAAGCATCCATTTGGTGCATAGACTTATTTTATAGAACAAAAAAGTCCTAAAAAAAAAAAAAAAAGTATTTTGATGACCAAAAATTTTAATAATAAATTTTGTTTTATGCATTTGACTTTAAAATACAATCAAAATTGATTAATTAGAGCTTGAAATGGGATTATGATGATGTTTGAGGCGTTAAGTATTTTTTATCACAATCCTTTGTATCTATATTACTCTTTATTTATCAATCATAGAATTATTGTAGTTCTTTCCATGAGCATTTCTTTAACTTCATTATATATCAACATCAGGTACCTTACTGGTAAGTTCCCTCAATCCTCAGAAGTTTTGGCGGTCTGCACCGGATACAAACCTCCCCCCTCGATTATCCTAAGGGGTATACCCGGATGAGACAGGCCCCATGGAACAAAAAGTCTTGGCCCTAGGGGATACGGGGAACGATTTTCCTTAACATAAGGTTTTTGTCCTAAGGGGGCAGCGCAACGATTCGAGCTTTGGCTCTTCTTCAAGAGGTCCAAGGTTCAAACCGAGGCATAGGCAAGTGTGTGAGGGGTGGGTGTGTGGTGGCTATGTGTTAAATTCCCTATTGATAAGCATAGCTCTCAAATTTAGGAGGGGTCATGGTTGGGAGGAGCTTGCTCAAACTTGTGCGTTGGTCTTAGGGGTTTCTCACACTAGCCAAATCAAATATAAATATAAATATATATATATATATATATATATATATATATATATATATATATATATATATTTTTTTTTAATTTTGTATATAATTTTTTTTTTTAATGTATGTTAATTTCATGTAATGAGATTATAAGTGGTGTCAAAATATTATGAAATAACATCTTTTTAACATTGTAGAGTAGAAGGGTTTTCTTTTTTTTCTTGATCACATTAAATTGTAAATATTGTCTATGATATATATGGGATTCAAGCCCCTTGTAAACTAGAGATACATATACCAAGGATATATTTTGTGTATAACTTGTCTTTTCTTATCTCATCCACATATCTTTCCATGACTGCAATTGATGCAACCACTTTCTAAGCAAGTATTAAAGCTTGCTAGGAGAAACAAAATATGTACTTATTTTGGTTCATAGATGATGTTAATAAATATAGTCACCTCTTATAAAAAACATGAAAGATAAATTAACTTTCATAAGAAATATTAGCTTGCACCATTATTAACCCCCTTATATCGGTTGTTTCTAGTATAATAGTCAATGCTCCAAAGTATACTAAAAGTTGATTGTTCAATTGATGAACTCAAGAATGTCCTAAGTTTATAAGTTTATTTTTGAGATTGTCAAATGTCAATTCATGTTGAAAATAAAGAGTGTTTAGATGCATGTTGAAGATGATACATATTACATATCACTATTACAATACTCAATCCCAATAATTTGAAATGCTAAGGCCATTGCCTGTTGTGATCTCCTTCGGTTGCTCTATTTTTAGGCCTGTGGATGACCTTGTGTGGACCATATTTGTGGATATGCTCAGTACTTGTGTTCTAGAATTAGGTCCTGTGGAATTTTTTGCATTTTGGGTCTTCAAAAACTGTGTGTTTTTCCCTAGGCAGGAAAACAATTTTCAAAAAAAAATATTATTATTTTCTCAAGGAGGTTTTGTGGATGGTCTAGTGTTGTTTTGCGGATGACCCCGAGTTGTTTTGTAGATGAACCTATGCTGGTTTTTGGATGGTCCCATTTCCTTTGCAGATGATCCAGGGCTGTTTTATGGATGGACTTGTGCTAGTTTTCGGATGGTCCCATTTCCTTTTATCCCGATTCATTTGTGGCTGGTCCTATTAAATTTATGGATGGTATTGCACTGTATTGCTTCATTCTTTTTTTGGGCCTTCTAAATCTATGAGGTTTTCTCCTGTGCAAAAAACCCTTTCCAAATTTGTGTGTAATTGTAAGGTTTTCTCTACTGCCCTTGCAAGGGCTTATATTCTTTACCCGTGTGGCTTCGTCTCTTGCTCCTGCATGAGCTTCTCTTTTTCTCTTTTAGCTATTTTTCTCCAATAAACCCCTGAGGGCCTATTTATTCAATTTTTTTTGGTTGGGAACTCTTCTCCCAACCTTCATATTTTTGTAAAAGGTTACGGGATCCTTTCAAAACCCCTCTTACCAATAAAAAAGCAAAGAATATTTAGATGCATGTTGAATATGATACATATTACATATCACTATTACAATACTCAATCCTAATATTTTGTTATTAATATAATCTCAAACCATAATTTAAATTTTAAATACAATCCCCATTCTGTTGGAAGGAGGAATCAAGATAAAACAATATTACAAACCATTATGATTTGAAAACTTTTGGTTACAAAAGAGGAACTTCGAAAGAAAATCCCACAGTGGTGGGAAGAGGGATACCCAAAATATGGGACAACGATGTTTAGATTCCACAAGCAGATTCATTATGTCGAGGATAAATTGAAACAAGGAATTCAAGCTAACAATATGGACTTCCAGGTCTAAAGATATCCATTTATGGCCAAATGGGATGACGTGCAAAAACACTTCAAGGAAGAAACAGTTACAAAGCAACTCAAATAATAGGATGATGCATTGCATAAAGTGGTTGCAGCTATTGACAACCAAGAGGAGATCTACTAGAAACAGAGAGCAAGAACCACTTAGTTATTGGAAAGTGAGAAAAACACCAATTTTTTTCATTGGGTTGCTTGTGCTAGGAGATAGACCAATAAGATGGAAGCTCTTCAGGATGAGAACGTGCACTCCTTTGATACAATTCTAGGTATTCATTTCCATAAAATAAATTATTTAAGGAAAGTATGGTACAATATGAAGAGGCTCAAAAATAAGTTCTTATTGTCATACCCTCTATTATATTTGAAGAAGAAAATTAGGCCCTGCTTAAACCCATTTATAGAGAGTAACTGAAGAAGGTAGTCTTTGGAATTAGTACAGAAGAAACACCAGGTCCATATGGCTTCCCAATTGAGTTTTTTTAGACCTTTTGGAGGAACTTGGAGGAGGATGTAATGGTTGTTATAGACGAGTTCAAAGGTAGTAAAAGAATGCTTAAAGCATTAAATCATACATGCATTGCATTAATTTTGAAAGGGAAGGAGGAGATGCATATTTCATATTATAGACCTATTACCTTATGCAACGTAATATATAAAATAATCATAAAGGTAATGGTTGAGCGGCTAAAACCTCTCCTGCATAGAATTATCTGATCGGAGCAAGAGGGTTTTGTATAGGGAAGGTAGATCTTGGATGGTGTGATTATAGCTCAAGAGGTAATCCACTCAATGCAAAAATTTGGTAATAGAGGAATGTTCATAAAATTGGATATGTCAAAGACTTATGATAGGGTAGAGTGGAGCTTCTTGTCAAGGATGATGGAAGCCTTCAATTTCTCTTAGGATTGGATAGAATGGGTCATGAGCTACGTTTCTACTTCAACATAATTAGTGTTAATCAAAGGCCTTCCATCACAACCATTTGGAGCCACTCAAGACCTTTATCAAGGAGATCCTTTTTCCCCTTATTTTTTTTATCATATTGACTAAAGGCTTGAGTAGACTCATCTTGAGGACAAGACAACAGGGTTTGCTAATAGGTATCAAGGTGGGTGAGGAGGTTTTGACTCACCTATAGTTTGTGGATAACACAATATTGGTGGGAGTAGCCAACTTCAGGAAAGCAAGAATGATCATAGATACTATTAATGTTTACCTTAGGGTCACAAACCAAGTCATCAATGATAAGAAATCCAAAGTGGTCTTCAATATTGATTGAAGGCTTCAGGGTCAAAATTTTAGAGATATTGAAATTCGCAAGGACTTTTCTCCTAGTGGTATATTTGGGGGCCCCTTTGTATTTTAGAAAACTAAATATAGCTATATGGAGGAATCTTTTGGATCATATCAAAGAAATAATTAACCATTGGTCCCACAAATGGTTAACCTTTTGGGACATCTAAACTTTTTTGTAGTCAATAATTTAGGCCATGCCAATTTGTAAATTTTATATCCTTGTTGCCCCACATACCCTATAGAAAGAGTTAGACAAGATGGCTAGAAAAATTCTATGGGGAGGAGTAAAAGGCGAGAGGAAATGAGCCTTAGTAGGTTGGGAGAAAGGAAGTCAGACCAAGGTAAAGAGAGGTTTAGGACTAAGAATATCAAATTTAAATAATAAATTTTTGTCTAGAAAGCTTTACTAGAGGTGGATCTCCCAATAAACTTATTTATTCAATAGAGTTTTAACTAGTAAATATTTGGGATAGATAAATCCAAATGAGTTGAGTCATTTCTCTTTGGATGGTAATGGGTCCTTATTGTTGCAAGCTCTAAAGTTAGAATCTCAAGTAGTGAAATATGGATTATTTCGAAAAGTGAGGAGAGGGGAGAAGGCATAATTTTGGACAGATTCATGGGATCAATACCCACCTATCATTGTTGATTTCCTAGAACTGCAACTAGTAAAAATAACCATGGAAAGCAAGGGTTGAATCTAGATTGAAATTTATGTCAACACTAGTTAACAAAGTGATAATAGGTTAAAGCAATTTAAGAAGTTGGATGAGTGGCGAATTCCAATCCCTTCGGAATTGACACTCATCATGACTAAAATCTTGGTAAAAATATTTCTCATAGGTAGAGACGAGGAGAATGAATTAGCTTGGGGCTATTGGAGCTTTAGAGTCTACACAGTGAAATATGGATATGATAAGATCCTTCTAGGACATCCTCCTCATGCATATCAGGTTGAGGATTGGAGAAATATTTGGCAGTCTAAGGGTTGGCGAAAGTAAACTTCTTTGCCTGAAAATTCATGCACAATGGAATTCTTACTTTTGATAATCTGATATGTAGGGAAATTTTTGGTTCATCGTAATGTGTTTTATGCTATAAAATCAAGGAAACATTTGACCACTTGATATTTCAATGCTTGTTATTGCGCTAGATTTGGGAGCAATGGGTTTTAGCTTATAAAATCCAATTCAATGGTGATTTGAATCAGATTAATATTTGGGAAATATGGAAGAGGGATAGATTTAAATATGAATATTTTCAAATCAATTGGAAGCTTGGATTAAAATTTATTTGGTGGCAAGTGTTGTTGGAGAGAAATGATAGAATTTTTAGAGAAACCTTTTCATCATTGGGTGGTGTCTAGTAGATCAGTTGGAGTAAAGTCACAAAAATTGTGGCAGTAAGAGAAAACTCAGGACAATATAAGAATAATAGAGAAGGAAGCCAAAGTGCAAGAGGAGCAAGACATAGCTAGTTGAAAATTATCCCCAAAAGGTTGGATTAAAATTAATACTGATGCAACTAGAAAAGGTAATTCGAGTAGAGATGGAATTAGAATGATCTATAGGAATCATGTTGTGACAGTCCTCTATGGGGAACTACAGGATCTAGCAAGGGCCACAAATAATGAAGCAAAAGCCTTAGCTATCAAATTTGTTTCTATATGAGCAATAAGACAAGGTTATAGGAGGATAATCATAGAATCAGATTCTCAAATCTTGGTAGAACCTCTGGAATGCATGAGGAACTTTGCTTTAGAGACATGGAGGTTGAGGATTCTTGTCACCCAAATTAAGGAATTGTGAAGGGAATTAGATGATGTGATTATGATTTATGTGGGTATATCTCTAAATACAGTGGTAGATTTCCTAGCTAATATGGGTGCTAAGGAAGAGGTAGGGGTTCAATGGCATAGTGGCATGGCTATCGAGGATGAGAGGATTAGGCAGGTTAGTGAGGAAATCCAATGTTTAGCTAATTTGGACAACCATTGTAGACATATGGTTAGGAGATTTGACTCCAATGCAGATCTCTTTTTACAGTTATAAATAAATGTTCTTATAAGCTAAGGCTGGGAAGAGTCTCATACCAACTTGTAAATAATATTTTTTTAATATAATTTTTTCAAATTCTTTAAAAATAAATATAAAATTTTAAATACAAAAATATTTATAATTATATAGATATACCATTATACGATACTGTAACACCCTAAAATTGACTCATATTAATTTATCCTAAGTTTAAAACATTCAAAAAATGATCAAAACCACTTGTTAGCCTCTTGCATCATTTTTTGTGCTCGCACTAAGTCAGTTTTTAAACCTCCTGATGATATCGGCTCTATATGGCCAATATCGGACCTAAATGTGCAAGATCAGATGTCCGATATCACCCAAAACTTAAAACTACCTAGAACAGTAAAATGACAAATTGGTTACAACACCTTTTGTCTATATCTGACTAACTGTGCGGAGGTTATGAGATCGGATTCGTTGATCACACCCATATTGGAAGAAGCTGCAACCTCTATTGTTTTTGGCCCAACCTCTCCAAACTACCTAGCCTATTTAATCAGGCTTCCTTCCCTTGATTTATCCTTGGCTCCTAACTCTCTAGCGTGTTATTCACTCTCTCATACTTGATAACATAAGTACATTTCACAGTTTTCAGGCTTTTTATTGCAAGTTCGAAGGACTAGAGTTGCGCATTGGGTGGTTTTATGCGATATTGGACATCCGGTAACGATATCGAACGTACGATCTTGCCCCTGCAAGTCTGATATTGTCTGTAGGTTGCTTAGGGTAACTATAGACCTTCTATTTGCATTTTTGAACTTCTATTTTGCATTTTAGGATTATACGTGTTATTATCATCTTAGCTTTAGCATAAAATTCTATTTTTTCATACTTGAAGTTCACCATTTGCATCATTGCATTGCATTATTAATGTCATTGATCTATGTTCCCATTGTGTCATCTCAAATATTGCATATTGTGAGTCCATATAGTTTAATTTGTACTTGACCAAGTCTATATCAGTGTTGCAAAATCTTTGTTTTTTGTCAAATTGTGAAATTGTAGGTTTTGGATCAGATTGACTCTGTTGGTATGAGATCGACTCTATTGGTATGAGATCGACTCTATTTATACAAGATCATATATCCGATATCACTAGGTTAGATCCGATATTTCTTGCAACAAATGAACAAACTCTACATCAAACATTTAGGTTGAGTAAGTCTATCAAATTTCTTCCATAAGCAAATACTGCATTTATTTGTTCTCTATAATTCACTATTTGTTGTATTCATTGAAATCTAAATTGCATTTAGTATAGATTAGTTGCATTGGCCAAACTAAGTTATTATGAGCGCAATAAAATAACACATCAAACAAACTCCCAACCCTAGGCATAGAAACTGCCATAATAAATGTTTCTTGGTGAACCCACTCAATTCGTCGAAAAATCACCAAAGAGAGCATGACCTCAAGCGCTCTCCTATGAGGTGTAGACCTATCATTTTTCCATTCCCCTTATAGGCGTGAATCCATTAGCCTAAAGGAAATAAGTGCAAAAATTTTAGAGCTACATTATTTGGTGAACCCGATGTGAATAACATAGACATATTTTTTATTTATAAAACACAAAAAATCATAAAAATTACAAAAAAATAAAATATAATATTTATTATCATTTGTATAGGTATATATAACATATATACACAAGAATTTAAAACATATATATACAACGTGTGTGTATATATATATATATATATATATATATATATATAGATATATATAGATATAGATATGGATATAAAACAAAATGCCTAGAATTTTAAGAAATGGAAAACAAATAAAATCTGATGAACAAGATCAGGAAAACATTGATGACAGGGTAATTATTGAAGATGATAAAATCACAAAACAAGGTGAGGATGATAATGGAGAAGAAGATGAAATAGATGATCCTACTAAGCCTTATATGGATGTTGAAGGTAATGTTAGCTTTAAATCTATCCAACACTTTTATGAGTTTCTAAAAAATAATATAGATGAAATTAATCATGTGATAAAGACATAAGAGTTACTCCCAATGGGAGATTATTCAACGGAGGTCGCTTTAGAAGCTGATTTTTGGATACATGTAAACCCAATGACATACATAAATAGAAAAAATCAAGATCAAGTTGGACCATCTCAAAATAACAATAAAAAAATAGATTCAAACAATCAAAAGCCAACAACATAACAAAATTCCAAGCAAAAACAAAATTCTCCTTCTCAAGCTCCTAATCAACAAATAGCTACATCATAAAGAGCTAAGAAAATTCAAAATACCAATCATCACCAATAGAAAGTTCAACAAAATACAATCTCATATAAGTTCCATAACACTATTCCCACAAACACTTTACAAAATAGTATTTCAATTGGAAATCCTTATGTGACAACACAACCATATCATCAAAGACACAATAACATGGTACAACAAAATCAATTTAGTGAGTAGCCACAAGGACTTGAATCCTTGTTTAAACAATTAGCTTCAAGTCTAGATCATATAGATCCCTACCGTCCCTCATACAGTTATAGAGAGATGTGTACCCAACCCTTGGATCCTATTATTGTTGCTCAACCTTACCCCAAACATATCCTATACCGGTCCTACCGATTTATAAAGGAACCGAAGATCCTATTGAGCATCTTCGCATGTTTAGGACAACCTATCATGACATTTCTTATGATGACTTGTTGTTATTAAAAATGTTTCCTAAAAGTATCGGAGGCATAGCCTTGGAATGGTACTATCAACTACCAACAAATTCTTTAAGAAACTTTGAAGAGACGGTGAAAATGTTTGTTCACCAATTTAGTGCATACATAGAAAGACATGTCACTATTAAGGATTTATATAACTTGAAACAAGGGAGATGAAAGCTTTGTTGAGTTCTTGACTAAATGGAGATAACTCTTAGGAAATTTGCATTTTGCATTACCTCACCGAGAGATGTTGGAAATATTCATTTGCAATTTACAAGAACAATTATCTTATGAACTTATTTCAGCCATAGTGACATATTTTGATCAAGCTATAGACTTAGCAAGAAGGGTAGAAGATGCTCTCATCAGAAGAGAACAATTCAAGAAGAAGGATGAGGATAAAACTTCCAAAAACCAATATAATAATAAAAAAGTAGTAGGTGATGGAGTTACTGATAGTAGAAATACCTCAAACATAAATACTACAGAATCAATGAATATGTTTTTGTTAAATATTCCTGATAAACCTCCAAGGGAATTCACAAGACTAAATCAGCCCTTAACATTGATTTTACCTCAACTATTAGAACAAGGTTTAATATGGTTGTCAGAGATAAGACAACCATATATTACTGTAGCTGGATATAGGGCTAATATACATTGTAATTTTCACCAAGTGGATGGACATTCAACCAATTCTTGTAAACGATTAAAACATATGATACAATATTTTATTGATAAAGATAAAATGAAAGTACAACAATTTCCTACAAACAATAATACTCAAAATAATACCCAAAAATAACCAACTCAAAATACAAATTAAAACCTAGATATTTTTCAACATCCTTTACCCAAACATGGTAAAGAGGCTATAAAAAAATTAGAACATCATAATGTTTCTCCTCCAAATCGATATGTGGGAATCATCAACAACTTCTTACCACATAAAAATCTGCAAAATTCTTATGTGCCTACTCAATATGCAGTTACAATTAGGCCCATACAATATTTTCAATATTCATCTTTAGAAGACACAAAAAGTGACATAGAAAGTGAAATGAGCATTACTTCAAATAATTCAAATAGTTTTGAATATGAGTTAGATCCAATTCTTCCTATCACAAATTTACTAGTTTCAACAGAATCATTCCCTATAAGAATGACCACTCAACCCTCATGTCAACAAACACTTTCAATTGAACAAATAGTAAATGCTAGACCTCACTTTGGTCACTTACAAAACAATAACATTGTGGGCACTATTGGAGATCACTAGACAACAAGATCAAAATCAAAATTCTCAATCAGAAACTCAAACAACTGATCAAGATAAGGATATTACAAAATCCCTTACCCAATCATCAACAACAGGAAAATAATCAATTGTCATATCATAATGTGCCTCATAACAATGATATTATTAGTTTAGTAGTAGAGACTATAACAAATCAAGTTCTTGCCCAACTAAAACATTTTGACAAGTAGGAGATAAATTCTTCATCCAACCAACCTTCAAGACCTCTCTTAGTTTTGAAGAATAATATAAAAGAAGATACAAGCATATAAAACCCGTCTTGAGTTTTTAAGGACAATCATCCACATAAGATATCTCTTTTGTAACTTTTAGGAACCTCTCCTATTCATAGGGAATATTTGTTCTTTATTCTCTCTTTCTTTATCGTCACTACAACAAGTTCTCTATTATTCCTCTTTATCTTTATTGCCACATTTTGTCCGTCACCTTTTATCCTTCATTCTCTCTTTCATTATTGTTATCACATCAAGTTATCTATTATTTTCCTCTTTATTATCATCATCGTCTTTTGTCCATCACTTTTCTTCATATACATCTACTTATCATTCTTCATCACAACAATCTCAACTATCAACCAATCAACTTCAGTCACCTAAACCACAACCAAATTGTCCTTCAAAGCCTCCTTTTATTTTGAAGCCACCTTAGAAATGTTATGCACAAATCACTTTTAATATTGTATATATAGCATTTTTTTTTTATATATTATCAATTTTATCAAATCACAAAATAAACCAAAAGAAGAAAAAAAACATGAAAATTTTCCAAAAATATTTCAAATTGTTAAGTTCTCAATCTTTGCATCAGTGTGTGTTGTTTTCCAAAAATTCAAGTTATATTTTATCTTATTTCGGATAAACTCAAAAGTTATCTCGAACCACTCACTTAATTTACATCTTTATTAAATTTTGATTTCGTCATTCTGATTATAAATCCCTCTTGTACAAAAAAGCACTACTAGTTAACTAAATAAAATTTTGAGTTTTGGGAACTGATCTTGCTACTTCTTAAACCAAGAACACATTTTCACATCTTAAAATGATTTTTGCAAATTCGAAAAAGGATACTACATAGTAAGTCTTAGTTCCTTAAGCAAAAAGTTCCCTTGCTATCCTATTATGCGCATGGTCTAGAATACTGAGAATTGGCAAAAGGACAAGCTCCCCCTTGCCCGAATAAAATCCCTTGCTCCTTGATTAATATGAGAAATTATCCAAAAAAAAAAAGCAAAAGAAAAATAAAAAAAAAAGAAAAAAAGAAAAGAAAAATAGTTTTACTACAAAAAGTAATAACATCCCCTTGTTCAAAAAATGGACAAGAATCCCTACTCTAAAAATCAAAAGAAAAGAAGGGGGTAGTGAGCTTGAATCCCTGGAATTTCTTAGTTATTCGAAAGCCATGAGGTGAGCCCCATAACATGCGGTTTGTGCCCAAACCACATGGCCTTGGGTAAACCTTTCGCATGGCGATATGTTTGTCACATTAGCGATCTTATTTTGTATAGACCAATGTACGCTTAAGGATAACTAGCTTTTAGAGACTCGAACTACAAAATAGCTAAATCTAACTGAGTACAAAAATCATGGTACATGAACTTGTCATTTGCACACACATTGGTTCTTAAATGGCTTGCATCATTACCTTACTTTAAAAACTCGTAAATTAATTTCACAAACACACATATTTGATCCTTGAGAGATTTTGTATCATTATGACAAATCAATATGGATAGAAAACTCATAATTCACACACTGGTTCTTGAGAAATTTGACTTTGTCTTAGAAATAATTTAAAATATTTCTTTGAAATTTTGTTAGAAAACAATTAGTTTATAATCATTTGCATTAATTCCTATCACTTCATTCTAGTAATCACATATATTTATATCATCTTCAAAATATTCAAATATGCAACATAATGATTTGTCTCAAATAATCATTGCATTCCAAAATTACACATAATCATTCTATCATGCATTGCATTTTGACTTCGTGATGATGGTATAATTCCTAGTAATTTTTTTCTCAAATTTCACACTAGGAATTCTATGCCTAGCGCAAGTCATCCTTACCAATTTTTAGGCTTAAATCAATTCATATTTCACGCAAAATAAATAATATTTCCAAATATGTGACATAATTATTTGTTTCACATCAATTTGTATTTTAAGAACAAGCAATTTCATATTATCGTTCTTTGTATTTTGACTTCACGATGATGGTATAATTCCTAGTAATTATTTTCTCAAATTTCACACTAGGAATTCTATGCCTAGCGCAAGTCATTTTTCCTAATTTTCATGCTTAAATCACTTTATTTTCTCATAACAATAATCTTTCTTAAAAAAATCAAAATCAACATCTCCTTCAATCATCATAAGCCTCAAGATTATTCTTGAGCCCCACAAAAACTTTTCTATTATTAGCAATACAAAAACTTCCTCACAACAAGATTTGCTTCATGACCTAGCAAGCACTGATCTCCACCAACGGTCACATAACAACACACCATCCTTTGAGGATCATTGCTAATCCATCAAATATATCATCATACAAAAACATTTTTTTTTAAAACATACTTTTCAAAAATAAATTCATTTTTTTTATGCTAAGCATGATCAAAATATTTAAAATCCCAAAGCATGATTATAAGAAATTCAAACATTTGTAATCAAATATTCAAAATAAAATCATTCAAAGTCACATAAGACAAGAAAGATCAATATATATATATATATATATATATATATATATATATATATATATATATCTCAAAAAGTCTATATACAAAATGAAGTCAACTAGTATGCCACAATATCCAAACTCGACATACTCAATCACTAAGAAATAATAGTACAAAAAGAAGCTATACATGTGGATCACTCTCTAGAAGCCCTAGAACTCTGAGCATCGTCATCCCCACCAGTGGGTTGTGGTGGTCTTAATACTCCTACTCTTGTAGTAGTGGTTATCATGGAAATCGAGCGAGATCTCGAGTGACTCGAAGTAGCAGGCATATCAGGTATTGTAGGCTCCAACTGTCTCTAGTCCATAGGCACTACTACAAAATATAAAACATGATAAAAACCCATCAGCTAAAGAGCCCAAGCTAGCACTCTCCCTGAGTCACCTCTCTCCGAGTGAGTCGACTACAAAGACGTGGGAGCTGGAGCCACAACTCCCTATCCCACTTGTGCCTGAGCCTGTGCCTATGCAAGCTCTGCCTCTAGAGTCTGAATCCTAGCCCTCAAAATTGCATCCTCTGTCTCTAGAGTCATAATCTTGGTCTTCTGTATCATAGTATCCTCCCTCATACTAGTGAGCTCCCCCAATAGAGCAGCCATCTTGTTGATCTCCCCCGCCTATGTCATAGTTCCCTTCCTGAGTGAGTTAGGCCTCCTCTCTTATTGATGATATACTCTCATCTCCTCTTTAGTACCCTTGGATATCTCCCCTATCCAATAAGTCCTTCCTGATCTGGATCCTCCCTAGATCATATGCCCTCCCCTAGTGCGAGATCTCTCTCCTAGGGGGTACCTATATCTTCTACTACTGCTGCTAGAAAACTGGGCATCGTTGTTCTCGGACTTGCTCAACTACCTACTCTACTGTAGTCCTTGGCCTGGTAATTCATGTAGGCCGGATCTTGGCATACCACTCACTATATTTGTCTATCACCTCAGCATTGTATCCATCAGTCGTAGTGACCACCTCATCATCTGGTTGTGGATACATAAATTGGGACATGTTGGGAGCACCACTCACTGTAGTAGCATCCCGAGTCACCCTAGAATAAGGGACGTCCCTAGTCCTAAATATCCTACTACAACCCGAACTATTGCATAACTCAGTCAACATGATGCAGCTCCACCTCTCTCTGCTCCATACACAACAAAATGACTTACCTCATGTGAGCCAGCTCATATGCATCCTCTCCCCACCTTGGAAGCTCCCTCCAAGGTCTCCAACAAATAGCATTCATCGTCAGCTCATCAACTAACTTCCTCCCTGTGTTGAGGTTGATTTATCTATGATGCCCTCTATGCAGGTGCCAATAGAATGCCCTGGACCTATCCTCCTCCACCCTAGGCCTCCCATCCTCTGCTCGTGTCAAAGGTAATCTTGTAGGTCTCCTGATGGACATGTGTTCTCATATTCAAGAAAGAAGTAAGTACACAACCTTACCCCTCTTGTAGACCACCCTATAGAGTGTCCTATATAATTGCCACAAAATTTAGGGGCCCTAGGCAAAGTGGATACGTTGATACTGCATGTCACAAACAAAATCTGTTAAGGTCCAAGGCAAGTGACGACCACTGATATGGCACAACAATAATCTTACCATCGTACCACTCAGCACAACTGTCAACCTGGATACTCCCTTTGTCTGGCTTAGCTTGTTGCTGCCCACTCCACCCTTCTAAAGGTCAAAGCTAGGATCCCCAGACAAGCGTCGCATTGCCTGGCCCTAATTTCTAGATGTAACTATGTAAGCATCCCTAATAGGTACCTGAAGAATCCTCTAAAGTAGGGGTCATCTCCCCTATCGATAATTGAAAGCAAGAACCTATATACCATCTCTTTGCCAAAGTTGTGAGAAGTCTCAGGTCAATCAATATTTGTGGCATTTTCACCACATACCTCAACCCAACCGCATCAAGTGCGGTCCTCTCGTCATTTGAGAGTGCACCCAAATCTGCCTAGAGACCACTGTATCTCCATTCCATGTTCTTTAAAATTGCTTTTTGCAACAAAATAAAATTAAAGTTAGATCGGACCTAAATTTACATAATCAAATCTAAAGCTACAAATCATACCTAATTGTTCAATATCGAACCTAGTTTGACGATATCGGATCTCATGATATCACCAAAATTTGCTCGATATTGATAAGATCGGACCTATTTTGACGATAACAAAAGTCCGATATCGTCAAAATAAGACCGATCTTGCAAAAATCAGTTCGATCTTGCAGCACGACTACGCGATGACAACCGTGCCCTAAAAATCTAAAAATTTGAAAATTTAAAAGCAAAAACATGAAATCCCTAAGCTAAAGAGGTTAAAGATCCTTACCTGTATGCTCCTCTCCCTCGCTCGCACCTAGTTTGCTCGATGTGGAACCACTACCAAATTTTCTCCCTAGAGCACAGTTTCAGCAATAGTGATAAATGAAAATGAATTACGGTTTACCCTAAATAATTCTTTTTATTTCATTTTACCCTCAATTTGCAAATTTTGATTTTTCCACCAAACGTAGAGTTTGGTGTAAAAACTCAAAGGGGGTAGCACACGTAATGCAGTTTGCAGTAAAAAATTTAAACATCAATAAATTTTGCAATAAATTTTTGCTTGCTCGAAAAGTGTGCCATCCTTTTCTTTAACGCATATTTTTTCAAAAATGCGCTAAAGAGGGGGTAAAATGTAACACCCTAAAATTTACTCATATTAATTTATCCTAAGATAAAAACATTCAAAAATTGATCAAAACCACTTGCTAACCTCTTGACGATATCGTGTGACAGTCGTTTTTTGTGCCCGCATTAAGTTAGTTTTAAAACCTCTTGACGATATCGGCTCTATTTAGCCGATATCAGACCTAAATGTACGAGATCAGATGTTCAATCTTGCCCAAAACTAAAAACTGCCTAGAACAGTAAAACGACAAATTGGTTACAATGCCTTTAGTCTCTATCTGCCTAACTGTGCAGAGGTTACAGGATTAGATTCACCGATCACACCCAAATTGGAAGAAGTTGCAACCTCTACTGTTTTTGGCCTAGCCCCTCCTACCTACCTAACCTGTTTAATCAGGCTTCCTTCCCCTAATTTCTCCCTGGTTCTTGACTCTCTAGCGTGTTATTCAGTCTCGCATAATTGATAACATAAGTATATTTCATAGTTTTCAAGCTTTTTCTTGCAGTTCCAGAGGACTAGAGTTGTGCATCGGGTGGTTTTGTAAGATATCGAACATCCGATAACGATATCAGACGTCTGATCCTACCCCTGCAAGTCTGATCTTGTCTATAGGTTGCCTGGGGGAATTTATAGACCTTTTGTTTATATTTTTGAACTTCTATTTTACATTTTAGGATTATACTTGTTATTATCATCTTAACTTTAGCATAAAATTCTATTTTGTCATACTTGGAGTTCACCATTTGCATCATTATGTTGCATTATTTATGTCATTGATCTATGTTCCCACTGTGTCATCTTAGATATTGCATATTGTGAGTCCATATAGCTTAATTTGTATTTGACCAAGTCTATATCAGTGTTGCAAAATCTCAGTTTTTTGTCAAATTGTAAAATTGCAGGTTTTGGATCAAATCAGCTCTGTTGGTATGAGATCGACTTTGTTGGTATGAGATCGACTTTGTCTATATGAGATCGAACATCCGATATCGCTAGGTTAGATCCGATATTGCCTACAACAAGTGAACAAACTCTACATCAGACATCCGGGTTGAGTAAGTCTGTCAAATTTCTTCCATAAGCAAATACTGCATTTATTTGTTCTCTATAATTCACTATTTGTTGTATTCATTGAAATCTAAATTGCATTTAGTATAGATTAGTTGCATTGGCTAAACTACTGATTGTGAGCGAAATAAAAGAACACATCAAACAAACTCCCAACCTTAGGCGTGAAAACTGTCATAATAAATGTTTCCTGGTGAACCCACCCAATTCGTCCAAAAATCATCAAAGAGGGCACGACGTCAAGTACCTCTCCTCTGAGGTGTAGACCTATCATTTTCCCATTCCCCTTCTAGATACATATCCATTAACCCGAAAGAAAAGAATGCACAAATTTTAGAGCTATAAATACCCATTACAAAAAAACCCATACATACATGCATATATAAAATAATAATAAATTAACTTTTTTTCACTAAATATTTTTAATTATATATAGTGATAAAGATTCCCTACAACACATGCACCTAAAAAAAAGTTGATGTGTTATTTGAAGATTTTTAATGAAAGAGAACAAACTATTTTAATAATTATAAATATATTATTATCAATGAAATTTTGGTTTAATGTTTGAGATGTATAAATGATGTACCCCACACCAAGGTTCAAATTTCAGAAACAAAAAGAAAAAAAACTATATAACTTGATATAAATAATTAATGTAATCTAATATACTAAAATAACCCTTTCAAAACTCTACTTTAAAAATATATATTATTTTAAACCTTATAAAATCACAAACAATAACCATAACATTTTGACTATTTATTATGCTACATACCTGACAACATCCTTTGACTAATCACAAATTTGACTACATACTATTTTGTTTGGTTATAATATAAGAGAGTGAGTAATATAAGAGAGTGAGTATGTGTTAAATGATCATTTTATTATTCTTTGAAAATTGCCATGGCTTATTGCGTGTCCATTACCGGCGGAAGAGCACCCAGTGGTTGGAGTATTATAATGTGCCAAACGAGGACGGTATAGTATTTTTAAAATAAATTATTAAAAAAATTTATAAACGTTTATTATTTATAATCATATAAACACAATTAAAAACTTCTTAAAATGATGATAGTGTTGCACAAGGTAATACTTCTTATAGTATAAGTCGACTTATTTTTTGTGTATATGTTGATAGTGTTGCACAAGGTCTTATAGTGTAAGTCTGACTTATTTTTGGTGTATATGTTGGTCCTTGTAATTAGATTTGATCTTTTTATATGCATTAATATTATTTTTTTTATAAAATTTATATAAAAATAGATAGTTGGTAGTGGTTGAGTGTTTGTTGATAAGTTGTTTGATTTGATTTTTTGGAGGGTTGGGTTCAGTTGATTTTGTCTTTATCCAACTACCTTGGGTTTATAGTGGTGGCGTGCAAGTTTGATCTCGAGTCATATTTGCATCAAGCAAAAGGTGTTACCAATTATCCTATACAACTAAAAAAATAACCTTGAAATATCTTATAGACCTTAATTTTATGGTTTTTATTTTTCTTTCTATCTTAAATACGAAGTTCTTTAAAGAGGTTTGTAAATTTGAAGAGGATCTTCATAATTAAACCTGCTCAAATTTAAAAACCTCTTAAAAAACTTCGTATTTAAGATAAAAAGAGATCATAATTAAATCTGCTTAAATTTATAAACCTCTCTAAAAAAACTTCTTATTTTTTATTTTTATTTGTGGAAAACATCCCAAAAGGGATACCACTTTCGGGTAAGACCCGAGGAGGCAGGGGTATCTAAAAAACTTCTTATTTAAGATAGAAAGAGATCTTCATAATTAAATCTGCTCAAATTTATAAAGCTCTTTAAAGAACTTTGTGTTTAAGATAGAAATGACTGTAGATGCAATCAACTCCCCTATGGATAAAAACAAATTGTGAAGACTTTAGAATTTTGAATAAGAAGGTAGAGTTGTATACCATAGAAAGGATTGTGGATGCAATCAACTCCCCTATGGATAAATTAAATTATGAAAACTTTAGAATTTTGAATAAGAAGGGTAGGGTTGTATACCATGATTTAGTACTTTAATTATATATTTTTTGTGTTGAAGTAAGATGAAGTAAATAGGATGCACAACTAGGACCGAACTCTTTGGGGGCACAATGAGGACCTTTCTCCTCGTGGTTTACACTTGAGTAACTTGGATAACAGTCTCACGACATATCACTAACATGTCCCCACAGGACTAATTGAATAACTATACGAAACATCTTTTTTTTTTTTTTGATAAATAAAACATTAATTAAATAATTATATATTGAATAAGCAACATCCGAGGTCCAAGGTTCAAAATGTGGGGGGTGAGTGTATGTTCATCAAAAAAATAAAAAAATAAAAATAAGCAACATCCTCCCTTTCATATGACTTATGACTTATAGATATTAAAAACTACCTTATAACTTAGTCCTTATTGAAAAAAACTGTAATAATATATTTTTGGATTTTCATCTATAAGACTCAAGTTCAAACCTTTATATAAGGGATTGAGACCCTTTCAAAAATAAATGTTTTACTCTAAAGGAATAAACCAGTTAATAATAGTGATCGAGTGCTTATCAATGGACTACCAAGATTCAATTTCTTGGACGGTCACAGTCCTATTAACTTCAACTAGAGCTTATAACAGTGACATCTAAGTTTGATTTGGAGTCATACCTAGTATCAAGTAAAAAGTATTACTGATTTTCATATGAAAAAAACTACTTCTATTACTTTACTTTACAACATCATCGTCATGTGAGATCTTATTGATGTTATATTTTTTTCCTTCACTTATGTCTTAGTTATGGAGATATGAGAGGAGTTGATAACCTTTATATATTTGTCCATCCCACCACCAAATTAGTGCAAATAACTTTAATATTTAAAAAATTATAATAATATTAATAATTTATAATAATAAATTGTTTTTATAAGTATTATGTGAATAATAGTTATCATGTTTTTTAATTTTTAAACTTAAAAATTATAAAATTAATTTTTAATTTATTAATATTTAGATTTATAATTTTAAAATATAAAATTATTTTTTAATTTATTAATATTTAAATTTATAATTTTAAAATATTGTTAAATAATCATAACATTTACATGAAGATTGGTTAAAAACTATTTTATACCTTTACTTCATATTTTTTTGATGTAGCATTAATGCCTTTCCTCTTTCCTTTTGTCTTATTTATGGAAATATTTAAGGGATTTATAACCTTTATATATTTCCTCTTTCCTACTACCATTGAGTGTGAATAAGTTCAATATTTGTACGATGCTAATGGATTTTTAAAGGTAAATTGAAAGAATAGGCGAAAATTAATATTAATAATTTATTAAATTATGTTCATCGTTTGTAGTGTAGTTGGTTTTCAAAATATGACAACACTAATAAATGAGAGGTTCATGTTTTAATCACCTTTGTGCATATTCTAAGATGACGTCAATAAATGAGAGGTTCATGTTTGAATTATCCTTGTGCGTTTTCTAAGTGCAGTTACTTCCAATCGGGGGTTTAGTGTTCCAACCATCCTTTATTTTTGTACATAAAACATTTTGTGGTTTTTCTTTAGATAGCGGTATACTCGGATGGATGGGATGATGTTGTCGATCACCTAAGAGTAGCTCTAGAGGTTTTCTTTTTATCGAAGAGGTTTAGTTTCGGAGGGGGACAACACAATGGTTCGAGATTTGGTTCTTTTTCGAAAGGTTCAAGGTTCAAACCGCGGTGTGTTTGTGGGTGTGTGTTAATCCCATGTTGATAAGCTTAGCTTTTGGCCTTACAAGGGGTCATGGTTAGGTGGGAATGCTCAGCCTTAAGCATTGGTTGTAAGGTTTCTCACACTATCCAAATCCAAAAATACATATTATTAAATTATAACGAGTAATTATTTCTATGAGCATTACAAAAATGATTGATAGTGATTGATAGTTATTTAAAAGTTTTTTCTTTTAAGATTTAAAAGTTGTAAAAACTAAAAAATATATTTAAAAAATTTTAGATTTATGATTTTAAAGTATATTGGACAAGTTTATTAATATTTATATTGGAGCCTTGATCTGATCTGCATTGTTATAGGGTTCTATTGCTTTCTTTTACTTTATCTTAGTCAATTGTCTTTACTTTAGTGGTTAGGGTTTATATGGCATATATGCCTCTTTTTTTCATTCTCAAGGATATTCTTGTTAGGCTCTCCTACTATGCCTTTTGACCTCTGGTATTTTTTGATGTATGTTTGGCATTGCTCGGGGATTAATGTTTCAGTATTTCTAAGTTGTTTTCTAGCAAGCTTTTAGTTGGGAGGTTAGTATGTTAGTTTTTTTGTTATTTCCTTGGATAGGATTTACTCTATTGCTTCTGTCCTAATTTGTTGTATACAAAGTACTCTTTTGCTGGGTACCCTGGTCTAAGTTTCCGTTGCTATATCTACATGGTCTATATTGGAATATTATGTAATAAGGTTTTGGGATCCTATTAAAATCCCTTGTAAATATTAATCAACCTACCAAAAAAAATATTTATATTTTTATGAGAGTTTAATGTTAATTGTTATGGCCATATTGACCTTTGCATGCAATTAAACATGGTTATAAATCAATTAGTTATTTTAAACATAAAAATTAAGAACTTGAAAATTTCTTAAAAATATGTTTAAAGAACAACTAAAGAAAGTGATCGAAGATTTTTTTTTTATTGGTAAAAGGGGTTTTGAAAGGTTCTTGTAATATTTTACAAAAATATGAGAGCTAGGAGATGGTATCCTAACCGGACCAAAGCAAAATCAAGAAACCCTCTATGGGCCAACAAAGAGGAGCTACATAAACCAACAAATGGCCCACGCAAGGGCAAAAGAGGAAGCCTTTAAAGGCAAGAAGATAAGCCCTCATAAGGACGGACAAGGAGGAGAGAAGAGTAAATACAACCCAAAAACCTCCTCGATAAAAACCAAAAACCTCGCAAGACTGGACAACGAAGCTAATACCAGTGTTGTTGGTATTACGACTTGCATCAATCCGCTCATTATTGCCCACCATAATTTTGAACTCATCCAAAATTTTGTATCGGTATTTGTACTCCTCCAAGAGAGCATCTGCTTGAATTAGTAGGGATTGATGTCAGTGAATTCTATACTATAGAAGATCCTTCATACGTGGCCAAAAGTAAAGGAGGTATCCAATCATACACAAAAAAAACCTCTGATCACTATTGTCATCATCATGCTAGACATACTCCATGAGAGACTCAACATCTCCCAAAGGAAGAGGTACACGTGTCTCAACAAAGTTATGATTGTCACCACCACAAAGTGATTGAGCCAACTCAGGTTCCACCATGTAACCAATCCTCCACGTGTAACCACAGATAATACCCCTAGAATTGACCTTGATGTAAATTATCCATGCGTGTCTTAGGATAATGACTATGGATTCCACTCTGAAATAGAAACTCCACATGCCTCTGAAATCCACCTTGTAACAAGTACTCCATGTGCCTCTAAAATCCATCTTGTAGCAAAAAATCCATGCATAACACATAATGATGTCAATGAATTTCACATTGTAGTAAATCCTCCATACATGGCCAAGAGTAAGGAGGTATCCAATCATGCATAGAGAAAGCCTCTAATCACCACTGTCATCATCATGTTGGACATACTCCATGAGAAACTCAACATATTCCAAAGGATGAGGTACACATTTCATAACAAAGTTATGACTATCACCACAAATGAGTGTTTGAGCCAACTCAGTCGCTAGAGAAGAGGGAAACCAGAAGTAGATAAGGATAAAACTGATAAAGCTCCATAAAAGGAAGGTGACAACTAAGGTGTTATAAAAGGACTTCCAACCCCACTAGACTCTTAGGATGAGTTCACAGGAAATACAAGGATTGAGAATTGACATCGAGTAAAGGAGAGAAGCTATTAGTCTAGATGGTAAGGTTGGGCACACTGACACCCAAGTTAGCTAAGAGGTCAAAAACTTGGTTACCTTATTTGTAGATATGTTGGATAGTAACATTATTGGAGGCACTAAGAAAGGTATTGGCTTCAAATATCAAGCTAGAGATATTCCAAGACATAGACTAGGTCCCTTTAAGGCTTTGAACGATGTTCAAGGAGTCACCTTCAACAATGAGGTTAGGACAATGAAGATGAGGCAGAAGAGAAAAACCTTGAAAAAGTGTTTGATCTTCAACAAAGTGATTGGTTTGAAACCCAAGGTCTTTTTCAAAGGTCAAAATGATCTCCCTTGCATGATTTTTTAAAATACCTCCAACATCAATAGGGCTAGGGTTGCCCTTGGCCACACAATCAAAATTGAATTTTATCCAACCCAGGGGTGGAGGAGTCCATTTGATGAGTGAACGATCAATCATTGACTTAAGGGGAGAGATAGGAAAAGAAGGAATCTTAAGGGACCTAGCCAAAACAATCTTCATCCAAAGGTTCAGGGGATCCAAATCCTGGAGTAACAGAGAGGTTCTCAATAGTTGCATGGAGAATTCAAGAGAGCACAAAATGACAGTTATGGATGGAGTTGTTGAAAGCTCTGGAGTTATGCTCACGCTAAATTTTCCATAAGAAATGGGGGAGACAGAAAGTCCAAAATTTTTTTAGGTGAAATATTATGAAAGGGTTGGGCCACTTTAAGCATAAGTTATTTAGGAGAAAAGGGGCTGCCCAAGCAATTCCCATGAAAAATAAGGAGGATAGAATGTTGAGAGAAAAGCTGCAAGACAGAAAGATGTGCTTGGTGTATTCACACGCATGATTGCAGAGGTAACAACAGTTGGGAATAGGTAGCCCACAAATTTGAAGATTAGGAATGGAAAGGATGTTGTCTTGGACAACAAGCCAAATAAATGAATTAACTTTAGGTGTCAGGTGCTTATTCCAGATAATATTCAAAGGGAACCAGGGATGTGCTGGACTTTCAGTAAGGAAGTATGTGGTTTTAATATATAAAATACCATTCTCACAGGGCAGCCAAAGGAGCTTGTCTTCCATAAATATTTTGGGGATGACACAAAGGCACAACATATTCGATAAAATAGAGGTAGCTCTTCTTTGATCATCATTCAAAACAAAATAAATGCATTTATCAATTCAAAACAAATACAAATTCTTTTGGTTACAATTGTCAATATATAGAAAAAGTTGTTCAATATGCACATGCATTTATATTGTCAGCACTTACTACATGGTTAAGAAATTTTATGTGCTATCAAAGTGATAATTTTAGAATCCCTCTCAAGGGTAACATTAGGGGAAATTTTTCTAGGAAATATCTCATTGTTTAGGAGCCATATCTTTCCGAAGGGTTATCTTATTTAGATGATTCATGAACCAATTTATGTAGAATTTGAACAACTTTAAAATGAGTGGTCATATGAATAAATCTAAACAATATTGAGGGAAATGACCTTGTGAAATTAGCCATCCAAAACAAGGATAGTGATGATTTTCAACTCATAGAAAACAAAATTGTAGATATCTTTAGGCAAGGTTTGGATGATGAGAGGAGCAATGGAGGGCTAGAACATCAACAAGGTAGGATATTTCATTTGGGCATAGACTTTTTTAGCTAGGTATAATTTATCCCTTCATTATATTAGAAGTTATGCATGCAAATTATTGTAGCTTTATTTTCAAATTATATAATTGCTATAGGATATACTGGTAAAATTTAGTAGATATTGAGTTATAGTTTTCTTCTTATGGATCTATTTATAGCTAAAACCTTAGAATTATCCCCAATATAGAGGTTAGAGGACCTCGCAAAGCAACAATCCTCATTGTTGATAAGGTAGTCATTGGTAAATTTAATGGATCTTGGCTAGGGGCTTTGAATTTAAGAAAATGGATTGATACAAGATGGAATTATTTAGGAGTGAGTCTATCCCTTTTTCCTAAAGGTTTCTTCCTATCCATTTTTTTTCTAGAAAAAAAGAGATAAAATCTTGAAAGGAGGTCTTTGGTTTATGGGAAAAGCACGTTTCTTCCTTACTTGTTGGTATGAAGGCTTTGCACCTGAAAACGTAAATCTATCCCTAGTACCTGTCTGAGTCAAGATGTATGGGTTACCCATTGAATTCTAGGAAATGGATACCTTCAAGGCAATATATAACACTTTGGTAGAATTCCTTGAGATTTCAAAAATTAGATAAGACAGAGTCTTGGCTATTTATGCCTGGATATTGGTCATGATTGATATTAGTAAAAATTTAACTAAAATAAATCATTCTTAAGTATGAGGTTAAGTTGTCGACTCAAACCATAGATTATGAACATATATCTTTTAGATGTAGAAGATGTCATGAGGTGGGTCATATTGAGAGATCATGCTCTAAGAAGAGTCCAATAGAAACATGTATGGAAAGATAATTCTATCCTTCTTCACAATGAAAACACAGAGATAGATCAACTATTTACGAACAATGATCACACCACTAATTTCGAGAATAGAATGAACGAATATTGGATTGCAATTAATAAATGCAGCGAAAGTATAAAATAATCAAATGCCACTTGAGGTGGGCACACCCTCGTCGTAAAGGCAAATATGCGAAGATTGCAAATGAAATATAAAAAAGATAATGAGAGATAATCATTTATTTATTCTACACTTGGATAAATAGTGATTTAAATGTAATACTTCATAATATAGCCGACGCTATATTATTTTAGGTATGTAACATGACTCCCCTCCTCGAAAATCTTTGTCCTCAAAGCTAGAAATGACTGGAAAATACTTTCAGATTCCTAGGTTGCAGCTTCGTCTAGTAGGCCCTGCCATTTGATGGGAAATTCTTGGATGTGACAAGAGCTCTGTATGCATGTTCTGCTTTGTAGAATGGCTTTCGGCTGGAGATATATACGCCCTTCTATATCTAGTATTGGTAATTCTGACTGAGAGTTCACTTTTTGGCCGATCACCTTGGCATGGTCATGGGATCTTTGGGAAGGTAGTCCCTTTGGTTTGTGGAAGACCTCTACGTAATGTGCTTCGATGTCCCATAAATCTGGAGCAAAAATACCCAAAGTTGCTCGAGATTGCTTTTTCAAACAATTAATTTGATTTATGAATTCGTATCCAACATTTTGTAATGTTTTCTCCATACTATGAGAGCTCACCATCTGTGATGGAGGAGTAGTAATGCCTTGTAAGCGAATGACCTGTCCGTTTTCCTTCCATTCCACAAATAATTTTTTGAAATTGAAGCTAACCGTGTCTAGTGTTTCCAACCACCCTACTCCCAAAATGACATCAGAGTTCCCTAAATTCATTACGAAGAGAGATCCATACCAAGTATAAGTTCCCATTTTAATGGAAACTTTAGATGTTTGCCCAATACATTGAGCGTTCACCCCGTTGGCTACTAGAACCTGGAATTTGTCTTTGTTGGACGAATTAATAAATAAATTTAAAGCTTTTGTTGTTTTGATGTCGATAAAATTGTGGGTACTGCCTGAATCAATTAGCACATTTATCTTTTTCTAGTGGAGAAATCCTGGTACCTTGATTGTATGGTGGGTTGTTAACCCCATGAGGGCATGCACTGAAATAGCCATTGTATCCTCTTCCTTCTCTTCTAGAATGATCGATAGTTCTTCTTGAATAGGTTCTTCCTGGTGGTATGTTTCTTCTTCTTCTCCTTCATATTGAGCGCATTCAATATGAAAGTTTTGTTTTTGTGCACATGCCTGTTCTCTGGGATGGTGATTGTGACATTTATAGCAGAAGTATCTTGATGGATGATCATTTCTGTGAAAAAAGTTGTTGCCATACGAAGGATGATTATAAGTTTCATGCTGTGTAGACAACTAAATTCTCTTCTCAGCTAGCTTGGCTATTCTTATGCAATCGTTCAACGAGGTTGGATTTTGAAGGTCCACCTCCACCTTAATATTTTCTTTCAAACCATTGCGAAAAGCTCCTACCACTGTGTCTGGACTGAGGTGTAATGCATACGGTAGTAAACTGGTGAATTCGGAGACGAACTCACTAACTGATCTTTCTTGCTTAAGAGATAACAATCTTACTGTGTATGATGATGTAGCTCCTTCATCAAATCTTTCTAAAAAATAGGTAGTGAAATTCTTCCAGCAAACAGTAGCTCCTTTCTCGCGTTTAAGCCATACGAACCATTGGTAAGCCTCAGTGCCTAATTTTGATGTAGCGAAAGGGACTTTATCAACATCCTTAATTTGGTATAAGTCGAGAATGCCTTCCATTTTGGCTATCCAACCACGAGGATCATGACCCTCAAAAGTGGGCATATCAATGCGTGGAAAAGTATTTGGGCCTTTCGGTTGGTGATAACCCCTATCCCTTTCTTGATCTTGGTTATATCACTGTCTATGATAGCGATTCTCGTAATTATCCTGATTGCCTCTTCGTTGCTCCCAATCTTCATCCTGGTCATCATTTTCTTCATTCCTTTGTTCATGGGAGTGATTTTGAGGATTAGTATTGGGATTAGGTTGGTTTTGTGTGCCCACTAGTTTAATTAGGGTGTCATTAATTTAGTGCATACTAGCTAGTAATTCTCGAAGAGCTTCATCAGTGTTAATGGTAGAGTTGCCTGATTCTCCTTGTGTGACGTTGTCGGGAGTTGGGGAAAGGTTAGTAGCCATGGGGTCTACCAGTGGATGATGCAGATTATAACTGCCAATTTTGAAAGGAGAAGGAGAATTTTCTTTTGTACCTGGGCTTCGATGAGGTCTTCTTGTGTTGTTATTGATCGTCTCCGAGCTTGATAGTCGACCGTCAGGTCCTTTGATCCAACTTCTACTCATGCACTGTTCAAAATTTCCTGCTTAGTAATCCTTGAACTTCAATTTTTGTGACAATTTGGCAAAAAATTTTGTGTTTCGCTTCAACTGTCGCTCCAACTGCGACGCGGAATTGAATTTGGATTTGGGCTTCCTCCTTGACAACAACTTTTGACAATTTTTTAGTGACAACTTTTGACAACTTTTCTTGATGATATACAATTTTTGACAACTTTTCTTGATGATATATAGGACATTAGACGACGATAATCGATGCAACATAGGACACTAGACGACGATAACCGATGACACTAGACGACGATAACCGATGCGACACAGGACACTAGACGACGATAACCGATGCGACACGTAGACTGGACAAGAAATCGATAAGGACGATGGACCAGACAACTGTGGATAGGATGTGAAATAGACAATGAGACAAGGGATAGACAACGAGACAAGGGACGGGAAGTGACAGAACAGCTGGAGAAGGGACAAAAAGCAATAGAACGACTGGACAAGCAACATAACGGTTAGACCACCCAAACTGACAGCACATCAACCGAGACCGTCGGGGAAAGGGTACAAGGTTTCGCGAGAGAGGAGCCGCTGTGTGACCGAAGTCACACCTTTGCTACTGCGCCCTCCACGTTATAAACTCCCTTGCTGTTGATACACACCCAATGTGGGATATTTGTCCCAAATGCAAAATAAAAAAGTAATGCGCACTTTTTGTACCTTAGGTTTAGCTTTAATTTTTTGCTTTTCCTGTCATTTGATTGGTCGTCGAAACTATTCGAGATTTGTTGCGTATTGTGCGGGAGTTAATGGAAATTTTGGGCCGAGTGTGATCCGAAAGCTAGGTGGTGGTGGCGTGTATACGGACAACTGTTCCCAGCTACTCCAGAATTTATATATACGAATCGCCTCCGTTTAGTACTCTTCGATCCCTACGATTTGTTTGAATTAAAAGAATCGCCATAGATTTTCTTCCTTTGTGTCTTCAATAAAAAACTCGTCGTCACGCGAATTGACTCCCAAATTTCTTGCGTTAAGCAGTGGTCTATTTACTGTGATGCAGAGTAATTATCTTCGCCAACCTTGCGTGTATTGCTTTCGATGCTTCAGTATCGTCTGTTGCGTCTACTGTTGTAAATCATGAAATCGCTCCACAGAGTGTGGGAGTGATTTGAAAAGGCGGTTGCGTAGATTTATTTTAGTTCGGAATACTCCTGAAAACCATATGAAGTGCCCAGTATTATGGTTTTCGTGAAGACGTCCGTATTGCTTGGGAGAATAATATGACTGCAATTAAAACTACGTCTTTCGTTAATGCGCACACAGCTGTTAGGTTAGGATCTGGGAATGTCGTGTTTAAAAAATGACGCAGGTATGCTCTCACCACGCCCGATCAATGAATCTGATACCACTTGGAAAGATATTTCTATCCTTCTTCACAATGAAAACACAGAGATAGATCAACTATTTACGAACAATGATCACACCACTAATTCCGAGAATAGAATGAACGAATATTGGATTGCAAATAAGAAATGCAGCGGAAGTATAAAATAATCAAACGCCACTTGAGGTGGGCACACCCTCACCGTAAAGGCAACTATGCGAAGATCACAAATGAAATATAAAAAAGATAATGAGAGATAATCATTTATTTATTCTACACTTGGATAAATAGTGATTTAAATGTAATACTTCATAATATAGCTGACGCTATATTATTTTAGGTATGTAACAATGTATAGAAAATTGCAAGAGAAACTTACAAATGAATATGGATGAGGATGGTTTTCAACTTCCAAAAATAGGTCTAGATAGATGAAAGTAAATAAATAATGGAGACCAATAATTAAGGATATTGGAAGAAATACCAATTCTTTTGAGGCTTTATCCTATGAAGAAAAAACAAATTAGACAATAGAGGACATGGTATAACATGAACAAAATATTAACAAGGAACCATATGAACCCAATTAGGGATGAAAAATCCTACTAAACCCGAGGAATGTGCCTCATTAGAATTTGAATTCTCTTGAAGTACCATGCACCATTAAAGATAAGGAAAGTGATAGAGAAAACAAAGTGTTAGATTTTAATACCTCTATCATTAACAAGGAAATACCAGAAAATGAGCAAGATAAGTCAAAAGCTTCCTTAACAAAGCTAGGAGAGGATAAATTTAATGAAAAGTGAAGTTGTGCAAGAATATTAAGGAATAAAATAATAAGACCTACCCCCAATAGTGGTAAGGCAAAAAGAGAAAAACCTTCAGATTATCAAACGAGAGCCAAGGAAGTGAAAGAAAATATAGATAAAGGAACACAATCTAAGTTGGTTGAACTTCTCTTTACCAAATAGCAAAATAAAATTGGTAATTCGACGAGGGGCCAACAACCCCTAATGAGACATGATTACCATCTCATGGAATCTAAGGGGTACTAATGCCCCCTCAAAGCATAGGTGTATCAAGGACCTCTGTTTAGGTAATAAGTCTAATATTATCTGTATCTAGGAAACTGAAATGACAAAGGAATAAGTTTCCAAAACTATGAAATTAGTATGAGCAAGATGTGAATGGGATGTTGTGGATTCAGAAGGAATGGTAGGGAGAATTCTAACATGTTGAAATCTAGTTAGAACCTCCTATGAAACCATTCATAAAACTAGGTATTAGATAGCCTCATTAATCACAACTTAGTCAGGCACATTAGAAGTATGGAGTGGAATTGAAACCTTTATAAGAAGTAAAGACCAAGAAACCCAATTTATGATCATAGTACAATTCAATGTCATAACCAAGATAGATGAAAATTTTGTGGGTTGATCAACTTTTACTTTAAACAATAATCTATGGGAGGTTGCCTTTGAATTGGACACCTATACATGGACCAAGAAGATAAGCCAGAGCTTGATAGCAAAAAAAATAGATAGATGCATACTCTCAAATCATTGGCTAGATGAAGGAACTTGTGCTAAAATTAATACCTTGACAAGAATTGGTTCAAATCACTAGCCAATAAGAGTTAAAATGGTGGTAAGTGAATTAAAAAATATCATATTTTAAATATGAGCAGATGTGGAAGGACCATCCTCAATTTGTTGATATGATAACATAGATGTAAAATTCTTCAAGAAATGATGGGTTGTATACACTTCCAAAATAAATTAAATCAATGATATCTAGACTAAAAGAATGGAACAAGAACACTTTCAAAAACTTTTTTGAGAAGAAAGAAGAACTAAAAGAGAAAATTTTAAAATTTCAAAAAGGCAAGCATAATAATCCAATATTGGAGGAAAGGAAGTTGTTTAGTGAATATCGTAATATTTTAATTAAGGAAGATAACTTTTGGAGATTAAAATCGAGATAAACATAGTTAAAAGGAGATAAAAACACAAAAAAACTTATAGGATGACAATAGTACAAAGATCAACATCCAAAATTAGTAGAATTAAATCAGTAGGAGTTTGGATTAAAGACGAGCAAAATCAGAAAGAAGGTAAGGCCTATTTACTAGAATATTCTAGGATTAGAGGAGATTGAAGTTCTTAATGATAAATTACTGCAATAAATACCTTCAATTGTAACATATGCATTTAATAGCAAATTGATGGAGCATATTACTCTAGAAGAAGTTAATTTAGCTCTTTTCTCTTTTGATAAGGATAAATTGCTAGGTTTGTATAGAATCTCTACAACATTCTATCAACATAACTAGGAAATAGTGAAGGATTTTTATTGGTGGCAGTGGAACAGTCTAGGGTAAAATAATACATACCTTATAAAATAAATATAATATATCTTACCTTAATTCCAAAACATTAAATTGTAAAATTATTTGATTCATTTAGGCCCATAAGCCTATGCAATATGACATCTAAGATAGTATACAAACTTATGGAAAATTTATTAAGACCACTATTAGACAAAATTATTTCAAAATATCAATGAGGATTTATAAAAGGGATAAATTTTGGATAGGATCATAGTAGCTTATGAAGTAATAAATTCAATAACTTCTATAAAATAGAGCAATGATCTTAAAACTTGATATGAATAAAGTCTATAGGTTTAAATGGGATTTTCTTCTTGTAGTATCAGAAAAGTTTAGATTTGGGAAGAAATGAGTCAGATGGATTAAAACTTGTGTCTCTACAGTATCATATTCAGTGTTGTTCAAAGGGCTAGTAACATAATCATTTAAAACCAAGAGGGGTCTTAGACATGGAGATCCTCTATCACCATATATGTTTAGTATTATTGTAGAGGTATTGAGAAGGAACTTGAAGAAGACATACAAAGATAGTATAATAAGCAAACTTAAGGTTACTAATAACATCGACATCACCCATCAATATTTTATAGATGATACAACCCTTTTTGGGAGGGCAGGAAAAAATGAGGCTAGAGCTTTGAATAACGTATAAAAGGAATGGGTCCAAGGGCTTGGTTCAATGTTCAAAATGCTTTTGTAGGAGTGCGGAGACCAGGGTTCCAATCCCTTAGGCCCCGTAGTACCAGTGGGCATGTCGCATCAGTGTAGCCGACTACGTAAAAGGTTTACCCAATGTAACTGGAGATTATAGTGGCGATAAGAAGCGAGATTCAAACCCACAAAGAGGCATAGAAAATTGTAACGAGATACCAATTCCTCTAGTATAATAAAAAATTATTTAAGGAGTATAAAAGAGCATTAGGGTAGAAAGTTATAGGAAAAAATACAAATTTTACTTCCTAAAAACTCTAGCTAGAATCAAAGCATGGATATGCAGGCTATTTTAAATGGAGGAGGAAAATTTTCTAGCAACATATCTAGGGATGTCCTTATTTGAGGGGAGAATCAGGATAGAATTAAGAAATCCAATTATAAGTAAAGTTTAAAATAAACTACTGGCATGGAAAGGTAGATGATTATCATTAGCCAGAAGAGTGTAGCTAATTAACTCTTACAGGCCATTCCAACAGATTATGTCCTTGTATATTATACAAAATAAGTAGAAAAAAGTTTAATCTATATTATGTTATCATTTTTGTGGTTAGGATTACATGATAAAAGGATATTTTCTTTGATGAAATGGAGCAAGATGCCTGATGATAAAACTATGGTAGGTCTTGATTTAAGAGATCTTATAGATGCAAACCTAGCTCTAAGGGAAAAAACAATTTGAAGATTGTATAAAGAAAATCAAAGACAATGCATGAGGATTCTTCTAAGGACATTTAGCCCAATGATTCAAGCTTAATATTTACTTCATTCTCACTACCAAATGGTTCTATACTATGGAATGTTTTAAAAAATCAATTGATTTAGTAATTAAAGATCTAAGATGGGTGGTGGAAACTTCTGAGAAAAATCTATTTGGATGGATACTTGGTGTGATAAAAAAACACTCAATCTAGATCCAATTTTGCAACCATGGATGATATTACTTTAAAAAAATATGGTGATAGGGTTTCAATAATTATGTACAAGGATCAGGAAGGAAGATACAAATGATTTTTTTTTACAAGTATATCAGACATTGTTACTAGAAGGTAATTGAGTAGAAAGATAACACCAATGAAGCCAAGGATAAAGTGATTTGGAGGTTCAATAGACTAGGATAATACACAAGAAGAAGCAAATATAATGTAAAGCACCAACAAAATAGAAATACTACAAATATATGAAGAGGTGTTTGGGATATACCAAGCATTCAAAAAGTCAAAATGTTTATGTCTAGTAGGTCATAGGAAATTTTTATCCTAGGATAACCTAATGAAAAGGAGTTTTCATGGCCCCTCATAATGTGTTCTATATAAAAAGAAGGAGAGCATATATCATCTCTTGGGACACTACTCAATAGTATGGGAACTATGGTAATGGATTCTTAATATGTTTGGTAAATGCATGGTGATGAATGGTAGAATTTAAGAATGGTTAAAGCAATGGAAGAGCACTTTTAAAAGTGAGGCGTTACAAATTATCTTGGATACACCAAAAGATACAATACTTTGGATTATATGGCTAGAAAGGAATTAAATAATATTTTTACAAAAAGGAAAGCAATTTAAAGGTAATAAAAATGAAGATTTGTTTAGCCATAGGGGAATCTAATCTAAAACTATCAACTCACACAATCTCTAATATTGAAGCAAAGAGTCTTGATAGATGGATTCAAGTCATCAAATGAAATTATGATGTTGGATACATGAGAAAAAAATGAAGGCAAATAAGATAAAGTGGAAACCAACATAAACGAAGTTGGTCAATGAAGCATCTAAAGGAAATCCAGGACCAACAAGAGGAGGAGGAATAATTAGAAATAATAGGGGTGAGATTTTGTCACATTACACTTTTAGTAGTGGATTTAAGACAAATAATGAAGCTAAAGCTTGGGTGACTTTGGAAGGGTTAAAAATATATAGACAAATGAGTTGGAATAGATTATGGATGGAAGGTAATTCATTAATAATAATAAAAGCAATTTTTAGGAAAACTAAGGCTCCATGGAACATATAAGAGATCATTATGAAAATACAAGACCTTGCTAGAGATTTTGAAGAAATGAGGTTTATACATGTGTTAAGGGAAGGAAACAATTGTGTAGATAGGATAGCCAATAGAGAGGTTTTAAAAGAGGATCATGAAGTTAAATTATATTTTCCATTGTTAGAGGAAGTAGTAAGTTTAGTTGAAGTTGACAAGAAAAATTTGAAAGGAGCAAATTCAAAATAATGTTCTAGAGGACTACAAAATATTTTAGGGATCCATTTATAGATCAATGCATTGGAGAAAACTAACAATCCATATTTGGTAAAGCGGACTATGATTTAGTGAAGTGATTAGAAGTTTTCTCCGTTGAAGTAGAAGAAGATGACATCATATGGAGTTCATAGCTGAATGGATCATTTGATTTGTTGGTTGGATTATAGGAGATAATAGAAATTGAAACTTTAAACTTTTTGAGACTGGTAAACTATTTCTTACAATTCTTGTAATTGCACTTATGCTTCGGGAAGGAAACTAATATTCAAGATTTGGTAAAGTAGATTATGATAACATGAAGGTTTGGAAGTATTACTCTAGTAAGATGTAGTGTGTAGATAGTAGAGGTGGAGTTTTGATACCGTGAAGGTTGCTAAAAAAAATATCAAGAAAAAGGATGTTGAATGTTGGAATATTTGTATTTACAAAGGAAAGTGAAGAAGATCCCAAAAATAAAAACTCAATCAATTCATATTTTTTATGAAAAAAGATGTAGGTTTCAAGCTATAATAACTCAATTGAGAATATGTTTGTAAACTCTTAAGCTCTAAAGGAGAGATTTATGATTTGTGAAGGGTGGGGGACTCGAGTACAACCCATTTTTTCTAGTAAGAAAAAAAAACTTATAATCTATTTTGTTCTTCGAGTTTAAATTTTTTTATATATTATGCATGTTTTCACATTAGCCTTCATTTGATTTTTAGGTAATGATAATGTTGATAGCCTGAATTAAACAATGATTAAGATTTACTTTAATGTTTTCCATTGATAATATTTACTATATTTTATAACATTAATGTATTTTTATATAAAATATTTATTATAGTTCTTGTGGTTGTACTTATGTTTCAAGAAAAAAATTAGTAGTCCATATTTAGAAAAGCAAACTATGATAATCAAATGTTTTGAAAATATTACTCTATTAAGATGTAGTGCATAGAAAATACAGGTGGAGTTTTGGTATTGTGAAGGTTGTTGCAAGAAAATGCCAAGATGGATGTTGAATTTTGGAATATTTATATTTACAAAGAAAATTGAAGAAGATCCAAAAAATGAAAATCAAGAATTCAGATTTTTTTATGAAAAAGATGTAGGTATCTAGCTATAGCAACTCAATTGAGATGAGAATTGAATTTGTTTGTAAACTCTCAAGCTCTAAAGGAGAGAGTTGTGATTTGTCAAGGGTGAGGCATCCATGTACAACCTATTTTTCTCTAGCAAAAACGAAATAAAAACATTTACTACATGGTTTGCAATTTTATAACAAGAGTGCCCCCTAATTTTAAGCATATTAACTTACCACATGGTTTATAATATTTCAATAAGAGTGCCCCTTAAATTCAAGCATATTAAGAGAGAAAAATCAATGAGACGTTTTTCGCAGGACTGCCCAAACTGCCGAACTCGTTTCGGCCATATCTCACTCATCCGAACTCGGATTGAGCTAAAATTTTGAGGGTAGATGCCTGAAAAACCCTAGAACGTCTCCACCAATTTTCATATCATTTGGAGCAACACAGATCCTAGCGCATCCCTATGTGTGAACGATATATTTGGCAAGCGGCTATGCGAGGGTTTCATCCGGGTTGAGTGCAAGCGGCTCCAGAGGTTGGTTTTAGGGCCTTCGGGCCCTAGCGGCCAATATTTTTGTGGTTTATGCTCAATATTTTAGCAGGAAATGTTGCAGGGGATACAATATGGGTTAGAAATTTGTCTTTCAATAGATCATACTGTGAACTTGAGTGACAACGGCTTCCAATTTGCTGCACAAAAGAAAAGTGAAAACCATACCTTTCCACGACGTCTAGGGCAAGGATTAAAGAGACCACGAAATAAGTTTCAAGTAGTTGATCAAAAAATGGCTCATATCTCAAGTGAATCTGGTGCTAAGGTGCACCCACAAAATAATTCTACTATGAAAACCCCTGTCAAGGGTAAGAATTTTGAAGACTCGGTCCCAAAAATGAATTTTAGGGATGCCCTTCGTGGTGGACAGCCTCAGCCCAATGCTAATATCAATATTAGGGCTTCTCATAAACCTCTAAGAATGCCTAAGATTGATCCCAGGAAAATAGAGTCAGGATGTCTTAAAGCAGTTGATGGAACTCCTATTGTTAAGCTTGATATGGGTAACATTTAGACTGGCATTGAAGATTTGGAAAAAAGAGGACTAATTTGTCGGTTCGTGGGTTTTCGTTCGAGTCTATCTGCTTTCAAAGTCTGGGCTGCAAAAAGCTGGAAAACTAAAGGTGAGTTACAAATCTCTATTTATCCAAATGGTTATTTTCTTGTTTTATTTGCTAATAATGAAGATAGAGAGAAAACTTTTCAAGGGGGTCCTTGGTTTTTTGGAAGGGCGGGGCTTTTCATGAAGCCCTGGCATACTAAATTTAAAGCCGAAGAAGAGATGCCTTCTATAGCTCCCGTGTGGGTTAGACTCTTTGGCCTCCCTATTGAATTTTGGAATCCTACTATTTTTTCTTCAATTGGAAACTCTTTAGGAACTTTTATGATGATTGTTGATTGTACTCAAAATTTTGAACATATTATTTATGCTCGAATTTGTGTTTTAATGGATTTTGACAAACCCCTACCTAAAAATATCACATTACAATTTGGGGAAGACACTTGGGAGCAAGTAGTGGACTATGAGAACATTCCTTTTCGTTGTAGAATTTGCCATGAATATGGTCATTTTGCCAGTGCTTGCCCAAATAAAATTCCTGATCAAAAGAAAGAAGATATAAACTCAGCAGGTTTCCAAATACCTAAGAAGAAGAACACTAAGAAAAAACCAGTAATGAAGGATCAATCAAAGTCATTTGCTAATATGTTTGAAATCCTTTCCACAAATGATGTCCCAAGTGAGGAAGAGGAAATAATGGAAACTGAAATCTTAGAAACACAATTTAAATATGAAGGAAAGAACTCAAGAGACAAACCAACAAATCAAAGGTTTTCAACGAGAAAAAAAGGAGAAAATTTACACAAGAAAAACAATATTTCAAATGTCAAAACTTCAAATAATGCGAGTCCCAATATAGACTCCATTGAACCATCTAGTAAAATTTTGGTTGTGTATGAGCATTCTTCAAGGTTAGAAGCCATCTCGAGATTCAATTGGAATAAGTCAAGAAACAAGGGAAAAAAAATTGAAGATGGATTCTAATCAAAAAGTAGGTCGCAAGACCAATCAATATCATATGGTAAAAGAAGGTGAAAAGCTTGTAGAGGAAGGTAAGATTAATGCCCTTCCCAACATTTTTAGCCCTGGTATTAATGAAGATCATCACTTGGAATATTAGAGGACTCAAAGGGAGTCTTTCAAAACAAAATGAAATTAGAAGAATGATTGAGATAAATCATCCACATCTTGTTTTCCTTCAAGAAACAAAGATGTCAATGGAGGATATGGACTTAATTGCCAGTAAAATTTGGCCGGTTGGAAAAGTGGTTTCCCTTGATTCCCAAGGGACTTTGGGTGGCATTGCTTGTCTTTGGGACCCAAAAGAGGTAGTTATTCACCATATGGTTGGCGGTTGGGGTTTGTTGGCTATAGCTATTCAAAGTAGACATTCCAACCAGATTATGCTTTGCATTGTTGTTTATGCCCCGACTTCTTTGGAGGAAAAAAGAAGACAGTGGAAGGATATTACTCATATTATCTCTCATTTTCCTAAAGCTTGGATCTTGATCGGAGGAGATTTCAATACCATCCTCTCTCTGGATGAGAAAAGGGGGGAAATAGAAATTTGGACAAAAATACTGACCTCATGAGCGAATATATTGCAAACCTCCATCTTGTGGATATCCAACCGAGATAATGGCCTTATGACTTGGTCTAACGAGAAGGCAAGGCTTAGCTTGTATAATGGAGAGATTGGATAGGTTTTTGCTCTCTAAAAATTTCTTAATCCATGGTCACATTCCTAAAGTGAAGACTCTTAATAATGTTGGTTCGGATCATTGGCCGATCATGGTGGAAATGTGGAAAACCAATGTGAGTTTCTCTCCTTTTCGTTTTCAATTAATGTGGCTTAGAGACATTTCCTTCGAGACCTCGTGTGCAACAATGGTGGAAGGAAGGTAAACCTAGGCATGGGACTAAGATGTTCTGTTTTGCCAAAAGACTGCAATACATTAAATCCAAAATCAAGACTTGGAGCTGGAAAGAGTTTGGGGATGTTCATAAAAAAAAACATGAAGTTATTGCTCATCTTGAAAATTTGAATAAGAAAATCCGTTTAGATGGCCTCACAGAGAAGAGAAGTGCAGATGAAATTAAACTCACAACTCGGTTAGAGGAATGGGAAAAAGAGAAGAAATCTTATGGAAGCAAAAATCTAGAATTCAATGGCTCAAAGAAGGAGATCGAAACACAAATTTCTTCCACAAATCTCTTCTAGCTCGAAGATCTCACAACTTTATTTCTTCCTTAAAATCAGATTCTGGAGATGTTGTTTATACTTGGGATGGCATGAACTCTATTGTTGTTGATTACTTTTCCAATATTTTTCTTGCTACTCCTCTTGACCCAGATTCTCAATAAAATGTTCTTCAAGCAATCCCTTCTCTTATCACTTACGAGGAGAACTCTATTTTGATTGCTCCTGTTACTATCAATGAGCTTCAACAAGTAGTTTTTAAAATGCAAAAAGGAAAACCCCAGGTCTGATGGTTTTCCTATTGAGTTCTACCAAGAGTTACGGGATATCCTTCATGTTGATTTATTAGAGGTGGTGGAAGAAGCCGGGAAATCCAAAGAAATTTTGAAGGTTATCAATAAAACTTATATTACTCTTGTTCCAAAAGCTCAAGAGGTTGATCATATCTCAGCTTTTAGACCTATTGCTTTATGTAATGTTCTTCTCAAAATTATTACTAAAATCATGGCGAGAAAGGTTGAAGCCTCTTTTGCATAAGATTATTTCCCCAGAGCAAGGGGGATATGTGGAAGGACGTCAAATAGTAGATGAGATAGTTCTTGCTCAGGAAGCCATCCATTCCATGGATATGCAAAATTCTCCTTCTATGTTCATCCGGTTAGACTTATCCAAAGCTTATGACGAGTGGATTGGCACTTCCTTATCAAAGTTTTGAGGCAATTTGGTTTCTCTAAGGATTGGATGGATTGGATTATGGGATGTATCTCTTTAGTTTCCTACTTAGTTCTTATCAATGGCAGGCCTTCTCGGTCTTTCCCAGCTTCCAGAGGTATTAGGCAAGGTGACCCGCTATCCCCTTATTTATTCATCATTCTTGCTTAATGCTTGGGTAGGACTATAACCAAAAAGAGGGAAAACAAAACCCTTGAGGGAGTTACCATTGCTCATGGAGCTAGACCTATCTCTCATCTTCAATTTGTGGATGACTCTACCCTTTTAGGTAAAGCTACGAGTTAAGGAAGCTTCTAATATTAAGCAAATCATTAGCTATTTTTCTAAGGCTACTTGGGCGGTTGATCAATGAAGACAAATCTAAAGTTATTTTCTTTCAACTGCTTCTGCTAGACAGGAATCCATGGTCTTGGATAAATTAAGATATAAGAAGACCTCTCTTCCAATCACTTATTTAGGTATTCCCATAAATATTCAAAGGCAGAAAAATAAAGATTGGAATTGGTTGTTGGACAAAGTCAAGAAGAAAATTGGAAAGTGGACCAACAAGTGGCTTTCTTAAAGGGGTAGAATCACCTTGGTAAAATCAGTCCTTCAAGCTATTCCTATTTATGTTTCTTCCATTTTGAATATCCCAAAGGTTGTTCTTCGAGAATTGGATCAAATCGGTCATCGTTTCCTTTGGAGTGGTACTAAGGAGAAAAGAAAATGGGCCTTGGTGAAATGGGATACTTTATGTCTTCCTAAGAGTGAAGGGGGGTTAGGATTCCGGTCTTCAATTAATAACAACAAAGCTTTAGCTGCTAAATTATATTGGAGGATGTTGCATAACCCCAATGCTCTTTGGGCCAATAATCTCCGTGCTAAATATATTGAGAACAAAAGTCCTGAAGACCTTGTTCGCTATCAACTTCCTACCAAAGGTTCTCCCATTTTAGCAGTTCTTAAGACTGGTGAGGATTTGATAAAGAAAAAATTATTTTGGATCATTCATAATGGTCAACATGCAAATTTTTGGACAGATTCTTGGGATGGTCACAAGCCTTTGATAACTCGGTTTCCCGATTGGAGGCCTTGGATGGAGGAGCTTCATCGAGCTAATTGGATAAAGGTGGCTAATTACTGTCGGTACCATACTTGAAAGGTTGGTAGATATTGGATCCCTATTGAGGACTGGCCTATTCAAATCCCTAGAAAGGCAAAGACAAGATATCCAAGGCATCCTTCATATGAGATCCCTCTCTTGGTCCCATGAAAAAGATTGTTTTGGATGGAACAACACTACTAAGGGTGATTATTGAGTTGCTCAAGGTTATTTGACCTTATGCCATAATAATCCCAACCATTCTTCTGACATATTTTCTCAATTGTGGGCTCAAAAGCTCTGGCCTAAGGTGAGGTTCTTTAATTGGCTTTTATTGCATCGTAGGGTGCTTACTTGTGAGCAACTTATGAAGCGTGGTTTTCATGGCCCTTTTAGATGTGAAATGTGTGAAGAGAATGTAGAAAATATCAACCATATTTTTATTGAGTGTACTTTAGCCTCCGAGCTATGGAGGAGAATGGCAACTTTACTTGGCTTACGGTGGTCCAATTTTTTCACTTTTGAACAACTTTGGAGGGATTGGCCTAATCAAGAGGGTGTTGATCATTTTATTAGGCGATTAGTTTGGATGGGTTCTACCATTCTTCTTTGGAATATTTGGAATGAAAGGAACAACCAAATTTTTAATCAAGATAGGAAGGATATTCACTATATTTGGCAAAAGACCATAGCCAACTTAGTTGAATCGAGTCCATCAACTCCTTAATCACCCCCAAAACTCCCACCAAAGATGGGATCAAGTGATGCAAAGATTGAAGATTAAACCTTCTAAGGGCAACCAACTTAAAGGGAATGTGAGTATTAGTAAGATGGATAGGACTAGAAATTGGCAACCTCCTCCTAAGGATTTTGGAAAAGTCAATACTTATGGAGCCTCTAGAGGGAACCCTGGAAAAGCCGGTGTGGGAGGAATTGGTAGACTTTCGGATGGCTCCCTGGTTTTTACTTTTGCTTGAGAATTTGGGTATTCTTTCCAATAACCTTGTTGAGGGGTATGGTATCCTTAGAGGCCTTCAGGAGGCTACTAAGGTTGGATGGGAAAAGGTGTTAGTTGAGTTTGACTCTCAACTTATGATTAATCTCTTGAAGACTCCTTCTAAGAATCATAAGGTGGATTGGAGAATAAAAAGAATTATTGAGAAGATTCGAGTTAATCCAGGATGGGATTTTTGAAAGTTGATTACAATCATGTGGTCGAGAGATCAAAACAAGAGTGTTGATGCTTTAGCTAATTGGGCTTTGGACAAAGGTGATCTTACTTGTTATGGCCACCCTCCTATATGGTGGGCTTCTCAAATTAGGGAAGCTCTTCTTTCTATCATTTCTTTGGATGGCTCCAGTTATGAAGGTACCTAGTTTCTTCTTGTTTTTTTTTTTGTTTCTCTTTGGTTCATTCAGTTTTTTAGTTCCCTAGCTCATTCTATTCTTTATTTTGTTTCCTCTGTTGATTCTTGCATTAATAGTCTTCTGGTCTAGATAGGTCATTGTTTTGTTCATTTTTTTCTTTTGTCTTCTTTGTTTTTTTGTTTAGTTTTTTAAGGTGGGTGGGTTCTTTTGTTTTGTTTTGTTTTTGTGTTCTTTGTGTTGTTTTTTGTTGTTCTTGTGTTTTTGTTGTTTTTTTTTTTATTTTTTATGTTTTTTGTTATTGTTCTTGTGTTTTTTTCGTTCTTGTTCTTGGGTTTCTCTTTGTTTGTGTTATTTCATTTTTTTATGTGTGAGTGTTTTCTATGTTTTTTGTTTTTGTTTATTGTCTGTTGTTGGTTGTTTTTATTTTTATTTTTATTTATTTTATTTTTTAGGTTTTGGTTGTGTTTATTTTTCATGTTTTTTGGGTTATGTCTTTGTAGTGTTCTGTTGTTTTTGTCTTGTTTGTGTTTTGTTATGTGGTTCTTGTGTTTTTCTATGTGGTTTGTGTTGTGGTTTCTTTTATCTTATTGTGCGTGTTTGGTTGTGCTTTTGGTTTTGACACACTCAAGGAGCATGTTTTTTATTTTATTTTATTATTTTTGTTGTTATTTACTTTTTTTAATTTGGTTTTGTGTGTTTGTTTGCTCCTTGAGTATGTCAAAGGTGGTAGGCCAAGTCCGAGTCCTGGGCGTTTTTGGTGGAATGGATACCCCTGCCTCCTTGGGTCTTACCGAAAGTGGCATCCCTTTTGGGATGTTTTCCACAAAAAAAAAAAAAATTCAAGCATATTAACTAAAAAAGAACATAACAATTATAAATAAAGTTTGATGTATTTATTTCATGCAATGTTTGTTGTAATTATACTTGTGAAATTATGTTCATGGATTTTTGTTGTTTCTATTTGTTTTTTATATTAAATATTTGTTTGTTATAATGATGCTAGGATGATTATAATTACATAAGCAATGATTTTTGTTTACTGTTTTTCTTTGTCTTATTTCAAAATTTAATGCTTTCAATGGTATAAGATAAAAGATTTTGAAAGTGGATTTTATGGAGCAACTAAGACCTTTTATTACTCAAAATATTTCATATGATTTTTATGTAAAGATATTAATTTAAAATATATATTAATATTCTTATATTAATAATTATTCTGTTCAAATCAAGTGGCATTAGCTCAACTGGTTAGATTCCTCAACATTTAAGGAGGAGACCAAGGTTCAAATCTTGCCAAGTAATAAATGAATAATATCCAAGCTTTGTTGTAATACCACTATGTGGTGATGATGTAATATAACTCATTGAAAAAAAAAATATTTTGTTCAAAAAAATTTCTTGAGATATAGTTTAGATACATATTACAGGGACCTTGATTCTAATATGTTATTTGTTGATGGACATGGCTATTTAAAGTCACTGAATCATCTTTTTATTTTTCATAAAAAAAATTTAAAGTAAAAGATTTAGTTAATTGGGCCTAAGACAAGATACTTTTGCATTATCTCTTGCTTTGTTGTACTTGGTTATAGCTATATCATACTATTTTATTTTATGTTACTATGGATTAAAATTTTAAACATATATATATATATATATATATATATATATATATATATATATATATATATATATATATATATATATATATATATATATATATGTATATATTTTAACATGGTGGAATCGGTAGCCGCCACGAATGCGGGCAGGTTGTCCAACCTTTATGGCCGCCACAGTATTCTGTGCTGTCCACCTTAGAAGCCGCCATATAGATCTTCGCGTAGTCCGCCCCTATAACTGTCATGCCACAATAATTTAAAACCTTTTACACCGCTGAAAGCACCAGGAAATGGACAAGCATTCAGTCCGATGAGGCCCGAGATTTGAACCTTGAACCTCCACCCCCCTTATGGGGTTTGGATGAACCAATTGGTCTATACCTCGGACCTAAATTTTAAACATATTTTAGGAGAAGACATCTCATAATTTATTTAAATTCTTTGGTATCATTCTTACTAACCCAAAAAAATTCAAGTATTAGATTTAACAAGATTGTTAAAAAAAGAGTCATTCAAAGTAATATATTTTACTAGATATTCAAATGATACCATAACATTTTTAAGATAATTTTTATTTATTGAAAGGCCGCTTATATTAAATAGAAGAAAAAATTATTTACATCCAAAAAAGGAGTGGGTGGAGAAAGGAATCACACCCCAAAAGCTACAAACTTATCCTAATAGTGGATAAGGAAAATCAAGAGCACAAAAAAAAAAACACCTAACACCCCACAAAGCGTAGAAACCCTTTATAGCTGGAAATACCTTAAGGACAGAGGTCTTTGGCAGGCCAAATATTATCTTCAGTAGTGGAGGGCCTTCCCCATCCATAAATTTGATCCACACCCCACCTAGAAACATGAGTGGTGGGGGAAGAGGGCTGAGACCAGCCGAAATGGTGATCATGACTACCTAAGGCCCCCTAGCCATCAGAAGGCCCGAGCGTGGGATGCTGAGTGAACACCGATGGGAAAAGCTGAGAAGTGCCTAGAACGACTACTATAGCGTGCCACCATGATCCTGAGACCTGCTTCATGGAGCCAATTGTCGTACACGTTTTAGGTGTTGATGCGAGTGGGAGTGGGCAGGGTGAGGAGGTGAGCACTTAAAGGCCTCCCTACTAATAGCACAAGGGGATTCACCCCAATACTTTAGAAGCACCTACAAATGGTCCAAATCCATCACTACTTTTTTTTCCTTGATCACAAATATGAAACCAAACATCATGAAACACGTCAAGTTTATCAAAAAAAAAAGTTGAGATGGATCCACCTGCTGGAAGACAATATTATTTCTGGCTTTCCAAATGTGGAACATAAGGCTAAATATGAAAATGTGCCACACCTCCCTCAACGGGAGAGAGAATTGGATAGAATTTCCCAGCAAAACATGATGCCAAGTAAGGGGCAGAGACATGAAGGGAGCAAAGAAGGAGCCAACCCAGCTCCAAGAGAGAGTAGCTTGCCTACAGGCCCAAAACAAATGCAGACAAGATTCAGGATCATGACAAAAGGCACAAAGAGGATCAAGAACACCCATTTAAGAGAGCCTATTGCCAAGGGGTAAGCCTTGATACAAAAATCTCTAAGAAAAAAAGGCTCTCTTTGGCTCCAGATACGATGCTCAAACAACCTGAAATCGAGTTTTCCATTGAGAGGGCATGGAGATCAGATCCCATTTAAAATTGAGCTTAGGCACTGTGGGAGCAGTTGATGAAAGCCATTGATAGCCTTGCTTTGCAGAGTAATTGCGTAGTGAAGTGCTTTTATACTAGGCCGAGTCTTTCCACCAGGGCTTTTGAGACCTGACTCCAAGTTTTTGCCACAAGGAAAAAGGAGTATGGTCGAGAACAATTTCATAAGTAGCCTTATCAGTGCTATTTAAACCAAATAGTATTTTGAACTCATGCCAAGTAATCCAATACCTAATCTCTCTGGAATAGAAGTCAAAAATGGACGCAATGCCCCGCTTATAAAATTTCTAAGCATGAACCCAGGGAATTTGCGCTAGTGGCTTACCTTGGAGATTGAAAATAAGGGACCACAAAATCTTAAGCCAGTTAATGGAAAGACCAGAGAGAGCACGAACCCCTTTCCAAATAATCCATGGATTTAGCTGTTTCCAAGACTTCCATATACGTTTAAGAACAAAAGGACCAGGGATATTAATAAAAATAGGGGCCAACACTAGAGAAGGCAGATCTAAGCTAGTCCAAGCACATCGATTCAAAGGGAGCCTAGCTAAAATATAGTGGTGTATAAGGACTTTCCATGCATCAGACCCTTTGAGCGCCCGCACAATCCACTTGGTACACAAAGATACGCCTTGACATTGACAGTCAAGCAAGCCCATGCCCCCTACTGACCATGGGATACAACAAAAATCCCACTGAAATCTATGAAAACCCTTCCTTTCAAACCCAGAAGACCACCAAAAATCCTAAAATAATTTTTCAAGCCGATTGTAACAAGCCTTGGAGGGGACCCAAAAAGAAGAGTAATAAACATATGTTAGCGTACTTAACTCCTTTTATCTGTATTACGCTATTTAGCTATTAGTTAGCTATTAGTATAGCTATCTGTTGTCTTTGTTACAACTACGTAACAGAGTGCGATTGCTTGTGTGCTATTCACGACACTGTCACATGTATTTAAACTCTGCAGCAATATACAATTTCTGTTCGTTGAATCTAACATGGTACCAGAGCCAGGGGCGAGGTGAGGAGCAGAGCGCGATTTTTTGATCCGGACGAGTTTTTTTTTCTCGCAGTCCGTGCGTTTTAAAAAAAAAAAAAAAAGGGGACGTCCAGGACCTCGCGAAGAGCGGGGAGGAGCCGAACGCGCGTCCAGTTCGTGACGATCGAGCACTGGACGCACGACAGAGGAGCCGAGCGCGGCAGTCGAGGAGGGGAGAACCCCCCCGCGCAGCGCAAACGTTGCGCGTTGGAGGGAGGTCGCGCCACGCGTCAACAGACGCGCGCGCCCCCCGAGGTGGCCCCGCCCCCTCCCCACCAGCCCGACCGGGAATTTAAAATTCCCGCCCGCGCGGGAACCCCGAGGAGGCGCCCCCCGGCCCGCCTCCCCACCGGCCCGCCCCCCCACCCACGCGTGACGCGCAATTTGCGCGCGTGCGCTCCCGAGGAGGCGCCCCCCCGGCCCGCGGAGCGGGAATTTAAAATTCCCGCCCGCGCGGGAACCCCGAGGAGGCGCCCCCCTCCCCCCGGCCCGCCCGCGGAGCGGGAATTTAAATTCCCGCCCGCGCGGGAAATCGGAGGGGTATAAACCCCCCCCCGCGGGGCTGCGTCCGCGAGCGCCCCCTCCCCACCGCGGGTGCGTCGCGAGGCGCGGTGTTTGCGCCGTCCGCGCAAACCCCCCCGCACGCAGATGCCTGCGCAAACCCCGGTGATTGCGCGAGAGAAGCCGAGGGCCCTCTGGCGCGCGGGCCGGCACTGGAATTTTAAAAAAAAAAAAAAAAAAAAAAAAAACCACTGTTCGGAACGCGGGGAGGGACGCGGACGGGAAACGAAGCGAGAACGGGAGACGAAGCACGCGGAGGACGGGAAACGAGAGGCGGCGAGCAGCGGAAGAGCTCGACGGAGCGGCATCCGGAACTTGCGAGAGGAGGTGGCGGGAGGGCTTGGGCGGACCGAGAAGGGACAAAGGAGAGGTGCTCCATTGTTTCTTCCGGATCAGCCCGCTGGCTCACGTGGTCGTGAGCCGTGCGGTAAGGCTCAGGGAGCCTACAGGTCGGGGGTTCGAATCCCGCCGACTCCCCCAAGGTATATTTTTTTTTTTAAAGTTATTTTTTTATTATTATTATTTTTAATTAAAATTTTTAATTTTAATTTTTTTAATATAGTTTTTAAACTTTAATAAATTAAATTTAATTTTAATTTATTTTTTCTAAAAGTTTAAAACTATAGAAATTAAAATTTTTTATTTTAATTTTAAAATTGATAATAATTATAAAAATGCTTTGTTAAAGAAAGCCTTTTAAGGGGGGATTTTTTTCAAAAAAAATCAAAGGGGGATTGAGAGTAATTTTTTATGAAAAATAGCAATTTGGCATTGTAAAAGGTGCATTTTCGGTTTGTGACCGACACCTAGTGGGTTATTCTAGTGGGCATTTTTTTTTGTTGTATGTTGCATATTTCATTTTTGCACTATAACATTAAAAATTAAAATCAAACACTCCTTAAAGTCCCCGGAATATAAAACCCATCCGTGCAATTTATTTGCACTTTGCGGCGTTCGGTATTTGCGATACCTACGGCCAGCACTTACGAGTAAAGCTGTCGTGATTTGGCCACTGTATCCGCCGCCTAATATAGCTGCTATAACGACGTCTGAGCTTGTTCTCTATAAATCGTCGGGGAGGAATAAGTACGCCATTTTTTGCATTTTTTACTCCATCCACTACCCTTTATCGCACTTGTGTTTAGGCGTAAATCCTGACGAAGTATTCTTCATAGTGTTTAGGGGAAGTTACGCCCCACGCATGAGAAGAATCTTCTATGGTAGGTGCCATCAACAAGGCGATTCCCTTTCGGTACCGCTTATGTTCCACGTATCGTATGATCTCTAAAATTCACCTATAGTCTCCCTCACGTAAGGGCGGGTGATTTTTGTTGATCTTTCTAAATACCTATAGTTTCCCTCACGTAAGGGCGGGTATTTTGTACGGTATATTGGCCTAGCAAAAGGTATATCGAAAGGGGGACCAATTTGGTGATATAAGGAACCTTCACTATGGCCGTTTGTTGCAAAATTGATGGTCGATCCGCATCGGTTATTGAAAGGTCCAAATTATACACCATGGAAACATAAGATGAAGGCTATTCTCCAAATGGAAGATTTGTGGGATATTATTCCTTGGAGTAGCAACAAGGCCTTCACCAACGAGCGGGATCCACGGGTCCTTGACGAGATCAGATTGCTTTTGACAAGAAAGACAGGAGAGCAAAGGTGCTCATTTTGTTTCTTGTTTCCGATGAAGTGCAACCTCATATAGGCTGATAAAGCAAGTGGTAAAGAGGCATGGGATGCCCTTAGAACCATCTATGAGGGGAAGAATGAATCCACCATTCTTCATCTTCAACAACAACTTCATAACACTGAGTTTGAGACGAGGGTGAAACAGTTGAACTCTTTACGTGCGAGTGTACGAGTTGAAAGAGAAATTGAGTTCTCTAGGAGATACTGTGGATGAAAAGCTTCTCATTTCACTTGTGATGAGAGCTTTACCTTCTTCATTTGACATGTTGATAACCTCCATCCTGGTGTCCCAACGACAAATTACCTACATCGAGTTGGTCAATCTGCTTCAACAACGGGAGGCACGCCAACTTCACAAGGATGATTCTTCCAATACGGCCCTATACACCAACGAGGCGGGGTTCTAGGAAGAAAGGTAATGGGCAAAAAGGAGGCAACTTTCGGAAAGGAGGAAATTCTCAACCAGGATACGAAAGGAAAAGGCAAGCAACCTCAACAGAAGAAGAGGTGGTGCAAGATATGTGAGAAAGACAACCATGACACCAACAGGTGTTGGCATAAGAACAAGCAAAAAGGCCAAAACAAACCACAAAATAAAAACAAGCAACCCCAGGCGAATGTTGCTTGTTGAAGAATCGACTCGGATTACGAATGGGCACACAAGGTGCTCATGACTACCACAGATTCCACTCGGAGGGATCCTATTTGGTATGTCGATTACGGAGCTAGTAAACATATGGTGGCGACGGATCGTGGTTTGAATCATTTGTGGCCAAGGAGGGCAAACCTGTCACCATTGTCGATGATAAAACCTACGGGGTTCGGGGAGAGAGTACGGTTTCGGTCACTCTTCACGATGGCAAGTGTCAGATTGACAAGGTCCTCTATGTTCGGGGATTGGCCAACAATTTGTTGTCAGTGACACAAATCCTGGACAGAAATATGGTTGTCAACTTTCGTGTTGAGAATGGAAAGAAGTGTTGTACAATTACCAGGAAGGGTAAGCAGATTGCAACGGCTTCATATAAGCATGGCTTATTTGCACTAGATGCTATCTCTATTCCACATGTTGCCATGATTGTCTCTACCAAGGAGGCAACTTCCCTATGGCACAAGAGATATGGGCATCTTAGTTCTGGCTACTTACTTGAGCTCGGCAAGTATGAGATGGTAAAGGGTCTTCCTTCCCTTTACGCCACATTGCCAGTGTGCTCGATCGCTAGCGGGAAAGCAGCATAGAGTACCATTTGAGAAGAGCTCTACAAGAGCACGAAAACCTCTGGAGCTAATTCACACCGATCTATGCGGTCCTTTCACACCAACGGTGTTGGAGGGAAGAGGTACTTTCGGTTATTCGTAGATGACTACTCACGAAAGATGTGGGTTTTCTTTCTCAAGCTGAAATCTGAAGCTTTCGCATTCTTCCAACAGTTCAAGAAATCCGTTGAGAAGGAGTCAGGGGCTTCTATTAAAACCCTCCGCTCAGATCGAGGGGGAGAGTTTACCTCTAATGAATTTTCTGCATTCCTAGATAAACATGGGATCAAGAGACAGTTAACAACTGCCTATACTCCTCAAGCAGAATGGAGTTCTTGAGAGAAGGAACCGTTCTATCATGGAAATGGTTCGTTGTATGCTCACGGGTGCAACTCTTGGGCAACAATATTGGGCGAGAAAGCTGTCACCAGCTGCGGTGTATCTTTTGAATAGGGCACCCACAAAGGCCCTAAAAGGAATGACTCCACGGGAAGCATGGAGTGGTCGAAAACCCTCCATATCTCATCTACGTATTTTCGGGTGTCAAGCTTTCATGCACATACCGAAAGAAAAAAGGAAGAAGCTAGATGAGAAAACAACGAGATGTATTTTTCTTGGATATTACGAGCACTCTAAAGGATATCGGTTGATAGATCCTTTGACCAAGAAAATTCATATCAGCGGAGATGTTGTCTTTGATGAAGCTTTCACATCCACGAGAGCACATCTACGGTACACCGAGGATATTGTGGAACCAAAGGAAGAGGAGATTCCTTCGTCAACACGGACGGGAGGTCCTTCTACATCTTCTTCACCACCACCGAAGCGGAATCCTAAATGGTGTACAAATACAATCGAGAGATGCAAATTTATCCACTCCTCCCAATTTGAATTTGGATAGACCTCGTACACGCGGTATGGCTCAAAAGGAAAGAGAAGCCGAGAGCGGGTGAGGTTGATGATCTTTGTCAATCTTTTGAGGAACTTTACTGTGACTCCAAGTAGAGAAGTTGAGGATATGGATATTGATGATGACGGGGCATTCATGTCTACCATAGATAGTCTTGGACCTGCATCGGTGCAAGATGCTCTTAGTGAGCCTCGGTGGAAGGCCGCTATGGATACGAGTATGAGTCTACGATGAAGAATAAAACTTGGAAGCTTGTTGATCTGCCTCATGGAAAGAAACCTATTGGCTGCAAATGGGTATACAAAGTCAAGTACAAGGCAGATGGAACAATTGATAAGCATAAAGCCCGTCTTGTTGCAAAGGGCTATGCTCAAAAGGAAGGCATCGACTATGAAGAAACTTTTGCACCCTACTGCTCGGATGACCACAATTCGGGTTATGTGTGCTATGGCAGCACAATATGGGTGGAAAGTTCACCAAATGGATGTCAAAAGTGCCTTTCTTAATGGTGATCTCCAAGAAGAAGTCTATATGACTCGGCCTGAAGGATTTGAAGTGGAAGGCCAACGACGAGAAAGTTTGCAAATTGGTTAAATCCTTGTATGGTCCGAAACAAGCTCCTCGAGCTTGGTATATAAAAATGGACAATCACCTAATGCGGCATGGATTTAAGAGATGTCCGTCGGATGCAAACCTCTATTTCAAGAAACGGGGTTACGAGATAGTGTTGCTTGTACTCTATGTGGATGATCTGCTCATTACGGGGAGTTCGGAAGATTTGATCTCTCTTGTCAAAAGAAACTTGTGCAAATCTTTTGAGATGACGGATCTTGGACTTCTCCATTCTTGTCTTGGTCTGGAATTCAGCCAGAAGGAGCACACCATCAAAGTGTCTCAGAAAAAGTATGCCAAGACATTGCTCGATAAATATCGCATGACTGACTGCAAGCCAATGGCAACTCCTATGGAGAATGGACTTCAGTTATCGCGACATGATGACTCACCCCAGGTAGATGGCACTCTCTATCGACAGTTGATTGGGAGTCTCATATATCTGACCAATACTAGGCCAGATCTCGTATTTCTTGTAAACTATCTTTCGAGGTTCATGCGGGAGCCTAAGATTACTCATTGGAAAGCAGCAAAACGTGTTCTTCACTATGTCCGTGGTACTATAGAATATGGCCTAGAATACAAGAGGAACAACAAATTCTTCTTGCAAGGATACACGGACTCCGACTATGCCGGATCATTTGATGATCGCAAGTCAACTTACGGATACATTTTTCATACGGGATCCGGTCCTGTCTCTTGGCACGACAAGAAGCAACAGGTGGTTGCTATTTCTTCAACGAGAGGCGAGAATATCGCGCCGCACGTGAAGGTGTGTGCGAAGTGATATGGTTACGTCGCATTCTAACTAGTATGGGCCATCCATCAAAATCTCCAATACACTTGTTTTGCGACAATCAGGGTGTTCTGAACCTCGTCAAGAATCCAGTCCATCATGAAAAAACAAAGCACATTGACACACAATGTCATTTCATTCGAGAGGAAGTTCCAAAGCACCGAATTCAGCTTCGCACATTCCCACCGATGCTCAAGTTGCGAGACATTTTCACTAAGGCACTTGGACGTGTCAAATTTGAATTGTTTCGCGGCTCACTTTGTATTGCAAAATAATGTAAGGGGATGTTAGTATAGCTATTAATTATTACATTACCCAAATAATGTAATAAAGGGGGATGTTAGCGTACTTAACTCCTTTTATATGTATTACGCTATTTAGCTATTAGTTAGCTATTAGTATAGCTATACATTGTCTCTTGTTACAACTACGTAACAGAGTGCAGTTGCCTGTGTGCTATTCACGGCACTGTCACATGTATTTAAACTCTGCAGCAATATACAATTTCTGTTCGTTGAATCTAACAAGTAGAAGCCAACACTTTCGAGCAAATTTGAAATTTTCCAGCCAAATACAGCTTCTTGGTAGTCCAGTAATCCAACTTAGGTTCGAATTTGTGAATGACATAAGCCCACAATTGAGACGAAGAGCCTTGAAAAGAAAAAGGAATGTCTAGAAATTAAAAAACCTCTCCAGGCTGAATCCAGTTCCACTGCACATGCTACAACCATTGGGGAAGAGGCAACAGAGATTGCCTAAAACAAGATGTTTTCCTCCATTGAATACTAGAACCTGAGGCTTGGAAAAATATGTCAAGGCAAGACGGGGCCACCGAAAAGTATTACTCATCCTCATTCAGCGTGAGAAAGGAGTCATCAGCAAAATGGTCATTTAAGAGTTGCCCAACATTCTCAGAGAGAGAAATACCTCGAATCAGCCCAAGAGAATCATGACTGGCCAACAAGTATCCAAAAGCTTCTGATGCTAAAATAAAAAGTTAGGGGGTAATAGGACACCCCTACCGAACAGATCTATGCAAACCAATAACATCTATTGGAAGCCGATTGAGGGATAACATAACTAATGCATCTTGAAAAAGCATTTTGATAGAAGAGATGAATTGAGGACCAAAGCCCAAAGCAACAAGCATGGAAAGGATAAACACCCACTCAATGTGATCATAAGCCTTTTCAAAATCAAGCTTGAGGAAGATAGAATGTTGACCAGACTTGCAAGCCCACTCCATCCCTTCCCGCATAGCTAGAACATTATCCAAAATATAATGGTTCTAAATGAACCCAGTTTTCTCTGGATGCACAATGAATGGGAGGAAGGGCCTGAATCACAGCACCAAAGCTTTGGCAATGATATTGTAGCTAACATTGAGCAGCGTAATTGGCCTCCAATTTGTGATTATTTCGGGGTACCCAAATTTAGGTATGAATTTGATAAGGCCCCTATTAATCAGAGCATCGAGAGAGCCAGTTTGCAGGGCTTCCAAGTACACTTTATGCAAATCAGGGCCAAAAAACTCCCAATAGGTCTTATAAAACTCATAGGGGAAGCCATCAAGCCCTGGGACCTTAGCGTCCACCATTTGGAACAAGGCATCCCTAAGGTCTTGAATTGATAATGGACACACACAATTGTCACACTTCCCTGGAGAGAGACAACAGGGGATAACTGCTTTGTAATCCTGAAGGGCCTACTCTCTTTTGGGAGAAAATGACTGAGCAGCAAAAACCTGAGAATAATTCCTGACAAATTCCTCAGCAATATCAGGGAAAGATGAGCTTCGAACCCCATTAATCATGAGAGCTTGAAATTGGGTAGAGGCTTGATATGTCTTGAGTTTCTAAAAAAAATCCTTAAAGACATGGTCGCCCACTTTAAGCCAATGTAACCACACATGAATCTAAGCCCCTATGGTCTCATAAGATTTAGCGACCTTAAGATCATGCTGGATCTAAGCAACATGTGCCTGAATGGAAGTGTCGAATGGGGAAGCCTAAAGATGGAGGGAGGCCTGATCAAGCTCATTATGCAGAGTGATATTGGAACGACAACACAGTTGCGCCACCTTATTCCCTAGACTTCAAAGCAAATAAGTGTGAAAAAGGACATCATTCCACCACTCAATCCAACCTGAATGACCATTGGTTCTGGGGATAAGGTTCCAGATCCAATGGATGTGACAAACAGTGGCAGAGTATTGCAAGAAAGAGGTATTAAAAAAGAATCGAGCATGGATAGGCCATTGGCGGGTGGCAGAAGCATGAATAGAAAATAAAATGGGTGAATGGTAAAACAAAATTAAACTAGGATGAGTTTCAACAAAGGGGACTGAGGGGAGCCAATGAGAAAAGGAAAAATCACCCTGATCTAACAACATTTCTCGATCCAATATTTTTAAAACCCTAGCAAAACCAAACTAAAAATTAGACCACGTGAACCACAAGTGTTTGGGAAATTCACTCACAAAAAAACAACTGTTGGGGTCGAAAACCCCTAAATTATTCTTCATAAAGTACCACGCCTGACGCTCCCCTGAGGCCCACCTATTAGGGGACTAGCTCACCTTGTCATAAGCCTTATCGACCTTGTTGAAGTCACCACATATCAACCAGAATGCATCGGGTAGAGACAGGGCACACCATCTCCATAGGGCACATCTGTCTTGGACCTCATTTGAGGCATATACGTTTAAAATACCAAAGGAGAGACCACTAACTTTGAGCAAGACCCACACTACACAGTGAGAAGGGTCAGAACCCCATGTGACAAAATTATGAGTCCACCTAGGACTAAGCAAAGTGACAACAACACCACTACCATGACTGTGACTGGTATTGTACATTTGAATGTCAGGCCATAATAAAGAGCAAGCAGACTACAAATTGAAGCCTGCCACCTTGACATCTTGCAAGCAAATAAAATCTGAACGACCGTAAAGACTAGAGCAAGTATTTAGCTCATCTCGAATCATGTAGCACCGAACTGGGTCCGTCAACCCATGCACATTCTAGGAGAGGAACCACATTAAAAAGAGTCGAGGTTCATATCCCCACTGGCCTCCAAACCAGATTTCGACAACAATTGGTAGGGATTGTTTCTAAGGGCCTCCATGGCAATAGAAGAGAAGGACAACTACTTTCTCTTGTCTAGATGGGTAAGTTGTTCACCACGTTGAGGGCTTGGAGACCTTCATCCTCAGCTTTGAGAAGAGATTCCATCAATCACCATTGCAACCAAACATCCCAAGGGCTCAGAGGACAGAAACCCCTCGTCTTGGTCGGCAGACTCAATGAGAGGAGGAGGAGAATGGACCGAGGTCTATTCCAAGACCGCTGTTATAGAGAAGGCCTAGACGCTACAACCTGAGTGAAATAGGCATGCACAGTCTAAGCTGCCCTTCCTCCTTTACCTTTTTTCCTTGAAATTTTTGTTCAGTCACCACCCTTGGAAGGAGGATGTGGGGTGGTGGAAGAGACAACAACACCAACATCAACAGTGGGAACTGCACCGGTCGCTTTGGCCTTAAACTTTTTTTCCATTAGAGGGTAATCCTTAATGCGGTGGGAGGCTGACTGGCAATGATAACAGGTGTTTGGGAGGTTAATGTAAACCACTCTCTTATGAATACAGGTAGAACTGACTTGGATATCGATAAATTATTTCAAGGTTTTGGCCAGGTTGAATTTAACATACAACCTCTTGCTGGGACGCACAAACATGAATCGAGAGGGTTCGTCATAGAAAAATTCCTCGAGGGTGGAAACTAAATCCTTCAAGAAAGGCCAACACGTAGTGGGGAGGTCGAGAAATTCAACCCAGATAGGCACCACTAAGGAGACAGAATTCGAAACCATGAAGTCTCGGCTCCATGGCTAGAAAATTAACAATGAGTTGTTAATGTAACTGGGGACTTTGTTCAAAAATTTTTGGGCCTGTTCAGGGCTACAGAAGTCAAAATGGAAGAACCCCTTAGACAAATTTTTCACATGGTCAACTTGAATCCCATATGGATTCCAGTACTGGTCAATCCAAATTTTCAGAGCATGCTCGGGGGGAATCCAACCCAAAAAATACCCAATGAGCGTGCTATTTTCAAACCAAGAGCAAGCCTGATTAAATTCATGTTGGGGAATTAGGAAATTGTGTTCGAAATTACCTCATGATACACCTTGGGAATGAATTTATTGGGATGCTTGTTCACCTCTGGAGCCATTCCTATCACTGCCAGCTTCAATAGAAGCTGGGGGAGGAGATCCCAACATAGTAAATCCTACGGAGCGAGCGTAGTGCGACGAATGACACAAGCTCCAAGAGAATGAGAAGTTTCTAGAAACCCTAGGACAACACAGAAACTGACATACAGGGGGGCCAGCGAAGCGACGGAGAAGAGCTCTACATAATTTTTAAGATAATTTTACTTGGGAGTGTTTGAGTTGTGTGTATGTATGAGTTGTATTTTGATTTTAAACCATTGTATATTTTTGAATTAGTATTCTCCATGTTTTTTTTAAATTAAATATTAAATTAATGCTTGATAAATGAAGGCACCACTATGTCATCATGTATTTACCAATAAATTGCACCACATTTTGGTATAATATAGAAATCTAAATGATATTTTTATTGCTCAAAGGAAAGTCATTGATAGTAGAAAGTTTTAATTGCTCTAAATATTTATATCCCAACTTCATCGAGTATCCACCATCTTTGATAAATTCTAATCTAAATCATCATTTCGTATAACAATCAACAAATAAATTTATTGAAGCATCTTTTGAAATACATCCACTATTTTCTTGAGGTACTCTCCTTCAACCAAGTTACTAATAGAATTCATGATCTGTAATTATTACCCACAGTAATATAATTTTTGACCTTTCAACCCTTACAAGCTAAATATGCTTAGGATAATTGTTGCCATTTTTGATATGAAATAAGAGGATAATGATTTAATCAAGCATTGATAAAAAGTTCACAAAATCCCCTCATTGACTAGCCATATGATTTATATTTTAATAATAAATAATTTTTAATTCTAGTAATTTTTTTAAATTTTGTGGAAGAAGAGGTTTTGAAAGGATACTTGAACCTTTTACAACAAATAAGTAGAAGCTTCCAAGGAAGAACCAAGAGAAACCAACAAGGAGTGAACCCACCTAGGGGAGTCAAGAAACAAGCACAAACTTAAACTAAAAACCAACAACTATTCTGAAAACAATAGAGACCTCCCCTGTTCTAGATCTAGGCTATACACAAATTCAAAACCCTAAAATTGTAAAAACTTCATCTGCTATTTAAAGCTACAGGAAACAAGCTATATTAACAAAAATTAGGATTTGATATCTTTCCCCTAGAAAAGGGCTGGGAAGATTGATAATTTCCAACATCCATCTTCAATATATATTGAGAGCCATTGACAATATCTGACTCTATCTCCATTTTTATCAAAGATTTAATTGATGGTCTCCCAAAATTATGCTCTACCCCAACATCTACAAATCCCTTTTTAAGACTTCTTGGATTAGGGTCAAGAAATCCCTTCTCCAAGAAGGGTTTTGGGGGATATTTATGACTTCTAGTTTTAGGGCCCGAGGACCCTTTCTCTAGTTTCACCACCCTTTCCACAGGAGTGGATGGGGGAGAATTTACTAAATCTAACAAAACATCCATCCCAGGGAGATTGAGGTAATAAAAGGAGTTTTGCAAAAACAATGGGGCCAACAGAGAAGGGGCACTTACCTGTTCAAAGTGTTTTTGAATATCAGATTCGAAAAAAGATAGAGGCACATCATAATATTCAACCAGGGGAGGCATCTCACCTTGAAGGTGAGGCACAACATGACCTTCAACTAGGGATGACTTCTCACTATGAACAACTTCAGAGCACATAATATCAACTATCTCAATTTACTGGAACTCACTAGGCTCATGTTCTTGGCTATCCATCTTGTCTATATTCTTCAAGGGATTATCTTGGCCAGATTTACCCTGTGAATTTATCCTCTTCAAGGGTTCCTCTTGAGAATATTTACCCTTTGAGCTTGTCTTTATCCAAGAAACCAAGACTAGTTTCTTCATGGGGCACTGGTCTAAAATATGACCAGCAGATTTATAATTGGTACAAAAATTAGGGCGATTATCATACTCAATGTGTTGGATCCAGGACCTTAAGCTCAAAGTAAGGTTAATAGAGGATGGAATATTGGCTTCCATATCTGCATTTATGCACATTCTTGCATAAATTATTCTCGATTTTTCTCTAGTTGTGATATCAATAGAAATCAGTTCATCCATCGCCTTGGCTATACCACACAAAACATCAACATGTCAATACTGAAATTGTAAGCTAGGGAGTCTGACTTAGAGAGGGGCCATAATGAATTTTTGCATATTAGGGAAAAAATATAGGCTCCATCGATGCAAGAAGAGGCTCTGATTCCCGAATAATCATAGACCTTCGTAAAGGACCCACCTAGAATCTTCTTCACAATTGAACTTGAACATTAAAAAATATTTGGAAAAAGTGACGATATCCAAGTGACCCTAAGGCTACCATTTGGATGAAGCCCACCTCCTAACATCGTCTAGATTTTTCCAAGAAACCAAAAACTTGCCCACCAAATTGAAGACCCCATCCTCCATCATGAGCTTAATCAAGCCCTCAAGAACACAAAGGGTGTCTTCAACTAGAGAAATATCAAAAATAGTGTTTGAAAAACACAAACCTGAATGAGATGAAACTATCACTACAAATGAAGATCCGACACTAGGATTGAAGGGCTTTTGGAGTGAAGCCCCTAGAGGGGCCCCATTCACAACACCACTTGGTAGGGAACCCACACCCACCAAAGGGTCTACCTCTCCACTTGGAAAAAACATGTGATCTACCACAAGGCTGACAAGACCATATTTCAACTCACCTTTTTTCTAATGCCTCCCTAGAATATTCACCCACCATCTTCTCACCATTCCCGCTACTCTGGACATCAATGTGGTAACCCTGAACTCCATCCTCGCTACCCTACACACCATTCCCACTCAAAGACAAGTTCAAAAAATCTTGAGTCCATCAATATTTGAAAGCCTTGATGTCTATCATCGAGCAGAGTTGTAGAGTTGGAAGTCATGATATGTAGTGGGAGATAAGGAAACATTGTGAATTGTGAATTGTAGTGTTTAAGAGCCACCGTTGTAGCAAACCCTAGCTTTAGGGTGAATCATCGCCGCAACCCTATATTTGACCCCACGACAACACCCAACCCCTAGATTCATAGAAGGAATAATTGTGACAGCTGCCATAACCCCTAGATTCTGCTTGAAAAAAATTACTCCTGTTACAACAAACCCTAGCTTTAAGGTGAATCATCATCGCAACCCCAAATTTAGAAAACATTTTATTTTTATTCTTTTAAGGTATCATCGTGTTTTATGCATCTCCATAAATAATTATTTTAAAAAATATGCGAGTTCAAATATTTTATTTTTTAATCTCACATAGTTTTAAAAATAATTATTTATGAGATGCATAAAAAAAGTTGACACCTCAAACAATATCTAAGGCTCAAACAATGGTGTGGGAGAGTGTATGGGGATGGATGTGTGATGGCTATGTGTTAAATTCTCCATTGATAAGTGTAGCTCTTAGCTTAACGAGTGGTCATGGTTGGGAGGAGATTGCTCAACCCTATGCATTGGTCGTAGGGATTTATCGCACTATTCAGCATTATAATTCTTAGATCAAGCTTTATCTAAGAATTATATAGCTTTATTATTATTATTATTATCTATTGGAGTTATATAAATTTTGTTTATAGTAAATTTAAGACAACTAATTTGAGTCAAACACCTATAATTTTCTCACACATGCACAAGGCTTCTATGTCTAAAGATTTGAACCTTAGCTTTCTTTAAAGAAGATGATACATCTCTACCACTCAAGCTTAACTCCAATGACAAACAAATTATATTGTAATAGGGTTTATACACTTAATAAAGGCATAAAAATAAGGGCTTTTTACCATCATGTGTCTTATAGCCTTATAAGGTATTTCACTTGAGGTTAGAACCTTGTTTAACTATGTGAAACTTTTAGAACTATGGTAAGGTTCAAATCCTATGGAGGTTGGAGTTATACACCATGCTTTCATAACTAAAGTATGGTTGTATAACAATACATTGGGTAAAAAACATTCTCCATGAGGGCCATCTTATATGGTCTATGACCTTGTAGATGTTAAAAACCACTATACCTTTTTTTTACCAATAGTCAAGTTTGAGTTTTGTAATCAATCTTAAGTATGTGCTTAGGATCACTTGACCTTGATATTTTATGTAGATTTTTTAGATGTCTAATATTATTTATACCCCACATAGGATATAAATGGGTTAAAATAAAATAGTATGATTTAAAAAATAAGAACAAAAAAAAAAAATTGATGAGGAAAGTTGCTCTGCTAGGGTTTTATTTTATTTTTGGTAAATAAAAGTCTTCATTAATTACCGGGTTTTGCAGGTTAACCCAAAACCTATTACAATATCCAACCTTCTGCTAAGATTGTAGATCCTATTCATATTTGAAACTTTCTTACCAGAAATTGTGTTGAATCCCCTACAACACCTTACTAACAAAGCACACCCATACCTAAACATAACTGTAAACATTACTTACATTGACAGGAATTAAAGTTTGGAATTTTGCACTTGTGAAACCTGTTGCTTGCCAATTTCTGTCAGAATCTTCCAAGGCTTACACCCTGTTACCTTCATTTCCAATTTGGTATGATTTAGAGGGAAACTCCATAGTTATTACCAGCTCCATGGGGAAAGAACACCCATTCATATTTCTCCTTAACGGATAGGTATGTTGCTCTGCTAGGGTTTGGGTATGTTGTCATTGATAAATTCAGCTACTTTGGTTTTCGATACTAATATTGCACCAATTCAGTAGTCGCTCTCCTTTTTTATGGATTCACCATCCATAGATGTAACAAGTGTTACAGATAGTGGAACTCATGACACCGAAGTGAGTTTGAAAGTTTATTATGAAAGTGGTGGATGAGGTAATGATTCTTCTCCAGATGTTGTGCTCTCTCTTGGTGTTGTTTCTCCAGTTTTAAAATTATATGAGAATAATTGTCTTATAGCTTATTTTTTTGGTCGAATCCCATCACAAGAATATTTTCAAAATTGGCTAAAACTTCACTAGGAAGCTTATGACATTGTGGTTGTGGGTATCCACAATCTTACTAAGGTTTTTTTTACTTTCCTTTAAAGAACCCTCACAAGTGCAAACTATGGTTGCTAAGTCCAGTTGTTGGTTTCTTTGCAATACTTTGATGGTCATCTCTCCTTGGACTCCTTTTCGAGTTTCAGATCAAGTTGCCTTGAAAGTTCCAGTTTGGCTTGAACTCCTTGGTCTTCCATTGCCTTTATGGGAGTTTATTGACGATATTATTAAACCCATTGGTTGGATGGCATGTCGATAACACAAGAAATTCTTCTCAGCATGACCTAATAAGAGAGTTTGTGTTGAGGTTGACCTCACACAATATCTCAAAGAATTTGTGGATATTCAAGTTGGAACAAAGCGTTTTATGCAAAAAATTGTTTACTATAATTTACCTAATACTTCTTTTCGGTACCAATCCACCACACATCGTATCAAGGATTGTTTGTTGGTTGCTCAAAAACCTTTGATAGTTGCTCCTGCTCTTCGGTAGTTGCTCTTGCTCCTCAAACTATGCCTGCACCTTCCAAACCCTCTATTGAGGGTGATTAAATTATAGTTTCTAATAAGAAGGGGGTGACAAATCCTAAGTTGATGCTTTCTAATGGAGATAAGGTTGTGAAGCCACAATATTAGCCTCCTATTGTTCTTTTTGATCTTGTTTTGGATCCTTAAAATCCACTTACTGAGAAACCTCTCGAGCATAAATCAACCTCAGAAGAAGGGAATTCACTGGCAATACCTCCACCCTCTAGGAATTTGTGTAGTCCATCTTGGGATGGCTCAACATCATCGAGGAGAAGCCAAGAGGCTAAATGTCATCTTTCAATTTTTGGTGACATATTTCAACCTTCTTAGACCTATTTATTTAATAGGTTTTTGGTATTGGCCGATAGTGTGGGCAGTCCCTTGTTTGTTTGTGATTTACTTCAACCTTCTCAAACTTCTGCATTTAATAATTCTTCGATTTTGGCTGATAGTGGGGGCAGCCCTATGGGAGATGACTCCAAGGATTTTTCTCCTCCATGAATTTCATTTCATGGAATGTTTAAGGACTTACAGATTCCTCAAGAATTTTTTTTGTTTGATCTGCTCTGTAAAGTATTGGCCATGTGGATGTTATTTGTTTACAAGAAGTTAAGATTTCTATTTTTTTGTTATATGTTTCTCTCAATTGTATTACAGGTTCTTTTATGCACTTCACTACTCACCATGAAGATGGTCGGGGTGGTGCTTCTATTTCTATCTCATCCAAACTTGAGGATTTTTTCCTTGGATCTTGAGAGGATACTTCTCATTTTGTGGTCTAGATTTTGTTGAATATTAATGGGAACACCCTGGGCATTGCTAATATTTATGCACCTAATAATGGGCCTATTCACTCTGCCCTTTGGTGGTACCTGGCTGGTCACCTGTCGATGGTATATTGGATTTTTATGGTTATTTTAATATGGATGAGCATATTGAAGATAAATTTGGTCGCTTCCCAATGTGCTAGTGTGTTGGAGAGCATGAGGCTTGGTTTTTTCTTAAACACAGATGGGGTATTTTTTATCCCTTTTTTTGTCAGCGTAATTGCATGCCTCCACCCTGGTTCACATGGTCCAATTTTTGTGCGGGTAATGATAGAGTCTGCAAGCATCTTGATTGAGTTATGATGTCAGAGCAACAATTTTTTTATTCTCCTCCATAAATAACAAGATTGTGATAGTCTGGGATCAATTCCTATTATCATATCATTTTCCAATTTCCTTTTAGATTGAGTGGAGTGGTCATCAATTTAATTTTATGTGCAAGTAATTTTATTTAAATACTTATATATTGCAACACCTTGGAACCATTGCTACGATTGAGCAAATCTAGAATTTATAACTCAACTTCCTCACTTTGTTAGTTGGATTTCTTGGTGGAATGAAGCAATTTAGCGTACTACCTCTTTCATGCAGTATTTTGGAAAACATGTGGCACATGTAAAAAATTATGCTCATTTAACTGTTACAAAGGAGTATCAACGAAATTTATAGTTGCTAGAAAATTATCCGTATGATTGACAATTGCAAACTAGGGTTGCTGGTCTTCACCATAAACTTATAGTCCATGAAAGACATGAAGCCAAGAGGGCTTAGATTTAGGTTCATATGCACTGGTTGAGGGTTGGTGATCGCTCATCCAAAGCCTTTTTTAAGTCTCTTCATTCCAAGCAGGCTAGGATTCATATCAATGCTATTCAAGTCTCTCATGGTAGGTTGAGTTATCTTTTTTATTTTACTTCAGCCTTTGTGGATCATTATAAGAACATTCGATGGTGCTCCAACAATGTCTTGATGTTGTTCCTGCTAAGTTATCTGCTTATGACAAACTTATTTGTGAGGCTCCTCTTTCACTTGGTGAGCTTAATAATTTTCTTATGACTATGTCAAATGACAAGTCCCCTGGTATTGATGGATTTCCATATGAATTTTATAAAGCCACTTGGAATTTTATTGAGTCTGATCTACTCAATGTCTACAATGAAGCATTAGAAAATAATTCTTTGGGCAATATTATCAATCGTGGAAACATTAAATTCCTAAAGTAGGTAATCCTGAGCTTATCACTAGTTGGTGACCTATTTCTCTGCTTAATGTCTCTTACAATATTTTAGCTAAAGCTTTAGCTCTCCATATTCATAATATTATCCCTATGATTATCAAACCAAAGCAAACGAGCTTCATTAAAGGGTGTTACATCTTGGATAATTTTATTGTTGTCTAGGAAGGTTTAGAATGGGCTTGTATCTTTGGCCAAAAGCTAATTTTCCTTAAACTAGACTTTGATAAAGCTTATCGTATTGAGTGGCCTTTAATTCTTGCCATGCTCCAAGATCTCGACTTTGGCGCATTTTTTATCAGGGCTATCAATATTTTGTTTGCTGATGCTTCAGCTTGTCTTATTATTAATGGACTTAGGTCAGAGGATTTTGGTTTGTTTCATTCTATCTACCAGGGTTGTCCTTTGGTCCCCTTACTTTACATCCTTGCTGCTGAAGCTTTTGGTTATCTTCTTGCCAATAAACTATCTAAGGGGTTGATCAAAGGTATTATTTTGCTTGATATGTCCACCCAACTTATTAATGGTCACTTTGTAGATGATTCTTTTCTCACTATCAATGAGGACGAGGTTTCAGTTTCAACTACTTTAGTCTATTTGGACAATTTTTGTAAGGCCTCAGGATCCAACATCAAATGGTCTAAATCCCTTTGTTTTTGCCTTGCTTCTTCTTTTGTGCCTGTTTGTCTTAGATATTTTTCATGGCATTGGCTTCAAAGGGGTGAGAATTTTAAGTTCTTAGGAATCCCATTTGCTTTTGATATCTCACCCTCTGAACTCTGGCAGTATGTCATTGACATAATTGAAAAGAAAATTTCTTGTTGGGCCTCGCATTCCCTCTCTCTTGCCAATAAGTTTTAGGTTTGCACAAATATTCTTTCTGCCACCCATGTTTATTACTCTTCCTATTGGGTCCCCACTAATAATTCTTATAATAAGTTGGTAAGACTCAGGGATTTTATTTGGGCCAAGGAAAAGAATTCATGTGTTTTTTATCGATTTGCTTGAGATATTTGTTGTACGCTTACTGATAAGGGTGGAATGGGTATAATTGATATTTAAAGGTAAAGTATTTATGTGTGCTAAGTGGGTGGTTAAATCTATTGAAGGACCTGAAGCCTATAAGGTTTTGATTCATCATTGTATTTCTTTAGGGCTACCTTATGGACATAAATTTTGGGCTAGTATTGGCCTCCATACTCTCATCATTACTTTTGCTCCAGTTAAGATTCAAGATTCCTTTGTTGTTAAAAGTATTTGGTGAGCTTTTGAGGTGGTGAAACCTCATATTCATTGGATTGGTGATGGTTTTCATAATGGTATTTCATTCAATTCTCAGATTATATGGTGGTCTCCTATTATGTCTAACTCTTCAGTTTTTCCTACTGATACACCAGGGATTAAATATTTGAGTTTGTTTTGCAAGGGCATCTGCTATGTTAATGATTTAGTGCACTCTCGAGACTAAATTACTTAGCCCAATCTCAAACAAAAATTTAATCTTCAAAATTTAGATCTTCCTTCTATTCTTAAGATTCAAGATCTCATACCTGATGTCATGCTTCATAAGCTCGAACTTCAACCCCCAAGTGCTTGGTGGAGGGATTTGCACTAGAATTTGGATACTTCTTTCAAGAACTACTCTTCTTCCTTAATTTATCAACTATTTAGTCCTATTTTCCCTAGTGTTGATAAACTTAATGAGATATGGCAGACTCATTCTACCTCATTTACTTGGATTGTTCGTCTGAACCATATATGGAAATTTAAACTTGAACCCAAGATTACCCTTTTTCTCTGATCTCTTATTTATCAAGGGTTTCCTATGGAAGGGAGAATTAGTAGGGTTGCTCTTCCTAATCCTAAGTGTCCATCTTGTGGTCATTTTAAAACTTTCAAACATTTGTTTTGTTTCTGCCCTTGTGCTCAGTCTGCTTGGTCCTGGATTCACTCATTGTTCAAGCCCTTTCATCCTAAATTTTTCAAATGGCAGATGATCTTTTTTGGAGATAACAATTGTTGGTCTACCTATATTTCTACTCTATGGAATTTCTTCCATGCTATTATTTTGTTTCAACTTTGGAAAGTTAGGAATGCTGCTGTCTATTATGGAGATTCAATTTTTAGTCAGTTTTCCTTGCATGAAAAGATTACATTATTTTCTACTGTTATTGTTCAACTCCATTCGTAGGCTTCCAAGTTGACTCATGAGTTGGTGCATTTGATAAATCTTGTTAGGTTCTAGTGTGAGGCTCCGTGCACTATCAACATGACTTCACCTAACCTCCTTCCGCTTTAAGGTCCATTTGTTTCTTTGAGGTCTTAACGTAGCAAGTTGAGGAGGTGACTGTGAAATTTTATAGCATTAGGTTATTCTGTCAATGCCCATAGTAGGGCTCGGTATCCTCTTGGAGTGGCTCCATTTATTTAGTTATTCTATTTATTCACAATTTTAGGGGTTGGTTTTGTTTTTGGCCTCAGGTCTCTACGATGTTGATTATTTGGGTGGTCTTGCACCTCGAGCTGTGATTTTTCCAATTCCTTTTTTATTGTAACCTCTCTGATTTTTTTATTGAATATAATTGTTGGTTCCAATAAAAAAAAACAAAAACAATGGTGGTGGTCATTAATTTTTTTTATTATTTTTAGTTTTATATTTAAAATTCATAAATATGTATATATATATATATATATATATATATATATATTAAAAGTTTTAGATTTATGATTTTAAAGTATATTCAAAAGTTTATTATTTATACTTTTATGAGAGTTTTTAAATATTTAATTGTTATGTAAATATTGATCTTTGGATATAGTATAGGATGTGCATATATTATTTAGTAATTTTGAACATATAAATTATAAATATAATTAATTATTAATGAGATTCAAATAACAACAAAAGAAAGGGGCATAAAATTCAATAAGGATAAGATAAATGTAATTAGATAAGTCAAATATAAATAATTCCAAGTCCGTTTAGGTCTCCCTCACTCGAAGTAAACATTTAAATATGTGGGGCAGGGGTTATTCCCCTGGAAAATAAAATTAAGAAAAAAATTCAAGTACAAATATAAAGTTGTTTGGTTACAATTGGCAATATGTAGAACACGGTGTGATTCAACAAAGCACCTTTATTATCATAGATGACCTTGCATGTGTATTTAGATGTTTTTGGTAAAAAATATTTTGTATTATGGAATTCAAATAGAAGAGATACATCATCTGTCTTTCTATGTATACAAAATTTTGATCTAGGATTTATCAGAAGATGTAGTGCAAGATTATTTATCAACTAATCTACTATAGTAACCCATGTAAAATAGGAATAACCTAATATAATGAATTACAAAACTAAATACATCTAATGTTGCTACCATAAAGAGATAGGATAAAAAAATCTTCCCTAGTTCATGTTGCCCACCATCTAGGGGGATAGTTGTAACAAGTGAGGTTGCCTTTATCTAGGACCCAGTTGGCCATCATATCTACAACTCTATTTTATTCTCTAAGGATGTGACTGTATTCCATATATAGAAAACATGTTTGTACCATCTGAATATTCTCTATGATTCTCCTTAGTTTGTAGTTAAGCTTCATATTCTCCCTTGGATTCTTTAGATAATTGATCATAACTTGTGAGTTGGATTCTATCTGGACCTTCTTCCAGCCTACCTTAATTGCCTCTTGGATACCTCTAAGGATGCCAGAACCCTTTGCAAGGTTTTTGGAAAGAATACTAAGATTCTATGCAAAGGTGAAAACTAGGATCCCATTCGATTATCTTCCTATCCCTCCTACACTAGCTCTTCCTAGATTCCCCCGTGATGCTCCATATGTGTTAAATTTTATTTGATCCTTTGGGGGAGGCTGTCACTTTCCCTTTACAACTTATTTTGGGTGCCTTATGGTTGTTATTTGTTGATTATCAAACTTAAGAAATTTTTTTAGTCTACTCATGTTCTATTCCAATTGTTGGTGGGGTTCCTGGGGATACTTCAGTGTATGTTGGACTATCTCTGCTATGTTGGTTGTGGTATTTTTCCAATTATAGTGAATGTCCATAGACCCTTTTTGAAAATATGTTTGTTCCTTTCCTTCCATATGTTCCAAAGAAGAAGAGTAGTTCCTACCCATACTATCCGCCTAACATATTGGTTTACTCCATCCTGTATAGTCCATTCCCTTCACATATGCTCTAGGGTGGTAAAGTCATACTTATTAATACCAAGTAAGATAACCATCATCTTCCATAACTTTGAGGCTACAAGATATTATATAAATAAGTTGCAGAGTGTTTCGAGGTTCTTTCCACACATCTCACACCTAAAATAACAATGGTAGTCTCTTTTCATAAGTTGTTCCCCTATTAGTACCCTTTTATGTAGAAGAAGATAAATAAATAATCTCACCTCAGGCCATAACTTTTGTGCCCATATTTCTTTGAATAAGTCTTGAAATGAGTTAGGAGTACTTTGGCATAGAACTGTATATCCACTTGGTACTGTATACTCCTTCTGACTCATGTTGCCTCATCCAAGGGAATCCTCTACTTGAGACCAAGAAAGTGATCTCATTTGTATAATTTTTTGGATATCGATGTTTTGCCTCTTTAGGATATGAATTGGTCATTTGGCTATGGGGACCTAGTTTTTTCCAACTTTAGAATTTCTAATTTGGTACCTATAGTATTTTGCTAATTTTATCCAGTTTGATTCATGTAGCTATTCCTTGAAAGGTCACCACTTTGGAAATTGAAAGGTTGGTACCCATCCCAAGAGTCTATCCAAAAGTTTGCATGCTAACCATTGTGAATTATCCAAAATAGTCTTATTTATCAACTCCTCTTATGTCCTCAAAACTACTAAGAAGGGGGATCCTCTACTAGGGAGTTGGTGGCGAATAATGGTTTCCAAAATTTTATTTTGTGCATATTTAGTTCTTAGAATTTTGGTCCATAGTGCATTGAGGTTGTTTAGCATCCTCCACTACAACTTAGCTGCTAGTGCCTTGTTGTTCTTGACTATTGATCAGAATCCTAGTCCCCCTTCATGTTTGTGAATAATTTTTTTTCCAACACATCAGTGCCCATTTCCTTTCCTCCTTAATATCCCTACAGATGAATTGATGATTTATTTGATCCAACTCTCTCAACATTGCCTTGGGAATATCCAAAACTATGGATATATAAATAGGTATATATTGAAGGACTAATTTAACTAGGGTTATTCTTCCCCCCGATGCTAGCCATCTACTAGTCCAATATTCTATTTTTCCTTTACTTTATCCACTAGCCAAGCCCAATCCTCCATTTTTTGTCTTCCTATTTTAAGAGGAATGCCTAAGTAGGTGATGGGAAGGGAGGTATTTTGGTATCTTAGTTTGTTAAGAACCATGATATCATGTCTGGATGATATGCGGAAGAAAATAACTTTGAACTTTACCTCATTAATATGTTGCCTCATGAATCTTGAGAAGCAACTTATAATATGTTTGATTCTGGAGGCTTCCTTTATTTTTGATTTCCTTAAAAAAGTAAATTCATCAAAAAACTGCAGATGAGTGATTAATCTAGCTCCATTTGCAATAGTTATTCTTGCTAATGTTTTTATTTCCTTGCATTTGGCCAATGTCCTTCCCAAGCATTCAACCAGAATGATGAATAAATATGGGGAGAGGGGATCTCCCTGTCTAATACCTCTAGACGTATTGAATAATTATGAAAGGGTAGCCATTGATCAAAACTAAATAGGATACTGATGATATACATAATTTGATCCAATATATCTATTCATGTAAGAAGTAAAATTAGCCCATTACTTTGAGGAGGAAAGCCTAGTCCACCCTATCATATGCTTTGGATAAATATAATCTTATGGACATGGATGGGGATTTATATGCTTCCATGGAGTGAATAGCCTCTTGAGCTAAAACTATCTTATCCATTATTTGTCTGCCTTCCTCAAAACTACCTTGTTCTAGTGAGATAATATTATGTAGAAGTAGTTTGAGCCTCTTCGCCATTACCTTGGTGATTATTTTGAGTAAGACATTACATAAAGCTATTGGTATAAACTCGATAATATGTTCTACATCTTGTGTCTTTGGGATAAATGCTATATACAATTTATTGATTTACTTCAACATATCTTTATCTTTCCTAGCTTCCTCAACCACATCCAAAAGGTCCTCATGCAAGATATCCCAAAATTATTGATATAATTCAACGGGGAATCCATCTAGACTAGGAGTCTTTCCTTTTTACATTTTGAAAACCACATGTTGTAACTCTTTTGTAGTTACTATTCTAGTCAAAACTAAATTATCCTCCTCTATTATTAATGTAGGTATCTCCTGTAACACTTATTTTTAGGCTTCCATATCCAAATATCATATTGTGAATAGACTCACAAAATAATTTACTACAATAGACCTCATACCTTCCCATGTGTGGATAGTATTTTTCTACTTTTATTCTCAACGAGGCTATGAAGTTGTGCGATCTTTGGGTAGAAGATATTTGTGGAAGAATTATGTGTTTCGATCCCCCTCATGGAGCCATTGGATTCTAGATTTTTGCTTCTATAATAACTTTTCATTTTTTTCATTCCTCTAGCGAAGATGTAAGTTTGATATCTACCATACTCAGACCCTTCGTGAGGCCATCCATGTGGATATGTTCATTCAAATATTTGAGATTGGCTATCACTTCCAAATTTTTCTTCTCAACATATCCAAATTCTTCCTAGTTTTAGGTCATTATCTTGGATTTGATATATTGAAGCCTCCTCATAAAGCAATACATCTTGATTCCATGCTAAGGTTTGCATTCCTTCCACCATTATTGCACTCTAGGCCTAAAAGAGTTATCTTTAAACCATACTAGTTGGAATTTGAATGGCAAGTGTTTGGCCTTGGATTTCCATAATTATATCATGATTGGCCAATGATTTGAGTCTGCATTGTTTAGGATATTCACCCTAGGAATGTGACCATGAATTAAGAATTATCTTATAGTAGGAATCTGTCTAATCTTTCCAGAATGCAAGCAGAGGCTTGCCACCTACTAAACTAGGTCATTAGACCATTGTCTAGCCTGACATCCATAAAATAAAGGTTTTTGATGTATTTTTTCATGAGGTTTGTGCTCTCGTCTAAGCTACCATTTACTCCCAAATTCTCTTACAAGAACATTATGGTATTAAAATATCCTATCATGGCCCATGCTTGAGGGAATTGGTTAATAATGTAGTTTATGTTCTTCCACTGTCTATGCTTCTCCTCGAGTCTAGTAGGTGCATGAACATTCATGCAAAGTATAACTTTGTCTCATTGCCTACTTTGAGCTGCTACCACTAAGATACCCTAGCTACCCACCACTTGGTGGATAACTACCTCTTTAGGGTACCAAATGTGTTATATACCTCCCAATACCCCTTGGGGATTGAGGGATTCCACTCTTCTAGCATGCCATATGTTCTTTGTAATTGTCTCCATATCTTCTACTGACACCTTCATCTCCTAAAGAAATACAAGTTGTGGTTGATTTGTTTATATCATTCTTCTATTTTTTTTTTTTTTTTGGAGGGACTCCCCTTGAGTCCTCTAATGTTCAAAAAATGATCTTCATCAGTATTGGGGGATAAAAATGTGAGTAAGGATATTGATATTACCTTCTGCTATTAGATTTTCTCCTTCTTTTACCACATGTTGCTGATTAGTTTTATGTCCTACCTTTTGACTTGTGTCCATTTTAATCTTCTTATTTGTCTCTTTTATCACTCCTAATTCTATAATAACATCCAAACCTAGCATATGTGTGTACAAAACTAGGGTATTATTTATAGATTTAATGAGATATTCCCTAGGCTCTAGGTTTTTTGTGGTTCCTACCTTTAATAGACTATTACTCTTATTTTTGTTTTCTCCTTTCTTTTTTTGTTGGTAGTTTGTTGGCTGGTTTACTACTTCCTATTTGTTGCTTTGCACAACTAGGATGGTGTTAGGGGTGCTATTTACCTCTTATAGTATATATTCCTTCCTCCCACAATGGAACTATATCTTTAGGAATTGTCTCCATTGTATCCTCCTCATCATCCAAAGGGTTGTCAATGAAAATATTGCCAAACATATTGTTTGACACCACTACCTGATTCCTCACTACCAATTTCTTTTGGATATTATTTTTTTTGGGCACTTGAAACCCTTTAGGATTTGTTTCCTCTCTTTCATTCTCTAGGATTTAATGTGGGCAGTCTCTTTCTAAATAGTCATATTCATGGCATATTATGCAATGAAAAGGTATATTATCATAATCCTTCAAAATATCACAAGTAGGCGTCTTGATGAGGAAGTAGGCACCTTGATGGTGCCTTGATGAAGAAGTAGGCACCTTGATGGTGCCTTGATGAAGAAGTAGGTGCCTTGATGGCACCTTGATGAGGAAGTAGGCACCTTGATGGCACCTTGATGAATAAGTAGGTGCCTTGATGACGCCTTGATGAAGAAGTAGACACCTTAATGGCACCTTGATATATTTTTTTTTTTTAGGGAAAAACCCCTTGCGAGACCGCCTTGTTTTGAGAGACCATGACCAGGGGGTTCTACACCGTCAAAGTCACCCAAGAGTCACGCCTGGTCCTGCTCGCACCAACATTATCAATTAGATTTTGGATACCCAATTCAACTTTTTGGTAGGGTGGAGATTTGAACCTAGGACCTCCCTTGGAGGATTGCCCTCTCCTCTCCAACTCACCTACAACACCTGGTTAATGCCACCTTGATCTCAAGTAGGTGCCTTGATGCACATTTTTTGGGAAGATGCACCAAGTCAACATTGACCGATTGACCAATGGGCTAAGGAGGTTGTTGCATGTGAGACAAAAGGGAAATATTTATGGTGCATTATGTCTAAAATAAGATAAAGTATTTTTATTGGTTGGTTGAGCGGTTGACCTTGTAAAGCTCTCAAAGAATTATTTTAGGATTTGTTTGTTACGTACACCTAAGGATTTTTATATTTATCCTTCTGGTGAACGAACATACTTTCAATAGAAGAATAATACCTGTGTATGAATCGACTGTAACAAATCATGTTACGTGATTAAAAATAGACTGATATGTTATTGTAATGAGATATGGTTGTGTCTTATATAAGAACACAGGCCAAATGAATGAGGGAGATTTATTACATAGTCAATAGAATAATTTTATTTCTTTATTTTACAGAGTTGCAAATACTCTTGTTCCCTTAAAGTAATCCTCATGTAATTTAGTTGGGCGGACTATCTATGGGAGCCTAGGCCCACTCCCTACAGTAGTCCTTCCTAATTTTATTTCGGTTATTTATTTTTCATAGATTAGATTTATTGCTTTATTTTAATTTAGTTGTGTGTTTCATTTTCCTGCACATTTAATTTTTTGTACTTTTATTTTCAGTATTTTTATTTCCAGCATTTTAATTTTCTACACTTTGTTTTATTTGGTTTGGTTGAAATCAAAATGCATAAATATTCCCCACCAAATTAAATAGGTACAGAAGGATTCATTCCCCCACACTGTAGGCATATACTATGCATGATACTCGTAAGTTTATGAACTTATTAGATTGATAATTTATGGAAGAGAAATGATTGTTTTCTAAACATAATTTCTGCTCACCATTTTGGCGTCATTGCTAGGGAGTGTCAAAATTGTAGTGTTAAGATCCACAGGTCAGTTAAAAATTCCATTTCAAATTACCTATAGATCTTCTACTTGAGAAGCATGAGTCCACCAAGAGCCTTTTTATAGGTCCAAAACAGTTGCCAGCACAGTCAGAGCCAAATCTCATAGGCAACAATTTAAATTTACTAGCTTCTTAGGTAAATACGAGAATGAACTTGATGTACCATATTAAGTGTAGAAATAAGGAATAAATTGCGTTGGTGCAAAAAAAAATTAGAAAATTAGGCAATGAAGGATTTCCATCATATTATGAATGGTTTCAAGAGATCAAATAAATAACACAACCCAGGTCTGATATAGTTGAAAATATTTAGGGATGTGTTTTTACACATAAACCATTTAAGAAATTATGCCTCAAGAAGCCTAGTTTTAACGATAAAAAAATTACAGGCTTGATGCTTTGCAACATATTGGTAAATTCTTTTAATGATGACATTAGTAGCAAGAAAAATGACAGAGTAAAATTTAAAAAGAACATCTTGTTATGGAGTATGCTCTTCACTTGCACTTAAGGCAACCTGGTGAATTAAAAACTAGCACATGTTTTTAAAATACTGCTATGCCATGTTTTCTCCAAATTTCTAGTCCACAGATAGTCATTTGCTAGCTTGCACATTTTTCCAATAAGTTGAAAAAGTTTGGTTTTGAGGCCATGGAGGAAAATGCTCTTCTCATGCTACAACATATCAAACTAGTTGATAAAGAAAGAGATGATTTTTAGAAGACTAGTTCAGATGTAGGCATGGGGGAGATCTCACCTTCATCATTGCCACCAACAACACAATGAACGTTGTTTATAGTGTTCATATATAAAAAAATAAAAATAAAAATAAAAAGAAAAAGAAATTTAAAAAATTAGTTAGAATTTTATTTTAATGCCTTTAGTTTAGATTTTTCTTTTATGTTTTGTAGGACAACATGAAGTGTGATGTAGACAAATAAGGAGTTGTCTATGAAGATTTTATGAATTGAGATTCATACATGGAGTTTGTAATAGCACTATACGAACCATCTTGTGCACCTCAATCATGTAGCATCCAATCCAAACAAGTGAAAGCAAGCAGAGTTTTTTCTTGGAAACATAAGCACCCGAAGGTAGGCTAAGTAACCCTAATCCAGCAAAAGGCTTCCAGTCCAAGGTGGTTGTGGAACTTGGGGGAAATTTTACTGTAAAGTGCATGACTGTTACAGCTTGAGTAAATGATAAGTAGAGTTAGAGATGTTATACCAAGAACGTAGTAGAGTGCCAAGACAAAGTTCAGTAACAGTCAATGAGCTCCATTTACAACCGCCTCACATTTGTGAGACTAGATCAGACATCGGCATGGGGGAGACCCCATACCATACCAATAGTTTTGATGAATGTTCACACATTCGTTAAATAAAGAAAAAAGAGGAGGATACACAAAAAAAAATTGATGAGGTGCCTTGATCATAAAAAAAAAAAGTGATGAGGAACCTTGATGCCTTGATCAAGGGTACCTTTATCTACAAGTAGGTGTCTTGATCCACAAGTAGGTGCCTTGGTCAACAAGTAGATGCCTTGGTCAAGGGTGCCTTGATCCACAAGTAGGCACATTGATCCACAAGTAGGCACCTTGGTCAACAAGTAGGACAAGTAGGCGCCTTGATCCACAAGTAGGCGCCTTGTTCAACAAGTAGGCACCTTGATCCACAAGTAGGTGCCTTGGTCAACAAGTAGGTACCTTGGTCAACAAGTAGGAACCTTATTCAAGGGTGCCTTGATACACAAGTAGGCACCTTGATCAATAAGTAGGCACCTTGGTCAACAAGTAGGCACCTTGATCCACAAGTAGGCACCTTGGTCAAGGGCACCTTGATCCACAAGTAGGCACCTTGACATCAACGGTGCCTTGATATATTTCTAGCACCTATGCGATTCGACGACAAAAGGGGTAGAAAAAATGAATTTTGTGAATCCTCCCTATGGTTTATAGTTATTTCAAAATAAAAAACCGCATGGAACATGTCCTGCTTAGCATAAAATTTCTTTTTATTTTACTTTGTAGGTCATCGTGTCCTCTGAATATAATCTGTAGATATCTTTGGAAACAATACCACATGCACAGGTGTGATTCCTATTTTCTTGCTTTCGTGTGTTTTTTATTAGCAAGTCATCGTGCCCTCTGAATGCAATCTGTAGGCATCTTGGGAAACAAGGCCACAAGCATAGGCATGATTCCTATTTTCCCTACTTTCATGTGTTTAGTTTCATAGGACACAACCATGAGCATGATCTGTAGGTAGATCCAACTTAAACTAGGCCTAACATATGTGACATCTCGTGCCCTACAATTAGGAGTGTAGTGAAGCAGAAAAAGACACTTACTTCCCACTAGGAAGAGAAGGTTTATAATCAGCCTAGTACAGCAGTGCATTTTTCCACCTAGAGGAAGGCACCAATATGTAGTGTCACTCTTCCACCAAGAAGAGTGGTGCCCATATATTTGAAAAAATTCTTGTGGAGAATCTAGTGGCTGGGAAAGAAAAGAGTGCTAAAAAGAAGTTGTAGGCCTTCCTTGAGAAGAAATCGATAGACCCATTTTATACCCAGTAGTGCTCAAACTTCTTCTCCCTAGGATGGGGGTGCCTATTGTTTAGTGTGGTATTTGATGTTCAGATGTTTGTAGACCTATTGTGTAGAGGGACCTATTATTGGTGATGGGGGTGTCACTAATTTAAGTGGGGGAGAATATGGATGAACCTGAATCTCTTGCAAGCAAAAAAAAAATCTCTTCTACTGAAATGACTCCAAGTTAAAAGTCCAAATTTAAATAGAGTGTTATTTTCTACTACTTGTTGGAAGAGAGTATCCTCTTTCCCTAGGACCAACTTGGTCCAAAAGGGGAATGAGAAATCTCCAATTGGTAGCTAAATAAAGTAGGGGAGGAGCCTGAAAGTAATTAGATGTCAAATATCTACAAGAAGGCCACATGGTTCTTGAGCATGATAAATCATATGAATGGAGCTCGTAGTGGCCAGAAATAATAGCACATAAGTCTCAATGATGTATCTCATGAAAACGTCACACCTATACACCCGACACATACCGTGGATGATGATGGGTAGATTTATTTCATTTTCACCCTCACTCCAAGAAACAGACCAGAGGATCGTAGTGTAGATGGGATCCAACTTTATTGTTGATCTGTAGAGGAATTCCCATAAAATTTGACCAAGAATCATGTTGATGAAGAAACATGCAAATGGATTTTTTTGGCACAACATGTATGGTCTGCAATAGTAAAATGCAATTGGTTCTTGCTGCTTTAATTCTGCCTGTGAAGGAAATAATTCAGAGTGGGAGATAATTTAAAATTTAGACACGTGTATCAGGGTTGTATAAATAAATTGAAAAAAAGGGTGACATGTTCAGGAGCACACGGTGAGAAAATAATGATGCACAAAGGTTAATCCCTGTGATGCATTCGAAGAGTTCAATGCTCTTGAGATACGTCAAAGCAGGATTAAAATATTTTTTTATATGTTTTGTTGATGATGAGCTTGGTGTTTCAAAGTTTGGAGTTGTTGGCTATCATAAATCCTCTAATAATGGTATATGGGATGCAAAATTTTTGCACACCAGGTTGCGTAGTTACCTGGATGGACCCTTCAAAGATATCAATTATGGCCTACACAACCTCCACTTTTAATGCACAATGCCAACATTACAATATTTTTTTGGTAGCATTTCATTTCTATTAGAATATGTGGGAAAATAAATTACAGAGAAGAGATAGAGTTTCACTATGGTGGAGGAGAACACCACCTTTGCAAAGAGATGGTGGGGATCTGAAATCATGGAGAAGTTGTTACAGTGAAAAAAGTTCATTATTTCTCACAAACAATTTGGTGGAGAAGATGTTCTAGTACACAACACATTTAGCCAAATTCCTAGGATGGATCATTGACAATCCTCTAGCTTGGCCACCTAATTTTGAAGTCACCAACTCAAATTGTTGCAGTTGAATTTATGTTCTTTGATGCAGATAAAAAAAAATATTATTACTCCAAGATGCACCAACAATCTCATTTTTTGGTACACCATGATTACAGGCAACATGAAGACATTTTACACCATCAGTATCATACACATCAAGTTATACGAAATTCACCCAGGTATGTACTGAGTTTTCCATTAATTATGTGTATAGTTATTTTAAAAATCATTTCTATGCTAATACCAATAAATGCCCCCATAAATTCTCTGTCAAAATATCTCATTAGAGTTTAGCCACATGACATGCCTCAGATCTGAGAAAAAAATTCATTACCCCAAGAACAAAAAAAAATATAAGGTGCCAACTCCCATATAAAGGCACCTTACTTATGGTGCCTAACTCCCATATAAAGGTGCCTTACTTCCGATGCCTAAATCCCATGTAAAAATAGGAGGCGCCTAACTCATGTGTAAAAACATGAGGCGCCTAACTCCCACATAAAGGTGCCTTACTCCCAACGCCTAACTCCCATATCAAAACGCCTTACTCGTATGAAGAAAAAAATATCTCGAGAGGCTGTTGTCATGAGGACGTGATAATATTTAGGCATGGGGGGATGATGAGCACTAGAAATGCTCATTTTATATACATTTTTAAAGGGCATCGTTATTGGTTTAATTAGCATTAGAGATGTATTTTTATATAACTTATGCATATAATTGATAGAAAATGCAGTATTATGCTTGATTGGTGTTTTTAGTGGAAAATGTGTATAAATGCAGGTTTTGCTACTAATCTAGTGTTTTCCACTCTACATCCCACTTGGACCTGGCATTGTGATTGGGAGCACCTTGATCCCATACATTTGGAGGTGCCTTGATGTGCAAGAAGGCACCTTGATGCCATACATTGGAGGCACCTTGATCTGACCAAGTCAACAGGAAGGTGCCTTGATCTGACCAAGTCAACAAGTAGGTGCCTTGATGGCACCTTGATGAGGAAGTAGGTGCCTTGATGGTGCCTTGATGAAGAAGTAGGTGCCTTGATGGTGCCTTGATGAAGAAGTAGGTGCCTTGATGGTGCCTTGATGAGGAAGTAGGCACCTTAATGGTACCTTGATCTCAAGTAGGCACCTTGATGCGCATTTGTTGGGAAGATGCACCAAGTCAACATTGATCGGTTGACCAATGGGCTAAGGAGGTTGTTGCACGTGAGACAAAAGGGAAATATTTTAATGGTGCATTATGTCTAAAATAAGATAAAGTATTTTTATTGGCGTCGAGACCTTGTAAAGCTCTCAAAGCATTATTTTTAGGATGCATTATTTTAGGATTTGTTTGTTACGTACACCTAAGGATTTTTATATTTATCCTTCTGGTGAACGGACATACTTTCAATAGCAGAATAATACTTGTGTATGAACTGATTGTAACAAATCACATTATGTGATTAAAAATAGACCAATCTATTATTGTAATGAGATCTGATTGTGTCTTATATAAGAACACAGGCCAGATGAATGGGGGAGATTTATTACACAGTCAATAGAATAATTTTATTTCTTTATTTTATAGAGTTGCAAATACTCTTGTTCCCTTAAAGTAATCCTCATGTAATTTAGCCGGGCGAACTATCTGCGGGAGCTTGGGCCCACTCCTTGCAGTAGTCCTCCCCTATTTTATTTTTGTTATTTGTTTTCAGTAGATTAGATTTACTACTTTATTTCCTGCTTTATTTTAATTTAGTTGTGTGTTTCATTTTCCTGCACATTTAATTTCTTGTACTTTTATTTTCAGTATTTTTATTTCCAGTATTTTAATTTTTTGCACTTTGTTTTATTTGGTTTGGTTGAAATCAAAATGCATAAACATTCCCCACCAAATTAAATAGGTACATAAGGATTCATTCCCCCACACTGCAGGAATATACTATGCATGACACTCGTAAGTTTATGAACTTACCGAATTGATAATTTATGGAAGAGAAATGATTGTTTTCTTAACATAATTTCTGCTCACCAAAGATTTAGTTCATAATAATAAATGATCAATAGTTGATCTTGTATTTTGATCTTATAGTCAAAAGACTAGCCTCTTTTTTCTACACATGATACTTTTCATGATGAGCACCATGTTTATAAATATTCTACTAGAGAGACAACCAAATTTGGACATATTTTTGAGATTAATATTTTATATTTTTATTAGTCCTTTATAAACTTCAATAAATAATGACTGAATTTATCCATTATAGAATGCATAAGGTTTTAGATTTGACCCAACTAAAAACATTTTATGAACTCTTTCAATGTTGATGAAACTAATATATTATCATATATTTAAAGAAGCAAAGTCCAAATGATGTAAGAAAAGAGATAATGAAGAGTAAATGATCTAATATTGTAAAAGACCCTCCATACACAAGGTACATGTAAAATGTCCTTAATATGCTATTCTTTGTAGACTCTCATATATTTGAATCTTGCTTTAGATAACTAATCAAAGGAATGTTTAGGCCTTAAGAAGAGCCTCGAGTAACCCAACTTTCTTCGAAGGGAAGTCATTGGGAGTATAACATTTTGATTTATCTAAATCCTTATATCCCAACTTCATTGTGTATCCACTATCTTTTGATAAATTCCATACTAAATCATCCTTCTATATAATAATCAACAAATAGAATTCTTGAAGCATATTTTAAAACACATCCAACTATTTTTTTGAGTTCCTTTCCTTCAACCATATTATTAATACAAATTCATAATCTATAGTTATTGCTCACAATAATATAATTCTTTACCTTTCAACTAAATATACTTAGGATAATTATTGTTTTTTATTTTTTTTGCTTGATAGGAGAGTTGGTTACAACCACACTATTTTTAGTAGCTGGCAAGCGTAGGGTTCAAACCATAGAGGCTAAATCCACCAGATCTACTCCACCTCATTGTTTTATAGCTTGATGTGAAATGGACCATTGGGTGCTCGAGATTCGCACCATCATCGTTAGTCTGGTGTGTTCTCAAAGGATTCAAATTAGAATACTACCTTTGCAACAAGCTTCTCCCAAGGTCTAAACTTGGGTCTCTTCTTGGTAAGTGCCTAGCCAAACTAGCCAAAAATTTTAGGTTAGAAAGAAACCCCAAGTACTACTCATAGGTGGTCGGCAATGCCATCCCATCTAGGTATACCACTATCTAGAGGAAAGCTACAAGAGATTTTTTATGTCCCCCTTTGCATCATAGAGGTTCGAACTATGGACCTGTCGTTCAACGAGGATAGACTTGCCTTCTCCACTTGTGCTACAAATATGGACAAAATGGCTTATGGTAGCTAGTGTGATTTGAACTAGAGTTGAATGGATCATATACCTCAACTGGTAACCTCACACCAACTCGGCTACTTAGTCACCCTTCTTAAGATAATTATTGTTATTTTGTATATGAAATAAGAGGGTCAGACTTTAAGAAAGCATCAATCAAAAAAATTGTAAAATCTCCCATATATTTTAATATTAAATAGTTTTAATTTACAAAATTCACAAAATAAGACCACCCCACAAAGGATGTTAATAATTATAAATATATCGTTTTAAAGTCCATGGTACCACATGAGACCACTCCATAATTTTTATCCATTATGCATAAACAACAAAGCACAACTTTGGCTATCTACCTATTGTGCATACATACCTTATCTTCTTACTTTTATTTAGAACCCTTAAGCCTCAATTATTAAACTCGTAGACCTATTCTAACATCAAAGGAGGAGGATACCAATACATTAACTCAAGGAGTTTTACTCCAAATCTAAAAATTATAAAAAATTTCTCCGTTGGAGACCCTAGTGGTATGACTTTAGACTGTTATTTAGGCTACCCAAGTTCAAATAATGGGGAGGGAGGCCTCTAATGTGCCCCTAGGAGTGTGGACCATAGTTGTGCCACCCATTGTACTTTAACTTAATTTTTTTTATTATAAAACTTTGTTACAACTTTCCTAGATATCATTATTATTATTTAGTGGATTTTTACATACTTTGTTTATAGTAACTCTAAGACAACTAATTTGGGTGAAACACCTACCACTCTTTCACACATGCATATGTCTTCTATGTTTGTTGAGACTTGAACATCTGTCTTCTTCACAGAAGATGATACATCTCAACTATTTAAGCTAAAATCCAATGACAAATAAATCAAATATTAATAGGGTTTATCCACTTAATCAAAACATAAAACATGGGCTTTTTACCATAAGGTATTTTACCTAAGATTAGAATCTTGGTTTATAGTGTGAAACTCTTGAAACAATGAATAAAGGTCCAAGTGCAAATCCCACAAGGTGGAGTTGTACACCATACTTGAATAATTGGAGCATGATTGAATAGAAATATATTGGATAAAGAACATGTTCCATGAGGGTGAGGGTCATCTTATATATTTTTCAATAAGCTATGCATGGCTTCTATTGGGGGCCACTCCCATTACAAAAACAAAACATTACATTGCTCTCATTACATTTCTAACAAGTTAATTAAAGCATATCCAACTTTGTATTTCTATCAGAGATATTCTTAGTTTACCCTTCTATCAAAGATATTCTTCATCTTCCTCAAATTGCTAAGTTTCCACAATAAACTCCTATATAAATACCTTCAAAAATTTAAATTTTTTCAAGATGAAATTCAACACTACAAATGGCAAAAATATTTGCTGCCTAGTTTCTATATCCAAAAATATAGTCTATAACCACCTCACGATTTATTAATACCTTTTTTAGGGTTATTCATTCCCCTAATATTCCAAGATATTATTTTCATTGTTATTTTTTAATTTTATTTGAGGGTTTAACCCCACTTCTTGTTAACACTTGTGATATTTACTTTTGTTTTCCCATATCAATATCCCTTTGTGTTTCTTTTTCTCTTTGTTTTTGCTTCTTGGGTCTTCCTCTTTTTTTTTCATTCCCAACAATACTTTCATATTCATCAATCTCTTCAATCTTCTCACACTACTCATAATAAGACTTATCATCTTTAGGTTTTCCTTGTTCTAAAGGATTTGAAGTGCAAGGAATAACCTCAAAAGCACAATCTTCTTTATATTTCTCTGGAGACCCTAAAATGCAAGGATGCTCTTCTATAGCAATCACCTTCTTATTTTACCCTAAAAACCGTAAATTGTTATGGATTTCCTCCAACCTCATTTCTATATTATTCTTCTCTTGAAACCTTAAAGTGCAAGGGATAACATATTCACCACTTTCACTTTTATTACCTGAAGAATATTCTATATTACTAGAGGAAAATGAAGATGATTTACCTAGAATAAACTTGACCTTTTTTGTTGTCTTTGTTTTGGGTTTTATATCCACATCTTCTTTTGCACCTTTAATTCCTTCTAAACTTGTCAATTGATATTTTCGATAGGATTTATTTGCCCATTCTTTTGGAGTAGAATATCCTTGATCTGATCTAGCTTCTATTATTGTATGATTTTCTTGCTTCATATTGAATTTTATCTCATGGCTAGAAAATTTTATTTTTCTTCATATTTTTTACTTTGCAAACTCTTGCCATGTATCCAATCTTAAAATAATTGTGGCAATGAAATGAAATATTTTCATATTTTTTGATCCCATTCTCTTGATTCATATTTAATCTTAATGTATTGTAGCAAAGGTTTTGAAATATCCATAGCAACACATATTCAAGTATATATAGCATGCTTTCGCTCCTTAGTTGTTGGTCCTTCCTTGATGAACTCCCCTAGGGTATTTCCAATATTTTTCAAAACATCCTTATTTATGAGCTGATATGGAAGTCCAAAAGTCTGATCCACATTGGAAGCTTCTTGATATTTTTTGTCTCAACTGAAAAATTTTCATTCCACAGTATCAAATAAAGTGCATCTCTTCCCCTAAACCATGGGCCACCAACCATTGTTTTTGAACTAGAAAAGATGATGAGGAAAAAACCTTTAGGAAGAAAAGTCACAAAATAATTTAAATTAAATCCCCACTTCCACTTGATCCAATATTGAATCTCTAAAAACCCTGGATATGGTCTATGGAACTTACATATTAGCTCTCTACTTTTAAGAACCATTATATCATTCTCAATAATCTCATCCTTGATACTTACTTCTGGTGTACCATCTGCTACCTGGATCAAACTTACCATGTATTCTCTATTCTGCTTATCTCCAACTTAGGCCTTCATACTTCCAACTAGGGCATTTTGACTTCCCATTAGGGCTTTCAGAAATGAATTTCCTTCCACAATAGCTAATGAGGCTTTCTCTTAGCTTGCACTCCCTCTTGGTTCACACTCCCTTTCTACTTGCACTCACTTTTGCTTCCATCTTGCACTCTCTTTTACCTCACACTTGCTCCAGGCTTGCGCTCCCTCCTGTCTCACAATTTCTCGTGTCTCTTCTTTTTCTTAGTGTTCCTTTGCTTCAATTTTTTTTGGAAATAATGTTCCACACATTTGTGGTAAGGGTTTGAAGCATTAATGCACTTTTGATGAACCTATCACTCTTTTGCCATGATTGAATCTCAACTTACACTTCCTCTTAGTTTACACTTCCTTTTGGTTTGTACTCTCTCCTATCTCATACTCAATCCCAACTTACACTCCATCTTGTCTCATAATTGCCCTTGTCTCTTCTTTTTCTCAATGTTCCTTGGCTTTAACACATTCATGGTAGGGGTTTGAAGCATTGATGCACTCCGGATGAACCTAACGCTCTTTTGCCATGACTAAATCTTGGCTCTCACTCCCTCTTGGTTCACACTCCCTCTTTGATCTCATCCGCTCTTGGCTTGCACACTCACTTCCAACTCATGCTTGCACTTGCTGCTGCACCTACTCCTAACTTATGCTTGCACTTACTTTTGACTGCACTTATTCACACTCGCTTTTGGTTGCACCTACTCACACTTTCTACTGCACTTACTCTCGAATTGCACTCCAACTCGCTACTGCACTTACTTTCGACTCATGCTCACACTCGTTGCTACACTTACTCCCAACTCATGCTTACATCTACAGTTGCACTGACTATCGGATCACACTCGCACTCGTAGCTGAACTGAATCCCAAGGGCCATCTTATATTGCCGATGACCTCATAGATATTAAAAAGTATTATGCTTATTTTTTTTTTTACTTTCATCATTTACCCTCAACCCATCAAATATAGAATTGAAGTCTCACGATATCACATCATAATAGTTATTACAATCATGGCCCCATCCATATTACATTAAATCATGTTATTAAAATACTTCAACAAAGTACTTATTGGTATTACAATTAATACTAATATCATAACTACCATGGGAGTCAAACTTGATTAATTCAATGTGAGTAAGACATTATCATTGATAGATCATGGTCACTTTATTTGATAATTATTTTCAAGAGAAGGATCATTAATGAATATTAATAAATATAAAATAATTTTATAAATATTATTTGAGATTATTTAATATATAAAATAAAGTATTTGATAACATTTATTTTAATTTTTGAGGAAAAACATTTATTTATTATTATTTAAATTAAAATATTAAAATATTTTTTGACTAGTTATACATGATTGAAATGGGTTTCATTCATATTGCATCATGACCACAGTGGTATTACAACAACTTGACTATCATTCATGTATCACTTAACAAGATTTGAACCTAGGTCTCCTCATCAAAAATTGAGAAATTTAACAGTCAAACTTATACCATTTGATATAAATAAGAAAATAATATTCCTAAATTAAAACTCAATTTAAAGTATATTTGAATGAGAATGTTTTATTAAAAACTTAGCAATATTCAATTTTCATGGATATAATGATAATATTATAATGTTACCCTAATATAATTTGTTTAAACATAATACTATAATATAATCTAGTCAAAAATTAATGGTATTGATATTATTATAATATTTTATCAAATTATATTATCCTACTATATAATATGATTATATTAATATTATTAATTTTCACATGGGGTGAAGAGGGCAAGATTTCAAGTCTTTTTGAATTCTTTTTAAAATTTTATATTATTCTTGACAAATGACAACTCTCTCCTTTAGAGCTTTAGAGTTTACAAACAGATTCAATTCTCATTTCAATTGAGTTACTATAGTTAAATACCTACATATTTTTTCATAAAAAGTTTAAATTCTTGATTTTCATTTTCTAGATCTTCAATTTTCTTTTTAAATACAAATATTTTAGAATTTTAGCATCCTTCTTGACATTTTCCTGCAACAACCTTCATAATACACAAACATGATCTCTACTATCTATGCACTATGCCTTAGTAGAAAATATTTCCAAAACTTTGCATTATCATAGTCTGCTTTACCAACTCTAGATTGTTAGTTTCCTTCCTAAAGCATAAGTGCAACCACAAGAACTATAATAAATAGTTTAGTAGTCTCAAAAAGTTGAAAGTTCATGATTAAATCTTATCAAGAGATATATGCATAATAATTAAACTATGGGTCATTACATAGTACAAATAGAATTTCTTTTAATCCCAAATAGCCAATTAAAAAACATTATATCATTTTAATGAATTATGAAATGAATCTCATTCACATTATAAAGAAATTTTAACAAATCATAAAGTTGAAAGTTCCAATCCATACTTTGTTCTATAATACAACCAACAACTCAAATAATCCATTCATCCATGAAGTCCATCAAATATCATCTTCTTCTGCTTTAGCATACAAAACTTCTACCCACTTCAGGAAATAATACTATGCTTTACCAAATTTGGACTATTAATTTTCTCCAATGCATTGATCTATAATGGATCCCATGAAATTTTTTGTAATCCTCCATAATATTATTTTGAATTTGTTCCTTTCATATTTTTATTGTCAAATTCAACTAAAATTACTACATCCTCTAACAATGGAAAAGAAAATTTAACTACATGATCCTCTATTAAAATCCCTCTTTTGGATAGCCTATTTGCACATTTTTTCCCTTCCATTAACGTATATGTAAAATTGATTTCTTTAAACTATGTAGCAAGGTCTTGTATTTCCACAATGATCTCTTTTATGTTTCATAGAGCCTTTGTTTTTATCAAAATCATATTAATTACTATTAATGGACCATCTTCCATCCATACTTTGTTCTATTTCATTTGTCTGCATATTTTTAACCCTTCCAAAGTTTCCCAAGCTTCAACTTTATTATTTGTCCTAAATCCACTATTAAAAGTGTAATGCTACAAAATCTCACCCCTATTATATTTTATTGTTCCTCCTGTTGATCAGATTTCCTTTAAAAATTTGACCAACTCTACTTTTGATGGTTTCCACTTTATTTTTTTGCCTTCTTTTAATTTTTTCCCTGTATCCACCATCATAATTCCAATTGATGACTTGATTCCATCTATCAAATCTCCTTGCTTCAAGATTAGGGATTGGGTAAGTTGATAGGACTGGTTTAAACTCATTTATGGCTAAACAAATCTTCCTTTTCTTACCTCTAGACTGTTTCCTTTTAATTCTTCAATTCTTTTCCAACCATACAATCTAAAGTATTGTATCTTTTGATGTATCCTAAATTGTTTGTAACACCTCATTTTTAACAGTGCTTTGTCATTGCTTTAAGTATTCTTCTATAACACCTCATTTCTAACAGTGCTCTGTCATTGCTTTAACTATTCTTCAAATATGGTATTTATCATCATGCATTTACCAAAAATATTAAGAATCTATTGCTATAGTTCCTAGACTATTGAACAGTGTCTCGAGAGTTGGTTTATACTATCCTCCGTTTTACATAAAACACATTATGAGGGGTTAAAATCCCTTTTCATTAAATTATTTTAAAATAATATTTTTTTATGACCTACTAATCATACAAACAGTTTAAGTTTTAAAATGTTCGAATATCTTTCCATATTCTTATAACATTATCTTAATAATATAATATAATTATATAAATATTATTAATATTTATGTAAAATATCTGTTATAATTTTAATTCTACACATATAACTATAACATGATAAGTGTATATATAATATTAGGACTTGACCACCTAAATCTTAAGGTAGCAAGGACCACCAAGGCATGTCCTCTCACTCTTCTCACATTTTTAATGTATACGTACATAGTTGACAGTTTCACGTGAAACGTACACTCATCTATTGTTGTTATTTCTAAGGGAAGAGGGGTATTCATAAATTGTATAACCATAAAACATGGTGTAATGTCTCTTCACTTCATTGCATTTCATTTTTTTTTTTTTTTTTTTGGGTGGTGGCCACAAGGGGTAAACAGACTGTGACCACGAGGGAACCATTACATAACATATCCGCAACATGTGAGGCGAGAGATTTGAACCTGGGCCTCTCAAAAACTAGAGAGGTTTAACTACCCACTTGCTCTCCAACTCCTCTACATGGGCGGATTTCATTGCATTTCATTTTATGGTGCATTTATATATTTAGAGAGGCCGTCTCATTTTATGGATATATTTTGCGTTCTCAGCTTTGAGAGGTCGTCTCTTCCTCTCAAGTACTTGGGATTTCCTTTGATTGACTCTAATCCAACAATATTAGATTGGAGTGAAATATTTCCAAATTTAGAGAGAGATTGCAAGGATGGAAATTCAAATGGCTTTCCTTGGCTAGTAGATTAACCCTTCTCAAGTCTGTTCTCCAAGCTCTTTTGATTTATTTCTTTGCTTTATTAGTGCCTATAAGGGTTTTAAAATAGCTCCAAAAAATTCAAAAGGTTTTTTTATGGGTGGTCCCTATATAGAAAGGAAATGGCCTCTTGTTGCTTGGAAAGTTATTTGCAAACCTCTCCAAGAGGATGGCCTTGGAATCAAGGACATTAAAATATTCAACAAAGCCCTTAATGCTAAATTGTTTTGAAAATTTTACAATGAAGAGAACCTTTTTTGGGCCAGAGTTCTTAAGCAAAAATATATCCCTGAGGTGGACTAGAAGGAGTTGATCAGGCTTGAACACTTTCCCCAAGGTTCTTCTCTTTGGACAAGCATGACATCCCATAGTGCATGGGTATGGTCTGCAACCTTTTGGAAGATCAAGGATGGCAGTCATGCTCTCTTCTGGGAGGATACGTGAAACCAATATGACCCTTTAAGAGAATATTATTCTTTGATAGAGTTGAATGTGTTCAAAGAGGAAGGTTGGAGTTGTGTCAATGACTACATTTAGGGCCATCCCATTCCCCATGAGACTGGTAGGGTGCTTCATTTCTGGAAAGAACCTCAATCTTAGTGTGGTCAAATTAGGAAAGCTGGTAGACAAAAACTTTGGGGAATCATCTCTAACAGGAAGCTTTCATACTGTTATGGCCTAGACTTATTTGGGGGAGAAGTGGAGATGGGAATTTTACTACCAAGAAAGCTTACAATTTTCTTATGGAGGTAAACTTCAATGGGGATAGGAATCAAATTTGGCAAAGAATATGGAGGAAAGGTGTTTGGCCCAAGATCTCAATTTTTGTCTGACTGGTGGTGCAAGACAAAATATTAACTGGTAATAACTTGATGAAGAGATGTAGCAAGTGTGAACAGGGATTACCTTCAAAAGGCTTAGAAAAATCTAGCTTTTTCTAAGCAAGTGTGAATTCTCTTACCTTTTGTCGGCTAAGCTTGTTTGATGGTCGACATGATATTTTATTATGTTTTTAAAACCTTCGCCTTATTCTTCTCCTTATCCCTCCAATGTCCTTCCTCCTTCCCTGCCGTCCATTTTCCCTTATCACTCCACTTCCTTCCTCTCCCCACGCCTGCTGCCACCTCCCTCTCCACTTCCTACTCCTTCGTTCTCTCTAATCCTCCCGATCTTCCTCCAACCTCCCTTTCCTACTCTTTCGCTTGTACTAAGCCTATATAAAGGTTTAATTATTGTAAGGTTTAATCAACTGGTTATTTTTATTTAATTAATATTTTGCTGGTTATTTTGCTGTGTAAATTTTATCTCGGCCCACATTAATCTAAGTCCACATTAATCTAGGACTTACACTGGTATCAGAGCTCCAGGGGGCACGAAAGTCGAGGGCCGAGGTGAGGCATGAAAGCCGAGCGTAGCAGACTGGTCAACGACTGGGGCACGGATCCCGAGGAGCACACGGATTTCGAGGAGCGACTAGGGCACGGATCTCGAGGAGCACATAGATTCCAAGGAGGTACTGGGGCACATAACTCGAGGCTCGCATGGATATTGAGGAGCTAACTGGGCATAGATAGTAGGCTGATGTGGAGCTAGGCGACATCTAACGTGGCAGGTTGAGTCGGCAAGGCGGCAACTGACGTGGCAGGCGATGACGTGGATCGGAGCTGGCAAAGTGCTGATTGGGCAACATGTGGATCGAGGCTGGCAGGGTGTTGACGTGGCAGAGGCGAGCAGAGTGCTGACGTGGCGGAGGTTAACTGGCCGAAGTTGGGCAAAAGGTTCGGTTGGTCGATTGCCCGAAGGCAATCGACTTTCATAGTGTTCGTCGGCTTTGATAAAGCCTGAACACGCCCACCTCCCACTGCATGTGGGACTAATTTTTTTTTTTAAATGTTCAGCCACTCACTTTAAATATAAAGTGATGCTTCCTTCTTCCCATCCAGCTAGCTTGGTCTAGCGGTCAAGGCTCCCGCTTGCAGAGAAGAGACCCGGGGTCGAATCCCGTCGGGGTCAAAAATACAAAGGTTTTTTTATTTTTTTGTTTCTTCACCGAAAAACAGGGTTTAAGAACAAAATTTGACATTGTTCTACCACAGCAGCCGCGTGGTGCAGCGACTAAGCCTTCCGGGTAGACGGCGGAGGTCAGCGGTTCGAATCTCATCGGAGATTACAAAAAAAAAAAAGGTTTATTTTTATAAAATTTTTATTATTTAGTTTTTTTTAAGGTTTTAAAAATTAATTTAATAATTTCTATGTATATTTTTTTTATTATGTTTTTAAATATACATTTATTTAAAAAGAATAATTAAAAAAATATATAGGAAATTGTTAAAAAAAAATTTAAAAGCCTTTATTAAAACAAATTTTGAAATTTTTTTTTTTAAAAAAAAGGTGAAAAGATATTTTGAGGTAAAAGTTTTTTGGCATCATTAAGTTGTAACCCAGTTCATGCGGTGTGATTATGAGTAGATGATCCGGTCAGCCGGATGCTATAATGCATTACTCTCTTTGTTGAGAAGAGAGACACCTGATTCCTTTGACGAGAAAGTCCAGCGGTACGGACTTCATACAGTGTTTTGCCAATTAGAAAACCAAGTGATTGCTCATCTGAGGAAACCGGACTCTGGATACGAGGCGGATTCTGAAGATAATATCTTCGGGCAAAGGATAGTTGAGTCCGAGATGGTTGAAATAGTACCTGAAGGACAATCAAGTGAAAGTTATACACCTGTAGTGCCTGAAGTAGAAACAAGTGAGAGCTATACACCACGCTCTCCTGATTCAGAACAAGAAGAAGAAGAAGAAGAAGAAGAAGAAGAAGAACCAGTGGAGGTGAAACCTGAAACTGAAGAACGAGATGTTCTCAACAAACGTAATGAGCCAGCAACAGCACCATAAATCATTGTAATTAGTGACGACAAAGTAGACAACTTCACTTTTCCAGTTTTGGGTGATCCTCAAGAAGAAGAATGCCAAATCAGTGAGCATATTAAAAAGGCTAGATTTGATTTAAATCAGTGATCTATTTTGTACTTCTTTGTACTACTTGTTTGAAGTTGAAATAAAGTTTGCTTTCTGAAATGGCATCCAATACTAGTCTACCAATCCCCGAGTTCAATGGTGGTGATTACGAGTATTGGTCAATTAAAATGAAAACTCTTTTGATAGGCAAAGGTCTTTGGGATGTGATTGAAGAGGGATATACTGAACCTACTGCTGCTGATTGGGCAGCTTTGAATGTAGCTGATAAAAGGGCTAAAAAGGAAGCCTAGAAGAATAATTCTTCCGCCCTTTATCACATCCAAGCCGCCCTTGACAGAAGTATTTTCCCTAGAATAGCTTCTTTTATAATTGCTGAATCTGCTTGGAATGCTTTAAAAGAAAGTTATAGGGGTAGTGACCAAGTCAAACAAGTTAAACTACAAACCTTGAAACGAGAGTTTGAAACTCTTAAAATGCAAGAGAGTGAAAAGGTTGGTGATTACTACGTGCGTGTGAAAGCCGTAGTAGATAAGATGGTCACTTTAGGAGAAGATGTAAAGCCTGAAGTTATAGTGAAGAAAGTGTTGAGGACACTTCTTCCTAAATGGAATTCAGTTGCCATAATTATAGAAGAATCCAAAGACCTAACTTCTCTATCTTTTGAAGCCCTCATTGGCTCACTTCTCTCACATGAAGAGAGGTTACAACAAACTCCTTCCACAAGTTACGGAGGAGATGATAAAGCCTTTGCTTCTCATGAAGGCAGAGGTAGAGGTCATGGTAGAGGACAGTATAGAGGTAGAGGCAGAAATAATCAGAGAGGTGGAACTCCTAACAGAGGAGGAAATCAGAACAGAGGAGGATTCTCAAACAGAGGTGAACAACAGAATAGAGGAGGACAACAAAACAGAGGGAAACAATCAGGCAGAGGCAAAGGAGGAGATAAATCAAAACAAACTTGCTACAATTGTGGCAAACCTGGCCATTATGCTCGTGACTGCTGGACAAAGCCTTCACAAGGAAGTAGCAGCATCCAGAGCAGTCAGTTTTGAAATTTTGGAGAAGAGAAAGAAGCCACAAATCTCTTTCTCTCATATGGTCAGGCAGATCAGAACATGAATGATACATGGATCTTGGACACTGGGTGTTCAAACCATATGAGTGGCAAAGAAGAACTCTTTGCTACTCTAAAATCCTCATATAAATCCAGCATCAAATTGGGAGATGATAAATCATTGGCAGTTGAAGGCATTGGAGCCATGGCAGTTCCAACTAAAGAAGGCGTCAAACAAGTAAGTGATATCTATTACACACCCCATCTCCAACACAATATTTTAAGTGTTGGTCAAATGTTAGAAAAGAACTACAAGTTGCTTTTTGATGAGGGTAAATGCACTATTTTTGATAAAAATAATAGTAATAGAATCATTACACAAGTGCCAATGTCAAAGAATAGATTGTTTCCTTTAAATTTTGGCCAGCCAGGGGGAGATAAGTTAGCAAATGTTGCTATTTCCAATCCAAGTGTCTTATGGCACTTGAGATATGGTCATTTGAATTCAGCTAGTTTGAAAATGCTAACTTCACAAGCGATGGTAACCGAACTTCCTAAAGTTTAGGATAGTAAGGAAGTCTGTGAAGGGTGTGCTCTGGGGAAGCATGCCAGATCAAAATTTCCTCATGGACAAGCATGGCGGGCTAGTCATCCACTTCAGCTAGTGCATACAGACATCTGTGGTCCGATGCAGACCAAGAGTCTTGGTAACAACTCTTACTTCCTACTCTTCATTGATGATTTTACTAGAATGTGTTGGATATATTTTTTGAAACATAAGGATGAAGCATTTGAATGCTTTGTCGATTTCAAAACAAGAGTTGAAAGTGAGAGTAGATATTTTGTAAAATGTCTTAGATCAGATAGGGGAGGAGAATACTCCTCTAATGAGTTCTTGAATTTTTGTAAGCAATATGGCATTAAGAGGCAGTTCACAACTGCCTACACTCCACAACAGAATGGTGTAGCAGAGAGGAAGAATCGCACCATTGTGGAGATGGCAAGGTCTATGCTTCAGATGAAGCATTTGACTAATTCATATTGGGCAGATGCAGCCAGGACCAACGTGCATATCTTGAACAGAAGTCCTACTTCAAGTTTGGAAGGGCAAACACCTTACCAAGCTTGGTATGGTAAAAAGCCAAATGTTAAGTATTTCAAAGTGTTTGGCTCATTGGCATATTCTCACATTCCTGATGAGCTGAGAAAGAAGCTCGATCCAAAGAGTCGGGCATGCATCTTTGTAGGGTACTGTGAGAATACAAAATCTTACAGACTCTACAATCCTAGGACTAGAAAGTTTGTGCTTTCCAGGGATGTGATTTTTGATGAAGGGGGAGAATGGGGTAAGCCCCAAATATTCAGTGATGATGAATCCAATGATGTACTTTCTAAGCAGGTGCAACAACAGACACCACAGAAAAGTAAGAAATCTCCTCCCACAAACCCAAGTTCATCTTTTGATTCAACTTCTTCACCAAGTCCTTCTCCGTAGAGATCAGTAAGTTCCTCACCAATGGACATCGATTCTCCATCCAGAGGTAAGAGAACTCTACAGAATCATCCATCATATCAGATGTTGGATAAATTTTTTCAAAAAGATACACTAGGAGCCAAGCTAGTGAAATGAATTCTGTTCTACAAAGATTAGAAAATATGCACTTGTATGGTGATGATGTCTCCCAACAAGAACCTAGGGGAGATCTAGTTAACTATGCTTTGTTAACTAGTTCACAACTTGAACCTTCTAGTTATGAGAAGGCTTGTACTCAAAATATTTGGCAAGATGCCATGAAAGAGGAGATAACCTCTATAAAAAACAACGACACTTGGGAGTTGGTGAAGCTTCCTAAAGGAAAGAAACGTGTTGGATGTAAGTGGGTCTTCAAGACCAAGTTTAATGCTGATGGTAGCATCGAGAGGCACAAGGCGAGATTAGTTGCAAAGGGATTCACTCAGAAATATGGAATTGATTATGAAGAGACTTTTGCTCCTGTAGCCAGACAAGAGACTATCAGAATAGTTCTTGCCTTAGCTGCACATAAGGGATGGAAAGTCCAACACATGGATGTAAAGAGTGCATTTCTCAATGGTTACTTGACAGAAGAAGTGTATGTTGAGCAACCACGGGGATTTGAAGAGAAAGACAAGGAACATCTTGTTTACAAACTGAAGAAGGCACTTTATGGCCTCAAGCAGGCACCGAGAGCTTGGTACTCACGCATTGATGGGTACTTTAAATATTTTGGGTTCATCAGAAGCAAAAATGAACCCACACTCTACTACCTGAATCAAGGTAATGACATCCTCATAGTTTGTTTGTATGTGGATGATCTCATTTTTATGGGTAGTAATGAAAAAGTCAATATGGAGTTCAAGCACTCCATGATGCAAGAATTTGAGATGAAGGATCTTGGCTTAATGAAATACTTTCTTGGAATGGAAGTCCATCAAACAGATTCAGGGATCTTCATCTGTCAACTTAAGTATGCTCGAGATATGATTAAGAAGTTTGCTATGGAGCAATGCAAATCAGTTGCAACTCCAATTGGACATGGGATCCAATTAAGCAAGGATGATGGAGCACCGAAAGTTGATGTGACCACTTTCAGAAGCATTGTTGGGAGTTTGATGTTTCTCGCCAACACTAGACCGGACATTCAAGTATGTTGTATCTCTTGTTTCTAGATTTATGTCTAATCCATCTAAGCTGCATTTGTAGGAAGCTAAAAGAATTTTGAGATATGTGAAGGGTACTTTGGATTTTGGAATCCAGTACTACAGAAGTGATACTATCAAGCTTGAAGGCTTCAATGATAGTGATTGGGGCAGCAATGTTGATGATAGAAAATCCACATCGGGTAACTGTTTTAGTCTTGGTTCGGGACTAATAACTTGGAGTTCCAAGAAGCAGACAATAGTAGCGCTATCTTCAACAGAAGCTGAGTATATAGCGGTCACTCATGCTAGTACTCAAGCTCTATGGCTACGAAAGGTATTAGAAGAGATTGGAGAGCAGCAAAGTGGTCCAACTAGAATATTCTATGACAACATTAGTGCCATTCAGTTGGCATACAATCCTGTCCACCATAGTAGATCAAAGCATTTTGATATGAAGTACCACTTCATCAGAGATATGGTGGAAACTGATACTATTGAGCTTCACTATTGCCACACTTTGGAGAACATCGTGGACATCTTCACCAAGGCGTTGGCCAAAGCTCAATTTGTAAAGTTGAGAGACTGTATAGTCAGTCCTCTCAACTTTAAGGGGGAGAATGTAGCAAGTGTGAACAGGGATTACCTTCAAAAGGCTTAGAAAAATCTAGCTTTTTCTAAGCAAGTGTGAATTCTCTTACCTTTTGTCGGCTAAGCTTGTTTGATGGTCGGCATGATATTTTATTATGTTTTTTAAAACCTTCGCCTTATTCTTCTCCTTATCCCTCCAATGTCCTTCCTCCTTCCCTGCCATCCATTTTCCCTTATCACTCCACTTCCTTCCTCTCCCCACGCCCGCTGCCACCTCCCTCTCCACTTCCTACTCCTTCGTTCTCTCTAATCCTCCCGATCTTCCTCCAACCTCCCTTTCCTACTCTTTCGCTTGTACTAAGCCTATATAAAGGTTTAGTTATTGTAAGGTTTGATTAGCGGGTTATTTTTGATTAATTAATATTTCGTTGGTTATTTTTTTGTGTCAATTTTATCTCGGGCCCACATTAATCTAAGTCCACATTAATCTAAGACTTACAAGAGAGGCTACAATGGCCCCTTTAGATACCCAAATTGTGAAGCTAATATTGAAACCATTAACCATCTCTTCATCTCATGCCCCTTTGCCCAATCCCTCTGGAAAGACTTTGCAAACTCTTTGAGAGAGCCCCTCCATAATTTTTAGACTATAAGGGATTTTATTTTGGAGTGGGTTGGATGAATAAATGATCCTGACTATATTTAAGCCATCTAGGAATGGACCCCCACTTATATTATTTAGGCAATTTGGTTATGGAGAGATAAAATTATTTTCAGGAAGGAAAGAACTCCAAATTCTAAACTTGGCTTTTTATTTAGAGGGCAGTGGGTGAGTCCATTTTGGTCAAGAAGTGGGAGGAGTGGGATAAACCCTTAGATAGCAATCTTAGAGATATTAAGATTCAATGGTTGGACTAGCATTTAGATGGCAAAAGTATTTGGTTCCTAATCAAGAAAAATAAAACCTCTAAAAGTCACACTAAAATTAGCTGGTAACCTCCCCATAAAGGGTTTGTTAAGTTCAACTTTGATGGTGTATCTCAAGGAAACCTGGGTAAAGTTGATGGGGGTGGCATATTTCATGATGACCAAGGGAATATGAGAGGTTATTTTTTCTTTAGCCTTGAAGATACCACTAATAATAATGTTGAGGAACATGCCCTTCTTAAAGGGGTGGGCCCTTAATCAAAATTGGCAGAATATTTATGTTAAAGAGGATTCCCAAGTGGTCATCAACCAATTAAAATATGAGAAACAATATTCCTTACTCTCTAATTGGAGGTTGGGGGATATTATTCATACTATAAGATAACTTCGTCACTCATTTCAGTCCTTGGAGCACTTTCATGTGTGCTGTAAACAAGGTGGCTGATGCTATTGCTAACTGGGGAGTGGATAGAGGTCTGAGAGAGATCACCTAGATCAACTAGTTTGTTGACATGGATGATCCTAAGAGCATAAAGCATAGAATAATTTATCAAATAAATAAAGATAAGGAGGGTGCTGCTAGCACTAATCATGGTGAAAGCAATATGAAGAAAGCCTTATGGTTGTTAAAATCTACACGAGCCTTGAATATTTGGGTTTTTGGCATCCTTTCTGGTTGGTACATGCATGGCTTGTTGATTAATTTATTTTTGGGTAGGCATTCTCTTTGATTTTTATGTGTGTGTATTTTTTGTGTTTTTCTATTGTCTATGTTGTTTTTTTTAATATTTTTTGTGTTTTTGTATTGTTTTTTTTTGTGTTTTGTTGTTGTTGTTTGTTGTTTTTTGTGTTTTTTAAATTGTTATTTTTATTTTTGTGTGTTTGTGTTTCTGTGTTTGTTTGTGTTGTTTGTGTTTTTGTTGTTTTAGGCATGGTCTTGATTATGTTGAAGGGGGTAGGCCAAGTGCGAGCCCTAGGCAGTTTTGGTGAAAAGGATACCCCTGCCTCCTTGGGTCTTACCCGAATGTGATATCCTGAAAGGGGTATTTTCCACAAAAAAAAGAAGTATATTTAAAAGTTTATTATTTATACTTTTATGAGAGTTTTTAAAACTTTAATTTTATATATTTATTTATTTTAAAAAAATTTCAAGCTTTCATGGCTATGTTTATATTAATTATTGAATATAGTTTAGAATGTGCATAGATGATTTTGTTATTTTGAACATATAACTATAAATTTGACCAATTATTAATGAGACTCAAATAACAACTAAAGAAAGTGACATAAAATTCAAGAAGGATAGGATCAATGTATTTAGATAAGTCAAGAAAAATATAAAGTCTTCTAGTGACAAAAGTCAATATGTAGAACAAGGTGTGATTCAACAAAACACATGCAATTATATAGTCAATACTTACCACATGGTTTGCAATATTTCAACAAAAGTGACCCTTAAATTCAAGCATACCAATTAAATAACCTTCCAATAACAAATGAAGTTAGATGTACTAATCTCGTTGTATGTTTGCTACTATTATGCTTGTAAAATTATGTCATGGGTTGTTGTTACTAGTATCAATTCTGATATTAAATGTTCTTTTCTAAAGCGATGTTGAAATCATTTTGTTATTACTTGTCTAGTTATAGGTTATTTTATGTCATGAATTTTATTTTTGGGTTGAGAAAAAGGGGTTGTACTCAGCCCCCCGCCATTGGCAAATCATAAATTTCTTCTTTAGAGCTTGAGAGTTTACAAACAGATTCAATTGTTAGCTCAATTGAGTTACTATAGCTAAATACCTACACCTTTCTCATAATAAGTCTGAATTCTTTATTTTCATTTTTTAAATCTTCAATTTTCTTTGTAAATACAAATATTCCAAAGTTTAGCATCCTTCTTGATATTTTCTTGCAAAAGCCTTCACAATACCAAAACTTCACCTTTATTGTTTATGCATTGCATCTTAGTAGAGTAATATTTGTAGAAATTTACATTGTCATAGTCCGATTTACCAACTCTAGATTGTTAGTTTCCTTCCTGAAGCATAAGTGCAACCACAAAAATTGTAATAAATAGTTTAGCAGTCTCAAAAATTTAAAAATTCATGTTTAAATATTATCAAGGAATACATACATAATAACTAAACTATGGGTCATTATATAATACAAGTGAAATTTATTTTGGTCTCAAATAACCAATTTAAAAACATTTTATCATTTTAATAAGTTATGAAATAAATCCCATTCATATTATACATTTTAACAAATCATAATGGTATTATTTTTATAAATAATTTAGTAGTCTCAAAAAGTTGTAAGTTTCAATCCATACTCTGTTCCATAATCCAACCAACAACTCAAGTAATCCATTTAGTCATGAAGTCCATCTAATATTATCTTCTTATGCTTTAGCATGCAAAATTCTACTCACTTCACGAAATCATAGTCTTCCTTACCAATTTTGGACTGTTAGCTTCAGGGTTATGCATAAGGGGTCGGCCCCGAAATCTATTTATAAAATCAAGGTGAATTGTCTCGAAATCCCGATGAATTATGTAGAAGGATACATGGCGAATTGCATTCATTTGTCTCCAAAAATTTTCAAACCGTGGTGAATTTTTCTGTGTTGGGGGCTATGAATATCGGTTTGCAAAATCTAAAAATGTACGACAAACTTAAAGGCTTTAGGCCGACATGAAAGGCTTTTAGCCTTTATGCTTTATGATGATCGGTCTGAGACATGTATGACGATCGATTATAGATATGATGATCGGTTATAGACATGACGATCGACTATAGGTATGATGATCAACTGCAAATATGATATGACGATCAGCTATAGATATGATGATCGATTGTAGATATGATGATCGAATGCAGGCATGATGATCGACTACAGATATGATGATCAATTGTAGATATGATGATCAGATGCAAGCATGATGATTGGATGCAGATATGATGATCAATTGTAGGCATGATGATCGAATATCGATATGATGATCGACTACAAGAAACTATACTGATCAACTACAAGCATGATGATCGAATGTAGATATGTCGATGTGTTGCAACCATACCGATATGTTACAGGAATGTCGATCGATTGTAAGCATGATGATTGGTTACAGTATGATGATCGAATGCAAGCATGATGATCAATTGTAGATATAACGATAAACTATAGGTATGATGATCAGATATAGGTATGATGATCAAATGTAGGCATGATGATTGAATTTAGGTATGATGATCAGTTGCATATATGCATGGTCATGACGATCGGTTGCAAGAATGTCGATCGGATGTAGGCATGATGATCGATTATAGGAATATCGATTGGGTGCAAGCATGATGATCGATTACAACAAAGATGATCAATTGCTACAAAGTTGATCGATTGCAATAATATCGATGGGTTGCAAGTATGATGATCAGGTGCATCAAAGTCGATCGATTGCATGAAAGTCGATCGATTGCAGAGTACCCAATCGGTTGCAATGGTGCATCTATACCATGTGTCAACCATCCATGAAATGATTGCATGCAGATGCCATGTGTCACCCATCCATGAGCTGATTGCATGCAAAAAAGTCTATATAAAGGGATAAACAATCATTTTTTCACCTTTTCTATCATAGTTTTAACCATTTTCCTCCTATTTTAACACATTTTTAACCCTCTTCCTCCCATTTTATCTTAGTTTTTAACCATTTACCTTAATTTTTAAGTGATTTTTAACCCTTTTCCTCCCGTTTGAACCCTTTTCCATCAAGTGTCGAATACCATCCACTGTATCTTCTGATCCATACTCTCGTACACAATGAAATAACCCTATGGCATCCCCTATCACCCCTAGAATATCTAAAATTAATTTTAAAAACCTAGTTTACCCCCTAATTTCTAAAATTTTATCAACATCAAGTTACGACATGTCATGGGTCACGAACTCTAGTCTTTAGGGTCTAGTTTCGATATCGTAGTTCGACATGAACACTAAACTACTGGAGAAGATAATTGCAGGTTATAATATTGATTCGAGTAAGGTAAATATTGTCATTGACAACAAAAATATCATTTTTTCCTTCACAACCTCTGACATCACCAGATTGATAACATTGCCCCATGCTGGTTGTGAGCCAATCACATCAAAATACACATTAACTGATGAAGACAAACTCTACCTGGAGACCAACTTCAAAGTGCAACCAAAATATTTTCAAGGTATAACTACTTTTTTTATTTAATTGAATTTAAATTCTAGTCACTAGTGTCTACAATTACTGATTTTATTTTTTTTGTAGTTATGACCACAAAGTCCAGAAGGGGTTTGATTGTACCAGCTATTGAAAATAAATTTCTTCGAGCATGTTGCGAATTCTTCCTTCCAAAAATTCTGATGTGGGCCTTAGCATATTTGGTTCATTGTGTTGCACACCAACAATTCGATTGGTCCAACTATGTCTCACATCGGATCAGATTGGATATCCAGAACGTGATAACCCATGCTTCACCCTCATCGATAGTAAGCACATGCAACTATATTCTTACTTTTTTTATGAATATTTTTATCATTTGTAGAACACTCAAGTACCGACATCTTGGCACTCAACCCTAGCCAATGCAGCCATGACAGAACAATAGGTTCAGGTAATTTTTAGTTAATATTGAAGTAAAATTTTTTATTTTTCATATGTTTGTCTTTTTTATAATTTTGATATTTTATACAAAACATAGAAAAGGGCATCCTCTTCCTCTTCAAAGTGGGATGTTGCTTTCAGAGGTTATAATCCAGAGGAATCAGGAGACTTCGAAACACCTATAGAGGAAACAATGCCACCGCTAAGGAGAAGATCAACAAGGAAACATATAAGATCTAGTTCTCCTGATCCTCGAAAACCTCCACCTACGGTTGCACGTCCACTACCAATGGGCGTAGTTGCGCAAGAGGTTTCATCTTCGAGGAGTAAGTTTTAATGACTACCGAAACAAAATTTTTACAAAATTTTTATTATTTTTTTTTAGATGTACGACATGCCCACATTCCATTTGCATCTACAGCTATGCAAGATGTCTCTTCTTCTATCGATAAGTGTTATAACAAATTTTGTAACCAGTTTTCATAATCTACCTTCACAAATTTTATAACTAATTTTTATTTTGATGTTTTAAGTTCCTATACAACAATTTCATCAACAAAATCAACAATCGATGTTGCCCCCTCCTCCACCATGCCAACCTCAAATGCGAGGTCAATGCTTCCCAGTTGGAAAACACATTCTTCCATCTAGGCCACAGAGAGAAGCAACAAAGCAATTTTTAGAGAAAGAAGCATCAAAGACATTTTTAGGATTCGAACGTATTTCTCTTGCTAATTTTAATTTTAAGGATGTACCAAAAGCTTCTGGTGTTGGGTTGGATGAAGTTCCACTTGATCAAGATTTATTTTTGCAAGGCAACACACCCACTACTTTCCAAGTATCAGAATTACTTCGAGATAAAGGAAATGAAGGAGCAGAATGTTCAAGCAAATCTCCTCCTAAGGAAACCAACACCCCTCAGGCTCATCCTCGACCAGAGGATGAAAGATTAAATATTTTAGAAAAATATTTGGTTTCTGATAACGTTGAATCTACCATTAAGGATTTACTACTTCCAGATATAACAAAAATGAAAAAATGGGAGTATCGGGCCAAAGTGTTGATAAAGGAAATTAATGCCCGATACAATAATTTTTCAAAAAGAGAAAACAAATTTTTTGTTGTTGAAAATGAACCTGAAAATATGGAGGCTCTACTACAACAAGTAAAATCTGGCATTGTGAAGGTTAATACATCTTACACAGATGAAATTTTAAAGTTTATGTTGAACATATTGGAGAACATAAACGGTGAGGCCCAAGCTTATTATAATGAATGGGTGTGTGATAAGAAAAAGGTTGTTGTTGTTGTAGCTGCAAAGAATGTTGTTGAGGTTTGACTTAGTCACTTATGTGTTCAAAAAAATTTGTTCTCTTTTTTCAAATGTAATTATCTATTGACTAATTATTTTTCCTTTTTGTAGGTAAAGTATGATAATCTCAAGAAGTAGGTTCAAAACCTGCAAGACTATCTCAGGATGGCAAAGGAGTTCTTAAATGCTTCTAAGGCAATGAAAAAGAGCTCAGGAAGCAGTTCATCAAAACAATATTTTGCAGAAAATCATTATCCGAAATGGATTGGATCCTGATGTTCTGCTAAAGGAGAAGGGTAAAGAAGTTCATGGACCAATATCTGAAGATGTTGGGAAAGAGGAAAACACCCTGCTCGATGGATTGGAAAATGTTGAGAAGATCCTTGTCAGTTCTGGAGCAATTGAGAGTACTATTACCCAACTCGAGGGAGGAGCCATTGGAATGCAGAATGTGGAAGTCGTGGAAGTAGTGGAAGAGGAAAAAGGAGTTGAACAGGGAAAATATGAGGGAGGAGTCATTGCTATGCAGAATGTGGAAGTCATTGAAAAGGAAAAAGGAGTGGTGGAACGGGGAAAATATTCTGAAGCATGAAACTGAATTTCAAAATTTGATATTTCAAAAAGACTATTTTATGACATTTCATATGTTTTCATTTGAAAACAAGATACTTGCTTTTATTATTTTACTATTATACTATTTACATTTATAATTGTGTGTTATTTTCATCTCTTGAGTATTATGGTGTTTCAAATATGCTTGAGTTTATGAAGAATATATGTATGCATAGGTTTAGATTTTCATTTTATTCAAAGTTATTCTTGTTGTGATATAAAAATGAGTATTGTCTTGTGTATTATGCTATGTTGTTTTTATATTTCAATTTTCAAATGAGTTTACGAAGGATATATCTATGCATGGGTTTAAATTTTTAGTTTATTCATAGTCATTCTTGTTGTTGTATAAAAATGTGTTTTGTCTTTTGTATTATGCTATATTGTTTTTATATTTCAAAGTGAGTTTACGATGGATATATTTATGAAGGGGTTAAATTTCAATTTCCATGTATTATGCTATGTTGTTTTTATATTTCAATTTTCAAATGAGTTTACGAATGATATATCTATGCATGGGTTTAAATTTTAGTTTATTCATAGTCATTCTTGTTGTAGTATAAAAATGAGTATTGTCATTTGTATTATGCTATATTGTTTTTATATTTCAAAGTGAGTTTACGATGGATATATCTATGAATGGGTTTAAATTTTCAATTTCCATGTATTATGCTATGTTGTTTTTATATTTCAATTTTCAAGTGAGTTTACGAAGGATATATCTATGCATGGGTTTAAATTTTCATTTTATTCATAGTCATTCTTGTTGTTGTATAAAAATGAGTATGGTCATTTGTATTATGCTATATTGTTTTTATATTTCAAAGTGAGTTTACGATGGATATATCTATGAATGGGTTTAAATTTTCATTTTCCATATCTAGAGTAATATACTACATGCATTTTTCCTTCTAGAGTCAAATCATACATACTAATGATACTAAGAAATTTTTACTAGTTATGTATGCATGCATGGTTTACTCAATGATAAAGCATAAATCATAAAATTTTGTCAACATAGAAAGTCAATAACACTTCTAGAGTCATATCATACATACATACATTCAAATTCAAAGCAAAAATCACTATATTTTGTCAACATAGACAATTAATTCAATAACATAGCATCATTACGTATGCATGGTTTTCAAATTTTTAGCTTACTCAAAGCTAAAGCATAAATCATAAATTTTGAAAACATAGACAATCCATAACATTAAAAAGCAAATATGCGTAATCATTGAAAATAGAATGATTATATGATTTTTTTCAAATCATTGAAATTTTACAACTAATCAAATACGGAAAATCATTGATAATATGAATTTTTTCAAATCATTGACATTTACAAATGATATCAAATACGAAAAATCATTGATAATATGAATTTATTCAAATCACTAAAATTTTACAAATGATTTCAAATCCGGAAAATCATTGATTATATGAATTTGTCATATAATCATTGAAATTTTTACATTTTTGGAAGTTGATACAAAGCTTTATCGACTTCTCCAAAAGAACCAAGAATCATTTGTGAATTCTACATTTCCATAATCTCATCATCACTCCAAGCTGAATCATTTTCATCATTATCAACAATATTAGTGAGACCTCTCCTTTCTGCTAGGGACTTCCAATATGTCAAAGCTCTATCATAGGGAAACTTACCCACCTCGTACGATGACACATACATTCTCAAACAATTTTCCAAATTTTTGTCCAACCTATTACGAAATTTTGATTTAACAAAAGATAATGCACTAAAAACCCTTTCATCTTCAACAGATCCCAAAATCATTGTCTGACATAATTCATATAAAATAAAGTATTCACTCATAGTTTCTTGTAAGACACTACTTCGATACAATTTTTCTAGAAACGCATGATTGAACCAGTCACATGTGGATTTTTGAAATGTGCAATTTGATTATCCATTGTTATTCCAAAATTGGTTGATTGTTGTCTCAGAAGATCTTTGTTTAGAATACCATTGATTTCAATGCCATTTACTTCCACACTTTTAGAGAAATGTGTCATAAGATTACCCATATATTTTACAAACAACTCACTTCTACTACTATGGTCAACACAAGGATTCCAGAAGATGGGATTAACAATAGCCATGGCCTCAAGTGTCTCATCTCTCTTAAAATGATCTCTTATTTCACTTGTTAATGTATTTGCAATTCTTTTCAATTTATTCTTAGTGCTATCCAAAACCTCATCGAATCCAGAATGTGTTACGGGCACTTGTTCAACATCATCTGTTAGTGTATCTAATCACTTTTCATAATGATATAAAGGAATCATCTTTCCATGGATAGCAATACAAATATTATCATTGATGTTGAACTTTAAAAAGTTGTTAGGATCATTGACATCAACTAACGTATTCCAACTATCAAACTTGGGATCCTCAAAATATTTTTCAGATAAATAAATCCTATCAATAATCATACATATTTGTTTTCTCATCCTGATGAAATCGACAATATAAATTGCCCTTTCCTATGCAAGTTTAATCAAAGAATTCATTTCTTGCAACAATGGAAGAATACCACATAATGTGAGAAGAGTTTCCAAGTCAGTCATACAAAAAGCAAATATTTTGCCTTGTCAACATCCCTACGATGTGCATACATAAACCCAACCAAGGATTGATATTCTAAAAATACCCTTTTTGCAGGAAGAAACAGTGAAATCCACCTAGTGTCCACATATTTTAACATTTTTTTGCCTTCGATTACACCTAGAGAAAATTGTTGAAACTCTGCAAACCTTTTTGGACTGCATGAAAAGTATGAGTGTATTTCACGGATGAGTTCTTCCACTCTAGCTACATTATCAAAATTGCTCACAATTTTGTATGCAAGATTCATTCGATGAGCCATGCAATGAATAGGAATCACATATGGGGCAATTGATGTCTGAAGCCTAACACAAAGACCATTCCTTTGTCCTTGCATTGTAGCCGCACCATCAGCTCCAACACAAATTAACTTTGTGGCAATTTCCTTTTCATCCATTCCAACAATATCCTTTAAACTGGTTACAACAACATTATAAATATTTTCCGCATTACAATTTTCAATCATCTTATGTAGTGCTAGTAAATGAGGTTGTCTCAAATGATTTTTGAATGTGTAAACATGTATGCAAATCCAAGATGTGTTGTCAACAATTGTTACCTCATCAATGGAAAGTGAAATAAATTTGGCTTGTTTCACATTCTCTCTCAGGTCTTCCTTCTCAACCAGTGATAGATATTTTACCATTTCCCAACCACTTCGATCTGACCAATGTGAACTGGTAAGGTTTTGTACATCGGCTAGTTGAAGTATTTGCTTAAAATCAGCAAAATCAGACATGGGTCGACCTTTTTTAGAATACTGTATACAATAACAAACTACAATTTCTTTGAGGCTAATACAGTCTTATTAATTTTTTGAAATTGTGCCTCAATTGTTCCACCCTTCTCAATGAGAGTTTGTTGTTGTTTCATTGATTTTTTGTATTCAAGTGCATATCTCACATGCACACATTCTGATGCATCCTTCCACCTATGAAATCTATTAATTGTTCCATCACTTCGTATTTCTTTGATGTAAACTTTCCCACAGTGTTTTTCTATTGTGTCTTTCTTATTTTGCAATAAATGATCCTTTCCCAGCTTCCATGTACAAATAATGCATTTACACACATTATGTTTCTCATCTCGCTCAATAAAGGGGTATAACCATGCCCATTCATTTTTAAAATCCCTTCCAATAGTCCATTCGCTTATCTTTTGATGTTTAGATTTTTGACTACAAGATTCCCTAGAGGTCTGCATTTTAATTGTACTATCATTTTCTTTTTCGGTTGATGTGTCTGAATTTAAAATCTCCTGAAGTGGTTGTTGAATGTCATTATTAGGAAAATTATCATGTGGTCCCATCTCATCTGCTAGAATATCTTTGAGTGAATGCACATCAGGGTCGACAATGTTTACTGCATTCAATGTTTGGTGTTCTCTATCATTTTTTGATGTAAAAAGGTACTATTTTAAAGAATTAACAGAATATAGTTTTACAAAGCATTTAAAAAGAGGTAGATAAGTAGACAACCATTTATCTATTAATAAATAAAGGCTTTATATTTAAGAATAACAGAGAAATATTAAAAATTTGATGGTAAAAGGTGTTTGTACCTGCATGTTGTGTAGAATCTGTAGAGATTGATGCCTCACTGCATTTTGATATTTGTGTAAAATATTTTAGAATTATCTTTTTACAAGAATATTGGCCTCCCTTCTTTCCATATTCAGTAGGTGACATTGTATCTATAAAGAAAAAACCTTTAGATGTTAGGAAATGAATATGAAATTGAAGGAAAATAGCATACATCCCTCAAGATGAACCTACGCTACCCTATAGAATGACATCTGAAAGACAAGAAGTAGTCTCTGACAAGAAAATGCTCCTAACACACAACATGACATGGATACTTATCGACCACAGTTGCAGATAGTGCTTCTACACTGCCTATGAAACATACTCTAAGAGACAAGAAGTAGTCTCTGACAAGAAAAATGCTCCTGACACACAACCAGATGACATTGATAGTTGTCTACCATAGTTGCATATAGTGCACCTACAATGCCTATGAAACTGAAGAAAAAGAGCTTTGGAAAAAAGAACAATGGAAGAAGAATACTCTACCTATTTTCATAGTCGTGAATCCTCTATAACCGATAGCCCTATGCTGATCGACACACTTCTACAATGGATCAACTTAGGACCATAGACATGCCTCTACAATCGATCAACTTTTTTGATAGTCTCTCCTCTACAATCGATCGACTTATACCGATAGTTTCTCCTCTACAATCGATCGACTTAGGTCGATAAATACATCTCTACAATCGATCAACTTATCGATAAACACTACTCTACAACCGATCAACTTATGTCGATAGACACATCTCTACAACTGATCAACTTATATCGATAGACACTTCTCTACAACTCGATCAACTTATTTGATAAATACATCTCTACAACCAATCAACTTATGTTGATCAACACTTCTCTACAATCGATAGACTTATATCGATAGACTCTCCTCTACAATCGATCGCTAATATTGATAGACACGTCTCTACAACCGATCATCTTATGCATAACACTTTTTGCAACCAATCAACTTATACTGATAGTCTCTACAATCGATCATATTATGTCGATAGACACTTCTTTGCAATCGATAGGCATATATCGATCAACACTCTATAACTGATTATCTTATATCGATCGACACTTCTCTACAATCGATAGTCATATGTCGATCGACACTCCTTTACAACCGATCGGCTTATGTCGATCGTCTTACGTCGATCGACACTTCTCTGCAATCGATAGTCATATGTCGATCGACACTCCTCTGCAATCGATCGGCTTATGTCGATAGACACTTCTCTACAACCTTGTCAAGTTTTTCGTTGTTTCAGAGCTATTTTTGAGTTAGAGTATTTTAGATGTATGTTTATCGGTACCCACTATAGTATATATACGGGTAGTATATGAGGCGAATTGGGTGGGAAAAACAAAATCATTTATAATTTGAAGGTGAATTATCCGTGGAATGGGGTGAAAGTGGTCGGTGAATTAAAATAAAAATAGGATAATTATTATCAACGGTGGGTGAATTTACCCTAAAAAAACTTCCACCCCATAAATTTTGGGTGAATGGGCCCCAGTGAAAGGATCCAAAATTAGCCAATTTAAAATTTTGAAAATCCTAAATAGAGCCAATTTACGATATTTTGTGCTTATGCATAACCATGGTTAGCTTCCTCTATTGCATTGATCTATAAATGGATCATCTAAAAAATTTTCTAATATTTTGAAACATTATTTAAAATTTGTTCACCTTAAATTTTTCTTTTTAGCTTCAACTAAACTTACTACTTCCTTTAACAATGGAAAAGAGGATTTAACTTCATGAACCTCTATAAAACCCCTCTATTGGCTAGCCTATCTACACATTTGTTCCCTTCTCTTAATGTATGTATAAATCTGATTTCTTCAAATTTCGTAGCAAGGTCTTGTATTTCCACAATGATCTCTTGTATGTTCCATGAAGCCTTTGCTTTCCTCAAAATTGCATTTATTACTATTAGTGAATTGCCTTCCATCCATACTCTTTACCATTTTATTTATCTGCATATTTTTAATCTTTCCAAATATGCCCAAGCTTTAGCTTCATTATTTATCTTAAAGCCATTAGTAAAAGCATAATGTAACAAAATATCACCCCTATTATTTCTTATTCTTCCTCATCCTCCTACTGGTCCTAGATTTCCTTTAGAAGCTCCATTAAAATTCAATCTGACCAACTTTGCTTTTGAGGGTTTCCTTTTATAGTTTTTGATTTCCATTTGTTTCTTCTATACCCACCATCATAATTCCAATTGATGAATTGAATCCATCTATCAAGGCTCTATGCTTTAGGATTAGGGATTGGGTGAGTTGATAGGGCTAGTTTAGAATCCTCTATGGCTAAACAAATATTACTTTTCATTACCTCTAAACTACTTTCATTTTCTTTAAATATTCTTCTATTCCTTTCCAGCCATACAGTCCAAAGTATTGTATCTTTTGATGTATCATAAGTTGTTTGCAATGCCTTACTTTTAAAAGTTCTTTACCATTGCTTTAACCATTCTTCAATTATGTCATTCATCACCATGTATTTACCAAACATATCAAGAATCCATTACCATAATTCCTAGACCATTGAAAAATGTGTTAAGAGATGGTCTATAGTCTCCTTCTTTTTAAATAGAACACATTTTGAGGGACCATTAAAACCCCTTTTCATTAAGTTATCCCAAAATAAGTTTTTTCTATGAACTACTAGCTATATGAACATTTTGACTTTTGAAATGCTCAGGCTATCCCAAATATCTCTCCATATTTTTGTGGTATTCCTATTTTTTTGGTGCTTTACATTATATGATTCTTGACGTGTGTTCTCCTGAGCTATTCAACTTCTAAATCAGCTTATTCTTAGTTCCCCTTAGAATAAATATTGTTGTTATCTTTCTACTCAATTACCTGCTAGCAACAATGTCTGGTATACTTGTACATAATCCTTCTTAATCCTTGTACATAATGTTTGAAAATCTATAACCATATTTATAGGGAAGTAATCTCATCCATGATTTCAAAATTGGATTTAGTTTGAGTGGTATTTTATCACACCAAGTATCCATCCAAATAAATTTGTTTTCTCCAATTTCCACCACCCATATTATACCTTTAATCACTATATCAATTGATTTTGTTAAACCATTCCATAATGTAGAACCATCTGGTAGTGAGAATGTAGTAAAGATTAATATTGGGTCATTGGGATCAAAGTACTTACTTAGAAGCCCATTGTCTTTGACTCTCTTTGTATAATATCCAAATTACTTTTCCCCTTAGAGCTATGTTTACATTCATAAAAACTCTTAAATGGAGACCTCCCCTAGTTTTATCATCACACACCTTGCTCCATTTCACTAAAGGAATATCATGTAATCCTAACCATAAAAATGACCACATAATATAGATTAATTTTTTTTTTACCAATATTTACATAATATACAAGGACATACAATATGTTGGAATAGCCTATAAGATTTATTTAATTAGTTGTACTCTTTTGGTTAACAATCACCATCTACATTTCCATGCTGGTAGTTTATTATGAACTTTACTTATAACTGAATTCCACAATTCTATCCTCATTCTCCCCTCAAATAAGGGCATCCCTATATATGTTGTTGGTAAATTATCTCTCCCATTTGAAGTAACTTGCATATCCCTACTCTGATTCTAGTTGGAGTGTTTATGAAGTAAATTTTATATTTTTTCGTATTAAATTTTTGCCTAGATGCTCTTTTATATTTCTTTAATAAGTTATTCAAAGCTCTAGCCTCATTTTTTCTTGCACTCCCAAAAAGGGTTGTATTATCTATAAACTATTGATGGATGATGTTGTAAATTTTATTACTAGCCTTAGTCTATTTATTAGTCCATCTTTGTGTACCTTCTTCAAGTTCCTTTTCAATACTTACTAGCCCATTGACTAGCACTGAATATGATACTGTAGAGACACAATATTTAATTAATATAACCCATTTCTTCCCAAATCTAAATTTTCTAATACTACAAAAATAAAATCCCTTTTAACCCTAGCATAGGCTTTATTCATATAAAGTTTTAAGATTATTTCTCTATATTTAAAAGAAGCTATCAAATGTATTATTTCATGAACTACTATGATCTCATCCAGAATATGTCTCCCTTTCACAAATCCTTCTTGCTCTTCTAAAATAATTTTGTCTAATAATGGTCTTAGCCAATTTTCCATAAGAGATTATCTTATATGCCATTTTACATAGGCTTATAGGCATGAATGAGTCAAACAATTATGCATTCATATTTTTTGGAATCAGGGTAAGATATGTTGTATTTATTTTATAAGGTATGTATTTTTTTACCCTAGACTATTCTATTGCCACCGATAAAGAATCCTTCACTATTTCCTAGTTATGCTAATAGAATATTGTAGAGAGTCCATTTGAACTTGGGGATTTATCTTTATCAAAAGAGAGAAGAGTTGAATAAGCTTATTTCATATTAATAAGCTCCATCAGTTTGCTATTGTATTCATTTATTATAACTAAAGGTACTTCTTGTAGTTACTTATCATTAAGAACTTCAATCTCCTTCAATCCTAATATTCTTGTTAAAAAACCTTGCTTCCTTTATGATTTTGCTTAGGTCTTCAATCAAAAACCCCTTATATTGATCTAATTCTACTAAATCTAGATGTTGATATTTGTACTATTGCCATCCTATGAAAAAAATTATGTTGTTATCTCCTTTTAACTCAGTCTATCTCCATTTTGATCTCCAAAATTCCTCTGCCTTACTCAAAATATTATGATACTCACTAAGAAAATATCTTTCATTCGATATTGGATTATTATGCTCATATTTTTGGAATTTTGAAAGTTTATCTTTTATTTCTTCTTTCTTCTCAAAAATGTTTTCAAAAGTATTCTTGTTCCGTTCTTTTAATCTATATGTCATTGATTTAATATGTTTTGGAAGTGTATACACCCCATTGTTTCCTAAAGAATCCCATGTTTGTGCTATCATATTAACAAATTGAGGATTGTCTTCCCACATCTATGTATATTTAAAATACAATATTTTTTAAATTTATTTACCACCATTCTAACTCTTATTGGCTAGTGATCTGAACCAATCCTTGTCAAAGTGTTAGTTTTAGCATAAGTTCCTTCATCTAGCCAATAATTTGAGAGTATGCATTTGTCCAATTTTATTTCTATCAAGTTTTGACCTATCCTATTTTTGGTCCATGTATAGTTTTCCTTTTCAAACTCAACCTACCATAGATTATTGCTTTGGATAAGAGATGAGAAATCTCTCATACTTTGGGTTATTTCCTAATTTCCCTAAAATTTTCATCCAATTTGATCATTGCATTATAATATCCTATGATCATGAATCAAGTTTCTTTGTATTTACTTTTCATAAAGGTTTCAATCTCACAACATACTTTTGATCTACTTGACTGAGTTGTAGGTCCATCGAAATTGATAAGGATGAAACAAATATATGTAAAGTAGTGTGTGACTAATGAAGCTATTCAATGCCTAGTTTTATGAATGGTTTCATAAGAGGTTCTAACTAGATTCCAACATGTAAGAATTCGCCCTATTACTCCTTATGAATCCACAACATCACATTCACTTCTTGCCCATATTTCCTTTGTCATTTTAGTTTATTAGATATATAAAATATTACATTTATTACTTAAATAGAGGTCCTCTATAAACCTCTGCTTTGAGGTGGAATTAACACCCCTTATATTTTATGAGATGGTAATCATGTCTCATTAGGGGATATTGGATCCTCCTATGAATTACCAGTATCATTTTCTTATTTGGTAAAGATAAGTTCAACTAGCTTAGATTGTGTTCCTTTCTCTATGTTTGCTCTTTGATTCCTTGGCCCTCGCTTGATAATTTGAAGGTTTTCTTATTTTTTCTTGCTAGTATCAAGGGGATGTATTATTATTATATTCCTTAATATTTTTTCACAACTTTTATTTTCATTATATATATCCTCTACTGGCTATGATAAGAAAGCTTTTGACTTATCTTGCTCATTTTTTGTATTTCCTTGTTACTGGAAGAGGTATTAACATATAACACTGTGTTTTCTCTACCATTTTCCTTATCATGAATGGTGCATGATACTTCAAGAGACTCTTAAAAATATGATGAGACACATTTCTTAGTTTCAACAAAAAATTTCATCCCTAAATCAGGTTCAAAATTAGTAGACAGTTCCTTGTTATTATTCGAATCCTATTGTACCATATCCTCTAAGATTTGATCTATTTTTTCTTCATAGTCTAAAGCCTTGGAAGAATTGGTATTTTTTCAAATATCCTTAATTATTGGTCTCTACTATTTATTTACTTTCATCTATTTGGACCTATTTTTTGAAAATTGAAAACCACCCTCATCCATATCCATTTGTAAGTTTCTTTTACAGTTTTCTGCATACATTTTTGCTAGACTTTTCTTAGCATATGATCTCTCAATATGCCCCATATCATCTTCTACATCTGAAAAGGAATATTTCATAATCCATGGTATAGTTCCACAACATACCCCCATATTTAAGAATGATTGATTTTGGTAAATTTTTATTGATATCAATTATGACCAATATCTGGGCATATATAGCCAAGATTCCATCTTTTGTAGTTTCTAAAATCTCAAGGAATTCTCCCAGAGTGTTGCCTATTGCATTGAAGGTATCTATTTCTTAGAATTCAATGGGAAACCCATACATCCTAACCCATATTGGTACTAGCGATAGATTTATATTTTTAGATTCAAAGCCTTCAAATAAGTGGGTAAGGAAGTGTCATATTCTTCCCATAAACCAAGGATCCCCTTTCAAGATTCTATCTCTTTCCTCCTAGAAGAAAAATGGGTATAAAGAAACCTTTGGGAAGAAATGATAGAATCACTCCTAGAGACTTCCATCTCCTATCAATCCATTTTTTTAGAGTCAAAGCCCCTAGCCAAAACCCATTAAATTTACCAATGATTGCCTTATCTTTGAGTAACAAGGATCACTATTTTATGAGGTACTTCCTAACATCTAATACTAGGTATGATTCTAAGTATTTAGCTATAAATCGATCCATAAGAAATACACTATAACTTAATATCTAGTAAAATTTACCAATATATCCTATAGTGATTATATTATTTGAAAATAAACCTATAATAATCTACATGCAAAACTTTGAATAAAATGAAGGGATAAATGAATCATGGCTGAAAATATTCTATGCCTAGACAAAATGTCTTACCTCACTAATGCTCGAGCCCTTCATTGCTCCTCCCATCATCAAAATTATGGCCAAAAAATATTTGTAATTCCATTTTTCCATGACTTGAATCATCACTATCCTTGTTCTAGATGGTTGACTTCATAGGGTTGTATCTCCGTCAATATTGCTTGGATTTATTTATATGACCACTCATTTTAAAGCTCTTCAAATTCCACATAAATTGGTCCAAGAATCATATGAAATGGAAAACCTTTTGAAAAAATATGGCTCTAAAAGATGATATATTTTTTCTAGAAAATTTGCCCTAACATTACCCTTTTTTGAACAATTGTCTTCACATGGATATATCTCCCTCAATATTGATTGGCTTCTTTCTATTTTTATGTTATGATACAAATATAGGTTATTTTTATGTTATGATATGATGATTGATTTTGGTATAGTTCAATCCTTTATATCTCATATTAGAGTAAGAAAATGTTGTAATTTAAGATAAGTATTTAAAGAGTGAATTTCTATGTACAAACTAGGACCTTATTCTTACTTAAAGGATTTCATATGATGCTCATACTAAAAACTAATTTAAAATACATTTTTATATTAATAATTATTTTGTTTGAAATTTCTTAAAGTATAGTTTATATATCCATTACAAGGGAACTTGATTCTAAGGTGTTTTTATTTGATAGATGCATCGGGGCCCGTCATGATTGTCATGAAAGACAACTTACAAAATCAACTTGTGGCACTGACAAGTTATATTCAAAGGGACATTATGAATGCTAGGACATAAAAGAGAATGTCGCAAATGTATAAATATAATATAAAATATAAATATATTATATTATGTAGATGTCTTTACATAAGCTTGATTAATGAACATTGCAAGGTTGGGGATATTTTATTCTATAGAATAAATAAAGAGAAGGCGAGAATAATGAGATGTCCTAAGTTCTTGGTTTACCTAGATTCATTAGAAAATTTCTATAATATATTTATAGAATATAAAAATTTACGTGGGAGCTTGAATATGAGATGTTGAATTCCAACAAGTGTTAATAGTATCAAGAATCAATAAATAATATATTTTTTTACTTTAGAAAACTAGATGCCAATTCTTGGAGTGTGTATGTTGTTAGAATTTATTACATTATTTTATAATTACATTTGATGTTAAGTGATAAATAGAGGATTATTGATGATGCCACCTCATGCAAGGTTGGATAGTCACATCTCCCATGAGAAGAATGAGAAGGTGAAAAAATAGAGTTGAAGGTGAAACACCATAGAGTCTCTTAAATCAAAGAGATGCATTGATGTTTTAATATGTTATGCTGGTAGAATATGTTAGAAATATTTGATGTGAAATAAGATATTTTGTCGTGTTAGGTATTGCTTATTATCCCATTTGAAAATGCTATGTGCTCCGTTATATTTTCCAACATCTAGTACCATAGCTTGGAGAGTTTATGTGAGAAGAAGGACAATCATTATCATCCAATCACATGCCCTATATAGTTATGATATACCTAAGTGAGAGGATTATGTGTAACTTATCTTGTTCCATATAGTTTTTTTATGCATATTACTTTCAACTGGACCACCATCTATAGAGAGGTGTAATTTACTCTTAATCCTTTTTCTATGCATATTATCCCTTTCATAGTGAGATTTATCGTTCCATTTTTCATTCACCCATGTCATTCTATTTTTCATCATGTTATGTTGTCTCATTTCTCTTCATATTTATTTACACCATGTTATGTATAGTTCATGCTAAGACATGAAAGGAAGTTATAAAAAATAATAATAAAAGAACTATCTTATTTTTTTTTTTTATATTTACAAGGTGGAATTGGTAGCCGCCACAAATCCGGGCAGGCTGTCTAGCTTTTATGGCCCCCATAGTATTCTACGATGTCCGCCCTAGAAGCTGCCACACAGATCTTCGCACAGTCTGCCCCTATAATCGCCATGCCACAATCATTTTAAACCTTTTACGCCACTGAAGCACCAGGAAAGGGACAAGCGTTCAGTTTGGCGAGGCCCGAGATTTGAACCTTGGACCTCCGCCCCCCCGAACTATCTTATTTTAAAACAAATATTTCCACCAATATTTAAGTGGGTATTACTTTAAAACTTATATTTCCACCAGTATTTATAGCTCATTTGGGACTATGAAATATACAAGAAGAATACTCAAGAGAACATATTTGATTAGGGAGTTGAATAGCTTAGGATAATACACAAGAAGAAGTGGATATAATGTAAGCATCAACAAAATAGGAATACTGCAAGGATATGGAAAGATATTTGGGATATCCCAAGCATTCAAAAATTCAAAATGTTTGTATATCTACTAGGTCATAAGAAAGTTTTATCCCAGGATAACTTAATGAAAAGGGATTTTCATGGCCCCTTACAACGTGTTCTGTGTAAAAAGGAGGAGAGTATAGACCATATCTTGGGACACTGCTCAATAGTATGAGAAATATGGAAATGGATTATTAATATGTTTGGTAAATGCATGGTGATGAATGGTAGAATTGAAGAATGGTTAAATAAATGGTAGAGCACTTTTAAAAGTGAGGCATTATAGATAATTTGGGATACACCAAAAGATACAATACTTTGGATTGTATGGCTAGAAAGGAATAAAAGACTTTTTTTAAGGAAAGGAAAGAAAATTAGAGATAATTAAAAGGAATATTTGTTTAGCCATAGGGGAGTTTAAACCAACACTATCAATTCATAAAATCTCTAATCTTGAAGCAAAGAGCTTTGATAGATGGAGTCAATTCATCAAATGAAATTATGATGTTGGGTACATAAGAAACAAAAGGAAGGCAAATAATATAAAGTAGAAACCACCATAAGTAGAGTTGGTCAAATTGAATTTTGATGAAGCATCTAAAGGAAATATAGGACCAACAAGAGGAAGAGGAATAATTAGAAATAATAGGAGTAATATTTTATCGCATTATGCTTTTAGTAGTGGATTTAAGACAAATAATAAAAATAAAGTCTGGACTAATTTGGAAGGGTTAAAAATATACAAATAAATAAATAAAGTATCGATGGAGGGTGATTAATTAATAGTAATACATGCAATTTCGAGGAAAGCAAAGGCTCCGTGGAACATATAAGAGATCATTATGAAAATACCAGACCTTGATAAAGAGTTTGAATAAATCAGGTTAACACGTGTTAAGGTAAGAGAAAAATTGTGTAGATAGGCTAGCTAATAGAGGATCATGAAGTTAAATTCTATTTTTCATTGTTAGAGGATGTAGTAATTTTAGCTAAATTCGACAAGAAAAATATGAAAGGAGCAAATTCAAAATAATATTTAAGAGGACTACAAAATGTTCCAAGGATCCATTTATAGATCAATGCATTGGAGAAAACTAACAATCCATATTTGATAAAAAAAACTATGATTTAGTGAAGCGAGTATAAGTTTTATATGTTGAAGTAGAAGAAGATGTCATCAGAAGGACTTCATAGCTAAATGGATTATTTGAGTTGTTGGTTGTTGGTTAGATTATGGGATAGAATATGGATTGAAACTTTCAAATTTTTGAGACTAGTAAACTATTTCCTACAATTCTTGTGGTTGCATTATGCTTCATGAAGGAAACTAATAGTCAAGATCTAGTAAAGTAGATTATGATAACACAAAATTTTGAAAGTATTACTCTAGTAAGATGCAGTTCGTACATAGTAGATGTGGATTTTTGGTATTGTGAATGTTGCTACAAAAATATCAAGAAGAAGGATGTTGAATTTTAGAATATTTGTATTTATAAAGAAAATTGAAGATCTAGAAAATGAAAAATCAATAATTCATACTTTTTATGAAAAAAGATGTAGGTTTCAAGCTATAACAACTCAATTGAGATGAGAATTGAATGTATTTGTAAACTCTTAATCTCTAAAGGAGAGAGTTGTGATTTGTCAAGGGTGGGAGACTTGAGATATGAGAATTGAATCTATTTGTAAACTCTTAAGATCTAAAGGATAGAGTTATGATTTGTCAATGGTGGAGGCCTTAAATACAACCTCTTTTTCTCTAGTGAGAAAAAACATAATCTATTTTATTCTTCAAGTTTAAAAAAAATTGCATAGTATGCATGTTTTTTTTTTTTTTTTTTGTGGTGGCCACAAGGGGTAAACAGACTGTGACCACGAGGGAACCATTACATAACATATCCGCAACATGTGAGGCGAGAGATTTGAACCTGGGCCTCTCAGAAACTAGAGAGGTTTAACTACCCACTTGCTCTCCAACTCCTCTACTTGCATAGTATGCATGTTTCACATTAGTCTTCACTTGATTTCTAGGCATTGGTAATGTTGAGTATCTGAATCAAATAATGATTAAGATTTATTTTAATGTTTTCCATTGATAATATTTACTATATTTATAGCACTAATTCACTTTCATATAAACTATTTTTTATAGTTCCCATGGTTGCACTTATGTTTCAAGAAGAAAATTAGTAGTCCAAATTTGATAAAGCAAGACTATGATAATGCAATGTTTTGGAAATATTACTCTATTAAGATGCAGTGCATAGAAAATAGAGGTGGATTTTTTGTATTGTGAAGGTTGTAGAAAAATATCAAGAAGAAGGATGCCAAAATTTATAATATTTTTATTTACAAAGAAAATTAAAGAAGATCCAAGATATAAAAATCAAGAATTCAAACATTTTATGAAAAATATTTAGGTATCTAACTATAGCAACTCAATTGACATGAGGAATAAATATGTTTGTAAAATCTCAAGCTATAAAGGAGAGAGTTGTGATTTGTCAAGGGTGGGGCACCCAAGTACAACCTCTTTTTCTCTAGAAAAAAAATTACTTCATGGTTTACAATTTTATAACAAGAGTGCCCCTTAATTCTAAACATATTAACTTACCGCATGGTTTGTAATATTTCAATAAAAGTGCCCCTTAAATTCAAGCATATTAACTAAAAACTAATATAACAATATGAATGCATTTTGATGTGTTGTTATTATGCTTTTGAAATTATGTTCATGGATTTTTTTTGTTTCTATTAGTTTTTGATATTAAATAGTTTTTTTTTATAAATATGTTAGGATGATTATAATTACATAAGCAATGCTTTTGGTTTACTGTTTTCCTTTATGTCTTATTTCAAAATTTAATAAGTTCAATGGTATAAGATAAAATATTTTGAAAGTGGATTTTATGGAGCAACCAAGACCTTTATCTCATTATTGCTTAAAAAAATTCAAGTATTAGATTTAACAAGATTGTTAAAAAAAGTCATTTAAAGTAATATATTTTACTAGAAATTATGAGTGAGTGTAGCCGGTAGCAAGTGTGAGCGTAAGCCAAGAGTGAGTGCAGCGGGTAGCAAGTGCAAATACAAGCTGGGAGCAAGTGCAAGCACAAACCAAGAGTGAGTGCAATAGGCAACAAGTGCAAAAAATTTAGGTAACATGGAAAGAAAGTCATTTGTAAAAGTGCTTACTAAAAGTGTGAATGGTCAAGTTGGAAGTTTGGATGCCCTATATAGCAATAAGAAGAAGATAGAATCTATGGAAAAACCAGTCTAGGTAGCATATTCTATGCCAAAAATGATTATCAAGGATGAGATGATTGAGCATGATATAATGATTCTTAAAACTAGAGGGTTAATTTGTAAGTTTCATGGATATTGATCAGGTTTTCTGAGATTCAAAATTGGATTAAGTGGAAATGGGGATTGAATTTAAAAATTACTCCATAAATTTTCTTCCAAAGTATTTTTTCTCATTATTTTCTCTATTTCAGAAATAAGGGATAAAATAATGGATGGAGGCCCATGGTTTAAGGGTAAAGATTTATATTTAAGACCTTGGAGTGAGAATTTTTTTGTGGACACAGAAACTATTAAAAGGCTTCCAATATAGATTAGGCTTTTTGGACTTCCTTATCAACTCATCAATAAGGAGGTTTTGAAGAATATTGGTAATACCCTAGGTGAATTCATCTAGGAGGGACCAACTACTAAGGAGAGAATACATGTTGTATACACTCGAATATGTGTTACCATGGATATTTCTAATCCTTTACCGCATTCGATTAGGATTAAATATGAACCAAGAGAATGGGATCAACAAGTGGATTGTGAAAACATTGTATTTTGATGTCGTAAATATCATGAAACTAGGCACATGGCAATATACTGCAAAGTGAAATTGGAGGAAGAGATAGAATTTTTCAGGCATGAGGGTAGTTTCAATTTGAAACAAGAAGACCATATCACAAGAGAAGCTAGGTCAATTCAAATATTTTCCACTCCTATAAAAGTGGCTAAAAAAATTCTACATAATCAAATGGTGAAGACCATTACAGTTCACTCAAATTAGTTATTGGAAGGAAAAATGATATGGGAGATGAGGAAGTACAATGCGTAAGTTCAAATTTAAGGGGAGCTAAAGGTGCAAAGAAAGAGGGGAAGATAAATATTAATATAAAGGAATATGGGGGGACAAATTTTAAAGCAAATGAGGTGAAGGAGGTCAAGCTGCTTAATGTAGGTAAATCACCTTTACTATCCTCAAGTAGCTTACAATATTTTCTTTACAAAAAATGAAAGTAGTACGAAGTGTATTCCTTGCACTTTAGGACTTCAAGAGCAGTATAGTGAAGAAAATATTGTAGAGGATATCCAAGGAAATTTAGGTATTTTAGTACATCATAAGAAAGTGACGACTATGGAGGATCATCTATGCAGTTTAGAGTTTTTAGGGTAACATAAAGAAGAAAATGTTATTGAGGCTATTCTTTGCACTTTCAAAACTTTAGGGCAACATAAATACTTAGAAGATAAGTCCCATTTTGAACAATATAAAAAAATGGAAGAGATTGGTGAATATGAGAGTGGTGGCAAGAATGGAAGAAGGTGAGGAAGACTATCACAATAATAAAAAAGATAAAAATAAACTCAAAAGGATATTGATCTGGAAAGCTAAATAAAAATATCACATGTAATAACAAGAAGCGGGGTTAAGCCCACTAATAAAAAAAAAATGTGTTGATGATGAAAATGATATCATAAAATATTTTTTTTTGAGTAAAAGGTAAAAAATTTATTAAAAAAAAAATGATTAGCTTATACAAAACCATTTTGATATCATGCCTTTCATGGCAAGACTCAAAATGCAGTTTTTCCATTTTCTTTTATCTTCCCAGGATATATGAATCTCCTATTATTTAAACTTTACCTCCTTCTTAAATGTATATGTCCTCTTCCAACAACGATTATTGAAGCCCTCTTTGTTCTATTTTCTATTCTTGATAGCTTTCATGTTGCATTTGATTCCATAGTTGTACCCAAATGTCTTGTTCTACCTCTATCATTGGAGATTCTTCCTGTACTTTGGTCTGCACTATTTCTAATAACTTCCTTAACATAATCCCCCAAGTCCTCTCTTTTGAACCGAATTCCTCTTTAATTTTTTTTTTCCATTCCAACCATATTTGCTAGCATATGAAGCCAATCCCTAAAATCCAAGTTGTGCTTAGTGTTTTGCATATGAAGGTTTTATGTGACCAATAGTCCCAAAATTACTACCATTAGGAGGATACCATTCTATTTGGCTAAATATGGAGTACCACCAATTCTAGATTGTGTAAGCATAGGAGCAATAAAAAAGGAGGTGGTTTATAGTTTCTACCTCTTGGAACCACATTATACATCTACTGGGTCCAATGAACCTATTTCTCCTCATATTATCCTGAGTCATAATAATTTTGTGAGAAACCTGCCATATAAAACATTTAACCTTCGACCAACCTTTTGGTTGCCATATTTCTTTCCAGGGAAGTTGATGTTGGGGTTGGTTCCTGCTACTTTGGTGAGCCTTTAGGTAGCCTGCTTTCACTATGTAAGTGCCTTGTTTCCCATATCCCCATGCTAGTTGGTCAAGTCCATCTTTCCATAGCCATGTTATTTTTTCTAGGATTTCTTTTAGTTCATGTTTTTGACTTCCCATTCTTCACCTAATCATTGGTCCAAATTTTGCCATCTTGTCGAAGCTACTAGTTGTTGGCTTGGGAGGATGAGATACTAAGATATAATAGTTTAACCCTAATTATGAAGAGTCTCTCTAATGCCACTAAGATGAGGGTATTTTTTGATAATGGGAGGGGAAAATTTCCAAGAATCATCCCACAAACTGACTTTTCTCCCATCACCTACTTTCCAATGTAAGTCTTCCTTAATCAATGAGGCTCCTCTTTTGAGTTTTTTCCATATCTTTGATTGCACACCTGTAACTAGTAACCATAGGATATCCTCCATTTCATATGCAGGGTAATATTTAGCTTTTAGAACTTGAATCCATAACTGATATGGATTTGTGATCCACCTCCAGTATAAATTCCCTATTAGTGTTAGGTTTGTTGTTGCAGCTCTGATTCCAAGACCTACCTCTTCCTTTGGTTGATAGACTTTCTCCCAGCTTACCAAAGCATTTTTCTTATTTTCTTGTGCTCCTGACCATAAGAATTTTCTCATTAGTTTTTCCAAATCTTTGAGTATGCTCTTTGGGGCTGCTAAAATGGAAAAATTATAAACTGACATTACTTGTAACACTGACTTCAAAAGTGTGACTCTACGTCCAAAGCTTAACCATCTATGAGACCAGTGTGACAACTTTGAGAAAATTTTATCTTTTATGGATTTCCAATATTTATTTTTTATGATTTTTTCTATTAAGAGAATTCCAAAGCAATCTAATGGACACGAGGCCATTGAGAACCTAAGAATATTTTTTATCTGATCTCTGATTCTCTTTAGTACATTAAAGAAGACAAATTTGATTTTTTCTTCATTTAGAAGTTGGCCCATGGCTACAGTGTAGGAGTCTAAAATTTCTCTGATATTGGTTGCTTCTTTTATTGTTGCTTCCCCCCATAATCTTGTATCATATATGAATTGTAGATGAGTGATAGCTATATATCTATTTATTTGAATTCTTGTAATGTTGTTCTCTAATTTTTTCTTCTATATGAGTCTTCCCAGTCCTTCTACAAAAATAATGAATAAATATGGAGAGAGGATCTCCTTGTATAATTCCTCTACTGGGTTTGAAAAATGGGGAGGTATTTTCATTGATGAGCACTGAAAAGGATACTGTGGAGATGCATTCAAGTATCCAGTTGATCCAATATTTTTGGAATCCAAATATTTGTAAAAAAAATTCCAAAAATTCCCAACTCACTCAATCATAGGCCTTGGATAGATCTAACTTCAGGAACATTCCTTTGTTATTTATTTGGCCCATATGATGTATAGTTTATTGTGCTATTACAATCCCATATAATATTTTTTTGCCCTGCACAAATCCCCCTTGTTTAGGGGATATGATATTTGGTAATTTAACTTTTAGTATTTCGCTATTACCTTGGTAATGATCTTGTATATCACATTGCATAGGGCTATTGGTATGTAATTGGTTATATCCTCCATCTCTCCTCCCTTTGGAATCAAAGATAAAAAATTATGGTTGAGGGATTTGAGAATCCTACTACTAGATTTGGCTTCTTCTACTGCTCTATTTATATATTCTCCTATAATATCTGAAAAATATTTATAGAATTCTATTGGTAATCCATTAGGACCTAGGGCTTTTCTTTATTGGTTGGAAGGAGAAGATTGTTTCTTTCACCTCTTCTTCTTTGATATATTTCATAATCTCCTCATTCTACTCTTCAGAGGCTAATATAGGGATACTTCCCAATATTTCCTCCTAGGATTGTGAATCTGCAGTAAATAAAGTGGAGAAAAACTCATTAGCTACATTTTGCATACCTGAAGTGGTGATTTCTAGGAGTCTGTCTACATTTGTTAAAGCATCAATTTGGTTATAGTGTTTTCTAGTTGTGGCTGATTGGTGAAAGAACTTTGTATTCCTATCTCCTTATTGAAACCAAGTAATTCTAGATCTTTTCTTCCAATAGGTTTCTTCTTTCTTATCTAGTTCCTCTTCCTCCTGTATTAAGATATTTTCATGGGAGAGTAATTCCTCTGAAAGGGGTTCTGAATGAATTCTTCCTGCAACTCCTTGAATTCTCTCAACTAACTCTACTCTTTGTTGCTGAAAATATGATCTTTGGAATTTGCTCCAGTTTTTCAACTTATATTTGATATATTTCAATCTGGAGTATAGCTGAAATTGTGCCTTTCCAAATGCTGGTTTTCCTTGTTGCTACCATCATTGAATTAACTCTAGTAATTCCTAATTTATAAGCCAAAAGTTCTCAAATCTGAATGGGCAGATTTTGGATTGGGATATTTTGTTTGTGATATTTAGACGTACCAGGAAATGGTTAAAAGTAACAAGTTTATGATTTCTAAATGACTGATCCATAACTATTGAATTTCTTCCTCTATCAGTATCCTATCTAATCTTAATTTTATTGCTTGGTCTCCTTTATTTTTATTGGTCCAAGTAGTATCACATCCTATAGGTGGAATGCCAATCAAATTTAAATTATTAGCTTGGATAATCAGGAGTTTGTCCTTCTCACTGAGATGATTTAGGCCTCTATCTTGATCATTTACTGATATCTTGGCATTGAAGTCTCCACCCACCAGGAACCTATCTTCTAGGTAAGCTTCTCTAATAGTCTAGATTGAATTCCATTGGGTTTTTTGTTCCTACACTTCCTTCATCCCATAAAAGTTAATAATCATCCAGACCGAGTCTGATTCTCTATCTCTCAATATGGTCATCAAGATCTTGTTAGTCTAAAAAGGCTACCTCCAGTAGATGACAGATTTTTGTGTAAAGAGACTAGCATTTATTTTTTGAGATAGAAGGAAAAGAATCAGCTAAGGCATGAAGGATGTCACGATTTCGTGACATGTCAATTTTTTGTTGAGATATAGCTCAAAGATGTCAAAAATTGGGAAGGTGTCACGATTTTGCGACTTGACGAGTTTTCACTCATGAAACTGACTGAAGAAGCAAAAAAAGGAGTGTCACGATTTCACGACTAGACAAATTTTTGCTAGCATTTTGCTCACAAAATATGTACAAGAGGATGACACAATTTGACGACTTGATGGGTTTTTTCCCATGAAACTGATCAAAGGAGCAAAGAAAGGAGTGTCACGATTTCACGACTGGACAAATTTTTGCTAGCATTTTGCTCACAAAATATGTACAAGAGGATGTCACGATTTCGTGACATGGTGAGTTTTCACTCACCATACAGCCCGAAGGAGCCCAAAGGAAGAAGATGTCACGATTTCACAACATGGTGAGGTTTATATCACGCAACAACTTAAAGGAGCCCGAAAGAAGATGTCATGATTTCACAACATAACTAGGTTTTTTTGACAAAGAGATATTTAGTAAGGAATAAGATGCCTTCAAAAAACTTGTGTCAGTAACTGAAAGTAGATAGTGTAATAGATCAATTCCTAGATTCTTGCTATTAGTGGTTATTTGTTGGAAGCCATGAAAATATGAGAGAAACATGATTATGTTTTAATTTGCTTGTAATTAATTTTATATCAAAATGTACTAAATATAGAGTTTCCCACATAGGGTATATATAAGGGTAAACATACTCTGAAAAAGGGTCAGTTCTTGGACATTTACAAGATTGAATGGATGTAATTTAGATATAAGCAATAAATATTATGCTTCTATTGGCTTCTGGTTCACATTGTGTAAGTGTATGTATTAACATTTCTCACTTCTATTTTACATTATTGAAATATAAATTGTGTTAGTTCTAAAAGATCTAGACTTATAAAAAATATAAATCGTATTTCTGGAGTTGAAATCTGATATATACATGTGTTAGATATACTTCTAAATCACATTGAGAAATCCATGATTTCTACGAGAAGATATATTGAATGTTTTGACAAGTATAGTATATGTGTTAATCTTAGTTGTTGTTTAATATGTCCCACATACAAGTTTTAGCTTTAGCTATATTTCCCCCTCTTTCTGTTTTATTTTTTCCTATAAGAAACCATTAAGGAACCAGCCTCTTCTAGAGATTTTACGAGAAATCTGACAATTATCCTTGTCTATTCAATGTTGACAAAATCAAGGCACAAATAACAACCAAAGATAGATTTTGTTCCAATAGTTTTTGGCACGCCAGGTGGGACCCTAAATCCCACAATATTATATAAGGTTTGGTGTTTGTATTCGATCTTTCAAAAATCCAAATCAAACCACCTGGTGACTCCGTCTGAAGGTATATACCCAAGAAATACCTTATCTATTTATCTAGTTAAAAACTCATGATTATTTTCTTATATGATATCCAGGTCTAAAGCAAGAAACTCAGAAGAACCCATTGAGTTCTTCGAGTTACATCTTGGTAGCCTAATAGTACATCCTATTTTATCTGCAAGATCAAACCCACATGCTACCAATATTAGCACCCTTATACCATCTGTTTTGCCTATTTCTAGTATTAATCCATCTTCAACAATTACCAGTAGTTCTAAGTATAGGCACATACAGTTATTACGATGGCTGCTCCTCCACCACCATCGACTTATCTTACGTGGAACCACATGGGTCCACTAAATCTAGCAACTCAGAACCTGATCCCTACAACAACATTGAAAGTGTTACCTTCATATAATGAGACAGGTAAGAAAGCATAAAAACATTGCCTAGATGTTGCAGCTTTGGCTGCAACTTATAACATCACTCAAGAGGATGTGATGATCAGATTGCTAGTTATTTCCTTGAAAGGAAAAATGTTATATTGGTACAGAGCATTTCCTCCGTAGTCAATCACAACATGGGCATAACTCGCTGGAAAATTAGTGGATGAATTCAATCAACATGTAGATTCGTTCTCACTCCTTAGTCAGTTCACTATTATAAGGAAACATCCTCAAGAGGAAATTATTGATTTTAATATTCGATTTAGTTGCACTTGGGAGAGATTACCCCCTGGATTGAAACTAACAACTGAGCAAACAATATATTATTATTTCAGAGCTTTTGATATGGATATCTGTATGATAATACTGTAATCACGGATACTCACTTTTCCTACCATTTATAAAGAAGCTTCCATACTAGAAAGAGATATCATTACCACGAGGAGATATCTACCTAAAGCAATAATATTGATTTTTCCTGATATTACCCAAGCTCCCAATGCTATTTCTCCAAGTTCTTCTCAAGTTCCAAACACAGGGTTACTGTAGGTCCAAAATGGCCACATACTTAGTAAAATTTTGACTAAGTGATAGAATCATCATTTTGCAAACCTTGTAGTACACTTTGAAGTGGAACTAGATCAGAAGATATGAATTTGCTCAACAGTTAGTGAATTTTTCATGTTTGAATCGATTTTGGGTAATTTCCCTCTGATTCTGGAATGATGGAAGATCTCAAATCTACAAAATTTCCTAATATATGATGACATTAGTGGAAAAAAAGTGTGTAATGTCATATTTGCAAATGACTAAGTATGTTGAATACCCGATTCCAGGAAGGTTCTCTTGTTTTCGACTCCGAATTAGCGCTACCCTCAAATCCAAAAAAATTTCAAGGAGATGATGACATCAGTGGCAAAGAATTGTGGATTGGTGATTCAGAGAATGAACAAGTGTTTCCTTTCCAGAATGAAGAGAAGACAAGACGACGAAGTAATGAAAGTGTAGATTCATGACAGAAGAGTTATGTGACTAGCTCCAAACCCGGATTGGTGATTATAATACAATGCACTTGTTCTATCCGGAATGAAATCTACAAAAGCTATAAGAAAGAGGTGGCATGATCAATATTCTAATGCGAATTGAAGAAGATAATGTTGAGTGTGATAGATCCTAGAGTGGATTCGATGTTCAGATATCAGATATTTGGATTGAAAAGTTCACTGCTTCTGATAAGAGAGATGACATCATCAATTTTAAAGTAGAATGACATTTAGCTTATGCTGGATTGAATCTGAATCATGCGATGAAGAGAATAAACAGTGGAGGTTAGTTTACCAAATATTGGTTGTTTAAAAGATATTGTTGTGTCAAAATTATAACAGTCAGCTAGAAGACGAAGCATCGAAGGTTTTCTAGAGGATTAAACCAGAGACAATTACAGATTGATAGTGGTAATTCACTCCCAAGAAGGATCTACAGAAACACATGATATTTAATGGCCTAAAATTCAATTCCACTAAGTGATCAGCAAGTTGTAGAGACCCTAAGATGCCATGGTAGAATTTATTTCAGCAGAATTCCTGGAGGACAGACCGATGAGCTAATGCTAGCTAAATATCTTTGCTATGTTGTTAAAACAAGATATTTTGTATTGCTTATTTATTATTGTAATTTGAAAAACTATAAGTAGAGGTCGAACCCTCATTTTTAAGGGTAGGCTCTAGCGTGTTTGCCTGTGCCATTGTAAATATTCTTGAAAAGCTACTGAATGGAGCAATACATTGATATTTGCCTTAAGTTTGCATTCTCATGCTTGATATCAGAGGTTCGGATTCATTGAATTTATGTAATTACTTTGACGGTTAGTTTGTGCCTAATTTTGGATTACTAGTTGTTATAAGTAATTGAAATTTGCTTTTGAGTTCGTTCTATGTTGTTAGGAAGTACATTTCTGTGAAATCTAGGTATTTGGTGAATTTTGTTATTTGGATTATCATTCCCTGGATATTGAAATTGCTTGCTACAACATTTCTTTGTTGTGCTTTAATATATGAAACAATATGATTTGAGATAAATTTTGATCTGAGTATGCGTCTTTAGTATGGTTTTTTGGGAGCTTTTTATGGTAGTGCAATGTTGTTAACCTATCCTTCCACTATTATCTACATATCTCTAACCCTAACCTTATATTACCCTAAACTCCAAACCCTAAGTGAGCATAATTATGTCAAAAACTTGCTAAGTCGACATGGAACCATCCTACTCTAGAGGTTGGATCAAAAACCCCTATTTTGGTCCATCCAATGTTGAGTGTTGAGTTGCAGCTATCGAGTGCAAGCCTAGATAGAAAGTAGGAAGATAAACAACCGCAATATTGAGTGAAAACTTGGTGTAATTTAGTGCCCAATAGTTTTTGGCACGCCTGGTGGGACAAGTTCACAAGGAATATGAAACCCCTATAAATAGTTATTGTTATCTCAACCCGAAGGAATTAAGATTTGGTGAATTGTATTGACCTTATTAGCAGAGAAAATAAATTTCACTTGGAGACTCCCTGGTCAGAAGACCCCAAAAAAGTATTATAGACTAGTACCCTTTCATGTATACCAAGCATTGCAAGAGGAACAACCCTAATTATTTATTTTATTATGAGTTACCTCAAAGAGGGGTTGTTGTTATCAGAAGTTTGGATCAAGATTTTATTGAAGAAGAAGAGCTTCTGGAAGAAAACCCAATAGTTCCCCCAAGAAGACCTACAATTAGAAATATGGCACAAAATGTGGCTCCTAATAAGCCACTATAGAAGTACCCTAATTGGGATTCAACTAGGCCCATTAGATTATCCCAAATGGATGCCATCCCCCAAGCTGTATCTAAGGCAATCCCCATGTATGATGGATTTGGGAAAACAACTTATGAGCACTGCCAAGATATCTTGAATCTGGCAACAATCCACAACATAAAGGAAGAAAATATTATTGTCATAATTCTATCCCTATCCTTTCATGTCAAGATATTGCATTGGTTTAGAACTTTGGAAGATAATTCTATCACTTCATGGCAATCATTGGTTTAACCATTCATAGAATAATTTAATGAATCTGCTGATCCATTTTCTCTACTGAATCAGTTTACAGCCATGCAAAAAAACTAGCAAGAAACTATCTCAGATTTTAATTTGATATTTAGCAAAACATGGAAGAGAATTCCCCCCACTGCTAGACCAGATACATGTTTGGATTATATGTATTATATCCAAGCTTTGGGATTAGAGCTAGATTTGCAAACACAACAATATGGAGTAGAAAAATTCCCCTAATTTTATAACACAATTGTCCATGCTAAAAATATCCTGATCAATGTAGGAAGAATTCCCCCCAAAACCATGTTGCCCTATAACCCATAAACCAATAGTAGCCAGGATCAATCCACAAAGCCCTCTTACATGGACTCCCTTTCTTTACCATCTCCATATTCACAAATGAATCTAATTCCTTGGTCTAAAATTGTATCCTCCACACCTCATTTTCCTTCCCTTCCTTCTCAACCTTCTCAAGAATTGTCTGCTATTATGGATATACAAAATACCTTGAAAACTCTGAGTAACAGAATGAATTCAATGGAAAAGAGAGATCAAGAAATATCACAATAGAGGAGATTTCCATATGTAAACAAGTATGAAAGGCCTGGTCCTAGTAATAGTATTGGGGTTAGGGTGAATGCAACATATGAGAAGCCAAAGTGTTCTGCAGATGCCACTCTTGCAAATTTTTGGTGTTTGGTATGCAATAACCTCCATGAATCATAGTCTTATGTGATGTATCAACACCATGTTCAAAAAGCCATGGATCAAGTTGAAAGGAATCAAAAGGGGAGGGTTTATGTTATGGTACCTTGATCAGATCATGGTCAAAAGAAATTAGAGGAAGAAAGTCCAATTGTTGTTATGAAAAGGTCTGGAAAGAAAACTTTACAAGTAGACCCCCAAAATATGGGACAATTCTAGGTCCCTTCTCAAAATAAAGCTGACTCCCCCCTCAAAGTAGTGACACTTTTCCTATTCCTTGAGCTAGAGGGAAGGAGAAGACATATAGTCTCCCTAAAAATCTGAAAAGAGAAACGAAAGGAGATAGAATGAGATCCAAATGTGAGGATAAAGAAAGGCTCAGGTTCCCCTCTATTACCAAAAGATAAATATTAGAGGTAACCCAACAATACAAAAGGAAATATGGTGAGCCAGATAGAGGACTGGAAAAACTATACCTGACCAAGTTTGAGTACAACATTGTTGAAGATATGAAAAATATTCCATACAAATCTAGCCTGTATGACACTCTTTTAATTTCGAGCCAAATTGACCTGCTTAAAGCTTCCCTCAGTAAAAATCCCCAGAACAGACCGACCACTACCATCCTCAGTATACCATCAGAAAAGAAAGAAATGACATCGATGTTCTAAAGAACAAACCTCCCCCTTTATACATATCCTTAAGAGTGGAAGGGTGGGTAGTTCGAAATTGTATGATTGATTCAGGAACATCAACCACAGTTATGCCTAAGGCGGTCTGTGAAGAGATGGGTATGGAGTATACCTGGTATTGTCCTGGAGTGTTACAACTAGATGGGACACCTGTCAAGATAGTTGGGGTTATTAAAGATGTACTGATGAGGTTGCACAGAGCTCCTAAGGTAACAGTGGTACAGGAAATAGTGGTGGTGGACTTAGAACCCTATTTTGGGTTATGCCTCTCAAGAGAGTTTATTGCAAAACTAGGGGATGTATGTACATGGATTATTCTAGCATGGTAATCCCTTTCAAAGAAAAAAAGATAAGGATAACACCTGAGAAACTAGTTGCTTATCATATTGAAAATATTGAAGAAGATATGTGCAATCTTAATCCTTTGGAGGAATTTGAGCTAGTGGAAAACATCAAGGAGCTAGACATTGAAGATGAGTTGCCTTTCAGAGAAGATTATAGTCAGTTTGGAACTGGTATGGGTACATACAACATCACAATTGAATTGAAAAAGGAACTCCTTGCTATTTCTAATCAATCCCTAAGAAACAAGGAAACATGGGTTATGCACTTTGATGGTGCTAAATGTAGAAATGGTGTAGGGGTTGGTGTGGTCCTACAATCATAGTCAGAAGGGATAAATAATTTTGCCTACAAGCTGACATGGTCATGTACTAAAAATGTTGTTGAATATGAGGCTTTGTGCCTCAGATTGATGCAAGAAAAAAGCATGGGCATCAATATTTTGAACATATATGGTGATTCTGAGTTGATAGTCCATCAGGTAAGGAATAAGTGTAACAACAAGCACCATTACTTAAAATCTTACAGGAACAGGGTATGGGACCTAATGGATTCATTTGATGCCTTGAATCTAATATTTGTGCCTATATAAGAGAATCTCCCAATGGATTCATTGGCAACGAAGGGAGCTAATTTCAACCCTCCTGTAGGTTTTAGAACTAAGAAGACCAAGGGAATTAAAATGGTTTTTAGACCTGCAGTACCAAACAAGCAGATATTCTGGCAGGTTTTTGAAAGTGATGAATAAATTTTAGATTTCCTGATAAGAGAAGCATGCCTCTCAACTTTCCAAGAGGAATACTTGGAGGAAATAGATCAGCAAGACTTTATCCAACTAAGAAACAATCATATTCCAAGGGGGTTGGTCACTCTTGAAAGTTTATTCGATAATGAAGATAGAAAGAAGGTCAGAGCCATGAAAGTTGGTGAAAAGATCTATAAAGAAGTGGAGGTTAGAATAGGAAAGAAACTCAATATTGGGATCCAGTTTTCACCTAAGGAAGCAGAAGAGATTAAAACTTTATGCTTAAAATACCAAGACATTGTGGCTAGGTCATATGAAGACCATAAGGTGTATGAAAAAAGGATTATCCAGCATACTATTGAGTTAGAGCTTGATGCTAAACTATTCCAAAAAAAATAGAGGCCTGTCAATCTGAGGATAGAAGCCATTATAAGAGGAACTCTTAAATATGTTAAAGGCTAGGGTAATATATCCAATAAAACATTCCACTTGGGTAGCCAATTTAGTACCCGTAAGAAAGAAGAATGGAGATATACGCCTATGCATAGATTTTAGAAATATGAATCAAGCATCCCTCAAGGATCACTACCCCCTCCCTCAGATTGACCAGATCTTACAGGTAGTAGCAGGAGCAAAAATATTCTCACTATTGGATGGTTACTCTAAATATAACCAAATTTGGGTGAAATACAAAGATCAATACAAAATAGCTTTCACCACAAAATGGGGTAAATTTGCCTATCAAAGAATGCCCTTTGGGCTATCTAATGCAGAAGCTACATTTCAGAGGGCCATGGACTATGCCTTTGGTACACTTATAAACAAAGTTATTTTGATTTACCTAGAGGACATGACTATGTTTTCTCATGATAAAAATGATCATCTGTCTCATTTGGAACAGGTTTTTCAAAAGTGTAGAGAATTTGGTATTTCACTGAATCCTAAGAAGTCATTTTTTTCAGTACATGAGGAAGAACTATTAGGCCATGTCATCTCAAAAGAAGGTATGGCCATATATCTGGATAGAATTAGATCAATTATAGCTATTCCTTTGCCTACTAATCATAAGACCTTGTAGTCTTTCCTAGGTCAAATCAATTTCATCAAGAAATTTATTTTTGATTTTGCATAGAAAGTGAGGCCTATATCTGAACTACTCAAGAAAAATGTAGAGTTCAAGTGGACTAAGGTTAGGAAGTGAGCTTTTGAGGTTATCAAGCAATCCATTGCAACAACCCAACCTTGGTAAATCCTGATTTCAGTAAATATTTTATTCTCTATGCTTATGGAGCTAAAGAGAGTTATGCCTTGGTACTTACCCAGAAAGATAATCAAGGGGATGAACACCCTATGTTCTTTTAGAGTCATAATTTACATGATTATTAGGTAAAATATAACTTTATTGAAAGGCAAGTGTTTGTTGTGATGAAGTCACTAAAGAAGTTTAGACAATATCTGGTACAGAGCAAAACCTTGGTGTATGTGGTTCATCCATATGTAAGAAGTTTTATCTTATAGGGTGACCTAGGTGATAAAAGGGTTGGTTGGATTACCAAGATCTAGGAATATGATGTAGAAATACATCCCACCAAGTTGGTAAGAGGTAGATCCTTGTGCCAAGGATTGATAGATGCTTTAGCATTTTTTGAAATGACAGCTTGTCAGATAACAGAAGAGGATCAAATAGAGATTGTACACACTACAGAGTTTGATTGGATCGAACAAATAACTAGGTATTTCCAAACTAGGATTTGCCCACCTGATCTAAATCCTTCTCAAAGAAGGATATATAGATTTCATGCCCAAAAATATGTATTACTACCTTAAGGGTTGTTCAAAATAAACTTGGATGGTATTATCCTAAAATTTTTGAAGGAGGACCAAAAAAAAAGTGTCATTGAAGAATTTCATGGAGGGTGAGCAAGTGGTCATAGCTCAAGCAGAGTTATGAATTTGAAGATAATAAGAGCAGGCTATTATTGGCCTACTATGTTCAATGATGCTTTTAAAGTTATCCAATCTTGTGACAAATATCAAAGGTGCGTTGGAAGAACTAGAAATGCTTCATCTCCCCTAAAACCTATTCAAGTTGAGGAGCATTTTCAGCAATTGGGATTATATTTCATAGGAGTTATAAATCCTAATTCTTTAGCAGAGCATAAGTTTATCTTGACAGTTATAGATTATCTTACCAGATGGGTGGAGGCCATTCCTACAAAGAAGGGGTACGAGGAAGTTGTGATCAACTTTATGAAGAATTTGAATTCCATATTTGGAGTCCCGAAAGCTTTGGTGAGTGATAATGGCCCTGCTTTCATAGGAGCCAAGTACATTGAGTTTACCAGCAAGTATGACATCACTCTTAAAAATAATTCAAATTATTATCCACAAGGTAATGGACTTGTAGAATCTACCAACAAAAACCTATTAAGGATTTTGAGAAAATCTCTGGAAGGTAACAAAAGGAGTTGGCACCTATTACTCGACCATGCTCTGTGGGCAGACAAGATTACTATTAAAAATTCCTTCAAAACTTCTCCTTATGCACTGGTATATGGCAAAGAGGTAGTATTGCCAATTCACTTAGATATCCCAGTGCTTTAGCTTGTCGGTACAAAAGAAGAATTAGAGGAGGATCCAGCAAAAACCAGGTTGAAACACTTGTTGCAATTGGAAGAGAGCAAAACTCAGGCATATGATCATTTTCAAAAGCATTCGTCAGACATTAAAGCATGGTTTGATAAAAAAGATAGGTTTAGAAAACTCTAAGTTGGAGATTTAGTTCTTAGATGGAACATTGACAAGGCAAAGCCAAGCAAGCATGAAAAGTTTGATTCCTTTTGGGATGGTCCTTTCAAAATAGTGGAAGCTAAAGATTCTAATGTATTTTAGCTAGAGGATCTAGAGGGAAACATACAACCAATTCCGATGAATGGTTTTTACCTCAAGCTCTACTATATGTAAGAAGTGAGCTCATTGTAACATATGTATATACATTGTAAAAATATTTCCCCTTCCTTTATGTACTTTGTAATTGGTTCTTTTCAAAGAATTCTAAAAAAAAAAAAAGAGAAGAAAGTTTGCAAGAAATGACTAAGTGTTGGCCAAATGCATAGTAATATTCCATTACGCACATAGTGCTATGTAAAACTCTCCAAAATGGCATTTTGCCCTCAAGTCCGCATTGGAAAATCTAGATTTCCGTGGAGTGGTCTATCAGTTTCTATCCCGCATAAATAAGGACAAAGAATGACACTCGAGAACCTCTCAAAGCTGGAGATAGCCAAAGCGAAATCAAGGTAGAGTGTCGTGCATTCAAGCTTCAAGTACCAAGTAGAATCGAAAGGTTATTAAGCCACCAGAGCGGAATCAAGCTGAATCCAAACAACAAGTTCCAATTTGACACGTGGAGGCTAGAGAGTGCTCCCGCAATTCTAACAAACACGTGCATGGACCGAAGAGTAGCCGAAGGGATGTGATGAGCTGGCAATGCAATTTGAAAACTCGACCAATAAGAAGATAGGACACCACCTTTGAGCTGACCAAGTGAATAATTATAGGAGGATTATAAAGGGCCATGGGATGAAGCCAAGATTATGGATTGGTGGCGTATGAGAGTTGAAATTGGAAAAACAGAATCTAAATTTGGAATGAAAATTTATAAGGAGTTTTCAAAAATCTATAATGAGAATATGATACTTGGAGACTGAAGGACGTGAGGCACATAGTATTAATGGTTGAAAAGCCTCAGGATGATTCTGAATCTCTCCAGCATCCTACAGATCAAAAAGCTTCTTTAAAAACCACTGAAGTGTTGAAAACCTTTAGTGCTACTTCTGAGTAGGTGGAGAAATTCCCTAAAGGGGCTAAGTTGATGAGCAAAATGAGGTATTCTAAATAAAAGGTTATCAGTACTCTTGTTATTAAAACAAAATCTAAGCCTCCACATTTAGCTCCAGGGGGATAACCTCAAGACACAGATATTAATTGGAAGAATGATGAGATTTTTAGGTTCAGGCCACTTTCTTTTGCTCCTGCAACATCAACTAAATCACAATCCATTATCAAGCAATCATTACTTCTTGGAGTAGTGCAAGGAGATTTATTAGAGGAAGATTTCGAAGACGAGATGGATGCTTTTTGATTAGTTCATAAAAGGACTAAGAGGGCCCCAGAAGGAGAAGAGAGAGAGATTTCTAAGAAGCAAAAAATGGACATGGAAGAAATTGTTGAAGAGGTAGCTATTTTTGCTATAGAAGGATTAATTGAGCAAGATCAACAACTAGAAACAGAAGTTGAACAAGAAAACCCTACATCGATAGGCGAAGGTATGGTTTTTAATCCCTATTCTCCTTTTCATATCCATGAATCCCCAAAAGAATTTGAAGAACACAAGCTTATACTGAGAGGGGGGTGAACAGTATAAGACCCCTTTTTACTTTTTCCTTTATATTTCAAAATAGTAAAGCAATATACCCAAAGCAATATCAAAGCAATGCACAAAATCATCCACAAAGTGACATCAATTTTAACGTGGTTCACCCGGAATGGCTGGGCTACGTCCACAAAACTTTTCTCTAAAAGTTATCTCAAAGTTCTTTGGGAATCCTTCCCAATTACAATGTTTATGAGCCTCGGCTCAAAGGAGATACCTTCCCCTCTCGCTCCGGAAATGATCCCTCGGAAGATCAACTGCCTCTACCTCTTGCCAGCACGTGGAACTCCTTTCCACCGAAGACCTCCTATCCTCAATGCTTAGCCTAAGAGACCTCTCGCCTTCTATGATCACGTCCACAGCAGCTCAACGAACTCTGTACCAAACACGATCAGTCGGTCTAGTACAAGTCTTCCTCTCGTCTGTCAGATCTGTCCAACTTTGAACAAATCAATCCTCTGCACACAAGCCTTCTCAAAGACTTGCCAAATCTGTCCTCAGGTTCTTCTCAAAGAACCAATGCACCTCTGTCCTCAAGCAGCAGCACTCCGCATTCATCTTTGCCCTTTGTGCTCTCTACGCCCTCTGCTCTCTTTGCGCAATCACAGCCGCACTTGGTCGAACTTCAACCTTTGCACCTCTGCGCAATCACAGCGGCACCGTCTTCGCACACTCTGCTTCCTTTGCGATCTTTCACACTTAGAATGATTCGACGAAATGCACTCTGCACACTACGATCGAATTTTGCACTCTGCTCTCGACGATCGAACTTCTTGCTCTGCGCACTATCTGCGAACGTCGCACTTCAACAACACATTCAATCACACCTCAACTCTCCAAACAGCCCTCCTTTTATAACAAAATTTTCATGATGAAAACTTTAATCTTAGTCGGCTGTTATAACAAAAACAAACCCTAATCTTCGTCGACTGCAAGCCCTAATCTTCGTCGGCTAAAATTTGACTTTGTCGGCTTCACTGCCTCTGTAACTCTTCTGTAGCTTCTGCCGTGAAACTACAACATGTCGCGATATCGCGACACCTTTGCAACCATACACTTTCTTTTGGCTTTTGTCGTGATATCGCGACACTTCAGCCTTTGACGACTTCAACTAAGCTCTTGTCGCGATATCGCGACACTTTTGTCTTTGTCAGCATCAACTTTGCTTTTGTCGCGATATCGCGACACTTCTCCCTTCGTCGACCTCCTTTCTGCTTTTGTCGTGAAATCGTGACACTTCTCCTATAGAAGACCTGCTTTCAGTTTCTGTCATGAAATCGTGACACTTTCGCTTCCTTGCACTCTTCTCTGCTTGCACTAGCAAAAACATGACATGTCACGAAATCATGACACCTTTCGTTGCCTTGTGCTTTTCTCTGCCTTACGCCCGCGAAAATGGAACATGTCATGAAATCGTGACACTTTCTGCATCCGTACGCTTTTTCTTCAATATGTCACGAAATCGTGACATTTCTTACTTCGAAACCTTTCCTTTGCTGCATGTCACGAAATCGTGATGGTTCTCACTTTGAACTCTGCAGCATGTCATGAAATCGTGACACTTTTCGTGTTACTTTCTCTCTCTTCGAACTTGTCATGAAATCGTGACAATTCACACTATGGACTCTCTCTTCTGCATTATGTCATGAAATCATGACACTTTTTCTTTCGGACTCTCTCTCCTGCAACATGTCACGAAATCGTGACACTTTTTCGTCCGTACAACCTTCCTTGCAATATGTCATGAAATCGTGACATTTCTGACTCCGTACATTCTCTCTCCTCTTTGAGTCGCGAAACTATGACATGTCGCGATATCGTGACACTTTTCTAACTTGCTTTCTCTCTCCTTCTTAAGTCATGAAAATGTGACATGTCGCGATATCGTGACACTTTTCTAAATTGCTTTCTCTCTCCTGCTTAAGTCACAAAAATGCGACATGTCGCGATATCGCGACACTTTTCCAACTTACTTTCTTTCGAACTTGTCACTTGGGGTTTGCAAAAGACCTTTGAAACTGTCATGTCGTAACCTTCATCAAAACAAATTATTTGACATCAAATCAAATTCCTTCAAAAGCTTCTTGACATCAATGACAACTTATACACTTGAGCAAAGGCAATGTACCCAAAGTACCCAAAATTGCCAACAATCTCCCCCTTTGTCATTGATGGCAAACCTTTACTGAAAACACGTCTCAAGAGCCAAAACTGAAACCAACTATGCTAACAACTGAGAAACTGTGCCCACAACTGAGAATCTTCCTTTGAAGTTTTGCTCCCCTGACTTGAAGCTTTCCTCTTCACTTGAAGCTCTCCCCCTTACTCATATCTCTCCCCCTTTGTCATCAATGGCAAAGGGTCACCTTTGGGGCTCGGGACTAAGAATGAGCCTCTTAGCTTAGTCCCTCCCCCACCTCCTGATGAGGTGATTAATTCTAGGGTGGGAGTAAAACTCCCATTAGGCACTGATCATCATCAGCGTCTATAATTTCCTTGTCGGGCCTTCTCTTGAACTCTTTGCCCGTATTCCTGTTCTTGTCACTGTTCTTGTTCTTGTTCTCATCCCTGTTCTTGTTCATGCCTTGATCCTTGGACCTGATCATGCCACTGTTCCTGTTCTTGTATTCTGGAATTTCAGCTCTACACTGTCTGATTGTGTGACCTTCATTGTTGCACTTGAAACACTTGATGATGTTGTTTCTCTGAGGTAAACCTGATCTTTGAATCCACTAGTTTGACAAAACTTGTTCTGGCCAAACCTGTTCTGACCAAACCTGTTCCTGTTATTTGCCTTGCAATAAACTGCCTTGTGCCCAAACTGTTGACAAGAGTAGCAATACCCTTGAAAGTAACTAGCACTTCTGAAACTGTCATTTACCTTCTTCACTTGAGCCATGCAATGTGAAGCCATGTGACCGAGCCTGTGACAAGCAAAACATCGGCCTTGAAATTTTCTTTTATTTGACCTCTTGGGTCCTGAAAACTTCTTCTTCTCATTCTGAAATCTGTTTTCTATTTCTGCGCATCTATCATTCAAGGACTCATGATCTGAAATACTTTCCTCATCAGAACTCTCTTCCTTTTGGAGTCTCTTACTAGACTCTCCAACTTGTTCCTTGTGTGGCTTAACAAAACCAAGGCCTGTTTTATCTGTTGTTTTTCTTTGACCTTTGATGAGTGACTTAACCTTTTTGGAGCTATCTTGAAACCTCGTAAAGCTTATCCTTGTACTCTTTAGTTTCTTCTTTCAAAGAAGCCATTTTCTGTTCTAACTCACTATACTCAAGAACCTTAGATTCTAACTCATCCTTGAGTTCTTGTGTCTTAGCTATAGAGAAATCAAGATTTTCTATAAGATCATCTCTCTCCATACAACATTCATCTAACTTATCCTTGAGTCTATCATTCTTCTTTCTTTCCTTTTTCAAAGCACTAAGAGCATTAATAAGTTCACTTTCAAGATCCTTTATTTGTTTGCTTTCTGAATCATCAAAGCCTTTTTCAGATTTCTTATCACTAGAGGTGCTACCTTTTTCAAAAACCATACAAGCATCTTCCTTATAGTTTTCTGAAGCATCCTCATACATACTAGAAACCAAATCATTATTTGTACAATCATCCTCAAGGTGACCAAAATTTCCACATCTAAGACATTTCATGATAATGAATCTATGTTTCGGTTCTTCCTCTTTTTCTGATATGAACAACATCTCATTTTCATCATCACTTGAAGAACTTTCACTATCACTACTAGAACACTTACTTGCTTTGTCTAGGTAGAAACTCTTCTTGTGCTTGTGAGAATACCTCTTTCCTTGATTGTTGTGCTCATCTTTGTTCTTCCTGTGATGCTTGTGCTTTTCGAATCCTTGCTCTTAGAATCCTGTTTATCTTCATCACTTTCATTCTTGAGAATAGTACAATCAGTAGCATAATGACCAAACTTTCCACAATTGAAACATCTTATATTTTTCATGCTTTTGTGCTTTCTAGAGAACTTGCCTTTCTTGCTGTAATATGCCTCTTCATCACTAGAAGACTCATCACTCTCTTGAAGTTGTTTACCCTTGGATTTCTTGGTAGCCTTGAAAGTTGCCTCTTTCTTGACATCAACCTTCACTTGAGTTCTCAACTCAAATGCTGCAAGTATACTATGTAGCTCATCCTTTTTCAACTTATCCAAATCTTTAGCTTCCTCAATAGCAAAAATATTTTCACTAAATCTATTAGGAAGAGATCTTAAAATCTTATCACAAACATCATTTTCAGCAAGCTCAAGACCTAAGTCTTTCATGGAGTTAACAACCTCATCCATACGAAGCATGTAGTCACTAATATTTTCATCATCATTCATCTTGAGTTGTTCAAACATACCTTTGAAGTGTCTCAACTTGGCCTTTTCGACATTTGTATCACCTGTATGAACCACCTGCAACTTGTTTCCACATTTCACTAGTTGTCTTGCAGTGAATCACTTTGGTGAGATCTGCTTTCTGTAAGCCTTTCAGGATTGCATTCATTGCTTTTGAATTGTTGTGATGTAGGAGCCTTTCTTCTTTAGTATTTGGACCATGTACAGGAATAGTGTACTCATCTTCAATTACTTCCCATACCTCATTACCAAGTGCCATTAGATGAACCTTCATCCTTGCACTCCAAAGACCAAAATCTGACCCATCAAGAATAGGTGCTGCATTGCCACTTGAATAATCCATTGTGTTCTTTACTAGCTTTTCCTTCAAGTTGTTAAACTTTTCGAAGGCACCCGCTCTGATACCAATTGAAGAACACAAGCTTATACTGAGAGGGGGGGTGAACAATATAAGACCTCTTTTTACTTTTTCCTTTATATTTCAAAATAGTAAAGCAATATACCCAAAGCAATATCAAAGCAATGCACAAAATCATCCACAAAGTGACATCAATTTTAACGTGGTTCACCCAGAATGGCTGGGCTACGTCCACAAAACTTTTCTCTAAAAGTTATCTCAAAGTTCTTTGGGAATCCTTCCCAATTACAATGTTTATGAGCCTCGGCTCAAAGGAGATACCTTCCCCTCTGCTCTGGAAATGATCCCTCAGAAGATCAACTACCTCTACCTCTTGCCAACACGTGGAACTCCTTTCCACCGAAGACCTCCTATCCTCAATGCTTAGCCTAAGAGACCTCTGCCTTCTATGATCACGTCCACAACAGCTCAACAACCTGTACCAAACACAGTCAGTCGGTCTAGTACAAGTCTTCCTCTGTCTGTCAGATCTGTCCAACTTTGAACAAATCAATCCTCTGCACACAAGCCTTCTCAAAGACTTGCCAAATCTATCCTCAGGTTCTTCTCAAAGAACCAATGCACCTCTGTCCTCAAGCAGCAACACTCCACATTCGTCTTTGCCCTTTGTGCTCTCTACGCCCTCTGCTCTCTTTGCGCAATCACAACCGCACTTGGTCGAACTTCAACCTTTGCACCTCTACGCAATCACAATGGCACCGTCTTCGCACACTCTGCTTCCTTTGCGATCTTTCACACTTAGAATGATTCGATGAAATGCACTCTGCACACTACGATCAAATTTTGCACTCTGCTCTCGACGATCGAACTTCTTGCTCTACGCACTATCTGTGAACGTCGCACTTCAACAACACATTCAATCACACCTCAACTCTCCAAACAGCCCTCCTTTTATAACAAAATTTTCATGATGAAAACTTTAATCTTAGTCGATTGTTATAACAAAAACAAACCCTAATCTTCGTCGGCTACAAGCCCTAATCTTCGTCGGCTAAAATTTGACTTTGTCGGCTTCATTGCCTCTGTAACTCTTCTGTAGCTTCTGCCGTGAAACTACAACATGTCGCGATATCATGACACCTTTGCAACCATACACTTTCTTTTGGCTTTTGTCATGATATCGTGACACTTCAGCCTTTGACGACTTCAACTAAGCTCTTGTCGCGATATCGTGACACTTTTGTCTTTGTCAGCATCAACTTTGCTTTTGTCACGATATCGTGACACTTCTCCCTTCGTCGACCTCCTTTCTGCTTTTGTCGTGAAATCATGACACTTCTCCTATAGAAGACCTACTTTCAATTTCTGTCACGAAATCGTGACACTTTCGCTTCCTTGCACTCTTCTCTGCTTGCACTAGCGAAAACATGACATGTCGCAAAATCATGACACTTTCACTGCCTTGTGCTTTTCTCTGCCTTACGCCCGCAAAAATGGAACATGTCACAAAATCGTGACACTTTCTGCATCCGTACGCTTTTTCTTCAATATGTCACGAAATCGTGACATTTCTTACTTCGAAACCTTTCCTTTGTTGCATGTCACGAAATCATGACAGTTCTTACTTGGAACATTTTCATCTATAGCATGTCATGAAATCGTGACGGTTCTCACTTCGAACTCTGCAGCATGTCGCGAAATCGTGACACTTTTCGTGTTACTTTCTCTCTCTTCGAACTTGTCACGAAATCGTGACAATTCACACTACGGACTCTCTCTTCTGCATTATGTCACGAAATCGTGACACTTTTTCTTTCGGACTCTCTCTCCTGCAACATGTCGTGAAATCGTGACACTTTTTCGTCCGTACAACCTTCCTTGCAATATGTCACGAAATCGTGACATTTCTGACTCCGTACATTCTCTCTCCTCTTTGAGTCGCGAAACTGCGACATGTCGCGATATCGTGACACTTTTCTAACTTGCTTTCTCTCTCCTGCTTAAGTCATGAAAATGCGACATGTCGCGATATCGCGACACTTTTCTAAAAAGCTTTCTCTCTCCTGCTTAAGTCGCGAAAATGCGACATGTCGCGATATCGCGACACTTTTCCAACTTACTTTCTTTCGAACCTATCAGCTTGGGGTTTGCAAAAGACCTTTGAAACTGTCATGCCGTAACCTTCATCAAAACAAATTATTTGACATCAAATCAAATTCCTTCAAAAGCTTCTTGACATCAATGACAACTTATACACTTGAGCAAAGGCAATGTACCCAAAGTACCCAAAATTGCCAACATAATTTCCCTTCCTTTCTAGTCAAGAAGATGTGGCAAATATACCTCCTCCACCTCACAGTTCTTCCCTCATCTCATCAGTAGCTATGGAGGTACAAGTTAGTTATGTTGTGTCACAACCTCCTCAAAACCCACCTTCCACTTCTGAGATATCCAATTAAATGTCCACCATTATTGCACCCTCATGTCTTTCATTTCCACCATCAATGGGACATTGTATTCCGAGTTCATCCATCCATTCTACTATCAATTATGTACATGTTTCTCTAAATTTAAATGTATCAACAACAATGGTAGTCACGGAGTCTACCATTGTTACAAAGGCTATTGTCAATATATCTTCAACCCCACCAACAACAAGTCAGTTTGCCCTTATGTTGTTGATGCCATTATCTCCTTTGGCCGCTGATTTTTCAAAATATATTACCGTATCAAAATAACAGGCAGCCACTCAGAGCATAAATGACTATTGGGCAAAGAAACTTACCAGGCCTTCCATCAGGATGGTTGTGACAAGAAAAAGTATGTATGTTAACCCTATCACTAGGTAAAGGGTCTCAAGGTCTATGATTTTGCAAGTGAGCAAACCTAAAAATTAAATGTTTTCTCAAGATTATAGAGAAGATGAGATCATAGAAGATGTTGACAAGCTTCCTGTTGAGGATGAGTTAGGGATAGCCAAGACTCACTTAGATACCTTTTATGTGAAAGATGATATAGCCAAAGAGAAGGTAGATAAGCTGAAACGGTAAATTGAAAAGCTTAAGAAGAGCCTCAATGATCAAAAATAAGTAGAGAAATATTTGATAAAAGAGGTTAAGGGTTGGCAGAAAAAGTTTCAAAAGGCTAACGAGTTGAAAGACCAGTTAGAAGAACAAAAGAAGTTGAATGAGGATCAGGCAAAAGAAATTCAAAATTTAAAGCATTAGCTTCAGATTGAGAAAGCCAAGTCCTCAGGTTTTTCCAAAGATGATTTGAAAATGATAAAGTAGGAGTTGCTTTCTGAAGTTCAAGGAAAATGTTCAGGTCTCCAACTCATAATCGACTATCTGAAAGATGTCATCCAATTGCTCTCCACCATTCAGAAGGATTTGGATCAAATCACTATAGAGTTACAGCATATGGTGATTTCAATGGAAAAAATGTACAGGCTGGTTGGTAGTAGGCTCAATGATGCTGCTAAACCAATTTCCAATAAGGAATGGAATCTGGCAAGGGTAGCTACCCAAATAGTGGTGAAAAAGCACAAGGTAGTTTAGAGAGCTTGGATGTTTTCTTTGACAGTATGGATAGGGGAATTAAAGAAATCATTGAAATAAATGAGGAAATGGTTCACATTGGTTTCAAAGGACTATGGAAGGAGGATCACATCTTGTTATCTATGGAAGAAGCCCAACAAAGCATCAAGGATAACTTATAGGATGAGGCTGGAATTGATTCATTGGAAGAGCCACTATCCCAAGAACAAGCTACCAAACTAATTATGGATTACACCCGCTTAAGAGATCTCATGGAAGATATGGTGACTAGAGGTAATGCTTCTAATTATGAGGATGTTGGGGATCTACAATATGTTTATAAGCAACTTAAAGAGATATCAAATACCTCTGAGAAAGCCTAGAAATAGGCTCTTCAGTCTTTGGAATAAATGGTCTAGTTGTTTGGAGATACCTCCGATGAGGATAATCATAGAGTACATGATCCAGAAGAATAGAGATAAGAAGAAGGAGAAGATGAGGATGAAGAGGCTGTAGAAGAATGAGAATAATATTGAGCAGTTATAGGCCTAGGATGGGATCACACTTAAGTTATTTCATTTCTGTTTGTACATATACATAAGTTTTGTACTTTTGTACATCAGTTTTGTATTTCTGTTTTTACTCTGACAATTGTCAAAAATAAGAAATAAAGGCATGAAGCCTACAACACAACATATTTTGTGTGAAGGCATTCTTTGAAATAAAGCCTTATAAAGGAGGTAGAGTTGTGTATAGTTTTTGAAGGCAGTAGTCATACTGATATTATGGACATAGTCTCTAATTGAACGGGTGAGTTCTATGATGTTTTTGGCATGGTTTTTATATGAACCTTTATCCTCTAGGCAGAATTTAAGTTTTCAGAGGGTAGTGTTTGTATGGAAATTTTTCCTTAAAATATATATTCAAATATAAGTATTATTTTTGACTCCTAAGGCCCAATGGATAAGACTCTGGATTCGATTGGATTTGCAAGCCAATCAACCCAGGAGACGCCAGAATGTAGGCCAAAAATGGCCACATACTTAGAAAATTTTTGTATAATTTTGACTAAGTGATAGAATCATCATTCTGTAAACCTTGCAGTACACTTTGAAGTAGAACATGGTTAGAATATATGAATCCTCTCAATAGTTAGTAAATTTTTCATGTTTGAAGCGATTCTGGGTGATTTCCCTTCGGCTCTAGAATGATGGTAGATCTCAAATTCATAAAATTTCCTAAGATATGATGATGTCAGTGGTAGAAAAGTGTGAAATATCATCTTTACAAATGACTAAGTATGTTGAATACCCGATTCTAGGAATATTCTCTTGTTTTCGGCTCCAGATTAGAGCTACCCTCAAATATGTAAAAGTTTCAATGAGATGATGACGTTAGTGGAAAAGAAGTGTGGATTGGTGATTCAGAGAATGAAAAAGTGTTTCCTTTCTAGAATGAAGACAAGATGGAATGACGGAGCAATGAAAGTGCTGATTCATGATAGAAAAGTTATGTGACTAGCTCTGGACCTAGATTGGCAATTATAACACAATTCACTTGTTCTGTCTAGAATGAAATCCATAAAATCTATAAGAAATAGGTGATTTTATCAATATTCTAATGCGGATTGAAGAAGATAATGTTGAGTATGATAGATCTCGGATCAGAATCAATGTTCATATATCAAATATCTGAATTGGAGATTTTGCTGCTTCTGATAAGAGAGATGACATCATCAATTTTAAAGTGGAATGACATTTAGCTTATGTCGAATTGAATTTGAATCATGCGATGAAGAGAATCAACAATGGAGGTTAGGCTGCCAAATATTGGTTGTTTAAAAGATATTACTGTGTCAGAATTATAGCAGTCGACTGGAAGACAAAGCATTGAAGGTTTTATAGAAGATCAAACCAAAGGCGGTTATATATTGATAGTGGTAATTCAATCCCAACAAGGATCGATAGAAACACATGATCTTTTCTGGTCTAAAATTTAGTTCCAATGAGCGATCAACAAGTTGCAGAGACCCTGAGCTACCATGGCAGACTTTATTTTAGCAAAATTCTTGAAGGACAAACCAATGAGCTAATGCCAGCTAAATATATTTGCTATGCTATTAAAACAAGATCTTTTGTATTGCTTCTTGATTATTGTAATTTGAAAAACTATAAGTAGAGGTCGAACCCTCATTTTTAAGGGTCGACTCTAGCATGTTTTCCTGTGCCATTGTAAATATTATTGAAAAGCTAATGAAAGGAGCAATACATTTATCTTTGCCTCAAGTTCACATTCTCATGCTTGATGTCAGAAGTTCAATTTATTTAGTTGCATTTTTGTAAATACTTTGATGGTTAGTTTGTCCCTAATTTTGGATTACTAGTTGTTATAAGTAATTGAAATCTGCTTTTGAGTTCATTCTATATTGTTAGGAAGTACATTTATGTGAAATCTAAGTATTTGGTGAATTTTGTTATTTGCATTATCATTCCCTGGAGATTGAAATTTCTTACTACAACATTTCTATGTTGTGCTTCAATATATGAAACAAGCTAATTTGAGATAAATGTTGATTTGAGTATGCATCTTTAGTATGGTTTTTTGGGAGCTTTTTATGGTAGTACAATGTTGTTAACCTATTCGTCCACTATTATCTATATATCTCTAACCCTAACCTTATCTTACCATAAAATCCAAACCCTAAGTTAGCATAATTGTATCAACAATTTTCTAAGGTGACAAGGAACCAACTTACTCTGGAGGTTGGATCGAAAACACCTCTTTTGGTCCATCCAATGTTGAGTGTTGAGCTGCAACTATTGGGTGCAAGCCTGGACAAAAATTAGGAAGATAAACAACCACAGTATCGAGTGAAAACTTGGTGCAATTCAATGCCCAAAAATTACCAATATGGAATGGACCACCTTCCATCCCTACTATACAGATGCCTCAAAATCCTCTAGCATTGCCTCCTACTCCTACCATGCCTGCACTACCTACACCACCTTCTCAGCCAGTTCCTGAAAGTTAGCTCACTATTATACTAGATATTGTAAAAAATATAGCAAATGATATGACTTCAATGAAGAAAAGGGAAGTTGAGAGAAATTTTCAACCAAGAAGGTTCCCTCAGATAACAAGAGATGCAACACAGTCAAGTAATAGAGGACAAGAACGATCGAATGTTGTTTATGCAAATGAAACAAAAGATTCTGCAGAGCCTTCTACATATTCTGATTACTGGTGCACTACATGTAATGATCCACATGGAGAGAGTTCATGTATGATCCATCAACATTATGTACAGAGTATAGTCATTGAGAAAATAGAAAAGAATATGAAAGGGCATGTAAATATGATTAGGGAAACATATCATAATTTAATGATGTCGACTGTAGAACAGGTTACAGTCCTAACCAGATCTGGTAAAAAGCCTCTATAGGTAGACCCTAAAGAGCTTCAACCTTTAAGTTTTCCTCTAGCTCCGCAAGCAGCTCCTAAAGGAAATTTACCCTATGAGAAAAAATCTCAAGTTCCAGCACAAAACCCATGGCAAGAGACACATAAAGAATTCACTCCACGAAAGGAAAATGAAACCCAAGATCAAGCTAAAGAGAGATTGAGATTTCCTTCACTTACTAAAAGACAAAGGACTGAAGCTACCCAAGGATACAGAAATAGATACGATACTTTCACCAAGGAAAGGGAAAAAATTGTTGAATCATCTACTTTCAATATAGTTGAGGAAATGAAAAAGACTCCCTCAAAGGCGAGTATGTATGATGCTCTTCAGTTTCCAGGTCAAATTGACCTATTGCAGGAATCTTTAAAGACAATGAAAGATAAAGGTAAAATTGTATCAGCTTCAAATACAGTCCAGACAAATCTAACATCAACCAGTGGAAAAAATAGACCTCCACCCTTTTATTTATCTCTTCAGATGGAAGGGTGGGTTGTCCATAATTGTATGATAGATTCAGGTGTTGCTACTACAGTGATACCCAAAGAAGTATGTGATATTATGGGGATGGAATATACTAGGAGTAATCCAAGCATCCTGTAGTTGGACAGTACTCTTGTAAAAATTGTAGGAGTGATAAAAGACATTCCCATACAACTCCACAGGATGCCTCAAGTGGTAGTTATACAAGAAGTAATAGTGGTAGATTTGGCACCATATTTTGGTATGTGCTTATCAAGAGAATTTACTACAAAAATAGGAGGATATTTATCCTTGGATTACTCTCATTTAGAAATACCTTTCAAAGGTAGAAGGATTAAAATTTTTAATGAGAAACCATCTACTTTTCATGTGGAAAATATAGGGGAAGCTGAAACCGTGAATATGATGACTGAAGAAATTGGAAAAGTAGATCTAATGGAGGAGACCTTAGAAGATCTTCAAGCAGAAGATCAGTTTTCTATGCAAGATTTCAATGCCATGATAGAAACAGAAATAGGAAGTTATTCTATTGAAAAACCAAAAAAGCAATTGACACCTGCTCTTGAAAAAAATAACTCTTCTAATCAACTGTGGAAGCTTTTCTTTGATGGAGCTAGATGCAAGAATGGAGCTGGTGCAGGGATAGTTCTGATTTCCCCTATAGGAAAGGAAAGAGTTTTCTCTTACAGATTGACATGGAGTTGCACTAATAATGCAGCAGAATATGAAGCACTTTGTCTAGGATTGAGGAAAGCTGAAAAATTGGGAGTGAAACAACTACTCATTTTTGGAGATTCAGAACTTATTGTCAATCAAGTCACAGGAAAATGTATCAGTAAACAACACTACTTAAAGGCTTATAGAAATAAAGTATGGGATATTTTGGAAGCCTTTGAAGCTCTAAACATGAAGTCTATTCCGAGAGAACAGAATACCCACGCAGATTTATTGGCATCAGTGGGAGCTAATTTTTGTCTTGTCAGTAATGTTATTCAGAAATAAAAAATGGTTAGACTCATATATAGGCCCTCAGTGCTAGACAAGGACATCTTTTGGCAAGTTTTTGAAAATGATGAGCAAATACTGGATTTTTTAATCCATGAAATGAACTGTTCAAGTAACAAAGATTTACAAGACCAACAGGAAGAAGATATGATTCAGTTGAAAAATAATCATATCCCTAAGGGACTTATCACCCTTGAAAGTCTGTTTGATAACAATGATAGAGCTATGGGTCATAAAATAAAAGTTGATAAGTGTCGGTATAAAGAGGTAGAGTTAGAACCAGGAAAAATGATTAAAGTCGAGGTTGGTTGTACAGAGGAAGAATTGAACCAAATCAGAGAATTATGCAAAAAATTTCCTGATATCATAGCTTGGGTGTATAGTGATCTAAAATTATATATAAAAGAGATTATCCAACATACCATTGAGTTAGAAGAAGGAGCTAAGCCTTTTAGGCAAAAGCAAAGAATGGTAAATCCAAAGATAGAAGCTTTGATGAAGCAGGAATTGCTAAAACTTCTTCAAGCTAAAATAGTGTATCCTATTAAGCATTCTACCTGGGTGGCAAACTTGGTACCAGTAAAAAGAAAAATGGAGACATTAGATTGTGTGTAGACTTCAGGAATCTGAATAGAGCATCACTCAAAGACCATTATCCTCTTCCCCAAATTGATCAAATTTTACACATAGTTGCAGGAGCAAAAATATTCTCTTTACTAGATGGCTTTTCAGGGTATAATCAAGTATGGGTCAGAGATGAAGATCAATTCAAGACCGCTTTTACCACAAAGTGGGGAACATTTGCCTACCAGAGGATGCCTTTCGGTTTATCTAATGTTGGAGCAACTTTCCAAAGAGCAATGGATGTAGCTTTTGGTGAACTTGCTAGCAAGATTATAGTCATCTATTTAGATGACATGACTGTCTTTTCTCATCATAAGAAAGATCATATTACGCACCTTGAACAAGTATTTGAAAAATGTAGGGAATTCAAAATATCTTTGAATCCAAAGAAATCTATATTTGTTGTAGAAGAAGGTATTCTACTTGGTCATGTTATATCTAAAGTTGGATTAGCTATTGATCCTGATAGAGTAAAGGCACTTTTGAAACTATCTCTATCGGTTAATAAGAAAGGTTTGCAATCCTTCTTTGGGAAAATAAATTTTGTGTGGAAGTTTGTTGTAGATTTTGCACAGATTGTCAAACCAATGACTGAATTATTGAAAAAGGATGCAACTTTCAAATGGACTGATGTAAGAAAAAATGCTTTCAAGAAGATCCTGGAGGAGATAGCCCAAGCACCTGTACTGATTAATCCTGATTACTCACGAGATTTTATTTTATATGTTGTTGGTGAATCAAAAAGTTACGCTTCAGTCCTTACACAGAAGGGGGCAGACAATGAAGAAAGACCCATAGCTTTTCTGAGTTCCACTATGCATGAACATGAAGAAAAATATAACTTTATTGAAAAGCAAGTTTATGTTGTCATGAAATCCTTGAAGAAATTTAAGCACTTTCTATCACAAAGCAAAATCATTGTTTATGTGATCCATCCTGATGTCAGAAATTTTATAATACAAGGAGAACTTGGCAAAAAGAGAGTTGGTTGGGTGACTAAGATACAAGAATATGATGTAGAAATACATCCAAAAAAGATAGTAAGAGGTAGAGCCCTGTGTCAAGAGTTGGCTAAGCAAGCTACAGATAAGCAGATAGAACCCCAAGGTGTAATGGCTAATACAGAATCAGATCCAAATCCAAGAAACACTGATTGGATTGATGATCTTGTGGAGTACTTTCAAACTGGAATGTGTCCTAAAAATTTGAATGCTTCACAAAGAAGAAGATTTAGAGCACAAGCTTTGAAGTACACCCTTCAATCAGAAGGGTTGTATAGGAAAAATATTGATGGTGTACTTTTGAGATGTATAAGAGAAGATGAGAAACAAAAGGTGTTAAAAGAATTCCATGGAGGTCTCTCTGGAGGACATTATTCAAGAAGATCTACTGCTTTGAAAATACTCCGAGCAGGTTGTTACTGGCCTTCCATTTTTTTAGATACTTACCAGGTTACCAGAAGCTATGAGCAATGTCAGAGATATGTAGGGAGGAATAGGAATGCTCCTATGCCCTTGAAACCTGTCCAAGTCGAAGAGCCTTTCCAACAGTGGGGGTTAGACTTTGTTGGGATAATAGAACCCAACTCATCAGCTGGCCATAAGTATATACTTACTGCCACAGATTATTTCACTAAGTGGGCTGAAGCTATCCCTACTAAAAAAGCTGATCAAGAGGTGGTGATTGAGTTTGTGGAAAGCTTGATTACAAGGTTCGGTGTACCAGATTCTATAATTACAGATAATGGATCAGCTTTTATTGCAGCAAAAATGATTGAGTTTACTAGTAGGTATGGTATATATTTAAAAACTTCTTCCAATTATTACCCATAGGGTAATGGTTTAGCTGAGTCTACAAATAAAAATCTTCTCAGAATCTTGAAAAGAACACTAGAAGATAATAAGAGGAACTGGAATTCCTTGATCAATCAAGCATTATGGGCTGACAGGATCTCAATAAAAAAATCCATCAATACATCACCTTATTCTTTAGTCTATGGTAAAGAGGCTATTTTGCCTATACATATGGAAATACCAGCACTAAAATTGTTAAATCAGATAAATGAAGAAGGAGATCAACCTATGGATGCCCGATTAATGCAGCTCCTATAGTTAGAAGAACAGAGGGAAGAGGCTTATAATCATCACCAGAAACATATGGCAGACACAGAAGGATGGTTTAATAAAAAGACAACCTGCAAAAAATTTAAAGTGGGAGATCTAGTTTTAAAATGGAATGTGAAGAAGGCAAAGCCAGACAATCATGACAAATTCGATGCTTTTTGGGAAGGTCCTTTTGAGATAATTGCTGAGAAGCAATTTAATTCTTTCCAATTACAGGATCAACAGGGTATTGTCCTACCTATTACAGTGAATGCTTTTCACTTAAAGCTTTATTTTAAATAAGAAAGCGGGAAAAAAATTATGTATATAATGTATATTATAGTAAGTGTGTAAATATTTCCGAAGTTATTTCTATTTTAGAAATATTTGTCAGTATCCTATGACCAATCAGAAATCACCAGTAAAGAACGAAATTAGAAGGTGCCATAGTGTCAGATTTAGCGGTTCAAATTCAAAATTACCACATGGTTTTCCGATGGTTGGCAGGAGAAAATTATTTTCAAAGAACTTTGATATACGTTCCCTTTATTGAATACAATGAAGGATCAATTGTCGGCATGAATTTGAAATCTGCCACGTAGCCATTCAATGATTGCATTAAAAGAACCACCTTTGCAAATAAGAAGAGTTTTGGTAAGCGTGATTTTAAATGGCACGGTGGATAATTATTGGTTGAGGTTTAGAAAGGTGGCAAAAACAAATCGCGAGGAGATCCGAGCAAATCCAATTCACCAACCACAATTAATGCACATTATGCATATGTTTTCGATTGATGAAAAACCCTAATTTTACTCCTGAGTAAAATCCGTTGTGTCACTTTCTATTCTTGCTTTTCGAGTTTCAAGTTCAGTTTAGAAAAGGAAGTTCAGTGTGACAGAAAAGAAAGTTCGGTGCAGAAAGAAAGTTCATGGCTCCTAGAAAGAAAGCTCAGAAAACAACAATGGAGGGTCCATCTGCTTCACCTGCAACAACAAGAAAAGGAGAGGAAGTAAACGAAAAATTTATTGACCGAGATGCTAGGATTGGAGATACAATAATGACATGGAAGGACCCAGTAAGAATTTGACAAGATATCGAAGATAGAATGGTGACTAGGGTTTCTATCTTCGCCTACTACTTTTGCCTTTCATTCATTGCTATACTGGTATGTGTATATCCCTGTGCACCCTTGCCCTGAACTAGTTAAAGCAATTATAAATTTTTATGATGAAAAGAAGAGGGTAGTTACAAATAAGAGTGGAAGAGTGCTTTTTGCCCTAAACCCAGATGCTTTCATTTTTGCTTTTGTTGCTGGGTATGTACCTGCTCTTGCACCCAAAACTTTTGACCCCGTAGATCAGGCAAAATATTTCGTTCCTTCTAAAAAAATTAAGAATTTTCTTTATACACAGTTGAAGAATCCACCTAATGGAGGAAAGATGCCTGAAAACTCCTATTCCCATAGCTGAATTCAAAAACCCTGAATTATTTTCCATATTAGCTATGATAGCAGGGTTAAAAACTGATGAAAAGGTTCATGGATGGCAAATTGCATTAGTCAATTGCATGTCTAACCCAAAGAATTATGATTCTACAGTTATGGATAAGAGTATTCGACCTATATTTTTTGATTGGCCAGGGTATTTATTCAAAGAAATACATGAAGGGTTGTCTGCTATGAAGAGAGGTTCTCAACACTCTTTCCGTTTCTCTTCCTATTTAGTATGGTTGTTCTTTTTCTTTATGGCTAAAGAGCTAGCATTCATATCTGTTAATGATAAAGATAATAAAGGAAGGACTTTACCAGTATATGATTGGACCAATGTATTATACAGAACAAAGTCATATTATGATTTCAATAGGGAATTCCTAGGTCCTGCTCTGAAAATAATGCATGGGGAAGTCAGAAGGTTAACCTCCAGAGCTGAAATTTTTTACAGAATAAACATGCTGAAGAGGGTGATTGGTTTATACTCACTCAGGGGGTTGTGATTAGGTTATATGGTTTTACAGGGAAACCCTTCTTACTCCCACATTATGTTACAGATAGATTATTTGCATTGGAATATGTAAGATAGACTGAATATATTAATTTGAAATATGGCACGGGTATAGGTAAAACTGGTACCTATACCATACCTTTTCAACTGGAAGGTATCGTGGTGTCAAAAAAGGGTCAAAATGAGCAAATTGCTCAAGCCCTGAGAAATTTGGGGTTAATAGAAATTCCTCAAAGATGGAAATATGACCCTCTGGACCGATTTGCAGAGAGACAATCTATTTTGAATAGAATTCCATTGAAGGTATACCATGCTTCTGTTAGACCAGATATTGAAGCCTGTAGAAATAATGATGAAGATGCTCCATTAGAATGGCATGTGGAACAAATGCAGCCATTGCCACCATGGCATGACTTTTATGAACACGTGTTGCATTTTGACCCAGGAAATAATAATGGGCATATATTAACTGAAGGTACTATTGCTAGAATGCAGAAAAAGGGTGCAGATTGGACAATAGGAAAGATTCATGAATGGTGGACTATGCGAGTGCAAACAGACATGATTGACTCAAGGTATCCCATAAAAAATGACCTTGAATTCTCAATGAAATATGACCATTATCATAAATCTTGGTCAGGAGTTTTCCCTGTGAAAATACCTCGTAGTGTTGGTGGTAGCAAAGGGACAAGTCCTGAAGCTGCTAAAAAACAAAATGTGGAACAAGGAAAAGGCAAGGAAATTGCAGTTGAACAACCATTGGCTCAAGCACAAACCAGGCTAAGAAGCTCGAAGAAAAGGGCCACTACGGAGGTTTTCACAAAAGAACAAGGAGAAACATATGGGAAGGCTTCCCAGATGATGTTAAAAATGGGATATGAAGGCAAAGGTCTGGGAAAAGAAGGACAAGGGATCACTGAACCCTTGCAAGCCGAAAGAAGAGGAAAACGCTTGGCCTTGGGAGCTGATTCATCTAAAAGTAAAGTTCTAGTTTCTAAAACTATTAAGTTTGTTCCCCCATCGAGTTCAGCTACAGAATCTGATGAAGAACCTCTTTGTATGAAGAGGAAGAGGCTAAAGTCTGTAGCAGAAGTTAAAGGAAAAAATGATAAAGTTGTTGAAGGAAACCCAATTTTTGAGCAAATTGCTCAGAATGATGATGCTAATATTGCTCCAGGAAATGAGAAAATTATTCAGAATGATGAAGATAATGTTCTTAATACAGAGGTTACTGAACAAGAAAATGTTCAGATTGAAACTAGGGATGATCCAAATGACCTTGATCAGGAGGATCAAAATGTAAAAATCTCTAAAGAAATTATTGTGAAACAGGAATATGTAGAACTTAAGAAGAGACAACCTGGAGGAATTCCTCCAAATGTTGAAGTTATAAATCTTGAAGGAAATACCGATGATGAAGATAGAATTAATGATAGAAGAAGTGCCAAAGTCCCCATTCAAGGTGAAAATCTGAATCAGATGGTGAGTGAAGGGGACCAAGATCATGGAGAAGGAGATCAACATCAACAAGCGCCTCAAACGGACAAAGGTATGATTTCTCTTTTCTTTCAATATTTTCTCTCTACTTATTCCTACAATGATTTTCCTTCCATTTCTTCTTCAAAGGAAGATATAATGTTCCCCTTTGGTTCATGTTTTCTTCCCTAGAATCAACACTATTTTCTCAGTTTCAATCTGAAGTTGATTCTGAGTTGATCCCAAATCCATTTCTTTCTAGCACCAGTATCCCAGCTATTAAGTCAATATCTACTCTAAATGATGAGAGTCACCCCACCCTTTCAAAATTAAAAGATTTAAGAAAAGCAAATAAAAGCGCTTTAGACTGGTGGACATCTCGTGCTACTGAAGATTCCAGAACTCCCACTCGCATTCAAGAGATTATTTCCTTAGATCCTAGTACAATGCAAAGAAAGAAGTTAAAATTAACACCAGTTTCTAGGAAACCAAAGAAGGACATGACCATTGAAGATTACCAAGCAGAAGATACAACTGAAGACATTACTCAGCTACACATGTCAGAAGAATGGGGTAAAGCTCAGGCTCATTTTGGAACTATTTATTTACATGGGGAATTTTTTAGAGAGAAGTTTGTCAAAGAACAAGAAACCAGGAAAGAATTAGAGTCCATCCTACAAGAACAAAAATTGATGGAAAAGGCCTTGAAGCTAGAGGCAAAGAGGTGGGAAGATAGGTTTGGTGAGGCTGCCAATGAGGCAACCACATTTAAAGAAAAATTGAAAGAAGCTGATGCACAAATTCACTCCCTAAGTCTACAAGTTCAACAACTCCAACAACAGCTAGTTGAAAAATAGAACATTCCATCTGGTTTTTCAAAAGAGAAGGCCAAGGCGGTGAGAAAAGAAATGCTTGAAGATGTATTGGCATTAAGTCTTAAAGCAAGGCCCTTATTATTATACCTGGCCAAAGTAAAGGAGGTAATCGAAGTAGTCAGTGAGGAGTTAAGGGCTTCAGTAAAATTTTTACAGGAAAGGTCAGATGCGGCCACAAAAATTTAGGTTTTATCAAAAAAGATGCCCGAGAGTGTTGCTGCTAAGATCCGTAGCGAAGCCTGGTCTCAGGCCAAAATTATAGCTAAGAGTTTCTTTAGGAGACTAAAACTGGTAACACAGGGTGATAAACTCCTTCAAGAGTTAGAAGTTGAAGCCCAGGGGTTAGTGAAACATTTGAATTTGGCTAATAAATGTGGGCTTCCCTATTTATGGGATGATAATTCAGAAGTATTGAGTGAAGATGCCTTGACACTGTCTCTTCAAGCTTTCATAGAAGATGAGTCAGAAATAGAAAATTGGGAAGAGCCTGTAGAGGAAATGTTGATATTTACCATGGTGCAGAACCTTACATAGATTAAGTCTTGCTTGCAAGAATTGATTCTGAGAAACAAAATAGTGTCTCATGATAAAGTAGAAGAATTGTAGTATATATATCAACTATTTATGGATTCTTCAGATCTTGAAGATGAAGACTAGAAGCAGGTTTGCCTCACGTACAATGAAGTGATTAATAAGATAGAAAAAATGAAGAAATCCAAAAATGATAATCTTCAGCAGCTAACGGAAGGAGGAACTAGCAGCCCACCATGAAACTTGTTTCAAATTATCTTCAGTTGTTAATGTATTTTTAGTGAAAAATCCATAAGTCACAAAAAATATCTTGTAAAGGTAATGCATTATTTTTGCATTTCTTCTTGAATATTCTTTCCCATAAAAATATCCTCTCTTGTATTATTTTTTTAACTCCGTTTCCCAATGGATGAAGGTCCTGGATTCTAATATTTTTTGCCAGCAAAATTTCCCCGGAAGGCGCCAAGAATGTTAGTCTAAAAAGACTACCTCCAGCAGATGGCAGATTTTTGCGTGAAGAGACCAACATTTCATTTTTGAGACAGAAGGAAAAGAATCGGCTAAGGCATGAAGGACGTCGCGATTTCGTGACATGTCAGTTTTTCGTTGAGATATGGCTCGAAGATGTCAAAAAGTGGGAAGGTGTCACGATTTCGTGACTTGATGGGTTTTCGCCCATGAAACTGACTGAAGGAGCAAAGAAAGAAGGAGTGTCACGATTTCATGACTGGACAAATTTTTGCTAGCATTTTTCTCACAAAATATGTACAAGAGGATGTCGTGATTTCGTGACATGGTGAGTTTTTGCCCGCCATACAGCCCGAAGGAAGAAGATGTCATGATTTCACGACATGGTGAGGTTTCGCTCATGCAACAACTTAAAGGAGCCCGAAAGAAGAAGATGTCACGATTTCGTGACATAACTAGGTTTTTGCCGACAAAGAGATATTTAGTAGGGAATAAGATGCCTTCAAAAAACTCGTGTCAGTAACTGAAAGTAGATAGTGGAATAGATCAATTCCTAGATTCCTGCTATTAGTGGTTGTTTGTTGGAAGCCATGCAAAGAAGATAGAAACATGATTATGTCTTAATTTTCTTGTAATTAATTTTATATCAAAATGTACTAAATATAGAGGTTCCCACATAGGGTATATATAAGGGTAAACGTACTCTAAAAAAGGGTCGACTCTTGGACGTTTACAAGATTGAATGGATGTACTTTGAATATAAGCAATAAATATTATGCTTCTATTGGCTTTTGGTTCACATTGTGCAAGTGTATGTATTAACATTTCTCACTTCTATTTCACATTATTGAAATATAAATTGTGTTAGTTCTAAAATATCTGGACTTATACAAAATATAAATCGTATTGCTAGAGTTGAAATCTGATATATACATGTGTTAGATATACCTCTAAATCACATTGAGAAATCCATGATTTCTACGAGAAGATATATTGAATGCTTTGACAAGTATAGTATATGTGTTCATCTTAGTTGTTGTTTAATCTGTACCACATACAAGTTTTAGCTTTGGCTATATTTCCCCCTTCTTTCTATTTTCCCTTTTCCTATAAGAAACCATTAAGGAACCAACCTCTTCTGGAGATTAGATGAGAAATCTGATAATTATCCTCGTCTATTCAATGTTGACAAAATCAAGGCGCAAATAACAACCAAAGGCAGATTTTGTTCCAACATATCCCTCTAGCTGATGCTACTCCTACCTGTTGAAAATTATCTCTATTCCACAAAGTGACCATTCCTTTGAAGAAACCATGGGAACCTTGGACCTCATAGTCTCCATTACTCTAGAGTCTTTTGGATATTGTTTGCATTGCTTCTAGTGATGCTCTAGTTTCTTGTAATAAAACCACATATGGGTGGTTATCTTCTATCATATGTTTAACATCCAATTATCTAGGGTGGTCATTTAATCCCCTTACATTCCATGTGTGTATAATCATTGGGAACCCGTGTTGTAGAAGTTGGCTATGGGTTTAATCACACTTGCCTCTCTCAACTGTTCTCCTTGTTGTTGTATTTTTTCTTTGTTTGTCTTTCTACCTACTCCTTGAGAGTTTACATTTTTCAACCTTTTCTCCATTTGGCTTATCCCAAGGGTTGGATTTTCTCTATTTTTCTCTACTATTTCTATAATTACCTCCTTAGATGTATGTGGTTTTTTATTATACAATACTAGATATTCTTATGTATCTGGTTATGGCTGCTCTTTATGTTCTGTCTATTATTCTTTGGTTGATGCAAATTGTACCTATATGGACTTTCCTTCTACCCCTCTCATTACTTTGAGGTATTGTTGTTTTTATATATCTGTATATTATGGATGATGAACCTCTTATGCTATCGGTTTCTCTATATTTTTTATTTTATTTGAGTGCAGTAGTTCCTCTCCTTCCATTGGATCATCTAGACTAAGGATCTCATATTTGTTGGATGGATCCCTTCCTTCTTGGCATTGATTTGTATTTCCTCCCTTCTGTTGATTTCTTCCTCTTTCCTAGTTATTATTTTTTATTTCTTTTCTCATAACCATATGAAATCCTTGTTCATTTTCTTTTTGCTGAGGTTGGTTTCCTGGGTTTAGATTCACTGGATTTGTATCTCCTTTGGCTAGTTTGAGGCACCTTCTCACCAAATGTCCATATTAATGACATGCTCTACATCTGAAAGGCATAAATTCATAGTCTATTTTTTCTCCATATATTCCTTCTGACTTTGAGGTCAATTTCCATTGGCAATGGTTTTCCTAGTCCATCTCCACACAAATTCTTGCATACGCTACTAATCCTCCTTCCACTAATTTTATTGATCTACCTATGTATTTTCCCAAGATATTACCTATCAACTCTAAAATTTCCTATTTCTAATATTTTAAAGGAAGTGTAAATAATTTTATCTAAACTAGAGCTACCAAGGGTTTATTTCAAGGATAAAAAGCGGGTCGCCATGGTTGCATGAATAGACCTGCAAGACCTATTTTATACAGACATCCCTCAAAATGTCTATCCTTGTCAGATATCACTATGAATTTAGCTACGAAGTATCTATTCGGTAATGTGAAGATATCCAATCCCCTTGTGGTTCCCAATGCTTCCTAGCCCAAGAGTACAAGAACCTTGCAGAAGGTCAGAGTCCCACAAATTTGCATATTAATAAATGCTTGGATTTATACACAATACCATCTGTTATGAGTTATTCTACAATTTCTATCACTAGGATTATTTTTATCTGAGGTAAACATTCATTTATTTTGGCTTGTTCAACTTCAGTCTCCTTTCTTTTACCCATAGTGTGTAGGATTTTTTGGGCTTGTTCTCCTGTATCATCGCTCTTTTCATTACTGCCTCTGATCGCTTCCACAAAGGATTGTGTATTAGGTCCATTAGGACTCTGAGTCCTTCCCTAAGAAGTCCGCTATGTGAAACCTCCTACTGAGGATTCTCCCATTGAATTCTTCCCCCTTGTAAACCCTAAATTTTCACCTTTTGTTCGATATATCAAAGAAAACTGACCTTAACTTAAATAAATAAAATATTCAAGTATGGCTAAAATTGCTAAGCAAAACTTGCTTGTTCACACACAAAAATCAATAGCCTTTATCTAACCCTGTATGTTTTGGATTTTGGAATTTGGTTCAAATTTCATTGCTCTTCTCTTTGATCACCAAAGCTTGCTGTGGCTTAAACCCTTTAAAACCCTCCAGCTCCAATTCGTTGCTCTCCAAGGATGCAGAGTGTTCTACAAGTTCTACAACATGCAAGGGCATCAAGGGTGAGTACACAGGGGTAGCTATACTCTGTCAATATCATAAAATATTAAGGGTATGAATAAAACCCCTAAAAAAGAGTTATTAAGAAATTAATAGATTGTTATAGCCCCAATTTTATTTTAATTAAGAACACAAGCTTATACTGAAAGGGGGGGTGAACAGTATAAGACCATTTTTTACTTTTCTTTCCCAATAAATATTATGTAATGTATAGATAGCAATATCAATAGCAGTAATAAAAGTAATGCACAAATCACCACACATAATAGAGACACCAATTTAACGTGGTTCACCCAATGTGGGCTACTCCACGGAGAAAATATTTCACTAAAATTTTCTCAATCAATATCTTGAGAATCATTTCCCTATTACAATATTTATGGACCTCTATCCAAAGGAGGCACCAATACCCTAATCAAGTTTGTGGATCTCTATTCATAGGAGAACTCCTTTCTCCTTAGCTCTGGCTGGTAATATTCTAGAAGAACTGATGCCTTCACTACACTGGATAATGGATCTCTATCTATTGAAGACTCATGTCCCCACTCAGAATACCTATCCTCACTACCCTAGTTAATGGATCTCTATCCATTGGAGACTATCATCCTCTATACTCTATCACCTCCAAAGCTTGCTCTCAGATCTATCTCAAATATGTACTAAACACAGTCCTTCAGTCTAGTACAAATATACTCAATCTCTATCTTTGGTCTGGCACAAACCTGTCCTCAAATATACACTAAACTCTGTCCTCAAATCTGTACTAAACATAGTACTTCGATCTAGCACAAATTTATCCTAAAATCTACAATAAACACAGTCCTTTGATCTAGCACACATCTATCCTCAAATCTACACTAAACACAGTCCTTTGGTCTAGCACAAATATATCCTCAATATTTGTCCTCTAATCTACACTAAACATAGTTCTTTGGTCTAGCACAAATCTATCCTCAATCTCTATCCTCAAGGCTTAACACAAAGCTTGACTTAATCATAAATCAAATTTGTTAGATCTTCCCCAAACCTTAAACCAAGTTTTGAACAAATTAATCAATCAAATATACTCATAATTCTTCTCAAAGGCTTACCTCAAATCTGCCTTGTAAGCTTCCATACAAGCTCACACTAATTTGTCCACAAGTTCTCTCAAAGACTTACCTCAAATCTTCTTAACAAGTCCTCAGAAGAACTTATCCAATCTCATAGAAACATATAAAGAATTTTTAGAGACTCAATATTCTTCACACCACAATTCTCAATCACTTTCAATCTCTCTTTTTACCATAGAAATATATAGAGAATTTTTAAATACTCAATATGATTCACACAACAATGCTCAATCACTTTCAATCTCTCTTTTTACTATATAAACATATAGAGGATTGTTAGAGACTCAATATGCTTCACATTCACAAAAACTCAACCTCTTTCTCAAGTCAATTTAGAATACGAAACAATTTTTTTCACAAAACTTGAACTATCACTTCAACACATCCACTTGACTAGGCTCAACCAACTCTACTCAACAAATCACTCAATAAAATAATCCTTGCTCACAAACCCTAGTCTAAACTTATGAACACTCACTCAATTGTTTCCAACAATGCTTATCAAACAATCTCACATAACAATGATACTCATGATCTTTGCAAACCCTAGTTCAAGTTCTTCACTCAACCAATCACTTCAACAACAATGCTTATCAAACAATTTCACATAACAATGATACTCATGATCTTTCACAAAATCTAGTTCAAGATAGTTCACAACTTCACATAACAATGATACTCATGTTCTTTGCACAAACCCTAGTTCAAGTTCTTCACTTAGCCAATTACTTCAACAACAATGCTTATCAAGCCAAGTTTATATCATTCACTTCTATTTCAGAAAACCATCAACTCAACAAAGGAAACCTTAACCAAATCCTTTTCACTCCAGTCTTGTTTTCAAAAAACCTCAATCAATCACTTCAACCAAATAAGAATGTACCCATACCTTTTTTTTGATGTAGAAGTGCCCTTAAAACCTATCTTGAACATAATTTTCTCCTTTGCCAATTTCAATAGTTAGATGATAAAATATCACACTAACACTCTCTCAAAATATTTCCCAATTACAAAAATAATCAAACTCAATTACACCTTATTACTCCTTTGAAATAAGAATTCACCAACACACATTCATAAAAATATAATTCCTTGCATACACCTTATTGTTCCAACTTTAGAGCAATATTCATCAATACACATAAGAAATAAAAAAGACTTTATTTATTCCTTATTACTCCAACTTTATAACTCAAACCTTCCAAAATTAAAGTAAAATATTTAATCTTTAAAACCCTTATATCTCCCTTAGAAACCTTAGCCAATATTTATTTATCACAAACCAAGCATCTCTAAAATCACACAACCTTAGCACAAAATACACAATGCATACCTTACAAGCAAAATGTCATCGCAGGTTTCGAACACGTGACCAATCCTCTGCTAAGCACCTTACCAAGGTGCTATCCCGCCATGTGGGCTACTAGTTCTCACACGATGGGGAAGGTAAAAGCCTTCCTCTTGTTTATATCTGATCTATGTGGTGCCCAAAAAATTAACACTCCACCTTGCAAAATTAAAACCGGTGGGTTTCAAACCTTACACCTCAAGCCTATCAACCCTTCGTGCCTTCCTCGATTGCAAGCTACACTACATGGCGCTATGCGATGAAAATGGAGCCTTCGCTATGCTTTATCCTATCCTCTACCTCCAAAAACTTTGGAATCACGAAAACCTTGTCTTCCCTTTTGCGCACGATGGTCAAAAACTTAGCATATATCAAATTGCATAATCATAGTTTTAAACAATGTTTTGCCCCCCTTCTTATATGCATAGTCCACACTTTGAGAGACATCAGTGGATGATTCAAATTTCAAATTCGAATTCAAATAAAATTTATAACCCAACCTTAGGGTTATAAATTAATTTAATAATTAAATTATAATTAATCTATAATTAACTTAATAACTTTTAAAGTTAATTAAATTAATTAATAAATTAATTTATAATGAAATTATTTAAATTAATTTAAATCTTCCCTTTTAATATTATAATAAAATATTATAATATTATTTTGCTTGGGCCTCTTCATTGCTCTTGAAACTCATCTTGACCACCTGGAAGTGAACTTTCCTTTTTGCACCGATTGCGGAACTACTTCTCCTTGCACTCTTCATTGAAACTGACTCTCGACGTCAATGACAACTCAACTGCTTGCGGAATCACTTCCTCTTGCACTGCTTCACTGAAACTGACTCTTGACATCAATGACAACTCAACTACTCAAAATGTCCAACATTTAATACAAGAAATAAAATTAAGTAGTGAGGAATGTAAGGTTGCTCTTAAGAATATTTGGAAGGCAGGTGATTGTTTAGTAGTTTCTTCTATAGGAACTTCAGGCAGTATTGCAATAATATGGGATAAATGCAAATGGGATGGAAAACTATTAGAAGCAAAAAGTAATTGGATTGCTGGATTATTTTACAGGAAAGAGGAAAACATCAAAGTTGGGGTTATAAATGTATATGCTCCAACTATAGTTACTCCTCGTAAAATATGTTATAAGGACCGTAGTATATTTTTGTCAAATACAATGATGATTCATTGTGATCTATGGATTCTTGGGGGTGATTTTAATATTGTTATATATCCTTTGGAAAAGAAGGGTGGCATTCTAGGATGGTCAAAATCAACGAAATATTTTGCTTCATTTTTCAATTCAAATGATCTTTGGTATGTCAGTCCCTCAAGCTTTCAATACACATGGGATAATAGATGCATTACGAAAAATCATAGAGCAGAAAATAGATTTTTGTTATCCAATAAATGGTTGCAAATAAAGTATACAATCTTTTCAGATATTTTATTGCAAGAAGGATCAGATCACAAATCCATTCTTTTGACTTGTGAGTCACCTAACAATGATCATTCAAAGCCTTTTCACTTCCAATCTATGTGGCTCCAAGATCCTAATTTTTTTCAGATGGTTTTGTTATGGTGGGATGAATCAAACTTTGAAGGATCATGCATGTATAGGTTTGTTCAAAAGTTAAAATATTTAAAATATCAAATGAATATATGGAATGTCAAATATTTTGATAAATTTTTTAAAGAAAAAAAAAAATGGAATCCAAGCTCAAAAATTTGCTAGAGATAGTAGAAATTAACGGAATGGACCTTGATTTCTTATGTGAAAGAAAAAAAATTACTTTCTAATTATCATAATGCATTGAAGGAGGAGTCATATTGGTTTCAAAAATGTAGAGAGAAATGGCTCAAGGAAGGAGATATAAATACAATATTTTTTCATACTACAACAAAAACAATTTTTTCTCAATAGAAATGGCTCAAGGAAGGAAGCACTAAATTATTTAAAAAATATTTTATTATATTCTAGGCAAGATAAGGAGGCACAAGAAAGTATTCCATCACTTATTACTCAGGGACAAAATGAAATCTTGATGAAGAATATTTCTATGGAGGAGCTCCATGAAGCGGTTTTCTCTTTCCATCCTAACAAGGCACCTGGCCTTAGTGGATTTCTTGAAATTTTCTTTCAAAATTTTTTGGATTTATTGAAGAGTGATATGTTAGATGCAGTTTAAGAGGCTAAAAAAAAAAGGCTATAATAAGTGAGATCAATGCTATTTTTATTACCTTGGTTTCCAAGAAAGATGACACAATATTTTGATAACTTTCATCTAGTAAGCCTTTGTAATATGATTTATAATATCATTTTAAAAATTATGGCAAACAGGTTAAAGGGGATTCTAGGGTGTCTTATCTTAGCGGAACAAGGTGGTTTTGTTTAAAGTAAACAAATTCTTAATGGTATAATTATGAATAACACAAGCTTATACTGAGAGGGGGGGTGAACAGTATAAGACCACTTTTTACTTTTCTTTCCCAAATAGTATTATTCAATATAATCAATGGTAATATCAATAGCAATAACCAAAGCAATGCACCAATCATCACACACAATAGATACACCATAATTTACGCGGTTCACCCAATGCAGGCTACTCCACGGAGAAAATATTTTACTAAAACTTTCTCAATCAATCTCTTAGAATCCTTCCCAATTACAATAGTTATGGATCTCTATCCAAAGGAGATGATGATCCCCTAATCTCAAGTTCATGGATCTCTTCCACAGGAGAAATATTTTTCCTTCTGCTTTGGCTAGTGATATTCTAGAAGACTCTGTATCTCTGCTACATTGACTGGTGGATCTCTCTCCACTTGAAGACTCCTTATTCAGATATTTCTTCAATTGTATTGGTTGTTGGATCTCTATCCACTAAGACTCTATCCTCTATACTCTGTCACCTCCAAAGCTCTGTCAATAGGCTCACTCAAAACCTTCTCAAATCTGCTTAATAGGCTCACTCAGAACCTTCTCAAATATGCTCAACAAGTCCACAAAAACCTGCTCAAATCTGCTTAACAGGTTCACACAGAACCTGCTCAAATATGCTCAACAGGTCCACATAGAACCTGCTAAAATCTTCTCAATAGGTCCACACAGAACCTGTCCAAATCTTCTCAATAGGTCCACACAAAACCTGTTCAAATATGCTCAACATGTCTACACATAACTTGTCCAAATATGTTCAATAAGCTCATTCAGAACTTGTCCAAATCTACTCAACAAGCTCACTCAGAACTTGTCCAAATCTACTTAATAAGTCCTCTCTAGGACTTGCTTAAATATGCTCAACAAGCTCACTCAGAACTTGTCCAAATTTTCTCAATAAGTCCTCTCTAGGACTTGCTCAAATCTTCTCAACAAGCTCACTCAGAACTTGTCCAAATCTTCTCAATAAGTCCTCTCTAGGACTTGCTCAAATTTTCATAGCAAGCTTTCACAAAAGCTTACACAAAATCAGTCCACAAGCCTTCTCAAAGACTTACCTCAAATCAGCTTAACAAGCTCACATAGAACTTGTCCAATCTCATAGAATCATAAAGAGAATTGTTAGAGACTCAATATTTTCTATACTCAAATGCTCAATCAATAATTCAATCTCATAGAAGCATAAATATAATTGTTAGAGACTCAATATATTCTATACTTAAATCCTAATCTCAACTCAAATCAATCTCATAGAAGCATAAAGAGAATTGTTAGAGACTCAATATGTTCTATACTCAAATCCCAATCTCAACTCAAATCAATCTCATAGAAGCATAAAGAGAATTGTTAGAGACTCTATATGTTCTATCCTCAAATCTCAATCTCAACTCAAATCAATATCATAGAAGCATAAAGAGAATTGTTAGAGACTCTATATGTTCTATCCTCAAATCTCAATCTCAACTCAATTCAGAATATAGAATAGTTTGTTTCATGGAACTTGAACAACCACTTCACACAATCACTTGACTAGGCTCAATCAACTCTACTCAACCAATCACCTTAATGAACAACCCTTTATCACAAACCCTAGTCCAAGCATGTATCAACCAACTCAAAATATTTCCAACAATGTTCAACAACAAAGATCACATAACAATGATACTCATGTTCTTCTCTAACTCAAGTTCAAGTTCTTTGCACAACCAATGGGCTTCAAAAAAAATGCTTATAAAACATTCTTCACATAACAATGATACTCATGTTCTTCTCAAACCCTAACTCAGGTTTTTCACACAACTAATGGCTTCAACAACAATGCTTATAAAACAAGGTTTTAACCATAACTCTCAGACCAGAAATCCTTGAAGAATTCAACCAACAACTCTCAAAAGGAAACCACAATCAATCCTTTTCAATCCAATGATATTTTTAGAAATCAACCACCCAAATAAATCAATGGAGAATATTGCCCATACCTTATTGATGCCAAGAAGTTGTCCACAAAATCTGCCACACTCAACACACTTTCTTTTTCCAATCTCAACAAGGGTTAGTGGACTTCAAATAATAATCACAAGATAAAGTATAACTCAATTTACACATTTTTACTCCAACTCAATAATCATATCCACCAAAGTCCCTCTATAGAAAACCCTCTAAAAATAATAATAAATAAGTCACTATTCAATTTCCACTTTATTCAAAACCCTTATTTCTCCTAATATAATGCTCTCAAAAATTTAAATTACTATCATAAGGCTTAATTAATCATATATGGTTTTCACCAACAAAATAATTAATTAACCTTTTAATAACACAACAAAGGTTTACAAAAATAAAATATTTCCTAACCCTTATCACTCCAAACTTTAGAGCATTAATTAAATTTTAATAAAAAATTCTCATACCTCCTTAATGGGTTTCGACCCCTCGACTTGCCCTCACCGTGAGCGCCTTAGCCATGGCTAAGGTAGCCAAACAAGCTACCTACTCATTCACAATGCAAAAGGGACACGACTTCCCTTTATATGTTGCAGGCCCACGTGCCTCAAAAACTTTGCGCGCCCTAGGTGCTTCCACCACAAAGCACAACGAACGAACCTTGCCAAAAATCGAACGCATGACCTCATGCTACCAAATGCCTTTGCACTTCCCAAGTTGCAAATAGGCCACACTATCCAAGGTGACTTGGGTTTCACACACCGTCTGATTTATTCATTGCTTCCACCACTAAAACCTTTTTTGCACGAGCTCTATTCACTTTCCAACAACCGCATTAACAACAAAAGCAAGGATAATTTAAATTGAAGAGTTTAATGGCATATATATATGCCTTACATTTTCTTGGAAATGTCGGCGCTTCCTCATGACATCGGTGGATAAACTATTAATTTTAATTTTAAAATTAAAATTAAAATTTAAAATATTTAAAATTTAAACTAAATATTTAAAATTAAATATCTCCATCACCGGGGCACCTTTTTCGATGAAACAAAAATCCAACTTGGGTTTTAAGAAAAACCCATTTCAAATCTGTTGTCCATGGTTTTAAATAAAAACCCTTTGCTAAGCTTCCCTTGAAGCTCCTTTTTGGAACCAAATGTCATGCATCCTTTTGATCAAAACCTTTGCTTCTCATGAAGCTCTTTGTGGAGAAAATCATAGTGCTTACTTGCATAGGTCATTTTGACATCAATGATAACTTTGTAGCTTAGGGACTCAAAATTTCCAACAAATTATTGCACAAGAGGCCGTACATTCTCTTCATTCTATGAAAAACCAGGTATGCTTTTGAAATTAGATATAAACAAAGCATATGATAGGGTTTCTTGGAATTTTCTATATGCTATTCTCAAGAAATTTGGCTTTGATTATAGTTGGTATGAGTGGGTTAAATATTGTTATAGCAATGCAAAATATTCTATTTTAATCAATGGTTCTCCTGCTGGGTGATCCTCTTTCTCCTTATCTATTCATTATTTTAAAAGAAGCATTAGGGAGAGCCTTTTCAAAGGTAAAAATGGAAGGAAAAATCAAGGGTATTCAAGTTGCAAAAAATGGTCCCTTAGAATCTCATCTCCAATTTGTTGATGATACTTTTATTTTGGTTCATCCATCAGTTAGTGAGGCCATGGAGTTAAAATCAATATTATCATGTTTAAAAGGCTACTGGACAGTTGGTTAATACTTCAAAATATAGGATCTTTTTCATTAATACTTCCCTAGATTTACAACAAACTATTGTGAATATTTTAGAGTTCAAAATTGAAAAATTTCCATCAACCTACTTGGGTATTCCTTTGTTTGATAAAGGAAATAAAAAGGAGCTTTGGATCTCTTTTTTGGATAGAATGAAAGCTTTCTTTGCAGGTTGGAAAGGTAAGTTCTTAACCATGGTATGAAGGCTACAACTCATAAAGGCTACTTTGCAATGCATTTATATTTATATGATGTCACTTTCAAGACTGACAACATGTATTGTATTAGAAATTGATACAATTCAAAGAGACTTTCTATGAAAAGGTTGTGAGGAAAAATTTAGGTTTCCTATTTGTAAGTGGGATAGGGTTTGCAAAGAAAATATTATTGGAAGAGCAGGCTTGTGAAATTGCAAACTTATGAATTTGGTATTAGGAGCAAAGCTTGGGTGGAGACTATTCAGAGATCAAAGAAAGAATTGGGTAAATATATTACTTCAAAAATATATAGGTTCTCTTGATGTAATGAAATTATTTAGGAAAATAACTCTACCCAAAGGATCATCATCATGTAACTTCATATCATAGAGTGTGTATTTGATAAATAATCATATTATATGGTCAGTCAATGAGGGAAGTTATGCAAATTTTTGGTCTGATGCTTGGTTGAGGCCTTATCCTCTTATCTTTGAATCAAAATAGAAACCATTGGCTCAAGCATGCATAGCATGTAAAGGTCCAAAGGTCAAAGATTATATTATGATAAAAAACTCCAAAACATGGATTTCTTTTAGTAACTTTTTTGAAGGAGAGGAACTCAAACAAATTGCAGATGAACTTCAAAATATGCTTCAAGAGTTTTATTTACCAATTTTTACACAAAAAGATGAGTTGGTTTGAAATTTATCAAAGGATGGGGGATACTTAGTCAAGTTGGGAAATGAGGATTTAGAACAATCAAAATTTCCTTCTCCCAAAGATTTTATTTGAAAAAATATTTGATCATCATAGGCTCTCCCTAAGGCCTTAACATTTCTTTGGTTAACAATTCAATGTAATATTCTTATCAGAGAGAGTCTACAAAGAAGATCATATTATGGGCCCTTCAGATGTGCCTTGTGTGAGAAGAATTTTGAAACATTAGACCATTTACTTCTTCATTATCTGTTTGCTCACACCATTTGGGGTTATTTATTAAAAAATGTGAAATGATATTGGGTAGTTCCATCAACATTGAAAGAGTTGATAAAATGTTGGATAAATTATAATAAAGCTAAAGCATTATGTGTTCTTTGGAGGATTGGCCCTATCATTATTTGTTGAAATTTATGGCTTGAAAGGAATAATATAAATTTTTAAAATAAATATCAAAATCATGCCCAAGTTTGGAATTGTATTAGTGTCTCTCTTGCATAATGTCTAAAAATATGGTGCTCATCATGGGAAGTCTCAATTGCAGAAAAAGAAAAAGAGGTGCTAATAACTTGGCTACAGGATTTGAACATATATGGAAGAGTTATCTGTGACAACAAAATTGAAGCAAAGGATCTACTTCGATCTATAGTAAAATGAAAATATCCAGAAATTAGATTTATCAAAATTAATTTTGACGATGCTTCTAAAGGAAATTCAAGAAAAGTTGGTGGAGGTGATGTTTTTAGAAATAATGAAGGCAAAATTCTACTCACTTATTTAGAATCATATGTAACTTCAACTAACAACTATGCAGAGGCTAGGGCACTTCTTACAGAGATTAAAATTGCAATAGAAAAAGAATGGAAATATATTTCAATCGAGGGGGACTCACAAATTATCATTAATGCTATTAACAAAATGGATGTGGAGACTGGATAAAAAATAGTATTATTGCTGATTTTCAGTGTCTATTACTAAAGGTAATCTTCTGGCAGTGTGAATATATTTATAGAGAAGTAAATCGAGTAGCAGATAAATTAGCGAATTATGGTGTTGATATTCATCTCGGTGAAATTCAAATTTTAGAAGGCAATTGGCCAAGTGAGATTTTATCTTAAAAATGATGTCAAGGAGTTGATTGAGGAAACAACACTTTGAGGAAGTTGAATAATATATTTAAGAGAAAAAAATGAAAAAGTCATGATAAAAATGTATGCTACAACAAATGTAATATTTTGATATTGTGATGGGAGTGGCCCCCAATCGAAGTCACATGTAACCTATTAAATATAAATATAATTATAGTATCATTTGAATTTCTAGTAATATATATATATATATCTATTACTAGAAATTCAAATGATACCATAATATTTTTAAGATAGTTTTACTTGAGAGTATTCTTGTTGTGTGTATGTATGAGTTGTATTTTTTATTTTAAACCTTAATATAGTTGTGAATTAAAAATCATGAATTTTGATTTATTTTTATTTTTTGGTAAGTAAGAGAATATTATAATTAACACCGGGTTTTAACTGGTTGACCCAAAACCATTTTACAAAATAGGGTCCACTGACCAACTGGACAAAGGCCAAGCCCTAAAAGTTTAAACTGACAACAAAAAGGGCCAAGACCTACTCTTCCAACAAAATACAGCCAAACTAAACTATGGAAGCCTAATATTATGGCCATCAGAAAAGAAAGACGCAAAATAGAACTAACAAAGACAAAAACTAATCATGCAAGCACCATGCAGAGTAGCTTGTGCCCATATAAAAATAATAGAATATGGTCAAAAAAACATCCCATAGAATGGACAGCCAAGAGGCCAAGCAGTCTTCCTTGTAGTCCTCATCTAACTTCTTATCATCCTCCTTGCCATCATATTTAGATTTTGCCTTCGACTCCTTGTGCCCCTGGAACTGCTGGCTATAAAACAGAAGATTTAGAGAATCACACAAATCAACAGCTGCACTGATGAGGCCAGATAGACTCTTCAATTGGTTGATACTGTTGGAGGTTGAAGAAATTGTCATCTTCTCCAAGACTATTATGGTGGGGTCTGGTACCTCATTGTCAGGGATCTCCAACACTTTGTTATTTCTTGCTAGGGCCTTTTTGCGACATCGAATCCAAACACACCTTGGGAAATTTTGATTTTAAACCATCATATATTTTTGAATTAGTGTTCTCCATGTTTTTTTTTAATATTAAACATTAAATTAATGCTTGAGAAAGGAAGGCACCATTGTGGCATCATGTATTTACCAAAAAATTGTACCACACTTTAGTATAAGATGGCAATATAAATGACATTTTTACGATATATAGTTATGATCTCATTAGAAGAGGATGAAAGTTAATCTAAAGGCAATATTGTGAGAAACTAGTACAATGCCTTGATTTCGTTAGGATATATTATTACATTATTATTAGATCATGCATTATTAGTTGAAAGGTTATTATTAGTTGGAAGACTATTTTAATGTTTCTTGCATATAACGATCTTCTAAATTGGGAGTATCGATATACCAGTATGTAACCGTAAAGCATGTAATAAATAGGCTTTTGCCTCAATGAATGAATTCAGGCTTTTTGCCATCATTGGTATCAGATCAAAGGAATCTGAGTATGCTCTAAACTTGTAGTGTTACATTGATTTGGTTTATTAGAATTCCTAAATTTGAGTCACCACTAAGTGTGTGAGGTTTGGTAAGATGATAAGCCCTTTCATTTGTGTGATGGGCATAGGTTTAAATTTTTGTAAGTTTGATTCGTGGGAAAGATATCCATTGATAATCAAAGCTTATGTGACCATGACTTTATATTTGGTATGGCACATAATTTTGTTTGTGGATGATATATCTTCCTTTCTAGCAATCAAATTCAGAATATTCTTGCACCATTGCATAGATAATTTTGAGTACTATGAAAATGAGTGGTCACATGCCAAATTCTAAGCAGTATTGAAAACGTTATGGTTGTTTGAATTTTGGCTATCAATGCTATCTTTTTTGTTATTCGTAAGGAAGGAAAAGTCATATCTCCCAAATCTAAATCTGGATCCAAATACATATACAACCCCAGGTTTGCAATTTTTTCAATATTTCTTGTTTAGAAAAATAAAATAAATTTTTTTTATTATTTTTGTAAGGATTTTACTATAAAAAAAAAGAAAAAAAAAATTTAAGAGAAAGAAAAAAAAAACAAATCTTATTAAAAAAAAAAACAGGTTTTTTTTCAGGGAGAAAAAAAAGAAGCAAAGTTTTTTTTTTAAAAATGTTTTCTTTGAAAAAAATAAAGAAGAGCTTTTTGAGCTTATTATTTTAAAAAGTGATTTCTGTAAAAAAAATAAAAAAAGTTATTTAAAAAAGAGAAAGAAACAAAAAGAGATTATTATTTAAATAATACATTATTAAAAGAACTTTATTATTAATGTGTGTTATTTTGGAAGGGGACTTTTTTTATGCAATTGTGCAATTTTATTTAATCAATTATGAAATTGTGATTGTAAAATAAGGTGCAATATCGACGGAGGCTTGACACCTTCCCCATTATTGTATCAAATATTGTAAAAGGTGCATTATTAGTGAAGTCTAACACCATTATTTTTCTTTTATGTTTTCCAAATTTTGCAGGTGATGTTTTGCAGGTTTGCACAAATACCCACTCCCAAAGTGTTTCTCATAGATTCTCAACTCTTGAAAGGACCCAACTTTAGACCATGGAAGACAAATGTGCAGACTATATTGCAAGTGGAGAAGCTATGGGACATTGTGATAGACACTAAAACATGATCCCAAGGCAGAAATCCACAAATGAAGTATGATGAAGCTAATAAACAAGCACTAATCCTAATCACCCTTGCTATATCTAATGAGATCTAACCACATATTTGTGATGCAAAAACCTCCAATGCAGCATGGGTTGCTCTTATGACCATTTATGAAGGAAAGAATTAGTCCATTGTTCTTAACCTTAAATTCCAACTTCACACGTTGTGAGTGAGAGATAGAGAAATTATGGAGCAGTTTCTTTGCAGAGTGGTAGACTTGAAAGGAAAACTAAATGCTATGGGTGAAAATGTGGAAGACAAGCTTTTAGTTCCCATCATACTTTGAGATTTACCTGATTATTTTTTGGTGCTTATTACCTCCTTATAGGTCTCCAACAGGGCAATTTCCTTTTAGGAGTTGGTCAATATGCTTCAACAGGAAGAAGAAACCAATAAACTAAAAGACCACTTGTCAAACAATGCACTCATAAGTAAAAAACCTACAAGTCAAAAATTTTAAAAATAGAGGAGACACAAACATTCTCCAAACAAAGGTCCTTCCTTCTCATCACAACAACAACCTCAACACCAAAATATGTGTTTCCATATCTGTGAATATGATGGCCATGATACTAAATATTATTGGTACAATGTTGCCACACAAGGAGACCAGGTCCACATACCTCAACAAAAGTAGCATGAGTATATATCACAAACCCAACAAGAGCAAAAAAAAGGGTATCTTGCCATTCAAGTTTTAGATTTAGATTATGAACAGGAACATGAAGATTCAAATTCATATTCTAAATAGGTACACAAAGTACTCATGACTAAAGTTGCCACCAAAACCAAGGATGATTCTTGGTATATTGATTCAGGTGCTAGCCAGCACATGCCAGGGGACAAATACTGGTTTGATACCTTCAAAGCAAAAGAAGATAAATTAGTATCCATTTTCGATGATAAAACCTATGAGGTTGAAGGAGTAGGTGATGTTTTGGTTCAAATTCCATATGGGAAATGCACCATCAAAGATGTCCTTTATGTCCTAGGACTACTAATTTTTTTTTTTATGTCCCAACTACTAAATAAAAATATGAAGGTTAGTTTCAAAGTTGAGAATGATGACAAGAGGTGTTTTATCACTAAGAATGATAAGCATATAGTCATTGATTCCTACCAAAGTAGTTTGTTTACCCTAGATGTCCAATCTGCTCCTAATGTAGCACTATTAGCAGCCAAGACAATTGTAATCTCCTAAAGAAAGGCCAAGATGCAACAAAACCAGAGGTAGTCCAAGAGGTAACAAATCCATAGGCAGACCCAAAGGTTGACCTAGAGGTAAACCTAGTGGTAAAGCTAGTGGTCTATCAAATGATAGACCTAGTGGCAAGCCCAATGGCAGACCTAGAGGCAGACCTAGTGGTAAACTTAGTGGTATACCCAAAATCAAACTCAAAAAAAGATCCAATAGAGAAGCCAGTGGCAAACCTAGAGGTAGAGCCAATGGTAGACCTAAATGTGGTTATCCAAGAGCCAAAAAAACTAGAGCCAGAGCATCTAGAGCCAGAATAGCTAAAACTAGAGCAACCATAACCAAGAGCTAGAGTAGCCAAAGGTAGATCTAGAGCAACCAAAGCTAGATTTAGAGCCAGTGATAGAGCTAGTTTCAAAGTTAAATCTAAAGCCAAAACCAAAGCTAAAATCCAAAGCAAGACCTAGGATCTAGAGCCTAGACTTCTCTAAATTAAAGAGGGATATTAATATTTTTTAACCCGAATAATGTAATAAGGTGGGGATGTTAGGATATTTTATTACATTATTATTAGATCATGCATTATTAGTTGAAAGGTTATTATTAGATGGAAGATTATTTTAATATTTCTTGCATGTAATGATCTCCTAAATTGGGAGTATTGATATTTCAGTGTGTAACCTTAAAGCATGTATTAAATAGGTTGTTACCTCAATGAATGAATTAAGGCTTTTTTCCATCAGATTTTGTACTAGGGAAATAATGGAGAGGTCTTGAATTTTGGTTTTGTGATTTAATCCTTTAGGTAGTGAAGTTTTTTCAAGATGAACCAAAGTAGGAAGGGCTTTACCCCTTCGACCCTTTTTTTAATTAGATTTTTTTAAGGATAACTGTGAAACTAAAAATTTGACATAAGACTATATAAGCAAACATTAATGAAGTGAGAAAACAAAAAATAAGAAAAATATCAGAACATTGGTTCAGTCAATGATGGAATGATGGGAGGGTTTATTTTTTTTTGGTGAGCACAAGTATGGAGATAATGAGTGTAGAAATTGGATCAAGAAGTAAATAAAATTTGGGTGATGATGAAGAGGACGATCCCAAGATTGGATCTTAGGTGGACAGTGGAGTTGATGTTACCGGTATTGGTGGCCCGGATGTCACGGGTGATAAAAATAAGGAGAATCATAGTGGGAAGGGGGACCCTCCACTTGATCCACCTTGAACCTCAACTTTGGGGTCCTATGCAGATGTACTTAACAATCGATTAGGGATTCCTACTCCCTTAAGAGGTAGAAACCCAAACACCTTTAATCAAAATGACAAAGAAATTCTAATCCCACAAATAGCCATGGAATATATGATTGCTCATAATTCTTTGTCCTTAGTGGGCAAGTTTGTTGGGCCACACCCAGATTTAGAATCCATCAGAAAATGGGCCTTTGGAAAATGGCATCCATCTAGAAATATAGAAATAGTGGTGCTACCATGAGGGTTTTTCCTTGTCAAGCTTAATAACTCTCAAGACACCACTTGGATCCTCATTAGTGGTCCTTGGTTCTTTGGTCAGTGCAACTTATTTCTCAGAAGGTGGGGGGGGACTTTGATTCTGAAATGTAAGTATCAACATGGATCCCATCTGGGTTAGGCTTCCATATCTTCCAAATCAATATTGGGATGAAGGACTACTACAAAAAATTGCTTAGTATATTAGTGACTTGATTGCCTTTGATTATACTACTAAAGCAAGGACCCATATTTCTTATGCTAGATTCTATGTTATAGCTAACCTAGATTTAGAGTTACCAACATACATGGATTTGGTGTCAAGTTCCAGGCACAAATGTTAGACCATTGAGTATGAAAATAAACTTACCTATTGTATTGAGTGCCACAAATAGGGTCATCTTAGAGCCCAATGTCCATATTTGATAAAAGAACTAAAAAGGATGCTAGTTGTGGCAGGAAATATCTTATCAAGGAAAATCAACCACATTCGAAAGAAATAGTTAACAATAATAATCAGGCAGGGGATCCAAAGGGTAAGCAACCAATGTCTCACTCCTTGGTGACTAAAACCAAATAGGTATATTCTCTATTCAATAAACCCAACCCCTTTGGTCCGTTGTTCGAGCCTCAAGAAGATTCTCTTGATAATTCTAGTAAGGATGTCTCTCCTATGGTGGAATCCCTTCCCTACCCAAATTATCATAGTCATAAAAAAAGATATTTGAACATCATTTTTAAACTCTCCTCATTCTCCTTCATAGTTAGGTTCCTCTAGCCTGCTTATTTCTAAGAAATCTGTAGACTTTCCAAGAAAAACCTCTACCCAGGATGAGAATGTAGAGTTCCCCTCGAACTCTATTTAGTCCCCTGGTTTGGAAGATTTTTTTAGCTCTCTTAAAACTAGGAGCCATAAAAATATTATAGCTGATACTGATAGTGCTAAGAAGAAAGGTAGACCAACTAATTTTGAGCTCAGGTGTAAAGAGATTGAAGATGATATTGCTAATGGAATTCAATCTACCATTCTCACTTGTCTAAAAGATAAAACTAATGTTGACCTACCTAAGGAGGGGGAAGAGATCCAAATCACCTTCAACTCAGAGTAGAACCAGAGGCAAGAAATATCTATCAAAAAATCTTAGATGAAGATCCATCCATGAGAGTTGAATTGAAACCTATAGGAGACTAAGATTTATGATGCCAATAATAAAAAAATTGTTAAAATTCTCTGGAAGAATTGTGAATACATTTCAAGCCCATATCAAGGTACAGATGGTGGATTTTTATGCATGTGGGACCCTATCAAAATTGAATATATACTTGCTTATGCATCGGATAAAATAATTAACATACTCTTTTACAAAAAAGACACTAAAATCCAATGGGTTCTATCAAACATATATGCCCCTAATAACCCATCGAAACGGTTAAATATTTGGCACTTGGTGAGTCAAATGAGGTATATTTTCCAAAAAGAAGTATGAATGCTAGATGGTGATTTCAACACCTGCTCTATCCATATGATAAATATGGAGGTAACCCTATTTTACCAAGGTGTTATGAAGACTTTTTGAGTTCATTAATGAAAATGAACTAATGGACATCCAATTAAGAGGAGCTAAATATACATGGACCAATAGAAGGATTGGCAACCAACATATACAGTTGAGACTTGACAGGTTTCTAATTTCTAAAGAAGCTATCAATCTATTCGGTGATGCCACTCTATGTGCTCGACCTAGAATAGGTTTGGATCATAATCCGTTGATCTTGGAAGGGTTGTGCTTTACTGTGACATTTAAAACCCCATTTCAATTTGAATCAATGTGGCTACAACACCCAAATATTTGATGTAAAATTGAGGAATGGTGGGCCAAATATTTTCTTAAAATGCCAATGCTTTAAATCTCCCTGAAACTTCACTTTATCAAAGAAAATATCAAGGTGTGGAATAGAGAAGTGTTTGGAAATATATTCGAATGCAAACAAGGTATTTCTTGATAGATTTAAGATATTGAAAATCAAATCCAACAAGGAAATCTAGATGCAACCATAAGAGAGAAGGAAAAAAGCCTCACAATTGAGTATCATAATATTCTAGCCAAGGAGGAGATCTTCTAGAGACAAAAATCTAGGGCATTATGGCTAAAGGATGGGGATGCCAACACAAAGTACTTTCATGCTTTAACTCTTAGATACCAAAGTACAAATAAAATTTGAGAGTTGACTAAAAGCGATGGAACCATTACCAGTGACATCCACGAATTAGTGAGGTAGTCAAGAATTTTTAGAATATCCTTGGGCCATCTCAACCAGCTTTGTCCCATGATTTCAATATTCTTCTTTAAAATATCCCTTGTCTGGTTTTCCAATATTATAATACTCATTTTTTGAAGCCCTTTACCAATGAAGAAATCAAGGAGGTTGTTTTTTCTATGTCACTTGATAAGGCCCCTAGATCGGATGGATTTTTCCTATGCTTCTTCCAACAATTTTGGGACATCATTGGCAATGATAAAACCAAAGCTATTCAATATGTTCAGAAGTATAAAAGCCTACCTAGAGACACTAGTTCCACCTTTCTTGCCCTCATCCCTAAGTCCCAATAGTGTCAATATATGTCTTATTTTAGGACCATCAGTCTCTGCAATGTTATCTATAGGATTTTGTTTAAAACCATAGCTAACAAAATGAAAAATTTATTGCTATGCTTCATTGCCAATTTCCAGGGCAGTTTTTTTCAGGGGAGACTCATTACAGATGGCATTATTACAACTCACAAGCTCATCCAATCATAACTAGAAGAAAAAAACCAAGTCTTCTTCTTAAACTTGACATGAATAAAAACTTTGATCATGTTTCATGGGATTTTCTCTATGTTATTTGAGCTAAATTTGGTTTTCATGTAGACTAGATTGCCTTGATTAGGGAATCTCTCTCCTTCACTTGGTTCTTCATGCTAGTAAATGGCTTAGCGACTGGGCATTTTAAGAGTGGTAGAAGTCTACGACAGGGTGACCCAATGTCATAATTTATTTTTATCACATTGGTGAAATATTTAAGCATATAACTAAAGGTAGTGTGTTCGGTAGGAGTGATTTTTGAAATAAGAGCTTCCTCCATTTCCAATACCATAATGCATAAATAGTTCATTGATGACACTATTTTGGTAACATGTGCTTCCATTCCTATGGCCAAGACCATTAAAGCCATTCTTAACCTATATGAGGAAGTTGTGGGGCAAAATATCAACTTTCAAAAAAGTAAAATTTATTTTTTAAATACACCCATAGATAGATAAATTAGAATTACTAGAATCATGGGGTATTCCATATCGAATCTTCCATCCACATATCTTGGTATTCCACTATTCCAAGGAAACCCTAATGTTGGGATGTGGAATAATGTCATTGATCGAATCCTTAAGAATCTTGTTGGATGGAAAAGGGACACTTTTAAGCCAAGTGGCAAAAGCAATGCTCGTTCAGGCCTGTCTCCAAAGTATCCCTATTTTCTTTATTTTCATTTTGAAAGCACTGACATCCATTTGTAAGAGAATAGAGCATTTGAAAATACAAAAGAAATTTCTATGGTCCAGAGCTGAATATCGCAGGTGATATCCTCTAGTTTATTGGGACAGGGTTTGCACAAAGAAAATCAAGGAGGATTGGGCTTCTACAAAGTTAGAAAAATGAATTTAGATCTTATAACTAAACAAGGATGGAGGGTTATAAATAATTATCAAGCAACCTAGATTGAGATCATTAAAGGTAAATACTTATAGCAAATATCCTTCTTGGATGATATGGATCTTGGTTTTGGAATTCTATCATCCAAATTAGAAACCTCTTAAAGGAAGGAGTAATATAGAACCTTGGATGTAGAAGAAATATCAAATTTTGGGAAGACACCTAGATCAAGGACCAACCGTTGACCAATGACCAAAATATTGCTATTTGGAAGCCTCACACTGATTAGATCTCTAGTGAGAAGGTGGATAACTTCATCCTCAGGTGGCCACAATGTGCAACATGGAAATCTATTCTGATAACCAACCTTAGCGATGAAGAAAAATTAGTTGCATCTAAAATCAATAATCTTAATAGAACTTGCATCATGCCTGCCAATCTGCCTAGATATATGCCTGTATCAAGGTTCTATGAAGATGGTCATTTCTCTATCAAAACTATCTATTACCTTCAAGACCATCCAATTGATTTTTGGCCTACCTTCAAACAAGTTTGGATAACTAAAATTATTCTTAAAATCAACTTTTTATTTTGGTTGGTGGTCTAGAACAAGGTTATTACAATTGAAAATCTTCTCATTAGAGGTTTGACTATCCCTAATCAATGTTATCTATGCAAATCCAATTGGGAGTAAGTGAGTAATTTGTTCTTCGAATATCCTTTTCATACTTTGTTGCTGACTCTCTATTTTAGTTGGATAGCTTAGCCTAGGTAAAACTGAGAACCATTTTGGAGTTATGTGAGCAATGGTCTAATCCGTTCTCCAACGTACACCTTAGATAATTTTTTTCATTTTGCCTTCTCCACTATTTGTGGCATCTCTAGTTAGAAATAAAATATAGAGCTTTCTATGATAGATCCAATGATTGTCAAACTATATTTATCCATGCCATCACATTTTTTGTGGAGAGCGCATGATTAATCCCATCCTCAAAAGTCCCCAGAGGAAGATTGGAGTTTGGGTTGTATGAATATCTTAAACTTCATTCTGAACCTCACGGTCCTACTGCACCCAAGATTGATAGGTCCATGGTCAAATGGTCTCCTCCACCGGATGGATGGCTTAAACTCAACTTTTATGGAGCTTCCAAAGGTAACCCAGGTAGAGCTAGGGGGTGGGGGCATAGTCAGGGACTGTCAAGGAAAAATAATATTAGCTTATACCAAAAATATGGGTATTCAATCCAATAATGTTGTTGAAGTAAGAGCTATGTATGTGGGACTCTCCATCCTTGAATATCTTGGCATTGAGAATTTAATCATTGAAAGGGACTCAATGAACATTATCAATTATATAACTCAATCTCAAGTCCCTACCTGAAACATAAGCAACATCATTAGTGAGTGTAAAAGATACATGACTAAATTCAATAATATTAATGTCTAATCTATTTATAGAGAAGGCAATCAGGCTACAAATATCCTAGAAAATTTAGGGGTGTTGGAAGAGAATCTGCATATTTGGCATAATAAATTTCCTTTAAACCTTAGTGTTCATATAAATTTTTATGGAAAGCTCTTTCTTTGATGGTTGGATGTGGTTTTGGTGGTTAGTTATTTTCTTTGGACTTGTGCTCAGGTGCGATGGTGTTATGATTCTCTTCACTAGGAAAATTCATCATTGCAAGTGCATATGACAATCCATTTACGACATTGAGATCATCATAAATGAGATAGGATTTTCAATTGATGCACACAACACCATTGTGGTGCGATTAAATATGTTGGCAGTAGATCTTGGTATTGTGTTTTCGGTGTCCTGTATGTTTAGTGTCTTCCTGGTTTCTTGTTATTCTACTTTCCTTTTTTCTCTTTCTTGTGGTGCTTCATATGTGTTGTTCTTTCTTCTTTTGTTTCTTTTGGCTTCTATTTAGCTATTGTTCTAGTTTGGTTGTTGTTCAAGGTAATCCCAGGTAGATTACCTATTTCTAATTAGCTCTATAAAAGGTTTTGGGATCCTTTCAAAACTCCTTTACCAATAAAAACGAGGTAATGATGGAAATACTAATAATTCACTTTGATAAAAAAATATCTAGACAAGAACATGTGAGAGTTGGTAATAAAAGGATTGATACATGGATTCATAGGCATTCAACTAATGTCAAGGGATATTTACAAATGGATAAAATTAAGTTGGAGGACAAGTTAAGTATGAAATTGGTTTGTACCCATATTATTATTTTTATAGTAGGTTTTATAAATATAGAAGATAGATAAGAAATATTGCATTTGTTATATTTTTGCAATTAGATTCTTTGCATATTTTTCAATAAGAAATAAAATCTCACTCAACCAATTTTATCTTAGAATTTGAATTTCTTCAAGATAAATATCAACATTGTAATTAGGTAAATTATTTGTTACCTTTTTCCTTTATCTATATATACTAACATATCTAATATACCACCTTCAACAATAGTTAGTGGGCATAGAAATATTATTCTTTTTTATCCAATCCCCACATCCAGTTTTTCTTAATAACATTAATTATAATTTGTGAATCCTCTAAATTGAAATATATTTCCATCATTTTTTATGAAAATTTAAGAAGTATCCTAGTCTCTTCATGTTTATTAATTAAATTTTCATATGATTTTAAGCAAGTGAGAAGAATTTGACCTTTGTTATTTCAAAAATACCACTTCTACAAGATTTTCTTATATTTTCTTTGGAAGTGTTATTGAAGTTTATTTTGACAAACACAATTTTTGGACACTTGCATTTTACCATAGTTGAAATAAAATATTTTATGTTAACTTTATTGTCATAGATGACCCTTTCACATGTTAGAATATTATAATGTGCACTATGCCTTCACCTTGACACTTGTCATGTTCTCTTGACACTTGTCATTTCTCATATAGGCCTCATGTCTATATATTGTAATATTTTTTGTATCAATACATCTCATCTTATTCTAGTCCCAAAAGGGGAATGTTATCTAATGTTGACTTATTTTTTTATATATAGTTAGGATATTATAATGTGCTCTATGCCTTCCTCTTGACACATGTCATGTTCTCTTGACACTTGTCATTTCTCATATAGGCCTCATGCCTATATATTGTAATATTTTCTATATCAATACATCTCATCTTATTCCAGTCCCAACATCATATATATTTATATCTTATAACCAAGAGGCTAGCCTCTTTTTTCTACACTTGATACTTTACATAACGAGTACCATGATTATAAAAATTCTACAATAGAGGTGATCAAACTTGAGTATAATTTTGAAATTTATTTTTTTAATTTTAATTATTCTTTTCAAGCCATAAATTTTAAAAAATAATGACTAAACCAATCCATCATAGAATGCATAAGGTTTTAGATTTAAAAAAATTATGAACATTTCATCTACTCTTTCAATATTGATAAAACTAGTATACCATCATATCTTTGAAGAAGCCACCCCCAAATGATGTAAGCAAAGAGATAATGAAGAGTACATGATTTGATATTTCAAAAAACCCTTCATACACAAGGCATATGTAAAATGTCCCTAACATGCTCTTCTTTCTAGACTCTCATATATAATAATATTGCTTTGGACAACTAACCAAAGAAATATTTAGACCTTAAGAAGAGCCTCAAGCAACCCAAATTTCTTTGAAGGGAAGTCTTTGGGAGTAGAAAATTTTGATTGCTATAAATCCTTATATCCCAACCTCACCAAGTATCCACCATATTTTGATAAATTCCAATCTAAATCATCATTTTGTATAACAATCAACAAATAAAATTACTGAAGTATCTTTTGAAATACATCCACTATTTTTTTGAGGTCCTTTCCTTCAACCAAGTTACTAATAGAAATTCATGATCTATAATTATTTCTTACAATTATATAATTTTAACCTTTCAACCTTACAAGCTAAATATGCTTAGAATAATCGTTGCCATTTTGGATATGAAATAAGAAGATAATGCTTTAATCAGCCATTGATAAAAATTTCATAAAATTACCTCATTGACTAACCATATAATATATTTTAATATTAAATAGCTTTAATTCTAGTGAAATTTTTATTTTTAATCTCACATATTTTTAAAATTTATTATTTATGGAGATGCATAAAACACATCGATACCTTAAACAATATTTTTTTGATACATAGGGGAGTTGGTTACATCCATACTATTTTTAGTAACTACAAAATGTAGGGTTTAAACCATAGGGGTTGCTTCTAACAAGCCTATACCACCTCCTTATTGTTGAATTAGCATGAGGAATACCATTGGTCACTCAGAATTCATACCATTGTCGTTGATCTGGCGCACACTCAAAGGATTCAGATTAGACTACTATCTTTGCAATAAACATGCCCCCAAGGTTTGAACCTAGGTCTCTTCTTGGTAAGTGCTTGGCCAGATAAACAATTACCAATCCACATAACCCTTGGTGGCTTACCTCAAATGATGTTAATAAGTATATATTATTTAAAGGTTTATGATGACTTGAATGAAGAAAGCAAATGAGACCACCCCAAACAATGTTAATAATTATAAATATGTCATTTTCAAGTCCATGATGCCATATGAGACCGCTTCATACTTTCTATCCATTATGCGTAAACAACAAAGCATGCTATCTACCTATGGTGCATAGGTACCTTATCTTCCTACCTTACTTTGGAACCCCTAAGCCTCCATTCTTAAACTCATTAGGTCTATGCTATCATTAGATCTATGCTAACATCAAAGGAGGAGGATACCAATATATTAATTCAAAGAGTTTTATTTCAACACTTGATCTAAGAATCATAAAGCTTTATTACATTTAATGTTTTCTAATTTTACTATATCTCATTATTATTATTATTTAGTGGAATTCTATAAATTTTGTTTATTTTAAATTTAATATAATTAATTTGGGTCAAACACCTATCATTTTTTCACACACACAAGGCTTCTATGTCTATCAAGACTTGAACCTTAACTTTCTTTATAAAATATGATACATCTCAACCACTTAAGCTTAAATTCAATGACAAAAAAATTATATTGTAATAGAATTTGTACACTCAATCAAGGCATAAAAACATGGGATTTTTAATATCAAGCGTCTTATAGCTTTACAAGGTATTTTTTTTTGGTAAATTAGATAGATTTTGTTGTGGTTGATCCACAACACACCTTAGAATTGGGGACCCACCTTTTTGCAGGTTTTTAGGGAAGATCTCAGGGACCCAGATGCTAAAAATGAAGAAAAGAAGAAAAAATGCCTAAGTGTTGAAAGTGTCGCGAAATCGCGACTGTCGCGAAATCGCGACTGTCGCGAAATCGCGACCTGTCGCGCCATCGCTGTAGAAAAATTGAAAGGTGTCACGAAATAGCGACATGTCGCTAGCAAGATTGAAAAGGTGTCACGAAATCGCGACGTGTCACTGGCAAGATTGAAAAGGGGTCACGAAATCACGACGTGTCACTGGCAAGAGTGAAAAATGGTCACGATTTCGCGACGTGTTTCGACGAAGCGGCCCGATGGAAAAAATGGTCGCGATTTCGTGACGTGTTTCGGCAAATTGTACGGAGAGAAAAAATGGTCGCGATTTCACGACGTGTTTCGACGAAGCGGCCCGATGGAGAAAATGGTCGCGATTTCGCGACATGTTCTGGGTGAAGTGTACAGATGAAGAAGTGGTAGCGATTTCGCGACGTGTTGCTGCGAAAGTGTACGGACGAAGAAGTGGTAGCGATTTCGCGACGGGTTTTGTCGAAGCATTCGGAGGGCAAAAGCGGTAGCGATATTGTGACAGTTTGTGGAAAGAAGGTCCGAAGGAGAAATGGTAGCGATTTCGCTACAGTTTGTGGAAGGAAGGCTCAAAAGCAAAAACGGTCGCGATTTCGCGACGAGAAGTTGCCGAAGGCGCACGAGCGAGGAAAGCGTCGCGATATCGTGACATGTCATGATTTCGCGACATGTCGCGTTTTCGCGGCTAGGAAGGTGAACAGGCTGCATGCAGTTTTTGTCATGATTTGCATAGGAAAGCGTTACAGAAGGCGCAAAAAACGTAGGACACGTGGCGTACAGGTGTCAGACTTGCAAAAGCGTTACATGCAACGAAGGATTTCAAATGTTTCGTCATCAAGTGAATCAAAAGCAACGAAAAGAAAGGGAAGTTGAAGAGTCACTTGCAGGAAGGTGAAACAAAGCGACACGGGGAGAATCGAAGAGCCGTGCCAAACAGGATAAATCCAGAAGCGCGGATTGAAGAGGGGTTGGAAATTGCCGATTGCGAGTTGGAGAGACAAAGGCTTTTTGCCATTACGGGCCTGTACTTGGGCAATTTCCTTCATTGTTCTAGAATATTTATGCCTGGAACATTCTTTGAATGTAATTGACATATCATTTAATACAAAATACGAGAGAGTTGGCATCTTTTGATGAGAAAGAAGGAGTCATTTTTTGCATGCATGATTTAATGTTATATCATTCATTTCAGATTTCTTAGGCTTTTAGGTGAAGTTTAATGCAAGTGCTCTTGGTTGCTTCATGCGAATGCTTGAATCTGGAATTACAGTAGAAACCCTAGAAACCCGCACCTAGCTTATTTGGATTGTGCGAATTTGCAGGTTCATTAGGTTAGGTTGTATGCAGAAAACCTCATTATCTTTGGTTTCATCGAATTGATGGCAGCATTCTGACTGTAGTTTAGTTTATTTTTCATTTGCTTTTCTTTATTGTTCAAACCCTTGCTTTATTTTCTGTAGTTTAATTAATGCATTCAAATAAGCAGCTGAAAATCCATCAGAACTAAGGATTAGAATAGGTCTTATTCATTTTGAGTCCACTAGAAATTCAAATTTAATAAACCATCAGTGCCCCTTGTTAACATCCACTTGCAAACCCTAAGGTATTCCTAGCATTTCATTTGAACAACATTATTGGCAATCAAAAATCAGCATAACAGGAACCTTGGAGAAATTATTTTCTTTGCAAGCAGAGGATTTTGGGACTCGGATCCTATCGGAGAGTGTGCTTTCACAATCGGGTGAAAACACCACTCAACAGATTGGCGCTAGAAGGAGGGCCGATCGGTTTATTTTATTTTGATTTTCATACCTGAATAATATGTTTTTAATTTAATTTTGAGATTATTTATTAAATCTTACAGACGACTAAAGCTGCAACATTTGTTTTTGTTCCTATTGCAGGTTTTCTTCGAAATAGCCGAGGGTTTCATCGGGCAGGCTGGACCCACCACGGCGTATTGCAACCAGGTCCCAAACAACCGGGGAAACCATTTTCCACGACCTTACTGGTACTCCCAAGAGTAAAACCAAGCAAGTCGTAAGTTCACCAGTCGCAAAAGACCTGTTTTCTCCGGGGAACATTAAGTGGACCTATGTCGGCAATATCCGTTGCCCCTAGTGTGCCTACAGTCAGTAATATTTCTATTGCTATTGTAGGTTTGTCTTCATCAATTTTGAGTCAGATGGGTCAAGCTCCAACAGCTCCTTGGTATGGAGCTAATAATACTCCTTTGAACATTGCTGGGGATATCCATGAAATCCCCAAGAACATTGAAAGATTTCTGCCTAAATACAAACCAGATGGCCCAAGAATAGCAGAAGAACATATCCAAGCTTATAAGGATGTTTTAATTAGGCTGCAAGTTCAATATGAAGATGTGGCCTGCAGACTTTTCCCTATGAGTTTAGATCCAATAGCATATGAGTGGTATATATGCTTGCCAACTGGTTCAATCACTTCTTGGATTCAAATGGAAAATGCCTTTGTTAATCAATTTAGATCACCCTTAGATCCTGCAACTATTTACAATCAGTTTATTACATGCAAAAGGGGCCAAGGGGAACCAATCAGGATGTTTAATCAAAAATTTTAGAAGTGCTATAATAGAGCAATTAGGCACTTTGCTATTGATCCTGCAGTGGCTTTGCAGATATATTTTGGAGCATTGGACCCCATGACAGCCATGTTTGCAAGGCGCAATCCTCAAGTTACCACGCTGGCTTTGGCCTATAATGAAGCCATGACTATCGAGCAGCAAATGACACCACAGGGCTACGGGTTTACCCAGATGCCTATGATGGGACAGTATGCTCCATATGGTCAAGCTCCCCAGGCAAATCAACTCATGGCACCACAAATGCCAAGCATGAATGCCTTCCCATATCAGCAGCAGTATCCACCAGCACCCGCGTATGCACCCATTCCAATCCAACCAATCACAGCCATTCCACCTGTCCCTGCATTTTTGCAGAACAGTCAACCAACTATGCAAGGAACTAGTCAAGTCAACCCTCAGGCCATAGTTCCTTTTCCAAATCCTACCCCGATTCAAAGTGTCAATCCATACGGGAATCCAATTCCTCAGAACCCGACCCCAGTGTTGAATCAAGACCCCATTAATTATGCGAATCCAACGGGGGTTAACAACAATATGATTCCACCGAAAGATGTTTATTCAGAAGTCGAAGAGCTCAAGAAATTAGTGCATAAACTGAGCAATGACAGGGTTCAACAGCAGAAGTATGAGTCCCATGCCCCTCACCCAAATCAAAATTTTAACAATAGAGGAAGGCATTGGAACACCAAGCCAAACAATGGGGGAGTTCCCGCTCCCATTGCTAATCAATTAGATGCTTCTGCGGGACCTAGCCAATCCAATTCTCTTTTGAATCTTTCAGATTTGGCATGGGAAAGGGGGTGCGGAGTTGCATAACACAAAAGAACACAATGAGAGGAATTGTCCTGAGATTGCTAGATACACTCATTGTCTTCGAGCACAAGTTGATGATTTGGAACTGGTATCAAATGAGAGTCCATCACAACATCAAGATGATAATATTATGGTGATGGAAAGCGTATATCATCAAGAAGGTGAGAGTGAGGAAGAAGAAGATGAAATTCTGGAACAGGAGGTGCAAGCTTTTCGAGATTTCAGAAAGGGGAATCATGGATACCATTTGAGGAGTAAGTCTAAAGCCCCTAAAACCTCATCAACACCTCCAAACAATTCTATTCTTCCTCCAGATACAAAGGCAAATAATAATCCTCCCCCTCCACTCAAAAGAGAAATGTCTAATGATGTCCAGAAGACGGTCAAATTCGAAAAAGCAAACTATGACATAGTGGAGGATATGAAGAAGTCCAAATCTAGTCTTTCGTTCTTGGACGCAGCTAGATTACCTGGCCAGAAGGAGGCGTTGATAAAAGCATTGAACTCACCTGATCCCAGGTGGAAAGAAAATAGAGTTGAATCCCATATGATTTTGCGAAAGGAGAGAAGGGATGTCCCGCCATTCTTACTGACTCTGAGAATTGCGGGTAAGAATTTGCATAACTGTTTGGTGGACACAGGTGCCACGAGCAACCTCATGCCTGCAGAAATATGTAAAATGCTAGGTCTGCAGCCTGTTTCATCCAAATGTATAGTCCTGCAACTGGACAGATCAGAGGTAAATGTGGTAGGGACCTTATATGATGTCAAGATTCAATTGAATTCTGAACCCAGGGTCCAGCAGGTTGTAGACATTTTGGTGGTTAATATCCCCAGTAGGTATGGAATGCTACTTGCTAGGGATTGGATGAAAACTCTGAATGGCTATTTTTCAACAGACTGCTCGCATATGTGGCTACCATGGAAGGGAATTGCAAATCAAATAAGAGTGGAAAACGAACCAAGGCTTAAAGAGATTATAACAGATTTTAACAAGCCGAATGAAGTTTAGTTTTCTGAGCCAGACCTAGGTGTCTATGCACTTGATGTTGAGGAAGCTGCTGAAGAGCCTAAAGAGGAGGTGTGTCATGGTGGTTCTTCTGAGGAAAATGATTACACGTGGTTGCTCAAGTTCGATGGATCAAAATCTAGACAGGGAGCAGGAGCTGGAGTCGAGCTCACTGGTCCAGGAGGTAAACCATTGTTAGCTGCTACTGGACTGCAATTTCCTTGCACAAACAATGTGGTAGAATACGAAGCATTGATCTTTGGTTTACGTCTAGCATTGAGCAAGCATGTTAAATGTTTGAAGGTTTTGGGAGATTACGAGTTGGTAGTCAAGCAAATCAAAGGATAGTATACATGCCGCGATAGAAGACTGAGCCTTTATAGAACTAGGGTTATGGACCTCATGGAGGAATTCGATGCATTCAACATAGCCCTTATTTCTAGGAAAGGAAATCGAATAGCAGACTCTCTTGCAGTCGTCGCGGGCATGTTGAACCCTGTTGATATAAGAAGATGTAAAAAGTTTTCCATTGAGCTGGTTCCTTGTCCATCAATACCTGATAATGTAAAGAATTTCCAGGTTTTTGAAAGTGACAGACATATTTTCAAATTTGTCACGAACTCGGGTATTTTTGAAAATCAGGTGATTGATGAGGAGCAAAGGTGGCGGGATGAAACAGAAGATGAAATTGAAGCTGCGTATCAATCCAACAAAATTCCTAAAGACGTGGTTTCATTGGAAAAGATGTTCGACATGGAATGCAAGAACAAGAAAAGAAAAAGAGTCCCACTCCCCAAAGATGCATGTGATTCAATTAATCTAGGGAGTGCAGACAATCCAAAGGAGGTGTACATAGCAAAGGCATGTACGAGAGGAAGAAAGGAGCAATATAATACGAGGCATTGAAGCATTACATAGATTGTATTGCTTGGAACTACAATGAGTTGAAGACTTACAACCAAAACATTATCACACATACCATCCCTTTGAAGCCAGACTCCAAGCCTTTTAGGCAAAGACAGCGAGTTGTTAACCCGCTATTGGAGCCTTTGATCGAAAAGGAGGTTAAAAGGTTATTGGAAGCGAAAATCATTTTTCTGTTAGGCACTCAACCTGGGTGGCTAACCTCGTTCCGATGAGAAAAAAGAGTGGAGAGATTAGGCTGTGCATAGATTTTCGAAATCTTAATAAAGCCTCTCAAAAAGATAATTATCCACTGCCATCAATCGATGAAATTCTACAAATGGTAAATGGATCTGAAATGATGTCCTTTCTCGATGGATATTCTGGGTACAACCAAATTCTTATACATCCAGATGACAGGATGAAAACAGCCTTCACTACCAAGTGGGGAACATTTGCATATAAGAGAATGTCGTTCGGATTGGTTAAATCGCTGGTGCAACTTTTCAACGTGCCATGGATTACGCATTCAAAGGACTCATAGGCAAATGCATCATCGTGTATGTGGATGATATCCTAGTTTTCTCGAAGAAGAGAGAGGACCATGTCAAAGATTTAAAGAAAGTGCTTCAAAGATGCAGAGAACATGGAATTTCCTTAAATCCCAAAAAGTGCATTTCGGAGTGACGAGAAGGAAAATTGCTGGTTCACATCATTTCAAAAGAGGGCATATCCATCGACCCGGAAAGGATACAAGCTATCCAGAACCTACCTCTCCCGAGCAGTAAAAAAGAATTGAGATCTTTCTTTGGGTAGGTTAATTTTGTGAGGAAGTTTATCTCTAGCTTTCCTGAGATAGCCAAACCTCTGAACAAGATGCTCAAGAAAGATGTGGATGTAAAATGGAACGAGGAAAGTAGAGTGGCTTTCCGGAACATCAAAGATGCCATTTCCAGAGCCCCTGTCCTTATAAGTCCAGACTACTCCAAGCCTTTTTATATTTATGCTTTTGCATCGGAACACTCCTTTGCGAGTGTCTTAACCCAAAAAGGCGAGGATAGTGCCGAAAAACCCATAGCATTTTTAAGTGCCCCCTTGAAAGATGCTCAATTAAGGTATTCAATCCTTGATAAGCAAATGTACGCACTTTTTAAAACGGTGAAAAAATTTAGGCACTACATTGTACACAGCAGAGTTATTGCCATCGTGCCCGATTCTGCTGTCAAGACCATGTTTTTACAGAATGAACTAGGTGAGAAGAGAGGAAAATGGATTTCAACCATCCAAGAATTTGATCTCGAAATCCAACCAATGAAACTAGTTCGAGGACAGGGATCGGCGAAGGCGATCGCAGAAAATAATCCGCAAATAACAGGTCAATGCTCAAATACAGAATACATGGCTAAGGATGACTGGTATGTTGATATTGTGCAATTTTTATTGACTGGTAAGTGTCCTTCTAATCTGAATTCAACACAGAGAAGAGCTTTAAGGCTTAAGTCTGTCAATTATCTAATAAAGTCTGGTGTGCTTTACAGGAAAAATCATGAAGGTATCTACCTGAGGTGCTTGAACAAAGAAGAAGCTGCCGGGGTGTTGCAGGGAATTTCATGGGAAACATGGAACTAGTCATGGTGCGGCCAATGCTACAACACATCAAATCCTCGAGAGCGAGGATACTACTGGCCGCATATTTTCAAGGATGCGCATGCCCATGTACGATCTTGTCATATCTGTCAAGTGGCTGCAAATAGAGAAAGAAATGCAGCCATGCCGTTGCAACCTGTAGTTGAAATGAGACCATTTGCACAGTGGGGACTAGATTTTATCGGGGTTATTAACCCAAATTCTTTTGATTCTCATAAATTCATTTTGATAGCTACAGACTACTGTACAAGGTGGACGAAGCGATTCCTACTAAGCATGCCACCACGGACGTTGTGATTAAATTTCTTGGAGGATCAAATTATAACAAGATTTGGGATGCCCGATTCTATTGTCAGTGACAATGGTAAAGCTTTTATTTCTACACAATTTGCAGATTGGGCATATGATAACAAAGTGAGCTTAAAATTTGCATCCAATTATTATCCTCAAGGAAATGGGTTGGCCGAGTCTTCAAATAAGAATTTGTTGAATACTATTAAGAAGTTTCTGGAAAAGAACCCTCGGGACTGGCATAGCCAATTAAAATTTGCCCTTTGGGCAGATAGGACCGAGTGAAAGAGTCCATAGGGAATACTCCCTATCATTTGGTCTATGGGCAAGACCCGATATTTCCAGCAAATTTGAAGTTGCGGACCTTACATTTCATACAAGAGTACTTGGGGACGAGATGATCAAGTTGAAGCCGAGGTTAAGCCGGTTGTTGCACCTTGATGAAAAGAGAGAAGAGGCCATGAATCACATGAATAAACACCAGGAAGTTATCAAAAGATGGTTTGACAGAAGGGCCAAAGTTAAATCATTCAGAATTTCAGATTTGGTATTACTATGGGACAAAAGACATGAGGAAAAAGGAAATCATCAAAAGTTTGATTGTCTTTGGTTAGGCCCATATCAGATTTCAGAGATTCTTGGGAAGAATACCTTCAGGCTAAAAACCTTAGAAGGGAGAGATTTCATGCTACCGGTTAATGGGCAGATTTTAAAGCATTATTTTAGCCCTTAGGTTGTGAGATTTTGATATTATTCTTTTGGTTTTGGTGGGGATTTTCAGATTTTGTTTTCTATTTAGGATTGTTAGTCTAGTTAGGATTTTGGTTGTGGATTTGATTTCAATTGACATGTTTTGTTTTGAAAAAAATAAAAATAAATAAATAAATATATATAATAAAAAATAAAAAATAAAAAATAAAAAATAAAAAAAATAAAAATAAAAAATTGAGATGTCAACTTATGCTTAAGGTTAGGAGAGTATGAAATATTGGAATTGTCTTGTAAAAGCTCCACAAGTAACATAAAACATTTTAAGTTATATTGTTTGATTTTGTGATACATGAAAGAGTCAGTTTTGCATGACAAATCATTTCATTTGCAATTCAAGAAATAATGCATTCATGTTCCATCTCACCTTACATACATCTCATCTTAGTTACATATGCATCTTAGGTACAAGCCATTAAAGTATGTCAAATCCTCTTAGGGTTGTGTTATAACATATATGTAAGTAAATCCTAAGGTTGGAAACTGAGTCTTGAGATATCTAGAACCAAGCACGTCTCATTCATTAAAAAGGATCTTGAGCAAAATGATCAAAACCTAACTTGGAGGAAAAGGTTGGGCGAAAGAAGTTTTTCATGTCTATCCTATTATGCAACATGATCCTTAAAACAGTGGTTTTGACCACTTCCATAGAGCTTAAAGCCTAAAATCGGAGTAGTAAGGATAGGGTTAAATCCTCATCGAACTTAGGTTGAGGATCCAATTCCCCAAAGCTTTGATTTGACCCACATGGAGTAGTAAGGATAGGGCATAAATTCTCATCTCGCTTAGGTTGAGAATATGATTCCCCAAAGCTCTTATGTCTCATTTCACAATAAATCTTGGATTGTAAGGATCGTACTATTTGTCCTCTGCAAAGGATGGGTAGTCATCCCCAAGGTCTAAGCAACAAAATTAATGTTTTTCATCTAAAGTTTGGATTGTAAGGATCGTACTACATGTCCCTAGCCAGGATGGGTAGTCATCCCCAAGGTCCAAGAAGTAAAAAATAATAAATAAATTTTTCCCATCTCATATTTATATTGGATTGTAAGGATTGTACTACTTGTCCTCTGCAAAGGATGGGTAGTCATCCCCAAGGTCCAAAGAAATGAAGATAAGTTTTGGATTGTGGGGTTAGATATGCCCATGCATGGCATCATGTCTTGCCTAAAAAACAAGACCATTGATTGTCTAGAGGGTTAGACTAGCATGACCATTTCTTCCATAATTGGTTTAATTATTTTGCTCAAAGTGAGGTAATGAATTCTAAATCAGAATAGTAAGGATAGGGTTAAACTCTCATCTCGGTTGGTTGGGAGTCTGATTCCCCAAAGTTCTGATTTCACATTCACTTGCACATGGGTTCAAGATAGTAGGGACTCATAACCAACTTTGGGATACAATAAGGTAATGAATTAGTGGATCCTAAGAGGGTTTGGCAATCTTGAATGCTTGTACATAATAATAGAAGAGTGACCATAGCCTTTTATGAAAGCAAAAATCTCCTAGCACATTCATTAGGGTACACAAATCATTCACCATCCCACATATGCATTCATGCAAAACTGATAATGGAGTGTGGATCAATTTCAAATGATAGGGAAAGAAATTCATTGCACACACTGAGCTAATACTTGATGATTTTGATAATTCATGTACTTCTGATCTTTGGGCATTTGTTATATTGCTTATGTGCTAACTCATGTTTTCAAGTTTGTGATATGTTTCAGATTGGGTTCTCATTAAAATGCTCAAGAGCATTTGACAGCAGAGTCGCCATTTGTTGTGGTTGATCCACAACACACCCCGAATTGGGGACCCACCTTTTTGCAGGTTTTTAGGGAAGATCTCAGGGACCCAGATGCTAAAAATGAAGAAAAGAAGAAAAAATGCCTAAGTGTTGAAAGTGTCGCGAAATCGCGAAATCGTGACATGTCGCGAAATCGCGACCTGTCGTGCCATCGCTGCAGAAAAATTGAAAGTTGTCGCAATTTCGTGACATGTCGCTGGCAAGATTGAAAAGGTGTCGCGAAATCACGACGTGTCACTAGCAAGATTGAAAAGGGGTCGCGAAATCGTGACGTGTTGCTGGCAAGAGTGAAAAATGGTCATGATTTCGCGACGTGTTTCGGCAAAGCAGCCCGATGGCAAAAATGGTCGCGATTTCACGACATGTTTCGACAAATTGTACGGAGAGCAAAAATGGTCACGATTTCGCGACGTGTTTCGACGAAGCAGCCCGAAGGAGAAAATGGTCACGATTTCACGATATGTTGGAAAGTGTATGTGAAAAAAATGGTAGCGATTTCGCGACAGTTTGAAAGTGTCGAAGAAGAAGTGGTAGCGATTTCGCTAGAGTTTGTGAAGAAGAGGAGAAGAGGTAGCGATTTCGCTACAGTTTTGTGAAAGAAGGTCTGAAGGAAAAATGGTAGCGATTTCGCTACGGTTTGTGGAAGGAAGGCTCAAAATAGAAAATGGTAGCGATTTCGCTACGGTTTGTGGAAGGAAGGCTCAAAAGCAAAAATGGTCGCGATTTCGTGACGAGAAGCTGCCGAAGGCGCACGGGCGAGGAAAGTGTCGCGATATCGCGACATGTCACGATTTCGCGACATGTCGCGTTTTCGCGGCTAGGAAGGTGAACAGGCTGCATGCAATTTTTGTCATGATTTGCACAGGAAAGCGTTACAGAAGGTGCAAAAAACGTAGGACACGTGGCGTACAGGTGTCAGACTTGCAGAAGCGTTACATGCAACAAAGGATTTCAAATGTTTCATCATCAAGTGAATCAAAAGCAACGAAGAGAAAGGGAAGTTGAAGGGTCACATGCCTGGAAGGTGAAACAAAGCGACACGGTGAGAATCGAAGAGCCGCGCCAAATAGGATGAATCCAAAAGCATAGATTGAAGAGGGGTTGGAAATTGCTGATTGCAGAGTTGCAGAGACAAGGGCTTTTTTGCCATTCTGGGCCTGCACTTGGGCAATTTCCTTCATTGTTCTGGAATATTTATGCCGGAACATTCTTTGAATGTAATTGACATATCATTTAATACAAAATACAGAGAGTTGGCATCTTTTGATGAGAAAGAAGGAGTCATTTTTTGCATGCATGATTTAATGTTATATCATTCATTTCAGATTTCTTAGGCTTTTAGGTGAAGTTTAATGCAAGTGCTCTTGGTTGCTTCATGCGAATGCCTGAATCTGGAATTACAGTAGAAACCCTAGAAACCCGCACCTAGCTTATTTGGATTGTGCGAATTTGCAGGTTCATTAGGTTAGGTTGTATGCAGAAAACCTCATTATCTTCGGTTTCATCGAATTGATGGCAGCATTCTGACTGTAGTTTAGTTTATTTTTCATTTGCTTTTCTTTATTGTTCAAACCCTTGCTTTATTTTTTGCAGTTTAATTAATGCATTCAAATAAGCAGTTGAAAATCCATCAGAACTAAGGATTAGAATAGGTCTTATTCACTTTGAGTCCACTAAAAATTCAAATTTAATAAACCATAGTGCCCCTTGTTAACATCCACCTGCAAACCCTAAGGTATTCCTAGCATTTCATTTGAACAGCATTATTGGCAATCAAAAATCAGCATAACAGGAACCTTGGAGAAATTATTTTCTTTGCAAGCAGAGGATTTTGGGACTCAAATCCTATCGGAGAGTGTGCTTTCACAATCGGGTGAAAACACCACTCAACAGATTTCATTAGCGTCTGGGTTTTAAAGACCCCAAAATCTATATACAGAGAACAAAAAGATATGTTGAAGGATAACAAAAATACCAACAGGGGATGCAGCCCCAAGTCCTAAGTTTGTAAAAACTAAAAGGGGATGCAACACCACACAATAAGCAAGATGTAAGCACAAACATAAGGTTCATAGCCCTAGCAAAACCAGAAAACTTTAATGACTGTCAGGCTCCACGCAGGGTAGCCTAAAAAACAAGACAATTCTTGACAAGGAAGTTAATCCTCAGTAACTTCCTCATCACCATCCTTGTCCTCAATATTTAGCTAATCCTTGGGCTCCTCCTTGACCTCGATCTTGTCCTCATCCACTAATTAGACCTTGATCTCCTTGGACTCATCTTGTCCTAGATGCTCATCGAAGATCGATGATGGAATTCACCATTGTATTCATCATGTTTGTGGTTGTGGAGATGAAGAACACAAGCTTATACTGAGAGGGGGGGTGAACAGTATAAGACCTCTTTTTACTTTTTCCTTTATACTTCAAAACAGTAAAGCAATATACCCAAAGCAATATCAAAGCAATGCACAATATCATCCACAAAGTGACACCAATTTTAACGTGGTTCACCCATAATGGTTGGGCTACATCCACAAAACTTTTCTCTAAAAGTTATCTCAAAGTTCTTTGGGAATCCTTCCCAATTACAATGTTTATGAGCCTCGGCCCAAAGGAGATACCTTCCCCCAATCAGAATTTATGAGCCTTTGCTCAAAGGAGATACCTTCCCCTCTGCTCTGGAAATGATCCCTCAGAAGATCAATTGCCTCTACCTCTTGCCAGCATGTGGAACTCCTTTCCACCGAAGACCTCCTATCCTCAATGCTTAGCCTAAGAGACCTCTGCCTTCTATGATCACGTCCACAACAGCTCAACAACCTGTACCAAACACAGTCAGTCGGTCTAGTACAAGTCTTCCTCTGTCTGTCAGATCTGTCCAACTCTTGAACAAATCAATCCTCTGCATACAAGCCTTCTCAAAGACTTGCCAAATCTGTCCTCAAGTTCTTCTCATAGAACCAATGCACCTTTGTCCTCAAGTTCTCTGATAGAACTATCAAACTCAGCTCACAAGTCCTCTGCTAGGACCTATCCAAATCTGCTCACAAGTCCCCATCGGAACCTGTCCAAAAACTGCTCACAAGTCCCCACCGAAACCTGTCCAAAAACTGCTCACAAGTCCCCACCGGAACCTGTCCAAAAACTCAGCAAGCTCACCAAGAAAAACTTTCTTAGTAGGAAATCACAAAGTGAATTTTTAGAGACCCAATGTGATTTGTCAAACTCATAGAAGCATAAAGAGAATTGTTAGAGACTCAATATGTTCTATACTCAAATCCCAATCTCAAAACTCAACTCAAATCAACTCAGCTCAATCTCAATCTCAAATCTGAAAACTCAACTCAATATCCGAAATGGATAGGATAGAATGTTTTCTTTCAAGAACATGAAACCCCAACAATTGCCAACTATGCAAAGAATCACATAACAATGATACTCATGTTCTTTTCACCATCAATTAGGGTTTCAACAACAATGCTCATCAAACAAGGTTTAGTCAACCAACACCATTCAACTCAACATCAACCTTGAAGCATTCAACCAATCATCACAAGAAAAGGAAACAAGTAGAAATCCTTTTCCCTCCAAAGATATTTGAACAAAACAACCACCAACACAATATCACCAAATGCAAAGAATAACTTGCTCAAATCAACTCAATGGAGTAAGCCCAATATCATGAATCAAGTAAAGCAATAACTTGATCAAACAACCTCTATGGAAGCAACTCAACCATCAAACTCAAAACATCCAACCAAGGGTTCCACCAACTCAATGCAAGTAGCAAGACTCACAAACATAAACCCTAGTGCACAATGCTTCCACTACCTCAAACCAGAATTATGCATTCACCAAAACTCTCATCAAGGATAACAATGCATAAGAAGTCTTCAACAAACCAGAAAATAGGATTTACACCCAACCAAAGGAAACCTAGTTGAAAACCTTTTCACTCCAACCTTATTTCAAAAAACATACACCAATCATACTCATAAGGAAAATGTGCCCATACCTTTTTGGAGTAGAAGAAAATTGATCCTTAAAGCTGTCACCACACACAACCCTCAAACTTCCAACCAAGTTAGGGTTAGAACCAAGATAAATGAGCATATATAAAAACTTTCCTTAATACACCTTTTAGCTCCTCTTCTTTAAAAACAACCACCAAAGAAGCCAAAAACACAACAACCAAAACTTACACCTTATATCTCCATTTTTAAATTTAGCATAGAAAAAGACTAATCTCAAAAATACAACCAAAGAAATATCCCATTATTTCTCCTATGTCTTTTAAACAATGCTAAACAATGCCAAAAATCATATCAAGAAAATAATCACACCTTATAATGGCTGCCCTTGAAGAATCCAAAATTCGCGGCACAAAACACGTTTTAATAAAAACATGACTAATCCATGCACAACTCCCTCCACGGGGATCAAAACGCAGACCTCCGCCTACGCAAGGCCCAAATGCAGCCTTCGCTGCCACTAGCCCACAAGGGGCTTACAAAGTCCAAGACGGACTTCCTTCCACATAAACGGTCAAGCTTTTCGAAAGCTTTTCAAACCATGAGCTCTCCTCTTTCACAGCGTAAACAGAACATTCGATCGCAGCCAAACCAATTAATTGCCTTCGATTTTCCAAGAGGGTTTAACCTTAGGAACCTTCTCATATTTATAGTCCATACGTGGACTTTAGAACACGTCGATTGCAAAGAAAAGTAATTTTGAATTTAATCGAAATTTGCTTTCTAAAGGGTTTAAAAACCCTTAAAGTATTTTTAATAAATTAAAAATAATTTCTCCCTTAATTAATTAAATAATTAATTAATTAAAACCTTGAAGGGTTTTAAAAAAAAATTAAATAAATAATAAAGAGAACCTCCATTGGTTTTAATAAAAACCATTGCCAATGGAATCTCTCCGGATTCTCTTAAAAATATTCTCTTGGAATCTTCCACCTTTGAAGCCAACACATCCTCTTAACATTAATGTCATTTCCTTTTGACATCAATGACAACTCATAGACAAGAAGCTAGGATCTCAAACCCAAAATTGCCAACAATCTCCCCCTTTGTCATTGATGGCAAACCATGCTTCTCAACAACACTAAAACTCAACATAAACAGCTCCCCCTATCATGAGGCTCTCCCCCTTACTCATATCTCTCCCCCTTTGTCATCAATGGCAAAGGGTCACCTTTGGGGCTTGGGACTAAGAATGAGCCTCTTAGCTTAGTCCCTCCCCCACCTCCTGTTGAGGTGTTTAATTCTGGGGTGGGAGTAAAACTCCCAACAGGCACTGATCATCATCAGTGTCTATAGCTGCCTCTTTCTTGACATCAACCTTCACTTGAGTTCTCAACTCAAATGCTGCAAGTATACTATGGAGCTCATCCTTTTTCAACTTATCCAAATCTTTAGCTTCCTCAATAGCATAAATCTTTTCACTAAATCTATTAGGAAGAGATCTTAAAATCTTATCACAAACATCATTTTCAGCAAGCTCAAGACCTAAGTCTTTCATGGAGTTAACAACCTCATCCATACGAAGCATGTAGTCACTAATATTTTCATCATCATTCATCTTGAGTTGTTCAAACATACCTTTGAAGTGTCTCAACTTGGCCTTTCTGACATTTGTATCACCTGTATGAACCACCTTCAACTATTTCCACATTTCACTAGTTGTCTTGCAGTGAATCACTTTGGTGAGATCTGCTTTTGTAAGCCTTTCAGGATTGCATTCATTGCTTTTGAATTGATGTGATGTAGGAGCCTTTCTTCTTTAGTATTAGGACCATGTTTAGGAATAGTGTACTCATCTTCAATCACTTCCCAAACCTCATTCCCAAGTGCCATTAGATGAACCTTCATCCTTGCACTCCAAAGACCAAAATCTGACCCATCAAGAATAGGTGTTGCATTGCCACTTGAATGATCCATTGTGTTCTTTACTAGCTTTTCCTTCAAGTTGTTAAACTTTTCGAAGGCACCTGCTCTGATACCAATTGAAGAACACAAGCTTATACTGAGAGGGGGGGTGAACAATATAAGACCTCTTTTTACTTTTTCCTTTATACTTCAAAATAGTAAAGCAATATACCCAAAGCAATATCAAAGCAATGCACAATATCATCCACAAAGTGACACCAATTTTAACGTGGTTCACCCAGAATGGTTAGGCTACGTCCACAAAACTTTTCTCTAAAAGTTATCTCAAAGTTCTTTGGGAATCCTTCCCAATTACAATGTTTATGAGCCTCGGCCCAAAGGAGATACCTTCCCCCAATCAGAATTTATGAGCCTCCGCTCAAAGGAGATACCTTCCCCTCTGCTCTAGAAATGATCCCTCAGAAGATCAACTGCCTCTACCTCTTGCCAGCACGTGGAACTCCTTTCCACCGAAGACCTCCTGTCCTCAATGCTTAGCCTAAGAGACCTCTGCCTTCTATGATCACGTCCATAGTAGCTCAACAACTTGTACCAAACATAGTCAGTCGGTCTAGTACAAGTCTTCCTCTGTCTCGTCGGATCTGTCCAACTCTTGAACAAATCAATCCTCTGCATACAAGCCTTCTCAAAGACTTGCCAACTGTCCTCAGGTTCTTCTCATAGAACCAATGCACCTCTGTCCTCAAGTTCTCTGATAGAACTATCAAACTCAGCTCACAAGTCCTCTGCTAGGACCTGTCCAAATCTGCTCACAAGTCCCCACCGAAACCTATCCAAAAATTGCTCACAAGTCCCCACCGGAACCTGTCCAAAAACTGCTCACAAGTCCCCATCGAAACTTGTCCAAAAACTCAGCAAGCTCACCAAGAAAAACTTTCTTAGTAGGAAATCACAAAGTGAATTTTTAGAGACCCAATGTGATTTGTCAAACTCATAGAAGCATAAAGAGAATTGTTAGAGACTCAATATGTTCTATACTCAAATCCCAATCTCAAAACTCAACTCAAATCAACTCAGCTCAATCTCAATCTCAAATCTGAAAACTCAACTCAATATCTGAAATGGATAGGATAGAATGTTTTCTTTCAAGAACATGAAACCCCAACAATTGCCAACTATGCAAAGAATCACATAACAATGATACTCATGTTCTTTTCACCATCAATTAGGGTTTCAACAACAATGCTCATCAAACAAGGTTTAGTCAACCAACACCATTCAACTCAACATCAACCTTGAAGCATTCAACCAATCATCACAAGAAAAGGAAACAAGTAGAAATCCTTTTCCCTCCAAAGATATTTGAACAAAACAACCACCAACACAATATCACCAAATGCAAAGAATAACTTGCTCAAATCAACTCAATGGAGTAAGCCCAATATCATGAATCAAGTAAAGCAATAACTTGATCAAACAACCTCTATGGAAGCAACTCAACCATCAAACTCAAAACAACCAACCAAGGGTTCCACCAACTCAATGCAAGTAGCAAGACTCACAAACATAAACCCTAGTGCACAATGCTTCCACTACCTCAAACCAGAATTATGCATTCACCAAAACTCTCATCAAGGATAACAATGCATAAGAAGTCTTCAACAAACCAGAAAATAGGATTTACACCCAACCAAAGGAAACCTAGTTGAAAACCTTTTCACTCCAACCTTATTTCAAAAAACATACACCAATCATACTCATAAGGAAAATGTGCCCATACCTTTTTGGAGTAGAAGAAAATTGATCCTTAAAGCTGTCACCACACACAACCCTCAAACTTCCAACCAAGTTAGGGTTAGAACCAAGATAAATGAGCATATATAAAAACTTTCCTTAATACACCTTTTAGCTCCTCTTCTTTAAAAACAACCACCAAAGAAGCCAAAAACACAACAACCAAAACTTACACCTTATATCTCCATTTTTAAATTTAGCATAGCAAAAGACTAATCTCAAAAATACAACCAAAGAAATATCCCCTTATTTCTCCTATGTCTTTTAAACAATGCTAAACAATGCCAAAAATCATATCAAGAAAATAATCACACCTTATAATGGCTGCCCTTGAAGAATCCAAAATTCGCGGCACAAAACACGTTTTAATAAAAACGTGACTAATCCATGCACAACTCCCTCCGCGGGGATCGAAACGCAGACCTCCGCCTACGCAAGGCCCAAATGTAGCCTTCGCTGCCACTAGCCCACAAGGGGCTTACGAAGTCCAAGACGGACTTCCTTCCACATAAATGGTCAAGCTTTTCGAAAGCTTTTCAAACCACGAGCTCTCCTCTTTCACAGCGTAAATAGAACATTCGATCGCAGCCAAACCAATTAATTGCCTTCGATTTTTCAAGAGGGTTTAACCTTAGGAACCTTCTCATATTTATAGTCCATACGTGGACTTTAGAACACGTCGGCTGCAAAGAAAAGTAATTTCGAATTTAATCGAAATTTGCTTTCTAAAGGGTTTAAAAACCCTTAAAGTATTTTTAATAAATTAAAAATAATTTCTCCCTTAATTAATTAAATAATTAATTAATTAAAACCTTGAAGGGTTTTAAATAATAATTAAATAAATAATAAAGAGAACCTCCATTGGTTTTAATAAAAACCATTGCCAATGGAATCTCTCCGGATTCTCTTAAAAAGATTCTCTTGGAATCTTCCACCTTTGAAGCCAACACATCCTCTTAACATTAATGTCATTTCCTTTTGACATCAATGACAACTCATAGACAAGAAGCTAGGATCTCAAACCCAAAATTGCCAACAGGAGATGATGAATTCCTTTAGGATTTTGATATCAGTATCAGCATCCTCATCATCAACCTTGATCTCAATCACTTTTTGCTTACCCTTTGCGATCTGCTCCTAGAGGCGGGGCAATTTTTTGATAGGTCCTTCAACTTTTTCAAATTTGATGCACTTCCTCGCCCTTAAGTCGTGAACAACTTCGATCGACTTCCTCTTCCTTTCCATTAAGGACATGTGGGCAAGGGGGACAACAGATTTTCCAGTAGGACTTGGTTTACTCATGGAGGGACTAGGGTTGACCTGGGGGCTATTAGACAGGATGTGATTGTAGATAACTTTATAGAGCCCTTGGTGAGAAGGAAGGTCATTTCCATTTTTCTTCCTGTAGGAATTAATGGTATAGTTCATGGAGTTGACAAGGAATTGGGGGATATTAATGGGGTTCACCTCTCGAAAGTGGTTTACAAAGGCCAGGTGGAAGCTACACAAAACCTTTTATGGGTCATCAACGGTGATGAATTCCATCACTGGTTTCATCACATCATTCCACGGAGAAAGGAGGTCCTTCCTGTAAATGCCCTGCTTCACCTCTTTGTAAATTTTCTCGTTGTCCTTGAATTCCTTCAGCTCTACTTCCCAGTTATGCTTCTCCTAGTGTATGGATCATCCTTTCACCTTCTGGCCTGTGATGGTGGACATGAGGTTCACATCGATAAGGAAACTCCTCCCATGAACCGTTACGTAGCCATTCTCCCAAGTTTCCAGGATGGCCATGGTGATGTCGATTTCATCACCAGAGAATTTCTTGAAGAAAGGAACAAAGTCCCTCTCAGTCAAAATTCATTCAGCAAGGATGTCCCACTCGACCTTGCTTGGCTCGACGAAGCTCATTTTGGGTAAAGTTTCAAGAGCGAGGATGTGCACATGTGGGTTTAGGAGAGAAGCAGAGGGGAGGAATTTTTGGGAGCAATACGATGGCACACTGCAACTATGGGCAAAGGGAAAATGTAGAATGGGTAAATTTTTAAGCTCGAGGATGCATGCAGCTAGGCTTGGGAATTTCCATATGCATGAAGGAGGATCTTTGCAGATGAGGGCAATGGAGAAAAGCAGAGCAATATTTCCTTTTTGAAGAGAAGCCCAATTCTTTCAAGTGGTTTTTTGAAACTTGTCGTTGTTGGGCTCTTCAATGTTTTTTGAATTTGCCAAGGGAAAATTTGGATTTCCAATACCTTTTTGCTCATAATTATCCGGTGAGGGCGTATCCCAAGGGGTATTTTGGCTATCAATGTTGATTATCCCATGTCCTTAGTGCGTGAGCCCAGGTTTGGTTTGATGATTGGAAGTTGGGCATTGGAATTTACTCCTGGAAGATGAAGAGTCACCGACATTGCTATGGTCCATTAGAACATTTAGCCCAGGGGAGAAGTGCTCCAGAAAACAATGCATACTCTTGGAAGTAGAAGATCTGCATCATCCTATGAGGACCCTCCAATTTTGAATTGCATGACTATGGAGTGTCAGACCTTTGGAAGCCGAGGTGCCTTGGTTTGGTCCATCTTTGGAATAAGTCTTGTTTTGTCCAATGGGGGTGCTCCAACTTTGAAAAGAGTGATTTCGGTTGATAAGGCCCTTGGAAACAACTTCTTCTTGAATCATCTCACCGTTGAAACAAGGGATGTGGGTTATTTTCTTGGAAATTGGGGCGTGACCTGTATTGCTAAACACAAGAAAGGAAACTTGCCACGAGCTAAAAAAATTGTTAGTATAAGTTTTCAAAAAAACTTTTGAATCAAGTCTGACCTTGTTGTATTGGGTGGTGAACCACTCAGCCTGCATGGGATGATTTTGCTCAAACATTTTGAATCATGTCTTGGTCCATGATCCTTTTGACTTCTTGAGGAAGGTCGCCTATCCACGTAATTAGCCTATTGGCTATGACACCTTTGTTGGCTAGGCAATTGATGACCTTGTTAGATTCTCTGAAGGTATGCTGACAAATGATCTATGAGTGGCTAAGGATGAGGATCCTGGCCTCCTTGATACAGTCCTCAATTCTCCAAGGTAGATTTTTGTTCTTCCTAAGGTAGTTGATGGTGTTTAAAGAATCACCTTCTACAATGATGTTGCCAGGGTAGTTTTTTGCCAACTCAAGACCCCTCCACAAAGCTCTAGCTTCAACAACATTGTTGGTTTGAGATCCTAGGAATTTAGCAAAAGCAAAAATAACTTTCCCATTGTGGTCTCTAAAAATACCTCCTACCCCTGCAATTCCTGGATTACCTTTGGCAGCTCCATCAAAGTTCAATTTGAGCCACCCTCTCGGAGGAGGGATCCACTTAGAGGTTGTTCTATGGTTGGGTCTAGGATTAATTGGTCTATCCTCAATGTGGAGGTTCAAGGATTTTCCTAAGGACAATTCAAAGCTAGCGGTAGCTCTAAGGGAGGGAGGAATTAGCATAGAATTTTCCTTGGAAAAATAGAGGATTATGTTGTTAATGGAGGTAGGATTGGATTTGATATCAGAGAAAACTCTACGGTTTCTTTCAAGCCAAATTTACCACAAGAAAATATGAAGACAAGTAGTCCAAAGGAATTTTAGTCGAGGATTGCAAAAAGGATTGGGCCATTGGAGGAACAAGTCGATGATAGAATTAGGCTTCATCCATGAGATGAAGAAGGTCTAAAAGAGCTTACTTAGGACATCCTCAGAGAAAGGATAGGTAAGAAAGAGGTGATGTACTGATTCCCAATCGGATAGGCAAAGGTAGCATCTATTAGGAACAACAATACCTCTCTTGAGAAAATTATCTATAGTCAGGATCTTGTTTTGAAAGACCAACCAAGAGAAAAAGGATATCTTAGGAACCAAGAATTTTGGCCAGATGATGTTGTGAGGGAAATTTTGATCCTCAGGGTTCAAAAGGATTTGATAGGTAGACTTGACTAAAAACTCACCACTATCGGTGGGTTCCCAAAATAGTCGGTCTATCGGATTGCCAGATGGGATGATGGTTAAATTCAATAATGAGTTCAAAGCTTCTACTTCTGTAGGGTAAGTGTTGTTCCTGATGGGCTTCCAAGTTCTCCTATTACCATTCCTGCAGAGAAAGTCAGCAACTTTTTTCCCAATGTTGACATCGAGACTATCTTTCAATCTGGACAAGTTTTGATCTTCAATTAGAGGATAATCTGTGATCCATTTATCCTTCCAGAAATTAATTTTGCTATCATCTCCAAACCTCCACCTGAGGCCTTTTTTTAGGATAGTCCTAGTGTTCAAAATAGATTTCCAGAAGGTAGACCCTCTAGATGGGGCTTGCTCGTCCAAGAACTCAGTTCTTTGGAGGTATTTCCTTTTGACTATTGAAATCCATTCACAAGCATCTGTCATTAGGTGCCAAGCTTGTTTGGCCAATAGGGCTAAATTGAGGAGATGAATCCTCCTTAGGCCTATTCCCCCTTTATCCTTGGGCTTGCAAACCTTATCCCAGGCAACGAGATGAATACGTTGCTTATTTTCTGACCCAGACCAAAGAATTTTTTTTGGATTTTTTCAATATTTTGATAGACAAGGACCGGAGCTTTGAAAACTGACATAAAATAGATAGGGATGCTTTGAAGGCATGCCATGGTGAGAGTAGCCTTAGCTGCTTGGGATAGGAGGTTGCCTTTCCACCCTACCAATTTTTTTTTGAATTCTCTCTAAAACATTGTTCCACATGGACTCTGAGGGATTACCATGGAAAAGGGGTAAGCCTAGATAGGTTTATGGGAGATGAGCCACCGAACATTCCAAAATTTGGGCTATTTTGTTCTGCCTTTGAATTGGAGTATTGAAAAAGTATAACTTGCTTTTGTTGAAATTAACTTTCTGCCCTATTGCTTCTTCGTATAACAACAAGATATACTTAATTACCTTAGCTTCAAAAACTGAGGCATGAGTGGAAATGAGAGTATCATCCATGAATTGTTGGTGAGTGATAGGGTTTGTCTGAGAAGCTACTTTTAACCCTGATATAAGACCTGTCCTACAAGCAGCCTTTATAGTTCTCCCAAGGGCTTCTACCACAATAATAAAAAGTAAAGGAGATATGGGATCCCCCTGCCTCAATCCTCTTTTGCTTTGAAAATAACCAGTTGTAGAACCATTGATAATGATAGAAAACCAGGGTTGAATGATACATCCTTTGATCAACTCCACCCAGTCTGGATGAAAACCAAACTTGAGTAGGATATCAATGAGAAACTCCCAGTTAACATGTTCATAGGCTTTGTTCATATCCAACTTTAAAGCGAAGGCAGGTTCCTTGGTTAGGGATATGGAATGAAAAACCTCATGAATAGTTATGACTCCATCAAGGATGGACCTTCCCTGGACTGAGCTTCCTTGACAAGGATCAATGAAAGTGGGCAAGAATTCCTTCATCCTATTAGCAATGACCTTGGTTAATATTTTTTAGGTCACGTTGCAGAGGCTAATCGGTCTGAAATCCATCATAGATTTGGCTACAGGGCCTTTAGGAATAAGAGCAAGGAAGGTGGAATTAAAGCTGTGAGGAATAGATTTGGAAATTTGGAAGTCCTTGATGGTAGAGCACACGTCATTCCCAACTATATCCCAAAAATATTGAAAAAATGGGGAGGGAAACCATCAGGGCCAGGAGCCTTGTCAGGGTTCATGGAAAACAGGGTAGTTTTGATTTCCTCCTCAGTGAAAGGGGCAAGTAATCTGATATTAGCTTCTTCAGGGATAGAAGGGGGAATGTGTTGGAGCAAAGACTCTTTTGCAAAGGAGGTATTAGGATTATCTTCACCTAGAAGGGTGTTGAAATAAGAGACAACTTCTGATCTTATCTCATTTATATCAGTTGTGGAAGTTCCATCTGCTTTTACAAGTTCTTTGATTTTGTTGTTGCTTTGATTTCTCAATGTTGATACATGAAAAAAATTTGTATTTGCATCCCCTTATTTTAGCCAAAGAGCTCTTGATTTTTACCTCCAAAAGGTCTCTTCACAAGCAAGGATGTTATGAAATTTTGCAAGGGTTGTTCTTTCTTCAAGTCTGGTATGCTCATCATTATGTCCATTTTGGATTTTGTCCTCTATTAATGCTAATCTATCTGAAATGGCCTGCTTATTCTCAAAAATATTTCCAAAAATTTCCTTGTTCCAAACTTTGAGATTCTCTTTAACATGTTTAAGCTTTTGAAACAAACTTGAGGCTGGATTTTCGTGTCCTACTTGTTGCCACCACTGGGAAATTTTGTCCCTGAGGTCTGGATGATGAATCCACATAGCTTCAAATCTGAAAGGTTTTTTGAATTGGTGACCAGTCTCCATTTCCAACAAAAGAGGACTATGATCAGATCCTATTTTGGGTAAAGAGTGGAGGTTGGCATCACCAAAAATCTAGACAACTTCCTGTGAGAAGAAAAATCTATCCAATTTGACCTGAATTAATTGGTCTCCCAATATTCTATTGCTCCAAGTGTATCTTGCATCCTTGATTTTAACATCCATGAGGTTGTTTGCATCCACAAAGTCACTAAACTCTTCCATGCTTCTGACAGGTAGGCCTGATCCTCCCTTCTTGTCTGAGGGATAAAGGGGAGTGTTGAAATCCCCTGCTACTATCCAAGGAATATTATGTAGAGCCTCTTTGATGTTGCTTAAAGTCTCCCATAATAAGGATCTTCCTTGTAGAGAATTTGGTGCATATACATTTGAAAGTATCCAAGAAAAATTGTTATCTTTGTCAATGAAAAGTACAATAATGATTTTGTCAGTAACATTTAGGACTTTTCCTTCAATTTTGCAAGGATCCCATAAACACATTAGGCCTCCCGAGGCCCCTCTTGCCTGACTGAAAGCTATTTCACTTTTGTTCCAAATATTTTTTGCTACTCTTATTGAAGCACCTTCATCAAGTTTTCTTTCTTGCATAATGAAAATTATGGGTTTGAGTTCTCTTCTCAGTGAACTAACTATTCTTTGCTTAGTTAGGCCATTGAGACCTCTCACATTCCATGAGAGGATCTTCATTTTGAATGCTTGGAATTTTTCCTGCCCCCCTTTCCTTGAGGTTGGGGAGGTTTGGTGTTTTTGTTATCCTCCTGGGATTGGCTGATAACTGAAGGAAATAGGGTCTTCTGGATTCCATTGGCTATGTCCTGCTTGACATCCTTTTTCCACTGTTCAATGGCTGAAGTTCTTCCTCTTTTCTTGTCACTTCCACAATCTATGGGAGATTTCATTGAACTTCGCGTATGCTTGGGACTGAATTTGTGTTGAACAATTTTATCCGAGACAGGTTTATATGGAACCAACTGCTCTAGGATAGGGCTTGAATGTCCATTTTTGGATTGAATTTTAACAAGAATGTTGAAATCAGTTGCAAGGTGGTCTCCTTGAGGAGAAGCTAGAGGAAGCTCTTTAGGAATGTGGGATGGCCCTGATTTAGTTGGGGAATCTAGACTATTGGGAAGAGCTGCAACAAGGCCTAGATCTTCTTCTACAACCTCTTCTTGAGAAAGCAATTCATCATCAAGGATTTGAAATTTATTAGTATCAGTGAAGGCAGAGCATACCTTATCAGAAACTGAGGGTTGAACGATTTGTTTTCCTTTGTCCTATTGGAGTTGCAATGCTTTGTTCTCTCCCATTTGTTGAGTCCTATTATCTTTAAGAGGATTTTGTTGGTTATTCCTTGGTCTGAAGAATCCTTTTTGCATAGGACATATGTTTCCTTGATTTCTGATGGCCCCTCAAAATTCTACATTTTTTTATCAAGTTGTTGTTTTAGCTGTGGATATTGGCTTCTAATATGGCCTTGGGTATGGTATTTGACAAAGAAAGTTGGCTTGTTCTCATACTCAATAGCTTGGCATCTCAGGTAAGAACCATAGCCCAGTTCAATAAAGGTGGGTAGTTCGGATTCAAGATTCGCATTCACGCAGATCTTGGCATGAGTCATCCTAGATCGGGCTAGAGTTGCATGGTCGATGGTGATGAGGTCACCAAAGATTTTTGCTATTCCTTTCAGAATATCCTCATGCCAAAACTGGAATGGTAAGTTTGGTAGTCGAACCCAAATAGGTGCATAATTGATACTTTGAGTTTCAGGATCAAAATCCTCTACCCATTTCCAAAGAAATAGGCTTCGTCATCCTAGGAACCAAGGTCCTCCGATCAGAATGTGGTTGGCATCATCTTGATTGCTGAGATGAACAATGAAAAAGCCTCTGGTGCAAGCGAGGATCTCCATATTGCCAAGCGTTTTCCACTTGGAGTATGCCCATTTCCTGATGGTCTCAATATCTGGTCTACCTCCTATGAATTTTCCTATCAAGGAGAAGCTTTCCATAGCCAAACAATCTGCCATCCTGCTTTCAGGGACCATCAATTTGATTCCCTTAGGAGTAAGATTCGAGGAACTATCAACAGGTTTGTTTCTCGAACCCTTGAGGGCCTCAACAAAAGACTTTTGCTTAGCGGGACCCTCAGATATGGCAAGGTGGGCCTCCTTGTCGGGATCTTTGTCGGGAGGTTCATCTCCCCAAAGCCCCTCGATTTGATCAGGAGCCTTGTCCTTTTTGATCTGGCCATCCTCTGTAATCTTACCTGCATCTGGATCCTCACTTGCATCCTCGTGATATCTAGAAGTTTGAAAACCTGCTTTCCCACTCGAACCAGTTTGAAAATCTTGTCTCCCGCCTGAGTTGCTCTTCTCCATCCTCTAGATTTACAAGGTATTTCACCTGAGGTTAGAACCTTGGTTTACTATGTGAAACTTTTGGAACTATGACAAGGTTCAAATGCGAAAGGTGGATTTGTACACCATGCTTCAATAACTACAGTATGGTTGGATAACAATATATTGAATAAACAAAATGCTCCATGAAGATCATCTTATGTAAAATATAACCTCGTACATGTTAAAAACTACTATACAAATTTTTAACTTTTTTTTACTTCCACCATTTATTTCTAGCCCATGATATATAGAATTGAAGTCTGTCCCACCATATTACATCATAATAGTTATCACAAATTATAGTATCATGACATTTATCAATATTTAACACTTGTGGTCCCATCATATTACATTATCATGTTATTAAAACTTCAACAAACCACTTACTAATATTACAATTAATCCTATTATCATAATGATCATGGGAATGAAACCTTATTAACTCTATGTGAACGAGACGTTTTTATTGATGGATCTTGGGCCACTATATATTTTGTAACTATTCTCAGTAGAAGGCCCATTAATATATATTAATAAATACAAAATAAATATGTAAATATAATTTTAAATTATTTGATAACATATTTTTTTAATTTTTTTAATATAAACATGAGAATATTTTTTTAATTAGTTATTCAAGATTGAAACATGTTTCATTTATATTACATCATCATAGTAAAATTACAACTTGGCTATCATGCATATATTACTTGATAAGATTTGAACATGGATATCTTCCTTAAAATTTGAGTTTAACCAATTAAACTAATACCATTTGATATAAATAAGAACAGAATATTTATAAATTAAAATTTAATTTAAAATTTCTTTGATGAGAAATTACAGAATTTTTTAGTTGGTTATATAGGATTGAAAAATGTTCCATCCATATTACATCATGACCATATAGTGGTATTACAACAACTTGACTATCATGCATATAGCACTTGACAAGATTGAAACCTAAATCTCTTCCTTGAAATTCGAGAAATTTAACTAGTTAAACTAATACCATTTGATAGAATAAGAAAATGATATCCATAAATAAAAATTCAATTTAAGGTTTTATTCGATTTAAAAATTACCAATATTCAGTTTTCATGGATATAATGATAATATTATAATGTTACTCTAATATAATTTGTTTAAACATCACAGTCATACTAATGCAATCTTAATACAATAAAAAAATATTGACATTATTTTTTTAAGTAGGGTTTAGAAAGGGTTGCCCTTTCCCTTTTACATCCACTTAGTCACATCAAGTTATATAACCTATTTGGTGCCACTGAGATTTGAATCTTAGTGTGTGGTTATATCATCCATGTGCCCAACCATGGAACCAAGACCTCATTGGCTTGATGTTATTATTATTATTATTATATTATTTTAACAAATTATACCATATTACTATTATAATATGATTATATTGATATTATTTTTTGGTTGAATTAAAGACAAGTTTTTGAGAGGGCTTGTATCCTTCTAAAAAAACATAAGGGGTCGCACCCACCCACCATGTGGTTTGAATTTGGATCTTTTGAGTGAGAACCCAAAGACATATCAATTTGATGTCCTTATCAAGACCAACAATTGAAAGTTAAAGCATGAATGAGAACCCAAAAACATACCAATTTGGTGTGCCTAATAAGACCAGTAATTATAGGGTAAAGCATGGGTTTTAAAGGGGTCCCAGTCTCTTATAAACTGATTTAAACTTGAGTCTCCTGAATAGAACCCAAAAATATACCACTATCGTATCCCAACAAAGATTATTGTATTGATATTATTAATCTTCAAAAAATGTAAGGAGTTCAAGGCTTCAAATGTCTTTTCACTTTATTATATTTTTATGATGCATGACTATCTACTTTGGATTCTCTGATATTAATAACATATTGCAAGCAACATCAAAATTCCATTGATTTAAATGCATAAATTTACTAGTAAATTTTTAATTATCTATTTTATTGATTTATTTATTTATTTTAGAAAAACTAGATTATATTAATTCATTAACTAGAACATTACAATATTATGGTGCTAACACTGTCCACAAACTAAAAAACAAAATGAGTTAGATAAGGAGTAAAACATCCATATCTGAATATACACAAGAATAGAAACTAATAGCAACAAAAAGACTATAGCTATATCTTGTTGCAATACATGATATAGATATAGCACTCATCTATGAGAGAGCCTATTATATGAAGAAATTTTGGGCGTGTCTTCAATGATATTCTGAAGTCTTCAAATGGGAAATAGAAGTAATCAAAACCTGAACTTGCTCATCATTGTTAATTGCCTTTTTTTTAGTTTCTTGTTGGACCTTTTGAAGATCTTGACCCATATGAGAAAATTGATAAATTCTATCAATAATATCTCATGGTGTGCTAGAAGTTCCATAGACTTGGGAATGAATGCATCCCACATGTAATAAAAGATCAAATATCAAGGTTGTTAAAACTATATCCCATGGAGGAGTAGATCCAATAAACACCTTTTTGCATCTACACTTCCAAATGTGCTCGAGAAGTATGAGTCTAAAAATATTGGGACACTGATCTAGCTAAGAAAAGCCAAGCAGGAGAAAGCTTCCAAGATCTAGTGAAAGGGGAAAAAAAGTGTAGAAGACATCCCAAAACTATTTATCCATGTCACAAAACCAAAACAAGTGAATAAGAGTTTCTAAAGCATTACAAAAATTGCATTGAGGGGAAATGTGTAAAATCGAAGCTAGACTTTCAGAAGTTGGAATTTTTTGATACAAAATTTGTCATCCAAGAAGTTGAATTTTGGATTCAACAGGAACTTTCAAAATTTGAGTAGCAAGAGACAACCATTGGGCATTGGTAAAATTCACTTACCACTTGACATTGAGCTTAGAGTCCGAAGAGGGAGGACACAAAATATTTTGTATATCAATCTAGAAGTAATGGAAAAGATTATATGACCATTAAGTCATATCCAATCATTCCATATATTATGGGTAATTATTACCAGTTTTATAAGGAACTCACAAGGGATGGAAGCCACAACTAAGCCACAAAACTCTTTGAACCTAGATAGAAAGGAGCAATAATTGTAGATCTGGTTCCAATTAAGAATTGAGCAGCTACCCGAATCCTAGATATCTCTAATTCTATTGATACCTTTCTTAAAAAAACTAGACCTTGAATAAAATTATATAAATCTAAAGGTTTATCATTATGGAGGATAAGTTTATTCCACCAAAGACTATTTAGACTAATGCTCAAACTATGTCTCAAAGAGTTAGACTTCCAAGACAATAAATGAGAAACTGATTACCAAGCTTTCTAGTTTTCGATAACTAGAATATATGCTTTAACCCAAAAATAAGGTGCATTAAGGACCTTATACTCCCATGGGGTTTCTTTCCATTTACCTTTGTGAGTAGCTATAGAGATTCTATAACTAAATAGGTGTTTCTAGTTTTCATCACCAGTGATGGCTCTAGCAACCTATTTTGCAACCAAGATTTTGCTCTAGGTAAGAGGATCGATGTTGCCTAGATATCCTAAAGCCTTAGATTGAGTATAAAATTTTCATAAGATAGCTATCATTCCCACCTCCTCATCCCATTTGGTCCATAAAAAATTATGAATGGTCTGAGTTAATTTGTTATAGGCTACCTTAAGAGCCATCCAAAAAGAGGAGTAATAAACATGAGAGGCTACCATAATTTTATTTGCAACTTCAATTCTTCCTATTAAGGAAATAAATTGAGATGGCCAAGCATTAATTTTTTTTAATTATTTTCATAATCTAATTCTACATATCCCTAGGAGAGATATTAATCCCAAAGGAAATTCCTAAATAATGCATAATCATACCATGAGGGATGATCTGCCACTCAATCAAGGAGTTGCATCCATGAGGAGAGGAAGAGGTACATAAGACTTCAATTTTAGAGTCGTTGATATGAGATCCAGAAACATCACAAAATAGTTGAACAATCTCTTTAGCCATTTCCACCTCTTGTTGGGTATTTTGAAGAAAAATAAGGGAATCATCAACAAAATATGAGTTAAGAGCATGCTTATCCCTAGGAATCTTAATACCCTAAATGAGGCCATCAGAATGAGCCTTATGAATAAGATAACCAAGAGCATCGACAAACAAAACATACAAAAAATGAGCAAGGGAGCAACCCTGACTGATAGACCATTGAAGAGGGAAGAAGGGAGAAAGAGTTCCAATAACCTGAACACAAGTTGAAGCATCACCAAAGAGCATACCAATTTGATTACAAAATTTTGGACCGAAACCAAGCCAAGAAAGCATACTACGAATAAAATCCTTGATTCTATCATAATATTTGTCAAAATCTAATTTAACCAGGAGGGCATCCTGATTAGAGTCGATAGCCCATTGCGAAGTTTCCTAGACCATCATAATATTATCTAAAGTATAATGACCTTTAATAAAAGCATATTTTTGTAGGCAAACAATCATTTGAGCAACAATTTTATTTTATTACTCTTTGAATATTGTCATGGCTTGTATTGCTCGTTCTTTACAACCAAAATAAAGAGCACCTTGTGATTTGAGCATTGGTGATAAAACATTAAATTCATACCAAACTACCAAATGACAATGGACAATATGGTTTAAAAAATAAGAACAATGATGGTGGTCATTTAATTTTTAATTACTTTTAGTTTTATATTTAAAATTCATAAAAATAATTTTTTGTTTGAAAAGTTTTAGATTTATGATTTTAAAGTGTATTCAAAAGTTTATTATTTATACTTTTATGAGAGTTTTTAAAATTTTAATTATTATAATCATATTGATATTTGGATATAGTATGGGATGTGCATAGATTATTTTGTAATTTTAAACATATAAACTATAAATTTAACTAATTTGTTTTTTGGATACATAGGGAAGTTGGTTACATCCACACTATTTTTAGTAACTATCAAGTGCAGGGTTCAAACCATAGGGGTTGCTTTCAACAAGCCTATACCACCTTATTATTGTTGATCTGACGTGAAGGGGACCACCGATCGCTTGGGGCTCATACTATCATCATCGGTCTAGCGCACTCTCAAAGATTTTATATTAGACTATTACCTTTGCAATATGCATACCTATAAGGTTTGAATATAGGTCTCTTCTTGGTAAGTGACTGGCCAGATAGATAATTACAAATCCACCTAGCTCCTAGGGGCTAAATTTAACTAATTATTAATGAGATTCAAATAATAGCAAAAGAAGATCTAAAACTTAAGTGAATTAGATGATCCCATTTTTGTAATAAATTCTAGCATTTTTTTGAGTAAGCAACCATTTGTGCAAGGGTTTCATTTGTGTTGAGTGCAAGTGGCTCTAGAGGTTGTTTTTTGGGGCTTTTAGGCCCTAGCGATCAACATTTGTGTGGTTTCTACTCAAGATTATAGCGAGATATGTTGTATGGGATCTAATATGGGTTAAAAATTTATCTTTCAATAGATCTTCATGTTGCAAACTTGATTGACAATGACTTCCAATTTGCTACACAAAATAAAAGTGAAAATCATACCTTTCCTCAATGTCCAAGGCATGGATTAAAGAGATCTTAAAATAAGTTTCAAGCAGTTGATCAAAAAATAGTTCAGATCTCAAGCAAATCTAATTCTAAGGAGCACCCCAAAACAAATCCATTGTGGAAACCCCTTTCAAGGATAATAATTTCTAAGACTCAGTACCAAAAATTAATTTTAGGTATACCCTTTATGGTGGATAGCGTGAGCCTAATACTAACATTAATATTAGGGCTTCTTGTAAACCTCTAAGAATACCTAAGATTGATCCTAGGAAAACTGAGTTGGGATGTCTTAGGGCAATTGATAGAACTCCAATTGTTAAGCTAGATATGGGTGACATTCATACTGGCATAGAAGATCTAGAAAAAATAGGACTAACTTGTAGTTTCTTGGATTTTCACCCAAGCTTATCTGATTTCAAAGTTTGGGCTACAAAAAACTAGAAAACAAAAGGTGAATTACAAATCTTTGTTTATCCAAATGGTTTCTTGTTTTATTTACTAATAATGAATATAGAGAGAAAATATTTCAAGGGGGTCCCTAGTTATTTGGATGGATGGGACTTTTTATAAAGCCTTAGCATATTAAATTTAAAGTCGAAGAAGATATGCCTTTTATAGGTACCGTGTGGGTTAGACTCTTTTGCCTCCCAGTTGAACTATGGAATTTGGTTGTTTTTCCTTCATTTGGAAACTCTTTGGTAACTTTTATGATGATTGTTGATTGTACTAAAAAAATTGAATATATTATTTATGCTTGGATTTGTTTTTTAATGGGTTTTTACAAACCCCTACCTGAAAATATCTCATTACAATTTGGGGAGGACACTTGTGAGAAAGTGGTGGACTATAAGAACATTCCTTTTCATTGCAAAATTTACCATGAAAATGGTCATTTGGCTAGTGTTTTCCCAAATAAAATTCTAAATCAAAATAAAGAGAACACAAACTTAGTAGGTTTCTAAATGCCTTAGAAGAACACTTAGAAAACCAATTATGAAGGATCAATCGAATTTATTAGCTAATATGTTTGAAATTCTTTCCATAAATGATGTCCCAAGTGAGGAAGAGGAAATAATAGAAATATAAATGTTATAAACACAATTTAAATATGTAAGAAAGAACTCAGACACAAACCAACAAATGTTTTTAGTAGGAAAAATGGAGAAACTATACACAAGAAAAACAATCTTTTAAATATTGAGACTTCAAATAATACAGGCCCTCGTTAGAGTATATTACATCATTTGGGTCATGTAAATGTACCACCCTTGGTACATAACTAGAGTAGTAGATTACTTTAGGGGGTAGTTAGCTAGTTACTTCAAGTAATATAATAAATGCACAAGTGTCTATGTGCAAGTTGTAAATGTGCAAGGTGTCCCCTTGTACAACTAGGTAGAGTGTTGGCCAAGCAATCCATATTTCTATATAAAGGGCCTCATAGTGAGTGATTATATATCGTTGTAGGTAGTAGTAGGTATACTGTGTAGATCACCATATAGATTGGTGATGGGGTACAATGTAGTTCTTTAGTATCTGTTCTAGAGTGTTCATTTCCTCCATATTGCATTGTATCATTTTCATCACTTTCCATTAATAGCATATTTCAGCATCTTACATTTTTGCATATTTTATATCTTGTGATTACATTCTCCCTTGGCATACACCATCAAAAGCTAACAGTGGTATCAGAGCTACGGTAGATCTAGATAGGAATAGGGAGAGCCACAAGAGAGGAGAAGCAAATCTCAGTTCCAAAATTTTTGAGATTGCATTTGGCTAGAGTCTTTCCACAGAGTTGCAAAAAACTCGTGAAGACTAGGACTCAACATTCGTTCCACTAGATTGACAAATCAACTAGTGAAGATTCATCATTGACAAGATTTATAATCATCTTACTAATATCTTGTTGCAGAAAAAAGAAACTGGAGGAAGCCCTATTGTAGACCTGCACATTGTAGAAGAGAAGCAAGCCACAAAAAGGCAAGAAGTCTTATTGAAGAAAAGGCCACAAAAGCCTTATTGAAGAAGAAAAGGCCACAAAAGCCTTATTGCAGAAGAAAAGGCCACAGAAGCCTTATTGTAGAAGAAAAGGCCACAAAAGCCTTATTGTAGAAGAAAAGGCCACAAAAGCCTTATTGAAGAAGAAAAGGCCACAAAAGCCTTGATCCAGAAAAAAGGCCATAGAAGCCTTGAACCTGAAGAAGACTCTAGAGAAGAGTCATTGAACCTGAAGAAGACTCCAGAGAAGATTCCTATGAAAGATAGGAGATTGGTGATCTCCATTACTAATTGAAGACTTCTTCTAGAAGAAGCTGAAGAGACCCATCAAAGGTCTCATTGAAGAACTTCCAATCTTGGAAGATTGAAGAAGGACTAGCAAGGTCTTGTACCTAATTTTAGAAGTAGCATATTTCAGAGATCCGAGAAGAAGATCTCATTGCCAACACTTCTACAGTAGAAGGTTGAAGGAAAGGTCTCATCAAGAAGACCAGAGAAGCTGCAAGACTAAAGACCTTGGAGAGGTCTCAAGGAGAAACAAGAAAAAGTCTTGGAGAGCCTCATTGCAGAAATTGGAGAAGCCATAAAAGAAGTTCCTAGGAGAACTCATTGGAGAAATTCACTACAAATATAGTGAAAGAATTGGGACAATTATCACCATCTGACAACAAGCCCAAAAGGAGAAATATTTGGCAAGTAGTTTGTCAAAATCTAGAGAGAAGAATCATGAAGACCTCAAGACCTTCAAATTCTTGAGAAGAAAGCCATGTTTGAAGAAGAACTCAGATAGAAGAAACCTACCAAATCCAAGAATATTTGGAGATTGTCCTTCATAGCTAAAGAAGGCACATTTCAAAGAAAGAGATTTGCTAGATTCATAACAAAATATTGAAAGGGTTCTAGAAGGACAACATTTTAGTGAATAGATTGACTACTAAAGAACAACAATCAAGATAGCATTACTAGCTACAAGACTTTGGAGTTCCAAGCTAGATCTTGAAGGAGAAGTTGAAATCATCTACTACAATTTTAGAAGCATATGACTAGAAGCATTCATAGTTACGAGCAACCACCATTCTAGACAAGATATTTGGTGAATCAACTCATCAAGATATTCATCATCAAAGGTAAGCAACTTAGGTGCAAAAGGTTCATTACTTGAACACTTAATTCGGATTACTACTTAACTTCATTAAGCACCTTATTAGAATTTGAAAAGTTGCAAATTAGAAGGTTGCATTTTAAGTCCTCAAAAAGTGCAGAAGATAGTTTCTATTAAGATTCATTACCTGCACATTAATAGGAGTTAGATACATTCTTCCTATTATCTAATTATTGAGAAAAGGACTACATTAAGAAATTTGTAGTGATCATTAAGTGCATTTGAAACTACTTTGAGAGGTTATTTATAGGAGCAATAAGGTGAGATTATTGTTACCTTTAAAGTGCATTAAGTTGAAGGTATTATTGATTCATTGCACTATACTAGTTGTTCATTAACTAGTTACTCTTAGAGGGTTATTTTGTGTTTTTGATTGTTAAGATCAAGGGCACAAAACCAACATATTATCAAAGTGTCTAGAGACACTATCTAGTGCACAAAACTTGCAACACTTCATGGCCAAAAGAAGCCACCAAAGAGTGGAGAAGAAATCCACCATTAAAATCCTTGAAGGAAGCTTAAAAATTGAGACTTGGTGAGTCTCAGATTCAAGGAATATATAAGGGTTTCATTTAAGAGAAAGTGCAAAAATACTTACTTCAAAAAGGAGCATATTATGTGCATATTATTAGCTTGGATCTATTCTTACTAAACTATCCAAGCAAAAGTATTAGTGAAGGCAAGGAGCAGCCTCATCAAAATCAAAAGGTATTTTAGAAAAGGGAGATATTCGATCCATCATATTGGTGCAAATCTAACCATTACAAGCACCACTTTTATTCCTTCAAGAAGGACAAAAGATCTCATATTATAGGAAGAAGCTTGATCATCATCCTAGCAGGTATAAGGGAAGAATTTGAGCAAGAGAAGAGAGCCACCGAAGAGCTCATATTTCTCAAGATTCAAGGTGCCTAAAGACACCATTGCTCCACATCAAATCAAGCACCCAAAAGCAAGCGTCCACCTACAATATTATAGCCAATACAAGAAGGCTATCATCAATGAATATCTATATGGAGAAAGGATAGCATTAAGGTCTACATTAGAAGGTGCTTATCTACATAAACCAACATCAAAATATACATCTATCTACATGGATAGGACAACATTATTAAGTTGAGTGCAAGGAGCCATCACAAAGGTATTATCTACATCACAAAAGCAACGCTCAATCGACACATTGAAAGCATAAGAGAACAAGGGAAAAGGTGCTATACCCAAAGCTATAGCTTGGAGAGAACATCCACCTAGAAGAAGCACTCAAATAAACCATAAGACCACCATTTGGAGCTCCATAGAACCTCAGAGTATCACAACTGGAGCCACCCATCATCTTCATCAAAATAACATGCAAAAGAGAGATTGCTTGTTATCCAAGAAATGAAGCAAGCCAACAAATAACTCAAAGGTTATAACATTCATCCTTGGAGCATTAAAGAAAATATTTACATGCAAATACCTTGAGTGCCACTTGGCACAAATATTCTAAGTGCCATCTCATTCCTCAATGCTCAAGGAATAATCCAATGCCTACTTTGAGGAGTTACAAAATCATCAGGGAGGTTACTTATCTAAGTCCTCATCACACAAAGAAATGAACATTGAAGGAATCTCAATGCCTATCTTCATTGTAACTCCCAGGACACTTGTCCAATGTCAAGTGACATCCATCCTATTTAAGGCATCAAAACTCAAGGAGAGCAGTGCATTCATAGCAAGCAAAAGAGTGCAACATGTAAGAGGAGATAAGAGCATTAAAAGCTCATGGTCAAGGAGAGTCAAAGAAGCAAATATTGAGGCACCTACTATCCAAGAATTGTAGTCAAATCCTACTACCATTATCTACAATAGTCACAATACCCACTAATTTAAGAGAAGCATTAAAGCCTACTATCATCATCTACATCCATACATTGGAGAATACAATACCATACATTGAAGAATACAATGCCATACATTGGAGAATACAACATCCATACATTGAAGAATACAATTCATACATTGGAGAACACAACGCCCATACATTGGAGAACATATGCTCATACGTTGGAGAATACAATGCCCATTTGCAACATTATAAAGGTAAGGATTTACCTTAATTAAATTTACTTTCATTAAGGAGTTATAAGGGGTATAATATAAGGTTGAAACCATAGCAAAATCAACCACATTTGAAAGCAAAATCTATACACCTAAATAGGTTAATATTTGCAATTTATAACGTAGGAGATATAAGGATTTCTACTTGGAAAATTAAAACTCTATTATTGCAAATATTATTGTTTTCTAATATTCCAAAAAGTAGGGAGATATAAGGTATACTACTTCAAACTATATACATATAATTAGAATTTAGAAAATTAATCTATTGGAAAGAGTAGCAAATCAATTGCCTACATATAGAGTTGGAATTAATTGGTAAAAATTATCTCATACTCATTCTAAGGAGACAAGAAGAAATCCAACCATTAAAGCATACTTCATTGGAAAAGATAAGGCAAAATTAAAATTTGATTATTCTCAAAACATTACAAAATCAACTTAGAAGGTGAACTAAGCATATTCTAATTATTAGGGAGATATAAGGAAGCCTACAAAACCTAATTCTAAAAAGGTTTTTCATCAAATTAGTTCACATTTCTTAACTAGGGAGATATAAGGAATTCTACAAAATCTAAAATCGAGAAAGGTTTTATACCTAGAGAGTCATCATGACCACAAACAAATTCATTCTAACAGAATCTCAACTACTTAAGGGTCCAAATTACTTCTCATGGAAAAACAAAGTGAGAGCTATTCTGATATTTGAAAAACTTTGGGATATTGTCAAAGGAGCAAGAACTAAACCAACTTAGGGAGAAACAAAGATTCAAAATTTTAAATAAAGTGATGCTAAGGAATTAATGATAATAACATTTACCATCATAGATGGAATACAAGCTTACATTAGCTCAATAGGGACATCTAAAGATGCTTGGAAAATATTAGAGAAAATATTTGAAGGGAAAAATAAAGCAACTATCCTAAATCTTCAAACTCAATTACATTCCCTAAAAATGAATAGTGGTGAAAGCATAGAACTATTCTTAAGGAAGATAGCAGATATCAAAGGAAAATTACTAACCCTAGGAGAAAATTTTGAAGATAAATTCCTTGTTCAAGTAACTTTAAGAGCACTTCCAAATAGCTACAAGCATCTAGTTACATCCTTATAGGTTCTAAGCAAAGATACAAAGTTTGATGAGCTAATCAACATTCTTCAATAATATGAGATAGAAAATATAATGAAATATGAAATGACTAACAATGCATTGGTCCTAAAATATAATCCATAGGGAAACATTGCTTCATCATCAAAATGTCGAAGACCATGGAATAATAGATATTATCAGATATGCAGGAGAAAAGGACATAACACCAACTACTGCAGATTCAATCCAAGAAATTAGAATCAAGGAAATTAGATGAACTATGGAAGCCAACCAAATAGGGCATTCCAACCAAGGCAATATCAAAATAATTCCCAATAGCAACAATCCTAGCATCAGAACTATTATCCATAATTGGAATATCGAAAGGGGAATCAAAAAGGACATCTAGCTTAGAAGATTGAAGAAATTGAAGAACTGGAAGATACGACAGATGATCAAGAAGTCAAAGCTCTTACAACAAGGGTAACATGGTTTGAAGACACTAACTACTTGCTTGAATAGGATACAAGAAATAGAGAATAAGATCCATATTGAAGACTAAAGTCTTCAATACCCAAATAATGTAATACAAGGGGGTGTTAGAGTATATTACATCATTTGGGTCATGTAAATGTACCACCCTTGGTACATACAACTGGAGTAGCATATTACTTTAGGGGGTAGTTAGTTAGTTACTTCAAGTAATAGAATAAATGCACAAGTATCTTGAAGAACATAGGATTATACTGAGAGGGGGGTGAACAGTATAAGATCAACTTTTACTTTTCTTTCCCAAACAATATTATCCAATATTATCAATGGCAATATCAATAGCAGTAATCAAAGCAATGCACAAATCATCACACACAAGAGAGACACCAATTTAACGTGGTTCACCCAATGTGGGCTACTCCACGGAGAAAATATTTCTACTAAATTTTCTCAACAAATCTTCTTGGGAATCAATTCCCTATTACAATGTTTATGGACCTCTATCCAAAGGAGACACCAATCCCCTATGCTCTGATTTGTGGATCTCTCTCCATAGGAGAACTCTTTCCCCTTTTCTCTGGTTCATGGAACTTGATCCAGGAGAACTCTATCTCCTCAACTAGTTTGTGGATCTCTCTCCACAGAAGAACTCTATCTTCCCAGCTGGTTCATGGATCACTCTCCATAGGAGAACTCTTTCCCCTTGCTCTAGTTTGTGGATCTCTATCCATAGGAGAACTCTATCCCCTCTGCTCTAGTTGGTGATCTTCTAGAAGACTTATACCCCCACTGCTATAGCTTGTGGATCTCTCTCCATAGGAGACCTCTATCCCCACTACACTAGCTAATGGATCTCTATCCACTAGATACTACTATCCTCTTTGCTCTATCACCTCCAAAGCTTACTCTCAATATCTATCTCAAATCTGCACCAAAATCTATCCCAAGTCTAGTACAAATATTCTCTAACTCTCATATCACCAAACTCTATCTCAAATATATCCCCAAGCCTTAACACAAATCTTGATTAAATCACCAATCAAATCTACTTAGATCTACCCCAAGCCTTAACACAAAGCTTGAACAAATCATCAATCAAACCTACTCTTAATGTTATTTCAAGTCTTCACAAGACTTGCTCAAATCTACCTTCAAGTCTTCACAAAGACTTGCTCAAATCTATCCTCAAGCCTTCTCAAAAACTTACTCAAATCTATCCTCAAGCCTTCTCAAAGACTTTCTCAAATCTTCCCTCAAGCCTTCACAAATACTTGCTCAAATCTATCCTCAAGCCTTCTCAAAGACTTGCTCAAATATCCTCTAGCACATTCTCAAAACTTCTCTAACACATGCTCAAAATACTCACAAGATATGCTCAAACAATCTCCAAATCTTGCACACAATCAAATATCTAACTCTTTCAAATAATTCCTTTAACTTAAAGCAAGACAATATTCTATCCAAAATTTATTTAACCTCTAGAACATATAGAGAATGATAAGCTCTATCAAAACCTCAATATGTTTCACACTCACAAATTTTATACTCAACCAATCAATCTCTATCACTTGCAAAATCTCTCAATTCAGAACAATGTATAAATTGTTTCACAAAACTGATCTATTACTCCCATACTTTCAATCAATATCTCTCAAACCAATGCTCAAAATCTCCACACAATTATTCAACCAATGAAGCACAATCTACTCACAAACCCTAGTATAGGTGTTTCACTTTCTTTCAAAAAAGATGCTTAATGTAGGTCTCAAACCCTTTCAACAAAAACATAATTTTCTCATAATTCTATCCCAAATGTTTCCAAAACATTCAATAATGAAGCACTCAATCTCACTCAAATATTTCCAACAATGCTTATCAAACAATCCTTTTCACTCCACCTTATATTTCAAAACATTCACTTCAATCAACACTTTAAAATAAAGAATGATATGCCCATACCTCTTTGCTTGCTCTTATGGAGATATGTCTTCAAAACCTGTCTCACAAACAACCACCTTTCTATGTGCCACTTCAAAGGTTAGATAGCAAGATTCTATTTCAAAATATCCACATGAATTTTCCCTCAACAAGATGCTCAATGAATTCTAAAAATAATATTCTAGGACTCTTCTTTAGTTCTCAAGGACAATGCATTAAAGCTCACAAAACTCTCTCAACAATTTCTCTTTTTATAAAGCAAGAATTACAAACAATAAAAATACCTTTTACACCTTTTATCTCCACTCTCTCAAAATAATTTCCACTCCACTTTAATGTCCAAGAACAAAGAATTACAATTATAAATAAACCATTTACAAACTTATCACTCCAACCTTTGCATATAAAATAAATAGCATCAAAACCCTTTAAATATAATGCAAAAATTTATTTCTCCTTATACCTCCTATGTTCCAAACTATATACCAAATCACATCCGCCAAATATCAACTATAGTCAACATTAAACAACATGGAGCATACCTTATAACCAAAAAATTAATCCTTGCTTGTCGTGGATGGGAATCGACCCTCCGACCTCTAGCTTCCAAGCGTAGCGCTCGACCGCTTGCGCTAGCCAAGCGGTTGAGACCAAACCCTTGGCCTCCACCTTTTATATCTGTTGCCTTCGATGAAACCAAAACAAAATACTCAAACCGGTGCTAGGGGGAATCGAACCGTAGACCTTTCCTCTGCCCATGCCTTACGTAGGATCCACCTGCCACTTGGGCTACCAACCCTTGGTGAAACTTAATCATGTACCTCCTTGTCTTTATGCACTTCCTCTTGTTCGATGAATGATATTTCAAACACTTTTCTCTACTCCTTCGATCAATTAATTTATGCGCATATTACATTGGTACCATGGAAAATAATTTTTGCTTCCCCTTTTTATATGCATTTGAAACCTTTTCATGACGTCGATGAAGAACCTTTGTTGACCTCCATTTTAAATTTGAATTTTGGTGCCCTTTGCCAATTTCAAATTTAATTTTATATTTAATATAATATTTAACTTTGGGTTAAATATTATATTATTTAACTTTAGTATTAAATAATACTTTTGCATGGGATCCTTTGTCAACTTTTTATTTTCCTTTTTAATAAGCCCTTTTGGCTTAATTATTATAATATTAAAATATTATAATATCTTCTCTTTTCTCTTTAAAACCATGGGCGTAAAATTTTGTCTTCAACCTTTTAACCAACCTCTTTGGCTTATAATATAAAATATTATAACCATTCCTTTTACCAATTTGCTTGTACCAAAATGAACTTTACCTTGCACCAAACACTTGACATCAATGACAACATAATTACTCAAAATTTCCAACAATCTCCCCCTTTGTCATTGATGGCAACCCTTTTTTTTAAACATCCCTTTTTCCTTTTTCCAATTCTGCTCCCCTGAGAAACTGCTCCCCTTGACTGAATGCTCTCCCCCTTACTCAAATCTCTCCCCCTTTGACATCAATGGCAAAGGGACTCCTTTGGGGCTAAATATAAGACTCTTAGCTCAGCCCCCTCCCCACCTCCTCTCCTTGAGGTGGTTAATTTTGGGGTGGGAGTATTTCTACTCCCAGCATACAATGCTCTTTTCCTTTGTCAACCTTCTTTCTCAACATACCCTTTTGATCCTTTTGAGTGTCCCTATTCTTGCTTGTCTCTGGAAACTCTATTCTACACCACTTGGCCTTATGCCCAACATTATTGCACTTATAACACTTAATGTTGTGGTTCCTAGAAGGTGCAAATATCTTGAAGTTCCTCCTGGTGAAGCCATACCTATTTCTATCATGAACCCTGTAGTGAATTGCTTTATGACCAAATCGATTACAAGAGTAGCAATACCCTTGAAAGAAATGTCCATATTTGAAGTTCCTCTTAGTAATACCATACTCCTTCTTTCCATGAGTCCTGCAATGCATAGCCTTGTGACCAAACCTATTACATGAAAAACAATGTCCTTTGAAGAAATCTTACCTTGAACCCACTGGTCTCTTAGTCCTTTCTTCTCTGTGATGATCCATGTTCCTTGTTTGTGCATTGTTTCCTTCCTTGGTGAAGCTTCTACTCTCAATTTCTCCTTCACTCTCTTCTTCTAAAACTTCTTCCTCTTTTGAGCTTGAACTTGACCCTTCTTCTTGTTGCCCTTGTCCTTCTTCAAAACCAAGTCCTATTTTGATAGATGAAGGTCTTTGTGCATTGATAATCTTATCCAAAGTCTTTGAACTTTTCCCAAACCTGTGTAGCTTGTCCTTAGACTCTTTCACTTCCTTCCTTAGTGAAACTACCTCATGTTCTAATCTCTCACATTCTAAGACTTTTACCTCTAAATTTTCTTTAAATCTCCTTGTCTTAGCTATTGAGTTTGTCAGATCTTGTATAAGCTTTCCTTTTTCTTCATCACATTCTTGAACTTGAGCCTTGAATCTTGAATTCTGCTTTCTAACATTTTTCAATTCTTTGAGAGCAGCAATAAGTTCTACTTCTAGATCTACTACGCCTTCCTCTTCATTTTCTGAATCTTTCTCTACTTCTTGGTCTTCAAGAGCATCTTCATACTTTTCAGATTTATCTTCAACAGGAGCACTTCCTTCCTCTTCTATTGCCAAAAATAGAATTTCTTCTTCTTCACTATCTGAGGATCTTTCATCACTATCACTTGAAACCTTGCATATCTTGTCAACATAGAAACTCTTCTTATGCCTTTGAAAAAACTTATTTTCATGCTTGCTTTGTCCATACCTATTTTTCTTTTCATACCTAGATTTTCCTGCTTCCTTTTTCTTATGATCATGTTTCTCTTCATTGCTACTACTTCCAGCTTCTGGATAGTTAGATGCATAGTGACCATAATTACCATAATTGAAACACTTTACTATTTTCATACCTTTGTGCTTTCTTGAATCCTTCTTGTTTCTTCTGCCATAGTTAGCTTCTTCATCATTGCTTGACACATCACTTGATTCTGGTTTCTTATATTTTGTCTTCTTTGCTACTTTGAAGGCTACCTCTTTCTTGGGGATAGGATCCTTTACTATTCTCATCTCATAAGCTGTGAGAGTTCCATGTAACTCATCCATAGTCAAATTTTCAATATCTCTTGTTTCTTCTATGGCTGAAACCTTTCCATCATACCTCATAGGAAGTGACCTTAAAACCTTTTGAGCAACATCGAAGTCTTCAATTTTAAATCCAAGTCCTCGCATGGTGTTAACAACCTCATCCACATGAAGTAAGTATGCAACAATGTCTTCCTCATATTTCATCTTCAAGTCTTCAAATGTTTTCTTGTGATTTTGCAATTTTGCCATCTTGACCTTTTTATCTCCCTCATATGTTTGCTTCAAGTTTTTCCCAAATCTCTTTTGTTGATTTGCAATGCATAACTTTTACAAACTTTGCTTCACGTAAACCACTTAATATTGCATTCATAGCCTTTGCATTATTCACATGTAAGAGCTTACCATATTTATCTATGGGAGGATTAGTTGTAGGTGTGAATCCATCCTCAACTACTTGCCATGTCTCATATCCTTGTGCCATCAAGTAAGTCTTCATTCTTATGCTCCAGAAAGCATAATTGTTCCCATCAAACAATGGTGCCTTATTTTCTGAAGATCCACTCTGAGATGCCATATGTGTTCCTGTATACTCTTCCTTCAAGTTGTTAGACTCTTTCGAAGGAACCCGCTCTGATACCAATTGAAGAACACAGGCTTATACTGAGAGGGGGGTGAACAGTATAAGACCAACTTTTACTTTTCTTTCCCAAACAATATTATCCAATATTATCAATGGCAATATCAATAGTAATAATCAAAGCAATGCATAAATCATCACACACAAGAGAGACACCAATTTAACGTGGTTCACCCAATGTGGGCTACTCCACGGAGAAAATATTTCTACTAAATTTTCTCAACAAATCTTCTTGGGAATCAATTCCCTATTACAATGTTTATGGACCTCTATCCAAAGGAGACACCAATCCCCTATGCTCTGATTTGTGGATCTCTCTCCATAGGAGAACTCTTTCCCCTTTTCTCTAGTTCATGGAACTTGATCCAGGAGAACTCTATCTCCTCAACTGGTTTGTGGATCTCTCTCCATAGAAGAACTCTATCTTCCCAGCTAGTTCATGGATCACACTCCATAGGATAACTCTTTCCCTTGCTCTAGTTTATGGATCTCTATCCATAGGAGAACTCTATCCCCTCTACTTTACTAGTGATCTTCTAGAAGACTTCTACCCCACTACTCTAGCTTGTGGATATCTCTCCATAGGAGACCTCTATCCCCACTACACTAGCTAATGGATCTCTATCCACTAGAGACTATTATCCTATTTGCTCTATCACCTCCAAACTCTATCCTCAACTCTATCTCAAATATCCCAAACTCTATCCAACTATACTAAATCAAATCTATCTCAAATACTCAACAAAAACACCAATCAACTTCATATCTACCCCAAGCCTTAACACAAAGCTTGAACAAATCATCAATCAAACCTGCTCTTAATGTTATTTCAAGTCTTCACAAGACTTGCTCAAATATACCTTCAAGTCTTCACAAAGACTTGCTCAAATCTATCCTCAAGCCTTCTCAAAGACTTGCTCAAATCTATCCTCAAGCCTTCTCAAAGACTTGCTCAAATATATCCTCAAGCCTTCACAAAGACTTGCTCAAATCTATCCTCAAGCCTTCTCAAAGACTTGCTCAAATTATCCTCAAACCTTCTCAAACACATGCTCAAAATAACTCACAAGATACTTTCTCAATCAATCTCAAATCTTGCACACAATCTATCAAATCTTTTCTAATCTTCAAAGTAATTCCTTTAACTTGAAGCAGTTTAGACATATTCTATCCAAAATTCATTTAACCTCTAGAACATATAGAGAATGATAAGCTCTATCAAAACCTCAATATGTTTCACACTCACAAAGTTTGTACTCAACCAATTAATCTCTATCACTTGTAAAATCTCTCTCAAATCAATTTAGAACAATGTATAAATTGTTTCACAAAATTGATCTATTACTCCCATACTTTCAATCAATATCTCTCAAACCAATGCTCAAAAGCTCCACACAATTATTCAACCAATGAAGCACAATCTACTCACAAACCCTAGTATAGGTGTTTCACACTTCTTCCAACAAATAGCCCAATGTAGGTCTCAAACCCTAACATAAATTATTCTCAAATTCTATCCCAAATATTTCCAAAATATTCAACAATGAAGCACACAATCTCACTCAAATATTTCCAACAATGCTTATCAAACAATCCTTTTCACTCCACCTTATGTTTCAAAACATTCACTTCAATAAACACTTTAAAATAAAGAATGATATGCCCATACCTCTTTGCTTGCTCTTATGGAGATATATCTTCAAAACCTGTCTCACAACCAACCACCTTTTTGTGCCACTTCAAAGGTTAGATAGCAAGATTCTATTTCAAAATATCCACATGAATTTTCCCTCAACAAGATGCTCAATGAATTCTAAAAATAATATTCTAGGACTCTTCTTTAGTTCTCAAGGACAATGCATTAAAGCTCACAAAACTCTCTCAACAATTTCCCTTTTTATAAAGCAAGAATTACAATCAAATAAAATACCTTTTACACCTTTTATCTCCACTCTTTCAAAATAATTTTCACTCCACTTTAATGTCCAAGAACAAAGAATTACAATTATAAATAAACCATTTACAAACTTATCACTCCAATATTAGCATATAAATTAAATAACATCAAAACCCTTTAAATATAATGCCAAAAATTTATTTCTCCTTATACCTCCTATGTTCCAAACTATATCCCAAATTACATCCACCAAATATCAACTATAGTCAATATTAAATAACATGGAGCATACCTTTTCACCAAAAAATTAATCCTTGCTTGTCATGGATGGGAATCGACCCTCCGACCTCTAGCTTCCAAGCGCAATGCTCAACCGCTTGTGCTAGCCAAGCGGTTGAGACCAAACCCTTGGTCTCCACCTTTTATATCTGTTGCCTTCGATGAAACCAAAACAAAACACTCAAACCGATGCTAGGGGGAATCGAACCCCAAACCTTTCCTCTGCCCATGCCTTACGTAGGACCCGCCTGCCACTTGGGCTACCAGCCCTTGGTGAAACTTAATCGTGCACCTCCTTGTCTTTATGCACTTCCTCTTGTTCGACGAATGATATTTCAAACACTTTGCTCTGCTCCTTCGATCGATTAATTTGTGTGCATATTACATTGGTACCTTGGAAAATAATTTGGCTCCCCATTTTTATATGCATTCGAAACCTTGTCATGATGTCGACGAAGAACCTTTGTTGACCTCCATTTTAAATTTGAATTTTGGCACCCTTTGCCAATTTCAAATTTAATTTTATATTTAATATAATATTTAACTTTGGGTTAAATATTATATTATTTAATTTTAGTATTAAATAATACTTTTGCATGGGATCCTTTGTCAACTTTTTATTTTCCTTTTAATAAGCCCTTTTGGCTTAATTATTATAATATTAAAATATTATAATATCTTCTCTTTTCTCTTTAAAACCATGGGCGTAAACTTTTTGTCTTCAACCTTTTAACCAACCTCTTTGGCTTATAATATAAAATATTATAACCATTCCTTTTACCAATTTTCTTGTACCAAAATGAACTTTACCTTGCACCAAACACTTGACATCAATGACAACATAATTACTCAAAATTTCCAACATATCTATGTGCAAGTTGTAAATGTGTAATGTGTCCCCTTGTACAACTAGGTAGAGTATTGGCCAAGCAATACATATTTCTATATAAAGGGCCTCATAGTGTGTGATTATAGAGATTTGTAGGTAGTAGTAGGTATACTGTATACATCACCATATAGATTGGTGATGGGGTACAATGTAGTTCTTTAGTATTTGTTCTAGAGTGTTCATTTCCTCCATATTGCATTTTATCATTTTTGTCACTTTACATTAATAGCATATTTTAGCATCTTACATTTCTGCATATTTTATATCTTATGATTGCCTTATCCCTTGGCATACACCATAAAAAGCAGTCCCAAGATAGACTTTGTTGAATCTTCCAATAATACTTTGGATTTTTACATGCATTCTTCAAGGTTAGAAGTCATCCTAGATTCAATTGGGGTAAGTCAAGAAACAAGGAAAAAAAATTGAAGATGAATTCTAACCAAAAGGTAGGTCGCAAGACCAATCAAAATCATATGGTAAAATAACGTGAAAAGCTTGTAGAGGAAGCTAAGATTAATGCCCTTACCAAATTTTTTAGCCTTGGTTTTAATGAAGATCATCACTTGGAATATTAGAGGACTCAAAGGGAGTCTTTCAAAACAAAATGAAATTAGAAGAATGATTCAAACAAACCATCCACATATTTTTTCCTTCAAAAAACAAATATGTCAATAGAGGAAATGGAATCAATTGCTAGTAAAATCTAGTGAGCTAGAAAAGTTGCTTCCCTCAATTCCTAGGGGACTTCTAGTGGCATTGCTTACCTTTGGGACCCAAAAGAGGTAGGTATTCATCATATGGTTTGCAACTAAGATATTTTGGCTATAGTTATTCAAAGTAGGCATTCCAACCAAATTATGCTTTGTATAATTTTTTATGCTCTAACTGCTTTAGAGGAAAAGAGAAGACAGTGGAAGGATATAACTTATATTATTTCTCATTTTTCTAAATCTTAGATCTTGATCAGAGGAGATTTCAATACCATCCTCTCTTTGGATGATAAAATAGGAGAAAATAAAAATTTGTATAGGAGCGTTGACCTCATTAATGAATATATTGAAAACCTTCATCTTGTGGACATCCAACCAGGTAATGGCCTTATGACTTGGTCTAGTAGAAGGTAAGGCTTAGCTTATATCATGGATATATTGGATAGGTTCTTTCTCTCTGACAATTTCTTAATCCATGGTCACATTCCTAAGGTGAAGACTCTTAAAAATGGTGTTTTGGATCACTGGCCAATCATGGTGGAAATATGGAAAACCAATGTGAGTTTCTTACCTTTTAAATTTATGGCTTAGAGACAGTTCCGTTAGATATTGAGTGCAACAATGGTGGAAGAAAGTTAAAGCAAGGTATGAGACTAAGATGTTATTCTTTCCAAAATTTTGCAATACATTAAATCCAAAATTAAGATTTAGAACTAGGATTTTGGGGATGTCTAATAAAAAATATGAAGTGATTTCTCAACTTAAAAAATTAAATAAGAAAATTTGTTTAGATGGCCTCACAGAGAGTAGAAGTACAGATGAAATTAGAATCACTTAGTTAGAGGAATGAGAAAAAAGAGAAAAACTATTATGGAAGAAAAATAATAGGATCCAATGGCTCAAAGAAGGATATCAAAACACAAATTTATTCCACAAATCTCTTCTAGCTTAAAAATATCACAACTTTATTTCTTCCTTGAAATCATATTCTAGAGATGTTGTCTACACTTGGGATGGCATGAACTCTATTGTTGTCAATTAATTTTTTAATCTATATGTTGCTACTCCTCTTGACTTGGCTTCTCAATATTATGATCTTCAAATGATATCTACTCTTATCACTTTTCTATTTTGATATCTCTAGTTATTATCAATGAGCTTCACCAAGAGGTTTTTAAAATATAAAAAGGGAAAACCCTAGGTCTTAATGGTTTTCCCATTGAGTTCTACCAAGAGTTTTGGGATATTATTCGTGTTGATTTATTAGAGGTGTTAGAAGAAGCCATGAAAGCTAAAGAGGTTTTAAATTTTATCAATAAAATTTATATAGCTCTAGTCCTAAAATATTAAGAGGTAAAACATATCTCAGCTTTTAGAAATATAGGTTTATGTAATGTTCTCAAAATAATTACTAAAATCACGGCAGAAAGGCTGAATCCTCTTTTGCATAATATTATTTCTACTGAACAAGGGGGTTATGTGGAAGGGCATCAAATAGTGGATGAGATAGTTTTTTCTCAAGAAGCCATCCATTCCATGGAAATACAAAAATCTCCTTCTATGTTCATTTATTTAGACTTATCCAAAGCTTATGACAAAGTGGATTGACACTTCCTTGTCAAATTTTTGAGGTAATTTGGCTTCTCTTCGGATTAGATTATAGGATGTATCTCTTTAGTATCCTACTTAGTTCTTATCAATGGTAAGACTTCATAACTGTTCCTAGCTTCCAAAGGAATTAGGCAAGGTGATCCCCTCTCCCATTATTTATTCATCATTGTTGTTGAATGCCTGGGTAGGACTATAACAAAAATTAGAGAAAACAAAACCCTTGAGGGAGTTACCATTGCTCATGGAGCTAGGTTTATCTCTCATATTCAATTTTTTGATGAATCTACTCTATTAGGTAAAGCTATTGTTAAGGAGGCTTCTAAAATTAAGAAAACCATTACCTATTTTTCTAAGGCTACCAGGCAATTGATCAATGAAGACATATCTAAATTTATTTTCTTTCATTGCTCTCCCATATAGGAATCCATGGTACTAGATAAATTAATATATAATAAGACCTCTCTTTTGATCACTTATTTAGGAATTCCTATCAATATTCAAAGATAAAAAATATTGGAATTGGTTGTTGGATAAAGTTAAGAATAAAATTGGAAAATGAACCAATAGGTGGCTTTCTTTTAGGGGTAGAATTACCTTGGTAAAATTAATCCTTTAAGCTATATCTATTTATGTTTCTATTATGTTGAATATCCCAAATGTTGTTCTTCAATAATTGGATCAAATCAATCATTGGTTCCTCTAGAGTGGTACTAAGGAGAAAAGAAAATGGGCCTTGGTGAAATGGGATACTTTATGCCTTCCCAAGAATGAAGGTGGGTTAGGATTCTAGTTTGCTATTAGTAACAATAAGGTTTTAGCTGGTAAATTGTATTCGATGATTTTTATTAACCCCAATGCTCTTTGGACAAAAAATCTTCGTGCTAAATATGTTGAGAACAAAAGTGTTGAAGACCTTGTTCACTATCAATTGTCTACCAAAGGTTCTCCCATTTTAGTGGTTCTTAATACTGGTGAGTATTTGATAAAGTAAAAGTTATTTTGTATCATTCTTAATGGTCAACAAATATTTTTTTGGATAGATTCTTGGGATGGTCACCAGCCTTTGATAACTCAAATTCCTGATTGGAGGCCTTGGATGGAGGAGGTTCACCAAGCTAACTGGATAAAGGTAGTTGTCGGTACCATACTAGTAATTAAAATGTTGGTAGATATTGGATCCCTATTGAGGACTAGCCTATTAAAATTCTAGAAATGCAAAGAAAAAATATCCAAAGCATCCTTCATATGAGATCTTTCTCTTGGTCTCATGATAAAGTTTTTTTTGGATGTAAAAACACTACTAAGGTTGAGTATTCAGTTGCTCAAGGTTTTGGCATTATGCCATAATAATCCCAATAAATCATATGATATATTTACTCAATTTTGGGCTCAAAAACTTTGGCCTAAGGTGAGATTTTTTACTTGGATTTTATTGCATCACTAGGTGCGAACTGGTGAGCAAATTATGAAATATGGTTTTCATGGCCCATTTAGATGTGAAATGTGTGGAGATAATGTAGAAACTTTAAGCCATATTTTTATTGAGTGTACCTTACCCTCTAAGCTATGGAGGAGAATGGCCATCTTACATGGCTTACAATGGTCCAATTTTTTACTTTGAAAAACTTTGGAGGGATTGGCCTAATCAAGAGGGTGTTGATTATTAGCACCAAAACTGATTTTAAATCATTAGTTTGGCATTGCCCACCTAGGTGTTAGTAAAATTCCCATTTTACCAATACTGCCTAGGTGGGTCCATTCTTGGCAAATGATATTTTCTTTCACTTGCAAGCATTTTTACCTGCAAAACCCATGTTAAGATAATAATACCATGTCCATACAACATAATCATAGTTACAAGCATTTTGCATATCCACAATGTAATCTATGTTAAGAATTTAAAATAATAAATCACACACATTATCATATTTAAAAAGGTCCTGCCATGGTGGGTATTACATGCTATTCAAAGTGCAATACATGTGAGCTATGAAATAAATAGGTGTCATCACTTGCCATTATCGCAAATCCTCAAAATCTATATGAACAAGCAGTCATGCAAGTATGAACAAGCAGCAATGCAATTGTATGACAAGCAAAAATGTAGGGAACAAAATGATAGGTAAATCATGCAAAATATGATAGACAATCATGCAGTATGAACAAGCAAACCAAATGCAAGTTAGATGAAAATGCAACACCATGCACAATTTTTTTGTTGTTGTTTTTATTATTATTAGATCAATTTACATTCATTGATTTTTAAAGTCAACACAAATTCTGAGTGTACCACTTATTTTAACAAACATGATGGTGGTGCAAGGATATAACTCATCAAAGAAAGGACTATAATTTAGGGTATCTTCATGAGTCACATCACAAAGGAAATATCCCATAGTACATTCTTCATAAGATGCTCATGAAAGTTAGTGTAAACTCTAATTTTACCATCCTTTTTGATGAAATAGGGAGAAATTCCCAACTTTGCAAGGTCCCTATACGATAGAGGAACAGGGTCTCCTCGATAACGAGGATACTTAACATGCGCAACACTAGGGAAAAACCCATCGAAGGAGAAGCTATTCTGGGAGATATTATTATGAGCCATGTCACAAGGAGTACTTTTAGAATTCTTCTTCAGGGCCTGAATAGACTTAGAATTCCTAGTGGTTACCTTATTGTAAAAAAGAATATCTGAAGGATAATGGGGTCCCTCATCCTCATAACTCCACTTCAAGCTTTGATGATCTAAATATTCAACATAAGTAACAAGATGATCATCATTATCAAAGGGTAAAGGTTGATTTTTATTAAAAATTTATCCTACACCACATCTCCTAAGCCAAACCTCAACATCCAAGGGTTCTTGAATACCCTTTTTTCATGGCCCCAAACCTTTACCTATATATCCCATGCTATATAGGATTTTATTGGGAAGTGGGTAATCATTGTATAGGTAACTGTTGGTCATCAAATCCGCACAGGAAAGGACTTTCGATGTAAGTGTACGCGCCCTGGACCTGCGACCAACATTGAAATGCCGAGGGGAAGAGATGCCCCTCGTGCCAATCTCTAGAGAAGGCTGACTCCTATGCTAAACTACTTTTGGGGTTTGAGACAAGAGTGCAGGAAAGAGATAAACAGAGTAAGGGTTAGGAAAAGAAATAAAAGGGGTAAGGGTTAGAGAAAGAAATAAAAAATAGTAAGGGTTAGAAGATGATGATTTAAGGTGGGAGAGAACAGGAAGCACGATCACTAACAAATAACTTGAATAGCAGCAAGGAACACCAAGAGTGAAACAAAAGAAATGTGGTATCCACATTCCTATGTATCCTCTCGAATGAGTTTCAGGACACTGTCCTCGATCGCACACCGGATGCAGAGTTCAACATCCAGCATATAAACGGAGAGAGATAGAAGAATCAAGCAAGGTAGGCAGCATAAAATAAATTCAATACAACACTTATCTACTCCTATGTATCCTTCCGAACGAGTTTCAGGACACTGTCCCCAATCGCATACCGGATGCAGAGTTCAGCATCTCGGTATACAAACAGGAAGAGATAGAAGAATCAAGCATAGAATGCAGCATAAAAGAGAAGAATTGAGCTCAAAGTCTCTTAGTATTAATCGTAGGACATCAAGTTATAGCAGCTTTCTAGTAGATAGTTCCCCCCAATTTTCTATTACAATGCCTGGTTTTTTATAGAGGACCCGGCCCTCTGAATCATAATTACACAGCAAAGAAGAGTACACCCTCAAGCTCTAAAAATTTGGCCTTCCTCGGCTCTTGCGACTAAGATTTCAAATCTGTTACCAAAACTGGAAACTATGACTAGGTCAACCATGGAAAGGTGCATTGATGGGTCGTCTGGACGTCCTTGGTCTCTAGGTGCAGTGCTCGAGTGGCCACCATACTCACCGGGTTCTCCATCATGGCTTGATACTTCGCTTCTGATTTCCAAAAATGAGTAGCGGGCTTGCTGGGCACAAAAAAATGCATTTATGAGGCACTTGATCACCTCGAGAAGATACCCAGCTTGGAACATGTGCCCGTGAAGCACTTCGCTAAGTCTTCATCCATTACTTCACTTCGCAATGGTTCTAGGCCAAAGCAAAACTCCTCTTTGATATGTACTTTACAGGATTGAGCTTCGCAAAACTGCTTTGGGGGTGGGGAGCGCCGAAGCATATCTCCTTCGCAAAATGGTCTTCTTCGCCCTTGTCGCTTTGCTGAAAAAATTGCTTTGCTGATGCCTTGGAGAAGTACTTCGCCGCGATCCTCTTCAAAATTGTGGTTCGGAGAGATTTCGGCCGAAACACATTCTTGCCTTCAAAATGCTTCGTTTCTCTTGGTTTCTAGAACTTCGGTTGAAAATGCTTCGAGCGAAAACTAGCCGAAGTGAATGCTTCGCTAGGTTTTCCGCCGAAGTGGAAATGTTTCGGGTGCGAGGAGGCCCGAAGTAGATGCTTTGAAAAATTTTTGGCGAAGTAATATTCGATGTTCCCTTGGATTCTGCTTCGTCGATGCCTTGGCCGAAGTAGTTTTTGGAAATGTTTCAGGCGCGAAGCCCTTTTCGTCGATCCTCTTGCATTTTTCTTCGGTAGAACTACTTCGCAAAATTTTCACCCGAAGTAGTGTTGGAAATACTTTGGGTGCGAAGCAGTTTCATTTTCTTTGGCGAAGCTCTTTTCTCTAGTTTGTTCGGTAGCGAAGCTTTTTCTCTTTCTATTTTTTATACAAAGGGGTGGCTTTGAAAGCCAAAATTGCTACAACTTTTCAAAGCAAAAACTTTACACAACACTATACAAAACTTGTTTCTTATCTACCCCCTAAGAAATGTGACAAAATTGTCAACATTCTTGGCGGCTCACGGGGCAATGAGCTCGTCTCGGTGGGAGGACCCTTAGTCTTGATCCATTGGGCCAGAGTCTTTTCTCGATCCTTCTCTTCCTCCTTCCTCCTCTGCTCCCTCATCTGTTGGCGTGGCCTTCTGTTGTGATGATGGGATAAGGTGATCGTGGATTTTGGTTCTACCTCCTTTTGGGTAACATGCTTCGCAAGGAGCCCCTTATAATCCACTTTGCAAGAATGCTGCCCGAAGTAGCCGTCGAAAGTACTTCGGGTGCGAAGCTCTCCTTTTGAAAATCGCTTCGCAGAATTTTGCCTTTGGTTACCTTCTTTGCAGCGAACCTTTTGTACTTGCTACTTCACATCAGAAGTCTTCGAAGAAGATTTGGAAGTGTTACTGGGCTTTGTGATCTTGGAAGAGAATGTACATGCAAATTATATACACATTTTTTTTTTTTTTTAAAGAAGAGAATTGTCTTTAGAGATGAAAAGTCTTCAGATGAAGACCATTGACAGAGATCAGCAGAGCTTGTCCATCTGCATCTTTAAGGATGAATGAATTGGCCGAGTTTACCTTCATGATTTCAAATGGCCCATCCCAAAATGCGTCCATCTTGTCATGATTTCTAGGCTTGGCCTTCCAAGAATCCCACTTCAATACCAGGTCTCCCACATTGAATGTGCGATCGGATGATTTTTTCTTGAACCAAAATTGGATGACATGAGTATGCTTAGCAAAGTCCTGGTATGCTTCTTCACGATCCTCCTCCAGTCGTAGTAGCTGAGCTAACCTGTTCTCCATTGGACTAGCTCCATCTTCTACTTCCAACAGCCGCAGTGCAGGGATCTCAATATGGATGGGTAAGATGGCCTCCTTGCCATAGACCAGAGCATAATGCAAAGTTTTGATTGAACTTTTGATAGAAATCTGATCGGCCCACAAGGCCCGATCTAGAAGGAGATGCCAAGTACTTTTTTTCATCTCTATGAGCTTCCTTAGCATTCTCAATAGAGTCTTGTTGGTGGATTCTGCCAAGTCGTTGCCTTGTGGATAATAATTGGAGGATACTTTATGATATATCCCATACCTATAGAGGAAATCGTTGATTTTAGCACCCGTGAAGCCAAGGCCATTATCTATGATGATTGCTTCGGGGATACCGAATCTGGTGATCAATACTTCCAAGAAGGTGACTACAGTCTCTTGATCTGCATGTTTGGTAGGAATCGCTTCGGCCCACTTGGTGAAGTAGTCTGTTGCTGTCAAGATGAACCTATGTCCCACAAAGGAATTTGGTGATACGACTCCTATAAAATCCAACCCCCATTGTTGAAAGGGTGCCTCTACTTGTATCAAATGAAGGGGCATTGCAGAATTTTTGTTTTGATCGACGAACCTCTGACATTGCTCACATTTATGACAAACTACGAAGGCATCGGCAAAGAGTGTGGGCCAATAATAACATGCCCTAATGATCTTTAACATTGTGGTTCTCCTTGAAAAGTGACCTCTTGATAGTCCTGAATGGAACTCTCCCAGGACTCTCCTTTTACCATCGTCCTTGATGCACTTAAGAAGGACACCATCAATGTTTCTAAAAAATAGGCCTTCGGGGCACAGAGTGTATCTGGAGGACCGCATCCTGAAATGTCTTCGTTGTAATGCATTTAGATGTGAAGGACACTTGTCGATGTTGAAATAGCAGATTATCTTATCGACCCAATCCTTCTCATCTTATTCATAGTTGGTGAAGCATTCTTCAGCTAGTAAGTCATCCCTCTGAGATTCTGTTACTTCAGCCACCATGCTTTTGGCCAACTCTTAACACAATGCATGGTTACGAACCAATTTTGTGGGCTTGATCTCAATGTCAAACTCTTGTATTTTATTCACCCAACCAGCTCTTTTACTTCCCAATTCTCCTTGGATAATGAAGTTACGCACATCGAGGTGAATGCAATAAACTGTGACTCAGATCTGGGAGATGAACTGCTTGAACTTCCTCAATGATTTCATTACTGCATGCACTTGACGCTCAATGAAATTATACTTTTCTTCATGGGAATTGATCACCTAACTCAGAAACACGATGGGACGCTCCTTGCCATCTTCTCCATTTTGCGTCAGGACAGCGGCGTAGCTCTCGGGCTCTCTTATGACATACATGATGAAATCCTGACTATAGTCAGGATTGATCAAGATCGACATCTAAGAAATTCAATTTTTAATCTCTTCAAAAGCTTCTTTTCTTTCTTCGGTCCAGCTAAATTCGACGCCCTTCTTCAGGAGTTGAGACATTGGCTTGATGACTTGGGCAAAGTCGGGGATGAACTTCCTCATGAAGTTAATCTGGCCGAAGAAATATTGAAGTCCTTTCTTTTCTGCGAGATGTGGAAGATTCATTAGAGCCTCGGCTCTATCAGGATCTACGGTGAGGCCTTTTTTTGATATCATGTGTCCCAGCAACTTTCCTTCGCTGACTATGAATATGGACTTCTTTGGATTAATTGAGATGTCAAACTCTCGAAATTTTTTGAAAACTTGTTGTATATGTGTGGGGTGGTCTTCCCTTCTTCGGGAGAAAATAGTCATGTCATCCAGATAGATGACGATAACCTTATTTAGAAGCTCGCCAAAATCAAGTTCCATTGCTCTCTAGAAAGTGGCCCCGGCATTTGAAATGCCAAATGGCATTCGCTGATAAGCGAATGTCCTCCACTTGGTGGTGAATGTCGTCTTGTGTTGGTCTTCATCCCTGACCCAAATTTGATTGTATCCAAAAAAACCATCGAGCAGAAAGAAGCATTGAGCTTAAGCAATCGAGTGCAAAATTTGATCAATTTGTGGGAGAGGATAGTGGTCCTTGAGGGACGCCTGATTTAGATTATGAAAGTCCATGCACAACCTGATATCTCCATTCTTCTTTCTAACTGGGACCAGGTTCGCTACCCATGAAGAGTGCTTAATGGGATATATGATCTTTGCCTTGAGCATATTTAGGAGTTTGGCTTTCATCAGGACCTTGATCTTAGGATTTACCGGCCTCTGCTTTTGTTAGAAGGGTTTGACCCCTTCCTGCAACTAGATTGTGTGTTGAACCAGCTGTCGATTGTATCCCCTGAGATCTTGATAAGACCAAGCAATTATGTTGAAAAACTTTCTGCACAGATTTCGTATCTGTTCTATTTCCCTCGAAGTGCAGTCAGTTCCCACCTTTATTGCTCTCCCAGGTTTGAGCTCCAAATCCTGATACTGCTTTTCATGGACTTTGATCATGTGAGAGAGAGCTCGGTCGTTCCGATCAAAGAGACTTTCCAAGGTGATTAGTCCTTTGGGAACATGGTTATTCTTCAATTGAATTAGTCCTTCATACTCTCCTTCATCAAAGCTTCGGTATTTGACTATGGCGGCTTCTTGGATCATGAAATTTATAATATGCTCGTCATTAGCAAACACTTGCCAGTGTAGCTCTTTGTCTGGGACAGAGGGCCTGTAGATCATTCTCACAGCTCTAGGCTTATGCACCATGTCTTCTGCTAGAGAGTACCTGGCTGCGATGGATGCCAGAACATCGGCATGTCGGTTCACCTCTCGTGGGATTGACTGTAGATTGAGAGATTCAAACTGATCGAACAGGTCCCATACCCTATTGCGGTATGATTTCAGGTAATGCTTCTTTGAAGTACACTTATTTGTGACCTGGTTGCAAACCAGTTCGAAATATCCAAAAATTTGGAGGTGCTTTATGCCTAACTTGTCAACTTTCTTAAGTCCTAGGCATAATGCTTCGTATTCCACTGCATTGTTAGTGCAGCTCCATGTCAACCGATAGCAATACTCTTTTTTCTCTCCGGATGGTGAAACTAGAATAATCCCTGCCCCAGCACCATTTTTACATCAGGTGCCATCAAAGAACAGCTTCCATAGTTCTTCTTGGGCACTTGTTCTATTCCCTAGTTGGGAGTGATTATTGGGCTTGGCGATCGCATAACACCCTATCTCGGTCTTGTTGTGGTTCATCCACAACACACCCCAGAAGTGGGGACCCACCTTTGTTTTTGCAGGTTTTATGGAAGATCTCAAAGACCCGGATGCTAAAAATGAAGAAGAGAATAAAAATGCCTAAGTGTTGAAAGGGTCGTGAAATCGCGACATGTCGCGATATCGTGACATGTCGCGAAATCGTGACCTGTCTCTCCATCGCTGCAAAAAATTGAAATCTGTCACGAAATCGTGACATGTCACGAAATCGCGACCTGTCTCTCCATCGCTGCAAAAAATTGAAATCTGTCACGAAATCGTGACCTGTCTCTCCATCACTACGAGTTGCCGATTGGAAGCACAAGGTTGAAAGTGGTAGCGAATTGCTACCACTTCATGAAGTGGAGGCTCGAAGGAAAAGTGGTAGCGAATCGCTACCACTTCGTGAAGCGGAGGCTCGAAGGAAAAGTGGTAGCGATATCACTACCACTTCGTGAAATGGAGGCTCGAAGGAAAAGTGGTAGCGAATCGCTACCACTTCGTGAAGCGAAGGCTCGAAGGAAAAGTGGTAGCGATATCGCTACAACGAGCTACTACGGGCGTACGGACCAAGAACATGTCGCGATATCACGACATGTCACGATTTCACGACATGTCGCGTTATCGCGGCTAGGAAACGGAAGAGGCCAAAAGCAAATTCTATCGAGATTTCTACGGGAAAGCGTTACGAAATGTGCAGGAGACGTAGGACACATGGCAAAAATGACAGAACCAGAGTAACGTTTCATAACAACAGTTACTGGCCGTAGAGATCAAGCGTTACGATTGCATGCAAGGATTAGAATACCAAAAGGCGAGAATTGAAGCGAAGGGTCCCGAGAATCGAAACGAAGCATCATGGAGCAACCGAGAATGCGCGACAAAAATGTTAAATAGCAGAAATGTAGATGGATACAGGGGCTGGAGATTGTAACAAAAAAAGCATTACTTATTGAAATAAAGGATTTTTCTTTGGTAACACGACTTTTGTGTGTAAAATCAAAAGGAGATCGAAGCCAAAACTATTGTTTTACTGTCAATATTTCCGTTGCATCATTTTGTCTTGTATCTATTTCATTTACGCCATGGGATGGGTTACGATAGGTGAATGGTAGAATGATGCAGTTATATCCTTTTCCTTAGAGTCTTGCATCTGATCTGATTGGATTGTGTGTTAGTACAGATCTGATCGGTTGGGTTGTTTTGGGGATTTCATCTCTTAACTTGGGATTTTGCAGGGAGGAGATCATGAACCATTTTAATATCCTTCATTATTTTCCAGCTGATTCAAAATAACAGTTTCTGTTTTATTCCTTGATATACTTAATTTCATGTCAGAGACTAACACTGAAATAACAGAACTATTGAATAGAAATAAAATGAACAGGTTAACCTTAGAATAAATTGTGAATATTAGAACATCAAAAGGATTTTTGTTTATTTTTTTTGATTAATTAAACAAGTCAATATTATAAAGTTCATTAAGAATCAACAAAGGCCCCTTGTTAATAGCTATCTGCAGGATTTTGAGTTATTCTGGGATATATCAGTTGCATGTATTAAATTGAATTCATTTTTTTATATACGTAAAAGCTGTTTCACAAAGAAACTTGGAGAAATAATAAAAAGGAAGGAAAATAAAATAAATTATTTCTTTGCAAGAAAGAGTCTTTTGTTCGAGACTTTAAGTTGCATGTTATTATTTGTAATATGACAAATTAACGCTCAACATTTTGGCGCTAGAAGGAGGGCCTTCTGTATTGCTTTGCAATTTTGATTTGTTCTAACGATTAACGTGGGTAGTTTTGTTTCCACCTATTGTGCTTGCAGGTGTAACACCAGACATTTTATCTGGCAGCAGAGTCGAGAAATCTTTTAGAGTCCTAGAGTTTCCAAGCTGGCCCAACCTGAGTACATTGCTACTAGGTCTAAAACCACAGGGGAAACTATCTTCCAAAGTCTTTCTCCCACTGCTAGGAGGTCGAAAAACAAAACATTAGAAGTCGAAATACCACCCAGTATACTTGAGTTAGGGATTTCTTTGGACTCAAGTACCTCTAGTGGGCCTGAACCCTTAAGTTCAGGTGGGATAGTAACACCAGTTGTATCTGTCTCCACAGTTCCAGGAGTTCCAATTGTTCCCATAGGGTTAACACCTTTGAATAACATGGCCCAACAACAACAACAACAACAGCCACTTGCCCTTTGGTATGGTGCTTAGAGTTCCCCTTTAGATATTCCCGGGGCAGTCCACGACTTGCCTAGAAACATTGAAAGGGGATTACCCAAATTCATTCATGATGGTCCAACAACAGTAGAAGATCATGTCCAAATCTATAAATATTACATTTTTAGGTAGGGGGTTACTCACGAGGATGTTTCCTGTCGAGTTTTCCCTGCTAGTCTAGACCACATTGCTAACGAATGGTATCGAAATTTGCCAGCAGGGTCCATAACTTCATGGGCCCAGCTAGAAACTGCGTTCATAGGTCAATTCAGACAGTTAATAGATCTCTCCATGACATACAATTTCTTCGTGTCTTGCAAAAGACAAACCAATGAACCCATTCGAGCGTTCAATCAGAGATTTCAAAAGCTATATACGAATGTGAATCGTCACTTTGCGGTAGACCCTGCAATTGCCTTGCAGCTATACTTCGGAGCCTTAGATCCTTTGACATATTTGTTGACTAGAAGGAACCCTCAGGTTACAACCCTTCCTTTGGCTTATGCAGAAACAATGACTCTCGAATAGCAGATGAACCTGCCAGGTGCAGGATTGTCTCAATTGACTGGGATGGGACAATATGGCCCGTACAGCCAATTTGCCATGATGAACCAGGTAGTAGCACCACAGGCTCCGATGTTGAAAAACTTCCAAACACCTACCCAAGTTACGCCATTGTCAGGTTATCCGAATGTCGTTGTTCAAACATAGAGTTTGATTCAAAATAACGCGATGGGTTTGCATGGGTTCGATATGGGCAATAATCTGTTGACCATGTCGAGGTTTGCTCCAATTAACACGCCAAGCTCAGTGACTTATCCAACAATCACTCCCATTCAAAGTGTGAATCCAGGGTGGAATCCACCTGCCCAAACTCAAGCCATTCAAAATGGGAATCCAGGATGGAATCCACCTGCCCAAACTCAAGCCATTCAAAATGGGAATCCAGGATGGAATCCACCTGCCCAAACTCAAGCCATTGTACCCGACCCGTAGGTGGCTAATGCAGCCAACACAACCGGACCTGCAATTGCAGTGCCTCAACCACAAGGGTCCGAAGCAGCCATAGAAAATATGAAAGAAATGTTGGCCAAGGTGTTAGTAACAGTGGGGAATGTCAATAAAAAAGTTGATCAGGCCATGGGCCATAACCAACCTCACAATCATAGAGGAAAAGGAATGTATAACATGCAACCTAACAATGGGCGGGTACCCAATCCCGTTGCCAATCAGGTAGACATTTCGGAAGACTGTGGAGATGCAGGATATTGTGATAATGATTGCCCACACTGTGGCCACGTGAAACCGGAGTATATGCTAACAAAGGTCATACATTCCCATGAAAGTGAAGAAGAGGAGGATGTAGAAGTTTTTGGAAGCGAAGATGAAAAAGCTTTGGAAGTTCATACAAATAAACGTTTTGGGAAAGCAAATCACAAATATTACACTAGGAGTTCTAAAGAGCCCAAAACTTCCTCTGCTCCTCCGAATAATCAATTACTCCCTCCTGACCCTAAAGGAGATGTCAATCCCCCTCCTCCATCGAAGGTCAAAAAGTCTAAGATGATGCAAAACTTGCCAAATCTAGAAAATCTCACTTACGATTTGGTGGAAGATATGAAGAAGAATCGGGCCAATGTATCGATGTATGACATGGCCCGATTATTAGGGCAAGAAGTGAGTTCACCAAAAGTATTAAATCCATCTACACAAGTTCATGAAGCTAAAAGTGTTGAGTCCCAAGTGGTTGTACAAAAATAAAAATGAGATATACCTCCCTTTTTGGTAACCATTAGAATTGCAGGTAAAAATTTGCATAATTTTTTAATAGACTCAGGGGCCTCAGCTACTATCATGCCCTTAGAAATCTATAAAATATTGGGACTTACACCAAAGCCTTCTAGGAGCAGGGTGGTGCAGTTGGACAGGTCAACCATGGAGGCAGTAGGAGAGCTGGGTGATGTGCATATTCAAGTCAATTCAGAACCCAGAGTTCAACAACGCATAGACATATTGGTGCTTGATATTCCTATCAAATATGGCATGGTATTGGGAAGAGATTGGAGTAAGAACCTAAATGGTTACATTGTGACAGACTCTTCACACATGTGGCTGCCTTGGAGGGGAGTGGCCAATCAAATTCGAATTGACAATGAACCCCGACTCAAAGAGATGATCACAGATTACAACAAGCCGAATGAGATCCAGTACATTGAAGCCGAGTTGGGAGCATACTGTTTGGACATAGAAGCACTCAAAAATACCCATGATGAAAGGATGGGGCACAACTTTACTGAAGGACATCAAGACATTTGGACCTTGAGATTTTATGGATCCAGGTCCAGACAAGGAGCAGGAGCCGATGTTGAATTGTCATGCTCGGACCAGGAGCCTATATTCGCTGCATACAGACTACAGTTCCCTGCCACCAACAATATGGCAGAATATGAGGCTTTGATTCTTGGACTACAGCTGGCCATTCGAAAGAAAATTAAATATATCAAAGTCCTTGGTGATTCGGAACTGGTGGTGAAACAAGTGAGGGGACAATACATATGCAAAGACAGGCGGCTCAGGCTTTACCGAACTAGGGTCAGAGATTTAATAGATGAGTTTGACGCCTTTAACATTTCTCTGATCTCGAGAAAGGGCAATCGTCTGGTAGACTCCCTAGCTGTAGCAGTGAGTATGTTGAAGCCAGTGGACCATAAGAAATGCAAGAAGTTCTCTATAGAGTTGGTCCCTTGTCCCTCGATACCAGATAATGTTACGAACTTCCAAGTATTTGATAGTGATAGGCACATATTTCATTTTGTCACTAATTATGGTATATTTGAAAAGCAGTACATAGATGAAGAAGAAAGGGACGTAGAAGAGGTAGTTTCGAAAGATAAAAATCCTGTAAAAAACAACAGGATGCCTGATGAGATAGCTTCATTAGAAAAAATCTTTGATATCGGATGCAAACCAAGAAAAGGTAAAAGGGTTCCATCTCCTGGAGAGGCCTGTGATTTGGTTAACATTGGAAGTGCAGAAAACCCCCAGGAGGTATTCATAGCAAAATAATGTACCAAGCAAGAGAAGGATTCCATAGCAAATGCATTAAAAGAATACATAGATTGCATTGCTTGGAGTTATAAGGAGTTGAAAACCTATGATCAAAATGTCATAATGCACACGATTCCACTAAAGCCAGAGTCCAAGCCCTTCAGGCAAAGACAAAGGTGAGTTAATCCATTATTAGAACCCTTGATAGAGAAAGAGGTGAAGCGACTGTTAGAAGCTAAGATCATCTTTCCCGTTAGGCATTCCACGTGGGTTGCTAACCTAGTCCCTGTGAGGAAAAAGAGTGGAGAAATAAGGTTGTGCATTGATTTCAGAAATCTCAATAAGGCATCCCAAAAGGACAACTACCCATTACCCACCATCAATGAAATACTCCAAAAGGTAAACGGGTCGGAGATGATGTCATTCCTGTATGGTTATTCGGGATATAATCAGGTCCTTATCCATCCTAGTGATAGGATGAAGACTGCTTTTACGACAAAATGGGGCATCTTTGCATACAGGAGAATGCCCTTCAGACTATTGAACGCAGGTGCCACTTTCCAGCGAGCTATGGACTTTGCTTTTAAAGGGATTAGTGGTAAGTGCATCATTGTTTACGTCGATGACATTCCTGTATTTTCTAAGAACAAGGAAAGCCATGTCAGGGATCTTAAGAAAGTCTTTCAAAGATGCAGGGAACATGGTATATCTCTCAACCCAAAGAAGTGCATCTTCGAGGTAACAGAAGGAAAACTGTTGGGGCATATAATATCTAAGGATGGAATTTCCATTGACCCTGAGAGAATAGAAGCCATATAGCAAATTCCTCGTCCCAATAGCAAGAAGGGGTTGAGATCATTTTTTGGAAAGATCAATTTTGTCAAAAAATTTATCGCAGATTTTGCGGAGATAGCAAGACCTTTGAACGACATGCTAAAGAAAGAGGTCCAGATCATTTGGACAGATGAAAGGATAGAGGCTTTTGATAATATCAAGGATGCGATTTCTAAAGCCCCGATTTTGGTGAGTCTCGATTATACGAAGCCTTTCTATATCTACACATTTGCTTCAGATCACTCCTTTGCGAGTGTTTTAACTCAGAAGAGTGAAGGCAGCATTGAAAATCCCATTGCTTTCCTGAGTAGTCCTCTCAAAGATGTGAAACTAAGATATTCTACCCTAGATAAGCAAATGTATGCGTTGGTTAAGACTATAAAAAAGTTCAGGCACTACATAGTCCACAATAGGGTCTTTGCTATCATCCCAGATCCTGCTGTCAAAGCCATGTTCGTTCAGAATGAATTAGGTGAGAAGCGTGGTAAGTGGGTTTCAACTTTGCAGGAATTTGATCTGGAGATTCAATCGATGAAGATAGTACGGGGGCAAGGGTTAGCTAAGGCAATCATAGAGCAGGATCTCGCAATCCCTTGTCAAAATTATGAAGTCGCTGATGTAACCAAGGAGGAGTGGTATGCAGATGTGGTGTACTATCTACTAAATGGTAGGTGTCCATCATTTTTGAATGCTACTCAACGCAGAGCCTTGCGTTTGAAGTCTGCTAATTTTCTAGTTAGATCTGGCACATTATACAGAAATAACCATGAAGGTATTTACCTTCGTTGCGTTGATCAAGAGGAGGCAGTGCGAATTCTCGAAGAGTTTCATGGTAAACATGGGAAAGGGCATGGGGCTGCTAATGCCACAGCCCATCAAATCCTCAGAGCCAGTTATTATTGGCCTCAACTATTCAAGGATGCCCATTCTCATGTGAGGTCATGTCACATATGTTAAACTGTAGCCAATAGAGATAGAAACGCTTCCATGCTTTTACAGTCCGTAATCGAGTCCAGACCTTTCGTGTAATGGGGCCTGGATTTTATTGGGATTATCAGTCCCAATTCCTCCGATGCTCACAAGTATATTCTGACGGCTACGGACTATTACACGAGATGGACCGAAGCTATCCCCACAAAGAATGCTACTGCAAAGGTGGTCATTAAATTTTTAGAAGATAACATTGTCACTAGATTCGGGATGCCTAACTCCATCGTAAGTGATAATGGTTCGGCCTTTTCCTCTCTAGAGTTTGCTAATTGGGCATTTGATAACAGCGTGAGTTTAAAGTTCTCTTCCAATTATTACCCTCAAGGTAACGGATTGGCCGAGTCATCCAATAAGAATTTGTTGACTGTCATAAAAAAATTGTTGGAAAGGAATCCGCGGTACTGGCACAATAAGCTTAAGTTGGCCCTTTGGGATGACAGAATCGTAGTCAAAGAAGCAATAGGGACATCTCCTTACCATCTCGGTTTATGGACAAAATCCCATTTTTCCTGCAAATCTCATATTACAAACGCTGCACTTCATGAAAGATTATTTTGGAACTAACGATAAACTTGAGTCTAGACTAACGCAATTAATGCGCTTGGATGAAAAAAGGGATGAAGCTATGCTTCATTTTAGTAAACACCAAGACATTGTAAAAAGGTGGTTTGAAAAAAGGTCTAAGGCCAAGGCGTTTAAAATTTTAGATTTAGTGCTGTTATGGGACAAAAGACATGAGAAGAAGGGGGAACATGATAAATTTGATTACCTTTGGTTAGGTCCCTACCAGATTTTAGAGATCCTAGGTGAAAATAGTTTTAGACTTAAAACCTTGGATGGAAAGGATTTGGCACTACATATCAATGGGTTGCACTTGAAGCATTACTTTCAAGCATGAGGTAGTTGGGCTTTGTATTATATGTAATAACGCTGTAATTTCTTGCTTTCATTTTTCATGTTTAGGTGTGTATTATTTTTTTTATTTATTTTGACATGTCTAAGCTTTGTATTAATGTTGTGATCTGTTTCTTTGTGTGCAGATTTGATACTTAAGTGTGTGTTTCAGGAGATATCTAGTTTTGTGTCAATGCTATAATTTAGTTTTTTGATGTGCAGATTTGATATGTTAGTATGTATTCATTTTTTGTTTCAGGTTTTTCTTGTATTAATGTTGGGTTTTTGCGTTTGTGTGCAGGTTGGACATTTAGGCGGTGGTGTTCCTTTGATTTCCTTTTCATTGCCTTATAAAAAAAAAAAAAAAAGGGGAATAAAAGCTAGATGTTGAACACATGCCTAAGATTGGGAGAATATGAAACATTGGAATCATGTTGTAAAAGCTCCACATGTAACACAAACAGTTAAATTAGATCATTTGAAGCTTGTGATGCATGAAAAAGTCAGTTTTGCATGACAAATCATCTCATTTGCAATTCAAGAAATAATGCATTCATGTTCCATCTCACTTTTCATACATTTCACCGTAGTGGAATATGCATCTTAGGTGCAATTCATTTGAGTATGTTGAATCCTCTTAGGGTTATGTTATAACATAAATTTAAGTAAATCCTAAGGTTGGAAACTGAGTCTTGAAGTATCTAGGACCAAGCACGTTTCATACATTAAAAGGGATCTTGAGAAAAATGATCAAAACCTAAATTGGAGGAAAAGGTTGGGCGAAAATTATTTTCATGTCTATCCTATAATGCAACATGATCCTAAAAACAGTGGTTTTGACCACTTCCATAGAGCTTAAAGCCTAAAATCATAGTAGTAAGGATAGGGTTAAATTCTCATCTTGGTTGGTTGAGAATCTAATTCCCCAAAGCTTTGATTGGACCCACATGGAGTAGTAAGGATAGGGCATAAATTCTCATCTCGGTTGGTTTAGAATCTGATTCCCCAAAGCTCTTATGTTTCATTTCGTATTAAGTCTTAGATTGTAAGGATCATACTATTTGTCCTTTGCAAAGGATGGGTAGTCATCCCAAATGTCTAAGTAACAAGAGTAATATTTTCCATTTACATTTAAAATCTTGGGTTGTAAGGATCGTACTATTGTCCCTAACCAGGATGGGTAGTCATCCCCAAGGTCCAAGAAGTAAAATAAATAAATTTTTCCCATCTCATCCTTATATTGGATTGTAAGGATCGTACTACTTGTCCTCTCGCAAGGGATGGGTAGTCATCCCCAAGGTCCAAAGAAATGAAGATAAGTTTTGGATTATGGGGTTAGATAGGCCCATGCATGGCATCATGTCTTGCCTAAAAAATAAGACCACTGATTGTCTATAGGGTTAGACTAGCATGACCATTTCTTCCATAATTGGTTTAGTTATTTTGCTCAAAGTGAGGTAAAGAATTTTAAATCAGAATAGTAAGGATAGGGTTAAACTCTCATCTCGGTTGGTTGGGAGTCTGATTCCCCAAAGTTCTGATTTCACATCCACTTGCACATGGGTTCAAGATAGTAGGGACTCATAACCAACTTTGGGATATAATGAACCGTTCACTAGTGGATCCTAAGAGGGTTTGGCAGTCTTGAATGTTTGCACATAATACTACAAGAATGACTATACATTTTCTCATGACATATTCAGTAGGATACGCAAATCATTCACAATTTTGCATATGCATTCATGCAAAACCGATGATGGAATGCGGATCAAATTCAAATGATAAGGAAAGGAATTCATTGCACACACCGAGCTAATACTTGATGATTCTGATAATTCATGTACTTCTGATTTTTGGCATTAGTTATATTGATTATGGGCTAACCCATGTTTTCAAATTTGTGATTTGTGTTAGGTTGGGTTCTTACTAAAATGCTCAAGAGCATTTGATAGCAGAGTCGCCATTTGTTGTGGTTCATCCACAACACACCCCAGAAGTGGGGACCCACATTTGTTTTTGTAGGTTTTAGGGAAGATCTCAAAGACCCGGATGCTAAAAATGAAGAAGAGAAGAAAAATTCCTAAGTGTTGAAAGGGTCACGAAATCACGACCTGTCTCTCCATCGCTGCAAAAAATTGAAATATGTCGCAAAATCGCGATCTGTCTCTCCATCGCTACGAGTTGCCGAGTGGAAGCACAAGGTTGAAAGTGGTAGCGAATCGCTACCACTTCGTGAAGCGGAGGCTCGAAGGAAAAGTGGTAGCGATTCGCTACCACTTCGTGAAGCGGAGGCTCGAAGGAAAAGTGGTAGCGATATCGCTACCACTTCGTGAAGGGGAGGCTCAAAGGAAAAGTGGTAGCGAATCGCTACCACTTCATGAAGCGGAGGCTCGAAGGAAAAGTGGTAGCGATATCACTACCACTTCGTAAAGCAAAGGCACGAGACCAAAGTGGTAGCGATATCGCTACCACTTCATCGAAGGAAGGCTCGGAACCAAAGTGGTAGCGATATCGCTACCACTTTTTTAAAAAGAAGGCAAAGCATAAGTCGGTAGCGATATCGCTACAACGAGCTACTGTGGGCGTACGGACCAAGAACATGTCGCGATATCGTGACATGTCACAATTTCGTGACATGTCGCGTTATCGCGGCTAGGAAACGGAAGAGGCCAAAAGAAAATTCTGTCGAGATTTCCGTGGGAAAGCATTACGAAAGGTGTAGGAGACATAGGACACATGGCAGAAATGACAGAACCAGAGTAACATTTCATAACAACAGTTACTGGCTGTAGAGATCGAGCGTTATGATTGCATGCAAGGATTAGAATACCAAAAGGTGGGAATTGAAGCGAAGGGTCCCGGGAGTTGAAACGAAGCGTCATGGAGCAGCCGAGAACGCGCGACAGAAAGGTTAAATAGCAGAAATGTAGATGGATACAGAGGCTGGAGACTGTAACAAAAAAAAGCATTACTTATTGAAATAAAGGATTTTTCTTTGGTAACACGACTTTTGTGTGTAAAATCAAAAGGAGATCGAAGCCAAAACTATTGTTTTACTGTCAATATTTCCATTGCATCATTTTGTCTTGTATCTATTTCGTTTACGCCATGGGATGGGTTACGATAGGTGAATGGTAGAATGATGCAGTTATATCCTTTTCCTTAGAGTCTTGCATCTGATCTGATTAGATTGTGTGTTAGTACAGATCTGATCGGTTGGGTTGTTTTGGGGATTTCATCTCTTAACTTGGGATTTTGCAGGGAGGAGATCGTGAACCATTTTAATATCCTTCATTATTTTCCAGCTGATTCAAAATAACAGTTTCTGTTTTATTCCTTGATATGCTTAATTTCATGTCAGAGACTAACACTGAAATAACAGAACTATTGAATAGAAATAAAATGAACAGGTTAACCTTAGAATAAATTGTGAATATTAGAACATCAAAAGGATTTTTGTTTATTTATTTTTATTAATTAAACAAGTCAAGATTATAAAGTTCATTAAGAATCAACAAAGGCCCCTTGTTAACAACTATCTGCAGGATTTTGAGTTATTCTTGGATATATCAGTTGCATGTATTAAATTGAATTCATTTTTTTATATACGTAAAAGCTGTTTCACAAAGAAACTTGGAGAAATAATAAAAAGGAAGGAAAATAAAATAAATTATTTCTTTGCAAGAAAGAGTCTTTTGTTCGAGACTTTAAGTTGCGTGTTATTATTTGTAATATGACAAATTAACACTCAACAGGTCTCCACCATGGCGTCGAAGTCTGCCAATGAAAACTCATCTTCATAGCTCAATTGTGCAAGAGACTCTTCGATCAGGTCCACCTACTCTATCTCCTCCACTAGTGCATTCACTGGTTCGCTATTTTCTTCTTCGGACATCTTCTGCACAAGAAAGGAAGAAGGCTTTTCATTGTATATTTTTACCTTCTTTCCTTTGAATGGAACCTCTAGGTGAGAGTAATTCAGAGATAGATACCCACCCAGTTTAGTCATGAATTCTCTTGACAAACACATACTAAAATATGGCTCCAATTCGACTACAACTACCTCTTGTATGACTGTGATCTGAGGCATCTTATGTAGCCGAATAGGAATGTCCTTGATCACTCCCATGGTCTTCACTGGAGTCCCATCCAATTGGAGTACACCCTGACTGCTTCACGTATACTCCATTCTTATTTCTTCACAGACTGCCCTTGGCATGACTGTTGTAGCAGCCCCATATTCAATCATACAGTTATGTACAATATACCCTTCCATTTGTAGGGTTAGGTAGAACGGAGGTGGTCTGTTCTTCCCCATGATAGATGTGGATAGGGTCTACACAAGAGCAAGCGGTGCTACCCCTTTTGTGATGAGGCCTGGAAATGCCTCAATCATAACATGTTTTGAATGCTAAAAATGCCTATAAACTCTTATGTTTTATTTGATATGTTAGTTAAGTTGATTCAATATGATGTATATTAACCATTTTGCATGATCAATGTATTTGGAATATTATATGCTGATTTTGCAGCTTTTTGCATAGTTTTGTGTTCTTTTTGCTATGATTTGCTAAAATGGGATATGCTTATAATAATAGCAACATTTCACTAATCATGTTTTGATTTGTCTCAAGCAATTATTTCACATAAATCTGGCAATAGTGCAAGCAAACTGTTGTTGTGCAACAAAAACTGGTCTTTCCCATGTAAATTCCAGCCAGCTGTCCATAAATAGCAAGGCTTGGAATTCACATGTGGAAAAAGATGAAGACCATTGGAATTTGATATTAGGAGATAACCCACCTGAGATATGCAGAAGAAATCACTGGAAAAGCACACATTTGTTCATTCCGAAGTATCTTCGGAATGAACAGATATCTTCGAAATGAGAGAACATAGCATCTTCAGAATGAGCGGATCTTCGGAATGAAGAATGCATTATCTTTGGAATGAAGGATTGCAGTATCTTCAGAATAAAGGATTGTAGTATCTTCAAAATGAAGGATTGTAGTATCTTTGAAATGAAGAATGCAATATATTCGAAATGAGCGATCTTCGGAATAAGAATTGCATTGTCTTCGAAATGAAGCCACTTATCTTCGGAATGAAAACAGAATGTGCTTTTTGACTTGTTGACCGATTTTTGAAGCCATAAAAAGAGAAATAAAGGTTGGAAAAATTAAAGGAAAATATCTTCCATCCGTATTTGCCGTCATTGCCGACCAAAGCCATCATTAAGGGAAAGATCAAGTTTTAATCTTCTTCTAGGATAAAACCAGAATTTGTTGCAGCATTGTAGGATTAGATCTTTTGAGATATTCTTTGTTTGTAATCAGGCCTTAGGACATCTATAAATATTGCTCCCATTCAGGTTGAGCTAGGAAGAGAGTAGTAGCAACAGGAAGTAGAAAGTAAGGAAGCTAGCAAAAAGCAAAAAATAGGTAGAATTTGACTGTTACAGTCCTGTAATATGGTTTCAGCAGAATTATTGTAATCATGTTCTTTTATCAATAAAGTGCACCAGTTCTATTTCATATTGCTTGTGAATGAGTGTGATTAAGATTTAGAGATAAAGAGAGACTTATACCTTCTTCTAGACAAGGAGGCTGGCCACTTCTAGACCTAGGAGGAGGACTAACAAGCAAGTTTTTATTATGATTTTGCTGCAACAGAATGAGTTGTAGAACTTGTTATTTCAATTGCTTGTAAACAACTGACAATATTTGTAGTCTTAGTTTATTTATGCTTAGATTAATCTTGTGCTTAATGTTTTAGTTGTAATCTTTACCTTCAGCAAAGCTTCCACTTTATTTCAAACTGTTATTCCCAAAATTTATTGTTTTTCAACAATTTCCTACATTTTATGTTTTGCTGTCAAACCCTGCACAAAAGATTGACAACCTTCTGTTACAGATCCTTGAAAGTTTTTATTTCCACGTTATATTTAGAATTTCATTTCTACAAAAGTAATTATATTTCCTTTCTGCAATTAGGATCAGACTTTCAATTCTACAACTGTTATTTCTGCAATATAATTAGGTCTTATTCTGCAATTGTAATTAGGACTTCATTTTTGCAGTTAATGATTAGTTTCCAATTCTGCAACTTAGATTAAGATTTAATTCATGCAATTTAGATATAGGAATGTCTCAAAACCCCCCACACAACTGGTTCCACCAATAAGACTTGTTGCTCTAGATTGACCTAAGTTATAGCTGTTTCACTTATTTCGTAGATAGGCTTGTACACTGCCCTGGATTGACAAATTCGTTAAGAATTAATGATGGTATAATGACTAGGAATCATTTTGGTGCCGTTGTTGGGGAATAGTGTTGCCAAAAAAAAACAAACATTCCAATAGCTGTAATCAGACTAAGCTGTGAAAATTCAGGTTAAAATTTGAATACAACAACTGAGGAAGGTAACAACTATTGACTCAATTTATGTCATTCAAGAGGAAACATGAAAGAATAATTCTAGGGATGAAAAAGGTAGAACTACCCCAAAGGATCCCTGGCTTGTTCCATTAAGGAGATCTTCACGCTTAAGGGGTGAATCACCTGTGTTTGAACTACCAGAAATATTGATAGAAAAATCACCAGTCTCATCATCATTAGAACATTTTGAGAAAGGAAAATCACCAATTTTATCATCATCAAAATATCTTAAGGAAGAAAATTCATCAAACTCATCATCAACAGAGAGGCTTGGACCTCTTGAGAAAACAATTTGGAAAGCTTTAACTTCTCCTAGGAAACAGGAAACTATGGCAGAAGGAGGCAATATAGATGGCCAACATGGCTATGTCCATAATGAAGGAGATGATCAAGATATGATCCAACCTTCCGAAACATTTGAATATCCTATTCGTCTGAATCCAACACAAAACTCTCCCATGAAGACCATTTCACCTTCAGTACTTCCAACCTTTCGAGGTGTTGTATCTAAAGATCTTGATCAGTTTTTGTTTGAATTCAAGGTAGTATGTCAGACCTATGATTATATAAATGACAATCAGAAACTTAAGGTTTTTCCCTCAACACTCAAGGATTCAGCACTACGCTGGTTCATGAGCTTAGAGCCTAATTCCATAAGAACCTGGGATCAAATGGAAACTATATTTTTAGACAAATATCAGGAATATTGTCATGTAAGGAATAGGAAAGATGAGTTATTCAGAATCAAGCAGGAAGATGATGAGACATTAGAAGATTATCTTGATAGATTCTCCTTTGTTCAAAGGAGATGTGGACTTATAGAACCAAAATTATGTAAAACCATATTTTTTAGAGGATTGCAAGATGAATCCAGAGAATTTTTGGACTTAATGGGAAAAGGGGATGTAACCACTCTCAGTAATGAGGAAATTATGGATCTCTGCAGGAATTACTCTCGCACTAAGCAGAGAAGAAGAAAAAGCTGCACAAATGGCACTGATGTGAAGGACCTGATAGAGGAACTTGCAAATTTCAAAACTGATATTCTAGTGCACCTAAACACTACTTTGGGGGAAATGTCTGCAAAAGCAAAAAACACAAAACCCTTGGTAATTTATTGCCCAAGATGTAGAAGTAAACATGCTTTGCAGGAATGTCCTTTGAATAAAACATCTATCTCAACCATTTGTAGTATTTGTTCAAAAAGGCATTCAACTTAACAATGCCACCTGCTACCACAACTCAAAACTATGTTAGAAAATCAGACTGAGGAACTCAACTATATTGGACCAAAACAAGGGGGAAATTTCTCTCAATACCAAAATCCCCCTTGTTTTCCTACAAATTGGGGGTATAATCCTAGTACTATGCCCTGGGGACAATCAGAACCACCCCAATGTCCTTGGAATTATCCTAAATGGAAAAATTCCTAAGAATGGCCACAAGAAAATTGGAGTAACCCAGCCTGGAATCAGAATCAAAACAACCCCTCATGGAATCAAAACAACCCATCTTGGAATCAAAACAATCCTGCTTGGAATAAATCAGACTAATCCACATTGGATGCAAAACCAACCATAATGGAATCAGTAATACCAGTCCTATCCAAGGCAACAAAGGAATCAAGGTCAAACTCAGCATTTGTTGCCTGCACCTAATCAAAATTTCCAAGAAAAATAGTAGCAAACACAGCAAGTGAAACAACCTCAAATGCCAGCTCAACCAGTCACTAATCCAAACAGTGTGAGACAAACACCTCCTGTCTATGTGGCTGAAGCTAAAGAAAATGTTGAAATTAATGTTCTTGATTGTAGTAACGTCCAACTTCGTTCAGGAAAAGTTGTACCTAAACCAGTTTCAAATGAAATCAAAGAAAACAAAGAGCAAGAATCATTGGAACCAGAGAAATTCCAACCAAAAATGGAGACATAAGAATCATTGGAACCAAAAAAAATCCAACCAACAATAAAGAAAGAGACAAAACCATAGGAAGAACAATTACCAAGGATAGTTCCATATCCTAAAATATTTAATGCAATACCAAAAACTTCTGAGTCAGAATTGGTCAAAGAACTCAAAAAGTTGACTATATCATTGCCCTTATTGCAAGCCATTAAGGAAATACCAGAGATTAATAGTACTATCAAAAATTTATGTGTTAAAAGAGCAGGAAGAAAAAAGAAGGCATTTCCCAAAACTGTGCAGGTTGAAGGGAAGATAGCTGATCTCTTATCTGGAAAACTAGTACCTCCAAAGTATAGTGATCCAGGAAGCCTAGTTATCACAGTCACCATAGGTTCAGTACCAATATCAAATATCTTAGTATATCTAGGATCTGCAATAAATGTCATGACCAAGGATACAATGGAACAATTACAGCTCAAACATCTTAGCCCCACATTTACAGTTTTAGAAATGGCTGATAGGTCAGTTGCAAAACCTGAAGGTATCATTGAAGATGTTCCTATAGAAGTTTCTTCTTGGGAATTCCCTGTAGATTTTTTGGTTTTACAACCAAGAAATTCAGCACATGGATATCCCATTATTTTAGGAAGACCTTGGCTTGCAACTGTAGCAGCCTTCATAGACTGCAGATCTAGAAATATGACTATTTCAAATGGTATTGATCTGAAACAGATTTCTTTATATCCTCCTGCAAAACCATCTAGAAAATTTTTAGGTCAGTTATGGTTTTTTGACTCATATGAAGAACCAGAAGAGGTCATTTCTACACTAGCTACCTTAGTAGTAAGAGAACACATAAAAGACCTCAGTGACACAAAAAATTTAGAAAATGAAACAATCCTGATGAATGTTTTGCATGAACAAGGTTTAGAAGGAGAAGCAACAAATATCCAACAGTTGTTAAATAATGAGGAGAATAAAAAATCTGAAGATGAACCATTTGTAATATCACAGGGAAACTCTATTTCACTACCACATGGATGGCACCATCATATGATTTTTCCTTCTCACTATTCCATACAAGATATGCTTCCCTCAAGCAGCAATAAAATAGAAACTGCTTCTTTTCTCCCAACTCAGCAGTGTCCTCTTAATCCCTTAATCACCAAGTATGAAGGAGTGAATTCAGTCCTTCTAAATACAAAACAAATAGAAGTCCAACCAAGCAAATTTTTGAACATTTATAGCCAACTTACTAGGGAAGAGGAAGAAAAATTAATAGTTGTCTTGCAGAAGCATGTTCATGCTTTTGCTTGGAACTACAAAGATATGTCAGGAGTTCATCCTGATATATGTACCCATAGAATCTATACTGAAGAAGTCAAGCCAGTTAGACAACCTCAGAGAATATTGAATCCTGCCTTAAGAGATATTGTGAAAGAAGAAATTGAAAAACTTCTGGAAGTAGGATTCATTTACCCAATTTCTGATAGCCAATGGGTTTCTCCATTGGTAATAGTTCCTAAGAAAAATGGAAAAATGAGAGTATGCATAGACTATAGAGAGTTGAATAAGGTGACATACAAAGACCATTTTCCATTACCTTTCATAGATCAGGTGTTAGATACTCTTGCTGGAAAAAGATATTTTTGTTTTCTTGATGGATTTAGTGGATATAATCAAATTCAGATTGCACCTGAAGATCAAGAAAAGACAACTTTTACATGTCCTTGGGGAACATTTGCCTATAGGGTTTTACCTTTTGGTTTTTGTAATGCCCTAGCAACTTTTCAGTGAGCAGTCCTAGCAATTTTTGCTGATCTGACCACCAAAAGTGTTGAAATATACATGGATGATTTCATAGTATGTGGACAGACTTTTGATTTTACATTGAAAAATCTTGACAAAGTCTTAACTCATTGTGAAACATACCGGTTATCCTTGAATCTAGATAAATGCTTCATGATGATGAAGGAAGGGATAGTTCTTGGTCATCACATCTCTCCTGAAGGGATCCAAGTTGATCCAAAGAAGGTGGAAATTATCAAGAATCTCCTTCCTCCTAAAACTCAGACTAATGTCAAAAGCTTCCTAGGACACATTGGTTTTTATCACAGGTTTATTCCCAACTTTAGTACAATAGCCAGTCCTATGTTTGCCCTATTGACTAAAGATTTTGAATTCTCCTAGACTGCAAAGTGTCAGGAAGCATTTGAAGCTCTGAAAGAGAAATTAATAACTCCACTTGTGCTCAGAGGACCTAATTGGACATTACCATTTCACATACAGATTGATGCCTCCAATACAGCAATTGGAGCAGCATTAGGACAAATTGACAATGGTGAACACTATACCATATACAACATTAGCAAGAACTTGACAGGAGCCGAGAAAAATTATACAATAACTGAGAAGGAATTCCTAGCAGTAATATATGCCATCAAAAAATTCAGGCATTACATCACAAGTTATCAAATATTTATTCACACAGATCATACAACCATTAAGTATTTGATGAATAAACCTATGGTAAGTGCAAGAATTATTCATTGGTTTCTATTGCTACAAGAATTTGATATCACTATAATCAAAAAACCAAGAAAAGCTAATGTTGTGGCAGATTTCTTGTCCAGGTTGCAGAACATAGATGAAGGGGAATTAGTTGATGACACTTTTCCTGATGAAAAACTATTTGCTATATCAGTCCAATCACCTTGGTTTGCAGATATAGCCAATTATTTGGTCACAAGGAAAGTTCCTCCACATTTCACTTCAAAACAAAAAAAAACAATTGATTAAACAAAGTTCTTCTTTTGAATGGATTAAGGGTATGCTTTTTAAGTGTAGTCCTGACCATGTGTTACGTAGATGCATCTGAAAGGATGAAGTGTATGATATCCTTAGAGCTTGTCATGATGAACCCTCAGGTGGACACTATTCTGTAAAAAGCACAGTTAGGAAAATTCTAGGGACAAGATATTATTGGCCATCTCTTCACAAGGATGTGAAAAAGTACATTAGGCATTGTGATGCATGCCAAAGAATGGGGAAACCCACTCATACAAATGAGATGCCACTGTAGCCTCAAATGGTTTTAGAACCATTTGAGAGGTGGGGGCTTGATTTTGTAGGACCTATTGATCCACCTTCTCAAGGAAAGGTGCATATTCTAGTATGCACTGATTACCTGACAAAGTGGGTAGAGCTGCATGCTTTCAAACATGCTCATGAAGAAAAGGTCGTTGATTTCTTGTATACTCAGATTTTTCAAAGATTTGGAGCTCCATGGTCTATCACCATAGACCAAGGACCCCAATTTGCATCCAAAGTCATAAAGGCACTTACAGAATTATAAATCAAACATAGGAAATCATCACCTTACCACCCACAAGCCAATGGCCAGGTTGAGGTAACAAACAGGGAACTAGAATGCATTTTGACAAAAACAGTAGCTTTTCATAGGAGAAATTGGCTAGATAAATTACCTGAAGCAGTTTGGGCCTACAATACTACTTAGAAGTCCACTACTAGATTCACACCTTATGAACTAGTCTTTGGTAAAAAGCCTCTCTTGCCTATTGAATTTGAGCTACTAACATTGCGCACAGCACTGGAAATCGGAATTGAATTGTCACAGGCACAGACAGACAGGATTCTATAGCTGAATGCATTGGATGAACTTAGATTGGATGCTCTGCACCAAACTAAGGTAATTCAAGAGCAGAGGATGTTGTGGCATGACAGTCACATTTAGCAGAGGAAACTTCAACAAGGAGATTGGGATTTACTATTTGATTCTCGCTATGAATACTTCCCTGGAAAACTGAGAACTAGATGGTTGAGACCTTACTGGATTGAAGAGGTATTTGACAACGAAGCAGCTCGTCTATCCCCTATTGATGGATCATGAAGAAAGTTGGTAGTAAATGGACACAACCTCAGAGTGTACCATACATATCTGACTAAAGATGAATTATTGCATCAAATTGATAGTTTGGATACACAACAGGTGGAAGAGATTCCCTCTTCCACTTCAAAACAATCAACATGATCATGGATTTCAAGAAAAAGTAGAAAATACAAAAAAATCATAAAAAATAGAAAACAAAAATATGAATAAATTCTGAGTATGAATTCCTTCATGGGCATGGTTTTAGGAGAAATCATGAAATTCCTTCATGGGCATAGTCAGGATCAAGAAAAAAAAAGAGAAAAAAAGAGAGAAAAGGAGAGGTAAAAAAAAAAAAAAAGAGAGAGAAAAATGAATAACTCAACAGTGAAAACCTTTTCTTAAGGCACTACTGGGTTGGTATGCATGAAAACTAGTTTTTTGGCATGCATAACCTTGAGAAATTTCTAAACCATCATTGTAAAAATTCACCAAGTGCACTTGTTTTGAAATGTTGTAGAAAATCTCAGAGAATATCAACAAAGGCAGTCATTATTCAAAACTAGCATTAACTGTTTTTATCAGGTATATATTTCTTACATTTCTTCATTGTAAAATGATTGGTATATAGTATATGAAAATTAACCATTAGCATAAAAGGTATTCATAAGAGTTGGCATACTTAAAACATGTTTTGAAAATGAAAATATTGATTTCTACCTAATCTTTGGAACAAGGATGCCAAAAACAGTGTCTGCTGTATTATTTTCGGATTGAAATTGTCTTCGAAATGACAGAAAAATGAATGTTGCACTTTGTCTTCAGAAAGAAACTTTGTCTTTGGAATGACAAATTATCTTTAGAATGAAACTTGATCTTCAGAATGACAACTTGCTGCATCATCTTCGGAATGAAGTTCTGTCTTCGGAATGAAGATCTGTCTTCGGAATGATGATTTACCTTCGCAATACAGCCTGATCTTCGAAATGAGGATTGATCTTCGGAATGAGGATTAATATTCGGAATGAAGATTTAAAATTGCAAAGAGGATTTGTCTTTGAAATGAAGACCTATCTTCGAAATGAAGTTATAATCTTTGAAATGAGGATTTGTCTTCAGAATGAAGACTCGTCTTCGAAATGAAGTCATAATCTTTGGAATGAAGTTTTGTTTGCACAATAAGTTATAATCTTCGGAAAGAGCATTTCCATGTGGCATCCAAGAAGACAAGGTACGACAAAATCAAACTCTTTTAGTTGCATACGATAAAGGAACACGTGTCAGTTAGCACATGGTTTGTTTTTGCACCCATTGGGAAGTACCAGAATTACGGAGGGCATGACCAACCATATGCCACCAATTTTTAATGACAATAATCATGCACATGAGAATCTATGTACTGAACAAAAAAATTAAAACTAAATGAGGTGGATCTGACGGCAAGGACGTCCAAGCAATCATTGACAGACAGGTGTTCAGTGCGATAGTAAAATGTGTGCCACCTTTCTTTTCGAAGACATGTTTATGAAGTACAGTGCTCAGGTTACGGTTCATTCTGAAGAAGAAGACGAGAAATAAGGCAACAAATGTTTCAAACTAAAACTCTACAAATCTACAACATAAAACCCAGAGATCCAGCAAAGAAATAGCAGCAGTAGTGAACAAAAAAGATGGGGCAAAAGATCAGAACAGAACCTATAGATACCACCTACCTCCGAGAAAATTCGACAATCATGTAGATTTTTGAAGATGGAGGGTTTATGCCATTTTTGGATAAGTTTAATGGGTCTTCTGAAGATTTGGCTAGCATGTTTGCCCATACATTCAGAAACAATCGAGCACATGTAAACGGCATGACTATTGAGGTAAGCCCTAAAATTTTAAGTCAGATTACTGAGCTGCCATTAGAAGGGATTTCAATTTCTAGATCTGGCAAGAATACATTGGCAAATGTAGTTAATCAGTTTATAGAAGAAAATGATAGAGAGCCAGAATATTTAACCCATAACAACATATGCAAAGGGTTAAAAAGGGCCAGCCTGTAGGAACCTTGGGATGAAGTAGCCACCTAGGTAATTAAATTCCTAACCTATGAAGGGTAGTATGTGTTGTTTTCAGGGCATCATCTACGAATTTTGAACCATCTCAGACATGGTGAGCAACAACCAAAATTTAGGGTAAATCTTCCCCTGTATCTGTATCAAGAATTAAAAAACATGGCAAAGAGATATCAAGAGGGCAAAGGAAGCCTTCGCCACCATGGCCTCATCAAACTAGTTTGCCAACACCATTTTAGAGGAAACCTTAGGAGTTTTGATAGGTTTTACTCTACCCTAAATGATGTCATTTTTAGGGATGAAGATGAGGAAGAAGAAGAACCAGATACTGCTGATGTTACTACAGAAGAAGAAACAACTACTGCAGAAAATGTTGTAGAAGATGCTGCAAAAGAAACTGCAGAAGGTGCCCCTGAAGCTGTTACAGAACTACACCCAATAGCAGCAGCAAAAAACCTTGCTCCTGAACCCTCAACTTCACGAACCAAGAAACAAAAGAGAATAGGATCTGGAACTGACAGCAGAGCAGAAAAACAAAAGAAAGTTCATTTTTCTGTAGTGACCACTGATTTGATAGAACAGAGAAGTGAAGCACTTAACCAAATAGAGGCAAAAACAACAAGGGAAATAGAGGCATCTAAAACTGACCCCATGATCCCTGCTGTCACCAGAAAATAGAGCAAAAAGAAGAAGTTTGCATCTAGAACTAGGAGGTCTACAAGAATCCATTTGAAAGAAACAACGAACAGGTTATGGAGGAAGAAGATAGACCAAGCAACCCAGATGTCACAGAGATTCAACCAGCCTCTGAAAACTTTCTAGAATTCCCTAAACAGATAGCTAAGATAGAAACTGAGCAGGATGGTTTGGAGGAGGCTATAGTTCAATAGGCTACAGATATGGTGGATACAATCATAAGCAGTTTCATAGAACCTGTTGAACAAGAGCAATTTGTTGTAGAAGAAGAGATAATGGTTGAATAGCCAACTGCAATTGATCTGTCTACATCAGATTTTGAGGCAGAAATAGAAGTGGAAGACATCACAGAGCATCTGAGGGCAGCAAGAAGTGTTGTCAGAATAAAAACCAAGTGGATTGAGGAGAAAGAAAGCATCATTGAGATACAGGAAAGAAAAATTGTAGAGTTACAGTAAGAAGTGGCAGAACTAAGAGAGAAGCTGTCACAATTTGAAAAATAGCCAGTTGTATCCATTAATGAAGACAATTTAGCTCAATTGCTTCTGGGTCTATCAAGGGCAGATGACTCTGTTGAGACAGACATGGGCATTCATTCTGAAGTAGTACCCCTTCATTCTGAATAAGTGCCTGTTCATTCTGAAGTAGCACCATCTCATTCTGAAGCATTGCTTTCTTGTTCTGAAGATGCTTCATAAATGGTAAAGAGCATAGCAGAGGATGTTGAAGATGAGCCACCAACACAGGAACAGTCCCAGTAGCAAGAAAATGTTCAAGTAAGTACTCCTATTAAGGTCCTTGCATTTCAAACTATTACACTCTCAGTAGAAACAACAGATAAGGGGGTACAAGTAGAATTACTATCTGATGATAACCCCATAGAAATAGCAAATAAGGAGGTACAGGTAGAATTATTGATAGATGATCAACCAGTAGAAGTGGTAGAAAAAGAAGTTCAAGTTGATATGATACCTAGGATTCCACCTATAATCAGACCACCTAATACTGTGTCTCTAGAGCAGTACAATGCAGACATAGCTAGCTGGATGATTAGATATGAGCAGCTTACCACTAAAACTAAAAAGTTCAAATTGGAAGCAAAACAGCTAGAGGCCAAGGAAATAGAAATTCAGGCATTGAAAGAAAAGGTGTCTAACTTATGCCAAATTGCTAAATTTTTAGTCCAATTTAGACGACCAGCCAAATTTTACAGCCTTATTTTGAAGGAAAAATACCTCAGATGGCAGGTCATGAGAATTAGTTCAAACCTCCCATATAAATTGGACACAACTACAGACTTCCTGGAGGCATATTTTGACAGTCCTTTTGAGCAGAAAAATCTCCTGTGTGAACTGTTTTTACACAGTTTCTTCATTCCAGAGGAAGTTGAGTCTCATCCTCAAATCCACATTGGAGATGTTCAGTTGAGAGCATTTATGTCTACTTTGCAGAATTAGCTTTACTGGGATCAAGAGAAAAAGCAGAACAAAGAAATTGAAACAAGGGCTGAGTTGTTAGTTAGAGAAATCCAGCCAAATCACCTAGTTATCACCAGGCAGCACTTCTCAATGATGAACAGGGATGATATAAAGAGGATGTACTTGAACAACTTAAGGGACTATGTGGCAGGCTCAATAATTTCTATGATCACAATTTTTTCTCAGCATTGTCAGTGTGCAGAGACAGATGGGCTAAAATTTCCATGTCTTTGAGAAAAAGAGAACCCATCTCCCCCATCAACTTAGAATGGTCCAGAAGAAGAGTAGAAGGTGTAATCTAGCCGATTGAAATCATGCAACATAACTGGATAGGTCTTAGGTTTAGGCCTCCAACCATCATTACTCCAGTTCCATTCTACTTTGAGGAAGATGCCCAACCTAATGAACAATTTGAAGACTGGCTCAAAAACATTCAAGAAAATAGGGGGTATTATATAGGCAATAAATTATTCTACAAGTCATGGAATCTAAACATGGACATATGTGATTCCATAGCCCAACAGAATGCATGAGGGCATGCATTAATATAAGTTGGGGGGAAAATGATGAGGCCTGGAAATGCCTCAATCATAACATGTTTTGAACACTAAAAATGCCTATAAACTATTATTTTTTATCTGATATGTTATTTAAGTTGATTCAATATGTTGTATATTAACCATTTTGCATGATCAATGTATTTGGAATATTATATGCTGATTTTGCAGCTTTTTGCATAGTTTTGTGTTTTTTTTGCTATGATTTGCTAAAATGGGATATGCTTAGAATAATAGCAGCATTTCACTAATCATGTTTTGATTTGTCTCAAGCAATTATTTCACCTAAATCTGGCAACAGTGCAAGCAAACTGTTGCTGTGCAGCAAAAACTAGTCTTTTCCATGTAAATTCTAGCCAGCTGTCCATAAATAGCAAGGCTTGGAATTCACATGTGAAAAAGATGAAGACCATTGGAATTTGATCTTAGGAGATAACCCACCTGAGAGATGCAAAAGAAATCATTGGAAAAGCACACATTTGTTCATTCCGAAGTATCTTCGAAATGAACAAATATCTTCGGAATGAGAGAACATAGCGTCTTCGAAATGAGCGGATCTTCAAAATGAAGAATGCATTATCTTTGGAATGAAGGATTGTAGTATCTTCAAAATGAAGGATTGCAGTATCTTCAGAATGAAGGATTGTAGTATCTTTAGAATGAAGAATGCAGTATCTTCGAAATGAGCGATCTTCGAAATGAGAATTGCATTGTCTTTGGAATGAAGCCACTTATCTTCGGAATGAAAACAGAATATGCTTTTTGACTTGTTGACCGATTTTTGAAGTCATAAAAAGGGAAATAAAGGTTGGAAAAAGTAAATGAAAAGATCTTCCATCTGTCTTTGCCGTCATTGCCGACCAAAGCCATCATTAAGGGAAAGATCAAGTTTTAATCTTCTTCTAGGATAAAACCAGAATTTGTTGCAGCATTGTAGGATTAGATCTTTTGAGATATTTTTTGTTTGTAATCAGACCTTAGGACATCTATAAATATTGCTCCCATTCAGGTTGAGCTAGGAAGAGAGTAGTAGCAGTAGGAAGTAGAAAGTAAGAAAGCTAGCAGAAAGCAGAAAATAGGTAGAATTTGACTGTTACAGTCCTGTAACAGGGTTTCAGCAGAATTATTGTAATCATGTTATTTTATCAATAAAGTGCACCAGTTCTATTTCATATTGCTTGTAAATGAGTGTGATTAAGATTTATAGAGAAAGAGAGACTTATACCTTCTTATGGACAAGGAGGCTGGCAACTTCTAGACCTAGGAGGAGGACTAACAAGCAGGTTTTTATTCTAATTTTGCTACAGCAGAATGAGTTATAGAACTTGTTATTTCAATTGCTTGTAAACAACTGACAATATTTGCAGTCTTAGTTTATTTATGCTTAGATTAATCTTGTGCTTAATGTTTTAGCTGTAATATTTACCTTCAACAAAGCTTCCACTTTATTTCAGACTGTTATTCCCAAAATTTATTGTTTTTCAGCAATTTCTTGCATTTTATGTTTTTTTGTCAAACCCTGCATAGAAGATTGACAACCTTCTATTACAGATCCTTGATAGTTTTTATTTCCACATTATATTTAGACTTTCATTGCTACAAAATTAGTTAGATTTCATTTCTGCAATTAGGATCAGACTTTCAATTCTACAACTGTTATTTTTGCAATATAATTAGGTCTTATTCTGTAATTGTAATTAGGACTTCATTTCTGCAGTTAATGATTAGTTTCCAATTCTGCAACTTAGATTAAGATTTAATTCATGCAATTTAGAGATAGAAATGTCCCAAAACCCCCCACACAATCGGTTCCACCAATAAGACTTGTTGCTCTAGATTGACCTAAGTTATAGTTGTTTCATTTCTTCTTTCATAGATAGCCTTGTACACTGCCTTAGATTGACAAATTCATTGAGAATTAATGATGGTATAACGACTACGCATCATTTTGCTTTAATTATCTTCAATGATTCTTGTAGCAAGTTGACCTGTCAGGGTAGTTGCAGTGCATCATACAAGCTGATCTTGGCTAGGATCTTCTTCAATTCCTCTATGATGTTGTATGCCAGAGATTTGAGCACTTTGGGTTCCTTTCTGGGTTCGTATCAGGTACGATATTGCTTTGTAGCTTCAACTCTTTGCCACTTGGTGAGGGAAGGAAACTTGAGCTTTTCCTTAGCCTGCTCCTTAGCTTCCACCTGAGGTGGTTCAACAAAGGCCTTTTGAGCCTTTTCTTTGACTGGTGCAGGCGAAGAAGCTTCGCTTGGGGCCGAAGTAGATGATTGTCCCTTCTTGGGCAAAACTTGCTCTTTTGCAGGAGCCATCTGAGTGGCATTCATTTCTATTGCCTTCCTTCCTCCTCTGGTAAGTACTGCAATGGGCTCCTCCTCATCGATTGCCAGGTTTTGACTCATCTACCTAATGACGTTCACTTGACCGCTATGGCTACTGCTCGCCAGCGTTTGTACATAGTGTTGGTGTAGGGTGCAAGTATTCTCTTCATGCGGATCGTTGCACGTAGAGCACAAATATACATAATCAGAAGTGCTCGGAGCTTCATCAATTGTAGCATTCCTTGCCACAGCCTTCCCTTACTGGACTGCTTGGTCTTTGGTAAGTGCAAGCATAGGATAAGGTCTTCTCGGTTGGAATTCCTGCTGCACTTGCTTCTTCTTTACAATGGTCATGTCATTTGACAACATCTTAACCGTAGAGTTCAGGGACTGCATCTCCTACAAAATTTTGGTCTGTATATCATCGGCTTTCAGAACGATTGGTAAGGAAGCCATCGTCAGTATTAGAGGCAAGGTAGGGAGTTGAGGTGGTGTTGGCAGCACAGGAAAAGCTGAAGTGACCATGGGCTGTGGAGTTGAAAATGTAGGGAAATGGATCTATGGAGCAGTGATTTGAGACACAATAGGATTTGGATTCCAAGATGAAATTGGGAGTGCGGGGGTGGTGGATATCTGCAAAGCGACTGCGCTTGCATACTGGAGTTGTAAGAATTCGGGAAGTATAGGCATCGGCATCCTTTGGGGGAGCTTCCCCACAGCTATTAAATCCATCTCCGCTCTCTTAGCTAACTCGTACAACTTGGGGAAAGTATTAATGTTAGAATATCTTACCATGAGCCCGATATCGGGGTTGAAAGCCCAAAGGAAATAGAGTGCTGCAACTTCATTGGTTGGCCAAAGTCCAACTGGCACTCTCTGCCATGTTTGAGCGAACCGCACATTGAAATCTATGATCTCCTCTTGTGGACTTTTGATTGAAGTGAACTGGTGCAGCAGAGAGGTAGGATCACATGATTCATTGAAGTTTCCCATCAGTTGATCAGCTAACTGATCCCATCTCATAATACTACCGAGTGGTAGAGATCTATAGCAATAGAGGAGTTTCCCTCTAAGGGAAAGGACCAGAAGCTTTACCATAATCGGCTCTTCGATAATGTCATGGATCGCCGCCAAAGATATTATATCCTGGATGTGTTCCAGGGTGGTCTTCCCAGTTCCATCGAACATTGGGATTTTTTTTATGGTAGTAGGCGACACTTGTCCTTGTCCCACTAGATTTATATGTGATAAAGAATCCCATGCTGGAGACAATTTGGGTGGTGGTGGCTGCTGCATGTGCTATTGTTGTTGTTGTTGTTGTGCCATATTTGCTCCCAGATTTCCCAAAGCTCCCCCTTGACTTCTAATAGGACAACTAATAGGAATAGAGGGGCTAGGATTCTTTGAAGAGTTGGGAGTATTGGGAGGAAAGCTAGATGTTGTACTATCATAAGTTGAGCTTTTTCTGTCAACATAGGATGCTCCTTGCAGTAGGAACTCAGGGGTGATCAACCTTGATTGTTCCCCGAAAGCATCAATATCTAGCTCAAAGAACTCGGTTTCCTCTCCTTTATTCTTAACTCTCCATCTCATTTGCATGAAGGCACAAAATTTTGGTACTGGTCTTTACGACTTAAATATTCTTGGGTAAACAAAGTCGCCAGATGCTAAGAGTCTCTCGGTAATGAGAGCATCGGTTCTCACTACCACTAGTTAGGTGAGACTGACCAGGTCACATCGAGAACTGGTTAGAACTATTGGCCCCGGTGTAGATGGGATTGTGCGTTAAAATATGGGACCTTGACTGGTTATGGATCTTCCTAAGACAAATACAGTCGGTCCCACCGGGCGTGCCAGAAACTGTTGGTCATCAAATCCGCATAGGAAAGGACTTTTGGTGTAAGTGTACATGCCATGGACCTGCGACCAACATTGAAAGGCCGAGGGGAAGAGATGCCCCTCATGCCAATCTTCGGAGAAGGCTAGCTCCTATGCTAAACTACTTTTGGGGTTTGAGACAAGAGTGCAGGAAAGAGATAAACAGAGTAAGGGTTAGGAAAAGAAATAAAAAGGAGTAAGGGTTAGAGAAAGAAATAAAAAAGAGTAAGGGTTAGAAGATGATGATTTAATATGGGAGAGAATAGGAAGCATGATCACTAACAAATAACTTGAATAGCAGCAAGTAACACTAAGAGTGAAATGAAAGAAATGTGGTATCCACCTTCCTATGTATCCTCTCGAACGAGTTTCAGGACACTGTCCCCGATCGCACACCAGACGCAGAGTTCAGCATCCAACATATAAACGAAGAGAGATAGAAGAATCAAGCAATCCAGGAAGCATAAAAGAAATTCAATACAACACTTATCTACTCCTATGTATCCTTCCAAACGAGTTTTAGGACACTGTCCCCAATCGCATACCGGACGCAGAGTTCAACATCTCGGTTTACAAATAGGAAGAGATAGAAGAATCAAGCACATAATGCAGCATAAAAGAGAAGAATTGAGCTCAAAGTCTCTTAGTATTAATTGCAGGACATCAAGTTACAATAGATTTCTAGTAGATAGTTCCCCCCCCTTTTCAATTACAATGCCTGGGTTTTTATAGAGGACCCGAGCCTCTAAATCATAATTACACAGCAAAGAAGAGTACGCCCTCGAGCTCTAAAAATTTGGCCTTCCTCGGCTCTTGCGACTGAGCTTTCAAATCTGTTACCAAAACTAGAAACTGTGATTGGGTCAACCATGGAAAGGTGCATTGATGGGTCATCTGGATGTCCTTGGTCTCCGGGTACAGTGCTCGAGTGGCCACCATACTCATTGGGTTCTCCATCATGGCTTGATACTTCGCTTTTGATTGCCAAAAATGAGCAGCGGGCTTGCTAGGCACGAAAAAATGCATTTATGAGGCACTTGATCACCTCGAGAAGATACCCAACTTGGAATGTGTGCCCATGAAGCACTTCGCTAAGTCTTCATCCATTACTTCACTTCGCAATGGTTCTAGGCCAAAGCAAAACTCCTCTTTGATATGTACTTTGCAGGATTGAGCTTCGCAAAATTGCTTCGGGGGTGGGGAGCACCGAAGCATATCTCCTTCGCAAAATGGTCTTCTTCGCCCTTGTCGTTTTGCTGACAAAATTGCTTTGCTGATGCCTTGGAGAAGTACTTCGTCGCGATCCTCTTCAAAATTGTGGTTCAAAGAGATTTTGGTCGAAACACATTCTTGCCTTCAAAATGCTTCGTTTCTCTTGGCTGCCAGAACTTCGGTTGAAAATGCTTCAAGTAAAAACTAGCCAAAGTGAATGCTTCGCTAGGTTTTTCGTCAAAGTGGAACTTTTTCGGGTGCGAGGAGGCCCAAAGTAGATGCTTTGGCAACTTTCTGGTGAAGTAATCTTCGATGTTCCCTTGGATTCTGCTTCGCTGGTGCCTTGGCCGAAGTAGTTGTTGGAAATGTTTTAGGCCCGAAGCCCTTTTCGTCGGTCCTCTTGCATTTTTCTTCGGCAGAACTACTTAGCAAAATTTTCACCCGAAGTAGTGTTGGAAATACTTCGGGTGTGAAGCAGTGTCATTTTCTTTGGCAAAGCTTTTTTCTCTAGTTTGTTCGGTAGCAAAGCTTTTTCTCTTTCTATTTTTTTATACAAAGGTGTGGCTTTGAAAGCCAAAATTGCTGCAACTTTTCAAAGCAAAAACTTTACACAACACTATACAAAACTTGTTTCTTATCTACCCCCTGAGAAATGTGACAAAATTGTCAACAGTAACAATGGGCAAAAGAACATTCAATACAACAAGGGTTGCTACCACAAATATTTTCTTCAAGGGATGTACCCACAAATATAAAGGTACACGTGCTAATGTGTATGACTTCACCCTTCTTACGAGGTAAAAATATAGTCCTTTGTGAAGGTGGTAGCTTGGAAAGATCCAGAAGAGGCTTTTGAGGAAGTGGATTAACCTAAACTCATAATGAAACATCAATGAGAGGTTCCCTACTCACTTTAAGATTTTTCATGTTGCTTGGTTATGTGAGATGAGGAAACTGATGGGTATAATTTAATATCATATTGAGCTTGCTAAACCATCAAATAATATTCAAATGGGTGAGGGTTTCCCATAATAGTTACCCATTGATATTTATATTTGAACTTCAAAAACTGATGAAAATTAGAAGGGACCACCCTCATTGCATGGATCTAAGGGCATCCGAGAAGCAAATTAAAAGATGTAGGATAAGAGACCACATAGAACAAGGTATCTAATGTCTTAGTTCCAACCCTGAGGGGGAGGTATATAATACCATAAGCTTATTAGGACTCATTGTTGAAATCTTTGATGATGATATCAGATTTAGTTAAGTCTTCCTCTTTTAATCCAAACTTTTGAAAGAATTGGTAAGTGCATAAATTGAGGGAAGAGCCATTATCAATCAAAATATATTTGATAAAAGTTTCCCCAATAAATGTAGTAATGTAGAGGGAAGAATCTCCCTATAATTTTTAGGAAGGCTTATCATCGTCTAATAATGTGATATGATGTATCCTAAGAAAACTTACAACATTAACTATAGTACTAGGGAAAATATCTTCAGGAATAGATTTTTGTCTTAAAATTTTCGACAAAAGCTTCCCTATTAATAGGAGAAGTTTACAAAATCTCTAAGAGGGATATCTTGGTCAGGGTACTAGCAAACTATTGTTGAATATCAAAGGAGACTTTAGGTTGTGGCTTCAACACTAAAGTTGTGTTTTCTATTATCGTGTTCCTTTTTTGGGTATTCTTCAAAACTAAGGTAGGTTTCAATGGTGGGTTGGATGAAGAACTTGTCTCCTACTAATAATATTTATTTATTTTATTCTATGCTTGTTACCTTGTGGTTACTGCTATCATACCAACCATATTATCATAGGGAGGTGGCACATTCTGATATGACACTTGATTAGCTTCCTGTTGACCATGCTTAGGGAGAGGATCTTGGAAGATCCTCATGTCTTGATTAGTTGTGGGTGATTGTTGAGTAAGAGGTTGATTTTTTATTGGATTTGTGGGTCAAGAACATTCTATGACAAGTCATCCTTCATCAATTATATCCTTAACCACATGTTTCAACCTCTTATAAGAGTTTTTCTAGTGCCCCTTCACTCTATGATATTCACAATGTTGACCAAGTTCATACCAATTAGTTGTCATATCAGGTTACCTTATGGGAGGCAACTCAATCATATTAGCTTCCAAAACATGTTGTAGTACCACATTCATAGGCATGTTGAATCTTGTAAAATTCCTTTGTGGGAATTTTTGGGGTTGGTTAAGCACCATATTTTGTAGGGTATTAACAACATTGTTAATAGACCTACTTTTGGTTACCCCATCACCAACCACATGCTTGTTTTTATACTAATTTTTAATGGTCCTATCTTCTTTTACTTTAAGCTAACCTCTTCTTATAAGGGCTTGCTCTACCCTTCTTGCCAAATATATAGCTTGGTCAAAATATGTGATAGTTGTAGTTTCTAATTCATAAGAGATCTGTTCTTGCAAGTTTCCAATAAATATCTCAAGCATGTATCCATGAGGTAAGGTATATCTCAAGCATCCACCTAGACTCCAATGAGACAAGAATTCTAAAAAACTTTCATCCTTAGCTTGTTTAAAGATATAGACATCTTTCATAGTAACATTATTTTCAAAATAAGCACAAAATTGTTGAACAAGCATTTTAGTTGTCTCTTCAAAGTTTTTCAAAGAATGATTGATCAATTAATACCACTCTAATGTCATACCACCAAGGCTCTTAGGGAATATTTTTAGTAATAATATGTCACCATATATGGTATCATGGCACGTTTTCCTAAAAATTATTAAATGCTCAATTGGATCTTTTTTCCCTTATAGATAGGAAAAATCGACATTGTAAAATGCTTAGGGTAAGGCCTAGAGGTAATGATAGGGTCTAAGGGCTGATTGCACATTTCTCTATAGTTGTAGGTGAAACTAAGAAGCTAAATCATATCCACTCTAGAAACTAATTGTTTCACCATATTTTTTAAACTCTGCACTTCAATATTATTATTGTGCAATACCCCTAGGTTCCCTAAAGGAGGGGTATAGGTAGGCTATTGAAAGAGAACTTGGCTTATGTTGGAGGAATTGACAATATTATGGTATGGGTTATTATATGTGGTATCATTATGGAGAGGATAACTAATATTTGGTAGAACAGAAACATGGATGTTGATATTAGCTAAATGAAGAGGAAATTGAACATAATCTTGAGATGCACTACTAGTTGGAGGAATTTGTAGAATTCTTCCAACATTGGTGGTCATAGTAGTAGCATATGTTGGTTGATGAGAAGGATTACTATGATGTAAGGATTCAAACAAGGGGTTGTTATGAACATTCCTAGGAGATATGGTAGGAGGAGGAGGCACCTCACCTCTTTCTATTTGAGCTTCCTGCTCCATAACTCTAATTAAAGTCTCTCCATGATGTTTTATGAAACCCCATAAATGATCAACTAATGTAAAAGTGAAAACACCATTGGTCCCCTCATAGGGATCATAGTTTATATCAATTTAAACATGTTCTTGCTCTTTAGTCTTAATATCGTGATTCTCTCTATCAATCTAATCATCTTCTTAAGGAATTTTATCAAATTCCATATGCCTTCGTTGACTCATAAGGAAAGGATCCATTAGAAGAAGTGAGAGGATAGAGGATAAAACCAAGGAAAGACACACAAGAAGATTATTAAGATGTTTTTAGATGTATTTTGATCTAAATAAATATAATTAGTAGTATTATTTAAAGCTTTCAAGAAAATACAAATAAAGAGGCTTTTTATCTTGGCCATTAAGATGTGTGTTCATGTAGGGTTCACCAAATATGTAGAGGGGAAAATTTTCCCTGCCATGTACTATTATCAATTGGATTCACTGGGACCAAGGGTGAACCATAGGGGTGTGTTATATTCTCTACACTCATGGACACAAAAGGATGGGTTCACAAGGAATAGTTTTAGGACTCGCTCCAAGTCTGGGGTGGAAGTGTTTTATGTGCCAATTAATCATACACCTATTGTTTGATCTTCTAAAATATGAACAAGAAAGAACAATGCAAGACACACAAGATGCAAGAAGACAAGAGCTAACCGTAATATATTTTTATAATTCAATGATATCTAACCCTAGGATTGAAAAATAAAGCCTTTGATCAAGGTTCCAATGGAAATTCACATACAAAATTAAAACCCTAGATGGACACTATATGCTTTTATTATTTCAAATACCCAAAAATTCAATCAAATATTTTTCCTTTATTTGTAATCTACCAAAAATGAACAAAATCAAACACAAAATAACCTAAATATCTAGTAGGGAACTTATCTGATTTGATAATTGATCCAATATTTATATTACATCTAGAATATTCAATGGTTCGAAACCTGCAAAATAACTTCACAAACCCTAGAAAAATTGATTAGAATTTGGTGACCTGCTTAGGCCACTACAAGACTGAGCTTGGAGGTGCAACAGTCAAGTCCCTTGATCTTTTTAGATGTTCATTTAAAATTAAAATTTATCTTTTACCTTTGGAACATGCACAAATAGAGTTAATAGATATGTAATAGTAAAATAAAATGCAAATGGGATGGACACAGGAGAATGCCAAAATGCACAATGCAAATTAGGGTTTTTGGGGTGCAAAACTTACCCCCAAGCCCTATTTTATCAAATTCATGCCATTTAATTATGGAGCATGAAGATGGATTACCAAATTCATGCCCTATATGGGTGGGGAATTAATTTGTCTTAGATGCCCTTTTTGGCCATTAAAACAACAAAAAAATGAGCATAAAATAGCAAAAATAGACTTGTGAATAAAGCTAAAGTAAATACAAAACCTGATGAGCTGATGGAGAAAGCAAGGATAAATGAAGAGGTGGAAGAATCACTCCAAAAAGGTTGATCTATCCAATAATCAAGACTCCTCTACTTAATCCCCAAGGGCAACAATCACCAAAGCACAAAATAGCAAAATAATGTGTAGTAGAAGAGCACTTGATAGCATGAGAAAATAAGCAAGTCAATAGTTAAAATCTCCATAGAAATTGTTAGGAAATCCTAAGGAATTCAAACCCTTATTTATAATAGGTTTGTAGGGCAAAACAGGTGAGAAAAATAAATTTCACTGTGGGTAAAGGCCGACCCCAAAACAGGTCGGCAAGGGGAGGGGTTTTAGTGAGAAAAACCAATAGAATGCCAAATTTGTACCCTGTCATTATAGGGCATGAATCTAGCAAGCCAAATTCATGCCCAATATAGAACAAGCATGAATTTTGGAAATCTAAGTAAACAAGTCCAAGGGGGAAGACAAAAGGGCCTCAAGTTTACACTTAGCAAGTTTGGGTGGCTAGCTAGGGGTCTAAGGAAGAATTGACTCATTTGGGTGGGTCAATTTTTTGTGTCTACAGTTCCTTCTCACACATATTTAATTATTTAATTCTAACCAAGTACTTTTGACTCAGTAATTGAGAATATGATATATCATATAACATGTTTTATGTGTTATATTTTGATCTTGTACATGTCTCTCCATGGCTTCAATGTAATTTTTTGTTGCTTGTTAGATTAATCTATTTGATCCATTGGGCTACAAAGTCATGGAATTGTAATGGAGAATGAGACTGTTAAGACACCAGCAATGTGAAAGTTAGGATTAAATCAGAAATAACTATATCGTTTTGGATAAGAATCGCTTTTGGAAATATTGAGTTTAACCTGCAATATTGATATATATATATAAATGAATGTATTTGATGATTTAAAATGAATATGGTGATGCACCATAAATATGAAGGATGGGGTGCGATTGGAAAGACGCACCCTGGATAAATATAATTACAATATGTTAGGAGGGTCCTAACATGCCACCCCCCTTAAAGGAGCTTTGTCCTCAAAGCTAGAAATTTGGAAATTGTTGCTGGATATCGTGAAGAGTTTCCCACGTCGCGTCTTCTAAAGGTAGACCTTTCCAATGGATTAACACTTTCGTGATATCGTGAGTATGAAGGTGACAAGAGCGGCAATCCAAGATAGCTTCTGGCTCGACTAAAAGTACTCCCTCCTCGGAGAATTTTGGAAGAGTGGTTTGTGTCGTGATATGTGTTCCGACTGCGAGCTTAAGGCAAGATACATGAAATACGGGGTGAAGTTTGGAAGAGGGAGGAAGCTCAAGTTTGTAAGCAACGGTCCCAATACATTGGAGAACTTTATACGGCCCGTAAAATTTGGGTGCTAACTTCTGAGAACCTTTTTGTTTAAGAGAGGTTTTTCGGTAAGGTTGGAGACGTAAGAAAACCATATCACCCTCGTGGAAACTACGTTCGCTTCTATGTTGATCGGCTTGCTGCTTCATGTGATGTTGGGTAGTGTGTAGGTTCTCTTTTAGGGTCCGTAGTATGTCCTCTCGACTAGCAAGTTCTGTTTCCACCGCATGGACTTTTGTAGTCCCTGGAATATAGGAAGTGAGGGATGGTGGTGTTTGACCATATAGTGCTTCGTAAGGAGTCATTTTGATGGACGTATGGTATGAAGTGTTATACCACCATTCCTCTAGTGAAAGCCACCTTACCCAATGGAGTGGTTGAGTAGAGACAAAACATCGAAGGTATGTTTCCAAGCATTTATTTACAACTTCGGTTTGGCCATCGGTTTGAGGATGGTAAGAGGAGCTCATACGAAGTTGAGTACCTTGTAATTTGAATAATTCCTTCCAAAAGGTACTAGTGAAAGTTGGGTCACGATCACTAATAATTGTGGAGGGCATACCATGTAATTTAAAGATGTTATCGAGGAAAATGTGGGCTATAGTGCTTGCGGTATAAGGATGAGCCACTGGACAAAAATGGGCATATTTAGATAAACGATCAACAACTACGAAAATGGTTGTTTTTCCGCCTGATTTAGGCAATCCTTCAATAAAGTCCATAGAAATATCTGCCCATGTTTTGGTGGGTATAGGAAGAGGTTGAAGTAATCCTAGAATAGCGATGGTCTCCCCCTTTTGTCTTTGGCACACTTCACATTCTTTTACAAAGTTTTTGATGTAATTTTTCATTCCTACCCAATAGAAGGAGGTAGTGGCTCTTTTATAGGTTTTTAAGAACCCTGAGTGGCCTACAATGGGTGAGGTATGTAACTCATGAAGAAGTTTCTTTCGATAAGTTGAATTGGGGGTGAGGACCATCCTCCCTTTGTATCTTAATATATTGTCCTTCCAAGTGTATGGAGGTTTGCTACTAGGATTATGTTGAAGTTGTTGAATTAAGGCGTGGGTAATAGGATCATTTATCCATTCTTCATGCACCTCATCTACCCATTTAGGAATAAGGGAGGAAAGAGCATGGACTTGAGGCATATCTTCAAATTTTCCAGAAAGTGCATCGGCTGCCATGTTGTCCTTGCCCTTTTTATATGTAATTTCATAATCATAGCCAAGAAGTTTAGTAACCCATTTTTTTTGTTTCGAGGTATTAGTCCTTTGTTCCAAAAAATATTTCAAGCTATGATGGTCGGTGCGTATAATGAAATGTTGGCCAATAAGGTAAGGCCTCCAATGTTGAATAGCATGGACAATCGCCAACATCTCTTTTTCATATGTAGAGCGAGCTAAATTCTTAGGAGAAAATGCTTTGCTTATAAAAGCTAGAGGTCTTTCATCCTGCATGAGTACGGCTCCCATTCCTATTCCTGAAGCATCACTTTCAATGACGAACGGTTTAGAAAAGTTGGGCATGGCTAGAACAGGGGTGGTACACATTGCAGTTTTCAAGGTGATAAAGGCCTCATCCGCTTTAGGCAACCATTTGAAAGCATTTTTCTTAAGTAATGTTGTTAGAGGAGCAATGATTTTACCATAATTTTGGACAAATTTTCTATAATATCCCGTTAGTCCAAGAAACCCACGTAGAGCCTTTACGATTTTTGGAATAGGCCAATTTTTCACTTCCTCAATTTTGGAAGGATCTACCATCATGCCTTCCTTTGAGACAATATGCCCTAAGTATTCAATTTCTTGTTTCCCAAAGGAACACTTTGATCTATTTGCATAAAGTTGATTTTCCTTCAAGATTTGGAACGCTTGTCTAACATGGTCCAAATGTTCTTCCCATGTTTTGCTATAAATCAAAATGTCATCAAAGAAAACTAATATAAATTTACGAAGGAAAGGGTGAAATACCTTATTCATTAGACTTTGAAAGGTAGAAGGAGCGTTGGTAAGGCCAAATGGCATCACCAAGAATTCGTAGTGCCCTTCGTGAGTGCGAAAGGCCGTCTTAGGAATATCCTTTTCAACGACTCGTATTTGGTGGTAGCCTGACCGTAAGTCCAACTTGGAAAAGTAAGCTGCCCCATGGAGTTCATCTAGTAGCTCGTCTATGACCGGAATAGGAAATTTATCTTTGATGGTCATTTTATTTAGCGCTTGAAAATCGACACATAAACGCCACGAACCATCCTTTTTCCTAACTAAAATAATTGGAGAGGAGTAAGGGCTTTTGCTAGGTCTAATGACTCCTGTCGTAAGAAGCTCTTGTACTAATTTCTCTATTTTGGTCTTTTGGAGGTATGGATAACGATAAGGTCTAATATTAGGAGGTTGATGCCCTAGAAATAGTGGAATAGTGTGATCGTGACTTCGTTGTGGAGGTAGTCCTTTTGGTTCGTTGAATACCGCCTTATGGTGGTCTAAATTTTTTTGTAACTCTGGTGTCTCGTCTTTTTGGTGACTAGGTTGAATTGAAAATAATTGGGCGACCATTCCTTTGTTCCCTTTTTGGATAATTTTCTCCATTCTATGTGAGTTGACGATTTGGGAAGGTCCTGATTTCAGGCCTTGGATAATATAGGTTTGGTTCTTTGTCTGTGAATTTCATCCATAGTTCATCAAATTCCCATTGGACTATGCCCAAGGTTCTTAACCATTGTACGCCTAGTACAATGTCGCATCCCCCTAGGGGTAAGACGTACATGTCGCTTTGCATGGTATAAACTCCCATAGTTAGTTTTATATTTTTGCATTTTCCTTTGCATGCAATTTTTTTGCCATTTCCAATCATCACTTCGAAGTTATTGCAAGGGTATATGAAACAATTTGCTTGTTTAGCCACTTTTGGATCGATAAAATTGTGCGTGCTACCAGAATCTAGGAGCACGGTAAGGTTTTGTTTCTTAAAATACCCTTTTACTCGCATTGTTTGAGGGGCAAAAAATTCGGCAAGGGCGTTGAAGGAAACCTTTGGTGTATTTTCTTCGTCACTTTCAAGTGTGTTGGATAATACCTCTACTTCGAGTTTAGGTTCCTCTTCAGTAGAATTCCCTTCCTCTGTGGCATCGAGAATATATAATTTTTGTGAGGCACATTTATGATTTCTATCAAATTTCTCATTGCAATGGTAGCAAAGACCTTTAGCTTGTCTTTCCTTCATTTCCTCGAAACTCAGACGTTTAATTGGTAGAGCGGGGTTAATTTTTGGGGTTGTGTAGGAGTTTTGGGTTCGTCCATTTTGCATTGGCTTGGGGTTGGTATAAGTGTTTGATTGTTTCCCCCAAGTTGGTTTTGTGAACCGATTTCGTGCCTTGATTTTGTCTTCCGCTAATTTTGCTAAGCCGATGGTCTCTAACATGTTTGTAGGGTTGTACATTTGTACCTCAATTCGAATTTCTTATTTTAATCCGCTAACGAAACATTCTTGAAAGAAGGCAGCGTCTAATCTGGATGTTCGATTAGCTAACCTTTCAAATTCTGCTTGGTACTCGCTTACTGAAGTGGTTTGGCATAATTTAGTGAGGGCCCCTGTAAAGCTTTGAAACTTGCTAGGGCCAAATCGTACTAATAGGTTCTGTGTAAAGGTTGACCACGTCGGAGTGCCATTAGTTTTCTCGAACCATTGGTACCATTGGATGGCATCATTTTCCAAATGGAAGGAGGCGATATGCACTTTTTGTATTTCCAAAATTTGATTTAGTGAGAAATATTGCTCTGCTCGGTAGATCCAGTTTGTAGGGTCTCCACCTTCAAATTTTGGGAAGTCTAATTTGGTCGTCCATGGTAGAATGGAAGTTTGTGGACCTCCTAACATTTCTCGGTTTGATGACCCATTGTTGGTTGAGTTTGCCTGTGTTGTTGCCTATTTTTGACTGATGGCATCAAGTTTAACATCCATTGCAAATATTTTCTCGAAGAGTTCTCTTGTGTTACGGGAATTCTCCTCTCTTTCCTATTTAACTTCTTCAGCGAGCCTTTCGTGTTTCTCATGGATGGAATCTAGTGATCGTCGTCCGTCGGCCATTGCGGTTGGTGTAGGTAACGATCAATGTGACTAGGTAATGATCAAGGTGAGCAAAAATTTAAAAATTAATTGGGCAATAATTTAATTTAATTTAAAAATTAAATTAAATTTTTAAAAATTTGGTGGGCAATGCCCTATCAACTATTTTTTATTTTGGCCCCCCGAGAGCGCACAGCGGTTTGCGAGCAGGACGAAAACAGGCGGCAAGACTGTCGAGAGCGCACAGCAGTTTGCGAGCAGGATGACAACAGGCGAAAAGACTGACAAAGGCGATAGTAGGCAAAAATACTGACAAAGGCGATAGTAGGCGGCAGGACTGACAGAGAGCAGGCGAGATGGACTGACAGAGCGATAGCGAGCAAGCGGGACAGACTGATAGAGGTGACAGAGACGGACTGATAAAGGCGACAGCGAGCAGCCGGGACGGAGTGACAGAGGCGACAGCGAGCAAGTGGGACAGAGTGACAACAGAGGCAAAATGGAGCACCGAGGCGATAGAGAGCAGGCGGGATGGAGTGACAGAGGCGATAATCGACAAGCGACAGTGGGTACGCGTGAAGGTTGGTCAAGGGCGGGCGTGACCGAAGTCACGCTTTAATAAGCATGTTGCCCACCTTATAAACTAGGAAAAAATTCCCGCACCCGCTATGTGGGATAATTCACTGCGAACAAAACGCGATCGCAAATACCCAGTTGTAAGAGTTCAACGTCTAATTGCAAGAATTATAATGGAATAACTTGGATACGATGGATACTGGATCGATGTTTTGAATGAATCACAGTTTAATATGGAAATAGACCACTCAATGGTAATTATAATGTATTGTTCGATGATTTTAACTTTCAAATTTTTGTCGGTTTTGTTTTGTTGCCGTGAATAGACGTCGCTGGAAAGATGTTGTAGGGCTTGTGAATTTTTATTAACACCACAGGGTTTCTTATTTTCACTATAATCATTGAGATCCTTGCTGGTGTGTTGAGATACAAAGGTCGCTCGTACTAATTCACTGATGCACCGCACGTTTATCACAGATGAAGATAATAGAGGGCCGCTTGAATTTGTTGTCTGTGCACTGAGATGCAGAGGGCAACGAAGTAATCAACCAAGCTTGTCGTCTCCTAGTTGAAAAAAATGGCTCTGAACCAGATGTTAAGACACCAGCAATGTGAAAGTTAGGATTAAATCAGAAATAACTGTATCGTTTTGGATAAGAATCACTTTTGGAAATATTGAGTTTAACCTGCAATATTGATATATATATATAAATGAATGTATTTGATGATTTAAAATGAATATGGTGATGCACCATAAATATGAAGGATGGGGTGCGATTGGAAAGACGCACCCCAGATAAATATAATTACAATATGTTAGGAGGGTCCTAACAGAGACACTTGTTATTGGGTATAGTGGAATTGAATGCCATGTGTGGTGAGGAGTATAGGAATAAGAGAGAAGATAGTGAGACATTGGAAAGATAGGTAAGAATATGGAGTATTTTTAAAGGGTGGAGTGAAATATATGTAGGAATATAGGGGTTATGGTAGAGGTATATGGTAATACAAGTTAAAATTGGAGAAATATTAGAGGATTAATACCTAAGAGGGGTTCTCTTCCTCCCACTTGTGCTCTAGGCTCCCCTTTGGGTATGTAAATTTGTTTTTTGACTTACTATTGTGTGGCCCCTATCTCAATGTTTGATTTTTTACCAGGATAAGATCTCATATAAGAGTAAGGGAAAAATAATAGCTATCATCAATTGCATGTCTTCAAGGAAGGAATGCATAACTTGAACAATATATATATTTGATATAAGAAAAATTTCTTAGTATCCTTTGGCTCCTTGCCTCATTTAGCCTAGTTCAACACCTTGCTTTGCTTCCTTTCCTTCTTATTATAAATTATACTGAACTCAAATAGTTAAGGATATGAAAATGATAAAACATCTCCCTCTTTTTCTAAGGAAACTCTTTCAAGTCTTTGCTTTGTCTTGATAGGTTCCACAAATTAAAGGGCTTTTAAATGGTTGTTTTAGCTAGTCAAGCTCGTCAAAAATTTAGCACTTGTAAGTTTGCAAAGCTTACCAACATCTCATATTATCCCCCTTATTTTCTTGTTTTTTTTGTCCTTGGACTTCAGTCTTTTGGAATAATATTGGTGTGCATGAGAAAGGGAAAAATCTAATTTTCAAAATATTGTGGCTATTCTTTCCAAACTTCATTGCAAGCTAAGAGGAGTGTAGACATTATCAATGGAGGAGTAGTTTTGGTAATCACCAGGGCAATATTAGCTATTACTAGGATGGTTTTAGCTAGCACCAATATTACTCTTAGATTGCCATCAATTTTAATATCTACATTAGCTAACACTGGGAAGGCTAATATTGGTCATCCTTTTCTTTTGATGCTTTCGCATCTCCTCTAGATGTAGGAATTTTCAAAATTAACTGCAACTTTAGTCAGAGGAAATTTCTTGTCAACACCTTCATTTTTTACTAAATCCTATCCACCATACATCCTTGAGATAAAAATCTTCTTTAGGAGTGATCTAATGTCAAGATAGAGAACTCCCTTTATATAGGCTTGTCTCCCTAGGGGTTTTTTCATGTGATTTGCCTTGTCAACCTTGTTTGCATTGAATCCATATTTTTTGTACCACAAGATTGTTGGTCCTTATAATTTGTTACTATTTGTATGATTTCTAGGGCTTTCTACTATTCTCTCTAGATAATTTTCTTATTTTCTAGTTGAATACAACCTTTTATTTATCTATCGACCTATTTACACAAAATTATGGTAATTTTTAAGATGTATATGGTTCTTGGTTTTTAGCTTCTGCATAAAAATTTGTAGTGATCCAACCAAATCATGTTGAACTTGTACTTTTCTCTCTGGTATGTGTCTTGGAACTCACAATCTATATTTTCTAGATCCTTATTTTGATATGGTTTAGAAGATATTTCATTTTTTAATATTATTTAGTATAAACAATTGAAAAGTAATATGGAATATTGTTCAAGAGGGAGCTAATCACTAAATATTCATTTTCCATGTGCTAGACTAACAATAGATGTTTACAAAGTTTTAAAAAATATGTTTGTTACCAGTTTTGACTTTGTCTATTTTCTATGATTCTTGGGCCTAGTATGCCATGACTCGTGACCTTCTATTTTTAGAAAAGACCCCTAATAGGATTTTGAGCTTGACTACATTTCCCATATTTGTAACCTTCCTTCGGTGTTTTGATCGTCTTTCATAAATTCATGCCACATCATTTTCTATTTTTCTTTTGGCCAATCAACCATCTCTATGTATATTTACAATATCTTTCTTGTTTGTCGTGTCTTCCTCATATCTTTATGTGTGATATGGTTTGAGCCCTTCATTGGATATTCAAATCAATTTTTGGATACAAGGGATAACTATATGGCTATGATATGATAGCAGGTGTCCCACTAATTACCTCATAAATTATTTAGATAAAGAATCTTGAATAGGGGTGGTATATCTACAATTACTATATCTTAGGATACTACAAGGTATGGGCATTTATAGAACAACATCAAGGCTCTTTTTATGAGGTCTACTGCTCTAATATATTTCTCATTAAAATGCATTAGCTTGGGTTCCCAATAGATGTAATCTAAGCCCAAATTATTGTATATTTATCAGGGCATGACTGCAATATCTGATTTTGTATCTACAATGTAGTTGTGCAATATCCAACCCTCCAAAAAATGAGATAGATAGAAAGGAAAAGACTTCACACCTTCTCTAATCAATAACAACTACCTACTAGACAAATTTTGGAGCCTATATATTTCTTTTGGTCCTTTAAATTCTAGTCCAACCAGATTTACTTATTCAAATACCAATAAATCTTTCCTTAGGCTTCTTTCCTTTTTAGTAGAGTCACCTAATGATCTTGGTTCCAATATTGGTGACTTAAAAACACTCTAGTATTGTTAAGCTATTTATTCTCTTTATGTCTGAGTCATAGCAGGAAAATACAACTTCTGGTAGGCATTAACCCTTTGTTGGTTTAGCTACCATATTTTTTGACTTGATGTTCTAGCATGTGACTCTGGGATTTCTTATCCTTGTTGACTCTTTTGTGAATGCAATGCTCGATCCAACTCTTTTCTCACATACTCTTTTTATATTTTACATGGTGCAATCGATAGCCATATTTTGCTTTCATATTATTCTTCATTATTCCACTTTATTGTGTTTTGATCATGGGATGAAGTATGGATGGTAACACATTTCTTGCTCTTATTTGATAGATGATTCATGAGAAATTTCCCTTATAGGAAGAACTATTCTAGATCTATTGTAAGATCCATCACTCCTCCCATTTCCAGAGTCGTCTTTGACTAAAAATATGGCTGGTAGTTTTTATCCCCATAACTTGTGTTAAGCAATGAAGAATCACAAATTACTAGCTCATGAAATTATTCCTCACTATTGACTTCATTATTGAATATTAGTTGACTTTTTAGGATAGATCCACTAAGGTGTTTCACTTTGATTCTAAATTTATCTTGTTTCTCTTCCATTCTATTAAGCTCTTTAGTGAGTTGGTGAATTATAGCTTCTAACTCTTGAGTTGTCTAGTGCTATGATGTTGGTATGGAGAAAATGGGTTTCATAATGAATGGAGAATATGGACATGATTCTAATGTATTGTGGTGTGGGGTGTATTTGAAAGTTGGACTTGAGGGCCATCTAGATGATTTTGAGGAATTTTTGATAAGGTGGTTTTAGGAGGAATATTTATAGCTCTAATAAGCATAATTTGTACCATTATAGATTCTTGGAAAATTTGTGGGAATATTTTCTCTTAGGTTTGTTGAATTAAAAATACTTAGGTTAAGATCAAATACATGGATATAGTAAAGGTATGCTTGGGTATGGGATGGCTGAATCTATTGGGAAATCCTATTCTAAGTCATTTTGTACTGAATATTAAAATTTGTAATGCTTTCATGGGGAATTCTCTAAATAGGGTAAAATTGGGTGAGTAACATAATGGATCTCTAATATTTTCAAACTCTATTATAAAATATTTACCAATTTTTGCCCATGTTTTAATGTTCTTGTCTTCCAAATAATGGTACCATGTCAATACTTTACCTTGAATATATTGAACCAATGATATGATCATTACATTTGCAAAGGCAATATTATATGTAGTGGCTAATATGGCTACGTCATGATAGTTTTCATAATTTGTTTTCCTTCTACGATGGTAAATGGGTAGGGCTTTTAGGATGGCTTTAGGAATTTCATGTAGGTTTGGTATATCAAGAGGGTTAGCACCATCCCAAGTGGGATAGGGTTTTTCAACCATGTTCAACTAAATGAGGGTCTTTCTATGGGGAGTAAGGCTTGGTGTTCCTCTTTAGATGATTCTATATTTTACTATTAGTGGATTTGTTGAATTTTTTATTCTTTCATTAGTGGAGTTGCTAGGTGAACCTACATTCTTTTCTTATGAGTTAAATACTATTCACTAGATATTAATTCCTCTAAATAAATCATATTATGGAAGGGATGACCCATTGAGCATGCCAAAAAAAAACCATTGGTATAAAATTTTCCTAGTCTATGAATTGCGCCCTAGACTTTAGTCAATATTTTTATATGAATGATATTTCTCTTAGTTCAACCTTTAGGGAAGGTTGAATCCTTGAAATACTTATAAAATTAAAATAGGAATTTAAGTTGAGGGTGATAAAAGAGAATATTAGGAGAGAGTAAGGGTTTAAAGAAATAAAAAATGATGGATGGGATATAGAGTAATGGCATTGGTCACATAATGTAAGAATCTATAATAATTAACTTGCAATGATACTTAATAGAAAAACCATTGTCAATTTCTTAACTAAGTTAATTCAATTACAAATATAGTTTCAATAATTCCAAATACTTCAATGAAAAGTAATTCAACAATGATCCAAATAGCAAAATTTTCTTTAATAGAATAAACCAATCATAAAGTGGAATAGAAATGAATTAAAACATAAACTCATTCATAAAAATCTGTAATAACACCATTAATGGAGGCTAAATAACTATCACTTCTCATTAATTAGTAGCAAAAATTATACATCATACACCCAAGCAAATGTTATAGAGTCGACCCCTCACTTAGAGGTGCCATGGTGTATTTAGAGGCAGCTTTTTTTAATCTTGTAACAAAATATTTATAATGATATATACATGTCTATTATACAAACAACCTGGTAGAGCAATTCTTTGATAAATCAATTTGTGAAGGTGGCAATTTTAGATTTTGTGCTTATTTTGAATCTGAATATGTCTACAATTTTCTCCATTAATCTTCAACTATAATTTACAACTAGCCAAACTGTTGCAACTTATTTATCAAAGATATCATTTGTGTGCCTTAATGGTGTTAGTTTGAACAACTAGAAGGCATTGAGGTATTTGTGGCTTTAAAATAGATACTTTATAGTGCCATGTATCGAAGCCAGACTTTTGGTTTGGTTGAAGAGTTTTTTAGAATAAATCCAAATCTTGGGAGTGCTCTAATGACATAACTTTGGGAGAAATCCTAACTTTGTTCACCTTGGTCTTTTGGATTTGTGCACTCTTTGGATTTGTTGGTATTTTGGCTTTGTGTACTCTTTGGATTTATTGGTGTTTGAATACTGATAACCTCAACTTTATTCATTTATAATATTTTTTGCATAATATCAAACTTCATTGTGGGGTTGCTGACATCATTACTTGAAATAGTTTTGAGACATTCTCCTTTATCTTTGAACAAGGAGTGTATTATTTAATCAATGTTGGGGATGTGATATCTTGTCTTCAAGGAGTTTTATTTTATTCAATACTTTTGGCCTTGTGCAGTTAATCAATTCCATATTTTTTTGTCCTTCTGCTAATGTCACCCACTTCAAAGATCTAAAATTGTTCAATTTTGGATCTATGTACTTGGGGCTTTCAATGATCATTGAGTCTAGATTTGAAAAATTCTAGGCTTGGATGATGCTATAACCTTTATAGACTTAGCCATTTTTATTTTGCATTACCTCCAATTTCTTAACTAGCAAATAAATTCAAACACCTAGCCAACCTTCTAAGATATTCAAATCTTTAGAGCTTGATTTATGGAAATTGTACATGAGGATAATTTGACCTACATGTCCTTGTCCTTATTTCCCTTGTTGATATTGTGATAAAAATTACTAAATCCTTTAAGGAGGTCTTTGAAATTGATTCCTTTGATATAATTAATTATTTACAAAACTTGGTGTCATGTCCTTTTTCATAGATATGATAGTACCTCCTTGTCCATTGAGTTTGATTTTGCAATGAATATGGGATAGGATCCTTTGAACCTTTTTGAGGTTTCTTTGTTGAGATAAGGGTATTATTGGATAACTCATTTCTCAACTAATTTTTAACTTCATACTGTTGAAGGATGTCTACTAATTCTTCAAATGGTATCCTTCTATTTGATACTTGGAGATGTCACTAATGTTCTGAAAGATTTAGAGAGTGTTGTAAATATAACTAAGACTAAGAGCTTATCTTCCACCTTTTCTCCCATGGTGTTCAACATTGATTTCAAGTTTATAATTAATAAAATAAATTATTCAATACTCTAACCATAATGGATATTTAATATATAAAGTTGTTATTGTAGATGAAGGATTGTGGCTTCATTTTATCCTTCAAATATGGTACAAAATCTATCCCATGCATATTTTAATGTTTATTCTTCATTTATATGTCATTGTATATCATCATCCACTCCAAAATTTATGAGTATAAGTGCCCTTGCATCTCTTCATACTTATGCTTATCTTCTATCTCCTCAGGACAAGTTTCACCACCAGTAATTATATCCCAAAGTTTTTTTACCACTATTATTGTTCTCAATTTTGTCTTCCATGGTGCAAAATTTGGACCCTTTGCAAAATAATATTCTATCAAAAATAATTTTATGTAGCCATGGAAAATTTTCCTTATATCTTCCACATTGATCTCCATTTCTATATACCTCCATTACTATATACCAATCCTTTTGATATACCCATTGATACATGGGAGAAGCTAGTCCTCTTGATATACGTAGTCGTACATGATAAAGATCTTAAGGTATGTGAAAGAGATCAATATATGATACCAAGATAAAAACCAAGAAGGATTTATTCTATCAATGACACCTAGTTAAAGAGAAATCCTCGTACGTGGGCATAAATTCCTTATATACTCAGGTTTTCTCAATTTCAAGATTTACATTTAATGATAATAAAAAATGGGGTAAAAAATATAGTGAAACAAAAATATCACAAAAATGTATACTTATTTCTTCCTAAAAAATAATAGGGATGATGCCAAGACGTCATTATGGTAGCTATATAAGGCTTTAGACGTAGTTACATAACATGACAACATTACATGCAAATGCAAATTAGAGGTGTCATTTATACCGAATTTTGTGATTGTGTAAAGCATGTATTTTAACTTTTTTGTACAAAATTATTTTCGATGTAAAAATTCATTTGAAAAAATAATGTGTCAATATTCGCCAAAAATGCATATTTTTTATAAAAAATTACTATCTTTTTTGCAAAATTATTCACTCCAAACAATAGAACCTTTTTATCTTCAAAAAAAACATTTTTTTTTAATATTTATCCTCCCACAAAAAATGCAGTTATACACCTTTCAACTCCCTATATGCACTTTTCCTTCTTTTTTTTCTAGATGCTTACTTCCCCACTTTTTATTTTTAATTTCTTTTACTTAAAATATCAAAATTTCACTTATCTCTTCCTAAAATAAAATTTTAACTCTTTTTCAACTTGCTCTCCTAAAAAACAAATAAATTTCTTGTCAAATATGATGGAAGCCTTTGGTTTCTCTTAGGATTGGATGGAATGGGTCATGAGTTGTGTTTCTACTCTGACATACTCAGTTTTAATAAAGGGTCTTCCCTCACAACTGTTTGGAGCTACTCCAGTCCTAAATCAAGGAGATCCTTGTTTTCCCTATATTTTTCTCATATTGGCTGAAGGTTTAGGCAGACTCATCTTGAGGATAATACAACAAGGTTTGCTAACAGGTATCAAGGTGGGTGATAAAGTTTTGACTCACCTATAGTTTGTGGATAACACAAGATTGGTGGGAGTGGCCAACTTCAGGGAAGCAAGAATGATTAAAGATACACTTAATGTCTACCTTAGTACCACAAACCAAGTCATCAATAATAAAAAATCCAAAGTGGTCTTTTTCAATCTTGATTAAAGGCTTTAGGACATAATTTTAGGGATCTTGGGATTCACGAGAACACTCCCAGTGGTATACTTGGGGGTCCCTTTGCATTTTAAAAAACTAAAAATAGATATCTGGAGAAATATTTTGTATTGTATAAAAGAAAGAATTAATCATTGATCTCAAAAATGGTTAAGCTATGGGGGTATATTAACTTTTTTATAGTCAATCATTCAGGCCATGCCAATTTATAATTGTTTTTCCTTGCTGCCCCACATACCATATGGAAAGAGTTGGACAAGATGGCTAGAAAATTTTTATGGGGAGGAGTAAAAGAAGAGAGGAAATGGGCCTTAGTAGGTTGGGATAAAGTAACCCAACCTAAGGTAAAAGGAGGTTTTGGACTGAGGAGATCAAAGTTAAATAATAAAGCTTTGGTTGGAAAGCTTTACTGGAGGTGGATTTCCCAACCAACTTCTTTATTTAGTAAATCTTTAACGAGTAATATTTGGGATAGGTAAACCCAAATGAGGTGGTTCATTTACCTTTGTATGGTAATGGATATTTAATATGGTAGGATCTAAAGTTAGGATCTCAAGTAGTGAAAGATGGATTATTTTGGAAAGTAGGGAGAGGGGAGAAGGCACCATTTTGGACAGATTCATGGGATCAATACCCACCTATCATTATTGAATTCCTAAAACTGCAACCAATAAAAACAACCATGGAAACTAGGTATTAAGTCCAAATTGAAATTTATTTCAACACTAGTCAGCTAGGGGATTATAAGTTTAAGAAGTTTAAGAATTTGGATGAGTGGCCAATTTCAATCCCTCCGAAATTGACACCCATCATGACTAAAATCTTGGCAGAAATATTTCTCATAGGTAGATATGAGGAGGATGAATTAGATTGGGGCTATGGGAGCCTTGGTGTCTACATAGTGAAGTATGGATATGATAAGATCCTTCCAGAGCCTCCTCCTCATGCATATTAGGTTGAGAATTGGAGAAATATTTGGTAGTCCAAGGGTTGACCAAAAGTAAACTTTTTTACCTGGTAGTTCATGCATAATGAAATTCTTACTTTTGATAATCTCATATGTATGGGAATCATTGGTTCATATCAATATGTTTTATTCTACAAGAGTGAGGAAAAATCTGACCACTTGATGTTTGAGTGCCCATTCATGCATCAGATCTGGGAGAGATGGTTTTTATCATATAAAATTCGAGTTAATGATGATTTGAATTGGATTAATATTTGGGAAATATAGAAGAATGGTAGATTTAAATCTAAAGCTCTTTGTATTGATTTGGAGCTTGGTTTAAACTTCATTTTATGGCAAGTATAGTTGGAGAGAAATGGCAAAACATTTATAGAAATATTTTCATATTTAGATGGATTTTGGCAGGTCATTTGGAGCAAAGTCACAGAAACTATGGTAGTATATGCTAAAGAGGAAACTCAGGCTATTATAGGGACAATGGAGAAGGAAGTTGAAGTGCAATAGGGGTAGGACAGAGCTAGTTGGAAACCATCCCCAAAAGGTTGGATTAAAATTAATATTGATGGAGCTACAAAATGTAATCTAGGTAGAGTTGGAATTGGAGTTGTTTGCAGGAATCATGTTGGGGCAGTGCTCTATTAGGAACTGCAAGTCTTGGGAAGGGCCACAAACAATGAAGTAGAAGACTTAGCTATCAAATATGCTTCTATTTGGATAGTAAAACAAGGTTACAAGAGGATAATATTAGAATCAAATTCTCAAATAATGGTAGGAGCTATGGATTGCATGAGGAACTTTGCTTTGAATACATGGAGGTTGAGGATTCTTGTCATTCAAATTAAGGAATTGTGGAGGGAATTAGATGATGTGATTCTAGTTTATGTGAGTAGAGATCTAAATAAAGTGGTAGACTTCCTAGCTAAGATGGGTACTGATAAGGAGGTAGGGGTTCAGTGGCATAGTGACATGGTTATTGAGGATGAGAGGATTAGGCAGGTTGGTGAGCAAATCTAGTGTTTAGCTAATTTGGATAACAATTATAGAAATATGGTTTAGGAGTTTTGTGCTCCAATGTAGATATTCTTTTATAGTTGTAAATAGGTGAACAACCATTGTAGAAATATGGTTTAGGAGATTTGGCTCCAATGCAAATCTTATTTTACTATTGTAAACATGTGCTCTCTTTGGCTAAGGCTAGGAGAAGTTTCATTCCAATTTATAAATAATATTTGTTTTAATATAAGTTTTTCAAATTATTTTTCAAAAAAAACAAGTACCCAAAGGAAATTGAATCCATTATCTACTCTTAAAAAAAATAAACTTTGTTTCACACACCAATGACCCACTATGCACTTATGATAAAAACAAATCACTAACTTTTAATTTTTCCATTTACCACCATTTTACAAACATATTAAAGAGGATGGATAGAGTGTTTTAAACCTACAATATCATGCACTAGCCACCATGGAAATACGACAATGTTGGAGTAGGCAGGTAGGCAACATGCTCTTATACACAGGCTTCTTTCTACAAATAGAGTTCAACATTCACATGGACCTCTCCTCAGCCACATCATAATCTGAGCTTCGATATATGGAAAAATGGTGCAATCCCTAACTCACACTTTACTTATGCTCTGTAAATATGTTAAGCAGATGACTAGAGAAAATATTTGTAGTAGACATGATTTTTTTGTTCTAAAACCTTCAAATATTTTAGGTAAAAATCAAACAAGATCAGCAATTTGTTCAAATTTCACACAGATCACTTCCCATATTCAATGACATATTTGGCCACCTCCATGTGGCTATTGCATGTTTACAACTCTCTTTTCACCCTTTCATTAGAAAATAAAAAATACCTCAAACCATTACCTTAATGAAATTATTCATCAATTATATATATAAAGAGAATCGATGGAGCTAGACGTAAAAAAAATAGGGTTTGCTTAAAAATCATTGCTTAATTCAAGGTTCTTTTTTATTTTATTTTTATAACTATTGGGCACCGAAATGTCATCAAGCTTTACTTGACACTGCAACTGTCTATCTTCCAATTTTCTATCCAGGCATGCACCCGATAGTCGCAGCTCGACACTCAAGCATTGGATGGGTCAAAGTAAACTTCAATCCAACCTCCAGAGTAGGTTGGTTCCTTGTCAACTTAAAATGGTGTTGACTCAATTAAAGCTCCAATAGGGTTTTGAGATTAGGGTTAGAAAAGGTTTAGGGTTAGAAATGTTATAAAGAAATAGTGGTCGGATAGGCTAACAACATAGGCAACTACAACAAAAGGCTCCCACAAGCTATTTCCAGTGTCCCATTACTCAAATACACATTACCCAAATCAATGAAACCTTCACACATTAAAGCATAAGCAGAGAAATATTGCAGAAAGCAATTCCAACATCCAATATTGATAATCCAAATAGCAGAATAAATCAATAATCAGATTTAACAGAAATCAAACTTCCTAACAATACAGATCTAATCAAGAACAGATTTCAACTACTCTTACGACTAGTAATCCAAAAGCTAGAATGAACTAACCATTCAAGTATTAATAGAAATGCAGTCCAAGACTTTGAACCTCTTGCACAAGATAATGAAGATGACAAATTTGAGTCGAACAATCAAAGTAATGCTCCTTCCATTAGCTCACAAGAATATTTATAGTAGGGCAAGCAAACGCACTAGAGCCGACCCTAAAAAATGAGGGTTCAACCTCTATTTATAGTTTGTAAATGAAAGAATAATAAGGAACATTACAAAGATTACATATTTTCCAGATCAGTAGAGAGTTCTTGTTGGCATCATCTTACTGGTTCAACTTTCAAGAAATCCATTGTACGTAGACCACCATGGCAGCTCAGATCCTCTACAACTTGTTGGTTGGTTGGTGGTGGGTGGGGCGGATTAGGGGGCCCCCCCCCCCCTTTCCTTTTTTGGGGTCTCTCTCTCTCTTTTTTCTCCCCCCCTTTTTTTTTTTTTTTTTCCCCCCCTCTCTCTCTTCCCCCCCCCCCCCCCCTTTTTTTTTTTGAGAGTGGGAAAAAAATTTTTTTTTTTTTTTTTTTTATTTTTTATTTTTTTTTTTTCCTCCCCCCCCCCTTTTTTTAGTATATTTTTAGAGGGGGGGGGGGGAAAAAACTCCTCTAAGTTAATGATATCACCTTCCATGGCTTTGATTATGTGGAATGCCAATCTAGCATGAAATGCATTAAGAGTTAAGCGGGATGAAATCCGCTCGTCAACCTTCCTCTTTCTTCTTGGAACTTTGAAGCAACCAAAAATCTACACTACAAAAGATGTTGACATCATCTTTGCTAAAAAAATTTGTAGAATCGAGAATCCACACTTGGGCAAGTGTAAATCTTCCCTCATCTCCAATCCACACTTGCCATAGTGTAAAATAACTTTACCTCCATTCCGCACTAGAGTTAGTGTAAACTCAATATTTATTGTCACGGATCCACACTTCTTCTATGAATTTCTACCTCTTCATCACCATTTCGAACCAAAATACTCTATAAACTCACGAAATTGGTCTCTTCAACACTTAGCCACTCGGAGGATATCAAAAAATACAAGCAATTACTATTCCACACTTCCTTGTGCTGACATCATCTTCACCCAAAACTTTTATAAAATCGGAATGCATCACTAGTCCATTGCCAAATGCATTATAAATTATGCAGAATTTCTCCAAGTGAAAAATATACTAAGTGTTGGGTGGATTAGAAAACTCTTGTTGCGGATCCGCTCCAAAATGCACTAAAAAATGTGGAATCAAAACTTCATACCTTAGATAAAATTTTCAATGTTTTCTAAGGATGTGGCCATTTTGGGCCTACATTCTAGTGCCTCCCAGGTGGATTTTCTCGCAAATCCATCGAACTCAGAGTCTTATCCATTGGGCATCAGGAGTCAAAAATGCTTTAAAGAATAACTTCCATATGAACACTACCCTCTAAAAATTTTATGGTCATCTTCGAGGATAAACGTTCATATCGAGACCATGCTTCATACATACTAGAGGATAACGGTTCATATGGAGAATATGCCATAAGCATTAATGTCTATGCCATTCCAGCAAAACTACCTCACTACTCTAGCAAAAACACAACTATGTTCTCCTTATAAAGCCTTTTTACAATTCATGATAAAAATACCTTCACACAAAAACTATTATTTTTTTATCTCTCTCTAGACTCATGCTTTTATTATTTCTTTCTGACCATGTCAGAGTAAAAATGAATCAAAAAAATACAAAACTTATGACTATATATGTACAAAGCAAAAATTGCTAAGTTTGTGCCCCTTCAGGGCTTATAGCGGTTCTATCTGACTCTTCTTCTTGTTGAGCCTCTTCTTCAACTTCCTCTTCAACTTCTTCCTCAGGAGAAGATTGCTCTTGATTTTTCTCTCCAGCATCATCACCAAACAATTGTACCATTAACTTCAAATTCTGTAGGGCCTATTTCTAGGTTACCTCTAAGGGATTGGAAGTCTCTTTTAGCTACTTGTAAATATACTAGAGTTCACCAATATCTTCATAATTAGCAACATTCCCTCTATTTATCAGATCCTCCATGAGGTCTCTCAGTCTAGTGAAATCAATGATCATTTGTGAAGCTTGCTCTTGGTCAAGTGGCTCTTCTAGAGAGTCAATCTTAGATTCATCCTGTAAGGTCTCTCTAGTACTTTTCTTAATCTCTTCGACTGATAGCAAGTTATGATCTTCCATCCACAAACCTCTAAAACCAATTTGTATCATTTCCTTGTTAACATCCACTACATCCTTGATTACCCCTTCAATTTTATCATACAATAACCAAGCCTTTTGAAGTGCTCTGTGCTTCTTTACTACAATCCTGGTAGCAACTCTAGCAATGTTCCATTCTTTATTAGGGATTGGCTTGGTAGAATCACTGAGTCTACTATCCACCAACCTATAAATTTGCTCTACTAGAATTACCATAGGCTATAGTTCTCCAGTGATTTTATCCAAATCCTTTTGAATGCTCTAGAGTAAGCAGTTGGCATCATCTAAATAATCAATAATAATCTGAAGCCCTGAGCATTTTTCTTGAACTTCAGAGAGCAGTTCTTTTCTTACTTTCTTTAATCCATCTTTGGAAAAACCAGAAGATTTAGCTTTCTCAATCTGAAGTTGTTGCTTCAAACTTTGAATCTCCTTAGCCTATTCTTCATTCAACTTTTTCTGCTCTACTAGCTACTCCTTGAGCTTATTGGCTTCTTGAAACTTTTCTTGCCAGCTCTTAGCTTCCTTTTTCAAAGCTTTCTCCACTTCTTTCTGATTGCTGACAATTTTTTGAAGCTTTTCAATTTGTTTTTCTAGCTTGCCCACATTTTATTTAAATATATCATTCTTCACATAAAAAGTATCCAAGTGGGCTCTGGCTATTACCAATTCATCTTCATCAGGAAACTTCTCAATATCTTCAGTATGCTCTTCAATACGATAATCTTGAACTGTCATCTCAGTTTTAGGCTTGCTCACCAGGGGAACCATGATCCTAGAAGTCCTTTGCCTTGAAACCGGATCAACAATCATGCTTCTTCTCCTGGTAGCCATCCTATTAGAAGGCTTAGATAAATTTTCTACCTAGAAATCATTGATTTTCTATGTAGCTCCCTGCTCCTTCTATAGAATTTCCTGAGTAGGGTAACTTGTAGCAAGAGGAGAAGAAGATACAAGGAATGAAAGAGTAGAATCAATAGTTGATACTAACTATCCAGAAGTTTTTATAGTAGACTCTATGACCATAGTGGAATCTGTGACCACTACTATTGTTGCAATTGGTAAACTTATGGATAATGAAGGGAGACTCATAGATGGGTGAGGGGGTGAACTAGAAATAATTTGTTTCTCAGAGGATGGTGGTGGTGGTAATGGTGAAGTTGAAACTATGGGGGATGATGAGAGTGGAACTTCAGTTGATGAGTTTGGAACTTCGGATGATAAAGGTGGAACCTCAGATAATGAAATAGGGACTTGAGGTGATGAAGAAGGAATTTGTGATGACCTTGGGGGAGATGGATTGGTTTGTACCTCAGTAGAGACTGATGAAATAGGAGGTGAACTATGAGGTGGGGAAGGTACCTTTGTTACAACTTCTTGTTCAGAAAGGGAAGGAGATTTCCTTGGGGAATCTGGAGGAGGAAGAGGAGAAGAGGGATTAGAGACCATACCTTCACCTACTGAAGTAGGGTTTTCTAGAGCTATCTCTATGATCTACTATTGTTCTTGTTGTATCAATTCTTCAACAGCTAAAATAATTATTTTCTCAATTACATCCTCTTTATCCAACCTTTATTTCTTTGAGATCTCCTTCTCAACTCTTTCTAGGGCCCTTTTGGCCTTTCTTTGAAAAACTTGATAGGTAACTTTCTCAGCTTCCATATCTTCCTCAGACAACCCTTCTTATACTATTTCCTCCAGCAATACCTACTCAAAAATGGGATTTAACTCCACTATTACTACAATGGTGAAACTCAGAGGTGTAAACCTGAAGCTCTCATCATTTTCCTTCTAGTTAACATCTATATCTAGAGGTTGAGCACCCAGGGCTAGGTGCTTAGGCCTATTTTTTGTTTCTATAACTGGTGCACTAACAGTCCTCTCATCAGAATAGTGCATTTTACTCATCAACCGTGCTCCTTTTGGAAATTGTTCTATCTACTCAGTTGAAGGCTGAAAAGGCTTCAAGACTTCGACAGCGGTTAATGGAGTATCAGGTTCCTCTTCTTCTTAATGTGGGGATGGAGAATCAGGCCCAGATTGTGACTTGCCATATATGAGTACTATATTCCTTATGTCTTTGGGCCTCCAAGTTTGGAGATTATTGTCATACAATTTAGAAAATTCAACATCCATTTTAATCCCAAACTTGGACTTTGTTTTACCAGTCTCGACTCTCATCCTCCACCAATATGATATTTTGACCTCATTCCATTTCCCTTTATGCTCTAGATTTTCATCATCAGGCTCTTGAGACTGAGAGTCTTCTTTATTTTCTATTTTTCCCTCAATATCCTTAATGGTAGACTCTTTCAACTGATGTTTTACATTGTTGTCTGGGTCAAAATCCATAATTTTCTCATAAAAGTCCAACCATGGGGGGAGTTGATCCATTTTAGAAACATTCCATTCCAAAATATCAGTTTCTTTGTTATTTCTACCTTGTTCAAAATGGGGCCTAGATTTCTTTTCAAATTTGTAGGCCTTTTCCCCATTTAAGTCAATATTTCTTTTATAGAATATGTCATCTGGATCATAACTCCATCTCTGAGGAATATAGAATAGACCCAACCTATCTAGGTATTGGTCAATTTTTTCACCCTACCACTTCTTTGTAATAGTTATATCACTAACATTTTGGTAGGTCAACATAGACTTCCTCTTTCTCCCAGAACCATAGTTCAAATCAATAGATTCTGCTTGCCTCAAATATTCTAAGGCAAATAGCCTCTTAGTGACAAAGTGAGGTAGCAGAAAAGGCTTGCCTTGGAAGCCATACAGTCTAATGATTATGCCCTCTATTAGGAGATACCAGTCTCCTTCCTCTACACCCTCTGCTCTCAATATTTTCTCAGCCAGAAGTGGTATCCTAGGGCAAACTCCATACATTATTTTCAATGTTGGCCCTAAGAATTCCAAATTGAATCTATAAAAAGACTCAGTACTTCTGAGATGCTTAGTCCAATAATAAACTGGCATGGGTTCTCCTTCATTGGTCTTATCTTTGATTGGAATCCAAGGCATCATATCCCTTACAACAGTGAAAAACAACCAGACCAAGCTTGAACAATATCGAAAACAAGGTGCATCAGAGCTTCTTTTCAATGTTACTAACTGCTCATGTATTCTCTGGGTAAGGAAAGTCGACCAATCAAAATAGATAACCCTAATACCCTTTTTAGCCACGCCTTTCTCATACATCCTCTCATTGGAAATGTAATATGCAATGGCTATTTTCCAACCCTGCACCATTTTATCTAGACCATCCATACAGGCTAACATAGAGTAAAGCTCTAGGTGTTCAAAATGTTCAATAGAAATTGGGACCCGAGGTAATCCTTTTCTGGGTCTAGTATCTTTGAGTTGTTTATATACCCACTTTTTGAAAGACTCACCATCATTAGCTCTCTTCTCCAGGGAGTAATACCCATCCTGGGTAGTTGTTCTAAACTCCTTTGGTTTTACCGATGGTTCTACTTCTATGGAAAAAACTTATTACAGTTTGCAGTCGTGATGCTAAATAGGGTCTTGCCTTTAGCAGTCTTTACTACTTTTGCTATTGAGTCGTAAAACTTAATGATGGCCACTATTAATTCAGGGTAAGGATGGATGGAATCACAAATATAAAAAGATAGATATGAGAGCACAACACATCTACCTTCAACTGATAGGGCCACTCCTACCTTGTATCTATCGTTGATGTTTCTCCTGAGCTTTGACCTCTCTATTAGGACCAGCTTGGTATCCACCATAGCTTTTACTTTGTCGATATATGGGCTCACTACCCTTTTTACTAATTTTTTAGTCTCTTGGGAATCTTCGAAAGCCATATCTATTCGCAATGCCTTAGATTTTCTCTATAGAATTTGTAAGTAATTCTTCTACTAACATTCTGCTCTTTCTTCGCTAATAAATGTTGCTCTTGTCAAATGAATAGGATTATGCTTTGTTCTTTCAATTAATATTGCATGCACATCTTCCACCATTAATGTGGCTACTACATGACTTACCCATTGGCACGCTTCTCAACTAGCACTCTATCCCTTTTGGTAGCTTAGAGGTGGCGTTCTGACCTTTGATTGGTCAAAATTCAAATGTGCTTCACCCTTGTGGTATCACTTTGTCCTCTCTCTTAAGCATGGGAAAATTTAGCATTTATTGTGGACCTTTTGCCCTTTTCCAAGTGATAAGATGTGGAATTGCTACCCCGCTCAAATGTAGACTTAAAAATGGTGGATTAGTGACACCTTCTTTTTCGCACCACTTAACTCTGAATTGTAGTGGATTAGGACCTTCCTCATTCCACACCTCAAAAGTCTAGAAACCCAATGGATTGGAACCCGCTCTTTACTCCACTAGCATCGTGGTCCATTTGAGTGTGGAAAAATAGTGCACATTACATTCCACTAAAATGTAGTTCATTTAGGTGTGGATTGGAATCCACTCTTTACTCCACTAGTGTGATGGTTCTTTTGAATGTGGATTGGAGTCCGAAAATATTCCACTTCGCACTTAGAGTATTTGAGTGTGGAATAGGAGCTGTTGCATCCTGTGGGAACACTTAGCCAAATTTTACAAAATTTTCTCTTTCTTTTCTCTTTTTTTTATACATTTTGCACAACATACTATTAAAACAAAACTTGATACAAAGTGCAGAAAGAAAGGAAATATGATACAATGTATATACATATATTACAATGAGCTTATATTTCAATCAAAGTAGAGTTTGAGATGAAAACCATTAACCGGAATTGGTTGTATGTTTCCTTCTAGATCTTCAAGTTGGAAAACATTGGTCTCCTTGACCTCTACTATCTTGAAAGGGCCATCCCAGAAGGAGTCAAACTTCTGATGGTGACCTAGTTTTGCTCTTTCAACATTCCACCTTAGGACTAAATCTCCAACCTAGAATTTTTTGAATCTTACCTTTTTATCGAACCATACCTTGATGTCCACAGAATGTTTCTAAAAGTTCTCATATGCCTGAGCTCTCTTCTCTTCCAACTATAGTAGGTGTGTCAACCTTGTATCCACTAGATTTTCCTCTGATTCTTCTTCTAAATTTATCAGTTTGAGTGCTAGAATTTCTAAATGGATAGGTAGCACTACCTCTTTGCCATATACCAGAGCATAAGGGGAAGTCTTGATGGACTTCTTGATGGTAATCATGTCTACCCACAAAGCTTGTTCCAGCATTAGGTGCCAACTTCTTTTATTCCCTTCTAGTGATCTCCTCAAAATCCTTAACAGATTTTTGTTGGTAGACTCTACAAGTCCATTCCCTTGAGGGTAATAATTTGAAGTATTCTTAATGGTTATGCCATACTTGCTGGAAAATTCAATATACTTGGCTCCTATAAAGGCTGGCCCATTATCACTCACCAAGGCTTCCGAAACTCCAAACCTTGAAATCAAACTTTCCATAAAATTGATCACAACTTCTTGATCTGATTTCTTGGTAGGGATAGCTTCTACCCATCTGGTGAGGTAGTCTATGGTAGTTAGAATATACTTGTGCTCAGCTGAAGAATTTGGATTGATGACACCTATGAAATCTAACCCCCATTGCTGAAATGGTTCTTCTACCTATATTGGCCTGAGGGGGAATGATGCAATCCTTGTTCTCCCCACATGCCTCTGGCACTTGTCACAAGCTCTAGTGATTTTGAAAGTATCAACAAATATAGTAGGCCAGTAATAGCCTACTCTTATGATTTTCAAAGTTATGACTCTACCTGAGAAATGTCCTCCAGATGGCCCTCCATGGAACTCCTCAATGACCTTTTGTTGTTGATCTTCTTTCAAGCACTTAAGGAGGACTCCATCAAGGTTCCTTTTGTATAGCCCTTCTAGTAGTAATACATACTTCAAAGCCTAAAGCCTATATCTTCTTCTTTGTGATGCATTAATATAAGGGGCATACTCCAGTTTGAAAGTAATTGATCATCTGGTCTACCCAATCAGAGTCACCTAGTTATATTCTTTCAATATGATCATCTTCTACTACCTAGCAAGCTGTTATTTCTACTGATGTTGCTACCTCTGTTAGACCTTGGCATAGGGCCCTACCTCTCACCAACTTGGTGGGGTGTATCTCCACATCATATTCTTGGATCTTGGTGATCCAACCAGCCCTCTTATCTCCTAGTTCACCTTGCAGAATAAAGCTTCTTACATCTGGGTGAACAACATATACCAAGGTCTTACTTTGAACCAAATACTACCTAAACTTCTTCAATGACTTCATCACAACAAATACTTGTTTCTCAATAAAATTATACTTAACCTAGTAATCATGGAGGGTCTAGCTCCAAAATAATATGGGATGCTCTTCACCTTGATCATCCTTTTGAGTGAGCACTGAGGCATAACTTTCTTCAGCTCCATAAGCATAAAGAATAAAATATTTACTAAAATCTAGATTTACTAGCACTAGGGCTATTGCAATGGACTGCTTGATTATCTCAAAGGCTTATTTCCTAACTTCAATCCATTTGAACTCGGCATTTTTCTTGAGCAATTCAGATATGGGCCTCACTTTTTGTGCAAAGTCAGAAATGAATTTCCTGACAAAGTTTATTTGACCCAAGAAATATTGTAAGGCTTTCTTATTCATAGGCAATGGAAGAGTTAGAATGGACTTGATTCTATCTGGATCTATGGCCATACCTTCTTTTGAGACCACATGACCTAGCAACTTTCCCTCATGGACTGCAAAGAATGATTTCTTAGGATTAAGGGAAATGCCAAATTCTCTACATTTTTGAAAGACTTGCTCAAGGTGTGCTAAGTGATCATGCTTGTTATGGGAAAACATAGTCATATCATCCAAATAGATCAGAATGACCTTATTGATAAGTTCCCCAAAGGCATAGTCCATGGCTCTCTAAAATGTGGCTCCTGCATTGGACAACCCAAAAGGCATTCTCTGGTAGGCAAAAGTACCCCATTTTGTGGTGAATGTTATTTTATACTGATCTTCATCCTTCACCCAAATCTGGTTATAGCCAGAGAAACCATCCAATAGTGAGAACCTTTCTACCCCTACCACTATCTATAATATCTGATCAATCTATGGAAGGGGGTAGTGATCCTTTAATGATGCCTGATTAAGATTTCTAAAATCCACACACAGGTGAATATCACCATTATTTTTTCTTACAAGTACCAAGTTGGCTACCCAGGTGGAGTGTTTTATGGGATAGATGATCTTAGACTTTAACAACTTTAAGAGCTCTTCTCTCATTATGGCTTCGATCCTTGGATTTATAGGCCTTTGCTTCTACCTAAAAGGCTTTGCATCAGGCTCTAGCTCAATAGTGTGTTGGATAATCCTTTTGTCATATACCTTGAGGTCTTCATATGACCAAGCTACGATATCTGGATACTTTAGACATAAAGCCTTGATATCCTCTTCTTCCTCTAGTGAACATCGAATTCCAACATTGAGCTTCTTTTCAGTACCGACTTCAACTTCTTTATAAATTTTTCATTGACTTCCATGGTTCTGGTCCTTTTTCTATCCTCATTATCAAATAAGCTTTCTAAGGTGACCAAACCTCTAGGTATGTGATTGTTCCTAAGTTGAATAACATCCTGTTGATCAATTTCCTCTAGATTTTCCTCTTGGATAGTGGAGAGACAGGCTTCCCTTACCATAAAATCAATTATCTATTCATCATTTTCAAAAACCTACCAAAAAATTTGCTTATCTAGTACTATAGGCCTAAAAATCATTTTGATTCCCTTGTCTTTCTTGACTCCAATATCTACAGAAGGGTTGAAGTTAGCTCCCCTTGCTGCTAAGGAGTCTACCAAAGTATTCTTTTCTCTAGGAACAAAATTTATATTTAGGGCATCAAAGGATTCCATCAGATCCCATACCCTATTTTTGTATACTTTTAGGTAATGGTGCTTACTACTGCACCTTTCTCTTACCTGATGGACGATTAACTCAGAGTCACCATATATGTTTAGGACCTTAATGCCCATATTTTCTACTTGCATCAGTCCAAGGCATAAAGCCTCATATTCTACAACATTATTGGTGCATGACCATGTTAATCTATAGGCAAAACTCTTTGTCCCTTCTGATTGGGACTGTAGTACCACACCAACACCAACTCCATTTTTGCATCTAGCACCATCAAAGTGCATAGTCCATACCTCTATCTCTCTCAAATATTGATTAGATATAGCAAGAATTTTCTTCTATGATTCTACAAAAATACTATATGTGCCCATGCCTATCCCAAACTGACTGTAATCCTCTCTAAAAGGTAATTCATCTTCAAGTTCCAGTTCCTCAAATTTATCCACAATTTCAAATTCTTCAAGAGGAGTGAGGTTGCACATGTCTTCCTCAATTTTTTCTATGTGATAAGACACAGGATTTTTAGGTGTTATCCTTATCCTCTTCCCTTTGAAGGGAATGACCATGCTGGAATAATCCATGTACATGCATCCACCTAATTTTGCAGTGAACTCCCTTGAGAGGCATAAACCAAAGTAGGGCTCTAGGTCAACCACTACTATTTCTTGTACTATTGTCACCTCAGGGGCTCTATGTAACCTCATTAAAACATCCTTTATTACTCCCACTATTTTCATAGGTGTCCCATCCAATTGTAGTACTCCAGGGCAAGATCGGGTATACTCCATACCCATCTCTTCACAGACTACTTTAGGCATAACTGTAGTTGATGCCCCTGAATCTATCATACAATTTTGGACTACCCAACCTTCCATTCTTAAAGAGATATAGAAAGGAGGGGGTTTATTCTTTAAAATAGTAAGGGACATTTCTTTCTTTTCTGGGGGTATACTAAGGATTGTGGTGGCCTGCCTATCCTATGGATACTTGTTGAGAGAAGCCTTAAGCAAGTCTATCTGGCCAGGAATGAAAAGAGTATCATATAAACTAGATTTTGATGGAATCCTTTTCATATCTTCTACAATGTTGTATTCAGACTTAGCCAAAGTGGTCCTCTCAGGCCTTCTCTCTGGCTCACCATATTTTCTTTTATATTGTTGAGTGGCTTCTATTATTTATCTTTTTGTAATAGAAGGGAATCTAAGCCTCTCTTGAGCCTCATATTTAGACTTCATTCGGTCTCCTTCAGTTTCTTTCTCAAATCTCTTGGGGAGACTATCTATCTTCTCTTTCCCTTTAGCCTAGGGAATAGGAAAAGTATCACTGCTTTGGGGAAGTGGGTCATTCCTTTTCTGAGAAGGAACTTAGAATTGTCCCATATTTTGTGGGATCTACTTGCAAGGTTTTCTTTCTAGACCTTGTCATAACAACAATTGGGCCATCCTCATCCAACTCTTTCCCAACCATGATTTGGTTAGGCTACCATAACATACTTACTCTTCCCTTTTGATTTCTTTCTACTTGATCCATAGCTTGTTGAACATGATGTTGGTACATGACACAAGACTATGAATCATGAGGGTCATTACATACCAAACACCAGATATTAACCAGACTTATCTCTGAAGAACACTCAGGCTCTTCATATGTTGCATTCACTCTAACCCCAGTACTATTACTAGGACCAGGTCTCTGATATTTGTTCACATATGGAAATATCCTCTATTGTGACCTTTCCTAATATCTCTTTTCCATTGAATTCATTCTATTACTCAAGATTTTTAGAGTATTTTGTATATCAAGAATAGCAAAAAACTCTTGAGATGCTTGAGAAGGAAGGGGAGGGAAAGGAACTACAATAGATGATGCTTTTGATTGAGGGATAGGATTCATTTATGGATATGGGGATGATAAGGAAGGGGGATCCATGTAAGATGAGTTTGTAGCTTGGATTTGGCCATTAGTGGTTTCTGAACTATAAGGTAGCACAACTTTGGGAGGTAACCTCCCCACATTAATTAGGATATTCTTTGCATGAACTACTACATTATAAACTTGTGGAAAGGTTTCCACCCTAGATTGTTGGGTTTGCAAGCCTAGATCTGATCCAAGAGCTCTGATATAATACATATAATCCAAGCATGCAATTGGTCTAGTTATAGGGGGAATTCTCTTCCATGTTTTACTAAACCTCAAATTGAAATTTGAGATAGTCTCTTGCTGAGATTTTTGCATGGATGTAAACTGATTAAGCAAGGAGAAAGGGTCAGTAGATTCATTAAATTATTCCACAAAAGGCTCAGCCAATGCTTGCCATGAAGTAATGGTGTTATCTTCCAGAGTCCTAAACCAATGTAAAATCTTTCCTCTAAAGGATAGGGCTAGGATTCTCACAATAATATCCTCCTCCTTTATGTTGTGGATTGCTGCCAGATTCAAAATATCCTGATAGTGCTCATATGCTATCTTTCTAGATCCATCATAAGTGGGAATAGCCTTGGATACAACCTAGGGAATGGCATTCATATGGGCTAACCTAAGGGGACCAATTGTGTTCCAGTTGGGGTATTTCTGTAATGGCTGATTAGGGGCCACATTTCCCTGATTTTGGGCTGCATTTCCTACCATATTTCTAGGTGTAGGTCTTGCTAGAGGGGTTATTGGATTAACTATAGGATTTTCCTTAGGAAGCTCTTCTTATGAGAGGAAATATTGATTCAAACTTTTGATAATAGTAGACCCTCTATAAGGTAGCTCACAATAGAAATATGAGTTAGGGTTATTCCTTTTGAAAGACCTAGTATACATGAAAGGACACTGGTCTACAGGGGTAATTATTTTATGGGTTTAAAGACTAGGGAGTCACTAGGTGAATTTTCTATTCTCCACTTAACAAGGTCAAGACAATTCACCAAATATTGATTCCTTCAGGTAGAGATAAAACAATAACTCATATGATGGGTTTTCATGTTCCTTGTGAACTGGTCCCATCGAGCATGCCAAAAACTATTGGGCACCAAAATGTCATCAAGCTTTACTTGACACTGCAACTATCTATCTTCCAATTTTCTATCCAGGCATGCACCCGATAGTCACAGCTCGACACTCAAGCATTGGATGGATCAAAGTAAACTTCAATCCAACCTCCAGAGTAGGTTGGTTCCTTATCAACTTAAAATGGTGTTGACTCAATTAAAGCTCCAATAGGGTTTTGAGATAAGGGTTAGAAAAGGTTTAGGGTTAGAAATGTTATAAAGAAATAGTGGTTGGATAGGCTAACAACATAGGCAACTACAACAAAAGGCTCCCACAAGCTATTTCTAGTGTCCCATTACTCAGATACACATTACCCAAATTAATGAAACCTTCACACATTAAAACATAAGCAGAGAAATATTGCAGAAAGCAATTCCAACATCCAATATTGATAATCCAAATAGCAGAATAAATCAATAGTTAGATTTAATAGAAATCAAACTTCCTAACAATACAGATCTAATCAAGAATATATTTCAACTACTCTTACAACTAGTAATCCAAAATATGGAATGAACTAACCATTCAAGTATTAACAGAAATGCAATCCAAGACTTTGAACCTCTTGCACAAGATAATGAAGATGACAAATTTGAGTCGAACAATCAAAGTAATGCTCCTTCCATTAGCTCACAAGAATATTTATAATAGGGCAAGCAAACGCACTAGAGCCGACCCTAAAAAATGAGGGTTTGACCTCTATTTATAGTTTGTAAATGAAATAATAATAAGGAACATTACAAAGATTACATATTTTCCAGATCAGTAGAGAGTTCTTGCTGGCATCATCTTACTGGTTCAACCTCTAGGAAATCCATTGTACGTAGACCGCCATGGCAGCTCAGATCCTCTACAACTTGTTGGTTGGTTGGTGATAGTTGGTGAATAGGCCGTTAGAGACTGCATCTCATCCATCAACTCTTCTTGGAAGCTCGCTTCACCATCGATCTACAACTACATCTAGTTCTTGTTCTTGAAACCCTTTGATGCTTTGGCTTCCTATCTCCCAACTGACTATGTTCGAATCCGATGAGAAAATACTTTTAAATACTTCAGAATTATTAGCAAAATCTCGACCGTTGATCTTCCCCATGCACGACTAGATTAGATCTTGGAATATACTCTATACAATGGCAGGGAAAAACCAAAGCACCATTCTACTCTTTTAAGTCGATGACGTCACCTTCCATGGCTTTGATTATGCGGAATGCCAATCCGACGTGAAATGCATTAAGAGTTAAGCGGGATGAAATCCGCTCGTCAACCTTCCCTTTTCTTCTTTGAACTTTGAAGCAACCAAAAATCCGCACTACAAAAGATGTTGACATCATATTTGCTTTAAAAATTTTTGGAATCGGGAATCCGCACTTGGGCAAGTGTAAATCTTCCCTCATCTCCAATCCGCACTTGCCATAGTGTAAAATAGCTTTACCTCCATTCCGCACTAGAGTTAGTGTAAAATGTACTTCTTCTATGATTTTTCACCTCTTCATCACCATTCTGGACCAAAATACTCTATAAACTCGCCAAAATTGGTCTCTTCAACACTTAGCCACTCGAAGGATGTCAAAAAATACAAGCGGTCACTATTCCACACTTCTCCTTGCACTGACATCATCTTCACCCAAAACTTTTGTGAAATCGGAACGTGTTGCCAGTCCGTTGCCAAATGCATTATAAATTGTGTGGAATTTCTCCAAGTGAAAAATATACTAAGTGTTGGGTGGATTAGAAAACTCTTGTTGCGGATCCGCTCCAAAATGCACTGAAAAATGTGCGGAATCAAAACTTCATACCTTAGATAAAATTTTCAATGTTTTCTAACTTCCCTTCATGACTAAGCACAAAATATACATAGCATGGTGGAAATAAAGATGAAGAAAAATTGAGACAACACAATGACATGAAAAAATAGAATAGGAGTAAATGAAAGATGGAACAACAATGAGAAATATCACTATGAAAGGATAATATGCACAAAAAAGGATTAAGATTAAATAACACCTCACTATATACATTGGAATGGTTGAAAGTAATATGCATAAAAAAATTTGTGGAACAAGATGAGTTGCACATAATACTCGCACTTAGGTATATCAAAACTGCATAGGACATGTTGTTGGATGGCAACGATTGTCCCTCTTCTCACATAACTCTCCAAGCTCTAGTAACAAATGTTGAAAAATATTAGGGACTACATAGTATTTTAAAATGGGAGAACAAAAAATATTTAACACAAAAATATATTTTATTTCACATTAAATTTTTTCATTGTATTCCACTAGCATAATCTTACATACAACATACATATTAGTACATCAATGTGTATCTTTTATTCAAGAGACTTTGGTGCTTTACCCCTTGATGTTTCACCTTAAACTCCATATTTTCACCTTCTCATTATTCTCATGGGAGATGTGACTATCCAACCTTACATGAGGTGGCATCATCAATCATCCTCTAATTAATACTTAACATAAAATGTAATAATAAAATAATGTAATCAAGTGGGATTAGCTCAATCGATTAGATTCCTCAATATTTAAAAGAGGAGACCAAGGTTCAATCTTGCCAAGTGATACATGGATAATGTAGACATTAAAATAATGTTATATTGAAGAGACTGCCTAATTGGAATCTTCGAGACCACATGACCCACTTTGGGTAGCCTCAAGGCTAAAACAATGGTTTTCACCACTTAAACAGGGCATATTTCCCTGAGCATATGGGGTCATCCTACCCTGATAGGGGCCATCTCACCTCGAGACGATCATTAAAAATTTTGGTCAAAAGTTAAGCAGGACCCAATTGGCACCCAAAACTGCCATTTGGATCCCATGCATGATATCACATGAAAGCATTTAGCGCCATGCATGGACAAAAATTGAAAAAATATGAGCATCTATAAAATTGCATGAGAATTTGAAAAAACATTCACTTTCTTAGATGTGAATTGCCTCTTCGCTTTTTCATGCAAGGTGCTTTACTATGTTTAGACTTCCATCCGAGAAATCTATAAAAGAGCATTCACCCCTTCAATTTGAACCCCTGGATTATTTATTTCTCTATGATTTTTATTACTTAGTTTTTCTTGTGTAAGGTCTTACAATCTTAATCATTCGTGCATACTTGTGATCTCTTGAGCTATGAGTTTTCAGTGTTTGAGATTCCAAGAAACGAAGTGGTACCCATTTTTTGACCCTCCAAGTTATTTTCCTTCCATGATGTCGGGTTGCTATGAAGGATAAGATATAACAATGCTTCTACTAGTTTATGCAAGGGACTACCCTTAATTTGGTGACCAAATCAACCTAAAAAGCTACTACAAAAATGCACCCAATCCATCGATAAGACCATAGATTGAACCCAAACATCGCCCCCAACTTGGCCTCAGAAATACAGTCACAGAACAATGACCATATCAACCCAAGATGACCCATAGGTAAGGTCATCCTACCCTGAGACAGTCTCTGGTAGAGATCAGTTTATTTATTTTATTCTTTTAGTAGGGTTTAGCATAGCACATTTCTTGCTTTTTATAGTAGTTTACATTTTTGTTCATGCATTTGATTTAGTTTTATTTTAGTATTCATTATAATTATATCAAACCCTATATTGAAGGGATATATATATTCTATTAACTACTTTGCTTTTCCTTGTGTGCAGGTTATAGGTTTCCACAGAAGGACAAAGGAACGCAAGAATCTGAGCATTGAGCTCTAAGCGACGATTCCAAAAATCCACTCTAACACTTGTGATTGTGGGAAGACCTTGCAAGTGTGCCATAATTCATTTACAAAGGGATGCAACTCTCATTTATTGTAATGATTGTATTGCATCATTGAACTCTCTCAAGGGGATGCATTTGTAATACATTTTGAAATTTACTATTAATATAAAGGACTCAGCCTATTTGTTCTTAATTCTTTATCATTGTGTATTGGTTATATATTTTCTGTTTTATTATTACTTTACATTTATAATTAAGTTTTTTTTTATCGGTGAACTAGTTTTTAAGCATATCAGATGGCCATCATGGTAGGATCACCTGGTCCCTTTTCAAACCTTCTGGTGGATTACTGATAAGTTTCTATGTATTACAGGTACCCAAAAGCAGTTATCTCAGGTCAAAGCAAAAGTAGGATGGAAACAAAGTCAACAATCTACATCAGAAATAGGTTATCAAAGTAAGTTGTTCTATCCTTCTTTTCCTATTTTCCATAAAGAAAAGTAAAATTTTCCAAATTATAGAAAAATATTGTAGAAGACTTTAAGTTTTTAAGTCTTTTTCTATCATCATCCTTGATATAGACAACCTCTATTTATGGTAATCTTTGTTCTAGATGGCCCCTGTCTGTGGTTGTCTCTGTATCAGATGACCTCTATCTACAACCATCTTTGTGCAATATGACCTCTGTCTACTACTACTTTAGTTTGCTTGTTTGTTGTCTACTTAAAGTCTAAATCATGTGTCTAGGGTTTTTGAAAATCAAATGTTAATTTTTGCATTAGTGAAAATCATCGTGTGCTTTGTGATTTATTTACTTTTGCAAAATAAAATGAACCCTCACACACTCACACAATATCATAATGCTGGTTAGTTGGATTTCATCACCAACAACTAGTAGCAATCACACGATGTGGGCATTCATCTCCCATCACGGATTGACCCCATAGCAACCTTAGTAGCCCCAAGTGAGTGGCTTTTTGGATTTCATCATCAAAAAGTCCCATACTTTTGGGTGTGCCCAGAGTAGGAAGGATTAGCAAGACCCTTTACCATAGATAATTTCAAATAACTAGTGGATGCAGTTTTCCATTATTGTTCACATCCTAAACACATGGGTTAAGAGAAAGCATGGGTATGCTAGTAATATAACATTAGACAGTGAGGCCCTTTCTAGGGTTCTTTATTTCCATAGGTTTACCTTGAGCCATATCCAGTGTAGGAAGCCACTTTTTTCTATTTTAGTTATATTCCTCGATATGGGGGTGTGCTCAAACTACATTTAGTAGCTTTTTATTTTGTTTACCCTTAGATTTCATAGGAATGGGGGTTTCAACATCAAAATACACTAAAAATAGTAATAGAAATAACAATAAAATTTAAAATATATAAACACATTGTTTTCTTATTTGTTTCTTTACTTTTTGGCTTAATTAAGACCATGGTAATAACATGCAGTAAAGCTCAATCAAGAGCTAGTACTGCTGAAAATTTACAAGGAGATATGGAATATCTTTGAATCAGTTCAGAGGACATGGTCATCCTTGAATGGAATCCTGGGTTTCATCATAACACCAATATCATCTATAGGGAATATGACCTTTAGGACATCCCTATTTAGGATGCATCCGCAGGTCCTCAATATGATCAGAGCCATGAACCTTGTTGTGGTTGATCCACAACACACCCCAGAATTGGGGACCCACCTTTTTGCAGGTTTTTAGGGAAGATCTCAGGGACCCAGATGCTAAAAATGAAGAAAAGAAGAAAAAATGCCTAAGTGTTGAAAGTGTCGCGAAATCGCGACATGTCACGAAATCGTGACTCGTCGCGCCATCGCTGCAGAAAAATTGAAAGTTGTCGCGAAATCGCGACGTGTCGCTGGCAAGATTGAAAAGGTGTCGCGAAATCGCGACGTGTCGCTGGCAAGATTGAAAAGGTGTCGCGAAATCGCGACATGTCGCTGGCAAGAGTGAAAAATGGTCACGATTTCGCGACGTGTTTCGGCAAAGCAGCCCGAAGGAGAAAATGGTCACGATTTCACGACGTGTTTCAGAAAATTGTACGGAGAGAAAATGGTCACGATTTCGCGACGTGTTTCAGCGAAGTAGCCCGAAGGAGAAAATGGTCACGATTTCATGACATGTTTTTGCAAAGTGTACGGACGAAGAAGTAGCGATTTCGCGACATGTTGCTGCGAAAGTGTACGGATGAAGAAGTGGTAGCGATTTCGCGACAGGTTTTGTTGAAGCATTTGAAGGGCAAAAGAGGTAGCGATATCGCGACAGTTTGCGACAAGAAGGTCCGAAGGCAAAAATGGTAGCGATTTCGCTACAGTTTGTGGAAGGAAGGCTCAAAATAGAAAATGGTAGCGATTTCGCTACAGTTTGTGGAAGGAAGGCTCAAAATAGAAAATGGTAGCGATTTCGCTACAGTTTGTGGAAAGAAGGCACGAAAGCAAAAACGGTCGCGATTTCGCGACGAGAAGCTGTCGAAGGCGCACGAGCGAGGAAAGCGTCGCGATATCGCGACATGTCGCGATTTCATGACATGTCGCGTTTTCGCGGCTAGGAAGGTGAACAGGCTGCATGCAATTTTTGTCATGATTTGCACAGGAAAGCGTTACAAAAGGCGCAAAAAACGTAGGACACGTGGCGTACAGGTGTCAGACTTGCAGAAGCGTTACATGCAACAAAGGATTTCAAATGTTTCGTCATCAAGTGAATCAAAAGCAACGAAGAGAAAGGGAAGTTGAAGAGTCACATGCCTGGAAGGTGAAACAAAGCGACACAGTGAGAATCGAAGAGCCATGCCAAACAGGATAAATCCAGAAGCGCAGATTGAAGAGGGGTTGGAAATTGCCGATTGCAGAGTTGCAGAGACAAGGGCTTTTTGCCATTCTGGGCCTGCACTTGGGCAATTTCCTTCATTGTTCTGGAATATTTATGCCTGGAACATTCTTTGAATGTAATTGACATATCATTTAATACAAAATACAGAGAGTTGGCATCTTTTGATGAGAAAGAAGGAGTCATTTTTTGCATGCATGATTTAATGTTATATCATTCATTTCAGATTTCTTAGGCTTTTAGGTGAAGTTTAATGCAAGTGCTCTTGGTTGCTTCATGCGAATGCCTAAATCTGGAATTACAATAGAAACCCTAGAAACCCGCACCTAGCTTATTTGGATTGTGCGAATTTGCAGGTTCATTAGGTTAGGTTGTATGCAGAAAACCTCATTATCTTCGGTTTCATCGAATTGATGGCAGCATTCTGACTGTAGCTTAGTTTATTTTTCATTTGCTTTTCTTTATTGTTCAAACCCTTGCTTTATTTTCTGTAGTTTAATTAATGCATTCAAATAAGCAGCTGAAAATCCATCAGAACTAAAGATTAGAATAGGTCTTATTCATCTTGAGTCCACTGAAAATTCAAATTTAATAAACCACAGTGCCCCTTGTTAACATCCACCTGCAAACCCTAAGGTATTCCTAGCATTTCATTTGAACAGCATTATTGGCAATCAAAAATCAGCATAACAAGAACCTTGGAGAAATTATTTTCTTTGCAAGCAGAGGATTTTGGGACTCAGATCCTACCGGAGAGTGTGCTTTCACAATCGGGTGAAAACACCACTCAACAGATTGGCGCTAGAAGGAGGGCCGAATCGGTTTATTCTATTTTGATTTTCATACCTGAATAATATGTTTTTGATTTAATTTTGGGATTATTTATTAAATCTTACAGACGGCTAAACTGCAACATTTGTTTTTGTCTCTGTTGCAGGTTTTCTTGGAAATAGCCGAGGATTTCATCAGGCAGGCTGGACCCACCACGGCGTATTGCAACCAGGTCCCAAACAACCGGGGAAACCATTTTTCATGACCTTACTGGCACTCCCAAGAATAAAACCAAGCAAGTCGTAAGTTCACCAGTCGCAAAAGACCTGTTTTCTCCAGGAACATCGAGTGGACCTACGCCAGTAATATCCGTTGCCCCTAGTGTGCCTATAGTAAGTAATATTTCTACCGCTATTGTAGGTCTGTCTTCATCAATTCTGAGTCAAATGGCTCAAGCTCCAGCAGCTCCTTGGTATGGAGCTAATAATACTCCTTTGAACATTGCTGGGGATATCCATGAAATCCCCAAGAACATTGAAATATTTTTGCCTAAATACAAACCAGATGGCCCAAGAACAGCAGAAGAACATATCCAAGCTTATAAGGATGTTTTAATTAGGCTGCAAGTTCAATATGAAGATGTGGCCTGCAGACTTTTCCCTATGAGTTTAGATCCAATAGCATATGAGTGGTATATATGCTTGCCAACTGGTTCAATCACTTCTTGGATTCAAATGGAAAATGCCTTTGTTAATCAATTTAGATCACCCTTAGATCCCGCAACTATTTACAATCAGTTTATTACATGCAAAAGGGGCCAAGGGGAACCAATCAGGATGTTTAATCAAAAATTTCAGAAGTGCTATAATAGAGCAATTAGGCACTTTGCTATTGATCCCGCAGTGGCTTTGCAGATATATTTTGGGGCATTGGACCCCATGACAGCCATGTTTGCAAGGCGCAATCCTCAAGTTACCACGCTGGCTTTGGCCTATAATGAAGCCATGACTATCGAGCAGCAAATGACACCACAGGGCTACGGGTTTACCCAGATGCCTATGATGGGACAATATGCTCCATATGGTCAAGCTCCCTAGGCAAATCAACTCATGGCACCACAAATGCCAAGCATGAATGCCTTCCCATATCAGCAACAGTATCCACCAGCACCTGCGTATGCACCCATTCCAATCCAACCAATCATAGCCATTCCACCTGTCCCTCCATTTTTGCAGAATAGTCAACCAACTATGCAAGGAACAAGTCAAGTCAACCCTCAAGCCATAGTTCCTTTTCCAAATCCTACCCCGATTCAAAGTGTCAATCCATACGGGAATCCAATTCCTCGGAACCCGACCCCAGTGTTGAATCAAGACCCCATTAATTATGCGAATCCAACGGGGGTTAACAACAATATGATTCCACCGAAAGATGTTTATTCAGAAGTCGAAGAGCTCAAGAAATTAGTGCATAAACTGAGCAATGACAGGGTTCAACAAGCAGAAGTATGAGTCCCATGCCCCTCACCCAAATCAAAATTTTAACAATAGAGGGAGGCACTCGAACACCAAGCCAAACAATGGGGGAGTTCCCGCTCCCATTGCTAATCAATTAGATGCTTCTGTAGGACCTAGCCAATCCAATTCTCTTTTGAATCTTTCAGATTTGGCATGGGAAAGGGGGTGCAGGTTGCATAACACAAAAGAACACAATGAGAGGAATTGTCCCTAGATTGCTAGATACACTCATTGTCTTCAGGCACAAGTTGATGATTTGGAACTGGTATCAAATGAGAATCCATCACAACATCAAGATGATAATATTATGGTGATGGAAACTGTATATCATCAAGAAGGTGAGAGTGAGGAAGAAGAAGATGAAATTCTGGAACAAGAGGTGCAAGCTTTTCGAGATTTCAGAAAGGGGAATCATGGATACCATTTGAGGAGTAAGTCTAAAGCCCCTAAAACCTCATCAACACCTCCAAACAATTCTATTCTTCCTCCAGATACAAAGGCAAATAATAATCCTCCCCCTCCACTCAAAAGAGAAATGTCTAATGATGTCCAGAAGACGGTCAAATTCGAAAAAGCAAACTATGACATAGTGGAGGATATGAAGAAGTCCAAATCTAGTCTTTCATTCTTGGACGCAGCTAGATTACCTGGCCAGAAGGAGGCGTTGATAAAAGCATTGAACTCACCTGATCCCAAGTGGAAAGAAAACAGAGTTGAATCCCATCTGATTTTGCGAAAGGAGAGAAGGGATGTCCCGCCATTCTTACTGACTCTGAGAATTGCGGGTAAGAATCTGCATAACTATTTGGTGGACACAAGTGCCACGAGCAACCTCATGCCTCGCAAAAATATGTAAAATGCTAGGTCTACGACTGTTTCATCCAAATGTACAGTCCCGCAACTGGACAGATCGGAGGTAAATGTGGTAGGGACCTTATATGATGTCAAGATTCAATTGAATTCTGAACCCAGGGTCCAGCAAGTTGTAGACATTTTGGTGGTTAATATCCCAAGTAGGTATGGAATGCTACTTGCTAGGGATTGGATGAAAACTCTGAATGGCTATTTTTCAATAGACTGCTCGCATATGTGGCTACCATGGAAGGGAATTGCAAATCAAATAAGAGTGGAAAACGAACCGAGGCTTAAAGAGATTATAACAGATTTTAACAAGCCGAATGAAGTTCAGTTTTCTGAGCCAGACCTAGGAGTCTATGCACTTGATGTTGAGGAAGCTGCTGAAGAGCCTAAAGAGGAGGTGTGTCATGGTGGTTCTTCTCGAGGAAAATGATTACACGTGGTTGCTCAAGTTCGATGGCTCAAAGTCTAGACAGGGAGCAGGAGCTGGAGTCGAGCTCATCGGGTCCAAGAGGTAAACCATTGTTAGCAGCTTACAGACTGCAATTTCCTTGCACAAACAATGTGGTAGAATACGAAGCATTGATCTTTGGTTTACGTCTAGCATTGAGCAAGCATGTTAAATGCTTGAAGGTTCTGGGAGATTCTGAGTTGGTAGTCAAGCAAATCAAAGGACAATATGCATGCCGCGACAGAAGACTGAGCCTTTATAGAACTAGGGTTATGGACCTCATGGAGGAGTTCGATGCATTCAACATAGCCCTTATTTCTAGGAAAGGAAATCGAATAGCAGACTCTCTTGCAGTCGCCGCGGGCATGTTGAACCCGATTGATATAAGAAGATGTAAAAAGTTTTCCATTGAGTCGGTTCCTTGTCCATCAATACCCGATAATGTAAAGAATTTCCAAGTTTTTGAAAGTGACAGACATATTTTCAAATTTGTCACGAACTCGGGTATTTTTGAAAATCAGGTGATTGATGAGGAGCAAAGGTGGCAGGATGAAACAGAAGATGAAATTGAAACTGCGTATCAATCCAACAAAATTCCTAAAGACGTGGTTTCATTGGAAAAGATGTTCGACATGGAATGCAAGAACAAGAAAAGAAAAAGAGTCCCACTCCCCAAAGATGCATGTGATTCAATTAATCTAGGGAGTGCAGACAATCCAAAGGAGGTGTACATAGCAAAGGCATGTACAGAGGAAGAAAGGAGCAATATAATACAGGCATTGAAGCATTACATAGATTGTATTGCTTGGAACTACAATGAGTTGAAGACTTACAACCAAAACATTATCACACATACCATCCCTTTGAAGCCAGACTCCAAGCCTTTTAGGCAAAGACAACGAGTTGTTAACCCGCTATTGGAGCCTTTGATCGAAAAGGAGGTTAAAAGGTTATTGGAAGCGAAAATCATTTTTCCCGTTAGGCACTCAACCTGGGTGGCTAACCTCGTTCCAGTGAGAAAAAAGAGTGGAGAGATTAGGTCGTGCATAGATTTTCGAAATCTTAATAAAGCCTCTCAAAAAGATAATTATCCACTGCCATCAATCGATGAAATTCTGCAAATGGTAAATGGATCTGAAATGATGTCCTTTCTCGATGGGTATTCTGGGTACAACCAAATTCTTATACATCCGAATGACAGGATGAAAACAACCTTCACTACCAAGTGGGGAACATTTGCATATAAGAGAATGTCGTTCGGATTGTTAAATGCTGGTGCAACTTTTCAACGCGCCATGGATTATGCATTCAAAGGACTCATAGGCAAATGCATCATCGTGTATGTGGATGATATCCCAGTTTTCTCGAAGAAGAGAGAGGACCATGTCAAAGATTTAAAGAAAGTGCTTCAAAGATGCAGAGAACATGGAATTTCCTTAAATCCCAAAAAGTGCATCTTCGGAGTGACAGAAGGAAAATTGCTGGGTCACATCATTTCAAAAGAGGGCATATCCATCGACCCGTAAAGGATACAAGCTATCCGTAACCTACCTCTCCCGAGCAAGAAAAAGAATTGAGATCTTTCTTTGGGCAAAGTTAATTTTGTGAGGAAGTTTATCTCTAGCTTTGCTCGAGATAGCCAAACCTCTCGAACAAGATGCTCAAGAAAGATGTGGAAGTAAAATGGAACGAGGAAAGTAGAGTGGCTTTCCGTAACATCAAAGATGCCATTTCCGGAGCCCCTGTCCTTATAAGTCCGGACTACTCCAAGCCTTTTTATATTTATGCTTTTGCATCGTAACACTCCTTTGCGAGTGTCTTAACCCAAAAAGGCGAGGATAGTGCCGAAAAACCCATAGCATTTTTAAGTGCCCCCTGAAAGATGCTCAATTAAGGTATTCAATCCTTGATAAGCAAATGTACGCACTTTTTAAAACGGTGAAAAAATTTAGGCACTACATTGTTCACATAGCAGAGTTATTGCCATCGTGCCCGACTCTTGCTGTCAAGACCATGTTTTTACAAAATGAACTAGGTGAGAAGAGAGGAAAATGGATTTCAACCATCCAAGAATTTGATCTCGAAATCCAACCAATGAAACTAGTTCGAGGACAAGGACTGGCGAAGGCGATCGCAGAAAATAATCCGCAAATAACAGGCCAATGCTCAAATACGTAATACATGGCTAAGGATGACTGGTATGTTGATATTGTGCAATTTTTATTGACTGGTAAGTGTCCTTCTAATCTGAATTCAACACAGAGAAGAGCTTTAAGGCTTAAGTCTGTCAACTATCTGATAAAGTCTGGTGTGCTTTACAGGAAGAATCACGAAGGTATCTACCTGAGGTGCTTGAACAAAGAAGAAGCTGCCAGGGTGTTGCAGGAATTTCACGGGAAACATGGAACTGGTCATGGTGCAGCCAATGCTACAAGACATCAAATCCTGAGAGCAGGATACTACTGGCCACATATTTTCAAGGATGCGCATGCCCATGTACGATCTTGTCATATCTGTCAAGTGGCTGCAAATAGAGAAAGAAATGCAGCCATGCCGTTGCAACCTGTAGTTGAAATGAGACCGTTTGCACAATGGGGACTAGATTTTATCGGGGTTATTAACCCAAATTCTTTTGATTCTCATAAATTCATTTTGACAGCTACAGACTACTGTACAAGGTGGACAGAAGCGATTCCTACTAAGCATGCCACCACAGACGTTGTGATTAAATTCCTTGAGGATCAAATTATAACAAGATTTGGAATGCCCGATTCTATTGTCAGTGACAATGGTAAAGCTTTTATTTCTACACAATTTGCAGATTGGGCATATGATAACAAAGTGAGCTTGAAATTTGCATCCAATTATTATCCTCAAGGAAATGGGTTGGCCGAATCTTCAAATAAGAATTTGTTGAATACCATTAAGAAGTTGCTGGAAAAGAACCCTCGGGACTGGCACAACCAATTAAAGTTTGCCCTTTGGGCAGATAGGACCAGAGTGAAAGAGTCCATAGGGAATACTCCCTATCATTTGGTCTATGGGCAAGACCCGATATTTCCAGCAAATTTGAAGTTGCAGACCTTACATTTCATACAAGAGTACTTGGGGACAGATGATCAAGTTGAAGCCAGATTAAGCCAGTTGTTGCACCTTGATGAAAAGAGAGAAGAGGCCATGAACCACATGAATAAACACCAAGAAGTTATCAAAAGATGGTTTGACTGAAGGGCCAAAGTTAAATCATTCATAATTTCAGATTTGGTATTACTATGGGACAAAAGACATGAGGAAAAAGGAAATCATCAAAAGTTTGATTGTCTTTGGTTAGGCCCATATCAGATTTCAGAGATTCTTGGGAAGAATACCTTCAGGGCTAAAAACCTTAGAAGGGAGAGATTTCATGCTACCGGTTAATGGGCAGATTTTAAAGCATTATTTTAGCCCTTAGGTTGTGAGATTTTGATATTATTCTTTTGGTTTTGGTGGGGATTTTCAGATTTTGTTTTCTATTTAGGATTGTTAGTCTAGCTAGGATTTTGGTTGTGGATTTGATTTCAATTGACATGTTTTGTTTTGATAAATAAATAAATAAAAATATAATAAAAAATAAAAAAATAAAAAAATAAAAATAAAAAATTGAGATGTCAACTTATGCTTAAGGTTAGGAGAATATGAAATATTGGAATTGTCTTGTAAAAGCTCCACAAGTAACATAAAACATTTTAAGTTATATCGTTTGAATTTTGTGATACATGAAAGAGTCAGTTTTGCATGACAAATCATTTCATTTGCAATTCAAGAAATAATGCATTCATGTTCCATCTCACCTTACATACATCTCATCTTAGTTACATATGCATCTTAGGTACAAGCCATTAAAGTATGTCAAATCCTCTTAGGGTTGTGTTATAACATATATGTAAGTAAATCCTAAGGTTGGAAACTGAGTCTTGAGATATCTAGAACCAAGCACGTCTCATTCATTAAAAAGGATCTTGAGCAAAATGATCAAAACCTAACTTGGAGGAAAAGGTTGGGCGAAAGAAGTTTTTCATGTCTATCCTATTATGCAACATGATCCTTAAAACAGTGGTTTTGACCACTTCCATAGAGCTTAAAGCCTAAAATCGGAGTAGTAAGGATAGGGTTAAATCCTCATCGAACTTAGGTTGAGGATCCAATTCCCCAAAGCTTTGATTTGACCCACATGGAGTAGTAAGGATAGGGCATAAATTCTCATCTCGCTTAGGTTGAGAATCCGATTCCCCAAAGCTCTTATGTCTCATTTCACAATAAATCTTGGATTGTAAGGATCGTACTATTTGTCCTCTACAAAGGATGGGTAGTCATCCCCAAGGTCTAAGCAACAAAATTAATGTTTCTCATCTAGAGTTTGGATTGTAAGGATCGTACTACATGTCCCTAGCCAGGATGGGTAGTCATCCCCAAGGTCCAAGAAGTAAAAAAAAATAAATAAATTTTTCCCATCTCATCTTTATATTGGATTGTAAGGATCGTACTACTTGTCCTCTCCAAAGGATGGGTAGTCATCCCCAAGGTCCAAAGAAATGAAGATAAGTTTTGGATTGTGGGGTTAGATATGCCCATGCATGGCATCATGTCTTGCCTAAAAAACAAGACCACTGATTGTCTAGAGGGTTAGACTAGCATGACCATTTCTTCCATAATTGGTTTAATTATTTTGCTCAAAGTGAGGTAATGAATTCTAAATCAGAATAGTAAGGATAGGGTTAAACTCTCATCTCGGTTGGTTGGGAGTCTGATTCCCCAAAGTTCTGATTTCACATTCACTTGCACATGGGTTCAAGATAGTAGGGACTCATAACCAACTTTGGGATACAATAAGGTAATGAATTAGTGGATCCTAAGAGGGTTTGGCAATCTTGAATGCTTGTACATAATAATAGAAGAGTGACCATACCTTTTATGAAAGCAAAATCTCCTAGCACATTCATTAGGGTACACAAATCATTCACCATCCCACATATGCATTCATGCAAAACTGATAATGGAGTGTGGATCAATTTCAAATGATAGGGAAAGAAATTCATTGCACACACTGAGCTAATACTTGATGATTCTGATAATTCATGTACTTTTGATCTTTGGGCATTTGTTATATTGCTTATGTGCTAACACATGTTTTCAAGTTTGTGATATGTTTCAGATTGGGTTCTCATTAAAATGCTCAAGAGCATTTGACAGCAGAGTCGCCATTTGTTGTGGTTGATCCACAACACACCCCAGAATTGGGGACCCACCTTTTTGCAGGTTTTTAGGGAAGATCTCAAGGACCCAGATGCTAAAAATGAAGAAAAGAGAAAAAATGCCTAAGTGTTGAAAGTGTCGCGAAATCGCGACATGTCACGAAATCGCGACATGTCGCAAAATCGCGACCTGTCGCGCCATCGCTGCAGAAAAATTGAAAGGTGTCACGAAATCGCGACATGTCGCTGGCAAGATTGAAAAGGTGTCGCAAAATCATGACGTGTCGCTGGCAAAATTGAAAAGGTGTCACGAAATCGCGACGTGTCGCTGGCAAGATTGAAAAATGGTCGCGATTTCGCGACGTGTTTCGAAGCGTACGGATGGAGAAAATGGTCGCGATTTCGCGACGTGTTTCGGCAAATTGTACGAAGAGCAAAAATGGTCACGATTTCGTGACGTGTTTCGAAGAGCCCGAGGAGAAAATGGTCACGATTTCTCGACATGTTTGAAAGTGTACGACGAAGAAATGGTAGCGATTTCGCGACGTGTTTTGGGAAAGTGTACGGACAAAGAAATGGTAGCGATTTCACGACGGTTTTGGAAGATGAGGGAAAATGGTAGCGATTCATGACTTTGGAAAGAAGGTCCGAAGGAAAAATGGTAGCGATTTCGCTACGACTTGTGGAAAGAAGGCTCAAAATAAAAAATGGTAGCGATTTCGCTACAGTTTGTGGAAAGAAGGCTCAAAATAGAAAACGGTAGCGATTTCGCTACGGTTTGTGGAAATAAGGCACGAAAGCAAAAACGGTCGCGATTTCGTGACGAGAAGCTGCCGAAGGCGCACGAGCGAGGAAAGCGTCGCGATATCGTGACATGTCGCGTTTTCGCGGCTAGGAAGGTGAACAGGCTGCATGCAATTTTTGTCGTGATTTGCACAGGAAAGCGTTACAGAAGGTGCAGAAAATGTAGGACACGTGGCGTACAGGTGTCAGACTTGCAGAAGCGTTACATGCAACAAAGGATTTCAAATGTTTCGTCATCAAGTGAATCAAAAGCAACGAAGAGAAAGGGAAGTTGAAGAGTCACATGCCTGGAAGGTGAAACAAAGCGACATAGTGAGAATCGAAGAGCCGTGCCAAACAGGATAAATCCAGAAGCGCAGATTGAAGAGGGGTTGGAAATTGCTGATTGCAGAGTTGCAGAGACAAGGGCTTTTTGCCATTCTGGGCCTGCACTTGGGCAATTTCCTTCATTGTTCTGGAATATTTATGCCTGGAACATTCTTTGAATGTAATTGACATATCATTTAATACAAAATACAGAGAGTTGGCATCTTTTGATGAGAAAGAAGGAGTCATTTTTTGCATGCATGATTTAATGTTATATCATTCATTTCAGATTTCTTAGGCTTTTAGGTGAAGTTTAATGCAAGTGCTCTTGGTTGCTTCATGCGAATGCCTGAATCTGGAATTACAATAGAAACCCTAGAAACCCGCACCTAGCTTATTTGGATTGTGCGAATTTGTAGGTTCATTAGGTTAGGTTGTATGCAGAAAACCTCATTATCTTCGGTTTCATCGAATTGATGGCAGCATTCTGACTGTAGCTTAGTTTATTTTTCATTTGCTTTTCTTTATTGTTCAAACCCTTGCTTTATTTTCTGCAGTTTAATTAATGCATTCAAATAAGCAGCTGAAAATCCATCAGAACTAAAGATTAGAATAGGTCTTATTCATTTTGAGTCCACTAAAAATTCAAATTTAATAAACCACAGTGCCCCTTGTTAACATCCACCTGCAAACCCTAAGGTATTCCTAGCATTTCATTTGAACAACATTATTGGCAATCAAAAATCAGCATAACAGGAACCTTGGAGAAATTATTTTCTTTGCAAGCAGAGGATTTTGGGACTCAGATCCTACCGGAGAGTGTGCTTTCACAATCGGGTGAAAACACCACTCAACAAACCTCCTAGTCAAGACACTATGCATGCTTTCTTTAGACAAAATCCTCAGCATACAAGGGATCTTAGTAGGTTGATGTTGTGGGTTCACATTTCAACTATATCTATCCATCAATTAGAGCATGAATAATAGTATACACCATGGCCCAACCTGTATGAGCAAGACACTCCGCTTGATCACCCATGGATGATTTAAAAATATGCTCATATGGATAGGTATGACACCCATCACCCTAGTAATACAACCACATCAGCTCACACCTTTCTTGTAAATGAGGAAAAGGAAGACTCAGATCATCCTCCTAATCCTCATAAAGAGTATTCCACACAAACATGTTGTGCCTCTATACTGCTAGAGTACATAGATCTTACCTTTAAGCCTGAGTATCATTTCAATGAGGTATCCCTTGATCATGGAAAGTAGGTGGCCAACCCTCATGGGGTTGAGAAGTAATTCAAGTCCATTCATATCAATACGAGGGCCAATAAACCCCACACAATTGATTACATAGACCAAATACCTAGGAAAAACATAAATAAACAAGAGCATCTACACCAGCTATGGCTGGATAAGCTATGATTGGATTAGAAGTACCTAGATCAATACAAATTAGATTAGCAAATGTTACATCATTATAGGTTGCACTAGCAATAGTTACATCAGAAGTGGTTGCAAAATACATTGCACAAGGGGGTTCCTACTCCTAGTACTCATAGGTAGCAAACCCATCAAATATGCCTTGCATAGTATCATAACCTGCCATCTAGGCCAAACCAGAACCATCCTCCTCATATGCCTATCCATCACCATAGATCTCAACAACATCAATTGAACAATCATCAACATGAGTATGAGTTCTATGAGTACTTAGAGTCAGAGTATCAGGAATAGGGGTACTCTGAGTCACTTTATGAGGATATGGTTGATGACCACTTTCAACCACCTTGCCCTATTAAAAATATTTTACCTCCCCCTCTTTGATGACAAAGATAGGTAGATGAGATTATATCACCTAAACCTTACAAGATGCTTACAAACCTTATCAATTCATTGGAAAAACAAACTTTAGGAATGGGTTATCAAAAACTAACATTGCACCAATTATGCAACCAACCACTTCTCCCTTCTATGTCATATCCTCCATATTCTAAGCACTTTGAAATGTTGAAATTGGATAATTTCAAAGGAGATATAGATGCCCAATATCATATCACAAGCTTCATGAATGTGTGCTTTCATCTCTAGGAGGATGATGCCCTTATGCTTAGGAAATTTCCCATAACCCTAGTTGGGCCAGCTTTAGAGTGGTATAATCATTTACCATGAGACATCATACATTCCTTTGAACAATTGGCAAATTCATTCTTGGAACGCTTCTTGTTTTGTGTTAGAAAGAAAGCAATATTTACTGACTTGTACAACCTTAGGAAATTTGACAAAGAGTTAGTCATAGATTATGACAAGCAATGAATATCAATCATCACAAAAATTCTATTTACCTTACCTATCACAAAGCTCACTCGATTGTTTACTAAGAGTTGTTAAAAATGGATCTCACTTTTACTACAACTCCAACAGTACAACACATTTTAGGAAGCCCTAGCTTAGATGAAGCTTATTGAGGGCATCATGATCCAAGAGGGTGATATCAAGCCCCCAAAAAAGGAGTGGAATAAAAATTCTAAAGCCAACTACATGCAATAAAAGCTAACTTTGGTAAATCAAGTTGTCTTAAGCATCCCAGGGATTTCACAACAAACTGCACCTCAACCATCTAATTATCAGGCCCAACCTCCACCTGCATAGTATAATGCTCAACCTTAGCAAAACTAATGGATGAATAAACAACATCATTCTCCTCACTAATACATTCCATTGCTTGAGTCATTGACATCACTCTTTCATTGGTTGTGTGAGGTAAAGGACATCAATTTGCCCGAGGTTCAACAACCATATATGAATAAGCCAAAAGATAACAATTATAGGGAGGATTTACATTGTCTTTACCATAATTAGAATGGTCATGACATTTAAACTTGCTACACATTCAAGAACCTTGTGCAAGACATGATAGATCAGAATGAGCTTCAAATCGATAATCCTCTCACTACAAACAACCAATAGATTTTCATATTCTAGGATTTGCTACCTACTCATGGGGGCCAAGCCGAATAGCCTAGGTAGGTGAATGAGATACATACAACCCTACCATAGTGGGATGATTAATATAGTGATAAGGAACCAAAGATATCCAAATCAACCTACATAACCTGTAGGTCCAACCACTATTTCTTCAACATCACAATAGTTGTTACAACAAACTCCAATCCAAATTTTACCACATCTCCCGATGCTCATGATAAGAAGTAGACTTAAAAAAAATCTCAAGATGACATTGGTGAAGCTTTCCATATATCATCTAATCCAACATTCAACTCCACATCAGGAGGCTCTCATGGAAATTCTAAATTCAATTGAACTACAACCACAAGACCCTAACTCTTTCAAAAAATTTGTGGGACATGTCCAAAACTACAAGGAGCCTTTATAATGTTCCATGATCATGAAATCAAACCAATACCCACTGACATAGCCGATCCCCCCTACATATCATTGCTTGTGTGAACATGATATTGGGCAGTAACGAGAGGACCCTAGAGCTAACATGGGGCCCACAAGGGAAATCAACCAATGGAAACCACACATGGGGAGAACTCCACACTCACCACCATCGAGCGATGCTCCCATAGGAGAGGATGGAGCATATAGCTTGGCCATGATTCACTCATTTGAGGGGTTGGGTCATGGTTGGCCTGCTTCCACTAGGGCATTTCACCCAAAAGCCTACTTCCTGATTTGCAAAGCTCTATGTGGGTGTTGTGCTTTATATACCACCATGAGGGCCATCGTGGGATACATGTGGGATAATGGCTCAAGACTCTCGCAGCGTTGCTCAAGGTATTTTTAGAATTTTTTATTTGAGAAAGTACGAGACTGGGCAGTACGAGAGGAGCGAAGAATGGACCCTAGAGCTAACATGGGGCCCACAAGGGAAATCAACCAATGGAAACCACACATGGGGAGAAATCCACACTCACCACCATCAAGCGATGCTCCCACAAGAGAGGATGGAGCATATAGCTTGGCCATGATTCACTCATTTGAGGGGTTGGGTCATGGTTGGCTTACTTCCACTAGGGCATTTCACCCAAAAGCCTACTTCCTGATTTGCAAAGCTCTATGTGGGTGTTGTGCTTTATATACCACCATGAGGGCCATCATGGGATACATGTGGGATAATGGCTCAAGACTCTCATAACATTGCTCAAGGTATTTTTAGAATTTTTTATTTGAGAAAGTACGAGACTAGGTAGTACGAGAGGAGCAAAGAATGGACCCTAGAGCTAACATGGGGCCCACAAGGGAAATCAACCAATGGAAACCACACATGGGGAGAACTCCACACTCACCACCATCGAGCGATGCTCCCATAGGAGAGGATGGAGCATATAACTTGGCCATGATTCACTCATTTGAGGGGTTGGGTCATGGTTGGCCTGCTTCCACTAGGGCATTTCACCCAAAATCCTGCTTCCTGATTTGCAAAGCTCTATGTGGGTGTTGTGCTTTATATACCACCATGAGGGCCATCATGGGATACATGTGGGATAATGGCTCAAGACTCTCGTAACATTGCTCAAGGTATTTTTAGAATTTTTTATTTGAGAAAGTACGAGACTGGGTAGTACGAGAGGAGCGAAGAATGGACCCTAGAGCTAACATGGGGCCCACAAGGGAAATCAACCAATGGAAACCACACATGGGGAGAAATCCACACTCACCACCATCGAGTGATGCTCCCATAAGAGAGGATGGAGCATACAGCTTGGCCATGATTCGCTCATTTGAGGGGTTGGGTCATGGTTGACTTGCTTCCACTAGGGCATTTCACCCAAAATCCTACTTCCTGATTTGCAAAGCTCTATGTGGGTGTTGTGCTTTATATACCACCATGAGGGCCATCATGGGATACATGTGGGATAATGGCTCAAGACTCTCGCAACATTGCTCAAGGTATTTTTAGAATTTTTATTTGAGAAAGTACGAGACTGGGTAGTACGAGAGGAGCGAAGAATGGACCCTAGAGCTAACATGGGGCCCACAAGGGAAATCAACCAATGAAAACCACACATGGGGAGAACTCCACACTCACCACCATCGAGCGATGCTCCCATAAGAGAGGATGGAGCATATAACTTGGCCATGATTCACTCATTTGAGGGGTTGGGTCATGGTTGACCTACTTCCACTAGGGCATTTCACCCAAAAGCCTGCTTCCTGATTTGCAAAGCTCTATGTGGGTGTTGTGCTTTATATACCACCATGAGGGCCATCATGGGATACATGTGGGATAATGGCTCAAGACTCTCATAATGTTGCTCAAGGTATTTTTTAGAATTTTTTATTTGAGAAAGTACGAGACTGGGCAGTACGAGAGGAGCAAAGAATGGACCCTAGAGCTAACATGGGGCCCACAAGGGAAATCAACCAATGGAAACCACACATGGGGAGAAATCCACACTCACCACCATCGAGTGATGCTCCCATAGGAGAGGATGGAGCATATAGCTTGGCCATGATTCACTCGTTTGAGGGGTTGGGTCATGGTTGGCTTGCTTCCACTAGGGCATTTCACCCAAAAGCTTGCTTCCTGATTTGCAAAGCTCTATGTGGGTGTTGTGCTTTATATACCACCATGAGGGCCATCATGGGATACATGTGGGATAATGGCTCAAGACTCTCACAACATTGCTCAAGGTATTTTTAGAATATTTTATTTGAGAAAGTACGAGACTGGGTAGTACGAGAGGAGCGAAGAATGGACCCTAGAGCTAACATGGGGCCCACAAGGGAAATCAACCAATGGAAACCACACATGGGGAGAACTCCACACTCACCACCATCGAGCGATGCTCCCACAAGAGAGGATGGAGCATACGGCTTGGCCATGATTCGCTCATTTGAGGGGTTGGGTCATGGTTGGCCTGCTTCCACTAGGGCATTTCACCCAAAAGCTTGCTTCCTGATTTGCAAAGCTCTATGTGGGTGTTGTGCTTTATATACCACCATGAGGGCCATCATGGGATACATGTGGGATAATGGCTCAAGACTCTCACAACATTGCTCAAGGTATTTTTAGAATTTTTTATTTGAGAAAGTACGAGACTGGGCAGTACGAGAGGAGCGAAGAATGGACCCTAGAGCTAACATGGGGCCCACAAGGGAAATCAACCAATGGAAACCACACATGGGGAGAACTCCACACTCACCACCATCGAGCGATGCTCCCATAAGAGAGGATGGAGCATATAGCTTGGCCATGATTCACTCGTTTGAGGGGTTGGGTCATGGTTGGCTTGCTTCCACTAGGGCATTTCACCCAAAAGCCTACTTCCTAATTTGCAAAGCTCTATGTGGGTGTTGTGCTTTATATACCACCATGAGGGCCATCATGGGATACATGTGGGATAATGGCTCAAGACTCTCACAACATTGCTCAAGGTATTTTTTAGAATTTTTTATTTGAGAAAGTACGAGACTAGGTAGTACGAGAGGAGAGAAGAATGGACCCTAGAGCTAACATGGGGCCCACAAGGGAAATCAACCAATGGAAACCACACATGGGGAGAAATCCACACTCACCACCATCGAGTGATGCTCCCATAGGAGAGGATGGAGCATATAGCTTGGCCATGATTCGCTCATTTGAGGGGTTGGGTCATGGTTGACCTGCTTCCACTAGGGCATTTCACCCAAAAGCTTACTTCCTGATTTGCAAAGCTCTATGTGGGTGTTGTGCTTTATATACCACCATGAGGGCCATCATGGGATACATGTGGGATAATGGCTCAAGACTCTCACAAGTATTGCTCAAGGTATTTTTAGAATTTTTTATTTGAGAAAGTACGAGACTGGGCAGTACGAGAGGAGCGAAGAATGGACCCTAGAGCTAACATGGGGCCCACAAGGGAAATCAACCAATGGAAACCACACATGGGGAGAACTCCACACTCACCACCATCGAGCGATGCTCCCACAGGAGAGGATGGAGCATATAGCTTGGCCATGATTCGCTCGTTTGAGGGGTTGGGTCATGGTTGGCCTACTTCCACTAGGGCATTTCACCCAAAAGCCTACTTCCTGATTTGCAAAGCTCTATGTGGGTGTTGTGCTTTATATACCACCATGAGGGCCATCATGGGATACATGTGGGATAATGGCTCAAGACTCTCACAACGTTGCTCAAGGTATTTTTAGAAATTTTTATTTGAGAAAGTACAAGACTAGGCAGTACAAGAGGAGCAAAGAATGGACCCTAGAGCTAACATGGGGCCCACAAGGGAAATCAACCAATGAAAACCACACATGGGGAGAAATCCACACTCACCACCATTGAGCGATGCTCCCACAAGAGAGGATGGAGCATACAACTTGGCCATGATTCACTCATTTGAGGGGTTGGGTCATGGTTGACCTGCTTCCACTAGGGCATTTCACCCAAAATCCTACTTCCTAATTTGCAAAGCTCTATGTGGGTGTTGTGCTTTATATACCACCATGAGGGCCATCATGGGATACATGTGGGATAATGGCTCAAGACTCTCACAACATTGCTCAAGGTATTTTTAGAATTTTTTATTTGAGAAAGTACGAGACTGGGAAGTACGAGAGGAGCGAAGAATGGACCCTAGAGCTAACATGGGGCCCACAAGGGAAATCAACCAATGGAAACCACACATGGGGAGAACTCCACACTCACCACCATCGAGTGATGCTCCCATAGGAGAGGATGGAGCATATAGCTTGGCCATGATTCGCTCATTTGAGGGGTTGGGTCATGGTTGGCCTGCTTCCACTAGGGCATTTCACCCAAAAGCCTCTTCCTGATTTGCAAAGCTCTATGTGGGTGTTGTGCTTTATATACCACCATGAGGGCCATCATGGGATACATGTGGGATAATGGCTCAAGACTCTCATAACATTGCTCAAGGTATTTTTAGAATATTTTATTTGAGAAAGTATGAGACTAGGCAGTACGAGAGGAGCGAAGAATGGACCCTAGAGCTAACATGGGGCCCACAAGGGAAATCAACCAATGGAAACCACACATGGGGAGAAATCCACACTCACCACCATCGAGCGATGCTCCCACAGGAGAGGATGGAGCATATAGCTTGGCCATGATTCGCTCATTTGAGGGGTTGGGTCATGGTTGGCCTGCTTCCACTAGGGCATTTCACCCAAAATCCTACTTCCTGATTTGCAAAGCTCTATGTGGGTGTTGTGCTTTATATACCACCATGAGGGCCATCATGGGATACATGTGGGATAATGGCTCAAGACTCTCACAACATTGCTCAAGGTATTTTTAGAATTTTTTATTTGAGAAAGTACGAGACTAGGAAGTACGAGAGGAGCAAAGAATGGACCCTAGAGCTAACATGGGGCCCACAAGGGAAATCAACCAATGGAAACCACACATGGGGAGAACTCCACACTCACCACCATCGAGTGATGCTCCCACAGGAGAGGATGGAGCATATAACTTGGCCATGATTCACTCATTTGAGGGGTTGGGTCATGGTTGGCTTGCTTCCACTAGGGCATTTCACCCAAAATCCTGCTTCTTGATTTGCAAAGCTCTATGTGGGTGTTGTGCTTTATATACCACCATGAGGGCCATCATGGGATACATGTGGGATAATGGCTCAAGACTCTCACAGCATTGCTCAAGGTATTTTTTAGAATATTTTATTTGAGAAAGTACGAGACTGGGCAGTACGAGAGGAGTGAAGAATGGACCCTAGAGCTAACATGGGGCCCACAAGGGAAATCAACCAATGGAAACCACACATGGGGAGAAATCCACACTCACCACCATTGAGCGATGCTCCCATAGGAGAGGATGGAGCATATGGCTTGGCCATGATTCACTCGTTTGAGGGGTTGGGTCATGGTTGGCCTGCTTCCACTAGGGCATTTCACCCAAAAGCCTGCTTCCTGATTTGCAAAGCTCTATGTGGGTGTTGTGCTTTATATACCACCATGAGGGCCATCGTGGGATACATGTGGGATAATGGCTCAAGACTCTCACAGCATTGCTCAAGGTATTTTTAGAATTTTTTATTTGAGAAAGTACGAGATTGGGTAGTACGAGAGGAGTAGAGAATGGACCCTAGAGCTAACATGGGGCCCACAAGGGAAATCAACCAATGGAAACCACACATGGGGAGAAATCCACACTCACCACCATCGAGTGATGCTCCCATAGGAGAGGATGGAGCATATGGCTTGGCCATGATTCACTCGTTTGAGGGGTTGGGTCATGGTTGGCTTGCTTCCACTAGGGCATTTCACCCAAAATCCTGCTTCCTGATTTGCAAAGCTCTATGTGGGTGTTGTGCTTTATATACCACCATGAGGGCCATCATGGGATACATGTGGGATAATGGCTCAAGACTCTCACAACGTTGCTCAAGGTATTTTTAGAATTTTTTATTTGAGAAAGTACGAGACTGGGTAGTACGAGAGGAGTAAAGAATGGACCCTAGAGCTAACATGGGGCCCACAAGGGAAATCAACCAATGGAAACCACACATGGGGAGAAATCCACACTCACCACCATCGAGCGATGCTCCCACAAGAGAGGATGGAGCATACAGCTTGGCCATGATTCACTCATTTGAGGGGTTGGGTCATGGTTGGCCTGCTTCCACTAGGGCATTTCACCCAAAAGCCTGCTTCCTGATTTGCAAAGCTCTATGTGGGTGTTGTGCTTTATATACCACCATGAGGGCCATCATGGGATACATGTGGGATAATGGCTCAAGACTCTCGTAGCATTGCTCAAGGTATTTTTTAGAATTTTTATTTGAGAAAGTACGAGACTGGGCAGTACGAGAGGAGCGAAGAATGGACCCTAGAGCTAACATGGGGCCCACAAGGGAAATCAACCAATGAAAACCACACATGGGGAGAAATCCACACTCACCACCATCGAGCGATGCTCCCACAGGAGAGGATGGAGCACCCTAAAATTGGCACAGTAAAATTACAATAATTACATTCACCTTAGTAAATAATTTAAAAATCAAATTGAACCTCCCAAACCGCCCGTTAACCACTAGGAAATCCGTTTCCCCCTTTTTCGTGCCATTTTTAGAGGTTGTTTTGACCGTTTTACGATATCGTTGTCAATCAGACGATATCGCCCCATATTTGACGATTTCGTCTGGACTAGGATGTCCAGACGATCTTGTCGCAAAACTAATTTTGCAAAGTTGGAATCTATTCCAAAGGGTCTCCAATCTGGGTAGAAGCGTGTCTACGCCGTTGGGACCCTCCCTCGTTGGAGATATCCTAAATTGAGATGATCTCCAACCTCCTAACTACTCCCCTAAAGCCTATTTAATCCTAAACTATTCCCTTAGCACCCCCCTGGCTGAAAATTATCTGCAAATTAACTCCATCTACGTTAAATCATCCCTATTCTTCATTTGCACTGGTCCCATACCAATTTTGTTGCAGGTACATCATTGTTTTTCAGTCAGAGCTAGCACCTATCGTTGTCGATGAACCTGTTCAGATCGGAGGCGAACCTATCGAATTCGAGGTGATTTCGTACTGATGCGAGATGATCTCGACTACAATCCATATTAAGGCAATCAGTGCCTGAAGTTTGCATTTCTCAACCTTTTCTCTGTCATTTTATTCTGCAAATTAGATAGTCTATTTAGTGTTTTATGTTATTTTGCATTTGGAGTTCACCCATTTAGATTAAGTGCATAATTAAATCCTAATTATCATCTAATTAGCACGATTCATTTATGTCTCTGTGTTTAAGTTCCAGTTTGATAACATTGCTGCCATTTTATATCATTTCCCTCTGTTAGCACTATAGTACTTTTTGTATTTTGCATCTATTTTCGGTTTTGCAGGTCTCTGACAAATTCGTCAGATCTCAGACGATCTTGTCTGATTGTAGATGATTTTGTCGAATTTCAGACAATCCAAACTGCTTCAACATCAGAATCTTCTTCAGACATCCGGATCAGGTATTCCTCATTTGCATTTCGTAATATCTCTATTTTCTGTCTTTAAATTTGTTTTTTGTATTCATGGAATTTGCATTTTCATGTAGAATAAATCTAGATTCATTTGGCCAAACCTAGGATATGAATGCTTAATGTTAAAAACAAACACATTTAAACACATTCCAAAACCTAGGCATGGAAACTACCCTTAAATTTTTCCTGGTGAACCCACCATCCATCGAAAAATCATCAAAATACACCTCCCTTGAGAGGTGGGACCTTCGCAAAGTCCTCTCAGTCCGAGGTACCGTGACATCCTTTTCCCATCCTCCTTCTGGGCACGGATCCAATAGCCTGAAGGTAGGGATGCGAAAAATTTGGAGCGATACATTTTGGTGAACCCGACATGAAATGCATTATAAACCTTTTGAAAACAAAAACAAAAAAATATATATATGTATACAAGAAAAACAAAAACAAAATCATCATTTCATGTTTATATATTTTAGATTCAATTCTAAATAGTAGATGCTAAATATTGCTTTTAGAAGTACTAAAGAAACCATGAGTTTTTACTCAAATCCATATGAGCCCATCAGTAATGTTGGAAGAATTCAGCCAAATACATTTGTTGATTATGACCAACCTCATCCCTATTCAACATCACCTCCATCACACTCTTCTTATTTTTCATCCATAACCCAACAAAACAATCCCTTTTCCAATCCTCTTCATAAAGATATTATCTATTCTCCTATATATCCATATTATGTCTATCAATCCACATATAATCCTCCACCACATTTTCAATACTCTTCTTTCAATACAACACATCCATTTCAACAAGAAAATACTTATTCTTCCAATTCTACCATGCACTCACCTCATGCTTCGCAATCTTCCTGTCATCATTCTACCCATAATAAAGAAAGTAGAGGTGAGAAACCATTAGGCCCTTTTATGACGAAATTCCTAAGGCATTTATCAAAAACCTCTCAAAAACCTTCATCACGTAAATTTACTAAGCTCAATCAACCAATGGATATAATTCTCAAGAATTTACTTGATACAAATAGGATTGAACTTCCTTCCATAAAACAACCTGACACCACAGCAGATTGGTTTAAACCTGAGTTACATTATGAATATCATAGAGTAGATGGACATATGACACAAAATTGTAAATATTTAAGATGTGCAATTCAAGATTTGATTAATGATGGTCTTTTTAATATAAAGGAATTACAATCTACAACTGATTATAAATCTCCATTAAATAATCAAACTCCTATACAACAAATGCCAATAATCAATCAAGACATGGGGATCTCCCAAGAACCCCTACTCAATTATCAACAACAGGAAACCAATAAAATATTGCATGTTAATGTGTCCCTTCATGATGATATTACTAATATTGTAACAAAAACTATAAATGAGCAACCTCAAGTTCAATCAACTCAATCTGATATTCAAGATATGGATTCCTCATTTGACCAACCTTCAAAACTATCTTTGGCTCTAGAGAATGATACAAAATGGAATGTAAGCATAGAAAGCTCATATTTAAAATCAAAATTTCAATCTGAAATCCCCTTTGATAGCCAACAACAAGTGATTAATCCTCAAGCAAAGATATCTATTTTAGAAGTATTACAAATTTATCACAAGAAAATTTTGTTCAAAATACCTAGCCAAAAATTTGTTCCTCATCATATTTTCTCTAAGAACATAATTAATGGTGTAAACCCTCTTGAGGTTAACCATATTTCATTCTATGATGAGGAGATTCCTTCCTCTACTCCACAAGAAGACTACTATCTTTACATTACAGGATCTAGTAAAGAAACACCCGTTAAAACTATCATGGTAGATAATGGATCCTCTCTTAATTTATGCACTTATCAATTATTCCAAAAACCCAAATTAAAGGAAGAAGATCCTAATGAATCAAATGTTATTATAAAATATTTTAACAATGAAATTCAAGAAGTTCAAGGTACTATAATGTTTCCCCTTAATATTGGATCCAAGATCCTGGATATTTTATTCTATGTAGGATATTGTCCTTCACCCTACAACCTATTTCTCCAGAGTCCTTGGATTCATACGATGAGGGTTTTCCCTTCCACTCTTCACCAATGTTTGAAGTTTGAAATTACAAATAAAATTGTTACCATACATAATGATCCAACACCATTTGAAGAATATTTAACGATTGAAACATCAAGTTCTATATATTATTTATTATCACAATTATTTTCTATCCATCACTTTTTTTTATCCATATATGATCATCTTTGTTTACCAAATAACATTCATGCATATCTTTCACATATACTTTCTCTATCTTATCAAGACTTGGAATATAATAATAAGAATGAAGAACTTTCTTATATTTCTGACATTTTATTTTGTAACATGATTAATTTTACACATATAAAAGTCAAATCTTTTGCTACATTATTTTACATTATAACAAAGCTTTTGTTATCACTATCTTTTACTCATCACCTTTTGTTCTTACCTTCACCTCAACCAGATTATCCTTCAAAACCTCCTTTGATTTTGAAGCAACCTTAGACATGCTATACTCAAATAAACTTTGTATAGTGTATATAGATCATCTTGTATATACCATCAATTTCAATTCATAAATCAAAATCCTCAAAATCTTCAAAAAAAAAAAAATACAAATGCAACTAAAGGTAAATTTGAGCCCAACTGGCTCGGACCATACATTATCAGTGCTAAATTTGAATCAGGAGCATATAAATTATCTACCTTAGATGGTAAAGAACTTAAAGAACCCATGAATATTTTGCATCTTAAATGTTACTATGCATAAATTTGGTCGTTTCATCCTTGTATATAACTTGTTTTCAAAAAAAATTATATTTCTTTCAAATTTATAAAAATCCAAAAACATCAAAAATATTCATAATCATCCAAAATCTTCAAAACTATCTATTGCATTTATTTAAAGCACTTGTTAAGTTCTTTTTGCTCAAAAACAAAAATCAAAACAAAAATCAAAATAATGATAAAAATATAATAACAGCTATATGCTTGACTCTTTCGAAACCAAAACAAAATAAAGAAGAAAGAGAGAGTCAATATTCTCAAAACTTTCTCAAAATTTATATTTTCTTACAATCATTGCAGTTGTATGTTTCAAATTATTTTGGGATAAATTAGCATTTATTTTGAATCCCTCACTTGCACACTCACAACAATAAATATCTTGATTTTATCTGGCATGATTACTAATCTCTCTTATATCAAAGTTCACAAAATTCAATTAAATAAAGTTTGAGCATAGAGAATTGATCTTGTTATTTACTTAAACCAAGCACATATTTTCACAATAAAATGATTATATTTGTAATTTCCATGTTTTGCTACATAGTAGAACTGATTTCTTGAGCGAAAAGTTTCCCCTGCTATCCTATCATGCACATGGTCTAGAATCTTTGAGAATTGGCAAAAGGACAAGCTCATCCCTACCCAGAATAAAAATCCCTTGCTCTACAGCTAATCCGAACAAGTATCCCTAGCATAGAAAAAAAAAAGTTCAAGAAAGGAAAAAGAGAAAAGAAAAATGTTATTTCAGCAATGTTCCAAGCATTATCAAGCAAAAGAAATACAAAAAGAAAAATAAGCAAAGTTCAAAAGAAAGCAAGAAAGCAATAAAATCCCTTTCCCTACCCTTTGAAAAGAAAAGAAGGGTTTATGAGCTTGAATCCCCGGAATTCTCAATTATTCGAAAAGCGTGAGGTAAGCCCCATAACGAGTGGTTTGTGCCCAACCCGCTTGGCCTTGGGTAACTCCTAGCGTGGTGATATGTCCGTCACATTAGCGACCTTCTTTTGTACAAACCTATGTCTGCTTATGGATTAGCTAGCTCTTGATAATCCGACCTACATAGTAGCCTAGTATGGTTATATGCATCTACATCATGGTTAATGAACACTTATTTGGTTTCTTCAAATCACTTGTATCATATTATCTTGCTCAAAAAATGGTAAATGAACAATGCAATTGCACACACATTTGTATTTGAGAGATTTTGTGTATCATTATGATAAATCAAGATTGGAAACGAATTCACATATGCACATGGGATTCCTTATAAATCTAACTTTTGTCTTCAAAATAATTTGAAATATTATTTTTTGCAACTTGTTTGGAATAAATCAAGTACAGTTGTTTACCATAAAGACAACTATATAATAGAAAAATCAAAAATTTCTTTCAAAATATACAATCAAAACATATATATCTGGTTGACTTTCGCGACGATGGTATAGTTTCAAAACCAAAATTGGAATTTTATGCCTAGCGCAAGTCCTCATTTTCATATTTTCCGTTCATCAAAAATCAACCATGCAATAAAACTATCTTTTTTTGGATTTTCGCGATGATGGTATAAGTCTATACCTACATATTCTATGCCTAGCGCAAACCATTGTAACAATTTTTATTCCCCATTTATTTAAAATCATAAAAACCATATGACTTCAATCAGTCTGTTATACAATTATATTTTTCAACAAAAAAAAAACACATTTTCATTATTTCATGTCATTATGTCAACCTTTAATTTTGCAATGATGGTATAATTCCTAAAGAATTATCCAAAAAATTTATCACCTTTAGGAATTTATGCCTAGCAAAAATCATTTTAACATCATTTCATGCACAATATTTTTTATGAAATCTGCAAAACAAACCATCATCATCATCATTTGCACTATTGCACCAAAGTCTTAAGACAGTTTCTTAAGCACTCTTTTACTTTTTAACAATATTTCTATCCTGGGATTAGCTTGACGACCGAGTGAGTAGCGACTCCATGAAATGGTCTATAATAGCAACAATGTCCTTTGAAATTATTGTTTTTTTTGAAAAAAATTGAAAAGCTTGTATTAAAACAAGGGGCAAATACAACAGGGAGATAACTCATCCCAAAAAAATAGCAGAGAACTGAACAGCAAGCAAGGAGCACAAAGGAAACTCCCACAAAGCAAAGAAGGCAGCAAGGAGCGAAACCGCGACATGTCACGAAATCGTGACATGTCACAGAATCGCGGGCAACAACCCAGTCGTGGCCGCAGCAGCGCCCTCAGCCATGATAGCGCGACATGTCACGAAATCATGACATGTCGCGATATCGCGACAAACCAAGGCCTCCACGCCCGGTCGGCAAGAGAGTCACAAAATTGCGACAAAAACTCCAAGAAGCATCAAGTCTTCGAAAAGGTCACGACATCGCGACGAGATTCCTCCAAAGCTCCCAACCTGCTAAAATGTCATGAAATCACGACCAGTTTTGAGTGAGGGCAGCAGCAGCAAAACCGGTCGCGATATCATGACAGTTCTCAACCTCGACTCCCCTGCGCCAAAAGCGTCGTGATTTCGTGACATGTCACGAAATCGCGGCACGTCGAGAAATCGCGATGAAATTCCTCCGAAGCTCCCAGCCAGCAAAAGTGTCGCGATATCATGACCATTTCCAAGTGAAGGCAGCGGCAGCAAAACAGGTCGTGATATCGCGACAATTTTCAACCTTGAATCTCCTGCGCCAAAAACGTCACAAAATTGTGATGACTTCCATCCCCAGAACGCGAAAGCTCAGCAGGTCGCAAAATCATGACAATTTCTCAAAGAAGACCTCATCAGCCAAAAATGTAGCGAAATCGCTACAACTTTGAATCAAAGACAACGACAGCGCACCAGGTCGCGATATCGCGACATGTCACGAATTCGTGACATGTCGCGATTTCGCAACCTATTTTCTACGAAGTATGGGAAGGCAAAACCTGTCGCGATATCGCGACAACTTCCCGCCGGAGGCCACGGTGTCGTTACAAGTCATGAAATCGCTATGAAAACCATCCTTAGCAGAAAAATCTTTACACATGATCATAAATGGCATTCAAGGCCTTGTCTAATCACAACGTCCTCGACAGGCATATCACTATGCATCTGCACTCCAACTTCCTTCTCGGCACCCAGCTTAGCAAGAAAATCAACCGCCTTGTTGAAGTCTCTATGCACATAGATGGGAACCACATCATCCAATTCTTTCCAGAGATCCTTTATTTGGGAGACAAGGGACCGCAGCCTCCAGGCCTGCAAATTGAAGTTCCTCATGCTATCAAGAGCACCCACCAGAATTTGAGAGTCGGACTCAAGAATTATCTTTCTATGGCCCTGCTTTATAGCCCAGATAGAGGCAAATTTAATGGCCAAGGCCTCCGCTTCATTGTTTGTGGCATGACCCAGACCTTGCAGCTCCCAATAGAGCACAGACCCAAGATGATCACGACACACAACACCAGTTCCCGCACTACCCGGGTTTCCCTTAGCAGCACCATCAATGTTAATTTTGATCCAGCCTATAGGGGGAGGGTGCCATCTATCAAAAGCCTGTCTTTCAAGATCAACAACTCCCTCAGCCGATGGCGCAAAGACAAACTATTTTTCCTCCTCCACGTAGATAGCAACCATCCTTTGAAATTATTATTAGAAGTCTCTTTTTATTTTTTATTTTTATCACATTTCATCATAAACAATCAATTTGTTACATCAGATTATTTCATTTAAAATATCATAAGCATGACATTCAAATTATAATATATCCAACGACATAATTACATGAATTATCAAATCAATCAAATAAATCAATCAAAACATTAAAAGCATCATAAAAATACATAAGACAAGTCATATGATCAAAAATATCTCATCTATATATATCACAAATATATGTACATCATCAAAATTGGATTGGTATGCCACAATCTGTACCTCGACATACTCAATCCTCTATCAAACAAAAAAATATATATAATACAATGTCAATCCTACCCTCTAGCCTCGAGAGCCACTCGATCTCTCTGCCTCATCTCCTCCCCCGCCCTGAGGTGGACGAGGTGGCCCCATCGCAGTCTATGTAGTCCTTGTCCTCGATCGGGACGTAGTCCTCGACGACCCGATCCTGATTGGATCTGCGATGTTAGCTGGCAGGGGTAGTCTATCTGCCTCTGGCACCAGCTGGAAGTATAAAGTCTGATAAAAGGTTAGCTGGGCGATAGCCCATGTCAACTCCCCAGAGCTCGCCCCTTTGCCCCGTGCCCTGAGGTGTGCAATCTCATCTCGTAGCTATGACACCTCAGCCCGGTGGCGTGCAGCCTCATCCTGTAGCATCTACACCTGGGCCTACAGACGATATCTCTTCGTCTAGAGAGTAGACATCTCGCTACTCTCTCCTGTGTCCACACCTTTGCCCTTATCAGGCGATGGTGGCCTCTGTGGAGATGGGGGTCTCACCTCCCTCCTCTCCCTCTCTCTCTGCCACGACTGCTCCTATGCCTGTGGCCTCCTCACCTCTCTCCCGTCGTGACCCTGGGCTGCCCCTATCACTGCTTGGCACCGCCTCCCTATCTGACGCAAAATTGCATGGATCGGACCCTGTGCCCTCGTCATCCGAGGAGGGTGGATGCCTATGTACTAGGCATCGTAGCCATCGACTACTCTTACATCGTCCCCATCCATCGGCTAGATGGGGGCATCATCCGTGTCCTGGCTCCAGAACCGCTGCATGTCGAGAGCCCTGCTAATCGTAGTGTTATCCCGGACAGTCCAAGAAAACTCATAGTCCCTCAGAGATGGGATCCCCTGCTGCAGACCGAACTGTCTCAAAACTCGATCGTACCTGTGGAGCTCCACCTCTCCCCTCTCCATCCTCAGCCAGCAAACTTGCCTAATGCGAGCTAACTCCTGTCCATCCTCGGCCCACCCTGGATGCTCCCTCCATGACCTCCAGGTGATCTAATCTGGGACTAAGTCATCTAGTAGCCTCTAGGACATCGGCAGATCTATCCGTCACTGTGCCCCTCTTCGGATCCACCAGTAGAAGACTCGAGGCCTCTCCCAATCAACCCCTATCAGAGGAAGCCCTACTGGCCTCTGCACCGCAATGTGCTCCCAGCACCAAACCTGTAGTAGCGATGTCATAACCAGACATCGGTCGCCCTTGTACATGACCCCATACAGGATCCTATACAATTGGCATAAAATAAAACTGCCCCAAGCAAACCTGTAGTCGTGGTCTCTCATGTCACAGACCACATATGCCAGTACCCATGGCACCATACACCCGCTCTGGTGGCATAGCAAAAGTCCACCAACTACTCAAGCCAGAACCCGTGTGAGTATAGATGCCCCAGGCATCTGGCACAGTGCCTCGATGTTAACTCTGCCCTTCTCCAGGGTGAAGCTCGGGTCACCGCACAGCCATCCCATAGCGTGGCCCTAATTGGCCGCAGGAGTAATGAGCCGTCCTTGTATGGGGATTCTCAAAATCCTCCATACATCCTCCAAAGTGGGAGTCATCTCCCCTGTAGGTAGTCGAAAACATGAAGAGCCCAATACCATAGAAGGATTTAACTATCCTTCTGCACAATTTAAATTTACACACAAAGATTTCGAAATAGAAAGATGAATTAATTATGCCGAAGAGGAATTTAGAAGCGGAAGAAATAAAAATAACTCAATGGCCACTTGAGGTGGGCACACCCTCGCCGTATAGGCTAAATGCGAAACGCAGATGAAATATATAAAAATAAGATGATCTTTCAATTTAAACTATTTGTGAATCCATATATACTAAATTTAACACGCTTGGAAATCATAGCCGACGTATACTATGTTTGGAGTGTAACATGACTCCCCTCCTCGGAAAGCTTTGTCCTCAAAGCTGGAAATGTCTGGAAGATACTTTCAGGTTCCCATGTGGCATCTTCCTCTGGTAAATCTTGCCATTTAATGAGAAATTCTTGAATCTGACGTGATCTCAGTCTTCGGGTTCTATGTTGTAGTATATCTTCAGGTTGGAGATGTATGCGTCCTTCCTCATCGAGCATTGGTAAGTCTGATTGACTTTGTACTTTCTGACCAATTACTTTTTTGAGACATGAAACATGAAATACCGGGTGTATTCGTGATGATGTAGGTAGCTCTAATTGATAGGCTACTTCTCCAATGCGGCGCACAATTTTGTAGGGACCATAGAATCGTGGAGCCAACTTTTGGCTGGACTTTATCCTTAACGAGGATTGTTTGTAGGGTTGCAACTTTAGGAACACCCAATCACCTATATTAAAAGTTCTCTCTGATCGGTGCAAGTCTTGTTGTTGTTTCATACGATTCTGTGCTTGGACTAAATTCTCTTTGAGGATGGTGAGTGTAGACTGCCTTTGTTGGAACCAATCATCCACTTTGGCTACTTTGGATGATCCATGTACGTAATCTGCGACTGTTGGAGGTTTGGTGCCATACAATGCTTCAAATGGAGACATCTTAATTGAATAATGGTAAGAAGTGTTGTACCACCATTCTGCCAATGCTAACCAATGGCTCCATTGGTATTGTTTATCTTGAGCAAAACATCTTAAGTACGTACCCAAACATTTGTTAACTACTTCAGTTTGACCATCTGTCTGTGGATGGTAAGCTGAAGACATGTTCAATTTGGTACCACTAAGTCGAAATAACTCCCGCCAAAAGTTACTAGTGAAGATGGGATCTCTATCACTTACAATATTTTTTGGCATACCATGTAATTTGAAAATTGAATCCATAAATACCTTTGCCACCTTGCTTGCGGAAAATGGATGTTGTAAAGCCTGAAAGTGAGCGTATTTGGATAACCGGTCTACGACGACGAAGATTACTGTCCTGCCTTCGACTTTGGAAGACCTTCAATAAAATCCATGGATATATGTTCCCACTGTCGTTCAGGGATGGGTAATGGTTGTAACAATCCTGGTGATTTGATTGTTTCTCCTTTATTGCGCTGGCAAACTTCACATTCTGCTACCCATTGTTTGACTTCTACTTTTAATCCTTTCCAACAAAATGATTGTTTGACCCTTAAATATGTCTTCAAAAATCTTGAATGTCCTGTTGATGGAGAAGCGTGTGATTCGTCGAGGATCTTTGATTTGAGTTCTGAATTGTGTGGAATGTAAATGCGGTTCTTCTTCCGGAGGATTTTATCTTCATAAGAGAACAAAGGGTGTTTAGAGGACCCTATAGATAATTCATGAATTATCTGGGCAGTTTCACTATTGGACAACCATTCATCTTGTAATTGATTCACCCATTGGGAGCAAGGACCTGAAATAGCGTTAATGACTACTTCATCTTCATATTTCCTGGACAGCGCATCGGCGGCTATATTTTCCTTCCCTTTCTTGTATTCGATAACGAAATCATAGCCCAACAGTTTGGTTAACCACTTATTTTGTTCCGGATAAGAAAACCTTTGCTCCAAAAAATGCTTGAGGCTACTATGATCTGTTTTTATAATGAAGCGGCTACTGATTAGGTAGTGTCTCCATTTTTCTACTGCATGAAGAATAGCCAACATTTCTTTTTCGTATGTTGATCTTCCCAAATTTTTCCCGAAAAGTTGTTTACTTTCAAATGCCAATGGATGACCTTCTTGCATTAGTATAGCCCCAATTCCTGTTCCTGATGCATCACATTCGATAATAAATGGTTTGTGAAAATTGGGAGTTGCTAATACTGGAGTTGTACACATGGCTTTCTTAAGAGCTTCGAAGGCTTGAGTAGCCTCCTGTCGACCAACGAAAAGCATCCTTCTTTGTGAGTGCGGTGAGAGGTGCTGCAATCTTACCATAGTTGTGCACAAACTTGCGATAGTAGCCCGTGAGACCCAGAAAACCACGAAGTTTCTTGATGGTTTTAGGTAAAGGCCACTCTTGAATTGCCTTAATCTTATTGGGATCCACTTTGACGCCTTCATGTGAAACTATATGACCAAGATACTCGACTTCTTGAACACCAAATGAACATTTGGAACGTTTAACAAATAATTTTTCTTTGTGTAAAATGTGAAGGGCTTTATCCACATGATGTAAATGGTCCGTCCATGTTTTGCTGTATATGAGAATATCATCAAAAAAAACTAACACAAACTTACGGAGGAGTGGACGAAACACTTGGTTCATGAGACTTTGGAATGTGGATGGTGCATTAGTGAGACCAAAAGGCATGACCAAAAATTCGTAATGACCTTCATGAGTACGAAAGGCCGTTTTGGGAATATCTTCTTCTCTAACACGGATTTGGTGAAAGCCAGAGCGAAGGTCTAATTTTGTAAAAAAATTTGCACCATGCAACTCATCTAATAGGTCATCTATGACAGGGATAGGAAATTTGTCCTTGATAGTGAGTTTATTGAGAGAACGAAAGTCAGGACACATACGCCAAGAGTTATCTTTTCGTCTAGCCAGGACTACAGGTGAGGAATAAGGACTAGTGCTTGTGACGAATGACTCCATGATCCAACAAATCCTGAACGATCTGTTCGATTTCTGTCTTTTGTGGTTGAGGATAGCGATAAGGACGATTGTTAGGAGGAACACTCCCTGGAATCAAATGGATGGCATGGTCATGAGATCGTTTAGGTGGTAATCCTTGAGGTTCTTGGAAAACCTCTTCGTAATGTGTTATGATGTCTTGTAACTCTGGAGCAATAATATCCGAATTTGCTGGAGATTGTTTTTCCAAACAATTAATTTGAGCTATAAACCCATATCCACCCTTTTTTAACATCTTCTCCATACTATGAGAGCTCACCATTTGTGATGGAGGAGTAGTAATGCCTTGTAAGCGAATGACTCGACCGTTTTCCTTCCATTCCACAAATAATTTTTTGAAGTTGAAGCTAACTGTGTCTAATGTTTCCAACCATTCAACTCCCAAAATGACATCCGAGTTCCCCAAATTCATGACGAAAAGGGATCCCAACCAAGTATAAGTTCCCATTTTTATGGAAACTTGAGATGTGCGACCAACACATTGTGCGTTCACCCCGTTGGCCACTAGAACCTGGAATTTGTCTTTGTTGGAAGAGTTAATGAATAAATTCAAAGCTTTTGCGGTTTTGATGTCGATAAAATTGTGGGTACTACCAGAATCAATTAGCACATTCACCTTTTTCTGGCGGAGAAATCCTGGTACCTTGATGGTATGGTGGGCGGTTAAACCCATGAGAGCATGCACGGAGATCGCCATTGTATCCTCTTCTTTTTCTTCTATAGTACATGGTAGGTCTTCTGGCATAGGTTCTTCTGGTTGGTAAGGTTCTTCCTCTTCTCCTTCACATTGATCACCTTCAATATGAAAGTTTTGTTTTTGGGCACATGCTTGTTCCTTGGGGTGATGAGTGCGACATTTATAGCAAAAATATCTTGATGGTTGATCATTTCTACGAAAGGAATTGTTGCGATATGAAGGACGACTATAAGTTTCACGCCGTGCAGACAATTGATGTCTCTTCTCGGCCAACTTGGCTATTCTTATACAATCGTTCAGCAAGGTTGGATTGTGCATGTCTACCTCCACTCGAATACTTTCTTTCAAACCATTGCGAAAGGCTCCTACCACTGTGTCGGGACTAAGGTCTAAAGTGTATGGTAGTAAACTGGTAAACTCCGAAACGAATTCGCTAACTGACCCTTCTTGTTTAAGAGATAACAGTCTTACTATGTATGATGATGTAGCTCCTTCATCAAATCTTTCTAAAAAAGAGGTAGTGAATTTTCTCCAATTAATAGTAGCTCCTTTCTCTCGTTTAAGCCATACAAACCATTGGTAGGCCTCGAGTGCCTAGTTTTGATGCAACGAAAGGGACTTTATCAATTTCCTTAATTTGATATAAGTCAAGAATGCCTTCCATTTTGGCTATCCAACCACGAGGATCATGACCTTCAAAAGTGGGCATATCAATTCGTGGAAAATTATTATTAGGGCCTCTCGGTTGGTGATAACCCGTGTCCCTTTCTTGATTTTGGTTATACCGCTGTCTCTGATAGCGATCCTTGTAATTATCCGAATCACCTCGTTGTTGTTCCCAATCATCATTAGGATCGACATTTTCTTCATTCCTTTGGGCATGGGAGTGATTTTGGGGATTAGTATTGGGATTAGGCTGGTTTTGTGCTTTCACTAGGTCTTTTAGGAGGAGACCAATTTCGTTCATACCCTCTAGTAAGAGGTGAAGAGAATCATCATTGGAAACGGCTGAGTTACTTGAGTTTCCTTGTGTGATGTTTTCGTGAGTTGGGGGAGGATTAGTAGCCATAGGATCTACTAGTGGATGATGTGGATTATAACTACCAATTTTAAAAGGAGAAAGAGAATTTTTAGTACCTGGGCTGCGATTAGGTCTTCTTGTGTTGTTATTGGTCATTTTCGAGCTTGATAATCGACCGTCAGCACCTTTTGTCCACTGTTTGCTCATGCACTTGTTAACATAACCTGCTTGGGATTTCGCTTCAACTATCACAAAATTTGGTTGAATTTAGCAACAAAAAATGTGGGTTCCGCTTCAACTGTCGCTCCAACTGCGACGCGGATTTGAATTTTGCTGGCTCACCTCCTTAACCACAACTTTTGATGACTTCAACGATTTTGACGGCTTTCAGCGACTATTGACAACTTTTAGCAACTTTTGATGACTTTTAGCAATACACGACGCGACACGAGCAACTTTTGACGACTTTTAGCAATACACGACGGGACAGCTTTGACACGCGAGACACTAGACACATGCGATGACACGACACCCAAAACCGACACGACGGGACAGCTTTGACACGCGAGACACTAGACACATGCGACGACACGACACCCGAAATAGATGCTGGACCTAGAACAAATGGAACAGAACGTGACGACACGACACCTGAAATAGACGTTGGACAGAGAATGAACGGAACGGAGCGCGATGACACGACACCTGAAATAGACGCTGGACCGAGAGTGAACGAAACGAAACATGAAGACGCGACACGCGAGCAGATGACAGAAGACACACAGCATGGATACGAAACGAGCGGACACGAAACAACATGGCTAGAAGACGCACAACACGGACACGCGGCTAGAAGAAAATGGCCGAACGAGAGACGCGACGACGGGTGACATAGAAACGAACAGAACTTGCACGAAGGAGCCGGACGTGTGACCGTAGTCACAGTGAATAGGGAGTGATAACGGATATAAAAATGCTTCCCCAGCCGAAACACTGCCTATGTGGGATAATGAAAACTGTCGAAAATTAATTAAAAAATTTGGAACTGACGTCAGCGCCAATTATAATGAAAAAACCTTAGGTTTGCGGCAAAATTTAAACCAAATCACGCATTCTGATTGGTGCGAGGGCTGCGAGAGGAAAAACATCAGAAATACCAAGGATTAGTGACAGAGAAAAGTTACAGCAGCCGCCTGCTGCTGAATGCGGCCTGGGAAGACTGCGGACACTGTTTGGAGGCGATGGCGCTGGCTGTAGTGGAAATGCCACGACGAGTGGCTGTAACGCCTTGCAAATGAAAATGCCTACGGTGGTGCTTCGAGATGCCTGCGGTGATGTTAGAACCTTGCTTCGAGATGGCGACGGCGCTTTCGAACCGAATGACAACTGATACCACTTGGAAGGATTTAACTATCCTTCGGCACAATTCAAAATTATACACAGAGAATTTGAAAACAAAATGACGAATTAAATAAGCCGAAGAGGAATTTAATAGCGAAAGAATAAAATAAATCAATTGCCACTTGAGGTGGGCACACCCTCGCCGTATAGGCTAAATGTGCAAACACAGATGAAGAATATATAAAAGATAAGATGATCTTTCATTTAACTATTTGTGAATCCATATATATGAAATTTAACATGCTTGGACATCATAGCCGACGTATACTATATTTGGAGTGTAACATACCACCTCTCTGCTAGGGCCGTCAGTAGCCCCATATCTGTGGATACTTATGGCATCTCTGCCACATGCAGTAAGCTGGCCTGTGCCAGCTGATCTCACTCTGCCTATGTGAGAGCAGCCAAGTCGTCTCTCAACCCTCCGTATTTCCACTCCCTGCTCTTTAGTAATCCTCTCTGCAAACATAAACAACAAAACAATAAACAATCATTAATCAATAATTCAAGTAAACAATAATGCAAGTTAAAAATTCAATTTTGTGCAATTGATGATATCGCCCACTATTGGACGATATCGTCCCAAATTTGAGCATAATCGTCTCCAATTTCGCAATTCGAAATCATCCCTAATTTGATGAAATCGTCCCTCTTTCGACGATTTCGCCCTCAGGAGAAATTTTCGAAATTGAGACGATTTCATCGAAATTGGGACGATTTCGTCCCGACGACGTCGACGGCCCAAAAACGGTCGTGATGCTCAAAAATCATCTAAAAATTACCTACAAAGCATGTAAAGTTAAATTAAAGCATCCTAGTTAAGTCTAGACTCTTACCCGTAGACCGCATTGGACCTCTATCGATCTGTGCGTCGTCTCCACCATTTTTGCTTCAGAGCTCCAAAAACCAGAAAATGAACAGTAAAAATGAATTAGGGTTTTACCCTATTTTTCTTAATTTTATTCAAAAATAATTTTTTTTTGCTTTTTCGCGTTTTTACCTCAAACGTTCGATTTGGGTAAAAACACGGAGGGGGCACCATAGTAAGCTGTCGTACGATTCAACCAAGAATCGTCGCCTAAAAATGAGAATAATTTTTGCTTTCTCGTAGATCGAGAAGAACTCATATTTAACGCATTTTCTTCGAAAAATTCTCTAAAGAGGGGGCAAAATGTAGCACCCTAAAATTGGCGCAGTAAAATTACAATAATTACATTCACCTTAGTAAATAATTTAAAAATCAAATTTAACCTCCCAAACCGCCCGTTAACCGTCGAGAAATTCGTTTCCCCCTTTTTCGTGCCATTTTTAGAGGTTGTTTTGACCGTTTGACAATATCGTTTTCGATCAGACGATATCGCCCCATATTTGACGATTTCGTCTGGACTAGGACGTCCAGATGATCTTGTCACAAAACTGATTTTGCAAAGTTGGAATCTGTTCCAACGGGTCTCCAATCTGGGCAGAAGCATGTTTGCGTCATTGGGACCCTCCCCCGTTGGAGATCTCCCAAATTGGGATGATCTCCAACCTCCTAACTACTCCCCTAAAGCCTATTTAATCCTAAACTATTCCCTTAGCCCCCCCTGGCTGAAAATTATCTGCAAATTAACTCCATCTACGTTAAATCATCCCTATTCTTCATTTGCATCGGTCCCATACCAATTTTGTTGCAGGTACATCACTGTTTTTCAGCCGAAGCTAGCACCTATCGTTGCCGACGAACCTGTTCAGATCGAAGGCGAACCTGTCGAATTCGAGGCGATTTCGTACTGATGCGAGAAAATCTCGACTGCAATCCATATTAAGGCAATCAGTGCCTGAAGTTTGCATTTCTCAACCTTTTCTTTGTCATTTTATTCTACAAATTAGATAGTCTATTCAGTGTTTTATGTTATTTTGCATTTGGAGTTCACCCATTTAGATTAAGTGCATAATTAAATCCTAATTATCATCTAATTAGCACGATTCATTTATGTCTCTGTGTTTAAGTTCCAGTTTGATAACATTGCTGCCATTTTATATCATTTCCCTCTGTTAGCACTGTAGTACTTTTTGTATTTTGCATCTGTTTTCGGTTTTGCAGGTCTCTGACGAATTCGTCAGATCTCAGACGATCTTGTCTGATTGCAGATGATTCTGTCGAATTTTAGACGATCCAAACTGCTTCAACATCAGAATCTTCTTCAGACATCCGGATCAGGTATTCCTCATTTGCATTTCGTAATCTCTCTGTTTTTTGTATTTAAATTTGTTTTCTGTATTCATGGAATTTGTATTTTCATGTAGAATAAATCTAGATTCATTTGGCCAAACCTAGGATATGAATGCTTAATGTTAAAAATGAACACATTTAAACACATTCCAAAACCTAGGTGTGGAAACTGCCCTTAAATGTTTCCTGGTGAACCCACCATCCGTCAAAAAATCATCAAAATACACCTCCCTTGAGAGGCGGGACCTTCACAAAGTCCTCTCAGTCCGAGGTACCGCAACATCCTTTTCCCATCCTCCTTCCGGGCATGGATCCAATAGCCTGAAGGTAGGGATGCGAAAAATTTGGAGCGATACAAGAGGATGGAGCATATAGCTTGGTCATGATTCACTCATTTGAGGGGTTGGGTCATGGTTGACCTGCTTCCACTAGGGCATTTCACCCAAAATCTTGATTCCTTATTTACAAAGCTCTATGTACGTGTTGTGGTTTATATACCACCATGAGGGCCATTATGGGATGCATGTGGGATAATGACTCAAGACTCTCAAAACATTAGCCAAGGTATTTTATAAAAAAATTATTTGAGAAAGTATGAGACTAGGCAGTATGAGAGGAGTGGAGAATGGACCCTAGAGCTAACATGGGGCCCACAAGGGAAATCAACCAATGAAAACCACACATGGGGAGAAATCCACACTCACCACCATCGAGTGATAAAACATTAGCCAAGGTATTCTATAAAAAAATTATTTGAGAAAGTATGAGACTAGGCAGTATGAGAGGAGTGGAGAATGGACCCTAGAGCTAACATGGGGCCCACAAGGGAAATCAACCAATGAAAACCACACATGGGGAGAAATCCACACTCACCACCATCGAGTGATGCTCCCACAAGAGAGGATGGAGCATATAGCTTGACCATGATTCATTTGTTTGAGTTGTGTCATGGTTGGCCTGCTTCCACTAGGGTATTTCATCCAAAATCTTGCTTTCTGATTTGAAAAGCTCTATGTCGGTGTTGTGTTTTATATACCACCATGAGGGCCATCATGGGATATAAGTAGGATAATGGTTCAAGACTCTCACAACATTGCTCAAGGTATTTTTAGATATTTTTATTTGAGAAAGTACAAGATTGGATAGTACGAGAGGAGTGGAGAATGGACCCTAGAGCTTACATGGGACCCACAAGGTAAATTAATTAATGAAAACCACAGATGGGGATAAATCCACACTCACCACTATCAAGTGATTCTCCCACATGAGAGGATGGAGCATATAGCTTGGCCATGATTTACTTGTTTGATGGGTTGGGTCATGTTTGACCTGCTTCCACTAGGGCATTTCACCCAAAATCTTGCTTCCTTATTTGTAAGGCTCTATGTGGGTGTTTTCTTCATATACCACCATGATGGCCATCATGGGATGCATGTGGGATAATGGCTCAAGACTCTTGCAACATTGCTCAAGGTATTTTTAGAATTTTTTATTTAAGAAAGTATGAAACTGGGCAATATGAGAGGAGTGGAGAATGGACCTTTGAGCTAACATGGGACCCACAAATGAAATCAACCAATGGAAACCACACATGTGGAGAAATCCACACTCACCACCATCGCGTTATGCTCCCACAGGAGAGGATGGAGCATATAGATTGGCCATGATTCACTTGTTTGAGGGGCTAGGTCATGGTTGACCTACTTCCACTAGGGCATTTCACCCAAAATATTGCTTCCTGATTTGTAAAGCTCTATGTGGGTGTTGTTCTTTATATACCACCATGAGGGTCATCGTGGGATACATGTGGTATAATGGCTCAGGACTCTCGCTACATTACTCAAGGTATTTTTAGAAGTTTTTTCTTGATAAATTACAAGACTAGGTAGTACAAGAGGAGTGAAGAATGGACCTTAGAGCTAACATGGGGTCCACAAGGGAAATCAACCAACGAAAACCACACATGGGAAGAAATCCACACTCACCACCATCGAGCGATGTTCCCATAGGAGAGGATGGATCATATAGCTTGGCCATGATTCACTCATTTGAGGGGTTGGGTCATGGTTGGCCTGCTTCCACTAGGGTATTTCACCCAAAAGTCTACTTCCTAATTTGTAAAGCTCTATGTGGATGTTATGCTTTATATACCACCATGAGGGCCATCATGGGATACATGTGGGATAATGGCTCAAGACTCTTGCAACATTGCTCAAGGTATTTTTAGAATTTTTTATTTGAGAAAGTACAAGATTGGGTAGTACGACAGGAGTGGAGAAAAGACCCTTGAGCTAACATGGGATCCATAAAGAAAATAAACCAATGGAAACCATACATGGGGAGAAATCCACACTCACCACTATCACGTGATGCTCCCACAGGTGAGGATGGAGCATATAGCTTGGTCATGATTCGCTTGTTTGAGGGGTTGGGTTATGGTTGGTCTTCTTCCACTAGAGCATTTCACTCAAAAGCCTACTTCCTGATTTACAAAGCTCTATGTGAGTGTTGTGCTTTATATACCACCATGATGGCCATTGTGGGATACATGTGGGATAATGACTCAAGACTCTTACAACATTGCTAAAGGTATTTTTTAGAATTTTTAATTTGAGAAAGTACAATATTGGATAGTTTGAAAGGATCATAGAATGGACCTTAGAGCTAACATGGGGCCCACAAGATAAATCAACTAACTAAAACCACACATGGATAGAAATGCACACTCACCACCATCAAGCGATGTTCCCATAGGAGAATATGGAGCATAGAGCTTGGCCATGATTCACTTGTTTGAGGGATTGGGTCATGGTTGGCCTACTTCCACTAGGGTATTTCACCCAAAATCCTACTTCTTAATTTGCAAAGCTCTATGTGGGTGTTGTGCTTTATATACCACCATGAGGGCCATACTAGAATACATGTGGGATTATATTTCAAGACTCTTGCAACATTGCTCAAGGTATTTTTAAATTTTTTTATTTGAGAAAATATGAGACTAGGCAGTACGAGAGGAAATAATAATGGACCCTAGAGCTAGCATGGGGCCCACAAGGGAAATCAACCAATGGAAACCATGCATGGTGATAAATCCACACTCACCACCATCAATCGATGCTCCCACGGTAGAGGATGGAGCATATAGCTTGGCCATGATTCACTCGTTTGAGAGGTTGGGTCATGGTTGGCCTGATTCCACTAGGGAATTTCACCCAAAATCTTGCTTCCTTATTTGCAAAGCTCTATGTGGGTGTTGTGCTTTATATACCACCATGAGGGCCATCGTGGGATACATGTGGGATAATGGCTCAAGATTCTCATAGCATTGCTCAAGGTATTTTTAGAATTTTTTATTTAAGAAAGTATGAGACTGGGCAATACGAGAGGAGCGAAGAATGGATACTAGAGCTAACATGGGGCCCACGAGTAAAATCAACCAACAAAAACCACACTTATAGAGAAATACACACTCACCACCATCGAGCAATGCTCACACAGGAGAGGATGAAACATATATCTTAGTCATGATTCACTTGTTTGAGGGGTTGGGTCATGGTTGGCCTACTTCCATTAGGGCATTCCATCCAAAATTCTACTTTCTGATTTGAATATCTCTTTGTGGGTGTTGTGTTTTATATACCACCATGAGGTCCATCATGGGATACATGTGGGATAATGGCTCAAGACTCTAACAACATTGTTCAAGGTATTTTTAGAATATTTTATTTAAGAAAGTATGAGATTGGGTAGTACGATAGGATTAGAGAATGGACCCTAGAGCTAACATGGGGTCCACAAGGAAAATCAACCAATGGAAACCATACATGGGGAGAAATCCACACTCACCACCATTGAGTTATTCTCCCATAAAAGAGGATGGATCATATAACTTGGCCATGATTCACTCGTTTGAGGGGTTGGGTAATGGTTGGCCTGCTTCCACTAGGGCACTTCACCCAAAATCCTACTTCCTAATCTGCAAAGCTCTATATGGGTTTTGTGCTTTATATACCACCATGAGGGCCATCATGTGATACATGGTGGATAATGGCTCAAGACTTGCAACATTATTCAAGGTATTTTTAGAATTTTTTATTTGATAAAGTATGAGACTGGGCAATACAAGAGGAGTAAAGAATGGGCCCTAGATCTAACATGGGGCCCACAAGGGAAATCAACCAACAAAAACCACACATGGGGAGAATTACACACTCACCACCATCGTGCAATGCTTCTAGAGGATAGGATGGAGCATATATCTTGGCCATGATTCACTTGTTTTAGGGGCTAGGTCATAGTTGACCTGCTTCCACTAGGGAATTTCACCACAAGTTAGACACTTGTGATTTTTCTAGGAGTTTGCACTTGGGCCAATATGTTATATCTCCCTGTTGCAAGTGTGAATAGGACTTAGCTTGAAACAGGCTTAGAAAAATCTAGTTTTTCTAAGCCCAATGTGAACACACTTACCTTTTGTCGGCTAATCTTGTTGGATGGTCGGCATGATTTTTCCTTCTCCCTTTCCTTCATTTTCTCCTTATCCCTCCATTCACCTTCCTCCTTTCCTGCCGTCCATTTTCCCTTATCACTCCACTCCCTTCCTCTCCCCACGCTCGCTGCCACCTCCCACTCCACTTCCTACTCCTCCGTTCTCTCTAAACTCCCCGATCTTCCTCCACCTTCCCTTCCCTACTTTAGCGCATGTTCTAAGCCTATATAAGGTTTAAGTTAATGTATGTTTAATCTGGTTATTTTAATGAATGTTTACGGCTTTAATTATTCGTGTCATTTTATTACCTTTGGCCTAATGTTAATCTAAGGTTAATTGAAACTTAGACTCACACTGGTATCAGAGCTGAGGGGGCACGGATCCCGAGGGCCGAGGTAAGGCACGAAAGCCGAAGTGCATGGATCCCGAGGAGCGATGGAGAAGCTATCGCATGGATCCCGAGGAGCGGCGGAGAAGCTATCGCATGGATCCCGAGGAGGGAGTGGCTATCACATGGATCCCGAGGAGGGGGCCACAGATCTCGAGGCTGAGGATCGACTGGACATTGATAGCAGACGAGTGGCATGGAGCTAGCAGCACGTGGATCGAGGCTGACATGGAGCAGGACGTGACATGGCGAGGATCGGACGTTGATGTGGCGAAGCCGACGGAGCCGATGGCGAGCCGACATGGACGACGTGGCGACGTGGACAGGCCACATGGTGGCACGTGGACGAGGCGACATGGTCGGCTGACGTGGACATGCTGACATGGTGACATGGATGAGAGCTTCGATGTGTGCCACATGGTAGCATTTGATTGGTCGTCTGACGAGCAAAAGGTTGGTGGATCGATTGCCCGAAGGCAATCGACCTAACAGCGTTCGCAGGCTTTGATAAAGCCTTGAAACGCTTGTTGCCCACTGCATGTGGGATTAAAAACTAAAATTTTTTTTTTCAAACTGTATTTTATGCCACCATATGAAATAGAACCCTCTTCCTCTCTTATCCCGTCCGTCTAGCATGGCCTAGCGGTGAAGTTCCCCGCCTTGCAGAGCAGAGACCCGGGGTCGAATCCCGTCGGGGTAAAATTGTTTTTTTTTGTATCTTCGCAATTTATGGAGGTTTAAATATTTTTTTTGTTTCCTTGCTACCATCCGAAGCTACGTGGTGCAGCGGCTAAGATCATCGGGTAGACAGCGGAGGTTACCAATTCGAATCCCAGCAAGGGTTTCCAAAAAAAAAAAAGGTTAAATTTTTTAATTAAATTTTTATTATTTGTTTTTTTTAAGTTTTTTTAAAATTATAATTTCTATATATTTTTTTTATTATTATTTTTTAAATATCCATTTCATTTAAAAATAATAATTAAAAATATATATAGGAAATTGTTAATTTTTTTTAAAGTCTTTATTAAAACAAATTTTAGAAAAAAAAATTAAAAAAAAAAAGGTGCAAAGATATTTTGATATAAAAATTTTTTTTGGCATCATACTAAGTTGTAACCTAGTTCATACGGTGTGATTCTGGGTAGATGATCCGGTCAACCGGATGCTATAATGCATTACTCTCTGTTGAGAAGAGAGACTCCTGATTCCTTTGACGGGAAAGTCCAATGGTATGGACTTCATACAATGTTTTGCCAATTAGAGAATCAAGTGATTGCTCATCTGAGGAAACCAGATTCTAGCTACGAGGCAGATTCTGAAGATAATATCTTCGGGCAAAGGATAGTTGAATCCGAGACGGTTGAAATAGTACCTGAAGGACAATCAAGTGACAGTTATACACCTGCAGTGCTTGAAGTAGAAACAAGTGAGAGCTATACACCACGCTCTCTTGATTCAACGAAGAAGAAGAAGAAGAAGAAGAAGAAGAAGAAGAGGAAGAAGAACCAAAGGAGGTGAAACCTGCAATTGAAGAACGAAATGTTCTCAAAAGAAGTTATGAACCAACAGCAGCACAAGAAGTCATTATAATTAGTGACGACGAAGCAGACAATTTCACCTTTCCAATTTTGGGTGATCCTCGAGAAGAAGAATGCCAAATCAGTGAGCATATTAAGAAAGCTAGATTTGATTTAAATCAATAAATCAATGATCTATTTTGTACTTCTTTGTACTACTTGTTTGAAGTTGCAATAAAGTTTGCTTTCTAATATGGCTTCCAATACTAGTCTACCAATCCCCGAGTTCAATGGTGGTGATTACGAGTATTGGTCAATTAAAATGAAAACTCTTTTGATAGGCAAAGGTCTTTGGGATGTGATTGAAGAGGGATATACTGAACCTACTGCTGTTGAATGGGCAGCTTTGAATGTGGCTGATAAAAGGGCTAGAAAGGAAGCACAGAAGAATAATTCTTCCGCCCTTTATCATATCCAAGCCGCCCTTGATAGAAGTATTTTCCCTAGAATAGCTTCTTTTATAACTGCTGAATCTGCTTGGAATGCTTTAAAAGAAAGTTATAGGGGTAGTGACCAAGTCAAACAAGTTAAACTACAAACCTTGAAACGAGAGTTTGAGACTCTTAAAATGCAAGAGAGTGAAAAGGTTGGTGATTACTGCGTGCGTGTGAAAGCCGTAGTAGATAAGATGGTCACTTTAGGAGAAGATGTAAAGCCTGAAGTTATAGTGAAGAAAGTGTTGAGGACACTTCTTCCTAAGTGGAATTCAGTTGCCATAATTATAGAAGAATCCAAAGACCTAACTTCTCTATCTTTTGAATCCCTAATTGGCTCACTTCTCTCACATGAAGAGAGGTTACAACAAACTCCTTCCACAAGTTACGGAGGAGATGATAAAGCCTTTGCTTCACAAGAAGGCAGAGGTAGAGGCCATGGCAGAGGACAGAATAGAGGTAGAGGCAAAAATAATCAGAGAGGTGGAACTCCTAACAGAGGAGGAAATCAGAACAGAGGAGGATTCTCAAACAGAGGTGAACAACAGAATAGAGGAGGACAACAAAATAGAGGAAAACAATCAGGCAGAGGCAAAGGAGGAGATAAGTCAAAACAATCTTGCTACAACTGTGGCAAACTTGGCCATTATGCTCGTGATTGTTGGACAAAGACTTCACAAGGAACTAGTAGCAGCCAGAGCAGTCAGTTTGGAAATTTTGGAGAAGAGGAAGAGGCCACAAATCTCTTTCTCTCTTATGGTCAAGTAGATCAGAACATGAATGATACATGGATCTTGGACACTGGGTGTTCAAACCATATGAGTGGCAAAGAAGGGCTCTTTGCTACTCTAAACTCCTCATACAAATCCAACATCAAATTGGGAGATGATAAATCATTGGCAGTTGAAGGCATTGGAGCAATGGCAGTTCCAACTAAAGAAGGCATCAAACATGTAAGTGATATCTATTACACACCCCATCTTCAACACAATATTTTAAGTGTTGGTCAAATGTTAGAAAAGAACTACAAGTTGCTTTTTGATGAGGGTAAATGCACTATTTTTGATAAAAATAACAAGTAATAGAATCATTACACAAGTGCCAATGTCAAAGAATAGATTGTTTCCTTTAAAGTTTGGCCAGCCAGGGGGAGATAAGTTAGCAAATGTTGCTATTTCCAATCCAAGTGTCCTATGGCACTTGAGATATGGTCATTTGAATTCAGCTAGTTTGAAAATGCTAACTTCACAAGCGATGGTAACCGGACTTCCTAAAGTTCAGGATAGTAAGGAAGTCTCGTGAAGGGTGTGCTCTTGGGAAGCATGCCGGATCAAAATTTCCTCATGGACAAGCATGGCGGGCCAGCTATCCACTCCAGCCAGTGCATACAGACATCTGTGGTCCGATGCAGACCAAGAGTCTTGGTAACAACTCTTACTTCCTACTCTTCATTGATGATTTTACTAGAATGTGCTGGATATATTTTTTGAAATATAAGGATGAAGCATTTGAATGCTTTGTCGATTTCAAAACAAGAGTTGAAAGTGAGAGTAGATATTTTGTAAAATGTCTTAGATCAGATAGAGGAGGAGAATACTCCTCTAATGAGTTCTTGAATTTCTGTAAGCAACATGGCATTAAGAGGCAGTTCATAGTTGCCTACACTCCACAGCAGAATGGTGTCGCAGAGAGGAAGAATCGCACCATTGTGGAGATGGCAAGGTCTATGCTTCAGACGAAGCATTTGACTAATTCATATTGGGCAGATGCAGCCAGGACCAACGTACATATCTTGAATAGAAGTCCTACTGCAAGTTTGGAAGGACAGACACCTTACCAAGCTTGGTATGGTAAAAAGCCAAATGTTAAGTATTTTAGAGTGTTTGGCTCACTGGCATATTCTCACATTCCTGATGAGCTAAGAAAGAAGCTCGATCCAAAGAGTCAGGCATGCATCTTTGTAGGATATTGTGAGAATACAAAAGCTTACAGACTCTACAATCCCAGGACAAGAAAGTTTGTGCTTTCCAGGGATGTGATTTTTGATGAAGGGGGAGAATGGGGTAAGCCCCAGATTTTTAGTGATGATGAATCTAGTGATGTAGGTTCTAAGTAGGTGCAACAACAGACACCACAGAAAAGTAAGCAGTCTCCTCCCAGAGATCCAGGTTCATCTTCTGATTCAACTTCTTCACCAAGTCCTTCTCCGCAGAGATCAGTAAGTTCCTCACCAATGGACATCGATTCTCCATCCAGAGGTAAGAGAACTCTACAGAATCATCCATCATATCAGATGTTGGATAAGAATTTTTCAAAAAGATACACTAGGAGTCAAGCTAGTGAAATGAATTCTGTTCTACAAAGATTAGAAAATATGCACTTGTATGGTGATGATGTTTCCCAATAGGAACCTAGGGGAGATTTAGTTAACTATGCTTTGTTAACTAATACACAACTTGAACCTTCTAGTTATGAGAAGGCTTGTACTCAAAATATTTGGCAAGATGCCATGAAAGAGGAGATCACCTCTATAAAAAACAACGACACTTGGGAGCTCGGTGAAGCTTCCTAAAGGAAAGAAACGTGTTGGATGTAAGTGGGTCTACAAGACCAAGTTTAATGCTGATGGTAGCATTGAGAGGCACAAGGCGAGATTAGTTGCAAAGGGATTTACTCAAAAATATGGAATTGATTATGAAGAGACTTTTGCTCCTGTAGCCAGACAGGAGACTATCATAACAGTTCTTGCCTTAGCTGCACACAAGGGATGGACAATCCAACACATGGATGTAAAGAGTGCATTTCTAAATGGTTACTTGACAGAAGAAGTGTATGTTGAGCAACCACAGGGATTTGAAGAGAAAGACAAGGAACATCTTGTTTACAAACCGAAGAAGGCTCTTTATGGCCTCAAGCAGGCACCGAGAGCTTGGTACTCACGCATTGATGGGTACTTTAAAGATTATGGGTTCATCAGAAGCAAAAATGAACCCACGCTCTACTACCTGAATCAAGGAAATGACATCCTCATAGTTTGTTTGTATGTGGATGATCTCATTTTTATGGGTAGTAATGAAAAAGTTAACATGGAGTTCAAGCACTCCATGATGCAGGAATTTGAGATGAAGGATCTTGGCTTGATGAAATACTTTCTTGGAATGGAAGTACATCAAACAGATTCAGGGATCTTCATCTATCAACTTAAGTATGCTCGAGATATGATTCAAAAGTTTGCTATGGAGCAATGCAAATCAGTTGCAACTCCAATTGGACATGGGATCCAATTAAGCAAGGATGATGGAGCACCGAAAGTTGATGTGACCACTTTCAGAAGCATTGTTGGGAGTTTGATGTTTCTCGCCAACACCACACCGGACATTCAAGTATGTTGTATCTCTTGTTTCTAGATTTATGTCTAATCCATCCGAGCTGCATTTGCAGTGCAGCTAAAAGGATTTTGAGATATGTGAAGGGTACATTGGATTTTGGAATCCAAGACTACAAAAGTGATACTATCAAGCTTGAAGGCTTTAGTGATAGTGATTGGGGCAGCAATATTGATGATAGAAAATCCACATCGGGTAACTGTTTTAGTCTTGGTTCAGGCCTAATAACTTGGAGTTCCAAGAAGCAGACAGTAGTAGCACTATCTTCAATAGAAGCTGAGTATATAGCGGTGACTCATGCTAGTACTCAAGCTCTATGGCTCCGAAAGGTATTAGAAGAGATTGGAGAGCAGCAAAGTGGTCCAACTCGAATATTCTGTGACAACATCAGTGCCATTCAGCTTGGCATACAATCCTGTCCACCATAGTAGATCAAAGCATTTTGATATGAAGTACCACTTCATCCGAGATATGGTGGAAACTGATATTGTTGAGCTTCACTATTGCCACACTTTGGAGAACGTCGCTGACATCTTCACCAAGGCGCTGGCTAAAGCTCAATTTGTAAAGCTGAGAGACTGTATAGTCAGTTCTCTCAACTTTAAGGGGGAGAATGTTGCAAGTGTGAATAGGACTTAGCTTGAAACAGGCTTAGAAAAATCTAGTTTTTCTAAGCCCAGTGTGAACACACTTACCTTTTGTCGGCTAATTTTGTTGGATGGTCGGCATGATTTTTCCTTCTCCCTTTCCTTCATTTTCTCCTTATCCCTCCATTCACCTTCCTCCTTTCCTGCCGTCCATTTTCCCTTATCACTCCACTCCCTTCCTCTCCCCACGCTCGCTGCCACCTCCCACTCCACTTCCTACTCCTCCGTTCTCTCTAAACTCCCCGATCTTCCTCCACCTTCCCTTCCCTACTTTAGCGCATGTTCTAAGCCTATATAAGGTTTAAGTTAATGTATGTTTCATCTGGTTATTTTAATGAATATTTTTGGCTTTAATTATTCGTGTCATTTATTACCTTTGGCCTAATGTTAATCTAAGGTTAATTGAATCTTAGACTCACACTCCCATGTTTGAAAAATGGAGTAAAGATAGGCAACTTAAACATATTGCATGAGCCATCATCTACTAGAGTAATAACAAACCTCTCAGATCTTATCTTTGCAAGAACAAAATTCTGTAACTAGAATTTTTCTCCATTTTGTTTCTCACATTTTTTAATGTGCCTTTGTAATAGGGTGGTTTTTTTGGGGGGGTTGAGCCTAGGAATATTTAATATGTATTTTTTACCATTTGATCTATAAACATGTGATTTGTATTTAATGTTTGGGAATATTTTTTTATCCCACATGCATTACTTTTTGGATCCCCCCTAGAGTTAGGAATATAAAAATAGGATATTGTATCTAAGACTTACACTTTGCTGATGAAACCCAAAAGGTTGAAACACGTTTGAAGTTTTTTAGTTGTATAATTCCTTTTTTCAAAATAAAAATTTGTTTTCAGCTTTTTTGTTTCTTCCTAACTTGTTCTTTATGTTCTATCTTTAAAATTATTTGCCTTCTATTTCTATATTTCTCTAAAACCCCATTAAAAACATCTTATTGTGTTTATTATGCTCTTCACTTGCACAATATGTGATCTAGTGAAATAGAAAAACCCAGCACTAGGAGTATTGTCTTCACCTATGCTGAGGGTGACCTGGTGAATAAAAAACTAGCACATGTTTTTTTAATAGAACGTTGCTATGCCATGTTTTCTTCTAAGTTGAATTTCCAACCCTCCTAGGGATGAAAAGCAAGTCAAGCCCATTTGTATCAATATGAGGGTTAATAAACCCCACATAGCTAATCAAATAGACCAAATACCTAGGTAAAATGTAAATAAATAAAAGCAGCTACACCAACTACGACTAGATAAGCTTTGATTGGATCAGAAGTGTCTAGACCAAAACCAATTGGATTAGCAAAGGTTACACCAGCATAGGTTGCATCAGCAATAGTTATATCAAGAATGGTTGCAAAATGTATTACATGAGGGTGTTCCTACTCTTAGTCCTCATAGGCAGCAAACCCATCAAAGGTGCCTTGCATAATATCATAACTTACCACCTAGGCCAAACCATAACTATCCTCCTAATGTGCATATCAATCATCATAGATCTCAATAGCGTTAACTAAACAATCATCAATGGGAGTATGAGGTCTATGAGGACTTAATGTTAGAGTATCAAGAATAAAGTTACCTTGAGTTACTTTACAAGGGTATGGTTGATGATCACATTCAACCACCTTGCCCCAATAGAAATATTCCACCTCCCCCTCTATGAGAATAAAGGTGGGTAGATGGGATTATATCACCTAAATATTACAAGCTACTTACAAAACATATCAATTCATTGGAAAATCAAGCTTCAAGAATGGGTTATCAGAAATCCACATTGCGCCAACTATGCAACCAGCCACTTCACCCTTCTATTCAATGTCCTCCATATCCTAAGCACTTTGAAATACTGATATTGGATAAGTTAAAAGGATATTAATATGCCCAAGATAATATCATAAGCTTCATGAATGTGTGTTTTCATCTCTAGGATGATGATGCCCTTATGCTCAAGATGTTTCTCATAACCCTAGTTGGGCCAACATTAGAGTGGTATAATCATTTACCATGACACAACATACACTCCTTTGAAAATTTGGTAAATGCATTATTGGAATGCTTCTCATTCAGTGTTAGAAAGAAAGCAACATTGACTTGCGTATACAACCTCAAGCAATTTTATGAAGAGTCAATTGTGTATTATGGCATGTGATGGAGATCAATCATCACAAAATTACCATTTAACTTGCCTATCACAGAGCTCACTCGATTGTTTACTAAGAGTTGTTCAAAATAGATCTCACTTTTACTACAACTCCAACAATACAACACTTTTAAGGAATCCCTAGCTTAGATGAAGGTTATTGAGGATATAAAGGTCCAAGAGGGTGAGATCAAGCCTTGAAAAAAGGAGTGGAACAAATATTCTAAATGCAACTACATGCAACAAAATCTAGCTCTGATAAATCAAGTTATCTTAAGCATCCCAAGGCCTTCACAACAAACTACACCTCAATCACCTAATTATCAGGCCCAACCCCCACCTATGTAGTATAATTATCAACCTTAGTAGAACCAATGGATGGATCAACATCATTCTCCTTGCCAGTACACAACATTGCCTGAGTCATTGGCATCGATCTTTCGACTATGTGAGGCAAAGGCCATCAATCTGCCTGAGGTTTGATAATTGGATCTGAATAAGCCAAAAGGTAAAAATTATAAGGAGAATTTACATTATCTCTATCATCATCAGAATGGTCATGACATTCAAAATTGATACACATTCAAGAACCTTCTGCAAGATATGATAGAGTGAAATGAGCTTCAAATCGATAATCCTCTTGCTATAAACAACCAACAAATTAGCATATTCCAAGATCTTCTACCTACGCATCGGGGCCATGCTAAACATCCTAGGCAAGTGAATGAGGTACATATAGCCCCACCATAGTAGGGATTTTTTGGAATGATTAACATAGTGACAAGGAATTGAAGATATCCAAATCAACCTACACAACCTGTAGGTCCAACCATTGTTCCTTCAACATCACAGCAGTTGCCACAACCAACTCCAATCCAAATTTTTCCACCTCACTTGATGCTCACGATAAGAAGTAGACACTAAAATTCTAAAGGCAACATCGGTGAATATTTCCATATAAAATCTAATCCAACAGTCAACTCCACATTAGGAGGCTCTCATGGAAAGTCTAAAGTTAATTGAACTACAGCCATAGGACCCTAACTCTTTCAATAATTTCATGGGATATGTTCAAAACTACAAGGATCCTATTATAATGTTCCACGATCATAAAATCAATTCAATACCCACTAGAAAAATTGTTCCCCCACTCCATATCATTACTTGTGTGAATAGGATTCCATATAAATGGATTTTGATTGATACAGGTTCCTCCATTAATATTATTACCAATGTTGCACTTCAACATCTCAATCTTCCATTATTTTACATTGTAGCATCTACATTCACCCTTCAAGATTTTTACAATGCTCTATGCTCCACCATCGGCACAATAGTCCTTCGAGCTAAATATAATTCCTAAATTATGCCATGTCTTCGAGGGTGCAATGCAGTATAACTTACTACTTGGAAGATCTTGGATTAGAGATATGAAGTGTGTTCCATCCATATTGCACCAATGCATCAAGTATATCCATGAAGGGTAGATTCATGTAGTTCCTATAGACTTAGAGCCCTTCAAGTTATTCAATATGATCAACCATTAATAAGAGTCTACCTTGCCTTCGATGCATTTGGACATTTGATGTAACGATTCTATCAAAAGTCCAAATTCCTCATCAAAATCATCGACCAATCCATAACCATAACCCCCATCCTAGCTGAAAACATGAGATTTCGAAAACAAAAAGGATAGACTAAAAATGCAATGTAAACGAAACTAAAATAACGCTTAAACCCTATGTTATTGAAAAATGCGTAAAAAGAAAGAACATGAACACAAGATATCAAAGCAATATAAAAAAAACAGCCCTTTTATTGATATGCTTTACAAATTTGTGTTATAATGTGTCTCCTTCCTTTTTAAGGGATAGGAGCATTAAATGTTGGTCTTTTACAACTTGTTTTAGAATTCCTTCTTCCACGTGCCCACATATAAGATGGGCAAACCAAAACGTTGTCGTCGCTTGCGTTGGTAAAGGTAGATTCCTCGCTGCTCCTCTAATGCTGAAAATCTGCGTTCAAAGAAACAAACAAAGAATCAGTAGCACTCGTGTATGAAAAATAAAATATAAATCTAAAGATGGTTAAAATGAGTCTAAATAAACTGAAAACTTGACAAAAGCACAATCATGAAACTAGCTAAATACTACAAACGAAATAGTCACCAAAGGCAATAAGGTCGGGGGGTGCCCGAAGGCAAACCACCCGCGGGTGAAACTTTGTTTCGACACCAATCTGCTTGGGATAGGTCCAAAACCTGATATGATGTGTTGTCAAAAAATTGGTAGGATATTGTGGTCAGCAAAATCAAGATTTGGTTCTTGATTCGTGCCTTCAAAAGTCACCCAATAACCTCTCTTTCGATTAAGAGATTATGGATGTTGAAAGCACAAATCGCAAGTAAATGAATTAGCAGCACTTCGTTGCTCAAAATGCTCCTTCTCTGTATATCTTTTTGGTGAGGAAGCTCACCATTTTATAGACCCAAGGGGTCTCTTTGAATTAACATGCAAAAGTGTTTCTTTGCATGAATGTTTTTTTTTGTGAATAGAAGACTTCTTCTTGATCAAGGGCTTCTTAACTGCCTTTGTGCATGTCTTTGTATGCTTAGAAAATCTCACTCGCACTCCCATGCAATGAGGGAATAGCTAAGTGGCAAATCTGAGTTGTCTTAAAAATCTCACTCCCATTCCCATGCAGTGAAGGGAGAGTCAATTGGCAGATATGAGTTGTCAAAAGAACTCACTCGCACTCCTATGCCATGCAGGGAAAGCTAAGTGGCAGTTCTAAGTTGTCATGCATCGAGATCTGACTTTTTACTGGTCACACCTGGCATTCGTCCCACCTCAAAGTGAGCACTGGTAATCGTCTCTGGGTGAAATGAGTACCAACATGCACTCGTCTCTAGGTGAGACGAGTACAAATCCGCACTCATCCCTGGGTGGAGCGAATAAGTAGCAGAGTGTCTAAAGGTGCCAAATTGATCCTTGACTTGTAAAATTGTTGTGTGAGTGGTTAGAACCACTGTTTAACCTTTGGGGGCTACCCTGGGGGCTGTGTGTGTTAGTGCGATCAGTGCTTGTTGTCACATAATCAAATTGGTGTTATTTTGGTGTCTACAGATGCCCCTTTTTGGGAAGCGCTGTGCAAGGCACAGCACTGAGCAAAAATAGATAACCAAAGCACTAATGATTAGGGTTTCTCAGTAACCTAACCAACTCTTGATGCCCCAAGTATGGAAAGGGCACGCATTCTTGAATCCTTGTTTCTGACAAGCTAAGGAACTTAAATCAAGCATTAACCTGGTTCGGTGAGGTGTTACTTGAACTTAGACATTGATCAATCATGAATAGGCAAAGGGCGCAACCTTTTGTTGTGGGAACCTCGAGTTCATGATTCATGAATGCCAAGTATTTGATCAGCTTGTGATGATTTCTACCCCAAGCAGGGGCACGATTGTCTTTTGCAATGATCCTTTGAATGCATGTCATTTCCAGGATTGGGTATATTGTTGTTGATTGGCAACTAAGTGTGACTAACCCCTCAAGCAACGAATCGATGAGGGAATGACCGACATGAGAAAAGCGACGAGTCGCTTGACCCATGATGACTTAAGTGAGGGTGCCTTCATATGTTATCTAGTGCATGCTCGAGCAATTTTTTGATTGTTTTGACCTATTTTTGGGGGGTGTGAACCCATTTTGGGATGCCATGTGGGGGTAACATTGGCAAAAATCCGTCTTCCCGTGGAGCGGTCCGGCTATGGTAGCATTCTTGGGGAGTAGGATAACGACAAGGTAGACCCCAACATCAGTTTTCTTATGCCAAGAGGTTAAGTGCAAGAGCACTTTTGTCTGGCAATTTTTAGTGGTTTTGTTGGTATTTGTCTTTTTTTATAGTTTAGTTGTTTTGAATTTTTTTTTTTTTTTTTCGTTTTTTTTTTTATTCGTTCTGGGGGGGACGAACGCCATGATGGTACTCGTCCTGGGGTGGGACACACGCCTCCGAGGGAAAAGCGCTCGTTCCAGGCAGGGACGATTACCAGCAAGCAAAAAGTATAAATATGCGAAAATGATGGATTTGGCTCATTTGCATTGTTCATCGATTGCGATTCGGAGCTCTGGGGAGGAGGAGGTAGATTTTCTGACGTGAAACGCTGCCGATTTTCTAGCCACCATGAGTGCACAGACCGGGTTGTCAAGCGACGGAGCCGAGGCGAGACCAGTAAGTGCACTATCTCCTCGAGTTTGAATTTGAAAAATGCAAATGTGTTTTTCTTTTGTTTAAGACATGGAACCCTAATTAATTAAATTAAAAGGTGAATGAATTTGATTTAAAGACCCTGAAACAAAATAAAACGTGGATGCAAACCGATGGAAACTTAGATGGAAAACCGTAAGACAAACCTAAAATGAAACTTAGAGTAACACCTTAGGGTAACCACGGTTATAAAAATGTTTTTTTTTTATGTGAATGGTAAAACTTAGGTCGAAACCGTAGGTAAACCATGCCCATTTTTTGTTATTTTTATGGAATTAAAAAAATAAAAAAAATGGATGAATTTTTTTTGTTGAAATGGTAAACTTAGGTCGAAACCAGATACAGTTATATATATATATATATATATATATATATATATATATATATATATATATATATATATATATATATATATATATTTGGGTAATGGATGTAAATGTGAATGAAATATGTTACTGTACAGTTATGCATTTTTGTATATGTGATGGTAATTTGATGCATGGTTTTGATGTGTGTTATTTTCTATGATGTGCAGGTGGTGAAGAGTCGACATCGGGTACAGATTGTTTTTTCTAATGCCTGCGAGGCGTTGAGTGCAGAGGACTGGGAGTGGCTTGATGCCTTAGGGCTCAAGCATGTGGCTCGGTTGGATGCAGTTGTTGCAAATCGAGCATACATTACAGCTTTGATCATCCTATGGGATGTTTGAACGAACACCTTCCATCTTCTGACAGGGGAGATGACAGTAACCTTAGAGGACGTGTATCAGATTCTCTAGATTCTGATAGACAGGGTTCCCATCCGGATGACGCCACGAGGCCAGAGGACGGCTGTACTGACTCGGTATTTTGGACATGGGGAGGATGTGGATGGGATGAGCTCGTTGGAGAGGGCAGAGCTGGATTGTTAGATTGGGGGGATTCTGGTACGATGGTGGTATGCGAGGGGAGTGCTAGGAGTGAGGCATGCACTACTTATGAGCCTCATTTCTAACATGCTCCTGCCAGACTCGTCAGGAGCGAGGTTCCCATGGAACCTATTAGAGGTGGTGTGGCAGTTAGTGGATTATCCGGTGACAGAGTCGGTGATCATGAGATGGGGCCAAACGCTTTTGGCTCAATTATATGATGAGTTGTATGAGGTCCGCTATCGAAGCGGAAGGGGATTGGCTACAGTTACTTGTTGCAGTGCTGGGCATGGCAACATATAGTCGTAGAGTGACCACGAGGGCTACCCTGGACTACATGGGTTGACATGGTGGACAGAGATATTGGGTATGGTGCTTTATGGTATCGATCTAAGGAGCAGGGGTAGAGTCGACGATTTGCGAGAGACGTGGACCATTACAGAGATGCATTGGCATGACTGACTCTAGGAGATGTGGTATCGAGGCCATATCGGGATTGTCCCACATGGCCAAAGGCATATGAGTGGCTTCAGCGGGTCCGGAGGGGGAGATGGGTCATTGGACGACATGGGACGAAGCAAAAATACTTTCACTATCTTCGAGTGACACAATAGTTTGGGGTACGCCAGGGGTTTCCTGTGGAACCCGTAGTCTATCGACGTCGGAGCAATGAGAGGACCCTAGCTACGTAGATCCTTGAGCCACTGGGGGAGGAGGTGGATACAGTACTAGATATTTTAGATCTGGATGACGTTGGAGTGACTGCCGAGTACCAGGAGTGGTGGGCGCTCTGGCAATGGCGAGGTGAGGGGCCTTTGGGAGGGGATGAGGCAGCAGGAGGTAGAGAGGGTGCAAAGGCACCAGGAGAGGGTTGGGGAGCTCCTATTGATGTGGATATGGTGGAGGTTGCAGATGCAAGAGAGGACTTTGGTGATGAGGAGTAGCCAGAGATGCAAGATGCTTCGGAGTAGGCAGATGCTCCAGAGAGGTCGAGGCAGTCGACCGTGTCGGGGGATACAAAGGCGGGGTTGTGCGTTGAGGTAGCATGATTTACAGAGGTGTTACGAAGATGAGATGAAGAGCTTGGGGAGATGATGTAGGAGAGGAATATCCTACGAATGTAGTTGGCAGAGCGGGAGAGCGCAAGGGCTGCGTCTCATCGACAGGAGGGTGATACGGATGCTGCATGGGAGAGGGATCTCTTGCGGGTGCATCTAGCACAACGTGATGATGCAATTGCATACTACCATAGGTAGGAGGTAGAGTGGAGTTGGCATCAGTGGGAGATGGAGGGCGAGATTATCTGCCTTGGTGGGCGAATACCAGAGCCTCCGAAGAGTGGCTCATCGTATCGAATGAGAGACAACGGGACAGAGTAGTCGGCATCATCCCATCGTAGGCAGCAATATGAGGGAGGTGCTAGTGGGCATGATGCAGGGGTGAGCAGTCACCTTGAGAGGTCCCAAAGGACCGATACTGTAGGGGGTAGTTCTCGTCGCACCGATCCTGCGTGATCATGGTGGCCTATGGCCTAGGCTAGGGGTTTTTGAGTTTGTGGCTTGTGGGAGCAAGGTCTCGAGGACCGGTGCACTATAGCTTGCGGGCAATGTTGTTATGATATATATATATAGATGACTCTTTTTGGTGTTTGTACATTTGTCATGATTTATTTTTATGTGCATGTTTTTACATTGATGTATGCATATGCGATTATGAATGCGATGGTTCTAATTTGTATGATGTATGCATATGGAATGAATGAAATGAATTGTTGATGATTTGTCGATGCACCATAGACTGTACAAAATTGGATTGACTTGCTATAGTAATGGGATAACATTGTGGAATGCTTGTGCATGTGAAAACTTTGTTTTTGTATTTTGTCTATTTTTTGATGGTGATGTACGAAATGAAATGTACCGGTTGTTTGAAAATGTAGTTAAGCTTTTCTAAGATGCAGATATTTTAACTAACTAACCAAGACTATACATTTATCTCGCAAGACTTCTGAACAAGGTCTAAATTCGACTTGAATTTAACCAAGTTATTTCATATCCCTGTGTGTGCAATTGAGTTCGTTTATGTGTTATTCATCGGGATACCGCCGATGCTAGATGGGCTTTCAACCGAACTCGTATCGAGGATCACCTAATTAGCTCCACTAACTCCTTTATTGTATTTAGTCGGATTAATCTGCGATGCTATCTAGGATACCATAAGCTAGCTCATCCAGATGCAAACATTGATCTCTACACAAGTTAATGTGACAGATATATCGTCATGCGGGAGGTTTACCGCCAGTGACCGATAGGCTATCAACCAAACCGGTACTGAAGCTTGCCTCATGACCTGTTGAATTTTGAGAGTTCTAGGGATTCAAGTTCAACTCCCTTCTTTTCTTCAATTGTGTTGGGATACTTGCTCGTTATAGTGATAATAATAACGATTTATGTTGATATTTGGTTTTTTTTTTTTTTTTGAGGAAGGTATTTGGATATGGAGTGACGAGAATCACTATTGTTTGTGCCTTTTGATGTGTGCACTGTAGGATGTCAAATTTTTATGTTTTGACGTTTTGCAAATTTTTTATGTTTTGCAACTTTTGAGAACTTGGGATTCTTAGGGAATTGGGTAGGGAGGATGCTTGTCCTTTTGCCAACTCTCAGCATTCTTGGGGTCATTTGCACAGGGGGATGAGCAAGATAATCGTTTCGCTTATGGTGACCTAGATTACTGTGCAGGTTTCATCTTTCGTTTACACAACTTAGGAATTATTTTATGTGTTTTAATTTGTGTTGGGATGCTACGTAACAAGGCATGATCCAAGTAAAACTTTCCCATGTAAAATCTGCTTAACTGTGTATAGTTTTTGGCTAGAAATGTAAAGACATCTGAATGACGAAAACCCTATATACATTAGGAGACAACTGACTATGCTAAAATAAAATGGTGATATGCTGGATGTATGCGTTTATGAAAATGGATTTGATGTGGAAATGATGGAATTGCCAAGTAATGACAGCCTATGGTGCTTTTGACTTGTATGACCTAGCAAATATATAATGTATGGATGCGATGCCTAATGCAACCTATATTTTTGTATTTTTATTTTTATGAGAATGCATGGAATTGGAATGCAATTGTTTTTGTAATTTTGATTTTTTTTTTTTTTTTTTTTTTTTGAGTATGCATGGAATTGAAATGCAAATGTTTTTGTGATTTTGTTTTTTTTTTTTTTTTTTTTTTGCATGGAATTGAAATGCAATTTTTTTTGTGATTTTGTTTTTTTTTTTTGTATGCATGGAATTGAAATGCAATTGTTTTTGTGATTTTGTTTTTTTTTTTTTGTATGCATGGAATTGAAATGCAATTGTTTTTTTTTTGTATGCATGGAATTGAAAGAGAGCTGCGAAACAATTCAAATTTGACACGTCCAAGTGCCTTAGTGAAAATGTCTGCAACTTGAGCATTGGTGGGAATGTGCTGAAGCTAAATTCGGTGCTTTGGAACTTCATCTCGAATGAAATGACATTGTGTGTCAATGTGCTTTGTTATTTCATGATGGACTGGATTCTTGACGAGGTTCAGAACACCCTGATTGTCGCAAAACAAGTGTATTGGAGATTTTGATGGATGGCCCATACTTGTCAGAATGTGATGCAACCAAATCACTTCGCACACAGCTTCACGTGCGGCGTGATACTCTGCCTCTGTTGATGAAATAGCAACCACCTGTTCCTTCTTGTTGTGCCAAGAGACAGGACTAGATCCCAGATGAAAAATGTATCCAGAAGTTGACTTGCGATCATCAAATGATCCGGCATATTCGGAGTCCGTGTATCCTTTCAAGAAGAATTTGTTTTTCCTCTTGTATTCTAGGCCATATTCCATAGTACCACGGACATAGTGAAGAACACATTTTGCTACTTTCCAATGAGTGGTCTTAGGCTCTTGCATGAACCTCGAAATATAGTTGACAGCAAAGATGAGATCTGGCCTAGTATTGGTCAGATATATGAGACTCCCAATCAACTGTCGATAGAGAGTACCATCTACCTGAGGTGAATCATCATATCGCGATAACTGAAGTCCATTCTCCATCGAATTTGCCATTGGCTTGCAATCAGTCATGCGATATTTTTCCAGCAATGTCTTAGCATATTTTTTCTGAGACACTTTGATGGAGTGCTCCTTCTGGCTAAATTCCAGACCAAGACAGTAATGGAGAAGTTTGAGATCTGTCATCTCAAAATATTTGCACAAGTTTCTTTTGACAAGAGAGATCATAGTTTCGAACTCCCCGTAATGAGCAGATCATCCACATAGAGTACAAGCAACACTATCTCAGAACCCTGTTTCTTGAAATAGAGGTTTGCATCTGACGGACATCTCTTAAATCCATGTTGCATAAGGTGATTGTCCATTTTTATATACCAAGCTCGAGGAGCTTGTTTCAGACCATATAAGGATTTGACCAATTTGCAAACCTTCTGCTCTTGGCCTTCCACTTCAAATCCTTCTGGCTGAGTCATGTAGACTTCTTCTTGGAGATCACCATTTAGAAAGGCACTTTTGACATCCATCTGGTGAACTTTCCACCCATATTGTGCTGCCATAGCACACATAACTCGAATTGTGGTCATCCGAGCAATAGGTGCAAAAGTTTCCTCAGCTTCCTTTTGAGCATAGCCCTTTGCAACAAGACGGGCCTTATGCTTATCAATTGTTCCATCTACCTTGTACTTGACTTTATATACCCATTTGCAGCCAATGGGTTTCTTTCCATGCGACAGATCAACAAGCTTCCAAGTTTTATTTTTCATCAAAGACTCATACTTTGTATCCATAGCGGCCTTCCACTGAGGCTCACTAAGAGCATCTTGCACAGATGCAGGTTCAATATCATCTATGGTAGACATGAATGCCCTGTCATCATCAATATCCATATCCTCTACTTCTGTACTTGGAGTTACGTAAAGTTCCTCAAAATATTGACAAAGATCATCAACCTCACCAGTTTCTTTGTCTTCTTTTTCCTTTTGAGCCATACTGCGTGTACGAGGTCTATCCAAGTTCAAATTTGGAGGAGTGGATAAATTTGCGTCTCTGATTGTATTTGTACACCATTTTGGATTCTTCTTCGATGGTGTTGAATAAGATGTAGAAGGACCTCCTTTCTGTGTTGACGAAGGAATCTTCTCTTCCTTAGATTCCACAAGATCTAGGTGTACTTTAGATGTGCTCTGTGATGTGAAAGCTTCATCAAAGACAACATCTCTTTTGATATGAATTTTCTTGGTCAAAGGATCTATCAAACGATATCCTTTAGAGTGTTCATCATAACCAAGAAAAATACATCTCAGTGTTTTCTCATCTAGCTTCTTCCTTTTCTCTTTCGGTATGTGCATGAAAGCGTGACATCCGAAAATACGTAGATGAGATATGGAGGGTTTTTGACCACTCCATGCTTCCTATGGAGTCATTCCTTTTAGGGCCTTTGTGGGTGCCCTATTCAACAGATATACTACAGTGGTGATAGCTTCTGCCCAATATTGTTGCCCAAGAGTAGCTCCTGTGAGCATACAACGAACCATTTCCATAATAGAACGGTTCCTTCTCTCAACAACTCCATTTTGCTGAGGAGTATAGGCAGTTGTTAACTATCTCTTGATTCCATGCTTATCTAAGAATGCAAAAAATTCATTAGAGGTAAACTCCCCCCTTGATCTGAGCGGAGGGTTTTAATAGAAGCTCCTGACTCCTTCTCAACGGATTTCTTGAACTGCTGGAAGAATGCGAAAGCTTCAGATTTTAGTTGGAGAAAGAAAACCCACATCTTTCATGAGTAGTCATCTACGAATAACTGAAAGTACCTCTTCCCTCCATAACTGTTGGGTGTGAAAGGACCACACATATCGATGTGAATTAACTCTAGAGGTTTTTGTGCTCTTGTTGAGCTCTTCTCAAATGGTACTCTATGTTGCTTTCCTGCCAAGCAGTCAGAGCACACTGGCAATGTGGCAGAAAGGGAAGGAAGACCCTTTACCATCTCATACTTACTGATCTCAAGTAAGTAGCAAGAACTAAGATTCCCATATCTCTTGTGCCATAGGGAAGTTGCCTCCTTGGTAGAGACAACCATGGCAACATGTGGAGTAGAGATAGCATCTAGGGCAAATAAGTCGTGCTTATATGAAGCTGTTGCAATCTGCTTACCCTTCCTGGTAATAGTACAACACTTCTTTCCATTCTCAACATGAAAGTTGACAACCATATTTCTATCCAAGATTTGTGTGACTGACAACAAATTGTTAGCCAATCCCGAAACATAGAGGACTTTGTCAATCTGACACTTGCCATCAGGAAGAGTGACTGAAACTGTACCCTCTCCCTGAACCCTATAGGTTTCATCATCAGCAATGGTGATAGGTTTGCCCTCTTTGGCCACAAATGATTCAAACAACGATCTATCGCCAGTCATATGTTTGCTAGCTCCAGAATCAACATACCAAACAGGATCCCTCTATGTGGAATCTGTGGTAGTCATGAGCACCTTGTGTGCCCATTCAGAATCTGAGTCAGATTCTTCAATAGCAACATTCACCTGGGGTTGCTTGTTTTTATTTTGTGGTTTGTTTTGGCCTTTCTTCTTATTCTTATGCCAACACCTGTTGGTATCATGGTTGTCTTTTTCACAGATCTTGCACCACCTCTTCTTCTATTGAGGTTGTTTTCCTTTTCCTTTCGTATCCTGTTGAGAATTTCCTCCTTTCTGAAAGTTGCCTCATTTTTTCCCATTACCTTTCTTCCTAGAACCCTGCCTGTTGGTGTATAGGGCTGTATTGGAAGAATCATCCTTGTGAAGTTGGCATGCCTCCTATTGTTGAAGCAGATTGACCAACTCAATGTAGGTAATTTGTCATTGAGACACCTGGATGGAGGTGATCAACATATCAAATGAAGAAGGCAAAGCTCTCATCACAATTGAAATGAGAAGCTTTTCGTCCATAGTATCTCCCAAAGAATTCAATCTCTCTTTCAATTCAGACACTCTGCACAGAAAGATTTCAACTGTTTCACCCTGTCTCAAACTCAGGTTATGAAGTTGTTTTTGAAGATGAAGAATGGTGGAATCATTATTTCCCTCATATATGGTTCTAAGGGCATCCCATGCCTCTTTACCACTTGCTTTGTCAACTATATGAGGTTGCACTTCATCTGAAACAACAAACAAAATGAGCACCTTTGCTCGACTGTCTTTCTTGTCAAAAGCTATCTGATCTGCGGAAGGACCTGTGGATCCTGTTGTTGGTGAAGGCCTAGTTGTTACTCCAATAACAATATCCCACAAATCTTCGATTTGGATAATTGCTTTCATCTTATGTTTCCATGGTGTATAATTTGGACCTTTCAATAACTGATGAGGATCAGTCATCAACTTTGCAACAGCGGCCATAGTGAAGGTTCCTTATATCACCAATTGGTCCCCCTTTCGATATACCTTTTGCTAGGTTGTTATACCGTACAAAATACCCGCCCTTACGTGAGGGAAACTATAGGTATTTAGAAAGATCAACAAAAATCACCCGCCCTTACGTGAGGGAGACTATAGGTGAGTTTTAGAGATCATACGATACGTGGAACATAAGCGGTATTGAAAGGGAATCACCTTGTTGATGGCACCTACCATAGAAGATTCTTCTCATGCGTGGGGCATAACTTCCCCTAAACACTATGAAGAATACTTCGTCAGGATTTACGCCTAAACACAAGAGCGATAAAGGGTAGTGGATGGAGTAAAAAAATGCAAAAATTGCTAACTTATCTCTCCCCGACGATTTATAGAGAACAAGCTCAGACGTCATTGTTGCAGCTATATTAGGCAATAGATACAGTAGCCCAAAGCACGACAGCTTTACCTGTAAGTGTGGGCCAGAGGTACCATTTTTACCGAACGCTACGGTGCAAATAAATTGCGGGGACTTAGGGAGTGTATTTGATTTTTTTTAACTTTTAATGAAGTAGTGCAAAAAATGAAATATGCAACATACAACATAAAAAGTGCCCACAAGAATTAACCCACAAGGTGTCGGGCACAGCCGAAAATGCACCTTTTACAATTCGCCAAAATGCTTTTTCGAAAAATTACTCACATTCCCCCTTTGATTTTTTGAAAAAATATCCCCCCCTTAAAAAAATCTCTTTAACAAAGCATTTTAATAATTATTATATATTTAAAGTTAAAATAAATAATTTTAATTTATATAGTTTTTAAAAACTTATAAAAAAATAAATTAAAATTAAATTTTAATTTATAAAGTTTTAAAAACTATAAAAAAATAAATTAAAATTAAAAATTTTAACTAAAAAATAATAATTAAATAAAACCTTTGAAAAAAAAAATTTATACCTTTGAAAGGGGGGAGTCGGCGGGATTTGAACCCCCGACCTGCAGGCTCCCTGAGCCTTACCGCACGGCTCACGACCACGTGAGCCAGCGGGTTGATCCGAAAGGATCAGTGGAGCTCCTTCTTTTTCAACCCCTGGGCATGCCTCCTCCTCTGCAGTGGCCTCTGACTGGGTGCTGGCCTCGCTGCTGCTTCGTTGCACGCCGAGGTATTTCTTTTTTTTTTATTTTTTTTAATTTATTCCCACTCACAGGGTCCGCCTGCAGCTCTGCAGCGCGTCGTACCCCCTCTGCACGATGTTACGTCTGGAAGCGTCAGCCGCTTCCCTCCTACACGTCGCTCGACGGGGGGGGGCAGCGAACTCCCCTCTTGCGCGCGTCCGCGACCAGCGGACATCTCCGCTCAACGGGGGGGGTAGCGGACTCCCCTCCTACACGTTCGCGCTCCGCTCAACGAGGGGGGGGGCAGCGGACTCCCCTCCTACGCGTCCGCGATAGGGCTTGCTGGACGCACTATGTTCCAGCAGCGCATTCCCCTGCGTGCGGCCTGGAGCCCTGGCGCTATGTCCACGCTCAGCGCTGGCGTTGCGTTCACGAGATTTTTTTTTTTTTTTTTTTTTTTAAATCTTCGCCTGGCAATCTCGGAGAAATTCTCTGCCTAGCAAACCCACAGAAAAAAATCTCCGGCTGGCAATTCCAGAGAAAAAAAAAAACTCCGCCTGGCAATTTCAAAAAAAAAATCTCCGCCTGCCAATCCCCTATGTTTCTCATCTTCCGCTTCCAGCTTCCTCTCACTGCTCCCTGCAATCTGGATTTGATGCCATGTAAAAATGTGAACTAGATGTTTATTATTCAGCAATGTTTAAATAATGATTACAATGCCGGGAATAGCACACCGGCGTAAACTGAACTGTTATGGAGTTGTAACAGTGTAACAGCAAAACCTAAATGATGTAATATAAACAAAATAGATTAAGTACACTAACATGTTTTTATTTATTTTTGAATATTTATGTTGACCAAGCAGTTATGGTAATGCTTGGAGCTTTTGGTGTTGACCAAAGGGTTTATAGATACCTTTGGAGCGTTTAGGGTTGACCAAGCGATTATGATAATCCTTGGAGCTTTTGTCTTGACCAAAGGGTTTATAGATACCTTTGGGGCGTTTAGGGTTGACCAAGCGATTATGATAATCCTTGGAGCTTTTTGTCTTGACCAAAGGGTTTATAGATACCTTTGGGGCATTTAGGGTTGACCAAGCAATTATGATAATCCTTGGAACTTTTGTCTTGACCAAAGGGTTTATAGATACCTTTGGGGCGTTTAGGGTTGACCAAGTGATTATGATAATCCTTGGAGCTTTTGTCTTGACCAAAGGGTTCATAGATACCTTTGGGGCATTTAGGGTTGACCAAGTGATTATGATAATCCTTGGAGCTTTTGGGTTGACCAAGCGATTATGGTAATCCTTGGAGATTTTTGGGTTGACCAAGTGATTGCAGTAATTCTTGGAGCTTTTTGTGTTGAACTATGGCTCTCTATATGTGTAATGGCCTCAAATGAATGATATTCAAGGGTTCTGTTTCCTCGATTCCTTCAAGAGAGGCAAGCCGATATGTTCCAGGTCCTATTCTACTGTCAATGATGTAAGGACCTAACCAGTTTGTCATGAACTTGTCCCGTAGATGGGACGGCAAATTAGAATTCTCATGCTGGTTCTCTTTTAAGACCAAGTCACCAACCTGAAATTCCCTAAGGTAGACTTTCATGTTGTATGCTTTCTTAAGTTGCTCTTGATAGATACGCAAATGCTCGAGAGCATTAACGCGACGTTCGTCGAGCAATGTCAGTTGATCTAACCGGGTCTGCCGCGTAGTATCATCATCGATGAACTCTTGCATTGAAATGCGCAGGGAAGGGATTTCCAAATCAAAAGGCATGACTGCCTCAAAACCATACACCAAGAAAATGGAGTTGCCCCGATGGGCGTTCGAATGTCGGTGCGATAAGCCCATAGGGCAAGCGGGATCTGAATGTGCCAGTCTTTATGATTGTTTGCAACTGTCTTTTTGAGAATGGCAACTAGCATTTTGTTTGATGCCTCTGCTTGCCCATTTGCCTGTGGATAATAGGGTGTTGAAAAGCTGTGCTAAATTTTGTACTTTGTGGTCAAAGCATGCACATCTTTATTCTTGAATGGCATCTCATTATCTAATAGGATCTTGGATGGAATACCAAAATGACATATGATGTTATGCAAAATAAATTCTGCAATGCGGGATCCAGTCGTAGTGGTCAGCGAAATTTCTTCCACCCATTTGGTAAAGTACTCGTGGTCGTTAAAATAAACGTGTGACGACTCGTACGACGCAGGGGAGATCTTTCCAATTAGATCAAAGCCCCACTGTGAAAAATGCCAAAACGATTGAATCGGCTGCAAGTCCTAAGAAGGTACGTGTGTCAAATTAGCATGGTGTCGACACTTCACACACTTCTTCACATATGCGCAACAATATCGCTCTAAATATGGCCAATAATAACTCATGCGAAGAATGCACTTTGTGATGGCCATACTGCTGAAGTGACCACCACATGTACCATCATGAGCTTAGGTGATCGCCCAAGCAGACTCTTGCTGGTCCAAACAACGAAGGAGGATTCCTTTATAATTTTGATGATACAAAATGTCTCCTAACAATACATGCTTTGTCGCTTTCTATTTGAATGATCTTTTCATGGCTGGTGTCAATCCAAGTGGGAGAGTACCTAGCTTGAGGTAATCCTGAATGGGTGTGTACCAATCTTGCTGATCGTAAACCTTGATAGTATGAACGGCCAATCCCTCTTGAAGTCCATCCCGAACAAAAGCTGAGCAGGAAAGAACTTGTAAAAACAACGTGGTGTTGCTAGTAAGAGGGGTCGGGGAGAACAAGGACCCCCAATTGGCTTGAGTCAAATAATCTTGAATTCGAGAGAACTTATCCGGAGATGGTTCAATCTGGATCAAGTGGATTCCTGGCATCGATCGTAGCTTGCACGCTCCATCGTAGATTGCGATAATGTTGTAACCTGAATGGTTGTCATTTCACCAGAAGGGTCTTGTGGGATGAGTGACCCCAAGGAGGCCATAGTATCCGCAAAATGATTTTATGATCGAGGGAGTGCCTCGATGTCATACCATTCAAGTTGTGCCAGGAATTTGTCCCCAAGGGCTTTATAGGCCTGCAAAACTAGACATTTACATTGGAATATCCCCTTTACTTGATTAACAATTAATAGCAAATCACCAAAGATGTTCAATCATTTAATGTTCATGGTGATTGCTGTCTGAAGACCTATGAGCAAGGCTTCGTATTCTGCATTGTTGTTAGTGCATGGGAAGTCTAATTTAAATGACAAGGGTAGTGGAGCACCTTGTGGAGTGAAGAACACAATTCTTGCACCACCCCCTTGCTCACATTTAGAACCATCAAAGAATAGGGTTATGTCAGCCTGTGACTTAGGCTCATCAGAATCTGGCAACTCTGAAATATGGAAGACCCCATCATCAGGTAGTTCAAAAGTTAGAGGTTGATCATCTTCAAGAGGAGCCTCAGCTAGTTGATCGGCGATGACTTGACCTTTTATGGATTTTTGTCCAATGAACTCTATGTCAAACTCCGTCAACAACATGATCCATTTCGTCGTGCAGCTACTATGATAAGTATGACTCATCATGTATCACAATGGATTCTCCTTAGACACAACATACGTCTTATTACTAAGCATGTAGTGGCATAGCTTTTTGGTAGCAAACACCACTGCCAAGCAGAGCTTTTTAATGTATGCATAGTTAAGTTCATAACTGACCAGGGTGCGGCTAAGATAGTATGTAGCTTGTTCTTTGTGAAGTTCATTTTTCTAGGATAGCATGGTGCCCAGTGCCACCTCAGTGGCTGAGATGTATAAATAGAATGGCACTCCTGGTCTAGGTGGTGCCAATACTGGCGGCGAAGCCAAGTACTATTTAATGTCGTCAAAGGCAGACTGGCACTCATCATCCCAATGAAATGTGACCCCCTTATGCAATAATTTATTCATGGGTCGGCATTTGTCAGATAACTGTGCTATGAAGCGCTTGATCGACGCAACCTTTCCCTGCAAACTCCTGAGCTGCTTGATGGTGGTTGGGGGACGCATTTCAAGGATTTCCTTGACTTTGTTTGGGTCAACCTCAATTCCTCGTTTGGAGACTATGAAACCCAAAAGCTTTCCAGAGGTGACACCAAAGACGCACTTCTTGGGCTTTATTCTGACTTTATGTTCAATGAGGTGATCAAGGACCTTACTCAAGTCACTGAGGTGATCTGGGCACAAAAGAGATTTGGCCAACAAATCATCCATGTAATATTCTAAAGTTTTGTGCATGTAATCATGAAATATGTATGTCATGGCACGTTGGTAAGTGGCGCCAGCATTTTTAAGGCCAAAAGGCATGACCTTATAGCAAAATGTCCCCCAAGGCATTGTGAATGTTGTTTTTAGTTGGTCCTTAGGATTGATACGAATCTGATTGTATCCTGAGAAACCATCCATAAGGGAAAGCATTTCATGGCCCACTGTGGCATCTACCAACGCGTCGATGCTTGGCAATGGAAAATCATCCTTAGGACTTGCTTTGTTAAGATCTCAAAAATCGATGCATATGCGAATCCTCCCATCGGGCTTCTTGACGAGAACCATGTTAGACAACCATGGAGGATAATCCACACAGATGACAAACTAGGCATCCAACAACTTTTATAACTCATATTTTACCATTAAGGCCATTGTTGGATGCATCTTGCATAGTTTTTGCTTGATCGGCTTGATTTTCAGATCAAGCGTTAAATTATGTGTGACTAGCTGTGGGTCTAGTCCCGGAATATCCTTGTATGACCATGCAAAAACCTTCTTCTTTTCCTTAAGAAGGGCAACATAATCGGTTCACTCTTTGAGGGAAAGACTTACCCCTAGCTTGAGAATCCATGGATTCGTTGGGTCTATGTCGATGTCTACATCAGTCATTGCTTCGACCGACATATGGGATCCGTCTTCCAACTGGTGTGGAATTGGGATCAGATGGATATCGTTTTCTGAATTAAGATCATCATTAGGAACGTCAAGTTCCTCTTTAGCATGGAAGACATCCTGAGTCTGTCCTGGAGTGAAATGAAACATCCCATCGCAAGGCCAATACTCTGATGGAGATGGTGGTGTGTCAACGCAATCCCAATCTATAGCTTCTATGTCTAGATGCAATAATCATGTTGGATTGGCTGGATCATGAATGGGAGCGGTCAAATCAATGGAGATCATGTTGATGAAATGATTGTAACCTCCATTACCACATGTGTGACAACTCTGACATTCAGGATGTTCTTGGTGCGTTGGATCTGGCTCTATAGGCACTGGCACAAAGGGATCAGCCCTATGTGCGGACATGCAAATAGGGTCTACCCTAGGCACTGATGGTTTGATAGGGTCTCTAGGCGGAAGATGCTCTCTGTATACCTAGAGTGGCGGGTGCAGTAATTGCTATAACTGCGTTGGGTTGAAATGCCACCTATGTCTTGGACCTATGTGTAAGTTTTCAAACATGTCATCTATGTCCAAAGGATACTGTTGTTATTGAGGTAGCCTATGCTCACTGGGATCATTCAATGGGAACATCATCAAGAAGCTTTCTTGATCATCATTCATTGGATATTCGTGCGAATGATCGTACTCTGACTCATCTTCAGAAGACCCTTCGTGGTCTTGTCCATCTTCCCCTTATGGGTGAGTCCATGAGGTTTCTCCTTGTTCGGCCATAGGGAAAGGGTTGTTGAGGTTAACAAGGTTATTTGTTTGTAATGGGAAATAATCCCCCAGTGTATAAGTTGTATTTGGATTGGCATATGGATCTGATGCCAACCCATCCTTGTTGCCTACCCCTAGGCTTTGCATGTTTTCGACCAAGTTGTAGAGGGGCAAAGGGTGATTAAACCCTACTCCTGACTTATCATAAGGCATTTGGTATCTTGGTTGGCATAAAACATGCATTCATTGTTCATACCTACCTAACCTATATCCATGCCAATTGCATTGGCTAAGATATCGTAATGCAAAGTCTAGGTTAGCCAGATAATTGACATCTTCCACAAAGGGATCTTCATCTTCCTCTTCTTGTTGGGAAGGTTCAACGCCATGATCCAGGCCCCCAAAAATAAAGTTTGTCTAATTAGGTGGGTAGCCTAAAGGAACCACGGAGCCTATGGGGAGTCAAGGTCTTCCCATGTCTTGCATAGACTAAAGTGTGGGCGTTGCAACAACATTGCGCACTATATACTCCCCCATGCCTATGTTAGACATCTCAATAGTAATCATTGGCGATTGAGGGGAAGCGAATGGGAGTTCTCCTTGAGTCCACTCCATGTGGGGTGAACTAGGCGTCTCAACTTCCATTCTATTAGGCATCTCTTTTGTAGAGATGTTGGAGACTAGAGGTGGTTTTGCTTCCAGGGGCTTCTTTCCTTTGTCCGTTGGTGTAGCCATCGTAGGTGGCATCGTTGTGGGAGGACTAGATGAAGAAGATGAACCCGCCTGAGAATTTGATTGATTTGGTAATGGATATTCTTGCTTAGTTGGACCCCTTTTAGATGGATTTAATTGGAAATCCACATGCGTTGAAGGGAGGGTCGACTGCGGCATGATTTGCACTGAATTACAGTATTTAAAAGGTTCCAAATCTGCGAGGACCACATGCACTTGTCCTTCAAATGTGTACTTTAAATATTGATGAGCAATTGAAGGGACACACTTCATATCCCGGATCCAAGGCCGCCCAAGCAAGATATTGTAAGCCATCTCACCTTCTAAAATGTGGCACAACGTATGAATGGTCTTTTGTCCCACTTGTATAGGCAGGACAATTGTGCCAACTGTCGAGCATATCACATCATTAAATGCTTGAAGGGTATAAGTGGAAGGTGCAATGTGAGATGCTGACAGCTTCAAATGTTTCAGTGCAGTGGTTGTAATAATGTTACTGGATGAACCAGTGTCTACCAACACCCGCTTGTACGGAGTCCCGTTGACCCACGCAATAACGTGCAGGGGGGATCCACTACATCTCTAGTCATCGTTTTTATCTCATATTCCCTAAAGGTAATGACTGGTTTAGTACACTGTTTGACATGCCCCACAAAATTGTTGAACGAATTCACTTCATGGGGATGTAACTCAATTGCCTTTAATATCTCCATAAGAGCTTCCCGATGGGGTACCGATTGTTGAATAAGCTCATAGATGGAGAGCCTAGCCGATGTGGTCCATAGACTTTGAGTAAGTCTAGTGCGAATCGTGGCTAATGGTCTAGGTGGGGGCAACTGTGTAGGATTCGGTTGAGGTTGTGACGTTGATGGAACTTCCCTGGTGGCTGTCGCGGGGGCAACTCCTGGGTGTCTCTTGTTTCTTGTCACAATGCTAATCATCCCAACATACCCCTCCATGGGGCAATTTTGTTGCACTTCATTGACATGAAGAGGTTTTACTTGTGCATCATGTGTGGGTAAAGGATCTTTGAAAACACCCATTTGTTGGTTGTTGGGTGCGATGGGGTTATCCACTACCAATGTGTTATTATCAATGAGATCTTGCACTAAACCTTTAAATGTCCAACAGACATGAAGGTCATGCCCTTTCCTTCTATGGAATCTATAGAAAATATCCTCTCTGTAGCCCTTAGGCTTTGGCGAGTTAGGATCGATTGTTGGAATCTCTGGAAAATTAATCAAGTTTTCCGTTGACAAACAGTCAAACAAGGAGTCCTTAGACTCAGTGTATGGTGTAAATTGCTGCCTAGGGTGACGCTGCTAATTTTGATCTTGTTTTTTATTATCTTTCTCATAGTTATTGTGAGGCATCACCTGATAATTAGCCTTTGGAGGTCTGTGTTGCTTGGGCAGGCGTAGGGGCATTAATAGCAACTTGATTGACCGCGATGGGTTTCTGTTGCGTATTCCCTATTTTGGTGCTCTTGTTCCACTCTTTTTTCTTAGGCTTGGCAATTTTGCCATCCTATAACTTGATATCTTTGATAACTCTAGCTTGCGCTAGGGCTTCTTCTAAAGTGGCGTATTATTGCAGTTGCAATAGCACAGAGATCTTTCGCAAACAGCTCTTTGCGAACATTTGAGTTAGGTCGGACATAAGAGGGAGGTAGGACAGCTTTGAAAGCACCGTCCTCCATCGATTCCCATATGCCACCATAGATTCCTCCTCATACTTCTTGAGGCTAGCTAGATCACTTAGTGATGCCTTTTTCTTTGTGTTGAAAGCAAAATGTTCTAGGAATGCATCCACTAGCTGATCCAAGCTATAGATGGTATGCTTCGGTAGATGGGTAAACCAATCCGAGGTAGATCCTGTGAATGTGGTTATGAATTTTCTTAATAGCAATGCATCATTGTCTTGTATACCAAAGCATTGGCTCAAAAATTGATTCACATGCTCTTGAGCATCTTCATCCCCTCTAAAGAGTGCCAACTAGGGCAGCTTGAAATGTTTGGGGTATGGAGGTGCTGGCACTGATGGATGCATCGGATGACTATGGAGTTGGCGTAAGGTAGGCTTTTGGGGCCCAACAGTCTTGAGTTCCATAGTCTCTAAGCGTTCTAACAACACTTTGTATGCATCGAAGGACGTAATCTCCTCCTCCTTGGTTTGTTCCCGCTGTGGGTTGTGGGGAACTTGAGGCCTTTGGAGGGGTAAATGGGTAGCATCCCTTCTGCATTGATAGGGTGTTTCAGCCCACTCTTCTTCTTAGTCATAATCCTCATAATCTTCTTGAGGAGTGTTTGGCCTAGGCCTGTAAACATTGATGGGTGCCCGCGGAGGATGCCCATCACGGTTACGGGGAGTGGCCTCCCACTCAGGTCTAGGAGGTCTTGGATGCAGTGCTTGCTGAAGTCGTGGAGACCTGTCTCACACGAGGGGGTTGTGTCTCACATACATCTCATATTGCTGTGCACGAGGGACTAGGGCCTTCTCAAGCGCATTGTTGTGAAGTAATTCAGTTGTCTGATGCTGAATGCGCTCTTGATTAAGGTGACACAAATGTTCTAATTTTTGTTGGTCTTGCCTAATCCGCATGATTTGCGCTTGGTGGGAGGCTATTTGGGCAAATTCCAAGTCATTTTGTTCCACCATCTCTTGTTTATGAGGCCTAGATGTCTCCCCTACATATCTATTTCGATCATGGTACTCTGAGACCCCTATATGTTGCTTCCCTCTGTCGAGGTTGGCAGCATTGACTTGAAGCTCTGGTCTCAATGAGCGATTTGGATATAAAGCGGGTGCAGATGTGCATCGTGCCTGCACTGAGTACTATTCTTGAGGAACGTAGTGATCCTCCTCACTCTCTCTGTTATATGCATAAAAGGTGCGGGCAAAATTGTCTTGCCCTGTCAAGAGAACCTGATATTTTGGATATGGTCTATTGTGTCCGACATTAATCAGGGGTAAATTAGGAGTAACAAAATCATATGGTTCCTCCTTTTGGACCCTTTGTTGTTCTAGAGCAGTACACAATGCTTCATCACTAGGCCACCCAAAACGAACTTCCAAGGGAGGCCTTGTACTTAAACCAAGTGCTACATATTGGTTATTTTCTTGAAAAGATTGTTGTTGCTTAGGAGTACCCCCTAAGGAGGTGTCTCTATAGTCCTGTCTATTGATGGCATGAGTTGGAGTGCCCCTCAAGGAGGTGCCTCTAGAGCCATGTTCTATGACTGCATGGGTTGGAGTGCCCCTCAAGGAGGTGCCTCTAGAGCCATGTTCTGCATGGTGTGAACTAACTTGTGTACCCTATCGCCAAGGTGAGATGGCCAAATCTTTAGGGCTATATCGGAGATGATTTGTCTCTCTTGGTGCATTTTTTGTAGCTTCTGCCCGTGATTGGGCTTGGCTATGAGTAAACACCATGGTAATGTTAACCTAAAGATGCAGAAATTCTTTTTATGATTTTTTTTTTGTCTAAACAAAAAATAGCATACACACACAAGCAATGATTATCTCTTTTAAAGATTAATAGTGTGCCCTAAATCTGGTTTAGTGTGTTTTTGTTGTTTTTTTTTGTGTTTTTGAAATTTTTTGTGAAACTTTTAAATGCAATTATGAAGGCTCTTATGACTCCCAAAATGGTCGCCCCTTCAATATACCATTGCCGGACCGATATACCAACCTCTCTATATACTCGCCCTTATGTGAGGGAGACTATAGGTACATGAGAGCAGATGATACATGGAACATAAATGGTATAGAAGGGGAATCGCTCTGTTTATGACACCTACCATAGAAGACTTATCCTCATGCACTAGGAATCACCCTAGCTACACTCGGTTAGCTTTCGTCAGGATTTACGTCTAGCAACAGTCGCGATCGGGGTAATGGATGCAATATCTCAAGCCAAAGTGATAATGGAATCCACCTTTGGTCTTGCTCAAGGGTTGGGGTTTTATGACCAACGCCTTGTGTTTAAAATACCACGTGGTGTGTGGGGTTCATTTTAATTTGCAAAAATTTGAAATAGGCAAACAAAAAGGAAACTTTCCCTAAGCCATACAAAACTAAAAACTAGAAAACAAAAAACAAAAATTTGATAGAAGCTTGTTAAAAACCCCTACCTCTTCTCTACCCAACAGGATGCTTCTGATTTGCTCTGAAAAATGCACAGAACTATACTTGTCCCTGGGTGAGGCGAATATCAGAACAGTATTCGTTCTAGGGTGAGATGAATGCTTATTCGTCCCTGGGTGAGACGAATACAAATTCTATAATCGTCACTTGCAGAAATGAATAATAGTCTGATAATTGAAAAAAGGTACCTGTAATCAAAACAAGCAATTTCAGATTAGAAATCTAACCTAAAAAAAAATAGAGGACAGAGGTCCCACTGTGATCACCATTGAAAACATGAGATTCTGGAAACAAAAAGGATAGACTAAAAATGCAATGTAAACGAAACTAAAATAACGCTTAAACCCTATGTTATTGAAAAATGCATAAAAAGAAAGAACAAGAACACAAGATATCAAAGCAATATATAAAAAATAGCCCTTTTATTTATATGCTTTACAAATTTGTGCTATAATGCGTCTCCTTCCTTTTTAAGGGATAGGAGCGTTAAATGTTGGTCTTTTACAACTTGTTTCAGAATTCTTTCTTCCGCGTGCCCACATATAAGATGGGCAAACCAAAACGTTGCCGCTGCTTGCGTTGGTAAAGGTAGATTCCTCGCTGCTCCTCTAATGCTGCAAATCTACGTTCAAAGAAACAAACAAAGAATCAGTAGCACCTGTGTATGAAAAATAAAATATAAATCTAACGATGGTTAAAATGAGTCTAAATAAACTAAAAACTTGACAAAAGCATAATCATGAAACTAGCTAAATACTACAAATGAAATAGTCACCAAAAGCAATAAGGCCGGGGGTGCCCGAAGGCAAACCACCCGCAGGTGAAACTTTGTTTTGACACCAATCCGCTTGGGATAGGTCCAAAACCTGATATGATGTGTTGTCAGCAAATTGGTAGGATATTGTGGTCAGAAAAATTGAGTTTTGGTTCTTGATTCGTGCCTTCAAAAGTCACCCAATAACCTCTCTTTCGATTAATATATTATGGATATTGAAAGCACAAATCGCAAGTAAATGAATTAGCAGCACTTCGTCGCTCAAAATGCTCCTTCTCTGTATATCTTTTGGGTGAGGAAGCTCACCATTTTATAGACCCAAGGGGTCTCTTTGAATTAACATGCAAAAGTGTTTCTTTGCATGAATGTTTTTTTTTGTGAATAGAAGACTTCTTCTTGATCAAGGGCTTCTTAACTGCCTCTGTGCATGTCTTTGTATGATTAGAAAAGCTCACTCGCACTCCCATGCAATGAGGGAATAGCTAAGTGGCAAATCTGAGTTGTCTTAAAAATCTCACTCCCATTCCCATGCAGTGAAGGGAGAGTCAATTGGCAGATATGAGTTGTCAAAAGAACTCACTCACACTCCTATGCCATGCAGGGAAAGCTAAGTGGCAGTTCTGAGTTGTCATGCGTCGAGATCTGACTTTTTGTCGGTCAAACCTGGCATTCGTCCCACCCCGAAGCGAGCACTGGTAATCATCTCTAGGTGAAACGAGTACCAACCTGCGCTCGTCTCTAGGTGATACGAGTACAAATCCGCACTCGTCCCTGGGTGGAGCGAATAAGTAGCAGAGTGTCTAAAGGTGCCAAATTGATCCCTGACTTGTAAAACTATTATGTGAGTGGTTAGAACCATTGTTTAACCTTTGGGGGCTGCCCTGGGGGCTATGTGTGTTAGTGCAATCAGTGCTTGTTGTCACATAATCGAATTGGTGCTATTTTGGTGTCTACACTAGCCATCACCATTGGCCTCTTTTGATATTCCTTCTTTATCATTAGATCCTCCAAGTAGGAATCCATCAAAGGTACCAATCGATAAAATCCCATCATCCATCTCCACCATTTTTGAAGCAACCCTTCCAACTCCTATGGATGAGGAAGAATCCCTCATGGACATGGACGAGTCATCCTGGCATACATCCCCATCATTATCATCTACCTTCCTATAGATCAAGGTTCACATGGCCAACCCAGGGCTTACTAAGTATTTGGTACAAAATATTACATTTACTCCCTTCATCGATTCAGACCTCACCAACCATTGCTACCCATCGATACCATTGTCCCTCTAGGGTGTCCTCCAAATTAGATGAATTTTTTTATAGGGTTTTGACATTACCTCAGAATCATCTCCTGTGATAGAAGATGATGAGTCGTTCTTAGTGAATATCAGTTACATGTCAAACCCAAATTTTACCCTATGGTACTTTTACCACTACCATTAGCATGGAAGTTGTCTTGGTCAGTATGAACAAGGTCTCTGGACCCCTCACCAACCACAATATCAACTACCTATAGATCAATTTATCTTAGGGTACTCTGTGTGTATTCCCGACAGGATCCTTGCAAACTTGCTCTATCACCTTACCATAGGCTTTGAGGATGAGATTTATGAGAATTAATACGTTGATCCTAGCCACATTCATCTACTGAGGGATCATCTTCCAATAATGATGATAATTATGGAGCCCTCTAAATATTTGGGTGAGGCATCTGAAGAAAAGGAGGATGAGACAAGTTTAGAGTATTTTGATCCTTACCACATTCAGTGGCTTAGTGATCAAGATCAAATAAACCCTCTTTGATTCTCTAATCAAGAGCATATGAGTGGTTAGATATATAATGATGAGTCTAAAGAAGAAGAGACCAATGAGGAAGATGAGTTTGACCTGGGTGATAACCCTAGAAATAGTTGGATCGTAGAGGATGGTGAATCTGATCAAGATTATGATGACATGTCTATCGATTCATCTTATAATTATGATGCAATGTCTATTGCTTTATATAGATTAGAAGATGAATCAACTATTATCAAGCCCCTCAATGATATTTATGAATTCTACCTTCATCTATTCCCTAGGTAGATACCCATTTTGTATCATCTTCTTTCACTTAAAGATCTGATCAATCTTGCTCCGCACAGACCTCATCCAGTCATTCCATCTCCACCACAACCACCTCTTGTCATTTGAGGCCACCCATATTTGATAGGCTCTTCCTAATTGTGAATGGATATCATCCACCATTGATGAGGAATATTTTTTTCATTTTTCATAAACCTTAGGTATTGCCTAGGTTTGTGAATTTTAGGACTTAGTCTTAGGATTAATAAGACATTGTAAAACATGAGTTGTTTTATCGCTCATGTTAAGATATGGTATAATTCTAGGTATATCCATTAGCATAGAATAATGGGCTTACCACTATCGTATGTATTATGGATAATGCCTTTGTTTCTCCTTTGGAAAAGCAATTACGTGATCCTTGGATCAGAATGCTCATTTCAAGGATATCCGGTTGTATTTTGGGTTTATTTAAGCCCTATTTTTTAATTTAATTTTTATCTTTGGGTCTACAATAGTGGTATCAGAGAATTTAATTGTGAAGGTTTTGGGTTTCTGACCTTGTGCTTGTTGGTTTGGGTTATTATCGATCAAAATTATCCTATTTGAAGCTCCTGAGGCAAACACTCCTTGTTTGCCCTTAGTTTCTTTGGGTTTTTTCTAAATAGTCTATTGACAATTAAAATTGTTGCTTAGGTACTTTTATTCTAAAGGATAGGGCCCAAAATTTTAGGTTGTGTTTCCCCTCCTCAGTAGCAACACGTGCACCATGATCTTCCTCGATGCCTACATTGGAGCTTGGATTTTTGCCAAGTAGTCCCCCTACTGCTTAATAGCACACCCATCATGATTTTCCTCGGTGCCTGCACTAGGGTTTGGCTCTCTGAAACCAATAAGCTCCATGAAAAAATAGTCATTAGTGATATTAGGTCATCATCTTGAATTTCGATGAGATCTATCCCAATCGAGACCAACATATGTCTGCATCTAACAACTTTGATGCTCTGTTGTGACTGATAGGCGATCAGTTGCACTCCACTATTGTAGCTTCTGACCTTCGCAGTAGCCATGAAAAATGTCACTTACATGAATTTCCTCCTCACTGACACAACCTAACGACTGATAGGATGTCAATATGTGTCATATCCTCCTACCATATTGCCCGCTACTCAACCATGACTGATAGGAGGTTAGTTCACGATGGTTCTTGATCGATCTCTACCACAAATAATAGATAATACACCTCTAAATTATGATCTAACCATAAATGAATTACATGCAATTTGAAGCACAAATTTGAAACCCTCACACTCATTAGTGATTCGTCATTTCTATCGATGCATCAAACCTCACAATTTTGCATATTTATGTTCATATCCAGTGGCATAAAAGTACCACATGGCTATCATCGTGTTGGCCATTTTGTATTTCATTGGGATTTTGGGAAATTTTATATTAATTTCTATAAGAAGTGATAATATACTTTCCATTCAGTATGTAGAAGTCTGATATATTGTATTCCAGAAAGAACAAAGAGAAATATCAAAGACACTTTGAAAAAATCTATATGTATTTATGGATATTCACGTTCGCTCTTAAAGAGGGACGAACGCCTCATTCGCCCTTTCCTGGGGACAACCTATTTTGAAAATGTATTGGCAAAATTTTTAAGTATGAAATCGCGTTCACCCTTCCTTAGGGGCAAACATGTCATTCGCCCTTTCTTGGGGCAAAAGTGCCTTGGGATACTTGGCTGCCCGCGCACCTAAAAAATGTTGTGCACTCTGGTCGGGGGGCAAACATGACATTCGCCCATCCCAGGGGTAAACTTCCTTTCAACAATGAAGAATTGTGTTTGCCCATCCTAGGGGTGAACGTCCCATTCACCTTTTCATGGGGTGAACGTGCTTAATGAATATCGCACGTGTTTGATATGGTGAATGTGAATATAAGGCGAACAAGGAAATGGTCAAATATTTAATTGCATGTATTTAATGAAGGGTGCCCTCAGTAACTCTGTTTTATGAATCGCAAGGACAAAGACGAGGATAAATAAGTTTTCATGATTTCCAATGTATCAAAGTTGTTTAAATAATTTAATGATTTCTCCTGTCATGTGCATCTATGTCCGAATTTTAGATTTTTGGGAATTTGTTTCTCAAGTGCACAGATTTTCCAAGAAATCGAGGAGATTTTTTTGGTTGTTGTCTTTGATCCCAGAACATTCTTCTCTCACATATATTAAATGAAAGAGGTGAAAACCTCTATAAATACTAAGAAAATCTTGTTGTAAAGGGAGGTTAGACACTTTGCTATAATACTCTCTAAGTTCTCTACATTAATGAAAGATATCAGGCTTTTGAATTGATAAGTGATTCTGCATATAATTTCTTTCTGCATAGTGCACTTCCTTTAATATTCGCTCTTTTTATTTGCTATCTAGTTTAAATTCTATATTTGTATTTAAATGTTGCCAGTGGAAGATTGACTACCGAGGTGTTAATTTAAAAGTTATTATTGCAAGATTGCAAGTTTATTCTACTGCCTTTCCTTCTATTTGATGTTGTTTTGTGCTTGAGTGTTTTCCTGCTTTTAGTCTAACCCGAAACCTGCACTTTGGCATGTGGCCATATTTCCAATTTCTTTCCTACATCTCTAGTCTTCAATTAGTTTTAGAATTATTTTAGGAACTAGCCCTCTCTAGAGATTGGCACGGAGGACATCTCTTTCCTTCGGCCTTTCAATGTTGGTCGTATCTAGGGTGCATAAACATAGTGTTTATTGATTAGGCATATATTTGACCAATAGTTTTTTCCATGCCTAGTGGGACTTTTTCAAGGTTCCACCTTTAGCAGCGCTAGGTTTGGTGTTCACATTCTTGCTTGATAATAGAACATTTGGCAACCCAATTGTTACCCAGAACTCCGTAGGCATGAGAGTGGAAAAAGCTGTCTCTCATGAATACAAGATCAAAAGCCAAGAATCCTGATAATAAATTTTTTTATGAATTAGACATCAAAATGCTAGGAGAGCATCCTCAAGTATCCACTTTTTGAATAACATCCTCACTTCCTTATATTCCATCCATACCAACTATTTCATCTTCCTACTTATTCGATGTGTTTTTTGCTCCCGTAAGTCCTATAAGTACCGCCATAAGTTTTCCCCAACCTTCATCTACTATAGCCACTAACGCTTCATGACTTGTTCCTCATATTCTGGTGCATATGGCTCAGAATCCCCCACCACATCAACAACTTCCTAGATAGTTTTTGGCTTGGAATAGCTCAGACGCGCTGAATTTGCAAGCGCAAAACCTAGTACCTCAAGCTGCTCTAAAGTCTTTGCCAACATACGATGGCACTGGAAAGACTGCATATGAGCATATCCAAGATGTAGCATCTCTTACAACTATTCATGATATAACTGATGAAGATGTGATTGTAAAGCATTTGGTTTTGTCATTAAGAGGAAAATTACTCTATTGGTATCGATCTTTGAAACCTGGCACAATTACTTCATGGGATCAATTGGCAAAATTACTAATTAAGAAATTTCATGAGCAATCTGATCCGTATTCATTGCTACATCAATTCACTTTGATTAAAAAACATCCTCAAGAAGAGCTTGTAGATTTCAATGTGTGATTTGTGCGAAGCTGGCAGTGGGTTCCAGATGGTTTGTGGCTGACCCATGAGCAAGCGACGTTTTATTATCTTCATGCACTCAGTACTGATATTGGTATGGCGATGCACCAGGCTAATGTGAACAAGCTCAAAAAGTTGAATCAGATTTTATTGTTGTAGGAAGGCTTCCTCTGAAGGTAAAAATACCTATTATTTCAGACCTACCACAATATCTTTATTCGAACGTATTTTCATAGTCCATGTCGTCGATGTATCCTATTCCCTCATGGAATTCAGGCTCCCCTGAAGTAGCTCCTATCCCTGCCTCATAGTCATCTGCTATAATCTTTCCACATTTTTTTTCTCCAATGGTATCATCATAGCCTTCATCTGTTTCTTTTCCAGCATTGTCAGTACTTCTAGCTCCTTTACCTTTGCTCGCACCACAAGCGCCATTGCCATTACCCTCGCCCATTCCATCATCTGGTACAGACCCCCTCATGGTTTTGTTACAAGAAGTAAAATCCAATAATGTGGCTTTGAGGATGATATCCAGTGAGTTGACAACTATGAGGAAGAAGCAAGCTAAAGTTGAGTAATGATTGAGAAGGTTCCAGACTTTGTCAATCACTCGAGAGCAAGCATCTACTAGTAGGAGACTTGAGAAGAATAATATGATGCAGGAAAATGATGAGATTAATGCATCTAAAAGGACATATTGGTATTCTACTTTTAATGATCCTCATGGTGAAGACACATGTATGGTCCATCTGAACTACGTTCAAACACTAGAAAAAATTTCTTCGGTTGGGCAAGTTAACATGATTCGAGAGGCGGGACATAATTGTATTGTGGCATCTCTCGAGTAGGTTTTAGTTCTTACCAGGTCTAGAAAGAGGCCAATGACCATGGATCCCATAAAATTACAGTCGTTGAAAGTACCCATGGTTCCAAAAGCTCTAGAAGAAAATCAAACATCCCAGATGAAGACCCTTGAGGTTGTCAAGTCAAAATATTCACTACCTAGGCAAGCCTAAGGTAAAGTGCAAGCTTAGCCTTCAACTTTACAACACATAGCCACTACTCTAGCCTCCGGTGAAATGAAAGAGCAAGCTAAGGAAAAACTCAAATATCCTTCGTTGACTAAAATGCAAAGAGTAGAAGTTACACAATAGTATCGAGATAAGTACGAGTGATCCTTAGAAGAAACGGTCCCACCTGCTCATAGTTACAGTATCATGGAGGAAATGAAGAAAATCCCAGCTAGGATTAGCTTGTATGATGCATTGCAGCTACCAGGGCAAATTGATTTGTTGCAAGAATCCTTAAAGAGTGCCAAAGACCAAAACAAATATCATTTTCAAATAGTCTTGGCTCAAGCGCTCCCCACTTCAGTGATAGGTAAAAATCATCCTCATCCATTTTATTTATCTTTTATAATGAAAGTGTGGATTGTGCATAATTGCATGATAGACTCTGATGCTACCACTACTATTATGCCCAAGGCGGTATGCAAAGTTATGGGAATGGAGTATACAAGGAGTAGTCCAGGAGTGTTACAATTGGATGGTACCCCAGTTAAAATGGAGTAATCAAATATATTCCAATTGTGCTTCATAGCATGCCATAAATCACTATCATTTAGGAGGTTGTGGTTGTTAATTTAGAACCTTATTTTAGCATGTGCCTTTCAAGGGAATTTTAGACACCTAAAATGCGTCATGTCGAGGGCGACTACTCATATGGACATGCTACAAGACCATATGGAGGATCTTGGATAGACTCCAAGATAGAGCAGTGGTTCTAACCACTCAATTTAGGCATTTTGGCCTAAGCAGTCTGAACCACAGCCCAGACCTGCGGTCTCCAGTCTAAACCACGGTTGACACCTGCGGTCTGCAGTCTGGACCGCAACTATGACCTGTGGTCTTAACTGAAGTTTAGTTAGGCCTTCCATCCGAGCCAAATCGGTTGGAATGGCCAAAATATCTAGAAGGAGGCAGTTGAAGGATGAAATATTCCTAGAGGCTTCCATCCCAACTATCCTAACCACCCTTCTTGGTCTTGGCTTCTCCATGAAGCCACCCCTAGCCCTAGGGGCATGCTATAAATACCCCCTCCAAATGGGGAAGGAAGAAGAGAGCAAGCATTGGAGATTTGAGCAACGAAGCCCTAGCGAATTGTACACTCAAACTAAGTATACTAAGAGATAGAGCTATTGCACTTAATCCTCGACCCTTTTGCCACCATTCATGATGAATTGCATTATGGATGCCCTAGGTGCTTAGGAGGATCAAGAAACACAAATCCGGGTAAACGAAGGCCCTTCACATCGAATTGACCGCCAAATCAGTCTGAGGACAACGAAGGCGACCCTTGAACATCAATTTGGACAAGGAGATTGAGCCCATTGCCCCTGATTTTGAGGGTAAACTTATCAGAGGTCAAACCGTGGCTGTCAACCATGGTTCACAGTGCAGACCGCTCACCAGAGCTATGGTTTGCAATAGGTGATAGATCACCTTACTCTTTTCTATTTCTATCTAGCTAGTTAGGTTAGATTAGCTATTTTGTTGATTTAATAGCATTTTAGAAGACTTCTGACCGTAGAACTAGGCTAGATTCACATTTTATGCTTATGTTTTAATTAGGACTAAAATGCTTTCTTTATGCATGTTTATGCTTCATTTTCTATATTTGATCCATGCATAGTGTAGTTGCTATTTTACTTTATGCTATTACATGAATCTTGATTCAATTTGCATAGTTTAGCAACTTTCTTTATGCTTTCTTGATTATGCATGTTAATGGTGTCATTATGCATTTTACCTAAAAGGGCCTCATCATGAGAGGTTGCCTATATTTTTGACATTCTTGTTGTTTCTTGACCGCAGGGAACAGTTCCAAAGGAGAGATAAAGCATCCAATTCCTTCCCCATTGCGAAGAAGAGGGTCATCGACACCCTAGAGCAGTTCGTGTCACCCTGAGGGGCATTTTGATCACACCTACCCTTGATAGGGATTAAACACTATTGTAATTGATGTATCAAATGGGTATCCCTAAGAGGGACGAATCTGTAATTTGACTCCATTGAAATTAATAAAGGATTCCTTGTATTCATGTTATTTCTTGTTATCAAATTATGCATGCCTATTTGTGTATCTTTCTTCAATTGCGATAGTTAGATCGGGTGTGAGCCTTTTTGGTGGTTACAGATGGTGATCACGGTGGAACTCCACATTTCTAGCCCTTGAGTGCTGACATTCTTGTTTGTTTTATCTTAGGTGCTAACCATAGCTAACAGCTGTGGTTATTTTTTGGCCCGTGGTTGTCACCTACGGTTTACACTGCAGCCCGCAGACCAGAGCTGCGGTTTATAATAGAAGCAGCAGACAGCAGAGAAACCACTTGGCAGCAGATCAGGAGTTGAGGTAGGCTTTGTTTTCATTCTTTGTTCTGCATTTTCTCCTTTGTATTTTTACAGTAAGCGGAAAATCGATGGTAAATTAGGTACATTAAAGGAAAAGGATCAATGAATAAGTCCTAATTTGCTTTCGCATTCTTTCCATTAGAAAGGCACTGCTAGGAACAGTGGACCTCTGATTGCAGTCCGCCCTAGAATACAATGACCTTGATAAAAATTGTGTGGTCGTTTGCATGCGTGAGGCCCAATTAGAGGCCATGTCATCGTAATTGCATTGTCATAACGTCATGTAGGGCATAGCATGCATACCTTTGTGAATTTGAAATGTTCCTTCTTATGCATATCATGTAGGAATGATCATATGAATGCTCTTTTATGCATTTGTCTTTATGCAAAGTAAAACGAACCACACACACCACGTTTCATTTTAAACATCAGTGGCATTGGGCTCTCACATCCAACCCATTTGATTGAGACCAATAGTGGATGTCATTACCACTTGGTTGGCTCATTTGAAATTGTATTATCGGGACCCACTTATTGCCAAGGCCGACCCAAGAACTGTCCTATCCATGCAAAATAGCATGCACTCATCTTCGAAAGGGTGTATCACTGCGCACGGTGTGTTGGGTGAGGGTTGGTAGTACCTATGCTACTTCTTTGAGTATGGACTTCATTACCATATTCGGCTTGTGCGAGTATATAGGTGAAAGCCAATTAAACTGAGAATAAAATCCAATGATTTTGCAAAACACGTGAGAGTTTCTCATACTGATACAACACATTTTGAAACAACATCAAACAGTTTAGGGTGCATTTTAAAATTTAAAAATAAGATAAGCATCATTGTATACCTTGTTTGATAATAAAAGATACATCTAGACGTTAGGTACACTATGGTGGATACACGGGGTGGTCGGCAAAGGCGCAAGCCTGAGGCCGATGACCAAGCCCCAACCGATTCACAATTACACGTGTCTAGTCCTCAACCACATGAGCAAACCGAATGACGTTCGATGAGCATTAGAGGAGACAACTCGACATGAGGGGATCCCATTGAGCGTACCCTTGATAGACTAGCATCAGTGCATTCTGTTAGACGTAGATTAGAGCATGGGGCTTCTCAGCCTGAGGGTGCTCCACTCGAAAGCCATTACCGAGACCGTAGTGCACGTGCATCCACGGGATCGGCCAAAGAGTATGTCGTGCAGGGGACCAGATTGGTACCCATCCGCACTAAGTCTATAGGGTGTACTATACCCCCACCTTTTGAGTATAGAAGGAATAGAGGTCCACCCATTCAGGGGCAAGTAGATGGGCTCCCTGCTGAGTGCAAGTCTACCCATACTCCCATGCGTACTATAGCATGCAAGATCACCATCGATATGTCGAAGGTGGGAGCTAATGGAACACCACCCCATGAGAGGTGGAGGTCTAGATAGCTAGACGGTCTAGGTAGTGTGTTAGAGCAGCTAGGCTACAAGCCTTCGGCTCCGCCCACTCATGCTCCGAGTGAGCATAGCGGGAGCACCATTAGAACTACTAGAGAGCATGGAGAGGCTTCTAAGCGCCCTCATGTCTCACGTCCACCATCCATGCATGGTGGCATGCAGCATAGGACACAACATGATGTCGATGTCATCTTCACAAACAGAGGCAAAAGCACAACACATCAGTTCGATGGGTACAGAACCCACAAGGTCACTCGTACAGAGCAAGCATATCAAAGGCCTCCGATGGTTGACCAAGTCGAAAGATCATATCGACTGGCCTCTGAGCAAAAATGCCAACTCCTCCAAGATCAATTGGAGGATGCTCGCCTAGAGAGGTAGCGCATTGAAGATGAAGATCTTCAAGCGTAGAGGCTTACTAGACAAAGGTTGTATGAGCAGCGCTTGCGTGAGGAGTGCATCCTCATCTAGAAGGAGCATGTAGAGTAGGAAGATAGGTTGGCTAGGGCCGGCCTATACTCTCAAGATGAGCATAGAGAGCAGGTGCACAGGAAGGCTTTTTTGCAAGCCGACATGCACCATGAGCGCATAAGCGTTCACACTCATATCACTGCCCATCACAGAGAGTGACCGCCCTCGATCGACAATCAAAGGCAACAACATTATGAGGAACAAGAGGGGAACAAATGCAACCAGGAATATCCTGAGAGTTCCCAAGCTAAGGAGGAGGAAGAGCAATGCCCTCCACCTCGACAGAAGAGGAGTGTACCTCCTAGACCACCTTCACACTGACTTAGGGAGGAGGACTTTCTATCTTCTGAGGCTTACAAAGCTTTGGCTGAGAAGGTCAAGGCAATTGAGAGACAAGGCATGACTGTCCAAAAGCCAACACTGAGGAAAATTCACAATGAACCTTTAGATCCCTCGGTGCCTACGCCCCCATACCCTGAGCATTTTGAGATGCCCAGGTTGGAAAAATTCAAGGGTGATGAAGAGGCGCAAGAACATGTCATGAGCTTTCTGGATGCTTGCTTCTAGATAGAGAACAATGATGCACTGTTGTTGCGTACGTTTGTCATGACACTCTCTGGGCTGGCCCGAGAGTGGTTTAATCAGCTAAAGAAACACAACATAACAAATTTTGAGCAATTAGCTGATGCCTTTCTTGAACACTATTCCTTCGACATCAAGAAATAGGCCAACCTTTCTGATTTGGCTGCGCTAGCTCAGCGCGATGACGAGCCAATAGAACAGTACGGGAAGAGGTGGAGGAGATTAATGGTAAAGTTGCCATTCCTGATTCCTGCCATAGAATTAACCCAAATGTTTACAAAGAGTTGTGCCAAGCACATCTCGCTATTGTTGTAGCTGCAACAGTATGCCACATTCGAAGAAGCTTGGGTGCAAGCCAAGGTAATTGAGGATATCAAGTTGCAGGAAGGCAACTTGAAGCTAAAAACCAGGAAAGAGGGATATAAGAAGAGTACCTCAAAGCAACAGGGCAAGCAGGCCCATGTGAATCAGGTGGTACTAAATCTCCAAAATGAGGATAAGGGGCAAAAGAAATAGAATTATCAAGCCCATCCTCCTCCTGTGCAATATGACCAACGCAAAAATAACTACAAGGGCAAGAACAAAGAGCAACGCCCACCTCACATATTTATGCCATTGACGGAATCAATGACATCGATCTTTCATCAGCTCTATGAGGCCAAGGCAATAATATTACCCGAAGTCAAGATGGTTGATCCAAATCAGCCCAAGCCCAAAGACTATCAAGAAGAGTTGTTTTGCATATTTCATAGAGTGAAAGGCCATGACATCGAGGTGTGTTGGTCCTTCAAACACATTGTGCAAAATATGATAGAAAAGGGAGAGCTTGTAGTACCAAGCAATCCCCAAGCACCAGACAACCAAAACATGGGGATTTTTAAAAATCCATTACCAAACCATGAGGCGCCCCGTAACCACGCTGGCCACGTCAATCAAGTGCGAGTCGAACCACCTACCCAGGGGTTCATCGGCATGGTCAATGTTGTTACCAGACATGGGAGGTACGAATAGCCGAATCAACCTCATGCTCCCATTCAAATACAAGCCATGCCCCAGCAACGGTAGGCACAAAATATTCCAGGCCCACCAACGAGACCGGTGGTGACCATTAGGAGCAGGTTGGTTCAAAACCTGCAGATGACTCCTACGAAGTTGTCGATATATGAGCTTATACAACAGTCCCCTAGGCACAAGGAGACTCTTATGGACATTCTGAGGTCCATTGAGGTACAATCCTAGGATGCACAGGCATTCACAAACTTCGTGGGGCACGTACAATAGTGCCAGGAACCAATGATCCAATTCTACGATCACGAAGTGAAAATGGTTTCTGCAAGCATGGCTGACCCGCCACTACATATCATTGCATGTGTTAACCATGTGTCATTCAAAAGGGTCTTGATTGACACTGGTTCATCGATCAATATAATCATGACTAAGGCACTGCACCATTTGAAATTGCCTAAATCACTACACCAATTCGATAGGAAAGAAGCAAAGAACGTGCCAACCATCCATCGAGGCTGCCACTCCCATGGATGTGGAGGAATCCCAGGACCAAGTCAATGAGGCACCTCAACTGCTTCTCTTGCATCATCAGAGGGTCATCCGCACTATAGTGACTATTCACCTAGCCAACACAGGTCTAGGTGAATATCTTGTGCAAAATGTGACCTTTGGTCCTATTTTAGAGACTGCACGAGATATGGGCCGACCGATAGCCCATCGATATCCAGTTGGATCTATAGTACCATTGGGTGAGCCACCCAACCAAACAAACTTCATCTATGTCGGGTTGGATCAAGTTCCAATGCGGGCACCCATGGAGGTGGATGATGACGAACAGTTCATGGTGAATGTTCGGTACTTGTCCAACCCAGAGTATGCCATGCACATTTTTGAGCTCTATCATTGGCATGGATACGACCTTGGTATTTTTGAACAAGGATGAAGAACCCCTCTTGAACCACGTTATCAGTTGGCAACTGATAGGTTCGGATTGGGATTGCAGATTTAGGGACATGATGATTTACTCACTATATCATTGGATCGTTTGTACCTAGGTCTAGGGGATGACGTGGATTTTAATCCATATCATCCTAACATGTCTAGCCTTTGGGGCAACAACCCAATGGTGTCAGTCATCACCATTGAGAGACCGAAGATTGAACATGAAGAGTTCTTGAAGAAGAACCCCAGAGGCAACCTGGGTCATCAAAATCGTATCACGATCGATGATACCGGCATGCAGGGGCACAACCCCATCATTCTAGGTGATCTCGAGTCAGGAGATCTTTGTAGTGAAGATGGAGAGGAGTCCACCTCCAAAATAAGTAGACCAAGTTATGATGCAGATGGCGAGTCCTCAAATAATGATCAATCCGAAGAGGAAATTGACCGAGCCTTCGTGGTTTCGGCATTTCTATGCCATTTGCTTCCTAGAGAGCAATTAGATGAGATACAAGAGCATTTCATGGTCGATAGTGATTATGAAGATGAGACAGAGTAGGCCTACTTAAGGCCTCATCCAGCTAATCTCCCAATATTTGTGGACATGATAGAGTGGCCTGCTCATAGTAGCAATCATAGCGATGAGGTTGAGATGACCGATCCGAGGCTAGTATATCCGCTACATCTATTGCCTATGGAGTCGAAGTATGTTATAGAAGAGGTGCCTCTTAACACTGATCGCTCTGAAGAGGAAGCAGAGCCAATTTTTTGCATCGATGTCGTATATACGATCATTTTATCCGGTTTATCCGGATAGTGATGATAGCGACCGCAGAATCAGATACATGGGGCCACATCTGGAAGAGCGCCCCTTGCATATGGGGGGAAGTGAAGGATTATATCTTTACAGTGATGATGAGGATTCATTGGAGATGGCCTATTTGGGGCCTCATCACCTGTGTAATCGGAATCCACCTCGGGGTCCGCCACCTATTACAGCTATGGGTTTGCATCGAGAGATTAATCTCCAGCGCCGCCTCAGGGAAAGAATAAATCTAGAAGAGGAATATCAAAGGCTCTTTCCCCATCCACCTACTTATGTCGAGCTACTTGAGCCGAGAGATCCCATTTTGTAGTTAGTGCACAGAGAGGATCCAGTTGTTCGGGCATCCCACAGGGAGGACCCTTTCATCCCCATACCATCCGAGCCAGATCTTGGGCATGAAAGCTACACAGATGATGTAGAGTTTAGTCCGTGTGGTCCTGGAGATCAATTCCATTCCATCAACATGGTCTCCATTGATTTGACCACTCCACTCCATAATCCAGTAGATCCATCCAAGCCATTGCATCTAAACATGGATGCTATCGATTGGGATCACGTTGATTCACCAGTAGAGCCTGAAGATTTCTTCCCGAATGAAGAGATGCTGCAACCATTTCATTTTGGACCAGGCTGTGCTTATGATGTCTATCACGCTGAAAATGCTTCCAATGAAGAACATATAAATCTAGCTGATGACATCCATTTGATCCCTATGCCTCATCAGCTTGAGGAGGGATCCCATATGTCAATAGAGGAAACCTTCAAAGTGGATATCGATAACGACCCCACCAATCCAAAGAAGGTTAAATTTGGAATGAGTCTCACTCCAGATGAGCATGCTAGCATCATCCCTCTGCTGAAAGAGAGACCTGACCTTTTTGCTTGGACATACAAAGATATGCCCGGTCTAGACCCAAAGTTGGTTACTCATAACCTTTCGCTAGACCCGTCCAAGAAGCCCATCAAGCAGAAGCTCAGAAATATGCATCCAACAGTAGCCTTAATGGTGAAAGATGAATTGCAAAAATTGTTGGATGTAGAATTTGTCATTTCCATCGACTATCCAGAATGGGTATCCAATATGGTGCCTGTAGGAAAACCAGATGGAAGGATCCGTATTTGTACGGATTTTAGAGATCTCAACAAGGCAACACCCAAAGATTCATTTTCGTTGCCCAATATCGATGCTCTAGTAGACTCTATTGTCGGTCACGAAATGCTCTCCTTAATGGATGGTTTTTTTGGTTACAATCAAATTTGGATTAAGCCCGAAGACCAGCACAAAACCATGTTTATAACACCATGGGGAACATTTTGCTACAAAGTTATGCCATTTGGTCTCAAAAACGTTGGTGCTACATACCAACGGGCCATGACATACATTTTTCATGACTATATGCACAAAATTCTGGAAGATTATATCGATGATTTGCTAGCCAAGTCATTGCTACGAGAAGAGCATGCGGAGGTCTTGAGAAAAGTCTTCGATCGCCTGATAGAGCACAACGTCAGGATGAATCCTAAGAAGTGCGTATTTGGCGTAACTTCTAGAAAATTGCTAGGGTTCATTGTCTCCAAGAGAGGCATCGAAGTAGACCCAGTGAAGGTCAAGGCCATTTTGGAAATGCGTCCTCCCACCAATATTAAGGAATTAAGGAGCCTTCAAGGCAAGGTAGCCTCGATAAAGTGATTTATCGCCCAACTATCGGATAAATGTCGACCCATGAATCGACTGCTACATAAGGGTGTCCCATTCAACTGGGATGAGGACTGCAAGGTAGCCTTCACTGAGATAAAGCAATACTTGGTGACACCACCAGTGTTAGCTCCACCAAGGCCAGAAGAGCCTTTTTTGCTATATATATCGGCAACAGACTTTGCGTTAGGGACCATGTTGGCCCAAAAGAATGTACAAGGCAAAGAGCAAGCCATATATTACATTAGCCAAACCTTGGTGAGTTACGAGCTAGGATATGCATATGTGGAAAAGCTATGTTTAGCAGTAGTGTTCACTACCAAGAAATTGCGGCACTACATGTTAAGTCACATGACATATGTGATATCAAAACAAAATCCTTTGCAGTATATGATGAGCAAGACATATCATAATACACGTACTGCAAAGTGGATCATGCTATTGATAGAATTTGATCTGGAATTCATAAGCCAGAAGTCCATTAAGGGATAGGTCATAGCAGATCAGTTAGCTGAGGTGCCACTGTCCAACAGTAGGCCTCTAACAATCGAGCTTCTAGATGATGCAATGTTTGTAGTATCCGAAGCTCCCAAACCCGAAGAACCAGAGAACAATGTTGATATGACTCTATTCTTTGATGGTTCAAAGTGTGAGCAAGGATCTGGCATAGGGATAGTGTTTTTCATACCGCAAGGAGCTCCAATGCCCTTGTCATTCAAACTAGACTTCCCATGCACCAACAATAATGTTGAATATGAAGCCCTACTTTTGGGCCTCCATACAACCATCGCCATGAATATCAAGAGATTAAACATCTTTGGTGATTCCCTGCTCATAATTAACCAAGTGAAGGGACTATTTCAGTGTCGATGTTCGATACTGAAAGCCTACAAAGATCTTGTTGCCACATATCTAGCTAAACTAGAATGGTACGACATCGAGGCAATCCCTCATTCATCAAATAGGTTCGTAGACACCATGGCTTCTTTGGGATCCTTAATCCCTCAAAATCCATCTGTCGACTTCACTACCATCCATGTCAAGATGCTCTCGCATCCTGCAACAGAGCGTGCAGCCTTTGATAACAAAGAATCAGTCAACATGATTAGTGTGGAACCAAAAGCTGATTGGTTCTGCAAAGCTGAAGACTTTCTCAAGAAAGCACCCTGGGGGTCTTTAACCTCCTAGAGTCCTACGGGGAGTGGCACCACCATTCACCACAAGGTTGTCTCCCAGTCTACATTTGCAAAAGTAAATACGTAGGGGGTACAGGTTGTCTTAGCGATCGAAGTTGAGGCTCATCAGAATTGGATGTCACAGATTCAAGACTTCCTAAGACTTGGTTTTGTCCCGGAGGGACTATCACGTGCCGCAAGACGCACATTTAAATAGAAAGTGACTAAATTTGTCTTGATAGGAGATATTTTGTACCACCAAAGTTACGATGGAGTTCTCCTTCATTGTCTTGAGCCCCAAGAGTCATCTTGGGCAATTTTAGAAGCTCATGATGGTACGTGCGATGGCCATTTCAGCGGCATGGCCATCATCAAGTGCATCCTTCGAATGGGTTATTATTGGCCCACTATGGAGAAGGATTGCAATGTGTATGTCAAGAAATGCATCAAATGTCAGCATCATGCTAATCTTACGCACCTGCCATCATAGGCCTTACAGCCCATCCAAGCGGCTTGGCCATTTGCTCAGTGGGGGTTTGATCTAATTGGCAAGATCTCTCCTCCATCATCAGGCCGACATACATTCATCATTATGGCTACTGAGTATTTTACAAAGTGGGTGGAAGCCATTCCCTTAACAATGACCACTGGAGCTCGCATAGCAGAGTTCATAATGGAGCATATCATAAGTCATTTTGGGGTACCATCCAAAATAGTTTTGGATAATGGAACTTCTTTTAAGAACAAAACTGTGTGAGCTTTAACATCTAAGTACCGCATCAAACATAGTTTTGCATCTCCATATTATCCATAGGAAAATGGGCAAGCTGAGGCCTCAAACAAGACTGTGGTAGCCATCTTGAAAAATATAGTGCAAGAACACCACAAGGATTGGCATATATAGCTGCCCCTTGCATTATGGGCTTATAGGACTAGCATTCGGACTCCCACTGGGGCAACTCCATTTTCACTAGTATATGGCGTTGAGGCCATTATGCCCTTAGAGTTGGAAATTCCAATGTTGCGCGTCGCATTGAAAGAGTTCATCGATGATGACACCGCGTGGCAAGCTCACCTAGATCAACTGATGTTGCTCGATGAACGTCGCGTGAATGCCCTTGAGCATCTCCATGTTTATCAAGAGTGACTCAAATGAGCTTACAATATCAAAGTCCACCAGAGAGACTTTGAAGTTGGGGATCTTGTGCTAAAATAAAACCAACAGAACTCAAATTTGTTGCCCGATATGCGAGACAAATTTATGGCTAATTGGCTAGGACCCTATATCATATCTAAAAATATTGGTCTAGGTACCTATCACTTGACGTCGCTAGGGGGTGTTGAAGAGCCTGAACCTCTCAACATCATCCATCTTAAGGTGTTCTATGCTTAGAGAGTGTAGCATAAAAAGCTCCAAAGGCATCTATAAGCCCTTTGGTCAGTCAAAAGGCACCAAGGATTTCTAAAAATCGCTTGGTCAACCCAAAGGCTCCGAGAGTTCCTATAACTACTCGGTCATCCCAAAAGGCTCCAAGCTCTCATTCGAGTGATTTGGTCATGTCATAAAAAGCTCCAAAGGCATCTGTAAGCCCTTTGGTCAATCAAAAAGGCACCAAGGATTTCTAAAAATTTCTTGGTCAACCCAAAGGCTCCGAGAGTTTCTTATAAGCTACTCGGTCATCCCAAAAGGCCGGAGCTTCAAAAAGGCACCAAGGATTTCTAAAAATTGCTTGGTCAACCCAAAGGCTCCGAGAGTTCCTATAGCTTCTCGGTCATCCTAAAAGGCTCCACGCCCTCTTGCTGAGAGTTTGGTCAACTAAAAGGTTCCAAAGGCATCTGTAAGACCTTTGGTCAATCCAAAAAGCTCCAAGGATTTCTAAAAATCGCTTGGTCAACCCCAAAAATCTCCAAAGGCATATATACTCATCGTTTGGTCAAATATGAAAGCTCAAAAATGTATAAAAATTTGAAAATATATAAAATTCCAAAAAAAATTGGTAAAGCATAAAATCCAAAAACATTTGCTTTTGCAGTTTGCATTTTCATACATGCATTCACATCATCATATTGCATTTAGGCATTTTTCATCCATTGCATTCCATAGTAGAGTGTAATGTGTCTATCAAAATCTTACAAACGATCGCACGTTTGTGTTTCAATCATGCACCCTTGCATTTATCATAATTCATTGCATTCATACACAATACCTATTGTGGAGAAATATGTATGTATATTAAGTTTTCCAATCACTCAAACATACCTAGTGGGTTCTTCAGATATTGTAGAAAGCTTGCTTTGTTGTTATAGATGAGGTCATTAGTTGGGATAGTGCTTCAACATATCAGAATCCCATCACTAAGCAAAACAATATAAAATCCTGCTAAGACAAGAGATGATGAAAGTTGTGAAAGCAGTCTTAGGTATCTAGAGAGATGGGTTTCACGACCTGCTTATCTTGCAAATAGTCGGTTTAGAAAGGTGAACTTTGGCAAAAGGACAAGAATTTCCCCTATAAATCCCAAAGTTACAAAGTTTAAATCCCAAGTTACAAAGTGCAAATTTCAAAGTACAAAGTTCAAATCAAATGTAAAGTGACATAGTGAATCAAAAGCACTATAAAAATCCCTTGCTCAAAGAAAATGGTAACACGTGGACTAACAATGATTTTTATCACTACATATGAGCAAGTAAGAAGGGTGAGAACTTGAATCCCTGGATTGTCCACCTTTTGAAAGCCATAGAGTGATCCCCGATCACAGCAATGGGTTGGAAGAGTCCTGCCTGCAATCGGAGGGGTAGTTCTATTGGGTGATCCCCAAACGTAGCAATGGGTTGAAAGAGTCCCGCCTGCATTTGGAGGGGTAGCCCTGATCAATTTGCAAGATGAGCTAGCTCTAGGTACCTAGGATTGTCTAGTTGTATAAGTCTAATCAAAGCTGAAACAAGGATGGTACGATCGTATGAGGAACCCTATCTCACATATGGGTTGAAAGAGTCTCGACTGACATACGGGGTATGCTTATGATCTATCTAAAAATACTCACATGCACACACAGGGATAATGAATAGTTGGGTCTATCACGGCAAAAGCCTTGTCCAATAAAAGCCTTGTACAGTTAGTATGTGATTTTTGGAGAAGTCTACTAGGGTGTTTGAGTCTCAAGGAAAACCTCAAAAAGTTCTCTAATAGCAACAAGATACCAAATATCATTAGACATCAAAAATATGAGTCATTCATTCATCAGAATGCATTTTACAAAGCACAATCAAACATATAGGATAGATACCGCATGAATATCAGAAATGATGTTTAGACGGCCACTGACTATATAGTGCAGCAAAGAAGAAATATACAGAATGACATATTCATTCATTAGCATTATACCAATCCATTTCACTGCATTTCATATATGGGTGATTAATTGATTAAGTTCTTGTAATGAGAATTATCAATTATTTTGCATGATTGTCATACATTCTGTGGTGTCGCATTTTAAAATTGATATACACAATTTACATTCATTCCTTATGTTTTAAGTGATTAAAGCATACAGGTTCATTCCCATTAGATTACGATTATGTACATAATGCATTACCATACATTGCATAGCATACCATAACTTCATAAAAATAAACGCATGCCCACAAAGCAAAAATAAATATGCATTCAAAATAAATACTGCATCCATATGCATCCATTATATATGGCACATCTAATCATCTAGATCACTGCATCTCATCAACATCATCATAAATAAGATAGCTATCTAGTGCATGTCATACATACATTGCATCATATAAACATAGCATCCATGTGCATCAAATAAACATAAAATCAAAATTAAACATCAGATACACATAATGAGCCATAAATACCAAGTCATATATATATGTGCAAAAAGAGTACATATGAGGAGTATCAAAATGCCCACAGGCTACAAAGTGTGTAGGTCCTCGACCTTACACTCAAAATGAATACAACATAGCAAAAGTATAGTCTGCATCTAGTAGAGCCCAGGTCTAGTCTGCTCCCCCTATATCGGAGCTCTCATCACCTCCCTCAGCACCATGCTCTGGAGCCTGCTCTCCTATCTACTCTAGCACCCATGGTGGGTCCTACTATGGGTCCTGCCTACCTCCAAATCCTAAGGTGCCCAACACATGAGAAATTGGTAACTACAGCAGGCTAGTCCCCTGACTAGCGGCCCCTGAAGTCTACCCTACATCTCTAGGCCTAGCACGCGATGTCGCCCCATGTGTGCTAGAGGACCTATGCATCCTCTCAGTCCTATGAGTCCTATGACCTGAGCTCGCCATAGACTATCCTAAGGTCCTAGACCTAGTCCACTAAGACTCTAAGGAGAAAGGATCCTCAAGAACCTGTAACCCATGCATCTCAATATAACCGACTAGCTGATCAACATGAGCAAGTCGGGCTGCATGCATCTCATTGGTCCTCATGACCATACTATGTAGTCACTCTACCTCGGCCATCGGATCCTATATAGCTATTGGTGCTACTGTTGGTGCTACCAGAGGCCCCATAGTAGCCTGAGGAGGTGGCATAGCCCCCCTCGATACCCGGAGGAGATCCCTCTCTACCTCTACTATAGTCCTATTATGCCCTAACTCTAGAGTAGTCTACAATCTCTGAACCTAGGCCTCTGCATCTGTGGCCCGCGTAGTCAGATCCTATATCTGATCTTGCACCTCAGTTAGGCGCCTATCCCTATCAGATACCTTCACCTCTAGAGTGGTGATCGTAGTATCTCGCTCTAGCTACTGTGTGTGGAATCATCCTAGCTGACTCTACAAGTCAGCCACCTAAGCTAAGAGCTGACCCTCTATGCTATCGGGAGGGACCTCACCCTCCTCTAGAGCCTCCTCATCGAGGTCAACCTTGGGAGCCTCCTCGAGTGGTACCACTATGCCCCAACTACCCTCTGTCCATTGGTGCACCCTATGCCCGTCGAGATCCACCTCTACCTCTACCTGATCTAGCTCTCACCTAGAGGCCCTATGTCATACCATCTAAACATGGACCACCACCCATCATACTCTGGAGTGGTCCTAGTAGTCTCGACTCTAGTCTCCTGGTAGTCATCAGCAGCATCTCCCAGAGGCTCCAGAATGATCCACTATAGATCATGCTCCGCGACCAAGCGTCGGTACCTAAGGGGGATATCTAGAATATCTTGCATGAGCCCAAACTACCATAGGACCTAAGAGTAGAACTGGTACTCTCGAATCTTGGCCTTATGACCGATCAACCATCTATCATGGCATGCCTATCTCAGCCACTGGCCCTCCTCTAGCCACGCTGGGCAATCCATATAGGGCCGCCACTGAACATCATTCGGGCCAAGTGCCATGAACTGAGTGATATAATGTTGGACATCACCAACATGGATCCTACTATGGGTACCCTCCTCCTCATGAGGCCAGCAGGTGGTATAACACTGACGATCATCAGCAATAGCAATGATCCACAGTGGAAGATCTATAGGATGCTCGATCTGGATGTGCTGCCACCCCTAGATCTACAATAGAAGACTACAGCTGAGGCCCTTACGGCTATGCTCAGTAATCTGGTATAGCTCCTTATAGAGCTGACATAGTAGGGTGCTCCCCCAAGCTAGAAGTAAAGGCACCTCTGTAGAGCTCTACAGCACCCTCCAAGCGGTGGACAGGAGGTTCCAGGGAATCCTCATGCTCGAGGAGTCTGGAAGGACAATCTATACTATGAGGTGCATGAAGAGGGCTTCCCATGTAGAGAAGACATCCTCGTGGTACCACTCACCAATGTGCACCCCTCCGTGGTCAATCGCGTCCTGAGCATCCTCGCTCTGGTCATCGAAGATAGTATCAAAGATAGCCTCCTTTACCCTGGAGGTAGAGGAGACGATGGCCTCACCATCAATGGGGATCCTGAAGATCCTGTAGATGTCCTCTAAAGTAACAGTCATTTCACCTGTAGGTAGGTGAAATGTGTTGGTCCGTGCATTCCAGCACTGGGCCAACGTAGTCAGGTAGGATTGATCTACCCTAATAGTGGGTAGATCCATGACGTATCCGAACCCGATAGCTCAGAACCAATCTCGATCATCATCAGATAAAGCCTCATGGAGAGTCTTCAGAATATCCAGCTCCCGGGCTCTAGAAGTCAATCTCTAGAATAAAAAGCATAATTTAAGACAAAATCTAGCTAACTAGAGCTAAAAAATGCAAAAAGACAAAAAAACAGCAACAACAAACCACAGTTGAAACCTGCGGTCCCCAATTTGCAAATTGGGAACCATAGCTGAAACCTACGGTCCCCAATTTGCCAATTGGGAACCGTAGCTACCAGCTATGGTTTAGGAGCGGCACCCATTTTGGGTACCCTCCTAGACCACTAAGTCATCAAATTAAATTCCTAAAGCTAGCCTAGACTAGTGGGGTTCATTACCAACAGTTTAGTGAGGTTCATTATCCGCATTACTTAATGTGGTTCATTTTACTAGTATTGAGTGTGAGGTCTCAGTTTCGAGTTACCTTGCCCGCACCCTGGCCTCGACTAGTAGATGGCTGATCAGGATCCGCCATCGAGGTAGAGGAGTGTAATCATGGTAGAGTGTGGTAGCATTTTGGATCAGGAAAGGTTTTCTCACTCTTAGAGCTCTCAAATTGCTAATGCTTGCCAAAAAATAATGAAAAATTTCAAATGGGAATTCAATTTATAGGTTTTCCTAGTCTCGGTGAACCATAACTGACACCTGCGGTTCTAGAACTAGGGTTTTCCACCCGTAGGTCTGACCCGTGGTTCCCAAAATTTGGAAATGTAAACCATAGACCGTACCTATGGTCCGCAACTAGCATTAAATGCACTCAAAACCCACCGTGGGAAGGTCTAAAAGAGCAAATTAATGACTTCCATCGGATAAAAATTCAAAATCAATGATTAAAATTGCAAATTTGGTGATGTTAAAAGCACCAGGACCAATCAAATACATGCAAAATTAAAACAAAAAAAATCAAATAATTAAAAACCAAATGCACCTCGTATTCAATGATTTATCCTATACACTTGGCGGTTGCAGCGAGTTGCGATCCATGCAATCCGACAAGATGAGTAAATCACCATAAGGACATTTGGGGTAAAATTGTCATTTCTTTTATGACATCTTTCAGCAAATCATCGACAAATATGATTCAACACAAGTCTAATTGCATTTGTATCATTTTGATTCCTTAAGATGGCTATTGTAGCCTGACTGCTCCATGGGATAGAAATGTGCCAATACTACTAAGAGTTGCAATCATAAGCTGAACTAGGCCTAGCCAAGGCATTAAAAGGCTCGAATCTTAATTTGTTCAGGATCATTCATTATGGTCAAGCGATTTCGTCGCTTCATACATTGTCATTACCCTCATCGACTCGTCGCTTGAGGGGGTAGTCATAATTTCATAATCATAATCAAAGTCAGCAGAAGATCCCTGAGATCGTAGATCCCCTGATCTTGTCAAAATTGTGTTCGTTCTTGTGAATCATTGTCAACAGCTATCATAAGCTTCCCCCTTTGCTTGGGGCAAACAACAAATATGATAATTGGTTTGTAACTCTCATCCTTCAGATTTATGGGTCAGAAGATACCCATACTTGGCATTGATGCTATCCGAACATCTGATGACGAGGGTAGGACTTGTCAAAATGTAAGCCTTTCACAAGTTGGAAGCAATGATTCCAAGATGCGCATCCTTTTGCTGGACCTGGGGCATCTAATGTTGATCTGACTAATGATCATCATAGAACCTTAGACATCATTTTAGGATGTATATTTTTGCTCAGCGTTGTTCAATCTCACAACGCATCTCAAAAGGGGCATCTGTAGACACCTAAAACACGTCATGTCGAGGGCGACTACTCATATGGACATGCTACAAGACCATATGGAGGATCTTGGATAGACTCCAAGATAGAGCAGTGGTTCTAACCACTCAATTTAGGCATTTTGGCCTAAGCAGTCTGAACCGTAGCCCAGACCTATGGTCTCCAGTCTAAACCATGGTTGACACCTACGGTCTGTAGTCTGGACCACAACTGTGACCTGTGGTCTTAACTAAAGTTCAGTTAGGCCTTCCATCCGAGCCAAATCGGTTGGAACGGCCAAAATATCTAGAAGGAGGCAGTTGAAGGATGGAATATTCCAGAGGCTTCCATCCCAACTGTCCTAACCACCCTTCTTGGTCTTGGCTTCTCCATGAAGCCACCCCTAGCCCTAGGGGCATGCTATAAATACCCCCTCCAAATGGGGATAAGGAGAGAGAGGATGATTTGTGTAGCGAAGAGATGAAAAATTATTGAGTGAGTGTACACTACAAGAGAGTATACTAAGAGATAGAGCTATTACACTTAATCCTCGACCCTCTTTGCCACCATTCATGATGAATTGCATTATGGATGCCCTAGGTGCTTAGGAGGATCAAGAAATGCAAATCCAAGTAAACGAAGGCCCTTCACATCGAATTGACCACCAAATCAGTCTGAGGACAACGAAGGTGACCCTTGAACATCAATTTGGACAAGGAGATTGAGCCCACTACCCCTAATTTTGAGGGTAAACTTATCAGAGGTCAAACCATGGTTGTCAGCCATGGTTCATAGTGCAGACCGCTCACCAGAGCTGTGGTTTGCAATAGGTGATAGATCACCTTACTATTTCTATTTTTGTCTGGCTAGTTAGGTTAGATTAGCTATTTTGTTGATTTAATAGCATTTTAGAAGACTTCTGACCGTAGAACTAGGCTAGATTCACATTTTATGCTTATGTTTTAATTAGGACTAAAATGCTTTCTTTATGCATGTTTATGCTTCATTTTCTATATTTGATCCATGCATAGTGTAGATGCTATTTTACTTTATGCTATTACATGAATCTTGATTCAATTTGCATAGTTTAGCAGACTTTCTTTATGCTTTCTTGATTATGCATGTTAATGGTGTCATTATGCATTTTACCTAAAAGGGCCTCATCATGAGAGGTTGCCTATATTTTTGACATTCTTGTTGTTTCTTGACCACAGGGAATAGTTCCAAAGGAGAGATAAAGCATCAAATTCCTTCCCCATTGCGAAGAAGAGGGTCATCGACACCCTAGAGCAGTTCGTGTCACCCTGAGGGGCATTTTGATCACACCTACCCTTGATAGGGATTAAACACTATTGTAATTGATGTATCAAATGGGTATCCCTAAGAGGGACGAATCTATAATTTGACTCCATTGAAATTAATAAAGGATTCCTTGTATTCATGTTATTTCTTGTTATCAAATTATGCATGCCTATTTGTGTATATTTCTTCAATTGCGATAGTTAGATCGGGTGTGAGCCTTTTTGGTGGTTACAGGAATTCACAGCTAAGCTGGGAGGTCATCTATCCTTAGATTATTCACATTTGGAGATTCTATTCAAAGGTAGGATAATTCGCATTCATAATGAGAAACATTCCCCTTTTCATATCGAGAAGATAGAGGAGGCAAAACAAGCCCCGGGCGTAGTAAATATGATGACCGAAGAATTGGAATAAGTTGGTCCAATTGAAGAAGTACCTGAGGAGCTTCACCTAGAAGATGAGTTTTTGTTGATATACTTTAATGCTATGATCATAATGGACATTGGTTGTTATTCCATCCAAAAGGTATAAAAGCCTCGAGAACAAGCCCTTAAGCCCTCAGAACCTGTTTCGCATCAGTTATGGAAGTTGTTCTTTGATGATGCTCGATGTAAGAATGGTGCAGGGACAAGTGTGGTATTGGTTTCTCCTGAAGGTATACAAAAAATGTACTCCTACAGATTGACCTAGAGTTGTACAAATAATATCTTTGAATATGAAGCATTATGCCTTGGCTTGAAAAATGTCGAGAAATTGGAAATTGAGCAGTTGCAAATTTTTGGCGATTCCAAGCTTATAGTCAATCAAGTTACAAACAAATGTGTGTCTAAGAAACATTACTTGAATGCATATCACAATAGGTTATGGGATATTTTTGAAGTATTTAAAGCTTTGAATATTCAACCAATTCCTAGGGAACAAAATAGACATGATGACATTTTAGCTTCCCTGGGTGCTAATTATTCTCTTGTCGAGCAAGTGGTCTAAAAACCCAAGACAGTGAGGGTAATCTACAGACCTTCCATTCCAGATAAAGGCCTCTATCAATAGGTGTTCGATAATTATGAGCAAATAGTGAATTTTCTCCTCAAAGAGGCTTCCAGCGCATAAAGTAAAGTTCTTGTGGAAGAAGAAAAATAAGAGATGATCCAGTTGAGAAATAATCATATTCCCAGAGGTTTGATTTCGCTAGAAATCCTATTTGATCAAAGTGATAGAGCTGATAAACATAGGATTAAGGTGGATGCCAAGGAATACAGAGAATTGCAGTTGAAGCCAGGAAAGGTCATTAAGGTTGGTATTGATTACAAATCGAATGAAATTGAGGGCATCAGAAGTTTATGCTATGAATACCTAGATATTGTAGCATGGAGTTATCAAGAATTTAAAGGGTATGAAAAAAATGTGATCCAGCACACCATCGAGCTACAAGAAGGGGTGATGCCTTTTCGATAGAAGTAGCGTCCTATCAATCCCAAGATCGAAGCCCTCATGAAAGCAGAATTATTAAAGATGCTTGAAGCAAAGATCATTTATCCTATTAAACATTCCACCTGGGTAGCGAACCTGGTTCCCATAAGAAATAAGAATGGAGATATACGTTTGTGTGTTGACTTTCAAAATTTAAATCAGGCATCACTTAAGGATAATTATCCTCTTCCCTAGATAGATCAGATTCTTCATGTTGTGGTTGGTGCTTAGATATTTTCCTTATTAGATGGATTTTTTGGGTACAATCAAATTTGGGTTAAGGATGAGGATCAATACAAGACGGCGTTTACAACTAAGTGGGGTACATTCACTTATCAGTGGATGCCTTTCGGGCTTTCAAATACTGGTGTAACTTTTCAGAGAGCCATGGATGTCACCTTCAGTGAATTGCTAAATAAAATCATTGTAATTTATCTTGATGATATGATGGTGTTTTCACATTGCAAAATAGATCATATTTCTCATTTAAGGCAAATATTTGAAAAGTGTTGAGAATTCAGGATTTCCATAAATCCAAAGATGTCAATTTTTACGGTCAAGGAAGGGAAGCTACTGGTCCATGTGATCTCATAGGAAGGATTGGCCATAGGTCCAGCATGAGCTGAAGCACTAATGAAATTTCTGCTACCTGCGAATAAGAAATATTTGCAGTCCTTCTTCAAATAAATAAACTTCATTTGTAAGTTTATTTCTGATTTTACCCAAGTCGTCAAACCAATGATAGAGCTCTTGAAAAAGAATGTTGAGTTTAAATGGACGGATGCCAGGAAGCAAGATTTTCAAGAAATCTTGATCAATCAAGCATCAGTATTGATCAATCTTGACTACTCCAAAGATTTTATACTATATGTAGTAGGTGAGCAGGAGAGCTATGTTGTCATGCTCACACAAAAACAAGATTATGGTGAAGAAAATCCTATCACTTTTATAATTCAGGTTATTGCGCTACACCAGGAGAAGTAAAATTTTATTGAGAAGTAGGTTTATGCAGTTATGAAAGCCTGGAAGAAGTTTTGCCACTTTGTTTCTCAAATTAGAATTGTGGTTTACGTCATTCACCGTGATGTTCAAAATTTTATAATTCAAGGAGAGTTGGGTGATAAGAGATTCGGATGGGTTTTAAATATCTAGTAGTATGATGTAGAGATCAAGCTGACAAAGTTGGTTTGTGGACACGCTCTATGTCAAGATTTGGCCAAAAGCGCAGTTGTTGAGACAAATCTTGAAGATGTAATTTGTGCGAATAATGCATCGAGTGACAAAGAATGGATCAAGGAAATCCTTGAGTATTTTACTTCTAAAAGGTTTCCTAGCCGCTTTAACCCCTCACAGTGTTGAAGGTTTAGATTGTAGGCACTCAGGTATGTCGTTGCCCAACGTCCTATATTATAATAACATTGATGGCATACTCCTTAGATGTGTGAAAGATTCTAAAAAATCAAAAATTTTGGAGTTCCATTTCGGGTTGTTAGGAGGGCACTATGCTGGTAGACCTATGGCTCTGAAAATTATTTGGATAGGATATTATTGGTCTAATTTGCTTGTCAATTCACACAAGATAAGTCAGTGGTGTGATAGTTGTCAAATATATGTGGGACGAATGAGAAAAGGAACATCGCCATTGCATCCGATTCAGGTATAGGCACCCTTTCAACAGTGGGGTCTTGATTTTATAGGTGTTATTGATCCACATTCCTCCACAGAGCATAATTATATTTTCACTGCAATAGATTACTTCACCAGATGGGCAGAAGCTATACCTACCAAAAAGGTTGTTCAGGCGACTTTTATTTCTTTTCTGGAGAGCCTCATCACCCGTTTTAGTATACTCGATTCCTTGGTTACCGATAATGGTACTCCTTTCATTGGAGCTAAAATTACCTAATTCGCAAGCAGATATGGTATTTATTTGAAGACATCTTCCAATTATTACCCATAGGGGAATGGATTTGTTGAGTTAACCAACAAAAAATTTCTTCAAATTCTAAAGAGGATAATGGGTGAGAATAAGATAATTTGGCATTTGCTATGAAATTAGGCGCTTTGGACCGATCGCATTTCAGTAAAGAAGTCCATTAAAATGTCCCCGTATGCTTTTTTATGGGAAATAAGTTATCCTTACTACCCATATTTAACTTCCTGTGCTTCAAACTTTGCATATGTTTCAAGATGAAAATGAAGAAAATAATCCCATAGAGGCAAGGTTGGCGCAATTGCTACAATTAGAAGAAGAAAGGAAGTGAGCTTATCACACTTTTACAGAACATGCTACTAAAATAAATAAGTGGTTCTACAGTAAAATCACTAATCGAAGCTTCCAGGTGGATGACTTTGTATTAAAATGGAATGAAAAAATCTAAGCCTGGGAAACATCATAAGTTTGATGCAATTTGGGAGGGACCTTTTAGGATTTCGGCTGTCACTTCTTCTAATGCATTTTGAATTTGTGATATGGAAGGGTGTGAGCTCCCCATTACGGTGAATGGCCTTCATTTGAAGGCCTATATTTCATGATTTTAAATCAAAGGTAGTACCTTGTACATATGTAATATTTTCGTGTAAATATGCATGTTGTTTTAAAAATAAAAAATAAAAAAAGAAGAGAAAAGAAAAAAAAATGAAATTCAAGGACGACAAAGTGATAACACAGGTTCACGTGCACCCCTTGGAAGGGGTGAACATCACGTTCACCCATTTTTAATGTGAACGCGTCTTGTTGACGTCACCAAAAAGAAAAAAGAGAAAAAAAAAAAAAGAGGCATTGTGCATGGCACTTTTTCTAAAAAAAGAAAAAAACACAAAAACAAAAAGGAAGAAAACATAGTGAAGATTGCTTTAAAGAAGGCGCACCATGGAGTTTTAAGAGACACTTTCATTGGCAAAGCTTTCCTAAGAAGCACATTCAGAGTAATTAATTTCACCCAAAGGTTATGTGGTGGTCATCGAAAGTAGTCGGTGCCAACTTTAAGTGATGATGTTCAAACATGGGAGGCGCTCAGATTGAGCTTTTCAAGGCAGCTAAAAAAATTAATTATTGATGATTAACGATAGGTTTGATCTTCCTAGTAAGCTACTAGCATCAGGGCACATTGTTCTATGATATTGCGCTGCGTTGTGGACACGATTTCCAAGAATAATTCGACGGTGAACCAAAGGGAAGGTTTTTTGTGCTTCAAGAAAGGAGTCTGAGTGATTTTCAAAGAATATTTCTCTTTGAAGGCACGTTTGCATTTAATTATATAATTACTACGGTAGTTGGTAACGCTCCTATAAAATTTTGAAGAAAAAAGGCAAGTCTTTTTTTCCTTATTTATTTTTCTTTTCATGTTGCGTTGTATCCTATTTTCCAAGGTGCGAAGGAATTTTCAAAAGTTGCTAAGCAGGGAATTGCATAAAAAGCTACAGTTTTTATCTGACAAGATGGGAAGACGTAGCAAAGAACAGAAAAATATGTTGGAGGATGTTGAGGTACAGCCAACCAAGATACGAGAGAGAATTTTGAGGGCTAAAAAGGCCTAGCAGAATGATTATGTTGATTTGGATCCCTATGAAGATGAAATGGCTGAAATTGGTGATTGTTTAATCACACATAAGGGAATTGATAGATTAAGGCAAGAGGCTGAAGCTGTAGTCGATCAAGGGGTTTCCCATAATAGTTGACTCATGACACCTCACCATGCATAGCTTTCATGGTATATTTAATCGTCTGTGCATCCATGCCCTGAACTCATCCGATTAATTGCACAATTTTATGACTCCTCCACTAGGGCTGTCCGAAATGCCCAAAATGAGATTAATTTTATGATTACACCGAATGAGGTCCAAGAGGATTTTTCCTATGGGTTGAGTGCACCGAGCTATGTAGTAAGTAAGAAAATTCATATGAATGAGCAAGAGGAAAAGTATATTTCCACTGTTGCTATGAGGTAATTTATGGAGACGCAGCTCGTCAAGGAGCCACAAATGGGGTAGCTACCGAGTTTACCTAAAACTCTTTTAGAATTCAAGTGCCAAGATATTTATTCCATGCTTTCCTGGGTTTTTGGGTTACCTTCAGATGAAACTATGCACAAATTATAGGCAGCTATGGCCCAATGTATTTGCAAGGTAGAATTTTATTCTCTCGTGGCTATGAGGCAGGGGGGAATCCAATTTATTTTGACTGGGGTGAATTTGTTTCTCAGAGAATTAATTCACAGTTGCAGAGGTTGCAAGAAGGGAAGACTAGGGTATTTTGACATACTTTGCTACTGGTATGGTTTTTCTTTTCTCAGATGCAGCGACATTTTTCTTTCATTACTATTAAGCAGATAGGCGAAAAGAACGAACCTCTACCAGTTTATAAGTGGACTCAATTATTGACTAAGAAGGAGTCTGTATATAGCTTTAATAGATGATTTTTGGGTCCATACATTGAGTTACTTTGTGGTAGTTGTGATCGAATGCCTCGTGACCTGAGGGATGTCATTGTTTCATAGGAGGATGACATATTTTTCCTCACTCAGGGCATGGTTGTTCGAATTTTTGTATATACAGGTAAACCTTTTTTGTTGCCTTATTTTGCCACTGTGCGCATTTTTGCTATGGAAGTTGTATGCCATATGGATTATATTAATGATATATACGACTCTGGACGAGGGAAGAAAATGACATGTACTATGCCTCTTAAGTTTGGGAGTATAGAAGTGAACCAGGTTGGGAAAAATTGCCTTTTGATGGTGGCACTTCAAGACCTGGGACTAATTGAGTTGCTGCAATGCTGGCGTTATGATCCACTTGGAAAAAATTGTGTGCTTATTAAGGCGAAGACCTTTCATTGTTGCCCGTGCCCAGATATTCAGAAGCACCAAAATAATTTTTATGGTCCAGACATGAATTGGCATGTGGAAAAAATGTCCTCCCTTCCTCCATGGCATGATTATTATGAGCAAGAAGTGGAGTATAATCTAGGAAAGAATAAAATGCATATTCCTCCTCCAGGCCTATTTGGGACTGTCCAAGAGGTAAACCAATTATGAACTGGTGGGTAATGCACATTCATAGAAGGAATACCTATGATACTTATGGATTGAAGCTTGATACCCAGTTCTCTTAGGTTTATGATAGGTTTGTGGATTCTTATCAACCTGTTGCCTTTACCACCATTTTGCCACAAATTTTTTAGCAATCGAAAAGTGGCTAAAGCAAAACTGAAGAGGAGAGTCCTATGGTTGAGGACAACACTGAAGAAGAAGAGGAAGAATAATAACACTCCCATGTTTTTCAAAAGCAAAATTAAAGGACGAAGTGCCCTCCTAAATAATTTCCCTTGCCTAAGCAACAAAAACGATCAGTGGTACCCCCTTTCCTAAAGCAGCTAAGAGACCCTGAACTGGCATGGCCACTACTTCAACTATTACAACACCCATGTCTTCGGGTACTATGATTCCTGTTACATCGAGTTCCATAGTTGCTTCTATACCAGTAGTGAACCTTCTCCTCAATGGTGAGCACTCTACATTAGTAGCACAAATATTTTTGATGGCGTAGCAAGAGGAGGAGCAACTTTTGAAAGATTCTCATGTTGAGATTCTAGATGAAGAAGTAGCCCTCAATGTTGGTGAGCAAGGGGTAGAGGGGAGAAAGGAGGTAGTTGCACAAACTCCACCATCCATAGAACTAGTGGTGCTTGCACCCCAAGGTATGTCATATCTTCCTTCATCTTTCCTTTCCCTCATCGGGCACGCAATGATTTCTTCTTCGGTCCCCTCAGTTTCATATTCATCCCCTCCATTTTCTACCTTCTTGCCCTTCGGTCTACCTTCCATTTCTCTTTCTATGGTTCCCTCTTTTGCTTCTACTATTTCTATTTCTGAATTCATTGTTGCTCCTTTCATTCCCACTTCCATGCCCTCCATTTATTTTAGTTCTTATGCATCAGGGACTAATCCTTTTCCACATCCTCTTCCCTTGGTCATCATTTCTTCCACCATTGTGGCTATTAGTATGAAAGCTTCTTCTAGGCTTAGCATAACTACAGCTACATCTATGTTCTCCATCTCATCCACTTTTTCCCTCTCTTCCACCATCCCTATGTTCATTTGTCCACTTCAATTTGTGTCATCCTTGTCCACTGGTCTTATTCACCCAAAGATTTTTGTTCCATTTACCCCATTTTTGGAGCTACAAACTATTCCAGATGTGCAGGTGGCCCGCATGTAGCCGAATATTAAAAAATTAAATCGAGTGCACCTAAGCTCCTCTCAATGGTTGAAGATTATGCAACAGAAAGAAGCTTTGGTACCAGTGTGACCGATCAAGAAGGTGGCCTTTGATCCAATTTCCAAGGAGGCTCATGTGATAACATTCACTCTGATGGTTCAGAAGCCTCAAAATGAGTTGCAGCCTGAGGACTATGTTTCTGAGACTATAACTAAAGATCTGATGCGGATTGATCCCATTGAAAAAATGGGGAATATGCAAGTAGATATGAGCTCCTTTTATTTGCACGGGGAGCATTATAAAGAAAAAAAATTTTGAGTCACAAGACAGGGTACTTGAGGTAGAGAGTGTGTTGGCTAAGAGCAAGGCAACAGAAGAAAAAATGACCATGGAAACGGAATATTTTTCCAATCAAGTCAAGGTGCACTTAAAGGAGCGTGATGTCGCTCGAATTGAGATGCATAACCTTCAGCAATAGGCCGAAGAACTCAAAAAGTAGCTTGAACCTAAGGTCGTGCTTGTTGTGAGGTTTTTGCGTGATAGCATAAGAGACCTTCACCTTCACTCTATATGAAATTCCACAAAGTTGGTCGTGCATTCAGTCTAGGTGTTGCAGTACTTATGGGAAGTGGGGATACAAATCTAGCTTGGGCAACAAATGATTGACTTAGTGGAGGAGTTGTTGTTGCCCCATATGGAGATGGCTATGAAGATACAAGATTTTTTGAATACGTCTCTGTATATTCGCTCTCTTAGTGAGATGGACTATGCTTGGTCCCAAGCACGGGTAACTTTGTGAATCTATTTTTAGCGTACGGATCTTGCAAATGAGGGGCAGGCCATACTCAATACTATTGATTAGGAGCATACTATTTTGATGTCTCATTTTGAAATTATCGGTCGACTGGGTTTCACCACCTTCCTATATGATTGGAGCGAGCCTCTTTCGATGGAGTAGTTGCAAGAGCTCTGGAGTGCATTTATTGAAGATACTGCAGACATTGATGCCTTTGTTGAGCCCCTCACTTAAACGTAGGTCTTGCCACTGATGGAGAAATATACACGTTTAGAGCTTTCCCTTTATGAGTTGGCTCAGCATTCGAAGCACCTCAGCTTGATAGATGTACAAAGTCTTTGCTTCATTTATGAGTCTCTCAGTACTCACAAATTGTTTACCACTAAAGCTTGGCATGATTTTGTATGCACATACGAGGATCTTTTGGAGGTTATTACAAAATAGGAATCAAAGGCGACAACAGATCGTGAAGCAATAGAAAAGGCGGTGGAAGAAGTTGAACATGCTGAAGTGCTTAGGGTCACAACTGAAGCAAAAGAAGTAGAGCACGCACAGGTGGCCCCTAGAAGATAATATGTTTGCATCTTTTGTATAGACTTTGCACCTAATGGATAAAGGCCTGGGATAACTTACATCCATGTGAGTTGGTTACCCCGTGAGTCACCAAGAAATGTTTGTCATTTTCTATTTCATTAGGATTTTGGAAAAATTTTATATTAATTTCTATAATAAGTGATAATATACTTTCCATTCAATATGTAGAAGTCTGATATATTGTATTCTAGAAAGAACAAAGAGAAATCTCAAAGACACTTTGAAAAAATATTTATGTATTTATGGATATTCACATTCGCCCTTAAGGAGGGGCGAACGCCTCATTCGCCCTTTCCTGGGGCAAACCTATTTTGAAAATGTATTGGCAAAATATTTAAGTATAAAATTGCATTCATCCTTCCTTAGGGGCGAGCATGTCGTTCAACCTTTCTTGGGGTGAACGCGCCTTGGGATACTTGGTTGTCTGCACACCTAAAAAATGTTGTGCGCCCTAGTCGAGGGGCGAACATGACGTTCGCCCATCCCAGGGGCAAACTTCCTTTCAACAATGAATAAAGTTCTCCCTTCCTTTGGGGAAAACGTCCCATTCATCTTTCCATGGGGTGAATGTGCTTGGAATGATTGTGTACGCACATACGAGGCTCTTTTGGAGGTTATTACAAAATAGGAATCAAAGGCGATAGCAGATCGTGAAGCAACAGAAAAGGCAGTGGAAGAAGTTGAACGTGCTGAAGTGCTTAGGGTCACAACTAAAGCAGAAGAAGCAGAGCATGCACAGGTGGCCCCTAGAAGATAATATGTTTGCATCTTTTGTATAGAATTTGCACCTAATGGATAAAGGCCTGGGATCGCTTGCATCCATGCGAGTTGGTTACCCCGTGAGTCACCAAGAAACGTTGGTCATTTTCTATTTCATTAGGATTTTGGAAAAATTTTATATTAATTTCTATAAGAAGCGATAATATACTTTCCATTCAATATGTAGAAGTCTGATATATTGTATTCTAGAAAGAACAAAGAGAAATCTCGAAGACACTTTGAAAAAATATTTATGTATTTATGGATATTCACATTCACCCTTAAGGAGGGGCGAACGCCTCATTCGCCCTTTCCTGGGGCGAACCTATTTTGAAAATGTATTGGCAAAATATTTAAGTATAAAATTGCATTCATCCTTCCTTAGGGGCGAGCATGTCGTTCAACCTTTCTTGGGGTGAACGCGCCTTGGGATACTTGGCTGTCTGCGCACCTAAAAAATGTTGTGCACACTGGTCGAGGGGCGAACATGACGTTCGCCCATCCCAGGGGCGAACTTCCTTTCAATAATGAATAAAGTTCTCCCTTCCTTTGGGGAAAATGTCCCATTCATCTTTCCATGGGGTGAATGTGCTTAATGAAGATCACACGCGCGTTTGATATGGTGAAGGTGAATTTAAGGTGAACAAGGAAATGGTCAAATATTGAATTGCATGTATTTAATGAAGGGCACCCTCAGTAACTCTGTTTTGTGAATCGCAAGGACAAAGGCGAGGAGAAATAATTTTTCATGATTTCCAATGTATCAAAGTTGTTTAAAGAATTTAATGATTTCTCCTGTCAGGCGCATCTATGTCCGAATTTTAGATTGTCTAGAATCTGTTTCTCAAGTACACGAATTTTCCAAGAAATCAAGGAGATTTTTCTAGTTGTTGTCTTTGATCCCAGAACATTCTTCTCTCACATGTATTAAATGAAAGAGGCGAAAACCTCTATAAATACTAAGCAAATCTTATTGTAAATGGAGGTTAGACACTTTGTGATAATACTCTCTAAGTTCTCTACATTAATGAAAGATATCAGGATTCTGAATTGATAATTTATTCTATGTATAATTTCCTTCTACGTAGTGCACTTCCTTTAACATTAGCTCTTTTTATTTGCTATCTAGTTTAAATTCTATATTTGGATTTAAATGTTGCCAGTAGAAGAGTGAGTACCGAGGTGTTAATTTAAAAGTTATTATTGCAAGATTGCAAGTTTATTCTGCTTCCTTTCCTTTTATTTGATGTTGTTTTGTGCTTGAGTGTTTTCTTGCTTTTAGTCTGACCTAAAACCTGCACTTTGGCCTGTAGCCATATTTCCCATTTCTTTTCGTAATTTGCAATTTCTTTCCTGCATCTCTAGTCTTCAACTAGTTTTAGAATTAGTTTGAGAACCAGCCCTCTCTAGAGATTGGCACAAAGGACATCTCTTTCCTCTGACCTTTCAATGTTGGTTGTATCTAGGGCGCATAAACGTAGTGTTTATTGATTAGGCAGATATTTGACCAACACATCGTAGGTGTACCTTGCATTGAGTAGGTGATAATATTTTTTGTGTTTTAATCCCACATTTTGTGTGGGAAAGTCTTTCAAGGCTTAATAAGGGTGAATATGCCCTTTATCTAATAGCCATTGAATGCTAGCTTAACGTGCATTGGCTACCCTCTTGGTGGTGTTGGTGTCCTTTGTTGGCTCATGGTATTGGTGTCCTTTGATCATGTTGGAAACTTTTTTGGAAGTTGACCATTAATCACCCACTGCTGATGTTGCACTGCATCACCAATTTTTGCAACAAAAAATTTTGCAAGGGATCCACTTAGCAATAGTCTTATTTTTCGCTTTGGCCCTCTTTGGATTTTTGCTTTTGCCAAGATTATTGTTTTTGTGCTAATATACATTTCTTACCCACCATACCATTGTAAAATTTCATTCCATCCATTATGGTTTTGCAACTTAGGCACTTAGCACTAATTTTGTATCTATGTTTTCTTACTCATTGTAATACTATCTATTGGCTTATACTCGGGGTCAAATGGTTGTTGATTTAGCAAACAAAATGGCTCATCTTGCATCAATAGTTGATATTTTGAGTGAGAAAGTCACCACCACTGACATTAAAGCAAAATGTGAGGTTCCTATCTATAATGGCTCACGTGATCCCAAAATTCTCAACAATTGGATCCTTGATATGGATTGTTGGTTTGATTATAGTAAGCTTCCAAAGGATCAAAAAGTATCCTTCATCAATCTTAAACTTTCTAGTCTCACTAAATCCTTGTTATTGATCACCAAAGGACACAAAATCCAATTGATTCTTGGGATGAGCTAGTAATGATTTTTGAAGGCTAATTTCTATCCTTCAAACTATGTCGATGACCTTGATATTCATTGGCTTCGTCTTCGCCAAAGCTCTAATATGAGTGTCCATGACTATATTTTTCTCTTTAACAAATTGTGTATTTTGAATGCAGTTCAGGACTCGACGGTCAAGCTTGTTAATAAATTCAAAAGTGGGTTGCAAGAACCCATTTATAGGAAGTTGAAGTACAAAACCATCACCAATATTGATATGGATTTCAATCAAGCCATACTTGTGGAGGAGGAATTGAAGGACACTTTGCGCAAGTCTTGCTCTTCATCGTCCAAAGGAAATATGAAGGCACCTAATCAACAATCAAAGGTGAAAAGGTCTCCTTCCTCTTCTTCTCCTTCTCCCTCTTCTTCTTCTTCCTCTTCTTCTTCTTCTTCTACAAAACCTTCTTCTTCTAAAAATCCTGTGGAATGTAGTTTTTGTAAGAAGAAAGGCCATCAAAAATATCAATGTTTCAAATTGCAAAATTTAAAGAAGAAATCCCTAGTTGTAAAACCTCCACATGAGGACCCACAAGATGGTCCCATTGAGGTTACAGGGGAGAAGATACCATACAAGGAATTAGAGGGTCAATTGAATAATATAACCCTGATGAATACTTCTCAAGGTGACCGTGAGAACTTGTTTGTCATTACAACTCACCTAAGTGCAAACTATTTTGTTGATTGTATCATCGATAGCAACTTGCAAAAAAATCTAATTGCGAGGTTCGTTGTCGATAAATTGAAGCTTCCTGTGAGTCCTCATCCTCATCCTTATCCTTTAGGATGGAAGGACAATGGGATTTCATCCGACATCACACACACTTGCACGGTTGATTTTTCTTTTGGTCCTACATTTGTGGACACAGTTGTGTGCGATGTGACTCCAATGGATTGCTATGGATTGTTGCTTGGAAGACCCTATCAATATGATAGGAGGTCTATTCATGATGGGTACAAAAACACCTACACTTTGCACAAATATAATAAGGCTTATCTAATCAAAAGTACACAACAAACAAAGAATTTAATGTTGAGTTGTAGACAAGCACACAAAGTCGTTAATCAAGCAAAGGAACTGGCACTCATCTACATAAGACCAACTAATTAAGGCACTCAAGCACCAATTCACAAACATAAAAGGCACTCTTCAATTGATTCAATGTTGCAATCATATTCCAATGTGTTCAAAGAGCCTACAAGGCTCCCTCCTGAAAGACAGATAAATCATAGCATAGAAATTGTGCCCGCAGCTCCTCTTCCAAATGCTTCAATGTATAGGCAATATATAGTGCAAATGGAAGGATCCCAGGGGGGGGAGGGGCCCAGCCAAAAAGATTAAAAGGTAAATTCAAGAATTGTTATCTAAAGGTTTCATAAAACCCAATATTTCTCCTTGTGCATCTCCCATCTTGCTTGTATTGAAAAAGGATGGTACATGGAGGCTATGCATTGATTTTAGGGCACTTAATAAAATAACAATCAAGAATAGATACCCACTTCCAATAATTGATGATCTCTTGGATTAGCTTCAAGGAGCTAAATTATTCTCCAAGATAGATCTCAAAAGTGGCTATCATCAGGTCAGGATTCAAGTTGAAGACACTTGGAAAACAACATTTAAGACCAAAATGGGGCTCTTTGAGTGGCTTGTCATGCCCTTTGGTCTTACTAATGCTCCTGCCACATTCATGAGGCTAATGAATGAAGTATTTAGAGACATTTTGGATAAATTTGTAATCATCTATCTTGATGACATCCTTGTATTTTCTCCTACATGGAGAAGTCATTTAGAACACTTGGAATCGGTCTTCAAACTCTTCAAAAGAACCAATTGTTTGCTAATCTTCCTAAGTGTTCTTTTGGGTAATCTTCCATTGCCTATCTTGGCTTTGTAATTAATGAGAAAGGCATACAAGTGGATCCTACCAAAATTGAATTCATTCTCAATTGGCCAACTCCTACTTATGTCATGAAGTTAAGGAGTTTTCTTGGACTTGCCAATTTCTATCGCAAGTTCATTGAAAGATACTCCACTATTGCCGCTCCATTGCATCATCTGACTAAAGCCAAGGTTGCATTTCAGTGGACAAAGGATCAACAACAAGCCTTTGACACATTGAAACATAAACTGTGTACCACACCTGTTCTTGTCCTTCCAGATCTTGCTCAACCATTTGAGATGGAGATAGATGCATCACAGTATACTCTTGGAGCCATGCTCAAATAGAATGGTCATCTAGTGGCCTACCATTTTGAGATATTTTCAATAGAAAAGATGAACTATTCTACATATGATAAAGAGTTATATGCCTTAGTTCAAACCATCAAGTATTGGAGGCACTATCTATTGGGAAAGGAAACAATAGTTCATACTGATCACATGCCCCTTAAGTTTCTTCAATCACAAAATAAAATTGAAGAAGATAGACACATGAAGTGGGCATCGTACTTACAATAGTTTCATTTGGTGATCAAGTACAAGAAAGGGTAGAATAATGCAGTGGCAGATTGTTTGAGTCATCCTCCATCCGCCCAAGCTTTGATGATTGTGACCACATCCCATATTGGCTTCCAAACATGGCCAACATAGTATCCTTTGGATCCTGACTTTGGCAAAGTTTACCAACCACTTTTGCATCCTTCCTCCTCAAATCTGAGTGCACTTCAATATTTTCACATTAAGGATGGATTGCTTTATAATTTGGATAAACTTTGTGTCCCTCAAGGGCAAAGAGAGTCTCTCTTGAAAGAGGCTCATTCTACACTCTATGGGGGCCACTTTGGCAAGCAAAAGACTCTACATCATCTTCAATGGTTCTTCTTTTGGCCTCACATGCAATGATATGTTCTCTATTTTTTGAGGCAATGTGTTGTCTATAGTGGTTCAAAATTAGCAAACAAGAAATTAGGTTTGAGCATTCCATTACCCATTCCTTCTAGTCCTTGGGAAAGCATTTCCATGGACTTGTTGAGTGTTTATTCCATGACAGTAAGACAATTTTTTTGTAGCTATGGATAGATTTAGTAAGATGGCTAAGTTTATGCCATGTCACAAGACTAGTTCTACACCAGACTAGCCCAACTCTTCTTTGATATAGTGTGGCGCTCTTTTGGTCTTCCAACCAACATTGTTTCAGATAGTGACTCATTGTGGATCACTTTTGGTGATCTCTTTGGAATATTTTGGGAGTATCCCTTAACTTCTCCATGGCCTATCATCCTTAGTCCAATGGCCAAACGAAGGTAGTTAATCGTACTCTTGTGTAGAGCTTGAGGATCTATCATCACTCCACTCCAACTAAGTGGGATTTGAGCCTCACTCACATAGAGCATACCTACAATAGAGTAGTTCACAATTCTACAATATACTCTCTATTTGAAGTATGTCTTGGATTTTAGTCTTTGGCTCCTTATGAGTTACCTTTGTCATTGCCCTCGCCAACCACCAAATACATTTAAAAGGAGAAATACAAGGCAACCTCATTTATTTAGCATTTGTAGAGCCTTCAGTCCAAGGTGGTATAGATTTTATAGAAGACTCAGCAAAAGCAAAAACAAGAAATGGACAAACACCGCACTCCTCATCACTTTCAAGTTGGTGACAAAGTTTGGTTTTATTTGGATAAACGATATTTTTTAGAAAAGGCCCATAGCAAGATCAAACCTCTTTGTTATGGGCCATATACAATTCTGTAGCAACTTTCTAAGAATACCTTTCACCTTGATCTTCCAACACATCTTGGCATTCATGACATCATTAATGTGGATCTCCTTAAGCCATACTATAATTCCACATTGGAGTTAGCTCCAACAATTAGTTATCTTGTCGATGTGGTTCCTGATGCATAGCTTCTACTTGATGCATAGAGCATACCTACAATAGAGCACTTCACAATTCTACAGGACACTCTCTATTTGAAGTATGTCTTGGATTTTAGTCTTTTTCTCCTTATGAGTTACCTTTGTCTTTGCCCTCACCAGCCACCAAATACATTCAGAAGGAGCAAGACAAGGCAACCTCATTCATTCAGAATTTGTAGAGCCTTCAGTCCAAGGTGGTATAATTTTTATAGAAGACTCAACAACAGGAAAAATAAATGGGTAAACACCACACTCCTCATTACTTTCAAGTTGGTGACAAATTTTAGTTCTATTTAGATAAATGATATTTTTTAGAAGGCCCATAGCAATATCAAACCTCTTCATTATGGGCGATATATAATTCTATAGCAGCTTTCTAAGAATACCTTCGCCTTGATCTTTTGACACATCTTGGCATTCATGACATCATTAATGTGGATATCCTTAAACCATACTATGATTCTACATTGGATTTAGCTCCAAAAATTAGTCAGCTCCTTAAGTGGTATTTGAGCCTCACTCATATAGAGCATTCCTACAATAGAGCAGTTCACAATTCCATAGGACACTCTCTATTTGAATTATGTCTTGGATTTTAGTCTTTGGCTCCTTATGAGTTATCTTTGTATTTGCCCTCGCTAGCCACCAAATACATTCAGAAGGAGTAAGATAAGGCAACCTCATTCATTTAGCATTTGCATAGCCTTCAGTTGAAGGTGGTACAACTTTTATAGAAGACTCAGTAAAAGCAAAAACAAGAAAAGGGCAAACACCACACTCTTCATCACTTTTAAGTTGGTGAAAAAGTTTGGCTCTATTTGGATAAATAATATTTTTTAGAAAATTCCCATAGCAAGATCAAACCTCTTTGTTATGGGCCCTATACAATTTTGTAGCAGCTTTTCAAGAATACCTTTCACCTTGATCTTTCGGTACATCTTGGCATTCATGATGTCATTAATGTGGATCTCCTTAAGTCATATTATAATTCCACGTTGGAGTCAGCTCCAACAATCAGTCATCCTATTGATGTGGTTTCTGATGCATAGCTTCTGCTTGATATAGATACAATCTTTGATTTGAAGACTTGGCACACTTGACAGGGCTATACTACTTCATATCTTGTAGCCCATCGTGGCCAATTTCCACATCAGGCTCGCTAGATTTCTACTCATCAAATATCCCATGACTTCCCATATTTTTTAAAAGCATTGGAGTCCAATGCTTCTATTTTTGGGAGGAATGATGAGGAATAATTTTTCATTTTTCATAAACCTTAGGTATTTCCTAGGTTTGTGAATGTTGGAAATTAGTATTAGGATTAATAAGATATTGTAAAATGTGAAAAAAATTTATCGCTCATGTTAAGATATGGTCTAAGTCTAGGTGTCTCCATTAGCGTAGAATAATGGGCTTACCACTATCATTTGTATTGTGGATAATGCCTTTATTTCTCCTTTGGGAAAGTAGTTGCATGATCCTTGGATAAAAATACTCATTTCAAGGATATCTAGTTGTATTTTAGGTTTATTTAAGCCTTGTTTTTTACTTTAATTTTTAGCTTCATTTGGTTCCACAACAGCCATCCATAAATATGATCTCTATGTACCTCACCACTCCACTCCAAAATCTAGGAGACCCTTCAAAACCTTTGCATATCAATCATGAGGCCATTGATTTTTATCACATCATGTTTTTTCCATCACCCTCAGAGTTCTTTCCTTCTGAAGAAATATTACAATTGTTTCATTTCTCACTAGAGACATCTAAAGATGTTTTTCAAGTTGAGATCAACCTTGATGACATAATTGATTCTTCAAATCTAGTTGATGACACCCATTTGATCCCTATACCTCATCAACTCGAGGAGGGATCCCATATGTCAATTGAGAAAACAATTAACGTAGATATTGGCATCAATACCGAAGTTCGTAAAAATGTTAAGATAAATTTTATCCCTTACAAATCAAGTTGATTACATAACTCTCTTGATAGAGGAGGATTTTGTTTGGTCTTATAAAGGTATGCTGGATATCAACCCAAATTTGGTTGTGCACAATTTAATGCTCGATCCAAACATTAAACCAGATAAAAACTTTACAAAATGCATATGCAAATAGCCTTAATGGTTAAATATGAACTTCAAAAGTTGTTGGATGTAGGGTTCATTCAACCCATCGACTATCCTAATTGGGTGTCCAACATGGTTCCTATCAAAAAACCATATGGGGAGATTCTCATATGCACTAATTTTCATGATCTTAATAAAGCGATTCCAAAGGATGAATTCCCACTCCTAAACATTGAGGCACTCATTGACGTGACTGCTAATCATGTAATGCTATCTCTCATGGATGATTTTTTGGGTTACAACCAAATTTGAGTCAACCCAGAAGACCAACCAAAAATAGCTTTCTTAATACCTTAGGGGACATTTTGCTATAAAGTCATGCCATTTGGTCTTAAAAATTATGGTGCTACCTATCATTAGGCCATGACATACATATTCCATGATTACATGCATAAAATCTTAAAATATTACATGGATTACTTATTGGCCAAATTCCTACTACATCACGAGCACGTCGATGTCTTGAGAAGGGTCTTTGATCACCTAAAAGAGCATAATGTATGATTAAATCCCAAGAAATGTATTTTTGGAGTAACATCTAGAAAACTCTTAGGTTTTATAGTCTCTATATGAGGAATCGAAGTTGATCTGGCTAAAGACAAGGTAATCCTAGAAATGCTTCCCCCTACCAACCTTAAGCAACTTCATAGCTTGCAAGGGAAGATCGCATCTATCTAATTCTTCATAGCACAACTTTCAGATAAATGTCAAATGATGAATCGATTTTTACAAAAGGAGGTCACCTTCAATTGGGATGATGAATGTCAAAAAGCCTTTGATGAAATCAAGCAATACTTGGCATCTCTTCTAGTACTAACTCTGCCTCGACCAGGTGTACCATTCTTATTATACATATCAACTATTGAATTTGCCTTAGGTACCATGTTGGTCCAGAAGAATGAGGTAAATAAAGAACAAGCTATTTATTACATCAATCTCACTTTGGTCAACTACGAGCTCAAGTATGCATACATTGAGAAGCTTTGCTTAGTAGTAGTCTGCCACAAAAAATATTTAACATTACATGCTAAATCAAACAACGTATATCATTTCTAAAGAGAACCCTTTACGGTATATGATGAGTTGAACATATCATAAAAGTCACACCACAAAGTGAATATTGTTTTTGACAGAGTTTGACCTTGATTTCATAGGTCAAAAATCTATTAAAGTTCAAGTTATCATTTATCAACTAGCAAAGGCTCCTCTCCAAGATGATAAGCCTCTTACAATCGAGTTACTTGATGATGCAGTCTTCACATGATCAAACTCTCCAAAACCCAAAGAACTAGAAAATCAAGTTGATATGATGCTATTCTTTGATGGTTCTAAATGTGAGTAAGGGGGTGGTGTAGGAATCGTGTTTTTTACACCACAAGGGAATCCTATTCCCCTTTCATTTAAACTTGATTTCCCATGCACCAACAATAATGTTGAGTATGAAGCCCTTCTTTTGGGTCTTCAAATGACTATCACCATGAACATCAAGAAGCTTAACATCTTTGGTGATTCCTTGCTCATTGTCAACCAGATCAAGGAAATTTACCAATGTAAGTGTCCAATATTGAAATCATATAAATTCCTTGTGGATAAATTATTAACTAAATTTAATGTTATGACATCAAGGTAGTGTCTCATTCTTCAAACCGGTTCATAGATATAATGGATTCCTTGGGATCCTTAATTCCACCAGGATCCTGATCCCCATGATGGTAGCCTACCATCGAGTTGCTCCACCTCCTTATCTAATAGGATGATATAGATCTAGTCTGATTGACACCAAGATATATAATAGGACACTATCACCTATAGATATATAACTTGTCCTTGAAGTCTAGTCTATCATCCACTACCTATCCATAACCAATTGCCATCCCTATTAACTAACCCTGTAGAGCATCACGCTCTACCATCACACCTACTAGCCACATCCGTAGAGCATCTTGCTCTTCTATAACTTCAACCACCTAAATTAGTAGAGCATATTACTCTATCATCAGTCTTCTTACCTCATCCTTAAGTCTCACAACCTAAGCCTGAAGAGTGTCCCTCTCCTCATCGAATCCTCACCACTGCTACCTTCCACTCTCTAACTGGCTCTATAGAGATGCCACTATGGTATCCTTCTCTACTAGTGAAGCCTGTAGAGTCTAGATCTAACCTCTAAGAGCAGACTCATAATCTTGAGGATCCTCCTTAGCCCTACCCTCCTCTTAATTCCTCCTCTCTCAAAAGACTCCCCCCACTCCCCCTTAGTTTGGTGATGCACTCATCGCTCTGCAAAGTCCCCTCCTCCACTGTATCTCTACCCCATCCACCACAACCATCTCTATCTCCATGCTATAGTTGCATGACCTACCATATTTTATACATTGTAGTCATCCTTAGGTTCTCTACACCAATATTTACTAGTGGTTGATCCACCTCCTCCCCCACCAGCTTAACTTGAGGTCACTCCAACTGAGTCTTATCAATCTAGTGTTGGTATATCATAGGCTCGTTAGGTACACCCTGGTGCACCCCAAACTATCAAGTAATGCAATAATACTAAAATTACTCATGCTCAGTGCCATGGCATCCGATCACCAATCAATCGTACCTAACCTACCTCATCTACTGGTCCACCTCTACCCATGGTGGACAATCCCTATAAGGTTGCCATACCACATGCTCTAGCCTTAGCCTTGTAAAAGAGTTAGTGTAATGCTAAATCTTGCTAAAGTAGAATGACTCTATCCCTACTCTTGATCCTACCTCCAGTGGATCACATAGCCAATCTCTTGATTCACCATCTACCTTCGAGTCACCCAGGATAGCCCATTCGGTCTATCCACCTGAATGTACTCCCAACCCCAGATCTGAAGAAGAAAACTACAACCTAAGTCGTATCAACCTTGCTGGTGGATCTCATAGAGCTCATTGTACAAGTGTACCAATAGAACTATTCCCTAGCTCATAATCAGTGGCTCCTCTGGTGTGGACTCGACAAACTCCTAAACCATCTCGAGAAGGTTCTATGGGAACCTCACTCCTCAAGAGTTAGGTAGTAGAATGTTCAACATGAGTGACATCACCACTACATGTCTCATCGAGAGGATGTTTACATCATACCAATGCTCCATGAGCACTCCACTACTATCCAAGCCACGTTCTAAAACCTCCCAGTCCTTTGCAAATGCCCTCTAGAGGACTCTACTCCATTTTCTAATGTGTGAAGAGACAATGGGGTATCCCTCAATCAAAACATGAAGAATCCTATAGACATCCTCCAATGTTACTGTCATCTCACCAATCGAAAGATGGAATGTGTTGGTCTGGCTATCCTATAAATCTATCAAGTCATCAGGTAAGCCTGGTCTACATGTACTAGATCTAGTCTTGTAATATGCATAAGGTCTATGGCTTTTAGCTAGTCCCAATCTTCATTAGAGAGAAAATTTTGTGCTCTCCTAAATATAGTGGTAAATCAATGATGAGCTCTAAGGAGTTGAAACAAAAAAATGGCATAAATGAACAAACCACTCACAAAAAAAACCACAAAAATTACAACAAAAAAAGCAAACAACAAATTTTTTGAGGAAATCTAAAACCTCAAAGAGGTAATCTCAACCTGAGATGGTCTTCGTTCATGACTGTCTCATTTCGATATGGCCTCCATAATGGTCATATGTTTTGACCGTTGGAGTTCAAACAGGGTTGTCTCACATCGAGATGACCTCTAGCTCCTAAAGAGGGGCCATCCTACCTTGAGACGACCCCCAAATTGGGGTATTTGCAATCAATATTCAAAATAAAAAATTAAACATTGCAAAAAAAAACAAATAGAAAAACAAAATTGAAACCTACAATGCATTCTAATCTACATTGTGGTTCATTAACTTAAACTTTTTAGGTGATGTTCCTGTTGACACTTTTTGTCACATTATACAAGGGGTAGAAGAACAGTAGAATTTTGTATAATATTTCCTTGTTGAAAGTTTTTCTTTTATTTTAAGTTACAGCAATTTTGACTCTCCCTATCGCCCCTTTTACAAAATGAAGAAGAAGGAGCTTCGCGACCAAACAGGCCAAGGAAAATAACTTCGCCGAAGGAAAAGAAGGAAAATGTGGAAGAACTTCGGGCCCGAAGTGCTTCCAATCACCACTTCAGGCGAAAACCTTACGAAGTAATATCGCCAAAGGAAATACAAAGATAATGCTTCGCACCCAAAGCATTTTCAGCAGCCGCTTTGGGCGAAAGTTTTGCGAAGCAGCATCCAAACGACTTCGTCGAAGGAGGAGAGCATAATCCAAATCAGCCAAGGTAAGGAAACTACTTTGGGCCCGAAGTATTTCTAACACCTACTTCAGCCAGTTTTCACCCGAAGTAGTGGTGCCCAAAGCAAAATGACAATGCATCGAAAACAAAAAAATGCTTTGGGAGGATATCCCCCAAACCGTAGTTTTGAGAAAGAATCGGGCCGAAACATTTTCCAGCCGAAGCAGTTTTCCAGCAAAGGACAAAGAGCCCCATTTCAAAGATGGAACCCGCTCGGCACTCGACATCCCCGAAGTAGTTTCTGCGAAGCATTATTTTACGAAGAACAAATCAAGGAGAATCTACTTCGGCCCAAGGCTTCGGCGAGGTGGAGATGTAGCGAAGCACTTTTCGGGACCATGTTCCAAGGTGGGTAGCTTCCCAAGGCGATTGAAGGCCCCTTATAAATACCCCCTTTCTTGCCCGATAAGTCCGCTGACCATTTTTGGCAAACGAAAGGGATGTAATAGTCCTCGAAGTAAAACCCAATGGGCGTAATGATCACTCAAGCACAGCATCCAGAAGCCAGGGACACTCGGGCGGTGCATTAAATGAATGTTTCCATGGTTGACCCGATCACAGTTGCTAGTTTTGGTAATCGATTTGAGAGATCATTCGCAGCAGTAGTGAGGCACCGATTTCTCAGGGCTCAAGGGTGTACTTTGTCATCTTTTTTAATAATGACTCAGAGGGTTGGGTCCTCTATAAAAACCTAGGCATGTAATGTAAAAAGTGGGGGGAAATTTCTGCTAGAAAGCTGCTGTAACTTGATGTCCTACGTCTAATACTAAATATTTTTGTACTCCATTTCTCTCTTTTATGCTACCTTCTGTGCTTAATTCTTTTGTCTGTCTGCACTCGTATACTGAGACTCTGAATCCTGAATCTAGTGTGCGATTGGGGACTGTACCCTAAAATTTGCCCCGAAGGATACATAGGAGAGGAAAAACGTTGTATAAGCTTTCTTTTATGCTGCCTAGTGGGTTGTGGTTTTTGTTATTCCCTTTTCTTAATCGTTGTTACTCTGAACCTTGAATTCCAATGAGAGAGAAAGGATAACCCTGTGAACTCATCCAGAGGATACATAGGAAAGCGAGTATCACGTTTCTTTCATCTATTCTTGGTGTTCTTTGTTGCTATTCGATTTATTAGTGAGTGATTGTGCTTCCTATTCTCTCCCACCTTAAATCATCATCTTCTAACCCTTACTCTTTTTATTTCTTTCTCTAACCCTTACCCCTTTTTATTTCTTTTCCTAACCCTTACTCTGTTTATTTCTTTCCTACACTCTTGTCTTAAACCCCAAAAGTAGATTAGTATAGGAGTTGGCCTTTCTCCAAAGATCGGCACGAGGGGCATCTCTTCCCTTTGGCATTTCAATGTTGGTCACAGGTCCAGGGCGCGCAAACCCATCGAAAGTCCTTTCCTGTGCGGATTTGATGACCAACAGTTTTTGGCATGCCCGATGGGACCCAAGGTCCCATATTTGAGAAAATTTCTAGCCCATCTTCATCGGAGCTAGTAGTTCTAACAAGTTCCTAGTGAGATCCGATCAGTCTCATCCCCTAAGTAATAGTGAGAATTGATGCTCTCATTACTAAGAGACTCTTAGCATCTAGCGACTCTGTTTTACCCGAGAATCTCTAAAGTCATGAAGACCTATGCCTAAACCTAGTTTTCATAACCAAGACTTCCCGTGTCTTAAGAAGGTCCGAGTTTGGTGAATCTCTGGCCTGTCTTCATCTGATAAAATCACCTGGCGACTCAGTTGAGCTGAAGATCCAAATTTCTTGGTCATAGGCGCCTTTAAAAACTAAAAGAAGATATCCTAGAGGAATCAAGGTTCGGTGAGTAGCCTTGACCTCATAAGCGAAGAAATAATGTCCACCTAACGACTCTGACTCAGCGGTGACAACCATGATTTCCATAGGCTGTTATCGCAATTGCTGGGAGAAGATTTCCTAGCTAGAACAATCTAGGCCCCCTGAATATCCAAAGATACCATGAGATTCCCAAAAGTGCTTTGAAATCATTGACAAAATACAGTGGCACCGCAGGAATGGCCCGATAGCACCTTGAAGATGTTGCCAATTTAGCAGCCCTCCATGACATTATCCATGAAGATTTCATGATCAGACTTCTTGTTCTATCTCTGGAAGGAAGGGCGCTGCGGTGGTATAGATTGCTCAGGCCCAAAAGCATCTGCTCATGGGATGACTTAGCGGGGGCATTGATCAAAACATTCGATGGCTCTCAGGACCCCTTCCATCTCTTCACATACCTCTCCACCATCAAGAGAGCACCTTCGGAAGGTAACACAGACTTCAATGTTTGATTCTACAGAAGTTGGAAGAAAATCCTGTTGGAGATCCAACCGACGCCCGCCCAAGCCCATCTCTTTTATGTTCGGGCCTTCCACCCGGACGTAAGCCTCATTCTACTACAATCAATGGAATGAAGGTTCCCTCAAATATTTGAAGAGGTAATGCGAGCGGAACGGCTTCTGCTCCTATTGAGGAAGTGGCAGTGGAGAGAAACTCCGTCGCTTCCTCTGATAATTACTGCTTCTATCCGGCCAATGCAGTACTCATCATGGGGCATTCCTCACACTAAGTCGAGACCTGAGATGCAGTCATTTGGAGCTTAGGAGGTAGACCTCATAATAGCTCAACAATGGAAGTACGCAAGTGTGGCCTACCCAATGAACAACATGGCTGCTCACGATCTCCATCAAGAGGTGAACCGAGAAGAGAAGCAGACTCGAGTGGTAGAACCCGAGAACAAAGAGGGCACATTTTTGCACCCTTTTTGTATCCCAAGAGATGGCATGCAAGTGTTCAGCCAAAGCTCATCAAGCCTATCTGATTCAGAGGATGAGCCCGAAGAGATCCTGGAGGACTACTCTTCGTCGAAGGAACCTTGTTACCATGTCAGTGGGATGGAAGAACCTATACCCGACCTTCAATTTGAAGAATCTACAAAATTCTGGCATTAGGTCTGGTACTGGTTCCAGCTATCCCTAAGACCGATGCCCCAAGAAGGCTTTCAAGTGGCGAACTTCTTCGCCAATAATTTGGGCACTGGAAAAAATGAAAATCGGCTGCGTCACTTCCTCTTCGCAGCATGGACAACTTCGGGAAGGTTCCAGCCAAACTTCAAGGGTCTGCTAAAGTACAATTAGATCTGGTCCGGACACTACAGGTTTATCGAATAATTACCCGAAGCTAAGTTCATGGTGGCGGCATGCCTATTATGTCGTAAGCTTGTGAATAGTGTAAATAATTCAGCTGATAAATAAAGTGCTGCTTAGGGACTCAGGTCAAGTTTTACTTCGACAGCTGTATTCCAAAAAAAAAAAAAAAATCTCCTTCGGGAAAAGGTTCTCCGAAGTAGCCAATGGAAAATGGCTCACAACAATGACTCAGACCAGGGTCCGAGAGATACTTAGCCAAAGGGATTTCGAGCGAAAACAGCTTTCGAAGGAGGACCGATGAACCACCTTTGGTGAAGAGAACTACTTTGGGTCCGAAGTGTAGAGAAACAGCTTGCACCAAGGGTTCACCCCGAAGCACTTCAACTCTAACTTTGGCTTCACCAACCCGACGATGAAAAAGGTAGGGGCATTTAAAATGTGCCTAGGGGAACATGTCGACAGATGCCTTCAAAAGCATCCGAAGTGGGCGTGTTAAATGAAAATGTGGTGGGTACATCCTTTAGGGATTCAGTTAGGAGAAAATTTCATGCTCGAGTACAGAGTGGCAGAAGGTCATGCTTCCAAAGCATGCCGTAATCATCATAACACATAGCCCTATGTACCACTCCACCATGGGGTGAATTATATGAAGCGACATAGATTTAATTATGGTAAGTGCCATAAATATGGGTAGTCGCCTTCTAGGGCTATATAAGGTAGTCTCCAGCAGTAAGGAAGCTATTTGCTTGATAATTCATGCAAACTGCGTTGCTAGCCTTCAAGCTCTCCTATCTTGTGCTTCGAAACCTCCAATCCCGAAGCCCTCCGCTTTGTTTTCTCCATTACCCCTAGCACTATGGGAAAGAAGAACTCTAAGGAAAATGGGAAGGAACCAGAAGTGGCGGCTCCCGAATAGCCAAAGGCAAAAGGCCATGACAAAGGGCCGAAGAAAGTTGATTTTAGCCCGCCCTGAGAAAAAAATCATAATAGAAAGAGAGGATTCTGAGGTTGAGCAACCTGAAGAACCGCCGCTTGATGCGTGGGATAGGATCAGAGACACCAAGCTATCGAGGAGCGTAGCTGAACTCAAGAGCACCATCAAGTTCATGAAAAGCATGCTCTCGACAGACAACAAAAGAGCTGCCACTTAGTACTCCCAGATATACTGGTATTTGATGCCCCTCGCCCATCACTACCCTGAGCTGATTGATGCCATCACATGGAACTATCAGCCCACCTCCAGGCAAGTGGTAGATGCCTCCGGCCACAAGTTGTTCTCTATTCTGAAGGAAGATGTCCAAGCAGCCTTTGCACCATAGCAAGGCCCTCCTAAGGGGTACATAGTTCGCAATGTTATTCTTAGCGAACAAATGGAGAGGTTCAAGTCCTCCAATTACATGATCAATTTTTTGCAGCAGAGCCTCAAAAGTGGGCTCCCTTCGAGCAAATTGCCTCAAATGCCCCTACCTTTGGAGGCCTTTAAAAATGCCGATATCTTCTCCATCATTGCATGGGTGGCAGGCCTATCTATCGACACTTCAGTGCACCTGTGGCAGGTGTCTTTGTCTGAGTGTATTTCCAGAGGGAAATTTTATGCCCCTGATGCCTCGAGGCCAAGTAGCAACCCAGTATTTTTTGACTGGGCAGAATGGGTGGCCAGGACTCTACATACGCGGCTCACCAGCATGAAAAATGTTGGGACAAAGAAGTACTTCTCGCCCTGTTCTCTTCTTGTTTGGTTATTTTTATTTCATGTACATAAAATTTTCCCTTATGTTGCTATTACGACAAGCGACGATGATGGAAACCCTCTACTTGTATACCAGTGGACCCCTCTCCTATTGAAGACGGAGTCCTATTATTCTTTTAACCAATAATTTTTGGGACCCGCAATGCACATGCTAACAGGGTCTTCCCTTCGAGTCCCCCTCCTCCTAAGGGACAAGGTGGTACAAGAGAAGAGGGGAGACATTTTTCAACTGACATAGGGGCTTGTAATTCACATATTCGGCTTCATAGGGAAGCCTTTCCTACTACCAGTCTATCCCTTCGAATAACAGTTCGCATTGGAGGTCGCTCGACAGAGCGATGCAACAAACGCCATTTATGGCCATGGACGGAAATGGGCTCACACCTATGATTTCCCTTTCAAAATGGGAGTTATTGAAGTGTTTGCCCTCAAAAAAAATGATTTCTTGGAGGAGAAACTCGCCAATTTTGGCCTAGTCCAGCTTCCTTAGCAATGGCTCTATGACCCCCTGGGGGTAATGAGGGACCATCTTCGATTTAAGAACTTCCACGCTTGCCCCTATCTAAAAATCATAGAGCAGAGGAACAATCCCAACGGGAGGGATCTGGAGTGGCACTTGGAGAAAATGGAAACACTACCTCCCTGGCATGAGTTCTACCCGATGGAGGTCGCATATGACCCAGTTTGTCACCCTCTCTCGAGCCCCAACTCCACCTTTTGGAAGAAGGCAAAGGATGATTTGAAGGAGGCAGTGAAATATTGGGACGTGGCCCAGCTAAGAGAGTGGTGGATAATGAGGGTCCACCACCAAAATATGAACTCTTACAGACTTTTGGCGACTGACAAGGACTTCGCGGTGATCTATGAGGCCAATGTTGGAACATGGAAGCCCCTGTCCTTCATCGACCTCATTCCCTCGGCTATCCCAGGTTTGGGCGAAAGCCCAAAAGGTAAGGAAACTACTTCAAAGCCGAAGAAAGGGAAGAAGGCCAAAGCCATGCCACGTAAACCACCTTAGGTACCTATGGGAGGCCAAGACACAAGTTTCGAAGAGTCAGAACAACCATTGGTGAGGACAAAGAGAAAGAGGCCAGAATCAGTTCAAGTGCCTCCAAGCCATCCAAAGTGCCTTCACACAGGGTTTCAGAGTCCTTCCACTAGGTGACCTACATCGGGCCCGTTCGAAGAAAATATTGAAAGTGCGACGCCACCAAGCACCGAAATCGTCTCGGATATCAATGTCATCAATGTGGAGGAACTCCTCCAATTCAAAGGGGACGTTGAGGCAGAAACCATGGATGTTGAATATGTCGAAGCAAAAAAAGAATAGGAGACGACTACACCTGAAGTCACTGCAGCTGCTTTGCTAGGAGGGCACTCAGGTATGCATTCTTCACCCTATGCTCAAGACTCACCCACATCCACTGCAGCTACGGGTGAAATATCCCATCAGTCTCCCCTGTAGGGCCACTCATCCCCTCACACATCACCCGCAGCTAGTCTAGGTCCATCCCACGATCCCGATCAGGATAATTCTATTGATATCACTTCACCCACTCACGCTACCACTCCCTTGATTCTTAGCAGAAGCGGAGGTATCACTTTGATGTCGAGCCCTACCACCCAATCCCCTGTCTCGCATGATGTGGCCGTCATTGCCAAAATACCTGCTACACCCACCGTCGGACCTTCTGATGAGACATCCCCCATCCACTCCCTATATTTGTTCACTCCTTCGGTTGGTGACCTAGCCTTGTTTGAATCTAATATGTCCTTGATCAAGGAACGCCCCCTCGTCGAGAAGCTGCTCCAAGCCAAGCAAAATACTGACAAAATCCTGAAGGAGGCGAGAAAGAAAAGAGGGCGAGTGATGGCTCAAGTTGAAAAATGTGTCATGTTTGATCTAAAAGTTGGGAAGATGCACAAGATCAAGAAGGTCCCTAAGGTTCAGAAACCTCTGGATGAAATAACTCCAACAGACTATGACTACCAAGAAACACCCAAGGACCTGGTGCATCTAAATGTAGACAACGAATCGACATCCATGCATGTCCGAATTGAGACCTTTAGGGCTCATGCAGTCATCGCCAACCAGCATAGGATCGAGGCCAAAGCCACCAATGTCAAGCTAGAGGAAGATTTGGTGAGGGTCCACTCCAAGTTGGCAGAGGCTGAGGAGCAGTGCAAGGCCATGAAAAAGGAAACACGTGCCCTAAAGCTGCAAGTTCTATAGCTCTAGAATACTAAAGAAAATCAGGCACAGAGACAGGCCAAAAATGATCTAAAGTCCAAAGAGCTGGAAGGCAGAGTTGCACAAATGCAAGCCCAGCTGTATGAGAAGGAAGACCTTTCGGTGTTTGATAGGAGCAGAATTAAGGAAATTCGCACCCATTTGCTCAAGAATTTTAGGTCTCGGTGTTCCAACGCCCTACTGATTCTAACCTTCATCACCGAAGCCCAGTGCGCTATTTTCGAATGTGGGCCAATCATTGATGAGGTCACGTAGAAAGCCAAGAGCAGGCTCAAGTTAGCCTTTGATGTCTAGAATGCAAAATATCAGGACTTGCAGGTCACTGCGATGACTCGGACGGCTAGGGATTGGTCCATGGCCCAAGCCATAGTTCGCACCTTCTTTTCCAAGGTGCAAAAATCTCAGAAGGCGAGAAGGCTCTGTTGAGTGGTATTTTCACCCAGCTGTGAAAGTACAACTCTCCTTTAGGATTTGGGTCCCAAATCCCCTCTTGCAAAGAAGTCAAACAAACAACTTCTCCAAGGTCTCCGCTGTATTAGCATTTGCAACTATGTATTAGTAATCTCAAATGAAGATAATCAATTTAAATGCTTGGAACACCTTAGTGATTGCAAGTAACTGTAAACAAGGGGCAATGTTGGTTTATTTCATCATGAAGCTTTATTGATTGTTCATTGAAACAGAATAACAAATGTGAATTGGCCCAGCAATGAAAATTTCCATTTTTAGATTTTTAAAGATCTGCAATAAAACAGCAACTTCGATGAATTTATAAAAATACTAATAATTCTGAAAGTGAAATTTTAATGTGCATATTTGAAGTCTACAATATTACCTATGCCCTGGTGCAACTATTTTGGGATTTTAAATTTTTTAAATTTTAATGACTGCAAAGTAACAACTTCTGAAAAGTAAAGTGTAGAAAAATAAAAAATAAAATGCCTTCAGTATGATGCTATCCTATTTTGACAAAACCGAAGATATGAGGTTTCCATGCATGCAACCTAACCTATTGGACCTGCAAAACATGCACAATCTTGATAAGCTAAGTGCTAGCTTCTAGGGATTTGAATGAGGTTTTCAGATTTAAGCATTCGCATGCAGCAACCAAGAAAAACTTGTATCAACTACATTTACAAGCCTAAAATTTGAAAAGGGAAAATAGACATTTAATCTTGCATGCAAAAAATGACTCCTTCTTTCTTGCCCATAAGATGCAAATTTTTGAAATGTTATCTGCATTAAATATTTGTCTTTTTACAATAACAGATATCTGGTTTTCCAAAACCAGAAAAAGTGGAAGAAAAACACTCCAAAGCAGGCCCATAATGGCTCATCACCCTCAGCTCTGCAACCCTGCTCCCAGCGGTTTCTGACCCTCATGCCTGTCTTCGCTTGTGCCTTTAAACTTTCTGCTACGGCTCTCTGCTTCGCCTTGTGACGCTTCGTTTCATCTTCCAGATCGATTCGTTTCGTTTCTCGCTCTTCATTATTTTGACTTTTGTTTGAGCGTCGAAATGTTTGATTTTCTTGCTAATTATAACCGCTTCTATAGCCCTTACACTTTTATGCCACGTGTTCCACGCTTCTCGCATGTTTCGTAATGGCCCCCTGTAAATCGTGACCAAAAATAGCATGTCGCGATATCGCGACATTTTTTTGCATGCAACTTTGCTCTTCTACCTGTATCGCGAAAATAAGACATGTCACGAAATTGCGACAATTTTCTCCGCAACCTTGTCTACCTTCACGCACAGCGAAAATAAGACATGTCATGAAATCGCGACAATTTTCTGTCAACGAGATGCTCAAATGCAACCTGTCGCGAGATCGTGACGTTTTTCTCTTTCGGGCTGCGAGGGTGCAACCTGTCACGAAATCGTGACATTTTTCTTTTTTGGGCCACGAGGATGCAACCTGTCGTGAAATCGCGATGCCTTTTTATTTTGCTGTGTTTTGTTGCACTTAGCCGTGAAAACGCGACATGTCATGAAATCATGACACCTTTTAATTATGTACCATCTCGCTACTTTATGTCGTGAAATCGCAACGCTCTTCTCTGTCGGGCTGTGCAGATGCAATCTATCATGAAATCGTGACATTTTTCTATTTCAGCACGTGAAGATACAACTTGTTGCGAAATCGCGATGTTTTTCTATTTCGGGCTGTGAAGATGCAACTTGTCACGAAATCACGACATTTTTCTATTTCGGGCTATCTCGCTGCATTTGGCCGCAAAAACACGACATGTCACGAAATCACGACGTTTTTCTCTTTATGATGCATTCTGCTACTCTTAGCCGCGAAAACGTGACATGTCACGAAATCATGACAACTTTTCATTTCTAGCCACGACGGAGCAACATGTCACGAAATCGTGACAACTTTTCATTTCTAGCCGCGACGGAGCAACATGTCGCGATATCGCGACAACTTTTCATTTCTAGCCGCGACGGAGCAACATGTCGTGATATCGCGACAACTTTTCATTTCTGGTCGTGACGGAGCAACATGTCACGATATCGCGACAACTTTTCATTTTTGGCCGCGACGGAGCAACATGTCACGATATCGCGACAACTTTTCATTTTCGGCCGCGACGGAGCAACATGTCGCGATATCGCGACAACTTTTCATTTTCAGTCGCGACGGAGCAACATGTCGCGATATCGCGACACTTCTCTTTTGTGATATTTTGCTTTTTTCCTTGATTTTTAGCATCTGGGCCACTGTGGTCTTCTTTGAAAGCATGCAAAAAAGGTGGGTCCCCAATTTTGGGGTGTGTTGTGGATCAGCCACAACAAATGGTGACTTTATTGTCAAATGCTCCTGAGCATTTTGGTGAGAACCCAACCTGAAATATACAAGCTTAGATACAGGCGTCAGCACATCAAAGATAAACAAATACCAATAGATCAGAAATACATGAAACATCAGAATCATTTAGTATCAGCTTGGTGTGTGCAATGTGTTTTCATTCCCTATCGCTTGAACTTGATCAACATTCCATTGTCAGTTTCACCCATGATTTGTATGCAAGGCTATGAATGATTTGTGCAGGATTTGATGTATGATGAAGATGCTAGAGATATAACAACCTGCTTTACAAAGGCTCAAACCTTCTAATGTCATGAACAAACATATTAAAGCTGTCAAACCCTCTTAGGATCAAATATATGTGTACTGAATTAATTTATTAGATCCCAAAGTTGGTTATGTGTCACTACCATCTTGAACCCATGTGCAAGTGTAAGTGAAATCAGAACTTTGGGGAATAGGATTCCCAACCTAAGCGAGATGGGAATTTAACCCTATCCTTACTATTCTAATTTGGAGTTCATTACCTCATCTTGAACAAAATGATTTAACCTATTATGGATGAAATGATCAGGCTAGTCTATCCTTTTGAGCAATCAGTGGTCTTGCTTTTAGACAAGACATGTTGCCACGCATGAGCATACTTAACCCCATAATCCATGACTTGGCTTCATTCATTCTCTTCTCTCTTTTTTTTTATTTCTTGGACCTTTGGGATGACTACCCATCCTTACTAGGGACATGTAGTACGATCCCTCCAATCCAATATTAGGATGAAAATGGAAAATATTCTTATTTCTTGGACCTTTGGGATGACTACCCATCCTTTGCAGAGGACAAGTAGTACGATCCTTCCAATCCAAGATGATAACATGAAATATGGAACATATTAATTTTATTTTTGTTTCTTGGACTTTTGGGATGACTACCCATCCTTTGCAGAGGACATGTAGTACGATCCCTCCATCCAAGTTTTATGATTTAATGAATGATGGGAGCTTTGGGGAATCGGATTCTCAACCTAGGTAAGATGAGAATTATGTCCTATCCTTACTACTCCATGAAGATCAAATCAGAGCTTTGGGGAATTGGATCCTCAACCTAAGTTCGATGAGGATTTAATCCTATCCTTACTACTCTGGTTTTAGACTTTAAGCTTGATGGAAGTGGTAAAAACCACTTGTTTTAAGGATTATGTTGCATGATAGGATAGACATGAAATATTCTTTTCACCCCACCTTTTCATCCAAGTATGGTTTTGACCATTTTGCTCAAGATCTTCTTTAATGTGCATAGAACGTGCTTGGTTCAAGATTGTTCGGACATCAGTTCCCAACCTTAGGATCCTTTTAATATATGTTATAGCATAACCCTAAGAGGATTTGACACACTTTAATGATTGTATTGGAAATGGATATGCAACTAAGATGGAATATATATGCAAAATGGAATGTAATATGAATGCATTGCTTTTTTGAATTGTGAATGGAGTATACCACCTATGTTGCCATAATTTGTAAAATTGACAACTTCATGCATCACAAGTTTCAAACGATATTATTTAATGTGTTTGCGTTACTTGTGGAGCTTTCTGCAATATAATTCCAATGTTTCATATTCTCCTGATTTTAGGCATAAGTTGACATCTCAAAATTATTATTATTATTATTTTATTTTTTTTTTTACAAACCAAACATGTCCATAGGACCAACACAACTTTAAATCAAAACTTATTCAATCCAAAACCAAAATGCAATCCAAAAATGAAAATTTGAAAACACAAACCAAAACCAAAAATCAAAACCTATATACAAATGTACAAAATAATACAAGATGATGCAAAGTTTGGATTATCACTTTCCTGGATCCCAAACATGATTAGAACATTTCAACAAAAATATAACATGATATGCATGCCAAATGCTGTAGGAATCCAACAAAAACAATATTAGACCACACCATGCAACAACTTTTAACTTACCTTGCTCACCCCACCAATTAGATTTAATTCCATTAGTACTCTCACAGGTGAGCGTCCGATTACTAAAATGATTAGACCATAAATGATATTCAATTTTATCTTGTCTATTCTTGAAAGTATCCATTTCATAATTCGATTCTTGATTTAAAATTAGGCCTTCCTTTTCAAATGTGAGATGTTGCAAACAAGAGCCTATTTCTAAAAGTCTTGAATTCAAATTATTTTTTGAGATTTTAAAGCAATCAAAATCAATCAAAACTTGACAAACATCACCAAGATTTGACATTTCATCATTAATGACATTAGCATCCAAAGGGACATCATGTAACCCATCACTTAAAATTTTTGTAGCTACTACCAAAGGTAAAGATTTCACCTTGTCACCCATACTCAACCCATCATGATTAGAATTTACAACAACTTGATGAGTGTTAGTAGCTTTTTCTTTTTCTTCATTGTCTTCTTCATCATCCAACACCTGTTCAAAAACACCAAAGTTAGGCACCCAATCAAACATGCGTCCATATTTTTCAAAACAAGAGCCTAGTTTTTCAAGATATGTGTCGCGTGACACCTTTCCATGATCAATGGCTTGAGTTGCCTCAAAATCCATATTTTCATTAGGATCATCAATAGTATCAAACCCACACCACTTAGGCTTTGTAATTTCATCATTTTGAAATGGCATAGACATTGTAGAAACAATAGGTGGATCAAGATTTTCGATTTCTTGCCCCTCAAGGGGAACAAAATCAATTGATTCTCCTTCTTTATCCATGGTAGTAGAATCATTATCCTTCTCCAACTTTTGATGAGATTCCAACCCTTCTTCCAAAACATTCTTAGATTGTACAGGACTTGTAATATCCTCATATGAAAGGGCAATTGTATTATCCTGCATATCAATAGGCACACAAATTTCATTAGCAGTTTTGGAGTGAGCATACTCTTCCCAAGAATCATGATGATCATCTTTCAAAATCAAATTGTGATTCTCAACTATTTCTTCATCATCCTTTAATTCATCAACATGTTTCTCATCAAATTTATCTTCACCTTCCTTAGATGGTTCAATTACTTCCAAAATTGGGTTATTGCTTGTATTCAAATTGATAAGGCCATCATAATCCACATGTGTAACCCATGATTCAAGTTTAACATAATTTGGAAGGTGTGAATTTTCTTGGCCATTATCTTCAACAATGTCATCCAACATGTCATCCGAAACAGATTCATCCTCGTAGAATTCATCTTTTGGTGAGTCAAGGGTTCCCAATCTGTCACATGTTTCAATACTAGTTGGATCTAGTACTCCTCCCTTGCCTAAAATCATATTCTTATGAAAATCATTGAAATTGATTTTAGAAACATCTTTTGAATCAATATGAGTATCTTGAAGTTGATTCATACTTAAGAAAGATGGTTGATCTTGCATAGTAGGTTGAGGATTTTGAAATTGATTGAAGCTTGGGAATGATTGTTGATTCTGAAATTGATTCACACTTGAACTTGGTTGAGGTGGATAAATCATTGGGTGGGTAAAGGAGGTATTAAATGATTGAAAATTATATGATCCAAAACCCACACCATAATTTTGACAACTCAATTGTTGCTCAATTGCCATTGCTTGAGTATAGGCTTGTGACAAAGATGTGATTAGAGGCATCCCTCGCAAATATGTGGAAGTGAGTGGGTCAAGAGCATTGACATATATTTGGAGAGCCACTTCTTCTTGCAGAACATAAAATGCCACTAATTGAGTATATAATCCAAAGAACCTTTCAGAAAATGACTTCACATTTTCACTTGGTCCTTTTTTAATAGTGAAAAACTGCTCATACATGCGGATTGGGTCAACTTGCTTTTTGTTGAATTGATTAAGAAATGCTGCCTCTAGTTGAGCCCAAGAAGTGATAGACCCTAAAGGTAGACTTGTAAACCAATCATATGCCACTTTGTCCAAGGTGTACAGGAACATTTTACAAGCAACATCATCATACCAACTTGTTAAGTGATTGGCACAAAATTTGAATGCTTGAATGTGTTCTTCTGCAGTATTTGTCCCGTTAGACGAAAATCGAGGAAGACATCTCTCAAAACCAACGGGAAAATAATGTTGAACTCCCGGTATGTTCAATGGGCTACCTGGCATCCATGGTGAAAACATAGCCATTAGTGTATCTTAAAGAATACAACTTTAATATCAATTTTTTTTTTTTAAATTAAATCAAATCACATTATTCCTATATGAACAATCAAAGCGTTAGAACCACGCATAGCAATTCATGTCCTCCTTTTAACAGTACAAAGTTGTATTGTTAAAAGAGGGCTAAAGATAATAATCAATAGGGCATGAAATATTCAAAATTTAAATCCCTATAGCATTTAAATCAATCTAAAATAAACCGGTTCAGGCCCTCCTTCTAGCGCCAAAATGTTGAGTGGTGTTAGAGGAGGCCGAAGATGCTAATCAAATGGACTTGAAATATTTAGCAATGTAAAGCTCTTAAACAATTATAAACTTGTAGCATCTAAAATCATGATAAAATAAACCCATTCATTGCCCTCCTTCTAGCGCCAAAATGTTGAGTGGTATTTTCACCCATTTGTGAAAGTACAACTCTCCTTTAGGATTTGGGTCCCAAATCCCCTCTTGCAAAGAAGTCAAACAAACAACTTCTCCAAGGTCTCCGTTGTATTAGCATTTGCAACTGTGTATTAGTAATCTCAAATGAAGATAATCAATTTAAATGCTTGGAACACCTTAGTGATTGCAAGTAACTGTAAACAAGGGGCAATGTTGGTTTATTTCATCATGAAGCTTTATTGATTGTTCATTGAACCAGAATAACAAATGTGAATCGGCCCAGCAATGAAAATTTCCATTTTTGGATTTTTAAAGATCTGCAATAAAACAACAACTTCGGTGAATTTATGAAAATACTAATAATTCCAAAAGTGAAATTTTAATGTGCATATTTGAAGTCTGCAATATTACCTATGCCCTGGTGCAACTATTTTGGGATTTTGAATTTTTTAAATTTTAACGACTGCAAAGTAACAACTTCTGGAAAAGTAAAGTGAAATGAAAAAAATACTAAAAATAAAACACATTCAATATGATGCTATCCTATTTCGACAAAATCGAAGATATGAGGTTTCCATGCATGCAACCTAACCTATTGGACCTGCAAAACATGCACAATCCTGATAAGCTAAGTGCTAGCTTCTAGGGATTTGAATGAGGTTTTCAGATTTAAGCATTCGCATGCAGCAACCAAGAAAAACTTGTATCAACTACATTTACAAGCCTAAAATCCGAAAAGGGAAAATAGACATTTAATCTTGCATGCAGAAAATGACTCCTTCTTTCTTGCCCATAAGATGCAAATTTTTGAAATGTTATCTGCATTAAATATTTGTCTTTTTACAATAACAGATATCTGGTTTTCCAAAACCAAAAAAAGTGGAAGAAAAGCACTCCAAAGCAGGCCCAGAATGGCTCATCACCCTCAGCTCTGCAACCCTGCTCCCAGCGGTTTTTGACCCATGTGCGCGTCTTCACTTGTGCCTTTAAAATTTCTGCTACGACTCTCTGCTTTGCCTTGTGACGCTTCGTTTCATCTTCCCGATCGATTCGTTTCGTTTCCCGCTCTTCATTATTCTGACTTTTGTTCGAGCATCGAAACGTTTGATTTTCTTGCTAATTGTAACCGCTTCTGTAGCCCTTACACCTTTATGCCACGTGTTCCATGCTTCCCTGCATGTTCCGTAATGGCCCCCTATAAATCGTGACCAAAAATAGCATGTCGCGATATCGCGACGTTTTTCTGCATGCAGCTTTGCTCTTCTACCTGTATCGCGAAAATAAGACATGTCACGAAATCGCGACAATTTTCTGCCCGCAACCTTGTCTGCCTTCATGCACAGCGAAAATAAGACATGTCACGAAATCATGACAATTTTCTATCAACGGGCCGCGCAAATGCAACCTGTCATGAAATCGCGACGTTTTTCTCTTTCGGGCCGCGAGGGTGCAACCTGTCGTGAAATCGTGACGTTTTTCTTTTTCGGGCCGCGAGGATGCAACCTATCGCAAAATCATGACGCCTTTTCATTTTGCTATGTTTTGTTGCACTTAGCCGTGAAAACGTGACATGTCACGAAATCGTGACACCTTTTAATTCCGTACCATCTCACTGCTTTCTGTCGTGAAATCATGATGATCTTCTCTTTCGGGCTGTGCAGATGCAATCTATCGTGAAATCGTGACGTTTTTCTGTTTCGACACGTGAAGATGCAACTTGTCGTGAAATCGTGACATTTTTCTATTTCAGGCTATGAAGATGCAACTTGTCGCGAAATCGCGACATTTTTTTATTTCGGGCTGTCTTGCTGCATTTGGCCGCAAAAACGCGACATGTCACGAAATCGTGACGTTTTTCTCTTTATGATGCATTCTGCTGCTCTTAGCCGTGAAAACATGACATGTCGCAAAATCGCGACAACTTTTCATTTCTAGCCGTGACATCACACATAACTTATGAAACTGCTACCACATCTATTCTATGTATCCTTTTAATTCATGAAGTACATAGGGTGCTTTAAACAAGCAATGCTAGAGGCACCTCATCACCAAATGCTGAAATGAATCAATGAGCCATGACACAGGTTAGCCTAAGGCATGAATATAAAGAAAGGCAGCATAAAAAATAGAAGCAGCAGAACAGAACCAGGCATACAGATTATATTTATAAGCAGAAGCACGGTTACAATGGGCACAGTGGTTCCCTAACAGACATTCCCCTTCCACCCTTTACAATGAATTCATGGTGGGCTTTTATAGCCCGAGTCCCTCCCGTTACATTAATGGGCACAAGGTCCCAGTCAAACATAAGCTAACAAAAGTGGTGAAAGAGCTGCAAATGCTGACCTTTTGTCGGATCGAACTGTACCTGCAGCATGGTCTTCCTGGAAGCTAGACAGCTCCACGATGGTGTGTTGGGCAGAACTTCCTTCTGGCAGTGATGCGGGTAGCTGGAACAGGTAGAACCTCCAATCAGATTTAAATGATGTTTCTGGCACAGGCAGTGCAGCCCATGCTTGTCCTTTTGCTCGGCATGTTTTGGCTCAAATCTCAGAGCTGGACACTTGTCAGATGATGGATGATGTTGTGTGACACGTGTCTGCCTTGAAAAGCAGCTTCTCCAACTTTGCTTGGGATCAGAGTGTCTTGGGTTGCGTAGGTAGAGAACAGTGCAATTGGGAAGGCCTTCATGCCTTGGTCAAATTTTGGGTTTGTCTCCCTACTGTGCGCCTGTCAAGGGCACACTTCGACTTCGTTGCGAAGTCGAACTATGCATAGGCGAAAATCGGTGTCTGCCGTCGTACGGACTTGCTCCAACACTTGATCTTTCTTCTGTCAGCCTGCCAGTCTGCCAGTTGCAAGGTGCGCCCAGAAAAGGGAGCGAAGTCAGACTTCGCACCAAAACTGGGCGAAGTGCGAACTTCGCACCCAGACTGGGCGAAGTGCGAACTTCGCACCAAAACTGGGCGAAGTGCGAACTTCGCACCAACACTTAGCCATTTTCAGGTAACTTGCTGGAAAGTTAAAAAATCAACTGGGGGACTTCGAGAAAAGGGGGTAAAGAAAGAGAATGCGGGAAAGAAAAGGAAAGGAGAGAAGAAGGAAGGAAAACAGAGGGAGAGGGGAAAAAGAAGAGCAACACTGTTACAAACTTTGAAAACATTGCACCTCGTGCAAAATGTGACAACATTTCTGGCGGCTCACGGGGTTTCGAGCTCGCCTCGGTGTAAAGAATCCATGCCTTCATCCTTTGGGTGCAGAGGAACTTGCCTCCCCTGCCTTTTGCTGCTCTAACTGTTCTCCTTGTGGCAACTGTTCTTCAGATTCATCTTTGTCAGTTGCCCCCTCGGAATCACCTTCCGAAAGCTCTCCATCTCTTGCTTCTGCCTCGCAAATGCGAGTGTATGCCACCTGGGCTTGACGCCAGGCCTCTGCCTCGAATGGCTGGCGGTCAGCAACTTCTTCTAATGCTGCATGGAAAGCAGTGACCGCGTGCAGGTCGATGGTGAGGTATATTTTCTCTAACTCCTGGAAGTAGGAGCTGATCTTGCAATATTTGGACACCATTTGAGTGACCTGATTGTCTTGAATTGGTTCAGTCCAGCTATCAATTTCAGCTGTATCTGCTTCGAAGGACTGCCAATTCCTTTTCACCTGATCTAGGGTGAGAAGCTCGCCATTCTCAACAAAACCTAGGCACCCTAGTTCTGAAAGAGCGCAAAATGGGGCCAAACAAATGTCTCTTTCATGTACGAATGCGTCTAGCATTCGTCTAGCCACTCTCACCTCTTCAACTTTTTTGAAATATTTGTGCAAGGTCACCCTTGCACCTGCCCATTCTGCAGCGAATGAGGACACGGGAGAAAATTGGATGCCGCTGCGCTTGCGCTCCTGAAGATTAACCGCCAGGTCCAGCCATTGCTTCGCCTGACGTTCAGCCTCCTCTACCACAGGCTTTCCCTAGGCAGAAACTTCTTGGATTTTGGATGCGAAATCCAGAACTGCCATCGCCTTATAGGTGTGGGGCTTGCATTCCTGTAGCAAACCAGCCCGCATCTCCTTAAATTTCTTCTTTGAAAAGGCTGTCGCTTGAGATGTTCTCTTTGCAAGTTGCGACTGCACCTGCTTCAAAGACTCTTAGAGCTGTGAAATCTGCTCCAAGGCTGCTTGCTTTTCGGTTGCGGTGTTTTGCTGGGAAGCGGCCAGCTGGGCTTTGAGTTCATCTATTTCTTGCCACGCCGCTTCCAGCTGCTCAGTGGACCTGGACAGGTCCTCTTCAAGCTGTCTTGTTTTGTCTTGTAACCCGAAAAGCTCTTCCTACTCCTCCAGACTTTTGACAAAGATATTATCAGCTTTGCGCATGATCGACTGAATCTCATATTGCTTGTTGATGTCGTCAAAGCTCTTCTCCTTTGTCTGGAGCTCGTAGTCCGCCCTGGTCATTTCTCGGAGAGGCTTCTTCACTTTTGGGATTATCTTCTCTGTTGTAAGCACTCTCCTCCCGAAATCGTACTTGGCATGTTTTACCAGGGCGGCTATCTCTTCAGGTCTCCTCCGCTTCAGGTTCTGGAGGAAAGAGATAGAATATTCTACAGCTCTCATTGCCAAGGGCAAGTCGTCTGTATTCTGGAGGTCATCCATAAAATCTGGTTCCCCCAGCCTAGGGTTCTGCTGAGACGTCTCTCCTGCGGGAATGGGATCAGGAGGAACCGGATGGACACTGGAAGGCTTGGCCGCTTCTATGGGCAACCGAGAAATGGAGATGGGGGAGACTGATACTGCAAGGGTTTGAAGTGGCTGAGATGGAGGATGTGACAGTGAATGGACGGCCTCAGCGCTAACTTCGGGCTAAGGGTTTGGATTTGTGCTTAGAGATAGGGAAACATTAGGGTTCTGAGCAAACTGATCAAAAGAATGGGGGCTGCTAGAAGGACGTGGAGACGGGGAGGATGATGCGGCCATGGCTTGCTCAGATTGAGCAGAGGATAGAGTGGGAGTAGGACTGGATGAGACCAAAGAGATAGGGGTAGCAAACGTACCTGCGGGCTCCACCTAAGTCGATGCCGAATGGATGTCTGTGCGTCTGGTTTCGACGGCAGGCTTGGGACTGCCTAGAGAAATTGTCCCTGCGACGGTAGGACGTGGCTGCGGTTTTGTGACTAGCTACTGCACTATCAAGCTAGGTCACCTAATTTGTTCAACTCTCTTCCTTTTCTTTTCTTTTGGAACAATGGTCGGATCCAGGGAAGGAGATGAAGCAGGTGCAGCGGGTGCTGATGCTCCCATGGTAAACTTGTATCGAGGTTTGACTTGTAGAGGGTCTATCACAACCGGTCTGCCCTGTGGCGGCACTGGCACCTTTTGTGCCTGAGGGATTGCCTCAGGCATTGGTTTGACTAACTCTTTTGCCTTCTTAGGCATCGCCTTGGAGGCCACGAGCTGCATTGGTTCGGCCTGGACGTTTGCTGGGCCCACGCTGGCAGTTGCCGAAGTGTACAACTGTTGGGAAGGAGACCCTCCTTTATAGTCCTCAAAGGGGCCTCGGGGAACGTAACCTTGATATGCGAACGGCCGCCAGCTGTCATGATGCTGGTCATAGAGAACCGAAAAGTCGTCATCTACGGCCAGGTTTCTCCTTGTGGATTTGTCTTACTGCGTGCGGCATCTCATCTTCCAGCATTCAGTAATCTTTTCTTTAGACCATTTAAGGCCTGCTATCTTGGATAGAAATTTTTTGAACCTTGGAGATGTGAACTGGTGGTCCAGGTTTTTCTTGGGGTCATATGTCACCTCCTCGCAGTAAAAATCCTGCTAGGGAGGAGAAGCTTCCATCAATTCAATTTCCCAGTCAAGGTCCACATGGACCACATCGCACTTATCTTCGGTTATATCTGCTCGGGGGCAGAGATGTGTGAACTTTCCCCTTATCCCATATGGGTCATATTTCCAACGTTGCGGCAACAGAACCAGGCCAATCCAAGAAAACTCCTGCTCAAGGTAGACATACTGTCCTACCTCAGAAATCTCAATGTTTGCCCAGGAAAGAGGGTATTGAAAAATTTGTCCTCTCTTCTTTCCTAGGTCGAACTCCTCTTCAACATAGTCCATTTGTCGGGCAACCTCCATCCCGAACAGATGCTCCGAGCACCAGTATGGCAGCAAATGGGGTTTGCCCTCGAATCCGTAGATTCTAACCATAATTCCTTGCATCAGTCTGAAAACGTCCCCGAGCTTCTGATTTATCAAAGCGCTCGTCATCTCTCTCGGGGGGCGGGGAATTTCGCTTTCACTGAAGACTGACATGACGAATCCCAGAAAGTTAAAGTTGAACTTGTAGTAGGACCCTTTCTGGTATAAGTCATTTGTCCAGTTGTAGACGGGCTGTGGCTCTCCCTTCCCGTTGACCTTCTTCAGGTTTAGGATCGGCATCAAGGGGTGCAAATGGTACAAACAAAGCAAGGCTAGAACAGAACTGAAACAAAAATTGATAGACTGCCTCTTCTGGATCTTCACCAGGCTGGAATGAATGGCGTAAGCCGACCGCTCTACCCAGTCAAAAGAGATGGGGCGCTTTCCACTTCTCTGTGCCACTGGTTCGTAAGATTCTCCACACAGGAGACATTCTGCCAGTGCTAGCTGGTACGACTGTACCAGCTCATCGAAGTCGCAGCTGAGAATCCATGCCAGTATGATGTACAAGTACTTGTTCTAGAATTATGTCAAGGGCATGGGGCTGGTTGGCCATTATCTAGCTACAAGCGAGGCGTTCAATTCTGAATTGAGGAAATCCCTCATTTGTTTGGTATTTGCGAAGCGTCCCGCTTGCTCGCCCAAATTTATCTTTCTGAGGATTGTGCTGGAGTTGTACTCCAACCCTGGGGCAAAAGTTGGCTGGACAGTCTCCCTGCGTAGTGTGAACAAGGGTTTACCGTTGGAGCTGCAAATTTGTTGGGTAACTGGTCTGTAGTGTCTGATAATTAGGTCTAACAGTTTCGGGCATTGGTGGATAGGAGGGCACAAGAATCTGAATAGATTGGATTTGTACGCCGCTTCGAAATGGTGGGAGGGCAAAACTTTGTCAGCCCAACTCTCCACATTTTCTTGTAGCTTCGTCAGGCTCATATAAAAAGAGTCATCCTTATATCCCGACAAGTAATTTATCGGAGGTGGTGGGGCTTGCCCACACTGTACCTTTTTCATCCGAGACTTTGACTTTCTTTCTGGCGGGGTTTCACTTCTAAAAATTCCCGGCCATGGTAAATCCTTTGGTTCGCCACTTCTGCTGGACTGCGCTGACACTGGCATCTTTCCTCTGTCCATCTCTCCGAATCATTAATAATTACAGGCTCAGGGAGTCTACAGCAGATTTTGCTATCACAGGAATAATTTGCACCGTCCGAGGAATAATTTGTGCAGTCTGGAATGTTTGAAAACATCTGACTCCCTTTTCTAGATAAATACTGTGCCATTAATGACACGCAGGAGGGGGTAGGTCGGCTGAGTTAAGGTTCTTTGGTGGCTACGCAGGAGAATTTTTGGAAAAAGTGTGCTCCGACAGACGTGCCATGCTCTTTTGCTTGCACTTTCATTGAGGAACATGCAATCATTAATTATGTCTTGGACGTTGCGCCATGGCTGACGTCACGACCGAAATCAGGGCACACTGCTCAAGAAAGAACCATTGGTGCGGAAACTCACTTTGAAATGGTCGCAACGCGCCTTGGGCACAGCTTAGAACTTTTTGAGTTTTTTATTCATTTTTTTGAACTTTTGCCCAAACTGGCCCAAAAAACGAGGCACAGTCGGACTTCGCCCAAAGTTGGGTGCGGTCTGACTTCGCCGACGAAGTCGAACTTCGCCCAAATTTCGGGCGAAGTTCGAACTTCGCTCGAAGCACGCGTTGGACTGCTCTGTCTTTCATTTCTTCCTTGTTGACGAGCCCAAGGTTTGGGCGCAGGCCGGGTCCTTTTGCAACCTTAGCATCCTGTTGCTTCCTTTTGTTTTGTTCGAACTACGCAGTGTGAACATTGAAGCGAGTTCAGACTTCGCCCGAAGTTCAGGCGAAGTGCGAACTTCATGCGAAGTTTGCACTTCGTGCGGAGGTCGTGCACAGTTCGGACTTCGCATGCAAGCTGGCCAAAGTCGGACTTCGTGTGCGAAGTCGGACTTCACCCAAGGTTGGGCGCAGTCTGTCTTCCTTTGCTTTGCAGTATTTTTCCTTGAACAAGCTTTGCACTTGGTTGGCCCGAAGCTCGACTTTGCTGCGAAGTCAGACTTCGGCCAACACTTAGCCGATTTTTTTCCCCTTTTTTCTTTGCTTCTTTGTTTTCTTCCTCCTTTCTTTGCACAGCCAAAATTCGCCCCTACTGAGGGGCGATGATAGACTTCGCTGCGAAGCCTGTCCTTCTCTCCCATGCCATAGTTAAGCTCAAAAAAATTAAAAAATAAAAATTAAAAGCTGAAAGCTGGAAACTGTACATGCAGGGAAATGGAAAGTGCGTAAGGGAAATTTTTACAAGGAAGGGCCACTCGGGCACCTTCAATAGCGGTAAATTTTTAAATGGAACCCGTTGATAGGGATAGGCAGGAGCTGACCCTCCATATCCCGAAGTACATAGGCATTGAACTGGTTCACCCGGGCAATCTGATAAGGGCCCTCCCAGAGAGCATCAAACTTCCCGTGATTACCCGGCTTTGCTTTATACGAGTCCCACTTCAGCACCAGGTCCCCGATTTCAAAAACTCAGGTAGTGGTGCCTTTGGAAAACTAGCCTTGAGTGGCTGTAATGTGATCAGTGAAGGCTTGGTATGCACTTTCTCTATCTTCTTCCAACTGTAGGAGTTGGCACAGCCTGTCGTCCACCGAGTCTCCGCTGCCTCTGTCTTCGTCAATCATCCACAGGGCAGGGATCTCGATGTGTGATGGCATGACAGCTTCTTTACCATAGACGAGCGCATAGGGGGACGTTCTGAGGGATTTCTTGAACGCAACTCTGTCCGCCCACAGCGCCCGGTTCAGGAGCAAGTGCCAAGTCCGCTTGTTTCTGTCAATGGTCCTCCGGATGATTTTCAAGAGGTTCTTATTAGTAGACTCGGCAAGGCCATTCCCCTGTGAGTAGTAATTAGAAGACATCTTATGATAGATGCCAAGTTTGCTAGTGTACTCCGTGAGTACAGCGCCTACAAATCCTAGACCGTTGTCTGTCATAATTGACTCTGGAACCCCGAAGCGGGTAATTAGGCTCTCAATGAACCTGATGACCGTTTCCTGGTTCACGTTCTTGGTCAGGATTGCCTCTGCCCATCGTGTAAAATAGTCAGTAGCTGTAAGAATAAACTTGTGGCTGACAGAGGAGTTAGGAGAAATCACCCCAATGAAGTCTAGACCCCATTGCTGGAACGGAGTCTCGGCCTGAATCGATTGAAGGGGCAAGGGTTCCTTTCTGTTTCGGCCAGCAAACCTCTGGCATTGATCACATTTAGAGCAGACTGCATGAGTGTCTGCAAACAAAGTGGGCCAATAGTACCCAGCTCTTATTATTTTTAAGGCCGTTGACCTTGAAGAATGGTGACCCCCAGGCATCCCGAAATGAAATTCTCCGAGGACCCTAGGCTGGTCAGATTTAATGACACACTACAATAGGATGTCATAGATGTTTTTGAACTAAAGCCCCTCGGGGTGAAGAGTGTACTTGAGTGCACCCAACCGAAATCTCCTTCGTTGTGAGGCGTTCAGGTGATCGAGACATCTTCTGATGCAGAAGTATCTCACCAGTTCATCTGTCCAATCACTCCCCTCCGATAAGGAGTTGGCCAGGTAGATGCGTGTCGTTGTGTCCTCCCACTTACAGGTGGAGATGCCGACTACAACGCTTCGGGCCAATTCCTGACATAAGGCTCGGCCTCTAATAAGATTGGTGGGCCGCACTTCAATGTCGAACTCCTTGTAAGATGAAGCTACGAACATCTGGGTGAATCACAAAGATAGTAGTCTTGCTTTGGGAGACAAAGTGCCTGAACTTCCGAAGGGACTTCATAACAGTGTGAACCTACCGCTCTATAAAATTGTACTTTTCTTCATGTGGCAGAATCACTTGGCTGAGGAATGCTATGGAGCACTCCTCACCATTGTCTCCCTTTTGAGTTAGGACTGCAGCGTAACTTTTGGGTTCTCCCATTGCATACAGGATGAAGTCCTTGGAGTAGTCTGGGTTTGTCAACACCGGAGCTTGTGCAATTCAGGCCTTGATCTCCTTGAAGGCTTGCTCTCTCTCATTAGTCCATTCGTAAAGTGTATCTTTCTTCAGTAGTTTGGCCATAGGCTTGATTACTTGTGCGAAATAAGGAATGAACTTCCGCATGAAGTTAATCTGACCGAAGAAGGACTGCAACCCTTTTTTGTCGATGGGGGCTGGAAAGCAAATGAGGGCTTCTACCCTGTCAGGGTCAATGGTGAGGCCTTCCTCGAAGATGACATGTCCCAGCAGCTTTCCTTCCTTTACCATGAATATAGACTTCTTCGGGTTTATAGAAATGTCGAATTCTCGACAACTCCCAAATATTTGCCATAGGTGCGAAACATGATCTCCTCGTTGGTGAGAGAAAATAGTCATGTCATCAAGGTAGATGACAATAATCTTATTGAGCAGCTCTCGGAAGGCCAAGTCCATGGCCCTTTGGAACGTGGCACCAACATTGGATAAGCCAAACGGCATGCGCTGATAGGCGAACGTCCCCCAATTCGTGGTAAACGTCGTCTTATGCTGGTCTTCGTCTTTGACCCAAATCTGGTTGTAGCTAGAAAATCCATCTAAAAGTGAAAATCTCTGGGCTCCAGCAATGATATGTAGGATCTGGTCAATTTGGGGAAGCGGATAGTGGTCCCGGAGGGAAGCCTGATTTAGGTTTTTGAAGTCGACACAAAGACGAATGTCGCCATTCTTTTTCCTCACGGGCACCAAATTCGTGACCCAAGATGAATGTTTGATGGGGTAGATGATCTTGGCCTCCAACATCTTCAAGAGCTCGGTCTTCATCATGGCCTCAATCTTCGGATTCATGGCCCTCTACTTCTGTCAGAATGGCTTGGCGCCATCCTCTAGCTCAATGGTATGTTGGATGACAGTTCTGTCATACCCCTTCAAATCCTCGTAGCACCAAGCCACGATGTCGAGGAACTCCCGGCACAGTGATCTGATCTACTCCAGTTCCTCCGACATGCAGTCTGCTCTGACCTTGATGGTTTTACCCGGTTCGAGTTCCAGGTCAGCATACTACCTCGGGTCTACTTTGATCCTGTGGGATATTGCTCTGTCATTCCGATCAAAGAGACTTTCTAATGTAATCAGTCCTTTTGGGATGTGATTATTCCGTAACTGTATCAACCCCTCATATTGCTCGTCATCAGGGTCTCTACCTTCGATTACACACACTTTCACCTGCCAGTGGGTGTCCTTATCAGGCACAGAAGGCCTGTAGATAGTACAAATCGACTTCAATTTTTGGACAACGTCTTCAGCCGAAATGTACCTGGCTCCAACGGACGCCAGAATATCAGCGTGCTTATTTTTCTCATGCGATATTGCCTTAACATTCAATGAGTCAAATGACTCCATCAGGTCCCACACCCGGTTGCGGTACGCTCTAAGATAGTGTTGTTTGGATGTGCACTTCTTCGTAACTTGGTGACACACCAGCTCTGAATCTCCAAAAATTTGTAGGTGCTTGATTTCGAGCCTCTTCGCCTTTCGCAAACCTAAGCACAGGGCTTCGTATTTCGTCAAGTTGTTAGTACAACTCCAAGCCAATCTGTAGGTATAGTCTTTCTAGATTTCGGTTGGAGAAACCAGCAGTACCCCTGCACCGACGCCATTCTTACATCGCGCGTCGTCAAAGAAAAGCTTCCACAGCTCATCGGGTGCAGGTCCTACTTCTTTTGCAGCTGACATGTCAAGCCTCTCGGGTTGTACAATGGAGTAACACCTGCTCTGTCCCGATTACAGCATTGAATTCCCGCAATGAGAACTCGTCTTCGAGCTACAGCACTTCGAGGGCTTGCTCAGTCAGCTCCACTGTCACCAGCTCTTCCTCTAACAACTGGACCATGCAGTCCAACTCTCCTCCGGGTATCTTCTCTACTAGGAAGGTGGAAGGTTTCTCATTGAAAATTTTTAGTCTCCTTCCTTTGAAGGGCACTTCCATGTGTGAGTAGTCTAGAGACAGGTACCCGCCCAACTTCGCAGTGAACTCCCGAGAGAGACACATGCTGAAGTAAGGTTCCAAGTCAACAACCACGACCTCTTGGATGACCACAATGTCGAGAGCCTTGTGCAGTCGGATAGGGATGTCCTTTATGACACCAACTGTCTTGACAGGGGTGCCGTCTAATTGTAGCACGCCTTGGTTGCTCCATGCGTATTCCATCCCAATCCCGTCACAGACGGCCTTCGACATCACAGTCGAGGAAGCACCAGAATCCACCATGCAGTTGTGAACTATGTGCCCTTGCATCCGCAAAGACAGATAAAAGGGTGGTGGTCTGTTCTTCCCAGTGGTAAAGACTGTCAAAGGTTGAACCAGGACAGTGGGCTGTAACTGCTTGCCGCTTTTCATGTTCTTCAGTGATTCTTGTAGTAGATCCACCTGGCCTGGGAGCAGAAGAGCATCGTACATGCTGATTCTAGTGGGAGTTCTCTTCAACTCATCTACAATGCTGTAGCCCGAGGTACTAGCTCCCTCTACTGGTTTAGCTAGCTCATACTTCATCCGGTACTGCTGGGTGGCCTCAACTCGCTATCTCTTGGTCAGAGACGGGTACTTCAGCTTCTCCTGGGCTTGTTCTTTGGTTTATGCTGGAGGCTGAGGTATAGAGGCTTTAGCCGAAGTTGGGGCCTTTGCTGGAGGTTTGGCTGGATCAGGGGAAGCCTTTTCTAGAGAAGGCTTGACTGGAGTTTTATCTTTGGGTGCCTTTTCCTGGGCTGTGTAGGGCCACAGTCGCTTGTATGGTGGCAACCCACTGGGCTACGGTTTTTCTCTCCTTGCGTAGACTTGCAAAGGCTTGGTCGCGTTTGCAGCTTTCTTTTCTTCCTTGGCAGGAGGCACTACATTCTCTTCTAGGAGGGCAAAGTTGGCTTTGTCATCCAGGATCATGTACAGTTCATCATCCTCTATAGCGCTGTCGGCCAAGGTCTGGATGTAGTGCTGGTGCAAAGTGCAGTCTTCCTCTGAATGCGGGTCATTGCACGTAGTGCACCAGTTAACCTGGTCGGGAGGACCAGGCAGGTCTTCTATAGCAGCATTTCTTGGAGGTGGATGCCTCTGCGGCTGTTGTTCCGGGGACTTGTCTTTTGTCAGCGTCGGGGGCGCATAAGGTCTCCTAGGAGCAAGGTCCATCTGGGCCTGCTTCTTCTTCATAGCGGTCATGTCGTTGGACATGGCATGGTATCCGGAGGCTAGAGCTCGCACTTCTTGTAGAATCATGTTCTGGATGCTGATGTTAGGTGGCGACAACTGTGCTGATGGAGGCAATGCAGCCAATGGAGGAGGGTTAGAATAAGGTGCGTACTGCAGGGGAGCAGGAAGTGCTAGAAAATGTGGGGCAGGAGGAGGCATATGAGGATAATGCAATTGAGGTGGGCCATAAGGAGTTATGACCGACGCTGGGTTCCACTACTGCTGGGGTTGCTACCCTGATGTGGACGGCGCACCACCAGAAGTAGGAGGATACTGGGATCTGGGGAAGTCGGGATGAATGGGTTCCTACACCCTGGACGAAAGCCTGTCGATGGAGATAATGCCAGCTTCAGCTTGCTAGGTAGCCTCGTACAGCGCAGGAAACTCGTCAATTTTGGCGATCTTTAGTAGTAGGCATATGTCTGAGTTAAAGGATCTCAGATAGTAGTGAGCAGCCATGCCAGCTGAAGGCCAAATTTCACGAGGTACCCGTTTCCAGGATCTCACAAACCTGATGTTAAAATCAGACACCTCCTCTTGAGGATGTCTCTGGATAGCTTGGAACTGATGCAATAGAGAAGTAGGGTCAGCAGACTCGTTGCATCCTTTTACGAGCCTCCTGGCAAGCTGGGGCCACCCTATGATGGATCCCTCTGGCAGTGATCTCCACCAGTAGAGAAGCTTTCCCCTCAGGGAAAGGTCCAGCAGATGGGTCTTCACACTCTCATCGGTAATAGTATGTAGTGCGGCCAGGGCAAGGATGTCCTGGATGTGCTCGTACGTCGTCTTGCCATAGCCGTCATATGTGGAAATATACTTTAAAGCAGCAGGGGGCACAGCTTGCTATCCGACCAGGGCCAGGGGCCCCGTAGAGTCCACCACCGGGAAGAGATCATCGTCATTCGGCTATTGGGTAGCCATCTCTTCTTCTTCTTCTTCGCTATTAGTTGTGTACTCAGTGTCGATACTTTTCGAGGATGTAGGATCTTCTTCCTCAGCCTCTTCTATTTTGTACTCAGCTCCTTCGACTTCGGCTTCGGCCTCTTCTTGGATTTTAGCCTCAGCTTGGTCGAAACGAGCTCATGGATCATCCAGCCTAGGAACTTCGCCTCGAGCATTGATGTCCAGTTCGTAGAACTCAAGTAGGCTTCTCAGATTTCTTGCTTGCCACCTTCTTGTGTGCATGAAGGTGCTGGAACCAGTCTTCTAGACTCAGAGGATTTGTTCATGCAGAGTCGCCAGGTGTTCAGATTTGGAATAGCAATGAAGCGAACACCGATGCTTCAATTCTGTCGGGGGTGAGAAACTTCCTTGTCTCACCGAGAGCTCAGGATCCACTGTCAGCGCCAGGTGGAGACTGATCAGAAAATTTTTCTTCAAACGTGGGACCAGGGTCCCACCGGGCGTGCCAGAGAAACTGTTGGTTACGAATCTGCCATGAGGAAAGGATTTCGGGTTAATGCGCCCAGATTCGCCCACTAGCATGAAAGGCTAGAAGGAAGAGATGCCTTCCGAGCCAATCTCCGGAGAAGGCCGGCTCCTTTTGGGGGTTTTCTGATTTAAGCTAAGAGTACAGGAAAGAGATAAATGTACAGAAAGGAATTTACAAATATACTCAAAGGTTGGTGGGGGGAACTAACAGTACGGGAACACACCAATTACCGCTACTTACTACATTATAAACACAAAGCATGACCGAGAACTGCAAAATCTATGTGTACTTCCGATACTCATGCAGTGTATGCACAGCTTCAATGATCCCCTGGCAAACATTCCCTACAAGGAACTAACAGCACGGCAATGCATCAATCACCAGATACGTACACTAACATGGGTAGAAAGCAAACCTAGAGATATCAGAGCCAGGTATATGTGTGATGTAGATAATTTAACCGCACAGCTTCAATGGCTCCCTAATAGACATTCCCTACAAGGAACTAACAGTACGGCAGCGCACCAATCACCAAATACGGACCAACAACATAACACATAACTTATGAAACTGCTACCACATCTATTCTATGTATCCTTTTAATTCATGAAGTACATAGGGTGCTTTAAACAAGCAATGCTAGAGGCACCTGATCACCAAATTTTGAAATGAATCAACGAGCCATGACACAGGTTAGCCTAAGGCAAGAATATAAAGAAAGGCAGCATAAAAAATAGAAGCAGCAGAATAGAACTAGGCATACAGATTATATTTATAAGCAGAAGCACGGTTACAATGGGCATAGTGGTTCCCTAATAGACATTCCCCTTCCACCCTTTACAATGAATTCATGGTGGGATTTTATAGCCCGAGTCCCTCCCGTTACATTAATGGGCACAAGGTCCCAGTCAAACATAAGCTGACAAAAGCGGTGAAAGAGCTGCAAATGCTGACCTTTTGTCGGATCGGACTGTACCCGCAGCATGGTCTTCCTAGAAGCTGGACAGCTCTGCGACGGTGTGTTGGGTAGAACTTCCTTCTGGCAGTGATGCGGGTAGCTGGAACAGGTAGAACCTCCAATCGACTTTAAATGAGGTTTCTGGCACAGGCAGTGCAGCCCATGCTTGTCCTTTTGCTCAGCACATTTCGGCTCAAATCCCGGAGCTGGACACTTGTCAGATGATGGATGATGCTGTGTGACACGTGTCTGCCTTGAAAAGCAGCTTGTCCAACTTTGCTTGGGATCAGAGCATCTTGGGTTGCGTGGGCAGAGAATAGTGCAGTTGGGAAGGCCTTCATGCCTTGGTCAAATTCTGGGTTTGTCTCCCTACTGCGCGCCTGTCAAGGGCACACTCCGACTTCGCTGCGAAGTCATACTGCACACAGGCGAAAACCGATGTCTGCCACCGTACGGACTTGCTCCAACACTTGATCTTTCTTCTGTCAGCCTTCCAGTCTGCCAGTTGCAAGGTGCACCCAGAAAATGGGGCGAAGTCAGACTTCGCACCAAAACTGGGTGAAGTGCGAACTTCGCACCCAGACTGGGCGAAGTGCGAACTTTGCACCAAAACTGGGCAAAGTGCAAACTTCGCACCCAGACTGGGCGAAGTGCGAACTTCACACCAACACTTAGCCATTTTCAGGTAACTTGCTGGAAAGTTAAAAAATCAACTGGGGGACTCCAAGAAAAGGGGGGAAAGAAAGAGAATGCGGGAAAGAAAAGGAAAGGAGAGAAGAAGGAAGAAAAACAGAGGGAGAGGGGAAAAAGAAGAGTAGCACTGTTACAAACTTTGAAAACATTGCACCCTGTGCAAAATGTGACAACAGAAACCACTTCGGGCCCGAAGTATTTCTGACACCTACTTCGGCCAGTTTTCACCCGAAGCAGTGGTGCCCGAAGCAAAATGACAATGCGTCAAAAATAGAAAAATGCTTCGGGAGGATATCCCCCCAACCGCAGTTTTGAGAAAGAATCGGGCCAAAAAATTTTCCAGTCGAAGCAGTTTTTCCAGCAAAGGACAAAGAGCCCCATTTCAAATATGGAACCCGCTCGGCACTCAACATCCCCGAAGTAGTTTCTATGAAGCATTATTTTGCGAAGAACAAATCAAGGAGAATCTACTTCGACCCAAGACTTCGGCGAGGCAGAGATGTAGCGAAGCACTTTCTAGGCCTATGTTCCAAGGTGAGCAACTTCCCAAGGCGATAGAAGGCCCCTTATAAATACCCCCTTTCTTGCCCGATAAGTCTGCTGACCATTTTTGGTAAACAAAAGGGACGTAACAGTCCTCGAAGTAAAACCCGACGGGTGTAACGATCACTCAAGCACAGCATCCAAAATCCAGGGACACTCGAGCAGTGCATTAAATGAATGTTTCCATGGTTGACCTAGTCACAGTTTCTAGTTTTGGTAACTGATTTGAGAGATCATTCGCAGCAACAGTGAGGCGCTGATTTCTCAGGGCCCGAGGGTGTACTTCACTGTCTTTTTTAATAATGACTCAGAGTGTCAGGTCCTCTATAAAAACCCAGGCATGTAATGTAAAAAGGGGGGGAACTTTCTACTAGAAAGATGTTGTAACTTGATGTCCTATGTCTAATACTAAAGATTTTTGTACTCCATTTCTCTCTTTTATGCTACCTTCTATGCTTAATTCTTTTGTCTGTCTGCACTCATATACTGAGACTCTGAATCTTGAATCCGGTGTGCGATTGGGTACTGTACCCTAAAATTCACCTTGAAGGATACATAGGAGACGAAAAATGTTGTATAAGCTTTCTTTTATGCTGCTTGGTGGGTCGTGGTTTCTGTTATTCCCTTGTCTTAATCACTGTTACTCTAAACCCTGAATTCCAACGAGAGAGAAAGGAGAACCCTGTGAACTCATCTAGAGGATACATAGGAAAGCGAGTATCACGTTTCTTTCATCTATTCTTGGTGTTCTTTGCTGCTATTCGAGTTATTAGCGAGTGATCATGCTTCCTGTTCTCTCCCACCTTAAATCATCATCTTCTAACCCTTACTCTTTTTATTTATTTCTCTAACCCTTACCCCTTTTTATTTATTTTCCTAACCCTTACTCTGTTTATTTCTTTCCTGCACTCTTGTCTTAAACCCCAAAATTAGATTAGTATAGGATCCGACATTTCTCTGGATATCGACACGAGGGGCATCTCTTCCCTTCTGCCTTTCAATGTTGGTCGCAGGTCCAGGGCACGCAAACCCACCGAAAGTCCTTTCCTGTGCAAATTTGATGACCAACAGTTCCTTTACCAAATTAATTAGTGAGGTTCATTTTATCATTCAAAAACAACAAGGATAGAATGCAGTACTTACCCTCCTATCTCCATCTCCTCCACTTGAAGAGGTCTTGGGTTGGTCTATGGTAGAGTTCAATTGATTTTTTGACAGTGCTTCGCTTTGAAAATCAACACTCTCCTCCCCGTCTCTCTTCTTCCAATCGTGCATGATGAAAATGACGTCAAAAATTATGACTTTATTATTTTATATTTCACCAATGACGTGACCATATGAGACATTTGCCAACATACCATGCGACTATCTCTAGATGAGATGACCGTATTTTTTGTATAAATTTAAAAAAAATTATAAAAAAAATCAAAATGGATCATAGTCATCGAGGTCATCAGGAGATAGGCTCTTAAAATTTGGTTATCAAATGGTTAAATCTAAATTCAATCATCTTAGTCAATATACTCATCACTTTCATCATTTTCCATCTCCTCTATCGACTCGTCTCTTGAGGGGGTAGTCATATAATTATAAAATTCATAATCAAGTCAAAAATTAAACACGCAATAATGCAAATTGTATTCATTCAATAAGCATTTCCAAAGACAATCATATGCCCTCCTTTCTTGGGCAGATAACAAGCAAAAATATCAATCAAACAAAAAATTTGGTATACCTAAATTCTAAAGTGTAGACCTCTCCCTGTATGTCTACCTACAACCGAAAGGTTATCAAGTGCAAGTAGACCTAAAGCCTAAAGTGTAGACCTCTCCCTAAATGTCTACCCATGGCTAAATTTTTTACCAAAATCAAATATCATCAATGTGTTGGAAGTAATGATTCTACAACTTTCACTCTTTTCATGGTTGGGGCATATTACGTTAATTAGATCAATGGACATCATCAACCATCAATTTAACTTTAGATCATCTATTTTTGCTCTATGTTGTGTTTTCACACAATGCATCCCAAAAAGGGATATTTGTAGACACTAAAATCACGTCATATTGAAGAGACTACCTAATTGAACTCTTCGAGACCACATAACCCACTTTGGGTAGCCTCAGGTCTAAAATAGTGGTTTTCACCACTTAAAGAGCGCACATTTCCCTAATCATATAGGGTTGTCCTACCCCGAGATGACCTCTAAATAGGGGCTATCTCACCCCAAGACAACCATCAAAATTTTTGGTCAAACGTCAAGCAGGACCCAGTTGGATCCCACACACGATCTCACATGAAAACATTTAGCACATTGCATGGGCTAAAATAGAAAAAATGCATGCATCTATCGAATTGCAAGAGAATTTGGAAAAATATTTGCTTTCTTAAATGTGAAATGCCTCTTTGCATTTTCATGTAGGGTGCTTTGCTATGTTTAGACTTCCATCTGAGAAATCTATAAAAGAGCATTCACCCCTTCAATTTGTACCCCTGCATTCTTTATCTCTATGATTTTTATTACTTGGTTTTTCGTGTGTAAGGTCTTACAATCTCAATCATTAGTGTATACTTACAATCTCTTGAGCTTTGAGTTTTTAGTCTTCAATATTCCAAGCAATGAAGTGTTGCCCATTTTTTGACCCTCCAAGTTATTCCACTTCCATTATGTTGGGTTGCTATGAAATATAAGAGATAGCAATGCTTCTACTATTTTATGCAAGGGAATACCCTCATTTTGGTGACTAGACTGACCCAACAAGCTTTTGCAATAACACACCCAATCCATTGACAAGACCACAAATTAAACTCAAACATCACCCCCGAATTGGCCTCAAAAATATAGTCATAGAAAAACGGTCGTCTCAATCAAAGATGACCCGTAGGCAAGATCATCCTACCCTAAAATGGCCTCTGGTAGAGATCAGTTTATTTTCTTTTTCTTTTAGTAGGGTTTAGCATAACATATTTCCTGCTTTTTATAGTAGTCATGCATTTGATTCGATTTTATTTTAGTATTCATCATCATTATATTGAGCCCTATCTTGAAGGGATATACAGATGCTATTATCTACTTTGATTTTCCTTATATGCAGGTTACAGGTTTCCACAAAAGGACAAAGGAACGCAAGAATCTGAGCATCGAGCTCCAAGCGACGATTCCAAAAACCCACTCTAACACTTGTTGTTGTGAGAAGACCTTGCAAAGTGTGCCACAATTCATTTAATAAGGGATGAAACCCTCATTTATTATAGTGATTGTATCACATCATTGAACTCCCTCAAGGGGACATTTGTAATACACTCTAAAGATTACTATTAATGTAAAGGACTCGACCCGCTTGTTCTTAATTCTTTATCATTGTGTATTGGTTATATATGTTCTTGTTCATTAATGATTTACGTTTATCATTAAGTTTTATGTTATCAGTGCACTGGTTTTTGAGCATATTAGATAATATCCAAGCTTTATTATAATACCACTATGTGGTGATGGTGTAATATGATTAGGGCCCGTTTCAATTCCATAATGTAATAAATTCCAACAACATGCACATCCCAAGAATTGGCATCTAGTTTTCTAAAGTTAAGAAATATATTATTTATTGATTCTCGATACTACTAACATATTTTTGGAATCCAATGTCTCATCTTCAAGTTGTTGGCTATTTAAGCCTTACTACCACAAAATATCACAAGTACCTCAATATAAAAGCCATAATATTAAATTTCAAAATATAAATATATGTAGAGTAGAATTATATATGAGTAATTTAATATGTATATCAAGGCTAATATAATACTAAAATAAATATTCACTTGTAACAACAAATATGAATAAAAATGGCCTAAATCATTCATGAACTATGCATGAAGAAAAATTACAATATTAATTGCTCAAATATGTATACAAGCTTTATTCCCAACTCAATCTCCATTACAATCAGATTACTCTTTTTCAGATCTTTTTCGATGCTTCTTTATGGAGCATTATCTCCATAATATAGCCATAGTAATGTGACTCTTCAAGTACTTGACTATTGCTCTCCATATGACAAGTCCCATGACCTTTGGCTTATCATCTTGCCACTTGTATACTAGACTCTTTACTTTCTTCTTACATGCACACTTGACTCTATGAAACTTGCACATTCCTACCTAATCTAAGACACTTGTGCACATCCTCACATTACATATTTGCACACTTACATATATGACACTTGTACACATTCTCTCAATACACACTTGCACTCTAACTTGCATGAAACCTGTGCATTTCCTACACATTGACACTTACATGAAAGGGAAATATAAATCACACTCCTAAACTAAAGACTCAATCCTAATCTATTATATATTTATAATTGTACCATGAAGGTACCATAGGGGTACATTAGCATGTACCAAATAATATAATATTCCTCAACACCCCCTTGTATTAAATTATTTGGTTATTAAAGACTTTAGTATTTAATCTTGGTCTTCATCTTCAATCTTCAATCTTCATGTGATCTTGCATTGTTAATGATCTTCTACTTGAGACCTAGCTTCAACTTCATTCTTGAGCTCTACTTTATCTGGTTCATGAATTTCTTGAGCTTCTTCCTTGGATTCTGATGTATATGTTTCATTCCTAGTACTACAAGATAATTTTGGACTATATTTGATCCATTTTCCTTTTTCTTGTTTATCAAAAACTTAATCATTAATTTGATCTTAAGATTAAATTTTTTTCTTCAGTTTTGCCTTGCATTTCAAAAATAGAATATTTTTCACTATTGTTAGAAGTTGCTTTAGAAATAAGCTTTTGAAGAAAGTTGTTTAGTATGAATAAAATCATTCTTTTAAATATCCCATAATATTTTCTTTTGTACCAACAAAATACTGGAGAATGAGATTTTCTTCCACAAAATTTACATGGATAGAGATTCCAATAATTTGCTTCTTCATGTCCAATTCTATTGCAATAATTACACTTTAATTGAATGCAATGTCCTTTCTTTGATTTATACTTCCTTGCTAGTACTTTGAGTTCTATTTTATTAAGAAAACAACATAGTAGTTTATGCACAACTAAGGCCTTTCTTCCTTTATTTTCTTTATAAATATGATGCATGTTTTTGGATTCCATGGTACTCAAAGTAGTTGTAGATTATGTTATAGAATTTATATTTCTAGTTTGTGATTTCGTATCAATAATATCTAGCTTTGAATCCTCAAGTGTATTTCTATGCCATATTGGTATTTTATTTTTCAAATCTATGAAGATTTGAGTATCAATTATTAACTTGTTTACCATTTCTTCACTATCCTCACTAAATGCATTTCTAATAATTTTTTTCATGATTTATTTGTAGCAATCCTTATATATCTCATGTTTAATAAACACTTAAATATGAAATTTGCAATTCTAGTTTTTCTATCTTTTGATGTAGAAATCCTTTTGTCTCCCTAATAAATAAATTTGCAAAATTTCAATTTTCAAAAAATCAAAGTTTTTAAAGTTTTCAAATTTTCTAAAAATACTTTAAAAACTTTCAAATAGTTTTAACTCTTCAAAAATACTTCAAAACAAAAAACTTCAAAATACTTTAAAAACTATCACTCCTTATAACTCCTTTCCTTTCTAATAAATTTAATAAACTTCAAAAATCTTAATAATCAAATTCTTAAATAAACATTGTTACTCCACATATTTCAAATATAATATAACCTTTCAAAAAAATAAAATGCATAAACCTTGTAACTTTGAATTGGAATGTTTTTCAAACTTATTTCATTCCCATCAAAGATAAAATGCACTAAATTGTAAACGTCTATTCGTTACCTAAGAAAATGTCAACAAAATTATAGTTTCTTAGCTCCTTCATTTATACTTGCAATGTTAGGTGAATTTAGAATGTTTAACATTCCTTAATGTTTGTTATTCCACCTTATTATATTCTAGTTTGTTGTTGTTGTTTTTTGGTTCACATTCTACATCACTTGGGATAAACAAATTCTTGCTCCTAGTGATGACCTCAAATATCTCATGGTGGCTTAACCTTAGGAGGCTCATCCATTGTTGTATCATCTTACAATGATCCTTTCCTTGGCATCTAGATCTCCAATTGCTCACTCCTCTTTTAGTTTATCCTCTTGTGGTCTGTTGTCTAGTTTGATCTCAAACTTCCTTCTTCCTGATAGCTCAATAGAACATTTATTGGAGGCTTGGCTCACTTTCTAATGATAATATGTTCTTTGGAGGCTTGACTTGCTTTCTAATAACAACATGTTCTCTGGCTTATTTTTTGATAGTAGCACATTCTCTAGAGGCTCAACTTGCTTTCTAATAGCAGCATGTTCTCTAGAGGCTTGACTCGCTTTTTGATGACTTATCTTACCTTTAGAACTCTTTGGGTTCTTACAACTCTTCTCCAATGCCATATGTGATTTTTTCCTATCATCTTATGTGCTTCTCTTTAGCACCTTTTGAATGTATGTTGTAGTGCCTCACGAGCACCTTGTTGTAATGTCTTACGATCATCTTACAAACACTTGCCTTCACACCTTACGAGTGCATGTTGATTCATTTTTGGTGCCTTACAAATACATTTTGTTCTATGTAGTGCTTTATAATTACTTTGTTGTTCTATACTGTGAAGACAAGAAAACGATACTTAAATAATAAAGAAATAAAATAACCCAAGGAAATACAAGATTGCACAAACAGATAAATTTATTCAATAAATGAGGGGAGCTAATAAACTCCTTTTGATACAATTTGTACTCAGTGAGCCTTTGATACAAAGATTTACAATACGCTAGGGTTCTCCGAAACCCTAGCTACAACAATGAAGTGTCTTCAAATAGTGTGTCCTCGCTTCCAACAAAATGAGTGGGCTTTAGGTATCCAATGTCGAACCACTCCATCTTCAACAACCATTCAACAATAAATAGAATCTACAGACCTGCATGCACACAAAAAAAGAAAGAGGTTAATAACACCTGTGAGGGCTCCATAGTGTGAGACCCTCATATATCAATAAACCCTAACAAAAAATAGATCAAATGGTATGCTAAATATACATATCATGTAACAGAATAAAAAAAATGATGATATACCTTGCTTGTGATGATACCTTGTTTCATTGTTGCAATTTTGATAGCAGATGACGTGATGCAGCAGACTCTGACTCATGTTTCTATTATAATAACAGGATCGGACGTGCACTTGGTAGGCTTTGGTGCGAGCTTTGTAGGCTCTAGTGTGCACCTGCGGGATACATTAGGCTCTGGAGAGCACCTGTAGAATACATCAGGCTCTAGTGAGCACTTCGTAGGCTCTACAATGAGCTTTGCAATCTCGGGAGGGCGCCTGTGGGTGAGGGTAAATTTTACATAAGCATATTGCGATGATGGGAGGGATGCAGAGGATGGGAAATGATGGAGACGATGGAAAATGGTGAGGGGATGGATGTGGAGGATGGTTGGAATAGTAGAAGTCCTATTGGCTAGCTAGGGCTTTGGATTTTTAGGGCTCTATCTTTCTATTTCGCTAGGGCTTCGCCAATGACCTCTTTGAGATGCCAATTCTAATATTACGGTTCCAGAGTTTGAGCATTTGCAAATACCCTTATTTATAATCCAACCTAGGGTTTTAGCCTTACACTTTTGATTGTGTGGCTAAGATTAAATTAGATCCTAAGGTTGAGATTAATTTTTAGATGTGGCATGGATTAATGAAGATAGACGGTGGAAGTTAGATAGGATCGGACGGTTGTGGTTAATTGAGTTTATAAATATATATTTTATAATAAATATGTTATAATATAATATAAAATATTATATTAAATATAAAATAATATTAAAATAATCCCAATTGGGTTAGGAAATGGTGGGAAAGGGCTAAAGTGGACCTTTTGAAGGTGGGAAAGGTGTAAAGTGGGCCTTTTGAAGGTGGGAAAGGTGTATGGTGGACCAGTGGGTGGTGGGATGGTTAGGATGGAGGATTAATGGCTATAATTTGGTGTCTACATATACCTATTTTTGTACCATGTTGCATGAAACACAATATGGTGCAAAAATACGAGACACCTGCTTGGGCTATGGGCACAGAAGCAACTTCTCTCTGTCGTTGGATTTGAGCACTAATGTTGAAGACAAAATAATAAATAATTTTTGGAATTTTGTAGCTTACCCCAATTGGAAAATGAGTTATGAATGTATCTCACAAGCCAATTGAAAACATTTTGTGCTAATAATGAATGATGTGGTGAATGTGTGCCATTGATGAATGAATGGTGTGAAATGCAATATGATTGTGAACGATATGAATGATGTAAAATGTGATACCATTTATGCCCCAACGGTGGAAAAAATGGTTTGGTGTATAATACCATGTGATTGTGAATGATATGAATGATGTAAAATGTGATACCATTTATGCCCCAACGATGGAAAAAATGGGTTGGTGTATAATACCATGTGATTGTGGACGATATGAATGATGTAAAATGTGATACCGTTTATGCCCCAACAGTGGGAAATGGGTTGGTGTATAATACCATGTGATTGTGGATGATATGAATGATGTAAAATATGATACCATTTATGCCCCAATAGTGGGAAAGGGATTGGTGTATAATACCATGTGATTGTAATATGTATCCTATCATGGGAAATCATAATCAAATTGTGGTTGCCCCAAACTTTGGGATGATTCAATGTTGTTGAATAAGATATCGCAATGGTGTCATTGAGTATGCAATTTATGAAGATGCATGATGACTAAGTCAACGTAGGGATGGGGTAGTGATTGTGGAAATTTCTTCACCAATTCCATAATGGAACCAATCAACCTATCGATATGTCATGTATGGTGACTGTTGTCAAATTAATGAGTGTTTGTGATTTTGATTATCCATGTTTTCGTGCCCCACGAAAAAGGGCATCGGCTTTGAGCAAATTGTTCTTGGCAAATATGTACTCAAAATGTGAGGTGCCAAATATGATTGTGATCTTTGATGATGTGATAATGGATGATGATCATTGTCAAGTGTCCTTATTGTATATTATTCATCTTACCGAATTGCATGGATGACCATCACTGCAATCGCCAAGTTTATAGAATAACCTACTAGATACGAGGTTCATTTAACTCCGATTTTTGCACAATTGTATGTGATGATGAAGAATATAATGTAGAATGATCATATGTGATTTTTGTGAAAATTTGGATTGTTTTGCTACATTTTGTGCCTCAATTAGCGTATTTTTAAGATTTGGTTTATTCTCAAAAATTATGCCTGTAAAACGATTTATGTTTTTACAAAACCTGATTTTAGGATGTGCATGATGTGTGGATGAAATTTGGTGAAATTTTGAGGAGGTAAGCTACCATTTTGATCAATTTTTTCTTTGTTTCATTTTGTTGCCAGGCGTGCAAATGTGCTTGGGTGCACCCGTAGGCGCCTAGGCGAGCGTACAAATTTACAGGTATAGACATGTGCCTGAATGCACTAGGGAAAGTTATAAATAGATTTCTGAGTGAATCATGAGGCTGACTTGTGCATTTTGGACTTTGAGAAGCTACGTTTGAGGAGTGGAGTGGGTTTGTGAGCTTAGTGAGGCTAGTGAGAATTTGCACGAAAGCTATGGTGATGGAGGGATCGAATGCTACTGGTGGAGCTGAGGCACCATTTGCCCCGGTAATGTTTAAAAACACTTTATCTCTTGTGCATTTTTTTGTTGTTAATTTTTTTTGTAATAGTATTAATGAAATTGTTTGTTGGTGTAGTTGAGGGACATAGAGCCTCAACATCGGTTCTCTCCTCTCGTTCCTGGGATGAGGAAGAAGTTGATGACTGATGACTAGGAGTTATTGGGGAAGGCTAGATGTGGTGAGGGTAAATGAGGGATATCTCTCATCATTGATAGAGAGATGGGACCTGATAGGGGGATGTTCCACCTACCGACTGGGGAGGCTACTATTACGCTTGAGGATGTATACCGCATTCTCAAGGTGCCAGTAGAAGGGGATAAGGTGGTAGTTGGGCATGATAAGAAGGTGGAGATGGAGCAGATTTTCAAGGACCTATGGTGAGAGGCACAGATGGGGGATGGGGGTATATGCTATCTAAGCATGTACAAGGTGAAGGAGCTGGATGCACTCCTCGCCTTGATCATGTTTGTGCTAGCAAACATAGTGCTACCTAATAGCACTGGTTGTAGGTTCCCTTGGAACCTATTGGGATTGGTGAGTGATCTATTGACGAATCCTCAAGAGTATGCATGGGCACCTACCTTATTGGCGTAGTTATATCGAGAGTTATATGAGGTGATTCAGAGGGAGAGGAAGGGGATTGGATGTAGCTTCCTTCTATAGTGTTGGTCTTGGGAGCATTTTGTTGTGGCTCAGCCCGAGGGGTTGCCATGTGAGTCATGGAAAATGGGGGAGCCCTATGCTAGGCGATGGGTAGTGGCAGAGGAATTTTAGCCAAGTCGAGAGGTTCATACCGACCAGTGGTATTGGGATATGTGGTCGAGATTGACTTGGGCAGACATGATATGGAGGCCATGGTGTGGGGCTCGATGGGATGGTTATGGGGAGTAGTTGTGTTGGGTGAGGCAGGCTCGATGGTTGATTGGGTGGTGAGATGAGGAGGTGGAGTACTTTCAATACTCGTGGATGTTGAGGCAGTTTGGGTTGCCTCAGGATGTTCCTATTGAGTCGGTGTTGTATCAGCATCGATGGGTGGAGTTGGGGCTCCCTTGTGCAGAGCCATGGTGGGTGGTGGTTGAGGATGATAAGGAGATGGAGGTCCCCAACATAGATGATGTCGAGGTGACTCTGGAGTATGTGGAGTGGTTTGGTGCCCAACCAGTATGGGTACCAAAGGTTACAGGTGATGAGGTGGTAGTTGTGGGGTCAGTGTGACTCCAAAGATGATGAGGGCTCAGCAATCAATGAGTCAGAGACGGTCGAGGGAATCGGCTCAGCAGACTCCATATATGGGGTCGGAAAAAAATGAGAGGGAGGATTATGAGGGGATGGGTGAGATCTCTAAGGTGGAAAGGTTGTAGGCGAAGCTGGAGCAGCTTCATGAGGAGTGCAAGGTTATGCTCGAGACTTATAAGGAGTCACTGGCTACTATAGCTCGACTAAAGGTGAAGCAGGTGGCAACTATGGCTAGTGATCAGGCGACAATCATACGACTTCATGCATAGATGTTGGCAAAGGAGCGTCGGCATCATATGGACTTATGACATCTATGGGCTAGTGAGGCATATGCACATTCCTTGGAGGATGTGTGTATGCAAAACCATATTACATTGTCAAATCCTCCTTCCTCTTCTATAGCTGAGTCATCTAGGCATACTGAGTCTAGGCATAGTACTAGGCTGAGGGCTCCTACTAGGTCTCAAGGGTCCTCTCATGGACATTAGCTTAGTGCTTAGATGCACTATTTTGTATATGAGCCTTGGTGCTCCCTTGTAGCCTTTTGGAATTTATTGTATATGCGATATTTATACATATATATACATGGCTTTTATTTTTGTGTTACATTTTGTGTGTATGCAATATTTATTTTATGAATGGTTTATGCATGTTTTATGAAAAATGTTTTGATGGAATGCTTTATGAATGCCAACTAATAATGATGTATATGCATAATGCTTTATATGGATGTTTCATGCAAGCTATATGATGTGCTATTGATGATAAATGCAAGTAAATGTATAATGAATCTAAACTATATGAGGGGAATGCATGGTGTTCGAATGATCTTTTATAGTTCAAAAGTTTTATTGGCCATTGTTCTTTGTCCATTGTTTTCCAGTTGGAGGTACCCAATTTAGTGGCTTTATGCAATTTGAACTTGTAATGAAGGCATGGATGTTGATATGGAAGATGACATGGATGTTGATATGGAAGAAGACATGAATGTTGATATGGAAAACTGAGATATTTTCAAAGACTCAAACATATTAGTGTCACTAACCAAACTCACTAGGTTGTCTAACTTTCTTTAGAACCAAATGTGTGTGCGAGTGATGTTCAATTACCGAGTCTTGAGCAAGACAATGACCCTATCCAACCAAGTACCAGTGTGTGTGCATGTGAAGTTCATTAACCCATTATGATTGGTTTTAGGCATGACCTATTATGGAGATGACCTGAGGCTAGCCTGTCCTTATGTGCATTCAAAGGTCTCCCTTTTTGGAGGAGAGACATGTCACCTCGCATGACCTTACTCCACTTCCAATCAAGCATTTATATCTCTAGTGGATATTCACTTCATAGTCCTATGGGATTGATCTTTTAGGCCTTGGGGACGACTACCCATCCTAGTTAGGGGCATGTAGTACGAATCCTTATGACTTTAGGGATCAAGGGTATTTGGGATTTTATTTATTAATTTTGTATAGAGCTTTGGGGAATAGGATTCTCAACCGAGGTGTGATGAGAATTTTGATCCTATCCTTACTACTTCGTGAAGTATTCAATGATGGTGATGATGAATGTATGTTTTCCCAAAGAGGAGGATGAAATATTGCTAGTTAGGTCTAGGCCCCATTGTGAAAAGGGCCAGAGACTTTGTATTGGCTATAAATTTTGTGATGGTACGTGAGTTAAATTGGGACAATAATAACCCATGCTTAAAAGATGCTTTACATTTATGTTTGGCCAGAGACTTTGTATTGGCTTTAAATTTTGTCATAAATTTTGCAATTTTTGACATATGTGCAACAGTCGTGTTCCATTGTGGGACAATAATAACCCATGCTTAAAAGATGCTTTACAATGGCTATTCCACTAAAATGACCACCACAAGTACCATCATGGGCTTCCTGTATGGCCCTTTGGGCCTCCCCATGTTTGAGACAACAAAGCAGGATTCCATCATAACCCCGTTTATACAACACATCACCCAAGAGAACAAAACAGGCTACTCTTTGCTTGAAAACATGTTTGGCAGATTGAGACATGTCTACTGGGAGTGTTCCAAATTTTAAGAAGGCTACTATTGGGCTTGACCAAGACTCACATGATTACATATGGATAAAGCAAACGTCTTGTCCATCTTTTGGGTCAACGCACACAATGGTTGCTTTAGATATTGTTGAGATTATTAGGGGTTGTACCTCTCCTAAGTCATTCTTTGGAATCAAGGATCCAAGATAGGCCATTGCATCTACAAATATATTAGTCAAACGAGGTAAGTTATTGATTTCATACCATTCAAATGTTGAGAGCAATCTCATTTCTACTTCATGATAAATTTTAATGGTAGGCTCTTTGCATTGGTATTCTCTTGTTACCTATTTCACTATAAGTTGAGAATCCCCAAATATTCAAATATGCATAATACCCATTAGCTGATTGAAGACCTAATATTAAGGCTTCATACTCTATTGTGTTATGATAAGGGGATAGGAATCCCCTTTGGTGTATGAAATACAACTCTCGCACCTTGGTCTTTCTCACACTTATATCCATCAAACAATAATGTGATATCGACATCTTCCTTGAGAATGACATCGTTTTCTACTTTAGTGACTGAAAATACCAAATCATCTAGGAGCTCAATAATCAAAGGATGATCACTAGGTAGCGGAGCTTTCGCAAGTTGATCGGCGATAATCTAACTTTTAATGGATTTTTAGCTAATAAATTTGAGATCAAATTTTGTGAGTAGCATTATCCATTTAGCGGTACGGGTGTTGTTATACGTGTGAGACATCATATAATGTAGAGGATTTTCTCTAGCTATGACATAGGTTGTTTGACTTAGCATATAATGGCATAGCTTATTAGTGGCCAAGACCACTGCTAGGCATAGCTTTTCTACATAAGCGTATCTTGTTTCATAACTTACCAATGTTCAACTAATGTAATAGATTGCTTTCTCTCAATTTTGTTCATATTTTTGTGCAAGCATCATCCCTAAAGCAGCCTCTGTGGCTGAGACATATAGATGAAAGGGAGCCCTGGCCTAGGAGGAGTTAAGACTGTCGGAGAAGTTAGGTATCACTTGATGTCATCAAATGATTTTTGACATTCTTCTGACCATACTAATGACATCCCCTTTTGTAGTAAGTGGTTAAACGGTCTACACTTATCAAAAAGTTGTGCAATGAAACATTTGATTGATTGAATTTTGCCTTGCAAGCTACACAATTTCTTAATGTTGGTTGGGATTGTCATTTCCATGATGGCCTTGACCTTGTTTGGGTCCACTTCAATGCCTCTTTTGGAGAAAATAAATCCTAAAATTTTACTAGAGGTAACACCAAAGACACACTTTTTGGGATTTAACCTCACCTTGTATTCTAGAAGTCGATCAAAAATCTTTTCCAAGACATCAATATGTTCTTGTCAAGTTTTATATCTAGCCAAGAGATCATCGATATAATATTCGATGATTTTATGCATGTAATCATGAAAAATATAAGTCATGGATCTTTGGTAAGTAGCTCCTGCATTTTTGAGACCAAAGGGCATAACCTTAAAATAAAATGTTCCCCAAGGTGTTGTGAATGTCGTTTTGTGTTGGTCATCAAGATTTATTCAAATTTGGTTGTATCCTGAAAAATCATCCATGAGGGAAAGAATTTCGTGGCCTGCACAGGTGTCAACAAGAGTATCAATGTTTGGAATAGGGAATTCATCCTTAGGATACACTTTATTTAGATCTCGAAAGTCATTACACACGCGTATCACCCTGTTGGGATTGCAAACAGGTACCATGTTTGATAGCCACTCAAGATAGTCAATAGGAATGATAAAATGTACGTCTAATAGCTTTTGTATTTCCTCTTTGACTATGAGTGCCATAGTATGATGCATTCTCCTAAGTTTTTGTTTGACCGACTTGGCATCAAGATGCAAGGTGAGATTATGGACAATAAGGTCAGGGTCAAGGCCAGGCATATCCTTGTAGGACCATGCAAACACTTCTTTCTTTTTCTTGAGGAGAGCAATGAATTGCTTTTGTTTGTCGAATGTTAAACTTTTTCCAAGCTTGAAAACTTGGGGATTGTCGGGATCCAAACTAAGGTTCACATCGATTGTATATTTAATGGACATGTGTAAGTCTTCCTCAAGTTGATGTGGTGTTGGGATCAGATTTATGTCGTCTAATATGTCATCCAACTTTTCTTGCTTATCCCTCCCTAACTCTACCTGAAAGACCTCAGGACCTCTAGTGGAAGGTGATGTGGGTGAATGTGGCGATGAAGGAGGAATATAGCTGGCTGAAGCCCTTAGTAGATCCTCGAATAGGATGAGCTCCAAAAAGGAGGGTGGGGAGGAAATTCGGTCCAAGTCAATAAGGCTAATGTCAATTGGAATTGGCCTAGCTAGATCATATGGATTATGGAGCGGGGTGAATAAGTCAATAGGATTCATATTGACTTAGTGGAAGGAAGAGTGGTTTGGATGGATGAATGGATGGAATGATTGGATCTGAACTGATGTCAAATGGTGTTATCCCTATAATAAACATGGCATTAACATGAGCAACGCATTTTTTTTTTTTTTTGGGTTTTTTTTTTGTTTTTTTTTTAAATATGTACATATGTTACATTTCTTGGCTCATGTGTGGGGCTCGAGGTGGATTTCTTGGTGGTTCCGCTTGTTCTTATGGAAGAAGCAAACGAAATATGGAATGATGGATGGGTAACATTTAAAAGTAAAACTCTTCTTGTTGGGTGATGGGGACAATGGGATGTGACTTCTCTTCAGAATCGTCAGAAGCATTTGACATGACTTCAAATTCTTCATAACTTTCATTGTTGAAATCAAAGGCGGGATAGGAGAATTTTATGGGATCATCTTCATCTACTTCGTCAATGCAAAGTTATTGAAGTGCCTGTTCAAGAGAGGAAGTTGAGGGTAATGGGTGGATGGGGTGATCTTCATAATTGAGGTTAAGCTTTTTAAAGGCTTGCTCAAGAGAAGAGGTGGAATACAATGGGGTATAGCCTAAACTAAAACGATCATGGGTGCCTCTATATGGGATATCTAAGATATCATGCATCCCTTTCTCATGGGAACCTAGACCTTGACCTTGACCTTGCCAATTGACCATGTTAAAATATCGAGCTCGAAACTCCTCTATGTTAGGTATATTGGCATGCCTAGGCTCTTGTGGTTCTTCGAGTGGGTTTGCCCCAGTTGAACAATCCAACCCTCCATAAATAAATTTAATGCTATTTGTAGTTGTACTCATGTCATAAACAGTGCCTATGGATAAATAACAGTCTCAGGGACATCTAAAATATTTATTTGTTGGAATGTCTAGGGGTGTGATGGTGACGTCTTGGACCACATATTCACCTATACTAGGATTGGTGATGTGGAATTTGACTTGGGATGGTGTGGTTGATGGTGGGGACTTAGATGGCTCTAGATTGGTTATGGATGGTGGTGAATTAAATATGTCATAATCCAAGAGTTTGACTTGTGAAACATCGACCGATGGAGTGGGATTGTATGGCGGTGTAGAATTAGAAGATGGAGGATGGGGTAATGATGAAACAAAAGAAGTGGTTGTAGAAGAAGGGGTAGATGTGATGTACGATGTGCTAACAGTAGACTAACTATGACCACATGTACAAGAAGAAATGGATGTTTAAGGAGGTGATGTGATGGGTAGCTCCTCTAAGATGGGAGCTTTAGAAGAAGATGTAGATGGATTGGAATAATACGAATTAAGAGATGATGTGGATGAATTTGATGATGGTTCCAAGAATAAATGGGTGGAAGGTAACATGGATTCATAAGGATTTGAAATAAAATTACAATACTTAAAAGGTTCGACATCCGTAGGGATGCAATGGACTTGTCCATCATGAACATATTTCAAGCATTGGTGGAGAATTGAAGGAACACATTTCATTTCCCTCATCCAAGGTCTACCAAGGAGTATATTATACGCCATGGATCCTTCCAAGTTGTGAAACATGGTGTGCAACGTTCTGGCTCCTACTTCTATAGATAAAACAATAGTGCCAACTATGGTACACAAAGCATCATTAAATGCTTTAAGGGTGAATGATAATTTGGAAATGTGGGATGGAGGTAATTTGAGGTGGATAAGGGTAGCGGTAGTAATGATACTGATTGACGAACCGGTATCAATAAGGAATATTTTGAATGGAATCTGTCTATTAGGGCCATTATGTGCAATGGATGGTTGTATCGCTCAAATTTTTTTGCATCCTTACCTTCAGGCTATAGGATCCGTGCCCGGAAGGAGGATGGGAAAAGGATGTCGTGGTACCTCGGACTGAGAGGACTTGCGAAGGTCCCGCCTCTCAAGGGAGGTGTATATTGGTGATTTTTCGACGGATGGTGGGTTCACCAGGAAACATTTAATGGCAGTTTCCACGCCTAGGTTTGGAATGTGTTTTAATGTGTTCGTTTTTAGCCTTAAGCATTCATATCCTAGGTTTGGCCAAATGAATCTAAATTAATCTATATGAAAGTGCAGATTTAATGAATACAAAAAATAGATTTAAAGACAAAAAACAGAGAAATTACAGAAGATAAAAGAAGAATACCTGATCCGGATGTCTGATGGAGATTCTGATGTTTGAAGCAGTCAGGATCATCTGGAATTCGATAGAATCATCTGAGATCAGACAAGATCGTCTGAGATCTGACGAATTCGTCAGACGAATTCGTCAGAGACCTGCAAACAGAAAAATAGATGCAAAATACAAAGAATACCACTATGATAACAGAGGGAAACAACACAAAATGACAATATGAATACTAAACAATAGTTATGAATAGAAATTCAAACAAATTATGATATTCTAATGAGAAATTATGATCTTATCATGCAACTTAAGCTATATGGGTGAACTCCAAATGCAAAATAACATAAAATACTGAATAAAATTGCTAATTACAACATAAAACAGCAAAAAAGGGGAGAAGAAATGCAAACTTCAGGCACTGATTGCCTCAATGTTGACTGCAGTCGAAATCGTCCCACATTGGTATGAAATCGTCTCTGATTCGACAGGATCGCCTCCGATCTGAACAGGTTCATCGACGACGATGAAATCTTGCTCCGGCTGAAAAACACTAAGGTACCTGCAACAAAATTGGTATAGGACTACTGCAAGTGTGAATTTGGGATGATTTAACGTGTATGAAGTTAAGTTACGGAGAATTTCAGCCAGGGGTTGGGAAGGGAAGGTCCTAAGGATTAAATAGGCTTAGGGGAGTAGTTAGGAGGTTGGAGATCATCCCTATTTGGGAGATCTCCAACGAGGGAGGGTCCCTAACGGCGCAGACACGCTTCTGCCCGGATTAGAGGCCCGTTGGAACAGAAGCTAATTGTGAAAGATCAGTTTTGCGACAAGATCGTCTGGACGTCCTAGCCCAGACGAAATCGTCAGATCTGGGGCGATATCGTCTGATCGGCGACGATATCGTCAAACGGTCAAAACAACCTCTAAAAATGGCGCGAAAAAGGGGGAAACGGATTACCCGGCGGTTAACGGGCGGTTTGGGAGGTTAAAATTTGAATTTAAATTATTTACTAAGGTGAATGTAATTATTACAATTTCATTGCGCCAATTTTAGGGTGCTACATTTTGCCCCCTCTTTAGCGAATTTTCCGAAGAAAATGCGTTAAAGATGAGTTCTTCTCGATCTACGAGAAAGCAAAAAATTATTCCCATTTTTAGGCGACGATTCTTGGTCGAATCGTACGACAGCTTACTATGGTGCCCCCTCCGTGTTTTTACCCAAATCGAACGTTTGAGGTAAAAACGCGGAAAAGCAAAATTATTTTTGAATAAAATTAAGAAAAATAGGGTAAAACCCTAATTCATTTTTACTGTTCATTTTTACTGGTTTTAGAGCTCTGGAAGCAAAAATGGTGGAGACGACGCACAGATCAACAGAGGTCCGACGCGGTCTACGGGTAAGAGTCTAGACTTAACTAGAATGCTTTAATTTGATTTTACATGCTTTTTAGGTGAATTTTAGATGAATTTTGAGCATCGCGGCCGTTTTTGGGCCGTCGACGTCGTCGGGATGAAATCGTCCCGATTTCGATGAAATCGTCTCAATTTCGCCAATTTCGTCTAAGGGCGAAATCGGCGAAAGGGGGACGATTTCGTCAAATTAGGGACGATTTCGGCTTGCAAAATCGGAGACGATTCTGCTCAAATTTGGGACGATATCGTCCAATAGTGGACGATATCATCAATTGCATTAAATTGAACTTATTTTACTTGCATTTTTAAATACTTGAATTTTTTATTAATGATTGTTTGTTGTTTTGTTGTTTATGTTGCAGAGAGGTTTGCTAAAGAGCAGGGAATGGAAGTATGGAGGTTTGAGAGATGACTTGGCCGCTCTTACACAGGCAGAGCGGGATCAGCTAGCACAGGCCGGCTTACAGCATGTGGCAGAGATGCCACAGGTGTCTACAGATATGGGGCTACTGACGGCCCTAGCAGAGAGATGGTATCCGGGTTCTTCATATTTTTGGCTACCTACAGGGGAGATGACTCCCACTTTAGAGGATGTATGGAGGATTCTAAGAATCCCCATACAAGGACGATTGATCACTCCTACGGCCAATCAGGGCCATGCTATGGGACGATTGTGTGGTGACCCGAGCTTCGCCCTGGAGAAGGGCGAGTTAATATCGAGGCACTGCGTCAGATGCCTGGGGCATCTAGACTCACACGGGTTCTAGCTGGAGTAGTTGGTGGACTTCTGCTGTGCCACCAGAGCGGGTGCAGGGTGCCATGGATGCTGGCAGATGTGATCTATGACATGCGGGACCATGGGTACAGGTTCTCTTGGGGCAGTTTTGTACTATGTCGGTTGTACAGGATCCTATATGGGGTCGTGTACAAGGGCGGTCGATGTCTGGTGATGACATCGCTCCTACAGGTTTGGTGTTGGGAGCACATTGTAGTGCAGAGGCCGATAGGGCTTCCTCTGATAGGGATTGATGGGGAGAGGCCCCGAGTCTTCTACTGGTGGCTCCGGAGAGGGTCACAGTGGTGGATCGACCTTCCTATGTCCCGGAGACTGCTAGATGACCTAGTCCCAGACCAGATTACCTGGAGGCCATGGAGGGAGCATCCAGGGTGGGCCGAGGATGGACAGGAGTTGGCTCACGTTAGGCGAGTGTGCTGGCTTTGGATGGAGAGGGGAGAGGTGGAGCTCCACCGCTATGACCGAGTTTTGTGACAGTTCGGTCTACAGCAGGGGATCCCATCTCTCAGGGATTATGAGTTTTCTTGAACTGTCCGGGATAACACCACAGTGAGCGGGGCTCCAGACATGCAGCGCTTCTGGAGTCAGGACACGGATGATGCCCCCATTCAGCCAGTGGATGGGGATGACGTAGGAGTAGCCGATGGCTACGATGCCTGGTACGTAGGCATCCGCCCTCCTCGGATGACGAGGGCTTAGGGTCCGATTCATGTAGTTGTGCATCGGATTGGGAGGCGGTGCCAGGCGGCTATGGAGGCGGCCCAGGGTCACGGTGGGAGAGAGCTGAGGAGGCCGCATGCACAGGAGAGGCCACGACAGAGGGAGAGGAGGGAGGTGAGACCCCCTTCTCCACAGAGAGAGAGGCCACCATCGCTCGATAAGGGCAAGGGTGTAGACACTAGGGAGAGCAGCGAGACAGCTACTCTCCGAGCTGAGGTTGCCCGCTTGCGGGCTCAGGTGCAGACACTACAGGATGAGGCTACACGGCTCAGAGCTCGGGGCGGAGGAGCGAGCACTCGAGATTTAGCATGTGCTATCACCCAGATTACATTCTATCAGGCTCTATACTACCAGGCGGTGCCACAGAGCAGAGGGTGCCATTACCAGCACATATTGCAGAGCCTGTCATGATGGGGTCATCTAGGACATCATCACGATCGGCATCCAGGACTCACGGCACCACACGGACTACGATGGGGCCACCTCCTCCACCTCAGGGGGGGAGGAGATGAGGCTGAGAGCTCGAGGGGCTCTCGAGACACTACATAGAGGGTATTTGATTGAGGGGATTGAGTATGCCAAGATGTAGATTGTGGCATATCAATCCATTTTTGATATGATGTATACATATATTTGTGATATATATATATAGATGAGATATTTTTGATCATATGACTTGTGTTATGTATATGTTTATGATGCTTTTATGTTTGATTAATTAATTTGATAATTGGATTGAGGATTCATGAAATTATGTCATTTTGAAAATTTATAACTTTGATGTCATGCGGTAATATTTTAAATGAAATAATCTGATGTAACAAATTGGTTGTTTGTAATGTGATGTGGTAAAAAATAAAAAGAGACTTCTAACAATAATTTCAAAGGACATTGTCGCTATTATAGACCATTTCATGGAGTCGCTGCTCACTCGGTCGTCAAGCTAATCCCAGTTATAGAAATATTGTTAAAAGTAAAAGAGTGCTTAAGAGACTGTCTTAAGACTTTGGTGCAATGGTGAAAATGATGATGATGATGGTTTGTTTTTCAGATTTTCATAAAAAGAATAGTATGCATGAAATAATGATTTTTGCTAGGTATAAATTCCTAAGTGTGATAAAAGTTTTTGAATAATTCCTTAGGAATTATACCATCATTGCAAAATTGAAGGTTGACATAATGACATGAAATAATGAAAATGTGTTTGCTTTTTAAAAGCATAATTTGTGTAACATAATGAATTAAGTCATATGGTTTTCATGATTTTTAAATAAATGGGGAATAAAAATTGTTACAATGATTTGCGCTAGGCATAGAATATGTAGGTATAGACTTATACCATCATCGCGAAAATCAAAAAGAGATAGTTTTATTGCATGGTTGATTTTGTAATAAACAGAAAATATGAAGATGAGGACTTGCGCTAGGCATAAAATTCCAATTTTGGTTTTGGAACTATACCATCGTCGCGAAAGTCGACAAAAAGTTATATATATATATATATATATATATATGTTTTGATTGTATATTTTTGAAAGAAATTTTTGATTTTTCTATTATATAGTTGTCTTTATGGTAAACAATTGTACTTGAATTATTCCAAACAAGTTGCAAAAAGAATATTTCAAAGTATTTTGAAGACAAAAGTTAGATTTATAAGGAATCCCATGTGCATATGTGAATTCATTTCCGATCTTGATTTATCATAATGATACACAAAATCTCTCAAATACAAATGTGTGTGCAATTGCTTTGTGCATTTACCGGTTTTGAGCAAGATAATATGATACAAGTGATTTGAAGAAACCAAATAAGTGTTCATTAACCATGATGTAGATGCATATAACCATACTAGACTACTATGTAGGTCGGATTATCAAGAGCTAGCTAATCCATAAGCGAGACATAGGTCTGTACAAAAGAAGGTCGCTAATGTGACGGACATATCACCACGCTAGGAGTTACCCAAGGCCAAGCGAGGTTGGGCACAAACCACCTGTTATGGGGCTTACCTCACGGTTTTCGAATAATTGAGAATTCCAGGGATTCAAGCTCATCAACCCTTCTTTTCTTTTCAAAGGGTAGGGAAAGGGATTTTATTGCTTTCTTGCTTTCTGCTTTCTTTTGCTTTTCTTTTGAACTTTGCTTCTTTTTCTTTTTGTATTTTTTTTGCTTGATTTTTGAGATAGTGCTTGAAATATTGCTGTAATGATATAAAATAACATTTTTCTTTTCTCTTTTTTTTCTTGAACTTTTCTTTTTTTTTTCTTTGCTAGGGATACTTGCTCGGATTAGCTGTAGAGCAAGGGATTTTTATTCTGGGTAGGGGTGAGCTTGTCCTTTTGCCAATTCTCAAAGATTCTAGACCATGTGCATGATAGGATAGCAGGGGAAACTTTTCGCTCAAGAAATCACTTCTACTATGTAGCAAAACATGGAAATTACAAATATAATCATTTTATTGTGAAAAGATGTGCTTGGTTTAAGTAAATAACAAGATCAATTCTCTATGCTCAAACTTTATTTAATTGAATTTTGTGGACTTTGATATAAGAGAGATTAGTAATCATGCCGAGATAAAATCAAGATATTTATTTTTGTGAGTGTGCAAGTGAGGGATTCCAAATAAATGCTAATTTATCCAAAATAATTTGAAACATATAACTGCAATATTTGTAAGAAAATATATATAAATACCTTTTGAGAAGTTTTGAGAATGTTGACTCTCTCTTTCTTCTTTATATTGTTTTGGTTTCGAAAGAGTCAAGCATATTGTTGTTTTTATATTTTTATCATTATTTTGTTTTTTGGTTTTATTTTTGTTTTTTGAACAAAAAATTTAACAAGTGCCATAAATAAATGCAACAAATAGTTTTGAAGATTTTGATGATTATGAATGTTTTTGGTGTTTTTGAATTTATAAATTTGAAAGAAATACAAGATAGTGATTTTGAATATTTTAAACAAATATATACAAGGATGAAATGACCAAATTTATACATAGTAACGTTTAAGATGCAAAATATTCATGGGTTCTTTAAGTTCTTTACCATCTAAGGTAGATAATTTGTATGCTCCTGATTCAAATTTAGCAATAATAATGTATGGTCCAAGCCAGTTGGGCTCAAATTTACCTTTAAGGTCCTTAGTTGCATTTGTATTTTTTTGGTTTTCTTTTAAAACAAGGTCGCCGATCTCAAAGGATCGATGACGAACTTTTTAGCATAAGATCTTTTAAGCTTGTTTTGGTAGGCACGAAGATGCTCCAAAGCATTGATGCATTTTTCATCTAGGAGTTCCAGTGATCGAGTCGCTGACCTCGATATTCATCTCCTACTTCGGTATCTTGAAGTAGTAGAGCCAAAGAAGGAACTTCTAATTCAAAGGGAAAAACTGCTTTAGCACCGTAAACCAAAACAAATGGTGAAGTTCCCGTGGGGGTTCGAACACTAGTTCGATAGGCCCACAAGGCTGGATATAATTGAATGTGCCAGTCACGGCCGGTTTTATTGACCAATATTTTGAGAATTTTGATTAAGGTTTTGTTAGATGCTTCTGCTTGACCATTACCCTGAGGATAATAGGGAGTGGACCAGCGATGTTGAATCTTATATTTTTGGCATAATTTTTTAACATCTTTATTTTTGAAACAAGTTCCATTGTCAGAGATGAGATTTGCAGGAATTTCGAACCTACAAATGATTTGATTAAAAATAAATTTAGAGACTTGTGTGCCAGTGCAGGAAGCTAAAGGCATAGCTTCAACCCACTTCGTGAAATACTCAGTGGCGGTTATGATGAACTTGTGTCCATCAGATGACACAGGATTGATTTTGCCAATAATATCTAAGCCCCATTTAGAAAAGGGCCAAGGAGATGAAATAGCCTGCAGCTCTTGTGCGGGCGCATGGACAAGGTCAGCATGTTTTTGGCACTTGTCGCAATGGCGCACATACTCATGTGCATCCGTTTCCATGGTAGGCCAAAAGTATCCTATCCGAAGGAGCTTTTTAGCAATGACGCTACCACTAAAGTGTCCTCCACAAGATCCATCGTGGGCTTCACTCAAGGCTAATTTAGACTCTTCTAAGTTTAAACATCTTAATAGGATACCTTCAAAAGATCTCCTATATAAAGTATTGCCAATTATTACAAATCGACTTGCTCGTCTACGTAATAACCGATCGCTGGTTTCTATTAGAATTGGCGGGGAAAGTCCCATTTTGGAGAAAATCAAATATGTCCGTATACCAAGGTTCAGGAGTAGTTTCATTGATTAGAAACACATCCAAAGGCTCTAAGCATGACTTATTTGAAGCGGGTTCCTGGAGTCGACGAATAATGATAGTGGCATATTCGTCATCTAACTCCAAGGGCAGGAGAGATGCAGCTGCGGCCATAGCATCAGCTGCACGGTTGCTAGTTCGAGGAATAGCTTCCAAGGTAACTTGATCAAATAGAGACATTAATTGTAAAACATAGGCCTTATATGGGCACAGTTTATCATCTCTGGTCTGATAAACTTCATTAATTTGGTTTATAACCAGTTGAGAATCACCAAAAACTAAAAGGTGTTTAATTTTTAGCGCTAAGGCAGCTCGTAATCCAAGGATTAGAGCTTCATACTCAGCAGTATTGTTGGTGCAAGCAAATGTCAATTTGAAGGACAGAGGAATAAGATGTTTTTGCGAGGATATTAAAATAATACCCGCACCAGCCCCACTCATGCATCGGGCTCCATCAAAGTATAAGGACCATTGTTCAATATGGTCTGCCTCTAATTGAAGGCATTCATCAGAAAACTCGATGATGAGGGGATGGGTAGACTCTAAGGGTGCAACAGCTAATTGATCTGCTATGATTTGACCCTTAACAGACTTTTGTCCTATGAATGTGAGATCAAACTCGCTTAGAGCAAGAACCCACTTGGCTGTGCGACCCGATAAATAAGGTCGACTCATGAGATACCTTAAGGGATCGTATTTAGCAATGACATAAGTTTTTTGACTAAGCATATAATGTCATAATTTTTGCGTAGCAAAAATGACTGCTAGACATAGTTTCTCTAATGTTGTATAGCGGGTTTCATAACTGATGAAGGTTCGGCTAATATAATAATTAGCACGTTCTCTCTTTTCATCATCAAGTTGAGCTAACATAGCCCCTAAGGCAGAATCTGAAGCTGAAATATATAGGAGGAATGGGCGATCGGGTTTAGGTGGTGAAAGCACAGGTGGATTAAGGAGGTATTGTTTGAGAAGTTCAAAAGCTTCTCTACATTCGGTGTCCCAATTAAAAGGGACATCCTTCTTAAGGAGTTTAAGAAAGGGACCGGTTTTGTCCGCCAGCTTATCGATGAAGCGACGGATAGCTTGAAGTTTACCTTGTAAACTTCGTAACTCAGATATATTAGTAGGTGCGGGCATATCAGTGATGGCCGCAATCTTGAGAGGGTCGATTTCAATACCACGTAAAGAAACTAAAACCCCTAATAGTTTGCCGGACTTAACTCCGAATATGCATTTTGTTGGATTTAATCGAATAAGATATTCTCGTAATCGATTAAAAACTTTTCTCAAATCATCTAAATGATTATCTTCAATAATAGAGCGAGCTATAATATCATCTACATAATCATGTAGGATATCATGCATCATATCATGAAAAATATAGGTCATAGCTCGTTGATAAGTTGCACCTACGTTCTTTAAGCCAAATGGCATCACTTTCCAGCAAAAGGTACCCCAGGGGGTAATAAAGGTTGTTTTAGCTTGATCTTCAGGAGCTATCCTGATCTGATTATAACCGGAGAATCCATCCATTAAGGACATCATCCCACTCCCGGCAGTAAAGTCAATGATTTGATCCATGTTTGGAAGAGGAAAGTCATCTTTAGGGCATGCAACGTTAATATCTCTAAAATCTGTGCAAACCCTAACTTTGGTAGCTTCTTTCTTGGTGACTGGAACTACATTTGAGATCCATTCAGCATAATCAATAGCTTGTATAAAGATAACATTCAAGAGTTTTTCTAACTCCCCTTTGACTAGCAGAGCCACTTTGGGATGCATTTTTCTAAGTTTTTGTTTAACGGGTTTAGCATCCGGATGGACCACTAGATGATGCATGACTACGGAAGGGTCTAGACCTGGCATATCTTCATATGTCCAAGCGAAGACATCTTCATACTCTTTAAGGAATGCAATGTATTGTTCTTGTTTTTCTTGACTTAATTCTGATCCAATATTGATTATGTGAGGATTATCCTCAGTTCCAATATTAATTTTAATGACGTTTTCTACCTCCATGTGTAGATCTCTTTCAAAATTAGGTGGGGTGGGTGAAACACCCAATTCTTGTAATTCTTGTAAGGTTAATTTAGATAATTCATCTTGAGGATTAGTGGCCTCAAGTTGGGCTATAGTTGGTATAGAACCATCAAAATAAAATCCATTGTGTAACATCTCTTCAACGGAGACATCATGGAAGATATCTCCTTCCAACTCTTCATCGAGGTCAGCAATCATTTTAGGATAAGCTATGGATAGCATGTTACATGAAAATGACTGATTTTTAAGAGGCAAATCATCACACCTATCCAAATAATCTTGATAACATATGAGATGATCATCATCTTCAAAAGGAAAGGGTTGACCCTTACTAGGAAATAGGCCCACACCACGACGGGCAAGCCACGGTTCTACCTCGAAAGGTTCTTTCATGCCATTTTGGAAAGGTCCCAAGCCTTTCCCTTTATATCCCATTTTAAGCATCATGGGTTTAGCTTTAATATAATCATTGGTAAAATAACACCGAGCGTATCCCTCATGATGAGTTTTGATATTTCGAGGGATTCTTCCCCAATCATATCCTTTATAAATGAAGGCACAACTCCCGACTTGGTAAGTACTTCCCATAGGTTGTGGGAGGCCCAAAGTACGAGGAGATGGCGGCAATTTATTTAAAAGAATTGAATCTTGCATGAAAGCATTTGTTTTTTCTGATATTAAGGTTGTGGATAAATCTGGTAAAAGTTCATCAGAAAGGGCATAAGATGTAGAAGGATTATTTCCTATATCTTGAGATGTGGAAGGTATGATAGTTGTGTTTATAGGTTTTGAATTTATAGGGATAGAACATGAAGGATTGGTTGTAGATTTAAGATCTTTTTGAGGTTCTAGAGTGATTTGTTTAGAGGATTGTTGATCTATATAGGAGGATGAAATTAATGGAGGGGAAATAGGTGAAGTTATGGGTGTGTGTTTCACAGTTTTAGATGAAAAATAAGAACTAGGATGTGTGGATGACAGAGCAGGGCAAAATTGCACTCCAACGGGTTCTGCCAAAGCACACATATCAAAGGGTCTAGGGTCACCATGGATAGTGACCAACTGATTTTTAAATTCAAATTTAACACATTGGTGTAAAGTTGATGGGACCGCTCGCATCGCATTGATCCAAGGGTGACCCAAAAGTATATTGTACGATGTTGGGCAATGTACAATAAACACGGTTGTTTCTAGGGTTCTAGGACCAACTTGCAATGGGAGGGTAATAACTCCACACGTTTCTTGTGTTTCGTCATTAAAAGCTTTGATAATCATATCAGTTTTCTTCATTTCATCACTTCTAAAGCCAAATCGTTGGTAGAAGTCAAAAGTGCAAATGTTTAGAGATGAGCCATTATCAATCAAGACTCGTTTGACAACTACATCTCCAATTAGAGCAGTAATGTATAAGGGATTATCCTTATGTAAACTGTGTTGTGGGATATCTTTATCCCGGAAGTCAATACAATCAACCTCTCGAGTGATGATAGTATTGGCCATAGCTTCAGGTTGGATGTTTTGAGGTACCATCATTTGGCTTAATGTAAGCATCAACTCATCCCTATGGGTGGGAGAGGATCTTAATAAATCCAAAAGGGAAATTCTGGCTATAGTATTGGACAATTGCTCATTAATATTGTAAGGGGGTTTAGGTTGAACATTAGGAGCATGATTCCCTTTATTGGGATTTTTCAAAACGAATGGAGCCGATCCATCATTCTGGTTTGGTTCTTGTTGGGAATTTTGAGCTTGTTGTCGGGTGACGACTCCGATGGTACCTACAATGTTATAGTGAAGACGTTGAACTGGTCTCGGTCTAGCATTGATGGCTTGTTCATTAGAAAGGAATATATTAGAAGAAGGTCGAGTAGTAACTCTTCTAGGAAATGGTTCTTCTGGAACCATAGCATCTGTGATGGGTTGAATAGGATCTGATTCATTTTCAGAACTATTCGATTGGTTTGAAGTAATGTCCACTTCACTTTCAGTATCTGATTCTATATCACTAGAATCAGAAGTTTGGAAATTATGTAAGGGCCTGGTCGTAACCAGGGATAAGGTTGTGTCAAATATTTGAGGATCCTGAACAGGTAATTGTCCGCTAATGGTTCCTACATATCGGGTAGGAGGGGGAACATTATGATGTTCGATTTGATTGGCTACCTCTTTACCATGTCTTGGTAAAGGGTGTTGAAATATGTCTAATGTTTGATTAGCATTTTGATTTTGATTTTGGGGAATGGTCTTTTGAGTATTATTAGGAGGGTTTTGTTTAGGTTGGAAGGCTTGCACTTCCATTTCATTATTATCAATCAAATCTTGTATTTTATGTTTCAACCTTTTACAAGCATTGGTAGAGTGTCCAGGTCCTCTATGGAAATCACAGTGTAAGTCAGCTCTGTATCCGGGTATAGTTGGATCAGGTTCCCGGATAGCTGGTAATTGGATCAAACCTCTTTCGAGTAATTGAGGTAAAATAGTTGATAAGGGTTGATTTAATCTAGTAAATTCTCGAGGAGGCTTATCAGGAGGTTTCAATATAAATTTTTTTGTTGTCTTCGTTGCATTGATATTAGCAACATTTTTGTTGTCAGTGACTCCATCACCGACAACTTGTTTGTTTTTATATTGATTTCTGGATGTTTTCTCATCATCCTTCTTCCTAAGTTGGCCTCTCCTAATGAGGGCATCTTCTACTCTTCGAGCTAAATCTATAGCTTGATCGAAGGTAGTTAAAGTAGCGATTGATAGCTCATAAGATATTTGTTCTTGTAAATTATTGATAAAAATGTCCAACATTTCCCTATAAGGTAGCACAAAGTGCAGTTTTCCTGTCAATTGCCTCCATCTAGCTAAGAAATCGGCAAAACATTCATCCTTGTCTTGTTTTAAATTGTATAGATCTTTAATGGTTACATGCCTCTCGATGTAGGCACTAAATTGATGGACAAATGATTCAACTGTTTCTTCAAAGTTTCTCAAAGAATGAGTGGGCAATTGATAGTACCACTCTAATGCCATTCCACCTAAACTTTTTGGGAACATTTTTAGTAATAGCAAGTCATCATGTGATATATCATGACATGCTATCCTAAACATGCGAAGATGCTCTATGGGATCTTCGGTTCCTTTATATATAGGCAAGATGGGCATGGGAAAATGCTTAGGGTATGGTTGAGCTACAACTATGGGATCCAAAGGTTGACTACATATCTCTCGATAATTATACGAGGGACGGTAGGGATCTATCTGGTCCATACGTGAAGCTAACTGTTTCACCATGGCTTCCAGATTACTAGTTTGCCCCCCATATTGGTTTGGTAGGGCATTGACATGGGTTTTATGGGCATATGATGGAGGGACATGAAGATTAGATGCCATGTTACTATTGTGTAAATTATTGGTAGGAAAAGTGTTATGAAGGAACTTTGAAGTTGTATTATGATGTATTCCAGATTGTTGAAAATTGGTATTTGGCTTCGTTTTAGGTTTTTGTTTACTTGAAGCATATTGCTCAATAGTTTGGCGGAATAAAGTAGTGAAGGAAGGTTTCTTTTGTGTGGGAATGATTTTAGGTTGAATAACAGGTTCCTTAGGAGGTTGGATAGCCTGTTGTTTTGACATGTTTTGCATCATAGTGACCATATCTGTATTGGATGGCCCAGCCTTATCACTTTCTTGATCAATGAACGACAAGGGATTAGTGCGCACATCATACATATATTCCATGGCTGCTTGAGTGTTACTAATTTGCCCTTTATCAATACGAACTGCCACATTAAGGGCATCAATATTATCACTGAGAAATTTCTGGAGATGATCTACGTTGTCAAAAGCAATAGTTCCATCTGGAGCTACTCTAGGGGATGAGGGTCCATCCTCTTTAACACTTCCTTCTTGTTCCTTATCTTCACCTAGGTCATCTTCTGGTTGAGCTAGAGTTTTTCCTTCCGAAGTTGGATCTTCAGGAAGGACATTTGGGTCTCTAGTTGTATCTTGTAACCAATCTTCTTCTTCTCCTAAAGTTTCTTTACCATTCCTAAGTTTAGGCATGGTGCTAAATTTTGATTTCAGCAAATATATATATATATATATATATATATATATATATATATATATATATATATATATATATATATATATGCAACAAGTTTAAGAGGTATATATTAATTATATACCTACTACAATATTTGAAATGAAATGTTTAAGTTTTTGCTATGTTTTTTAGTTTTTATTTTTTTTTTAGTTTTTCTTTGTTTTTGAAATAATATTGTAAAGACAATCAACACAAATAAATGCAAGAAATAAGACTGAAAGTAATAATCTAGTTTTCTATAAACAATTTATAAATATCATTAATAGGCTCGAGTTGTTCAGGAGTCATGAAGTGTTCTTCTTCAAATTGAAAGTTTTCTTTTAAAAATTTAATGAAAAGAGCTATAGTGATATTATCTATCTCAGATGCTGGTTGATAGAAGTAAAGCTCATGGCAATACTCTCGATATAACATAGCTCGAGGAACTCTATTCCATCTTCTTCTAATCATAAGAACAACCTCTTGGTCTTCTACAAGACCTAGGAACCGGTGTACCACAACTGTGTTCTCGAGGTATTCCTCGAAGGTGAACAATTTTGAAGATACAAGAGCTCTCCTATAAGCTAACCATCTATGGCAGGCTCTCTGAAGTTCATGATAAAAGACAAGTTGATGAGGATCCAGGATTCTATCTAGGACTAGCCTCTTGATTTGTTTAAGTTGTGTTGACCTAGATGAGATGACACTAAGTCTCCTATCAAGTTCATCCCACAAGAGTTGATTTCTATCTGTTTCAGGCACACTAAGTACAGAATTGACTTCTATGGCTGCCAATTGGTTTTCTACATTTATAGTAACTGCTAATATTTTCTTAGGAGCTACCATCTAAACATGATATTAAACTTAAATGATCTAAAAATGCATCTATGTTTTAGTTGTTCTATTTTTTTTTTGTTTTTTTTGTTTTCAAAAGGTTTACAATGCATTCACGTCGGGTTCACCAAAATGTATCGCTCCAAATTTTTTGCATCCTTACCTTCAGGCTATAGGATCCGTGCCCGGAAGGAGGATGGGAAAAGGATGTCGTGGTACCTCGGACTGAGAGGACTTGCGAAGGTCCCGCCTCTCAAGGGAGGTGTATATTGGTGATTTTTCGATGGATGGTGGGTTCACCAGGAAACATTTAATGGCAGTTTCCACGCCTAGGTTTGGAATGTGTTTTAATGTGTTCGTTTTTAGCCTTAAGCATTCATATCCTAGGTTTGGCCAAATGAATCTAAATTAATCTATATGAAAGTGCAGATTTAATGAATACAGAAAACAGATTTAAAGACAGAAAATAGAGAAATTATAGAATATAAAAGAAGAATACCTGATCCGGATGTCTGATGGAGATTCTGATGTTTGAAGCAGTCAGGATCGTCTGGAATTCGACAGAATCATCTGAGATCAGACAAGATCGTCTGAGATCTGATGAATTCGTCAGACGAATTCGTCAGAGACCTGCAAACAGAAAAATAGATGCAAAATACAAAGAATACCACTATGATAACAGAGGGAAACAACACAAAATGACAATATGAATACTAAACAATAGTTATGAATAGAAATTCAAACAAATTATGATATTCTAATGAGAAATTATGATCTTATCATGCAACTTAAGCTATATGGGTGAACTCCAAATGCAAAATAACATAAAATACTGAATAAAATTGCTAATTACAACATAAAACAACAAAAAAAGGGGAGAAGAAATGCAAACTTTAGGCATTGATTGCCTCAATGTTGACTGCAGTCGAAATCGTCCCACATTGGTACGAAATCGTCTCTGATTCGACAGGATCGCCTCCGATCTGAACAGGTTCGTCGACGACGATGAAATCTTGCTCCGACTGAAAAACACTAAGGTACCTACAACAAAATTGGTATAGGACTACTGCAAGTGTGAATTTGGGATGATTTAACGTGTATGAAGTTAAGTTACAGAGAATTTCAGCCAGGGGTTGGGAAGGGAAGGTCCTAAGGATTAAATAGGCTTAGGGGAGTAGTTAGGAGGTTGGAGATCATCCCTATTTGGGAGATCTCCAATGGGGGAGGGTCCCTAACGGCGCAGACACGCTTCTGCCCGGATTAGAGGCCCGTTGGAACAGAAGCTAATTGTGCAAAATTAGTTTTGCGACAAGATCGTCTGGACGTCCTAGCCTAGACGAAATCGTCAGATCTGGGGCGATATCGTCTGATCGGCGACGATATCGTCAAACGGTCAAAACAACCTCTAAAAATGGCACGAAAAAGGGGGAAACGGATTACCCGACGGTTAACGGGCGGTTTGGGAGGTTAAAATTTGAATTTAAATTATTTACTAAGGTGAATGTAATTATTACAATTTCACTGCGCCAATTTTAGGGTGCTACAAGGGTCTACTGATTCTGAACTCATTGATTTTACCTCAAAGTCATAAAATGTAAATGATGGCTCCATGCGCGTTCTAACACTCCCTACAAAGTTGTTGAATGTATTAGAGTCTTGGGATTCTAACTCAATTGACTTGAGTATTTCCATTAAAGCTTATCTATGCCTAGGGGATTGTTGGATAAGCTCATACACATAAATTTTAGTTGATGCCATTTTCAAACTAGTGGTTAACCGGATGGTTAAAGTTATCGTTGGCCTTATTGGATGAAGGATGGGCTGATTGGATGGATTGGATAGATTTATTGGCAGAGATGGATTTGGTGATGTTTGGATGGGAGGTGGGTTCGAAGTTTGTTGAGGATTTTGTTGATTTTTTCTTTGCCCTCTAGTGACCACATGGACTGCTCCTACAAAGTTTTGGTATTGTTGGACATGATTTAATTGATTAGGAGGTGGTTGTTTATTGTTACCTCCTACATTATGTTGGACCTCCCCATGGTTAGGTAGAGGTGTCTGATATATGCCCAAATTTTAATTTTGTGGAGCTAAGGGGTTATCCACGTTAATGGCCCCTAGGTTTATGAGGTCTTACACTATGTTTTTGAACATATGGAAGGAATTGATATCATGCCCATTTTGTCAATGGTATGGGAAAAATAAGTGCTCTCTATAATTTTTAGGCCTTTTCGTGGGATCATCGGGCCTAATGTCCGGCAAGGCTAATTTATTGATCTCATACAACCTTCAAAATAGGGATGAATACGACTCTGTTAAGGGAGTGTATTATCGTTGGGGTCAATTGAATTGGCGACGGATAGGTTGTTCCACAGTTGGTGATGTATTTTGTACTATTGGGTTACTAATGGGATCTCATGATAGGTAATTTGTTATTGCATCAGTTTTTGAGCCACTACGGATTGGCTCATGTGACCACTTGATTGACTTGATTAGCTATGTTTGAAGAACACAAGCTTATACTGAGAGGGGGGTGAACAGTATAAGACCTATTTTTACTTTTTCCTTTATACTTCAAAACAGTAAAGCAATATACCCAAAGCAATATCAAAGCAATGCACAATATCATCCACAAAGTGACACCAATTTTAACGTGGTTCACCCAGAATGGCTGGGCTACGTCCACAAAAATTTTCTCTAAAAGTTATCTCAAATTTCTTTGGGAATCCTTCTTAATTACAATGTTTATGAGCCTCGGCCCAAAGGAGATACCTTCCCCCAATCAGAATTTATGAGCCTCTACTCAAAGGAGATACCTTTCCCCAATCAGAATTTATGAGCCTCTGCTCAAAGGAGATACCTTCCCCCAATCAAAATTTATGAGCCTCTACTCAAAGGAGATACCTTCCCCTCTACTCTAGAAATGATCCCTCAGAAGATCAACTGCCTCTACATCTTGCCAGCATGTGGAACTCCTTTCCATCGAAGACCTCTTGTTCTCAATGCTTAGCCTAAGAGACCTCTGCCTTCTATGATAACGTCCATAGTAGCTCAACAACTCTGTACCAAACACGATCAGTCGGTCTAGTACAAGTCTTCCTCTGTCCGTCGGATTTGTCCAACTCTTAACAAATCAATCCTCTGCATACAAGCCTTCTCAAAGACTTGCCAACTGTCCTTAGGTTCTTCTCATAGAACCAATGCACCTCTATCCTCAAGTTCTCTGATAGAACTATCAAACTCAGCTCACAAGTCCTCTGTTAGGACCTATCCAAATCTGCTCATAAGTCCCCACCGAAACCTATCCAAAAAAACTGCTCACAAGCCCCCACCGAAACCTGTCCAAAAACTGCTCACAAGTCCCCACTAGAACCTGTCCAAAAACTCAGCAAGCTCACCAAGAAAAACTTTCTTAGTAGGAAATCACAAAGTGAATTGTTAGAGACCCAATGTGATTTGTCAAACTCATAGAAGCATAAAGAGAATTGTTAAAGACTCAATATGTTCTATACTCAAATCCCAATCTCAAAACTCAACTCAAATCAACTCAGCTCAATCTCAATCTCAAATCTAAAAACTCAACTCAATATCTAAAATGGATAGGATAGAATGTTTTCTTTCAAGAACATGAAACCCCAACAATTGCCAACTATGCAAAGAATCACATAACAATGATACTCATGTTCTTTTCATCGTCAATTAGGGTTTCAACAACAATGCTCATCAAACAAGGTTTAGTCAACCAACACCACTCAACTCAACATCAACCTTGAAGCATTCAACCAATCATCACAAGAAAAGGAAACAAGTAGAAATCCTTTTCCCTCCAAAGATATTTGAACAAAACATCCACCAACACAATATCACCAAATGTAAAGAATAACTTGCTCAAATCAACTCAATGGAGTAAGCCCAATATCATGAATCAAGTAAAGCAATAACTTGATCAAACAACCTCTATGGAAGCAACTCAACCATCAAACTCAAAACAGCCAACCAAGGGTTCCACCAACTCAATGCAAGTAGCAAGACTCACAAACATAAACCCTAGTGCACAATGCTTCCACTACCTCAAACCAGAATTATGCATTCACCAAAACTCTCATCAAGGATAACAATGCATAAGAAGTCTTCAACAAACCAGAAAATAGGATTTACACCCAACCAAAGGAAACCTAGTTGAAAACCTTTTCACTCCAACCTTATTTCGGACAACATACACCAATCATACTCATAAGGAAAATGTGCCCATACCTTTTTGGAGTAGAAGAAAATTGATCCTTAAAGCTGTCACCACACACAACCCTCAAACTTCCAACCAAGTTAGGGTTAGAACCAAGATAAATGAGCATATATAAAAACTTTCCTTAATACACCTTTTAGCTTCTCTTCTTTAAAAACAACCACCAAAGAAGCCAAAAACACAACAACCAAAACTTACACCTTATATCTCCATTTTTAAATTTAGCATAGCAAAAGACTAATCTCAAAAATACAACCAAAGAAATATCCCCTTATTTCTCCTATGTCTTTTAAACAATGCTAAACAATGCCAAAAATCATGTCAAGAAAATAATCACACCTTATAATGGCTGCCCTTGAAGAATCCGAAATTCGCGGCACAAAACACGTTTTAATAAAAACGTGACTAATCCATGCACGGCTCCCTCCGCGGGGATCGAAACGCAGACCTCCGCCTACGCAAGGCCCAAACGCAGCCTTCGCTGCCACTAGCCCACAAGGGGCTTACGAAGTCCAAGACGGACTTCCTTCCACATAAACGATCAAGCTTTTCGAAAGCTTTTCAAACCATGAGCTCTCCTCTTTCGCAGCGTAAACAGAACATTCGATCGCAGCCAAACCAATTAATTGCCTTCAATTTTCCAAGTGGGTTTAACCTTAGGAACCTTCTCATATTTATAGTCCATACGTGGACTTTAGAACACGTCGGCTACAAAGAAAAGTAATTTTGAATTTAATCGAAATTTGCTTTCTAAAGGGTTTAAAAACCCTTAAAGTATTTTTAATAAATTAAAAATAATTTCTCCCTTAAAACCTTGAAGGGTTTTAAATAATAATTAAATAAATAATAAAGAGAACCTCCATTGGTTTTAATAAAAACCATTCCCAATGGAATCTCTCCCGATTCTCTTAAAAATATTATCTTGGAATATTCCACCTTTGAAGCCAACACATCCTCTTAACATTAATGCCATTTCCTTTTAACATCAATGACAACTCATAGACAAGAAGCTAGGATCTCAAACCCAAAATTTCCAACAATGTTAGCCATTGAGGCTTGTGTTGATTGGGTTTGGTAAGTTTGATTATTTCGATATTGGCCTCTATTTTGCCATTCTTTCTTCTTAGGCTTAATGACACCCTCTTGGATTTTTATCTCCTCAATGACACTAGCCTATGCTAAAGCCTCCTCAAATGTTCTATAAGTATTGAGTTGTAGCATCCAAGAGATGGGTTTTAAGCAACTCTTGGTAAAAATTTTGATAATTTCTTCCATTGGGAGGGAGAATGGCAACTTTTTTATGACTTCCCTCCAACGGTTTCCAAAATCATAGATAGGTTCCTCATCCCATTGTTTCAAATAATATATATCCGATAAGGACACCTTATTTCTAATATTAAGGGTGAAGCATTCCAATAATAGATCTATCAATTGATCAAAAGTATAAATACTATGTGTGGGCAATTGATTGTACCATTCCATGGCATCTCCCCCTAATGTTTGAGGAAACGTCTGGAGCATAAGAGCATTATCATCGCTAATCCAAAAATATACGTGGAAAAATGAACTCACATGCTCCTTAGGATCCTCAGTTCCCCTGAACTTGTCGAATTTTGGTATCATAAAACCTGTCAGATATGATGGTGATGGTACTGAAGGGTGGATTTGTTGATGGATCAGTTGGCTTAATGTGAGTTTTTGGCTTGTTATTCTTGCTGAATTTTGCATCAACTGATCAATTTGCTTTTGTATTGCCTGGAATCTAAGATCTTCTGCTAGAATGTGAGGACCTTGGATTATGTGGTGGTTGGTTGATGTGTTGGATGGTATATGTTGGGGTGTGACCAACATGGTGTTGTGAAATGAGTTAGGATGGATGTGTGGTGAATATTAATGGTTGAAGGATGGGATGATTGATGAGGATGTTGATGGAAGAATGAGTTGTGTGGTTGGTTGGCAGCAATGGTAATTGGTATGGTTGATGTGTGGATTGATGGTGGATTAGGGATGGACACTATGGAAGGTTGGGAAACCCATGTTAGATTTTGATTGGTGAGTGGAGGTTGATTTGGAACTCCTTGGGTCATAGGGTCTGTGTTAACCGGTTTTTTTCCTTTTTTTCGTTGTTAAAGCGACCTATTTATGAGCCCTAATGTGCCCGTAATTTTTTTATTTGACCATGTATCAAAGGATGGGGTTGGGGTTGGATGAGATGATGGGAATGTGGATGATGATGGATGAGAAGATATGGGTATGGTGGCTAAGTGAGATGATGGAGGGGTGGATGATGATGGATAAGATGACATGGGCATGGCACAAGTTGCATTTGATGTGACAACTTGGTGGTTAGGGATTTGTGAGGCAGCATTGACATACTCCTCATACAATGTATTTGAATAGGTGGATGTGAGGTAAGTGTTTGGAACACTTGGGCTTTTTGTGGTTGGCTCATGGAAGAAGGCATACCATATTCATAACCCAAATTATGATATCCTTGGGTATGGTAGGAGGTAGCCAATTTGGGTTCTTCAAAACCCTCTTGGCTAAGGGGCTCTAAGACATAGTTAGAAGACTTGTAGATAGCCTTCACTTTATCCATGTCTATGTAGGTGGTGGTTGTCTCCACATTGTGTGAAGGGGTTCCTACTTGAGATAGGGATGGATGTGATGATCCAGACAAAGTAGTTTGAACCATACTAGATGGGGCTACCAAAGTAGTGGGAGCATGGGAAATGTTTTCCATTAAACTACTTTGGTTTATTATTTTCTTTTGTTGTCTCATTAGTACCATAAAGTAATTAAACCAAAGATTCAAATTTTAATCTAAATCACACAAACTAAAAACTTTTTCAGAATTTAAAGTAAATAAAACAATCAATACGAGGTTTCACCGTGTGTGGCTTACCTTGTTCATTAATTATTTTCTTTCATTAATATGAGATTCTCTTTAGAATTGTTGGCTTGTGTGTTTTGATGTAATTTAATCTTGTTTAAAGAAAACAAAGGTAAAAACTAAGGTTATCCAGGGCAACGAGATTCTTTTTGGTAATTACCTCCAACAAGTTTTCTCGAGGGTAGTGCTATGGTTTCTAGGGCAGATATTGGTGGACGGAAATCACTGCCACCATCACCAAATCTTAATCAATGGTTGGTGATGAAATCCAGCCACTACTATTAAAAACATGAATCGTGCAAGTGTGTGTGATTGGTTTTATTATATCTCTTATTCTCTATGGTGTGCAAAAAATAATAAATATTACTAAATTTACTAATCTAAATTAGAATCCAACACAAAGACGCAAATTTCACCGATAGAGTGTGAAGTACACCACTCAAAACCCCTTGCCTACAAATGATGAAAATTACAAGAGCAACCAGAGGGTTCGTCCACCTCTCTGCCAAAGGGTTCAGCCTAGGGCAGGATTAATTTATGTGTCAAGATGTTGTTCCTATTTATATATGTAAAATTAAAGCAATATTTAACTCTAAAATGCGAAATCTATGATGCTTTTATGTTTCATATGCACTCAAAAATGCAAACAAATCACCTAGATCTACAACTTCAGAACAAGAAATGAATTTGGTATAATGAAATACACACAAACCCTAAATGTGACTTGCTAAGGATTATTTCCCATATTACTTAATGTTAAACCTAGAAACAACGAAAAATAGCAGCAGAATACAAAATACGTAAATCGCTAAATGGTAAACCAGGGTTATGGGACCTACTTGGAAGCCTTAGCTCTACTCCAAATCAATGCCAAGCGTAGCTGGGCACCTGTGTAGGCACATAAGAGCACTTATGGTTGTCTTCAGACGCTATCTAATGTCTGCGTAATCCCTAAAAGTGTTGTAGACTGCTTCAAAAACCCTAGCGACGAAATCGACGACTTCTGCGCCTCTAAAAATTTTGCAACAAATAAAAGTAAAATTAAGTTAGCAAGGTAGATTTATTAAATAATGAAACCCTTGTGGGGTCCCACCGTGATCGCCATTTGTGAAGACAAGAACACGACACTTAAATAATAAATAAATCAAATAACCCAAGGAAACACAAGATTGCACAAATAGATAAATTTATTCAATAAATGGAGGGGGAGCTAATAAACTCCTTTTGATACAATTTGTACTCAATGAGCCTTTGATACAAATATTTACAATATGCTAGGGTTCTCTAAAACCCTAGCTACAACAATGAAGTGTCTTCAAATAATGTGTCCTCACTTCCAACGAAATGAGTGGGCTTCAAGTATCCGATGTCGGACCACTCCAGCTTCAACAATCGTTCAACAATAAATAGAATTTGCAGACCTGCATGCACACAAACAAAGAAAGAGGCTAATAACACCTGTGTGAGACGCTCAGATATCAATAAACCCTAACCAAAAATAGATCAAATGGAATGCTAAATATACAGATCATGTAACAGAATAAAACAAATGATGATATACCTTGCTTGTGATGATACCTTGTTTTGTTGTTGCAATTCTGACAGCAGATGGCGTGATGTAGTAGACTCTGACTCGTGTTTCGGTGATAATAGTAGGCTTGAACATGCACTTTGCAGGCTCTAGTTTGAGCTTCATAGGATCTGGTGTGCACCTGCGGTATACAATAGGCTCTAGAGAGCGCCTGCAAAATACAATAGGCTCTAGTGAGCGCTTTGTAGGCTCTACAGTGAGATTCACAAGCTTGGGAGGGCACCTATGGTGAGGCTAAAATTTATAGAAGCAGATCCTAATAATGGAAGGGATGCGACATATGGGAAATGATGGAGGTTATGGAAAATGGTGAGGGGATGGATGTGGAGGATGGTTGGAATAGTAGAAGTCCTATTGGCTAGCTAGGGCTTTATCTCTTTCTGCTTCGCTAGGGCTTTGCCAATGACCTCTTTGAGATGCCAATTCTAATATTAGGGTTCCAGGGTTTGAGCATTTACAAATGCCCTTATTTATAATCCAACATAGGGTTTTCTTAGGGTTTTAGCCTTACACTTTTGATCGTGTGGCTAAGATTAAATTAGATCCTAAGTTTGAGATTACTTTTTAGATGTGGCATGGATTAATGAAGATGGACGGTGGAGATTAGATTGGATTGGATGGTTGTGGTTAATTGAGTTTATAAATATATATTTTATAATAAATATATTATAATATAATATAAAATATTATATTAAATATAAAATAATTTTAAAATAATCCCAATTGGGTTAGGAAATTGCGGGAAAGGGCTAAAGTGGGTCTTTTGAAGGCGGGAAAGATGTAAAGTGGGCCTTTTGAAGGTGGGAAATGTGTAAAGTGGGCCTTTTGAAGGTGGGAAAGGTGTATGGTGGACCAGTGGGTGGTGGGATGGTTAGGATGGAGGATTAATGGCTACAATTTGGTGTCTACATATACAATATTTTGCTTGTTGTTGTGAACTCTAATTTTAATCTTCTTGCATGGTTTTTCTTTCAAATATTGGCCTTCGTAGAATGGCTTATTGCTTAGAATACTCTAACTAAATATTCTATTTGAATAATACTTGCTCTAATGTCAATTCAGTCTTGGCCTATGATACTCCTTTGTCTTCAGAAGCTAAAAATGCTTCTCTATCTCTATAGGAAGCTATGTTACTTTTCAATATCCTATGGTAGCTATAATGCTCCAATGTCTATCTAAAATCTAAAATCTAAAATCTTTCTGCAATGTCTGGAATCTATTCCAATATCTTGGGTTGAACCTCTGAACCAAATAGTATTCTCCTCCTTACTAGAGAACCCAATATCAATGTCAGGGTGACTCCAAATATCCTCAAATGACCAACTTGCTCTTGAGTTGGTTCTTCCTCAATCTTCAATAGTGACTCTACTCTTCTTCTCTAGAGATTTTTGAATATTATCAGGGTGACTTTATATGTCCTTGAATCACCAACTATCTTCTGAGTTGTCTTCAAATTAAAAAATATTCAAATTTCTTCTAAGTTGGATCCCTCTATCAAATGTCTAACTTTTCTCCTATGTTGACCCTTTATATAAATATAGTTGAGTCCTTGTCTTCATTGGATTTCCTTCAACCAAGTGGAAAGACCCTAACATTCAAATCAGGGTGACTAATCCTTGTTCCCTCAATCTCTACTTAATTAGATTTTTAAAAATAGAGTCCACATCTTTATTGCCTTCAATGCAGACATACTCAATTAACTTTATCAAGAATGGACAAAGTTAAATATTGATGATGGTGGCTAATAAAATAACTCTATCAAAAATGGATAGAGTTAGGTGGTAGCTTTGATACCATTGTTGGCTTTTTAAGCCTTACTACCACAAAATATCATAGGTCCCTCAATATAAAATCCACAATATTAAAGGATAAAAGATAAATAATGTAGATTATAATCATATATGTGCAATTTAATATGTATATCAACGCCAATATAATATTGAAATTAACCTTCACTTTTAACAACAAATATGAATGTAAATAGCCTAATTCATTCATGAACTATGCATGAAGAAAACTTACAATACTAATTGCTCAAATTTGTATACAAACTTTATTCTCACTAGATCTCTATTACAATCATATTACTCTCTTTTTTATCTTGTTTTTTTATGCTTCTTTATGAAGAATTATCTCCATAATAAAGCCATAGTAATGTGACTCTTCAAGCACTTGACTATTGCTCTCCATATGACAAGTCCCATGACCTTTGACTTATTATATTTCCATTTGTATACTAGACTCCTTACTTTCTTCTTACATGCACACTTGACTCTATGACACATGCACACTCTGACCTAATCTAAGATACTTGTGCACATCCTCACAATACATATTTACACACTTGCATGACACTTGTGCATATTCTTTCAACACACACTTGCACTCAAACTTAAATGACACTTGTGCATTTCCTACACATTGACACTTACAGGAAAAGGAAATATAAATCACACTCTTAAAATAAATACTCAACCCTAATATATTACATATTTACAATTGTACCATGAAGGTGCCATGGGGGTACATTAGCATGTACCAAATAATGTAATATTCCTCAACACAAGCTCCTATGTAACTTTGTACATTCTATAAATATAGTATAGAACTTTTTTAAGGAATCTAGGGAAACCAATGACTTAGAATGTCACATTCTTCTTGCCTTCTCTTTCGTTTCTTCTATAAGATAAAGCACCCCCAACCTTGCAATGTTCATCATATCAAGGTTATGTAAAGACATATCCTACATAATAAAATAGCTTTATATTTTGAATTATATTTATGTATTTGTGACATTTTATTTTACATGCTAGCATTCACAATGTTACTTTGACTATAACTTGTTGGTTCCATAAGTTAGTTTTGTAATTTGTCCTTCGTGCCAATCATTCTAGGTCCTTGATGCATCGATCAAATAAAAACACCTCAGAATCAAGGTCCCTTGTGATGAATATCTAAACTATACCTTAAGAAATTTTTAGAGAAAATAATTATTTATAAATAAATTTATTTTTTAATTAGTTTTTAGTATGAGTATCATATAAAATCCTTTAAGCAAGAATAATGTCGTAGTTTGTGCAAAGAAATTCACTTTTTAAATATTTATCTTAAATTGCAACATAAAACTCTTAACTCTATGATGAGTTATAAAGGATTGAACTAAACCAAAACCAATACTCATATCATAACATAAATTTAACCATAACTATAATGTAACATAAAAATAAAAGAATCCAAGCAATATTGAGGGATACACATCCATGTAAAGACAATCGTCTGGAACAAGGGTAATTTTTTTCAAAAAAAATATCTCATCTTTTAAGAGCCACATCTTTGTGAAGGGTTGTTTGATTCAAATTATTCTTGGACCAATTTGTGTAAAATTCAAAGAGAATTAAAATAAGTGGTCATATGAAGGAATCTAAGTATTGAGGGAGATACAAACCTATGAAGTCAACCATCTAGAATAAGGATAGTGATGATTTTTCTAGTCACAAGAAAAAGAAATTTTAGATATTTGTCAGCCAAGGTTTGGATTATGGGAGGAGCAATGAAGGGAGAGGGCATCAATGAGGTAAGATATTTTGTCTTGGCATGGAATTTGTTTAGCTAAGCTTCATTTATTCCTTTATTTTCTTCAAAGTTTTGCATGTAGATTATTATTGGTTTATTATTAAATAATATAATTACTATAGGATATACTGGTAAATTTTATTATATATTGAGTTATAGTGTCCTTCCCATGAACCAATTTATAGAAAAATCCATAGAATCATTCTTGGTAGTAGAGCTTAGGGAGGACCTCACAGAGTAATTATCCTCGTTGCTCAAAGATAATGCAGTCATTGGTAAATTTAATGAGTCTTGGTCAAGGGCTTCAACTCTAAGAAAATGGATTAAAAGAAGATGAAAGTCTCGAGGAGTGAGTCTATCCTTTCTTCTCAAAGGTTTCTTCCAAGCTATTTTTGTTCTAGAGAGGAAAAATGTTGAATCTTGAAATTGGATCCTTTGTTTATTGGAAGAGAAAGACACTTACCCATTGGTTTGAAGGCTTTGCATCTAAAAATATAAATTTATCCCTAGTACTAGTATAGATCAAGATGTATGGGTTGCCCATTGAATTTTGGTAAATAGATACCTTCAAGGCAATAGGCAACACTCTCGAAGGATTCCTTAAGATTTTAGAAACTACACAAAATGGAGTCTTGGCTATTTAAGCTTAGATATTGGTTATGATTGATATCAATTAACCTTTACCAGAGTCACTCATTCTTAAGTATGGGGGTAAGTTGTGGACCAAAACCATGGATTATGAAAAAATATCTTTACATATGTAATTTTTTATTTTTTATTTTGAACTTATTTTATGAGTAATTTTTTAAATGATTTCGTTGCATATTAATATTTCTGGAAAATCTCTTAGCATTTTCCTACATTTTTATCTTTTATGATTATTGCTAGAATTCTTGTTTGCAAGTCTATAAGCCTCCAACATTGCTTTTTATAATTCTCAGGTTTGCTTTTTATATTTTTTAATCTTGCATTTATATTTTTAGGCTTTCAGACAGACTTCAATATTCTCGAGGTTTGCATTTTATACTTTATAATAGAATTATTTATGTTTAGGGCATCGATCCGGGTAATTTTCAATTGTTGGGGTTCAATTTCTAAGTGCGGGGTAAAATTCCAATTGTTGCTAGTGGTCAAGATTAATTTTCACTTGTTAAACTCTATGCTTTAATGAAATTTTAGATTTTCTTTGTGTTGAACATTTTTCTTTTGTTGAATTTTGTTGTGCAAATTATTTCTTATTGATGATGACATCAATGCTTTATGAGTTTGACCATTTTTGTGCTAGAATTTTTCTATTCTCAAGATGATATTATCATTTCAAAGTCCAACTTAACTTTTTTCTTGGTCAAATTTTGGATCTGGCATTGTGTCCGAGCTAATCTACAATTGTCATTTTCGAGATAATTTCCATTAGCCAATGTTGCTTCAAGAATTTTCTTATGCTTATTGGGCTTCTAGTTTCATTTGTATTTTTAATTACCCCATGTCTAGATTTGGCTTCTTGAGTTTATGATTTCATTTACTTCTACTTACTAGGCTTTCAACATCATTCATATTTTTATTCCCCTTTATTTTTAGCCTTCACAATTCTAGGCTTTTAACTTCTTATGTGTATGTCATCCTAAGAAAAACTCCAGACTTGTGCAATTTTGCTTCCATTTTTGGACTTTAGCATTATTTTCTTTTTATTTCCCATGAGTGTTTGGGTTTTAGTATTATGCATTCCAGGGTCATTTATGTTTTGATTGCTTTTTTGCTTTTATATTTCCTCGAGCTTCTAGCATTGCACAATTTCAGGATTTCCAACTCTTATGCTTACCTCATCTTAGAAAAAATCCCAAAGTTGTGCATTTTGCTTCCCGTTTGGACTTTTGCTTTGTTGTTTTTTTTCCCTTAGGTTTTTTGGTATTGGAAATTTTAGAATTTTTAACTCATGCTTACGTCATCCTAAGAAAAGTTCGATACTTGTGTATTTTTGCTTCTTGTTCCCCATTTTTTAACGGTACAAGAATGATTCCAAACATTTCCAATGGCTTAGAAATGATTTTCAATAGTCCAAAAATGATTTTTAATTGCTCAAAAATGATTTTCTATAGCCTAGAAATGATTTTCAATAGTCTAGTAATGATTTTCAATAGTTCAAAAATAATTTTTAATTGCCTAGAATGATTTCTAACTACCTAGAATTAATTTTCAATAGTCCCAAAATAATTTTCAATTGCCCAAAATTAATTTTCTATCGCATAAGATTTCGAATTGCCAATGGGTTTAACCTTTCATGCTTTTAGACTTCTTCTTAAGTTGCCAGACTTAGGATCGAGTTAATTTTTGCACTTAATTTCTAGACTTACAAGCATTTTTTATAATTTTGCAAGAGTGACCTTGGCAGTGGCAACTTGGATAGCCTATATGAACAAGCAATTTTCGGCCTTAAATCTCCTTGAAACATAGACACATTTATACTTTCTAGATATTAATTTTCAATAAGCATCTAATGGAAGTGGTCTCATGAAATTTTACTAAGTATTGCAAGAGATATAGGGCCCAAAAGTGAGTCATCAAAACTATTGATAGGATATTCAGTCAACAAGATCTAATTTTAAATAATTTTAGGGTGTTAAGGCTATGAGGACATAGGCATACATGTACTAGTTGGAAAGCTTATTCCAAGCCCAATCTAATAAGAAAGGTTATTTGCCATTTTAGAAAAGTTTACTATATACAACAATAGAAATAAACGTCATAACAAACTCAAGGTAAGCAAAAATTGGGCACTAATAATTAAAAGCTTTTAACTAAAAATTTGGTTTTTTGAATGATTAGTTATATTTTTTATTATTAATGGTGAAAAACAGGGTTTTGAAAGGTCCCAAAACCTTTTACATTAGAGGAGGAAGAGAAATATAAGGTCAATTAAGCATAGGCCAGCCTCCAAGGCCAAAAGAAACATAAATTAAACCAAATCAACCATTCAAAAGCAAAGACCAGTGCATCACCCAATAGGGAAAAAAGGAGAATTTTTATTAAACTTTCTTTTAGAGACACCAATGATCCTGCTCTATTTTTGCATAAGACTAGAAGGGTAGTAAATACATCAAGATGCAAATAAAAAAACTTCAAACTCAAAGAGCAAGGGTGAAGGTAAAACACCAAGCATATTCCTTGAGAATGGTAACCACCATGGAGCAAAAGGGCCAACCCCCCAAAAAAGACCCCCCAAAGAGAGGATCACTACAACACAAATGAGATCTCATCCAAGCAAAAAGACAATAAAAAGACCTACTGGATAGGTAGACCCAATGCTTCCAAAGCAACAATTGTCATTAACCACGAAGGAAAATTGTCTTCCCAAATTTTAAATTAGCCACTGTCCACCCCAAATTGGCCATAATATTTGTAGCCTAGTTACCTTCCCTATAAATACGCTCAATTTTAACTTCTAACATACTTTACAAAATATTCAAAGTGTCCTTAATTAGTTATCTTGTACAAGCCTAAACAAACAAAATAAAATCCATTAAAATTTTAAAAAGTAGGTCCCCGGTCATGTAGATTGGGGCATGTTGTGCAAGCACAACAACAACTAGCACTGAATATGATACTATAGAGATGCAATATTTAATCTATCTAACTCATTTCTTTCCAAATCCAAAATTTTCTAATACTACAAAAATAAAATCTCATTTAACCCTATCATAGGCTTTATTCATATCAAGTTTAAATATCATTGCTCTCTCTTTTCTAGAAGCTATTGAATGCATTACATCTTGAGCTACTATGATCTCATATAGAATTTATCTCCCTTTCACAAATTCTTGTTTCTCTTCTGAAATTATTTTGTCTAATAGTGGTCTTAACCGATTTGTGATCACTTTGGATATTATCTTATATGACTTATTACATAGGATTATGGGCTTGAATGAATTGAATAATTCAACATCATTCTTTTTATTCAACATTATTGAATAAAATGTATTGCATTTATTTTATAAGGTATGTATTATTTCACTCTAGATTGTTCTATTACCACCAATAAAGAATCCTTTACTATTTTGTAGTTATGTTGATAGAATGTTGTAGGGATTCCATCCAAACCTAGGAATTTATACTTATCAAAAGAGAAAAGAGTTGAATGAATTTCTTTTAAAGTAATAGATTCCATTAGTTTGCTATTTTTCTTCATCTATTATAACTAAAGGTACTTCTTGCAATAGTTTATCATTAAGAACTTCAATATTCTTTGATCCTAAAATATTTTGGTTAAAAGGCCTTATCTCATTTTTTATTTCACTCTGGTCTTCAATCCAAACCCCTTCTACTGATTTAATTATATTTATTCTAGATGTTGATCTCTATACTATTGTCATCCTATAAAAACTTTGTATTTTTATCTCCTTTAACCAAGTCTATCTTGATTTTAATCTCTAGAAGTTCTTTTCCTTAATCAAAATATTATGATATTCACTAAGCAAAACCCTTTCCTCTGAACTTGGATTATTGTGCTCATGTATTTGGAACTTTGAAAGTTTTTATTTTATTTTTTCCTTCTCAAAAATATTTTCAAGTGTTCTTGTTCCATTATTTTATTCTAGATGGCATTGATTAATTTTGTTTTGGAAGTGTATACAAACCATTGTTTCTTAAATATTTCCATGTTTGCACTATCTATAAACAATTTGAGGATGGTCTTTCCACATCTGCTTATATTTAAAATATGATATTTTTTAAATTCACTTACCACTTTTTTTACACTTTTTGGCCAATGATTTGAACCAATCCTTGTCAAAGTAATAACTTTAGCATAAGTCTCTTCATCTAGCCCATGATCTAAGAGTATGCATCTATCCAGATTTTTTGCTATAAAATTTTGTCATATCCTATTGTTGGTCCATGTATAGCTATCATCTTTAAATGCAACCCTCCATAGATCATTTTCTTGATTAAAAGCTAAGAAATCTCTCATACTTTGGGTTATTTTCCTAATTCCCCCAAATTTTTCATCTAGCTTGGTTATGGCATTAAAATATTCTATGATTGGTCTTTATTTATCATAAAAGCTTTAATCCCACTCCATTCTTATGATCTACTTGAATGAGTTAAGGATGAAATAAATATTTTTAAAGTAGCATATGACTAATGAGGATATCTAATGCCTAGTTTTATGAATGGATTCTATTGGATTAAAATCTACCAGTACTGTGGAAAGGTATTGCACCCTTTTATTTTAGCCAAAGTATAGCAATTGGATGAAACAAGGTTACCCTATGCTTCAACCTTTGAAGAAGGCCAACTCCTTTAGGATTTATTGTTTTAGGAAAAGGGATAGGAAAAGAGTAAGGGTTAGGAAGACAAATAAAACATGGTCGGGGTATAGTGTAACAACATTGGATCTCACAGAATAACACATTATCCAATCACTTACATGACACTTAACAAATCAACCATTAGTGATCACATTCATAGGTTCATTAAGCTCATTACATTCATCTTAATCATTCCAAGGATCTAAGAAAATTAGCAATCCAATAGGTGTTGTGCACTTTAACAAAATACACCAATTGCAAAATGTAATAGAAATGACTTAAAATAAATGTATAAAGGCTCTAATCATTCCAAGGAATTTAAATGCTAGCAATCCAATAGGTAATTCAGATGAAATTACTTTAACAGAATAAACTAACATCAAAGTGTAACAAAAAATTATAGGACATTCACATAAAACCTATAAACGCAAAGTAATGGAGACCAAACAACTATCACTTCATTGATCAATAGAGTGATTACAATGCAATACCAGGCAAGGACTACAAAGTTGACCCTTGTTATGAGGTCTTTGCTCATATTTATAGATTACAAATTTAAATTTTTTGGTGGGAAATAGTTGTATGGTCATTTGGATGACAATTTAGCAAGAAACCAGAAATGTTGATGTGGCAACCTCTAACTTCATCTTGGGCATGAATTTGAACTTAGCCCATTGATCTGCAACTATCTTTTGTCGGTGGTTGCATTATTGGAGTTGTCCCTTTCTTGTTGAGTCAGTATGAGTTGGGATTAGCTAGAGCTAGCTGGTGGGCACCATGGCAGTTGTAGGTTTGAAAGTGACTTCTAACTAAAATTTGCTTGAAGTCGGGCTCTTTGCTTGTTTGTTGGCAACTTTTGTAGTGCAGTCACAACTTTGGGTATTTCTGGCCTTAGAATCATCCCTTTTGTTTTTCTTTATATCATTTAAAGGTGATGATCTTAGACTTGAGTTAACCTTTTTTGATGTCACATCTTAGGTGGCACGACCTCTAACATATTTTTCTTTATAATCTCATATCCTAGTTTTGGGTACTTTTGCCTTCTACGCACATTCTTGGGTGATTTTCTACTTTGCTGACATCATTAATTCAAATAACATAGCTTTGAGCATCATGACCTAATGTTATCTTTTCTTGTTGGTTGGCACAATCGTGGGTGGCTTGCTACTTTAGATGATATCATCGTCTCAAATGGCTTGATTTGAGAACATTGTAGTCTTGAGCATAATCTTTACAAGATTTTATCTTTTTTACTCGATCTCGTGTTGGTGCTATAACTTGTTGATATCATACTCAATTTTGACTTTGTATTTAGGTACTTTTTGTTTGGATATCTATCTTGTTTATTCCTGGGAGCAATGCTAGATTTTGATGAGGTGTCTAGCACAATCACAGTTTTGAGAACACCCTGGTCCCATGCTTGGCTTACTTTCCAACACTTAGTGAAAATATTATAAATTTTAGCTTATGCTAATGTGGTCAAAATTTGACCCACATGTTTGGCGCCTCCTAGGGGATTTTCACTTGTGAGAATCAAGAACTCAAAAGGCCTACTTCCATTGGGCATGGAGTCGATGTGATGATGGATGAAATATGAGTTGGGCTTACAAAATGAAATGGAGTGAAATGATATGAAAATGACTTACGTATAAAAAAAGTGTAATGTATTGAAAAAGGTGATTTTTATGAGATGAAAGTCATGGATGAAATGTCAATAAAATATATTATTAGGTGGAGGTAAGTGGAAGCAAAAGTGTCTTACCCTGTCAAACCTTCTAGGTGGCATATTACTATCTTGATGCATATTTTTTCCTTTTACCTCTGCTATGTTGGAGGTGTCATCTTATCAACCACAACTTTCTTTTGTACCTCTTCCTACTCACTAGGTATCACTTGGTCATCTAGAAGGCTTAGGTGCATGTCCTTTGAAGGGATTTCCACATCATGGGTATCTTCTCCTTCTTGATATTCTTCTTCTCCATAAAATACCCATTTACCTTTTCAAGTATCACATAGGTTCCTACCCATGCTTCGGGTGGAGGGATTCTAATCTCATAGGCCTACTCTTGTATTCTCTTTAGTAGATATATCTTTTCATAGGAGGGATTTTGATATCTCCTTGCTATCTCTATAATATTTGACTGCAATTGAGCCATTCTATTTAGAAATACCATTACCTCAACTTCCTCTAAGGGCTCCTACCATTGATATATCTCTTATTCATCATTGGCAATTATTTCTATTTGGGCTTGGAGTTCTTCTTTAGTTACAAGCCACATCTCTAGATCCCAAAAGCCTAGGAATCCTAGTGTTTGAGCTTCCCACATAGGATCCATGATTTTATCCACTATGTTTTGTAGTCTTTTAATTATCTATCTCCCTTCTTGGATTAGCTTATATCTATCAATCATAGATTGGGAGGTAGATCTTGTTGTGTGTGCACTAGAGATGGCCTTAGCTGTGGGTTCAAATCTTCTTTTAGATATTTTCATTAATATTTTAGCTTGTTGGGCCATATTTTCAACTCTAATTTGTATTTGCTCAAACTTTTCTCTAGATACTCTTTCTTAATTTCTTGATGGTTTCTTTAGAGAAGGAAGAAGTCTTGGTCTTCTCTTTTTAGCCTATAATTATTGTTGCAATTCTTGGACCTATCCTGTCAAAGTTCTATTTTGCTCTTGAATTTTTAAGACCTATTCCTTGGCATCTACTATTTTTGTGAACTTCTTCCACTTCTAGGCTTCAAGGTGCAAAGCTTTCTTCACATTTTGGTCTTCTTTAGTTATTTCATCCAACTCTTTAAACTTTTCCTCTAAATATTGGTACCTATCCCTTAGTCTATCCCCTTGTAGGTAAATGGTGCTCACATGAGCTTGAGCATTCAACAGAGAATCTTCTAGTGGTAGTTGAGCAATGTCTACCACTTGAGTTTCCACATGATAATCATCAAGAGTCATCTTGACTTCTAGATTCTTTACTTTTGGTGTAGTTGTGGCTCTCATCTATTGATATGTAGTGGGATCTATTATTATCATTTGCCTAGGAATGGCAAAGCCTCCAGCTATCTTGGTGTATTTTATCTCCACCACTTTTGAGCATTGTAGCCCATATTTGTGAGTGTATTGATGGTGGTTATGGTTGGATGATCTAGGGGTGTGAGATAGTGAGGAATGGTTGTACAATAGGAAATGGGGATGGAGAATCTTCTTGGATGGGTTGGGTAGTGATGATTGGAGGAGTTTGGATGAATGAAGTGGATGTGGTAATGGGAGTGACTTCTATCATGGAGACATTTGAAACATTTGCTTCCAATGTGGAGGTTAGAGATGATACAAAAAAAAAGGAGTTACATCAGGGATAGAAGGAGAAGGAAGAGAAAGATAAGGGTTAGAAACATTTATACCTACCTCTATTTCCAAGGGCTACTCCATTGCAGGTTCAATGGTTACTTCCCCAGTCATTGGTGGTGGCTATTGAATCTTCTACCTCTTATTACCTTCTTCTTGTGGCTCTTCAGATGATTTGAATTTTCTTTTCTCTACTAATTTTTGAGGTGAAGTATGAATGGTCCCAATTTTAGGTATTTTCTATTGAGATGAGGAATGAGGAAGACACATCTCTAGTCTTGGGATACTATTGCACTTTAGGCAACACATTGCTTTTGCAAGCCTCATTATCATTGATGGGTTGGCTAGATGTTTGTATATTTTCCATTAACATCTCTGGTCTTGGAGTCTCTTGAGGCTCCTCTTGGCTTGTTACAAACTTCACTAGTGATCTGGTAGGGACTTCTAAAGCAAATATCCTACTTCTTTTTCTTTTATCTCTAGGGTCAGGGAGGTTGGGAAAGGTGCACCTAAAGCTAGCCTTTTAGGCCTCTCATGTACTTCAATAATTTCTTGAGGGCTAGTCGGTGCTTTCCCTAAGCCTTTTCCCTTGTATCCCATTTTGCTTAATATCTAAGAGCCTATGGGATAAAATTGTTGTTGTAATTTTTATGGGATAAATACTTTAGTTTGTGGCTCTATCTTAGTCGTTTCCTTAACAACCTCTTGTTGTTTTAGCATTTTTGCAGCATCATCAACAATTGACTCTTCTTCAAGCATTTGCCTTGTTGCTTCAATTTTTTGAGCAATTTGCTTTACAACTAGAACTTCTTCTATTCTCATCCCTTTATCCTTCAATTTAGGAGTCGTTATAATCTTTGCTTACTTAACTTTAGTGTTCTATGTATCAACATTCTCATCATATTTTTGTAAAAATTATTTATCTATTCCAATGTCAAACTTAGACTTAGTAGCCTTTTTCTCCACTTGAAATATCCACCATTCCACCACTTTGGGTGTAGGCCATTTGGTTTTCTTCACAAAATAAGCTAACCTTTTATCAGACAATATATGAGCTAGATTTCTTTTAGGATCATAGTCATCTTCCTATTCATACCAATCCCTCCATGGAGGTAAATCCTATAATTTGTTAATATTCCACTTAAGCTCATTATTTTCATGATTATTTCTCAGTTGCTCAACTTTAGGTCTACTTATTTTCTTGAAAGCAGGTGGCTTGCTTGAATTTATTAAAGTCAAGTTTTCATTGAACTTGTCTATAGGATCATATCTCCACCTTTGTGGCATGACTTATAGTCCTAATTCTTACAATCTGTGGTCCAAATCCTACTCTTGACCCTTAATATTTATAGTAATTGGGCCATAGGTGATTGGGTAGTCACAAGTGCTCTTCTTGTTGATCCTTGAGCCATAAGTCATATTGATAAAATTTGTTTTCCTACAATACTCCATCACAAAAATTCTTTTAGTGATAAAGTATGGCAATAGAAAAGGCTTCCCTGTGAAGCCGTAAAGCCTAATGATTGTCCCTTCTGTAAGGAAGAACCAATCCTCCTTCTTTGCATGATGAGCTTGTAACAAGCTTCCTGCTTGATTAGAGAGATGGGGAGGTCACCCAAAATTATTTTTAGGGTAGGCCCCAAAAATTCTCTATTAAAGTGGTAGTAGGACTTTGATTTTTCTAGCAAGTTAGTCCATTCTACTACTGGTAAAATTCTCCCTTCACTGTCAACTTTATTTCATGCTACCCATGGCATAGTTTTCTATTGTGTGATATAGGAATAGCCATGTAAGGCATGTAAGAAGTAGTAAAAGGTGTCGAGTGGAGACATTTGTAATTGAGTTAGTTGCTCATGTATCTTATCACATAAGAAATCGACCTAATAAAAAAATATGGGATTCTCTATGAAGTTAGGGTTGGACTCATCATAATAACGAGGACTAGAGATGGTATAAGCCATAGCTATTTGGTAATCATACACTTCTCTATCTGAGGGCAGACCAAAAATGATAGCTAACATGGAGTAAAGCTTTAAATTTTTAAAATCAATTATTTTCAATGGAATTTTTGGAAGTTTATCCTTAGATGAGGGATTATGGAGTTGAGAATGAAGCCATTTTCTAAAGTATTTTCCCTTCTCAGGGTCTTTCCTAGACTCATAATGTTTACTTTGAGCATGGGTATTAAAAGGTTTGGGTGTAACTCTAGGCTTAGCCCTTATAGCAAAAACATCTCTAATACAATCTAGGGTGAGATAAAAAATAACTTTCCATTTGGTGTCTTGAATTGTTCTCAATTGAATGTTATAGTGCTTTGAGATTGTAAGGATTAATTTTAGGTAGGGGTGTGTAGGTTTATGAATGTAGTGAGACAAAAAGGAATGATAAGAAAAAGTGCTAGGGGTATTAGGAGACACACCTTTAGCCACTCATTGTTCAACATCTCTACGTAGTTGTTCTAGGCTCTTGGATGTTAGCTCAATGTCGACAATGCGATAATTCTGATCTTGAAGAGCCTTCCTATTTATTTTCCATTGGTTACTCTGGTGTTTCTCACCATTGCTCATTCCTTAGAATTGATTAACCACAACATCCTTATCTAAAATTTTCTTGCTCAACCTTTGCAATTTTAAGCTTGGAGTATTTTGCTCACATTTTTTTTCTTTTTGCAAATCTTCTTCATGAAGCTTATTTTGTCTAAGTGTGGTGCATGCAAAACATCATTGTAGCCCTTTGCATATTAATTGCGGTAGTTGTGGCTTAGTCTTACTTTTCTTAGGACATGTATTTTTTGTTGCTTCAAGATTGTTCATGGATCTTCTTATGTTAGTTGATAACTTGTTAGCATAAATCTTGGCCAATGGCTAAACAACATGTCAAAAAACTGAATCTACTTGGTCCTAATCATGGCCAATCAGTAAGTTTGAATTCAAAATTGTCATGGCTTTTTATTATTGCACACTTTTTTTTAATGTACATATAATACAAGTGAGTTGGTGATGCTTCATACAAAGTGTTTTAGGTGGTAGCCATTTACCAAAATTGGTAAAGTGTGACCACTTTCATCTATCAGTTCATATGCGTTAAACTCTCATTTGGTGATGATCTGATATGGTCCCATCTAGAATGAATCAAATTTCTTATGGTTTACTAGCTTTGACTTATCTTCATCCCATTTGATAATGAGATCATAAACTTTAAAATCTTGAGGCATTATCTTCTTATCAAACCACCTTTTTGTTGTGGCTGAGTGGCTTTGGAAATTAGAGTACTGTTTTTCCCTCTATTCTTCCAATAATAATAATTATGCCAATCGAACCTCTATCGCTTCCATATTGGGAAGTCCCATTTGAGTTAACATTTTTATAGCTAGCAACTTGATATGAAGTGGAAGGACTACTTATTTACCATAAACCAATGAATAAGGAGAGGATTTTAATGATTTTTCACTATAATTCTATCTACCCAAAGTGCTTGATCAAGTAGTAGATGCCAACTTCTTTTATTTTCTCCAATGGTTCTTTTGATGATTTTCAAGAGGTTCTTGTTGGTGGATTCAACCAATCCATTTCCTTATGGATAATAATTAGAGGATATTTTGAGATATATACCATATTTGGAAATGAAGTTGATGAACCTGGCCCCAATGAAAGGAGTTCCATTATCACTGACTATTGCATCTAGAATGCCAAACCTAGTTATCAAATTTTCAATAAACTCTATCACAATGTCCTGATTGGCCACTTTTGTAGCAACTACTTCAGTCCACCTAGTAAAATAATTAGTTGTTATGAGAATGTATTTGTGGCCTGTTGATGAATGTGGATTGATGAATCCAATAAAATCCAAGCCCCATTGCTGAAATGGCTCTTCGATTACAATTGGACATAACGATAATGAAGCATTTATATTTCTTCCAATGAACCTTTGGCATTTTTTGCAAGACCTAGCCACTTTGAATGAGTCTACAAAAATTATCGGTCAATAATAACCTACCCTAAGAATTTTAGTGGTAGTAGTCTAACCTAAATAATGCCCACTAGATAGGCCTAAATGAAACTCAATCAGCACTTTTTCTTTTTCTTCTGGTTTGATGCATCTCAAAAGTACTCCATCAAAGTTCTTTTGGTATAAGCCTTTTGGTAACAAGATATATTTTAGGGCTTGGAGTCTATACCTCCTTCTTTGTGATGCATTTAGTTTTTTTGGATATTTACCTATCTGAAAGTATCTGATTAATTCTTCAATCTAATCAAGTCTTTCTATATGTTGTCCGATCTCGAGCATATTTTTTGTGTCATCATTAATGCACATATTATAGCCTTGTTTTGGTGAATCAGATAATTGTTGGCATAGTGCCCTACCTTTTACTAGTTTAGTAGGATGGATTTCTACATCATACTCTTGGATTTTAGTAACCTAGTTGGCTCTCTTATCGCCTAGTTCTCCTTGAATGATGAAATTTTTGACATCTGGATGGACCACATAGACTATGGTCTTACTTTGTGACAAGTAATATCTAAACTTATTTAAAGACTTCATGACTATATATACTTATTTTTCTATGAAATTGTAGTTCCTTTGGTAATCATGAAAAGTTTGACTCAAGAAGAATACTGGATGCTCTTCTCCTCTAGCATATTTTTGAGTTAGCACTACGGCATAACTATCTTCTAATCCATAGGCATATAAAATGAAATCCTTATCAAAATTAGGGTTGATCAACACTAGAGCTTTTGTAATAGCTTCCTTGATATACTCAAATGTTTTTCTCTACTCTGGAGTCCATTCAAATACAACATCTTTCTTCAAAATCTCAGTCATCAGCTTCACAATTTGTGCAAAGTTAGAAATAAATTTTTGAACAAAGTTAATTTGTCCAAAAAATGATTGCAAAGCCTTTTTGCTTAAAGGTAGAGGGAGAGATAGGATGGCTTGAATTATTTCTAGATCAATTGCCATACCTTGATTTGAAACTATATGGCCTAGGAGCTTACCTTCATGAACAACAAATATGGACTTCTTTGGATTCAAAGATATTCCAAACTCTCTACATTTTTAAAAAATTTTTTCAAGGTGTTCTAAGTGTTGTTGCTTGTCATGAGAAAAAATAGTCATATCATCTAAATATATCAGAATTATTTTGTTGACTAAATCTCCAAAGGTAAAATCCATAGCATATTGGAATGTTGCTCCAACATTTGATAGTCCAAATGACATCCTCTAATATGCGAATGTTCCCCATTTGGTAGTGAAAGTTATCTTATGTTGATCTTCATATTTTACCCATATCTGATTGTAGCCTGAAAAACTATCTAGGAGGGAAAACCTCTCTGCTCCTACCACTATCTATAAAATCTGATCAATCTACAGGTAGAGGATAATGGTCTTTCAAATATGCTTTATTCAAATTTTTGAAATCCACATAGAGACGAATGTCTCCATTCTTCTTTCTAACAGGCACTAGGTTTGCCACCCATGTAGAGTGCTTGATTGGATAGATGATTTTGGCATTTAGCAACTTAAGCAATTCCTATTTCATAGTTGCTTCTATTTTTGGATTGATTGGCCTTTGTTTTTGTCTAAAAGGTTTTGCATCAGGGGCTAATTCAATCATGTGTTGAATCACATCTTTATTATAAACTCGAAGGTCATCATAGCTCCAAGCTATGATATCTTGATACTACATGCAGAGTAGTCTAAATTGTTCTATTTCCTTAGTAGTACAATGTACTCCAATATTCAATATTTTTCCTGATTCAATCTCAATTTCTTTGTAGGCTTGTTCTTCTATATTCATCCTCTAACCTATATTCCTATCATTATTATCAAACAAGCTCTCTAGAGTGATTAGCCCTTTAGGAATGTGATTATTTTTTAGCTGAATGATATCTTCTTGATCAACTTCCTAGGATATTTCCTCTTGCTGGGCTGAATAAACTGCTTATTTTATCAAGAAATCAACAATTTTCTGGTCATCCTCAAAGACTTTCCAGAATATCTCCTTGTCTAGGATAGATGATCTAAAAACCAACTTTACTTTATTCTTCTTCTTTGAACCTAGTTCTATAGCTGGTGCATAATTTACTCCTCTAGTAGTGAGGGAATCAACTGATTCATTTTTTTCCCATGGAATAGATTTTATGTTCAAAGCTTCAAAAGATTCCATCAAATCCCATACCCTGTTGCGGTATGCTTTCAAGTAGTGATGTCTGCTATTACACTTTTTTGTAACTTGATTGACAATCAGCTCTGAATCACCATAGATTATGAGCAATTTAATTTCTAATTTTTTGCCTACTTTAGGCCAAGGCACAGAGCTTCATACTCAATGATGTTGTTAGTGCAACTCCATGTTAGCCTGTAGGAAAAGCTCTTTATACCTTTTAAAGGGGAAATTAGTACAACTTTGGCTCCAACACCATTTTTGCACCTAGCTCCATCAAAGTAGAGTTTCCAAAGTTTTGATTTACACAGCTCTTGATTTGAAATTATTGTAATCCCATTTTGCTCTGAGACTGAGACATGATATGTTCCAATGCCAGTCTCAACTAAGGCATTATAATTCTTTAGAGAGAATTGATCTTCTATTTCTAGTTCATCCAAAATATCTTCCAATGGATCAACCTCTTCAAATATTGTATTGATATATTCATCCTCTATCTTCTCAATATGATAAGTCATGGGCTTTTCTGGAAGGATTTTGATCTTTTTTTCTTTATGAGGGATCACCATATGAGAGTAGTCTAGGTACATGTAACCTCCCAATTTTGCTATGAACTCATGTGATAGGCAAAGGCCAAAGTATGGCTCTAAATCAACCACAACTATCTCTTGTATCACAGTTATTTTTTATGCTCTATGGAGTGTCATGGGAACATCTTTGATTACTCCAACTATCTTTATAGGAGTGTCATCTAATTGGAGGACATCGAGACATGAGTGAGTATACTCCATGCCCATTAGCTCACATACTACTTTAGGCATCATAGTAGTGGCTGCCCTAGAATTCATCATGCAATTGTGAACTACCCATCCTTCCATTCTCAAAGATATGTAGAAAGGAGATGGTCTATTCTTCATAGCCCCTAGACTCATTGACTCTTGAGTGAGTATATACTCTAAAATTGGTTGATCTCCCAAGCTGACCTTCTTCAAAGAAGCTCTAAGCAGATCTATCTATCTAGGAATCATTAGTGCATCGTACATGCTTGCTTTAGAAGGAGTCTTCTTTAGCTCTTCTACTATGTTGAAACTAGGAGCTTCCACTGGCTTCTTTTCATTTTCTTCTCTGGTTCATTGAAACTTTTTATGTACTTCTAGGTAGCTTCAATTCTCTGCCTCTTGGTGACTAAGGGGAATATGAGTTTATCATGGGCTTCTTATTTTGTTTCAAGTAATATCTCTTTAGCTTTCTCAGCTTACTTTGAACTTGAAGGATCCTTTTGTGGCTCTGGTGCAAATGAAGGTGTTTGAGATTTTTGTTGAACTAGAACTTTCTCGATCTTAGGCATATTTTGATCTTTAGGCTTTTGTGACTAGGACGAGACTTTAAAAGGTTCCAATTTCTGAGGATCCACTTGATTTTATTTTTTACTAGACCTTGTTAACATAGAAATGAATTCTTCTTCCAAAGGATCTTGCGTAAGCATGATTTGTTCAGCCTTTCATAGCATATTTGATGAGGCAAAAAATTGCCTCATAAAAGACTACTTTGATAAACTTTTAAACCCATTTGGAACTGCTTATGTTGTGATTTTATGTTAATCTTAGAGATACTATGCATTATGTGATGGTATTTACATGTTAAAATGATGAAAGTGCATATACTCTGTTTTGACTAATTTGTCCATGTTTTATATTCTGTTTTGGTTGTTTATTTCAGTATATTCTGCATTAATTTAGGTATTACAATATTTAGGTACTTCATTCATAAGGTTTATGTTTCTTCCATAAGTGTATTTCACCGTTTGCCCATTTTTTTTAAATTACTTTAAGGCGCCAAGAACTCTGTCAACAGTTGGTTGTGCAGGAAACTGGACTTTTTCCATACAAATTCCAGCCAGTTGTACATATACAACATGGCATGGAATTTGTCCACTCCAGCTCAAACCAAAAGTGGAATTAGTCATCTAGGTGCTCAGAGAAACCATATCCGCCACCACAGTTGGTCGCATGTGCTTCTGTTGCCAGATATAACAACAACCTTGTTCTGTTGCCTGATATTTTGGAGCTGCTCCGAAATAAGCGCAGAGGGTTTAAAACTGATTGAATGCATCTTTAATCACCATAAACAGGAGGTAAACGGTGACTGCAATCATTTTAGGAGTATCCTTATCCATTCTTACACCTGTCCCTCACCGGTGGAAGCCAACAACTTGAGTGGAGAAGGCCTGAAGGGTCAAAACCCTGCATTTGTGGAAGAACAAAATTGAAACAGTTGTAACAGTCCTATGTAACAACATTAAACCTTATCTTTAATGTACCTTATTTGTATAAATAAAGTGCTCCCATATGATAGAGAGGGAGAGGAGAGAGGAAATAAGTAATAGAAGTTTTAGATATTGTAATTGTCTATTACAACAACACAGTAGTCTGCAGGTCTTTCCCTGCATTGTTGTTATGTTGCTGGAATGAAATAAAGGTGCATCATTTGTCATTTATTTATGTTCAATTCTGCATTGAGTGTGAGGACTTAATAGTTTAGAGCAAGTTTATTTGCCCTCTTTTGGTTCAGGAAGCAAGGGCCACTTCCAGGTCCAGAGGAGGGTTTTTACCTGACAGAATTCTGCTATTTTTGGCTACAGCAGGTCAGCAGAGATCTGACAATTTTTGCATGGTTAGTGATTAGGATAATGTGGCATTTGAATGCATGGTAGGTAACTCATCTAGAATAGATTTTATAGCATAACATTTTCTATTTTAGCTTCAGCATTTCCAGTCTGTATTTCCAGTTTGCATCAGAGAATTTCTGGTTAATTCAGTTTGCTACAGATTTGCAATATTTGCTTTCCAACCTTTGAATTTCATCATTGTCTTAGGTTTCATTTTCTGCAGGTGTGAAGTTTTAGTTTCATTGTTGTTATAAGTTATTTCTGTGATTTCCATTTTTGTTATTTTAAATTCTGTCAATTAAATTCTATCATTTTTAATTCTGCAATAGTTTAGATTTGCTTTTCCTACAACTGTGTGAATTTCAAATTATGCAAGGATAAGTAGGCACTCAGTTTTAGTTTCTAGGAGATTAAACGGGACACCTGACACCCCCAAAACACTAACTGTTCCATGAATAAGGCCATGATCTAGATGAACTAAAAATCAGTCTGTTAACCCCTGCTTTCGTATATAGCCTTGGACACCGCCCTGGATTGACACATAATGATTAAATGATGAAGAATTGATGACACTCATCATTTTTGGCACCGTTGTCGGGGACCCTTAGGTGTTGTTAGGAGAGGTCTAGCAGTCCAGAAACTATCCTATCTCAGGAAACAGTTTTTGGAGACCTGAGGTTTAGTTCATTTTAGTAAATAGGCATGAATGCATAGGCCAAGAGACGAGAGAGGGAGGTTTATTAGAACCGGTTCCTTCCCAGAAAGGCGTTCTTCCCGTACAGGAGAAGATCTGCCTATTTATGATTATCCTGACAGAGTAAAAAGAGAATCATCTTCTTCATCAGTTGAACCATCTGCAGAACCTTTTGAGGAAGAACTTCTTGAAGCACTTGCTACTAGACATTCTTCTGTTCCTGATCCATTATTAGAACAAATAGAAAAAGTTGAATCAGTTAAATCAGAGGAGGAAAACATGGCACAACCACCACCTCCTGCTAGAACTTTTGAGTACCCTATACAATTAACTATTGGACAACAAGCTCCTATGAAAACCATTTCTCCCTCAGTGTTGCCAATCTTTAGGGGAACAGTGTCTGAAGATCCTGACCAGTTTCTGTTTGAGTTTAAGATCTTGTGTCAAACATATGATTATGTGACTGATAATCAAAAGCTGAAATTATTCCCTTCCACACTTAAAGATGCAGCTTTACGTTGGTTCATGAGTCTTGACTCAGATTCCATTCATACCTGGGATGAAATGGAAACTGCATTTTTAGACAAATATCAAGAGTATTGCAGGGTACATAATAGAAAGGATGAGTTATTTCGAATTAAACAAGAAGAAGATGAAAATTTGGAAGATTATGTTGATAGATTTGCTTTTATCCAGAAAAGAGTTGGTCCTATAGAAGGAGAATTGTTAAAATCTATCTTTCTAAGGGGATTACAAGATGAATCCAAGGAAGTACTTGGATATAATGGGAAAAGGAGATGTACACCAACTTGAGATTGCTGACATTATAGAGTTGTGCACAAATTATTCTAGAACTAGGGACAGAAGGAAGAAGAAAAGTCCTAATAATGTAGACATCAAAGAATTGATGGAAGAAATGGCTAATATGAAAACTGATATACTTGTTCAACTAAACACTGCTTTAGGAGAAAGGAATACAAGAGCCAATTCTTCACCACCCCTGTCTATCTATTGTCCTAGGTGTAGAAATAAGCATGCTCTGCAAGATTATCCTTTGGACAAGACCTCAATCTCAACAATCTGTGGCATTTGCTCAAAGGAGCATAAAACTGATAAATGTCACCTTTTGCCCCATCTTAGGAGTGCTATAGAAAACCAAGTTGAAGAACTTCATGCTATTGGGCAAAGGCCAGGAGGCAACTTCATACAAAACCAAAATGCCCCTCGCTTTTCTTCAAATTGGGGACAAAATCCTTGGAATATGCCATGGGGATACACAGAACCTCCTCCTCAACCTTGGAATCAAACTTGGGCAGCTCCTCAAGATTGGTCACATTCTGGTTGGAATCAGCCATGGCATCCAGTTAATCCATCTTGGGTACCAAATCAGTCAGGGCAAATATGGGGGCAACAATACCCATCCTATCAAGGGCAACAGAGGTATCAACCACCAAACCAACACTTGCTGCCAGCCCCTAATCAAAAATTTTTAGGGAAGAGTTCAACCACAGCAAACACAGCCAGTTAAGCAACCTCCACTTCCAGCTCAGCCTATGGCTAACCCCAATAACAACAGACAAGCAACCCCTATTTATGGAGCTGAGTCTGAAGAGACTATTGTAGTCCATGTCCTTGACTGTAGTAACATCCAGTTACATTCAGGGAAGGTTTTACCTGACCCTGCACCACCCACTATTGAAGAAATTGATGGAAAGCAAGAATTTTCAAGTCCAAAAAAACCACAAACAGAGCAAAAAGAGGAAAAAATAGAAAGTTTACAAGGAAAAATTGAACCTGCCTCGATAGACCTACCATATCCTGAAAGGTTTGACCACACTATCACTGCTCCTGAATCAGAATTAATCACAGAATTGAGGAAAATGTCTATCTCACTCCCTTTGTTGCAGGAAATAAAGGATGTACCTCGATTAGGAAAACCATTCAGGAGTTGTGTATTAGGAAACCTGGCAGGAAGAAGAAAGCCTTTCCTAAGACTGTACAAGTAGAAGGTAAGTTGGCTGACCTACTTTCTGGAAAACTAGTACCCCCTAAATATGGTGATCCAGGGAGTCCAGTAGTTACAATTACTATTGGGTTAGTTCAAATTCCAAATGTACTTATCGATTTAGGAGCTGCAATCAACGTGATGACTAAGGAAACCATGCAGAAATTGTAGCTCAATAACCTTAGTCCTACTACCATAGTTTTGGAAATGGCAGATAGGTCAGTGGCTAAACCGAAAGGAATTCTGGAGGATGTTGCCATTGAAGTATCTTCTTGGGAATACCCTGTAGATTTCTTAGTGTTGCAGCCTAGAAACTCAGCTAATGGCTATCCTATTATTCTAGGACGACCTTGGCTTGCCACTGTAGCTGCATTTATAGACTGCAGGTCAGGTGAGATGACCATTTCAAATGGTGTAGACCTAAAAAATATTTCCTTGTATCCACCAGCCCAACCTTCAGCCAAATTTTTTGGACAGATATGGTATCCTGAGTCTGATGAAGAACAGGAAACTATTGTCACCTTGGCCACCATTGTAGTAAAAGAACATATTGAAGAACTTAATTCACCAAAAAGAGAAATCTTTGAACATGAAACAATTTTGGTGAAAACATTGCAAGAAGAAGGCCTTAGGGATGATCAAATTCTTGTCCATCATTTGTTATGGAAATATGAAGAACAAACTGTTGAACATCTATCATCTATTCCACTACAAGAAAGCTCCTTCACATTGCCACATGGATGGCATCATCATCTTCTGACTTCTTTCATCTGTCCTATGCAAATGATCCCATCAAGTATCACATTTACACCAGAATCAAGAGTATTTCATACTCTACAGCCACATCATTGTCCCTTAAATGCTTTAATCAGTAAATATGAGGTTGTCAACTCAGTTTATCCAGGGATTAAGTAGATTGAGATACAACCAAGAAAATTTTTGAACATTAATAGTTGGCTGACTAATGAGCAAGAAGCCAAATTATTTGTTGTTTTATAGAGACATGTTCAAGCTTTTGCTTGGAGTTATAAGGACATGACTGGCATTCACCCTGATGTGTGTACACATAGGATATACATAGAAGATGTCAAACTAGTAAGACAACCACAAAGGCGTCTGAATCCCGCTCTGAAGGATATTGTTAAGGAAGAAATCAAAAAACTATTGGATGTAGGATTCATTTATCCAATTTTAGACAGTAGGTGGGTTTCACCATTGGTCATTGTTCCAAAGAAAAATGGGAAGATGAGAGTATGTGTGGACTACAGGGAATTGAATAAGGTCACACATAAAGATCACTTTCCATTACCATTTATAGACCAAGTGTTGGACACCCTTGCTTGTAAGAAATTTTTCTGTTTCCTTGATGGTTTTAGTGGTTATAATCAGATCCAAGTCGCACCCAGAGGACCAGGAAAAGACAACTTTCACATGTCCTTGGGGAACATTTGCTTATAGAGTATTACCCTTCGGTTTGTGCAATGCACCAACAACATTTCAGAGAGTTGTTTTGGCTATTTTTTCTGATATAACAAATGAAAGTGTAGAGATTTATATGGATGACTTCACAGTGTTTGGAGATACATTTGAATATACTTTAGAACAACTTGAAAAAGTTTTAATACGTTGTGAAACATATCATTTGTCTCTGAATCCTGATAAATGTTTCTTGATGATGGAAGAAGGAATTGTTCTTGGACATCATATTTTTGCTTATGGAATTAAAGTTGATCCTAAAAAGGTAGAGGTCATCAAGAACCTTCCTCCTCCAAAAACTCAAACTGATGTCCATAGTTTCTTAGGACATATTGGCTTTTATCGCAGATTTATTGCTAATTTCAGTACCATTGCTAATCCAATGTTCGCATTGTTAACAAAGGATTCTGAATTTGTTTGGTCTGTTGGGTGTCAACAATCCTTTGAAGTTTTAAAGGAAAAGTTAACAACTCCACCTATATTGAGAGGTCCTAATTGGGAGTTACCCTTCCATATTCAAACTGATGCTTCCAATACTGCTATTGGAGCTGCATTAGGGCAGATTGAAGATGGACAACACTATGCCATATACTACATTAGTAAAAATTTGACTGGAGCTGAAAAGAATTACACCACAACCGAGAAGGAATTTTTAGTTGTGGTGTATGCTATTAACAAATTTTGACACTATATCATAGGATATCAGGTATTCATTCATACAGATCATGCTGCCATTAAATACCTGATGAATAAACCTCTGGTTAGTGCAAGAATTATTCGTTGGTTAATATTATTGCAAGAATTCGATATCACTATAGTTAATAAACCAGGGAAAGCTAATGTAGTGGCAGATTTCTTGTCAAGATTGTCAAATGCAGATACGGAGGAATTGGTTGAGGATGTGTTTCCTGATGAGAAGTTGTTTGTTGTTTCTGTACAATCTCCATGGTTTGCAGATATAGCTAATTATTTAGTTACAGGGAAGATTCCTCTTCACTTTACTCCTAAACAAAAGAAATAGTTGATCAAGCAAAGTTCTTATTTTGAATGGATAGGAGGTTTATTGTTTAAATGCAGTCCTGACCATGTTTTGCGTAGATGTGTTCGCAAGGATGAGGTATATGACATCCTGCGAGCATGTCATGATGAACCATCAGGAGGGCATTATTCAATGAAAAGTACCATTCGAAAGATTTTGGGTACTAGTTACTACTAGCCATCCTTGCACAAAGATGTCAAAAGGTATGTCAAAAATTGTGATGCATGCCAAAGGATGGGTAAGCCTACTTTTACTAGTGAAATGCCTTTACAACCTCAATTAGGTACAAAACCATTTGAAAGGTGGGGGCTAGATTTTGTAGGACCCATTGATCCACCTTCCCAAGGGAAAGTGCATATCTTGGTATGTACTGATTATGTAACCAAGTGGGTAGAAGCCCATGCTTTTAAGCATGCCCGAGAAGAGAAAGTTGTTGATTTCCTGTATTCCCAAATATTTCTACGATTTGGAGCCCCACATTCTATCACCACTGATCAGGGACCTCAGTTTACCTCAAAAGTTGTTGAAGCCTTTACAAAGTTGTATGAAATCAAACACCGAAAATCCTCACCTTACCATCCGCAAGCCAATGGCCAAGTTGAAGTGACAAATAGGGAATTAGAGAGGATCTTAACCAAAACTGTAGCAGCCCATAGGAGGAATTGGGTGGAGAAGTTACCGAAGCAATTTGGGCTTATAACACCACTTGGAAATCCACTACTGGATTTACTCCCTATGAATTGGTTTATGGTAAAAAGCCTCTTTTGCCTATTGAGTTTGAATTACTAACTCTTCGAACTGCTTTGGAAGTTGGTATTGATTTGTCACAGGCACAAACGGACCGGATCCTGTAACTCAATGCATTGGATGAGCTAAGGAGGGATGCATTGCACCAGACCGAGGTGATCCAGTCACAACGCAAGTTGTGGCATGATAGTCATATCCAACAACGAAAATTTCAACAAGGCGATTGGGCTTTGTTGTTTGATTCACGATATGAAGACTATCCTGGCAAGTTGCAGACTCGATGGCTCGGACCTTATCAAGTTGAGGAGGTATTTGCAAATGGAGTTGTACGTCTTTCACCAATAGATGATTCAAGAAGGAAAATGGTGGTTAACGGTCATCGTCTTCGGATATATCACAAACCATTAACCAAGGAGGAGTTTCTCAAGCAAGTAGGAAACTTGGATGTATCAATATTGGAAGGAAACCACTTCTTCCAAGATGGACTCAATCAAGTGACATAAACCAAAATATATAAAAAAAAAAATGAATGAAAAAAAATATATAATAATAATAATTCAGAATGTGAAAACCTCTTTGAGGCGCATCTGAATTGGGCTTACATGAAAACCGGTTTTTTTGGCATGTTTGCCTCACTCTCCACCATTGTTCCATTCACTCTTCATCATTCCATTATTCCATTCACTCTTCATCATTCCATTATTCCATTCACTCTCACTATTACTCACCTTTGGTCCATTCATTTTCACTTCACTCCATCATTGTTAACGTTTGTTCCACTCATTTTCCCCTTTGTTTCACTATAGTTCAGATTGCACCATGTAAAGAGTTAGCGCAGAATCAGCCAAAAACAACATTTGTACAAAATGTGGATAAACAAGTTTCTTCAGGTATGTGCCTTTTTCTATTTTAATAGTGTGAATACTTCTTGTATGATGTATGATATCCCTAACTGGCATAAAAACATACATAAGTTAGTTTCGAAAGGTTATCAAAAGAAATCCTCTTGAAACGATAAAACTGCTCTAGGAATAAACCTGCTGCATACAAATACTCTCGAATGAAAACTTTGGAAGATATCTTGCTCAAGAATAAAGCTAATGATAAAAGTTGGTAAAATGAATTAACAAATGGTTAATTCATTTTAAACTCTAGAACCACGAGGCTCAGGCTCAAAAGTCAATTAAAATTTCTGTGGGTTCGTAAAAGTTACGCCAATCAGGATTGGAAGTTGTACCAAGGTGCAGGTTTCAAATTGGAGGTTCCAAGGCACGGATTCTATGAAAATATTTTACCGCATGTAATTGGTTGGCACACAACTCAATGGGAGGTTATTTTAAACCAAGTAGTTTCCATTAATAACTTTTGCCATATCACCGTAAATGTCGTAACAAATTAATTGCATGCGGGAAGAACAGGAGTAATGATGAATTATGTGCCGCCACCTGCCAAGCTTTGCCTCATGTCACACGATTTCTCATCATTCTGGCATTGCTTGCATGTGTTTATCATCTTTAAGTTTCATTCTTTCCCTGACAGAAGTATTCCAGAATGAGAGAGAAAAAACCTGTGACATATTTTCAAATTAAAGCAAACAGGGTACGGGAAAATTCACCATGGGTGGACAAAAGAACAAAATTGAACCAGGAAATATAGAGTTTTTGTAGAGGGACGAGGAGTGTATGCGAATATTCATGGAAGGGGGTTTTCTGCCCTTCTTGCACAAATTTGATGGGCATTCAAAAGGTTTAACAACAGAGTTCACGCACACTTTTCACAGCAACAGAGTTCAAATCAGTGGCATGACTATTCAAGTAAGTCCTAAAATTCTTAGCCAAGTCATTGAATTGCCTCTGCAAGGGATTCACATAGGCAAATATGGAAAAAATACATTAATAGAATTAGTTAATCAATTTAGAGGGGAAAATGATAGACCTACGGAGTTCATAATAAGCAACAATATTTGCAAAGGAGTTAAGAGAACCAGTCTGCAACCACCATGGGATGAAGTTGCAGTCTAGGTCATCAAGTTTCTAACCTGTGATGGTCAATACCCTATTATTTCTGGTCATCATTTATGAATTTTAACTCACCTCCGCTATGGTCATTTAAACACTGAATTAAGAGTCAATTTGCCTTTGTATTTGTACCAAGAACTTGCAAATATGGCTAAAAAGTATCAGGCAAGTAGGGGGTCACCCAAGCATCATGGGTTAGTCAAAATTATTTGCAAACATCACTTTAGGGGGAATCCTAGGAGTTTTGACCACTTTTTCCATACTTGGGATGAGTTTGTTGAAGAAAACATTGTTGAGAGTCCCACTTATGGAGAAGAGACAGGGGAGGCTAACCCTAACCCTGAGCATAAACCTGGAGCTTCTATTGGCATAGCCCCTTCATCTCCAAAAGGACCTCCCTCATCATGAATGAGAACACAGAGGAATGTCGGCTCTGACCAGAAGAGAAAGGTCACATTTTTAGAGGATGTACAAACATTCCACACTTCTGAAGAAGGGGAACCCTCTAATCAACAAGAAACTAGAATTTTTGAGTCTAGGTCTCCTAGTTCTAAAAGAAATAGGAAGCAATCTATTTCAAGGTTGAGGAGATCCTCAAGGCTTCAGAAAGCTGCTGATACAAAGGAGATGCAAACAAAGGAGAAGAGGGAACATAATGATGTTTCTGAAACCCATACTCAGCTTGTGGAGGAAACTATGCAAGAAGCTGAGGCTATCAACGACCAAGATGTAGATATCTCTGGACAGAATGTGGACACTTCAGCAGAAGAGGAAATGCCTTCCATTTCTCTCAATTATTCCTCAGATTCTGAGGAACAAATTGAAACAAAAGAGAAAAAAAGGGGGGCTACCCGCAACAAGAAGAGTGAGGAAAGAGGAGAAAGATGATTCAAGTGCGAGAGGAAGAGGATGAAGTTGATATTAAATCTCATTTACATGCAGCCAGAAGTGTGATCAATACCCAAACAGCTGAAACCACCTAAAACCCAAAAAAAAACCCCCCTTCAAAAAACAAAAAAAAAGGGGAAAAAAAAAAAAAAAAAAACCCACCCCACAAAGCGGAGAGTGCCCAAGGAGCCACAACAGATGACCATGACAACAACACCCCTAGAAGCAGCCATAATAGTCCAGGAACAGGTAAATCCACAAATTCCCCAAAATATTGTTAATGTGAACATTCCTAAAATTAAGCTAATTGAAGTGGGGATACAAACAGAATCCCTTGCAGTAGAAAAAGTAAATGTTGGCATTCAGGTTAATATTGTACCTCAGATGCAACCTATGAATAGGTCACCTGAAATAATTTCATTAGTAAAATATAATGAGGATATAGCATATTGGATGACCAAATGCCATCAATTGGAGGGAAAGGTCTCCTCATTGCAGACCTTAACAGAAGAAATAAAGCAGAAAGACTCTAAAATTGAGAAATTAAAGGGGCAAGTATAGGACATATGTCAGATTGTTGAATGCATGGTTCAATGTCGGAGGCCTACCAGATTTTACAGTTTAATTTTGAAGGAGAGGTACCTCCGATGGCAGACAATGAGAATTACCTCTGGTCTCTCCCACACATTTGAGACACCAGGTGAATTCTTGGAAGCTTTCTGCGAGCTCTGGAGAACACCAAAATTTACTATGTGAGTTATTTCTTCATAATTTATTTTTGCCAACTGAAGTTATTTTCCTCCCCCACATATTTACTGGCGATATTCAACTGAGGGCTTTTCAATCAATGCTTCAGAATCAGATTTACTAGGAGTAGGAGAAAAGGGCTAGTAAATCCATAGAATCCCAAGTTGTTTTGCTCATTAGACCTGTCCACTTAAATCATAGAACTTCCACCAATCAACATTATACACTAATGAGAAATGACAGGGTAAGGAAAATGTACCTGGGAAATTTGGGGGGGTGCATAGATGGTTTTCAAACATTTTGTGCAACATCATTTGCTGACGCTTTGTCAACCTGCAAAAGTAGATGGGGTGAGTTACCTATATCTTTGCAGAAGAGAGAACCTGTCACACCTAACAATTTAATATGGTCAAGAAGAAGGGCTACAAGCATAATCCAAACCATATTTGAGGTCAAGGAGCGATGGATTGGACTCAGGTACAGAATGCCAACTATAATCACTCATGTTCCATACTACTTTGATAATGATTCTCAATCGGAAGAACAATTTTAGGAATGGCTCGGGGAGATTCAGATGCACAAAGGATACTATCAGGTTGGAAGCAGATTATGGAAGTATGTTGAGCGATACCTGGATGTGGATCTTTGTGCTATTGTGGCAGAACAAAATGCATGAGGACATGCAGTAGAGAACAGGCCAGGGGGAAATGATGAGGCAGAAAATTGCCTCATAAAAGACTACTTTGATAAACTTTTAAACCCATTTGGAACTGCTTATGTTGTGATTTTATGTTAATCTTAGAGATACTATGCATTATGTGATGGTATTTACATGTTAAAATGATGAAAGTGCATATACTCTATTTTGACTAATTTGTCCATGTTTTATATTCTATTTTGGTTGTTTATTTCAGTATATTCTGCATTAATTTAGGTATTACAATATTTAGGTACTTCATTCATAAGGTTTATGTTTCTTCCATAAGTGTATTTCACCATTTGCCCATTTTTTTTAAATTACTTTAAGGTGCCAAGAACTCTGTCAACAGTTGGTTGTGCAGGAAACTGGACTTTTTCCATACAAATTCCAGCCAGCTGTACATATACAACATGGCATGGAATTTGTCCACTCCAGCTCAAACCAAAAGTGGAATTAGTCATCTAGGTGCTCAGAGAAACCATATCCGCCACCATAGTTGGTCGCATGTGCTTTTGTTGCCAGATATAACAACAACCTTGTTCTACTGCCTGATATTCTGGAGCTGCTCCGGAATAAGCGTAGAGGGTTTAAAACTGACTGAATGCATCTTTAATCACCATAAACAGGAGGTAAACGGTGATTGCAATCATTTTAGGAGTATCCTTATCCATTCTTACACCTGTCCCTCATCGGTGGAAGCCAGCAACTTGAGTGGAGAAGGCCTGAAGGGTCAAAACCCTACATTTGTGGAAGAACAGAATTGAAACAGTTGTAACAGTCCTATGTAACAACATTAAACCTTATCTTTAATGTACCTTATTTATATAAATAAAGTGCTCCCATCTGAGAGATAGGGAGAGGAGAGAGGAAATAAGTAATAGAAGTTTTAGATATTGTAATTGTCTATTACAGCAGCACAGTAGTCTACAGGTCTTTCCCTACACTATTGTTATGTTGCTGGAATGAAATAAAGGTGCATCATTTGTCATTTATTTATGTTCAATTCTGCATTGAGTGTGAGGACTTAATAGTTTAGAGCAATTTTATTTGCCCTCTTTTGGTTCAGGAAGCAAGGGCCACTTCCAGGTCCTAGAGGAGGGTTTTTACCTGACAAAATTCTGCTATTTTTGGCTACAACGGGTCAAAGAGAGATCTGACAGTTTTTGCATGGTTAGTGATTAGGATAATGTGGCATTTGAATGCATGGTAGGTAACTCATCTAGAATAGATTTTATAGCATAACATTTTCTATTTCAGCTTCAGCATTTCCAATCTGTATTTCCAGTTTGCATCAGAGAATTTCTGGTTAATTCAGTTTGCTACAGATTTGCAATATTTGCTTTCCAACCTTTGAATTTCATCATTGTCTTAGGTTTCATTTTCTGCAGGTGTGAAGTTTTAGTTTCATTGTTGTTATAAGTTATTTCTGTGATTTCCATTTTTGTTATTTTAAATTCTGTCAATTAAATTCTGTCATTTTTAATTCTGCAATAGTTCAGATTTGCTTTTCCTGCAACTGTGTGAATTTCAAATTATGCAAGGATAAGTAGGCACTCAGTTTTAGTTTCTAGGAGATTAAAAGGGACACCTGACACCCCCAAAACACTAACTATTCCATGAATAAGGCCATGATCTAGATGAACTAAAAATCAGTCTGTTAACCCTTGCTTTCGTATATAGCCTTGGACACCGCCCTGGATTGACACATAATGATTAAATGATGAAGAATTGATGACACTCATCAATATTTACTTGGCCCTTCTGAGATATTTTAGCCTTTTAAATAGCCATTTGTGTGTGATGTTTATATATGACATAGGTATCTTCACTATGGTGATCATTGTAAACTAAGCACCAAGGATGATTTCCAAATTCTAAAACTATTGGTTCCTCATATTGATAACTATTATTTAACTTTTTTGTTGTGTTTCTACTAGAAGCTCTTTGATCTTTAGCCACATATAGAAATATCCTAAACTGAGACCTTTCATCCTCTCTTTTTTTAATAGTTGTCACCTTGTTATTCAATATTTTCAATGTAGAATTTGGAAGCTAAAAATCATCCCTAAGGTTGCTATATTTTTTTGGATTGTCATTATCAATAAGATTCTTACAAAATACAATATGCTCAAAAGAGGGATTGTGGTTCCAACTGTTTGTGTCTTATATAACAAAGAGGATGAGTGTGTGGACCACCTATTTGGAACTTGTGATTTTTTATGATATTCTAAATATGTTATTGAGAGAATTTAATGTTGCTTGGGTCATTCCAGATTCTCTAATAAGGATTTGAGAATAGTGGCACTTAGGAAGCAGCATTTTTTGGCAAAACTACATTCCATATATTTGTTGGGGGATTTGATTGAAAATAAACAGATGAGTGTTCAAAAATAAAACCATAGGAATAATTGGAGGTTATGCCAGGATAAAAACAGCCCTATTGGAGGATTGTATTAATAACATTGTTGGCCAAAAAAATCTTTCAATGATCCTAGCTAGAGAAAAAGATATCTTAAATATGAAAAAATCAATAAGGTGAGACTAGATACTAGATGGGAACGTCCCCACAAAGACTAGGTAAAAAATAACTTCGATGTAACTATAAAAGGTAACCCGGGTCATGCTGGTGGTGGGGGTCTCATTAGGAATGATAGAGGTCAGGTAGTGGCTGCATATGCTGAGGATATAGGAATTACCATAAATCACCAAGTTGAAGCAAGGGCAATGCTTACAAACCTCCGAATTGTAGTGAATTTGGATTTTAGGAGAATTGTTCTTGAGGGGGATTCCAAGAATATTATAACTTCCCTTCAAAAAGGGGAGTTAAATAATTCTAGCATTTTCCAAATAATTACATATGCAAGGACTTGTTGGCTCGACTTTCATGCACACCCTACAAAGAGTAAACAAAAAACACAAGTAATATTTAATGGAAATAAATTCCCTCTCACTTTAGGATCTTATTAGATATCCAAGGTATGAGTTACAGAGTCAAGTCGAATGCTATCACTCTTTTCCACTTTTGGAATAGTTTCAAGTTGACTGTATATACCTTACAATGGGTTCAACCTTCATTCGTTGGTGTTGGATGGTAGAATGTGTTGTTCATGATCAGATTTACAATTTGTTTGATCTAGCTCTTTGAATCTTAGCAGATTAAAAGAATAAAGAATTTTAAAAAATATAAAAATGAGAACCTTTCAAAAATAAAACAGAGAGGGTAAGGTAGGGTAGAAAAGAGGGTGAAATATTGCAATTTTAATTGTTAATCATTCTTTCAATTAAAACATGTTATTGTGTTCACTAAGTGGGACAAATAGAATAACAAATTATCCAACTTTCTAATATTAACTTGTTATCTAGCAAAGGGCATAGTAGGGGAATAGAATAGAGTAACTTATTTAAATCACAATTTTCCCCAAAATTAATAAGATGAATCTATAGATAGCCAACGCTCATGCACATAGACTAGAACTATCAAATTCAGATCTTCAAACCAGGTGATTTAAATAATTCTTAAGATAGTTTAACACTTCTAAAATTTCTTGATTTACTGGGATGATTTTACCGGTAGCATAGCACACGCAAAAAAACTAGAGTCAGTAGGAAAATAAATTAATTTTAGAAATATTAAACTGCAATTCAGCTTTCAAACAACACCAACAACATACTAAAATCAATTGAATTCACAACAATTACAACTGCAGACATTTCAATGAAAACAAGAATAAGGAAATGAGCACTGTTCAAACTCCAAGAGTAGATTAGGCACCTGGCCACGCCACTTCAGGGTAACAACACCACACAAATCCTATGTCCACAATAAAGGCTTTTCCAGAAAATAGATTTGAGAAAAAGTACTTCTATTATAAATTCTTGCATCTTTTCTTTTACATTCAATGGGAGTATTTATAGACTCAAGACATGCCCTGATATTTTCAAAAAATATCTTCTCCTAGGGAATTAAAAAACAATTAAAAAAAACCACCATCGAAGCTTTACAATATAAGGTATTTTTAAATAGAGTTCTGATCAACCCCAATTACTCCAAAAATCTACCTGGGGATCTTGTCATAAATGGAGAAGATAAGACCTAATTTTATCTTCATCAAAAGATAACTATGTGCAAAGGTATCTTCACCTTTCGGCAAGTTGTCAGAGCATCTCATTAATTCCTCATCTCCTAAATTTGGATGGATCATAGACTTCCCGGGCCTTCTATCCTAGCACAATCCCTTTTGCTTGATTCGCATTGAAATTCTTTGCCCACCATCACTTTCGCCATTAATTTTACCATTAAATGCATCCACCAGCAAATTCTTGCAAAAATTTAAAAGGGCAAATGTTAGGACAATAGCTTTAAAATTAAATTTAATTAAGTTAATTTTTCCTAAGGTTCAAGCATCAAATTTTAGGTTTTTAAAATTTTACTACTTTTTCATAGTTTGTCGTAAAATACCTTTTTAGGGCTTAGATTCTAATTAATTTTTTATTATTTTAATCCCTAGGGTTTGACATTTTAATATCATTTATTTTTCTCTCCCTAAGCATGTCGTAAATAATGACATTTTTTCATATTTTAATCATTTTTTTTTATTTTCTCTCTTTCTTCCTTGAAATGTCGCAATATCGTGATATTTTTTCATTTACATTCCTTTAGCCATTTTGATCGCGAAAATCAAACAAGTCATGAAAACCAGACAAGTCTTCCAACCTAAAAATATCGTAAATTCTCAACATTTTTATTACATCGATAGGCATCCTTCAATGGCAACCAGGAAGGTCAGCCACGTCGTAAACAATATTAATATTTTATTAAAAAAAAATAAATTATATAGTTGCAAAATTAGATACAACAAATGAAGCATCCTCTTTTTTTAGATATATAAAATCCATCAAAATATAAGCGCCTCGAGATTGATTTTAACTAGCTTAGATATATAAAATATATATATCTATAAACTTCGCGCCTATCTCATTTCTTAGGGGTGTGATACATAGGCGCCTCGAGATTGATAACTCTCGACGTTTATAGATATATATATTTTATATATCTAAGCTAGTTTATACCTTCATTTTCTTCCAACACTTTGTAAAATTTCTATCTTCCCTTGGAATGTCGCGAAATCATGACATTTTTAATTATCTTCTCTTCCTTCCTTGAAATGTCGTGAAATCTCGATATTTTTCATTTTCTCTCGCTCTTTTCATGAAATATTGCGAAGTCGCAACATTTTTCATTTTTTCTTCTTCCAACCTTAGAAATATCGATATTTCTCATTCTCTTCTTTCTTCCTGAGAATGTCGCGTGACATTTTTCATTTTCTCTTCTTCCAACCTTAGAAATGGCATGATATCGTGACATTTTTCAGTTTCTTATCTCTCTTCTTGAGAATATCGTGAAATCTCGATATTTTTTTTTCTTTCAACCATTTGACCACGAAAATCAAACAAGTCACAAAATCTTGGCATTTTTCATTCTCTTCTTGCCCTTTTCTTCCAACACTTTGCAAATTTTCTAGAATTTGTACTTTGACTCCAATGACTCCACCCTTCTATATTTTGGCACTTTAAAGGTTTGTGAAGGATCCTCCATTCTCAAAAATAATTTTTAGATACTAAAAAATAAATTTTAATTGTCAGTTACCAGTTTCAGGTGGTGTAAAATTTAGGTCAAAATAAAAAGTGCTTAGAATTGAACAAAACTTTTTAGATATCTAGATGAGCCAAATGGGTGTCTGAATCTGTAGAAAAAGACTTGAAAATTTACTTTGGATCAGAAGATATTGCATTAAGAAGTTCGCTGGCTGGAAATAGAAACTACTATTTATAGAAGGTGAATCATGCATGAAACTCTAAAAATTTGATATCATTGGAAAGGTGAGCTCGAGATATTTCACCCAGAATTTAAATCACCTAAAACGGATTCTTGTGGCAGAAGATATAGCATTTCCAATATTGAAGTAAACATTAGGGCAAGATGAAAATTTTCAAAGAACCTTAGAAATTAATTTAAATATTTCAAACCTTAAGAAAACTATTGAAAATCAAAATTTTTGAAAACACTTAACCAGAAATAATACCATTAAAGCATAAATGTTCAGAAAAAATCAATTCAAATCAACGCGCTAGGCAAGCAATTTTGGCACCTTGATGCAGGCAAAATTTAAGGACTTGATGCAAACAAAACTTGGATTAAAAAAACAAAAACTTCAAGAGGATCCCCTTGAAAAAAAAATTAAACATTTTAAAGGATCAAAATTTTATTTTTAGTGGGGGTGTGTTGCTTCTCAATAGGACTATCTTGGGAAACCTTGAAGAAATTCAAGTTAAACATATTTATAGAGAGGGAAACAAAGCTATCGATAAAATGGTAAATATGGCAGTTTAATCTGAGAATTTCAAGATCTGGTCATATACCCCCATGGAATTGGAAGAGATTATAAGAATTCATAATAAAGCCAACAGATAAAGAGGGCAGAGCAAAGCAGAATAGTTATTGGGATCATGCAATGAAGGATTTGAGCACATTAAATTACATTATTATCAGCAGTTTCTTTATTAGTTATGTAAAGCATTGAGCACTACATCAGCCATATTAAATAGAAGGTTTAGCCCAGGTTTATTTGTTTTACTAAGATAGGGCTATCTTGCATTTGTATGATCTTCTCTTATTTTTTTCTTGTACATCTTTCGAGCTCTGTGTAAAGGGTCGAGGCCCTTTAACCCCTTTTTTTATCAATACCAAAAAATATTTTCAATGTGGATAACACTTCTAACATTATATGTCTCTTTGGGCTCAAGGGCAGTTAACATTGGCAAGGTGGGTATCGAAGGTAATGATTTAGGCATAGGAATAGGCGCAATCATAGGTAGAGAAGGAAATATGGCAAGAACCATAGATGATTCTTTTTTTTGAGATGATTGATCTAACTCTAGAAAATATGGCATCATAACCCTTTGGGTAGCCTTCTAATAGAAATTAGTTCATTTTCAATTGTAACAATGGCTTGATAGACTTGAGAAAATTCAACTACATTTGACTATTGAGTTTGTAACCCCAAATTAGGGCCTAAAGCTCAGATATAGTAGATGTATGCCAAGGGGCTTGGGGGTCATATATTTTGGGGAATTATTTTCTAGGTTCTATTGAATCTGAGATTGAAATATATAATTAGCTCTTAAGGATGTCTCTGTATAATAGTAAACTGGGTGAGGAGTGAGAAAGGATCCACTAATTCATTAAATTCTTCCACAAATAATCCAACCAAGTCAACCCATGTATAGATGCTATTGTCTTCTAGAGTATGCTACCAATTAAGTATATTACCTCAAAAGGAAATGGTGAGAAGTCAAACCACAATGTCTTAATCTCTAATGTTATAAATTACTACTAAGGATACTAAATCCTGATAATACTCATAAGCAGTTTTATCTGAGCTGTCATAAGTAGGAAGAGATTTGAGTGTTGCTTGGAAAATACCATTTGTTTGAGCTAAAGCTAAAGTTCTAGTAGTATTCTAATTAGGGAAATTGGAGTGTTCAAGAGTTGATTTTGAGCCATGACTCTAGGATTTGATGTTTTAGATGATAAATGGAAATTATACAATGAAGAAGTTGAACTTTGTGAAGGAGATTCAGGAAATTTTTGGAATATATTACATTATTTGGTACATGCCAATGTACCACCATGGGTACATCTTTAGATTAGGAGTTTTTATTAGATTAGGGTTTGAGTATTTACTTTATACAATGTAATAAATGTACAATTAGTATTAGAATGTGCAAAGTATTCAATAACGTAAATGTGCATTAAGGTCCATGTGCATGATTCCATAGAATAGGAAGGTGAAGAGTCATAGGAAGATGAAAGGTCAAGAGTCACATCCCACTATATATTGGGTGTGAGAAAGTAGAAAATAATCTTTCCATATCAAGTAGAGTAGAGTAGAATACAAGTTTACGACAATGTAGAACTTGTATGAAGCATGGAGTCCTTGAGATCTCCACATTTTGTATGAAGATCCTATTTTCAAGAGCTTTCATTAATGGTAGCTTTATGAGTTTTTTCAAAAGTTTCTTATGAGTTTTACATGCTTAGTATATTGTCTTTATCATAGATTCAATATTGCATGTTCATTTTATATCTTGTGGTTGATTTCTCATTAAGTATATAGCATCAAAAGCTAACAATGGTATCAAAGCACAAGGTAGATTGATAGGATATAAGGAGATCCACAAGAGAGTTTTAGAGGAGATAGGGAGATATCATTTTTAGAATTTAAAAAATTGCTTTTTGGCTAGAGTCTTTGCATAGGGTTGCAGGAAAACTTGTGAAGACTAGGACTCAACATAGATCTCTTTTCCACTAGATTGAAGGATAACTAGTGATGTTTTATTGACTTATAGAATTCTAGATATTTGTATGGATTTGCTTGCTATTGTCTAAATTTTTTTGTTGTAGAAAATTAGTTCTCAGAAGTTGAGAAGATTCCTACAACGGATAGAGAAGAATTTCATCTTCGATTTCCTAAAAGTCTATGTGCTTTATTTGTGCAGGGATTAGTTCTTTGTTGTAGAAAAAGTAGACATTGAAGAAAGAAGAGACTCAAGAGAAGAAGTCCTCATTGAAGATTGAAGATTCCAGATTGAAGATTGAGAAGAGAGAAAGAGGACAAAGGAGTCCTATTGAATATTGAAGAAAGAGGAGACTCAAGGAAAAGGTCCTCATTAGATATTGGAGATAGAATATTGAGAAGACCCAAGAAGGAGGTCTCCATAGAAGATTGAAGACTATAGATTGAGAAAGAGGAGACCCAAGATAAATGTCTCATTGAAGAACTTCCATATTTGGAATATAGAAGATTGAAGATAGAGGACTAAGAAAAGTCCTATTGAAGATTTGAGAAGTTGTAGAATTTGAAGATCCAAAAGAAGAGGTCTCAAAAAAAATTGGAAAGAGAAAGAAGAAGAAGGCTAGGGAAGCCCTATTGATTGAAGAAGTGGTCATTGGAGAATATTTGAATAAATCTCTAGGGAGCATATTGCAAAGAGTAGCTCCTAAAAATAAGATTTTGGGATAATTGTCACCATCCGACAAGCCCAAAAGGAAGAAAGATTTGGCAATAAGTTTGTCAAATTTTTGAATTTTTTTTTAAATATCTCAAGACATTCAGATTCTTGAGAAAGAGGCCAACTAAATAGGCCAAGTTTGAAGTCAAAATTTAACAAGATCTTAGGAGGAGAAAGAAGGTAGAAGAGACCACCAATTTGAGAAATTTGAAGACTGCCATTAAAGGCTTGAAGGCTGATTTGCAAAGGATAAGATTGGTGATTTTCGTAGAAGAAGTTGAAAATTCATAGGACAACAAATTTAAGGAGGAATTGGAAGCAAAATAAGGTAGCAAATCAAGAAAATTGGGCACATTATAAGGAGAAAAAAATACTACGAATTTGAGGAGTTTCCTAGCAAATTTGAGAGAGTCAAGGACAACAAAATGAAGGAGTAATTGGTTGTATTAGAAGCTTGAAATTACAAAGTTTAGGACAGCAAGGGGGCAGCATTTTGGGTAGCACTAATAGCTACGAATTTCAGAGACTAAGAAAACAAAGTTAGAGGAGAATTTAATCCACAAAAATCAGATTTTCAAACAGCAAATTAAAGGCCAAAAATCATAAAATTTTGGCAGCAATTAGAGCTATAGAATTGAAAAATTCAAAGCAACAATCAAGTAAAAAGGAGAGCTGCAAAAACTTAAAAATTTGGAGTACCAAATAGGTGAACCAAATCTCCAAGAAATCTTGCTACAAAGGAGACCAAAATAAGGTTTGAAAATTGGTGTTATTAAGGTTTTTTTATCCAAGTATTATTTAAGTTTTTTGAAAACATCTAATTTGAGTAGCAAAAGGAAAGGTCTCAAGTTTATATCTTCAAATATCGAAGAAGAATTAGCTACAAAAGGTATGCCACATTGATGCTTTAAAGGTTATTATTTAAGCATCTAAACCAGTTTACTTTGTTAGAGTATATTACATCATTTGGGTCATGTAAATGTACCACCCTTGGTACATAACTAGAGTACTAGATTACTTTAGGGGGTAGTTAGCTAGTTACTTCAAGTAATATAATAAATGCACAAGTGTCTATGTGCAAGTTGTAAATGTCCAAGGTGTCCCCTTGTACAGCTAGGTAGAGTGTTGGTCAAGCAATCCATCTTTCTATATAAAGGACCTCATAGTGAGTGATGATACATCATTGTAGGTAGTAGTAGGTATAATGGGTACATCACCATATAGATTGGTGATGGAGTACAATGTAGTTCTTTAGCATCAGGTCTAGAGTTTTCATTTCCTCCATATTGTATTGTATCATTTTTGTCACTTTCCATTAATAGTATATTTTAGCATTTACATTTTTGCATATTTTATATCTTGTAATTGCATTCTCCCTTGGCATACACCATAAAAAGCTAACAGTAGTATCAGAGCCAGGGTAGGTTGATAGGATTAGGGATAGCTACAAGAAATATAGAGAGGAAAAGCAAATATCAGTTCCAAAATTTTTGATATTGCATTTGGCTAGAGTATTTCCACAAAGTTGCAAAAAAACTCATGAAGACTAGGACTGCACATTCGTTCGACTAGATTGACAAATCAACTAGTGAAGATTCATCATTGACAATATTTAGAATCATCTTACTAATATCTTGTTGTAGGAAAAAAGCTAATAACATAGGCATCTACATAGAACTTTTGATAAATCAATTTCCAACAAACAACACTTGTGATTAACAACATTCAAAACTTAGTAATCTTCAATATTAAGAACATATACACGCTTCAAGAATTATTCCAAACATCTAGGGTATCAATAATCCAAATTAGCATAATTATATTGACACTCTGATTAACAAAAATAGAATCATTTCCAAGCATACATTTAGAAATGAAGTATTCCAATTTGCTCTAAGTTAGCAATCCAATTTAGCAAAATAGACTAACCATAGCAACAGTAGCATAAATGACTTCAAGGGTTGGTAATCCACAAGAAAAGAAGATATATGTTTGATGCAAACATCTAAGTAATGTGACTATTAATTTGCAAAGAGTGTACAATAATAGCATAAGCAAACACTTTAGAGTCGACCCTTTAAAATGAGGGTTCAACCTCTATTTATAGTTTTGTAATAAATTTGAAATATTTGAAAGAATTGAAAACATTATAAGGAAGTTGGAGTGCCAAATCAGCAAGATGTTGAGGTGGTAGCCTCTAATTTGATTTAATAAATAATGGAACTGTGTGCTCTGTTGATCTTCTACAACTTGGCTTCTACAAGTTTGGTTTTTATGGCTTCCAATTGTATATTTAGTCAAGAAGAAATTAAGACCATCTCTTGTTCTTGCCATGGTTGCCATGTCATAGATCTAAAATTGAATCAGCTCATAGAACTTGATTTTCCATCACTTCATCTTCTTGGTTCTTCCACTTCATCTTGAAAATAGCTCAGATAAAAACCTGCAACCTTATGTCGTGTTGAACCTTGTATTATACATGATTCAAGCTAAATTTAATGTAGATTATTGATCTGATTTTGGATAGCTAAGATTAGAGCTTTTAAAAGCTTGGCACGCTTTTACTTTTCATAGTCTAAAACATATCGCAACCTGGAGGATAACCACTTTGATCGTGGCCTAGGATAAGAGTGTTCTAATCCAAGGATATGTTTGTGAAATTCTATTATGGGTCGCACGATGTGAAACCATGTTCTTAACCGATATTTAAATTGCCAAGATAGCAACTTTGACTATGCTAATCGTGACATAGAACCATGCGCTAAGCCACATGGTATAGAACTATGTTCTAGGTCACTTTCAGATTATCCAACTTAGAACTTTAATCGTGTTGACCACGGTGTCCAAAAAATGTGTGTTAAGCTGAAGTCGCGTTACAAAAACCTTTATTTAGACCGTGTGGCATAGAACCATATTTTGAGCGAGGGATTGAGATGTCTTCCAAGTGCTTTGACCAAACTTGACCGTGGTGTAGAACCAAGTGTTGAGTTTTGAAGTGTAGAACAATGTGTTGAGCCACACAGTGGAGAACCCTGTTTTAAGCCACAATTCAAAATATCACCATGCCATCTTTGACTGCATTGATCACGGTGTAGAACCATGTTCTGGATCGCACAGTATAAAACCTTCATCCTAAGTCGGAACCTTCTTTTTTTATTTGAGCCATGATTTTAAATATGCAAAGGGTGTGTTTGACCAAATTTATCGTGGCCTAGGACACATTGTGCTGAGCCGCTGTCAAAGTTAGCACATCTTTAAACTTAGAAAAATTTGGAATTTTGCAAAATTTTCTAAGTATGTGGTCTTTTGGGTCTACGAGACTCCCACTAAAATTTCACAAGGATTCCAATGAAATTGATGATTCATCTATGTTTACCAAAGTTTATCATGTACATATTTTTGTGCAATTGAGTAAAGTTGCTTTGATTTGGCTTTGATACCATGTTGGAATTTGCAATATTTTCCATAAACATCTTGAAACATCCATTCACCACAATTGTATCCATAGAAAGAAAAATAAGTGAATAAGAAGAGCATATAGTTGAGAGAGAGAGAAGGAATAAGTGGTGGTTATTCATGGGCACCCCTACAATATTTTTCATATATCATAATATATTAAAATTATTGCTCATTGAGGGGTATTCATAGTGATACCAAGATCCCAATAGGAGGTTAACCTCAAGCCAACTTCAACTTAACCTTGAGGTTAACCTTATAATAAAATACCCTTTTAGTAAGGTTATCCATAAATATGGATTAACCAATACCATTAAGGGTGAATGCATGAGAGTACCTTATTCTTACAAGAAGATGCTCATAGGATTACACATAGATGCCCATAGGTTTACATGGAAATATGCTCATAGGCTTACATCAAGATGCCCATAGGCTTACATAGCACTTGCCTATAGGCTTACATCAAGAGCACCCATAGGTCACTCTTGACCTAATAAGGTTAGATTACAAATATTGCAACACCAAGGAATGAACCACTCGGGGTAAGCTAGTGATTTTCTTGCTAATTGGAGTAAATCACTTGCTAGCCAATAAAAGGATAAAAAGAAAGGCATGGATCTTAAGGAGAATCTTTTGAGGGAAATATTTTGGTCTATAGCAATACATAAATTCATTTTATAAGCCTTCTAAGCCTATTAGATGCATATTTTAAAGCATGTAACATTTGGTGGTGCATCATTTTGTTAAAGATGCCCTGAAATCTACAATTTTACTAGGAGTAATTGTTTTTCACATCAAGTAACTTAGGGGTAAACTCCAACTATAAATAGGAGCCTAGGGCTCCATTGTATTCATATTTTGGCCATGAGAATTTAGAGCTACATTATGTGAAACCCACATTATGCTTTGATCTCATGAGATTATTGAGAAATTGACAAGTCCTTAGGCATTCCATTAGTGGCATTGCTCTCTTGGTTTGCCAAGCATGCAGTGATTGAGTCACCCATTTTCCCATATTATCATTTGATTAGTAATTGCATACTTAATAAATGGGAGAATATTGATGTTATTTGAATTCTAATGTGTTGATTGATCATGCACAATACCTTGCTATGGATAAACATTCTATTAATTTGAATATTTCACAACCTTAATCTCTTATGCATGTTTATTTTTAGCACTTTACTTTTCATGTAGTTAGTGTAGGCTAGCATTAAAGTATTTCATAGGGATAGTAGGGAGCTAACCTCAATATATATTTTGAAAGGAACCATTAACCCTTCCTTTCAACTTTGTTGAAGCTAGAATTGGGGCGCATCATTAAACTAAAATTCAAGACAATTTCACAATTCAACATAGTTTCTAACATACCTAGTGACACTCACTTTCATTATCCATTATTTTTGTCCAATTTTTGGATAAATTTATTTATTTCCATGCGTATTTGCATTCATCACAAATAGAATAATTAGCCTAAAATTGAAGGAATTTTTCTAAAATTGAACACAGGTAGTGATTTGCTCCAATTGAGCTAATTGCTCGAAAAGTAGTTTAAGTCTATTTCTACGAGGACTACACTCCATTTTGTCATTGTTGGTGAAATATCTGCCTAATCATAAAAATTTACGTTTGTGCGCCCTAGACACGACCAAAATTGAAATACCGAAGGAAAGAGATGTCCCTCGTGTCAATCTCTAGAGAGGGCTGGTTCCCTTACTAATTTTAAAATGGTTGAAGACTAAGGATGCAAGAAAGAAATTAAAAAATACGGAAATAAATGGGAAATATGACCACAGGTCGACTGTGTAGGATGGAAATAGACTAATGGTAGGAATCCACACCAAGCAAAAAATAGCATGCAAATACATGAATAGATAATAGAATTTTCATACAAATTCGGACATGTAATCTTCAGATCAACACTCCAGCACTCACTCTCTCACTTGCAATATTTAAATCCAACTTGTAGAATTTAAATATAACAACAAATAATAAAGCTAACTGTGTAAAAGAAATGCGTAATGTAGAAGACCATAATGCACCAAGTCATTTGCAAATCCCAACATTTTGAATTCACTATTACTGCAGAGAACTTGAAGTGTTTTCTCGTAAGATATCTATTTTTTCCAACCCCTTACAATGAAATTTCTCTTAGTATTTATAGAGGTTTGCACCTCTTTCATTGAATACATCAAATGAGTCATCATTTCTTGGAAATATTCTATCGGTAGACATGATCCGGAAAACGGTTTGAGATGATAGCATTCAGACACCATAGCATTAAATTTGAGTCACCTGCATCTTCTTGGAAATCAAACACGAGCTTCAACAATTTACTCCATATTCAATTTGCTTTGGAGAGGGAGTAAAACCTTCGAGAAGATGTTCTTGAAAATGACAAAAATGCTTCCACTTGGTCACCAACATTAAATTGCAGTAGTTACCCGAAGCAAATCTTCAACTGGAAAAATCAAGCTCTAAAATTTTTGAAGATGATGGCAATTAATAATTAAAATTTGCCCCATTTAATTCTACTCATGCCTCTGGAGAAATTTAATCACATGTACTTAAAAATAAACACCATTCGCCTTGAAAATATCTTCGTCGCATTTATCATGACGTTCACCCCTTTTACCTGAGTGTAAGGGTGAAAACCATTTAAAAATTCACGTCGCCCGAACTTTTTTTTTTTTTTTTTTGTGGAAAACATCCCAAAAGGGATGCCACTTTCGGGTAAGACCCAAGGAGGCAGGGGTATCCATTCCGCCAAAAACGCCCAGGACTCGGACCTGGCCTACCACCTTTGACATACTCAAGGAGCAAACAAACACACAAAACCAAATTAAAAAAAGTAAATAACAACAAAAATAATAAAATAAAATAAAAAACATGCTCCTTGAGTGTGTCAAAACCAAAAGCACAACCAAACACGCACAATAAGATAAAAGAAACCACAACACAAACCACATAGAAAAACACAAGAACCACATAACAAAACACAAACAAGACAAAAACAACAGAACACTACAAAGACATAACCCAAAAAAAACATGAAAAATAAACACGACCAAAACCTAAAAAATAAAATAAATAAAATAAAAATAAAAAACAACCAACAACAGACAATAAACAAAAACAAAAAACATAGAAAACACTCACACATAAAAAATGAAATAACACAAACAAAGAGAAACCCAAGAACAAGAACAAAAAAAACACAAGAACAATAACAAAAAACATAAAAAAAAAACAAAACAACAAAAACACAAGAACAACAAAAAACAACACAAAGAACACAAAAACAAAACAAAACAAAAGAACCCACCCACCTTAAAAAACTAAACAAAAAAACAAAGAAGACAAAAGAAAAAAAAATGAACAAAACAATGACCTATCTAGACCAGAAGACTATTAATGCAAGAATCAACAGAGGAAACAAAATAAAGAATAGAATGAGCTAGGGAACTAAAAAAAACTGAATGAACCAAAGAGAAACAAAAAAAAAAACAAGAAGAAACTAGGTACCTTCAGAACTGGAGCCATCCAAAGAAATGATAGAAAGAAGAGCTTCCCTAATTTTAGAAGCCCACCATATAGGAGGGTGGCCATAACAAGTAAGATCACCTTTGTCCAAAGCCCAATTAGCTAAAGCATCAGCACTCTTGTTTTGATCTCGGACCACATGACTGTAATCAACTTTCAAAAATCCCATCTGGATTAACTGAATCTTCTCAATAATTATTTTTATTCTCCAATCCACCTTATGATTCTTAGAAGGAGTCTTCAAGAGATTAATCATAAGTTGAGAGTCGAGACTCAACTAACACCTTTTCCCATCCAACCTTAGTAGCCTCCTGAAGGCCTCTAAGGATACCATACCCCTCAGCAAGGTTATTGGAAAGAATACCCAAATTCTCAACAAAAGTAAAAACCGGGGAGCCATCACGAAAGTCTACCAATTCCTCCCACACTGGCTTTTCCGGGGTTCCCTCTAGAGGCTCCATCGGTATTGACTTTTCCAAAATCCTTAGGAGGAGGTTGCCAATTTCTAGTCCTATCCATCTTACTAATACTCACATTCCCTTTAAGTTGGTTGCCCTTAGAAGGTTTAATCTTCAATCTTTGCATCACTTGATCCCATCTTTGGTGGGAGTTTTGGGGGTGATTAAGGAGTTGATGGACTGATTCAACTAAGTTGGCTATGGTCTTTTGCCAAATATAGTGAATATCCTTCCTATCTTGATTAAAAATTTGGTTGTTCCTTTCATTCCAAATATTCCAAAGAAGAATGGTAGAACCCATCCAAACTAACTGCCTAATAAAATGATCAACACCCTCTTGATTAGGCCAATCCCTCCAAAGTCTGTTCAAAAGTGAAAAAATTGGACCATTGTAAGCCAAGTAAAGTTGCCATTCTCCTCCATAGCTCGGAGGCTAAAGTACACTCAATAAAAATATGGTTGATATTTTCTACATTCTCTTCACACATTTCACATCTAAAAGGGCCATGAAAACCACGCTTCATAAGTTGCTCACCAATAAGCACCCTACGATGCAATAAAAGCCAATTAAAGAACCTCACCTTAGGCCAGAGCTTTTGAGCCCACAATTGAGAAAATATGTCGGAAGAATGGTTGGGATTATTATGGCATAAGGTCAAATAACCTTGAGCAACTGAATACTCACCCTTAGTAGTGTTGTTCCATCCAAAACAATATTTTTCATGGGACCAAGAGAGGGATCTCATATGAAGGATGCCTTGGATATCTTGTCTTTGCCTTTCTAGGATTTGAATAGGCCAGTCCTCAATAGGGATCCAATATCTACCAACCTTTGAATTACCAGTATGGTACCGACACTAATTAGCCACCTTTATCCAATTAGCTCGGTGAAGCTCCTCCATCCAAGGCCTCCAATCGGGAAACTGAGTTATCAAAGGCTTGTGACCATCCCAAGAATCTGTCCAAAAATTTGCATGTTGACCATTATGAATGATCCAAAATAATTTTTTCTTTATCAAATCCTCACCGGTCTTAAGAACTGCTAAAATGGGAGAACCTTTGGTAGGAAGTTGATAGCGAACAAGGTCTTCAGGACTTTTGTTCTCGACATATTTAGCACGAAGATTATTGGCCCAAAGAGCATTGGGGTTATGCAACATCCTCCAATATAATTTAGCAGCTAAAGCTTTGTTGTTATTAATTGAAGACAGGAATCCTAACCCCCCTTCACTCTTAGGAAGACATAAAGTATCCCATTTCACCAAGGCCCATTTTCTTTTCTCCTTAGTACCACTCCAAAGGAAACGATGACTGATTTGATCCAATTCTCGAAGAACAACCTTTGGGATATTCAAAACAGAAGAAACATAAATAGGAATAGCTTGAAGGACTGATTTTACCAAGGTGATTCTACCCCCAGAAGAAAGCCACTTGTTGGTCCACTTTCCAATTTTCTTCTTGACTTTGTCCAACAACCAATTCCAATCTTTATTTTTTTGCCTTTGAATATTTATGGGAATACCTAAATAAGTGATTGGAAGAGAGGTCTTCTTATATCTTAATTTATCCAAGACCATGGATTCCTATCTAGCAAAGCGGTGAAAGAAAATAACTTTAGATTTGTCTTCATTGATCAATTTCCAGATAGCCTTAGAAAAATAGCTAATGATTTGCTTAATATTAGAAGCTTCCTTAATTGTAGCTTTACCTAAAATGGTAGAGTCATCCACAAATTGAAGATGAGAGATAGGTCTAGCTCCATGAGCAATGGTAACTCCCTCAAGGGTTTTGTTTTCCCTCTTTTTGGTTATAGTCCTACCCAAGCATTCAGCAAGAATGATGAATAAATAAGGGGATAGCGGGTCACCTTGCCTAATACCTCTGGGAGGTGGGAAAGACTGAGAAGGCCTGCCATTGATAAGAACTAAGTAGGAAACTGAAGAGATACATCCCATAATCCAATCCATCCAATCCTTAGAGAAACCAAATTGCCTCAAAACTTTGATAAGGAAGTGCCAATCCACTCTATCATAAGCTTTGGATAAGTCTAACCGGATGAACATAGAAGGAGAATTTTGCATATCCATGGAATGGATGGCTTCCTGAGCAAGAACTATCTCATCTACTATTTGACATCCTTCCACATATCCCCCTTGCTCTGGGGAAATAATCTTATGCAAAAGAGGCTTCAACCTTTATGCCATGATTTTAGTAATAATTTTGAGAAGAACATTACATAAAGCAATAGGTCTAAAAGCTGAGATATGATCAACCTCTTGAGCTTTTGGAACAAGAGTAATATAAGTTTTATTGATAACCTTCAAAATTTCTTTGGATTTCCTGGCTTCTTCCACCACCTCTAATAAATCAACATGAAGGATATCCTAGAACTCTTGGTAGAACTCAATAGGAAAACCATCAGGACCTGGGGTTTTCCCTTTTTGCATTTTAAAAACTACTTGTTGAAGCTCATTGATAGTAACGAGGAGCGAGTCAAAATAGAGTTCTCCTCGAAGTGATAAGAGAAGGGATTGCTTGAAGAACATTTTGTTGTGAAGTTGAGTCAAGAGGAGTAGCAGCAAAAATATTGGAAAAGTAATCAACAACAATAGAGTTCATGCCATCCCAAGTATAAACAACATCTCCAGAATCTGATTTTAAGGAAGAAATAAAGTTGTGAGATCTTCGAGCTAGAAGAGATTTGTGGAAGAAATTTGTGTTTCGATCTCCTTCTTTGAGCCATTGAATTCTAGATTTTTGCTTCCATAAGATTTCTTCTCTTTTTCCCATTCCTCTAACTGAGTTGTGAGTTTAATTTCATCTGCACTTCTCTTCTCTGTGAGGCCATCTAAATGGATTTTATTATTCAAATTTTCAATATGAGCAATAACTTCATGTTTTTTTTTATGAACATCCCCAAACTCTTTCCAGTTCCAAGTCTTGATTTTGGATTTAATGTATTGCAGTCTTTTGGCAAAACAGAACATCTTAGTCCCATGCCTAGGTTTACCTTCCTTCCACCATTGTTGCACACGAGGTCTGAAGGAAATGTCTCTAAGCCACATTAATTGAAAACGAAAAGGAGAGAAACTCACATTGGTTTTCCACATTTCCACCATGGTGGCCAATGATCCGAACCAGACATTATTAAGAGTCTTCACTTTAGGAATGTGACCATGGATTAAGAAATTTTCAGAGAGCAAAAACCTATCCAATCTCTCCATTATACAAGCTAAGCCTTGCCTTCTGTTAGACCAAGTCATAAGGCCATTATCTGGTTGGATATCCACAAGATGGAGGTTTGCAATATATTCGCTCATGAGGTCAGTACTTTTGTCCAAATTTCTATTTCCCCCCCTTTTCTCATCCAAAGAGAGGATGGTATTGAAATCTCCTTCGATCAAGATCCAAGCTTTAGGAAAATGAGAGATAATATGAGTAATATCCTTCCACTGTCTTCTTTTTTCCTCCAAAGAAGTCGGGGCATAAACAGTAATGCAGAGCATAATCTGGTTGGAATGTCTACTTTGAATAGCTATAGCCAACAAACCCCAACTGCCAACCATATGGTGAATAACTACCTCTTTTGGGTCCCAAAGACAAGCAATGCCACCCGAAGTCCCTTGGGAGCTGAGGGAAACCACTTTTCCAGTTGGCCAAATTTTACTGGCAATTAAGTCCATATCCTCCATTGACATCTTTGTTTCTTGAAGGAAAACAAGATGTGGATGATTTATCTGAATCATTCTTCTAATTTCATTTTGTTTTGAAAGACTCCCTTTGAGTCCTCTAATATTCCAAGTGATGATCTTCATTAATACCGGGGCTAAAAATGTTGGGAAGGGCATTAATCTTACCTTCCTCTACAAGCTTTTCACCTTCTTTTACCATATGATATTGATTGGTCTTGCGACCTACTTTTTGATTAGAATCCATCTTCAATTTTTTTTTCCCTGTTTCTTGACTTATTCCAATTGAATCCGAGATGGCTTCTAACCTTGAAGAATGCTCATACCCGACCAAAATTTTACTAGATGGTTCAATGGAGTCTATATTGGGACCTACATTATTTGAAGTTTTGACATTTGAAATATTGTTTTTCTTGTGTAAATTTTCTCCTTTTTTTCTGTTGAAAACCTTTGATTTGTTGGTTTGTCTCTGAGTTCTTTCCTTCATATTTAAATTGTGTTTCTAAGATTTCGGTTTCCATTATTTCCTCTTCCTCACTTGGGACATCATTTGTGGAAAGGATTTCAAACATATTAGCAAATGACTTTGATTGATCCTTCATTACTGGTTTTTTCTGAGTGTTCTTCTTCTTAGGTATTTGGAAACCTGTTGAGTTTATATCTTCTTTCTTTTGATTAGAAATTTTATTTGGGCAAGCACTAGCCAAATGACCATATTCATGGCAAATTCTACAACGAAAAGGAATGTTCTCATAGTCCACTACTTGCTCCCAAGTGTCTTCCCCAAATTGTAATGTGATCTTTTTAGGTAGGGGTTTGTCAAAATCCATTAAAACACAAATTCGAGCATAAATAATATGTTCAAAATTTTGAGTACAATCAGCGAGTCATCATAAAAGTTCCTAAAGAGTTTCCAATTGAAGAAAAAATAGTAGGATTCCAAAATTCAATAGGGAGGCCAAAGAGTCTAACCCACACGGGAGCTATAGAAGGCATCTCTTCTTTGGATTTAAATTTAGTATGCCAGGGCTTCATGAAAAGCCTTGCCCTTCCAAAAAACCAAGGACCCCCTTGAAAAGTTTTCTCTCTATCTTCATTATTAGCAAATAAAACAAGAAAATAACCATTTGGATAAATAGAGATTTGTAACTCACCTTTAGTTTTCCAGCTTTTTGTAGCCTAGAATTTGAAAGCAGATAGACTCGGATGAAAACCCACAAACCGACAAATTAGTCCTCTTTTCTCCAAATCTTCAATGCCGATCTGAATGTTACCCATATCAAGCTTAACAATAGGAGTTCCATCAGCTACTTTAAGACATCCTGACTCTGTTTTCCTGGGATCAATCTTAGGCATTCTTAGAGGTTTATGAGAAGCCCTAATATTGATATTAGCATTGGGTGAGGTTGTCCACCACGAAGGGCATCCCTAAAATTCATTTTTGGGACCGAATCTTCAAAATTCTTACCCTTGAAAGGGGTTTTAACAGTAGAATTATTTTGTGGGTGCACCTTAGCACCAGATTCACTTGAGATATGAGCCATTTTTTGATCAACTGCTTGAAACTTGTTTCGTGATCTCTTTAATCCTTGCCCTAGACGTCGTGGAAAGGTATGGTTTTCACTTTTCTTTTGTGCAACAAATTGGAAGCCGTTGTCACTCAAGTTCACGGTATGATCTGTTGAAAGACAAATTTCTAACCCATCTTGGATCCCCTGCAACATATCTTGCTAAAATATTGAGCATAAACCACAAAAATATTGGCCGCTAGGGCCCTAAAAACCAACCTCTGGAGCTGCTTGCACTCAACCCAGATGAAACCCTCGCATAGTCGCTTGCCAAATATCTTGTTCACACATAGGGATGCGCTAGGATATATGTTGATCCAAATGATATGAAAATTGGTGGAGACGTTCTAGGGTTTTTCAAGCATCTACCCTCAAAATTTCAGCTCAATCCGAGTTCGGATGAGTGAGATATAGCTGAAACGAGTTCGGTAGTTTGGGCAGTCCTGCAAAAAACATCTCTACCATTCAGCCTTTCAATTGTCGACTTAGGATTTTTTCCAATTTTATTTTTCCAAAATTAGCCTTTTCTAGTCATGTACAATGAAATGGCATTTCCCCCGTTGCCCGAGATTTATCTCTCCATGTTATTCACCTTTAAAAATAATGAACGGATCCATCGTGAATACTTTAAAGTGACCATGACGCATATTGAAATCGTGTTCGCCCAAATGAGGGGCAAACACTATATTCTTTTTATTCTCCCTTTTGTTTGGTGCATTCCTCTTTTTGGGGTGTGTTCACCTTTCCAATGGGTGAACGTGACATTCGCCCCTCCAATGAGGCGAACGCGTTTGCATTCTCCACTTAGCCGATTTTCTTTTGTCTTTCATTTTTTTTTTTCTTTGATTTCACTGCCTTCAATTTCTTACTATCGCTTCGCCTCTAAAGTGAAATCATTTTTAATTTTTCAACTGCTATTGTGGATAATTTGATGAAGTGAATCCGAAGCAGATTTCCAAGTCACAATTTGGGGTTAATTTATTTTGCAAAATGAAAGTTTACAGAGAATTGAAAAAACTATATAAACAAAATAACTAAGTTAAAAAAACTCAATCATAAATGTCTTTGGATTACAATCAAAAAATATGACATGTTGCAAAATGCCAATATTTCTGGCGGCTCTCGGGGTATCCAGCTCGCATGGATGCAAGCGATCCCAGGCCTTAATCCATTGGGCAATCTTGAGTCTTCTTTCCAACCTCCTTGGCTGGTGCTTTTGATGTAGATGTTTGATGACGCTCCTCCTCTTCATTTGCTTTCTCAACGACTTTTGCTTCTTTTTCTATCTTTGCTTGTTCTTTGAGGGCCTCAAAAGTAACCTCATAAACTGCAACCACGACTTCCCATGCCTGTGTGGTAAACAAATAAGGAGTGCTCAGGGACTCATATACGAAGCGCAAATTTTGAATATCTTCCAAACTCAAGCACCTTGCTCATTGGGCTAACTCAAAAAGTGAAAGCTCCATACGAGTGTACTTTTGCATGAATGGTAAGACCTGAACATCTATGATTGGCTCTTCCCACGCATCAATCTCTGAAGAATATTCCATGAACTGCTTCCATGCTGCTTCCAATTGTGCTTGTGGAAGAGGTTCACCCTGTTCATCAATAAATTCTGGAAAACCCATGTCACATAGAGCGTTAAGATGAGTCATTGAAATTGTATGTTCCCGCTCTATGGCATTTAGAATTTTTTGACCCTCTCGCATTAGATCCATCTGCTGAAAATAACTGCATAGTGTGACTTTTGCAGTTGACCAGGAATGATCCATCACGCTCAAAGGTTTCACATACATGGTGGAATTCGCCAAGGCCTGTATTTTTACTGCCATCTCTAGATGGGGTGACAGTAACTCCTCCGTGTTATCAATTATTTGTTGTCCCATTTGTATTTGTAGATGAGCCACCCACAGATAGTGCAACACTTGAACTGCTTCTGGAGCTAGTTTCTCACAAATTTCTGTGGAGCGAAGATGTATTTCCTTGATGTTATCATGAGAAAAACCTGCAACCTGTGCAGCTTTCTCTGCCAACTGACTCTGGACAGCTTCAAGCATCTGGCAAAGATTGTGCATCTCAATGCGTGCTGCATATCTTTCTTTCAGGTGCACTCCAACCTGTCACTTCAAATGCTCATTTTTTGTAGCAGTTTTTTCCTCCTGTGCTTTACTCTTAGCCAAGGCGGTTTCGAGTTCAATGATCCTGTCGGCCTGATCAAAATACTTTTGTTTATAGTGCTCACCGTGAAGGTAAACTGAACTCATGTCCACTTGAATGTTGCCCATATTTTCCACAGGATCAATCTTCGTGAGGTCTTCTATGATGGTCTCAGAAATAAGTTTGCCTAGCAACAATTCTCCTTGCGGTTTCTGAACCAATGGAGTAATCTAGGTGATATGAGCCTCCATTGCAACAGGATCAAAAGCGACCCTCTTTAGAGGACGTGCCGGTTCGAGAGCTTCCTTTCTTCATCTGCTTTTCAACCATTGGGATGAACTCAAGTGGGCTCGATTGATTTTCTCTATGTCTGACTGCTTGGATGCCACCTAAATGTTAGGCAAAGATTGTAATTCCAAAAACGGGGTGAAGGGAATGAGGGCTTCAAAGCGGTTAGGCTGTGAAACTGACGTGGTGGTTAGAAGTGGTGGAATAGAAATGGTGGAATGGATGGGTAAACTAGTTTTAACTATAGTTACGCTCATCCAGGAAGGAGCCTGCATACTTATAGCTTCGGTAGAAATGGTAGAAGTGATAGATGGGGATGAACGCAAAAATGGATTCGGTCTTGATGCATATGAACTAAAAGAAAGGGAGGACGAAGAAAAGGGAACAGAAGAAGGAGCAATAGTGACTTCGAGAATGGTGGATGAAGAAAGTGGAAGGGATATGGAGGGCATACCGAAGGGTGGAGAAACAGACACAAAAACTAATGGAAGTGAAACTGACATAGTCACTACTTGCTCCAAAAGAGAAGAAGAAGAAGGGAGAGAAGACGTACCTTTGGGCGCAAGCACCGTGTGATGTGGTGATAGAAGGGGCTACGCAAAATCCTCTTCTTGTTGCTCCAGTGCTACCTCCCCAGTATTTGTTTGGGTCTCCATGACCTTCTCTTGGAGTGGTTCCAACGGTTGATCTTCCTTTTGTCCTTGGATCATCGAATTATTTGTGCTACCTCTGTTGGAACCTCAGTCACCATGGGAGCACTAACAACTATCGCCGAAATGATAGAAGTTACAACAGTCATAGTAACTGCAACATCACCTGAAGAAATAGTGATGGCACTAGTCCTTGGTTTCTTAGCCACCTTGGGAAATAGTGGCACCTATTGTACATCACGTTTTTTTGGCTTTGGTGCTTCCTCTATCTTTTGCTTTGCCCGTTGAGATCTTCGTTGAAACACGTATTGTGGTTCCTCTTCCTCAGGAGTTTCCTCTATGATCAACGGATGGTGTTCTTCTATCTCACTTTCACCACTTTCTGATTGTTGAAAATTGTATGGAAAAATATTGGTGAAAGCAACTGGCTGGTATGAATCCACATATTTATCATAAACCGTTGAAAAGGCATCATCAAGTTTGAGCCCGTAAGTAGTTGTAGGTTTTCCATGATGAACTCTAATTATCCACCAATTCATTATCTTCTCTTCAGACCATTCGGGCTTACTGGCTTTTACTTGGTCAAACAAACCCGACGGAGGAGTTTGAGACTTGTACTCTACTTCTTGCTCATAGCAATCATGCCAAGGGGGAAGTGTAGCCATTTTCTCAATATGCCATTTCATGTCCGGCCCATTAAAATTGTTCTGATTACGCTCAATGTTCGATCGAGGACAACAATGAAATGATTTCATTTTGACAAATTCTTTAAACTTATCTAAAGGATCATACCTCCAACGCTGTGGTAACTCAATCAACCCCAGATCCTGCAATGCAATGGTAAGAAGATGATTTTGTCCAACTTGACTCACTGTTATGCCACCAAACTGAAATGACATATTGCATGTAGTCTTGCTTCCGTGCCCAGCTCCATATATGTCATTCACGTAATCTGACTAGTGCACTACTTCCATAGAAAAAACATGCTCTGTAGCAAAATATGGCAGTAGGAACGGCTTACCCGTGAAACCAAAAATTCTCACGACCACACCTTGGGTAAGCAAAAAAATGTCACCCTTTTCTTGAGTAACCACTATATCTTTCAATTCTCGCGGCACTCTTTCACAGGTACCACAAAGCAACTCAATTTTCGGTCCCAAAAACAAACTATTAAAGCTATAACATGATTCTTTTTTCAATAAAACAGAAGTCCACTGGTAAACCGGTAAAGGCTCATCCTTTTCATTTGTAGTCGAAACAACAATAAAAGGAAAACGACGCTGCAGTTGGAAGAAGAAAAACCATACCAAAAATGAAGTATGCTTGAAAGATTTATCTCGCTCCAGATCTGCAACCTCTCCAACTGCGAATTTAATCTCCGTGAAATATAATCAGCCCAATCAAAGAAAATTGGATTGGTGCCCTGTTTCATGGCTGAAGGAGAATAAAATTCTACACGACAAATGCATTGTGCCACAGTTGCCTGCCACTTGTGAATTGTATCATCTGAGGGCAAACCCACAACCCATGCTAGCATGGAATAAATATCCAAGATTTTAAAATCTTTCAGTGGTCTAGGCAGGTTCGGAAGTTGTCCCATTGGTGGATCTTTAATCATCTGAGTCTCCATAAACTGACGCATGGCCACAGTGGAGACATATTTGTCTTCTTGTTCATCAATATGTAGCTTCTTATGGACTCCATAGTTGGGAGGTTGTAACCCACAAGCAAAAGCTTCTCGGACTTCATCGGGAGTAATGGTAAAAAGAATTTCCCTCTTCGCATTCTTGACAGCCCTGGTTGAAGGATCATAATATCTAGCAACAAGCAACACAAGCTCGGGACAAGGATGTACTGGAGGGCATAAATACCAAAAAAGCATTGAGTAATAAGGTACTGTTAACCAACTTCCTGATGTCAATCCCTGTTGCACTGCAAATTCGACATTTTGCCGTAATTTTTCTACTCCTTTGTGAGTGATGATGCAATCATTGATTCCAACCATCGAATCTTCATATGGGTCCAAATCAACATAATCATTTTTTCGAGCCTTCTTGGACCTCGTAGTCACTTCCCTTCTTTTTGACTTCTTTGGTTCTGAAGATTCTGAAACTTCTTGAGGCTCCTTGCCACGCCTTCCCATTTTTTATTAAAAAACTTCGAGCAAATTTCCCGCACACTTTCTGAGCACTTTTGCAATAATCCCTTGAAACACATGGTAGCAAGAAAAATTAAAAAGAATAACTGCAAGGGTTACCTCGTCTTGTTTAAATAGACCCCTTTTCAACCGCCACAATAAATACTGAGTTACTTGGTCGGCTTAAAAAAAGCGTCTTCCTTGGCCGCATAACTATGTCGTAGACCGTGCCCTGGCTGCAGAAGCTTGTTTTGAAAAAATAAATTGGCCACTTGAACCAATTAAATGCTCCTTGTGCTTCCCCGAGAAAGAAAACTTCCGCTGGTCTGCATGCTTTCCAATAATTGCCACGTCTTGAGAGGGGCAATATGTCCGCACTAAATCTCGGAAATCAAAGAGAATGTTTGCTCACCGAAATCTGCCTCTCCTTCATAACGCTTCCGATTTGCTTTGATGAAACTGGGGTGAAGGCTCTCCTTTTAAAGACTTTGATTCTTTGCCCTTTTTTCTTTTTCTTTTGAACGTGGCGTTCGCCAATTATTTTATTTTTATTTTTATTTTTAAAATTTAAGTTTGTTTCATATGGGGTGTTTGCCCCTCATGGGGGCGAACGTCTTCCAGTGGGGTGAATGCTCCATGTGTTATTTTTTTTTTAAGTTAAATTTTATATTATTAATTTTTTTATTTTTTAAATTTAAATATTTTAATCTTGATTTTCCCCCTCTCCATTAATTAATGGAGAGGGAAGGGAAAAGCGCTCAACGTGAGCGCTTCCCCTTTCCCCTTTTGTTTTTTTTTATATTATATAATTTTTTTTTGTTTTGTTTTATAATATGGGGATTCGCCCCAATGAGGGGTGAACGTGACGTTCGCCCTTCCATAGGGGCGAATGCCCATTTTTATTATTTTTTTAATTTTATATAATATATATATATATATATATATATATAATTTTAAACTTTTTAAAGTTTGTTTTTTAAAATTTTAGAAGTTTTTGTTTTTTTTTATTATTTATATGGGGCTCCGTTTATTATTTTTTTGTTTTTTAATTATTTTTTTTTTAAGTTTTTTTTTTTTTAATATGGGACGTTCGCCCCCACCATGGGGCGAACCTCATTTTTAATTTTAATTTTTTTTTTAATTGTTTTTCTTTTTCTTAAAAATATAATTTTTTTTTTTAAAGGGTCACCCCCAATAGGGGACGACCGTTAGCCCTCTAATGGGGAGAACTTGATATATATATATATATATATATATATATATATATATATATTTTGTCTTTTCTAAATTTTACTAAGCAATTTTTTTTTTATATTTATAAAGGTACCTCATTACGATTCTGTCATTAAAATGAATATGTACATATTTACAAAGGTACCTCATTACGATTCCGTCATTGGATATAAGTCTTTAAATGAAGGTCGTTCACCGGAATTGGAAGATCCCAGCCTTCCATGTCTTGCAGATGGTAAGCGTTGGCCGAGTTCACAACAGAGATTTGGAAAGGACCCTCCCAAATAGCATCGAATTTATGATGTTCTCCGGGCTTGGCCTTCTTTGCATTCCACTTGAGGACCAAATCTCCAACTTGAAAACTACGTTCAGTTGACTTCTTCCCGAACCATTTCTGCATCTCCTTGTTATGTTCGACAAACTTCTGGTAGGACCTTTCTCTATCCTCTTCCAACTGAATCAACTGTGCCAATCGTGCACTCAAGGGATCAAACTCTTCATCTTCCTCCTGAAATAGCTACAATGTCTGAAGGACCGGAAGCTCAATATGAGCAGGCAGAACTGCTTCTTTCTCATACACCAATGCATACGGAGAAGTTTTAATGGACTTTTTAACTGAAATGCGATCTGCCCAAAGTGCTTGATTCAACAACAAATGCCAGCTTCTCTTGTTGTCTCCTAGTGTCCTTTTCAAAATTCGCAGCAAATTCTTATTAGTAGATTCGGCCAAGCCATTCCCTTGCGGGTAGTAATTGGATGAAGTCTTGAGATAAATCCCGTATTTGCTAGCGAACTCAGTAATCTTGGCCCCAATAAATGGAGTTCCATTATCTGTTACAATTGAGTCCGGGACACCGAAGCGAGTGATGATTCCCTCTAGGAAAGAGATTACAGTTGCTTGATCCGCTTTCTTAGTAGGAATGGCCTCCACCCATCGGGTAAAGTAATCAGTTGCCATCAAAATGTACTTATGCTCTGTAGAAGAATGTGGGTCAATAACTCCCACAAAATCAAGACCCCACTGCTGAAAAGGAGCTTCTACTTGAATCGGGCGAAGAGGCAATGCCCCTTTCTTGATTCTGCCAACATATCGTTGACAACTATCGTAGTGTGTACTTATCTTATGTGCATCGACAAACAGAGTAGGCCAAAAGTAGCCTGCTCGAATGATTTTTAAGGCCATAGGCCTTCCTGCGTAATGACCTCCCGATAGTCCGAAATGAAATTCCTCTAAAAAAATTTTTTTTCGAAGTCCCTCACACACCTGAGAAGAACTCCATCAATGTTTTTGTGAAATAGCCCCTCGGGAAACAAAGTATATCTGAGAGCTTGCAACCTGAATCTCCGACGTTGCGAAGCATCAAGGCGAGATGGACATCTACCTGAGGTAAAATAATCAATTAGCTCTTCGGTCCAATCACGGTCGTTGGTGGTATGGTTTGCGCAAATGCTTTCGCCTAGGCTATCCTCATGCACCACATCAAATGATTCGGAGGCCGCACTTTTGGCTAGCTCCTGGCATAGAGCTCTCCCACGAACCAGCTTTGTTGGTCGGATCTCCACATCATATTCTTGAATTTTTGTGACCCAACCTGCTCTCTTGTCTCCTAATTCTCCTTGGAGAATAAAATTTCTTACATCAGGGTGTATGACATACACAATCATTTTGCTCTGAGAAACGAAGTGTCAGAATTTCTTCAATGCCTTCATTACTGCATATACTTGTTTCTCAATAAAATTATATTTCTCTTGATGAGGAGCAATAACCTGACTCAAGAAAGCAATTGGCTTCTCATCTCCATCCTCTTGTCGTTGTGTCAAAACTGCAGCATAACTCTCATGTTCGCCTACGACATAGAGAATGAAATCTTTAGAATAATCAGGATTAATCAATACCGGAGCTTGAGTAATCCTCTCCTTGATTTCTTTGAAAGCTTGTCTTCTTGTCTCAGTCCATTTAAACTCAACATTTTTCTTCAAAAGCTCAGTCATGGGTTTCACCACCTGAGCGAAATCAGCAATGAATTTATGGATGAAATTAATTTGGCCAAAGAAAGATTGCAAGTCCTTTTTATTAGCAGGCAATGGTAACTTCATTAGGGCTTCAGCTCTTGTAGGATCGATTGCCAATCCTTCTTGCGAGATTACATGGCCCAACAACTTCCCTTCCTTGACAGCAAAGATTGACTTCTTTGGGTTAATCGAGATCCCAAACTCACGACACTTCTCAAACACCTGCCTCAAATGAGCAATGTGGTCTTCTCTGTGATGTGAAAAGACTATCATATCATCAAGATATATCACAATAATCCTATTCAATAACTCACCAAAAGCGATGTCCATGGCCCTCTGAAAAGTGGCACCGATGTTTGAAAGTCCAAATGGCATCCGCTGGTAGGCGAAAGTACCCCACTTGGTGGTGAATGTTGTTTTATATTGATCCTCATATTTCACCCAAATTTGATTATACCCAGAGAAACCATCAAGCAATGAGAATCTCTAGGCGCCAGCTACTACATGAAGGATTTGATCGATCTATGATAGAGGGTAATGGTCCTTAAGAGATGCTTGGTTTAGGTTGCAAAAATCTACACACAACCGAATGTCTCCGTTCTTTTTTTGTACTAGGACCAGGTTAGCCACCCATGTTGAATGCTTGATTGGATAGATTATCTTGGCCTCCAACATCTTCAACAACTCTGCTTTCATAAGGACTTCAATCTTGGGATTGACAGGTCATTGTTTCTGACAAAAAGGTTTTACCCCTTCCTGCAGTTCTATAGTATGTTGGATCACATTCTTATTGTAACCCCTCAAATCATGGTAGCTCCAGGCAACAATATCTGGATACTCGTAACACAATTTCTTGATATCTTCCAGTTCTTCTGGGGTGCCATCTATTCCAACCTTGATGATTTTCTCAGGCTCCAAATGTAATTCTTTATACTCCTTTGCATCTACTTTGATCCTATGCTTTTCAACCCGATCACTCTGGTCGAACAGACTTTCAAGTGTAATCAGTCCCCTAGGGATGTGATTATTTTTTAGTTGAATCATCCCTTCTCTCTCTTCTTCGACAAGAACTCTATCATCAACGCTTGCAGTTTCTTTAAGTAGGAAGTTGACTATCTGCTCATCATTGTCAAACACTTGCCAATGGATATTTTTGTCGGGAACTGAGGGTCTGTAAATTACCCTAACTATCTTAGGCTTTCTAACTACTTGCTCCACAGGAGAGTAGTTAGCACCAAGAGAGGCCAGAATATCTGCATGTTTGTTTAGCTCTCTCGAAATTGCCTAAACATTTAAAGTAGTGAAATATTCAAACAAGTCCCACACTCTATTGCGGTAGGCCTTCAAGTAGTGTTGCTTTGACACACACCTGTTAGTGATCTGATTAATTATGAGTTCAGAGTCACCAAAAATCTGCAACTGCTTGATGCCCAACTTTTTAGCCTTCTTCAATCCAAGGCATAGTGCCTCATATTCAGCTGCATTATTTGTGCAACCCCAAGTTAACCTGTAAGAATAGGTTTTTTGCAACCCTTCAGGAGAGATCAACACAACGTCGGCTCCTGCACCATTCTTGCACCTGGCGCCATCAAAATACATTCTCCATAACTGATCTGCAATAGGATTGGGAGAATCAAGAACCTTCTCTTCAATTTGCTCTGGCTTAGTTATAGTATAGCAACCAATGTCCATTCCAACCATTGCATTGAAATCCATGAGTGAAAACTCATCCTCGAGGTGAAGCTCACCCAATGCTTCTTCCATTAAATCAACCTCTTCTATCTCCTCAGTCATCATGTTAACCACACCTGGAGATTCTTCTTCCTCCAGCTTCTCAATGTGAAAAGGTGAGGGCTTCTCATTATGAATGTGAATCCTCTTTCCCTTGAATGGTATCTCCAAATGCGAGTAGTCTAAGGAAATATATCCTCCCAGCTTAGCTGTGAACTCCCTTGAGAGGCACATGCTAAAGTATGGTTCCAGGTCAACCACTACCACTTCCTGGATGACTATAATTTGTGGCATACTATGGAGGACAATGGGAATATCCTTGATTACTCCCACCATCTTGACCGGAGTTCCATCCAGCTGCAACACTCCTGGGCTACTCCTTGTATATTCCATCCCCATCACTTCACATACTGCCTTTGGCATGATAGTAGTTGCAGCTCCAGAGTCGATCATACAGTTGTGTACAATCCACCCTTCCATTCTGAGTGATAAATAAAATGGGGGAGGCCTATTTTTTCCCGTAGCTAAAGTTGGAAGCGTTTGCACCAAGACTATTTGAGAAGGATTTTTCTTTTGATCTTTAGCAGTCTTCAAAGATTCTTGCAGCAGGTCAACCTGTCCTGGCAATTGAAGTGCATCATACAAACTTACTTTTGCAAGAATATTTTTCATCTCTTCCACAATATTGTAATTTGAAACAGTCGGAGCCTTCTCTTCTGTAACCCGCTCATACTTGTCTCGGTATTGTTGGGTAGCTTCCACCCTTTGTCGCTTGGTCAAAGATGGGTACTTGAGTCACTCTTTGACCTGTTCTCTTATTTCATCTTGTGTTTGAGTAGTTGTCGCAGGTTGTGAGGAAGATGCTCTCATTTGTGCCCTTCCCTGAGTTTGCTTAGGCATCAAATCTTTCAACTTGATAGAATCTTGCTCTTTAGCTACCCCTACAGGCACTTTCGCTGGAGGCCTCCCCTTTTCATCTTGCACTTTTGGTTCTATCGGTACCTTTAAGGGTTCAAGCTCAGCAAGATCTACTATTACTGGTTTCTTTCCAGACCGTGTGAGAACCAAAACTTGCTCTACAAACGACATCATGAAATTGTGATTGGCTTCCCTGATCATATTGACTTGTCCGCCAGTTGAACTCTCTGCTAGCGTTTGTACATAATTCATATGCACCATGCACGTTTCTTCTCCATGAGGATCATTGCATGTTGAGCACCAATACGCCCTCTCTGTTGTGCTAGTTTCTTCATTTTCTTGCACCATTGTGCTCTTCTCAGGGCCTCTACTAGTAGATGCTTGCTCTCGAGTGATCGATGGAGTTTGGAATCTCCGTGATCAAAATTCAGCCTCCGCTTGCTTCTTCCTTACTATTGTAAGTTCATTTGATATTGTCCTTAAGGCTGCGTTATTATATTTTACCTCCTGCAACAACATCGTGAAAGGATCAGGATTAGACGATGCGGGAGGTGCAGGTAGAGGCAAAGGTGCTGGAGGCATGGGCAATGGTAATGGAACTGGTGGTGCTGCAAGCATAGGAGCGGGAATAGAAGTGGGTAATTGTGGAAGTGACTGATTAGGTAGTTGTGGGAATCTTGGAGCCGTATGTCGTGGAGCAGGAATAGGTGCAATTTGAGGTGAACCCGAGCTCCATGAGGGAACTGGGTACATGGAAGGCATAGGCTGTGAAAATGAACTAGAATATAAATACTACGGAAGATCAGGAACAATGGGCATAGTCATCTTTGGGGGAAGTCTACCTACAACAATCAGATCAGATTCGGCCTTTTGTGCCTACGTATACAGGTCTGGAAATGTAGTCACATTGGCTTGACGCATGACCATACCGATTTTGGTGTTAAACACCCTGAGATAGTAGAAAGCAACTTGCTCATGTGTGGGCCGTAGACCGTCGAGAACTCTTTGCCAACTTCGAGTGAATCTGACATTAAAATCGACTATTTCCTCTTGTGGGTGTCTTTGAATCATTGTGAACTGGTGCAACAAGGAGTATGGATCAGCTTGTTCATGGAAATTCTTAATCAGCAACTCCGCTAACTGATCCCATGATGTAATAGTACCCGGTTGCAATGATCGGTACCAATATAGCAATTTCCCTCTCAGCGACAATACCAGCAATTTTATCATCACATCTTCATCTATTATGTCATGGATGGTCGCCAATGAAGCTACATCTTGGATATGCTCATACGCAGTTTTTCCAGTACCATCATAGGTCGATAAAGCCTTCAAAGCAGCTTGGGGCACTGGATTTTGTGCTTGCAAGTTCAAAGCCCCTGAGCTATTCCACGCTGGGAACTGCCTGGGTGGCTATTGTGGTGGTGGATTCTGAGCCATGTGGACTGGTATATGAGGTGGAGCTCGAGGAATACCAATGGTCGTGTGAGGCGAAGGTTGAGGAAGACTAGTGGCAGTACTACCTAGGCTTGCGGGAGCAAAAAATACACCAGCTAGTCGTGATGATGTGATAGACGGTATATGGGATATATGAGGTAATGAAGATGTATGATGAAAAGTGGCTAATTGAGGATGTTCCCCTAGCCTTTGGATATCAAGTTCGTAGAACTCAATTTGGTGATCTAGATTTTTGGCCTTTGATCTTGTATTCATGAGACACAACTTTCGTTGTACTCACGTTTGGAGATTTCTGAGTATAATCGAGTCGCCAGATGTTCTAATTCTACAACACGAAGGCAAACATCAAACCTTAATATTATTTAAAGTGGAACTTTTGAAGTCCCAAAAAACTATTGGCACCGGTGGGTTTGTCAACTTGGGATAATACTTGTTCCACCGACTATGGATCTTACTGGGACAAAAACTATCTGTCCCACTGGGCGTGCCAAAAATTGTTGGTCAAATATCTGCCTAATCATACAAAACTGCGTTTGTGCACCCTAGACACGACCAACATTGAAAGACCGAAGGAAAGAGATGTCCCCCGTGTCAATCTCCAGAGAGGGCTGGTTCCCTTACTAATTCTAAAATGGTTGAAGACTAAGGATGCAGGAAAGAAATTAAAAAATGCAGAAAGAAATGGGAAATATGGCCACAGGTCGACTGTGTAGGATGGGAATAGATTGATAGCAGGAATCCACACCAAGCTGAAAATAGCATGCAAATAGATGATCAAACAATAGAATTTCCATACAACTTCGCACATGTAATCTTTGGATCAACACTCCAACACTCACTCTCTCACTTGCAATATTTAAATCCAACTTGCAGAATTTAAATCTAACAACAAATAATAAAGCTAACTGTGTAAAAGAAATGCGTAATGTAGAAGACCACAATGCACCAAGTCATTTGCAAATCCAAACATTTTGAATTCACTATTACTGCAGAGAACTTGAAGTGTTTTCTCGTAGGATATCTATTTTTTCCAACCCCTTACAATGAAATTTAATGAAATTTTCTCTTAGTATTTATAAAGGTTTGTGCCTCTTTTATTGAATACATCAAATGAGTTATCATTTCTTGCCGTGTGGTGCAAGCCCTCACCTTGGACCACAAGAGGAGAAGGACCAGTCCCTTCCACCAATCACCGCACAGGTAGATTCACCCAAAATCCTGGACCATAACCACCCCGAGTCCCAAAATGTGCTGGAAGATTACCTACTAGGAAGAAGGGGTGAGCAGTCTGGTAATATCAGCCCTCGTAATACGAGAAGCCCAAAGCAAGGTGTTGATTTTGGTAGCGAAAGGAAGCAAGGTCGTTCCCCCAACAAAGACAGGCGGGACAAGGAGACGGCGGCAGATGTTGCAAATGGTACTCAACGACTGCTTTTTCAGGATGATTCTGATTCCCAGATGGGTGACTCGTCTGTCCCAAAACCTCCCCTCCAAGCAAGGAAAGGGAGGTAAGAAGAATATCAAACTGTTGAAATGAAAGTCCTCTCATGGAATGTGAGAGGGCTTAATGCAGCTGCCAAATGAAGATTGGTGGTTGATCTCAGAAAGAGGACGAATTCGTCCATCCTAATTTTGCAAGAGACTAAGACCGATGCTATCTCTTCTGCCATAGCTACTAAGGTCATTTGGGCTAAGGCAAAATTCCTCTCCAGTCTTGCGGTGGGAACGGCAGGCGGTCTCATGATTCTTTGGGATCCAGAGATTTTTGAGGGCAGCCTTCTCTCAACTTCCAGCAGGATTATCAATGTTTTGTTTCATTCCAAAGCCATTAACTTTTCTTGGATCCTGTCTAATGTGTATGCCCCAAACTCTATCTCGGAGAGAGCAAAAATGTGGAAGGCTATTTCCCGGGATGAGGGAAACGTTCTGTAATTTCCCTTGGGTTCTAGGGGGAGATTTCAACTGTCCTCTTCACCCATCTGAAAAGAAAGGAGGATCAGACCACTCTAGCCACAGTCTGGAAGACTTTCGAGATTTTGTTTCTACCAATAACTTGCTTGACATTGACCTCAAGGGGGCATCCTTCACTTGGAGCAATAGGAGGATTGGGAGCAATCTTATTCAAGTCAAGCTTGACAGATTCTTCATATCCCAAGAGGCTATTCCCATACTCGGTGCGGCAACTCTCTCGGCCTTACCGAGGATTGGGTCTGATCACAATCCTATTGTCCTGGAGACGGTTGATGGGCCTCGTTTTTAAAACCCCTTCGGATTTGAGTCCATGTGGATTTCTCACAAGGACTTTAGAGGGATGGTTACAGCCTGGTGGCAGCAGAAGGTAGCAGGTTCCGCTTCCAAGAGAGTGGCCTTAAAACTCAAGTTAATCAAAAGGAATTTGAAAACATGGAACAAGGAGGTATTCGGCAACATTTTTGAGTCCAAAAGGTCCATTTCTGCGAACCTAAAATTGGTGGAGGAGAGAATGGAGCTCGAAGGTTACACCGATTGCCTCAGGGAGGAGGAAAGGAGGCTCTTGGTGGATTATCATTCTATTCTTGCAAGGGAAGAAACTTTCTGGCGCCGTAAATCTAGGGACCTCTCGGTTGAGAAATGGAGACTCCAATACGAAGTTTTTTCACGCGTCAACTTTGCGGCACGTAGGGGCTAACAAAATCGGGGAAGTGGTGTGCAAGGATGGACGCGTTACCAAGGATATTGAGGAAATCCGAAGTGAAGCGGTTGACTTCTTCCAGGATCCGCTCGGTGGTCCTCCCGACGCTGATCTCCAGGTTCAGAAATCTCTGTTGGATAACTTCCCGCCAAAGTTCCTCCCGAGGTAAGCTCTAAGCTTCTGGAGCCTTTTTCTATGTCTGAGATTAAAGAAGCTTTGTTCTCCATGCAACCAGACAAGGCCCCTGGGCCTGACGGTTTTCCCCCCCATTTTTTTCAAGTTATGTGGGATGTTGTGGGCTCGGATGTGTGCGAAGCAATTCAGGAGATTCAAGCCTCCAGATCCATCCATCCAAAACTAAATTCTACCTTTCTTGCTCTCATCCCTAAGTCTTCCGCCTGCAAAAGTTTCTCTGATTATCGTCCCATTAGCTTGTGCAATGTTTTTTATAAAATCTTAACCAAGTCCATAGCCAACCGTCTGAGGTCCCTTCTTCCCTCCTTGGTTGGTCCTTCTCAGGGAAGCACCGTGAAAGGCAGAAACATTCTCGATGGTGTCATCACCATCCATGAAACCCTCCATTCTGCTCACCGCTCCAAAAATGCTGCTCTTTTCCTCAAGTTGGACATGAATAAAGCTTTTGACAGAGTTGACAGGAGGTTCCTCTGTGCTGTCCTCTTCAAGTTTGGCTTTCACCCTCAATGGATTGACCTTGTCAGTAGTTGCATATCCACTCCCTCCTTTTCTGTTCTAATCAACGGATCCCCTGCTGGGTATTTCCAAAGTGCCAGAGGCCTCAGACAAGGTGACCCTCTGTCTCCTATTCTATTCATCCTTCTGGCTGAGGTTCTGAGTTGGTCTTTGAAAGAGGCTCTTCGCCAGAATAAGATCTCTGGCATTTTTCCCACCTCTAGAGTCGATCCTGTCTCTCATCAACAATTTGTGGATGACACCCTCATCTCCACTGGGGCGTCCGTCACTCAAGCCAAATCCATCAAGCGAATCCTCTCCCGTTATGAAAAGGCTGCCGGACAGAAATTCAATTACATCAAAAGCAAAATTTACTTTATTAACACTCCTATGCGAAGGCAGCTCCGCATAGCCAAAATTTTGGAATGCACTATTGATTCCCTGCCTGCGTCTTATCTGGGTTTGCCTCTGGCTTGTAATGGCCGGGCCAATGGAAGTTTGTGGGACATGATCCCGGAACGTCTTCACAAAAAGCCGAGCACTTGGAAAGGCAAATTCCTCGTCGCAAGTCGGGAAAGCCACCCTTACCAAAGCTTGTCTCCAAGGAATCCCAACTTACTTCATGTCTGTGTTCATGCTGCCTGTTTCTGTCCATTCCAAGATTGAAAAGATTCAGAGGACCTTTCTGTGGTCTGGCAATGAAGAAAAATCCAGAATTCCTCTTGTGGCCTGGGATAAGGTTTGCTTGCGAAAGGACCAAGGCGGCATGGGAATGAGGAGATCAAGACTCATGAACACTGCTTTGATCGCTAAGCACGCTTGGAAGATCTTGACTAATGACCCAACAGAGTGGGTCAAGTTGGTTAAGAGGAAGTATCTTGGATCGAGTTCTCTTTTTGATGTCGGGATTCCTCCTGAAGCGTCTGCATTTTGTAAATCTGTGCTTCAAGCCCGCTCTCCGATCAGCTCGTTGTGCTCGCCGGATTTTGGGTGATGGCAACTCCATTCTCTTCTCGGAAGGACAGGTGGGTTACTGATGGAGCTCTTGAGTTGAGAGCGGACCTTGCTGGCCTGAAAGCCCAGGTGGATCCAAATTCCCAACTCAAGGTTGCGGACGTCATTGATCGGAGCTCTCTTCCCCCTCGGTGGAATTTGCCAGTCCTAGATGGCTTTAACAATGAAATGACTTTTTTGTCTAATATTCTTCGGTCTGTTTTAATTCCATCTGTTAGAAGAGATGACAGAATCATCTGGCGTGGCACGGAGGATGGTCTGTTCTCTGTCAAGACCGCCTATGACCTTCTTACTTGCGAGATTGCCATGGATCACCGATGGAAAGTGATTTGGAGGAAGGGTATTATTCCTAAAGTTAATTACTTTGCATGGATTGCCTTTCATAATAAAGCCTTAACCATCGACAACCTCCATAAGAGGGGTTTTGCTATTCCCAACAGGTGCTTCTTGTGCTTTGTTGATTGTGAGACGACAGACCACTTATTTTTGCACTGTCCTTTTTCCCATTCTGGTCCTCGGCACCGTCTCTGTCTTCCTTTCAAATCCTTTGGTGCACTCCCCGCTCCCTCAAAGATGCCTTCCACCAATGGCCCAATCCTTTCAAGAATCCTAAACTTCGCTTCCTTCTTGAGGCCTCTTTCCACCACTCCATTTGGCATATTTGGCTAGAGAGGAATTCCGTAGTCTTCGGCAAGGTCCCTAGAGTACCTCCCCGTGTCGCTCAGAGAGCCTTATCCTTCGCCATTGAGAATTCTAAAGTTGTTCCTAGTTCCCGTCCCCGCCTTCCTGGCGAAGCAGCGATCTTCCAAAGTTTGGGCCTCTTCCCTATTCATGATGGTGTTTCTAAGTCTCAACGTGGGGATGTTATTTGGACCAAGCCCCCGTGGGCTGGATTAAATTAAACTTTGACGGTGCGGCCAAAGGCAATCCTGGCCCTGCCGGTTCTGGTGGTGTGGTTAGAGATCATAACGGGAATCTCGTGCTGGCTTATTGTGAAGATTTGGGTGCCCAGACTAATCACTATGCTCGAAGCCATAAGTGTTTTGAAAGGTATCCGTATCCTCTCCGAGGATCCTCGGCCTTTGATAGTCGAAGGTGATTCGCTCAATATAGTCAACTATCTGCTAGGCTCTAAAGACCCGTCTTGGAGGGTCTACAACATCATTCTTGAGGCTAGGATGCTCCTCTCTCAACGTGACAGGTGGAAGGCGTGCCATATTTTCAGGGAAGGAAATCGCGTGGCAGACCACATGGCCAACAAAGGGCTTGCGACCACGTGTCCTGTTGTGTGGCGCTCATGCTTCCCGTCTGAGGTGGCGAGTTTGGCCAATGCGGATATCCTCTCATGATGTTCTCCTCGCTTCAGAAGGTCATTCGTTTGGTTTGGCTGTTTTTGCTTTCGATGGTCAAATTTCTCCAGCTAGTATTTTTGTTTTCCTTGGTAAAATGTGGTTTGTTTCCAGGATATTCAGACATAAGGGCCCTACTTGTAGCCTTCGGGCAATTAGCAGTTTTTGGTTTCTGTCATCAGGTTTATTCCTCCAGCCACAAGGCATGATGCACATTCCAGCCAGGCTGATTTTGTACATAAGGTTTTGGGATCCTCTATAAAAACCCACTGTTAATCTATTAAAATAATTACCAAAAAAAAAAAAAAAGGAACTATACAGCGAAGAATTTGGAAAGGGAAAAGGAAAATATCTAAAAGTATCCAAGAGTTATTGAAACCTGCCATGCTACTTTTAGCCATTATTCACAATGCATAAACTCAAACTATTAGAGTTCATGTATAGCTCAAGAAGTTATGGCACATTAGGTTAAATAATATGCAGCAGTTATAAATTAGCATATGGGGCCAGTGAAAAGGGCTGACTGACATGTAGTGGTCACAATTTCCTTCTATATGTGCATGCACACAGACACGTCACAAAGACTAAAGAGGTTGCAAATGGATTAGCACTCCCTCGTAAGGAGATATGTATGATAATCAAGCTGAATATAAGTAACAACAAGCCTGAAATTGACCATATAAGTAACGACAAGCCTGAAATTGACTTCCATGCCTTGACAATTGGAGGTTGTTTTAAGCTGCATAGAACTACTACAAATTTGTTAGAAACCTTGGTCAAGTTTAAGATGAACCTTAAAAAGTCATGTACTTCATGTTCTTTGAAAATGTGAAGGAAACATGCTTGAATGCTTTAGGGATACTAGACCAAAAAAAAACACAATGTGAATGAAACAAAAAGGAGATTATGAAAGGGAAACGTGGATTCTTACCATATATGTATGTGATGGAGGACCAGAAGCAAAATGCTATTAATTATTACTACTACTAAGTACTATCAATAAACATTGTCTTCTTTAGATTCATTGTGTTTGCTGTCTAACCAAGGCCATGCCCAGATTATCTAAACACTTTCTAATGCCAAGCTGTGTTCCATGGGGACGTGTCTTAGAATTTAGAGGTCGTCTCGGAGACAAGTCCCAATGTCTCAATAAGTAGTCCCAATGTCTTCAAGGCACATTCCACCTTCTGAGAAACACATTCTGTCATCTCACAGTGTCCTCATTCCCAAAATTCTATGGAACATAGATGCCAAGCCATAGCAATTACTCTTTGCCCTATATACATCACTAGAAGACTCAAAGTGTGATAAAATATGCAATTTTTAGATATAGAATATATTATTTCAAGCAACGGCCCTTTGTTAGCACTAGATATCATTTCAAGGAAGAAGGATAAAGGTTAAATTACAAGTGGAATACAGTTTCTTGACCATGAGAGTTTGATTACCCATACTCTTCGTAGTCCATGGAGAATTAATAGTTTCAAAGGTAGTTTGAGATCTTGATACGTTGTCTCATACCAGACTAATGATGGAATAAGGTGCAACAGCCAGCTTTCAGACACACATGTCACTGTGTATTCAAAGTCATGCCCTTTTCAACTTTGGAACCACATTTTATCTTTGGTACCTATTTATGCATTTTTTTTCCTTGTTTAATTGATTACAAATTTAGATTTAGTGCTTAGATGGCAGCCATCTAGAGTAATTGCACATAGTCCTACAAAATTTTAAATACAATATCCAAAGAAAATCAAAGCAACATAACATTTGCAACACTTAGAACTTTCAGGGAGTCAAGAGGCTTCCTAGGGTTGAGTGGCTATAGGAGCAAGCTTTAGAACGCTAACTCCTACTACTTCTAAATAGGCCTAATATTTTTCAAACTTTTATCTTGGAATGAATGCAATAGGATAAGCACTGTCCTTGTACAAGGCAGGTAAGCGATTGCTCAAAGTAAGAATTTGAACAAGAAGGGAGGAACACTGCTTACATATAATGAAGAAATGCTGGACGACATTCATGCACCAAGGGGAGGATATATCAATTGGAAAGCAAGTTCAAAGTGAACATCATACTTATCAACCTTCTATTTTTCCATTCTAAAAAAAATTCAAATGAAAACCCAAAACAAAAGGGAAAAAAACACTTATGTACTTAGACGTGAGCACCCTCCAACAACTATACAATCTTGATATCCTATGAAAAGGGATGGGATGTCCAACGTATATCTTAATCAGGGAGTAGATTATGAGGGACTGCCTATCAGACTGTGGTCTAGTCATTGAGACGAGACATTGAAATGATACGTTGTTGTTGCAATGGGTCATTTCCATGTGAATCGGGTAAGAAGTGGTAAGAAGGAGGAGGCTTTTGAATGTTTGCAAGGCCAAACAACCTATGGGATTACAAAGATTCGTTATCAAATGCATTTTGTCATCCATGGTTAACAAATACAGTCCATTTTCCAAAATTCACTGTATTTTTACCATATCTTAAATAAGTTGCATAGAAGCTATTAAAAAATGGAGAATATTATCGGCCGACCACTGTATTCAATGAAAACAATGCCAAGTACTTTATTTGCCAATGGGACACAGACTTTTATGTTAGGCATGGATGCATGGCTATACAAGAACTAGAGTTGGATCTGGTGGGTATGACAAGGGAGCATTTTTATATCTTTATAAGAAATACCTGGAAATCTTTGAATTTCATGTCGTTTAAAGGTTCAGATGGCTGGTTACGGATGAGTTCGTGAAATAGAGGATCATAGGGTAGGGTTTTGTGAGTATATTATTTATATATTTCAAGTATATTATTCTATTTTTAAAAATGCAACTTACCATATTTGTTGTTGGGCCATTGGTTGACCGTTTTTCTCCATTTACCGTATGGAACGTTTTTAACGAAAGTTGTATCTTGATGTCATCTTACTTGTCCTTTGAAAAAGAAACAAACTTACGTGAAAAATCAAAGTTAAGTCATTATTCTCTTTTTCTGAAGAACTGATCTTTTGCTAAATTCTTCTAGCTTTTCTCTTCTCATTTGTTTGAAAATGAAATCCACTGCTAATGTATCACCATAACCATCCAAATATCATTATAAATTTGCATTCCAAGATGAAATCTTTCTCTTCCCACTGCCCCTAAAGTGCAGTAGATACATATTCTCTTTACATTTCTCTCTTTGGAAGTAGATTACAAAGGGCTACCTCTCAATTCCACATTCGCAATGCAACTTTCTATCAACAATACAAACCTTTTATAGCATTTCTCTGCAAATCAAGCTTTGAACCAAGGCCTCCTTATATGCATAAGAAACAGGAAAAGTTCATATGATGAGTATTCATAACAAGGGGAGAATTTGAGAACTTACCAGTTGGGGTCTCTTCTGTGCTCACAATCTTTGGGCTTTTCTGGGTTTTCAAGATTGCACCCTCAATTCTCTAGAAAAAAAGAAAAACCAATACATGTCCCATTTATCATCCCCTCCCACAAAACCCAAGTACTAAACAGCCATAAACCACACATACCTTCACAACGTTGTCAGGAGAATCTTGGGGAATCTTCCATGGTGCTCCGAAGGAGGCGGACCTTGACGTGGTAGAAATGCAGTTTGGATTAGAAGAAGGGCAAGCTCGAATCCGCCTGCACTAAATCAAATTACAAAAAAAAAATAAAACAATTAAAAACAAGAAGTTATGAGACAAATATCATATGGTATTAGTTTAACAGGTTTAAATCTTTTAATTGTTAAACTATGGTCACTGTCTATCTCAATTCATATAAACAATTAAAAAAATAAAAATAAAATAAGTAGTTAACGAGAAAAATGTGCATAGGATTTGGGAGCAATTAGTTTGAAACGAAAAAATTCATATTGTAAATCAAACTTTCAATTCTATAAGTAAATTTTGGTATTTATCAAATGAAGGCAGAAACTTAGATATGTAGAATTTCAAAGTAGAGACCAGAATTGAAACCATGTAAAATAATTGTCAAAGATAATTCAATACTATAATAATAAGATTTTATCAAAACGTTATACTTTGGTCATACAATATGGGTAGGCCGTACAAATCCCATATAAATAATCTAAAAAACAAAAGTTAACAGGTAAAGCTCAGAATGATGGAGAGAGAAACTCTGACCCTTTTTCTAATCCGAGCTGTAGAGTCTGTGACTGGGCATATGGAGTCGCTGAAGTGGAGGGCACTGCCAGTGCAGGCAGTGGTGAGAGCAAAGCTATGCCAATACCAACAGAAACCAGTGCTCCCCCTACAAAATTATTGATTTCCGTTGATTTCTGACAGCATTTGACAGAACACACTTGCTTTTTAAAGTGTGAGAGTGAGGGAAGATCGGTACAGAGTCTGCAAGAATTTATAGGACGAAAACTGTAGGCACTGGATGTTAAGGCAGAAGACATGATGGGTATGGGAGAATAGCAATTTTGGTGCCACGGGTACTGTTCATGGTGAGACCATCTTGAATTTCAATATTTGGTGACTTCTTTTCCTGCCATTCAAATGTTGTCAGATAATATTTATAAGAATTAAAATTGAATCCAAAAGTTTGGCATTGTTACCACTATATTAATAAAAACAAGATATTCAGCCAACATAAAATTCTGAATTCTTTTTTAAGATAGACACGGGTTTTATGACTGCAAAGGGACTAGCGGGCTCATCAGGGCCTTTATGGCTGAAGGAACTTGAAATGGATTCATTTTAGCGACTCACCACTCCATAGGACTTCAAAGTCTATGGTTTCATTTTAAGTAGTATGTGTTTCTTTTTAACTTTGGATTTATTCTAGGAAGCTTTAGGTAGTTCATACTTAGTTTTTGTTTTTGAATTGGTTATATTTTTTTATTTGGGATTAATTTTGGTTTTTTGGTTAAATGTTAAAGAATTTAATTTGTTGAGTTAATATTACTTAATTACAAAATATTTAGTTAATATGTGTTTATTTAACTAAATTTTAAATATTGAAGGATGGTGTACAAATTTACAATTCTTTACTTTATATTTTATTTGAAAGTTTTATTTTTAATTGGTTATATAGAATTGGAAAGGACTTTATTAGTAGCATCACGACAATATAGTGGTATTATAATATCTTGATAATTATATTGTATGTATAAAAGGTGAGTGCGTAGTCGAGTTGGTGTGAGGCGGCCAGTTGAAGAACGTGATCCATACGGTGTGGATCTATGCATTCAAATCACACTGGTTTACCATAAATCCTTTTGGCCCCCGAGGGCTAGGTGGATTGGTAAGTGCTTGTTTGGCCAAGCACTTACCAAGAAGACACCCAGGTTCAAACCTCAAGGGTAGCCTGTTTGCAAAGGTAGTAGTCTGATCTAAATCCTTTGAGTGCGCGCCAGACCGACAATGATGGTACGGATCCCGAGCGATTGGTGGTCCCCTTCACGTCGAGTCAACAATAATGAGGTAAAATAGGTTTAGTGGGAGCAGCCCTTGTGGTTTGAACCTTGCGCTTGTCAATTACTAAAAATAGTGTGGTTGTGACCAACTATCCTATGTAACCAAAAAAGAAAATTATGTTGTATGTATTGTTTTGGCAAATTCTCTTTGGTTTTCTTCTTGAACATTAAGGAATTTGGTTAGCTAAGCCAATGTCATTTAATACCTTATTTTTTATGTAAAAAAAGGTATTATATTAAAAAATTAACAGAATACATTTTTACAAACAAAAAAAAGAGGTGGATAAACACGCCACGTGGCTAACGCCATCAGCCAAAAACCATCCCCATCAAAACAGAGCGGGAACCCAAGCAAACAATTTACAACTAATCAACACTGCCTTACAGAACTGATGGACAACAAAACTAACTGATTACATAATGATGAGGCTCCATTATATGGGTTTAGCCACCCCTGGGACTGATTCCCACCCAACAGTAGCATCAAGAGACTTTGGCACTGAGTCCCTCCCCTATCCAGAAGTGTTGGGAACATCCTCCCAACCATAAACAAATGGCTCTTGGTTGGCAGCAATCATCGAAGCTCCTAAATTATCCCAAGCATCAAGTCGAGGAGTTGGGGGGAGAGAGGAATAGTCAAGTAGCCACGACCATCTCTGTAAGGACCTTGAGCTGGGATAGGAGTGCAGTTTGGGAGCGAGCGACACTGTTGTCTAGACCTGGACCGACTTCGAGGAGTATCTTGCTCAAGAGGAACTCGATTGACTATGCATGGTGTGTTCCCCCACTGATCAATAAGCTCCTGAAGATGAGTGAGCTCCATGGCCACCTTATTGGCTTGAACTGTAATCTAAAAATACATAGATGAAATAATATTAGACTTCTCAAAAGCAGAGATGTGCAAAGAGGAAGAACACTTACCAAAGATACAATCATTTCTAGCTCTCCATATGTTGAACATGGTCGCCATACGAAACAAGTGCCACACTTCAAAGAAAATAGCCGGCAATGGTGGGGGGTCTCCCAAAATGATATGCTTCCACTCAAACGTGGTGAAGGAATAGGGTCTAAAAAAGGAAAAAAACCACTCCCAAAGGGAATGAGCACGAGCACAAACCCAAAAAAGATGGACAAAGTCTTCAGATTGAAGACAAAAAGGGCAAGAAGGGTTAGGGATGCCTAAATGTTGGAGATGCTCCCCAACAGGAAGCCCTTGGTGCAAAAGACTCTAGGCAAAATAAGAAAGTTTGGGCTCCAAGAAAGGAGCCCAAGCAGTCTGGAACCTACGCATCCAAACAGGTCGAGGGGAGGAGACCTTCCATCGTTGATTGAGCTTATCAATCATGGGGAGGCAAGGAGAGAGCCATCCATACCCCAATCGAGCCTTATAGTTTCGTAGCGGAGTGTCTGGGTACCACTTCCAGTCCTTCCACCAAGGTCGTTGTGAAAGCACAAAAATCTTGTGTAACATGGAGTCAGGGAGAGCAGCCTTGACAACCTCAAAAGTATCCCTGTTAGAGTGACTAAGCCCAAATTTGGCTCTGAAGTCATCCCAAGGGAGCCAATCCCTGGTAGGACGAGAAAAGAAATCAGTGATGCATCACACACCTTTGCAAAAGAATCTAAGCGCATGAACCCAAGGAACCTGCAAGCGGGGAACCCTGGTAGGTGATAACAGGCGACCACCAAACATTCATCTGGTTGATGGAGAGGCCATGCCAGAAGCTCTGGCCATTCCATCTAAGCCAAGGCTTAACACTCTCCCAAGCTTTCCAAATGCTCCTAATGATGAAGGATCCTGACACTTTGATAGACACAGGGGCAACAAGGAGGGAAGGGAACCCCATGCCCCTCCAACTCTTACGACCAAAAGGGGAACCTTCACTGATATAGTGTCGAATGAGAATATTCTAGGCCTCATTACCTGTGAGGGCTCTAATGACCCACTTAACACAGAGGGCCAAACCTTGATGTTGGGTATTGTGAATGCCAAGCCCACCATGGCTTCTAGGAAGACAACAATACTCCTAGGCAACATGGTGGAATCCCGAACCATTATTGGAAGAGGACCATAAAAAGTCTCGCAGAAGCTTATCAAGCTTCTTATAGCAGTTTTTGGATGGGACCCAACAGGAAGAATAATAAACATGGGTGGTCGCAAGGACTTTTGTGCAAATTTAGAATTTACCAGCAAGGGAGAGCTTCTTGGTGGACCAGTAGGTAAGTTTCTGTTCCACCCTGTTAATAACATACTTCCACAACTCTAGCAACGAACTATTAAAGGCAAAAGGAATACCTAAAAAATGAAATATTTCCCCCTCTTGGATGATCTTCCATTGATATTGACTAAGCCAGTGGGGCATCGGGTCAAGAGACTACCTATAACATTGAGTCTTTCTCCATTGAATGGAGGATCCAAAAGCTAGACAAAAAGTGTCCAAGAAGGCAAGCGCCTGATGAATGACACCTTCTTCCTCAATAAGAGTGAGGAAAGAGTCATCAAAAAAATGATCATTGATCAACTGAGTCTCACCTTCGGGAGAGAAATTCCTCGAATAGACCCCTGAGCAGCATGGTGAGCTAGTAAATAGCCAAACCCTTTAGCAACGAGGACATAAAGGGATGGTACCAATGGATAGCCTTGTCTAATGGATCGAAAGAGCCCAATGGTTGAGGACTTGTGTCTGTTAATGGACAAAATAGTTGAAGCCTCAACAAACAACATTTCCATAGAACTAATGAAGCAGGGCCCAAAACCAAGAGCTTTAAGCATGGCTAGAATGAACGACCAATCGATCCTATCATAGGCTTTCTCAAAGTCAATTTTGATGAACAGTGATCATTGGTTGGAATTGCGAGCCCACTCCATGCCTTCCTAGACAACAATAATATTGTCAAGGATGAACCTACCCCGAATGAAGCCAGTTTGCTTCGAGCGCACGATAATAGGAAGGAGATGGTGGATGCGTAAAGCCAGGGCTTTGGCAATGATCTTATAGGAAATATTAAGGAGAGTAATAGGTCTCCAATTGGTGATGATTTCAAGATCACCAACCTTGGGGATAAATTTAATAATCCCTTGATTAATACTAGGGCCCAAAGAACCCTTAGAGAAGGCCTCCTGATAGACTTTGAGAAGATCAGGCCCAATAGTGTCCCAAAGGGACTTGTAGAATTCATAGGGGAAGCCATCAAGACCAAGGGACTTATCATTGGCCATCTGAGAAAGAGCTTCCTCTAGATCCTTCAAAGAGAGGGCATTTTCACAAGTAACTCTTTGAGACTCAGAAAGTCACTCTGGGACAACAGAAAGGTAGGATTTAAGAGCCTGGTCACATTGCGAGGAGCGGGCCTGAGCTACAAACATAGTCTGGTAGTGCTCTTCAAAAGCAGAGAGAATACTAGGAAGTTTAGAAACATGCTCTCCATTAATGTTAAGGGCTTTAATGCCTAAAAATTGATTGTGAGGATGCAAGTGATGAAAGAACTCCTTGGTCACCCTATCTCCAAATTTGAGCCAGTGCAACCTCACCTTGATTTGTGCCCCTTTGGCATCATAGTGCTCTACCATCAAAAGTTGGTGTTTAACCATAGCGAGGTGCCTCTGAAGCTCCTCATTGAAAGGATTGGACTAAAGTTGAGTTGAGGCCACTTCCAACTCCCGCTTAAGAGCAACATTGGAGTGATGATGAAACTTAGCAATCTTATACCCAAGCGAGCGTAGGAAGTTGGTAGTGCGTTGGATAGCAACATTCCACCAATCAATCCAACTTGAGGCCCCTTTTGATCTAGGGACTAGGTTCCAAATTTTGATAACATAGGCCCTCAACATGGGGTGGTGCAGAATAGAGGTATTAAGGTAAAATTATGATCGAGAAAGAGGAGTGGGGGTAGAAGAAACCAGAATGGAAAAGGAAATGGGAGAATGGTCAGACAAGCAGAGCTCGAGGTGGACAGAGACAAAGGGAGAAGAAGATGAGGGCCGCTCAAAGGAGAAAATATCAAAATTTGAGAGCATGGCTCTATCCAATATTTTTAGAACATGACTCTCACCCTATTGATTGTTAGACCATGAACCACTAGGAAAAGAGGGTAAAAAGTAGCTATTGGGGTCAGAGAGCCCCAAATTTTCTTTCATGAAAAGCCATGCTTCTCTTTCCCTTGCAACCCACCTCATGGGAAGAAGACCCACCTTGTCATGTGGGAATTCGATCATATTGAAGTCTCCATAGAGCAACCAGACATAGAGGGGAGAGAGAGTGTCACCCACCACCAAAGTGCACAATGATCATTGGCATCATTAGGCGCATAGATGTTGAGCACACCAAGAAGATGGCCATCAATCTCCATCACAACCCAGACGACATGATTAGAAGGGTCACAACCCCAAGAGATCAATCTAGAATGATAAGGTTCTGAAAGGTAGATGATTGCCCCTCCTTTACCTATGTCATGCATAGTATGAAAGGTGTGGCCTCGAGGCCAGAGAAAGGAGCAAGTACTTGATAAAATAAAGTTAGTGACTTTGACTTCTTGAAGGCAAAGAATATCAATACTACCAAATTTGGTCTTGAATTCATCCAAACCCTGATGCACTATGTACTTGCGCACAGGATCTATCAAACCCCTGACATTCCAAGACATGCACTTCATGAGACATGATCGAGGAGCATATTTCCTTCGATGACCTCAGAGTCCTCAAAATCTACCAAATATTCAAAGGTGTTTGTGAGAAACCTATTATGGTTTTCACGAAAAAAATTGTCTATCATCGCTTCTCCAAAGGGATGCCTGAGGCCTCCCTAACTAGACTGCGAGAGCGATGAGGGTTTCATGAGGGAACTTCACTAGGCATATTAGGTGGAGAGATAGGGCATCCGCTTGAGGGGATGGACTCTGGCATAGCTGATGGCTTAGCCGACTGGGAGGCTTGAAGAGTTGGGGAAACATTTTTGTTATTACCACTAGAGGTACCTACAGGAAGAGAAATAGAAGTTCCTTCTGTAGAGGTTGCATGAGAGCTCCCTGATTGAGAGCTCGATTGAGACTCCTTTTTACCAGCTCCCACAGAAGGTTGCGATTGATTTCCTTTATCGTTCTTCCTAGTGATAGATGTCCATTCCTCTCCTCCATTAGTGGGAGGGGCAGATTTAATTGTGTTTGAAGGTGTTGACGTCTCTACTGGAGCTTGATTTTTGAATCGACCCTCCATAAGAGGGCAATATTTTATCTTGTGAGCTGCAGACTGACACCGATAATAGGTATTGGGGAGATTGATATAAACCACCCATTGTTGGAAACGGGTCTCACCAACCTGAATATCAATAGAATCCTTAAGGTCCTTTGAGAGATCAATTTCAACGCAGATGCATTTGTATGGCCACACAACATAGAATTTATGTGGCTCCATGCACACAAACTTGCCAATGGGTGCGACAAGTTGTGGCAAGAATGACCAAAGGGGCAAAGGGAGACCCGGGAATTCCACCCAAACTGGGACACGCAGGGAAACATCAACAAAAACTATAAAATTATGGTGCTAAGGCTGAAGAATTAAAAGGGTATTTCTAACATACCAAGGACCTTTGCTCATAACTGCAATGACATGCTACGGATCGACAAACTGAAAATGAAAAAACCTTTAGTAAGGTTTTGAATATGGTCAACTTTTATGCCATATGGATGCCAGACTTGTTGAATCCATTGACAGATTAGCGAGTCACTAGGAATCCTCCCCAGAAAGTACCCAACCAGGGTGTGACTCTCAAGCCAGTTGCAAGCTTTATCAAAATCCTGCATGGGCAGGACTATGTCCGACATAGAGGAACTACCTTCAAGATAAACTTCCTGGGTTTTTTTACTAGTGCCATGGCTCTCCGCAGCTGCAACTTCACTAACTAGTGAAATGGCAGCCTAAGAGGCGACCATCGAAAGGGAAGGAGCCCCCCACTCGAGGTAGAGTAGTTACACAGAATGGCACAGTGTGTGTAGATCTTGTAAGGGCACTAGTGGTATGGCGATCGATGAAAGAGCAAATAGGTAGCAACAACATGCGAGCAAAAAACCCTAGCAAAGCCTCCACAAGAAACCCTAGCAAAATCACACAGTCCTTAATACCTTATATTCAAAGTTTAAAAATAATATCTTTAAAAGTAATTTTTTAATAATTTATTTTATTTTAATTAGTTATGGGTTTTAATTTTTAATTAGATAAAAGTGAATTTATTTAGGATTAAGCATTTATTAGGTATATATATTAGATTTCCATGTCAATAATAATTTTAATTGATTTTTTATGGGGATGGTTTTGTTTAAATTGTAACTGAAGGAATTGTCATGTTGCACTTCATTATTCACTATTTGTAATATATTATACACAAAAATTCAACGTTGTAACATTTAAATCAAATAACTGAACAATAAAATTGATAGTTCTAGCTATCAAAAAAGGGAATCTCCAACAATCCTAGTTACCTAACAAATACTAATTAGAGTTTGATATTTAGTTTTCTAACATCCTCTAATATCAAACTCGTGAATATTGTTCACTACATTCAAACCTTTTCTAAATTTTACAAACTTTTGAAGTAACGGGGCCTTTGTGATCTTGAGTTGAACAATATTGAAGGTGTATATCTTTAGTTTGAATCTTTCTTTGATAAAGTGGTAATGAACTTCTATGTGTTTGGATCATTCATACACAATTGGCTTCTTTACCATCTTGAACACACTTTGATTATCACAAAATAAAATCATTGGTTGATTCAGGGGTATGTCCATATCATGTAGGATTTTTCGAACCCATATTGCTTCACATATAGCTCCTTGTGTTGCTTTGTACTCTGCTTCTATAGAAGAGAGTTACAGTCAACTGCTTTTTTCTAACCCATGAGATAGCTCTTAACCCCAAGTTAAAATATATCAAATGTCAACTTATAATCATCAATATATCCTACCCAATCTACATATGTATAGCTTGTCAAACAAAAATGATTATTTTGCACATACTTGATGCCATAATTTAGAGTACCATGCACATATCTTAACACCCTTTTTGTTGCTTTCCAATATGAAATTATTGGTTCTATCATGAACCTAAAGAAAAATTTCACTAAAAAAACTAGATATGGTCTAATGCTCGTAAGATAAATAAGACTTCTTACCAATTGTCTGTAGAGTGTAGCATATACCCTTTTTTGTTTAACAAACCTAGAAAGCTTGAGGCCCACTTCCATAGGTGTTGACATTTGTTTGCATTTAGTCATCCTGTATTTTTAAAGCAATTCATGTGCATATTTTGTTTGAGAGATGAAAAGACAACCTTGTGTTTGTCACACCTCTAAGCCAAGGTAATAGTGCATCAAGCCCAGATCAATCATCTCAAAAGACTTGGTTATGTCTTCACTTGAGATATTAACTTTTCACTACTATTGATGATTACAATATCATCAACATACACAAGTAGGATTACATCTCCATGCTCTTTTCTAATGTATATGTTATAATTTGAAAGACTATAGGAAAACCCATGGGTATGCAGATGATCATCAATTTTGATGTGCAGTTATAATGTGTTTGCTTTAAACCATATAAACATTTTATCAATTTACATATCTAATTTTCTTTACCTTTTACCACAAATCCTTCAAGTTGATGCATATAGACTTCCTCTTGAAGATCTCCATTTCGAAATGTGCTTCTTACAACCATTTAATGAATGTGTCAACCAAATTGTGTTGCAAGTTGAAAAGCAAGCCTGATTGTTTTTAGTTTTATTGTTAGAGCAAAAGTCTCTTCATAATCAATGCTTACCTTTTATGCATATCCTTTTGCTACCAATCGTGCTTTGTATTTGGCAATAGTTCTATTTGCCTTATACATTGTTTGGAATACCCACTTGTAGCCTATGGGTTGTTTATCTGGTGGTAAATCAACAAGCTCCCATGTATAATTTGTTATGGGAGAATCATACTCTAGTTTCATTGCATTAGTTCGTTCTTTCATTTTTAATGCTTCATTAACAAATTTTGGTTCTATAGATTTAACAACCATGTTCATTAAAGCAAAATTTACTTTTTCTTAAGAGTGTTCCATATTTTCTCACACTTTCCAAGTGAGCCTTTTGATTCTTCTTGAGTGATGAACTCCAAGAGTATTCTAAATATCGTCTCCTTTTGATTTCATTGATTGTAGTATTTTAGGTTCTTTTCTTTTTCTTCTTCAAATTCTTCTTTCTTCTTGAGATCTTCTCTATCATTTTCCTCCAACAAAACAATTGCAGTTCTTGTTTAAAATCTTCTCCAAAGACCATATTGTCATAATCCACCTTGGCAGGACTTTTTGCATAATAGACTATGTACTGATGAATGACTACTTGATGCCTAGCTTTGATGCATTTGGATGGTTGTGCAATGTTTATATTGATTTATCTTTGAATAATATGGTATTTTTGATGTATTGTCGATGTGCAAGACCAAGTATACTCATGGGTGGGAGAGATAGAATCAACCACCAAGAATAGGGTACTTGAAAAGGGAAATGATGAATAAGACAGCTCAGGGTAACATGAACGACTAACCTCATATAGGCATGCATTATTGCTTTTAGGGTAATCATCAACAACCCAACCATCCTTAGCCCAAATATGGTAACCTAGAAGTTACCATAAGTCCTCGACTAGGATCGACAATTGGATTGCGATGACTTCACCCACCCTTGTTTGATGCATTTGATTGCTCACTTTTGTTTACATGTGTGCTTATGTATAAGTGGACTGGGTGTAGAATCCCCTTTGAAAGGGATTAATAGACATAGTGGCTCTATTCACCTTAGACCACTTAAATACCATACTAATGTTTAATATTAGTATAGGTATTTTATTTAAATTAATCAAAATAAGGAATGATTAATGGCTTTTATGGGTTGAATTAAATTGAATGCAATATTGTAAATATTAATGTCTTGAAGTTCTATTTAATTTCTCCCTTTTACCTTTTTGAATAGATAAAGAAATGAATAGCTTTATCCTTTTATAAATTGAATAAAGTTATGAATAACTTTATAAATAAAATAATAGTTTTATAATTGAAATAAAGAAACAAATGGATTTTCATTTAAGGCAAGATATTTGGAGAAAAGGGAAGAACCATTTTAAAATTCAAATATCTTCTTTTTTGCCACTTTGGGTAAGCATGGCATTACTTTTGGTTGATGGCATTTATGCCAAAAGGAAGACTTCTAGGGCAGAATAGATAGAATTCTTGTTAAGAGGGCGGTGGAAAGGAAGAAGGGGGATTCTTCTTCCTTTTTGGATATTGAAAGAAATGAATCTAGGACAAAGCAAGGGGCTAACCATTGGAGGAGAATTTCATTTGAGAGGAGATCCAAGTTGGTGAATTGATTTTGTCTAGTTTTAATATCTTTGTATTATGCTTTCAAAATCCTTAGAAGGTTTCAATGAGATCATGTTGTTGTTTTTGGCTGTACTGGCCTGTATTTTTCTAGTAAAAGAAATATAGCATACCTCCTTTGTGATTGTTGTATTTTTAAAGCATATGTTAGTAGGCCCGCGTCCTTTGATGATTAAAGGCTTGTGTTTTAAATTGTGATGGTTTTTATTTTAGCTATGCTTTCTATAACCTTTGTTTATGCTTGTTTAATAAACCTACATCAACCATAGTTGTTCTATTTCAATTGATTCATGAGGTCATACCCTGATTGCTAGAGGTATAGTTGGGGGGATTAACACCCTATTCGAATCCTTCTATCCTACTTAGAAACCTGAAATTGATTCCTCCTTTGCTTTATTACTCATGTTGGCATGGATGTCCTTGTTGCAGGGGATGTTTAAAGAACTAGATCATTCTTTTAAAACACTTCCTAATAACCTTGCCATGAAGGGTTGAGCTTTGAAGACCGAGTGGTTGTATTTATTTTACTCCATGGTTGTTGCATTGTGATAACAAGTCTTTACCAGACATAATCGCCTCTAGTTGTGTTTGGTGGTGGTGCAAATGACTTCATCGCCTCCTTTCCTTCTATTTCTAAAGTTAAACCTTAGTTAATTATTTTAATTCGTCGCCTCGACATCGTGGCACGATGAATCTATGCTCGAGGAAGCATGGTAGGGCCCTAAGGTAAATTCCACATCAGGAATATGGGGATGTTCATACCTCTTTAAACATATGAGCGCCCCCTAGGTCTGTTGACCATCGCTCGATGGTTTAGGGCACCATCGAGCTTGTGCACCAGTTGGGGCACCTTAATCCTCATGCCATGGTTTTATACAAGTATTTAATTAGTTAAGGGTTATGGGACCTTGATTGATTAAAGAAATGGTTTTGTGCAAGTATTTAATTAGTTAAGGGTTATGGGATCTTAATTGATTAAAGAAATGGTTTTGTGTAAGTATTTAATTAGTTATAGGTTATGGGACCTCAATTGATTAAAGAAATGGTTTTGTACAAGTATTTAATTAGTTAAGGGTTATAGGACCTTAATTGATTAAAGAAATGGTTTTGTACAAGTATTTAATTAGTTAAGGATTATGGGACCTTAATTGATTAAAGAAATGGTTTTGTATGGATATTTAAGAGTATGGGCTCTTAATTGGTTAAAGGAAATGGCTTGTACATTAAAAGTATGGACCTTTGATTGATTAAAGGAAGGTTTATTGAATTTCTCCATGCTTGATAAATGATAAATGACTTTCATTCCTAAAGGATAAAATGACTCTCCTTTTATGTTAAGATAAATAATGGACATGGGAAATTATGGAGTTTTCTTTTAATGTTTTGAGTGAATGATTTTGAATAAATACATTGATTAGTTTGTATAGTTGTAATTTGACATCCAAATTATAAATGCACTTGTTTCATAAGTCATTTAGTAGATGCATTTAGTTGCATGCTTCATAAGATCCATGAGTTGTCCTGATCCCTTACCACCATCAATTGAGTGATGGAAAAGCAAGAAGGACCAAGGAGGACACTTAGATCCGAAACATTGACCTTTGATATATGTTGTAGTGAAGACTTGTTATGGAAACATATTATGGAGTAGACTCTAGTTGAGTAATCTCCTAGTTGGATAATGATGTAATACTTTATTCTTTAAAAGTTTGGAAGTACTTTTACCATACTTGGATTATGTAATGATTTATTATATGAATGAAAGATGTATCTCTTACTTGTTATTTATAATGAATCTATGATGTTGTAGTTTCATAAACTATCCTATTATGTTAATGTTATAGATAGATATTTTCATCTTATTTAAGTATCTTCTTTTGATGTTATCTTACGTTAAATAAGTAGGTAGACTCAATCACATCCTTCTAAGGAAAGAAATATCAGAAGATCATAGTGACTTAATTTAGTTTAGACAATTAGAATTGATATTTAAAGATGATTATGCTTATGTGATAGAAGTAGAGAAAGTAACCTAAGGTATTATGGAATCCCTTATGGCAAAAATTCAAGTAATATGGTTCCCAAGGATCTCTTCTAGAAACTTAAACTAGATAGTTACAAGACATCAAGTAGATTAAAATAACTTGGTTGTCACTAGGAGTGAAGGAGGGAATAAGTTAGCTCACTACAAGGATGAGATTGATAGCTTATTTGCATTATGCATAGTACACCTGCATAGATGGGCTTATGTATGGTGTAGTGATGGGTGTACCCTTTTGACAAACAAAAAGGGATAAGTTAGCTCATTTGTGGGATGAGACTGATAGCTTAATTGTAATATGCTTAGTATACCTACACATACAGGCTTATGCATGGTGTACAGATGGGCATATCTTTTCTATAGATTAAAGAAGGGGATAAGTTGGCTCATCATAGATATGAGACAAACAACTTAAAATATTAGGCCTTAGATAAATTCTTAGAATGACATATGTCGATTAGGGATATGTAAATCCATATAGAGTATATGTTTGTAAAAAAAAAATTCTCTAGTTAGTAGTTAGATTTTTGGGTTGTTAAATTTGGTATTAGAGCTCTAGGTACGATGGACTAGAGGATTCATAGAATGTGCTAAAGGTTCATGTATCTTCCTATTCAGGTCCTTGCTTAGTTCTTAAGCTAAATCCAAGAAGACCTAGAACTTCCAATTGCTAGAGAGTTGACCCTAGGAAGGGTAGCTCATTACAATACAATACCTTGTGTATAGTAAGTGGTCATTAATAATGGAATTAGATGGTAGATTTTAGAATAACACCCTACATAGAGTGAGGGTGGTCTTAGTATAAAAACTTTGTAGTTAGCTTGTACGGATGACATATTTAGCTAGTAGTTAGTAGTACAATTCATGAAAGACACTGTAACCTAACATATTATTATTTATTCTATGTGAAAAGGATAATGGAACCAAATACAAGAAGAGGGAAGTCTATCCCACCAAATAGACAAACCCATTAGGATGATGTTGAAGGAAGAGCCCAGGATGAAGTTTCGAGCAATTTTAGCAAAGAGGTGGAGAACCTCATTGCGATTGTCATATTGATTCAGGAAAAAATGGAGCAGCAAAAACAATTGTTGAAGATCATAACAAAATAGGATTCATAGGCTAGGAATTTAGAGGTTAGGCAAGCTAGTGAACAGACCGTTGAAGAGTGAGAGGCCATAGATCTGCTAGAGTTAGAACTGGCCAAAGACATAAAAAATGTTCATACCTACAAATTTAACATAGAGGGAGAAGGTGATGCAACCAAAGCTTGGCTAAGGGAACAAGAAATCTAATTTACAATGAAGAACTACTCTACTAGAACTCAAATAGTTTGGGCAACACTACATCTACAAGAGGCTGGATTGGAATGGTGGGAAACCTTCCAAGAAGAGCAAAAGATCAAAGCAGTTGATTTAAAGTGGAAGGATTTTGTTATAGTCTTCAAAGAGATTCCTTAAAAAACATTTCTATGCATCAAAGTTTGAGGAATTTACTAACCTTTAGCAAGGGACCAAATTAGTTGAGGTATACTACAAGAAGTTGGTTAGGTTGTTGAAATATGTACCCACTTATGATGAGAAGATGAAGATTCACAAATTTATCTTAGGAGTAGAACCTAATATTAGGCATGAAGTGAATATGCATGAGCCAAAAATGTTACAGAAAGCTTATGATTTGGCTAAGAAAGCAAAATCTCATCTCCAGTTTAACTATGCAGTTTTATCTAAGCAAGATCGATAATCGCTCAAGAAGAGAAATAGTGTTGGTTTCATGAAGTGGTAAGGAGAACAAAAATAGAAGAGTGAAAGCTTCCCAAAACCTGCAAGGAGGAAAAGTAGGAAAAGTTTAAGAACTTATAAAGGAGGAATAACACCAACAACAGTAATAACAAACCTCAACCTTAAAGGAAATCAAATTTAGTACCAATGGATAGAACAGGAGATCAAAAACAAGGAGCACACCCAGGACCCAAGGGGGTGCTACAATTACAGAGGTCTACGCTATGCTAATCATTGTCCACACCAACCGGGATCAAGCATACCCAGTGCAAAAGGAAAATACCCAACCCACAAAATATATGCTGCGATTGAAAACAAAAAATTGGAATGGCAAGCCACCCCCTTGCTCTTAAGGGGTAATATTTTTAATAAAGAAGTAAAAAATTTTAATTGAAAGTGGAGCTGCAGATAGATTTATTTCTTCTAGTATAGTCAGGGATATGCCAGAAATATCGGGATATTTGGCACAAGGGTGGAAGGTTGAGTATGGTTTTTGTAATGCCCCAAAATAGCTACAAGAAAAAACACAAAGAAAAGAATTTTTTTTTTTTTTGTAAAACTAAGGCAAGGGATTCATAAACCCCTAACTGACCTTCAATTAATTTATTGTTAAATTCCCCTATTTTTTCCCGAATAGCTACATCTCATGAAATACCCTCACACAAATCCATCTGTGTAGGTGTATTATTTGTTATTGTAAATAAGTTTATCTCTCTCATCACCCTCGATGAGCTAAACTTATCACCTTCAATGAATCGAAGGTATACACCCATCTCCATATCATACACAAGTCAGACTATATAGGTATGTTACGAGTATTGCAAGTTAAGCTATCCATCTCGTCTACACGACGAGCTATCTTAACTCAGATGTAGTCTTTCCATAACTTAGTTATCAATCTCCCTAAAGGGGTCTTAATTCCCTTAGGTCACCTATGTTCACCCTAAGGGGGTCTTAATTCCCTTAGGTCACCTCTAAGTTCACCCTAGAAATCCATACTTAGGTTTTGTTGTTTAGCAAGGAAAACAAGAATAATTCTAGATACTAAATCTAACAAAAACATAATCATTAAGCATGCAAAGATACTAGAAAGGAAGCAACATTTGAAGAAAGTAAACTTTAATTGAAAGGAATTTAAATGTAAAAATATGCATAAATCAAGTAGTAATTTAAAGATACATCTCCCAATAGTTAAAAAATTATTACATATAAGCAAGCATGGTAAATCCTCCATACTCTTAAAGAATAATATATTACATAAATTTCATCAGGGAAATCTCCCCACAAATAATCTATTTGATCACAAGTAAATCATTTTAAGTAGAGTCAACTAACACATTGGTTCCAATTTCTTCCTTTGTCCTCCTCAACTTCCATAGATCATTTGAGGATAGTAGGGTATTAGGGCACTCTTGGCTCCATGATAGACATGCTTCTAAATGCACTTACTTATTTCATTGCCAAATTGCAACTATACAATTTAAATCAAAGTAACTAATCATCTACTACATAGTTGATATCATAAAAACCACCATTTTTATTTCCCCTCTCATTATCTCATGAGAGTCTTTCAATAGTGCAAATAGATCATAGGTCCTACTTCAATCAATTCTTATTCAACCTTTGTTCAAAAAATTAAAGTCCCATACCTTTAATCTTTAAACAAGCTAGGTTTCTTTATTTTCATAAATCAAAGTCACCCTACTTCAATTCATAAAAATAAACCATTTTCTTTAAGTCTCATACCTCTAAATAATAAAATAATCCATTTCATTTACTTTCACTAAATAGAGTCTCATACCTCTAAATAATAAAAATAAACCATTTCATTTACTTTCACTAAATAGAGTCCCATACCTCTAAATAATAAAAATAATCCATTTCATTTACTTTCACTAAATAGAGTCCCATACCTCTAAATAATAAAAATAATCCATTTCATTTACTTTCACTAAATAGAGTCCCATACCTCTAAATAATAAAAATAACTCATTTCATTTACTTTCACTAAATAGAGTCCCATACCTCTAAATAATAAAAATAATCTATTTTCCAATTAACTAAAGCAAACTCTTTAATTAATTCATTTTCCAATTAACCTAGCAAACTCTTTAAATAATTCATTTTCCAATTAACTAAAACAAACTCTTTAATTAAGTTATTTTCCAATTAACTAAAGCAAACTCTTTAAATTAATTCAAAAGCCAAAAGGATGGTCTCACCTACAACCTTAGAATCTAAACTCCACGAAGGCAGCACGAGAGACCACACCAACAGAAGGGCTTAAGAGGGGGTATGTTGGAAATATTGAGTTGTCATTGGTTGTCATTGATGTCAAAGGCAAAAATATCTTCAAGGATAAAATCAAAGGCAAAAATATCTTCAAGGATAAAATGTTGAAGGACAAGGCAAATATCTTCAAGGTGATTTAATGTTGTCAAAGCAAAAGTGATAATATTCAAGAAGGAGGTTTATATTTAAATCAGAGGATTTAAATATAGTGCAAAAGTTTAAATATTTAAAATTTAAATATTTAAATGTTTTTAAAAGTTCAAATGTGGGCGACCTCCTAAATAGCACCATGCAAAAATAAATTAAAGGTCGACCATGCAAAAGGTGGAAAATTAAAATATTAAAAATCTAGGCCGACTTCATTGGGTGCATGAAGAAGATATAAATATAAGACCCTAAGTTTCACTTTGGTTGTAAGATATGCAATTCGAATATAATCCGATCGAGCGGAGAAGTGGTAGCGTGAAGGAGGGAGGAGTAGAGCGTGGGTATTTTGGCAGCGACGCAGCAGAAAATGAACATTAAATTTGGTTTATGCCCCATCTATCTTAGCCGATCGGGTAGACCAGTCGGTAGCCAGGCTTGCACTAAGGCGCTGTGTTGCAAGAGGTCACAAGGTCAAAACTGGTTGACGTTGTTTTGTTGAAGAGTGAAGGTAGAGTTTTGAAGGAGGTAAATATACTTTTTGCGCTTGTTGATTCCATCCATTGGGGTAGCCCAGACGATCACCAAGCTTGTGTGGAAGCGTTGTTGCATGGGAGGTTAAGGGATCAAATCCCTTTGTCATTGTTTTGTTTGTTGATGATAGAGCACCGAAGGAATAAAAATCATTTTGCACGGTTTAGGTTTCATGTGTTGTGGTAGCACAGCCAGTCACGAGCACTTGTGAAAGTGTTGCACTCCTAGAGGACAGGGGATCGAATCCCATCGTGGTTGTGCAAGGTATTTAAAAGAATTTTTGTTTTATTAAATTTATTAAAGGGAGATATAAGGGTAAAGGTGCCATAGTAAGGTTTTATTTTTTGTAAAATAAATAAAAGGAGAAATAAGGGTTTTGATGTTAGCATAAGGTTTCATTTTTAAAAATTAATAAAAGGAGATATAAGGGTTTTAGTTGTTAATAAAGCTTGATATTGTGAGTTTCAAAAAGGGAGATATAAGGAGTTATTTTTAAGCTTTATTGTGTGTGTTTTTGATAAGGGTTTTTGAGTGGATGATTTGATATTTAATCAAGAAAAGAAAAAGAGAATTGCTAACCAGTTTTTGAAGGCACAAACAAAAGAAAAATTATTTTGTTAAGGTAGGTTTGGAAAGCTCATGCAAAAATAAGATCATCATCATTGAGACATATTCAAAGGTATGGTGATTTAATTCTTTTCTCAAAGTGGTTTTTGTTTGAGGAAAATATTTGTGTTGTCATATGGTTGGAGGTATAAGGAATTATTGGATGTGCATTGTTTTTTCTTGAAATTGGAAATAAATGGGCAAGAGTTATGGATCAAATTTGAGAACAAACTTGTGAGTCAATTTATGCATTGTTCATGATTGATTTTGGGAGTATATGAGAAGGACATATTTGTACATTGTGATTGGATTTGAAGTGAATATGGAAGTGAGCAAAATAGTCTTCTCACATAAATAGAAGGGTTGTTTCAAAGCAAGTCAAAGTGTCATCTAGTGCAAGGATAATATGAAAGGATTCAATTGAAAAGGAAATTTTCAAATATCCACTAAAGGGAAGGAAAGGTGTAAATCAAAAATTACCAGGTCAGTTATCAAGTGCTAGACTAAAGCTACCTTTTGATGTAATAAATGTGAGACATGTGAAAGCGATAAACTTAATGAATGTGAAGAACATATTGGGTATTTATTAGTGCATATCATTCTCTATATGTTCATGAAGATAAAAGAATTCTGGGTAGAATATGTCTGAATTACTTTAGTTGAGGAAAGCACATTGAATAATAGGTGAAGAACTTGATGACATGGTTATGCAATATTTAGGAATAGATGAGCATTGTTTTGTATGCAATATTTTAGAATAGATGAGCATTGTTTTGTATGCAATATTTAGGAATAGATGAGCATTGTTTTGGAGCATATTTGAGCAGATTTGAGTAGAATTGTGAGCATGTTTTGGAGCAGATTTTGTGAGCAGGTGTTGGAGTAGATTTGAGTAGATTTCATGATCAGATGTTGGAGAAGATTTTGTGAGCAGGTTTTAGAGTAAATTTGAGCAGATTTCGTGAGTAGGTTTTGGAGAAGATTTGAGTAGATTTTGTGAGCAGGTTTTGGAGAAAATTTGAGCAGGTTTTAAAAAAAAATTGAGCAGGTTTGGATCAGATTTGAGATAAAACTAGAGTAGAGGGGATTGGTGTCTCCTATAGAGTGGTGTCCACAAAACCAGAGCAGAGGGGATTGGTGTCTCCTATGAAGTGGTGTCCACAAAACCAAAGCAAAGGGGATTGGTGTCCACAAAACTAGAGTATAGGGGATTGGTGTCTCTTGTGGGGTGGTGTCCATGAACCAAATCATAGGGGACTGGTGTCTCCTATGGATAAGTGTCCACAAAATTGAGAGGATATTGGTATCTCCTATGGATTGGTGTCCACAAACATTGTAATAGGGTATTGGTGTCTCCTATGGGTTGGTACCCACAAAATTTGTTTAGAAATTTATAAGCAATATTTCTCTGTGGATGTATCCCATATTGGGTGAACCACGTTAAATCTGTGTCTCTCATATGTGTGATGATTTGTGCATTGTTTCATTACTGCATTGATATTATTGTTGTTATCATTTGGATTGAAAAGTAATTTTTTTATCTTATACTGTTCATCCCCCTTAGTATAAGCTTATGTTCTTTAGGGTACATGATAGACAACGAACACCCATGAAATCGAGAAGGAGATAAGGGTAACTAGTTCGCCATTGCCAACGCAGTGCACAACTAAGTCCAACATCCATGGCTCAACCCTCAAACAACAATCAAGCTAAGGAGAGAAGTGCATTTTTTTTACATAGAAGAATCTGGCAAGCGGGGATTCACTTATCCAAACTATGACAAAATAAGTTCTAGACCTTCAAGATTAACCCTAATGCAACCAAGTCCTGACTAAACATTGATTTTGACTATCTTGCATAGGGTTTACCATGGCATAGTCCAATGACCAAAGCACATCACAGAAGCACTAGTTATGGCTAACGCCAAGCTAGTGCTTCATTAACCAATGCAACATGGTTGCTATCTTGATCAGCTAAGAATGGTAAGGAAAAACATAGTAGATGTCGATAAGGAATAATACAACCAACGCTGGTAAGGAATAACACAACCGATGCTGATAAGGAACAACACAACCGACACTGGTAAGGAACAACACAGTTGATGCTAGTAAGGAAATCATAACCTACAATGAGTCATTGTTTGAAGAACACAACACCCTTGAGATGTGGTCACAAATAGTGGTAGGACCACCATCAATGGGGAAAAGGTTTAAACACATCAACTAGCATAACGAGCACTCAAGGAGTTGATATAAGCAAGAGGTAGGGAGAAATAACAAAGCCTACACTAGTATGGTATATACAAAGGCTAAGGGTTACTCCCAATCAAACAACCAAGAAAATTATTTACTTTAAACTTAAAATGACAAGGATTAAGCTTATCCAACCAACCTGAAACCTTTCAAATTTAGTCAAGATATTTACTTTTTGAGCATTGTTTCCACTTGATGTTCGTTGGTGGATTCCAATACTTCACTCAAAAACCTTTTCAAAATTCTCTTTCCTCTATTGAGTAAGACGAATGTGATCAGTGATAAAAACCAACCCCTTGTTCTTCCTCCCTTACCCTCCTTAAGGGACCGAGTCTCCTCCATTCAACGCTCCTCCTTGTTCTCATTAATACTCTCATTTTCCAGCCTTAACTTCCATCTTATACATTCGATCGCAAAGAGATATTTCCTTATTATTAAATATTTTAAATCTTGCTTTAGCACACACAAAGCTCTCCTCCTAAAGTCGGTGCAAATATTACTTTTCACTTGCTCAACTTTGCATCATTCAAAGGACTATTAAATTATTTAAAAGGTTAAGATCTTTCATAGTCTCTGGTAGAATGCAATCTTCTATTTAAGGAACCATATATTTTTTGTATAATAGACAATTATCCTTCCTTAATTAAAGTATATTGTTTTATTAATAAGTACTATTGTCATTTAAAATAAAACAACTTTTGTTTAAAAATGAAATAAAAACAACTTAATATTGATAAATGAAGTTCCTTTATCATTTAAACTATTATTTGTAAATGAAATTCATTTATCGTTTAAAGTAAAACAACTAATATTTATAAATAAAATTCCTTTATCATTTAAACTATTATTTGTAAATGAAATTTATTTATCATTTAAAATAAAACAACCATTTATTTATAAATGAAATTCCTTTATCATTTAAAATAAACCAATTATTTATTTATAAATGAAATTCCTTTATCATTTAAAATAAACAACCATTTATTTATAAAATAGACAGTAAGAGGTTTTAAGCAAACAAGGGATTTCAAAAGAAATCAAATTATGCATGCTTTTATTTCCCAAACCACTATGCAGATAGTGATGAAGTAAAAGATAATCAAATATATGCATCAGACAAAGAGAGAGTATTTTTGTCAACTCAGTCACCTGTCTCAGCCCAAGAATTTACAATAGCTACCACGCTATCAACTTGAGGTTCAAGGTGGCTAGCTATTGACGATTATCCCTAACCGGTAATGCATGCATATATGAAGTTATCTATCCATGTTACCCTTAAGTTGCCTTGATCATCATTTCCCCAACCTCAAGTACCCCTACTTTTGGTGGATGATTCTACCTCTTCCACCCATGAGTGTATTTGATCTTGCATATTTGGTAATATGTTAGCAGTACCATGCATCATAGATTAATACATTGTTTCTTTGTGTCAAAAAGTCTGCCAGGGAAGGTCATGACATCCTACCCCCTAAGACTAAACATTGTACTAGGTGTTTCCAGTTTTACAAAAATAAATAGAAATTATTACATTATATATTTTCAAACAAGAAGGGAAAATATTTTTGTATATCATCCACTTTCTTCCAAGTCGTATTTCTTGCAAAAAGCTGGTCCCATTGGACCTTACATTGCTTAATATTCTAGTTTCGCATAGCCTTAAAACGAAACTCAAGAATATTCATTGACATCACTTCAATTGCCTTTGGATTTTCCTTTTGCCATTTAGAAACATCCCACACATGTTCAGGGTCAACACATATTTCCTATGCAAGGATATGTGGAAGGTGCCATGAATCTTTGATAGGTTAGGTGGTAAGGCAAGTTAGTACACAATCAGACTGATCTTTTCAGTGATATCAAAGGGTCCCACAAACCATAAATCCAACTTTGTGGATTTGATAGAACTCTTCATCGATTTAACCCTTAAAAATACTTTATCCCCAACTGAGTACTCTCTTGGAGTCCTCTTAAGATCAGCATAACGTTTTTGTCTATCGACAACTTCTTTAAGTATTTGCCTGATTACCTTTAACTAGTCTTCCATTTCTCTAACCATATCTAGTCCAATCACAAATTGATCTTCTAGGTTATCCCAAGACAATGGAGTTCTACACTTTTTTCCATACAAGGCGTCGAAAGGAACCATTCATATTGTAGGTGAACTCAACAAGATGTAGGTAGTCTTCCTAATGAGACTTATGATCCATGTAGTACATGCCAAGCATATCTTCTAGTACTTGGTTTACTTGTTTAGTTTGACCATCTATCTCATGGTGGTATGCTGAGCTCATATTTAGTTTTGTGCCTACTACATGATGTAGGGATTTCCAAAATTTAGAAGTGAACTTGGAATCCCTATATGAAATGATCACCTCAAGAAATCCATGTAATTGGAATACCTCTTTGGAAAATCTGTTAGCCATCGCCTAAGCATCATCCTTGATGTTCCCTGGTATAAAATGTGTAACCTTAGTCAATATTTCAACCACCACAAGGAATGCATCATGTTGATAACTGGTCTTGGATAACCCTACTATAAAATCCATCGATATGACCTACCATTTCTATTTAGGTACATCATGTGGATAAAATTGTCCTATAGGATACTTGCGTTATACCTTAAATTTTTGACATTCGAGGCATCAAGCAATAAAATCAGTAATATCTTTCTTCATTCCTACCTAGAAGAAGGTTCTTTTCATGTTTTCCTGCATTTTTGCCCCTCTAGGATGAGTAGATTAAGGGGATCTATGGGCTTCTTGCATTATTAGTTTCCTTAAATCACCCATTTTTTGTATGATGACTTTACCTTTGTAGCACAAAAGATCATATTTCATGCCAAATTCATTATTACCCTCAAGGTCTCTATTCATCCTAGCTCGAATTTCCTAGCAAATATTCATCCTTATATTGCTCCTACCTCACTTGATCCATTAGATCCATATGAATTCTAGCTATGGCTGCTATGTGTTTCCTTCTACTCAAAGCATTAGCAACCTTATTCTCTTTCCCTTTTATGTACTCAATTTCAAATTCATACTCAATGAGAAACTCAACCCATCTTCTCTGTCTCGCATTGAGTATAGGTTGGGTAAATATGTACCTCTGAAACATAGAAATCACTCTTGGTTAGATTCCCATAGAGTTGATTTTCCCTTAGCAACTCTAACATGATCTTGAGATGTTTATCATGCTCTTCTTTGTTTTGATAGTATATTAATATATCATCTAGAAATACAAGGACAAGATGGTCCAGGTGCCTTCTAAACACACTATTCATTAGATTCATGAACGCAGTTGGGGCATTAGTCAATCCAAAGGGTAGAATTGTAAACTCATAATACCTGTACCTAGTATTAAATATGGTTTTGTGAGTATCCTCCTCACATATTCTTAATTGGTGATACCCTAATCTCAAGTCGATCGTAGTAAATACTATGGCATATCTCAATTGATTGAAAAAATATTCGATTCTAGGTGGGGATATCGGTTCTTGATTGTAGCTTTATTTAGCATTATATAGTTAATACACAGTCTTAAAGAACCGTATTTTTTTTCACAAATAAAATTGGTGCACCCCAAGGTGACACACTTGGTTTTATTAATACCTTTTCTAATAGCCCTTGTAGTTGAACCTTTAGCTCCTACATCTCGATAGGATTCATCCTATATAGAGATATATGAATAGGTTCTGCTCCTGGCATAAGATCAATTGTGAAATCAAATTCTCGCACAGGAGGAAGTCTAGGTAAATCCTCTAGGAACACATCTTTAAAATCCTATAAAATTTGGTTCTTCCCTAGCACCTCTCTCTTTTGATCATGTCCTACTTCATTAAGTTTTACAACATACATTATCCCTCCTTTATTAAGGGCCTTCTTCAATTGTATAGTCGATAGAAACTGGGGTTTGAATACCCCCTACTCACTATGAATTCTTAGTCTTCCCTTACCTTTATCTAAATATTTGATCCATCTATCTTGGAAATTGATCAAGGCTTTATGGGCTTGTAACCAATCCATCCCTAGGATCACATCAAAGGCATGAAGTGGAGCTACATATAAACAACCTTTGGTGGTACCACCAGCTAAAGTAATCTCTGCCATTGGATAACATTGGTTCACTAAGTAGGTTTGCCCATAATCATACTCTACCTTCCATCCATGGGCCAAATATCCTGGCCTTTTTGGCATATCCATTGCTAAACTAGAATAAATAAAGCTATTTGTGGCCCCACTATCAATTAAAATTTTTACTTGCTTATTAAAAATCTTACCTTTCACAAGCAATGGGGTAGCTTACCCATCTAGCTTCTCCTTTCTAGTTGCGGCATAGATCCGATGCTCAGGTTTGTTTCCTTTGGTGTTGGATGAACTTGGCCCTAGTTGATACAAATAATGCTTAGCATAGTGTGGGCCCCTGCAATTGTAACACCCATCCTTGGGTTATTGCTTCTTTTTCATTTTCTGGTCCTCTTCCTTAATTGTTGGAACTAGAGTTTGTTATTCCTGAGGGTGAGGTTTTGCATTGTTGGGATTATTGTTGATTTTATTTTGTAAGTTTTTCTTGAACTTTCCCTGTTTCCCACTCTTCTTCTTCTCAAAATTTTGAGGGTTCTTGGTCTTTCGATCCTCTTCCTCTTCCCATTTAAAGAATCCTTGACTATTCCTCTTCCTCAGTGTTTGGTGATCTCTCTCAGATAGGGAAGCATAGTTGAATTTTAGGTGAGACTCTACTTTCTTTGCTAAGTCATACACCTTTTACAGTGATTTAGGCTCATGCATGTTTACATCATGCTTCACTCTAGATTCTAACATGTGAATAAAGTTGTGAACCCTCATCTTCCCATCATAAGAAAGCACATACTTAAGTAATCAAACCAACTTCTTATAGTATGTATGCACTATCTTAGTTCCTTGTTGAAGGCTGGCAAATTATTCGAAGTTTAAGGTATAGTAGTGCTTAGTTATAAACCTCTTTTTGAAGATTTCAACAAAATATTTCCATTTAATATCAATGGGTTCAACCTTATTATTCTCGTAGTAGGTTCCCCACCAATATAAATCAACCCCTTCTAAGTTGATTATAACCCAAACTATCCAAGTTCCTGGGGAGTAGCCTTTAACTGTGAAATAAACTTCTAGTTCTCTCAACTAGGCTTGAACTACATCCCCTTCACCTTCTCCATCAAACTTGGAGATACAAATGTTTTTCAGATCCCTAGTCATTTCCTTTTCTATAAGGGCTCTAGCTTGCAACTATTCTTCAGTTAGCCCATCAGCTTGGCCAACCTATGAGACTTTAGCTTGCGAGTTCTGATTCACAATTATTTCCAACATTTGTCTCATATGATCCTGCATGGCAACTGTTGGTCATCAAATCTGCCTAGGAAAGGATTTTGGGTAAATGTATTCGCCCTAGACCTAGACCAACATTGAAATGCCGAAGGGAAGAGATGCCCCTCGTGCCAATCTCCGGAGAAAGTCCGGCTCCTATGCTAATCTACTTTGGTGTTTTGAGATAAGGGTGCAAGAAAGAGATAAAAGGAGTTAGGGTTAGAGAAAGAAATAAAAAGGGGTAAGGGAAGAGAGATAGGTGATTTAAGGTGGGAGAGAACATGAAGCACGATCACTAACTGACAAATTGAATAGCAACAAGGAACACCAAGAATAAATGAAAGAAATGCCACATTAACCTTCCTATGTATCCTCTGGGCGAGCTCACAGGGATTCTCCTTCTCCCTTTCATCGAAATTCAGGGTTCAGAGTAAAGACGATTAGGATAAGCGAATGTAACAAAAACCACAACCCACCAGGCAACATAAAAGAAAACTAATATAGCGTTTTTCCTCTCCTATGTATCCTTCAGGTGAGTTTCAGGGTACAGTCCCCAATCGCACACCGGATTCAGGATTCAGAGTCTCAATATACAAATGAAGAAATACAAAAGAATCAAACACATAAGGCAGCATAAAAGAGAGAAATTGAGCCCAAAGCTCTTTAGTATTAATCGCAGGACATCAAGTTACAACAACTTTCTAGCAGATAGTTCCCCCCAAAAATGTTACATTACAATGCCTGGGTTTTTATAGAGGACCGGACCCTCTAAGTCATTATTACACAGAATGACGAAGTATACTCTTGAGATCTGAGAAGTCGGCTCCTCGCGGCCCTCGTGACTGAGCTTTCAAATCCATTACCATAACTGGCAACTATGACCGAGTCAACCGCGAAAATATGCATTGATGAGCCGTCTAAGTGTCCTTGGTTTCTGGGTGTAATGCTCGAGTGGCCACCATGCTTGTCGGGCTCTCCTTTTAGGGACTGATACTTCGCTTCCAATTGCCAAAAATGAGCAACGAGCTTGCAGGGCAAGTAAGAATGCATTTATGAGGCACTTGATCGTCTCGAGAAAATACCCGGCTTGGAGCGCGTGCCCCCTTTGAGTCGCGAAAAAGCAACATGTCACGATATCGTGACATTTCTATGTCTTCAGCTTGGTTCTTCTTCTTGCATCACAAAAATACGACATGTCGCGATATCGTGACATTTCTATGTCTTTGCCCTCTTTTGTTGCTTTTGGCCACGAAAACGCAACATGTCGCGATATCGCGACACTTTTCTTCTTTTGGTCTTTCTCCTTGCCTTTGGCCGCAAAAATGCGACATGTCACGATATCGTGACACTTTTCTTCCTCGCTCCCTCTTGTCGCTCTCGACCGCAAAAATGCAACATGTCGTGATATCGCGACACTTTTTCCTTTTGGTCTTCCTCCTTGCTTTGAGCCACGAAAATGCAACATGTCACGATATCGCGACACTTTTCCTCCTTGCTCCCTCTTGTCGCTCTCGGCCGTGAAAACGCAACATGTCACGATATCGCGACACTTTTCTCTTCTTGCTCTTCCTCCTTGCTTTGAGCCGCAAAAATGCAACATGTCGTGATATCGCGACACTTTTCCTCTTTTGGTCGCGAGAATGCAACATGTCGCGATATCGCGACACTTTTCCTCCTTTGGTCGCGAGAATGCAACATGTCACGATATCGCGACATTTTTCCTCTTTTGGCTCTTTCTCCTTGCTTTCGTCGCGAAAATGCAACATTGTCGCGATATCGCGACACTTCTTCTTTCTTGCTCCTCTTCTTGCTTTCGGTCGCGAAAATGCAACATTTCGTGATATCGCGACACTTTTTCTTTCTGCTCTGGCGAGGCTATCTTATTTGGCTTGTTCGGTAGCGATGCTCTTCTTCTTCATTCTATGTACAAGGAGGTGGCATTGAAAGCCAAAATTGTTGCAACACTTACAAATACTTTCAAAGCAACAAAAAACACTTTACAAAGAGAAATTTTTTTGATTTTTTCCTACCCCTCTATGCAATGTGACAAAATTGTCAACATTCTTGGCGGCTCACGGGGAATTTAGCTTGTCTGAAGAGATCCTGGCCTTTATCCATTGGGCAATAGAGTCATTCCCATTATCCTCTTCTCTAACTATCCACTGACAACATTTTTTTTTTTTGTTTGTGCCTAAGCTCCTAAGCAACACTTAGCGCCTTCGACACTTATTTACTAGCCGGGCTATTTACAGTATTTACACAAAATTTTGCGACATGATTGGCATGCCGCCACCATAAACCCAACTTCGGGTGCTTATCCGGTGAACCTGCAATGTCCAAACTAGATCTGATTGAACTTTAGTTGATCTTTGAAGTCCGGTTGGCCTCTTCCTAAAGTTGTCCATGTTGCGAACAGGGAGCAACGTAGTGAGTTGTCGCTCCTGCCAGTACCCATACTGTTGATGAAAGATGTGGCGAAGAAGTTCGCCACATGAGGGGCCTCTTGGGGTACTGGTCGTGGTGATGGCTGGAACCAATACCAGAATACTGAAGAATCTACTAACTATGGGCTAGGTACAGGTTCTTCCATCCTCCTGATGGGGTAATAGGGCTCCTCCGGCAAAGAGTAATCTTCCAGGATCTCTTCAGGTTCAGATTCTTGATGAGGCATGCTTAATGGATCCTGGCTGAATACTTGCATGCCATCCACTGGGATACAAAAAGGGTGCAAAAATATGCCCTCTTTGTTCTCAGGTTCTGCCACTTGAGTCTGTTCTTCTCCTCGGCCCGTCTTCTGATGGAGACTGCAAGCAACCATATTGTTCATTGGTGGGGCAAAGCTTGCATATTCCCATCGTTGGCCTTGAACGAAATTTGCCTCTTGAGCTCCAAACGACTGCATCTCAGGCCTCTGCTCAGTATGAGGAGTCTGCCATGAAGAATACTGTGCAGGATAAACAGGAGCAGTAATTATCGGGTAGGGTGATGGGGCTGCTCCCCACTGCCACTTTCTTGATAAGAGTAGAAGTTGTTCTGCTCGTATTGCTTCCTCAAATATTTGAGGGAATATTCGTTCATCTGATTGCAGCAAGATGAGGCTCATGTCCGGGTGAAAGGCCAGAACATAGAAGAGGTGGGCTTGGGCGGGCGTCGGTTGGATCTCCACTGGAATTCTCTTCCAACTTCTACAGAATCAAACATTGAATTCCGTGATGCTCTCCTGAGGTGCTCTCGTGATGGTGAAGAGGTACATCAAAAGCTGGAAGGGATCCTGAGAGCCATCAAATGTACTGAATAGTGCTCCCGCTAAGTCATCCCATGAGCAGATGCTTTTATGCCCGAGCAATCTGTACCACTGTAGCGCTCTTCCTTCTAGAGACAGGACCAAAAGTCTGATCATGACATCTTCATGGATTATGTCATAGAGGGGCGCTAGAGCAACAACATCTTCAAGGTGCTCTCGGGCCATTCCCTTAGTGCCATTGTATTTTGTCAATGTCTCGAAGGTGCCTTCGGGAATTTCATGGTAACTTTGGAGATTTAGAGGGCCACGATCATCCCAGCTAGGATAGCATACCCTCTCCATTATAGCAGTGGCCTGCGGATATCATGGTTCTCGCCACTAAGTCAGAGTCTCCAGGTGAACATACTTTTCTCCGCTTGTGAGGTCAAGGCTGCTCACCAAACCTTGATTCCTCCAGGATGTCTTCTTTCAAATTTAAAATGCACCTACGATCAAGAAATCTGGATCTTCAACTCAGTCAGAGTCGCCAGGTGATTTTTCCAGATGAAGGCAAGCCAGAGATTCACCAACTCGGGCTTCCTTAAAACATGGGGACTTTTGGCATGAAGGCACAGGTTTAGGTACCGGTCTCTACGACTTAGAGATTTTTGGGTTGAACAGAGTCACCAGATGCTAAGAGTCTTTTGGTAATGAGAGCATCGATTTTCACTACCACTTAGAAGGTGAGACTGACCGGGTCACATAGGGAACTGGTTAGAACTATTGGCCCCAATGTAGACGGGTTTGAGATTTGTGCTTAAAATATGGGACCTTGGTCCCACCGGGCGTGCCAAAAACTATTGGCACAGGTGGGTTTATCAACTTAGAATTGTACTTGTCCCACCGATTATGGATCTTACTGAGACAGAGATAGTCTGTCCCACCGGGCGTGCCAAAAACTGTTGGTCATCAAATCTGCCTAGGAAAGGATTTTGGGTAAATGTATGCGCCCTAGACCTGGACCAACATTGAAAGGCCGAAGGGAAGAGATGCCCCTCATGCCAATCTCCGAAGAAAGGTCGGCTCCTATGCTAATCTACTTTGGTGTTTTGAGATAAGGGTGCAGGAAAGAGATAAAAGGAGTTAGGGTTAGAGAAAGAAATAAAAAGGGGTAAGGGAAGAGAGATCGATGATTTAAGGTGGGAGAGAACAGGAAGCATGATCACTAACTGACAACTTGATAGCAGCAAGGAACACCAAGAATAAATGAAAGAAACGCCACATTAACCTTCCTATGTATCCTTTGGGCGAGCTCACAGGGATTCTCCTTCTCCCTTTCATCGAAATTCAGGGTTCAAAGTAAAGACGATTAGGACAAGTGAATGTAACAAAAACCACAACCCACCAGGAAGCATAAAAGAAAACTAATATAGCATTTTTCCTCTCCTATGTATCCTTTAGGCGAGTTTCAGGGTACAGTCCCCAATCGCACACCGGATTAAGGATTCAGAGTCTCAGTATACAAATGAAGAAAGACAAAAGAATCAAGCACAGAAGGCAGCATAAAAGAGAGAAATTGAGCCCAAAGCTCTTTAGTATTAATCGCAGGACATCAAGTTACAGCAGCTTTCTAGCAGATAGTTCCCCCCAAAAATGTTACATTACAATGCCTGGGTTTTTATAGAGGACCCGACCCTCTAAGTCATTATTACACAGAATGGCGAAGTATACTCTTGAGATGAAGTCGACACCTCGTGACCCTCGTGACTGAGCTTTCAAATCCATTACCAGAACTGGCAACTATGACCGAGTCAACCACAGAAATATGCATTGATGAGCCGGTTGAGTGTCCTTGGTTTCTGAGTGCAATGCTCGAGTGGTCGCCATGCTTGCCGGGCTCTCCTTTCAGGGACTGATACTTCGCTTCCAATTGCCAAAAATGAGCAACGAGCTTGCAGGGCAAGTAAGAATGCATTTATGAGGCACTTGATCATCTCAAGAAAATACCCGGCTTGGAGCGCGTGCCCCCTTTGAGTCATGAAAAAGCAACATGTCGCGATATCACGACATTTCTATGTCTTCAGCTTGGTTCTTCTTCTTGCATCACGAAAATACGACATGTCACGATATCGTGACATTTCTATGTCTTTGCCCTCTTTTGTTGCTTTTGGCCACGAAAATGCAACATGTCGCGATATCACGACACTTTTCTTCTTTTGGTCTTTCTCCTTGCCTTTGGCCACGAAAATATGACATGTCGCGATATCGCGACACTTTTCTTCCTCGCTCCCTCTTGTCGCTCTCGATCGTGAAAATGCAACATGTCGCGATATCGTGACACTTTTTCCTTCTTGGTCTTCCTCCTTGCTTTGAGCCACAAGAATGCAACATGTCACGATATCATGACACTTTTCCTCCTTGCTCCCTCTTGTCGCTCTCGGCCGCGAAAACACAACATGTTGCGATATCGCGACACTTTTCTCTTCTTGCTCTTCCTCCTTGCTTTGAGCCGTAAAAATGCAACATGTCGCGATATCGCGACACTTTTCTTCTATTTTGGTCACGAGAATGCAACATGTCGTGATATCGTGACACTTTTCCTCCTTTGGTCGCGAGAATGCAACATGTCACGATATCACGACATTTTTCCTCTTTTGGCTCTTTCTCCTTGCTTCGGCCGTGAAAATGCAACATGTCGCGATATCGCGACACTTCTTCTTTCTTGCTCCTCTTCTTGCTTTCGATCGCGAAAATGCAACATGTCGTGATATCACGACACTTTTTCTTTCTGCTCTGGCGAGGCTATCTTCTTTGGATTGTTCGGCAGCGACGCTCTTCTTCTTCATTCTATGTACAAGGAGGTGGTATTGAAAGCCAAAATTGCTGCAACACTTACAAATACTTTCGAAGCAACAAAAAACACTTTACAAAGATAATTTTTTTGATTTTTTCCTACCCCTCTATGCAATGTGACAAAATTGTCAACAACAACAACCATAGTAGTGAGGTCTTCTACCTCTTTGTTAGAATTTTTTGGATCCTCCTCTCAGATATCTTCTTCGGTATTATTTTTTCGAGCTCGTCTAGGTGTAGGCCTCTCTTTTCTAGCCTTAGGTGGCATATTTAACCTGATTACAACTAAGAAAAGGATTAGGTTACAACTTCACTCGAATTGTATCACTAATTCAAACCATCATACAAACTTCTCTTGTTAAAAGCATTAATGCTCTAATTAGGAGGATATTCCAAGGTTATAATATGATATCAATATTAAAGCCCATACTAAGATATCATAACATTCATTCACCCTTAGGATTAATCCCCATTAGATTCTAGAAAGTAGGAGATTCTAGGTCATCCCAACTTTTACTTATCTCAAAGCAAGCCTTCATTGGAGACATAAAAATCTCTTTAGCACACAAGAAGCTCTATACCCTCGTACCTAGAGATTTGATACTAAATGTAATACCCCAAAATAGCTACAAGAAAAAACACAAAGAAAAGAAAATAATTTTTTTAAACTAATGCGAGGGATTCATAAACCCCTAACCAACCTTCAATTTATTTATTGTTAAAGTCCCCTAAGTTTTTTTGAAGAGCTACATCTCATAAAATACCCTCACACAAATCCATCTATGTAGGCATATTATATGTTACCGCAAATAAGTTTATCTCTCTCATCACCCTCGACGAGCTAAACTTATCATCTTCAATCCATCGAAGGTATACGTCCATCTCCACATCATACACAAGTCAGTCTGTGTAGGTATGCTACATGTACTGCAAGTTAAGCTATCCATCTCGTCTACACAATGAGATATCTTAACTCAGATGTAGTCTTTCCATAACTTAGTTATCAATATCCCTAAGGGGATCTCAATTCCCTTAGGTCACCTATGTTCACCCTAAGGGGTATTAATTCCCTTAGGTCACCTCTAAGTTCACCCTAGAACTCCATACTTAGGTTTTTTTGTTTAGCAAGGAAAACAAGAATAATTCTAGATACTAAATCTAACAAAAACATAATCATTAAGCATGCAAAATTACTAGAAAGGAAGCAAAATTTAAAGAAAGTAAACATTAATTGAAAGGAATTTAAATGCAAAAACATAGATAAATCAAGCGGTAATTTAAAGATACATCTCCCAACAGTTAAACAACTATTACAATAAGCAAGCATGGTAAATCCTCCATACTCTTAAAGAATAATATATTACATCAATTTCATCAAGGAAATCTTCCCACAAATAATCTATTTGAGCATAAGTAAATCATTTTAAGTAGAGTCAACTAACACATTGGTTCCAATTGCCTCCTTTGTCCTCCTTAGCTTCCATCGATCATTTGAGGATAGTAGGGGATCAGGGCACTCATGGTTCCATGATAGACATGCTTCTAAATGCAATTACTTATTTCATTGCCAAATTGCAACTATACAATTTAAATCAAAGTAACTAATCATCTACTGCATAGTTGATATCATAAAAACCATTTTTATTTCCCCTTTCATTATCTCATGGGAGTCTTTCAACAGTACAAATAGATCATAGGTCCTACTTCAATCAATTCTTATTCAACCTTTGTTCAACAAATTAAATTCCCATACCTTTAATATTTAAATAAGCTAGGTTCCTTTATTTTCATAAATCAAAGTCACCCTACTTCAATTCATAAAATTAAACCATTTGCTTTACTTTCACTAAATAGAGTCCCATACCTCTAAATAATAAAAATAATCCATTTTATTTACTTTCACTAAATAGATTCCCATACCTCTAAATAATAAAAATAAACCATTTTAGTTACATTCACTAAATAGATTCCCATATCTCTAAATAATAAAAATAAATCATTTCATTTACTTTCACTGAATAGAGTCCCATACCTCTAAATAACAAAAATAATCCATTTCATTTACTTTCACTTATTAGAGTCCTATATCTCTAATTAATAAAAATAATCCATTTCATTTACTTTCACTAAATAGAGTCTCATACCTCTAAATAATAAAAATAATCTATTTCTAAATTAACTAAAGCAAACTCTTTAATTAATTCATTTTCTAATTAACCTAGCAAACTCTTTAAAGAATTAATTTCCAAATTAACTAAAGCAAACTCTTTAATTAATTCATTTTCCAATTAACTAAATCAAACTCTTTAATTAATTCAAAAGCCAAAAATATGGTCTCACCTACAATCTTAGAATCCTAACTCCACGAAGGCAGCAACGGAGACCACACCACATAGAAGGGCTCAAGAGGGGGTACACGGTAGACAATGAACACCCATGAACTTGGGTAGGAGATAAGGGAAAACTAGTTCACCATTGCCTACACAGTGCACAACTAAGTCCAAAATTTACGACTCAACCCTCAAACAATAGTCAAGCTAAGGAGAGAGTGAGTTTTTTTTTACATAAAAGAATTTGGCAGGCAGGGGTTCGCTTCTCCAAACTACAACAAAAGAAGTTCTAGACCTTCGAGATTAACCCTGGCGCAATCGAGTCCTGACTAAACCTTAACATAGGCTACCTTGCATAGGGTTTACCATGGCATAGTCCAATGACCAAAGCACCTCATAAAAGCATTGGTCATGGCTAATGCCAAGCTAGCACTTTATTAACCAATGCAACATCATCACTAGCTTGGTCAGCTAATATTGGTAAGGAACAACACAATCGATGCTGGTAAGGAACAACACAACCTATATTGATAAGGAATAACACATCTAACACTAGTAAGGAACAACACAACCAACACTGGTAAGGAAACTATAACCCATGACGAGTCACTGTTAAAAGAACACAACGCCTTCAAGACATGGTCACAAATAGTGGCAGGTCCACCACCAATGGGGAGAAGGTTTAAACACACCAACCAACACAATTAGTGCCCAAGGAGTTGATTTAAGTAAGAGGCAGGGAGAAATAACAAAGCCTACGCTAGCATGGTATAGATGAACATCTAACCAACATGATTTCATAGTAGGGCTAAGGGTTACTCCCAATCAAACAACCAAGAAACTTCTTTGCTTTAAGATTAAAATGACAAGGATTAAGCTTATCCAACCATCATGAAACCTTTCAAAGCTATCTAAGATCTTTCCTTTTTGAGCATTGTTTTCACCCGATGTTCATCTACGAATTCCAATCCTCCACTCTAAAATCTTCCAAGTTTCTCTTTTCTCTACCAAGTGAGATGAATGCGACTAGTGAGAACAACCAACCCCTTGTTATTCCTCCCTTCCCCTCCTTAACGTATTGAGTCTCCTCCATTCAATGCTCGTCACCATCCTCATCAATACTCTCATCTGCCAGCCTTAACTTCCATCTGATCCATCTGGTCGTAAAGAGATATTTCCTTATTATTAAATATTTTAAATCTTGCTTTAGCCCACACAAAGCTCTCTTCCTAAAGTCGATGTTAAGCTTCCTTTCCACTTGCTCAGCTTTGCATTGTTCAAAATACTATTAAATTATTTAAAAGGTTAAGATCTTTCGCAGTCTCTAGTAGAATGTGATCTTCCATTTGAGGAACCATACATATTTTTTATAATAGATAATTCTCCTTACTTAATGAAGGTCTATTATTTTATTAAGAAGTACTATTGTCATTTAAAATAAAATAGCTTTTATTTAAAAATGAAATAGAAACAACTTAATATTTATAAATGAAGTTCATTTATCATTTAAACTATTATTTGTAAATGAAATTCATTTATCATTTAAAATAAAACAACTAATATTTATAAATGAAATTCCTTTATCATTTAAACTATTATTTATAAATGAAATTTCTTTATCATTTAAAATAAAACAACTATTTATTTATAAATGAAATTCCTTTATCATTTAAAATAAAACAACTATTTATTTATAAATGAAATTCCTTTATCATTGGGTCTGAGGGCTTGGTTCAATGGTTAAAACAATTATGTGGGAGTACGGAGACTAGGGTTCCAATCCCTCGGGCCTCGTAGTATCGGTGGGCGTGTCACATCAGTGTAGCTAGCTACATAAAAGGTTTACCCGATGCAACTAGAGGTTATAGTGGTGATAAGGAGCGATATTCGAACCCACGAAGAGGCGTAGAAAATTGTAACGAGTTACCAATTCCTCTAGTATAATAATAATTAAAAAACTTCCTTTATCATTTAAAATAAAATAACCATTTATTTATAATATAGAGAGTAAGAGGTTTTAAGCAAATAAGGGTTTTCAAAAGAAACCAAATTATGCATGCTTTTATTTCCCAAAACACCAATGCAGATAGTGATGAAGTAAAAGACAATCAAACATATGCATCAGACAAAGAGGGATTCTTGTTGTCAACTCAGTCACTTGTCTCATCCCGAGAATTTATAATAGCTACAAGGCTATCAACTTGAGCCTCAAGGTGGCTAGCTATTGACGATTATCCCTAACTAATAATGCATGCCCATATAAAGGTATCTATCCATGTTACCCTCGAGTTTCCTTGATCATCATTTTCCCAACCTCAAGTACCCCCATTCTAGTGGATGATTCTACCTCTTCCACCCACGAGTGTACCTAATCTTGCACATTTGGGAATATGCCAGTAGTACATGCTCTTCCAAATCAACTAAACATTGCATAGTTGGTTAAATTGCTCAAATTAGGTATTAAAGCATCATAGATTAATACATTGTTTCTTTGTTCCAAAAAGTTCGCCAGGGAGGGTCATGATAGTTTTGGATAAACCTACTCGGTGGATCAATATTTTTTTATGGATGAAATTACCCTCACCAATGGTTCTACTGTAGGATGTATGTATGTGGCACCGCTACATGCCTTCGATATTATCTTGGGAATGGACTAGTTACAGGCTCATGGAGTCATAATCAATTTCTAGGATAGGTAGATAGAGTATTCAAAAAAGGGCGAGGAGAGAATAAGGATCCATAGTGAATAAGAGTCTTTTAAATCCTAGTTACTATCTGCAATGCAACTAAAGAAAACCATCAAGAAATGAGGGATGGTTTATGTGGTGAAACTCAACAAAGTTGAGGAGGATCAAAAGAAAGAAGTATTTGGAAAACACCCAATCTTGCAAGAATTTAAGGACGTATTTCCTGAATATCTACCCAAACTTCTTCCTGTGCATGAGTTTTATTTTACTATTGAGCTGACACCCAAAGCAAAACCTATCGATAAAACTCCTTACAAGGATGAATCCTATAGAGATGCAAAATTTGAAGGTATAACTACAAGTGTTGTTAGAAAAGGGACTAATAAAGCCTAATGTGTCACCATGGAGTGCAACGATGCTCTTCGTTAAAAAGAAAGATGGTTCATTGTGGTTATGTATTGACTATAGAATGATCAAAAAAGGAACCATCAAGAATATGTATCCTTTACCTAGGATTGAAGACCTATTTTTTTTTGGTATATTGATTGTATTAACAGTGGGTTTTTATAGAGGATCCCAAAACCTTATGTACAAAAATAGGGCTTAGCCCATTCTGTCCTTACAGGCCTCAAGGTCTAGGATCAAACAGACTTGCAAAATCTAACTAAACATGATTCAAAATTGCCCACAGATCTTACAAAGGGGCCTCTCCGTGAGAGGATTGGCAGACAAAAACCAATCTGAAGCAAACTAAAATGGAAGCAACAGAAAACCATGGGAAAAACAAGAAAAAACCACAAGGAAGGCAGACCCGGATCCTTCGCTACTCTGAATCCTCCTGGTCATCCTTAATGTTTTGCTCCTTGATCCTAGTCAGCATCTTGATCAGAGAATTGGTGGCCGAGAGGATGCGCCATCTCTAAGCGTCTTCCCTTTATGCTTATTTGTCTTCATGAGAAAACTCTGATCTGGCCATCTTCTCCACCTCATCCGAAAAGGACGACCTCCATACTACCAACACAGAGGTCAAAAGACCTTTATTAGCCATGTAATCTGCCAGCCTATTACCCTCTCGATAGATGTGATTGATTTGGGCATTGGTCCGTCTAGATAGGAGGATCCTTGCCTTGGAGATAATATTAAAAACTTTCCATGAAGGATCTTTACCGTTCGAAAGATACCTTATGATATTCATAGAGTCACCTTCGATGACCAAAGGGTGAGGATCCTCTAATAGGATTTGAATCCCTCTGAGGACACCCTTGGCCTCTACACTGTGATTAGATTGGATACCCAGGTTCTCACAGAAGGTGAGGACAATCCTCCCGCTATGATATCTGACCACTCCTACTGCAGCTGCTGGTCTCGGGTTGCCACGAGCAGTGCCATAAAAGTTCAACTTAAGTCAACCCTCTGGGGGGTTTCTCCATTTGACCTTGAGCCTGGGCGAAAGGATGTTAGGGTGGTCTGGATCCTCCTTGAGGTTCATCCTTTTGAACACAGTTTCCTCCGATCGGATCCTAGGGAGGGGACTAGGAGTGAATTTTAAATTTTCTACTGCAAAGGCAAAAGCTCTGAAGGCTGTGGAAGGGGGGTCTCTTGGAGGATTACCGAAGACTCTTTCGTTCCTCTCCAACAAAATTTTCCAAAGGATGTGATGGAAGGACGCATCGAAAAGGAATCGAAGCTTAGGATTTCTGAACGGGTTTGGCCATTGAGCAAAGGCTTCCTTGATTGTCCTAGGAGGGCTCCAAGGGACCTGAAAGGAGGAGAGGATCATGCCGAACACCGTGGTGGTGAACGGGTAGTGAAGGAAGAGATGATCTGTGGATTCGTAATCTTCCATGCATAAATAACACCTATTAGGGAATGCAAACCCTCTTTTATGGAGGTTGTCCATGGTTAGAGCTTTATTCTAAAAAATAATCCAAGCAAAGAAATTTACCTTTGGGATCACTCCTTTTCGCCAGACTATCTGCCACGGGAAATCCCCCTCAGCCTCCTTGGAAAGGATCTCGTAGGTTGTCCTAACCGAGAAGACGTCAGTGTCAGTGCCCGTCCAGATCATCTTTTTGGGTCTTCTGGCAGTCGGGGTGGTAATGCCCTAAAGGATCTTATATAGAGAGGAGACTTCAACTTCACGATCGGTGAGGGTCAGGATGTTCCACTAAGGGCTGCCATCCTTCCTCACAATGTAGTCTTCTACCTTCTACTGGGATTTTGGGTCCACCAAGGATTTGAGGAGGGAAATTTCAGCCTTCTGGGATAGAGGATCTTCTTTGGTATCCTTCCAAAAGTTGATTATCTGCCCATCTCCTAAAATCCATCGGACTCCCTTGCTGAGCAGCTTCCTGGTTTGGAGGACTACTTTCCAGAAAGCGAATCCACCGAAGGGGGCCTCAGCATCCAGGAAGGAGCATTTGGTGAGGTATTTCTTCTGGATGATTTTGACCCACTCCACAGGCTTGTTGGTCAGGATCCTCCAAGCATGCTTGGCCACAAGGGCCAGGTTCATCAGACTAGTTCTCCTTAGCCCAAGCCCACCTTGGTATTTGCTTTTACACACCTTGTCCCACGCCACCAAAAGGATCCTAGATTTATCTTTGTTCCCAGACCATAGAAAGTTACTCTGAATCTGTTCGATCTTACGATGGACAGACATTGGGAGGTTGAAGACTGACATGAAGTATGTCAAGATCCCTTGGAGGTAAGCTTTGGTGAGGGTAGCCTTGCATTTCCAAGAGGCCAGCTTCCTATGAATTATCTCCACCACCATATTCTACATGTTGTCCTTGGCCCTACCGCTGCAGAAGAGGGGGAGCCCAAGGTAGGTGGTAGGGAGGGATTCTATCGCACATCCTAGGATTATGGCAATGCAAATTTGTCGCCCCTGGGGATTATTCAGGAAGAAAATCTTGCTCTTGGTGTAGTTTACTTTCTAGCTCGTAGCACGCTCGTAAAGGGAGAGGATCCTCTTGATGTATTTGGCCTGGGCCACAAAGACGATAGTATACAAGAGGTTGTCATCCACAAACTGCTGGTGGGTGACTGATTCCACTCTAGAGGTGGGGATGATGCCCAAAATCCTCTGTCTACAAAGGCTCTCCTTGAGGGTTCTATCCAAAACCTCTACCATGATGATGAAGAGAATGGGGGACAGGGGGTCTCCTTGCCTGAGCCCTCTGGCACTCTAGAAGTATCCTACGAGGGACCCATTTATTAGGATAGATAAGGGGTGGATATGCAGCTTTGGACGAGGTCGATCCAAGAGGGGAGGAACCCAAACTTTAGGAGAACAGCGCAGAGGAAACCCCTATCCACCCTGTCGAAGGCTTTGTTCATGTCAAGCTTGAGAAAGAGGGCAACCTTATTAGACAAGGATGTAGAGTGGAGAGTCTCATGGATAGAAATGACACCATCAAGGATGTTTCTACCTTTCACAAAGCTGCCTTGGCAAGGGTCAATGAGCAAGGGCAAGATGGGCTTCAGCCTGTTAGCTAAGACTTTGGTCAGGATCTTGTAGAAAACATTGCAAATGCTGATAGGTCTATAGTCCGAGAAGGTCCTGTAGGCAGAGGTTTTCGAAATAAGAGCTAAGAAGGTGGCATTCAGACTGGGGTGGATGGATCCAGAGGCTTAGATCTCATGAATGGCATCACAAATATCATTCCCCATAACCTCCCACATGGTCTGGAAAAGGTGAGGAGGAAACCTATCTGGACCCGAGGTTTTGTCAGGTTGGATAGAAAACAAGGACTCCTTGATCTCGAAAGAAGAAAAAGGATCCAGGAGCCTGAGGCTAGCCTCCTAGGGTACCAGAGAGGGGATTTTTGCCAAAAGATCTTTTTGGGCCTGTAAGTCACTTTTGGGGGAGGATCCCAATAGATCCTGAAAGAAGCCCATCGCTTCAGTTCTTATCTCAGCAATTTCCTTGGTAGTCGTACCATCACTTCACCAAATTTCCTTGATTTTATTGGAACCTCTATGCCGGAGGGTAGAAGCATGAAAAAACCTAATGTTGGAGTCTCCTTCCTTTAGCCATAGATATCTAGATTTTTGTCTCCAGAAGGTCTCTTCCCTGGCCAGGATAGTGTGAAAGTCTGCCAAGAGGATTCTCTCTTCATTTTTGTCATATTCGTTGAAGACACCTGCCTCCAACATTATTTCCAAGTTTTTGAGGCTTTCAGATATGGCTTTCTTGGATTCGAAGATGTTGTCGAAGACCTCCGTATTCTAGATCTTGAGGTTTTCTTTGACAGATTAAAGCTTCAGGGCTAGGCATTTTGAGGCGAATCCTTTTGCCTCCTGCTTCCACCATCCCACTACCTGCGCTCTAAAATATTTATGATGGGTCCACATCGATTCGAACCTAAACAATGTTTTGAAACTAGGCCCTTCGCCCAATTCAAGAAGGATGGGGTTGTGCTCTGATCCGATCCTGGGAAGAGCTAGGAGGGTCACATCCCCCAAGAAGGGAATAGCCTCCTGGGAGATAAGGAACCTGTCTAGCTTGACCTGGATAAGCCCACTATCTATTCTCCTGTTGCTCCAGGTAAAAGAGGAACCTTTGAGCTCTATGTAAACTAGCTCGTTGGTGTCAAAAAAATCTCTGAAGTCTTCTATGCTTCTCGAACCAATATCAGATCCTCCCTTTTTTTGGAAGGATGTAAAGGGCAGTTGAAGTCCCCCCTATTATCCAGGGGAGGGCATTGAAATTCCTTCGCATTTGGGTGATGGTCTTCCACATCTCAGCCCTCTCAATGACCAAGTTGGGGGTGTAGATGTTGGACAGGATCCACAACCGATTGCCTGTCTTAGAATGAAAGAGGATATTGAGAATCCTACTGGATGAAGAAAGCAGACTTCCTTCTACAAGGGTCGAGTCCCATAAGACCATGAGCCCACCTGAAGATCCTTGAGCTGGATTGAACAGGAGCTCTACTTTGGCCCAAATAGATTTCACTGCTTTTTTAGTAGAGACCACATCAACCTTGGTCTATTGGAGGATAAGGATAGAGGTATTTGATCATTTTTGGAGGTCCGCAGCCATCCTCTGCTTGGCTGATCCGATCAGTCCTCTCACATTCCATGAGAGAACCTTCATCTTGACAATTTGGAGGTTTTTTTATCTCCATTCACCATCTGGAAGGGGGGTTTGGTTCCTTGTGCTTTGTCCCACTGAGTGTTCGAATCATCCAAGAACAACAATAGTTGGGTCCCATTTGCCACATCCTTCGCTATTTCTTTGTCTCTCTGATCTTTGCCATGAGGTCTTCCTCTTTTTCTATCATTGCCAAAATCCATCGATTATTTCCTGCTTCTGGTGTTCCTAGGGCCGACCCTTCCTGATAAGGAGGATCCCATTTTTTCATGATGATGAGAAGAAAACTCCCCCTTTTATCGATGAGGTGATGTTTTCTTATTGCCTAGCAAATAATCTTCCATGAGGGATTGCAGGGAGTTAGTGACGGGAGAGATTTGTACCTAGAAATTTGGTTCCTCTGCTTCATATTGGGGTGGAAGACTTGAATCTACCTCTCGGTGCTCCTTTTCCTGAAGGGAGTTTCCTCCTTGTTGCAAACCTTGCTTCGGCTGCTTGACAGACCCATCCTATTCCTCCTCTTGAGCTTGTTGTCTGCCCGAGTCAGGTTTGGGCTTCATCAAAAGTTGGTCAATGGGAGGAGGATTCCTCTTATATTTCTCCCCTATTGCCAATTGGGAGTCTCGAGGGTATGTGGATACTTTGGTCAGCTCCTCTGCTTGTTGATCCCTGGTAGCTTGACACTGAGTCTGGAGGTGCCCCCCTGAGTGCGACAGTGAGAACAAAAGGTGGATTTGTTCTCATACTCGATGGCTTGTCTCTTGATGAAGGTCGATCCTGACCGCAGGTTGATGAAGGAGGGGAGCTCGAAGTCTAGGTCTGCTAGCACACAAAACTGAGCCTGGGTTAGTCTGGATTGGGCTTTAGTGGGGGATCAATGGAGACCAATTCTCCAATGGACCGTGTTATCCCTCTAATAACATTTTCATGCCAGTAGTGAAGAGGAAGGCTGGGAAGCCTTAACCAAATCGAAGCAATGTTGATGTTTTGGGTATCCGGGTTGAAGTCGTTTCCTCACTTTCGAAGAAAGAGGCTCCTGTGCCCCAGGAACCATGGTCCTTCCATCATGATTTTGCAGTAATCCTTCCGATTGTTCAGGATGATGGCAAAGAAACCTCGGGTTAGTGTCGCAATCTCCATGTTTCCAAAGATTCACCACTTGGAGAGAGCCCATTTATGGATGGATTCCATGTCTCGGTGTCCTCCTATGAACTTGCCAATTAGGGTAAAATTTTTGAATTCCAGAAAACTATTCAGGATCTCATCGGGGATGTCCAAATCCTCACCAAATGGAAATAGTTCCTGGGTAAAGCAGTTGTCTAGGGTTGCATGGCTTGCCATCATGTGGGCATAGGATCCTCTCGCATTAGGGTTGTGGTCCCCCTTTGGCCTCCTTTTTTTGGGGGGTCCTTGTATTTCTTCTCTGATCCATCCTGTTGACCTTCTGCTATCGAGTGCACTGATTCATCCCCGCTAGATTCCCTTCGACCTCCGTCCGCCTTGCTGGTATTCCTACATCATGTCGACGGGACATATCCTTTTCCGTATTTTGCTGTGCGGATCCTCTCGCTGGATCCTCCTTCGCTCTCCTTCATTGTTCTCAGTCCCTTTGGTCTCAATTGAAGACCTATTTGATCAATTGAAGGATGCCAAGATATTTACAAATATTTATTTAAGATCGGGGTATCATCAATTAAGGATACATGAGGAGGACACTCATAAGATAAAATTCAAAATTAGATATGGGTATTATAAATTTACAATATTACCCTTTAGGTTGACTAATACCCTACCCATATTCATGAACTTAATGAACAACATATTTAGAAGACACCTAGATCAATTCATACTTTTATTTTTAGATGATATTCTAATATATTTCCAGGATAGGAAAGAACATAATAGACACCTCACAATCGTGTTGGAGTTGTTAAGAAGGAATCAACTCTATGGAAATCTATTATAAAATAATTTCTATGTCTTAGAAGTGTGATATCTGAGACATATAATATCCACCAAAGGAATTGTAGTGGATCCAAAGAAAATTGAGGTCATTTTGAATTTGCTGCCACCAACCAATGTGCCTAAAGTGTGAAGCTTCATGGGTATGATAGGCTATTATAGACAATATGTGAAGGATTAATCCAAAATAGTTGCTGCCATAACCAATCTCTAAAAGAAGGGGAAATGATTTAAATGGATGGATAAGTACGAAGTTACTTTTGCATTGCTTAAGAAAAAAATCACCATGACACCAATTCGAAATATTCTAGACTCTCAGGAAAACTTCTTAGTATGCATTGATGCTTCACTAGAAGGGTTAGGAGGAGTGCTTTCACAGGATGATGGTCATTGTGTATGCATCAAGGAAACTTAAGAAACATGAAGTTAATAATGCTACACATGATCTAAAGTTGGTAGTAGTGGTGCATGCTCTTAATATCTGGCATCATTACTTGGTTGGAAGACCCTTCGAGTTGAGGATCGAGCATCAGAGCTTGAGATACATATTTCCTCAACCTATGCTTAACGCAAGGTAGAGAAGATGGATCAAGTTCTTAGCTGAATATGACTTTGATATTGAATATATCAAATGCAAGGAAAATAAGGTGGCTGACACCTTAAGCAAATGAAGGCACATAGAAGCTTTGACCCGAAGCCATGTATATTTACTAGATCAAGTAAAAAAATGCAATCTCAGGATGAGTATTGCAAGGAAATTTAAGCTAAAAGAGAGGAAATCTTGAATAAAACTAGGATTTTGGCATAAAGGATGGTCTTTTATGGTTCAATGGTAGGGTTGTCATACCAAATATAGGTGATTTAAGGAGACTGATCATGCAAGAAGTGCACATATCTCCTTACACTACTCATCTTGGAGGGTATAAGATGAGCGAGAATATGAAAAGATATTCTTTTGGATAGGAATGAAGAAGGATATCATCAATTTTATTGCTCAGTGCCTAGCTAGAAGGTGAAGGTTGAACGTAGAAACCCTGTAGAATAACTGTATCCACATGATATACCTACACAGAAATGACTGGTTATATCCATGGATTTCACAATAGATTTACCCAATACCAGGTATCAACATAACACAATCATTGTAGTTATCTATATATTGATTAAGGTTGCACATTTTGTACCAAGAAACATAAAAGATAATGCTCAGGTTTGTGGCTAACAGATTTTCCAAAGAAATATTTAGGTTACACAAATTTCTTGAAATGATCATTTTAGATAGGGATTCCAAATTCACTTCCAAATTTTGAAATTTCCTACATTGTGTAGTAGGCACAAAATTGAATATAAGCTCTGCATATCACCCTAAGACTGATGGTCAAATTAAGAGGGTAACCTAGGTCCTAGAAGACATGCTTTGCATGTAATGCATGGATAAAAAATCTTTATGATAAGACTATCTACATCTTGTATAATTTGCTTATAATAACGGGCATCATTCTTCTTTGGGTATGGCCCCATTCGACACCTTATATGGCAAGAGGCATAGAACATCGTTGTATTGGTACAATTTAGAGGATTGAGTTGTGATCAGACTAGACATGGTCAAATAAATGGAAGGTCAACTTAAGACAATTTGGTAAAAGCTTAAGGAAGTTGTTAACCTCAGAAGAGTTATGTCGATCTGAAAAGATCACTAAGGGAATACTTTGTGAGATATAGAGTGTTCTTAAGGGTTAGGTTGATGAAAAGTGCCATCAAATCCATGAAGTTGGATCCTTGATTTGTTGAACCCTTTGAGATCACTGAGAAGATTAGCCTAGTTGCGTACAAACTCGCCTTGTCACCTACCCTGTCAAAGATCCATGACACCTTCCACATATCCCTACTTAGGAGGTACATTGCTAACCCTGATCATGTGTGGGATGTTTCTAAATTGTAGATGATAAACCTCAAGGCAATTGAAGTTATGTTGATGAAGATTCTAGAGTTTCATTCCAAATCAATGAGGAAATAGACTCTTGAACAATGTCAGGTCGAATGGGATCGATATTATGAAAGAAGTACTAGTTGGGAAAAGTGGACGATATGAAGAAACATTTTTCCTTTTTATTTGAAAATATATTGTAATAACATTTTTGTTACAGGAAAACACACGTTATTGTATTTAGTCCAAGGGGGGTAGTATGTCATAACCCGCCTTGACAAGACTTTTTGCATAATAGACTATGTATTGATGAATGACTACTTGATTCCTAGCTTTGATGCATTTGGATGGTTATGCAATGTTTATATTTATTTATTCTTGAAGAATATGGTACTACTAATGTATTATCAATGTGCAGGACCAGGTATACTCATGGGTGGGAGAGATAGAATCAACCATCAAGAACAAGGTACTTGAAAAGAGAAATGATGAATAAGGCAGCTTAGGTTAACATGAACGACTACCCTCATATATACATGCATTATTGCTTTTAGGGTAATCATCAACAACCCAACCATCCTTAGCCCAAAGTTGATAACCTAGAAGTTGCCTTAAGTCCTCGGTTAGGATCAGCGATTGAATTGCGATGACTCCACCCACCCTTGTTTGATGCATTTGATTTCTCACTTTTGTTTACATGTGTGCTTTTGTGTAAGTGGACTGGGTGTAGAATCCCCTTTGGAAGGGATTAATAGACATAGAGGCTCTATTCACCCTGGACCACTTAAATACCATACTAATGTTTAATATTAGTATAGGTATTTTATTTAAATTAATCAAAATAAGGAATGATTAATGGCTTTTATGGGTTGAATTAAATTGAATGCAATATTGTAAATATTAATGTCTTGAAGTTCTATTTAATTTTCCCCTTTTACCTTTTTGAATAGATAAAGAAATGAATAGCTTTATCCTTTTATAAATTGAATAAATAAATGAATAACTTTATATTTTATAAATTTGAGAAAGAAAATAATAGCTTTATAATTGAAATAAAGAAACAAATGGATTTTCATTTAAGGCAAGATATTTGGAGAAAAGGGAAGAACCATTTTAAAATTCAAATATCTTCTTTTTGACTGCTTTGGGTAAGCATGTCATTACTTCTGGTTGATGGAATTTATGCCAAAAGGAAGACTTTGGGGGCGGAGTAGATAGACTTCTCCTTGCTAAGAGGATAGAGGAAAGGAAGAAGGGGGATTCTTATTTCTCTTTGGAGACTAAAAGAAACAAAGCTAGGACAAAGCAAGGGGCCAACCATTGGAGGATAATTTCATTTGTGAGGAGATCCATGGTGGGAAATTGCTTTTGTCTAGTTTTAATATCTTTGTATTATGCTTTCAATATCCTTATAAGTGTTTCAATGAGACCATGTCATTGTTTTCAGTGGCTTGTAGTTATTAGTAAAATAAATATAGCATGCCTCCTTTGTGATTGTTGTATTTTTAAAGCATATGTTGGTCGGCCTACACCCTTTGGTAATTCAAGGCATGTGTTTTAAACTATGGTGGTTTTTATTTTAGCTATGCTTTCTAGAACCTTTGTTTATGCTTGTTTAATCAACCTGCATCAACCACTGTCGTTCTATTTTAATTTATTCATGAGGTTGTACCCTACTTGATAGAGGTATAGTTAGGGGGATTAACACCCTATTTGATGCATTAAAAATCATTCTATCTTGCTTAGAAACTTAAAACTGATTCCTCCTCTGCTCTATTCCTTATGTTGTCATGGACATCCTCCTGGTTGCAAGGGATGTTTAAAGAACTGAGTCATTATTTTAAAACACTTTCCAAGAACCTTGCCATGAAGGGTTGAGTTTCGAAGATTGAGTGGTTGTCTTTATTTTACTTAATATATGAAGCCATGGTTGCTGCATCGTGATAACAGTTCTTTACTAGGTGAAATCACCTCTAGTTGCATTTGGTGGTCGTGCAAATGACTTCACTGCCTCCTTTCCTTCTATTTATAAATTTAAACCTTAGTTAATTATTTTAATTCACCACCTCGATGTCACTTCACATTGTCCAATATCTGGTATTACCTGCGTCGTTGGATCCATTGCCATTATCCGCAAGTCATACAACCACCAATCAAGTAGCTGTAAATGAAGCTCAGGCCAAAGAATTGCAAGAGGTGAAGGCATACATGAAGACGATGGTGAATCAGATGACCATCATGAGGAGGAGGTAGGATGACTAGGGCTTCCAGTAGAGAAGATTCCCTCCTCCCCTGATCATGAAAGAGCAAGCATCATCCGCTCATCGGCAACCCAAAAGAAATTTAGTTGTGATGAGCAGTAGAGAGGCCAATGTTTTGGATCTAGCATATTGGTGTACCACATGCAATGATCCGCATAGTGAAGAAACCTGCATGGTGCACCTCAACTATGTTCAGACACTGTTCGACAATGCTTACGAGTAAGTCAACATGATCAGAGAAGCTGGTCATAATTTTATGATGTCTTCTATCGAGCAAGTCTCAGTCCTCACCAGAGCTGGGAAGAAGCCTATTGAGGCAGATCCAGCTCAGATGGATCCATTGAAGGTACCAATGCCACCCAAGCCATGGAGCCAAAAGACCCAACCTCCGGCAAAATCTTCCAATCCAACAACCTCGGAGCAATCCGACTTGCTGAAGGACTACCTGCCGCCTCGCGCTAGAGAAAAGGTGCTCCAGCCTAAAGCTTCGACTTCTCAGCCGTAGGCTGAGACACAAGACCAGGCTAGGGAGAAACTCAAATATCCCTCGCTGACCAAGTGCCAATGGGTTGATGCCACACAACAATACCAAAAACGTATGAATCTGCAAAGGGAGCAGGAGAACCAAGCACTTCGACGTACAACATTGTCGAAGAAATGAAGAAGGCCCTAGCCAAGGTAAGCCTTTATGACACTCTCCAACTCCTAGGTCAAGTTGACCTTTTGTAGGAGTCTCTCAAGTCCGCTAAGGATAAGGAGAATAAGCCGACGCAGACGGTGTTTGCATCACCGTTGACGACTTTGGCCATAGGTAAGAATCGGCCCCCACCATTCTACCTTTCCCTTTGGATGGAAGGGTGGATCGTGCATAACTACATGATCGACTCTAGTGCTATGACAACCATCGTGCCCAAAGCAGTGTGTGAGATCATGGACATGGAGTATACCTAGAGCAGCCCTGGAGTGTTGCAGCTAGACGAAACTCCCGTGAAGATGGTAGGAGTTATCAAAGATGTTTCCATCCAACTCCATAAAATATCATAGGTCACGATCATCCAAGAGATCGTGGTGGTCGACTTAGAGCCATACTTTAGTATGTGCCTCTCACGAGAATTCATCGCTAAGTTGGGAGGCTATCTCTCCCTCGACTACTCACACTTGGAGATCCCATTCAAGGGGAACAAATTTTAAGCTCTTCAATGAGAAGCCTACCACTTTTCATGTTGAAAAACTTGAAGATGAGGAGAAGGGCTCGGTCTCTGTCAACTTGATGACAAAAGAAATACAAACGGTGGACCTGATGGAAGAATATCTTGGTGAGCTCCAAGTCGAAGACGAGTTCTCCATGACTGATTTCAATGCTATCATCGGGACCGATTTGGGTTGCTATTCACTGACAAAGCCTGAAAATGCTAAAATAGAAGCACCCGTAGAAGAGTCCCCGATATCCAACTAGCTATGGAAGCTATACTTTGATGATGCCTGATGCAAGAACGATGCAAGAGTTGGCATCACCCTTATTTCTCCATCAGGCAATAAGACTTATTCGTATAGGCTCGCATGGAGTTGTACAAATAACACAATAGAATATGAGGCTTTGTGCCTCGGACTCAAGAAGGCCAAGAAGCTCGACATTAAATAGTTGTAGATATTCAGAGATTCTAAATTAATCTACAACCAAGTTACTAGTAAGTGCATCTCCAAGCAACACTATTTGAAGGTGTATCACAACAAGGTGTGGGATTTACTCGAATCCTTCACCATGCTAAACATCAAGTCAATTTCGCGAGAGTGAAACAAGCTTGTGGACATCTTGGCCTCCATCGGCGCCCATTTTTCACCAGCGGATGATATGATGCATAAGCCAAAGATGGTGAGGCTAATCTACAGGCCTTATGTGCCTAACAAAAAACTCCACTAGTAGGTGTTCGACAATGATGAGCAACTTGTCAATTTCTTGGTAAATGAAGCATCCTCCATCAAAGAGTGGACCCTCAATGAGGAAGACCACGAGGGATTGATTCAGTTGAAAAATAACCACATCCCAAAGGGTTTGATCATGTTGGAAAGTCTCTTCGACCAGAATGATAGGTCTATTAACCACAAGATCAAAGTGGACCAAAAAGAGTTCGTGGACCTAGAGTTAGACCTGGGAAAGGTTATCAAGGTAGGGGTTGACTGCACAACCGAAGAGCTTTAGCAGATCCGCACCCTATGCAAGGAGTACCCTGACATCATTGCTTGGTGTTACCAAGATCTAAGGGGGTACGATAAGAACATCATCCAACATACCATCGAGCTGGAGGAAGGAGTCAGACCATTCAGGCAGAAGCAACGGCCCATCAACCCAAAAATCGAGATGTTGATGAGGGTTGAGCTTCTAAAAATGCTTGAAGCAAAGATCATATACCCGATCAAGCATTCCTCCTGGGTGGCCAACCTTGTTCCAATGTGAAAGAAGAATGGCGACATCCGCTTGTGCATTGATTTTCAAAATCTCAACCAAGCATCACTCAAGTACCACTACCCGCTACCGTAGATTGATCAAATTCTACACGTAGTGGCGGGAGCACAGAGGTTCTCCTTGTTGGATGGCTTCTCTGGATATAACCATATTTGGGTCAAGGATGAAGACCAACACAAGACTGCGTTCACCACCAAGTGGGGAACCTTCGCCTACCAACGCATGCCCTTCGACCTTTCAAACGTCGGAGTGACTTTCCAAAGGGCGATGGACCTCACCTTTGGTGAATTGCTGAACCATGTCATCATGATCTACTTGGATGACATGACAGTCTTCTCCCATAAGAGGGAGGAACACGGCCTACATTTACGGTAAGTTTTTGAAAAATATTGGGAGTTTGGGGTCTCCATCAACCCCAAGAAATCAATCTTCGTAGTGAAATAAGGAAAGCTACTCGGGCATCTTATTTCTAAAAAGGGATTAACTATTGATCCCACTCGAGCTGAAGCGCTTCTCCGCCTTCCACTACCAGCAAACAAAAAAGCCTTGCAGTCCTTTTTTGGACAAATAAACTTTGTCAAGAAATTCATCACCGACTTTGCCCAAGTAGTAAAGCCGATGGCCGAGCTCTTGAAGAAGGACGTTGAATTCAAGTGGATCGATGAAAGGAGGCAGGATTTTTAGGAAATCAAGGAGCGGATCACTCAAGCTTCGGTCCTCGTCAATCTCGACTATTCAAGAGATTTTATCTTATATGTCGTCGGGGAGCTAGAAATCTACGCAATTGTTCTAACACAGAAGGGGGAAGATGGAGATGAGCACCCGATAGCGTTCCTTAGCCAAATCATCCAACCACACGAAGAAAAGTTCAACTTCATCGAAAGACAAGTGCATGCGATGATGAGGTCACTCCAAAAGTTTTGATATTTTGTCTCTCAGAGCAAGATGATAGTGTATGTGATACACCCAGACGTCCAAAATTTCATCATCCAAGGAGAGCTTGGCAATAGGAGAGTCGGATGGGTCACTAAGATCCAAGAGTTCGACATCGAGGTGCGCCCCACCAAGTTGGTCCGAGGTAGAGTGCTTTGCCAGGAGTTGGCTAAAAATGTCATGGCCGAAGCTACGAACCCCGACTCAGACAACCCTACCCTTGATAGCAATCTTGCCAACCTATCGGTTGATAGTCTAGATTGGATAGATGACCTGGTCAAATACTTTGACACGGGCAGGTGTCCTTCTCACTTCAATGCTTCGCAAAGAAGGAGATTTCTCTTGCAGGCTAGTAGGTATGTCCCGACACCTAACGGACTATTTTATCAGAACATCAATGGAGTCCTCCTAAGATGTATCAAAGAGTCAAAGAAGGCGAAAATCTTGGAGGAGTTTCACTCTAGGATTTCGGGAGGACATTTTGCAGGTAGACCGATGGCACTGAAGATCATCAAAGTGGGCTATTATTGGCCCACCCTTTTCTTCGACGCTTTCAAACTCAACCAACACTGTGATAGTTTCCAACGCTACTCGGGCAGGACTAGGAATGCATCGCTTCCTCTCCACCCCATCCAAGTGGAATCCCCATTCCAACAATGGGGTCTGGATTTTATTGGGATCATCAATCCCAACTCCTTCATCGACCACAAATACATTTTGATCGCCATAGACTACTTCACTCGGTGGTCAGAAGCAATTTCGACCAAGCAGGCTGACCAAGACGTGGTTATCTCCTTCCTTGAAGGACTGATCACTCGCTTCGGTGTACCTAAAGCCATCATGTCTGATAACGGTTCTCCTTTCATCGGTGCAAAAATATATGATTTCACAGTCAGGTATGGAATCTATTTGAAAACCTCATCTAACTATTACCCATAGGGCAATGGATTAGTAGAATCTACAAACAAGAACCTGTTGTGGATCTTGAAGAGGTCTTTGCAAAAAAATAAGTGAAGCTGGCACCTACTCTTGGACCAGTCACTTTGGGCTGACCGCATTTCTATCAAGCGATCAATCAAAACTTCGCCCTACTCACTGGTGTACGGGAAAGACGTAGTCTTACCTACGCACATCGAGTTGCCCGCATTGCAGTTGCTTAAGTGGCTTGACACCGAAGAGGGCCAATTTAACCCGATGGATGCAAGGTTAGCTCAGTTGTTGCAGTTAGAGGAAGAAAGAGAGAAAGCTTACGAAGCCTTCACCAAGCATGTCAAATCCACCAAAGGCTAGTTTGAAAAAAGATCTTCGATCGAACCTTCAGTGTCGGAGACTTGGTCTTAAAGTGGAATGAAAACAAGTCCAAGCTAGGGAACCACAAGAAGTTTGATGCCTTTTGGGAAGGCCCATTTTGAGTCTCCGACGTTAACCAGATCAACTCATTTATTCTGCAAGACATGGAGGGTTTCACTCTCCTGATTTTAGTGAACGACTTTCTTCTAAAAGCTTATCACCCACCGAGCTTCGAGGAAGATCATTGATCCACCAGGTATTTCTCATGTATATACTCTTTTAAAGCCTGTACAGTTTGTTGTCACTCCAATTTTTTGAGCGTAGCTAGAAAAAATGGATAAGGGAGTGAAGCCCTCTGTCGCTCCATTAGTGGAGCGACGGCTTCCATTTCCACATATAAAAAGAAAAAGGAAAAATTTCCTAAGGGTAGCTTTCCCAAAGTGCTCCACTTGTGGAGCACTTCCCCAAAGTGCTCCACCCAGGGAGCGCTTGAAGAGAGGGGAGCGCCTAAGAGGAAAATTTCCTAAGTCCTAGGGAGCGCTTTCCCCAAGCGCTCCACCTAGGGAGCACTTAAGGGAAGAGGGGGCTCATAAAAAGTGTTATTTCTTTTAAAGTTCAAAAGCCCAAAGCGCTCCACTACTGGAGCGCTTCCCCCAAAGCGCTCCACCTAGGGAGCGAACGTCCCCCTAGTGGCTAGCACCTATAAAAAAATAGAGAGAAGTGTTTTTTTTCCTAAAAATGAAGCGATAGGACGCACCTAGGGAGCGCTTGCAATGTTTGCCCCACTTAGGAAGCAAACATCCCTCCTCAAAAGTTATTTTTTGTTTTATTTTTACCCATCCTTTCAGATTGTGCCAAGTGTCACGGAGAGATAAGATTATTTAAAAAAAGGGAGGGTCATTTTCAAACCCTAAAGCATAGTGTTTTAAGGAGAGGACCGTACGACTATCCAATCAAAGCATTCTCGCTCTCTAAGAAGATTCGTAGGGCACCCCTCCCAACAAGCAGCACGTGCCCCAAGGAAGTGTCCTTGTCCACCGTCGTTATTCATCATTTCCAAAAGCAACCACCCGCACGTGGGTAATTAAAGGTGCACGTTTGCATGCACGATCTCTACCGACATTAATTTCAGGTACCCTGGGTACAAGGTGGTGGATGAGAAGCTGGCATCATAAGGTGGTGGGTTTATCAAAAAAATTTCAAACCCTCTATAGCATTTCCAATTTCTCCATTGCCATAGCGCCCTGCCTTCATCCAGAGTGTGAGCTACATCAGTGCATTCAGACACTTTCACCTATGGAAAGAAGCACTCATCCAAGTTTATCCTGAGAAAAATCCACATTGAGGAATAGGGCACCAGGTATCAGTCGACACTAGAGATGTGTAGCTTCGTAAGGGAGCATCTAGGAGGTGTGGCATCATCTGACTAGTTTCCCTAGCTATCGAAGCCCCTGGCAGAGTTCACCCACCCCGACATCTACTCCATTATGGCGTGGGTAATGGGGCTTTCAACGGATGAGTGGGTCTCTCACTAGCAAGTCTCCATGGCGCAGGCCATATTGGAGAACAAAATTTATTTCCCTTCCAAAGTGAGGCCTAGCACTATTTTAATTTTCTATGACTGGGTGGAGTTTTTGGTGCGGTAGTTGCACAGAGCCTTGGTCTATGTTCAAACCCGAGCAGACCAGTTTAGAATTTGCTCCCTCTAGGTGTGGTACTTTTTTTGGCACTTGCACTAGAAGTTCCCTTACATCATGAAAAATTAGGTAGATGAGGAGGGTAGAGCTTTGCCAATTTATCTTTGGATGAATAGTTTGTTCAGAGATGAATCATACTACGTATTCAACTAGGTTTTCCTCGGGCCAGCACTAGAGCTGATGTACGGCCACTACGAGCGAGTTCCTATGGAGTTGAAGGACAAAATGGTGGCTGAGTGATGGGGAGATACGTTTCTGCTCACACAAGGCTTGGTTATCAGGCTCTATGGGTTTACAGAAAAGCCTTTTTTGTTACCCTATTATGCCATGCCCTATATTTTTTCCATGGAGGTCGCTCAACAGCTCGACTTCACTAATGAGGCATACGGGAAGGGTCGAGGAAGAAAAGTCATATGCTCTACGCCTTTTGAGTTTGGAGATATCAAGATAACACAGTGTGTCCAGAATGTGGTGCTTACAATGACACTTTTCGACTACGGGCTGATTGAACTTCCCCACCGCTAGAGATGGGACCCACTTGGTATCATCCAGAGACACCTCGGGGTGAAATATTTTCACTTTTGCCCTCGCCCCAACATGGAGAAGTAGCGTAATAATTTGTTGGGCCTCGAGCTGGAATGGCACATCGACGAAATGAAGCCCTTGCCTCCCTGGCTGGATTTTTACACCATGGAGACCAAGTATAACCCGACTGTTAATTCGGAGCAAAAATTGACCAGGGTTGTTTTAGCGACAATGAAGGTCAGACATCCGCAGTGGTCAGAGGATAAAATCAAACAGTGGTGGATCATGAGGGTCCACAATGATAAGACATCCTCGAACAACCCGCTAGCGATTGATGATAAGTTCTCAAAGTTTTACGATGAGAACATAAACACTTATCAACCTCTCTCATTTGTTGATATTGTTCCCCGAGGTGGATGCAACCCTAATGAAGTAGATGACCTAGAAGACCCAAGGCATGAAGTTCAAGGAAAGGGCAAGGCCATTTTGGGTGACCCACTATTTACTAAGGAGAAGAGGCCATTGCCTCATCAGAAAGAGAGCGCCCCCTCGAAGAGAAAAGCTGAGACGCCTCTCTTGCAGTAGGTCACGAAGAAGTCATGCACCAACACTCAAAAGCCCTTTGGAGTAATATTTTGGGTGGTACTTGAACCCCCTCCGACGAGCTCTCCCAGAATGGTGGTGGCAACACAGGCTGAGGAGCAAAGGGATGAAGACGTAGGGCTCGTCAACATGGATGCACCAGATACGAAGGAGAAAGGAGAAGCAGAAGCGCAGCGCCCATCTTCCCCGGCTCCCTTGATCATGGAGCCCAAAGGTACGCAGTCATCTCCTCATTCTTCTTCCCCATCTACATTACCAATTTTTGTAGCCCCGATGTCTGTTTGCTTGACACCTGAAATACCTATTTTAGTGTCAGTTTCAATAGCCCCTGTATCAGGTACGCCTTCATTGCCCCAATCCACATTTCCCAATATTTTAGTTTTCCCAGCATTATCTGTGCCATTATCTGTGTCATCTTCTGTTCCTTCATCCATAACGTTCGAGTCCTTCATGGGAAACCTTAATGCTTTTTCAATCTCTATCGCAGAAGTGAATCCTTTTTCCTGTCACCTCCTCTCACCATGTCTTCAGGGTCTGCTGGTTTCTCAACACCCAAACCTACTTTTTTGCTATAGCAGTCCAGACCCAAGCACCTCTGAGGGTTAGCGCAGTCGCTTCCCCTTTGGCTTCTTAAGCAATATCTAAATTTGAGTCCCATCTCCCACTTCTTCCCTTCACGCTAGTCCTTGGAATAGGCATTCAGGAGTCATTGGAATCTGAGCTAGAAATGACACACCAACTAGCTACCGCGTAGAGCATCCGCCAAGCGTGCAAAAATACAATGCGTTGGCTAAGGGACCACAAAAGGAGAGAAGCACAAGCTCTGGCATAGACTCAGAAGGCTTCTATTATCGACCCAAAGATGATGGAGCTGCATACCATTGAGAAGATCTCGATCGTCCAAAAGCCCTTGGGGGAAATGACCTCGGTTGATTATGCCATTCGCCATACTATAGAAGATGTGGCCAGAATGAACACAACATAAAATATGGGCGATGTCCAAGTTGGCATGGGCTCCATTTACGCTCACGATGAGTATTACAAGGACCACTTCTTCAAAGCGTAGTCCAAAAATGACGAGCTCGAAGAGGCCTTAGCAACGGCAAGAAGGTAGATTGAAGTGTTGGAGTCTAAGTCAAAGAAATAGGTTGAGGTGCTAGAGTCTGAGATTGAGCAGTTGAAGGAATGGGTTCAGTCGCTTGAGGAGGAAAATCTAGAAATGTCCAAGCTATGCGATCACCATATGAGGTCACGTGTCGAGGTGAATTAGGAGATCCAGGTGCTCACTGTCCAAAATAATGAGTTGCAGGCTAAGTTGTCAGAAAGAACGGAGCAGCCTGTTCTTTTCTCTAAGGAGCGCCTGAAGGAGATGTGTCTACAGTTCCTGGGAGAGTTCTCAGCAAGAGCGACAAAGGGAGTTACAGTCTGGGCATTCTTTAGAGAAGCGCATGAGGCAATTGTCGCTGGTAGCCCAATCCTGGAATCCGCTCAAGCAAACATCAATTATTGGTTGGACCTAGCTACACAACTTAGAAAAATTAAATGTGTGCTTGTCCAACTTACCCCTATGAGCGATCTGGCTCAGTCATGGTCAATGGCAAAGACAACTCTACACTACTTCACAAAGGTTGAGCTAGCCAAAAGGGCTCACCTGCTCTCAGACTCCCTTATGCAAGAGCGAGACGTTTCACTGGGATATTTCAATACCTTGGCTAAAATCGGCGTTCCTGGCTTCACTGACCTTGAAGGACCCATTCCATCAGTTGAAGAGTTAGAGCCTGTGTGGGCAACATTCGTTGATAGTGCCTCAGACATTGACACTTGGGAAGTCCCAACTCCTGATGCACAAGTGATTCTTTTCATGGCCAAGTATGCTCAGATCGAGTCTTGTTTATAGGAGTTCGATAGAACACTGGAATTTGTTGATGTTGAGCGCATCGAGACATACCATTGCCTAATCCAAGAGCTTCAGAAGCAATCGACTTTCCCTTTGGAACGATGGGTTGATGCTTTCGCAGTATACAAGCATGTATTCAAGAAGTCTTTGGACCAATATCTCCCTCAGCCACCCAAGCAAGACAAAGAAAAGGAAATGGGAAGTGAATCGGATTCGAAGGCACAAGAGATAGAAGAACAGGAAGAGGAGACGAAAGAAGAATCAGAGGATGGAGAAGACAAAGAGAAAGAGCCCAGCAGCAGTGAAGAAAAATTAGAGGAGCAGTCCGAAGACTCTGAGAGTAAGGAGGACTCTACTACCCAAGAATAAAGGCCTGGGATCTTCACATTGAGGCAGGCTCAATGCCCCGTGAGTCGCCAGATGTGTTGACAATTTTTCCACACCTTGTTAAAATTCGTATTGTATACATTTTTGAGACCATTCATTGTAAAACTTCTCTTTTTCCATAAAAAATGGTTAAGATGTTGTTATGTTGTTGTGCTTTCACCGACTATCTCTTCTGGTTTAAAACTGTATTTTGTTGCATTATGTGGTTCCTCTTCTTTTCTGTACTTTTTCCTACATTTTCTGTACTTTTCCTTGTTATGTTGCATGCAAAATTGTGAACGTTTTAGCATGGGCAATGTTCTGATAATTTCTCTTCCTTCCTTTTGTCTTTAAATCCTCTCTTTTCATATCTGCACATATGGTTGTAATTTCCAGCACTTAGGCGCTTGGGTACGTTTTTTCGGTTGAGTTATAAAATCGCTCCGATAGTGAGTAAAGATAGGCAAAATGGCTAAGTATGGAAAAGGAAACTTGAACATAGTCAGAACTGCAGTGCTCCACTCCTGGGGTGCATTCTCAAAGTGCTCCACCCATGGAGCGACACTCTAAATGGTAGAAACAAGTATAAAAAATACCAAGTGTAAGAAGTCAGGGGCGGTCAAAGCGCAAAGTGCTCCACTACTGGAGCGAAGCCTCAAGGTGCTCCACCAGTGGAGCGAACTTCAAAGCGAAGGCAAAACAAAGTGAGAACAGGTTAAAACATTGGTGCAAAAGACAACTCCTAAAGGGGTCAACATATGGTCAAAATGCAAAGTGCTCCACTAGTGGAGCGCCTCTCCCAAGCGCTCCACCAGTGGAGCGAAGAGTCAGCAAGGCATAAAGATTATGAGAAAAGAGCACTAAGAGTGCGGTAAAAGAAGTCAAATGGTCAAATCATAAAGCACTCCACAAGTGGAGCGCCTCTCCAAAGCGAAGGGATTAAGAGAAGACGAGGCAAAAAAGGGTCAATTCGATCAAAGCGCAAAGCGCTCCACTAGTGGAGCGCCTCTCCAAAGCGCTCCACTAGTGGAGCGAATTTCAAGCAAAGGCATTAAGAGAGGGTAAATTTGGTTAAGTTTTTTAGCAAGGAAGTCAATGACTTGGTTAAAAGGCCAAGTGCTCCACAAGTGGAGCGAAGGTTCCAAGCACTCCACTCATGGAGCGAAAGGCCCAGGTGCTCCGATTATGGAGCGAAGTTCCTGACAGACTTCAAATGCAGTGCAAACTACCCGAAATCACCATGAAACTACCCAGAGCTATCAGGGACTGTTGTAAATCAACCATTGACCATTCAAACCGACTCCAAGCTGCATTCTAAAAAACCGAATTGACTATTTCAAGTCATTGTCGAAACCTTCTGCCTTTAATACTCAGTTATCTGTAAGGCTAAATTGATTGTTTCAAGTCATCACCGGGATCAAATCTACCTGTCACGGGAGTGGTTGGGCATTAATGTTTTAAGCGATAGAATTCTTCTATAAAATCTGGCTTCTTCTCTGTAACCAAGGATGGACAACTTCTGCTAGAGAAGCAACTTTGTACTTTGAAATTTGCTTTCGAAATACAGACTTCTGGTTTCGGTTTTGAGTTTTCTATCTTTGTGTATGACTTCTATTCTATAATTTCTATCAAAGTTAGTCTCTCTACCGCACAGTTTAATTCTGTTTTCTAGATTTCGCTGTTAATAGAGGACTAATCCCTGGAATACTTGTTGGAGTTTATACAGTTCTGAAGATTTAATACTGATTTTTGTTAAAAGTCTATTGTTTTGATTGTTGTTGGTTCAAGTAGTTAGGTTGTCTATCGTGCTTCCTGTCCATCACCCCGTATTTCTGGATTTTTAGCCTTTTCCCATTCCTTTCAGTTATTTTATTCCTTTTAGTATCTTCCTAACCCTTATCTCAAAACCCCATTTTTATTTTTGAAACCAACCCTACTGGAGATTGCCATGGAGGACATTCCTTTCCTTCGGGCATTCAATGCTTGGCAGCGGGCCTAGGGCGCTGCAGACTTAGAAAATTTGTATCTAGGCCGGTTTGATTGCCAACAGGACATAGCCTCAAGGGCCAATTTGTAGGTTGTGGAACTAATTCGTTGTAATACCTAGTAGGGTCCATAGTATTTGGCAACTAGTTTTTGGCATCGGTGGAGTTTGAGTGATGACTATTTATAGGGTTGTAGGTGAAGAAAATCCATATCCCCCACTTCAAATTTGTGCTCAAAATAGTGTTGATCAGCTTGTTGATACATACATTTCTAGGCCAATTCAAGATTCATCTTAAGTTGTCAAAGGACAGTGGCATGTTGGTTGAGAGTGGTATCTATAGCATGAACCTTGGAGTTTCCTAGAATGTAGGAGAAGCTTGTTGATTGAGGATAACTATATACTGCTTCAAAGGGTGTGATCTTGATCATGATGTGATATGAATTATTATACCACCATTTGGCCAAGCAAAGCCACTTCATCCACCATGAAGTATGTTTGGATGTAATGCAATTAAAGTATATTTTCAAGCATTTGTTAACAATTTCTATTTGGCCATCTATCTATGGATAGGCTAAACTCATTTTGAGTCGAGTTCCCTACAACTTAAATAGTTCCTACCAAAAATGACTAGTAAAGGTAGGGTATTTGTTTGAAAAAAGAGATGTGAACATACCATGAAGGCAAAATATGGAGTCTAACAAGATTTGGGCTACAATTGAGGTTGTGTGGGGATGGAATAAGGAACAAAAATGGGCATACTTTATGAGATGATCCACTACCACCAGAATAATTTATTTTCCTCCCAACTTGGGTAACCCTTCAATACAATCCATGCAAATATATACCCATACTTAGTCTAGAATTGGTAAGGACTGAAGGGTTCCATGGGAACACACAATTTCTCCTTTCATTATTTGGCACATGTCACATTCAGCCACAAAATTTTGAATATCCTTCTTCATTCCCTTCCAAAATAAAGTATGTTTGGTGCTTTTATAAGATTTGAGAAGCCTAGAATATCCCGTTGTTGGTGAGGTATGCATTTCCTTCAAGATGAATTCTCACATTTGTAAGGTTTGGGGAATAACAAGTCGCTTACAATATCTCAAATCTTGTCCATCCTAAGTATATCTTGGGTATGAGTTAGGTTTTTGTTTTTTTTTTAATTTTGGTGATCAAATTTTGCAAGCCTAAATCCTTGGCCATTTATTCTCTAATATAATTAATCCATTGAGGGATTGGTGAAGAGATAGCATTTAACATACTTTGATCTTTAAACTATCGGGATAGTGCATCATCCACAATATTATCCTTTCCTTTTATATATGTGATTTCATAATCATAGTCCATCAATTTGGAAACTCATTTTTGTTGTTTAGATATGGCTACCCATTGTTCCAAGAAGTACTTAAGACTTTGGTTGTCGATTTTGATTGAAAAGTTATGCCCAATGAGATATGACCTCCAATGATTAGCAACATCTAAGATTGTTAACATATCCTTTGCATAAGTAGATTTACCCAAATTTTACCCTAAAAGTGTTTTACTAGTGAAGGCCAATGGTCTTGCTTCTTGCATCAACACGATCCTGATTCCATTGCCCGAAGGATCACTTTTAATTACAAAGGGTTTAGAAAAATTATGCATTACTAACACTGGGGTGGTTGTCATGGCTTGATTAAATTCATTGAAATCCTTCTCTACTTGTTTTAACCAAATAATTATTTTTCAACATGGTTGTTAAAGGAGTTGCTATTTTTCATGGTTTTATACAAATTTACGATAATACCCTTAAAGAACACAAGCTTATACTGAGAGGGGGGTGAACAAGTATAAGACCACTTTTTACTTTTCTTTACTCAAACAATATTATCCAATATATCAATGCAATGTCAACAATAGTAATCAAAGCAATGCACAAATCACCACACACAATAGAGACACCAATTTAACGTGGTTCACCCAATGTGGGCTACTCCATGGAGAAAATATTTCACTAAAATTTTCTCAACAAATCTCTTGGGAATCCTTCCCTATTACAATGTTTATGGACCTCTATCCAAAGGAGACACCAATCCCCTAATCAAGTTTATGGGCACCAACCCACAGGAGACACCAATCTCCTTAGCTAGTTTGTGGATCTCTATCCATAGGAGAACTCCTTCTCCTCTGCTCTAGTTGGTGATCCTCTAGAAGACTACTGCCTCCACTACTCTGGCTTGTGGATCTCTCTCCACTGAAGACTCCTATCCTCACTCAGAAGATCTCTGTCCTCACTACCCTGGCTAATGGATCTCTATCCACTAGAGACTACTATCCTCTGCTCTATCACCTCCAAAGCTTGCTCTCAACTCTATCTCAAATCTACACTAAACATAGTCCTTCGATCTAGCACAAATATTCTCAATATCTATCTCAAATATACACTAAACATAGTCCTTCAGTCTAGCACAAATATTCTCAATCTCTATCTCAAATATACACTAAACATAGTCCTTTGGTCTAGCACAAATCTGCTCAATATCTGTCTCTGGTCTAGCACAAACCTATCCTCAAATATACACCAAACTCTATCCTCAAATTATCCTCAAGCCTTAACACAAAGCTTGATCCAATCACAAATCAACTCTGCTAGATCTGCCCCAAACCTTAACTCAAGGTTTGAACAAATCAATCAATCAAATCTGCTCTTCAAGTCTTCTCAAATACTTACCTCAAATCTTCCAATTAAGTCTTCCACAAAAGCTTACACTAATATATCCACAAGTCTTCACCAAGACTTACCTCAAATATTCTCAACAAGTCCTCACTAGAACTTGTCCAATCTGCTCAACAAGTCTTCACCAAGACTTACCTCAAATCTGCATTGTAAGCTTCCACAAAAGCTTACACAAATCTATCCTTAAGTCCACTCTAGGACTTACTCAAATCTGCTCACTAGCTTTCACAAAAGCTTATTCAAATCAACTCAATCTATCACAGAAAACCTCTTCAATCACACAAACAAGTTTCACACAGAATATTGTTTTAATCTCACAGAAACATATAGAGAATGGTTAGAGACTCAATATGTTTCACACTCACAACAATACTTAATCACTTTCAAACTCTCTTGTTTAACCACAGAAACATATGGAGAATGGTTAGAGACTCAATATGTTTCACTCTCACACAACACTCAATCACTTCCAAACTCTCTTCAAATCAATTAAGAATAAAGAACAATTTGTTTCACAGAACTTGAACTATCACTCCAACACTCTCAATCAACTATGCTCAATCAACTCCACTCAACCAATCACTCAATGAAACACAACTTGCTTACAAACCCTAAACAAGTGTTTCACAATACTTTCAACAACTCACACTATGAATCTCAATCCTTGACTCAAGATGATTCCTAATTCACATAACAATGATACTCATGTTCTTTTCACAAACCCTAATCATGCACATGAAGGTTTACTCAAATATTTCCAACAATGCTTATCAAACAACCTCACATAACAATGATACTCATGATATTTCACAAACCCTAGTTCAAGATAGTTCTCAATTTCTCACTCAAATGTTCTCACAAACATTCACCAATCATGCATATGAAAGCTTACTCAACAATGCTTATCAAACAAACCTTTTCACTCCAACTTAGCATTCATAACATTCAACCCAACAATATTTCACTCACAAGGAAGATATGCCCATACCTTTTTCTTGATGGAGAAATGACCTCAAAACCTGTCTCAATCACAATCAACCTCTTTGCCAATCTCAATGGTTAGATATCAAAAATCTATCCTCAATTATTTCCTTCAAATATTTCACCATACAAAAATTATTAATTCTCAATTACACCTTATAATCTCCAACTTTATCAAATAAAGATTTCACCCATTCAATTTCACAATAACCCCTTTCAAAAATTTAATGCATGAAACAATCCAAACACTACTTATGTCTCCCTACTCAATATTGCATTTTTCAAATAATTAACTTTATAAAACAATGCAATATATTTTTAACCTTCAATAAAATATTTCTCACTTTCTCTAAGGTAAAAATTAATTACCTTACCCTTTTAACTCCCTAAGCACTTTAACAAAACCAAATAACCCACGTGCTAATAATTTTCCTCTTCACACTATAGTCCAAGCGCAAAAATAAACCATGCGCTTTGAGCGCCACCAACGACCTTAGGCAATGCAAAATTTAATTAAAAAATTAAATACCTCCTTGTGTGCTCCCATGGGATTCGATCCCTGGTCGAAGCGCCTATACGCCTTAGCCATGGCTCCCTTACCGCGTGAGCTAAGCGCTCACATGGGAGTCAAAGGTGCCTAGGGCGCTTTGACTCTCCTTGCCCACCAAAAGCCAAAAAGGCTTTGTCCCACGTCATCGAGAATCGAACGCAGCACCTCTGTGTTCCAAACACTTTACACACCTCGGATTCACCACTAGCCCAACCGTTGGTTGGTGTTTAGCCTTTCACCTTAATCGCTTTGACTTCCATAAATTTTGAGGGCAAATAAAAATTATAATCTTTGTCCTTTGCTTGCTCATGAAATATTCACCTTCACTCTAAATCGCATGCATTAATAATTTTGGAGACTTACCTTTTAGGGGTAAGTGCTATGGTATTTATACCATATGCCTTCCTTTTTCCAACGTCGGAGAATATAAAATTTGAATTCATTTTGGCACCCAACCCAACTTTGGGTTATGAAAATATTATTTTTATAAATAAATTTATAATATAAATATTATAAATTATTTATAAACTACCTTAGGCATAATTAAACTTTTAATATTATAATAAAATATTATAATATTATTTCCATTGGGCCTAGGTGTTTTCCTCTTTCACCCTTAGACATTTTATGACCACCTTTAATATTATAATAATAAATATTATAATATTATTTCCTTTAGGCCTTTTCTTCAAGGTATTTAACCGTCCTTTTGACCAATCATCTGGAGCTCTTAGACCAAATCTCTTGGGCTTAAAATATAAATATTTTAACCCTTCTTTTGCCAAGTCCTGCACTGATTCCTGACATTGACTCTTGACATCAATGACAACACAACTAACTCAAAATTTCCAACAATCTCCCCCTTTGTCATTGATGGCAACCTCTTTTTTTACCAAACCTTTTTCTTCTTTCAAAACTGCTCCCCCTGACTGAATGCTCTCCCCCTAACTCAAATCTCTCCCCCTTTGACATCAATGGCAAAGGGCCACCTTTGGGGCTTGGGGCTAAGAATGAGACTCTTAGCTTAGCCCCTCCCCCACCTCCTCTTGAGGTGGTTAATTCTGGGGTGGGAGTATCTCTACTCCCAACATGCACTGATCTTTACCTTTGTCCACTTTCTTCCTCAACTGATCCTTTTGATTCCTCTAAATATTCATGTTCCTGCTTATCTCTAGAATTTTTCTCTACACCACTTTGTTGTATGCCCATCATTATTACACTTATAACACTTAATGTTGTTATTCCTTAAAGGTGCAAATATCTTGGGGTTTCTCCTAGTGAAGCCATATCCATTCCTATCATGAACCCTACAATTTACTACCTTGTGACCAAACTGATTACAAGAGTAGCAATACCCTTGAAAGAGATACATATTTCTGAAATTCCCATATTCTTATCTTTCATGTGTCCTACAATGTGTAGCCTTGTGCCCAAACCTATGACATGAGAAGCATCATCCATTGAAATTACCTTGCCTTGACCTCATTGGTCTCTTAGTCTCTTTTACCCTATGTTGTTTCATGTTCCATCTGTTCCTCATTTGTGCATTGTTCCTTTCCTTGTTGAACTTTCTATTGTCCAACTCATCCTCAGAAGTCTCACTTTCTCTTACACTCTCTTATTCTGAAGCTTCTTCTTCTTTGGAGCTTGAGATTGACTCCTCTCCTTGTTTTCTTTGTACCTATTCAAAACCAAGACCTATCTTGTTTGATGAAGATCTTTGTACCTTGATAATCTTATCCAAGTTCTTTGAGCTTCTCCCAAACCTGTGTAGCTTATCTTTAGACTCTTTTACTTCCTTCCTTAGTGAAGCTACTTCATGCTCTAACCTTTCACATTCTAAAACCTTAGCTTCTAACTTCTCTTTAAATTTCCTTGTCTTAGCTATTGAGTTGGTTAGATCCTCTATAAGCTTTCCTTTCTCTTCATCACATTCTTGAAATTGAAGCTTGAGTTTTGAGTTCTGCTTTCTTACCTTCCTTAATGCATCAAGGGCAGAAATAAGCTCACCCTCAAGATCAACTTCTCCTTTCTCTGATTCTTCCTCTATTTGTTTACCTTTGAGATCATCTTCATTCCTTTATGATTTATTTCCACTAGAAGCACTTCCTTCTTCTTCTATTACCATAAGAAGACTTTCTTCTTCTAGACCTTCAATAGCATCCTCATATTCATCATCACTGAAACTGAATCCATTCCTTGTACAACTATCTTCAAGATGACCAAAGTTACCACATCTAAAACACTTGAGAATCATTGGTGACCTATTTCTAACCACTTATTTTTCTTCTACCAAAAATAGAATTTCATCTTCATCATTATTTGAGGAACTTTCATCACTATCACTTGAACTCTTACCTACCTTGTCTGCATAGAAACTCTTCTTATGCCTTTGGAAAAACTTCTTTCCTTGCTTGCCTTGTCCATCCCTACTTTTCTTTTGGTACCTATATTTTCTTGTTTCCCTATTCTTATGATCCTATTTTTCTTCATCATTGCTATTTCTAGCCTCTGGACAATCAGATGCATAGTGACCATATTTTCCATAATTGAAACATCTAACTGATTTTGTACCTTTATACTTTCTTGAGTCCTTGTTCCTTCTGCCATAATTTGCTTCTTCATCACTGGATGACTCATTGCTTGAATCTGACTTCTTACCCTTTGTCTTCTTAGTAACTTTGAAGGTTGCTTCTTTTTGGGGAATAGGTTCCTCTTTTATTCTCATCTCAAAAGCTGTGAGAATTCCATGTAATTCATCCCTTGTCAAAATTTCAATATCTTTTGACTCTTCTATAGCTGAAATATTTTCACTATACCTTTTTGGGAGTGACCTTAAAATCTTATCACAAACATCTATTTCTTCAACTTTAAGCCCAAGTCCTTGCATGGAGTTAACAACCTCATCCACATGAAGTAGATATGCAACAATGTTTTCCTCTTCCTTCATATTTAGGTCTTCAAATGTTCTCTTGTAATTTTACAACTTTACCCTTTTGACCTTTTTGTCTCCCTCATATATACCTTTCAATTTATCCCAAATTTCCTTTGCTGATGTGCAATGCATAACCTTTATAAACTTTGTTTCATGCAAACCCTTTAAAATTCCATTCATTGCCTTTGAATTATTCAGATGTAGGAGCTTACCATATTTATCTGTAGGTGGAGTAGTTGGTGGTATGTATCCATTCTCAACTGCTTCCCATATTTCATTTCCAAGTGCCATTAGGTGAATCTTCATTCTCATACTCCAAAGTACATAATTGTTCCCATCGAACAATGGTGCTGAATTCCCTGAAGATCCATTCTGAGAATCCATCTGTGTTCTTGTGAGCTTTTCCTTCAAGCTATTAAACTCTTTCGAAGGAACCCACTCTGATACCAATTGAAGAACACAAGCTTATACTGAGAGGGGGGTGAACAATATAAGACCACTTTTTACTTTTCTTTACTCAAACAATATTATCCAATATATCAATGCAATGTCAACAATAGTAATCAAAGCAATGCACAAATCACCACACACAATAGAGACACCAATTTAACGTGGTTCACCCAATGTGGGCTACTCCATGGAGAAAATATTTCACTAAAATTTTCTCAACAAATCTCTTGGGAATCCTTTCCCTATTACAATGTTTATGGACCTCTATCCAAAGGAGACACCAATCCCCTAATCTAGTTTGTGGGCACCAACCCATAGGAGACACCAATATCCTTAGCTGGTTTATGGATCTCTATCCATAGGAGAACTCCTTCTCCTCTACTCTAGTTGGTGATCCTCTAGAAGACTACTACCTCCACTACTCTAGCTTGTGGATCTCTCTCCACTAAAGACTCATATCCTCACTCAGAATACCTTTATCCTCACTACCCTAGCTAATGGATCTCTATCCACTAGAGACTATTATCCTCTACTCTATCACCTCCAAAGCTTACTCATCAGCTCTATCTCAAATCTACACTAAACACATCCTTCTCTAACAAATTCTCATTTTCTTACTAAACACAATCCTTCAGTCTAGCACAAATTATACTCAATATCTATCTCAAATATTACACTAAACACAGTCCTTTGATCTAGCACAAATATACTCAATATCTATCTCTATTCTAGCACAAACCTATCCTCAAATCTACACCAAACTCTATCCTCAAATCTATCCTCAAGCCTTAACACAAAGCTTGATCCAATCACAAATCAACTCTACTAGATCTACCCCAAACCTTAACTCAAGGTTTGAACAAATCAATCAATCAAATCTACTCTCAAGTCTTCTCAAAGACTTACCTCAAATATATCCATAAGTCTTCCACAAAAACTTACACTAATCTATCCACAAGTCTTCACCAAGACTTACCTCAAATATTCTCAACAAGTCCTCACTAGAACTTGTCCAATATGCTCAACAAGTCTTCACCAAGACTTACCTCAAATATATTGTAAGCTTCCACAAAAGCTCACACAAATTTATCCTTAAGTCCACTCTAGGACTTACTCAAATCTTCTCACTAGCTTTCACAAAAGCTTATTCAAATCAACTCAATCTATCACAGAAAACCTCTTCAATCACACAAACAAGTTTCACACAAAATCTTGTTTTAATCTCACATAAACATATAGAGAATGGTTAGAGACTCAATATGTTTCACACTCACAACAATACTTAATCACTTTCAAAATCTCTTGTTTAACCATAGAAACATATAGAGAATGGTTAGAGACTCAATATGTTTCACTCTCACACAACACTCAATCACTTCCAAACTCTCTTCAAATCAATTAAGAATAAAGAACAATTTGTTTCACAGAACTTGAACTATCACTCCAACACTCTCAATCAACTATGCTCAATCAACTCCACTCAACCAATCACTCAATGAAACACAACTTGCTTACAAACCCTAAACAAGTGTTTCACTACACTTCCAACAACTCACACTATGAATCTCAACCTTGACTCAAGATGATTCCCAAATTCACATAACAATGATACTCTTCTTTCACAAACCCTAATCATGCACATGAAGGTTTACTCAAATATTTCCAACAATGCTTATCAAACAACCTTACATAACAATGATACTCATGATTTTCACAAACCCTAGTTCAAGATAGTTCTCAATCTCTCACTCAAATGTTCTCACAAACATTCACCAATCATGCATATGAAAGCTTACTCAACAATGCTTATCAAACAAACCTTTTCACTCCAACTTAGCATTCATAACATTCAACCCAACAATATTTCACTCACAAGGAAGATATGCCCATACCTTTTTCTTGATGGAGAAATGACCTCAAAACCTGTCTCAATCACAATCAACCTCTTTGCCAATCTCAATGGTTAGATATCAAAAATCTATCCTCAAATATTTCCTTCAATATTAATTCAACAATACACAAATTATTAATTCTCAATTACACCTTATAATCTCCAACTTTATCAAATAAATATTTCACCCATTCAATTTCATAATAACCCCTTTCAAAAATTTAATGCATGAAACAATCCAAACACTACTTATGTCTCCCTACTCAATATTGCATTTTTCAAATAATTAACTTTATAAAACAATGCAATATATTTTTAACCTTCAATAAAATATTTCTCACTTTCTCTAAGGTAAAAATTAATTACCTTACCCTTTTAACTCCCTAAGCACTTTAACAAAATCCAAATAACCCACGTGCTAATAATTTTCCCTCTTCACACTATAATCCAAGTGCAAAAATTAAACTATGCGCTTTGAGCGCCACCAACGACCTTAGGCAATGCAAAATTTAATTAAAAATTAAATACCTCCTTGCGTGCTCCCCATGGGATTCGATCCCTGGTTGAAGCGCCTGCAATGCCTTAGCCATGGCTCCCTTGCCGCGTGAGCTAAGTGCTCATATGGGAGTCAAAGGTGCCTAGGGCGCTTTGACTCCTCCTTGCCCACCAAAAGCCAAAAAGGCTTTGTCCCACATCATCGATGGGAATCGAATGCAACACCTCTACGTTCCAAATACTTCGCACACCTCGGATTCACCACTAGCCCAACCGTTGGTTGGTGTTTAGCCTTTCCACCTTAATCGCTTTGTCTTCCATAAATTTTGGGGGCAAATAAAAATTATAACCTTTGTCCTTTGCTTGCTCATGAATATATTTTGCATTCACTCCAAACTCGCATGCATTAATAAATTTGGAGACTTACCTTTTAGGGGTAAGTGCTATGGTATTTATACCATATGCCTTCCTTTTTCCAACGTCGATGGAGAATATAAAATTTGAATTCATTTTGGTGCCCAACCCAACTTTGGGTTATGAAAATATTATTTTTATAAATAAATTTATAATATAAATATTATAAATTATTTATAAACTACCTTAGGCATAATTAAACTTTTAATATTATAATAAAGTATTATAATATTATTTCCATTGGGCCTAGGTGTTTTCCTCTTTCGCCCTTAGACCTTTTTTGACCGCCTTTAATATTATAATAATAAATATTATAATATTATTTCCTTTAGGCCTTTTCTTCAGGGTATTTAACCATCCTTTTGACCAATCATCTGGAGCTCTTAGACCAAATCTCTTGGGCTTAAAATATAAATATTTTAACCCTTCTTTTGCCAAGTCCTGCACTGATTCCTGACACTGACTCTTGACATCAATGACAACACAACTAACTCAAAATTTCCAACAACCCCGTGAGTCCTAAAAATACTTGAAGGCCCTTGAGGGTGTGAGGTTTTGGCCATTCTTGAACAACCTGAATCTTTTTAGCATAAACTTTATCTCAATATTTGGAGACAATGTGATACAAATACTCCACTTCTTGAAACCCAAAATAACACTTAGACCTCTTGGCATAAAGTTGATTCTCAGACAAAAGTTGTAGAGCCTGATTCAAATGTATGAGGTGTTCCTCCCAAGAGTGGCTATAAATCAAAATATCATCAAAGAAAACTAGAATAAATTTGTGAAGGAATGGGTAAAAGACCTTATTCATGAGGCTCTAAAATGTTGATGGTGCATTAGTTAGGCCAAAGGGCATGACCAAAAATTCATAATGGCCCTCATGAGTTTGAAATGTTGTTTTGGGAATATTTGCCTCCTCGAGCCTTATCTTATGATAACTTAAGCAGAGATCCAACTTGGAGAAAAAAATTGCACCATGTAGCTCATCCAACAATTCATCGATCATTGGAATATAAAATTTGTCCTTAATAGTGAGCTTATTGAGCTCATGAAAATCTACACACAACCATCATGTCTCATATTTCTTTCTAACCAATAACACTGGACAAGAATAAGGACTATCACTAGGTTGAATTACCTCTGCTTTTAGTAACTCTTGTACCAGCTTCTTAATTTTTGACTTAAGTGCATGTGGATACTAGTAGGGTTTGATGTTAGGTTGGCAACTACTTGGTACTAACGGTATTGCATGATCATGGGACCAATGTGGAGGTAATTTTGTCAGTTCCATAAAAACTACATCATGCTTAGTCAAAATGAGTTGCAAATCATCTTGGGGCTTGTCTTCTTCTAAAATTTGTTTGTTCAATTGAAAATAATTGAGCTACGACCCCATGTGTGGATTTTTTAACTTCTCCATACAACTTGAACTGATAATCTATGATCTTATTGGTGAACCATGAAGAGTGTAGGACTTTTTTATTTTGTGAGAATTGTATCTATAATTCAACAAAGTTCTAGGCTATTGTTCCCGAGGTACTTAGCCATTGTGCTCCTAGCACATCACATCCTCCCAGTTGAAGAGCAAACATATTAGTTTTGAGTCCATAGTCCCCTATCTTCAACTTAAAATTGTGTCATTTACCCTTACAAGGTAATGTTCCTCCATTTGCCACCATAACTTCAAAGGAGTTACAAGCATGTATGTAACTGTTTGCTTGCTTGGCTACTCGAGGATCAATAAAATTATGCGTACTACATGAATTGATGAGAATTATAATACATTACCCGTTGAATAATCCTACTACCTTCATCATCTAAGGGGTCAAGATTCTTGCAAGTGCATGGACAAAGATCTCTGGTTGTGGTTATTCCTATGTTTTACCCTAATATTGAGGTTGTTCCTCTTATGGTGCTACTTATTCATCAAGTGGTTCATTCCTTATTGATTCATTCACATCCAACAAAAATAACTTCTATTGGATGCATTATGCCCTAACGAATAATTCTTATCACAATTATAACATAAGCCTTGTGTTCGAAGGGCATCCATTTTCTCTATAGTCAGGGTAGACTTATTGCTAGTATTTAATGTAAACTTGGAGGGAAATATGGATTTGGTCTGTGGGAATTTGGATAATCGTGTTTGGGACAAAAATTCGTCTGCTAATCTCATCAATCATATGGCTTACATCATAGATTGTGGTTTGAACATTTTTACCTCAGCCTTAATATCATCTTTCAATCCACTGATAATATAGCTCTGAAAAATTTGGTCAATGCTCATGTAAAGCCCTTATACTCACTAGGGCCAAAATGAGTGAGTAATTGGGACTCAAAGTCTTCCCAAGAGGGGTCTGGAGTTGTGTTTTATAACCATTGATATCATTGTAGGGCCTCAAATTCAAAGTTAAAAGATGCCATGGTGATCCAAAAATATTGGGGTACATTACGAAGTTTGAAAAACTAATATGCTCAACACAACCAACCATCAAAGTCCTTTCTATTAAACTTATAAAAGTATAATTTATGCATCTTAAATGGGGTATCTATGTCAAAAATAGAATGATAGGCTTATTTCTCTTTATTGACTTGTTTCACCTTATTGCCTGAACTACCACTTGGTATTTTAGTGTTAAGATGCTCAAACACCTTTGGGCCTTCCCTTAATCGCTCTTCAACCCCTAGGATTATTTCTTTAAGTTCAATTTTGGATTTAATCTAGTCATTTCTTATAACCTGCATTTGGTTTTTCATCTATTTAACTTCTTGTCCGATGTGGGATATTTGGCCTTATAGGTTATCAAGTGTGTGATTTAATTCCTCTATATAGTGGCTTTGTTCTAACTCCTTATGTGCTCCTCTAGTTCCTCCAACCATATATGTATGATTTGGACCACTCCCAGTGACTTACTAAAATTAGAAGTGTTGATTCAGGAATTACTATTTTTAGTAATGGGCTAGAAAAAGTGTTTGGTGCTATATATCAAAATGATTAGCTCGAAAAGATAAATACAATGGGCTAGGTCTCACAATGACTTTTTTTGAACCCTAGAAAATGTGCATGGAGGCTATATATCAAAATGATCAACTCGACGAGACAATTGCAACGAGCCCACAAACATGTTTTTTGGCACCTTAGATTTTTTTCTAGGGAAGTGATGTCTTCCAAGTGTTTGTTTTTCTCTTAGATTCTTGGTTCTCTCAAAAAATTAACTTTTGTCTAACACCCCTTAAACAAGCTCTGCAATATCCAATATTGACAATTGTTTTGTCTAACTCTATAAACCAATAACTATTTTGTCTAACTTTGTATTACTATTACTGATACCTAACTATTACTAATAGATCCTATCAGGACTCTTACTGATTTTGTAACTGATAATTGCACCACAAACTCTGTTTGGACTGTTATTGATTGATATCTAACTGTTACTAATAGACCCTATCGTGACTATTATTCTCTCCACTAGTTTTTCTATTGTTTATTTTTGTTTAGTCAATTTTGTGAGTGTAGTCTTCTCAGTATGCTCAATTTATGTGGTGGGGTTTTTGACATTCTAGATAAACAGAAACATGGTACTCTAAGCTAGGGTGTATGTACTATCGATAGCTCTCTTTTATATTGCAACAATGAATGATAGTGCTTGGGTCAATATTTAGGCCACTACTCAAAGAAGATTCCACACATACCCTTGAGCACACTACCCACCTCTCTAATAGTATGAGAGGGTGATCTTCCTAAATGTTGTGTTTTGTGCACTATGAAAAATACACAATCAAAAATCTTCCTAAGGCTAAAGGTTTCTCCTAATCCTAAGGGGGTCTCTTGATATACCTGAAGATATGTGGGAGCTCAATTCCATATATAGGTGTTGTCTAAGGTCTGGGTATTGGAGCCTGATCGCCCCTCATTTCACTAGACTCTTTACAACAATCTAGTTTAGCTAATAACAATAGCACCTCCATTATATTTTAAAACCCCTAGCACAGGGCTTAGAACCTCAAAAACTAAAATAGGAAAAAAAAAGACTAATTTCTTTTTAATAAGAAAACAAGCAAAAAATGGAAAAATTACACCTAACAGTCAAAGTGGCCAGGTGAGAATTATCGCAATCATAGTGGAACATGGCCCTAGAAAGTGCTCTAATACCACTTGTTAAGAACCTTCTAATTAAAATAAGCACATTCACATAAATATTGCAATAAAAAAAAATTCATAAAAGAACAAAATATTGCAATATGAAATGTAAATGCAAATATATATATATATATATATATATATATATATATATATATATATCTCACAAATCACAATACAAAATCATAGACCTCTTCGAGGGGGCAACCTCCTTCAATAATTTCCTTCAAGAGTTGGCTTACATAGAATCTTCTACCAATAAACAGTTACATCTTTTATAATGGTTACATGAAATGGCCCCACTTGTCTAGGTGCCTCAAATGCCACATACCATTACAAAATATCATTATAATAGGGTCCTTGCATTGGAAAGGGGGTCATTACATAATAATGTTAGAATGGGGTCCTAACATGGGATCAAGTTGTGGACCCAATCCATAGATTATGAAAACATATATTTTAGATATAGATGTCATGAGGTGGGGCATATTGATAGAAACATATGTAGAAAACCACAAGAGAAACTTACAAATGGATATAGATTTGGATAGTTTTCAACTTCCAAAAAATAGGTCCAACAGTTGAAAGTACATAAACAATGGAAACCAATAAGGAAGAATGTTAGAAGAAATAACAATTTTTTTGAGGCTTTAGCCTATGAAGAAAAAGCAAATTAGAGCTTAAAGGACATGGTAAAACATGATCAAAATATTAACAATGAATCATCTATTCAGTATAATCCTAATTTAGAGATGAACATTCCCCCTTAACCTAAGGAATGTGCCTCATGAGATTTTGAAGACTCTTGATGGAATATAAGAGGTGTTAATGCCCCCTTAAAGCAGAGATGTATTAGGGAGCTTTGTCTAAGTAATAAGCATGATATTCTTTGTAACCAAGAAACTAAAATGACAAAGGAAGAAGTTTCCAAAACAATGAAAGAAATATGAGCAAGATGTAAATGGGATGTTATGGATTCTGAAGGAGTAGCAAGGGGAATTCTAACATGTTGGAATCATGTTAGAACCTCCTGTGGAACCATTCATAAAACTAGGCATTGGATAACTTCAATAGTCACAGGCTACTTCGCAAATATTTGTTTTATCCTTATCAATGTTTATGGACATACAATGCAGTCAATAAGATTAGAAGTATGGAGTGGGATTGAAGCCTTTATGAGAAGTAAAGACCAAAAAAATGGATTTATGATCAAAGGAGATTTTAATGCCATAACCAAGCTGAATAAAAATTTTGTGGGAATTAGGAAAATTACCCAAAGTATAAGAGATTTCTCAAGTTTAATTCAAAACAATAATCTATGGGAGGTTGAGTTTGAAGAGGACAAAACCTAATATCAAAAAACTTAGACAGATGCATACTCTCAAATCATTAGCTAGATGAAGGGACTCGTGCTAAACTTAATACCTTAACAAGGATTGGAATAAGAGTGAAAACAGTGGTAAGTGAATTCAAAAAATATCATATTTTAAATATGAGATGTAGGAAGACCATCCTTAATTTGTTGATATGATAGCACAAATGTGGAATACTTCAATAAACGATGGGTTGTATATACTTCCAAAACAAATTAAATCAATGACATCTAAATTAAAAGAATGGAACAAGAACACTTTTGGAAACATTTTTAAGAAAGAACTAAAATAGAAACTTTCAAAATTCCAAAAAGGTGAGCATAATAATCTAAGCTCAAAGGAAAGGGAGTTGCTTAGTGAATATCATAATATTTGAGTAAGGAAGAAATTTTTTGGAGATTAAAATCGAGACAGACTTGGTTAAAATAAGGAGATAAAAATATAGTTTTTTCATAGGATGGCAATAGTACAAAGATCAACATCCATAATTAGTAGAATTAAATCGATAGAAGGGGTTTGGATTGAAGACCAGAGTGAAATAAAAAAGGATTAGAGAAGTTTGAAGTTATTAATGATAAACTACTACAAGAACTACCTTCAATTATAATAGATGAAGATGCTAGGAAAATGATGGAGCCTATTACTTTGGAAATTCATTTAGGTCTTTTCTTTTTTTATAAGGATAAATCCCCCGGTCCAAATGGGATCTCTACAACATCCTATCAACATAATTGAGATATAATGAAAGATTCTTTATTGGTGGCAGTGGAACAATCTAGGATAAAACAATACATACCTTATAAAATAAATGCAACATATCTTACCCTAATTCCAAAAAAGAAGGATGTAGAATTGTTTGATTCTTTTAGGCCCATAAGCCTATGTAATATGACATAAAATAATCTCCAAAGTGATGGAAAATCAATTAAGACCACTATTAGACAAAATTATTTTAAAAGGGAGACAAAATTCTAGACATTATCATATTAGCTCATGAAGTTATGCATTCATTAGCTTCAAGAATAGAGAGCAATGATTTAAAAAAAAAAACCATATTTATTCGTTATTATGGTAAAGGTATTGGATAGGAACTTGAAGAAGGCTAACAAAGATGGGCTAATAAGTGGACTTAATGCTAGTAATAACATTGACAACATCACCCATCAACATTTTGTAAATGATACAATCATTTTCAAGAGGGCATAGATAAATGAGGTCAAAGCTTTGGATAACTTATTAAATGAATATAAAAAAGTGTTTGGGTAAAAATTTAATACGACAAAATCTAAAATTAGTTTTTAAACACTCCAGCTATAATCGAAGCAAGGATATGCAGGTTACTCTAAATGGAGACAAATTTGCCAACAACTTATCTAGGGATGCCCTTATTTGATAGGAAAATAAGGATAGAATTGTGGAATATAGTTATAATTAAAGTTCAGAATAAACTACCAACATGGAAAGGTAGATGGTTATCGTTAGTAAGAAGAGAGCATCTGTAATTAAATCAGTCGTACATGCCACTCCGACATATTATGCCCTTGTATACTAGGCCAAAATCGATAGAAAAACAAAAATTAATCTATATAATACGATCATTTTTGTGGTCAAAATTACATGATAAAATGAAATTTCATCTGGTAAAATCACAAGGTGTGTGATGATAAAAATAGAGGAGGTTTCGATTTAAGAGTTCTTACGGATGTAAACTTAGCTCTTAAGGGAAAAGTAATTTGGAGATTGTACAAAAAGAGTCAAAGACAATGGGCAAAAAATTCTTCCAAGTATGTTGAGCCCAATAACCCAAGCTTAATATTTATTGTGTTCTCACTAATAGACAATTATGCACTATGGAACGTTATAAAAAATCACATGATCTAGTAATTAAAAGTCTAAGATGGGTGGTGGGAACTAGAGAAAAAAATTATATTTGGATGGATACTTGGTATGATAAAAAAACTACTCAATCTTGATCCAATTTTGAAACCATGGATGAGATTACTTCAAGACAAATATGTTGATAAGGTTTCAAACATTATGTACAAGGATCATGTAGAAAGATACAAATGGAAAGAAGAATTTTTTACGAGTATACAAGACATTGATGGTGGGAGGCAATTGAGCAAAAAGATAACAACAATGATTATTCCAAGGGGAGCCGAAGAAAAGCAAATTTGGGAGTTGAATAGCTCAGGAGAATACACAAAAAGAAGCAGATATAATGTAAAGCACCAACAAAATAGAAATACCGCAAGAATATCAAGAGATATTTGTGATAGCTCGAGCATTCCTGAAGTCAAAATGTTCGTCTAGCTAATAGGTCATTGAAGAATTTTATCCTAAGATAACCTTATGAAGAGAGATTTTCATGTCCCCTAACAATGTGTTTTATGTAAAAAGGAAGGCAATATAGACAATCTCTTGGGACAATGCTCAATAGTTTGGAAACTATGACAATGGATTCCTAATATGTTAAGGAAATACACTGTGACAAATGGCAAAATTGAAGAATGGTTAAAGCAATGGTAGAGCACGTTTCAAAATGAGGTTTTAAAGACAATCTAGGATATATTATAAGGTACAATACTTTGGATTGTATGGCTAAAAATAAATAGAAGAATATTTAAAGGAAAGGAAAGCAATTTAGAGGTAATGAAAAGGAAGATTTGTTTAGATATGAAGGAGGCTAAACCAACCCTATCAACTCACCCAAGAGAGCCTTTTTTAGATGAAATCAAGTCGTATTAGGAGAAACAAAAAAAACATAAAGAATATAAAGTGGAAACCACCAAAATTGAGGTTGGTCAAATTGAATTCTGTTGAAGCATCTAAAAGATATCTAAGAATATCTAAGACCAAAAGGAAGGTGAATAATTAGAAATAATAGGTGAGATTTTGTCTCATTATGCTTGCAATAGTGGAATTAAGACATATTGAAGTTAAAGCTTAGATAGCTTCGAAAGGTTGAAAATATATAGAAAAATGAAATGGAACATGGATGGAAAGCAATTTACTAATATTAATAAATGCAATTTTGAAAAAAGCAAAGGCTCCGTGGAACATACAAGAGATAATTGTCGAAATACAAAACCTTGCTAACAAGTGTTCAAATGAACCAGCCAATAGAGGGGTTTTAATTGAGGATCATGCAATTAAATTCTCTTTTCCTTGGTTAGAAGAAGTTTAGTTGGTGACGACAAGAAATGTTGACTACCTAAATCAAATAATGATTAAGATTTGAAAATATTTATTTTATTTTATAACATTTATGTATTTTCATATAAACTATTTATTACAATTCTTATAGTTGCACTTATGCTTTAAAAAAGAAACTAGCAAACAATATCTCATAAAACAGACTATGATAGCATAAAGTTTCGAAAATATTACTCTACTATAACAATGTTACTACCTAAATCAAATAATGATTAAAATTTACTTTAACGTTTTCCATTGGTAATATTTGTTTTATTGTAGAACATTAATGTATGTAACAATTCTTATAGTTGCACCTATGCTTAAGTATTCATATAAACTATTTATTACAATTCTTATAGTTGCACTCATGCTTCAAGAAGAACACTAGCAAACCAACACTTATGTTTCAAGAAGGAAACTAGAAAACCAGATCTCATAAAACGGATTATTAAAGCACGAAGTTTTGAAAGTATTACTCTGCTAAGATGCTTCAAGGAAACTAACAAACCAGCACTTATGCTTCGAGAAAGAAACTAGCAAACCAGATCTCATAAAACGGATTATAATAGCACAAAGTTTTGAAAGTATTACTCTACTACTAAAATGCAATGCATAGACAATACACGTAGAGTTTTGGTAATGTAAAAGCTAATGTAAGAATTTGGAATGTTTGTATTCAATCAAAAATTTGAAATTCAAAAGCAAATAAAAAATTAAAAAGTTTCATTAAAAGTGATGTAAGTATCTTGTCTAGTGATAAATATTAAGTTGCCAAGGACAAGTTTTAATCCAATATAAATAAAATAAATTTTAAAAGCATTCAATACTTCTTTCAAATCTCTTACCCCCAAAGAGATTATGATGTCTGCCACTTCTTTCAAATCTTACCCCAATTCTGTGTGTGTAAAAGATTATGATGTTTGCCACTATGATAGCATCAGTTTATTTACTAATAATATTTAAAAACTATTATAATAATTTAACAAAAATAAATGTATAAGGAATATATTTCGCTCCCATAATAATCAATCAATAATACCCTAATCTAGTTTAATAAGACAAATTCCTAGTATTGGTCACATAGAATCATCTAAGGTTTTTATCTATTTAATTATTGTGCTCCTTATTGTTTTATAATACCTGCCATGTTATGCGCATTGTATAATGCAACTTGTGACAAGCATCATCAATAGTGCACTTTTAAAAAGTCATCCTTGCATTTATTTATAGGGGGCCATTCCTCAATTTAATCATCTGGTTAACTTCATCAGCGTGTACGCCTCCCATTCAGCTAAAATGAGCCTTCAATTATAATCATATCCTATTTTTAAATTGCAATAAAGTATGCCTCCAATATTTAATGTTTTTATATTCCCTTTTTAACTTTTTTCCCCGGATGCACCCATGTGATACCTGATGTCACTTTTCAAGCATGCCGGATCTCGTTGATATTTTCAACTTTTTTACAGGTAACATGCCTGAAAACCAAAAACTCGTAAAGTTTCTTAACCACAGTTATAGGACAGTTGGCATGATAGATCTCACAAAATAGATCATCCATGTAACATCTCTTCAATGATTTCAACTTAGGCAGAAACTGGAGCATGATAGAGAAATGGCATTGCAGCTCGTTTGGACATTTATTAAAAGTACTGCTTAAATTTCAGTCAAAGGTGAGAATTGTTATGTGCCCGACTCATTTAACTTGAGTTGCCATTGGTCAAAGTAAAATGACATCTTGTTCCACCGAACAATCTTAAGTCATCTTGTCCTTGTCGAAGGGACTGAAGGACCATATCCTATCTTCAATCCCACACATTCAATACAATGAAATTCTGATACCTTCATGACCTTTCTCTTCACCAAGATCCATAAGAGAATAATCGGCGTCTTGATATTCGTAATGCAAGTAGATGCAAACAAACAAGATGTTATAAAAATTGGCCATTGCTGGACCAATGTCCTAGAGGGTCAGAATAACTGCTCTAACTAAGATAAATCAACTGCTTTTCTTACTTTTTCTCAAGAATCTGTTTGGCTTGCCAAACTGTGAAGAAAAAGCCAGAATCTGTGTTCTTCGAGGGTTTAAAAGGCCTTGTGATCTGTATTTGATAGAAGTTTAAGCAACGATTAAAAAAAGCACAATTCGGAAATTTAAATGCTAACATGTTATTTCCAGCACACACTGCTAACTTACTCGGTCTCTCTCAAGGCAACCCAAGGAATGTAACACAACAATGAGAAATATTCTTTATGATATTTGACCCCAACTACTGTTTGCTCTATATTGTAGAACATTGCATGATGAAATTAATGCAGTCATCAAAGATGCATTTTGTAAGAATTCAATCAGGAACTATATTATTCATTATCTTGTCCACAATCACAGAACTACGGATAAAATGATCACAGAATTATTAATCAAAGAACTCTAGCAAGAAAAACAAATTACAGATAAATTGAGAGCATTGCTTTAGCTGTTAGGACACACTTAAAATAAATATGTCCTATCCTTAAACTTCGGGCATATTTATCAAGCAAGCTGAGATGTCATGAACAGTATTCTTTACCAAGGAAGATAATAGAAAAAAAACCCAAAGTGATCAGGGTAATCCAGACTGCAGGCCTAATGGTCATGTTTCTCTTAAAGAATATCTCTTACATCTTTCATACTGCATGATGAAATATATGAAACCCAAAGACTAAAGAGAGACCACATCTCACTGATGAGAAATAAAAGTTTAAAGTGACCATCATGCATAAATACTCTTTAACAAAAACCCTAATGAAGTGCATTCTTTGTGTCTGCAATACCTATTAAAATTCCAGATATTTTATGATTTCATTACAAAAGCAATAAATCCTGTGTTAAAGTTGTAAAAAATTTACACATTCATCCGGTGATGTGAGGGAGTTGGAGGAAGTGGGTTGTGTAAAACTCCTAGGAAAAGGGAGGTCCCAGGTTCAAATCCCTCCCCCTCACATGCATGCGGATATGTAACTCTGGGGTGTGTTAATCCCACCCACCCAGTCATCAAAAAAAAAATTTACACATTCTAATTTTTCCAAGCTAAAACTTCAGACAAGTTAAAACTGTCATACACCAATCCTCCAGTCTTCTGTGAGATATAATTCAAAAAACTGTAATAAAAAAGACAACTTGCTACTTTATCAACTACCAGATGGATATTTTTTTCTAGTGTATGAAACTTGACTTAAACAGATTTTATACAAAGAGATTAACATATTTATCAGTGTCCCTCGTATACTCAGTATCTTTAGCAAATTTCTCATCTATGATATATGATTTCATCACAAAAGAAATAAGCTTGCTCCACAGTATGGGGTATAAATTTAACAAAATCCAAATTTTCAAAAATACAAATCTAACACAGAAACAATAAAAAGAGATAAATATCCCCAATTATATGAGATGCAATTTAAAAACTATAAGAAAATTATAATTACTTGCCGCTCTGTCAACCACTAACTGGTGACAATCTTCTTTTGATTTGTATTTAGTATTAATCGTTAAAAAATTAGACTAAGGCAAATTCTATAACATATAGATGAGAATAAGACTGATTAAAATTCAATGATGGGTTAGTAATCACTAAGTTTTACAGCCTAAAAAGAATTATCTTATACAAAACAGATAATTGTGCAGTGTATGATAACCCTTATAGTACCAGAAACCGGCCAGCATGCTTGAGCATTGCCATTCAACAATGTGGTGCTGCCATTCAATCATCACCCACCCATCCTGCAAATTTGATATCTTATTCAAAATGTAATTTGACAAGGCATTGAATGATATCCAACAACTGCAAAAAGAGACAGCAGTTGCGCTTATAACACATTACCTTTAAGGAGGTATTTTTTCATATAGCCTTTGGGTAGCACGAACTAACATATTTCGTACCCAAAGAACCTATAGGAAAGGCAATGAAAATCCAATAAAAATCCACATTAAGCCATGTAAAACATATTTAAAAAAAAAAAAAACCTGCACAATAACACAAATTACAAGAATGTGTACCTTCATCCTACTTGTGATTGGTTTCAACCAGCATTGTCAATAACTACAGATTTGCATGAATTCATATTCCTCACTTGGTGCAGGATACAATTTTTTTCTCTACTAAATGTGTAAACAAAATTGAGACTTCAAAGTCCATGGCAATACCACAATGGAAGTGAAAGATAAATACACACCATGCCCCGTTGACAGGATGTACAATTATCTGTTTGTAGTTTTGATACCATCCAGAGGAGACATGTCATAAAAAAACAAGCATGTCTTAAAGGCTCAGTTTCACCATTGTAACTTTGGAATTGTATGGTACATTCAGATTCCAGTGACTGAGTCCAAGCCATAGAGACTGAGGTCAGGATTGTGACATCAAACAATTTCAGCATCCTTCTGCTGTGGTAACTTCTTCCTCTTTCCTGCCTTCTTTCTCTGTAATTATCTGAAGTAGTTCCAACGGACATGCTGCAGGATCTAACTCCATGCATCCTTTCGGTATGTTTTCAGCCTCCTCCCCTGTAAGCATCCTTGCAGGAACTTGATGTGAAAATCTGAAGAGCTCTTTCTTTGGCACCCATTGCACTGTCTCAGGATCTACATGCATTTTTTGAAACACAGTCTTGTATCCAGTAACTTTAACAAGAGGAACCACACTCACACCAAGCTCTTCCGTGAAATCAGTTAGGACTTCCACCATATCATACTTGTGTCTAACTTCTTCTGGGGTGGATTTATCCCAACTAGGGGACCATTCACGATAAAGAGCCCAAACATCACCCTTCCTGGGAAAGATTTTTATAATCCCCCTAGCAGCTTTCTCCCATCTAACGACATGAGAAAAAACATTAAGATTATCTTGGCTGCTCGCTTTTCCAGCTCTAAAATCACCACATGTCTTAGTAAATCCAGAACCCACCCAGTCAATAGGAGCAAGATCATTATTATTCTTTGCATTCAGCCAGCTAATTTGAAGTTTAAACGGGTTCAAAGAAGCAACCTTGAGAATCAAAGCATAAAATCGGGGCATTCCATCATCATCATCATATGCAGCCCACATCTGGTTTTCCCGAAAGCAGTCTTCTGTCCTATCTTTGTCAAAGTCATAAAAATCAGGATCTGGAACAGTTATAGAGACTGGCTCGGCAACCTCAGCATTTGGGTTTTCCAAGGAATCATCACCTGTATCTATAACTCCATCCGGCTTAGTCTCCTTCATGTCATCATTTTTGTGTTGCTCCCCGGTATTGTTTTGAGCTTTTGTCATCCCATGTGCAGCTGTCTTTGCCTCTTCCTCAATGCCACTTGCTGATACCGAAGCACTTGCCTTTGCTGCTGCTGCTGCTGCTGAAGCTTTCTCTGCAGCCTTTTTCATCTCTTCAAGCTTCTTTTTGATATCCATCCTTGCCTTCTCCATTAACAAATTACGAAGGTCCTGCGACGACAACTCCCTATTTGATGGCAACCTAACAATAGGTTTCCCACCTCTAGTAGCATTTGGAAACTTTGCATTAGATGAATCCAAGGATCCTGACCTCTGCTGATCTTTATTTAATCCGTTATAACCATTATCCATCTTCTCCATACCAGCATCAACTCTGTTGTCAACATTCTTCCCAATATGAGAAGAATTCCCACATGCAGCTGCCCCACCGCTCTCCATCATAGTGATGTCTTCTTCATCCTCTCCTTCATCAGATTCATCATTGGAATCACTGTCTACTTTGCGTTTTCTCTTCCTTTTGCGCTTGAGCACACCCTTGGCAGCTGCCATTTGCTCTGAAGTGCCAACAAAAACACTCCCAGGTACATGTCTTTTATTTTTATCAGTCGAAGACTTCTTAAACTGACTGTTTTTCTTATACATTTCATCATTCTTCTTCGCTGCTGCCTGAGCCTCCTCACGCTCTCTCCTCACTTTCTCATAGGTCTGCTGCACAACATTGGCAGCTGCAGCAGCCGCGGCAGTAGAAGCAGTAGCACTGGCTGCACCCGCTGTCCTCGAAAACGGACCCCATGGATAGTTAAGATTCTGATACGAATCAACCCTAGTCCCACTTGCAAACCCTGCAGTACCCATGGCAGAATCCGAATTGCCCTTCCCAAAAGAACAATGATTAGAATACCGCTGCTGCTGCGGCTCTTGGGCAGTATAGGACCAGTGAAAATTAGGTGCAGTGGATCCGTTCACCAGCGTCTCCACGGCAAGAAAAGGCTTCTGGCAATTTGGGCACAACAGGTTGTGATTTTCATACATGCGGAGATACTCATACTGCATTTTACAAAATGGGCAGGCGGTCCAAAATGTGGTTGCTTTCTGTGGAGCTGGAGGTCGTGGGGGGGCAGGTGGAGGACTTGAGCGGGGGGCAGAAGCGGCAGTCCTGGCAGGTGGCGGGGCTGTGGACCGACCGATGTTGTTAAACATGTTGAAATTGTAAAAACCATTGTTATTAGCATTAACACCAGACACATTTACATCAGGGTAAGGAGCTGCGGCTGCTTTGTGTGTCTGAGAACCCCTCTTCTGCAACCCTTTTCTCTTCTGATCATAAGCAACCCTTTTGGCCTTATCGGACAGCACCCCCCAGGCCTCGGATATAAGCTTGAAGGCCCCGTCTGCTCCCATAGACTTATTCTTATCAGGATGAAGCAGCAGGGCCAATTTCCTGTACTGCTTCTTCACAATCGACCCGTCAGCAAACGGGGTGACGTGGAGAATCGCATACCAGTCCATGTCACCATTGACCTTGTTCTCAGCAGCAATATGTACCTCCAAAACAGCCATCATCTGGGCCAAACCCTCCAATTCCGGGTACAAATTGTGGGCCTTGGTGGCAAATTTCTTGGCCCCCGCGAGGTCCTTTGTAACAAACTTCTTCTCTGCAATCTCCTTGGCCCTTCCCGCCTCATCTTTGTTACACTCCATCACAATTCAAATGAAACCTTACAAGATTTTTCTCACTACGGGGGACACGTATGTTGTCTCGATGTTGTCTCGGAACGTCGGGCTTATGCACGATGTATCCCAAAGACTCACAAACAAATTCACCACTTCTCCAATTCTCCAATTCTTCAGTTCTCCCTCCAAAAAGCACTCAACGTCACAATGCAAAAATCCCACCCTTCTAGGGAATATAAAGTTAACCCTCTTACGGCCCGTTGCAGACTCTCATTACACCATTCAAGGCCTCCAAAAATTTAACCCAGGGAACAACAGAATCTTTCAAACTAGGGTTTCCACAAAACATCAAAATTCGGGGGAGCAAAGATTTTATTCGAAGAACGCAAGCACCTCTGCAATTCAAATGCAGGCTCTCATTACACCACCGAATACCTCCAACAATTTAACCCAACAATAACAAACCATTTCAAACTAGGGTTTTAAATACATATCCAAAATTCAGGGGAGCAAAGATTTCATTCGGAGAGAGCAAGTACCTCTGAAATTCAAATCACGGAACATGAAAACGCTTCAAATCTAAAATCCAGACGCGCCTCCCGCCAAACAAACCCGTACGAATTTCCGCCTCAAACTTTGCATGCACAAACCGCGAAATCCTCCCGCGAAATTTTTTTCAAGCTCGATCTAGACGAAAGTCTCACCCCCGGTGCGCTGAACTGGCCGGGATATATCAAGACACCGCCGGAATCGATTCCGCGGCTTTCCAAACCCTAAAAGGTCGGATCTCCGGCCCAGGTACACCACCGGCGACGAACAAAGATTCAGCAGAACGCTCCCGACAAGGACTAGACGATGCAGACGATGCCGCAAACTCGGATTTTGTCATATTTATAAAAATTCCGGCGAAAGCGCAGGACCTCTCAAGATTTCCATTTCGCAAAATTCAATTGCGAATTCTTCTTTCTTCCCTTCTGTTATCAAATCGAAAATGCCAACCCCTCTTTAACCAGAGCTGTTAACCCGCGGTCCAGCGAGAGTTCCCGGGTTAACCTCCTCCTCCCAAAATTCAAAAATTAAAAAACCCAAATTATTTTCTTTATTACTTTATTTTTAATTATTATAAATTAGAAAACGGTGCCACATTTTCCGGTTTTTCATAACGCTTTTTTTTTAATAATATAAAGTTGAGGTTAACTTGACTCTAGTGTGTGGTTAAGTTATGGTTACTTGCTTTTAACTCGACCTTGTGGTTAGGTTATGATTATATGCTCTTAACCCAACCTTACTTTTAACCCAATGTTGTAGTTAAATTATATTTTGGTTTTTAACAAGTTCACTTACACAACCACACAACACTTGCCATGGTTAGGTTATGATTAGTTGCTACTCCTAACTCTCTCCTATGGTTAGGGTCTTATTTTAACCCGACTCTATGGTTGATGTATGGTTATTTCTCTCTGGCTTGACTCCACCCTGTGGTTAGGTTATAGCTGCTTTTTTTAATTTTAACTGTTTTGGTGGTGGGAAACGGTAAGATCCAGGTTGGAAATTTAACTGGGGTTAGTTAACCTTGGGTTGGGTTACCCTTGGTCAGAGCAATTTTGGTTATAATTATGGAAATTGCTATAAATAGGGTGGCATTTACTCCTTGATTTATGTTATTTGGTGGGACCCACCAAAGGAAAGCAATGTGGATGGGTTACATTGGGGCAAAATTAGGGTTTTGGAGGTGAGATATTTTATTAGTTTTTTTTTAATATTTAAAAATGGTGGGCCCACATAATATTTAGAATATTTATTTATTTATTTATCTAAATTAAAAAGTATTATTGTGGTGAATGTGGGTGGATAGATATTTGGCAAGTTTCACTAGATGATAATTGGCCCTAAATAATTAGGGCAGTTAAGTAAGGACCACATTTTGGTATCTTTATCTTTAGGTGGGTCCCACTTTTATGGATGCTTCTAGTGAGTTATTAATAAATAAGTTTGTTATGCCTAATAAAATAGATGTATATAACATTGTTTAATGTGCTTGTCAGTGTTGATTCTTTTGACGGTTGGGGTTCCGTTGATTTTGTTTTTACCTACAATAAATATATTAAATAATATATTAATATTTTATTTTCATATAAAATATAATTAATATGTATAAAATAAATATAATTTTTGAATGTTTGTGATTAGTAATTTCAAAGAAGTAATTTTTGTAATCACATGGGAATGAAAGCTTTGTTAAGATTTAATTTTTTAATTTAAAGAAAAATGTATTGTTAATTAATTTTAAAATTAAAAAATAATAGTATTTGTTAATATTTTAAAAATAATTTATATATTATAAAGTTTATTGTTAAAAAAATACATTTTATTTTATTTCTCATTGTAAGACACAAGATTGATCCATTGGATGTAGCTCCTAATATTCAAGTATAATTATTGAAAATATTCAAATCAATGTAAAGGAGTGTTGCATCATTACAAGACACAAGGTTGATTCAATAGATGTACTTTCTAATATTCATGTATAGTTATTTTTCAACATGCATATCAATGTAAAGGAGTATTATCGAGGTAAAAGAGTGCTACTTATTTGACAAACTCATATACAACTTATATCGAAAATATGATACAGTTTGTCCCTATGGGGACACCTCGACGGTATGTCGTTGGCATTTTATTTCGATGACCTGAGTTCAAATCATGGGAGGGAGGCTCCCTATTGCTATGTCCCCAGGGAGTATAGCTCCTAGTTATGCTATTCGTTGCACTTTGTGTTATGGTATTTCATCTCGGTGACCTAAGTTTGAATCACGAGAAGGGAGGCCCCTTATTGCCATGCTCCCAAGGAGTGTAGGCCCCAGTTGTTCCATCCGTTGTACTTCATGTTACTTCAACAAACAAAAAATGTGATACTTTAAAAAAGTTGTACATGTTAATTGTTCACAAAAACTTCATGAATGAAATTCATTGTGAGTTATACCATTAAGTTCATTTGAAACATATGGTAGACCCTCCTCTTTCTCATTTATTATAGTCTTAGCAATTCTTATTTATAGGCATTGTCAACCTCCATTACATATAGTAACACATTTGTGAAGGTCCTTGGTATCTCCACTAACGGTACTCAACCTAAATGCATTCAACCATCCTTCTCTCCTTAATCTTATGCTACATCCATCATATGAGATAAGTTGTAACATGTTAAAGGGAGTAAATTTATAGTTTTTCTCATTAACTTTGGGTCCAAACACATCATAAACTAATAAATGAGCAAATTCGTGTTCTCATCAACCACTATTCTCTAAGTTACTTTTGACTCTCATGATATTACAACATTTTCTTATCACCTTGCTAATAAGTCACATCCTTCTTTGTTATCCTTGTAAGGATTGTAGTCTTTAGTAGCAAGTTACTCTGAGCTCCAATATTTGTAAACCAAATGTTTCCATTGGCTTATTTTCTTCTTCCATAGTTATATTTATTTGAAGTAGTCTCATGTAAATGTCAAATGTATGAAACTTCAACAACCTCATGGTTTTTATACATGTCAAAAATAACATTATCAACTTGGGAAGCACTCTTAAAGTTAAACAACCTTGCATACTCTTGCACTTTAATACCAAGTGTGACAACTAGTATGCTCTCAATTGCTAAGGTAACTCATAATTGTTTTTACATCTTTCAACACAAATACACTCAATATTGCAATGTGCATTGTATATAAAGTTATATGTGAACTAAGTTAAGGTCTTATCTTCATTTAACCAACAAGTACATTCCACAGAGTATCTGCAATTCATCAATATGCATTCTAACAATATTCAAATCGATTTCCATAATACAATGATATTAAGAAATATCAATAAGTATAATATATTATTCAATATCCTCTTAATATATTTTTTGTCTTATAATAAATGATAAAATATTATATTTGTACCTCAACTGGCCTAATTAGAACAAGTATGCCATAAATCAATACCATGATGAACAAATATAAAGTAAGATTCTATAGCTTGCAATTCATCTATAAGATCTATAAAACAAACAAAAACCACAAAAAAACATCCACACATGATAAGGCATAATCATAGCTTGTTCAATATAGAATATTTTGTACTCCCCTTATGTACTTCATCCCATTCAAGTGATACTGAAATACTTAGTCATCTCAAGCAAATGTTACATAAATGCAAATCAAGTTAAAACATATAGTAAAGAATAAAATTATAAAGGTCTAATAACAAGTGACAAACTATAAATTATATCATTTGGAAATAAACTTTGAGTTAACAATCCATTCAATATAGCAACTTCTACTAATTTGTCATGTCAATAGTAGCTGGCAACTGGCTCTCACTGTTAATCAGATTCAAAGCATTTTCCAGCACTTATGGTTCAGTCCATTAGAGCCTAAAAAGGCTTGTTTCAGATGGATGTTTTTGTTACAGAGGCTGCCAATCAGTAGAGAGCCTCATAATTATTCTATATGTTCTCTATGTCGGGTTCCAAATACATTTGATCATATATTTTTTGATTGTTTATATGCTCGTGAAATTTGGAGTTTGTTTTTTTCTACTATGACTGGTTGGAACATCAGTAATGTGCCTATTAGACAACATATCTTATTTGGCTTCATTCCTCAGATGCATCATTGTTTTAATATGTTTTGGTTAATGTTATCTACTGAGATTTTATGGCATATTTGGTCTGCTAGAAATGATGAGTTATTTCGGCAAGTTATGAGAATCCTTACTGAGTCTCTGAGGAGACTCACAAGGCTGAAAATTTTGCTACAGGTTGCTCGTGTGATGATAACTTTCAAGTCCAAATTCAGATCAAAGAATTCTCTTTTCTTTCCTCATCTTCAAAAGCTTCATTTTCAGATTGACGGTTATTCTCAGGCGCTTTTGATTCAGCATTATTTTCAGATGTTTGTTTCAGATTACAATGCCAAAAATGATCGCAGCTAATAGTTTCTTTTATGCATATCTAAGGTTCCTTCCTGTTGTTGCCTTGGGTTTTGGGATGATAAAGATATTTTGTAATGGGTTTTGTTGGGTAGTTGTTCGTAGTTCTAGTTTTTATAATCTTTGTTTTTATAATTGATGTATATATTATGTAGTCTTTAGCCTTTGGGCGGATGCTTTGTACATTTTCGTTTTGATATTAATGAAGTAAACGATCTTTCATTTCAAAAACTTCTACTAACTAATAGTAATAAATACCAATTAATTAAAGTTAAGATGTTTAATAAGATCCTTAAAATAAGCTATGAAAGATCATTGTTACTAATTTTAAGCTATACATCCACATTAGGCCATTGACTACTTCAAAACCTTGTTCTTGATACACCAACCCTTGAACACCATTTAGAAGGAGCACAACTGGATTTAGGGCTTAAAACTCACTAATATTTTTCATGCTAGATTTAGGGCTTAAAAATCACTACTATTTTTCATGCTAAGTTGTAATCACATGAGCTAGTTGCCATGACCTTAGTCATCATGATAGTTAAACAATGTCAACAACATCCAATGTTAAGTGATTTCCAATTCTAAAATCAAATCATTCATAATTCCCCTTGTCAATTGTTCAATGAATAGATAAATAGACCTAAGAAATCAACTTGGTCTTCAAGAGTATAATTACCACCAATCAATAAATAGATAGATCCATTTTTTCCATCATTCATATATGAAACTACTATTAGTAGTTCAATAAGAGCAATAAAGGTGCCTTTACAATAACATAACATATTATTCATGTTTGAAATTATCGCATGCAATGCATGTTAACGAAACAACTTTATAATATGCAAAATAGAAAAATACCACCCTATAAAGCTAGACATATTTTACAACCAAACTCAACTTAAACACATGGGATTTAGGGCAATTTGTTAGAAGTGAAGAATTTCATAAGATCAACCAAGCTTCCAATCCCATGGGTGAACATTAGCATTTAAATCAAATGGTATAAGCTCGACTAGGTGACCTAGGTTTGAATCTTGCCAAGCAATACATGCACATTTGCCAAGTTATTCTAATACCGCTATGTGATCATGATGTAATATTCATAGGTCTTGTTTCAATCCCATATAACCATTTAAAAAAAATAGAACTATATTTAAGCAAACTACATATTTTTAAAGTATTATTAGCAAAGTCCAATTGTTATAGATGTAGTATATAGATAGTTATATTTCATGCTAATTATTCTAAAAACAAGCAATGCCCTCCTTGTCAATGATAATAATGTCAACTAGATGTTAGACTGAATCCAAATAAATACTAAACAAAAGTGAAACAATATCACATTTCTATTATTCATGAATAACAATTATAGATGCCATAATAGTTGACTCTTAAAAGCTAGTATATATAATGTTCCATGGTATAAATGTAAATATATATATACTATATAGAATGTTAATAAATGCTAAATATAATCCAAAGCAAAAGAACAAATATCTATATCAAATGATATTAGCTCAACTGGTTAGATTCCTCAACATTCAAGGAGGAGACCATGGTTTGAATCTTGCCAAGTGATACAGGATAATATACAAGCTTTGTTGTAATACCTCTATGTGGTGATAATGTAATATCGGTGGCGCCCATTTCAATTTCGTATAACCAAATTAAAAATAAAATAAAATAAAATAAAATGTCTACTAATAAAAAAATTTCTTATTGTAAGTTCTTATGATACTAACAATCCATATTGTCACCGATAGAAACACTTGGTCAATGCATCCACCTTGTCATCAACCATTAATAAATGCTTAAATAGAACATGTATTAATTACATCATCTGATAAATGTTTGCTATCATATTATTCAAGTATGATCCCATATGCATAAATAAATACTATTGCAACAACATTCAATTTATCCATAATAAAGTACATTTTATAATAGATCAAACAAGATCCTTAATGATATTGATTTAGTCTATATGCTTATTAAATATTTTAATCTCCTTCATTAGAATAGGATCCTAAGAGGGATCCTAACCAACAATTTAGAAACCAAACACATCTAACACAATAATGGAAGTCACTAATGAGAGGAAATCATTTAGGGACTTGATAATTATGTTAAACAAAATTTATAATGCAAAATCCTAGGTCTCTTATATGCAAAGTAAATGCCACAATATTAGTATCATTACTACATGTAAACAACATCCATTTTGCTAGCTAAAAATGTATTATTTTTAATATCTAAGGGAATAAAGAAATGGTCCACAAGAACACTACATAGACTATATAAAAGTCATCAATAATATGATATCATCTAAGTTATCATAAATAGGGAACACAAAACAATAAAAAATCCTACTATCCAATAAAGAAGTTATAAAACATGCACACAAGTGCCCTTACCCCTTTTTCCACATAGTCCATGCTAAATTGGAAAATCTTTCTATGCATAAAACTTTAGCAAGAGACATGTTCCTAACATATCAAGACACTTAACCATGTCAAGCATTAATACTCTATAGGTAATTTTATCAAATAAAAAATATTTATAAATAAAGCATTAAATTGCGGTTATAGTAATCATCTCACTCTACTATCTAAACTATATAATTGTTTATTCATCTATCCATGGCATTCAAAACACCTAATGAACACCACCTAGGGCATCATAGATTATGAATTAAATAATTCTATCAATGAATATGTTGGAAGATATGGTAATATAGCCTTATCAACAAATGATAATGTAAGCCTATAGGCAATCTTTTATGTAATATTATGGGCAATATTGTTGTATTCATATCTTATGGGATTGGCTATGAAGCGATCCAATACCAACAATATATAAAATTCAGAAAATCTTGCACTTAAACAACTATAATCAGAGATATGAATAATCAATAAAATCAATGTTGGAATAAATCAAACAGCTCCGCAACCACTCAGAGAGGGTAAAGTCTCATAGCCACTTTGAGAGGGCGAAGTCTCTTGCATATATACACAATTCGATTAAATTCTTTGATGATGATAAACTAATAAACATTCCTCCTATTTATAAATGAAATCAATGATAAATAAATCAAATGGAGATATAGCCGACTAGGCTATATTGGGATCGTTACATGGCTCCCCCCTCAGAAATATTTGTCCTCAAAGCTGGAAAATATTGGAAAATACTCTTAGGCTCCCATGTAGCATCTTCTTCTGGAAGGTCCTACCACTTAATTAGGAACTCTTGAATTTGGCATGATCGAAGATGACGTACTCTGGATCACAGTATTGCTTCAGGTTGAAGAGTTATTTGACCTTCTTCATCAAGTAATGGAAGCTCTATCTGGGATTGCATATTTTTACCAATAACTTGTTTGAGACAAGATACATGAAAAATTGAATGGATGCGAGAAGAGGGTGGAAGATCCAATTGATATGCTACTTCACCAATGCAACGAACCACTTTGTAGGGCTTATAAAATCAAGGAGCCAACTTTTGATTAGACTTGATATTCAAGGACAACTGCTTATAAGGTTGTAAGTGCAAAAATACCATATCTCCTACGTTGAATTATTGTTATGAATGATGTAAGTCTTGTTGTTGCTTCATACGGTTCTATGTCTGGGTCAAATTATCTTTAATAAGTTCAAGCAAAATCTGACATTGTTGTAATAAATCATCTATGTGGGCTACTTTGAAAGTGCTTGGAACATAGTCTATGATTATTGGAGGCTTATGACCTGCAAAGCTTCGAATGGAGACATCTTAAGGAAAAAATGGTAAGAAGTATTATACCACCATTCTACTAAGGAAAGCCATTGAATCCAGTGATATTGCTTATCTTGAGAAAAACAATGAAGGTAAGTACCCAAACATTTGTTAACAATCTCTGTTTGACTGTCTAAATGGGGGTGATATGAAGAAGACATACTCAACTTGGTACCACTAAGCCGAAACAATTCCTTCTAAAATTTGCTAGTGAATATAGGATCACAATCACTAACTATGGTTTTGGGCATACCATGCAATTTGAAAATGGAATCAATAAATATCTTGGCTACCTTACTTGCGAAATAGGGATGTTGTAGGGCACAAAAATGAGCATATTTGGAAAGACGGTCTACTACCACAAAGATAACTATTTTACCCTTTGATTTGGGAAGACCCTCAATGAAGTCCATTGATATGTGCTCCCATTGGCGGTTAGGGATAGGTAAGGGTTGTAACAACCCAAGATATTTCATTGTTTCTCCTTTGTTACATTGACATACCTCACACTCAACCACAAATGTCTTGACATATGATTTTAAGCCTTTCCAAGAAAATGATTGCTTCATTCGTTGGTATGTTTTCAAGAATCATGAGTGTCCTGATAGAGGAGATGCATGCAGTTCTTGGAGAACCATTGATTTAATAGTTGAAGAATGAGGAAGATAGATGCGATCTTTTTTGTGGAGCACTCCATCTAAATATGAGAAGTAAGAATGCAGTGATGATTCCGTTTTTATATCTTGAATGATTTGAGTCGTCTCTAAATCAACAAGTCATTCTTCTTGAAGTTGAGAAATCCATTGTGGACAAGGATCATAGATAGCATTGATGATCACATCATCCTCGTATTTATAAGACAAAGCATCAACTACCATATTTTCTTTACCTTTTTATACTCAATGACAAAATCATAACCCAAAAGTTTGATCATCCATTTATTTTGTTTAGGACATGAGAGACATTGTTTTAATAAATGCTTAAGGCTACTATGGTCAGTCTTAATGATGAAATGACTACTTAATAAATAATATCTCCATTTCTCTATGGCATATAAAATAGCTAGCATTTCCTTTTCATAAGTAGATCATCCCAAATTTTCCTTGAAAGTTGCTTGCTTTCAAAAGTCAATGGGTGACCTTTTGCATTAAAACAACTCCAATACCTGTGCTAGAAGCATCACACTCAATGAAAAAAGGCTTGCTAAAATCAGGCATGGCCAAAACTGGAGTGGAACACATAGCCTCTTTGAGGGATTGTAAGGCCTGAGAAGAAGCGTCATTCCAAATAAAAGAATCTTTTTTGGTAAGAGCGGTGAGAGGTACAACAATCTTACCATAGTTGCGGATAAATTTCTTGTAATATCCTATGAGTCCTAGAAATCCATAAATTTTTTTGAGGAATTTAGGTAAAGGCCAATCTTGAATAGCTTTGATTTTATGTTAATCTACTTTGAATCCTTCATGAGATACTAAATGTTTTAAATATTCCACCTATTGGACCCTAAAGGCACATTTGGATATTTTAACAAAGAGTTTTTCCTTTTGTAATAGATAAAGGACTTTATCAACATGAACTAGGTGATCCTTCCAAGATTTGCTATATATTAAAATATCATCAAAGAAAACTAGGACAAACTTACGAAGAAAAGGCTAATAAACATGGTTCATGAGGCTTTGAAAATTAGGAGAATTAGTAAGACAAAAGGGCATGATTAGGAACTCATAATGACCTTCATGAGTACGAAAAGCAATTTTAGAGATATCCTCTTATCTAACCTGAATTTGATGAAAACCAGAGCATAAGTCCAGTTTAGTGAAATAACTAGCACCATGTAATTCATCTGTAGAGGGGGAAAACTGCCCTACCGCGTACAATTCCCAAAATCTGGATCCGCAAGAGAGAAGCCTTATGGGGTGAACCACGGGGGTATGTTGTTCTCTACACTCGGTGCTAGGGGGGAAGGGTTCACCAGGAATGGTTTAAGGACTCGCTCCAAGTCCTCTGGAATTTTGGGAATGTTTGATGTGTTCAGTTAAAAGCAATCACCTGAATTTGGCCTTTCTAGATCTATGCTATGAAAGATAAAGGACAATGCAAAAATATAGAATGCAGGAATACAAGAGCTAACCCTAGAATGATTCTTTCTTTGAATGCTTTCTAACCTAGGGTTTTAAATAAATAATCTTTAAGCAAGGGCTCAAGAAAGAATGCACAAACAGAATTAACCCTAGATGCACACTATATGTTGTTATCTTTTAAATGCCTAGAAATTAATATAAAATCAGATCTAGGATTTTAAACCAGAAATATAAGCACTCAACAAACAACCTATAGTTTAATGGGAACACTTATCTTAACCGGTGGTTGATCCAAGCTTTCATCCTCTTATCCAATGATATCAACAATTCTTGTTCCTGCAAGATAACTTAAGAAACACTTGAAAATATGATTAGCGTTAGGGGGCCTGCTTAGGCCATTGTACAATAATGCTTGGAGGCGTAGTAGTCAAGCCCCCTAGGTCCTTTTAGATGACCTTTAAGAACAAAAGCAAAAATTGACCTTTGGATATTAATCATAAAATAATAGTGCAACAAAATACAAACAGAATGCAAAGCATGCAACTATGATATAAATGTAGTCTAAGATGCTATCATGTAATTAAAAATATCAAATTACCCCCAAATTTACTATGGGTGAAATCATGCTCCTCAAAGAGTTGGCATGATAACGCAGAAGACAAAGTCACACCCCATCTAGATCGAACATGATTTCACCTCTACAAAAAAGAAACCCTAAGTTTGAGCCTACGAGGTCACACCCCATTAATACCTAGTGTGACTTCACCTGAGATATGAAAAAAATAAAAGCAAAATATGAAATGCAATGCAAACATCTAAACTAAATAAAAACACCTAGTGAATGGTATAGAAGCAGGCAGAAGGGTCGAGACCTCCAAGTAGTTGATCTCTCCTTCAAGCTACGACATGGATCCACTAGAGCGAACAACAAATCAGATCAATGCAATAGAAGATAAAATTTACACTTAGGAGTTAGCTTTCTTGCAAAAGAAAAGGAAGCAGATAGAAAACAATTGTGAGCATGTTAGAATAATCGCATGTAAAAATCATCAAATCGTGTCTCTTAAAATGAGAGATCAAACCCTCCTTTTATAGCAATTTTGAAGGTGAAAAGAGTAGGAAAAACCCAGGAAGGCCGATGCCAAAACATGCTAGCTAGAAGAATTAGGGTTTCTATGGGAGAAACCCTAAAAAGGTGAAATCATGCCCCATCTCGATCGATTACGATTTCACCTATGCGAAGTCGCACCCCATATTAACCAAGTATGATTTCACATAGAGGAGGAAAAAAGAAAAACAAAGGGAAAGGGGCCTATCCCATGCCTTAGGCAAGTGTTGGAGGCCTCTTAGAGGGTTCAAGGAAGATTGCCCACTAAAGTGGGTCAATTTTCTATGTCTACATTTTCCCCCTCTTTGATGCATTTAAGGCCAAGTAAATGCATCAAAGAAATATGTAGACTCCTAAAGGCAAGAAGACAACAAACACAGAGAAGGGGTGGCCTAGTTTGGACAAAGGGTGGTGCAAAAGGGGTATCATGAAGGACACTCTAGACTTTCACACACTAGGTGAGACATTACTACCATTAATGCCTCTATGGCTAGGGTGCCCCCTCGAGTTTCGAAAGGAAAGGAACTTCCTTAAGAAACTCGAAATGGCAAAGGAAGAAAAAGCAAAACATAAAAACATAGAGCAAACAACAAAGTAAATATTACTAGGTACAATATGAGCCTAATGTAGCTATCATGAAATGCAGAGAAGAAAAGGGAAGGAATGAAGAAGGTAAGAGAGAAGAAGAACAGAAACAAAAAACTATGAAATGGAAGAAGAGAGAAGACAGAGATCCAAAGGTCAACCATATAAAATCGAGAAGAAAGTTGAATGAGAACCCTGACTAGAGGGTGTTATGCTCAAAATATGGTCCATGCGTTGAGTAAGAAACCCACTATGGGTGTAGTACTCACTAAATATAGATTGAAAAGTGAAGTGTAGAGCATAACCCACTATGGGTGATTGCTTACTAGTGACTATTATGGGGTGATTACCCACTAGGATGTATGTCGAGGCCTACTATCAATGGCCAAGGAGCTAATCCTGTAATGGGGTGTTGAGCCCACTGAGTCAAAGAGAGACATAACCCGATAGGGGTGATATATTATTATTGATGTGAATGATGTATTAGCAAGTACTACCCGATAAGGTGTGTAAAAATATGTATGTATAGACCAAGTCATATGAGCATAACACAATGTGAGTGTGTGCATGTGCTAGAAGAAAAGAGAGGAAGAAAATGAGAAGCAATGAATTATGTGTGTGTGCTCCCAACTTGAAGTTTCAGCTAGTGAAAATTCAAGAGGGAGGAAATATGTAAATCAAAGGAGAGAAGAATGTATATCCTTATATGAACAAAGAAGATAAAGGAGAAATAAGAATCATGCAAAAGATAAGGATATACCAAAAGAGGATTGCATTCCTTGAATTTGGAGAGAGATGATGATCATTGTAAAAACTTTCAAAGTCAAGGGATACAAGAAGAGGAGAAGAGAAGAAAAGAGCAAAGGAAGATGAGAAGAGAAGAAGGGATGAAAATGCATGGGCCCTAGGTTGGGGCTTCGCTAGGCATCAGAGTCCTAGTGAGAAGTGCAATGCATGTGAGCTATGACCTAACTAGGTATCATCACATGCCATTGTCATGAATCCCCCAAGACTACATGAACAAGCAGTCATGAGCAGGCAACAATGCAATTATGACAAGCAAAAATGCAAGAGAAATAGAATGTCAAGTAATCATGCAAAGTATGATAGGTAATCATGCAATATGAGCAAGCAAACAGATGCAATATGATTTAAACTAAATGCAAAATGTAGATGATAGATCAAGCATAATATATTTTTAAATGCATTATATTCATAGGTTCTTTAAGCTCTTTACCATCCAAAGAAGCCAAACGATAGGCACCTGAGCCAAACTTAGTTATTATGACAAAGGGCCCTAACCAATTGGGCTAAAATTTACCTCGAAGATCAACATGAGCATTAGTGTTCTTTTGGTTTTCCTTGAGGACAAGGTCCCCAACCTCAAAATATCGATTGCAAAATTTCTTAGAATAAGATCATCGAAGCCTATCCTGATAGGCTCGCAAATGCTCTAAGGCATGAATGCACTTTTCATCCAACAACTCCAATTGGTTCAAATGGTCTGCACGATACTCATCATCGACCTCAACATCTTGCAACAAGATGCGCAAAGAAGGAACCTCAAGCTCAAAAGGAAACACCACCTCAGACCCATATACCAAAACATATGGTGAGGCCCCTGTGGGAGTACGCACACTAGTACGATAGGCCCACAAGGTAGGATAAAGTTGGGTATGCCAGTCACGATCGATCTTACTAACCAACTTCTTCAAAATCTTGATCAAGGATTTGTTGGATGCCTCGGCTTGTCCATTACCCTGAGGGTAATAAGGAGTTGACCATCTATGTTGAATCTTGTACTTAGCACAAATATTATGGACATCCTTGTTCTTGAAAGGAGTGTCATTGTCAAAAACAATCATCGAAGGTATCCCAAACCTACAAAGAATCTGGTTGAAGATGAACTTGGAAACCTGAGTTCCAGTCACCATAGCTAGGGGTATGGCTTCAACCCATTTAGTGAAATACTCAATCGTAGTAATGATAAACTTGTGACCATCAGATGACACTAGGTTAACTTTCTCGATAATGTCCAATCCCCACATGGAGAATGGCCAAGGGGAAGAGATAACCTGAAGGTCTTGAGAAGGAGCATGAATAAGATGATCATGGCGTTGACACTTGTCGTAGCACTGAACATAGTCGCATGCATATTTCTCCATGGAAGGCCAATAATACCCCATCCGAAGGAGCTTTTTGGCAATAGCATTACCACTAAAATGGCCTCCACATGAACCTTCATGAGCATCACTAAGAGCAAGTTGGGCTTCATCGGAGTTGAGGAATCGTAAGAGGATACCTTCAAAAGAATGTTGATACAAAGTATTGCCAATTATAACAAATCGGCACGCTCTCTTGCATAATAGCTTACGCTGATTATGATCTAAACCATCAGGCATCGAACCATACTTAAGGAAATTAAAGATGTCATTATACCATGGCTCAGATGGGGAAGCTTCGATGGTCAAACAATCTAGGGGGACAAGACAAGAACTCAAAGATGCAGGTTCCCAGAGTTGTCGAATGATAATCGATGCTTGATCATCTTCCAACTCCAAAGGGAACAAGGATGCAATGATGGCCATGGCATCCACATGGTGGTTTGAGGATCTAGGGATAGACTCTATGGTTACCTACTCAAAAGAGGACAACAACTTGGTAACAATCTCCTTGTATGGCTTGAGTTTATCATCCTGAGTCTGATAAACATTATTAATCTGATTAACCACAAGTTGAGAGTCACCAAATACCGAAAGGACTCTAACCTGCAAGGCTAAGGTTGCTCTAAGACCAAGGATCAAAGCTTCATATTCTATAGTGTTATTTATGCAAGAAAAATGAAGTTTGAAGGACAAGGGGATGAGTTATTTTTGTGGGGTAACCAGAACTACTCCAGCACCAACGCCCTTCATGCATCGGGCTCCATCAAAAAATAAAGTCCAAGACTCGGACTCTTCGATTTCAACATTGAAGCACTCATCGGGAAACTCAACAACTATAGGGTGGGCAACTTCTAGGGGAGCAGAGGCTAACTGATCAACAATTACCTAACCCTTGATAGCCTTCTGACCTATGAAAGTCAAGTCAAACTCACTAAGGGCCAACACCCATTTAGCGGCTCGTCCTGAAAGGTGGGGCTTAGACATCAAATAGCACAAAGGATCAAACTTTGCAACCACCAATATCTTATGGCTGAGCATGTAGTGTCTTAACTTCTGGGAAGCAAACACTACGACAAGGCAAAGCTTCTCTAAAGGAGTGTACCTAGTTTCATAGCTAACCAAAGTTCTACTGATATAGTAGATAGCTCTCTCTTTATTTTCATCATCATGTTGAGCCAACATGGCTCCCAAAGCGTGAGCAGTGGCTGCTATGTAAAGCATCAGATGCCTACCAAGTACAAGAGGAACTAAAATAGGTGAGGAAGTGAGATATCTCTTGAGATCATCAAAATATTTCTGACATTCAGAATCCCATCAAAAAACTACATCCTTCTTAAGGAGCCTAAGGAAAGGTTGACACTTATCAGCTAACTAGGCAATGAACCGATGAATAGACTACAACTTACCTTGCAGACTACGTAATTCGATCAGGGTGTGAGGAGGAGGTATATCAATGATAGCTTGCTATCTTAGTAGGGTCCACTTCAATACCTCACCTAGAAACTATGAAGCCTAGCAACTTGCTAGATGTGACTCCAAACACACATTTAGCGGGTTTAAGATGAACTTTGTATTGTCGAAGCCTTTCAAAAATTTATCTTAAATCATGGACATGATCCTTTCATTCTAGTGAATGAGCCAAAAGGTCATCCACATAGTCCTAGAGAATATCATGCATCATGTCATGGAAAATATAAGTCATGGCCCGCTGATAGGTAGCTCTTACATTCTTCAGGCCAAAAGGCATGACCTTCCAGCAGAAGGTCCCCCATGGAGTAGTGAATGTTGTCTTAGCCTGGTCCTCAGGGGTAATCATTATCTGATTGTAGCCCAAAAAACCATCCATAAGTGAAAGCATTCCACATTTGGTAGTGAAATCTACAATCTGGTCTATGTTGGGTAGGGGAAAATCATCCTTGGGACATGCTAAGTTAATGTCCCAAAAATTGGTACATACTCTGATTGTTCCTTCCTTCTTAGCTACAAGAACGATGTTGGAAATCCAATCAGAATAGTCGATAGCTTTTATAAATCTGATATCAAGGAGTTTTTGGAGCTCTTCCTTGACTGAAAGGGTGACCTTTGGATGCATCTTTCAAAGTTTCTGCTTAACAGGCTTAGCACTAGGCTTAACTACCAAATGATGCATGACAAGGGAAGGATCAAGCCCTGGCATGTCGACATATGACCAAGCAAAAATATCCTGATATTATTTTAATAAATTGGTCAATTGCTCCTGCTCATCCATGGTCAAGGCTTTGCCTAGCTTAAGGACTCTAGGGGCTTCCTCAGAACCTATGTTCACATCTATGGTCTCCTCAATAAGGATAGATAAATCATCCTCAAGAGGAGGTAGGGTAGGAATCACTCCTAATTGCTCAAGGTCCTCGGGAGACATAGAACCAAAGTCCACTTGAGAATTAGAAGACTCAACCTGCATTGTGCAAGGGACAGACCCATCAAAGTAGATGTGATCTTGAGGTGAAGCCTCATCTATAACATATAACTTTGGAGTCATGACTATGGGAGAGGGTGGCCCCTCATCCTCAACACTCCACTCTAAACCTTGATGAGATTCATCAAAGAGAAGCTCTAGACAAGAAGAGTTTTCTTGATCCTATGATGGAATATGTGTAGAAGGTTCCTTAAATGAAGATTGTGATGAATGAATCTGGACTAGATATTCTGATGAGCAAAATTCAAATGGGTGAGGATCGCCCATGATGGTAATGATTTGATTTTTAAATTCAAATTTTACACATTGATGAAAAGTAGAAGGGATGACCTTCATCGCATGAATCCAGGGTCATCCAAGAAGCAGATTAAAATATGTAGGACAAGATACCACGTAGAACAATGTATTTAAAATTTTGGGTCCAACTTTAAGGGGAAGTGATATAGTACCACAAGCTTCTTGGGACTCATTGTTGAAGGTTTTAATGATGTCATCGGATGCGATTAGATCTTCCTTTTTCAATCCAAATTTTTGAAAGAAATGATATGTACATACATTAAGAGAAGAACCATTATCAATCATGACCCTTTTAATAAGGGTATCTCCAATGAATGCAGTAATATAAAGAGATGAATCTTCTTGTAAGTCTGAGAAAGAAATATCAACATCCGAGAATGTGAGATGGGGCATCCCAAGAGAACTTACAATATTGGTCATATCACTAGGGGAAATATCAGGTGGGACAAGTTGCTGCTTTAGAACATTTATCATGGCTTCTCCATGAGCAGGAGAATTCTGTAGAAGCTCTAAGAGAGAAACATTTGCTGAAAAACTCATCTCTTGTTGAGATCATTGAATTTGTTGATTTTGTACTGGCTTTTTTGAAGTAGTTGTTATCATACCAACCATATTATTATCATACTGATGTGGCACATTTTTGTAGGATATTTGATGAGTTGTCTGTTTAGCCCTATTATGATTCTGTTGGTTGCTTGAAGATTGAAAATTGCTAGTATCAATACGCCCTGCATCAATTAAATCTTGAACCACATGTTTTAACCTTTTGCAAGAATTTGTCCAGTGCCCTTCTACTCTGTGATATGCACAATATTGACCTACCTTATACCAATGAGTTGTAGTATCTGGTTGTCTTACAAGAGGTAATTCAATTGCCTTGGCTTCTAAAAGTTGCTTCAAAATTACTTCCATAGATATGTTAAGCCTTGTAAAATTCCTTTGAGGAGGTTTTTGAAGTATTATCTTTTGTTGTAGGCTATCAGTGACATTGTTAACAGGCCTACTATCACTATCACCTCCTGTATACTTATTCTTATGCTGAGATTTAGTGGGCTTCTCTTCTTTAACCTTAAGTTGGCCTCTTTTAATAAGGGCATGTTCCACTTTTCTAGCTAACTCAATTGCTTGATCAAAAGATGTGACAATAGTAGTCTCTAGTGCATAAGATAATTGTTCTTGTAGATTACCAATAAATATGTCAAGCATATATTTTTGAGGTACAGGATGTCTTAACCGACCCACTAAACTTCTCCAACGAGCTAAAAATTTTGAAAAACTTTCTTCTTTATTCTGCTTTAAATTATAAAGATCTTTCATTGATACTTCTTTTTCAATATATGCACTAAACTGATGAACAAATAATTCTGCAGTCTCTCCAAAATTATTCAAAGAATAATTAGGCAACTGATAGTACCATTCTAATGTCATGCCAACAAGACTCTTCGAAAAAGTTTTCAATAATAACATATCATCATAAATGAGATCATGGCAAGTTGTTCTGAACCTTCTTAAATGCTCTATTGGATCTTCTATCCCTTTGTAAATTGGTAACACTGGCATGGAAAAATGCTTAGGATAAGGTCTGGTAGCAACAATGGGATCCAATGGTTGATTACACATCTCTTTATAACTGTAAGTGAAACCTGAAGGTTGAATCGTTTCCATATTTGAAGCCAATTGTTTTACCATATTTGTCAAATTTTGTACTTTTGGATCACTATTGTGTATATTCCCCAAATTCCTTTGATTCAAGTTGGACATATGAAGGTTATTGTTATATGTGGTACCTTGTGAGAATGGAAAATTAACTTGTGGTGGAACAGAAGAAATAATGTTGATATTAGAAGATTGAAGAGGAAATTGAAAATAATTTTGGGTGACACTACTAATTGGAGGGACTCGTGGATTCCCCCCAATGTTGGTGGTTACAGTAGTGGCATAAGTTGGTTGATGGATTTGATCATTATGATTCAAATATCCATTCAAGGGATTGTCCTGAAGTGGGATATCCTTTTCAAGTAATGCTTCTTCCTCTAAAGCTAGATCCAATGCATGTTTATGATATTTGTAAAAGGTCCATACATGGTCAAAATATTTGAAGATGAGGTTCCCATTGGGTCCCTGAATAGGATCAAGATGATTATCAACCTCTTCTTCTTCTAGGTTAGGGTTTTCTCTATCAATTTGATCATTCTCATGAAGAATCTCATCAAACCTAAGGAGTCTTCATCCATCCCCAAGGTCAGAAGCCATTAGGAAAAGGAAAAAGACAAGGGGAAGAACTAAGACCAAAGAAAAACCCCACTCACACAAGGAAATTATCTCTTTAAATATTTGGCACACAAATTAATGATCTTGATTAATGTTTTACAAGAAAGGAGGTGTTCACGTCGGGTTCACCAAAGATGTAGAGGGGGAAAACTGCCCTACCATGTACAATTCCCAAAAGCTGGATCCGCAAGAGAGAAGCCTTTGGGGTGAACCATAGGGGTATGTTGTTCTCTACACTCGGTGCTAGGGGGAAGGGTTCACCAGGAATGGTTTAAGGACTCGCTCCAAGTCCTCAAGAATTTTGGGAATGTTTGATGTGTTTAGTTAAAAGCAATCACCTAAATTTGGCCTTTCTAGATCTATGCTATGAAAGATAAAGGACAATGCAGAAATACAGAATGCAGGAATACAAGAGCTAACCCTAGAATGATTCTTTCTTTGAATGCTTTCTAACCTAGGGTTTTAAATAAACAATATTTAAGCAAGGGCTCAAGAAAGAATGCACAAACAGAATTAACCCTAGATGCACACTATATGTTGTTATCTTTTAAATGCCTAGAAATTAATATAAAATCAGATCTAGGGTTTTAAACCAGAAATATAAGCACTCAACAAACAACCTATAGTTTAATGGGAACACTTATCTTAACCGGTGGTTGATCCAAGCTTTCATCCTCTTGTCCAATGATATCAACAATTCTTGTTCCTGCAAGATAACTTAAGAAACACTTGAAAATATGATTAGCGTTAGGGGGCCTACTTAGGCCATTGTACAATAATGCTTGGAGGCACAATAGTCAAGCCCCCTAGGTCCTTTTAGATGACCTTTAAGAATAGAAGCAAAAATTGACCTTTGGATATTAATCATAAAACAATAGTGCAACAGAATACAAATAGAATGCAGAGCATGCAACTATGATCTAAATGCAGTCTAAGATGCTATCATGTAGTTAGAAATATCAAATTACCCCTAGATTGACTCTGGGTGAAATCGTGCTCCTTAGAGAGTTGGCACGATAACGTAGAAGACAAAGTCACGCCCTATCTGGATTGGGCATGATTTCACCTCTACAGAAAAGAAGCCCTAAGTTTGAGCCTACGAGGTCATGCCCCGTTAATACCTAGTGTGACTTCACCTGAGACGTGAAGAAAATAAAAGTAGAATGTGAAATGCAATGCAGACGTCTAAACTAAATGAAAACACCTGGTGAATGGTGTAGAAGCAGGCAGAAGGGTCGAGACCTCCGAGTAGTTGATCTCTCCTTTGGGCTACGACATGGATCCACCAGAGCGAACAACAAATCAGATCAATGCAACAGAAGACAAAATTTGCACTTAGGAGTTAGCTTGCTTGCAGGAGAAAAGGAAGTAGATAGAAAACAATTGTGAGCGTGTTAGAATAATCACATGTAGAAATCATCAAATCGTGTCTCTTAAAATGAGAGATCAAACCCTCCTTTTATAGCGAGTTTGAAGGTGAAAAGAGCGGGAAAAACCCAGGAAGGTCGATGCCAAAACACGCCAGCTAGAAGAATTAGGGTTTCTGTGGGAGAAACCCTAAAAAGGTGAAATCGTGCCCCATCTCGATTGACTACGATTTTGCCTATGCGAAGTCGCGCCCCATCTTAACCAGGCAATTTTGCATAGAGGAGGAAAAAAGAAAAACAAAGGGAAAGGGGCCTATCCCATGCCTTGGGCAAGTGTTGGAGGCCTCTTAGAGGGTTCAAGGAAGATTGCCCACTAAAGTGGGTCAATTTTTCATGTCTACATCATCCACCAAGTCATTTATGATAGGGATAGGAAACTTATCTTTGACAATGATCTTGTTGAGAGGAAAAAAATCTGGATACATATGCCATGAGTTATCCTTACAACGTACCATCACCATTGGAGATGAATAAGGACTAATGCTTGGATGAATGATTTCATGCTCTAACATTTCTTGGACCAACTTCTCAATCTCTAACTTTTGGGGCTATGGATAGCGACAAGGACACACATTAGGAGGTAGACTTCCAGGAATCAAATGGATGACATGATCATGTGTACACTTAGGAGAAAGACCCTTTAGATCACAAAAAAAATCGTAATATATATCCACAATATTTTAAATATTTGAAGGAATAGATGTAAGATAAGAATCCAAGGATTGAGACTCGATGGAATTAACTTGTGCAATAAAACCATAACCATATTTATTCAATATCTTCTCCATACTATGTGAACTCACCACTTTGGAAGGAGGAGGTTGAATTCCTTGAAGAAAAATGACCCTCCTGTTCTTTCTCCATTTGATGTATAGTTTTTGGAGATTAATAGTAACATTGTCGAGCTAAGATAACCATTGTGCTTCCAAAATAACATCTAAGCTTCCCAGGTTCATAACAAAGAGATTTTCCATACATATATAATTACTCATTTGGATTGTAATTTTAGATGGTCAACCTACACATTGAGCATTACTCCATTTGCAATAAGGACTTGAAATTTATCTTGATTTGAAGAATTGATATATAAGCCCAAGGATTTTGCTATTTTATAATCGATAAAGTTATGTGTACTTCCTAAATCAATCAACACATTAACATGTTGATGCTTAATGAATCCATGTACTTTTATAGTATGATGATCTTGAAGGCTCATAAGTGCATGAACAGAAAGAGCCACCATATCATCCTCTTGTGCTACTTCATTTAGATCTATTAGTTATTGTCCTGGTTTTGTGAATGGCTCTGGTTGAGGTAAATCTTCCTCCTCAACAACAATTGCATCATCATATTCTAAGAGAAAGTTTTTATGTTTAGAATAAGCTTGATCTCTTGGATGATGAGAATGATATTTGAAGCAAAAAAATCCAATAGAACACTCCAAATTACGATAAGGACGACGAGAGTTAAAATCACGTCTATATGGAGGACCAAAATCTTGGAGTTTTTGTTCTGTTGCTAGAGCTATATGTTGTGCATAATCAAGGGTATAAGGATCATGCATGTCAACTTCCTTGCAAATATTATCCTTAAGACCATAGAAAAAAGCAGAGACCACCATTGCTAAACTCAATTCTTGTGTATAAGTGAGTAGACTTGTGAACTCAGAGATATAAACTTCCACTAATCCAGTTTTCTTAATTTGCATAAGACATACCACATAGTATGTGGAAGATCCATTATCAAAATTTCTAAGAAATTGTTCCTTGAATTGAGGCCATAAAAGAGGACGACCATATTGACGAAGTTGCCTTAATAACCATTGATAAGCCTAGGTACCAAGTTTAGAATTTGCTAATGCAACACAACCTTTTTCCAGAATATGGTACAAATGAATAAGGCCTTCCATTTTCGCCAACCATCCTTGACGGTCAAATCCTTCGAAGGTGGGCATGTCAATGTGAGGAACTTGAACAACATAAGGTCATTCCAAGAAATTGGAAGCACCGTCTGCCATGGTATTTAGATCAAAAGAAAAACTTGGGTTAGGGGACGAAAATTTTGATTCTTGATGATTGGTTGAAGGTCTGATAGTATGTTGTGACTTGTGGACATGGGGAGGTGTAGAAGTGGATGGAGCTAGATTTCCTTGAATGGCTTGTAGCATGGCAATAATGTTATCCATATTTCCTTCTTGTTGTGAAAGATATTGCTGCAACTCAGGGTCAATATTACTAGGGATTTGAATGTCATTATCATGGTTATTTGGAGGGTTATTTGTTGGACATTTTGAGTTAAATTTGTCATTGATGTCAAGGAATGAAGTTGTCATTGATGTCAAGGAATAAGCTACCGTTGATGTCAAAAGGTCAAAAGGAGCAATGCAAAAGGTTGATGGCAAAAGAGCTTCATAATATTTATTTTTAATATTATGTGAAGCATAAGTAGAAGGGTTTTTATTAAAACCATGGATTGGCAAAGTAAAAGGTTTTTATTAAAACCATGGTTAGACAAAATAAAAGGTTTTTATTAAAACCATGGTTGGGAAAAATAAAAGGTTTTTATTAAAAACCATAGTGGGCAAAATAAAAGGTTTTTATTAAAAACCATAGTGGGCAAAATAAAAGGTTTTTATTAAAACCTAAGGAGGCTTTAATATTTAATAAAGCCAAAATATTTAAATATTAATTTATAATATTTAAATTCTAGTGAATTTAAATAATTATAAATTAAATATTTTGGAGTTAAAACATAAGCGCCGACCCCCAACGAATTCGTCTCCATCGACGTGCATGGGAACAAGGGCATAAGATATTTATACCTTAGCCAAACCTTAGTTTGGGAATTCAATTAATGCATCCGCAATATTCGTTGAAGAGAGCTCGTGCGAAATTAAAGGCACCTCCAAAGTGCAAGGTTTGAGGCAGGCATCGTGTTGAAGAAAGAGCCAAAGGCTCTAGAGGAGTGTGAAGTGGTCAAAGCACACATTGCGCTTTAGAGCATCAAGGGAGCATGTGGCTCACACAACGTGGAAGCCGTGGCCAAGGCGCTGTTGAAGCATTTGGTGCAAGTTCGAATCTCACCGATTGCAAAGAGGGTAATAAAGTTTTTGAATTATTTTATTTTGCATATGCTAAGGTTGTTGGAGGGATAAGGTGCAAGTAAGTTTTGATATTAACCTAAGTGTTGAAAGGTTAATTTTTGCTAGGGTAATTTTGTTTTCACCTTAGGAAAATGGAAATTTATTTATTGCATTAAGTTATAAAGTGAGTTATTTAAATTAAATGCAATATTGAGTAGGGAGTCATAAGTAGAGTTTGGATTATTTTTGAGATATATTTCTGAAAAGGGTTATGATGAAATTAAATTGTTAAGAGGCTCTTTTGATGAGTTAGAGTTTTGGAAGAAGTGTTTTTGTGGTGTTGGATATTATTTTAAGAAGGAGAAATAAGGTGTAATTAAGTTTTATTATTTTTGTAATTGAGAATTATTTTGTGAGAAAGTGTGATATTTTATCATCTAACTATTGAGATTGGCAAAAGAGAAAATTGTGATTGAGACAGGTTTTCCAAGGTCACTTCTACATCAAATAAAGGTATGGGAATATTCTTCCTAGTGAATGTTTGTTGAATGTTGTGAATGCAAAGTTGGAGTACAAAGGTTTGTTTGGTAAGCATTGTTAAGTGTGTTTTGAATTAATGCTTCAAGGTATTCTGGAATAAAGAGTTGTTGATAAAACCTTATTTTATAAGCATTGTTGTTGAAGTGATTAAGTTGAGTGAACTTGAATTAGGGTTTGCAAAGATCATGAGTATCATTGTTATGTGAAGATTGTTTATAAGCATTACTGTTGAAGTTATTAGTTGAGTAAAGAACTTGAACTAGGGTTTGCAAAGAACATGAGTATCATTGTTATGTGAGATTGGTTGATAAGCATTATTGGAAATATTTGAGTGAGTGTTCATATGTTTGGACTAGGGTTTATGAGCAAGGATTATTTCATTGAGTGATTGGTTGAGTAGAGTTGGTTGAGCCTAGTCAAGTGGATGTGTGAAGTGATAGTTCAAGTTCTATGAAACAAATTATTCTATATTCTGAATTGATTTGAGAAAGAGGTTGAGTGTTGATGAGTGTGAAACATATTGAGTATCTAAAAATTATCTATATGTTTATGTGATAAAAGAGAGATTGAAAGTGATTGAGAGTTTGTGAGTGTGAAACATATTGAGTCTCTAACAATTCTTTGTATGTTTCTAAAAGAGTGATTGAAAGTGATTGAGCATTGAGGTAAATGGGAAGTATATTGAGTATCTAACAATTCTCTATATGTTTCTAAAAGAGTGATTGAAAGTGATTGAGCATTGTGATGAATGTGAAGCATATTGAGTCTCTAACAATTCTCTTTATGTTTCTATGAGATTGGACAAGTTCTAGTGAGGACTTGTTGAGCAGATTTGAGGCAGGTCTTTTGGAAGAATTGTGGATAGATTTGTGTGATATTTTATGGAAGATCACAATACATATTGAGAACAAAATTGGATAAGTTCTAGTGAGGACTTATTGAGCATATTTGGACAAGTTCTAGTGAGGACTTATTGAGCAGAATTGGATAAGTTCTAGTGAGGACTTGTTGAGCATATTTGGACAAGTTCTAGAGAGGACTTGTGGAAATATTAGTGTGAGCTTTTGTGGAAGCTTACAAGGTAGAATTGAGACAAGTATTTGAGAAGACTTGTGAGCAGAGTTGATTGATTGATTTGTTCAAACCTTGAGTTAAAGTTTGGGGCAAATCTAGCAAAGTTGATTTAATATTGAGTCAAGCTTTGTGTTAAGGCTTGAGGATAGATATTGAGGATAGATTTGTGCTAAAATGAAGGACTATGTTTAGTGCAGATCAGAGGATAGAGTTTGGTGTAGATTTGAGTACAGGTTTGTGCCATACCAGAGAGATATTGAGGATAAATTTGTGCTAGATCGAAGGACTATGTTTAGTATAGATTTGAGATAGAGCTTTGGGGGTGATAGAGTATAGAGGATAATAGTCTCTAGTGGATAGATATCCATTAGCCAAAGTAGTGAGGACAAGTGTCTTTAGTGGATAGAGATCCATTAGCCAGAGCAGTGGGGGGAAACAGTTCTTCTAGAATATCACCAATCAGAGCTAAGGAGAAAGGAGTTTTCTTGTGGATAGAGATCCATAAACTTGATTAGGGGATTGGTATCTCCTTTGGACAAAGGTCCATAAACATTGTAATAGGGAAAGGATTTCCAAGAGAATTTATTTGAGAAAAGACTAATGAAAGATTTTCTCCATGGAGTAGCCCACATTGGGTGAACCACATTAAATTGGTGTCTCTATTGTGTGTGATGATTTGTGCATTGCTTTGGTTATTGCTATTGATATTGCTATTGATTATATTGGATAATACTGTTTAGGAAAGAAAAGTAAAAAGTGGTCTTATACGGTTCACCCCCCTCTTAGTATAAGCTTGTGTTCTTCATTATTGTGTGTTGGCAAAGGAGAACCTGAATTGTTGTGTGAAGGTGAAGCCATAGAATTTAGTGAAGCAAAAAGACATTGGTCAAAACTATTAATATTAATGGGAGTACTATGATGTGTACCTTGATTACGAGGTTGGCACTTCTTTCTACTTATAGATACATAGTCTAACAGGGAAATATGTTGAAATCGTTTGTTCGCTCGAGTCCAACCAGTAGGTTCACGCATGTACTTTCATGCAACTTTCTAAGTTGATGTAGTCAAAATGGTGAATACCAACTTGCTTCAATGAAGTTTATTTGAATTCTAATGGTTACTTGGCGATAAAAATTCAAATTTAAAATTTTGAAAAAAAAATGGTGGTAAAATTGTTACTGCAACAAAATAAAATTTTGGTTTGTCAATGTATAAGTGCACAATCAATTGCGTAGTCCAAATTTCCAATGGTAATTCAACGGTCGAATTTCAAACTCCACTATTGAAACTAGCCAACAATCAAATTTTAGTTCCACAAGAATGAATCTAGCCAATGACTAGTCTGCCAATCTTATAGAGCTTACAAACCCAGCCAATGGCTACTCGGATCGAAAGTCATGTCCCCAACCACTGGATTCTCCCATGCGTAGGTGCAGAGCCATGTGACCACCACGAGGTGGTCATAATATCCTTAGTGTGTTAAGGAGTTTAAAAAACCTCACTTGGTCTTGGCACGACTAATGTGGGATTATAATCCCACAAAATAAGAAATAGGAAGTTGCCTTTAGCATGCTAGAAAATTGAAAACGACCTTTAATATGCTTGCAATACTTCCAGGAAATACCAAAAAATTTACTTGAAATGAAAATTCTTGCCAAAAGAAACAATATGGTTGAAAATTTTCAAAATCACGTCGAAAAGTTGAATTTTTTATCGAAATGATTTACGGTTGTCGTAAGAGATTTGTGGTCATTGATAATTCTAGAACCTCGCTAATGGCCAAAATAGCCTGCCTTGAAAATTCTATTGGAATGACCAAAATCATATTGAAAATTCAGAACCTCTTCGCAAATTCTAAATCTAGTTGAACAACGAACATGGACCTGAGCGCCATGTGGTACATTTGGAGAATTTTAGGGTTTCCAATACTCGTTTCTGATTGGCTAAATAAACCTTGGGATTTATATTTAGATTTTTTATTTTTATTTCTTCTCCCTCGTCATCGTTTGAATATCTTCGTACTTTTCTACAACTATATTTGATTTGGAGTCTATGGCTATTGGCACTATTAAACAATGAATTCCTGCTGAAGATGGCAGGGATCAAGGATGCTCTCTTCACAAAAACTTCTTTGAATTACTTGTAGTAATTGTTTGGTCACTGTGTTTACTGAACAACCTTCTCATCCGTTCTATGCACCATCACTTCTTGGATACCGCTTCCCGAGTCTGTGTTGGTGATGCTCTTGGCTTTGATACCATTTGAAGTGATCCAATACCAATAATATATAAAATTCATAAAACCTTACAATTAAACAATTATAATCAGATATATGAATAATTAATAAAATCAATGCTAGAATAAATCAAAAAAATCCGCAACGACTTAGAGAGGGTAAAGCCTTATAGCCAGTTTGAGAGGGCAAAGTCTCTTGCATATATACACAATTTGATTAAATTCTTCGATTATTGTAAACTAATAAACATTCCTCCTATTAATAAATGAAATCAATGATAAATAAATCAAATGGAGATATAGCCGACTAGGCTGTATTGGGATCGTTACAGGCTAATCCACCTAGATGGTTATATATTCGCCCATTATGGAATTGGTTAAATGACCTCGATGGTTAACATTTAACTAAACCTTTAGCTAAATGTTTAGTGATTTTCTTTAACCTTAAGCCTTATGTCATCCTTGGTTAAAGTAATTGTAATTGTGATTTGAGGATTAGGTATTCACTACAATTACCTCCAATCACTAACCGGTGTGAAGTGTAATATTCATATGTGAGCTATTATTGTGGGTAGCCACCTTGGACACCCATCCATTCTATTTTATATTCTTGATCTTTTTAATTTGCTTCTCTATTCTCTATTATCTTGCATACCCTAAACATGGATTTAAAGTCAAATAGAGTCCATACTTTGTAATAATAATAGTAATAAATAATTGTTGATTTTTAATAGATAAAAGATACATTATAGACTCATGCCTATATAGTGTGATTGTCATATTGAACACTTAGAAAAAATATAAAAAGTGAAGATGACCCTTCACGACTATATTTTTTTATATAGCCACAACACAAGAATCAATCAAGATATTTAGTTCCAAGCACACATTAAAAATAATTCCCATAATATACCACATTAAAAAACACATCTAAGTAAAGGATTGTAAATATCACAACAATATCCTAAAAGCTGGCATTAAATGCCTATGTAATCACACATTTGTAATATGGATCAAAGTCCAAGGATGAGGTGTCAATGTGTATGTAAGTATGAGGTGTCACCTTGCATGCATATGTGAGTTGGCAACGACAGATGCTAGGGTTTAGCTTGTAGAAGATGCAATGTAGTATTTATTTGAGATTTCTAATGGAAAATAGTGGAATGTCTGGACATCCCCCAAGGAGGGTTTCCCTTGTTATTCTCTTGTTCTAAAAATGGTTTTGTGTTTGCATATTTATTTTGCTGCTCCTTGTTATGTTTAGCTCTCTTCATTGGTATCAATGTCATGTTTAGTTTTAACATTTGGTACTAGAGCCTATGGTATTAAACCTAGGTAGTTGTGGCATTGTATGAAGAGATGCAAGGGTTTATGGCTAGCAAAAAATATAGATTAAGTATTGTTCATGCTAGAGTTTGATATTTAAATCTTGTTGAGCTTCGACAATGGTAGATCTGATGAATTTTGACAGTGAAAAATTTGGTGAGATTTGTTAGTGGTAGATCTTGTGAGCTTCTATAGTGGTAGATCTGGTGAGCTTTGGAAAAGATAGATTTGGTGAGCTTCAAAAAAAACATATTTGGTGAGCTTCGATAATGATAGATATAGTGAGCTTCGATAGTGATAGACTTGGTGAACTTCAACAATGATAATGTGTTTTATTTGTATTTAGATGTTTATTTTTTGAATAGGTGCTAGAGTTTAAGGTTGGAAATATCTGTTCTAGTGGTTTTATTGTGCAAGTTGTAGAGGTGTCCATGCATGAGGTTTCATTTTGCAGCTGGTATTCTTCCTATTTTAGTGTGTTGTGCAGATTTGAAACCTCAAATTTGTGTTTTACAAAGTTTTTGAAGAATTTTTGAGATGGTTTATTGGTTGTACCACAAGTTTTGGGTAAGTATTAACTACTATAATTGGTGTAGCTTGTACCTGAAGAAGCTACTATAACTAGTGTAGTTGGTGAAGAATACAAGCTTATACTGAGAGGCGAGGTGAACAATATAAGATCAAATTTTACTTTTCTTTCCCAAACAATATTATCCAATTTTGTTAATTGCAATATCAATAGCAGTAATCAAAGGAATGCACAAATCATCACACACATGAGAGACACAAATTTAACGTGGTTCACCCAATGTGGGTTACGTCCACGGAGAAATTATTTCTTCTAAATTTTCTCAACAAATCTCTTGGGAATCAATTTCCTATTACAATATATATGGACCTAATCCCCAATACTCTAGTTCGTGGATCTCTCTCCATAGAAGAACTCTATCCCCTTTGATTTGGTTTGTAGATCTCTCTCTATAAGAGAACTCTATCCTCTTTGCTTTGGTTCATGGATCTCTCTCCATAGGATAACTCTATCCCCTTTGATCTGGTTCATGGATCTCTCTCCATAGGAGAACTCTATCCCCTTTGCTCTGGTTTATGGATCTCTCTTCACAGGATAACTCTATCCCCTCTACTCTAGTTCAAGGATCTCTCTCCATAGGAGAACTCTATCCCATTTGCTATGGTTCATGGATATCTCTCCACAAGATAACTTTATCCCATTTGCTATGATTCATAGATCTCTCTCCATAGAATAAATCTACCCCTTTTCTTTGGTTCATGGATCTCTCTCCACAGGAGAACTCTATCCCATTTAATTTGGTTCATGGATCTCTCTCCATAAGATAACTATATCTCCTTTTCTCTGGTTCATGGATATATATCCATAGGATAACTTTATCCCATATGCTATGGTCTACTCCAAAGCCTACTCTCAACTCTATCTCAAATCTGCACCAAACCCTCGTCACAAGGCTAGCACAAATTTGCTCTAACTCTGCTCACAAATCTGTCTCAATGTTGTTTCAAGTCTTCACAATACTTGCTCAAATCTACCTCATAAATGCTCCAAGTCTTCTCATAAGACTTTCCCAAATCTACCTTCAAGCCTTCTCAAAAGAATTGCTCAAATTTGCTTTCAAGCCTTCTCAAAAGACTTGCTCAAATCTGCCTTCCAACATTCTCAAAAGACTTGCTCAAATATTCCTTCAAGCCTTCTCAAAAAACTTGCTCAAATCTGCCTTCAAGCATTCTCAAAAGACTTGCTCAAATTTATCTTCAAGCCTTCTCAAAGGACTTGCTCAAATACGCCTTCAAGCCTTCTCACAGAACCCGCTCAAATATTTCCAAATTTTGCATACAAACAAAGCTTAAATCTCTTTCAGAATTGCTTTCTTCAAACAAACATATTCTACTTAGAATTAGTTTAACCTCTGGAACATATAGAGAATGATATGCCCTATAAAAAACCCAGTATGTTCTTCATATTCACAAATATTGCATCCAATTAATCCAATTTCTATCTTCTTGTAAAATTCTGTTCAAATCAAATCAAAACAATGTATAACTTGTTTCAAAAAATTGGTCTATCTTTCTTGCAAATTTGGTCTCAAGGATGAACCACACTAATACATATATTTTATTTACTAGATTGATCTCAAACACTTTCACAATTTCTTTAAATATCTCTAAAACCAATGCTCAAAGGTTTCACAATGATGTACAAACTTGATCTCAACCCTAGCACAAGGATTTCTTTCAACAATGAAGCATTGTTTGTTTCATAAATCCTAACACAAGTTTTTCCAATTTCTTTCAACTAGGATGCACAATATATTTCATAAAATCTAGCTCAAATATCTCCAACACTAATCAAACCTTTTATCTCCATATTATAATTTTGAAATATTTGTTCAACCAAACACGTTAAATAAAGAGTAATATGAACATACCTCTTTGATGAAGGAGGTCTCTCAAAAACCTATCTCAAGATATTATATCATTCTTATGCCACTTTCAAGGGTTAGTTAGCATAACACTTTCCAAACCAACCATAAAATATTTCCTCAAAATTTACTCATAAAAATATTTAATATCAAGACAAAGTTTTGACAATAATCAAACCCTCTCAATTTTTCTTTTTATCAAAAATACACACAACAATTTAAACCATAGTCATACCTTATCACTCCTACTTATAAGAGCCACTTGTAATTCAATATCCCTAAGTGCATACCATACATCAATTTTACTTTCAAGCACCTTATTGCTCCTTTAAAAAATTATTCCAACTTTATAAAGTCACAACCAGAATCTAACATATCATTATGTCCTCAAAAATATTTAATTTCAAACATTACCCTTATCTCTCCCTAGACAATGCAATATGCGCTTTTTAACAAATAAAAATTAAACCTTATGACTCCCTTGGTAAAGCGCTAACATAGAAGATGTGATGTAGTATTTATTTGATATTGCTAATGGGAAAAAGTGAAATGTCTGGACATCCCCCAAGGGAGGGGTTTCCCTTGTTATTCTCTTGTTTTGTGTTTGCATCTTTATTTTGTTGCTCCTTGTTATGTTTAATTCTCTTCATTGGTATCAATGTCATGTTCAATTTAACACCAAATTCTTCCAAAAATTCTCATGTAAATAAGACCCATATTCAAGTCCATAAACCCAAATAACATAGTATCTTACTATTTGAATACAATTATTGATTTAACCCTATAGAGCTTATACAAAGGCTATAAGTACAACAAAACAATGTTTATAAAGGTTAAGAAATAATTAATGCTAACCAACTAAAACTATACAAATTAAAAATAGGACTTCATAGTGCATTACTTCATGTTCATAATGTTATTGCAATACCCTAATATAAAAATTATAGATGGAGGTAAACAAGATTTTTAAAGTCCATTCAAGATAGAGGTTTCATTATCAAGCTTAGAAATCCATGATCTAAAAATGGAATACCTCAAGACACTCTGATACTAAGCTCACTATGCCATAAAATGTTTCTATAGTATTACTCAAAATGAAAAAATCAACAAACCCTTTTAATTTTTTAGTTGTTTATATTAGGTTAAAAACAAGCCTTTCCTAGATCACACCTTGACTGCTTTATGATAGTATATCAATCAACCATATTATCATTATATTACAACAAAATATAATATTAGGGGTTGCCTTACTGGAGGTGTGTCCATCATAACACAAATATTGAACTTGAGTTGTGTTCATATGATAGTATCTGAAGTTTTGAAGGCTCCAAATGAAGATTTGAAGGCTGAAACAGAGCACCAAAGTTCAACAATAGAGCACTGCAGTCACAATATGAAGGTCCAAACGAGATCAAAATGAGGTAAATGATATATGGATAGAAATATTATTCTGAGATATTTCCAACGGTGTAAAGAACATGCAAAATAGAGTTGTGAGTCAAAAGTTATGAGCTCTGCAAGGTAGCTGTACAAGGTCTGCCTAGGGCCTGGAAAAAGTGGACAAAACATGATTTTCAGAGGTGAAAGTAAGAACGAATACTGAATGAAATATGGAGTGTGATATATGGTTGGAAATATCTTGGAAAGGGCTTTCCAATGGTGTATTACTTGCAGAAAATGGATAAATGCAGCAGAAGTTATACACCTCCAAATTAGGTAGTTCAAGCTTTTCTATAAAATCTGGACTGCAACATACAAGAAAATGCAGCAGGCTAAAAAATAGATTTTTCACCTTCAATTCATGTTTTCTCACACACCAAACTTGTACAATGCAATAGTAATCATCTTAATCTATCTTGGAACTCAAACCTAAAGAATCTATGGCAGTTACAAACAAGGTAACAGTTCAAGACTGTTACAACTACAATATTCCTACACCTACACTTGTACAAAACTGTTACAAAGTGGTTACATATTCTCTTGTGCCTTCTAATCCAAAAATGCACACATGTCAGCATAATTTTCCAACATTCTTCCCCTTGATGCTGAAAGGGATCACAAGACTATTTCTCAGTTTAAGAAATTGAGCCTTAGCAACACCTTTAGTGAAAACATCAACCAACTGATCATGGGTGCTGCAATACCTCAACTCAACTAATTTATTTTCCACCATATCACGGATGAAATGGTACTTCATGTCAAAATTCTTAGATCTTCTATGGTGGACAGGGTTCTTTGCCAACTGTATGGCACTCATATTGTCACAAAAAAATGTAGTAGGACCACTTGGTTTCTCACCTATCTCCTCCAACACTTTCCTGAGCCATAAGGCCTGAGCACTAGCTGAAGTAACAACAATATATTCAGCCTCTATTGAAGAGAGTGCTACTGATCCTTGCTTCCTTGAGCTCCAAGTGATCAGCCCAGATCCAAGAGAAAAATAATTACCGGATGTAGACTTTCGGTCATCCAAGTTGTTGCCCCAATATGAGTCACTAAAACCAACTAGCTCCATCTCTTCAGTAGGATAGTAATGTATGCCAAAGTCAACAGTACCTTTAACATACCTCAAAATTTGCTTTGCAGCATTCAAATGCAAGAGAGATGGCTCACTCATATACCTAGAAACAAGTGAGACAACATATGCAATATCTGGTCTGGTATTTGTGAGAAACATCAAGCTCCCAACAATGCTCCTATAATTGGTCACATTCACCTTTTCAGCCCCATCATCTTTGCATAGCAATTCACCATGAGCAATGGGAGTAGGGACTGGTTTGCAACTATCCATGTCATACTTTTTCAGCATATCCTTGGCATATTTAGTTTGACAAATGAATATTTTATCCTTACTTTGATGCACCTCCATGCCAAGAAAATAGTGCATCAATCCTAAATCCTTCATTTCAAACTCACTCATCATGGCAGCCTTAAATTCATCTTTCAACTTGGAACTACTACCCATATAAATCAAATCATCAACATACAAACAAACAAGCAAAATATCATTACCTTCTTTCTTGAAGTATAGGGTAGGTTCACTTTTGCTTCTCTTGAAGCCACTCTGCTGAAAGTATCCATCAATCCTAGAGTACCATGCTCTAGGTGCTTGTTTAAGGCCATACAATGCCTTCTTCAACTTGTAGACATGTTCTTCTTTACCTTTCACCTCAAATCCTTGAGGTTGTTGTACATACACTTCCTCATCTAAGTACCCATTCAAGAAGGCACTTTTTACATCTAAGTGATGTACAATCCACTGCTTTTGGGTAGCCAAAGCAAGTACCATCCTTATTGTTTCTTGTCTAGCTACAGGAGCAAAAGTTTCTTCATAGTCAATTCCATACCTTTGTGTGAAGCCTTTAGCCACAAGTCTAGCCTTGTGTCTTTCAATGCTGCCATCACTATTATACTTAGTCTTATAGACCCACTTAGAACCCACACGTTTCTTTCCCTTGGGCAGTTCTACAAGCTCCCAAGTGTCATTCTTCTCAATGGAATTGATCTCCTCTTGCATTGCTTGCATCCAAACACCATTAGTACAAGCTTCTTCATAACAAGAAGGTTCAAAATCAGCAATAGTCATCAAAGCATAATTAACAACATCTCCTTTTGGCTCACCTTCATCTTCATCACCATACATGTGCATCTTCTCAAGCCTTTGAACAACTTGGTCAATTTCTTGAGCTTGGCTTCTAGTAAGTCTTCTATGGAAATTGTTGTCCAAAACCTGAGTAGGAGGATGAATTTGAAGTGCCTTTTTCCCCCTTTTTGTCTTCATAACATCTGAAAATATGTTTGGAGAATCATCACTTGAAGAGGGACTAGAACTGCTTTGTTTGGGACTATTTGAAGAGTTGGTTGGTGGACTTGGTGGGACTGATTTTAAACTGGGCTGCACATTAGAAGAACTGGGCTGCACATTAGAAGAACTTCCACCACTACTGCCATCATCAACATAAAGTTTTTGATGACCATATACTCCCCCTTCATAAAAAATCACATCTCTAGACACCACCACTTTGTGAGTTTTTGGGTTATAAAGCCTATAGGCCTTAGTATTTTCATAGTAGCCAATAAATATACATGCTTCACTCTTAGGATCAAGCTTCTTCCTAAGTTCATCAGCCACATGAGCATAAGCCAAACAACCAAAAACTTTGAAGTGGTTAACATTGGGCCTCTTTTCATACCATACCTCATAAGGAGTCATCTTCTCCAATGAGCTAGTGGGACTCCTATTCAATATGTAGACTATTGTACGGACTGCATCAACCCAATACATATTGGTAAGTCTCTTAGTTTACAACATACTTCTTGCCATCTCAACAACTATCCTATTCTTCCTTTCTACCACTCCATTTTGTTATGGAGTATAGGAAGTTGTGAATTACCTTTTAATGCCAATATTCTTGCAAAATTGTTTAAACTCATTAGAACAAAATTCACCACCATTATCTATCCTTAAACATTTAATGTTGCAACCACTCTGATTCTCAACAAAATATTTAAAATATTTGAAACAAGAAAATGCTTCATCCTTATGCTTCAAAAAATACACCCAACACATTCTAGAAAAATCATCAATAAATGTAAGAAAGTAAGAGTTGTTACCCAAGATTTTGGTTTGCATAGGCCCACAAATATCAGAATGGACCAATTGGAGTGGGTATGAGGCCCTCCATGCTTTCCCTTTAGGAAAATTCTATCTTGCATGCTTGCCCAATGCACACCCCTCACAAACACCTTTATGCTCCTCTACCTTTGGCAAACCATAAACCATCTCTTGAGAAGTTAGCAGCCTCAAACTTGCAAAATTCAAATGACCATACCTGAGATGCCACAACCAACTCTTGTTTTCAACAACAACATTAGCAAGGCTGCCCCCTTGTCCTCCAAACTTCAAAGGAAATAATCTATTGTTGGTCATAGGAATTGTAGTAACAATCCTATTGCTATTGTTCTTATCATAGATGGTGCATTTCTTATCATCAAAGACTACCTTGTAGTTCTTTTCACATAGTTGCCCTACACTTAACAAATTATGTTTCAAATTTGGTGTGTAATAGATATCATGAACATGTTTCTTACCTTCTTTTGTGTTCACTTCCATTACACCTTTGGCAGCCACCTCCAAAGCCTTGTCATCTCCAAGTTTGATCTTGGACTTGAAGGACTCATCCATGGAAGCAAGAAGCTCCCCATTTCCTATCATATGATTTGAGCAACCAGAATCAAGTATCCAAGTCTCTTGAAGGTTTTGATCAGCCTTGTTGTAGGTCAAGAAGAGGTTGCTTGTAGTAGCCTCATTCTCATCAGCATAGTTGGCCCTCTTGCCTTCATTTCCTGCCTTCAACCTACACTCCTCATAATATCCATACTTTTTGCAATGATAGCATTGTATGTTTCTTTTATCAAATTTACCTCTTCCTCTACCTGTTGCTCCTCCTCTTCTACCACCTCTTCCTCTTGAAGAATTCTGATTTTGGCCTCTTCCTTGGCCATTTCCATGTCCACTAGAGCTTGCTCCATCACCCTTTGAAATTGTAGCTTTAGAAGCAAATGCCTTCTCATCAACTGCAGTAATAGTTTCCCTTAGCCTCTCCTCATGAGACATAAGAGATCCTATCAAATTATCAAACTCAAGAGTAGACAAATATTTACTCTCCTCAATAATAATGGCTACATGATTCCACTTTGGGGTGAGAGTCCTCAAAACCTTCTTCACAATGACCTCTTTTTCTATCTTAACTCCAAGAGTTGCCATTTTATTGACAACTGCCTTCACCCTCACACAATAGTCACCAACATTCTCAGTTTCTTGCATTATGAGATTCTCAAACTCTCTCCTTAGAGTTTGCAATTTGACCTCTTTAACCTTGTCACTACCTTGGTAGCCTTATTTTAAAGACTTCCATGCATCTTCAGTTGTCTTACAGTCAACTATCCTTGGGAACAAACTCTTGTCCAAGGCTGACTGTATGTGGTAAAGGGCTAAGGAGTTTTTCATCTGTGCATCCTTCTTTGTTGTTTTATCTGCTGCTGCAAGTGTGGTCCAATATATTGGTTCTATGTACCCATCTTCTACAATATCCCATAGACATTTTCCCATCAGCAAGGTCTTCATCTTGATGCTCCAATATTCATAGTCATCTCCATTAAACTCAGGGATTGGCAATGAGTTAGTGTTGTTGGCCATTACACCCACACAACTATGAACCTATAATAAACCTCACAAAACAACTTAAAAAATTGTTAGCAAGACCACAGGTGATTCTAACCCTCCAACCGAACAAATCTCTGATACCAAATGAAGTTTTGAAGGCTCCAAATGAAGATTTGAAGGCTGAAACAGAGCACCAAAGTTCAACAATAGAGCACTATAGTCACAATATGAAGGTCCAAATGAGATCAAAATGAGGTAAATTTTATATGGATAGAAATATTATTCTGAGATATTTCCAACGGTGTAAATAACATGTAAAATAGAGTTGTGAGTCAAAATTTATGAGCTCTGCAAGGTAGCTATACAAGGTCTGCCCAGGGCCTGGAAAAAGTGGACAAAACGTGATTTTCAGAGGTGAAAGTAAGAACGAATACTGAATGAAATATGGAGTGTGATATATGGTTGGAAATATCTTGGAAAGGGATTTCCAATGGTGTATTACTTGCAGCAAATGGATAAATGCAGCAGAAGTTATACACCTCCAAATTAGGTAGTTCAGGCTTTTCTGTAAAATCTGGACTGCAACATACAAGAAAATGCAGCAGGCTGAAAAATGGATTTTTCTCCTTCAATTCATGTTTTCTCACACACCAAACTTGTACAATGCAATAGTAATCATCTTAATCTATCTTGGAACTCAAACCTAAAGAATCTATGGCAGTTACAAACAAGGTAACAGTTCAAGACTGTTACAACTACAATATTCCTACACCTACACTTGTACAAAACTGTTACAAAGTGGTTACATATTCTCTTGTGCCTTCTAATCCAAAAATGCACACATGTCAGCATCATTTTCCAATAGTATCCCATTACAATTGCTTTATAATACCTTGAATTTAAAATTTTAAGGTTCAACCATGGTATTAGAAATTCTAGAATTGAGAATACTCACTCATTTTTTATTCTAAACCCAATGGACTTCAACGAAGACATTTGATGACCTAATTAACACTTCATTATTATAAGGATTTTTAATAAATTTTGCATAAAATTATCTAGGGTTTCAAAAAATATTATAAATAGTTCCCATTAAATATAATGTTACTAATAATAGAATCAAAACTTCTAAAAGTAATTCAAAACAAGTTAATTTCTTTGTGAAATGAGAGGACGTTTTTCATAGGATAACCCAAACTGCCAAACTTTTTTTGGCCATATTTCACTCATATGAAATTAGATTAAGCTAAAATTTTGAGGGTAGATGCTTGACAAACCCTAGAACATATCCAAATTTTTTTACATCATGTGGAGCAAAACAAATCCTAGAACATCCCTATGTGTGAACAAAACTTTTGGCAAGTGACTATGCAAAGGTTACAATTTGGGAGGACACTTGGAAGCAAGTAGTGGACTATGAGAACATTCCTTTTAATTGTAGAATTTGCCATGAATATGGTCATTTGGCTAGTTTTTGCCTAAATAAAATTCTAGATCAAAAGAAAGAAGATATAAACTCAGTAGGTTTCCAAATGCCTAAAAAGAAGAACACTCAGAAAAAACCAATTATGAAGGATCAATCTAAGTTATCTACTAATATGTATGAAATTATGTCCACAAATGATGTCCCAAGTGAGGAATAGGAAATAATGGAAACAAAAATCTTGGAAACACAATTTAAAGATGAAGGGAAGAACTCAGAGATAAACCAACAAATCAAAGGTTTTCAACAAAAGAGGGAGAAAATATACATAAGAAAAATAATATTTTAAATGTTAAAAATTCAAATAATACAGGTTCCAATATAGACTCTGTTGAACCTTCTGGTAACACTTTGGCTATGTACATGCATTCTTCAAGTTTAGAAGCCATCTCAGATTCAATTGGAGTAGGGAAAAAAACTGAAGATGGATTCTAATTAAAAGGCAGGTCGCAAAACCAATCAACATCATAGGGCAAAAGAAGGTGAAAAGCTTGTAGATGAAGGTAATATTAATAGACTTCCTAAATTTTTTAGCCCTAGTATTAATGAAGATCATCACTTGGAATATTAGAGGACTCAAGGGAGTCTTTCAAAACAAAATGAAATTAGAAGAATAATTCAGATAAATCATCCACATCTTGTTTTCCTTTAATAAATGAATATGTCAATAAAGGAAATGGAATCAATTGCTAGTAAAATTTGGCCAACTGGAAAAGTGGTTTCCCCCAATTCTTAGGGGACTTCTAGTAGCATTGCTTTCCTTTAGGACTAAAAAAAGGTAGTTATTCACCATATGGTTGGCAATTGGGGTCTTTTGGCTATAGCTATTCAAAGTAGACATTCCAACCAAATTATGCTTTGCATTATTATTTATGCTTCAACTACTTTGGAGGAAAAAAGAAGACAGTGGAAGGATATAACTTATATTATCTCTCATTTTCCTGAAGCTTGGATCTTGATCGGAGGATATTTCAATACCATCCTCTCTTTGGATATGAAAAGAGGGGGAAATAGAAATCTAGACAGGAGCATTGACCTCAAGAGAAAATATATTGTAAACCTCCATCTTGTGGACATCCAACCAGATAATGGCCTTATGATTTGGTCTAACAGAAGGCAAGGCTTAGATTGTATAATGGAGAGATTGGATAGGTTCTTGCTCTTTGACAATTTCTTAATCAATGGTCACATTCCTAAAGTGAAGACTCTTAACAATGTTGGTTCGGATCACTGGTCAGTCATGGTGGAAATATGGAAAGCAATGTGAGTTTCTCTCCTTTTTTATTTCAGTTAATGTGGCTTAGAGACAGTTCTTTTAGACCTTGAATGTAAAAATGGTAGAAGGAAGGTAAACCTAGGTATGGGACTAAGATGTTATATTTTTCCAAAATATTACAATATATAAAATCCAAAATCAAGACTTAAAACTGGAAGGAGTTTGGGGATGTTCATAAAAAAAAAATGAAGTTATTGCTTAGCTTGAAAATTTGAATAAGAAAATTTGTTTAGATGACCTCACAAAGAGTAGAAGTGCAAATGAAATTAATATCACAGCTCAATTAGAGGAATGGGAAAAAATAGAACTCTAATGGAAGCAAAAATCTACAATTCAATGGCTCAAAGAAGGAGATCGAAACACAAATTTCTTCCACAAATCTATTCTAGCTCGAAGATCTCAAAACTTTATTTCTTCCTTGAAATCAGATTCTGGAGATGTTGTCTACACTTGGGATGGCATGAAATATATTGTTGTCAATTACTTTTTACTGCTACTCCTCTTGACTCAGCTTCTCAAAAAAATGTTCTTCAAGAAATCGCTTCACTTATCACTTCTGAGGATAACTCTATTTTGACTACTCCTGTTACTATCAATGAGCTTCAATAGGTAGTTTTTAAAATGCAAAAAGGGAAAACCCCACGTCCTGATGGTTTTCCCATTGAGTTCTACCAAGAGTTTTGAGATAACCTTCATGCTAATTTATTAGAGGTGGTGGAAGAAGCCAAGAAAGCCAAAGAAATTTTGAAGGTTATCAATAAAACTTATACTACTCTTGTTCCAAAATCTCAAGAGGCTGATCATATCTCAACTTTTAGACCTATTGCTTTATGTAATGTTCTTCTCAAAATAATTACTAAGATCATGGCAGAAAGGTTGAAGCCTCTTTTGCATAATATTATTTCCCCTGAACAAGGGGGTTATGTGGAAGGGCGTCAAATAGTGGATGAGATAGTTCTTGCTCAGGAAGCCATCCATTCTATGGATATGCAAAAATATCCTTCCATGTTCATTCGGTTAGACTTATCCAAAGCTTATGACAGAGTGGATTGGCACTTCCTTATCAAAGTTTTGAGGCAATTTGGTTTCTCTCAAGATTCGATGGATTGGATTATGGGATGTATCTATTTAGTTTTCTACCTAGTTATTATCAATGGTAGGCATTCTCAGTTGTTCCTAGCTTCCAAAGGTATTAGGCAAGGTGACCCCCTATCCCCTTATTTATTCATCATTCTTGCTAAATGATTGGGTAGGAATATAAAAAAAAAGAGAGAAAACAAAACCCTTGAGGGAGTTACCATTGCTTATGGAGCTAGACCTATATCTTATCTTCAATTTGTTGATGACTCTACTCTTTTAGGTAAAGTTACAGTTAAGGAATATTCTAATATTAAGCAAATCATTAGCTATTTTTCTAAGGCTATCGGGCAATTGATCAATGAATACAAATCTAAAGTCATTTTCTTTCACTGCTCTACCAGACAGGAATCCATGGTCTCGGATAAATTAAGATATAAGAAGACCTCCCTTCTGATCACTTATTTAGGTATTCCCATCAATATGCAAAGACAAAAAAAATATTGGAATTGGTTGTTGGACAAAGTCAAGAAGAAAATTGGAAAGTGGACCAATAGGTAGCTTTCTTCTGGGGGTAAAATCACCTTGGTAAAATCAGTCCTTCAAGCTATTCCTATTTGTGTTTCTACCATGTTGAATATCCCAAAGGCTATTCTTTGAGAATTGGATCAAATCAGTCATCAATTTCTTTGGATTGGTACTAAGGAGAAAAGAAAATGGGCCTTGGTGAAATGGGACACTTTATGTATTCCTAATAATGAAGGGGGGTTAGGATTATAGTCTGCTATTAATAACAACAAAGCTTTAGCTTCTAAATTATATTGGAGGATTTTTCATAACCTCAATGCTCTTTGGGCCAATAATCTCCATGCTAAATATGCTGAGAACAAAAGTCTTGAAGACCTTGTTCACTATCAATTGCCTACCAAAGGTTCTCATATTTTAGCAGTTCTTAATACTGGTGAGGATTTGATAAAGAAAAAATTATTTTAGATCATTCATAATGGTGAGTAGGCAAATTTTTGGATAGATTCTTGGGATGGTCACAAGCCTTTGATAACTCAGTTTACGGATTAGAGGCCTTGGATGGAGGAGCTTTACCGAGCTAACTATATAAAGATGACTAATTACTATCGGTACCATACTGGTAATTCAGAGGTTGATAGATATTGGATCCCTATTGAGGATTGGCCTATTCAAATCCCAGAAAGGCAAAGACAAGATATCCAATGCATCCTTCATATGAAATCTCTCTCTTGGTCCTATGAAAAAGATTGTTTTGGATGGAACAACACTACTAAGGGTGAGTATTCAGTTGCTCAAGGTTATTTGGCCTTATGCCATAATAATACCAACCAATCTTCTGACATATTTTATTAGTTTTGGGCTCAAAATCATCATCCTAAGGTGAGGTTCTTTACTTGGATTTTATTGTATTGTAGGGTGCTTACTGGTGAGCAACTTATGAAGCATGGTTTTCATGGCCCTTTTAGATGTGAAATGTGTGTAGCGAATGTGGAGACTCTCAACCATATTTTTATTGAGTGTGCTTTAGCATCTGAGCTATGGAGGAGAATGACCACTTTACTTGGCTTACAGTGGTCCAATTTTTTTACTTTTGAACAACTTTGGAGGGATTGGCCTAAACAAGAGGATGTTGATAATTTTATTAGGCAATTAATTTGTATGGGTTCTACCATTCTTCTTTGGAATATCTGGAATGAAAGGAACAACCAAATTTTTAATCAAGATATGAAGGGTATTCACTATATCTGGAAAAATACCATTGCCAACTTAGTTGAATCAGTCCAACAACTGCTTAATCACCCCCAAAACTCCCACCAAATATGGGATCAAGTGATGCAAAGATTGAATATTAACTCTTCTAAGGACAACTAGATTAAAGGGAATGTGAGTAATTACGAGATGGACAGAACAAGGAATTGGCAACCTCCTCCTAAGGATTTTGGAAAATTCAATACTAATGGAGCCTCTAGAGGAAACCCTGTAAAAGCTAGTGTGAGAGGAATTGGTAGACTTTCATATGGCTCCCTGGTTTTTAATTTTGTTGAGAATTTGGGTATTCTATCCAATAATCTTGCTGAGGAGTATGGTGTCCTCGGAGGCCTTCAAGAGGCTACTAAAAGGTGCTAGTTGAGTCTAACTCTCAACTCATGATTAATATTTTGAAGAATCCTTCTAAGAATCATAAGGTTGATTGGAGAATAAAAATAATTATTGAGAAGATTCAGTTAACCCAGATGGGATTTTTGAAAGTTGATTACAATCATGTGGTCAGAGATCATAACAAGAGTGTTGATGCTTTAGCTAATTGGGCTTTATATAAAGGTAATCTTACTTGCTATGGCCACCCTCTGAGATGGTGGGCTTCACAAATAAGGAAAGCTCTTCTTTCTATCATTTCTTTGGATGGCTCCAGTTCTGGAGGTACCTAGTTTCTTGCTTTATTTTTGCTTCTCTTTGGTTCGATCAAGGTATTTTAGTCCCTAGCTCAAACTAATATTTCTTTTATTTCCTCTCTTGATTCTTGCCTTAAAAGTCTTTTGGTCTAGAAAGGTCATTGTTATGTTCAATTTTTTTTCTTTTTTTTTTTAGTTTTTTGAGGTGTGTGTGTGTGTGTGTTTTTGTTTTGTTTTGTTTTTATGTTTTTTGTGTTGTTTTTTGTTGTTCTTGTGTTTTTGTTGTTCTTGTTCTTGTGTTTATTTATATTTGTGTTAGTTGGTGTTTTTGTATTTTGGTGTGTGAGTGTTTTCAATGTTTTTTTTTTTATTGTTGTCTATTTTTTGTTGTTTTATTTTTATTTTTTAGGTATAGTTGTTTTTGTTTTCCATATTTTTGTTGTTTGTGTCTTTGTAGAATTTTGTTGTTTTTGTCATGTTTGTGTTTTGTTATGTTATTCTTGTGTTTTTTTGTGTGGTTCGTGTTGGTTTTTTTTTTAATATTTTTTATCTTATTGTTAGTGTGTTTTACTGTGCTTTATCTTTTTGACACACTCAAGGACCATGTTTTGTTTTTAAATCTTATTGTGTGTTTGTGTTTGTGTGTTCTTGTTTTTTGTTGTTTCAGCTTTTCTCCTTGAGTATGCCAAAGGTGGTAGGCCAGGTGCAAGCCCTAGGTAATTTTTGCGAAAGAGATACCCTTTCCTCCTTGGGTCTTACCTGAAAGTGGCATCCCTTCTGGGATGTTTTCCATAAAAAAAAATCAAAACAAGCTAAAGGAGAGTTCAAGATAATCACATTCTAGAATTAAGACCATATAGTCTTATTTACCATCATTGCTATTATGAAATAAATTTTCCAAAATTCACACTATTAAATGTTACAACATAAAGCCACAAAATATATCTCCTTGACATTATTTATCATACTTCCTTGTACATATAGAGATAGGGCTCAAATTTATAATGTGTATTCTTATTCATTAGCTACCCCTCATTTCATCCTCTCTAAAGTTCATGCAAGTACCAATTCCAATACAAGAAAGAGGATGATAATTCTATCTAAATTGAGGAAACAATAATGAAATTGTTCTTTATATTGTAATTCTTCCTTTTATAACTAATAATAAAATAATAGAGTAAAACTTAAAAGGGATAGGCCAATTAGTAGTTGCGGAGTGCTTGCCGATGGGCTGCCTCGATTCAATTCCCTAGACGGTTGAGGGTCCCATTTGTTAGCTTTTAAGGATGTATATTGAAGGAAATGTAACCACAAGATGTGAAATAAGTAAGCTATGATAACTATATGATAATGACACTATAATATGTAGGAAAATAATGAAATAGACTTCTATAATAACTCAGTAATATGCCATAAATGAAAGCTCATGAAAATAGTACAATGTAATATAATGGAGTACTTGAACACTTCAAATTTTTTAATGAAGAACTACATTGTACTCATTCACTACTATAATCTAACTCTCTATAGTAACATTATATCTCTCTAACACTCTAAACCTTAAAGGTCTATATATAGGAAGATATGTGCCTTGGCCTTTAATCTACCCAAGAATATTCATCTACCTATTCTATGACTCATGTACATGTGGACTACATGTACATTTACATCGTTGCACATTCTAGCACTTGTGCATTTATTACTTGCTTGAAGTAACTACTGAAACCTTACTATAAAGTAAAATCCTACTCTAGTTATGTACCCAAGGTGGTACATTGGCATGTACCAAATAATTTAATATAATCTAACACCCCCATGTATTACATTATTTGGATATTGAAGACTTTAGTATTCAATATGGATCTCCATCTTTTGGATATTCTTCAACTTGATCTGGTTCTTCTTATTCAGCTTTAATATTAGAATTGGTCTTTGTGCTTTCTTAGTTATACTCTCTGTCTGTATCCTGATGAATATTTTTGTCTTGTTATTTTATGTCATGCTTTCTCATCCTCCTCCTTCATTTTTGCATTTGTTACTAGAGGAATATCTGCTTCATGATGAGTTAGTCTATCATCACAATAATATTGATTAGGATTGCTAGTTTGTTTTATATTTTGAACAAGTTTAAAAACAATTAATGATAGGTATACCATCAAACATTTTTTTGATGTGAATATAACTATTTTTTGTATATTACACTAGGATCTGAAGAGGACTTCATGAAGATAATAATTAACGTTGTAAAATTTTCTTCTTTTGCTTCTTTGAGGAATAATGAGAATCTTTCCTTTTCACTAGTGGACAAATACTTGTATCCTTCAAAAGTATCTATTAAATTTTAAGTGTAAAATTCCACTTCATGGAATAGTTCCTCATTATTGAATGCATTCCTCACTATTTCATCCATGTTTATTTTAAATTATTATTTGAGGTAGAATTCCTTAGATCTCCTTAGAGTTTTAATAGACTTGTAGACCTTGTATCTCTTTTTCTGAATTCTAGGCTGAATCAAATCTTGTAGTGTATGATTAATCAATATAATTATTTTAGCTCTTTAGTATTTTGAGAATACTTTTAATATATCCTTTGTAGTACTCTACCTTATGCCTCCCTAGTTTAGAGTATATGCTCAACCTTGCTAAGAAATTTTCAATTTTACAAATTTTGTAAAATGCCTTCTATCTTGCAAGTGTTTGAATGTAATATGAATCTTGATAGTATGCTTAGTTTTCCTAGTTTGAGTTGAATTCCTTTTGTCTCCCTAATGTTCAACTTCACTTTCTTGCCTTATTTCTCCCTATTTATTAGTAAGTAGAAAGCTAAAGATAAATGGTGATGCACCTTCAAGTTTTAATAAGGTTATTTTCCTTCAAGACCTTTTAGTTGGATTAATGTAAAATGTAATTTCCAACTTTCAAGCAATTATAGTTTTGCTTATTTAATCCTTCAATTTTATTGGTTCAATTTTTATAAATTCCAAGAAACTAAAGTTTTGTGTACTATTTCTTATATCCCCCTAATTTGGAAAATTAGAAATTAATAACATTTGCAAACTAGTATTTCAATTTTTCCAATGTTGAAAATCTTATATCTCCTAATTAATTATTTGCAAATATTCTAATGTTTGAACCTCATGCAATTTTGTAATATATTTTAAGATATATTCCCTTTGCTTAACTTCCCTTGTAATTCACTAAGGTTGGTTCTTCAATGCAGTAATAAACTTCAACCTTATGTTAAGTACCTTATAACTCCTTAAGGAAAGCAAATATTTAATTATGTAAAGCTTTTACCTTCCTTGAAGTGCATATGTTGATTGGCCTCTGGTTTGGCTCTTCTATCCATGCTTTTGGTGCTATAATGCTAGTATCTTATGTATTACTAAGAGCATTTATTGCTCATGGGCATATTGTGACAATCTTTCTTCTCCTTTGTTAGATTTTGAGCATAAATGTAATGGAAGAGATATAACATAGGTCCTAAGAAGATGCAATAAATATGAAAGAAAGTGAGTGTACAATATGACTAAAATATACTATAAATAGATATGAAAAAATTACAATGCAATATGGAGTAAATGGTCACTCCATTAATATGAGCTAAAGAGCTACATTGTACTCCATACAGGAGCACTACTATCTACTACACTACACTAGATACAAACTTGACTTGATACTTCCTTGATCTATGATCTACCACTATGAGACCCTTTATATAGGAAAATAGATTCCTTGGCCAACACTCTACCTAGCTGTACAAGAGGACACCTTAGCACATTGCCACTTGTGCATTTATGGTATGAAACTAAATAGTGTGGAAGGAGGAATCGTTTTTATATTGAATCGCTTTTTGATTGTAAGGTAGAAAAAACCACAATAGACTTAATTAATATATTTTTTCGATGATGCCTTATTATTATATTTGGATTGCATTTAAATACCTAGTCTAATAGTTGTAAGAGTGAAGGGTTGTGACCCTAAAATATAATTAATAAATAATATAAGTATTAGGGTATGTTAGGAGGGTCCTAACATGTCACCCCCCTTAAAGGAGCTTTGTCCTCAAAGCTGGAAATTTGGAAATTGCTGCTGGATATCTTGAACTTTTTCCCACGTTGCGTCTTATAAAGGTAGACCCTTCCAATGGATTAAAACTTTCATGATATCGCAAGTACGAAGGTGACGAGAGCGGCGATCCAAGATAGCTTCTGGCTCGACTAGAAGTACTCCATCATCGAAGAGTTCAGGAAGAGTGGTTTGTGTCATGATATGGGCTCCAACTGTGAGCTTAGGGCAAGATACATGAAATACGGGGTGAAGTTTGGAAGAGGGAGGAAGCTCTAGTTTGTAAGCAACGGTCCCAATACGTTGGAGAACTTTATACGACCTGTAAAATTTGGGTGCTAACTTTTGAGAACATTTTTGTTTAAGAGAGGATTGACGGTAAGGTTGGAGACATAAGAAAACCATATCACCCTCGTGGAAACTACGTTCACTTCTAGTTTGATCGGGTTGCTACTTCATGCAATGTTGGGCGGTGTGTAGGTTCTCTTTTAGGATCCGTAGTATGTCCTCTCTATTAGCAAGTTTCGTTTCCACCACATGGACTTTTATAGTCCTTGGAATATAGGAAGTGAGGGATGGTGGTGTTTGACCATATAGTGCTTCATAAGGAGTCATTTTGATGGACGTATGGTATGAAGTGTTATACCACCATTCCGCTAGTGAAAGCCACTTTACCCAATGGAGTGCTTGAGTGGAAAAAAAACATCGAAGGTATGTTTCTAAGCATTTATTTACAACTTCTATTTGGCCATTGGTTTGAGGATGGTAAGCGGAGCTCATACGAAGTTGAGTACCTTGTAATTTGAACAATTCCTTCCAAAAGGTGCTAGTGAAAGTTGGGTCGCGGTCACTAACAATTATGGAGGACATACCATGTAATTTAAAGATGTTATCTAGGAATAGGTGGGCTATAGTGCTAGCGGTATAAGGATGAGCCATGGAACAAAAATGGGCATATTTAGATAAACGATCAACGACTACGAAAATGGTTGTTTTTCCTCCTAATTTTGGTAATCCTTCAATAAAGTCCATAGAAATGTCTCTCCATGTTTTGGTGGGTATAGGAAGATGTTGAAGTAATCCTGGAATAGCGAGGGTCTCCCCCTTTTGTCTTTGGCAAACTTCACATTCTTTTACAAAGTTTTTGATGTAATTTTTCATTCCTACTCAATAGAAGGAGGTAGTGGCTCTTTTATAGGTTTTTAAGAACCCTGAGTGGCCTGCAGTGGGTGAGGTATGTAACTCATGAAGAAGGTTTTCATGATAAGTTGAATTGGGGGTGAGGACCATCCTCCCTTTGTATCTTAATATATTGTCCTTCCAATTGTATGGAGGTTTGCTACTAGGATTATGTTGAAGTTTTTGAATTAAGGCATGGATAGTAGGATCATTTATCCATTCTTCATGCACCTCATCTACCCATTTAGGAATAAGGGAGGAAAGAGCATGGACTTGAGGCATATCTTCAAATTTTCTAGAAAGTGCATCGGCTGCCATGTTGTCCTTTCCCTTTTTATATGTAATTTCATAATCATAGCCAAGAAGTTTAGTAACCCATTTTTGTTGTTGCGGGGTATTAGTCCTTTGTTCCAAAAAATACTTCAAGCTATGATGGTCAGTGTGGATAATAAAATGTTGGCCAATAAGGTAAGGCCTCCAATGTTGAATAGCATGGATAATCGCCAACATCTCTTTTTCATACGTAGAGCGAGCTAAATTCTTAGGAGAAAATGCTTTGCTTATAAAAGCTAGAGGCCTTTCATCCTGCATGAGTATGGCTCCCATTCCTATTCCTGAAGCGTCACTTTCAATGACGAACGATTTAGAAAAGTTGGGCATGGCTAGAACAGGGGTGGTACACATTGTAGTTTTCAAGGTGATAAAGGCCTCATCCACTTTAGACGACCATTTGAAAGCGTTTTTCTTAAGTAATGCTGTTAGAGGAGCAATGAGTTTACCATAATTTTGGACAAATTTTCTATAATATCCCGTTAGTCCAAGAAACCCACGTAGAGCTTTTAAGGTTTTTGGAATAGGCCAATTTTTCACCTCCTCGATTTTGAAAGGACCTACCATAACTCCTTCCTTTGAGACAATATGCCCTAAGTATTCAATTTCTTGTTTTCCAAAGGAACACTTTGATCTTTTTGCATAAAGTTGATTTTCCTTCAATATTTGGAATGCTTGTCTAACATGGTCCAAATGTTCTTCCCATGTTTTGCTATAAATCAAAATGTCATCAAATAAAACTAATATAAATTTACGAAGAAAAGGGTGAAATACTTTATTCATTAGACTTTGAAAGGTAGAAGGAGCGTTGGTCAGGCCAAATGGCATCACCAAGAATTTGTAGTGCCCTTCGTGAGTGCGAAAGGCCGTCTTAGGAATATCCTTTTCATTGACTCGTATTTGGTGGTAGCCTGATTGTAAGTCTAACTTGGAAAAATAAGTTGCCCCGTGGAGTTCATCTATAGCTCGTCTATGACCGAAATAGGAAATTTATTTTTGATGGTCATTTTATTAAGCGCTCGAAAATCGACACATAAACGCCATGAGCTATCTTTTTTTCTAACTAAAAAAATTAGAGAGGAGTAAGGGCTTTTGCCAGGTCTAATGACTCCTGCCTTAAGAAGCTCTCGTACTAATTTCTCTATTTCGGTCTTTTGGAGGTATGGATAACGATAAGGTCTAATATTAGGAGGTTGATGCCCTGGAAATAGTGGAATAGTGTGATCGTGACTTTGTTGTAGAGGTAGTCCTTTTGGTTCATTGAATACCACATTATGGTGGTCTAAAATCTTTTGTAACTCTGGTGTCTCGTCTTCTTTGTGACTAGGTTGAATTGAAAATAATTGGGTAACCATTCCTTTGTTTCCTTTTCGGATAATTTTCTCCATTCTATGCGAGCTGACGATTTGGGAAGGTCTTGATTTCAGGCCTTGGATAATATAGGTTTGGTTCTTTGCTATGAATTTCATCCATAGTTCATCAAATTCCCATTGGACTACGCCCAAGGTTCGTAACCATTGTATGCCTAGTACAATGTCGCACCCACCTAGGGGTAGGACGTACATGTCACCTTTCATGTTATAAACCCCCATAGTTTTATATTTCTACATTTTCCTTTGCATGCAATTTTTTTGTCATTTCCAATCATCACTTTGAAGTTATTGCAAGGGTATATAAAACAATTTGCTTGTTTAGCCACCTTTGGATTGATAAAATTGTGTGTGCTACCAGAATATAGGAGTGCGGTAAGTTTTTTTTTCGTAAAATACCCTTTAACTCGCATTGTTTGAGGGGCAAAAAATTTGACAAGGGCGTTGAAGGAAACCTTTGGTGCATTTTCTTCGTAACTTTCAAGTGTGTTGGATAATACCTCTACTTCGAGTTTAGGTTCCTCTTTAGTAGAATTCCATTCCTCTGTGGCATCTAGAATATATAATTTTCGTGAGGCACATTTATGATTTCTGTCAAATTTCTCATCGCAATGGTAGCAAAGACCCTTAGCTTGTCTTTCCTTCATTTCCTCGAAACTCAGATGCTTAATTGGTAGAGCGGGGTTAATTTTGGGGGCTGTGTAGGAGTTTTGGGTTCGTCCATTTTGCATTGGTTTGGGGTTGGTATAAGTGTTTGATGGTTTCCCCCAAGTTGGTTTTGTGAACCAATTTCATGCCTTGATTTTATCCTCCACTAATTTCGCCAAGTCGATGGTCTCTAACATGTTTGTAGGGTTATACATTTGCACCTCTATTTGAATTTCTTCTTTTAATCCACTAAAAAAACATTCTTGAAAGAAGGCAACATCTAATCCAGATGTTTGATTAGCTAGCCTTTCAAATTTTGTTTGGTATTTGCTTACCGAAGTGGTTTGGCATAATTTAGTGAGGGCCCCTGTAAAGCTTTGAAACTTGCTAGGGCCGAATCACACTAATAGATTATGTGTAAAGGTTAACCACATCGAAGTGCCGTTAGTTTTCTCGAAACATTGGTACCATTGGATGGCATCGTTTTCCAAGTGGAAGGAGGCAATATGCACTTTTTGCATTTTTGGAATTTGATTTAGTGAGAAATATTGCTCTGCTCGGTAGATCCAGTTTGTAGGGTCTCCTCCTTAAAATTTTGGGAAGTCTAATTTGGTCATCCATGGTAGAATGGAATTTTGTGGACCTCCTAACATTGCTCGGTTTGATGACCCGTTGTTGGTTGAATTTGCATGTGGTGTTTCCTGATTTTGACTGATGGCATCAAGTTTAACATCCATTGCAAATATTTTCTCGAAGAGTTATATTGTGTTACGGGTATTCTCCTCTCTTTCCTATTGAAATTATTTAGTGAGCCTTTCATGTTTCTCATGAATGGAATCCAGTGATCATCGTCCTTCAGCCATTGCGGTTGGAATCCAGTGATCGTCGTCCTTGATGTTGCGTTGAAGATTTTAGCTTTTTCAAAATAGTCATCGGTCACCACACAAAAGGTCGAGCAATTTGGGTGTAAGACAACTTAATTCGTACCTTAGTAGAAGGTTTAATTTTCTACGAGGATTATGACACGGATCCGTGAAGCGTGAATGCTGTTTGCGTCCTTGTGAATGTGGACTAGCTGAAATGTGCAGTGGGAAATTTTTTTAATGGTGAATTTTCTCCTTGATCTAGCTTTGATCCAGATGGTATGAAACTAAATAGTGCGGAAGGAGGAATCATTTTTATATTGAATCGCTTTTTGATTGTAAGGTAGAAAAACCCACAATATATTTGGATTGCATTTAAATACCTAGTCTAATAGTTGTAAGAGTGAAGGGTTGTGACCCTAAAATATAATTAATAAATAATATAAGTATTAGGGTATGTTAGGAGGGTCCTAACAATTTATTACATTGCTTTATAATGCCTTGAATTTAAAATGTTAAGGTTCAACCATGGTATTAGAAATTTTAGAATTGAGAATCTTCACTCCTCATTGTTTATTATAAACCCAATGGACTTCAATGGAGGTATTTAATGACCTAATTAACACTTCATTATTATAAATATTTCTAATGAATTTTGTGTAAAATTATCTAGGGTTTCAACAAACATTATAAATAGTGCCCATTAAAAATAATGTTACTAATAATGCAATCAAAACTTCTAAAAGTAATTAAAAACAAAGGAGAGTTCAAGATAGTCATATTCTATAATTAAGACCATATAGTCTTATTTACCATCATTGCTATTATGAAATAAAATTTCCAAAATTCACAATATTAAATGTTACTACATAAAGCCACAAAATATATCTCTGTGATATTCTTTATCATACTTCCTTGTACAACATAGAGATAGGGTTCAAATTTATAATGTGGATTCTTCTTTATTAGCTCCTTCATTAGCTACCCCTCATTTCATCCTATCTAAAGTTCATGCAAGTACCAATTCCAATACAAGAAAGAGGATGATAATTCTATCTAAATTGAGGAAACAATAATCAATCTTCACTAGTGAATTTGTCAATCTAGTGGAATCAATGTTGATTCCTAGTCATTACGAGTTTTTCTGCAACTCTGCGAAAAGACTCCAACCAAATGTATTTTTAAAAATTTTGAAAATGAGATTTATGATCTCCTCTCAATCTCTCTTGTAGATCTCCTCATTTCCTATCAATCTACCGTGTGATATGATACCATTGTTAGCTTTTCAGGATGTATATTGAAGGAAATGCAACCACAAGATGTGAAATAAGTAAGCTAAGATAACTATATGATAATTGCACTATAGTATGAAGGAAAATAATGAAATCGACTTCTGCAATAATTTAGTAATATGCCATTAATTAAAGCTTAGGAAATAGTACAATGTAATATAATGGAGGACTTGAACACTCCAAATTTTTTAATGAAGAACTACATTGTAAATACTCACTACTATAATCTAACTCTCTATAGTAGCATTGTCTCTCTCTAACACTCTAAACCTTAAAGACCTATATATAGGAATATATGAAGAACACAAGCTTATACTGAGAGGGGGGGGGTGAACAATATAGCACCCACTTTTTACTTTATTTCAAACCAATATCAATTAATGTCCTTAATTGCAATAACTAAATATAGCAGTGTGCATTAATAACTCATATAGCAATAGTAATCAAGAGCACAAGTCACCACACACAATTTGAGACACAAGATTTAATGTGGTTCCCCCATTATGGGGTACTCCACAAGATAATCTCCTTATAATATTTCACATAGAAATAAGGATCCTTATCCAATACAATGATTACTTTGATCTACTCAAAGCTAGGCAATATACCGATCTGCTCAGGTAGGCAATCCACTGATCTGCTTAGCTAGGCAACACACTGATCTGCTCAGGTAGGCAATCCACTAATCTGCTTAGCTAGGCAACATATTGATCTTCTCAAGTAGGCAATCCACTAATTTGCTCAGCTAGGCACTCCATTGATCTACTCAACAAGCTCACACAGAACTTGTCCAAATCTGCTCAACAAGCTCACACATAACTTGTCAAAATATTCTCAACAAGCTCACATAGAACTTGTCCAAATTTACTCAACAAGCTCACACAAAACTTATCTAAATCTGCTCAACAAGCTCACAAAAAACTTGTCCAAATCTATCCCAAAAACTATCCACAAAGTTATCCAAAAATCTATCCCAAAAGCCTTCTCAAAGGCTCAATCAATAATACTCAAGTAGTACTCAAATCTCATCCACAAATCTTATGAAGGAAAGGCTCAAAGATGAACTCAACAATGAATGGTAATACACTCTTCAAAGGATGACAACTATGATCCACAATGATATCAACTTAAATCAATCTCATAGAAGCATAAAGAGAATTGTTAGAGACTCAATATGTTCTATACTCAAATCAAATATCTTTCTCAACTCAAGGCAATCTCATAGAAGCATAAAGAGAATTGTTAGAGACTCAATATGTTTTATCCTCAAATCTCAATCTCAACTTAAATCTAGAATATAGAATAGTTTGTTTCATGGAACTTGAACAACCACTTCACACAATCACTTGACTAGGCTCAAACAACTCTTCTCAACCAACTACCACAAGGAACAAATCTTTCTTACAAACACTAGTCCAAGCATGTATCAACCAACTCAAATGTTTCCAACAATGCTCAACCACAAATCTCACATAACAATGATACTCATGTTCTTCTCAAGTTCAAGTTCTTTGCATAACCAATGGGCTTCAACAACAATGCTAATAATTTTTTTTTCACATAACAATGATACTCATGTTATTTTCAAGTTCTTTGCATAACCAATGGGCTTTAACAACTATGCTTATAAAATAAGGTTTAACCACAACTCTCAAACTAGAAAACCTTGAAGCATTCAACCAACCACTTTCAAAAAGGAAACCACAATCAATCCTTTTCTCTCCAATGATATTTCAGAAATCAACCACCATAATCAATCAATAGGAGAATGTGCCCATACCTTTTATGAAGATGAAGAAACCCCTTTGAAAATCTGCCACACTCAACACACTTTGAAAAAGAACAAAATAACCTTCACTTTGAACCCCTTTACAAAAATAGAAATATCTCTTTACATACACCTTATTTCTCCATATAATAAAGTTAATCAAATATCCCTTGAAATAAGCTTTCCAATGATATATAATATGGTATACTTCTAAAAGAGGAAAACACCAAAAAATTCTCTTTTTCTAAAAGTGCATTTCAACCCTTATATCTTGCCTTCCAAGTAAATAAAAATTTAGTCAAACATTATTCCCTTAGCATCACCTTATTCCTCCAACATTAGGCAATAATAAAAGAATATTCAATAAAACGTTTACTTACCTCTCAGAGGGAATCAAACCCTTATCACTGCCCACTCAACACCACAACCACGGTGCCAAATACCACGTGAGCTATCTGCTCACATAGGATAGAGAGCAAAAATGCTCCCTATATTTTGCTGCCCTTGCTCATGCCAAAAACGTGCGCCAAATGCTCTTCTTCCACACTCTACAAAAATTGAACCTGGTGGGAATCGAACGCATGCCCTGTTGCAACCAAAAACTCCACGCTTCCCAAGCTCACCGTTGGACCATGCTGTCACATCGAAGGATTTCGGGGCTTTCGCTTCTTGTTCTCTTCGTTCGATACTTAGAATTTTGAATCAAAAGCCTTTGCATATATATATGAAACCTTCCTTTAATTTCAGATACGTCGGCACCTTTAATTATTAATTTCCTTTTGATGGCGCATGGTTTTTATGACGTCGACGATGAATTTAATTTTAATTTTAAATAATTAAAATTTAAACTAAATATTTAAAATTAAATATCTCCATCACCAAGACACCTTTTTTGACGAAACGAAAGGCCAACCTAGGTTTTAAAAAAAACCTATTTCAAATCTGCCATCAATGGTTTTAAATAAAACCTTTTATTTTGCTTACCTTGGTTTTCACAAAAACCTTGTATATATCCATGCTTTCCAAAATATCATAAATGCTTATTTATGAAATACTTTGGCCACCAAACTCAATGTGATCCATGTGACATCAATGAAAACATAAAATACCTCAAATTTCCAATAATATATGTGCCTTGGCCTTTACTCTATCGAAGACACTTCATCTACCTATCCTATGACTCATGTACATGTGGACTACATATACATTTACATCATTGCACATTGTAGCACTTGTGCATTTATTACTTGCTTGAAGTAACTACTCAAACCTTACTCTAAAGTAAACTACTACTCTAGTTATGTACCCAAGGTGGTACAATGACATGTACCAAATAATGTAATATACTCTAACACCCACCTGTATTATATTATTTGGATATTGAAGACTTTAGTCTTCAATATGGATCTTCGTCTTTTGGATATTCTTCAACTTGATCTGGTTCTTCTTATTCAGCTTTAGTATTAGAATTGGTCTTTGTGCTTTTTCATTATACTATCTGTTTGTATCTTGATGAGTATTTTTGTCATATTCTCTTCTTTCATGATTTTTTATCCTCCTCTTTCTTTGTTTTGGCATTATTACTAGAGGAATATCTACTTCATGATGAGTTAGTCTATCATCACAATAATATTGACTAGGATTGCTAGTTTATTTTATGTTTTGAACAAGTTCAAAAATAATTAATGATAGATATATCATCAAATATTATTCTGATGTGAATATAACTATTTTTTGTGTATTCCACTAGGCTCTAAAAAGGACTTCATGAAGATAACCAATTATCATTGTAAAATTTCCTTCTTTTGCTTCTTTGAGGAATAATGTGAATATTTCATTTTCACCAGTGGACAAATACTTGTATCCTTCAAAAGTATCTATTAAATTTTGAGAGTAAAATTCCACTTCAAGGAATATTTCATCATTATTGAATGCATTCCTCACTATTTCATCCATTTTTATTTAAAAATTATTATTTAAGGTGAAGAATACAAGCTTATACTTAGAGGGGAGGGTGAACAGTATAAGACCACTTTTTACTTTTTCTTTTCCAATCAATATTATGCAATGTATCAATAGCAATATCAACAACAATAATCAAAGCAATGCACAAATCACCATACATAATAGAGACACCAATTTAACGTGGTTCACCCAATGTGGGCTACTCCACGGAGAAAATCTTTCACTAAAATTTTCTCAACAAATCTCTTGGGAAACCTTTCCCTATTACAATATTTATGGACCTCTGTCCAAAGGAGACACCAATCCCCTAATAAAGTTCATGGATCTCTATGCACATGAGACACCAATATCCTTAGTTGGCTCATGGATCTCTATCCACATGAGAACTCCTTCTTCTTTGCTTTGGTTGGTGATCTTGTAGAAGAACTGTTGCCTCCACTGTACTGGCTAATGGATATCTATCCATTGAAGACTCCTATCCTCACTTAGAAGACCTATCATCACTACCTTGGCTAATGGACCTCTATCCACTGGAGACTGTCATCCTCTATACTCTGTCACCTCCAAAGCTTACTCTCAGCTCTGTCTTAAATCTACACTAAACACAGTCCTTTGATATAGAACAAATCTGCTCAATTTCTATCTCTGGTCTAACACAAATTTGTCCTCAAATATACACAAAAATTTATCCTCAAATATGCACTAAACATAGTCCTTTGGTCTAGCACAAATATGCTCAATATCTGTCCTCAAGCCTTAACACAAAGCTTGACTCAATAAAAAATCAACGCTGCTAGATCTACTCCAAACCTTAACTCAAGATTTGAACAAATCAATCAATCAACTCTACTCTCAAGTCTTCTCAAAGACTTATCTCAACTCTGCATTGTAAGATTCCACAAAATCTCATGCTAATCTATCCATAAGTCCTCTCTAGAACTTGTCCAATATGCTCTCAATATCTATCTTTAAATTTGTATTGTAATATTCCACAAAAGCTCACACCAATCTGTCCACAAGTCTTCTCAAGACTTACCTCAAATCTGCTCAACAAGTCCTCACTAGAACTTGTCCAATTTTCTCAACAAGTCTTTATCAAGACTTACCTCAAATTTTCTCAACAAGTCTTTACCAAAACTTACCTCAACACTGCTCAACAAATCCTCATTAGAACTTGTCCAATCTGCTCAACAAGTCTTCACCAAGACTTTCCTTAAATATGCTTTGTAAGCTTCCACAAAAGCTTACTCAACTCAACCCAATCTATCACAAAAAACTTCTTCAATCACACAAACAAGTTTCACACAATATTTTGTTCAATCTCACATGAATATATAGAGAATTGTTAGAGACTCAATATGCTTCAACCTCATAACAATTCTCAATCACTTTCACTCTCTCTCTCTCTCTTTTACCACAAAAATATATAAATAATTGTTAGAGACTCAATATGCTTCACACTCACAAACCCTCAATCACTTTCAACCTCTTTCTCAAATCAATTTAGGATATAGAACAATTTATTTCATAGAATTAGAACTATCACTTCAACACTTCCACTTGACTAGGCTCAACCAACTTCACTCAATCAATCACTCAATAGAACACTCCTTGCTTACAAACCCTAGTCCAAGCATATGAATCACTCACTCAATTATTTCCAACAATGCTTATCAAACAATCTCACATAACAATGATACTCATGATCTTTCACAAAATCTAGTTCAAGATAGTTCTCAACTTCACATAATAATGATACTCATGTTCTTTCACAAAATCTAGTTCAATATAGTTCTCAACTTCACATAACAATGATACTCATGTTCTTTCACAAACTCTAGTTCAAGATAGTTCTCAATTTCACATAACAATGATACTCATGTTATTTCACAAACCCTAATCATTCATATGAAGGTTCATTCAATATTTTTAACAATGCTCATCAAACAAGGTTTTTATCATCAACTCTCACTCTAATAAACTTTTAACAAGCAAACTCAACACTGCTTACCAAACAATCCTTTTCACTCCAACTTAGCATTCACAACATCCAATCCAGAAATATTTTTCTCACAAGGAAGATTTACCCATACCTTTTTGATGGAGATATGTCTTCAAAACTTGTCTTAACCACAACCAAAATTTTCTTTACCAACACTAGGGTTAGGTTACCACACCTCTCTCAAGATCTCCACAAAATAATTTTCACAAAGATTATTTTTCATACAAAATAATAAATCCTTTTGTACACCTTATAATCTCCAAACTCACAATATTCAATTAAATAATTTCACAATAACACTACACTTAACAACAAGTATAGCAAAGTCCTTATACACCTTATAATCTCCAACTTCATAAAATCCAATCACCAAAAATTAAAATCAAATATTTAATTTTTAATACCCTTATATTTCCCTCAAAAATTTAATCGACCTTTATTTTTCACAACAAATCAACCTCTGAATTTACAACCTTAGCAAGATAAAAATCAAAATTGGCGCATGCCTTTTTGCCTAGCAAAATACTTTCGGTGGGTTTCGAACACCTAACCTCACCCCTCCAAGCGCCTAAGCAAGGCGTATGCTCACCATGTGAGCTACATGCCTCCACACAAAGGGAAAATCACCATCTTCCCTTTGAAGCTTCCCTGATGGTGCAAAATATATCAAGACACCTCTCCTCTTCACAAAAGCAAACCGACTGGATTCGATCCCTACACCTCACGTTTGCCAATAACTTGACACCTTCCTTGCTGCCAGTTGTGCTACAATGCACTTTCGGATAGGAAACAAGAATTGTGTTTGCTTGTCTTCTACCTTGCACACTCTTCAAAAAACACATGATCGCCTTCTATTACCATGCGCTCAAAATTACACTTAGCACTTGATCGTGGATAATATTTGCCATGGGTTTCTTCCCTCCTTTATATGCATATCGATGTCTTCGACGACGTCGACGTGGGTAAATCAAATAATTTGAATTTTCAAATTTTAAACTTTATAACCCTAGATGTAGGGTTAAATTAATTAATTTATAAATTAAATTTATAATTAATTTATAATTAAATTACAATTAACTTAATAACTTTAGAAACTTAATTAAATTAAATTATAACAAAACAATTATAATTAATTTATAATTAATTAACTCTGGGTCTTACACCTTTAATATTATAATAAATTATTATAATATTATTTTTCTTGGGCCTTCCTTTTGCCTTTTAAACCTCATCTGACCACCTAGGAGAAAAATTTCTTTTGCACTTGATTACGAAATATGAAACTGATGCTGCTCACTGAAACTAATGCTTGTTGGTGCTGACTTCTTAACATCAATGACAACAAAACCTACTCATATTTACAACATAAGGTAGATTCCTTAGAGCTCCCTAGAGTTTTAATAGACTTATAGACCTTGTATCTATTTTTTCTAAATTCTAGGCTGAATCCAGTCTTGTTGTGTATGATTAATCAATAGAATTATTTTAGCTCTTTAGTATTTTGAGAATACTTTTAATAGATCCTTTGTAGTAGTATATCTTATGTCTCCCTAGTTTAGAGTATATGCTCAACCTTGCTAAGAACTTTTCAATTTTACAAATTTTGTAAAATGCCTTCTATCTTTCAAGTGTTTGATTGTAATATGAATCTTGATAGTATGCTTAGTTTTCCTAGTTTGAGTTGAATTCCTTTTGTCTCCCTAATGTTTAACTTCACTTTCTTGCGTTATGTCTCGCTATTGATTAGTAAGTAGAAAGCTAAAGATAAATGGTGATGCACCTTCAAGTTTTAATAAGGTTATTTTATTTCAAGACCTTTTAGTTGGATTAACGTAAAATGTAATTTCCAACTTTCAAGCAATTATAGTTTTGCTTCTTTAATCCTTCAATTTTAATGGTTCAATTTTTATAAATGAAAAGAAACTATATTTTGGTGTAGTATTCCTTATATCTCTCGAATTTAAAAATTTATAAAGTAATAATATTTGCAAACTAGTATTTCAATTTATCCAATGTTGAAAATCTTATATCTCCTAATTAATTATTTGCAAATATTCTAATGTTTAAATCTCATACAATTTTGTAATATCTTTTAAGATATACTCCCTTTGCTTAAATTACCTTCTAATTCACTAAGGTTGGTTCTTCAATGCAGTAATAAACTTCAACCTTATGTTAAGTACCTTATAACTCCTTAAGGAAAGCAAATATTTAATTATGTAAAGCTTTTACCTTCCTTGCAGTGCGTGTAGTGATTAGCCTCTGGTTTGGCTCTTCTGTCCATACTTTTGGTGCTATAATGCTAGTCTCTTATGTATGACTAAGAGCATTTACCGCTCATGGACATCTTATGACAATCTTCCTTCTCCTTTGTTAGCTTTAAAGGATATATGCAATGGAAGAGATCTAACACAAGTCCTAATAAGATGCAATAAATATGAAAGAAAGTGAGTCTGCAATATGACTAAAATATACTAAAAATAGAAATGATGAAATTACAATGCAGTATGGAGGAAATGGTCACTCCATTAATATGAGCTAAAGAGCTACATTGTGCTCCATACAAGAGCACTACTATCTACTACACTACACTAGATAAGAACTTGACTTGATACTTCCTTGATCTATGATCTACTACTATGAGGCCCTTTATATAGGAAAATAGATTCCTTGGCCAACACTCTACCTAGTTGTACAAGGGACACCTTGCACATTTCCACTTATGCATTTATTACATTGCTTTATAATACCTTGAATTCAAAATGTTAAGGTTCAACCATGGTATTAGAAATTTTAGAATTGAGAATCCTCACTCCTCATTGTTTATTCTAAACCCAATGGAATTCAAAAGAGGCATTTGATGACCTAATTAACACTTCATTATTATAAGGATTTCTAATGAATTTTATATAAAACTATCTAGGGTTTCAACAAGCATTATAAATAGTGTCCATTAAAAATAATGTTACTAATAATGCAATCAAAACTTCTAAAAGTTATTCAAAACAATCTAAAGGAGAGTTCAAGATAAACATATTCTAGAATTAAGACCATATAGTCTTATTTACCATCATTGCTATTATGAAATAAATTTTCTAAAATTCACACTATTAAATGTTACTACATAAAGCCACAAAATATCTCCATGACATTCTTTATCATACTTCCTTGTACATCATAGAGATAGGGTTCAAATTTATAATGTGGATTCTTCTTCATTTTCTCCTTCATTAGCTACCCCTCATTTTATCCTCTCTAAAGTTCATGCAAGTATCAATTCCAATACAAGAAAGAGGATGATAATTCTATCTAAATTGAGGAAACAATAATGAATATGTTCTTTATATTGTAACACTTCCTTTTATAGCTAATAATAAAATAGTAGAGTAAAACTTGAAAGGGATAGGCCAATTGGTAGTGGCAGAGTGCTTGCTGATGGGCTGATTCGATTCAATTCCCTAGACGGTTGAGGGTCCCATTTGTTAGCTTTTGAGGATGTATATTGAAGGAAATGTAACCACAATATGTGAAATAAGTAAGCTATGATAACTATATGATAATGACACTATAATATGCAGGAAAATAATGAAATAGACTTCTATAATAACTTAGTAATATGCCATTAATGGAAGCTCATGAAAATAGTACAATGCAATATAATGGAGGACTTGAACACTTTAAATTTTTTAATGAAGAACTACATTGCACCCACTCACTACTATAATCTAACTCTCTATAGTAACATTGTCTCTCTCTAACACTCTAAACCTTAAAGGCCTATATATAGGAAGATATGTGTCTTGGCCTTTACTCTACCCAAGACTCTTCATCTACCTATCCTATGACTCATGTACATGTGGACTACATGTACATTTACATAATTGCAAATTCTAGCACTTGTGCATTTTTTACTTGCTTGAAGTAACTACTCAAACCTTACTCTAAAGTAAACTCCTACTCTAGTTATGTAGCCAAGGTGGTACATTAGCATGTACCAAATAATGTAATATACTATAACACCCACATGTATTACATTATTTTGATATTGAAGATTTTAGTCTTCAATATGGATCTTCATATTTTGGATATTCTTCAACTTGATCTGGTTTTTCTTCTTCAGCTTTAGTTTTATAATTGGTCTTTGTGCTTTCTTCATTATAATATCTGTTTATATCCTAACGAGTATTTTTATCTTGTTCTCTTATGTCATGCTTTCTCATCCTTCTACCTCTTCATTTCTGCATTGTTACTAGAGGAATATTTGCTTCATGATGGGTTACTCTATCATCACAATAATATGTACTAGGATTGCTATTTTATTTTATGTTTTGAATAGGTTCAAAAACAATTAATGATAGATATACCATCAAACATTCTTCTGATGTGAATATAACTATTTTTTGTGTATTCCACTAGGCTTTGAAAAGGACTCCATTAAGATAACCAATTAACGTTGTAAATTTTTCTTCTTTTGCTTCTTTGAGGAATAATGAGAATCTTTCCTTTTCTCTAGTGGACAACTACTTGTATCCTTCAAAAGCATCTATTAAATTTTGAGAGTAAAATTCCACTTAAAGGAATAGTTCCTCATTATTGAATATATTCCTCACTATTTCATCCATGTTTCTTTTAAATTATTATTTGAGGTAGAATTCCTTAGAGCTCCTTAGAGTTTTAATAGACTTATAGACCTTGTATCTCTTTTTTTTCTAAAATCTAGGCTGAATCAAGTCTTGTAGTGTATGATTAATCAATAGAATTATTTTAGCTATTTAGCATTTTGAGAATAATTTTAATAGATCCTTTGTAGTAGTCTACCTTATGTCTCCCTAGTTTAGCGTATATGCTCAACCTTGCTAAGAAATTTTCAATTTTATAAATTGAGACAGACCCCCAAACGTATCTAATAATTTTTGTAGGGTTATACAGGTTTAGAGGACCTGCATAGCTAATAGTGGCCCACGAGCAAGAAGTCCACTCACATCGAGGAATACAAGAAGAAATTTTTTAGTTGTTTGAACATCTTCATTGAAAGAAGGCTTCCCTTGAGGAAGACCCATTTCGTAGCCTCCAAAAGGTAAATTTGTAAAATAATAACACTTGTAACCCTTTTCATTATCAATTGAAAAACAACGATTTTCTTAGTAATTTATTATGGCAATCATGGTGGGACCACCCATAATATTTTATCTTTTTTTTAGCTTGTTATCTAACTAATTGCCATTTTTGGTCATTTTTTGTGTTATAGGTCATACAAAACTAGTGCAAAACATTGTAAAAACCTTGAAATGCACCTTAGATCGAAGACAAAACCTTATCTGCTCTACAAGCCAGATTTGTAGGATAGGGTATGAATATCCAGTGTGTGATATTCACACAAATAGGTGCGAATCCAAAAATCTTTAGAAATTGATCCCCAACAACAACATATCTATTTTTGCATACTAAACAACAACAACAAAGTAAGTCGAGGTGTGAAAACACTCCTTATTGAGATTGCCATCTCATGTACCTTTTTGCCTTAGACAAAAACCACCTTACAAAATGATATTCACAAAGTGAAATCCCATCTTCCACTTTTACATGCTTTTAGTAAAACTAGATTCCACATCATCTTATGAATTTTGGATTTTTCATTAACGTTTTCTCTTTTAAGCTATTGGTTTTCACACAAAACTAATTTTTTGATTGTTTCTTTTGTAGGTACCTTCACAAAACTAAAGTTGTAGCATTCAACCTAGATATTGCAACAAAAATTTTACAAAATAAATCAACTTTTTTTATTTGCATAGATAGGTGTAAATCAAAGCATTCATAAGGATAGGTACGAATCTATCTGAAACATAGGCCTGAATTTATAAACAACCAAAGACCCTTCTAGAGGATGGAAATTATAGGTTATAGTATAAAACCATGTTTTTCTAGGAAATTAAAAAAAAAATCATTTCAAAATGTACTTGCTTTACAAAAGCCCCAAATTGCTTTGGGCATATTTTACAAAACTTGTCTTTTTAACTTTTTATTTTACAAAATACACTTTCCTTGTGTTATTGCTTTACAAAACTGCATGTAAGTCATTTAATTGTCTTTAGGAGGTTTCCTTAACATAACAAATTTTATTAGGCCTAAAAGAAGCCTCAAATTTCCTTGTTCTTATTGAGCTAAGATAGATCATGATCTATTCTCATACATAAAGCTCTCATAAGACATCTAGTCATAGCCTTAATAGGTATATCTTGGCTAGTGTATATAGGTTTGTGCTCAAGAAAACCTTAGTATAAATCTTCATTAAAAACAAAAAAAATTCTTTGTTTGCAGTTTAACATAGACTTTGCTTTCCAATGCTTTAGCATAGAATTTGCTTTTCAACGCTTTAGCATAAACACTTACTTTCAAAAATATTTAGCATGAAATTTCTCTTACATGCTTTAGAATAGAATTTGCTTTCACATGCTTTTAGCATAGACATTTCTTTTCCAACACAATTATCATTGTCCACTTTAACTATGATTTTCAATTGGCACTTCCTTTTTTGTAAAATTTTCAAGCACCTTTTCATTGTTTTCCTAAATTAGTTGCTTCCTCGCATTTTTGCTTTCCCAAGTAAAAGTCAACCCCAAAAACCTACACAATTTTCACACATTAGTAAGATTAGATTTCATCACCAACCCCCAATCAAGACCATCAATGTTGGATTTCATCTCCTTTTGTTGGCTCACCCCCTAGACATCATAGTAGCCCCTACGTGATTTTTTGGACTTCATCACTAGAAATTCTCCTATCCTTGAGAGACCCTTGGGGTAGGTTAGGATTAGATGTCCCTACTCATAGGGCTTCATATAATTTATGAGTGTGCAACTATTACTATTTTACTAAGCTTGATCGAGAGTGAAGCGAAACCATTACCCTTAATGAGATTACCGTTAATGAGAGGTTTTATATTTCCCCCTATTGGTTACCCAAAACCATACCCATCATTAACAACTCTTCACCTATTGTTGCATAGTTACCCCTTGCACACCTTTGGGTGTTGTAAGGAAATGTGCTTCAACATACCTTCTTAGCATCCATTCACCACCCATTTTCTTTGTTTTAGGATTTTCAAAATCATCAAAACACACAACATAAAAACAAACAAACAAACAAACAAACACAAACATAACAAAATTTCATAGCTTGGAAAACAACACAAAACACACTCATCACCTACATGGCTAGTTGACATCACAACCACAATAGCACTCACAAAAAAGCTAAAACACTTGCTTGCTATTTGCAATATTTTTGGTCTACTTGGTTAAATTGGTGCTACAAAACTAATACAAAATCCAAAACCAGACCCATAAGTACTCCCAAACATTGTATTGTACTTGTATTTCTAATTTTCTATTTGATTTCTTATTCTTCAAATATTTGTACAAATACGTACAAATCTTTTGATTCATAGGGATAGGTACGAATCAAATCTCTATAACACAAAATAGATTGAGTAACACCAAAAACCTTTAGATATGTACTTTCATCAACCAAAACTTAGATACAACCTAGTTTTGAAGCCTCACATATTTCCATCATAGTCCTAAATAGAGGTTAAATTACATAAAAAAGTACACCTAATTATGAAGTCTCATCAAGTCTAAGGTGTAGACCAATTGGTTCGACCAAATCCCATAAGAGGGGTGAAGGTCCAAGGTTCAAATATCGGGCCTCATCGGATTGAACGCTTGTCCCTTTCCTGGTGCTTTCAGTGGTGTAAAAGGTCTAAAATAATTGGGACATGGTGGTTATAGGGGTGGACTGTGCAAAGATCTATGTGGTAGCTTCTAGGGCGGACATCACAAAATACTATGGTGGCCATAAAAGCTGGATAGCCTGCCCAGATTCATGGAAGCTACCGATTCCACCATGTAAATTCATTTTTTTGTATGGAGGCTTATCCAATGATCCCTTCTCCAACCAATTCATCATGGCATTTAGAGGAAATCACCTCTGCCCATTCTTATAACCTGTCTACTTCTTCGCATAGCTCATCCCTGCCTCACATGTTGTATGCTAGGATTTCATCCTATGATCATGATCTAAGGCATAAAGCTAATCATATTACTCCTCCCATGAGCCCCCATAAGAGAACCACTCTCCCCTCTTCACACCATCATGCTCTCTATCATTCCACAACCTCATTATTATTCATTTCCACCTTCTTCACCTCACCCATATGCACATTATTATCCATATCAATTAAAACCTACCAAACATGACATCTATGTCAACCCCATTCCCACACCACCAACACCTCAACCAAATATGCAACACATATTATAGCACCTTAATTGCCTCAAGATACATTTAAGCAACTATAGGTGTCAACCATCCACCCTTAACACAACAATGTAGAGTCCTCTTATAACTCCACCTAAAAAATTCCCTCACCATTAATTATGAAGATATCCATAATTTGGGCAATTATTCACCCGAATGCCACCTACCCAAACCCACACAAAATCTCAATCATCTCATCATCCACCTCATATCATGGATTCTATTTCTAAACCATTGGATAGTCTTTTCTAGAAGTTTCACACTACAGGACACATCATCTTACTTGATGTTCCACCAAACAATACTAATTAAACCAAACCAAAAGGATATAATGAGCATAAATTATGTGTCTATCATCACCAATAAGGGTATGATATCCATAATTTTTTCTTATTCAAGCAACTGGTCTATGATTTGACCAATCAAGAAGAAATAAAAATGGACAACCCCATATTGTCTTATGATCCCAATATTGGTATACATCCAAATCCATTATACTAACCTCAAATGCAATGACCACAAGTCGACACCTTGGCATATCCACCTACACCCCAACAAGTTCATTATGTCAATAACCATAGTTCTTACCAAGATGTTAGTTGTACCAATCTTGCAACTAGAAATCCACAACCTCTAAGATGATTTCCCCCAACAATATAGCATTTCTTTTGCTTCACCATTCATTATTTCTCCAAATCTACTCTAACTACTCCTTCCTCACTTATCCAATTTCCTTTTCTTCCCTTTCTCTCAAAAGGTCTATGTCATTGTTGTACGATCATGCACGAGTGGCTATGTATCTATGATTTGTCTTTTTTCTTCTCTCATTTCATATCTTCTTTCTCTCCTTTCTTCTATCCCATAATACCCTTCACCTCATCTCTTCCTTATTTTATCCATTCACCTTCTTTTCATCATAATTTCTCCATATTCTTGATCTCAATTTAGCAACTAGGGGAGTTCCTCTCCTCCCAACTTGTTTTTCACAACAGAGCAAATTCCTCTTCTTTCAAACAGTTTTTCATGACTAGGGGAGTTTCCTTCCCACTCTATCCTATGTTCTTTTGTCAAAGGTTACACTCTTTGCCTTGCTTTCACAACATAATAAATTTTCAAGTTCAAAAATTTGTGTCCTTTTGTCAAAGGTTGCACCCTTTACCTTGTTTTCACAACATGATCAACTGCAAGGTTCAAAAGACTACGTACTTTTGTCAAAGGTTACACCCTTTGCCTTGATTTCACCAACATAATCAACTTCTAGGTTAAAACAGTTTCATCCTTTTGTCAAAGGTTATGTCCTTTGACTTGCTTTCATAACATAATCAAGTGCTAGGTTCAAAAGACTACATCCTTTTGTTAAAGGTTATGCCATTTACCTTGCTTTCACAACATAATAAACTACCAAGTTCAAAAGTTTGTGTCCTTTTCCCCACCATTACAATAAAAATTTCACCAATTAAGTTTGGTCACCATATTAAATCCCTTTTAGCATAGACATTACTCCCTTCTAGTAGCAATTTAATTTCACATGCTCCTAGCATAAAAATAACATAGTCATTTACTTTTAATGCTCCTAGTATAGACATTTACATTCCCATGTTCTTAACATAGATATTTCATTTCATATGTTCCTAGCATAGACATAACATAGCCATTTACTTTCCATGCTCCTAGTATAGACATTTACATTCCCATGCTCTTGGCATAGACATTTCATTCACATGTTCCTAGAATAGATATTTATTCTCCATGCGCCTAGCATATACATAACCTAGCAATTTACTTTCCATGCCTAGCATAGACATTCCATTTCATATGCTATTAGCATATCGATTTTCTATTTCTTGCTTATCCTAGATATTGCTTCATATAATAATTAATCTATTCCTTGCTTAGCCTAGATATTGATTTAGATTGCAATTTTTGATTTCATGCTCAACCTAGATATTAAATTAGATAGCAATTTTCCATTCATTGCATAGCCTAGATATTGCTTCAGATAGCAAATTTTCATCTCATGCTCAACCTAGATAATGCTTCAGATAGAAAATTTCCATTCCTCGCTTAGCATAGATATTGCTTTAGATAACAATTTTCTATTCCTTGTTTACTTTCTTGTCTTAGTAGACATTTCACTCCAAAGAGAAAATTTAGTTTCTTGTCTAATCCCACCAATGATTTTTTTTCAATTATTGTACATTTGACATCAAAAACAACAAAAATTAAAAAATAATAGCCACAATAATAAAAACAAAAATAAACCAAAATTGTCCATTAGCGACGTATGTTGCACTTCAACTTTCTCCATATTCATTCCTTATATTTTCTTTCTTCCTCCTTCTCCTTTAGTGTGGTTAATGTTGTATGGTCATGCTTTAAGTGGCTACATATATTTAATTTGGTTTTAGTTTTTATTTTCTTTCTTTCTATATTTTGTTCCCTATCAATGTTGTATGGTCATGCTTTAAGTGGCCACATATTTTTGATTTGGTTTTATTTCTTCTCTTTTTTCTTCCTAAATTCTTTGGTTCCCTATCAACGTTGTATGTTCATGATTTAAGTGTCCACTATAGATATAGAATGTTGACCCATAAAAATGAGGTAATATTTCCCTAGATCCTTAGGAAGCCACCAAAACTTGCCAAGTGCAAATTTGGGACCCTTTTCCTCTATTCCTCTGACCATTTTTCGTAGCCTTACCAAATTTGCACCCGATCCATACAGGGCATGAATTTGTCTTACCAGATTTATGCTCTGTAATTACTGGGTGTGGATTTGGTGTTCTAGGGTATTTTATCTGAAAAATCCCATTCCTCATCGACCTGTTTTGATGTTAGTCCTTGCTCATAGTGAACTTTCATTTTCCCAACCTTTTAGAACTCAAAACCTATTATAAATAGAGGATTGGATCCCCTATTTTTCCCTAATATTACCCTAGTTAATATTTTAGATAATATTAGATCTTAACTTACCCATTATTCACTAGCAAGTGCTCTTCTACTATGATTTGTTGTTTTGGCTATTTTGTTGCTTTGGTGTTGGCTGCCCTAGGGGATCAAGTGGAGGATTCTTGATGGTTGGAGAAGTCCACAATTATGGAGTGCTTTCTTCATGTTCTTATTGCTCCTTAATTCCTCCACCAGATAACTAGGTTCTTTAATTGCATTATTAGTTAGCTCTATTTTTCACTATTTTGCATCGTATTTTTTTGATGTTTTGGGACCCGAAAAGTGCCTTTGAATCAAATTCATGCTCTCCCCATACAGGGCATGAATTTTATTTTCTATATTTATTATACCTCATCATAGGGCATGAATTTGGTTAATTAGGGCTTGGGGGTAAATTTTTACTTCCCAAAACCCTAATTTGTTACTTGCATTTTAGTTTTCTATCACCTGCATTTTGTTTCATTTCATTCACTATTGCATGTCCATTCCATTTTGTTTTTGCTTGTTCCAAAGGTCAAATATCATTTTAATTTTGAATGGTCAACTAAAATGACAAAGGAGGCTTGACTACTATGCCTCTAAGCTCAATCATACAACAACCTAAGCAAACCCTCAAACACTGATTAAACTTTTAGGGTTTTGTAAGTTGTTTTATAGGTTGAAGTTGTTTGGATATTTTGGACACAAGTTAAAGCTAGGATCAACCATTAAATCAGGTAAGTGCCCTAGTAGATCTTTAGGTTGTTTATTGTGTGTCTTTGTTCCTTTTTGTTTCAAATCTTGATCATAAAAGGAAAGGAAAATAATTGATCTTTTATTTCTAGGCATTTGAAAGAGTAAAGGCATATAGTTTTGCATCCTAGGGTTAAATATATTTATGCATTATCTAAAACCCTTACTCAAAAATAAAAATATCTATTTTATTGCAATTTAGGGTTTAGTCATCATTGAAAATTAAGAATAATTTTAGGGTTAGTTTCTTGTCTTCTTGCACCTTTGTTTGTCTTGCATTGTTCTTTCATTTCCATAGCTTATATTTTAGAAAGGCAAAACATAGGTGTTTCCTCAATATATACATCAAATATTTCTACTGTGAACTTGGAGTGAGTCCTTAATCCATTCCTGGTGAACCCTTAGATACCTAATACCATGAGTGTAAAGAATATAACACACTCCCACGGTTACCTCAGCTTCCAGCAGATCTAACCGAGAATTGTATTAAATAGGGTTACCCCCTCTATATATTTGGTGAACTTGATGTGAAAATGCATCTTAGTGGCCAATATGGGAAAATTTTTCCTTTTTATTTTTTTGAAAACTTTAAGCAAGACCACTAAATTTGTTTGCTTGGAATTAGAAAAAATTAAGAATATCTTAAACTCTTCTTGTGTATATTTTGTTAGTGTTCTCCTCTATCATTTATCTTCCTCCTAATGGCTCCCAACACTAGAGGTAAGTGGAATATTTTAGAATCTGATTAGATTTTTCAAGAAGATGATCATATTGATAAGAAAAATCACAATCTAGATGTAAGAGAGGAAGAAAATGAAGAAATTAGAACCAACTTTGATCCTCTTAAGGGGCCCAATGGAGGATTTACATTCACATATGTTGATCATATATGGGATTTTATAAAACATCATAGGGAGGCTTTGGATAAGGCTATGGAAGATGAATATCGACTCAAATGAGGTGGTATATCATATTCTCCAATCATTTCTCCCAGGAATGTTCATAACAACCTCTTGTTTGAATCTTCACATCATGTTAATCCTTTTCATAAACCAACATATTCTACTATAGAGACCACTAGCATTGGGGGAATTCCACAATATCCTCCAATTGGTAGTGCATCCCAAAATTATGCTCAATTTCCTCCACATTATGCTCATATCAACATTCATGCTTCTGTTCCACCAAATTTTAGTTATCCTCCATAAAAAGATACCCCATATCATAACCTATACCATAAAAGTGTTAATGCCTCCAACATTGGCCAAGTTACCTTTCAACAACCTACATATACCCCTCCCCTAGGGAACCTAGGGATATTGTACAACAATAATTCCAATATGCAAAGTTTGACAAGTGTGGTGACATAATTGGTTTCAAGAGTGAATATGATTCATCCTCCAAGTTTCACCTACAACTACAAGGAAATATGCAATCAGACCTTAGACTTTGTCATTGCTTCTAAGCCCTACCCTAAGCATTTTCCAATACTAATTTTACATATTTATAAGGGAACAAATGACCCAATTGAACATTTAAGGATGTTTAGGATAGAATGCCATGATATTATATATGATGACATATTGTTGGTAAAAATATTCCCTAAGAGCCTTGGTGGTATGGCATTGAAATGGTATTAACAATTACCTCATCATTCTTTGAGGAATTTTGAAGAGACAACAAATTTTTTTGTTTAGCAATTCGGGGCTTATGTTAAGAAGAATGTGACTATGAAAGATGTTTATATGTTGACAAGGTAAAGAGGAAACTTGTCTTGTTGGAGAAGTTTAGTTAGACAGTTGAGATATACTTAACCTCCTTGAGACATGTTAGAGATTTTTATTGGAAATATATAAGAGAAAATATCCTATGAATTGGAAACAACAATTATCACCTCTTTTGACCAATCGATAGATCTAGAAAGAAGGTTAGAGCAAGCCCTTATTTGAAAAGGTAAAATTAAGCCAAATAAAGAAGATAGAACCATGAAAAATTAGTATAAGAACAAGCATGTAATTGGTGATGGGGTAACATGTGGTAGGCTGGTTAATAGTTTTGTTAATGCCCTACAAAATATGGTGCTTCACCAACCTCAAAAATCCCTACCAAGGAATTTCACAAGACTTAACATGCCTATGAATGTGGTCCTAAAGTAGTTTTTGGAAGCTAATATGATTGAATTGCCTCATGTAAGGTAATATGACACCATAACTAATTGGTATAAGCTTGGTCAATATTGTATCATAGAGTGGAGAGGCACATGACAAATTCATGTAAGAGGTTGAAAAATATGGTTTAGAACTTAATTTATGAAGGTTGCCTTGTTATAGAAGGTCCTCAAACTAATCCTCCAACAAATAATCAACCTCCTACTCAACAAGCACTCACAACTAATCAAGACATGGGGATCTTCCAAGACCCCCTACCTAAGCATGGGCAAAAAACAACTAATCAAGTATCAAATCATAATGTGCCACCTTCCTACAAAAATATGGTTGGTATGATAGCAATAACCACAAGGTAAAAATATCAAGCACAATCGACTCAATGATATCAACAAGAGATGAGTTCTACATCCAACCAATATTCAAAACCACCCTTAGTTTTGAAGTGTACGAAAAAAAGGAGCACAATATTAGAAAACCTACCTTTAGTGCTGAAACCACAACCTAAAGTCTCCTTTGAAATTCAATAGTAGTTAGCTAGTACCCTAGCTAAGATCCCCCTATTAGAAATTTTACAAACTTCTATTCATAGGCAAGCCTTGTTGAAGCTTCTAAGACAACAATTTGTTCATTAAGGCATTTCCTCTAGTGCTATAACTAATGTTGTAGGCTCTCTTGGAATACATCATATCACATTTTTGAATGATGATATTCCTTCCTCATAATTACAAGGGAATTTCTCCTTTGTATTACTATATTTATTGGGGAAACATGTTAAGATCCTGCTATAAAATAAACTCAAATAACACACTCTCACACAATTGCTTGGAAATAACTCACATAAACATCACATTAATATAACAGAAATTTGCATAAAGAACAATCTCACAATAGGACTGAATCGCGAGGCCTCTTCGAGGGGCAACCTCCTTCAATACTTCATTAATTTTGCAAAAGATGGTTACATTGGTGCCCTTTCGGGTATTTAAGGAGTTTCCTTCCAAGGTTGGCTTACATGCAAAATGCCACCTGGATTACATGCATAATGCCACCCGAATTACATGCATAGTGCCACTTTGAATTACATGCACAATGCCACTCGAATTACATGCACAATGCCACTCGGATTACATGCATAATGCCACACGAATTACATGCACAATGCCACCTATCTACCATGTGTTACATAAAAAGGGTGCCATTTGTCATGGGCACTACCTAAGCTAAAACTTAGAACATTACAAAATATTAATCATGGGTACTACCCACGTTCACTAGGAATTATTACATCATGGAAGTTATTACATTAAGGGTTAGGATGAGATCCTAACATGCCCTTCTCCTTGAAGAAGCTTTGTCCTCAAAGCTGAAAATGAGGAAACTGTTGCTGAAGTTGATGGAGAGACTCCCATGTAGCATCCTCAGGTTGAAGTCCACGCCACTGAACCAGGACCTCTGTGATGGTACGGTTGCGCAGAGTGCGAGTTCGACGATCCAGCAGTTGTTTCGGTGCAAGTAAGATGGAGCCTTCTTCATCCAACTCGGGGAGTGTTGATTGAACCTGTACCTTTGTGCCCACAACTTTCTTGAGAAGGGAAACATGAAAAATAGGGTGGATCTTGGAAGTGGGGGGGAGAGCCAATTTGTAAGCTGTGGGACCAATCCGTTGTAGAACATGATAAGGACCATAGAATTTTGGAGTGAGCTTCTGACACTTGCAGAGTTGTAGGGATGATTGTTTGTATGGTCGTAAGCGAAGGAAGACCATATCACCCACATCAAAACTACGCTCAGAACGATGCTGATCAGCTTGTTGGCGCATCCGATTCTGGGCCATGTTCAAATTCTGCTTGAGTTGGCGAAGGACCTCGGTGTGTTGACTCAGAGTATTGTCGACGGCCTGGACCTTGGAGCTGCCCGGAATGTAGGAGGAAGGCGTGAGTGGAGGGCGCCCGTAAACTGCCTCAAACGGTGTGAGTTTGGTGGCGGTATGATAGGAAGTGTTGTACCACCATTCGGCCAAGGAAAGCCATTTTGCCCAATGAGTAGGATGATCGGAGGCAAAGCAACGAAGGTAGGTTTCCAAGCATTTATTAACAACCTCTGTTTGACCATCCGTTTGCGGATGGTAGGCTGAACTCATTTTGAGATGAGTCCCCTGCAACTTAAACAACTCTTGCCAAAAATTGCTAGTAAAGGTGGGATCACGATCAGATACAATGGAGGTGGGCATGCCATGAAGGCGAAATATGGAGTCAAGAAAAATTTGGGCAATAGTGGATGTTGTGTAAGGATGGGTTAGGGCACAAAAGTGAGCATACTTTGAAAGGCGATCCACTACCACGAAAATAATAGACTTGCCTCCAGACTTAGGTAGCCCTTCTATGAAGTCCATGGAGATGTCAGTCCACACCTGATCTGGTATCGGTAATGGTTGAAGAGTGCACAGGGAGCGCAGCTTGTTTCTCCTTTCATCCTTTGACAAGTGTCGCAATCTGCTACAAAGGAGCGAATGTCCTGTTTCATACCTTTCCAAAAGAAGGTACGCTTGAGTCGCTCATAAGTTTTTAGGAACCACGAATGGCCAGCAGATGGAGTAGCATGTGATTCCTTCATGAGGAGTTCCCGAAGTGGGGACTTAGGAGGAAGAACCAGGCGTTGATGGTAACGCAGATCCTGGCCATCCCAACTATATCCTGGTGTAGACTCTGGATCATCCCGAAGTGAAGCAACCAGGTCTTTCAAATCTGCATCCTGAAGTATTTCCTGACGTAAGGGCTCAATCCATTGGGGCAAGGGTGCAGAGATGGCACACAACATACTAAGGGTCTCAAATTGGCGAGAGAGAGCATATGCCACAAGATTATCCTTCCCTTTTTTGTACGTGATGTCATAATCATAGCCCATGAGTTTTGATACCCACTTTTGTTGCTCAGGGGTGGCAACTCGTTGTTCTAGAAAGTATTTCAGACTCTGGTGGTCAGTTTTGATTGAGAAATGGCGCCCAATGAGGTAAGGCCGCCAATGCGGGATTGCATGCAATATTGCCAACATTTCCTTGGCATATGTGGATTTCCCCAAATTACGATCAGATAGGGCTTTCTTGGTAAAAGCCAAAGGGCGTCCTTCTTGCATCAATACTGCCCCAATACCACGACCGGAAGCGTCACTTTCAATGACAAATTTTTTAGAGAAGTACGGCATGGCTAAAGCTGGAGTGGTGGTCATGGCATGCTTGAGGTCCGGGGAATGCTTGCTCAGCCGGCCCTGTCCAAGTAAAAGAATCCTTCTTTAACATGGAGGTGAGGGGGGCGGCTATCTTTCCATAATTGTAGACAAATTTACGGTAATATCCTGTAAGCCCTAAAAATCCTCGAAGCCCTTTGAGTGTGCGAGGTTTCGGCCATTCTTGGACTGCTTGGATCTTCTTAGGGTCAACCTTGACACCATCCTTTGAGACAATGTGTCCCAGATATTCTACTTCGGTCAAACCAAAGGAGCACTTGGACCTTTTTGCAAATAGTTTATGGTCGGCCAATAGTTGGAGGGTTCGATCTACATGATTGAGGTGCTCTTCCCATGTGTGACTGTAAATCAAGATGTCATCGAAGAACACAAGGATGAACTTTCGCAAGAAAGGGCGAAAGATGTTGTTCATCAAGCTTTGGAATGTGGAAGGAGCATTTGTGAGACCAAATGGCATTACCAAGAATTCATAATGACCTTCATGAGTGCGGAAAGCAGTTTTAGGAATATCTTCATCCACTGAGCCGGATCTGATGGTACCCAGAGCGGAGGTCTAGCTTGGTGAAGTACATGGTCCCATGTAATTCATCTAGTAATTCATCAACCACAGGGATAGGAAATTTATCCTTGACAGTTATCTTATTGAGTTCTCGGTAGTCAATACACAAGCGCCAAGAGCCATCCTTCTTGAGGACTAGTAAGACCGGGTGCGAGTAGGGACTAGTACTAGGCCGAATGACACCCGCCTTGAGTAATTCTGTATCATCTTCTCAATCTCTGACTTCATGGCATGGGGGTACCTATACGGTCTGATATTGGGAGGTGTACTATCTGGCGATAATGGAATGGCATGGTCATGAGAGCGATGCGGTGGAAGTGTGGTTGGTTACGAAAAGATGGCCTCATGTTTGTGGAGAATCTGTTGTAGGTGCGGTGGGATTTCACCCATTGGGGATGTGGATGGTTGGATGGAGAATAGTTGTGCAATGACCCCACGTGATGATTTCTTGAGCAATTTCTCCATGCCGTTTGAACTGATAATTTGAGGTGTTCTGTTTGGGGAGCCCTTGATGATGTGTGTTTGTCCGTTACGGGAGAAGCTGCATCCAGAGTTCAGCAAAGTTCCAAGCGATAGTGCCCAACGTACTCAACCATTGAGATCCCAAAACAATATCACATCCACCCAAGTGGAGGGCAAACATGTCCTGCTTGAGTGCATAGTCCCCTATCTGGATTTTAACATTGCGACACTTACCTTTACAAGGTAAGGTTCCCCCATTGGCTACCATGACCTCAAAGGAATTACAAGTGTGGATATAGCAATTTTCCCGCTGAGCAACTCTAGGGTCAATAAAGTTGTGCGTGCTTCCCGAATCCAGAAGGATGGAAAGACGTTGACCCTTGAAAAATCCTGTAACCTTCATGGTTTGAGGAGTAGTGATGCCTGCAAGGGCATGGACTGTAATTGCTGGTCTCGGGTTCTGTTTCACTTCTTCTTGTGGAGGAGGTGTTTATGGAGGGTCCTCATCCTTATCACTCTCATCAGAGGTATCCGGTTCTTCAACATCTATCAGGAACAGTTTTTTGTGTGCACACTTATGCCCTTTGAAAAACTTTTCATCACAATTGTAGCATAATCCTTGGGCACGACGTGCATCCATCTCTTCGGTGGTGAGGCGCTTTGGTGCAGCGGGTTTATTATCAACTGGATGTTGGGCTCTAGGAGGAAATTAAGGTCTATTTGGCAGAAACTTTGATGGGCGTCTTTGGGCGAGAGAGTTTAGATTCGGCCAGACGGGCCAAACTGATAGCTTCCATCATAGTTCGTGGTTTCAACATTTTTACTTCTGCTTGGAGTTCCATCTTCAACCCACTGATATAACAACTCTGGAAGAACCCTTCACTCAATCCTCTTGTCCTATTGGCCAATTTTTCAAATTGAGCTTGGTACTCTCGGACTGACCCTGTTTGTTGTAGTTTGGTTAAGGCTCCTGTAAAGTCCTCAAACTCACTAGGACCAAATCGAGTGAGTAGTTGGGATTCAAAATCCTCCCAAGAGAGATTTGGGTAGGCAAGACGCAACCATTGAAACCGGTGTAGAGCCTCGGATTCCAAGTTAAAGGAAGCCATCGACTCGATGAAATATGGGTACATTATGAAGTCGAAAGAATTGGTCAACCCGACATAGCCACCCATCAACATCCTTCCCACTGAATTTGGGAAAGTCCAATTTGGGCATTCTAAAGGGTGGATCATGGTCACGATTCCTTGTAGAACTCTCAGCTTGGTATTCCGATTTGGGTGGTTCTCTTCTCAGTTTGCTGTCTACTTCTGTCAATGCTTCTTCCAAGCGATTGCTAGTGGCCTCATGCTCTAGGCGAAGACCTTGGACTTCTTCCCTTATGGAGTGAAAAGCCGAGTTCAAGTTCTCAATGGCTTTTGTTAGGGACTCCAAGTGTTCTAGTTCTTTATGGTGTCCACGGGTACCCTGGGCCATTTTTTTGACCTTTTGTGACCGATTACTAAAAATAGAATTGAATTTTTAGGACTTACTATTTTTAGTAAGTGCCCAAAAAAGTGCTTGGGTGCTATATATCAAAATGATCAGCGAGAAGGAGGTGGTCACAATGAGCTATATATCTCAACACTACTTTTTGGCACCCGAGACTTTTTTTTTTTATCTCTGTTTTCTTGAGTCTAACGGTGTTTCTGATTCGATTACGAGCTGCTGAGCAAAAGTTGGCTCTTTGGAGCACTATCTATAAGCGGCCGTGTTTCACACTCAAGATTCTCTGTATTTTGTGGGTGAGCGATATGACGGTTACGTTCGACCACGAAGAGCGTGAATTCTGCCCTATTGTCTTGACCTCTCGACTTGGTCGACTTGATTGTGGTCGCCACTTGTAAATTTTATTGTTATTCTCCAGACTTTCAACTTAAGTGTCACCCTCATGGCTTATCCCGAATGCATGTCCCTTCTATTATTTTTTTAGTAGAGGACTCCTTTCTCATATGCTCACTTTTGAAATGCAGGTTTACGAACATGGATGTTTGGATTTTTATTTTTATTTTTACGTTTTTTTTACGGGTTGAAGTTTTAACAGAACCAGGGAATGCTAAGTATAGGAGTATGTACCACCCATAGGCCCTCTAATATACCGACAGTGACGAACAATAGTGCTCGAACCAATATTTCGGGCCACTACTCAAGGAGGATTCCACACATACCCTTGAGCACACTACTGCCTCTACGACAATACGGGAGGGTAATCGTCCGGGATGCTTGTGTCCCGTAGACTATGAGTAATACAAGGCCGAAGAGCTTCCTAATGGCTAAAAGTTTGTTTAATCCTAGATGGTCTCCCGATATACCCGAAGATACGTGGGAGCTCAAGTCCGTGCGCGAGTTACGTCCGAGGCACGGGTATTGGAGCACTGATCGCCCCTCACTTCACTAGACGCTTTATGGGCTATCTAGCTTAGCCAATAACGACAGATCCTTCGCGATATTTTAAAACCCCCGGTACAGGGTTTCTACCTACTCAACTAATAATATATATTTTTTGTTTTTGGTCTGGAAAAAAAAAACACTGTATTTTTTTGGATTTTTTTAATAAGGAAAAACAGAATGGAAAAAACACACGGAATTTATACCTAACAGGCGGATTGGATGGCAAGAATCATTGCAGTTGCAGTAGAACTTGGCCCTGGAAAGCGCTCTGATACCACTTGTTAAGATCCTGCTATAAAATAAACTCAAATAACACACTCTCACACAATTGCTTGGAAATAACTCACATAAACATCACATTAATATAACAGAAATTTGCATAAAGAACAATCTCACAATAGGATTGAATCGCAGGCCTCTTCGAGGGGCAACCTCCTTCAATACTTCATTAATTTTGCAAAAGATGGTTACATTGGTGCCCTTTCGGGTATTTAAGGAGTTTCCTTCCAAGGTTGGCTTACATGCAAAATGCCACCTGGATTACATGCATAATGCCACCCGAATTACATGCATAGTGCCACTTTGAATTACATGCACAATGCCACTCGAATTACATGCACAATGCCACTCGGATTACATGCATAATGCCACACGAATTACATGCACAATGCCACCTATCTACCATGTGTTACATAAAAAGGGTGCCATTTGTCATGGGCACTACCTAAGCTAAAACTTAGAACATTACAAAATATTAATCATGGGTACTACCCACGTTCACTAGGAATTATTACATCATGGAAGTTATTACATTAAGGGTTAGGATGAGATCCTAACAAAACATTTATCAAGAAGATCTTGGTAGACAATGGTTCCTCCCTCAATCTATGCACTTATCAAAGTTTCTAAAATTTTGGATTAAAAGAGGAAAATTTAACTAAATCCGATATCATCATGAAAAATTTCAATAATGAGTCCCAAGAGGCATGCAATGTTATATCTCTCCCCCTCAAGTTTAGACCTAAGATCTTAGATACCTTGTTCTATGTAGTATCTTGCCCAACATATTTTAATATTATTCTTGGATGCCCTTGGACTCATGAAATGAGGGTTGCCCCTTCTACTTTTCATCAATGTTTAAAGTTCAAATTCAAGGATCAACTTGTCACCATTCTGGGTGATCCTCATCCATTTCAATATTTTTCAATGGTTGAGAAAGCTCAATATAATCTCAATTTATATCCATTAGTTTCTTCATATCATATCACCAAGCAATTCAAAAATCTAAAGGTGAGTGAGGAACCACTAATCAAAGTTTCATCATAGGATCAAATCAATAATTTTCTTCAAGAACCTCTTATGGATCTTGCCAAGCTACCACCTTCACCAAGGACTATGGGTTTACCCTATAAGAAGGGTGAAGTCATACACATTGACATGTGTACCTTTATCTTCACAAGAGTCTCCCTCAAAGAAAATATCCATGGTAGCAACCTCATGTAGAGTGTTATTTTACCCATTGTTACCTATCCAATGACTACCCACTTTCCAAGAAAATCCCATCTAGTATGGGATATATAGGTAAAGATTTAGGGCCATAATAGAAAGGTATTTAAGAGCCTTTGGAAGTTAAGCTTTGGCTTGGGAGATGTGGCATAGGTTACATCTTTAATAAAAGCTAACCTTTAACATTTGATAATGATGATAACCTTATTACTTATGCTAAATATTTAGATCATTAAGGCTTGGAGTGGAGTGATGAGGATGAGGGACTGCCTTATCCCACTAACATTCTATTTTGCAATGTGGTAACTTTGGTGCATCTTGAGTTAGTTGCGACCCTAGGGGAGTATGCTAAAGGGTATAATCTTTGTGATATGGATCATGAGGATGTTATTTAGAATAACTTCTTCTTTTATGGGTCAGTACCTTGCATTGCACATGTTGAGTCTTCTAGTTCTCAAGAGGATTTTGGTTTTATCTCCCAAGGACCTTGATCAACTAGGAGTGATCCCTCCCCTAGATCCTTTTGAGGATGAGTCTAACATTCTCATTAAGGAAACCATAGATGTTAACATAGATTTTGAGGAGCACCCTAGAATCCTTAAGCTAGGTAAAGTCTTGTCCATGGACGAGCAAGAGGAATTGATCAATTTATTGAAATAGTTTCATGATATTTTTGCTTGGTCATATGTCGATATGCCAGGGATTTATCCCTATCTTGTTATGCATCATTTGATAGTGAAGTCTAGTGCTAATCCTGTTAAGTAGAAACTTAGAAAGATGCATCCTAAGGTCACCTTTTTAGTCAAGGAGGAGCTCCAACAACTTCTTGACACCAGTTTCATAAAAGCTATCGACTATTCTAATTGGATCTCCAATATTTTTCCTATGGCCTAGAAGGTAGGAAAAATTAGAATATATACTAACTTTAAGAAAATTACTTAGCATGTCCCAAGGATTATTTTCCTCTCCCCAACATAGATATGATCATAGATTTCACTACCAAATGTGGTATGATTTTACTCATGGATGGTTTCTCATGATACAATTAGATCATGGTTACCCCTAAGGACTAGGCCAAGACAACTTTCATTACACCATGGGGTACCTTCTATTATAAAGTTATGCATTTTGGCTTAAAGAATGTTGGTGCCACATATCAGAGGGCTATGACTTATATTTTCATGACATGATGCATGATATTTTACAAGACTATATGGATGATCTCCTAGGTCATTCCATACATCAACATGATCATGTTAATTATCTAAGATGAATATTTAAAATGCTTTGATAGTTTAGGGTTCACCTTAAGCCCTCCAAGTGTGTGTTTGGTGTCACATATAGCAAGTTACTAGGTATCATCATTTCTAGGTGAGGTATTGAGGTGAACCCTACTAAGATAGCGACTATCACTAACATGCCTCCTCCCCACACCCTAATTGAATTGTATAGCTTGCAAGGTAGATTTCAAGCTATTTGTTGGTTCATAGCTTAGTTAGTTGATAAGTGTAAGCTCTTTCTTCAGCTTCTTAAGAAATATGTGTTCCAATGGGATTATGAGTATCAACAAGATTTTTATGAACTCAAAAGGTATCTCACTTCCCCACCTATCTTAGTGCCACCTAGAACATATAAGCATATGTTGATTTACATAGTAGCTATAGCTCATGCTTTAGGAGCCTTACTAGATCAATATGATGATCAAAATAAAGATCAAGCTATCTACCATAGCAGTAGAACCTTGGTCAGATATGAAACCTGATACACTCCCTTGGAGAAGCTTTGCCTTGCTATAATGTTTGCTTTCTAGAAGCTAAGATACTACATGCTCAACCATAAGATATTGGTGGTTGTAAAGTTTGAGCCTTTGCATTACTTAATGTTTAATCCCCATATTTTAGGTCTAGTTGCTAAGTGAGTTTTAGCCCTTAGTGAGTTTGACCTAACCTTCATATATCAAAAGGATATCAAGGGTCAGGTGATTGTTAATCAGTTAGCCTCTACCCCCTAGAAGCTGCCCATCCTTTGGTCATAAATTTTCCTAATGAGTGCTTTGGAATAGAAGCCAAAGAGCTAGAGTCTTGGAATTTATTTTTTGATGGATCCCGATACATGAAGGACACTGGTGCTATAATCATTCTAGTTACCCCATAGAAATAACTCATCCCCTTGTCCTACAATATTCATTTCTCTTACATGAATAATACAATAGAGTATGAAGCTTTGATCCTTGGTCTTAGAGTAGTTAGCCTTGAAGTTTAGTGTTCTTTCAATTTTTGGTGACTCTCAACTTGTGGTCAATTAGATTAACAATATTTATCAAACTTGGGATGATAAGCTAAAACCTTACAAAGAGATTATCATCAAGATTTTGTCCACGTGCAATCGCGTAACCATAATTCTATCCTTAGATCCTCCAACCACCATGTGGATGCCATTGTTCCTACTACATCCTTGTTTCTCTTGGAGTTGGAAGATGATCAAGCATCGATTATCATTAGACAACTTCGAAAGCCCACGTAGCTCAGTTTGAGTCTTGTACTGTTAGATGTTTTGAACAGTGAAGCTTCTCCATTTGAGCCATGGTATACCAGAATATTTAATTTCCTTAAGTATGTGTAGGAAAAAAATGGCTACATCCATACTTAGCCAAAATTTTGTAAAATTTGACGAAGTATGAAGAAGAAACGCGAAAGCGATAAAAATTGCATAAGACAGAGAAGCACTGAAATTAGCCTAAAAGTGAGAAGTCTAGTGAATAGTGCTTCATAGCGCTCTTTGTATCTACTACGCAAAGGAGGAGTACATCCAAAAATAGAAAAGTATCAAAATAAGGGTGAAAAAAGAAAGCACTAAATGGAGGCCAAATTGAGAAAGAAAAGTAGACCATGCTTCTTAACTTCCTTTGTATTAAGCATGTGGAAGAAAATTGTTGAAAAGATTTTAAAACTGAGAAGTACTGAGATTAGCCCAAAAGTGAAAAGTCTGGTGAGGTCATGTTTTTCTACTTCCTTTGTAGTGCGCACGCGAAAGAAAAGAGCTCAAAATTGAGAAACATTGAAAATAAAGTAAAATGAAGAAGATGTGCAAGCTGTGCTTCTTGGCCATATTTGCATTAGCCACATAAATGAGAAAGTGTTGGAAAATAGTCAAAAGGGAGAAGCACCAGAAAAGGGGCTAATGTAAGAAGAGTGTAAGATCACGCTTTCTTGTCCACTATGTATCCACAATGTAAATAAAAAAAGGTACAAGAAATATCCACAGTCCAAGAAATTGATAATAACATAGGGTCGTGATTCTCTTCCATCGCGTAAATAAGAAGCAATGCTACAACCATATTATTAGTCAGATCTATGGTGGATATTGAACCTCCACCACCCTAAATATTTTTGGTAAACTTCTATACATGTGATTTAGAGAACAGGGAAAAACTAAAATAGACTACATAGAAGCCAAATCAAAGTGGTTACAATCCAAAACCTTCTAGAACCTCTTGATGAACCAGATTCGGTTACAAGATCAGAGGATAAGATTAGATTTCAGGAACCACCTAATATTGCAACAAGATAAAAAAGACGTAACTTGACGAGCACCATGAATGAAAAAGTGGTTAAGAAGATCAAGAGAAAATTAAATTCCTTGTATTGCTTAATAGTAATTTATGATTGTAAAACCTATAAATAAAGGCAACAACCTCCTTACAAATGGTTAGCTTTGGAGTGTTTTCTTGCGCTACTATGTAAATTTCTAAAAATTGATGAATGAAGCATTACAAGGGATGTTTACCTTGAATTTGTGCCAATGTTGAATGGTAATTCTTAGAAGTTATCTCATCTTGCTGCTATGGTCAATCTATTCTATTAACTTGAAAATTTGACTTAGAGTAAATCAGGATAATTGTTTTTGCATACATGTTTTTTGAGAATTCTATTTCTATTAAATCAGGGTGTTGATCTTATTATGTTAAATTGGATAATCAATGTTTCTAGATGCTTGGAATAATTTTGTGAACATGTAGTGTAATCGTATAATTTTTGAATATTGTTAATCCCTTAAGCTACTTCTGAAATCAATATATTAGAGATACTATGTGGATGTCTATGTTGTTATCTTTACCCGTCCATATTATATCCATACATTTCTATCCCTAAACTTTCAACATTTGAGCTAAATAGAGTCAAACATTCATTAAGTTGACAAGGTATACCAGCCTTCTCTAGAGGTCAAATCAAAGTAATTTGATTCTTCCAAATTTTAGTCTGGGCTATGATTATAGGGTGCTTGCCTTCAAAATGATCATAGTTCTAAGATTGGCTAGATGACAAACTGGACTACAACAGTTTTTGGCACGCTCGATGGGACGATTCCACCATACATATCTACTATGTTCTACCCAGAGGAATCAAAATTTAGTGAATTGTTTTGACCTCATATGTGGAGAAAGTAAATTCACTTGGTGACTCCCTAAGAATAAAATCTAGTAAGGCCTTAGTTATAACCTTTATATTTTCATGTTCATTAGAGGCGCAACTAAGAAAAGTGAACAACCTACAAATTTATATGAATTATTCTCCAAATATAGGTATCCAAGATACCCATATTTTGAGACTTTTACAAAAGAAACCCAAAAACATCCTCTTCTTCATATTCTTCTAGTACTCAAGCTGATATGGTAGAAGAACAAGATGATGTTCTACACAATTAGCCAGATTACGATACCCGAACTCCACTATCATTTCAAGCTTCACATGACAGTCCCCAAGCTACTATCAAAGCCATCCCAATCTATGATGGCACTAGAAGAATGGCTTATGAGCATTGTTAGGATGTGTTATCAATGGCAAATGTCATAATATAAGACATGAAGATGTCATCGTAAAGTTTTTAGTTATTTCCCTTAGAGGTAAAATACTGCATTGGTTCTAGACCTTGGAAAATGGTTCTATCTAAAATTGGGTCAACTTGGTGGGTCCTTTTGTAGAAGAATTCAATGATTCTGTAGATCCATTCTTGCTTCTGACTCAGTTTACAGTCATTCAAAGACACCCTCAAGAATTAGATTTAGATTTTAATCTCAAATTTAGCAAAACTGGGAAAATAATCCCTAATGAGTTTAGGTCAAATTCTCCCTTAGCTTACATATATTACATCAGATATTTAGGAATAGACATCGGTTTGCAAAATCAACAATCTAGAATCACCACATTTATTAATGTTTATCAAATAGTGGTTCACACTGAAGACATCTTGATTTCAGGAGGAAGATTACCTTCCAAGCATGTTACTCCATGTACTCATGAAGTCACACAACAATAATTAGTTTCATCCCTTCCCGCTATGAATCCTATCCCTATTGCAACTCATCTCTCTACGACAAACCCAACTCTAAAGTTACCCTCCACTATATATTTTCCTCCTCTTCCATCACAACAATCCCAATATTCCTCAGTACTTCTTGATATTCAAAATTCTTTGAAAACTATTAGAAACAAGGTCAATGCTATAAAGAAGAGAGAAGTTGAAAGGTCTCAAAAAAGGAGATTTACTTACCAAATATTAATACTAATTAGGAAGAATATGATTTAAATCTTGAGACAACTCTAGTTAATATCTGGTGCTTGGTTTACAATGATCTACATGACCCTGAGTCTTGTTAAATATATCAACATCACATCCAAAAAGCTATGGAAAGAGAAAAAATAACAAAAAAGGAAGAATTAATATGCCAATGTAGCACAAGCAAAAGGGAGACGAGCCTAGCTCCTCCAAACCAAAACATGTCATAGTTTTGACTAGATTCGAAAAGAAACCAACACAAGTTGATTTGCAAAACTTGGGATTATTTTAGGTCCCTTCTCAAAATAAAAAATATCATCCCTTGTCAAACAAGGATAAATTACCTATCCCTTAGGATGTTACAGAGTTAACACCACAAAGACAAGAAATGGGTAGAGTTACACCGAAGCCAATATACAAGGATAAATAACAATCAGGTTCTAAAGTGGAATCTAGAGAGAAACTGTAGTTCCCTTCCATCATTAAAAGATAGAGAATCAAAGTTATGCAAAAATATAGAAGAAGATTTAGAGATATGGACAAAAGGGAAGAGAGAAATCCTTTGGATAAGCCTAAATTTAACATCGTAGAAGAAATTAAAAATATCCCATCAAGAGCAAGTCTCTATGATACTCTTTTCCTCCCTGGTCAGGTTGATTTGTTACAAGCATCTCTTAATAAGATATCCTGAGGAAAAGAAATATCTACCGTGCTCAACCAAACTCCAGAACAGAGAAAATTATTCCCTGTTGCTCTAAAAATGAACCTCCCCCATTCTATATTTCCCTAAGGATGGAGGGATGGATAGTTCATAATTGTATGATTGACTTTGGAGCATCTACTACCATAATACCTAAGGCTATTTGTGACAAAATGGGTATGGAATACACCTGCTCTTGTCAAGGTGTTCTACAGTTATATGGTACCCCAGTTAAAACTGTGGGAGTAGTGAAAGATGTGTTAATGAGGTTGCATAGAGCTCCTAAGGTCATTATTGTGCAAGAAATCATGCTAGTAGATCTTGAACCCTACTTTGGCTTGTGTCTTTCTAGAGAATTTTATGCTAAGATGGGAGGGTACATGTACTTGGACTACTGTCGTATAATGATACCTCATAAAGAAAGAATTATAAGACTAATCCCTGAAAAACCAGTCACTTACCATATTGAGAAGATAGAAGAAGAAATGTACAATCACTAGTAATGGAAGAACCAGAGGTGGTGGAACTCTTGGAAGATTTGGAAGACAATGATCAACTAACTTTCCAAAATGATCAAGATTTGCTAGAAATAAGATTAGGGATATATAGTATAACATCATAAGAAGATAAGAAAATTCCTGTGATCTCTAATCAATCATTAAGAGAGTCCAAAATTTGGACAATGTATTTTGATTGAGCACAATGCAAAAATTGAGCTAGAGCAGTTGTGGTTTTGAAATCTCCATTCGAGCGAATAAAAAGTTTCTCTTTTAGACTTGCATGGTCTTGAACAAATAATACCATAGAGTATGAAGCTCTCTGTCTAGGGTTAATGCAAGAAAAACAAATGGGTGTCAAGATGTTAGACATTTATATTGACTTAGAACTAATTGTTAATCAAGTCATTGAAAAGTATAGTAGTAAGCATCATTATTTGAAGGCTTATAGGAATAGATTCTGGGACTTGATGGAATCCTTTGATGCTTTGAATTTACATGTCATCTCTAGACAACAAAATTCTTTGGTAGATGCATTAGCTATTAAGGGAGCTAATTTCTCTCTCTTAGTAGATTATAAATTACCAAAAAATAGGAGAGTTAAACTGGTTTTCAGGCCACCAATACCAGATAAATAGATTTACTAGCAAGTCTTTGAAGATGATGAAAATATTGTCGATTTCTTAATCAAAGGAGCATACTGTGCTTTTTCTAACAATGATATTTTTCAAGAGATTGATCAAAGAGATATTATTCAGTTAAAAACAACCACATACCCAAAGATATGATTACTCTAGAGAGCTTATTTGATAAAGAAGATGGCAAAATATTAAAATAAATGAAGGTTGATGACCAAATCTACAAAGACATTGAGATGCAAAATGGAGAAAAGTTGAAGTTTGGTATCCAGTGCACTATAGAAGAAACTGAAAGATTTAGATCTCTATACCACAAGTACCAAGACATAATAGCTTGGACTTACGATGACCTGAAGGTATATGATAATAATGTCATTTAACATACTATTGAGTTAGTACCAAATGCTAAGTCATTCAGACAAAAGCAAAGGGCAGTAAACTCCAAGATTGAAGTAATTATGTGGTAAGAATTACTTAAGCTATTAAGAGCTAAGATAATTTACCCAGTCAAACACTTAAATTGGGTGACCAATCTAGTCCTAGTGAGGAAGAAGAATGACGATATTCGCCTTTGTGTGGATTTTAGGAATTTGAATTAGGCTTCTTCGAAAGACCACTACTCCTTACCACAGATGGACCAGATATTACAAATGGTAGCAGGGACTGAGAGGTTCTCCTTACTAGATGATTTATCAGGGTACAACCAGATATGGGTAAAAAATAAAGACCAACACAAGACCGCATTCACAACAAAGTGGGGCACTTTTACCTATCAAAGGATGCTATTTGGTCTATCAAATGTTGGTGCTACTTTTCAAAGAGTGATGGATTATGCAATTGGTAAAATTATTAATAAAATAATTCTAATATGTCTAGATGATATGATTATATTCTCACATGAAAAGCATGATCATATTTATCATTTAGAACAATTTTTCCATAAATATAGGGAATTTGGCATATCATTAAACCCTAAGAAATTCATCTTCGCATTCCATGAAGGAAATTTGCTAGTGTTGGACATTTTGAGCTCATTTAGTTGTCATTGATGTCAAGGTGAAAAGTCATCATTGATGACAAAGTAAACATATGAAGATGTTATTAATACCATGGAGCACACTATCAATAGCACCAGGAACAATGTGAAGAGTTGAAGAAAAAGTTGACAAAATAATGTTTTATGAGGATTTATGGTAAAATCATGGTGGAAGATTAAATGGTTTTATTAAAATCATTATGAGGATATAAAAGTCTCCTCACACATTGAGATGGCAGTTAAAATTTTAAAAGACCCACGGTGGCTGAATAATTTACAAATTAAAGGTTTAATTTTAAACCCAAGGAAGGCTTTAATCTCCTTAAAGTTAAAGTTTATAAATATAATTTATAAAATTTAAATTCCTTAGAATTTAAATAATTTATAAATTATAAAGGTTGGAAAGTTCCGATTTCATAAAATAAGTGGGAGCGTTGACGTCTAAGCAAAAAAGGGAATTCGTGAATAAATTAATGCCAAAGAGGCATTCAAAATTCACCCCTCACCATTTTAATGCATGCAAAAAAGTTGAAAACATTTTCATGCAATCGTTGATCGTTGAGGAAGAAGACAAGGGATTCGCTTGTCTTTAGTGCCAGGTGAAAGACATAATGGGAAGAGCATATTGGTTGAATCACAAAGGACATGGTGGTCCATTGGCAGTGCATATGTTACGAAGGTGTTGGGAGTTGAGGAGCCCACGATCAATTTGCGTGGAGTGGTGTGTGTCTTGAGCGCCAAGGGAAGTATTTTTGCACGTGCTCATTTTGAGTGCCAACCTAGGACAAATAGGATGAAGATCATCTAAGCTCTCAAATGTAGATCTAGCGCACGCGACTGTCAAAGCCGTGGTTAGAGCACTCGTGGAGGCAGAGATTGTAGGTTCGAATCCCACTAGTGCCAAAGGTAATTTTTTATTAAATTTTTATATTGCCTAAAGTTTTTCTAAGGTGTGGTTTGGAGTTATAAGGGTTTGTTGAAGAATTATTTTTGGTAATTGATTTGTGTTGTTTGGAGTTATAAGGGTTTTTTGAAGAATTATTTTTGGTAATTGATTTGTGTTGTTTGGAGTTATAAGGGTTTGTGAAGAATTATTTTATTGGAAATTGATTTGTGCCATTTGGAGTTAAAAGGGTTTTTGAAAAATTGTTTTATTGAGAAGTGATTTATGTTATTTTAAAGAAAGAGGATTTGATTCTTGCCAAAGTTCTTTTTGCCATTAAATTGATTAAAGAGGTTTTGAGTTATTTTGGTGGAAGTTGAATTTATTTTTAGTTGGGAGTTTATAAGGTGTTACTGGATAAATATTTTATGTATGTTGATGGTTTTTTTGAAAGGTGGAGTGATAAGGTGTAATTGAGTATTTATATTATATTGTGAGAAATATTTATCTTTTAACCTCTTTGAGCTTGGCATATAAGTGTTTGTGTTTGTGATAGATTTATGAGATCCCTTCATCTTAAATAAAAAGGTATGAGCACATTCTTCCATAAGTTGAGTTGATTGATTGGTTTTCTAGAAAATAAGTTTGGAGTGAAAAGGACTTGATTAGGGTTTCCTTTTGAGAGTGTTTGAGTTAATATCTGTTAGAGTAATATTCCATTACTTGGGATAATTACCATTTACTCCACTAGGTAAAATAAGCTAGTGTATTGCATTACACTACTTAGGATTTATTTCTACATTTACTGTTTTACTTTCTACCATATAGATATTTCTTGTCCTAAATATCTAATGGTAACTAGCCTAAATATCCTAGGGTAGTCAATCCTAAACCTAACTCTCTACCTAGCCTAACATGTTTGTTAGCTTGGTTAGTGGGGAATTAGTTAGGTTTACTATTCATTGTATTATATAAACATTAGTCTTAAACCTAATGTTAAGTTAGTTAATTTGATTATTGTTTCATTTTACTTACCTTGCATCATTGGTATCATCATAGCCGGGTGGCCTAATACAAGCTTCGCTCATTCCACCTGACTTGGACCTGGCACGGTCTTCGAGGGTCCTGCTGGCCCTCAGGACCTACACAGATCCTGAGGTGAATCCCAAGAAGCAGGTCCTATAGGACCATATCACCGAGCGACCACGGGAGAGGGCTCGTAGGCCCACATCATTGGGCAGCCACGGGAGCAGGCCCGCAGACCCCGATAGTTCTGATAGCACTCTGCTGTCTGACTTGTCGAGCCTGACAGGCGGCCAGAGCCCATAGCACAAGGCTCGGATCATGAGGGTAGAAGGTCCTCCAATTACCAGCAACTGCTAGTGCTGCTACCCCCGTGGGTCCAGCACACAACTAGGAGGGCAGGCGCACCCTCCCACGTAGAGACCAGACCCAAACCTGAGGGCAGGAGCGCCCTCGGGTCTGACCACCACTGATAGGGGATATCCCTGTTAGACCACCACTAACAAGGGACATCCCTGTTAGATCTTCGATGACTGGGATCTGAGAGGGAAGGTGCGCCCTACGATACCCGAAGACCAGGATCTGAGAGGGCAGGCGCGCCCTACGATACCCGATGACCGATGACATAGATTTGATGACCAAGATCTGAGAGGGCAGACGTGCCCTCCGATCCCTAGTGATCAGATTAGAGACCCTACAACTATGGACCATCTTAGGCACAAATCTCGAGGACAATCATAGCTGGGACCCATGCATGCTCAGGCATAGATCTTGAGGCACTGACTCAGACCTGCCACTAGACAGGACATGTGGCAGGTTGACGCGACCTCAAGCACAGATCTCGAGTTGCTGACATGGCACTACCATTGGACACATGGCAAGCGCCACCTGGACAGGACAACTAGACTGGACCAGACACGTGGCAGACAAGCCACTAGATGACGATGAACGTGACACGTGGTGGACTAGCCACATGTCACTTGACCTGACAAGGATGACACATGGCAGACAAGCCATGTGTCCCGATGCAAACAGTCCACGTGGCTGGTAGCAAAACCAGCCACATGGGGGAGTGACTGCCCGCAGGCAGTCACAAGCGCTTTATGTGCATTTGCTCTTTTTTAAAGAGAAAATTATGCCCCGCGACATCAATGTGGGACAAAAGTCCCAATTTTTTTAATAGCCGCGGGGCGGGGGAAGCCTTCAATATGAAGGCAATGCCCTCCCCCTCTCGTCGGGCTAGCTAGCCCGACTGGAGAGCAGGCCAGCGCTAAGGCGCTGCCCGACGGGAGGTCGGGAGTTCGACTCCCATTGGGGGGGGCATATAAAATTTTGCTCCATGGAGCAATAAAACAGAGACCCCAAAAGGTACGATTTTTTTTATTTTTTAATTCTTTTTAGTTAATTTTATTAATAATTTAATTTTTTTTTATATAAAAATCATTTTACATTAGTCTTAAGTGATTTTTTATGAAAATAATTTTATTATTAATTTATATTAGCTAGAATTAATTAGATTACTATATTAAAAATCAATTTTGGGGGAATTTTTTTTTGCAAATTTACATATTTTTAGAGTGCTTTTGTTTTCTCACAAACAAGGAGATATAAGACATATAAGAGCCTCATTTTTTTTGCAAATAAGAAAACCCTCAACTCTTCTCAACCTTGTTAGTTTTGCAAAATCAAAGAAGGATAAAATCAAAACAATTGATTCTTTATTGCAAATTTGAACACAAGGAGACTTAATTTTTTTTTTTTGTAATATTCAAAGGCAAAGTGTGTATTTGTTTTCTCCAAGGGGGGATATCAGACATAAAATTGCACATTCTTTTTTGCAAAATTGAGAAGAATTTGAAGCCTTGGGTCCATAAAAACCAAGTCGTTTGTCGATTGGTTCTGGAAGCCTTCCAAATGCGGGTCGTGTGTCGACTTGTCTTGGAAGGAGTGCTCAAAATTGTTAATTTTGCAAAATTCAGGGGAGAAGACAACATTGTACTTCTTTTGCAAAATTGGAAAACAAAGTAGGAGACATAAAAATATCATTTTTTTTTGCACAACACAAATACACATTTTGTTGCAAAAATTAAAAGGTGCATTTTTTATTTTACTCAACACCTTTATTGGCAAATTAGGTGCATTTTCGGTTGCATCCGACACCTAGGTAATAAGAATTTTTTGGGCATTCTTGTTTGATTATTGCATTATTTCATTTGCAATTATAAGTCATAGAATCAAGAACACACTAAAACCCAATATTTCACAAATTTGTGTAAATCCTTGCACAGATTTAAAGCCACAATTACTTGATATTCTCTCCTAAATCATCAAAACCCCTAATTCACTGTTATTTGTTTGGCTTAATTTCCTCAAACTTTTCATCCTTATTGAAGGGAGTTAAGGCAGGTGCCATTAAATATCTATTTGAGTGAATTATATTTTGATACTCTCTTAGGGTAATCAAAAGAAAGAACAAGTTTTTGAAAATAAGGAACCTTAAAAGTAGCAATCCTTTGCACTAAGGGGGATAATTCCTTTCTTCCTTCAAACATAGATTTTGATAAGAGGGAAATAAAAATTGTAAAGGCAATCAAAAAAGTCCAAGTCATCAACATTAAAACTTTTCTTTTAGACTTCATAATAGAAATCATGCTTGAAGTACTTACAATAAGAAAGGACAAATTGGTGAATTTTTTGATCAAATTGCCTAGAAAGCATAGTTTTGCACAAATTATAAAAATGAAAACCATGACACCATTCAGTGTTGGTTTCAAAACAAGCAAAACTAACATGGCAAAGGCACATCACAGAAGCCATATTTTTCATGAAGTGTCTCATACTGATTCTGTTTCTGGTTCAAAGATAGCACAACGAGTGCTAAATTGCTACAACAGTTTTGTAGAAGGAAAACACATGTGTCCCTTGGGCAAAAGCAACATTTTCTCTCACTCTTCTTTTGGGATTCATAAATAGCATAAGTTTTTTGTTTGAAGACCTTGCAATAAGGGGTGCTTGTACCTCTTTTAGGCTTCATAAATAGCAAATTCTAGGTGTTTGAAGTACTTATAACAAGAGGAGCGAATTTTTGTGATGTAAAATTGTCTAGGAGGCAATATTTGTAAAATCCTTCACAACACTCTTGAGTTGCATATTTTTTGCAATTGAGGGGGGATATCCATTTCTTTTCTTCACTGATTTTTGTAAATAGGGAAGATGACTTATAAGGGTGCATTTTCGGCTTTGACCGACACCTTAGTCACACTTCCTTCAAAAATTAATTACACTATGTTTTGCAACGAGAAGGGGGAACTTATAAGGGTGCATTTTCGGCAGCGACCGACACCTTAGCTACCTTATCTTTTGAAAATTCATATTGTAAATGAATGAACCTTGTATGAAGTGATATATTCTACTACACCTAGCGATTGCAGTGGCTGGTTACCCATGCAAATCGGTTGGATGATGTGATTACCATAAGGACATTCATTGGCGTGAAGACAAAGTGAGGAATGACCCACTTTTTGCTTAGAAGCAGCCAAAGCACTGTGATAGAGCAAAGAACCAGCAGATCAACATCTTCTTCACTGTATTGGGGCAGTTATATACTTCACCCAAATATTGTTGTATAGAGGGATATGTATGTATTACCCAAATAATGTAATAAGGGGGGATGTTAGAGTAATATTCCATTACTTGGGATAATTACCATTTACTCCACTAGGTAAAATAAGCTAGTGTATTGCATTACACTACTTAGGATTTATTTCTACATTCTTGTTTTACTTTCTACCATATAGATAATTACTGTCCTAAATATCTAATGGTAACTAGCCTAAATATCCTAGGGTAGTCAATCCTAAACCTAACTCTCTACCTAGCCTAACGCGTTTGTTAGCTTGGTTAGTGGGGAATTAGTTAGGTTTGCTATTCATTGTATTATATAAACATTAGTCTTAAACCTAATGTTAAGTTAGTTAATTTTATTATTGTTTCATTTGACTTACCTTGCATCAAATACATCAAGATTTTTTGGAATAAAGAGTTGTTAAAACCTTGTTTGATAAGCATTATTTTTGAAGCCATTTGTTGTGTGAAGAAATTGAGTTAGGGTTTTGCAAAGAACATGAATATCATTGTTATGTGAAGATTATTTTATAAAAATTATTATTGAAGTGAGTTGTTGAGCAAAGAATTTGAACTAGGGTTTGAAAAGAACATGAGTATCATTGTTATGTGAGATTAGTTGTTGAGCATTTTTGGAAATATTTTGAGTTGGTGGTTATATGCTTGGACTAGGTTTTGTGAGAAAGGGGTATTTCATTAAGTGATTGGTTGAGTAGAGTTGATTGAGCCTAGTCAAGTGGATGTGAAGTGAATATTCAAGTTCCATAAAACAAACTATTCTATATTCTGATTTGAGTTGAGAAAGTTATTGAGCATTGAGTGTAGAACATATTGAGTCTCTAACAATTCTCTTTATGTTTCTATGAGATTGGACAAGTTCTGTGTGGACTTGTTAAGCAAATTTGAGGTAAGTCTTTGAGGAGACTTGTGGACTGATTTTGTGTGAGCTTTTTATGGAAGCTTACAATATATATTTGGTTAAAGTTCTGAGTGGACTTATTGAGCAGATTGGTTAAGTTCTGAGTGGACTTATTGAATAGATTGGTTAAGTTATGAGTGGACTTGTTGAGCAGATTTGAGCAAGTTTTGAGTGGACTTGTTGCATAGATTTGAGCAAGTTTTGAGTGGACTTGTTGAGTAGATTTGAACAAGTTTTGAGTGGACTTGTTGATTATATTTTAACAAGTTCCAAGTGGACTTGTTGAGCAGATTTGAGCAAGTTCTGAGTGGACTTGTTGAGCATATTTGAGAAATTTTTGAGTGGAATTTTTGAGCATATTTGAGCAAGTTTTGAGTGGACTTGTTGAGAAGATTTAAGCAAGTGATGAGTGGACTTGTTGAGAAGATATGAGCAAGTTTTAAGTGGGCTTGTTGATCATATTTGAGCAAGTTCTGAATGGACTTGTTGAGTAGATTTGAGTAAGTTCTGAGTGGACTTGTTGAGCAGATTTGAGCAAGTTCTGAGTGGACTTGTTGAGAAGAATTGAGCAAGTTCTGAGTGGAATTTTTGAGCAGATTTAAGTGTGGACTTGTGGAGCAGAGTTGGGTGCATATTTGAGGATAGGTTTATGCCAGACTAGAGATAGACATTGAGCAGATTTGTGCTAGACCAAAGGATTATGTTTAGTGCAGATTTGAGATAGAGCTTTGGAGGTGACAGGACAGTGGTCTCCATTGGATAGATATCCATCAGCCAGGGCAGTGAGGACAGGTCTTTTGAGTGGGGATAAGAGTCTTCTATGGAGAGATATCCACAAGCCAATGTCATGGAGGTAGTAGTATTATAGAGGATCACCAACTAGAGAAGAGGAGAAGGATTTCTCTTATGGATAGATATCTACGAACTTGATTTAGGGTATTGGTAGCTCCTTTGGACAGAGGTCCATAAAACATTGTAATAGGGGATTCCCAAGAGATTTATTGAGGAAATTTTAGTGAAATATTTTCTCAGTGGAGTAGCTCACATTGGGTGAACCACATAAATTATGGTGTATCTATTGTGTGTGGTGATTTATGCATTGCTTTGATTACTGCTATTGATATTGCTATCTAAACATTGCATAATATTGATTTGGAAAGAAAAGTAAAAAAAAAGTGGTCTTATACTGTTCACCCCCCTCTTAGTATAAGCTTGCGTTCTTCAGCTAGGACATGTAGTATCAAAATAAGGAATGTCTATTGACCTTGATAGAATAAAATTACTACTAGCAGTACCCATTCCAATGAACAAAATATTTCTTTGGGTAGATTAATTTTGTAAGGAAATTCATTTTAGTTTTTGCTCATATTGTCAAACCAATCTCAGAGTTACTCAAAAATAATACAAATTATAAATGGACTAACAAAAGGAAGTAAGCATTTGAAATGATCAAATAGGACATTGCCACAACTTCAGTTTTGATCAATCCAAAATTTGATAAGGACTTCATTATTTATGCCTATGGCACTGAAGAGAGTTATGTCACTGTGCTAACCCAAAAGGATGACCAGGGAAATGAACATCCTATTTTTTTTAAAGATAAACATTGCACGAATGCCAGGTAAAATATAACTTCATAGAAAGATAAATATTTGCAGTCATGAAGTTTTAAAAAAGTATAGACAGTATCTAGCCCAGAGTAAAACATTGGTCTATGTAGTTCATCATGACATAAGAGCTTTCATATTACAAGGAAAACTTGGCAATAAAAAAATAGGTTGGATTACAACAATTCAAGAGTTTGAAATTGAAATTCAACCCACCTGTTATGGCTGATCCACAACGTATCCCAAAGTTAGGGACCCACCTTTTTTGCATATGTTCCAAGAAGACCGAAGTGGCCCATAGGCTAAAGATCAAGGAAAAAAGCAAAATACCACAAAGAAAGAAAAGTGTCACGATATCGTGACATGTTGCGTTGTCACGGCCAAAAAAGAAAAAGTGTCACGATATTGCAACATGTTGCTCCATCACGGCCCAAAAAGAAAAAGTGTCGCGATATCGCTACATGTTGCTCCATCGCGGCCAAAAATGAAAAAGTGTCGCGATATCGCGACATGTTGCTCCATCACGGCCAAAATGAAAAAGTGTCATGATATCGCGACATGTTGCTCCATTGTGGCCAAAATGAAAAAGTGTCGCGATATCGCTACATGTTGCTCCATCACGGCTAAATGAAAAAGTGTTGCGATATCGCTACATGTTGCTCCATCACGGCTAAAAATAAAAAGTGTCGCGATATCGCGACATGTTGCTCCATCGCGGTTAAAAAATAAAAAGTGTCGCGATATCGCGACATGTTGCTCCATTGCGGACAAATGAGGAAAGAAAGAGAGTAGAAAGAAAAGTGTCGCGATATCGCGACATGTTGCATTTTCACCGTCGTACAGGAAAAAGTGTCGCGATATCGTGACATGTTGCGCTTTCGTGGCCATATAGGAAAAAGTGTCGCGATATCGCGACATGTTGCGCTTTCATGGCCGTACAGGAAAAAGTGTCGCGATATCGTGACATGTTGCGTTTTTGCGGCCGTACGAGAAAAAGTGTCACGATATCGCGACATGTTGCATTTTTGCGGCCATACAAGAAAAAGTGTCGTGATATCGTGACATGTTGCATTTTCACGATTCAAAGCAAAGAGAGAGGGAAGAAAGAAAAAGTGTCACGATATCGCGACATGTTGCATTTTCATGGCTGAAAGCAACAAAAGACAGAAGGGGCAAGAAATGTCACGATATCGCGACATGTTGCATTTTCATGGCTGAAAGCAACAAAAGACAGAAGGGGCAAGAAATGTCACGATATCGCGACATGTTCCATTTTCGCCAAGGTAACAGACCTGCATAGTGACGCGGACATAAGGACAAAATCCAGTAAATAAGACCAAGCGTTACATAAGAAATATTTAATGATTGGAAATCATTTAAGATGGTCATTACATAGGGAAGGAAATGGACGCAAGCCTATGTGGAGAAAACGTAGCAAAGGGCCACAAAATGGAAACCGAAGCACACGCATGCAGGGAAGGTGAAACGAACAGTGCAGGGAAGGTGAAACGAATAGCCATTGAAAAAGAAACGAACCGTCAGGGAAGGAAACAAGGTTTTCACGAGTTTAAATATGCCATTCAAAGAGGCCATAAAGGGGGTGGAAAATTACTGCAAGTAGTGTTGCAGGTTTGAAGGCGACAAGACCATTCTGGACCTAGTTGGGCTGTTTTTATTTCGTAGACCGGTTTTTCTTCTTCATGGACATGGGTTGGAAATTATGGCGAGTAGAGTTGCAGACTTGAAGGCGATGATGTCATTCTAGACCTGTTTGAGTCGTTTTTCTTCTATGGACTGGTTCGAGAAAACCAGAAATTTTGCTACTATAAAATGACACATTATTTTAATGCAGAAGTGTTCAGAAATTTGCATCTTGTGGGCAAGAAAGAAGGAGATTTTCTTTGCATGCTATGGATTTAATGTTTATTCTTTCATCTTTTCAGATTTTTAATTTATAGATAATGTTGATGCCATTTCTTTGGGTTACATTAGGCGAATATTTGAAATCTGAATTTTATTTCGTACCCTAGGAACCAACACTTAGCTTATCCGGATTGTGCTTGTTTGCAGGTCCAATAGGTTAGGTTGCATGCATGGAAACCTCACATCTTCGGTTTTGTCGAAATAGGATAGCATCATACTGAATGCATTTTAGTTTCAATTTCTGTATTTCATTTTCATTTTTTTGCATTTTATATTTTTCTAGAAGTTTTAACTTTTCAAGGCATTAAAATAAACATCTAAAAAATATCAAAACCCAAAAAACAATGAACAATCACTAAAGTTTTCATGATGAAATAAACCAACATTGCCCCTTGTTTACAGTTACTTGCAATCACTAAGGTGTTCCAAGCATTTAAATTGAATATCTTTATTTGAGATTACTAATACACACATGCAAATGCTAATACAGGAGAGACCTTGGAGAAGTTGTTTGTTTAACTTCTTTGCAAGAGGGGATTTGGAACCCAAATCCTAAAGGAGAGTGTACTTTCACAACTGGGTGAAAATACCACTCAACAGATTGGCGCTAGAAGGAGGGCCTGAGTTGTTTTATTTCAGAGTGATTTAAATGCTATAGGGATTTAAATTTTGAATATTTCATGCCCTATTGATTATTATCTTTAGCCCTCTTTTAACAATACAGCCTTGTAGTGTTAAAAGGAGGACATAAATTGCTATGCATTGTTCTAACGCTTTTTGATTGTTCATACAGGAATAAAGTGTCTTGATTTGATTTAAAAAAAAAAAAAATGACTAACGAAGTTGTCTCCATGCAATTACTTTCATTCGATTTTAATGGATACATCTCTTAGTTGATGCTAATTTGTAAGGAATTATTTTGTCTAAAAATGTTTTGTTGTCGGTATTATGCTCTTCACCCTGCGCGTAATGCGATCTTGTGAATCAGAAAGCCTACAACACTAGGAGTATGCTCTTCACTTGCGCATATGCGATCTGGTGAATCAGAAACTTACATTTTTAGAATATTGCTTTGTCAAGGTTCCTTCTTTCATGACTAACAGGTTTTGAAGTTATTCTTTGAATTTCATTAATTGCAGGATTTTTTGTGTGTCGCAGGTCTTCTTTGAGGTACTAAGAGTTGTGTCAAGTTCTTGTAGGGTTATCATCATTGATTTTGAATCAAATGGCCCAACCTCCACCACCTCCTTGGTACGGAGCCCATAACATTCCTTTGAATATTGCAGGGGATATTCACGAGATCCCTAGGAATATAGAGAGATTTTTGCCCAAATACAAATCGGATGGCCCAAGGACCGCAGAAGAGCATATTCAGGCCTATAGGGATGTTTTGATAAGATTGCAAGTTCAACATGAAGATGTGGCTTGTAGACTCTTCCCCATGAGCCTAGACCAAGTGGCTTACGAATGGTATATTTGCTTACCTACTGGTTCCATTACGTCATGGACGCAAATGGAGAATGCTTTTGTCAACCAATTCGGGTCACCATTAGATCCCACAATCATCTATAATCAGTTCATTACATGCAAAAGAGGCCAGGGTGAGCCAATCCGAACTTTTAATCAGATATTTCAGAAGTGCTATAATAGAGCAATTCAGAATTTTGCCATTGATCCCGTAGTAGCTTTGCAAATATATTTTGGGGCATTGGATCCTATGACGACAATGTTTGCAAGGCGAAATCCTCAAGTTACCACGCTCGCTCTAGCCTACAATGAAGCTATGACCATTGAACAACAAATGACACCACAGGGTTATGGGTTTTCCTAGATGCCTATGGTAGGACAATATGGTCCATATGGTCAAGCTCCTATGATGAATCAGATCATGGCACCACAAATATCAGGCATAAGTGCTTTGCCTTATCAACAACCATATTCATCAACACCCATATACGCACCCAGTTCAATCCCGATTCAAAGTGTGAATCCCTACGCAAATCAAGTGGTTCAAAATCCAACTCAAATGTTAAGTCAAGATCTCACCAATTACTCAAATCCTATTGGAACTAGCAATACCATAGCTCAACCAAAAGAGATTTATTCAGAGGTTGAAGAACTCAAAAAGATGGTTCACAAATTGAGTAATGATTTGGTTCAAAAATAGAAGTATGAATCCCATGCCCCTCACCCAAATCAAAACTTCAACGATAGAGGGAGACAGTGGAATACGAAGCCAAACAATGGGGGTGTGCCTTCCTCTATTGCTAATCAGATAGATACTTCTGCAGGACCAAGTCACTCTAGTTCCATTCTTAATATTTCTGATTTTGCATGGGAAAATGGGTGTAGATTGCATGATACAAGGGAGCATAATGAAAGGAATTGTCCCAAAATTGCTATGTATACCCATTGTCTCCAAGCTCAAGTGGATGATTTGGAACTTGTGCCAAATAAGGGTCCATCCCAACATCAACAAGGAGAGAACAAAATTTTGGTGGGGGAAACTCTATATCGTCAAGAGAGTGAGCATGAGGAAGGTGAAGATGAATGGGGTGAGAAACATGTTGATGAATCAGAAGATGAAGAAGAAGTACTTGAGCATCATCACTTGTTCTTGGAAGACACTCTCGATGAGAAGCTTGGAATTAATGATCAAAAATTTCTTCACCCTCCAAATTGTGATAAAATTGAATCATGGGTTACAAATTTGGATTATGATAGCTTTACTAATTTGAATTCAAGAAATAACCCACTTTTGGAAATAACTGGACCATCTATGGAAGGTGAAGATGAATTGGATGAGGAACAGGTTGATGAATCAGAGGATGGAGAAGAAGTATTTGAGCGTCACAACTTGAATTTGGAAGGTGACTACTATGATTCATGGAAGAAGTGGGAAGACTACACTCACTCCAAAACTGCTAATGAAACTTGTGTGCCAATTGATATATAGGACAACATAATCGCCTACTCAAAGGAAGATATTACAACTCCTGTGCAATTTGAGGATGTTTTGGAAGAGATACCATGGATAGTGAACAAAGAATTGGAATTAAATGACAAAGTGGTTGATCTATTGGAAGCAACGAAAGCGATTGATCATGAAGATGAGTTACTTGACATACACTTCGACCAAGAATATTTGAGGGTTGAAAAGGATGGGCATGTTTTTAATTGGGTGCCCAATTTTGGTATGTTTGATGAACAAGTAATCAATGAAGAATATGAAGACCATGAGGTAAAAGAGGAAATTGCAAATCCTCACCAAATCTTGGTAAATGAAAATGTGAAAAAGGTAAAATCTAAACCTTTGTGTCCAAACATCCAAGATTTTGGTGAAGATTTGTATAATTCAAATGATATTTATGATGAAATGCCATTGAAGGTGAATGAAGAACAAGGATTAATTTCTAACCACACCTTTGATAACATTACTTTAATGAATGAAAAGGAACTTGATGCACTTAAATTGCTAAATCAAATTCATCAACAATTAATTCTTGAATCTAGGATAAAAACTCTTAATGATCCCCATTTAGTAAATATCCTAGATACTTGTAAATTGTTGCACAATTTTGATTGGCCTAAGAACATGGAAAATGAATTAGCTTTGAAATTTTTAGAAATAGGCTCTTGCTTACAAAATTTCATTTTGAATAAAGAAAGCCTAGTTCTAAATCATGAATGGGATTATGAAATTTGCACCTTAAAGAATAGACAAGAAAGAATTGAAAATCAACCATTGTCTAATCAATCTGGTAATTTGAATCTCACCTATGAGAATACTAATGGAACTAAATCTAATTGGTGGGGTGAGAGAGGAAAGTTGAAGTTGGTTGCATGGTTTGGTCTAATCTTGTTTTCGTTTGATTCCTTCCACATTCGGCATGTGTATCATATTATATGTCTTTTGGAATGCTCTAATCAGGTTTGGGATCCGAGAAAATGATAATCCAAAATTTTTGCATCATCTTGTATTATATTGTATATACTTTTGGTTTTCGTGTTTTGGTTTTGGATTAGATCTCATTTTGGTTTTAAGTTTTGTGTGTTGGTCCTTTGGACATTTTTGGTTTGTTAATTTAGGTCCTTATGAATGTTGACTAAGACTAGGAGAATATGAAACATCGAAATTGTATTGCAGAAAGCTCCATGAATTTTGCAAACACATTAAAGAATATCGTTTGGAACTTATGATGCAAGAAGTTGTCAGTTTTATAAATTATGGCAAAGTAGGTGGTATACTTCATCCGCATTTCAAAAGGAGCAATGCATTCATATCTCATGTACATTCCGCATTGCATATACATTCCATCTCAGTTGCATCTTCATTTCATGGGCAATCATTGAAAAGGTGTCGAATCCTCTTAGGGTTATTACATAACATATATTAAAAGGATCCTAAGGTTGGGAACTGATGCCCGAACTATCTTGAGCCAAGCACGTTCTACATATTTTAAAAGAGGATCTTGAGCAAAATGGTCAAAACCATACTTGGAAGAAAAGGTGAGGCGAAAGGAGTATTTCTTGTTTGTCCTATCATGCAACATAATCCTTAAACAGTGGTTTTTACCACTCCCATAGTGCTTAAAACCTAAAATCAGAGTAGTAAGGATAGGGTTTAATTCTCATCTCGCTTAGGTTGAGAATCTAATTCCCCAAAGCTCTGATTTGACCTTCATGGAGTAGTAAGGATAGGGTCTAATTCTCATCTCGCTTAGGTTGAGAATTCGATTCCCCAAAGCTTCCATTTTGCCCACTCAAGAACTTGAAATTCAAAAGAAAATATTTTTCATTTCTTTATTAATATTGGACTGGAAGGATTGTACTACATGTCCCTTGCAAGGATGGGTAGTCATCACCAAGGTCCAAGAAATCAAAGTAAAGTCAAATCCTGGATTATGGGGTTAGTCTCCACCGGGGCTATAGACACCTAGATTGCAGTGGAGTATGCTCATGCATGGCAACATGTCTTGTCTAAAAGCAAGACCACTGACTGCTCAAACGGACAGGCTAGCCTGACAATTTCATCCATAACAGGTTAAATAATTTTGTTCAAGATGAGGTAATGAACTCCGGATCGGAGTAGTAAGGATAGGATTAAATTCCCATCTCGCTTAGGTTGGGAATCCTATTCCCCAAAGCTCGATTTCACTTACACTTGCACATGGGTTCAAGATGGTAGTGACACATAACCAACTTTGGGATCTAGTAAATTAATTCAGGATACATATATTTGGTCCTAAGAGGGTTTGATAATTTTAATATGTTTGTTCATGATACTAGAAGGTCTGAGCCTTTGCAAAGTAGGTTGTTATATCTCTAGCATCTTCATCATACATCAAATCCTGCACAAATCATTCATAGCCTTGCATACGAATCATAAGTGAAATTGATAATGGAATGTTGATCAATTTCAAACGATAGGGAATGAAGCACATTGCACACACCGAGCTGATGCTTAATAATTCTAATGTTTCATGTATTTCTCGTCTAGTTTCATTCTTGGGATATTTTCTAACGCTTGTATTTGAGTTTGTGTGTTTTTCGAGGTTGAGTTCTCACCGAAATGCTCAGGAGCATTTCCCAACAGTCACCATTTGTTGTGGCTGATCCACAACGTACCCCAAAATTGGGGACCCACCTTTTTTGCATGTGTTCCAAGAAGACCGAAGTGGCCCATAGGCTAAAGATCAAGGAAAAAAGCAAAATACCACAAAGCAAGAAAAGTGTCGCGATATCGCGACATGTTGCACCGTCGCGGCCAAAAAGAAAAAGTTCGCGAATCGCGACATGTTGCACCATCGCGTACCAGAAAGAAAAAGTGTCATGATATCGTGACATGTTGCTCCATTGCGACCAAAAAGAAAAAGTGTCGCGATATCGTGACATGTTGCTCCATCACGGCCAAAATGAAAAAGTGTCGCGATATCGCGACATGTTGCTCCATCGCGGCCAAAAGAAAAAGTGTCGCGATATCACTACATGTTGCTCCATCGCGGCTAAATGAAAAAGTGTCGCGATATCGCTACATGTTGCTCCATCACTGCTAAAAATAAAAAGTGTCGCGATATCGCGACATGTTGCTCCATCGCGGCTAAAAATGAAAAGTGTCGCGATATCGCGACATGTTGCTCCATCGTGGCCAAATGAGGAAAGAAAGAGAGTAGAAAGAAAAGTGTCACAATATCGTGACATGTTGCATTTTCGCAGCCATACAGGAAAAAGTGTCACGATATCACATGGCTTTCGTGACCGTATGGTAAAAAGTGTCGCGATATCGCGACATGTTGCGCTTTCGTGGCCATATAGGAAAAAGTGTCACGATATCGCGACATGTTGCGCTTTCACGGTCGTACAGGAAAAAGTGTCGCGATATCGCGACATGTTGCATTTTCGCGGTCGTACAGGAAAAAGTGTCACGATATCGCGACATGTTGCGTTTTCGTGATTCAAAGCAAAGAGAGGGAAGAAAGAAAAAGTGTCGTGATATCGCGACATGTTGCATTTTCGTGGCTGAAAGCAACAAAAGACAGAAGGGGCAAGAAATGTCGCGATATCGCGACATGTTCCATTTTTGCCAAGGTAACAGACCTGCATAGTGACGTGGACATAAGGACAAAATCCAATAAATAAGACCAAGCATTACATAAGAAATCTTTAATGATTGGAAATCATTTAAGATGGTCGTTACATAGGGAAGGAAATGGACGCAAGCCTATGTGGAGAAAACGCAGCAAAGGGCCACAAAATGAGAACCGAAGCACACGCATGCAGGGAAGGTGAAACGAACAGTGCAGGGAAGGTGAAACGAACAACCATCAAAAAAGAAATGAACCTTCAGGGAAGGAAACAAGGTTTTCACAAGTTTAAATACGCCATTCAAAGAGGCCAGAAAGGGGGTGGAAAACTGCTGCAAGTAGCGTTGCAGGTTTGAAGGCGATAAGGCCATTCTGGACCTAGTTGGGCTGTTTTTCTTTCGTAGACTGGTTTTTCTTCTTCATGGACATGGGTTGGAAATTGCGGTGAGCAGAGTTGCAGACTTGAAGGCGATGATGCCATTCTGGACCTGTTTGAGTCATTTTTCTTCTATGGACTGGTTTGGGAAAACCAGAAATTCTGCTACTATAAAATGACACATTCTTTTAATGCAGAAGTGTTCAGAAATTTGCATCTTGTGGGCAAGAAAGAAGGAGATTTTCTTTGCATGCTATGGATTTAATGTTTATTCTTTCATCTTTTCAGATTTTTAATTTATAGATAATGTTGATGCCATTTCTTTGGGTTACATTAGGCGAATATTTGAAATCTGAAATTTTATTTCGTACCCTAGGAACCAACACTTAGCTTATCCGGATTGTGCTTGTTTGGCAGGTCCAATAGGTTAGGTTGCATGCATGGAAACCTCACATCTTCGATTTTGTCGAAATAGGATAGCATCATACTGAATGCATTTTAGTTTCAGTTTTTGCATTTCATTTTCATTTTTCTGCATTTTATATTTTTCTAGAAGTTTTAACTTTTCAAGGCATTAAAATAAACATCTAAAAAATATCAAAACCCAAAAAACAATGAACAATCACTAAAGTTTCATGATGAAATAAACCAACATTGCCCCTTGTTTATAGTTACTTGCAATCACTAAGGTGTTCCAAGCATTTAAATTGAATATCTTTATTTGAGATTATTAATACACACATGTAAATGCTAATACAATGGAGACCTTGGAGAAGTTGTTTGTTTAACTTCTTTGCAAGAGGGGATTTGGAACCCAAATCCTAAAGGAGAGTGTACTTTCACAACTGGGTGAAAATACCACTCAACACCACAAAAGTGGTAAAATATAGAGCTCTCTATCAAGAATTGGTAGCTACAAGAAATCCATAGGAAGAAGTAGTGTCCTAGATCAAAGAGCTAGATCAAGAAGATGATATTCTCCCACAAGAAGAAGATTGGATAGATCAACTCACAAGTTACTTTCAAATTGGAATCTATCCTTAAAATCTCAATGCTTCATAGAGAAGAAGGTACAGGCTTCAAGACTTGCCCTATACAATTCTATCTGGAGAATATTACAGAAAAAACCTCAATAAATTAAAAGCATAAAGTCCTAAAGAAATTTCATGATGGACCATTTGGAGGCCAATATTCAGGAAGATCTACTACTAAAAATTATAAGAGTAGGCTACTTTTGGCCTAATATTTTTTTGATGCCTTTAAAATTGCTAGAGCCTGTGATAAATGCCAGAGATACATAGGTAGAAATAAAAAGGCTATAATACCTCTACAACCTATATAGGTTGAGAAACCATTTTAGCAGTGGGGTATAGACTTTGTAGGAGAAATCCGTTCTAATTCTTTAGTAGGGCATAGATATATATTGACTGCCATATATTATTTTACTAGATGGGTGGAGGCAATACCCACCAAGAGGTGTGATTAGGATGTAGTGCTCGAATTTATTGAAACTCTGATCACCAGGTTTAGAATTCTTGAAGATCTAGTAAGTGATAATGGCCCAGATTTTATAGGAGCCAAGTATATATTTTTATAGTAGATACAATATTTAATTGAAGAATTCTTCCACTTATTACCCACGGGAAAATAGATTAGTAGAATAAAAAAATATAAACCTTCTCAACATGCTTAAATGATCGCTAGAGGATGATAAAAAATCTTGGCATTTATTAATGAACCAGGTGTTATGGAAAAAACAAATCACCTTGAAGAAATACATAGGTTCATATCCCTATAATCTTGTCTATAGGAAATAATTTGTGCTACCAATCCATTTAGATTTGCCAGCTTTGAAGTACATTAGTGATAATGATTATGATAAAGGAGATCCTGTCAATGAAAGACTACTTCAACTATTACAGTTGGAAGAATAGAAAGATGAATCCTACAATAGATTCCAAAGGTACTTGTCATAGAAAAAGGGTTGGTTTGAAAAGAAGACCACATTAAGGAGGTTTAAAGTTGATGACTTGGTTTTAAAATGGAACATAGACAAGTCCAAGCTAGGTAAACATGATAAGTTTAACTTGTTCTTGGTTTCCTTTCCAAATAGAATATGTCAAACAAAAAAATGCTTTCTAGCTAAAAAATAAAGAAGGAGAGGTGTTACCCATCCCAGTGAATGGATATCATCTCAAGTTGCACATCCAATAATGAACTATATCCTGTGTATCATATGTATCTTAACTTGTGAATATTTGCTTTTTCTACACTTTATCTAATGATAAAAATGACTAAAAGACAAAAGATGCTCCATGATGGCAAGTCTTCTTGCAAGCTGTAATTTCCAACTGTCTCATAAGTTAATCATGCTATGTGGCTCACAATGGTTCCACCTCGTTTCAAGAAATGGATGCTTTATTGCATAAAAAAGAAAAGATACAGCCAAGGAATATTGCACTCAATCAAGAAAAGACTCAAAATAAACATTGTACCCATGATCCAAATTAGAAAAAGTACAATATTTTATAATCTTGATTATAGAAAGTGCATACTGTCAAAGAAATTGTTGAGTGAATATTTTTCCCTATAGCAAAATGATCACCACAACTAGAGTATCCAACAGGAACAATGGTGACACTTGTAATGATGGGAACATATGCACTTGGTATAGCTGTCACATTTGAAATTGTGGGCTCAGGCCCACTAGACATACTTAAGTCTAAAGATGCTCCTAACTCAATTACATCGGGTGGTATTGCGATCTCTAATGTTTTGTTTCTCGGCTTCCTAGCAGTGGGAGAAAGGCTTTGGAAAATAGTTTCCCCTGTGGTTTTGGACCTAGTAGCTATGTACTCAGGTTGGGCCAGCTTGAAAACTCTAGAACTCTAAAAGACTTCTCTCAACTCACTTGCAAAATGAAACAAATAAAAGTTATACCTATAAGCACAATAGGTGGAAACAAAACTACCCACATTAATCATTAAAACATATTGCAATCACAAAGCAATAAAGAAGGCCCTCCTTCTAGTGCCAAAATTTTGAGTGAATATTTTGCCCTATAGCAAAATGATCACCACAACTAGAGTATCCAACAAGAAACTCTCTCTTGCAAAGAAATTAAGTAGCATTATTCATTTCTCCAAGGTTCTTGTGAACAAACATTCATGTGCATATAATCAATCAAGACTAAAACAAATAAACGAATGTATACCAGAATAACTTAAACCATACAAGTAACAGTTAACAAGAGGCCTTTAATGGTTTGAACAAGTACTTTGCAACCATAATCCATTAAATCAACCAAATGCAAAGATAACTTCTTTTAATGTTCTTGAGATTAAAGTGATCTACCCGAAACCCAGTTAGTAACCTCTTTTATCTTCAGCTTAAAAAGATTCCAAATGAGAAAGTGTGTGGTATAAGCCACTTCATTTTAAGCTTCGTGCCTTTAACATGAGGTTCATTTAGAGTTAGCGGGTTCATTTTATCTTCATTTAAAAGTGTTCCACTATCCCTATGTTAGCATTTGGTGTTAGTAAAGTTAGCAACATTAGCATTAAATGTTGGCAAAAATTAGTAAATTAGCAAGCTAGGATTCATTCACTTGATCTGATTTAGTGTGCATTTGGAATTAGTAGCCCTCCTAAACCCATAATTTATCTAAAAATTAGATGAAGGTTTTTGGAGATGCAAGAATGAAAATCTAAATTAAAGAAGTGGATCTAGAAGCGACTTTCTCTTCTCTGCTATTAATCCTTAGTTTTCTTTGGGAAACACTAGATCTATAAACAAACCCTCCAATTTTTGGTGTGAGCAGATCGCTTTCTCAAGCACAGACGCAAAGCATACTCTTGGCAGATTTATTTACCTTCTTTATAACTTAGATTATTCATGGCAATAAATGAACTGTTTATGAACATAAATTCTAGAAAAGGACCAGAATCGAGAAATCAGCTACCTACAAGAATTCTGGAATGGACCAGAATCCAGAAATGATTAGCAAAAATTCTGGAATGGACCAGAATAGAATGAAAACAAATGCAGAAATTCTAGAATGGACCCGAATCGAAACAGTAGATTTTAAAGCAATACTAATCTAACTATCAAAAAACTAAAACAGAAACATTATTTACAAAAGTTAGCTGGAAAAGCAAAATAGGACATTAATTTGGTTAGCAATCTCCTCCCTACAAAACCCCAAGGTATGAGATGAAATTCTAAAACAACCTGACCTAACAGACCTGCAACATAAACACAATAAAATTAGGTCAGATGCAAGACTCTAAGGAAACAAATAATTGCATCATTCTATCATTCACCTATTGTAACCCACTTTATGGCATAAATGAATAGATACAAGAAGTAATAATGCAAAGGAAAGATTTACAGAAATAGCAACAGTATTAGTTTCAATCTCCTTTTGATTTCACACACAAGAGTTGCTCTTGCCAAAAAAATTCTTTATTTCAAAAGATAGTATTTGTTTTTTTTCTACAATTTCCAGCCCTTCTCCACTTCTTTGAATGGCGTATTTAAAACCTCTAATTTTTTTTGTGTTTCTCCCTCCATGACTGTTCATTTTCTCCTTCCCTTGTGCATGCATGTGTTTTGATTTCCAAAAAAAAAAAAACTTTTTGTTTCTATTTTGTGGCCCTTCGTTTCATTTTCTCCACATGGGCTTGCATCCGTTTCCTTCCGTGTGTAACGACCATCTTAAATGATTTTAAATAATTAAAGATTCCTTATGTAACGTTTTGTCTTATTCATTGTATTTTGTCCTTATGTCCACATCACTATGCGGTCTTCAGTTTCACTATCCTGGTGTTCATCACTAATATCAGACGCACTGTCAACTACTCTGTTCCCTTGGCGAAAATGCAACATGTCGCGATATCACGACACTTTTGCCTCCTTGCTCTCTTTTGTTGCTTTTAGCCACAAAAATGTAACATGTCGCGATATCGCGACACTTTTTCTTTCTTGTTATTTCTCTTCTGTTTTGGTCGCGAAAATGCAACATGTCGCGATATCGTGACACTTTTCTCTTTTGGCCACGAAAATGCAACATGTCACGATATCACGACACTTTTTCTCCTTTGGCCGTGATAATGTAACATGTCGTGATATATCGTGACACTTTTCTCTTTTGGCTGCGAAAATGCAACATGTCGTGATATCGCGACACTTTTTCTCTTTTGGTCGTGACAATGCAACATGTCGCGATATCGCGACACTTTTTCTCTTTTGACCGCGACAATGCAACATGTCGTGATATCACGACATTTTTTCTCTTTTGGCAGCGACAATGCAACATGTCACGATATCGCAACACTTTTCTTTTTTGGCCACGATAATGCAACATGTCGCGATATCGCGACACTTTTTCTCTTTGGCCAGGACAATGCAACATGTCATGATATCGCGACACTTTTTCCTCCTTGCTCTCTCTCCTTGCTTTGGACCGTGAAAATGCAACATGTCGCGATATCGCGACACTTTTCCTCCTTGCGGTGTTTTGCTTTTTCTTTGATCTTTAGCATATGGGCCATTTTGGTCTTCTTGAAAAACATGCAAAAAAGGTGGGTCCCCAATTTTGGGGTACGTTGTGGAGCAGCCACAACAAATGGCGACTCTACTGGGAAATGCTCCTGAGCATTTCAATGAGTAACCCAACCTGAAAACCTACAATTCAACTGCAAGCGTTAGAAAATATCCAAAGAATGTAAATAAACTAGAAATACATGAAACATTAGAATTATTCAGCATCCGTTCAATGTGTGCATAGTGATTCATTCTTTATCGTTTGAAATAGTTCCCCATTCTATTGCCAATTTCACATGAATGCATATAATGAATCATGGAGGGTCTATGCAAGGTTGAATGTACTGCTAGCATAATGAAATATGGCTGACCTGCTTTACCAGGACTCTTAACTTTTAGCAGCATGAGCACAAACATTAAAACTATCAAACCCTCTCAAGATCAATCATGCATGAATTGAGTTCATATACCCAATCTCAAGGTTGGTTATGTGCCACTGCCATATTGAATCAATGTGCATGTGTAAGTGAAATCAGAGCTTTGGGGAATCATATTCTCAACCTAAGCATGATGAGAATTTAACCCTATCCTTACTACTATGATTTGAGTTCATTACCTCATCTTAAGCAAAATGATTAAACCTATTATGGATAACTGCCAAGCTAGCCTGTCCGTGTGAGCGGTCAGAGGTCTTGCTTTTAAATGAGACATGTCGCCATGCATGAGCCTACTCCACTACCAGTCAGGCGTCTATAGCCCCGATGGAGATCAGCCCCATAGTCCAAGATTTGGCTTTGGCTTTCTTGAATTTTAGGGATGACTACCCATCCTTGTGAGGGACACGTAGTATGATTCTTCCAACTCAAATAATGTGATGGAGGATTAATGATGGATTCCTTGAATCTTCAGGATGACTACTCATCCTTGCAAGGGATATGTAGTACAATCCTTTCAATCCAAGTGATGTTATGGAGGTGGAGTAGTAATGGCTTCCTTGAATCTTGGGGATGACTACTCATCCTTGCAAGGGATATGTAGTACGATCCTTTCAATCCAAGTGATGTTATGGAGGTGGAGTAGTAATGGCTTCCTTGAATCTTGGGGATGACTACTCATCCTTGCAAGGGACGTGTAGTACGATCCTTTCAATCCAAGTGATGTTATGGAGGTGGAGTAGTAATGGCTTCCTTGAATCTTAGGGATGACTACTCATCCTTATGAGGGACATGTAGTATGATCCTTTCAATCCAAGTGATGTTATGGAGGTGGAGTGGTGAAAACCACTATTTCATGGACTATGTTTTGCATGATGGGACAAACAAGAAAAATTCTTTTCGCCTCACTTTTCTTCCAAGTAAGGTTTCAACCATTTTGCCCAAGATGTTCTTTATATGTGCAAAACGTGTCTAATTCAAGACAATGCGGCATCAATTTCCAACCCCAAGACCTTACTTAATGTTTATTGTGCAATGATCCTAAGAGGGTTTGACATGCTTTTGGTGGTTGTCTTTGAAATATGGAATGGAATGAGACTTGAGGCTATTATGCAATGCATCCTGAACACAAATGGGTAAGATGGATTATACAAAAATGCTTCATCCTATCTCGCAAACTTGACAACTTTCATGTATCCCAAATTTCAAATGATATTATTTAATGTGTTTGCAGTGCTCGTGGAGCTTTCTGTAATACAATTATGTTGTTTCATATACTTATAGTTTTAGAACATTGATAAGGATACAAACTAACCACTTGGCTATCCCCATTTTTTTTTTGTCAAGCCCAAAACTGGTCCCATGACCAACACACTAAGCTAAGAAAAGAACAATGCAATCAAAATGCTTCCAAAACCTCATTTAGAACAATCTCATCATGCTAAAATAAAGGATGAAGGCAAAAAAAAACTAACACACACCTAAGAAAATCAAATTTGCACACGCAGAAACAAAGCATGACATATTTACATATAATACAAGGCCTTGCCATTTCAGGCTTGGAAATAGTGCTTTAAATGCAGCCCATTGATGGGTAAAGCCAAATATTTTTCGTCCAGGGTTTTTAATCTAAAGTTGTTTTCACCTAGGACTTTTGAAATTTGGTAAGGACCCAACCATAAGTAATCAAATTTATCATGATCTCCTTTCCTCTCATGTCTCTTATCCCACAACAACACTAAATCTGAAAATTTAAATGTTTTGACTCTAGAATTTTTATCAAACCACCTTTTTACTACATCTTGGTGTTTACTAAAGTGAAGCATAGCCTCATCCCTCTTTTCATCCAGATGCATCAATTGTGTTAGTCTAGTTTCAAGTTTATTATCAGTTCCAAGGTAATATTTCATGAAATGTAATGTTTGTAACTTAAGATTTGTGGGAAAAATAGGATCTTGTCCATAAACTAAGTGGTAAGGAGATGTTCCTAATGATTCCTTGATTCTGATTCTATCAGCCCAAAGAGCCAACTTAAGTTTGTTATGCCAATCTCTAGGATCTATTTCAAGCAACTTTTTAATGACACATAACAAGTTCTTATTAGAAGACTCAGCCAATCCATTACCTTGTGGATAATAATTTGAAGAAAACTTCAAACTCACCATGTTGTCAAATGCCCAATTTGCAAATTCCAAAGAGGATAAAGCATAACCGTTGTCACTTACAATGGAGTTAGGCATTCCAAATCGAGTGACAATGTTATCCTCTAAGAATTTAATAACAACTTCTAAAGTGGCATTTTTAGTGGGAATAGCTTCCGTCCACCTTGTGCAATAATCTATAGCCATGAGAATGTATTTATGGGAATCGGATGAATTAGGACTGATGATCCCAAAAAAATCCAAACCCCATTGTGCAAAAATTCTAGACTCAATTACAGATTGTAATGGCATAGAAGCACCCATTTCTCTATTTGCCGTGATTTGACAAGTATGACATGACCTCACATGAGCATGAGCATCCTTAAACATTTGAGGCCAATAGTAACCAACTCTAAGGATTTGATGGGCTGTGGCATTAGCAGACCCATGTCCTGTCCCATACTTACCATGGAATTCCTCGAGTACTTGTGTTGCCTCTTTTCGATCAACACAATGAAGGTAAATTCCTTTGTTTTTCTTGTATAATGCACCGGATCTGATTAGAAAATTAGTAGATTTTAAATGCAAGGCTCTTCGTTGAGTAGAATTCAAATGTGGTGGACACTTACCATTCAATAAAAAATACACAACATCTACATACCACTCATCTTCAGTTATATCTGCTATTTCATAATGCTGACATGAAACTAAGGGATCATTTTCTGCTATGGCCTTAACCAACACTTGTCCCCACACTATCTTCATATGTTGAATTTCAAGATCAAATTCTTGAAGAGTTGAGATCCACTTACCTTGCCTTTCACCCAGTTTATTCTGTATAAACATGGCTTTAACTACAGGATCTGGGACTATAGCAAACACTCTACTGTGGACTATATAATGTCTGAATATTTTATAGTCTTAAATAGGGCATACATTTGCTTGTCCAAGATGGAATATCTCAATTTCACATATTTGAGAGGAGTACTAAGGAAGGCAATGGGATTTTCAATGTTGCGTTCACTCTTCTGAGTTAGAACACTCGCAAAGGAATGGTCTGAAGCAAATGTGTAAATGTAGAAAGGCTTCACATAGTCAGGACTCACTAAAATCGAGGCTCTAGAAATTGCATCCTTGATTCTTTTGAAAGCATCCCTGTTTTCATTCGTCCATTTGATTTGGGCCTCTTTCTTCAACATATTGTTTAAGGGTATTGCAATTTCTGAAAAACCTGAAATAAATTTTGTAACAAAATTAATCTTCCCAAAAAATGATCTCAATTATTTTTTGCTATTGGGAAAAGGAATCTGTTGTATGGCATCTATTCTTTCAGGATCAATGGAAATTCCATATTTGGATATTACATGTCCCAATAATTTTCCTTCCGTTACCCAATTAATTTTTTGCACTTCTTTGGGTTGAATGAAATGCCATGTTCCCTACACCTTTGGAGAAATTTCCTTAGATCCTTGACATGGTTCTCCCTATTCTTAGAAAATACGGGAATATCATCTACATAGACAATAATGCACTTACCGATGAGTCCCTTAAAGGCAAAGTCCATGGCTCGTTGGAATGTAGCACCTACATTCAATAATCCAAAAGGCATTCTCCTATATGCAAACATGCCCCATTTTGTGGTGAAGGCGGTTTTCATCCTATCATTAGGATGGATGAGGACTTGATTGTATCCTGAATAGCCATCTAGGAATGACATCATTTTCGACCCATTTACCTTTTGAAGGATTTCTTCAATGGTAGGTAAAGGGTAATTGTCCTTTTTTGAGGCCTTATTCAGATTTCTAAAATCAATACATAGCCTTATCTCTCCACTCTTTTTACTCACAGGGACCAAGTTAGCAACCCATGTGGAATGCCTAACAGGAAAGATGATTTTAGCTTCTAATAGTCGCTTTACCTCCTTTTCTATCAAGGGCTCTAGTAATGGATTGACTGGCCTCTGTCTTTGCCTAAAGGGTTTGGAGTCTGGTTTCAAAGGGATCGTATGCATTATAACATTCTGATCATAAGTCCTCAACTCCTTATAGCTCCAAGCTATGCAATATATGTATTCCTTCAATGTATTGGCAATGGAATTCTTTTCATGTTCGGTACATGCCTTTGCAATGAGTATTTCGCGAGGGTTTTCTGCACTTCCAATATTGAATGAGTCACAAGCCTCTTTGGGAGGTGGAACTTTTTTCCCTCCTTTCGGTTGGTATCCAATATCAAACATTTTCTCTAATGAGGCCATCCCATTTGGCATCTCATTCCATTTTCCAGTAGTGTCCATTTTAAAACCTGCATCTTCTTGCCCCCTCTCGTCTTCATCAATAACCTAATTTTCAAAGATACCAAAATTAGTAATAAAATTGAATATATGTTTGTCCCTATCAAAGACTTGGAAATTCATGATGTTATCAGGTATCGAGGGGCAAGGGACTAATTCTATGGAAAATTTCTTACACTTCTTGTGATCCGCTGGTTTAAACATGCTAGCAGCTACGACCAAAGAATCTGCCAAACGATTGCCTTTTCTAAAGATTAGAGATATGTTAAAAGTATCAAATTCGTTTATTAAATCTCTAACTCTAGTTCGGTAAAGGCTGAGCCGCTTGTTCTTACATGCATATTGTCCTTTAACTTGTTTTACCATCAATTCAGAATCACCTAAGACCTTGATACATTTGATTTTCTTTCGAAGGGCCAATTGAAGTCCGAAAATCAAGGCCTCATATTTTGCCACATTGTTGGTGGTTGGGAACTGTAATCTATATGCAGCCAACATAGGTTTTCTGTCTAGACATGAAAGTTCAATACCAACTCCCGCCCCTTGTCTAGACTTGGATACATCAAATCTTAAAGTCCAAACCTTATGGTGTTCTTCAGAATCATTGCATCCAATACTTCCATTTTGAGAATTCTCAGGAATTTCTACATCCAAGCAATAGCCTCCTAATTTAGTTTCAATGTATTGAATCTCATTAGATTTGTTGTATTCTGTTATCATTTCCTTGAGCCTAGGTTCACTATCAATTCAAATTTGGTTGGCCACTCCTCTCCAAGGCAACCACATATGTGAAGAGTCTATTACAATGTATCCATTTAAGTTCTTGCTCCAATCTCTTCCCAACACCATGCCATATTTGATAGGAATGTTAAGTACCAATATATCTATGTGATGTTGAACCCTAGGTTCTGAGTTGACCTGAATAAGAATATCCCTTAATTCTCCCACTACCTCCATGGCCGATCTATCCAGTTGCACCACCTTGCTTTTAGAAGGTTTTGGTGTAAGTCCCAAATTTTGACAAATTTCTAGGGGCATAATGCTAGCAGAGGCCCCTGAATCTATTAGACAATTGTGTAGATTTCTACCAGTAATTCTAATGGTTATAAGAAATGGGGGCACGTCTCACTTTTCCATTTTCAAAACCAATTGGGATTCAACACCCTTAGCTTCATGAACTTGGGTAGGTGGATCCAAACCTTTTGGTGGACTTACTTCTTGGCCTAAAAGTTGGGACATATCATACATTGAGACATTGGCCTTAGTTTTCTTCATGTCTTCTATCAAGTCATAAGTGGGTTTTTCCAAATTTGACATGTTTTGCACCAACTTAGACTTCTTTACCATTAATGGAGGAGGTGGATTAACATCTCCTTTGAAATCAGGAGGAAGTAATGGGTTGTTTGGATGGGTAGAGGAAGTTTTGGGATCCTTAGAACTCCTTGTGTAATACTTGTGATTTCCTTTCCCAAAACGTTTATTGGCATGAACTTCCAATGTTTCTTCATATTATTTTCCAAAAAACTCCACATCCTCCTCTTCTTCACTTTCTTGGGAATATATAACTTCAGTCAATATAGACTCCTGCTTTCCATGGCAACAATGCAGGCAATCATTATCACAAGATCCTGACTCTCCAAAATCTTTCGAGATATCTGCCTGATTGGCTACGGGATTGGGTACTCATCCATTATTAGGATGTGTGTTGTATGTTCCTTTTCCTCTATGGTTATGAGGTCGGTTATGACCCATGACTTGGTCAACTTTTTTATTAACATTTCCCACAGTAACCAAAACTTTAGCCAATGTTTACTTCATGTCTTCTGTCACGAATTTAGGCTCATGTGGTTGGGGCACTATAATTCTGGGCCTAGTTGTATTTGCTACATTAGCCACCTCTGGAATAGGTACAATGGCTTGGGTTTGGGCACTTTGATTCCATCCTAGATTCACACTTTGAATAGGAGTGATTTTTGGATAAGTCGTTGGGCTTGGCATACTAATCGGAGTGAACCTAGGTATGGTCAAAAAGTTATTGCTCATATTGAACCCATGCAAGGTCATTGGGTTATTTGGAATCAATGCCTTTGTTGAAACAGAGACATTAGGATAAGTGGGAAATGATGCGACTTGAGTTGGTTGTTGGAAATTGTTCATTGTTGGAACTTGTGGTGCCATTAATTGATTAATTGATTCATCATGGTGAATTGACTGTATGGACCGTATTGTCCCATCCCAATCAATTGAGGCAAACCTGATCTGGGTAAATTCATTTGTTGTTCAAGGGTCATTGTCTCTGCATAAGCTAACGAAAGTGTCGTAACCTGAGGATTACTTCTAGTCAACAAGGATGTTAACGGATATAAAGCTCCAAAGTATAGTTGCAGGGCCACCATCGGATCTACTGCAAAGTGGCAAGTTAAATTTGTATATAGTTTTTGGAACCTCTGATTGAATGTTCTTATGGGCTCATTGGGTAACCTTTTTTATGATATGAATATGGAAGGATCCAACAACATTCAAAATTGGCTAATAAAGGCAGCTTCTAATTGGGCCCATGAAGTAATGGACCCTGTGAGAAGATTCCTATACCATTCATTGGCCATACTATCTAGACTAGCAGGGAAAATTCGACAAGCAATATCTTCATGGGTAACTCCTTGTCTAAACATGTAATCCTTGTAAATTTGAACATGTTCTTCGGCTGTTATGGGACCATCATGCATGAATTTAGGCAATCCCCTTTCAATATTTCTAAGCAAGTCATGGACTACCCCAAGGATATCCAAGGGAGAACTTTGCGCACCATACCAAAGGGCAAGTGGCTGTTGTTGTTGTTGGGCCATGTTATTCAAAGGTATCGACCCTATAAGAACAATGGTGACACTTGTAATGATGGGAACAGATGCACTTGGTATAGCTGTCACATTTGAAATTGTGGGCTCAGGCCCACTAGACATACTTGAGTCTAAAGATGCTCCTAACTCAAGTACATCGGGTGGTATTTTGATCTCTAATGTTTTGTTTCTCGAATTCCTAGCAGTGGGAGAAAGGCTTTGGAAAATAGTTTCCCCTATGGTTTTGGGCCTAGTAGCTATGTACTCAGGTTGGGCCAGCTTGAAAACTCTAGAACTCTAAAAGAATTCTCTCAACTCACTTGCAAAATGAAACAAATAAAAGTTATACCTGTAAGCACAATAGGTGGAAACAAAACTACCCACGTTAATCATTAGAACATATCGCAATCACAAAGCAATAAAGAAGACCCTCCTTCTAGCGCCAAAATTTTGAGTGAATAATTTTCCCTATAGCAAAATGATCACCACAACTAGAGTATCCAACAGGAAACTCTCTCTTGCAAAGAAATTAAGTAGCATTATTCATTTCTCCAAGGTTCTTATGAACAAACATTCATGTGCATATAATAAATCAAGACTAAAAAAAATAAATGAATGTATACTAGAATAACTTAAACCATGCAAGTAACAGTTAAAAAGGGGCCTTTAATGGTTCGAACAAGTACTTTGCAACCATAATCCATTAAATCAACCAAATGCGAAGATAGCTTATTTTAATGTTCTTGAGATTAAAGTGATCTACCCGAAACCCAGTTAGTAACCTCTTTTATCTTCAACTTAAAAATATTCCAAATGAGAAAGTGTGTGGTATAAGCCACTTCATTTTAAGCTCTATGCCTTTAACATGAGGTTCATTTAGAGTTAGTGGGTTCATTTTATCTTCATTTAAAAGTGTTCCACTATCCCTATGTTAGCATTTGGTGTTAGTAAAGTTAGCAACGTTAGCATTAAATGTTAGCAAAAATTAGTAAATTAGCAAGCTAGGATTCATTCACTTGATCTGATTTAGTGTGCATTTGGAATTAGTAGCCCTCCTAAACCCATAATTTATCTAAAAATTAGATGAAGGTGTTTGGAGATGCAAGAATGAAAATCTAAATTAAAGAAGTGGATCTAGAAGTAGCTTTCTCTTCTCCGCTATTAATCCCTAGTTTTCTTTGGGAAACACTAGATCTATAAACAAACCCTCCAATTTCTGGTGCGAGCAGATCGCTTTCTCAAGCACAGACACAGAGCATACTCTTGGAATATTTATTTACCTTCTTTATAACTTAGATTATTCATGGCAATAAATGAATTGTTTATGAACATAAATTCTGGAAAAGGACCAGAATCGAGAAATCAGCTACCTACAAGAATTCTAGAATGGACCAGAATCAAAAAATGATTAGCAAAAATCCTGGAATGGACCATAATAGAATGAAAACAAATGCAAAAATTCTGGAATGGACCCGAATCAGAATAGTATATTTTAAAGCAAGACTAATCTAACTATCAGAAAACTAAAACAGAAACATTATTTACAAAATTTAGCTGGAAAAGCAAAATAGGACATTAATTTGGTTAGCAATCTCCTCCCTGCAAAACCCCAAGTTATGAGATGAAATTCTAAAACAACCTGACCTAACCGACCTGCAATAGAAACACAATAAAATTAGGTCAGATGCAAGACTCTAAGGAAACATATAATTGCATCATTCTATCATTCACCTATCGTAACCCACTTTGTGGCATAAATGAATAGATACAAGAAGTAATTATGCAAAGGAAATATTTACAGAAATAACAGCAGTCTTAGTTTCAATCTCCTTTTGATTTCATAGACAAGAGTTGCTCTTGCCAAAAAAAATCCTTTATTCTGAAAGATAGTCTTTGTTTTTTTTCTACAATTTCCAGCCCTTCTCCACTTCTTTGAATGGCGTATTTAAAACCTCTAAATTTTTTTTTGTTTCTCCCTCCATGACTATTCGTTTTCTCCTTCCCTTGTTCATGCATGTGTTTTGATTTCCAAAAAAAAAAAACTTTTTGTTTCTATTTTGTGGCCCTTCGTTTCATTTTCTCCACATGGGCTTACGTCCATTTCCTTTCGTGTGTAACGACCATCTTAAATGATTTACAATAATTAAAGATTCATTATGTAACATTTTGTCTTATCCATTGGATTTTGTCCTTATGTCCATGTCACTATGCAGTCTTCAGTTTCACTGTCCTAGTGTTCATCACTAATATCAGACGCACTGTCAACTACTCTATTCCCTTGGCGAAAATGCAACATGTCGCGATATCGCGACACTTTTGCCTCCTTGCTCTCTTTTGTTGCTTTTAGCCGTGAAAATGTAACATGTCACGATATCGCGACACTTTTTATTTCTTGTTCTTTCTCTTCTTTTTGGCCACAAAAATGCAACATGTCGCAATATCGCGACACTTTTTTCTTTTGGCCGTGAAAATGCAACATGTCGCGATATCGTGACACTTTTTCACTTTTGGCCACGGCAATGCAACATGTCGCTATATCACGACACTTTTTATCTTTTAGCCGCGACAATGCAACATGTGTCGATATCGTGACACTTTTTCTCTTTTGGCCGCGACAATGCAATATGTCGTGATATCACGACACTTTTTCTCTTTTGGTCGTGACAATGCAACATGTTGCGGTATCGTGACACTTTTATTTTTTAACCGCGACAATGCAACATGTCACGATATTGTGACACTTTTTCTATTTTGGCCGTGACAATGCAACATGTCACGATATCGCGACACTTTTTCCTCCTTGCTTTGGACCGCGAAAATGCAACATGTCGCGATATCGCGACACTTTTTCCTCCTTGCGGTGTTTTGATTTTTATTTGATATTTCGCATATGGGCCACTTTAGTCTTCTTGGAAAACATGCAAAAAATGTGGGTCCCCAATTTTGGGGTACGTTGTGGAGTAGCCACAACAAAAATGCCATCAACCTCAAGGGTGATCCAATCATAGGAAGAAATGGCATCAACATAGTTTCACATGCAGATGAACATTGCAACCACCTCATTTAAATCACATGTTTTGAGACAACTATATATTCGATGCCACTCAGTAGAATCCTTTCTTACTACATAATTTGATTTCTGATAATGTGTAAAAGAATAGAGTAATATTCTACAGAACGACCAAGAGTATGGATTTTTTCTTTTAGAGAAGAGTAATCCAATTCCACTCAGAGCCATGTCTTCATCATCTACTACTACCAATGAAGGACGCTATTGTAGAAGCTCAAACAAGTAGCCATTTCCATGACAATGCAAGCAATATTGTGGATACTATTACCACCTCGAAGGAAAAATCCCAGATGAGGATGGAAGTGGAGTAGAGAGTTGCTAAGGGCATATCACCTTTGAGTCAAAGGGTGATAGCGGTAAGTATATTACTATATTTTTATATGTGGGTACATCCATACCTTGAACTCATTCAAGCCATCACTAAATATTATAATCCTAAGCATAAGACGCTACAGAGCATCCAAGGCAAAACCCTAATGCATTTTAAAGTTAAATCCTTCAATAATGCCTTCACCCCAGGGATAAAACCAAGCTCAAGAGCCAAAATATTTTCCACAAAGGCCCAATCTCAATACTATGCCCTAAGTAAGCATGCTAAAGGGGGAAAGAATTTTCTAAACTGGGTGATAGGCCTATTAGACAAAACATTGAGTGGCAATACTCTACCTTTGATCCCCATCAAGTTAGAGGAATTTAAAGAGATAGAGCTTTACTCCATTTTGATTGTAATTACTGGGTTACCTTCCTATAGACAAGTATACAATTGGCAAATAGCTATGACTCACTACATTTCCAACCCTAAGAATTATGAATCTTCTGGGTACAATAATAACCCAATATTCTTTGATTGGCCATAATACTTAGCAGTCATGTCTCAAGAATACCTAAGTTGAATGAAAGACAACAAGGAAGGGGTATCTTTCAGGTACTATTCCCATTTGACTTGGATTTTCTTCTACTTCAATCATGGAGAATCACCATTTATCCCTACAAAGAGAGTGAACCCTAATGGAACTGCTCTCCCTGTCTATACATGGATGAATGCTTTGAGAAAAATGGAGTAATTTTATAATTTCAACAGAGAGTTCCTTGGGCTAGCCCTAAAGTTTATTAAATGGCAAGTACCCAGAATTCCCCAATTGGCAAAGGATGTCTTGAGAAAGAAAGGTACAGAAGAGGGGGATTGATACATTCTAACTAAAGGAACAATTATTCGTATATACAGTTTTACTGAGAAACCATTCATTTTGCCTCACTATGTCACTAAGCAAATGTTTGCTTTAGAATATTGTTACCAAAAGGACTATACAAACATCATATTTGGAATGGGAAAGGGAAGGAAGGAGACCTGCACTTACCCCCTTAAGGTGAGTGATATCATTATCAACAAAGGACAACACAAAAGCATCACCAAAAATATGTGAGAATTGGGACAAGTTGAACTCCCCCACATGTGGAGATATGACCTAGAAAATAAGTTTTCAGAGAAGATTAATGATCCAAAAAGTAAAACTCAAAGGTTCAAGAGGACTCTCCAACCCCTTGTAGAGAAGTTCAAAAATAATGATGAAAAATTAGAATTAGAATGGGATGTCCAACATATGGAAGCATTGCCTCCTTGGAGAGACTTCTATGACCATGTCATGGATTATGATCCATAGAAAAATCCAATGCATGTTTACATAGAGGATGATGTTAAGGCTTTGGTAAAATTGCAAGCCTAGAATCCCGTAATTTTTTTTGAATTCTAGAGAATGCGAGTAGAGACAGATACCATAAACTCTAGATTCCTAGTTAAGATCGATAGAATTTTTGAGGAATATTATGATCTGCATGCTAACACTTGGCAAGGCACTGGAAAATTTTTGGCACTAAGCTTCAAGAGGCCTACAGGCCAAAGAGAGGTGACGAATGGTGATTAGGCCATCAGGTCAAAATTGAAGCCATTTACCATTCAGACACCTCCATCCTCTCCTCAACAAACAAATGATTGTATGAAAATCTCCCTTCTAGGAATGGCAAGCAAGCTACTTTCCAATCCCCAATAGGGGAATTACAAACATATGGGTTGGGTGCCCACCTAATGTAGAGGCAAGGGTACCAAGGAGGAGGTTTGGACCCTAATGAGTTAGGTAGTGCAAGACCTATCCCAGTTGAACAAAGGCCAAAAATATTAGCTCTAGGAGCATCTATTGAAGGTTATGTAGAACCTAGACACAGAGGAGACCAAGATCAAGTCATGTCTGGGACCTATGTGGTAAGATTCACATGACCCACTATCTCTCAGCAGCAAGATCAGCTTGGGAACTCACAAACCCAAAATCAAGGACCTATTCAAAATGAGAAAACAACAGTTGGTTCCTCTAGATCATAATTGGTAGCAGTTGCTTTCAGAATGGTTCAAGTGACTAAATAAGAGGAGCAAGAAAAAGAAGAGGAAGAGCAAGAAAAGAAACAAGCTTAGGCTCCATTGATAGAGCAATCAAGCATGGATCAAGACACATGTCAGTCCCCACCAAGGGACTCAAGTACATTCTCTATCCCTTCTCCTTCTAATATTCCACCTCTAAGTTCCCAAGAAACACTCCCCTTCCATTCTAAAGGACAAGTCCAAATAGTTGGAATCCCCCTCCGGTCATGTCTCATGTTTGTACACCTAGTCCACCTTCATCCATTCAACAAACATCAATTTCCATTGAGACCCCACAAAAAAAAAAAAAAAAAAAAAAAAATTCCACCTTCCCAATCACAAGAGCCTCCTACATTTTCATCTACAGTATCAGTAGGACCTCAAGTCACAGTTCCACTCCCTACCCCTTCATCAACTGAGGTTGTAATAGCTACTTCTTCACGACAAGATTCCACCATTTTAGCCTCTCTACTTACCCTTGTCAATATGGTGTCATCTTTGGTCACCATGTCTATTTAGACTACTGACTCTGTTGCAACTTAGCATCAAAGAATATAAGAGATATTTACTTTAATGTAGTAGCCTGGTGTAATGAGCAACTAGCAAGATATTTAGAAGATATAGCATGAAAAATAAAGACTATAGTTGTTGATCCAGTATCCAAAAAAGAACAAAATTCATTGTTACTCCAAAAGTGAAAAAACCAAGAAAGGAGATGACCATGGAAGACTATGAGATAGTTGAAAAAATTATAGACATCATGCAGTTACCAACTTTTGATGAATTAGTAATGGCCAAAGCTCATATGGATATAATCTTCTTGCAAGGAGATGTGAGAAGAGAGGAAAATGAAGAGTTAAAGCAAAAGATAGATCAGTTGGAGATTTCTCTTAGAGAACGTGAAGACTTGGCCAACTCTCTCAAAGATGAGATAAAGAAGTGGCAAGATAAATATCAAGAAATGACCAAATTTGAAGAGCAAGTAGAAAGTATTCAAGCTTAGATAACAGCCCATACAACCCAAAATAAATAGTTGCACCAACAATTATTGTCAAAAAGAGCTAAACCTATTGGATTCTCGAAGGACACTATAAAAAAAACTTGAAAAGAGATATGGTTAGAGATAAAGGTGAAAATCTTAGAAGAAAAACTAATTTTTATCTTCCTAGATGAAGCTACAAATGAGTTAGCAAGCACAAGAAATACTCTTCGAATGGTGAAGGACAAGCTTCAACATAAAGTGGCTCTAGTAGAGAAAATCTATAGACTGGCCAAAACTAGATTTGGAGTCATGGCTAGACTCATTTTGAATAAAAAATGGTGTATAGTTGAGGGCATAGCCAAAGATATCTTGGTCATAACAAGTTACTAGTGAAGGGTCTATTGTTGCAAGACATACTGGAAGAGAAAATGAATAAAATGATGAGCAAAATTTCTCACATTAGGTTGCTTGGGTTCCCTAATTAATTTGGGGAAGACCATCAATTCATTGGAGAGATAGTAATATCATATTATTTAGATATTATCATGCATGATGAATCTTAAATGGAGAGGTAGCCCGAACCAATCCAGCAAGAGCAGGTAATTCATATGATTAAGAGTTTGACAGAAATAAAAGATGTTATATCTGAGTTGGGTAACGGCGATTTCTAGCCATATCACAAGAGGTTGTCTAGATTACAAAGGCTCCATAAAAATATTTTATTATCACCAGGTATTCCATAAAAGACCTGGGAACAAGCCTCTAGCATGCTAAGTAACATCATTCAATTACTTAGTGAAGAAGGAAATGACGATGCATAGGTTAGTATGGAAGACAGTGAAGAAGATGGGTCAAAGGAAAATAGGTCTGATGAAGAATACCAGGGTGAGGAAGAAGAGCATATCGATGATGAGGTCATGGAAGATGAAGAAGAATATGAAGTCTAGGAAATTGTTCCTGAGAAGCCCGAAGTCAAAGTGGTTCATATTGAAGAAGAAGAAGAAGATGAGGAATAGGGTGAATAACTGGTCCAAGGAAGGGACCCATCAAAAACACATTTTTGATGAAGTTTTTTGTAGTCTGATAGAGGTCAGAGAAATAAATAAAATATGAACATGTATAGAGCCTCATGCATATGGAATTAAAAATTGTTGAGAGCAACCTATAAGAGAAACCCTCCTTGAAACTGGGAATCACACTTTTTGCTTCACAAATAGTTTCTTCATGACTATCAGCTATAGGATATTTTATCTCTGATCATGAAGTTGGTAGTCACGAAGGAGCAATTTTTGAACCATGATAATATAAAAATCTAGAGTCTAATTCACCATCCATTTCCCTTCATATCATTTCCTTCATTCATTCATCGTACTTCCCTGATATTTTCCAACTTCATATTGTCCATCTCACTCTTCGTTTTTTGTTTTTCCCTATTCCATAAACCATTTATCCCCTTAGACTCCATAAAACCCAATGAATAAGGCTCTAAGTTCTAAAAAACTTGCAAGCAAGATTCCCTAGGAGGCACCAATAATGTAGGCCAAAAATGGCTACATCCATACTTAGCCAAAATTTTGCAAAATTTGACTAAGTATGAAGAAGAAACATGAAAGTGCTAAAAATCACCTAAGACAGAGAAGCATTGAAATCAGCCCAAAAGTGAGAAGTCTAGTGAATAGCACTTCTCAACACTCTTTGTATCTACCACGCAAAAGTGGAGGATGTCCAAAAATAGAAAAGCACCACGAGAAGGGTGAAAACAAGAAAGCGCTAAAAGGAGGCCAAATTGAAGAAGAAAAGTAGACTATGCTTCTTAACTTCCTTTGTATTGAGCGCGTGGAAGAAAAGCACTAAAAAGAGTCCAAAACTGAGAAGCACTGAAATCAGCCCAAAAGTGAGAAGTCCGGTAAGGCCACGTTTCTCTACTTCCTTTGTATTGAGTGCATGGAAGAAAAGTGCTGAAAAGAGCCCGAAACTAAGAAGCACTGAAAACAAAGTAAAATGAAGAAGTTGTGCAAGTCATGCTTCTCGGCCATATTTGCATTAGTCACGCAAATGAGAAAGCGTTGGAAAAAAACCGAAAGGGAGAAGCACCAAAATAGAGGCTGATGCAAGAAGAGTGGAATATCATGCTTTCTTGTCCACTATGTATCCATAATGCAAATTGAAAAAGGCGTGAGAAGAGCCCACAGTCCAAGAATTTGATAATAACGTAGGGTCACGATTCTCTTCCACCATATAAATGAGTAGTAGTGCTACAATTTTCTAATTAGTAAGATCTACGATGGATATTGAACCTCCACCTACCCTAAATATTTTTGATGAACTTCTACGTGCATGATTCAAAGAATAGGGGAAAATTGAAATCGACTACATAGAAGCCGAATCAAAGTGGTTACAGTCCAGAACCTTCCAGAACCTCCTGATGAACCAGATTCAGTTGTAAGATCGATGGATAAGGATGGATTTCAAGAACCACCTACGACAAAGATGAGCTCGACCAGAAGACCATTGCAACAAGATCAAAAAAGGTGTAAGCTGGTGGGCACCATGAATGGCAAAGTGGTTAAGAAGATCAAGAGAAGATCAAATTCCTTGTAATGCTTAAGAGTAAAATATGATTGTAAAACCTATAAATAAAGGCAACAACCTCCTTCCAAATGGTCAGCTCTGGAGTGTTTGCTTGCACTACTATGTAAATTTCTACAAATTGATGAATGAAGCATTACAAGGGATGTTTACCTTGAATTTGTGCCTATGTTGAATGGTGGACTTAATTCTTAGAAGTTATCTCATCTTGCTACTATGGTTAGTCTATTTTGTTAATTTGAAAAAATGACTTAGAGTAGATTGAGATAATTGTTTTTGCATACATGTTTTTTGAGAATTCTATTTTTGTTAAATCAGGGCATTGATCTTATTCTATTAAATTGGATAATCAATGTTTCTAGATGCTTGGAATAATTCTGTGAACATGCAAAAGCCATTTAATAGTGTAACCACATAATTTTTGAATGTTGTTAATCCCTTAAGTTGCTTCTGAAATCAATTTGTTAGAGATACTATGTGGATGTCTATGTTGTTAGCTTCACCCATCCATATTATATCCATACATTTCTAACCCTATCATTTCTATCCCTAAACTTTCAACATTTGAGCTAAATAGAGTCAACATTCATTAAGTTGACAAGGTATACCAACCTTCTCTGGAGGTCGAATCAAAGTAATTTGATTCTTCCAATGTTTAGTTTGGGCTATGATTAGTGGGTGCTCGCATTAAGATTCTAAAAGATAATGATCATAGTTCTAGCATTGGCTATATGACAAACTGGACTACAATAGTATGGTTCAGTTCTTGATGGTTTAGATTGTAATTAGCATAAGATTTTGCACAAAAGAGAGTGTTGATTTGTCATATTTGGTAATACTTTGTATCAATGTTCTTTTGAAGGTATCCTCTTGTGATGCCTTAACTTTTATGAAGCTCAACTAGCTCTTAGTGAGGCTCATGAAGGTTCATATGGAGGCAATTTCAATGGCAATGCCATTTCCAAGAAGCTCCTTTGATTGGGTATTACTGGCCTTCCATGGAGAAAGATGCATGTGACCATGTTCAATGTTGTAACAAGTGTCAACACCATGACAACCTTGTTCATGCTCCTCAAAACCTTTAGGTTATTTCTTGCCCTTAGCCATTTTCCATGTGGGGATTGGACATTATAGGGAAGATTAACCCAACATTGTTTTATGGTCATAAGTTTATTATAATAGTAACAAAGTACTTCACTAAATGGGTGAAAGCCATACCCATGGCCATGGTGACTAGAGCTCAGGTCTCTAGGTTTATCTTCAATCGGATCCTTTGTAGGTTCGAGATTCCTTCGATGATTGTTTCTGACAATGGCTATCATTTCAACAATAAGGATGTCCATAAACTTTTTGGTAAGTACAAGATTCAACATAGGTGGTCAACTCCATATTACCCCTAAGGTAATGGACACGTCAAAGCATCTAATAAGTATTTGATCAATATTCTTAAGAAGTTGGGTAGTAAGATTGGTCATGACTGGCATATCTAGCTTTATCCAGTCCTATGGGCCTATCATAAAAATGTGTGAAATCCTACAGGCGTTTCTTCATACATCTTGGCCTATGGAACTAAGATAGTTTTTTTGTTCAAGTTAGATATTCCTTCATTGTGCATCTTATTGCAAGATACCTTGATCGATGATGAGTATCACTTTGATCATTTGCACCAATTGGAGTTTTTAGGTGAAAAGTGCATTCATGCCTTAGAGCATTTATGAGCCTATCATAATAGGCTCAAGTGATCTTATTCCAAAAGAGTTTGCAACTATTTTTTTGAGGTTTGGGACCTTGTACTCAAGGAAAACTAGAAGAACACCAATTTTCATTTAGATATTAAAGGCAAGTTCCAACCCAATCAGTTAGTCTCCTTTGTCATTATGACCAAGTTTGGCTTAGGGGTCTATCATTTCACTTATTAATATGGTAAATAACTTAAAGAACCAATGAATATAATACATATAAAGAGATTATGCATGAATCTACATTTTTATATTACATTTAGATTAGTATTCATATTGCATTTGGTTTGCTTGTTCATACTACATGACTTCTGATCATATATTGCATGGTTTTCCTGACATTCCATTGCACTTTACATTTTGCTTATCATATCACTGCATTGTTGCTTGCTCATATTTGCATGATTGCTTTATTATATATATTTTTGGAGACTTCATGAGGATGGCAAGTGATGAAACCTAGTTAGGTCTTAACTCACATGCATTGCACTCATACTAAGGCTGTGATTCCTAAAGAATCCCCAACCTAGGATCCATCTCCGTGCATTTTCATCTTCATGTTTTATCCACATATTCTTCTTCTCTTATATTCCTTGACTTTGAAATATAAAATGATCATCAATTTATCTCCAAGTCAAGGGATATAGCTCTTTTTATCTTGTATGTCTTTTATCCTTGAAAGTTTTAATCATTTCATATCCTCCCTAAGATAAAGGATATACGTTCCTTCTATTTTCACACCTATTGGTATTTTGAGTGTTAAGTGGTCCTTGTGAGATAGGGTAGATACCATATGGATATCATTTATGGTATTCATATGGTCATTGACTATCTCACACACACCTCTTAGCTCTCAAGATTTCAACTAGAGATGCACACACACACACACACACACACACACACTATATTTTGCTTATTGCTTCTTGCTTTCTTCTTCCTTCTAACACATGTGCTCACTCATACTGCATTTTGTTGTGCTTTGCTCTGCTCATACATATTTTTCACACACCACACCACTATTGGGTAGTACTCATTTTGGCAACATCAATCATATCTTAACACCCCATACAAGATAATATTTATGGCCATACATGAGGGGTAGCCTCCATCTCAATCATTTGTGAGCATACATACTAGCAGATATCTCTTCATCTTTGGCCATCAATGAGCACTACACCCATAGTGGGTATTTCTCCACACCTATCTATATTTGGGAGTAAAACACCCTTGTAGGATAACTTCATGGCCACACACGAGGGGCAACCTCCTTCTCGGTCATTTATGAGCACACATTCTTACAAGGGCTTCGCTCCTATTTTTATTTTTCTTTTGTTTTGACCTTTTAGAGCTTTGCTTTCTTTTTCTTCCACATTTATTTATTCTATCGCTGTTTGTTTCCTTCTTCCCTTATCTTTTCTTTCTATTCTTTCTTATTTTTACCTACTCACTCATGGATTTCATTTTGCATTAAATTTAGATTACATGTTAGATTACATTGTATTTAGTTTGGGTAATCATGCATTGCATTCATCATATTTTTTCTAATCATACATCAACAAAAATACAAAAATAAAGTAAACCATAATAAAACATCACACACATTTTAACACATAATAAAATAAAAGTATCTTGTATTACTTAAAAGCACTAAGTGTGTGCTAGCCAGTTGATGTGCCATAGTGGAGACCATTGAACACTCGAACATCTCTAGGGTGCATGCCATAATAAAAATTGTCATGTCATCCCGATCCTAACCCTAGTCACATGAGCATGTACCCTCTACTCAACTTGTTGGAGGTGGTGGAGGAGCCATGTTCACAGATCATAAAACAGATCATGCCCCTGAATACAAGCATATCTATGAACATATAAATGATAATAGAGGAACCCTCTAATTTGATAGGATGGCATGGAAGTATACCATCTAGTAGTAGGCTTCCCTCTACACCACCATCTCATATAACTTCCTCATCCTCTATAGATCTACTAGCAATAGGTGGCCTCCATCACTCTAATAGTTGCCTACTATGACAACCATCCCATCTACCCGGGCCTATTATTTCTCACATTCCAATTGGCTCATATCCCTCTTGAGGTGCTTTACCTTAGCTCTCATCATGTCCTGCTTTTGCTTAGGTCAGTGCTGTACGGATGGTTTCCATATCTATCTACATAGCCACCACTGTGGTCCATAGCACCTCGTTGGGTCCTACGTATGTCACTATGAGGGAAAATATTGTAGTTCCCCCTCCCCTTGAGACAAATATGGTGATCATCCACCTCATGGATATCACTATCTCCACCTAAACTTGTGCTTGAGCCAGTATCAGTGGGATTGTATCCCTCTATTTTTGCTCTATGGTGTGTCAATTGGCCTCTCAAAGTCCTAGCTACACTTTTTGGCTTATAACATAACATCTTTGCACTAGCATCAATGGGGATATCCTTAGGGACACAATGCTCTTGTACCATCTCCTATACCCGAAGACCACCCTGATTTCATCCACCCCTAGATCCACATAGAGTGGGTTATATAGGTCCTCATCTACCCATTTTACCACATTAAGAGTACCTCTAACTCTTGGTGGATCCCTCCTTACCCACTTTAACTAGTAGTATCTAAGGTCCAAAATCTCTTGTAGAATGCCAAACTGACGTTGTACTCGATCAAATCAATATAGTTCCTAGTCACCCTTCTTAATGATGACCCACTAGATCCTTCTAACTTGATCCAAATCCATTGTGTTCTTCATCTAATTAGGGTATAGATGCCATGATAACCATATGATATGGTGATCATCTAGCTCATCTATCACCTACCTCCCTAGTGGCATGACACTAGCGTATGCCCTATGACCATGCTCGTAGTGTTGTATCCATCTATATATTGTTGGTTGCTCCATGTTGGGCAATGGCCTTGGTAGTGCATTTAGCCTCTATATTGCTATGTGTTCCTAGCACCACACCTAGAGTAATGTCATATAGATTAACCCTATCTACCTCTTATACACAATGCTATGCAATGTCTTATATAAGTGGGCCAACACATATGGTTCCCATACAAATCTAACCTCCTAATATTTTATGTTTACCACTACTACTGCTAGTTACCATGGTAGGTATCACCTACTGGTATGGCAGACTAGCATCACCACCACCATCCCACCTAGTACAAACATAAGTGCCCCAAATCCATATTGACATGACATCTCATCGACATGGAATCCACCATGATGGATCAAATGTGTTAGATCCCCCAACATCATCTCTGGTGCCACCATAAACATGTATACCATGTAAATAGTCCTTTCCCTAATAGATATCCTCAAGATGCACCACACATTCTCCAATGTGATGGTCATATCCCTCGTCAGTAACCAAAATGTGGATGATTTTGGATACCACCTCTTCACCAAAGCCATCAATAGTGCCCTCTTAGTCTCAACATGGAGCATTTGTGCCAAATGTAAAAGTCCCATGTTATCTAGTCTCCTACTCCTCCACTATGATCTCTCTCATAGCATCCTTGAGTGTATTTTACCACCATTCTCTACTCTCAAGTACATCTAGCTACACAATCAACATAACAACATTCACACATTTCATCAGATTCATTTTCAAAAAAAAATAGTGCATGTTTTTGTAAAATCTACCAAATTCGCATCCCTGAATGACCAAGAATGAATTTGGCAAGGGCATTTGACAAAATTTGTGTTTCATGACCAAATTCACTCTCCACAACGATTTTCAAAAAATTGCTTAAAAAATAAAAAAAATTCAAAATTTTGCTAAATTTTTTGTGTGTGCAGGTGAAACAACTAATTGTAGCAGGTGGGTTTTAATTCATACCTTTGCCTAGTTAGTAGTAGTTCCAGCATTACCTCTTGCCATGATAGCACGATGATTTGGAAGTGTCGTTCTTATTTTTCTTCTATAGAGCTCTTTTTCTCCTCCTCACACGGTGAAAATGAGCTCCTTTTCCCTCCTTTTTCCTCTTTTCTTCCCTCCTTTTCTTCTCTCTTATTTTTCTTTTTTCCCTCCCTTTCTTCTCCCCCTTATTCATCCTTTTGTCTTTTTTCTCTTTCTCTTCTTTGCTTTTCTTGTTTTCACTTCCTCTTTTGCACCTTTTTTAATTTTTTTTTCAAGAATCTCGTATTCCTTCAAAAAATTGAGGGGACTCCCTAGCCTTAGAGGCATTAATGGTAGTAATACCTTGATTTACATGTAAAAATGTGGTGTTCAATATGACACCCCTATTTTCACCATCTCTCCATCCAAACTTAACCAGCCCTTTTTGTGTGTGTTCATCATATTCACCCATAGGAGTCTACATATTTCTTTGACGCATTTACTTGGTCATAAATGCATCAAAGAGGGTGAAAAATGTAGACACAAAAAGTTGACCCATCAAAGTGAGTCAATATTTCCTTAGATCCTTAGGAAGCCACCTAAACTTACCAAGTGCAAATTTGAGGCTCTTTTCCTCTTTTCCTTTGACCTTTTTCTATAGCCTTAACAAATTCACACCTGGTCCATACAGGGCATGAATTTGGCTTGCTATAATTGCACCCTATAATTACTGGGCATGAATTTAGAATTCTAGGATTTTTTCCTTCAAAAACCCCACCCCTCGTTGGCCTGTTTTGGTGTCGGCCCTTGCCTACGATAAAATTTCATTTTCCTACTCTTTTAGCCCTCCAAACCTCTTATAAATAGAGGATTGGACCCCTTATTTTCCCTCGATATTTACCAAATCAACATTTTGGATAATCCTAGATCTTAACTCGACCATTATCACTAGCAAGTGCTCTTCTGCTATAATTTGTTATTTTTGTTATTTTATTGCTTGGGTGTTGGCTAGCCTAGGGGATCAAGTGGAGGAGTCTTGATGGTTGGAGAAGTCCACCATTCTGGAGTGCTTCCTTCATATTCTCATTGTTACTTCACCACCAATGGATTAATTTTATCAAATAATGTATTTCTAAATATTTCTAAATCATGGTTCTCAATTCTAGTTAATGGAACAACTCTTGGTTACTTTCAAAGTCACAGAGGAATTAGGCAGGGGGACACTATCAACCCGATGTTATTCATCATTGTGGCAGAAGCTTTAGGCAGAACCATAAAAAATACTTGCAGTTCAAGGCTAATATAGGGAATCAAGGCAACATCTCTCACTAGGGCTGTTTCTCATCAATAATTCATCGATGATACCCTTATATTGACTAAGGCATCATTGGTTCAGGCCAAAATAATTAAATACATCCTACAACTCTACGAGGACGCTGCTGGTCAGAAAGTTAATTTCAATAAAAGCAAGTTATATTTCTTGAACACCCCCATTTAGAGGTAAGGAAGGATTGCAAAAATTTTAGGGTGTGATATAGCAAACCTCCCCACTTCGTATCTTGGTCTCCCTCTTTTCATTGGTTCTCCGAGAGATTCAATGTGGGACAGGGTTATTGAAAGAATTCAAAAAAAACTTGCTAGATGGAAAGGTCATCTTCTATCTCAAGCAGGAAAGCCGACCCTCACTAAGGCCTCTCTTTAGAGCATTTCAGTCTATTTCCTCTTCGTTTTCAAAGACCCTGTGAAGGTTTTCCAAAAAATTGAGAAACTCCAAAAATAATTTTTATGGATTGGATTAGAGGAGAAAAAAAGGATACACCTTGTAGGATGGACCAAAGTGTGCAGACCTGGGAAAAATGGGGGCTTAGGTCTGAGGATAATTGCTCATATAAATTTAGCTTTACTAGCTAAGCAAGCATGGCGTCTCATTTTTGGTGAAGAAAATGAATGGACAACTATCATCAAATGAAAGTATCTTCAAAATATGGAATTTCTAAGTGACTCAGTTCCAATCAAAGGTTTTGCTTTTTGGAAAGCAATTCTTAATTGTAAGGAAATCATCAAAAAAGGTTTAAGATGGGTTTTAGGCAATGGTGAGAGGATAAATTGCTAGAATGATAGGTGGGCTAAGGACAAACCACTGACGCAATATCCTAACTTATCCCGAATCAGAGATATCATAGAAGAACTCATTGGCAGAAAAGTCTCCGATTATATGGTTGAGGACAGAGGTAGAATGAAGTGGAAACAAATAAGAATTCATGGATTTCAAGTAGAATCAAATGATATTTGTAACATTTTTGGGCAATAGTTTATCCCCATGAGACCCAAGGAAGATTAAGTGACCTAGGCTCCTACGAAAAAATGGGCAGTTCACTGTTAAATCAGCTTACAAGCTTCTGCTTGATGACGAGGATTTTATCCTCCAAAAGGACTTAGTTTGGATAAAAAATTTAATTCCAAAAATTGTAGTCTTTTCATGGCTGGTTATCCAAGGAAGAATTCTAACCATTGATAATATGATGTGTAAAGGTATTTGTATCACTAATCGTTGTTATCTGTGTAGGGCTAATTAGGAGACCATTTATCACATTTTCCTTGAGTGCCCTTTTTCCTTGACTATCCTAAGTGGGGTTTTTTAGGCCTTCAATATTTCATGGGTTAAACCAGCCATCGTACTTGATTTGTTCGTCCAGTGGCCTTGCCCCTTTTCAAGCCAAAGACTTATATACATGTGGAAAATTTGTCTCAATCACTATCTTTGGCAGGTGTGGTTAGAAAGGAACCATAGAGTCTATCTATGATCATCAAACTATCATTGTCAGGATCCTATCCTTTGCCAACAATAATGTGAACCTTATCCCTTTTGATAGTTGTAAACCTCATCTGCAGAAGACCATGATTGCTCAATATTTAAGCTTAACCTTGTTAGATGAGTCTATGCCTAGGGTAGTCAACCCCAGAGCCAATTTTAAGTGGTCTCCACCTCCTACGAGTTTGTTTAAGATTAATTTTGATGGAGCAGCTAAGGACAATATTGGCAGAGCAAGCGTTGGTGGCATTGTATGAGATCATAATGGGAATATGATGCTTGCATTTTTTGAAAATTTGGGAACAAGGATTGTATCGCTCCAAATTTTTCACACCCTTACCTTCAGGCTATAGGATCCGTGCTCAGAAGGGGGATGTGAAAGGGATGGCACGGTACCTCGGACTGAGAGGCCTTGCGAAGGTCCCGCCTCTCAAGGGAGGTGTATATTGGTGATTTTTCGACATATGGTGGGTTCACCGGGAAACATTCAATGGCAGTTTCCACGCCTAGGTTGGGAATGTGTTTTATGTGTTCGTTTTAGCCTTAAGCATTCAAGTCCTAGGTTTGGCCAAAATGCGTCTAAGCTATTCTATATGAAGATGCAGATTAAATGAATACAAAAAATAGAATTAAGACAGAAAATAGAGAAATTAAGGAATGTTAAAGGAAAATACCTGATCCGGATGTCTGATGAAGATTTTGATTCTTGAAGCAATCGGGGATCGCCTCTGATTTGACAGGATCGTCTGAGATCAGACAAGATCGTCTGAGATCTGACGAATTCGTCAGAGACCTACAAACAGAGAAATAGGTGCAAAACACAGAAAATGCAACTATGCTAACATAGGGAAACAGTGTAAAATGATAGTAGCAATATCAAACTGAAACTTAAAAATAGAAACATGAATGCATTATGCTAATTTCATAATAATTATGACTTAATTATGCATTTGATCTAGATGGGTGAACTCCAAAATGCAGAATAGCATAAAATATTGAATAAGCTAGCTAATTACAGAATAAAACAGCAGATTGAAAGATGAAGAAATGCAAACTTTAGGCACTGATTGCCTCAATGTTGATTGTAGTCGAAATCGTCTCGCATTGGTACGAAATCGTCTCTGATTCGACAGGATCGCCTCCGATCTGAACAGGATCGTCGGCGATGATGTAAGCTTGCTCCGGCTGAAAAACACTAAGGTACCTGCAACAAAATTGGTATAGAACTAATGCAAATATGAATTTGGGATGTTTTAACGTGTATGAAGTCGGGTTATAGGGAATTTCAGCCAGGGGGGTGCTAAGGGAAGGGCTTAGGATTAAATAGGCTTAGGAGGGAGGTTAGGAGGTTGGAGATCATCCCTATTTGGGAGATCTCCAATGGGGGAGGGTCTCTAACGGCGTAGACACGCTTCTGCCCGGATTAGAGACCCGTTGGAATAGAAGCTAATTGTGCAAAATCGGTTTTGGGACAAGATCGTCTGGACGTCCTAGCCCAAACGAAATCGTCAGATCTGGGGCGATATCGTCTGATCGGCGACGATATCGTCAAACGGTCAAAACAACCTCTAAAAATGGCACGGGAAAGGGGGAAACGGATTACACGGTGGTTAACGGGCGGTTTGGGAGGTTAAAATTTGAATTTAAATTATTTACTAGAGTGAATGTAATTATTAAGATTTCACTGCGCCAATTTTAGGGTGCTACATTTTGCCCCCTCTTTAGCGAATTTTTCGAAGAAAATGCGTTAAAGATGAGTTCTTCTCGATCTACGAGAAAGCAAAAATTATTCCCATTTTTAGGCGACGATTCTTGGTCGAATCGTACGACGACTTACTATGGTGCCCCCTCCGTGTTTTTACCCAAATCGAACGTTTGAGGTAAAAACGCGAAAAAGCAAAAATTTTAAAATGTTTTTAATTGTGTTTTGAATAAAATTAAGAAAAATAGGGTAAAACCCTAATTCATTTTCTTGTTCATTTTTCTGGTTTTAGAGCTACTGCAAGCAAAAATGGTGGAGACGACGCACGGATCGACCAGAGGTCCGAGCGCGGGCTACGGGTAAGAGTCTAAACTTAGCTTAGAATGCTTTAATTTGAATTTACATGCTTTTTAGGTGAATTTTAAATGAATTTTTGAGCATCGCGGCCGTTTTTGGGCCGTCGACGTCGTCGGGACGAAATCGTCCCGATTTCGACGAAATCGTCTCAAGTTCGCCGATTTCGTCTAAGGGCGAAATCGACGAAAGGGGGACGATTTCATCAAATTAGGGACGATTTCGGCTTGCGAAATCGGAGACGATTATGCTCAAATTTGGGACGATATCGTCCAATAGTGGACGATATCATCATTTGATAAAATTGAACTTATTTTAACTTGCATTATTAATCACTTGAGTTTGTTATTAATGATTTGTTTTTTTTTGTTGTTTATGTTGCAGAGAGGTTTGCTAAAGAGCAAGGAATGGAAATATGGAGGTTTGAGAGATGACTTGGCCGCTCTAACACAGGCAGAGCGGGATCAGCTAGCACGAGCCGACTTACAGCATGTGGCAGAAATGCCACAAGTGTCTACAGACATGGGGCTACTGACAGCCCTAGCAGAGAGGTGGTATCCGGGTTCTTCCTATTTTTGGCTACCTATAGGGGAGATGACTCCCACTTTGGAGGATGTATGGAGGATTCTGAGGATCCCCATACAAGGACGGTTGATCACTCCTATGGCCAATCAGGGCCATGCTATGGGGCGGTTGTGTGGTGACCCGAGCTTCGCCCTGGAGAAGGGCGGAGTAAACATCGAGGCGCTGCGTCAGATGCCTGGGGCATCTAGACTCACACGAGTTTTGGCTGGAGTGGTTGGTGGACTTTTGTTGTGCCACCAGAGCGGGTGCAGGGTACCATGGATGCTAGCAGATGTGATCTACGATATGCGAGACCATGGTTACAGATTTTCTTGGGGCAGCTTTGTGCTATGTCGGTTGTACAGGATCCTGCATGGGGTCGTGTACAAGGGCGGCCGATGTCTAGTTATGACATCGCTCCTACAGGTTTGGTGTTGGGAGCACATTGTAGTGCGGAGGCCGGTAGGGCTTCCTTTGATAGGGATTGACGGGGAGAGGCCCCGAGTTTTCTACTGGTGGCTCCGAAGAGGGTCACAGTGGCGGATTGACCTACCGATGTCCCGGAGACTATTGGATGACCTTGTCCCGGACCAGATCACCTGGAGGCCATGGCGAGAGCACCCAGGGTGGGCCGAGGATGGACAGGAGTTAGCTCGCATCAGGCGAGTTTGTTGGTTATGGATGGAGAGGGGAGAGGTGGAGCTCCACCGCTACGACCGAGTTTTGTGATAGTTCGGTCTACAGTAGGGGATCCCATCTCTCAGGGATTACGAGTTTTCTTGGACTGTCCGGGATAACACCACAGTGAGCGGGGCTCCAGACATGCAGCGCTTCTGGAGTCAGGACTCGGATGATGCCCCCATTTAGCCAGTGGATGGGGACGAACGTAGGGGTAGCCGATGGCTATGATGCACGGTACGCAGGCATCCGCCCTCCTCGGATGATGAGGGCTCAGGGTTCGATACATGCAGTTGTGCGTCGGATAGGGAGGTGATGCCAGGCGGCTATGGAGGTGGCCTAGGGTCACGGCGGGAGAGAGCAGAGGAGGCCACAGGCGTAGGAGAGGCCACGGCAGCGGGAGAGGAGGGAGGAGAGACCCCCTTCTCCATAGAGAGAGAGGCCACCATCGCCCGATAAGGGCAAGGGTGTCGACACTAGGGAGAGTAGCGAGACAGTGACTCTTCGAGCGGAGACGATCCATCTCCAAGCACAGGTGCAGACCCTACAGGAGGAGGCTGCACGACATCGAGCTGAGGTGACACAGCTCAGAGATGAGATTGCATGCCTCAGAGCATGGGGCGGAGGGGCGAGCACTAGGGAGCTAGCATGGTCTATTGCTCAAATCACTTTCTATCGGACATTATACTATCAGATGGTGCTAGAGGAGGATAGACTACCACTATCGGCTAACATTGTAGACCCGATCAGGATCGGGTCATCGAGGACTTCGTCTCGATCGACGACTAGGACTCGTAGTACCACACATACTACGATGGGGCCACCTCGTCCACCTCAGGGCGGGGGAGGAGATGAGGCTGAGAGCTCGAGGGGTTCTCGAGGCTAGACTACTGCATTACATTGATATGATAGCATTTATTATTTTTGATAGAGGATTGAGTATGCCAAGGTATAGATTGTGGCATACCAATCCAGTTTTGAGATGATGTATATATTGTTGATATATATAGATGAGATATTTTTGATCATATGACTTGTGTTATGTATTTTTATGATGCTTTTATGTTTGATTGATTGATTTGATGATTCATGTAATTATGTCATTGGAAATATTATGATTTTGATGTCATGCTTTAAGATTTTAAATGAAATAATCTGATGTAACAAATTGGTTGTTTGTGATGTAATGTGATAAAAGATAAAAAGAGACTTCTAACAATAATTTCAAAGGACATTGTCGCTATTATAGACCATTTCATGGAGTCGTCGCTCACTCGGTCGTCAAGCTAATCCCAGTATAGAAATATTGTTAAAAGTAAAAGAGTGCTTAAGAGACTGTCTTAAGACTTTGGTGCAATGGTGCAAATGATGATGATGATGGTTTGTTTTTCAGATTTTCATAAAAATAGTATGCATGAAATAATGTTAAAATGATTTTTGCTAGGCATAAATTCCTAAGTGTGATAAATTTTTTGGATAATTCCCTAGGAATTATACCATCATTGCAAAATTGAAGGTTGACATAATGACATGAAATAATGATAATGTGCATGCTTTTGAAAGCATAATTGTATAATAGAATGATTTAAGTCATATGGTTTTCATGATTTTTAAATAAATGGGGAATAAAAATTGTTACAATGGTTTGCGCTAGGCATAGAATATGTAGGTATAGACTTATACCATCATCGCGAAAATCCAAAAAAGAGATAGTTTTATTGCATGGTTGATTTTTAATAAACAGAAAATATGAAGATGAGGACTTGCGCTAGGCATAAAATTCCAATTTTGGTTTTGGAACTATACCATCGTCGCGAAAGTCGATAATATATATATGTGTGTTTTGATTGTATGGTTTTGAAAGAAATTTTGATTTTTCTATTATGCATGTAGTTGTCGTTATACTAAACAACTGTACTTGAAAGAAGAAAATGAATTATTCCAAACAATTTTGCAAAAAATATTTCAAAGTATTTTAAAGACAAAAGTTAGATTTATAAGGAATCCCATGTGCATATGTGAATTCATTTCCAATCTTGATTTATCATAATGATACACAAAATCTCTCAAATATAAAATGTGTGTGCAATTGCTATGTTCATTTACCAGTTTTGAGCAAGATAATATGATACAAGTGATTTGAATAAACCAAATAAGTGTTCATTAACCATGATGTAGATGCATATAACCATACTAGACTACTATGTAAGTCGGATTATCAAGAGCTAGCTAATCCATAAGCAGACATAGGTCTGTACAAAAGAAGGTCGCTAATGTGACGGACATATCGCCACGCTAGGAGTTACCCAAGGCCAAGCGAGGTTGGGCACAAACCACCTGTTATGGGGCTTACCTCACAGTTTTCGAATAATTGAGAATTCCAGGGATTCAAGCTCATCAACCCTTCTTTTCTTTTCAAAGGGTAGGGAAAGGGATTTTATTGCTTTTGCTTTTGCTTTCTTTTGCTTTTCTTTTCTTTTTCTTTTTGTATTTTTGCTTGATAATTGAGATAATGCTTGAAATATTGCTGTAATGATATAAAATAACATTTTTCTTTTTTCTCTTTTTCTTGAACTTTGCCTTTTGTTCTATACTAGGGATACTTGCTCAGATTAGCTGTAGAGCAAGGGATTTTTATTCTGGGTAGGGGTGAGCTTGTCCTTTTGCCAATTCTCAAAGATTCTAGACCATGTGCATGATAGGATAGCGGGGGAAACTTTTCGCTCAAGAAACCACTTCTACTATGTAGCAAAGCATGGAAATTACAAATATAATCATTTTATTGTGAAAAGATGTGCTTGGTTTAAGTAAATAACAAGATCAATTCTCTATGCTCAAACTTTATTTAATTGAATTTTGTGGACTTTGATATAAGAGAGATTAGTAATCATGCCAGATAAAATCAAGATATTTATTTTTGTGAGTGTGAAAGTGAGGGATTCCAAATAAATGCTAATTTATCCAAAATAATTTGAAACATATAATTGCAACATTTGTAAGAAGATATATATAAATAAATACTTTTTTGAGAAGTTTTGAGAATGTTGACTCTCTCTTTCTTCTTTATGTTGTTTTGGTTTCGAAAGAGTCAAGAATATTGTTGTTTTGATTTTTATTTTTATTTTTATTTTTGAAAGAATTAACAAGTGCCATAAATAAATACAACAAATAGTTTTGAAGATTTTGATGATTATGAATGTTTTTGGTGTTTTTGAATTTATAAATTGAAAGAAATACAAGATAGTGATTTTGAAATATTTTAAACAAATATATACAAGGATGAAATGACCAAATTTATACATAGTAACGTTTAAGATGCAAAATATTCATGGGTTCTTTAAGTTCTTTACCATCTAAGGTAGATAATTTGTATGCTCCTGATTCAAATTTAGCGGTGATAATGTATGGTCCAAGCCGGTTGGGCTCAAATTTACCTTTAAGGTCCTTAGTTGCATTAGTATTTTTTTTAGATTTTGAGGATTTTGATTTTTTTGTATTTTGATTTTAATTTATGAATTGAAATTGGTGGTATATACAAGATGATCTATATACACTATACAAGGTTATTTGAGTATAGCATGTCTAAGGTTGCTTCAAAATCAAAGGAGGTTTTGAAGGATAATCTGGTTGAGGTGAAGGTAAGAACAAAAGGTGATGAATAAAAGGTAGTGATAACAAAAGCTTTGTTATAATGTAGAATAATGTAGCAAAAGATTTGACTTTTATATGTGTAAAATTGATCATGTTACAAAATAAAATGTAAGAAGGATAAGAAGGTTCTTCATTCTTATCACTATATTCCAAGTCTTGATAAGATGGAGGGAGCATATGTGAAAGATATGCATGGATGTTATTTGGTAAACAAGGATGATCATATATGGATGAAGAAAAGTGATGGATAGAAGATAATTGTGACAATAGAGAATGTATAGAACTTGATGTTTCAACCGTTAAATATTCTTCAAATGGTGTTGGGTCACCATGTATGGTAACAATTTTATTTGCAAGTTCAAACTTCAAACATTGGTGAAGAGTGGAAGGGACAACCCTCATCGTATGAATCCAAGGACTTCTGAGAAGTAGGTTGTAAGGTGAAGGGCAATATGCTACATAAAACAAAGTATCCAGGATCTTGGATCCAATATTAAAGGGAAAAATTATAGTACCTTGAGCTTCTTGAATTTCATTGTTAAAAGATTTTATAATAACATTTGATTCATTAAGATCTTCTTCCTTTAATTTGAGTTTTTGGAATAATTGATAAGTGCATAAATTAAGAGAGGAGCCATTATCTACCATGATAGTTTTAACAAGTGTTTCTTTACTAGATCCTGTAATGTAAAGATAGTAGTCTTCTTGTGGAGTAGAGGAAGGAATATCCTCATCATAGAATGAAATATGGTTAACCTCAAGAGGGTTTACACCATTAATTATGTTCTTAGAGAAAATATGATGAGGAACAAATTGTTGGCTAGGTATTTTGAACAAAATTTCCTTGTGATAAATTTGTAATACTTCTAAAAGGGATATCTTTGCTTGAGGATTAATCACTTGTTGTTGGCTATCAAAGTGGATTTCAGATTGAGATTTTGATTCTAAAGATGAGCTTTCTATGCTTACATTCCATTTTGGATCATTCTCTAGAGCCAAAGATAGTTTTGAAGGTTGGTCAAATGAGGAATCCATATCTTGAATATCAGATTGAGTTGATTGAACTTGAGGTTGCTCATTTGTAGTTTTTGTTACAATATTAATAATATCATCATGATGGGACACATTAACATGCAATATTTGATTGGTTTCTTGTTGTTGATAATTGAATAGGGGTTCTTGGGAGATCCCCATGTCTTGATTGATTATTGGTATTTGTTGTGTAGGAGTTTGATTGTTTACTTGGAGATTTATAATCGAGTTGTAGATTGTAATTCCTTTATATTAAAAAGACCCTTATCAATCAAATCTTGAATTGCACATCTTAAATCTTTACAATTTTGTGTCATATGTCCATCTACTCTATGATATTCACAATGTAGCTCAGGTTTAAACCAATCTGCTGTGGTATCAGGTTGTCTTATGGAAGGGAGTTCAATCTTATTTGTGTCAAGTAAATGCTTGAGAATTATATCCATTGGTTGATTGAGCTTAGTAAATTTACGTGATGAAGGTTTTTGAGAGGTTTTTGATAAGTGCCTTAGGAGTTCAGTCATAAAAGGACCTAATGGTTTCTCACCTCTACTTTCTTTATTATGGGTAGAATGATGACAGGAAGATTGCGAAGCATGAGGTGAGTGCATGGTAGAATTGGAAGAATAAGTATTTTCTTGTTGAAATGGATGTGTTGTATTGAAAGAAGAATATTGAAAAGGTGGTGGAGGATTGTATGTGGATTGATAGACATAATATGGATATATGGGAGAATAGATAATATCGTTATGAAGAGGATTGGCAAAGGGATTGTTTTGTTGGGTTATGGATGAAAAATGAGAAGAGTGTGATGGAGGTGATGTTGAATAGGGATGAGGTTGGTCATAATCAACAAATGTATTTGGCTGAATTCTTCCAACATTACTGATGGGCTCATATTGATTTGAGTAAAAACTCATGGTTTCTTTAGTACTTCTAAAAGTAATATTTAGCATCTACTATTTAGAATTGAATCTAAAACATACAAACTTGAAATGATGATTTTGTTTTTGTTTTTTTCTTGTATACATATATATATATATTTTTGTTTTTGTTTTCAAAAGGTTTAAAATGCATTCACGTCGGGTTCACCAAAATGTATCGCTCCAAATTTTTCACACCCTTACCTTCAGGCTATAGGATCCGTGCCCGGAAGGGGGATGTGAAAAGGATGGCGCGGTACCTCGGACTGAGAGGCCTTGCGAAGGTCCCGCCTCTCAAGGGAGGTGTATATTGGTGATTTTTCGATGGATGGTGGGTTCACCAGGAAACATTCAATGGCAGTTTCCACGCCTAGGTTGGGAATGTGTTTTATGTGTTCGTTTTAGCCTTAAGCATTCAAGTCCTAGGTTTGGCCAAAATGCGTCTAAGCTATTCTATATGAAGATGCAGATTAAATGAATACAAAAAATAGAATTAAGACAGAAAACAGAGAAATTAAAGAATGTTAAAGGAAAATACCTGATCCGGATGTCTGATGAAGATTTTGATTTCTTGAAGCGATCAGGATCGCCTCTGATTTGACAGGATCGTCTGAGATCAGACAAGATCGTTCGAGATCTGACGAATTCGTCAGAGACCTGCAAACAGAGAAATAGGTGCAAAACACAGAAAATGCAACTATGCTAACATAGGGAAACAATGTAAAATGACAGTAGCAATATCAAACTGAAACTTAAAAACAGAAACATGAATGCATTATGCTAATTTAATAATAATTATGACTTAATTATGCATTTAAATCTAGATGGGTGAACTCCAAAATGCAGAATAGCATAAAATACTGAATAAACTAGCTAATTACAGCATAAAACAGCAGATTGAAAGATGAAGAAATGCAAACTTTAGGCACTGATTGCCTCAATGTTGACTATAGTCGAAATCGTCTCGCATTGGTACGAAATCGTCTCTGATTCGACAGGATCGCCTCCGATCTGAACAGGATCGTCGGCGACGATGTAAGCTTGCTCCGGCTGAAAAACACTAAGGTACCTACAACAAAATTGGTATAGAACTACTGCAAATATGAATTTGGGATGTTTTAACGTGTATGAAGTCGGGTTACAAGGGAATTATCAGCCAGGGGGTGCTAAGGGAAGGGCTTAGGATTAAATAGGCTTAGGAGGGAGGTTAGGAGGTTGGAGATCATCCCTATTTGGGAGATCTCCAATGGGGGAGGGTCTCTAACGGCGCAGACACGCTTCTGCCCGGATTAGAGACCCGTTGGAACAGAAGCTAATTGTGCAAAATTAGTTTTGGGACAAGATCGTCTGGACGTCCTAGCCCAGACGAAATCGTCGATATGCAGGGCGATATCGTACGATCGGCGACGATATCGTCAAACGGTCAAAACAACCTCTAAAAATGGCATGGGAAAGGGGAAACGGATTACACGACGGTTAACGGGCGGTTTGGGAGGTTAAAATTTGAATTTAAATTATTTACTAGAGTAAATGTAATTATTAAGATTTCACTGCGCCAATTTTAGGGTGCTACAAGGATGAACAACGAAGTTGAAGCTAGAGCTATGTGGAGAGGCCTTCAAATGACTAAGACTTAGAAGGCAATTTTATCATAGAAGGAGACTCTATGCATGTTATAAATCTCCTCAATAATTGGAAAACACCTCCTTGGAGGATTAAAATGATTGTTGAAGAGGCTAGGATCCTTTTCCAGGGAAGACAGGACATAAAAGCCCAACATGTCTTTCGAGAAGCTAACAAAATTGCTGATAAGCTGACCAATTTGGGTGTCGATGGTGAAAAACTTTTCAAATGGGAACACGGTGTTCCAAGTGAAGTAGAGGAGCTTATTCAACAAGAATACCAAGAATGATAGTCAAATTTACCAACAAGGAAGACACTATAAGTTCGAAGGCTAGGAGTATTCCCGTCTCTTTTTTGAATTGGACACAATAAAAATTATCTGAGCTATCAGTCTTCGTGGATGCTGCTTGGAAATACCACAAAGACTAATGGGGATAGTCACATGTCAGATAACATGGCTCCTAGTCATCTTAGTAATTTGAGGTTGGTTGATAATGACAATATAAGACTTCGAACCAAAGCCACGTGGACCACCAGATAGCCACTGCCATAAATCTAGCTAGCAGGTTCACTTCTCTAAGGCTGATTGGCCAAGATAGTATGTGGTGCCAAAGCATGTCATATATAGAAGAAAGAAATTACCAAAGAATTATTAAGAGTAATTTTCAATACAGAGCTTGTGGGAGTTTTTTTCAGTACTCTGCTATGTGTGTCTACAGCTTTTTGTTTTTCCATTGTCTCAAGGAAGGGATCCGTGTCTGTTTATTTTTTGTAATTATGATGCATGTGTGTTTTCTTAGGGTATACCCAAAATGTTGTATGGGAAGTTTCTTTTTGATAACAGGCTATGTGCATTACCGGATGTAATGGCTTACATGTAGATTTTACATATATAGGATCCTTAGTAAGGATATCTTCATCAAAAGCCCTGGGCTGATTTTTGTAAAAGGTTTTGGGTCAACCTATAAAACCCGATATTAATGCTATAGTATCTTATCTACCAAAAAACAATATAGTGGACTAAGTAGTCCCCAAACACTAATCATGTTGGCAATTTTGGGTTTGAGATCCTAGCTTCTTGTCTATGAGTTGTCATTGATGTCAAAAGGAACTGGCATTAATGTCAAGAGGATTTATTGGCTTCAAAGGTTGAATATTCCAAAGAATATTTTCTAGAATATTTCGGAGAGATTCCATGTGGCAGATGAAAAGGTTTTATCAAAACCATGGCAGGTTTAAGGGTTTTTATTAAAACCAGGTGGATGCATTAAGGGTTTTTATCAAAACCACTCTCGGCTTAATGCAAAGGCTGGAGACACTTATTAATTAAATAACTTAATTAATAAAACCTTTTTAAGGTTTTTTAATTAATTATTTATTTGATTTAGTGATTAAATTATTTTAATAATTTAATGGGTTCTCCACCTAAGGTCTAAGGTCTAAAAGACCTTTGATTATTTTTTAAATAATCAAAAGGGTTTCATAAACCCTAAAGTTGTTTCGAAGGCACCAAAATAATATTAATTCGAAAAGTTTGAATTATCCTCCCGTCGACGTCATGCATAGCATGGAAGTTTGGCTATATAAGCCATAACCTATAGTCCAAAGCAAGTGTGTGAAATAAATTTGAATTGCACAAAATTTGGGAAGTAAAAGCTATGACTATCATTTTTTTTGCCATGTTTATCCGCCGCCAAAGGGTTAAGGAGAAGGAGACTCTTGCTAGCCTTCAAGCTATCACCGTTGGCCTAGTGGCAACGAATGTTCTGCAAAGGCACTTGAAGGGAGGTCAAGCGTTCGACTCCCGCCGTGGGGTGTGAGAAGAGTTTTTGCGCTCTGATATTTCGGAAGCACTGTTGACTTGCGATTTTTGGAAGCATTTTTTTGGTAAGGTTTTTTAAATAAAATATGCATTTTGTTAAAGAAGAAGTGGTTGGGCAGATTTATTTAAAATTATTTTTAATGTTAAATGCTTCTTTGGAGATATAAGGTTGATAGTGTGTGGTTGAGATTTTTGGCTTGATTGTTGAGTGAGATTTGCTTAGAAGCTATTATTCCTTGAGCATGGTTTAATTAATTTGGAGAAATAAGGTGTAAAAGGATATATTGTTTATATGCTTTATATTTTTTGGTAGTTGACTTCTAAGGATTGGAGTCATAAGGTGTTTTATGGAATAAATATTTTTGTGGTTACTTTTATGATCTAACCCTAACTTGGTGGCAAAGTTGAGGGTGGTGTTGGTAACAGGTTGAAGAACTATTCTCTTCTTCCTCAAACAAAGGTATGGGCAACTTCTTCCATGTATATTGTTGATGGTGTATTTTATGAAATTGAGTTTGGAGTGAAAAGGTTGTCTACTAGGTATTCTTGTTGGTGTAAATCCCATTTTTTGGATATTGAAGATTGTTTATGCATTAAAATCATTGATGCATTTTTTGGGTGAATGCATAATTCTGGTTGAGGAAGAGGAAGCATTTTTGCACTAGGGTTTATGTTAGTAAGTCTTGCTACTTGCATTGAGTTGGTGAAACCCTTAGTTGGCTGTTTTGAGATTGATGGTTGAGTTGCTTCCATAGAGGTTGTTTTGATGAAGTTAATGCTTTACTTGATACATGATTTGGCTTACTCCATTGAGATTGATTTGAGCAAGTTATTCTTTGCATTGGTGATTTATGTTGGTGGCTATTTTGTTCAAATACCTTTGGAGGGAAAATGATGTCTACTAGTTTCCTTTTCATGTAGTGATTGGTTGAATGCTTCAAGGTTAATTTTGAGTTGAATGATGTTGGTTAAACCTTATCTATAAGCATTGTTGTTAAAGCCCTAATTGGTTGAGAAAAGATATTGGTTGTGGAAAGAACATGAGTATCATTGTTATATGAGATATTGCATGGTTGGCAATTGTTGGGTTGTGTTTCATGTTCTTGAGAAAAGCATACTACATCTATCTTATTCTTTTGAGATTGAGATTGGGAGTTAAGTATAGAACATATTGAGTCTCTAACAATTATCTTTATGTTTCTATGAGATTTGAGATTGAGATTGGGAGTTAAGTATAGAACATATTGAGTCTCTAACAATTCTTTTTATGCTTCTATGAGGTTGATGAATCATATTGGGTCTCTAACAATTCTCTTTGTGGGTTCATGCTAAGCAAGTTTTTCTTGATGAACTTGTGAGCTGATTTGGACAGGTTTTAGTGAAGACTTGTGAGCTGATTTGGACAGGTTCTAGTGAGGACTTGTGAGCTGAATTGGACAGGTTCTAGTGAGGACTTGTGAGCTGATTTGGACAGGTTCTAGTGAGGACTTGTGAGCTGATTTGGACAAGTTCTAGGGAGGACTTGTGAGCTGATTTGGACAGGTCCTAGCAGAGGACTTGAGGACATATTTGAAGTGGTTCTTTGAGAAGAACCTAAGGACAGTTTTGACAAGTCTTTGAGAAGGCTTGTGTGCAGTAGAGATTGATTTGTTCAAGATTTATGAGTTAAGCTTGGGACAGATCTGACAGAGTGAGGAAGACTTGTGCTAGACTGACCAGTGATCGTGTTTAGTATAGGTTGATGAGTTGCTGTGGAGGTGATTAGTGAGGACATAGGTCTCTTGAGGCTGAGCATTGAGGACAGGAGGTCTTCTATGGAAAGGAGTTCCATGTGCTAGCAGAATAAGAGGCAGGTGATCTTCTACAGTATCATTTCCAGAGCTGAGGGGAAGGATTCTCCTTTGGGCAGGAGGCTCATAAATTTGTGCTGAGGGGAAGGATTCTCCTTTGGGCAGGAGGCTCATAAATTCATGAGGAGGGGAAGGATTCTCCTTTGGGCAGGAGGCTCATAAATTCGTGAGGAGGGGAAGGTTTCTCCTTTGGGATGAGGCTCATAAACATTGTAATTGGGAAGGATTCCCAAAGAACTTTGAGAAAGCTTTTTAGAGAATTTTTTTGTGGATGTAGCCCATATTGGGTGAACCACGTTAAAATTGGTGTCTCATTGTGTGTTGATTTATGCATTGATTTGATATTGCTATTGGTTCATTGCTTTGCAAAGTTGAAGTTAAATAGAGAAAGTAAAAAGGGGTCTTATACTGTTCACCCCCCCTCTCAATATAAGCTTGTGTTCTTCAATTGGTATCAGAGCGGGTTCCTTCGAAAAGTTTAATAGCTTGAAGGAAAATATTTTAAAGAACATAATGGAATCTACAAGTTGTAATGCATCACCTATTCTTGATGGGGCAGATTTTGGGCTTTGGAGTGCTAAGATGAAGGTTTATCTTATGGCTCTTGGAAATGAAGTTTAGGAAGTGATTGAAGATGAGTATACCATTCCTGAGCATGGTCCTTCTACTAAGGAAGATATGCTCCTACATCATAGCAATTCAAAGACAATGAATGCAATCCTGAAGGGTTTACAGAAGGCAGATCTTACCAAGGTGATTCACTGCAAGACAACTAGTGAAATGTGGAAACAGTTGAAGGTGGTTCATACAGGTGATGCAAATGTTCGAAAGGCCAAGTTGAGACACTTCAAAGGTATTTTTGAACAACTCAAGATGAATGATGAAGAAAATATTAGTGACTATATGCTTCGTATGGATGAGGTTGTTAACTCTATGAAGGAACTAGGTCTTGAGCTTGCTAAAAATGATATTTGTGATAAGATTTTGAGGTCTCTTCCAAATAGATTTAGTGAAAATATTTTTTCTATTGAGGAAGCTAAGGATTTGGATAAGTTGAAAAAGGATGAGCTTCATAGTATACTTGCAGCATTTGAGTTGAGAACTCAAGTGAAGGTTTATGTTAAGAAGGAGGCAACTTTCAAGGCTACCAAGAAATCCAAGGGTAAAGAGCTTCAAGATAGTGATGAGTCTTCTAGTGATGAAGAGGCATATTACAGCAAGAAGGGCAAGTTCTCAAGAAAGCACAAAGGTATGAAATATGTCAAGTGTTTCAATTGTGGAAAGTTTGGTCATTATGCTACTAACTATACTGTTGCCAAGGATGAAAGTGATGAAGATAAACAATATTATAAGAGCAAGGATTCTGAAAGGCACATGCATCAAAGGAAGAATAAAGATGAGCAAAGCAATCAAGGAAAGAGGTACTCTCACAAAAACAAGAAAAGTTTCTACCTAGACAAGGCAATTAAGTGTTCTAGTAGTGATAGTGAAAATTATTCAAGTGATGTTGGAAATGAGATGTTGTTCCTAACAGAAAAAGAAGAAGAAAAGAAACGTAGATTTGTCCTCATGAAATGTTTTAGATGTGGAAATTTTGGACATCTTGAGGATGATTGCACAAATGATGGATTGATTTCTAGTTATACTATGTATGAGGATGCTTCATAAAATTGTAAGGAAGATCTTTGTATGGCTTTAGAAAAGGGTAGCACCTCTAGTGATAAGAAATTTGAAAAAGTCATTGATGTTTCAAAAGGCAAAAAAATAGAGGAAGTTATAGAGGATGGTGAAGTAGATCTTGAAGTTGAACTTGTTAGTGCTCTTAGTTCTTTGAAAAAGGAAATAAAGAAGAATTCTAGACTCAATGATAAATTGGATGAATGTTGTATTGAGAGAGATGAGCTTATAGAAAGTCTTGACTTCTCTATAGCTAAGACACATAAACTTAAGGATAATTTAGAGTCTAAGGTTCTTGAGTGTAGAGAGTTGGAACAGAAAGTGGCTTCCTTGAAAGAGGAAACTAAAGAGTATAAGGAGAAGCTTTACAGGTTTGAATATAGCACCAAAAAGGTAAAGTCAATCATCAAAGATCAAATAAGGACAACAGATAAAACAGGTCTTGGTTTTGGTAAGAAACACATGGAATAGGTTGGCGACTCTGCTAGGGAATCTAGTAAGATATTTCGAAAGGAAGAGAGTTCTGATGAGGAAAGTACTTCAAAAAAAGAGTCCTTGAGTGATAGATGCACAGAATCAGAAAACAAGAATAAAAAAAAGGGGAGAAAGTTTACAGGACCTAAGAGGTCAAATCAAGGAAAGTTTAATGGCAAATGTTTTGCTTGTCACAAGTTTGGTCACATGGCTTCACATTGCATGACTCAAGTGAGGAAGGTAAATGACAGATTCAGAGGTGGTAATTTATTTCAAGGGTATTGCTACTCTTGTAAACGGTTTGGGCACAAGGTTGTTTATTGCAAGGCTAATAACGAGAACAGGGGTTGGTCGAGAATATATGGAGTCAAAGATCAGGTATGCCTCAAAGAAATAACATTGTTAGTTGTTATAAGTGCAACAATGAAGGTCACATAGCTAGACAGTGTAGAGCTGAAATTCCAAGGTACAGGAACAGGAACATGGGTATGAACATGCACAATAATCAATACATGGATAAGAACAAGAATGATAACAAGAACATCAACAGTGACATGAACAAGAACAAGAATATGGACAAGGAGAACAAGAGAAGACATGGTAAGGTAGCTATAGACACTGATGAAGATCAGTGCCTAATGGGAGTTTTAATCCCACCCCAAAATTAATCACCTCAAAGGGAGGAGGTGGGGGAGGGACTAAGCTAAGAGGCTCATTCTTAGTCCCAAGCCCCAAAGGTGACCCTTTGCCATTGATGACAAAGGGGGAGAGATATGAGTAAGGGGGAGAGCCTCAAGTCGGGGGAGCTGATTTCTATACAACATTTTTGAGTTTCAGTGTTGTTGAGAAGCATGGTTTGCCATCAATGACAAAGGGGGAGATTGTTGGCAATTTTGGGTTTGAGATCCTAGCTTCTTTTCTATGAGTTGTCATTGATGTCAAAAGGAACTAGCATTAATGTCAAGAGGATTTATTGGCTTCAAAGGTTGAAGATTCCAAAGAATCTTTTCTAGAAGATTTCGAAGAGATTCCATGTGGCGGATGAAAAGGTTTTTATCAAAACCATGGCAGGTTTAAGGGTTTTTATTAAAACCAGGTGGATGCATTAAGGGTTTTTCTCAAAACCACTCTCAGCTTAATGCAAAGGCTGGAGACACTTATTAATTAAATAACTTAATTAATAAAACCTTTTTAAGGTTTTTTAATTAATTATTTATTTGATTTAGTGATTAAATTATTTTAATAATTTAATGGGTTCTCCACCTAAGGTCTAAAAGACCTTTGATTATTTTTTAAATAATCAAAAGGGTTTCATAAACCCTAAAGTTGTTTCGAAGGTGCCAAAATAATATTAATTCGAAAAGTTTGAATTATCCTCCCGTCGACGTTGTGCATAGCATGGAAGTTTGGCTATATAAGCCATAACCTATAGTCCAAAGCAAATGTGTGAAAGAAATTCGAATTGCGCAAAATTTGGGAAGTAAAAGCTACGGCTATCATTTTTTTCACCATGTTTATCCGCCGCCAAAGGGTTAAGGAGAAGGAGACTCTTGCTAGCCTTCAAGCTAGCATCGTTGGCCTAGTGGCAATGACTGTTCTGTGAAGGCGCTTGAAGGGAGGTCAAGCGTTCGACTCCCATCGTGGAGTGTGAGAAGAGTTTTTGCACTCCGATTTTTCGGAGGCACTGTTGACCCGCGATTTTTGGAAGCATTTTTTTGGTAAGGTTTTTTAAATAAAATCTGCATTTTGTTAAAGAAGAAGTGGTTGGGCAGATTTATTTAAAATTATTTTTAAGGTTAGATGCTTCTTTGGAGATATAAGGTTGATAGTGTGTGGTTGAGATTTTTGGCTTGATTGTTGAGTGAGATTTGCTTAGAAGCTATTATTCCTTGAGCATGGTTTAATTAATTTGAAGAAATAAGGTGTAAAAGGATATATTGTTTGTATGCTTTATATTTTTTGGTAGTTGACTTCTAAGGATTGGAGTCATAAGGTGTTTTATGGAATAAATATTTTTTTGGTTACTTTTATGATCTAACCCTAACTTGGTGGCAAAGTTGAGGGTGGTGTTGGTAAAATGTTGAAGAACTATTCTCTTCTTCCTCAAACAAAGGTATGAGCAAATTCTTCCATGTATATTGTTGATGGTGTATTTTCTGAAATTGAGTTTGGAGTGAAAAGGTTGTCTACTAGGTATTCTTGTTGGTGTAAATCCCATTTTATGGATATTGAAGATTGTTTATGCATTAAAATAATTGATGAGTTTTTTGGGTGAATGCATAATTCTGGTTGAGGAAGAGGAAGCATTTTTGCACTAGGGTTTATGTTAGTAAGTCTTGCTACTTGCATTGAGTTGGTGAAACCCTTAGTTGGATGTTTTGAGATTGATGGTTGAGTTGCTTCCATAGAGGTTGTTTTGATCAAGTTAATGCTTTACTTGATACATGATTTGGGCTTACTTCATTGAGATTGATTTGAGCAAGTTATTCTTTGCATTGGTGATTTATGTTGGTGGTTGTTTTGTTCAAATACCTTTGGAGGGAAAATTATGTCTACTAGTTTCCTTTTCATGTAGTGATTGGTTGAATGCTTCAAGGTTAATGTTGAGTTGAATGATGTTGGTTAAACCTTGTCTATAAGCATTGTTGTTAAGGCCCTAATTGGTTGAGAAAAGATATTGGTTGTGGAAAGAACATGAGTATCATTGTTATATGAGATATTGCATGGTTGGCAATTGTTGGGTTGTGTTTCATGTTCTTGAGAAAAGCATACTACATCTATCTTATTCTTTTGAGATTGAGATTGGGAGTTAAGTATAGAACATATTGAGTCTCTAACAATTATATTTATGTTTCTATGAGATTTGAGATTGAGATTGGGAGTTAAGTATAGAACGCATTGAGTCTCTAATAATTATCTTTATGCTTCTATGAGGTTGATGAATCACATTGGGTATCTAACAATTCTCTTTGTGGGTTCATGCTAAGCAAGTTTTTCTTGATGAACTTGTGAGCTGATTTGGACAGGTTCTAGTGAAGACTTGTGAGCTGATTTGGACAGGTTTTAGTGAGGACTTGTGAGCTGAGTTGGATAGGTTCTAGTGAGGACTTGTGAGCTGATTTGGATAGGTTCTAGTGAGGACTTGTGAGCTAATTTTGACAGGTTCTAGTGAGGACTTGTGAGCTGATTTGGACAAGTTCTAGGGAGGACTTGTGAGCTGATTTGGATAGGTCCTAGCAGAGGACTTGAGGACAGAGTTGAAGTGGTTCTTTGAGAACAACCTAAGGACAGTTTTGACAAGTCTTTAAGAAGGCTTGTGTGCAGCAGAGATTGATTTGTTCAAGATTTATGAGTTGATCTTGGGACAGATCTGATAGAGTGAGGAAGACTTGTGCTGGACCGACTGACTGTGTTTAGTACAGGTTGATGAGTTGTTTTGGAGGTGATCAGTGAGGACAGAGGCCTCTTGAGGCTAACCATTGAGGACAAGAGGTCTTCTATGGAAAGGAGTTCGACGTGCTAGTGAAATAAGAGGTAGGTGATCTTTTGAAGTATCATTTCCAGAGCCGAGGGGAAGGATTCTCCTTTGGGCAGGAGGCTCATAAATTCGTGCTAAGGGGAAGGATTATCCTTTGGGCAAGAGGCTCATAAATTCATGAGGAGGGGAAGGATTCTCCTTTGGGCAGGAGGCTCATAAATTCGTGAGGAGGGGAAGGATTCTCCTTTGGGCTGAGGCTCATAAACATTGTAATTGGGAAGGATTCCCAAAGAACTTTGAGAAAGCTTTTTAGAGAAAAGTTTTGTGGATGTAGCCCATGTTGGGTGAACCACGTTAAAGTTGGTGTCTCATTGTGTGTTGCTTTATCCATTGCTTTTATATTGCTATTGGTTCATTGATTTGAGAAGTTGAAGTTAAATAGAGAAAGTAAAAAGAGGTCTTATACTGTTCACCCCCCATCTCAGTATAAGCTTTTGTTCTTCAAATCAAACTTTCTAAGGTTTTGTAAGTTATTTTGCAGGTTGAAGTTGTTTGGATATTCTAGATGCAAGTTAAATCTAGGATAAATCATCAAATTAGGTAAGTTTCCTACTAGATATTTAGGCTATTTTTTGTGTGTCTTTATTCCTTTCTATTTCAGATCTTGATCATAAAAGGAAAGGAAAATACTTGATTTTTTATTTCTAGGATTTTGAAAGAGTAAAGGCATATAGTTTTGCATCCTACAATTAAATATTTTTGTGAATTCTCTAAAAATATTTAAAATAAAAATATCTATTTTATTGCAAGTTAGGGTTTAGTCATCATTTAAAATTAAGAATCATTCTAGGGTTATTTTCTTGTCTTCTTACATCTTTGTTTGTCTTGCATTGTTATTTCATTTCCATAGCTTAGATTTTAGAAAGGCCAAACATAGGTGTTTGATCAATATATACATAAAAAATTTCCACCCTAGGCTTGGAGTGAGTCCTTAAATCATTCCTAGTGAATCCTTCAATCCACAAGACCCCAAGTGTAGAGAATATAACACACCCCACGGTCACCTCAGGTCCCAATGAATCCAACTAAGAATCATATGTGGTAGGAAAATTTTCCCCCTCTACAACCACATACCTTTGACTTGGTCCTATTTTATTTTGGTCCTTATTTTCTTTACTTTTTTTTTTCCTGTCATTGTTGTATGGTCATGCTTTGAGCGGCTACATACCTTTAATTGGTTACATTTATTTCTTTCTTCTCCTCTCTCTTCTACTTTTTCTTTTATTTTCTCCTTCTCTTACCACTTTCCATCCATTTCACATGCTCACTTTTGATGCTCTTCCATCACAATTTGCATCCATAATTCATGTTGATATTGCCAAACATTGGTAACTTCACTCCGCACTCATATCAATAAATAAAGCTTCATATGCTTTTCAGTTACCCTTTTTGTTGCACACATAATCATTGGGTAAAATTGTGTAGTGATCTTTAATTGATGATATGTTTAGTGTTAAAAGTTTCTACATAACTAGTTATATTTATACAATCATGTCACCATCATCATCATTATACTCTCATGTCTTGTCTCATGTTACAAATATCATGCATATAATCACCCTTCTATGTGCATACACGCCCACATAGCAAAGAAAATATTAAGAGTTAAATAAACACTCGTTAGCACGATCGATATGGTGTCGAATCCTATTTTTAGAATACTGGGTAATGGATGTTTTTTGTGATTCAACCATTTTTAGTTAATTCAATCAACCTTTATTCAAATTTTTCAAATTCTAAAGCACTTCAAAGCTTCCCCTGACTAACTTGAGTTCTTTCATGGCCAAAACACATATAAAACACTAAGTAAATTTTAAGCATAGGAAAGGCAACACCTTGTGTACACTAGGTACCTAGTGAAAGTCACCTCACTCATCCTATCATTTGCATGATCCAAACCTAAGGATAAACGAAAGGATAAGATGCAAAAAAAAAAGAAGCAAAAGCAAAAATATCACCACAAAAAGAAACAAAGAGAAATTATTATTATCAAAAAGCTTGAATTCCTGAGGTCCTCAAGTCCATAGATCATGGGGTCAATATCCATCGGGACTATAGAGACGTATCTAGCAGTGGAGCATGTCTTACAAGTGGTGACATGTCTATCACATTAGTGACATTATTTTGTATAGACCACTGCATGCTTGTAGATGAGCTAGCTTAACCGACTAAGTTTACAATTGGTTAGTCCAACCTCACTTAAAATGGATAAATGAATATCACTTCATACGCACTGGTTCATGATAGACTTTATCTTAGTTAGGATGGTCAAGATTTTTGTGGGATATTTATCAAATCCTAGATGAGTTTGGTTGTTCAAACTATGGTGTTTGAATCCCTTGAAATGCTTCTAACATCCAAATATCCCTAGAAGAATAGAACAAATAGCATCATAGCTAGTTTCGTCAAAATATAAGAATACGCTTCATTGGTGCTTCACATCATATTCATCCAATTGTTAGCTTAAATTTCTAGGATCAATATGCATAGTACCTCACTACTTTTTCATCCATAACTTGCATAAAATACCAACATAATATTAGATTTGCATTCATAACATCTACTACATATTTGCTTGTCTCATATTTTGATGATATTTTAGATGACTACTTGTCATTTATTAATTCACACTTTTTAAGATTATCCAAATCTTATTGCACATATCCTAAATTACACCTACACATTCATGAGTTACATATAATTCAATTATTGTCAACATACATTTTTCTTCCCATACATGTTCACAACATATAACATGTCTACATCATTTCATATATCTATAAAAATATAAATCATTAACATATAATCATATCTACTCTATATTGATACACAAACATATTCACACAACATCCACACATATAATCAACATTGCATCTCATATATATATCAAAAATATCCATAGGCTACAATATATGTTGTACCACACCTATCAACCTCATCTATCATCCATACACATACAATACATCAAAATATAAAATTATGGCATAACTACCACCCTAAAAATATGTCAACCATGCTACTCACTAAGAGTATCTTCACTCCCCTCGTTACTGCTTAGAGGATCCTCAACATTCCTATCTACTTCATCTCTCCTATGCCCTAGCGTAGATCCCTTTGCTTGTGATATTGCGGGCTCCACTACTCAAGATACCATCGAAACCATGAATGGTGTACTCCTTTGACTTCACTATGAGTGCATGTGTGACCAAGAGTGAGACTGAGACTTTGAATATGAGAAAAGTGGTATGCCTTGCTGTACTAACTCCAACTCTAAGTAAACCCTCTTTGTGTTCTCTTGTGCATACAAGGCCTTTATATCATCTTGCAATTATTGTAATATTTGCATATCAACACCATGTTACCTCAACCACTCCATATTTTCCTATAGCATTGCTATCTCCATCATGGCCATCTCTCTTGTAGCTCTCATTACCTCCAACTCTTGTTGTAATTGAGCACCCTCTCCTATAGCCTTATCTCTCTCAGTTGTTGTTGCCATGTGATTAGCTACCACTCCATCTCTCTCTAGTACTAGAGAGGCTCTCTCCACCATCCACGCTGAAGCCCAAATCTCCTAATACACTCTCTCATCCAATAATCTCATCATATATGCTATCACATCTACCTCACTATACGAGCATTATCCCTATCTGCCACTGCTACCTTTAAATACTACAACTATTTTCTATATACTAGTGTTGCATCCCTCTTTACTACTATTACTAAAAACTCTACGATCCAAGCAGTCTCTCTATCGACCATCCAACCCTACACCTACCATACCCTATCCCTAAGCATCACAACATAATCTAAAGAAACCAATATCTATCGTAAACCAATACTATAGTCAAAATGTGATACCTATGGTCCCATTGCCTCACCCATAGGCACACCTACTACCTCATCCATTGGCACACCTATCCCCTCATCCATCAGTGTTTCCTCATCTAGTGGCACTACCTTAACCATTGATATACCTCTTGCCTCATCCACCATCACCCTAGATGGACGTACACTACTATCCATATAATACTACACATTTCATCTAAGTGACTCCTCATCGTATTTCTTACTTGGCTTCCTCTTGATATTAGTTGCCATAGCTGCACTTCCTCCTCCTAACATTGAGTTCTTGTATACCAAATTTGTGCCACCTATGGTCCATCATAATCTTGATGTTATCCCTTGCATTGCCTCACTAGAACCATCCACCACTCCTACACTTGGATCCCACCTCTACGTTGACAACCATACATCAAACTATGGTGTGGTACATGTGTCATCCATGTTCAGTATAACTATGACCTCATCTAATGTAGTTTCCAATGGGTTCCCTCTCGTTTGTGCTTTGTGATCTCCCCTCATCCTCTAGATCAAAATTGATGGATTCGGTACCCCTATCATAGGCTAAACTGGTGTAATAACCTCAAGTATAGAAATAAATCCACTTGACTCACATATTTATTGATGATCCATCTACCCCATATAACTCATGCTAACTCCACCACATCCTTTGTCCATATTGGACCCTCTCCACGGTCACTAAATAATATCTATTGGAACCAAGACATCAAACTTCCCTTGATAATACAACTCATTGCTCTCACGAGCTTACCTCACTCATGCATCCATGTCAGTCTGCCATTGCAATGCATATAGCACATAGCCTGGGAACTTCCCTAGAGTTAATTTTAAAATATTCAAAAAACAAAAAATGAGGAAAAAATCTACATACCCCCACTACACACCCTCCAATATCAACACTCAATACACCTACCATTTCATTGCTTCACCCCTAAAATCCAATAATGATTTGCTTCACAAAATCATCGTAGCACCTCTCTTCCTCTCACTCCTCCTCCGCAAAGTGCAAATGACAAATGTGCCCTGTGAATGTGCTTATATAACATGCTCCACAAGATTCATATGGAAAGGTACTAATGCTTTGATTCACACACATCAATATAAATCTAATTTTTTGGTCTAAAATCACATCCACACACTCCTAAGTATATATTCATCGATTTCTCTCATTTTCTTCAAATCTCTTTCATCAAATTTTCATCTTATCAAGTGATTCATTGTTGTCTTCTTCTTCTACCATCAATCATTACTTGAGGGGGTAGACATTAAATAATAAAAAATCCACCTTGCATGTGATCAATAATAAAATACTCATTCTTAGAAATTACATTTGTCCAAGAACTTTGCCTAAGGCTAATCATAAGCCCTAATTTGCTAGGAAAATAAAAGCAAAATTTCTCTTCTTAGCAAAACTCCAATCCAATCAAATTTGGTACACTATGTGTCAATGGATAAATGTTTACTTAGGTGTGTATTACTTCACCAGGGCCAATGATGAGCCTTTTCAAGTAATCATGAGTATGCCTTTACATACTTGCACTTTCACTTTGACAAGATAATCAAAGTGATGTGAGAACACCTATAGATGGCTGGATGGTTTACCAAATCAAACCAAGCTTAAAAGCTTGTCAAAGGAAAATTTTTAAAGATATTCATCCCTTCCACAATTGGGGTATCTTACATTGATCATAAAGTAATACGATCTTACGTATCCTCTCTCAAAACACTCATTGCAAAATAACAAAATCCGTAATTGACCACAACCATCCATCATCAATTTGCCTTTCTCATAATCAATCATCAACTAATACACCTTCTCTCATAATTAATCATCCGTTATGAATCCATATTCCTTTTCAAAATCAAACCACAAATATCATATCACAAGTTTTTGCACTACATTGTGTTTTCACATAATGCAGTACAAAAAAGGATAAATGTAGACACCTAAAAGTCTCACATTGTTATCTCTCCCATCATCACAGCTGATCAATTTGTAAAACACACAAAATTTTCATATATTAACCTTAAAACACTATTCATTTATCAAAAGCACTATTCATACAATTTTCATAAGCCCTCTTTGACCACTTAAGCCCTTTTCTATGCTTAACTATGGGTCCTGTTGTGGTTATTCCACAACGTACCCCTAAATTGGGGACCCACCTTTTATTTGGATTTTGGGAATGTTTGGTTGTCTTTGAGAGATCAGTTCAATGGGACTTTAGCCAAGAGTGCATCATCTAGTTTCCAAAAGTTCATTTTGTTTGATTGGAATCATTGTTAAGGTGTCTTGGTGGTCTCGATTTGTTTGACAAAGTTAAAGTTGCTTTAATTTTGTTTAATTATGGCCTTTTTGTTACCTTTTTGGATTGCTATATTTCAACCTTTTTGAAGGTCAATTGATTTGCATTTTTGTATTTTAAAATGAACCATATATAATCAAAATATGTGAATACAATGAAAAGGAAAGGACCCTTCTGTATGTAATGAGTGTAATTGATGGTTCCAATAAACAAGTAAAAATAAAATAAAATAAAAGCGATAATAAAATCATTATATATAATTATATGTATATTATATATATGAAATGATAAAAATATGCGTCTATATATATATACTATTATATATTATATATTATATATATATATATATATATATATATATATATATATATATAATAATGCATTATATATTATATATTATATGATAATATATATTATAAACAAAAAAAAGGAAAAATGTTAATTTATTCAAATCTTGCGTTTATCTTTTTGAAGTTATTAGTTTATTTAGTTTTTAGGATTTTGTTGTCCAATATTAATGTTGTTTTCTTCATATGTACAAAAAATTGATGACGATGATGTGGAAGGGAATGTGGGGTAGGTGGCGATGTGGCTAGTTAGAAGTGACAGCGTGGACGAATCCCCCATGTAGTGTTGATTCAACAGGATGACGTGGCACATGACTATCGAGACAACACAAATTACGGGTGGATAATTTAGATGATGACATGATCAAGAATAGTGGATGCAGCTCATGATGATGATTGAGAGTTTGGATAGAAAATATTAGTAGGCATACAACGATGACATGGCTCAACATTTTATATTTGCATAGCAGCTGGAAATACTCGTAGAGCCATAGACACGTAAGTCGATATGGATGGGTTCTAACATGGACACATAATGTAATATTTATAACACAGGATAAAGGATGAGGAATCATCAAAAAACATACCCCTCCATGTCATCCCATACTCTGACGAACGATGTCGAACAACTACGACCACGAGCGACTTTCATAGATGTTGAAAAGGGAAGTGTGGTCAGGTGAACCATGTCTATGAATACCAGTGTTTATGTAACATAGGTAAGAATGGAGCTTCATGGAGATAGGCGTAGGGTTAGACAATGAATCCCAACAAGATGTGGAAGAACGCAAGAAATGATACGATGGAAGCTTCGACGTGTAGGCGAAGTAGGATGGCATCGTAGGTGATAGCTAGATATGGAGATGCGCACGTAGTGAGTAGGTAGACATAATGGATCCTTATTGGAGCAATGGTGTGGCAGATAGTTTGTCAGTATAATATATGTAGCATGAAAAAATAATGCAGGGACTTTATGGGAAGAATAGTTATACACAGAGGCCACCATAGCATGACAAAGAAACAAAGCAAATCGTGTCGGGGCCACTGGCTAAGGTTAGAACACAATAGGGAGCGGTGTCTCTTCCAAACCTTAAAACTAACAAGTCCTATTATAATAAGGATAAGCCATGCAGGGGTTTTATTTTGATCCTGCTATCAAAGTTTGAATTGATGCAGGGCACAACAACGTCAAGAGGAAGCTGCTGGAATGCTGGAACAAAGCCACGAAAGAGTGTTACAGCTACTGTGAGAGGTAGACCTGCGTTGAGCAAAAAGCAAGATTCGAAGGTTTGTTTTTTTTTGTGTAATTTTAATATAGCACACATATATAAGGGTGTTGAGTGCCAAAAGACATAAATCATTTATTTATTTTTTATATATAATACAACACCCAAGTTGAGATCCATAAGGTGAAATAATGTCGAAGCAAGTTTTTTTTTTTTTTATATATATATATATTATAACTCCTAGGCTTGGGAGTTATAAGGGAAAGGCCTATTTAAAGGAAGTTATATTATATATTTTTTATATTCATATTAATAGGGTTACACCATATACATTTTATATTAATATGGATGTAAGGGAAGAATAGTTTATATTATAATATAAGGCCCATGGAGATATAAGGATGTAGAGGGCTAAATTTTTAATTTCATATATTATAATATTAAAAGAGGAGTTATAGGTAAAGGAAGCATTTAAGATTCATCATTATTTTTTTATTTTTATATTAAAAGGGATTGTAAGGGAAGATGAAACAAATAAATTTTGTTTTGTCTTGTATATTTTTTCTTATTTTAACATCATAAAGAAGAGGGAAGGTGAAACGAATGAGAGGATTGAAACCTTAAATACCCAAGGAGGTCATTGTACAAGGGCTGGAAATTTTTGTAAACAAGATCACTTTGAAGAATCAAATGCATTCATTTTGGCAAATACAAACCTTGTGAGCAAAACCAAAAGGAGATTGCGTCTAAGGCTACTGAATTTACTGTTTATCTTTAATGCATTTCATTTTGATTTGTATCTATGTATTAATGTTGTTAAGGGTTATACTAGGTGAATGTTGGAATAAAATGCAAATGTTCTTTGTCCTTTGAGTCTCGCACTTGGTCTAACTTGATTGTGTTTTCTGCAGGTCCTTTAGATCAAGTTGCCTCTAGATTCATCTCATAACTTGGGGTTTTGCAGGGAGGGGATTGTGATACCAAAATCTAATGTCATTTTATTGTTTTCCAGCTATTTTGTAGATATTTTCTGTTGATTTATTTTCTGCAATTAGTTTAATTCATTTTCATTTCTGCTCATTATTTTCTTTGATTCTGGTCATTTCCAGAATTTCTGTTTTCGTTTTCTTTTACATTCTGGTCATTTCCAGAATTTTTGCACATAGTTTTCTTTCCATTCTGGTCATTTCCAGAATTTTTGTATTTAATTTCATTTCTATTCTGGTCATTTCCAGAATTTTTGCATTTAATTTCAGTCTTTTATTCTGGTCCATTTTCCAGAATTTCATTTTACATTTCTGTTCATTTACTTCCATTCTGGTCCTCATCCAGAATTTTTGCACCTCCAAATTGCACTAAGTTAATTTTCAAGATAAAATCAATCTTAGGAGGGAGGTTACTAACGCCAAATTGACATTAATGGCAGATAAAGCAAATGAACACTAACATGCTAACTTGCTAACAATTACTAACACCAAATTCTGACTTAGTTGTAGTAGAATGCTCATAATGAAGATAAAATGAATCTACTAACTGTAAAATGAATCTCACATTAAAGGCATGGAGTCTAAAATGAAGTGGACTATTCCACACACTTTTGCATTTTTACACCTTTAATTTGAAGATAAAAGAGATTGACTAATTGGGATTCAGGGTAAATCAGATTAATATCAAGAGCATTAAAAGGAATCACTTTCACACTTGCTAAGTTCACATGCACTTTGAGGATTAAAGGATCATGATCACTAAGCATTGTATGAATTGGATCATCAAGGCCCCTTGTTAACTGTCACTTGCATACTTTGAGTTTATTCTGGTATATCTATATTTTGTTTTAATCATTATCGATTACATGTATGTATGGAATGTTTGCTTACCAGAACCTTGGAGAAATTGATGTTTTTATTTAATTTCTTTGCAAGAGGGAGTTTTCAATTTAATACTCTGATTGTGGTGATTATTTTGTAATAGGGAAAAATATTCACTCAACATTTTGGTGCTAGAAGGAGGGCCTTCTTTCATAGCTTTGTGATTTAGATCTTTGATTTTCTAACAGTTAATGTGGGTAGTTTTATTTCCACCTTATTGTGCTTGCAGGTACAACATCATCTAGGTTTTATTGTGAGTGATTTGTGAGAAGCCTTTTAGAACATTAGTGTTTCCAAGCTGGCCCAACCTGAGTACATAGCTACTAGGTCTAAAACCACTGGGGAAACCATTTTTCAAAGTCTTTCTCCCAATTCTAGGAGGCCAAGAAACAAAACTCAAGAGATCGAAATCCCACCCAACATACTTGATCTAGGGTCATCTTTAGATTCAAGTACATCTAGTGGGTCTACGCCCACTATTTCCATTGCGATAGCTACATCAAGTGTATCTATCCCCATCACTTCGATGGTTTCTATCATTCTCGTAGGGTCATTACCATTGAATAACATGGCCCAACAACCAGCTCTTTGGTATGGTGTGCAAAGTATTCCCTTGAATATACCCGAGGATGTCCATGACATACCTAGGCATCTTGAGAGGTCGATACCCAAGTTTATACATGATGGTCCCATTACAACTGAGGAGCATGTCCAAATTTACAAAGACTATATGATTAGACAAGGAGTTAATCATGAAGACGTCGCTTGTCAACTTTTTCCTAAAAGTTTGGACCATATGGCTCATGAGTGGTACAGGAATCTTCCTATAGGGTCCATTACTTCATGGGCCCAATTAGAAGTAGCCTTCATTAACCAATTCAGATCATTGTTAGATCCTTCCATCATCTACAATCAATTTGTGTCCTGTAAAAGGTTACCCAATGAGCCAATTAGGACATTCAATGCTAGGTTCCAAAAGCTTTACTCGAATGTAACTCGCCACTTTGTGGTAGATGCCATTGTGGCCCTTCAATTATATTTTGGAGCTCTAGATACTATGACAGCCCTATTTTCTAGGAGAAATCCTCAGGTTACAACCCTTGCCCTAGCTTATGCGGAGGCCATGACCATTGAACAACAAATGACATCGCAAGGTGTGGGGTTGGCCCAATTGGCCATGATGGGACAATATGGTCCCTACAGTTAGTTTGCCATGATGAACCAGATTATGGCACCACAAGTACCAATGATGAATGCCATCCCATATAATCAACAAAGTCCATTCATGCCCATGTATTCACCATTTCCTACCTATCCTAACACATCCATTCCACCCACCACATCCATGTTGGCAAATAATCAGATGACCATACCTAGATTTAGTGTGATCAACAATTGATCATACCTAGATTCAATGCGATCAATACCCAAAGCCCAATGACCTATCCATTGGTCACACCTCTTCAAAGCATGAATCCTGGGTGGAACCAAAATGCTCAGAACCAAGCCATCATACCTAGTCTAGAGGTTGCTAATGTAGGAAATGCTAGTGGATCTGGGACTACAGTGCCCCAATCACAAGGATCTAAGTCTAGGATCGATGAATTGGAGAAGCATGTTATCAAATTGACCAATCACATGGGCCACCAACAAAAAACCTAGTACAATCCTCTAGACATAACCAAAATCATAACCATAGAGGAAAGGGACCATACAATACTCACCCCAATAATGGGTGCGTACCCAACCCTATAGCCAATCAGGTAGATACTTTGGAAGATTATGGTGAGTTAGAGCCTTGTGATGAGGAATTACCCCATTGTTGCCAAGGGAAACAGGATGCTTTGGTGATTGAAGTTGTCCACTATCAAGAAAGTGAGGAAGAGGAGGAGGATATTAAAATCTTAGGAGAAGAAGATGATGAAACTTTGGAAGTCCAAGCCATTAGACATTTTGGGAAAGGAAATCATGGGTATTACACAAGAAGTTCTAAGGATCCCAAAACTTCCTCTACTCCTCCAAACAACCCCTTACTTCCTCCTGATGCAAAAGGTGACATTAATCCACCTCCTCCTCCGATTATTGAAGTGTCCAAACCAATGCAAAAGATGCCAAATTCAGAAAAGTCCACTTACGACTTAGAAGAGGATATGAAAAGGACTAAGGCTAATATCTCGATGTTTGAGGTTGCTAAACTATTGGGTCAAGAGGAATATTTTGTGAAAGGGTTGAATCCATCTAGTCAAATTCATGAAGTCAAAGGCATCGAGTCCCAATTAGTGTTGAGAAGAGAAAAATGAGAAGTGCCTCCTTTTCTCATAACCATTAGAATTGTAGGCAAAAACCTACATAATTGTCTGATAGATTTGGGTGCCTTGGGTAACATCATGCCCCTCGAGATTTACCAAAAGTTAGGATTCACACCAATTCCCTCTAAGAGTAAAGTGGTACAATTGGATAGATCGGTGGTGGATGTGGTTGGAACTTTAAATGATGTCCTGATTCAGATCAATTCAGAACCTAGAGTTCAACATCATGTGGACATACTTGTGCTTAATATTCCCACCAAATATGACATGGTATTGGGAAGATATTGGAGTAAGAACCTGAATGGATACATCATTACAGATTCTTCCCATATGTGGTTACCTTGGAGAGGAGTAGCAAACCAAATCAGGGTGGATAGTGAGCCAAGGCTCAAAGAGATGATAACAGAGTATAATAGGCCCAACGAAATTCAATTTGCTAAAACTAAGTTAGGGGTCTACACATTTGGACATAGAAGAAGCTACCGAAGAACCTCAAAAGGAAAGCCTTTCTTATAGCACTTTAGAAGAGGATAATTTGGTTTGGACTTTAAGATTTTATGGATCTAAGTCAAAACAAGGTGTTGGAGCTGGTATCAAACTTACATGTCCTGGTAGCAAGCCTATGCTAGTTGCCTATAGATTACAGTTTCCAACCACCAATAATGTGGCAGAATATGAAGCGCTGATTTTTGGACTTCAATTGGCCCTAAGGAAGAAGGTTAAATGTCTCAAAGTTTTGGGAGATTCGGAGTTAGTGGTTAAACAAGTGAAAGGGCAATATGTGTGTCGGGATAAAATATTAAGCCTTTACAAAACTAGAGTTAAGGATTTGGTAGATGAGTTTGATGCTTTCAATATCTCCCTTATCTCTAGGAAAAACAATCGAATGGTAGATTCTTTAGTCGTAGCCGCAAGCATGCTCAAACCTGTGGACCATAAAAAATGCAAGAAATTTTCAATTGAGTTAGTGCCATGCCCCTCGATACCAGATAATGTTACCAACTTCCAAGTATTCGATAGTGATAGACACATTTTCAACTTTATCACTAATTTTGGTATTTTTGAAAATTAGGTGATAGATGAAGATAAGAGAGGGCAAGAAGAAATAGATGTGGAAAGTGAAACAACCCAAATTATGAATAAAATGCCAAATGATTTGGTTTCACTAGAAAAGATATTTGATATCGGATATCAAGCAAAAAGAGGTAAAAAGGTACCACCCCCTAAAGAAGCATGTGATTTAATCAATTTAGGGAGTGCAGAGAATCCATGAGAGGTATTCATTGCTAAGGCATGTACAAGACAAGAAAAGGAGTCTATCACTCATGCATTAAAGGAATATGTGGATTGCATAGCATGGAGTTATAAGGATTTGAAGACCTATGATCAAAGTGTGATAATGCATACGATTCCATTAAAACCAGACTCCAAGCCTTTCAGACAGAGACAAAGACCTATCAACCCATTATTAGAGCCCCTAATAGAGAAAGAGGTGAAGATATTGCTAGAAGAAAAAATCATCTTTCCTATTAGACATTCTACATGGGTTGCCAATCTTGTCCCGGTGAGAAAGAAGAGTGGAGAGATAAGGTTGTGTATTGATTTCAGGAACTTGAACAAGGCTTCTCAAAAGGATAATTACCCATTGCCTACTATCGATGAGATTCTTCAAAAGGTTAATGGGTCAAAAATGATGTCATTCTTGGATGGTTATTCAGGATATAATCAGATTCTTATTCATCCAAATGACAGAATGAAGACAACCTTCACAACGAAATGGGGTACATTCGCATATAGAAGAATGCCATTCGGATTATTGAATGTGGGTGCCACCTTCCAACGAGCTATGGATTTTGCATTCAAAGGGCTCATTGGTAAGTGTATCATTGTTTACGTAGATGACATTCCTATTTTTTCTAAGAAAAGGGAAAATCATGTCAGGGATTTGAGGAAAGTTCTCCAGAGATGTAGGGAACATGGGATCTCCCTTAATCCAAAAAAATGCATCTTTGGGGTAACGGAAGGTAAGCTATTGGGACATGTCATTTTAAAGGAAGGGATTTCTATTGATCCAGAAAGAATAGCCACTATACTAGCCATCCCTCCACCCAATAGCAAAAAAGAGTTAAGATCCTTCTTTGGTAAAATCAATTTTGTAAGGAAGTTCATTTCAGGATTCGCAGAGATTGCCAAGCCCTTGAATGACATGTTAAAAAAGGATGTTCAGATCAAATGGACAAATGAAAATAGGGATGCTTTCAAAAGCATCAAGGATGCTATCTCTAGGGCCCCTGTTTTAATTAGTCTAGATTATTCAAAGCCTTTTTATGTCTATACGTTTGCTTCAGATCATTCCTTTGCGAGTGTCCTAACTCAAAAGAGTGAAGGTAACATTGAAAATCCCATAGCTTTCTTGAGTGCTCCTTTGAAGGATGCAAAATTGAGATATTCTATTCTAGATAAACAAATGTATGCATTGTTCAAGACCATTAAGAAATTCAGACATTACATAGTTCATAGTAGGGTCATTGTTGTAGTCCCTGACCCTGCTGTTAAGTCTATGTTTTTGCAAAATGAACTAGGTGAAAGATGGGGAAAATGGATTTTGACCCTCCAAGAATTTGATCTAGAAATCCAACCCATGAAAATAGTTCGTGGACAAGGTTTGGTCAAGTCAATCACAGAAATTGATCCATTGATATCATGCCAACATTACGAGGTAGAAGACATAACCAAAGATGAGTGGTATGTTGATATTGTGTATTTCTTGTTGAATGGTAAGTGCCCATCGCATCTCAATTCCACTCAACGTAGAGCTTTGCATTTGAAATCTACAAATTTTCTAATTAAGTCTGGTGTTTTGTACAGGAGGAACCATGAAGGGATTTACCTTCATTGTGTTAATCAAGAAGAGGTGACCCAAGTACTTAAGGATTTCCATGGTAAGTATGGAACTGGACATGGGTCAGCCAATGCAATGACACATCAGATTCTTAGGGTAGGATACTATTGGCCCCATTTGTTCAAAGATGCACATGCTCATGTGAGATCATGCCACACATGTCAAGTGGTGGCCAATAGAGAAAGAAATGTAGCAATGCCATTACAATCTGTGGTAGAGGCAAGACCTTTTGCACAATGGGGACTGGATTTTGTTGGGATTATTAATCCTAACTCATCGGATTCTCATAAATATATCCTTACTACCATAGATTACTGCACGAGGTGGACTGAAGCCATTCCCACTAAGCATGCTACCATAGATGTTGTTATTAAATTTTTAGAGGATAATATTGTGACTCATTTCGGAATGCCCAACTCAATTGTAAGTGATAATGGCTCTACTTTTTCTTCTTTGGAATTTGCAACTTGGGCATATGATAACATGGTAAGCTTGAAATTCTCCTCAAATTATTACCCATAAGGTAACGGTTTAGCGGAATCCTCTAATAAAAATTTGCTATGTGTAATCAAAAAATTACTTGAAAAGAATCCTAGGGATTGGCATAGCAAGCTAAAATTTGCCCTTTGGGCTGATAGGATCAGAACAAAAGAATCAATAGGAACATCTCCGTATCACTTAGTTTATGGACAAGATCCTATTTTTCCCATAAATTTAAGATTACAAACATTGCATTTCATGAAGGAATATATTGGAACTAATGATAAACTTGAAACTAGATTGACACATTTAATGCATCTTGATGAGAAGAGAGATGAAGCTATGCTTCATTTCAAAAAACATCAAGATATAGTAAAAATATGGTTTGATAAGAAGTCTAAAATCAAAACATTCAAAATTGTAGATCTAGTATTATTGTGGGATAAAGGGCATGAAAAGAAAGGAGATCATGAAAAATTTGATTGTTTGTGGTTGGGTCCATATCAAGTTTCTGAAATCCTAGGTAAGAATAGTTTTAGACTAAAAACCTTGGATGGGAAAGATTTGGCTTTGCCCATTAATGGGCTGCATCTAAAGCACTATTTCAAGGCCTGAAAGGTGTATAGTCTTGTATCATATGTATATACATTTTGTGTTTTGGTGTTTATTTGGTTTTGGTTTTGTTTGTGTGTGTTGTTTTCATTTATGTTCAAGTATTGTGTTTATTGCTAGTTTGTGTTAGAGTGTGGTCTATCTATTTTGTGTTGTGGATTATTCCTTAGTTTTGGGGTAAGTTTTTGTAGTCGCTAACTTTTGGTCTCTGGCCTGTGTTGGTTTACCTTTGTTTAGTAGGTTGGAGTACATGAGCTGAAAATAGATGAACCAAAAAAAAAAGAGCTCTATCAGGATTTTGACCTTGTTGTTGGTGTTTCTTTGCTTAGTAGGTTTGAGCACCTGATCTGAAAATAGGTGAACCCGAGAAAAGGGGGATGAGTTATTTGGTGATCATGCTCAGATTTTGGGACTAAAATGGTGGAAAGTGGAACAATGAAATATTAGCCAAAGCTCCACATGGGACTCACACACATTAAATAGTATTTCTAGAATTAAGAAGGATGAAGTCGTCTTGATCTGCAAACCTAGGCAAAAACATAAAATGCTTCACTTGTAGGCTACCTTACCCAGTGATGCTTGAAGCTTTGCAAGGTTGATCTTTTGAAAAGGAAAACTTTATATATGAAAAAAAGAGAGAGAGAGAGAAGAAAAAAGAGAAGAGAGAGAGAGAGAACGAGCATCGAAAAGCTTGATCAAATCAGTCACAAGATCTAGATAAACTCTATCGGGGCTATGGACGCCTGATCGAAAGTAGGGCTCTGTCTAGATATAGCTCGGGTAAAAGGAAAGGCTTTGCAAAGCATTGAGCAAACACAAGGGTGAGTTAGATAAACCTCACCGGGGCTATAGATGCCTGACTGGTAGTGGGGCTCTATCTATAGCCATTTCATTATGAGCGATACTTCATAGCCTAATGCAGAAAGGGATGATGGAATCTGGAGGATTTTCAGAAATGTAGGAATGAATCACTTTTGCACACACTGAGCAAAGGCAGATGGATTAGTTGTTTTCATTCTAAAGTTGTTTACCCCCACCTTCTCGGGACGTTGCTAAATAATTTGTGTTTCACTGATCTTGTGTGTTTTCATTTCAGGTTGGGTTCTTACCGAAATGCTCAGGAGCATTTCCCAATAGAGTCACCATTTGTTGTGGTTGCTCCACAACTAGCCCCAAAATTGGGGACCCACCTTTTTTTTGGATTTTTGGGAATGTTTGGTTGTCTTTGAGAGATCAGTTCAATGGGACTTTAGCCAAGACTGCGTCATACAGTTTCCAAAGGTTCCTTTTGTTTGATTAAAATCATTCTTAAGGTGTCTTGGTGGTCTCGATTTGTTTGACAAAGTTAAAGCTGCTTTAATTTTATTTAATTATGGCCATTTTGTTGCCTTTCTTTTTGGATTGCTATATTTCAACCTTTTTGAAGGTCAATTGATTTGCATTTTTGTATTTTAAAATGAACCATATATAATCAAAATATGTGAATACAATGAAAAAGGAAAGTACCCTTATGTATGTAATGAGTGTAATTGATGGTTCTAATAAACTAGTAAAAGAAATAAAAACTAAAATCAAATATAAGCAATAATAAAATGATTATATATATAATTATATATATATATATAATGATAAAAATATGCACATATATATACTATTATATATTATATACTATATATATAATAATGCATTATATATTATATATTATATGATAGTATATATTATAAACAAAAAAAGGAAAAAATGTTAATGTATTTAAAGCTTTCGTTTATCTTTTTGAAGATATTAGTTTATTTGGTTTTTAGGGTTTTGTTGTCTAATATTAATGTTGTTTTCTTCATATGTGCAGGAAATTGATGACGATGAGGCAGAAGGGAATGTGGGGTCAGTGGTGATGTGGCTAATCAGAAGCGACATCATGGACGAATCACCCATGTAGTGTTGATTCAACAGGGTGACGTGGCATATGACTATCAAGACAACGTGAATTACAGGTGGAAAATTTAGACAATGACACGACCAGGAATAGTGGATGTGACTCACGACGGTGATTGAAATTTTGGACAAAAAACATTAGCAGGCGTACAACGGTGGTATAACCCTAAGTGCGAGACTCAAAGAGCAAATAATATTTGCATTTTATTCCAACATTCACCTAGTATAACCCTTAACGATATTAATACATAGATACAAATCGAAATGAAATACATTAAAGATAAACAGTAAATTCAATAGCCTTAGATGCAATCTCCTTTTGGTTTTGCTCACAAGGTTTGTATTTACCAAAACAAATGCATTTGATTCTTCAAAGTGATATTGTTTACAAAAATTTCCAGCCATTGTACAATGACCTCCTTGGGTATTTAAGGTTTCAATAACCTCATTCGTTTCACCTTTCATCTTCTTTATGATGTCAAAATAAGACAAAATATACAAAAATAAAATTTCTTTGTTTCATATTCCCTTACAATCCCGTTTAACATCATAATAAAATAAACAAAAAATGATGAATCTTAAATCCCCTTTGCTTATAACTCATCTTTTATATTATAATATATGAAATTAAAAAATTTGGCCCTTTACACCCTTATACCTCCATGGGCCTTATATTATAATATAAATTATTATAATGACTAGGCTTCCCTTACATCCATATTAATATAATAGGTATATGGTGTAACCCTATTAATATGAACATAAAAGATTTATAATATAACTTATTTTAAATAGGCCTTTCCATTATAAATCTCAAGCCTAGGGGTTATAATATATAAAAAAAACATAAATATTGCTTCGACATTCTTTCACCTTATGGCTCCCAACTTGGGTGTTGTATTATATATAAAAAATAAATAAATGATTTATGCCTTTCAGCACTAAACACCTTTATATATCCATGCTATATTAAAATGATACAACAATAAAACAAACCTTTGAATCTCCCCTTCTGCTCAATTCGGTTATGCCTTTCATAGTAGTTGCAACACTCGTTCGTGGCTTCAGTCCAACATTCTAGCGGCTTCCTCTCGACACCATTGTGCCCTGCATCAATTCAAACTTTGATAGCAGGGTCAAAAAAAATCCCCTGCATGGCTTCTCCTTGTTATAATGGGACTTGTTAGGTTTAGGGTTTTGCAGAGACACCGCTCCCTGCTGTGTTATGATCTTGGACAGTGGCCCCGACATGATTTGTGCGATTGCTCTGTCATGCTATGGTGGCATATGTATAACCATTCTTCCCGCAAAGTCCCTGCATTGTTTTGACCTGCTACATATATTGCACTGATAAACTATCTGTCATACCATTTCTTCGATAAGGGTCCATTGTGTCTACCTACTCACTACGCGTATATCTCCATCTCTAGTTATCACCTGCGGTGCCATCCTACTTCGCCTACATGTCAAAGCCTCCATTGTGTCATTTCTTGCGTTCTTCCACATCTTGTAAGGATTCATTGTCTAACCCTACGCCTATCATAGTGAAGCTCCATTCTTACCTATGTTACATAAAAATTGGCATTCGTAGACATGGTTCGCTTGACCACACTTCCATTTTCGACATCCCTAAAAGTCGCTCGCGGTCATAGTTATCCAATGCCATTCGTCATAATATGGGATGATGTGGAGGGGTATGTTCTTCGATGATTCCTAATCCTTTATACCATGTTATAAATGTTGCCTTCTGTGTCTACATCAGAATCCATCCATATCAGCTTACCCATCTATGGCTCTACGAGCATTTCCAACTGCTACGTAAATATAAAATATTGAGCCATACCAACGTTGTACGCCTGCTAATGTTTTTTGTCCAAAATCTCAATCACCGTCGTGAGTCACGTCCAATATTCCTGGTCGTGTCATCGTCTAAATTGTCCACCTATAATCCATGTTGTCTCAATAGTCGTGCACCACGTCGCCCTGTTGACTCAACACTACATGGGGAATTCGTCCACACTATCACTTCTAACTAGCCACATCACCGCTGACCCCACATTCCCTTTTGCCTCATCGTCATCAATTTCTTGCACATATGAAGAAAACAACATTAATATTAGACAAAAAAACCCTAAAAACCAAATAAACTAATATCTTCAAAAAGATAAACACAAGCTTTGAATACATTAACATTTTTCCTTTTTTTGTTTATAATATATACTATCATATAATATATAATATATAATGCATTATTATATATATAGTATATAATATATAATAGTATATATATGTGCATATTTTTATCATTATATATATATATTATATACATATAATTATATATATAATCATTTTATTATCACTTTTATTTTATTTTTTATTTCTTTTACTAGTTTATTAGAACCATCAATTACACTCATTACATACAGAAGGGTCCTTTCCTTTTTCATTGTATTCACATATTTTGATTATATATGGTTCATTTTAAAATACAAAAATGCAAATCAATTGACCTTCAAAAAGGTTGAAATATTGCAATCCAAAAAGAAAGGCAACAAAAAGGCCATAATTAAACAAAATTAAAGTAGCTTTAACTTTGTCATACAATCGAGACCATCAAGACACCTTAAGAATGATTCTAATCAAACAAAAGGAACCTTTAGAAACTGGATGACGCACTCTTGGCTAAAGTCCCATTGAACTGATCTCTCAAAGACAACCAAACATTCCCAAAAATCCAAAGAAAAGGTGGGTCCCCAATTTAGGGGTACGTTGTGGAACAACCACAACAAATGGTGACTCTACTGGGAAATGTTCCTGAGTATTTTGGTAAGAACCCAATCTGAAATAAAAAAATACAAGATCAGAGGAACATAAACTATTTAGCAATGTCCCAAGAAGGTGGGGGTAAAAAGTATCAAAATAAAAACAACTAATCCATCTGCCTTTGCTTAGTGTGTGCAAACGTGATTCATTCTTGCATCTCTAAAAATACTCTAGATTCCATCATATCTTTCTACATTAGGCTATGAAGTATCACTCATAATGAAATGGCTATAGATAGAACCCCACTACCAGTTAGGCATATATAGCCCCGATGAGGTTTATCTAACTCACCCTTGTGTTTGCTCAACTATTTGTAAATCCTTTCCTTTTACCTGAGTTATATCTAGACAGAGCCCTATTGTCGGTCAAGCATATCATATATAAAGGAAAAATTTATATATGAAAAAAAAAGAAAAAGAAAAAAAATAATGTTTGACCGATAGTAGGGCTCTATGGATTCTGATGTAGACACAGAAGGCAACATTTCTAACACGGGATAAAGGATGAGGAATCACCTGAGAACATACCCCTCCACATCATCCCATACTATGATGAACAACACTAGACAACTATGATCACGAGCGAATTTTAGGGATGTTGAAAAGGGAAGTGTGGTTAAGCGAACCATGTCTATGAATGTCAGTGTTTATGTAACATAGGTAAGAATAGAGCTTCACGGTGATAGGCATAGGGTTAGATAATGAATCCTGGCAAGATGTGGAAGAATGTGAGAAATGACACGATGGAGGCTTTGACATGTAGTCGAAGTAGGATGGCACCATAGGTGATAGCTAGAGATAGAGATGCACGCGTAGTGAGTAGGTAGACACAATGGACCCTTATCAAAGCAATGGTACGATAGATAGTTTATCAGTGCAATATATGTAGCAGGTCAAAATAGTGCAGGGACTTTGCAGGAAGAACGGTTATATAGAGGCCACCATAGCATGAAAAAGTAGTAGCACAAATCATATCGGGGCCACTGGCCAAGGTCAGAACACAGCAGGGAGCGATGTCTTCACCAAACCCTAAACCTAATAAGTCCCATTATAACAAGGAGAAGCCATGCAGGGGGTTTGTTTTGACCCTGCTGTCAAAGTTTGAATTGATGCAGGGCACAACGGTGTCGAGAGGAAGCCGTTGGAATGTTGGACTGAAGCCATGAACGAGTGCTACAACTATTGTGAAAGGCAAACCCGAATTGAGTAGAAGGGGAGATTCGAAGGTTGGTTTTGCTATTGTATCATTTTAATATAGCATGGATATATAAGGGTGTTGAGTTTTGAAAGTCATAAATCATTTATTTATTTTTTATATATAATACAACACCCAAGTTGGAAGCCATAAGGTGAAAGAATGTCGAAGCAAGATTTATGTTTTTTTTATATATTTCAACTCCTAGGCTTGGGAATTATAAGGGAAAGGCCTATTTAAAAGCAGTTATATTATATATCTTTTATATTCATATTAATAGGGTTACACCATATACCTGTTATATTAATATGGATGTAAGGGAAGCCTAGTCATTATAATCGTTTATATTATAATATAAGGCGCATGGAGGTATAAGGGTGTAAAGGGCCAAATTTTTTAATTATATATATTATAATATAAAATACGAGTTATAGGCAAAGGAGATTTAAGATTCATCATTTTTTTGTTTATTTTATTATGATGTTAAACGGGATTGTAATGGAAGATGAAACAAAAAAATTTTGTTTTTGTATAATTTGTCTTATTTTGACATCATAAAGAAGATGAAAGGTGAAACAAATGAGGTTATTGAAACCTTAAATACCCAAGGAGGTCATTGTACAATGGCTGGAAATTTTTGTAAACAATATCACTTTGAAGAATCAAATGCATTCGTTTTGGTAAATACAAACCTTGTGAGCAAAACCAAAAGGAGATTGCATCTTAGGCTATTGAATTTACTGTTTATCTTTAATGTATTTCATTTCAATTTGTATCTATGTATTAATACCGTTAAGGGTTATACTAGGTGAATGTTGGAATAAAATGCAAATGTTCTTTACCCTTTGAGTTTCGCACTTAGTCTAACTTGATTATGTTTTCTATAGGTCATTTAGATCAAGTTGCCTCTAGATTCATCTCATAACTTCGGATTTTGTAGGGAGGGGATTGTGATACCAAAATCTAATGTCATTTTATTGTTTTCCAATTGTTTTGTAGATTTTTTTTGTTGATTTATTTTTTGCAACTAGTTTAATTTGTTTTCATTTCTGCTCATTATTTTCTCTAATTCTGGTCATTTCCAGAATTTTTGTTTTCGTTCCTTTCCATTTTGGTCATTACCAAAAATTTTTTACTTAGTTTTCTTTCCATTCTGGTCCATTTTCTAGAATTTATGTATCTAATTTCATTTTATTTTGGTCATTCCAGAATTTTTGCTTTTATCTTCAGTCTTTTATTCTAGTCCATTTTCTAGAATTTCATTTTACATTTATGTTCATTTGCTTCCATTCTGATCCTTATCCATAATATTTGCACCTCCAAATTGCACTAAGTTTAATTTCTAGATAAAATCATTCTTAGGAGGGAGGGTACTAACACAAAATTGACATTAATTACAGATAAAACAAATGAACATTAACATGCTGACTTGCTAACAAGTACTAACACCAAATTTTGACTTAGCTTTAGTAGAACGCTCATAATGAAGATAAAATGAATCTACTAATTGTAAAAATGAATCTCATATTAAAGTCATGGAGTCTAAAATTAAGTGGACTATTCCAACACTTTTGCATTTCACACCTTTAACTTGAAAATAAAAGAGATTGACTAATTGGGTTTCAGGGTAAATCAGATTAATAGCAAGAGCATTAAAAGCAACCACTTTCACAAAAGCAAAGTTCACGTGCACTTCAAGGATTAAAGTGTCATGATCACTAAGTATTATATGAATTGAATCATAAAGACCCCCTATTAACTGTAAGTTGCAATCTGTGAGACTATTCTGGCATACGTTTTATCTCAATCATCATCAATTACATGTATATATGCAAAATGTTTGTCTATCAAAACCTTGGAGAAATTGATATTTGTATTTAATGTCTTTGCAAGAGGGAGTTTTCATTTAATAATTTTATTGTGGTGACTATTTTGCAATAGGGAAAAATATTCACTCAACATGTCCCCATGTGACCATCACTCTAACCTAAACTTGGTTAATCCCTAACCTTGGTCAAAATACACCTCATAATCAAACCTAACCCATGGTCAACCTAACTCATGACCATCTCACCTAGTCTACTCTTTGACTAGCCTAGCCTCCACCTCACCCACTTGACCTCAACTAAACCTATGGTCAACCTAATCAAGGTTAACTTTAACCCTTGCTCCACACATCTTCCCATGTGCATTTAACACCATAAACCATTTGGAGACTTTTTTCTTTCAAAGCATAGGATGCATAGTGAGTCATCTTACACCTCACTCAAAAGTCAACATATACCTAAGGTCAACCTAAACCTAGCAATACTTAATCCTTGCTCTATTTCAAATCCCAATATGCATTTAACACCATAAATGACTTTTGAAGAGTTTTGTATTTCAAAGCATGGGAGGCATGGTGAGTCATCTTCCACCTCATCCAAGTCAACACTAAAATCACAGTTAATCCTACTATGGTTAGGACTTAACCCTTGCTCCACTTCACATTTTTCTAGGTATTAAACATCATAAATGCAATTTGAAGACTTTAAGCATTAGTCCATTTATGAGACATGCCACCCTATTCCACCTAAAAGGACACCTCAACCTCCCCAACCTTGGAAAATTCTATAAATAGGTTGCCATTTCCTCCATTTACATCAACACTCATTCACATACCCAAACTCGACTAAAATTAGCCTAGACTACTAAGTGCACTAAACCATTACTCACCATCACCCACTATCAATCCCCATTGAGACACATATGAATTTGTCAACATCCCATTTTGTCTTGTAGGTTGTTATCAAATTTGTAGGTTCAAGAGATGGCTCAACGAGGATTAAAAGTTCTAACTGCATCAACAAGACCTCTATATCACCAAATTTAGTTTTTGGAAAACACAGTGAGATTCACATAGATAGGTATAAATTAAAGCATTCACACCCTAGGGTGCAACTCTACAAAAAATATAGTTTTTCCACCCAAAACTCTATCAAAGTTCACAAAACCAGGTAAGAATCCATATTTTACCAAAATTTTGTTATTTCATTACTTTTTATCATGTTTTAACTTAGATTAAGAGTCTTTTTGTCTGGTTTTACAAGGGGACTAATTTAGATAGGCCCCCAAACATATCTAACAATTTTTATAGGGTTATGCAGGTTTAGAGGACCTGCATAGCTAATAGTGGTCCATAAGCAAGAAGACCACTCACATTGAGGAATACAAGGAGAACATTTGTAGTTGTTTGAACATCTTCATTGAAAGAGGGCTTCCCTTGAGGAAGACCCATTTTGTAGCCTCCAAAAGGAGAATTTGTAAAAGGATAACACTTGTAACCCTTTTCATTATCAATTTCAAAGCAACAAATTTTCTAGTAATTTAGTGCTATATACCAAAATGATCTGCTCAATGGGATGATCATAATGGACTACATCAAAAAATGATATTTTTTACTAACTAGGTGTTTTAATGGCTATATAGTGTTTTTGCACTTTTAGTGTTCTAATGGTTACATAGGGCATTTTTGCATTGATAGCCTACCACCTGACAACTACCACTAACTATTACTACATCCTATAATTACCAATTATCTAGGCTGCACTATTAAAATGCCATCCTAACTACATATCTAACAACTACCATTGTCTATTACCCTACCATCAATCTATGATGGGAGGTACCTTCTTAGTATGCTCAGGTCTAGGTTTTGTTTTAGATAGGGTTGAAAGGTCACTATTGATAATTTAACAAGGAAAATCTAGACCAATGTGTGTTAGGTTCTATAGGCTCTCTAATATACTCTCTTGGTCATGAGTAGTGGCCAAACCAATATCTTAAAACTCTAACTATGAAGGGTTCCACCATGCCCATATCTACACTATCTATTTTTGAGTGTACTATGAGATTAACTTCTTGGTATATTATTTACCAATGCATCACACAACTTAATTGATCAATGTCTTCCTAGGGCTAAATATTTCTCCTAATCCTAGGGGGCTCCCTATATACCTAAGGGTATGTGGGAGCTCACCATTGTATACAGGTGTTGTCTAAGGCCTGGGTATTGAAGTCTGATCATCCCTCACTTCACTAGACACTTTATGGGAAATCTAGGTTAGACAATAACAATAATTACTCTATTATATTTTAATAACCTTGATAGAGGGTTTTTAATATATTTCGTTAAAACAAAAATAATGGTGCTATATTTTTTTGTTGGGTATTTTAGTGAAAAAGTGAAGGAAGGAGAATATAACCAAATAAATACTAGATGAAAAAATAATAATTGTTGTGGCTATAGTAGAATACAAAGCTAAAAAGTACTCTTATACCACTTGTTAGGAACCTTCCAATTAAAATAAGCACATCCACACAAATATTTTAACAATTAATAAAATACAAAAACTGTGTAAAGGGGGAAAATTGCCCTATCGCATACAATTCCCAAAAAAAGGTTGGATCCACAAGGAGGGAACCTTTTGTGGGGTGAACCATGGGGGTATGTTGTACTCTACACTCGGTGCTAGGGGGAGGGGTTCACCAGGAACGGTTTAAGGACTCGCTCCAAGTCCTCAGGATATTCGGGATAGTTTGATGTATTCAATTTCAAGACAAACACCTAAGTTTGGCCTTTCTAGATCTAAGCTAGAAAAGATAAAGGACAATGCAGAAAATAGAATAATGCAGCTGAAAATAGAATGCAAGCATACAAGAGCTATCCTAAAAATGATTCTTTATTTTGGATGCTCACTAACCTAGGGTTTTATTTTGAAAAACCTTTAAAGCAGAGATATACAAAATAAATGCACAAAAATTATCCCTAGATGCAAACTAAATGCCTTTCACTTTCAGATGCCTAGGAATCAATAATTAAATCAGATTTTCAACCAATAGAATGAGTAGAGCACTTATCTAGACCGGTGGTTGACTTAGCTTTTTCTGCCTCTTGTCCAATGATATCAAGAATACCTATTTCTGCAAGATCACTCATGAAACACTAAAAAATAGAATTAGCATTAGGGGGCCTGCTTAGGCCATTGTGTAACAGATCTTGGAGGTGCAATAGTCAAGCCCCCTAGGTCCTTTTAGATGACATTTTAATACAAAAGTGAAAATTGACCTTTGGAGAATTAATCATAAAATAGAAATACAGTAGCATAGAACAGAAAACAAAGTGCAACAGTATGATCTAGAAACAGAATGGAATGCAATAGTGAAAGCAGAATCTAGAAATTTCCCCTAGATGTGCCCTAGGGCAAAATCGTGCCTCACTTGGAGCGAGCATGATAACGCAACAAAAAAGTTACGCCCTACCTAGATGGGGCATGATTTCACTTTTGTAGATAAATTTACCCTAATTAGGGTAGGCAAAGTCATGCCTCACTAATTCCAGGTATGATATCATTATAGACTAAAGAAAAATAAAAAGTGAATGTAGAAGATAAAATAAATGCAATAAACAAAGTAATCAAACCCTAATGGACATCATAGAAGCAAGCAGAGAAGATTGAAGTATCCAAGCGGGCACTCTATCTCTTCGAACTACACCACGGATCCACCAAGTCACACAACAAATCAATCCAATCCATGCAATAGAAGATCAATCTAAAATTTACACTTTGGGGTTAGCTTGTAGTAGAGAAAACAAAGGAAGAAGAATGAACTATCATAAATATTTTGAGCTTAATCAATAATCAAAAATTCACACTAAGATCGCACATCAAAACTTCACATATCACATCTTATTGATTTAGCAAGAATATCTTTCCTTTTATAGATGAAATTGGAGGGAAAAAGGTAGGCAAAATAAACTCACAATCGATGCCAAAATACATTGGAGGGTTTAAACCTGGGTCTAAGCAGGCTCAAAATAATAAAATAAAATAAAATTAAAAAATTAGGTTAAACAACGAAGTCGTGCCCCATCCTAATGGGGCATGATATCACTGGCACGAAGTCGCGCCTCGTAAATATGGGGCATAATTTCGCTAAAATATAAACAAATTAAAAAAGGGAGGCAAAGAGGTCTTCCCTTGCTCTTGGCAGGGGTTGAGGGCCTCTTAGGGGCACTAAGGAAGATTGCCCACTCAAAGTGGGTCAATTTTTTATGTCTACATTTTACCCCCTCTTTGATGCATTTATGGCCTATTAAATGCGTCAAAGAAAGGATGTAGGCACATACTAGAAAAAAACAAGCAAAAAATGGGGTGGTCGGGTTAGAAGAAAGGGGTGGTGCAAAAAATGGTGTCATTTTAGACACTTTTTAATTTACATGTAAATCGAGGCATTAGGGACATTAATGCCTCTATAGGCCAGGGTGCCCCCTCGAGTTTTTATGAAAAATTGATGTTTCATAAAAACTCGAAAGAACTGACATAGAAGAAAGGAGAGAGAGAAAGAGTGACAATCGAGCGAAGAAAAAGGGGAGAGAGAAAAACAAAAAATAGGGTTAAAAAGGAAAACAGGGGTAAAACCCTAATTCATTTTTACTACAAGGAGGAGAAAAATAGAGCTCTGGGAGAAAAAGCAATGGTGCTTCCAGTTCATCGAGCGATGACTACGAGAGGTGAGGCCAGGGCTCGAGAATAGGTAAGGATTGTCTTCGTCCCTCCTTTCACTTTATTTTCTTCTCATTTTACATAATTTAATTAGGGTTTTAGGATTTTTTAGGAAAAATCATCGTAAAAGCCAAAAATTTTTGCACCACGACCCGATTGTGACTTTGCAGCCCAAGCATGATTTTGCCTTAGGTGAAATGCAGCAAAATTGTTCCTGGGAGAAACTAGGTGCAACTTCGCTAAGTCATGCCAGGAAAATAGATGGTGCGACTTTGCGAAAGTAAAGTCGCGCACCCTAAAAATGGGGTGCAACTTCGTAAAAATATAGGAAAGGAAAAAGAAAATAAAATAGAAAAAAAGAAAAATAAACAAGTAAATCCCAAAGTGCTAATTGCGAATTGAAATTTCCTTATGCTGAATTAAAATTTTTAATTAATTTGATTTTATGATGGAACTAATTAAATTTTATGTTGTTTATTGAGTGCAGCTAGGTATTCTTGAGAGTCGAGAGTGGCGAGCAAGGGCTCTGGTAGAGCTAGATGCTCTAGGATAGGTAGAGAGGGCTAGACTAGAGGTGGTTGGGCTAGACCACGTGGCGAGGATGCCACGGATCGAGATGGATAGGGCTATGTTGACCACCCTGGTAGAGCGATGGTATCCGAAGACTTCTACATTCTGACTACCAACAAGGGAGATGACCATCACACTAGAGGATGTGTGGTGGATCTTGAGGATCCCCATTAGGGGGAACGAGGTTTACAAGGCCCATGGGAAGGTAGCTACTCTACAATGGTTTTCCATAGGTTTCACCCACTAGGTGCGAGAGGGCACCATAGTAGTGGATGACCTGGTCGACCGCTATGGAGTGGACCCTCTGATCATGGTACTCTCAGGGGTGGTGGCTGGTCTCTTGACCTACCACACTAGTAGATGATACTTGCCATGGGCACTGGAAGGAGTAGTGGCAGACATGCGATAGCAAGGAGTCCACTTTGCATGGGGTCCTTATGTGTTGGTTCGCTTATATAGGATATTGTACAACATCATGTATAAGTGGTGTATAGGATTGGTGTGTACGATATTGCTCTAGGTGTGGTGCTAGGAGCACATTGTGGTGCATAGACCGTTAGCACTACCAGGACCATCACCCGACCTAGAGCGGCCAACAACATACAGATGGTCTAGATCCCTAGAGAGGACCATGAGGGCCTATGTAGGGAACCTACCACTAGTGAGGTGGGTGATCGATGAGTTGCGAGAGATACAACTCATCTGGTGACCATGGAGGCTTCACCCTAGCTGGGTAGATGATGGGATAGATCTAGAGAGGGTGAGGAGGATCAGATGGCTACGATCAGAGAGGGGAGAGCCAGAGGTGCTCAAATTTGATCGAGTCCTATGGTAGTTTAGGATCTTACAGGGAATCTTAGACCTAGGGGACTACTAGTACCGGAGGGTGACCCGAGATCCAGAAAGGGTTGGAGGTGAGCCAAAACTCACCAGATGGGTCGAGGAGGATCAAGATGATCCTCCTTACATTGACCTAGGGGTAGATGATGTAGGGGTGGCCATCGGGTACAGGCGATGGTACAGAGGAGTTGCACCCCAGAGGATCTCCCACCTATACCAATATAGAGGTGCTAGGTGATGGACCTAGGCATGCAACGAGTATTCTGAGAGGTAGCTCATAGGGCCATAGAGAGGGCACAATAGGCTCCTACTATGCCTAGATAGAGGCTAACATGGGTTCAGATCCAGGTGGTAGAGGAGACCATCCCAGGAGTAGGGACCAGAGAGGGAGAGATGGGAGATACCCCCACATAGGTAGAGGGGCCATGGGTTAGAGACCCTAGAGAGGCATCCACATCAATAATGATAGGAGGCCAAATCTAGGAGATAGAGGAGTTGTAGGTACAACTAGCTTCTCTACAGATACATATGTCCCAACTACAGACTGAGAGGGACACTGCACTGGTAGAGGTTACCCGACTATAGGGAGAGGCGACCTAGATGGATGGAGAGTGCCAATGGGCCAAGGCTAAGGGGATGGCTACCATTAGGAGTAGCCAGGTAGGGGATGCGATGCAACTCCTTCAAGTAGAGTTGTAGTGTACCGATGATAGGTTGGAGATAGCCATCTAGAGGGCCATGTTCTTTGAGATGGCTTACTACGCAACTATCCCTCTAGAGTGGAGGATGGAGCTTCCTCCATCCCTTCAATTAGTGAGTAGGTCATGATCCCGATCATGGGCATCCATGACATCTTAGTAGTCGATGGCACAACTGAGATTACCTCCACCCTAAGGAGGGCTAGAGGGAGCTGGCTCTTAGAGCTAGGATAGGCTAGGCTAGGGATCGGGATGATGCACCAATTTTTTATTATGGTGTGCATCCCTAGGTTGAGTGTACCGAGTCTAGATTATGGTACACCAACCTCACATGATGTACTCTCTTCCCTACGAGTAATACATAGCTATAAATTTTATTATGATTTTATGTGTTTTATGTGTAATTTTTTAATGCATGTTTTTATATGTTTTGCTTATTTATTTTAAGTGTTTTTATGAATGCAAACTATCCTAATGCACACTATATGAAGGATGAAATGAATGCAAATAGAAGAAGAACAAGGAGAAGAAGGAAGGAGAAATAAGACTAAGCAAGAGAAAGATAGAAGAAGGAGAAAAATAAGGAGAGAAGGAAGAAGAAAGAAAAGAAAAAGAAAAAGAAGAAGAGAAGGAAGAGAAGAAGAAGAAAAGGAAGAGAAGAAAGAAAGAAAAGGAAGAGAAGAAGAAGAGAAAATAGGGAGGTCCAAAGGTCAACCATCAAAAAAGGAGAAGAATGAATGATCCAAAGTATAAGGCTAGCATAGGTTGTCATGAACCAGTGTAGCCAGACACTGTGGATCAGATAGATGAGGTAGCTAGACCCGCTATGGGTATAGCACTTGCATCAATGTGAACAAGTGTGTGGAGGTTTGACCCACTATGGGTGGTTGCTCCCTTATTGACTATTATGAGGTGATTACCCGCTAGGATGTATGCCGAGGTCTACTAAAAATGACCAAGGAGCTTATCCTATAATGGGGTGTTGAGCCTACTGAGTCAAAAGAGAGTATGACCTGATAGAAGATCATGAATAGTGCAATACCCACTAGGATGTATGAGTATCCCATATGGGGTGTAATATGTGTAAAAATATTATGCAAGTGCTATCCCAGAGTGGGACTATGAGAAATATTTTGTACAACATCATGAAGAAATCGAGAAAAGGAGAATAAGTGACCAGAAGAATAAAAGGAGGGAAATAATCCCTAGGGGGGATCTTGCTAGGCATCAGAGTCCTAGTGAAAAGTGCAATGCATGTGAGCTATGACCTAACTAGGTATCATCACATGCCATTGTCGCAAGATTCCCAAAATCTATATGAGCAAGCAATCATGAACAATCAATCATGCATTTATGATAGGCAAACATGCAAGGAGTTTGGTTTAGATGTCAAGCAACCATGCAAAGATGACAAGCAATAATGCAATATGAGCAAGCAAGCGGATGCAAATAGAAAATGCAAATGCAACTATATGAAAGTTTTTTTTTTTTGTTAAGAATTGAAATCAATGCAAAACCTGAATGCACCATTCATCTTATTAAAATAAATTAACGTGCCATGAGGTGTCGGATCGAAGATATCCCCAAGGAGTGCATTTTCTCGATGATGAAAATCATGGGAAAGTTCTTCCAAGGCCCTTCTTTTGACATCCATGGCACGATAATCACTACATTTTCTAACAGCACCATTCCTTTTAACATAAAAGATATTATACAAAGATTCCTCATTCTCTAACATAGAAGGAAAGTTATCTTTAGAATAGACATAGCCAACCATATTACAAGACATTATATTTGAAGGAAAAGAAAATTTAACACTTTTATTATCATCTATTGACAACTTTTGATATTCCATATATTCTGCATAAGTCATAAGATGGTCATCATCCTCAAAAGGCAAAGGTTCATTTTTATTAGGTATAAAACCTATACCACATCTCCCAGGCCAAATCTCAACATCCAAGGGCTCTTGAATACCCTTATGTTGTGGTCCCAATCCTTTACCTGCATATCCCATACCAGACAGGATCTGCTTAGGAAGGGGATAGTCATTAGTGAGATAGCATTGAGCAAAAGAGTGCTCATTGAGAGATGGGTTGCTACCATGAAGATTTTCTTCAGAAGCCATACCTCCGAAGATAAAAGCACACGTGCCAATGTGTACAACATCACCCTTCTTATGAGGTAAGCCCATAGTTCGAGGTGAAGGTGGTAGCTTGGCTAGATCCAGAAGAGGCTCTTGAAGAAACTGATTATCATGATCCGAGGAGAAAGTATGGGTCCTATGTTCCTCACTCACTTTTAAACTTTGAAAATATTTAGACATTTGAGATGAGGAACATGGGGAAGTGGTTGAAGAAATAGAAGGACAAGAATAAGAATCGATTTGAGCTAACTCTATATTTGAACAGAATTCAAATGGTCGAGGGTCACCCGGAATGGTGATAACTTGATTCTTGAATTCAAACTTGAGACATTGATGAAAAGTAGAAGGGATGACCTTCATAGCATGGATCCAAGGTCACCCAAGAAGAAGATTAAAATATGTAGGACAATGTACCACATAAAACAAAGTATCCAATATCCTTGGCCCTACTTTTAAGGGGAGAGATATGACACCACAGGCCTCTTGGGACTCATTGTTGAAAGCTTTAATAATGATATCAGTTTTTGTTAAATCTTCCTCTTTTAATCCAAATTTTTGAAAGAATTGATATGTACACAAATTGAGGGATGACCCATTATCAATAAAAACTTGCTTGATAAGGGTATCCCCAATAAGTGTGGTGATGTAAAGTGATGAATCTCCATGTAAGTTTGAGGAAGGTTTATCATCATCTGAGAATGAGACATGATGTATCCCAAAAGAACCTACAAGTGTCAACTATGGCATCAGGAGGGATGTCTGGGGAAATAGATTGTTGTTGTAAAAACTTCATCAAAGCATTTATGTGATCGGGAGAAGTCTGCAAAAGTTCTAACACTGATATCTTTGTTGGAGTACTAGCTAACTGCTTCTGAAGATCAAATGAAACCTGTGACTGTGGTCTCAATACTATAGGTGGAATCCTTGTAGCTGAATCTCTTCTTTGATTCTCCTTTAAAACTATACTAGGTTGAGATACTAAACTTTGTCCTTGCTGATGTTGTTGATTCTGAGCTTGTTTTCTTGTAGTTACCCCAACCATACCAACCACATTGCTATGGCATAGGGAATCATCTTGATGAGCCACTTGATTGGCTGCTTGTTGCTCATGCTTAGGTAGAGGATCCTTAAATATCCCCATATCTTGATTTGTTGTTGGAACTTGTTGAGTAGGAGTTTGACTACTCATTGATTGGAGATTTCCTAAATCAATGCATCCCACATCAATTAAATCTTGAACCACATGCTTCAATTTCTTACAAGTGTTCATCCAATGTCCTTCTACTCTATGATAAGTGCAATATTGACCTGCCTTATACCAATGAGTTGTAGTATCTGGCTGTCTTACTGGAGGTAATTCTATTGCTTTAGCATCCAATAGTTGCTTTAAAACTACTTCCATAGGGATATTAAGTCTTGTGAAATTCCTTTGAGGAGGTTTCTGAAGTACAATATTTTGTAGGTTGTTAGTGACATTGTTAATAGGCCTACTATCACTATTACCTCCTATATGCTTATTCTTAGGTTGAGACTTAGTTGGCTTATCTTCTTTAACCTTGAGTTGACCTCTCCTAATGAGAGCTTGTTCCACTTTTCTTGCTAACTCAATTGCTTGGTCTAAAGATGTGATAGTAGTAGTTTCTAAAGCATAAGATAATTGTTCTTGTAAATTACCAATGAATATATCAAGCATATCTTTTTGAGACACAGGTTGTCTTAATCGACCAACTAAACTTCTCCAATGAGCTAAGAATTCTGAAAAAATTTCTTCTTTACTTTGCTTTAAATCATATAAATCTCTCATTGTTACTTCCTTTTCAATATAAGCACTAAACTGATGAACAAACATCTTTGCAGTCTTCTCAAAACTTTTCAAAGAATAGTTGGGCAACCGATAATACCATTCTAATGCCATTCCAACAAGACTCTTTGGAAATATTTTTAATAAGAGCATATCATCATAAATAAGATCATGACAAGCTATCATGAATCCTCTCAAATGCTCTATTGGATCTTCAGTCCCTTTATAGATTGGCAATACTAGCATAGAAAAATGCTTAGGATAAGGTCTAGCAGCAACAATAGGATCCAATGGCTGACTACACATTTCTTTATAGTTGTATGTAAACCCTGATGGTTGAATCATATCCATCCTTGAAACCAATTGATTCACAACACTTGTCAAATTCTGCATTTCTGGATTACTATGTATGTTTCCTAGACTTCCCAAAGGAGGAATGTATGTATGTTGAAACCCTGATGTTGGATTCAAGCTTTGGATACCTTGGTTGTATGTGGCATTTTGAGGATAACTCACATTTGGTGGAACAGAAGCAATAGTGTTGATATTAGAGGATACAGGAGGAAATTGAGAATAAATTTTTTGGCCACTACTAGTTAGAGGGACTTGCAGATTCCCTCCAATATTGGTGGTATTAGTATTGGCACAAGTCACTTGGTTCTTAAAATTGTTTTGATGCAAGGATTGAGATGTAGGAATATCATGATGAAGCAAAGGAGACCTATTGGGAGGGGAAGGAGTAGCATCCTCTTTTTCAAGATGAGCTTCTCGCTCCACATATTCCAATAGTTTTTCCTTATGAGCTTTCATGAATTCCCAAATGTGATCAAATGATGAAAAGACATAACTCCCATTAGGTCCAACAAAAGGATCAGGATTAGTTTTAGTTTCCATGTCTACCTCTTCTTGCTCTTCTAGATCTACATTAGGGTTTTCCCTATCAATATGATCATCTTCCAAAGGAACATAATCAGATTCTAATTGTTTCCTCTAACTTCTAAGGAAAGGAGCCATTAGAAGTAGTGAAAAACAAATAGGGAAAAACACTAACAAACAAATTCTTAATTACTTAAAAATTTTCCAAACAAAATTAATGATCTTGCTTAGTGTTTAAAAGAAAAGGAGGTGTTCACATCAGGTTCACCAAATATGTAGAGGGGGAAAACTACCCTACCACATACAATTCCCAAACAAAAGGTTGGATCCGCAAGGAGGGAACCTTTTGTGGGGTGAACCATGGGGGTATGTTGTACTCTACACTCGGTGCTAGGGGGAGGGGTTCACCAAGAATGGTTTAAGGACTCGCTCCAAGTCCTCAGGATATTCGAGATAGTTTGATGTATTCAATTTCAAGACAAACACCTAAGTTTGGCCTTTCTAGATCTAAGCTAGAAAAGATAAAGGACAATGCAGAAAATAGAATAATGCAATTGAAAATAGAATGCAAGCATACAAGAGCTATCCTAGAATGATTCTTTATTTTGGATGCTCACTAACCTAGGGTTTTATTTTAAAAAACCTTTAAAGTAGAGATATACAAAATAAATGCACAAAAATTATCCCTAGATGCAAACTAAATGCCTTTCACTTTCATATGCCTAAGAATCAATAATTAAATTAGATTTTCAACCAATAGAATGAGTAGAGCACTTATCTAGACCGGTGGTTGATTTAGATTTTTCTGCCTCTTGTCCAATGATATCAAGAATACCTATTTCTGCAAGATCACTCATGAAACACTAAAAAATAGAATTAGCATTAGGGGGCCTGCTTAGGCCATTGTGTAACAGATCTTGGAGGCGTAGCAATCAAGCCCCCTAGGTCCTTTTAGATGACCTTTTAATACAAAAGAGAAAATTGACCTTTGGAGAATTAATCATAAAATAGAAATACAGTAATAGAGAACAGAAAATAAAGTGCAACAATATGATCTAGAAACAAAATGGAATGCAACAGTGAAAGCAGAATCTAGAAATTGCCCTCGATGTGCCCTAGGGAAAAATCATGCCTCGCTTAGAGCGGGTGTGATAATGCAATAACAAAGTCATGCCCTACCTGGATGGGGCATGATTTCGCTTCTGTAGATTAATTTACCCTAATTAGGGTAGGCAAAGTCATGCCTCGCTAATGTCGGGCATGATATCATTGCAGATCAATGAAAAATAAAAAGTGAGTGTAGAAGATGAAATAAATGCTAGAAACAAAGTAAGCAAACCCTAATGGACATCGCAGAAGTAGGCAAAGAATATTGAAGTATCCGAGTGGGCACTCTATCTCTCCGAACTACACCATGGATCCACCAAGTCACATAACAAATCAATCCAATCCATGCAATAGAAGATCAATCCAAAATTTGCACTTTGAGGGTTAGCTTATAGTAGAGAAAACAAAGGAAGAAGAATGAACTATCATAAATATTTTGAGCTTAATCAATAATCAAAAATTTGCACTAAGATCGCACATCAAAACTTTGCATATCGCATCTTATTGATTTAGCAAGAATATCTTTCCTTTTATAGATGAAATTGGAGGAAAAAGGTGGGCAAAAATAAACTCACAACCAATGCCAAAACATGTTGGAGGGTTTAAACCTGGGTCTAAGTGGGCTCAAAATAATAAAATAAAATTAAATTAAAAAATTAGGTTAAACAGCGAAGTCGCGCCCCATCCTGACGGGGCACGATATCATTGGCGCGAAGTCGCGCCTCGTAAATACGGGGTGCGATTTCACTAAAAGATAAACAAATTAAAAAAGGGAGGCAAAGAGGTCTTCCCTTGCTCTTGGCAGGGGTTGAGGGCCTCTTAGGGGCACTAAGGAAGATTGCCCACTCAAAGTGGGTCAATTTTCCATGTCTACAAACTGAAATAGCAATAATATTGTAATACATAATGGAAATGCAACAACTTTATTAATCAAAAATAGAGTTCATAATACATAATCATAGGCCTCTATGAGGGGGCAACCTCTTTGGAAGCATAACTCCATTACAATATTAGAAAATGACTTATTACATTTCATTTATGCACTTGCCTTTATAAAGACTCCTATCAACCCTAACCTAAATGCTCAAGTGTCAATGTCACATGCAAGTGGGGACTATAACTAGTGTATCAATGACACCTGCTTACAAAGAAATCCTTATATGTGTATGCAACTTCCCTGTATAGTTGGAATTTTCCAATTTTAGGATTTATGTCTAGCAATAGTGATAAAGAGGATAATTGAATAAAGTGGTAGTATCCCAAAAAATATTGACCTTATATCTCCTTGATGATTTGAAGGGTCGATGACCAAACATCATTATGGAAGCTTTGTTAAGCTATAGGCATAGTATTTCAATGTGATAACTTTACCTATAAATGCAAGCCAAAGGAGTCGTTAATACCAAATGCTGCTAGTGTGCCTAAGGATATATTTTATAGGAATTGAAATCATGAATTTTAAAACATATTTCTCAAATTTAAGGAAAATTCCACAATTTTTGAAGGTGTTAGTCATAGCTAAAATTGCACCTTTACAATTTTTTACAAACCTCTTAATTTTTTATATATTCTCTATAGTCTCATTGTCAATTAATTACCCTCCAAAACTGTATTAAAGGATTTTTTCCTAGAGTAGTAAAAAAATGTCGCCTTTTAAAAATATAGGTTTCATGTAAAATTAAAATTTACATGAAAAAATAAATTTAAAATTTGCTTTCTAATATGATTTTCATGCATTAAAAAATGGTTTTGATCCCTTAAAATGCATACACTAGTTAAGGCATAAAAATGTGTCCCTTTGTCCACTTGCACAACCTTCACAATTGATGCCTTTGGAATTCATTTTTAGGTCAAAATGATGGCTCCTCACTAACCCCAAAGCATGCTTTAAGGTCTATGAACTATTGTAGAATATTACATTGTTTGGTGCATGCTAATGTACCCCCATGGTACCTTTATGGAAAAAATGTAAATATGTAATAGATTAGGGTTTGAATCTATAGTTTAGGTGAATGATTTATATTTCCCCTTTATGTAAATATTGTTGGAATATATTATATTATTTGGTACATGCTAATGTACCACCTTGGGTACATCATTAGATTAGGAGTGTATCTTAGTTTAGAGTGTGAGTAAATATTTTATGTAATGTAATAATGTGTAGGAAATGCACAAGTGTCATGTAGTTAAGTGTGCAAGTGTGATGAGTGTAAATGTGCACAAGTGTCCTTCATGTAAGTGTGCACATGTGTCCTTATATTAGGAAGAGTTAGTGAAGAGTCAAGTTACAAGTGTACATCAAAGATAGATTCATATGTGTGCAAGTGATAGCCAAGAGTCACAAGGTATGGAAGAGTCTTAGTCATCCAATATTTTTCATAGAAAGGCTATATATACAAGTTAAAAGCTAGAGTTATGTGATATCAATGTGAAAATGTTATCAATGTAAGGAGTTATATGAAGAGTAACATAAAGTGTGATGCTATTATAGATACTATTGTGATATATTGTATACTCCTTGAGAGTTTTTGTAACATAAGTTAGTGGAATACAAGTTGCATACATTTGAGCAATTAATGTGTGAATTCATTTATATTCAACATATTGATTTGCTTTATTATTCCTGTTACAATTTATATATTTATTTGATATTGCATTTCATTTCATTCTTGTAATTAATTCTTGTGGTAATTTTATTAAGTATTGAGCTTCAAAAGCTACCAAGTGTCTATGTGTAAGATATGCACAAGTGTCATGTAAGTAAGAGTGCAAGTGTGTAATGTGTAGGATATGCACAAGTGTCATGTATGTAAGAGTGCAAGTGTGTAATGAGAGAAAGTGCACGTGTCATGTATGTAAGTATGCAAATATGTAATGTGAGGATATGCACAAGTATCAAATTATAAGTGCATGTAGGAGAATAAGTGTTATGTAGAAGAGTGAAAGTGTCATATAGTTAGGTGTGTATGTAAGTAGAGAGTGAAGAATCTTGTATACAAGTGGCAAGATGAGAAGCCAAAATGACATAAGAGTCTTGTCTTATGTAAAGAATAGGAAAGGTTGCAACTCACAAATATTGGAGGAGTGCAATAGTAAAGTATTGAAGAGTCACCTTTCCATATCTATATTGTGGAGATAAAGCTCCATATATTGTATTGGAAAATAGTACAAAAGAAGATCACCAACAAGCATTGATAATAAAGCTTGTATATTTTGAGTAATTTTATTGCAAGTATTCTTCATGCTATTACATGAATGATTTTGGCCATTTACTTTCATATTTGATGTTATTTTTAATGTTATTATAAATTATATTGGCCAAAATATATTTTGATTGCTCTTATATTAATTTTTTACTTGATTAATTGTAAGCTTTCTGAATAGATTTGTTCACAGAAATATTCAACCAGGATCTAAAGATAAATCAAAGTAATTCTACTAACAATGAAACTTAATAACAACAAAATATTACAGATAATATCTCACAAAATATAACATAAATGAATATAATATACATAGATTTAATTAATGATACAAATTGGTTACAATGCATGGAGCGTTGCCTTCAATATATCCTTTTTCATGACTTTTTAGTTCTCTAACTATTGCTCTCCTCTTTCATCCGAGAGATGCAACCTTTCATATTCCTCTAATAAAGACAAAGCTATCAACTTGCCACATATCATGTGACTCTTCATACTCTCTTGACACTTTGCACTCTTTCTCATTTAACCACATACATTATATAAAATATAAATCACCCATAAAACTAATATTGCAAGGGGGACCAAATAATGTAATATCTCCAAAACCCTCCTATATTACATTATTTGGTAGGAAGGCTTTTTGCCTTCAATCTATGATTCTTCTTTTTCTTCAATATTTATCTTTGAATCTATCATGGTTGGATAAATAATCTATATCCACCTATGGATCAATGTATTTGAGTTCCCTCTAGGTTTCTATCTTTGGGTCACTATCTCTAGGTCACTGCCAATGGTTCTGTCTCTAGGTCATTGCCTTTGGGTCTCTACCTCTAGGTCACTACCTCTGGGTCACTTCCACTGGATCACTGCTTTGGGATCACTACCTCTGGAACTCTACCTTTGGGTCACTTTTGGATAATCATTATCTTTGGGTCATCCACTATAAAATCATCATATCTATAGAGTCATCACTATAGATGCCATCTTCCAAGCTATGCTCAGGTCTTCTTTATCTCTATATTCTATGGAACCTCTTTCCATGGGTCTCCTTAATTTGTTTTTCAATTTCTTATAGACTTCCTTCTATTCTGAATATATTCTTGGAATATGTAAATTCAATCTATCTTATACTTCTCTTTCTCAAAATTTTGAAACTTATTCTTTATTGGTTGTTCTTCAACCTAGTGATATTAATCCTTTTCTTCACTAGTTTTCCTTTAATCTAGTGGTAATACTTTTCTTTCGCAACTTTCAAGTTCTATGCAAGCAAAATTTGATTATACTCGTTTTCCTTATGTAGAAACCATACAATATTTCTTTCATCTTATCCCATTAATCTATGTTCATGCATCCACAATCAAATTTTGCTCTGTAATCTTTCTTTTCCTTTTGTAGACAAAATATTTGTGAATGATTATGTGTGCCACAAATATTATAACTATAGATATTCCAACATCTCTCTATCTTATGTCCATATCTACCATAATGACTACACCTATATTCTTTTACAAAATTCCTTTTATCATTTTGTTCTTTACTGCAACAAATTCTATCAATATTTGTCATTGATTTGATGTCACTATTTCCTATCACAAACTTAGTTCCTTGCTTATTGATGCTAGTCTAACCTGTATATCCAAGACCTTCACATTTAGGTCTTATTTTTGGTACAATTGGTTCTTTTATTCCCTGTTCATATTTACCTAAACCTATATATTTATATCCCATTTTCTTCATCAACTTTGAACCAAATCCTTTAGTATACTTTTCAAAATGACCAATACAATCATTAGACTGATCTTTATCAATATCAATACAACTCTAAGCATCACTACCTCTATCATCATTTGAATTTATATCAACATCAATTCTAATATCATTAGCCTTTTTTGAATAATCATGAATTGTATTCAAATCACTTGTATCACATATAACATCTATTTTTGCAAAAGGTTCTTCTAGATGAATTCTAAATCACTAGTGTCATTGCTTGCATCATAGTATTTCCTTTCATTTTGATAAAAGTAATAACTTGCATATTTTTCTTTTTGAAGAAGATCACTAGTATCACAACATGCATCAATCATCAATGGTTTTGATTCTATAGTATTGCAACATGAATCTACCATCATAGGCCTTAAGTTATTTATATCACAAGAAGCATCTTTCATCATTAATTTATTCTCTACTTCTTCAACCTTTTCTTGTTTTCTCATATTAGAAATATTAAGAGTGATAATTTCTTTGTACATTATTGTCCATATATTAATAGGTATAGTAACAAAATATTCATAACAATCATTAGCATCATTAAGAATACTTTGCATGCATTTTTGAAGTATTGAATATTCCCCTTTTTTTGCTTCACTAGTAATATCAACAAGCCTACTATTCAAAGTATTTGTTTCATCAATAAACTTATTCTTAAAATATTTAATCATGTCCTCTTGTGTTATATTCTTTTATTTTAGAACTTCATTAGAAAGTAATGCCATAAACATCAAATTTCCTATCTCACTCAGGAGTATAAAAACACTTTTAGAATCTCTATATGCCTCATCAAGCCTTTCATTTAGATAATTACTAAGTGCTAAGAAATTTCCATCTTTGGTTTCTCTCAACATTGCTTGTAAGACACTCTTTTCTCTTATTGATGTATCATTTTCAATTTCTTCTATCATGTGTTGTATATGACATTTTAATCTTTCCACCCTTTTTGAAATTTCTTGAATGTCTAATTGTTTTTTGTGGACATTTTGAATGTATATTTGCTCTTATTGAAAACATAAGTTTCCTATTTCAATTGTTTCCAACTCACGTATTTATTTTTCTATTTATTGGTCATTTATTTTTTTGTTTATTTTCTTTTTCTTTGCGACGCTCCTTTGAAGTAGACTACCTTATAACTCCCTAATTTTTGAATAATTGATTAAATTCTAAATTTCACAAAACTATGTTTTTGATGTTGAATACCTTATGGCTCCCTAATTAAAAATTTAGAAATGTAGAAATTAGAAAATTTGCAAATGTAAAAATTCCTAATTTGATGTAAAATACCTTATTTCTCCAAAATTCAAAAATATTTGCAAATATTAAAAATGCTTCACAAAACTTTCCAAAAAATAATAATTATTATTTCTAAGATTTCAATTCACCAATTATTTTTCTTATTTCCCCAATAACATAATTAATTTATGGTAAATTAAATTAATAAACTTTAACCTTACAACAAAACAATTTAAATATTTTAAATACTAACTTATCCCTCCAAAAATAAATAGCTCCCCATTTAATTTCTCCCTGCACCTTATCACTCCACTTTAAAACTTTAAAAAGAACTTTATAAAAATAAAACTTTGACTTCTTCCTATTCATTGACAAGCAATACTGACCTTCCTCTTGACGTGCTCGCTGGCTCTCCATGTGCGAGCCCTCCACAATCAATGTTTGTATGCCCTAATTCCCTCTTTAAAAACAAACATCTCCTAACACACGGTGCAATTGTCTGAGCAAGTTTGAATTAGAGAACTACCTAGTAATGACTAGTGTTTGTTGTGCTTGGTTTTGACTGGCAGTTTGAAAACATTTCTCACTCCGTTATCACAATCTTCAATCGTCTAATTTTTAGAACGTTAATTTTGCCTTATCTGTTTACCATGGAATGCTACTGCTTGACGCTACACCAAAATGTTTAAATCTTATCCTGCCCTGCAAAATAGTCAGTTGTTCTCATGTACAGTGCCTGCCCTGCTTGACCACTGAAGAAACACGCTTATCACATCATCTTATGCTCATCGTCGACAGTTTCCACGTGCACATCAGGGTAAATTCATTGAGGTGAATTCATGAAATAATTTCAATGAAAAATTGCTCTATCAGGGTATTTTGGATGAAGGAATACATGTGTTCGATCCTCGTCAAGTCTCAAGAAAATTTCCAAATCCAAACAGTAATGAGGCACCGACATACACATATGGTCATGACCCATGGCCCTAGTTTGTGCTCTATGGTCATGCACCACCTCTCACAATATTTTTCCACACTAACTTAGAAACTCTTCACTTGTCTTCAACACTTTGGCTTCTGTCCTTGGTATCGACTGACTTCCTTTTTCCTTTTGCTTCAACACTTTGGCTTCTGTCCTTGGTTCTACTACTCCTTTGGCGGCTTCTTCTTACTACTATTTCCTACAACTTTTATTCTGTATTTTTTTTTTTTCTTTACACACCTTTAATATCACCTTATCTTGAACATTATTTTGGTCTCATTTTTGCTTCACTAATATTTGATAAATCTGCACTTTTTAAGGCTTATAAAAAAATATATATATTCTACTTTCTAATTAATATTTTTTTTTTCCTTATTTCTCCTTTTTCAAGTAATATTTAACTCCACTCTTTGCTATTGTATTTTTTGTAGATTTTAGGATAACAACAATGCCTTCTACCTTAGCTTGAAGATACTTAACTTAGTTTTTTTTTTTTTTTGCTGATTTAAAACATGAATATGCAACTTAAAATAAAACACCTTTATGCTTTAATAAAATGCTCTTGTGGCTTTCACCTAGAAACGTTTTGCTAACCTTTTACTCGCCAAGCTTGTTGTCCAATATTTGTAAAATTGTAGCTCCTTCTCTTGCTTAAGTTGCTGCCCAAATTCTGCTCTTTTCTTCTTCAAAATATGATGTTCAAAACATAATAATTTGCAGCTTTCAATGTATCCCAAAATGCTGCCTTCTCGCTGTCCAAAAAACTCTATAATTTTCATCTCCATTGTTGGCTTTCAACTTTGTACTTTGTAGTTCCAAATGCTACCAATTCCTCCTTTACTTTGCTGTTCAAAAATCTGCCTCAAAATTCTTCAATATTCTCCTTCAATCTCTCCCTTGTGGTTCAATTGTTAGCTTTATGAATAGGTTAACTCACAAAAAGCTTCAACCAAGATCTAAAGATAAATCAAAGTAATGCTACTAACAATGAAACTTAATAACAATAAAATCTTACAAATAATATTTCATGAAATATAATATAAATGAACACAATATATAGAGATTTCATTAATGATACAACTTGGTTAGAATGCATGGAGCATTGCCTTCAATATATCCTTTTTTATAATTTTTTAGTTCTCTAACTATTGTCTCCTCTTTCATCCGGGAGATGCAACTTTTCATATACCTTTAATAAATACAAAGCTCTCAACTTACCACATATCATGTGACTCTTCATACTCTCTTGACACTTTGCACTCTTTCTCATATTGCTACATACATTATATAAAATATAAATCATCTACCAAACTAATATTGCAATAGGGACCAAATAATGTAATATCTCCAACATTAATTATACTAGCACCTAAGATAATTTAGCTTAAAAGCCAACATGCACAAGATAGTGGTTGTGGAGTGGGCTACCTTTTCTATCTTCTAATCAACAATTAAATCCACATTGAGGTGATACCACATTGAGCATTTTGTGAGTGCAATCGAGCCCTAATATTGTGTCCACTATCATTTTCTACCATGGCCCTATGAGTGCATGTGGTGTGACATATAATGTATCATAACACATTCATAAATGAAAAAAAAACATATCTCATCTAATTATAGTTAACTAATGAACCTTCCCATGATACATGTGGTATGCCCTCGATGTCAACTATTGAAAGGGCATCAATCTGCATGTTGGTTGAAACCTTGAAAACTTGGGTGTCTTTGAAGGGGTTAAGGGATCAAAACCATTGGGATCACACCATGCTTCTATTATGGAATTCTTGTTAGTCTTGCTAACTCAGCGGTCATTTTTGCACCCAATTTTTTTATTGAGTCCAAGCTCCCCCATGTGGGTATTGATGTTGATCTTTCATGCCTTCATTATATTCATTGAAAAACATCAGGAAGGGATCCACTCTTTGTACTATTGCTATACACATCATAATATGTCCTCATATATTAAACCTCACTGCTGGTCTAAAATCTACCTAAGTCTATGAAGAGTACCCTATACTTTAGCCAATGATAGATGACTGAAATTTCTCTCAAGTTCAACCTCCAGAGAATGCTGGCTTCTTGAAATACTTATAAAATCAGAATAAGGTTTAATATAAAAGCAAGAAAAGGAAGGGCTAGAAAGGAGTAAAGGTTTAGAGAAATTATTGAATGATGGACAATATATAACATAACAACATTGGATACATATTGTATAAGATCCTAACACAATTAACTATCGATGAAACTTAACAGACTAACCATTATCAAATAAATAATATAGTTAATTTAATTACAATTATATGATTTAATCATTCCAAAGACAATGAAAAGTAATTCAATAGCGATTCAAAGAACAAAATTCACTTTAGCATAATCAAATAATCATAAGTGTAAAAGAAATAACTTAAAACATAATCATTCATTCATAAAAATCTATAATCACAATCACAATGAAGGCCAAACAACAATCAAGTGGCATTAGCTAAATCGGTTAGATTCCTCAATATTTAAAGAGGAGACCAAGGTTCAAATATTTCCAAGTGATACATGGATAATATTCAAGATTTGTTGTAATATCACTATGTGGTGATGATGTAATACGAGTGGGGCCCGATTCAATCCCATATAACTAATTGAAACAATGGAGGCCAAACAACTTTCACCTTTCATTAATTAACATAGATTACACAACATATACCTAGGCAAATTGCTAAAAAGTTGACCCTTGTTTTGAGGTCAATTCAAATATTTATAGGCTACTATTTTGAATCTTGTAGCTTAAGATTTACAATGCCATTGTAAGTTTGTTAGAAAAATAGTCTGGTAAATAGTGCTCTTGGGAGCTTGTCACTCTTATGTCATATTGGTTTGGTTATTTGTATTGTTGATGTGGCTAGTTTAGATTTTATCTTGCATTTAGATTCAAATAGATTTGTAATTTGGTCTATGGGTATTCAATTATCTTCTACAAATGGCCATGCCACCGCAGATATTTATCAAATATGTCATTCTTGAGCCTAATGGTCTTGGCTTGGACAACTGGAAAGCACTGAGGTAGTTGCAGTTCTGCAAGAGACATTCCTGGATGATACATATTAAATCTAGGCTTGTGATAATATTATGTTTTTTTGTTGTTTGGGAAAACTCTTGAACCAAATCCAAAACTTCGAGGAGATTTGATGACACCATCATTTGATAAATCTTGATTTCATTCATTCTTGGCTAATGATTTGGTCTCTCGACCTTATGCGCTTTGGGCCTTATTGGCACTTTTGTATTGGAAGCCCAATTTTATTTTGCTCTAGTATCTCTTGAACATTTTTAAACTTTAGCATCAAAATGCTGACATCATTGCTTGAAGAAGTTTGAGGTCATTCCATTTTGTCTTTGAGTTCAGAGGGTGTTCTTTGATCGACGTTGGAGTTGCATTGCTTTATTGTTTGAAAAATATGGCTTTGTTCTATCATATGCATGTTAGCATATTTTCAAACTTTCAAAAGACTATGCTAATATCATTGCTTAAAATGGGTTCAAAGTTTTTCAATTCTAGGTTTGTGCATTGTTCATATTTTCTTTTGGAACAACCAATTTTATGAAGAAATACCTAACCACTTTAAAACTTATTTTTGGGTTGGAGCATTGAAGTATTGGATATCTATGTTGCTTGGGTGTTCAAAGCCAAATTTAGGATATAATCCTTTAGTAAGGTTTAAGTGATATTTCAACAAAAAGGACTTACAAACGAGGGAATAAAATTGACCTACATTCTTGATGCCTCCTAGGGATTTTTGCTTGCAAACAATTAAGGACCTAGAAATCCTTATCTCATTGAGTATGGATTTGAAGTTTAATGAAGGTAAGAGAACTTTGAGTTGATGTAAGGAGAGGTAATTACAAAGGCAAGATATGTAATGGATCAGTGATATTGAATGGTGTAGGGAGGAGAAACCACCGTCAACAATGAAATACAAAGACAAAGAGAGATCAATGCATATAATAAATTTTATTAAAAATACAAGCTTTTATAGTACAAAATACAACTCTTTAACTTTACAATTACAAATTAGCCCAAGAGGGCTTTTATAACAAGGATGGTGTTTTTTTTTTTCTCTTCTAAAACTGAATGTGATCGAGAGATATCATGCTTGTGTGTGCTTGTGGATGTGATCTTTCAAAGGATTCCATAGATGAATGAAAGACATATTGTAGTGCGAGACTATCATTGAAAACTCTATTGTGGATGTTATTCTATGTTAGGGGTAAGGCCTTCTCTAGGGAGGTAGTAGGCAGTAGGCAGGACCATCTCAGGGGAGACAGTCTCTAAGCGACTATTGCAAATTAGAAATTACAAGCTTGGAATAGCCTATGATAGTGTTAGGGGATGCGGGGGGCCTCGAGATGTGGTTGGAGGCTACGTATGATGGTAAGTAGGCTAAGGAAAGTGTTGGGTTAGGGTTTTAACAACATAACACTAGATCAAAATGGGATCCCCTCCCTTGGCCATGGCCAAGGATATTAATAGAAATTTTAGGGCTAGATGAGTGGGATGCCACATAGGTTCCACTTGGTCTCCACATAGGCAAGGTAGATGAGGGAAAAGTCTATAATGGGATGATATGGAGGGGTTTATTTAAGTGCTTTAGGAAGGGGGAGTCTAGGGTAAGGGAAACTAATTTAAAATTAGTTTCCCAAGGCACATGGGGGAGTGTGGAGGTATTTAAAATTGCTAAAAATGATGAGGTGTAAGAGGGAGGAGTTGGCATATTAAATTGCCTTGGAGGAGGTGTCCTAGGGGGAGGGGAAACTAATTTAAAATTAGTTTTCCAAGGCCATGGGGGAATGGGAAAATATTTAAAAATTTCCAAGAGTAATGAAGTGGTTGTCCTTTGGGCCAAGTGGGATAAATGCTCCCTTTGACCTGTCATATTTTTAAATTTTAAATTTCTTTTTATGGCATGAGGGGGGTACATGTGAGGTGGCATATTAATGTGGGGGATATTTAAATATTAAAAGGGGCAGATTTTCTAGGCTTCTAGATAATTTTCATTAAATGCTTTGCCTTGAACATTGTTAAATCATGGTTAAGGGGCTCTAATGATGTATTTAATTAATGTTAATTGCTTTTGCTATTATTTTATTCAATTTGTTATTTTCTATGTAAGAGGGGTCATAAATAATGGTCATGATGGTGATGTAAATTTTATTTAATTAGCATAATTAAGGCTTAATTAATTACTAATGGTACATGGAGATGATTAAGGATTATGGCTATTTTTTTTATTAAGGTAGAAGAAGGGGTTTTGAAAGGGACCCCAAACCTTTTACAATAAACATCAAAGAATAATATTTACACTCCAAATATGGTTCCAGAAATAAGGTTTCAAATTTTAAACAAGAAGATCAAACAACCTAAATACTATTTATGTTTTTGACTTTAGGATTATTTAAGATTACAAAAGATGTAACAGACAATGAAAAATCAACAAACCCATACAAAGCTTAAAATTTTTGTTGGGCCTTGAGCCTCAAGATCCTCCTTTTGAGGTCCTCCAAGAAAGCATTTTAGAATGCAAGTTTTTCAGAAAGCAGTTTAGAATGTAGGTCTTTCAGTATGCAGTTCTAGTCCCTTATTCATGGCTCTAGTCAATGAGACTCTCGCGGAATCATATTACTCAGCAAGATAAATCATGTCATATTTCCTTCTGATGCTCTGGTTGTTGGTACAAATAATTACTGATGTTTCTTTAGGTGGACTCACAAACTTGAGTATTGGGACTTAGAGAAGCCCCACATACCAACTCCAGTCCCATTGAGAAACAAGATGCAACTTGTAGCTCAGAAAATAATGATTAGTAAAAAAAACCAAGAGTAGAGTAGACCAAACCATAAAGTGGAGTTTGCTAGAGGCATAATATTGTTCGCTCAAAAACACATGATCCAGTTCCAAGGTTCTTATTGCAAAATAGTCACCACAATCAGAGTATTGAATTGAAAACTCCCTCTTACAAATAAATTAAATGAAAGCATGAATTTCTCTAAGGTTCTGATAGACAAACATTTTGCATATATGTATGAAATTAATGAGAATTAGAAATAATATATGCTAGAATAATCTCAACAACATGCAAGTGACAGTTAACAAGGGGCCTTGATGGTTTGATTCATACATGCTTAGTGATCATTGCTCTTTAATCCTTAAAGTGAATGTGAATTTTACTTGTGTGAAATTGATTCCTTTTAATGTTCTTGGTATTAATCTGACTTACCTTGAATCCCAGTTAGCAGGTCCATTTTATCTTCAAATTAAAGGTGTAAAAATGCAAAAGTGCGTGTAATAGTCCACTTCATTTTAACTCCATACCTTTAATGTGAGATTCATTTTATAGTCAGTAGAGTCATTTTATCTTTATTATGAGCGTTCTACTAAAAGCTAAGTTAGAATTTTGACATGTTAGCCAGTTAGTAAGTCAGCATTCATTTGCATTATCTGCCATTAATGTAGAGTAGGTGTTAGTACCCTCCCTCCTAAAGTTGATTTAATCTAAAAATTTAGCTTTAAAAAACTAATTTTTTTGGTGCAATTTGGAGGTGCAGAAATTCTGGATGAGGACCAGAATGGAAACAAATGAAATGAATGTATAGAAAATTCTAGAGAATGGACCAGAATGAAATAACTAAAAATAGAATGCAAAAATTCTGGAAATGACCAGAATGGAAAACATAATGCAGAAATTCTAGAAATGACCAGAATGGAAAATATAATGCAAAAATTCTGGAAATGACCAGAATGGAAAACATAATGCAAAATTTTTGGAAATGACCAGAATGGAAAAGCTATGGACATGATTAACCTCTTTACAAAACAAAATGAACAAATTGCAAAAAATAAACTTAACCTATTTACACCCAAGCTGGAAAAACATGCATATAAATTCTCGTATCACACTCCCCTACCCTGCAAAAACATAGATTATGAGACAAGTCTGAAGGTAACTAAATCTAAACAAACCTGTATAAAACATAGTCAGATTAGATCAAGTGCAAGACTCAAAGGATTCAATGATGTTTGCATCAATTTTAATCTTCACCTAGTATAACCCCCTAAAGGCATTAAATACGTAGATACAAATTAAAACCATATGCATTAAAAATAATGAACAATAAACACAATAACCCTTAAAAATCTCCTGTACTTTTGCTCACAAAGTGTATGCTTGCCAAAATGTATGAATTCGATTTCAAAATTTATCTTTTTACAAAATTTTCCAGCCTTCTTCACAGAAACTTCTTAGGCTCAAATAAGAACAGAAATTTGACTCTTGGCCTTCATTTCCCTGATTTACCTCTTCAATTTCATTATATCTCCTATATATCTCTCCTTTTTATTTATTTATTTAACTCCTTGGTATATATTATAATATATAAATCAAAATATTCCATATTCTCTTTCTTCCTTATAACTCCTATATATTATAATATATAAACAAAAATATTATTCTCATTTCCCTTCCCTTTACACATTATAATATACAATAATAAAAACAACAAAACATTTCAAACATTTCCTTTATGGCTTCCATCGTATATTATAATATATAAAGCAAAATAAAACCTTAAACATTTGCCTTATGACTCCCGAAGGCTTTAAATTAGAGACCTCCATGTATATAAAAAAAAAGTAAAAAACATTAAGGCTTCCCTTAAGACTTTCCCATAAGCCATAATGTTAATGCTTTGAATAATAAATTTAAAATTTAGCTTAGGGTATGGGGGAAATATTTCACCCCTCGATGCATGCTCTCTAGACAAATTCCAACCCGTAGTGATGACAACATTCTTGGTGGTGGATCTTTTGAATCAAGCAGCATGCTTTTCCTGATCACCCAACCACCGTGTATTGGACATGGTTAAAGAGACCATGTGAATTGTGCTTAAGCCACTAATTTCAAGATCTTCCTGCAACCCCTTTTTAAAATAGAGAGGGATGCTTAAAATAGAGAGGGCCGGAGCCGTTCTATCGCTACTGGGGACAGATGGTATGACACATTTTAAAAGAGAGGCGCCTCCCCCGACCTAAAGGTCTCGGTCCCTAAAATAATAATGGGGCTTGACACACATCCACTTGTATCACATCAGAAATCTAGGTATGGGTAGGACTTGCAAACTCTTATTTCGACCCGAAACCCGGCTTCTTAAACGCTTTCTATTGATTCAAATGCGCCTATTATCTCTACCCTCGACCAAGGAACTAGAGGACATCACACTCGACATCTTTCAAAAAAACTTGACTCATTATGTGATCGATATTTAAAAAGACCAGCTCAAGGATTTAGGATTGGCACATTTGAGCACTGATGCTCCCGTGCAAAGCGCTAGACACCCTTTTTATGGTAGTCATTACTCATTTGTCTACAACCTACCACGTTCTATCAATACTACCATACTCCCATGTAAATTATCGTGTTTCTAGGTGAAACCATCGTATCTCCACCTACTTTTTATCAGGTGAAATCATCGCTGCCTCATCATACCCGATGTTTGTTGTCCATTGGCACCCAGATACTACCATGAAATGACCTCCTCGATGCTCGTGTGGCTTCCACCTAATCGAAGGAACTCTACGTCATGTGTCATGGTATCTCTGCGATGCTGACGTCTGTGTGGTTCCCATCATTTGTCCACCTTTTTCATCATGGTGGGGAAAGATCTAAAAAAAAATATACCACCCACATCCATCTTGGTATTACATCTGACAAATGGGGGACGTGTCCCTCCTAGCTTCCAGTGATGTCCACCTGAGTTGATATTTGTGTTCATTATGTGGCAATGTCCTTCTGTTGGGCCAGTCCAAGCCCTGTTGGCATGTGACCTCACTTGTGGGGCTAGTTATGCTATTTGCTAGTCATATTCATCGTAAATCACTCGTACGATAGATATGCTACTCATCATCGCTATGCTACTGCCCCGACGTTGACATCCCCAATACCACACGCATTCCCCACTATCACATATTTCCCATGTTGATACCAATTAGCCCATGATGTTCTCTATAATCCTGCTCTGTTGATCCCTGTTGCCAATTAAACTTTCCACGTAACCTTTCAGTGGATTTTTTTTATCCACACATGTCCCCTTCACTCGACGGCCAATCCGCATTTGTCTACATCATTTTTTCCATCGATAGCTTGGCTGTGTGAATATAACATCATGTTTTTTGATCCTTGTCACTCACACTGGACCATGTTAGGCCTCGAATTCGTCCATGCTCTCGAGCTGGTATTCAAGGTCATAATATCACCATCGCATCTTGTCATAATATAAAATTTCACATATTAAAATCATTTCAATAGCAGTCTACTAATAAACATAACCAAAAGCCTTTCCAAATGAAACTACATGTATACATATACTTTCAAAATGAGGTTGATGTTGAGACTTTTGAAAAGCGAGGATAAAAAATAATGCTTCACCTCAATTCATTTGTCATATGTATGTTATGCATACCTACATAGGTGTATGCTTATATTTCCATATTTATTATTTGCTTATTCAATTTCTTTTATTCTTTTATATATAATTTTTATTTTTATTTATTATTATTATTATTTGAAACAAGACAATGATTTGAAACACCAACACTTGACAAAAACTTGCTAATGACCAAAACTGATGAAAAATCATCGACAAAAAAATATGACGACAAAAAGTCATCGACAAAAAATTGACGACAAAAAGTCATCGACAAAAAATTGACAACAAAAGTCATCGACAGAAAATTGATGACAAAAATCATCGATAAAAAATTGATGACAAAAATCATCGACAAAAATTGATGATAAAAATCATCGACAAAAAATTGACGAAAAAAATCATCGACAAAAATTGATGAAAAAAATCATCGACAAAAAATTGATGATAAAAAATCATCAAAATTGATACAAAATCATCGAAACTTACAATAAAAATATCACCGTCAGGAAAAGAACGACAATTGCAAACCCAAAACAAAGCAAAACCATATACACTTAAAACACAATACACACACCCAAATACCCAAAAACAAAAGGTGGGTCCCCAATTTTGGGGCGAGTTGTGCGATAGTCACAACAAATGGTGACTCTGTTGGGAAATGCTCCTGAGCATTTCGGGTGAAGAACCCAACCTGAAATGAGAACACACAAGATCAACGAAACACAAATTATTTAGCAATGTCCCGAGAAGGTGGGGGTAAACAACTTTGAATAGAAACAACTAATCCATCTGCCTTTGCTCAGTGTGTGCAAAAGTGATTCATTCTTGCATTTCTAAAAATCCTCCAGATTCCATCATCCCTTTCTGCATTAGGCTATGAAGTATCGCTCATAACGAAATGGCTATAGACAGAGCCCCACTGCCAGTCAAGCGTCTATAGCCCCGGTGGGGTTTATCTAACTCACCCTTGTGTTTGCTTAACGCTTTGCAAAGCCTTTCCTTTTACCCGAGCTATGTCTAGATAGAGCCCTACTGTCGATCAGGCATCCATAGCCCCGGTAGAGTTTATCTAGATCTTGTGACTGATTTGATCAAGCTTTCCAATGCTCATTTTTTTTTTATATATATTTTTTTTTCAAAAGAACAACTTTGCAAAGCTTCAAGCATCACTAGGGTTAGGCAGCCTACAAGTGGAGCGTATTAGATTTTTGCCTAGGGTTGCAAATCAAGATAACTTCATCCTTCATAATCCTAGAAATACCATTTAATGTATGTGAGTTACATGTGGAGCTCTAGCAAAATCTTTCATTGTTCCACTTTCCACCATCTTAGTCCCAAAATCTGAGCATGATCACCAAATAACTCATCCCCCTTTTCTTGGGTTCACCTATTTTCAGATTAGATACTCCAACCTACTAAACAAAGAAACACCAAAATGGGCCAGAGACCAAAAGTTAGTGACCACGAAACATTACCCCAAAACCAAGGAATAACCTAACACACCAAAGAAACTAGAGAACCAAAATCTGGCCAAGATTAAACCAACAATAAAACAACACACCATAAACGAATCAACAACACAAATAATAAAACAAAAACAAAACAAAACTCAAAACACCAAGCATATATACATATAATACATACTTGTACACTTTTCAGGGTTTGAAATAGTGCTTTAGATGCAGCCCATTAATAGGCAAAGACAAATCTTTTCCATCCAAGGTTTTTAATCTAAAACTGTTTTCACCTAGGATTTCAGAAATTTGATATGGACCCAACCACAAACAATCAAATTTATCATGATCCCCTTTCTTTTCATGTCCTTTATCCCACAACAAAACTAGATCTGAAATTTTAAATGTTTTAACCGTAGACCTCTTATCAAACCATCTCTTTACTACATCTTGATGTTTACTAAAATGAAGCATAGCTTCATCTCTTTTCTCATCAAGATGCATTAAATGTGTCAATCTAGTTTCAAGCATATTATTTGTCCCAATGTATTCTTTCATGAAATGAAGCGTTTGTAATCTTAAATTTGTGGGAAAAATGGGATCCTGCCCATAAACTAAATGATACGGAGATGTTCCTATTGATTCTTTTGTTTTGGTCCTATCAGCCCAAAGAGCAAATTTTAGTTTACTATGCCAATCCCTAGGATTCTTTTCAAGTAATTTTTTGATCACACATAGCAAATTTTTATTAGAGGATTCTGCTAAACCGTTACCTTGTGGGTAATAATTTGAAGAGAATTTCAAGCTTACCATGTTATCATATGCCCAATTTGCAAATTGCATGGAAGAAAAGGCAGAACCATTATCACTTACTATTGCGTTGGGCATTCCAAAATGAGTCACAATATTATCCTCTAAAAATTTAATAACAACATCAGTGGTAGCGTGCTTTGTGGGAATTGCTTCAGTCCACCTAGTGTAGTAATCTATGGTAGTAAGGATATATTTATGAGAATCCGATGAGTTAGGATTGATAACCCCAACAAAATCGAGTCCCCATTGTGCAAAAGGTCTTGCCTCTACCACAGATTGTAATGGCATTGTTGCATTTCTTTCTCTATTGGCCACCACTTGACATGTATGGTAGGATCGCACATGAGCATGTGCATCCTTGAAAATATGGGGCCAATAGTATCCTGCCCTAAGAATCTGGTGCATCGTTGCATTGGCTGACCCATGTCCAGTTCCATACTTACCATGGAAATCCTTAAGTACTTGGGTCGCCTCTTCTTGATTAACACAATGAAGGTAAATCCCTTCATGGTTTCTCCTATACAAAACACCAGACTTAATTAGAAAATTTGCAGATTTCAAGTGCAAAGCTCTACGTTGAGTAGAATTGAGATGCAATGGGCACTTACCATTCAACAAGAAATACACAATATCAACATACCAATCATCTTTAGTTATGTCTTCTACATTGTAATGTTGGCATGATATCAATGGATCAATTTCTACGATTGACTTGACCAAACCTTGTCCATGAACTATTTTCATGGGTTGGATTTCTAGATCAAATTCTTGAAGGGTCGAAATCCATTTTCCCCATCTTTCACCTAGTTCATTTTGTAAAAACATAGACTTGACAACAGGGTCAGGGACTACAACAAAAACCCTACTATGCAATATGTAATGTCTAAATTTCTTTATGGTTTTGAACAATGCATACATTTGTTTATCAAGAATAGAATATCTCAATTGTGCATCCTTCAATGGAGCACTCAAAAAGGCGATAGGATTTTCAATGTTACCTTCACTCTTTTGAGTTAGGACACTCGCAAAGGAATGATCTGAAGCAAACGTGTAGACATAAAAAGGCTTTGAATAATTTGGACTAACTAAAATAGGGGCCCTAGAGATAGCATCCTTGATGCTTTTGAAAGCATCCCTATTTTCGTTTGTCCATTTAATATGAGCATCCTTTTTTAACATGTCATTCAAAGGTTTGGCAATCTCTGTGAATCCTGAAATGAACTTTCTTACGAAATTGATCTTGCCAAAGAAGGATCTTAACTCTTTCTTGCTATTGGGTGGAGGGATGTCTTGTATAGCAGCTATCCTTTCTAGATCAATAGAAATCCCTTCCTTTGAAATAATATGTCCCAATAGCTTACCTTATGTTACCCCAAAGATGCATTTTTTTGGATTAAGGGAGATCCCATGTTCCCTACATCTTTGGAGCACTTTCCTCAAATCCCTGACATGATTTTCCCTTTTCTTAGAAAAAATAGGAATGTCATCCACGTAAACAATGATACACTTACCAATGAGCCCTTTGAACGTAAAATCCATAGCTCATTGGAAGGTGGCACCCGCATTCAATAATCCGAACGACATTCTCCTATATGCGAATGTTCCCCATTTAGTTGTGAAAGTTGTCTTCATTCTATCATTTGGGTGGATAAGGATCTGATTGTATCCTGAATAACCATCTAGGAATGACATCATTTCTGACCCATTAACCATTTGAAGAATCTCATCGATGGAGGGCAATGGGTAATTATCCTTTTGGGAAGCCTTATTCAAATTTTTGAAGTCAATACACAATCTTATCTCTCCGTTCTTCTTTCTCACCAGGACTAGATTGGCAACCCATGTGGAATGCCTAACAGGAAAGATGATTTTTGCTTCTAGCAATCTCTTCACCTCTTTCTCTATTAGGGGCTCTAATAATGGGTTGACAGGTCTTTGTCTCTGTCTGAAAGGCTTGGATTCTGATTTTAATGGAATCGTATGCATTATCACATTCTGATCATACATTTTCAAATCCTTGTAACTCCATGCTATGCAATCCACATACTCTCTTAGTGCATGAGTGATAGACTCCTTTTATTGACTTGTACATGCCTTAGCAATGAATACCTCTCATGGATTTTTTGCACTCCCTAAGTTGATTAGATCACATGCTTCTTTAGGAGGTGGTACCTTTTTGCCTCTTTTTGTTTGATATCCGATATCAAATATCTTTTCTAGTGAAACTATATCTTTTGGCATTTTATTCATCATTTGGGTTGTTTCACTATCCATGTCTGTTTCTTCCTGCCCTCTCTTATCTTCATCTATCACCTGATTTTCGAAAATACTAGAATTAGTGATAAAATTGAAAATGTGTCTGTCACTATCGAATACTTGCAAATTGGTAACGTTATCTGGTATTGAAGGATAGGGCACTAACTCAATTGAATTTTTTTGCATTTTTTATGGTCAATTGGCTTGAGCATACTTGTTGCAATGGCTAAAGAATCTGCCATTCGATTGCGTTTCCTAGAGATAAGGGAAATGTTGAAAGCATCAAACTCATCTATCAAATCCCTAACTCTAGTCTTGTAAAGGCTTAATATTTTATCTCGACATGCATATTGCCCTTTTACCTATTTAACCACTAACTCCGAGTCTCCCAAAACTTTGAGACACTTAACCTTCTTATTCAGAGCCAATTGAAGTCCAAAAATCAGTGCTTCATACTCCACCACATTATTGGTGGTTGGGAACTGTAATCTATAGGCAGCTAGCATAGGCTTGCTACCAGGACATGTAAGTTCGATACCAGCTCCAACACCTTGTTTTGATTTGGATCCATCAAATCTTAGAGTCCAAACCAAACTATCCTCTTCAGAAGTGCCACAAGAAAGGCTTTCCTTTTGAGGTTCTTCGGTAGCTTCTTCTATGTCAAAGTTATAGACCCCTAACTCAGTTTTAGCAAATTGGATTTCGTTGGGCCTATTATACTCTGTAATCATCTCTTTGAGCCTCGGCTCACTATCCACCTGGATTTGGTTTGCTACTCCCCTCCAAGGTAACCACATGTGGGAAGAATCTGTAACAATGTAACCATTGAGGTTCTTACTCCAATCTCTTCCTAACACCATGTCGTATTTGGCAGTGATATTGAGCACAAGTATATCCACATGATGTTGAATTCTAGGCTCTGAATTGATTTGAATCAGGACATCATTCAAAATTCCAACCACATCTACAACCGATCTGTCCAATTGTATCACTTTACTCTTTGAAGGGATTGGCTTGAATCCTAACTTTTGGCAAATCTCAAGGGGCATGATGTTACCCGAGGCACCCGAGTCTATCAGACAATTATGTAGGTTTTTGCCTGCAATTTTGATGGTTATGAGAAAAGGAGGCACTTCTCATTTTTCCTTCCTCAACACTAATTGGGACTCGACACCTTTGACCTCATGGATTCGACTTGGTGGATACAACTCTTTCACCAAAGATTCCCCTTGACCCAACAATTTAGCAACCTCGAACATCGAGATATTAGCCTTAGTCCTTTTCATGTCCTCTACTAGGTCATAAGCAAACTTTTTGGGATTTTGCATATTTTACGTAGGTTTGGACAATTCAATAGCCAGAGGAGGAGGTGGATTATTATCACCTTTGGTATCAGGAGGAAGAAGGGGATTGTTTGGCGGAGTGGAGGAAGTTTTGGGATCCTTAGAACTCCTTGTGTAATAACCATGACTTCCTTTCCCAAAATGTCTAACAGCTTGGACTTCCTCTTCCATAGTTTCATCATCCTCTTCTCCTAAGATTTCAACATCCTCTTCTCCTTCCTCATTTTCTTGATAGTGGACAACTTCGGTCACCAAAGCATCATATTTCCCTTGGCAACAATGGGGTATTTCCTCACCACAGGGCTCTAACTCACCATAATCCTCCAAAGCATCCACCTGATTGGCTACAGGGTTAGGTACGCATCCATTATTGGGGTGAGTATTGTACGGTCCCATCCTCCTATGGTTAGGATTTTGATTAGACATAGAGATCTGTGATACTTGTTTCTTCAGGTAGACTATGTCATTACTCATTTTGGCATTATGTTTCTTCAATTCCTCAACCTCAGAATTAGGTCCTTGTGATTGGGGCATCACTGTGCCTGATCCAAACGCATTTCCTACATTGGCAACCTCTTGACTAGAGGTGATGGTTTGATTCTGAGCATTTTGGTTCCACCAAGGATTCATGCTTTGAAGAGGTGGGACCATAGGATAAGCTATCGAGGTTTGAGTGTTGATCACATCGAATCCTGGTATGGTTATCTGATTGTTTGCCATCATTGGTGTGGTGGGTGGAATGGCTACGTTAGGATAGGTGGGAAAGGATGGATACATGGGCATGAATGGGTATTGTTGATGGTATGGTAGGGTATTCATTATTGGCACTTGTGGTGCCATAATCTGGTTCATCATGGCAAACTGACTATAAGGACCATATTGTCCTATCATGGGCAATTGGGGCATCCCCATGCCTTGCGATGTCATTTGTTGCTCAATGGTCATGGCCTTCGCATAAGCTAGGGCCAGGGTTGTAACCTGAGGGTTTCTCCTAGAAAACATGGCTGTCATGGGATCTAGAGATCCAAAATATAATTGAAGGGCCACAACGGCATCCACCACAAAATGGCGAGTTACACTCGTGTAAAGCTTCTGGAACCTAGCATTGAATGTCCTAATCGGCTCATTGGGTAACCTTTTACAGGACATAAATTGATTATAGATGATGGTAGGATCTAAAAGTGACCTGAACTGATTGATGAAGGCTACCTCTAATTGGGCCCAAGAAGTGATGGACCCTACGGGGAGATTCATATACCAATCATGAGCCATCTGATCCAAACTCATGGGGAAAAGTCGACAAGCGACGTCTTCATGATTTACTCCTTGTCTAATCATATGGTCTTTGTAATTTTGGACATGCTCTTCAGTTGTGATAGAACCATCATGCTTAAACTTGGGTATCGACCTCTCAATATGCCTAGGTATTTCATGGACATCCTCGGGTATGTTCAAGGGAATACTTTGTGCACCATACCAAGGAACTGGTGGTTGGGCCATGTTATTCAATGGTGGTGGCCCTACAGGAATGATAGAAACCATTGAAGTGATGGGGACAGATACACTTGATGTAGCTACCGTAATGGAAATAGTGGGTACAGACCCACTAGATGTACTTGAGTCTAAAGATGACCCTAGATCAAGTATACTGGGTGGGATTTTGATCTCTTGAGTTTTGTTTCTTGGCTTCCTAGAATTGGGAGAAAGACTTTGAAAAATGGTTTCCCTAGTGGTTTTGGACCTAGTAGCAATGTACTCAGGTTGGGCCAACTTGGGAAAACTAATGTTCTACAAGGCTTCTCACAAATCACTCACAATAAAACCTGGATAAACATTGTACCTACAAGCACAATAAGGTGGAAATAAAACTACCCACATTAACTATTAGAAAATCAAAGATCTAAATCACAAAGCTATGAAAGAAGGCCCTCCTTCTAGCACCAAAATGTTGAGTGAATATTTTACCCTATTGCAAAATAGTCACCACAATCAGAGTATTGAATTGAAAACTCCCTCTTGCAAAGAAATTAAATGTAAACATGAATTTCTCCAAGGTTCTGATAGACAAACATTCTACATATATGTATGAAATTAATGATAATTAGAAACAATATATGCTAGAATAATCTCAACAATATGCAAGTGACAGTTAACAAGGGGCCTTGATGGTTTGATTCATACATGCTTAGTGATCATTGCTCTTTAATCCTTAAAGTGAATGTGAATTTTGCTTGTGTGAAAGTGGTTCCTTTTAATGTTCTTGGCATTAATCTGACTTACCCTGAATCCCAATTAGCAAGTCCATTTTATCTTCAAATTAAAGGTGTAAAAATGCAAAAGTGCGTGGAATAGTCCACTTCATTTTAACTCCATACCTTTAATGTGAGATTCATTTTATAGTTAGTAGATTCATTTTATCTTCATTATGAGCGTTCTACTAAAAGCTAAGTTAGAATTTGGACATGTTAGCCAGTTAGTAAGTCAGCATTCATTTGCATTATCTGCCATTAATGTAAAGTAGGCATTAGTACCCTCCCTCCTAAGGTTGATTTTATCTAAAAATTTAGATTTGAAAAACTAAAAAGTTTGGTGCAATTTGGAGGTGCAGAAATTCTGGATGAGGACCAGAATGTAAACAAATGAAATGAATGTACAAGAAATTCTGGAAAATGGACCAGAATGTAAATAAATTAAAATAAAATGTATAAACAAAATTTTGGACAAGGACTAGAATGAAAACAGAATGCAAAAATTCTGGAAATGACCAGAATGGAAAACAGAATGCAGAAATTTTGGAAATGACCAGAATGGAAAACAAAATGCAAAATTTTGGAAATGACCAGAATGGAAAACAGAATGCAGAAATTCTGGAAATGACCAGAATGGAAAAGCAATGGACAGAAATAACCTTTTACAAAATAGAATAAACAAATTACAGAAAATAAACTTAATCTATTTACATCAAAGCTGGAAAAACATGCATGTAAATCCTGGTATCATACTCCCCTACCCTGCAAAACCACAAGTTATGAGACAAGTCTGAAGGTAACCTGATCTAAAAAAACCTGCATAAAATACAATTAGATTAGATCAAGTGCAAGACTCAAAGGGTGAAATAACATTTGCATCAATCTCAATCTTCACCTAGTATAACCCCCTAAAGGCATTAAATACGTAGATACAAATTAAAAAAAGATGCATTAAAAGAATGAACAATAAATACAATAACCCTAGACAAAAATCTCCTTTTGATTTTGCTCACAAAGTGTATGCCTGCCAAAATGTATGCATTTGATTTCTTCAAAATAGTCTTTTTTACAAAAATTTCCAACCTTCTTCACAAAAACTTCTTAGGCTTAAATAATAAAAAAAATTTGACTCTTGACCTTCATTTCCCTAATTTACCTCTTCATTTTCCTTATATATATCTCTTTTTTTATTTATTTAACTCCTTGATATATATTATAATATATAAACAAAAATAATATTCTCATTTCCCTTCCCTTCCCTTCCCTTCACACATTATAATATACAATAATAAAAAACAACAAAACATTTCAAACATTTCCCTTATGGCCCCCATCGTATATTATAATATATAAAGCAAAATAAAACCTTAAACATTTGCCTTATGACTCCCGAAGGCTTTAAATCGGAGACCTCCATGTATATAAAAAAAAAGTAAAACACATTAAGGCTTCCCCTAAGCCTTTCCCATAAGCCATAATGTTAATGCTTTGAATAATAAAATTAAAATCTAGCTTAGGGTACGGGGGAAATCTTTCACCCCTCGACGCATGCTCTCTAGACAAACTCCAACCCACGGCGACGACAGTGTTCTTGGTGGTGGATCTTTTAAATCAAGCAGCATGCTTTGCCTGCTCACCCAGCTGTTGTGTATTGGCCATGGTTAAAGAAACCATACGAATCGTGCTTAAGCCATTGATTTCAAGCCCTCCTGCAATCCATTGTCTCTGCCCTCAGCCAAGGAATCGGAGGACATCGCACTCGATGTCTTTAAAAAAAAATCGAATCACTATGCGATCGATATTTAACAAGACCGACTCGAGGATTTAGGGTTAGCACATCTGAGCACTGCTACTCTCGTGCAAATCACTGGACACCCTTTTTACGGTAGTTGTTACTCATCTATCTGTAGCCTGCCATGTTCTATCAATACTAACACACTCCCGTGTAAATTGCCGCCATCATATCTCCACCTACTTTTCATCAGGTGAAACCATCGTTTTCTCATCATACCCGACGTTTGTTGTCCACTGGAGCTCGAAGACTACCGTGAAACGACCTCCCGGTGCTCGCGTGGCTTCCACCTGATCGAAGGAACTCCACGTCATCTGCCAAGGTATCTCTGCGATGTCGATGTCAAGTGTAGTCCCCATCATTTGTCGACCTTTTCATCGTGGTGGGGAAAGCTCTAAAAAAAAAACATACCACCCACGTTCGCCCTGGTATTACGTCTGACAAATGGGGGACGCGTCCCTCCTAGCTTGCGGTGACGTCCACTTGAGTCGATCTTCATGTTCACTATGTGGCGATGTCCTTCTATGGGGCTAGTCCAAGCCCTGTTGGCACGCGACCTCACCTGTGGGGCCAGTTATGCGATTTGCTGGTCATATTCATCATAAATCGCTCATGTGGCAGAGATGCTACTCATCATCGCTATGCTGCTGCCCCGACGTCGATGTCCCTAATACCACGCGCATTCCCCACCGTCACATGTTGCCCGTATCGATACCAATTAGCCTGCCATGTTCTTCGTAATCGTGCTCTGTTGACGCCCGTTGCCAATTAAACTTTCCACATAACCGTTCGATGGATTTTTTTTATCCATGGCCAATCCGCATCCGTCTACATCGTTGTTTCCATCGATAGCCTGATCGTGTGAAGATAACATCCTGTTCGTCGATCCTCGTCACTCACACACACTGGGCCACGTTAGACCTCGCATTCGTCCATGCTCTCGAGATGGTTGTCAAGGTCGTAATCTCACCGCCGCAGCCTGTCATAATACAAAATTTCACATATTAAAATCATTTCGATAGCAGTCTACTGATAAACATAACCAAAAGCCTTTCCAAATGAAACTACATGTATACATGTACTTTCAAAACGAGGATGTCAAGACTTTTGAAAAGCGGGGATAAAACATAATTTATTTGCCATATGTATGTTAGGCATACCTACATAGGTGTATGCCTATATTTCCATAATTATTATTTGCTTATTTAAACATTCAATTTATATATATATATATATATATATTATTATTATTATTATTATTTTTGAAACAAGACCATGACAAGAAACACCAAAACTTGAAAAAAACTAGTTAACGACCAAAATTGACGAAAAACATTGACAAAAAAAAAACGACGACAAAATGTTGTCGACAAAAAATTGATGACAAAAGTCGTCGACAAAAAATTGATGACAAAAAGTTATCGACAAAAAATTGACGACAAAAGTCGTCGACAAAAAATTGACAATAAACATCGACAAAAATTTGACGACAAAAAATTGACAGAAAATTGATGACAAAAAATTGTTGATAACTTTTACAATAAAAATACCACCGTCAGAAAAAGAATGACAACTGCAAACCCAACACAAAGCAAAACCATATACACTTAAAACACAATGCACACATCCAAATACCAAAACAAAAGGTGGGTCCCCAATTTTGGGGCGAGTTGTGCGATAATCACAACAGTTCTATGGGTCTTCAATTATCTTCTACAAATGGCCATGCCACTACAACTATTTGTCAAAGATGTCACTCTTGAGCCTAATGGTCTTGGCTTGGATAACTGGAAAGTACTGAGGTAGATGTAGTTCTGCAAGGGACATTCCAGGATGATACGTATCAAATCTAGGCTTGTGATAATATTAGGCTTTTTAGTTATTTGGGGAAACTCTTGAATCAAATCCAAACCTTCGAGGTAATTTGATGACACCATAATTTGGTAAATCTTAATTTCATTCATTCTCGGCTAATGATTTGGTCTCTCGACCTTATGCGCTTTGGGCCTTATTAGCAATTTTGTATTGGGAACCCAGTTTTATTTTTCTATAGTATCTCTTGAACATTTTTTAACTTTAGCATGGAAATGCTGATATCATTGCTTGAAGAAGTCTGAGGTCATTCCATTTTGTCTTTGAGCTGAGAGGGTGTTCTTTGATCGACTTTGGAGTTGCACTGCTTTATTGTTTGAAAATATGGCTTTGTTCCATCTTATGCATGTTAGCACATTTTCAAACTTTCAAAAGACTATGTTAACATCATTGCTTAAAAGGGGTTCAAAGTTTTTAAATTCTAGATTTGTGCATTTTCATATTTTCTCTTGGAACTTAGCCAATTTTATGAAGAAATACCTAACCACTTTGAAACTTATTTTTGGGTTTGAGCATTGGAGTATTGGATATTTATGTTGCTTGGGTGTTCAATCTAATTTTAGGATATCATCATTTAGTAAGGTTTAAGTGATATGTCAACAAAAAGGACTTAAAAACAAGGGAATAAATTTGACCTACATTCTTGGTGCCTCCTAGGGATTTTTGCTTGAAAAAAATTAAGGACCCAGAAAGCCTTATCTCATTGAGTGTGGAGTTGAAGTTTAACGAAGGTGAGAGAACTGTGAGTTGATGTAAGGAGAGGTAATTACAAAGGTGAGAGATGTAATGGATCAGTGATATTGAATGGTGTGGGGAGGAGAAACCACCATCAACAATGAAAAATAAAGACAAAGAGAGAGCAATGTATATAATGAATTTTATTAAAAATGCAAGCTTTTACAGTACAAAACACAACTTTTATCTTTTACAATTACAAATTAGCCCAAGAGGGCTTTTATAACAAGGATGGTATTTGTGTCTCTCTCCCACAACTGAATGTAATCAAGAGATATAATGCTTGTGTGTGCTTGTGGGTGTGAGCTTGCAAAGGCTTCCATAGATGAATGAAAGACTTACTGTAGTGCGGGACTATCGCTAAAAACTCTATTGTGGATGCTATTCTATGTTAGGGACGAGACCGTCTATAGGGAGGCAATAGATAGTAGGCAAGATCGTCTCAAGGGAGGTAGTCTCGAAGCGACTGTCGCAAATTAGAAATTGCAGGCTTGGAACAACCCATGATAGTGTTAGGGGATGTGAGGGGCCTCGAGACATGGTTGGAGGTTACATATGATGGTAAGTAGGCTAAGGCAAGTGTTGTATTAGGATTTTAACAACATAACACTAGCTCAAAATGGGCTCCCCTTGGCCAAGGGTATTTATATAAATTTTAGGGCTGGATGAGTGGGATGCCACATAGGCTCCACTTGGTCTCCACATGGGCAAGGTTGGAGAGGGAAAAGTCTAGAATGGGATGATATGGATGGGTTTATTTAAGTACTTTGGAAAGGGGGAGTCTAGGAAAAGGGAAACTATTTTAAAATTAGTCTCCCAAGGCACATGGGGAGTGTGGAGGTATTTAAAATTGCTAAAAATTATGAGGTGTAAGAGGGAGGAGTTGGCATATTAAATTGCCTTGGAGGAGGTGTCCTAGGGGGAAGGGGAAATTAATTTAAAATTAGTTTCCCAAGGCCATGGGGGAATGGGAAAATATTAAAAATTACCAAGAGTAATGAAGTGTCTGTCCTTTGGGCCAAGTGGGATAAATGCTCCCTTTGACCTGTCATATTTTTAAATTTTAAATTTATTTTTATGGCATGAGGGGGGGTACATGGGAGGTGGCATATTAATGTGGGGGATATTTAAATATTAAAAGGGGCATATCTAGGCTTATAGACAATTTTCATTAAATACTTTTCCTTGAACATTGTTAAATCATGGCTAAGGGGCTCTAATGATGTATTTAATTAATGTTAATTGCTTTTGCTATTATTTTATTTATTTTGTTATTTTCTATGTAGGAGGGGTCATAAATAATGGTCATGATGGTGATGTAAATTTTATTTAATTAGCATAATTAAGGTTTAATTAATTATTAATGGTACATGGAGATGATTAAGGATCATGGTTATTTTTATATTAGTATTTTGTTGTTTTTATTATTTTTGTGAGTGTGGGAAATGTACCAAAAATTAAATTTATTATTTATATTTAATTTTTATGGTATGTTTCTAAGGTTTTATCAGGCAACATTAGGGATTTTAATTTTATAAGGCTTATCTAGGTGTATATATTTTTAATTTATTATTTTATCAAAACTGTTAATTTTATATGTCTATATGCCCATTTTTGCAATGTGTTGTTTGTAAAAACAACATAGTACAAAAATGTTTGTCACAAAGACAAAGAGGAGAAACCACCATCAACAATGAAACACAAAGATAAAGAGAGATCAATATATATGGTGATAAATTTAATTGTAAATATAAAGCTTTTACAACATAAGATACAATTATTTGTCTTTTACAATTACAAATTATCCCAAGAGGGCTTTTACAACAAGGATGGTGTTTGTGCTTCTCTCCCACAATCGAATGTGATCAAGAGATATCGAGGTGTGAATGCTTGCGAGTGGAGACTTCCAAGGGCTGCTAAAGATGGAGTGAAACATTATTAAAAGGGGTAGATTTTCTAGGTTTCTAAAAAAATTATATTAAATGTCTTGCCTAGAATTTTGCTTAATCTTAATTAAGGGGTTTTAATGATTTTTTTAATTAATACTATTTGTCTTTATTATTATTATTATTATTTTTTTCATTTTCTATGTAGGAGAGGTCATAAATGGGGGTCATAATGGTGGAGTTAATTTTATTTAATTAGCCTAATCTAGGTTTAATTAATTATTAATGGTGTAGCGAAATGATTAGGAATTATGGTTATTTTTTATTATTTTTATAAGTGTAGGAAATGTATCAAAAATTGGATTTATTATTTATATTTAATTTTTGTGGTATGTTTCTAAGGTTTTATTAGGCAACATTAGGGATTTTAATTTTATAAGGCTTATTTAGGTATATTTATTTTTAATTTATTATTTTATCAAAATTGTTAATTTTAGATGTCTACAAATGCCCCTTTTTGCAATGTGTTGTTTGTAAGAACAACATAGTGCAAAAACTTGTATCAAAATTTTGTTGTTGGCCCAGTGAAATTATTATCCCTTTGGGAGTATACTTGACAACTCCCTCAAGTGGTGAGTGTGCAGGTGAGGTCATGAGGTCAAGGATGAGCCACTTGAAAAATTTGGATAATGGGAAGGGGAGGGGTGGTGAGTTAGAGTTATTAGTTAGGGTAGATGGGGTGGGGGTAGGAAAATAAAAGGGGGAAGTTGAGGGGAGGATAAAGGAGGGTAATATGGAAAATAAACCATGCTCGGAGTAGGAGTGTGGTTTTAAGAGCACCTTCTATCACTTCACGGGTACCCTACTTGCATGAGGGGGTAGGGTCATAGTCCAGTGGAGGAGATATGAGTGATCGAGAGATACAAGGACCTCAGATGAAAGGAGGTAGGAATGGAGGCGAGTAGTCGTCAATGGGTAGTGATGAATGAATGTGTATATACCTATTGTTTGAATGATTAATAGATGGATGATATGATGTGTTAATATATATGGATAAGACTAGATATAAGTGAATAAAGAATTAATGGATGATATGTAATGATAAAGGGTAATGAACATAAGTAAATATATGATGGATAATAATGATGTTAAAAGGATAATATGTAACAAGAAAAATGGATCAATGATGGATAAGGGATATGATCATAGAGTAAGTGGATAATGAATGATGATGATCATGATGGTAATGGAAAATGCTTATATCATTAATAAAAAATATTTCCTTGAGTATACAAGAGTATATAATGTCCACAAGGAAAAAGGGAGAGAGGAATGAAAGAAAATGAAATGGAAGAAAAGGAGGGAGGATAATATCCGAGGGAGATTTCATGATACTCAAACACCCTAGTGCTCCTCTAAAGTGATGAAGTGCCCATACAAGGCCATTAGGATTAGAGGGTTCTTGATAAATATCAAAACATCCTAGAACCACTGTGTGAGCAATGAGTTCATTAACCAGATTTTGAGTAGGTTTAGATTTAACCAATCATAGTCCTGATAAGAAAGAGTAAGCTCATCGTGAAGGTATACTCCACTGCCATTCAAGAATCTATATCCTTGGTGGAGATAGCACACGGTCCATCGACGTTGCTCCAATACTAGCTAGGTGTCTATAGGCATTAGGACTAATCATGATGTCATCCTTGCCTAATCAAAAATAATATTAATTATATGTGTAAAGTGTGGATTCTAGGATGTCTTAATAAGTCACAAAGGGAGACTTCAAATCATCATGGATGTGAATGGAAAATAGGCACACTTGAGGAGGATACTAGGTATGATTGAGTGATGGAAAGGTTCTTGGGATACAAAGAAATAGATAAGAAGAAGAGGGATGCAAGAATAAATGGATTGTAAAAGACACATATACACCCCTAAATATGAAAGGAAAGGTGAATGGTTAATGAGGTAAGCACATTCCATGATAAAAAAAGGTGATGGTTTGGAAGGGTGAATGCGGAGAACATGGTCACAATGATTGAACAAAAAAATGTTAATAGGAATATATTTATCAATAGTAGATAGAAAGAAAAGGTATGTACAAGGATTGTAGTGGATATATATATATATATATATATATATATATACATTATGCATAAAAGACCCGTAAGCATGGAGGAGGGCGTGGAGGCAAACGGGGGTCAAGAGGGATGGAAATTTGTTCAAATTTTACTTCGAATTCATCTCACAAGGTATAATATGGGCTAATGTGAATGGTGGTGGTTTGGACAAAGTAATTGGGCCAAAGTGATACCCATTCAGGTTCTATGTATTCATCATCTTCATTGTCCTCTTCAAGGTTTGGAGTAAGGGACTCAAAATTAAAGGAAGTGTCAAGTCCCCTAGACATAAAATTGATATGGGTAGATATAGGACCCAAAGGAACAATGACATCAATGGTTAAAGGGAAGTCATGTGGCTAACCAAAATCATGGGCTAATTCAAATTGGGGAGAGGGTGATAAAGAGTCAACAGGATTATGGGAGGATGTTAACATGGGGTGGTTTGTAATGTGAAGTAGTGGCGAAAGTGAGGTATTAGAGTAGTCTATTTCCTCCCCATTCTCTTCACAATTGGTAAGGGATTTGGTTAAGAAGGCAAGGGAAGGAATGAGTAGAAGAATGTGATGGGGGAAAAGGGATGTAATGCAACCATGGAAAAATAGTAGACCCAGACAGGAATGGACCACATGTACACTATATAAAAAAAGGGGAAAAGGGAAACAAAAGGTGTGTAGCCTAAGGAGGCTAGTGAAAAGTGCATAGCCCAAGGGGGCAAGTGTAAAAAGGGTGCCTAAGGAGGCAATGTGAAAAAGGAAATTCCTAATGAGGCAATGTGAAAAAGGGTGCCTAAGGAGGCAATGAGAAAAAGGAAACACCCTAGGAGGTGAGGGAAGCATAAAACAGTGCCATGTGGGGTGGCAGCCAAGTCTGAAAGGTGTCATGGTGCATCAATTCAAAGCACAAGAGAAGGATTGGTTGGATAGGGTGTTGGGTGAGGTCAATGGAGTAGGAGGCTAACTTGATATACCTAAGACTACTCGGGTGTTGGGTAATTGATCTATAAGTTCTATAGGGGTTCAGATGCCTTGCTCATAGCATCCTAAGCCAAAATCCTATCGATGGTATTTCTAAAAATAACACATGATAACATATTGATTGGATAGGTAATTAATGTCAACACAAAAATAGCCTTGGAAGGAAATGGAGGTGGATAAAAATGTGGGTGTATCAAGTCCCTCGTAAACAAAATTGGTGTGGTTAGGTGATGAGCCTAAGAGTACAATGGTACCTATGGCAAAGGGCTCATATCGTGGTCTAACAAAATATTTGATAGAATCTAAATGTGGTAGGTTTTTAATAGTTATATTATGTATAAGATACTCACTTATGGCCAGGTTAGTCATATGTACATTAATATGTGGTATTGTAGGGGGTTATGAGGTCAAAATGATAGAAGTGTCCTCAAATGAGGAAATAGGATTAGATGAAGTTGATTGAGGGATAGTTTTGAAAGGAAATAGGATCAGATGAATTTGATTAAGGGATAATGTTGAGGGAAATATCTAGTAATACGAATGTAGAGTTAATTAGGATTTGGGATAATACATGGGGATCCTCTTATTGAGAAATAATAGTGGTAGAACCAGGGGTAAGGTTGATGAGGGGATCTCGATGATAGTTTACAACTTTGAGTAGTGAAAGGGGTGTTTGGGTAGGTGTGTGATTTTGGGATGAAGAAGAAGTGGAGGGTATGGTGATTAGGAATTGGACATGGGTGGGGGTAAGTTTAAGATAATGAGTTAATTTTTGGGCAAGAGTGATGATAGGGTTAGGTGGTAATGGTTTGGGGGATATGGTGAGAATGGGACTTGGTATTTTTTGGGTGTCGACAGATAAGTGGGGAGAGGTAGGAATAATATGGTCATGATGGATCAGGCCCACAAAACCTTGGTGAGACGAAGCTTGATGATTTACAAGATTTTGTTGAGCAGGGGTTGAAGTATGTTTGGCAAGAAGGATCCCTTGGTCAATCAGATCCTATATAATATTTTGAAATGATTGAAAATGATTGATATCATGATCACGTTGATGATGATAGATATAAAATTGGTCGATATGAGATCCTAGAGATATGGGGTGATGTGTATCATGCGACCTTGGGTGGGGTAAGGAGAGTACTTGCACCTCGATAATTTTCCAAAAAATGGATTATAAGGGCTATACAAGAGGCGTGAAGTGACATTAGGGCCGAGGAAGAATGTGTGTGGTAGGGAAAGTGGGTTGGTTTTGACATTGAGTGGGAGGAGGTGTAGCTTGATATGTTGGAGGTTGGGGTAAATATGAAGGTTGTTGTGAAGAGGGTGAGGTTGCTGAGGTTGGTGCAGGGGATATGAATGCTACAATGGATATGGTTGATTTTGGTAATATGGGTAAGATTTGTGTTAAGTGGTGAGAGGTGCTTGAGAGGCTTGTGATAGAATGTGATGTGTGTGATATGATGTGGTAGGGGTATGGGTATGAGTGTAATATGGTTAGGAAGTGGTTTGTGGATAATATGGAGGGGATGGTTATGATGGATTAGGGGTATGTTGATATGGATGAGTTGATTAGGGTTGATTTGAAAGGAAGGTGTGATGATATGGAGGCGATGATTGATTATAAGTGGGAGATGATTGAGTGTAAGTAGGTGGTGGTTGTGATGGATATGGTTGGGTGGGTGGTTGAGGTTGATTGGATGAGTGTGGAGGTTGATAAGTTGGCTAAGGGGGTTGATGATACTATTGAATTGGTGGTTGATGATAGGTGGGTTGGGAGTGATGATATGTGGGGAGTGAGTGATGAGATGGTGAAGTTGATGGTTGGGGATATTGAGGTGGGGGTTGATGATGGATAGGATATTGGTGGTATTGTGGGGTTGGTTGTGATTGATAAGTGGGAGGTAGTTGATAGGGTTGGTGGTGTGTTAGGGTTGGTTGTTGGTATTGGGAAAAATGAGCCATGGGTGTGTGGAATGGAGGTAAAATGGCAAGGTTTGGCAAAATTTTCCAAAACAAAATCACTATCTAACTAAAGCCAATAAAATTAAAAAACAAAGCAAACAAACAATCAATTTTTATTTTGAGTTTATTTTGTGTTTTGTTTGTTTTTTTCATGTGTTTTATGTAAAACCTACCCTAGACTACAAAAAGGTGGTGGTCAAATGATATCTAAAAAAAGTTATATTGGCATCCTACCACTCTATCAAATGGAAAAATACCAATGACTCAGAATGGATTCCTAGGAGGATAGGCACTGGGTAGCCAAAGGGGATAAAAATACGTCTACAAGAGAGGTCATGTTGTCTAGGTATTTCTACTTGCCTAATACCTGGGGTAAGGCCCCATAGAATTTTGCTTCACTCTCGGGTGAGATTGAACAAAAGTGACAACTATGTTCTACCAATTATTAAGCTCCACAGTTAAAGGGTGTCTATTCTAATGATCACCCCATGCTAGTCCCAAGGGTAACTAACCTCCTAGTGATGAAATCCAAGAGAATATTGTACTTACTATGGTGATTCTAAGGCCTCTTTATGGTTGGTGGTGAAATCCAACATCGCCAAGGAGGTTATCCTCACACTCAAATGTATATACGAATGTGGAGTGTGGCAAAATAGAGTGCAAGTATGTGAAAAATCTAGTCTAAGAAGACAACAAGAAAAATGTCTATGTTAACACTAGAATTAATGCTAATGCAATAGCTATGTAACTGAAAATATAATTTTCTATCAAAATTAAACAATGCAGGGGAGACCATCTGCAGGGAGACGGTAGGTTCAAGACCACCTCCGAGAATATGGTTTAGAAGTTAGTGCAAAAATAGTCAGTAAGCAATACATAAATAGGTAGTAGGGCATACCGTCTGCAGGGAGGCGGTTACAGGCAAGTAAGACCGTCTCTAGGGAGGTAGTGCAGTAGGTAGTGTAAAAACATACAAAAAACAATACAAAAGCAAGTAACGAACAAGACCACCTTTAGGGAGGTGGTAGGGTAAGACCATCTTAGGAGAGACAATTTCACTTCAGAATGTAGAAAACAAAACAAAAAATATAGATGTAGTGACAACAATGTAATACCACCTTTGGCCAGATAATCTTGAGTAAAAATATAAATAATCCTTTAAGCTTAATGGCCTATTTATCAAATGACAAGCAAAGATGAAATACATTTAAGCTAATTACTACTATTAACAAGCATACTTATAGCATAAATTAAAATCTAAGCTAAAAGGAAAGAAATATTAACTAAAACTAAACTTGTTTAGAAAATAAAGGTGCAACTAAAACTTACTATTCTAGCTAAAGAAAAGTGAGTCCAAGGGGGTTGTTGTGTGTGTGTGTTTGTGAAAGAAGGAAGCTCAAGGAGGCTTGTGGATATGTGAAAGTAAATACCAATGAGGAGAGTTGTGTTAATATGGAATCCAAAGGAGACTTGTGGATGTGTAGAAATAATAGCCCAAGTGGGGAAACTATGCTAAGCAAGTGTGTAATGCAAAGCCCAAGGGGGCATAGTGTGTTAAAAGAGGAAGCCTAAGGAGGCTTGTGTGTATATGTAAGAAAGAACCCAAGGGATCCAACTAACCTAAAAGCCTAAGGAGGCTTGTAAAGTGTGAAAGGATAAACCCAAGGGGGAAAACTATGCGAAATGTGTGTGAAAAGAAGCCCAAAGGTGTAAGCTAGGCTAAAGGAATCCTATGGAGGCTTATGTGCATAAAAAAAATAAGATTATGTTGTCAAACAGTGTTGAGAGCAAATAAGGATGACTAACATGAAAGCCTACATGAGAATTTGTAGGTCCATATTTTTTGGGATGAGACTGTATCTGGTTAGGCAGTATAGCAGTGTGAGACCATCTTGGGCTAGGCGCTCTAGGCTGCCACTTGTGAAAAAGAGAAAAAAAAATAATTAGTGAAAATTCATGACTGTGGTTGAAAAACAATAGCAATGTTGCATAAAAAGAAGACTGCACTTTATCCTTTTTACTGATATGACTTAAAATGAGGTAAAGACAAGGTGCTAGTCAAGGGAAGGGTCCCACCGGGTGTGCCATTTTGTAAGGAGGAGAAACCACCATAAAAAATGAAACACAAAGACAAAGAGAGCAATATATGTGATAAATTTAATTACAAATATAAAGCTTTTACAACATAAAATACAATTCTTTATCTTTTACAATTACAAATTAGCCCAAGAGGGATTTTACAACAAGGATGGTGTTTGTGCTTCTCTCCCACAACCGAATGTGATTAGGAGATATCGAGGTGTGAATGCTTGTGAGTGGAGACTTCCAAGGGCTACTAAAGATGGAGTGAAACACCTGCACACAACCAACAAAGAAGATATTAGAAGGTAGATGGGCCCACCTAAGTTGGGCCTTAGTTCAAGCAAGATATAAACCATAGTAAATAACAAGATAATTGTTGCTCTGTAAACCAGAATGCAAAAATATTAAATATTATACCTTTTAAGTGTCAAATTATCACCAAGGATATCATTGTGTGAGTTGTTCTCTGTCAGAGGTGAGACTATCTCTGGGGAGGTAGTAAGAAGTGGTCAAGACCATCTCAGGGGAGGTAGTCTAGAGATTGTAACTATGTGGGCTAAAAACTATTAAACTCGAGAGGTAGTGAGTGCATGGAATGGGATCGAGGGGGTCTCGAGACAAGGTAAAAGGATGCAGATAGTGGTCAAGTAGGCTTAGGCAAGGGTGAGTGAATATTTTGGTAGCATAAACTTAGCACAAAATGGGATCTCCTCCCTTGGCCATGGCCAAGGATATTTATAAAAAATTTAGGGCTATATGAGTGGGATGCCACAGAGGCTCCACTTGGTCTCCACATGGGCAGGGTAGGTGAGGGAAAAGTCTAGAAGGGGATGAGGTGGAGGGGTTCATTTAAGTGCTTTGGGAAGGGGGAGTCTAGGGGAAGGGAAACTAATTTAAAATTAGTTTCCCAAGGCACATGGGGAGTGTGGGGTATTTTAAAATTGCTAAAAAATATGAGGTGTAAGAGGGAGGAGTTGGCATATTAAATTGCCTTGGAGGAGGTGTCCTAGGGGGAGGGAAAACTAATTTAAAATTATTTTTCCAAGGCCAATGGGGAATGGGAAAATATTTAAAAATTGCCAAGAGTAATGAAGTGGCTTGTCCTTGGGCCAAGTGGCATTAATGCAGATTTTGACTTATGGTTATTTTTAAATTTTAAATTTCTTTTTATGGCATGAAGGGGGGTACATGTGAGGTGGCATATTAATGTGGGGGATATTTAAATATTAAAAGGGGTAGATTTTCTAGGTTTCTAGAAAATTTATATTAAATGTCTTGCCTAGAATTTTGCTTAATCTTAATTAAGGGGCTTTAATGATTTGTTTAATTAAATACTAATTGCCTTTATTATTATTTTATATATTTTTGTCATTTTCTATGTAGGAGAGGTCATAAATTGGGTCATGATGGTGGAGTTAATTTTATTTAATTAGCCTAATATAGGTTTAATTAATTATTAATGGTGTAGGGAAATGATTAGGAATTATGGTTATTTTTTATTATTTCTGTAAGTGTAGGAATGCATCAAAATTTGGATTTATTATTTATATTTAATTTTTGTGGTTTATTTCTAAGGTTTTATCAGGAAACATTAGGGATTTTAATTTTGTAAGGCTTATTTAGGTATATTTATTTTTAATTTATTATTTTATCAAAACTATTAATTTTAGATGTCTACAAATGGTGTAAACTAGGAGTGTAAATAATCATGGAGTGAATGGAGGCAGTTAATGGAATGAATGTGGAAGTGTGGAATTGAATTGTACCTTTTGCAAACACAAGTAAATTACCTCAAGTGGATTTTATAGGCACTTGAAGACTGGGCCCCTCTTCTTGAACTGGCACTTTTAAAAAAAAATCCCTCTTTGTGTGGATAGTCCACTTATGCACTCTCCTTTTATGGCCAATCATCTTCTACCACTATGCCAAGTTTAATTTTGACACCTTGTATTTGTTTCCATATTTTGGGGGTCGAGGTATCATTTTCTAAGCCTACTATGTATCATTTTACTCGTGTGTCAAGTGGCTTCTTACTATCTTATGTCCTTATAGTCTGGATGACCAAGGCTTATACCACTGCATTTTGCTCCTCTTGCTCATCATTAGTTCCTTTTGACTCTTCTTCATGCTCTTAATCATCAACTTATTAATCAGTGGTCACATCTTCAAATTTTTATAGTACTTGGTAGGTGGTATCCCATGCTTCTAGAGGTAGGTATTTTATCTTCCTAATCTTATCATTCATTACCATCATTTTGAAGGCTTTATTACATGAGGGGTCTCGATACCTTCTAGCCATATCCTAGATATTTTCTTGTAATGTGGTTAGTATTTTTAGGAACTTGTAGACTTGAAATTATGTGATGGGTTTCTTCAATTGGTCAAACTCTTATTTGCTATTTGTAATCAACTCTATTTTGGCCTGGAGTTCTCTTGTTTGAGATTAGACTTATTCATACCAAAATCCTAAAAATCCAAGGCTTTGTGCTTCATCCACTGAGGCCATTATTGTTTTGGATTTTCTTCAGATTTTATTGAACATCTCATATCCTTGCTAGATTCATTTATTTCCTTTTACTAGATTTTAGGTAGTAATGTCACTACATTCCATTCCCTATTTGTCACTCTTGCAAAAGATGGATCAAAGTTTCTTCTTGCATATTTTAGGAGTGATTTGGCCTACACTATTTTATCCCCCATTTTGTCTTGAGTTGCTTCTATGTTTTCTTTTGTAGCTTCGATGACTTCTATGTCAAATATAAGGTAGCCAATGACTAGGAAAGCTTTGAGAAAGTTTTGGAGGATCTTATTCCAACTTTTCTTTTTAGCTATTTTAGTATTTCTCTAGAGAAATGGGAATCTCATTCTTGTTCCCTCTCTCTTTCCAACTCATAGTAAATATTTTGTATTTTTTATTACAACTTGATTCATTTCCTTCTTTTCTTGCAGCTTTTGTGGGATCGAGAGCTTCGTAATCATCCTCTTAAGCCTCTAAATCTCATTTTCTATGGATTTCTTCACATTCTGATCTTCTTTTTCTATTTCTTCAAGGTTATTTATTTTTTCTTCCAGTTTATCTCATTTTTCTCTCATCCTATCACCTTGGAGGTATATAGTGCTAATTTAAGTTTGAGTGCTAAGCAATAAATATTCTAATGGTAGCTAGATAATATCTATTGCTTGTGTTGTTATATGATAATCATCTAGCATTATTTCAAATTTTGTATTGTTAAATTTTTAGAGTGGTGGTGACTCTCAACTATTGATACTTAGTTGGATTGATCATATTCATTAGACTAGATGGTGCTTGTCTCCTCTTATTTCCTTGATGACTTATCTTTCCACTAGTCTTGCACATTTTGATTTATTTCCTTGAGCTTGTTAGTGATGACTATGTATGGATGATCGAGAGGTGGAAATATTGGGAAGATGAGTTAGAGAACGGGAAATGGAGATGTAAATATTTATTTATTGGTTGAAACAACAATACTTGTGGGAGTTTGTGTTTGTAGAGTGGATATGATAGGAGGTGGTTTGGGTGTTATTGTTTCTTGAGTAGTTGATACTGGTGGAGAATTATGTGGTAGAGGAGAAGGGGAGGGGATATTAGTGAATATAAGAGGTAGAAGTAGAGACTTTAGAGGTCATACCTATCTCTAATACTTACGTTTGCTCCAAGGTTTGTGTAATTACTTGTCCTATCACCATGACGATGCCTTGAATTTTGTGTTTCTAACTTGCCCTTTATTACAAATGCCTTACAGGATTGGGATTCCTTTTTTTTATCCCTTATTACTTCATTGGGGTAGAATTATTAGATGGTGGTGTTCCCAATAATTTTTGTAGATATGACATTATGGTCACATCAAATACTTCACTACTTTATACGACTTGATCCAACTCCTACATAGTCTCTGTTTGTGTCTCTTATTCTAGGTAACTTTGGTATTTTGGTAGCCTTGGTATGAACTTAGGTGATGGTCTTAGTGGATAATCTGGAATGGATCAATTTCTCCCGTTCATTTTGGTTTTAGGAATAGGGGATTTAGAAAATGGAGCTCCTAGAGATAAATTTTGAGGTCATTACTGCACTTTTAGCTCTTATGATCAGATGGTCATTTTCTTTGAGCATCCTCTGATATATCCCATTCTGTTGATAATTTTAGATCCTCCTAGATATATTTCTTGCTAGAACTTAATTGGGACAAACATCAATTTTCTTGAAATGGTTCCAGAGTTTTTTATAGGTGTTTATCCTTCCAGATAAGTTCCAACGATACCTTCTGCTTGTTCATCTCTCAAATTTGGTACTTCTTCTTCAATACATTTTTCTTTGAAACTTATATGCTTAATTTCCATTTATCTTTCTTCTCTTTGCACTAGATATTCTTCTTCCTATACTTCTCCTTCACTATCAATAATTTTATCTTTGACTTGTTCCTATCTAGGCTTCCACGTATCTATGTTCTCATAGTATTTTTGTGAAAAGATTTTATCCATGGCCAACAGGTATTTGGATTTTTGTGCATCATGTTCACATCTAAAAATTCACCATTCCATAAATTTTCCCCCTTTTTAACTTGTTTTTTCCATCATTGTATTTATTTTATCTTGAATCAGCTCAAGATTTTTATATTTCTCAATGTCATAGTCATGCTCAGGTTCATAGAAATCTCTCTAGGGAGGCAACTCTTGCATCTTGCTTATATTCTAATGTAGCTCATTCTCCTCAAATTTATTCTAGAGTTGTTTAATACTAGGTCAACTAACCTTTTTGAATGTTGATGGTTTGCTTGTGTTCAATTCCACCAGTATATTTTTAAATTTATCTAGTGGGTCATATCTCCATTTGTATAATATTGTGCATAATATTAGCCTTTTGAGATTAACATTTAGGATTTTACCTTACCCTTTTACTGTTAGTATACTTGGATCAAAACTAAAATGTAATTTACATGTTCTAACTTTATTTACACCTACACTAAAGGCTATGTTTATCTCATCTACTTGCTGATAGGTTTTCATAGCAAACACCCTATTGGTGACATAATACAACAATAGAAAAGGTTTTTTCCACAAAACCATACAACCTTATCATTATTCCTTTTGTCAAGAAGTGCTAGCCTCCTTCCAATTGAGGGCTTTATAGTTTTACGACTGTTGCTTGAGATAATCAGAGAATATTCCTATATGAGCTTCAATGTTGGCCCCTTAGTTATCAAGTTCGAGTTCATGTTCAAGTTTGACACTCTTGAAGTTCAAAATATATCCGACATGTTCAAAAATTTCGAATAAAATTCAACATAAAATTCGATATATTATAAATATATCATAAATCCTATTTTTTTGGGTAGTTGGATGCAAAGCAATGTGCCAAGAGACCCTCGATGCGATATCAATTTATAGGAACGCACTCATGTAATTCTGATCACAACCATAACCAATGTCTAATTAATGTCATTCGGTTAGTTACAGTACCCAATTAGTTTGGGTTGTTCCTCTATCAATCCAATTACCCGAAGTTATATTCATTTACTAATTTACTCAGACAAGAATCGGTATAAATATACGATTGATATGTTTCTTTACTAATTGTGGCATTTTTTGCTTGGGTTTGCGCCAATCATGATATTTTCAAACCTAGGTAATGTACAGGCTTGAATTTTGGTGTCACTAGATTTGTGGATCAAATTTGTTACCTTAACCTTATTTTATTTTTAAAAGGTAATAACGGTTTAGTTTTGGGTATCCAAACTACCAATACACAAATCAAGGTAAACTTGTTTAATTAATATTAAATATTATTTATATATAATAGTTAAAGTTGTGGTTTTTTTAGGAGACAGGTGAAAAAATATGTATATGTATGGGGATTCGAGGTCCTGCATTCTGGATCATTTGTAGTTAATAAAGTCTACAACGACAAATGTGACCTGACCGGGTTGTTTTAACGAGCGATACACGAAATACACCGTTTGACCTGTCGTAATTGGTTTTACATACAAATTCTCATTCGTGCTAGACACAAAAAAATTAAGATGCTCCACACCACATTTTGAGCAACGGTTCATGATCATAAATTCATATGGATTCTTTTTTTGCCCTTGTAATGTTGATGTCGATCCGCTTGCACCTTTATTCCATGTCGTACTTATGTCCTGACAGTTTACACTGCCTTGCAAATTCAAACATCCACCATTAAAACAATTTTAAAAACTAACAGGTCGACATGTACATACCTACGTTTAGAATAAATAAATAAAACGACTTACCCTGTGCCAATTATAAACTGAAGATGGTCGCATGTAGAACCAGAAAAAAGAAGAATTCATAAATAGCAAACATGTTTTCTACCAATTTTTTTCTGTGCCAAATTTAAGTTTTGTTCATCGAATTTATTCGCCAAATTTTTAAATTCAATGAATTTCAAATTTTATCTCAAAAATTTAATGAGTTTGATAACTAAGGTTAGCCCTAAGAATTATCTATTGAAGTCATAATAAGAATTGTAAGCTTTTATTAGGTTTATCTAGTCAACTACCACCATATTTCTCCTTACTCTATTGTGGAGAAAAGGAACAATTGAGACAAGTGTGAAGGATACCAAAATGTTCCAAATTTTGAAATTTTCAACTGTATGCATTACTCATGCATTGTTGCACATAAGAATTCAACCCAATCAAAGAAGATATTATTCAATTGATCAAAGTAGGATGTATTGTAATATTGAGGGTTAAAGGTGGAATATGTTATGACAGTTTGATAGTCATGGACCTCCTTATCTATTGGTAAACCAAATATAATGGCTAGCATTGAGAACATGTTTGGGTATTTGAACTTCAAAATTGGGATTATAGTTTTGGTAATATCATTGCTAGGTAGAGGGTGATACAATTGTTGTTCTAGCTAGGCTTTGAAATTCTTACCCCTTCCTTGTGTCTCCTAAGGTCATAATATTTTCTTTGGTATTTGGTAGTGAAGGTTTTAGGGGATGCTCTAGGTCTAACTCCTATAGAGAATACACCAATGGGGAGTTTATACATAAGATGAAACAATACCTAGCTTTTGTGATTTTGGACAACTCTCATTTGTAGATTATAATACTATATAATTACTAACACTAACTCAAGGCAGGGGTGTACAGGCTTGTGCATATAAGAGGACACCAAAGAGTGCCATGCAAACGAACTTGGGCTACTTGGCAATATTTCTTGTGCTCTTTGTTCAATGGCTTCTTAGATACCTTTGTGTTTATGTCATAAGATGACCTTTGTATCTCAAATTTTACAAGTGTGGTCTTGCAACAATTTCTTCCCCTTTTGTATATTTCTTGCTTCTATAGTCTTCTAAGCACTTACTTCTTGTTTAGAATATATTTTTATGATGTTGACCATAACTTTTGGATTCATTTTACAATGCCTCTGTGCTCACTTCTCTACTAGCCATCACTTCAATCACACTTAGAAAATTTAGTAAAAATATTTCTTTCTAAAGTATTCTTTAAAATAGTGTGATACTGGCCATTAACATAACTAATGTGGTGGTTTGATGCATGTTTTTTCCCCTTTTATAGATAAAATTTTTGTATTTTTCTTGAAAATTTGTAAGAGATTTACATGTCTATCAAATTGTGGCTGTTATGCTTATCTCACAAATTAGCATGCAAAATTTCAAAAATTGTCATTGGCTAGTTTTCACTTCAGCCAATGGGCTTTTAGCTTTTCAAAATTGTTATGGCTTATTTATTTTTTGCTTTTCTATGTACATATGATACAAGGATGGTGGAACTTTATACAAAGAGCTTTAAATGCATGTCATTTATTGGTATCAATAAAATATGGTCATTGATGTTTGACAACTAATATGCATTATGTTCATGTTTGGCGATGATGCGGTAAGGTCTTGAACAAAATAAATCTTATGCCAACTTGAGCATGTTGTCGCCGACTTGATAATATTGGAATGTGGATTTTTTATCAAACCATCACTTTATTCTAGCTTTGGTATTTTTGAGGTTGTTATAATCCCTTTTCCTTTATTATTCCAAGAGTAGGAATTCTATCATCTGAACTTCTATTGCCTTGATATCCAAAATTTCTCTTTGATCTATCAATTTTATTACAGGTAATTCAAGGTGTAGGGGAATAATATATTCCTTTTCATACACCAGGGAATATGGTGAAGCTTTTAATGCTTTATTTTCTATTATTTTATCTTCCCATAAAGCTTGGTCGAGTAGTAGATGCCAGCTCTTCTTGTTCTCCCCAATGATCCTTTTGATGATCTTCAACAAGTTCTTATTGGTGGATTCGACCAACCCATTTCCCTATGGATAGTAGTTTGAAGATGCCTTTAAGTAGATACCATATTTACTTATAAAATCAATGATTTTTTAACCTATGAAAGTAGGCCTAATGTTTTTACTAAAGTATCTCAGATGCCAAACCTTGTGATTAGTTTTTGTAAAAACTCAATTATTGTATCCTGATTTATCATCTTTGTGGCCACTGCTTCCATCCACCTAGTAAAATAATTAGTTGCTATTAGGATATAATTATGTCCCACTAATAATTTTAGGTTTATAACTCTGATGAAGTCCAATCCCCACTACTGAAAACATTTTTTGCTATATTCGACTACAGAGGAAGTGCAATATTTATGTTTTTTCCAACAAACCATTGGTATTTCTAATAGGCTCTGGCTATTTTGAAAGCATATGCAAAAATGGTAGGCCAATAATACCCAACTCAAATAATTTTTGTGGTAGTAGTTTACCCTGAATAATGTGTTTCGAATAATCCTAAGTGAAATTCATTCAACACTTTTTCAACCTATTCTAGTTTTATGCAACATAAGAGGAATCCATAAAATATTTTTCTCAATAGTCCTAACAATATGATATATTTCAACACTTGTAATCTATATCTACATATTTTTGAAGCATTTAATTCCTTTGGGTATCTTCCTATTTGAAAGTATTTTATCATTTTATTACCCAATCTAATATTTATATTCATTGCTCATATTCAAAGTCTGCTTTAATATTATCTTCTATACACAGATAGTATTCCAGCTCTAATATAAAATCTAGTTGTAAGTATAAGGCTCTTTCTTTTACAAACTTAGTAGGGAATATCTCAATTTCATACTCCTATATTTTAGTGATCCATCCAAATCTTTTCTCTCCCAATTCTCCTTGAAGAATGAAGTTTCTAATGTCTAAGTGAACTACATAGACCATTGTTCTACTTTGAGACACCAAATTTCTGATTTTCTTAAGTGACTTCATGATGGAAAACACTTACTTCTCTATGAAGTTGTAGTTACTTTGATAATCATGCAATGTATGGATTAGAAAAGATATTGAATATTTTCTTGATTATTATCTTTTTGAATCAAAATTGCAATATAACTATCTTCAGATCCATATACATATAGGATGAAGTATTTGTTTAAATCTAGGTTGATCATGACTAAAGCCTATATTATGGCTTGATTGATCTATTCAAATGTTTTTTTTTTGGGGTCCACGAAAATATTGCTCCTTTCTTCAAGAGTTTTGTCATAGGATTTACTATTTGCACAAATTTAGAAATAAATTTTTGGACAAAGTTGATCTTCCCAAAAAAGGACTACAAAGCTTTCTTACTAAGGGGGAGTGGTAAGGCCAAAATAGCTTGGATTTTTTTGGATAAATAGCTATACCTTGATTGGAGATGACATGTCCCAATAGTTTTCCCTTTTGTACAACAAATTTTGATTTCTTGGGATTCAATGATAATTTGAACTCATGATATTTCTAGAAAACCATCTCTAGGTGATCTAGATGTTTTTGTTTATCATGCAAGAAAATAAAAAATATCATCCAATTATATCAAGATTATTTTATTGACTAGATCACCAAAAGCAAAGTCCATTGCTCATTGAAAATTTGCTCTCACATTAGACAAATGAATGATATTCTTTGATATGCAAATGTTCCCCATTTGGTGGTGAAGGCTATTTTGTGCTGATCTTCATCTTTTACCCATATCTGATTGTATCCTAAAAAACCATCAAGAAGAAAAAAAATTTTTGCTCCTTCTATGACATACAATATATGGTTGAGTTATAGCAAAGGATAATTGTCCTTTAATGATGCCTTGTTTAAATTTTAGAAATCAACACATAGGCATATATCTTCATTCTTCTTCCTTACTGGAACTATATTTTCTACCCATATGGAGCATTTGATTGGAAATATAATCTTGGCATTTAGCAGCTTGAGAAATTCTTACTTCATTACCACTTCTATTTTAGGATTGATTGGCCTTTACTTTTGCCTAAATGGCTTGGCATTGGTCATTAGCTCTATAGTATGCTAGATAACACTTTTATCATAGACCTAGAGGTGGTCATAACTCCATGCTATTATATCTTGATATTGTTTACATAGCAACATAAACTTGTCCACCTCTTCTTTAGAGCAATATATTTCAACTTTTAGACTTTTACCTAGTTTTATTTTAACTTCTTTAAAAGCATGTTCCTCTATTTTCATTTTTTGTATAGTCACTCAATCATTGTTGTCAAACAAGCTTTCTAAGTTGATCAGTCCCTTAGGTATATGATTATTTTTAAGTTGACTCATCTCTTCTTGATCAACATCTTGCATCATCTCTTATGGTTGTGTTGTGTAAATTTCTTCTCTTGTTAAGAATTTGATAATATTCAAACACTTGCCAAAATATTTCTTTGTCTAGAATTGAGGGTCTGAATATAATTCTCACTTTATTTTATTTATCGCCATAATTGATGGCGGGTACAAAATTTTCTCCTTGAGAAGCTAATGTGTTGGTCATTTCATTTTGTCCCTTGGGAATAACTTTCATATTTAGGGCTTCAAAACTTTCCATTAGTTTTCATACCATTTTACAATATGCCTTCAACTAGTGATGCTTATTGTTGCATTTTTCATTACTTGATTGAATATAAGTTTAGAGTTGTCAAAGATGGACAACAATTTTATCTCCATTTTTCTTGCCTGCATCAAGCCAAGACTCAAAGCTTCATACTCAACTGAGTTGTTGATGCAACTCTATGTTAATTTGTAAGAGAATTATTTTATTTCCTCTAAAGGAGATATTAACACTACTCTGGCTTTGGCACCGTTCCTACATCTAGCTCCATTGAACTAAAGTTTCCAAAGCTCTATTTTTTGGAGCTCTTAGTTTGACATAGTTGGGACCTTTTGTGGCTTTGGGTTTGTTATATGATATGTGCCAATTTCAGTTTCAATCATGGTGTTGTAATATTTGAGAGAAAATTTATCTTCTATTTGTAATTCTTAAGGATAACTTGCAAAGGATATATTTATTTGTTGATCACATTGATATACTCTTCCTCTATTTTTTCTATGTGATAATATATTAGCTTTTTTAGGTATATTTTAATTTGTCTCCCTTTGTGTGGAACTATCATGTGAGAATAGTCTAGATATATATAACCTCCCAATTTTGTTGTAAATTCTTAGGAAATATAGAGACCCAAGTAGGGTTCAAGATCTATTATTACCACTTCTTCTATTATAGTGATCTTTGGTGCCCTATGTAGTGTCATAGGCATATTTTTTATTACTCTGCCTATTTTTATGGGGGTATGATTTAATTGTAAAACTCTAGGATATAAATGGGTATATTCCATAGCCATAGCTTCACACTCTGCTTTAGGCATAAAAATAGTCATAACTTTAGAATAAATAATGCAATTATGCACAATCCATCCTTTCATACATAAGGACATGTAGAAATGTGGTTGCCTATTTTTTTGGTTTTGGAAATCAACAAATCTTGGGCTAAATTATGCTCTAAATTTGATACACCTATGAGATTGGCCATCTTCAATGAAGATTTGAGAAGGTCAATCTATACGAGAATCATCAAGGAATCATACATGCTCACTTTTGAGGAAGTCTTATTTAGTTATTCAAGAATGTTGAATCCTAATGATTTTGGATATTTCTTTTCTTTCTTTGGTTCATCAAACCTTTTCATGTATTCCTAAGTAGCTTCTATCCTCTATAATTTGGTTACAAAAGGATATCTCAGTTTATCCTAGGCTTGTTCTTTGGACTCAAGCAAAGTCTCTTTTTCTTCTTTACCTTGTTTTGGATTGGTCACTCCTTATCTAGTTCTGGTAGAGGTGATATTTTATTGGGCTCTAGCTAAACTAAGGGTTTTCCAAAATCAAGTGGTGTTTGCTCTTTTAAATTTTGAGGTTGAGCTAGAACTCTAAATGACCCTAACTTCTATGGGTCTATTTGTAATGATTTCTTTCTAGACTTGGTCAACACTAATATGCACTCTTCTTCTAAAGGATCTTGTATAATCATAAAGGATCTTGTATAATCATAACTTCTTCTAGATTCCAAAACATATTTATTTGCCCCTTTATGCCTTCTCAAATTTCTCTACAACTACTAACTAAGCATGATGTTGATACATTATGCAAGTGTCAATGTTATGAGCATCATTGCATAGTATGCACCAAGATCTTTCTTTTGATGCCAAAATGATAGTTATGGTTCTTGATCATTGTAGATATTATTAGTCCTTTCAGCTATATTTCTAGTAGAAACTATTTGGTATTTGACAACATATGGAAATATTTTGGGTTGGTATTTTTTAGCCTCTCTTATTTCAATAGTTTTCATCTTGTTGCTTAAAGTTTTTAGTGTAGTCAGTACCTCTTGTATCATTAGAGATATTTTTAGTTTTGGGGTAGGTAATGCTGGTAAGGTTGGTGTTGGGAGTAACACCTTAGGGGTAGGAATGAGAGCTATTGAAGGGAGTTGTGTGATCATGATCAAGGTTTATTTTTACTGAGTAGGTTGAACAATTTATGGAAAATATAACATAACAACCCTAGGGGGCAACCTTACTACAAAAATTAAAGCATTCTCTATGGTCATAATGACTTGATAGAATTGAGGGAAGGTCATCATGTTATATTTCTATATTTTGAGTTCTAGATTAGAACCTAGGGCTCTGATATATTAAATGTATGCCAGAGGACCAGGTGGTCTAATGTCTTGAGAAATTATTTCTAATTTTGATTGAACCTAATATTGAAATCAATGATGATCCCCTAAGGATGTCTTTGAATAATAGTGAATTGAGTGAGTAATGAGAAAAGATAAATTAACTCATTAAATTCTTTGACAAAGGGTTTAACCAAGTCATCCCATGAGCAAATACTTCCATCTTTCAAAGTATGATACCATTGTAGTATCTTTCCTCTAAAGGATAAGGTGAGAAATTGAACCATAGTGTCTTCCTTTTAGATATTATGAATAAAAACAAATAAAACCATATCTTGATAGTTTTCATATGCCATTTTTCCTCTACCATAATAGGTGGGAAAAAATTTAAGTGCTACTTGAGGGATTTCATTAAGATGTGCTAAACCAAGTGGTCTGATAATGTTCCATTCTAGAAAATTTTGAGGAGCTTGTTGTTGTTGCTAAGCCATGACTTTGGAATTAGATGTATCCGAGAATTCTTGATGACTATAATATGTAGAATCTATACTTTATGATAGTGGATTAAGAGGTAAAGATCTAGTTCATCTTGACTACAACTCAAGAAATGGTAATGGATTCTCAAGCTTCTTGGTTGTTAGCCTTGTAAACATAAAAATTTGAAAATAAGTGGCAATTGGGTGTCTATTAACCAATTATAATGCAATGGAGTCACTAGGAAAATAATTGAATGATATTGAAGAGAAAAATTTCACCAAGGTTCTTCTAAATCAAATAGATGGGTGAATTGACATAATTCATCCCACCAGGTATGCCAAAAATAGTTGGTCTAAAATCTACCTAATTCTATGAAGAGCATCATGGACTTTCGCCAATGTTGGATGACTAATAGTTCTCTCAAGTTTAACCTCCAAAGAAGGTTGACTCCTTGAAATGCTTATAAAATCAAAACAAGGGTTTAAGATAAAAGTAAGAAATGGAAGGGTTAGAAAGGAGTAAAGGTTTAGATAAATTATTCAATGATGGATGGGATATATCATAAAAACATTGGATATATATTGTATAAGAGCATAACACAATTAACTTTCGATGAAACTTAATAGAAAAACCATTGTAAAATGTATGACAATTTATTTAATTACAATTATATTCTTTAGTCATTCCAAATACTTTAATAGAATAAACTAATCATAAGTGTAATATAAATGACTTAAAATATAATTAATCATTCATAAAAATATATAATCACAATTGCAATAGAGGCAAAACAACTTTCACCTTTCATTAATTAGCATAGATTACACAACATATACCCAGACAAATTGCTATAGGTTCGATCCTTGTTTTGAGGTCTCAACTATTTATGGGATTCTTTTGAGGTCTCAAAGATTTACAATGCCATTGTAAGTTTGTTAGAAAAATAATCTAGTAGACAATCCTCTTGGGAGCTTATCACTCTCATGTTGTATTGGTTGGATTACTTATATTGCTGATGTGGTTGGTCCAAACTTTGCCTTACATATAAATTCAATTGTGTTTGTAATTTGGTTGATGGATCTTCAATAATTTTCTATAAATGACTAGGGGATTGCAACTATCTATCAAATATGTCACTCTTGAGCCTAACAGTCTTGGCTTGGATAACTAGAAAGCACTAAGGTAGTTGTAATTTTGAAAGGGATGTTCCAAGATGATTCATATCAAATGCAATATTGTGAAAATATCGAGCCTTTTAGTTGTTTGGGAGAACTCTTGAACCAAATCTAGACCTTCAAGGTGATTTGATAACATCATCGCTTAACAAATCCTGATTTCATTCATTCTCAACTAATGATTTAATCTCTTAGCCTTATGCACTTTAGGACTTATTGACACTTCTGTGTAGGGAGCCCAATTTTATTTTGCTCTAGTATCTCTTGCATATTTTTAAACTTTGACATGGAAATGTTGACATCATAACCCAAAGAAGTTTGAGGTCATTCCATTTCATCTTTGAGTTGAGAGGGTATTCTTTGATCGATGTCAAAGTTGCATTGCTTTATCTTTGGAAAATACGGCTTTGTTCCATATTATGTATGTTAGCATATATATAGAATTTTGGAACATTGTGCTAACATCATTGCTTAAAAGGGGTCCAAAAATGTTCAATTTTGGATTTGTGTATTTGTTTATTTTATTTTAGAACTTAGCCAATTTTTTGAATAAATGCCAATTTCTTGAATAAATGCCTAACCACTTTGAAACTTATTTTGGGCTAGAGCATTGTAGTTTGGCCATCTGTGTTGCTTGGGTGTTCAAGCCAATTTTAGGATATCATCCTTTAGTGAATTTTAAGTGATATGCTAGGAAAAAGGACTTGCAAATGAGGGCATGATTTTGACCTATACTCTCCATAAAATCTATTGTGAATATTGGATGGTACAAAGGCTTAAGTAGAATTTGAAGGTCTTTGGTTTGATGAAATTGTGGTGGCAATGATGCTACCTAACATTATCAAGGGGTTGGTGTACCTCCATAATGAGGGCTACATCCATAGGGACATGAAGGCCAAAAATATTCTCTTTCATGCTAGATACACCACCAAGATGATGGAATTTGGTGTCTCCACATGCATGTTCAATTCTTTGAAGAAGTATAACATGAATATCTAGAAATCATATCCAATGACAAGGGGGAAATAAATTAATATGTTAGAGGCAGGTTCAATGTGTACACCATGTACGAATACTTATTGAAACAAATACAATTGTTACCTTGAGTAATCAGATAAATTTGAGTTTATCTATGATGTAATCCTATGCACAAGAATGCCAAGAGCAACAAGAGATTTAATTCTAAATTTTGTATCACATATTTCAACCTTACTTTGATACCAATAGTGGGTAATACCAAATTTTATTGATCTTGTATTACATATTTAAAAACATGTTTGAAGATTATAACCATACAATATGGTTAACACCATACTCAAATATTAGCATAGTAGGTTATAACCAAAAGTAGTGGTTATAACAGATATTCCAACTAATACACACTTGTAATAATTTATAATAAAAAATACATCAATGCTAATAATATAATAACTTCTATTAAAAAATACCAAATCAAGTGTAGAATAATATGGTCAACATGAGGTGATATGGATTAAAGTGTGTCTCACTCATAATTAGTTGTACTCTTCCTTCTAACAATAACCATATACCTGGAATTTGGTTGGAAAGGAGATGAAGCAGAAGAAGGATGAGAACTAGGGTTTGAGGCAAAGCGATGGTAGAATGCAAGGCCTAGGTTGGGACTTCTTTGCATCAAACTATGTTCTAAAAAATTATAGGTACTTTTTATTTGTTTATTTTTCTCTTCGTGTGAATTGTTAGGGTTTTTTCAAATTTATCTGGTTTTCAATGGCCCCCAAACCTAGTGGGCCATAAAATAGTTCTAGAAATATTGAGGAGAAGATAAGCAAAATGGAACCCAAATAGCATCCCCAAAAAATTTTACTACTAATGATTCACAAGATAATCAGGGAGATGTGTCCTTCAACCAACGATCTTTTGCAGAAATAGTTAAGGGTAACATTAGGAGAGAGGTCCACATAGAGGCACAAGTTGGAAAACAAATGCAAGAATCTAATAAATAAAAAGATACAAAACCAGAGCAAACATAGAGAAATGGGTGTTTTCCTCAAGCAGACTCAGTTCCCGTCCTTGAGATTGTAGAAGAATTAATTGTAGAAGACATCATGTACAAATCCACCCATAATTTGTTCTCGTCCTTGAGATTGCAAAAGAATTAATTTATAAATTTGTGGGGTTGAGGCAATCCCATCGTTTCTTATACAATTGGGTAAGGAAACATTGGGATCCCCAAGGAGAAGTTGATATTTTACTTCTTTCAAATGGGTACTTTGTAGCAGATTTTATATTAGTTTCAGATAGGAATAAGGCTTTTGAAGGGGTACCATATAATATTGGACTGATAGGTTTATTCATGCAACCCTGGAGACCTATATTCGATCCTCATGTGGAGCCATCGGTCGCCCTAATATGGCTAAAGCTCTTTTCTCTCCTATTTGAATTTTAAAGAGAGGATATCCTTGGGATGATTGGTAATCTCTTGGGAACATATATAGGAAGATCATGAGAATCCATAGAGGGGGGATCAACAACATATGCAAGGATATGTGTGGAGATGGACTTGGAAAAGCCACTCCCAATAGAAACGGAATTGTGAGTGGGAAAAAATACATGGATACAACAAGTGGATTATGAATCATTTCCTTTTAGGTGCAGAGCTTACCATGAGTATGGGCATATGGTAAGAAACTAACCTAAAATAGGGAGAGAGGAGATGTATCAACCTAAAACTAATCCTGAAAACCCTCCCCCACAAAAATATAATGATGAAGGGTTTCAAACAGTAACAAGGAGAGTCCAAAGAAATAATTATCAAGCAAAAGGACAAAATCCAACTAAAGCAAGAAAATTGAACCAACGCCCAGATTGGAGGGCATATTCTAATAAATATGAAATCCTTAAATTAGATGATCCAATGGAAGGGAAAGAGAATTCAGAGGTGGAACCAGTCAATGACAAGAGCCAACACTAAGAAGGAGAACAACAGATCCATCAGGAGCACACCCTCATCCCATAGGAGACAAACCCCTCCCAAATTATAATTACTCAAAATTTTAAAATTGGGAAGAGTCAAGAAAATCAAAATATTATGACACAACAACAAGAATCATATAGTTCTAGGCCCCAACAAATTGACTTGTTAGGGGTTTGGGAAGAGAAACAACAAATACTAGAGATATCTATGTTTCAACAAAATGATATGGTAGGGGCAATGATAGTGCATGTACAAGATAAAAATCCATGAAAAACACCATTATGGGAGTGGCAGAGAAAAATAGAGAGAAGCCAATACTAGGAATCAGCCATATAGAGAAGTAACCAAAGAATACAAGTTCACAAAGGGTGGGAAGAAAAACAAATAAGAACAAAATACAAAAACAAGGAGAACAAATGAGAGAATTTGGATTGGTGAAGTCCATTTCCAACTTCTACAATAGAGACCCTCAATGATTATAAATACATGGAATGTAAGGTGTTTAAACAGCCACCCTAGACAATTGGCTATTAATAAAATGACTTTAGAAAACAACCCAGATGTGGTTTTGCTACAGGAAACTAGAAATTCCATAGAAGTTATGGAAAATATTATCAAGAAATGTTGGGGGTAGGCAGATTTTATGGCCCATGCCTCTCAAGGATTTTCAGGAGGAATTACCATTTTATGGAATAAAAAGTGCTTCCAATTGATGGAATCATCTTTAGCCAAAGGAATCCTCATGACCAAACTTAGGGAGAGGGACTCTGGCCTAGTTTGGATGATAATTAATTTTAATGGCATGATAGAGGTACGAGCTCAAAAAATCCAATGGAAGGCAGTACAACAGTTGAGGTAAAACCATCCAAAAGACTTTTGGATAGTGGGAGGGTATCTCAATGCTAAAATGTAAGTGCATGATCAAGAAGGAGGTTTAACCGAGATCAATGAGAAGGATGGATTGTTGCTAGCTCAATCAAAGTACCTAGATTTTATTTACATACCCCCACTAGGATGCAACAACACATGGACTAATAAGATAAAAAGAGCATTCACAATTAAATCTAGATTAGATAGGTTTCTTGTGGGGGAGAAAGTCTCCACCCTTTGGCACTGTAAATCACAAATTTTGAACCGGTTAGCACCTGACCATTTTCCAGTATCTATCTACATAGGAAAAAGGCCTTAGGTCAAGAATCATCCTTTTAGATTTGAGATTTTTTGGTTAAAAAATAATGACTTACCAGAGCTAATGAAACAATGGTGGGAACAAGGAAAACTAGAACATGGGACAACACAATTTTAGCTTCAATCCATATTAAATTTTATCAAAGGTAAATTAAAAAAATGGAGTAAATCTCATCGAACATATTTCCAACAACAGAGAGCAAATATTTCAGTTCGAGTGCAAGAAATAGCAAAAATTATCCACTCGAAACCTATCTCTGAAGAGCTTCTCCACAAAGAAAGTATTTTGATGCAATAGGAAGAAGAGTTAGACAAGAAAGAGGAAGCCTACTAGAGACAATGAGAAAGAATAATCTGGCTACAATAGGGAGACAAGAATATAAAGTTTTTCCATCACTCAACCATAGCACATAATCACTATAATCATATTGATGCCTTATCCAAAGGGGATGGAAATAGGGAAACTACTACACTAGGTATGCAAGAAAATGCAAATAAATAATTTTTAACTTTATTTACTGAAAATCCACACCTTTACACTCAGCACCAAGAGGAAATTTTAGAAAGCATACCAATGTTAATTTCACAAAAACAAAATGAGGAGCTATTAATAGATATTAGAGAGGAAGAAGCTAAAGAAACAATTTTTGATATGCAGACAGGGAAGGCCCCAGGTCCAAATGCATTTCTAGTAGAGTTCTATAGAGCCTATTGGGATATAATTGCAAAGGATGTAACCCAAGAAGTAGAAGTCAGGACTAGTGGAAGAATCCTTAAAGCCTTGAATCACACCTTTTTGGCTCTCATCCCGAAATGTGGAGATATGGAAAATCTCACTAACTATAGACCAATTGATCTATGCAATATGGTTTATAAGATCATAAGCAAATTCATGGCAAATAGGTTGAAATTAATCTTACCAGGGCTAATCTCTCCAGAACAAGGGGGATTTGTGCAGGGTAGACAAATTCTAGATGGAGTTGTGATAGCAAAAGAAACTATTTACAAGATTTTCCAAAAGGGAAACAAAGGTATGCTCCTTAAGCTAGATTTATCCAAGGCATATGATAGAGTAAGTTGGGAATTTTTAGCCCAAATACTGTAAAAATTTAGTTTTAGTGACGAAAGGATAAAATGGATTATGGACTGCATATCTACAGTTTCTTTCTTAGTGCTCATCAATGGTAATCCATCCCAACTATTTAAAGCTTCCAAAATAATCCGACAAGGGGATCCACTTTCACCATTTTTGTTCATCATTTTTATGAAGGGCTTGGGAAGACTCATACATAAGAGAAAAGCAGAGAATACCATTTCAAGGGTAAGGATAAGTAGGAACATAAATATTACTCACCTCCAATTTGTGGATGACATAGGAATGTGGGGGGAAGCAACAATAAGAGAAGCAACCAATATCAGAAAAATATTGGAGTGCTACGTAGTGGCTACTAGAAAACTACTAAATGAAGAAAAATCAATAATATTTTTTTTAATTTGATAAAAATTTAAGAGAATGGATAACCCACATCCTCAGATTCTCAGAGGCATCATTATCCTTAGAATATTTTGGTATCCCCATAATAGAGAAGAGCCTCAAAAATAAATATTAGAAATCAATAAGAGACAAAATCCACTCAAAACTTTTGCATTGGACCTACAGGTGGTTAAGTTTTGGAGGAAGAGTAACATTGCTTAAATTAGTTTTACAAGCAATTCTAGTGTATAAATTCTCCATTTTGGCTGCCCCAAAGAGCATCCTAAAATATTTGGACAAGATGATGAGATACTTTCTTTGGTCTGGAGTGCAGGGTAACCACACAAGGGCACTAGTCAGTTGGGACAAGGTTTGCAAGCCTAAGGAAGTTGGAGGTTTGGGAATAGAAAAACAATGACAAACAACCAAACTCTAATAGCCAAGTTGTATTGGAGATGGTTAACTCATCCTGACAAACTCTAGAGCAAAGTATTGAAATTTAAATACTATCCCTCACAAAATACAAAATATCTTCCTTGTCTTCTAGTTTTAGGAGAGGGATCAGAGACCTGGAAAGCTCTAAATAAAGGAGCATCACTTATCAAAGAAGGGTTATACTGGAAAGTGGGAGATGGCAAAATTGCTAGACTGTGGGAAGATTCTTGGGAAAATTTCCCCCTATCAGCACCCCCACTTAATAGGACTCAAGGAAAAATTTCAGATGAAAAGGTGGAATCTCATAAGCCACTATTTTAAAATGCTAGATCAACTGCAGGACAATCTTAGTTAGTGGCAAGTCCCAAAGGAGTTGAGGGAATAATGGAATGAGGAGAAAAGAGAACTGAGAAATATTGGATAGATGAAAGTATCCAAGGAGTAATGGACCTGATCAACTTGGTTGGGGACATACCCAATTAGGAATTTATACTGTCAAATAAGGTTATAGAAAGCTTATCCAAAGCACTCAAATTGATCCAAATCCCCTTTGGTTGCAATTATGGCAACCCAAAGGATGGCAAAAGATAAATTGCTTTATGTGGTTGGCTGCACATAACAATATTATAACTCAAGATAACATGAGGAGATGTGGATTTATTGGACCCAAATGGTGTGTAATGTGTCACCAAGAGGAGGAAACAATGGGCCACCTCCTTTTTTTGTGTCCCTATACCCAAACAATCTGGATTTTATGGTACAATATTTTTTTTCAATCAGAAAGATCCATTCTCACCGAGAAAAACTTTTGGGACTATTGGAAGACCAATAGATTCAAATCAAAAACCTTGAAGATAGCTTATGATTTAGATTTTGGTTTCATTTGTTGGCAACTTTGGTTGGACATTAATAACAAGATTTTCAATGAGGAATTTAGACCAAAGGAAAGAATTTGGAGTACTCTAATTAGGAAAATTTTAGAGATAGTGCAGTCTAAAACCCAAGAGGAATCCCAGATGGCAGAATATGAAGTCGATATATTGACACAACTCCTAAAACAACTGCAATATGGGAACTAATAAAGGAAGGATAAGAATAGAAAGATGGATTTATAGACTTGGGATGAAGTCTATGGATTCAAAAGGAAAGGGTAAATGGAACACCTTTAGGGGTCATCCAACAAGGACTAAAACTTCTAAAATTTGGATAGTCAAAGGAACAAAGTTGTGCCGCATTTTGAGCCTTGCCAAGAAAGGCAGGTTATCAATAGTAAATGTATAATTTGAGTTTTTTTCAATAAAAATTATACCTTTTTCTAATAAAAAATATAGTCAACATGAGGTAAACAACAAGCGTAGATGCAGAAGAACATAGGGCAGGTTGGAGATGATAGAAAATGATGAACATTGAAATATATCAAAGTAAGAGTAATCAAATATGGCAGATTGATAGTAAAGAAAGACTAGATTACAAGATGCCATGGTTGATGCACAAAATTCCAAAAGGGTAGGCAAACTAAACTAATAAGCCATAACTGAGAATCACCTACTAGCAATCATTTGGGCTTAGTAACCTAGGAAAAGTGGTTGGTCTATTGAAAATAGAAACATGGTAGCTACAGTAGCAACAATCCTAAATCGGATAGCATTGATTACTTAAGGTTATTCTAATAAGTTTTCAAAATTATTAGGGTGGTAGTTGAGCATCCAACAACTTAGAATTAATGATTCTAGATCCAAAGACCTTGAAGATCTAAAAGTAACATAAGGAGGATTAGATCAAGCATGCAGTAGAGAAGCTTTGTTATAGGCTCCTGTATAAATTTTGGAGGGAAAGTTTCCCCATTTTGTCTAATAAATTATATAATTTTAGACATTATAAAGGATCAAATATCTGCTTATTCAAGCCTAGGGCTTCATATGTAGCTTTCCTTTCATTTTGTTTTGTATAATAGTTTGGACTTGAACCTTGAGTGGTTTTGCAGGCAAGCTTTCAAGCCCTCACTTTTGGCATTATCTGTAACTTTAATATTCACACACACACACACACACACACATACACACACTAGAAGTCATGACTACTGGGATTTTCTATCATGTTTCTTGTATGTGCAATTTGTGCTTAAATGTGGTGTTGAAAAGAGAAGGTGTTCACGTTCAGTTGTCGATGCATTAGACTCACATTTATTTATCTCGTTATTATGTAGGAGAAACTTATTATGATCTTGGTGCATCGTCCTCGATTAACTTAGGTTAGCTTAGGCCATTTTTTTCCTTTTTGCTATCATTTTTTTGTGGTCTCTTTCCCTTGTCCTCTATGCACCTAATAGCTAGGTAGGTTAGGTTAGATAACACTGAAGATCATATCTTAAAAGGAGTTAACCTTGTAAAAAACCCTAGAGGCAATCCAATTAAGTTGCTTGTCATGCTCTCAAAGTTTCCTTGTGTTGCTCCATGCGAGGTGTGATAGCCAGGTCATCTGGTCCCCTACATATAGTGACTACAACAATCAAAGATGACAACACCAAAAACTTATCTATGGATGCCCTTATTTTAGGGGAGAATGAGGATAGAATTGTGTAATATAGTCATAAGTAAAGCTTAGAATAAACTACCAAAATTGAAAGGTAGATGGCTATCATTAGCAAGAAGAAATACAACTAATTAAATTAGTCTTACAGACCATTCCAAAATATCATATATCCTTGTATACTATACCAAAATTGATAGAAAAAAATAATCTATATTATGCGGTCATTTTTGTGGTCGGGATTACATGATAAAAGGAAATTTCCTTTGGTGAAATGAAGCAAGGTGTGTGATGATAAAACTATGGGAGGTCTTGGTTTAAGAGGACTTATGGATGTAAACATAGTTCTTAAGAAAAAAGTAAATTGGAGATTGTACAAAGAGAGCCAAAGACAATGGGAAAGAACTCTTCTAAGTAAGTACATTGAGCCCAATGACCTAAGCTTAATATTTACTACATTCCCACTACTAGATGGTTCTGCACTATAAAAAAATTTAAAAAATTAATTGATCTAGCGATTAAAGGTCTAATATGGGTGGTGGGAAATGGAGAAAATTTTTCAATTTGGATGGATACTTGGTGTGATAAGAAATAACTCAATCTATATCTAGTTTTGAAACTATGGATGAGATTACTTCAAGATAAATATGGTGATAGGTTTTCAAACATTATGTAAAAGGATTAGGAAGGAAGATACAAATGGAAAGAAGATTGTTTTACAAGTATACCAAACATTGTTGCTAGGATACATTTGAATAGAAAGATAATAGTGATTATTCAGAGAGAAGCCAAGTTATAAGTTGATTTCGGAGTTGAATAGCTCATGAGAATACACAATAAGAAGTGGATATAATTTAAAGCACCAATAAATTAGGAATACCACAAGAATGTGGAGAGATTTTTGGGATAGCCCAAGCATTCCAAAATTTAAAATATTTCTATGACTAGTAGGTCATTGGAAAATTTTATCCTGGGATAATCTAATGAAAATGGATTTTCATTGCCCTTCACAATGTGTTTTATGTAAAAAGGAGAGTATAGACCATCTCTTAGGATGTTTCTCAATAGTTTAAAAATTATGGCAATGGATTCTTAACATGTTTGATAAATGCATGATGATGAATGATAGAATTGAAGAATGGTTAAATCAATGGCAAATCACTTTTAAAAGTGAGGCTTTACAGATAATCTAGGATATATCAAAATATACAATACTTTGGACTGTATGGCTAGAAAGGAATAATAGAATATTTAAAGAAAATAAAAGTAGTTTAGAGACAATGAAAAGGAATATTTCTTTAGCCATAGAGGAGTATAAACCAGCCTTATCAACTCACCCAATTCCTAATATTGAAGCAAAAATCCTTGATAAATGGAGTCAAATCATCAAATAGAATTATGATCTTGGATATAGTAGAAACAAAAGGAAGGCAAATAATATAAAGTGGAAACCACCAGAAGTAGAGTTGGTTAAATTAAATTTTTATGGAGAATTTAAAGGAAATCTAGGACCAGCAAGAGGAGGATGAATAAATGGAAATATTAGGAGAGGGATTTTGTCTCATTATGCATTCAATAGTGGATTTAAGACAAATAATGAAGTTGAAGCTTGGTGGCTAGAAGAGTTAAAATCATGAAAACAAATGAAATGGAATAAAGTATGGATGGAAGGTGATTCACTTATAGTAATAATTGTGAGCAAAGCAATGGCTCCATGGAACATACAAGACCTTGCTACATGGTTTGAAGAAATTATATTTACACATACGTTAAGGTAAGGAAAACAAATGTGGGGATAGACTAGACAATATAGGGGTTTTAATTAAGGATCGTGAAGTTAAATTCTCTTTTCCATGGGTAGAGAAAGTAACAAGTTTAGTTGAAGTTGGCAAGAAAATGTTGACTGCCTAAATCAAATAATTATTAAGATCTACTTTAAGGTTTTCCATTGGTAATAAGATTTATTTTATAACATTAATGTGTTTTCATATAAACTATTTATTACAATTTTTGTGGTTGCACTTATGCTTCAGGGAAGAAACTAGCAATCCACATCTAGTAAAATGGACTATGATAGCACAAAGTTTTGGAAATATTACTCTACTAAGATGCAATGCATAGATAGTAGAGGTGGAGTTTTGGTATTGTGAAGGCTACAAAAAGATAATGTCAAGAAGAAGGATGCTAAATTTTGGAATATTTGTATTCATATAGAAAATTGAAGAAGATCCAAAAAATAAAAACTAAGAATTCAGACTTTTAACAAAGATGATGTAGGTATCTAGCTATAGCAACTCAATTGAGATGAGAATTGATTTATCAAGGGTGGGGGACCAAGTCTCTCACTAAAGTTTTATTCATAGAAAGGTTCCCCAATTTAGTGTGGACTATGTAGGAAAAGGGTAAGGGCACTTGTGTGTGCATGTTTTATAACTTCTATATTGGATAGTAGGATTTTTTATTGTTTTGTAATCCCTATTGATGATAGCTTGGATGATGTCATCTAATGAATTTTATGTTAGTTTATGTATTGTTCTTGCGGATCATTTTGTTTTTCCCTTAGATGTTAAACTATAATATATTCATAGCTAGCAAAATGGATGTTATTTACATGTGCTAGTGATACTAATATTGTGGCATTTAGTTTGCATATAAGAGACCTAGGATTTTGTATTAATAAATATTATCTAAGATATTTATCAAATCCTTAAAAAAAATTCCTCTCATTAATGACTTCCATTATTGTGTTAGATGTATTTGGATTCTAAATTGTTGGTTAGGATCCCTCCTAGGAGCCTATACTAATGAAGGATTTAATATTTTAATAAGCATATAGACTAAATCAATATCATTAAGGATCTTGTTTGATCTATTATAAAAAACACTTTATTATGGATAAATTGAATGTTGCAACAATATTTATTTATGCATATGGGAATAATACTTGAATAGTATGATAGTAAACAATCATCAAATAACCTAATTAATAGATGTGTTATTTAGCCATTTATTAATGGTTGATGATAAGGTGGATGCACCCAGGTGTTGTAGGTGAGTTGGAGAGGAGAGGGAAATCCTCCAAGAGAGGTCCCGGGTTCAAATCTCCACCCTACCAAAAAGCTGAATTGGGTATCCAAAATCCAATTGATAATGTTGGTGCGGGCAGGGTCGGGTGCGATTCTCGGGTGACTTTGACGGTGTAGAATCCCCTGTTCGTTGTCTCTCAGACCAAGGTGGCCCCACAAGGGGTTTTTCACTTTAGAAAAAAGAAAAAAAAAAGATAAGGTGGATGCATTGATTAAGTGTTACTGTTGGTGATAATATTGATTGCTAGTATCATAAGAACTTATAATAGGAAAAATTTTGAATAGTGAACATTTGTTCTTTTGCTTTGGATTATATTTAGCATTTCTTAATATATTGTACAATATATATTTTACATTTATATTGTGAAAAATCAAATATACTAGCTTTTAAGAGCTAACTATTATGGCATCTATAATTGTTATTCATGAATAATATATTTATGACATTGTTTGACATTTGTTTAGTATTTATTTGGATTCAGTCTAACATCTAGTTGACATTATTATTATCGACAAATAGGACATTGCTTGTTTTGGGGATAATTAGCATGAAATAGGACTATTTGTATATTACATCTATAACAATTGGACTTGTCTCATAATACTTTAAAAATATGTAGTTTTCTTAAATATGTTCTATTTTAAAAAAGTGGTTATATGGGATTGAAATGAGGCCCATGCATATTATATCATGACCACATAGTGGTATTAGAATAGCTTGGCAATTGTGCATGTATCGCTAGGCAAGATTCAAACCTAGGCCACCTCCTCAAAATTTTAGGAATTTAATTGGTTGAGCTTGCGCCATTTAATTTTGATGTTAAGCTTCACCCATGTGATTGGAAGTTTTTTGATGGTATGAAATTCTTCACCTCTAACCAATTGCCCTAAATATCATGGGTTTAAGTTTAGCTCTATTGATGGAAGTTAGTTGTACGATATGTCTAGCTTTATATGGTGGTATTTTTCTATTTTGCATCTTGTAAAGTTGTTATAATAGCATGCATTACATGTGATAAATTTAAACATGAAAAATATGTTATGTTCTTGTAAAGGTATATTTATTGAACTACTAACGATAGTTTCACATATGAATGATGAAAAGAATGGATCTATCCATTTGTTGGTTAGTGGTAATTATACTCTTGAATACCAAGTTTTTTTTTTTGGTTACATAGGTGAATTGGTTACAATCACGATTTTTAGTAACCGCCAGCGTAGGGTTCAAAACATCAATGACTACTTCCAACAAACCCACCATCTTGTTAATGTTAACCTAGCATGATATGGGGACCGTCGGTCGCTCGGGGTTCGTATCGTCATTGTTCGTTTGGCGCATCACTCAGAGGAGTCGGATCAGACTACTGCCTTTGCCAAGTTGGGCACGCCCGCGGGTTTTGAACCTAGGTCTCCTCTTGGTAAGTGCCCAAGCTTCTTGAATACCAAGTTGACTTCTTAGCTCTATTTGTTTCTTCATCAAGCAATTAAGGATTTATGAATTATTTTATTTTAGATTGGAAACCACTTAACATTGGATATTGTTGACATTGTTGGAAGACCATCATGATGACTAAGGTCATGGAAACTAGCTAATGTGATTACAAATTAGCATGAAAAAGAGTAGTTGGTTTTAAGCCCTAAATCTAGTTATGCTTCTTTTAAATAGTGTTAGAGGGTTGGTGTATCAAGAACAAGATTTTGATTTAGTCAATAGCCTAATGTGGATGTATATCTTAAAATTGATGACAATTATTTGTCATAGCTTATTCTAAGGATATTATTAAGCATCTCAAATTTAATTAATTAGTATTTATTATTATCAGTTAGTAGAAGATATTGTATTGACTAGGTTGTTAACTCCTGATTTATTTTCCAAATGATATAAATAATAGTTTGTCAAATGATGCTTGTTGTTATTAATTTGAAATTTTATTCTTTACTATATGTTTTAATTTGATTTGCATTTATGTCAACATTGCTTGAGATGACTAAGTATTTGGATATCACTTGAATGTGATGTACACAAGAGGAGTAGAAAACATTCTATCTTAGACAAGCTATGATTATGCCTTATTATGTGTGGATGTTTTATGTGGTATGTGTTTGTTTTATAGGTCTTATAGATGAATCACAAGCTAGAGGATCTTACTTTATATTTGTTCATCATGATATTGATTTGTATCATACTTGTTCAAGTTAAGTTAGTTGAGGTACAAATGTAATATTTTATCATTTATTATAAGACCAATATTATATTAAAAGAAGATTGAATAAAATACTATACTTATTGACATTTCTTAATGTCATTGTATTATGAAAATCAATTTGAATATTGTTATAATGCATATTGAAGTATTACGGACATTGTTTTATATCAATATCATGCTTCGTGGAATGTACTTGATGGTTAATTGAATGATAAGACCTTAAATTAGTTCACATATAACTTGATATACAATGCACATTATAAGATTAAGTCCATTTGAGTTGAAAGATGTAAAAACAATTCTATGAGTTACCTTAGTAACTAAGAGCATACTAGTTATCACATGTGGTATTAAAGTGCAAGAGGATGCAAGGTTGTTTAACCTTAAGAGTGCTTCCCAAGCTGATAATGTTTTTTTTGACACGTTTGAAACCATGATGTTGTTGAAGTTTCATGCACTTGACATGTAGATGAGACTACAAATAGATATAACTATGGAAGAGGAAAATAAGACTGGAAATATTTGGTTTATGAATATTGGAGCTTTGAGTAACTTGCTACTAAAGACTACAATCCTTACAAGGATAAAAAAGAAGGATGTGAAATTGTGAATCCTTTTTATTAGCAAGGTGATAAGAAAATGTTGCAACATCATGAGAGTCAAAGGTAACTTAGAGAATAATGGTTGATGAGAACAAGAATTTGCTCATTTATTTGTTTATGATGTGTTTAGACCTAAAGTTAATGAGAGAAACTATAAATTTACTCCCTTTAGCATGATACAAGATGTTTATCTCGCATGATGGATGTAGCATACTATTAAGGAGAGAAAAATGGTTGAATACATTTAGGTTGAGTACCTTTAGTGGAGATACCATGACCTTGACAAATGTGTTACTATAAGTATTTTACTATATGTAATGAAGTTTGATAGTGCCTATAAATAATTATTTATAAGGCTATAATAAAAGAGAAAGAGTAGGGTATACCATATATTTAAAAGAACTTGAAGGTATAACTAACATTGAATTTCATTCATGAGGTATAAATTTTTGCATTTTCGACATAATTTTTGTATGAGTTTGTTAAATAATTAACACTATTTTACATTGATAAGTAGCTAACACTCCTTTACATTGATAAGTAGCTAACACTCCTTTACATTGATATGGATGTTGTTAAATAACTATACATGAATATTAGGAACTACATCTATTGAATCAACCTTGTGTCTTGTAATGGTATGACACTCCTTTAGATTGATATGGATATTTTCAGTAAACTATACATGAATATTAGAAGCTACACCCATTGGATCAAACTTGTGTGTTATAATGATATATAAAATCAATGAGAGATGAAGGAAAATATATTTTCTTTTAACAATAAATTTATAATATAAAAAATATTTTTAAAATATTGAAAAATATTTGTATTTTTAATTTTAAAATTAACTATCATGAGAAAACTAGGGCATCAGTTGGGTAGCCAAAGATATTTCTGGTTGTTGTGGAATTGAAGATAAGATTATTACCCTAGGAGGGCTCAATGGGGACACCTCTAGATCCTATTTTAGAGAGACACAATTATTTTGTAGATTTGTTAAAGGATAAATCTCCAACAGAGACTGAAGAAGCACAAAAACTGCATTAAAAATGCTCTTTATGGCTACTGGAAATAGATCAACATCTCAACGAGTTAATGGATGCTTGCCACAGTCAAAATCAAGGCCAAATATTGTCATTGAGAAAAGGATGGTAGAAGAAATAATTTTATATAGAGCCAATCATGATTTGATCTATAAATTCATGGGTATTCGCCCTACCCTAAATTTTTTGCATTCCTGGGTTCGGTAAAACTGGGATCCTCTTGGTGAGTATTATTTGTGGTTTATTAGCAATGGATATTTTATTGTTAGTTTTTCTTCACTTGTCAATAGAAATAGGGCTTTCGAATCAGAAAAGAGGAATCATGGTCCGACAGGATTATTTGTTTAGCCTTGGAGAGTGGGATTTGATCCTCGAATTGAACCCATTGTTGTCCCGGTTTGAATCCATTTGTATGCACTTCCAATGGAGTTTTGGAGTGAGAAATTATTAGAAATTATCAACAATTCCCTTGGAAGACATTTGGGTGTTTTCAAAGATACAATGGAAGGAAACATAGTTTTTTATGCTAGATTATGCATGGAAATGGATCTTAGCTAGCCTTTGTCGGCAGAGGTTGAACTCGAACTTGTAGGACTATCTTGGATTCAACAACTGGATTATGAGGCATTACCCTTCAGGTGTAGAGTTTGTCACAAATATGGGCATTTGGCCCGATTCTGCCCATACATTATGAACATAAAAATGGAGGCTCCTCTGGGAATGTCAAATATTCCTAAGGAGGGTAAGTCAACAATCAATAAAGAAACAACCAACATTTCTTAGGGTAAATAAGCACAAGGAGATGGCTTTGAACAGTCCAAAAGAAGAAGGCAAAAGAAAAAATATGACAAAGAGAAAACCCAACTCAAGCCCTCCAATAGGTATCAGATCTTCAAGACACTAGTGGACCAGGAAGAAGAATAAGTCATGGAAGGAGTAGATGGAAATAATGAAAATAATAACAACCATGTTCAAGCCTCTCTTTCACCTCCTTCCATATTAGAGCAGGTAATTATGTGTAGTGAATTACCACAATTAGAGATTGTAGGGGTATTGATAGTGCATAACCAAGAGCAACCGATAATTAAGGATGTCATCATGGGTATAGAAAAAAAGAACAAAGAAAGGCCAACTCTAGGGATAACTCAAGTGGAAAAGAGATAAAAAATATCATCTCTCAAGGAGTGGATAGAAAATAAAATAAGGAATTGATAGCAGTTCAAGGAGAGAAACTGATCACTGGAGGAACGGTGAGGCCAATATATTTTTACTGCTCTCAAGGTAACCAATGATTATACAATCATGGAATGTTAGGGGTTTAAATAGTAGAACCCATCAATATGTTGTTTGAAGACTCTTAGAAAAATGAAAAACTAATTTTGTGCTTATCCAGGAGACAAAAATATCGTTGCATCTTATATGTAAAACAATAAATAGACTTTGGAGGGGTGTTGGTCATATGGAAGTAGCTACCCAAGGGGCCTAAGGGGTTATAGTTACTTTGTGGAACTCTCTTGAATGGACAAAAATAGAACATATAGCTTGGAGGGGTGTCCTCACATCGTACTTTAGGAATAATGTGACAACTGAGCAGGTTTTAATCACAAATTTTTATGGGGCTCAAAACCTATATGGTCAAATGCATGAATGGAAAGTTGTGCATAACATGAGAGTATCAAGGGAGGAGTTAGACTGGATTGTTGGTGGGGATTTTAATGCTAAATTATCCTCTAGAGATAATGAAGGGGGAACCCCAATTTTGGATCTAGGGGATCGAATTATGATTGCCCAACTCCAGGCATTACACCTGGTGGATATTAAATGCCCTTGAACCAACTATACTTGGACTAATAAGAGGAGGGAGCCACATAGTAGGAAGGTGAAGTTAGATCATTTTTTAGTTTCAGAGGAGGCATTTGTGAAATGGAATATAAAATTTTAAATTTTGGAAGGTCTAGTTTCAGATCACTTTCTCATTTTTTTGGAAGGGGGAATCAAAACAGTGCAATATCACAAACCATTTAAATTTGAAAACTTTTGGTTACAAAAAGAGGAACTTTAAAAGAAAATTCCATAGTGGTGGGAAGAGGGCCACCCAACATATGGGACAACAATGTTTAGATTCCACAAGCAGCTTCATTATGTCAAGGATCAATTGAAACAATGGAGACGAGCTAACAAGATAGACTCCTAGGTCCAAAGAGCTCCATTGGTGGCCAAAAGGAATGAGGTTCAAAAAAACTTCAGGGAAGGAACAATTACAGAGCAACTCAAAGAAGAGGATGATGCATTGTGTAAATCAGTTGAGAAAATTGACAACCAAGAGGAGACCTACTAGAAACAGAGAGCAATAACCACTTGGTTATTAGAAGGTGATAAAAATACCAAATTTTTCCATCGGGTTGCTTGTGCTAGGAGATAGACGAACAACATGGAAGCTCTTCAAGATGAGAACAAACACTCCTTTGATACAATTCCAAGTATTCATTTCCATTCAATGAATTATTTTTTTAAACTATTTAAGGAAAGTATAGTGCAATATGAAGAGGCTAAAAAAGTTCTTGTTGTCATACCCTTTGTTATCTTTGAGGAAGAAAATCAGGACCTATTTAAACCCATTGATAGAGAGGAACTGAAGAAAGTAGTCTTTGGAATAAGCATAAAAAAAACACCAAGTCTAAATGGCTTTTCAATTGAGTTTTTTTAGGCTTTCTGGGACAACTTGGACGAGGATGTAAGGGTTGTCATAGAGGAGTATAAAGGTAGTAAAATAATGCTTAAAGCATTAAATCATACTTTCATTGCCTTAATTTCAAAAGGGGAGGAGGGGATGCACATTTTAGATTATAGACCTATTGCCTTATGCAATGTCATATATAAAATAATCACAAAGATAATGGCTGAGCGGCTAAAACCTCTTCTACATAGTATTATCTCCTTAGAGAAAGGGGTTTTTGTAGAGGGCAGAAAGATCTTGGATGGTGTGGTTCTATCTTAGGAGGCAATCCATTCAATGCAAAAATTTGGTAATAGAGGAATGTTCATAAAATTGGATATGTCAAAGGCTTATGATGGGTGAAGTGGATCTTCTTGTCAAAGATGATGGCAGCCTTTGGTTTCTCTCAAGATTGGATAGAATGGGTCAAGAGATGTGTTTCTACTCTGACATACTTAGTGTTAATCAAGGGTCTTTCCTCACAACCGTTTGGAGCTACTCGAGGCTCGTCAAGGAGATCCTTGTTCCCCTTATCTTTTTCTCATATTGGCTAAAGGGTTGGGTAGATTCATCTTGAGGAGAAGACAACAAGGTTTGCTAACAGGTATCAAGGTGGGTGAGGAAGTTTTGACTCACCTACAGTTTGTGGATGACATAGGATTGGTGGGAGTGGCCAACTTCAGGGAAGCAAGAATGATTAGAGATACACTTAATGTCTACCTTAGGATCATAAACCAAGTCATCAATGATAAAAAATCCAAAGTGTTTTTTTTCAATCTTGATCAAAGGCTTCAGGACAAAATTTTAGAGATCTTGAGATTCACGAGGACTTCTCTCCTAGTGGTATACTTGGGGGTCCCTTTGCATTTTAAAAAACTGAAAATAGATATTTGGAGGAATCTTTTGAATTGTATCAAGGAAAGAATTAATCATTGTTCTCACAAATGGTTAAGCTATGGGGGTAGATTAACTTTTTTACAATCAATCATGCAGGCCGTGCCAAGTTAGAAATTTTCTATCCTTGCTGCCCCACATACCATGTGGAAAGAGTTGGACAAGATGGCTAGAAAATTTTTATGGGGAGGAGTAAAAGAAGAGAGGAAATGAGCCTTGGTAGGTTGGGATAAAGTAAGCCAACCCAAGGTAAAAGGAGGTATGGGACTGAGATGATCAAAGTTAAATAATAAAGCTTTGGTTGGAAAGCTTTACAAGAGGTGGATTTCCCAACCAACTTCTTTATTTAGTAAATTTTTAAGTAGTAAATATTTGGGACAGGTAAACCCAAATGAGGTGGATCATTTCCCTTTGGATGGTAATGGATCCTTAGTGTGGCAAGCTCTAAAGTTAGGATCTCAGGTAGTGAAAGATGGATTATTTTGGAAAGTGGGGAGAGGGGAGAAGGTATGATTTTGGATAAATTCATGGGATCAATACCCACCTATCATTGTTGAATTCCAAAAACTACAACCAATAAAAACAACCATGGAAACCAGGGGTTGGATCCAAATTGAAAGTTATTTCAGCACTAGTTAGTTGGGGGATTATAAGTTTAAGCAGTTAAAGAAGTTGGATGAGTGGCCAATTTCAATCCCTCCGGAATTGACACCCATCATGAATAAAATCTTGGTAGAAAGATTTCTCACAGGTAGAGATAAGGAGGATGAATTAGCTTGGGGCTATGGGAGCCTTGGTGTCTACACAGTGAAGGATGGAATTGATAAGATCCTTCCAGAGCTTCCTCCTCATGCATATCAGGTTGAGGATTGGATAAATATTTGGTAGTCCAAGGCTTAGTCGAAAGTAAACTTTTTTGCCTGACAGTTTATGCATAATGGAATTCTTACTTTTGATAATCTCATACGTAGAGGAATCATTGGTCCATCTCAATGTGTTTTATGCTACAAGAGTGAGGAACTGACCACTTGATGTTTGAGTGCCCATTCACACGTTAGATCTAGGAGAGATGGTTTTTATCCTATAAAATTCAAGCTAATGGTGATTTGAATTGGATTAATATTTGGGAAAGATGGAAGAGAGGTAGATTTTAATCTAAATCTCTTTGTATCGGTTGGGAGCTTAGATTAAACTTCATTTGGTGGTAAGTGTGGTTGGAGAGAAATGGCTGAATTTTTAGAGAAACCTTTTCATCTTTAGATAGAGTTTGACAAGTCATTTGGAGCAAAGTCACATAAACTATGGCAGTGTATGCTAAAGAGGAATCTCAGGCTGTTATAGGGACAATGGAGAAGGAAGTTGAAGTGCAAGAGGGGCAATATAGAGCTATTTGGAAACCACCCCCAGAAGGTTAGATTAAAATTAATACTGATGGAGCTGCAAAAGGCAATCCGGGTAGAGCTAGAATTGGAGTGGTTTGTAGGAATCATGTTGGGACAATGCTCTATTGGGAACTGCAAGGCTTGGGAAGGACCATGAACAATGAAGCAGAAGCCTTAGCTATCAAATTTGATTCTATTTGAGCAGTAAAACAAGGTTACAAGATGATAATCCTACAATCAGATTCTCAAATAATGGTAGGAGCTCTGGACTGCATGAGGAACTTTGCTTTGAAGACATTGAGGTTGAGGATTCTTGTCACTTAAATTAAGGAATTGTGGAGGGAATTAGATGATGTGATTCCAGTTTATGTGAGTAGAGACCTAAATAAAATAGCAAACTTCTTGGCTAAGATGGGTACTGAGAAGGAGGTAGGGGTTCAGTGGCACAGTGACATGACTATTGAGGATGATATGATTTGGTAGGTTGGTGAGCAAATCTAGTGTTTAGCTAATTTGGACAATAATTGTAGAAATATGGTTTAGGAGTTTGTGCTCCAATGTAGATCTTCTTTTACAATTGTAAACAGGTGAACAACCATTGTAGAAATATGGTTTAAGAGATTTGGCTCCAATGCAAATCTTCTTTTACTGATATAAACATATGTTCTCTTTTCCCAACTTATAAATGATCTTTATTTTAATACAAGTTTTTCAAATTATTTTTCAAAAAAATTAAAATAAATTATATACATCTATTTTTAAAGATATAGCAAACTTATTTATTAGTAAATCTCTAATACGAAGGCATTCATAAAGTGGGGCCCACCGAAAGATAGAGATATCAAAATGTTGTCCTTACTTTTCTTAATGCCGTAATTATTTAGGGCCAATAATCACCTAGTGAGACTTGCCAAACATCTATTACCCACACTCACCACAATAATACTTTTAATTTAAATATATGTATATTCTAAATATTATGTGGGCCCCACATGTTATTAGAAAAACTTAAAAGAAAACTAATACAATATCTCACCTCCAAAACCCTAATTTTGCCCTAAGACGGTTAGGTTATATTGAGTATTTATAGTTGAAGGGTCTGGTTTTTGCATTAAGAGGTTGCGTGCCTTTGGATGGAGAACAGAAGAATTGGAGAATGCCTTTGGAGGGAGAACAGAAGAATTGGAGAATCGTTGAATTTGTTTGTGAGTGTTTGGAATACATCAGGCTTTCGGAAGGGAGAGGGGGAACTAAAGAATTGGTGAATTTGTCTGTGAGACTTTGGGATACATTAGATTTATGTGAAACAACATTTGTGTTTCGTAGTGAGAAATCATGCAAGATTTCAGTTGAATTGTAGAATTGTTGAATCTATTTGTGAGTAGATTTCATTTGAATTGTAGAATTGGTGAATTTGTCTATGAGACTTTGGGATACATTAGATTTATGTGAAACAACATTTGTGTTTCGTAGTGAGAAAATCCTGTAAGATTTCAGTTGAATCGTAGAATTGTTGAATTTGTTTGTGAGTAGATTTCATTTGAATTGTAGAATTAATGAATTTGTTTATGAATCTTTGAGATACATTGAGCTTATTTGTAATGTTTCGTAGTGAGAAAATCCTGTAAGATTTTACGTGAATTGTGGTGAGTTTGTTCATGAATCTTTAGGATACACTGGGTTTATTTGAAACAACATTCGTGTTTCCTAGTGAGAAAATCCTGTAAAATTTTATTTGAATTGTGGTGAATTTGTTCATGAATCTTTAGGATACACTGGGTTTATTTGAAACAACATTCGTGTTTCCTAGCGAGAAAATCCTGTAAGGTTTCATCCCTTACATTTGAATTGTGATGGAGTGTAACAAAGAGGAGGCGGGAAGGGCCAAGGAGATTGCGGAGAAGAAGTTTGTTGCAAAGGATCTTGAGGGGGCCAAGAAATTTGCCACCAAGGCCCACCAATTGTACCCGGAATTGGAGGGTTTGGCCCAGATGATGGCTGGTTTAGAAGTGCATATTGCTGCCGAGAACAATGTCAATGGTGACATTGTGATGGAGTGTAACAAAGAGGAGGCGGGAAGGGCCAAGGAGATTGCGGAGAAGAAGTTTGTTGCAAAGGATCTTGAGGGGGCCAAGAAATTTGCCACGAAGGCCCACCAATTGTACCCGGAATTGGAGGGTTTGGCCCAGATGATGGCTGTTTTGGAAGTGCATATTGCTGCCGAGAACAATGTCAATGGTGACATTGTGATGGAGTGTAACAAATATGAGGCGGGAAGGGCCAAGGAGATTGCAGAGAAGAAGTTTGTTGCAAAGGACCTTGAGGGGGCCAAGAAATTTGCCACCAAGGCCCACCGTATGTACCCGGAATTGGAGGGTTTGGCCCAGATGATGGCTGTTTTGGACGAGAACAAGGCCAATGGTGACATTGTGATGGAGTGTAACAAAGATGAGGCGGGAAGGGCCAAGGAGATTGCAGAGAAGAAGTTTGTTGCAAAGGATCTTGCGGGGGCCAAGAAATTTGCCACCAAGGCCCACCAATTGTACCCGGAATTGAAGGGTTTGGCCCAGATGATGGCTGTTTTGGAGGTGCATATAGCTGCCGAGAACAAGATCAATGGTGACATGGACTGGTATGGTATATTGCACGTCACCCCGTTTGCTGACGAGGCGACTGTGAAGAAGCAGTACAGGAAATTTGCCCTGCTGCTTCATCCCGACAAGAACAAGTCTATGGTAGCAGACGGGGCCTTCAAGCTCATATCCGAGGCCTGGGAGGTGTTGTCCGATAAGGCCAAAAGGGTTCCTTATGATCAGAAGAGAAAAGGGTTTCAGAAGAGGGGTTCTCAGACACAAGAAGCAGACCCACCTGCCAGCACAGCCACTTCTGTCCCCAGCTCAAGCCCTCCACCTGCCCCTCCATAGAACACAACCACATTTTGGACCGCCTGCCCAGATTGTATAGGGCAGTATGTGTGTCTCCGCATGTATGAAAATCACAACGTGTTGTGCCCACATTGCCAGAAGGTTTTTCGTAGTGTGGAGACGCCGGTGAATGGATCCACTGCACCTGGATTTCCCTACTCCTATGCTACTCCCCAGGAGCCGCAGCAGCAGCGGTATTCTAATCATTGCCCTTTTGGGACGGACAATCCGGCTTCTGGCATGGATACTGCAGGGTTTGCAAGTGGGACTAGGGTTGATTCGTATCAGAATCTTGATTAACCTAACCACTGTGCCCAAATTTTGATAATAGAAAGATTACCTGTACTGTGCCCAAATTTTGATAATAGAAAGATTACCTGCCCTCCCACGACCTCCACCTCCACCTCCACAGAAACAACCACATTTTGGACCCAACTACATTAGTATCTCCACACGCATGAAAATCACAACCTGTTGTGCCCAAAATCCCAGAAGGATTGCCTCCTGCCAGGACTGCTACGTGTCAGGAGGACTGCCACTTCTGCCGCCCACTCAAGTCCTCCACTTGCCCTTCCCACGACCTCCACCTCCACAGAAAACAACCACATTTTGGACCGCCTGCCCATTTTGTAAAATGCAGAATGCGTATCTCGGCATATATGAAATCCACAACCTGTTGTGCCCAAATTGCCAGAAGGCTTTTGATGCTGTGGAGTCTGGTGAATGGATCCATTGCATCAAGTGTTTTAATCATTGCCCTTTTGGAAGGGCGCAATTCGGCTTCTGGCATGGGTGGCTTCTGGCATTGCAAGTGGGACTAAGGTTGATTCGTATCAGAATCTTAACCATCAATGGAGTCTACATTGTATTTTGTTGGAATTTTCAATAATAAAAAGATTGTGGAATTTTCAATAATAAAAAGATTGTATATGATATTTGCTTTTCAATGTTCTCGGTGATTGTGGAATATATATATATATTTTGTGGAATACATATTACTACTCTACTGGATGATTGTAGGAGTGAACTTTTATTTATTAATCCTTTCTTCTTAGTATTTTGATTTTATTTATTTGATTTTTTCAGGTTTTGCAGTTTGATTTTTTCAGGTTTTGCAGGTGTTGATTAATTACATAATCCTCTGGCTATACTTACAATTTTTTTTTCATATTATTTGTTATAATTTATTGTACCTTTATCTTCAAACATTTAATCACACATTTAACTTGGTTGTATTTTATCAACTTAAAAAGTTAACGACAAATTGGATTTCATTGGAATAAAATTGTGAACACATTAGAAGTTAGATCTTTTGGTTAATTCAAGAGCAGTCAAATATTATTGGTTTGTTGGTTTGATTAATTCAAGAGTAGTCAAGTATTATTGATTAATTTAAAAGTAATTAAGTATTATTAATATTTGCTAATATTAATTAATTTAAAAGTAATTAAATATTATTAAAATTAAACAATACCCATAATAAAAATGTAAGTTTTTCAAAAAATAATATGACCTGTAAATCCTTCTATAAATTTAAGGATCTAAATATTTTAAGCTCCAAACACTTAATAAAAAGGAGCTTGAAGATCTCATCAACTCCGTGTTTCTTAAAAGATTTCATACCTAGTGATATTTTATAGGTTCATCCCAACTGCTTACGCCTACAAAGGGTTAACATAGTAGGAACAATATATATTATCATAATATATTCGTCATTACCTATTGACTCTTTTTTTCATCATTATATGACTTTTAAGGTTAAGTGTAAAGAGTTCATAATTAAAACAAGTTGCTAATGATTCTTGCTCATCCTTATACTAATATATAAAACAAGTTGCCAATGATTCTTGCCCATCCTTTATACTAATATATAGTTCCATTTTCCATGTTATTTTCAAAATTCTATATTGAGGCCAAGTTTGAAGAGTGCATAATTAAAAACAAGTTGATGTTGTACCAAAACATAGTTCTATTTTCCTTGATATTTTCAAAATTCCATACTTTAGGCATTATTAAAAACAAGTTGCGAAGGAATATGTTTTTGTTGTGTAGTCTTGATGTTGTTGCTCCTTTGCTCTTTCGTCGAGTCACCTTTGGAAGTTGTCTTCGTTATCAATGTGATGGATGATGTGAGTTTAGAGTGATTTTAGCAAAGCTAAACTTGGAATCCCTAAAATGGTGAAAATGACCTTCTACTTATAGACTTGGCCAAGGTTAGGGGAGGGGCTGAGGTGTCCCCTATGAGGTGTGTGTGGTGAGGTGTCCCTTGAGGTGTCTTGCCTCATAAATGAGATTGGGTGAGAGAATCCCTCACCCATCTACAAGTCATGATGACCTAGAGGAAAGTCTCCAAATGGCATTAATTGAAACCAACTTGGAAATATCTTCTAATTTGAAATTGCTTTTTATGTGCAAAAGTCATGATTTGTCATTTATTGTCGAGAGTGTGAGAGGGTGAGAGGTGGCAAGGCTAGGCTAGACTAGACTAGGTGAGGTGGAAAGGCTAGTCAAAGTAGACTAGGTGAGGTGGAGGGTTAGAGTTAAGCATGATTAGCTTAATTAACCATAGGATTAGCCATAAAGCAATCTTTGACCAAAATTGTTGACTTTTTGATCATAAAGTGCTTTTTTTTTTTTTATTTGTGGAAAACATCCCAAAAGGGATGCCACTTTCGGGTAAGACCCAAGGAGGCAGGGGTATCCATTCCGCCAAAAATGCCCAGGACTCGGACCTGGCCTACCACCTTTGACACACTCAAGGAGCAAACAAACACACAAACCCAATTAAAAATAAGTAAATAACAACAAAAATAATAAAATAAAATAAAAAACATGCTCCTTGAGTGTGTCAAAAACAAAAGCACAACCAAACACGCACAATAAGATAAAAGAAACCACAACACAAACCACATAGAAAAACACAAGAAACACATAACAAAACACAAACAAGACAAAAACAACGGAACACTACAAAGACATAACCCAAAAAAAACAAGAAAAATAAACACAACCAAAACCTAAAAAATTAAAAAATAAAATAAAAATAAAAATAAAAAACAACCAACAACGAGACAATAAAAAAAAACAAAAAATATAGAAAACACTCACCCATAAAAACACGAAATAACACAAACAAAGAGAAACCCAAGAACAAGAACGAAAAAAAACACAAGAACAATAACAAAAAACATAAAAAAAAAACAAAACAACAAAAACACAAGAACAACAAAAAACAACACAAAGAACACAAAAACAAAACAAAATAAAAAAACCCACCCACCTTAAAAAACTAAACAAAAAAAACAAAAAGGAAAAAAGAAATAAAAAATGAACAAAACAAAGACCTATCTAGACCAGGAAGACTATTAAGGCAAGAATCAACAGAGGAAACAAAATAAAGAATAGAATGAGCTAGGGAACTAAAAAAAACTGAATGAACCAAAGAGAAGCAAAAAAAAAAACAAGAAGAAACTAGGTACCTTCAGAGCTGGAGCCATCCAAAGAAATGATAGAAAGAAGAGCTTCCCTAATTTGAGAAGCCCACCATATAGGAGGGTGGCCATAACAAGTAAGATCACCTTTGTCCAAAGCCCAATTAGCTAAAGCATCAACACTCTTGTTTTGATCTCTGACCACATGATTGTAATCAACTTTCAAAAATCCCATCTGGATTAACTGAATCTTCTCAATAATTCTTTTTATTCTCCAATCCACCTTATGATTCTTAGAAGGATTCTTCAAGAGATTAATCATAAGTTGAGAGTCGAGACTCAACTAACACCTTTTCCCATCCAACCTTAGTAGCCTCCTGAAGACCTCCGAGGATACCATACCCCTCAGCAAGGTTATTGGAAAGAATACCCAAATTCTCGAGCAAAAGTAAAAACCAGGGAGCCATCTGAAAGTCTACCAATTCCTCCCACATTGGCTTTTCCAGGGTTCCCTCTAGAGGCTCCATCAGTATTGACTTTTCCAAAATCCTTAGGAGGAGGTTGCCAATTTCTATTCCTATCCAATTTACTAATACTCACATTCCCTTTAAGTTGGTTGCCCTTAGAAGGTTTAATCTTCAATATTTGCATCACTTGATCCCATATTTGGTGGGAGTTTTGGGGGTGATTAAGGAGATGATGGACTGATTCAACTAAGTTGGCTATGGTCTTTTGCCAAATATAGTGAATATCCTTCCTATCTTGATTAAAAATTTGGTTGTTCCTTTCATTCCAAATATTCCAAAGAAGAATGGTAGAACCCATCCAAACTAAGCTGCCTAATAAAATGATCAACACCCTCTTGATTAGGCCAATCCCTCCAAAGTTGTTCAAAAGTAAAAAAATTGGACCACTTGTAAGCCAAGTAAAGTGGCCATTCTCCTCCATAACTCAGAGGCTAAAGTACACTCAATAAAAATATGGTTGATATTTTCTACATTCTCTTCACACATTTCACATCTAAAAGGGCCATGAAAACCATGCTTCATAAGTTGCTCACCGGTAAGCACCCTACGATGCAATAAAAGCCAATTAAAGAACCTCACCTTAGGCCAGAGCTTTTGAGCCCACAATTGAGAAAATATGTCAGAAGAATGGTTGGGATTATTATGGCATAAGGTCAAATAACCTTGAGCAGCTGAATACTCACCCTTAGTAGTGTTGTTCCATCCAAAACAATCTTTTTCATGGGACCAAGAGAGGGATCTCATATGAAGGATGCCTTGGATATCTTGTCTTTGCCTTTATGGGATTTGAATAGGCCGAGTCCTCAATAGGGATCCAATATCTACCAACCTTTGAATTACCGGTATGGTACCGACAATAATTAGCCACCTTTATCCAATTAGCTCGGTGAAGCTCCTCCATCCAAGGCCTCCAATCGGGAAAGTGAGTTATCAAAGGCTTGTGACCATCCCAAGAATCTGTCCAAAAATTTGCATGTTGACCATTATGAATGATCCAAAATAATTTTTTCTTTATCAAATCCTCACCAGTCTTAAGAACTGCTAAAATGGGAGAACCTTTGGTAGGAAGTTGATAGCGAACAAGGTCTTCGGGACTTTTGTTCTCAACATATTTAGCACGGAGATTATTGGCCCAAAGAGCATTGGGGTTATGCAACATCCTCCAATATAATTTAGCAGCTAAAGCTTTGTTGTTATTAATTGAAGACCGTAAACCTAACCCCCCTTCACTCTTAGGAAGACATAAAGTATCCCATTTCACCAAGGCCCATTTTCTTTTCTCCTTAGTACCACTCCAAAGGAAACGATGGCTGATTTGATCCAATTCTCGAAGAACAGCCTTTGGGATATTCAAAATGGAAGAAACATAAATAGGAATAGCTTGAAGGACTGATTTTACCAAGGTGATTCTACCCCCATAAGAAAGCCACTTGTTGGTCCACTTTCCAATTTTCTTCTTGACTTTGTCCAACAACCAATTCCAATCTTTATTTTTCTGCCTTTGAATATTTATGGGAATACCTAAATAAGTGATTGGAAGAGAGGTCTTCTTATATCTTAGCTTATCCAAGACCATGGATTCCTGTCTAGCGAAGCGGTGAAAGAAAATAACTTTAGATTTGTCTTCATTGATCAACTGCCCGATAGCCTTAGAAAAATAGCTAATGATTTGCTTAATATTAGAAGCTTCCTTAAGCTGTAGCTTTACCTAAAATAGTAGAGTCATCCACAAATTGAAGATGAGAGATAGGTCTAGCTCCATGAGCAATGGTAACTCCCTCAAGGGTTTTGTTTTCCCTCTTTTTGGTTATAGTCCTACCCAAGCATTCAACAAGAATGATGAATAAATAAGGGGATAGCGGGTCACCTTGCCTAATACCTCTAGAAGCTGGGAAAGACTGAGAAGGCCTACCATTGATAAGAACTAAGTAGGAAACTGAAGAGATACATCCCATAATCCAATCCATCCAATCCTTAGAGAAACCAAATTGCCTCAAAACTTTGATAAGGAAGTGCCAATCCACTCTGTCATAAGCTTTGGATAAGTCTAACCGAATGAACATGGAAGGAGAATTTTGCATATCCATGGAATGGATGGCTTCCTGAGCAAGAACTATCTCATCTACTATTTGACGTCCTTCCACATAACCCCCTTGCTCTGGGAAATAATCTTATGCAAAAGAGGCTTCAACCTTTACTGCCATGATTTTAGTAATGATTTTGAGAAGAACATTACATAAAGCAATAGGTCTAAAAGCTGAGATATGATCAACCTCTTGAGCTTTTGGAACAAGAGTAATATAAGTTTTATTGATAACCTTCAAAATTTCTTTGGCTTTCCTGGCTTCTTCCACCACCTCTAATAAATCAACATGAAGGATATCCCAGAACTCTTGGTAGAACTCAATAGGAAAACCATCAGGACCTAGGGTTTTCCCTTTTTGCATTTTAAAAACTACTTGTTGAAGCTCATTGATAGTAACAGGAGCAGTCAAAATAGAGTTCTCCTTAGAAGTGATAAGAGAAGGGATTGCTTGAAGAACATTATATTGTGAAGCTGAGTCAAGGGGAGTAGCAGCAAAAATATTGGAAAAGTAATCAACAACAATAGAGTTCATGCCATCCCAAGTATAAACAACATCTCCAGAATCTGATTTTAAGGAAGAAATAAAGTTGTGAGATCTTCGAGCTAGAAGAGATTTGTGGAAGAAATTTGTGTTTCGATCTCCTTCTTTGAGCCATTGAATTCTAGATTTTTGCTTCCATAAGATTTCTTCTCTTTTTTCCCATTCCTCTAAGCTGAGTTGTGAGTTTAATTTCATCTGCACTTCTCTTCTCTGTGAGGCCATCTAAACGGATTTTCTTATTCAAATTTTCAAGATGAGCAATAACTTCATGTTTTTTTTATGAACATCCCCAAACTCTTTCCAGTTCCAAGTCTTGATTTTGGATTTAATGTATTGCAGTCTTTTGACAAAACAGAACATCTTAGTCCCATGCCTAGGTTTACCTTCCTTCCACCATTGTTGCACATGAGGTCTGAAGGAAATGTCTCTAAGCCACATTAATTGAAAACGAAAAGGAGAGAAACTCACATTGGTTTTCCACATTTCCACCATGAGTGGCCAATGATCCGAACCAACATTATTAAGAGTCTTCACTTTAGGAATGTGACCATGGATTAAGAAATTTTTAGAGAGCAAAAACCTATCCAATCTCTCCATTATACAAGCTAAGCCTTGCCTTATGTTAGACCAAGTCATAAGGCCATTATCTGGTTGGATATCCACAAGATGGAGGTTTGCAATATATTCGCTCATGAGGTCGGTGCTTTTGTCCAAATTTCTATTTCCCCCCTTTTCTCATCCAGAGAGAGGATGGTATTGAAATCTCCTCCGATCAAGATCCAAGCTTTAGGAAAATGAGAGATAATATGAGTAATATCCTTCCATTGTCTTCTTTTTTCCTCCAAAGAAGTCGGAGCATAAACGGTAATGCAGAGCATAATCTGGTTGGAATGTCTACTTTGAATAGCTATAGCCAACAAACCCCAACTGCCAACCATATGGTGAATAACTACCTCTTTTGGATCCCAAAGACAAGCAATGCCACCCGAAGTCCCTTGGGAACTGGGGGAAACCACTTTTCCAGGTGGCCAAATTTTATTGGCAATTAAGTCCATATCCTCCATTGACATCTTAGTTTCTTGAAGGAAAACAAGATGTGGATGATTTATCATTCTTCTAATTTCATTTTGTTTTGAAAGACTCCCTTTGAGTCCTCTAATATTCCAAGTGATGATCTTCATTAATACCAGGGCTAAAAAAGTTGGGAAGGGCATTAATCTTACCTTCCTCTACAAGCTTTTCACCTTCTTTTACCATATGATATTGATTGGTCTTGCGACCTACTTTTTGATTAGAATCCATCTTCAATTTTTTTTCCCTGTTTCTTGACTTATTCCAATTGAATCCGAGATGGCTTCTAACCTTGAAGAATGCTCGTACACAACCAAAATTTTACTAGATGGTTCAATAGAGTCTATATTGGGACCTGCATTATTTGAAGTTTTGACATTTGAAATATTGTTTTTCTTGTGTAAATTTTCTCCTTTTTTTTTTGTTGAAAACCTTTGATTTGTTGGTTTGTCTACGAGTTCTTCCCTTCATATTTAAATTGTGTTTCTAAGATTTTAGTTTCCATTATTTCCTCTTCCTCACTTGGGACATCATTTGTGGAAAGGATTTCAAACATATTAGCGAGATGACTTTGATTGATCCTTCATAACTGGTTTTTTCTTAGTGTTCTTCTTCTTAGGTATTTGGAAACCTGCTAAGTTTATATCTTCTTTCTTTTGATCGGGAATTTTATTTGGGCAAGCACTGGCCAAATGACCATATTCATGGCAAATTCTACAATGAAAAGGAATGTTCTCATAGTCCACTACTTGCTCCCAAGTGTCTTCCCCAAATTGTAATGTGATCTTTTTAGGTAGGGGTTTGTCAAAATCCATTAAAACACAAATCCGAGCATAAATAATATGTTCAAAATTTTGAGTACAATCAGTGGTCATCATAAAAGTTCCTAAAGAGTTTCCAATTGAAGAAAAAATAGTAGGATTCCAAAATTCAATAGGGAGGCCAAAGAGTCTAACCCACACGGGAGCAATAGAAGGCATCTCTTCTTCGGCTTTAAATTTAGTATGCCAGGGCTTCATGAAAAGCCCTGCCCTTCCAAAAAACCAAGGACCCCCTTGAAAAGTTTTCTCTCTATCTTCATTATTAGCAAATAAAACAAGAAAATAACCATTTGGATAAATAGAGATTTGTAACTCACCTTTAGTTTTCCAGCTTTTTGCAGCCCAGACTTTGAAAGCGAGATAGACTCGGACGAAAACCCACGAACCGACAAATTAGTCCTCTTTTTTCCAAATCTTCAATGCCAGTCTGAATGTTATCCATATCAAGCTTAACAATAGGAGTTCCATCAGTTGCTTTAAGACATCCTGACTCCGTTTTCCTAGGATCAATCTTAGGCATTCTTAGAGGTTTATGGGAAGCCCTAATATTGATATTAGCATTGGGTTGAGGCTGTCCACCATGAAGGGCATCCCTAAAATTCATTTTTGGGACTGAGTCTTCAAAATTCTTACCCTTGATAGGGGTTTTCATAGTAGAATTATTTTGTGGGTGCACCTTAGCACCAGATTCACTTGAGATATGAGCCATTTTTTGATCAACTGCTTGAAACTTGTTTCGTGATCTCTTTAATCCTTGCCCTAGATGTCGTGGAAAGGTATGGTTTTCACTTTTCTTTTGTGCAGCAAATTGGAAGCCGTTGTCACTCAAGTTCACAGTATGATCTATTGAAAGACAAATTTCTAACCCATATTGTATCCCCTGCAACATTTCCTGCTAAAATATTGAGAATAAACCACAAAAATATTGGCCGCTAGGGCCCGAAGGCCCTAAAAACCAACCTCTGGAGCTGCTTGCACTCAACCCAGATGAAACCCTCGCATAGCCGCTTGCCAAATATGTCGTTCACACATAGGGATGCGCTAGGATCTGTGTTGCTCCAAATGATATGAAAATTGGTGGAGACGTTCTAGGGTTTTTCAGGCATCTACCCTCAAAATTTTAGCTCAATCCGAGTCCGGATGAGTGAGATATGGCCGAAACGAGTTCGGTAGTTTGGGCAGTCCTGCGAAAAACATCGGCTAAAAACTAATTTATAGTGGAAAACACCCCTTTCGAGGTGCCACTTTCAACAGGTTGGGCATAGGAGGAATGGAGCCTTGTCGGCCTCTACCAGCACATAGGACATTCCTAACTATACCATATATATGCAGGATGGAGACAAGGGGAATGGAACCTGGGTCGGCCTCTACCAGCACCCAGGGCATTTACCACTGCACCACAACAAGCAAGATATCATAAAGTGCTTTTTGACTATGGTAGAGAATTCAACTTCAGTTGAGTCATGGTGGAAGTCACATGAGGATCTATAGTTAAGAGTAGAAAGGGGCTTAACTAGCCCAAGGGGGCTAAGGATGATGAATAGTGGTTTTGATAACTTAATGGTGTTTTAAAGCCAATTTATGCTATTTTTGAGGGTTTTGCAAATTGATCAGCCGAAAATATGAGAAGGACAATGTGCAACTTTTGGGTGTCTACATTTTGTCCCTTTTTGTACTAGATTGTGTGAAAACATGATTCAATACAAAAAATGATAATATGGATTGATGGAATGATTTGGAAGGCAAAGAATTTGTGATTGATGAATTGTGGATGATTGTGAGAGAAACACATTGATAAAAGAAAAATATGATTTGTGATTGAGTACAACACTTTGCAACATCATAATGATTGCTTTTGAGGGAAGGTGTAAGATTACCTTGTTTTGTGATCAATGTGAGATGTTCCAATTGTGGAAGGAACAAATGCCTTTGCAGATTTTTGCTTTTGATTGATTGATGAGTTCTTGATGATATTTGACAAACCATTGATGCCATAAGGTAGAGCTTAGTCAGGTGCTTCATTCAAAAGTGGTCTTACGACTGCCACTATGAAGAAGGGAATCCATGAATTGTCTACAGTCATAGGCATTTGAAGTTAATCAAATATTGGTTTGTTTTGAATTGGAGTTTTGATTTGGGAAGAGAAATCTTGCTAGAGTAAGGACTTGAGATAATCGTTAGCAAAAATTTTCTTAGGAATTTGTTGTATCCATGATTGGATGTTTTGGTTGTTTGATGATGTGCAAGGCAACTTTTTATGTGTTGGATGACTACCCCTCAAGTGATAAATTGGTGATGGAGGAGACGAAGATCAACAATGAATCGATTGATAATGATGAATATGATGGTAACAATGATGAAAATGTTTGAAAATGATGAATCTAGGATAAATCAAAGAAGCAAAGGCAATAAATGATGAAAAATGACTTGCAAAAAAAAGTTGCATGTCGGGTGCAAATGAAAAAGTTTGCACGGGGGCGTGTGAATTTCACTTTCGCATGAACCTGTGAAAAAGCAGATATAAAAAGAAAATGGTCACACGAATCCTCATTTTGCATCGTGCAAATGAGGGAGAGAGTGGTGAGAAAGAATCTATGAAGCAGAGCATTGCCAAATTGTGGAACAGAGGTTAAGCAATGGTGAGTGGGTAGGCAAGCATGAGTACGAGCATAGGTGTTCTAGAGGTAAGTGGACTGTGCTAACCTTAGAATATGTGTAAATTTAAATGTTGAAAAATATTTAATGTGCTTGTGTGTTGGAATGTGTGCATGTGTATAAAAATGCTTGAATGCATGTGATTGGAGTATGTGAATGCACTTTGTGGTGGAAATGTGTGTACAATGTGTAAAACTGCCCAAATGGGTATCTCAATATGCCATTTGTTTTGACATTGACTTGGTGACCTCGAGAAGCATGCATGAAAGAATGTGACTGTTTTGGTCTTTGTAGGCATCTGTGATGAGAAATTTTTGTACGGTCATGTTGTTTGGGCAAATAGGTACCAATATCTGTGTTGAGTTGGCTCATTTTACTATCTGTAGTTCTCATTTTACGTGTGTTTGCAAGGGTATGTGACGTTTTTGACTACGGATGTGCATGTTGGGACAGTTTTGATGGTACAAACTATTATTTTAGGCAAATGGGTATCCAAAACTACCCTCTATAAAAAGTTTGCATGGGGGCGTGCAATTTTTTTTTTTAATGATGTGGAGTATAGACAAGTGATATGAAATGGAAGTATGAAATAGTGACATGTCTTGAAATAAATGATGAGCTATTGACATGTGCTTTGAAATGAATGAATGCAGGTAAAGAAGATATATGCGGGACATTGATTGCAAAAGCTTAGGGATAAGTTGTAGGCAGTGTGGAAGGTAGATGATGGTATCTGGCTGCATGTAGTGGGGTTATATGGAGTGTGGGAGATGCTTGGTGTGCACGTGAATCATGCGTATGTGTCAGCATTGTGCGAGAGGTGGGATCCTCAGAAAAAAAAACTTTCATTTCTCGATAGGGGAAATGATGATTACGTTGGAGGATGTATACTGCATCTATCGGTTACCGGTAGAGGGGATTATAGTGAGGACAACAAAGTGGGATGCATGAGATGGCATTTTATGGAGGGCTCTCAAAGAGATATGGGCTAGTGTGGGGTTGAAGGGTGGAGTGGATTATGAGAAGTGTTAGAAGGATAAGATGTTGTTTGACTGAAATGTGATGGCGATGCTGCTGATCGCAAGTTATGCATTGCCTGATACTTTAGGGATGAGATTCTCTTGGAATATGATGGGGATGGTGTGTGACATGGTAGATATGAATATTTTTTATGCATGGGCACCAAAATTACTAGCATAGGTCTATAGAGAGCTGCATGGCGTGGTGAGTACGGATCGATCGAGCGTGAGTTTCGGTCCCTTACTGCAGGTGTGGGTATGGGAGCACATTATGATACTATGACTATCATTGCTTTCCTATGAAGCTCATACACTAGAGGACATTGATGTGCCATTTGCAATGAAATGGAGGATAGATATGGAGAATATTAAGAGGGAGTGGGAGGGTGATCTATTGTATTACCAATAAAAGTTAGGGGACTTGACGATGGAGGATATTAAATGGAGACCATGGCGAGGAATGCCTATTTGGGATTAGGATGTGGTGCATTTCATCTGGATTAGACAAGGATGGTGGATGGTGGGGAAGTATGGGAATCAGGTGGAGTATTTTTGTTTTCGTGAGTGATGCACCAGTTTGGGTTGCAATATGGGTGACCAGATCCACTAGTGGTTATTTATAGGGTAGAAGGTGATAATGGGCTGGAGTAAGTGGTGCCACTTTTAGACCTGACACCAGATGAGGAGATAGTTGTCCTATATGTGGAAAACACCGATACTACAATGGAGTATGATGTGTGGTGGTCGAGGCAGAGATAGGAGCCTGGAGTTGGGATGGTGGATGAGTGGGGTGAGGTAGTGGGTGCATTTCTAGGAGGGGAGACAACAACATCTCCAAGGCATGGGGGATCACTAGGATTATCAGGATCACCATAGTATGGAGGATCGCTATGATTACCAAGATCGCTAGAGCCTAGGGAGGAGGAGGAGGTGGAGTTAGTTCGATTGATCCAACATGTGCGACCATGGAGGGATGAGCATGATAGGTTAGTGAGTGGAAATACCTCAATACAACCTGAGGTGAGTGAGGGATTACCAGTAGAGGGGGGCAGTGGCGATGGATGAGATATCAACGATAGAGGTTGGTGGAGGGGTGGAGGATATAGTCCTAGTGACTAGAGGGGTAGTATCACCATCGTCTGTGTAGCACCCTAAAATTGGTGCAGTAAAACCTTAATAATTACAATTACTCTAGTAAATATTCAAATTCAAATTTCAACCCCCAAAACCGCTCCCAAACCACCGTTTAACCCGTTTCCTCCTTTTCCCATGCCATTTTTAGAGTTTGTTTTGTCCGTTTGACGATATCGTCTCCGATAAGACGATATCGCCTCAGATCGGACGATTTCGTCTGGCGTAGGACGTCCAGACGATCTCGTCCCAAACTGATTTGTGCATAGTTGGACTCTGTTCCAACGGCGTCTCTAATCCGGGCAGAAGCGTGTCTGCATCGTTAGAGACCTCCCCCATTGGAGATCTCCCAAATTGGGATGATCTCCAACCTCCCAACCTCTATCCTAAGCCTATTTAATCCTAGGCCCTCCCCTTAGCATCCCCCTGGCTGAATTTCCCTGTGATTTGATATTTGCGTGCATTAAAATACCCTAGAGCATCATTTGCAATTTGTTATTTGAAGTTTTCTTGCAGGGACCGTATCGATTTTCAGTCGAAGCAAGTTCAGATCGTCGTAGACGAGCTCGTTCAATCTCGGACGATCCCGTCATAATTCAAGATGATTTCATCGCATCCAGACGATTTTGACTGTAGTCTGCATTGGGGGCAATCAGTGCCTAGAGTTTGCATGTTTTCTTACATTTATCCACTATTTTATTCTGAATTTAGTTAGTTTTATCATTATTCCTTGCTATTCTGCATTTTGGAGTTCACCCATCTAGATCAAATGCATAATTAAGTTATAATTGTCATTAAATCAGTATAATGCATTCATGTTTCTATTTATAATTTTTAGTTTGATATTGTTATTGTCATTTTACACTGTTTCCCTATGTTAGCATTGTTGTATTTTCTATGTTTTGCACCTATTTCTCTGTTTGTAGGTCTCTGACGAATTCGTCTGATGAATTCGTCAGATCTCAGACGATCTTGTCAGATCGTAGATGATTCTGTTAAATCAGAGGCGATCCTGACTGCTTCAAAAATTAGAACCTTCATCAGACATCCGGATCAGGTATGGGTCTTTAATCCATCTTGTTCTTTCTATTTTTCTATCCAAATCTGTTTCTGTCTTCATTTAAATCTGCATTTCATATAGAATAGCTTAGACGCATTTTGGCCAAACCTAGGACTTGGATGATTAAAGCTAAAACTGAACACATCAAACACATTCCCAACCTAGGCGTGGAAACTGCCATTCAAAAGTTTCCTGGTGAACCCACCATCCATCAAAAAATCACCATAATACACCTCCCCCGAGAGGCGGGACCTTCGCAAGGCCTCTCAGTCACGAGGTACCATGCCATCCTTTTCACATCCCCCTTCCGGGCACGGATCCTATAGCCTGAAGGTAAGGGTGTGAAAAATTTGGAGCGATACATTTTGGTGAACCCGACGTGAATGCATTTAAAACCTTTTGAAAACAAAAAACAAAAAATAAAACAACCAAAAACATAGATGCATTTCAAATCATTTAAAACTAATAAGTTGCATATCATGTTTAGATGGTAGCTCCTAAGAAAATATTAGCAGTTACTATAAATGTTGAAAACCAATTGGCAGCCATAGAAATCAATTATGTGCTTAGTGTGTCTGAAATAGATAGAAATCAACTTTTGTGGGACGAACTTGATAGAAGACTAGGTGCCATTTCATCTAGGTCAACAAAACTTAAACAAATCAAGAGGCTTGTCCTAGATAGAATCCTGGATCCTCATCAACTCGTCTTTTATCATGAACTTCGAAGAGCCTGCCATAGATGGTTAGCTTATAGGAGAGCTCTTGTGTCTTCAGAATTGTTCACCTTCGAGGAATACCTCGAGAACGCAGCCATTATACACCAGTTCCTAGGTCATGTAGAAGACCAAGAGGTCGTTCTTACGGATAGGGAAATATGGAATAGAGTTCCTCGAGCTATGTTATATCGAGAGTATTGCCATGAGCTTTACTTCTATCAACCAGAATCTGAGACAGATAATATCACTATAGCCCTTTTCATTAAATTTTTGAAAGAAAATTTTCAATTTGAAGAAGAACACTTCATGACTCCTGAAGAACTTGAGCCCATTAATGATATTTATAAATTGTTTATAGAAAACTAGATCATTACTTTCAGTATTATTTCTTGCATTTATTGTGTTGTTTGTTATCTTTACAATATTATTACAAAAACAAGAAAAACTAAAAAACATAACAAAAACCAAAACATTTCATTTTAAATATTGTAGTAGGTATATAATTAATATATACCTCTTAAGCTTGTTGCATATATATATATATATATATATATATATAATAAATATTATATATATATATATTTGCTGAAATCTAAATTAAGCACAATGCCTAAACTTAGGAATGGTAAACAAACTGAAGGAGAAGAAGAAGATTGGTTAGAAGATAAAACTAGAAACCCAAATGTCCTTCCTGAGGATCCAATTCCGGAAGGAGAAACTCTAGATCAACCAGAAGATGACCTAGGTGAAGACAATGAACAAGAAGAAAATGTTAAAGAGGAAGGATCCTCATCCCCTAGAATAGCTCCAGATGGAACTATTGCTTTTGATAACTTAGATCATTTCTAGAAATTTTTCAATAATAACATTGGCGCTCTTAATATGGCAGTTCGTATTGATAAAGGGCAAATTAGTGACACTCAAGCAGCCATGGAACATATGTTTGATGTGCACACTAATCCCTTGTCTTTCATTGATCAAGAAAGTGATAAGGTCGGACCATCCAATAGAGATATGGTCACTATGATTCAAAACATGCCAAAACAACAGGTTACCCAACCTCCTAAGGAACCTGTTATTGAGCCTAAAATCATTCCCACACAAAAGAAAACTTCCTTCACTGCTTTACTTCGCCAAACTATTGATCAATATGCTTCAAGTAAACAAAAACCTAAAATGAAGCCAAACACCAATTTTCAACAATATGGAATACAACATAATACAACTTCAAAATTTCTTCATAACACCTTTCCTACCAACAATTTACACAATAGCAACATAGCATCTAATCTTCATGTCCCTCCATCATATGCTCACAAATCCCATACTAATGCCCTACCGAACCAATATGGTGGGCAAACCAGTAATCTGGAAGCCATGGTGAAACAGTTAGCTTCGCGTATGGACCAGATAGATCCCTACCATCCCTCGTACAATTATCGAGAGATATGTAGTCAACCTTTGGATCCCATAGTTGTAGCACAACCATACCCTAAGCACTTTCCCATGCCCATCCTGCCTATATATAAAGGAACCGAAGATCCCATAGAGCATCTTCGCATGTTTAGGATAGCATGTCATGATATATCACATGATGACTTGCTATTACTAAAAATGTTCCCAAAAAGTTTAGGTGGAATGGCATTAGAGTGGTACTATCAATTGCCCACTCATTCTTTGAGAAACTTTGAAGAAACAGCTGAATCTTTTGTCCATCAATTTAGTGCCTACATCGAGAGGCATGTAACCATTAAAGATTTATACAACTTAAAACAAGACAAGGATGAATGTTTTGCTGATTTCTTAGCTAGATGGAGGCAGTTGATAGGAAAACTGCACTTTGTGCTACCTTATAGGGAAATGTTGGATATTTTTATTAATAATTTACAAGAACAAATATCTTATGAGCTATCAAATGCTACTTTAACTACCTTCGATCAAGCTATAGATTTAGCTCGAAGAGTAGAAGATGCCCTCATTAGGAGAGGCCAACTTAGGAAGAAGGATGATGAGAAAACCTCCAGAAATCAATATAAAAACAAACAAGTCGTAGGTGACGGAGTCACTGACAGCAGAAATGTTGCTAATATCAATGCAACGAAAACAACAAAAAAATTTATATTGAAACCTCTTGATAAACCTCCTCGAGAATTTACTAGATTGAATCAACCATTATCAACTATTTTACCTCAATTACTCGAAAGAGGTTTGATCCAATTACCAGCTATCCGGGAACCTGATCCAACTATACCCGGATACAGAGCTGACTTACACTGTGATTTCCATAGAGGACCTGGACACTCTACCAATGCTTGTAAAAGGTTGAAACATAAAATACAAGATCTGATTGATAATAATGAAATGGAGGTGCAAGCCTTCCAACCTAAACAAAATGCTCCTAATAATCCTCAAAAGAACATTCCCCAAAATCAAAATCAAAATGCTAATCAATCATTAGACATATTTCAACACCCTTTACCAAGACATGGTAAAGAGGTGGCCAATCAAATCGAACATCATAATGTTCCCCCTCCTACCCGATATGTAGGGACTATTAGCGGACAATTACCTATTCAGGATCCTCAAACATTTGACACAACCTTATCCCTGGTCACGACCAGGCCCCTACATAATATTCAAACTCCCGATCCTAGTGATGTAGAATCAGATACTGAAAGTGAAATAGACATCACTTCAAACCAATCGAATAGTTCTAAAAATGAATCAGATCCTATTCAACCTATCACAGATGCTATGGTTCCAGAAGAACCATTTCCTAGAAGAGTTACTACTCGACCCTCTTCTAATCAATTCCTCCCTAATGAACAAGCCATAAACGCTCAACCGAGACCAGTTCAGCGTCTTCAATATAACATTGTAGGTACCATCGGAGTCGTTACCCGACAACAGGCTCAAAATTCTCAACAAGAACCAAACCAGAATGATGGATCAGCTCCATTTGTTTTGAAAAATCCCAATAAAGGGAATCATGCTCCCAATGTTCAACCTAAACCCCCTTACAATATTAATGAGCAATTATCTAATACTACGACCAAAATTTCCCTTTTGGATTTATTAAGATCTTCTCCTACCCATAGGGATGAGTTAATGCTTACATTAAGCCAAATGATGGTACCTCAAAACATTCAACTTGAAGCCATGGCCAATACTATCATCACTAGAGAAGTCGATTGTATTGACTTCCGGGATAAAGATATCCCACAACATAGTTTACATAAGGATAACCCCTTATATATTACTGCTCTAATTGGAGATGTAGCTATTAAACGAGTCCTGATTGATAATGGTTCATCTCTAAACATTTGCACTTTTGACTTCTACCAAAGATTTGGCTTTAGAAGTGATGAAATGAAGAAAACTGACATGATTATCAAAGCTTTCAATGACGAGACACAAGAAACGTGTGGAGTCATTACCATCCCATTGCAAGTTGGTCCTAGAACCCTAGATACAACCGTGTTTATTGTACATTGCCCAGCATCGTACAATATACTTTTGGGTCACCCTTGGATCAATGCGATGCGGGCTGTCCCATCAACTTTACACCAATGTGTCAAATTCGAATTTAAAAACCAGTTGGTCACTATCCATGGTGACCCTAGACCCTTTGATATGTGTGCTTTGGCAGAACCTGTTGGAGTGCAATTTTGCCCCGCTCTGTCATCCACACATCCTAGTTCTTATTTTTCATCTAAACGTGTGAAACACACACACATAACATCATCTACCCCATCAACTACACCTATACATTTAACTCAACAATCTTCTAAACAAATCACTCTAGAACCTCAAAAAGATCTTAAATCTACAACCAATCCTTCATGTTCCATCCCTATAATTTCAAAACCTATAGACCCATCTATTAACACCTCCACATTATCAACATCTATCATACCTTCCACATCTAAAGATATAGGGAATGATCCTTCTACATCTTATGCTCTTTCTGATGAACTTTTACCAGATTTATCCACAATCTTAATATCAGAAAAAACGAATGCTTTTATACAAGATTCAATTATTTTAAATAACTTGCCGCCATCTCCTCGTACTTTGGGCCTCCCACAACCTATGGGAAGTACTTACCAAGTCGGGAGTTGTGCCTTCATTTATAAAGGATATGACTGGGGAAGAATACCTCGAAATATCAAAACTCATCATGAGGGATATGCCCGATGTTATTTTACTAATGAATATATTAAAGCTAAACCCATAATGCTTAAAATGGGCTATCAAGGGAAAGGCTTGGGACCTTTCCAAAATGGTATGAAAGAACCTATTCGAGGTAGAACCATGGCCCGCCCGATGTGGTGTGGGCCTATTTCCTAGTAAGGGTCAACCCTTTCCTTTTGAAGATGATGATCAACTCATATGTTATCAAGATTATTTAGATAGGCATGATGCTTTGTCTCTAAAAAATCAGCCATTTACATGTAATATGCTATCCATAGCTTACCCTGAAATGATTGCTGACTCCGATGAGGAGTTGGAAGGAGATATCTTCCACGATGTCTCCGTTGAAGAAATTTTACACAATGGATTTTATTTTGATGGTTCTATACCAACTATAGCCCAACTTGAGACCACTAATCCTCAAGATGAATTATCCAACTTAACCTTACAAGAATTACAAGAATTGGGCGTTTCACCCGCCCCACCTAATTTTGAAAGAGATCTACACATGGAGGTAGAAAACGTCATTAAAATTAATATTGGAACTGAGGATAATCCTCACATAATCAATATTGGGTCAGAATTAAGTCAAGAAAAACAAGAGCAATACATTGCATTCCTTAAAGAATATGAAGATGTCTTCGCTTGGACATATGAAGATATGCCAGGTCTAGACCCTTCTGTAGTCATGCATCACCTAGTAGTCCATCCGGATGCTAAACCTGTTAAACAAAAACTTAGAAAAATGCATCCCAAAGTGGCCCTGCTAGTCAAAGGGGAGTTAGAAAAACTCTTGAATGTTGTTTTTATACAAGCTATTGATTATGCTGAATGGATCTCAAATGTAGTTCCAGTCACCAAGAAAGAAGCTACCAAAGTTAGGGTTTGCACAGATTTTAGAGATATTAACGTTGCATGCCCTAAAGATGATTTTCCTCTTCCAAACATGGACCAAATCATTGAATTTACTGCTAGGAGTGGGATGATGTCCTTAATGGATGGATTCTTCGGTTATAATCAGATCAGGATAGCTCCTGAAGATCAGGCTAAAATAGCCTTTATTACCCCCTGGGGTACCTTTTGTTGGAAAGTGATGCCATTTGGCTTAAAGAACGTAGGTGCAACATATCAACGAGCTATGACTTATATCTTTCATGATATGATGCATGATATCCTACATGATTATGTAGATGATATTATAGCTCGCTCTATTAATGAAGATAATCATTTAGATGATTTGAGAAAAGTTTTTAATCGATTAAGAGAATATCTTATTCGATTAAATCCAGCCAAATGCATATTCGGAGTTAAGTCCGGTAAACTATTAGGGGTTATAGTTTCTTTACGTGGTATCAAAATTGACCCTCTCAAGATTGCGGCTATCACTGATATGCCCGCACCTACTAATATATCTGAATTACGAAGTTTACAAGGTAAGCTTCAAGCTATCCGTCGCTTCATCGATAAGTTGGCGGACAAAACCGGTCCCTTTCTTAAACTCCTTAAGAAGGATGTCCCTTTTAATTGGGATGACGAATGTAAAGAAGCTTTTGAACTTCTCAAACAATACCTCCTTAACCCACCTGTGCTTTCACCGCCTAGACCTGATCGCCCATTTCTCCTGTATATTTCAGCTTCAGATTCTGCCTTAGGAGCTATGTTAGCTCAGCTTGATGATGAAAAGAGAGAACGTGCTAATTATTATATTAGCCGAACCTTCATCAGTTATGAAACCCGCTACACAACATTAGAAAAACTATGTCTAGCAGTCATTTTTGCTACGCAAAAATTATGCCATTATATGCTTAGTCAGAAAACTTATGTCATTGCTAAATATGATCCCTTGAGGTATCTCATGAGTCGACCTTATTTATCGGGTCGCACAGCCAAGTGGGTTCTTGCTCTAAGCGAGTTTGACCTCACGTTCATAGGACAGAAGTCTGTTAAGGGTCAAATCATAGCAGATCAATTAGCTGCTTGCACCCTTAGAGTCTACCCATCCCCTCATCATTGAGTTTCCTGATGAATGCCTTCAATTAGAGGCAGACCATATTGAACAATGGTCCTTATACTTTGATGGAGCCCGATGCATGAGTGGGGCTGGTGCGGGTATTATTTTAATATCCCCACAAAAACATCTTATTCCTCTGTCCTTCAAATTAACATTTGCTTGCACCAACAATACTGCTGAATATGAAGCTCTAATCCTCGGATTACGAGCTGCCTTGGCGCTAAAAATTAAACATCTGTTAGTTTTTGGTGATTCTCAACTTGTCATAAACCAAATTAATGAAGTTTATCAGACCAGAGATGATAAATTGTGCCCATATAAAGCCTATGTTTTACAATTAATGTCTCTATTTGATCAAGTTTCCTTGGAAGCTATTCCTCGAACTAGCAACCGTGTGGCTGATGCTATGGCCACAGTTGCATCTCTCCTGCCCTTGGAGTTAGATGACGAATATGCCACTATCATTATTCGTCGACTCCAGGAACCCGCTTCAAATAAGTCATGCTTAGAACCTTTGGATGTGTTTCTAATCAATGAAACTACTCCTGAAACTTGGTATACAGATATATTTGATTTTCTTCAAAATGGGACTTTCCCTGCCAATTCTAATAGAAACCAGCGTCGGTTATTACGTAGACGAGCAAGTCGATTTGTAATAATTGGCAATACTTTGTATAGGAGATCTTTTGAAGGTATCCTATTAAGATGTTTGAATTTAGAAGAATCCAAATCAGCCTTGAGTGAAGCCCACGATGGATCTTGTGGAGGACACTTCGATGGTAGTGTCATTGCTAAAAAGCTCCTTAGGATAGGATACTTTTGGCCTACCATGGAGAATGATGCACATGAGTATGTGCGCCATTGCGACAAGTGCCAGAAACATGCTGACCTTGTCCATGCGCCTGCACAAGAACTGCAGGCTATTTCATCTCCTTGGCCCTTTTCAAAATGGGGCTTAGACATTATTGGCAAAATCAATCCTGTGTCATCTGATGGACACAAATTCATCATAACCGCCATCGAGTATTTCACGAAGTGGGTTGAAGCTATGCCTTTAGCTTCCTGCACTGGCACACAAGTCTCTAAATTTATTTTTAATCAAATCATTTGTAGGTTTGAAATTCTTGCAAATCTCATCTCAGACAATGGAACTTGTTTCAAAAATAAAGATGTTAAAAAATTATGCCAAAAATATAAGATTCAACATCGCTGGTCCACTCCCTATTATCCTCAGGGTAATGGTCAAGCAGAAGCATCTAACAAAACCTTAATCAAAATTCTCAAAATATTGGTCAATAAAGCTGGCCGTGACTGGCACATTCAGTTATATCCAGCCTTGTGGGCCTATCGAACTAGTGTTCGAACCCCCACTGGAACTTCACCTTTTGTTTTGGTTTATGGTGCTGAAGCCATTTTTCCCTTTGAATTAGAAGTTCCTTCTTTGGCTCTGCTACTTCAAGATACCGAAGTAGGAGATGAATATCGAGTTGGCAGACTCAGTCAGCTGGAACTCCTAGATGAAAAATGCATCAATGCTTTGGAGCATCTCCGTGCCTACCAAAACAAGCTTAAAAGATCATATGCTAAAAAAGTTCGTCATCGATCCTTTGAGATCGGCGACCTTGTTTTAAAAGAAAATCAAAAAAATACTAATGCAACTAAGGACCTTAAAGGTAAATTTGAGCCCAACTGGCTTGGACCATACATTATCACTGCTAAATTTGAATCGGGAGCATACAAATTATCTACCTTAGATGGTAAAGAACTTAAAGAACCCATGAATATTTTGCATCTTAAACGTTACTATGTATAAATTTGGTCATTTCATCCTTGTATATATTTGTTTAAAATATTTCAAAATCACTATCTTGTATTTCTTTCAATTTATAAATTCAAAAATACCAAAAACATTTAAAATCATCAAAATATTCAAAACTATTTGTTGTATTTATGGCACTTGTTAAATCTTTCAATAAACAAAAAAAAAAAAACAAACAAAAATAAAAACAGCGATATTCTTGACTCTTTCGAAACCAAAACAAAATAAAGAAGAAAGAGAGAGTCAACATTCTCAAAACTTCTCAAAAAGTATTTATATATATTTCTTCTTACAAATGTTGCAGTTATATATTTCAAATTATTTTGGATAAATTAGCATTTATTTGGAATCTCTCACTTTCACAAACACAAAAATAAATATCTTGATTTTATCTGGCATGATTACTAATCTCTCTTATATCAAAAGTCCACAAAATTCAATTAAATAAAGTTTGAGCACAGAGAATTGATCTTGTTATTTACTTAAACCAAGCACATCCTTTCACAATAAAATGATTATATTTGTAATGTCCATGCTATGCTACATAGTAGAAGTGGTTTCTTGAGCGAAAAGTTTCCCCTGCTATCCTATCATGCACATGGTCTAGAATCTTTGAGAATTGGCAAAAGGACAAGCTCACCCCTACCCAGAATAAAAATCCCTTGCTCTACAGCTAATCCGAGCAAGTATCCCTAGCATAGAAAAAAAAAAAAGCAAAGTTCAAGAAAAAGAGAAAAAGAAAAATATTATTTTATATCATTACAACATTATCAAGCAAAAATACAAAAGAAACGAAAAGAAAGCAAAAGCAAAAGCAATAAAATCCCTTTCCCTACCCTTTGAAAAGAAAAGAAGGGTTGATGAGCTTGAATCCCTGGAATTCTCAATTATTCGAAAACTGTGAGGTAAGCCCCATAACAGGTGGTTTGTGCCCAACCTCCTTGGCCTTGGGTAACTCCTAGCATGGCGATATGTCTGTCACATTAGCGACCTTCTTTTGTACAGACCTATGTCTCGCTTATGGATTAGCTAGCTCTTGATAATCCGACTTACATAGTAGTCTAGTATGGTTATATGCATCTACATCATGGTTAATGAACACTTATTTGGTTCATTCAAATCACTTGTATCAAATTATCTTGCTCAAAACTGGTAAACGAACATAGCAATTGCACACACATTTGTATTTGAGAGATTTTGTGTATCATTATGATAAATCAAGATTGGAAATGAACTCACATATGCACATGGGATTCCTTATAAATCTAACTTTTGTCTTTAAGATACTTTGAAATATTTTTTTGCAAATTGTCTGGAATAATTCATTTTCTTCTTTAAAGTACAAAGACAACTACATACATAATAGAAAAAATCAAAATTTCTTTCAAAACCATACAATCAAAACACATATATATATATATATATATATATTGTCGACTTTCGCGACGATGGTATAGTTCCAAAACCAAAATTGGAATTTTATGCCTAGCGCAAGTCCTCATCTTCATATTTTCAAAAATTAAAAATCAACCATGCAATAAAACAATCTATTTTCTTCTTTGATTTTCGCGATGATGGTATAAGTCTATACCTACATATTCTATGCCTAGCGCAAACCATTGTACCAATTTTTATTCTCCATTTATTTCAAATCAAATCATAAAAAACATATGACTTAAATCATTATGTTACACAATTATGCTTTCAAAAGCATGCACATTATCACTATTTCATTGTCATTATGTCAACCTTCAAATTTTGCAATGATGGTATAATTCCTAGGGAATTATCCAAAAAAATTTATCACACTTAGGAATTTATGCCTAGCAAAAATCATTTTAACATTATTTCATGCATACTATTTTTATGAAAATCTGAAAACAAATCACCATCATCATCATCATTTGCACCATTGCACCAAAGTCTTAAGACAGTCTCTTAAGCACTCTTTTACTTTTTAACAATATTTCTATACTGGGATTAGCTTGACGACCGAGTGAGCGGCGACTCCATGAAATGGTCTATAATAGCGACAATGTCCTTTGAAATTATTGTTAAAAGTCTTTTTATTTTTATCAAATCACCACATCACAAACAACCAATTTGTTACATCAGATTATTTCATTTAAATTTTAAAGCATCCATTCAAACCATAATATTTCCAAATGACATAATCATATGAATCATCAAATCAATCAATCAAAACATTAAAAGCATCATAAAAATACATAAGACACAAGTCATATGATCAAAAATATCTCATCTATATCTGTATCAACCATAATATACATCATATCAAAACCGAATCGGTATGCCACAATCTGTACCTCGGCATACTCAATCCTCTATCAAAAATAATAAATACTATATATCAATCTATGTAGTGCAATCTGTAGTAGCTAGCCTCGAGAACCCCTCGAGCTCTCAGCCTCATCTCCTCCCCCGCCCTGAGGTGGACGAGGTGGCCCCATCGCAGTATGTGTGGTACTACGAGTCCTAGTCATGGATCGAGATGAAGTCCTTGATGACCCAATCCTGATCGGATCCACGATGGTAGCCGGCAGTGGTAATCTCTCCTCCTCTGGCACCATCTGGTGGTATAGTGTCTGATAAAATGTGATCTGGGCAATAGCCCATGCTAGCTCCCGAGTGCTCGCCCCTCCGCTCCATGCTCTGAGGCGTGCGACCTCATCTCTGAGCTGTGTGGCCTCCTCTCGATGTCGTGCAGCCTCCTCCTACAGGGTCTGCACCTGTGCCTGGAGACGGACTGTCTCCGCTCGGAGAGTCACTGTCTCGCTGCTCTCCCTAGTGTCAACACCCTTGCCCTTATCGGGCGATGGTGGCCTCTCTCTCTATGGAGAAGGGGGTCTCTCCTCCCTCCTCTCCCATTGTCGTGGCCTCTGCTGCGCCTGTGGTCTCCTCTGCTCTCTCCCATGACCCTGGGCCGCCTCAATGGCCGCCTGGCATCGCCTCCCCATCCGATGCACAACTACATGAATCGGACCCTGAGCCCTCGTCATCCGAGGAGGGTGGATGCCTGTGTACCAGGCATCATAGCCGTCGGCTACCCCAGCGTCGTCCCCATCCACTGGCTGAATGGGGGCATCATCTACGTCCTGACTCCAGAATCACTGCATATCTGGAGCCCCGCTAACTGTAGTGTTATCCCGGACAGTCCGAGAAAACTCGTAGTCTCTCAGAGATGGAATCCCCTGCTGTAGACCGAACTGCCTCAAAACTCGGTCATACCGGTGGAGCTCCACCTCTCCCCTCTCCATCCTCAGCCAGCAGACTCGCCTGATGTGAGCCAGCTCCTGTCCATCCTCGGCCCACCCTGGATGATCTCTCCAAGGCCTCCAGGTGATCTGGTCGGAGACGAGGTCATCAAGTAGTCTCCGGGACATCGGCAGATCTATCCACCGTTGTGACCCTCTTCGGAGCCACCAGTAGAAAACTCGGGGCCTCTCCCCGTCAATCCCTATCAGTGGGAGCCCTATCGGCCTCCGCACCGCAATGTGCTCCCAGCACCAAACCTATAGTAACGATGTCATAACCAGACATCGGTCGCCCTTGTACATGACCCCATGCAGGATCCTGTACAACCGATAGAGTACAAAGCTCCCCCAAGCAAATATGTATCCATGGTCTCTCATGTCGTAGACCACATCTGCCAGTACCCATGGTACCCTGCATCCGCTCTGGTGGCACAGCAGAAGTCCACCTACCACCCTAGCCAAAACTCGTGTGAGTCTAGATGCCCTAGGCATCTGACGTAGTGACTCGATGTTCACTCCGCCCTTCTCCAGGGTGAAGCTCGGATCGCCACATAGTCGCATCATCGCGTGGCCCTGATTGGCCATGGGAGTGATCAATCATCCTTGTATGGGGATCCTCAAAATCCTCCATACATCCTCTAGTGTGGGAGTCATCTCCCCTGTCGATAACCAAAAATAGGAAGAACCCGGATACCACCTCTCTGCTAGGGCTGTCAATAGCCCCATGTCTGTAGAAACTTGTGGCATGTCTGCCACGTGCTGCAAGCCGACCTATGCCAGCTGATCTCGCTCTGCCTGAGATAGGGTGGCCAAGTCATCCCTCAACCCGTCATATTTCCATTCTCTGCTCTTTAGTAATCCTCTCTGCAACATAAACAAAATCAACAATAAAAATCATTACTAAATCATTAATTAAAAATGCAAGTTAAAATAAGTTCAATTTTATAACTGATGATATCGTCCACAATTGGACGATATCGTCCCCAATTTGAGCAAATTCGTCTCCGATTTTGCCAGTCGAAATCGTCCCCCTTTTGACGAAATCGTCCCCATTTCATCGATTTCGCCTTTGGACGAAATCGGCGTTATCGAGACGATTTCGGCGAAATCGAGACGATTTCGTCTCGACGACGTCGACGGCCCAAAAATGGCCGTGATGCTCAAAAATCAAGCAAATCTAATCTAAAAAGCATTAAATTCTATAGTAAAGCATTCTAAACTAAGTTTAGACCCTTACCCGTAGCCCGCATCGGACCTCTGTCGATCTGTGTGCTGTCTCGACCATTTTTGTCTCCAGAGCTCTAAAAACCAGAAAAATGAACAGTAACAATGAATTAGGGTTTTACCCTATTTTTCTTAATTTTATTCAAAACACAATCAAAAACATTTTAAAATTTTGCTTTTTCGTGTTTTTACCTCAAACGTTCGATTTGGGTAAAAACACGGAGGGGGCACCATAGTAAGCTGTCGTACGATTCGACCAAGAATCGTCGCCTAAAAATGGGAATAATTTTTGCTTTCTCGTAGATCGAGAAGAACTCATCTTTAACGCATTTTCTTCAAAAAATTCGCTAAAGAGGGGGCAAAATGTAGCACCCTAAAATTGGCGCAGTAAAACCTTAATAATTACAATTACTCTAGTAAATATTCAAATTCAAATTTCAACCCCCAAAACCGCTCCCAAACCGTCGTTTAACCCGTTTCCTCCTTTCCCGTGCCATTTTTAGAGTTTGTTTTGTCCGTTTGACGATATCGTCTCCGATAAGACGATATCGCCTCAGATCGGACGATTTCGTCTGGCGTAGGACGTCCAGACGATCTCGTCCCAAACTGATTTGTGCATAGTTGGACTCTGTTCCAACGGCGTCTCTAATCCGGGCAGAAGCGTGTCTACGTCGTTAGAGACCTCCCCCATTGGAGATCTCCCAAATTGGGATGATCTCCAACCTCCCAACCTCTATCCTAAGCCTATTTAATCCTAGGCCCTCCCCTTAGCATCCCCCTGGCTGAATTTCCCTGTGATTTGATATTTGCGTGCATTAAAATACCCTAGAGCATCATTTGCAATTTGTTATTTGAAGTTTTCTTGCAGGGACCGTATCGATTTTCAGCCGGAGCAAGTTCAGATCGTCGCAGACGAGCTCGTTCAATCTCGGATGATCCCATCATAATTCAAGATGATTTCGTCGCATCCAGACGATTTCGACTACAGTCTGCATTGGGGGCAATCAGTGCCCAGAGTTTGCATGTTTTCTTACATTTATCCACTATTTTATTTTGAATTTAGTTAGTTTTATCATTATTCCTTGCTATTCTGCATTTTGGAGTTCACCCATCTAGATCAAATGCATAATTAAGTTATAATTGTCATTAAATCAGTATAATGCATTCATGTTTCTATTTATAATTTTTAGTTTGATATTGTTATTGTCATTTTACACTGTTTCCCTATGTTAGCATTGTTGTATTTTCTATGTTTTGCACCTATTTCTCTGTTTGCAGGTCTCTGATGAATTCGTCAGATCTCAGATGATCTTGTCAGATCGCAGACGATTCTGTTAAATCAGAGGCGATCCTGACTGCTTCAAAAATCAGAACCTTCATCAGACATCCGGATCAGGTATGGGTCTTTAATCCATCTTGTTCTTTCTATTTTTCTGTCCAAATCTGTTTTTGTCTTCATTTAAATCTGCATTTCATATAGAATAGCTTAGACGCATTTTGGCCAAACCTAGGACTTGGATGATTAAAGCTAAAACTGAACACATCAAACACATTCCCAACCTAGGCATGGAAACTGCCATTCAAAAGTTTCCTGGTGAACCCACCATCCGTCAAAAAATCACCATAATACACCTCCCCCGAGAGGCGGGACCTTCGCAAGGCCTCTCAGTCCGAGGTACCGCGCCATCCTTTTCACATCCCCTTTCCAAGCACGGATCCTATAGCCTGAAGGTAAGGGTGTGAAAAATTTGGAGCGATACAGTCTGTATTTGATTTTACGATTGGGCTACATGAGATGATAACATAGGAGGAGGTGACATGACTGGGAGTTTAGGTAGAGGATTTGGAGGAGAAGTTGAAAGAGACTGAGCTGGAATAGGCGGTAGACCAATCTACATTGATTGAGAAGACACACAAGAGCATGATGAGGCAAGTATGTGGATGGAGCAGCTAGCCACCAAGCGAGAGGTGATTATTGGTGAGTGGGATGCTGCTTGAGCAAAGAGGGATGAGATGATTGATGTAGCTAAGTGATTACAATGAATACTAGATGAGGTGAAGGTGGAGGTAGAGGTTGAGAAGGCTAGTCAAAAAGAGTGTATAGAGCGACTGTGGTGAGAGGTGGACGAGATGATAGCTATAGAGAGATGACTAGTGGTAGAAACTGAGAGCTTACAAGTGAGCATGTAGTAGGTGCAATAGGTATAGGGGGGTGTAGAGGCAATGAGGTTCGAGGAGGAGCAATCGAGGGCATTTATGGCTAGTTTTTGAGCAGAGGTGGAGAATTTGCGATAGGTAAATGTAGGATTGATAACAACCCATGCATATGAGGTTATGAAGAGAGCATGGTGCAAGGGTAGTTTGATTGTGAATGGATTAGCGATACCAGAATATTTGAAGTCACGATCAAGATCTCAGATTCAGTATCGATGGAGACAGTGTAGTACAACCTTTGTAGCATAGATGAGCCAGTAGATGGTAGATTTGAAAGCCTCACAGATAGTGGGATAGGTCCTAGAGGTGAGGAGTGAGGCACCAATGATATAGGAGGTGGGTATTGTGTTACCAGAGCGAGGTGTCATGGAGAGGACAATGTCGCAGGAGGGGAGAGATGAGACTCCTGTTGAGTAGCACCAGTGATGTATCTTTTTGTTGATGATCTGGTGGCCATCCATAATTTTTGCATGATGAGTATGTACACGATATGAATATGTGATGAGGTACCCACAAGGGTACGCATTTTATTGTAGCTTGATGGTATTTTTGACAAATATACATATATACATGACATTTGGTGACGTTATATCGTTTTGCACTTTCTTGTGTGTTTGTTTTTGCTTTGTTGTGTACGTACATGAGAATTATGTGAATGTATGAATATAGCATAGATGTGTAAATTGATAGATATTTAAATATGATAGAAGTATATGCATGTGAAATGAATGAGATATGACGAAGTGTTGAGTGGGACAGATTTGAATCGACTATGAATATGCTATGTATGAGGATGCTGGTGGATGCAAACAATGGTGAAGAAAGCACTTGTATTATTGCAAAACAAGGTGTGGTGCAATCCAATCCGTTATTTCAAATATTTTGGATGTGAAAAGTTCTTTGAAAAGGTTCGAATAGGAAATTTTTGAGCAATCAAACCCATTGAATAACTGAGCAAAATTTCTATAAAAACTCTTAACTTGCTTGACTAACAAGAACCCAAGCATGGATCAGTGTGTGTAGGGTGATGTTGATTTAACCATTTTGAGAGAGGGTGGATTCAACTGATTGTTAACTTAGCTTGTAAGCTAGCTCATCCACAAGTGCGCAGTGGTATGTACAAAAGAAGGTCGCTAATGTGATAGACATGTCACTACTTCTAAGGCATACTCCATTGTCGATCAAGCGTATATAGCTCCGATAGAGAACTACCCCGTGATTTCAATATGGACCTGAGGACCTCAGGGATTAAAGTTGTTGTGATGGTACTCTTTTTGTTAGCATATACTTATATTACATCATTGTTATAGGTTTGCATTAAGGAGGGATTAGAGCAAAAGTATAGCGCACGTAGGCGCTCTCTAGGTTGGTTTGAATAACCACCAAGTTGGTTTCATAAACCAACTTATTGTAACCACATTGTAATCTTTATATTTCAAATCAAATGCAATGAATAAGTGCTTCATGAAATTCTTCATGGTACCAGAGCTTGGGATGATCGCAGACATTGGGTAAGGTGGTTACCTTATTTTATAACTACTCCAACTTCTCTACCAACCAACCAGACCAAAGGATATTGACAAACATAGGATGCAGATAGAATAATGGAGGACACGCATACAGAGGACTACTGATAGACGTAGAGCCAACCAGATTGAAGGCTATTGATGGACGTAGGATGCAGACAAAAGATTGGAGGACACACAAATAGAGGATACTGATGGAAACTGATAGAAGACTAGAGGACACGCAGGCCAAGACACATAGACGCAGACAGAGGAGACTGGGCGACGGTTGCGGAGGCAAAAGGGTGGGGTGGTTGCCCGAAGGCAACCGAAAGCTATTGTAGCTTTCGTGTGTTTTAAAGAACCCACAGTGGTAGCATAGGCCATGTGGGATTATTTTTTTTTAAATCCTTCTTCGCACTCGATGTGGTAAGATCCACTTGATTCATGGTGGTTCTCGTCAGGCTCTCTGGCTCACGTGGTCTGCGTTGTGAATGCTAGATGAAAGGTCATGGGTTCCATTCACTTCGGGGAGGTATAAGGGGTTTTAATATTTTTTTCTTTCCTCTCTACATTGGATGTTGGTAACATCCGCCTGGCTCTTGTTCACTCTCGTCGGGCCCTCTGGCTCACGTGGTCTGCGTTGTGAATGCTAGCCGACAGGTCATGGGTTCCATTCACTTTGCCTACTGTGACGGCGGGTGGTGTTTTTTTGATGCCCCATGCAAGCTGTGATGGTGGGTGGTGTTTTTTGATGCCCCAAATAGTCCTATTGATGCCTGCACTGCATTTGACACCTATGCAGTCCAAATTTGACACCTTGAAGGCTCCCATAAAAATTTTTTTTGGAGTTAAGGTACAATTTTTTTTCTTCCTTATCTATTTTGCAAAACGAAGGGGGGAAATCTCAGTCTTCACATGATTCATTTGCAAAATTGTTAGATAAAGGGGGGAAATCAAATCATTTGGAAGTGAAAAATTGTTGGATTTGTAATAGGTGCTTAAATTTGTGGGCATTTGTGATTGTTTCTTTTGCATTTAAATATTTTGTTTTCTTGCATTAACAATCATAAATTACAGAAAAAAATAAGACCCCAAATTTATACCCTATTTGTGCAATTTATTGCACAACAGTGTTCGGTATTTGAGATACCTCTGGTCCACACTTACAGGTAATGTTGTCGTGCTTTGGACTACTGTATCCGTCACCTAATATAGCTGCAACAATGACATCTGAGCTTGTTCTCTATCAATCATCGAGGAGAAATAAGGCAAACCAGTTCTATTATTCATTCCATCTCATACCCACATCGTGATTGTTGTTAGGCATAAATCCTGACAAAGGTTTTTCCAAAGTGTTTAGGGGAAGTTACGCCCCACGCATGAGGAATAAAATTTCTATGGTAGGTGTCATTAACAACATGATGCCCTTTCAGTATCGCCAAAAATCAATATATCGTGCTTCTCATATGTACTTATAGTCTCCCTCACGTAAGGGTGGGTACATATTGAGTGGTATGTTGTTCATATATACCTACAATCTCCCTCACGTAAGGGCGGGTATATATTGAGTGGTTACGATATATATATTTGGCAGGTATAAAGAAAGGGAGACCAATTGGTGATATAAGGAACTTTCATAATGGCCACTGTTCACAAATATCTCTCAGATTCACAGTTGTTGAAAGGTCCTAACTTTGTTCCATGGAAGACAAAGATGAGAGCCATTCTTCAGATGGAATATTTATGGGATATAGTAATTGGCACTACAAAACGCCCTCAAACACCAGGAGCAGATCAAGAAGCTTGGGATAAAAAGGACAAAAGAGGTCTCGTGTTTATCTTGCTTGCCACTACAGATGAGGTGCAACCTCATATTTGTGATGCAAAAACCAGTAAGGAAGCTTGGGATGCCTTGGTTACAGTATATGAAGGAAAGAATCAGTCCACTATTCTACACCTTCAAACTCTACTACATACCCTTAGTATGAATTCTGGGGAAACAATTGATCTATTCCTCTGCAGAGTGGTAGACTTGAAAGCAAAGTTGAATGCTATGGGAAAACCAGTAGATGATGATATCTTGAATTCTATCATTTTGAGAGCATTACCAGATTCCTACAAAATGTTGATCACTTCCCTCAACATTTATGGTAGACAAGTAACATTTGTGGAACTGGTAAATTTGCTTCAGACTGAGGAAGCAAATCAGGTTCAGAAAGATGAAGTGCCAGATAATGCCCTCTCTACCCAACAAAAGGGTAAGAAACAAGGTCAATTTCAAAAAGGGGGTTCTTCTTCCAAAGGAAAAGGGAAGCAAAATCAGCAGAAAGATAAACAATATTGCAAGATTTGTGATATGAATAACCATGACACCAACAGGTGTTGGTTCAAAAATAAGCAACAAAATGACCAAGGTCCTAAGAAGAAGGGCAAAGAGAAACATAAATACAAAAAGAAACATAAGCAACCTAAGGGCCATGTTGCTTATGCTGACTCCAACTCAGACTCAGATTCCCCTGGGTCTTGATTCATATTTTGACTCTGAAAGAGCACACAAGGTGCTCATGACCCATACTTCGTCTTCCCAGATAGATGTTGTATGGTATATTGATTCAGGAGCTAGCAAACACATGACTGGGGACAAATCATGGTTTGACACTTTTGAGGAGAAAGAAGGTAAGCCAGTCACAATTGCTGACAATCAAGTCTACCAAGTGAAGGGTGAAGGGGATGTTTCTGTGTCCCTTCCCGATGGTAACTGTCAGATTGAAAAGGTTCTCTATGTTCTAGGACTAGCCAATAATCTGCTATCAGTTACCCAAATGTTGGATAGAAATATGGATGTCATGTTTCGAGTTGTGAAAGGCAAGAAGAGATGTTTTATATCCCACAGTGGTAAACATGTTGCAACCGGATCCTACAAGCATGGCTTGTTCATTCTAGATGCTCTTTCAACTCCTCATGTTGCTCTAGCTGCAACTACAAAGGAGGCCACCTCTCTCTGGCATAGACATTATGGGCACCTAAGTTTAGGATATTTTCTTGAATTACATAGATATGGGATGGTGAAAGGTCTTCCTCATCTCTCATCTATCTTACCAGTTTGCTTGGATTGCTTAGCAGGGAAGCAACACCGAGTACCTTTTGAAACTAGCTCATCTCGAGCTAAAAACCCTTTAGAGCTGGTACATACCGATCTGTGTGGTCCTATGCCAACCAGCTATGGTGGAAAGAAGTATTTTCAATTTTTTTTTGATGATTACTCATGGAATATGTGGGTTTTCTTTCTTCAGTTGAAATCAGAGGCTTTTCTCTACTTTCAACAATTCAAGAAACTTGTTGAGAAGGAGTCGGGATATTTCATAAAAACCCTCCACTCAGATCGGAGGGGGAATACACCTCTGAAGAGTTTTCTTCTTTCCTTAAGAAACATGGGATTAAAATACAACTGACTACAACCTATACACCTCAGCAGAATGGAGTTGCAGAGAGGAGAAATCATTCCATTATGGAAATGGTTCGATGTATGCTAAAGGGAGCACATCTTGAGGATCAATATTGGGCAGAAGCAGTAAACACAACATCATACCTCCTAAATAGAGCACCCACTAGAGATCTACAAGGAAAAACACCACAAGGAGCTTGGAGTGGTAAGAAACCCTCCATTTCTCATTTAAGGGTTTTTGGATGTAAAGCATTCATGCACATTCCAAAATAGAAAAGGAAGAAGTTGGATGAGAAAACCTTGTAGTGTATCTTTCTTGGCTATGATGAGCATTCAAAAGGATATCGATTGATTGATCCTAAGACCAAGAAGACACACTTAAGTAGAGATGTTGTATTTGATGAAGCTTTCACATCAAAAGACACATCTACAATAGTATACCTAGATGAAGAAGAACCTAAGAAAGAGGTTCAACTTTCACAACAACAGCAGAAAGTCCCAAAATGGTATACTAGTACTTTGAGAGATGCTAAGTTGAATTCACTTCTAGATCTATCTCTAGATAGGCCATGTACTCATAGTATGACTCAACAAATGAGAGCAGAGGCATCTACTTTAGAGGTTGACGAACTTTGCCAACACTTTGATGATTTGTCAGTTGGTACAAAAAATGATAGAGAAGAATATGAGGATGAAGAAAAGGTTTATATGTCTGCATTGAATGCTAATGAACCTACAACGGTTCAAGATGCACTTGATAAGCCATAGTGGAAGGGCGCTATGGATGTAGAACATCAGTCTCTCATGAAAAATAATACTTGGAAGTTAGTAGATCTGCCAATAGGAAAGAAACCCATAGGCTGCAAATGGGTGTTCAAAGTGAAGTATAAGGTAGATGGATCTATTGATAAGCATAAATCCTAACTTGTTGCAAAGGGTTATGCTCAAAAAGAAGGCATAGACTATGAAGAAAATTTTGCCCCTACTACAAATATGACTACCATTCGAGTACTTTGTGCCATGGGAGCTCAGTTTGGGTGGAAGTTGCATCAGATGGATGTTAAAAGTGCCTTCTTGAATGGTGACTTACAAGAAGAAGTATACATGACCCAACCAGAAGGATTCGTGGTTGAGGGGCAAGAACAAAAAGTTTGCAAGTTGATAAAATCCTTGTATGGGCTCAAACAAGCTCCTCGAGCTTGGTATATCAAGATAGACAGTCACCTTGTGCAGCATGGATTCAAAAGAAGTCCTTCAGATGCAAATATCTATATTAAGAACAATGGTTCTGATATAGTGATTCTAGTGTTATATGTAGATGATATGATCATAATAGGAAGTTCAAAAAAAATGATTGATTCAGTGAAAAATGATTTGAAACAATCATTTGAAATGATAGATCTAGGACTTCTTCACTATTGTCTTGGTTTGGAAGTAACTCAGAAAAGATATCATATCAGAGTAACACAAAATAAGTATGCCAAGACTTTAGTAGAAAAATATTGGATGACTAATTGTAAGTCAAAAGCAACTCCAATGGAGCAAGGACTTAAGTTATCACGATATGATGAATCACCTCAGGTAGATGGTACTCTCTATCGCCAGTTAATTGGGAGTCTCCTATATCTGACAAATACCAGGCCAGATCTTAGTTTTGTTGTAGGCTATATTTCAAGGTTCATGCAAGAACCTAAGGTGAGTCACTGGAAAGTAGCAAAGAGAGTTCTTCATTATGTCCATGGTAGTACAAACTATGGCCTGGAATACAAAAAGAATAACAAGTTTTTCTTACTAGGATACATGGACTCGGATTATGCTGGATCCATTGATGATCGTAAGTCAACTTCTGGATATGTTTTTCATCTGGGATCTGGACCTGTCTCATGGCACAGTAAGAAGCAGCATGTGGTTGCTTTATCTTCTACAGAGGTAGAATATCGTGCAGCCAATGAAGCAGTCTATGAGATAATGTGGTTAAGTCACATTCTTTCAAACATGGGCCTTCCAAAGAATCTACCTCTTCATTTGTTTTGCAACAATCAAGGTGTTTTGAATCTTGTCAAAAATCCAATTTTTCATGAATGTACCAAACACGTTGATACCAGATGTCATTTCATTCGAGATGAAGTTCCAAAGCACCATATACAACTTCAATACATTCCCACTGATGCACAAGTTGCAGATATTTTTACCAAAGCACTTGGGCGTATCAAATTTGAAAAGTTTCGAGATACTATTGGAATTTGCCAATAATGTAATAAGGGGGGATGTTAGCATATACTTATATTACATCATTGTTATAGGTTTGCATTAAGGAGGGATTAGAGCAAAATTATAGCGCACGTAGGCACTCTCTAGGTTGGTTTGAATAACCACCAAGTTGGTTTCATAAACCAACTTATTGTAACCACATTGTAATCTTTATATTTCAAATCAAATGCAATGAATAATCGCTTCATGAAATTCTTCACTTTTGGTTCTCTTTCCATTTGTAGTGCTCTTTTTGGGCATTTGCTTTTGTTTTCTATCCTTTGTCTTTTTTTTGTAGCTTGTCCTTTTGTCGATCCTCAAGGTTTGATTTAGATCACGCAAAGGATAGGATGAGTGAGGTGACTTTTGCTAGGCACCCAGTATATGCACAATATTGCCTATCCTATTCTCAAAATTTGCTTAATGTGTAAGATGTGCAGTTTGATCCATGAAAGAGCTCAAGTCATCCAAGGGAAGCTTTGAAGTGCTTTAGAAATTGCCAACTTTAGATGGTGGTTGATTGAAGTAACTGTATATGGTCGAATCTCACAAAGCTTTCGATGATCCTATCTCATGAAAATGGGAGTGGACACCAAAACTGTCATGCTAGCAAGTGTGTATTTAATTCTCCAGATATGGTATTCACAATGAATATGTACAGATGTGGATATGAAAACAATCTATATGTATGTAAATATGTGTGAAGAATGAGAGATGCTATGTGTAATGACAATGCAGTGAGGAATAATGAAGTTGTGACAATGTGTGAATATGTAGCAATCGATGCAGTGAATGGTATGATGTAATGCATGGAGTATGCAAAAAATATACAAGGTTACCCTAGGATAATATCCGATGGAATGGGATGATGAAAATAATGAAGAGGATATGATATAAGAAGGGGAAAGAAGGAGAAGAAATGGAAGAAGAGAAAGAAATGAAGGAAACAAAACTAATCAAATATATGTAGCTACTGGAAGCATGACCATGCAACATTGACGAGTAACAAGAAGAAAGGAGAGGGAGAAAGAAGAGAAGGAATGAAGAAAAGTAGATTAGAATAATGCAATTTGACAAACGTCACGAAGTGACAATTTTATGTTTGTTGTTTTTATGTTTTTTTTTGTAATCGCGATGGTAGGTATAAAGTATGATGAGTATTAATGCCAATTCTTAGGCATAAAATGCTCAAAGGTGAATGATGTTAATGGGCTCAAGGTTATCAAGACCTTCCAACATGACAAGTTAATATGCCCCATATCCAAATTTGTGGGTAACAATGTAAGGACCCATCCAATTAGGTGCAAATTTATCGTAAATATGGTGCGGTTGGTGAGTAATCCATTGGTTCTCCTTGAGAACCAAGCCTTCGATCCGAAATTTGCATTGATGTACCTTAGAGTTATAGGTACGTCAAAGATGATCTTGATAAATGCATGTATGTTCAATGGTATGGATTTGATATTCATCCAAAAGGGTTAATTGGTCTATCCTGGATTGATGAGCAGAATAATCATCAATGAATTCTTGCATAGAGACACACAGTGATATAATTTTGAGCTACAAGGGCATGATGACCTGGATTCCATATACAAAAGAAAATGGAGTTGCCCCAATTGGAGTACGAATGCTTGTGCGATAGGCCCATAAGACCAGTGGAATTTGATTGTGTCAATCATGATATGATTTTGCAATGGTATTTCAAAGAATGGTGTAAATGGTTTTGTTTGGAGCTTTAGCTTGGCCATTACCCTGTGGGTAGTAGAGATGGAGAAGCTATGTTGAATGTTAAATTTCTCACATAATGCATGAAAATTATTGTTCTTGAATGACGTACCACTATCAAAAATGATCTTGGATGGAATTCCAAAGCAATAGATGATGTGTTGAGTGATGAATTTGATGATTTTGAGACCTATTTTTTGGACAAGAGGGATGGCTTCAACCCATTTTGTGAAGTATTCCATGGTAGTAATGATGAATTTGTGATTGCTGGATGAGGTGGGGGTGATTTTATCGATAAGATCCATACCCCATTGAGAAAAAGGCCATATTTATTGAATGAGTTGGAGATCCTGAGATGGTAAATGTGTGAGATTGGCATGGTGCTAGCATTTGATACACTTTTTGATGTATTTACAATAATCGTGTTCCATTGTGGGCCAATAATAAACCATCTATAGGATGCATTTGGTAATAGCCATGCCACTAAAATAACCACCACAAGTGCCATCATGAGCCTCCTAAATAACACGTTGGTCCTTGTGTGGCCCAACATAGTGCAATATAATATCGTCGTGACTACGTTTGTAGAGAATGTATCCCAATAATGTGTAGCAAATTGCTCATTGTTTGAAAGTACGCTTGTGAGTATAATTCAAATCCGAAGAGAGGATACCAAGCTTGATATAATCTTTGACCTAGTAGAACCATGGATTATGAGGTTTAGCCTGTACGATATGGATACCATCATCATGAGATGATGGGAAAATGGAAATGGAAGAATGGAAGAGGGTGTGAATGGACACATGAGTTGTGTCAAAATGTGAATTTTGTAGAATGAGTGAACTTAGAGAAGCCATGATTGGTGGAGTATGGAGTAGTAGTAATTTCATACCACTCGAATTGAGCAAGTAAGTGTTCGAGGACTTGCTTGTATTGTTGAAGAATGGGGTATTAGCATTTTTAGGTTCCCTTAATTTGATTGACAATGAGAAGGGAGTCATCGAAGATGTCTAAACACCGAATGTGCATTTAAATTTCTTGCTTGAGGTTGAGGATAAGGGTTTCATATTTGGTATTATTATTTGTGCAAGGAAAGCCTAACTTGAAAGAAAAGGGGAGGGGTTCCCCCTACAATACAAAGAAGACTATGCCTACAACCCCTCCATGTTCACAATGAGAGTCATCGAAGAAGAGGGTTAAGTTAGCAGTTGACTCAGGTTCCACGAGTTCATCAAATTCAGTAGTATGGAACACAAAGTCATTAGGAAGATGGATGAGTAGTGGTGTATCACTCGGTATAGGTGATTTAGCTAACTGATCAGCAATGACTTGGCCTTTAATGGATTTTTGACTGATGAATTTGAGGTTAAATTCTATGAGAAGAATAATCCATTTGATCGTGCGACTGTTATGGTAACTCTTACCCATCATGTAACAAAGTGGATTGTCTCGAGTGATGAGATAAATTGTATGATTGATCATGTAATGTCTCAAATTTTGTGTGGCAAAGATGATAGCAAGGCAACATTTTTCCATGTAAGCATACCGTGTCTTGTAACTTACCAATGTTTGATTGATATAGTATACGTCCTGTTCGTGGTTCATCTCATTTTTTGGGTGGGTAGTGTACCCAATGCAAAATTAGTAGCAGATATATACATATGAAAAGGTCGGCTAGGATGGGGCAGTGATAGAATCAGTGGAGAAGTGAGGTAGAATTTGATCATGTCAAAAGCAACTTGACATTTATTGTCTCATTTGAAAGCGACCCCTTTTTTAAGGAGATGATTAAATGACTTACACTTGTTAAAGAGTTGGGCAATAAATCATTGGATGAATTATATTTTTCCCTGTAATCTGCGTATTTTTTTGAGATTCGAAGGGGAACGCATATCTATGATAGCTTTGAATTTTTGAGGATCAACCACGATACCACGTTGTGAGACAATAAAATCCAATATTTTTCCTGAGGTGACACCAAAGAAATATTTTTTTAGATTCAATTGTGTTCTAGGAGGTGATCAAATATTTGATAAAGGTCGTCAAGATGTTGGCCATGCGTTTTAGATTTTGCGATAAGATCATCAACATAATATTTGACAATTTTGTGCATAAAGTCGTGAAACATATATGTCATGGCACATTGATAGGTTGCCACAATATTTTTGAGATCGAAGGGATTGACCTTGTAATAAAATGTCCCCTAGGGGGTCATGAAAGATGTTTTATGTTGGTCATCCAGGTTTACACGAATTTGATTGTAGCCAGAAAAGCCATCCATGAGTGATAACATTTTGTGACCTGTTGTGGCATTGACCAATGTGTCGATATTAGGGAGTGGGAAATTGTCCTTGGGATAAGCTTTGTTAATATCCCTAAAATCAGTGTATATATGGATACCTATCTTGGATTTTTTGATGGCAACCATGTTTGAAACCCACTCAGGGTAATCAATTGGTTGTATGAACTTGACATCGAGAAGTTTTTGTAATTCCTCTTTCACCATCAAAGCAATTGTGGGATGCATTCGATGCAACGTTTTCCTAAAAAATTTAGTGTTATCATCCAATATCAAGTTATGGGAAACTAATGATGGATCAAGGCCATGCATGTCTGTGAAGGACCATGTGAAAACCTTTATGTCCTTCTGAAGGAAAGCAGTGAAGAGGATGCATTCGTCGATAAAAATAATAGCTACAATTTTGACAATGTGGGGATGGTCGAGATCGTCATTGATATCAAAATCAATGGTGTCATATACAAGCATGTGGAAGCCATCATAGAGTTGAGTGGGAGTTGGAATAAGGTGGAGATCTTCAATGATGTTAGGAAGGTGGTATTCATCATCCTGATAAACATCAGTATGATGGATCCATGGTAGGTGGGGTGGAATGGAAGGCAAATGTGAGTTAGTAGATCACAATAATTAAGGTGATGGGAGGAACTCAGTGGGTGATGGTGTGGATGAAATATTGTCAAAATTGATAAAATATATAATGGATGGCAAAATTTAATCAGGATGATGTGTATAGCGAAGTGGGGCATATAAGTCAACATAAATCATGTTGGCAAAAGTGCTTGAAGTGATGGACGAGGGAGAAGGTGGTAGTGAAGAATCTGAGGAGGATAATGATGAATCAAAAAGTAGTTGGTTGAGGCCAAGAAGAAAAACCACAAGTAGGGAATGAGAATGAGAATGTGAATGGTGGACTCATTTTTAAGTGTATAAGGGCATGAATGGAATAGGTGGTGGAGGTGGAGGGATGATAGCTGGTAAAGATGGATTGAGTGGTAAGTCGATAAATTGATTGATGAGGGCTTCAAATGCATAGGAAGAAGTATCCTCATGCGGTGGATATGAATGAAATAAGGTGGATGGAATGTCAATTGTAGATTGAGGGGACGAACAATCGATAGGAAAATTGAGATCAAATTCATCATCGAAAAGGACCTCAAGGGGGTCAAGATTGAGATGATGGAATTCATCCTCGAGGGTGTTTATTGTTGCATGATGGTAACCAATTTTGGACCTGTCATTAGGCTATCGTAAAGGAGGATTGATAAGGGTACGACACCATTGTTCATATCTTCCTAGTATGAAGCCATTCCAGGTGTAACGACAAAGGTAGTGCTAGGCAAAATCTAGATTTGCCATGTGATCAAGATTACCACAAAATTTGGTTTGAGGTGGTGGGGGCACCAGAAGTTCCATAGATGAGTCAAGTCCCACATATATGAAGTATGTGAAATTGTTAGGAGGACCAAGAGGAACAACAACTCTAACAATCATGGGCGCATTGTGGGGTCGATCGAAGTCACAAGTAGAATGGATGGTGGATGAGATTACCCAAGAATTTCATATGTCATACTCATCGACACCAGGTGTGGTCATGAGTATAGAAATGTGAGCATGGTCATGGTGCTTAGGTTGGGGGGAGGACCCTGGGGTGGAAAATAAGGTAATGGTATTGATGCAGGTGAAGGCAAGGGTAGATATGATGAAGCAGGGGGGTTTTATTGCCATAATTTATCATCATACTGAGTGGCACACTATATCCACTCATAAAATTCAGTGGGTGTTCCTATGATGGGATGGTTAGCATGGGTGAATTGAGATATTGGAATAGAAGATGTAGCTAGAGTGGGAGAGGTGAATCGTGAATGAGATGAACAAGGAACGAAGTGATGGGGTGTATAGGTGGAGTGGGAAGGAGAGGAGGTGTGGTAGAAGAGGAAGCCTATGATGGTGTAGCAAAAAAAGTGAATAGGGGGAATGGTGAATGGGAGGAATATGGAGAAGAAGAGGATGAAGGAAGATGTGAGAATGTTGGAGTAGTGGGAGCACAGGTAGCTGGGGGCGGATGTGAAGAAGAAGAGGGTATGTCACTCAAATTCAGTGTGCGATTTATAAATGATGGTGATGGAAAGGTGGTAGCAGAGGATTCTTGTAGAGCCAAAGAAAATTACGTGGATGAAAGGGGTGGACCAGGTGGAATAGTGATAATGTTGTAGAATTTGAATGGGTCATTGTCAATAGGGATGCAATGAACTAATCCATTATGAACTTATTTAATATAATGATGTAATGTAGAAGGGACACATTGCATGTCTCGAATCTATGGATGTCCAAGAAGAATGTTGTACTGCATCTTCCATTCAATGACGTGGAAGAAGATGGAAATGGTTTTGGCATCGACTTGAATGGGTAAAACAAGTATACCTACGGTAGGGCACATAGAACTATTGAAGACTCAAATGTTCATAGAAGGGGTTGCGAGATGAGTGGGTGGTATGTGAAGGTGGTGAAGAGAGATGGTAGAAATGATACTTATGGATGATCCAGTATCAATGAGGACACACTTGTAGGTAACATAATTAATGGAAGCCTAGATATGTAAAGGTGGATCCACACCCTTGCCTATGACTTCAATGATCTTGTGGTCATGGAAGCTTATTGAAGGTTGCAGGCATCTTTGGACATTGCTAATAAATTTGGCAAAATCATTAGTATCAAGGGCCTCAAGATCAAGAGAGCGGAGAATATAATTGAGAGCCTCACGATGAGGTTGTGATTGTTGTAGGTCATAGATGGATAACCTTGTAGGGGTAGTACGGAGTTGATGTGAAAGGCTACCATAAATAGTATGAGATTATGTGGTACGGTAGGAGGAACTGGTGGAGGAATTGGGGGATTAGTGTTGTGGCCTCACCATAACTATCCCCAAATTTTGGGGATCCTCCTTTAAGTTTTGTTTCTAGGGGTCTTGGATGCCTTTGAGTTGCTTGTTTGATATATTTTCATCCTTGATCTTAGATTTTTCCTTGTGGGCACCAAGGTTCATTTTTGGTGTGCGTGTCATTTCAGTTTGGCTAGTGTGTTTAGTGTAGGTTGTTTGGGAATCCTCATTTTATTATAGTATGTATTTAAAGCTTATAAAGTGCTGAATTAATTAATACATTTTGAAGCTTACCATGCTAATGTTTAGATTAAATAAGCTTTAAATATTAAAAAAAAAAACAATATATAATTATTATTATTATATTTTTATATATAATAATAATTATTATAATACAAATCTAAAAAAATAAAAATAAAAAAAATAAAAGTGTGTTGTAATATTTATTTATGTAATAAGTGTCAATAAATTGACATTTTAATTTTAATTACTTCATTATGTTATTTTTAGCTTTAATTAGTGTTTGTTTTAGTTTCTTTATGATTTTTTTGTTATAATTATTTGGTTTGATCTTTAGTTTGTAGTATTGGTGTGGGTTAAACTAATTGTCTAATGTGTAGTTCTATGTTTAGGGGTGTTTAGAGGGTGCTAATACTTATTTGTTGTGATTCATGCAGGTTATAGTGATGAAAGAGCTTGACACGGATTAGTAGGCGAGGATGAATTAGGCTTCGAGGACATGACGTCCCTAACAACGTGGTGATGCGACCAAAACATGCTGACATAGTGAGGTGGCACTAATGTGTGACTCAATGGGTGGCTTTCGACATGGTGATGCAAGCAAGAATCGTGACAAGGATTGTGACCTCATAGCAGAGCATGGTCGGATGACTACGACGAGATGTGGATTAAGCAAAGATGATTGGTGGGGTCTTTTATTAAAATCATTCGATGACTAAAGACGATTTGAAGACGCCTAGTGGTGGTATTCATGACAACTAGTTCATGATAGATTTTGAAATGATCAGGATGCAAGTTTCATGCAGGAGTTTCTATTTTCTATAAGGAAACAATGTGGGCAAATAGTGAGATAGTGGCATGGAAGTTTGTTTTTAGCAAGGATAACTAGATTAACGTGGTCTTCACAACCAGTCATCTAGATAAAATCGATGAACGGATGTAATTATGTAGCAAGAAATGGATGTGGAGTTCGACATCAACGTTGGCAGGGATTTTCATTGCCAAATATGGCTAGCTTGGATGCAGATCAATTGGAGCGGTATGGCGGTGGACATTAACATAAATTTGGGCCGATGGAAATGGTCAGACGAAAATATTTTGGCGCTAAAAGGAGGGCCTGATTCGGTTGTTTTGTTATGAAAGCTAACTTGTTCATGTGATTTGAATGTATTTATCTAGACTAATGGGGTCTTATTGATCATATCCATTGATTTAAAAGTTCTTTGATTGATGATACATTTATGCTAATATTTTTCAAATTGGAGAATGGTCTTTAATGTTATGTTTTAATTGATGTATATCTGTTAGTCATTTCATGCTTATTGTAATATATTCCTTGGACTAACGAAACTGGTTTTAAAGTTATATTCTTTGAGGTTATCTAATGGCATTTCTTGCTTCTTTAAGGGTAGATTGTCCTTTAAATATACCTGGGTCTTCACATCATATGCCCATAGATCTCTTAGATCATCTACCTAAGTTTAGGCATGATGGGATGGAATCAGCTGAAGAGCATATTCAAGGATATAAGGGCCTTTTAATTCATTTGCAAATCATACATGAAGATGTTATTTGTAGGATGTTTCCATCCACATTAGAGGAATTTGCTTATGATTGGTATATAAATTTACCTGTAGGTTCTATCACCTCTTGGGAACAATTAGAGGTAGCATTTCTCAAACAGTTTGGAAAATTGATTGATTCGGACAAAGATTTTAAATCGGTTTGTTTCTGTTTGTAAAGAGCCTAGTGAATCCACAAGCCAATTTAATGATAGGTTCCATAGGTTGTACATTGATATGGAGAGTCATTATATCATTTCAGAAGAAGAGGCTATCCAAGTGTACCTAGAAGCCTTGGACCCATTTACCTCTACACTTCTAGGCAAAGTCCTTAAAGAATCATCTTTGCCTAGAGCCTACAGTGAGGCAATAGCGGTAGAGCAACGATACATTTCAAAAGGTGTGGATGTGGGACAATTATCATTGCTAAATCCTAAAGCTTCTAATCAAATGCTACCAAATAATCTAGTTGAGAAACCATCTTCTCCTATGATGGATTGTGTTTCACGAGTAGTGGATTCCAACTAAAACCAACCAAAAAATTGAGTAGTCTTAAATTAAGCAAATGAGGATGGTGATGATCAAGTTTCTCAAAGTCTAGAGATTGTCTTAGGGTCACTTTTTACAAAGGAGGATTGGGACAACTTTAGAAGTTTGAATACAACAATAGATCCCATGGAAGAAACCCTTGATACACCATTAGATGAATCTGAGGAGGATGAATTTTTTGAAATATAAGAGGATGAATATGAAGAAGAGGAATTCATTGAATTTAAGGGTGAATCAATAGATGAAGCTGAAGATTATACAAAATACTTGATAGAATTTGATGATTATGAGGATTTTTGGAGAGAGCATGAAGAATACGTTCCTTTTGCACACATTAAAGTAAAGGGAACCTTGGAGAAGTTTATACTTCTTTGCAAGAAAGGTTTTTCTAAGGAAATCCTAACCGTGAGTGTGGTTTTGCACTTGGGAAAAATCACCACTCAACAATTAGAAGAAGGTGGTGGAAGAGAAGTAGAGTTGATGGGGGGTAACGTTGATTGCGAGTAGCAATGTTGATCATACCCACAAATCCCTATTGGGAAGAATCACGATTGACATGATTGACTTACCGTGGATCAGATTGAGCATTACCCCATGTTCAGGCAATGGATTTTGATAAATCCTCAAGTTTTGATTTTGTGATGCAAGGGGGTTAGATAGCTAGATGGTTCCACGATCAATGAGATATTAGACGATGTGGTGAAAGACGTGGCAAGAATCAAGGTGGTGGTCATGTTGGTGGTGAAACTCACATAATGCCTATTCATTATGGTCCTAAGGTAGGGGATGAATAGGATATTTAGATATTACATAAAGCAAGGAGATATGACCCCCATAAAATAAGCAACAAAACAACGTAGGCATGGGTTTAAACAAAGGTATCCAATTACACAGTGGATGAGGAGGATGAATATTATGCACTTGTAATGGATTAGAAGAAGGGGGTAGATTGGTTTGGAATGCACATTGTGGCAGTTGGGATGGTGCTGGTGGTGGTTGTGAGGATGGAGAAGTGAGCATCACCTGATTGGTTTGAGGTGGTTTAGATGTGGGTGGAGCATAGGCATTTCGATTGTACTAGAAGTTGGATGGATAAGGTGCTTTTTGATGGAGCTTGATATTGCTTGTTTGGACGTTGATATCCTCGATAACCTTAGCTTGAACAATAGCCTCTTCAAAAGTGTGACTTTGATGGATTTGCAAAGTTTGAGAGATTTATTTGTAGAAAATTTTGACAAAAATTTTGACTAATTTTGTAGGTGGAAGGGTAAAAGCAAGATCACCATTGAGAAAAAAAATTAGTAATGGAATCATCGTCAAACTGTTGTAAACTGTACAAATGTAACAATGTTTTCTTGGTATTGATGTTGATTGAAAAGTTTTCAAGGAATAGATTGGCTAACTACTCAAATGTGAAGAAGCTATGATGAGGTGAATGATTGTACCAATCTAACACTTATCCCCCAAGTGAAAGTGGAAATGTATGAAGCATGAGGGAGTCACTACCATTAAGTTGGTAACAAGCAAAATGATAATTGCTTATGTGCTCTCTGGAATTTTACTTACCTTTGAATTTGTCAAATTTTGAGATCTCAAACTGGTAAGGATATGGGTGCATAGGAACAGAGGGATGAATGGGTTTGTTTCATAACTCATTATATGTGGGATTTTAAGACCCATAACTAGTTGTGCACAATTCCACATTCTTGATTTGTTCTTGCATAGCTTAAAGTTCACTAGAGAGAACAATTGTAGTATCCGTGGATGTACCTTATGGGGGTGAAAATGGTTGTGAAGAAGAAAGTGGAAGAAGTGTTTGCGAGGAAGCATGTGAATAACCCAAATGAGGTAGGTATTACAATTGCTACTCTTCCCATTTATTGTTGAAAGCAACCTATTGTTGATCAGGTGCTAACATGGCTTGATATTAGGAAAGAGAAGCCTGAGATGGATGTAAAAGAGTGAATCAGTATTGTTGTACCTATTGCTATTACCCATTGTGGTACACAAGAATCTATTGCTATAAGAGAATTTGTTGTTCGAGTATTGGTACTTGTTGTTGTTGTGGATGTTGGAAGATTGGTTGTGATTGGGCTATGGTGGTGGATGACTAATTAGGTAGGGAAGTGAAGAAGGTAGGTGGTATTTATGAGGGGGGTGGAAGTGATGCAGCCATAGTGAATGAGGATTGTACAAAGGGTTGAGCGATGATCGATGTGAGTTGAGGTGGCATGGAGGGAGTAGAGAGGAAATACTCGAGGTGGGCCGAATAACATGGTGATTTGGCGAGATATGAGGGGTAATTCAGATTATAAGAATAAAGAGGAATGGATGTAAATGGATAGAAAAGAGGGGGTTGAGGTAGGCAAAAATAGGAGGAAGGAGCCAACGAAGGTCTGTATGATGAAAATGGTGTAGGATTGGTTTGGAAGGTGGTGTCAAACTGGGGAGTGAATGGGGATTGCTGGTGTGATGGAATGACTTGGTGCTATTGGAATTGTTGAGATGGAGGTAATTGATGTTGTGGGGGTCCCTAGTGGTATTGAGGTAGAATTTGTAAATATTTTGGAAGCAGTGATGAGGATTGATGAGATGGGGGTTGTTAATTTTGTGGAAGTTGTTGTGGGCATAGAATTTGGGATGAAGAATAGGAGGAGGGTGAAGCAGATGAAGGTGGGGTTGAAATCATAGCTACTATTTGGAAAATAGTAATGAAATCAAGGATGATTTGAAAGACGATGATGTTGTATTTGTCCTCTAGTAGCGGATGGGAGGAGTGCTCTAAAAATGGGTGAGTAGCAGATGGTGATGGAGGTGGAGTAGGCACATCACAAGTGATGGTTGGTAAGGGATGACTAGGCACTATTTTTACAGATGTTGGAAGATTGGACTATGGTGGTGGATGACCAAGTAGGTGGAGAAGTGAAGACAAGTGGTATTGATGAGGGGGGTGGAAGTGATGTGGGTATAGCGAATGAGGATTACCCAGAGGGTGGAGCGGTGATTGATGTAAGCTAAGGTGGCATGGAGGGAGTAGAGAGGAAAGAATGGGAGTGGGCCAAATAACATGGTGGATTGGCGAGATATGAGGGGTAATTCAAATTGTAAGAAGAAAGAGGAATGGATGGGTGGACAAAAATGAGGGGGTTGAGGTAGGCAAAAATAGGAGGAAGGAGCCAATGGAGGTTCATATGATGAAAATGGTGTAGGGTTGGTCTAAAAGGCATTGTCAAACTAGGGAGTGAATGGGGGTTTCTAGTGTGATGGAGTGACTTGGTGCTATTGGAATTGTTGAGATGGAGGTAACTGGTGTTGTGGGGATTCCTGGTGGTATTGAGGTGGAATTTGTGAGTTATATGGTTTGGAAGTGCATATTTCTTCCAAGAGCAAGGTCAATGGTGACATTATGATGGAGTGTAACAAATATGAGGTGGGAAGGGCCAAGGAGATTGCAGAGAAGAAGTTTGTTGCAAAGGACATTGCGAGGACGAAGAAATTTTCCATCAAGACCCATCAATTGTACCCAAAATTAGAGGGTTTTGCCCATACGATGGTTGTTTTGGAAGTGCATATTGCTACCGAGAATAAGGCCAATGGTGACATTGTGATGGAGTATAAAAAATTTGAGGTAGGAAGGGCCAAGGAGATTGCAGAGAAGAAGTTTTTTGCAAAGGATCTTGTAGGGGCTAAGAAATTTACCACCAAGGCCCACCAATTATACCCGTAATTGAAGGGTTTTGCCTAGATGATGACTATTTTGGATGTACATATAGCAGCCAAGAAAAAGATCAATGGTGACATGGATTGGTATGGGATCCTGCACGTCACCCTGTTTGCTAACGATACAACTATGAAGAAGCAATATACGAAAGTTGCCCTACTGCTTCATCCTAAAAAAAATAAGTCTATGGTAGTAGATGGTATTGTTCGATAAGGACAAAAGGGTTCCTTATGATTAGAAGAGAAAAGGGTTGGAGAAGAGGGGTTCTCAGACACAAGAAACATCCCCTGCCTCTTACCCTGATGTAAGTGTGTTTGGTGTTAATGCTAATAAAAATGGTTTTTACAATTTCAACATGTTTAACAATGTCGGTTGGTCCATAGCCTCGCTACCTACCAACAAAACCACTTATGTCCCCGCTCAATCCCTCCACCTGCCCCTCCACAGAACACAACCACATTTTGGACTGCCTGCCCAGATTGTATAGGGCAGTATGTGTGTCTCCGCATGTATGAAAATCACAATGTTTTGTGCCCACATTACCATAAGGTTTTTCTTAGTGTGGATATGCTGGTGAATGGATCCACTATACCTGGATTTCCCTAATCCTATGCTACTACCTAGGAGCTGAAAAAATAGTGGTTTTCTAATCATTACCTTTTTGGGATGGATAATTTGACTTCTGGCATGGATACTACAGGGTTTAAAAGTGGGACTAGGGTTGATTCGTATAAGAATATTGACTAGCCATGGAATCCACATTGTACTATGTCCAAATTTTGATAATAGAAATATTATCTGCCCTCCCATGACCTCCACCTCCACATAAACAACCACATTTTGGATTGCCTACCTATTTTATAAAATGCAGTAGTAGTATCTCTGCACAGATGAAAATCACAACCTGTTGTACCCAAATTTCAAGAAGGATTACCTCCTACTAGGACTACTACTTGTCAGGACTACCACTTCTGCACCCCATTCAAGTCCTCCACTTGCCCTCCTCATGACCTCCACCTCCACAGAAAACAACCACATTTTGGACTGCCTTCCCATTTTATAAAATGCAGAATGGGTATCTTGGCATATATGAAAATAACATCCTATTGTGCCCAAATTGTCGGAAGGCTTTTCATGCTATGGAGAGTCTAGTGAATGGATCCATTGCATCAAGTATTTTAATCATTACCCTTTTGTAAGGGCACAATTTAGCTTATGGCATGGGTGGCTTCTGGCATTGCAGGGTTTGCAAGTGGGACTAAGGTTGATTCGTATCAAAATCTTAACCATCAATGGAGTCTACATTGTATTTTGTTGGAATTTTCAATGATAACCATCAATGGAGTCTACATTATATTTTATTGGAATTTTTAATAATCAAAATATTGTGCATGAAATTTGCTTTTCAGTTGTTTTACTACTTCTTTGGGTGATTATGGAATGCATATTTTATTTATTTATTTATTTTGGGAATGTATATTACTACTATTTTGGATGATTGTGGGAGTGAATTTTTATTTTTAATCCTTTCTTCGTAGTATTTTAATTTTATATGTATAGGACCACATTAAAGTTATTTGATTTTTTCAGGTTATCCAGGTGTTGATTAATTGCATAATTTTCTTGCTATGCTTACAATTTTTTTTTTCATATTATTTGTTATAATTTATCACACCTTTTATCTTCCCACATTTTAATTTTTAAGGATGGTGTAGCGGTTAGGGATTTGGCCTCTCTTAGTGTAGATCCAAGGTTCAAACCACTACATACCTAGTGTAACAGGGGTAGGCTTATAGGGTAGTGACTCTACCTCCCGCTCGATACCACTCACGGTCAAACTAGATATGGACCACCATGGAATATGCCTTAGGAAGTTTCATGTAGAGTTCCCTGCACAACACAACCAACAAACATGAGCATAGCATAGTTGTCCATTCACAGGGTCAACAATCTACCATTCATTCATCAGGTTAGCGAAAGCATTCATCAACATTGCCCATAGGGCATCCATCATATGGCACAAGGACAACATTCATGCAAAGAACATATTTGGAACATAGGCCAAAGGCCTTCCTTTCTCATTGCACAACATGGATCAAGGTCCTCTCATTACATGGCAATACAAGACCTTTAGCGTGACCCGAAGGTCTTACAAAGGGACAAATTGCAAAACTGGGTACCCGATCGACTCATAGGTTGTGGGGCTCATAAAGACATCCATATAGAATATGAGAGCTCAAGGATATCTTACAAAGGAAAATTTGGCACGATGGTGTTGGAAATTTTGAGTAGTTTTGTTGTCATTGATGTCAAGAGAGTGTTGTTTCAGTTTCATCATCATTAAGGTCATCAAGTGGTTTTTCCAAAGGCAAGAAAGGTTTTAAAAGGAATAGGATATAATATTTATTTTTAATATTATATGCCTAAAAAGGCCTAAAAGGTTGAAGACCCAAGGAAGGAGAAGCAAGTTTAAATTAAAAATAATATTATATTATTTAATATTTTCGAGCAAATTGATAAGGTGAAGTAAACGAGGTCCAAGGATTTAATAAAAATAATATATCCTTGAAAAGACCCATTATGCAACTTGCAAAAGATTTAATTTAATTTATTTAAATTAAAATATTTTAACCTATGGTTAAAATTTTAATTTAAATAAATAATGGGTGGCAAAGGTTTTTAAATTTAATATTTAAATTTAAATTCGAATTTCAAAATTTGAATATTGGGTCGACGTGTAAGGACAAAAAGGCAAACATATTTATAGGGGAAATAATCTTCATTATTTTCCTCCTCGACAATATAATATTCGAATGCTATGCTATGCTTTGAAAAGGACTTCGTGTGCTGCCTTGCTATGATAGAAGGAAGATTTCGCATTTAATATTGAAGGAAAAGACAAAGGTTTATGTGCAAGCATGTGGGAAAGAAGTTCCACCGCCATCGTTAGTGCAGGTCGCAGTTGAGACCAAGCTAGAGCGTTGTGAGGGCAAGGATGTGGGTTCGATTCACGTCGTTGTGCTTTGCAAGGGAAATTATTTTTATTTTCGTGCTAAAGGATAGAGGAGATAAGGATAAAAGGAAAATCGTGCACTCTTGATTTTTGTATGGGCGCATAGCCCAAACGAGTGGCCTAGCGTTGGGCTAGGGTGTTGAGGAGGCAAGGTTGTGAGTTTGAATTTTGCTGGAAACACTTTTTGGGCAGAGTTAAAATAAAAGGTATGCAATTTATGATTTGATTTTTCAAAGGTTTTTGATATCCAAAAATTTGCATTAAAGGGTTGCATGAAATTTGAAAGGATAGCTTGTGAGTTTGTTAAGGGAGATATAAGGTGTAAGAAAATTAAAATATTTTATTTTAATTTTGGTGGTTAGAATTTATTCTATAAGATAGGAGTTATAAGGTTTGCAAAGGAAATTATATTTTATATTTTGAGATAAAGCTATATTGTGTTAATTATTTTGAGAGGAGAAATAAGGTGCATAAAGGAGATTATTGTGTTTGTTTTCCTTTAATAAAATTGTTGACTTATATTTTGAAAGTTTGGAGATTATAAGGTGTATTTAAGACTTGTTATTTTTGTATGGAAAAATAATTATTGGGAAAATATTTGCAAGGATATTTTGAGAAATATTGTTGTTACCTAACCTTAAAATTGGCAAAGAAGATTTGATTGTGGTTAAGACAGGTTTTGAAGATATATCTCCATAAAAAAAAAGGTATGGGCACATCTTCCTTATGAGTGAAATATTGTTGGATTGAATGTTGTGAAATGCAAGGTTGGAGTGAAAAGGATTGTTTGATAAGCATTGTTGGAAATATTTGAGTGAGTGTTCATGTGCATGATTAGGGTTTGTGAAAGATCATGAGTATCATTGTTATGTGAGATTAGAACTTATTGATACTAGGTATTTGGAAATATCATTGAGTATTCATTGTTGCATGAACTAGGGTTTGTGAAAGATCATGAGTATCATTGTTATGTGAAATTGAGAACTATCTTGAACTAGGGTTTGTGAAAGAACATGAGTATCATTGTTATGTGAAAATTGGAATCATCTTGAGTCAAGGTTTATAGTGTGAGTTGTTGGAAGTATAGTGAAACACTTGGTTAGGGTTTGTATGCAAGTTGTGTTTCATTGAGTGGATGGTTGAGTGAAGTTGATTGATCATTATTGATTGAGAGCATTGGAGTGATAGTTCAATATTTGTGAAACAAATTATTCTTTATTTCTGAATTGATTTGAAAGTGAGTTTGAAAGTGTTAGAGTGATTTGTGAGTGTGAAACATATTGAGTCTCTTACCATTCTCTATATGTTTCTATGGTTAAACAAGATTATGAGTGAAACTTGTTTGTGTGATTGAAGAGGTTTTCTGAAAGGATTAAGTTGAGTTGTGTATGCAAGTTTTGCAATTGATTTGAATAAGCTTTTGTGAAAGCTAGTGGACTATTTTGAGTAAGTCCTAGAGGGGACTTAAGGACAGAATTAAGTAAGCTTTTGTGAGAGCTTGTGTGAATGTAAGTCCTAGAAGACTTAAGGATAGATTTGTGTGAGATTTTGTGGAAGCTTACAAGCATATTTGAGGTAAGTCTTGGTGAAGACTTGTTGAGAAGATTGGACAAGTTCTAGAGAGGACTTGTTGGAAAAATTTGAGGTAAGTCTTGGAGAAGACTCTTGAGACAGGATAGTTTTAGTGAGGACTTAGATAGAATTGAGTAAGATTTTGAAAATTGTTAGGAGATTTGAGAAGATTATTTGTGCTAGTAAGGACTATGTTTAGTGCAGATTTGAGGATAGAGATTGAGAGATTTATGCTAGACCGAAGGACTATGTTTAGTGCAGATTTGAGAGAGATTGAGCAGATTTGTGCTAGATCGAAAGACAGTTTAGTGCAGATTTAAGATAGATATTGAGCAGATTTATGCTAGACCGAAGGACTATGTTTAGTGCAGATTTAAGATAGAGATTGAGCAGATTTATGCTAGATCGAAGGACTGTGTTTAGTGTAGATTTGAGATAGAGATTGAGCAAATTTGTGCTAGATCGAAGGAACTATATTTAGTGCATAATTGAGATAGATATTGAGCATATTTGTGCTAGATCGAAGGACTATATTTAGTATAGATTTGAGATAGATATTGAGCAGAGTGAGAGTAAGCTTTGGAGGTGATAGAGTAGAGGATAATAGTCTCTAGTGGATAGAGATCCATTAGCCAGGGTAGTGAGGACAAAGGTCTTCTATGGAGAGAGATCCACAAGCCAGTGTAGTGGAGGTAGTAGTCTTCTAAGAGATCACTAGCTAGAGGAGAAGGAGTTCTCCTATGGATAGAGATCCATGAACTAGCAGAGGGAAAAGAGTTCTCCTATGGATAGAGATCCATGAACTTGATTAGGGTATTGGAATCTCCTTTGGATAGAGGTCCATAAACATTGTAATAGGGAAGGATTCCCAAGAGATTTGTTGAGAAAATTTTAGTGAAATATTTTCTCCATGGACGTAGCCCACATTGGGTGAACCACGTTAAATTGGTGTCTCTATTGTGTGTGATGATTTGTGCATTACTTTGATTACTATTGTTGATATTACCATTGATAATATTGGATAATATTATTTGGGAAAGAAAAGTAAAAAGTGGTCTTATATTGTTCACCCCCTCTCAGTATAAGCTTGTGTTCTTCAATTGGTATCAGAGCGGGTTCCTTTGGAAGAGTTTAACAACTTGAAGGAAAATCTTATAGGAACACAGATGGATTCTCAGAGTGGATATTTAGGGAATAAGGCACCATTGTTCGATGGGAACAATTATGCATTTTGGAGTGTAAGAATGAAGATTTTCCTAATGGCACTAGGAAATGATATATGGCAAGCAGTTGAGGATGGGTACATACCACCAACTACTCCACCTATAGATAAATATGGTAAGCTCCTACAACTAAATAATTCAAAGGCAATGAATGGAATCTTAAATGGTTTACGTGAATCAGAGTTTGTAAAAGTTATGCATTGCACATCAACAAAAGATATTTGGGATAAGTTGAAAAATATATATGAGGGAGACAAAAAGGTCAAGATGGCAAAATTGCAAAATCACAAGAAAATATTTGAAGACCTAAAGATGAAGGATGAGGAAGACATTGCTACATACCTACTTCATGTGGATGAGGTTGTTAACTCCATGCAAGGACTTGGGTTTAAAGTGGAAGAATCAGATGTTTGTCAAAAGGTTTTAAGGTCACTTCCTAAGAGGTATAGTGAAAATATTTCAGCCATAGAAGAAACAAGAGATATAGAAACTTTGACAAGGGATGAGTTACATGGAACTCTCACAACTTTTGAGATGAGAATAAAAGAGGAGTCTATTCCTCAGAAAGAAGTAACCTTCAAAGTTACAAAGAAGATAAAGGGTAAGAAGTCAGATTCAAGTAATGAGTCATCTAGTGATGAAGAAGCAAACTATGGCAGAAGGAACAAGGACACAAGAAAGCACAAAGGTACAAAATTAGTTAAGTGTTTCAAATATGGTAAATATGGTCACTATGCATCTGATTGTCTAGAAGCTGGAAATAGTAGTGGTGATGAGAAACAAGATCAGAAGAACAAGGAAGCAAGAAAATTTAGGTACCAAAATAAAAATAGGTATGGACAAAACAAGCATGAAAATAAGTTTTTCCAAAGGCATAAGAAGAGTTTTTATGTAGATAAGGCAAGCAAGAGTTCAAGTGATAGTGATGACAGGTCCTCAGATAATGAAGAAGAAGAAATTCTATTTTTGATAGTAGAAAAAGAAGATGTTAGAAAAAGGGCACCAATAATTCTCAAGTGTTTTAGGTGTGGTAACTTTGGTCATCTTGAAGATCAGTGCACAAGGAATGGATTCAGTTTCAGTGAAGATGAATATGAAGATGCTCTTGAAGGACCAAAAGAAGAAAGTCTTCTTATGGCAATAGAAGAAGAAGGAAGTGCTTCTAGTGGAAATAAATAAGAAAAGAATGAAGATGATCTTGATGATAAAAGGGTAGAGGAAGAATCAAAAAATGAAGAGGAAGGAGAAGTTGATCTTGAGGGTGAGCTTATTTCTGCTCTTAATGCATTAAAGAAGGTAAGAAAGCAGAACTCAAAACTCAAGCTTCAATTTCAAGAATGTGATGAAGAGAAAGGAAAGCTTATAGAAGATCTAACCAACTCAATAGCTAAGACAAGGAGATTTAAAGAGAAGTTAGAGGCAAAGGTTTTAGAATGTGAAAGGTTAGAGCATGAAGTAGCTTCACTAAGGAAGGAAGTAAAAGAGTCTAAAGACAAGCTACACAGGTTTGGGAGAAGCTCAAAGAACTTGGATAAGATTATCAAGGTACAAAGACCTTCATCAAACAAGATAGGACTTGGATTTGAAGAAGAACATAGAGGACAAGGAGAGGAGTCAATCTCAAGCTCCAAAGAAGAAGAAGCTTCAGAAGAAGAAAGTGTATGGGAGAGTGAGACTTCTAAGGATAAGTTGGAAAATAGAAAGTTCAACAAGGAAAGGAACAATGCACAAATGAGGAACAGATGGAACAGGAAACATCACAGGGAAGAAGAGACTAAGAGACCAATGGGGTCAAGGCAAGGTTTCTTCAATGGACGTTGCTTCTCATGTCACAGGTTTGGACACAAGGCTATGCAGTGCAGGACACATGAAAGATAGGGACATGGTTTCACCAATAGAAATTTTAGAAGTGGGTATCTCTTTCAAGGGTATTGTCACTCTTGTAATCAGTTTGGTCATAAGGTAGTTAATTGCAGGGTTCATAAAAGGAATGGATATGGCTTCACCAGGAGGAACTACAAGATATTTGCACCTTCAAGGAATCACAACATTAAGTGTTATAAGTGCAATAATGTTGGGCATATGGCTAAGTGGTGTAGAGCAAAATTTCCAGAGACAAGCAGGAACAGGAATATTCAGAAGAATCAGAAGGATCAGTTGAGAAAGAAGGTGGACAAAGGTAAAGAGCAGTGTATGCTGGGAGTAGAGATACTCCCACCCTAAAATTAACCACCTCAAGAGAGGAGGTGGGGGAGGGGCTGAGCTAAGAGTCTCATCTTTAGCCCCAAGCCCCATAGGTGGCCCTTTGCCATTGATGACAAAGGGGGAGAGATTTGAGTTAGGGGGAGAGCATTCAGTCAAGGGGAGAAATTTCTCAAGGGGAGCAACTTTTGAAAAAGGAAAAAGGAATGGTTAAAAAAAGGGGTTGCCATCAATGACAAAGGGGGAGATTGTTGGAAATTTTGAGTAGTTTTGTTGTCATTGATGTCAAGAGAGTGTTGTTTCAGTTTCATCATCATTAAGGTCATCAAGTGGTTTTTCCAAAAGCAAGAAAGGTTTTAAAAGGAATAGGATATAATATTTATTTTTAATATTATATGCCTAAAAGGCCTAAAAGGTTGAAGACCCAAGGAAGGAGAAGCAGGTTTAAATTAAAATAATAATATTATAATATTTTTGAGCAAAATGATGAGGTGAAGAAAACGAGGTCCAAGGAATTATTAAAAATAATTTATCCTTGAAAAGACCCATTAAGCAACTTACAAAAGATTTAATTTAATTTATTTAAATTAAAATATTTTAACCTATGGTTAAAATTTTAATTTAAATAAATAATGGGTGCCAAAGGTTTTTAAATTTAATATTTAAATTTAAATTCAAATTTCAAAATTCGAATATTGAGCCGACGTGTAAGGACAAAAAGCAAACATATTTATAAGGGAAATAATCTTCATTATTTTCCTCCTCGACAATATAATTTTTGAATGCTATGCTATGCTTTGAGAAGGACTTCATGCACTACCTTGCTATGATAGAAGGAAGATTTCACATTTAATATTGAAGGAAAAGACAAAGGTTTAAGTGCAAGCATGTGGGGAAGAAGTTCCACCATCGTCATTAGCGCAGGTGGCAGTTGAGGCCAAGCTAGAGCATTGTGAGGGCAAGGACGTGGGTTCGATTCACATCATTGTGCTTTGCAAGGGAAATCATTTTTATTTTGTGCTAAAGGGCAAAGGAGATAAGGAGTAAAAGGAAACTTGTGCACTCTTGATTTTTGTATGGGTGCATAGCCCAACCGATGGCCTAGCATTGGGCTAGGGTGTTGAGGAAGCAAGGTTGTGAGTTCGAATTTGGCTGGAAATACTTTTTGGGCAGAGTCAAAATAAAAGGTATGCAATTTATGATTTGATTTTTCAAAGGTTTTTGATATCCGAAAATTTGCATTAAAGGGTTGCATGAAATTTGAAAGGATAGCTTGTGAGTTTGTTAAGGGAGATATAAGGTGTAAGAAAATTAAAATATTTTATTTTAATTTTGGTGGTTAGAATTTATTCTATAAGATAGGAGTTATAAGGTTTGCAAAGGAAATTATATTTTATATTTTGAGATAAAGCTATGTTGTGTTAATTATTTTGAGAGGAGAAATAAGGTGCATAAAGGAGATTATTGTGTTTGTTTTCCTTTAATAAAATTGTTGACTTATATTTTGAAAGTGTGGAGATTATAAGGTGTATTTAAGACTTGTTATTTTTGTATGGTAAAATAATTATTGGGAAAATATTTGCAAGGATATTTTGAGAAAGATTGTTGTTACCTAACCTTAAAATTGGCAAAGAAGATTTGATTGTGGTTAAGACAGGTTTTGAAGATATATCTCCATAAAAACAAAAGGTATGGGCACATCTTCCTTATGAGTGAAATATTGTTGGATTGAATGTTGTGAAATGCAAGGTTGGAGTGAAAAGGATTGTTTGATAAGCATTGTTGGAAATATTTGAGTGAGTGTTCATGTGCATGATTAGGGTTTGTGAAAGAACATGAGTATCATTGTTATGTGAGATTGTTTGATAAGCATTGTTGGAAATAATTGAGTGAGTCTTCATGTGCATAACTAGGGTTTGTGAAAGATCATGAGTATCATTGTTATGTGAAGTTGAGAACTATCTTGAACTAGGGTTTGTGAAAGAACATGAGTATCATTGTTATGTGAAAATTGGAATCATCTTGAGTCAAGGTTTATAGTGTGAGTTGTTGGAAGTATAGTGAAACACTTGGTTAGGGTTTGTATGCAAGTTGTGTTTCATTGAGTGGATGGTTGAGTAAAGTTGATTGATCATTATTGATTGAGAGCATTGGAGTGATAGTTCAAGATTTGTGAAACAAATTATTCTTTATTTCTGAATTGATTTGAAAGTGAGTTTGAAAGTGTTAGAGTGATTTGTGAGTGTGAAACATATTGAGTCTCTTACCATTCTCTATATGTTTCTATGGTTAAACAAGATTTTGAGTGAAACTTGTTTGTGTGATTGAAGAGGTTTTCTGAAAGGATTAAGTTGAGTTGTGTATGCAAGTTTTGCAATTGATTTGAATAAGCTTTTGTGGAAGCTAGTGGACAGATTTGAGTAAGTCCTAGAGGGGACTTAAGGACAGAATTAAGTAAGCTTTTGTGAAAGCTTATGTGCAGATTTGAGTAAGTCCTAGAGGGGACTTAAGGATAGATTTATGTGAGCTTTTGTGGAAGCTTACAATCAGATTTGAGGTAAGTCTTGGTGAAGACTTGTTGAGCAGATTAGACAAGTTCTAGAGAGGACTTGTTGGATATATTTGAGACAAGTATTGAGAATATTTGTGCTAGACTCGAGGACAATGTTTAGTGTATATTTGAGATAGATATTGAGCAGATTTATGTTATACCAAAGGATAGTGTTTAGTACAAATTTGAAGATAGATATTGAGCAGATTTGTGCTAGATCGAAGGACTGTGTTTAGTGCAGATTTGAGATAGAGATTGAGTAAATTTGTGCTAGATCGAAGGACTATGTTTAGTGTAGATTTGAGATAGATATTGAGCAAATTTGTGCTAGACCGAAGGACAATGTTTAGTGCAGATTTGAGATAGATATTGAGCAAATTTGTGCTAGACCGAAGGATAGTGTTTAGTGCAGATTTGAGACAGAGATTGAGTAGAGTTGAGAGCAAGCTTTGGAGGTGACAGAGCAGAGGATAGTAGTCTCCAGTGGATAGAGATCCATTAGCCAAGGTAGTGAGGATAGAGGTCTTCAATGGAGAGAGATCCACAAGCCAGTGTAGTGGAGGCAGTAGTCTTCTAAGAGATCACCAGCTAGAGCAGAGGAGAAGGAGTTCTCCTATGGATAGAGATCCACGAACCAACATAGGGGAAAGAGTTCTCCTATGGATAGAGATCCACAAACTTGATTAGGGTATTGGAATCTCCTTTGGACAGAGGTCCATAAACATTGTAATAGGGAAGGATTCCCAAGATATTTGTTGAGAAAATTTTAGTGAAATATTTTCTCCGTGGACGTAGCCCACATTGGGTGAACCATGTTAAATTGGTGTCTCTATTGTGTGTGATGATTTGTGCATTGCTTTGATTACTGCTATTGATATTGCCATTGATAATATTGGATAATATTGTTTGGGAAAGAAAAGTAAAAAGTGGTCTTATACTGTTCACCCCCCTCTTAGTATAAGCTTGTGTTCTTTAGATGACCTTACATATTTACTGAAGGCACTTCTTGGTTTACCCAAAGGTGCTTGGTTTTCCTGTAGGTGCTTGATTTGCCTGAAGGCTGAGAACATGGGTCCCGAGACCCATTTTTTGGAATGTGTCCCCTAGTCCTCCTTGATAGGGATGGTTTCACCCCTATGTGATCCTTCATCTAAGCATATCTATCCTAGGTCCCTAGCTTGACTTCACCACGATGGTGGTTCATGATTGTTTATCTTTCAAGTAACTTTGATTGAACTTAGTAGTCTGAGGGATAATATACCTCCTTGGAGCCATTTTGTTGCCCTCATTGTTTTATACCTTGGACATTGCCATTCGCTACACACTCCTACCACGTGTAAAATGGCAAACAAACTACTTGGGAGTTAGTGGGGCATCAAGGCACAACCACCCCACCATAATATTCCCCACTTAAATTTTACACCATCCTCAACATCGATACAAAGGTGTGAAGTGCTTGAACTAAGTGACGGTCTATGGTGATATCCTTCTCATGATCACGCCTTGAAAACACACCATCTCAAACTCATATTTATCACCTTGTCTCATCGATTGAGATGGACCATAACCATCTTGGTACTAACCTCCTTACGTGGTGCTGTAAGGAGGGTCTTCGTCTCTACATAATTTACCCATAGGATAGACCCATTTGGGAGTTTTCCCCTCAAAGGTAGCCCGTACCATATCTATCTCTTTGTCCTCCTCCTTAAGCGAGTCATCCATGAGGTTGACCATGGATGAAGAATGTCTAAGGGGATAATCCTTCTGGGTATGTTTTCCATCGCACATCCAACATCTCAACCAACCAATCGAGGGATGAATTGGTTCAAGCAAGGGGTCTTGAACTAGTTTGGTAGACCTGCTCCTTTTTGGAACCCATTTCATCTTCCTAGAATTTTATGGGCACTCTACTCCAATGGGGTCTACTTCTCCTACTCTAAAAACAACTTGAACACAGCTTGGTTCTTCACCAGTTACCTCCTCTTCATGTTGGAACAAGATTTTGGTGGTAATAATGGCTTTGTGAATGAACCTTGGTCATTTTTCTTGGACCTTATCCTTGGCCTAAGACTCTAGATCTCATGAAAATAATAGCTTGTCTTTATCTGTTAGGTCCCACACTTTCATGAGAAGGGTTAGGAACTATGAGGGGTAACTCCTCATGCTACCCTCATGCCTTAGCTTTTGCAGTTGGTCGCGGACCATCCAAAGGACACTCTCAGGGTAGAATTCATGGGCAAGCACTTCTTTGAGGTTGTTCCAAGTTTCCACTTGCACACAGGCTCAACCTTTGTTGATGTCACACCATAGATGGAACCACAAAGAAGCTGCTTCCCCTATCAAGAGTTGTCACTACCTCCATTTATTCTCTTTTTGAGAGCTTCTTCACATTTAGGTAGTCTTCCACTTCTAGGAAGAACCTTTGAAGTACCTTCTTTTCCTACACGTCATAGGAGGCTTATGGTTCGGTTGTCACAACCTTTGTGCTATCTATTGGGTTAGGACCAACATCTGCTTTTCTTAATTGATGACCCTCAATCCTCATGATGGCCAGCTCATACTACATCTTGGTGGACTTCACATGGCTATCTTTTAACTGGGTCAACACATCAGATGCATGGCATTCAAAGACTTTAAGTCTTTTCACACACTTCTATATCTTTTCTTACAATTCTGACATAGAACTTCCTAGTTATACCACTTGGTCACTGAGGGCCTCCATTCATTTGATGAATTTCTTTTATAATTCATCGATTCGATGGCCAAAGGCTAGGGGTCAGGAGGAATTACTGGCCTTAGCCTATTTCTTTGGTTCTTCCTCTTCTCATGGTCAAACCTTAGGCGATATCATCATTTCTTCCTTGACCATCTCTACTTCAGTAGTAGTAACCAAAACCTTCAAGCAAGAGCTATATGCAATCAACCATTTTGGGGTCACACTTGACATGGAAACTCCAAGGTTCCTTCATTTTTGCTATAAAAATATTGGGGTTTCGCCCAACCAAGTCATATTTACAGTGAACCTTTGCCACATGACTTGTTGTAGCATCATGAAATAATAGAGCAACAGTGAGACTTCACTTGAAGGTAAACCCTCATGGTATCGAGTCTACTCATCGGACACTTTGTTGGGTCCCAACTAACACTTTCATCCAAAATCACCCATGGAAATAAGGATATTCTTGACTTGGCACAAATAGCTTATAGAACTTTCAACTTATTTTGGACATGGGACTGGGTAGTCATATTCTTCATGACATCAGGTTCAAGATTTTGACACATGACTCCTTCCCTTTTCCCTCAATACATGTTGATGTTCTAGTGTTAGTCCCTAAGGGACTTAAAGGATTCTCCTCTTTTGAATTGGTTTGGTGCACGATGACACCACTCAACAAACTCATTGCACGACTAGGTGCACGATGGCACCAGCCTAATTTTTTATATGGCATGGTACACGATGGAGCCAACCAAAACTGTTTGTTGTCCAAATTAGTACAAGAGCACCACATGAAAAAACTTGTCACAACCACTTGCTAAATAAAGGAACTTACCACTCAGGATATCTGCCATTAAGGAGAACAATCATCGATTCTTGAAACTCGATATTCTACTTGTGATCCCTCACATGAATCCGGTAGTTAACCTATGAAGGTATATCTTCATGACTTGCTCAGTTGATTGGTTTTGAGGTCTTGATATTACTGGAGATCCAACGATACTGAAGATTGGTTTTCTTGTGGAATAGAGTTGAGAGACATCCATCCCATATCGACAAAATTTCAAACCAACAAGGGGTACCAGCAACATTTAATAATCTAAGAGACATCCATCCCATATCAGTAGACTCTTAGATCTTCAAGGGGAACCAAATTTATCACTCTTTGCATGGCTTGGTACACGGAAGAACCAACCAAATAATATTCATTGCATGGAGATAGGATCCCAACTTTCTCATCTCGAACGGTAGGATCTGGACCAGCTCCTAGAATAGCTCAAGTTCCTTCACTTACTTGCAAGGGAATCTACACTACATATAGTGGAAGCATAAGGCTCTATGGTAGTTTGGCACATCGATACCAACTAGGTTGAGCTTGATGGCTAGGCATTCAAAACCAAGGCTCTGATACCAACTATAATAGGGGTAGGTCTATAGGGTAGTGATCCTACGGTCCACTCAACACCACTCATGGCTAAACTAGCTTTGGACCACCATGGAATATGCCTAAAGTATATTCATGTAAAGTTCCCTACACAATACAACCAACAAACATGAGTGTAGAATAGTTGTCCATTCACAGGGTCAACAATCTACCATTCATTCATCAGGTTAGCAAAAGCATTCATCAACATTGCCCATAGGGCATCCATCATATGGCACAAGGCCAACATTCACACAAAGAACACATTTGGAACATAGGCCAAAGGCCTTCCTTTCTCATTGCATAGCATGGACCGAAGTCCTCTCATTACATGGTGACACGAGACCTTTAGCTTGACCCGAAGGTCTTACAAAGGGATGACCTACAAAACTAGGTGCTCGATTGACTCACAGGTCATGGTAAATATGTCCATATAACATACAGGAGCTCAAGGAGCTCTTACAAAGGAAAATTTGGCATGGTGTCCCTACATCTTGCTCAAAGTCTTTTCTTGGTTTTCTCGAAGGTGCTTGGTTTTCTTGTAGGTGCTTGATTTACCTGAAGGATAAGAAAATGGGTCCTGAGACCCATTTTGTGGACATGTGTTCCCTAGGCCTCCTTCATAGGGATGTATTCACATCTATGTAATCCTTCATATAAGCATCTCCATCCCAGGTCCCTAGCTTGACTTCACCAGGATGGTAGTTCATGACCGTTTATCCTTCAAGTAGCTTTGGTGGACCTCAACAGTTCGAGGTATGACATGCATCCTTGGAGTTGTCTCGTTGCCCTCATTGTTTTATGCCTTGGACATTGTCATTTGATACACACTTCCACCATGTGTAAACTAGAGAACGACCTACATAAGAGTCGATGGGGCATCAAGGCACAACCACCCCACCACACCTAAAAGGGGATAGCCTGGATGGATAGGCTGGATGGTAGCGATCGACTAAATTTTAGTTGGCTACCCCAATTCAATGACCTAGAGGGTCAGGATCCTATTAATTGTACTTTAACTCTAAGTTCAACCGTGCTTTAGCCAACATAGAGATAACCCCTTCATGGAGTTACTAATTTCCCTATAAATAAAAAAAACTTATCGTACTTACTTTTAATAATTATAGTATATTTGAACAACTTAAAAAGTTAACAAAATTTTAACGATAATTATATTATATTTGATCAACTTAAAAAGTTAACAAGAAATTGGACTAAATTTAATTATAATATATTTGATCAACTTAAAAAGTTAACGAGAAATTGGACTAAATATAGGGATTGAAGAAGACATTTTATATTATATTTGATCAACTTAATAAGTTAACAAGAAATTGAACTTAATTTAGGGGTTGAAGAAGACATCATTCTCTTCTAATTATTGAAATAAAATTGTGGACACATTAGAAGTTAGATATTTTGTGGGTACATTAAAAGTTAGATCTTTTGCTTAATATTATTAAGACTAGACAATAACCATAATAATAAATGCAAGTTTTTCAAAAGTTAGATCTTTTGGTTAATTCAAGAGTAGCTAAGTATGATTAAGATTAAATAATACCCATAATAAGAAATGCAAGTTTTTAAAGAAATAACATGACCTATAAATCATTCTATAAATTTATGGATCTAAATATTTTAAGATCCAAACACTTAATGAAAAAGATCTTGATGATCTCATCAACTTCAAGTTCCTTAAAATATTTCATACCTAATGATACTTGTTAGGTTCATCCCAACTTCTTACTCCTACAAAGGGTTAGCATAGTAGAACCATATATATCATTATAATATATTCATCATTTTTTATTACATATGAGAGTTGGTTACAACCACTATTTTTAGTAACTGGCAAGCATAGGGTTCAAACCACAGGGATTGATCCCAATAAACTTATCCATATTGTTCTTGTTGGTCCGGCTTGAGATGTGGACCATTAGTCACTCGAGGTTCATACCATCGTCGTCGGTCTAGTGCATACTTAGAGGATTCAAAGCAGAATACTACCTTTGCAAAGGGTTGGATTCCCCCAAGGTTTGAACCTAGGTCTCTTCTTGATAAGTGCCCAGCCACATCTACACTTACCAATCCACCTAACCCTTAAGAAATCATAATATATTCATCATTATTTATTAACTCCTTTTTTCATCATTACACTAACTCTTAAGGTCAAATGTGAAGAGTTCATAATTAAAAACCAATTTCCAATGATTCTTGCCCATCCTTGTACTAATACATAGTTCTATTTTCCATGTTATTTTCCAAATTCCATATTTAGGCCAAGTTTGAAGAGTGCATAGTTAAAAACAAGTTGCCAATGATTCTAGCCTATGTTTTACCAATACATAGTTCTATTTTCCTTAATATTTTCAAAATTCCATACTTTAGGCATTATTAGGAAGTGTTACTAATATGTAATATGAATTTGTAATTCTCTCCTTTCCTTACAATAAGACATATCTTTAGTTTCAAAAATTTTAAAAAAAGAAAAGAAAATAAAGACAAAAATAACAAGAAAAATAGTAAGAACCAAAATCCATTATTATTTTCAAAATATAAGGTTTTCTATAAAATACCAAAGTCATATTTATTTTCTTGGAAAAATCATCATCATATGTAGAAATTATCATAATAACATTTGTTTTTTTTGTGGCTTGTATTTTTCCTAACATTGCACCTTGATGGATATAAAACTAGTCAAACCAGTCAGGGAGGTTGGAAGTGCAACTCCATTAGGGTATTAGACCTTTTTAAAAAAGGATAATTGTTTATTAAAAAAGCACAAATCAATGCGAAAAAAAATAATTAAATTAAATATAATATAATATAAAATGAAATGATATATCGCAAAATAAAGAGGGATAAAACCCATGTGGCAAGGAAACATATGGCTACTTGCATTTTTTTTCTTGATAATAAGAGGTTGTACTCAGGCCCCCCACCCTTGACAAATTACATCTCTCTTCTTTAGAGCTTGAAAAATTACAAATAGATACACTTTTGATCTCAATTAAGATGCTATAGCTAGAAACCTATATCATTTTACATAAAATGTCTGAATTCTTTATTTTTATTTTTAGGATCTTTTCAAATTTTTGTATGAATACAATTACTCTATAATTTAGCATCTTTCTTGACATTTTCCTATAATAAGCCTTCACAATGCCAAAAATTCACCTCTACTATCTATGCCTTGCATCTTAGTAGAGTATTATTTCCAAAACATCGCATTATCATAGTCCACATTAACAAATCTAAATTATTGGTTTCCTTCCTCATTGAAGTCATAACCCTTCATTGCTCTTCCCATCACTCGAATCCTAGTTGGAAAATATTTACAATTTCATTTTTTATGACTTGAAAAATTGTCATTACCCTTGTTTCGAATGGTTGACTTCACAAGGTCGTATCTCCCTCAATATTGCTCATTTTTGCATATGATCACTCATTTTAAAGCTATTCAAATTATACACAAGTTGGTCCAAGAATCAACTAAATCAGATAACTCTTCGTGAAAATATGGCTCCTAAAAGATGAGATATTTTTCAGAAAAAACCCTAATCCTTTGCACTTTGTAATTTCATTTTTCGTGACTTGAAAAATTGTCCCTACCCTTGTTTCGAATGGTTGATTTTATAGGGTCATATCTCCCTCAATATTTCTTGGATTTTTGCATATGACCACTCATTTTAAAGCTATTCAAATTCTACACAATTTGGTCCAAGAATTAGTTGAATAAGATAACTCTTCATGAAGATATAACTCTTAAAAGTTAAGACATTTTTTAGGAAAAAATCCTAATCCTTCGCACTTTACAATTTTTTTTTCTCATTGTAAGTAGTCTTCCACGCTCCTTAAAACTTCCCAACCTTCCAATCAACATCCTAGCCTTCCATTGCATCTCCTTCAACCAACCTAGCCTTCCACGCTCCTTCAACCTTATCATCCTTCCACGTTCCTTCAACCATCCCAGTCTTTCACCCAACATCCCAAACTTTCGTTGTAGATCCTTCAACCAATCCAACCTTTCATGCTCCTTCAACCAACCCATCCTTCCATGCTCCTTTAGTCTTACCACTTCAAATATCAACTCATCATTAAACCTTCTATGCTACTTTAGCCTCCAACCGTCCATGCTCCTTCAGCCTTTAGATTTGTTGATCATTAAAGCACCAAACCATTTTCCAGGCTCCTTAGGGGACAACCCCCTATGGAATAGTTTGGCTACTTGCATCTTATATACATTGCATTATGTTAAATATTATTAGCTTTTGAAGCTAAAAACTTAAGATAAAATAACCACAAGATCTAAAATAAAGTTGCAATATGAAATATAATATAATGGCAATATTCTAAACATATAAAACTCATAAATAACTTCAACAATAACTCATAGAATTATCATTAAAAAATACTCATAAAAATTATATTCAATTGAATAAAGATAAATGTACCATACTTCCACATACTCTCATTCTACCATGTATATCTCAAACTCTCACACATAGATACATATATAATGGAATGTGATTCTTCATACGGAGCACTCTTTACCTTCACTCTTCTAGAGACTCTTCATATTCCTATTCTATGGACTCATGCACATGGAATATTATGCATATTTACATTACCAAAACACTTTGCACATTTGTGCATTTATTACATTGCATAAAGTAAATACTCACACTCTAATATAGGACACTCTCCTAATCTAAAGATATACCCAAGATGGTACATTAGCCTGTACCAAATATTTTAATATATTCCAAAAAATATCACCATACATAAAGGGCATTGCATCCCTTGTCATCTTTGCAAATATGAGTCCTCATCACAAGAAATTATATGTTATTATAAAATATCATTCATCCTTCAAGAAGTAATTTTAGTAGAGGATTGGTTGGAAGCAGGAGGAGAACTAGGGTTTGAGACAAAGAGATAGTAGAATGCAAGTCTTAGGTTGGGACTTCTTTGCATAAAACCGTGTTTAGAACAATTGCAAGTACTTTTTATTTGTCTATTTTTCTCTTGGTGTGAATTGTTAGGGTTTTTTCAAATTTTTGTGGTTTTCAATGGCCCCCAACCCTGGTGGGCCATCAGATAGTGCTAGAAATATTGAGGAGAAGATAAGAAAAAATGGAACCCACATAACATCCTCAATTTTTTTTACTACTGACGATTCACAAGTCAATTAGGGAGATGTGTTCTTCAACCAATGATCTTTTGCAGAAATAATTAAGGCTAATAGTAGGAGAGAGGTCTACATAGAGGTACAAGATAGAAAAGAAATGCAAGAATATAATAAATAAAAATACACAAAACCATAAAAAACATAGAGAAATGGGTGTTTTCTCCAAGAAGACTCAGTTCTTGTCCTTGATATTATAGAAGAATTAATTATAGAAGACATCATGTACAAATCAATCCATGCTTTTATTTGTAAATTTGTGGGGTTGAGGCCATCCCATCATTTCTTATACAACTAGGCAATGAAACATTAGGATCCCCAAGGAGAAGTTGATATTTGGCTTCTTTCAAAGGGTACTTTGTAGCAAATTTTATATTAGTTTCATATAGGAACATTACTTTTGAAGGGGGACCATACAACATTGGACCGATAAGTTTATTCATGCAACCTTGGGAACCCTCATTCGATCCTCGTGTGGAGCCATCGACTGCCCCAATATGGCTAAAGCTCTTTGCTCTTCCACTTGAATTTTAAAGAGAGGATATCCTTGGAATGATTGTTAATCTCTTGGGCACATATATAGGAAGATCATGAGAATTAGTAGATGGGGGATCAACAACATATGCAAGGATATATGTGGATATGGACCTAGAAAAGCCACTCCTGGAAAAAATTGAATTGCAAGTGGGAAGATATACATGGAGACATCAAGTGGATTATGAATCGATTTCTTTTAGGTGTAGAGCTTGCCATGAGTATGGGCATCTGGTAAGAAATTGCCTTAAAATAGGGAGAGAGAGGATATGCATCTTCATAAAACTAATCCTAGAAACCCTCCCCCATAGAAAGAAAATGATGAATGGTTTCAAATAGTAACATGGCAAGTCTAAATAAATAATTATCAAGCAAGAGGAAAAAAACCAACTAAAGCAAGAAAAATGAACCAACGTTCATATTGGAGGGCATATACCAATAAATATGAAATCCTTAAATTAGATGATCTAATGGAGGGGCATGATAGGACTGAAAAATAAGGCACGTAATTATTTACAAGTTATCTTACAATATATAAGCATCAAGCTTAGGAGGGAGATATGACACTTGTCATGAGCTCCACTCCAAGTGTATTTCAGAAGACACCACTCCAACTCAAACTGAAGACAGGGACAAGTGACAGAAGACAAATGTCAACCTGTCAATTATAGGCATAGTGCACATTATAACAATAATATTCTAACATTCCCCCTTAATGTGCACTATCCTAAAAAGATAAGTCAACATTAGATAACATTCCCCCTTAATGTTGACTTATTTTACATAGGTATAGCAAATTGCTAAATTGAGAAAACTTGTCTTTCCCGAGTGACTTGGTGAAATGTCTGCCACTTGATATTGAGTTGGTACATGCTTCATGTGTATAATGTCTTCTTGGACAATTTCTATGATGAAGTGATGATGGATCTCAATGTGCTTTGTTCTAGCATGGAAAAATGGATTCTTGGTCATCTTGATGGTACTTTGATTGTCACAATATATATATGTTGGACCATGTATGAATAGCCTTATATCCTGAATTAATTGCCTCAACCATATTGCATCCTTAGCCGCCTCAACTGATGCTCTATATTATGCTTCTGCTGAATATAGTGAAACTGTGTTCTACTTCTTTGTGCTCCATGAATTAGAGGCTTTGCCTAATTGAAAGCAGTAACCTAATGTAGATCTTCTAGTTTCAGGACAACTGGCCCAATCTGAATCTATGTATCCAATCGAGGAAAAATTATCACTTGATTTATACATAAGGCCATGATGAGGTGTGGCCTTTAGGAATCTCACAATCCTCTTAGCTGCTATCCAATGGCTCTTCTTAGGATCATGCATGAATCTCGAAATAAGGCCAACTGAATAGCAAATATCTGGTCTAGTTGAAGTTAAGTAGATCAAATTTCCAACTAGTTGCCTATAAAGTGTACCATCAACCCTTTCTTCTTCATCATTATTTACCAATTTCAATCTAGTTTCCATGGGAGTTAACGAGGGCTTACACTCCTCCATGTGAAACCTCTCCAAAATAGACTGAATGCACTTAGCCTGTGAGATAAGAATCTTACCAGGCTGTTGCCATACCTCTATTCCTAAGCAATAGTGGAGGAGGCCTAAATCTATCATCTCAAAGTTCTTGCATAAGTCCTCCTTGAGCAAACTTATTCCTTCTATATCATCACCTATAATGAGAAGATCATCCACATACAATGTAACCAAAATGATGCGGTTCCTCCAATGTTTCACATAGAGAGTAGATTCTGTTGCAGATCTAGTGAAACCAAGGTTGAGAAAATAGGAGTCAATCTTTGCATACCAAGCTCGGGGTGCTTGCTTCAACATGTATAGAGCTTTCTTTAATCTAAGGACTTTGTTGTTTTGGACTTCAACTGTGTATCCTGGTGGTTGTTTCACATACACTTCCTCCTTCAAATGACCATTTAGAAATGCACTTTTGACATCCATTTGATATATTGGCCAATGTTTTTGAGCTGCCATAGCAATAACTCTCCTGATTGTAGTCATCTTAGCCACAAGAGAAAAGGTATCCTCATAATCAATTCCCTCTTGTTGCTTATAGCCTTGAGCTACTAGGCGAGCCTTGTAGCGATCTAGTGAGCCATCTGCTTTATATTTGGCTTTGTATACCCATTTTGTGCCTATGGTATATTTTCCTTTGGGTAAATCAACTAACTCCCAAGTCCATTTCCTTTCAATGGAATCCAATTCTTGATCCATGGCATGAACCCATTTAGGATCACCAAGTGCTTCTTTGATATTAGAAGGTTTAGGTTGGCTAAGGAATTTGGCCATTAGGGCATAATTCACTTGGTGTCTTAGGGCTAAAGGCCTTTTACCTGTATAGGTGGGCAAATGATTTTGGGCTTCATCTATTGTGGCTTGAACCCACTTGGGTAAAGTATTGGATGATGTTACTTGATCATTAGGAGGAGGAGATGGAGGACATGGATCATTTGTAGGAAGTTCTTCTTGTGGATGAATTTCTTGATTTATGAGTGAAGGGGAAGGACTAGATGATATTGTGTGCATGAATGGAGCAACTATTCCATTAGTTATTTCTAAAGTGGGGGCTTTAAGAGGATTATATGGTGGATACTCATGAAAGGTAACATCCCTAGATAAAAAAATTTTCTTGGCAATAGGCTCATATAATTTATATGCATTGGCACTATCACTATAGCCAACAAAGATGCATTTTTGGCTCTTATCATCAAAATTCTTCCTTTTCTTATGAGGAATATGAGCATAGGCATCACATCCAAATATTCTCAAATGGCCCACATAGGGTGTCCTTCCACTCCATGCTTCTTCAGGTGTTCTTTCATGTAAGGCCTTTGTGTATGACCTATTAGTCAAGTATGTAGCAGTAAGAACAGCTTCTCCCCAAAATGAGTTAGGTAATTTAGTAGTGTGTAACATTGATTTTACCCTATTTTTGATTGTTTGATTCATCCTCTATGCAAATCCATTTTGTTGTGGGGTATAAGGGGTTGTGAATTGCCTCCTTATCCCATGATACTTACAAAAATTAAATAATTCATTGGAGATAGATTCTCCACCATTATCTGATCTTAAGGTGGAGATTTTATAACTACTTTATCTTTCAACAAGTGCTATGAATTCTTTGAACTTTTCAAGAGCTTGCCACTTATATTGAATTAGGTAGATCCATACCTTTCTGCTGTAATCATCAATGAAAATGATGTAGTATTTAGCCCTAGTATAAGATTGAACAAACATTGGCCCACAAATGTCTGAATGAATTAATTGCAAAGGTCTATTGGCTCTCCATGCATTTCATATTTCAAATGGTTGCCTGTGGTGTTTGGCTATTACACATGGCTCACAAAAACATTTTGACTCCTTAAGATGTGGAAGTCCTTTAACTAATCCTTTTATAGCCATAATTTGAAGATTATTAAAATTTAAATGTCCCAATCTTTCATGCCACATGTACTCCAAAGAGAAAGTAGTTGTTGTATGCAAAGATGTTTGTGTTACAAATTTTGTAAGGAGGTAGTAAACACCATCCTTTTTAACTCCTATGGCCTTGAAATTGCCATTGGGTTCCTTAATGTAACATTTTTATTTTTCAAAATAAACATTATAGCCCTTATCTATAAGTTGTCCGATAGAAATAACTCCTTTTAAGACCAGGCACATACAAAACATCTGTTGCAGGAACATTATTACCATCATGCAAAGTAAGTGGTGCATCCCCAACAAATTCAATGGGTAGAGCACTTTCATCACCAAAAGTAATGAATTGATTTGATGTAGGCTAAACCTTGGTCAACCAATCTTGCCTTCCTGTCATGTGCTTTGCTACTCCAGAATCAATATACCAACATTCTTTATCTTCAACATTAACTTGGTTGGCTGCATACAATGTGCTTAGATTATTATTTTGTGGTTCTCCCTATTATCTTTGTCTTTTATAGAAATTAGAAATATTATTATTCCATTTTCCATAATATTCATACCCTTGTTGATTGTTGTTTTGACCCCCTTGAGGTCTTGTATGCCATCTTGGATGCTGCTGGTACTATTGTTGATGTGGCTACTGATGGTACTGCAGATTTGGTTGTTGTTGGTACTGTTGCTGATGTGGTTGCTGCTGGTACTGTTGATTTGGATGCTGCTGGTACTGTGTGTATCTTTGATGTTGTCTACCCCTTTGATTCTAATTTTTCTGATTTTGACCCTTGTTTTGTTTAGCTTGTAAAGTTGCTTTGGTGGCAAAAGCTGCTGATGTGGCTTCAATTTCTTCATATTTGATTAGGGCTTGCTCATGCTTCTTAAGTAGGATCTCAATATCCTCAAGTGTTGAATTTATCGTTTTACCACTCAAGTCTAACATGGTAGCATAGGAGTGAAACTTTGAAGGAAGACCATGCAACATTATTGGAATTAACTCATTATCATCTAGGGTTTTACCAGCAGCTAAGAAATCATTTTTAATAGACTTCATTTCCATAAGATAATAGGTAAGTGAGCCTTTCATACATATATTGTGCAATTTTTGTTTGAGATACAAAATATTATCTTGACTTGGCCTATCAAACAATCTATTGAGAGCATCCCATGCTTGTTTAGATGTTTTTGTAGCCCTTATAGTTTCTCTGCATTGAATTCCTGTAGCTAGCTTGATTAAACTTAAAGCTATGTTGGAATTATTCTCAAATTGTGCTTTTTATTTTGGGTCTGTAGGTGTAGTGAGTGGGTCTTCATTAGCTTGCCTATCTCTCACAAAGTCCCACATGTCATTCATCATTAATATTGATTCCATCTCATACTTCCAATTTGCAAAAGTCTGTGCTCCTTCAAGTTTCTTTGTAAGTCCACTTAATAGATTTGTAGTAGCCATGATTTAGAAAAGGATTAAAAGAAAAAAGGAGCTCAACAAAGGATGAAGTAAGAAAAAAAAATGCCAAAGTAAAGCCCTCAAAAAAATCTAGGGTACACCGTTGAAGATCCAGAGGAGGGTTCGCCTAGTTTTTCCACTCTGAATCTTCAAGAGATTCCAACAGTGGGAGGGTTAAGTTGAACATAAGTGCCTTTTTCTATCCAAATAGAGTAAGAATTAGAATTTTTCCAGACCTTTATACCAAAATTCTCAATATACTTGCCCTTACGTGAGGGAGACTATAAGCATTTGAGCAATTGATACATGGAACATAGGCAATTCTAAAAGGGAATAACCTGCTAGAACTTTATACCACACTACTCAATATACCCGCCCTTACATGAGGGAGACTATAAGTATTTGAGCAGTTGATACTTGGAACATAGGCGGTTATAAAAATGTGATGCTTGTTGTTTGTAGAATTGTTACAATAGATGTGCCAATGTATTATTGCTGAAAATGCCTGTATGTGTTTGCTTGCTTGTATATGGCTTAGTGTCAAGTGTGTATGAACTACACTTGATTACAATTATAAAACCCAAAGTCATGCAAGGGTAATAACAAGCATAAAATGTAGACAAATCCCAAAATAGAAGATGCAAGCAACAAACACCTAGTGGCCAAGAGAGTGCCACAAAATGAATCCACCGAAAAGGGACAAGGGGTCCTAAATCACCCCTTAAGTTGATGATTTGTATTGAAAACTTGGCTAAAAAAATTATCCCCAAATGTGCCTCCAAAAAATGAGACAATATCAATGCCTCCTTTTACAAGATTGCCCCCAAATTCAATAAATGACTTGGCATAATGTCCTCCCTAAAGACTTAGAAATTGATCCCTCACAATTTTTACCAAATTATCAACCAAGAGTGTCGGATGCAACCAAAAATGCACTCTGTTTACAATATCAAATTCAAGTCAAAATTCAGTTGAGTAAAAGGTCTCAAAACTGAAAAATAATTGCACCAATGGATCCCCCTCGAATTTCTCTTTCCAATGACTATAAATACGCCTATAGTCAGATACAATTTGATGCTTTTAGAAGGCAAAAAAAAATACCCTCTACAAATGTGTGCAACTCCGGGACTTCCCAAGTGGTCACCCATCCGAGTGCTACTCTTGGATGAATTACTTAACTTGGGAGATTTATACAACTATTTTGAAATTCCCAAGCGGTCACCAATCCGAGTTATACAACTATTTTGAAATTCCCTTTGAAAAATTAAGAAAAATATTCTTCAGTTTTAGTGCTTTTCACCTTTTTCACCTTTTTCACTTACGGATGGCACAAAAGATGCCAAGCTAGAATTTATTTGACTGGTAGCAATCTCGCCATTTTTACCGTTGATGTCTCCGCTACACCTTCATCATCGCACCACTCTCCCTGAGTTTCGCTGCCAACTGTGCCACTTGTGGTGCAGTGGCACTCTTTGACGAATACCACCGATAGTGGAATAAACTAGGGCCTACAAGCATTAAAAAAAATTAGAACCTCGTCCACTTCTATAGATGCTGCATGTGCTTCAACAGTGCTTCAAATTGTTGAAACTGTAGTTAAAAAAATGATGACAAAGCTTCAAAACAAATGCGAACCCTTAACAATGTTTCCACGCTTTCATCAAACTCTTCAAAGCGATATCCATCTCATTCAGGTTATCAGATTTGATGAAACACTTCATCACTTGTCAAGGAATCCACGAACGTTTTCGTCAAGGAAGCCAAGATCCTTGGGATTTATATGTTTCAAAGATTACCGCTTTCGTCTTCTCTCCTTTTGTCTCCATAGTTGATCTAACAAGATCTTAATTAGTGGAGGTCCCTTGCTTGATTACTGTTACGTGGACGTGATAAATACAGAGGCACATGATCTCTAGGTGAAAAAATAAAATTTGGCTTATAGAAAACTGAAAATCAATCCATATTAACTGACATTTTTCTTGATGCAATCTTCTGTCAAAAAAGTATACAAGTTCATAAGGTCCTAGTGCTACCCTATACAACTACGCCATATAGGAAACCACATAGCCACCATCTGAGAAACCATGCAGCCGAATAGGGCCATAGAGCTTCTTTTAATAGTGGGGCTTCTAACGACCCTGTGTGCACCTATTACAACAAAACAATAGTCAAAAAATTCTCAATGGCGCTCACTGATTCATCGCTCAACCAACAAATATTGATAGCATTGATTCAAAGATCTCCATATGGCCGCATTGGATTAGACTTCTTTCACAATTTTGTTGCTTCTAGAAAGTGGTGGCCGACTCTTAAGGACTATATTTCCTTTCTATAATTACTGCAAAAATATCTGAAAGGCCAACTGAACTAACTAATTTTTTTTTTTGGGTGTGATATCGTTCTGATTTTGTTAATCACTAGGTCTTCATTGAGAACAAAGCACTCATACTCCTCATCCCATATGACAAGGGAGTTGTGCACAATTCACATAACACCATAGGCCCAAAAAAAAATAGTAGCCACACTGAACAAAATCTATTTCACATTGTTTTTCTGAATTCTTCTCTGCACGGCTTCAATCCCATTAGCAAAAAATCATGTGCTTGAGGAGTTTTATGGGAGGTAAATACACCTCTTCCTTCATATCAAACTCTATCATCTATACACTATGGCCCACCAAAATCACAGCCACAGTATCACTTTTCTTTGGTCTTCAATAGATTATGAATACATTGACAGACGGTGACCAATAAAAAAAATTCAATTATATGCTCAATAAAAAATTTCAATGTAATCTACAAGCATTTCACCAGCATGGCGATAGTAGTGGCTTGGTTGTTTATGAGTGGGGGCTATTGACAAATTCTGTGATTGGCACCTGATATCCAGCAAGACTAAGACCACATGCGAGTAGAATCCATCTCTGTTTTTAGGCACCCAAATCAACGACGAATCTGTGCATTCTCCAGCTAACGAATGATGGGATGTAGATAAATGATGGGAATGATGAAGTGTGGAACAACGGGGCGGACGACTATAAGACGCTGGTCCTGCTTGAGAACGGCGATCTGCAGATGATAGATCAGAACGGACAGAATGCGTGGGCGGCCAGCGATGATCCACTGGTCAACCAGAACTGCGGGACTGCGCTCAGCCCTGGCTCTCTTCCCTTCGTCAATCCGCCCTTCGCATCGCCTCTGCAGGCCGACCTTCCCAATGGCCAGCCCGTCTTCAGCCAACCTTCACAAAGAATCTAGTGCCCAATGAACAGGCCACGGTCCATGTCTGGAAAAAATCAACGGGAAGGGGGGCACCGTAATCTGAAGACTCCATGAAATAACACAACAGTATATCTCTAGAACACAACAGGAGATACACTACAAGAAAAAATGCTTGGATTTTTTTTTTCTTAAAATAGAACTCAGATCTCGAATGCTTCAACAAAACTCCTTCAGAAAAAATAGCTCTCACAATAGAAAACTGCTAAAAAATATGGAAAGAGGCATGTCCTCGTATGGTGAGGATTGTCCTCTATGAAGTTTCTGGTTTTTGATCCACTCAATGAGTGGAGAGCATACTCCCTGACTCCATAATCAGTCCTACAGGCGGATCTCACCGCTCTGATACCAGATGATAGGACTGAAAAATAAGGCACTTAATTATTTATAAGTTGGCTTACAATATATAAGCATCAAGCTTAGGAGGGAGATATGACACTTATCATGAGCTCCACTCCAAGTGTATTTCATAAGACACCACTCCAACTCAAACTGAAGACATGGACAAGTGACAGAAGACCAATGTCAACCTGTCAATTATAGGCATAGTGCACATTATAACAATAATATTCTAATAGGGCAAAGATGATTCAAAGGTGGAATCGATCAATGACAAAGGGCCAACACCAATAAGGAGAACAACAGATCCATCGGGAGCACACCCCCATCCCACAGGAGACAAACCCCTCCCAAATTATAATTGCTCAAAATTTTAAAATTGGGGAGAGTCAATAAAATCAGAAGATTATGACACAACAACAAGAATTAGAGACATCTAGACACCAACAAATTGACTTGTTAGGGGCTTGGGAAGAGCAACAACAAACACCAGAGATATCTATGTTTCAAAAAAATGATATGGTAGGAGAAATGATAGTGCATGTAAAATATCAAAATTCATCAAAAGACATCTTTATGGGAGTGGCAGATAAAAATAGAGAGAAGCCAAAACTAGGAATCATCGAGATAGAGAAGCAACCAAAGAATGCAAGTTCACAAAGGGTGGGAAGAAAAACAAATAAGGACAAAATACAAGGAGAACAAATGAGAGAATTTGGATTGGTGAAGTCCATTTCCAACTTCTACAATACAGACCCTCAATTATTATAAATAATGTAGACACTAAAATATGGTAAACCCGATTAAGCATCCACAAACAATGATCAAATTGACATCATATGGCCCCTTGGGCAGCCCTTAGGAGGCTCACAGTGGTTCTAGCCACTCCGAAAAGGTTTTGGAGGCTATCGGCCCAATTTTGGGAGGTTTTGGCCCAAAATTCACCACCGTCCCACCCTGGGATGGTGGTAGATTCCCACCATCCCACCCTGGGATGGTGGTGAGCCATCATCCCAGGGTGGGACGGTGAGCAAGTTTGACCCAAAAAAGTCAAATCTGGGACAAATGGCACCCAGAAACTGCCATTTAGCACGCCATTTGGAGCATGCGGGTCAGAGGGCACTGAATCCTTATGACATGCTTCATAATGGAGGCCCAAAATGGATATTCTCTTCCACACCCAATGCATGCCTCCTTTTTGACAAGTGGCACCTCCTGCCATGCATGCCCTTGCATGCCTTTTTGCACATGAGCCCCTTTGGGCTATAAAATGGATTCAATATCCACACAAAAACATATATAGGAGTTCTAGGATATGCAATGGAGTGCTTCCAATATTTCCCCTCACCTTATTGTACCTTTTTGCCCTCGAAATCTCTCTTTTGCCAAGGAGGTTACCGGGTGACTTCAAGAAGGTAATCCGAGCATAAATTTTCCATCCGGGTGAATTTCTTCACCAAATTCGATGAAAACACACCTTATATTGTTTAGGAACATCTTCTAGTGATTTTGGTAGCAAAAAGTGGCCGTAATTGGTGGGTATCCCCTCCTAGGGTGCCCCCAAATAGTTGTAGTCACCACCACCCCCCCGGGATGAGGGTAAATTCTTACACAATTTCATTACTATTTTTAATTATTAATTTTCTATATTATCCCATGATGCTATAGTTCAAATTTCATGTTATTTGGAGTTAAATTGACAGAGTTATAGCATTTTTAAGTTTTTGTAGGCTCGTAGGGCCCATCCGGGCACCCCAGTTTGATGCAGGTGGATCTGGGCTCCAATTTGAAAATATAATCATATGGGTTGTCTTAAAATGTCAATTTATGCATACTATCCAAATTTCATGAGTTTTGGATATGTTTAGGTTTGGGATTTGCTTGTCTTCTCTTTCGTAGGTTGTAGGCGGGCGACGCAAAATCGAGGGGTCTACAGATGCAATTTCTGATCTATTTTTGGTGATATCCTCCCAAAACATCCTATTTAACATCTCTGAAAATTTTCAAGTCATTTGGACATGTTTTGATATATTTTTAATATATGCGCTATTTTGCCCTTGTGGGGATTGCATGTTTTCACCATACACCCTTGCTATTTGACCCCTTTTTGCTTCCTTGTGTGCAGGTGCAGGTTCTTAGAAGGAATTGGGAAGGAATATCAGACATCATATATTGAATATACAAGCAACGATGGCATTGGCTCACCCACCTCGATTGTGGGTACGTGGAGAAACATTGGATGTGCACCTTGATTTCATGAAAGACTTGGTCTTTGGGCACCCAAAATTGTAACAATTGTATCACATTTTGAGCCCTCAAGGGGAATTATATGTAACCTTGGATCTGATCCACCAAATTAATAAAGAAGAGACTTGCTTTATTTCATTTCCTTTTGTTTGGTATTCTTTCCTTTTCACATGCATGCTTCCTTTTTGATGCTCATGAGCGATATGGGGTAGATACACATATTTTTTTACATCATTAGGTGCATATTTTTTCCCTAATTCAGTGGTGATCATGGTGGGACCCTTGTCCCTTATGATTTGGGTGAAAATCTGACCTCAATTTTGTAATTTTTGCCCTTTTTGTGTTGCAGGTGCTCCCCTCCCCACCCTGGAACGGTGGCAGAGCCTTTATCTGGCACACCCTGGGATGGTGGCTTCACCGTCCCACCCTAGGATGGTGGTGAGGCTTCTAATCATCCCACCCTGGAGCGGTGGTGAAACAGAGAGATTTCTGCCCAAAAATTCAGAATTTGGAGAGCTCAAAATGGACAAGGTGAGTGCCTAAAACCTCTGTTTTTCTGCTACATTTTTAGAGACTGTCAAAAATCAGTTTTCTTGCTTCATTTGCTTGCATAGAAAGGTTAAAAGTTACATTTTTACTTTTCTTATAACATCACATAGCAAAAGGAAGAAGAAAAATCAAAAGAAATTTGAAGTAGCAATGCATCTTTGTGGCTTGATTGCTTGTGGCTTACCCAATGGGTAGGTTAGCATTTAGGGCTTGCATCTATAAGTGACATTTGTAGGTTCCTTTTATCCTAGATTTTTGAAATTAAAACACACCTATTGCATGCATTTAGTGAATGATCATCGAATGCTTCTTTGCTTACTTTCTTTGGGCTTAAAAGGAACCACACACACTTGCACGTTCCACTATAACATTGGTAAGGTTGGATTTCATCACCAACCCCCAATTCAGACCGGTGACGTTGGATTTCACCTCCTTCCACCAGCTTGCCCCTATATACCTTAGATAGAATAGGGCACTCTCTCAATATGGAATAGGTCACTAATGTTCAAACTGCCTCCCACTATTGGAAACATTGTTTCAGAGTGGAAGAGCTAGGCAAACCCCCACTGGGATTTAAGCGGTGTACCCTAGACTCTTTTGAGAAATCATGTTTGGCACTAGTGTCCCTAGTCACCACTTTGGTTGAGTTCCCTCATTCTAATTCCACAACAAGAGCAAAGAACAACAACAAATCTAAACACACTAAAACTAGTTTAGGACACACATTTAATCAGTAAAAAGATAATCATATTGTATGCTTTGTGTGTTTCTTTGTTATTTGGGACAAAACCCTAACCCTAATTTTTCAAAAAATAGGGTTTCAAAAAAATCTACTTTTTTATTCTGCATCCAATGCTTCAAGAATCATGCAAAACGGAGCTATAACAAAAAAGTTATTTTGGTTTTATTTTTACTCTATTTTCGAGCCCGAAAATAGGGAAAAACTGCACTAAAATGGTCATATAATGGGCTAGACAACTCCGAAAAGTGCCAAATTTGTTTTGTTGTCTTAGTTAGACCCTAGGGCACCTCTCCTAGAAATTTTGAGTCCTAACTCTTCATGGTTCAAAATTTCCCAAAAATCCTAAAAGTGGGCATTTCCCCACGGGCCCCAGTTGGCCAAATATTTCAAAAATACAAATTTTTGACCCAAAAATCAAATTTTGGAGACCTAGCCCATTATGATCAGCTCGTCGCACTGATCATTTTGATATATAACACTTATAACCTTTTTGGGAAAGTCAAAATTTTCTAAAAATGGCCGACGGACCCCCGTTTTACCAATTTGGTCCAAAGGCGGTTGAAAACAAGACCTCCAATTTAGTGAGAGATTCAAGCTCCATAGCCAGTGAATATCTCCAAATAAGTCTAGAGGACATGCCCATACCTGAATGGCATCCTAGGTCCTATCATAACAACAATATCATCCCTAGGGGGCAAACCTTCGAGATACCCCTACTAGGGAAGCACCCATAGGTCCTCTAGGAAAACTCCTTGATTGGGATACCTTGATAGAATTCTATATAGCAAATAATCTGCCCACTGAGGGGTCTAATAGATCAATATCATGGGTTCACACCCCAACTTACTCTATACATCAATCAGAATATGAACATGAGAGTACACCATGGCCTAGCCTCGATGAGCAAACCACCCCATTTGATCGAGCAAGTCGCCCTCATACTCCTCACAGAGAGCACTCAACATCCACACATCATGCTTCTGTGCAGCCTGAATATATAGAGCTTACATCCAAAACTGAATATGAGGCTTTCCTAATAGATGAGGGAGAAGATCCCAACCATCTACCTACTCCTCGTGAAGAGTACTTGGTGCAACCATATGATGGCTCTACATCATCGGACTATACAGAGCCAATTCATAAATCAGAGTCTCAAGGTAATGTGATCCTTAGGGAGCATGGAAAACAAGCATTAGACCCTACTAGGGGGAAAGACATGATAAACCCATCCATATTTCAAATATGAGGATACACAAACCCCATGCAATGGAGCAACCAGATCATACTCATCAGGGCAATTAGGCCAAATCTTAATAGGCAACAACATACGGATCAACTCCAGTTGGCTCAACAACAAGTACATCAACAATGGGTGGACTCACAATGAGCACACCTACAAGAGTTGTATCAACGAAAGATACAAGAACAACAAAAGATACAACAAGAGCAATTACATAATGTAGTACCTAAAGTTGTGCTTACACCTAGCACCTATAGGATGCAACAACGGGCAAGATGCCCAATACAATCTCAAAATATTCCCCCTTGGCCATGCCAAACTCGCATTCAACATCAAAGGCCATTATCTAGTTATCATCAAAAGCCTCATACTCCTCAACAGTACCAAGATCAATACGAGGAGGAATCATATGAAGAGTCCCAATGGGAACATCAGGATCAAATAGATGCCTACCCTAAACCCAATTATGATGAGGTACCTAATGATCATACTTATCATCCACCTCAACATCAAAAGTGACCTCCTTCATCTAATCAAGGGCGACAACAGGATGATCATATTATGTCATCAGGGCCATACAAAGTGCTAGCTGATCGGTTGAAGGCATTAGAAAAGCTAGATCAAATTTTGGGTTATCAAAAACCCACACTAAAGCAACTTAGTAATCAGCCTGTACATCCATCAGTGTCATCACTGACATACCCATCGAATTTCTAGATGCCCAAACTTGAAGATTTCAAAGATGATGAAGATGCAGAAGAGCACGTGACAAGCTTCATTCTTAAGTGCTCTCATCTTCAAGATTATGACCCTTTGATGTTGAGAATCTTCATTACAACATTATCTGGAGATGCTTTAGAATGGTATAATCATCTACCATATCATAGCATAAACACCTTTGAGCAATTGGCCGATGCATTTTTGGGATGTTTTGCCTCTAGCGCTAAGAAAAGGATAAACTTGACTGACTTGTCTAGCCTTCATCAACTTGATGATGAGCCAGTCATGGAGTATGGTAATAGATGGAGAAAGGTGATGTTAAAACTACCTTTCACCCTACCCACAATGGAACTCATCCGAATGTTTACTAGAAGTTGTTCAAAGCAGATTTCACTTCTTTTACAATTACAACGATATCAAACATTCGAGGAGGCCTTAGCACAAGCCCAAATCATTGAGGACATCAAGGTCCAGGAGGGTGATGTACGACTCCACAAAGGGGAACAACCAAACAAGAACATTAAAGGTGGTAACACGCAACAAAATGTAGCCCCAATCAATCAAGTGGTTCTAAGCATCCCTGAACCCTTAAACCAAGCTCCCCCACCGCAATTACCAGTGCAACCTAATTACCAGGCTCAGCCTCCATTGGCCAAAAACCATCTGCAACAAAAGCAAAGACAATATACTCATTTATCAGAGCCCTTAGCATCAATCTTCAATCGATTGTATGAGGCACGAGCAATCACGCTTCCCGAGATCCATCCATTGAAACCTAACAAACGTAGATCAAAGGCACACAGGAAAGATCTATACTATGTTTACCATAGACAAAGAGGTCATGACATCCAGACATGTTATCCCTTTAGAGATTTAGTTCAGGATATGATCGAGAGGCAAGAGCTTCCGGTGGGCAATCCTCTTGCTCCTAACAACCAATCGATAGGAGACTTCCAAGACCTCTGGCCCATACACGAAGCAAACACAACATCTGGCCAACCACTTTGAGCAACCCAAAGGTAGCATACCTTCCCCACCATCCACATCACAACCAATGAATCATAGTGAGAACTCTAACGATATCACACCTTTCTCACCTTCATTGAGTAGCACACACATTGGGGGTGCCTAAGGTATCATGCCTTCCCCCTCGCAAAACACTCAAAATTCAAAAACAATTTAAAACACCAAAAATCCAAACAAATCATAAAATGTCAAAATCCATAAACATTCAAAATAATCAAAATTTCAAAAATATTGCAAAACATTAAAACACAAAAATATTTGGCATGTACCCTTGCATACTTTAATTGCATTGCATTAGGTATTTTTCAGCCATTATACTTGCATTAGGATAGGTCATGTTTAACATCGCATCAATCACAATAAATGTTGGGGGTATATAAGGTATTGCACCTTCCTCCTAAGAACACAAAGTAAGCAAAGTTACAAAAGGCTCCAAGGGTATCTACATACCGCTTGGTCAACCCTAAAACCCCTAGGCTATCTATAACCATCTAGGTCACCCAACCAACATCCAACCCTTTCAACCAACACATCTAGGTCCCTTAATTTTCACCATCTAGGTCAATAAAAATGCTCCTAGACTATCTACGATCATCTAGGTCAACCCTAAAAGCCCCAAAGGCATCCATAAGCCCTTTGGTCACAACCAAATACCCCTAGGTAGTCATAGACACTTTTTAAGTGCCACTGACCATCTAGGTCACCCAAAAGGCTCCTAGCAGGTTTTCACCATCTAGGTCAAATAAAAATGCTCCTAGACTATCTACGATCATCTAGGTCAACCCTAAAAGCCCCAAAGGCATCCATAAGCCCTTTGGTCACAACCAAATGCCCCTAGGTAGTCATAGACACTTTTTAAGTGTCGTTGAACATCTAGGTCACCAAAAAGGCTCCTAGCAGTTTTCACCATCTAGGTCAAGTAAAAATGCTCCTAGACTATCTACGATCATCTAGGTCAACCCTAAAATCCCCAAAGGCATCCATAAGCCCTTTGGTCACAACCAAATGCCCCTAGGCAGTCATAGACACTTTTTAAGTGTCATCGAACATTTAGGTCACCCAAAAGGCTCCTAGCGGGTTTTCACCATCTAGGTCAAATAAAAATGCTCCTAGACTATCTACGATCATCTAGGTCAACCCTAAAAGCCCCAAAGGCATCCATAAACCCTTTGGTCACAACCAAATGCCCCTAGGTAGTCATAGACACTTTTTAAATGTCATTGACCATCTAGGTCACCCAAAAGGCTCCTAGCGGTTTTCACCATCTAGGTCAAGTAAAAATGCTCCTAGACTATCTACGATCATCTAGGTCAACCCTAAAATCCCCAAAGGCATCCATAAGCCCTTTGGTCACAACCAAATACCCCTAGGTAGTCGTAGACACTTTTTAAGTGTCATCGAACATTTAGGTCACCCAAAAGGCTCCTAGCGGGTTTTCACCATCTAGGTCAAATAAAAATTCTCCTAGACTATCTACGATCATCTAGGTCAACCCTAAAAGCCCCAAAGGCATCCATAAGCCCTTTGGTCACAACCAAATGCCCCTAGGTAGTCGTAGACACTTTTTAAGTGTCATCGCATGTCTAGGTCACCCAAAAGGCTCCTAGTAGGTTTTCACCATCTAGGTCAAGTAAAAATGCTCCTAGACTATCTACGATCATCTAGGTCAACCCTAAAATCCCCAAAGGCATCCATAAGCCCTTTGGTCACAACCAAATACCCCTAGGTAGTCGTAGACACTTTTTAAGTGTCGTTGACCATCTAGGTCACCCAAAAGGCTCCTAATAGGTTTTCACCATCTAGGTCAAATAAAAATGCTCCTAGACTATCTACGATCATCTAGGTCAACCCTAAAAGCCCCAAAGGCATCCATAAGCCCTTTGGTCACAACCAAATACCCCTAGGTAGTCATAGACACTTTTTAAGTGTTGCCACACCATCTAGGTCACCCAAAAGGCTCCTAGTAGGTTTTCACCATCTAGGTCAAATAAAAATGCTCCTAGACTATCTACGATCATCTAGGTCAACCCTAAAATCCCCAAAGGCATCCATAAGCCCTTTGGTCACAACCAAATACCCCTAGGTAGTCATAGACACTTTTTAAGTGTCATTGACCGTCTAGGTCACCCAAAAGGCTCCTAGCAGGTTTTCACCGTCTAGGTCAAGTAAAAATGCTCCTAGACTATCTACGATCATCTAGGTCAACCCTAAAATCCCAAAGGCATCCATAAGCCCTTTGGTCATAACAAAATACCCCTAGGTAATCATAGACACTTTTTAAGTGTTGACCAGTCTAGGTCACCCAAAAGGCTCCTAGCAGGTTCTCACCATCTAGGTCAAATAAAAATGCTCCTAGACTATCTACAATCATCTAGGTCAACCCTAAAATCCCCAAAGGCATCCATAAGCCCTTTGGTCACAACCAAATCCCCTAGGTATCAGACACCATCTAGGTCACCCAAAAGGCTCCTAGCATTGTTTCACCATCTAGGTCAAATAAAAATGCTCCTAGACTATCTATAATCATCTAGGTCAACCCAAAAATCCCCAAAGGCATCCATAAGCCCTTTGGTCACACCAAATCCCAGCCCAAATATCACCCAAAATCCTAGTATCCATCTAGATCAATAAAAATATCATAGACTATATACGATCATCTAGTCAACCCTAAAAGCCCCAAATACATCCATAAGCACTTTCCCAAATACAAAAATGGCCCCAATAAGCCCATTGGTCACATGTATATACATATCAATAAAAAATTCAAAAACATCATCAAAATTTTAAAAAATTCAAAAATATTGCATTCTCATCAAATTGCATCCCATTGCATTTTATCATCGCTTGCATTTAGGCATATTCATCATTTGCACTTTACATTTTAGAGTGGCTCATACATGTCTAGCACTAAGATGGTACACTAGTCACAATTCAAAATCAATGTTGTCAAGGTCATCATTCACCTCATTCCATAGCTACTTATCATTTCCATCTACATTTCCTCACATTTCCATAGTCGTGTCCATTCCCTTCACTTAGCCATTTGTTTTAGAATGTCAGTAGGGTTTTTGATCACTCAGCCATATCTAGTCTCTACTCAAATTTTGTAGAAGGCTAGCTAGATTTTTAGGAGGTAGAGTCTTGCTTAGATTATGCCTTGTATACATCAAATCCCAACACATTTCACACTAATAAATCCAAGTTTTGCATGAAAGAAAGATGAAATCCATGAAGTGGTCTAGGGTACCTTGAGCGAAAATTTTATCCTGCTCATCCCCCTATGCGAATGGTTCAAGAATGTTGAGAATTGGCAAAAGGACAAGTTCTCCCCTACCCAATTCCCTCCACAAAAATAAGTGGTTTTTCACCATTTTTCATCAAAATCCCACATTTTCACATGTTTGCAATAGTCTAAATTTTCAAACCCCCACAAAGAAAAATTCCAAGTACAAAATATAAAAATATAAAAGTTCACACATCAAAAATCACAAGAAACAATGATCCCCATTACTCAAAATTCAAATCCCTTGCTCAAGAGATAAAATCCGAAAAAACTCAAAATAAACAATGATTATTATCACTCCCCAAATCTAAAGAATACAAAATAAACAGTGATTATCATCACTTCATATGAGAGCAAGTATCCCAATAAAATTGAAGAAAGTAGGGAGTCGAACTTGAATCCCTGGAACTCTCAGCATTTGAAAAACCATTTAGGTGATCCTCATTACGGGTTTGGTGGATAGCCTATCCGGCAATGGTGGTATCCTAAACACATGATGATATGTCTACCACATTAGCTTTGCATGTGTGTAGACCAATGTTTGCATGTGGATGAGCTAGCTTTTGGTCACCTATACTACCTAGTGGTCTAATCCAACTGAGTACAAAACCTAGGATGGTGGCATTCATAGAGTGATCCTCATTACAGGTTTGGTGGATAGCCTACTTGTCAATGGTGGTATCTTTATGCATCTCATAGGAATGAACTCACTTGCACACACAGGGATATTGAGTATCTTGGTCATCCTAACAGATTCATACCTTGTCAAAAAGTCCTGCATGGTTAGTATACAACTTTTGATCAGTTGACTAGAGTGTTTGAGTCTCATGAAAACCTCATAGGCCTTCTAGAACATTCATTTTATTCATTCCATTTTATCACATGTATGTCAGTTTCCATTTGCACAAATCCATTACATAGTCTCATGACAATATTCCACATGAATTGATGAATTCTATACAGTCTATGGTGCTAACATAGTATGTCATATAGTGTTCATATTCCATCAATACACATCAATAGATCATCCATTTCATTATGCATACACACATTGCATATCATCAAATAACATCATAGTACAACACATGCATCCATCAATGCATCCATAGATCATAACACATAATGCATCTAACGCTCCAAATTATCATAATTGCAAATCAAGCAAACATTTTTGTAACATCAACTGGGGCATTATTGGTATCATACCTCCCCTAATCAACAATCAAACAATTAAGCAATCAACCTCAAAAATCCCCAAAGGTATCCATAAACCCTTTGGTCACCCAAAAAAAAAACTCCAAAGGTATCCATAAACCCTTTGGTCACCCCAAATGCCCCAATGGCATCCACTAAGTCCATTGGTCATAATAACAACATGTTTAATCCAAATCAACAATGGATAACTTAATCAAGTTAATCGTGTTCATCTTGTGAATCATTGCCAAAGATAGTCATGCACCCCCTTTGCTTGGGGCAAATAAGCAAAAGATCAAAAGCAAATTCAAGCAAACTAGTAAGCTTATCTCCTATTGCCATCAAGGCTAGGATTTGATTTAAGCTTATCTCCTATTGCCATCAAGGCTAGGATTTGATTTAAGCTTATCTCCTATTGCCATCAAGGCTAGGATTTGATTTAAGCTTATCTCCTATTGCCATCAAGGCTAGGATTTGATTTAAGCTTATCTCCTAATTGCCATCAAGGCTAGGCTAAAGTGTAGACTTGAGCTCATCTTCCAACTACCACCAAGGCTAGGATTAGACTTAAGCTTGTTTGCCAATATGCCAAAGAACACCAAAATCAAGTTCCTTAACTTGTCGAAGGCATTAATTCTAAGAGGCATACCCTTTCCATGGTTGGGGCATCCAATGTTGATGAGGTATTCTTCTATGAAATCTCATCAAAACTCAAAAATTCAAAAACAATTAAAACAATTAAAACACAACAAAAACAACACAAAAAGCTAAAGAAAGGGTCCAAAACCCACCAAAATTAAGTCAAATATGGGTCAAGTGACTCGTCACTTTTCTCACTGGTCATTCCCTCATCGACTCATCGCTTGAGGGGGTAGTCATACCTAATAAATTCATAATCCAAATCAGCAAGCACACACTCAATTATGTGAATTGCATTCGTTCAATGAATCTTCGATAAAGACAATCATGCTCCTGCTTGGGGCAGCAAACAAGCACACAATATCACATCATAACGCTTGACATTACTAGCATCATGAATTCATGGGCCTTAGCCTTTCATGATGGACAATGTTCAAGCATAGGCATGCTCATTTAATGAGTCAGAAACAAGGATTCAAGAACACACACCCTTTTCATGATTGGGGCATCTAAAGTTGGTTAGGTTATCGAGTAACCTTAATCATTCAACATTTTGGTCATCTATTTTTGCTCAGTGCTGTGCTGCACACAATGCATCTCAAAAAGGGGCATCTGTAGACACTAAAATGTGGTAAATCTGATTAAGCATCCATAAACAATGATCAAATTGACATCATATGGCCCCTTGGGCAGCCCTTAGGAGGCTCACAGTGGTTCTAGCCACTCCGAAAAGGTTTTTGGAGGCTACCGGCCCAATTTTGGGAGGTTTTGGCCCAAAATTCACCACCGTCCCACCCTGGGATGGTGGTAGATTCCCATCGTCCCACCCTGGGATGGTGGTGAGCCATCATCCCAGGGTGGGACGATGAGCAAGTTTGACCCAAAAAAAGTCAAATCTGGGACAAATGGCACCCATAAACTACCATTTAGCATGCCATATGGAGCATGCGGGTCAGAGGGCACTGAATCCTTATGACATACTTCTTAATGGAGGCCCAAAATGGAGATTCTCTTCCACATCCATTGCATGCCTCCCGTTTGACAAGTGGCACCTCCTGCCATGCATGCCCTTGCATGCCTTTTTGCACATGAGCCCCTTTGGGCTATAAAATGGATACAATATCCATAAAAAAACATAGAGAGGAGTTCTAGGATATGCAATGGAGTGCTTCCGAGATTTCCCCTCACCTTATTGCACCTTTTTGCCCTCGAAATCTCTCTTTTGCCAAGGAGGTTACCGGGTGACTTCAAGAAGGTAATCCGAGCATAAATTTTCCATCCGGGTGAATTTCTTCACCAAATTTGATGAAAACACACCTTAGAATGTTTAGGAACATCTGCTAGTGATTTTGGTAGCAAAGTATGGCCATAATTGGTGGGTATCCCCTCCTAGGGTGCCCCCCAAATAGTTGTAGTCACCATCGTCCCCCCGAGATGAGGGTAAATTATTAAACAATTTCATTAATATTTTTAATTATTAATTTTCTATATTATCCCATGATTCTACAGTTCAAATTTCAAGTTATTTGGAGTTAAATTGAAAGAGTTATAGCATTTTTAAGTTTTTGCAGGCTCGTAGGGCCCATTCGGGCACCCCAGTTTGATGCAGGTGGATCTGGGCCCCAATTTGAAAATATAATCATATGGGTTGTCTTAAAATGTCAATTTATGCATACTTACCAAATTTCATGAGTTTTGGATATGTTTAGGTTTAGGATTTGCTTGTCTTCTCTTTCATAGGTTGCAGGCGAGCGGTGCAAAATCGAGGGGTCTACAGATGCAATTTCTGATATTTTTTTGGTGATATCCTCCCAAAACCTCCTATTTAACATCTCTACAAATTTTCAAGTCATTTGGACATGTTTTGATATATTTTTAATATATGCGCTATTTTGCCCCTATGGGGATTGCATGTTTTCACCATACACCCTTGCTATTTGACCCCTTTTTGCTTCCTTGTGTGTAGGTGCAGGTTCTTAGAAGGCATTGGGAAGGAATATCAGACATCAGATATTGAAGATACAAGTAGCGGTGGCATTGGCTCGCCCACCTCGATTGTGGGTACGAGGAGAAACATTGGATGTGCACCTTGATTCCTTGAAGGAATTGATCCTTGGGCACCCCAGAAATTGTAACAATTGTATCACATTTTGAGCCCTCAAGGGGACTTCTGTGTAACCTTGGATCTGATCCACCAAATTAATAAGAAGAGACTTGCTTTATTTCATTTCCTTTTGTTTGGTATTCTTTCATTTTCACATGCATGCTTCCTTTTTGATGCTCATGAGCGAGATGGGGTAGATACACATATTTTTTTACATAATTTGGTGCACCATTTTTCCCTACTTAAAATACATGTAATGTAAGTGCTTTAAACAACCACCCTAGACAATTGGCTGTTAAGAAAATAATTTTAGAAAACAACCCAGATGGTTTTACTACAACTAGAGCTTCCTTAGAAGCTATGGAAAATATTACCAAGAAATATTGGGGGCAAGCAGATTTATGGCCCAGACCTCTCAAGGATTTTTAGGAGAAATTACCACTTTATGAAATAAAAATAGCTTCCAATTGATGGACTCAGCTTCAACCAAAGGAATCCTCATGACCAGACTTAGGGAGAGGGACTCTGGGCTGGTTTGGATGATAACTAATTTTTGTTGTATGATAGAGGTACAAGCTTAAAGAGTACAATGGAAGGCAATACAACAGTTGAGGGAAACCCATTCGAAAGACTTTTGGATACTAGGAGGGGATATCAATGCTAAAATGTTAGTGCAGGATCAAGAAGGAGGTTTCACCCAACTCAATGAGAAGGATAGGTTGTTCCTGGCTCAATCAGAGTACCTAGATTTAATTGATAGACCCCCACTAGGATGAAACAACACATGAAATAATAAGAGAAAAGTATTATTCACAATTAAATCTAGATTAGATAGGTTTCTTGTGGGGGAGAAAGTCTCCACCCTTTGGCACTATAAATCACAAATTTTGAACCGGTTAGCATGTGGCCATTTTCTAGTAGCTATCTACATAGGGAAAAGTCCTCAGGTCTTGTCCTTTTAGATTTGAAACTTTTTGGCTCCAAAATAATGACTTACCAGAGCTAATGATACAGTGGTGGGAACAAGGAAAACTAGAACATGGGACAACACAATTTCAGCTTCACTCCAGATTAAAGTTTATCAAAGGTGAATTAAAAAAATGGAGTAAATCTCATCAGAAATATTTCTAGTAATAAAGAGAAAATATTCAGTTTGAGTGCAAGAAATAGCAAAAAGGATCCATTCAGAACCTATATTTGAAGGGCTTCTCCACAAAGAAATTCTTTTTATGCAATATGAAGAAGAGTTAGACAAGAAAGAAGAAGCCTAATGGAGACAACGAACAAGAATAATCTGGTTGCAAGAGGGAGATAGGAATACGAAGTTTTTCTATCACTCAACCACAACACGTAATCACTATAATCAGATTTATGCCTTATCCACAAGGGATGGAAACAGGGAAACTACTACCCTGGGTATGCAAGAAACTACAAATAAATACTTTTTAGCTTTATTTACTACAAAACCACACCTTTCCACTTAGCATCAAGAGGAAATTTTAGGAAGCATACCAATGTTAATTTCACAAAAATAAAATGAGGAGCTCTTAAGAGAGATTAGATAGGAAGAAGTTAAAGAATGTTTTTTATATATGTAGATAGGGAAGGCCCCGGGTCTAGATGGATTTCTAGTAGAGTTCTATAGAGCCTGTTGGGATTTAATTGCAAAGGATGTAACCCAAGTAGTAGAAGAAGTCTGGATTAGTGGAAGAATCCTTAAAGCCTTAAATCACACCTTTTTTGGATCTCATCCCGAAAGGTGGAGATATGGAAAATATTACTAATTATAGACCAATTGAAATACACGATGTGGTTTATAAGATCATAAGCAAATTGATGGCAAATAGGTTGAAACAAATATTACCAGGGTTAATCTCTCCATAACAAGGGGTATTTGTGTAGGGTAGACAAATTATGGATGGAGTTGTGATAGCACAATAAACTATTTATGAGCTTTGCCAAAAGGGAAACAAAGGTATGTTCCTTAAGCTAGATTTATCCAAGGCATATGACAAAGTAAGTTGAAATTTTTTAGCCCAAATACTGCAAAAAATTGGTTTTAGTGAAGAATGGATAAAATTGATTATGGAATGCATATCTACAATTTCTTTCTCAGTGCTCATCAATGGTAATCCATACCAACTATTCAAAGCTTCTAGATGAATACGACAAGGGGATCCACTTTAACCATTTTTGTTCATCATTTTTTTGTAGAGGGTTTGGGAAGACTCATACATAAGAGAAAAGCAAAGAATACCGTTTCAAGGGTAAGAATAAGCAAGAACATAAAGATTAGTCACCTTCGATTTGTGGATGACATAGGAATATGGGGGGAAGCAACAATAAGAGAATCAACAAATATTAGAAAAATGCTGGTGTGCTACATAGCGACTACTAAAAAACTACTAAATGAAGAAAAATCAATAGTGGTTTTTTAATGTGATAAAAAATTAAGAGAACAGATAACCCACATCCTCAGATTATTAGAGGAATCAGTACCCTTAGAATATTTTTGTATCCCCTTAACAGAGAAGGGCCTAAAAAAAATATTGGAAATCAATAAGAGACAAAATCCACTCAAAAATTTTGCATTGGACCAATAGGTGGTTAAGTTTTGGAGGAAGAGTAACATTGCTGAAATAAGTTTTACAAGTAATTCCAGTATATAAATTCTCCATTTTGGTTGTCCCAAAGAGCATCCTAAAATATTTGGACAAGATGATGAGATACTTTCTTTGGTTTGGAGTGTAGGGTAACTACACAAGGGAACTAGTTAGTTAGGACTAGGTTTGCAAGCCTAAGAAAGTTGGAGGTTTAGGAATTAGAACAACAATGAAAAACAACCAAGCTCTAATAGCCAAGTTGTATTGGAGATGGCTAACTCATCTCTACCAACTCTAGAGCAAAGTATTGAAAGTTAAATATTATCCATCATAAAATATAAAATATATTCCTCGTCTTCTAATTTTAGGAGAGGGATTAGAGACTTGGAAAGCTCTAAAGAAAGGAGTATCACTTATCAAATAAGGGTTATACTGGAAAGTGGGAGATGGAAAAACTACTAGAATGTGGGAAGATTTTTGGGAATATTTCCATCCCATAATTTATCAGTACCACCACTTAATAGGACTCAAGGAAAACCTTTAGAGGAAAGGGTGGAATCTCATAAGCCACTATTTTAAAATTCCAGATCAACTATAGGATAATATTAGTCAGTGGTAAGTCCTAGAGGAGTTGAGGGAAGAATGGACTGAGGAGAAAAGAGAATTGAAAGAAATCTTGGATAGACAAAAGTGACCAAGGAGTAATGGATCTGATCAACTTGGTTAGGGATATACCCAATTAAGAATTTATACTGTCAAATAAGGTTATATAAAGCTTATCCAAAGCACTCAAATTGGTCCAAAACCCCCTTGGTTGTAATTATGGCAACCCAAAGGATGGCCAAATATAAATTACTTTATGTGGTTTGTTGCACATAATAGTATTATGGCTCAGGATAACATGAGGAGACATGGATTTATTGGACCCAACTGGTGTGTAATGTATCATCAAGAGGAGGAAATAATGGGCCACCTCATCTTTTTGTGTCCCCATGTCCAAACAGTCTGGAGTTTGTGGTACAATATTTTTTGGCAATTAGAAAGATCCATTCCCAATGAGAACAACTTTGGGACTATTAGAAGACTAATAGATTCAAATCAAAGACCCTAAAGATAGCTTGGGATTTGAGTATAGGTTTCATCTACTGGTAACTTTGGTTGGAACGTAATAACATGATTTTCAACGAGGAATTTATATTAGAGGAAAGAATCTAGGGTACTCTAATTAGGAAATTTTTAGAGACAATGCATGTTAAAACCAAAGAGGACTCTCAGATGACAGAGAATGAAGCAAATATATGGACACAACTCTAGAAATAACTACAATATGAGAACTAAGAAAGGAAGGATAAGAATATAAAGAGGGTTTTGTAGACTCATGATGAAGTCTATGGATTAAAAAGGAAAGGGTAAATGGAACACCTTTATGGGGTCATCCAGAAAGGACTAAAACTTATAAAAGTTTGATATTCAAAGGAAAAAAGTTGTGCCACATTTTGAGCCTTGCCAAGAAAGGCAAGTTTTAAATAGATTATGTATAATTTGAGTTTTTTCAATAAAATTTTTACCTTTTTCTCAAAAAAAAAATTGAGTATTCTTATATGTTAGAAATATTTAGGGATCACTTAATAATTTGCATTGGAGCATTATTTTTATGACTTACATATGGCATCATGGAAAAGATATCATTTGGCCTACCAAAAGTAAATAATAAAGCAAGAAAGGAATGTTAAGGGATTCCAAAACCAGAGCACTTTTTACTTCTACTTGATGGGAATAGTAATACATGGGGTTGTTAGAGAATATTACCATATTTGGTACATGCTAATGTACCCCCATGGTATCAATGTTATAAATGTAAATATTGTATTACGATGTGAGTCTATAGTTTAGGAGTGTGATTTATATTTACCTTTATGTATGTGTCTATGTGTAGGATGTGTACAAGTGTCATTTAATTATGTGTGCAAGTGTGAGGAGTGAGAAAATGTGCAAGTGTTATGTAATAGAGTGTGCATGTGTATAGATGTAGGAGTGTACAAAATATCATAGAGTAAAGTGTGCAAATAGAGAGTCAAGGGTCATGTATACAAGTGGCAATATGAGAAGCCAAAAAATATGAGAGGCTTGTCTTATGTTTGGAATATGAAAGGATGCAACTATCGAATATGTGAGGAGTGCAACAATCAAGTATTTAGGAGTCACTTTTATGAGGCTATATGATGGAGAGGAAGCTCCATGTAATGGATGAGATGAATATATGTATTCCAAGCATAAAATAAATAAGCTTATATATAATTTGAGCAATTCTACTGTAAGTTTTCTTTATGTTATTAGGTAATTGATATTGGCAATTTTACTTCATATTATTGTTATTTTATATGAATGTTTATTTATTAATATTGGCCACATATATTGAATTCTCAAATATTGAATAATATATTGTGATCCTAAACATTGGGACCTGTGATAATTTTGCTGAAAAACCAACAATAATTTAGAGCTATCACTCTCTATCCATCATTTTGGAAGAGGTATATTTGAAAGATAATATTGGATAAGGATTTCGATGTGAATCTAAACTTGTAAAAGGTTTTGGAGAGAAGATAGCAACAAGGAAGAAAAATTTGTTATGAATTTGAATTCAAAGCTTTAAAGAAAAATCTTGATATTAATTTTGAGTTTGACTCAAATAATATTTAGGTTCAAACTACTAGCTTTGGGGAGCAAGAAATCATTTTTGAAGTGGCTAGGAGTCCATGAAATATCTAGGATAAATATTTGGACCTACATAAAGAAGAAGAAAAGAAGATAAGCAACAACATTGGACATAGATCACATGTTCTTGGAAGCACATCAAAATTTTCCAATAGATTCATTTGAGGGAGCCATAGAAAGTTGCCCAAATTTGAAGGTGTTCAAGTATAAAGCAATGTCTAAGAAGATGTTGATGCAAGATGCATTTAATATCCAACTCTAAAGAAATATATGTGAATGTATAGTCTAAGTCACCATGATTTAGGAGGATTCTCTATGAATAAAGAGAACTAGATAAGGAGTGGCTTAAGCCACCAAGAAGTAAAAATTATTAGAGTGGCCAAAGCCACCTAAGAAGTTGAAAGTTAAATATAATATTTTGGAAGAGAATATTGAACCTACTATTTCTAAGTATTGAAGAAAATAAGGCAAGTGCCAATACAATTGGAAAAAATAAAAAGAGGAAAATAAATTATTCAAAGCACTCAAATTTATCTCCAAAGCACCTCCAAGCTAGAAAGAAAGAACAAAGTAACAAAGAATATTTGGTTAAATTGACCAAGGGAATTTAAAGCATTCAAAAGAGTAGCATAACACCTGAGAACATCCAATTTTTGAACTGCATACCAAGAGGATCCAAGCCAAGCTGCAACTATGAAAAAAAAGGGAATTTTATGGTTAAAATTGCAATTTCCCAAAGCAACAATGACTAAAGGAAAGAAGAGTGTTTCTATTCTCAAAATAGGAGCATCATTTAAGGAAATCAAAATGTTTCTAGTCTAGATATTGGAGTGATGTCAAAAATAATGCCTAAGCTACGACTTGGATAATGCATGAAAAAGGTACTAAATTTATCTTCTATTTTATGAGCGTGCAATTTTTAACTTTAGTTGATTTAAAAATTTGAGATACGCTAAAGTTGAATAATGGAGAAATAAGAAAAGGTGCTCATATTGAAATTTGAACTGATTAAATTTAGTTGGAGTGATAAGGATATTTTAATTTTTGAAACAAACGGAATCAAATATTGCCTAGTATTGCTAAAAACGAAATACATAAAATGAAGAATGAAGAACACAAAAAAATTGGGGGTGTCCATGGACACCAAATAATATCACTAAATGGAAATAAAATTACACTCCAACCAATTATTAAAATGGTTGGTATGAAGGGGTATTTATACCCAAATGCAAGTTACCTTTAGATCAAGGTTGTGGGATCGGTCTTTAGGAATAAATTGTTATAAAACTTATAAATACAAAATTTGAAAGTTTACATGGGTCTAAAGGGAAAATATAATTAATACAAGTACAAAAGGAAATTATGTCCTTAAGAGAAGATTAACTACCACATATTCCAATAGCATCATGGTCCACTCTTTTTTAACACATAATAGAAAATGATAATTTGTTCTCTAATTTCTTGATGATACTATCATCTCACATGGTTCTATGATGATGTGATAGTTGCTCAAAACTCAAAAACGTCAAAATGATATCTAGTCAATTTATCCCTTAGTTAACTCATCCCTCATCTTCAAGGAACTCATAATCACTTAATTATATTAGGATGTATATCTTTTTTTTTAATCATAAAAAACTTAAATTATTATTATCATTCTTTAAAAAATTACCATGACTCATATGCTTGTATATGCATCACATCCAAACGATAATATGGTGCCTTTTATCATAACATAAAGGGGTCAACTTGACAAGGTGGTAAATACAACATGCAAGATTATAAGTAGTACATTTATTTATGGAATTAATATTTGCAATGACAATAAAAATAGGTGTACATGGATAGAATCAAATCTCAAGATAGATAAATTTATAATAATCTCAATATTAAGGTCCTAATAGTTTTATGTTATGCTTACGAGTATCAATAATATGCTTTACTAGAAGAATCCAAGTCTATCAAACATTTTTCTTAACTTCTATATTCATCTCCTTTTGTGTGCAAGTATTTGTTATGATTAATATTCAAATCATCTATACATAATAATGATGTAATCTATTATTGATGTGGTTCCATTGGACTTGGAAATTGCATTAGAATATGTGCTCGGGCCAAAGGCAAAGGACATTGTGCAAGTATGTATGGGTTTTCAGGTGGAACCATTATCCTTCCATCCAAGTGAATATGGATGAGGGGGTGGTTCTAGTGGTAGTTACAACTTGTCAACAATGGATATTGCAATTAGTTTTTTCTATTAGACATTGTCAATTATACAATCATCTAAGGAATTTGAGTGAGATGAGCTCCCATGAAAAAAACATTTTTCATGATCATCTTCAGATAAATTAGGAGACATCAATGTGACCTTATTGAGTTTACCCTTGAGCTCATTGTATTCTTTATCTTCTCCTATAACCTTAATAGGAACATGTTGTGGTTCCTCATCTTAAGATTGCACAATTAGACTCTTTTTCTTCTTAAAACATATAGATTATTCATGAACTCTCCTATTATAATAAGTATTTTTTTTGCTATCAAATTAAGGAAAATATTTTTGAGAAGAAGAGAAAGAAGAATAAAGAGAAGAAAAATACTTCTTGGTCTCAGATGAGTGTTTTTGGAACTATGAACTTAAGGTATTGGGAGCTCCTCATGGTTGGGATTCATACTTATCTTCTATGATTTATGCATGATTGAAGGAAGCATCTAATGTGACAAGGTGAGTATACTTCAACTCCCTATATAGATGATCTTGTAAGCCACTCTTGAACTGTTGAATTGGAAAATGTAGTCCTACATAGACATGTTATTACTTCGTAGTAATTAAAACCATTCTCATAATTAGAAGGATAAAAAGTTTCTTTCAAGGTCTTAATAATGTCTTACCAACTATGAAGTGGGTTTAGGCATTCTTGACATTCCATCTCCAAAACATATTTTGGCCTAAAAATATTGAGTTTTACAAAAGGGAATTTCTCCTCATCAAGAGTTTGAGTATGGGAGAACCATGTATCCATAATGAGTATCTAGCTACTCAAGTCCTCTAGAAATCTAGAGCTATCATACAACTTGACCTCGCACTCAACCTAACTTGACCTCGCACTCAACCTTGGAGTAAAGGTCATTATTATAAATTTTTACATCACTTGGGACGTTTTGAATAGTTATGTCATTAACCTTGTTAGCTAAGGTATTAACTAAAATGGCTAACACGACCATAGTTTTGGTCAATTTTTTTGCCATGGCTGAACAAGTATGCACTAGATGCAATTAACAAAAGTGCATAAACTAAAAAACAATTTACAATGGTTTGTTATTCCAAGAAAGTAAAATAGATTTTTTCTAAGCTTGTACCAATGGAGTGGGTATACCTTTAAATAATTTTTAAAAGGCTATGTATTATTAATTAATTGAATACTTAATTTTTAAAGTATTAAATTGTAACCACCAAAAATGGCTCACACCTAGGCTGACTATTGCAATTGATGAGAAATACACAAATAGGCATGCATAAATTGACAACAAGAAATAAAGAAAATACAAGGAATCCTTTATTAATTTCAATGGAGTCAAATTACATATTCATCCCTCTTAGGGATACCCATTTGATACGTCAATTACAATAGTGTTTAATCCCTCTCAAGGGTATGTGTGATCAAAATGCCATTCTAGAGTGACACGAACTGCTCTAGGGTGTCTATGACCCTCTTCTCCATGATTAGAGGTATTCACTGCGTTGAATGGCACGACCGTATTAATACTATATTCAATAAACAACAAGAAGCATGTTAAAATAAAAGGTAGCCTCTCTTGATGAGGCCTTTAGAAGCTATTAGCATAAAAGATATCATGACTATCAATAATCAAGAAGATGCAAGAAAGATCCTAAAACTATGTAAAACATGAAAATATTGTCATAAAACATGTAATATCAAGAACATCTAACTATCCAATAGCCTAATTACAATATGGAAAGCATGGAGGCATTGAAAAGATCCATTAGAGTGTTAAATGCCACAATGAAAGCAACATGCATAAAAACTATAAATCTATCTGTCAGGGTCTCTAAATTGCTAATTAAACCAGTAATAAAGATAATCTAACCTAACTAAATAATATGCAAAAGGAAAAATAAGGTAATCTCCCCTAATTTGCTCACCATAAGTTTGATGTGTGAGTGGCACTATTGACCACGACTGAGAGCCACGATGGATCTCTGAGTAGGTTTGCCCTCCAAATCAGGGCTCTCTTTGATCCACCTTGCCAAATTGATGGTCAAGAGTTGCCTCTATGTCCTCTGATAGGTTTGGTGGTTGAATTGTTTAGATCATGCACCAATTGCATATATTTACATTTCTTGGCTCTCATAGGCTCCTAGGACCTCCATTGTAATTCGATCTCCAATTGGGTAGCAAAAGTGTCCCTCTTAATGCATCTAGGTGAGTATGCAATTCGACAGGGATTCGTTGCTCAATTGATAAACTTCTCTTCATACCTATACCCAATTCGAAGGGGGATATTATAGCATTGGACCAAGGATAGGGGTGGCTTCCTCATGAAGCCAAGATCAAGATTGGGTAGTTGAGTTTATTGGATGGGAGGATCCAAAACCTTCCTCACTCAAACCACTCTAATATACAACCAATTAGCCATTGCAACTAAATTTTGGTCGGATGAAGGCTAACTTACTCTGAGTGCTGACCGTGGTTGACATGCGCGATGAGCATTACTAATCGTAGGTGTCAAAAAAAACTGGCACTGACTAGGCAAAGGTTCCCAATTGAGTGGTAAAAACCACTGCTATAGGGTTATGCATAAGGGGTCGGCCCCGAAATCTATTTATAAATTGAAGGTGAATTGTCTTGGAATCTCGACGAAAAATGGAGAAGTATACATGGCGAATTCCAATTATTTTTCTCCAAAAATTTTCAAACCGTGGCGAATTGCAATAATTTTTCTCTCAAATTGTGGCGATTTTTTCTATTTTTGGGGCCATGAATATCGGTTTTGCAAAATCTAAAAAAGTACGACATACTTAAAAGCTTTAGGTCGATATGAAATACATCAGGTCGACATGATGACAAATGGAATGTCGATCGGTTACAATCATGATGATCGATTACAAGCATACCGATCGGTTGCACCATGATGATCGGTTGTAGCCATGATGATCAGTTGCAGCCATGATGATCAGTTGCAGTCATGATGATCAGTTGCAACCATGATGATCGGTTGTAGCCATGCGATCGGTTGTAGCCATGATGATCGATTGTAGCCATGATGATCAGTTGCAACCATGACGATCGGTTGCAGTCATGATGATCGATTGCATACATGATGATCGGTTGCAACATGTCGATCAATTATAGACATGATGATTGGTTGCATCATGATGATCGGTTGTAGCATGATGATCGGTTGCAACCATGATGATCGATTGCAGCCATGTCGATCGATTACAGCCATTCGATCGGTTGCAACCATTCTAATTGGTTGTAGCCATGATGATCGATTGCAGCCATGTTGATCGATTGTAGTCATGATGATCGGTTGCAACCATGATGATCGATTGCAACCATTATCGATCTTAGCCATTATCGATTTAGCCATCGATCATTGCAACCAATTCGATTTAACCATGATTGATCCATGACTTAGTCATATGATCGATGCAACCATGATGATCGATTGCAACCATTATGATCGATTAGCCATGATGATCAGTTGTAGCCATGTCGATCGGTTGCAACCATACCTATCGATTGTAGCCATGATGATCAGTTGTACCCATGATGATCGATTGCAGCCATTCTGATGTGCTACAATAGTCGAGATCCCATCGATAGCAGTGGTGCTCTATGCCACGTGTCATCCATCCATTAAATGATTGCATGTAGAGGCCACGTGTCATCCATCCATTAAACGATTGCATGCAGAAAAGTCTATATAAAGGGAATTAACAATCATTTTTCTCTCTTTTAACACTTTCTTAACCCTTTTTCTCTCATTTTAACGCTTTCTTAAGCCTTTTCCTCTCGTTTTAACATGATCTGAACCCTCTTCCTCCACTTTTATCTTGGTTTTTACAATTTACCTTAATTTTTAAGCAATTTTTAACCATTTTTCTCTCATTTGAAACCTTTTCCATTGTATCTTCTTATCCATACCCGTACACCCTATGGCATCCCCTACAACCCCTGGAGTGTTTAAAGTTAATTATAAGAACCTGGTTTACCCCTTGATTTCAAAAATTTTATCAACACCGGGTTATGACATGTCTTGGGTCACGGAATCTGGTCTTCGGGGTCTTGTTTCAATGCCCCATTTTGATACTGACGTTAAACTAGTGGAGAGGATCATTGCAACTTATGATATGGATTCGAGCAAGGTAAATCTTGTCATCGATAACAAAAACATCATTCTTTCTTTCTCAGCCATTGATGTCGCCAGATTGATAACATTGCCCCATGCTGGTGTTGAGCCTGTCACTTCCAAATACCAGTTAAACGATGATGACAAACTCTACTTGGAGACCAACTTCAAAGTGCAGTCGAAATATTTTCAAGGTATAACTATTTTTTTATTTAATTGATTTTAAATTATTATCAGTGATTGAACATACAATTACTAATTTTAGTTTTTTTGTAGTTAATTCCACCAAGTCCAGAAGGGGTTTGACCGTACCGATGATTGAAAATAAATTTCTTTGGGCATGTTGTGAATTCTTCCTTGCTAGACTTGTTCTGCAAGGAAGGCCGACAAAAATTCTGATGTGGGCCTTAGCGTATTTGGTCCATTGTATAGGACACCAAAAATTTGACTGGTGCACCTATGTCTCAAATCGGATCAGATTGGAAATAGAGAACGTGAAAACCCATGCTTCACCCTCACTAACAGTTAGCACATGTAATTATATTATTGCTTTTTTTATGAATCTTTTCATAATTTGTAGAACACTCCAGTACCAACATCTTGGCACTCAATCCTTGTCAATTTAGCCATGACAGAACAACAGGTTCAGGTAATTTTTTTAATATTTAAGTAATTTTTATTTATTTTCCATTGTTTGTCTTTTTGTAATTTTGACATTTTATACCAAACACAGAAAAGGGCATCCTCTTCCTCTTCAAAGCGGGATGTTGCTATCAGAGGTTATAATCCAGAGGAATCAGGAGACTCGAAAACACCTACAGAGGAAGCAACACCACTGATAAGGAAAATATCATCAAGGAAATGTAGAAGATCTATTTCTCCTATTTGTCGATGATCTCCACATGTTGTTGCACGTCCGTTGCCAATGGGCGTAGTTACGCATGAGGTTTCATCTTCTGGGAGTAAGTTTTAATTACTATCGAAACAAATTTTTTACAATATTTTTACTGTTTTTAATTAATTTTGTTTTTTTTTTTCAGATGTACAACATGACCACATTCCATTTGCAGCAGCATCTATGCAAGATGTTTTTTCTTCTACCGGTAAGTGTTATAACAATGTTTGCAACCAATTTTCATAATGTAATTTTATTACTAGTTTTTATTTTCTACTTTCACAAAAATTTTAACTAATTTTTATTTTTATGTTTTAAGGTCCCTCGCAACAATGTCGTCAACAAAATCAACAAATGTCGCCCCCTCCTCCACAACGCCCAACTCAAATGCGAGGTCAATGCTTCCCAGTTGGAAAACACTTTCTTCCAACTAGGCCACAGAGAGAAGCAACGCAACAAATTTCAGAGAGAGAAGCATCAAAGACTTTTTTCGGTTTCGATCGTATATCTGTAAATAATTTTACTTTTAAGGATATACCAGAAGCTTCTGGTACTGGGTTGGCTGATGTTCCACTTGATAAAGATTACTTTTTGCAAGATAACATACACACTCAATTTCAACTATCAGAATTGGTTCAAGATAAAGTAAATGAAGGTGCAGAATGTTCAAGCAAATCTCCTCCAAGGGAAAGAAGCACCCGTCAGGCTCCTCCTCGACAAGAGGATGATATAATAATTTTTTTCAAAAAATATTTGGTTTCTGATAACGTTGAATCTACAATTAAAGATTTGCTACTTCCAGATATAACAGAAATGAAAAAATGGGAGTATCGGGCTAAGGTGTTGATAAAGGAAATTAATGCCCGATACAATAATTTTTCAAAAAGAGAAAGAAAATTTTCTATTGTTGAAAATGAACCAGAAAATATGGAGGCTCTGCTACAACAAGTAAAATCTGGCATGTTTAAGTTGAATACATCGTACACAGATGAAATTTTAAAGTTTATAATGAACAGATTGGAGAATATAAATGGTGAGGCCCAAGCTTATTACAATGAATGGGCAAATGATAAGAAAAAGGTTGTTGTTGTTGTAGCTGCAAAGAATGTTGCTGAGGTTTGACTCAATCGCTTTTGTGTTCAAAAATTTGTTGTTCTCTTTTTTAAAATGTAATTATCTTTTCATGTTGATTAACTTTTTTCCCTTTTGCAGGTAAAGTATGAAAATCTCAAGAAGCAGGTTCAAAACCTGCAAGACTATCTCAGGATGGCAAAGGAGTTCTTAAATGCTTCCATGGCAATGAAAAAAGAGCACAGGAATCAGTTCGACAAAATAACATTTTGCGGAAAATCATTATCCGCAATGGATTGGATCCTGATGTTCTGCTTAAGGAGAAGGGTAAAGAAGTTCAAGGACCAACATATGAAGATGTTGGCAAAGAAGAAAAGACCCTTCTCGATGGAATGCAAAATGTTGAGATGATCCTTGTCAATGTTGGAGCAATTGGTAGATCTGTTACCCAGCCCGAGAAAAGAGTCGTCGAAATGCAGGATGTGGAAATCATGGAAGTAGTGGATGTGGAAAAAGGAGTTGAACAAGGGAAATATGAGAGGGGAGCCATTGCTATGGAGACTGAGGAAGCCATTGAGAAGGAAAAATTAGTGGAGGAAGGGGGAAAATATTCTGAGGGGAAAAAATGAATTTCAAAAACAATTTTAAGACATTTCATATGTTTTCATTGGAAAACAAGATACTTGCTTTTATTATTTTACTATTACACTATTTACATTTATAATTGTGTGTTATTTTCATCACTTAAGTATTATGGTGTTTCAACTTTCAAATATGCTTGAGTTTACGTAGAATATATGCATAGATTTTGCGATATTGTTTTTATATTTCAAGTGAATATGGTCATTTGTATTATGCTATATAGTTTTTATATTTCAAAGTGAGTTTACGAAGTATATATCTATGCATGGGTTTCAATATTAAGTGCATTTATAATCATTATAGTTGTATAAAAATCAATATGGTCATTTGTATTATGCTATATTGTTTTTATATTTCAAAGTGAGTTTACAATGGATATATATAAGAATGGGTTTCAATTTTCAGTGCATTCATAGTCATTATAGTTGTATAAAATTGAATATGGTAATTTATATTATGCTATATTGTTTTTATATTTCAGAGTGAGTTTATAATGGATATATCTATGAATGCAGAATGGGTTTAAATTTTCATTTTCCAAAACTAGAGTACTATTCTATATGCTTTTTTCATACATTTGTAGAAAAATGTTTTGTAGTTATGTATATATACAAGGTTAACTCTATGACAAAGCATAAACCATAAAAAATCTCTACATTTTGTCATCCATGCCGATCGATTGAAGGCATGTCGATCGATTGCATACATGTCGATCGATTGTAGGCATAGCATTGCATCTATGCCATGTGTCAACCATCTATGAAACAATTGCATTCAGAGGCCACGTGTCAACCATCTATGAAATGATTGCATGTAGAGGCCACGTGTCACCCATCCAGAAGTTGATTGTATGTAGAGAATTCTATATAAAGGGATTAACAATCATTTTTTTGCCTATTCTATCATAGTATTAATCATTATCTTCCATTTTTAACGCATTCTTACCCCTTTTCCTCTCATTTTAATGCATTCTTAACCCTTTTCCTCCAGATTTATCTTAGTTTTAACCTTTTACCATAAGTTTTAACCCTTTTCCTCCATTTTGAATCCTTTTCTATCAAGTGTCGCGTACCATCCTCTATGTCTTCTTATCCATACCCATACACCCTATGGCATCCCCTACAACCCCTGGAATGTTTAAAGTTAATTATAAGAACCTGGTTTGCCCCTTGATTTCAAAAATTTTATCAACATCGGGTTACGACATGTCTTGGGTCACGGACTCTGGTCTTTGGGGTCTTGTTTCAATGCCCCATTTTGATACGGATGTTAAACTGGTGGAGAGGATCATTACAGCTTATGATATGGATTCGAGCAAGGTAAATCTTGTCATCGACAACAAAAACATCGTTCTTTCTTTCTCAGCCATTGATGTCGCCAGATTGACAACATTGCCCCACGCTGGTGTTGAGCCTGTCACTTCCAAATACCAATTAACTAATGAAGACAAACTCTTCCTGGAGACCAACTTCAATGTGCAGTTGGAATCTTTTCAAGGTATAACTATTTTTTTATTTAATTGAATTTAAATTCTAGTCACTGGTGTATTACTGATTTTGTTTTTTTTGTAGTTACGTCCACCAAGTCTAGAAGGGGTTTGACCATACTGGCGATTGAAAATAAATTTCTTTGGGCATGTTGCGAATTCTTCCTTTCCAGACTCGTTCTGCAAGGAAGGCCGACAGAAATTCCAATGTGGGCCTTAGCGTATTTGGTCCATTGTTTTTCACACCAAAAATTTGATTGGTCCACCTATGTCTCACATCGGATCAGATTGGAAATAGAGAACGTGATAACCCACTCTTCACCCTCACCGACTGTTAGCACATGCAATTATATTACTACTTTTTTTTATGAATATTTTTACAATTTGCAGAACACTCCAGTACCAACATCATGGCACTTAATCCTGGACAATGCAGCCATGAGAGAACAGCAGGTTCAGGTAATTTTTTAATCAATATTTAAATAAATTTTTTTATTTTTCCATTATTTGTCTTTTTGTAATATTGACATTTTATATATACACAGAAAAAGGCATCCTCTTTCTCTTCAAAGCGGGGTGTTGTTGTCAGAGGTTATAATCAAGAGGAATCAGGAGACTCCGAAACACCTACGAAGGAAACAACACTACCTGTATGGAGAAGATCAACAAGGAAACCTAGAACATCTAGTTCTCCTGATCTTTGACAAACCCCACCTGGGGCTGCATTACGTCCACTGCCAATGGGAAAAGATTCTGGAGCAAGAAATTGAATTTTAAAATTTGATATTTTGAAAGACAATTTTATGACATTTCATATGTTTTCGTATGAAAACAAGATACTTGGTTTTATTATTTTACTTTTAAGAAATACACTTTTATAATTGTGTTTTTTTTTAAGTATTATGGTGTTTCAAATATGCTATGTTGTTTTTATATTTCAATTTTTAAATGAGTTTACGAATGATATATCTATGCATGTGTTTAAATTTGATTTTATTTATATTCATTCTTGTTCTTGTATAGAAAAGTGTTTTTTCTTTTTTAATATGCTATATTGTTTTCATATTCAATGTTAGTTTACGATGGAGATATTTGTGTAAGAGTTAAATTTCAATTTCCCTATATTATGCTATGTTGTTTTTATATTTCAATTTTCAAATGAGTTTACGAATGATATATCTATGCATGTGTTTAAATTTCAGTTTATTCATATTCATTCTTGTTGTAGTATAAAAGTGAGTATTTTCATTTCTATTAAGCTATATTGTTTTTATTTTTCAAGTGAGTTTACGAAGGATACATATATGAATGGGTTTCAATTTTCAGTGCATTCATACTCATAGTTAGTCATTATAGTTGTATAAAAATGAATATGGTACTTTGGATATATCTATGAATGGGTTTAAATTTTCGTTTTCCATATCTAGAGTAATATACTACATGCATTTTTCATACATATGTACAGAAATTTTTAATATGCATACACGGTTTACTCAATGACAAAGCATAAATCATAAAAAATCACTATATTTTGTCATATCATACAACTAATGATACTAATGATACATACATACATTTAAATTCAAAGGAAAAATAACTATTTTTTGTCAACATATACATTTAGTTCAATAACATTGCATCATTACGTATACATGGTTTTCAAATTTTCAACTTACTCAAAGCTATAGCATACATCATAAATTTTGAAAACATAGACAATCCATAACATTAAAAAAGCAAACATGCATAATCATTGAAAATTGAATTATTATATGATTTTACAACAAATCAAATACAAAAAATCTTTGATAATATGAAATATTTCAAATCCGGAAAATCATTGATAATATGAATTTATTCAAATCACTAAAATTTTACAAATCGATTTCAAATCCGAAAAAATCTTAGATTATATGAATTTGTCATATAATCATTGCAATTTTTACATTTTTGGAAGGTAATACAAAGCTTTATCGACTTCTCCACAAGAACTGAGAATCTGTGAATTCTGCGTTTCCATAATCTCATCATCACTCCTAGCTGAATCATTTTCGTCATTATCAACCATAGTAGAGAGACCTCTTCTTTCTGCTAGGGACTTCCAATATGTCAACGCTCTGTCATAGGGAAAGTTACCCACCTCGTACGATGACACATACATTCTCAAACAATTTTCCAAATTTTTGTCCAACCTGTTACGAACTTTTGATTTAACAAAAGTTAATGCACTGAAAACCCTTTCGTCTTCAACAGATCCCAAAATCATTGTCTGACATAATTCATATAAAACAAAGTATTCACTCATAGTATCTTGCAAGACACTACTTCGATACAATTTTTGCCAGAAACGCGTGATTGAACCTGTCTCATGTGGATTTTTGAATTGTGCAATTTGATTATCCATTGTTATTCCAAAATTGGTTGACTGATGTCTCAAAAGATCTTTGTTTAGAATACCATTGATTTCAATGCCATTTATTTCCACACTTTTAGAGAAATGTTTCATAATATTACCCATATATTTTACAAACAACTCACTTCTACTACTATGGTCAACACAAGGATTCCAGAAATTAGGATTAACAACAACCATGGCCTCAAGTGTCTCATCTCTCTTAAAACGATCTCTTATTTCACTTGTTAATGCATTTGCAATTCTTTTCAATTTATTCTTAGTGTTATCCAAAACCTCATCGAATCCGGAATGGGTAACGGACACTTGTTCAACATCATCTGTCAGAGTATTTAATCGCTTTTCAAAATGATATACAAGAATCAACTTTCCATGGATAGCAATACAAATATTATCGTTGATGTTGAACTTTAAAAAGTTGTTCGGTTCATTCACATTAATTAACGTATTCCAACTATCAAACTTGGGATCCTCAAAATGTTTATCGGATAAATAAATCCTGTCAATAACCATACATATTTGTTTTCTCATCCTCATGAAATCGACAATATAAATTGCCCTTTTCTGTGCAAGTTTAATCATAGTATTCATTTCTTGTAACATTGGTAGAATACCACATAATGTGAGAAGAGTTTCCAAGTCAGTCATACGAAAAAGCAAATATTTTGCCTTGTCAACATCTCTACGATGTGCATACATAAACCCAACCAAGGATTGATATTCTGAAAATACCCTTTTTGCAGGAAGAAACAGTGAAATCCACCTGGTTTCCACATCTTTTAACATTTTTTTGCCTTCAGTTACACCTAGAGAAAACTGTTGAAATTCTGCAAACCTTTTTGGACTGCATGAAAAGTATGAGTGTATATCACGGATGAGTTCTTCCACTCTGGCTACATTATCAAAATTGCTCACAATTTTGTATGCAAGATTCATTCGATGAGCCATGCAATGAATAGGAATCACATATGGGGCAATGGAAGTCTGAAGCCTAACACAAAGACCATTCCTTTGTCCTTGCATTGTAGCCGCACCATCAGCTCCAACACAAATTAACTTTGTGGCAATTTCCTTTTCATCCATTCCGACAATATCCTTTAAACTAGTTACAACAACATTATAAATGTTTTTCGCATTACAATTTTCAATCATCTTATGTAGTGCTAGTAAATGAGGTAGTCTCAAATGATTTTTGAATGTGTAAACATGTATGCAAATCCAAGATGTGTTGTCAATAGTTGTAACCTCATCAATGGAAAGTGAAATAAATTTGGCTTGTTTCACATTCTCTCTCAAGTCTTCCTTCTCAACCAGTGATAGACATTTTACCATTTCCCAACCACTTCGATCCGACCAATGTGAATTGGTAAGGTTTTGTACATTGGCTAGTTGAAGTATTTCCTTAAAATCAGCAAAATCAGACATGGGTCGACCTTTTTTTAGAATATTGTATACAATAGCAAACTGCAATTTCTTTGAGGCTAATACAATATTATTAACTTTTTGAAATTGTGCCTCGATTGTTCCACCCTTCTCAATGAGAGTTTGTTTTTGTTTCATTGCTTTATCATATTCAAGAGCATATCTCGCATGCACACATTCTGTTGCATCCTTCCACCTATGAATTCTGTTAATTGTTCCATCACTTCGTATTTCTTTGATGTAAACTTTCCCACAGTGTTTTTCTATTGTGTCTTTCTTATTTTGTAATAAATGATCCTTTCCCAGCTTCCATGAACAAATAGTACATTTACACACATTCAGTTTCTCATCTCGCTCAATAAAGGGGTATAATCATGCCCATTCATTTTTAAAATCCCTTCCAATAGTCCATTCGCTAATCTTTTGACGTTTAGATTTTTGACTAGAAGATTCCCCAGAGGTCTGAATTTTAATTGTACTATCATTTTATTTTTTGGTTGATGTGTCTGAATTTAAAATCTCATGAAGTGGTTGTTGAATGTCGTTATTAGGAAAATTATCATGTGGTCCCATCTCATCTTCTGGAATATCTTCGAGTGAACGCACATCAGGGTCGACAATGTTAACTGCATTCAATGTTTGGAGTTCTCTATCATTTTTTGTTGTAAAAAAGGCACTATTTTAAAGAATTAACAGAATACAATTTTACAAAGCATTTAAAAAGAGGTAGATAAGCAGAAAACCATTTATCTATTAATAGAGAAAGGTTTTACATTTAAGAACAATAATTTTAGAAAACTCAAGGTAAAAGGTGTCTGTACCTGCAAGTTGTGTAGAATCTGTAGAGATTGATGCCTCATTGCATTTTGGTGTAAAATATTTTAGAATTGTCTTTTTACAAGAAGATTGGCCTCCCTTCTTTCCATATTCAGTAGGTGACATTGTATCTATAAAGAAAAACCTTCAGATGTTAGGAAATGTATATGAATTTGAAGGAAAATAGCAGACATCCCTCAAGACGAACATATGATCCTAACACACAACATGACAGGGAATACTTATCGACCACAGTTGTAGATAGTGCTTGTACACTGCGTATGAAACATACTCTAAGAGACAAGAAGCAGTCTCTAACAAAAGAAATGCTCCTGACACACAACCAGATGACATTGATAGTTGTCTACCACTATTGCGTATAGTTCACCTACAATGCATATGAAACTATAGAAAAAGATATTTGGACAAAAGAACAATGGAATAAGAATACTCTACCAATTTTTAGTCATGAATCCTCTACAACCGATACGCTTTTGTCGATAAACACTTCCCTACAATCGATCGGCTTATACCGATCGATAGTCACTACAAGCGATGGAATACCGACCACACATCCCTACAACCGATAGAGTTATACCGACAACACTACAACCAACAACCTAACACCGATCGACATGACCCTACAACCGATAGACTAATATCGATCGACACATCTACAATCAACCTAACAAGGTCGATCGATACCTCTACAATCAATAGCTTATGTTGACAGACATGACTCTACAATCGATCGACTTATGCCGATAGACACGACTCTACAACCGATCGACTTAAGCCGATAGACATGACTCTACAACTGAATGGCTTATGTCGATAGACACGACTCTGTAACCGATCAACTTATATCAAAAAACATGACTCTACAACGATCACTTATCAAACACGACTCTAACCATTTATCATAAAGCTCTATAACCAATCATCTTATGTCGATAGACATAGTTCTATAATCGACCGACTTCTTTCATAGACACGACTCTACAATCGATCAACTTATGTCGATAGACATAACTCTACAACCGATCAATTGTGTCGATAACATGCTCTACAACTCGATCCTTATACCATAGACATGCTCAATCGATCATTATATCGATAGACAGGCTCTACAACCGATCGACTTCTATCGATAGACACGACTCTACAATCGATCATCTTCTATCGATAAACACTACTCTACAATCGATTAGCTTATGTCAATAGGTACACCTCTGCAACCAATCGACATGGCTCTACAACCAACCTTTTTGTACTGATCGACACTCGTATACAATCGATCAATTTATTTTGATAGTCATGGCTCTGCAACCGATCGTCTTGCATCGATCGACACTTTGCAACCTTCTCAAGTTTTTCGTTGTTTTAGAGCTATTTTTGACTTAGAGTATTTTTGATGTATGTTTATCGGTACCCAGTATAGTATATATACGCGTAGTATATGAGGCGATTTGGGCGGGAAAAATAAAATCATTTATAATTTGAAGGCGATTTGGGCAGAAAATATAAAATCATTTATAATTTGAAGGTGAATTGGGCGGGAAAATCAAAATCATATGTAATTTGAGGTCGGCGAATTAAAATAAAGTTAGGTTCATGATTATCAACGATGGGCGAATTTACCCCAAAAAAACTTTCACCCCGTAAATTTTGGGCGAATGGGCCCTAGTGAAATGATCCAAAATTAGCCTTTTCAAAATTTTAAAAATCCTAAATAGAGCCAATTTACGATATTTCGCGCTTGTGCATAACCTTGCACTGCTATACCTTGGATCTATCCAAAGGTCTTCCATATGGTCTTCTAGCATGTCCCATATGAGTATTCGCCTTAGCATGACGCATTTTAGGTGTCTACAAATGCCCCTTTTGAGATGCGTTGTGATTTTGAACAACGTTGAGCAAAAAAAGACCTTCAAAAATGATGTTGTAGGTTGGATGATGATCATTAGTCTGATCAACATTAGATGCCCTGAGTCCAGCAAAAGTATGTGCATCCTCGAATCATTGCTTCCAACTAGGTGAAAGGCTTAAATTTGAAAAAGTTTGCACTTGTCATCAGATATTTGGATAGCATCAATGCCAAGTAGGCTTTCGTGCCTATCAATCCGAAAGGATGAGAGTTACAAAACTAACTATCATATTTACTATTTTATTTAAGCAAAGGGGTAAGCTTATGATAGTCTATGGCAATGATTCGCAAGGATGAACACAATTTTGACAAGATAAAGGGATCTACTGTTGAATTGATTATGATTTGATATTATGACTACCCCCTCAAACGACGAGTCGATGAGGGTAATGACAATTAAATGAAGCGATGAGGTTGCTTGACCACTATGAATGATCATTGCACAAATTAATATTTAGCATTTGAAAACTTGGAAAGGCATAATCAGCTATGATTACACCATTTAGAATAATTGCATATTCCTATCCCGTGGAGCGGTCTAGCCATGAAGGCCTTCTTAGAGAATTGACATGATAGCAATGTCTATTAGGCTTGTAGTGAATCATAATATCGATGATATGCTGAAAAGTGTCATAGGAGAATTACAATGAATATCTCATTCCTGTGGAGCAGTCTGGCTCTGTAGGCCTTCTTAGGGATTGAAATGAGACATAGCCATTCAAAAATGATGAATTTACCCCAAATGTCCTTATGGTAATTTACTCATATTTCCGGATTGCATGGATCTTAAGTTGTAGTCGCCAAGTGTATAGGGTAAATAACTGAATACGAGGTGCATTTAGCTTTTGATTTATTTGCTATTTTTTGTTAATTTTAATTTTTTGAATTATATGGTCTGATTAATATCCTTGATTTGAACTTTTGAGGCTTTCCACGATGGGAATTTGGAGCATTAAATACAGGTTGCTAACCACACTTATCATAAGAAGGTCAATTTATTAACCACGGATAACAACCATGGGCACAAAAACCTAATCCAGGGACCATGAATGTCAACTGCGAGCTGCATCAAATTTGAAAATTATAAAAGAATTTTTACTGTGTAAATTTTCATTATTTACCTGCATCTGCCAATAAAACTGAGAGCTCTGAGAGGTAAAAACTGCTTTTTGACATAGAACGCTACTGAAAAACCCAATACACTTCCCGTTTTCCACACTGATGGTAGATCAACTGAAAGCCTCAACCAGTGGAGGAGCCGGTGCTTCTAAGATAACTCACAAACTGAGACCTTGCATATCATATTGGATGTAAAATGAACCTCATTAATTAATTGATAAATGAACTACACTAAACCGTTGGTAACGAACTTCACTATAGTTAGGTTTTAGTGTAGGTTAGTTAGACGGGGGGTTAGATTTTAATTTTTAGGGGGTTTTTCTAGGAAGGGTAGACTCATGTAGGGTTTCTCTCCCTAGCCACGGGTCGTAGCTGCGAGCTCCAATTGGCAAATTCAGGGCTACAGCTGTCAGTCGTGACGGGATTCAAATCCCAGCGGTTAAATTTTTGACTATTGGGCCAACCACGATTTCGACCCGCTGTGCCCAAATTTTGCAATTTTTTTTTTATTTTTTGATTTTTATTGACTTTTTCTAGGCACTTAATGTCATTTATTACATTTTTTGAATGCTTTTATGATGTTTTTGAAATTGGTGATCATGATTTTATACGTTTTTTGATTTATTTTGACATTTTAGGATTATTTTTCATTGTTTTTCTTGTTTATTATTTTTGTTATCTCTCAAACTTTGACTAATAAAGCGAGCAAGACAAATCTCCTTTGTGACCTTCATGGTGATCTCACTAACGAAGAGCAAGAGTGGTTCATTGCAGTGGGGTTTGATTACATCTTGGACCTCCCCACCATCTGGATTGATCAGGAATACCTAAATGCTTTGGTCCGTTGCTAGGATGCGTGGACCAATACATTTCACCTACCAATGGGTGAGATGATTGTTACTATGGAGGATGTGTACCACATCTTTCGACTACCAATTTATGGTGAGCCCATCACGTCTTCTCCTACCACAACTAGGAGGGTTGTATTTGATTCCATCTTTGGCAGACGAAGTACAAAGGCTCGAGACCATAAATCCCATAGGGGCATCCACGTCAGAGAGTGTTTTGAGGCTCGATTCTTCTCACAACAGGAGGCTATGTTTATGATCCTAATTATTTAGATAGTACTCTCGAATTCTTTAGGCACAAGGTTCCCTCAGAACCTCCTGGCTTGGACCAGATAGGTGATGGTTAGTTTGACTCGAGATCCTCTCATTCTATCAAGGGGGAGCACCCTACTAGCACAACTCTACCATGAGATATCTCAGATTACACATCAAAGTAGAGTCGACATCAGCTACAACATCCTCCTCCAGGTTTGGGGATGGTAGCACATCCTGATCGAGCGCCCTATTGATTTATCCCTTTCGATCACTAACATCGATGATGAGAGTCAGTGTTACACCGCATGCTGTCCCTGGGAGAGAGGGATTTAAGAGTAGGTCTCATGCAGGAGACCTAGAGCATTGCATTGGAATATTCACACAACTTCATCCTCAGAATATATGGTGGCGACCATATATGGACTACCTAGCCTAGATAGAGGTGGACAGGTACCTACGATGAGCATGCAAAGATAGATGGATCATTGGTCGAAAGGCTAAAATTTGTGAGTACCACTTCTACTCTCATGTGCTGAGGCAATTTGGGATCTAGTAGGATGTCCTAGAGATGCCACACATCTATAGATGCCTGGTCTTCGATAGGGACTTGACATGGCTCTAGGTTACTCCATTGGGGGATGATGACAATGAATTTTAGGAGTCAGGTCAAGCAGACGTAGGCACTACTCCTAACTATGACCGCTGGTGGAAAAACTTCCAGTAGTATGGAGAGGATATTCTAGGCTAACCAGCTAGAGGATTCATAGCAGTGGGTGAAGATGTGGACCCTCATGGGCACTGGACCCGCCAGAGGACAAAGGGTGCATGGGGCACAGGGGCCCCTGTAGAGGAGGGCCCACAAGTGGAGGTAGAGGAGGGGGCGTTAGAGGAGGGTGAGGCACATATGAATAATGAGATTGGGTAGCTAAGAGCCCAGATTGCCAACCTCCAAAGCCAGGTTGGGAGACTGTAGACTCAGCTACCGCATAGGGATACTTCTATCCACACTCTAGAGGTGAAGCTAACATAGGGAGAGAGGCAATGGAAGGGATATGAGGAGGAGAGGATAACTCTCCATGCATAGGCTACCACTACAGGCACTCAGATCACATAGCTCACTGGCCAACAGGATGTGGTACAGGCACAACTAAGTGCCATGACTACTGAGAGGGACCTGATATCATAAAAGAAATTTGTGTTTGATGATTGCATTTGAAAATTTGATTGTTGCTATTTGGGAATTTTTGAGGTTTACCATGAGACTCAAACACCCTAGTTGACTGATAAAAATTTGTATACTAACCACACTAGACTTCTAAAACATAAGGTTTTCACTAGGATAGACCCTAACTATTCATTATCCCTATGTGTGCAAGTGAGTATATTTGATAAGGCACAAGCATACCCCGATGTTAGGCAGGATTATTTCAGCCCATTGCTAAGATCGAGGGTCCGCAAATGTCTTACCCAATCCTAGGTTTAGATTTTAGTTGGACTAGACCACTAGGCGATATAGGACACCTGAAGCTAGCTCTTCCACATTCAAACATTGGTCTGCACATAAGAAAAATGCTAATGCATCAGACATATCATCATGTGTAAGGTACAATAGTGCTGACAATTCCATGGATTCAAGCTCACCCCCTTCTTTTCTTCAAATTTTTAGGATACTTGCTCATATAAAGTGATAAAAATCATTGTTTATTTTTGTACTATAGTGATAAAAATCACTATTTATTTTGTAATATCCTTTTTTCTCTTGAGCAAGGGATTTGATACTGATTTTACTTTCTTTGTACAATTTTGATCTTCATTTGATTTGACTTTTTGGGATTTACATTTGATAATTTTCTTCAGAAACTTCCTTTGGGGATTTTACTTTGGGAAACTATTTATGGGATATCAAGTGAGAATATCGATCTTACGATATAAATATGGGATATCAATCTGTGATGTCGATCTATGATATCGATCTAGGGTATCAATATGGAGGATTAATCTAGGATATCACTCTGGGATATTGCTCATTTTAACGTAAGCAAGGTATTCTGGGTAGGGAATAAACTTATCCTTTTGCCAATTGCCAACATTTCCCATACCATCCGCACAAGAGGATAAGCAAGAATGAATCTTTTCACCTCATGATACTTGGTCCTGCTTTGTGGATTTCATCTTCACCTAGTCCATATTAGGATTGTTTAATTTGTTGATTAGTGATAGGATTATGATATGCTAAGGGCTATACTAACTAAACCTCAACTACAAAATCAAAGCAAGCTTTCTATCAACTCTTGAGAAGACCTCTAGGTATGGTTGAATGATCATAAACCCTAGCATATTCTTCATAGCAAAAATATGAGTTGTGTTGAAAAACACAATTTCTCACAAGGGTGATAAATGGATGAAAAAGATAGTGCATAGATGCATGATTGAAACAAAAATGTGGTGTTGTTTGTAATATTGTAAACACAATTTGTTCTAATGTAAAGGTGATGGATGAATATGCCTAATGCAATGCAAAGGTGAAATGCAATGCAACGATGCAAATGAAATACAAACATTTTTAATTTTTGATATTTTTCTAAATTTTTTATGGATTTTAACATTTTGGTTTGACCAAAGAGCTAACAGATGCCTTGGGAGCCTATTGGGGATTGATCAAGTGGTTTTGAGAAAACCCTTGGAGCCTTTTGGGATTGACCAAGCGATTTTGATAAACCCTTGGAGCCTTTTGGGATTGACCAAGCGGTTTTGAAAAAACCCTTGGAGCCTTTTGGGATTGACCAAGCGGTTTTGATAAAACCCTTAGAGCCTTTTGGGATTGAACAAGCGGTTTTGAGAAAACCCTTGGAGCCTTTTTTGGATGACCAAAGGGCTTACAGATGCCTTTGGAGCTTTTTCTGAGTGACCAAAGGGCTTACAGATGCCTTTGGAGCTTTTTCTAAGTGATCAAAGCACTTACAAATGCCTCTAGAGCTTCTTATGGTTCCTAGGCATAGAATGCTTTAAGGTGAAGGATATTGAGAAGTTTAGGCTCTTCAAATCCTCCAAGCAATGTCAAGTGATATGTCCAAGGTCCAATATTCTCCAATAATATAAGGACCCAACCAGTTAGCCATAAATTTGTCTTGCATTTTTGGTGGTAAATTAGAGTTTTGTTGGTTCTCTTTCAACACAAGATCACCAACCTCAAAGTCTCTTAGATGGACTTTGCTATTTTAAGCTCGTTTTAAGTGCTCTTGATAAATGCGAAGGTGCTCAAGGGCATTCACGTGATGTTCATCAAGTAGAATCAGTTGATCTAGGCAAGCTTGCCGTGTGGTGTCATCATCAATGAACTCTTTAATGTGATGCGCAACATTGGAATTTCCAACTCTAGGGGCATAATGGCATCAACACCATATACTAGTGAAAATAGAGTTGCCACAGTGGGTGTTCGAATACTAGTCCTGTAAGCCCATAATGCAAGGGGCAACTGGATATGCCAATCTATATGGTGCTCTTGTATCATATTTTTCAATATGGAGACCACTGTCTTATTTGAAGCTTCAACCTAACCGTTTGCTTGCGGATAATATGGAGTCATAAAATTGTGTTTTATTCTATACTTAGACATCAAAGCTCTCATAGTTTTATTTTTAAATGATGTTCCATTATCCGACACTATCTTGGATAGTATCCCAAAATGACTAATGATATTGGTGAGTATAAATTCAACAATACGTGCTCTAGTTGTCGTATTTAAGGGAATAGCCTCCACCCATTTAATGAAATACTTAGTAGCCATAATAATAAACGTATGCCAACCCAATGAAGAAGGAGAGATCTTACCTATGCTATCGAGTCCCTATTGAGAAAATGACTAAGCTACTTGAATGAGCTGTAAGACCTGTGATGGTAGGTGCGTAAGATTAGCATGATGCTGGTATTTAACATATTTTTTGACATACACATTGTAGTCCTTCTCCATAGTGGGCCAATAATAACCCATTCGAAGGATGCACTTGACAATAGCCATATCACTGAAATGGCCACTGCATGTACCATTGTGATATTCTAAAATTACCCAAGATGAATCTTGGGGCTCAAGACAATGAAGGAGAATTCCATCATAGCTTTTGCAATACAAGATGTTTGCTAACAAGACATACTTTGTTGTTTTTTGCTTGAATGTGCATTTTGCGGCACACGACAATACCTGAGGGATTATACCAAGTTTAAGGAAGTCATAGATCTGTGAAGTCTAGTTATAATAAGCGTCAGCCTCGACTGACAAGACAACATGCTCCCCCTATGGTTTTACTTTTACAAATACAGACTGGGAAACAACCATGTGGTGAATGGTAGTACCACTCCCTATAGGATCTTGTGAGATAAAATACCCCCAAGATGCTCTATTTAGAAAGTATTTGGCTTTGTAGAACCACTCATGGTTTGGTTCCACATGAATCATGTTGATTGACTCTTTGTTATCCAATGCTTCATGTTGCACAATAGAATGTGACAATGTTTTTACATGGATGGTAGTGAAATTGGAAAACGTATTTTGAGGGATTAGAGATCCCAAAGATGCCATTGTGTCTACAAATCTATTGGATGAACGAGGGATTACCTCGATGTCATACCATTCCAGTCGAGCTAGATATGTTTCAACAAGATCCTTGTAAGCTTTCAATACTAGACATCGACATTGAAATACTCCCTTAACTTGGTTCACAATGAGAAAGGAATCACCAAAGATATTTAGCCTTTTTATATTCATGGCAATCGCTATTTGGAGGCCCAAAATTAGGGTTTCGTATTCAGCATTTTTGTTAGTGGAAGGAAAGTCCAACTTGAAAGACAAGGGTATTGGAGCACCTTTTGGCGTGAACAACACTATTCCTACACCACCCCTTGCTCACACTTAGAACCATCGAAAAACAAGGTTATATTAGCTTTGTTGTCTAGTTCTTCAGGTTTGGGTGCTTCTGATAAGGCAAAGACTGTGTCATAAGGAAGCTCTATGGTGAGGGGCCTACTATTTTTGAGAGGCACCTCAGCCAGTTGATCTGCTATGACTTGTCCCTTAATGGACTTTTGGATTATGAATTCCAAATTGAATTATATCAATAACATGATCCACTTTGTAGTACGTGTGTTATGATATGTCTTACTCATCATATACTACAAAGGATTTTATTTGGATATGACATATGTCGTATGACTCAATATATAGTATCACAATTTATTTTTTGCAAACACTACTGCTAAACATAGCTTTTCCACATATGCATATCCAATCTCATAGGTCACCAAGGTTTGACTAGTATTATATATGACTTGTTCTTTGTCTTGCATGTTCTTTTGGAATAACATGATTCCTAGTGCAAAGTCGGTTGCTAATATATATAGTATAAATGACACATATGGCCTTGGTGGATCTAGCAATAGTGGCATCACCAGGTATTGCTTTATCTCAGCAAAGGCTGCTTGACAGTCCTTGTCCCAATTGAATGGAACCCCCTTGTGTAGCAGTGGATTCATGGATCAATATTTATCTAATAATTGAGTGATAAATCACTTTATGGATGCTACTTTGCCCTAAAGGCTTATTAATTCTTTGATGTTCATGGGAGGATGCATTTCCAAAATAGCCTTTATTTGTCGGGTCAAACTCGATGCCTTGTTTTGAAATGATGAACCCTAAGAGTTTTTTTGAAGTTACGCCAAACATGCACTTCTTAGAATTCAACCTGACATTGTGCTCTATCAGACGATCGAAGACCTTCCTTAAGACCTCCGTATGCTCAGAACGTAGTAATGAATTTTACAACAAGTCATCAATATAATCTTCTAAGATATTATGCATATAGTCATGAAAGATATATGTCATAGCCCACTGATATGTGGCACCAACATTTTTTATGCTGAATGGCATAAATTTATAGCAAAATGTTCCCCATGGTGTTATAAACATGGTTTTATGCTGGTCTTCAGGCTTAATCCAAATTTTATTATAACCAAAAAAACCATCCATTAAGGAAAGCATCTCATGACCTACAATTGCATCTACAAGAGCATCAATATTTGGAAATGTAAATGAATCCTTTGGTGTTGCCTTGTTCAGGTCTCTGAAATCCATACAAATACGGATCCTTCCATCAGGTTTTCCTATAGGTACCATATTGGATACCCATTCTGAATAGTCGATGGAGATTACAAACTCTACGTCCAACAAATTTTGCAACTCATCCTTAACCATTAAGGCTACTATTGGATGCATCTTATTTAGTTTTTTCTTGAATGACTTCTTTGATAGATCTAGCGAAAGGTTATGGGTAACCAATTTTGGATATAGACCTGACATATCCTTGTAATTCCAAGTAAAGAAAGCAGGCATCTCTCTCAGTAGAGAGATGAGGTTGGCATGCTCATCAGGAGTCAAAATTTCTCCAAATTTAACCTTCCTTGGATTGGTGGGATAATTACTAATGTCCACTTCGAAGGTTTCCTCTACTGACATATGGGATCCCTCCTCAAGCTGATGAGGCGTAGGGATCAAGTGGATGTCATCTGTTGGGTTTATAGGTTCCTCATTGGAAGCACCCTCAACATGATAGACATCATATGCATAGCCTGGAACAGAATGGAAAGGTTGCAACATTTATTTGTTAGGGAAGAAATATTTAGGCTCTAAAGGTGAATCAATGCGATCCCAATTGATAGCATCTACATTTAAATGCAACGGTTTGGATGGATCGGAGTGGTCATATCAATGGAGATCATGTTGATGAAATGTATTATATCTCTAGGACCACGTGTAAGTGACTCATCATTAACAAAACTACCATCCTTGAGATGTGGTTTGGGGGTATGGGGATATCCAGATCCAGTATGTGAATATACTATCAAATGGGATCACTAGGCTTGAGGAGCTCCATATATGTTGGTGGATCGAGAAACACCATATGATATATTATATTAAAATTCAGTGGTCTCCCTCTAAGAAGAGGATGAATATTAATCTCTGTGTGTAAATCCTCTACAGTGTAAGGTGCATTACGATAGCGTAAGTAGGGAGGTCCTAATTAGACTCTCTCTATCTCATTTTATTCATCACTATAATAATAGAGAACTTCACTACTACCATCTAGAATTAGGATATTTGGAAGATGGGGTCCCATGTACGCCCACACCCGATAACTGCTATCGCTCATGAAGGATTGATCATCTTTGATTATTGTTTCCTCTGACAATAGATGATGTAAATTACGAGGGCTGAGATAGGCCACCTCATTCTCATCCTCATATAGATCATTATTTAAGGACTCATTATCATCATTGCTCAGATATATGCAACTTGGTCACCTATATCGTATATGGATTCTATTGTATCCTCATCAAACTAATCTTCCTACTCAAAATTTATCACTAGGTTATCACTGTGAACTTGTATGCCTGTATCACTAACTGTCTCACAGATTTGTTGGCCCAATTTTCTCTTGGTAAATAATCTAGACCGACATCTATCAAGATATCCTCGTGATATGTCTCAGGTGGTGCTATGATGATGTAAGACACCATACAGTTATCCATCTAGAACGTAGAAGGATTAGGGTGATAAGGATTGAAGTCAACCTCACCCCCTAGACTAAGGTACATGTAGTCTAGAGATGCTGCAAGGAGTTAAGCCTGTCCTCTGCTATAAAATCCCAACTTGAACCTATCAGTAGGTAACTGATATTATGGTTCTATAGGCCTCTTACGCCTCTACTCGAATAGTCCAAGACTGTAACCATACCAATGGTAACGCTTAAAGTATTGCATGTCATAGTTAGGGTTAGATAGATAATGAATATTTACAAAAAATAGTTCATTATCATCCTCATCCATGGGCATGGGAGATGCAACTTGGCCTAACCCTCCATAGATAAAGTTGGTTTGGTTGGGTGGTACCCCCAATGCTTCCATTGTCCCTATGAGAAGGCAATGGGCTCGTGGTTGGCCCATGTCATGTGTAGTATCGATAATAGGTATAAATTTCATGTTCTACATAATGTATTCCCCTAACCTGGGATTAACCAAATGGATGGTCACCTACGATGCAGATGATCCTACTGAAGACACAGGTGAAGCAGGCTAAGGTGCCTCTTCGACTCTTCCTTGAACTTCCTCTACTTCCATAGGAGTAGGGGTTTCAATGATAACTGACTTGGGCTTTTGCTTTATCTTCTTTTCACCCACATTTTATTTCAACTTCCTATCATCCCATTGTATCGTGGATGCAGTCGATCTAATAGAAGTAGTTGTTGTGTGCTCCAATTTTTGGGATACGGACATTGCGGGTCTAGCACACACTTCTTTTATTATGCCTCTTGGATATTTAATTGGTTATGTTGGTCACACATCTAGGTGTGTTGAGGGGAGCACAAATTCCCCTAGAAAATTTGCTAGATTCATGTATTTAAAAGGTTCTTCATCCAAAGGCACCATGTGAACCTGTCCCTCATGAATGTATTTGATACACTGGTGGAAAATAGAAGGGATGAAATATATTTATCTGATCCAAGACCTACCCAGAAGTATATTATACTGCATAGCACCTTCGATTATGTGACACATCACCGAGATGGTATTTAGTCCTACCTGAATAGGTAAAACTATAGTACAGACAATCGAACATAATGCATCATTGAACGCTCTCAACGTAAAGATGGAAGGGATGATATGCATCTTGGGTAACTTCAAGTGAGTTAATTCCTTGGTAGTTATGATATTTATTTATGATCCTATGTTGATCAAAACCCACTTGAATGGTTTGTGATTCACACAAGCGATAATATGCAGCGACGGGTCTGCGATAACAGTGGAAACCATCTTGATTTCATGGTCATGAAATTGAATGACCGGTTATTGACACTGTTGCATGTATCCAACAAAGTGTGTAAATGCTTCAAGAACCTGAGGCTGCACCTCTATGGACCTTAAGATGTCCATGAGAATATCACTGTGCTTAGGAGACTTCTGAATAAGCTCATTTATCGGCAAATTTGCTAGAATTATCTGTAGGTTTTGAATCAACCTAATTATGATGGTCACCACTAGTCTAGTTGGTGGGCATAGCATATATTGGATTGGCCTTGGAGTAGGCACAACCTGGACCCTAATAGGCATTGGAGGTTTATTCAATCGTTCATACGTCATGTTCCTCGTGACAATGTTGACCATGCCAACGAACCTGTGGGTTGGAGGTTCAATGCTTGGTTGACCTGGCCAAAATTATTCCTTGGAACCTCGTGATTAGGTAAATAATTTTTGTAAATCCCCATATTTTGATTATCAGGCGCTTGCAAGTTGTCGATAATGAATCGTACCTCTCTCGATCATATTTTGCATAAGATTTTTGAAGGACCAACATACGTCAATTTTGTGGCCCTTTGTTCTATGGAATATACAATATTGATTGTCTTTATAGCCTTTAGGTTGATTAGGGTCTATCATCTTGTTCTCGGGTAAGTGTATAGCCTTCGCATCACATAAATAATGAAAAATTAAAATCAAAGACTCTAATAATTGAGTGAATACGTGAAGTGGATGTTGTTATTTATTTTTACCATTGTAATTGTTATTGTGTTGTTCGTACTACACAAGAGGAGGTTGGGCCTGATAATTTTGCTTTTGTTGCCCTCTTTCTCCCTTTTGAAGGTTTAAAACTACCTAGTTAACATGGGCTGGCTTGGCTTGATGTCTCTCAGTACTTTTCTTATGTCCATCCTTATTCCTTAGCTTCAAGTTACCCTCCTATAACTTGATGTCCTCAATTACCTTGGCTTGTGCCAAAGCCTATTCGAATGTCTAGTATTGCTGCAACTGTAGCATTAACGAAATATGTTTGACATAATTCTTTGTGAAAATTTACATTAATTCAGAGAACATTATGGATAATGGAAGCTTTGCCATCATACTCCTCCATCACTGTCCATAATCCATCACTGGATCATCAGCATGCTATGTTATAGCAGCCAGGTCGGATAATTTTACCTACTTCTTAACGCCAAAGGAGAAGCATTAAATAAATGCATCATTTAGTTGTTTGAAACTAGTGATGTTGTACCTCTTTATTTGATTGAACCACTCTCAAGCTGGTCCTGAGAGGGTCATGATGAAGGTGTGCAGGAGCAAGACATCATTGCTCTCAATTTGAAAGCACATATCTAGGAAACTAGTCACGTGCTCCTATCCATCTTCCTCCCCTTAAAACTTATCCATCCTAGGCATCTTGAAATGCCCAAAATATGCTAGAATAGGCACTAATGTGCATAGAAGTTCATTGTCCCTTGCTTCTCTATGGCTTGAACCTTCTCTGCTAAGGTATTTTAGGCTTCTGAGAAAAGAAACTCCTCCTCTTGATATTATCTTGGAGGTGGTTTTAGAGGTAGGTTCCTCCTCGGCCGAGATGGGGGACTAGGCTCACCCCCTACTCGAATTAGGATATTTTAGGATGCTCTTGGTCTAATTCATCTCCCACTTCATTCTCATACTACCTATGCTTATGTTGTTCAAACACTGGACGTTGATCTCTATGTTGAGTTGCAAGGCGAGTATGGGTGTCTATGTTCTCAAGGTGTAACTTGAGTTGTGAAGCCACTCGTCTATGGAAACATTCCCTGATCTCATTATGATGATGTAAACTGGTGCTATCCAGTCAATCCTATCTCTCTACATGCTCCTTATGATAAAGAATGCATTGTTCATGCATACATTGTTCATATATTTTTATTTGATGAAAATTTTCCTCTGAGTATTCTCATTTTTGAGGCACTCTTTCTCTGTATGAATATCCTCCAATTGATCTTGGAGAATCTTCCATATCTACTTTGAAATAATTCTATGAGCCCTATCAAGATGATCAGTCGTATGAGGTATCGAAGGGGTGCGCTCTATTCAAGAAACTTTATAAGTATGTCCTCCAATGGACTGATTTGCTACACTCTTGCCTCTGTTTGTAAATATGGCATTCGTGTCAGGTTGTCTCCTATACTCAGTGACTACAAGTAATTCAGGAGCACACATGTCTTGAGAATGCTTAGAGCACTCTCTAGGTTCTAGGGCAGTCCTAATTGTGCTTTTTCTACACACGGTCGTAGGATGAGAGGGTGCAGGTGTAGGCTTATATCCTAAATGCCCTAGGACCTATTCTAGATCATCCAATTGCTTTCTACACCATGAATCATGAGGTGGCATACCATTGGATCTGACTTTGGATATATCTATGGTAAACTTGGTATGTTCACCCCTATGGGGAGTTTGTGTGGGCCTATGCTCAAAAGAAACCATATTTACTTACCCTTGAATGGGCAGATCATAGAAATATCTATGCTCTAGAGGTGGAGGTCATGAGCCTCCCTTAGATACCTATTGAAGGGGTACCAATTTAGATTTATCGATGATTTATTCTTCAGTAGAACCCATGGACCCACACAAAATACGATCACGATAAATGCTACCATATATGGAACCCCCATGTTGGGAAGTCCCATGCTATGATCTGTGCCTAAAGGGATGTCTAATACTTCCTCTAATTGGGGTTTTCTCAATAGAATACCCTCATATAGAATTGTCCCCTTTAATGCTCGCTGAAGGATGTCTAGGAGGATTATGTAATTGAGGGCATCCTACATCATGTTGTGTACTAGGTGGAGCTTGAGCCTCAATCTCGGGTCTATACCCAGGTTGACCACTCTGTGTACACACCATTGTGTATCTTATGTCTAGATTTAACTTTTATTAGCACATAAATAATACAATGATGATTATCTCTTTTATAGTTTTAAAATGATTCCTAGACTGTTTGATGTGTTTTCAATTTGTTGTATCAGTAAAGTAAATCTTATCATGTTTTACAAAGCATTGATGATTTTATCAGTTTTTTAATGGCTTTCACCTATAAGCTCACATCTCGACAACCTGGCTATGAACTCCAGGTTGCATAATCCCCCCAAAGTTTAGCAATGAAATTCCACACCTGGGTAGGGAGCACAGGTCCTCCCAGATCCTCACCTATTTTTACCCAGTCAACGTCATACCCTCTGAAGAGAAGTACATGTAAATTTTCTAGGCTATGAAAGGTTCTTGGATTTGATATTGGTATAGGACATAGGGTACGTGGGATTTGGTCCAACAGATGGAAATCACCTCCACCGTCATTGAAGCCTTACTAGTGGTTGGATATGACTCCCAACTCACTAGCGTTTACTTTAAAAAGTGGTGTGTGTGTATTCTTTTTAATTTGCATAAAAGGAAAGATGCATAATACAACACTCACATGATCATTTTTTACATGATATGCATAAAAATAACGTTTGATATTTTAGAAACATGTATGATTAATCTACATAATATTTAGACAATGCATATTAATAATGATGTGACCTCTAATCAGAACTTAAGAAAGCAATACAACATACAAGGACACTTTAGCATGATGTATTCTAGTGCAAACTACAATCAGATGTCCATTGTTCCTAGCAGCGCCTAATGAAACCTTAGAATGAAAAACCTAGTGGACCTAATTTATTTCACCCTTTTTCAGTGTTTGTCCTACTTAGGTTACCATTTTATGCTTGCTGGAAAAAAATAGACAAAGAAAATAGGAAAGGAAAATGACAGTGAAACCTACCTCAGGTCCACATTTGATCAAGCTTTAAAATCTTGCTCTCTGATTGGTCTATTGCTGACCGCAACTCTGATGCACGGCTGCGACTGTTACCCATGCCTGTCAACCATGGGCTAAATTTTTAACCATGGTTGTCAGTCGTGGGGAGCACCTAACATTAAAAACACAAGCACAATCAGTTAATCATGGCTAGATATACATATTTCCACCATGATTGCCTACTATAACCACCAAAAATGGCTCACACCTAGGCTGACTATTGCAATTGACGAGAAATACACAAATAGGCATGCATAAATTAACAACAATAAATAAAGCAAATACAAGGAATCCTTTATTAATTTCAATGGAGTCAAATTACATATTCCTCCTTCTTAGGGATACCCATTTGATACATCAATTACAATAGTGTTTAATCCCTCTCAAGGGTAGGTGCAATCAAAATGCCCTTCTAGGGTGACACGAACTACTCTAGGGTGTCGATGACCCTCTTCTCCATGATTAGAGGTATTTGTTGTATTAAATGGCATGACCTTATTAATCCTGCATTCAAGAAACAAAAAGAAGCATGTTAAAAGCAAAGGCAGCCTCTCTTGATGAGGCCTTTAAAAGGTATTAGCATAAAAGATATCATGACTATCAATAATCAAGAAGATGCAAGAAAGATGCTAAAACTATGTAAAACATGAAAATATTGTCATAAAGCATGTAAGCTCAAGAACATCTAACTATCCAATAACCTAATTACAAGATGGAAAACATGAAGGCATGAAAAAGATCCATTAGAGTGTTAAATGCCATAATGAAAGCAACATGTATAAAAACTATAAATCTATTTGTCAAGGTCTCTAAATTTCTAATTAAACCAATAATAAAGCTAATATAACCTAACTAAATAATCTGCAAAATAAAAAATAAGGGAATCTCCCCTAATTTGCTCATTGCGGGTCTGATGCGTGGGTGGTACTGTTGACCGTGACTGAGATCCGCAGTGGAGCTCTGAGTAGGTTTGCCCTCCAAATCAGGGTTCTCTCTGATCCACCTTACCAAATTTATGGTCAAGGGTTGCCTCTATGTCCTCTGATAGGTTTGGCAATTGAATTGTTTAGATCATGCACCAATTACACATATTTACGTTTCTTGGATCTCTTAGGTTCCTAAGACCTCCATTGTAATTCGATCTCCAATTGGGAAGCAAAAGTGTCCCTCTCAATGCATCTAGGTGAGTATGCAATTTGATAGGGCTTCGCTGCTCAATTTATAAACTTCTCTTCATACCTATCCCCAATTCGAAGGGGGATCTTATAGCATTGGCCCAAGACTAGGGGTGGCTTCCTCATGAAGCCAAGATCAATATTGGGCAGTTGAGTTCGTTGGATGGAAGAATATAGAAACTTCCTCGCTCAAAATGCTCCAATCTGTAACCAATTGGTCGTTGCAACCAAATTTGGATCGAACGAAGGCTAACTAACTCTAAGTGCTGATCACAACTGATATGTGTAGTGAAAACTGCTAACTACGGGTGTCAGTAGTAGCTAGCCTTGACTAGGCAAAGGTACACAATTGAGTGGTAAAAACCACTACTATACCTTAGATCTGTCCAAAGGTCTTCCATATGGTATTCTAGCATGTCCCATATGAGTAGTTGCCTCGACATGACGCGTTTTAGGTATCTACATAAATTAACTAAAAATTTAAATTAATACTTTTACTAAAATATTGATTTCATCTTATGGCCTTATTTGTATGCAAATGACTAGATCCAAAAAAATAATGATTGCTTTAAAAAATGGTTCAAATTTGACCTATCAATGGCCACTTTATCATTGATGGACCTCGTACCAATGTTCATGTGCCACCCATAACTGAGCACGCATTGACGATCACTTAGAAGGTTTACCCATAAAGTCCACTCGCCATGTAGCCAACTATGGATCATACATTTTGCGTATGGTGAGGGAAGGAAAATGTCTTGGCCACTATTCATACCACCTCTCTAATGTACACCTTTAAAACTTGTTGTTAGTGTCACATCCTTGAATAATTCGTTGTCACACCACATGATGAAAAAAGTCTTCTGACAAAATATTCTCTATGTGTACTTCTCTAAAGCTCACCAAAAAATCATCATGGAATTGTGTTATAAAGAGTTGTTAGGAAGCATTGTGGCTAGACATGACACTCATAATTAAGAGTTAGTTTCCTTCAAATTTTAACTATACTTCCCCTATGGTTTCTTGCCTAATGTGTGTAAGGTAAAGTATGATGTGTTGCAAGGCTAATTCAATACATGCAAGATCTCTAATGGTATCTCATGGCTATTAGAGGAGCTACAATGCCTTAAGACCACACAATTAAGGAAGGATATCTAATACTTTAATGAATCTATTTGGTCACTATAGTCCAAGTTGGAGAGGCTCAAGAAAAAGAGGACAAAAAAGCCTCTAAGAATTGATTGTCATTAGTTAACATCTATTAATCAAAGTATCTAAGCATCAATTTTGCACAATTTCCAAGGTAATAATAACTTGTAAGGGTGATTCAAAATTTAAACATCATATTCATCGTGCAAATTGTGTGCCTTATAAACCTCAAAAAGTGAGTTGTGGTTAACATTGTAGCCTAGAGAGGTAGATGTTGTCTACCATCACATCCACATAAAAAAAATAGGCATGGATAAATACTGCCAAGATATGGCTTATATTTGTAGAATTACATGGGGACATAAAGGAGAACATATAAATTAGATTCATGAACATCAATTGCTAGAAAAATTGCACCAAAAATACACCAGTTTGAAGTAGGAAAGAGTTAGCCAAAATAATCCATTAATTTTCATGAGTTTTTAAGCTCAAGGACAATGAATGTATCTCCATTGAAGAATCTAATCTACTCATATTTATAGTAAAAATAGGCCAAGTCAACCTATATTCAAATAAGAGCACTAGAAAATGATATTTTAATTAAGGTGAAAACTCACCCTATGCAATTAGTCAATCCCTCACAAAAAATTCACAAAAAGCTTGCAGTCAAAAATCTTCAAAACAAAACTTAAATTGGTAGACCAAATTAGGATAAGTATATTGATACCATTGATGTGATTCCAAATATATTTGGCAAATATATTAGAATGTATGCTTAAATAAGCACAAAATGAAACAAATTTAATATTGATATCTCACGACATGATAAAGTTAGAGAGAAGGTAACTAAGAAACTATAAATAACTACTAACTTAACAATCTATCTTGAGGATACTTAACAAAATAATAACTAGGAAGCTTCTCATGTGAAGATTTATTTAAACATAACAATAACAATCCTAAGATAAATAATAACAATCCTAGGACATAACATCAAAATACAATAAGTTAACAATCCTAGATAAAATATTAAGTGATGTCCTCATCATTTATTTAATTCTATTACCAGTTAAAGTGATGTTCCTATTATTGTTAAGAAATACTATAGTTGGAAAACATGGAAAAATTACAACTTAGTAAAAGCTCATCACTTTAGTTTTAAAGAATTTCTTAGAAACTCGAGAAACCTTGGAAAAACTTTGTGAAAAAATCAATGAAAATAATTTAATTTAAAAATACATTTAAAACAAAAAATTGTAGAGTGAAAATTTTGATTTTCTATTGTTAGATTTTCATAAAAAATAGTTTGATTAAAACTCTTGACCATCAAAAGGAATAAAATACAACATACAAAATTTCTTAACGAGTTGTGCATTTTGATTATTCTATATTTTATCCCATGTGATCAAGTTGTAAAATTCTTGACAAATTCTCAACAAGCCAAAGTTTTTGTGAGAAAATTATAAACTCACAAGAAATCAGAGAGTTTTATATCATTTATTAGTACATCTATTACATTAACTACAACAATAAACTACTAAATGTAGATTATAGGTAAATATTAGTAGCCTAAAGTTGTGTGAGAATTATACCCTTTTATATATGAATATTATTAATTCATATCTCAATGAGTCACTTAACATTCACGAGCACCTATGGTTATTTAGTTAGAGTATTAAGGTTGTACGACACTACAATACTTTCTTGATATGCTATTGTGATACTGGACTCCATGCCCAATAATTTCATTTTCTTCCCTTTTTTCATACTACCGTCTTGCCCATATTAATAGATATACTTGACACATAACTTTGAAATGCCTAATGAAAAATTTCTATTTGGTTCATTTATTCATTGTTACACATATGACCTCCACCTATGTTTTACCTTTTACATTAGGGTGCTTGATACAAGCATATTGATAGCATTGTGTAAATACCAACTAGGAGGGCATCATATTTTGCACAAGATTGGATACACTTATTATTATCATCTATTTCACTTTATTCAAAATTCATTTGTATCCTCCTATGGTTGGTGTACATCATCTCAATTATATATCATCTTGAAATTAGTTCTTTTTTGTTTTGGTAGCCTCCTAGTTTTTGGGCCTACAATCAAACTCTTATCTCTTAAGTTATAGCTTGCAAGATTTTCTCAAACATAACCACGTAAAAATCATGAACAAATAGTTCAATTCTTTGGTAACACTCCAAGAGGATCAAAGGCCTCAAAATAGAGATACATATTGATTTTAGGACTATTAGGATCAAGAAAATCCTACTAGTTATGGATAATCATTGTTCCTTCTAAACGATGAGCTTGATCTTGATTTTTAATATGAATCTTGGTTATAAGTTTTTGCTACAGTCAATAAGAGTGAAGTTTTAAATAAAATATCAAAAGACTATTTTTCTCATTATCCAAAAAAAATTCCTTATTTTTAAAGTTGATTATATGAGATTGAAACAAACCCTATCCACATTACATCATCATCACATAGTGTACATTGTTGCCAAACATCACTATGTGATTTATTGATTTACCATCACAATAAACTAATATTGTAAAATAAAAAAAGCATGATACAATCCATAAAAATAATAATAAACTAATATTGTAAAATAGGAAAAGCATAATACAACCCATAAAAATAATAAAAAGAGCTTCTTTATAAAAATCTTTTAATAAATCCTTTTTCTTATACACCAACTAGAAAGGACAATAATTCAAAATTTTTAATAGAAATTCAATATGGTCCATTCAAATTACTTTTAAAACTATGATATTACAATAAACAATCTTAAAGTGAGTGTCCATTAGGATGAAAAGTCTTATCAATATTATATTATAATCATATAATATTATAACAATTATAACAATTTGAAAATAATGTATATATTATTTTACAAAATTTTAATCTAAGTTACGGTTTTAATTGATTATATAAAATTAAAATGAGTCCACCCATAATAATATTATAATAACTTCATGCTTATCCACATATCACTTCACATAAAAAATTCCATAAGATTCTCCATGTTAAAAGTAAAATAAATTGAACTCATTTCATATAATTCCATAAACCACATATATGCCTATATCGTTGTACTCTGAGACAAGTTTTAAATTGGTACTTTAAAAATTCATTTTAACTAAACTTTATCCCACGATGCCTTTGGATTAATTATGTGGATTATACCTAATCCTTGAATGCTGTTGTGGTTGGCGCCCACTTACTTTGTCTTCTTATCGTTGGATTACGTACTGAAGAAAGCAAAACATAACTGACGGTCTCCAAGATGGAATCTCTTTAAGTAGTTGAAAAAATCTTAGAAAAACTAGCATTAAGTCTCAACCAAAAAGAGATTTACATCTTAAATAATTACAGGAGGATGCCATGTATATAGATTGCCTTGAATTTTGGTCTGAAAGTCACAATTATCTTTTCGCGGAGATTTTCTGAAGATGAGATACCTTCTGAGGAATATTTTGCCCCTGGGAACGAGGTTTTGGGTAGTGTATTCTGGATCATGCCGGGTATATGAATTTCTTGATACTTATTTTGATCTTCCACGTTCAGTTCATGAATTTTTTGGTATAGTACGACTCGGTTCTCTATCTGAAGTGGAAACTGAGACTATCATGTTGTGGTTCGCTCACATGATGTTGTAAGTTTAGATCATTATTCTTACATGAAATTTAAACAAGTTAATAAGATTTTAGCTTAAATATCTTTTTCAATTCTCTAAACTTATGGCGTTTGATATAAGCTTAGATTATTAGGACAGATAATTTGGATGTTGTATCTATAGTCGCCTGTAAATGTGTGTATAAATATATTATTCCCCCTGCACATACAATGTGATACTTCACTGTCCTTCTACAGCTGTAAAAGATTTTGGAGTAAAGAGATTTTCAGGGAGTTATCTTGTCTATATTGTTAAATATGTGTGGTTTTATGTCTTGCTTTACATATTGTTCCTGAAGTTTTTTTTTCCTAACTATTTATTTTGATGACTGGATGTAAACCTCCTCTTCTTACTTGGCAAAGGTTGTTTTCTGGACAGTATCATTTCTGAATGTTTGTTTTTCCAAAAAAATTGCAGTCATTAAGATTTTATGTGAATCTTACATGGTATTTGAATTCATGTCAAAATGCTTTGTATCTTATATATTGTTACTCTACAGTACCACTATTGATATTTATATTCAAATACCTTGCAGTAAATGACTATACAACAAACTAAAACAAGTATAAATGAATGAGAATAGGTCCTTTCTATGACCAAAGATGTTTTTTCAGTGCAAGGGATTCAAGCTCACGAGAAAAAAAACACATTGTTGTCCCTACGTGTGCAAAAATCTGAACAAATCATAACTTAACCAATAATTGGCCTTTTGTTCATAGAAAGAAGAGTCTGCTATCGCTAGGGGAAAAATATGCTAATGGCTATGGGAAAGCAACCTTTATTGTTTCCTCTATAAAAGCACTTGGTTTCTATTAAAGACATCTGAAATATTTGTATGCCCACACGGAATCCTAGACCATAATAGGAATTCCAAAACACATCATGATATCTTTATAAAATAAAAATATCATCAATTGCATTTATTTATTTATTTTTTAAATTGTAGACTTTTAAGATAGAGACTAAGGTTATCAATGACATCTTGGTTCAATGGTTGGTTGGTACATATGGATGATGTAACCCATATTAAAGTTTAAATTTTGGCGGTACCCAAATAGGTTATACTGTTATATAACTCAATCTGAGTTAATGTAAAAAAGAAAGGACAACCCTTTCAAAAACCTTAGAAAAAATAAACTAAGGTTTAAATCTTGTCTTAGTGTCCATGTATTACTCTATTATTACTTGGTTGGTATATAAGCTGTTATGTTATGGATGTAGATTTTATTTCAATTCTATATAGGAAATGGAAGAAGTATAGACTTTTGGAGGGAACCCTAGCTAAAATATCATTCGCTAATGGAATACCTCATCTTAATCACCATCAAACCCACTATAGACCACATTTTTAGTGATAAGGTATGCAACTTCATTGATTCCTCTAGCTAGAAAAATGTGTGAAAAATCTGAAACGTTACAACTCGTTCCTTAAGTTTAATTTCAATAACTCCACACTTACAGTATAAAGGCGGAATAAGAAAACACAATAAAAATTTAAATAAAACAAATCGGATATAAATCGCCACTCAGGGAGGGCACGTCCCCGCCGTGAAGGCAATTGCGAAATGCAGTGATCGAAAATATAAAAAAGATGATTTTAATTTGAATAATCTAACTACTATATATATGAAATATTTTACTCTTGGATACCTAGCCGACGGCTAGGTTTGGTGTGTAACATGACTCCCCTCCTCGGAAAGCTTTGTCCTCAAAGCTGGAAATGTCTGGAAAATACTTTCAGGTTCCCATGTGGCATCCTCCTCTGGTAAATCTTGCCATTTGATGAGAAATTCTTGAATCTGACGTGATCTCAGTCTTCGTATTCTGTGTTGTAGTATATCTTCAGGTTGGAGATGTATGCGACCTTCCTCATCGAGCACTGGTAATTCGGATTGACTTTGCACTTTTTGACCAATTACTTTTTTGAGACATGAAACATGAAATACCGGGTGTATTCGTGATGATGTAGGTAGCTCTAATTGATAGGCTACTTCTCCAATGCGACGCACAATTTTGTAGGGACCATAGAATCGTGGAGCCAACTTTTGGCTGGACTTTATCCTTAACGATGATTGTTTGTAAGGTTGCAACCTTAGGAAAACCCAATCACCTATATTAAAAGTTCTCTCTGATCGGTGCAAGTCTTGTTGTTGTTTCATACGATTTTGTGCTTGGACTAAATTCTCTTTGAGGATGGTGAGTGTAGACTGCCTTTGTTGGAACCAATCATCCACTTTGGCTACTTTGGATGATCCTTGTACGTAATCTGCGACGGTTGGAGGCTTGGTGCCATACAATGCTTCAAATGGAGACATCTTAATGGAGTAATGGTAAGAAGTGTTGTACCACCATTCTGCCAATGCTAACCACTGGCTCCATTGGTATTGTTTATCTTGAGCGAAACATCTTAAGTACGTGCCCAAACATTTGTTAACTACTTCGTTTGACCATCTCGTCCGTGGATGGTAGGTTGAGGACATGTTCAATTTGGTACCACTAAGTCGAAATAATTCCCGCCAAAAGTTACTAGTGAAGATGGGGTCTCTATCGCTTACAATATTTTTTGGCATACCATGTAATTTGAAAATTGAATCCATAAATACCTTTGCCACCTTGCTTGCTGAAAATGGATGTTGTAAAGCCTGGAAGTGAGCGTATTTGGATAACCGGTCTACGACTACGAAGATTACTGTCCTGCCTTCTGACTTTGGAAGACCTTCAATAAAATCCATGGATATATGTTCCCACTGTCGTTCAGGGATGGGTAATGGTTGTAACAACCCTGGTGATTTGACTGTTTCTCCTTTATTGCGTTGGCAAACTTCGCATTCTGCTACCCATTGTTTGACTTCGGCTTTTAATCCTTTCCAACAAAATGATTGTTTGACCCTTAAATATGTTTTCAAAAATCCTGAATGTCCTGCTGATGGAGAAGCGTGCGATTCGTCTAGGATCTTCGATTTGAGTTCTGAATTGTGTGGAATGTAAATGCGGTTCTTCTTCCGGAGGATTTTATCTTCATAAGAGAACAAAGGGTGTTTAGAGGACCCTATAGATAAGTCTTGAAGTATCTGAGCAGTTTCGCTATTGGACAACCATTCATCTTGTAGTTGATTCACCCATTGGGAGCAAGGTCCTGAAATAGCGTTAATGACCACTTCATCTTCATATTTCCTGGACAGCGCATCAGCGGCTATATTTTCCTTCCCTTTCTTGTATTCGATAACAAAATCATAGCCCAATAGTTTTGTTAACCACTTATTTTGTTTCGGATATGAAAACCTTTGCTCAAGAAAATGTTTGAGACTACTATGATCTGTTTTTATAATGAAGCGGCTACTGATTAGGTAGTGTCTCCATTTTTCTACTGCATGAAGAATAGCCAACATTTCTTTTTCGTATGTTGATCTTCCCAAATTTTTCCCGGAGAGTCGTTTACTTTCAAATGCCAACGGATGACCTTCTTGCATTAATATAGCCCCAATTCCCGTTCCTGATGCATCACACTCGATAATAAATGGTTTGTGAAAATTGGGAGTTGCTAATACTGGAGTTGTACACATGGCCTTTTTAAGAGCTTCGAAGGCTTGAGTGGCCTCTTCCGACCAACGAAAAGCATCCTTCTTTGTGAGGATTGTGAGAGGTGCTGCAATCTTACCATAATTTCGTACAAACTTGCGATAGTAGCCCGTGAGACCCAAAAAACCATGAAGTTTCTTGATGGTTTTAGGTAAGGGCCACTCTTGAATTGCCTTAATCTTATTGGGATCGACTTTGACACCCTCGTGTGAAACTATATGACCAAGATACTCGACTTCTTGGACACCAAATGAACATTTGGAACGTTTGACAAATAGCTTTTCTCTGTGTAAAATGTGAAGGGCTTTATCCACATGATGTAAATGGTCCGTCCATGTTTTGTCTGTATATGAGAATATCATCAAAAAAAACTAACACAAACTTACGGAGGAGTGGACGAAACACTTGGTTCATGAGACTTTGGAATGTGGATGGTGCATTGGTGAGACCAAAAGGCATGACCAAAAATTCGTAATGACCTTCATGAGTACGAAAAGCAGTTTTAGGAATATCTTCTTCTCTGACACGGATTTGGTGAAATCCGGAGCGAAGATCTAATTTTGTAAAAAATTTTGCACCATGCAACTCATCTAGTAGGTCATCTATGACAGGGATAGGAAATTTGTCCTTGATAGTGAGTTTATTGAGAGAACGAAAGTCAGGACACATACGCCAAGAGTTATCTTTTCGTCTAGCCAGAACTACAGGTGAGGAATAAGGACTAGTGCTGTGACGAATGACTCCATGATCTAGCAGATCCTGAATGATCTGTTCGATTTTTGTCTTTTGTGGTTGAGGATAGCGGTAAGGACGATTGTTAGGTGGGACACTCCCTGGAATCAAATGGATGGCATGGTCATGAGATCGTTTAGGTGGTAATCCTTTAGGTTCTTGGAAAACCTCTTCGTAATGTGTTATGATGTCTTGTAACTCGGGAGCAGTAATATCCGAAGTTGCTCGAGATTGTTTTTCCAAACAATTAATTTGAGCTATAAATCCATATCCACCCTTTTTTAACATCTTCTCCATACTATGAGAGCTCACCATTTGTGATGGAGGAGTAGTAATGCCTTGTAAGCGAATGACTCGTCCGTTTTCCTTCCATTCCACAAATAATTTTTTGAAGTTGAAGCTAACCGTGTCTAATGTTTCCAACCATTCAACTCCCAAAATGACATCAGAGTTCCCCAAATTCATGACGAAAAGGGATCCAAACCAGGTATAAGTTCCCATTTTTATGGAAACTTGAGATGTGCGACCAACACATTGCGCGTTCACCCCGTTGGCCACTAGAACCTCGAATTTGTCTTTGTTGGAAGAGTTAATGAATAAATTCAAAGCTTTTGTTGTTTTGATGTCGATAAAATTGTGGGTACTCGCTAGAATCAATTAGCACATTCACCTTTTTTTGGCGGAGAAATCCTGGTACCTTGATGGTATGGTGGGCGGTTAAACCCATGAGGGCATGCACGGAGATCGCCATTGTATCCTCTTCTTTTTCTTCTAGAGTACTTGGTAGTTCTTCTGGCATAGGTTCTTCTGGGTGGTAAGGTTCTTCCTTCTTCTCCTTCATATTGATCGCCTTCAATATGAAAGTTTTGTTTTTGGGCACATGCTTGTTCCTTGGGGTGATGAGTGCGACATTTATAGCAAAAGTATCTTGATGGTTGATCATTTCTATGAAAGGAATTGTTGCGATACGAAGGACGACTATAAGTTTCACGTCGTGCATACAACTGATTTCTCTTCTCGGCCAGCTTAGCTATTCTTATACAATCGTTCAGCAAGGTTGGATTGTGCATGTCTACCTCCACTCGAATATTTTCTTTCAATCCATTGCAAAAAGCTCCTACCACTGTGTCGGGACTGAGGTCTAAAGTATATGGTAGTAAACTGGTGAACTCCGAAACGAATTCGCTAACCGATCCTTCTTGTTTAAGAGATAACAGTCTTACTATGTATGACGATGTAGCTCCTTCATCAAATCTTTCTAAAAAAGAGGTAGTGAATTTTCTCCAGTTAATAGTAGCTCCTTTCTCTCGTTTAAGCCATACGAACCATTGGTAGGCCTCAGTGCCTAATTTTGATGCAGCGAAAGGGACTTTATCAATTTCCTTAATTTGATATAAGTCGAGAATGCCTTCCATTTTGGCTATCCAACCACGAGGATCATGACCCTCAAAAGTGGGCATATCAACGCGTGGAAAATTATTAGGGCCTCTCGGTTGGTGATAACCCGTATCCCTTTCTTGATTTTGGTTATACCGCTGTCTATGATAGCGATCCCTGTAATTATCCGAATCGCCTCTTTGTTGTTCCCAATCATCATCTTGATCGACATTTTCTTCATTCCTTTGGGCATGGGAGTGATTTTGGGGATTAGTATTGGGATTAAGCTGGTTTTGTGCTCGCACTAGGGTTTTGAGATTGAGACTAATTTCGTTCATACCCTCTAGTAAGAGTCGAAGAGATTCATCGTTGGAAACGACTGAGTTACTTGAGTTTCCTTGTGTGATGTTTTCGTGAGTTGGGGAAGGGTTAGTAGCCATAGGGTCTACCAGTGGATGATGTGGATTATAACTGCCAATTTTGAAAGGAGAAGGAGAATTTTTTGTACCTGGGCTTCGATTAGGTCTTCTTGCGTTGTTATTGGTCATCTTCGAGCTTGATAATCGATCGTCAGATCCTTTGATCCACCTTTTGCTCATGCACTTGTTAACATAACCTGCTTAGGAACTTTTGAACTTTGACTGCTGCAAAATGTGATGGAATTTTAGCCAAAAATTTGGTTTTCGCTTCAACTGTCACTCCAACTGCGACACGGATTTGAATTTGGATTTGGGCTCCTTCTTGACTGCAATTTTTGACAGCTTTTGACAATTTTTGACAACTTTTCTTGACTGCAATTTTTGACAACTTTTCTTGACTGCAAATTTAAGACACGACACCGGACTAACCACTAACCACGGACTGCCCGAAGATGACGGACAACGAAACATGAGACACGAAGCGGACATGGACACGAGGACACAAAACGTGAGACACGAAGCGGACATGGACACGATGACACGACAGCTGGAAGACACGACACGCGAGCTAAGACCAAACGACACGCGAGACACGAGCGGGACGGAAGACCAAATGACACGTGAACGGAGCGAAAGACCCGACAGCTGGAAGACACGACACGTGAACGGAGTGAAAGACCAAACAACATGCAAGTGGGATGGAAGACCAAACGACACGTGAACAAAGCGAAATGAAAGACCAAATGACACACGACAATGACAGCTAGCAACTGGAAAGACGACAACCGTAAATCGACAAGAATACTATGCACGGAGGAACACCAACGTGTGACCGAAGTCACACCATAGAAGGTGTGACTTGTGCCCTTTAAACCTTTAAACCAACGTAATACACTGAATGTGGGATAAAAATTTAAGCCCAACGCCACGAAAAAATCTTAGCTGACGTCAGCAATCGAATTTAATCAAACTACCTTAGTCTTTCCCGTTTAATTGAATATTTCATGAATTATAATTGGACGACGCTGCTTGCGAATGGCTGTGATGGACTGTGTGCAGTTTTACGTCCTGGCGTTCGGATTTTGACCGTGAAGGAAGGATTTGAAACCTTGGATGCCGTTGCTGTAGTTTTGGGACAAGAACTGGAACAAACGGTGACGAAAAAATTGAAACCAACCGCCTGTAATTGCCGCCGTAAGGTTTACTTGTATACGCTGGTAAACTCCACCAATCTGTAACTGGCTATTGCTGCGCGGCCGAATAGTGTACAATATTTGCTGCGTTGTGAGACCGAGGATCCCCTGAATCGTCTAGACTGATACCACTTGAAATGTTACAACTCGTTCCTTAAGTTTAATTTCAATAACTCCACACTTACAGTATAAATGCGGAATAAGAAAACACAGTAAAACTTTAAATAAAACGAATCGGATATAAATCGCCACTCAGGGAGGGCACGTCCCCGCCATGAAGGCAATTGCGAAATGCAGTGATCGGAAATATAAAAAAGATGATTTTAATTTGAATAATCTAACTACTATATATATGAAATATTTTACTCTTGGATACCTAGCCGACGACTAGGTTTGGTGTGTAACAAAATCTTTCCTTCTAGATATATGAATGAGAAACAGGTCCAAGCAATAAGAACCCTCTCCAATCTTCTTAAAACTTATGTTATTCCTAGTTCAAATGATGTTGAGTATCTCATTTGAAAAGCCACTAAGGATGGGCAATTCAAAGTCAAGTTTTCTTATTTCTTAGCTGAGGGTTTTAGAGAGAAATGGTTTCCTGTCAATCTCATTTGGCTCAAACATATTATCCCTAAGATTAGTTTTTTCTTCTGGCTTGTTGTTCAAGATAAAATTCTTACCATTAAAATTTTTTTGACTAGAGGAATGGTCATTCTCAACCACTGTTATCTTTATCTTTCCAACCTAGAATCATCCCACCACCTCTTTCTTGAATGCCCCTTTTCCTTAAAGGTCCTCCATTCTATTTTCAAAGTTTTTAGTATTTCCTGGACCCATCCCAAATCTATTTTAGATCTTTGTATCTAGTGGCCCAATCCTTTTGCGGGTTGCGTGTCAAGTATCTCTAGGCCTTCTACCTTCCTTACTATCTCTGGAAAATTTGGATTGAGATAAATTCTTGAGCCTTTCCTAATGCTTACAAGGACCCTCTCTTAGTAATCGAGTGCTTGTTGTTGTTGTTGAAAATTCTAAATGGTCCCTTCTTTGTTGGATGTGTCTCATCCTTTGCCGAGGAAGTATTGTACGGTAGGTACGAAAGGGTAAGAGGAGGGAGCTCCTGCGGAAGGGGGGTCCTGGGCTTTGGTAGCCCCCCGGCTACGTCGAAGGCGTATGTTCGACGTGAAGCACCGATGATTTTTCCTCTTTTTTTGGAGCGATTTTTGGGATTCCCATGGTTGGTGGGTGGTTGGTGGGTGTGGGTGGTTTAGCCCACGGTGTTGTGCCCATTGTATTCTAATACCACATAGTGGTTTAGGGTTGTAAGAGTTTCCTTTATATTTTATTGTAATGTCCCATTTTTGGGCAAGAAAGAGAATAATAATATCAAGGAGGAGTGGCTCTTGTTTTGTTGGAGTAGCCCACATCGGGTGAACCAGGGTAAATCTCGTGTGTCATATGTGCATTGTGTGGTGTCATTTCTTCTAAGTTGTTTATTTCTGCTTTATTTCTGGAATAAGTTTTATGTAGATCTCTTCATTTGGTATCAGAGCCAAGTTGTTAGCCATAGGGGGACGCCTTTATTGCTAGGGTTTCATTTCATCTGAAGAGTTTCTAGGGTTTCTAGGAGTTAGAGAAAACCTATTTCGGAGTGTGAGGTTTTTTGTAGAAGGAGCTTGAAGGAAAATGATGGGAAATCATTCAAGGATAGAGATCGAGAAATTTGACGGTAAAATTTTTGAGCTATGGAAGTTAAATATGGAAGATATGCTCGTGGACAGAGATCAGTGGGCTGCTATTTCGGAAAAAACAAAACCTACGGGTACATCAGATGAAGATTGGGAAAAGATGAATCGAAAAGCAAGGAGTCTGATTCGATTGTGTCTTGCAGATTTAGTCCTAATCAATGTTTCTGGAGAAGCTACAACAAAGGATCTCTGGGAGAAGTTAGGGGCTCTATATCAATCTAAGTCCCTGGTGAACAAATTATTCCTCCAGAAGAAACTGTACAATCTCAGGATGAGTGAAGGAGATTCAGTTGCAGATCATCTGAATTCATTCAATACAGTGGTAAGTCAACTTACATCTGTTGATATTAAGTTAAGTGAGGAAGATAAATGTATTACTTTGCTATGCTCTTTACCAGATTCATGGGATAACCTAGTGGTAGCAATTGGTAGTACAACTTCATCCACATTGAAGTTTGAGGATATTGTGGCATCTCTAATATCAGAGGATATGAGGAGAAAAGCCATGGAGGGCACTTCAAAGGATGCCCTAACAGTGAGAGGGCGTGCCAAGGAAAAGGATAAAACAAGATCTGGTGATAGATCTAAGTCTAGAGGTAGATCCAAGTCTCGTGGAAAGTTTGAGAGAAAGTGTTGGAAGTGTGGCAAGCCTGGTCACATGAAGAAGGACTGCAGATCAAAGAATGTTGATTCTGGAAAGAGGTCTGATGAATCCACTTCCATAGAGACACATAAATCTACTGATGAAGGAGGGGATGTATATCTGGCATCCTGCTCCACACGATCAGATAAAAATGATTGGTTGATCGATATTGGTGCCTCTTTTCATATGACTCCTCACAGGGGGTGGTTCAGTGAATATGAAAGATATGATGGAGGGGAGGTACTATTGGGAGATGATTCACCACTTAGAATCATTGGTCATGGAAGGGTGAAAATTTTGTTGCAGGATGGTAGGGTTAAAACCCTCCCAGGTGTGATGCATATTTTGGGCCTTGCTAGAAATTTAATTTTTGTAAGCAAAATGGCTGATGCAGTAGTAAATGTCAATTTTAGTAAGGATTCATGCAAAATGGTTCGTGGATCTATGGTGTTAGCAAGAGGAGTTCGGATTGGAACTTTGTATAAGTTATTGGGAAGCACTATGATAAATGAGTGCAATAGCTCAACTGTTCCTGAGGCTGAATCAGATAAAATCTCTACACTCTGGCATCAAAGAATGGGACATATTGGAGAAAAGGGATTGCGTACCCTGCACACAAAAGGTATGGTTCATGGTATCCCTGATTGCTCAATGGTTTTTGATTTCTGTGAACACTGTATTTATGGCAAACAAAATCGTGTGAGTTTCCCATCTGGTGCTGCTAGATCAAGAGGGGTATTAAATTTGATTCATAGTGATATATTTGGTCCTGTTCCTATACCATCCCTTGGAAAGTCATGATACTATGCTTCTTTTGTCGATGATTTTTCAAGATATGCATGGATTTATTTTCTTAAGAGTAAATATGAAGTGTTTGATAAGTTTAGAGAATTTAAAGCACTTGTTGAAAATCAATCCGGGAAAAATATTAAGGTGTTGAGGTCTGATAATGGAGGAGAGTATTGTTCAAATAAATTTGAGGATTTTTGTAAGCAATGTGGTATTGCAAGACAGAAGACTACTCCATATACACCCCAACAGAATGGAGTTGTTGAGAGATTGAACAGATCACTCATGGAAAAGGCTAGAAGTATGCTCAGTGGTGCAGGTTTGGCACAGGAATTCTGGGCTGAGGTAGTGAGTGCGGCATGCTACTTGTGAAATCGATCTCCTACATCAGCATTGTCGGATCAAACTCCATTTGAAGCATTGTTTGGTAAGAAACCCTCTCTCTCACATCTTAGAGTTTTTGGTTGTGATGCATACATGCATATTCCAAAGGAGAAAAGAAGTAAGCTTGATAATAAGGTTGTTAAATGTATCTTTATTGGTTATAAATATGGTGTTAAAGGATATAAACTTTGGAATCCAAAAACTAAAAGTACAGTCTACAGTAGAGATGTGGTGTTTAGGGAAATGAAAAGTGATCACAGGAAGGAAGTAACAGAAGAAGAACCTGAAAAGGTCCAATTTGATCTCATGGAAGAAGATCACACAGAAGAGGATCTGGAAGAGGAACAGACAGATGAGGATCTGGATGAGGATGAACAAGAGGTTCATACACCTGTGGTAAGGAGATCAACACGGGAAAGAAGGCAACCTGAAAGGTACAGTCCATCTGCTTTTCCTACTTCTTTTGTATTATCTATTACTGATGAAGATCCTAGAACAGTTAGAGAAGTTGTTAATTCTAAAGAGGTAAACTGTTGGGAAGAGGCCATGGATGAGGAAATGATGGCCCTGAAAAATAACAGAACATGGGATTTAGTGAAATTACCTGGTGGAAGAAAAGCAATAGGTTGCAAATGGATTTTCAAGAAGAAGCAGAATGTTGAAGGTAAAGTGGAGAAATACAAAGCCCGCCTAGTTGCTAAAGGTTATTCTCAGGTAGAGGGAATTGATTATGGTGAAGTATTTTCTCCTGTTGCAAAGCTAACCTCAATTAGATTTCTGTTATCTGTGGTTGTTGCTTTTGATCTTGAAATAGAGCAAATGGATGTAAAAACTGCATTCCTTCATGGAGATTTGGAGGAAGAAATCTATATGAGGCAGCCTGAAGGTTTCATTGTTGCAGGAAAGGAGGATCTTGTATGTAAGTTAAAGAAATATCTGTACGGACTGAAACAGTCACCTAGAATGTGGTATCAAAAATTTGATACTTATGTCTTAGGAATTGATTTTGTTCGTAGCAATGTTGATCACTGTGTATATTCAAAGAAAATTGGTAATGTAATTGTCATTATAGTTTTGTATGTTGATGACATGTTACTAATTGGAAACAGTAAGAAAATGATCAGGGAAGTGAAGTCTCAGTTAGCATCTCAGTTTGACATGAAAGATCTTGGCCCTACAAATTTTATTTTGGGTATGAAAATAAACAGAGATCGTTCTAACAGAAAGTTGTGGTTGGATCAGAAAAAATATGTTGAGACAGTGTTGAAGAGATTCAATATGCAGGATTGCAAACCAGTGAAGGTACCTATTCCATTGGGTGAAATATTGTCTGTTGAACAATGTCCAAAAATAGAAGAAGAGGTAGAAGAAATGTCCCATGTTCCTTATGCAAATGTTGTAGGGAGTTTAATGTATGCCATGGTCTGTACTAGACCTGATATTGCCCATGCAGTGGGAGTTTTGAGTAGATATATGTCTAAACCTGGTAAAGAGCATTGGACTGTTGTAAAAAGGGTTTTCAGATATTTGCGTGGTACATCTAATTTTTCTATCTGTTATGAAGGTACAGGTAAAGAAGACAAATCCTTGGATATAGAAGGTTTTGTTGATGCAGATTGGGCTGGAGATCTGGACAATAGAAGATCTACTAGTGCATATGTATTCAACTTGTTTGGAGGAGCTGTCAGTTGGATGAGCAAAAGGTAAACTGTTGTTGCTCTTTCAACCACTGAAGCTGAGTACATGGCAGCCACCGATGCCAGTAAGGAAGCAGTATGGCTGCAAAGACTATGTGCTAAAACTGGGTTCTTTCAAGGAGCTGTGAAGATAAATTGTGATAGTCAGAGTGCTATATTTCTAGCAAAGAACCCTGCTTACCATTCCAGAATGAAGCACATTGATACAAAGTTCCATTTCAGCAGGGACATGATTGAACAGAAGAAAGTGTTGCTGGAAAAAGTGGATACGAAGGAAAATGTTGCAGATGCTTTAACCAAGGCAGTTAGCATAGAAAAGTTTAGATTCTGTACAATTGAAATGGGTCTGGCAAAGTATTCAACAAGTGGGAGAATGTTGGATGTGTCTCATCCTTTGCCGAGGAAGTACTATACGGTAGGTACAAAAGGGTAAGAGGAGTGGAGCTCCTCAAAGGAGGGTGAAGCTCGGGGGGTCGAGGGGCGGTAGCCCCCCATCTACGCCAGAGGCGTACGTTCGACGCAAAGCGCCGAAGATTTTTCCCCTTTTTTTGGAGCGATTTTTGGGATTCCCATGGTTGGTGGGTGGTTGGTGGGTGTGGGTGGTTTAGCCCATGGTGTTGTGCCCATTGTATTCTAATACCACATAGTGGTTTAGGGTTGTAAGAGTTTCCTTTATATTTTATTGTAATGTCCCATTTTTGGGCAAGAAAGAGAATAATAATATCAAGGAGGAGTGGCTCTTGTTTTGTTGGAGTAGCCCACATCGGGTGAACCAGGGTAAATCTCGTGTGTCATATGTGCATTGTGTGGTGTCATTTCTTCTAAGTTGTTTATTTCTGCTTTATTTCTGGAATAAGTTTTTGTAGATCTCTTCATTCTTAAGAGTCTATTGACTTAACCCTTGAGGTTAGAATTGCTCCTTTTTTCTGTCTCTCTCCCTTTCTTGGTCCTTGTTGATAGGTCTACAACTCCCTGGATTCTTCACCAATTGGTTGGATCAAGCTCATTTTCAACGATGTTGCTAAAGGGAACCCAGAGATTGCTGGAGTTGGTGATATCTTCAGAGATGACCATTGAAAGATTATCCTCGCCTATGAAAAAAATATAGGAATTAAAACCATGTTACTGAAGCAAGATCACTCTATCAAGGTTTGTTCCATCTCGCTTGTATTCATTATACTAAACTCATTATAGAGGGTGATTCGCTTAGCATTATCAATTATCTTAAGGGATCTCAAATCCTATCATGGAATTTTTAAAATCTCATCGTGGAGTTAAGGAGAACATTAACAAATATTAGTAACCATGTCATTCAACATGTATACAGGGAAGACAACAAGGTAGCAAATATTCTTGCCAACGTGGGATTTTCTCAAGAGTCCCTTCATGTGTGGCATGATAATTTTTCCAATGAAATATAATTTTAGTACAATGGATGGAGCTACTTTTCTTTAATGTCATTGTGTGGGATGTTACTTGGTTGGATAGGACTGGTATTTTTGTGGGACACTTGTCTTCCTCTAACTTATTAAAAAATGGTCCAAGTTCACTATTGTCTTGGGATTTCTTGGTTTCAAAGACTGTTTTTCAAAAAAGGTCATCTCCAAGACCTTGAAGACCTACACAACTCCATTTACAGAGCTACCAATATGATCACTTCTCTACTTTAGCAAGCTTCAATCACTTTGGATGATCTCAAAAATTGGCAAGAAGGTTTTGATCATGTCAATAGAGATGATCAGACAATCCCTAGAGATGTTGCCTAAGTCTCTTCAACTTCCTTTTTGGGGTCTGTGTCTCGGTTTATTCTATATTTTTTTTGTAAAACCATTACTAGTTTTTGGTGCTTCAAGATGTACTTGGGTTTTAATTTGGTGGGTTTTCTTAGCTCTAGGGTGTGTCTTCTTGGTGTTTTATCCTAGAGACTCTCTACCCTGCTTGTGTTGGTTTCTGGTTTGTCCTATATGGACTGTCTCATTTTGTTTTTGATAATGTAAAAAGGTTTGGGGACCCTTTCAAAACCCTTCCACCAACTAATAAAAATATGGATCGTGCAATTATAATAAAAAGAAAACAAAGGAAGCAATAAATCCTAAAATACTCAATCAAGGGTTCAATATCATATAACAAATTACAAACAATGTTATTTACATAATAGTATATAAACATTAAAAATAACTTCATCATCACATAATTATATATACATAGTAACAATGGAATGATCATGATCCTTTATAGGGAAAGACAAAAGAAAATAACTCTTAAACATTCAAGAAAGGCAATTCACAAATGTACAACAAAGTCTATAGATTGTCGTAAAATCCTTTCTTAATCAATAATATATTAGGGAAGAAGGACCTATGTTGATTTTTTTCCTTTACCAAAATCCTAGCTTCTTCTAGCCTTATCTTTGCATGGTCCTTTTTAAAATCCTTCTTCCTATAGAATATAGGAAGTCATTTCCTATAAAAGCAAAACATAAAAATGCAAAGAGAGAAAGACTACACAAAATATAGAAACATAGTATAAAAGATAGAAGATAAAAATTTTAGATTCAAAATCCTCAAATAATTTTCATGGGATATTCAATTTATATAGAATTTTATCTTACATGGGAATAGAAACTTGAAACTTTTTTTTGATTATTTGTGAGTATATTATTTATTTTAATTGTACCAGTTACCATTTATAGTAAATAGATTATACCAAATTTGTTTTAGAGTTTTTATTCCCCAAAAATTTGTTCTCTTCTTCATTTATTAGTTATTAGATTTTGAGGATTATATAGCTTTTGCTTATCTTTGCTAGCATATATGGTGCCAACTCCCTCTTAGTTGGAAGTATTCGGGTTTTAATCATCTCATCTAGCATGAAATACTCAAAAACTTTAAGATAATTAGGATAGACAATGGAAATACATAATCATGTAGTTGGGAATATATAATTTGGAGGTATTTTCCCCATTTTCTTGAATGATTTGAATGGACCATATAATATTGACTTTATCTTTCTACCAAATTCTTTGAATCTCTCCTTTCTCAAATAGATCCATATCATGTCATCCACTTCAAATTCATGAGTTATCTAATGAAAATCATGACAATATTTTTTTTTAGCATGGGATTGATGCAAATTCTCTTCTATGTATTTATAGATCCTTTAAATTCTTTATGCATATTTGATTGCTTGGATTTGTTCATATCCCTTCTTCACTACTCCATATCCATAAAATTTACCAAAGGATACATTGATGGCTATTTGGGGATGGAATCCTAAGAATTTTTTAAATAGTGATTGATTTTTTGAGCTAGGAATAACCATATTATAACAATGTCACTAGTATGGTAGGTTTTCATCCTTAGTCTTGGAATGCTTGTAGTTTTATCCTCCAAGTAAATCAACAAATGTTTAATTCACAATTTTTATTTGTCAATATGTTTATGAATGAAAGGTAGTGCCATACCTCAATTTGTGTCCATAAAATACCACAATATTATTCAAAATCTACTTTAAAATATTATCTTGTTCTTATATATATGACGTAGGCAGCCCAAAGTCCACTATTTTACTTAAATATCTAGTTGCATCCCAATCTATGATCCTATTTGAATTCATGAAATAGTTTAAGAAGGTCCATTAATATACCTTTCTATGAATGAAAGGGCACTAAAAGTGGGATGCAAACTCCCACTTTTATATTAAAAGGCTTAAAAATGTTGCACAACACACATCCCCTAACAAAATTCACCATTTCTACTTGTATTTTTGGCTAGTACATATACTAATGCAAATTGAGATTCTTTTACCCCCCTCAAAGTGTCTAGCCACTTTGGAAGTATGAAATTATTATATAATCTACCATTTCCTTGAGGTATGTAAAGATTATTATGTCAATAGAGAAATCTATATTCCACTTTGAAATCTGCCATGGATTCTCTTTCATATACATTGTCCCTACACTACAATCCAGTGCAAATAACACTAAAATATTTATCAACTACACTATATTGCTTGAATTCTTCATGTATAAATGATTGTGATTTTATCACAAATCTTAACGTTAAAATTTTTGGTGGCATTGACAAAAAATAAACCATCTTATTACTAATCCCCTTATTATATTTGATAACCAAATTGAATTACCATAAGAATGAAATCCATGTAAAACGATGACTTTGCTATAGTTTAATTATGTTTACAAGAATTGTAATAGCTAATAATTAGGATGAATGCTAATATTTTCCTAGCAAATAATACCTCCATTGCTTCATTGATTGGAACATTGTACATAGCTCTTTTTCATAAATACAATAATCAAGCATAGCACTAGAATTGGTTTTAGAGTAGTATACTATTAGTTTACCATATCTCATAAATATGACCCTTCATACATAAGTAAAAGCATCAAGTTTAATTGTAAATGGAAGTTGTAAGTTTAGTATCCCCAACATATATGCATAAGTAATATTCTTGACTAAATATTAAATACAACTTTTTGACATTTTCCCATTAGAATCTTCCTCCTACCTTGGACAATGCATGAAAAGGTGCAATACTTTTTAAAAATTTGGAATGAATTTCTCAAATATCTAACTAATCTAATTTTTTTTTGAACTTCTATTTAATTAACTCTAGTGGGTTGTTCTAATATAGTTTTGACCTTTGTAGGATCAATATTTGACTTGTTACCTTAAATTACAAAGCCCAAATAAGTCAATGGCTATTTGTTAGATTCATATATTACCAAATTGAGATGCAACTTATTACTCTCCAATGTCTAAAAACGTGCACTAAATATTGAATATGTTTGTCCCATGTTTTACTAAAAATTAATATATCATCAATATACACTATAATTTTTAGAACAAGGATAGTAAGGAATTTTTTAAATCACAAAGAATAAAATTACATATATCTTTGTTAGTCAAACTATATTTGGATTTTTTGTGGGTTGAGATCATGGAGTTACCAATTTTCATTGGAAAGAATGACATTGATGCTTGAGAATGGTGGATGAAGTTTAGATCTCTATGTTTTAGTGAACATTTTTTGATCATGCCAACTTATCAAAATTTTAAAAGAGAAAGCTTATGATTAGAGGGTAAGTTTGGTTAAGGAATTATAGTTACACTTGGGATGAAATAGAGTATTTAATCTTGAGTTAGCAGGACCCCTATAAAAATATAGTTAGTGAGAAGGTCACCATCAAACCATATGAAGAAGAAACAAAAATGATTAAGAGGGAATTGAAAGAAATGAATAAAGAGGATATAATAGAAGACAAAAATACAGATGTCAATGTCTAAGTTCATGGTTGGATTCAAAATTAAAGGCTTAAGAAGCAAGGATCTGAGGAGAAATAAAAAGTAGTTAAGGTAGGGGAACAAGTTGAAGAACCAATAAAAGACTCAAAAGTTGAATTTACAATAGTAGCAACAGTAGAGTCAATGGAAGAAGCAACAAAAATGTCCAAGGAATCCATATCAAAAGTGCATAAGGGTGCACCAAAAGAAGGGCATAAGAGATAATATTGTGAAGAAGAACTTAAAATAATAAAATAAATTGATCAAGAATAAAAGGAAATAAAATGCTAGGTTAACATTGTAGCATATTGACACCCGCACCACCTTGAGTGGTAACAATCTTGGAGGCCTGTCTTAAGACATCAATATTATATATCTACATGGAGTTAGAAAGGCATTACGTACGGTAGTATGTGGTAAAAAAACATAATTATTCTATATTTTAAAGGAGTGCAATAGCATCAAGAAATAACAAGACCAACCATTCAAATTATAAGAGTAGACTAGTAGAAGCACGAAGCCAATAGAGCAGTTATGGATATTCAAGTGTCACAATGACAACTTAGCATCATGAAAAATTAGAAATAATTTTCACTCTCACATGCTTTATCTCTAACTAAATATATTTTTCTCTGTTGCCTTAAGGTAAATATTATAAAATTTATTATTTTTAAATGATGTTATCTAAGTATATTGCACCTCACCTTATGCTAGAAGAGTTATTGTCAAAGTGCCCATGAATTTACTTATTTGTTTTGAAATTTTATTGACTATGTTATGCATGCACATAGGACTTAGGCTATAAGGGTTATTATTGAGGACTGAGGGGATATTTTCACAATAAATGCCTCTGCACTCCTATTAACCACTCCACCAAGATCTTCATGTTTTTAAAAGATTTATTAATGTGAGATATATTAGATTTATAATGAAAATTATTTTCTGACTAGATGGGTACATCATTAATGTGAATTGGTGTAGGTGGAGAGCACAAGTCAAAAATTATCAAAGGGGGACTTATAGAGACATATGGTTGAGGGTTTTTAGAGACCCTTGGTTGAGGGTTTATAGTGATAAGTGGATAACAAAATAATAAATATTTGGATGGTGGAAGGAGGAGTATTACAAAGGAATAAGATAGTTATGTAACATAAACCAATGGATGTGGACTTCAATAAGGGATAAAACAACCATGAGCACATGCAGGTGGAATAGATAATACAAGCTAGTGATTAAACCCCATTCTAGCATGAGAAATTTGAATATTTATTTGAATTTACATCAACTAATATTAAAAAAGGGTAGAACCAAGGGTGCAAGTGCATAATACACAGAGGATAAAATTTAAAACAACAAGCTAGGGTTATATTGCAACAAGTGGAAATGTTTAAAAGAGGAATAATATTTGACTGATGGAAAGTAATCAAGTAGGGAGTAATGTTGTTGATAATAGCATGGGAAGAAATTCTACTAAAAAGTTGATAAATATGTCCTTTTGATAGACCTTGCAAGGAGGAAAATCATAAACAACTATAGTTAACAACTCTAGGACTTCTCACATGCCTTTGAAAATGCCTAAAACGAACCCTAGGAAAATAACCTTGGGGTGTATGAAAGTAGTGGATGTCTCTCCTATAGTCCACATTTAAATGTTAGGCATACATAATGGGATCAATGCTTTGGAATTTAGAGAATTAAATTACTAATTTATAGGTCTTTGTCTAGGCCTCTCTACTTTCAAGATGTAGGCTACTAGACAATGAAGAACTACAAGTGATTTAAATATTTTTTCTTACATCGATGGTTATTTCTTAGTTTGTTTTGCTAATGAAGAGGATAGAGAACACGTTTTCCATGGATTCCTTGGTTTTAGGATGGGTAGGGATTTTCATGAAGCCATGGTATACCAAGTTCAACGTAAAAGAGGAAATACCCTTAGTAGCCCTAGTTTTGGTGAAACTTTATGGGTTGCTAGCAGAGTTTTGGAACCAAGCTATTTTCATGGAAACAAGAATACTCTAGGATCTTATATGATGACAAGAAATAGTATATGTTGATTTAAAAAAATTATTAATATCATAATTTGTATTCTCATTGACCTTGAAAAACCCTTACTTAAAAAATATTACTCTACATTTTGGAAAGGATGCATGGGAATAAGATGTGGACCAAGAGAACATCCCCTTCAGGTGCAATATTTATCATGAATATGATCACCTAGCTAGGGATTATAAACATTGGATGCTAGAGAAAACATAAGAGGAAAAACCCCTAGAGGTTTGAACTTCCTAAACATAAAATATACAAAGAAAACAAAGATTTAAAAAGCAAGTAGTCATCTCCACCAATAAGTTTTCTAACCTCCCAATGGATGATGAGGAGAACATCATGAAGATAAAGATCCTAGAAAATCCTCTTCAAGCCCTAATAAAGGAGCTAATAGTTGAAGAAATAATAACAATATTAAGCCAATTCTAGATCTACTAAGTAGTCTACAAGAGAACCCACCCGAAAATTTGAAGAGATCCCAAAGGAAAAATAATAGCCAAGATAAAGGCAATGAATCTAACCATTCAAATGGAGGAAACCATAAGATAATTGATAGTGGAGGTGACACCCAATAATGTTTTGATAGGGCCATGGTGGTATTATCACCTATGCTATATTTGGATTCCATCCTAGAACCAACAAGAGTGAGTCAAGAGTCTACTAAAAAGATGAATCTAGATACATACCAAAGAGTAGGTAGGAAGACTACTCAACATAAAATAGGGAAAGGAGGTGTAAAGATGTTATGGGTAAGGTCAATGATCTTACCCATATTTTTAGTTCTTGTGATTGATGCAATACATCACTTGAAATATTTGAAGTCTTAAGGGTAGCCTAATAAAGCATAATGGAGTTAAACGAGTGATTCAACAATATCATCCACATATGGTTTTCATTTAAGAAATAAAAGTGTTGGTAGAAGAGATGTAGATTTTTACCAAATAGATTTGGCCTACATGTAGGGTTGAAGCCCTAATATCCCAAGGAGCTTCTGGAGGAGTAACTTATCTTTGGGATCTAAAAGAGATAGTGATAAACCAAACAATAGGAAGTTGAAATATTTTAGCTTTACTAGCCTAGAGTATACATTCTTCTTAGTATTGGTTATGTCTCAATGTATACTCTCCTATTAGCCTAGATGCAAAACAAAAATAATGGAGGAATACAACTTATATTATTGGTCATTTCTCCAAAGCTTGGCCACTAATAGGTGGTGATTTCAACACTATAATCTCATTGGAAGAGAATATACAAAACAAAACTAGCAGAGTTTCATAACATTTTGGCCTGTGATGAAATCTATTGGAGGCAAAAATCAAGGGCTCTTTGGTTGAAATATGGAGATTCAAATTCCAAGTTTTTTCACGTCACCACGCTTAGAAATAGAAGCAATAACAAGATAAATTTTTAAACAAATTAGATGGTTCTATTACTCAAGAATTAACATAAATGAGAAAGGAGGCAGTAACTTATTTCAATTCTATCCTTGGTCAAGAATCGTAGTGCAATGAGGAGGCCAAAGATATTCTCTTGCAATCCATTCCTAGCATAATAAATGAGGATATAAACCTTAAGCTTCTAGCTCCATTTTTTGATGAGGAAATTAAGGAAGCCTTGTTTAGCATGGAGCCAGACAAAGCCCTAGGACCCAACGGCTTTCCCCCTTGTTTCTATCAAGATTTTTGGGACACCGTAAGTGAGGATGTAATTTTTGCTATCAGATAATTCCAAGCAAGCAATCATATCCCAAAAGGTATTAAATCTACTTTTATTTATCTAATTCCTAAGAAGCAAACCCCTGAATCTATGGCTGAATTTAGGCCAATCAGTCTGTGCAATGTTTCTTACAAGATCCTAACTAAAGCCATTGTAAATAGAATGAGAGATATTCTGCCCCGCATCATAGATCCATGCCAGGGAAGCTCTGTCTAGGGCAGGTCAATCTTGGATGGAGTTATCATAGTTCATGAAGCTCTGCACTCTGCTCATAAGACTAACATATCTATTTTTTCCCTCAAGCTTGATATGAAAAAAGCATTTGATAGGCTAAATTGGGAATTTCTGATTGCTATCCTTCTTAAGTTTGGTTTTCAACACCAATGGGTTAATTTGATCAAATAATGTATTTCTAAAGAATGGTTCTTGATTCTAGTTAATGGAACAACTACTAGTTACTTTAAAAGTCACAGAGGAATTCGGTAGGGAGACCCTATCACCCCCATGTTATTCATCATTGTGGTAGAAGCTTTAGGCAGAACCATAAAAAATGCTTGCAGTTCAAGGCTAATATCGGGAATCAAGGCAACATATCTCACTAGGGTTATTTATCACCAACAATTCATTGATGATACCCTTATATTGACTAAGGCATCAATGGTTGAGGCCAAAATAATTAAATACATCCTGCAACTCTACGAGGATGCTGCTGGTCAGAAAGTTAATTTCAGTAAAAGCAAGTTATATTTCTTGAACACCCCCATTTAGAGGCAAGGAAGGATTGCAAAAATTTTAGGGTGTGATATAGCAAACCTCCCCACTTTGTATCTTGGTCTCCCTCTTTTCATTGGTTCTTCGAGAGAGTCAATGTGGGATAGGGTTATTGAAAGAATTCAAAAAAAACTTGTTGGATGGAAAGGTCATTTTCTATCTCAAGCAGGAAAGTTGACCCTCACTAAGGCCTCTCTTCAGAGCATTCTAGTCTATTTCCTCTCCATTTTCAAAGCCCCTGTGAAGGTTTTCCAGAAAATTGAGAAACTCCAAAAATAATTTTTATGGACTGGATCAGAGGAGAAAAAAATGATACACCTTGTAGGATGGACCAAAGTGTGTAGACCCAGGGAAAATGGGGGCTTAGGTTTGAGGATAATTGCTCATATAAATTTAGCTTTACTAGCTAAGCAGGCATGGCGTCTCATTTATGGTGAAGAAAATGAATGGACAACTATCATCAAACGAATGTATCTTCAAAATATGGAATTTCTAAGTGACTCAGTTCCAATCAGAGGTTCTGCTTTTTGGAAAGCAATTCTTAATTGTAAGGAAATCATCAAAAAAGGTTTAATATGGGTTTTAGGCAATGGTGAGAGGATAAATTGCTAGAATGATAGGTGGGCTAAGGATGAACCATTGACGCAATATCCTAACTTAGCCCGAATTAGAGATATCACAGAAGAACTCATTGGCAGAAAAGTCTCTAATTATATGGTTGAGGATAGAGGTAGAATGAAGTGGAAACAAATAAGAATTCATGGATTTCAAGTGGAATCAAATGATATTTGTAACATTCTTGGGCAACATTTTATCCCTATGATACCCAAGGAAGATCAAGTGACCTGGGCTCCTACGGAAAATGGGCAGTTCACTGTTAAATCAGCTTACAAGCTTCTGCTTGATGATGAGGATTTTGTCCTCCAAAAGGACTTAGTTTGGATAAAAAATTTAATTCCAAAAATTGCAGTCTTTTCATGGTTGGTTATCCAAGGAAGAATTCTAACCATTGATAATATGATGCATAAAGGTATTTGTATCACTAATCATTGTTATCTATGCAGGGCTAATTGGGAGACCATTTATCATATTTTACTTGAGTGCCCTTTTTCCTTGACTGTCCTAAGTGGGGTTTTTCAGGCCTTCAATATTTCATGGGTTAAACCAGCCATCATACTTGATTTTTTCATCTAGTGGCCTTACCCCTTTTCAAGCCAAAGACTTAGATACATGTGGAAAATTTGTCTCAATCACTATCTTTGGTAGGTGTGGTTAGAAAGGAACCATAGAGTCTTTAATGAGTCTATCCATGATCATCAAACTATCATTGCTAGGATCCTATCCTTTGCCAATGAGAATGTGAACCTTATCCCTTTTGATAGCTGTAAACCTCATCTACAGGAGACCACGATTGCTCAATATTTAAGCTTAACCTTGTTAGATGAGTTTATGCCTAGGGTAGTCAACCCCAAAGCCAATGTTAAGTGGTCTCCACCTCCTACGGGTTGGTTTAAGCTTAATTTTTATGGAGCAACTAAGGACAATCCTGGCAGAGTAGGCGTTGGTGGTATTGTGCGAGATCATAATGGGAATATGATGCTTGCATTTTTTGAATATTTGGGAACAAGGATGAACAACGAAGCTGAAGCTAGAGCTATGTGGAGAGGCCTTCAAATGATTCAAGACTTAGAAGGCAATTTGATCGTAGAAGGAGACTCTATGCATGTTATAAATCTCCTTAATAATTGGAAAACACCTCCTTGGAGGATTAAAACAATTGTTGAAGAGGCTAGGATCCTTTTCCAGGGAAGACAGGATAGAAAAGCCCAACATGTCTTTTGGGAAGCTAACAAAATTGTTGATAAGCTAGCCAATTTGGGTGTTGATGGTGACAAAATTTTCAAATGGGAACATGGTGTCCCGAGTGAAGTAGAGGAGCTTATTCAACAAGAATACCAAGAATGATAGTCAAATTTACCAATAGGGAAGGCACTGTAAGTTCGAAGGCTAGGAGTATTCCTGTCTCTTTTTTGAATTGGACTCACAATAAAAATTATCTGAGTTGTTAGTCTTCATGGATGTTGCTTGGAAATACCACAAAGACTAATGGGGATAGTCACATGTCAGATAACATGGCTCCTAGTCATATTAGTAATTTGAGGTTGGTTGATAATCATAGGGAAGGAAAGAAACGATAATATAAGACTTCAAACCAAAGCCACGTGGACCACCAGATAGCCACCGCTATAAATCTAGCCAGGAGGTTCACTTCTCCAAGGCTGATTGGTCAAGATAGTATGTGGTACCAAATAATTATTAAGAGTAACTGTCAATACAGAGCTTGTGGGAGTTTTTTTCAGTACTCTGCTATGTGTGTCTGCAGCTTTTTGTTTCTCCATTATCTCAAGGAAGGGATCCATGTCTGTTTCTTTTTTGTAATTATGATGCATGTGTGTTTTCTCGGGGTATACCCAAAATGTTGTATGGGAAGTTTCTTTTTGATAACAGGCTATGTGCCTTACTGGATGTAATGGCTTTGGTGGCATGTAGATTTTACATATATAGGATCCTTAGTAAGGATATGTTCATCAACAGCACCTGGGCTGATTTTTGTAAAAGGTTTTGGGTCAACCTGTAAAACCCGATATTAATGCTATAGTATCTTATCTACCAAAAAAAAAATAGAATATACAAGAAATCACACTCTAGATAAAGTGGTAATTTCAACACCATCCTCTATTTGAAATATAATATAGGGGAAAACACACTCTAGACAATAGTACAAACCTCACAATGAAGCATATTATATCTCTTCATCTTGTAGAAATCAAACTAGACAATGGTATGATGACATGGTATAATAAAATGCAAGGCCCAACATGCATTCTAGAAATACTAGACATGTTTTTGTTATTAGAAAAGTTTTTGAGTAATGGATATATTGCAAGAGCACAAATGTTAAATAATGGAGGATCATATCACTGGTTAATGTTGGTGTAAGTGTCGAAAACCATTTCTAGTTGTGCTCCTTTTAGATTCCAACTAATGTGATTTCAAGAAATTAGTTTTTGAGATAAGTTTAGCAATGGTTTTAGGAGGGTAAACTCAAACATGGTACAAATATGTATAGTTTTTTTAAGAGGCTTCAGTACCTCAAGTTCAAATCGAGAATATGAAACTGAGAGGAATTTCATGACATATGTTGGAGTATATTACATTATTTTGTACATGCTAATGTACCCCATGGTACCTTCATGGTACATTTGTAAATAGTAGATTAGGATTGAGTCTATAGTTTATAGTGTGAGTTATATTTACGCTTGTATTTAGATGTGAATGTGTAAGAAATGCACAAGTGTCATGTAAGTTAGATTTCAAGTGTAGGTTGAGTAAAGGTGCACAAGTTTCTTATATTAGGTGTGCATGTATGAGTCCAAGAGTCATATAGAGGTGTGTAAATGTTATATTATCAGGTGTTCATCAAGTATGCAAGTGGCAAGTTGATAAGCCAAGAGTCATGAGACTTGGTATATGGAGAGCAATAGTCTAGTACTTGAAGAGTCATATCACTATGGATATATTATGGAGATAATACTCCATAGGATATATCAAATCATATTCATATATATTATTGTATGATTGTAAGAAGCAGAGGAGTAATAGAGCTTGTATACATTTTGAGAAATTAATAGTGTAAGTTGTTTTTATGCATAGTACATGAATGATTTAGGCTATTTACATTCATATTTCAACATATAAAGAATGTTATTTGATTTATTATAAGCCTTGATATACATATTAATTTTCTCATATTATTCTACTCATTATATTATTACATTGACCTTTATTGTGGTTATTTTATATTTGGGGAACTATGAAATATATTTTTAGATAATTTGTCATATTTTATGGTAGTATTAAGGCATATAAAAACCAACAATGGTATCAAATTTACCACCAAACTCAGTTCAGTTTAATAGAGTTTTATTAAAGCCACCATTATTAATTATATTTTTGCACATTTGATAAAGTAAATTTAGAGTCTATCTAATTTTAAGGCAATGAAAGTTGAACTCTATTTTTGAAGGTCGTTTTGAGTAGAGCATGCTAGAGTATTTCCACTCAGTTGAAGGAAAACCAGTGAATACTAGGGCTTAAATATATTAAAGATAAGGTTCGACTTAGAAGAGAAGTTGGATATTGATTGAGATAGGCTAAACCAACCTAGAAGGAAGATTGGTCATTCAAGGTAAGCACCACCCTAGTATTGAATATTTGAAGGATTACATATTGAAGATTGATGCATAATCAACTCATAAGATAGCTGATCATTTAGGGATATTCATTGCCACCTTGACATTGATATTGGGTTCTCTAGTAAGGAGGAGAATAATTTTGGGTTCTTAGGTGTGACCTAAGATATTGAAGATTTAGAGTTAAAAAATAGGAGAGATTCAACTACAAAAGTGTGAGAAGCTTCCTACAACATATAGAGAAGAATTTTAGCTTCTAAAGAATACATACAAAAAAATTGAAGAATTAGGTCATAGAGTTATTTGAACTTGACAAAGAAGAATAATCAGGTCATAGAGTTATTTGACCTTGAAAAAGAAGAATAATTAGGTCATAGAGTTATTTGACCTTGACAAAGAAGAAGAATCAAGTCATAGAGTTATTTGACCTTGACATAGTTATAGCAACAACAATAGAGAATTAAGAAGCAATAATATATTGAATATAAGAGGGTTATAGAAGCCCATATTGGATATAAGAGGGCTAGAGAAGCCCATATTGGATATAAGAAGGCTAATAAGTTTGTATTTGAAGAAATCATAGAAAGCTTTCTAAGGAATATTAAGTATTAGAACAATATTTTGAGGAAAGGGCATAAGATAAGAAGAAGAGGCTCACAATAGAGGAATGAGGTACATATAGAGGACATGACCAAGATAAAGTAGCCCTATATTATCAAAGAAGATAGTGAATCTATTTGAGTAGCTCTATAAAGAAGAATAGGGAAGACTATCTGGTCAATTCTAGTAAGACAAGCAAAGAGGCCATTTGGCCAACTCCAACAAGACAAGCAGAGAGACCATATGGTCAACTCTAATGGTAATACAAGTAGACAGGCCATTCGGCACTCTCCAAAAATTCAAACAAAAGGACCATTTGACCAAATAAGAAAAGGGAATAAAGGTCTATTCAACCATATAGTTAAATATAAACCATTCGGCTAGACTAATAGTAGTATGACAAAAAAAGAGAGTAAAGCAACATTATATTAAAAATAAAGTGATGCAAAGAATGTTGTAGTTATAAATAAACACCCTATGGATTCATAGCAACAATATGAATATTATAATCAACACAAAGAGATTAGTAATATATAGTGAATCAAGGAAAGCAAGAAAGAAGCAAAACATCTAAAAAATATATATATTCAACATTGTAGGGAGACGAATCATCAAGCATTGGATAATAACAAAGGATTCAACATTGAAAGATAGAAATAACACCAAGTGTTACAAAATCCAAGTGTTTGAAGATAGCATCCATTTATTGGAAACTCCAAGCATTAGAGTATAACATCCAAACATTGTGAAGTATTTGAGATTTGAATGGTAGAGAGCATCTAAGAATTGAAGGGTCAATGTTGTTGAGCACCTCAATACCTAAATTATCATTTCTGAAATGCATTATATCTAAGGAATGTGCATATAAAGTTACACATGATATTTGACATGAGCTACTCCCAATTTGGTTTCAAAATGTAGAATATATTTTGAAGCACATCAGTGGATAGTGAATTGAAAATTCCAATGGGAAAGAAATTCAACGATCACCAATAAGAAAGTAAATTGAAGAACATTTGCAAGCAAGCAAGTAGCCAACGAATATCATGGAGCATAATTTGGAGGTTGATTTACTTGAAATCATAATTGTTTTTTTTTTAATTTACATGGTGGAATCGGTAGCCGCCACCGGGTAGGTTGTTCGACTTTTATGACCACCATAGTATTCTACGATGTCCACCCTAGAAGATGCCACACATATCTTCACACAATTTACCCCTATAACCACCATGCCACAATCATTTTAAACCTTTTACGCCAATGAAAGCACCAAGAAAGGTACAACCGTTCAGTATGGTGAGGCCCAAGATTTGAACCTTGGACCTCCACCCTCCTTAGGGTTTTGGTCAAACAAATTGGTCTACACCTTAGACATTAAGATCAAAATTGTTAATTTAATTTTTATTAAGGTTTTTGATGAGTTATAAGGTATATTTATATAGTGTGATAGAATATAATCTAATTAAGAAGTGACAAGTAGGGTTTAATTATAATTTAGGAGCTATAAGGTTTATTTTGGAATTTAAGTTTTTTATTATAAAGATATGGAGTAATAAGGATGTCTACTTTGTTACATTTTTTATTATTCAAGATTTTTATATTTAAAAGGATAGAAGATTTGTTTTTCAAGAAAAAAATTGAAAAATAAATATAAGTTAGAAGTTTTTGAAATTTAGCAAATTTATGATTTTGGAGATAAAATATTTTCAACATCAAAGGATTAGGAAAAACAAAAATTTACAAATTTCATATTTGAATTATTATTTGAGTTATTTCTAAACTAGGGAGTTATAAGGTTTACTACTCCATAGGAATCAAATTAGCAAAATTCATATTTGAATTATTTGAACCTAGGAGATATAAGGTTTTCTACTTCAAAGAAAAAATAAATCATTAAATTGGTTCTTATCATAGAAGAAATTATTAGAAAATCTTTTAGTGAAGATAGTGAAAAAATGGTGCACAAACATAAGTTTTATCCTAAAAAATAATAGATGATCTTGATAAAAAGAAGAAAACAACAAGATCATTAAAATCTCTTGATAAGTCAAAATTAGATCTTTTATCTACTAAATCTCACTCTAGTAGTTCATCAAAAATATATCTTATCATAGAATCTATGTCTACTTAGAATGTTATAGATTATCAAATTCTTCAACTTATTTATATGTAAAATAAAGAAAGAATAGCCTTAGTTGTGCTTAAATGGTTATGTTGCTTTATCAAGAAGACATAATATATTGAAGCACTAACAAGGAATGATAAAATGAAGAATTTTATTTTTAGGTGCATCTATTATAATGGAATTAGTCATGAAAAATCTAATTGCTAGAATCTTTATCTATGTAAATATTGTGGAAGAAAATTGCATTCTCTAGCATTTTGTTGGTATAAAGAAAAGTATTATCAAATATTTGGAAGAGCACTATTTTTTAGATTAGGCAATATTTTTCAAAAACTTATTTCTAAAGCATCTTCTAACAATAGATCAAAGTGTTCAATTTCTAAAATATAGGAAGGGAAATTTTTTTATGATAAAATGTTTAGAAAACAAGGAAAAGAGAAATGGATCAAATATGGTCTAAAATTATATTACAAAGTAATTAAGAATGAAGCACATGATCTAGAGGTCAACAACAAAGAAAAAGTTCTTATGTATGAACTTGAAGCCAAAGCAAAAGAAGTTCAAGCTATTGAACCTTAGGTCAAAGATGAAGCTCTAGTAGTTGGTGATTAAGATCCTAAAGATCCAAAGCAAAATGATGAAGAACTTAGAGCAAAAATTAAGAAAGGAGATGTACCTAAGAGTTAAGATGAACACGAAGCTAAACTCAAAGAAACTGAAGATGAAGTAGAGGTTCAATCACTTAAAGATTGAATACTAAAGATAAAATTGAAGACTAATATCTTCAATAACCAAATAATGTATATAGGGGGTGTTGGAGTATATTACATTATTTGGTACATGCTAATGTACCCCATAGTACCTTTCGGGTACATTTGGAAATAGTAGATTAGGATTGAGTCTAAAGTTTAGAGTGTGAGTTATCTTTCCCCTTTTATGTAAGTTTGAATGTGCAGGAAATACATGTGTCATGTAAAAGTATAATGTATAGAAAATACACAAGTCTCATGTAAGTTGAGATTGCAAGTGTAGTTTGAGTAAATGTGCACAAGGGCCTTGTATGTAAGAGTGCAAATATGTAATGTAAAGATGTGCACAAGTATCTTAGATTAGAAATGCATGTAGGAGTCCAAGAGTCATATAGAGGTGTGCAAATGTTATAGTGTCAAGTGTTCATCAAGTATGAAAGTGGCAAGTTGATAAACTAAGAGTCATGAGACTTGGCATATGAAGAGCAATAGTCTAGAGTCATATCACTATGGCTATATTATGAAGAAAATGCTCCATAAGGTATATTGAATCATATTCATATATTATTGTCTGATTGTAAAAGTAGAGGAGTAATAGAGCTTGTATACATTTTGAGCAATTAATATTGTAAACTATTCTTCATGCATAGTACATGAATTATTCAATCTATTTACGTTCATATTTCAGAATATAAATGAACGTTATATGATTTATTATAAGTTGATATACATATTAATTTTCTCATATTATTCTACTCATTATATTACATTCACCTTTATCGTAGCTATTTTATATTTGGGGACCTGTGAGATACATTTTTAGATAATTTATCATATTTTATAGTTGTACTAATAATTATAAAAAACAAAAACATAAAGAAAAATAAATAACATATCTTAACCAAACTTGAGGACCTCAATGAGCAAATACAAATGGATGACACTATTGAAATTTGAAACAAGGAGGAGGCTAGGCTTACTTCTTAGCAAGGGGAATAGGACAAAAGAGAATAGATTCTATAGAAATAGAAATCTAGGATCATATGGCTCTAGGAGGGAAATAGGAACACTACCTAGTAAGGCAATCACACAATTTTATCTCTTCCATAAAATAGTTGTAGGTGATTCAATACACACATGGGATGGGATGAAAGATATAGCAAGAGAATACATTGCCCAAATATTTTAGGTAGAACTTATAAATCAAGAGGTACAACAAGTACTCCAAGAGGAATATAATGTAACTTTGACTACCCCAATTGCTACCAAATAACTACAATAGGCAGTTTTCATGATGGGAAAAGGAAAAAATCTAGGCCTAGATGGATTTCCCATAGAATTCTACCAAGAAATATAGGATCTCCTTAGGGAAGAAATTTTGGAAGTGGTAGAAGAGGATACGATAGCTAAAGTGGTGCTTAAAGAGGTGAACAAGACATATATAGTGTTGGTTATAAAAACCTAAGAGTCTGAATACATCTCTAATTATTGAAAAATAGTCCTTGTAATATTCTCTATAAACTTATCCCTAAAATCATGGTAAATATGGTCAAAACTCTTCTTTACAAAATTATTTCTCTAGAGAAAGATTTTTTTATGGAAAGAAGATAGATCTTGGATGAGATAATCTTAGCTTAGGAGACCATCCACTCTATGTAGGTATAGAAGACACCCTCCACATTTATTAGGATAGACCTATCCAAAGTAGATGATAGAGTTGACTGGCACTTCCTCCTAAAGGTGATGAGATAATTTGGATTCTTGGTTGATTGGGTAGAATGGATCAAGGGATGTATTTCCTCTGTATCTTATTTTTTTATAGTAAATGAAACTCATATCCATCTATTTACAACTTCCATAGGTATCAAGTAGGGATACCCCTTATCACCTTACTTATTCATCATATTGGCTAAATATTTGCGCATAATATTAGCTAAGGAAAAGGATGCTAGATGTTTGAAGGGAATAATAATAGTAACTAGAGCTAAACTAATTACTCACACATAATTTTTAGATGACTTTACATTATTAGAAAATTCAATAACAATGTAGACATCTAGATTTAAAATTATTCTAGGATGGTTTACAAAAGCAACTCAATAACTTATACATGAAGAAAAATCCAATGTTATATTTTTCCATTTCTCACCTAGGAAGGAGATAATATTGTTACATAAATTGAGATACATGAAGACATCTCTTTCAATCACCTACCTAGGAATTCCACTTATAGTTGGGAGGAAAAATAAGGAGGAATGAACTTGGCTATTAGATAGAGTGAAATTCAAATTGGAAAAATGGACTAATAGGTGGATTTATACAAGAGGATGAATGATACTGATAAAAACAATCATCAATGCCATATTTATATTTCCTTAGTGCTATCTATTCCCAAGATAGTTCTTAAAGAATTTGATCAAATACGTTATAGATTCCTATGGAATGGATTAAAGGAAGAAAAAAATAGGAATTGGTGAAATGGGATACTTTATGTTTACAAAAAAAAGAGGGAGGATTAGGAATCCGATCAGTTGTCAAGAATTGAAAGTTATATTGGAGATTGTTAAAATTCCTTGAGGAATTATGGACTCAAATTTTGAGGGCCACACATGCCAAGAATAAAACCTTTATAGAGTCTATCCAATTTTTGCTTTGTAGAAGAGGATATCCTATCTTAATGGAATGTAGAATAGGAGAGGATATGATTAAGGAAATATTATTTTGGATTATCCATAATGGATAGAAGGCTAAATTTTGAAAATATTAATAAAATGATCCTCCTCTAATAACTCAATTCCCATCTTGGAGACTATTGATGGAGAATATTCATAAAAACAATTGGGTTAAGGTAGCCAAATATTGTAAGCCTCAAAGTAGTAGTTGAAAGGTATGAATACAATGAATCCCAATAGAGGAGTTACCAATACAAAGCCTAAAGGATCAGAGAAAAAAATCTAAGGATCATCTAGATGAGATCACTCTCATGGTATCAAGAGGAGGATACTCTTATTTCGGTAAGGAAAAGTTATAGAGAATATACAATTGCCTCTAGATACTTAGACCCCTGTTAGAGTATTTTGAGCCCATTAAGAGATAGATTCATGTAGTTATGGGCATAGAAAATTTTGCCCAAAGTTATATTCTTTGTTTGGATTCTACTTCATATAAGGGTGCTAACATGGGAATAATTGATAAAAAGAGGAATGCATGGACCTCTCATATGTGATTTGTTGGAAGAATAAGAAAACAATCTCTCACATTTTTATGGAATACTCCATTATAATCAAATTATGGAAATATATGGTAGCTTTGCTAGGCATCCGTTGGTCTGAGATATATTCTATAGAACAACTTTGGAGGAAGTAGTCTATATAGGAAGAAATGGACCAACCCGCTCAACAAATATTTTTGGTGGGCATGACTCTCCTTCTATGGAATTTGTGGAAGAAGAGAAGTACTCATATCTTCAACTAGGAATGCAAAGAAAACCACTTTGTCTAGCAAAGGATCATAGACAATATGAGGGTCTCAATATAATACATACTTGTTAAAAGAGCCCTAGAATCCTAACCAAAAGTGTATTTAGATATATATAGATTACAAGTGTCTCTAATTGTGATCACATCAAAAAGGGTAGCCCCAAATCGTGCACAAGTAATCAAGACTAGGAATTGGAAATCTCCTCTACATAGACTAGGTAAGATTAATACAGATGGAGCCTCAAGAAAAAATCTAAGAAGATAAAGTATGAAAGTAATATGCCATATTTCGAATGGTGCCCTTGCTTTTACCTTTGCAAAAAACCTTGGTATCTTATCAAAAAATCTAGCAAAGGGATACGCCATCTTAAGGGGATTATAAGAAGCTTTGAAGGTCGGATGGAAGAAAATTTATGTGGAATCAAAATTCTAAATTATGATTAACCACTTAAAAGGATTGGGTAAGAAAAAGAATAAATATTGGAGAATACAAAGAATACTTGAGAAAATACAAATGACCCAACAATGCTTTGAGGTAGAGTAGTTTATACCTATTTGTAGAGATCAAAACAGGGTGGTAGATGCAATGGTTAACTAGGCTCTTAATTGAGGAGAATTCACTTGTTATGGATGTCTTCCTAGATGGTGGTCTTAGCGAACCAAGAAAGCTCTTTTTTTTTATTCTTACCATTGATAATAGTACTGCTTATTGTATATAGATTTATATATCCTTGTTTTACATGGTTACTCTTTTTTTATAAATAGTTGTAGTATAAATTAGATGTAAAGAAAAATAGTTTCAAATCCTTTATTAAAATATGGCTTAAAATCCTTCAATCTTAAAAAAGGATAAGGTGTAATCTGATTTTTAACTAATTTAACTTATTAATTTTCTTGATTAAAAATATTTTATTAAAATAAAATTTTATGAATATTTATCCTTTAAACGTTCTTTATTTATTTATTATTTTATTTTATTTTTATTTTTTTGGCCTACAAAACAACTTATGGTAAAGTTGGGTTAGACAAGTTCTAATGGAGAGTTGGAGCAATGGTTAACAAGTAGTAGGTCCCCCATTTTTAAAAATATATGACTACTAATCAAAAAATAAAGCACAAACAACTAAAACTAATGTCTAAACACAAGAAGTACGTCAGTATACCTTTACGTAAAAAAAGTATACAACCTTAGAAGGCAATAAAATACAAAATAATTTAAACAAGGTTAATATTGACAACCTTAGAAAGAGAAAAATAAAAGATAATTTAATTAGCAAGGGTCATAATGACAACCTTGGAAAGCGATAAATAGAAGATAATTTAAATAGTTAGCATAACAGTGACTAAAGGTGGTGGACCTTGTTTGTCTAAGTTCTCAGTATCATTGGAAGTAAACCAATGAAGACTAACAATTATTTGTGGTTGCTTCACTCCTCTTGTTTCTTCTCAAATGATATTTAGATTCTTTTAGATGAGTTCTAAAATCTTTGAGAAAAATTCAATTTATTGAAAAAAAAGCATTCCTCAATAATCGAATAACTGTTAAAAATGCTATAACTCAACAACCTTTTGTTGTTGAGACCCTCAAACACTGACCTCACACCTCACATTGAAGTAGTTGAATCCTTCCACCAATCTCCTATTTGGAGGTATCGTTGGTTTATATCCACCCTCAAATATGAAGAAATTGTAATAAAAATTCACTCATAGAATCATAAAAAGCAACCCAAGATGGGGTTTGCTCTCGTAAAAACCCGACTACATCTTTACTTTTAGATTAGCTGAAGCCTGAATAGTGAACAATCTACGAATATTCGAGACTAGATTTGTGTCCATCTACTTTAAAAAACCCAAAAAAGAAATCTTATAGTTAGAAGGAATATTGAAGTGGGGAAAAGAAGAAAAAGAATATGAGTCCCATAAACACCTCACCATCAAACAACACTTAAAGGCATGAACAATAGTCTTAGGTTAAGAGCAAAATTAATAGGGTAGCGGATTTGTTAGCTAAATGGGCTTCTAAGTTTCAAGATGGTTGGGATGTTCAAAATTGGTCTCAACTTTCTTCTGATTGCTCTCAATTTCTCTCTTCTTTATTAAGAGCTGGTATGTCTGAATAGCTTCTGCTTTTTCTTTGTATCATGAATGTTTTCTTTGAGTTAATAAATTTTTACCTTCTTTTATAAAAAAAAAAAAAAAATAGTTGGCAAAGTAGATGCCAAGTTTAAATAAAAAGGTAGCAATAGGGATATTTTAATGTATCAATCTCCAAGCAAGGTGCTATACTTGTGCCTTCATGGTGTTTCCAAATCTGGTTGATAAAGTAAAGCTAACAATTCTCTAAAAATTAAATTATAGGTTCAACTTTCCATGGAGTATTTCGATGATAATAAGTATAGGAATATAAAATTGATAGAAAAGATTGGTCAATAATAGTTGAACTTAGTGGTTGTTGCTTCACCTCCAGTCCTAAACAAAACAAATAAAAAATGTTATTGAACTTTTTTATCCCTATTATTATATTTTTTTCAAATCAAAAATAAAAATTACAAATGAAAAAAATAAAATTATACTGTATTTACGATAAAATTTTGTTTCGAAGTCATACTATTATTTCCATTGATATATAAAATTATAAAATACTGACATGAAACATAGGGCTTGAAGAATTGGTAGCTGATGCCTATCTACAAAAGTGATTATAATCGCCCTCAACCGAACTGTGGAAAATAAAGCTTACAACATTAGAGGAGAGACAAATTGCAGACTGCGTTGAACTTCATCCATGGAGGGAGGATGTCGTCTCATGATGTCACATATTTCATCAATTGAGCGTGGGATATCCAAATATGTAACTGCAAATTCAAATATCCTGCATGTTCCAGAATATACAACCCAGAGCCTTGTACCCAAAGGCATAATATTCCTCAGACAGTATCTCATCTTCAAGGCATATAAGAGAAGAGATATTCTCCAGAAATTCTAAAATGAATGAGGAAAAGAAACTTTTACGGTGTAGATATAAGAAGAGATGGATTGAACTACCAGTTTGAACTACTTGTCAATGGAATGTTAATCCCGAAGAATGGCCGCTGGATGTTGCTGTAGGTATGCCCTTTTTGGAATCAGATTTTCTATTTTCAGCCCTTGAATAAATGACGCATAGAACGAATATAGTAAAATTTACGCCCTTGAATCAGATTTGGTAAAACTACTTTAAAATATAAAAAAACTTGAACCTTAACTGCTTGCACTCACCACTCCTGATACGTTTGATTTTAGAAAATATAACATCGAGAAAGGAAGCTCAATATATGGTTGGAACTTTTACTTAGCTGAACAATATATAATCCATCTGTCTTACCTAGATTTACACGCTAAGAAAATGATAAACTTAATAAATAGTCCGCCATTGATGCAAGTATATCCTTCCTATACATCCTCATGGCGATGTTATATATGTACAATAGACGTGAGACTATGAGGGACAAAGGATATAGAACTATATATAGAGAGCACACCATTCATCACTTTAGTAAGACTTCGTCATTGAAAAATAATAATAAAACATTATATTTATCTTAAGATAAATTAAATATTATTTAATTTTATTTATTTTTTAATTTTTTTTTATAAAAGTAGTAAGGTTTTGAAAGGATTTGTCGGTTAAAAAGAGATATGGTTAAAAATCCAACAACAACACACAAACAAGAAACCAACGGAGCTTCCAAGCTCTGGCTTCACAACCACAACCACCAAGGAAGGACACAGAGAAACACCAAAAAAAACAGATTAAAGAAAATTAAAAATGACTTCCACACAGGGAAGTAGGATGAATTAACCGTAAACAAAAAATTAAGCAATAGACCCTTAGGCTTACAATCTAAAGAGTTATTGCCTAGACCATGAACCATATGGGGAACAACAATTAACCATGCTCCAATTCCCTACCAGGAAAATTTGTTGTCTCAAGAGAACTCAAGCCCTCACGGAATTCCTCCCTCCAAATACACGGAGTCCATGGTGGTCTACACCTAGGTTTGCCATGAAGTCCACAAACTTATTACCTTCTCGAAAAGTATGTTGAAATGTGACATCCTCGAAAAGTAAGGCGACTCTTTTAGCTTCAAGAATCATATTTTTTGTTGACATATTTTATAGGGGCTATCCTTTCATGTAATTGATGGCAGTAAGGGAGTCCCCTTCAATGATAATTTTATGAAGTTCCAACGAGCTAGCCAACTGGAAAGGGCCTTGACTTGGACGAACTGAATGGAGATGAATCCAAGCCCTTCACCATAGGCTAGCATAATATCACCCCTGTAATCTCTAAATAATGCCTCCGACACCTGCTCTTCTATTATTTATCTTATTTAAATTGTTTTTTCCTAACTTTTTGATATCACTTCGATTTTCAAGATAAAATCTTAATAAACTAATTGTCTTCTAAAATTTGAATAGTGATCGGCTAAATTTCATGTTATATTATTTCCCTATGAATAGTTAATGAAAATCAACGATAATATTATTTTTCATCTAATTTCTACATCCATTTTTATTGGTAGTAGTAATGATAAGATGCTTATCCCTCTAAATTCACATGTATTTCCATTATTTTTTAATTACAATTTTGATCCTTGTAAGAAATGAATTAGACTCACTATAGCTATTAGTTGAAGTTCAATGGGATTTTGAGTAAGGATAATTTTGCTTTCATAATTTTGAAAAGCATCTCTTTCACCAGTTGTTCTTGGAATTCCTTTGGAAGCATCATTCAAATCAATTTTTATGAATCTAACTTTTGGACATTTCCATTTTGCCATAAGTAGAAACAAATACTTTGAGTTAACTCCATTTTTGTAGATGACCCTTCCATGTATATTCAAGTAATATAACCAAGATGTTAGCACTTTTTTTTTTGCACTCAAGACTTTCCATGATGAGCACCATGTTTGTAAATATTTTACAAGAAAGACAGTAATATGGTTTCAAACTTGAACATGGTTTTAAGATTTTATATTAATTTTTAAGCCATAAATTCCAACAAATAATGATAGGACCAATCCTCCACAAAAGACATAATGCTTTAGCTTTGGAATAATTGATATAATATTTCATTAACTTTTGATGTTGATGGAGCTACACAATATATATTGTCATATTTTTTTGAAAAAGTCGCCCCAAATGGTGTAAGCAAAGGGACAATAGAAAAATAAATTGTCTAATGTTTCTATATTTTTGTCATTCAAGGAACATGTGAAAGGTCCATGATATCCTCTTTTTTGAAGATTCTCTTTTGTAAAAATCTTGTTTTGAATTACTAGCCAAAGAAATGTTGAGGCTTTAGAATGTTCCTTTACTGACCAAACATTCTTGTAAGGAAAATAATTGGAAGTAGAAAATTTAAATTCTAAAAGCTCATATCCTAGTTTGATAAAATATCCACCATATTTTTGTAGATTCTAAACCAACTCATCATTTTCTATAAAAATAGGCATATAAAACTCTTTAAGCAATTTTAAATCTCTGTTTGAGTTTCTATCCTTCAACTAGGTTATTAATAAAAATCCATGGCCTAAAGTTATTCCTTACATTAATATAATATTTAACCTTTGATATAATTGATCTAATGGTTTCCTGTTTGAATGAAAAATAAAAATATAAAGCTTCAACCAATTATTAGACAAAAGTTTTCTAGAAACCTCCTTAGTGACTAAACATTTAATATTTTTCTCAATCAATTGCAAACTATCTGATATGAAGTTCCATGTTGGAAATCCTTTAGAGAGGGTGCATCAAGAGAACCTATATAATTTTGAAGTAACATTTTCACCCATCTCTTTCCTTGATCTTTGAATAATCTCCAACCAAGTTTTTTCCCTTGGGCCAAACTTATAAGTCTATAATTTTGAAAGTTTGTCCTTCCATTAGTCTTTCCTTTGCAAACCCTACCCTACTTACAAAGAGGAAACACATATTTTTCCTCATATCCTTTTCAAAGAAAAACCCTTTTAATTTCATCAAATTTAGATACTATATCTACTAACAATATTGAAAGTGACATCATATATATGGATGGATTACCAAGTAGCCTTTATGAGTTATGGCCTTCTATCCATGTTTAAGAACTCACCTTTCCAACTTGCCAAATAACATTTTTTTAATCTAAAATTGAGTTACAAAACTCCTTCTTTCCTTTGTGAGACAAAGGCATACCTAAACATATTAACACAATTTTTTAAATTTTAAATCCTATACTTAATCCATTGTAAATCTAGGGTAGTGTTAATAAAAAATATCTTGGATTTTATACTATTAACCAATTATCTAGTAACCTTTTCATGGCATGACAATAATTATTTAAACCTCATGAGCTCACTAATTGATGTATGGTCCAAAATAAAAGTATCATCAACAAATTGGAGATCAGAATAGGAGGGATTATTTGTTGCATCCTACACCTTTTCCTTCCAATTTTACCTTTGAGAAAGCTTTCCCTAATGTTTTTACAATAATAATAAAGAGAAGAAGAGGGTGGGTCACCCTAGCAGAGTCCGCTTGATGACTCAAGGTATCCATTGATAAAAATAGAATAATTTTTAATGGTTTCAATATAGCCACATCCTAGGTTAGGTGAGTTGGCTCTTGGGCATTAGGGTTAGCTTTTGTTAATTGTTTAGACTACAAATATATGATTTTTATCATAGTTGAATCATCATTCTTCACCCTCTCTAAGTGGCCAAGAAATTTTTCCCTCTCTAAGTAGCTAGGATCATTATGAGACTTTGAATTTGGATCTATGATTTCAAATTGTGGAATGTGAATTCTCATTTGATGTATGCTTTTATGTTACCATATTTTTAGATTTACTGCTATATATACTGTTTTTGGAAGCTAATTCATTAAATTGGTTTTAGAGTAACATTTTGGACTCCCTATAATGGCATGAAAAAGTGACAAAAGGATGATCAAACTATTATAGAACCTTATTTGGTTAGAACTATGTTTTTAAAATTGGGTAAACTCTATCAAAATGTTTTTGCTATCAACTTTCAACATAATTGTCTTCTATAATTATGATTTAGGTAAAACCATTAACATTTTCTCAAAATAAAAAAGAGTATTGAGTATGTCAAGACTCTTAGTGGAGACCTATCTCATTCTAATCATCTCGTTAAGTGATCAAAATAAGATATATTTCTATAACACATTATAAAACTCTTAATTTCATCATTGGTTAGTACTGTATGTGCAACCCTTCTTCTTCCTCTACTTGGAAATGAGTAAAGGGGAAATGTTAAATGCATAGACTTGAATAATGATGTCTATATGGGCTAAAATAAGTATTATCTAAGAAATTTAGGTAAACATTACAATATTCTAGAGTGCATCAATAACTTTAACCCTCTTGCTCACTCTGCTCTTGACACCATTAGTTATTCTTTCCCTCCACTCCTAAGGAATATTGTTACATATAGAGTCCTCCCTCAAACCTTTTGTTTAGGCTTCATGAATATTTTTTGGTTTAGCATCATATATTGGATGAGTGTATATCTACTATCAATGATACTAAAAATATTGCTTTGAATCTCTCAACTACAATGAGCATAGAATGAATAATTTATAAAGCAGCATACAAATGTTTTTCCCATATGGAATGTGCATTGGCGAGCAAATTATAGTTAGTACACTTTGAGCAATGGAAAAATAAGCAGAAGGGACTTGAGATTAATTTTTATGACCCTCAACTTGTCAAGAATTTCTAGTATCAAGATCTAGGGCACATCAAAAAACTACTTTATAGTCAATATCTAAGGTACTTTCAACATCAAGATTAAAGGCACTACCAATGCACCACCTTTAAGTAGGGTCTATGTTACTTCTAGTAACTACCTTTTGGGCAAGATCATGGGTGCTCCCATACTACCCAAATGCATACCCAAACCACACGGGTAATTTCTATAGATATTGATAAGCTTAATTTAGAGTTTTCTACTAATATTGATTCCACTACTAGTGATGCTACATTTTTGTTTGATTCCTAGAATCAACAATTTGATCTTTGAGGATAATAGTTCATTTCCAAGATGAATCGCCTTATATGTTTACATTATGTTCATAAACATTATAGCATCACTCTAGTTGCTTCTAAATTGGGTACTCATGCTTATCAAAGGTTGCTTTAAGAACTAAAACACCATGGCTATAATATTTCTTGTACTAAATTCAAGAAATGTTACTATTAAAGTTAAAAAAGGGATCCTCTACCTCTTATGTGGTGTGGTTAATATAGAGAAAATAAATTAGCATGATTGGGGATTATTAAATGGACTTTGAGACTTTTCATATACATATCATTTACACCAAATTGTTGTAGATTCAACATTTTGTTATGGAATCAAAGACAAAATTTAATGGAAAGTAAATATGCACAATCCATACACCCTCTATGATGTTTAATGTTTGTCCTATGTAGCTAAAATGTATCTCCAGTTGTCTCAATTTCAACAATGGCATTATTTTAGTCCCTATTGGCCTTACTTCAATAACTATAATGAGGAATGGACACAAGGATTTTTCTATTACAAATGACAATCATGCCATGCTAGAGGTAAAGCTTGTGAAAAGTATCATAACTTCCACATGGAATATGTAAAGACAACATAATAGAGGAGGAATATTTTTTCTTTACCATAATAGGAGGAACCAATTGAAACTGATGTTTCTAAGAAAGAGATAGAGACTATGGTCCCCTCAATATTTTCATAGGACTACAAGCATACCACACTACCAAGATTTAGAGATTCATTGAAATATAGTGAGTCAATTATTGATTGATTAGAGTAGTACCTACAAATTTATCAGTAGTAATATAGCCAAAGCCCTAGGGCTGTATATGAACAATTTGGACTAGGACAAATTCCATGTGTTGATTATCAATGGGAAAGGATAAATGTGTAGGTTTTATTATTAATATATTCATTCAAATAGATTTCTATACTTGGGTAGAAAATATTTATATGATTGCTTTGGGTAGAGTGGATGTTATCTAAGGAGCTCAATGGTTGTCATCTTCCATCATATGGAAAGTATATTGAATAAGGGTAGAAAAGTATTCCTTGCCTATATTTATTAAATGGAATATTTTGTTCTTCCTTTTGACCTACAATCTCTTATTGATAAATATGATCCATTGTTCAATGAACCCAAGGGTATTCCACCTATGCACAATTGTGATAGTGCTATCCACCTTATACTAGAAATTTAGCATATCATCATTCATCCTTATCACTATCTCCATCCATAGAATTCTAAACATAAGTATCTTGTATAAGAGATGTTTAAGTATGATAGTATCCATCCCAATACAACTCCTAATTAATATTTGATAATTATGGTCTAGTGCAAGGGTAATTCTTGGTGAATATACCCCAATTTTCACCCAATCCATAAGATTACGATCAAATATAAATTTATTATTCTTCTTATTGTTTATTTGTTGAATGAGTTGTATGGTGCACACTTCTTTACCAAGATTTACTTTCATTTAGGTTTCATAAAATTAGGGTTAGAGAGGAATATATTTCCAAAACTACTTTCCATACGCATGAGCATAATTATGAGTTCTTAGTCATACCCTTTAGTCTTACTAATACTCCCCTTTAACTTTCTAAATTTTAATGAGTTTTGAATTTTAACTTCTTCATAAAATTATATTGTGTTTTTTTAATATTTTTATTATATCCTAGTTTATAGTGAGTCTTGAGAAACCTATTTTCTTCATGTAGAAATAAGTGTTATACCTTCTGTACAATGAACCATTATATGTCAAGCAGTCCAAATGTTTTTTGTGGTGTCTAAAGTGGATTATTTGGGTCACACTATATCTCATAAAAGTGTCAAAGTGGAGCCTAACAAAGCCAACATCATGTAATATTTATCCCTACCTTAATTAGTCAAGAGTATTTAAGTATTGTTCTACAGGAAATCAAGAATTATGGGAAGATTGCAACTCCACTAATGAATCTCACCAAGAAGGATACTTTTTATCTAGTACATGAGGCTACTTGATCCTTCAACACCTTAAAGAAGGCTATGTGAACCATCCTTATTTTAGCTAATTTCTACTTTAGCAAGTCATTTTTCATTGAGTTTTGTGCTTCAAGAATAAGTATTGAGGTTGTTTTTATACAGGAAGAACACATCTTAGCTTTTGAAAGCAAACAATTATTCAAAAATAATATAGGTCATTCTATTTATGATAAGTATATTTTAACTATATTATATGCAATGGATTAATGGAATCCTTAATTTTTTGGGTCAGTGCTTTACTATCAAAACATATCATAGCAGTCTCAAACACTTCTTGGAAAAGTATTTCTCTTCTGCAAAACAAAACAAATGGTTAACCAAGATATTGAGTTATGAATTTAAAATTGAATATAAGAAAGGGTAGGATAGTGGGGTGGAAGATGCTTTATCTCACAAATATGAAGGTTTTCATTATCAATATTATATTTAGCCCCTTCCTCAATGGATATCCTAATTTCAAGATGAATGATATTCAAATAATGAGATTGTTTGTTAAATTTGTGATGTGGATGCTAATAAATTTACCACTCTCTTTTTCTCTTTGGGTATATAGGACTATCAATAAAAAGGATTAAATTTATACTGTTTAGTATTCCAACATCAAAAATAACATTCTTTAGGAATTAAATTCTTTATTGTCGATAAGAAATTTTGGGTTTTTTACAGCCTATCAATGGGTTAAGCAAACCTTTTTTTGGAAAGGAAAACAATATAATATGAAGAATTTTATGGCAAAAAATGAGGTGTATTTGAGGATTAAGGAAGAAATAGGTAAATTTCGAGGATTGTTATAGCCCCTTCCTACCCTAGATTGCTAACAAAAATACATCTCCATTGACTTTATTGAGGGTATTCCCAAGTAAAAATAAAAAATAGTGTTTTTTATGGTGGTGGATCACCTTTAAATTATACCCATTTTCATCCCTTGCAACACCCATTCACTACCAAAAAGGTAGATAAGGTATTTTTTGACTCTACTTTCAAAATGTATGGTATGACCAAGGTCATGATCCTATTTTCACTAGAATTTTTTCTAAATATTTGTTCGCTCTTAGTGGTGCTTAGTAATATTATCTCTTCCTCCCTTAATCAATGACCAAATTGGGATTTTGAACAAGTGCCTAGGTACATACCTTTGATGCTTTAACTAGGACATATAGTATCAATGGGTTAAATGGATTCTCTTTTTAGAATGGTGGTATAAAACTTCTTTTTTATATCCCCTCATGATACCTCCATTTGAATTATTGTATGGATGAAAATCTCCCTGTGTTGAAGATTATGTATAAGGATCCACTTGGGTGGCTTAGTTAGATGATTTTATCCAATAATGTTTAAGTGGGGCCTTATCATTGTAGGTGTTTGGTGATAATGGGGGACTTATCTTTATTACATTTGGCCTTGAAGGGGCCACATATACCTGAGGTGGAAATATATTATGGACCATTTGTCATTGTGGGATACCATAGAGAATTTATGAGATGACATAATACTATGGTTGAAATTGGAGTTTATATTTTGCATAAAGGATAGATTTGGATAAGCCTACAATTTATGAGTTTTCTTGGTTTGGTATAACTATATTCTATGATAGATTTTGCATACGTTGATTGTATGGGGGCTACATCTAGGTTGAGAATTATCTTAAATTCCTTATACACCCATTTGAATGGGTGATATTTAATAATTCTATGCAATGCCCTAGTCTAATACAATTGCAATTATTTGTCCAAATGCATGGGTAAAATTGGAATTGAATGAATTCAATTAACCTTAAGATGTAGGTTAACTTGGAGAGATTTTAATTTTTAAAAATATTACTTATTGACTTGATCTAGTCAATAATTCACTATAACCTTTTTGAGGATTGCCTTGGGAACCTCATGATGCCAATGGTTGATTTACCTTTATTGGTACATTGGATTTTATTTTTCCATCAGTGGATTGTCTTACTAGAGGCCCTAATTGAATGGAAGGTTGTGATATGCTAGGTAAGGCTTCAAATATTAGAGGTATACGATATAATGGATTTATCATCATATTTAGGATAATATGTCTAGAAGAAGCCTAAGCCTAGGTGTTATTGATTAGGGTAAATTTGTGTAAGGTAACCTATGTAAATTGATGAAAAGGATGATGGGAGTGTGGATGAAGGATACCAACATTGGTTGGTTGTGTTTATCATTAGATATTTGCTCTTTGATGAAATTGGAATTTGTTAATATTTGCATATCTACATGATGGTTGTTTGCTTCTTCCTATTTGTATTTCTCCTTTGGCAAAAAATTAGTTTGATTGGATGAAATTTTATACCACACTACTACATCTTCTATTGCATATTCATAATCCTAGAACACATCCCATTGATACTTGCATTGATAAAAGTTCTAGGTTTAGAAAATCAACCTTTCTAGAAAATAATTGAATCATTCCTCTTTAGATGATTCACACATTAGTGTCAATTTTTTTATTATAATGATTCTCTTTTTGAACCAAGTGATTTAATTTTTCAAAAAGTAGTGATTCAATTCCTTAAGGCTTAGTAAAAATTTATCTATTTAAAAAATAGCTAATCACTCTTATAAAAAGTGAATCACTATTTTGAGGAAAAGTTGGCAAAATCACTTCAAAAAATGTCAAATTATTTCTTCCCAGTAGAAAATTAAAATATTAACTCAAATATGGAGAAAATCACTAAATCTCCTCTTAGAAAAAAATCCTGTGAGCTGGATCAAACTATAGGAGTTTCTTTGCAAAAGTTTTGATCAACTATTTAAAAATTGGAATGTGAATATGTGTAGTCACCCATTTCATGAAGCACCTACAATTTCATAAATTGTTTTGGAATATAGGTTCAATTAAATTTAAAATTCTTTATAGAAAAACTAGACCTAATTTTTACATGTAAATCAAGCCCTTGGTCTTATCGAGCATGCCAAAACCCATTGAATTGGTTCAAATGGTCTAACTTTTAATATGCTCATAATTTTATTTCAACAATTGAAAGAATAAGGAACATGTCTCGTTCAACCTTTAGATTCAAGTCAAATTACCATGAACCTTTCTAGTTTGAGCTAGTCTAATGTAATTACTAAAAAATAAATGTGATAACTTGAAAGGTGACAACTTGCCATGAACCTTTCAATTATTTGAAGATGCAACTCTTCACACTCGTTCGAAAATTGGTTTAGACCATAGCACCTTAGTTTTTGAATGGAAGCAACAAGGTCAAATTTTTAAGATTCCATTTAGATTCGAATCAATGTAGCTTCAACATGAGGACCTCAAAAGCTGCATTTTAGATTGTTGGAGCAATCCCTTCTCAGGCTCACATTTAGTCCAAATAGCTAAAAAACACCACTATATCAAAGGAAATATGAAAATATGGAACAAGGAGGTCTTCAAAAATATTTTCCAGTGTAAACAAAAAATTGTTGATCAGCTAAATGCAGTTGAAAACATCCAAAATGGGAATATGGAACCTAAAATGAGGTAAAAATAAAAAGAACTCTTATCTGAATACCACAACATCTTGGCCAAAGAAGAGGTTTTTTGGAGGTAAAAATCATGTTCTCTATGGATAAAAGAAGGAGAATCCAACACCAAGTACTTCCACACATTAACTCTTACACATAGAAGTAATAACATAATCAAAGAGCTGTTGCAAAGTGATGGTGCATCCACTTCAGATATTCTTGAGATCAGACAAGAGGTTTTCAATCACTTTGAAGATATTTTTGGACCTTGTCATCCATTCTCATTTTAGGTGCATAAAAATCTCCTCCAAAACATTCCAAATCTTATTTCCTAAGATTTCAATGCTAGTCTCCTTAAAGAATCTACCTTCAAAGAAATTAAAGAGGCAATGTTCTCAATGCACCCTGATAAATATCCTGGATAGATTTTTTCTAGCATTTTTGGGACATAGTAGGTCATGATATCTCTACAGTTGTCCAAGACTTCCAATGCTGCAAAAAAATTCCAAGGGATGTCAACTCCACATTTTTGGCCCTTGTTCCTAAAACCCACAACAACCGGTCCATGTATGACTTTAGGCCTATCAATTTATGCAATGTTATTTATAAGCTCATTTATAAGGTGGTTGTAAATAGATTAAAAGAAGCTCTCCCAACCATCATTGACCAATGTCAAGGAAACTTTGTCTAGGGTAAATTTATAATTGACAAAATAATAACTATTCATGAAATCATTCATTTTGTCTCCAAGAGCAAAAAGTTAAGAATGTTTTTGAAATTAGACATGAAAAATACCTTTGATAGGATATCTTGGGATTTTATTTTGGATGTTCTTGCCAAATTTAGGTTTCATGAGGATTAGATAGCCTTAATCAAAGAATGTGTAACATCGACATGGTTTTCTATCCTTGTTAATGGTTATGCTGCAAGATATTTTTCAATTTGAAGAGGAATCAGACAATGGGATCCCCTCTCTCCTTTTATTTTTATTATCATGGATGAATCTCTCGATAGATCCCTAAAATAAGCTTGTTCACATGGCCGTATTTCTATAATCAAACCCTCTTCATAGTCCAGAGTTGTCATCCATCAAAAATTTGTTTATGACACTATTCTAGCCTCGTTGTCCTCTATTCCAAAAGCTAAAATTATCAAAACATCCTCAATTACTATGAGGTAAAAGCTGGTCAAAACGTGAACTATGAGAAAAGTAAAATTTTCTTTTTGAACACACCAGTCCAAAGGAAGATAAAAATCATTAGAATTCTTTGTTGTAATATTTTCAACCTCCCTTCAATTTATCTTGGTCTTCCCTTGTTCCAGGGTAGCATGTCAGAGAATTTATGGAATAATATCATTGATAGAATACTGAAGAAATTTGCAAGATGGAAGAAGGTATTTTTGAGTCAAGCGACAAAGGCAGTTCTTTTCCAAGTCTATCTCCAAAGCATACCAATTTTTTTATATCCATATTCAAAGTTTTAGCAAAAATATGCCAAAAATTTGAACAAATTTAAAAATAATTTTATGGTCTAAGAATGCAAATCGGAGCAGGTTTCCTTTAGTTGCTTGGGATAATTTTTTTTGGAAAAAAGAGAGTGGAGGGCTTGGTTTTAGAAGAGCATCAAATAAATCTAACTTTGCTGGCAAAACAGGGATGGAGAATTGCTTAAAACACCCAATATTCATGGAGAAATATAATCAAAGGTAAATAGCTCCATCAAAATACCTTCATGAATGAGGTCCTAGTTCACAATGGATCATACTTCTCAAATTCAATTGTTCAAACTAAATACATTCTAATAAGGGGTCTATGATGGAAACTTGGCAACGATAGAAGCATAAGGTTTTGGAAGGATCCATGGCTAAAGGATTTCCATATCATTAGAGACCAAAATTTAATAATTTTAAAGCCTTTCATAGACCACCTATTCGATAGTCAAGTGTTTAATTTCATCACTCAAAATCCTAATGGTCAGCAATGGAAATCTATTCCGACTAACAATCTCAATATTGCTTGCAAAAATGTGATTGTAGCCTTAGCAAATATTCTCAGTGTACGTGATCCCAAGAAATCAACTGAACGATACTCTTGTTTAGAATCCCTGTGAAAATAGATAAGTTTTAGTCAAATAAACATATTACATCCAAGGCCATCTTGTTGCCCGATGGCCCCTTGTAAATTTTGTGTGGCCCAAAAAGTTGATTCTCAAAGTCTCCATTTTTTAGTGGCTCACATCTGAGAATAAAATTTTAACTACATATAACCTTATAAAAAAAGGTATGTTCATTCCAAATCACTGTCGTCTTTGCAACTCCAATTGGAAATCTATCCAATATCTATTTTTGGAATGCCTCTTTTCTAGGTCTATTTTAAATGTCCTCTTTGAGATTGTCAATGTTGCTTGGGTTCAACCGCCTTCCATTCCTCTCCTCTTTGAGCAATAGCCCAATCTATTTTTCAACTCCCAGATCAACTTTCTTTGGTCTATTTGCCTCCATAATTACCTTTAGCAAGTCTGATTGGAATGTAGTAACAAATTTTTTAATGATTGTAGTAGAGACCATAAGATAGTTTTTTCCTATATCATTTCATTTATGTTAGAAAATGCTCAAATGGTGTCATCTAAAGAGTGTCTTAGACCTGGTATTGAAACCTGTCTATGTGATTTATTTAAACTTAGTCATATTTTGGGTAGGGCCCCAAAATCCCAAGTGGATAGATCAAGCATCAAATGGACATCCCCTCCTCCTAGCTAGAAAAAGCTCATTTTTGATGGTGCAACAAAAGGAAACCCAGGTAGGGCGGGAAATGGAGGTATTATCAGAAATGATCGAGGATAAATTTTCATGGCATTTGCAAAGAATGTTAGAATCTATACGAATAATATGGTTGAGGTGAGAGACCTCCACCAAGTACTGATGGTGTTAAATGATCTCGATATTGACCAACTCATTATTGAAGGAGACTCCTTGCTTACCATTAACTGGCTTAAGGGAAACCAACATCTGTTAGAGGAGAAATTATCATGGCATTTGCAAAGAATATCAGAATCTAGACGAATAATATGGTTTAGATGAGAGCCCTCCACCAAGTATTGATGGTGTTAAGTGATCTCGATATTGATCAACTCATTGTTGAAGGAGACTCCTTGCTTACCATTAACTAGCTTAAGGAAAACCAACATCCGTCATGGAGCATCAACAACATCATTGGTGAATGCAAGAGAATGCTAGGCAAATATTTGAATGTCACCATTCAACATGTGTACAAGGAAGGTAATAAGGTGGTTGACTTGTTGGCTAACAAAGGTGTCATGGAGCAATCCTTTTGTGTGTGGCGAATCAAATTTCCATTGGGGCTCATGGATGATAGCAGTGGAGGTAATTTTTATATTATTTAATATGGTTAATAATATTTTTTAGTTATTTAGGTCCACCAGCCATCCAAATATGCTCCATGTCTATCCCTTACTTCTTGGAAGGTGTGGTATCTTGGGTTTTTTGGTAGTTTCCTGAATAAAAAAACTCTCATCTTGGTGGTAGAAATGAAGAGGCAAATGTTAACCCTGATTAGATGGTGTAAGTAACCAGGATATTGATTTCATATCTCTCTCTTTCAATGTATACTTAGTTTATGATTTTCTGTGATGCAGAGCATCCAACAAGGAAATATTCGTAGCATTCGCCAACTCAACGAAGTAATCAATGGAGGGGATAAGTTTCCAATTCAGGAAAATAGATAAGATCAACCATGCCCAGCTAGCTATTCACAACCATTTATTCCATTTGGAAATTTTATCTTTGCCAAGTCAACTATTCATAGTTGTCCATCCAATTTAGAAATTTTATGTTCGCCTAGCCAACTAGTCACGACTGTCTATCTGGTTTAGAAAATATCTTTGTTGAAATATAGAAATAAATTAATAAGATAGTAGCTTAATGGTAGGCAAAATAGATAAGATAAATAGGGGAAGAAGAAAAGGAGGAGGTAGTTCGTAGTGGGAAAAAAGACTGGAGAAAATAGGAAAAAAAAATTAACAGAGGACTATAATCACCTAGGGTAGAGAAATAAAAATATAATTTGTTATGTTTCAAGAGTCTATTTTTTTTATGACTATTATGAGTAAGTTTAATTCCTCTGCGAAATAGACTGTGGTGTTTTTTTTCTTTTATTTTCCTATGTAGATTTCATATTACAGGTGAGGTTTGACATGAGCGCGACATTATTTTTGGTATCAGAGCCAAAAGATCGTTGAGTACTTGTTGAAGAAAAAATGGCACAATGGGGAAGAAGAATACCATGAGGCCCTTGTGTCCTAGATATAGCAAATATGTTAAGGGGAATTACTGCTCAACTCAAAGCAATCAAAATGTCTCAAACAATATGTGTTCATCTTGAGGCGGTTAGTGACAGTGAAGAAGAGGAGATAAATAATGAAGAAAATCATGATGAAGAGTGAGAGGGAGAAGCGGATGAACGATTGATTTGAGCAATTTCAAATTTGGGCCGAGAACCCAAGATAGAGACTTCGTCATATAATAGGAGCCTAAATCTAGAGGAGCTCATAGACTGGATTGCAGAGATGGAAAAATATTTTTGACTTCGAGTCAATTGAAGACCCTAAATGAGTTAAATTTACCTCCACAAAGCTAAAAGGACATGCATCCTTGTGGTGGGATCATGTGCAGATGAAAATATGAATAAAAGGTAAGGAAAAAATTAAGTTATGGGAGAAGATGGTCACCAAACTAAAGGCCAAGTTCTTGCCTATAGACTACCAATTGGGTCTATTTCAAAAATTGTAGAATCTCAGACAGAAGGAGTTGAGTGTGAAATATTACATCGAAGAATTCTACAGGTTGACCATTCGAGATGGTTACGTGGAAGATGATAAAGAGAATGTTTCAAAGTACATCAATGGGCTAAGGATGTACATACAAGATGAAATGAGTATGATAAGGATAAGGACGGTAGAAGAAGCCTACCAATATGCCTTGAAGGTAGAAGAAAAGTTGTTACGAAGGCAACAAAATAATACAAGAAGAAGAGGACAATCCTCTCAAGGAAGAGAACAATCAAATAATGGTAGCAGACAACATTTGCAAGAAGGAGAATCCAGTACTTCTCGTAGTGATCTCAACCAGAACACCAGAGGAGGTGGAGATTCCTCATGAGGTAGAGGTGGTTTTGGTCGAGGAAGGGGTAGAGGATTCTTTGGACGATGTTTTTGATGCAGAGAAGATGGTCATCGAGCTTATGAATGTCCAACCACACAACAAAGTAACAACAAAGGAAAGGAGATTAGAAACAACATTGCACAAGCAGAGGAAGAAAGTGTTGCTTCCCAAAAGCATGTAGAACCTGAACAAGGAGAATCTCTCATGATGAAGAGAGTACTACTAAAGCCAGAGAAAAGAGAAAGTGAACCTGTTCAAAGAAGAAGCCTTTTCAGAATAGTATGTAAATTAGGGGGAAAATATTGTCAAGTCATAGTAGATAGTGGGAGTACAGACAACCTAGTGTCTATTGAGATGGTGGAGAAATTGGGGTTGAGGAGGATAGAGCATCCCAATCCGTACAAGGTCTCTTGGTTGCAAAAGGGCCATCAAATCTTGGTGACTGAACAATGTATGGTAGATCTCCAAATTGGCTCTTATAAGGATGTCATTCTATGTGACATTATGCCAATGGATGCTTGTCATGTCTTGTTGGGAAGACCATGGCAATTTGATAAAAATGCAGTGCATGAAGGTAGGGAGAACACCTACACTATTGAGAAGGATGGTAAAAAGTTTGTGTTGACTCCATTGAAGGACAAAGGGAAAGAAGTGGACACCAGTCCTATAGTGAGTCAGGATATGGAAAAGCAATCCTTGAAGGGAAATAAGAAGAAGGAAGCATGTTTTGCTTTCATTGTTGAACCCACAAAAAAGGAGACAATGGAAAATATGGATAAAACCCCACATGGTGTGAGGGATTTGATGGAAGAATACACAAAGATGCTTTCAAATGATGGGTTGCCACTAGTAAGGAGTATTGGTGATGATATAGATTCTAGTCTCGAATTGGGCTTAAAGGTTAAGCCATCAACAATGGAGAATGAGGAGCAAAGGATAGAGGCAAGTCAAAGAAAGGGTATGGGAAAGAGACCGATGGTCCAAGTTAGCAATAGTAGTGATGACAAAGAAGATAATGTAGCAACTGCTATAATAGATAAGGATAAAGAGAGAAGTGGTAAGGGGATAGTAGAGGAAGATGAACCTCATCAGGTCATTGATGGTCAAGACAACGACCATATTTTTAGAGCTGATAGTGACAATGTTACTTCAAAGTGTGATGAAGGACATTGTGAGGATGATCAAGATCAGAGTGGTGATGGAGAGTTTGGGTGCTTTGAAAAGTACACAAGAGGTATTGTATCCATGTTTATGAGAAGAATGGGGTACAATGGCGAAGGATTGGGAATATGTGGGCAAGGTATGAAAATGCCCATATTTCTAGAGATAAGGCCAAAGAATGAAGGCCTTGGATATGTAGGTCCAACAAGAAGCAGTGAGACAAAATTTGTGAGAAAAGAGAGCACAGGGAATGCAGATTCAAGAATGGGTTGTTGTAGTCAGTGTGGAATATTTGGACATGTAGCAACTAGGTGTTGGAACTTGCATCCTTGTGGGAATTATGGAGGATGAAATCATTCCACTCATGAGTGTTGGCACCGATAGGAAGATGCTAACAAAGTGTATGTTGATTGCGGTTGGATGCCGCACTGGGAGAAGGTGAAGAGAATGTTGAGTACATTCTATGTGAGGATATTTTATCTTTAGAGTATGGCCAAAATAAGATAACAAAGTGGCCTTGTGAAGATGATCAAGTTTTAGAGAACATGAGAGGGAGCTCATGAAACATTTTTTGTTACTCGAAGAGTATGATGCAGAGCATCCACCAAGGAAATATTTGCAGCATTCACCAACTCAATGTAGTAATCAGTGGAGGGGATAAGTTTTCAATTCAGGAAAAGAGATAAGATCAACCACGCCCAACCAACTGTTCACAGCCATTCATTCCAGTTGGAAATTTTATCTCTGCCAAGTCAGCTGTTCATAGTTTTTCGTCTAGTTTGGAAATTTTATGTCCGCCTAGCCAGCTAGTCATGACTGTCCATCTAGTTTAGAAACTTTTTTTGTTTAAATATAGAAATAAATTAATAAGGCAGTAGCTTAATGGTAGGCAGAATAGATAAGATAAAGAGGGGAAGAAGAAAAGGAGGAGGTAGTTCGCAGTGGGGAAAAATACAGGAGAAAATAGGAAAAAAAAAAGTAACAGAGGACTATAATTGCCCAGGTAGAGAAATAAAAATACAAATTGTTATGTTTTAAGAGTCAGTTTTCTATAACTATTGTGAGCAAGTTTAATTCCTCTACGAAATAGACTGTAGTGTTTTTTTTCTTTAATTTTCATATGTATATTTCATATTGCAAGTGAGGTTCAACATGAGTGCGACATCAGTCTGTCTTTATGAGGGTGTGTTGGGAGTGCTTTGCCTTTGTTTTTTTGTTTTTCAACTATGCTAGTTTCCAGCCAGTTGGTTTTTGTTTCTTTTGGTGATCCCTTTTGGATTCCTAGTTTAGCTCTGTAAAAGATTTTGGATCTTTTCAAAACCCCTCCATAAATAAAAAAACATGAATATGTGAAGGTAAGGGTATAAGAGATTAAAAGAAATTGTATGAAAACAAATACAGTCATATCCATAGTAAGGAGAGTGTGAGACCAATCAAAACATGAAGAAATAAAATAATAACAATGTGATCCCATGCATATGAAATTAAAATAATAGAAGGAAAGGACTAGAAAGTGAAATCCATAGAATATAGCTATAATTTCTTCAATAGCCAAATTATACTTACAATGGAGCCCCTAACTCCTATTTATAGAAAATTATTCACCTAGGATTTTTTCACCATATATAAGAGAGAATGGGATTTCCCCCATTGTAATTCTATAGCTTATATTATAATCTCAAAATGAAAAATATAACTTGATGTTCCAATATTTCTTATTTTCTTTCACAATATTTTATAGAATTTTGACCAATATTTTGTTAGAGAATCATGCTTCTCCATTACATTGTGGGTAGTATTGTGAAGAAAATTTGTGTTGAGGAATAAACCAACTAGTATGAGGACTATTAATAGGATTATTAGGCCATAGGCTCATGTAGATTTCCTAGGACAAACCCATCCATCCTTAGATCCCCTTTATTTATTTATTTTTTTTAGCATGAAAGCAAGAGAATTGCCTTGTTAAACCAAAGCATCATACAAATTAAAAAATAAAACCTTAGGGTATCAATCCAAATAATTCTTTATCATAGACCAATTCATTTATCTAAAATAAAAAAATTTCCCCAATTGATCCCACAGTTGACATATTTGTATGTCCCATATTAAACTATCCACCTCACTTTGTTTTGATTTGTCTTAGTCAGCAAGGGAACTTTCCATTTATTGATGCTCTCATTTATTCAAACTTATATTGCCATCCATTATAAATATTAATTTAATAGTCTAGTTTTAAACATCATCCAATCATGATATCTTACAATTTTGGAAAATTATTCCATGAATCCCTCTCTTCTTATAAAACAAGGATATGCCACCTAGGGATTCTTCTCTAATTGCTCTTCTTCTTAGCACAAGGTACTAGGACTCCTCAAATGATATATAAGACATTTAAAACTCTCTCTCTCTCTCTCTCTCTAGCAATATTATTACATCACTTGGATTTTAAGAACTTTATTTTTCTTCGCTATAAAGTAGCAACCTATATTATAGCAAGGAGCCCTTACCTCAAGGCCACTTTGGTTGAGCCTCTTCAGAAGCTAATGTAGTTAAGATCAACGATCATGGACCTCAAGTATATCCTTAATCATCAAGGATAATATTTATCAAGAAATTTAGGTATACACATTAAGGTCATTGCTCTCTCTCTTCCTCTTCCTCTTTCCTTCCATTATTAAACATTACTATTCTTACATAGTGGGTATCTTGTACTTTTTATTATCCACTTTACACTATATATGGGTTAATTGATTCTACTATATTGCTTCTTCCTTTCTTCTTTTATTTATCTTACATGTCTTCTACCTCTTAATCTATCTTTCTTTCTCCTAGAACCACCCTTATCTTAGCTTTATTAGACCATCCCCATACATAATCCTATTTTTACCATATTGTGATTACAATATTTTGGATTTTTACCTTAGGTTTAGCTTGTGGAAATATTAGTAAAACATGTTACTGAACTCAATTTGAAATACTCCTTATGAGTGTGGATTGATTCTCTCATCTATGGGTTACTGTCTAGTCATCATCTATAGACCCCAACATGGGTAGTCAAATTGACAACCAAGTGCATTTCACTAATAATAGAGTCTTTGACATCCAAGTCTAATTCAATTCTAATTAGGATATTATATTGTACAAATTAGAAAACAAGCTAGGATTAACCTTGCTAAGAAAAATAATGAGTCTAGGAGAAACAACCTCTAACTTCTTTACCTTAATATTTCCCTAAGGGATATTTATGGACTTATAGGGAGGAATATTAATCCAATAATAATAAATAATCCCTCATTCATATTCTCCAAAAAAATATTGACACATACAATACCCAAGCTAAGGTATATGCACATAGAATCCAAATGGAACAAAATTACTAAAGACATCCCAATGATTGACATGAATCTTACACTTGTAAAGGAGTAAGGATACCATACTATCCATCACAAAATATATTAATATCAAGTGAATAAATATGAAAGGGATGAGGTAGAGTCATAATCTCAGCCTCAAGTAAACATATCATTTCTCATTTTCCCATGTATCCTTCTAACATTGAGAAATTACTAAAAAGACAACTTGAAATTTGTATTTAACTACAACATGTCTTAAATTTCATCTTGGACAATATATGCAAGACTTTCCACCAAGAATATAGGAATTTTTGCCAAGAAGAAACCCAAAAATTTGAAATCCAATCCAATAACAACACTCAAAATACTCGACCAAGAGCTCAATAGACTAAGTAATCAATGGTCCCCAAGACTCTAGAAAAAATAGTTAAAGAAAAAATTTATAGTTTTGTACTTTTTCAAAGGTGAAAAAGAAAGATGCTTCAAAAATATACAAAGCCAACGTGCAAAAAAATTTGATTCAACCAATGACATCTCAATAAAACACAAGATAAAATACCAATGGTAATCACCAAAATAAAATAGATATTAAAAACATGGCAATAAACAAAGCCTTTTCTAGTAGAATTTAATGTATACTCAAAGTCAATTTTAGAAAATATCTCGTACTAATGCACAACAAGCTAAAAATAAAAGACTTAGGATTTTAAAAAGAAAGTGTAATCCATGCAAATATAAAATATCAATAACAATGTCAACTATAAACTTGACAACAGATGCGAAAAAGGTTTTTTCTACATATATACCTTGGGGTACAATTATATCTACTAGGAAAAATAGTGGTATCTGTGCCTCCACCACTCATGAAAAGGTAATGACTCAATGTAGTTTAAGTGAAAAATCCCAAGCTTAGAAAGTTGTTTAATAGACCTCTAGTATATCATGTAGATGATTTTACCTACCTCCAACAATCCCCTATGCCATGACAAAAATAAGATGATAAAATAATTACTTAGTGTATTCTTCAACATAAATCAAGAATGGATATGAGATAATCTTGATCCTATTAGAAAATTATTTACTAGATAATTTAGGGACCCATGTTGGGATGGCATACAAAATAGATGTTCCATGCCTAGCTTTGAAAAGTTAGTAAAATTTGTCATAAATAAATTTAGAGGTATGAGGTATAGTAATACCTAATGATGTCATATGTTGATTGCCACTACAAATAAGAGTCATATGGGACAATTGATGTCTTCATTAAATAATGGAAAGAAATTAGCTACCAATCCAAATACAACATTTCTAATGATACCCTTAAAGATATGTTTACAAAACAAATATTACTAAAAATAATAAATACTATTAATATACAATTTAACCTCAAACTTTAAGTGATACAATACTATATGCAAGAAACATTGGAAGGATGCTAAAAATAAGACTACACTCTAAATCCAAATACTAAGAAAAACAATGTGCAATTAAGTAAGAATGATGTGGTGATATATACAAATGACTAATGATAATATCATCCTATATACCTCATGAATAAGGTTTGAGAAGAGAAAAAAAAGTCAAAAATAACCTAATAATTATGCCTTTGTTGGTGTCTTACACATGACCATGGAGTAAATCAAGAAGGAAATACCTAAATGACCTAAAAAACCGCTTATATTTGGTTATAAAAATCCTAAGCATCCTAAATTCCACAATGACTTATTTTGCTTTTGGTAATGTAAATTTCTAGGCATTCCTTCCAAACATGTTGATATTTCAAGAAATTTCTATATGGTATTGTCTTTAGTAAAGACTTTAGCTTTGATGCAATTTAAAATGAAGATAAATAAAAATATGATGCCTTGACTAAATTTTTTATGATAGGACTAATAATTTTCAACATCCAACCAATTAAAATCTTGAGATCTATACAAATCTAATGCCCAATCCTACTTGAGAACCCTACATGGAAAGTGACCATGTAAAATGTGATAAAAAAGTTGACAATAGTATTATGCACATGGGAATTAGTTATCTGGTTGATCATAAAAAATCTCAAATCATGGTATTCACAATGTGAATGAAATCCCTTTCAATGTCATCCCTAATAAGTTGTTTAAGTTAAGCCTAAATATCATACCTATTCTAAAATAGTTAATGATGACACCTATTTGAGATTCTTATGGAGCAAATTAATAACACTATCATGAGAATAAAAGAACCAAAGGTGATAAATTAGGTATTCTAATTCCCAAAGTAACCATAAATTATTTTCTTACGAAAACATACTCAGTCAATCCTATATCACAAAGTCTAACTCATCTTATCATAATGGTGATCCCCAGGTTTACTCACTAAATGATAAAGTCTAAACTTTTCCCATTGGTTTGTGGTCTTCTACTAGCCATTTTCTTGATGAAACCTTCATGAAAAAAATCAAATATGTTAATCAATCCATCTATGTTAGACCAAAGTATCTTTATTCCATGAGTCACTTTCTCATACTCCACTTGAGTGGGTTTTCTTTGTTGAGCAAGGTGCAGCAACAATATTGTCATTGTTGTCAACATAGTCAGATAGATCGGTTGATGCAGTGGACAGGAGTTAAGAGGTTCTTCAGAGTATGTACAATGACTTTCCAAAAGATCGAAGTGGCCCATATGCTAAAAATCAAAAGAAAATCACAAGGAAGAAAACTGTCGCGATATCGCGACATGTTGAGCAAGAAAGAAAAACTATCGCGATATCGCGACATGTTGAGAAGAAAGAAAAACTATCGCGATTTCGTGACATGTTCGAAGAGAAAGCGCAAGCAAGCAAAATTGTCATGATTTCATGACATGTTCGGAGAGAAAGCGCAAGCAAGCAAAACTATCACGATTTCGTGACATGTTCGGAGAGAAAGCGCAAGCAAGCAAAACTGTCATGATTTTGCGACATGTTCGGAGAGAAAGTGCAAGCAAGCAAAACTATCACGATTTCGTGACATGTTCGGAGAGAAAGCGCAAGCAAGCAAAACTGTCACGATTTCGTGACATGTTTGGAGAGAAAGCGCAAGCAAGCAAAACTGTCATGATTTCATGACATGTTGGAAGAGAGAAAGCACAAGCAAGTAAAACTATCATGATTTCGTGACATGTTGGAAGAGAGAAAGGCAAGTAGAAAAAGTGTCACGATTTCGTGACATATTGCAAGAGAGATAGTATGGAAGAAAAAGTGTCATGATTTCGTGACATATTGCAAGAGAGATTGTATGGAAGAAAAAGTGTCACGATTTCGTGACATATTGCAAGAGAAAGAGCAAAGGAGAGAAAGTGTCGCGATATCGCGACATGTCAAAGGAAGAGAAAGGCAAAGGAGAGAAAGTGTCACGATATCGCGACATGTCATTTTCATGACCCAAAGGCAAGAGAAAGAGCAAAGGAGAGAAAGTGTCGCGATATCGCGACATGTCACGTTTTCACGACCCGAAGGCAAGAGAAAGAGCAAAGGAGAGAAAGTGTCGCGATATCGCGACATGTCGCGTTTTCATGACCCAAAGGCAAGAGAAAGAGCAAAGGAGAGAAAGTGTCATGATATCGCGACATGTCGCATTTTCGTGACTAAATGAGGAGAGAGAAAGTAAGAAGGCAGAAGTGTCACGATATCGTGACAAAAGTAAAGAGGAAGAGTACGAGGTAAAGTCAAATTTGACATTGTTTGTACAAGCAAGAAAAGAGGCAAGGAGGTGAAAGTGTCGCGATATCGCGACATGTGTTTTTGTGGGTACAAGCCAAGAAAAGAGGCAAGGAGGTAAAAGTGTCATGATATTGCGACATGTTGTGTTTTCACCGGTACAAGCCAAGAAAGAGAGAGGCAAAAGTGTCATGATATCGTGACATGTGTTTTTTCGGGTACAAGCCAAGAAAAGAAGCAAGGAGGTGAAAGTGTCATGATATCGTGACATGTTGTATTTTCACGGTCCAAAGCAAGGAGAAAGAGAGAGAAATAAAAAGTGTCACGATATCGCGACATGTATTTTTATGGTTGAGTTGAAGCCGACAAAGACCGATGAACAACCGACTAAAATTAGGGTTTACAGTTGTCATGAAAGTCGACTAAGATTAGGGTTTACAGCCGACTAAGATTAGGGTTTTCATCACTAAAATTCTATTATAAAATGAGGGTTGTTTGGAGATTTGAAGAAGTTGATATGTCGTCGAATATGTGTCGAAGTGTGAAATGTGGTCGTAAGAGCGTAGAAAGTGCAGAAGCGACGAGATGATGGTGAAGTGCGCAAAGTGAGTGAAGAAGTCATGTCGAATTGTCCTAAGTGCGTCTATGAGTGTGGAGGAAAGGAAGGGTGTTGTGATTGACAAAGAAAGTAGAAGGTGAGAGAGTGCAAAGGGGAATAGATGAAAGTGTGAAGGAGAGTGAGGAGAAGACCAGTTAGGGTCTTGTAAAAGTGAAGGTATCTTATTATTAAACTTCTAGATTCAAAATTGAAGTCTAGGTTGTAGCTTGGCATCAGGGGTTGGTGCTCCTTCCAGGAGGTGCTGGTAAATCAGGGGTTGGTGCTCCTTTCTATTGGTGCAGATAAATAAGGGGTTGGTGCTCCTTCCAATGGATGCTGGTAAATTGTTTGTAAAGTTGGTGCTTTGCAAAGGCTAGATTTGGATGGTAGTCCAAGCAGTCATTCTTGAGGAGTAGCCAAATTGGTGAACCTCGTTAAAATCTTGTGTTGTGTGATATGTTCTTTTGTGATGCTTGCTTTATCTAGTTTTAAGGTTTCATTATTTCAGTTTTAAGAGCTATAAATTTAAGTTTAAAGAACTACACTGATTCACCCCCCCCTCTCAGTGCCATTGTAAGACTAACAATTGGTATCAGAGCCAAGTTCCCTTCTCAGGCTAAATCAGTCAGGGTTGATCTTGGATTAGTACGCAATGGGTAAGAAGAATAGATCCTCCTCCAAAAGGGCATCTCAGTCAGTTTTAGTTCCTGTGGAAGAGAAAATTGAACCAGAAAAGGTTGAAGACTTCTCATCAAACAAAGCACCTTTGTTTGATGGAACAAATTACGCGATCTGGAGAATCAGGATGAAGGCATATCTTTGTGCTTTGGGATACGACATCTGGGATTCAATAGACAGTGAATACACAATACCCATCACTCCTCCAACCGATGTTGTCGATAAGAATCTGTTTGAGAATGACTCAAAAGCAAAGAATGCTATCAGGTGTGGATTAGTAGACAGTGAACTGGTAAAGATCATGAGTTGTAAAATGGCAAAAGAAATATGGGACAAACTGAGGAGTATTCATGAAGGAGACGATGAGATCAAGGAGGCCAAGTTACAAACACATCAAGCTCAGTTCGAAGCCTTAAAGTTGAATGACGATGAGAACATAGAGGCATATATGCTGAGAGTTAATGAAGTCCTAGAGGATGATTCTAAAAAGGAAATAGGTGGAGGTCTTTTCATGACACTCGAAGAAGAAACAAAAAAAGAACAGGAATGTGATGAAGAAGAAATTGATGCAGAAATAAATTTGAAAGAGGAACTAATTGCAGCTCTGGATGAATTGAAGATAGAAAGAAAAAGGAATAAGGAAATCTCAAGAAATCTTGAGGATGCAAATGAAATAATAACCAGTTTGAAAGTATAGGTAGAAGAATTCAAAAGGATTGAAGAAACTCTCAGGTCACAGATCAATGAGAAAGAGATTGGTTGTTGCAAACAAGAGGAAGAGATTGTTTTATTGAAGAAACAACTAGAAGAGGCCAATACAAATCTCAAATTTGAGAAGAGCACAGAGTTGCTAGATAAAATGATAAGCCAACAAAGAAGCTCCATGGATAAGCATGGTCTTGGATATGAAGCTGAACAACCTTCATCTTCCAACTCTGCAGAGAAGAAGAAGTTCACTGTTGAAGGATCGAAGCAAGAAAAGTTTGAAGCTGAATCTTCAAAAGGAAGAAAATATCAAAGGAGATCTACAACAAAGCAACCACAACAAAAGAGGTTCTATCACTCTCACTCTATTCATAATAATACTTTTAATGGCTATTGTTTCAGATGCAACCAAGTATGGTCACAAGGCAATTTATTGTGGATTGAATAATAAATCAAAGAGTTATGCTGGTAGAAATACTTCTATGTTTCTGAGTGAACAATATGTACAATGTTTTCAATGTAATGGTCATGGGCACATAGCAAGGTTTTGTCCAAGCATTTTTGTATCTAATCTAAGGCAAAACAGTAGATTTCATCAGATGCAAAGAACGCAACACAGACAGGGAATAAATCAGGTACATAAAAGAAAGGAAAATAATCATTCATCAAGGATGCACAAGAGACAACCACACAAGAGAAATGTTCGAGTTCATGAAAAGGTGCAAAATAGGGATGCAGTTGAAAAATCCAAGCCCGAGTTCAAGAAAGTTTGGAGAAAGATAGAAGAAAGGAAATCATGTCTCCTTGGACTGAAGGAGACTACTCCGATATTGCACTAAGCAACTCTAGGTAGCACATCCTCAGGGGGAGCAATCTTGAAGTTTCATTTTAATGCTCCTATGTATTTGTTTGATTACCTGAGGATGAAAGGCAAGTAGTCAGGGAAGTTGTTGTATAGTTGTCAAAGTGTGTTTTCAGTTCATGTAGTTTGTGGAAGTGCCATGAAGGGTGGTGATTAAATTGAGAGTTGTCATTATTGGTAGTATTGCTATATGTCATTGTTGTACTGGTGATGGTTCTTACTGCCACTGTCCAAAGTTAAGGATTATAACAGTTCAGATAATTTGGTTAGTGAAAGAATGTTGCCCTAGCCGCATATATGTGTTTCGATAAAAGCAATGTGTATTTGAACTACACATTGACGTGAAGATTGTTAGATCTATTATGACGTTGTGGTGAAAAATATTGAAGTCTGATCATTGACTCATGTTTAGCTCATCAAGATGAGCAACTTTGCTTTGTGAATCATACCTATCCGAGGTCCAGAAGTATGAGTTTGAGTAAGGTGCACTATAGTTGGCCGTGAAGTGTTTAACAAAATATTGTCTCCTGATTCGAACAGTTGAAAGTAAGGTGTGACCAGCGGTGACTGTAGAAAACATAGACCAAGTTGAAAATATAAAAAGGGATTTGGTTGTGTTGTGGTACAGTGTTTGATGCTTGCACAGAGTTGGCAGTAAAATTGCAGTGTTGGTACAGTGTTGGACAAAAGTTGGTACAAGTGTGAGTCACTTGTCAATTTTGTTGACAGATGTGAAATCAGCGTTTTTGAATGGGAAGCTTGAAGAAGAGGTTTATATTGAGCAGCCAGATGGTTTCTATCTTGGTGATGATCCCAACTTGGTTTGTAAGTTGAAGATATATGGCTTGAAACAGGCACCTCGAGCATGATATGCAAGGCTAGACAACTATCTCACTCAACAAAGGCTTAAGAAAGGGTGCAAGTTGAGCAAGAATGACAAATCTCCACCTGTTGATCAAATCATGTACAGATCTATGATTGGAAGCCTACTGTACCTGATAGCTATCAGACCAGATATTTTGTAGGCAGTATGCATGGTAGCACGATTTCAGGCTAATCCCAAGGAGACTCATGTGACAACATTATGGTGGTTGATTTCTGAAATATCATTGAAGGGAAAATGATTGTTTGTGGTTTCCTTTTTCGAAAGTGGTTGGTTGAATGCATCAAGGTTTTCTGAATTGAGAGTTGTGTTTAAACCTTGTGTTATAAGCATAGTGGTTTAAGCCCATTGGTTGTGAAAGAACTTGAGTTAGAAAAGAACATGAGTATCATTGTTATGTGATATTTGTGGTTGAGCATTGTTGGAATTATTTGAGTTGGTTGATACATACTTGGACTAGGGTTGTGTGAGAGAGAGTTGTCCCTTGTGATGATTGGTTGAGTTGATTTGATTGAGCCTAGTCAAGTTATGTGTGAAGTGATTTTTAAAGTTCTATGAAGTGGATTTGATTTGAGATCGCCATTCATTATTGAGTTCATTTTGAGTACTACTTGAGCATGATTGATTGAGCCTTTGAGAAGGCCTTTGGGAAATATTTGAGGACAATGTTGGGACAGATTTCTAGAGCAGATTTGGGCAAGTTCTTGGTGAGATTGCTAGAGAAGATTCAGACAAGTTCTTAGTGAGCTTGGTGGAGCAGATTTGGACAGGTTTTTTATGAGCTTGTTATTCAGCATTGGACAAGTTCTATGTGAGCTTGTTAAGCAGGTTCTATGTGAGCCTATTGAGCAGGTTCTTAGTGAGCCTATTGACTGAGCTTTGGAGGTGACAGAGTACAGAGGACAGAGTCTCAATGGATAGAAATCTAGCAGCCAACATAGTTGAAGATAGATCTGAGTGAGGATTCTTCAAGTGAAGAAGAGGTCCACCAATCAATGCAACAGAGAGACAGAGTCTTCTATAATATCACAAGGGTACTATGGAGTATGGGTTATGGTATCCTAAAGATGCAAATTGGGCAGGATGTGTAGATGACAGAAAGAGTACCAGTGGAGGTGCATTCTATCTTGGAGACAGATTGGTCACGTAGAATAGTAAGAAACAAGAGTCAGTTTCCTTATCCATAGCAGAGGTAGAATATATTGCAGTGACAACGTGTTGTACGCAGGAGAAAGTTGCAGAAAGTGAGGTTAAGTTGGATTTTTATTCCAACAATAGATTGTGGAGTGGTCACGTTTCCCAAGAATTGACTAGCTACAGGGATCACATTCTCAGGGGGAGCATTTAAGTATTTGATTATCTTTTTGCTCATGTTCATGATTTTTTGCTAAGTATAATAAATTGTGCCTGAGAATGTTGTGCATGGACTCAGGGGGAGTCTGCAGCAGCCCTTTGGTATTATTGTCAAAGGGGGAGAAGAATTACAGGAAATTGCACATGTGTTGCCAACAATTCCAAAGGGGGAGATTGTTGAGCAAGGTGCAGCAACAATATTGTCATTGTTGTCAACACAGTCAGATAGATCGGTTGATGCAGTGGACAGGAGTTAAGAGGTTCTTCAGAGTATGTACAGTGACTTTCCAAAAGATCGAAGTGGCCCATATGCTAAAAATCAAAAGAAAATCACAAGGAAGAAAACTGTCACGATATCATGACATGTTGAGCAAGAAAGAAAAATGTCGCGATATCGCGACATGTTGAGAAGAAAGAAAAACTGTCATGATTTTGTGACATGTTCGGAGAGAAAGCAAGCAAGGAAAACTGTCATGATTTCGTGACATGTTGGAGAGAAAGCAAGAAGAAAACTGATGAAGGTTGAGAGAAAGAAGAAGAAAACTGTTATGATTTCGTGACATGTTCGAGAGAAAGGCAAGCAAGCAAAACTGTCACGATTTCGTGACATGTTCGGAGAGAAAGCGCAAGCAAGAAACTGTCACGATTTCGTGACATGTTCGGAGAGAAAGCGCAAGAAGAAAACTGTCACGATTTCATGACATGTTGGAAGAGAGAAAGGCAAGTAGAAAAAGTGTCACGATTTCATGACATATTGCAAGAGAGATAGTACGAAAGAAAAGTGTCACGATTTCATGACATGTTGGAAGAGAGAATGGCAAGTAGAAAAGTGTCACGATTTCATGACATATTGCAAGAGAGAGAGTAAAGAAAAGTGTCGCGATTTCGTGACATATTGCAAGAGAGACGAAAGAAAAGTGTCACGATTTCAAGACATATTGCAAGAGAAAGAGCAAAGAGAAAGTGTCACGATATCACGACATTATAAAGAGAAAGTAAAGAGAAAAGGCAAAAAAAGAGAAAGAGCAAAGGAGAGAAAGTGTCACGATATCGCGACATGTCACGTTTTCACGACCCAAAGGCAAGAGAAAGAGCAAAGGAGAGAAAGTGTCGCGATATCGCGACATGTCACATTTTCATGACCCGAAGGCAAGAGAAAGAGCAAAGGAGAGAAAGTGTCACGATATCGCGACATGTCACATTTTCATGACTAAAGGAGGAGAGAGAAAGTAAGAAGGCAGAAGTGTCGCGATATCCGACAAAAGTAAAGAGGAAGAGTACGAGGTGAAAGTGTCACGATATCGTGACATGTTGTTTTCATGGGTACAAGCCAAGAAAAGAGGCAAGGAGGCGAAAGTGTCACGATATCATGACATGTTGTTTTCATAGGTACAAGCCAAGAAAAGAGGCAAGGAGGTGAAAGTGTCATGATATCGCGACATGTGTTTTTACGGTACAAGCCAAGAAAAGAAGTACGAGGTGAAAGTGTCGCAATATCGTGACATGCTGAGTTTAAGTCAAGAAAGAAGAAGGAGGAAAGTGTCACGATATCGCACATGTATTTTGGTCCAAAGCAATGAGAAGAGAGAGAAGAAAAGTGAAGCAAATGTATTTTTGGTTGAGTTGAAGCCGACAAAGATCGATGAACAACCGACTAAAATTAGGGTTTATAGTTGTCATGAAAGCCGACTAAGATTAGGGTTTACAGTCGACTAAGATTAGGGTTTTCATCACCAAAATTTTGTTATAAAAGGAGGGTTGTTTGGATATTTGAAGAAGTTGCATATGTTGTCGAATGCGTGTCAAAGTGTGAAATATGGTCGTAAGAGTGTAGAAAGCGTAGAAGCGGTGAGATGATGGCGAAGTGCGCAAAGTGAGCGAAGAAGTCGTGTCGAATTGTCCTAAGTGCGTCCGGTGTGATTGCACAGAGAAAGAGAAGGTCAGAAGAGTGCAAAGGGAGAAGACGATCCAGTGTAGTTGGATGCAAGTGTACAAAGAGAGTGCGTGAAGAGCGAAGTAGACCAGTTAGGGTCGGGTAAAAGTGAAGGTATTTTTTTGTTAAACTTCTAGATTCAAAATTGAAGTCCAGTTGCAGCTTGGCATCAGGGGTTGGTGCTCCTTCCAGTAGGTGTTGGTAAATTAGGGGTTGGTGCTCCTTTCTATTGGTGCAGATAAATAAGGGGTTGGTGCTCCTTCCAATGGGTGCTGGTAAATTGTTTGTAAAGTTGGTGCTTTGCAAAGGCTGGATTTGGATGGTAGTCCAAGCAGTCATTCTTGAGGAGTAGCCAAATTGGTGAACCTCATTAAATCTTGTGTTGTGTGATGTTCTCTTGTGATACTTGCTTTATCTGGTTTTAAGGTTTCATTATTTCAGTTTTAAGAGCTATGAATTTAAGTTTAAAGAACTACACCGATTCACCCCCCTCTCAGTGCCATTGTAAGACTAACATTCTTGTCATGTACATGGGAGAATACCAAAAGCTAAGCCTCATCATTCTAACTAGCATTATCATACTTATTTTTCTAAGTAATCGCATACATACCTTATAATCAATCACCAATCTAAAGCATATTCCAAGTTGAAAAGTACATTTTGAATGTTTCCAATGGGTCTTATTCAAAAATAAGTGACACATTTTAAGTTCTTACTATAGAAACAAAGGTGATTCATTTTCTCAATGAGATTTCCCTTAAATTATTATTAAGGATAAATGATCATATGAGTATATTTCATATCCTATTGACTTATCTATCTGGGGGGCTTACTCTACTAGGTGCATTACTCTCCCATTCTATATATAAAATCTGCCCAAGTATTTATCACAACCTACCACTATTGATGAAGGGAGTATCTCTTTTGATGCATTTATTACTATCATTCACAATTCTACTAGGCTTTATTCTAACCAAATATATGGATTTCTTAGAGTATGAACAACTACTAGGTATCATTTACTCATCATTGTACCACATAATATCTTCCCTTCCATACCTTTTTTCCCTATTACATATTTTAATCATTATTAGTAAATGTTTTTGAGGTGTAAGACAAACTTACAAGGTGTCTCCTTACTTGCTCAATATATCAGCATGATCTTAGAAGATATTTATCAATTATTTTTAGCAAAATATCTTACAAAAGTTTACAAAATGATGTACATGCCATATTATATGCATAGCCATGTATTATATTTACCTAGCATATGCTTATTCTTTATATGGGTTGTCATTTTACTAATAAAACACTTACAGAAATGATGTTACTATCTTACATTTTAAATGACTGCACAACCCCAATATCAATTACAGAATTAGTCCTCAGGGTTAGTAGTGCAATTCCATTAAGATTGCTACTAATACTAGACTAACTTTGTGAAGTTATTGTGCCACCCTCATATTGGCTATAGAACTAGCCCTTTAGGATCTTAGACCTACAAAATGACAAAATAAACAATTCTATTTTCCATTCCAAATGATATAAGAAGAAATACACTAAAAATTAAGAAATAGATGCATCAAAAACAAAAATAAAAAGAGACAAAACAAAGAAAAAATGCAAAGAAAACATTAGCTTTTGATGCTTAAATCTTAATGTAAATAACCACATAATCAAATATAAAGTTGCAATATAAAATACTCAATAACAACAATTATTTATTCAAATATAACTCACAAATAACTTCATAAATAAATCATAAAATGGACCCTAATAAATTCTCTCAAAAATAGAAAACTGATATAGAATTAACATCATATACATTCTCTCTTCTTTACAATCCTTAATCACACATATATAATAGATTGTGACACTTCATATGGAGTACTCTTGGCCTTCACTCTTCTATGAGACTCTTCACTTTTCTATTCTAAGAACACATGTGCACTCTTACATAATAGACACTTGCACATATTTACACTCACCACACTTGCACACTCAATTGACATTTGTGCATTTCCTACACATTATTACATTACATAAAATATTTACACACACTCTAATCTAGAACACACTACTAATCTGGTTATGTACCCAAGGTGGTACATTAGCATTTACTAAATAATGTAATATACTCCAAAACCTCCTGTATTACATTATTTGGTTATTGAATATTTTTTTGGTAGGTAAAATTTCTTAAGTGTAGGGTTTAAATGGGCCCCAAACCCAAGTACATAAACTGGTAGCTAAAACAATAGCATAATATGACACATGTCTACACATTTTCCAGCTACAACCTGAATAAAAAGGATCAAACATTAGCAGAGAAGGTTGAATGGATGCCTGACATCATAAACATAAAAATACAGCCTGAGTAATACCCACGCAGGGGTTTCTTAAGAGAAGTAACTACCTGTAAACATTTTAAAGGAGATATAACAAAAACTCGCGTAGGGGATGCTCGCAAAATATCAACAAAAACTATAATAGATACATGAATAGGAAGAAACATATTATTCAAAAATGCCCACGCAGGGGAAATAAAGAACTTAGTCTTCAAAATGGTCTTCATATTTTGGTGTTCAATCTACCTCCAGTAAATTTATATCTAGAGTATTAAAATAAGCATCTTCTTTAGGTTCAGTTTTCGTCTTACCTCTCTTGATATGATTAATTTTCTTTGTCTTTGGATTCTACTTTTGTCTTGGACTTTCAATATAGTCTATCATTAGATAGCCTTGTTGAGAAACAAATGTAATTAATTCTCTAGTCCACTTTTGCTATTTTTTTTATTTGGATAATCTTATTTCTTGCTCTTCATAGTTGTATCCATTGTTAGCAAAGGATCTAGAAATAATATTTTGAAATAAACACTCTAATTTGTATGTTAAAACCTTTTCAAATTTGCTATAATATTCTTCCTTGTGATAGCATAAAGTAGATGAATGTGATTCTTTTCCATAATATTTACAAGGATGTAAATTCCAACAATCAACTTCTTCATGTCCAACTTTATTACAATACGTGCATTTCAAATATTTTCTTGTTGTTTTGAAAATTTTCACTTCATCTATTTTCTTGATCAAATGATATAACCATTTGTGTACAATTGAGGTAATTCTATCTTTGCTTCTTCCATAAGTCTGTAATAAATCTTCTTGACTATCAATTATTGTTCTTTTATCAACCTTTTCTGCTACATTTTGAGAATAGTCTTTGAGTTTACTCTCAATATTTCCATTAGTATAATTTTCTTCCATTGTATATTCTATCATATTGTTAGAATATGTTCTTATAGAATGTACTCTTGTCAAACTATCAATTTGTGATTTTGAGTTCTCAAATATTTCTTTTAACCATTTTGGTATTTCCTTTTCTTATTTTCTAATTACATTTTCCATATCATTATCCAATGAATTATTTGATGTAGACATCCTTATAGCTCCCTAATTTTCAAAAATATTTATAGTTGACTTCTCTATGCCTTCCTAGTTTTTGAATAAGAAACTTAAAGATAATTTTTCAACTTTTCTAAGCTCTTGAGTTGAATTCCTTGTCTCCCTAAGTTTGAATATATTATTACTAAACTCTAAATTTTACAAAACTATTTTTGATGTTGAATACCTTATATCTTCCTAATAATAAAACAATAGTTTTTGATGAAGATTTCAATTCTCAAATTTCTAAGTTGAATACCTTTTAACTCCCAAATTATAAATTTATCAATTTTGTAAAATAATATTTGCAAATTTGGTATTCCTAATTTGATGTAGAAAACCTTATTTCTCCCAATATCAAATTATTTGCAAATAATAAAATTGACTTTCAAATTGAATAAATTAATTACAACACTTGTAATTTAATTTCCAAAAACTTCAAATTGAATTTTCAATAATCTTCAAAAACTTTTCAAAATACCTTTATAAGGTTTCTAGGGTTTCAATATTCTGATTTGAAAACTTATCTCTCCAATCATTCAATTAATTTTGTAAAACCTTAAACAAAATAATATCTCTCAACCTTATAACTCCTATCTTCAACAATAAATCAATAAACAATTCAAATTACTTTTACCTCCCAAAGTGGCATGCAAATTTTCCAGTCAAAGTTGTTTGACCTTCTCCTAAGAAGGTACTTCTTGGTGAATCTCCTCCTTTCTACCATGCTTAGACTTCTTGCTCGATGCTTGGTGAATGTATTGAGGGATCCTTTACCATTTGATTCAGCCCATGCATTTAATGACTACCTTGAGATGTTTTATCTCCCTCCAATACCTAGTGGTGCTCTCTATTTTGGGTGCCAAATGGCATACAACTTCTTTTGCTTTTCAATCGACGTACCACATGGCTATTAAACTCTTTTGGTGCTCCAATTTTTCCTACGTTCTTCTTCCCTACATAACACTTGGTAGTAAGAAACTTGAAGCATTATTATTTCTTGCTCAATGGCATTATGGCTTCTTGAACATTTTGTTATTCAATGGTTGGATTTCCCTTTTGATGCTCCAACTTACCCTAACTCAACTCCTTAAAACTTTGGTGCCTTGATGCTTGGCTTTTCAACGTCCATCGAATATCCTTTTAGTTTCTCATTCTCCAATATTTGTAGATGGTGCTTGTGCTCATTGGAATGGAGCTAATGGTGGTTGTTAAACTTTGCTTCTCCTCCTCAACTTGGTGGCTCCTCCTTTCAACATGGTGGCTCTTCCTTCCATGTTCAATGGTTGCTCCTCTCATGGTGGTTCATCCTCCACTTAGGTGGCTCTCTTCCTTTCAATATGGTGGCTCTTTGATGCTTGCCCCCTATGCTACGACTATAACTTGCTTATTCTATTATGATACTCTTAGCTCATGGTCTCATGTCAGGTTTACTCCATTCTACCTCATTGTTCTTGACTTCTAACTCATTGTCCTCCTTCACTCAACACTATTTTTCTACAAATTTAGACTGCACTTTATCTACCTTGTTCCTTTGATTTCTTGTTCCTTTTTTAGGCTCATAAATAGCATATTATTATTCTACTAACTTGTAATTTCCTACAACTTTATGCAGGTTGATGGTGATAATATGGCTCCAAAATTCAGCTTTAAACACTAAGGCTTTTAGTGCCTTCATTCTTGTTGTTTCTACCTTTACAAATATGCTTGCAAACTTAAAAAATAACCTTTACAAATGCTTTATTAAGATGCACTTTTACCTTCAAACTTGTAGTCCTCTTTCTCCTTGCTCTTTTGCCTTTTGTCTTGCTTATCTTCCTCACTATTTTTTTGTTCGAAAAATGTTGTCCAATACTTTCAAATTTGTAGCTTTACTCTTGCTTAAATTGCTGCCTAAAAATATCTAAAATATGTAGCTCTAAATATTCTCTGAATGCTATTCAAAAAATAGCTTTATCTCCTTCAATTTTTTTCCCAATCATTTTAAAATTTGTAGCTCCAAATGCTGCCCAAAATATTCTACAATTCACCTCTCCTCCACTTTTCTGTACAAAATATTCTTTTCACTTCCAAATAGCTGTCCAAAAACCCTTCCAAATCTGCACTTATCTCCTTCAAATTTCAGCCTTTAAAACTTTAATGGTTGCCTTCAAAAAATATCAAATGGTGGCCTCTTCTATCCCAAATTTCTCCTCCAATCTCTTGCTGATTTCTATCTTCAAATTTGGCCTCTTTGTTGGCCTATTCTTCAAGATTCTCAAAGTCTTGAAGTCTTCAAAAATACTTTCTCAAAATTTGACAAACACTTTGCCAAATATTTCCTCCTTGAATCGGTTTCACAAATCCTTTTGGGTTTGTCATCGGATGGTGACGATTATCCCAAATTTGGTGTGATTACCTCTTTTTAAGAGTTTCTTCTTCTTGCAATATTCTACCTCAAACTTTCTTCAAATATTCTCCAATGGCCACTTCTTCAATTTTTCCAATAGGGCTTCTTTATTCTCCTTCTTTCTCCTTCCAAATTTCAATGGGACCTTTTCCTAGGCCTCCTCAATCTTCTCTCTCAAATATCCTATCTCCTTTCTCAAATCTTCAATGGGACCTCTTTTCTTGGGTCTCCTTTTTCTCAATCTTCAATAGGGCTTCTCTAGCCTCTTTCTCTCTTCTCTCTTCAATATACTATGGGACCTCTTCTCTTGGGCCTCCTTAATATTCAATCTTCAAGCTTCAATGGGGCCTTTCTCTTGGGCCTCCTTAATCTTCAATGTCTACTCTTTTGCTGCAATCCCAAAAATAATTCCTGCACGAGGAAAGCACATAGACCTTCAGGTAATCGAAGGTGAAATTCTTCTCTATCTATTGTAGGAAGCTTCTCAAATTTTGAGAACTAATTTTTTGCAACAAAATCTTAGACAATAGCAATCAAATTCATTCAAATATTCAAAATTTTGAAATCAATAAACTTCACTAGTTTTCCTAGTGGTAAAATCTATGTTGAGTCCTAGTCTTCATGAGTTTTTTTGCAACCCTATGGAAAGACTCTAGCCAAATGCAACTTGAGGTCTTCTTCTACCTTCAAGTTTGCTTTTACTATCAAACATTTTAATAGGACCTCCTTCTTGGGTCTCTTAATCTTGTCAATATCAAGATCTATCTTCAAGACCTGAAACTATGTTGTAGATTGCCTTCTATTCCAAATTTATTCTTGGAATAGGTAAACTCAATCTATCTTTAATATTCACTAGTTTTTCTTCAACATAGTGGAAATACTATCTTCTCTGGTTTTCCTTCTCTAGAGGTAATATCTTCAACTTCACTGGTTTCTCCTTGACCAGTAGAAATGTCCTTAGACTATTTACAACTTTTCAAAACCTGTGCAAGAAAACCTTGTTGTAGCTTTGATACCACTGTTAGCTTTTGATGCTTAACTCTTAATGTAAATAACAATAAAAGTAACTCAATAACTCAATCAAATATAAAGTTGCAATATAAAATACTCAATAACAATAATTATTTATTCAAATATAAATCAAAAATAAATTCATAAATAACTCATAAAATGGACCCTAATAAATGCTCTCAAAAATAGTAAACTAATATAGAATAAAGGTCACATACATCCTCTCTTATTTACAATGCTCAGTCACATATATATAATAGATTGTGACTCTTCATATGGAGTACTCTTGACCTTCACTCTTCTATGAGACTCTTCACTTTCCTATTCTAAGGACACATGTGCACTCTTACATAATGGACACTTATGCACATTTACACTCACCACACTTGCACACTTAATTACATGACACTTGTGCATTTCTTGCATATTATTACATTACATAAAATATTTACTCACACTCTAATCTAGAATACACTCCTAATATAATTATGTACCCAAGGTGGTACATTAGCATGTACCAAATAATGTAATATACTCCAACAGGAAAGAGGGATACAACACATTGGAAATATAATATATGACTATTTTATTAGCATATTTGTCACCTTGCCATGAGACTCTTAGGTTCACACTCACGTCAGTATACTACATTCTATGCATATCTATGTACTTCTATGAGATCATGCAATGTCACTACTTTATCCTTCTTCATGGAAAACACATCCTCTATATTTGAGCCCCTCCATGGAGAACTATATAGGCACAACCTACATGAATTATTACATGCTCTTTTATTCTCAATTTCATTCATTAATTGATTAGCATTTTGATAAAGATATCATTCTCTTACTATGTTGAAAAATAAAGTACACAAAATATAAATTATTTGACAAATAAAGAAGACTAAGCTTGTGATTCCTAAACCATGGTCCATTATCTTTTAGGCACTTCTTAATTCATCCATATACTCTATTACATTGATAAGCATATTCCATGTAATGAAAGTGATTTCCTAGGAGTTTGCATAAATATTTAGTCTTCCTACATATCCTAGTTCACATTCACATAAATACGTGCTTACATACATTCTTAGGAATTTTTATTATTTTCAAAATATTATGCTATTATTAGTATTATTTATGTCTTGTCAAAATTAATAAAAATGGAAAAAATAAAAATAAAAATCAAACAAAAGTGCATGAAAAGACAACACACAAGATGACCAATAAAAATAAAAATTCCGTTTATCTATATATCTATCTATTGAAATTATAAAAGGATACATTTATTGATGGTTATAACAAAGATTTTTTCATCCATACATTCATGTCTATATGCCCATACCCATATACAACCTATACATGTTACTTTATATCCTATGACCTGCCCTTCCTCCAAGGAGGCTACTAAAAACTCTACCTCATACCCTAGGGAATCATAATAAACTCTTTGATCACTATATTTATGTTCTTAGATCTACTCCAAAATTTGGATGCAATGCCCTTTATATGAAATATTTTCTCCCTTAAGGAGACCATGTCCATCAAATACACCTACATCTCCTTGGAATTATGACATCTTTTGCCTTTGATCAACCTAAACCAATCTAGCCTATAGGTATGCTATTCTCTTATCAAGATATCATTGAGTCAACTCTCTAGCAAAGACCTATGCATGAAAATTTTCCATAAGCACATCTATATGTCTATTCACCAACTAGAAAAACATTGCATATGGAGACTTTCTGACAACATTGGTTGGAATCAAGGTGCCTATCCATAAGATAATTATTGTGATCAAGCTCCACTATCTATCTAAGGTACCTACATTCACAAGTCATTTCAATTAGTTAATTTATATCATGTTACTTTTCATGCATGTATAATTAACATATCATGATCAAAGACAATATTAAGAGTTATAATACTTACTAGGATCATCAAGCATATGACTAATATCTATGGTTATTATGTCTTCTTATAGATATCCTCTCTATCCTTTCTCTCTATGGTATCACCCTCATTTATGACTTCACCACAACATCCACTAGCTCTCACAGGCTCCTCTTTACCTCAGTTGCCCCATGTGATGGATATCCCACATCAATAGTCTTCCATAACATTTACTGTCATCCTTATCTAGATGAGGTACACCTCATAGTCTTCACCCTCCTCTTCCTTCTTTGGTTGATGGTATAATATTGACTAGGGGTATGTCTCTTGCTATTATCATACCTTGTGTCCTCCTTTGTGTCTCTTATTTTACTAGTATGACTATATCCTTATTCCTCTCTCAAGTATGCATGAGTCTATATGTAGGGAGATAAAACATTGAGTACTCCAATCCTAATTATCTCTATACCTATGGTATATGATAGGCCTCCATGACATACTCATGGTGGTCATATCCTCTCTCACTACATGGACTTTGTTACCTCTATTCCATCTATAAATCCAAATGGATATGGAGTTCGTACCAAATTCATGTTAGGATCTATATCCTCTAATATTAGGATGTAGTCCAACCATGTCCTGGCATCCATCCCCTTGCCTATCAAAAAATCAATGGCTTATCTTGCTGAATATCCTAGGGTAATTTGTATGCCTATATAAAGGGGATATCTCATAGATATACCACATGAGTAGTCCCTTCAAGTTCATCTCCATATGATCTATCTATTTCACGTTGAAGAAGTTATGAAAGAGATTGTTTATGATGATATCCCCCATGTGAATATTTCTCCCTATTTGATAACCATATAGGTGTATCTACATTTTAGAAAGGGAAATGGTTACTTTTTTATAGAAAACTCTATCACAAATAAATCCTATGAATTACTTCTAAATATTTGTGTTTCCATAAGATTCCACATCTTCTATTCTCATAGATCCCTTCACCCGAGTCATTTTGTTCATCATATATTTTACATACATAGTATACATGGATGAGGCCATCATCGTATATATCTATGTTGTTTATGCAATAGGTACTTTTTATATGATCCAAATATCCTCTAATGATATTTAAATCTTGTGATTTACCCCTATGAACACCCATGTATAGGTGTTTTATTAAGGCTTACAATACATTAATACCTCTATCATCACATCACTTAGAGGCCTTAGAAATATCCCCTAGTCTATAATCCTCCAATGCCTTCTATTCCTTATCAAAAAATATCTTAAAAACCTCCATAAATCATTTGGGATACCTATATCTACATAATTATGTCTCTACCCTTTTAGACTCTCCCTTGGTAGTATCATTACCTCTATCCAACATCTAGTCACATACAACATAATAAAAAGCCAAGAAATCATTCTAAAACCACATAATAAAGAATCAAATTAAAAAATATAAAATAAGTTCTTTTATTATTTGCATCTTATTTAAGGGTACCTCTATATCATAGCATGAAAATTGGTTAGAAGTGATGCCTTGGCAAGGGTACTATTGTAATTTCCAAAGAACTAGAATAGAGCATGAACCACTCATAGTTGATAAGAGTACCTATCATAGGCTAATGTTATCATAAAAAATAATATCCTACCCCAATAAAGTATAAATGCACAATAAAACACATGCTAAATCTACTCATTTAGATTACCCTACTTATGTATTCAAAAAGTAAATTTAAATTGAACAACTCTAATGCAAGATCTAAATATCCTAGTAATTCAAGGCATCACTTAGCTAGTGTATTACTATTTTGAAACTCAATTTTGACTCTATATTTTATTAAATTTAAATTTAAGCTATTATAGTAGTTCTATTTTTTTAATTTGGCTTACAAAAGCCTAACTCAAACTTACATCCACCTTTTACTGGTAAGGACAATATGGGTAGTATAATTTGAAGAACACAAGCTTATACTGAGAGTGGGGATGAACAATATAAGACCACTTTTTACTTTTCTTTCCCAAATAGTATAAATTAATATAATCAATGGCAATATCAATATAAATAACCAAAGCAATGCACAAATAATCACACACAATAGAGACACCAATTTTAACGTGGTTTACCCAATGTGGGCTACCTCCATAGAGAAAATATTTCTTCTAAATAATTCTCAAATAATCTCATGGGAATCCTTCCCAATTATAATATTTATGGACCTTTTTTCAAAGGATATGTTGATCCCCTAATCTCATGTTCATGGATCTCTTCCACAAGAGAACTCTTTCTCCTTCTGCTCTGGCTAGTGATCTTCTAGAAGACTTTGTCTCCCTCCTGCACTGACTGGTGGATCTCTCTCAACTTGAAGACTCCTCACTCAAATATATCTTCAGTTGTCATGGTTGTTGGATCTCTATCCACTAAGACTCTGTCCTCTATACTCTATCACCTCCAAAGCTCTGTCTCAATAGGTTCACTCAGAACCTTCTCAAATCTGCTCAACAAGATCACTCAAAACTTTTCCAAATTTGCTCAACAAGCTCACTCAAAACTTGTCCAAATATTCTCAATAGGTCCACATAGAACCTGCTCAATTTTTTTCAAAAGGTCCACACAGAACCTGTCCCAATATACTCAATAGGTCCACACAAAACCTGTTCAAATCTGCTCAATAGGTTCACACAGAACCTCTCAAATCTGCTCAACAGGTCCATAAAGAACATGTCTAAATCTGCTCAACAGGTCCACATAGAACCTATCCAAATCTGCTCAATAAGTCCTCTCTAGGACTTGCTCAAATCTGCATAGCAATATTCCACGAAATTTTACTCAATATTAGTCCACAAACCTTCTCAAAGACTTATCTCAAATATGCTAACAAGCTCACAAGCTCAAAGTCTTATCATAAAGATAATTGTTAGAGACTCAATATGTTCTATACTCAAATTCCAATCTCAACTCAAATCAATCTCATAGAAGCATAAATAGAATTGTTAGAGACTATATATGTTCTATTCTCAAATCTCAATGTTAACTCAAATCAATCTCATAGAAGCATAAAGAGAATTGTTAGAGACTCAATATGTTCTATACTCAAATCCCAATCTCAACTCAAATAAATCTCATAGAAGCATAAAGAGAATTGTTAGAAACTCAATATGTTCTATACTCAAATCCCAATCTCAACTCAAATAAATCTCATAGAAGCATAAAGAGAATTGTTAGAGACTCTATATGTTCTATACTCAAATTCTAATCTCAACTCAAATCAATCTCATAGAAGTATAAAGAGAATTGTTAGAGACTCTATATGTTCTATTCTCAAATCTCAATCTCAACTCAAATCAAGAACATATAATAGTTTGTTTTATGGAACTTGAACAACCACATGCATCCAATTGACTAGGCTCAATCAACTCAACTCAGCCAAGCACCTCAATGAACAACCCTTTTCTCAAAAACCCTAGTCCAAGAATGTATCAATCAACTCAAAATATTTCCAACAATGCTCAACAACAAATCTCACATAACAATGATACTCATATTCTCTTCTAACTAAAGTTCAAGTTCTTTGCACAACCAATGGGCTCCAACAACAATGCTTATAAAACAAGGTTTAATCACAACTCTCAATACAAAAAACCTTGAAGCATTAAACCAATCACTTTCAAAAAGGAAACCATAATCAATCCTTTTCACTCCAAAGATATTTTCAGAAATCAACCACCATAATAAATCAATAGGATAATGTGCCCATAACTTTTATGAATATGAAGAAGCCTCTTTGTAAATCTACCACAATCACAATATTATTTTACCAATCTTCACAAGGCTTAGAAGATCACAAAATAATCAACATTACTCCACTTCACAATTATATTCACCAAGGCTTTTAATTAGAAAACCTTCTTAAGAATTAATGCGCAACTTCCTTATCACTCCTAAAACCACTTGTACCATAAAATAAAATAAATCAAAACATTGCATAACCTTGTCACTCCAAAAACCACTTATACCATAAAATAAATCAAATATTTTATATCCTTCCTTTCAACACTTTTGCACTCAAAAATAATCACAAAGATTTCTTAGGCAATATCTCACATTAATCAAATATCAAACCTTATTAAAATATTAAAACTTTCTCAACCCTATATCTCCCATAAAAAAATTAGAATCAACCTTAGCAAGCAAATATTTTAATTAAACTATTGACCCTGCAAATATTGGAGTCGGAGCACATACTTCAAAGGAGCCCTCAAAGGGCCTTGGCATTTTGAACCTCTACCCACCATGTTGCCAAGTGGCAGCTAAGCCGCGTGAGCTAACACTGCCCACGTGAGTGCCTTGGGCACTCTCTTCCTTAAACTACATGTGCTTTCCTCACAAGGTGCCAAAAATTTGACCGTCCATGACTCAAATGCCCATGTCACACTCCACGAAATTCACTGTGCAATATTCGGATGTAGAAATACTTTCGATTTTCAAAAATCATGCGACACGACTTAGGTTTATTAAATGGAAAACCTTTGGCTTATTTATATAAGCCATCCTTCAATGCGAATACGTCGGCCCTTTTAACATTGCCCTCATGACATCGATGACGCCAATAAGAAAGGAAGGAAAAACCTTTTATTTAATTTTAAAATTTAAATTTAAATTTTAAATAAATTAAAATTTAAACTAAACCTTTAAAATTAAATTTCTCCATCACCGGGGCACATTTTTCGATGAAACAAAAATCCAACTTGGATTTTAAGAAAAACCCATTTCAAATCTGCCATCCATTAGTTTTAAATAAAACTTTTCCTTGCCTTCCTTGGTTTTCATAAAAACCTTTTGCTAAGCTTCCCTTGAAGCTTCTTTTGGAACCAAATGTCATGCATCCCTTCTAGAACCTTTGATCAGAACCTTGGCTTCTCATGAAGCTCTTTGTGGAGAAAAATCATAGTGCTTACTTACATAGGTCCTTTTGACGTCAATGACAACTTTTATCTTAGGGACTCAAAGTGTCCAACATAATTATTCTCACTTCCACTTGTCCATTTAGAATTCTTAGCACACTCAAGTCTATTCAACTGTCTAGTTAGAATTCACTCTCATTCTAGTCACATTCACTCACTCTTAGAACACTTAGAATTAAAAAGTTGAATTTTTAAATGAAAGCCCCATTACCATCTCCTTGAGTCTTTTATACCCTAGAGACACAAATTCAACCTAAGGCATGTGCTTATATAAAACATTCACTCTCATTCCATGATTGATTTCACCCACTACTCCACTCCATAGGTTCATGTGTTGTTATATTCTCACTAACCCATGGTGGTCTTTGAACCCCATGATGCTCTCATCATCCTTTATTTTTTCTATTTTATAGGTTTAATATTTTTTTCTTGAGGTGGTCCATTCTTACTATATTTTATGGTGAAGTGAACATCTTGTGGGGAAAATATGTATACTAGAGAATTAGATCTAACATTTGCATTGGATGGTAAATAAATTGGGATAAGTGCAAGAGGGTAAGGTATTTAGTCCATCAGGTTCAAACCATATAAAACCCCCTAGGTACCTACCTCCTTGAATATGATTATAACTATTCACAACCCGTAATTGATTATAGTCTCATCTAGATTGCCTAGGACAATCACATCCCACCCTAGAACCCGTAATTTTATATTTTTGCATTACAAGTGGAAGTGCAACTTTGCTAAACTAGAGCACTACCATAGGAAATTTCTCTAGAGTTTTATTTATCATAGGTTGATGATCTTGTAAAAAATAAAACCTTTTTCCAAATTGATCCCACTATCAACATAAATCTAGATATAATTTTTCCTATAATAGATACTTGAGATAATGCCTCAATCCATTTGGTTAAGTACTCAACATTGGTAAAATTACATCAACCATATATATTTAGACATGCCTAATGATTTTCCCCTTTAGGGTCAAAATCATGCTAGTTATATTTGAGTTCCTTGTTTTTCAAGAAACTCGTACTTAGGCATGATATTTGATAAAAAAAATTGATGATCTACATTTGGAGTCTTTCATATAATTGTGATTATCTTGATATTTTCTATTCTATCCTCTATTAAACTTAATACTAATCCATTATCTTGAAGTCTACTTTTTCATGCATCATGGTTCATTTTTCTTCTAAAAACTTTGGACCATTCTTGATAATTTATATTAGAGTTCATCTATGCATAATTCAATTCTCACATATTTATTTTATTACATGTGACAATTATTCAAAACTTAAAAATGAGACCAACATGAGGATCAATTTCTCCCCTAAACTAGTCACATCTCATTTTCAATGCACTCATATTTACTCTAATAAATTAGTTGTATTTCCAACATCTCCTCATTGAAGATATTATATTATTAGAACCATTTGTCAAAATTATATTTATGTATAGAGTTATGCCAAAAAAGCTATACATACTAAGTCTATCTAAATATTAGTCCTAACTCATCATTGGTATTAATTTAACATACATTCAAGTATGATAATGTCAATATCATGTGAATTTTATGAAAATACAATTATACATAGAATAAATAATCTAAATTTAATGCATAAAATATAATACTTTAGCCATCCATACCTTAAAAGAAACTATATAGAATGCATTCACAAATAAATGGACCAAATCAATAAAATCTTAGTTCATAGATCAATGTTAATAGGAACAACACATACACATAAATTTAGGAGATAACACTACTGCCATCAACACTCATTCCAACTATTACCATATATAATTATATCCTTGCATGTATAATTGTACTATATTAATGTTATTCCTACCTACTAGAATTAATGCAAGTTATCATATGACCATTATATACCTCTCATCAAACAACATGAGCTCAACCAAATTTTTCTCTCAAATTTCGAGGAGACCTAGGTTCGAATCCTACCAAGTGATACATGCATAATAGCAAAGTTTCAATGCCACTATGTGGTCTTGATGTAATATGGGTAGGGCCTATTTCAATCCTATATAAATAATTAAAACATAATTCTACCTCTCTTTACCATGTTGATTAATTCCTTGATAGTATAACCAATGATCCATTTTCCTTGAATTATTATATACTAAAATGCCACATGCATATCAACCTTTAAAATGCAAAATAAATAATATACATTATATTTTGCTTAGTTATCATCCAATTACTACTAAATACTAATGTTTTAGGGGAAATAATTTAATTACTACCATTTGATCTCCTTTAAATGATTGGGATCATCTTGGTCTTTAATATTGTTTCCTCTATTATAATTATAATTATCAATCCATTATTATTGGGACCTACACATTGGTGCAATTATTAAATTTCATAGTAATTTCTGAAAATGAATGTAATCAAACATTACCTAGTATTTTTTAGAAAGAAATACATGGGTGAATAATGTAGAACATAGAATATACTAAGGGTATTTTTAGACACCAAATAATCCCACTAAATAGGAATTAGATTACATTGAGACTAATTTTCAAGATGGTTGGTATTGAGGGGTATTTATATCCTAACACATGTCACCTTTAGGTCAAGGCTATGAGATCGATATTTAGGAATAAATATTACAAAAAAATATAAATTCACTTTTATCAAGATTTACATGGGTCCAATACAAGAATAAAAGTCAAGCATGGCCTCAAAATAAGCTTAACCACTACATATTCCAAAATCCCCTCTTAAGATAAATATGGGACATGAAAAATTATCCCTATTTGTCATCCTCCCTTAAAGGACACTCTCTAGCTCCAAGAAGCTCCTAAAGGGCACACAAATGACTTCGATAATGACATTCATTAGAATATTCAGATTGCTCTAAGGAAGGTACAAAATCTAGATCAAGCATTCCACATGCATGAAGCCATATCATAAATTGCATCTATATTCCTATTTTCTTTGTTTGCTAATGAAATACTTGATTATGGATAAGTTGGATGGTCATCTAATTGTCACATCAAAGAGTTATAAAAAAAAATTGAAGAATGTCAATGTCCTCTAAAATCAAGAGCATCCACCTAATATGCTTAACCATATCATTGACAATGCAACATTTATTCTATATGGAGGATTGAGAAATAGTGGATTGACATATAGAAAACCAAGAAATCAGGTAGATCCTAAATAGAAAAAAAATCTTGTGGTGGACCACTACTTACCGAAGTCACCAAACCAATCAACATATAAACATCCTATTAAAATCAAAGGGGAGCTAATGGAGTAGTGAATACCCATTTGATAGATCCCTTGGATGTATACTAGAATTCTCTTAGCTACTATCTAGTGATTCTACCATGGTGCCTACATATGTTTATAACAATAACTAACAACGAATGCTATATCAATTCTAGTATAAGATAGAGAACTCCTCCCACAAGAGACTAATGCAATGTAGCATCTACCAAAGGAGTGGTACAATCAGCCCAAAGCTTTAGACCTAAGGTAAAATGAGTCCAAGAAGACTTGCAATCATCCATCCTAAAACACTAAAGAATATCCAAAGCATACTTAATAAATTTTAGGTATTTTCTTTAGTGTTTAAGGCATGATTTCATGTCCTCGATAGAGAAAAAGAGTTTCTAGGGATGATAAGATTATCAACATATAATAAAATTACCAAAGTTTCCCCACCCGAATGTTTTATGTAAACAACATGTTTAGCCTCACATCATTGAAAATAAAAAATAATAAAAAGGAATAGATATTCTTGTACCATGCATTTACTTTTGTTTATATAAAGAATTAATTAGAAAATAAACCAATGGAGTGGATCCTTAAAGTGCAAAACTAAGTGGCTACTATATGTATATTTCCTCCTAAATTTTCCCATGTAGAAAGGCACTCTTTACATCCATATGATGTACCTTCCATCCATATAAAGCAGTAATGGAGAGAATCATCTTGACTGAGTCCATTCTTGTCACTAGTGTAAATATCTTGTAATAGCTTGTTCTCTCCTATTGTAATAATTCCTTAAAAAAATAATATACCTTGTGCTTGTCTACCTAACCATCTAAAGTATATTTGGCCTTGTAGATTCATTTGTAGCTAATAATATTATTCCTTTATAGAAGAGGAACCAAATCCCAAATATTGTTCTTCATCATAACCTCATAATCTACCAACATAACAACTTTCTATTTTTAATAATCTTTTTCCTAAGAATATGTGAGAGGATCTTATGAATGTGCTACCTTCAAAAGTCGTGCTTAGGAAGGAGCATTTTAATGTCACTCAAGAGATGCAATAGATTGATCATCCTTCAGAAGTTACTTAACCCACTTTGATGTTGGATAGACTAAGGAAGAATCATGTGTATTCTATGATAACCCAATATCAAAAGCTAAAGCTAAATAATTCAACACAAAATCACCACTCACCTCATCTTGCAAGGCTAAAGAATTTTAAACTTATGTGTCTTGCTCATCATGCCTTAAACCTAGAGAACAAAATCCTACCTATGGTGCTACCTATGAAGAGGTTAAATTAAAATGCAATGGACATCCACTTGAATATGAATATAAATAATAAGAAAATAATGAATATTCTCTAATGGGAATAGAGCGAAACCAAAATATTAAAGAAAATAATTGAATTTGAGATGGTCAAAGGTTCAAAAGGATCATTTTTGAAAATTTCAAGTGGTGGGGTGGAAGGAGTACCTAGAAGAACGTCATCAAATATGACATCTCTCTTGATCGCAACCTCATTCCTATGAAGATAAAAATAACAATATTATTTTGAGGTATCAAGACACCCCACAAAATGCAATTATAGATCTTTGGTGCCCTCTACTTTCAGTTATCCTTGGGTATATGATCCCATGCTAAAGACCCAAATATTCATAATTATGATACATTAGGCTTATTTATCGTCAATCTATCAAGAGGTATCATACCTTGGAATACCTATTGTGGAGTTTCCACAACCACCCCAAGCTTCTTGGGGATCCACTTGTCATGTTTTGGTACTAAAGGTTTTTGGTTTTCTTTGGCTTGTAAGAATAGTGATGTTTGACTGTTTATGTTAATGATTTTAATTTCTTTAGTTATTTGATATTTAATGATTAATTAATATAGGCATTAATGCTTAGATTAATTAAAATCCATTTTGATAAATAGAGTTTAATGTTTTTCATACTATATAAGGTGATGGAATGTTTTTAATAAAGTAGGGCCTGACCAAAACATTACCTAAAACAAGAATATGATACAAAAGGTATAAAGAAATTGTGATAGAAAATAATATGCTATTATCTACCTAATATAATTACATTAATTATATTATGTATATAATATTAATATTATTATGATGTTCTAAAATGTTATTATAATAATATTATTATGATTATATCATAATGTTCTAAAATATTATTATTATAATAATATTATTATGATTATTTTATTCTAAAATGTTATTATTATGATAATATTATTATATTGTATATAATAATATATTATAATATACTTTACAAAGGATGTGATAATAATATGTTTGACCATGTTACGTTTGATTGCAGGAGAAGGCAATGGTGGCTATTAAAAATGATCAAAGGAAGGGTGGCTATTCCAAAACGTTCGAGGCTATGTAACATTGGCAAAAGAGGAAGTAGTCCAAATATAGCATTAGGGTTTTAGGAGGACAACACATAAGGCACCAGAGTTGACAGTGAAATGGTTGAAACCAAAGGAATGTCGTCAAACAAGCCAACAAAGAAACATTATTAGGGCAACCCGTAACCCTAATAGATGGAGATAAAGGTCTACCTCGAGAGCATGGAAAATTTTACATTGGTATTGCACAGTGTGAGTGTGAGATCAAGGAGCTTGACAACCATGGCAAAGGGTTGATAGTGCCATGGCTACATTGATGGTAGCCCCCTGATGTGGTGTTGACAACACCATGGCTGCATCGATGGTAGCCCCCTGACGTGGTGTTGACAATGTCATGGCTATGATCGATGGTAGCACCATGGCGAAGGGTTGACAGTGCCATGACTACGTAGATGGTAGCCCCCTAACGTGGTGTTGATAATGACATGGCTGTGATCGAATGCAACACCATGGTGATGTTGTTTTGACAACACCATGGCTGCGTCGATCGTAGCACCACGATGTGGTGTTGACAACACCATGGTTGCATCGATGGCATGATGGCCTCACTGGGTTATATGGAAATAAAAGTACCCAGGATGGGGGACGTCATCCTAGTCCTTGGGCACATTTGGTATGGCTTCAAAGAGATACCATCGAGCCTTGATTTTGAAGAGCACAACAAAAATCTCGCTGAATGAGATTGGCCTACCTTATTTTAATGTGAATGTTGTTTAATTATATTCAATGTTTTAAAGGAGACTTAAAATCATAGGGGTTATAATGTATAGTTAAATGTTTTTTATTATTTATTTTTATGGGTGCAAAGGGGTGTTATTGGGTAGAATGCCTATGTGATAAGAGAAAGGGGGGGCTGGAAATGATGTAACATTCCGAAAAGCAATAAGAAAGAGCATTTTTCAGATTTTGAGAGGGTAGCAAGCTTTTGTGAGCAAAATCAAAAAGAGGGTTTCTAATCATAAAACTAACATTTTTAGTTTCTTATCATTTTTGCATTTTAGTGACTTCTAGCCATTGTCTTATGCCATGAAATGGGTTGCAATAGGCTAAGGTCAAGATGATGCAGTTTCCCTATTATTTCCTTTGAGTCTTGCACTTGATTTAATGGTATTGTGCTTATGTTGCAGGTCCATTAATTCAGGTTGTTTTATGATTACCTCATAACTTGGGATTTTGTAGGGAGGAGCTTGCTAAACTAATTTAGAATTTGACTTTTTTATCCAACCAAATCTGCATTGTTTATTCATTCAATTTTGTTAAGTTCATTTTTATTTCAAACATTCAATAATTTCATTCTGGTCCATCCAAAATTTTAGTTTCTTTTATTTCCATTCTGGTCCTTTTCTAGAATTTCTGCTAATTTCCTTTTAGTTTCATTTCTATTCTAGTCCATTTCCAAAATTGTTAAGCTTTCAAATTATTTCCATTCTGGTCATTTTGTAGAATTTCTACACCTCCAAAATTCATTAATCTAAGATTTCAGATAAAACACATGGTTTAGGAGGGATACTAACTTGCTATTTCATATTAAATTAAGATAAGAAATGAAAGATAATTTTTCTAACATTACTAACACGCTAACTTCTACTAACTACTACTAGGGTAGTGGCATCAACATAAGGAAGATAAAATGAACCCAACTATCTAAAACTTACTTCATATTAAAGGCATGGACATTAAAATGAAGTGGACAATTTCACATTTTATCATTTGAAACCTTTTAAGTGAATATAAAATACTTTACTAATAAGGATTCAGGGTAGCATCAATTTAAAAAATCCTAAAATAAACTACTTTTATTTTACACTAGCTTTTTAGTTAGATATTTCAATCACTAAGCATTGTTTAGAACCAGCAAAGGCCCCTTGTTTATGATCACACACATCATTGAACTATTTATGGCATTATTGTAATATTTTAGATATTTTACCAGAAAATTGGATAAGTTGAATGTTTGTCATTTGGTTTCTTTACAAGAGAGAGTTTCTGTTCAATACTCTGCATGTGGTGGTATTTTGCAATTGGGCAAAATATACACTCAACAATACCCTAGTAGGAACTCTATTGATGATGTATGTTGAACAAGTGACAACGTCACCCAAAATTTATGATCCATCCCCTTGGCATGAATGATATATTGTGCTATCTCCATGATCACCCTATTTGTTTCTTAGCCAAACCATTCTATTTAATAGTATAGTAAATAGTCCAATGATATGCAATCTCATGAGAAGCCAAAAAAATTGAAAAGCATAACAAAAAATTTAATCCACTCTCTATTCTTAGACATTTGATTCTCCTATCTAGTAGATTTTTACTAAGGTACTTGAAGGTCTTAAATCTCTTAAAGACCTCTACCTTAGTGCAAATACTATACAACCATACATATCTACAAAAATAATCAATAAAAAATAGGGAGTACCTATTTTATGAGAGAGATGTTATGCATAGTGGTTCACAAATGTCACTATGTGTAATCTCCAAGGGATTATAGGTTTGCATTGTAATCCATTTTAAAAATTTCTACCTATGATGCTTTCCTAGAACACATCCCTCACATGAAACACTTGGAGGGTATTTGTATGAAAGTGCAATGTCCATATAATGTTGACTCGTGTATCTCAAAGATCTATAGTTGAGATACCCAAGCCTTTAATGCCACTTCTAACTTTTACTATCTCCATGAGCAATGATAACAACAAAAAATTTCTTTATAGAGGATGGAAAAAAGAGGAAGGTCATTCTCCCAACATAGACATGTGGTTAGTGTGATTACAATAGCCAAAATCAACAATTTTGAACCCATTGTCTATATCCTTAATTACCCATCTTTGAAGCTAAAATATTACCTTCTTATTTGTATGAATAATGTGATAAATAAATAGAATGTTAGGGAAAAAATTACGAACATGAAGTACCTCATTAAAATACAAAGATCCAATGGTAATATCTCCATACCCTACCACCTATAATGAAGAATCATCTCCTATCACAATAAATTCTCCTACATTTACTTTCTTGTAGCTATATAAGAGATGTTTGTTCTTTATTATGTGCCTCATTGCCCTTAAATATACAATTCACTCATATGAATAATTGGATGTCTAATATGTAGAATGAATAACTACATGTACTTGTGAGCTTTCTCCATATAAATTATCCTCACATTGTGTATAGAAGATAGGAGAATCAACACAACTTTTCTTATTGCTTCCTCAAGTTTCTTGATCCATATCCTACAAAAATTTGTCTTGTGCTCTTTATTTTTGCAAACTTACAAGTAGGCTTCTTGGAATTCTCATTTTGTTTTGGGTTCTTGTCATTCTAAACTTTGGTAACTTTCTTTGGTTGAGCATGATTGAAAATTGAGTTTTCCTTATGCCTATTTATTCTAGCCTAATGGTGCAAAAATACATAAATACCTCTTCAATTGATGGTGTCGGGGAATTTGAAAAGTACAAATAAAACATCTAGAAAACAATAACACTATCTCATATGTATTTGACACATTTTTGAATATACTATTGATTAGTTTAATTCTTTTCCTTCTCAATCCTTCTTATCCTTATTTTCTCTCTTTATATAATCCTCTTATAATTTGGATATCTTCTTGTAGTTTATTAAACTGGTGGATATACTTATCAATAGTATCAAATGAGTCCATGAAAAGTTTGCAAGGTCAATATCTAATATATTGATTTGTGTGGAATCAATTATATCATACAACCCTTATAATTTCTTAAGCAACACTCTAAGATTTATGGTGCTGCTAACATGAGAGTCATATACATTGTCAACATGAAGAGCAATGACACCATAAACTGCATCCTTCTTCTTGATATAGATATGCTTCACTTTTTTAGAATTAGTATCATGAGGCTCTTCACTCATATATTTGAGAAATCCCTTACTTTAGATTAGAGTTTCAATATTAATCGTCTAGCTAGCATAGTTTGGACCACTCAACAAAGGAACATGGTGATCCATAACTATTATGCCAAAATACAAATAAATAGTATTTTATTATGGTAAAAAACATAATTAATATATAAATATCAAAATATCATGTAATTTCAAAAACAAATTGCTCAAAATATTTCTTTATACAAAGGTTATGGCCTGTGTAATTTTTCCCCTAAATTCACAAAATTGGTATCTAAAATATTTGAATTTCTTTTATTATTTACAGTACCTACAATAATTTAGAGGTCACCATGTATCACTACATGAGTGGTTGAGGAGGTGGAAAGCATGTGCTAATTATGCATCATATTGGTGAATCATTTAATTCTACTTGTCACAATCTAATTTGCTATTTTATCTATGAACTATGCTATACCACTTGTCATGTCTTGATTCACTCTAAATTTCATGCATCACCAAGTTTATTGTTGATAATGTAGGTTGTATATCAAGTTTGACGAGCTGGTGAAATATGATTGATCAAACCCATATTTATATGATTCCAATGGTTTATGACCTACCATATTGGTTGCTATATGACATGTCATATTGGTCCAACAAAAAAATCTATGTCAATACCTACATCATATTCTACATAACTTATCATGAATTACCTTGGGATTTGTTCCATGTCACCATATATGTCAATGTCCATAAAGATACCATACGTTATGCCATGTCACTTGTATGGACTACCATGTATCACCTAAATAATCATGCATTGGTTACTAAGTCACATGTATGGGCTGCCATGTTATCTAAGTTAACTACCCCATGTTGCCTTGGGATTCATGCACTAGTTGTCAAATCACCTATAAATACCTTGACATCAAATATACAAACTACCATGTGTTAACTAAATATTTATTCATCAAATGCCTAGTCATATGTACACATGTAATATCAACTGTATACACTACCATGTGTCATTCATACAATATTTTTATATCATCACAATCATCCAAAGAGGTAACATCATCCATTGCCACATTATAATAAGATGCCATATCATCAATTATTACCACATCATCAAGCATGCTAATGTCATCATTGATGATGAAAATTCTTCAATGATTCTCATTGATCAAATGCTTATTTAAATATAAATTACATTGCTCTATATAGAGCAACCATACTAAAAAAGTAATTTCCATCATCTTGTGAATGGGGATAAACTCAACCATTCACCTTAAGTTTGAAATGTAATTTCACTTATTACATTAAATAATTATGATTGGGGACACACACAACCAATAATAGATAAGTGTGTCATGGGCCTCCACTTAATATATTAAATATAATTTCAGTGGGAATTATGACCACACTGAACATTCCCTTGTCAATAGGGACACACACAACTATTCACAAGGATAAATATTCAATAATTTCAATAAGCATATTCCTCTTCACTGTCTTCATGAGGAGGGTCTGCATCTTGTGCCAACGATATTAATGGCTTATCACCATTTATTGTCTTGAACATTGTTTATTATGGTGAGGTCAATTACCTCTCACGTTCTCTTGTGCATCTTGGTCTTTTGCATTAGAATAAGCCATTACTTGTGACAAGAATTGCATTCACACTTCTTTTGTCTAGTAGCACAATGTGCTACTAATAAAACTAGTTGAATATTTAGTTCCTTATAGGAGAACTCCTAGACCTTCTTGATAGCCTCCATTTCCTACCCATTTAGATTAGAATGTAAAAATAAAGATAAATAACATTCAAAATGGACCCCTTTGACTTCTAGATACTTTAGAATTACCATTGTATTGTCCATGAGTATTAGGATAATATAGTATTATCCCCCCTTATTAAGAAGACTAGAATCAATAGCCCCCCTTCATTCTTAGGAAGACATAAAGTGTCCCATTTCACAAAGGCCCATTTTCTTTTCTCCTTAGTACCACTCCAAAGGAAATGATGACTGATTTGATCCAGTTCTCAAAGAATAGCCTTTGGGATATTCAACATGGAAGATACATAATTAGGAATAACTTGAAGGACTGATTTTACCAGGGTGATTCTACCCCCAGAAGAAAGCCACCTGTTGGTCCACTTTCCAATTTTCTTCTTGATTTTTTCCAACAACCAATTCCAATATTTATTTTTCTGCCTTTGAATATTTATGGGAATACCTAAATAAGTGATAGGAAGGGAGGTCTTCTTATATCTTAATTTATCCAAGACCATGGATTCCTATCTAGCAGAGCAGTGAAAGAAAATAACTTTAGATTTCTCTTCATTGATCAACTACCCAGTAGCCTTAGAAAAATAGCTAATAATTTGCTTAATATTAGAAGCTTCCTTAACTGTAGCTTTACCTAAAATATTAGAGTCATCCACAAATTGAATATGAGAGATAGGTCTAGCTCCATAAGCAATGGTAACTCCCTAAAGGGTTTTGTTTTCCCTCTTTTTTGTTATGGTCCTACCCAAGCATTCAGCAAGAATGATGAATAAATAAGGTGATAACGGGTCACCTTGCCTAATACCTCTAGAAGTTGGGAACGACTGAGAATGCCTACCATTAATGAGAACTAAGTAGGAAACTAAAGAGATACATCCCATAATCCAATCCATCCAATCGTTAGAGAAACAAATTGCCTCAAAACTTTGATAAGGAAGTGCCAATCCACTCGGTTATAAGCTTTGGATAAGTCTAACTGAATGAACATGGAAGGATATTTTTGTATATCCATGGAATGGATGGCTTCCTGAGAAAGAACTACTCATCTACTATTTGACGCCCTTCCACATAACCCTCTTGCTCTGGGGAAATAATCTTATGCAAAAGATGCTTCAATCTTTCTGCCATGATTTTAGTAATTATTTTGAGAAGAACATTACATAAAGCAATAGGTCTAAAAGTTGAGATATGATCAACCTCTTGAGCTTTTAGAACAAGATTAATAAAAAATTTATTGATAACCTTCAAAATTTCTTTGGCTTTCCTGGTTTCTTCCACCATATCTAATAAAGCAACATGAAGGATATCCCATAACTCTTGGTAGAACTCAATGGGAAAACCATCAGGACCTAGGGTTTTTCCTTTTTGCATTTTAAAAACTACCTGTTGAAACTCATTGATAGTAACAAGAGCAATCAAAATAGAGTTCTCCTCAAAAGTGATAAGATAAGGGATTGCTTGAAGAACATTTTGTTGAGAAGTTGAGTCAAGAGTAGTAGCAACAAAAATATTGGAAAAGTAATCAACAACAATAGAGTTCATGCCATCCCAAGTATAAAAAACATCTCCAAAATCATATTCAAGGAAGAAATAAAGTTGTGAGATATTTGAGCTAGAATATATTTGTGGAATAAATTTGTGTTTCGATCTCCTTTTTTGAGCCATTGAATTCTAGATTTTTGCTTCCATAATATTTCTTCTCTTTTTTCCCATTCCTCTAACTGAGTTGTGAGTTTAATTTCATCTGCACTTCTTTTCTCTGTGAGGCCATATAAATGGATTTTCTTATTCAAATTTTCAATATGAGCAATAACTTCACGTTTTTTTTATGAAGATCCCCAAACTCTTTCCAGTTCCAAGTCTTGATTTTGAATTTAATATATTGCAGTCTTTTGGCAAAATAGAACATCTTAGTCCCATGACTAGGTTTAACTTCCTTCCACCATTGTTGCACATGAGGTCTAAAGGAAATTTCTCTAAGCCACATTAATTGAAAATGAAAAGGAGAGAAACTCACATTGGTTTTCCACATTTCCACCATGACTGGCCAATGATCCGAACCAACATTATTAAGAGTCTTCACTTTAGGAATGTGACCATAGATTAAAAAATTTTCAGAGAGCAAAAACCTATCCAATCTCTCCATTATACAAGCTAAGCCTTGCCTTATGTTAGACAAAGTAATAAGGCCATTATCTGGTTGGATGTCCACAAGATGGAGGTTTGCAATATATTCGCTCATGAGGTCAGTGCTTTTGTCCAAATTTCTATTTCCCTCCATTTTCTCATCCAGAGAGAGGATGGTATTGAAATCTCCTCCGATCAAGATACAAGCTTTAGGAAAATGAGAGATAATATGAGTTATATCCTTCCACTGTCTTCTTTTTTCCTCCAAAGCAGTCGGAGCATAAACAATAATGTAGAGCATAATTTGGTTGGAATGTCTACTTTGAATAGCTATAGCCAATAGACCCCAACTGCCAACCATATGGTGAATAACTACCTCTTTTGGGTCTCAAAGACAAGCAATGCCACCAGAAGTCCCCTGGGAACTGAGGGAAACCACTTTTCTAGCTAGCCAAATTTTACTGGCAATTGAGTCCATATCCTCCATTGACATATTTGTTTCTTGAAGAGAAACAAGATGTGGATGATTTATTTGAATCATTCTTCTAATTTCGTTTTGTTTTGAAAGACTCCATTTGAGTCATCTAATATTCCAAGTGATGATCTTCATTAATACCAGGGCTAAAAAATTTGGGAAGGGCATTAATATTACCTTCCTCTAAAAGCTTTTCACCTTCTTTTACCATATGATATTGATTGGTTTTGTGACCTGCTTTTTTATTAGAATCCATCTTCAATTTTTTTTTCCTATTTCTTGGCTTATACCAATTGAATCTTAGATGGCTTCTAACCTTGAAGAATGCTCATACACAGCCAAAATTTTACTAGAGGGTTCAATAGATTCTATATTGGGACCTGTATTATTTGAAGTTTTGACATTTAAAATATTGTTTTTCTTGTGTAAATGTTCTCCCTTTTTTTCTGTTGAAAACCATTGATTTGTTAGTTTCTCTCTAAGTTCTTCCCTTCATATTTAAATTGTGTTTCTAAGATTTTTGTTTCCATTATTTCCTCTTTCCTCACTTGGGACATCATTTGTGGAAAGGATTTCAAACATATTAGCAGATGAATTTGATTAATCCTTCATAACTGGTTTTTTTTTAGTGTTCTTCTTCTTAGGCATTTGGAAACCTGCTGAGTTTATATCTTCTTTCTTTTGATCAGGAATTTTATTTGGACAAGCACTGGCCAAATGACCATATTCATGGCAAATTCTACCACAAAAAGGAAAGTTCTCATAGTCCACTACTTGCTCCCAAGTGTCTTCCTCAAATTGTAATGTGATATTTTTAGGAAGGGGTTTGTCAAAATCCATTAAAACACAAATTTGAGCATAAATAATATGCTCAAAATTTTGAGTACAATCAGCAGTCATCATAAAAGTTCCTAAAGAGTTTCCAATTGAAGAAAAAATAGTAGGATTCCAAAATTCAATAGGGAGGCCAAAGAGTCTAACCCACACAAGAGCTATAGAAGGCATCTCTTCTTCGGCTTTAAATTTAGTATGCCAGGGCTTCATGAAAAGCCTTGCCCTTCCAAAAAACTAAGGACCCCCTTGAAAATTTTTCTCTCTATCTTCATTATTAGCAAATAAAACAAGAAAATAACCATTTGAATAAATAGATATTTGTAACTCACCTTTAGTTTTCCAACTTTTTGCAGCCTAGACTTTGAAAGCAAATAGGCTCGGACAAAAACCCACGAACCGAAAAATTAGTCCTCTTTTTTCTAAATCTTCAATGCCAGTCTGAATGTTACCCATATCAAGCTTAACAATAGGAGTTCCATCAACTGCTTTAAGACATCCTGACTTTGTTTTCCTAGGATCAATATTAGGTATTCTTAGAGGTTTATGGGAAGCCCTAAGATTGATATTAGCATTGGGATGAGGCTGTCCACCATGAAGGGTATCCCTAAAATTTATTTTTGGGGTTGAGTCTTCAAAATTCTTACCCTTGATAGGGGTTTACACAGTAGAATTATTTTGTGGGTGCACATTAGCACCAGATTCACTTGAGATATGAGCCATTTTTTTATCAATTGCTTGAAACTTATTTTATTATCTCTTTAATCCTTGCCCTAGACATCGTGGAAAGGTATGGTTTTCACTTTTTCTTTTGTGTAGCAAATTGGAAGTCATTGTCACTCAAGTTCATAGTATGATCTATTGAAAGATAAATTTCTAACCCATATTAGATCCCCTGCACCATTTCCTGCTAAAATATTGAGCATAAACCACAAAAATATTGGTCGCTAGGGCCCAAAGGCCCTAAAAACCAACCTCTAGAGCTGCTTGCACTCAACCCAGATGAAACCCTTACATAACAACTTGCCAAAAATCTTGTTCACACATAGGGATGCGCTAGGATATGTGTTGCTCCAAATGATGTGAAAATTTTTTGAGACGTTCTAGGGTTTTTCAGGCATCTACTTTCAAAATTTCAGCTCAATCCGAGTCCGGATGAGAGAGATATGGTCGAAGCAAGTTCGATAGTTTGGGCAGTCCTACGAAAAATGTCCCTCCTCTAAAGCGCCATCACTTAACTATAGGTAGACTTAAACTCATTGAAAAAAAACTATAGGTAGACTTAACTAATATTTTTGACTTCACTAAAAAATAAGACTTACAAATGTCAACTCTATATAATCCTAGCATGCATTGGTTTTTGAGTTAAACATTAACTTTCCTTTATGAGTTATTTCTTCTTGCATAGCTTTTATTGATGGTTTTGATGGATGCTTTGGCATAGTGTGTGGAACTAGTGATCTTTTCTTATATCCTATTTGGTAGTGGCATTTAAAATAATTTTAAAATAATACCAATTTTTTGGCTCTTCTCCTTCTCCAATTTATATTAAATAATCCAAAATGTCCTTGTATTTAAGAAAAATGCTCTTGAATTTATCAAAATATTCACAAGTCCCCTACATTATGCAATAATTTTCAATCTATTCAACTTAAATCCTAATCATGCAAAAATAATATTATGATGACAAATCCCATGAACGATGAAGCAACTAGATTTATATAATTTCCTTTTCATATGGTCACATGAGGACTCATTCAGAACTAAGCATGCCTGAGTCTTGGTCCATCTTACTTGGAAGTGTTCTTTCTTGTGTTATCCATTCTATGTAGACATTTTAAAACAAGGAATTGACGACCTAAATTATTTAAATACTTTATACAATGGTGAAGCTCCCTAAATGCAAATGAAATAATGACAACAAATCCTATAGAGAAAGCTTTTTTCATTTTTTTCTATGTAGTATTTAATAGGCGTGGGTAAATATATTTTAGTTTTTGTTGAATCAGATAATTAAGATGAGGAATATGATGACCTAATAAAGTAAGAAGTTGAATCAACCATACAATTTCACTTAATGGATAGGCCTTTGATATTTGCTATACTAAAAATGGGGAGGAGGAATTCTAACATTGTTGCTGATCTAAATCACCAAAGAAGTAGAAACTATACTAAAAATGTCATGATTAGAAAAGGGATAAATGTGAGCATAGGTAAATCTATACATGTTTATGCAGATGGATGATGTGATTGAGTCCAAAATGCAAATTACATTATTTCACAATGGCTTTGAATCCCCCTCTAATACCACTGATGATGGCAATGGTTCATTGTTTATCATTAATGAAATTCTTATTTAGATATAAATTACGGTACTATATAGAGAAACCATACTAACAATGTGATTTCTATATTTAGTGGAAATCACAACCAACTAATAGTTCTCACATGGTTTCGACATGAGTGGTTCTAACCACCCAACTATTTTTTAATTATATGTAATAAAATTTAACAGTCATAATTATCTATATGCTTTGGATATGATAGGTAATCAAACTTCAGACCTCTCATGGGTAACTACCTTACATCCTTTGGCTAACCATCTCCCCAAGGATAATGTTAGGGAGATAAAATGTTAGGAGCTAATTTATAATGCATGCAAATAGTAAAAAATCCTCTTTTGAGTCTTGACCCTTAATGCTAATGTAGGTCTATGTCATGCTGACACAAGCCTATACTTGTACACCTTGCTTTTCCTATCATTCCAAATATTATTCTCTAGAATTTTCTATTTTAAAAATAAAATAATTTAAATTTTAGAAAGAAATGTCCCTTTTTTGGATGTAAATTTAGGGTAAATAGAGGAAAAATGAGCAAAAGTATTGAACTGGGAACCCCCTAAAATTTTGCAAAGAATCTAGAAATTCTAATGGTTCCCATATCTATCATTATTTTCCCTACACAATCCTTTTCATTAATGCAAACAATTAGGACATCCTCTCATGCCTATGCAATAATAAATTTGTTAAACCATATTTGCAACTTTGTTAGGTGGTTGGAAGGTCTTTGCTAAGCATAGAAGCCTACCCATGGCTTCTCTAGCATTAGGGATCTATCTAAAAATATTTAAAATCTTATTTTCTTATTTCATGATGGTCAAACAATCTACCCTCTCATATGTATTGGTATTGGACATAAGAATCTAGGAGAAAAAAGAAATAATTGTTTTTAAAAAAATATGTAACAAACAAATGAGATGGTAAAAAAAATTGGAAAAGCTCAATATTGGAACTAGGACATCCATGTGGTAAAAAATTATTAAAAACAAAAATTGAGTGTGAATGAGAGAGAAAAAGGAACCTGTTAGTAAATGTTTCTCCTAGAGCAACTCTAATAATCCTAATGAGATTCTCATGGTCCAAGTCCACATAAGGTTTTATAAAAAAACCCTTCTTCTGATCTTGCCATCAGCTTTTAAAAATAATTTTGACTTAGCATGTTCTAGTCATAGTTATGCTTGGGATAAGTTGAAGAAAAATAACTGCCTATAGAAGCAATCAAGTAGTGGAGATTCACACCTATTCTAATACCATGTTATATTTCATAGTAGTTTCCAAAAATGAATGGAATCTACCTAGTATTGCTTGAAAATAGATATGTTGAATGAATAATAAAGAACACCAAATAACCTCAGCAAATGGAAATAAAACTACACTCCAAGCAAATTTTAAAATGGTTGATATAAAGGGATACTTATACCCCAATAAAAATGACCTTTATATCAAGGTTGTTATATTGATATTTTAAAATAAAATACTACAAAAAAATTCCAAAATATATATTTTTGAATATTTACATGGACCTAAAGGGAAAATATGATCACAAAAAGTATAAATGTCGGTCATGGCCTCAAGAGAAGCTTAACCACATATATTCTAATAGCATCATGGTCCACTTTTATTTAACACACAATGGACAATAATAAATTTTTCTCTAATTATTTATGGAACTATCATCTCACCTCACATGGTTCTATGATGATATGGTAGCTCAACACTTATATAAGTCAAAATTCTATCTAGTCAATTTCTCCCTTAGTTAAGTCATCACTTACCTTCAAGGAACTCACAATTACATATAATCTTGCATGTAGTATTTACCACCTTGTCAAGTTGACCCATTTGTGTTATGATAAAATTCACTATATTATCCTTTGGATGAGATACATATACAAGCATATAAGTCATGGAAATTTATTAAATAATGATACGAATAATTTAAGTTCTTCTATGATAAGGATATATATATATATATATATATATATATATATATATATATATATATATATATATATATATATATATATATCCTTATCATAGAAGAACTTAAATTATTCGTATCATTATTTAATAAATTTCCATGACTTATATGCTTGTATATGTATCTCATCCAAAGGATAATATAGTGAATTTTATCATAACACAAATGGGTCAACTTGACAAGGTGGTAAATACTACATGCAAGATTATATGTAGTACATTTATTTATGGAATTAATATTTTGTATATCAATGCAAATAGGTGTATAAGGGTAAAATCAAATCTCAAAAGTGATAAAATTGTGATAATCCCAGAAAGAGGGCCCTAACATTTTTTATGCTATGCTCACAAGTATCATTAATATGCTTTTACTAGAAGAATCCAAGTGTATTAAACCTTTTTCCTAGCTTCTAAATTCATCTTTATTTGCTTACAAGTATTTGTTATGATTACTCGTAAATTAATTTATAGGTAATAATGATGTAATCTATTATTTAATTCTATTACTAGTTAAAGAGATGTCCCTCTTATGGTTAAGTAGTACCATATTTGGAAAAGTTTCAACTTGGTAAAAGCTTGTCACTTCAATTTTGGAGATTTTCTTAGAAACTCAAGAAACCTTGTCAAAAAATTGGGTAAAGAATCAAATAAAATAATTTAATTTATAAAATTACATTTAAAACAAAATTGGAGATCCAAAGACTTCATTTTTATTATTATATTTTTATAAAAAATAATTCAACTAAAATTCCTAACCATTAAAATGAACCTAATACAACATACAAAATATCTTAACGAGTTGTGCATTTTGATTTTTCTATGTTTTCTCCCATGTGGTTGGGTTGAGAAATTTTTTATAACTTCCCAAAAAGTCAAATCTCTCATGAGAAAATTGGGAACTCACAAGAAATTGGAGAGTTTTCCATCACTGAGTAGTATATATTTTGAATCAACTACAACAATAGAATACTGAATGTAGGTTAGTGATAAATATTAGTTGCCTAAAGTTATGTGAGAATTGTATGCTTTTATATATGAATATTATTAATGCATATATCAATAAGTCACTTAACATTCATGAGTTTTGGTGGTTATTTAGTTAGAGTATTAAGGTTGTAAAACACTACAATACTTTTTGATATACTATTCTAATACTAGACTGCATTTCCAATACTTACATTCCTTTACCTTTTTTATAATGCTTTCTTGTGCATATTAATAGAACTTGATCTATAAATTTTAAATATTTAATGAAAATATCTATTTGATCTATTTATTCATTGTTACACACATGACCTTTGCCTATGCTTTACCTTTTACCTTAGGGTAGTTGATACAAGCATATTGATAGCATTGTGTAAATACCAACTAGTAGGGCATCATATTTTGCACAAGATTGGATTTACTCAATATTAGATTCTATTTCACTTAATTCATAATTCATTTGCATCCTCCTATATTTGGTGTACATCATCTTAGTTGTATATCATCTTGTACTTAGTCCATCCATGATCTTTTCTATTTTCATACCCTTCAAATATCAAGTTGTGTAACCATTTCATATTTTATAATAATATCATGATCAATCTAAACAATTGATTTATGGGAATTATTTAAATATACAATTTCATCATTGATTGCTAAATTCTAGTTAGATTTTATTTTATCACACACATAAGACACTAGTAGTGCCTAGAGACTTTGCATTGAGATCTATGATTTTTACATGCAAGTTGACATATTTTTTCTATAGTATCACTTGGTATTATTTTCTTTGTTGCCTTTTGTTATCATGTACTCCAAAGGGCGATCCATTTCATACCAATTACCTTTTCTAGTACAAATGTTCTCTCCACCTTCTTATGCATGAATTTTAGCATCATCTTCTTCACTTTTTATTTTTTTATTGTTATTAACTTCTATTCTTTTGTAATTTTTTCATTTATCTCCCTCACCTACCTCCATTTTTATCTTATCTCCTTATTTATATTTATTGAGCTCATCATACTTCCTATACTTATTTTGCATGTATTGTCATATTGATTATAATTACATCTTTTATCACTTTATTGGTATTTTATAATTGTTATCTTTATTTCCTATATTTACCTTATATATTGGTTGATTTATTAGTTTTTTTTATGTCTATTAGATATTATTTTCCCTTTTGTTGCATTTTCTCTCTCTATCCATCCTTTATGCATCTTGATTGAATGATCCTATATTGATAGTTTTTTATTTTCTCCATCTTTTGAATCTACTTTTTAGATATTTCTCCTCAATTTTTATCCTATCACTTGTTTTTCATATCTCAATTCCTTTTTAGATGTCATGGCCTCCTTATATATTTTTCACATGGTTCTTCTTTACCTCCTTCCATCTCTATTTTTTGGTCTATTGCATGCTTTACTTGTTATTCATTCTTTCCTTACTGCTCTTCCTTCTTATTGCTTGTAATTCTTCTATATCTTGTATTTCGAGCAAGGGTATTTAGATCATGAATTATCATAGGCAATTTATATTGTGCTATCTATTTTTTCTTTATCTTATATTAAAATACTTGGTCTTATGCATCATGAAATTCATATTTTACTCTGAATGATTATTAAACCTTATCATATTATGGTTTTTATTTTAACATCGCTTTTCTTGGCCTATGTTCTTTATTTGAGATAGACTCATTGAAGATCATTGTATTAAAGGTATTGTAGGTAAATATAACCACCTAAATCCATGACCCTAGAATGTGAGGTGGATTGTAATTTTATTCAAGCTATATAGCCATTTTTCTAAGGCATCAATATAGAAAATTGTATGCAATAGTTTTGAAGGTAACAAGAGCACCGAATGAAGCTCCTATGATAGATTCAAATTTAAAGAGAAGGCAAAAATCACACCAAAATATTGTAGAACAATGCAAAGAGCAAAAATGCATGACCAAATGTAAAAATAGGCAAGTCAAGTAACAGAGTAGTAAGTAGAAGCTTGCTAGACTAATATTAATTCCAAGGCAATAAAATTTGGTAATCAAAAGCAAACGATATGGAATATTGGCTAAATAAAGAAGTGGTTGGACATTTATAATGTTGATGTTAGAAAAGGCATAATGAAATTATTGTATTTGATGAAGCTAATGAAGGATGCTAATGCTTCGACGTCCATTGTTATGGCAAAGATTACTAGATATAAAATTGAATCCAAATATTGAAAGAATTCCGATGAACAATGATGGTGACGTCACCAACGTAGTGTAAAAACTTCACATGGTATGAAAGAAGGGCCCAAGAAAAAACATTCTAAGGTATTTGGTTTGGCATATAAGGTAGAGAAGTAGAAGCTAATCCAACATCCAATAAAGTGTTTGGTAGAGTTTCCAAGGGTGCCTAAATTTTGAAGCAATGATGTCATCATCAAGAGCATAATAGTTCAATAAATCCAAAATGAGTGTTGGATGCAAAACAAGTCTAAGACATAGAATATGATAATGGAGTCTATCATCCATAATTATGCATGGGAAGATGTGATTGGGAACAAAATATGGTCAGATTATTGAAGTAGTGATGTTATAAAAAAATAATAAGATCTTTACACTCTAAAAAAGAAAATGTAGAATTTGGCTAACTATGGAATAAAGGGTTGGACCATTAACACTACTTATGTCATTAGTAGGGATAAAAAATTTGATATGAAGGAATGGTAGTCAGGTCGATATCCAACCAAAATAAATAATTCAATATGAAGCAACACGCCATCACACTGCTATCTTCTACAAGGAGTCTTTAGACCCATCCTGATTAGTAAGGCAATGCATGTCAACCAGTCACCTAAGCATCATTGTTGTCAAAATATTTCAATGGCCAAAGAATCCCTATAACCATACACCTATCCTCACTTAGCTGGCTCAACATAATAGAATTGAGTGGATTGCTAGTAAATGATTAGAATCTAATGGTGCATCATCCAAGTCATCTTTATAAAGGAAATATGTGTCACACATACCAACTAAACATGATTTAAGTAGTTGATCATAGCTGATATGAGAATAATAGCCATCTTCTACACTAACCTAACAAGCCTACAATTTATTTTATGGGAAATCATTCTAAGCTAACTGAATACATTGTAAAGCTATATATATATATATATATATATATATATACTTGAATGTAGCTCATTCAAGAGGTCAACTCTTTAGCATTTATAATTGCATATTATTGTTGGCAATTTTGGGTACTTTGGGTACATTGCCTTTGCTCAAGTGTATAAGTTGTCATTGATGTCAAAAGGCATTTTTGTGTTGATATCAAAAAGAGTGTGATGTCAAAAATATCTTGTGAAGCTTCATAATGTTAAAAGGTTTTTATTAAAACCATGGTGACAAGGTTAAAGGTTTTTCTTAAAACCATTTGGACTCATTAAGGTTTTTTATTAAAACCAAGATTAACTTAATGCAAAGGTTTTTACTTCTTGAAAAACCTTGAAGGTCCATGTTTATTATTAATAATTAATTTAACTCAAACCTTTGACAAGGGTCTAAGTTTAATTTATTATTAATAAAATAATAATAATTATTTTTTTAATTATTATTAAAGGGTCTTTCAACCCTTAAGCGATGGAGAAAAAAGAATTATTTCGCCGATGTGTTGCCATCGTTGGAGGAGTGTCGACGTCAAATAGTTAAGGAGAAATGGCTATATAAGTGGGGATGATTTTCTAAAGTTGTTGTAACTCCGAGTAATGAAAATCGTAGCTCTGTGATCTTTGAGAAAGTGTTGTATTTCATTGAGAGTTGATTATCGATATTGAGTTGCCCAAGTAATTTCTTGCATTTTTAGTTTGCGCTTTGACATCCGACAGATTGCGCTTCACCTACAATTGTTGGGACTACACTCGAATTACGTTTTCAGTTTGCGCTTTGACATCCGACAGTTTGCTTTCACCTATGATTGATTGGATTGCACGAAGGATAACAGTTTTCTGTTTGCACTGTGTGGATGATTATTTTTGTTGCCCAGTAAGTTATGTTTTGGATAGCGCTCACCAGTTTGCATGTGGCTTGAGGAAGACATTTACGTTTTCTAGATTCTTGGCGTCAAAGGAAGATAAAATATAGGGCAACACTGTATTTCTTCATTGGGCACTTGTGACCCAACTGCAGTGGTGTTTTAGCGAAGGTGCTAGAAAGCAGAGGTGTTGAGTTTGATTTTCTTCGTGGGTAATTTTCTTTTGGTCACGGTGTGCAAAGGATAGTGGCTGTGAATGCGCTGGAGGTATAAGTTTAAGGTATCATATTTGCTTTGACATTGTTTTATTGATGCTTAATGTTTATGTGGAGTAATAAGGTGTAAAGAGGTTTTACTTTGTATGCATATTATAATTCTGGTGGTTTTTATTAATTTGGAGAGATAAGGTGTTAATTTGGATTTTTATTATTGTTTATTATTGTATAGTTGCTAACTCTAATTGGTGGCAAATTGAGAGTTAGTGTTGTGACAGATTTTGAGTTCTCCTTCTTCATCAAAGTAAAGGTATGGGCAACTTCTTCCATGTATATTGTTGATGGTATATTTTTTGAAATTGAGTTTGGAGTGAAAAGGTTGTCTACTAGATGTTTTTGGTGTAAATCCTATTTTTTGGATATTGAAGATTGTTTATGAATTAAAATAATTGATGAGTTTTTGGGTGAATGCATAATTTTGGTTGAGGAAGAGGAAGCATTTTTTGCACTATGGTTTTATGTTAGTAAGTCTTGCTACTTGCATTGAGTATTGTTGTTGAAACCCTAATAGTTGGTAAAACGAATATGAGTATCATTGTTATATGAGATATTGCATGGTTGGCAATTGTTGGTTTGTGTTTCATATTCTTGAGAAAAGCATACTACATCTATCTTATTATTTTGAGATTGAGATTGAGTTGAGATTGATATTGGGAGTTAAGTATAGAACATATTGGGTCTCTAACAATTCTCTTTATGTTTCTATGAGACTTGAGATTGAGATTGGGAGTTAAGTATAGAACATATTGAGTCTCTAACAATTCTCTTTATGCTTCTATGAGGTTTATGAATCACATTGGGTCTTTAACAATTCTCTTTGTGGGTTCATGCTAAGCAAGTTTTTCTTGGTGAGCTTGCTGAGGTTTTGGACAGGTTCCGGTGGGGACTTGTGAGCAGTTTTTGGACAGGTTTCGGTGGGGACTTGTGAGCAATTTTTGGACAGGTTTCGATGGGGACTTGTGAGCAGATTTGGACAGGTCCTAGCAGAGGACTTGTGAGCTGAGTTTTTGAGAGTTCTATCAGAGGACTTGAGGACATATTTGGCAAGTCTTTGAGAAGTCTTGTGTGTAGAGGATTGATGTGTTCAAGTGTTGGACAGATCTGACAGACAGAGGAAGACTTGTACTAGACCGACTGACTGTGTTTGGTATAGGTAGCTGAGCTATTGTGGACATGATCATAGAAGGTAGAGGTCTCTTAGGCTAAGCATTAAGGATAGGAGGTCTTCGGTGGAAAGGAGTTCCATGTTCTGGCAAGACGTAGAGGCAGTTGATCTTCTGAGGGATCATTTCCAGAGCAGAGGGGAAGGTATCTCCTTTGAGCAGAGGCTCATAAATTTAGATTTGGGGAATGTGTCTCCTTTGGGCCAAGGCTCATAAACATTGTAATTAGGAAGGATTCCCAAAGAACTTTGAGATAACTTTTAGAGAAAATTTTTGTGGACATAGCCTAGCCATTCTGGGTGAACCACGTTAAAAATGGGCTTTCAATGTGTGATGCTTTCTATCTTGATTAATGTTGTGTTGATGCCACTGCTATCTAAAGTTAAAAATATTAATTGGTTAAGTCTTATACTAGTCACCCCCCTCTCAGTATAAGTCCATGTTCTTCAATTATATGATAATTGTATTATGCATATTTAAATAAATATTGGATTGCTATTTGACCTCTTATCGAACTTGTTGTAGATCATGTATGTATGTCAATATTTGATTAAGCATTTATGTTAAAGATAAGTGAATGGTTTACTCTATCATAATTATTCTGTTATTTGGATTTCTCCCTCGATTTATTGTTCACTAGTTCCTAGAATGCTTAGTAATACTTATAGCTTAATATTGTTAAATGTTCTATAATATCAAAGGATAGTTGGTATGTTAGCTATCTTGTTTAATTAAAAGTGTGACACTATCATGCTTTATGTCTCTTTATGTTGTTGAATCCATTACACTTTAGTTCTAGCTTTTAAATTTACGCATTTCTTACTTTAGTCCTCAATCCCTCTTTTTTTATTTTCTTTTTACTTTAGCTAGAATCATAGGAACCGACCTACTCTGGAGGCTAACTTAGAAACCCTACTTTTGGGTCTTCCAATATTTGATGAGGTCTTGAGGGTGCAACTCATCCACTTAGGCACATTTAGACCAAGATTTTTTGGCATGCCCGATGGGACCTGAGTGTCCCACCTTTAAAAAGAGTTTCCAAAAATCAAATCTAAATACCCATAGTGCAAACCAAGAGTTTTTGGCATGCTCGATGGGACCCAAATATCTCATCCTTAAAAAGAGTTTCTAAAAATAAAAGTTAAATATCCACCATGTGAACCAATAGTTCTTGCCATTCCTGATGGGATATAATTTCATAGATCCCATTTTAATTACCTAGAGGACTCAATATTTTGGTTAATAGTATTGACCTCATAAGCGAAGAACGCATGTTCATGTGGTGACTCCATTGATTCAATAATCCAAAGAAGTTTGTGAATCAATTGACAAAAAAAATCATAATCAAATGGTGATAGTACCAAAAAGCCAAAATAATTCATTGTTTACAAGTTGGATGGTTCTACAAGCACATTAGTAAATACCCTTAGAGATATGGTTGGGAAAATTTATCTGGCTTGGAATAGTTCCAGAATGCTTAATCTCTCAGTTTTCCATGAGATTGGATCCAGTTAGCCCAGATGCAATATTGGATCATCATTCCTAGATACCTTATGCTCAAAAAATCAAGAAGAAATAAAATGTGAAGCATGAAGTGGAGTAAAAGGAGGAAGAGTTAAAATAATATGAAGAAGATGATATCTTATATTTACAATAATATTACCTAGAAAAGTAAAATAAAAATATGTATTCAAAACACTACGGTCTAACAATATTCTGCTTACATTGCCATAGGAAACAAGCTTGCAAAAAATTATATTATCTAGTTATAACAAGAAAACAAAGGGATGATATGGTAAAAATCTATTGATGACTAGTTTAAAAGGTGACCAATACAAAGGATACATCTAAAGGTAATATTATTATAGAGGCTAGGGATTTGAAGAAAACTTTGTTGGTTTCTAGTCAATTGAATTTTATTCAAACAACCCTGCATGGATTAAAATTTGACATAATATTTCATCCAAATTCTAAATTAACATACAAGCTACCATATCTTGGCTTGGGTAATATTTAATATCCATCATTTTACCTATTAGTGTACTTAGAAGGATGGGTATTACATAATTGTGTAGCTGACTCAGAAGCTGATTTTCCATCATGCTCTAATAAATATATGATTTTTTGGGTATAAATTACAAAAAAATTAATTTTAGAACACTATAGATCAAAGGGATGGTATTCCATAAGGTAGGGATCATAGAAGAAGTTCTAATTTTGTTGTATAGGTTGCCAAACTTAGCAACAATTCAAAATGTGGTGGTCGTTGATTTTTCATCGATATTTAGGATGAGCTTGTCCAAGGATTTCTTGGAACAAATATGATGATACCTAATATAATATCAAATTATTATCCCATGTATTCAAAATATGGTTTGGATTCAAGCTAAAAAGCTTCAGCCCTACGATATTGAGAAATATCAAGAAGAAGAGGTCATAGAGTTGGTTGAGCTGGAAATAATTGATTAGCCAAAAAAGGAACAATACCTAATCCATAGTAAGATATAATTGAATAGTCCTAAAGCTATTCAATGGTCAAACCTTAATATCTGGCATAATATACAGGACAACCATGAATTAATGTAGCATATAACCAAGCATGGGCCTTATCAAAGAAGCCAAAATATTTTGGGATAGATGTTAGAAAATTGGCTACCAGTTGATAAAATCTCTAGGACTCTTGTATATATTGGGAATTTTCAATCAATAATTAGTGATCTAGCACACATACCAATATACACAAAAAATTAATCAATAAATCATCTAATCAACAAGAATTGTCAACTATGGTTTCCTATGATGTTTTTCAAGTAAGCTTGAAAATCAACACAAGTTCAAATTCAATCTTGTGGTAGAACCCTGCTAGAAGAAGTTACAAGTACCAAGATGAATGTCAGAGGCAAAAACACAAATTCGACACCATCTATTCGGTCACTATAGATTCAAATGCAATAACTAAAAACTAGGTACAACCGGTATACAAAGATATGTCATAGTTTTGTGTAAATAAGCCAAGTAAATAAAAGTTATATATCAGCTAAAGAATAAGGCAAGTGGTTAGAAGGATAGCAAAGAATCTTTGGAAACATGCATATCATATCACATGATTCAACTAATTATAATATGAGATGTTGCTTCATGGATTTCTAGTTGGATTCATGTTTTTCACCTTCTAAGATTGAAGCCCTCTTCGCTGCTTGGGAATATCCTAAAAGAGAATCGATTAATTTCTCTTTGGATTCTCATTTTCTCTAGCTGAGCTAGAAACCCTTTTTACCTCTTGGTATTTTGGTTTACAAGAGAGTGGGAAGGTAAATTTTTTCAGATAAGATATCTCTTACGGATCCAAATATTCCATGGTAGGTTGTGGGTCCTACCTCCTTCCTGGTGATGTTGTATCATTGCTATGTGAGAACACTACTACTCTAGGTTTATAGTTTTACAAAGTGACCTTCTTGTTGGATAATTAGCTAGGTGATGGGATGAGATGTAGACTTTTAGTCTCCAAAATATCGAGTGGCAGTGGTTGGCCACACTTCAGCTATTGGGTTCTCTTCTTGGTCAAGATTTTTTTCTTTGTGCCTATGGGGTTAGAACCCACAAGAATTGGAGGATTTTTCTTCTATGTACCTTTGGGATTAGAACCCATAGGAATTATGGGTTTTAGCTCCAATGTTCCAGGAATCTTCTAAAATCTTGTTACTCTCTTGGCTCCCTTGGCTTGATTTGATCAAGTTTTATCCTTCTGTGTGTTGGAAGCTCTTTATTTTTGGATAGTTTGGTTGCAAGATTTTAGTTATTTCTTTTGATCAGTTGATTCCTTGTTTTGAACCTAGAATCTAGGTTTTTGGATTTGGTGGAATGGTTTGTGATAGGTTCTAGTTAAAGTGTATACCTATTAGGCAAATTACTTTTAGTTTCTATAGGGTTACTATTGAATCCCATATTTCTATAGGGTTTTAAATTCTTGGCTTCTAATCATTAGGTGGGAAGGTCATTTTTTGATTTTTAGTTCTAGTTTATAGTGATTTTATTTGGATGGATTTTCTTGTTTTGATTTTTAAGTTCAAAAATTAGCACTTTCTGTCCTTTGTTGTATTTGCTTGGTGGTTGACTGGAAGTTTAAAGTTAATTTTTTTTTTCCATTAGATCGCATGGTTGGTTGTTGATCTACTCCTTAACAGGAAGGAATGTTTTTCAATACCAAATGCTTAATTATAGATAGTTGTTTACTATAGTTTGGAGGTTTATGGTCTTGTGTATTCCATTGGGTAGGAAGTTTTCCTTTCTGTTGGATCCACCTCTGTGCAGATTTGAAGATCTAAATTTTTAGGCTTTGACCCATTTTTTGTAGGGTTTTGGTTGTTTGGGACATGTTTCTTATGTCTGTTGGATTTATTTTTGATGCTTCCTTTTGGTAGTCCTCAACCATTGGTTGGCTTTACTTTGATGGAATCTTAGATTCTGGTCTTCAATGGACGAGAAATATGGTCCTTGAGTTGTTTCAAATTTGAAGCACTAATTTTGGGTGGGTTATTTTAAATATTAAATTCAAATTTTAGTAATTCTTAATTTATGTTAGATCCACTTGTGGGTAATAAAAGTCTTATTCTCAAATAGAAAAAAGGTAGGAGTTTTGTAGTATGTTGGAGTATGTTGGATCCATGAATCAGTTGTCGGGTCTTTATTTTTGGATGTGGTTTGGGTCTCCTTAGGGAAGACAACCTCATTTATTTTACTCTATGGTACCTATTGAATTTCTTATGGCTTTGTATATGTTTGGGTATCCTTCCAAAACCCCATTGTAACATGTTTGGGGACCCTTTCAAAATCGCTTCATTTATCTAATTAAAAAGGATGAGATGTTGCTTCTTAAAAATTAGATACAATTAGGATTGATAATATGAGCCAAATTATGATTCCTTCAAGAGAAAAAGCCTATATAAAGGGGAAGCCATTCCTAATAATCACTCATTCCTGAGGTAGAATTATCCTGAGGCTATATGGTGGATAGGAAAATATAAAAGAAGGAAATGAGGAAGGTCCTTTAGAAAATGTTACATTTAAGCTTGAAGGTCCCTATACCAAGAGGATATTATATGACATCAAAGGAAAAGTATGACCCATATTAGCCTTCTCTATGTTAGCTAAATCTAGCATGTTAATTGATGGTAGTCCAAGAACCATTCCAAGGTTAGCTAAAACCATTTTGGTGTTAGCTAATGTTATATTAGTGTTTATTGGAGCTACCCCTCCATTGATTTCCTACACTCCTCTTGGCCTATGAAGAAGTTTGACAGTAGTAGCCACAACCTTTTGGTATGTGGATTTTAGCCCTTCTCAAGGAAACCTAAATGATGGCAAAAGAGCAAGGTCTAAGGATAGAGAACAAAAATAATGATGGATTTTATTCAAATGGTCTATCAGGTCAATAAGCCTATAAATTCCTCTTTATTAAACAGTTTTACCAATTAAGATAATCATTTGCAAGAATTTCTTCAATTTGTGGAGTTTATGAAGATAAAGCAAGGAGACGAGAAGAAAAAATCATAAGAACTCACTTTATAAAATGGGAGATGTTTCACCTCTTGTGCTAACTTGGTGTTTGAATTTGATACATCAAACACTAAGATAGTTAAAATACAAAGCAAATACCAAAGCAAACATATGGAAGCGACAAGGAGGATTTAGAATGGGTGATATGCATGTATGAATTTCTCATTTGTTCTTATCTTCTATCGCTACCATCCTTTATTTTTTGCTTAGCATCCTTCTTATTGTTCGTGCATATTATCCATACTGCCCATCTTCCTTTACTCATCCATTTCCCTCTTCTACCACTTTTTTTGACTTTATAGCCCAATGGAAAGGTTGGTCGAATATTCCATTCCCAAACAACTATAGTCATTTCACAATATTGTGGAAGTATGTAGAAGTAATTCTCTTAGTCCCTTGATGATGTAAGTAAACACCAAAGGTCATGATGAAAAGAAAAAAAGGCGAAATATGATGTCATAAAATGCCTTGACATGTGTAATATGATATTTAAAACACATGTGTCATCCAAACTAAAAAGGTAGACATCATGCCAAGTTGATAGTCGTATGTTGTGGTATCAAGATGATAAAGCTAACACAAGTTGCATTAAAGTAAATGCTAGATGGTGAGATATGATTGGCTGAACAAAAAAGGAATTAAAGGAATTTGATCTTCACATGAGCAATAGGATGTAAAAAATTCATGCCAACTATAACAAAGACCAATTAACTCATAATCTAACTGTCATCAACATCAGCAAATGGCTATAAAATATTTGTAGGGCTATCTAATGCATGAAGTTTTTTGCATTAGGATAATTTTGAGTAGCCATGCATACTATTAAAGAAATAAACTACTACATGGTTTTTAGAAACCCAGAGGAGATTTACCTACATATTTTTATAAGGAATAAAGTAGTGGAAGGGAAGGTCTTCCTAAATACCTAGAATATTTATCTAATACAGTTTACATGGGTGAACATTGACGTAAAACTATTGATTGGGATTTAAAGCAACGTTGAGCTATAGCGGAATATACTCATGGAGTTATCAATTTTGCTAAAGGTACTTGTACTCAATTATCTTTACTTCCTCTTCTTTCTCTTTCCTTACCTGTATTCACCTTACCTTTACGAATTTACACCCTGTTTGCCAAAATATCTCTCCACCTTTACTAGCTGCTCCCCTTTCTATTATTCTTACTCTTTCTTCTTTTTGTCATTCACTTTCCATTTTCCTACACCTTGTGTCTCCCTAATCATACCCCTATGCCCCAAGGTTCCATAAACCTCAACATTATTTTCCTCTGGTACTTTTCTTCCTTTGTATGTTGTAATGCATCCCATATTTTGAAGGTGAAAGGGATGTATTTTGAATAGAGGCATCTTTTAATGCATATTTTAGAAGACCTATCACAACTACATAATCCATTAACCTCCCTTACATCTCCACTTTTTCTACATCAATTTCCTATTCTAAAATTCTTTTATTTTTTTTGTCTATAAGATTCACCTACTTCCACACCTCTACTTTCAATCAATTTATCTTCTAGATATTCTATCCCTATGCACTTTCAATATCTTAGAAATACGACTTACTAGGTTCTCAATATTACAAGAAAAATTCCTTAGAAATCGCTAGTAATGTAGATAAATTTCACCACCTACATCTACAATCTTGGAATATGAGGCGAATTATGATTTTGTTAAATCCATATAGCCATTTTTATAAGGCATCAATACAATAAATTGCACGTAGTAGTTTTGAAGGCAACAATATCAGCACTGGATGAAACTCCTATGGTAGATTCAACTATAAAGAGAAGGAAAAAATCAAGCTAGAAGATTGCATAATAGTGCAAAGAGCATAAATGTATGGCTAGATGCAAAAGTAGGCAAGGAAAGTAACAAAGCAATAAGAAGAAGCTTGAAAAACTAATATTAATTTCAAGGCAATAATATTCGAAAAGCAAAAGTAAAAGACATGAAATTTTGGCTAAGTAAAGAAGTGGCTAGACATTTATAATGTTGATGTTAGGAAAGGCATAATGAAAGTCTAGCATCCAATGAATATAGTGCAGTATGTTAATGCTTTGGTGTACGATATTATGGTAAAGCTTACTTGATATAAAACTGAAGCCAAATATTGAAAAAATTTAGATGAGCAATGATTGTTAGGGTAAAATAATTACATTTACTTTTTACTGCATAACCATAGAGATATTCACAGTTCCAAAATATCTACTGGTTAACCTAGATTAATACCTAAAATATCCTAGGTCAAATATTTTAGGTTAGTTGTTTAATCATACTTCTCTACCCTAGGTTAGTAGTTAGCAACACGTCTCTCTCAATGCATATTGTTAGCGTGATTGTTGCTAAGTCAGTATTATTTGTAACCTATATAATGCTTAGTATTTCTAAGCTATGGTTCCTAATGTTGAATATTGATTATTGCATTATTGAATTCCATTTTTGCGTGACTTATTCATCACATTGGCATCAGAGCCAATTTTTTTGGCTCACCCGGAGGACAAGCTGGTGATAATTGGCACCACCAACCCACATCAACAGGTGAGCTTGCTGGTGGTATCAGGCTCAGGGCGGGATCAGGTTCAACCCTGAATTGACTAGGGCCTACTCGATCCTAGGTCCATGCTACTCATGAGGGAGGTGATCTATCACCCTCATGAGCCTCTTGATCGACAGCACTTCGCTGTCAACCGGGCTTTGCAATCGATCGCCTATCAAGCCCCTCTATCGACAACACTCTGCTATTGACTGGGCTTCGTAGTTGATGCTCGAGGAGGTAGGAGCCTCAGATCCCACTCATAAATCTTGGGCCCACAGATCCATGTGGCCTCTATAGCTTGGGAGAGCCAAGAGGGCAGGAGCGCCCTCCCCTCCTAGTTGGACACACATGGGGCAACCAATTTGGGATACAAGATGGCAGGAGCACCCTTCAATCCTCGACCACCTTGAGATCTGTGAGGGTAGGAGGCCCTCCTATCCTTGACACAACCTGACTCCGATATCTAATAGGTGGTACGATCTAAAGATCTTTGTACTACATGCACCTCGAGGTGCCACCTAGACTGTTGATCTGGCTTGCATGCACCTCGAGGTGCCACTTGGACCGTTAACTAGGTGACACATGGCTCATAGTCCATGTGCCACCTAGAAACTAACTAGGCAATACGTGGCACACAGGCCATGTGCCACTTGGACCGAACGACCTGACTCGAACTTGACATGTGGCGAACAACCATTGGATAGATGCCTAACATGAGGGTGACACATGGTAGACTGACTGCGTGCCACCGGACTTGACTAACCATGACATGGTGGCGACCAAAATGATAGGGACTGTGACTGCCCATAAGCAGTCAACAAACTACAGGCTTGAAATCCCTTTTCAACAAGTCTTTCTCCTTCGCACGGGCAATATGGGATAAATCCCACAATTTTTTTTTGCCCACCCGCGAGAGGAGAGAAGGGAAAGGGAATCACTTTCCCTTCCCTTCATGTCGGGTTGTGTAGCTCGACCGACACACAGTGTTGGGCTAAGGCTTTGAACGGTAGGGAGTCTAGGGTTCAACTCCCATCGAGGCAAATTTTTTTTGCCTTCAAATGTCACTTAGCGCCCACAGCAAGATAAACAGTTATTTTTTATTTTTTTAATTATTTTTTTAGTAAATTTTATTAATAATTTAAACATATTTAATTAAAAATCATTTTTTTAAGTGTTTTTTCTTCAAATGATTATATTATTGATTTAATTATGCTTCAAATTAATTAGAAATTAATGAGAGAAGAAAGAGGCTATATTTTTTTTTGCAATATCCACCAAAACTGAATGCTTTTGTTTTCTCATCAAAAGGAGATATAACACATAAAAAAGTTTTTTTTCCAAATTAGAAAGCCTACAAGCTCTTAAGCTCTTCTCACAACCTGTTGCATTTGCAAAATCAAGGATTTCTTCAATAATTTTTTGTTGCAATAAAATCCTCAAAAGTTCTATAGTTTTCTTCACACATTATTAGAGATAAAAAGACATAGAAAATCAAACTTCTATTGCAAAACAAAGAGATTTACAACATTGAGGAATCACATAGGTCATTTCCTTTACAACAAAATCCAAACTTTGCTTTTGTTTTCTCCTTCAAAAAGGAGATATACGACATAAAATTGCATTTTTGTTGTAAACTTGAGAAATATTTTTGAACCTATTTGCTTGATCCTCATGCTTGAGTGTTGAAGACAAAAACCAAAGTTGTGTGTCGACTATTCTGGAAGCCTTTCAAACGTGGGTCGTGTGTCGATTTGTCTTGAAATGAGTGCTCAAATTTTTCACTTTTGTAAAAATTAAGGGGGGATAGAAGTCATCTTAAGTGATTCTATTTTTTGCAAAATTGTAAAGAGAAAGGGGGATATTTCAAAACAAGAAAGGTGCATTCTCGATTGTACTCGACACCTTTTCTTAAAAATTGACTATACTAGGTGCATTTTCGGTTGCATATGACACCTAGAGTGATAATAATTTGGGTTGCTCTCTTGTTTTTATTATTGCACTAACAATCATGCTTTTTGTGTGCAATTAAAAAATCAGATAAAACATTGAAGAAGCATTTCACAAAATCCAAACTTCACTCAAAATCATGCTAAACCTTGCACAGGTTAAAACAAAGTCATTTTTTTGTCCCCATCAAAGGTCAAAATTCAAACACCTTGATTAAATATCTTTGTTTGGATTAATTTCCTTAAACTTTACATCCTTCTTGAAGGGTGTTAAGGCAGGTGCCATTAAATATCCTAGAGAGCACAATCAGAAGTCTTTCAAAACCTACCCCTTTAATTTGATCTATTTTGTTTGGCTTAAAATCCTCAAACTTTTCATCCCTTGTTAAGGGTGTTAATGCAGGTGCCATTAAATATCTTAAAGAGGAAATTAAAATCTTTCATATACTCTTTTGAGGGTATACTGCAAGATAAAGTCATCTTAGTCATATCAATTTGAAACCTTAACCATGACCATGATCAACAAGTATCTCACTAAGAGCCAACTACTCAAAGGTTCAAATTATTCATCCTGTAAAAATAATATTGAAGCCATTTTAACTGTAGAGGAGATGTGGGGAATAGTGGATGGCACTAATTCTAGAACCACATCAGCAGGAGCAAATCAGACAACTTATGATAAAAAGGATAAAAGAATTTCCTTATTGATGTTGCTAGCTATTACTGATGACATACAACCTCTTATAAGTGAAGCTAAAAATGGTAATGAGGCATGGAATGTCTTAGCAACCATTTTTGAAGAAAAGAATCAATCAAAAATTCTTAACCTTCAAACATAGCTTCATACTCTTCATATGAAATCTGGAGAGACAGTAGATCTATTCCTCTGCAGAGTCGTAGATATAAAAACAAAACTGCAAGCCTTAGGATAAAAAATGGAAGCCAATGTCTTGACCTCAATAATTTTAAGGGCTCTTCCAGACTCCTATAGAATTTTGATCACTTCACTACAAGTCTCTAGAAGGATAGTGACTTTTGTAGAGTTGGTAAATTTGATTCAAACTGAATAAGCTAATCAACTCCAAAGAGATGAGGCATCCAACAATGCACTTTTCTCAAACAAGCAAAGTGGAAAGAAAAAGTGGAATCAACAAAAAGGATCTTCTTCTAACAAAGATAATGGTAAAGGTAAAGAGATTCAGAAGAAGAAGTAGTATTGTAAAATTTGTGATAAATACACTCATGAAACCAAAAGATGTTGGTTTAAGAACAAACCACCCAATGAACAAGGATAAAATAAGGGCAAAGGTAAACCAAAGAACAAGAATAAATAGCAACAGGGACACATTGCCGTTGAATATTCTAGTTTAGACTCTGAATGAGCACACAAAGTACTCATGAAACATACAAAATTCTCTCACAAGGATACTGTTTGGTACATAGATTCAGGCGCTAGTAAACATATGACTGGTAATAAGTCTTGGTTTGAGACATTTGAGGCTCGAGAAGGTAGACCAATAACCATTACTGATGATCAGACTTATCGAGTTCAGGGAGAAGGAAGTGTTTCTTTCTCCCTTCCATATGGAGAATGTAATATTCAAAATTTTCTTTATGTACCAGGATTGAAAAATAATCTCTTGTCAGTTCCATAAATCCTAGACAATAACATAAATGTCAATTTCAAACTGGACAAAGAAAAGAAACATTGCTTTATCACCCAGAAAGGAAAACAGATAGCAACAAGTTCATACAAACATAGTTTGTTTATCTTAGATGCAATTACCTCTACACATACTAAAATGGTAGTAACCACAAAAGAGACCACTTCTTTATGGCATAAGAGATTTGGGCATCTAAGTTCAGGGTATTTACTAGAACTCAGTAAATATCAAATGGTGAAATGACTGCCTACTCTTTCATCTACTTTGCCAGTATGCTAAGATTGCTTGTCTGGAAAGCAACATAGAGTACCTTTTGAACCTAGCTCCTTTCGAGTTAAGGTACCTTTGGAGTTAGTTCACATAGATTTGTGTGGTCCTATGTCTACTATTTGTAGAGGAAAAATGTATTTTCAATTGTTTGTAGACGATCACTCATGAAAAATTTGGATCTTCTTCTTGCAGTTGAAGTCTGAAGCATTTGACTATTTTTAGCAGTTCAAGAAGCTAGTTGAGAAAGAATCTGGATGTTTCATAAAGACCCTCCGTTCAGATCGAGGGGGAATACACATAAAAATATTTTTTCTCATTTTTTCAGAAATATGGGATAAAAATATAGTTAACAACAACCTATTCTCCTCATTCAAATGGATTTGCTAAGAGAATAAATTGTTCCATTAAGGAAATTGTTTGATGTATGCTTAAGGGAGCCAATATTGAGCACAGTTACTAGGCTAAAGCTATAACAACTATAGTATATCTTCTAAATAGGGCACCCACACAGGATCTTGAAGGTATGACTCCTCAAGAAGCATGGAGTAGAAGGAAACCATCCATATCTCATCTACGAGTATTTGGGTGTAAGGCTTTTATGCATATACCTAAGGAGAAAAGAAAGAAGTTAGATGAGAAGACACTACAATGTGTTTTTCTTGGATATGATGAATTATCAAAAGGTTATCGATTGATAGATCCATTCACCAAGAAAATACATGTTAGTAGAGATGTAGTGTTTGATGAGGCTTTCACATCTAACACTACATCACTATACTTGGAAGATGAGGAGCAATAGTCACAGACTCCTCCACAACAAAAAAATCCTCCAAAATGGTGTACAAGTACTATGAGAGATTCCAAACTTACTTCACCTCTAGATCTCACTCTCAATCATAAAAATACATGAAGCATGTCTCGAAAAAGAACAACAGAAGCATCTACTTTAGTTGATGATCTTTGTGCATATTTTCAAGAGCTTTCTATTGATAGATATTTAGAAGTTGGAAATTATATGTAAATTGATGAGGAGAGGGTTTACATGTCTTCATATGATGAAAATGAACCTTCTACAGTTGATGAAGCACTTAGTCAGCCTCAGTGGAAGGCAACTATGGATGCTGAACATAAATCCTTCATTAAAAACAAAACATAGAAGCTGGTCGATTTGCCTAAAGGAAAGAAACTCATAGGCTACAAATGGTTTTACAAAGTCAAATATAAGGTATATGGTACCATAGATAAGCATAAGTCCCCTCTTGTGGTGAAGGGCTATGCTCAAAAGGAAGGCCTTGATTATGAGGAAACCTTTGCACCCACTGCAAGGATGACCACCATTCAAGTTCTTTGTGCTATGGTAGCATAGTTTGGATGGAAATTACATCATATGGATGTAAAAAGTGCCTTTCTAAATGGTGACTTAAAATAAGAGGTATACATGACTCAACCTCTAGGATTTTTTGAGGAAGGCCATGAGCAACAAGTTTGCAAATTGGTCAAATCATTATACGAGCTAAAACAAGCCCCAAGAGCATGGTACATCAAAATGGATAGTCACCTACTACAACATGGATTTAAGATAAGTCCATCAAATACAAATCTCTATATCAAGAACATAGGTTCTGAAATAGTTATTCTTATACTATATGTAGATGATCTGATCATCACTGGCAATTCAGAGAAATTTATTAACGCCGTGAAAATGACTTGAAAGAGTCATTTGATATGACAAATCTTGAACTTCTCCACTATTTTCTTGTCCTTAGATAGAACAGAAGAAGAATCATCGTAGGGTGACTCAAAAAATGTATGCCAAGACTTTAGTAGAAAAATATCATGTCTAATTGTAAGCCCAAAGCAACACCGATGGAATCAGGGCTTCAGTTATCACGGTATGATGACTCACCACAGGTAGATGACACACTATATCAATAGATGATTAGAAGCCTCATCTATCTGATTAATACTAGACCAGACATTACTTATACTGTAAACTATCTTTCTCGGTTCATGCAGGAACTAAAGGTCTCTCACTGGAAAACAACTAAGATGGTTCTTCACTACATTTAGGGTAGTGTAGATTATGGTCTAGAGTATAAGAAGAATAACTCATTCTTCTTATAGAGTTATACTAATTTTAACTATGCTAGATCCCTAGATGACAAAAAATCAACATCAGGATATGTATTTCATCTTGGATTTGGTTGTCTCATGGCATAGTAAAAAGCAACAGGTGGTTGCTTTATCTTCAACTAAGGAAGAATATTGTGCTGCATGTGGAGTTGTGTGTGAAGCGATATGGTTAAATCACATCTTGGCTACCATGGGCCTACCAAAGAAACTTCCTATTCACATGTTTTGCAATAACTCAAGTGTTTTGAACTTGGTCAAGAATCCAGTACATCATGAACGCACAAAGCATATTGACACAGATTGTCATTTCATTCGTGATGAAGTTCCTAAACACAAGATCAAGCTCCAATACATTCCCATCGACGAACAGGTTGTTGACATCTTCACAAAGGCACTTGGACATGTCAAATTTGAGTTGTTTCGAAGTAGACTTTGTATATCAAAGTAATGTAATAAAGGGGGATGTTAGGGTAAAATAGGTAGTATATTGCATTATACTACATAGATTATACATTTAATTTTTACTGCATAACCATAGAGATATTTACTATTCCAAAATATCTATTGGTTAACCTAGATTAATACCTAAAATATCCTAGGTCAGATATTTGAGGTTAGTTGTTTAATCATACTTCTCTACCCTAGGTTAGTAGTTAGCAATACGTCTCTCTCAACTCATCTTGTTAGCGTGATCGTTGCTAAGTCAGTATTATTTGTAACCTATATAATGCATAGTATTTCTAATCTATGGTTCCTAATGTTGAATATTGATTATTGCATTATTGAATTCCATTTTTACGCGACTTATTCATCACAATGATGTTGACGTCACCAATGTAGAATGAAAACCCAACATGGTATGAAAGAAGGGCCCAATCAAAAAATATTCTAAGGTATTTGGTTCAACATGTAAGGTAGATAAGTAGAAGCTAATATGACATCTGGAGGAGTATTTGTCAAATTTTCCAAGGGTGTTTGGCTTTTGAAGCAATGATGTCATCATCAAGAGCATAATAGTTTGGTAAAGCCAATATGAGTATCGAATGCAAAATAAGTCTAAGGCATAGAATTCGGTAATGAAATTTAGCATCTGACACTATGCATGGGTAGATGTGACTAGAAATAGAAGATGACTAGACTCTTAAAGCAATGATATCATCAAAAAGGAATAATATTTGTGACACATGACAAAAGAAAATGTAAAATTTGGCTATGGGATAAAGGGTTGGACCATTAACACTGCTTATGGTAGTTGGATTGACATCCAATCAAAATAAATGTTCTATTATGAAGTAGCATACCCTCACACTGCTATATTTTACAAAGAGGATTTGGATCCATCCTAATCAATAAGGTCATGCATGTCAACTATTTTCCTAAGCATCATTGCTATAAGAACATTTCAATGGCCAAAGGAGCCCTACAACCATACACTTATCCTCACTTAGTTAGATCAACATAAAAAAAGGAATGGATTGCTAGTAAATGGTTATAATCCAATGGTGCATCATGCAAGTTAGCTTTAGAAATGGAATTTGCACCACACACATCACCTAAACATGATTGAGGTAATTTATCATAGCTGATTTGAGAATGACAACCATCTTCTACACTAACTTGATAGGCTTGTAGTTTTTTTTGTGAGCAATCATGCTAAGCTAACTAAGGTATATATGTACTTGAATATATCTTATTCAAGAGGTCATCTCTTTAGCATTTACAATTGCATATTGTATGATGACTATATGGTATACCTTTGAATAAAGACTGGATTATCGATTGGCCTCTTACTGAATGTGTTGTAGATCATATATGTATGTCAACATTTGATTAAGCATTTCTATTAAAGCTAAGTAAATGGCTTATTCTATTACAATTATTTTCTCCTTTTGGATTTCTCCTTGGATTTATTGTTCATTGGTTCCTATGATGCTTAGTAATACTTAGAGCTTAATATTGTTAACTATTCTATAATATCAAAGGATAGATGGTTTGTTAAGCAATATTGTTTATGCTTTATGTCTCTTGAAGTTGTTGAATCCATTCCACTTTATGTCTAGCTTCTAACTTTACTCATTTCTTACCTTAGTCTTCAATCCCCATTTTTTCATTTTTTTTGTTAGTTTAGCTAGAGTCATAGGAATTGGCCTACTTGAAAGGATGACTCAAAAACCCCATTTTTGGGTCTTCCTATCTTGGCCGAGGTCTTGAAGGTGCAACTCATCCACTTAGGCAAATTTCAGATGAAGAGGTACAATAATTTTTTATGTTTTCTTTGATCATATCTATGCCTAATCATTTCTTATATTTTGTAGCTGTATCCTTTGCACCTATGAATATTCCTTATATAATTGTCATAGTTCTATTTAGATCTCAGTTAGCATGTAAATTTGATGTAATATTCTATGGAAAAACAAGCATGTCCATCTTATTTTTTTATTTATGTGGCATTTTTATTTTATTCATATTTGAATTTTTGCAATTTATTTTTTTTCTTAAGTGTAATTTATTTCCCTTCAGATATTCCATTCCTAGATAACATTATATGTGGATTTTAGTATTCCAAATACTTACACACAAATCTTTCATTTGATCCCATACCACCGTGGTCTAGCAACATTAAGCAATTGTTCTTGTAATGTGAATGGATTGAAATCCATGCATAATGCCAAAATTCTACCCAAATAACCTTCCCAACCATCCATATTGATCGATTTAAAAGGGCATGATAGTAATTAGATCTAAAAATCCATCATAGGGAGCTAATTTATAGTGAATATATTATAAAGATAACTAATAAATGCTAGTTAATCCAAGTGCTTCTATCAAAGTAACCACACTAAAAGGAAGTCATACTGAACATATACAAACCACATTAATTTGATTTTCTAAATTGATATTTATTAATTCTAAATATTTTATTGTAGCCTCATCCTAGACTTTGGGTCTACAAGCACACTCTTATCTCCTAAGTGGTACCTTGCAAGATTTTCTCAAACATAACCACACAAAAATCTTGAACAAATTGTTTAATTCTTTCGTAAAATTCAAAGGGAGTCGAAAGCCTCAAAAGAAAGAGATCTATTGATATTAGGATTGTTAGATCAAGAAAATCCTACTAGTTAAGAATGACAGTCATTCCTTCTAAGCAATAAGCTTGATCTTGATTTTTAATACCAAACTTCACCATATATTCTTGTTGCACTCAATAAGAGTGAATTCTTTAATAAAATATCAAAAGACTATTTTGTTCATTATCTAAGCAAATTCCTTTATTTTTTAAAACTAATTATATGAGATTGAAGTAGGCCCATCTATATTACATTATTATCACACAATGTACATTATTATCAAACACCACTACCAAACACCACCATGTGATTTGTTGATATACCATCATAATAGAATCATCTTGTAAAACTAAGAAAGCCAATTAGAATTCATATAAACAATACAAAAAAACTTTTGTATTCAAAACTTTCAATATACACCTTTTCTTATACACTTGGAGAAAAGGACAATAATTCAATTTTTTTAAATAGAAGTTCAATCTGATCCATTCAAATTACTTTTGTTACAACTAACCACCTTGAAGTAGGTATATCCTTCTAGATAAAACAAGTCTTATCAGTATTACATCATAATTATATAGTAATATTATAAAAACTTAAAAATTATGTATATATTACTTTACAAAATTCCAATTTAAATAAATTTTTTAAATTTATTATAAAAAATTAAAATAGATTCCACTGCCATTATTAACTACTTCACACTTATACCATTTTACACCAAAGTAAAACAAAAATTAGATTCACATCATTTTATTCCATAAGCCACATTTATACCCATATCGGTTATGGCTACTAATATACTATTTACAGATATTATTGTATTCTCACCAAAGTTTTAATTTGGTACTTTTAAAATTCATTTTAACTAAATTTTATCCCGTGATGCCTTTGGATTAAATAAATAGATTATACCTAATACTTGAATGGTGGTTGGCGCCCACTTACTTTGTCTTCTTATCGTTGTATTACATACTGAAGAAAGCAAAATATAACGGCCGGTTTCCGAGATGGAATCTTATTAACAAACAACTCAAAAAAACCTGGACCACGCTATGTCCCAGTATATCTACAACAGTTTACAATTCTTTATAACATTATTATTTTGCGGTTCACTCACATGATGATGCAGGTTTAGATTATTATTTTTTAGTTTGTTATATAACATTGAAACAACTTTATTAATATCTTTATAAGTGTATAAATTAATAAAATTAAAATATATATATTTTTTTAAATCATAAAATTCACTTTGTACGTTTGATAAACTTAGATTATTAAGACAGATAATTTGAGTATTGTGTCTGTAGTAAATGTGTGTATATATACATTATTCCCCTGTACATAAAATGTGATATTTCATTTACTTCATTGACCTACAGCTGTAAAAGCATTTGGATTAAAGAGATTTTTTGGGAGTTATCTTGTCTATATTACTTAAATGTGTGGGTTTATGTTTTGCTTTACACATTGTTCATGAAGTTTTTTTTTTTTTTTTGCGTAACTGTTTGTTTTGATAACTAGATGTAAACCTCGTCTTCTTACTTGGTAAAGGTTGTTTTCTGGACAATGTCCAAAAATATTACATTGGTAAATGTAAATGTAACTTATTGTATTTTATTGGTACACACTTAAATTAAATTAAGTATATAATAAATTAGAGTTGAGTTTATAGTTTAGGTAAATGTTTATTTTATGTGAGTGTTAATGTTCAAAATATTGAGGTATCCTGTAAGAGTGCATTGTATAGAAGTGTCATGTAAGTTAAAAGGCAAATGTGTATTGAAAGAATGTGCATTAAGTGTATGTAAGTATGCAAATATATAAAGTGAGAATGTGCAAAATGTTCTATATAAAAAGTGCATGTAGAAGAGCAAGAATCAAATATGCATGTAAGAAGAGAGTGAAAATTGTATTATGCAAGTGACAAGATGATAAGCCAAAGGTCATGGCACTTGTCATATGAAAAACAATAATCAAGTACTTGAAGAGATATTATTATGGTTATATAATGGAGAAAATGCTCCATGTAAAGAAAAAGAGCAATTTGGCATCTGATTTTAAGAATATGCATGTAAGAAGAGAGTGAAAATTGTATTATGCAAGTGGCAAGATGATAAGCCAAAGGTCATGGCACTTTTCATATGAAAAGCAATAATCAAGTACTTGAAGAGATATTACTATGGTTATATTATAGAGAAAATGCTCCATGTAAAGAAAAAGAGCAATTTGGCATTTGATTTTAAGAAAAAGTTATAGAAAAGTGAATTAAACTTGTATATAGAGTTTGGACAAAAAATATATTGTAAATTTTCTCCATGTCTAGCACATAAATGATTTTGGTCATTTACATTTATATTTGATAAGTGAATGTTATTTTCATTATTATATTAACCTTATATATTAGAATATTTGGGTTCCTCCACCTTGAAATTATATTTCCTGGTCCTCATGAATTAACTGATTAAGGAGTCTGGATTTCTCCCGATCAAGATCATTCCAGCTATCAGCTTTCCAGTAAGGGAATCCTTCAAAAACCCACTTTTCCAAACAGTCAGCCACTCTATTCCGTTATCTTGGGATATGAACAAAAGAGATTTCAACAAAATTCCCAGCCAAGCTCAAAATCTATTTCACCATTCTAGCCATAAACTAGGAAGCATATTGAAAATGCTTGTTGTTCAAAAGAGACACCACTATCATGGAATCAGATTCACAAATAACCCTTCTCCATCCCAAAGAATAAGTTGTTTTCAACGCATGGAGAATTGCCGACGCTTCCATATGATTATTCGAATGAATTCCTTTGTACACAGAGAAAAAGAGGTGGGTCACACCCTCACTATCACGATCAATTCCTCCTATACCAGCATTACCTGGGTTGCCCCTGGAAGAACTGTCCATGTTTATTTTGATAACACCCTTAGGGGGGGACTCCACTTCTCAGATCTATTGACCTTCAACGATCCAATCCCCCTAATAGGGCCTCTTTTTGCAGTTGGTGATGATAAAGAAATCTCCAATCTATTGATAATCTGCTAGTCGGAGGAAGTAAGTGATGCAGGAGCATCTGGTGGTAGCAGAGCAATCTTGCATCAAACAAATTTTTTCTAAGTGTTTTGCAAAGAAAAAAATAAAAAAATAAAAAATAAAATAAAATAAAATAAAATAATATATGTGTCGCGATATCACGACCAAAACAGGGAAAGAAGAGGCGGCGGGCTGAAGGTCGCGATATCGCGACGTCGCCAAGGCAACAGAAGGCGCGGAGGTCGGAGGGTCGCGAAATCGCGACCGAGGCAAAGAGCAGCGGCTACGGCGGACAGAGGGTCGCGAAATCGCGACAGAGGCAAAGAGTAGCAGCTACGGCGGACAGAGGGTCATGAAATCGCGACCGAGGCAAAGAGCAGCGGCTACGGCGGATAGAGGGTCACGAAATCGTGACCAAAGCAAAGAACAGAGGTTGCAGCGGACGGAGGGTCGCGAAATCGCAACATGTCACGAAATCGCGACCAGCAGCGGAGGAAGAAGGTGCCGAGGATATTGTCACGATTTCGCGACGTGTCACGAAATCGCGATCGGAGCAGAAAAGCGGAGGCGTCCGAAGGAAGATGTCGCGATATCGCGACATGTCGCGATATCGCGACCCGAAGGCAAGGAAGGCAGAGATGAAGAGAAAATGTCGCGATATCGCGACCAAAAGGGAGAAAGAGCGCAGGGAAGCCAAAATGTCGCGATATCACGACATGTCGTATTTTCGCGTCGAAAGACGAGCCAAAGACGAAGAGTCGGAAAGGGAGACGTGTCGAATATCTGGACGACGAAGCGACACGGGGAGGCGAAACGAAAGGTTCTGGAAGAGTAAACGAAGGGCCGCCAGCTGGAAATGGAGCGTCACCTAAGAACCTTTATAAAGGAGAGCAAAGGCATGCACAGGGGGATGGAAAAATTACCGGAACGATAATATCTTTTTTTTTCTTGTTGTATTTCCAGATTTGAGAAACTCTGAAAAGGCGCAATTCTTCTGCGACTTATGTAATAATCTGTTGTGAACGTAATAATCCGCTGTGACTGTAATATTATGCTGTGACTATAATATTATGTTGTGACAGTAATTCTTTGCTGCATTTGAATAAAATACAACTATTTTTCCTCTTAGTAATTTTGGCTCTCGATCAAGTGGTATCAGAGCTAGAAGATTCTGAGCGTGTAAGCAGAGCGCCGAACGTGAGGCAGCTTGCACCAGGATCTGTGGAAGAGCTTTGTGAGAGTAGTGAGCAGAATGCCTCCAAGAAAGAACCGTGGTCGTGGAAAAAATATGGTGCCGGACGAAGATTTTAGAGCATTGCAGAGGCAAGTGCAAGCCCTGCAAGAGGAGTTGCGAAGAGGGGTTGAGCCAAAAGGAGAAGACAATAGTGACGATGAAGCCTGGGTAACTGATGACCCATCAGATGATGAAGAAACATTGGATCCTTCTGAAGCTAGATTGCTTAAAGCCCTATCTCAAGCCGAGAAGAGGCCGAAGTTTGATGTCTCTACGTATTCTGGGAATCTCAACCCAGAAGAGTTGATTGATTGGATCAACGATATGGAGGAATACTTTGAGTATGAGGAGGTTGCAGATCCAGACCGGATAAAATTTGCAAAAGCAAAATTGAAAGGCCATGCTAGCTTATGGTGGAAAGGAGTACAACTCGAAAGAAATAAAAATGGAAAAGAAAAGATAACCAGATGGGACCGAATGGTGGAGAAACTGAAGAGACAATTTATTCCCACAGATTACGAGTTGGACCTGTTGAGGAGGATGCAGAGTTTGAGACAGTCAGGCAAGTCTGTCCAAGAATACACAGAAGAATTCTACAAGATCTCCATCGAAACTGGCCATTCAGGGGCTAATAAGGAGAAAGTAGCTAGATACATCAACGGGTTGAGAATGAACATTCAGGAAGAACTCAGCTTGATCAGAATAGCCACCATAGAAGATGCATACCAGTTGGCCTTGAAGGTAGAAGAGAAACTAAATAGAAGATTCGAAGGCAACCAGAGAGGAAGGGATCGTGGTGGAAGAACCGGTGGAAGAACCGATGGAGGAAATTACCGAGACCAGAAGAAGACTGGTGAAACAAGCAGACCCCAGGAACAGAAAAAGGAGAATACCTACCGCCCGCGTGATTAGAACAATGACTACCAGAGAGGAAGAGGTAGACCTGGACGTGGGTATGGAAGAGGGGTATTCCGTGGAACCTGTTTCCAGTGTGGAGAAGAGGGACACCGGTCATACGAGTGTCCTCAACACCAAGAAAGGACGGACAAGAGACCTGAGGGTCATGCCAGAGCTGCTGTGGCAGATGAAGGTGCAGAGTCAGAACACTCTGAAGAGGCAGAAGGAGGAGAAGTGTTGATGATGAGAAGAACACTGTTGAATGAGGAAAAAGAACCAGAACAGAGGAAGAGCCTGTTTCGCACAAGGTGCAAATGTGCAGGGAAGGTCTGCAATGTTATCATTGATAATGGTAGCACAGACAACTTAGTTTCAGAAGAGATGGTTACTAAGTTGAAATTGGGAAAGAGGAAGCACCCGCATCCATATCGGATTTCGTGGTTGCAGAAAGACCACAGAGCACTTGTCAGTGAACAGTGCTTGGTCAAATTTCACATTGGAAATTATCAAGATGAGGTCCTATGTGATGTTTTGCCGATGGATGCTTGCCATTTGTTGTTGGGAAGACCATGGCAATTTGACAGACGTGCAGTGCATGATGGGCATGCAAATACGTACTCTCTGACAAAGGATGGAGTACGTCACAAATTGAAGCCACTGAAGGAAGTGGATGAGAAAGTGTGCAGTAGTGCAGAATCTGCCTGGTGGATGGAAGACAGCTTTTTGGATGGTCTAAAGAGGGATTCAATGTGTTATGCATTAATCCCTACTGTTAAGAAAGAATAAGACACAGATGTTCCAGCAGAGGCCGAACACCTGTTAGAAGAATTTCCAGACATCATATCAGATAATGTGCCTGAGGGTTTACCACCGATGAGGAAGATCAGTCACCATATTGATTTGGTACCTGGATCTAGTTTACCCAACAAGGCAGCCCACATAATGACTCCTGTGGAAAGTGAGGAGCTGAGCAGGCAAGTCCATGAGTTGTTGAAAAAGGGACTGATTCGAGAAAGCTTGAGTCCATGTGCGGTACCTGCAATACTAGCACCAAAGAAGGATGGGGAGTGGAGGATGTGTACGGACTCCCGAGCTATAAACAAGATCACCATAAAATATAGATTTCCATTACCAAGGATGGATGATATTATGGACTGTTTGAGTGGAGCCAAGTACTTCACCAAGATTGACCCGAAGAGTGGCTACCATCAGATTCAGATCAGAGAAGGAGATGAGTGGAAAACTCGCTTTCAAAACCAGAGAAGGTTTGTATGAGTGGTTGGTCATGCCATTTGGGCTAACCAATGCACCAAGCACATTCATGCGGTTGATGAATAAAGTTCTTAGGCAAGTTTGTTATTGTCTATTTGGATGACATTTTGATATTCAACAGAACCCTGGAAGAGCACCCGATGCATATCAGGAGGGTTTTTGAGAAGTCGAGGGAAGAACAGTTGTTGATCAACTTGAAGAAGTGCAATTTTGTGAAGAAGGAGTTGGTATACCTGGGATTTGTCATCTCAGGTTGAAGGTCTAAAAATGGACCCAGAAAAGGTGAGGGCTATCATTGAATGGCCTACTCCAAGAAGCACTTTTGAAGTGAGATCATTTCATGGTTTAGCCAGTTTTTACAAGAAATTCATCAAAAATTTCAGCAGTATTTGTGCACCCCTTACAGAAACAATGAGAGGGGATAGGAAAGACTTTAAGTGGACCTTGGGAGCTGACAAAAGCTTTGATATGTTGAAGAAGAAGGTCACTGAGCAACCTATTTTAGCACTTCCAAATTTTAATAAGGTATTTCAGGTAGACTGTGATGCCAGTGGTAGTGCCATTGGAGTTGTGCTGAGTCAAGAAGGTAAGCCTGTTGCTTACTTCAGTGAGAAACTCAATGATGCCAGGAAAAAGTATTCAGTGTATGATCAAGAATTCTACGCTATAGTTCAGGCCCTGAAGAAGTGGAGACATTATTTGCTGCCGAAAGAATTTGTGCTATATACTGATCATCAGGCCTTACAATATATAAATAGCCAGGGAAAACTGAACCAGAGACACTTGAAGTGGGTTGAGTTTCTGCAGAGTTATTCCTTTGTGTTGAAGCACAGGAGTGGAAAATCCAACAGAGTTGCAGATGCCTTGAGTAGAAGGCAGAGTTTGCTGACATAAATGAAGGTGGAAGTGTTGGGATTTGATGAATTGAAGGGTTTGTACCCTGAAGATCCCGATTTTGCAGAAGCCTGGAAGGCTTGCTTGGCACCAGTTACCTTGGACAGAACCAAGTGGTTGGATTTTCTGATCCAAGATGGAATGTTGTTCAGGGGAAACCAGTTATGCATTCCAAGAAGTTCCATGAGGGAAAACCTAGTCAAAGAAAAACACAGTGGAGGATTGGCTGGGCACTTTGGTCGAGATAAGACCATTGCCCTTGTGAGTGAGAATTATTATTGGCCGCAACTACAGCAAGATGTGCGGAAATTTGTGCAGAGTTGTAGAGTCTGTCAGATGGCGAAAGGTGTGAGACAGAACACCGGATTATATCAGCCGTTACTTGTACTCGAAGAAACCATGGGAAGATGTCAACATGGATTTCGTTCTTGGTCTACCAAGGACACAGAGGGGAAATGATTCCATATTTGTGGTAGTTGACAGGTTTTCAAAGATGGCACATTTTATTCCTTGTCAGAAAACTAATGATGCAGTTCATATTGCAGGTTTGTTTTTCAAAGAGGTGGTACGGCTGCATGGTCTACCGAAGAGCATCGTTTTCGACAGAGATACCAAGTTTGTTGGGTATTTCTGGAGAACCCTGTGGAAGAAACTGAAGACAGATTTGAAATTCAGTTCAGCATACCACCCATAGACAGATGGGCAAACAGAGGTGGTAAACAGAAGTTTGGGTAACTTATTGAGGTGCTTGATAGGAGATAAGCCCAAAGGATGGGATCTAATTTTGTCCGCAGCGGAGTTTGCATATAACAATTCTGTCAACAGGAGTACCAACAAATCTCCATTTCAGATAATATATGGAAGCAGTCCAAGAAATGTTTCGAGTTAAGGAAGCTGAATACAGGGGAAAAGTGCAGTGCCGAGGCTGAGGATTTTGCAGAGCATCTGAAGAACCTGCATGAAGAAGTGAAGAAGCATATTGCTAAAATGAATACGCAATATAAGACGAAAGTAGACCAGAAGCGACGGTTTAAGGAATTCGAAGTGGGAGATGAAGTGATGGTCCATCTGAGAAAAGAAATATTTCCTGCTAAAACCTATAACAAACTAAAGATGAAGAAGTTTGGACCGTGCAGAATCCTAGCAAAACGGGATTCGAGCAATGCGTATGAGGTAGAATTGCCAAGTGGGTTAAACATATCACCCGTGTTTAATATTTTAGATTTGGTGAAATACCATGAAGGGGATAGTAGTGAGGCACCAAGTGCAGAGTTGTGGAGTATTCCAACATCTACTCCAACCACAGATGAGATAGAGGAAATACTGGACACAAGAGAAGGCAGAAGTACCAGAAACAGACAGTATTTTGAATATTTGGTCAAGTGGAAGGGCAGACCGGTAGAAGATGCAACTTGGTTGTCTAAAACGGAGGTTGACCGCCTGGGTCTCCCTCTAACAGTTTAGAAGTGAGGATCACTTCTCAATCTACCCCGGGTGTCTGATGCAGGAGCATCCGGTGGCAGCAGAGCAATCTTGCATCAAACAAAATTTTTCTAAGTGTTTTGCAAAGAAAAAAAATAAAAAAAATAAAATAATATATGTGTCGCGATATCGCGACAAAAAAGTGTCGCGATATCGCGACCAAAACAGGGAAAGAAGAGGCGGCGGGCTAAAGGTCGCGATATCACGACATGTCATGAAATCGCGACGTCGCCAAGGCAACAGAAGGCGCGAAGGTCGGAGGGTCACGAAATCGCGACCGAGGCAAAGAGCAGCGGCTACGGCGGACAAAGGGTCACGAAATCGCGACCAAGGCAAAGAGCAGCGGCTACGGCGGACAGAGGGTCGCGAAATCGCGACATGTCATGATGACATGTCACGAAATCGCGACCAAAGCAAAGAGCAGAGGCTACGGTGGACGGAGGGTCGCGAAATCGCGACATGTCACGAAATCGCGACCAAAGAAAAGAACAGAGGTTGCAACGGACGGAGGGTCGTGAAATCACGACCAGTAGTGGAGGAAGAAGGTGCCGAGGATATTGTCACGATTTCGCGACGTGTCGCGAAATCGTGACCGGAGCAGAAAAGCGGAGGCATCCGAAGGAAGATGTCGCGATATCGCGACCCGAAGGCAAGGAAGGCAGAAGTGAAAGAAAACGTCGCGATATCGCGACATGTCGCGATATCGCGATCGAAAGGGAGAAAGAGCGCAGGAAAGCCAAAATGTCACGATATCGCGACATGTCATATTTTTGCGCCGAAAGACGAGCCGAAGACGAAGAGTCGGAAAGGGAGACGTGTCGAATATCTGGACGACGAAGCGACACGGGGAGGCGAAACGAAAGGTTCCGGAAGAGTAAACGAAGGGCCGCCAGCTGGAAATGGAGCGTCACCTAAGAACCTTTATAAAGGAGAGCAAAGGCATGCACAGGGGGATGGAAAAAATTACGGAACGATAATATATTTTTTTCTTGTTGTATTTCAGATTTGAGAAACTCTGAAAAGGCGCAATTCTTCTACGACTTATGTAATAATATGCTGTGAATGTAATAATCTGCTATGAATGTAATAATCCACTGTGATTGTAATATTATGTAGTGACTGTAATATTCTACTATGACTATAATATTATGCTGTGACAATAATTCTTTGCTGCATTTGAATAAAATACAACTGTTTTTCCTCTTAGTAATTTTGGCTCTCGATCAGTAAGAGGAGAATTCAAAACACACTTGGCCTCAATAATCTCCTTAACCATCATTTTGACTCTGATCCATACCTGTAAGGCTCCAAGTTGAGATCCCTAAAAAATTCTTCGATTGCGTTCCAACCAAATCTGCCAAAAGATGAAGGAAGGACCAAAATCCTAGGTAGTTTGAAGACATGAAGCAGAGGCAGGGGGTCTACCCAAGATTTTATAAAACTCAAAAATAAAAGTAGCATGGATTATGGGTCTTTTCCATATCTGCCACTACAAGTTCCAAACCTCCATGGAATATGAGCATTGAAAGAAAATATGGGGAATGGTTTCCTCAATATTTCGACAAAGAAAACATAGTGAAGGGCCCTGAAACCTCTTTTCTAAATATTATCCCAAGTTGAAAATTTCTTTTGACATAGAAGCCAAAGAAAAAAATTACATTTGGGCCAACCAAAATTATTTCAAATCTTCTTCCACCAGGGGGATACAATCTCCTCTCCTCTCTACATAATAAGGGTTTGATAACCTAGAGCAATGGTGTATTTACCTTTTGAACTATGGCCCCAACCAAGAATATCAAAGTCTTCAACAGAACAACACGGTCTCTCAGCCAAAATAGAATCCAGAGTGTCATGATCCTCAAGACAACCACCCTTTGGCCAACCCTACGAATCCCACCAGCAGTGAGTAAAAGAACTGCCAAGAGGACTTTATCGCTTGAATTCAGCCACCTTAGACCAACCCGCATCAAAAAAAATATCCCGAAGAAGACGAAGGTGGGGGAAAGAAGAAAGGATAGGAGGATGATTATCCCAAGAATATTCCCAAAATAAGGCATTGTTTCCCTTATTAAAAATCCAAAAGAGGCCTTGCTTAATAAGCATGGCACCTTTTTTGAGAGTGTCCCAAATAATGGAACCTTTCCCCCTCAGCTCCAATCTTAAAATCTCATCAGCCGGAGCACCACCAAAATATTTGAGGCTAAGAATTTTAGCCCAAAGTTGATCAAGATTACTACACCACCTCCAATAGAGTTTAGTAGCCAAAGCGAGACTATTCAAATCAGATTACCTCAAACCAAGACCCCCCATCTCTTTAGGGCAACACACAATATCCCAACTAACCAAGATCCATTTATTATAGTCCAGTTTTTTTGCCCATAAAAATTTTCTAGAAAGAGAATCAAATTCTTTGAGAAAGCACTTAGGAGCAGCCAAGATAGAAAACATGTAAATAGGTAAAGCATGAAGGATAGACTTCAAAAGCGTTAATCTACCAGCAAAGGATAGCCACCAAAAAGTCCAATGATTAACCCTTGATCAAAATCTATCCAAAATACTTTTCTAGTAAGCCCTTCCAATATTTTTAGAAGAAATAGGAATCCCCAGATACTCCATTGGCAAACAACCCACCTGAAAACATAGAATATTAGAAATCCTACGTTGAATTTGACCATCCGTATTGAAGAAGAAGATCTTTGATTTCTCTTCATTAATCATTTGACTAGAGGTAGATAAGTAAATATCTAAAGCCTTCCTAAAATTCACTACTTCCTCAAATTTTGCCCTCCCCATCAGAGTAGTATCATCGACAAACTGAAGATGAGACTAGGATAAATAATTATCCACCCAAGACCATCTTTGGATAGCACCAAGATTCTAAAAACTCATGAGAAATCTTCCCAAACCTTCAGCCATAAGGATGAAAATATAGGGGGACAAGGGATCTCCTTGATGAATCCCCCTAGAGGCCGAGAAGAAAGCGGACGGTAAACCATTTATTAAAACTAAAAAGGAGGTCGAAGTCACACAACTCATGACCCATTCAATCCAATTATATGAGAACCCAAAATCTTGAAGGATGTTCTACAAAAACTACTAGCTAACCCTATCATAAGCCTTGGACATATCAAGATTAATGAATATAGCTTTTTCCTTAGAGATATCCATAGAGTGAATAGCTTCAACAACAACCACCACACCATCCAAAATCTGATGATCCTTAACAAACCCACCTTGCTTAGGAGAAATAAGAAAACCAAGAACTTTCTTTAGTTGATCTATAATAATCTTGGTAATAATTTTGTAAGTAACATTGCATAGGGAAATAGGATGGAAATACCCCAACGAGCTAGCATTTTCATATTTGGGAATAAGAGCAAGGAAGGTTGAATTAATAGCTTTAAGCATTTGCTTATTGACTTGGGATTCCTAAACAACTTTTAGCAGATCAAAAGATAACACTTCCCAAAATTCTTGGAAAAATTCTATAGGGAAACCATCAGATCTAGGTGCTTTACCTTTTTTCATTTGAAAAACCACTACTTTAAGTTCCTCCATCGAGATGGGATCCATTAGCATCTTATTCATATCATTAGAGATAAGCCTAGGAATACAATCCAAAATAAGTCTCATATTAACAACATCATGAGGACCCAGCTCGGAGAAAAGAGAGGAGAAGAACCTGATTGTTTCATTAGAGATATCTTCAAAGGATGAGAGAGTTTCCCCCTGATCAGAAGTAAGTGAGACTATAGCATTACCATTCCTATGGTATTTAACCAAATTGTGAAAAAAAGAGGTGTTTCCATCCCCTTCCAACAACCAGTCAATCCAAGATTTTTACTTCCAAAAAATCTCCTCACAAAGCTCCCATTCAACAAGATGACTAGAAAGGGAAGCTTCCATTTCCAACAGATCCTTTGTCAATCCTTCATCTTTAATTTGAAAAGTGATCTCCTCTAGGCTATCATGTAGTTGCTTTTTCTTCTGAAAAATATTTCCAAAAGAAAATTTATTCCATTTCCTGAGTTTGAATTTGACCAAATGGAGGCTTTTAAAAAAAGTAAACATAGCAATGCCAAATTTGGGTTTCCCTTCAACCCACCACCTCTCCACATATTCATACAAATCATTATCCCTGAGCCACATAAGTTGAAATTTGAAAGGCAGATTTCTTGGCAATGAGAATCTCAAGGATTGAAAGAGAATGGAATAGTGATCAGAGCCCCTCCAGCCTAGAATCTCTGAGAAAGAAGTCCAGCTATCATCAAACCAACTATCTGAAGTAAGGAATCGATCCAATATTTCAGAAATAAAATCCATTCCACATCTTCTATTAGTCCAAGTAAAGATCCCATTTCGAGGCTTCACATCAACAAGATTAAGAAAATAAATATTGTCCCGCATCAAAATAGAAGAAGGGCCCAAACACTCCACACCACCATTCTTCTCCTCTAGGTACATGATAGAATTAAAATCCCCAGCCACAATCCAAGGAGAATTAGGAGCAAGAGATCGAATGAATCTAAGATGATTTCATAAGAGGATTTTACCTGATAAATCACTAGGGGCATACACATTAGATAGAAGAATAGAAGATCCAAATGAAAAGCAGGTAGCAACCACAGAGAGATAGTTCCTACTACCCACCCACCAAGAGGGAGTTAAGCTTCATGGATCCCACAAACACGCAACACCACCCGTCGAACCCTGGGATCCAATAGCAAGATATTGACCACCTTTCCATATCTTAGAAGCAATTCTAACCATATCTTCACAAGATAATTTTATTTCCTAGATGAAAATAATATCAGGTCTATGATATTTGATCAAATTTTGAGTAGCTTTTTGTCTAGGGATGCTACCCAAACCCCTAACATTCCAATATATCACTTTAATTTTGGGGGAATAGAGAAGTGAGAATCTAATGTCTTAACAACACTAGACTCAACTAAGGATTACCCTATCAATTTCACTTTTTCTTGACCCTTCTTTCTTCCTGCTTTTACCACCTTCTCCACCCCACCTTTTTTGATAGATTTTGGGTGAATACCTAACACAGAAGAAAATTTCTTTCTTTTCCTCTCCGATAGTCCTGTCCTGGGAGGGTTCAAACCTAGTCTCATCCTTATTTCCCTCAATCAAGTTTTTAGCCAAAGGGGAATGATCAAGAAATTTATCAAGACAATCTAACACCTCTTTGGACTTATCTTCATTTCCTACAAGAGGTTTATTAGGCACCACCCCTTCCTTATCAAAAGTTCGTATTTCAAAAGAAGGATTTAGGAAAGAACAAGTACCTGGCTCTTGAATACAAGCATCCATATCACCTCTGTTCCAGACTTGCTCCTCCATTGCGACTTCTCAAAAGTCTCAAGCACATCGAATCTGTTACAAGAACCTCCCTTCCCAACACCTTTATTTTGATGAACAAAAGGCCTAGATCTTGAACGAGACTTAAAAATAATAAATCCATAAAAATCGGGCATCTCATTAACCATAAGAGCTTTTCCTTTTGCCTTTGTAGATGTATCTTGAAAGTCATATGAAGAGGATGAAGGCTGAGAATTCACTTTCTTACAGTTTCTATGAAGATGCCCATATTCATGGCATATGCGACATTGAAATGGGAGAGCTTCATAATCTAACTGTTGGACCCAAGACATGTTTCCTAGTTTAATCTCCAATGATTTAGGTAATGGATTATTCAGATCTACTTCAACACAGAGCCATGCAAAAGAAGCAAATTTCCTATCCAAATTTTGGTGAGACGGACCAACCGATTTCCCAATAATCTCTGCAATAGAATGAAGAATATCTGGCCTCCAATATTCCATAGGGAGTCATGGCAAACAAACCCACACATGAATCCTAGAAGACCTCTCCTCCATTGGATCAAATCCTAAATTCCAGGGTTTGATAAATAATCCATACTGATTGTGAAATTAAGAACCCCCTCGAACACTTTACTACGATCTTCCATATGGGAGAACACCACAATAAAATACCCATTAGTTGCAATAATAATCTCTAGATCACCTTCATGACTCCAATTTATCCTATCCTAGTTTTCCAAAAAAGCCATAGAAATTATGGTACCCATGAATTTCTCTAAGCATCATCCACAACAGAATCAAGTTTGATAACTAAGACAGGATGATCTTTGCTTTTCTCCAAGCATCCATTATTCTTTGACCTCAAAATCGAAAAGGAATTAGAAACAAGATCAAGGGTTGCATGCAACAAAAAATTCATGGCATTTACATGATCAGAAGAAGAGGTATCCTTATTCAAAATAACATCCTTAAAAGACAAATATTGGGGGTCACCAGGACCCCCCGAAGCTACCATATCTAAATCCAAACTACAACACACCTTTCACCAGCCAACACGCTAGTTTTCATAGAATTTTTCAGCACCGACCTGAAACCCTAGCATCAGACCTTGTAAGGTATTATTATCTCTTTCCTTATGAGATTTTTTTCTCCGCCCATATAATTCTACTATTTATTATTAATATATTTATATTTAATATTCTTTTAATATATTAATCTTTAATATATTTTTTTGGGTTACATAGGAGAGTTAATTACAACCACACTATTTATTAGTAACTGATAAGCACAGGGTTCAAACCATAGGGATGCTCCTACCAAACCTATTCAACTTTGTTATTATTGACCCGGTGTGAAGGGACCACCGATGGCTCGAGATTCGTTATTGTCTCCTTGCCCACGAGGAAAAAAAGCATTGTTGTCCTTACGTGTGCAAAAATCTCTTCATTCCATAATAAAAAAAATTCAAAATTCAAATCGTAATTTAGATGTGTATTAATCTAGGTTGTGTATTAAAAATTCAAATCGTAATTTAGATGTGTATTAATCTAGGTTGTGTATTAAAAAAAAACTAAAAAGTGTTGTTCATAAAAAAGAGAGTCTGCTATCGTTAGGGAAAAATTCTAAGAATGGTTATGGGAATGCGACCGCAATTTTTTCCTCTATAAAAACACTTGATTTGGACATCTGAAATATTGTATGATCATAAAAGGCATTAATTTTAAAACATACCATAATATTTTTATAAAATAAAATTTTTATAACTTTTAAGAAGATTAAGGTTATCAATAAAATATTAGTTTTTTGGTTAAGATATATGGATGATGTATCCTGAACTAAAGTTCAAATAAGAGAAAGGGTAACCTTTTCAAAATACAAAAAAATAAATAAATAAAGACTAGATTAAAATCTTGTTTGAGTGTTAAAGTATTATTCTTTCAATACTTGGTATTATTGTATTAATATTTGGTTGGTAGATAAGTTGTGTAATAGTCAATGGTTTTATTTCAATTATATATAGTAAATGAAAAATGATTGTGCTATTATAATATTAATAAAGAAAAAAATAAAGGAAGCAACAACTCCTAAAATACTCAAGCAAGGGTTCAATCTCATATAATAAATTAAAAAAGATAATACTATTTTTTTGGTCAAATCTGTGTCTTGAGGTCGGATCTACAAATATCACGGAACACGACAACTTTGTTCACAGGTATTTTGCATGGGGTTTGCAAGCAAGGCTTTGTGTTCCATGTGTGTGATGAGGTCTGCGCGCAAGGGTTTCAGAGCGATGACAGGTAGAACAAGGATGATTGGGTTAGATAAGTGTCTTCTCGAGCACGACCAAATATGTGTCTTCTGAGGTAAGGGCAAATAGAATCGGGTACAAAACAAATAAGAATTTGGAGGAGCAAAAATGATGAACTTTTAAAAATTTGAATTTTGTGGGCACGAGAACAATGTTGGAACTCATGGTCAGAATTCTGGTGATGTAGAACCCTTAGGTGGTCATTCAATTGGTGATAAGGAGTTCAATGATGATGGAGTGGAGGACACTGACAGGGATGATGGAAATGAAATAGTCGGGGAATGTTGGGGCCTTCCTCTGACAAACCCACCTACCTCGAAATGTCCCATCTAACTCCTTTGCATATAAAGTTCATAACGAAACAGGTTTTGGCTCAGTTACCCAACTCTTGATTCCCTTTACTATCTATGGTCACGAAGTTATTTTTCCTCTTGAAAATATGGCACCGCTCATCTCTCAATAATCTTTGTCTCTTATTGGTAAGTTTGTTGGAGTGCAGCCAGACATTGATTCTGTTTGGAAATGTGCATTCTCAAAATGGAGCCCCATCGAAAACATGGAGCTAGTGGCATGCCCCAGGGGTTTCTTCATGATCAAACTGAACAATCCCTAAGACACCAACAAAATTCTTATAGGCAGACCATGGGTTTTTGCTTGTAGAGCCTTGTTTATCCGTCAATGGAGGGAGGATTTCGATCCAAAGCATCAACATGACATTGATTTGGGTTAGGCTACCAGGTTTACTTGCCCACTGGAACTCTCAAATCCATAGACCAATAGATTGAAGAATTGGTCGTCATTGATGCAACCATGAAGGCAAGATCTCATTTGACTTATGCTCACGTCTACGTCACAACCAACCTTGAATTCCAACTTCTGACCTATGTTGACCTATTTTTAGGATCATATCATAAACGACAAGTTGTTGAATATGAAAACAAACTTGCTAATTGTATTGAATGTAAAAAATATGGTCACCTAAGAGTTTAATACCCAATGCTAAAAAAATACTCAAAGAAATATGGATATCAAGGCAGGGTAGTGATGGGCAATGGTAATGGTCAAGCATTTCATGATATACAAAGAAAGAAGCAGGTTAACAAAGGCAAACAACCAATGTCCACCCACCAATCAGCGCTCCAAGTTGGGAACACTTCAAATCCGGTAAGATCTTTGTTTTCCAATCCAAATTATTTTTTACCATTAAATTTTTCAAACACCTCCCCTGAAGAGGTTGTAAAGGGTAATGGGTCAGAGCCAAATCCACCTTTGAACATTCCCAAAAACATAGAAATCCAAGAAAATCATCCTGAAGGTCTAGATGTCATTGCTGTGAATGGTCATTCTCCCTTGAAGTTGAGACCCTCATGCCCTCCAATGGGCACTAATTCACCAAAACATGCTCCTAATCCCCCATATCAAATTTATTTAATAAATATTCTAATAAATTTGGTCATTCCCCTATTATTGAAGAATTAATCAGCTCTCCAAAGTAGGCTTTGTCCCATATTTTGATGAAGCTTATTGTTCCCTAAAACAAATCACTTAAAGTCAAAATAAATTTGTAACAACTGATGTGGGTAGTGGAAAAAATAAAGGACAACCATCTATCTAGGATGTTAGGAGGAAGGAGACATAGAATTACATTAAAAATGACACTCAGCCCACCATTATGTCATCTCTCATGAACCAAACTAGCACTAATGTGCCGAAAGAAGAAGAAAAGCGACCCAAACCACCCTCATATCAAAGTAGAGGAGGGGAGAAAAATACTCATAAAAAAATTCTAGATGAAGATCCTCTCATGGAATGTGAGAGGACTCAATAGCCCATCGAAACAAAGGTTGGTTAGGTCCATGAGGAAGGAATTAAAACCCAACACCATTCTCCTGCAAGAGACCAAAATAGTTATGGATAGCAGTGATAAAATAGCAAAATCCCTATGGAAGGATAGTTAATTTGTTTTCAGTCCTGCCCAAGGTTCTTTAGGTGGACGTTTTTGCATATGGGACTCAAGCAAGATTGAGGGAAGGCTGATAACTATGATAGATAAGGTAATCAATATGTTATTCTTAAGCAAAGACACTCGAAATCAGTGGATATTGTCAAATATTTATGCCCAAAATAATCCATTGGATCATCGTGTCTTCTGGAATAATCCAAGCCAGATGAGGGATACATTTCAAAATGAGTCGTGGATGCTTTTCGACGATTTCAACACTCCTTTGTTCCCGTTGGATGAAAAAGGAGGAAACACCATCAATTCTTGGTGTCTAGAAGAATTTACTAATTTCATTGAATAGAATGAACTCATGGACATACAATTGAAAGGAGAAAAATATATATGGAACAATAGAAGAATAGGTAATCAACTAATCCAATTGGGACTTGATATATTTCTTATATCCAAGGAAGCAATTTAGTTCTTCGGAGATGCAAATCTTCACACTCTTTCGAAAATTGGTTCTGACCATAGTCCCCTAGTTCTGGAAAGGCAACAACAAGGCCAAACCTTTAAGGCACCATTCAGATTCGAATCAATGTGGCTTCAGCATGAGGACCTCAGGAGCTGTATTTTAGATTGGTGGAGCAATCCCTTCTCAGGCTCACCATTAGTTCAAATAACTAAAAAACTCTGGTTTATCAAAGGAAATTTAAAAATTTAGAACAAGGAGGTCTTCGGAAATATTTTCTAGTGCAAACAAAATTTTTTTGATTAGCTAAATAAAGTTGAAAACAACATCCAAAATGGGAATCTAGAACCTAAATTGAGGCAAAAGGAAGAAGAACTCCTCTTAGAATACCACAACATCCTAGTCAAATAAGAGGTTTTTTGGAGTCAAAAATCACGTTCACTTGGTTGAAAGGAGGCTCCAACAGCAAGTACTTCCATGCGTCAACTCTCAAACACAGAAGTAATAATAGAATCAAAGAGCTCTTTCATAGTGATGGCACATCCACTTTAGACATTCTTGAAATCAGAGAAGAGGTTGTCACTCACTTTGAAGACATTCTTGGTCCTTGTCCCCCATGCTCATCTCAGGTGCACAATGCTCTCCTTCAAAATATTCCAAATCTGATTTCCCAAGATTTCAATGTTGGTCTCCTTAAAGAGTTTACCTTTGAAGAAATTAAAGAGGTAATGTTTTCAATGCACCCTGATAAATCTCCTAGACCCGATGGCTTCCCTCCTAGATTTTTCTAGCATTTTTGGGACATAGTAGGTCATGATATTTCCAAAGTTGTACAAGACTTCCAATGTTTTAAAATTCTTTGTAGGGACATCAACTCCATATTTTTGGCCCTTGTTCCAAAAACCCACAACAGCCCGTCTATTTTTTACTTTAGGTCTATCAACTTATGTAACATTATTTATAAGCTCATTTCTAAGGTCATTGTAAATAGGTTAAAAGATGCTCTCCCAATCATTATAGACCAATGTCAAGGCATCTCTATTTGGGGTAGATTTATAACTGATGGAATAATAACTATCCACGAAATCATTCATTTTGTCTCCAAGAGCAAAAAACCCAGAATGTTTTTGAAATTAGACATGAATAAAGCCTTTGATAGGGTATATTGGGATCTTCTCTTTGATGTCCTTACCAAATTTGGGTTTCATGAGTATTGGATAGACTTAATCAAATAATGTGTAACCTCTACATAGTTTTCTATCCTTGTTAACGGTTCTGCTGTAGGATATTTTCAAAGTTCAAAAGGCATTAGACAAGGGGATCCCCTGTCTCCTTTTATTTTTATTACCATGGTTGAATCTCTCAATAGATTCCTAAAATAAGCTTGCTCATGTGGTCTCATAACTAGCATCAAAACCTCATCCCAGATCAGATCTATCACCCATAAACAATTTGTTGATGATACTATTCTAGCTTCGCTGTCCTCTATTATAGAAGCTAAAATGATTTAAAAAATCCTCAATTTCTATGAGGCAGTAGCTGGTCAAAAGGTGTACTACGAGAAAAATAGAATTTTATTTCTGAACACTCCAATTCAAAGGTAGATAAAATCTGCAATAATTCTTGGATGCAATATTTCCAATCTTCCCTCAACCTATCTCGACCTTCCCTTGTTCCATGGCATCATGTTAGATAATTTATGGAATAATGTCATTGATAGAATTCTGAAGAAACTAGCAAGCTGGAAAAAGGTATTGTTGAGCCAAGTAGCAAAGGCAACTCTTGTCCAAGCCTGTTTATAGAGTATACCAATTTTTTTTATCCATTTTCAAATTTTTAGCGTCAATATGTCAAAAATCGAACAAATTAAAAGGAACATTCTTTGGTCCAAAAATGAAAATTGGAGTAGGCTTCCTTTAGTTGCTTGGGATAAAATATGCTAGAAAAAAGATAGCGGAGGACTAGGTTTCATAAGAGTTCATAAAATGAATTTAGCTCTACTAGAAAAATAGGGATGGAGGATAGCTTCAGACGCCCAATCTTCATGGAGAGACATCATTAAATGGAAATACCTTCATCAAAATACTTTCATGGAAGAAGTCCTAGTTCATAATGGATCGTGCTTCTGGAATTCAATCATCCAAACTAAAGATATTTTGAGTAGGGGTTAGAGATGGAATCTTGGCAATGATAGAAGCATAATATTTTGGGAGGATCCATGGCTAAATGATTACCCTCTCATCAATGACCAAAATTTAGAAATTCTAAAGCCATTCACGGATCATTTGTTCGGCATCCAAGTGTCTAACTTTATCACTCAAAAATCCAATACCAGCGATGGAAATCCATTCCAACTGATAATATCAATCTTGTTTTCCAAAATGCGATAACAAAATTAGCAAATATTTGTAGAGTGCATGTGATCCCAAGCAATGAACAGAGAGACACTCTAGTTTGAAATCCTAGTGAAGACAGATAATTTTTAGTCAAATCAACATATTACATCCAAGGTCCTCTTGTTGCTTGTTGGCCCCTTGCCAAGTTTGTGTGGCCCAAAAAGTTGATTTTCAAAGTATACTTTTTTTTATGGCTCACATCCTAGAATTTTTTTTTAACTATAATTAACCTTATTAAAAAATGTATGTTTATTCCAAATCATTGTTGTCTCTGCAACTCCAACTGGGAATCCACCCAACATCTATTTTTGGAATGTCCTTTTTTTAGGTATATCCTAAATGCCCTTTTTGATATTTTCAACGTTGCTTGGGTTCAATCGCCTTCCATTCCTCTCCTCTTTGAGAAATGAACCAATCCTTTCGTCAACTTTGTTGCGGGCCAAACAAGGTGAATGGTTTCCTATTTTTGTCACATGCCCGTGCATTTAATTATCAACCCAGGGAGCTTCGTAAACTTGCGAAGAGTCGGAATTAGGTTACTACAATACCACTGGAGGTGAATCTCCTAATCCTACATTTGGGGGGTGTTCTTGAGATGGTTGTCAATCATTCCCGCACTCCTCAATAAATTACGTAAGAAGAACAAAATTTAAATCTACAAAAATAAATTATGTACATATTCTTGAAAATGAATCTACTGCAAATACTAGAACTAGCAAACCAATGAACATTCCTATGAAAGCAATAAACTAATTAAAATAAATAAACAAGAAGGAAATGGGGAAGAAATACTGGCTTGGAGTGGGCCCAGGCTCCAGCAGCTTCTTCCCGATCGAACACGCGCTTTAGAACTTCTGTAATTGTAATATATTTATCAACGCATTACAATGTAACTCTAAAATGGATCTTTATTAAATATCTCTATATCTCCACATATATTTTCTATATATCTTTCAGAACGATCTGCGTGTGTTTATATAACACACCCGTAGAACTTCTGTTACAGAAGTGGTTACAATAGTCGATTCTTCCCAGACTAAATTAGAATAGTCTGGCGAATGCAATCGACGTCTGGCATTCTGTTTTGATGGCGGCATGTTCATTTCGGTTCGTGCTTTGCCTGGCATCCGTAAGACATTTTGATACATTGGTGCTATCTCCAATTTAGCTCTGCATGATGTAGAGCTGGAACTGCACCAGCCGCTGTTGTCCACGTCCTTCGAGTCTGGTCAACGGGCAAAGAATCAATGGCGCCTTTCGACTGTAGGGAGGCGCTCGCATTCAGTTGGCGCCTTTCGACTGCAGGGAGGCGCTGATATTCAGTTGGTGCCTTTCGACTGTAGGGAGGCACTCATATTTGGTTTGGCACCTTTCGACTACAGGGAGGCACTGATATTCAGTTGGCGCCTTTCGACTGTAGGGAGGCACTGATATTCAGTTGGCACTCTTCGACTGCAGGGAGGCGCTCATCTTTGGTTTGGCGCCTTTCGACTGCAGGGAGGCGCTGATATTTAGTTGGCGCCTTCCGACTGCAGGGAGGCGCTCGTATTTGGTTTGGCGCCTTTCGACTGCAGGGAGGCGCTTGTTCCCTTGGCGCCTTCCGGTTGCAGGGAGGTGCCTATGTTCTCTATATTGACCCTCAATGAAATAAAGTGCCAGGTCCATCAAAAGGACCTCGACTGTTCCAAATCTAACTAAATCAACTGCAATTCCACAAAACATACTAAAAGCACACAAATTAGATAACACGCATAATTATATCAAATATCTATATAATCATTCATAAAAGTATGCAATCCTTATTATACAACCGCATATTGATCAAAGAAATATGTACAAAATATGAGCATTTTTGGTGCTCATCATCCCCCCACGCCTAACATATGCCATGCCCTCGTGGCATCCAAACTGTAGGTAGCCCTCTGACTTTTCATCGTCGCCATCTCTTGGAGGATTCGGCTGCCCCTGCGGCCCGAGTCTGTCTTTTCATGCCGGCATGTGAAGGTGTGGTTCGCCTTTGCCTATGGGAAACTGCGGCTGTCAATTGTCCCCTTCTTGTTCTGGTCGCTACTGGTGGTGGCCTAGCCAACGTTGTTCCTGCCGATTGAAATGCAGCTTCGGTAGCTTGCCAGAGGTCGGCGTCTGGAGGTTTGACCACTGCCAGAGGGATATCCGAGTTATCCTCTCTGGAAGGCACTACTTGGGCCTTGTATAATCCGGCCACTTCAGGGGTAAGCCCTGCATTCTCCTTTGCAATTGCAGCGGCCTCCAATTGTGGGCCATATACTCCCCACCATTCCAAGTACCTCCTCATCATGGAAGGCCACCCTCGGGATGAACCATAGATGTCCCAAAACTGGCTGTCTTCTGTCGGATTGACGCAGATGCCAGAATCTCCTTTTACCCTCGAGGATGCCTTCCTGGCCTCCTTGGTTGCTTTCATTTCGTTGCGCAGCCGCTCAAAATATTTTTGCCTTTCGACGAATGGCTGCATGTCCCATTCATCCTCCTCTGACTCGACGAAGGTCACTTTCACCTTCTGTCGAGCCGTCCTGGGCCTCTTTGCCTTGGCCTCTACAGAAAATGTGGCGGCTCGGACCGGGGTCTCTTCTTTCTCCTTTGGGGACTTCTCTTTACTCCGAAGGATCGACTATGCTACTATCTCCGGGGGTGATCCTTCATTCTCCTGTCTACCTGGTGTCGACCCCTCAGGCTCTTCTCCTTCTTCAGGCCTGGGGAGGTCCTCCGTATCCTCTGGTCTTATCTACTGCTAGAGACCTTCGTCCTGATCTGTGTCACTCAGGACAATGATAGGGGGCATCGTAGGACTTCTTTCCTTTTCACCCCTAAAAATAGAGGAATCCTCCCCTGTCTCTGGGCTGCTCTGTCGGGCATCTGATCGAATCTCCCCCGAAGAGAATACTCGTTCGATGGATGTGGGAGAGTTCGTCGGCACTTCTTCTGCCCAATCAGTCTGAGTGGCCGCCTCCTGTCTTGTTGTTCCTCTATCCTGGAGCATTTGATTTTCCTCCTACAACTGCCAGACCAGCTGCTCGAGCTGAGCGATTCATCTATCCCTTTCCTCCAATTCCCTTTTATGCTGGTTCTGGCAATCTTCCAGAGTCTGTTATGCCATCCAGCAATCGGTTTGCCATTCGAGCGCCTCCTCCAAGGCCGCATCGATCTGGTCGTTACTCCCGAAAGTTCCTTCATTCCGTGGGCTCTGGTTCATTAATTCTTGGAGGGTTTGGGCGGCAACGTCTATCTTCGGGTCACTCTATCCTTCCTCTATCGAGAGGAATCATCGTAGACATTTCCTCCTAGGGATTGGTTCGTCCTCACCACCAGCGAGTGGCGCTCCTTCCTCCTCATACTCGGGCACTAGGGAATGCCCTCTGTCCTCTACGTCTTCGGGCACCGATGACTGCTCTACCCTTCCTAGAAAATAGGGTGACGCCAATTGCTCGATGTTTGCTATCTCCTCTACAGGGGATGCTTCACCTTGCCCTAATTCGGCAACCGCATTGTGTTGCTCTATTTGGCCGCCATCTCCCTCTACGTCGCGGTTCTGTCTTTGTGCTTCTGCGTGGCGGACCAATGCCGATATCAGCCCATGGTGGGCTAAGGCGGATGGTGCCCCCTTCTGGTACCGAGCCGCTTCATCCTTTAGAGCAGTCGCTAGGTAGAAGGGTATATTTAATTTCCTCCCATGCACTAGGTGATTGAGGAAGTGCACATGATTAATGTTCAGATGGGTATACTTCCCTGTGCATGTGAAGAATCGAGCAATCTGCTCGAACATCTTTCGTATATTCATGGGGAGACTATTTTTGAGTAACCCCTCCCTGTCTATCTGCACATTTCCTCCTGGCAGCAGTATTTCGGTGTATAGCTTTAGCACTCTGCCCTTGTATGCACATTCCCCCGTGAGAGGCAATCCAGTCGCCTGTGAGATGAACTCAAGGGTGACTAGAATTTCCACCCCTCGTACTTGGGCCGCATCGCCCCTCAAAGAGGTGGCGAATTCTCTAGCTGCCTCCACATCCTGGCCCTGACTGACCAGGGTGCAGTATTCGAGCCACCCCTCGGCTTCGAATTGGGTCTTCACCGCCCTCTCGATTCCATCAGTATCACTGGGTTCATTCTTCTTGATCGCGTGGTTCTTGGACCTTCCTCCCATGGCGCCTTTCGATGCTGTATATTTTTTTGTCCTTCCTTCTGTAGGAAGGCGCCTTCTTATAGAAAAGATGCCTAACCCTAGCAGTTATGGAAGGTGCCCTATCATTGGCACGCGTTTTCAGCTATGGGGGGATACGATCTCTATGACGACGATATTTTTTTGGTACTACGTATTTATAAATAATTATATAAACGATTTGATTTAGTATGCGCGTACCTGATTCGGCATTCCAGTTGTCGTGGTAGCCGCTGATTTGCTGACTTGTGACACGAGGGAGGGGTGTGGTCATTTGATGTCGCTGATTCGTGCGATGCTTCGTTCTGCCCGAGGCGTCCGGTACCTTCCCCATGTGGATGGTGCCCTTGTAGCGCCTTTCCAACGTTGTCGGTGCTCTTCGTCGAACGAATGCGCCTTTCGGCTGCAGGGAGGTGCTTCTGATTGGCTGGGAGGCACTTTTGCCTGCATGCGTCTTCCCAATGTGGGAGGCGCCTCCTTCTGGTTCGTGCCTTCCCGATGTTGGAAGGCGTTCATCTTGATGAATGCGCCTTCCTGATGTTGGAAGGCGTATTCGATGGAATGAATGCGCCTTCCTGATGTTGGAAGGCGCCTCGACTGGATGAATGCGCCTTCCTGATGTTGGAAGGCACCTTCGGCTAGATTTTTTTTTTTTGATTTGGTGCCTTCCTACCACGGAAGGCGCCTACATATTTATTTTATTTTATTTTTTTTTATTTTTGAACTTCATAGGTGGAAGGCGTTGTCTTCCGATTTGGCGCCTTCCAAATGCAGTAAGGTGCCTTCTTCTAGATGGGCACCTTTCAGGTGGTAAGGCGCCTTCTTGTGGACTTGGCGCCTTCTGGATGCAGTAAGGCGCCTTCTTCTAGACTTGGCACCTTCTGACTGCCGTAAGGCACCTTCTTCTGGACTTGGCACCTTCTGACTGCCGTAAGGTGCCTTCTTCTGGACTTGGCACCTTCTGACTGTCGTAAGGCACCTTCTTCTGGATGGCGATTTGACTGGAAAAAGGGTGATCAAGCCTTCCCAATTTTTTCACGCTGCCCAGATTCTACCTACGAGCCGGTGTCGGAATGCTGAGCCGAATCAGGCCTAGTTTCCCAGATACCTATCCCTCATGCTGTCAGGTCCTCCACCTACAAAAAGCAACCAAAAAAGAAAGGAAAATAAAGGCAGTTAGATGCGTTCCATGCCTGTTAGGCCCTGGATTAGGATGCCTGCAGCTTGCATGCGGGCGTCGTCCCTGCAAAAACACACATTAAAAAAAAAACTATATTAACTAAAAAAATTGGGTGAGCACTTTCATGCCCACCATTTCACCTGTGAGAGTTCGGTCCAGATCTAGCAAGATGGGGTCTCCCCCATGCCTACTCTGGATTCCACTTGTAACGTTTTGGACGTATTATAGGGGCGTAGTCGGTGGCCATTGACTGTGAACATGGTGTTGCTGTCGTCAATTGTCTTAACGCGCACCGCCCCATTCCTAATGAGCTCTGCCACCTCATACGGCCCCATCCACCTCTGCATAAGTTTGCCCTTCCTTTCCTGGAACGGGGAATCGTACAACAGTACCCATTCCCCTACCTGGAACTTCTTCAACTTGATGTGGTTATCATGCCACTTCTTCCTCTCGCTTTTGTATAATCTCTCGTCCTCTGCAAAGCATCCAATCGAATTTCGTCCAACTGATCTAGCTGGCGAATCCTCTATTTTTGAGCTTCGTCCAAGCTCAAATTTAATTCTGAAGCCGTCCTCAGAGTTTTGATTTCGAACTCGATGGGCATCATCGCATTTTTCCCATAGACCAGTTGGAAAGGTGTGCATCCTGTGGTGGATTTCCACGTGGTGTTGTATGCCCAAACTGCCTCCGGCAACCGTGTGGCCCAATATTTCTTGTGTTGCTGCACGGTTTTGGTCAGGATGTTTTCTATCTCCTTGTTTGTCACTTCTACTTGCCCGTTCGCCTGCGGATGGTAGGGCATGGTTTTATTGTGCCAAACTCTATACTGCTCCATCAGCTCCTCAATCAATTTGGAGGTGAATTGGGGCCCTTGGTCTCATTGTTATCTCCCGAGGAACCCCAAATCATGTGAAAATATGGGCAAATAAGAAATCGGTGACCGTTCTTTCCTTTGAGTCCCTTAATGCCTGCACTTCCACCCATTTGGTGACGTAATCCGTGCAGACTAGAATAAACCTCCTTCCCATCGAAGGTGGATTGAATGGTCCCACGAAGTCCATGCCCCATTTATCGAAAGGTTCCAGGTGTACCTGGGGCTGCAGGGGCATTTCATCTCGGTGGGTTGGTCTACCCATCCTCTGGCACTCGTCACACTTGCTGGTATACGCTGCCGCGTCCTTGAACAGAGTGGGCCAAAAATACCCAACCTACAGGATTTTGTAGGCAGTTCATTTCCCTACAAAGTGTCCTCCGCATGGCTCATCGTGACATGCCTTGAGCACTTCTAAAAACTCCTGTTCTGCTACGCATCTTCTTATTATTTGGTCCCATCCTATTTTAAATAGGAGACCATCCATCCAAAGGAATGATGCGCTCTTCTCTATGACCGCCTGCTTTTCTCGGTAGGAGAGAGCAGGTGAGGTCCTTCCGATGGCCAAGTAATTGGCTATGTCTGCATACCACGGAGTTTGTTCACTAATAGCGAACAGATGTTCATCCAAAAACTGATCTTCCACTGCTTGATGATCTCGTCGGTATCAATCTGGACAGAAAATCTGCCATGACGTTGTCCTTGCCCGGTTTATCGACTATAGTGATGTCGAATTCCTGCAATAGCAATAGCCATCTGATAATTCTGCCACCAATGGCCGGCTTGCTCATCAGATACCTGATAGCCGCGTGGTCCGTATGGACGAAGACCTTGTATCCCGTTATATAGTGGCGGAATTTGTTTATTGCATGGACAACTACGAGGAATTATTTTTCTGTCACTGTGTAGTTGAGCTCTGCTCCCGCCAAGTTTTTACTGACATAATAGATGGCATAAAATTCTTCATCGTCTTTCTGCCCGAGGACTGCTCCGATCGCACCGTTAGATGCATCGCAGTGAATATGGAACGGTATGGCCCAATTCGGTCCTCTCAAGACCGGTGCAGATATCAATTTTTCTTTCAACAATTGGAATGCTTCTTCGCAGTCTCCCATCCAATTGAACTCTACGTCCTTAGAAAGTAGGGTGTGCAGTGGTTTGGCAATCTTACTAAATTCGGCGATAAATCGTCGGTAGTACCCGGATGATCCAAGGAAACTTCTTACCTCCTTCTGCATTCTGGGGCTAGGTAGGTCTCTGATGACCTCGATCTTCCTCTTGTCTACTTTTATTCCTTCCGCAGAGAGGTGGTGTCCCAACACGATGCCTTCCTGCATCATCATAAAACATTTTTCATTACTTAGGGACAAATGATTCTCCTTGCTCTTGTCGAGCACTCTTTCCAGATTTGTCATTGCGTCTTCGAAGGTTTCTCCATAGGCGGTGAAGTCGTCCATGTATACTTCCACCCCGTCTCCTATCATATCAGAGAATATGCTAAGCACCGCCCTTTGAAAGGTGGCCGGTGCGTTGCACAGTCCAAAAGGCAATACCTTATAGGCAAACGTTCCCCATGGATAGGTGAACGTTGTTTTATCTTGATCTTCTTCCCCTATCTGGATCTGGTTGTAACCGTTGAAACCATCCAGAAAGGAGAAGTATTTTCTTCCTGAGAGTGTGTCCAAGACCTGATCGATGAACGGGAGTGGGAAGTGGTCTTTCTTAGTCGCCTTGTTCAATGCCCGGTAGTCCACGTAGATCCGCCATTTCCCATTCTTCTTGGGGACCACCACTAATGGTGATACCCATTCACTGTCAAAAATTGGATATATGAGTTCGACAACCAGAAGTTTGTGCAATTCTTCTCTGACAATGTCTTTCATTGCTGGGTTCATCCTTCTCTGTGGCTGTCGACTAGGAGTTGCCTGGTCATCTAAATAAATCTGATGGGTACATATTTTTGGGCTGATGCCGTGCATATCTATGTAGTCCCATGCAAATGCTTGCTGGTGTTTTACCAGAAGCTCCTCCAATTTTTCTAGCTGTGTGGGCGTCAACCTACTGTTGACGTTTAATATCCTCCCTGGCCCAACGTGTATTTGTCGGATGTGCTGATCTTGGGCGCCAGTCAACGGTGATCCAGGTGCGGGGGTGGATGATTCTCCATGGAGAAACTCCATGATAGCACCATCCTCGTCCTCTTCTGCCACCTCCTCCAAGGTCATCACCGGCTGGATTATGGACAACTCCGTAGTTCCATGCTCGGTGATCCTGGGTTCTTCTGCCGAGTCCATAGACTGAGCTGGCGGTGAAATGGTCAGCCTTTTGACATTTTGCCCATTGGAGATGGTCATTAGCCCATCCCGACAGCTGATGTAGGCGTCAGCTGTTGCCAACCATGGCCTCCCCAAAATGAATGGGTAACCGCCCGACTCGGTCTTGGTTTGCAAAACTAAAAAATCGGCTGGATATTCCCATGCACCGACTATTACGATCACATCTTCCAAAGATCCCTTCCAGCGACACGGTTGATCGATCGGCTAACCGCAAGCACTATCGTGGTTGGCTTCAGGTTCGTGAGCCACAGCCTCTGCATGGTCTCTTGAGGCATCACGTTGATAGCTGCCCCGAGGTCAACCAATGTGTTGGACAAGGAATGTCCTCCAATTTTTATCGTCAGCACTGGGCTGCCCGGATCTCGCATACTTCGGATGACGTGTTCTACCCATCATTAGATCTGCCAGCTTACCCATGACGTTGATAGTCCGGGTAGCTTTTCATCCCGGTCTCCTTAGACACATTTCTCTAATTGCCTTGGTGTAAATGGGGACATCTCGAATTGCTTGAAATAATGGGATTGTCACCGTGAGATTCTTCAAGCTCGACAAGATGTCAAATTTTGGCTGTGTTGTTTTTCTTTGTTCCTGCAACCGGCTAGGAAATGGAGCCTCCGCTCTCTCAAGTGCTTTTCCCTCTTCTACCAGAGGTGTCTCCTCTATTTCTTCCTCCTCTTCTACCAGTGGAGGAGTTTCTACCACTTCTTCCTCCTCTTCTACCAGAGGCGGTGTCTCTACTCCTAGTTGCCTACCTGATCTAAGCTGAATATTGTACATATGGTACATCTCACCTTCTACATTGTATGCCGACTGATTTACTCTGTTGTTCGGGTTTGTTGTCGGTTGTGTTGGTAGCTGCGTAGGTCTCATTACTGGCAATGCTGGTAAGTTCTGTTGGATGTGAGCAGGAGCTGCATTCTGTGGAGTCTGATTCCATGCATTGTGGCCTCTCCACTGCTGCCCAGGATATGGATATGGCATCCATGGTTGCTGATTCGGGAATGTTGTTGGGGGTGCGTTAGTCCAGGGTGATGGTCCCCACCACCCCATATTAGGTGGTTGAGGGGGTCCTTGGTGCATGTATGACCCTCCCCCATATGATGGCATCCCGGTTGGTATATTCCCCATGGGGGGCTATGGCCAACTCTTCCTATTGCCTATGAAGTAGGCTTTCGTGCTCTCAGCCGCTTCCTGGTTACTGGGCAGTTGTGGGCACAATCGAGTTTTATGATTCAACCTGCAAACTATGCATACTCTGACCTTGTTTTTTGGACATGCATTCTTTGCGTGCCTTCCTCTACATTTTGGGCAGAAATAGGCTAATGCTGCATCATTTTCTTGTTTCTTCTTTTCTAACAATAGCGTATCCATCTGCAGTGCTAGAGATGAGAGCATTTCGCTCTTCAAATCCTCCAGCATGTTGCCTATTTCTATTTTGGTGACTGAAGCAGTCGCCTTCATGGTCCTGGCGGTGATTTTGCCTCGCCTTCTCGAGTAGTTCCGGCATAATTTTTGGATGTCGTCCATAGCATGCTGATAGACATCACCTCCAGAGATCATGTTGAGAGCCTCCAGTGACTCATTGGTAAGTCCCCTCAAGAAGATGCTTTTGAGGGACTTATCAGATAGCTTCGAGTGAGGGGACCATTGAAGATTAAAGGTGAATCTCTCCCAATACTCCTCGAGAGACTCATCTTCTCTTTGTGTCATGCTCAGGACCTCCTCCCTGGAGTCTCTTGCTCTCCCAAAATCTTGATATTGCTCTAGAAAGAGCGTCTTCATCTGGTCCCGGTGGTGATGTGTTTTTCTCCCAGACCGATGAACCATCGCAGAGCTGCATCGTCTAATGTAGAAGGAAATAATTTCAACTTTTGCGCGTTTGATTTGTAATCCACAGACCTGCACAAAACATCAAATTTGAATAAAAATAGGTCAGGGTCCTCGCCGGGTGTCCTCTTGAAGGACGGAAGGTGAGCAGGGGATATGTTTTTCATTTTGGTATCTCCTACTCCCTCCTCTATTGGGAAACTAAAGCCAGATGAGACTTCATCATTATCTACCATTTTTTTAGGAAATGTGGTTTCTAATGCAGCGTTTATGGCCTTCCGATCATTTAAAACTTTTTGAGTCAATGCTCTAAGGTTGTCTGGCGAGATCGTCTGATCCTCCATAGCCTTCCACAACAGGGCTTCCTCTAGAGGAGTCCTATTAAACAGGGGATTTGTGATGATTCGTTCATCCCCTTGTTGATGGGATGAGGCGGCACTTTGCACAAAGTGTGGTTCCTCACTCCAATGGACTGCTGGTAGGTCGGGCGAGTCTAACTCAAATCCAAAATGCTCGGCTGACTCAAGTCCTGATGGATTAGTTCTTATAAAGCGACCGTCAGGTCCTCTTCTTCTCGAAGAACTCATACAAGGTCAGATAGAAGGTTTCAGGGTATTGTAAGTAATCTAATTAAGATGCTTCCCCGACAACGGCGCCAAAATGTTGCGGGCCAAACAAGGTGAATGGTTTCCTATTTTTGTCACATGCCCGTGCATTTAATTATCAACCCAGGGAGCTTCGTAAACTTGCGAAGAGTCAGAATTAGGTTACTACAATACCACTGGAGGTGAATCTGCTAATCCTACATTTGGGGGGTGTTCTTGAGATGGTTGTCAATCATTCCTGCACTCCTCAATAAATTACGTAAGAAGAACAAAATTTAAATCTACAGAAATAAATCATGTACATATTCCTGAAAATGAATCTACTGCAAATACTAGAACTAGCAAACTAATGAACATTCCTATGAAAGCAATAAACTAATTAAAATAAATAAACAAGAAGGAAATGGGGAAGAAATACTGGCTTGGAGTGGGCCTGGGCTCCAGCAGCTTCTTCCCGATCGAACACGCGCTTTAGAACTTCTGTAACTGTAATATATTTATCAACGCATTACAATGTAACTCTAAAATGGATCTTTATTAAATATCTCTATATCTCCACATATATTTTCTATATATCTTTCAGAATGATCTGCGTGTGTTTATATAACACACCCGTAGAACTTCTGTTACAGAAGTGGTTACAACAGTCGATTCTTCCTAGACTAAATTAGAACAGTCTAGCGAATGCAATCGACGTCTGGCATTCTATTTTGATGGCGGCATGTTCATTTCGGTTCATGCTTTGCCTGGCATCCGTAAGACATTTTGATACATTGGTGCTATCTCCAATTTAGCTCTGCATGATGCAAAGCTGGAACTACACCAGCCACTACTGTCCACGTCCTTCGAGTCTGGTCAACGGGCAAAGAATCAGTGGCGCCTTCTGACTGTAGGGAGGCGCTCGCATTCAGTTGGCGCCTTTCGACTATAGGGAGGCACTGATATTCAGTTGGCGCCTTTCGACTATAGGGAGGCGCTCGTCTTTGGTTTGGCACCTTTCGACTGTAGGGAGGCGCTGATATTCAGTTGGCGCCTTTCGACTACAAGGAGGCGCTGATATTCAGTTGGCGCCTTCCGACTGTAGGGAGGCGCTCATCTTTGGTTTGGCGCCTTTCGACTGCAGGGAGGCGCTAATATTCAGTTGGCACCTTTCGACTGCAGGGAGGCACTCGTCTTTGGTTTGGCGCCTTTCGACTGCAGGGAGGCGCTTGTTCCCTTGGCGCCTTCCGGTTGCAGGGAGGCGCCTATGTTCTCTACATTGACCCCCAATGAAATAAAGTGCCAGGTCCATCAAAAGGACCTCGACTGTTCCAAATCTAACTAAATCAACTGCAATTCCACAAAACATACTAAAAGCACACAAATTAGATAACACGCATAATTATATCAAATATCTATATAATCATTCATAAAAGTACGCAATCCTTATTATACATCCGCATATTGATCAAAGAAATATGTACAAAATATGAGCATTTCTGGTGCTCATCAAACTTCTAACTCAAGTTTCGTTGATCTATTTGCCTCCATCATTACCTTTGGTAAGTCTGGTTGGAATGTAATTACAATTTTTTTAATGATTACAGTTTAGACCACAAGTTAGTTATTTTTCATGTCATCTCCTTTGTGTCTAAAAATGGTCAACTGATATTGTCTGATGAGTGTCCCAGACCTGGTCTTGAAACCCATCTATATGTTTTATTTAAAATCAGTCACATTTTGGGTAGGAGCTCCAAATACCAAGTGTATAGGCTAAGCATCAAATGGACCTCCCTTCCTCCTGGCTAGACAAAGATTAATTTTTATGGCATGGTGAAAGGAATCCTAGGTAGGACGGGCAGTGGTAGTATTATCATAAATAATAGGGGAGAAATTCTCATGGCTTATGCAAAAAATATTGGAATTCAGATGAATAATATGGCTAAGGTGAGAGCCCTCCACCAAGGACTGATGGTGTTAAATGAATTGGATGTTGACCAAATTATTATAGAAGGAGACTCCTTGCTTACCATTAATTGGCTTAAAGGAAACCAAGATCCATCGTGGAACATCAACAACATCATCGGTGAGTGCAAGAGAATGTTGGAAAAAAAAAAAAAAATATATATATATATATATATATATATATATATATATATATATATATATATATATATATATATATATTTGTGGAAAACATCCAAAAGGGATGCCACTTTCGGGTAAGACCCAAGGAGGTAGGGGTATCCATGTTGGAAAAATATATGAATGTCACCATACAACATGTGTATAGGGAAGGAAATAAGGTGGCAGACTTGTTGGCTAAAAAATGTGTCATGGAGCAATCCTTCTGTGTGTGGCCAGACAACTTTCCTTTGAGGCTCACATATTTTAGCAGTGAAGATAAAACTTATCTTCTCTAAAATGGTTAGGAATCTTGCTCAGCTATTCAGGCTCACTAGCCATCCTGATCAGATGGTGTAAGTCACATGTATTTTGCTTTCTGGTTGTTGCCTTTCAATGTATGTTTAGTTTTTGGATGTTTATCTGCTAGGGTGGTGCACAAGAAGTGTTTTTCCCTTGTCTATTTTTTATTCAACTAAGCTGGGTTTCCAACCTGAGGGTTTTTGTTCTCTTTGGTGATCCTTGTTGGATTCTCGGGTTCACTCTATAAAAGGTTTTGGGTCCTTTCAAAACCCCTCTCAATAAAAAATAAAGAACATACATACATACATATATATATATATATATATATACATTAAAAATGACATCATTTTTACATAATTATATATACATACTAACAAAAGTTGAAAGAAAATAACTCCTAAATATTCAAGTAAGGCAATTCACAAGTGTACAACAAAGAGTCTATAGATTATTATAAAATCCTTCCTTAATCAAGAATATATTTGGGAAGAGGGACCTATATTGATATGTTTTCTTTACTAAAATCCTAGCTTCTTCTAGCCTTATCTCTGCATGGGCCTTTTCTAAATCCTTCTTCCTTATAAAAGGTAAAGAGAGTCATTTCCTATAAAAACAAAACACAAAATGCAAAGAGAGCAAGGCTACACAAAATAGAGAAACATAACATAAACACTAAAAGATAATTTTTTTGGCTTCAAAATTTTCAAATCATTTTCATGGGATATTCAATTTATATAGAATTTTATCTTACATGGGAACAAAAACCTTAAACATCATTTGATTATTTGTGAGAATATTATTCATTTTAATTATCTTAATTAGAATTTGTAAGTAATAGATTATACCTCCTTTATTTTAGAGTTTTTGACTCCCAAAAACTTTGTTCTGTTCTTATTTTAATTAGCTCTTGATTTTTGAATATTATCTACCTTTTGTTTATATTTGCGAACTTTTATGGTGTCAACTCTCAACTCCCTCTCTATTGGAAGTATTCCCTCTCTGTTGGAAGTATCAGATTGTTAGTTACCTCATCTAGCATGAATGAATCAAAAAATTTAATATAATTAGCATTTATTATGGAATACATCTTCATGTAGTTGGGAATAGATAATTTGAAGGCTTTCTCTCCATTTTTTAATGATTTGAATGCACCATATCATATTTTCTTTAGTTTTCCACCAAATATTTTCAATTTTTTTTTTTATATATAGATCCATAACATGTCATCCACTTCAAACTTATGAGCTATCCAATTCCAATCATGACATTATTTTTTTGTAACATGGGTTTGATACAAATGCCTTTGTATGTAATTATAGATATTTAAAATTCTTTATGCAAATTTGATTGCTTGGATTTATTCACATCCCTTATTCACCACTCCATATCTATCAACTTTATTGAAGGATATATTGATGGCTATTTGGGGATGGAATTCTAATGATGTGTTAAATAGTGCTTAATTTGTTGAGCTAGGAATAACCAAATTGTAATAATGTTGTGAGTATGGTAGATTTTCATGCTTAGTATTGGAATGCTTGTAGTTTTAACCTCCAAGTATGTCACCGAATGTTTGGTTCACAATTTCTATTTGTCAATCTATTTATGAACAAAAGGTAGTGCCATAACTTAATTTTGTGTCCATAAAATTCTATAATATGATCTAAAACCTACTTAAAAATATTGTTTTATTATTATATAAATGATGCAGGCAACCCAAAACACACCATTTCTTTTAAAAAATAATATGGTTGCTTCTCAATATATGATCCTATTTGGTTTCATGCAATACTTTAATAAGGTCATGTTGGTCACAAATCTGCCTAAGTACAAGATATTATTACTTGTGTGTCCTAGACTCGCACAACATTGAAAGGCCGAGGGAAAGAGAAAATTCTTTCGGACCGATCTCCAGAGAGGGCTTGCTCCCTTACTAAATCCTACACTATTGAAGACTAGAGTTGCAGGAAAGAAAGAGATGGGAAATATGGCCATAGGCCGAAGGTGTAGGATTGGGGAAAGATTAACAACAGGAATTCCACTCAAGCATATAAATAGCATATAATAAAAGAGAGCAATAGAATTTACTTACAACCTTGCACAGATAACCTCTAGGATCACATTCCAAAACTTACTTCCTCACTAGCAATATTCAAACTCAGACGCAGAATTTAAATTTCAATAGCATATAAGAAATACGAGCATAAAAGAGAAATGCATAAAATAAAAGGAATCACACATAAAGTCACTTGCAAAATCAGAAGCCAAATATCTCTTATTTACGCAAATAACTTTATAAGTTTTTCTGCAAAATGTATCTCCTCCAACTGTAAAAGTTGAGCTAACCTCATGTTCATAGGGTCAAACTCATCATCATCATCATTAATCAAATGCCAATTCTGGAGGGCCGGTAATTCAATATGGATAGGCAAAACCACTTCTTTACCGTATACCAAGGAATAAGGGGACGCCTTGATAGATTTTTCACTGATATGCGATCAACCTATAATGCTTGATTCAAAAGCAGGTGCCAGCTCCACTTATTGTCGCCAAGGGTTCTCTTCAAAATTCTAGGCAGGTTATTGTTTGTAGACTCATCCAAGCTGTTCCTTTATGGATAGTAATTAGATGAATTTTTCAAATAAATTCTATACTCACCCGTAAATTCACTGATTTTGGTGCCTATGAAAGGAGTTCCATTATCTGTTATGATTGCATCCGGGACACCAAAGCGAGTGATAAACCCCCTGAGGAAAGTGATGATTGTGGCTTGATCCACTTTTTTGGTTGGAATCGCTTCAGTCCATCTAGAGAAGTAATCAGTCACAGTCAAGATATACTTGTGGCCGGCAAACGAGTTAGGATCAATGACCCCGATAAATTCTAGGCCCCATTGTTGGAATGGTGCTTCTACTTGAATCGAGAAAAGAGGTAATGCCCCTTTCCTAATTCTACCAACATATCGCTAACAATTGTCGTAATGAGTACTTACTTTGTGAGTGTCAGTAAACAAGGTAGGCCAAAAATAGCCTGCTCGGATGATTTTTAAGGCCATGGGCCTTCCTACATAATGGCCTCCCGACAATCTAGAATGAAATTCTTGTAATATTTTCTCATTATTTGATTCTTTGACACGCCTAAGAAGAAATCCATCAATATTATTATGAAAAAAGACATTTGGTAGTAAGACATACTTAAGGGCTTGTAATATAAATCTCCTTCTATTTGAGGTGTTAAGATGTGAAGGACATTTCCCAGAATGAAAATACTCGATCATCTCTTATGTCCAGTATTGATCAACTACAGAATGATTGTAAAAATTACAATTATCCACTACATATTCATATCCACAAATTATAGATTCTGAGGTAGCACTCTTTGCAAGTTCTTGGCATAATGCTCGACCTCGAAAAAGTTTGGTTGGTCTAATCTCAACATCAAATTCCTAGATCTTAGAAACCCATCCAACTCTCTTATCTCCAAGCTCTCCCTGGATGATGAAACTTCAGACATATGGATGAACAACATAGACTATTATTTTTCTCTGTGAAATAAAGCGTCGAAACTTCTTCAGAGACTTCATTACTGCATACACCTGTTTCTCAATGAAGTTATACTTCTCTTGATGTGATTGGATGACTTGGATTAGTAAAGCAATCAAGCGTTCATTTTCATCATCTCCATTTTGTGTAAGAACCGCTGTGTAACTTTCTTGCTCACAAACAACATACATGATAAAATCCTTGGAATAATTAGGGTTTACCAAGACTAGAGCTCGAGTGATTTTTTCTTTAATCTCCTCAAATTATTGCTTCCTCTATTCGGTCCATTTAAATTCAATATTTTTATTTAAAAGCTCTATCATTGGATTTACCACTTGAGCGAAATTGGAAACAAAATTTTGAATAAAATTAATTTATCCAAAAAATGATTGCAAATCCTTCTTATTGGTTGGCAACGAAAGCTTCAAAAGAGCTTGGGCTCTAGCTGGATCAATAGCCAAGCCATTTTCTGAAATGACATGACCTAGGAGATTTCCCTCTTTTACAGAAAAAATTGACTTCTTTGGATTCATAGATATGCCAAATTCTCAACACTTTTCAAATACCTGCCTTAAATGATATCCGTGCTCTTACCTATTGTGAGATAAAACAATCATATCATCCAAATAAATCACAATAACATGATTTAACAACTCACCAAAGGCTACGTCCATCACCCTTTGAAAAGTTTCTCCAATGTTTGAGAGTCCAAATGGCATTCACTAATAAGAAAAGGTTCCCCATTTCGTGGTGAACCCATTTTATGTTGGTCCTCATCCCTGACCCAAATTTGGTTATATCAAGAGAATCCATCCAACAAAGAGAATATTTGAGCTCCCACGACCACATGAAGAATCTGGTCAATCTGGGGTAAAGGATAATGATCCTTTAGTGATGTGTGATTCAAATTATGAAAATCAACACAGGTGAATATCTCCATTCTTTTTTTGTATCGGCACCAGATTTTCCACCCAGGTTGAATGCTTGATTGGGTAAATGATTTTAGCCTCCAACATTTTTAGTAGCTCCACCTTCATCAATACTTCAATTTTAGGATTAACCGGTCTTTGCTTTTGTCTGAAGGGTTTCACCCCATCCTATAGCTCAATGGTATGTTGTATCACATTTTTGTTATATCCCTTCATATCATGGTAGCTCCAAGCAACAGTGTCAATAAGTTAATGACACAAGTTTTTAACTTGTTCTAACTCCTTAGGAGTACAATCTGTCCCAATCTTGATAGATTTCTGGGGACTCAACTCTATTTCAGTGTATTCTCTCTCATTTATTTTTATCATATGCATCTCTATGCTATCATTTTGATCAAAAAGGCTTTCGAGCATAATCAATCCTTTTGGAATATTATTATTCCTCAGTTGAATCAACCCTTTGGCTTCTTCCTCATCAAGCATTATCTCTTCCACAGTACTTGCTTCTCTTATCAAAAAATTTACAATCAGCTCGTCACTTTCGAACACTTTCCAATACATGTTCTTGTATGGGACCGAATGTCTATAAACTAACCTCACGCTCTTAGGTTTCCTCACTACATGTTCAATCGGAGAGAAGTTTACTCCAAGAGATACTAAAATATCAGCATGCTTATTCTGCTCCTGTGAGATGGTTTGAATATTCAACACTGTGTATGCCTCAAACAGGTCCCACACTTTATTGTGGTATGCATTGAGATAATGTTGCTTGGAGATGCACTTGTTCGTTACTTGATTTACAATCAATTTAGAGTCACCAAAAATTTGTAGCTGTTTAATTCCCAATTTTTTTGCTTTCTTCAAACCTAGGCACAATGCTTCGTACTCGGTAACATTGTTAGTACAACTCTAGGTCATCTGGTATGAATATTTTTTCTATATCCCAAAGGGATAAATAAGAACAATCCCTACTCCCGCACCATTTTTACATATTGCTTCATCAAAATACATCTTCCATAATTGATCGGGCATAGAGTCTTGATCATGAGGCATCTTTACTTCAACCTCTTCGGGCTTTGTAATGGAGTAACAACCAATTTTAGTCTCCATCATAGCATTAAAATCGAGCATTGAAAACTCATTTTCTAAGTGAAGCTCATCCAGAACTTCATCCATCAGATCAGGTTCTTCCAATTATTCAGTTACCATGTTGACAGCGTTTGTGGACTTTTCTTCTTCTTCCATCTTCTCTATATGAAAAAATGAAGGCTTTTCATTGAAGATTCAGATTCTTTTCCCTTTGAAGGGAATCTCTAGATGAGAATAATACAAAGATAGGTATCCTCCCAACTTAGCAGTCAATTCTCATGACAAACACATACTGAAATATGGCTCCAAATCGACCACAACTACTTTTTAAATCATTGTTATTTGAGGTATACTATGTAGGATAATGGGGATATCCTTGATTACACCTACTATTTTCACGGGTGTCCCATCCAACTGCAAGACACCAGGGCTACTCCTTGTATAATCTATACCCATGACTTCACAAACTGCCTTTGGCATGATAGTTGTCGCAACACCAGAATCAATCATGCAGTTGTGCACTATCCAACCCTCCATCTTAAGTGACAAATAAAAAGGGGGTCTATTCTTTCCAGTGGCTAAAGTAGTTAGTGTTTGAGCAAAAACAGTCTGGGTAGGATTATTTCCATTATCTTTTATAGACTTCAATGATTCTTGTAACAGATTGACTTGCCTAGGTAATTGTAATGCATCATAAAGACTAACCTTAGTGGGAATCTTCAACTCCTCAACAATGTTGTATGTGGATGTACCATAATCCTTCTTTTCATTGATGGTATCATATCTACTATGATATTGTTGTGTGGCTTCTCCCGTCTAGTCAAATATGGGTACTTGAGCCTTTCTTTGGCTTGTTCCTCTGTTTCAACTCTTGCCTACGAAGTCGAGGATTTTTCTTGCAATATTTCCTTCGCTCATGGTGGCAAAAGATATTTTAACAGAACAGGTGAATCTGGCTATGGCATCAAAGTGGGAGCTTTCACTTATACTTGTTTCTTCTCATTTTGCATCTTTGGGTCAGCAGGTACCCTTAACAGTTCCACCTCAACTGGATCTACTACGTCTGGCTTCTTCCCAGCTCTCGTGAGAACTGATACTTGTTCTTCGGACGAAACCATGAATTTGTGATCCATTTAAATAATAATTTTAACCTGGCCTCTAGAAGAGCTTGCAACTAGTGTTTACACGTAGTTCAAATGAACCATACAAGTCTCTTCACCATGTGGATCATTACATGTAGAGCACCAGTATGTTCTATCTCCAGGGCTAGCTTCCTCATTCATTAATACGGTTGGGTTCCTCTCAGGCACCTTGCTTGTTGAAGCCGCTTGTTCCCTACTGATTGGTGGAAGTTGAAATCTCCTAGGTTGGAAATCTCTCTCGGCTTACTTTCTTTTAATAACTATGATTTTATTACCCATTGCTCTTGAAGTTGAATTAGCGAATTTCACCTCTTACAAAAGCATTGTGTAAGGATCAATATTTGAGGCTGTAGGAGGTGTCAGTAAAGGTAGAGGTGCTGGTGGTGCAGGTAATGTCGAGAATTAAATGGGTGTGGGTAATTACCGAAGAGCTGGAGCAGGGAGCTGGGGAACTAGAATGGGTGTGATTTGAGGTGCACTTGAGCTCCATGATGGAATAAGATACATGGAAGACATAGGTTGTGAAAATGAACCCGAATATAAATTTTGTGGAAGATCAGGTAGGATGGGCATTATTACCTTTGGGGGAAGCCTACCTATGGAAATCAAGTCTACTTCCACCTTCTGCGCTTGCTCGAATAGCTCTGGGAATGTAATCACGTTATACTGTCAGATAGCCAAGCCAATGTCTGTGTTAAAATCTCTAAGATAATAGAATGCAACTTGCTCTTGACTGGGACGAATACCTTCAGGAACTCTCTGCCATCTTCTGGTGAATCTAACATTGAAGTCTGCTATCTCCTCCTGCGGATGCCTTTGAATCATGTTAAATTGGTGCAACAAGGAAAATGGATCAACTTGTTCATGAAATTTCTTGATTAATAACTCCCCTAACTGATCCCATGACGTAATAGTGCCCGGTTGCAACGATTGGTACCAATACAATAATTTCCCTCTCAGTGACAATACCAACAATTTTATCATCACATCTTCATCTGTTATGTCATGGATGGTCGCCAAAGAAGCTACATCTTGAATATGCTCATATGCAGTTTTACCGGTACCATCATAGGTCAAAAAATCTTTTAAAGCAGCTTGAAGGACTAGATTTTGTGCTTGTAAATTCAAGGCTCCCAAACTATGCCATACTGAGAACTGCCTTGGTGGAGGATTTTGGGCCATTTGGACTGGTGTGTGCGATTGAGGAGGTGGAACACTAGGAGCAGTATTAGCTGGAATTGAAGGTACGAAAAACACACCAGTTATTTGTGAGGATGTTGTGGAGGACATAAGTGGTGGGATGACCAACCTAGGGTGTTCACCTAATTTTTGGGTGTCGAGTTCAAAAAACTCAACGGGGTTTTCAGATTTTTGGCCTTCAATATTGTGATCATGAAGTACAACTATCGCTGTCTCCACGTTCGGAGGCTTCTAGGTACTGAGTTACCAAATGTTCTAACTGTACAACATGAAGGGGAACATCAAACCTTAATACTATTGAAAGTGAAACTTTCAAGGTCCCATCGGGTGTGCAAAAAACTATTGGTCACAAATTTGCCTAAGTACAAGATATTATCACTTGTGCGCCCTAGACTCGGCCAAAATTGAAAGGTCGAGAGAAAGAGAAAATTCCTTCGGACCGATCTCTAGAGAGGGTTGGCTCCCTTACTAAATCCTACACTGTTGAAGACTAGAGTTGCGGGAAAGAAACTGAAAATAACAAAAAGAAATGGAAATATGGCCATAGGCCAAAGGTGTAATATTGGGGAAAGATTAACAGTAGGAATTCCACTCAAGCATATAATTAGCATATAATAAAATAAAGAAATAGAATTTAATTACAACCTTGCACAAATAACCTTCAGGATTGCATTCCAAAACTCACTTCCTCACCAGCAATATTCAAATTCAGATGCAGAATTTAAATTTCAATAGCAGATAAAAAATACAAGCATAAAAGAGAAATGCATAAAATAGAAGGAAATCACACATAAAGTCGCTTGCAAAATTAGAAGCCAAATATCTCTTATTTACGCAGAGAACTTGATAAGTTTTTCTACAAAATGTCTCTCCTCCTTTACAATGGAAATTTGATTAGTATTTATAGAGGTTTTTACCTCTTTCATTAAATATATGTGGAGGCAAGGTGTCGATGATTCAGACACCAATAGCAGCAACTCTCTCCTCGGCAACAAGAATGAACCAATGAGAAAATGCCAAAGAAAATATCTACTAATTTTATCACATGGCATATCAGGCTTTAGCAAAAATCAACGATATGATTTCAATCTCTATGGTGGCACCTTGGAAATGCATACCCATGAAGTGGTTGGTGTCTAAAAAATGAACAATATTGCACAAGAATCAAGAGCGCCATACTTAAACCTGGCAGTTTTTAGCAATAATATCACCATAGGAATTAACTTTATCAATCTTAATCCTTTTTCAAAGAATATTTGCATTGAAAACATGAAATTTCACTCGAAATGGGTCTTTATATTCAATTCACCAAGTTACATCTGAAACAAGATTTCATTTAGAATGTGCACTTAATAATTTTATCCTGTGTGAAATGAAATTTTACCCCAATATGTGTCTTTTCCTTTTGACTTCTTCGAGGAAAATCTTCTATTGCCACAAGTGGGACCAATCTTGGAAACTTGATTTATTTGAGAATTAATGAGAAAAAAACTGCCGATAGAATAGTTTCACCAATGAAATGCCCAAAATAAAGAATTTTTATTATACTTTGGAGTGAAAAGGCATTTCGGGAAAAAAGTATTTCAGAGAACGAAAAAGTATTTTACTTGAATTGCACCCAAAATTATACCCATCAAAATTTTTTCAAAAACAATGTTCAATGTGTGAAAACACTCAAAAAGCATTTGTAAGTTTTACTGGAAAATTTACAACAAAATTTCAATGTGGCAAAATTGCCAACATTTCTACCACACTAAAAATAAATTTTTAAATTCGTCCAAGTATGAAGTACATCCAATGGTTAAAGAAAATTTGGACGAAATGATCTTTAAATATTTTGTTGTGATAGATATTTTCTCAAGCTTTCCAATGGATATGCATGAAAATTTATAAAAGGAGACCAATCCTTCTGTTTTGAATCAAAGCATTTGTAGGGTTCCACCATAGAGGTCTTGCAATTTTTTTTTTGCTCCAGGGTTTGTCATTTTTTGTTGCGTATTCAAAGAAAGCTGAAGATGGGAGAAAAGCCATAGAAACCAAGAAGGTGAAGGTGCAAAAAAGTCCAAAAATTGAAAAGAAGTAGTGAAAATATTGAGAAGAGGAGGATGAAGATGTGGAACTAAGACCCTATGATAATCGCTTGGTGCATATCAATGATTGCAGCATCACCAACAAAGGTGTGGAAAAATTGTGTTTGGATGCCGAGTTTGCTGCACAAAAGATGTCTACTGGAAGTCCCCATACTATAGCATTTCATTCCCATATTTTTTGGTACCTGTGTACACTCGTGCACCCATGTCTTGAGATGATCTAGGTAATCGTGCAATGTTATAACATTGGTTCAAGAACTGTCCAAAATTCCCATAGAGAAGAGTTGTTCAGTATTTTGGCTAGTTCCATACGGGATGCATTTGCTTATGGTGTTCAATATCCATCTTATGCCACACATAAAAAGCTCAATTTTAAAATAAGAGGAAGAGAGATATCAATCCACTATTCACATGCGACAATTCATGGAGAGCCAGTTATTGAAGACACCACGATTTGGAGAGTTGCCAAAACTACCAACACCATTAAAGAATTTCAAGAGCCCAGATTTGTATTCAATGCTAGCATGGCTGACGGGACTATATTCAGATTCCATAGAGCACAAGTGGTAAGCATCATTGGTATAGTGCATTTCACAAGTAAGGTTTTATGCTTCGATCACCATGACAACAACTCCAAACCCGATTTTCTTCGATTGGGCAGATTTCTTGGAATGGAGGATACACTCACAATTGCAAAAGATACAAAAAGAAGAAGATATTACTTTCAGGCATTGTTCCATTTTGACATGGTATTTTTCTATAATATGCACTCTCATTTTGCCTTCATAGCAATAAATAAGACATGAAGTAGGAAAAGTATTTCCAGTATACTCATGGACTCAGAGTTTGTCAAAGGAGTCCTGTTATAATTTCAACAAGATATTTTTAGGACCCGCCTTAGAGTTAATTTATGGATTATGCAACAAAGTGCCTTGGGCCATGCAAGCAGAAGTGGTTTATCAGAAAATACGTGATGTATTTTTACTGACACAAGGTGTGGTGGTTAGGATGTTTGGTTTTACTGGTAAACCTTTTCTACTGTCATATTTTGCAACTGAACACCTTTTTGCATTAGAAGTAGCCCGACAAAATGATTTCATAAAAGATACCTATGGATCAGGCAAGGGAAAGAAAAAAACATGTGCTATGCCTTTCAAGTTTGGTGATATAACGGTTACTCAGAGTGGGCAGAATGAATTAATTTTTGAGACACTCTATGACCACGGATTGGTTGAACTTCCTCAATGATAAAAGTATGATCCTTTGGGTACTTTTTCCAGTCACATCAAGGACACGATTTTTCATTGTTGCCCCAGAGAAGACATTGTACAACAAAGGAATAATCCCGAAGGCCATGACCTTGAATGGCATGTGGAGAAGATGATGTTACTTCCTCCTTGGCATGATTTTTATGAGATGGATATTGAATATGATCCAGAAAATCATCTAGAGAAAGTTCCTCCTCCATGTCTATTTGAACAAATGAAGACAAAATTGCCTGATTGGTCTGATGAGAAGATTGTCAATTGGTAGGGTTATGCATAAGGGGTCGGCCCCGAAATATATTTATAAAATGAAGGTGAATTGTCTTGGAATATCGACGAAATATGTAGAAGTATACATGGCAAATTGCAATTATTTTTCTCCAAAAATTTTCAAACCATGGTGAATTTCAAATTTTTTTCTCCAAAAATTTTCAAATCATGGTGAATTTTTTTGTGTTTGGGGCCTTGAATATCGGGTTACAAACTCTAAAATGTATGATAAACTTAAAGGATTTAGGCCGAAAAGAAAATATTTTAGCCTTTACGATTTATGACGATCGGTCTAAGAGGTAAAATTCAATTGGTTGCAGGCATACCGATCGGCTGTAGACATGACGATTGGTTGCAGAGATACCAATCGATTGCATACATGTCGATCGGTTGCAAAGATGACAATCGATTGTAGATATGTCGATTGGTTGTAGATATACTGATAAGCTACAAACATATCGATCGGTTGCAAACATGCCAATTTCCTATTGGTTGCATACATACTGATTGGTTGTAATGATGATGATCGGCTACAGCGATGACGATCTATTGTAGATATGTCAATTAGTTGCAGACATGCTGATCAACTGCAAATATGCCGATCAGTTGTAGATAAACCTATCAGTTGCTTTCATACTGATCGGTTGTAGACAAACCGATAGGTTGAAGCCATACCGATTAGTTGCATCCATACTGATCAGTTACAACCATGGAAATCGATTGTAGACATTTCAATCGGTTGTAGACATACCGATCGATTGTAGACATATCGATCGGTTGCAACCATACTGATCGGTTGTAGATATGCCAATTATAAATTTATTGTAGACATATTGATCGATTGCAGACATATTGATCGGTTACAGATATATCAATTAGTTACAGACATGCCAATCGGTTGCAACCATACTGATCAATTTTAGATATGTCGATTATCGATCAGTTGCAGACATTCTAATTGGTTGTAGGTATGACAATTGCATGCATACCGACTGGATGAAAGAATGTTTATCAATTACAGTAAAGTCGATTGGTTCTTGCAATACCAATAGACACGGTGCTGCAACCGACTAACAAATGATGATCGACACCTCTGCAACCGATAGACAAATGCCGATCGACAACCCCTACAACCGATAGGCTAATGTCGATCGACACTTCTGCAACCGACCGACACCTCTGCAAGCGATAGATGAATGTCGATCGACACCTCAAGTTTTTTGTTGTTTTAGAGCTATTTTTGAGTTACAATATTTTTGATGTATGTTTATCGGTACCTAGTACAGTATATATATGGGTAGTATATGAGGCGATTTGGGCGAGAAATATAAAATCATTTATAATTTGAAGGTGATTTGGGCAGGAAATAAAAAATCATGTATAATTTGAAGGTGAATTGGGCAGGAATATCAAAATCATTTGTAATTTGAGGTCGACGAATTAAAATAATATTAGGTTCATGATTATCAATGGCGGATGAATTTACCCCAAAAAAACTTCCACCTCATAAATTGTAGGCAAATGGGCCCTAGTGAAAGGATCCAAAATTAGCCAATTTAAAATATTGAAAATCCTAAATAGAGCCAATTTGCGATATTTCGCGCTTATGCATAACCCTGCCAACTGGTGGATCATGAGGATTCACAAAAATAAGCCCAAGGCAAATTATACGTTGGTTATGGATGATGCATTTTCAATGATCTATGATGAACATTATGAAAAGTACCAGTCCCTCTCCCTTGCTGATTTAGTGCCCAAAAGTATTAGTAGTCCAGATAGAGAAGAAGATATAGCGAGACAAGAGGAGGCATCGAAAGAAGAGGGGATAACTATTGAAGATGAAGCAGAAGAGCAATTTTTGCTAGAGGAGCAACTTCCACAAAAGAAGAGAAGTGCAGCTATGAGAGTCCCTTTCCCTAACATAGTGAAGAAACCAAACTTCTTCCTTCGCCAACAATTGAGCCAATTATTTCTTTAGATATATCTTCTTTGGCTCGGTTGGGAAAATCAAACCCAATGGTGATAACAATAGATCTGAACATAGAGACGGACAAATCAAAAGGATAGGATAATATTATGACACAACAACATTCACCATCAGCTCAAATGATGTTGGAGCCCGCGAGTATGCATTTTATTTCTTCTTCTCTTTCTGACAAGCATTTGGTGACCACTATATTTTCATCTATAGTTCCCATGTCTACTTCACCTCTAATCATTGCATCCACCTCTTCCATTCCCATTTCTATCCCACAGTCACAGGTCACTAGTGCTTCCCCAGTTTCACCCATTCCATCCTTTTATTTTTCCTTAAGTTAATTTGCGTCCACCCCAAATCCATTTGTCCTTCCATTACTCTATGTTTCATATTCCATGCCTTCTCATCCTATTACTTCTATAACTACGCAAGCCCCTCTTCGAGTAAGCGTGGCTGAAGCACCTTCCACTTCCATCCCTGTGGTTGAATCAAATTCTCAACAAGCCCTTTTCTTGTCTTCCCCAATTTTTGTAGTACAGGAGCCACTAGATTTTGAGATGAAGTTGCTACCTGAGCGCCTGATAGCAGATTGCTTCTTGATTGATTATAGGAAGCAATGCAATCTGTGACCCTCACAAAGGATAAGATTAAAGAAGCTCGCAGTCAGTTTTTGATTGATTGTAGGAAGATGGCAACCAAGGCTACATTTGTTCTCATGTTCATTCATGAAGTACAGGCAGTTGTTTCATATGGTGGGCCTATAGTGGACTGCATAGAGCAATATTTAGAGCCAAAGTTGGAAATGGCCATGAAGATTCAATAAATGACTCAAATGGATCTTCGATTTTATCCAATGATTGAAATAGCCCGTGATTAGGCAAGTGCCAAGATCACCTTGCACAATTTTTTCTCCAATATGGAACTGAGAAGCCTGTAAGATGTAAGAAGCATTTGAGCATGAGAGGTGCATTTCCTTGGTTCACTTTGAAACCATCCCAGCTAATGGTTTCCCTAGCTTTGTTGATTATCAGGGGATTATTCTGGCGAAGAAAGACATGGATGCATTATGGGTTTTTTTCATGGATGATACCTCAGATATTGATAACTTGGAGGAGCCCATCACTGAAGAGCATGTACTACCGTTGATGAGAAAGTTCATTCACATTGATTCTGGATTACTGGAGCTCAGCCAAAGGGCCAAATATATTGATCTAGAAAAGGTTGAAACTTTTTGATATCTTTTGGGTACACTCAAAGCTTATGAGGCGATTACTATAGATGCATGGGTTGATGCAGTTGTAGTGTATGAATCCATAGTGGCACATCTCAAAGAGCAGGACAAAGCTGGTACAAGTAGCTGACCATCAGATGCAACTGATAGTGGGGACTCTGCGCCCAATGAATAAAGGATTGGGATCGATTGAATTCAGGCGATCTGAATACCCTGCGAGCCGCCATAAATATTGGCATTTTTTCCACATTAAAATTTTGTTGTAAATTTGTTAGTAAAACTTACAAATGCCTGTTGAGTGTTTTCACACATTGAACATTATTTTTGAAAAAAAATTGATGGGTATAATTTCGGCGGCAATTCAAGTAAAATACTTTTTCGTTCTCCGAAATGCTTTTTTCTCGAAATGCCTTTTTGCTCCAAAGTATAATAAAAATTATTTATTTTGGGCATTTCGTTGGTGAAACTATTCTACTGGAAATTTTGTTCTCATTAATTCTCAAAGAAATCAAGTTTCCAATATTGGCCCCACTTATGGCAGTAGAAGATTTTCCCCAAAGAAGTCGAAAGGAAAAGACAAATATTGGGGTAAAATTTCATTTCACACAGGATAAAAGTATTAAGTGCACATTCTAAATGAAAGCTCGTTTTAGATGTAACTTGGTGAATTGAAGATAAAGGCCCATTTTGAGTGAAATTTCATGTTTTCAATGCAAATCTTCTTTTAAAAAGGATTAAGATTGATAAAGTTAATTCATGTGGTGATATTATTGCTAAAAAATGCTAGGTTTAAGTATGGTGCTCTTGATTCCTGTGTAATATTATTCATTTTCAAGACATCGACCACTTCGTGGGTATGCATTTCCAAGGCACCACCATAGAGATTGAAATCATATCATTGATTTTTGCTAAAGCCTGATATGCCATGTGATAAAATCAGTAGATATTTTCTTTGGTATTTTCTCATTGGTTCATTGTTGTTTTCGAGGAGAGAGTTGTTGCTATTGGTGTCTGAATCACTGACACCTTGCCTCCACATGTATTTAATAAAAGAGGTGAAAACCTCTATAAATACTAATCAAATTTCCATTGTAAAGGATGAGAGACATGTTGCATAAAAACTTATCAAGTTCTCTACATATATAAGAGATATTTGGATTCTAATTTTGCAAGCGACTTTATGTGTAATTTCCTTCTATTTTATGCATTTCTCTTTTATGCTTGTATTTCTGATCTGCTATTGAAATTTAAATTCTACATCTGAGTTTGAATATTGCTAGTGAGAAAATGAGTTTTAGAATGCAATCCTGAAGGTTATCTATGCAAGATTGTAAGTAAATTCTGTTGCTTTCTTTTATTTTATGCTAATTATATGCTTGAGTGGAATTATTGTTGTTAATATTTTCCCAATATTACACCTTCGGCTTGTGGCCATATTTCCATTTCTTTCTATTATTTTCAGTTTCTTTCCCACAACTCTAGTCTTCAATAGTGTCGGATTTAGTAAGGGAGCCAACCCTCTCTGGAGGTCGATTCGAAGGAATTTTCTCTTTCCCTCGACCTTTCAATGTTGGCTGAGTCTAGGGCACACAAGTGATAATATCTTGTAATTAGGTAGATTTGTGAGCAAAAGGTCTATTAATATACCTTCCCATGTATGAGAGGGTAGTAAAAGTGGGATGCAAAGTCCAACTTTTCTATTAAAAGGCTTAAAGAAGTTGTACAACAAAATCCCCTAACAAACTTCACCTTTTTTCCCGTATCTTTTGCTAGTATATATACCAATGCAAATTGAGATTCTTTTGGCCCCTTCAAAGTGTCTAGCCACTTTGGAAGTAGGAACTTCTTATATAATCTACTTTCTCCTTGAGGTATATAAAGCATTTTATATCAATAGAGAAATATATATTCCAGTTTGAAATCAACTATGGATTCTCTTTTATCTACATGGTCCCTACACTACAATGCAATATATATGGTAATCAACTACAAACTATTGCTTGAATTCTTCATGCATAAATGATTATAATTTTATTATAAATCATAATATTAAAACTTTTTGTGGCCTTGAAAACAAATCAACCAACTTATTATAGATTCCCTTATTATATTTGATAACCAATTTGAATTGCTATAGGAATGCCATCTATTTAAAATGATGACCTTGCTATAGTTTGATTATGTTTACAAGAATTGTAATAGCTTAAATTTTGAGTATCTAGCAAAATTTTTAAATTCTATCAAATTAACTCTAGTGGGCCATTTCAATGTAGTTTTGACCTTTGTAGGATCAATCTTTGACCTATTACCTTAAATTACAAAAACCAATTAATTCAATGACTATTTGTTAAATTCATATTTATCAAATTGAGATGCAACTAATTAGTATTCAATGCCTAAAACCTCACACCTAATGTTGAATGTATTCATACCATGTTTTACTAAAAACTAATATATCATCAAGATATACTATAGTGAAATAATATAAAAATATCTCTACCTCATTAATCAATCACATGAAGGTTGATAGTGCATTTCATAACCAAAAAGGACATAACTAGCTATCCAAAAAGCCCTTATTTCATCTTGAATGTTATTTTCAAACATCTGCCTACTTTATCTAGACTTTATGGTATCAAGATTGTAAATCTAGATTTGTAAAATATCATGCTCGTTGTATCTAATGTAAAGGATTGTTAATTTTTGGTAAAGGATACTAGTTTTTAACCATGATCTTGTTGATGGAAGTCTATGCACACATGCTACATCCCATCATTTTTTGGAACTACTAGGGATCTACACAGTGATGTACTTGTTCTAATGGTTTCTTCCTCTAATATGCTTAAACCTACTTCTTAATCTCCTTACCCTAAAATATTGAATTTCTATATAAATTCATGTAAGGAAATGGTGCATATGGTATTAGACTAATTTCATGTTCAATTGATTATTTTGCATATAGTCCCTTTGGTTCTAAATTTATTTGTCAAAACACAAAAAATTTTTACTTTCTTATTTTGGTTAGAAGTCCATAATTTTCTATAGGTTTCTACTTCTTTTACCATTCCATCCTTGGACCTCACTACTAGGAGTACAATTATTTTATTGGTATTAATTAGTCCCTTGTCTTGAATTTTAGAGAACAAATAAATTTTCTCCTTTCCTTTATATGCATTGATCAACAAGGGAGTCCTATATTTCACCATTTTTTATTTAGTAACTCTCCTCATAAATAGAGAACCACTATCCCATAATAAATGGCTCCTAAAAACAACCTCACATATATCTAGAAGCTCTACATCACACTCAATTATATTTAAAAACTTAGGCAAAATTTAAAATTTGAATATACATTCTTGAATAACTTTTATCTCTACATATTTATGCAAACCACCGAGGGTGTATAGGGCTAAATTCCTACTAATTTTCAATCCAAATTGTGAACTAGTGCACCTTAAAATTCAAAATCATGATTTGACTATTGGAAAAAAATATTGCTATAAAATAAATTTTCCCGTCCAATATTTGTGTTTTGTATCTTTCCTAGATTGTCTTCTTGAAGTGTAAACCTTGATTATGCCATTAGTTCTAATTTATTATCCACATTATTTTTCTTTCCTATGTTAAAAGGTTAGTTATATTTCCTTCCAATAGAGTATATGTAGAGATCATCTACTTATTTGTCTTGTTTTAGGGTATTAACTCTAGATATAGCTTCTAATATTTCTTATTAGTGTACCACATCCTATAAAAATTCTCACATTAACACTTATAATGAGTTCCTTATTTTTTCTGTATGTTGTAATATCTTTTAATCCATTGGTTATTTGACTAATTATTTATTAATTTATCTAATTTTTGAGTACTACTTCTTAATCCAAATATTTTATTTCATTTAACTTCAATGTAAAGAGGCTTCTTTGTAACCTCATCTATTAATTATACCTAAAAAGGAACCAATTCTTCTTCAATGTAGTTATGACTACCTATGTACTTTATTAGCAAAGCAGAATCCTCCAAATGGATGTCTAGTAATGTGGCTTTATTTTTGAAATTATACAACATATTTGGATTTTTTGTCCATGGAATTGTTGAGTGTTGCCACTTTATCTATTATTAATCATCTTATTCAATTGGATAAACTTAATTATTCAAGAGGGTCATCAAATAATATCAATTATTCACTAGGGATTCATTTTATTGATATGATATTTTTGTGTAGCTCTCTCACCATACCAATATATGCATTGTCATATTCAATTAATAAAAATAAATATTTTGAACATCATTAAGCACATGGAAACCAAATTAAATTTCCAACTATATCAACCAATTATTGAGATTTTCTACATTCACTTGACCATCATAAGGTGGAATTTTGAGTTGATTTTTTTTTTTAAGTGGGGTTGTGGAGGTACATAATACTACCATTATTGATTAAAAAATGGATCTTATCTCTCTAATAAATTCTAGAGAAACAAGGATTTTCTCCTTTGCTCCTCCTTGCTGCATCAGGTTGCCCATCAATTGGGTGAATATATGCTATAGAGTTTCTATTCTACTTTCTACCCAAGAAATTTTGGTATCATAGTTTCTCTTGTATATTGTTATGGGACCCATTTGTTCTTGTCATTTTGTCTCTACTAGAATGTGTAGAAATGAGTTCTCATTAGATTTTATATTCACTCTTCATATACACCACACATGCCTACTACTTAGGAACTTGAGGCTCCACTATAACTGATTTGTTTCCTTTACTAGAATCCTAACATATTATAGACTTATCTTTAGAAGGATCATTTCTAGCCTGTATTCTCTATTGGAGACAAGGGTATTCCTATCATATAAAAATTCATAGAAAATAAATAGATCATTGTTTGTACAAAATATTAAACAAAGCATAAAATCTAGAAGATACTTTTTAGATTCAAAACCTCTAACTTTTCTTCATCAGATACTCCATTTATATAGAATTTTATCTTACATGAGAAAAGAAATTTGAAACATCATTTGATTATTTTTTGAAATTTATTCATTTCAATATTGACAGATGGTGTAATGAATTAGAATTCACCTAATTTGGAAATTTTTGTCCTTAAAAACTTTGTTCTCTTCTTCCTTTGATTAGTTCTTAGTTTTCAATAAACATTTAGTTTTCATATTATTTCTTATAGCTTATCTAGTTCCAATCCCTATGTGTTGGAAGTATGGGTGTCAAGTCAGTTTTATCATTTAGCATGAATAGATCAAACAACTTGATACAATCAATGTTAATAAGGGAATATGTTCTTATGTAGTTGGATAAATCTAGTTTTAAGGCATTATATATAATTATTTGAAGCATTTTGAATGGATGATATTGAATATAATTTATCTTTATGCAGAATCCTTTCAAACTTTCAGTTCTCAAATAGATCCTTAGTATGGCATCCACTACAAACTTATGTGCAATATGATAACAATCATAACATTGTATTTCCTTAGCCTAGGCTTGGTATAAATGCTTTTGTACCTACTTAAGGGTCCTTCAAATTATTTCTATGAACTTGATTAACTGTATTTGTTCATTCCCCTTCTTCAATGCTTCATATCCATAAACAATAATAAAATATACATCAATGGGAATTTGGATAAGAAATCCCAAGCATGTTTTAAATGATGATTGATTTATTGAGTTAGAAATAATTGCATTTAACAATTTTGTAAGTAGGATAGGTTTCATACAAAATCTTGAGATTATTGCAACTTTATCATCTAAGCATGCAAATAAATATTTTTTAACAAGTTATATTTGTCCATCCATATGTTAATGAAAGGTATTACTATGCCTTACTTTTGTGTTCATAAAAATCCATAATGTAATCCAAAACGTGCTTAAAATCTTACCTTGATCTTATATAGTTGGCATAATTAGTCCAAAATAAATCATTTTTTTTGTAGTGGTAAGGGATTTGACCTCTCTTTAAGAGGTCCAAGGTTCAAACACCACTTAGTATGAGGGAATCAGGACTCCTCATAAAAATATATGTAAACTCAGAAAGAGGGAAAGGTATTTTTGGATTTGTTGAGACTCTATAGCCCACCCTCAAAGTGCATATTCCAAAGGATTTTGCATTCTCATTTTCATGTTGTCCTCTAAAGACATAGAGACTTTTTACTAGATTAGAGGTCATTGTACAACAGATCTTCTAAAGCTTTCCATGAAGGAGGTAGATTTGAACGAATGTTTGGATCCTATCGGTTCTATGAATTAAATTTTTATAGTTTTTCTTAGACCTCCATTGAGGTTTTTTAGTTTGGAAGCAGTGTTCGTTGAAGATATTTTTTGGGGGGAAGTGATTATTCCTATTTGTTTTGTCCTACATGTTAGTGGTGGAGGTGGTCTTGTTAGTTCAAATTTTGGATCTTGAGGTAAAAATATTGGTTCTTTGGGTCCCTACGCTTTCTTTGTTCCATTTGGGTTGATTATTTAGTTGGGCTTGACCCTTTGTCTTCTCTTGTTAGCCTTCTATGGTTCTTATACAACCTTCTGGTTGAGGCTCTAATACATATGTAAAAGGTTTTATGACCCTTTCCAAATCCCTTCTTCCACCTAATAAAAAAAACAAAATATTTTAAAAAAATAAACTATCCAATTTATCATCTATGATTATTTTTGTATAAGGTTTAGCATTGCTAGTCTATTAAATATATATACCACCACAAATAAGTAGTTATGACTTTGTTTGGTTTCAAGCAATCCACCTAGAAAGCCCATTGATATAATTTATCATGGATGAGAGGGCATTAGAACTGGTGTTTAAAGTATCACTTTTTCTATAAAAATGCTTGAAGATGATACACAATGGACATTTTGAGTAACTTCAACATGTTTTCCTATATTTTGTGGTAGTACATGACAACTACATAAATAAAAGATTGTTTTGCCAGCCCCAAACTATCCATTCACTTTTAAAGTAGGACATTCTCACATAAACTATAATCTACCTTCTCCTTGAGGGATGAAGAGGCCCTCTTCTCAATGAACCCTGATAAAGATCCAGGTCCAGAAGGGTTTTCACCTCGTTTTTTTCAGGCTTTTTGGGATATTGTAGGTTTTGATGTATGTGCTACTATCAAGGAATTTCAGTCCACAAAGCATATTCCGAGAAGTTTTAACTCCACTTTTATTGCTTTAATCCCAAAGATTCCTACTCCTAGATCTATGATGGATTTTAGACCTATTAGCCTTTGTAATGTTGTTTATAAAATTTTGACCAAGGCGATTGCAAATAGAATGAGGAAGATCCTTCCTATGTTTATTGATGTTTGTCAAGGCAGTTCAGTCCTTGGAAGGTCCATCCTTGATGGTGTCATAACAGTTCATGAAGCCCTCCATTCGGTAGTCCAGACTAAAAAACCTACTTTTGCTCTCAAGCTGGATATGAACAAGGCTTATGACCGCATAAACTGGAGTTTTGTCTCTCGCCATTCTTCAGAAATTTGGTTTTCATCATGAATGGATAAAGCTTTTGGAAGGATGTTTTATGAAACCTTGGTTTTCGATCCTTGTTAATGGTGCTCCTACTGGATATTTTCAAAGTAAAAGGGGCCTAAGGCAAGGTGACCCTATCTCTCCCATGTTGTTTATCATTGTGGCTGAAGCCCTTGGGAGGACAATCAAAGCTGCCTGTAATATTGGTCTTATTTTAGGAATTAAAGCATCATCACAAACACAGGAAGTTACACATGAACAGTTTGTGGATGATACTTTGTTGTTAACTCTTGCATCAATTTTTGAGGCTAAGGTCATAAAACATATTCTAGAGCTATATGAGGATGTGCGGGGCAAAAGGTAAATTTTTCAAAGAGTAAAATTTATTTCTTTAATACTCCCATTCGGAGGCGATTAAGATTGCTAGGATTCTTGTATGCTCAGTGTCTACTCTTCCATCCACATACTTAGGCCTTCCTTTATTTACAGTGCGAGCTACCGATTCCATGTGGACTAATGTAATTGAAAGAATTCATAGGAAGTCGAGTCGGATGGAAAGGGAATTTGTTATCTCAAGCCGGCAAGGTAGTTCTCACCGTGTTTTCCATTCAAAGCATCCCTGTCTACTTTCTCTCTATTTTTAAAGCTCCTACAAGTGTCTACACTAAAATTGAACAGATCCGTAAGATGTTCCTATGGACTGGTTCTGAATCTAAGCAGTGCTTTCACTTGGTGTCCTGGGATAGGGTTTGCAAACCAAGGGAGTTTGGAGGTATTGGGCTAAGGAGAATACAACATTTAAACATGGCCCTCCTGGCCAAACAAGCATGGCGTCTTCTGACAAATGCAAATGCAGAATGGATTACTATAATCGGAAGAAAGTATTTGCAAGAAACTGAATTCTTAAGTTATTCCTTTCCTCCCAGGGGATCAATTTTTTGGAAATCAATCCTTCAAACTAAAAACTTGCTAAGCAAAGGGCTACGTTGGAAACTGGGAAATGGAAGAAACATTGATTTCTGGGACCACAAATGGTTAAAGGACTATCCCCTCTCTGCAGACCCCATCCTTTCAACCCTTAGAGCTTGGACAATTGAAGTTTTTGGTACCAAAGTTGCAGATTTTATTACTTTGTCAAACAATAGAAGGGTTTGGAAGCCAATAATGAACAATGATCTACCAGGGGCATCAATAATACTGGAGAATGAATTAAGACAGTCTTTACTCCCTTCTGGCATTCTTGAGGACCAACTTATCTGGGAAGCTTCAGAAAATGGGGAATTTTCTGTCAAGACTGCTTATCTGATGCTTATTGATAATGATGAACCTACTTTCCCTCACTTGGAAGTTTGGCCCAAAAGCATTGTTTCAAAGGTTGGGTTTTTTGCATGGTTGGCCATCCAAAATAAGATCCTCACCATGGATAACTTAATAAAAAGAGGTGTGATTGTTGTTAATAGGTGTTATCTTTGTATGTCTGAGTGGGAGTCTATTGATCATTTGTTTCTGTATTGTAATTTTTCTGTCTCAATCTTGTTAGGTCTCGTTACAAGTGTTTCATATTTATTGGGTCCATCCTCATTCCATTTTTGACTTATTTGTCCAAGTGGCCTTCTCCCTTTTTGAATAGGCATCTTAGGTATATGTGGAAGATCTGCCTTCATCACTACTTGTGGCAGATATGGTTGGAAAGGAATCGTCGGGCCTTCTTGGATAAGGTTTCTCACTCATCCTCTGTCCTGTCAAAAATTTTAGTATATGCTAATGAGAATGCTTGTTTAGTGCCTGCAAGGATCTAGACCTCCAAATCCTTTTGAAGCTTCATTAGGCCAGCCATTAAACTTACCTCTCACTGATGGCCTCAATCATCCTCAAGTCTGTCCTAGAACCATGATCACATGGACCCCACCCCCCTTAGGGTGGATTAAGTTAAATTTTGATGGGGCATCTAGGGGCAACCCAAGTGAAGTTGGGGCTGGTGGCTTACTTAGAGACCACAAGGGTGAGGTGCTTGTAGCTTTTGTTGAACATCTTGGAGCTCAAACTAACAATGTGGCTCAAGCGAGGGCGCTTTGGAGGAGCCTCAAGGTGGCAGAGAATTATCCAGGGAAACTGTTGGTGGAAGGTGATTCTCTTATTATTATAAATCTTCTAAAGAACACTAAGAGAGCTCCTTGGAGATTTGATGACTACATCCACGAAGCAAGGGCTCTAATTCATGATCGACCTCGAGGCCATAATTTTGCATACCTTCCGGAAAGCAAACATGGCAGCTGATAGGTCGGCAAATGAAGGCATTGTAGCAGCAAATTTGATCACGTGGACTGAAAATCTTCCTCATGCAGCCTCAATGGTGATAGATAATGAAAAATTTTATATTGGAAGGCTCAAAGTGGATCAATGACAGAAAATGGGGGCATTTTTAAAAATATTTTTTTGAACCTTATAATGGCTTTTGTCATATTTGTTTTTTTTGTTCATGTGACTAGTGTTTTTTGCAACTGGTGGGGCACTGATATAGGTTTTTTATCTACAAATTCATGCATGGGAAACATCCGCTTTGGCCTCAAGTATTTCCCAAGGTGTGTTTGGATTCGATGTCACAAAAAGGCCCTAGCAAGAAATAACAAAGTGTTGGAGATCCCTGACAATGAGGTACCAGACCCCACCATAATAGTCTTGGAGAAGATGACAATTTCATCAGCCTCCAATAATATCAACCAGTTGAAGAGTCTGTCTAGCCTCATCAGTGCAGCTGTTGATTTGTGTGATTCTCTAAATCTTCTATTTTATAGCCAGCAGTTCTAGGGGCACAAGGAGTCGAAGGCAAAATCTAAAGATGATGGCAAGGAGGATGATAAGAAGTTAGATGAGGACTACAAGGAAGACTGCTTGGCCTCTTGGCTGTCCATTCTATGGGATGTTTTTTTGACCATATTCTATTATTTTTATATGGGCACAAGCTACTCGGCATGGTGCTTGCATGATTAGTTTTTGTCTTTGTTAGTTCTATTTTGCGTCTTTCTTTTCTGATGGCCATAATATTAGGCTTCCATAGTTTAGTTTGGTTGTATTCTGTTGGAAGAGTAGGTCTTGGCCCTTTTTGTTGTTAGTTTAAACTTTTAGGGCTTGGCCTTTGTCCAGTTGGTCTGTGGACCCTATTTTGTAAAATGGTTTTGGGTCAACCAGTTAAAACCCGATGTTAATTATAATATTCTCTTACTTACCAAAAAAAAACCTTTTTATGTCTATAGAGAAATCCATTTTTCACTTTGAAATGTACCATGGATACCCTTTCATCCACATGATCCACATAATGAAATACAATGTCAAAGGTACTAAAATATTTATCAACTATATATTGTTGTTTAAATTATTTATGTGGCAATGAATTTCATTTCATTACAAATCTCAATGCTAATTTTTTTAGTGGAATTAGTAACCAATTATACAACTTATGATTGATTCCCTTGCATTTGATAACCAAATTTAATTACTAGAGGAATGTCATATATTTAAAAATATAACTTTGTTGTAGCTTCAATTCTATTTGTAAGGATTGCATTGAATTTTAGTTAGCATAAATGATAGTCTCTTTTTCTAGTAGGTATTGCCTCTAATCCATCATAGATTGGAATATTACATATAAATATGTATCTAAAATAGGATAATTAGGCACTATGCTAGAAAATATTTCAAATTGGTATGCTATTGGTTTACTATACTACACCAGTATGGCCCCTAATGCATAACAAGAAGCATCAACCTCAATTTCAAGGGAATTTGTAATTTTTGGTAGCACCAATATAGGTGCCTCATCAATATTATTTTCTAATGTATTTAATACAATTTTTTTATTCTCTTTGGAATCTTCTTTCTTCCTTAGATAATAATGTTGAGCAAGGTGCAGCAATAGTATTGTCATTGTTGTCAACACACTCAGATGGACAGGTTGATGCAATGGATAGTTTTTCAGAGTATGTACAGTGATGTTCAATGCTTATGAGGATGTTTTTGATGTTCGGGTGAAGTTGTTACAGGTTGTTCGCACAAATTTTCAAAATTTGAAAAAATCGTCAGGATGTTGGCAACAAATTATAAAAGTCATCATGGGTGCAGTTGGAGAGGATGGATTAGTTTGAAACATGCTAGCATGTCAGGAAACAGTCCAGAAGCACTGCAAGCAAACCGAGAAGAATTTGATAGCAAAATTTGAACTGGAGGTGGTAGTTATCTTCAAGAACATTTTTTACAAATTTCCACCAAAATGGAGAAATGAGGCAAATTTTACAAGCGTTGCAAGACTATCACAAAAACGCTCTTTTTGGAAAAAGTGTGTCAGCAACAATTTTCATGGAGGTGGTACAGACAAAATATAAGGATTTATGTAGCGAGATTAGGACTAGATGTATTCAGCATTGTATATATTCTACGTTTCAAATTTCAAAGAAAAAAGAGTTACGAGGTGAGAGTTATGATTGTTACAAAAACGGTACAGGTCACTTTTATGTCAATTTGTTCCACTTGTACAAAATCCTTCAGTTGGCCGTTTTGACCTTGCAGAGTCACCAGAGTTTCGGTTTCAGTGTTTTTACACCTTCAAGGCATCAAATAGAGCATATTTTATTTTTGGTTTGAGGTGTCACGTGGCTTTGAAGTAAGAGAACGAGTAAGGTGTCAATTATTTGCATGTGACGTGTTTGACGAAATGCCTTCTCAAAATAAAAAAAGAAAGTTATATTATTTTAAGAAGCTTCATTAAAGAAAATATTTTTAAAATTGAAAAGGGAAAAATAATGCAAGTGTGTGCTTTTTAAGTGACAAGGGATTTTATTGAAAAGTGGGGACTTTATTTTGTGAAGAGAGAAATGTGTGTGGAGAAAAATAAAGAGTGAAAATCCATGATTTTTGGAGAGTGGTGAAAAATGTCACTTCAGTATTTTGGGCATAAATTTCTCATATGATATGTAATTTAGATGAAATTTTGAGAGGGGTTTGTAGACAAAGTGTTGCACAATACCCAAAAATATTTTAGCAATTGGCAAAACGAGCTAAGAGAACAATCAATTATTTTGTGATAAGAGAAGAGTTATACTGGGTGAAATAGAAAGTTTTAGATTTTGAGCTTACAGACCATAGAGGTTTCTGGTTTCAGTGAAGACATTCATATATGTCATTTTATTATCAATATAAAAATCAAGTGGGTGTTTGGTAGAGGGGTTGGTGCTCCTTTCTGTTGGTGTAGATAAATCATGGGTTGGTGCTCCTTTCTGTTGGTGCAGATAAATTAGGGGTTGGTGCTCCTTCTAGTGGGTGCTGGTAAATTGATTATAAAGTTGGTGCTTTGCAAAGGCTGGATTTGGATGGGAGTCTAAATAGTCATTTTTTGGGATGTAGCCAAATAGGTTAACCTCGGTACATCTTGTGTTGTGTGATGTTCTCTTGTTATACTTGCTTTATTTGGTTTTATGTTTTCATTGTTTTGGATTTGAGTGTTGAAGATTTAAGTTTTAAAGAGCTACACTGATTCACCCCCCCTCTCAGTGTCATTGTGAGACTAACAATTGGTATCAGAGCAAGGTTCTTGAACAAGCTTAATCGTCTAGGGTGATCTTAGAAGTGACACAATGGCAGGTGGTGAAGGCTTCTCATCAAACAAAGCACCATTGTTTGACATAACTAATTATACATTTTGGAGACTTAGGATGCAGACATATCTTTGTGCTTTGGGATACAACATTTGAGATTCAGTAGATAGTGGATACATAATACCCACCACTTCTCCAACCGGTGCTGCCGGTAGAAAATGTTTGATAATGACTCAAAAGCAAAGAATGCTATCATGTGTGGATTAGTGGACAGCAAACTGGTAAAGATTATGGGTTGTAAAACGACAAAGGAAATATGGGACAAACTGAAGAGCATTCATGAAGGAGACTTTAAGATCAAGGAATCCAAGTTACAAACACATCGAGCTCAGTTCGAAGTATTAAAGATGAATGACGATGAGAATATAGAGGTATATATGCTAAGAGTTAATGAAGTCATTAATGCGATTAGAGGACTCGATGAGGAAATCAAAGATTCTGTCATCGTGAAAAAGGTATTAAGATCCCTTTCCCAAAGATTTGGTTCTAAAGTTTCGGCTATAGAAGAAGCTAAAGATCTAAATTCTTTTAGTATGGATGAGATGCATGGTTCTTTAACTGCATATGATATGAGAATAGGAAAATCTAAACCCACAGATAGAGAAGCTGCTTTTAAAGCCCATAAAAATATGAAAGGAAAAAAATAATCTGAGGAAGAAGAGACATCAGATGAAATGGAAGCAAACTTTGATCAAAAACTAAAAAGAGGAAAAGGAAAATACAAAGGAAATTTACCGTTTAAATGTTTCAACTGTGGAGGCATTGAGAATTTTGTAGCTAAATGTCCACTTAATGAGAAGAACAAAAGTGATGAAGGATCGCACGAAGAAAGAAGTGACTGGAAGAAAAAAACAAATTTCAGAAAAGGTAACTTCAAGAAGAAAAGTTTTATCTCCAAGAATGTTAGTTCATCAGAAGATAGCTCCAGTGAGGATTCTGAAAAAGAAACAGGTGAAGCTCTTTTCATGGCACTCAAAGAAGAAAAACCAGAAAAAGAATAGGAATGTGATGAAGAAGAAATTGATGCAGAAGTGAATTTAGAAGAGGAACTAATTGCAACTCTAGATGAATTGAAGATAAAAAGAAAAAAATAAGAAAATTTCAAGAATTCTTGAGGATGCAAATGAAATCATAACAAATTTGAAAGTACAGATATAAGAATCCATGAAAATCTACAAAGACCTCAAAGTGCAAATAATCATGAAAATAGATTATTGCAGCAAGCTAGAAGAAGAGATTGTTGGTTTAAGAATGCAGCTAGAAGAGATGAATCAAAAAATTAGTTGTTATCACAAACGTGAAGAAATTTCTATGAAGCTGGATAAGATCATAAATAACCAAAATAATACAGGCATAAAATTTGGTTTGGGTTTTGAGAAAGGAGAATCATCAAATAGATCAAATGCCATAAATGAAGAATCCACAAAGAATGAAGAGAAGAAACAGGTTGATCAATCAAAAACAAATCATGCAAATGAAAGCAATAATGTAAGTGATGAAAGGAGAATTGACAATGATGGCTTCACTAATGTCACACATCAAATAAGAAGAATATTTATGGCTCCTACAACAACATGGCAAAGAACACCACCTAGGTTCAATCATCTATTTTCTAATTACTGTTTTAAATGCAATGGTTATGGACATAAGATCTCATTGCAAGTATAATGTAAGACCAAGGAATTTTACCAATAGAAATGCTTTTTCACCTTTGATGGATTATGCAGTAGAATGTTATAACTGTCATAATTTTGGGCATATTGCAAGAAATTATCGAAGTACATTTGCATCAAATCAATTTTAGGGAAGAAAATTTCAGCCAAATGGAATAAGAAAAAATATAAAATTTCCCAAAAAACATGCACAAGCTACTGAAAAATAAAAGCCAAAACAAGAGCCCAAAATTGTAATCAAACCTGAGTGGAAAGAAAAAGAGCGACCTAAGGAAGAAAAGGAATCCTTGATCGTACAAACAACATTTAAAGTGCAAAATAAATTTGCACCATGGATACTTGATAGTGGATGCTCCAGTCATATGACAGATGACAAACAAAAATTTGAGAAGTTGTAACAATATGAAGGTGGTTCAGTAAAGTTTGGAAACAATGATGGAGCTAAGATAGTTGGCAGAGGTTCAATTAAGATTAGTGATGGAAAAATCAGGTCAAAATAAGTCTTGTTTGTGGTTGGTCTGAAGCATAACTTGTTGAGTGTAAGTCAAATTTGTGATAGAGGTCATGAAGTGATCTTTAAGAAGCAAATTTGTGAATTCAGAAAGGTAAACAATGGGAAGCTGATAGCAACTGGATCAAGGACATCTGGAAAACTGTACACTCTCTCAGAGAATTCAGAAGGAGCTTGCTTGATTGGAAAGGAAGAAGAGAATTGGTTGTGGCACAAGAGGCTTGGTCATATCAATTTTGACAATCTAGTAAAAATCAGCTCAAAGAAAGAAGTGAGAGATATTCCCACCATTGGCAAACCATCAAATAGCATTTGTGATTCATGTCAAAAGGGGAAGCAAACTAGAGTCTCATTTAAAACAAAAGATTACTACACAAGCAAACCTTTGGAACTAGTACATACTAATTTATGTGGACCCATGAGAACACAAAGCATAAACGATGACAAATATTTCATGTTGTATATAGATGACTATTCCAGGATGACATGGGTACTATTTTTGAAGCATAAATCAAAAGCTTTTGAAATGTTCAAGGTTTTAAAAAACCAAGTTGAGAATCAAACAGGGAAAAGGATCAAATGTTTAAGGTCAGACAGAGGAGGAGAGTTCATTTCAGAGGATTTCACAGAGTATTGTGAAAAATATGGCATTAGGAGACAATTTTCAACAGCCAGGACACCTCAGTAGAATGGTGTGGTAGAAATAAAGAACATGATAGTGCAGGAAATGGCACGAACTATGTTGACTAAGAGCAAAGTAGTAGACATATTTTGGAAAGAGGCAGTCCATACTATGGTATATATCCAAAATAGGTGCATGTTGAGGACACATGAAAGCAACACTCCTTATGAGTTGTGGTTCGGTAAAAAGGCAACAACAAGATACTTCAAATTTTTTGGCAGCAAGTGTTACATCAAAAGAACTAAAGAAAAACTTGGTAAGTTTGAAGATAGAGTGGATGAAGGTATTTTTCTTGGCTATTCATCAAAAAACAAAGCTTACAAATGCTACAACAAGAGGCTAAGGAAAATTGTGGATAGTGCCGATGTTAAAGTTGATGAAGGAAGGGAACTGAAGAACACAAGCTTATACTGAGAGGGGGGGTGAACAGTATAAGACTTAACCAATTAATAATTTTAACTTTAGATAGCAGTGGCATCAACACAACATTAATCAAGACAGAAAGCATCACACATTGAAGACCCATTTTTAACGTGGTTCACCCAAAATGGTTGGGCTACGTCCACAAAAACTTTTCTCTAAAAGTTATCTCAAAGTTCTTTGGGAATCCTTCCCAATTACAATGTTTATGAGCCTCGGCCCAAAGGAGATACCTTCCCCTCTGCTCTGGAAATGATCCCTCAGAAGATCAACCGCCTCTACCTCTTGCCAGCACGTGGAACTCCTTTCCACCGAAGACCTCCTGTCCTCAATGCTTAGCCTAAGAGACCTCTGCCTTCTATGATCACGTCCACAGCAGCTCAACAACCTCTGTCCTCAAGTTCTCTGATAGAACTATCAAACTCAGCTCACAAGTCCTCTGCTAGGACCTGTCCAAATCTGCTCAAGAAACATACACATCTTCTGTGCTCTTACAACCGCACTTCGTCTTCTCTCAGTCGTCTCTCTGCACACACTCTGCATCGTCTTCGCACACTCTATGCACTTCGATCGAATTTCGCACTCTGCTCTCGATGATCGAACTTCTCACTCCGCACTCTATCTGCGAACGTCGCAACTAACAACAACACCAACTCTTCAAAATAGCCTGCCTTTTATAATAACACTTTCAAGATCAAAACCTTAATCTTAGTCGGTTGTAACCCTAATCTTTAGTCGGTTGCACAACCCTAAACTTCGTCGGCTGCAAACCCTAATCTTCGTCGGCTCACATTTAACTTTGTCGGCTTCAACTGCCTCTGTAACTCTTCTGTAGCTTTTGTCGTGAAACTACAACATGTCACGATATCGCGACACCTTTGCAACCGTACACTTTCTTTTGGCTTTTGTCGTGATATCGTGACACTTCAGCCTTTGTCGACTTCAACTAAGCTCTTGTCGCGATATCGTGACACTTCTGTCTTTGTCAGCATCAACTTTGCTTTTGTCGCGATATCGTGACACTTCTCCCTTCGTCGACCTCCTTTTTGCTTTTGTCGTGAAATCGTGACACTTCTGCCTCTCTAGACTTCGTCTTCACTTCTGTCGTGATATCGTGACACTTCTGTCTTCATAGCCTTCCTCTCTGCTTTTGTCATGAAATCGTGACACTTCTCCTATAGAAGACCTGCTTTTAGTTTCTGTCATGAAATCGTGACACTTCTGCTTTCGTCTGCTTTCTTTTTTGCCTGTCATGAAATCGTGACACTTTCTGCATCCGTACGCATTCTTTGCAACCCGTCACGAAATCGTGACGCTTTCAGCTTCCGTACGCTTTCCTTGTAACCCGTCGCGAAATCGCGACGCTATCAACTTTTCGTACGTTTTCTTTGCAACCTGTCATGAAATCGCGACGCTTTCAGCTTTCGTACATTTTCTTTGCTCTTTGAGTCATGAAACTGCGACATGTCACGAAATCGTGACACTTTTCTAACTTGCTTTCTCTCTCCTACTTAAGTCGCGAAAATGCGACATGTCGCGATATCGCGACACTTTTCTAACTTGCTTTCTCTCTCCTACTTAAGTCGCGAAAATGCGACATGTCGCGATATCGCGACACTTTTCCTCCTTAGCTCTTTTCTGTTCTTCGGATCGTGAAAACCCGACATGTCGCGATATCGCGACACTTTTTCTCCTTAGCGCTTTTCTTTTCTTCGGGTCACGAAAACCCGACATGTCGCGATATCGCGACACTTTTTCGCCTTAGCGCTTTTCTTTCGAACCTGTCAGCTTGGGGTTTGCAAAAGACCTTTGAAACTATCATGCCGTAACCTTCATCAAAACAAATTATTTGACATCAAATCAAATTCCTTCAAAAGCTTCTTGACATCAATGACAACTTATATACTTGAGCAAAGGCAATGTACCCAAAGTACCCAAAATTGCCAACAATCTCCCCCTTTGTCATTGATGGCAAACCTTTACCGAAAACACTTCTCAAGAGCCAAAACTGAAACCAACTGTGCTAACAACTTAGAATCTTCCTTTGAAGTTTTGCTCCCCCTGACTTGAAGCTTTCCTCTTCACTTTGAAGCTCTCCCCCTTACTCATATCTCTCCCCCTTTGTCATCAATGGCAAAGGGTCACCTTTGGGGCTCGGGACTAAGAATGAGCCTCTTAGCTTGGTCCCTCCCCCACCTCCCGATGAGGTGATTAATTTTGGGGTGGGAGTACAACTCCCAATTTCTCCCTTAGATACTCAAACGTATCTCTTGGAAGAGGTTTGGTGAAGATATCTGCAATCTGCTCTTTAGTAGACACATACTCTAGCTTGATCTGCTTGTCTTGCACTTTCTCCCTTAGAAAGTGATACTTGATGGAAATATGCTTTGTCCTTGAGTGCATTACCGGATTTTTGGAAATACTTATGGCACTTGTATTATCACAAAGTATGGAGATGGGTTGTTCATGCTTGACTTTGAAATCCTCCAAGGTGGTTTTCATCCATAAAACCTGTGTACACCCAACCACTGCTGCTATGTATTCAGCCTCTGCTGTAGATAAGGAAACTGAAGGTTGTTTCTTACTTAGCCAAGAAACCAAACTCTTTCCCAGAAAGAATGCTCCACCACTAGTGCTTTTCCTATCATCAATACCGCCTGCCCAATCTGCATCTGTATAAGCTGTGAGGGTGAAATCATTACCTTTGGGATACCAAAGCCCAAAGTCCATAGTGCCCTTCAGATATCTGAATATCCTCTTAATTGCTATAACATGAGAATATTTTGGAGCTGCCTGAAATCTTGCTACTAACCCAACTGCTTGCATGATATCTGGTCCGGTAGCTGTAACATATAATAAACTGCCAATCATTGATCTGTACAACTTTTGATCTCGCCACTGGAGATTCATCATCTTTACTCATCTTGCACCCCGTAATCATTGGAGTACATACTCGGTTTGCTGTCCATCATCCCAAATTTCTTCAACATTTCTTTGATATACTTCCCTTGAGAGAGAAATACACCATCTTTTGATTGAGCAATCTGAAGACCTAAAAAGAATGACAGCTCTCCAATCATAGACATCTCAAATTCCTTCTCGCATGGTGTTAGCAAAATCTTTGCACATCTGAGTATTATTTCCCCCAAAAATAATATCATCAACATAGACAACCATAATCAACATATCATCACCTTCATCCTTAATATACAAATTGCTATCTGCCACACCTTTCCTGAAACCTTGCTCATGAAGATACCTGTCAAGTCTTGAGTACCAAGCCCTAGGTGCTTGCTTTAACCCATACAAGGCCTTTTTTAGTTTACACACATAGTCTGACTGTTCTGAGAGAGACACTCCTTCTGGCTGTTCTATGTAGACTTCTTCTACCAACACCCCATTTAGAAAAGCTGACTTTACATCCATTTGATATACCTTGAAATATTTGAAGCTTGAAAGGGCCAAAAACATTCTGATTGCTTCAAGACGAGCAACAAGAGCAAACGTCTCTTCGAAATCAACACCTTCTACTTGAGCATAACCTTTGCAGACTAACCTAGCTTTGTTTCTGACAATATTTCCATCCTCATTGAGTTTATTTCTGAATATCCATTTTGTGCCAATGACATTCTTGTCCTTAGGTCTTGGAACCAATTCCCAAGTTTCACTTTTCTCTATTTGATTTAGCTCTTCATCCATTGCTTTTACCCAAAACTTATCTGCACATGCTTCACTGAAATATTTTGGCTCAATCTGAGATAATAATGAAACATTTGTAGAATCATGTGAAGGAATGACTCTTCTTCTTGTTTGCTTGCTATTTGGATCACCAATGATCAAATATTTGGGATGATGTTTCTGAACATATCGTGAAGGAGTTTTGGGAAGCAGTTGTTGTCTTTCCTCTTCTTCATCTCGAAACCTCTCTGAATTCTTCTTGACAAATTTCATCACCGAGTTCCTTGACTGGTTCTCTTATCCCTGTCTTTTCATCAACTGTTACATTTATGCTCTCTACAACTCGTATGAGTTCTTTTGTTGAAGCATCTCTAGGCCTTGCTTCTGCTGGAATATCCAAGAAATATTCCCTCATCACACCTAGGATCAAACTTACCCAAATTTTGATCTTCCCTTCGATGAAGCACTTACTTCCAAACACTTTGAAGTATTTTACTGTAGTCGGTCTTCCTTTCCACAACTCATAAGGAGTTTTATGATGATTGACTCTAAGTTGGGCCCTGGTGATAATGTAGACTGTTGTACTGATTGCCTCTTTCCAAAAACCATCTGAAAGTTTTGACTCATTTAACATAGCTCTAGCCATATTTTCAATAGTTCTGTTTTTCCTTTCAACTACTCCATTTTGTTGAGGAGTTCTTGTTGCTTGAATATTCTCTTTTGATTCCTTGTTGCTCACAGTATTCCACAAATTCATTTGAAGTGAACTCTCCTCCTCTATCTGATCTTAAGCATTTGATTCTCTTGTCAGTCTCATTTTCAATCATTTCTTTGAAAGCTTTAAATTTTTCAAAAGCTTCAGATTTTTCTTTGAGAAAAGTAACCCAAGTCATTCTAGAATAATCATCTATAAACAACATGAAGTAGCTTTCTCCCTGAATGCTCGGAGTTTCGGTAGGGCCACATAAATCAGTATGAATAAGATCCAATGGTTTTGAAGAAGTATACCCTTTTGATTTGAAACTGGTTCTGGTCTGTTTTCCATGTTGACAAGGACCGCAAATGATGTTATGGGGCCTTTTTATTTTGGGCAAGTCTCTAATTGCTTCCTTGTTACTAATATTGACAAGATTATCAAAGCTCAAATGCCCCAATATTTTATGCCATAGCCAACTCTCATCTTCTTGAGTTAGAAAACACTTTTCCCTTTTTATCTCACTTAGCATGTAAAGATTGTTTGGAGTCCTTGTAGCACTCGCAATGAGTTTTCCATTTTTTTCTTTACTTATCTCACATCTATCCGAAAAGAAAGATACTATGTGCCCTTGATCACAAAGTTGACTCACACTTAGAAGATTATGTCTTAGGCCTTCTACATAAAGCACATTTTCTGTTTTGGATTTCCCATCCAAACTAAGAGTCCCTTTACCACAGATTTTAGTTGACCTGTTATCTCCAAAATTGACTGTTCCTCTGTTTGTTTCTTTTAAGACCAAAAACTTTTCCTTTTCACCAGTCATATGTTTTGAACAACCACTATCAAGATACCATTTTTCTACTTTGTCTTGAGCATGAAAAGCAGTTTGAACTATCATTGACTTAGATTTGATCTCATTTCTCTTTTTAGTGAACTCAAGGCTAGATCTATCCAAACTGCACATCCTTGCTATATGCCCAAAATTCTTGCACTTGTAACACATGACATTTTTATTCATAAGAGGTGCAAAAGAGTTAACATTTTCCTTACTATGGCTATTCAAAGACTTATTGCAATGCATAGCTTTGTGACCAAATTTCTTGCAGGAAAAACAATAGCCATGGAAAGTATTATGTAACCTGTTTTGATGCCTTGGATGATTGTTCTTCTTGTGACCAACTGGAATCCACCGCTCTTCAGGATGAAGATTGATCTTGCTCGAAGACCCTATTTCATGAATGGTGATACCATCCTTCTTTTGCTTTTCACACGGAGTATTCTGTCTGAGAGCCAACTGTTCCAACTTCACTCTAAGAGACATAACCTCTTCTTCTAGTTTCTCGCAATCAACTTCCTTTCCTTTTAGAGCCTCTCGTCGAACCTCGTTCAACCTTCTTCCCTTCTTCAGCTAGAATTTTGAAGTCTATAACACTTTGAGACAATTCTGATCTTGCTATCTCTTCTTCCCGACATTGATGCTTGAGAACAGAATTCTCTTCCCTGAATTTCTCAAGCTTTCTTAAAGCCAAGAAGAATTCACCTTTGAGATCGAACTCAACCTCTTCATCTCTTTTTGAATCTGTATGTTCCTCTGATAGATCCTTCTCCAAGCTGTTAGGCTCTTTCTAGAGAGACCCACTACGATACCAATTGAAGAACACAAGCTTATACTCGAGAGGGGGGTGAACAGTATAAGACTTAACCAATTAATAATTTTAACTTTAGATAGGAGTGGCATCAACACAACATTAATCAAGACAGAAAGCATCACACATTGAAGACCCATTTTTAACGTGGTTCACCCAAAATGGTTGGGCTACGTCCACAAAAACTTTTCTCTAAAAGTTATCTCAAAGTTCTTTGGGAATCCTTCCCAATTACAATGTTTATGAGCCTCGGCCCAAAGGAGATACCTTCCCCTCTACTCGGAAATGATCCCTCGGAAGATCAACCGCCTCTACCTCTTGCCAGCACGTGGAACTCCTTTCCACCGAAGACCTCCTGTCCTCAATGCTTAGCCTAAGAGACCTCCTGCCTTCTATGATCACGTCCATCATACAACCAATGCACCTCTGTCCTCAAGTTCTCTGATAGAACTATCAAACTCAGCTCACAAGTCCTCTGCTAGGACCTGTCCAAATCTGCTCAAGAAACATACACATCTTCTGTGCTCTTACAACCGCACTTCGTCTTCTCTCAGTCGTCTCTCTGCACACACTCTGCACCGTCTTCGCACACTCTATGCACTTCGATCGAATTTTGCACTCTGCTCTCGACGATCGAACTTCTCACTCCGCACTCTATCTGCGAACGTCGCAACTAACAACAACACCAACTCTTCAAAATAGCCTACCTTTTATAATAACACTTTCAAGATCAAAACCTTAATCTTAGTCGGCTGTAACCCTGATCTTTAGTCGGTTGCACAACCCTAAACTTTGTTGGCTGCAAACCCTAATCTTCGTCGGCTCACATTTAACTTTGTCGGCTTCAACTGCCTCTGTAACTCTTTTGTAGCTTTTGCCATGAAACTACAACATGTCACGATATCATGACACCTTTGCAACCGTACACTTTCTTTTGGCTTTTGTCGCGATATCGTGACACTTCAGCCTTTGTCGACTTCAACTAAGCTCTTGTCGCGATATCGTGACACTTCTGTCTTTGTCAGCATCAACTTTGCTTTTGTCGTGATATCATGACACTTCTCCCTTCGTCGACCTCCTTTCTGCTTTTGTCATGAAATCGTGACACTTCTACCTCTGTAGACTTCGTCTTCACTTCTGTCATGATATCATGACACTTCTATCTTCATAGCCTTCCTCTCTGCTTTTGTCATGAAATCGTGACACTTCTCCTATAGAAGACCTACTTTTAGTTTTTGTCATGAAATCGTGACACTTCTACTTCCATCTACTTTCTTTTCTGCCTATCATGAAATCGTGACACTTTTTGCATCCGTACGCATTCTTTGCAACCCGTCGTGAAATCGTGACGCTTTCAGCTTTCATACGCTTTCCTTGTAACCCATCATGAAATCGTGACGCTATCAACTTTCCATACGTTTTCTTTGCAACCTGTCATGAAATCGCGACGCTTTCAGCTTTCGTACATTTTCTTTGCTCTTTGAGTCACGAAACTACGACATGTCACGAAATCGTGACACTTTTCTAACTTGCTTTCTCTCTCCTGCTTAAGTCATAAAAATGCGACATGTCACGATATCGCGACACTTTTCTAACTTGCTTTCTCTCTCCTGCTTAAGTCGCGAAAATGCGACATGTCGCGATATCACGACACTTTTCCTCCTTAGCTCTTTTCTGTTCTTCGGATCACGAAAACCCGACATGTCGCGATATCGTGACACTTTTTCTCCTTAGCACTTTTCTTTTCTTCAGGTCACGAAAACCCGACATGTCACGATATCGTGACACTTTTTCACCTTAGCGCTTTTCTTTCGAACCTGTCAGCTTGGGGTTTGCAAAAGACCTTTGAAACTGTCATGTCGTAACCTTCATCAAAACAAATTATTTGACATCAAATCAAATTCCTTCAAAAGCTTCTTGACATCAATGACAACTTATATACTTGAGCAAAGGCAATGTACCCAAAGTACCCAAAATTGCCAACAGGAACGAGTAATTAGCTATGAAGAGAACTACCCAATTTATGAAGAGGTCATTGAAGGAGATGAGGAAAAGGAAATAGAAAAGAAACCAAAAATTGACTCAGAGGATTCAAACAATGATTTAAAAGTGGAAGAAAACAAGAAAATCAAAACAGACAACTGGCAGAAAGATCATCCTAGAGAGCAAATAATTGGAGACCCCACAGTTGGTGTTCAGAAAAGAAGAATATTAGTAAGTAACTACTCTTTATTATCCAACATTGAGCCCAAAAATGTTGTTGACGCAAGCAAAGGTGAAATTTGGGTAAAGGTAATAAATGAAGAATTAGATCAGATAAAAAAAAACAAGACTTGGGAGTTAGTACCAAGACCCACAAATAAAAATGTAATTGGTACTAAATGGGTCTTTCAAAACAAATTGAATGAATACGGACAGGTATTCAGGAACAAAGCAAGATTGGTATGCAAAGGCTATGCACAAGTTGAAGGTATTGACTTTGAGGAAACCTTTGCACCTGTGGCTAGACTAGAGGCAATTAGAATGTTTCTGGATTTAGTAGTTTACAAGAATTTCAAAGTTTATAAAATGGATGTGAAATCAACATTTTTGAATGGGAAACTTGAAAAAGAGGTTTATATTGAGCAACCAGATGGTTTCTAGCTTGGTGATGATCCCAACTTGGTTTGCAATTTGAAGAAAGTGATATATGGCTTAAGATAAGCATCCTGAGCATGGTATGCAAGGCTGGACAATTATCTTACTCAGCAAGGGTTCAAGAAAGGTATGGTGGATAGTAATTTGTATGTCAAAACAAAAAATGGTCATCATATTATTCTTGTTGTATACGTAGATGATATCATATTTGGCAGCAACAAAGATGAGTTGTGTAAATATTTAGCAAATAAGATGTAGAAAGAATTTGAAATGTCAATGATTGGTGAACTTTAGTATTTTTTTAGATTGCAAGTTAATCAAAAGGAGAAGGGCATATTTATTTCTCAAATTAAATATGTGAAATGGATGCTAAAAAAGTTCACAATGGAGGATTGTAAGCCAGTTAGCACTCCCATGATGACAGGTTGCAAGTTGAGCAAGGATGACAAATCTCCACAGTTGATCAAACTATGTATAGATATATTATTGGGAGCTTACTATACTTAAAAACTACCAGACCAGATATTTTACAGGAAGTATGCATGGTAGCACAATTTTAGGCTAGTCCCAAGGAGACTCATGTGACAGCAGTGAAGAAGATTCTTCGGTACCTCAAGGGTACTATGGAGTATGGGTTATGGTATCCAAAAGGTAAGGATTTCACCCTTATTGTGTATTCAGATGCATATTAGGCACGATGTGTAGATGACATGAAGAGTACCAGTGGAGGTGCATTCTATCTTGGAGATAGGTTGGTCGCGTGGCACAGTAAGAAACAAGAGTTAGTCTCCTTATCCACAACAGAGGTAGAATACATTGCAGCGAAAACGTGTTGTACATAGGTATTATGGATGAAATAAAATCTGAAGGATCTTGGCATTAATTTTAGTGAGCCTATTTTAGTTAAGTGTGATTACACCAGTGCCATTAACATCTCAAAGAATCCGATTATGCATTCTTGCACAAAAAATATTGTTATCCGGTATCATTTTTTGAAGGAGAAAGTTGCGAAAGGTGAGGTTAAGTTGAATTTTGTTCCAAAAACAAATCAAGTAGTGGATATCTTCACCAAAACATTGCCCAAGGAAGTCTTTGAGTAAATTTGCAAGAAATTGGGAGTGGTCACACTTCCCAAGAATTGACTAGCTATTGGGGCTACATTCTCAGGGGGAGCATTTGTGTATTTGTTTATCTTTTTTCTCAAGTTTGTGATTTTTTCCAAGTGTAATATTTTTTGCCTGAGAATGTTGTGCATGGACTTATGGGGAGTTTGCAGCAACCCTTTGGTATTGTTGTCAAAGGGGTAGAAGAGTTATAGGAAATTGTGCATGTGTTGCCAACAATTCCAAAGGGGGAGATTGTTGAGCAAGGTGCAACGACAATATTGTCATTGTTGTAAACACACTCATATGGACAGGTTGATGTAGTGGACAGTTATTCAGAGGTTTTTGGAGTATGTACAGTGATGTTCAATGCTTATGAGGGTGTTTTTGATGTTCGGGTGAAGTTGTTACAAGTTGTTTGTGCAAATTTGCAAAAGTTGAAAAAATCGTCAGGAAGTTGTCAAAAAATTGCAAAAGTCATCACGAGCGCAGTTGGACATGATGGATCAGTTTGGAACATGCCAATATGTTAGGAAATAGTCTATAACAATGTTGAAGGTTTCAGCACAGTGTTTGGATTGATCGGTGACATTTTCGGTATCTTGGCGGATGATTTGGCAAGTGGTTGTACAGGTCGAAAAAGGGCAATTTTATCAGAAGCATTGCGAGAAAACCAAGAAGAATTTGATAGTAAAATTTGAATTGGAGGTGGTCGTTATCTTCAAGAACATGTGTTCCAAATTTCCACAAAAATGGAGAAACGAGGTGAATGTTACAAGCATTGCAATACTGTCACAAAAACACTCTTTTTGGAAAAAGTGTGTTAGCAGTAGTTTTTGTGGAGGTGGTACATGCAAAATGTAAGGAATTATATAGTGATATTCAGATTGGATGTAGTAATCATTGCAAATATTCTACGTTTTAAATTGTAGAGAAAATAGAGTTACGAGGTGAGAGTTATGATTGTTGTAAAAATGGTATAGGTCACTTTTATGTCAATTTGTTCTTGTGCAAAATACTTCAGTTGGCCGTTTCGACCTTGCAGAGTCACCAGAGTTTTGGTTTCAGTGTTGTTACACCTTCAAGGCATCAAATAGAGCATATTTCATTTTTTTTTTGAGGTGTCACGTGGCTCCGAAGTAAGAGAACGAGTAAGGTGTCAATTCTTTGCATGTGACGTGTTTGACGAAATGCCTTCTCAAAATAAAAAAAGGAAGTTATATTGTTTTAAGAAGCTTCATTAAAGAAAATATTTTTAAAATTGAAAATGGAAAAATAATGCAAGTGTGTGCTTTTTAAGTGACAAGGTATTTTATTGAAAAGTGGGGACTTTATTTTGTGAAGATAGAAGTGTGTGTGGAGAAAAATAAAGAGTGAAAATCCGTGATTTTTTGAGAGTGGTGAAAAATATCACTTCAGTATTTTGGGTATAAATTTCTTATATGATATCCATTTTTATTTAAATTTTGAGAGGAGTTTTCAGACAAAGTGTTGCAAAATACCCAGAAAGCATTTAGCAATTGGTAGAACGAGCTAAGAGAACAATCAGTTTGTTTGTGAGAAGAGAAGAGTTATACTGGGTGAAATAGAAGGTTTTAGATTTTGAGCTTACAGACCATAGAGGGTTCTGGTTTCAATGAAGACATTCATATATGTCATTTTATTATCAATATCAAAATCAAGTGGGTGCTTGGTAGAGGGGTTGGTGCTCCTTCCAGTGGGTGCTGGTAAATTGATTGTAAAGTTGGTGCTTTGCAAAGGCTGGATTTGGATGGGAGTCCAAACAGTCATTTTCGGGGATGTAGCCAAATCGGTGAACCTCGTTACATCTTGTGTTGTGTGATGTTCTCTTGTTATACTTGATTTATTTGGTTTTATGTTTTCATTGTTTTGGATTTGAGTGTTGAAGATTTAAGTTTTAAAGAGCTACACTGATTCACCCCCCATATCAGTGTCATTGTCAGACTAACAAATAAATATAAGGATGCAATAAGTTTGAAAAAGTGAGTAGTAAATTTTCTCAAATATTGGGTAGATCCCACAAGGCTTTGTGCTTTTATCAAATTAGTTGGAATGGATAAATTTTCCATTGTAAGATCAATATTAAACTCATTAACTCAAAGTATGAATCCCAAATAACTTAGTGACTATTTTCCAAATTCAAACATTTCCAAGTTGAGATCCAACTTATGAGTTTTCAATGCATGAAAAAATTTGCTCTAAATATTGGATGTGACTAGGTTTTACCTCAATATTAAACTCATTACCTCAAAGTATGAATCCCAAATAAGTTAGTGACTAGGTTTTACTAAAAGCTAATATATCATAAAGATATACTATAATGGAAGAATCTAATATAGGCACCAAGACCTCATTCATCCAACACATAAAGGTCATAGTTGTAGTACACAACCCAAGGAACATAACTAGCAATTCGTAAATGCCCTCCATATTGAATGTTGTTTTCCAAATATATTTCTCTTTTATACAAAATTGATGACATCCAAATTTTAAGTCTATTTTTTTAAGTATCTTGTACTTATAATTCATCTAAAACATAATTAATTTGGATAAAGATATTGGTTTTCAATCATGATACTATTTAACACATAAAATTCTACACACATGCACCATGCCCCTTCTTTTTAGGAACTAGTACCATTGGGGATCCACAAGGTAATATAATTGATCTAATATTTCATTGCTCCAATAGTGCTTGAAATCACTTCTTAATACTCTCTCTCAAGTATTAAATTTTTGTGCAACCCCAAGTTAGGTAATATTGCATTTGATAGTACATTAATTTCATGTTCAATTGATCATCTATAGGTAGTCCATCGAAATCTAGGAAAGATTCCTTAAAATATAGCAATGTATTATTCATTTATTTCTTTTGATTAGGAGTCTATTCTTGGTTAGAGGATTCTACTTTTTCTACCATTTTATCTTTGGACATCACCACTAGTAATACATCAATTTTAGTGGAATTAATTAGTCCCTTGGCTTGAATTTTGAAGACCAATAAAATCTTATCCTTCACTTTTTATGCATTTATTAATAAGGGATTCCTATCCTTTACCAACTTGTATTTATTGAATCTCTTTATGAATAGATAATACTTGTACCACAAGAAAGGAATTCCAAAAATAACTTAACATACATCTAATGGAACAACATCACACTCAATATAATTTGTAAACTTTGATAAAATTATAAGTTTGAATATGTATCGTTGAATAAATTACATATTTCATCTTTATACAACCAAGCTAGGGTTATGGATCTAGATAAATTCTATTATATAATCCAACTCATTAACTAGTTCCTCACAAATTAATTTCCTTTAACTATCAAAATACAAGTTCATTGTCACTAATTTCTTACTAATTTGGATTTTGACATAAAATAAATTTCCTTGTTTGACACATCATTTTTCTCTTCCACACCTTTTCTTCTTGAAGTGTTAACCTTGAGTGTGCAAAATTTATTTTCTTGGACTATCAAAATAAAAAATCATTATCACTAATGTCTTCTTGATTTGGGTTTTGATATAAAACAATTTTACTCATTTCACATTTATCAATTTTCTCCTCTCTAGCTTGTCTTTTTGAATTGTTAACCTTGAGTGTGCCACTAGTGCTAATTTATCATCTACCTCATCTATAATTTCTACCTCCATATCTTTAACCTCATGTTCTTCGTGTTGGAAGTTTTACAAACTTTGCCACATTACAATTTTGTTTTGATGATTGATTGTAAAATTTTGATGAATTTGCCAATGAAGGCGTTGCAGTTTTAATGCATTTTTAATTTTCTATATTTTATTTTTGTAATATTGCATTACTGTAAATAACATCGAAATCATGTAAGCAATGAAGGAATTTTTTTTGGAACACAAATATCGGTAAGAATTTAATTTTCAAAGGAGAAGTATCTCAGAGAGAAAGAGCAATGACATTGGGCACCTTTGCCCCAAGAAGTTTCACCTCAGAGAATGTTAAGATCATGTTTGAATTTCAAGAAGGGAGTGGAGAAGCGTTTTTTACCCCAATTGAGGGGTGAATATCTTTGTCACCCCTCTTGGAGGTGAAACAAACCTTAAAGAAATAGATTCGCCCGATGGGAAGGAGCAAAGACTTCGAAAGCAAAATAGAGGAATAAGGTGCTTTCACCCCAAATGAGGGGAGAAACCTCTTGTCGCTCCTTTTTAGGGTGAAAGTCATTTTACGTGCTAAATACGTCAAAGATCAATTAAAATGCACAATGTAAAAAGGTTGAAGGCGCTTTCGCCTCAATAGAGAGGTAAAACTCTTTGGCGTCCACACAATGCAAAGACAACGCCACGAGGACCGAACACCCATGAACCAAAGTGAAGTTTCAAAAGGTACTTTCACCCCAAGTGAGAGTCGAAAGTCCTTATTGCCTCTCTTTGGGATGAAAACATAACATTAAAGAAAACTTGTGAGCTAGGTGCTAACAAAAAATAAGAGGTGCTTTCGTCCCAAGTGAGAAGTGAAACTCTCTATCACCCCTCCTTCGGTTGAAACATCTATGAAGAAGTTTTTAAAACTTGGTGGGCTCGACATGAGTATAGAAGGTAGCTCTTTCACCCCAAGTGAGGGGCGAAGATCATTATTGCACCTCCTTGGGATGAAAGAGTATTTCAAAGGTTTTAAAGACCAAAAAGGAGGTTGAAGTCATACAGGTTTATCTTAATACAAGTAACACAACTGGGCAGAGATAAAATATAGCACCTGATGTAAGTTCAAAGTGTATTAAATTGAATTCACCCCTATAAAGGGCTGCCAAGTAGTTTTGCCTTTCCAATGCACAAATGGGGTTTTGAAGGTTCGATTTTGGGTGAAAATCATTACACAACAAATTGATAAGTGATGTCACCTCTCTAGAAAGGCGAAGGTCTCTATCACCCTCTTTCAAGGTGAAAGCAAAAAGACAATTGTAAAGAGGATAATTTAAGGGTAAAATTGCTCAAATATCAAGCCCAACTATGATGTTGTCTATTGCTGCCCCGACAATGCTGTTTCACCCCTTCTTTGGGCAAAATCAATTCTTCAACAGAGATATAGCTCTTGGGGGTGCACTTTTGCAATTTTTCTGGGAAAGAAGTGAGGAAGGATAGCATTTAATTCTAGGAGAAATGCAACCAAAACTTCTAGAATGTTCGCTTCAAGGTTGAGAGATCAAAAATAATTCTTGTTCATTTCCAGCGCATCGACTATCAACCTTGATTATTTTTAAAGTAAATTTAATGCTCGATGGATTTTTCTAGTAAAAGTAAATTTATAAAGCATGAGGTAAAGCAAATTCATACCCGATTCTTAGACAATTTTGTTGCATTCCAATGTATCGACATCCAAGATTACTTCAAGCATTTACTCTTTTTGACTTCTTTGTTCTATTCTCCCATCAAAGCCAGATTGTGGTTTTCTTGCAAAACATTTTGACCAGAATGCCTCTAATACCAAGGAGGAAAATATGCACGTTGGTTTTTGATCTACCAATATTTTGTTGTATATGCATTAAATTATAGAGGTGAAATCCCTCTATAAAATACTAATCATTTTTCATTGTAAAGGGTGGAAGGTTGGACGCTCTGCAAAAAAATACTCCAAGTTTTCTGCATTAATAGAAACAACTCGGCTTCTGGTTCTTTGAATGATTTTGCATTTGATAATTTTCTGTGTGATTTCTTAAAGATTCTATTCCCATTATTTGCTATGAGTGAATTCTACTTCTGAATTTATTCTTTGCTTGTGTGGGGATAAACACTAGAATGCACTCTGAGGTTTATTTTCTCACATGATTATTAGAAGTTTCTATGTTCGTGTTTCTATTATATGTTGTTAATTGCTTGGTGGAAATTCAGCTATCAGTCTATCCCCATCATATTCTGCTAGCTTATAGCCATATTTCCCATTTCTTTCATATTCTCTAAACTTATACCCAGTTTAGGATTAGTAAGGGAGCCATCCCTCTCTAGATATTGGCATGGAGGACATTTCTTTCCTCCGGACAATTTTGGTTGGGTCTAGGGTGCACAAGGCATAGATATTGTAACTAGGCAGATTCATGACCAACAGTTTTTGGTACGCCCCATGGGAATTTCAAAATGTTCCACTTTTAATAGTATTTAGATTTTATGTTCACCTTGTACTATATGATTAGACAATTTGGTGACTCAGATCTACCTAGAAGCCTTCGAAGGCCAAAAATTTTGAAGAGCTGGTTGAGTTTTATGAACTTGACATCAAATAGCTAGGATAACACCCTAGGTTAGTTCCTCTAGCTGTTCCATTTACTACAACATCTTTTTAGTTAGCCAATGTATTTTTAGCTCCTGCAAGTCATGCTAGTATAGCTACTAGTTTTCTACCTCCCCAACCACATTCACCAGTCCATATAGCTCAAAATCCACCATCATAGTAGCCAGCACCAAGGTAGTTTCTAGCATGGAATAGCTCTAGAGCTTTAAATCTACAAGCTCAAAACCCAGTCCCTCAAGCAGCATTGAAGGCTTTGCCTACTTATGATGGTATGGGTAATATTGCTTACGAACACATCCAAGATGTGGCTTCTTTGGTGATAATACACGATATTGCAGATGAAGACATTATGGTATGATTGCTCATGTTGTCCCTTAAAGAAAAAATTGTTTTACTGGTACTAGTATTTACCACCTACCACTATCACCACATGGGACCAGTTAGCAGAATTGCTAATTAATAATTTCCATGAGCAAGCTGATCCTTTTTCTTTACTACATCAATTCACAAACATCCAAAGACATCCGCAAGGGAAAATAGTATATTTCAACGTCAGGTTCGCTCAAAGTTGGCAAAGAGTCCCTGATGGTCTCCGATCGACCCATGAACAAGCTGTGTTTTACTATATTTGAGCTTTCAATTTTGACATTGGTATGGCGGTCTAACAAACCAAAGTCCGCACATTTCTAGCTTTGTATACGTAAGCTCAAAATATTGAAGCAAATCTAATTACCATAGGTAAACTACCTCTCAAGGTAAAAATATCTATTCTTTATGATCTTTCAAAACATCTATATTCTAGCGTATTTTCACAACACATACATTCTATGTATCTCGTTCCTACATGGAGCTCGATTTTACCTCAAATTGCATCGATTTTAGTACCACAATTACCTACTCCAACTATTCCGTAATTATCCACTCCTATTATTCTATAATTACCTGCTCCCCCTTATGTCCCAGCATTGCCTTATCCGTCAATACCCTTACCTTGGCCAGCACCTCCAGCACCCGTAAATCCCAATACCCACATGAAATTATTATAGAAAATACAATCTCTTAATTCAACTATGAGGACGATGTCAAATGAAATCACATCTATAAAAAAGAAGCAAGCTGAAGCTGAGTTCCAATCAAGAAGATTTCAAATATCACCAATCAGTAGAGAGCAAGTAGCTTCAACCAGAAAGGGTGCTAAGAAGAACACAACTGTGTTGGTTAATGAATAAGTGAGTACATCAAAACAAACGTATTGGTGTTCTACCTACAATGAACCTCATGGCAAAGATACCTACATGGTTCATTTGAACTATGTGCAAACACTGGAGGAAAGCGCTATCGATGGTCAAGTCAATATGATCTCTGAGATTTATCACAACTTCATGGTCCTATATGTTGAGCAAGTATCAGTTCTTACAAGGTTAGGGAAAAAACCTTTCACTGTAGATCCAGCTAAAATGGAGCCATTGAAGGTACCTACTAAAAAAAAGATGTAGAGTGAAAAAAGATAGCCTCAAGCAAAAGTTCTTGTGCTAGCATTCAACGTAGATGAGTCTATTTTATTAAAAGATATTTTACCTACTCAAGCGAAGGATATAACACTTTCAAACTAAGTAATTTGATGTATTGATAGAATAGGAATTAAATACAATACTTAGGACTAAATTAGCCTGCAGTTATAGGATCTGGCTAACAGACTAGACCCCGAAATAAACTAGGCTAACAAATGTCGCTAACTACCCTAACAACACAATAATGTAATAATAGCTATGTTTATACGCTAACATCCCCCCTTATTACATTATTTGGGTAATAATATAACTACTAGCTATGCTAACATCCCCCCATACAACAATATTTGGGTAAAGTATATAACTGCCCCAATACAATGAAGAAGAATAAGAGAAATGAAAGAATGGTGGCTCGTGCTTTGTCTTCGGCTCTGGCTCTGGCTCATGGCTCTGGCTCTGGCTCTAAGCATACCTCTAGAATTGTACCTCTGGGTCTATCTCGGGATCTTCCTATGAAACTGCCTCTAGATCATTGCCTCTGGATCTGCCTGTAGATCTGCCTCTGGAACTTTGTCTCTGGGTCATTATCTCTGGGACTGCCACTAGGTCTGTCATTGGATTTGCCTTGGGGTCTACCATAGGTTTTACCTTTTCGATAGAAGCCATACAACATTTCTTTCATCATGGTCCATTGTGTGAAATCTGTCCATCCACAATCAATATGAACCTTGTTGGCCATTTTCATTTTGTACCAACAACTAGAAGAAGAGTGATTCGTACATCCACATGAATCACAAGGATGTAATCTCCAACACTTAGCTGCAACATGTCCTGCCTTTCCACAATGACTGCAACAATGCTTTTTAGGAGATAGAGATTTAGGTTTTACAAACATAGAATTACTGGTACTTGCATGTCCAGTATAGCCAAGGCCTTCATTCTTTGCCCTGACATTTAGCATTATAGGAGTTTTAATGCCTTGTTATTGTTTACCTAATCTCTCACCATTGAATCCCATTTTCTTCATAATTTTGGAACCAAATCCTTTGGTGTGCTTTTCAAAACACCCAATTTCATCATCTTCATCAATGCTTTTAACAATATTGCATTTGTTGCTATTGATGAGATTATGGAGCTCTTTAGGAGGTTCAGTTTTTAAGTCACTAGTGTCACAAGAAAAATCTACTATTGAAATGAGATCACCTGTGCTACAACTGATATCTACCATAGAAGGTATGAGGTCGCCTGTATCACAACAAGCATGTGCCACAATGGGCTGAAGGTCACTCGTGTCACAACAAGCATTCACCACAATGGGCTGAAGGTCACTTGTGTCACAACAAACGTTCACCTTTAGGACCTCGCTTTCCTCATTTATTTCCAATTTATGTTGGGCACGGTCAAGTGCAACAAATACCAGGTATATGCCCCTTAGAATGCCAATAGAAACTTGAGCACCATTTTTCTGAAGGTCTATACAAGACTCAGAATCATCGAGGAGAGCTAATAAACCATTTTTTAGTGTGAAGAATGTGCCCTCCTCATAAAAATCCAACCCATCCATCTCTGGTGGAAAGTATGGGTCTTTAACTGATTTAGCAACATCAGTTTTTAGGGCTATCTTTTTCTTTGATCTACCCATTCTTAAGGTGTCGGTCTCTGCCGAAAATGCACCTTTTACAATAAAATTTTGCAAAAATAATTTGACTAAGGTGTCGGTCTCTGCCGAAAATACACCCTTATAAGTCTTCCCCCCTTGTTTGTGCAAAATTATATCTCCCTTTAGTGCAAAAAATTGCAACAATGAAGCCACAAAAGGCTTTTACAAAGCTTGCCTTCTTTTGACAAATGTCAAAAAAATAGCAACAATAAAAATCCCCCTTCTTATTTCAAGAACTCCAAACACAAGAGTGTGCTATTTATGAAGTCTAAAAAGGTTGCTTTGGGATGACTGCTGCGTTCTAGACAATTTTGTCAAATACACTCAAAATTGAGTGTTACAATTTTGCAATAAAGAATTTGGTTCTCTTTCTCAAAGGTGTTTAAAAAATTTTGTTTTGAAAGCAAAAATATAATTTAATGAAAAAATTAATATTAATCAAATATAAAAATTCTTTAAAAAAAGAATAATATTTAACTAATAAGAATTAAATCATTAAAAAATAAAAAAACTTAATAAAAAAAAATACCTTTGGGTCGAGGGGGTTCGAACCCTTGCCCTGCCAATTGGCAGCGTCTTACCACTCGGCCTCCAACCGGTCGAGCTAGCACGCCGATGGAGATATAGGAGGACGAACCCCTATTTGAGAGAGAGGCGCACCCGATCTACCTCCATCGGGCGGTGCTTCCTCCGCCTGGATGCTCCGAGGCGGCTCTTCCTCCAGCGGCGCGGCCTCCGGGCGACGGTAAACAAACAAAAAAATATATATATTTGTCGTTTGTCCTGGTTTTGGCTGCAATGCCTTCAGTAAATCAAGGTAGCAGCATGAAACCATTCAACGAAAATATCATCGCTAACACCATTTGATCTCCGGGCGTCTACGAGGATAATCCTTCACTGATTGTTATGTTGTTGAATCGCCTTCACCTTTAATGTCTGCAACTTCGTCTGTTGTTGCTAACACCATCTGATCTGAAGCTCACGGCGACGGTCAGAGTTGCCTTCTAGTCTCGAGAAAATCACCTCTGTCAGATCTATCAGATCCGTTGCGTCCTTTGCAGATCTGAGCGCCGCTGCTTCAACAAACAAGGTTAACCATAGATGCTTCTGCTGCACAGGTCGGGAGTGATCGGTTGAAAAATCTCCAATATGAGGTACCAATTCGCAGCGTCAAACAATTTTTTTTTTTATTTTAAAAAAACTTGCTTTTTAGTCCCACATGGGACAAGCTGAGGGAAATAGATGTGTTTAAAAAGAAAAACATGCCATTTAGGTCTTGTCTACCTTCGAGTAGACTATACCCGAAAGTATCCCGCGCTTAGGAGCCACGTAGCGTCAGTTTTGTCCCACAAGTCTAAGGTCCACAATCTAGGTTGTCCGCTTAGGGTTACACGTCACGTCTCGCTTGGTTGTCCTCATCCACGTCACAGGCCAATGGTCAGCCACACGGTCACCCAGGTCCAGTCACGGTCGCCCAGGTCCAGTCGACCTCCAGTCAGGGGCCAAATCCAGTCACGTCCAGGGTCACCCAGGTCCAATCGGCCTCCAGTCAAGGGTCAGATCCAGTTGTCCACGTGTCTGTGCAGTTTGCCACGCGTCCGCTGCGCCAGGTCCTGGTAGCTTATGCGTCTCCACAAAGAGTCCAGTCAGCTGCAGGGTGTCATGCTACTGTCCTCCAGTCTACCCGTATGGACCGATCTAGGTCAGATCGGTAGCGTCCTAGGGGTCCGTGCAGTTTGCTGTCAGGGCCAGATCTACCGAGCAACAATCGACTCCACTCGACGAGGCTACGAGAGCCTCGAATATCGTAGCTCTGATACCATGTCAAACTAAATAATTTGATGTATTGATAGAATAGGAATTAAATACAATACTTAGGACTAAATTAGCCCGCAGTTATAGGATCTGGCTAACAGACTAGACCCCGAAATAAACTAGGCTAACAAATGTCGCTAACTACCCTAACAACACAATAATGTAATAATAGCTATGTTTATACGCTAACAAACACAAGTGAAAGCATCAACTTTGCAACCTTCCACTGTGCAAGTACAGATTGAGACAAAAGAATAGGCGAAGGAAAAGCTCAAGTACCCATATTTGACCAAGCGTTAGAGAGTGGAGGCTATCGAGAAGTACCGAAGAAAATATAAGGTTGCTAATGAATAAAAGTAGCCTACTATGCAATAATATAATATTATTGAAGAACTGAAGAGGATTCCCACTAAGGTGAGTCTCTATGATGTGCTATAGTTACCTAGACAAGTAGATCTATTGTAGGAATCATTGAAATTCGTGAAGGATAAGAAGAAAAATCCTGCTTAGATAGTGTTGGCCTAGATGTTGCCCACTTCAACCACTAGGAAAAATAGACCTCCCCCATTCTATTTGTCTCTTAGGATGGAGGGATGGATCATACATAATTGTATGATTGACTCTGGTGCAACAATGACCATCATGCCAAAGGTAGTGTGCGAAGTCATGGGAATGGAGTATACAAGAAGTAGCCCAGGCATCTTGCAACTAGATGGCACTCCTATCAAGATAGTAGGAGTAATAAAGGATATCCCAATTTTTCTACACAACATACCATAGATTATTGTCATACAAGAGGTTGTTGTGGTACACTTGGAACCATACTTCAGTATATGTCTATCTAGAGAATTTACGACCAAATTGGGAGGTTACTTGTCATTGGACTATTCTCACTTGGAGATTCCGTTCAAAGGGAATATAATACAAATTTATAATGAGAAACCCTCCACATATCATATAAAAAATATTGAATATGGAGAAAAAGTTGTAGACTTAGTGAACATGGTGACCAAGGAGCTAGAAGGTACGGACCTAATGGAGGAAACTTTGGATGAACTTCGGTTAGAGGACAAGTTTTCTATGTTTGATTTCAATGCGATGATGGAAACCAATATCAAATGCTATACCATCATTAAACCTAAGGAGAGTAAGACAAAAATGGCTAATGATCTAGGTTTTGCTTCTGACCAATTATGGAAAATGTACTTTGATGGTATCCGATGCAAGAATGGTATCAGAGCTAGAGTAGTATTCATCTCTCCTTCAAGAATCCAAAAAATATATTTGTACCTGCTAACTTGGGGTTGTACGAACAATGCCACTGAGTATGAAGCACTATGCTTGGGCTTGAAGAAAGCAAAAAATCTTGGGATTAAAAAATTATAAATTTTCAATGATTTCGATTTGATTGTCAACTAGGTGACCAGCAAGTGTGTTTCAAAGCAGCACTACCTGAAGGCGTATCATAATAAGGTATGGGACCTTTTTGAATCATTTGATACAATAAATGTTCAAGCAATTTATGAGAATAAAATAAGCATGTGGATCTCCTGGAATCCCTTGGTGCAAACTTCTCTCATATTGAGAGTGTGATGCCAAAGCCTAAGATCATAAGATTGATTTATAGACCCTCAGTCCCTGACAAGAACATATACTGGCATTTTTTTGATAATTATGAACATATCATAAAAATTTTGATTAAAGAAGTTGGTAGTGTGGAGGGAAGAACATTATATGGAGATGAAGCTAAAGGCATGATACAGCTCATAAATAATCATATCCTGAGAGGATTGATTACATTAAAAAGTCTCTTTGATCAAAATGATAGAGCGAAAATGCATCGAATCAAGGTGGATGAAAAGGAATACACTGAGCTAAAGTTGGATCCAGACAAGATAGATTATTCTCTAGGTGAGCTTGGCAAAATCAAAGAGCTATGTCATGAGTCCCTAAAATTTTCACATGGAGCTATCACAATCTGAAAGGATATGACAAATATGTAATCTAGCACACCATCGAGTTGCAGGAAGGTGTGAAGCCTTTTTAGTAAAATTAGAAGCTTGTTAATATAAATATTGAGGTGATCATGAAAGTAGAGCTACTAAAAATGTTGGAGGTAAAAATCATTTACCCTATCAAACACTCGACCTGGCTGGCGAACTTGGTCCCAGTTCAGAAGAAGAATGGAGATATCCACCTATGTGGATTTTTGCAATCTGAATCAAGCATCTTTGAAGTATCACTACCCCGTATCGTATATTGATCATATTCAGCAGAAGTAGAGGCCTGTTAATCCAAATATTAAGGTTCTCATGAAAGCATAACTACTAAAAATGTTGGAGATAAAAATAATTTACCCTATCAAGCACTCAACTTGGGTGGCAAATTTGGTCCCAGTTCGGAAGATGAATGGAGATATCCACCTATGCATGGATTTTTGCAATCTGAATCAAGCATATTTGAAGGATCACTACCCCTACCATAGATTGATCAGATTCTCCATGTTGTCTCTCGACCGCAAATATTTTTACTACTTGATGGTTTCTCCAGCTACAACCAGATCTAGGTAAAGGATGAGGATCAGTAAAGACATCATTTACTACCAAGTGGGGTGCTTTCACCTATCAAAGAATACCTTTCAGTATTTCCAATGCTGATGCCACATTTAAAAGAGCCATGAATGTCACCTTTGATCAGTTGTTGAATCATATTATTGTAATTTATCTTGATGATACGACTATTTTCTCACATTGTAGGGAAGAGCATGTCTCTCATCTTAGACAAGTGTTCGAAAAGTGTCAAGAATTTGATATTTCCATTAACCAGAAGAAATTAATTTTTGCTATCAAGGAAGAAAAACTCTTGGGACATGTGATCTCAAAGGAGGGACTATCCATTAATCCTGTGAGATTTTAAGCTCTTCTAAAACTGCCACTGCCAGCTAACAAAATAGACCTGCAGTCATTTTTTGGCCAAATCAATTTTGTCCAAAAATTCATCGTCAAATTTGCCTAGGTGGTGAAACCGATGACGGAGCTCCTAAAGAAAAATATGGATTTCAAATGGACAAAAAAGATGAGTCAAGTGTTCCAAGAAATTAAAGAAAGGATAGTTAAAGAACATATGTATTGATCAATCCAGATTACTCTAAGGATTTTATTCTTTATATAGTGGGTTAGCAGGAGAGTTATGTCGTTGTGCTTAAACAAAAGCAAGATGATGGAGAGGAAAAACCCATAACTTTTCTAAGCCAAGTTATTCAGCCCCACCAGGAAAAGTATAACTTTATTGAAAAATAGGTGTATGCGGTCATGAAGTCTCTTAAAAAATTCTGGTATTTTGTATCTCAAAGCAAAATGATTGTCTATGTCATTCATCCAGATATCAAGAGTTTTATTATACAAGGAGAGCTTGGTAATAAAAGAGTAGGTTGGGTTTCAAAAATCCAAGAGTATGATGTGGAGATTCAACCAACCAAATTGGTTCACGGTCAGGCACTCTGTCAAAAGTTGTCCAAGAGCACAACTTCTCAATCGCTAGTACCACTACATGATGAAGTTATCGGTGAGAGTAATATTTCCAACCAAGTTGTAGATGATCACGACTGGAAAAAAGACCTTGCTGAGTTCTTCACATTAGGAATATGTCCCTCTCATATCAAGTCCTCATAGAGGATAAGATTTATATTATAGGTGATCAAGTACATCCTGTTACCAAGTGGGTTATTCCACACAAATATAGATGAAGTACTCCTTAGATATGTGAAAGAGTCAGAGAAATAGAAAATATTGGAGGAGGTCCATTCTAGCTTATCCAGTGGATATTATGCAAGAAAGCCCATGGCCTTGAAGATCATCTAGGCTGGATATTTCTAGCCCACCCTTTTTGCAAATACACATAAGGTGAGTCAAAGCTGTGATAATTATCAAAGGTATGTTCGAAGGAGTAAGAAGGCATCCTTGCCTCTACATCCAATCTAGGTAGAAGCTCCATTTCAATAGTGGGGCTTAGATTTTATTGGGGTCATCGATCCTAAATATTATGCTAAGCATAAGTATATTTTAATAGTGATAGACTACTTTACTCGATGTGTGAAGGCCATCCCAACAAAGAAATTAGATCAAACGACAATAATTTCTTTCCTTGAGGGGTTGATTACTCGTTTCGATGTTCCAAACACCATTATGACTGATAACAAGACTCCCTTCACTAGAGCAAATATTATCGAGTTTGCACATAGATATATAATTTATTTGAAAGTATCTTCCAATTATTACCCATAAGGAAATGGCTTATTTGAGTCTACAAACAAGAATCTACTTTGGATATTGAAAAGAACACTTGGGAACAATATGAGAAGTTCGCACCTGCTTCTAGACCAAGCTCTGTGGGCAGATCACATATCAGTAAAGAAGTAATATTTTTACCTAATTATTTCCTTGATCTCTGAATAATCTTCACCCAAGCTTTACCCTTAAGGCCAAAATCATAAGTCCACAATTGTATAAACCTACTCCTCTAATATTATTTCCTTTACAAAACATATCCTATTAATGATAAAAAAAAAACCTACTTTTTTCTTGCTTCCCTTCCAAAGAAATTCTTTTTGAATTTTATCAATTTATGATGTTATACCTATTGGCAATCTTGAAAGTGACAAATAGAGATGGATTAGAATGTAGTCTTTATGAGTTGTAGCCTTCTTTCCATGGTTAAGAACTTACCTTTCCAACCTTCCAAATAAGCTTTCATTATATCCAAACAAGGGACCTAAAGCTCATTTTGATATACATTATGAGACAAAGGAATACCAAAGTAGGTTTGTTATTTTTTTTTAAACCATAAAATATCCATGATAATTCATTGTAAATCTAGGGTAATGTTAATAAAAAATCTTTGATTTTGTAGTATTAATCAAGTGTTTAGCAAACTTCTTATAGCATGATACTATTAATTTAAACTCCATGGCCTCACTAACAAAAGGATCAACCAAAACAAAATTATTATCAACAAATTGGAGATGAGATTCAAAGGGATCATTTTTTGTAACCTGAACACCCTTGATTTTTCCATCCATTTTTGCTTTGAGAGAGATATTCCTAATGCCTACACAAGAATAATGAATAGATAAGGATATAGTGGATCACCTTGGAAAAATGCACAAGATGAGTTAAAGTAACTTGTAGGAGAACCATTGATCAAAATAGAATACTTTGTGGTGCTATAACAACATTTACTCCATTCAAATCAACTTTAGTCAACACCAAACCTTTTTGAAAATATCATGTAGAAAATAACAAAAAAAATCTATATATGCTTTGTTCTAATCCAATTTCATAAGCATACCTATTTTTTCATGGAATGAAGAGAATGCATGGCCTCTTATACAATGATCATGCCATCAAGATTATTTTTACCATAAATAAAACCACCTTGGTCCTATGAGATAACATAATATAGAATACCTTTTAACCTATTTGCCATAATTTTTGAAATAATTTGATAGATCATAGTACAAAGGTTTATTGGAAAAAAAATATCATAATATTTTGTTTCACCTTTTTGGGGAAACAACCTAATACAATTGGCATTGATATCACTTATTATAGAACTCATTTTTCAAGCATCTTCAACCATAACTAACATATCAATCTTCAATAAATCCAACAAAAAAAGAAAATTGTATAGAATCCATTAGGGCCAAGTGCCTTGTTAGGATGAAAAGAGAAAACAACTTTATGTAGCTCCTCCATACATATATTCTTCATCAAGATTTCATTTTTTCCTTGTGTGATAATTGATGGAATATTTTGTAAACGCTTATCATGTGCCTCCTTATTTTACCCAATAACTACCAAAATATTTTTAAAATAATTAATTGATTCCTTATGTCTTCTTCTTCCTCAAATGTTTCTTCTATTTTTAGTTTGAATAATTTTGATGTGATAAAAAGAATAAATTTTTTTTTTGTAGCATGAATTGTTTTTGCACTTCTCTCTCCTTCCTTGAGCAATTTATCCCTAATTTTTTGAACCAATTTGATTTTGTTATCAATATATTATTAATAACCAGGAAGTAATTATTTTTTCACAAAGGAATCATAATCCATTCCATTAGTTTCTAATATTTCTTGTAAATTTTTGATCTCAATTTTATCACAAAGCTCAATTTGAGAATTAGTGTCTTAGAGCAACATAGATTGAAATCAAAATGGATTTGGATGATTGTTATTGGGTTAAGTACAAGTCAAAAGAATAGGTTTGTGATCTAATCTTGTTTGTAATATTTTATTTGAAGATATTGTGTAATTTATTTGCAACCATGTTTTTTTTTTTTAAATCCTCTATCCAATTTTCTTTTTTTTTGATCAAAAGAGGGTTAAAATTTTTATTGAAATTAGAAAAACATACAAGATTCAAGAATCAAACTACAACAAAACTACCTCATATAGGTATATCAGATTTCAATAAACTAGTAAGAGTTTGAGAGTATGATCAAGGAAGTTGATGCCACTCCCTAACACTCTAACCTTATTGAAATTCAGAGGCCCATTTAGCCAAACATTCAGCAACACCATTCCACTCCCTTGGAATATGAGTAAAATCGATAAACTCCATATGACAATGAAAACGAAGAATCTGCCTAACCACCCCTGCCAACCTCCAATTAACATTGGTAATATTATAAGTATTCAATAAATTAACGATAATTTGAGAATCTGATTCACAAATTATCCTGTGCCAACCCAAAGCATATCCTTGCTCCAATGCATAAATAATAGCAAGGGCTTCCATATAATTATTGGTATACCTTCCTTTAAAACATGAGAAAAAGAAATATACCACACCACTGCAATCACGTCCCACTCCACCAATACCAACATTTCTAGGATTACATCTTGAAGACCCATCAATATTAATCTTAAGAACCCCCCTAGGAGGGGGCTACCATCTGCCATCTCTCTGCACTCTGTTATTGAATCCCCTCATGCTAAAAGAAATAGCAGCACATGGATCAGACACTGTCAAACCCAAACCATGCATAATATGTACCTCCACTATGTTCATAGGAATATTAATATGACATTTAGTAGACACAGTTTCTTGGGTCATTCTCAAAATTCTTTGCCAAACTTGAAAAATAGAGAGATTTCTCCCTTGAAAAATTCTCTGATTCCTTTCAAGCCATATTTTCCAGAAGATACAGGAGGGACCAATATGCAAAGCAACTTGTAAAAAGAAGACCTTAGCTAGAGGCCTTCCCAAACTCCTCCAAAAATCCAAAAGAGAAGAAGAATGAACACAAGACTATTTCCACACACCCCACCACAAATGCCAAAGCTGATGCACAAAACCACATTGAAGAAGCACATGACCAACAAATTCCTCACTATTATCACATAGGAAACAAAATTAATGGCCATGAAAACCTCTCTTCTGAAGGTTATCCCAAGTGAGACATCGATTACGAGTGGCAACCCACAAGTAAAAATTTCACTTAGGCCACACAAATTTATTCCAAACTTGCTTCCACCAAGGAAAATTCCTCAGTACCATAACGTTGGCGATCCAATTCATGATATCTGGAGGCAACTAAGAAAATACCTCTATTGTCCTGACCCCAAGCCAACACATCATCATCTTGTGAAGAAGAGCATTCTCTAGAATCTAGAATGCGTGACAACTCCTCTCTATCCTCCATAGAGACTCCAATAGGCCATTCACTGGGATATCTCCATTGGAACATTTCCATCTGACCAATTCTCTTAACAACTTTAAAATCCATCACTCTAGACCAACCAACAACCAAAAAATATTGAGAAAGACCAAGAAGATGAGGATACTTAGATAAAAGAGTAGGAAAACCATCCCAAGAATCATGCCAAAAAAGAACCTTAGAGCCTTTATGAAAAATCCAAAACAATCCTTGTTTGATAATAGAATCTCCCCTCTTCAGAGTGTTCCAAAAAAAATAACCTTTCCCAATCAAGCTATAATGAGGAAGCTCATCACCTTCCACCCCATAGAGATATTTATAAGAAATAATTTTAGCCCAAGTTTGGTCATGATTAGTACACCAACGCCAATAAAGTTTGGCAGCCAGAGCTTACCCAGAAAGAGAACTCAGGTGAAGACCTAAACCGTCCTCTTGTTTAGGTCTACAAAGAGACTCCCATTTCACCAAACTCCATGAATAAAACTTACCGAAGCAACCTAAATTAAAAACTTGTACATAGGTGAAGAACACAAGCTTATACTGAGAGGGGGGGGGGGTGAACAGTATAAGACCACCTTTTACTTTTCCTTTCAAACAACTTTCAATTCAATAAAATACAGTATAAAGATAGCAGTAACAACAACAGTAATCAAAAAAATGCACAAAACACCAACCACAAAGTGACACAACAATTTACGTGGTTCACCCAAGGTGGGCTACTCCACGGATAAAAATTTCCTCTAAAAGTTATATCAAAGTCCTCTAGGAATCCTTCCCGATTACAATGTTTATGAGCCTCGGCTCAAAGGAGATACCTTCCCCTAATTCTACTTTGATGGTGATCCTCTAGAAGACCTCTATCTCCTATGCCCTTAGCAAGTGGAACTCTATCCACAGAAGACACCTGTCTTCCCTGCTCCGGCTGGAGATCTCTCGTCCTCAACTCGTCACCGCAAAGCTGGTCCTCTTATCTGCACCAAACACAGTCCTTCGGTCTGGCACAATTGTCCTCTTCCTCTGTTCTTTTTTGCACTTGGTTGAAAGCAACTTTTCACTGTCTGCGCAACTACAGCAGCACAGTCTTCTCAAAATACAACAACACTATCTTCTCAACTTCTGTGCAAACACAGTAGTGCAATCTTTGCAAAATGCTGCAGCACTATCCTTGCAACTTCTACGTAAACACAGTAGCGCAGTCATCACAAAATACAGTAGCACTTCGGCTATCGAACTCCTCACTTCTGCGCACTATCTCCGAATGTCACAATACCAACAGCTTCTGCTCCTTTGCACATCCATCGTAGCACAGTCTTCGCATACTCTGCTTTCTTTACATAGCCTATGTAAATACTGTAGCACTCAATCGCACAACAACTTATGTGCCTATGTGCAACCACAACATCACCCTCTTCGCACAGTCTGCTTCTCCTCGATCGAAATTCTTCCCACACTTTGCTTCTGCAAAAATCGCACTTCGAACGCACACTTCAATCGATTCGATATGACTGCTCTTTGCGCACAGCAGACTTCTCTTGCACAAAATCAACACTCACATTCGATACTTGAAACTCAAAAATAGTCCTCATTTTATAGCAATAATTCATGATTAAATTCTTGATCTTAGTCGGTTGTATATCCCTAAAACAATCGTCGGCTGCACAACCCCACACTTCGTCGGCTCAAGGTTAACTCCGTCGGCTTCAACCGCCTCTGTTGTTCTGTAGATTTTCTAGCGCAAAACTTCAACATGTCGTGATATTGCTATGCCTTTGCCTGTCGTACACCTTGTATTACTTACTGTCATGAAATCACGACACTGCAGTCTGCCTTACACCTTGCTTTAGCCTATTGTCACGAAATCGCGACACTCCCTGACTTTGCTGACGTCATCATGTCTTCTGTCATGAAATCACGACACTGTAGTCTTCATGACCTTCCTCTCCACTTTTGTCATGAAAACGTGACACTCCTTCCTTTTGCTGATGTCATCATCATTCTTGTCATGAAATCACGACGCTTTAGTCTGCAAGGCCTTCTTCTCTGCTCTTGTTGCAAAATCATGACACATTTTCTTTTGCTAACATCATCAACAACTCTGTCATGAAATCATGACATCATCTCCAACTGCAAGCTGCTATCTCAACCTGTCACGAAATCACGACGTTTTTGGCTTTCGTATGCTTTCTTCACTGCCTGTCGCGAAATCGTGATAGCTTACACTGCGGACTCTTTCTTCTGCACCATGTCACGAAATCGTGACATTTTTCCATCCGTACAGTCTCCTTTGCAGAATGTCGCAAAATCATGACACTTTTCTTTCTCTGCCTTCCTACACCGTCCGAGTCGTGAAAATGCGACATGTCACGAAATCGTGATAGTTTTGCCTGCTTTGCCTCTACCTTCCAGCATGTCGCAAAATCGTGACAGATTTGCCCAAAATTTCTCTCTCCTGGAACATGTCACGAAATCATGACAGTTTTTCCAGATTTGCTTCTGCCTTCCGACATGTCGCAAAATCGCGACAGTTTTGCCAGCGCTTTCTCTCTCCTAAAACATGTCGCGAAATCGCGACAGTTTTTCCAGCCGCCTGCATACTTTTTCTAACTTATCTTTTTATTGATCTTTTGCAACTCGGGCTACCCCCGATCTTCTTGGAAACTCATTGTCCATCTGAAACTTTCACCAATACACATTCTTTGACATCAAACCATATTGCTTCAAGACCTTCTTGACATCAATGACAACATCTACACTTAGAGCAAGTGCAATGTACCCAAGGTACCCAAAATTGCCAACAATCTCCCCCTTTGTCATTGATGGCAACCCTTAACTTAAAACATATCTTCAAGAGCCAAAACTGAACCAACTGAGAATTTGCAATGAAGTTTTTCCTCCCCCTGACTTGAAGCTCTCTTCTTCACTATGAAGCTCTCCCCCTTACTCATATCTCTCCCTCTTACTCAAATCTCTCCCCCTTTGTCATCAATGGAAAAGGGTCACCTTTGGGGCTTGGGACTAAGAATGAGTCTCTTAGCTTAGGCCCTCCCTCACCTTCTATTAAGGTGATTTAAAAAAGGGTTGGGAGTGAAACTCCCATTAGACACTCATCATCATTAATATCTACAATTTCTTTGTCGGACCTTCTCTTGAATTATTTTTCCACATTGCTGTTCTTGTTACTCGTTTTGATCCTCGGACTCGTTCATACTGTTGTTCCTGTTCCTTTCATCATTCTTATTTTTCTCCATACCTTGATCCTTGAACCTATTCATATCACTTTTCCTATTTCTGTTGTCATTTCTGTTCTTATCCATGCTTTGATCCTTGGATTGGTTCATACTACTATTTTTGTTGCTATAACTCGGAATATCAACTCTACATAGTCTAGCTGTGTGACCTGCATTGTTGCACTTATAACAGATAACATTGTTATTTCTGTTTGGCATACTCGTTATTTGAATCCGCCTGTTATGACTAACCTGGCTTCTCGTTATTTGCTTTGCAAAAAGTTGCCTTGTGCCCGAACTGTTGACAAGAGTAGCAATACCCTTGAAAGAAATTACGGCCCCTGAACCTGTCATTTACTCTCTTCACTTGAGTCATGTAATGAACAGCCATGTGACCAAACCTGTGACATGCAAAACATCTGCCGTGAAATTTTCTTTTATTCGACTTCATGGGTCCCGAAAACTTCTTCTTAATATGAATATCGTTTTTTATTTCTGCGTATCTATCACTTACAGATTTATGAACTGAAGTACTTTCTACATAAGAACTCTCTTCCTGTTGAAATTTCTTGCTAGATTCCCCAACCTGTTTCTTGTGCGGCTCAAAAAAACCGAGACCTATTTTATCTGTTGGTTTTCTTTGTCTTTTGATGAGAAATTTAACCTTCTTGGAGCTATCCTGAAATCTATAGAGCTTATCCTTGTACTCTTTATTTTCTTCTTTCAAAGAAGCCATTTCCTGTTCAAACCCACTATACTCCAGAATTTTAGAATCTAACTCATTCTTGAGTTCTTGTGACTTAGCCATAGAGACTTCAAGATTTTCTATAAGTTCATCTCTCTCCATACAACATTCATCTAATTTAATCTTGAGTCTTTCATTCTTCTTTCTTTCCTTTTTCAAAACACTAAGAGCATTATTGAGTTCACATTCAAGATCCTCTATTTGATGGCACTTTGAATTATCACGGCCTTTTTCAGATTTCTTATCACTAGAGGTGCTACCTTTTTCAAAAACCATACATGCATATTCATTGTAGTTTTCTGAAGCATCCTCATACATACTAGCAACCAAATCATTATTTTTGCAATCATCCTCAAGGTGCCCAAAATTTCCACATCTAAAACATTTCATGATAATGAATTTATGTTTCGGTTCTTCCTCTTTTTCTGAAATGAACAACATCTCATTTTCATCATCACTAGAAGAACTTTCACTATCACTGCTAGAACACTTGCTTTGTCTAAGTAGAAGCTCTTCTTATTCTTTTGAGAATGCCTCTTTCTATGATTGTTGTACTCATATTTGCTTTTCTTGTGATTACTGTATTCATCTTTGCTCTTTTTGTAATACCTGTACTTTTTAGAATCCTTGCTCTTAACATCCTGTATATCTTCATCACTTTAATTTTTGGAAACAGTACAATCAGTAGCATAATGACCAAATTTCCCACAATTGAAACATCTTATATTTTTCTTGCTTTTGTGCTTTCTGGAAATCTTGCCTTTCTTGCTGTAATATGCCTCTTCCTCACTAGAAGACTCATCACTTTCTTGAATCTGTTTGCCCTTTGATTTATTGGTAGCTTTGAAAGCTGCCTCTTTCTTTACATCAACTTTCACTTGAGTTCTTAGCTCAAATGCTGCAAGAATACTATGGAGCTCATCCTTTTTCAATTTATCTAAATCTTTAGCTTCATCAATAGCAAAAATCTTTTCACTAAATCTATTAGGAAGAGATCTTAAAATCTTATCACACACATCATTTTTAGCAAGTTCAAGACCTAAGTCTTTCATAGAATTAACAACTTCATCCATACGGAGCATGTAGTCACTAATATTTTCATCATCATTCATCTTGAGTTGTTCAAACATACCTTTAAAATGTCTCAATTTTGCCTTTCGGACATTTGCATCACCTGTATGAACAACCTACAACTGTTTCCACATTTCACTAGCTATCTTGTAGTGAATAACTTTGGTAAGATCAGCCGTCTGTAAACCCTTCAGGATTGCATTCATGGATTTTGAGTTGCTGTGATGTAGGAGCCTGTCTTCTTTAGTATAAGGACCATGTGCAGGAATGGTGTACCCATATTCAACAACTTCCCATACCTCATTACCAAGAGCCATTATATAGACTTTCATTCTTGCACTCCACAGGCCAAAATCTGATCCATCAAGAATAGGTGTTGCATTGCCACTTGAGTAGTCCATTGTGTTCTTTGCAAACTTTTCCTTCAAGCTATTAAACTTTTCGAAGGCACTGGCTCTGATACCAATTGAAGAACACAAGCTTATACTGAGAGGGGGGGGTGAACAGTATAAGACCACTTTTTACTTGTCCTTTCAAATAACTTTCAATTCAATAAAATACAGTATAAAGATAGCAGTAACAACAGCAGTAATCAAAACAATGCACAAAACACAAACCACAAAGTGACACAACAATTTACGTGGTTCACCCAAGGTGGGCTACTCCATAGATAAAACTTTCCTCTAAAAGTTATATCAAAGTCCTCTGGGAATCCTTCCCGATTACAATGTTTATGAGCCTCGGCTCAAAGGAGATACCTTCCCCTAATTCTGCTTTGCTGGTGATCCTCTAGAAGACCTCTATCTCCTCTACCCTTAGCAAGTGGAACTCTATCCACAAAAGACACCTGTCTTCCCTGATCTGGCTGGAGATCTTTGTCCTCAACTCTGTCACTACAAAGCTGGTCCTCTTATCTGCACCAAACACAGTCCTTCGGTCTGGCACAATTGTCCTCTTCCTCTGTTATTTTCTACACTTGGTCGAAAGCAACTTTTCACTGTCTGCGCAACTACAGCAGCACAGTCTTCTTAAAATACAGCAACACTATCTTCTCAACTTCTGTGCAAACACAGTAGTGCAATATTTGCAAAATGCTGTAGCACTATCCTTGCAACTTATGCGTAAACACAGTAGCGTAGTCCTTGAAAAATACAGCAGCAATTCGGCTATCGAACTACTCACTTCTGTGCACTGTCTTCGAATGTCACAATACCAATAGCTTCTGCTCCTTTGCACATCCACCGCAACATAGTATTCACATACTCTACTTTCTTTACACAGCCTATGTAAATACTGCAACACTCGATCGCACAACAACTTATGCGCCTATGTGCAACCACAACAACACCCTCTTCACACAGTCTGCTTCTCCTCGATCGAACTTCTTCCCACACTCTACTTCTACAAAAATTGCACTTCGAACGCACACTTCGATCGATTCGATATGACTGCTCTTTGCGCATAGCAGAATTCTCTTGCACAAACTCAACACTCACATTCAATACTTGAAACTCAAAAATAGTCCTCCTTTTATAGCAATAATTCATGATTAAATTCTTGATCTTAGTCGGCTGTATATCCCTAAAACAATCGTCGACTGCACAACCCCACACTTCGTTGGCTCAAGGTTAACTCCGTCCGCTTCAACCGCCTCTGCTGTTCTGTAGCTTTTCTAGCGTGAAACTTCAACATGTCACGAAATCACGACAGTTTTGCCAGCTTTGCTTCTGCCTTCCGGCATGTCACAAAATCGCGACAGTTTTGCCAGCGCTTTCTCTCTCCTGAAACATGTCGCGAAATCGTGAAAGTTTTTCCAGCCGCCTGCATACTTTTTCTAACTTATCTTTTTCTTGATCTTTTGCAACTAGGCTACCCTGATCTTCTTGGAAACTCACTGTCCATCTGAAACTTTCACCAATACACATTCTTTGACATCAAACCATATTGCTTCAAGACCTTCTTGACATCAATGACAACATCTACACTTAGAGCAAGTGCAATGTACCCAAGGTACCCAAAATTGCCAACAATAGGTAATGCTTGAACCACAGATTTGAGGAGAAAGACCCGGCCAAAAAAAGACAACCATATGTAAATCCAATGACTAACTTGAGTACAAAATTTCTCTAAAATATTGGACCAAACACTCCTAGGTAGAGAACCAACAGAGATAGGAATACCCAAGTACTTAAAGGAAGAACTCCAACCTAAAATATGAGAATATGAACCATTCTGGCCTGAATACGGGGATTAGTATTAAAGAAAAATATGGAAGATTTAGCATCATTAATATTCTGCCTAGAAGTAGCCAAGTAAATATCCAAAATTCTTCTAAAATCAGTTGCCTCCATAATAGAAGCAAAACCCATCAGAGTAGTATCGTCAATAAACTGCAAATGAGAATAAGCAGGCAAATTGCTACCCCACCTCCAATAATGAAGCAGACCCTGATTCACGTGAGTTTTTAACAACCTAGCCAAATGCTAAGGCATAATGATGAACAAGTATAGAGACAAGGGATCACCTTGACGCAAACCTCGTGAAGCATTAAACAAAGAAGAATGATCTCCATTAATAAAAAAAAAATATGGAGTTGTAATACAACTCATAACCCAATTAATCCACATAGGATCAAACCCAAACGCTGTAAGAATTTTATGAAGAAATGACCATCGAACCTTGTCATAAACCTTGGCCATGTCAAGTTTCATAAACATAGATTTTTCCTTTGACATACCCATTGAATGAATGGTCTCAACATTTATAACAACATCAAGAATGTGACAACCTAACACAAAGCCTCCTTGCTCATCAGAAATAACCATTCCCAACCAAGGTTTTAGCATCTCAATAATAAAATTAGTAATTATTTTATAAACAACATTACACATAGCTATTTGTCGAAACATATCAAAATAATTTTCTCCCTCCCATTTAGGAATAAGAGCCAAGAAGGTAGAATTCAAAGCCTTCAACATCTGTTTATTGTTCAAGGACTCCTGCAAAATCCTTAACAAATCAAATTTGATGGTTTCCCAAAACTCCTGAAATAATTCAACTGGAAAACCATATCACCCCGGATCTTTTATTTTTTCATATGAAAAACAATACCTTCTAGCTCTGTAAGATAAATAGGCCTTAAAAGATCAACATTTATCTCATCAGAAATAACTAAAGGTATACATCCCAAAATAACATTCTCATCAACATCCACCCTAGAAAAATCCTCAGTATAAAGTGAGGAAAAGAAGGTAACTGCCTCCTGTAAAATATCATGGGTAGTTTTCAAATGAACTCCTCAAGAAGAGACAGAGGAAGAAATAATATTAACATGCCTTCTAGCTTTAACAGATTTAAAGAAAAAAGCAATATTCCTATCTCCTTCTTGCAACCAATCCAAATGAGCTTTTTGCTTCCAATAAATTTACTCACGAAGTTCCCATTATGCCAAGTCCTTCAAAGAATTTGATTCCTCTTGAAGATTCTATTTAGAAAGTCCCTGATCCTTGATTTATCTAGTAATAGAATCAAGCCGGTCTTGAGCCATAGCTTTAGCATGAAAAATATTACCAAAAAATTACCTATTCCACTTTTTAAGACACTATTTCACAAATTGAAGCCTCTTAGCAAAATCACGGTTATTAATAATATATTGATAACAAATATTTTTTAGAGATCTTATTCATATCTCATATATTCCATGATATAATTTCTTAATAACCCTTTGAGCTTTTTTTCTTCTCTTTGTTCATGCTTTGTGATGGCTATTTCGTTAGATTATATCACAGGAACTTTCACTTTATTTTATTTGGTAAAAAAGGGGAATATATTAAGAGAAACTTAGAAATATATTACAAATTTAATAGGATCCTACCCTTAGACTACCAGCCAAATTGCAATCCAACTATAACTACAATATTTGAATTCTTTTGCCTACCCAAAAAACCATACATCCTTCAACAGATTCATTATGAGTACTTCCAATCTTGTTGGGCATGTTATGGACCAAAGATAGCAGGAGGACAAGGCTAAATATCAGATTAATAAATTTTGAGACCCTTCCTCACTAATGTGTAAAACCTAAAAATATACTGCAACAATTGAGAGATAAAATAGGGAGGAACCTCCTTTGCAAAAATCATTATCCTCCATAGACCAATCCTGGTGAATTCAAGGAAGACTATTGAGATGGGGTCCTCTAACAAACTCTACCATAGGTCAATTTATTAAGGATCAAATATGAATCACAAATATTAAAGCATTCAATTCAATGGCCAATATTAATAAATCTCATTCATAGAATAACAACAATATTTCTCAATAATCAAACTCATAATATTATTCATAAATCATCAAATATACAATAATTCTCAATCAACTTTGATACAATGAATGGATTTTTATCTTCATTTATAAACTTACAAGTTGACTCTTTAATACTAAGCTATTACTCTTCTCAAACATCTAGGAGATGCATCCTTTCCTATTCCTCACATATGACAAAATTCTCATGATTCCTCAGTTCACATATTTCCACATATGATGTGATCCATCAATTGTATATTTGATACCTAGATCTTATTAATATTGAATTTCTTATGTGATGCTTTGCACTCTCATAAATCACACCTCATACCTTGCACACTTTATTACATAACACTTAGACACTTCTCACACATTGACACATACATTAGAGAAATATAACTCACACTCCCTAATCTAATATTTACAAATGTACCATATACTACCAAATAATGTAGTTTTTATAACACCTCTTTGTCTTAAATTATTTGGTGTGAATACATTTAATATTAAATCTCTATTATAGTCTTCATCCTTCGGCTATCATTCTTGCAATGTTTAAAGTTTTGGAATTAATTCATTAACTTGTTCCCTACAGTAAGATTGTAACATATCCATGATCCTGTTCCAATCTAATTTTTTGATCCATCCATAATGTACTTCCAATTTATTTTTGTGATCTATTTTTCATTTGGTTCTTTCACAAATTTTGCAATTCTTAAATGATTTTGATTTTAATTTTTACCCTTAATCCGTTTCTACTGATCTATTTTCAACTATTTTTATTTCATCATTAGAAACATCAATTCCTTTAGGATTTTTTGAATGATTTTTAATTTCATCCTTTTCACAACCATCTTCAATTTTATCTTCATCTTTAGCGTCTATAATCCTCATTGTAAGAACTCTAATTTCATCTTCTTCTTTAGATTCTATCTCTTGAAACTCTTGAATTTATTGAACTAAATTTCATTTTTGATAATCTTCTTTTAATTGTTGATGTTTCACATGTTGATACTGAGGCTAACATTATCTTGGTTGAAATATTTAAAAAAGATTTATTCATTTTATTTCTTTTATTCGTAGAATTATATCTACAAATACTTGTAGTATGACCCTTTTTATTACAAATGTGACAATATATCTATTTCCATTTAGGTTGAGATTGTGATGATGTTGTGATATTACTTGATACATTTCTCCTTGATATTGAAGAATTATTAATCATCTCAAGTTTGATTAAATTCTTCACATCATACTCTTGAATAACATTAACTAACTCATCAAAGCTTATGGTTTTATTTAGCACTCAAAGTGAAGTGACTAAAATTTTGAAAGTCTCTAGGAGTGCTCTTAATTTAACTTGAATGAGTACCTTGTCTTCTATTTTATCTCCTAAACTTAGTAACTTATCTTTTAATTCCACTATTATTTGAAGAAAGAGTTCTATAATTTATCCACTATTAACCTTTAATGAATATAATTGTGATTATAAATGCAAGATAGTTGCCTATTTTTTTCCTTAAAATATTCTGTATAATTTTTCCCAAGCAACTTTTGAACTATCTGCTTCACTTATATATTGCTAAATTTCATCAATTATCCCAAATTTGATTAGCATAAGGTCTTTTGTATCACTTTCTATAATGTTTTGTTTTCCTATTTCATATTCGAGCATGTTTTTTGTTCTATTCATTATATCTAAAATATTATCACAAATGAAAAAATATTTAATTTTATTTTTCAATAATGTAATGTTTGGTCATTTCAAAAATTATGATCCAGAAAGGAAAATTTTATTATTTGCCATAATGGAACTCATTCAATAATATCTTTCATAAATTTTTTAAACTTCAAATTTTGGTTCTCCTTTTATCCCCCAAATTCAATTTTTTTAATCTCTATTTATATCTCCCAAACATTAAAATTCAATTCCTTAGATTCCTTAATCAATCAACCAATTCTTATCTCTCCAATTTAATTCTTTTCTTCAATTACTCCTTCAAATTTTAATTTCACCTTCACTCCAATTAATTCCAACTTCAAATCAAACTTCAATGCAAATTTTAAATTCTTTGTTTCCTTATATCTCCCTTGCATTAATTCATTCCCTCAATTAAATTATTTGATCAAATATTTCAAACAATTTATGTCCCTTATATACCTTTAATATCCAATTAATTTTAGAAAAACTTATAACTCCTAAATAAATCAAGTGCGCATAAATCATTCTAATATAGCCTTTGAAGAAATTAATAAGTCAAAGATTTACCTTTTGCTTTACCACATTTCACATCACTTTGAAATTAGGGCATTAAACTTGCTACATTCTATGGCATTGATAACAATTGGTAAATATGGTAACTCAAATATTCCATGTTTGGATTTCAAATTTTGTCCAACCTTTGGTCAGAGATCTCTCCTTACTCACCACTTTGTATACTTCTTAGATTCACGGTTAGCAACTTGGCTTATCTGTAGGCTCTCAACTAACATATTTGCTTCTTTGTAGGATATTTACTTGGCTTTCTTTACAAGATATCAAGTCATTTATCAACTTTTATGTAGACTCTTGAATCAAATTTATCTCTTCAAGCTCTTAGCTTGACTTTATCCCCTTAAGCTCTCAATTCAATTTTATCTCTTCAATCTCTTGGCTCAACTTTATCTCTTCAAGCTCTGGGCTCACCTTTATCTCTTCAAGCTCTTGGATTAGGTTTGCATTAATTTAGAAGGTTACTTGAGTACCACCCTTCTATTCTAGAGGATATAGAATGTGTTGAAATCACCCATAAGAATGCATAGATCACTATTATTAATCATTATTGTGTTTGACAAAAATATGCTAAGGTACTTCCAACATATTTTATGAGGTGTAACTATAGTTGGAGCACATACATTTATAGCCCACATTTGATGTTTTCCTCTTTCTTGTAAAATAGTCCAACAACCCAATTACTTTTTTCTTCTATCAATTTCCCATCCCATTTTTGTTTATCTAGTATTGTTGAAATATCACTTGAGGCTTTTGTAGAAGAAACTACTAGATAGTCACCCATATTTCATATTTTATAAAAGTCATCCTTATGTTCCTCATAGCTGAATTTTATTTCTTGTATTAAAAGAATTCAAACAACTAGTTAATTTCTCAATAACTCTTTTTTAGGGGTCTAATTCATACCCCTAATATTCTATGATATAATTTTCATCATCATCACTTTTTATTTTTATTATTGGGCTTCTTTTTAACACATGATATTTTGATTTGGATTTCCAAATCAATATCCCTTTGATGTTATTTTTCTCAATGTTCATGCTTTTATGACCTTTCTCTCCTTTATACATTACCACCAACACTCTCATCTTCATAAATTTATTCTATTTTTATACATTGTTCATTATGAGACTTATATTCTAAAAATTCATATTGCCCTAAATAATTTAAAATACAAGGAGTAAACATATAAACACTTTCTTCTTTATGTTTCTCCAAAGACCCTAAAGTGCATGGATGATCCTCCTAAGTGATTACTTTATTATGTTGCCCTAGAAATCCTAAATTATCTTCGGTATCCTCCATATGATTATTTTTTGTGCTACTCTTGAAATTCTAGATTAACCTTCATCTCATTTTTTGTAAAATTTTCCTTCTCATCTTCCTTTGCTTTAAAATTTGCCTCCCATTATTCTTTTAAACCATTAAATTCTTATGTATTTGAATATTTGTATTGTACTTCCTCATACCTTGAGTTATTTTTTTGAGTGAACTATAATTGACTTTGCCATTTGATAATGTTAAGGGATTTTATTGTCACTTTATTAGGAGTGGAAAATCCTTGATTTCACCCAAATTATCTTAGATATGTTGTTCTTTTTCATATTGAAGTTTACCTCATGCCTATTATTTTTTGTCTCTATTTTAATAATTTTCACTTTGCAATCTCTTAACATGTGTCTAGTTTCATGAGATTTGCAAAATTGGAATGCAATGTTTTCATAATTCTCTTATTAATTCTATTCTCCTAATTTTTATTTAATCATAATGGAATAATGATTAAATGTGTTGAAATATCCATGGTAACACACATTTGAGTGTATACAACATACCTTCTCTCCTTAGTTAGTAGTTGGTCAATCCTAGATGAACTTGCCTAGAGTAGTGCCAATATTATTAAAAATCTCCTTATTTATCAGTTAATAAGGAATTCTAAAAGATTGAGTCTAAGAAGCTTAATCCACATTGAAAGCCCTTTAATAGTGAGACGATTATCATTTCTCAACCTTAAAGCTTGTAATCAAATGCTACCAAAGAATTTAGTTGAGAAACCACCTTCTCCTATGATGGATTGTTTTTCAAGAGCTATAGATTCCAACCAATACCAACCATCAAACCTAGTAGCCCTAAATAAAATTGTATCCAATGTGAGAAATCAAGGGGATAAAGTTGAATGTCCACATATTACAACCACCTTAGATATCATAAATGAGGATGGTGATGATCAAGTTGATCAAAGTATAGAGGTTGGCTTAGGGTCACTTTTTACAAAGGAGGATTGGGATAAATTTAGAAGGTTGAATACAATAATGGATTCCACGAAAGAAACCCTTGACCCACCAATAGATGAATTCGAGGAAGATCAATTTTTCAAAATTGAGGAGGATGAATCTGAGGAAGATGAATTATTTGAAGTTGAAGAGGGTGAACCAATAGTTGAATCTAAAGATTATACAGAAGCCTTTATAGAATTTGATAATTATGATGATGTTTGGGGAAAACATGAGGAATGTGTTCTTTTTGCGTATTCTAATACATTTTTTTTTCATCTCATAGGCATGATTCTAAAGGTGCTATCTTACATAAAGAGCCTACAATTCCTGCTCAATTAGAGAATCATATGCCTTTGGAAAACACGATAGAATTTCTTCCCATGAGTCTAGAAGATGATTATTATAATGGTTCGGGAAGATATGAGGACTTATTTGTTTCTCAATTTCCTACTAATGAAGGTTTCGTTTCATTTGATATGTAGGATTCTGAAATTGCTACATCACATGAAGTGTTACAAGATGTCGATTATGAATCCCATGAAGAAGAATCAAATATCACAATAGCTCATCGAGTGTTGGTAAATGAAAATTTACAAGAGGTAGAATCTAACCTTTTGTGTCCAAACACCCAAACTTCAAGTGAAAATTTGTATAATCATTTATCGATTTGAAATGCTATTTATGATGAAATTCCACTAGAAGTGAATGAAAAAATAGAATGGATTTATGCTCACGCCACTAATGAGATTGCTTTATTAAATGAAAGAGAAGTAGACATGCGTGTATTGTTAAATCAGGCGCATCAACAACTAACAATTAAATCTAGGATTCAAAGCTATAATGATTCTCATTTAATAGATGCCCTAGATACCTGTAAATTGTTACGTGAGTATGATTGGCTTAGAGACATGGATGATGATGTTGCTTTAAAATTTTTAGAAATAGCCTTTCATTTGAAAGAAATCATAAATGCTTGTGAAAATGAATCTAATATTGAAATTTACACCTAATTGAATAAACAAAAAAATATTTAAAATCAAGTATTTACATGCAAGTTTAAGGAATCAAATGCTCCATGTGGTATTGCTAATAAACTTGAATCAAAGTGGAAAAATGATAATTTTATTAGTTGTAGCTCTTGGAGCAAAATTTCCTCCATAGAAACCATCATGAAATTCATTGATTATTTCATGAGTCAAAATTGATTAGACGTTTTTCGTAGGACTGCCCAAACTGCCGAACTCGTTTCGGCCATATCTCACTCATCCGGACTCGGATTGAGCTAAAATTTTGAGGGTAGATGCCTGAAAAACCCTAGAACGTCTCCACCAATTTTCATATCATTTGGAGCAACACAGATCCTAGCGCATCCCTATGTGTGAACGATATATTTGGCAAGCGGCTATGCGAGGGTTTCATCTGGGTTGAGTGCAAGCAGCTCCAGAGGTTGGTTTTTAGGGCCTTCGGGCCCTAGCGGCCAATATTTTTGTGGTTTATGCTCAATATTTTAGTAGGAAATGTTGCAGGGGATACAATATGGGTTAGAAATTTGTCTTTCAATAGATCATACTATGAACTTGAGTGACAACGGCTTCCAATTTGCTGCACAAAAGAAAAGTGAAAACCATACCTTTCCACGACGTCTAGGGCAAGGATTAAAGAGATCACGAAACAAGTTTCAAGTAGTTGATCAAAAAATGGCTCATATCTCAAGTGAATCTGGTGCTAAGGTGCACCCACAAAATAATTCTACTGTGAAAACCCCTATCAAGGGTAAGAATTTCGAAGACTCGGTCCCAAAAATGAATTTTAGGGATGCCCTTCGTGGTGGACAGCCTCAGCCCAATGCTAATATCAATATTAGGGCTTCCCATAAACCTCTAAGAATGCCTAAGATTGATCCCGGGAAAACGGAGTCGGGATGTCTTAAAGCAGCTGATGGAACTCCTATTGTTAAGCTTGATATGGGTAACATTCAGACTGGCATTGAAGATTTGGAAAAAAGAGGACTAATTTGTCGGTTCGTGGGTTTTCGTCCGAGTCTATCTGCTTTCAAAGTCTGGGCTGCAAAAAGCTGGAAAACTAAAGGTGAGTTACAAATCTCTATTTATCCAAATGGTTATTTTCTTGTTTTATTTGCTAATAATGAAGATAGAGAGAAAACTTTTCAAGGGGGTCCTTGGTTTTTTGGAAGGCTAGGGCTTTTCATGAAGCCCTGGCATACTAAATTTAAAGCCGAAGAAGAGATGCCTTCTATAGCTCCCGTGTGGGTTAGACTCTTTGGCCTCCCTATTGAATTTTGGAATCCTACTATTTTTTCTTCAATTGGAAACTCTTTAGGAACTTTTATGATGATTGCTGATTGTACTCAAAATTTTGAACATATTATTTATGCTCGGATTTGTGTTTTAATGGATTTTGACAAACCCCTACCTAAAAAGATCACATTACAATTTGGGGAAGACACTTGGGAGCAAGTAGTGGACTATGAGAACATTCCTTTTCATTGTAGAATTTGCCATGAATATGGTCATTTGGCCGGTGCTTGCCCAAATAAAATTCTTGATCAAAAGAAAGAAGATATAAACTCAGCGAGGTTTCCAAATACCTAAGAATAAGAACACTCTAGAAAAAACCAGTTATGAAGGATCATTCAAAGTCATCTGCTAATATGTTTGAAATCCTTTCCACAAATGATGTCCCAAGTGAGGAAGAGGAAATAATGGAAACTGAAATCTTAGAAACACAATTTAAATATGAAGGGAAGAACTCGAGAGACAAACCAACAAATCAAAGGTTTTCAACGAGAAAAAAAGGAGAAAATTTACACAAGAAAAACAATATTTCAAATGTCAAAACTTCAAATAATGCAGGTCCCAATATAGACTCCGTTGAACCATCTAGTAAAATTTTGGCTGTGTACGAGCATTCTTCAAGGTTAGAAGCCATCTCGGATTCAATTGGAATAAGTCAAGAAACAGGGAAAAAAAATTGAAGATGGATTCTAATCAAAAAGTAGGTCGCAAGACCAATCAATATCATATGGTAAAAGAAGGTGAAAAGCTTGTAGAGGAAGGTAAGATTAATGCCCTTCCCAAATTTTTTAGCCCTGGTATTAATGAAGATCATCACTTGGAATATTAGAGGACTCAAAGGGAGTCTTTCAAAACAAAATGAAATTAGAAGAATGATTCAGATAAATCATCCACATCTTGTTTTCCTTCAAGAAACAAAGATGTCAATGGAGGATATGGACTTAATTGCCGGTAAAATTTGGCCAGCTGGAAAAGTGGTTTCCCTCAGTTCCCAAGGGACTTCGGGTGGCATTGCTTGTCTTTGGGACCCAAAAGAGGTAGTTATTCACCATATGGTTGGCGGGTTGGGGTTTGTTGGCTATAGCTATTCAAAGTAGACATTCCAACCAGATTATGCTCTGCATTACTTGTTTATGCTCCGACTTCTTTGGAGGAAAAAAGAAGACAGTGGAAGGATATTACTCATATTATCTCTCATTTTCCTAAAGCTTGGATCTTGATCGGAGGAGATTTCAATACCATCCTCTCTCTGGATGAGAAAAGGGGGGAAATAGAAATTTGGACAAAAGCACCGACCTCATGAGCGAATATATTGCAAACCTCCATCTTGTGGATATCCAACCGAGATAATGGCCTTATGACTTGGTCTAATAGAAGGCAAGGCTTAGCTTGTATAATGGAGAGATTGGATAGGTTTTTGCTCTCTGAAAATTTCTTAATCCATGGTCACATTCCTAAAGTGAAGACTCTTAATAATGTTGGTTCGGATCATTGGCCAGTCATGGTGGAAATGTGGAAAACCAATGTGAGTTTCTCTCCTTTTCATTTTCAATTAATGTGGCTTAGAGACATTTCCTTCAGACCTCGTGTGCAACAATGGTGGAAGGAAGGTAAACCTAGGCATGGGACTAAGATGTTCTATTTTGCCAAAAGACTGCAATACATTAAATCCAAAATCAAGACTTGGAGCTGGAAAGAGTTTGGGGATGTTCATAAAAAAAAACATGAAGTTATTGCTCATCTTGAAAATTTGAATAAGAAAATCCGTTTAGATGGCCTCACGAGAGAAGAGAAGTGCAGATGAAATTAAACTCACAACTCGGTTAGAGGAATGGGAAAAAAGAGAAGAAATCTTATGGAAGCAAAAATCTAGAATTCAATGGCTCAAAGAAGGAGATCGAAACACAAATTTCTTCCACAAATCTCTTCTAGCTCGAAGATCTCACAACTTTATTTCTTCCTTAAAATCAGATTATGGAGATGTTGTTTATACTTGGGATGGCATGAACTCTATTGTTGTTGATTACTTTTCCAATATTTTTGTTGCTACTCCTCTTGACTCAGCTTCTCAACATAATGTTCTTCAAGCAATCCCTTCTCTTATCACTTCTGAGGAGAACTCTATTTTGATTGCTCCTGTTACTATCAATGAGCTTCAACAAGTAGTTTTTAAAATGCAAAAAGGGAAAACCCCAGGTCTGATGGTTTTCCTATTGAGTTCTACCAAGAGTTATGGGATATCCTTCATGTTGATTTATTAGAGGTGGTGGAAGAAGCCGGGAAAGCCAAAGAAATTTTGAAGGTTATCAATAAAACTTATATTACTCTTGTTCCAAAAGCTCAAGAGGTTGATCATATCTCAGCTTTTAGACCTATTGCTTTATGTAATGTTCTTCTCAAAATCATTACTAAAATCATGGCAGAAAGGTTGAAGCCTCTTTTGCATAAGATTATTTCCCCAGAGCAAGGGGGTTATGTGGAAGGACGTCAAATAGTAGATGAGATAGTTCTTGCTCGGGAAGCCATCCATTCCATGGATATGCAAAATTCTCCTTCCATGTTCATTCGGTTAGACTTATCCAAAGCTTATTGGCACTTCCTTATCAAAGTTTTGAGGCAATTTGGTTTCTCTAAGGATTGGATGGATTGGATTATGGGATGTATCTCTTTAGTTTCCTACTTAGTTCTTATCAATGGCAGGCCTTCTCGGTCTTTCCCAGCTTCCAGAGGTATTAGGCAAGGTGACCCGCTATCCCCTTATTTATTCATCATTCTTGTTGAATGCTTGGGTAGGACTATAACCAAAAAGAGGGAAAACAAAACCCTTGAGGGAGTTACCATTGCTCATGGAGCTAGACCTATCTCTCATCTTCAATTTGTGGATGACTCTACTCTTTTAGGTAAAGCTACGGTTAAGGAAGCTTCTAATATTAAGCAAATCATTAGCTATTTTTCTAAGGCTACTTGGGCGGTTGATCAATGAAGACAAATCTAAAGTTATTTTCTTTCAACTGCTCTGCTAGACAGGAATCCATGGTCTTGGATAAATTAAGATATAAGAAGACCTCTCTTCCAATCACTTATTTAGGTATTCCCATAAATATTCAAAGGCAAAAAAATAAAGATTGGAATTGGTTGTTGGACAAAGTCAAGAAGAAAATTGGAAAGTGGACCAACAAGTGGCTTTCTTCTAGGGGTAGAATCACCTTGGTAAAATCAGTCCTTCAAGCTATTCCTATTTATGTTTCTTCCATTTTGAATATCCCAAAGGTTGTTCTTCGAGAATTGGATCAAATCAGTCATCGTTTCCTTTGGAGTGGTACTAAGGAGAAAAGAAAATGGGCCTTGGTGAAATGGGATACTTTATGTCTTCCTAAGAGTGAAGGGGGGTTAGGATTCCGGTCTTCAATTAATAACAACAAAGCTTTAGCTGCTAAATTATATTGGAGGATGTTGCATAACCCCAATGCTCTTTGGGCCAATAATCTTCGTGCTAAATATGCTTAGAACAAAAGTCCTGAAGACCTTGTTCGCTATCAACTTCCTACCAAAGGTTCTCCCATTTTAGCGAGTTCTTAAGGCTGGTGAGGATTTGATAAAGAAAAAATTATTTTGGATCATTCATAATGGTCAACATGCAAATTTTTGGACAGATTCTTGGGATGGTCACAAGCCTTTGATAACTCGGTTTCCCGATTGGAGGCCTTGGATGGAGGAGCTTCACCGAGCTAATTGGATAAAGGTGGCTAATTACTATCGGTACCATACTGGTAATTCAAATGTTGGTAGATATTGGATCCCTATTGAGGACTGGCCTATTCAAATCCCAGAAAGGCAAAGACAAGATATCCAAGGCATCCTTCATATGAGATCCCTCTCTTGGTCCCATGAAAAAGATTGTTTTGGATGGAACAACACTACTAAGGGTGAGTATTCGGTTGCTCAAGGTTATTTGACCTTATGCCATAATAATCCCAACCATTCTTCTGACATATTTTCTCGATTGTGGGCTCAAAAGCTCTGGCCTAAGGTGAGGTTCTTTAATTGGCTTTTATTGCATCGTAGGGTGCTTACTTGGTGAGCAACTTATGAAGCGTGGTTTTCATGGCCCTTTTAGATGTGAAATGTGTGAAGAGAATGTAGAAAATATCAACCATATTTTTATTGAGTGTACTTTAGCCTCTGAGCTATGGAGGAGAATGGCCACTTTACTTGGCTTACAGTGGTCCAATTTTTTTACTTTTGAACAGATTTGGAGGGATTGGCCTAATCAAGAGGGTGTTGATCATTTTATTAGGCTGTTAGTTTGGATGGGTTCTACCATTCTTCTTTGGAATATTTGGAATGAAAGGAACAACCAAATTTTTAATCAAGATAGGAAGGATATTCACTATATTTGGCAAAATACCATAGCCAACTTAGTTGAATCAGTCCATCAACTCCTTAATCACCCCCAAAACTCCCACCAAAGATGGGATCAAGTGATGCAAATATTGAAGATTAAACCTTCTAAGGGCAACCAACTTAAAGGGAATGTGAGTATTAGTAAGATGGATAGGACTAGAAATTGGCAACCTCCTCCTAAGGATTTTGGAAAAGTCAATACTGATGGAGCCTCTAGAGGGAACCCTGGAAAAGCCGATGTGGGAGGAATTGGTAGACTTTCGGATGGCTCCCTGGTTTTTACTTTTGCTTGAGAATTTGGGTATTCTTTCCAATAACCTTGTTGAGGGGTATGGTATCCTCGAGAGGTCTTCAGGAGGCTACTAAGGTTGGATGGGAAAAGGTGTTAGTTGAGTCGACTCTCAACTTATGATTAATCTCTTGAAGACTCTTTCTAAGAATCATAAGGTGGATTGGAGAATAAAAAGAATTATTGAGAAGATTCAGTTAATCCAGGTGGGATTTTTGAAAGTTGATTACAATCATGTGGTTAGAGATCAAAACAAGAGTGTTGATGCTTTAGCTAATTGGGCTTTGGACAAAGGTGATCTTACTTGTTATGGCCACCCTCCTATATGGTGGGCTTCTCAAATTAGGGAAGCTCTTCTTTCTATCATTTCTTTGGATGGCTCCGGTTACGAAGGTACCTAGTTTCTTCTTGTTTTTTTTTTTTGCTTCTCTTTGGTTCATTCAGTTTTTTTTAGTTCCCTAGCTCATTCTATTCTTTATTTTGTTTCCTCTGTTGATTCTTGCCTTAATAGTCTTCTGGTCTAGATAGGTCATTGTTTTGTTCATTTTTTTTTCTTTTTTCTTTTTTGTTTTTTTTGTTTAGTTTTTTAAGGTGGGTGGGTTCTTTTGTTTTGTTTTGTTTTTGTGTTCTTTGTGTTGTTTTTTGTTGTTCTTGTGTTTTTGTTGTTTTTTTTTTTTTATGTTTTTTGTTATTGTTCTTGTGTTTTTTTCGTTCTTGTTCTTGGGTTTCTCTTTGTTTGTGTTATTTCGTGTTTTTATGTGTGAGTGTTTTCTATGTATTTTGTTTTTGTTTATTGTCTGTTGTTGGTTGTTTTTTATTTTTATTTTTATTTTATTTTTTTATTTTTTAGGTTTTGGTTGTGTTTATTTTTCATGTTTTTTTGGGTTATGTCTTTGTAGTGTTCTGTTGTTTTTGTCTTGTTTGTGTTTTGTTATGTGGTTCTTGTGTTTTTCTATGTGGTTTGTGTTGTGGTTTCTTTTATCTTATTGTGCGTGTTTGGTTGTGCTTTTGTTTTTGACACACTCAAGGAGCATGTTTTTTATTTTATTTTATTATTTTTGTTGTTATTTACTTATTTTTAAATTGGTTTTGTGTGTTTGTTTGCTCCTTGAGTATGTCAAAGGTGGTAGGCCAGGTCCGAGTCCTGGGCATTTTTGGTGGAATGGATACCCCTGCCTCCTTGGGTCTTACCCGAAAGTGGCATCCCTTTTGGGATGTTTTCCACAAAAAAAAAAAAAATGAATCAAAGTGGTTATGTGAGAGAGGTAAGATGAGAGTTGTTGAATTTTTTGGTTTCATTATACTTTGGTTAGATTTCTATAAAGCTTGGCATGAATATAATGACATATGTGTTTTAAAGTGTGTTAATCATGTTTGGGATCCAGGGAAGTGATAGCCAAAATTTTTGCATCATCTTGTACATTATTGCATATAAGTTTTGGTTTTCGTGTTGTCATTTTGGTTTTCTATTTTGGGTCTTGTTTCAAGTTTCGGTTTGGTGAGTTTTGTGTTTGTTTTCTTGTATTAGATTAGGTTTTCAATTTGTTTCCAAGTTTTGGTTTGGTAAGTTTTTTGATGATTTTCTTGCAGGTTTTGGATTTTTGGGATTGTTTCCAAGTTTTGGTTTGCAAGTTTGAGTTTGGGTGTATTCCCTCGATTTGTGGTTATGTTTTGGGATAGCTACTAATTCATGGCCTCTTGAAGGATGAATTGCATATCATGTGGGATAGAATTATTCAGTAATTGCTCCTAGATTTTGGGGACTAAGATAGTGAATTTTGGGAACCATGAATCATTTTGCTAAGGCTACACATGAACATATAATATTAAAGGACATTCTTAGAATCTTGAAATATGAAGTTAATTGGTTTGCAAATTAAGGTGAAAATATTTTATATACTCAATATTTAACCTTATTTGATATCTAATCTAGGTGGCAGGTGAAATTTGCAAAGTAATACAAAAAAATAAAAAACAAAAAGGGAGCCAAATCAATCAAATGGCTTAGGGCATCTCCACCGGGGCTATGGACGCCTAGATGGCAGTGGAGCAATGTCTATAAAATAGGAAAATGCAAATTTAATTTAACACCTAGGTGATTAAGGCAATCTCCACCGGGGCTATAAATGCCTGGTTGGTTGTGGAGCAATGCAAAGGCACATTTTTATGAGTAGTATTTTATATAGCCTAAATGTGAATCATGTGATAGATTCTGAATAGTGTCAAGAATGCCAAAATGAAAACACTTTCACACACTTAGCTAAAGCAATGGTTCATGTGTTTTTAATTGAAGTTGTCTATCCCCATCGTCTTTGGGTGTTGTTGAATAGTTTTGTTTCTAATATTTGGTTTATTTATTTTCAGAACTGGTTTCTTCACCCGAAATGCTCAGGATCATTTCCCAATAGAGTCACCATTTGTTGTGGCCATTCCACAACTATCCCAAAAATTGGGGACCCACCTTTAATTTTTGGAATTTCTATTGAATTTTAGTTTCTTTGCGTGATAATTTTGATAGGCTGGTGTGTTGACTAGTGTCTCCTTTTAGTTTCTTTCAAGTTGTGTAGTGTGTTGGTTAGGTTATTTCTTATTTTTATTAGTTTGGTTAGTTTTAATGTTTTAAATTAAACCAATTCAAACATTTGAAATTAATTAAATCAAATTTAAAATTAAAAAGGAGAGAAAGCAAGTAAAATTTAAATAAATAAAGAAAATAAAATAAAAATAGAAGAAAAACTAAAAAACAAAAAAAAGCAATTAAGAATAAAAAATATATAATATAAAAATAAAATGAATAAAATAAAACAAAAGAATAGCATTTCTTTTTCTCATGGCACGCTAATATTTCTTTACATATTGGCTTGGTATTAATTTCTATGTTGACTTTATGATTTTATTAAAGTTAGTTTGAATTAATGCTTTATATTGATGTTGGCATGTTTCTAAATAAAAGAAAAGCATTATTTAATTCATTGTTGGCAAAAAAACGTTATGGAAGAAGCGTTTCATTTGGAAGATACATACCAATTTATTATTGGTAAAAAGCATTATGGAAGAAGCATTTCATTTGGAAGATACTTACCAATTTAATATTGCAAAATAACATTATGGAAGAAGCATTTCATTTAGAAGATATTGCAGTTACAAAGAAGTTACGTGACTAAGCCAAAGGAAAAGGGGGGAAAATGAAATGAAATGCTTTTAGGGTTGGAAAGCTTTAAATGGCCATGGAAGCAAAGGAAGGAGAGGCTGTTTTTTTTTTTGGAATAAGATGCATGGAAGGAGATTGTAAGCTTATTCAAACTAATGTGGAGTTGCTTTTTTTCACCATTGTATGCAGAAAATGAACTTTTGAATACAAATTTGTGTTTATTGAATATCTTTCTCACATTCACTAATTGTGTTTAATGGTGTTTATGCATTGATATGGTTGCACCATTTCAATATTTTTATTGCATGTTTTTTTTAACTCCTTAGACTCTCGCCATAACCAAATTTCAGATTGTGTGGATGCAGTTCTAACCGGGTTGTGTTTTGTGTTCGGAATATAACCTTTTTCTGCAGCATATGTTGGATTTTATTTGCAGTATTTTTCTTTGGTATTCTCCATATTCTGGTCCATATTCTAGAATTTCGTGTTATCTTATTTTTATTTTCTAATCCTGTCTTTTTTTTTTTTTTTAAAGTTTTTAAAATAAAATAAAAAATGAAAAATATAAAATTCCCAAAAAAAGTTACATAGGTTGAAAGAATAAGCTTTAATGTTCCATTTAAAGCACGTACGTTTTTGTTTTAACTTAAATTCAAAATCCTAAAATTATTTGAAGTTCACACTTTTAGCAGGAATTTTTATTTCAGTTTTGCATTATTTCACAGTTTAAAATAAAATAAGTATTTCAGGCTTTGCATTTTGTTTTTCAAACAATAAATTGTCTCCCTTTAATGAAAATTACCATTTCATTAAAAGGGGGTAATTTATATGGAATACAAAGGCTATTATACTTTTAAAGTTAGTCATTTACATCATTTTATCTCATGTTCAAAGCAAAGCATGGCAAGATAAAATCCATTCAAAGCAGATAAAATGAATTGAAGCATTATTCATGATTCGCATTTCACATTTAGATTCAGTCACTTTATTTTCTTTCTCGGATAGAGCTTAACCATCCAAGATAAAATCAATTTGCATTCAAGGGAGGGATTTGCTAACTCCAATCTCACATTAAGGTAAAAATAAAAATGAAGTGGCTTGCCACAACACTTGCTAACGACACATGTTAATATTAAGTAAAATGAATGAGCTAACAACAAGTACCAACTCCAAATTTCACATTAAATCAAAGACAAAATGAAGTGGTTCACCACAACACCTGCTAACAGAATATTTTAATTGAAGATAAAAGGTATCTGCTAACAGGGATTTGGGGATAAATCACTTTAACAAATCAGAAATAAAATGAGTTATTAGGATCAACTTTAGGCATTCATTCATCATTTTATTTATGCACATAAGGGAACTCAGTCCATTTTAATTTCATGAACAATAATAGCATATTATAATAAAGTAACCCCAACACAGGCCCCTTGTTAACAGTTGTTTTGTAGAGCACTAAGGTATTCCAAGCACTTATTTGATACATTTATACAAGCATACATGCACACATTAAAGTAAAAGGAACCTTGGAGAAATTTCTATTTCTTTGCAAGAGAGGGTTTTCTAATCAAAATCCTAACTGTGAGTGTGGTTTTGCACTTGGGCAAAATTACCACTCAACATTTTGGTGCTAGAAGGAGGGCCTGATTTGGTTGTTTTGTTATAGATGCTAACTTGTTCATGTTATTTGAAAGAGTGATTTGAAGGCATTTATCTTGACTAATGAGGTTTTATTGATCATATCTATTGATTTGAAAGTTCTCCAATTGATGATACATTTATGCTAACCTTTTGCTAATTGGAGAATGGTCTTTAATGTCATGATTTAATTGATGCATATCTTTTGAGATTTGTTAGTCATTTCATGCTTCTTTGCAAGATATTTCTTTGACTAACAAAATTGGTTTTAAAGTCATATTCTTTGAGGTTATCTAATGGCATTCCTTACTTCTTTAAGGGTAGGTTGTCCTTTAAATATACCTGGGCCTTCACATCATATGCCTATAGATATTATGTGTAATCTACCTCAGTTTAGGCATGATGGGATGGAATCGGCTGAAGAGCATATTCAAGGATATAAGAGCATTTTAATTCATTTGCAAATCATACATGAAGATGTTGTTTGTAGGATGTTTCCATCCACATTAGATGAATTTGCTTATGATTGGTATATCGGTTTACCTGCAGGTTCTATCACCTCTTGGGATCAATTAGAGGTAGCATTTCTCAAACAGTTTGGAAAATTGATTGATCCAGATAGGATATTAAATCAGTTTGTTTCTGTTTGTAAAGAACCTAATGAGTCCACAAGCCAATTTAATGATAGGTTCCATAGGTTGTACATCGATATGGAGAGTCATTACATCATTTCAGAAGAAGAAGCTATCCAAGTGTACCTAGAAGCCTTAGACCCTTTTACCTCTACATTTCTAGGGAGAATTCTTAAAGAGTCATCCTTGCCTAGAGCCTATAGTGAGGCAATAATGGTAGAACAATGGTGCATTTCAAAAGGTATGGATGTGGGTCGATTATCATTGCTCAACCCTAAAGCTTGTAATCAAATGCTACCAAAGAATCTAGTTGAGGAACCACCTTCTCCTATGATGGATTATTTTTCAAGAGCTATAGATTCCAACCAATACCAACCATCAAACCTAGTAGTCCTGAATCAAACAATGCCTAATGTGAGCAATCAAGGGGATAAAGTTGAATGTCCACATATTACAACCACCTTAGATATCATCAATGAGGATGGTGATGATCAAGTTGATCAAAGTCTAGAGGTTGGCTTAGGGTCACTTTTTACAAAGGAGGATTGGGATAACTTTAGAAGTTTGAATACAATAATGGATCCCATGGAAGAAACCCTTGACCCACCAATAGATGAATCTGAGGAAGATGAATTTTTTGAAGTTGAGGAGGATGAATCTGAGGAAGATGAATTCTTTGAAGTTGAAGAGGGTGAATCAATAGTTGAATCTAAATATTATACAGAAGCCTTGATAGAATTTGATAATTATGATGATGTTTGGGGAAAATATGAGGAATGTGTTCCTTTTACGCATTCTGATAAAAAATTTTCTTCATCTCATATGCATGACTCTAAAGATGCTATCTTGCATGAAGAGCCTACAATTTCTGAACAATTAGAGAATCATATGCCTTTGGAAAACATGATAGAATTTCATCCCATGGGTTTAGAAGATGATTATTATAATGGTTGGGGAAGATATGAGGACTTATTTGTTTCTCACATTCCTACTAATGAAAGTTTTGTTTCATTTGATATGCAGGATGCTGAAATCGCTATATCACATGAAGTGTTACAAGATGATGATGATGAAGCCCATGAAGAAGAAAAAGATCATAATGGCTCACCAAGTGTTGGTAAATGAAAATGTACAAGAGGTAGAATCTAACCTTTTGTGTCCAAACATCCAAACTTCAGGTGAAAATTTGTATAATCATTTATTGGATTCAAATGTTATTTATGATGAAATACCACTAGAAGTGAATGAAGAACTAGAATGGATTTATGCTCATACCACTAATGAGATTGCTTTGTTAAATGAAGGAGAAGTAGACATGCTTGAATTGTTAAATCAGGTTCATCAACAACTAACAATTGAATCTAGGATACAAGATTATAATGATTCTCATTTAGTAAACATCCTAGATAATTGCAAATTGTTGCGTGAGTATGATTGGTCTAAAGACATGGATGATGATGTTGCTTTAAAATTTTTAGAAATAGCCTCTTATTTGAAAGAAATCATACATGCTTGTGAAAATGAATCTAATTTTGAAATTTGCATCTCATTGAATAAGCAAAAGATTGTTGAAAATCATGTATTCACTTGCAAGTTTAATGAATCAAATGCTCAACATGGAATTGCTAATAAACTTGAATCAAAGTGGTTGTGTGAGAGAGGCAAGATGAGAGGTGTTGCATTGTTTGGTCTAATCTTACTTTGGTTGGATTTTTGTAAAGCTTGGCATGCATATCATGATATATGTGTTTTAAAGTGTGCTAATCGGGTTTGGGATCCAGGGAAGTGATAGTCCAAATTTTTGCATCATCTTGTATATTATTGTATATAAGTTTTGGTTTTCATGTTTTTGTTTTGGTTTTCTATTTTGGGTTTTGTTTCAAATTTTGGTTTGGTGAGTTTTGTGTTTGTTTTCTAAGTTTGTATTAGATTAGGTTTTGGGTTTGTTTCAATTTTGGTTTAATTTTTTAGTTTTGATTTGTTTCCAAGTTTTGGTTTGCAAGTTTTGAGTTTTGGGTGTATTCCCTCGATTTGTGGTTATGTTTTGGGATAGCTACTAATTTATGGCCTCTTGAAGGATGAATTGCCTATCATGTAGATCAAGGAAAAGGGGATAGAATTATTTAGTAATTGCTCCTAGATTTTGGGGACTAAGATAGTGAATTTTGGGAACCATGAATCATTTTGCTAAGGCTACACATGAACACATCATATTAAGGGGTATTCTTGGAATCTTGAAAGATGAAGTTATTTGGTTTGCAAATTAAGGCGAAAATATTTTATATACTCAATATTTAACCTTATTTGATCTCTAACCTAGGTGGCAGGTGAAATTTGCAAAGCAATAAAATGATGAAAAAAAAAAGGAGCCAAATCAATCAAATGGCTTAGGGCATCTCCATCGGGGCTATAGATGCCTAGTTGGCAGTGGAGCAATGTTTACAAAAGAGGAAAATGCAAATTTAATCTAACACCTGGGTGAGTGAGGGCATCTCCATCGGGGCTATAAACGCCTGACTGGCTATGGAGCAATGCAAAGGCATATTATTTCATGAGTAATATTTTTATAGCCTAATGCAAAACAAGTGATGGATTCTGAATAGTTTTCAAGAATGCTAGAATGAAAACACTTTCACACACTTAGCTAAAGCAATGGTTCATGTGTTTTCGATTGAAGTTGTCTATCCCCATCATCTTTGGATGTTGTTGAATAGTTTTATTTCTAATATTTGGTTTGTTTGGTTTCAGAATCTAGGTTTTTCATCCGGAATGCTCAGGAGCATTCCCCAGTAGAGTCGCCATTTGTTGTGGCCATTCCACAACTATCCCCAAATTTTGGGGACCCACCTTTAATTTTTAGAATTTTTGTTGAATTTTAGTTTCTTTGAGTGATAATTTTGATAGGTTGGTGTGTTGACTAGTGTCTTCTTTTAGTTTCTTTCAAGTTGTGTAGTGCGTTGGTTAGGTTCTTTCTTATTTTTATTATTTTATTGTTTTGGTTAGTTTTAATGTTTTGAATTAAACCAATTCAAATATTTGAAATTAATTAAATCAAATTTAAAATTAAAAAAGGAGAGAAACCAAGTAAAATTTAAATAAATAAAGAAAATAAAATAAAAATAGAAGAAAAACTAAAAAACATAAAAAAAACATATAAGAATAAAAAATATATAATATAAAAATAAAATGAATAAAATAAAACAAAAGAATATAATTTCTTTTTCTCATGGCATGCTAATATTTCTTTACATATTGGCTTGGTATTAATTTCTATGTTGACTTTATGATTTTATTAAAGTTAATTTGAACTAATGCTTTATATTTATGTTGGCAGGTTTCTAAATAAAAGAAAAACATTATTTAATTCATTTCTAACAAAAAAACATTATGGAAGAAGCGTTTGATTTGGAAGATACATACCAATTTATTATTGGCAAAAAGCATTATGGAAGAAGCGTTTCATTTGGAAGATACTTACCAATTTATTATCCGCAAAAAGCATTATGGAAGATGCATTTCATTTAGAAGATATTGCAGTTACAAAGAAGTTACGTGACTAAGCCAAAGGAAAATGGAGTAAAATGAAATGAAGAGCTTTTTAGGGTTGGAAAGAATTAAAAGGCCATGGAATCAAAGGAAAGAGACGCTGGTTTTTTTTGAATAGGATGCATGGAAGGAGATTGGAAGCTTATTCAAACTACTGTGGAGTTGTTTTTTTTCACCATTGTATGGAGAAAATGAACTTTGAAATACAAATTTGTGTTTATTGAATATCTTTATCACATGCACTAATTGTGTTTAATGGTGTTTAAGCATGGATATGGTTGCATCATTTCAATATTTTATTGCATGTTTTTTTTTTTAACTCAGAATCTCGCCATAACTGGATTTCAGATTGTGTGGATGCAGGTCTAACCCGATTGTGTTTGTTCGGAATCTAACCTTTTTCTACAACATATGTTGGATTTTGTTTGCAGTAGTTTTCTTTGGTATTCTCAATATTTTGGTCCATATTCCAGAATTTCATGTTATCTTATTTTTATTTTCTAACCCTGTCTTTTTCATTTTTTTTTTAAGTTTTCAAAATAAAATAAAAAATGAAAAAATATAAAATTCCAAAAAAAAGTTACATAGGTTGAAAGAATAAGCTTTAATGTTCCATTTAAAGCATGCATGTTTTTGTTTTAACTTAAATTCAAAATCCTAAAATTATTTGAAGTTCACACTTTTAGTAAGAATTTTTATTTCAGTTTTGCATAATTTCACAGTTTAAAAGAAAATAGAAATTTCAGGCTTTGCATTTCGTTTTTCAAACAATAAATTGGCTCCCTTTAATGAAAAATACCATTTCATTAAAAGGGGTTATTTATATGGCATACAAAGGCTATTATACTTTTAAAGTTAGTCATTTACATTATTTTCTCTCATTTTCAAAGCAAAGCATGGTAAGATAAAATCCATTCAAAGCAGATAAAATGAATTGAAGCATCATTCATGATTCACATTTCACATTTAAATTCAGTCACTTTATTTTCTTTCTCGGATAGAGCTTAACCATCCAAGATAAAATCAATTTACATTCAAGGGAGGGATTTGCTAACTCCAATCTCACATTAAGGTAAAAATAAAAATGTAGTGGCTTTCCATAACACTTGCTAACAACACATGTTAATCTTAAGTAAAATGAATCTGCTAACAACAAGTACTAACTCCAAATTTCACATTAAATCAAAGACAAAATAAAGTGGTTCACCACGACACCTGCTAACAGAATATTTTAATTTAATATAAAAGGTATCTACTAACAGGGATTCAAAGGATAAATCACTTTAACAAAACAAAAATAAAATGAGTTAGGATCAACTTTAGGCATTCATTCATCATTTTATTTATGCACATAAGGGAACTTAATACCTTTTAATTAATAAACAATAATAGCATGGCAAAATCACAGTAATATCAACACATACCCCTTGTTAAAAGTTGTTTGTAGGTCACTAAGGTATTCCTAGCATTTATTTTGATACATCTTCACAAGTACATAAGTCTGCATTAAATAAAAGGAACCTTGGAGATATTTTTATTTCTTTGCAAGAGAGTGTTTTCTAATCAAAATCCTAACCGTGAGTGTGGTTTTCCAACAGGGCAAAATTACCACTCAACAAGTAGTAGGTATATTGGGTAGATCACCATATAGATTGGTGATGGAGTACAATGTAGTTCTTTAGCATTAGTTTTGGAGTGTTCATTTCCTCCATACTGTATTGTATTATTTTTATCATTTTTCATTAATAGCATATTTCAGCATCTTATATTTCATCATATTTTATATTCTGTTATTGCATTCTTCCTTGGCATACATTATCAAAAGCTAACAAACTTCTCTATAGGAATTGAAGCCACTATTTTGTAGGTTTTTTTCTCCATAAGTATTAAAGCAAAGGGATGATAGATTGTAGAAGATGATCTTGTGGATTTTTTGGTCGTCATCCATAGATGTCGATTTCACTACATCCAAAGAGTTGATAGTTGGAACCAAGTTTTTCTAGGTCTATTTTTTAAAAGAATTAGAGCCATGGTTTTTTTGGTCTTCTTCTCCATAGGAATCAGAGCTAAGATTTTTTTGAATTTGCTTCTCCATAATAATTGGAGCCATATTTTTTTGGGTTTGTATCTCCATAGGAATCAAAGCCAGGGTTTACTAGGATTTTTTTGGATGAGCTAGAACTCCTTGGGTGTGTGTGCTAGGAGGTATTACTAGACTTATGTTACCTTCAATAAGGAGTTTTATATCTATATTTATACTCTTGTAAAAGGGTTTGTGCCCTTTCAAAATATCATTTTTACCCTAATAAAAAAATTATGTTATTCAAAAGAAAACAATTAAGGTTAACATTATAATTTTTAATAAGGAAAAGTAATACTAAATATTCAATAAATAAAACCTAAACAAAGTTTTTTCCTGATTTTTTAAAATTTAAAATATTGTCATGATTAGTAGATATTAGAAATGTTTATTACTATGATATTTGATAGAGATATATCTAGAACTTTGCCATGTTTCTTAGTTTCAAAAATATATAATTGTTGAGTGTATCTTGGAAATATTAGAACCTAATTATTTTCACGTCTAGACAACAAGATTCATTTTTTCCAAGGCTTCTCATTTTTTTTTCTGAGTAAATACTTCTCATATTATACAAACTTCATTTTCATGGTGATTGAAAATTTTATATTTAAAACCTTATTATTTTCGTGTCTAGGTGATAAGATTACTTTTTCCCAAGGCTCTACATATTATACAAGCTTCCTTATGGTCATTGAAAATTTAGATAGTTGAATTTCAACCAAACTCTAAATATGAAGCAAGCTTACTCTAAATAAGTATATAAAATATAAAAATTTAAATATGTAATGGTTTGATTTAGAATTTATGGTCACAGGTTTTGGCGGGTTAACTTCTCCAATGCTGACTCTACCCTTTTCAGCATGATGGGTCTCTTTGGTTCTAATTCTTATGGTGGAAGTTTTCTTATTAGTGTGACTCTCTACCTTGCTATCAGTGCTTTCATTTGGTTCTCATGTTTCCCTTTCATTGTCCCAAGATAGGTCTTGTTAATGGGTTTACCTTGTGGTTGTCTTATCCAAGCATGTCAAGTCCCTGATTAGGTCTAGGTTGTGCAATTAGATGTTATCAAATAATGTCAATATGCATCAATTCTTGAGATGCTTAATTTTATGTCTTGTGAATTTTGAGATTCATGGCACTCCCAATCCTATACCAACCCTATCATATGCGAAGTATATCATGTGCCATGTTTATTTATTTTTTGTTAGTTCCCTATGGAGAATTATTACGTGGTCTTCCAATCAAACAAAATTAGCTTTCTAAAAGGGTGTCTATTGTACCAATTACATCATTGGTCCGTGTCAGTCCATTATCATCTGGTTTTATTCGTTGTGTTTCCTAGGTAGTAAGAAGCTTTTATGGTCTTCCTTTCCCCTCAGTCTTGCCAATATGGCTCTACTTGAACCATATACCCTTCAGATTGATCCCCTATCTCACATATTTTTGGAAACTCATGGTATCATTCTATTTCTAAGAAAGTTCAAAGGGGCTGAGCAATATGTCAGTGAAGCCTTTATCATTTCATGGAATAATTGTTATGTTGTTGTGCGTGACCTCCATTTCAAAGTTAATGTTAAGTTGATGGATGAGGTGAAAGAACTACTGGTGAAAAGGCAAGTAGTGCAAAGAGATTGTCATAATTGGGAACTTGAGCTCCAAGGTTTTCCAAATCATTCAAAGATTTTCAAATGTAAGGGTGCTGCTGTTGATCATGATTTGCTGCCTACGCCCTGGACCATGGTTTCTATTGTAGTTTTTATGGATATTTTGCAAGCTTCCCCTGCATGGGTTTTTTCATAGCTCCTTTACAAGTTTTTTAGATAGTTACTTCTCTTAAGCAACCCCTGTGTGGATATTGCTCGGATTGCATTTTTGTTTTTCTAATGTCAAACATCCATACATCCTTCTCTACTGTTGTTTGGAGATTTTTATTCAGATTTTTGCTAGCTAATATGTAGGCCTCTGTCATCTTATGCTATTGGTTTAGTGACTATTTTATGTACTTGGGTTTGGGGCCCATTTAAACCCCACACTTAATCAATTTTACCTACCAAAAAAATGTAAAAATATCTTAAAAATATCAATATATTTTCACTTTTATAAAAAAACTAAATTATATAACTTTCTTGTCGATTTGAAATCCAATTTAGTGACTCTTAATTACACCTATACACATTTATCACTGGTCAATGCAATACTATTTTATTTTATAGGTTGTGTCAAGTGCACATTTTTGAGTTTGATGTATGAAAATCTATCTATGTATATTTTATTAAGGTTGAAGAAAGGGTTTTGAAAGGTCCCTAAACTTTTTACATAGTAGTCAAAGATATAACAATATGCTTAGAAATAAAAATTCTTTATAATACATCTATGCTAAACAAACAAGGTTGTAATATAAACACTCCTTTCACATTCTACTTCATAGCCAGACAACATACATATAAAACAACTACTAATAGGGTTTAGAAATAGACCATCAAAGCATGAGAAGTTAAACTGATTAAGTAAACCACATCCTATAGGATAGAAAAACAAAAAATTGGAGGTGCCCATTGACCATAAGCTCTAAAGCTTCAACAATTTCCTTGAGATTTTTTTTTTGCTTCATCCACAAACTCACCAATCTCCTTTCACATGGTCTTCATCAAGCGACAATGCTTCTCAATGGTGATATTTTAAAAATAAATTTTATTTGATTTGAATATAGTATGTCATAAAATAACCACGATAAACATGTAGTATGAAGCAATTGAATTTACAATCATTTGAAATATAGGATAATATTAACTAGTGCATTGTAAATAAGATTTGAAATGTGTTGATTGTATTTTTCATACTCAAGATTTGTTCTTGGACTGGTAATATATTGCTTTTAATAAAAATGGTATATTTAATAATAATCTACTTATGTACATAAGCCACCATTTCACCTTATGTAAAACATGTAAACACATCCTAAAAAATCCAAATCATAATTTATATTTAAATTATTAGGATAATTAATTACATTATTTTAGTTGGTCATGCATTCCTAACTAGGAGAAAATCTTTTTTTGATTAGATATAGAAGGGATTTTGAAAGGGTCCCCAAACCTTTTATAATAGGATAATCCCTACAAAACTTGGCTTAATACCATTAATACAGGGACAAGAACAACTATAAAGTACTACAACTTGTCACCCATCACCAAGTGAACCAACTACAACTTGATACAAGAAATAAAATTAGAATAGCGTTGGTGAGCTTTAGAAAAAATTAGAAAAAATTATAGCTCACCAAGAGAGCTCCACCAACCATTGGGTATACATCCCAAGGCCACAAGAACTTTTACTGCCAAAAACCACATCCTTAAAATTTGAAACAACAACCAATAGCACATATATTGCACTGAAACACCATTGAATCCACCAATTTTGAGAGAAGAGCCATAGAGACCTCCCCCAAAGTTAATAACTAAGAAGGAAACTCCAACCCTCCCTAGCTCAGAATAAATAAACTCCAACATCTACAAAATCTAAAAAACTTCTAGATCCACAAAATGACCCAACATTTGAATAAAACTGGAAATACTCCAAATTTAATAATTGAGAAGGAAACTCCAACCCTCCCCAACTCAGAATAAATAAACTCCAACATCTACAAAATCTAAAAATATTTTGGATCCACAAAATGATCCAACATTTGAATAAAACTAGAAATACTCCAAAGTTAATAAATAATAAGGAAACTCCAACCCTCCTTGGCTTAGAATAAATAAACTCCAACATCTAAAAATTAAAAAAAAAAATTGGATCCATAAAATGACCCAACATCTGAATAAAATTAGAAATACTCCAAAGTTAATAACTGAGAAGGAAACTCCAACCCTCCTCGAATTAGAATAAATAAACTCCAACATTTGCAAAATCTAAAAATATTTTGGATCCACAAAATGATCCAACATCTAAATAAAACTGGAAATACTCCAAAGTTAATAACTGAGAAGTAAACTCCAACCCTCCCTAGCTTAGAATAAATAAACTCCAACATCTACAAAATATAAAAAACTTTTGGATCCACAAAATGACCCAACATATGAATAAAACTAGAAATACTCCAAAGTTAATAACTACGAAGGAAACTCCAGCCTTCTTGGCTCAGAATAAATAAACTCCAGCATCTACAAAATCTAAAAATCTTCTAGATCCACAAATGACCCAATATCTGAATAAAATTAGAAATACTCTAAAGTTAATAAATAAGAAGGAAACTCCAACCCTCCCTAGCTTAGAATAAATAAACTTTAACATCTGCAAAACCATGATAATAGTTTCATTCATGGGTTTAAGGGACTTGTTTCTTACCTCCCGAAGCCATTAAGGCTTGCTAGAAAAATGATTATATTTTAAGTTGCTTAATTACGAGAATATTTTAATATTTATTACATGTAATGATATCCTAATTGGGAGTGTCGATCTTCTAGTTTGTAATATTAAAACATGCATTAAATAGGCTCTTGCCTCAATGAATAAATTGCTAACTTTCCATATTTGGTATTATATCCACAATTATTCGAGTATGCTCTAAACCTATTGTGTTAAGTTGATCTAGTTTATCAAAAATATATTCTTTGCTCTAGATAAAATCCACCATCGAGGGTTTGTATGAGGTTTAAGATATGGTACAATCATTCCCATTAGATGACATGGACATTTAACTAATGCAAGTATAATGTTTTGCATGAAAAGTAAAAAATTTTAACCTCTCCTCACTTTGCAAGAGACCACAACTATCATGAATATATGCAATGCCTTTGATAGCCCTTTAGGCTTTTTTCAAAAATTAACATATATTTCTTTGTAAAATATACTCCCTTTTTCAAATAAATGATTATTCCCCCCTTTTAAAAAATTAGGAACTCATTTTAAAAAATAAGTACCACATGGTGTCACACCGTTGCAAGAGCCTCCAAATTCACATGTAGGAATCCCAAATACAACCAACCTAATAGTGTGTTGATTCATGATGATAACAAAAGAAAATATAAATAGACTTTGGCATCTTAGTCAAGTGCCTTTAGCTCCTTCCATCATCATAACTAACATACCCAAAAGCAAAGCTAGTGGTAAAATAGAGTCAAACCTAAAGGTAGAGTTAGTGGAATAGTGAGTGGAAACCTAGTGGTAAATCTAGTGGTCAATCCAAAGGTTAAACCAATGGTAGAACTAGAGGAAAATTTATAAGTGATAGATCCAAAGTTAGATCCACAAGTAAAACCATTGGTAGACTTAGAGGATGATTCAATGGAAGATTTAGAGGTAGATCCAGAGGTGACAAACCCAAATATAGACCCAAATGTATACCTAGAGGTAGATCCAATGGTAGACCTAGTGGCCAACCTAGTGATTGACCTAGAGGTTGACCCAATTGAAGACTCGATGGCTAACTCAATGGTGGACCCAATGGCAGACCCAAAGGTAGACTTAATGGTAGACCCAAAAGTATTTACCCAAGAGCCAAAGAAACTAGAGTCAAGATTCAAGTGTCAAAGCACCCATAGCCAATATCTAGAGTATCAAAAGCCAAGAGTTAGAGTACCAATAGCTAAGAACCAAAGCTAAAGCTAAGAGCTAGAGCTAGAGCTAAGATCCAACACCAAGAGCAAGAGCCTAAACTCTTTTAAATTAAGGGATTTTTTAATATTTTCTAACCTAACTAATGTAAAAATGGAAAGATGTTACAATATTTTATTACATTATTTTTGTTGATTATGCATTCTTAATCGAAAGAGTATTTTAATATTTCTTGCATGTAAGAACCTCCTAACTAGGTGTATTAATATTCGAGTTTGTAATCCTAAAGAATGTATTAAATAGTATCTTGCCTCAATGAATGAATTGATAATTTTCCATCATAAATTAATAAGAATACAATAAAGTATTTGATCATACAATCAAATATGATGACTTCCATTTAAAAAAATATATATAATTATAATTCCAAATGGGTTATACCACAACTCATGTCTAGTCCATAGAAATATGAATGACTATCCCATCAGTGAATTTCATATGAAAAATAAATTATATTGTATGTTTTTGTGTAAATAAAAAATTTCAATATAGATAATAATCTCTATATTATGAGGCTTTGAGAACTACACTTTATGGTTACCTGAAATCTTGCTCGAAATAATATCCCTCCATAGAAATTTACCTCTTAATTTTTTAAAATCTCTCAATTATAACTTCTAATGACTTATTCTTTCTTATAATGCTAAGATGTTGAATGCATCACATTAATTTGAATGGAACCATAAATGTGTGATCAAATTATGAAATATCTACTAAAGTATCCTAATAAAAATGTTTTGGTATTTTAAGTGGATGTAGAATTTACAATGGAGCAATTGAATATATATTTTTTTGTTTGTGGAAAACACCCCAAATGGGATGCCACTTTTGGGTAAGTCCCAAGGAGGCAGAGGTATCTATTCCACCAAAAACACCCAGGGCTCGCACTTGGCCTACCCCCTTTGGCACACTCAACGAGCATGCCTAAAACAACAAAAACAATAACAAACAAACACAAAAACACAAACAAACACAAAAAACACAACACAAAAAACAAAGACAAACAAAACAAAAAAATAAAAACCACAAAACAAACAAAAACAACATAAAAGCATAAAAACAACAAAAAACTCAAAAAAAAAATAAATAAATAAATATAAATAAAATAAAATAAAAATAACAACAAAACACAAAACACATAAGAAAACCATAAAAACAACAAAACAACACACAAACACTTAAAAAAACAAAAACACAAAACACAAAAAACAAAAACATGAAAAACAACAAAAAAACACAAAAAAAAAAAAACACAAAAACACAACAAAAAAACAAAAAAACAACAAAACAACACAAAAACAAAACAATACAAAAAACACACACACCTCGAAAAACTAAAAAAAGAAAAAAAAACAAAACACAACTACGACCTTTCTAGGCCAAAAGACTTTTAAGGCAAGATTCAACAGAGGAAACATAAGAAAGATATGTCTAAGCTAGGGAACTAAAATACCCTAACCGAACCAAAGAGAAGCAAAAACAAAGCAAAAAGGAACTAGGTACCTCTAGTACTAGAGCCATCCAAAGAAAGGATAAAAAGCAGAGCTTCCCTTATTTGTGAAGCCCACCATCTAGGAGGGTGGCCATAGCAAGTAAGATCACCTTTGTCCAATGCCCAATTAGCTAAAGCATCAACACTCCTATTCTGTTCTCTGACCACATGATTGTAATCCACTTTCAAAAAGCCCATCTGGATTAATTGAATCTTCTCAACAATTATTTTTATTCTCCAATCAACCTTATGATTCTTAGGAGTCTTCAAAAGATTAATCATGAGTTGGGAGTCAGATTCAACCAACACCTTTTCCCATCCAACCTTAGCAACCTCTTGAAGGCCTCTGAGGATACCATACCCCTCAACAAGGTTATTGGAAAGGATACCCAAATTCTTAGCAAAAGTGAAAACCAGGGAGCCATCTGAAAGTCTACCAATTCCTCCTGCACTAGCTTTTCTAGGGTTCCCCCTAGAGGCTCCATCGATATTGACTTTTCCATAATCCTTAGGAGGAGGCTGCCAATTCCTTGTTCTTTCCATCTTGTAATTACTCACATTCCCTTTAAGTTGGTTGCCCTTAGAAGAGTTAATCTTCAATATTTGCATCACTTGATCCCATATTTGGTGGGAGTTTTGGGGGTGATTAAGGAGTTGTTGGACTGATTCAACTAAGTTGGCAATGGTCTTTTTCTAGATATAGTGAATATCCTTTCTTTCTTGATTGAAAATCTGGTTGTTCCTTTCATTCAAGATATTCCAAGGTAGAATGGTAGAACCCATCCAAACTAACTGCCTAATGAAATGATCAACACCCTCATGTTTAGGCCAATCCCTCCAAAGTTGTTCAAAAGTAGAAAAATTGGACCACTATAAGCCAAGTAAGATGGCCATTCTCCTCCATAGCTCAGAGGCTAAGGTACACTCAATAAAAATATGGCTAAGAGTTTCCACATTCTCTCCACACATTTCGCATCTAAAAGGGCCATGAAAACCACATTTCATAAGTTGCTCACCAGTTAGCACCCTACGATGCAATAAAAGCCAAGTAAAGAACCTCACCTTAGGCCAGAGCTTTTGAGCCCACAACTGAGAAAATATGTCATAAAATTGGTTGGGATTATTATGGCATAAGGTCAAATAACCTTGAGCAACTGAATACTCACCCTTAGTAGTGTTGTTCCATCCAAAACAATCTTTATCATGGGACCAAGAGAGAGATCTCATATGCAGGATGTGTTGGATGTCTTGTCTTTGAATTTCTAGAATTTGAATAGGCCAGTCCTCAATAGGGATCCAATATCTACCAACCTCTGAATTACCAGTATGGTATCGATAGTAATTAGCCACCTTTATCCAATTAGCTCGGTGAAGCTCCTCCATCCAAGGCCTCCAATTAAGAAACTGAGTTATCAAAGGCTGGTGACCATCCCAAGAATCTATCCAAAAATTTTCCTATTGACCATTATGAATGATCCAAAATAAATTTTTCTTAATCAAATCCTCACCAGTCTTAAGAACCGCTAAAATGGGAGAACCTTTGGTAGGCAATTGATAGCGAACAAGGTCTTCAGGACTTTTGTTCTCAACATATTTAGCACGAAGATTATTGGCCCAAAGGGCATTGGGGTTATGTAAAATCCTCCAATACAATTTAGCAGCTAAAGCTTTGTTGTTATTAATAGCAGATCAGAATCCTAACCCCCCTTCATTCTTAGGAAGACATAAAGTGTCCCATTTCACCAAGGCCCATTTTATTTTCTCCTTAGTACCACTCCAGAGGAACCAATGATTAATTTGATCCAATTCTCGAAGAACAACCTTTGGGATATTCAACATGGTAGAAACATAAATAGGTATAGCTTGAAGGACAGATTTTACCAAGGTAATTCTACCCCCAAAAGAAAGCCACCTATTGGTCCACTTTCCAATTTTCTTCTTAACTTTGTCCAACAACCAATTCCAGTCTTTATTTTTTTGTCTTTGAGTATTGATAGGGATGCCTAAATAAGTGATCGGAAGGGAGGTCTTCTTATATCTTAATTTATCCAAGACCATGGATTCCTATCTGGTAGAGCAGTGAAAGAAAATGACTTTAGACTTGTCTTCATTGATCAATTGCCCGGTAGCCTTAGAAAAATAGCTAATGATTTGCTTAATTTTAGAAGCTTCCTTAACTGTAGCTTTACCTAACAGAGTAGAGTCATCAAAAAATTGAAGATGAGAGATAGGCCTAGCTCCATGAGCAATGGTAACTCCCTCAAGGGTTTTCTTGTCTCTATTTTTTGTTATAGTCCTACCCAAGCATTCAACAAGAATGATGAATAAATAAGGGGAGAGGGGGTCACCTTGCCTAATACCTCTAGAAGTTGGGAATAGTTGTGAAGGCCTACCATTGATAAGAACTGAGTAGGATACTAAAGAGATACAACCCATAATCCAGTCCATCCAATCTTGAGAGAAACCAAATTGCCTCAAAACTTTGATAAGGAAGTGCCAATCCACTCTGTCATAAGCTTTGGATAAGTCTAAACGAATGAACATAGAAGGATATTTTTGCATTTCCATGGAATGGATGGCTTCCTGAGCAAGAACTATCTCATCCACTATTTGATGCCCTTCCACATAACCTCCTTGTTCAGGGGAAATAATCTTATGCAAAAGAGGCTTCAACCTTTCTGCCATGATCTTAGTAATGATTTTGAGAAGAACATTACATAAAGCAATAGGTCTAAAAGCTGAGATATGATAAGCCTCTTGAGATTTTGGGACAAGAGTTATATAAGTTTTATTGATAACCTTCAAAATTTCTTTGGCTTTCCTGGCTTCTTCCACCACCTCTAATAAATCAGCATGAAGGATATCGAGAACCCCACCAAAACTCTTGGTAGAACTCAATGGGAAAACCATCAGGACCTAGGGTTTTTCCTTTTTGCATTTTAAAAACCACTTGTTGAAGCTCATTAATAGTAATAGGAGCAGTCAAAATAGAGTTCTCCTTAGAAGTGATAAGAGAAGGGATCGCTTGAAGAACATTTTGTTGAGAAGCCGAGTCAAGAGGAGTAGCAACAAAAATATTGGAAAAGTAATTCACAACAATAGAGTTCATGCCATCCCAAGTGTAGACAACCTCTCCAAAATCTGAATTTAAGGAAGAAATAAAGTTGTGAGATCTTCGAGCTAGAAGAGATTTGTGGAAGAAATTTGTGTTTCGATCTCCTTCTTTGAGCCATTGAATTCTAGATTTTTGCTTCCATAAGAGTTCTTCTTTTTTTCCCATTCCTCTAACTGAGCTGTGAGTCTAATTTCATCTGTACTTCTACTCTCTGTGAGGCCATCTAAATGAATTTTCTTATTCAAATTTTCAAGTTGAGCAATAACTTCATGTTTTTTTGTTGAACATCCCCAAACTCCTTCCAGTTCCAAGTCTTGATTTTGGATTTAATATATTGTAACCTTTGGAAAAAAGGTACATCTTAGTCCCATATCTTGGTTTACCTTCCTTCCACCATTGTTGCACTCGAGGTCTGAAGGAACTGTCTCTAAGCCACATTAACTAAAATAAAAAAGGAGAGAAACTCACATTGGTTTTCCAAATTTCCACCATGATTGGCCAGTGATCTGAACCAACATTGTTAAGAGTCTTCACTTTAGGAATGTGACCATGGATTAAGAAATGATCAGAGAGCAGGAACCTATCCAATCTCTCCATGATACAAGCTAAGCCTTACCTTCTGTTAGACCAAGTCATAAGGCCATTATCTGGCTAGATGTCCACAAGATGAAGGTTTGCAATATATTCATTCATGAGGTCAGTGCTCCTGTCCAAATTTCTATTTCCCCCTATTTTCTCATCTAGAGAGAGGATGGTATTGAAATCTCCTCCTATCAAGATCCAAGCTTCAGGAAAATGAGAGATAATATAAGTTATATCCTTCCACTGTCTTCTCTTTTCCTCCAAAGAAGTTAGAGCATAAACAGTTATGCAAAGCATAATTTGGTTGGAATGTCTACTTTGAATAGCTATAGCCAAAAGACCCTAGTTGCCAACCATATGGTGAATAACTACCTCTTTTGGGTCCCAAAGGTAAGCAATGCCACCAAAAGTCCCCTGGGAACTGAGGGAAACAACTTTTCCAATTGGCCAAATTTTACTAGCAATTGAATCCATTTCCTCTATTGACATCTTCATTTCTTGAAGGAAAACAAGATGAGGATGGTTTATCTGAATCATTCTTCTAATTTCATTTTGTTTTGAAAGACTCCCTTTGAGTCCTCTAATATTCCAAGTGATGATCTTCATTAATACTAGGGCTAAAATAGTTGGTAAGGGAATTAATATTACCTTCCTCTACAAGCTTTTCACCTTCTTTTACCATATAATGTTGATTGGTCTTGCGACCTACCTTTTGATTAGAATCCATCTTCAATTTTTTTTCCTATTTCTTGACTTACTCCAATTGAATCTGGGATGTCTTCTAACCTTGAAGAATGCATGTACAAAGCCAAAGTGTTGTTGGAAGGTTCAACAGAGTCTATCTTGGGACCTGTATTATTTGAAGTCTCAACATTTAAAATATTGTTTTTCTTGTGTATATTTTCTCCCTTTTTTTGTTGAAAACTTTTGATTTGTTGGTTTGTCTCTGAGTTATTCCTTTCATCTCTAAATTGTGTTTCTAATATTTTTGTTTCCATTATTTCCTCTTCCTCACCTAGGGCATCATTTGTGGAAAGAATTTCAAACATATTAGCTGATAACTTTGATTGATCCTTCATAACTAGTTTTTTTTTAGTGTTCTTCTTCTTAGGCATTTGGAAACCTATTGAATTTGTATCTTCTTTCTTTTGATCTGGAATTTTATTTGGGCAAACACTAGCCAAATGACCATATTCATGGCAAATTCTACAATGAAAAGGAATGTTCTCATAGTCCACTACTTGCTCCCAAGTGTCCTCCCCAAATTGTAATGTGATATTTTTAGGTAGGGGTTTGTCAAAATCCATTAAAACACAAATCCGAGCATAAATAATATGTTCAAATTTTTGAGTACAATCAATAGTCATCATAAAAGTTCCCAAAGAGTTTCCAATTGAAGAAAAAATAGCCGAATTCCAGAATTCAATTGGGAGGCCAAAGAGTCTAACCCACACGGGACCTGTAGAAGGCATCTCTTCTTTGACTTTAAATTTAGTATGCCAGGGCTTCATAAAAATCCTTGCCCTTCCAAAGAACCAGGGACCCCCTTGAAATATTTTCTCTCTATCTTCATTATTAGCAAATAAAACAAGAAAATAACCATTTGGATAAATAGAGATTTGTAACTCACCTTTAGTTTTCCATATTTTTGCAGCCTAGACTTTGAAAGCAGATAGGCTCGAATGAAAACCCAAGAAACGACAAATTAGTCCTCTTTTTCTAGATCTTCAATGCTAGTCTGAATGTCGCCCATATCAAGCTTAACAATAGGAGTTCCATCAGATGCTCTAAGACATCCTGACTCAATTTTCCTCGGATCAATCTTAGGCATTCTTAGAGGTTTATGGGAAGCCCTAAGATTAATGTTAGCATTAGGCTGAGGCTATCCACCATGGAGGACATCCCTAAAATTCATTTTTGGGGCCGAGTCTTGGAAATCCTTTCCCTTGAAAGGGGTTTCCATTGTGGATTTATTTTGGGGTGCACCTTAGCACCAGATTCGCTTGAGATCTGAACCATTTTTTGATTAGTTTCTTGAAACTTGTTTCGTGATCTCTTTAATCCATGCCCTAGACATCGAGGAAAGGTATGCTTTTCACTTTTATTTTGTGCAGCAAATTGGAAGCCATTGTCAATCAAGTTCACCACATGATCTATTGAAAGATAAATTTCTAACCCATCTTGGGTCCCCTACAACATATCCTGCTAAAATATTGAGCAAAAACCACAAAAATATTGGCCACTAGGGCCCGAAGGCCTCGAAAAATAACCTCTGGAGCTGCTTGCACTCAACCCAGATGAAACCCTCGCACAATCACTTGCCAAAAATATTGTTCACACATAGGGATGTGCTAGGATTTATGTTGCTCCAAATGATCTAAAAATTGGTGGAGATGTTCTAGGGTTTTTCAGGCATCTACCCTCAAAATTTTAGCTCAATCCAAGTCCGGATGAGTGAAATATGGCCTCAGTAGTTTGGCTAGTCCTGTGAAAAAATTCCTATCGTCTCATCCTAAGCTTCATAAAATAATTTTGAAGTATGAGACTAGGTGGCTAAAGGATGAAAATATATAAAGGTAATGCATTCCAACTTGGATATATTATCAAGAATGATAATCTTTTCTCATTACTTCATAGTCACCTTTTATAGTGACAATGTCAAAAGAGGTGCCATGACCTTTATTGGTGATAATATAATAGTTGATGAATATTATCTTGTTCTAGTGAAAGAGAACCACATTCTAATATACCCTTCTATGGAAAAAATATCAACAACACCTATATTTAATAAAATAAATTAAAACTAGTCATTAGAATTTTAAAAAATAAGGAAAGGGTAAAAACCATTTTGGTACAAAATTTATAAACCAAAGGATACAAAATTATTGTAAATGATATATGTGGATATCAATAATAATTTTCTTTTGCAAAATATTCACACCTATATAGATTTTATGGCATTTATCTCTAATATTTTATTTATACCCAAACATGCAAACAAAGGAAAATGTTTGACTATAAGCAACATCAATAAGACAATAAAAAAATTCCACTAGACATGGGATGGATAATGATTTATCTATAGAAAAAAACTTCAAAAAAATTATAATATATGAAAACATACATTTTATGATCAAATGTTAAATCCCCCATAAAATTTGTATGCTTATCCACTAGATATGGGATGTATAACAAGTTATGTATAAAAAAACCAAAAACATTTTTCTAATATATGTAAACATACATTTTAGGATTGAGAGTTAATTACCACATCAAATTTATGTGTTTACACCCATCCAACTAAATAGAATTTATCCTTGATATACTTAACAAAGCAATCATATCTCATTAGACAATGTGTTAAATCAAAGTTAAATCCAACATTAAAACCTCTCCTCATCATTCCATTGGATTTCAATTGCCTTACCTATGATTTGTTGGAATTCGCATATATGTAGATACAAATAGAATCAATCCATCCACTCAAATATTATATAGAAAATGCTAAAAATGATAAAACAGAGATATACATAGTAGGCATCCCTAGGCATCATAAAAAAACACTATATTATCCATATATAAGAATCAAAATGTTGGAAATATGATTTTGACCAAAAATTGTAGTTCTGTATATGCGCTATCATGTTAGGTAGGTTGTGGAATTTGTAATTAAATACTGTAGTTGTGCATATTCTCTATCATGTCAATTAGGTAGTGGAATTTATGATAGAGAACCAAAATACCGAGAAGAAAAACAGTTGTATTTTATTCAAATGCAGCAGAGAATTACTGTTACAACAGAATATTACAGTCACAGCAGAATATTACAGTCACGACAGAATATTACAGAAGTCACAGAAGAGTTGCGCTTTATAGAATATCTTAATTCTGGAATTACAGAAATATATTATCGTTCACCAAAATTTTCTAGCCCCTTGTGCATGCCTTTGATCTCCTTTTTAAAGGTTCTCAGGTGACGCTCCATTTCCAGCTGGTGGCCCTTCGCTTCCTCTTCCAGAACCTTTCGCTTCGCCTTCCCGTGTCGCTTCGTCGTCCAGGTATTCGAAACGTCTCCCTTTTCGACTCTTCGTCTTCGGCTTGTCTTTCGGGCGCGAAAATATGACATGTCGTGATATCGTGACATTTTGGCTTCCCTGCGCTCCTTCTCCCTTTTGGTCGCGATATCGTGACATGTCGCGATATCGCGACATTTTCCTTCCGCTGCCTTCCTCGCCTTCGGGTCGCGATATCGCGACATGTCGCGATATCGTGACATTTTCCTTCCTCGCTGCCTTCCTCGCCTTCGGGTCGTGATATCACGACATGTCGCGATATCGCGACATTTTCCTCCATCGCTGCCTTTCTTATTTCCAAGTCATGATATCACGACATTTGCCTTCGGACGCCTCCGCTTTTCTGCTCCGGTCGTGATTTCGTGACATGTCACAAAATCATGACAAATTCTTTGGCATCTTCTTCCTCCTGCTGCTAGTCGCGATTTCACGACATGTCGCAAAATCATGACATTCTCGTTGGTGTCTTCTCCTGGCGGCTCCTTGTCACGATTTTGTGACATCACGATTTCGTGACATGTCACAAAATCATGACATTCCCAATGGCGTCTTCTCCCAGCTACCTCCTCCTTGTTGTGATCAGTCACAAAATCATGACATTCCCAATGGCGTCTTCTCTCGACTGCCTCCTGGTCACGATTTCGTGACGGTCACGATTTCGTGACATGTCATGAAATCGTGACATTCTCAATGGCATTTTCTCTCTCCTGCTGTCGGTCATGATTTCGTGACATGTCACGAAATCGTGACAATTTTTTTTTTTTTGTGGATGCAAGATTGCGCTGCTGCCACCGGATGCTCCTGCATCAGACATCCGGGGTAGATTGAGAAGTGATCCTCACTTCTGAACTATTAGAGGGAGACCCAGGTGGTCAACCTCCATTTTAGACAACCAAGTTGCATCTTCTACCGGTCTGCCCTTCCACTTGACCAAATATTCGAAATACTGTCTGTTTTTGGTACTTTTGCCTTCTCGAGTGTCCAGTATTTCCTCAATCTCATCTGCGGTTGGAGTAGACGTTGGAATACTCCACAACTCTGCGCTTGGTGTCTCACTACTATCCCCCTCATGGTATTTCACCAAATCTAAAATGTTAAAGACAGGTGATATGTTAAGCCCACTTGGCAATTCTACTTCATAGGCATTGCCTGAATCCCGTTTTGCCATGATTCTGCACGGTCCAAACTTCTTCATCTTTAGCTTGTTATAGGTTTTAGCAAGAAATATTTCCTTTCTCAGATGGACCATCACTTCATCTCCCACTTTGAATTCCTTAAACCATCGCTTCAGTCTGCCTTTCGTCTTATATTGCGTATTCATTTTAGCAATATGCTTCTTCACTTCTTCATGCAGGTTCTTCAGATGCTCTGCAAAATCCTCAGCCTCGGCACTGCACTTTTCCCCTGTATTCAGCTTCCTTAACTCAGAAACATTTCTTGGACTGCTTCCATATATTATCTAAAATGGAGATTTGTTGGTACTCCTGTTGACAGAATTGTTATATGCAAACTCCGCCTGCGGCAAAATCAGATCCCATCCTTTGGGCTTATCTCCTATCAAGCACCTCAATAGGTTACCCAAACTTCTGTTTACCACCTCTGTTTGCCCATCTTTCTGTGGGTGGTATGCTGAACTGAATTTCAAATCTGTCTTTAGTTTCTTCCACAGGGTTCTCCAGAAATACCCAACAAACTTGGTATCTCTGTCGAAAATGATACTCTTCGGTAGACCATGCAGTCGTACCACCTCTTTGAAAAACAAACCTGCAATATGAACTGCATCATTAGTTTTATGACAAGGGATAAAATGTGCCATCTTTGAAAACCTGTCAACTACCACAAATATGGAATCATTTCCCCTCTGTGTCCTTGGTAGACCAAGAACGAAATCCATGCTGACATCTTCCCATGGTTTCTCCGGTATAGGTAATGGCTGATATAATCCGGTGTTTTGTCTCACACCTTTCGCCATCGACGAGACTCTACGACTCTGCACAAATTTTTGCACATCTTGCTACGGTTGCGGCCAATAATAATTCTCGCTCACAAGGGCAATGGTCTTATCTCGACCAAAGTGCCCAGCCAATCCTCCATTGTGTTTTTCTTTGACTAGGTTTTCCCTCATGGAACTTCTTGGAATGCATAATTGGTTTCCTCTGAACAACATTCCATCTTGGATCAGAAAATCCAACCACTTGGTTCTGTCCAAGGTAACTGGTGCCAAGCAAGCCTTCCAGGCTTCTGCAAAATCGGGATCTTCAAGGTACAAACCCTTCAATTCATCAAATCCCAACACTTCCACCTTCATTTCTGTCAGCAAACTCTGCCTTCTACTCAAGGCATCTGCAACTCTGTTGGACTTTCCACTCTTGTGCTTCAACACAAAGGAATAACTCTGCAGAAACTCAACCCACTTCAAGTGCCTCTGGTTCGAGTTTTCCCTGGCTATTTATATATTGTAAGGCTTGATGATCAGTATATAACACAAACTCTTTTGGCAGCAAATAATGTCTCCACTTCTTCAGGGCCTGAACTATAGCATAGAATTCTTGGTCATACACTGAATACTTCTTCCTGGCCTCATTGAGTTTTTCACTGAAGTAAGCAACAGGCTTGCCTTCTTGACTTAGCACAGCTCCTATGGCACTGCCACTGGCATCACAGTCCACCTGAAATACCTTGTTAAAATCTGGAAGTGCTAAAATAGGTTGCTCAGTGACCTTCTTCTTCAACATATCAAAGCTCTTGTCTGCTCCTAAGGTCCACTTAAAGTCTTTCCTATCCCCTCTCATTGTTTTCGTAAGGGGTGCACAAATACTGCTGAAATTTTTGATGAATTTCCTGTAAAAACTGGCCAGACCATGAAATGATCTCACTTCAAAAGTGCTTCTTGGAGTAGGCCATTCAATGATAGCCCTCACCTTTTTTGGGTCCATTTTCAGACCTTCAACTGAGATGACAAATCCCAGGTATACCAACTCCTTCTTCACAAAATTGCACTTCTTCAAGTTGATCAACAACTGTTCTTCCCTCGACTTCTCAAAAACCCTCCTGATATGCATCGGGTGCTCTTCCAGGGTTCTGCTGAATATCAAAATGTCATCCAAATAGACAATAATGAGACTTGCCTAAAAACTCCTTCGACACTTCATTCATCAACCGCATGAATGTGCTTGGTGCATTGGTTAGCCCAAATGGCATGACCAACCACTCATACAAACCTTCTCTGGTTTTGAAAGCGAGTTTTCCACTCATCTCCTTCTCCGATCCGAATCCGATGGTAGCCACTCTTCAGGTCAATCTTGGTGAAGTACTTGGCTCCACTCAAACAGTCCATAATATCATCCATCCTTGGTAATGGAAATCTGTATTTTATGGTGATCTTGTTGATAGCTCGGGAGTCTGTACACATCCTCCACTCCCCATCCTTCTTTGGTGCTAGTACTACAGGTACCGCACATGGACTCAAGCTTTCTCGAATCAGTCCCTTTTTCAACAACTCATGGACTTGCCTGCTCAGCTCCTCACTTTCCATCGGAGTCATTCTGTGGGCTGCCTTGTTGGGTAAACTAGATCCAGGTACCAAATCAATATGGTGACTGATCTTCCTCATCGGTGGTAAACCCTCAGGCACATTATCTGATATGATGTCTGGAAATTCTTCTAACAGGTGTTCGGCCTCTGCTGGAACATCTATATCTTATTCTTTCTTAACGGTAGGGATTAATGCATAACACATTGAATCCCTCTTTAGACCATCCAAAAACTGTCTTCCATCCACTAGGCAGATTCTAGCACTACTGCACACTTTCTCATCCACTTCCTTCAGTGGCTTCAATTTGTGACGTACTCCATCCTTCGTTAGAGAGTACGTATTTGCATGCCCATCATGCACTGCACATCTGTCAAATTGCCATGGTCTTCCCAACAACAAATGGCAAGCATCCATCGGCAAAACATCACATAGGACCTCATCTTGATAATTCCCAATGTGAAATTTGACCAAGCACTGTTCATTGACAAGTGCTCTGTGGTCTTTCTGCAACCACGCAATCCGATATGGATGCGGGTGCTTCCTCTTCCCCAATTTCAACTTAGTAACCATCTCTTCTGAAACTAAGTTGTCTGTGCTACCATTATCAATGATAACATTGCAGACCTTCCCTGCACATTTGCACCTCGTGCGAAACAGGCTCTTCCTCTGTTCTGGTTCTTTTTCCTCATTCAACAGTGCTCTTCTCATCATCAACACTTCTCCTCCTTCTGCCTCTTTAGAGTGTTCTGACTCTGCACCTTCATCTGCCACAGCAGCTCTGGCATGACCCTCAGGTCTCTTGTCCATCCTTTCTTGGTGTTGAGGACACTCGTATGACCGGTGTCCCTCTTCTCCACATTGGAAACAGGTTCCACGGAATACCCCTCTTCCATACCCACGTCCAGGTCTACCTCTTCCTCTCTGGTAGCCATTGTTCTGATCACGCGGGCGGTAGGTATTCTCCTTTTTCTGTTCCTGGGGTTTGCTTGTTTCACCAGTCTTCTTCTGGTCTCGGTAATTTCCTCCATCGGTTCTTCCACCACGATCCCTTCCTCTCTGTTTGCCTTCGAATCTTCTGTTCAGTTTCTCTTCTACCTTTAAGGCCAACTGATATGCATCTTCTATGGTGGTTATTCTGATCAAGCTGAGTTCTTCCTGGATGTTCATTCTCAATCCATTTATGTATCTGGCTACTTTCTCTTTATTAGCCCCTGAATGGCCAGTTCTGATGGAGATCTTGTAAAATTCTTCTGTATATTCTTGGACAGACTTGCCTGACTGTCTCAAACTCTGCATTCTCCTTAACAGATCCAACTCGTAATCTACGGGAACAAACTGCCTCTTCAGCTTCTCCACCATTCGGTCCCATCTGGTTATCTTTTCTTTTCCATTCTTAATTCTTTCGAGTTGCACTCCTTTCCACCATAAACTAGCATGGCCTTTCAATTTTGTTTTTGCATACTTGATTCGGTCTGGATCTGCCACCTCCTCATACTCAAAGTATTCCTCCATATCGTTGATCCAATCAATCAACTCTTCTGGGTTGAGATTCCCAGAATACGTAGAGACATCAAACTTCGGCCTCTTCCCGGCCTGAGATAGGGCTTTAAGCAATCTAGCTTCAGAAGGATCCAATGTTTCTTCATCATCTGATGGGTCATCAGTTACCCAGGCTTCATCGTCACTATTGTCTTCTCCTTTTGGCTCGACCCCTCTTCGCAACTCCTCTTGCAGGGCTTGCACTTGCCTCTGCAATGCTCTGAAATCTTCGTCCGGCACCATATTTCTCCCATGACCACGGTTCTTTCATGGAGGCATTCTGCTCACTACTCTTCACAAATCTCAACTGGTCCTGGTGCAAACTGCCTCACGTTCGGCGATCTGTTTACACACTCAGGAATCTTCTAGCTCTGATACCACTTGATAGAGAACCAAATTACCGAGAAGAAAAATAGTTGTATTTTATTCAAATGCAGCAGAGAATTACTGTTACAACAGAATATTACAGTCACAACAGAATATTACAGTCACGACAGAATGTTACAGAAGTCGTAGAAGAGTTGCGCTTTACAGTATATCTTAATTCTGGAATTACAAAAATATATTATCGTTCACCAAAATTTTCTAGCCCCTTGTGCATGCCTTTGATCTCCTTTTTAAAGGTTCTCAGGTGACGCTCCATTTCCAGCTGGTGGCCCTTCGCTTCCTCTTCCAGAACCTTTCGCTTCGCCTTCCCGTGTCGCTTCGTCGTCTAGGTATTCGAAACGTCTCCCTTTCTGACTCTTCGTCTTCGGCTTGTCTTTTGGGCGTGAAAATACGACATGTCGTGATATCGTGACATTTTGGCTTCCCTGCGCTCCTTCTCCCTTTTGGTCGCGATATCGCGACATGTCACGATATCGTGACATTTTCCTTCCGCATTGCCTTCCTCGCCTTCGGGTCGCGATATTGCCTTCCTCGCCTTCGGGTCACGATATCGCGACATTTTCCTCCATCGCTGCCTTTCTTATTTCCAAGTCGCGATATCGCGACATGTCGCGATATCGCGACATTTGCCTTCGGACGCCTCCGCTTTTCTGCTCCGGTCGCGATTTCGTGACATGTCATGAAATCGCGACAAATTCTTTGGCATCTTCTTCCTCCTGCTGCTGGTCGCGATTTCGCGATGGTCGTGATTTCGTGACATGTCGTGAAATCGTGACATTCTCGTTGGTGTCTTCTCCTGGCGGCTCCTTGTCACGATTTCGTGATAGTCGTGATTTCGCGACATGTCGCGAAATCATGACATTCCCAATGGCGTCTTCTCCCAGCTGCCTCCTCCTTGTCGCGATTTCGCGATAGTCACGATTTCGCGACATGTCGCGAAATCATGACATTCCCAATGGCGTCTTCTCCCGACTGCCTCCTGGTCACGATTTCGTGACGGTCGCGATTTTGCGACATTCTCAATGGCATTTTCTCTCTCCTGCTGCCGGTCGCGATTTCGCGACATGTCGCGAAATCGCGACAATTTTTTTTTTTTTGTGGATGCAAGATTGCGCTGCTGCCACCGGATGCTCCTGCATCAATTTATAACTAAATACTATAGCTAAACATATTCTCTATCATGTTAGTTAGGTGGTGGAATATTTAACTAAAGACTATAGCCATGCACATTCTTTGTCATGTCAATTAACTAGTGGAATTTATAACTTAAGGAAAGTAAAAACAATAGTTGTGCATATTAAAAATAAAATACTATAATGACTATAATATATGTATTTGCCTTAGCAAAGTAAATTTATGATTTGAAAAAGAGTAGATTTCACATTTGGTATTAGAGCCATTGCTAGTCTTGGGTTGGAGTGAGGTTGAGTACCTGATATTTATAACCATTGATCATGTTGAATAATAACTCCCTTCCTAATGTATTCTTAGACATGGAAACTAGTTAAGGTTTCACCTCTAGGAATCCTAACTTGCTCATATGCTCTACAAAAGTTTCCACTCTTACAAACATAAGCTCTACAAATTGACAGTTAGAATAATACACCAAACAAACACACAAGAAAACATAGCTACTCTTATGTGTAGGCATGATTTTTAGAAAAATAACAATAATTACAAAAAAATAACCCTCTTGAACTTGTGGTCTCAACCGCTTTTCTCACACCTCCCTAAACACTCTATATCATGCTATTCTCATCCACCAACTATTTTCTATAGTTTCCCCCTTGGCTACTTTATACAGGTTTCATTTTATTTAAAGACTAATGCCTAACTAACTAAAGAAAACTACTTTATTGCTTTATTTAACAAACAACTTTATTTTTTATTTTAATTTAATTAAATTTACCATATTTTTATTCCTTTTCTTCTCTTCTCTCTCTCTCTATCATCTTCTATCTCTCTTTTGCCACTATTCAAAATCTAAATTTGAACTAATATTTCTCTCTACTTCTATGATATCTGCATGGAACTTGTATGTATTTTTGTGAATCTTTTTTCCTCATGAGTTAACATGGTCTAGTATTTTTCTATTTATGCTTATTGTGGGTTACTTTAGGAATTATCTCCTTGCACAAATGAGTAAGAAATAGATATTACACTTGAAATTATTTTACTATTATGTTTTCATTTGTAGCACTCTTGTACTTTGTCGTAGATCCTTCTTTACTTATTTATGTAACTCTTTCATGTACTCCATGAATTCTTCTACTAAACAACTATGTTTCTCCTTATTTGATGCTAGTACTATAGGTGCTATTCATGGGATCAAAATATGATGAATTTTTACTTTTTGTAAGATTTCTTGGACTCACTTATACACTTCTTCTTGCTCCATTGGTGTCATGTGATATGATAGCTTCCTTGGCAAGCTAGCTCTTGGAATAAAATTAATATGATAACTTATGATCTACATCGGTGGTAATCATTATGGTAACTCTTATGAAAAAATATCTTCAAAATCAACAAGTATTTCTTTCACTTTTGATGGTGTTTTATCTTCCCCTCTACTATCCCAACTTTTATTGGCTTATCTATGCATGTATAAAATTCTCCTTTTATTCTATCTCTCAAAAATAACTTACCTGTAATAGTGCGTACTCTAGGAAAATTGTCAACATCTTCAATTTTCTCCCTGAAAGGGATGAGTGATTCCTTTTACCTTACTTTATGATACTTATGGTATTCAATATTCCATTATGAATTATCTTTCAATTAAACTAACAATGTCTACTAAGAAATACATGACATGCATCCATAGGCATGATGTCACACAATACTGAATCCTTGTATGAACAAATTTAGAAATCAATAATACATTGCTCACTCACCAAGATACTATACCCCTTTTGAATCCATGATAATTTATAATGATTTGGATTCTTCTTTCATTGAAAACCTAGTTTGTCAACCATATCTATGTACATTAGATTGTTTATGCTTATACTATCAAATATAAGCTTGCAACACTTATCCTTAGACTTGCATATGGTTCAAAATAAGATCCTTATTTAGGATGGATCCTTATCTTCTTTGGTCTGTTTTAGAAGTAATATTTTCATGAGTAATGATTCTCCTTGTTCTATTTCTTTCATCCTCTCTAGAGATGCATCACTCTCTTAATCTATATACACCATGTGGTTTTAAGACTTTTTTCCTTGGTTGTTGGTTTGCTATACTTGAGGGCATTCAAAGGCTCTATGTCTGGCTCTTCTACATTGGTAACAATTACCAATGAAACATCTACCTCTTCCTCTACCAAAACCACCTCGGCCTCTTGATGATTCACCTCTTTCATGATTTATTTGACTAAAATTTTCTTCTCTTATGGAGATTTTTTATTCACCATAAGCTTGCTGCCCTCTATCATTGGTATCTTCATTTCTTCCATAGGATGACTTTATTATCTCTATATTATTACTTTATTTCTTGCAATCCATATTTTCTTCCACCTTGAGTGCATATTGATATGCCTCTTTAATGGATTTCATTCAAAACATGCCTATTTCATATTGTATAGTGAATATTAAGCCATTGACATATCTCACCACTTTTTCCTCATCATCTTCAACATGACCAACCCTTATGGACAACTTGTAGAATTATTTGGTATACTCCTTCACCCCCAATTCCTTTTGCTTGAGATTTTATAGTTTCTTAAACAAACCAAGATGATAATAAATAGGTAAAAACTTTATGTTTAGCTTGGAAATAAATCTATCCTATGTTTGTATTTTATCCTTTCGCTTTTGTTTTATTTTCCATTGTACATGCTTCCACTAAAGAATTGTATACCCCTTCAACTATGTGCATGTAAATTTCACCCACTTTATATAATCCATGAATTAATAATCAAATAAATTCTCTATACCCATTATCCAGTCTATTAGCACCTCTAGATTCAAAATCCTATTAAAAATTAGGGTATCTAATTTTGGTTTATTCCCAATATTAAAAACTGCTTATATCCATCATGATTTGGGTCCTTAAACTCCTTATTTCCATATTACCTTTATGTGACCAGCATATTCATCCTCACTTTCACTCACAACCTCTATGTGAACTATATTCATTGGGTTATCTCAATGGCCTATAATCATGTGATGATTCCATACAATACCTTAGTTAGATCCACTTGTCAGGTTCCAACACCTCTTGGTTTTCATCTTCCTTGGTATATCATCAAAACCAAATATAATACCACTCTAATGTAGTCTTGGATGTGGAAACTAGTTAAGGTTGCACCTCCAAGCAACCTAACTTGCTCACACACTCTACAAAAGCTCCCACTCTTGAAAACATAGGTGTATAAGACACCAAAGATAAATGATGGAAAACATAGTTAATCTTACACATAGGCTTGATTTTTCATAAAAATAATAGCAATTACAAAAAAACAATAGCCCTTTAAAACTTGAGGCCTCAATCATTTTTCTTACTCCTCCCTACACACATTCTATACTACACTATTCTCATACACCAACTATTTCTATAGCTTCCCCCTTGGATGCTTTATAAAAATATCATTTTATTTAAAAAATAATGCCTAACTAACTAAAGAAACATGATTTATTGCTTTATTTAATAAATTACTCTTTTGCTTCTTTTATTTTTATTAAAGTTGCCACCTTTTCTTTTTTTCCTTTTTATTCTTCTTTTCTCTATTTTTTTTGGTGATGTGAGATTATCCATTCACCTATATGCTCCTACATCATTTCCTATTGCATAGTTTAGTGGAAAAGATTATGAATACTAGATTTTTAAGATGAGGATGTTATTGACTAGAAAAAATCTTTGTGATATTTTTGAGACTAGTTATGATAATCTAGTAGATTGGTCTATTAAAACACATAATGATAGATAAGCAAAGGAGCCAAAGAAGAATAATTCTTTAGCATTATACCATATTAAATAAATTCTAGATAATATTTTATTCCTATGGATTGCAAATGTAAAATTATTCAAAGATGCTTGGAAGGATCTACAAGAGGTTCACCAAGGTAGTGACCAAGTGAAAGTGATCAAGTTGTGGACCTTGAAGAGAGAGTTTGAGAACTTGAGGATGCAATAATCTAAAAGTGCAAGTGAATATAGTGTTAAAGTAAAATATGTGGTTAGTAAAGTGACCACTCTTGGAAAATCAAAGGAGAATGAAGTTGTTAAGAAAGTGCTACGAATCTAACACCAATATGGAACCATGTTGCCATTATATTTGGAAAGAGTAAATATTTGACAACATTGGAGTTTGATAACCTTGGTGGTTCTCATGTCACATGAATAAATACTAATATACACCTTTGGTAAAGGTGAAGATAAGAATTTTTCCCTAAAGGCTAAGAGTTCAAAGAGTTATGGTGCTACTACAAGAAACCAAGGACAAGGGCAAGGATATGGTAAAGGGAATAATCATAATTTCTTAAGAGGAAGAGGAAGAAGAGGCGAAGGTTTATAATAGAGGAAGAGGAAGAAAAATACTTGACAAGAGAAATATACAATGTTACCACTGCAAAAGGTATGGATATTTTGAAAAATAATGTAAAATAAAAGCTACAAATGAAGGAAAAAGAGTAAATTATGCAAATGAGAATGAAAAAGTTTTAAGCAGCATGTTCTTATCCTATGAAAATGTTGAAAAGTTTTTTCAAGAGACTTTGTAACTTGATTCTAGTTGTTCCAACCACATGATGAGCAACAAGTAGTTGTTTACTACTATGGATGAGAAATTCAAGATCAAAATCAAGCTTGGTAATGACAAGGTTTTGGGGGTGGTAAGAAAATGCATGATGTAAATAAATACTAAGGAAGGTAAAAAGGAAATAATGATATTTATTGAACTCTTGATCTTAAGCATAATTTATTGAATGATGGGTAGCTTTGTAAAAATAAATACAAAGTTGTTTTTGATGATAAACAATGTACCATATATGACAAGAATAGTGGGAACAAAGTTGTCACTATTGTTTCCATGTCAAACACTCAAATGTTTTCTTTTGAAGTTTGGAGGTAATTAAAATAGCTTGTCAAATATTTCTATTGAAGATAAGATCTAGTTGTGGCATTCGAGGTAGGACAACTTAAACTTTCAAAGTTTGAAGTTATTGACTTTTCAAGAATTCATTTTTGGTTTGTTGAAATCTAAATATCACAAAGATGTTTGTGAGAGATGTTCCAAAGGCAAGCATGATAGAGAAATATTTCCAAGAGAAAAGGTATGGAGGATCCAACATCCACTTCAATTAGTTCATTCTAATATTTTTGGTCTAATGAAAATCAAAATTTTGGGTAAGTCATCTTATTTTATTACTTGTATTGATATTTATTTAAAGTGTTGGGTATATGTTTTGAAGATTAATGATAAGGATTTAGATTTTTTCAAGAGCTTTAAAGCCTTTGTATAAAATTAAAGTGCATATAGAATTAAGTATTTAATTACTAATCATGATGGAGAGTATTGTTAAAGTTCATTCACATAATTTTGTGCTAAAAATAGAATCAAAAGGCAACTCAAATTGCCTACACTCCTCAAAAAATGTAGAGGCTAAAAGAATGAACTATACTGTAGTTGAAATGACACAAATAATACTTCAAACCAAGGGGTTGAGAGATTATTTTTGGGTTGATGTATTTTATAAAGTAATAGACATCATTAATCAGTCCCATAAGTGATCTTGATAAGATGGTTGTTTATGAAGCATGGTATGAGAAGAAACCCATTCAAAGTTTTGGTTATTTATCCTATGCTCATGTTGTTGATGAGAAAAAAAGAAGCTTGATTCAAAAAGCATACCTTGTATTTTATTGGGTATTGTAAAATAGCAAAGCTTATAGGCTCTACAATTCAAATACTAACAAAGTGGTGGTTTCTAGAGATAATATTTTTAATTAAGGGGGAGTATATGGTTATCAAAAAGACCAAGCTATTAAGACCGTCAATGTTAGTAAAGGTAGTGTTCTTGGTGAAAAATGAAATAATGTGTCTATTCCTCCGTTAAGTCTACCAAATAGTCCTTCAAGTAGTCCTAAAGAGATTTCATCAAGATCTTCAAGTAATTCATCACCCATTATTGACCTTATGAAGACTAAGAAGGTGAAGAGAAATCTTCAAGGTCACCCACCAAGTCAAATACTTAAAAATAATTGTGAAAGAAGTTTTACAAGAGGCCAAGATCAAGAATTTAATCAAGTTGTTTCAATGTTAGAGAGGCTACACATAGATGGAGATGATAAATAAGATCCTAAAGATGAGTCACTTAATTATACTTTGAGTCTCAAGGTAATTTTGAACCTTCTTATTTTGAAAATTCTTGTACTAATGATGTGTGTGTGAGCAATGTATGAAGATATCAATTCCATTGAAAAGTATGATACTTGGGATTTTATGAGACTTCTCAATGGTAAGAAAATGTATGGATTCTAAGTGGGTCTACAAGACCAAGTATAACAGTGATGGTAGTATTGAAAGACATAAGGCTAGATTTGTTGCTAAAATATTTTTAAAGAAACATTGATTGTAAAGAAACATTTGTACATATAATAAGGCAAGAAACAATAAAAATGGTCATTACTATGTAATACCAAAAGATATTCCTTAGTATTATTGAATGAGTACTTAAAATAAGAGGTATATATACAACAACTGCAAGGTTTTGAGGTTAAAGGTAAAGAAGACATTGCACACAAGTTAAATAAGTCCTTGTATGACCTCAAATAATCACTAAGGGCTTGGTATTATCAAACATATGGATACTTTCAACAAAGTGGCTTTAAAAGGAGCAAGAGTGAGCCTACCCTCTACTACAAGAAATAATATAATGATATTATTCTTGTGTGTTTATTTTTAGATGATCTAATTTATATGGGCAATAGCTAAAAACTGAAAAATGAATTAAAAATGCTATGATGAATGAGTTTAAAATGAAAGATTTATGGTTGATGCATTATTTACTTGGAATGGAGGTTCATCAATGGGAATATGAAAAAACATATTTTCCAAACAAAGTATGCTAAATATATGTTGAATAAGTTTTGTATGGACAAGTGTAAACTATTTCACACTCCAATTTCTCATGGAATAGCATTGTGCAAGGACGATGGAGTTGAGAAAGTAAATATGATAGGTTATAGGAACTTTGTGGGAAGTTTTATATTTATCATTAATACTAGAGTAAACAATGTTGAGGTTGTTTCTCTTATTTCAAGGTACATGAATGATCTGTCTCAAATTAATTTGAAGGCCATAAACAAAATCTTGAGGTGTATGAAAGGTACTGTTTACTTTTGCATTCATTATTATGCAAATAAGGAAATGGAGTTTGTTGGTTTTTGTGATTTTGATTGAGGTGGTAGCTTGGGTGACTAAAACTCTACTTCTAACAATTAATTTTATCTTGGTTCTAGAATGATCACATGGATCTCAAAGAAGTAAATATTAATTGTTCTTTCCTCCACAAAATATAAGTATATGGTATTCACTTCAGCTAGTGCACAAGCCTTGTGGATTAGGAAGATATTGGAGGAGACTAGTGAGAAGAAATGCTATCCTACATTTTTTTTGTGATATTATGGGCAATAATTTAATTGGGAAATAATCTCATCCATCATGGTAGGTCTAAACACTTTAATTTAAAGTATCATTTTATCAAGGATATGATACAATAAAAAATAATAGATTTGAAATACTGCTCAAGAGAAACTTGTTTATGTGTTCACAAAAGGAGTTGCAAAAGCTCCATTCTTAAAACCAAAGAAAATCTTGTAAGACCTATAAACATAAAGGGAAAGATTGTTAAAAATGCAATGTTGAGAAAAATCTATAGTTGTGCATATTATCTATCATGTTAGTTAAGTAGTGGAATTTGTAATTGAAGTCTATAGTTGTGCATCTTCTTTGGTATGTCAGCTAGGTAGTAGAGTTTGTAACTAAATACTGTAGCTATGCATATTATATGTCATGTTAGTTAGGTAGTGGAGTTCATAGCTAAATACTATAGCTATGTATATTCTTTTTCATGTCAATTAGATAGTGGCATTTGTAATTGAAGGGAAGTAAAAATTGTAGGTGTTCACCAAAAATATTTGTAATGACTACATCATATGTGAGTGTTTGAATTAAAAAAAAAATTATGCTATGAAAAATATTAAATTTTATTTTACACAATGGTTGAAGTGGTTTGGAATATTTATACCAATGCCTAATCCCAAAATTACGTTAATAAGTTTAACCTAAGACAACATAACAATAGGGCTTAAGTTAATTACAAGTCATAATATATCTTTAACCATGACTAGGTTAATAACTATATAGATTACATAATAAAATATTACAAATAAATTTAATACATTGTATAGTGATTGTCCTTAAGCCTATCAAATATTATATCATACAATATTGACCTGAACCATAATGGCTATTAGATGTGGCACTATGACTACCATATTTTATTTTAATATGTTCTTGAGATACTCAACTGAGGTGACATTTGTAGGTAGACTTTGTTCCTTTCAATAAGGTCACCTTAATTCATCTCACCATCCTTTTATGGGATCTTGTTCATTGTGGTTTGTCTAAAATGACTTCTAATATTTTGGTGCATCTTCAATATCCTTCAACCTGATACATTTATTTGGTAGTCAAAATTTGTTGACACCAACCTTTAGTAGATCTCACAAATTTTTTTATATCAAAATAATCAGGGAGGAATCTTCTCTAGTTCCATCAATGTTACATTTGTTGGATTTTTCTTTTCTTTATTTTATCAGTTATTGTAACTTTTAATTGTCAAGACTTATCTTGGCTTCCTGCTTTCAAAATATATCATGTGCTTTTGAAATCTTGGGTTTTCTACTTTGTTTGGTATCTTCACAAAGTTACAACCACCTCTGATTGAAACTTTATCTTCCTCAAAAAAATTCTTTAAGCACAAATTAGTAATGAGGAGTCACTATAGTTTTTGTGGCTCATAAGGATCTTCTATCCTACTTGAAGGAGAACTCAAAATTATGACCACAAGGTAGAGATCCTATCCATAACTTGTTTAATCTCCATCCACTCTTCATCCAATGGGAATTGGGTTTATTGGAATTCACATAAACTATAATTACTTCATATTTACCATCTTGGAAAAATATTTTGTTGAACATATTACTTCATGTACTTATATATTTAATTCTTCCAATGGCCCAATAACTTGGGCTATTTCCTTTGTAGTAGGGGAATCCATATGTTCCTCAAATTCAAGGGGAAATTCCTTATTTTATATAATAAAATTTATATATTCTTCTTATGAGAAAAGTTGGATAGACCATTTCCATGGTGAAGGGATCCCTATTTGAGTCAAAGAATCCAGTTCTTCTTTGAGCTTTTTGATAGTAATTATAGACACCCAATTTTGACACACCAAGTGAAACTTTGCCAAACTGGTCACAAACACCAAACAATTTTCTATAATTTGTTACAAATGCTACAAAATATCAATTTTATCATCTCAAATCATTTTGGGAATCATTTTTTACTTTTACCAAATTTTCCACTCTAACCAAAATCACCAATGGTAAATTTAAAAATATGAGTGGTGAATTTGGCAAAACTATAGAAATCGACTTCTGACATCCAGAATTAGTTCTGACAAAATTCACCACTCCTACCAAATTTTCTAGTGATAAATTTGGAAAAATTTCAAATTTCAAAGCTTAAAATGTTATTTTGACTCCCTGACCAAATTTTCCACTTGGATTGCCAAATTCTCCAATGGCGTATTTGGTCGATAGTGGCAAATTTGGCCAAATGATGAGGAATATTTGGCACAAGCTAGAAGGACGTAGATTGCACTCCTCCATCCTCTACCATTGATCCCACATGCTCTAGCAAGGTCTTAAATGCATTTATTTCAAATTATTCTTATCTCTTCTTCCCCCCAAATCCTATTTAAGGAGGTATTTGGGTATGCATTTGACATAAGTTTGCACTATAGCAAAGCTTTGCCAATATTTTTAAACACTCTTTTCTTTTATAGTATTTGCCATTCTCAATATTTATTCAAGCATTAGGAGCATTTTGAAAGCATTTATGGAGGGCAATTAGGCAAGGCAAGGGAGCTTGGTGGTAAGGAGATCTTGATGCAAGGGAGAGGCCATAGCTAGGTGAAATCTAGCATAGTTCTCTTATTCATTTTCTTGCTACCCCTTTCATTTTAGCTTCCTAAATTTAGCTTTGCAAGTTTGATAACTCCATTTCTTGCATTTTTCATCTCTTTTTGCATACCTTATCATTGTGTTGATCTTACCTTTGTTTTGTAGGCTTTAACATTCTTATTTGCAAGTCTGATTTCAAGGATTTGCAGCCTATTTTATACATCTAACATATATTTTTTAGGGTTGGAAGATATATCTTCTTGGTTGTTTTATATTGCTTATTAACCGTTTTCATTTTGTAGGGTTATTTCAAGAATCCTTCACCAAAGCATTTATATAGTTGTTTATTTCTATTTGAAACCTTTATTAAACTTATTTACATGTCAATTAAATCTCTTTTTTCATATCCATGCTAGTATATTTTGATATATTAAGTGTTCTAGCATCTTAATCTCTCCATTTTGAGATGATTTCATTAGCATTTCAAAACTTTCTAGAGTCTTCATTTTATAACCTAGATATTATTTATTGTTGGATATAAGGTCTTCATTACCTTATTATCCCACTATTAGCTTCCCTTAATTTCTCACATGTATGCATTTCCTTATGTGATTTGCTTGAATACTAAATTTCATAGCATTTCCCTTCACTTTCTAAATATTTTGTAATAGTTTCTTTATCAATTTCACAAGCATTGCAAGGATTAGTATATAGACAAGTTACCTTTCTATATTCCCAACACTTTTGCACTCCCAAATCCCCATTCCTAGATCTCTAACTATTCAAATAAGTCATTGAAACACTTCCCTTACCTTTTCATTCAAGTATTTATTTAGATCATAAATTAGTAAATATTTTGCATCAATATTTGTCTAGATATGTAGTAAACAATGTTAGAATAATTCCTAACAATTTTCTATGCATTTCCTACTTCATTGCACTCTCATGTAATTGAATTTTTAGTCATTTTGGGTATTTTCATCATTTTTGCATACATCTTAATTTTAGTCATTAAATTATTTTATTTGGTGGCTTAATTCTTTGATTTTATCAATCACAGACCTTGTAATATCTACTAGGATCCTTCTCCTCTAAATTCATCCCAAAATCCTTGTTAGATTTTGATGTAGCATGTAATGGGAGATAGCAATCACAAGATGCAGAATAATATGAAATAAAGTAAATCTGCGAGATGACTGAAAATATAATATCTATAGAAATGATGGAGATGTTTACAAAATAGCTATAGAGGAAATGAACACTCCATGCATATAGATACTACTCAAGAATGGGTATTGAGCATATCACACTCCATCATATTACATCACACTACTACATCACACCATATTATTCTACACTAATTCCTACTGTTGTATCTTGCTCTATGTCTATGGCCCTTTATATTAGAAATAGGTTTATTGGCCAACACTCTACCTAGTTGTGCAAGAGACAACTTGCACATATACAACTTGCACTTTAACACTTGTGAATTTATTACATTACATGAAGAAACAAGATAAATTTTCCCTAAAGTAATCTAATATCCTAAGTATGTACCAAGAAAGGTACATTTACATGATCCAAATGATGTAATATAATCTATTTCTAACACCCCATGTATTACATTATTTGGATATTGAAGACTTTAGTCTTCAATGTGGATCTTCTTCCATTTGATGGCTTTGATTCTTATGTAGTTGTTCAATATTCAAATAATGCAAAACTAGGCTAAAGTTGTAGGTTCTCCTTTAAATTGAACTTGCACTATATTCCTCCTTCTTTGGATTTATCTTATTCTTCTTGTTTAGATTTTCCTTTGTATCCAGTCTCTATGCTTTTATAGGTGGTCATGTTTCTACTTGATTCTTGTAGAGAGGGTTCCTCTTTCTTGTCTTCAATCTATACAGAAGTTTCTGAACAACCACTTAGGGCATCATGATAGGATCTTGAATTAGTAGATCCTGAAATGTCAATGTTGCATGAGGATTGGAAAATATTTTCTAGATATGACTCATTAAGTTTGGTCTTATTTTTGAGTAGTTCTATCAATCCTCTTTGTTCTACATTTTCATTCTTGTAGAATTTATATGTGAGCAATGCCATGTATAATATGTTCACAAGATCTAAGGAAAGTGTAATGTCACTTTTTCCATTGTCAATAGCTTCATTTATATGGTATTGAAGATAGTATTCCATAGTATAAAAATTATCTTCTAAGGCTTCACTATGAATTAATTTTGAAGTTAGATATATCATTCTTTCATATTTCATGAGCAGATTCATGATCCCAAGTTTTATAGCACTGAATTTTTCTTTGCTAAAACAATTATCCTTGTTGGTGTTTGCATATTTATTGGAAGTAGACATCCTTATGGCTCCCTAATTAGGATATATGATTATTGAAGAATATAAGCTTGATTTGATAAAACCTTTATTAATCCTTGTTTTGTAGACTTCCTTATGTCTCCCAAGTAATGTGAGTATATACTCCTATGGTTTTTTAGGTTTTGAGGAAATATTATATTTTGTAACTTCATAATATCTGATAGATGTTGATATTACCAATTTTTGTAGAATACCTTATGAATTCCTAGTATGCTATGGATAAGATATAGATCTTTTATAAATTATAGTTCAATATTTGATTTATTTTGTAAAGATTTATAAATACCAAAATCAACTCTTATTATCCCTTATTGTTCCTATTGAACTAAGAACTTTTCCCAAATTTTAAGGAGGTTATAATGTTGAATATTTTGTCTCTTTTTGAGAATTTTGAGACAATAATTTTATGAATATCCAACATTTGAGAAAATAATGATAAACCTCTCTTTTAAATAACTCTTTGGAAAATTGATTTAAGTGTATCTAATTTCTAATTAATTAATTTGATGTAGTAGCCCTTACGATTCCCTAATATTTGGAAAAATTATACCACCATAATTTTTGCAAATATTTGATATTTATTCCTATAGAAACCCTTATTACTCCTAAGGATTTATATAGCAAATATTATACTTATTTGATAAAATATTTCCTTTGATGTATGGCTTTCACTATACTTAAATTACTTCTATTTTAACATTATAACTCCCAAGGAAAGAAATCATATAAGAATGGGAATAATATTTACCTTTCACCAAGCAATATTCAACATTGTTCTAGAGAAACTAGGGCTGCAGTATTTACGTAGGTATCTTGAATGTTGTGACTATACCCTCCAATGGAATCGCTTGGATATTAAAGTGTTCTAAATATGGTTCCTATTAGACTCTCCCTTTGACCTCGATTACCTTAAGCATTAAAGGCTCTATCACCTTATTGACATGTTGCAACTTGGCCCTGTGCAAGCAAATAGTGAAGTGGTAAATGTGAATATGAAGAATGCTTTGATGACCTTGATCATTGATGTCCTTAAAATAGAGCAGATTCTTGTCTAAAGTTCCAAGTGATACGTTCATTTCCCTTCGAGAGCTTTAGGAGATATTGGTGCCAAATAAACGTTTATCCTCCTTGTAACGTATGAACGTTACGTTAGTTAGCAAAATGTTTGGTCTCCCAATGGATAAGTGTATCCCATACACTCAATGCACCAAACTATTCATGTAACTCCTCTATTAAATATTAGCACTCTCTTGATTTGAGCATTAGTATTTTCCTTTAGTGACAAGTGTCACTTTCTTCTCTGCATGGATGTTGCCTCTTTTTCTAGTTCAAACGGATATTTTTTGGAGATTCTTTTAGCTTCGAAAAACCCCAACTCTTATTTTATTCACCTACACTATCTTTAGCTAGGATATGAAGTATTAATTTGGAGGCTTTGAGCACCTATTTCAGCCAAAGAATGTGGAGTAAGTGACACTCCAATGGTGCTTCAATTTTCCCTTTCTTTCTTACTTGTTTACATCCTCCTTTCGTAGATGATGTTGCTCTCGAATGATGTTGTTTCTCCCTTTGCTTTTGCATGTTGTATCTTGTAGGTTCGGCCATCTAGGATGTGCAAATAATGAACCCTTTGGGTGGCTTCTTGATCTAATCTTGGATTGCTGCTAGCATACGATCATTTTTTGCTGGTTTTTCCAACGAGTGTAGTACCTTTGAGGCACCTTTAAATCTTCCTTTTCTCCCTGTATAGCTAGATTAGGATAGTGCAATACAATGTAAAATAGTTTTTATACAAAATATCCTTATTGCACCTTCTTTTGCACTTCATTTTTCAAATATGAATTTCTAGTTTTTAGGTAGAATCTTGAGTGCAATATAGGGGTTTTGAGGTTGTCTCTATGATTAGACACCTTTTTTCTTGGATATTTTTATAAATGGATCCAAGCTTGTAACCACATGATAAACATTCTATTTTTGCTGTATTTTTCTACACTATTTCTTGTGCTTTGAACTTGAGACTCACCAAGTCTCGTTCGAGGCCTCCTTTGATGCTTTTGTGGTGGTTACTTTCTTCTCCAATGCTTGGATTATTGAGATGATTTTATGGATTCCTGAGGCCACTCAAAGTTGCAGATATCTATGCACTAATAGTGTCTTAAGACACTTTGAAAATTTCTATTTTTTGCCCTTCTAATAAACACAAACAATAATATTTCTGAGAGCAATATAATAGTGCAAATGAATCTAATAATTTTTTACTTCTATTGCACTAAAAATTTCACCTTATCACTCCATTCAACTATAAAAAATAATGCACTTAATCAATTTACTACAACTAATCAAGAATAATTTGAAATGAATCTGTAGCACCCTAAAATTGGTGCAGTAAAACCTTAAATAATTACAATTACTCTAGTAAATATTCAAATTCAAATTTTAACCCCCAAAACTGCTCCTAAATCATCGTTTAACCTGTTTCCTCCTTTTCCACACCATTTTTAGAGTTTTTTTTAACTGTTTGATGATATCGTCGCCGATCAGACGATATCGCCTCAGATCGAACAATTTCATCTGGGCTAGGATGTCCAGACGATCTTGTCCCAAAACTAAATTTTCACAATTAGCCTCTATTCCAACGACATCTCTAATCCGGGCATAAGCGTGTCTGCACCGTTAGAGACCCTCCCCCATTGGAGATCTCCCAAATTGGGATGATCTCCAACCTCCTAACCTCCCTCCTAAGCCTATTTAAACTTAGGACTCCCCCTTGGCATCCCCCTGGCTGAAATTTCCTGTAACACAAGTTCTACGTGCATTAGACCGTCTTAAATTATTATTTGCCTCCATATTTGTCCAAATTTATTTGCAGGAACCTTAGTATTTTTCAGTCGGAGCAAGCTCAGTTCATCGTGGATGATCCTGTTCAATTCGAGATGATTTCGCACCAATTCGAGATGATCTCGACTGCAGTATGCATTGGGGGAAATCAGTGCCCAAAATTTGCATTTCCTCATTATTTTCTGCTGCATTATTCTGTATTTAGTTAATCTTATGATTATTCTTTATTATTTTGCATCTTGGAGTTCACCCATGTAGTTTAATTGCATAATAATGTCATGATTAGCTATTAAAGTGTTGCAACTTACTTGCATTTCTATTCGGGATTATCTGTTAACATCTTTATTGTCATTTTACATCATTATCCTCTATTAGCATTGTTGCATTTTTTGTATTTTGTGTCTATTTATCTGTTTGCAGGTCTTTGACGAATTTGTCTGACGAATTCGTCAGATCTCAGACGATCCTGCAGGTCGGAGACGATCCCATAAAATTCTCGATGATCCTATCTGCTTCAAGAATCAGAACCTCCATCAGACATCCAAATCAGGTATGGCTCTTTAATTTAGATTTTTCTCTCTGTTTCTGCTTAAATCTGTTTTCTGTATTTCATTTAATCTGCATTTTCATAATAGAACAACTTAGATTCATTTGGCCAAACCTAGGACTTGAATGTTTAAAGATAAAACTGAACACATTAAACACATTCCCAATCTAGGCGTGGAAACTGCCATTCAAACATTTCCTGGTGAACCCACCATCCATAAAAAAATCACCATAATACACCTCCCTCGAGAAACGGGACCTTCGCAAGGCCTCTCAGTCCGAGGTACCATGCCATCCTTTTCCCATCCTCCTTCCGGGCATGGATCCTATAGCCTGAAGGTAAGGATGCGAAAAATTTGGAGTGATACATTTTGGTGAACCCAACGTGAATTCATCTAAAACCTTTTGAAAACAAAAAAAAAAACAAAAAAACAAAAAAACATAGATGCATTTCAAATCATTTAAAACTAATAAGTTGCATATCATGTCTAGATGGTAGCTCCTAAGAAAATATTAGTAGTTACTATAAATGTTGAAAACCAATTAGCAGCCATAGAAGTTAATTTTGTGCTTAGTGTGCCTGAAACATATAGAAACCAACTTCTGTGGAAAGAACTTGATAGAAGGCTAGGTGTCATTTCATCTAGATCAACAGAACTTAAACAAATCAAAAGGCTTGTCCTAGATAGAATCCTGGATCCTCATCAACTCATTTTTTATCATGAACTACAGAGAGCTTACCATAGATGGTTAGCTTATAGGAGAGCTCTTGTGTCTTCAAAATTTTTCACCTTCGAGGAATACCTTAAGAACGCAGCTGTGGTACGCCCATTTCTAGTTCATATAGAATCCCAAGAAACTGATCTTATGATTAGAAAAAGATGGAATAGAACTCCTAGAGCTATGTTGTATCATGAATATTGTCGTGAGAATTATTATTATCAACCAGAATCTGAGACAGATAATATCACTATAGCCCTTTTCATTAAATTCTTGAAAGAAAATTTTCAATTTGAAGAAGAACACTTCATGACTCTTGAAGAACTTGAGCCCATTAATGATATTTATAAATTGTTTATAGAAAACTAGATCATTGCTTTCATTATTATTATTTCTCGCGTTTTGTGTGCTGTTTCTTATCTTTATAATATTGTTATTAAAAAAAAAAACAAAAAAAAAAACAAGAAAAACTAAAAAACATAACAAAAACCAAAACATTTCATTTTAAATATTATAGTAGGTATATAATTAAAATATATACCTCTTAAGCTTGTAGCATATATATATAAAAATATATATATATATAAATATATATATATTTGCTGAAATCTAAGTTAAGCACAATGCCTAAACTTAGGAATGGTAAACAAACTGAAGGAGAAGAAGAAGATTGGTTAGGAGACAAAATAAGAAACCCAAATGTCCTTCCTGAGGATCCAATCCCGGAAGAAGAAACTCTAGACCAGCAAGACGATGAGCTTGTTGTATATGAACAAGAAGAAAATGTTAAAGAGGATGGATCCTCATCCCCTAGAATAACTCCAGATGGAACTATTGCTTTTGATAACTTAGATCATTTCTAGAAATTTTTCAATAATAACATTGGCGCTCTTAATATGGCAGTTCGTATTGATAAAGGGAAAATTAGTGACACTCAAGCAGCCATGGAAGATATGTTTAACATACACACTAATACCTTGTCCTTTGTTGATCAATAAAGTGATAAGGCTGGACCATCCAATAGAGATATGGTCACTATGATTCAGAACATGCAAAAAGAATAGGTTACCCAACCTCCTAAAGAACCTGTTATTGAGCCTAAAATCATTCCCACAGAAAAGAAAACTTCCTTCACTGCTTTACTTCGCCAAACTATTGATCAATATGCTTCAAATCAACAAAAATCTAAAATGAAGCCAAACACCAGTTTCCAACAATCTGGAATACAACATAATATAACTTCAAAACTTCTTCATAACACCCTTCCTACCAACAATTTACGCAATAGAAATATAGCATCTAATCTCCATGTCCCTCCATCATATGCTCACAAATCCCATATTAATGCCCTACCGAACCAATATGGTGGGCAAACCAGTAATCTAGAAGCCATGGTGAAACAGTTAGCTTCGCGCATGGACCAGATAGATCCCTACCGTCCCTCGTACAATTATCGAGAGATATGTAGTCAACCTTTGGATCCCATAGTTGTAGCACAATCGTACCCTAAGCATTTTCCCATGCCCGTCTTGCCTATATATAAAGGAACTGAAGATCCCATAGAGCATCTTCGCATGTTTAGGATAGCATGTCATGATATATCACATGATGACTTGCTATTACTAAAAATGTTCCCGAAAAGTTTAGGAGGAATGGCATTAGAGTGGTACTATCAATTGCCCACTCATTCTTTGAGAAATTTTGAAGAAACAGTTGAATCGTTTGTCCATCAATTTAGTGCCTACATCGAGAGGCATGTCACCATTAAAGATTTGTACAACTTAAAACAAGACAAAGATGAATGTTTTGCTGATTTCTTAGCTAGATGGAGGCAGTTGACAGGAAAACTGCACTTTGTGCTACCTTATAGGGAAATGTTGGACATTTTTATTAATAATTTGCAAGAACAAATATCTTATGAGTTATCAACTGCTACTTTAACTACCTTCGATCAGGCTATATATTTAGCTCGAAGAGTAGAAGATGCCCTCATTAGGAGAGGCCAACTTAGGAAGAAAGATGATGAGAAAACATCCAGAAATAAATATAAAAACAAACAAGTCGTAGGTGACGGAGTCACTGACAGCAAAAATGTTGCTAATATCAATGCAATGAAGACAACAAAAAAATTTATATTGAAACCTCCTGATAAACCTCCTCGATAATTTACTAGATTAAATCAACCTTTATCAACCATTCTACCTCAATTATTAGCACGAGGCTTGATTCAATTACCAGATATCCAGGAACCTGATCCAACTATACCCGGATACAGAGCTGATCTACATTGTGATTTCCATAGAGGACTTGGACACTCTACCAATGCTTGTAAAAGGTTAAAGCATAAAATACAAGATCTGATTGATAATAATGAAATGGAAGTGCAAGCCTTCCAACCTAAACAAAATGCTCCTAATAACACCCAAAATACCATTCCCCAAAATCAAAATCAAAATGCTAATCAATAATTAGACATATTTCAACATCCTTTACCAAACCATGGTAAAGAAGTGGCCAATCAAATCGAACATCATAATGTTCCTCCTCCTACCCGATATGTAGGATCTATTAGCGGACAATTACCTGTTCAGGATCCTCAAACATTTGACACAATCTTATCCCTGGTCACGACCAGGCCCCTACATAATACTCAAAATCCTGATCCTAGTGATATAGAATCATATACTGAAAGTGAAATAGACATCACCTCAAACCAATCGAATAGTTCTGAAAATGAATCAGATCCTATTCAACCTATTACAGATGCTATGGTTCCAGAAGAACCATTTCCTAGAAGAGTTACTACTCGAACCTCTTCTAATCAATTCCTCCCTAATGAACAAGCCATAAACGCTCAACCGAGACCAGTTCAGCATCTTCAATATAACATTGTAGGTACCATCGGAGTCGTTACCCGACAACAAGCTCAAAATTCTCAACAAGAACCAAATCAGAACGATGGATCAACTCCATTTGTTTTGAAAAATCCCAATAAAGGGAATCATGCTCCTAATGTTCAACCTAAACCCCCTTACAATATTAATGAGCAATTATCCAATACTACAGCCAGAATTTCCCTTTTGGATTTATTAAGATCTTCTCCTACCCATAGGGATGAGTTAATGCTTACATTAAGCCAAATTATGGTACCTCAAAATATTCAACCTGAAGCCATGGCCAATACTATCATCACTAGAGAAGTCGATTGTATTGACTTCCGAGATAAAGATATCCCACAACACAGTTTACATAAGGATAATCCCTTATATATTACTGCTCTAATTGGAGATGTAGTTGTTAAAAGAGTCCTAATTGATAATGGTTCATCTCTAAACATTTGCACTTTTGACTTCTACCAACGGTTTGGCTTTAGAAGTGATGAAATGAAGAAAACTGACATGATCATAAAAGCTTTCAATGACGAAACACAAGAAACGTTTGGAGTTATTACCATCCCATTGCAAGTTGGTCCTAGAACCTTAGATACGACCGTGTTTATTATACATTTCCTCGCATCGTACAATATACTCTTGGGTCATCCTTGGATCAATGCAATGCGGGCTGTCCCATCAACTTTACACCAATGTGTTAAATTCGAATTTAAAAATCAGTTGGTCACTATCCATGGTGATCCTAGACCCTTTGATATGTGTGCTTTGGCAGAACTTGTTGGAATTCAATTTTGCCCTGCTTTGTCATCCACACATCCTAATTCTTATTTTTCATCTAAAACTATGAAACACACACCCATAACTTCATCTGTTTCTCCTCCAGTAATTTCACCCTCATATATAGATCAACAATCTTCTAAACAAACCACTCTAGAGCCTCAAAAGGATCTTCAATCCATAACCAATCCTTCATGTTCCATACCTATAGTTTCAAAACCTATAGACCCATCTATTAACCCCTCCACATTATCTACATCTATCATACCTTCCACATCTAAAGATATAGGGAATGATCCTTCTACATCTTATGCTCTTTCTGATGAACTTTTACCAGATTTATCCACAATCTTAATATAAAAAAAAACAAATGCTTTCATGCAAGATTCAATTCTTTTAAATAACTTGTCTCCATCTCCTTGTACTTTGGGCCTCCCACAACCTATGGGAAGTACTTACCAAGTCAGGAGTTGTGCCTTAATTTATAAAGGATATGACTGGGGAAGAATACCCTGAAATATTAAAACTCATCATGATGGATATGCTCGATGTTATTTTACTAATGAGTATATTAAAGCTAAACCTATAATGCTTAAAATGGGATATAAATGGAAAGGCTTGGGACCTTTCCAAAATGGTATGAAAGAACATTTTGAGGTAGAACCGTGGCCTACCCGCTGTGGTGTGGGCCTATTTCCTAGTAAGGGTCAACCCTTTCCTTTTGAAGATGATGATCAACTCATATGTTATCAAGATTATTTGGATAGGCGTGATGATTTGCCTCTAAAAAATCATCCCTTTACATGTAATATGCTATCCATAGCTTACCCTAAAATGATTGGTGAATCCGATGATGAGTTGGAAGGAGATATCTTCCACGATGTCTCCGTTGAAGAAATGTTACACAATGGATTTTATTTTGATGGTTCTATACCAACTATAGCCCAACTTGAGGCCACTAATCCTCAAGATGAATTATCCAAGTTAACCTTAAAATAATTACAAGAATTGGGCGTCTCACCCGCCCCACCTAATTTTGAAAGAGATCTACACATGGAAGTAGAAAATGTCATTAAAGTTAACATTGGAACTAAGGATAATCCTCACATAATCAATATTGGGTCAGAATTAATTCAATAAAAACAAGATGAATACATTGCATTCCTTAAAGAATATGAAGATGTCTTCGCTTGGACATATGAAGATATGCCAGGTCTGGACCCTTCTGTAGTCATGCATCACCTAGTAGTCCATCTGGATGCTAAACCTTTTAAAAAGAAACTTAGAAAAATGCATCCCAAAGTGGCCTTACTAGTCAAAGGGGAGTTAGAAAAACTCCTGAATGTTGTTTTTATACAAGCTATTGATTATGCTGAATGGATCTCAAATGTAGTTCCAGTCACCAAGAAAGAAGCTACCAAAGTTAGGGTTTGCACATACTTTAGATATATTAACGCTACATGCCCTAAATATGATTTTCCTCTTCCAAACATGGATCAAATCATTGATTTTACAGCTGGGAGTGGGATGATGTCCTTAATGGATGGATTCTCTGGTTATAATCAGATCAGGATAGCTCCTGAAGATCAGGCTAAAACAACCTTTATTACCCCTTGGGGTACCTTTTGTTGGAAAGTGATGCCATTCGGCTTAAAGAACGCAAGTGCAACCTATCAACGAGCTATGAATTATATTTTTCATGATATGATGCATGATATCCTACATGATTATGTAGATGATATTATAGCTCGCTCTATTAATGAAGATAACCATTTAGATGATTTGAGAAAAGTTTTTAATCGATTAAGAGAATATCTTATTCGATTAAATCTAGCCAAATGCATATTTGGAGTTAAGTCCGATAAACTATTAGGGGTTATAGTTTCTTTACGTGGCATCGAAATTGACCCTCTTAAGATTGCGGCTATCACTAATATGCCCGCACCTACCAATATATCTGAATTACGAAGTTTACAAGGTAAACTTCAAGCTATCCGTCGCTTCATCGATAAGTTGGCGGACAAAACCGGTCCCTTTATTAAGCTCCTTAAGAAGGATGTCCCTTTTAATTGGGATGACGAATGTAAGGAAGCTTTTGAACTTCTTAAACAATACCTCCTTAACCCACCTGTGCTTTCACCGCCTAGACCTGATTGCCCATTTCTCCTGTATATTTCAACTTCAGATTCTGCCTTAGGAGCTATGTTAGCTCAGCTTGATGATGAGAAGAGAGAACATGCTAATTATTATATTAGCCAAACCTTCATCAGTTATGAAACCCACTACACAGCATTAGAAAAACTATGTCTAGCAGTCATGTTTGCTACACAAAAATTACGCCATTATATGCTTAGTAAGAAAACCTATGTCATTGCTAAATATGATCCCTTAAGGTATCTCATGAGTCGACCTTATTTATCGGGTCGTACAGCCAAGTGGGTTCTTTCTCTAAGCGATTTTGACCTCACGTTCATAGGAAAATTTTTTGTTAAGGGTCAAATCATAGCAGATCAATTAGCTGCTGCACCCTTAGAGTCTACCCATCCCCTCATCATTGATTTTCCTAATGAATGCCTTCAATTAGAGGCATACCATATTGAACAATGGTCCTTATACTTTGATGGAGCCCGATGCATGAGTGGGACTGGTGCGGGTATTATTTTAATATCCCCGTAAAAACATCTTATTCCTTTGTCCTTTAAATTAACATTTGCTTGCACCAATAATACTGCTGAATATGAAGCTCTAATCCTCGGATTACAAGCTGCCTTGTGTTAGTCTTACAATGGCACTGAGAGGGGGGGTGAATCAGTGCAGCTATTTTAAAAACTTAATGCTTTAACTCTTAAAGCCAAAACAAAAGAAAGCTAAAACCAGAAACAGCAAGTACCACAAGAGAGCATAACATAACACAAGATGTAACGAGGTTCACCAGTTTTGGCTACTCCTCAAACTAGACTGCTTGGACTCCCATCCAAATCCAGCCATTGCAAAGCACCAACTTTACAATCAATTTACCAGCATCCACTGGAAGGAGCACCAACCCCTAATTTACCAGTAGCAACTGGAAGGAGCACCAACCCCTGATTCCAAGCACCAACTTGGATTTCTATTTTCAATTTTGATTGACATAAAAATGCCTTCAGTGTTACAAGATCCTCACCGATCTAGCTTAAATCAAATCAATCTCATGGAAGCATACACTCTTTTACAGTTCTACCTTCTGCACACTTACAGCCCTTTCATATGGCATGCTCTTGCAGCTCTTCACAGCATTAACACAACACCGTTATAATCTCTTACAACACTCTTACAACTCACTTACGACCGACCTCTTCTCGCAGCCATCTTCTATCTCGCAGCAGCAACTATCTTCTTTGTACGGTTATTCTTTTATAACCTTTCAATCCTGCATGCAATCGAATCACATACTCTGACTGTTCGAATCCATGCAATACGGCTGTTCGGTTCCATGCACTTCGACTGTTCGAAACCCTGCAATACGTCTTTTGGAAACCATGCAATACGGCAATTTTGTTTCATGCACTTCGACTGTTCAATTTCTTCGAATACGGCTTTTCGAATGCTTTTTCAAAATCCATATTAAAACTTTCGATACTTTAAATTTGATTCTTTGAATACATGCAAACGACTGTTCGAATGCATGACTGACACTTGTCAATTCATAGATTCGAGATTCTGACATCAGTTACATTTTACGTAATCGGCTGCATGATTTTCCTGTCTCCTTTTTCTGACACGTGTCACCTTGCATGCTCCTGCGGGTTTTACCTGCCAGACTGTTACCTGTCGCGATATCGCGACACTTTTAACTTATGCTGACGTCACCCTGAAGGTTGTCGCGAAATCGTGACCATTTTGGCCTTGAAAGCTTTTCCTCGCTCATGTCGCGATATCGCGACACTTAGAACTTTTGCTGACGTCATCCTTAAGCATGTCACGAAATCGTGACCGTTTTGGCTCTTGGAAGCTTTCCCTGCATCTTGTCGCGATATCGCGACACTTTGAACTTTTGCTGACGTCATCCTCAATGCTGTCGCGAAATCGTGACGCTTCCGGCTTCCAGCAGCTTTCCTTTCATCCTGTCGTGAAATCGTGACACTTTTCAACTTTGCTGACGTCATCATCAATGCTGTCGCGAAATCGCGACGCTTCCGGCTTCCAGCAGCTTTCCTTTCATCCTGTCGCGAAATCGCGACACTTTTCAACTTTGCTGACGTCATCATCAATGCTGTCGCGAAATCGTGACGCTTTCGGCTTCCGACACTCTTCCTTTCATCCTGTCGTGAAATCGTGACACTTTTCAACTCTTCTTGAACGTCATCATCCTGAACATGTCGCGAAATCGTGACACTTTGCTCTTCCGTACAACTTTCCTTGCCAACTCCAAGAAAATGGAACATGTCGCGAAATCGTGACACTTTGCTCTTCCGTACAACTCTCCTTGCCAACTCCAGCAAAAATGGAACATGTCACGAAATCGTGACACTTCGGCTCTTGCTGACGTCATCATCCTTCTTGTCGCGAAATCGCGACGCTTTGCTCTTCATCATCAATCTTCTTGTCGCAAAGCGACGCTTCTGGCTTCCGTACGCTCTTTGCTCCATGCAGTAGCGAAATCGCTACAACTTTGTGCCTTGTGCTTTTACCTTGCCTCTTTTCATGAAATTTTGACTTGTAATATCATTGCTGCATCTTTCAGTTCTACACTTTTGACTAGTAGCGAAATCGCTACACCTTAGTTTCCCTTTGTTTCAACATGTAGCGCCATCGCTACACCTTAGTTTCTCTTTGTTTCAACATGTAGCGAAATCGCTACACCTTAGTTTCTCTTTCAGAAATCGCTACACCTTAGTTTCTCTTTGTTTCAACATGTAGCGAAATCGCTACACCTTAGTTCCATGTATTTTCATCATGCAACGATATCGCTACACCTTTGTTTCCATTCATTTCAACATGTAGCGATATCGCTACACCTTTGTTTCCTTCTCTGCCAGCATGTCGTGAAATCATGACAGTTTTGCTCGCATCTTCTCTCTCCTCGGCCATGTCGCGAAATCGTGACAATTTGGCGTGCATTTTCTCTCTCCTACTTTTTGTCGCGAAATCGTGACATTTTCGGTTGTGCCTTCTCTCTCCTCGACCATGTCGCGAAATCGCGACATAAAACATGTCGCGATATCGCGACAGTTTTCTTCCTTGTCTCTTTTTGCCAGTTTCTGAATCTGGGTCACCTCTGTTTTCCTTGAAACTTTTTGCACTTGATCTGACTGACCTCTGAACTGCATCAACTGCATCAATCTGACTGTGTTGACAACAATGACAATACTTTTGCAATGCTTTTGCTGCACCTTGCTCAACAAACAACTCCTATCCATCACCTTGCTCACCAATCAACTTCTAACCATTGCATCAACTGATCAACCTGATCGTGTTGACAACAATGACAATACTTAGGTTGCACCTTGCTCATCAATCTCCCCCTTTGGAATTGTTGGCAACACACGTAATTGTCTGCAATTACCTGTAATTCTTCTCCCCCTTTGACAATAATACCAAAGGGCGGCTGCAAAACTCCCCCTTAGTCCATGCACAACATTCACAGGCAAAAAATTAATCCAGTTAGCAAAAAGCATAAACATGAGCAATATGATGAACAGATCCATAAATTCTCCCTCTGAGAATTTGATCCTGATGTCTAGTCAAATCTTAGCCAATACTTGGAAAAAAATGACCTCTTCAGATCACGCTGTCTTCCGAGCCTCAACCCTCTCGTACTCTGTCATAGACTCACTAAGAACCTGCTTAAGAAGCACACATAGAACTTGTCCAGATCAGCACACAAGTTCTCACTAGAACCACGCTTAGCATGAACCCACAAAGAGAATTGTTAGAGACCCAATGTGATTTATCAACTTCATAGAAACATACGAGAGAATTGTTAGAGACTCAATATGTTCTATACTTAATTCCCAATCTCAAACTCAACTATTAAACTCAAGACAGCCAACCAAGGGTTCCACCAACTTAATGCAAGTAGCTAGACTCACAAAAATAAGCCCTAGAGCACAAAGCTTCCACTATCTCAAACCAGAAATTAGGATTTACACCAAGCCAAGGGATACCTAGAAGAGTACCTTTTCACTCCAACCTTATTTCAGAAAACATACACCAATCATACTCATAAGAAGAATGAGTCCATACCTTATTTGAGTAGAAGATAATTGAACCTTCAAGCCGACACTACACACAACTCTCAAACTTTCAACCAATTTAGGGAAGGAATAAAAATAAATTAGCAATAAAGTGAACTTCCTTTATTACACCTTTTAGCTCCACTTCTTTAAACACAATCATCAAAACATGCCAATAAGATAATGTCAAAGCAAAATATGACAACTTAACCTTATACCTCCATCAATTATATTTGCCAAGTCAATTCAAAATACTCCAAGCAAATAATAATAAAAGATATACCTTGGCCAAACTTAGTTCTCCAACCTTTGGAGAAAGTGAATAACACCACCACAAAAGCTAAAGCGCTTTTATTGCTCGCTATCCACGAGCATCACGACCAAGACGAAATTGCCCACAACATGGGTCAAACTTGGCACCCCTGCCCAACGCTTCTTCACTTCAACAAGCAGATTTCACATCTTTCAACAAAATTGATAGGAGACTCACTTGTACCAACTCTACAAATTTACTGCCAACTTAGTGCAAGCAATAAATACTGTACTGCGGCACAACCAGATTCCTTTTTAAACTTAAAACCTGATCTGAGTTTTCTACAGATACTGCAGATCACTTTACTTTTAACAGTGCAAATCTTGGAGAAGACATTTTGACAAACACTTTATGGCCAACCATAGAGCCCCTTACTCAACCTCAACTTCTTAACCTCGGATTGATATTTTATCAACAGTTAACCCGAACTGTCTGTGAATTGAATAATCTTACCAAGGCGACAAGAAGGATCTTGCAAGCTTTACCTCAAAGTGTAAAACAAATACACGCTGCTCGAAACACGTATATGCAGCTAGAGCAAACACGCAAAAAAAAAATTCTGAACTGTTATGATCCGAAGTAATGAACAGTTGGTGGAAGAATTATCAACAGTACAGCAGTGACATATCTCAACACTACCAAATGTGACAACTCTTCAAATTAAACAACACACTTCACGGCACCTTCAAAAACAACAACAAGAACTGACAACACACTTTAGCTGCAAACAACAATAACTCGACTTCTTACCTTTCATCCTCAAAAAATTGGCCCAAAAACATAGGAGCATTAAAATAAAATTTTAAGATTGCTCCCCCTGAGGATGTGCCACCTGGAGCTGCTTAAAGCAGAAGAGGAGTAATCTCCTTCCGTCCAAGGAGACACGAATTCCTTTCTTCCCGTCTTTCTCCAGACTTTCCTGAACTTGGGCTTGAGTTTTTCAACTACATCCCTATTTTGCCCCTGTTCGTGAACTTGAACATTTTTCTTGCGGGGTTGTCTCTTGTGCATTCTTGAAGGATGATTATTTTCCTTTCTGCTGTGCACATGATTTATTCTCTGTCTGTATTGTATTCTTTGCGTCTGATGAAATCTAGGGTTTTGCCTTAGATTAGATACATAAGTGCTTGCACAGAACCTTGCTATGTGCCCTTGACCATTACATTTAAAACATTGCACATGTTTTATTCCCTGTCTGTATTGCATTCTGTGTGTCTGATGAAATCTATGGTCTGGCCTTAGATTAGATACATAAATGCTTGGACAAAACCTTGCTATGTGCCCATGGCCATTACATTTAAAACATTGCACAGGGTGTTCACTCAGGAAAGCAGATGTGTTTTTATCAGCATAACTCTTTGATCTATTATTCTGTCCACAATAAAATGCCTTGTGACCATAGTAGTTGCATTTAGAACAATAGCCATTAAAAGCATTATTATTAAAAGAGTGAGAGTGAGAGAACTTCTGTTGCTGTGGTTGCTTTGCTGTAGATTTTCTTTGATGATTTCTTCCTTTTGAGGATTCAGCTTCAGAATTTTCTTTTTTCAAACCTTCAACCGAGGACTTCTTCTTCTCTGCATGTTTAGAGGATGAAGGTTGTTCAGCTTCATATCCAAGACCAAACTTAGACGTGGAGCTTCTTTGTTGATTTATCATTGTATCTAGCAACTCTGTGCTTTTCTCAAATTTGAGATTTATATTGGCCTCTTTTAGTTGTTTCTTCAAAGAAACAATCTCTTCTTCTTGTTGGCAACAAGCAGTCTTTTTCTCATTGAACTGAGACCTGAGAATTTCTTCAACCCTCTTGGACACATCTACTTGCGACTTTAGATTACTAACAGTTTTGTTAGATTCTTCTTCACGTTTGCTATATACATCGACTTTATCATTCAACTGTGTCTTCAAGGCTTCTTCTGCTTTCTTGGCCTCTTGAATTTGTAAACAGAGATTTTCAATCTCATCCCCGTATTCTTCCAACTTTTTGGACAATCTTTTGTTGCTTTTCTTTTGTATACTTAACTCTTCAAGAGCGGCGATCAACTCACCTTCTAGATCTACTTCAATCTCCGGGTTTTCATTGCAAACTTCAGAGTTCACTTCTTCTTCCTTCTTTAGTGCAATTTTCTCTTCTGAAGGAATTGAAACTGACTGAGATGCCTTAATGGAGGATAATCTATTCTTCTTACCCATTGTAAACTAATCCAAGATCAACCCTGACTGATTTAGCCTGAACTGGGAACTTGGCTCTGATACCAATTGTTAGTCTTACAATGGCACTGAGAGGGGGGGGTGAATCAATGCAGCTATTTTAAAAACTTAATGCTTTAACTCTTAAAGCCAAAACAAAAGAAAGCTAAAACCAGAAACAGCAAGTACCACAAGAGAGCATAACATAACACAAGATGTAACGAGGTTCACCAGCTTTGGCTACTCCTCAAACTAGACTCGCTTGGACTCCCATCCAAATCCAGCCATTGCAAAGCACCAACTTTACAATCAATTTACCCAGCATCCACTGGAAGGAGCAACAACCCCTAATTTACCAGCATCAACTGGAAGGAGCACCAACCCCTGATTCCAAGCACCAACTTGGATTTCTATTTTCAATTTTGATTGACATAAAAATGCCTTCAGTGTTACAAGATCCTCACTGATCTAGCTTAAATCAAATCAATCTCATGGAAGCATACACTCTTTTACAGTTCTACCTTCTGCACACTTACAGCCCTTTCATATGGCATGCTCTTGCAGCTCTTCACAGCATTAACACAACACTGTTATAATCTCTTACAACACTCTTACAGCTCACTTACAGCCAGCCTCTTTCTGCAGCATCTTCTATCTCGCAGCAGCAACTATCTTCTCTGTACGGTTATTCTTTTATAACCTTTCAATCCTGCATGCAATCGAATCACATACTCTGACTGTTCGAATCCATGCAATACGGCTGTTCGGTTCCATGCACTTTGACTGTTCGAAACCCTGCAATACGTCTTTTGGAAACCATGCAATACGGCAATTTTGTTTCATGCACTTCGACTGTTCAATTTCTTCGAATACGGCTTTTTGAATGCTTTTTCAAACTCCATATGTGATTCTTCGTTTTTTGTTATACTTTAAATTTTATTCTTCGAATACATGCAACTGTTCGAATGCATGGCCACACTTGTCAATCAATCGCATGATCCGACATCGCTTACATTTTACGAATCGTCGCATGATTTTCCTCTGCTTTTTCGACACGTGTCACCTTGCATGCTCCTCGGGTTTTACTGCTACCAATCGTCGCGATATCGTGACACTTTTAACTTATGCTGACGTCACCCTGAAGGTTGTCGCGAAATCATGACCATTTTGGCCTTGAAAGCTTTTCCCCCGCTCATGTCGCGATATCGCGACACTTAGAACTTTTGTCGACGTCATCCTTAAGCATGTCGTGAAATCATGACCATTTTGGCTCTTGGAAGCTTTCCTTGCATCTTGTCGCGATATCGCGACACTTTGAACTTTTGCTGACGTCATCCTCAATGCTGTCGTGAAATCGTGACGCTTTCGGCTTCCAGCAGCTTTCCTTTCATCCTGTCGTGAAATCGTGACACTTTTCAACTTTGTTGATGTCATCATCAATGCTGTCGCGAAATCGTGACGCTTTCGGCTTCCAGCAGCTTTCCTTTCATCCTGTCACGAAATCGTGACACTTTTCAACTTTGCTGACGTCATCATCAATGCTGTCGTGAAATCGTGACGCTTCCTTCCAGCAACTTTCCTTTCATCCTGTCGCGAAATCGTGACACTTTTCAACTTTGTTGACATCATCATCTCATGTCACGAAATCGTGACACTTTGCTCTTCCGTACAACTCTTCCTTGCCAACTCGAGCGAAAATGGAACATGTCGCGAAATCGTGACACTTTGCTCTTCCGTACAACTCTCCTTGCCAACTCCAAAGAAAATGGAACATGTCACGAAATCGTGACACTTTGCTCTTCCGTAAACGTCATGCCAACTCCTATGAAAACATGTCACGAAATCGCGACGCTTTCGGCTCTTGCTGACGTCATCAATCTTCTTGTCGCGAAATCGCGACGCTTCTGGCTTCCGTACGCTCTTTGCTCCATGCGATAGCGAAATCGCTACAACTTTGTGCCTTGTGCTTTTACCTTGCCTCTTTTCATGAAATTTTGACTTGTAATATCATTGCTGCATCTTTCGCTTCTACACTTTTGACTAGTAGCGAAATCGCTACACCTTAGTTTCCCTTTGTTCCAACATGTAGCGCCATCGCTACACCTTAGTTTCTCTTTGTTTCAACATGTAGCGAAATCGCTACACCTTAGTTTCTCTTTGTTTCAACATGTAGCGCCATCGCTACACCTTAGTTTCTCTTTGTTTCAACATGTAGCGAAATCGCTACACCTTAGTTTCTCTTTGTTTCAACATGTAGCGAAATCGCTACACCTTAGTTCCATGTATTTTCATCATGCAGCGATATCGCTACACCTTTGTTTCCATTCATTTCAACATGTAGCGATATCGCTACACCTTTGTTTCCTTCTCTGCCAGCATGTCGCGAAATCGCGACAGTTTTGCTCGCATCTTCTCTCTCCTCGGCCATGTCGCGAAATCGCGACAATTTGGCGTGCATTTTCTCTCTCCTACTTTTTGTCGCGAAATCGTGACATTTTCGGCTGTGCCTTCTCTCTCCTCGACCATGTCGCGAAATCGCGACAGAAAACATGTCGCGATATCGCGACAGTTTTCTTCCTTGTCTCTTTTTGCCGTTTTGAATCTGGGTCACCTCTGTTTTCCTTGAAACTTTCTGCACTTGATCTGACTGACCTCTGAACTGCATCAACTGCATCAATCTGACTGTGTTGACAACAATGACAATACTTTTGCAATGCTTTTGCTGCACCTTGCTCAACAAACAACTCCTATCCATCACCTTGCTCACCAATCAACTTCTAACCATTGCATCAACTGATCAACCTGACTGTGTTGACAACAATGACAATACTTAGGTTGCACCTTGCTCATCACCTTGGCGCTAAAAATTAAACATCTGTTAGTTTTTGGTGATTCTCAACTTGTTATAAACCAAATTAATGAAGTTTATCATCCCAGAGATGATAAACTGTGCCCATATAAAGCCTATGTTTTACAATTAATGTCTCTATTTGATCAAGTTACCTTGGAAGCTATTCCTCAAACTTGCAACCGTGCAACTGATGCTATGGCCGCAGCTGCATCTCTCCTGCCCTTGGAGTTAGATGACGAATATGCCACTATCATTATTTGTCGACTCTAGGAACCCGCTTCAAATAAGTCATGCTTAGAACCTTTGGATGTGTTTCTAATCAATGAAACTACTCCTGAACCTTGGTATATGGATATATTTGATTTTATTCAAAATGGGACTTTCCCTTCCAATTCCAATAGAAACCAACGTCGGTTATTACATAGACGAGCAAGTCGATTTGTAATAATTGGCAATACTTTGTATAAGAGATATTTTGAAGGTATCCTATTGAGATGTTTGAATCTAGAAGAATCCAAATCAGCCTTGAGTGAAGCCCACGATGGATCTTATGGAGGACACTTTAGTGGTAGTGTCATTGCTAAAAAGCTCCTTAGGATAGGATACTTTTGGCCTACCTTGGAGAATGATGCACATGATTATGTGCGCCATTGCGAAAAGTGCCAGAAACATGCTAACCTTGTCCATGCCACTACACAATAACTGCAGGCTATTTCATCTCCTTGGCCCTTTTCAAAATGGGGCTTAGACATTATTGGCAAAATCAATCATGTGTCATCTGATGGACACAAATTCATCATAACCGCCACTGAGTATTTCACGAAGTGGGTTGAAGCTATGCCTTTAGATTCCTACACTGGAACTCAAGTCTCTAAATTTATTTTTAATCAAATCATTTGTAGGTTCGGAATTCCTACAAATCTCATCTCAGACAATGGAACTTGTTTCAAAAATAAAGATGTTAAGAAATTATGCCAAAAATATAAGATTCAACATCGCTGGTCCACTCCCTATTATCCTTAGGGTAATGGCCAAGCAGAAGCATCAAACAAAACCTTAATCAAAATTCTCAAAATATTGGTCAATAAATCTGGCCGCGACTGGCACATTCAATTATATCCAACCTTGTGGGCCTATCGAACTAGTGTTCGAACCCCCACTGGAACTTCACCTTTTGTTTTGGTTTATGGTGTTGAAGCCGTTTTTCCCTTTGAATTAGAAGTTCCTTCTTTGGCTCTACTACTTCAAGATACCGAAGTAGGAGATGAATATCGAGTTGGCAGACTCAGTCAACTGGAACTCCTAGATGAAAAACACATCAATGCTTTGGAGCATCTCCGTGCCTACCAAAACAAGCTTAAAAGATCATATGCTAAAAAGTTCTCATCGATCCTTTGAGATCGACGACCTTGTTTTAAAAGAAAATAAAAAAAATACTAATGCAACTAAAGACCTTAAAGGTAAATTTGAGCCCAACTGGCTTGGACCATACATTATCACTCGCTAAATTTGAATCGGGAGCATACAAATTAGCTACCTTAGATGGTAAAGATTTAAAAGAACCTATGAATATTATGCATCTTAGGCGATATTACGCATAAAATTTGGTCATTTGTACATATTTTGCATGTTATCTTATTTTAAAAATATATCAAACTATTTACATAGAAACAAAAACAAACAAAAATAATAAAAATAAAAACAACAATATTCTTGACTCTTTCGAAAGCAAAACAAAATAAAGAAGAAAGAGAGAGTCAACATTCTCAAACTTCCCAAAAAGTATTTGTATATATTTCTTCTTACAAATGTTGCGGTTATATATTTCAAATTATTTTGGATAAATTAGCATTTATTTGGAATCCCTCACTTTCACAAACACAAAATAAATATCTTGATTTTTATCTGGCATGATTACTAATCTCTCTTATATCAAAGTCCACAAAATTCAATTAAATAAAGTTTGAGCACAGAGAATTGATCTTGTTATTTACTTAAACCAAGCACATCCTTTCACAATAAAATGATTATATTTGTAATGTCCATGCTATGCTACATAGTAGAAGTGGTTTCTTGAGCAAAAAGTTTCCCCTGCTATCCTATCATGCACATGGTCTAGAATCTTTGAGAATTGGCAAAAGGACAAGCTCACCCCTACCCGAATAAAAATCCCTTGCTCTACAGCCTAATCCGAGCAAGTATCCCTAGCATAGGAAGAAAAGCAAAGTTCAAGAAAAAGAGAAAAAGAAAAATGTTATTTTATATCATTACAACAATGTTTCAAGCATTATCTCAAAAATCAAGCAAAAATACAAAAGAAAAGCAAAAGAAAAGCAAAAGAAAGCAAAAGCAAAAGCAATAAAATCCCTCTCCCTACCCATTGAAAATAAAAGAAGGGTTGATGAGCTTGAATCCCTGGAATTCTCAATTATTCGAAAACCGTGAGGTAAGCCCCATAACAGGTGGTTTGTGCCCAACCCGCTTGGCCTTGGGTAACTCCTAGCGTGGCGATATGTCCGTCACATTAGCGACCTTCTTTTGTACAGACCTATGTCTGCTTATGGATTAGCTAGCTCTTGATAATCCGACTTACATAGTAGTCCGGTATGGTTATATGCATCTAAATCATGGTTAATGAACACTTATTTGGTTCATTCAAATCACTTGTATCAAATTATCTTGCTCAAAACTAGTAAACGAACATAGCAATTGCACACACATTTGTATTTGAGAGATTTTGTGTATCATTATGATAAATCAAGATTGGAAATGAACTCACATATGCACATGGGATTCCTTATAAATCCAACTTTTGTCTTCGAGATACTTTGAAATATCTTTGCAAATTGTCTGGAATAATTTCATTTTTCCTTTCTCGCATAAAGACAACTACATGCATAATCAAAAATCAAAATTTCTTTCAAACCATACAATAAAAACACACACACACACACACACACACACACACACACACACACACATATATATATATATATATATATATATATATATATATATTGTCGACTTTCGTGACGATGGTATAGTTCCAGAACTTAAATGGGAGTCTTATGCCTAGCGCAAGTCCTCCTCTTCATATTTTCTGTTTATTTTCAACAATTAAAAATCAACCATACAATAAAACTATTATATCAACTTTTTTTGGATTTCGTGATGATGGTATAAGTCTATACCTACATATTCTATGCCTAGCGCAAACCATTGTACCCATTTTTATTCCCCATTCATTTAAAAATCATAAAAACCATATGACTTAAATCACTATGTTTCACAATCATCTTTTAAAACAAGAATGCAACTTATTCTATTTTCATGTCATTATGTTCAAATTCAATATTGCAACCATGGTATAATTTCTAAGGAATTATTCAACATTTTATCACACTTAGGAATTTATGCCTACCAAAAATCATTTTCTAAAAATATTTCATGCATAATATTTTCATGAAAAGTCTGAAAACAAAATCATCATCATCATCATTTGCATCATCACACCAAAGTCTTAAGACAGTCTCTTAAGCACTCTTTTAATTTTTAACAATATTTCTATACTAGGATTAGCTTGACGACCGAGTGAGCGGCGACTCCATGAAATGGTCTATAACAGCGACAATGTCCTTTGAAATTATTGTTAAAGGTCCCTTTTATTTTTTATCAAATCATCACATCACAAACAACCAATTTGTTCCATCAGATTATTTCATTTAAATTTTAAAGCATCCATTAAAAACCATACATATTTCCAAATGACATAATTACATGAATCATCAAATCAATCACACCAAAACATTAAAAGCATCATACAAACGCATAAGACAAGTCATATGATCAAAAAATATCTCATCTATATATATCAAATATATGTACATCATATCAAAACTAGATTGGTATGCCACAATCTACATCTTGGCATACTCAATCCTCTCAATCATATATCCTCTTGTACGAGTGTCTCGAGAACCCCTCGAGCTCTCAGCCTCATCTCCTCCCCCACCCTGAGGTGGACGAGGTGGCCCCATCGTAGTATGTGTGGTACTACGAGTCCTAGTCGTCGATCGAGATGAAGTCCTCGACGACCCAATCTTGATCGGGTCAGCAATGCCGACTGGCAACTGTACCCTCTGACCCTCTGGCACCATCTAGAAGTAGATACCCTGGTAGAACACGGTCTGAGCAATCGACCACGCTAGCTCCTGAGTGCTCGCTCCTCCACTCCATGCTCTGAGGCGTGCAACCTCATCTTTGAGCTATGTAGCCTCCGCTCGATGTCGTGCAACCTCCTCCTGCAAAGTCTGCACCTGTGCCTGGAGATGGATAGTCTTCGCCTAGAGAGTAGCCATCTCACTACTCTCTCCTGTGTCCACACCCTTGCCCTTATCGGGCGATGGTGGCCTCTCTCTCTGTGGAGAAGGGGGTCTCTCCTCCCTCCTCTCCCGCTGTCGTGGCCTCTGCTGAGCCTGTGGTCTCCTATGCTCTCTCCCGCCGTGACCCTGTGCTACCTCAATGGCTGCCTGGTGCCGCCTCCCCATCCGACGCACAACTACATGAATCGGACCCTGAGCCCTCGTCATCCGAGGAGGGTGGATGCCTATGTACCAGGCATCATAGCCATCGGCTACCCCAACGTCATCCCCATCCACTGGCTGAATGGGGGCATCATCTCGTGTCCTGACTCCAGAATCACTGCATATCTGGAGCCCCGCTAACTGTAGTGTTATCCCGGATAGTCCGAGAAAACTTGTAGTCTCTGAGAGATGGGATCCCCTATTGTAGATCGAACTGCCTCAAAACTCGGTCATACCGATGGAGCTCCACCTCTCCCCTCTCCATCCTCAGCCAGCAGACTCGCCTGATGCGAGCCAGCTCCTGTCCATCCTCGGCCCACCCTGGATGATCTCTCCAAGGCCTCCAGGTGATCTGGTCGGAGACAAGGTCGTCTAGTAGTCTTCGGGATGCTGGCAGATCTATCCGTCGCTGTGCCCCTCTTCGAAGCCACCAGTAGAAAACTCGGGGCCTCTCCCCGTCAATCCCTATTAGTGGGAGCCCTACCGGCCTCCGCACCGCAATGTGCTCCCAGCACCAAACCTGCAGTAGTGATGTCATAACCAGACATCGGCCGCCCTTGTATACGACCCCATGAAGGATCCTATACAACCGAAAGAGTACAAAGCTCCCCCAAGCAAACCTGTATCCGTGGTCTCTCATGTCGCAGACCACATCTGTCAGTAGCCATGGTACCCTGCATCCGCTCTAGTGGCACAGCAGAAGTCCACCTACCACCCCAGCCAAAACCCATGTGAGTCTAGATGCCCCAGGCATCTGGCGCAGCGACTCGATATTCACTTCGCCCTTCTCCAGGGTGAAGCTCGGATCACCACATAGTCGCATCATCACGTGGCCCTGATTGGCCACGGGAGTGATCAGCCGTCCTTGTATGGGGATCCTCAAAATCCTCCATACATCCTCTAGTGTGGGAGTCATCTCCCCTGTCGATAACCGAAAACAAGAAGAACCCGGATACCACCTCTCTGCTAGGGTTGTCAATAGCCCCATATCTCGTAGAAACCTGTGGCATCTCTGCCACATGCTGCAAGCCAACCTGAGCCAGCTGATCTCACTCTGCCTGAGATAGAGTGGCCAAGTCATCCTTCAACCCGCCATATTTCCATTCTCTGCTCTTTAGTAATCCTCTCTACAACATAAACAAAATCAACAATAAAAATCATTAATAAATCATTAATTAAAAATGCAAGTCAAAATAAGTTCAATTTTATAAATGATGATATCGTCCACAATTGGACGATATCGTCCCCAATTTGAGCAAATTCGTCTCCAATTTCGCATGAGGAAATCGTCCCTTATTGGACGAAATCGTCCCCCTATCGCCGATTTCGCCCTTAGACGAAATCGACGATATCGAGACGATTTCGGCGAAATCGAGACGATTTCGTCTCGACGACGTCGATGGCCCAAAAACGGCCGTGATGCTCAAAAATCAATCAAATCTAATCTAAAAAGCATGAAATTCTAAATTAAAGCATTCTAAACTAAGTTTAGACCCTTACCCGTAGCCCGCGCCCGACCTCTATCGATCTGTGCGCTGTCTCGACCATCTTGTCTCCAGAGCTCTAAAAACTAGGAAAATGAACAGTAACAATGAATTAGGGTTTTACCCTATTTTTCTTAATTTTATTCAAAAACAATTAAAAACATTTTAAAATTTTGCTTTTTCGCGTTTTTACCTCAAACGTTCGATTTGGGTAAAAACACGGAGGGGGCACCATAGTAAGTCGTCGTACGATTCGACCTAGAATCGTCGCCTAAAAATGGGAATAATTTTTGCTTTCTCGTAGATCGAGAAGAACTCATCTTTAACGCATTTTCTTTAGAAAATTCGCTAAAGAGGGGGCAAAATGTAGCACCCTAAAATTGGCGCAATAAAACCTTAAATAATTACAATTACTCTAGTAAATATTCAAATTCAAATTTTAACCCCCAAAACCGCTCCTAAACCGTCGTTTAACCCGTTTCCTCCTTTCCCGTGCCATTTTTAGAGTTTGTTTTGACCGTTTGACGATATCGTCGCCGATCAGACGATATCGCCTCAGATCGGACGATTTCGTCTGGGCTAGGACGTCCAGACGATCTTGTCCCAAAACTAATTTTTCACAATTAGCCTCTGTTCCAACGGCATCTCTAATCCGGGCAGAAGCGTGTCTGCGTCGTTAGAGACCCTCCCCGTTGGAGATCTCCCAAATTGGGATGATCTCCAACCTCCTAACCTCCCTCCTAAGCCTATTTAAACTTAGGACTCCCCCTTGGCATCCCCCTGGCTGAAATTTCCTGTAACACAAGTTCTACGTGCATTAGACCGTCTTAAATTATTATTTGCCTCCATATTTGTCCAAATTTATTTGCAGGAACCTTAGTATTTTTCAGCCGGAGCAAGCTCAGTTCGTCGTGGACGATCCTGTTCAATTCGAGACGATTTCGCACCAATTCGAGACGATCTCGACTGCAGTCTGCATTGGGGGCAATCAGTGCCTAGAGTTTGCATTTCCTCATTATTTTTTGCTGCATTATTCTGTATTTAGTTAATCTTATGATTATTCTTTATTATTTTGCATCTTGGAGTTCACCCATGTAGTTTAATTGCATAATAAGGTCATGATTAGCTATTAAAGTGTTGCAACTTACTTGCATTTCTATTCGGGATTATCTCTTAACATCCTTATTGTCATTTTACATCATTATCCTCTATTAGCATTGCTGCATTTTTTTTATTTTATGTTTATTTCTCTGTTTGCAGGTCTCAGACGAATTCGTCAGATCTCAGACGATCCTGCAAGTCGGAGACGATCCCGTCAAATTCTTGATGATCCTATCTGCTTCAAGAATTAGAACCTCCATCAGACATCCGGATCAGGTATGGCTCTTTAATTTAGCTTTTTCTCTCTGTTTCTGCTTAAATCTATTTTGTGTATTTCATTTAATCTGCATTTTCATAATAGAACTTAGATTCATTTGGCCAAACCTAGGACTCGAATGTTTAAAGATAAAACTGAACACATTAAACACATTCCCAACCTAGGCGTGGAAACTGCCATTCAAACATTTCCTGGTGAACCCACCATCCGTCGAAAAATCACCATAATACACCTCCCCCGAGAGGCGGGACCTTCGCAAGGCCTCTCAGTCCGAGGTACCGCGCCATCCTTTTCCCATCCTCCTTCCGGGCATGGATCCTATAGCTTGAAGGTAAGGATGCGAAAAATTTGGAGCGATACAGAATCTTCAAGAATTATTTTGTAATTTCTTTATAAGCAAGGTAATATGAGCTAGTCTTCTTTTTATTTCCAAAGTAGATGATAGGTAGTTGATAGATATTTTTTAAATTCTAAAATTTAATCAACTCCTAAAGTGCAAATGAACCTTAAAGAATCCTTTATTTTTTGCACTTTTGAAGACTTTAGTTCAACTCTCTCCTTTTTGCAACTTTAATCCAACTAAGGTGCTTAAACAAATCTGATAAGTAATCCACTTAATGAATCTACTTACACCAATAGTTGCTTACCTTTTTATAAAATTCCTTTTTACCACTTCTATAGAGGATGTAGATCTTGGTGTCTAAGATCACCAAGTTGCTGCCTTGACTAAGATCTTGCAACTCCCTATAGGCTACCTTGAACAACTCCATCTTCACCAAAATATGGTCTCCAACTCTCTTTCACGAGCCTAGGATTTTGGTGGCTTGTCCTCCTCTTGTACTCTCCTCCTTTTGCTTTAGAATTGAACATATATTTGATTATGAAGTGGTGCCTTCTTGTTGTGAGAGGTAATCTCCAAATATCCTGAATTTGGTAGGCTTAATTTGTCTAAATATTCCTTCAATCTTCTTGTCAAATTTTAACTTCAAACAGGATCTTCTTCTCAAGATTTTATATGTCTTGAGGTCTTCTGATATTTGGCACTCCTTGCCAAATTCTTCTTCTTGGGCTTGTTGTCAAATGGTGACAATTATCCCAAATATTTCACTATCTCCAATAGTGAATTTCTCCAATGAGTTCTCCTTGGAACTACTTTGATGATTTCTTCAACAAGACTCTCCAATACTTTTACTAGATTCTCATAGAGGCCTCTCTAAGGTCTTTGATCTTGTAACTTCTTTTGGTCTTCCTTGACACCTTATCTTCAACCTTCTACTTATGGAAGTGTTGGTGGTGATATATTCTCTTGGATCTCTAATTCTACTACCTCTTTATTTGAGCAAGAATCTCCTAGTTCTTCTTCATCAATGAGATATTATCCTGATATCTTTTGATTTAGGTGATGGATTGATGTTGAAGAAGATACTCTTCCTATCCTTTTTGTAGGAAGCTTTCTCAAATCATTGAATTTTCTTGTTCCTACAACAAAGTATTAGTACTAAAATTTGCTTCTAAATTAGATACTCTCTTATGGAGTATTCTTCAGGATCAAGGCTTCAGTAGCCTTTTTGAGTATCAAGGCATTTGTGGACTTTTCTTTAAGGTTTATATGGCCTTTTATTATGGATCAAGGATTCTATGGCATTTTCTTCTTGATCAAGGTTTCTATGGCCTTTCCTTCTTGTGAAGTTTCCAATCTAGCCATGGAGATCTCCTATCTACCAACTTCACCATAATTCTTCTCTAGAAGTCTCTTCTATAGCATTCCTATCTTATAGCAACTAATCTCTGCACTATGAAGGCACTCTGACCTGTAAGCAATGAAGTTGAAATATCCTAGCTTTTTAATTTAGTAGGTGTCCTAATCATATAAGAATTAATTTCGTGTAGTAAAAGAAACTCCAAATATCTTAGATCGTCTTCACTAGTTGATTCATCAAACTAGTGGATCAAATGTTGATTCCTAGAATTCACGAGTTTTCCCTTGAAACTCTATGGAAAGACTCTAGCCATATGCAATCTCATTATTCTAGAAATTGATATTTATTTTAGTACTTACTTGTGGCTCTCCTTAATTCTACCACCTAGACTCTTCTGAGAATTTTTGATAGTGACTGGTCCAATGGCGTGTTAGGTTGACAAAAAACTTAAGGTCAATGATAATGGTGGTTTTCCTATTGATCTATCATGGATCTGATACCACTATTAGCTTTTGATGCAACATGTAATGGGAGATAGCAATCACAAGATACAGAATAATATGAAATAAAGTAAATCTACGAAATGACTAAAATATACTATATAGAAATGATGGAGATGTTTACAAAATAGCTATGGAGGAAATGAACACTCCATGAATATAGCTACTGCTCAAGAATGGGCATTGAGCATATCACATTCTATCACATTGCATCAAACTACTACACCAAACATACTATTATACACTACTTCCTACTGCTATATCTTACTCTATGTCTATGTACCTTTATATAGGAAATAGGTTCTTTGGCCAACACTCTACCTAGTTGTGCAAGGTACAACTTGCACATTTGACACTTGTGCATTTATTACATTGCATGAAGTAATAATATAACTTCTCCGAAAGTAATCTATATCCTAAGTATGTACCAATAAAGGTACATTTACATGATCCAAATGATGTAATATAGTCTATTTCTAACAACCCTATCAAAATTTTCCCAAATCAACCTCTAAAACCTTCAAAAACCCATCCCAAGACCAAATTCACCACTCTACATAGTTAGTGGTAAATTTTGTAGATAAAACACTTAGAATCAAATTCGCCACTTAGGACAAATTTTCCAGTGGTAAATTTGGCAAAGTTAGTGGCAAAAGGTTAAAATCCACTCCAAGAGGTAAGCATACTTAAATATTTTATTAAAAAGGGTCTGATAAGATGTTTAGACAAGTTATTACTCTATCCAACCCTTAGAAAGACCCCTCAAAGAAAAAAATCCTAATTGTTTTGGTCGTTTTTGTAGATTTACCAAAATTCCAACTCTAGTGGCGAATTTGGTAGCAATGGTGAATTTGGCACTTAAAGTGGTGAATTTGACAAACAAGCTCCGAGAGAGGTAATTCAACATTAGAAATACCGACCAACAAAATCCATAGCAAAAAAAACCATCCTGAAGATCTGCACAAGAAATTCCATGAAACCCACAAATCCCACTGGAGCCAACCAAAAAGTCCTCAGCCATTGAGAAACTGGGCCAAAAATGAAATGTAGGGTTTAAAGGAAGAAACCCTGATCTTTAAAATATCTAAGGGCATTGGAAATTTAAGACTTTACCATCTCGCTCTGAGAAGAGTGATGCCTAGCAGAACCCTCAACAAAAATGCTAACCAGAAAAAACTCACAATAAAATATCACACAAAAGCCCCCTCCTATCCCAGATAGGATGCAGAATCCTAGAGTCCTTCACCAAGAGGTACCTAGAATCAACAACCGCCTAAACAGTCAATGCCCAAGACCCCAATAACAAAACTGGTTTGGCCTTCCACCCACCAACAAAGCTAGCAGCTACAGCTCCTTCAACTGACCCAACCTAACAGTTTGTTGCTCGAGTTCCTTCAGCAAAACTAGCAAACTCTGCCACCCATAGTTGTTGAATTGCTTGGTTCCTCTATCAGTTTGTTTACAAATTGCAAGATCCATCATCTCTTTCCTCACTTTTTAATTTTAAACACGATCGAAGGTATAACTTTCCATTAAATTTTAGTAATAATTATGAAAATAACTATATTTTTTTTAGATTAATAGTAAAAAATCAGGGTTTTAAAAGGTATTAGAACTTTTTGCATTAAATAAGATAGAAGAAGAAAGGTCAATTAATCACAGGATAATTTTCAAAGCAAAAAACAGAAATAAAAAATCTTAAAGTCACCTAAGAGAACAAAAAAGAAAGATAATGTCATGATACAACATATACTAGCCCACCATCCAACAAAGCTTAACAAAGGAAAATTTTGGTTTCAACTTTCTTTTAGAGGTATAAAAGTTCCTACTCCATTTCTACATGAGAATGGATGGGCAAAAAATACATCAAGTTCCAAATTTGAATTTACACATTGTCACAAGACCTAAAACAAGCCAACTCATCCACACTAAAGGAAAAAACCATAACACTCCACTGCTGCCTCTAGACAATATGTAAAAACTAATATAGGCGAGAAATGCAACAAAAATTATTCACCTAGCACGTTAAGGTATTTAATAAAAAAATTATTTTATATTATATAGTATTAATTTATATGGTAAACGTTTTTATTTTTTTAAGAAATTTAGATTCAAATTTTGTTAGACAATATATTTATAATAAATAAATTATTATAATATTATTATATGGTCAATGCAGTACATATACCTCCTATTGTAATTGCATATAATACAAGTCACCTAAGAGAACAAAATAGAAAGATAATGTCATGATACAACATAGATCAGCCCACCATCTAGCAAAGCTTTCAAAAAGAAAATTTTTGTTTCAACTTTTTTAGAGGCACAAAAATTCCTGCTCCATTTCATATCAAAGTGAAAGAGCAACAAATACATTAAATCCAAATTTGAATTTGCACATTGTCATAGGACCTAAGACAGGCCAGCTCATCCACAATAAAGGAAAAAAACATAACACTCCACCTCTGCCTCCAAACAGCATGTAAAAACTGATATAGGAAAAAAATGCAACAAAAATTACTCACTTAGTAGGTTAAGATAATTAATTAAAAAATTATTTTATATTATATGATATTAATTTAGATGTAAACTTTTTTTAATTTTTAAAAAAATTTAGATTCAAAATTTATTAGACTATTTATTTATAATATGCAAATTATTATATGGTTATTATACAATATATATGACACCTGCTTCAATTTCATATAACTAAATATTCTTTGTTAATTTTGTTAATTTTAAAAATCTTAATAATAAAATTAAGAATATCCTAAATAATACCTGTTTCAATCCCTTCTCACTAATTATTCTTTACTAAAATCTTGGTAATAGAATCTATGTAAGCCAGCCATATTGGCTGGAAGTCTATCACAATATTTAATAAAATCCTGGTAATAGAATCTATGTAAGCCAGCCATATTTGCTGGAAGTCTATCTCAATATTTTTAATATCTCTAGATTTTAAAGACGTTTTCTTGCTAGAAACCTCAAATATAGAGCAGATTATGCACTCTTTTTAATGATTTTAACGACTGCAAAAGAAGAAGCTCATTTACAGCTTGTGAAATAAATATCACATGAAAACCCTTATATAAATGGCGGTATCCAAAACAGCTAAACCATAGTAAATCAAGCATAATACATAATATGAGAGAATCCCACCATGTTACGCTCAATTTCACCTAGAGACGGTCCAATTTCACCTACAGACGAATATTCGAGTCCCACTCTGCCAGAAATCTCATGAACTGAATGAATTCGTTCAAAACATCTAATGAAAAATTCAAATACCCTCCATGATCCACAATACACCACCCAAAACCTTGTGCCCAACGGCAAAATACTTCTCAAAAGGCATGTCATCTCCAGAGAATGTAAGTGAAGAGACAATTGTGGACTTTCTTGCCAGAACACAAGAATATATATTAAAAGCATAATCAACCAAAAGTCTTCTGTGGTTCTTGTGATCTTACGTTTCAGTTTACATATATAACAAAATAAAAAAATATCCTCCATCCAATTCTCTTAATTATGAAATGAGTGATGGAGGTTTGAGGTAGATAGCTGTGAGGACGTACCATTTGAAGTAGCAAGCACAAACGTTTTGAACTAGTTGTCAATGCCGGAGAATGGCAGTTGGGTTTTGCCCAACGTCAAATACTACTGCAAAAAGATAATGCAGGTTAAACCTGTTATAAAATATGTATTTTTTAAATTAATTAATTAATTTTTCAGTATTATATCATTATATAATAATATTATAATAAAATTTATATATTATTTATATAGTTTATTAAGATTTCACTTTAAATTTCAAAAAAATTAATTTATTAAAGTAATACCACTTAATTAAATAATATAAAATATAAAATATAATTAATTTTTTTTCAAAACATTGGCATGCTATATATATATATTATACTAAATGAAAAAGGAAAGGGTACTCACTAAAATACAATTCTATGTAGAAATCATTTTCACTCCCACATGCTTTCTATCTAACTAAACATCTTTTCCCACTACCCGACTAAAGGTAGATTATATAGGATTTATTTTGTTTAAATGATGTTATCCAAGTGTATTGGACCTCACCTCATGCCAGAAGGGGGTATTGTCAAGTGCACATGAATTTTTTATTTTTATTTTTAATTTTATTGACGTTGTTATGCATGTAGACATGGTTTAGATTATAAGGGCTATTATTGAGGACTGAGGGGACTTTCTTCACAATGAATGACTGCCACTCCTATTCACCACTTTACCATGAAATCTGTGGTCTTTTAAAAAATTATTAATATAAAATATGTTGAATTTATAGTGAAAATTATTTTATTAAAATAAAAATTTAAGATTATTTATCTTTTAGGTGTTCCTTATTTTCTTTAGATTTTTTTGTTTATAGAAGATAGCTTTACCTAACTTATGGTAAAGTTAGATCAGACAACTTATAATGAAGAATTGGAGCAGTGGTTAACAAGTAGTAGGCCCTTCTTGTTTTTAAATATTTTATAATTATTGTGAAAACAACTGTACATGATATGTTAGTATGCTATTATGTGAGAAAAATAAAAAATAAAAAACTTAAAAAGTAATAAAATACAAAAGAATTTAAACAAGTGTAAGATTAACAATTTTAGAAAGAGATAAACAAAATATAATTTAATTAGCCAATGCAAGGATCATAATAACAACTTTGGAAAGCAATAAACATAATATAATTTAAATAATTAGCTTAACATTGAATAAATGTGGTGGATCTTGTTTGTCTAAGTTCTCAATATTATTTGAAGTAAACAAATGAAGATGACAATGAAATGTGGTTGCTTCTACTACTACTCTTATTGCTTCTCAAATTACATTAGTTTAGGTCATCTAGCCCTTTGTTCTCCCTTAGTATTCTTAAGAGGGGAGTTCCAGTAGGACCTTTGAGAGGAGGTCAATTTATTGAACAAGAAGCATTCCTCAATAATCCAACAACTCCTAAAAATGCTACAACTCACATTCTTTTGTTGTTGTTTTTTTGATAATATGGATGAAGGGGTTTTGAAAGGTGCCCCAAACCTTTTACAAAGGTGGATCAACCAACCAGCTGGATACAAGGAATATAGAGATCAACATAGCAAACCAAAAAGGATCCATAAAACAGACAAACAACAAAGCTACATAATAGTCGAGTAGGACAAACCCAAACTAAAACCATCAACACACTAGAGCTTTCACTATCAACAACTAGAACCCCAAAAAATACATCATGTCTCACGCAGGAGACTATACCTATCAAAAAAACATAGTCAAGCAGAAACCCCCAGAAAGGACATCCAACAACAACAACTATTTGTGGCATGAATTCTTCTATAATTCAAATTTAAAATTCGACCACGGTTTAGGTACAGACTCTTGCATTCAACAAATTTTCCCAAGGGATCCCTACTACCGTAGATCAGAGCCATTTGAAAACACAAATTATCTCCTCAATATTTCATTATCTATTTGATTTAATCCATCTAGGAAATCCTCCTACCAAATTGTGCATCTTTCCTACAGAAGTCCCAAGTTTGCTAAAAAATTCATCGATCTATTTCCCTCCCTATAAACATGCTTAATCTCAACCACTTCGAGGGTTAAAATCTATCTTTGGGTTTCAACAAGTTCATTCATGATCATCCAAGAAGGGACCTGAACACCTTTGATCATATTAATGATATTGAGGGAATCCCCTTCAATAATTACCTTCCTACCATTCAAAATTTCTAGTTGACAAACCCCTTGAAAGAGAGCTCGTACCTCCACAAAATGATTGGTCTGACGATCTAAATTTTTAGTGAAAGCCAACAAAATCCTCCCATCAAAGTCTCTAACCAATCCCCCCACATTGGCTGGTCCTGGATTCCCTTTAGAAGCTCCATCAAAATTTAGCTTCAACTAGCCAAGAGGAGGAGGTTCCCAAATAGTAGTCTATCTGGTAGGAGCTTCAGGGTGATGATCGGGAGAATAATCTCTAAATCCAAGAACTGAATCCACCACCAACTCCCCAATGGAAGTGACCTTATCTAAAGGAATTGCATCCACATTTTCAACAATGGCAGCAATAGCCCGAAGTGCCATGAACTCAGCCAGATGGGAGATATTTTTAAAGGCTCTAGAATTCCTCTCCTTCCAAATACACCACCAAACATGAGGTAAACCAAAGGACCAAAAAGCTTGAAGATGCAGAGATAGAAAGGGAGACCTCCATTGAATGATCAAGTCACAACAACTTTAGAAAAACCCAAACCACACCAACGGTCCTTAGGAACTAGGAGAAGATAGACTAAGAAAAGGGACAATCAGACAATAGGTGCATAGGTGATTCTTCAACACTACCACACAGGTAGCATCTATTCGAGATAACCAATCCCATTTTCTACAAATTATCCAATGTAAGGCACTTCCCTTGAGCCACCAACCAAAATAAAACATTAAATTTAGGGGTAAGACCCTTCAACCAAATATTACTAATGGGAAACCAAGGATCAAAGGGAACATCTAACAATAGGTAGGTTGACTTAACAGAAAAGCAACCATCCTTCTCAACCCCCCACACCAATCTATCTAGCCTATCCTAGTTAGGAATAACCATCCACTTTAGGATGTCCATTAGAGATTTTAACACAATTTCTTCTTCCTATAAAATCCCTAGAAGAACAAAAGGTTTCCAACATTTTCTATCATTAACAGAGACAATGAAGTCACATACCTTCGACCCAAAAGCTTGGCTTGTGATTGGTTCCACCAGACTCAGGTGAGGATATGATTCTAATGGTCTATCAGCTACCCAAGTATCTTTCCAAAAATCAATGCTCTACCCATTACCTAACACCCATATTCCCCCCTTTATGATATCAGAGTGATTGTTAACAATGTTGTGCTAGAATGTTGAGCCAAGGGTAGGACTTGGGTCTGTGAGAAAATTACCAGTGTTACCTAAATATTTGGTTGACAATATTTTAACCCAATTAACATTATCTTTTTGAACCAATCTCCAGCCCTATTTAGCTATTAGTGCTCTATTTAAAATTTTCATTCTTCTTAAGCCCAGACCTCCCAACTCTTTCCTACTACACACCTGATCCCATGCCACAAGCGAGAATTTCTTCTTCTCCTCAGAACTAGACCAGAGAAAGGATCACTGAATTTATTCAATTTTCTGAAGAATCTTTCTCAAAATCTAAAAGAGAGAAAGGAAGTACACTGGTATGCTCTATAGAGTAGACTTAACTAGCATAATTTTACCTACTTGGCTCAAAAGTACCCCTTTCCATCCCACCAATTTTCTTTGAACTCTTTCTACAACCGGTTCCCATAGAGAAGTCTTAATCCCCCCTTTGAACATTGGCAATCCTAGATAAACCGAAGGAAGGGAGTCAATCTCACATCCCAAGATCTCAACAATTTTCCTCTACCTACCAAGAGGAGTATTCAAGAAGAACACCTTACTTTTCCTCAAACTCACTTTCTACCCAACCACTCTTTCATAGTCCTGGAGGATCTCTTTGATAGCTCTAGCCTAAGGGATTGAAGCTAAAAAGGATAATAATATGTCATCAACAAATTGATGGTGTGAGATCGGGTCAATGGTAGCTATAGGTTTGATTCCCACCACTATGGGATTCACCTTTAAAGCTCTTCCCAAAGACTCAACCAATAAAATAAATAGATACAAAGACATAGGATCCCCTTGATGAATGCCTCTACAACTACTAAAGTAACCAATCGATGATCCATTAACTAAGATTGAGAATTTTATTGATGATATACAAGCTCTGACCAATCTAATCCAACAAGGCTTGAAACCAAATTTCCCTAGAACTCTAAGTAGAAAGCTCCACGAGACCCGATCATATGCTTTATTCATATCAAGTTTGAGGAAAGTTCTTGGCCTTCTACTTTTATCTACAGAATGAATCAACTCATGCACTGCAATAACACCATCCAAAATTTATCTACCTACTACAAATCCACTTTGAGGATGGTCAATAATTATTGAAAGGTATACTTTGAGCCTATTCACCATAGTTTTAGTGAGAATTTTAAAAAGTGTATTACAGAGGCTAATGGGCCTAAAATCAGAGTAATATTTAGCACCCATCAACTTTGAGATAAGAACTATAAATATTGAGTTTACATCAGCCAAAATTAAATTAGACTCCTAAATTTCCCTCATAGCTAAATAGATGTCACCACCAATGATGTGCTAGAACCTCTAAAATAAAATAGGAGGAAAGTCATCCAACCTTAAAGCTTTCAGACCACCCATAGAGAAGACAATGACCCTAATTTCCTCATCCTAAAAGGGAGCACAAAGGTCTTCATTCATATCATCTAAAACTAGGGTGGGGATGTGGTGCAACAACCTCTCTTCAACTTGAAGATCCCTATCATCCCTAGAGCAGAGGAGGGTTTTGAAAAACTTGATCACTTCTTTCCTAATTTCTATAATATCCTTTAAGATAACACCATCTGATTTCATAATTTCTCTAACTCTATTATTGCTCCTATGCCTTAAGGTGGATGTGTGAAAGAATTTTGTGTTCCTATCACCTTCACGTAGCCAGAGGGATCTTGATTTTTGATGCCACAAAATTTCTTCATCCACCAACATGTTATGGAAATCTGCTAACAATTTTCTTTCCCTACATTTATCCCCTTCAATCACCTCTCCTAACTCCAAATTTAATTCAACTTCCTTTAACTATTCAACCAACTCTTTTTTCCTCTAGAACACATTCCCAAAAATGTACTTGTTCCAAACCTTAAGATTAGCTTTAACAAATCTAAGCTTTGAAGCCACTTGAGAAATAAGAGGGCCCAAAAAACCTTGAGACCACCATTCCAAAATTCTAGATTCTAAGCCCTGATGTTGCAGCCACATTACCTCAAACCTGAAGGGTCTAGGAAAAAAACTAGAGTTTGGGACTTTTTCAAACACCAGAGGATTATGATCAGACCCCACTTTGGGGAGAGAGCAAAGGGATGCATCTCCAAACACTAGAAGACCTTCCTTGGAGACTAACACCCTATCCAACCTAATCTAAATATTTTGATTGCCTAGATACCTGTTACTCCAAGTGTATTTAGACCCCTTCAAATCCACATCCATCAACTCCTGATTATTAATAAATGTAGAAAAATCCTCCATACTTTTAGAACCAAAATCACTACCACCCTTTTTATCCAAAGGGTATAAGGGGGTATTGAAGTCCCCAATGAGAATCCAAGCTTCCCCCTTGAAAATTTCTCTCATAGAGCTCAGATATTCCCATAGTAGATTCCTATTAGGGGTCATATTAGGGGCATAAATATTAGACATAATCCATCTCTACCCAGAGTCCTTACTACAAAATAGAATATTAATCACTCTATCAAAAATAAATAGAATGGATCCATCCAGTTTCTCAGGGTCCCATAGACAAAGAAGACCCCCAAAAGCTCCATTGGTAGAATTTGTTGCAAAACCTACCTCCTTCCAAACTAATTTTTTAACTACCTCTACATTAGAACTATCCATCTTAGTTTCTTGAATAAATATAACATCAAGTCTTACCTCTCTCTTAAGTGTCACCAAAATTTATTGCTTGGAGGGCCCATTTAGGCCTCTAATATTCCATGATAACAACTTCATATTTGAGATTTGGAGCCATTATTCCCACTCAAAGAACCGAGGGAGCTACAAAATATGTCAAGTTTTAGTTGTTTACCTTTGCTATCCTTCTCTTTCTCAAACTTCAATTGGGATTGGAGTCCATCAACAATTTTTGACTCTACCTCATGGATCCTCAATACTTTGTTAGAGGGTTTCCCTACCTTATGATTACCTCCGACATCCATCTGACATTTTTAGGTACTTCTAGTTTTGGATTTGGAATTGGCTGTGCTCGAAGAGCCCACCCCTAGGCACGGTGATCATTTCAACTCGAGCAGGGTTGGTGACTCTTGACTAGGAGCCTCACTAGGCTTTTAGGGGAGTAGAGTTCTTCTATGACTGGCTCCTCAGTGAGTAAGCTTTGATAGGAGTTATGAAGGAACTCCGAAGGGATTAAAGTCTTCATCACCAAGTCTTCTAGGAGAACCTAGTCCAGACTTCTACCACTAGATGGGTTCATATTCTAGACCACCACTTTGCCAAACTCATTAACATCCACCATAGGGACTTGGTCCATTATCCTTTCCTTTAGTTTAGGCTCTTCCAAAATCAATTCATGTTGGACTGGATCAAAAGGGGCCCCTTGAGGAGGATCATTGGGTGAAGGGTCTGACATGACTTCTTTACCTTTTGAAATAGTAGCATGAGGATTCTTGATAGAAACCATTGAGCTAGCAAGAATTTTTCTTGGGTTGCACCATTCTCTTCTAGGGGCTCTAGGGGCCACTTCCTTCTACTTCAAATATGGGCACTAGGGTTTGAGATGACCCTATGTTTTGCATTCTAAAAAAAATGTGGGTTTGTTTTCATACTCAATAACTTGGTGCCTACTGCATGAGTCTAAGACTAATTCCATTGAAGTCAACAACTCAGATTCAAGATTGGCCATAATGCACATACATGTGTATATCATTCTCAATCTAGCTTTAGTAGCTGGATCAAAAGTGACCAGGTCTCCAATACCTCGAGCAATACCTCACAACACTTCCTCATGCCAAAAATGACTAGGGAGACCTAGCAATCTCACCCAGATTGTTGTGTAGTTGATACTTTAGGTTTTTAGGTCGAAGTCAGTGCCCCACCTTCTTAGGAAAAGGCTTCTCCTATCGTAGAACCATGCCCCCTCGTAAGAATATGGCTCATATTAGAAGGATTGTTCAATATGATCTAAAAAAAACCTCTAGGGAGGGCTATGAGTTGCATATTTCCTTGAGGGAGCCATTTGGAAGTAGCCCACTTTTGAATTGACTCCATGTTAGGATGGGAGCCAATAAACTTGCCAATGAGAGAAAATGATTCCAAGGAGACAAAGGAGTTCATGAGAGACTCTAGAATTTTCAACACTCCTTGGTTTGGGATAAGAGGAGATGAGGCAACCAAGGGGATAGATGAAACAACTAGAGAAGAAAAATCTACATTTTTGTGAACCTTCTCCGCAAAAGAGGGTTTCAGTTGTCTAAGAAGTGGGTCAGGGTTAGGGTCTAGGGGGCCTAGCTCCACCGCCCATGACTCCTACAAGTCCCACCACATCATCATCAAAAGTAGGCTTGCATCGATCACCATCACCTTCATTGGAAAGTAGGTTCCTACCCCCTTTAGATTTAAAATTCTATTGAGTTCCAGAAAGACCATAGATCACATCCATCACATGTTGCTATTGCTCAACACTACCCTAGCACTTCTCCATTGTTGCTCACCTTCACTACCCTAGCACTACTTAGCACTACCCTAGCACTTCTCCACTATTGCTCACCTTCACTACCCTAGCACTACTACACTCACCTTCACTACCCTAACACTGCTCAACACTACACTCGCCTTCACTACCCTAGCACTGTTGCACTTGGCTTTGTTTCCATAGCACTATTGTCCTTACCTTTGTTGCCCTAGCATGGCTGACATTCTTTTATTGTTGATATTGAATATGTATCATGGTATTGAAAATAATATAGACTTTGTTAACAATAGGAAAAGCATGATATATTTGAACTTGTAAGACATCTATATTTTCCTTTTTCTATAAAATAAATAAATTTCTTATTCTAATGATATGCCATAATTGATCAATCATCTTGATCCAACCAATAAAGTTGTTCCTCCAAAACAATATTCTTCCAAAATGAGAAATAAGTGTTTTAAAAAGTTGAGGGATATGAAAACATCATGATATTTTTTCTTGAAGATGCTATTGACATTACTAAAAACCAACCATAAAGACAAATAAAATAACTAGCTACTTCTCCACTAACAAAAAAATAAAATGTTGATGGAGTACTTACAACCAACTAACAAGAAAGAAACCAAAATATAAAAGGCCTTGCATTGGCAAGAGAAAAATAAAATTAGCCTATCCTAACATAGTTACACTATGGAAATAATGAGTCAAAGTAACTATTAATAGTACTATGTAGTGGATACAATGAGGCACTATGAATTTGGTCAAACTAAGCCAGTCAACCAAAATGAGATAAAATAAAATTGGATGTAGCTAAGCCACACAATATCGAGTAAGTCAAAAAATAGAAGACACTAAACAAGATGATTAATTGACTACAAGAGACAAAATCTGGTGGTAGCAGCTGTTAGACTAGCAACTTTTTCTTTTGTATTGGAGACAAGTAATAATTGTAGTGGTTTTAGTGTAAACTTGTTGAGACTTTATCCTTAGAACACTAAACTCCTAGTGAAGTAGCTAAATCCTTCCATCAATATCCTATCTTAAACTAGTGTTATTTTATGTATAACCTCAAATATGAGCAATTTGTAATAAAAATACACTCATTAGATCATAAAAAGCAACCCAAGATAGGGTTTCCTCTTGTAAATACCTGACTACATCTTTGCCTTTATAAAAGCTAAATAGTGAACAATCTACAAATAGATTCATGTTCATCTACTAAGAAAAAACCAAAAGAGTAAGCTTCTAGTTAGGAGGGACATTTAAAGGGGAAAATATGGGAAAGAATATATAGTTCCATAGGCATGTCATCATCTAACAACACCTGAATGTATGAATAATAGTCTCAAGGTAAGATAAAAATTGATAGTTGGTAAAGTAGATGCAAATTTTAGACAAATATATAGCAATAGGAATTTTCTAATGTATTAATCTCTAAGCTAGGTGTTATTTTTGTGCCTTAGTGGTGTTTACAAATCTAGTTGACAAGGTAAATCTAACTATTCTTCAAAAATTGTAGGTTCAACTTCCCATTGAGTATTTCAATAATCATAAATGTAGGAACATATAGTTGATAGAAAAACATGATTGATAATAATTGGACCTACCTCCAGTCCTTATAGATTTTAGTGATGTTGATGCTAATCTGGACACAAACCACATCTCGAGTGGATGCTAAGATGCAAATTTAGGTACTCTTGTATTATATATTCAAATTTATAATATTTTTTAGAAATGAATAGAAGAAATCCATCCACTCAAATATTATATAAAAAGCATAAGAAAAGGGACAAAATGGAAAAATATAGTGGGCATTCATAAGCAACATAATTAATAATTATATTATCTTAGATAATAATCACAACACTTAAATGATCAAATTATGCAGTGGGGGTATGTATACCAATAACAAAATCCTAATTACATAAATAAACTTAACTTTAAGCTAGCATAACAAGAAAGGCTTTACAACTAATTAAAATTTTATAAGGTGAGTTTAATCATAACAAAATTAACCATGGACTATAGAACTTACATGATAAAATATTACAATAAATTAAATATATTGTACAATGATTTGTCGTTAGGCCTACCTAAGATTACATCATACAATAACAATATTAGCCATGAATTAGACTATACTTTTAAAATCCTCTCATAGTCTACATTGAGGTTACAAGAAGAGAAGACATCAGTGACACTAATATCTTCCCTATAATGAATGCTCTAGTGTGGTTTTGTAGTGGAGGTAGATTCATCTGAGTCCCCTCATCATTTGGAAGATGACCACCCATATTCAAAAAATCAACTTTATCCTTTATAATTTCAACAAGCAATTCTTCGTTGGATGTCCTTCTCTCTTGTACTATCTATAGATAGTATTTGACTTCTTTGAACACCTATATTGGTCCTTTAACCCCTAGGTCTTAACCTCTTTAGGTTTAAATTATTTACATGAGGTTGTGTTTATGAAGTGCCATCACAATTTCTTATTGCCACCTACAAATGAACTAGGAGAGAGATATTGATCAAGAGTATTAGTTTTTTGAGATTCCAAAAACATAAAAATCATATAAACTATGAGGTTTAATATTTGGAAAGAAGAAGAGATATTAGCAAGGACAATCTTCATCCATTCTACATCATCTTTCTTTTTTCCTCTAAAAAATTCAATATCAATGTCTTAAATCTTGTAATAAAATCCTCAACATTATCAAACACAACCACTTTGAGAGAAGAAATATATAATTCCAAGAAACTTACTTTAGTCCATGAACTTATTCATTATGTGGATAAAAATAGGATATCAAGAAGCTTCCTCAAACTAGATATGAATAAAAAATATGATAAAGTTTCTTGGATTTTTATGATGAAAGTATTAAATTTAGCTTTAAAAATAAATCTATAGACTTGATCAAAGTCTGCATCTCCATGACAAAGTTCTCAGTTCTCATCAATGGCTCTTCAATAGGATACTTTGGAAGCTAAAGAAGAATCCATCAAGGATACCTGATTCCTCCTTATCTTTTCCATCTTATGGCTGAAGCTGTGGGTAAGAATTTGAAGGCTTATTCTAAGATGGTGGGCATTAAACCGACTCTCCCCATAGACCCCATATCCCACCATAAATTCATTTATGATACATTTATATCCTTCCTCACTTCTATCCTATTGGAATTTGTTATAAAGGGCAACCTTCTTTCCTTTAAAAAGGTAGTGGGGTAGAAAGAAAATTTCCTAAAGAGTAAGATTTTATTTCTCAACACCCCTCTTTCTAAACAAAGGATAATAGGGGTTGTGAAATCATGAAGTTTCCCTTTGTTCATCTTAAAATTCCATTGTCCAAAGGTAATGCAAAGGCTAAAATTTGGGAGCCCATTGTGGAAAGGGTTCAACAAAATTTGGTTGGTTGGAAAGATGCCCTTCTCAATCAGGTTGGAAAATACTTTTTGGTTAAAACCTATCTCTAAAGTATCCCTATTTTTCATGTCTCTTTGTAAGTTTCTTGGAAAAATCCTCTAAATAATTGAACAAGCTAAAAAATACTTCCTATGTTCGGGAGTAGAGGAGAAAAATAGTTTCATTTAGTATTCTAGTACCAAAACTATAGTAGTAGAGGGAATGGTGGTCTAGGGTTAAGTAAAATGGGATTTATGAATAAGGTTATTATAGCTAAAGGTTTTGCGAATAGCCCAAAATGAAAAGGTTGGTTGGGTGAATATCTTGAAGGAAAAATACTTGAATAATAGAGATAAATGTCTATCTAAGCAAGTGCCCTATTTAGGATGGGCCTTCTGGCTAGGCATCACTAATTCCAGATCTACTATTTTCAAGGGAGGAATATGGAATTTGGGTAATGGAGGATGGGCCTTCTAGCTAGGCATTTATTACTATGATAGAATCACCTTCCATCCAAACTCTATTAAATTTCATTTGTTTACATATTTTTAACCCTTCTAAAGTTGCCCAAGCTTTAGCTTCATTATTTGTCTTAAATCCACAATTGAAAGCATAATGAGAAAAAATATCTCCTCTATTATTTCTAATTATTCCTCCTCCTCCTGTTGGTCCTGGGTTTCCTTTATATGCTCCATAAAAATTCAACTTAACCCACTCCACATTTGGTGGTTTCCACTTTATATTCTTTACCTTATTTTTGCTTCTCTTGTACCCAACATCATAATTCCATTTAATTACTTGACTCCATCTATCAAGACTCTCTGCTTCTAAATTAGGTATTGGGTGAGTTGATAGGGTTGGTTTAGACTCCTCTATGGCTAAACATATCTTCTTTTTCATTACCTATAAACTGCTTTCCATTCCTTTAAATATTATTCTATTCCTTTCTAGCCATATAGTCTAAAGTATTGTATCTTTTGATATATCCTATATTTTCTATAAAGCCTCACTTTTATAAGTGCTCTGCCATTGCTTTAACCAATATTCAATTCTACTATTCAACACACTGCATTTACCAAACATATTAAGAATCCATTGCCATACATTCCAGACAATTGAGCAATATCCCAAGATATGGTCAATACTCTCTCCTCCTTATTAAAGAAAACACATTTTGAGGGTACATGAAAACCCATTTTCATAAGGTTATCCTAGGATAAAATTCTTCTATGACCTACTAGCCAAACAAATATTTTAACTTTAGGAATACTTGGGCTATCCCAAATATCTCTCCAAATTATAGTGATATTATTATTATGTTGGTGTTGAACATTTATATCCACTTCTTGTTGTGTATTCTCCTGAGCTATTTAACTCCCAAATCAATTTATCCTTGGTACCCCTCAGAATAATTACAGTTGTTATATTTCTACTCAATTGCCTCCTAGCATCAATGTCTTGTATACTTGTAAAAAAATATTCTTTCCATTTGCATCTTCCTTCTTGATCCTTGTACAAAATGTTTGAAACCCTATCACCATATTTTTCTTGAAGTAATATCATCTAAGGTTTCAAAAATGGATCTAAATTGAGCGGTTTTTTATCACACAAAGTATCCATCCAAATAGAATTTTTTTCTCTAGTTCCCACCACCCATATTAAACCTTTAATCATAAGATCAATAGATTTTTTAAACCATTCCAAAGAGCAGAACCATTTGGAAGAGAGAATGCAGTAAATATTAAACTTGGTTCATTGGGATCAACATACTTAAAAGAATTATTTCCCATTGTCTTTGAATCTCTTTGTACAATCTCCAGATAATGTTTCCCCTAAGAGCTAAGTTTGCATTTGTAAGAGATCTTAAACCAAGACCTCCCCTAGTTTTGTCATCATACAACTTGCTTCATTTCACCAAATAAAATTTCCTTTTATCATGTAAACCTGACCATAAAAAGGATCACATAATAAATATTAAACTTTTTTAAACTTATTTTGGAATAGAATACAAAGACATATAATATGTTGGAATGGCTTGTAAGACTGACTTAATTAATTGCACTCTTCCTGCTAATGATAACCATATACCTTTCCAAGTTGGAAGTCAAAAACTCCTTTTATTAATCAAATATGTGTGTGTGTGTGTGTGTGTGTGTGTGTGTGTGTTTTCTACAAATGATTCATCTACTTTTACTTTCTTCTTGAGAAATTCAATCAACTCCTTTTGTTTCACATTTTCTTTTTTTCTTATTTCTTATTTTTTGTTTATGCATCTTCATTTGAGATTTATCTAATGATATATCTTCTAAGCATTAAGTTACCAATTCATCACAATAATATTGTCCTAATTTCAATGATTCACTATCATAAGCTTCATTCAAGTTATATGTGACTTTTTTATTTTCTTGTTTCTTCCCATGAAATAAATCAAAGCTAATTAATTACAAATACATCATTAAGAATTCTTATGAAGAGAACATACTAGTGTTTGGAAAATTCCACCAAGTGCTGAAGAGTTTTTCATGAAGATAACTTGTAAGTGTTGCAAATTTTCCTCATTTGCCTCCTTAAGAAACAAAGAATTTTTTTAAATCATTACAATTTTTTTCTTTCCATCAAAGTCATCTAGTATGTTTTGAGAATAAAACTTAAGCGTGTGAAACAACATTTTTAACTATTTCTTCCATGATATGCAGTGTCTAGAATATATTTCCTTTAATGTAGACTAGCTCATATCTCCCTAGTTTGATATAATGTAAAGTTTATAAACTATATCCTATTGAGTAGAAATCCTTATATCTCCCTAATTGTTAGAAAGTAAGAAATAAGAAATTTTTATATTGTACAATACTTAGCACTTTAGTCTTCAATCTACTCCATTTAGTCCATCTTGATCTTCTTTATCTTCAACTTTTGCTTCATGTCTTATGCTCTTCTTTATTTGGTTATTTCTTTTACTCTTCTTCTTTGATCTTCTTATATTCATATTTATCTATGGTATAGTTTTTGGTGTGACTTATGGATAATGAGTTAGTAAGTCATCACAATAATATATAATGGAATTTATAGATTCCATATTGAAGCTAACATATGTTGCATTCAAATCATATGCGTCACAGCTGACATCTTTCTTCTCTTGTCTTTTCTCTTCATAAATCTCAAAAGTGAGTAAAGCCAAATACATTACAATGCATACATTAATGGATAATTTAATGGCATTTTGAGAATTCCACCATGATCTAAAAATATTTTCATGAATATAGTCAATAAATGTTGTAAAATTTTCATATTTTGTATTTTTAATAATTAAAGGTGATCTCATATTAAAATCATTTGAAATTTTCTTCTTTCCATAAAAATCATCCATCAAATTTTGTGTATAGAATTTTAACTTGTTCAACATTTCTTCAATATCTTCAAAAAATGAATTTTTAATTATTTCTTCCATAATGCAATCCTTTGATGTAGGGGACCTTATGACTCCTAGATATCAAATAATCAATTTTGTCAAAATTTTCAATCAAACAAATATTTAAATCTCTCAATTTTCAAAATCATTTTTGGAGTAGAAAACCTTATCTCCAAAATTAAATTTCTCAAATTCAAATGAATTTTTCAAATTTTCAAATTTTTTATTTTCCCTTATGACTCCTAAATGTTTAAATCCTTATCAAATATTTCTTTTCAAAAAATAGATCACCCCAAAATTTATATCTAAAATTAGGCACAAAAAAATAATAATAATAGGTAGTCAAGGCTTACCTAGATTCATGTTGATTCTTCAAGGTTTCTTTCTTTTTCTACCTTGGTCTCGATAAGAGTGTTACTAATGCCTCTACTTCTTAGGATTTTTGGTTAGATGCTTTTGGTCAGTGGACAAATCCATGCATGCACTCCTTTGCTCCTTAGATCATTTTTACACTTGATGTTGTTTCTCCTTCCTTCCTCTTTTGTAACATAGGATAGAAGGTGTCTTCCACACTCTCTAGTTTTGTCAATTTTTTGTTAGAGTACTTTGGATTCATGGAAATATTTATCAATATATGTCCTTAGTTCAAACTAGTGATGAAAGCGATTCTATTATTTAAATATTTAGACATTGTTCAATTTTTTCTCTTTCTTTGGCAAGCAAAAACAACTTATGTTCTTTCCTATATTAGCTCTATGGCTCTTCAATTCCTAGGTTCTTTCTTCTATTCATGTGGCTTAGGCCATTCCTTTATTATTCTATATTCTCAAGTAGAATCTTGTTGGATGTCACTTCAATTTGGATGACTCCTCTTATATATTCTCTAAACATTCCTTGACTCAAACAACTTGCTTCTTTTTCTTTTCAATGGGTAGACTTGAGCAGTTACAATGGCTCCCTTCTTATCCTTGCTCTTCAACTAGATATCATCAACTTGGGGAGTTTTAAATGGATCCCTACTTTATGCTATTTATTTTCTAACTCATGTAGCTTCAATGGATCCTTTTCTTATGATTATATTTCTACTTGATGTCTCTTAGCTTGGGTAGATTCAATGGCTCCTAGTCAAAACTCATATTTCAAGAAAAGTTTTGCTATTTCATAGTTCTATGAGTTTGATTTTAAAGATATCATACTTGTGCACTTTAGCCTCAATGGATTTCACATATGTGTCTCTCTTTTCTAGATGCTTAGACCTTTTTTTTTCTTAGGTTATTCCTTCAATTACCAGTCTTATTCTAGTAGTCCAAATTCTCTTGATGGCTTCAATGGGCACACAACATTTTAGTTTACAAATATCAGCTCTACAATTTTTTGATAAGGTTAGGTTAAAATACAACAATATTAACCTATCTTGGCCTACATTTCCTTTACATGGATCTTCATCCAAATTTATTACTTCAAATTCACACTAGAGTTCTTCGACTAGATTATCATTGGTCCCAATAATTAGGTTGAAATATAAAATTCAATATTTGAGCATTCAATATAAATGGCTAATGTCAATGAACATAACATTCATGAAATAACAACAATAATATAAATAAATGGCCAATATCATTCATGAAAATAACATGAAGAAACTTACAATATTATTGTTGAAATTGTATACAAACTTTTATCTTGTACTCATACATTCTTCCATACATATTTAGATGCGTTTCATGGAGATTTGCATCCATAATATAATCTTATAAAGGTAACTCTTGAACTCTTTGACCATTTCTCTCCTCATATATCTAAGAGATGCATCCTTTCCTATTCCACATATACGACAAACCTCTCATGTCCCTTGTATTTACATCTTGCCACTTGTATACATGACTCTTGGCTTGATATTCACTTGCACACTTTTCACTCTCCTACACACTCCACACTTGCACACTTTATTACATGATACTTTCACACTTTCTCACTCTACACACACACTCATCCTACACATAGACACTTAATTTAGGGAAGTACAAGTCACACACCCTAAACTATAGACTCACACTCTAATATAATATTTACAATTGTACCAAAGGTGCCATGGGGAAATTAGCATGTAACAAATAATCTAATATTATTCAACATAATGTTGGAGTAGATCATGATATTCCTCTTGCTAATTTCTAAAGTTCTTCTTACAAATATAAAAATGTTTCATATTCAATGCTTTTGAAAGGATGAAACTAGAAGATAGGGTAAAAAGACTTTTTTATCTCTTATGCAAAAAAGGCTTATGCATCTTCAAAGAGAGACTCATCCTAGAATTTCAAAAAATTAAGGCTTTGAACATAATTTTTGCATGAGTAAGTGAGATAGCTCCATAGTCACTTTGATACCATGTTCAAGCTCATGATAGTTTTTAGAAATGAATAAAAACAATCCATCTAGTCAAATATTATATAAAAAGCATAAAAAATATCAAAGAGAGAAAGATATAATGGGACATGTACGAACCATAAATAATCACTATATTTTCTATAGATCAGAATCACAACAATCCAATGATCAAATTATGGAATGGTGAGGGGAAATTATACCAATACCAAAACCAAATTATATAAATGAACTTAACCTTAAGCTAACATAACAAGAAAGGATTTAATATTAAATACAAGTTTATAAGGTGGGTTTACCATAAAAAGGTTAATTGTGACCCATAAATCTTACATAAGAAAATGTTACAATAAATTAAATACATTGTATAATGATTTCCCCTTATACCTATTTAATATTACATCATACACTATCGACCTTGGTCATAAATTATATTACACTTTCAACACTTCCTCATAAACTGAACTAAGGGATCAAGAAAATAAGATATTAGTAACAATAATATCTTCGCACATGATGTATGATATAGTGGGCCTCTATAGTTGAGGTAGATCTATCTTAATTTCCCTTATCGTCTAGAGGACATCCATCGATCTTCAAAAACTCAACTTTAATATTTTGTAATTTTAGAAAGCAATTATTTATTATCCTTCTCTCTTGCAATATCTAAAAATGGTATTTGAATTATTTGAAGACTTATCCTAGCCCTTGGACCCCTAGGTATTACCATCCTTAGGTTTAAATTCCTTTACATGAGCCTCTATTTGTGAAGTGCCACCATAATTCCTCATTACCACCTAAACATGAACTAGGAGAGAGAAAAGTTAAACAAGAGTAAGAGTTTTTTTATATTCCAAGACTATAGGAATCATATGAACCATGAGGTTAAACATATTAAAAAAAAGGTAAGATATTAGCAAGGATAATATTTATGTATTCTACATCATATTTAGTTTTGCATCTAGAAGATATATCATTTGTTATCAATATCTTAAGTCTAGAAATAAAGTCCACCACATTATCAAACTCAACTAATTTGGGATAAGAAATCTCTAATTCTAAGTGACTTAATTTAGTAATATTACATTTTTAAAATATATCGTGCAATGTTGAACATACCTTAAAATTTCCACTCTCATATTTCTATGCAAAAGAATTCTGGTTCAATTTATAAGGAAAATAGGCCAAGTGTTTTTTCTTCTCTTTGGTGGCAAGTTTTTTATTGAAAGATGCACCAAATATTCTTACTACATAATAGTCCAATCATTTGGTTTTACCAAATGCTATAATTTCATCCATTAAGATAAGTATCAAGGTCTTGTTGATCCATCTTACATAATATAAACCCTAACACTATAGTAGGTCTATAAATTGATGCCACTACTAGGTGAGCTAAAAATGTCATATGCTTTTAAAAAATGGATTGAAAATGCTTATATATAAAAAATTTATGGCCTCCAAACGTTTTTCCCTAATGGACCTCAAAAATTCAAAAATTAAATCCCCAAACCTTAGTAAAGCAACATTCAATTACTCACTACCACTTGGAATTATGTGATTTGTTGGTCCTTTGATTATTTTTTGCCACCTTAGTGTCCTTGTACCAATGCAATTGTAACAAATGTTGCATTTTGACTGGTGTAGAAGTTATATATACCAAAAAATATTATTCATGGTGCTAAAGTGGCCACGCCATCCACCATGTAAGGCAAATAAATATCCTTCTTAATTATGAAAGTGCAAAGTATCAAAGGGTCTTGAATCATGGTATTTTTGATGAAAGGAACATCATTCTAATTAACATGCCAACCACCTTTGGGGAGGAATTTCCTTCCCCTTTTATATGAATATTATTCAATCACAAACTATGAAATCCAAAGCAAAAAATGTGCCCTATACTAGAGTCAAATACTTAATCCCATGTCCCTTAAAAATTATTGTTTCTTCTCTATCCACAATGCTAATTGGTGATGAATTGATTGTTCAATATATAAAAAACCCAACCAATATTTGGAAGAAAATATGAGGATCATATTTGAATCCCTTGTACTCCCCTCCTCCAACATTTGAATCAACTATCACATAATATGATCGTCTATATAGTATGTGACAACCATGGAAACCAAAATTATGATCTCCATGAATTTGACCAAAGATCCTTTGTCCTCTTCCTCCAAAAATAATGTGCCATGGGTTTCAAATTCATTCTCACAAGGAACAAGCACTCTAGCTTTCATTACTTTAGTTGTAATGGTGGCCCTACCACTTGCATAGAAGTGCATCCCTCCTTATATGAGGGAATCATGTGGTATTTTTTGCATGGGTGACACGCCAATACTAATAAGTGGGAAATAACTTGATTTTGAGTTTTTAAAATTATGTTCACTATTGCTTCCAAGGAAATCTGATAGTCACCTTTTTTACCATTTGAAGAAACAATTTTAGAGCAAATCATGATCTTCCTCCTATTTATTTCTAATGATATTCTTAGGGATAAAATACAAGGTTCTTCTCCAATGCTTTTGAAAGAATGAAACTAGAAGATAAGGTAACAAAGAATTCTTATCTCCTATGCAAAAAAGGCTTATGAGACTTCTAAGGGAGATTCATCCTAGAATTTGAAAGAAATTTTAGAGCTCAAAAAAGGATTTATGTGTGACCAAGTGAGGTATATCCATACCCGCTCTCATAGCATGTTTGAAGTCACAAATTTTTGTAGAAATAAATAGAAGCAATCCATCCACTCAAATATTATATAAAAAACATAAAAAAAAGGATGAAAGAGAGAAATATATAGTGGTAACATATAGGAACCATAAATAATCACTTTATTATCTATAGATAAGAATAATAACACTCTCATGATGAAATTATAGAGTGATAGGGTATTTATACCAATAGAAAAATCCCAATTACATAAATTAACTTAGCCTAAGTTGACATAACAAGATAGAATTTAAAGTTAATTATAATTTTATAAATTTGGTTTAACCATAACAAGGTTAACCATATCCCATAGGGATTATATAATAAAATATTACAATATATTAAATACATTGTATAATGATTTACACTTAGGCCTCTTTCAAATTATATCATGCAATATCAACCTTGGCCATAAATTACATTACACTTTCAATGAAAGTTCATTGGCTGATATTTATGCAAAGCTATAATCTCCCCCTTTATTTTATAAAAGAAAGACTTTATTGCAACAAGCAACAATTTCTTGGATGGTTTTTTTTTGTTCTTCTCTCCCTTTTATTTATTTATATATTTAAATGTGCAATATCTTATTTATTTTTTTAAAGTAGGAAGCCAATTAGAAGCAACTGATAGTAGTTAGCACTATAACATAATTTTTTAAATTTATTTTTTGCATCACCAACACTAACATTCCCACTTTGATGTAAAATGGTAAAATATCCAACAACTTCACATGTGCCTACTTTAGAAACCCTTGGTCAAGATATCAATAACTTAATCTTCAATATTGAGATACTCAACCTTCAATTTCTTCTCTCCCACTAAATCTCTCACATAGTGATTCTTTGGATCAATGTGTTTAGTATTTGAATAAAAATTTACCATTTTGGACAACTGAATTGCCCCTCTATTATCATAAAATATTTAAGTTGGTTCTCCTTCAGCCTATCAAAGATACTTAAGAACTACCTACAACCATACTCCTTGAGTACATGTTGATGCTAAAGCCATATATTATACCTTTGTAGATGACAAAGCAACCATAGATTATTTATTGGAACTCCAAGAGATCAATCCATTACAAAGAGTGACTATCATCAATAGAACCTCATAAATATGAATTTGTAAATTTAATAAATCTTACATTATTGATTGGTCTATAATGGATACTATACATAAATTTTACCATCTACATCCACAATCTTGGAATGTAAGAAATATTATTATTTTGTTTAGGCTATATAGTTATTTTATTAAGGCATCAATACAACAAATTGCATCTAGCAATTTTGAAAGCAACAAGATCAACATTGGATAAAGCTCATGTGGTAGATGCAACTATAAAATGAAGGCAAAAGTCAAGTTAAGGTTGTAGAATAGTGAAAATAGAATAAATGCATGACCAAATACAAAAAATAGGCTATAAAGGTAGTAAATAAATAAGCAAAGGCTTGTAAGACAAATTAATTCCAGTGCAATAAAATCTATCAAGAAAAAAAAAAGCTTCTAAGAAGTTTGACATCTCAATAATAGTATCTTAAGTGTTAGACATCAAATTTTTGGCTAAGTATAAATCAGCTAGACATTTAAAGTGTTGATGATAGGAAAGGCATAATGAAAGTCTAGCATCTAGCGTTCTCCAAAAGAAGAAGCTAGTGAAAGATGCTAATGCTTTGGTTTTTGACATTCAACATTATAGAAAAGCTTACCAAATGTGAAACTAAATATCAAAAGAGGTTGAAGAAACATTGATGCTAACATTAACAAGGTCACATAAAAATTTGGTGCAGTATGGAAGAAGGGACCAAGAAGAAAATATTCTAAGGTATTTGATCTAGCATGCAAGGAAAAAAAGTAGAAGCTAATTTGGCATTCGACAAAGTATTTTGTAGAGTTTCCAATGACATTGGGATTTTGAAGCACTAGTGAGCATAATAGTCTGGTAAATACAAGATGAATATTGAATGCAAAACAAGTCTAAGGCATCAAATTTGGTAATAAAATATAACATCCAACACTATGCATGGGCAAATGTGGTTGTATGTAGAAGATGGTAAAACTCTAGAAGCAATGACATCATAAAAAAAGAATGAAGATGGCCAAAATATAGAAGCAATGACACCCAATAAAAGGAAATGTAAAATTTGGCTAATTTTTGGATAAAGGCCAAAATATTAAAACTGCTTATATCATCAGTATGGCTATAGAACCCAATAGGAGAAAATAGCAGTCATACTAAAAACTAGTCAAAGCAAACCATTTTATATGAAACAAAAGTCCATATTGGTGGAATATTTATTGAGTTCATCCTAATCAACAAGGTTTTACATGCCAATCAACCACCCAAAATCGTTGTTATCAAAAAATTTCAATGGTCAAAGGATTCTCCATCACACACCTGCCCCTACATAGTTGACTCAATCTAATAGAAAGGAGTGGACTATCGCCAGATGGTTAGAATCCAATTATGCAACATGCAAAATAGCTTCACAAGAGAAATACATATCGCATACATAAGTAAAATGTGCTTGAAGCAGTTGAGCATAACTAACCTAAATACGGTAACCACTTCCCACACTTACCCTAACAAGCCTACAATCTACTTTGTAGGCAATCATGCTAAGCTTTGAATGCATTGTAATATATATATCTATATATATATACATATATATATAGATATTAGTATATATATATATATATATATATATATATATATATATATATATATATATATATATATATATATATATATATCTAATATCTATATATATATGTATATATATACTTGAATGTAGTTCATTCAAATAGGTCAACTCTTTAGCATTTACAATTGCATATTTTATGATGATTGTATTGTGTGGCTTTGAATAAATATTGGATTGTTGTTTGGCATCTTAATGAATTTGTTGCAGATCATGTATGTATACCAATTTAGCTATTAAGAATTTATATGAAAGCTAAGTGAATGGTTTATTTTGCTACAATTATTCTACTATTTGGATTTCTCCTTGGATTTATCATTCATTAGTTCTTAGAATGCTTAGTAATACTTAGTGCTTAATTTTGTTAAATGTTCTAAAATATTGAAAGATAGCTAGTTTATTAGGCAGTCTTATTTAGTTCAAAGTGTGAGACTCTCATGCTTTATGTCTATTTATGTTGTGGAATCTATTCCACTTTAATTATAGCTTCTAACTTTAAAAATTTCTTACTTTAGTCTTCAACCCCTTTTATTAGTTAGCTAGAAGCATAGGAACTAGCCTACTCTGAAGGCTGAATTAGAAACCTCATTTTTGAGTCTTCCAATCTTGGTCAAGGTCTTGAGGGCACAACTCATCCACTTAGTCAAATTTTGGACCAAGATATTTTTGCATGCCCAATGGGACACTAGTGTCCCACCCTTAAAAGATTTTTTATAGATCTTATTTCAATTTCCCAAAGGACTTAAGATTTTGGTAAATAGTCTTGAACTCGTATGCAAAGAATGTATGTTCACCTAGTGACTTTGTTGAAAAAATATAAATAATTTGGTGACTCATTTAGTAGAAAATCTCAAAATAAAATGGTGATGGTTCTAGAAAGTCGAGATAGTTATGTATGTACCAACCAGATGGTTCCATGGGTACATTAGTAAAAGTTTTTAGAGCCATTGTTGGGCAAATTTGTCTGTCTTGGAATAATATCAGTCTACTTAATCTCCTAAATATCCATGAAATTCTCCAAGTTACATTGAAGATACTACCCATTTATGATGGCAATGGGAAAACTGCTTATGAGTGTCAAGATATTTCATCCTTGGCTACCTTTTACAATATTGTCTTCAACAACATTATGGTGATACTGCTTAGTCAATCCAATCAAGGTAAGACATTGAAATGGTATAGATATGTAGAATACAATAGCATTAGGGCTTGGTATGACCTAGATGAACCTCTAATCATAGTTTTTATTTATCCAAGGGGTCTCTTTTCATTGCTTATGTAGTTTTTCTACATCAAAAAATATCCTCAAGAAATGCTCCTAGATTTTAATCTCAAATTCAAAAAATTATGGGATAGAATTCCCTAGGAAGTAAGACCATCATAAGCATAGGCAAAGGAAATGTAAAATTTGGCTAATTTTTGGATAAATGCCAGAATATTAAAACCGCTTATATCATCAGTATGGCTATAGAACCCAATAGGAGAAAATAGCAGTCATACTAAAAACTAGTCAAAGCAAACCATTTTATATGAAACAAAAGTCCATCTTGGTGGAATATTTATTGGGTTCATCCTAATCAACAAGGTTTACATGCCAATAAACCACCCAACATCGTTGCTATCAAAAAATTTCAATGGTCAAAGGATTCTCCATCACACACCTGCCCCTACATAGTTGACTCAACATAATAGAAAGGAGTGGACTATCGCCAGATGGTTAGAATCCAATTATGCAACATGCAAGATAGCTTCACAAGAGAAATACATACCGCATACATATGCAAAATGTGCTTGAAGCAGTTGAGCATAACTAACCTAAATACGGTAACCACTTCCCACACTTACCCTAACAAGCCTACAATCTACTTTGTAGGCAATCATGCTAAGCTTTGAATGCATTGTAATATATATATCTATATATATATATATGTATATATATGTATATATATGTATATATACATATATATATATATATATATATATATATATATATATATCTATATATATATATATATATATATATATATATATATATATATATATATATATATATGTATATATATACTTGGATGTAGTTCATTCAAATAGGTCAACTCTTTAGCATTTACAATTGCATATTTTATGATGATTGTATTGTGTGGCTTTGAATAAATATTGGATTGTTGTTTGGCATCTTAATGAATTTGTTGCAGATCATGTATGTATACCAATTTAGCTATTAATAATTTATATGAAATATAAGTGAATGGTTTATTATGCTACAATTATTCTACTATTTGGAGTTCTCCTTGGATTTACCATTCATTAGTTCTTAGAATGCTTAGTAATACTTAGTGCTTAATTTTGTTAAATGTTCTAAAATATTGAAAGATAGCTAGTTTATTAGGCAGTCTTATTTAGTTCAAAGTGTGAGACTCTCATGCTTTATATCTATTTATGTTGTGGAATCTATTCCACTTTAAGTATAGCTTCTAGCTTTAAAAATTTCTTACTTTAGTCTTCAACCCCTTTTATTAGTTAGCTAGAAGCATAGGAACTAGCCTACTCTGAAGGCTGAATTAGAAACCTCATTTTTGAGTCTTCCAATCTTGGTCAAGGTCTTGAGGGCACAAATCATCCACCTAGTCAAATTTTGGACCAATATATTTTTGCATGCCCAATGGGACACTAGTGTCCCACCCTTAAAAGAGTTTTTATAGATCTTATTTCAATTTCCCAAAGGACTTAAGATTTTGGTAAATAGTCTTGACCTCGTATGCAAAGAATGTATGTTCACCTAGTGACTTTGTTGAAAAAATATAAATAATTTGGTGACTCATTTAGTAGAAAATCTCAAAATCAAATGGTGATGGTTCTATAAAGTCGAGATAGTTATGTATGTACCAACCAGATGGTTCCATGGGTACATTAGTAAAAGTTTTTAGAGCCATTGTTGGGAAAATTTGTCTGTCTTGGAATAATATCAGTCTACTTAATCTCCTAAATCTCCATGAAATTCTCCAAGTTACATTGAAGATACTACCCATTTATGATGGCAATGGGAAAACTGCTTATGAGTGTCAAGATATTTCATCCTTGGCTACCTTTTACAATATTATCTTCAACAACATTATGGCGATACTGCTTAGTCAATCCAATCAAGGTAAGACATTGAAATGGTATAGATATGTAGAATACAATAGCATTAGGACTTGGTATGACCTATATGAACCTCTAATAATAGTTTTTATTTATCCAAGGGATCTCTTTTCATTGCTTATGTAGTTTTTCTACATCAAAAAATATCCTCAAGAAATGATCCTAGATTTTAATCTCAAATTCAAAAAATTATGGGATAGAATTCCCTAGGAAGTAAGACCATCATAAGCATAGGCAAAGGAAATGTAAAATTTGGCTAATTTTTGGATAAAGGCCAGAATATTAAAACCACTTATATCATCAGTATGGCTATAGAACCCAATAGGAGAAAATAGCAGTCATACTAAAAACTAGTCAAATCAAACCATTTTATATGAAACAAAAGTCCATCTTGGTGGAATATTTATCGGGTTCATCCTAATCAACAAGGTTTCACATGCCAATCAACCACCCAACATCGTTGCTATCAAAAAATTTCAATGGTCAAAGGATTCTCCATCACACACCTGCCCCTACATAGTTGACTCAACATAATAGAAAGGAGTGGACTATCGCTAGATGGTTAGAATCCAATTATGCAACATGCAAAATAGCTTCACAAGAGAAATACATACCGCATACATAAGCAAAATGTGCTTGAAGCAGTAGAGCATAACTAACCTAAATACGGTAACCACTTACCACACATACCCTAACAAGCCTGCAATCTACTTTGTAGGCAATCATGCTAAGCTTTGAATGCATTGTAATATATATATATATATATATATATATATATATATATATATATATATATATATATATGTATATATATGATATATATATACATATATATATATATATATATATATATATATATATATATATATGTATATATATATATATAGATATATATATCTAATATCTATATATATATATATAGATATATATATATATATATATATATATGTGTGTATATATATACTTGAATGTAGTTCATTCAAATAGGTCAACTCTTTAGCATTTACAATTGCATATTTTATGATGATTGTATTGTGTGGCTTTGAATAAATATTGGATTGTTGTTTGGCATCTTAATGAATTTGTTGCAGATCATGTATGTATACCAATTTAGCTATTAAGAATTTATATGAAATATAAGTGAATGGTTTATTATGCTACAATTATTCTACTATTTGGAGTTATCCTTGGATTTACCATTCATTAGTTCTTAGAATGCTTAGTAATACTTAGTGCTTAATTTTTTTAAATGTTCTAAAATATTGAAAGATAGCTAGTTTATTAGGCAGTCTTATTTAGTTCAAAGTGTGAGACTCTCATGCTTTATGTCTATTTATGTTGTGGAATCTATTCCACTTTAAGTATAGCTTCTAACTTTAAAACTTTCTTACTTTAGTCTTCAACCCCTTTTATTAGTTAGCTAGAAGCATAGGAACTAGCCTACTCTGAAGGCTGAATTAGAAACCTCATTTTTGAGTCTTCCAATCTTGGTCAAGGTCTTGAGGGCACAACTCATCCACTTAGTCAAATTTTGGACCAAGATATTTTTGCATGCCCAATGGGACACTAGTGTCCCACCCTTAAAAGAGTTTTTATAGATCTTATTTCAATTTCCCAAAGGACTTAAGATTTTGGTAAATAGTCTTGACCTCGTATGCAAAGAATGTATGTTCACCTAGTGACTTTGTTGAAAAAATATAAATAATTTGGTGACTCATTTAGTAGAAAAGCTTAAAATAAAATGGCGATGGTTCTAGAAAGTCGATATAGTTATGTATGTACCAACCAGATGGTTCCATGGGTACATTAGTAAAAATTTTTAGAGCCATTGTTGGGCAAATTTGTCTGTCTTGGAATAATATCAGTCTACTTAATATCCTAAAGCTCTATGAAATTCTCCAAGTTACATTGAAGATACTACCCATTTATGATGGCAATGGGAAAACTGCTTATGAGTGTCAAGATATTTCATCCTTGGCTACCTTTTACAATATTATCTTCAACAACATTATGGTAATACTGCTTAGTCAATCCAATCAAGGTAAGACATTGAAATGGTATAGATATGTAGAAGACAATAGCATTAGGGCTTGGTATGACCTAGATGAACCTCTAATCATAGTTTTTATGTATCCAAGGGATCTCTTTTCATTGCTTATGTAGTTTTTCTACATCAAAAAATATCCTCAAGAAATGATCCTAGATTTTAATCTCAAATTCAAAAAATTATGGGATAGAATTCCCTAGGAAGTAAGACCATCATAAGCATAGGCTTATATTTACTATGTTCGAGCTCTAAATCTATATTTAGGCCTTCAAATCCAACACTACAAGGAGAAAATAATTCCACAAACTTTTCAAATGGCTATTAGGGCTGAGAATATGTTGATTTCAATAGGAAAACTCCCTCCCAGGGTTGACAAGTTAGATAACCCATGGCCTCATTAGATGCTACAACTGGTAACTCTAGTAGATAAAATTCCATAATGTCATTATTCAGACAAAAATATACATACAATATCAAAACCACAAATATATCAAGAGCTAAAAGATATCATCCAACACCTTACTAATGAGCTTGCAAATGTTGAGCAACAAAATGCTGAATCCAAGCACAAAAAATCTCTCAAGAAGAAATATATTTAGGAAATCAAGTAGTGTGCATAAGTTAAATCTACATGGGAGACTTTGATATCATCAAAATTGAAAAATAGAAAGAAAATTCTAGTTTGATCAAGCTCAAGGGTTCAATATTTGACAATCATAAAAATGGAATTTATCAATTAAATTTTATTTTAGGGGAAAATCAATAGTCATAGGATGTTGTAGCTATCACAATGGACCTAGACCATTCCTTTGCAATAGAAAAGTACTCTAGAATATATTTGGTCAGTCTATATGCAATATGAAATTTTAATACCTAGCCATCCCATGCTCAACAAATCGAGAAGATAGAAAATTTTAACCATGAAGTGGAGCAAAGGGGAGCAAAACCAAAAACAATTGAGGTATATGATGTCTTATATTCATAAGAATATTTCCAAAAAAATGTAAAGGATGAATATGAGTGCAAAGTAACATAGTCTGGAAGCATTCTACTCCCATTGTAAAATAAAATAGGCTTATAAAAAAATATGCTATCTAGTCATAACAAGAAAACAAAGGGAGGACATGGTAAAATCTTATAAAGGACTAGCTCAAAATATGACCAAGCCAAAGGATATATCTCAAGGGAGTATTATTACAAAGGTTAAGGATCTAGAGGAGTCCTTACTAATTTTTTATCATGTGAATCTGGTTGAAATAGTTTTGCATGACTCACGAGTTGACTTAATGCTCTATCCAAATCCCAAATTAGCACTTAATAAACCATCTCTTGGTTTGGGTAAAGTTAATTATTTTTCCTTTTACCTATCGATGTGCTTAGAAGGATGGGTATTACATAATTATGTAGTGGATCCAAAAGCTAAATTTTCCATCATGCCCTAGGTATTATGTGATGATATGGGTATACAATACAACAAAATTGATTCTAAAACAATGTAAATCAAAGGGATGATAGTCCAAAATGTGGGGATCATATAATAAGTCCTAATATTACTATGTAGGTTGCTAGACTTAGTAGTAGTTCAAAATGTGGTGGTCATTGATTTGTCATCGATATTTGGGATGAGCTTGGCCAAGGATTTCTTGCAACAAATGGGAAGAAACTTGGCACACGATTACATGATTATCCCCTATATTTGGAATATGTTTTGATTTTAATCTAAAAATATCTTACCCTACCATGTTGGAAAATATAAAAAAAAAAGAGCTCATAGAGATGGCTGAGGTAAAAAAACTAATTAGCTAAAGGATGAACAAAAGATAATCTATTGTAAGCTATCATTGAGTGATTTCAAAGTAATATGATTGTAAAAATCGGGGGAATGGAATAATTTATAGGACAACTATAACTTGCTAGACTATATGGCCAACTACATGTCCCAATGAGCAAATATGAAAATTATAGGACATCCAAAAGGAAAATGGCACTCTGCCAAAGAATGTTCTAGGTTGTATCCCAAGATAGTAATTCTCATGAATATTGAAAATATTCAGTCAATAAATGGGGATATGGTACATAGGCCAATGCAAATTGAGAAAGTAACTAGCCATTCACATGATGAAGAAGAATCACCAATGTTGATTTTCCATGTTTTCAAGTGAGCTTCAAAACTGATACACGTTTAAAGTCTATTGTGTGGTAGAACCCTAACAGAAGAAGTCACAAGTCCTAAGATGAATATTAAAGAAAAAATCATAAATTTTACACTATCTAGTCATGTCACTATAAATTCTGGTGCAAGAGCTAAAAACTAGACACAACTGGCATATAGAGATATGCCATTAATTTTTGTAAATAAGCTAACAAGTAAATAAGAGTTGCATAACAACTAAAGAATAAGGTAGTTGATTACAAGGAATAGAAAAGAAGCTTTAAAAATATGCAAAATATGCAAAGCATATCACATGATAAGATGTTACTTATCAAAAATTGGATACAATCAGTATTGATAGTATCATCCAAATGTAGATTCCTTCAGTAGAAGAGCCCTATATAAAGGGAAATCTCTTTCCCAGTAACCACTCAATATTGAGGAAGAAATTCATCTTAAGGGTGTATGGTGGATAGGCATTAGTAAAATAAAGAAATTGAGAAAGGTCCCTTGGAAAAATCTATAGTTAAGCCTAAAGGTCCATGTGCCTAGAGGAGATAAGATAACATCAAAGGAAAAGGATGACCAATATTAGCCTTCCCAATGTTAGCTAAATTTAGTGTGTCAATTGATGGCAGTCCAAGAATAATCATGATGCTAACTAAAACCATTCTGGTGTTAGCTAATGTTATCTTGGTGTTTTTTGGAACTACTCATCCATTGAGAATGCCTACACTCTTCTTGACCTATGAAGAATTATGGTAGTAGCAGCAACTACCTTCTAGCACTTGTATTTTACCCTTTCTCAAGGATAACTTAATGGTTTCAAAATATTATGGTCTAGAGATAGAGGAGGAAAATAAGAAAGGGTTTGATTCAAATGATCTATCAGGTCAATAAGCCTACAAATTCCCCTCTCTTATAGATCTTGACTAACTAAGATGATCATTTCTAAGATTTTCTTCCATTTGTGGAGTCTACCAAGACATAGAAGGGATAAGAGAAGTAAAATTAGAACATATCCCTTAATAAAAAGAGAGATGCTTCACCTATTTTATTCTCTTGATGTTTGTGAACTACAATAAAACTAATTGTTTGTAAATTGATAATCAAAAGGGGGTTATAGGATTTTCCCTTTTACAAAAGTGCCTCTAAGGACTAAAAAAAAGGATCTTCCACAAAGAAAGCCCTTCTTCAATGGGATTAGTCAACAACTGCACAAGTATCTTCTTGTATTCATTTATTTGAGTGGGTTTCTTGCTCATGGTCCACTATTAGCCACATGGATCCTCTAAATCTACATAACCTTACAAAAGCTTATTAGAATTTTTAGGGGTACATATTGATCAAAACCCTTGTTTTCATATATAAAATGACTCTAAATATACTCTATTGCATAATTAAAGTTCTAAAAATGATAGTAAATAAAATTATAAAGATCTCTTACCTAGTTGGATGGTTTGTTGCAGGGTTTTAGTGTATAAAACTACCATTTTTATATTTGCACATTACCATGCAAATATGTTGTTCATATATTCATAACCATATATGAAAATGGGATGAAAAGTTTTACAAACCTTACTCTTGTTTTCAAGATGCTACCCTCAAAAATTTGTGGAAATCCAAGTTTGAATGAGGAAGCTATGACAAAAATAGTGAGGATAGATTTGGCTGGATTCACACCCATCTATGTAAATCTGATAGGCCTTGGGATTTACACCCTTATGTTTGAAACTGATTATGTTTTCCAAAAACCAATATTGATTATGTGTAGGTCTTGTTGATGTAGTTGTAGCTTTTGATCCTTGTTGAGCTACCTCCAAAGCCTGCAATTATATCATAACCTATAAGACAAAAGGGGATGTTGACAAAGGATGGACGGTGAGTGATAATGATGATGGTTTAATGCACTTGGTATTCTAGGACAATTCCAGTAGAGTCTGGTTATGTGAATGAGTGTTTATGGATATAGATTAAATGACCCTCTCTTTAAAGAATTTATCAAGGTTAGGGGGGGCTAAGGTATCCCATGAGGTGTCCCCTAAGGTGTCCCTTGTGAGGTGTCCCTTGTGATGTGTCCCCTATGAGGTGTCCCCTATGAGGTATCCCTTGTGAGGTGTCCCCTAAGAGGTATCCCTTGTAATGTGTCCCCTATTTTGGCATGCTCCATAGCATAAATAAGCATTTGGGTGATATAATACCTAACCCACCTACATAGCATAAATAAGCATGGGGATGTGGAGTGGAGTTGGGGTTAAACCCTAATATTAGTAACTTTAACCATGAATTAGTTATTGAATTTGATGAGGTGGGATATGATTCATCCTTTCCCATGCTTTGAAATCCAAAAAGTCTTCAAAAGTCATTTATGAATTCAAACCTACATGGGGATTTGAAATAGAGCAAGAGTTAGATTTAACTAGGGTTAGATTGACCCTAGGTTAAATATTGAATTTTGGATGAGGTGAAGTGTGACTCACTATGTATCCCATTATTGGGGACACAAAATTATCCAAATGGTATTTAAGGGACTAAATGCACACAGGGGGATGTGTGGAGCAAGTTTTAAAGTTAACCCTAATTAGGTTGACCATAGGTCTAGTAACAGTAAAATGGATGATGTGGAGGCTAGGTTAGTTAATGGGTAGACTAGGTGAGGTGACCATAAATCATATTTACCGTGGGATGGGGTTTGACTGTAAAGTGAATTTTGACCAAGGTTAAGTCATGATGGTGGTCACATTAGGACCTAGAGTTAAGCGTAGGAAAAAGCTTAAGTGGCCCAAAGGGGGCTTATGAATAGTGTTTTTAATAAATGAATAGTATTTTAAGACTAATATATGTAAATTTTATGAACTTTATAAATTGATCAGCCATGACAATGGAAGAAGTGGCAATGTGTGACTTTTGGGTGTCTATAGTTTGAAATCGATACAAAAAATACCAAGATAGTTAAAAGGTAAAAGGTAAAGCAAATACCAAACCAAATAGTTGGAAGTGATAAAGAGGATTCAAAATGTGTGATGTGTAGGTATGTCTTCTTCATATTTTTTTCTCTTCTTCTCTTACTACCATATTAATTTTCTACTATCATCCTTCTTACTACTCATTTGTATTCTCCATATTACCCATCTTCCTCAACTCACCCCTTCCCCCTTCTACCATTTTCTTTACTCCATAACCCAATGGAAATGCTAGCACAATCTTCCATTCACAAACAAGTATAGTTGTTTCACATGAATGTGGAATTTTGCACAAATAATTATCTCAGTACCTTGATTATGTAATTAGGTGCCAAAGGTCATCATGATAATGCCACAAAATGCATTACCATGTGTAAGCTAAATGCATATGGCATTTAACAATGGAGTTTGAAAAGGTAAACATCATGCCAAGTTGATAATTGTATGCTATGGTAACAATATGATGAAAGTATATGCAAGTTACATTAATGTGATTTTTGTGGTAGTGAGCTATTATTATTTGAAAAATAATGGAAAAAAAGAGCTATATCTTCACACAAGCAATACAATCTAGGAAATTAGTGCTAGCTTTGACAAAAGTGAATTCAATTCATAATCTAGCTATTATCAAAGGGATATAAAATATTGGTAGAGCTACCTAATTAATGTAGTTTTTTGTGATAATCCTAAGAATCCATGCATATTTTCAAAGCAACAAACCAATACACAATATTTAGCAACCTAGAGGAGATTTACTTGCACAATTTTTCAAGGAAGAAACTAGTGGAAGGGAGAGAATTTTTTAGCTCGTCATGGGTGAAAATTCACCTAAAGCCACTAATTTAGATTTGAAGTAGAATTCAACTATAATATAATATGCTCATGAGGTTCTCAATTTTGCTAAAGGATCCTACACTCAAGTATCTCTATTTATCGTCTTTCTTTTTATTTACCCATATTCACCTTGCCTTCATGAATCCATACCCTATTTGCCTATATATATTTTCACCATTACTATAACCTATATTTTATAGTATCTTTTCTCTTTCCACTTTTTGTAACTCACTTCCCATTTTCCTACACCCTTCACCTCTACAATAATATCCCTACTCTCACAATTTCCATAAACCTTGGCCTTGTTTTCCTCTGGTACTTTTCTTCCTCTATAGGATATAATGCATTCCACATTTTATAAGTGAGTGGGATAGATTTCGAATAAATACCTACTTCAAAGCACATTTTAGAAGCCCTGTTATAGCTTCAAAATCCATAAATCTCCCTTGCATCTCTAATTTTTCTACATCAATTTTCTATTTTAAAATTCTTTTATTTCCCATAGCTTTAAGGTTTGCTTTCTTCTATTCCTCAATTTGAAATCAACTTATCTTCTAGCCTAGATCCATTTCCTCTTAAATTTTATGTTATCCCACACATAAGGCTTACTAGGTTCTCAATTTTATGAGAAAAATTCTCCATAAGTCATTAGTAATGTAGATAATTTTCACCACATGCATCCACAATCTTGGAATGTAATATGGATTGTGATTTTTTTTAGGCCATATACTTAGTTTTCTAAGGCAGTAGTACAACAAATTGCATGTAATCATTTTGAAGGTAGCAATATTAGCATCAGATAAAGATCTTGTGGTAGATGCAGCTATAAAAAGAAGGAAAAATCAAGCCAAAAAGTTGTAGAACAACAAAATAATAGAAATGCATGGCCAAATGCAAAAAATATGCTAGACAAGTAGCAAATCAATAAGTAGAACATTAGTGAACTAGAATTAATTCCAAGGCAATAAAATCCAACAAGAAAAAACAAAATAAATGGCATCTAGGAAGTATTACATCTCAATAAACAATATATTAAGGATTGAACATGAAATTTATGGCTAAGTATAAAGTGGTTAGACATTTAAAGTTCTAATGTTAGCAAAGGCATAATAAAATACTGGAATTTGATGTTCTCCAAAATAAAAAGGCAATGAAAAATGTTAGTGCTCTAGTGCTCGACATCCAATGTTATGGAAAAAATTACTAGATGTGAAACTAAATATCGAAATAGGACAGAAAAACAATGATGTTCAATAAGCAAGGTCACATAAAAACTTGGTATGGTATTAAATAAAGGCCCAAGTAGAATATATTCTAAGGTATTTGATTTGGCATGCAAGACAGATAAGTAGAAGCTAATTCGACATCTAACGAAGTATTTTGTATATTTTCCAAGGGCATCATACTTTTGAAGCATTGATGAGCATAATAGTTTGGTAAAGACAACATGAATGTTGTATGTAAAATAAATCTAAGGAATCAAATATGATAATGAAATTTGGTATCTGGCACTATGCATAGGAATATGTGGCTATATGTAGAAGATATTCAAACTCTAGAAGTAAAGATTTTATAAAAAAGGAATGATATCTATAGTACCTGATAAAATAAAATATAAAATTTGGATAATAGTTGGATAAAGTCTAGAACATATAAACTGATTATCATCAACAGAGTTATAGAACCTAGTAGGAGAAAATAGTGGCCAAATTAAAATCCAACCAAAGAAAATTGTCCAACATGAAACAACACTCCTTCTTGGTTGTATATCAATCAGATTCATCCTCATCAGTAAGGTCACATGTGCCAATTAGCCACCCAACACCATTTTTATTAGAATACATAAATGATCAAAGGCTCCTCCATCGTACACCTACCCCTATGTAGTTGACTTAGTCTAACAAAAATGAGTAGACTATCATCAGATGGTTATAATATGATAACACAACACACGAACCAGCTTCACAAGAGAAATTCATTTCACACACATCAATAAACATGCTTGAAATAGTTGAGCATAGCTAACCTAAATGTGATAGCCACTTACCACACCTGCTTTGATAGGCCTACAATCTATTTTGTACGTAATCATGCTAAGCTAACTAAATGTATTATAAAACTATATATACTTGAATGTAGATCATTCAAAGAGGTTGGATCTTAAGCATTTACAATTACATATTGTATAATGACTATACTATGTGCCTTTAATTAAAGACTAAATTGTTGTTTGGCCTCTTAAAAAATTTGTTGTAAATCATGTATGTATGCCAATTTAGTTATTCAGATTTTTTGTTAAATCTAAGTGAATGGTTTATTCTGCTATAGTTATTTTGTTATCTAGATTTCTTCCTAGATTTATCATTCATTAGTTCCTAGAATTCTTAGTAATACTTAGTGCTTAATTTTGTTAAATGTTCTATAATATTGAAGGATAGTTGGTTTGTTAGGCAATCTTGTTTAGTTCAAAGTGTGAGACTCTCATGATTTATGTCTCTTGATGTTGTTTAATTCATTGCACTTTAAGTCTAGATTCTAACTTTATGCATTTCTTACTTTAGTCTTCAACCCCTTTCATTAGCTAGCTAGAATCATAGGAGTTGGCCTACTCTAGAGGCTAACTCCAAAAACCCATTTCTAGTTCTTCTAATATTGGTTAAGATATAAGGGTTCAACTCATCCACTTAGGTGAATTTCAGACCAAAATATGCCATGATCCCCTGTACCCTTTACATACCTAAATATCATCTTCACTACTTGACTATTCCTTTGAGTGTGGTTACTCATGAATATTGATACTAGTGAGACTGTAAAAGTGATGTCTAGTCTAGTAGCCATAAGGTACATAAGACTACCAACCATGCTTCTATATTTCTTCTCATTAACCTTAGGACTTTCATAATCCTGAATTAGCTTCTCAATGCTTACAATCATAGTATCAACATGTTTGCAATCATATAACCCAAAATTCTTCAACATATCATGAACATACTTGGATTGACAAATGAATATTTCACCTTGTGATTGGTGAACCTCCATCCTAATAAAGTACTTCATCAACCCAAGATTATTCATCTCAAACTTAGCCATCATAGCTTCCTTGAAGCTCTCCAACATATATCTATAACTACTTGCAACAATTGAGTCATTAATATATAGGTAAACATAGAGAGTATTAGTATCATTAATTTTTATGTGTAGAGTGGGCTCATTTTTGCTTCTTAGAAATCCATTATCCAGGAACCATTTATCAATCCTTGAATACCAAGCTCTAAGATCTTCCTTAAGATCATATAGTTCCTTATTCAATTTGTATACCAATATTTCCTTGTCATCAACTTCAAACACTTGTGATTGTTCCACATATACCTCTTCATATATAACTTCATTTAGGAAATCACTTTTGACATATAGCTGATGTACTTCCTATCCTTTTTTTTCTCTATGGAAAATAATAGCCTTATGGTGTTGTACCTTGTTATGGTAGCATATGTCTCCTCATAATCAACACCATATGTCTATGTAGAACCTTTAGAAACTAATATTTCCTTATGCTTATCAATAATACCATCATTATTGAACTTAGTCTAGTACATGCACTTGGTTACAATGATATATTTATCCTCAGGTGTCCATACCAAATCCTATGATTTATCATTCTCTATTGATTCCATATCATTTTCCATATATTCAACCCATTCTTTATAATTTACCACTTCAACAAAGGTTCTAGGTTCACTTGAAATACAAGATATTATATAATAAGTCAATTCATCATCAACTTGATTTGTTATTACCTTGACATGATTGAAGTCATTTTGTTCTCCTCTCAAAATGTTGATCCAATATTTGTATAGGTGGATTTTTTAGCAACAACATTTTATGATTTTCTCATTGGGATGTAGGAAATGATCCACTTGATGCTAGAGTAGAATATACTTTAGTAGGTATCGATGGAGTAACATGTATGTCCTATTTATCTAAATATTCATCCATTGAGGATCCCCCTTCACTTGTAACCTCTTTCCCTTTTTGTAGTCATCATAGATACCACTCTCAACATAGATAATTTCTTGAGAAACAATAGTTTTATTATTTTAAGGGTTGTAGAACTTTTATACCTTGATCTAATCATTATAGGCCATGAAGACATGAGGCACACTTTTGGGATCCATATTATTTCTCCTCTCATCATTGACATGCATATATTCTAAGCATACAAATACTTTAAAATGTGCAACACTTGGTTTCTTACCATGCCAAGCCTCATATGGAGTTGTTTTCTTGACCACCATTTTAGGACTCCTATTGAGTATATAAGTGGTCATCTTCACTACTTTACCTCAGTACATTATCTCTAAGCCTTTACTTCCAAGAATGCTTCTAGTTGATTCCACTATTATCCTATTCTTTCTCTCGACCACACCATTTTATTGTGGAGAATAAGGTTTAGTTATCTACCTTTTGATGCCATGTGAGGAACAATAATCAAGGAAATTCTTGGAGCAAAATTCACCTCCTCTATCCATCCTCAAAGCCTTTATGGATGTTTTTATTTTAATTTCATCTATAGACTCAATTGTCTTAAAAGTTGAAAATGATTCATATTTACCCTTTAAGAACAAAACACGTACATATCTCGTAGCATAATTAATTAATGCAATTAATATAGGTTATTACCAGTGATTGGGAAAGACATAGGACCATACAAGTTGGAATGGATTGTTGAGCAAGGTGCAGCAAAAGTATTGCAAAAGTATTGTCATTGTTGTCAACACAGACAGATTGATGCAGTTGATGCAGTTCAGAGGTCAGTCAGAACAAGTACAGTGAATTTCCAAGAAGAAAGAAGTGGCCCAGATTCAGAAATTTGCAGAAAAAGACAAGTAAGAAAACTGTCGCGATATCGCGACATGTTTTCTGTCGCGATTTCGCGACAAAAATGAGGAGAGAGAAGGCACAATGTCATGATTTCACGACAAAAATGAGGAGAGAGAAGGCGCAGCCGAAAATGTCGCGATTTCACGACAAAAATGAGGAGAGAGAAGGCGCAGCCGAAAATGTCGCGATTTCGCGACAAAAATGAGGAGAGAGAAGGCGCAGCCAAAAATGTCGCGATTTCGCGACATATCGGAGGAGAGAGAAAAAGCTAGAGAAACTGTCGCGATTTCGCGACATGCTGGAAGGAAAGAAGCAAAGTTGAAAAACTGTCGCGATTTCGCGACATGTTTGGAGTAAAGGCGCCAAGGATGAAAAGTGTCACGATTTCGGAGAAGCAGCACTAAGGACGAAAAGTGTCACGATTTCGCGACAGATTCGGAAGAAAGCACTAAGGGCGAAAGTGTCGCGATATCGCGACACGTCGGGTTTTCGCGACCCGAAGAGGAGAGAGAACGTACGACAACAAAAGTGTAGCGATTTCGCTACATGTTGAAGTTTCGCAAGCCAAAAGCAAGAGGAAGAGCAAAGGCACAAAGGTGTAGCGATTTCGCTACAAGTCGAGTTCCAAAGCAAGGAAGTGCAAGGCACAAAGGTGTAGCGATTTCGCTACAAGTCAAAGTTTCGGGTCGAAGCAAAGTTGGAAGCGCAAGGCACAAAGTTGTAGCGATTTCGCTACATGTAGGATTTTCGGAGGCCGAAGGAAAGAGAAAGTACAAAGGGAAAAAGTTGTAGCGATTTCGCTACATGTATTGATTTCGCTAGTGCATGAAGTGAGAAATGTACGGATGCGAAAGATGTCACGATTTCATGACATGTTGCATTTTCACGGGCGAAAAGCAAAGAACAGCGCTAAGGCAGAAAAGCGTCGCGATTTCGTGACATGTTCCGATTTCGCTGAGGCTTGCAGAGAAAAGTGTACGGCAAAAAGTGTCACGATTTCGTGACGTGTTCCATTTTCTGGGTGCAAGTGAAGGTAGAGTGCAGAAGCAAAAGCGTCATGATTTCGTGACATGTCCCATTTTCATCGAGGAAAAGAGCTCGAGCACAAAGGGTCGCGATTTCGTGACATGTCTCGTTTTCGCGGGTAGGAGACAGAAAAGAGCTAGAGGCAACAAATGCGTTGCGATTTCGTGACATGTTCTATTTTTGCGGGTGCATGCCGAGATAAGGTCTAGGAGGCGAAAAACGTCGCGATATCGCGACAGGTCAGGTTTTCACGGTCAACGAGTCCAAAAAAGTCAAATGGGCAGAAATGTCGCGATATCGCGACAGGTAATAGTTTGGCGGGTAAAAGCCGAAGAAGCATGCACAGATGACAGTGTCGAAAAAGCGCAAAGGAAAATCATGCAGCCAGTTACGTAAGAGTTAACTGGAGTCAGATCTACAGTTACACAGTGACAGGTGTTGGGGAAAGCATAGAGGAAATTCATGCAGCCAACCATGTAAAAGTTAACTGGAGTTACAAGGGGAAGTTACGAAACAGCGTATTAAAGAAAAGAACGGCTGTTGCAGGGCCGTGATGCTGCATGGCTGGCAAAAGTGCAGAATTACAGATAATCTCGATAAACAAGAAATCCTCTCGATGGTTGCGTGTGTCAGACATGGAAGTTGCGGGCAGAAAAGAAAGTTCGACGCAGAATTGAAAAGAGTGCCATCAGAAAGTGTAAAGGTGCCGAGAGGGCAGTTACGTAGAGGTTAAAAGAAAAGAATGACAGAGCATCGAAACGCGCAAAAAGGCTGTCAGGTTGCACAAAAAAAGTTGTCAGTATGAGCAGAGTAGACTGTCAGAATAAGTCAGAAAGAAGCGGCTAAAAGACAGAGCGCGTCAGAGAGGGTTTGACAGATTGAACGGAGCTTAGAATGCATGGAAAAATGGAGGGAAAAATAGAGCCATTTTTTGAAATAGCCGTTCGATTGAACCGAGTATAAAGAATCGAACAGGCGTAGTAAGTGAGGTTACTGCAACCGTGTTTTATCTTGAAAAACCAAAAAGGCATGGTTGGGTAAGAGTGTTGTATGAATAACAGCTACAGAACTGAAACCTGGATATTATTCTTGAAAATCAAAAGAGAGGTTTTAGATTGTAATAGAAGATATTGAGTTTCTAACAATCCTCTTTATGCTTCTATGAGATTGATTTGAATGAGCAATAGACCAGTGAGGGTCTTGTAGAAGAGAAGGCATTTTTATGTCTAACTATTATTCAAAATAAAAATCCAAGTTGGTGCTTGGTAAAAGGGGTTGGTGCTCCTATCTGTTGTAGCAGATAAATCAGGGGTTGGTGCTCCTTCCAGTGGGTGTTGGTAAACTATTTGTAAAGATTGAATCCTTGCAAAGGCTGGATTTGGATTGTAGTCCAAACAGTCATTATTTGAGGAGTAGCCACATCGGTGAACCTCGTTAAATCTTGTGTTGTGTGATGCTCTTGTGTTATACTTGCTATATCTATTTTTAAGCTTGCATTTTTAAGTTTTAAGAGTTGTAGATTCAAATTTTAAATAGTTACACCGATTCACCCCCCTCTCAGTGTCATTGTGAGAATATCAATTGGTATCAGAGCAAGGTACCTGAACAAGCTTAATCAGCTAAGGTGATCTTGGAAGATACACAATGGCCGGTGGTGAAGGATTTTCTTCCAACAAAGCTCCTTTGTTCGATGGAACAAATTACTCTTTCTGGAGACTCAGGATGCAGACATATCTGTGTGCATTGGGATATGACATTTGGGAATCTGTTGAAAATGGATACACAATACCCTCTGCTCCTCCATCAGATGCGGATGAGAAGAAAAAGTTTGAGAACAACTCTAAAGCTAAGAATGCTATTATGTGTGGGTTAGTAGACAGTGAATTGATAAGGATCATGAGCTGTAAATCGGCAAAAGACATATGGGACAAACTGCAGAGCATTCATGAAGGAGATGGCAAGATCAAGGAAGCCAAGTTGCAAACACATCGAGCCCAGTTCGAAGCATTAAAGATGAATGATGATGAGAACATAGAGGCCTATATGCTGAGAGTAAATGGAATCATAAATGCTATCAGAGGACTCGGTGAGGAAATAGAAGATGCAGTTGTTGTGAAGAAGGTATTAAGAACTCTCCATAAAAGATTTGATGCTAAAGTTTCTGCCATAGAAGAAGCTAAAGATTTAAATTTTTTTAGTATGGATGAAATGCATGGTTCTTTAACAACATATGAAATGAGAATAGGACAAACTAAGCCCTCAGACAGAGAAGCGGCTTTTCAAGCTCAGAAAAATATAAGAGCTAAACAAGAATCTGAGGAAGAAGAATCTACAGATGAAACTAAAGCAAACTTTGTTAGGAAACTAATAAAGGGAAAAGGAAAGTACAGAGGTAAGCTACCGTTCAAGTGCTTCAACTGTGGAGGCATCGGGCACTTTGCAACAAAATGCCCAATGAATGAGAAAAACAAAAGTGATGAAGGGACACACCAAGAAAGAAGTGTCTGGAAGAAGAAACCACATTTTAGAAAGAGGAACTTCAAGAAGAAAAGTTTCATTTCCAAGAATGTTGACTCTTCTGAAGACAGCTCCAATGAGGACTCTGAAGAAGAAACTGGTGAAGCCTTGTTCATGGCTTTTGAAGAAGAAAGAACAGAGGAAACCCAGGAGTGTGATGAAAAATTAGAGGATGAGGCTGAGGTAGATCTGGAAGGTGAGTTGGTTGCTGCACTTGAAGAATTAAGTACAGAAAGGAAAAAGAATAAAAATATTTCAAGAAAATTTGAAGATGCCAATGAATTAATAATCAGTTTGAAAGTACAGACTGAAGAATTTAAGAAAAAGTCTAAAGATTTTGAAGCACAGCTAACCGTGAAAATAAATGAGTGCAATAAGCTAGAAGAAGACATAGTTGGATTAAGGATGCAACTAGAAGAGATGAATCGAAAATTGAGTTGTCATCATAAATTTGAAGACAGTTCTGCGAAGTTGAATAAAATGTTAAATAATCAAAGGCCTACAGGCATCAAATTTGGTTTGGGCTTTGATGAAGGAGAATCCTCAAAGGATTCAAAGGCTATAACTATAGAACCAATAAAGAATAAAGATAAGATCCGGGTCGATCAAGAAAAACCGTATCATGCAAAAGAAAACCATAAGGCCAAGCATGAAAGAAGTACTGCCAATGATGGATTCACCAAAGTCACATATCAAAGAAGAAGAAGACCCATGGCTCCTACTACAACATGGCAACAACCATTACCCAGGTACACTCGTTCCTTTTCTCGGTTATTGTTTTAAATGCAATGCATATGGTCATAAAATTTCAAATTGTAGATATAATGTAGAACAAAGGAATTTCACTAGTAGAAATATTTTTTCACCTTTGATAGATTATGCTGTAGAATGTTATAACTGTCATAACTTCGGACATATTGCAAGAAATTGTCGTAGCTCTTTTGCAGGAAATAAATACCAGGGAAGAAAGTTTCAACCAACTGGATTGAAACAAAACAGAAAATTTCTCGAAAAACAGGCTCAGGCCAATGAAAGGGAGAAGGCAAAACAAGTGACCAGATCTGCTGTCAAATCACAGTGGAAAGAAAAGGAACAACCTAAGAAAGATAAGGAATCCTTGATCGTTCAAACAGCCCTCAAAGCCCAGAACAAATCTGCACCATGGATTCTGGATAGTGGATGCTCCAGTCATATGACCGGAGACAAACAGAAGTTTGATAAGTTACAGACTTACGAAGGTGGTTCTGTAAAATTTGGAAACAATGATGGAGCCAAGATAGTGGGTAAAGGATCAGTTAAGTTAAGTGACGGAAAAATCAACTCTAAAGAAGTCCTTTTTGTGGTGGGTCTCAAGCATAACTTACTGAGTGTAAGTCAGATTTGTGACCAGAGGTCATGAAGTAATTTTCAAGAAGGAGGTCTGTGAAGTAAGAAAGACAAAAAATGGAAAGTTAATAGCCACTGGACCGAGAACTTCTGGAAATCTGTATACTCTCTCGGAGACTTCGAAGGAGCTTGCTTGGTTGGACAGAAGAAGAAAATTGGCTGTGGCACAAGAGACTCGGTCATATAAGCTTTGATAATCTGGTAAAAATCAGCACAAAAAGGGCAGTAAGAGATATACCCACTATTGGTAAACCTTCGAATAGTATTTGTGAGTCATGCCAAAAGGGGAAGCAAACCAGAGCCACTTTCAAAGCAAAAGAGTACTTCACGAGCAAGCCGTTAGAACTAATTCACACTGATTTATGTGGACCCATGAGAACGGAAAGCATAAATGGATACAAATATTTTATGCTGTGTATAGATGACTATTCAAGAATGACATGGGTACTATTTTTGAAACTTAAATCAGAAGCCTTTGAGATGTTCAAAACTTTCAAAAATCTTGTTGAGAATCAATCGAGAAAAAGAATTAAATGTTTAAGATCAGATAGAGGAGGAGAGTTCATTTCAGATGAGTTTGCAGAATACTGTGAAAAACATGGGATTAGAAGACAGTTTTCGGCAGCAAGAACACCTCAACAGAATGGAGTAGTAGAAAGAAAGAACAGAACTATGCAGGAAATGGCACGGACCATGTTGACAGAGAGCAGAATTGTTGACTGAGTTTTGGAAAGAGGCAGTTCATACTACAGTTTACATCCAGAATAGGTGCATGTTGAGGCCGCATGAAAGCAAAACACCTTATGAACTGTGGTTTGGCAAAAAGGCTACAACAAAATACTTCAAAGTGTTTGGCAGCAAGTGTTACATTAAACGAACTGAAGACAATCTTGGCAAGTTTGAAGATAGAGCTGATGAAGGTATTTTTCTTGGTTACTCAACAAAAAGCAAAGCTTACACATGCTACAACAAAAGACTAAAGAAAATTGTGGAGAGTGCGGATGTTAAGGTTGATGAAGGTAGGAAACAAGAAATCAGCAATAATGAAAACTACCCGACTTATGAAGAATTTATTGAAGAAGATGAAGATCAAGAAAAAGAAGAAAGACAGAAATCAGATTCAGATGATTTAGAAATAGAAGAAAATAAGAAATTCAAAACAAGAAGTTGGCAGAAAAATCATCCCAGAGAGCAGATTATTGGGGACCCCACAGTTGGCATTCAAACAAGAAGAAGAGTAGTAAACAACTACTCTCTGTTATCCAGCATTGAGCCCAAAAATATTATTGAAGCAAGCACAGATGAAAGCTGGATGGAGGCAGTTAATGAAGAACTAGATCAAATTGAGAAAAACAAAACCTGGGAATTAGTACCAAGGCCTGAAAATAAAAACATAATCGGTACTAAATGGATATTTCGAAACAAACTGAATGAAGACGGACAGGTTGTAAGGAATAAAGCAAGATTGGTCTGTAAAGGATATGCTCAAGTTGAGGGGATTGATTTTGAAGAAACTTTTGCACCAGTGGCCAGACTTGAAGCAATCAGACTATTTTTGGCTTTAGCAGTTCATAGGAATTTCAAAGTTTATCAGATGGATGTGAAATCAGCATTTCTAAATGGAAATCTTGAAGAAGAAGTGTATATTGAACAGCCTGATGGTTTTCAACTCTGTGATAATCCTAACTTTGTTTGCAAGCTGAAGAAAGCCTTGTATGGCTTGAAACAAGCACCTAGAGCTTGGTATGCAAGATTAGACAACTATCTCACTAAGCAAGGATTCAAGAAAGGTATGGTGGATAGCAATTTATATATCAAAACTGAAAATGGCAATTTCATTGTCCTTGTTGTTTATGTAGATGATATAATATTTGGGAGCAGCAATGATGAATCATGCAAAGACATAGCAAATAAAATGCAGAAAGAATTTGAAATGTCTATGATTGGTGAACTTTCATATTTCCTCGGACTACAAGTTAATCAAACTGAAAAAGGGATTTTTATTTCTCAAATTAAATATGTGAAAGAAATGCTGAAAAAGTTCACAATGGAGGATAGTAAGCCTGTTAGCACTCCCATGACAACAGGTCGCAAGTTGAGCAAGGATGACAAATCTCCGGATGTTGATCAAACAATGTACAGATCTATGATTGGGAGCCTCGTCGTATTTGATGACCACCAGACCGGATATCTTACAAGCTGTTTGCATGGTTGCAAGATTTCAAGCTAGTCCCAAAGAGACTCATGTGACAGCTGTGAAAAGGATTTTTAGGTACCTCAAGGGTACTATGGAGTATGGGCTATGGTATCCAAAAGGAAAAGACTTCACTCTTTTTGCATATTCTGATGCAGATTGGGCAGGATGTATTGATGACAGAAAGAGTACCAATGGAGGAGCATTTTATCTTGGAGATAAACTGGTAGCATGGCACAACAAGAAACAAGAATCAGTCTCTCTATCCACAACAGAGGCAGAATACATTGCAGCAACAACATGCTGTACACAGATATTATGGATGAGACAAACACTGAAAGATCTTGGTATTCACTTCAATGAGCCAATTTCAGTTAAATGTGATAACACTAGTGCAATCAACATCTCAAAGAATCCGGTTATGCATTCCCGCACCAAACATATTGCAATCCGGTATCACTTTTTGAAAGATAAAGTTGCAGAAGGAGAGGTCAAATTGGAGTTTGTTCCAACCACAGAGCAAGTAGCAGATATATTCACTAAACCATTGCCCAAGGAAGTTTTTGAGTACCTTCGGAGTAAGCTGGGAGTGGTCACACTACCCAAGCACTGACTAGCTATAGGGAACACATTCTCAGGGGGAGCATTAAATCATTTATGCCTGAGAATGTTGTGCATAGACTCAGGGGGAGTCTGCAGCAGCCCTTTGGTATTATTGGCAAAGGGGGAGAAGAATTACTACAGGAAATTGCACATGTGTTGCCAACAATTCCAAAGGGGGAGATTGTTGAGCAAGGTGCAGCAAAAGTATTGCAAAAGTATTGTCATTGTTGTCAACACAGAAAGATTGATGCAGTTGATGCAGTTCAGAGGTCAGTCAGAACAAATACAGTGAATTTCCAAGAAGAAAGAAGTGGCCCAGATTCAAAAATTTGCAGAAAAAGACAAGTAAGAAAACTGTCGCGATATCGCGACATGTTTTCTGTCGCGATTTCAGTGACAAAAATGAGGAGAGAGAAGGTGCAGATTCGAAGAAGAAGGAATGTCCGATTTCACGACAAAAATGAGGAGAGAGAAGAAAATTGTCGATTTCTGACTGAGGAGAGAGAAGCGCAAGCAAAAATGTCACGATTTCGTGACATATCGGAGGAGAGAGAAAGTTCACGAGAAACTGTCACGATTTCGTGACATGCTGGAAGGAAAGAAGCAAAGTTGAAAACTGTCGCGATTTCGTGACATGTTTGGAGTAAAGGCCCCAAGGATGAAAAGTGTCACGATTTACAGAAAAGTGTCACGATTTCGGATTCAGAAGAAAAGCACTAAGGGCGAAAAGTGTCACGATATCGCGACACGTCGGGTTTTCGCGACCCGAAGAGGAGAGAGAACGTACGGCAACAAAAGTGTAGCGATTTCGCTACATGTTGAAGTTCTGTAGGCTGAAGCAGAGGAAGAGCAAAGGCACAAAGGTGTAGCGATTTCGCTACAAGTCGAAGTTACAAAGCAAAGCTGGAAGTGCAAGGCACAAAGGTGTAGCGATTTCGCTACAAGTCAAAGTTTCACGGGTCGAAGCAAAGTTGGAAGCGCAAGGCACAAAGTTGTAGCGATTTCGCTACATGTAGGATTTTCGGAGGTCGAAGGAAAGAGAAAGTACAAAGGGAAAAAGATGTAGCGATATCGCTACATGTTAGGATTTCGCTAGTGCATGAAGTGAGAAATGTACGGATGCGAAAGATGTCACGATTTCGTGACATGTTGCATTTTCACGGGTGAAAAGCAAAGAACAGCGCTAAGGCAGAAAAGCGTCGCGATTTCGTGACATGTTTCGATTTCGCTGAGGCTTGCGGAGAAAAGTGTACGACAGCGAAAAGTGTCACGATTTCACGACGTGTTCCATTTTCGGTGCAAGCGAAGGTAGAGTGCAGAAGCAAAAAGCGTCACGATTTCGTGACATGTCCCATTTTCACGGGTAGGAGACAAAAAGGAGCTCGATGCAGTGAAAGGGTCACAATTTCATGACATGTCCCATTTTCGTGGGTAGGAGACAAAAGAGCTAGAGGCAAAAATGCGTCGCGATTTCGTGACATGTTCTATTTTCACGGTGCATGCCGAGATAAGGTCTAGGAGGCGAAAAACGTCGCGATATCGCGACAGGTCAGGTTTTCGCGGTCAACAGTTCAAAAAAAGTCAAATGGGTAGAAATGTCGCGATATCGCGATAGGTAATAGTTTGGCGGGTAAAAGCCGAAGAAGCATGCACAGTGACAGGTGTCGAAAAAGCGCAAAGGAAAATCATGCAGCCAGTTACGTAAGAGTTAACTGGAGTCAGATCTAGTTACACAGTGATAGGTGTTGGGGAAAGCATAGAGGAAATTCATGCAGCCAACCATGTAAAAGTTAACTGGAGTTACAAGGGGAAGTTACGGAACAACGTATTAAAGAAAAGAACGGCTGTTGCAGGGCCGTGATGCTGCATGGCTGGCAAAAGTGCAGAATTACAGATAATCCCGATAAACAAGAAATCCTCTCGGTGGTTGCGTGTGTCAGACATGGAAGTTGCGGGCAGAAAAGAAAGTTCGACGTAGAATTGAAAAGAGTGCCATCAGAAAGTGTAAAGGTGCCGAGAGGGCAGTTACGTAGAGGTTAAAAGAAAAGAATGACAGAGCATCGAAACGCGCAAAAAGGTTGTCAAAGTTGCACAGAAAAAGTCGTCAGTATGAGCAGAGTAGACTGTCGAATAAGTCGGAAAGAAGCGGCTAAAAGACAGAGCGCGTCAGAGAGGGTTTGACAGATTGAACGGAGCTTAGAATGCATGGAAAAATGGAGGGAAAAATAGAGCCATTTTTTGAAATAGCCGTTCGATTGAACCGAGTATAAAGAATCGAACAGGCGCAGTAAGTGAGGTTACTGCAACCGTGTTTTATCTTGAAAAACCAAAAAGGCGTGGTTGGGTAAGAGTGTTGTATGAATAACAGCTACAGAACTGAAACCTGGATATTATTCTTGAAAATCAAAAGAGAGGTTTTAGATTGTAATAGAAGATATTGAGTTTCTAACAATCCTCTTTATGCTTCTATGAGATTGATTTGAATGAGCAATAGACCAGTGAGGGTCTTGTAGAAGAGAAGGCATTTTTATGTCTAACTATTATTCAAAATAAAAATCCAAGTTGGTGCTTGGTAAAAGGGGTTGGTGCTCCTATCTCGTTGTAGCAGATAAATCAGGGGTTGGTGCTCCTTCCAATGGGTGCTTGGTAAACTATTTGTAAAGATTGAATCCTTGCAAAGGCTGGATTTGGATTGTAGTCCAAACAGTCATTATTTGAGGAGTAGCCACATCGGTGAACCTCGTTAAATCTTGTGTTGTGTGATGCTCTTGTGTTATACTTGCTATATCTATTTTTAAGCTTGCATTTTAAGTTTAAGAGTTGCAGATTCAAATTTTAAATAGTTACACTGATTCACCCCCCCTCTCAGTGTCATTGTGAGAATATCATGGATCAGCTCCAATGGTTGGCTAGCTCTCCACTTGCTAGAGGTAAACTTGTTCCTATGATGCTTTCCAAGTGCACACCCATTGTGTGCTTCATATTTGGTCTTCACTTGCACTTTTTGGAAGTTCATGAACCATTCCTTTTTAATGAAGAATATAAATACTACCAAAATTGTGATGTCCATACCTATCATGTCACAATCAACTTGAATCCTCAATAGTGACATAGCAAGTACCACTAGTTGTGATATTGATATTTAGAGGAAACATCCTATTCTTGGTCATAAAAGATATGTCAATTAGCTTATATCCTTATTTCTTTTCAAATATAAGGCACCTCTTATTGTCGACTACCAATTTGAAACCTCTCTCAACAAGATGTCCCACACTTGTTAAGTTGTGCTTCATGTTGGTAGCATGATAGACATCACTAATATTTCCTTTTCCATATCAAGAGTTGATAGGCATATTATATTTTCCTACCACTTGAGCCATATTTAGATATCCCAATTATAATTTAGTATTTTAGCTATATATAAGCTTGTTAAATCTATTTATGCAATTAAATATGTCATTAGAACAACCACTATCAAAAAACCAAACTTCCTTTTTTAGATTCCATAGAGTCATTGCATGATATAGCATAATCATTTTCATCATTCATAGTGTAGGCCTTTTTTCTTCCATGACCTTGATATCCTTGAGTCTTGTCTACTAATAGTTTATAATCTTCATATGTTTGGGCTTCAAGCAATAGTAGAAAGTAATAATCTTCATATTTAGCTTGTTCTTCCATTTTGAGTTGCCTTGATCCTTTCCTTTTGATTGGAGTCCTTTGTGGTTTTTTCTCCTCAACCTCCATGATTTTTTGGATTCCTTCTTGGAGGATTTAAAATTCTTTTGGTCTCAAGATATTGATCCACATTATTGGTGTAGTAGTTCATCTTGTCTTCATGAGACAAAAGTGAACCGACTAGCTCTTAAACATTTATATTGTTCAAGTCTTTGCAAACCTCCAAAGCGGTAACTATGTGCAGCCATTTGGGTGTCAAATATCTCAATATCTTCTTGAAAAATACCTTATCTTCAACAAATTCCTTATGCACCATGCCATTCACCTTGACATAATAATCTTCTATGCTTTCTCCCTCTTCCATTCATATATTCTCAAATTTTATATTCAAAGTATTGAGCTTGATTGCCTTAACCTTATCCATTTCTTGGTATAAATTTTCTAAAGTTTTTGATAATTTAGCTACATTTATAAAACCAACTATATGAGGGTAGATGTTAATATCTATAACACTTTGAATTTAGAAAAAAGCTTATGCATCAATCTTCTCTGAATATTTTTTTCTAGCTTTTTTATCTTGTGGAAATCTACTCCAATCATATTAAGCCAAGTAACCTATCACTATGCTATCCCATATGCCTTTCCACATTAAAATCCACTTTAGGTAATATTTCCAATATTAAAAATTATCTCCTTTGAATAAAGGTATGTTCATGGAAGTATCATTAAGATCCATGATATCATCTTCAATTTATGTACACATTTTTTCTTCAATAAGATTTGTTGAAATTATGGTTAAGGAATATCTAGGTCAATTATTTTATCAAGAAATTATTTTTCCTTTTCTAAAGAACTAGCAGTTGTGACAAGCAATTTTGAGGAACTAGCAGTGATCTAGAGCAATAATTTTGAGGTCATAAACTAGAAACTAGCAAACATAACACTTGGTTCCTATACCAAATGTAAATTCAAGTGTGCAAAGAATGCATATACAACCAATAATAATATATTTTTAATTAATTAATAAGCAATTCATTACATAGAATAAAAACACCACAATCCCAAATATACCCAAAAATTATGCTATATAATATTGTAGATCTAATTCATAATCATAAAAACATGGTTTACAACCAATATATTCATAAATATCAAGTCAATATTATCATAAACTCGTTGGTCTAACAATGCCACACAAAAAACTTAGTCGTTTCATTTAATTACATATAAAATAGAACACCATGCAAGGTGCCCAAAACTAGAGATGAAACTCTAGCTTTGGAGTTCTTTAAGTTCATTGGTTGGTCTTTATGCAAAGCTATAGTCTTCCCATTTTTATTTAAAAATAATTACTACAACTTGCAATAGTTTATTATATGATGGTTTTTTGGTCTTCTCTCGTTTGTTTTTTTTACTTTTACTATTTTAAACATGTAATCTCATTTTTATTTTTATTTGTTAAAGCAAACAACTAGTTAGAAACAAGTAGAAACAATTAGTACCATGACGTTTATTTTTTATTTTGCATCACCAACACTAACATTAAACAATATGAAGGAAGAGAAATGAAATTTTACAATTCACCAAGACAACCAACCCTAGGGGTATTAAAATCTTAGATATCTATTAGAAATATAATACTTTTTTGTAAGAGATAATCCTTCAAGTTGCTATGGAGAGATAAAGGGAGACCATAAACAAAAACAAGTTTGTTCCACTATATGCTCATATTGCAAATAGAAAACCCATGCCTAAGGGAGTCATGCTTCTAAGATATATGATAGGCAACAACTTTCCAATCCTACCTATTCTTTTCTAGATCAGGGTCATTGACATCAAAGAAGAAAGTATTCCACTGTTTGTTATCATAAGACATATTTTTCCAATGCTTTTTGTAACTAGCCATCCTTATATGAGATCCATCTAGAATTTTCTATGGTTCATTACCAACTATTTATCTTGTGAACTATTAATAATTTGCTTGCTATACCATTAGCATCCCTAAAAATATATAAAAATCTAATAATTTTTTTTTTTTTTAATAAGATATATGTGACTTCTATTGGGGTCCACTCCTATCAATATACCAAAATATTACATTTGTTATGTAAATTAAACCATATTCATCATGCATTTTTATTGTAGTTTTTTTCATTTTATTTTTGCTATTAAGTATATTCTTCAACTTCCTCAAAGTGCTATATTTTCACAACCAACTCCTTGATATTATTTTGCTTAAGATATAAAACCTCACTTGGCTAGTTGCCTTCTAAAATTTAAATTTCACCAATATGAATATCAACACCACAACTTGTTAAGTTATTTGTTACCTTATTTCCTTCTCTATAGATATGTTCACATTTCCAAGAGATTACCTATAGTAATAGGTTATGACCATCAATAATAATATTTTTTATCTAGTTTCTACATTCATTCTTGTTAGTAGCATTGATGATAATATGTGATTCCCCATCAATTGAAATATATTTTCATCCTTTTTCTATTGCAATTTTAATCCCTATAATATGTGCCCTATCCTCTGCATAGTTGTTAATTGAATTTCCATGTGATTATGAGTGAGTGAGGAGATTTTGCCTTCACTAATTCTAAAAGCACCACCTCCACTATATTTTCCCATATTTCCTTTAGAAGCACCATCAAAATTAACTTTGATAAACATTATTTTTAGATATTTTCATTTTACCTTATATCGAAGTAGATCCTTTGTTTTAATTACATTATCACAAATGAATATTCCCTGCATATTTGAATCTTATAGCCAAGTTATTAGCACATACTTTTTTCGCACTTGAGACTTCCAATGATGAGTATCATATTTGTAGACATTCTACAAGAGAGGAAATAATATGGTTCCAAAATTGGGCATGATTTTGAGATTATTTTAAAAAATTATATTATTCCTTTTAAGCCATAAATTCCAACAAATAATGGTAGAGCCAATATTCCATATAATACATATTATTTAGCTTTGAAATAATTAATCCAATATTTTAACAACTCTTTCAAGTTTGATGCAGCTACCCAATATAATTTCATATTTTTGAAAAAGTAACCCCAAATGGTGTGAGCAAAGGGATAATGAAGAAGTAAATGATCTAATGTTTCTAAATCCTTCTCAAACATGGCACATATAAAAGGTCCTTAATATACTCTTCTTTGTAGACTCTCTCTATAAGAATCCTACTTTGAACTAATAACCAAACAACTATTGAGGCCTTAGGGAGAGACCCTAAAGACCAAACATTCTTCCAAGGAAAATATTTTATAGAAGAAAATTTTGATTTCTCTAGATTCTTGTATCCCAACTTGATTGAGTATCCACCATCCTTTGATAAATTGCAAAACAATTCATCCTTTCATGTAAAAATTGGTAAATAAAAATCTTGAAGCATCTTTTAAAGTTCATCTATAATTTTTTTGAGTTCCTCTTCTTCAACCAAGTTACTAAAATAAATCCATGATTTGTACTTGTTGCTCATATAAATATAATCTTTGATCTGTGTAACCTTACATGCTAGGCATGCTTCAGCCAATGGTTTCCATTTTGAGTTAGAGGTAAGAGGATAAGGCTTCAAATAAGCTTTAGACAAAAAAATTGCATAATTCCTAGTACATTTCATTGCATCAAGGGAACCAATATATTTTTGAAGAAATATTTTTTCTAGTTCTTTCCTTGATCTTTGAATAATCTCCACCCAAGATTTTTCCCTAATGCCCAATTCATGAGTTTGCAATTCCACAAGCCTAATCTTCCAATATTCTCTTCTTTGCAAACTGTGTCCCACTTACAAAATGAAAACCTAAATCTTTCCTCACAACCTTTCCATAGAAAGTCTCTTTGAATTTTATCAATTATTGAAAGTGACATCATATAAATATACATGGATTTCAATGTAGTCTTTATGAGTTGTAGACTTCCTACCATGGTTAAGAACTTAACTATCCAACCTGCCAAATAAACTTTAATTGTATCCAAAAAAGAGACCCAAAGATCTTTTTTATTCCTTTATGAGACAAAGGAATTTTGAAGTAGGTTGAAGAAAAAAATCAATTTTAAACCCTAAAATATTCACAATATTTTTTGTAAATATAGAATAGTATTAATGAAAAATATTGGATTTTGTAGTGTTAACCATCTATCCAGAAGCCTTTTCATAGCATTATAATATTGATTTAAACACCATGGTATAACTGATTAAGGTATGTCCCAATATAAAATTATTAGAAACAAATTGGATATGAGATTCAAAGAAACCATTTTTTCTAACTTGAATATCTTTAATTTTTCCTCCATTTTTTCCTTTGAGAAATATTTCCTTTATTCTTCTTCAAGAATAATGAATAGATAAGGAGATAGTAGATCACCTTGACAAATTCCATAAGATAACTTGAAATAACTAGTAGGAGAACCATTTGTTACAACCCAAATTTCCCTATCATTTTTATTAATATATATATATATATATATATATATATATATATAACCTAACTTGGAGTCCATCCATCTCTACTACTTGCACGAGTCCATCCATGAAATTGTATTGGGTGCTAATATGACATCAAGTATCCATCCCATATTTCCATAGTGTGAGCTTATCTCTACCCAATTAATCAAGAGATATCAAACTATCACATCTCACATAAGTCCATATATGTGAATATCCTTAGCTCAACATCTCATATAAGTATATCTATGTGAATGTCTTTAGCTCAACATTTCACATAAGTCCATATACGTGAATTCCCTTAGCTCAACATTTCACATAAGTCTGTCTATGTGAATGTCCTTAGCTCAACATCAGCATAGACCATATTCCTTCAATGGCTAGCTTGTTCCTTCTTTAGTCAATAAAAGAGAAATGTGATTATTCATAAAAAAAACAATGAAGAGGGTCCCTAAATATCAAAACTAGGTGGCTACTACATGTGGATTTCCTCCCAAATCTCTCCATGTAGAAATACACTCTTCACATCCATTTTATGTAACTTCCATCCATATGAGGAAACAATGGAGAAAATCATCCTAACTAAGTCCATCCTTTCCACTAGTGTAAATATCTTGTAATAGCCCTCTCCCTCTAGTTGAGATAATCCCTTAGAAACAAGGAATACCTTGTGCTTCTCTACCTAACCATCGAAATTATATTTTGCCTTATAGACTCATTTGTAGCCAACAACATTCTTCCTTTATAGAATAGGAACCAATTCCAAATATTGTTCTTCAAGCCTCATAATATTCCAAGATAACATCTTCCCATTTTGGTTGGCCCTTAGCTTGATAATATGTGAGAGAATCCTAATAATGTGCTACCTTAAAAATCAGTGCTTAGGAAGGATCCTTTTGATGTCACTAAATAGATAGAATAGGCTAATCATACTTGAGAAGTATCTCAACCCACTTGGATGTTGGATAAACTAAGGAAACATTATTTGTATTCTATGATAACTCAACATCAAAAACTAAAACTGAAGAATTCAACTCAAAATCACCACTCACCTCATCATGCAAGGATGAAGCATTATAAATTTATGTGTCTTATTTATCATACCTTAAACCTAGAGAATATAATGTTGCCTATGGTGCTTCTTGTTAAGAATTAAAATCAATAAGCATAGGACCTCCACTTGAAGATGAAGATTAAGAAGGAGAAAATGAAGACGATGATCTAATGTGGATAGAGCACAACCAAAATATCAAGATAAATATTTAATCTGAGATGGTCAAAGAATCAAAAGGTTCATTTGACATAATTTTAGGTGATGAGGTGGAAGGAGTACCTAGAATAATATCATCAAATATGACATATCTCTCAATAAAAAGCTTATGCCTACGAGGATCAAAAATATGACATGAGGTACCTAAATACCCCACAAAAATGCACTTATAACTCTTTAGTGCCCTCTCATTTAAAATATCATTTGGTATATGATATCATGCTAAAGACTTAATGATTCAAAATTAGGATACATTAGGCTTATGCCCGATCAATCTAACAAGAGATTTTATGCCTTGGACTACCATATTAGGAACTTTGTTGATGATGTATGCTAAAAAAGTGACAACCTCACCCAAATTTTATGGTCCATCCTCATGGCATGGATGATGTAATATATCATCTCCATGATCACCCTATTTTTTCTCTTAGCCACACCATTCTATTCAAGAGTATAGTAAATAGTATTTTGATACACAATCCCATGAGAAGCCAAATAATTATGAAAAACATAGCTACATATTAACCCCTAGCCATTCTTAGATATTTTATTCTTGTATCTAGCCAATTTTCACCAAGGACCTTGAAGGTATGAAACCTCTAAAACACCTCATATATAGAATAAATAATGTACAACCACACATATCTAGAGAAATAATCAATGAAAATAAGGGAGTACTTATTTTCTAAAACAAATGGTATACTTAGAGGTCCAAAAATGTCACTATTTATGACCTCCAAGGGATGATAGGTTCATCTTGAAACCTATTTTAGAAACATCTCCCTATGATTCTTCCCTATAATACATCCCTCACAATCACCACCTAAAGGGGATATGTGTTAAAGAACAATGACCATCTAATGCTAATCAAGTATCTCAAATATCTATAGTTGATATACCCAAGCCTATAATGCCACTTTTGATTTTTATTATCTACATGAGCAACTATAACAACAAATATTATCTTCCTAGAGGAGGGGAAAAAGAGGTGGGTATTTCTCCTAATATATACATGGGGTTAGTGTCATCACAATAGCTATAAGAAACAATTTAAAATCCATTGTCTATATCCTTAATTACCCATCTATCAAGTCATAATTCTACCTTCTTATTTGTAAGAGTAATGTGATAAATAGAAAAAATTTTGGGGAAACACTAGGAACCTGAAGCACCTCATAAAAAGACAAAGATCCAATGTTGATGTCTTGATTCCCTACAACCATAAATTAAGAACCATATACAATCACAAAATATTTCCCTACGTGTACTTTATTGTAGCCCTATAAGATATATTTTTTTTTTTATCATGTGTCTCATTGCCCTTAAATTTGCAATCCACTCATCTAAGGAAGTGGAAATCCAATATTCAAAATGAATTGTTACATGCACTTGTGAGGTTTCTCCATCAAAATTATCCTCACCTTATGCATAGAAGATAACAATATCAAAACCCTCTTTTCTTATTGTTTCCTCAAGTTTCTTGATTGAAATCCTACAAAAATTTGCTTGGTGCTCTTCCTTTTTGTAAACTCACAAGTAGGCTTCTTGGGATTTTTCTCATTCAAAACAACTTCCTTTAGGTGAGCCTAACTGAAAATAGAATTTTATTTATACCTATTTCTTGTATCCTTATAGTGAAAAAAGTACTTTAATACTTCATCAACAGATGGGGTAGGAGAATTTCAAAAAAACACATGAAGCATCACGCAAACAATGACAACTATCTCATATATATCTAACACATTATTGAAGATAATTTTGAGGTTTAGTGTTATTTTGCTTCTCAAATCTTCATATCCTTCTCTTCTCTCAAGCATTCCTATTATAATTTGGATGTGTTATAGTTTCTTGAACTTATCAATATACTTATAAGTAGTATCAAATGAGTCCAAGGACAAGGTTACAAGCTCAACCTCATATTGATTTGTGTGGAACCAATTAGATCATATGACCCATAGGTTTTCTTGAGTAACACATTAAGACCTATGTTTTTATTAACATGAGAGTCATATACATTATCAATGTGAAGAAAAATGACACCATAAGCTCCATCCTTTATGTCCATATAGAGATACTTCACTTTCTTAGAATTAGTATCATAAGGCTCCTCATTCACATATTTGAGCAACTCATTACTTTAGATCAAATATTCAATATTGATATTCTAGGTAGTGTATTTTGGACCACTCAACAAGGGCACATGGTGATCCATAACTATTCTACCAAAATACAAAAAAAAATGTGTATGGTTGTGATCAGAAATAACATCATCAATATAGATATATCAAAATACCATGTAATTTCAAAAATATCTATGGTAAAAATAGTTTTATATACAGAGGTTATGGTCTCTAGAAATTTTCCTCTAAAATTACAAAAAGACCTTCAAAATATTTGAAAATATAATAGTACCTACAATAATTGAGAGGTCACCATGTGTCATTACATGAGTGGTTGAGGGGATGACAAGCATGTGCTGATTATGCATCATATTAGTGAATCATGTGATACCATTTATCATGATCTAATTTTCTATTTTATTTATGAACCACACTATACCACTTGTCATTTCTTGATTCACTCTAAAATTTATGCATCACCAATTCTATTGTTGATAATGTAAGTTATATATCAATTTTGATGAGATGGTGAAATATGACTGATTGAAACTATATTTATATGTATTTGATGGTGTATGACGTACCATGTTGGTTTCTATAAGATATGTCATATTGGTCCAATAAAAAACTACAATGAGTGCCTACATCACCTACCATGTATTGCCTTAGAATTTATGCCATATCATCATCTAAGTTTGTGCATATAAATATGCCATGTGTCATACCATCTTACCTATATGGACTACTACATATCACCTTGGAATTTATGTATTAGTTACTAATTCACATATATGAGCTACCGTGCTAGCTATATAGACTACCACATGTTGTCTTTGGATTCATGCATTAGTTTTTAAGTCATTGGTACATACCTCTACATCAACTATATGAACTGACATGTGTTACCTGAAGATTCATGTATTGACTACCAAGACACCTATATAGAGTGTAATGTCAACTATACAAACTACCATTTGTCATTTGCACAATGTTGCCATGTCATCACAATCATCCAAAGATATAACATCATCCATTGCCATGTCATAAGGAGTTACCACATCATCAAGCATGGTAATGTCATCATTGATTATGACAAATTTTCAATGATTCTCATTGATCAAATGCTTATTTAAATACATATTATGTTTTTCTATATAGAGCAACCATACTAAAATATATAATTTCTATCGTCTCGTGAATGGGGATAAACTCAACCATTCATCTTAAGTGTTGCATAAGCATTCACTTATTACATCAAATAATTATGATTGGAACAAATATAACCAATCATAGATAAGTGTGGCATGGGCTACCCCTTAATACATAAATACAATTTCAATAATAATTACCCCCTTGTGAATAATGACACACACAACTATTCACAAGGATCAATCTTGAATATTTTTAATAAACATATTCCTCCTCGTTGTCTTCATGGGAAGGGTCTTCGACATGTGTTGTCATGCATCTTGTGCATCGCTTGCTATGGTGAGGTCAATCACTTATGCATCTTCATGAACATCGCTTGCTATGGTGAGCTCGATCACTTATGCATCTTGGTATTTTTCATATAAATAAGCAATTACTTGTGATAAATTATGTATTCACATTTCCTTTATCTATAACATGATGTGTCATTTGGTCAAATATTGAGTGCCTTATGCAAGGACTCCTATACCTTCTTGTCGGTCTCCATTTCTAGACCGTTTAGACTAGAATCTATGGATGAATAAGAATTACATTGAGAATGGATCTCTTCGACTTTAAGATACTTCAAAATCATGATTGTTTTATCAATGAGTATTGAGAGAATATAGAATTATCCCTTGTTAATAAAAATCTATAAAGATGTCAGGTACCACCAAGAATGCATCTTTAACTCAATTTTTTTTAAGCTAATAGATTGACTTGAAAAAACTATTTTGCTCATTATCCAAACAAATTCTTTTATATTTCATAGCTAGTTATATGTGATTGAAGTAGGCCTATTAAATTATTACCAAACACCACTATGTGGTTCATTGATATACGATCATAATAGAATCATCTTGTAAAACAAGGGAAGCTAGGGCTAGTTGGATTGATAAATGTTTGTCTAGTTATGCACTTACCAAGAAGACACACAGGTTCAAACCTCAAGAGAAACATATTTACAAAAGTAGTAGTTTGATTTGAATCTTTTGAGTGCACACTAGATTGATGATGATGGTAAAAATCTTGAGCGACTCGGTCCCCTTCATGTTGGGTCAACAATAACAAGGTGGAATAGGTTTGGTGGGAGTAACCCCTGTAGTTTGAACCTTGTGCTTATCAGTTACTAAAAAATAGTGTGGTTGTGACCAACTCTCCTATGTAACAAAAAAAACAAGGAAATCCAGTTATAATTCATATAAACAATAAAAAACTTTTGTATTAAATTTTTTTAACAAACCCTTTTTATTATACACCAAGAGAAAAGGAGAACAATTCATTTTTTTTTTAATAAATTTCAATGTGGTCCATTCGAATTATTTTTGTTACAAAAAACCACCTTAAATGGGTGTTTCCATATAGGGTAAACAAGTCTTATCAATCTTGCATAATGACTGCATAGGGGTATTATAAAAGCCACCTTAAAGTGGGTGTGCCCATCTAGAGGAAACAAGTATTATCAGTATTACATCATAACTACATAAATATGTTATAAAAACCTGATAATTATATATATTACTTTGCAAGATTCCAATATTGATTAATTTTTCAAATCTATTATATAAAATTAAAATAGGTCCCACCACCATTATTATGTAATAACCTTATAACAACTATACCACTTTACACTAAAGTAAAAAAAATTGAATTCATATAATTTATATCCATAAGCCACATTTATGCCCATATTGGTTATGGCTAATAACATACTATTTACAGATGTTATTGTATTTTTAGCCAAGTTTGAACTTGGTATTTATGAAATTCATTTTAACTAAATTTCATCTCGTGATGCTTTGTATTAAATAAATTGATTATACCTAATGCTTGAATGTTGTGGTTGGTGCCCACTTACTTTGTCTTCTAATCATTGAAAGAAAGCAAAACATAATGACAGGTCTCCAAGATGGAATCTCATTGACAAGCAGTTCAAACAAGCTAATATTGACCTCGCTTCATCCCAATATATCTACAATAGTTTACAATTCTTAATAATTTATTTTACAATTTTTGTGTTTCCTTAAATTGGTATTAAGTCAAAAAGAGATCTACATCTAGAGAAATTAGAGGATGATGCCATGTATATAGATTACCTTGAATTTTGGTTTGAAATTCCCAATTACCTTTTCACTGAGATTATCTAGAGATGAGATACCTTTCGAGGAATATTTTACCCCTGAGAACAAGATTTTGGATAGTGTATTCAGGATCATGCTAGGTATATGAATTTCTCATCTTATTTTGAGCTTCTTTAAATTGGTATTAAGTCTCAGTAAAATTGTAATGAGATCTTTTCAAGTAGGGGTTTATTAAAATCCCTTAAAACACAAATTCAAGCATAAATAATATGTTCAAATGTTTTCGTACAATCAAAAATCATCATAAAAGTTTCCAAAGAGTTTCCAATTGAAGAAAAAATAGCCATATTCTAGAATTTAACTAGGGGAACAAAGAGTCTAACCCATACAACACCTATTTAAGGCATCTCTTCTTTGCCTTTAAATTTAGTATGCCAGGGCTTCATAAAAAGTCCCACCCTTCCAAAGAACTTTTAGAATTCCCAAGAGTAGAACTACAAAGCATTACAATATTTGAAGAAACAAAATAGAACTGATTGATTTATTCCAGGGATCAACTTTGTATAAATAGCAAAGTTGATCATTGAGAGCCGTTGGATTACAACAACTCATCAAGTCTGATGAAGACACCACTGAGAGTTCACCTAACACATGGAGGAGGGGTGGAACAACTCATCAAGTCTGATGAAGACACCACTGAGAGTTCACCTGACACATGGAGGAGTGGAAACTCAAGTGTGTCTATCCTAGTAGAACTTAAGAGAATATTCACTTATTCTAACACCCCCCTTAAGTGATACTAGGGGTGGTTTGTACAAATGAGTCCCGACAACAAGGCCTGATGAGGTACTCATGTACAATGATTTCTTTTCTGAAGAGATGGTAAAAACCCAATGGGAAAAGCCATCAATCAAAAAAGAAATAAGGAAGAGGCTTGTCTTCGGATGGTGAAGATTGTCCTCTTAAAACAATAAAAGGATGAGTCCCGACAACATGGCCTGATGAGGTACTCATTTACAATATATAGATGGTGAAAAAACCCCTTGGGGAAAAACCATCTGTTACAAGAAAAATATCCAAGATAGAGGCATGTCTTCGGATGGCGAAGATTGTCCTCTCAACACAAAAAAAGAATGAGTCTCGACAACTTGGCCTGATTAGGTACTCATGAACAATATATACTTTTGGAGAGATGATGAAAAAACCACAAGGGAAAAACCATCCTCCAAAGAATACAATAGTAAAAGGAGAGGTGGAAGACCTCTGTGTCAATGCAGCTGTATTACTCCAAGTTTCTCTCGCAACTGTATGTAACGCGGAGAAGGAAATGACTTGGTGAAGATGTCTGCAATTTGCTCCTCAGTTGGAATATAGTCCAAGTATATGTCCCCATTCTGAATGTGTTGTCGAATGAAGTGCATATGTATCTCAATGTGCTTGGTGCGTTGATGCTCAACTGGATTTCGTGCAATGTGAATTGTGCTCTGATTGTCACACCAAAGAGTTATAGGTTTGTCATGGGATAAACCAAATTCCCTTAGAATTTGATGAAGCCAAAGAGCTTCCTGACTTGCTAAAACTATTGCCCTGTATTCTGCCTCTGTAGATGATAAGGCTACTGCTTGTTATTTTTTGCATAACCAGGCTATTGGCGAAGAACCAAGACAAAAGACATAGCCAGAAGTTGAACATCTGTCTTCTACTGAACCTGCCCAATCTGAATCTATGTAGCCAATGATATCCATGGATTTTCCCTTATATAAGAGCCCAAATTGAGTAGTTCCTTGCAAGTAGCGGAGGATTCTTTTTGCTGCTTGCCAATGACTGAAGTGAGGTTGATGGGAGAATCTAGATATGAGGCCAACAACATATGAGATATCTGGATGAGTATGAGTAAGGTATAACAGACTCCCTACAAGCTGATGGTATAGAGTTGCATCACATAGAGGGGATGAGCAGGAAGTACTTAGATTTATGCCAGATTGAAAAGGTGTAGGAGAAGGTTTGCAATCTGACATTTTAAACCTCTGAAGAAGATCTAGAGTGTATTTTTGTTGACACAATGAAATACCTGCATTTGTTTGATTTATTTGGATCCCAAGGAAGTAATGAGCTAAACCTAGATCAGCCATATCAAATTTTTTAGAGAGGGAGTCTTTTATAGTCTGAATGTGATTGAAGGTACTACCAGTGATTAGAAGATCATCAACATATAAAACAAGAATGGTGATTTTTCCTTCATCTCTCCAAATGTAGACTGTGTTATCAGACTCACAATGAGAAAAACCTACGGAAAGAAGGAAGGAGTCCATATTTTCATACCAAGCTCTAGGAGCTTGTTTGAGGCCATAGAGAGACTTGTTTAGCCTACAAACAAGAGAGGAGTCTTGAGTGAAACCAGCAGGTTGTTCCATGTATATCTCTTCCTTTAAATCCCCATGTAAGAAAGCACTTTTTACATCCATTTGAAAGACATGCCACTTTTGGGAAGCAGCCAGAGCAAGAACCAGTCTTACAGAATCCATTTTAGCAACTGGAGCAAAGGTTTCGACATAATCAATTCCTTCAATTTGAGAGAAACCTTTGGCTACTAGGTGAGCTTTGTGTTTGTCAATTTCTCCATTAGGACCATACTTTGTTCTGTAAATCCATTTACAACGAACTAATTTCCTTCCTTTAGGCAAGGGAACTAAATCCCAAGTTTTATTTTTGATTAAGGAAGAGAATTCATTTTCCATGGCATCATCCCATTATTTAATACCAGTTGCTTCTTTGAAGGACTGAGGATCAGAGGAAATAGACTGACAAACAAGACCAATGCCTATGGAGTTGGTTGATCTGGATGATGGAAGATTTTGGATGTAAGGAGTAGCTTCTTTAACAATGGTGCGGGCCCATTTTGGCATAGTGGAAGGAGTAGAAGGAGTGGAAAGACATTGAGTTGGAGTTACAGGTTCCTCATATTGATTATCAATCTCTAAGTTAACCTCTAGAGTTGGTTCTTCATAATATTGAGGTTCTATTATAGGAGAAGGCTCAATGGAGGAAGAGGAGAGTTGAGGATCTTTCTGAGGGAATGTTTCATCAAATTGGACATTCCTATGAAAAAATACCTCATGAGTTGAGGGATCAAGGAGCCTGTATGCTTTCATTTCCTCACAATAACCAACAAAGATGAGCTTTCTGCTTTTCTTATCTAGAGCCTTCCTTTTCTTCTTTGGGATGTGTGCCCAAGCAGTACACCCAAAAATATTGAAGAAGGAAACATCTGGTTTTGAACCAGTCCATGCTTCTTCAAGAGTTAAATGATCAAGAGCTTTATGAGGTGTGTGGTTTTGAATATAATTGGCACAGTTAATAGCTTCTGCCCAAAAAACTTTTGGAAGATCTCTTGAATGGAGCATACAATTTGCCATTTCCTTTAATGTTCAATTTTTCTTTCTGCAATGCCATTTTTTGAGGATTATGGGAGACAGAATGTTGATGAATGATGCCATGATTTGATAGAAATATGGAGAACTCATTACTGTAGTATTCCCCCCATTATCTATGCGAATTTGCTTGATATTGCAAGAGGCCTGATTTTCAACTAAGGCTTTGAAGACTTTGAAGTGGGATAGAACATCACTTTTATATTTTAGGAAGTAGACCCAAGTTCTTCTAGAAAAGTCATCAATAAAGGTTAGAGCATATTTTGCTCCTTTGAAAGAAGGTTCTGGAAAAGACATCAAGTCACTATGGATTAATTCTAGAGGGGATGAAGTTTTTAGAGAACTACTTGGGTGGAAAGGATCTTGATGTTGCTTTCCAAGAGCACATCCAGGACAAACTCCATCAATAGAAGAGACTTGAGGTAAACCTGTTACCATTTCATGGGTGCTCAATTCCTTTAGGTAGTTGTAACTGAGATGACCAAACCTTTCATGCCAAATTTTGCTTTCAAGATCTCCATGAGCCACAAAATAGGAGGCCCCTTCTAGATTTTTGAATCCTTTGAAGTGAAATAGGTGAGTGTTGTGATCAATATCTCCTTTGGCTATGAGAGAATGGGGATCTTGAAAGTCTCTTATCTCAACTCCTGTTGGAGAGAAGAGAACAATTTTCCCCTTTCCAGAAGTACAAATATGATAGACGGAGAGGAGATTTGTGGCAATGTTTGGAACATAGAGAACATTATTGATAGAGCCACCATCAATGGTTATATCACCCTTTCCTTTGACTGGGATGAAGGAAGAGTCACCAACTTCTATGCTACAGGTTGAACTTGAGGAGATAGAAGAGAATGACTCATCTGAAGCAGTCATGTGATGAGTTGCTCCGGAATCTAGGACCCAATGATTAGAAGAAGAATTGGAGGTTTTCCCTTGAACATTAAGGGCTTTTCCTATTTGATTTTTATTGTCTATATTTTGATCCTTCATAGCTGCCTCTAGTTGTTGTAATATTTTCCAGCATTTGTTTATAGAGTGACCATTCTTTTTGCAATGAGTACAAGTTATGGGATTCTTTTCCTTATTTTTGAATTTTTCTTTAGAAGAGGTGGAGGCTACTAAGGCTTTTGAGGAAGAGGAAGAAGAAGAGATTTCATATCTTGCAAGTTTTATTTCTTCCCTAGTTAGTCTATCACAAAACTCTTCTAAAGAGGGCATTTTAAAGGTTGCACCAAGAGCATATTTGGTAGATAGAAAGGTGGTAGCAAAGATTTGAAATACACCATTTAGTTTAGAAAGGATTAGATAAATGCATTCTTCTTCAGTCTTAGTCTTCCCACTACCTTTGTATTGAGTGAGGACCTCTTTGAATTTGGTGAGGAAGTCAACAATATTGTTGAAGTCCTCAGGAGATAGAGTTGTTAATTCTGCTTCTAGTTGCATTGATCTTATTTGATCTACTTTCCCAAACAAGGTCTTTAGTTTCTCCCAACTTTCATAAGGAGTTTTACAATCTGCAATGTGAAACCATAAACTTTCATGCACATTAGAGCTTATAATACCCATTGTTTCATACATTTTCCCTTTGTGAACAAATATTTCATATTATTTTTCGAACTTAGGTTGCTTTTCTTCTAATAGGTGTGTGAGCCCTTTCTGAGAAATGAGATTTAAAATTTTGGGTTTCCATGTATGGAAGTTGTGAGGAGTGAGAGGATCAATTGTATTCATTGAATTCATTTTGAAGTTAACCCAAAGGTCCCCCCTTTAACTTTAATTTAGAGAATGCAATGGATATTAGTCAATAGAAGCCTGTAAAAAATACCAAATTGCTCAAAAATACCCGCCCTAACAAGAGGGAAACTATAAGTAATTTTGAGGTTATTTGATATTTAATGAGGTTAATGAGATAAATATGCCAAAGCTTTTAGGAAACACCAAATAACTCAATAAATACCCGCCCTAACGAGAGGGAAACTATAAGTATTTTGAGTAAATTTGATATTAATTATGGTTAAGAGAACAAATATGCCAGGCCTATATATCTTTTCTTCTCAAATACCCCACGACTAGAGGGAAACTATAAGTATTTGATTAGATATGATACTTGGAACATAGGTGAATATCAACCAGGCCTGTATTGGTTACCAAATAACTCACCCTTACTTGAGGGAAACTATAAGTTAAATAGTATGTACAATAAGGTGAGTGGTGATATGAATTATTTGTTCTTCTTAGGAAGTTTAGAATGAGAAATAATGTTTTTAAAGAGATAATTAAAAAATACTCTTTGTCAACAATAATAAATTGAACACATAAATATTTTTAATTGCTTAATGAAATAATAAAGAAAGAATAGATATATTTTATTTATTCTTTATTATGTAAGGATTGGATTGAATACCCTTTTATTTCATTTAAGTTGACTATATGTAACAAATTGATTCCAAAAAAGTTAATTAATATAGAGACTGTTTTGAAAGGAAATATTTTTCATTCACTAAAATATCTCTATAAAATATTAAAGACGTTTGGAAAATAGAGAATTTAAGTTGTTAATATAAAATTTTGCTTAATGAAATAAAGAAATAGTAAAAAATATTTTAGTAATTTCTTTAATTAAGGATTGAAGATTTAATCAACACCTTTTTAATATTAAGCAAGATATATAAACAAAATTAATATTACCAACTTAAGAACGAAAGTAAAGAAGGCAAAAGAAGGCAAAAAGTGACGCAATGACACCCCCGAAATTAGTATAGGTGCAAAAGGCACCTATAAACCCCCCATAAAATTTTTTATTAAAATTTTTACAATTCTCCTTTGATTTTTGGGCGAAGAAAAAGCCGAAAAGGAAAGGGAATGAAATGCTTTTTTTTCTTGCTACAATATATATAAATATATATATTATAGCTTAAATTAAAGGGGTTGACGTCAGATAGAGGATGCAAGAAAAAAATGTCTTGAAAGGCAGCGAGTAAGGGTCCATGAAGCACCTTTCAATGAACAAGCAGTGAGGAAGGGTGGCATCTACGTTCGCCACTCCAATGGTGGCATCCAGGAAAAATGAGACTCCTTCTATATCTACTAATAAATGGCAATCTACGTTCATCCACCAATGCGATCCAAGAAAAATGAGACTCCTATATCTACACTGGATAAGAAAAATGTTATTTTAAAAAATCATATAACACCTTACCATATGACGCATTGAAGAGGCATTGAGAGGAGTGATGCCAAAGTAGAGAGTCTCCCTTAGCAACTATGCCATAGACCAACTTTAAAAGATGAATCGGAGACGCTGAGAGCAAGGCATCGAAGAGAGGATGCGGTGACCTGAGTGTTTCTAAATCTTTCACTTGCAGAACAGATTATCTCACCACACACTAACCTGAAGAAAAAACACTTGTAGATATTTACAAGGAATAATATAAAATGGGCCCAAAGAAATATCAATCTAAGCTTTACCGAAGAAAATCTTAGGAATACAAAAGAGTTATGATTTTAAGCTTAGAAATATGTTTATATAACAAGAGGAAAGAAGATCCTCTTGAGCATCGAAGGACAAACAGATATGATGAACTTCGAGTAGAACGCTTCCTAAAATCTCAAGATCTTTGAAGAATATAAAAAATTAATGAGGGAAATGCCCGTTGAGAGACGCAGTCTCAAGGCACGCCACAGCAAAACGTTAGCCAAAGGCCACGTTCAAAAAAATTATGAACGTTGGTCTAGGTAGGTAGACCAAGAGTCATTAATTGGTGATGTGGAGAGCGATCCTTACATTAATTAAAATTTACGAAGACAAAACGATTTGAGATTGTAAGATCAAAAAAATTAAATGCCCACCCGCAACGAGGGCAAAAGGATGTCGAACGCTTATCCTTCTACATTATGAAATGCGTAGCGAAGGCTATTGAAAGTCGAATGAGCTGGCATTTAAGGGAAAAAATTTAAACGTAGGCGAAGTAGGAGGACAAATAAAAATAGGGGGCCTCTAAAAAAATGTTTGATTTATATTAGTTTCCTTCTTGAGTGAAACGCAGTGATGGTTGCGTTCGAGAGGGGAAGAAATAATATAAATTAAAAAACACCTAGAACGGGATGCAACGTTGCTTTAATTGTTTTAAAGCAAGTTGCGTTCGTTAAGAAGGAGTATTTTTATAGAGGCAAAAAAAAATTCAATATGCATACACAAAGTAGTGAATAAAGAAATTTTGAAAGATTTGCATCAATGGTAAAACAAAATTATATAAACCAGTAGGTATTACCATAAGCAAATATCTTTTAAAAAAATTGCATATATGAGCATACTACAATATGAAAAAAAACCTCTTTCTTTAAAAAAGCAAAGAATAAGAGATTAAGAACCAGTTCGAGAAACCTCCTTCAAGAGAGAATGCTAGCAGAATCTACCCTGCTCTGATACCATGTTAGAATTCCCAAGAGTAGAACTACAAAGCATTACAATATTTGAAGAAACAAAATAGAACTGATTGATTTATTCCAGGGATCAACTTTGTATAAATAGCAAAGTTGATCATTGAGAGTCGTTGGATTACAACAACTCATCAAGTCTGATGAAGACACCACTGAGAGTTCACCTGACACATGGAGGAGTGGAACAACTCATCAAGTCTGATGAAGACACCACTGAGAGTTCACCTGACACATGGAGGAGTGGAAACTCAAGTGTGTCTATCCTAGTAGAACTTAAGAGAATATTCACTTATTCTAACAAGAACCAGGGACCCCCTTGAAATATTTTCTCTCTATTTTCATTATTATCAAATAAAACAATAAAATAACCATTTGGATAAATAGATATTTGTAACTCACCTTTTGTTTTCCATTTTTTTGTAGCCCAAACTTTGAAAGTAGATAGGCTCAAACGAAAACCCAAGAAATGATAAATTAGTCCTTTTTTTTAGACCTTCTATGCTATTCTGAATGATGTCCATATCATTATTAACAATTGGAGTTCCATCGGCTACCCTAATACATATCGAATCAATTTTACTAGGATTAATCTTAGGTATTCTCAAAGGTTTATAGGAAACCCTAAGATTAATCTTAGCATTAACCTGAGGATGTCCATCATGGAGGGCATCCCTAAAATTTATTTTTGAGGCCGAGTCTTTGATATCCTTACCCTTGAAAGGGGTTTCCACAATGGATTTATTTTGGGGGTTCTTGTTAACATTGGATTCGCTTGGGATATGAACCATTTTTTGATCAGTTGCTTGAAACTTGTTTCAAGATATCTTTAATCCATGCCTTAGACATCGAGAAAAGGTATGATTTTCACTTTTGTTTTGTGTAGCAAATTGGAAGCCATTTTCATTCAAGTTCGTAGTATGAAGATTTGTTGAAAGATATATTTTGAACCTGTATTGGATCCCTTGCAACATACCCTACTAAAATCTTGAGAATAAACCACAAAAATATTCACCGCTAGGACCCGAACACCCTGAGAAATAACCTCTAGAACCTCTTACACTCAACATAGATGAAACCCTTTCATAGTCGTTCACTTTAAAAAAATCTGAATGGAATCAACCATTATCCAATATTGCTTGGAAAGAAATACATGGGACAAAGAATGAAGAACATAAAATATCTTTAGGGTATTTGTGGACACCAAATAATCTCACTAAATAGAAATGAGATTACACTCCAACCAATTTTTAAGATGGTTAGTGTTGGTCATCAAATCCGCACAGGAAAGGACTTTCGGTGGGTTTGCATGCCCTGGACCTACGACCAACATTGAAAGGCCGAGGGGAAGAGATGCCCCTCGTGCCGATCTCCGGAGAAAGGCCGGCTCCTATACTAATCTACTTTTGGGGTTTGAGACAAGAGTGCAGGAAAGAAATAAAAGGAGTTAGGGTTAGAGAAAGAAATAAAAAGGGTAAGGGTTAGAAGATGATGATTTAAGGTGGGGGAGAACAGGAAGCACGATCACTCACTAACAACTCGAATAGCAGCAAGAAATACCAAGAATAACATGAAAGAAACGAGATGCTCGAACTTCCTATGTATCCTCTGGACGGGTTCGCGGGGTTCTCCTTTCTCTCTCGCTGGAATTCAGGGTTCAGAGTAACAACGATTGAGATAAGGGAATAACAGAAACCTCGATCCACCAGGCAGCATAAAGGAAAGCGACAAGACGTTTTTCCTCTCCTATGTATCCTTCAGGGCGAATTTCAGGGGTTCAGTCCCCGATCGCACACCGGATTCAGGATTCAGAGTCTCAGTATGCGAACGAGAAAAGACAAAAGAATTAAGCACAGAAGGCAGCATAAAAGAGAGAAATAGAGCACAAAAGTCTTTAGTATTAAACGCAGGACATCAAGTTATAGCAGCTTTCTAGCAAAAAGTTCCCCCCATTTTTACATTACATGCCTGGGTTTTTATAGAGGACCCGACCCTCTGAGTCATTATTACAAAAACGGCGGAGTACACCCTCGGGCTCTGAGAAATCGGCTCCTCACGGTTGCTGCGGCTGAGTTTTCAAATCGGTTGCCGAAACTGGCAACTGTGATCGGGTCAACCATGGAAATATTCATTTAATGCGCCGCCCGAGTGTCCCTGGCTTCTGGATGCTGTGCTTGAGTGATCGTTACGCCCATCGGGTTTTACTTCGAGGACTGTTACGTCCCTTTCATTTGCCAAAATTGGTCAGCGGACTTATCGGGCAAGAAAGGGGTATTTATAAGGGGCTTTCGATCACCTTGGGAAGCTACCCGCCTTGGAATGTGGGCCCAAAAAGTGCTTCGCTACATCTCCGCCTCGTCGAAGCCTTGGGCCGAAGTAGATTCTCCTTGATTTGTTCTTCGCAAAATAATGCTTCGCAGAAACTACTTCGGGGATGTCGAGTGCCGAGCGAATTCCATCTTTGAAATGGGGCCTTTTGTCCTTTGCTGGCGAAACTGCTTCGGCTGGAAAATGTTTCGGCCCGACTCCTTCTCAAAACTGTGGTTCGGGGAATATCCTCCCGAAGCATTCTTCTGTTTTTGACACATTGTCATTTTGCTTCGGGCACCACTGCTTCGGGTGAAAACGGGCCGAAGTAGGTGTCGGAAATACTTCGGGCCCGAAGTAGTTTCCTTACCTTAGCTGAATTTGGATTATGCTCTCCTCCTTCGGTGAAGTCGTTTGGATGTTGCTTCGCAAAACTTCCGCCCGAAGCGGCTGTCGAAAATGCTTCGGGTGCGAAGCGTTATCTTTGTATTTTCTTCGACGAAATTACTTCGCAAGGTTTTCGCCCGAAGTGGTGATTTGAAGTGTTTCGGGCCCGAAGCTCTTTTCACATTCTCCTTCTTTTCTTTCGACGAAGCCATTTTCCTTGGCTTGTTTGGTAGCGAAGCTCTTTCTTCTTCATTTTATAAAAGGGGCGATAGGGAGGGTCAAAATTGTTGTAACTTAAAATAAAAGAAAAACTTTCAACAAAGAAATATTATACAAAATTCTACTATTCTTCTACCCCTTGTATAATGTGACAAAAAGTGTCAACATTCTTGGTGGCTCGCGGGGTGACGAGCTCGTCTCGGCAAAAGAACCCTTTAGCCCTGATCCATTGGGCTAGAGTTACTGGTTCCCCCTGGATTCTACTTCTGCGGTCTGTCCCTCTTCTTGTTCCTCTTCTCCTTCTTCTTCTGGTGCGGCTTCTGGCTGAGGCGATGGTTCGAGGTGATCACGGATGCGCTTCATCGTTCTTCGGACATGAGTCCAGGCACTCTTTTGGAATGGCTCTTGATCTTGCAGCGCTTTGACCAAGTCATGAAATCGATTGATTTGCCCAACGTCAGCATTCTTGGCCCTGGTGAACAGGTCGTCGAGGCAAGCCGTGATCTTATAGTATCTGAGGATGAAATCTGTCACTTGCCCTTCTGTGATTGGTTCTTCCCAGCCATCGATCTCCGAGACATCGTTCTCGAACTGAAGCCAGACTGGTTTGAGGTCATCCTTGCTTAGAAGGTTCCCGTCATCATCTATGAAGCTCGGGAAACCCAAGGAAGAAAGGTCTTGAAAGTGGTTCATTGCAGCACCCTGCTCATTATCAAATATTTCTTGGAGGTTTCTTGCCTTCTAAGCTTTTCTCATCTTTGAAAAGAAGGCGCGAACAGTGGCCTGGGCCGTGGACCAATCTCTAGCTGTCCGAGTCATTGCGGTGATCTGCAAGTCTTGATATCTAGCATTTTGGACGTCGAACGCTAGCTTGAGTCGGCTCCTGGCTTTCTGTGTGACCTCGTCGATGACTGGTCCTCCCTCGGCAATAGCCTGTTGTGCTTCGGTGACATATGTCAAAATTGAAAAAGCACTAGCGCATCGAGACCGGAAATTTTTTAGCAGGTGCGCGTGAATCTCCTTAATTCTGTCCCTGTCAAACAGCGTTGGACCCTCTTTTGCATACAGTGGAGCTTGCATCTGCATGATTTTATCCTCCAGCTCTTTGGCCTTCAGATCACTCTCGGCCTGCTTCTGCGCTTGACTCTCGGCTGTAGACTGGAGCTGTTGAACTTGATGTTTTAGGTTGAGCGTCTCCTCCTTCATCGATTTGCATTGCTCCTCAGCCTCTGCTAATTTGGAGCGGACCTTGGCCAGGTCTTCTTCAGATTTAACCTTAGCGCGTTCGGCTTCAACCCTACGCTGGTTAGCAATGGTTGCATGTGCCCGAAACGTCTCGATTCGGACATGCATAGAGGCCGATTCACCATCAACATTCAGATGTTCCAGGTCCTTAGGTGTCTCTTGATAATCATAGTCTGCTGGAGTCATTTCATCCAGTGGCTTTTGTACCTTGGGGACCTTCTTGATTTTATGCACCTTTTCGGCCTCTAAATAAAAAATGGCGCATTTTTCAATTGATGTCGTCGAGCGACCTCTTCTTTTCCTTGCCTCCCTTAGTATTTGTTCAGTGTTTTGCCGTGCTTGGAACAGCTTCTCGGCAAGGGGGCGGTCCTTAATTAAGGACATCTCTATTTTGGACAAGGCTAGATCTCCAGTCGAGGGAGTAAACAAATATAAAGAATGCACGGGGGATGCCTCACCAGAAGGCTCGACGACAGGTGTGGTGGGAATTTTGGTAACCTGGGCTACCTCACATGACACAGGGGGTTGGAGGGTGGGACTCGACATTGAAGTGCGACCCCTACCTCTGCTAATGACCAGGGGGATGGTAGTGTGGAAGGGCGAAGTAGGGTCAATGGTCTTACCCCCGTCATAATCGTGGGATGAGGCTGGACCAACAACAGGTGACGTGTGAGGGGGTGATGGGCTATGCGGGGGAGACTGGTGAGAACCCTCAGCTGGGGTTGTGGCAAAAATGTGTGAGACTAGGGCAAGGGGTGGAGAATGCGTACCTGCATGCCCTCCTGGCATTGTGGTAGTGGTGACTTCTGGTGCAGCCGCATCTTGCTCTTCCTCGGCCTGGGCAACCCCAACTCCCACGACTTCTGCCCCGAGGGCCCCTTCTGTCTGGGGAATGCTCCCCACATTGGTGACATTGACACCCGGGGTGGTTTCGGCACTCGGCAGTGCTGCGACCTCGACACTTGCTTCGGATGGGCCTGATATCGGTCGCCCAGTGGAGGGGCTTGCAAATCCTGTGTGGGGTCGCTTTGGATAGTTCGGGGGCAGTGGGCTCTGTTCTGGCCTTTTTCTTTTGGTCCTCACCAGTGGTTGTTTCGACTCTTCGGAGCTTGAGTCGTGGCCTCCTATAGGTACCTGAGGCGATCTTTGATGTGTAGCTCGGGCCTTTTCCTCTCTTCCCCTCCCCGAAGTAGTATCATCTCTTTTTGGGCTTTCGCCCGAACCTGGGGTAGCTGGAGGGATGAGGGCGACGAAGGACAAAGGCTTCCACTTTCCAGCGTTGGCTTCGTAAATTTTGGTGAAGTCTTTGTCCGTTGCCAAGAACCCATAAGAGTTCATTTTCTGCCGGTGGACCCTCATTATCCACCACTCCCTCAGCTGAGCCGCGTCCCAATTCTTTACTCCCTCCTTCAAGTCATCTTTCACTTTCTTCCAGAAGGTGGAGTTGGGGCTCGGGAGTGAATGCCGATCTGGGTCATATGCGACCTCCATTGGGTAGAATTCGTGCCAGGGAGGTAAGGATTCCATCCTCTCCAGATGCCACTCCAGATCCTTTCCCCGAGGATTATTTCTTTGTTTCACAATTTTTGGATAGGGGCAAACGTGGAAGCTCTTGACCCGTATGTGGTCCCTCATCACTCCCAAAGGATCATACAACCATTGCTGGGGAATTTGGAGCAGGCCAAACTTGGCAAGCTTTTCTTCTAAGAAGACGTTCTGATTCAGGGTGAACACTTCGATAACTCCTATCCTGAGAGGGAAGTCACAAGTGTGGGCCCATTTTCGACCCTTGTCGTAGATGGCATTAGTTGCATCACTTGCCTCGCGACTTCCATCGTGAATTGATACTCGGAGGGGTAGACTGGCAGTAAGAAGGGCTTCCCTATGAAGCCGAAGATGCGAATCACCAGCCCCTACGTTAGTCAAAAAATGTCTCCCTTCTTCTCCCGGACCACTTTGCTTCTCAAGCCAAGGGGAACTCTCGGGGAGGACCCTGTTAACATACGCATGGCGGATCCCAAGAATTGCTGATTAAAGTGATAGTAGGACTCCGATGTCAATAGTAGGGGAGTCCACTGATATACTGGCAAAGGACTTCCATCCTCGCCGCTTGCCGTAATGGCAATATGAGGAAAATTATTGTGAACATGAAAGAAAAATAGCCAAACAAGAAAGGAGCAGGGCCCGAAGCGATGGCCGGTCCCAGCATTCTTCATGCTGGTGAGTTGCGCGTGTAAGCCCCTGGCCACCCATTCTGCCCAGTCGACAAAGACTGGGTCGGTGCTGGGCTTCAAAGTATCGGGGGCATTGAACTCCCCTCTGGAAATGCACTCGGCCAGGGACACCTGCCATGGATATACCGAAGCGTCGGTAGATAGGCCTGCCACCCATGCAATGATGGAAAAGAGGTCGACATTTTTAAAGGCCTCCAAGGGAAGGGGCATTTGGGGCAATTTGCCCGAAGGGAGCCCGCTTTTGAGGCTTTGCTACAAAAATTTGATCATGTAGCCAGCAGACCTGAACCTCTCCGTTTGTTCGCTCAAAACAATGTTGTGAACCATACATCCCTCGGGTGGACCCTGCTGTGGCGCAAAAGCTGCCTGTACATCTTCTTTCAAAATTGAAAATAGCTTCTGGCCAGATGTGTCTAACACCTGTCTGGTGGCGGGCTAGTAATTCTGCGCGATGGCATTGATCAGCTCAGGGCAATGGTGAGTGGGGGGCGTCAGATACCAGTATATCTGGGAGTAGTAAGTTGTAGCTCGTATGCTCTCTGTCGGGAGCCTGCTTATCATGAGCTCAATGGTGCTTCTGAGCTCAGCTACGCTCTTCGACAGCTCCGTATCCCTGATTCTTTCCCACTTGTCGACTGGTGGTTCTAGGGGCTGCTCGTCCTCGAAATCCCCCTTTTCTTCCATGACACGCTTATCTGGGCGAAGGCCCGAATCAACGGGCCTTGGCTTTGGCCTTTTTCCATGGCCTTTTACCTTTGGTTTCTCGGGGGCTACTACTTCTAGCCCTTTTCCCTTCTCCTTGGAACTTTCCATCGTTGATGCTTAGGGCTACGAAATTTGCAGTATGGAGAAAATTGGCGTCGAAGCTTTAGAGTGCGAAGTGGAAAAGTTTGCAGGTTAGCAGTAGGGTCTGTATGAGTCGTTGAGCGAGTAATCCTTTGGCTACTTGGAGTCTGCGTTATATAACCACCAAAGACAACTACCCACATTTATGGCATGTGCCACAATTAATCCTGCACTTCTCACCTGAGAGATCATCGGTTCATCGAATTGGCCATACGGTGGCGTAGTACATAGGGCCATGCACTGTGATGATTGCGGCTGCTTAGGGAACGCAGCCGTCTGCCACCTGGTACCTGTGGGCAGAATTTTCTCTCAGTCGAGTCCCCTGAGGATGTACCCGATGCCTTTTCATTTAACTCGCCTATTTCGGACGCTTTTGAAGGCGACTATCGGCACGCTCTTCTAGGTGAGCAATAAATGCTTTTGCCTCGGTCGAAACCTTGCTTAGCCAATCGTACTTCGCTGCGAACCACTTCGCATCCACTACTTCGCAAGCCAAGTTCCCAAAGATTTTTTTTTTTTTTTTTGTATATAGCTGCCGAGGTAAAACTCAACCTGAGTTTCTGAGCAGCACTTTATTTAATAGCGGAACTTTTTACAATATTCACACAGGCTTGCGGCATAATAGGCATGCCGCCACCACAAACTCGGCTTCGGATATTTATCCGGTGAATCTGCAATGCCCGGACCAGATCAGATTGAACTTCAATTGATTCTTGAAGTCCGGATGGCTCCTCCCTGAAGTTCTCCATGCTGCGAACAGAAAGCAATACAATAGTTCGTCGCTCCTGCCAGTACCCGCGCTGCTGATGCAGGATGTGGCGAAGCAATTCGCCACGTGAGGACCTTCTTGGGGTAATGGTTGTAGTGATGGCTGGAACCAGAATACCGAAGAGTTCAGTAACTGTGGACTGGGTACAAGTTCTTCCATCTCCTTGATGCTGTAATAGGGCTCTTTCGGCAAAGAGCAAACTTCTATGATCTCCTCAGGTTCAGCCTCTTGAGGTAAGCCTGATGGATTCTGGCTGAACACCTGCGTGCCATGCTCTGGGATACAAAAAGGGTGCAAAAACGTTCCCTCTTCGTTCTCAGGCGCTACCACTTGAGCTTGTTTCTCTTCTTGGTCTGTCCTCTGATGGAGATTGCAAGCACCCATATTGTTCATCGTCGGGGCAAAGCTCGCAAATTGCCATGGTTGGACTTGGATGGGATCTGCCTCTTGAGCTCCACACGACTGCATCTCAGGCTTCTGCTCAGTATGAGGAGTCTGCCATGAAGAATACTGCGTTGGGTAGACAGGAGAAGCGATTATCGGAGAAAGTGATGGGGCTTCTCCCCACTGCCACTTTCTCGATAGAAACTGCTCCGCTCATACTGCTTCCTCAAAAATCTGAGGGAATATTTGTTCGCCTGATCGTAGCAAGAGGAGGCCTATGTCCGGGTGAAAAGCCCGAACATAGTAGAGGTGGGCTTGGGCGGGCGTTGGTTGAATCTCCCCTGGAACTTTCTTCCAAGTTCTATAGAATCGGACATTGAAGTCCGTGACACTCTCCAAGGGTGTTTTCTTGATGGTGGAGAAGTACGTCAGAAGTTGGAAGGGATCCTGAGAGCCATCAAATGTTTTGAATAGTGCTCCCACCAAGTCATCCCATGAACAGACGCTTTTAGACCCGAGCAGTCTATACCACCGTAGCGCCCTCCCTTCCAGGGACGCAGCCAGAAGTCGGACCATGACATCTTCATGGATTATGTCGTAGAGGAACGCTAAAGCAGCAACAGCTTCAAGGTGCTCTCGGGCCATTCCCGTGGTGCCATCATATATTGTCAATGCCTTCAAGGCGATCTCGGGAATCTTGTGGTAGCTTTGAAGATTCAAGGGGCCTCGGTCATCCCAGTTGGGAAAACTTACCCCTGCCATTACAGCAGCGGTCTGTAGAGATCACGGTTATCGTCGCTAAGTCGGAGTCGCCAGATGAACATTCTTTCTCCGCTTGTGAGGTCAAGGCTGCTCACCGAACCTTGATTCCTCCGGGATATCTTCTTTCAGATTCGAAAGGCGCCTACGATCAAGAAATCTGGGTATTCAGCTCAACAGAGTCGCCAGGTGATTTTTCCAGATAAAGACAAGCCAGAGATTCACCAAACTCGAGCTTTCTTAAAACACGGGGCTCCTGGTTACGAAAACCAGGTTTAGGTACTGGTCTCCACGACTTCAGAGATTCTCAGTTAAAACAGAGTCGCCAGATGCTAAGAGTCTTTCGGTAATGAGGGCATCGATTCTCACTACTACTCAGAAGATGAGACTGATCGGATCTCATCGGGAACTTGTTAGAACTACTGGCTCCGGTGAAGACGGGCTAGAAATTTTCTCAAATATGGGACCTTGGGTCCCACCGAGCGTGCTAGAAATTGTTGGTCATCAAATCCACACAGGAAAGGACTTTCGGTGGGTTTGCGCGCCCTGGACCTGCGACCAACATTGAAAGGCCGAGGGGAAGAGATGCCCCTCGTGCCGATCTCCGGAGAAAGGTCGGCTCCTATACTAATCTACTTTTGGGGTTTGAGACAAGAGTGCAGGAAAGAAATAAAAGGAGTTAGGGTTAGAGAAAGAAATAAAAAGGGTAAGGGTTAGAAGATGATGATTTAAGGTGGGGAAGAACAGGAAGCACGATCACTCGCTAACAACTCGAATAGCAGCAAGAAATACCAAGAATAACATGAAAGAAATGAAATGCTAACCTTCCTATGTATCCTCCGGACGAGTTCACGGGGTTCTCCTTTCTCTCTCGCTGGAATTCAGGGTTCAGAGTAACAGCGATTGAGATAAGGGAATAACAGAAACCTCGATCCACCAGGCAGCATAAAGGAAAGCGACAAGACGTTTTTCCTCTCCTATGTATCCTTCAGGGCGAATTTTAGGGGTTCAGTCCCCGATCGCACACCGGATTCAGGATTCAGAGTCTCAGTATACGAGCGAGAAAAGACAAAAGAATTAAGCACAGAAGGCAGCATAAAAGAGAGAAATAGAGCACAAAAGTCTTTAGTATTAAACGCAGGACATCAAGTTACAACAACTTTCTAGCAGAAAGTTCCCCCCCTTTTTACATTACATGCCTAGGTTTTTATAGAGGACCCGACCCTCTGAGTCATTATTACAAAAATGGCGGAGTACACCCTCGGGCTCGAGAAATCGGCTCCTCGCGGTCGTTGCGGCTGAGTTTTCAAATCGGTTGCTAAAGCGGCAACTGTGACTGGGTCAACCATGGAAATATTCATTTAATGCGCCGCCCGAGTGTCCCTGGCTTCTGGATGCTGTGCTTGAGTGATCGTTACGCCCGTCGGGTTTTACTTCAAGGACTATTACGTCCCTTTCATTTGCCAAAATTGGTCAGCGGACTTATCGGGCAAGAAAGGGGTATTTATAAGGGGCTTTCGATCACCTTGGGAAGCTGCCTGCCTTGGAATGTGGGCCCAAAAAGTGCTTCGCTACATCTCCGCCTCGTCGAAGCCTTGGGCCGAAGTAGATTCTCCTTGATTTGTTCTTCGCAAAATAATGCTTCGTAGAAACTACTTCGGGGATGTCGAGTGCCGAGCGAATTCCATCTTTGAAATGGGGCCTTTTGTCCTTTGCTAGCGAAACTGCTTCGGCTGGAAAATGTTTCGGCCCGACTCCTTCTCAAAACTGTGGTTCGGGGAATATCCTCCCGAAGCATTCTTCTATTTTCGACACATTGTCATTTTGCTTCGGGCACCACTGCTTCGGGTGAAAACTGGCCGAAGTAGGTGTCAGGAATACTTTGTTGGCAATTTTGGGTTTGAGATCCTAGCTCCTTGTCTATGAGTTGTCATTGATGTCAAAAGGAAATGGCATTAATGTTAAGAGGATGTGTTGGCTTCAAAGGTGAAAGATTCCAAGAGAATCTTCTTAAGAGAATCCGGAGAGATTCCATTGGATAAGGTTTTTGGATAGGGTTTTTATTAAAACCAAGTTAAATGGTTTTTATTAAAACCAATGGAGGTTCTCTTTATTATTTAATTATTATTTAAAACCCTTCAAGGTTTTAATTAATTAATTATTTAATTAATTAAGGGAGAAATTATTTTTAATTTATTAAAAATATTTAAAGGTTTTTAAACCTTTTTTATTCTTAATTTATTAAAATTAATTAAGGGTTTTTAAACCCTTTAGAAAGCAATTTCGATTAAATTCGAAATTACGTTTCTCTGTCGCCGACGTGTTCTAAAGTCCACGATTGGACTATAAATATGGGAAGGATCCTAAGGTTTAACTCCTCTTGAGAATTTCGAATGCATTAATTTTTGGTTGCGATCGATGCTCCGTTGACGCCGCGGAAGAAGAGAGCTCGCGTTTGAAAAACTTACGAAGTGCTTGTTCGTTGAAGTGGTAGGAAGTCTGTCTTAGACTTCGTTAGCCCCTTGTGGGCTAGTGGCAGGATAGGCTGCATTTGGGCTTTGCGTAGGCGGAGGTCTACGTTTCGATTCCCGTAGAGGGAGCTATGCATGGATTAAGTCACGTTTTTGTTAAAACGTATTTTGTGCCACGTTTTTCGGATTCATCAAAGGCAGCCATTCCACGATTTTTGGATTCATCAAGGGCAGCCATTCCGCGATTTTTGGATTCTTCAAGGGCAGCCATTCTAAGGTGTGATTAATTTCTTGATATAATTTTTGGCATTGTTTAGCATTGTTTAAAAGACATAGGAGAAATAAGGGGATATTTCTTTGGTTGTATTTTTGAGATTAGTCTTTTGCTATGCTAAAGTTTAAAATGGAGATATAAGGTGTAAGTTTTGGTTGTTGTGTTTTTGACTTCTTTGGTGGTTGTTTTCAAAAGAAGAGAAGCTAAAAGGTGTATTAAGGAAAGTTTTTATATATGCTCATTTATCTTGGTTCTAACCCTAACTTGGTTGGAAGTTTGAGGGTTGTGTGTGGTGACAACTTTAAGGGTCAAGTTTTCTTCTACTCCAATAAGGTATGGGCACATTCTTCTTATGAGTATGATTGGTGTATGTTTTCTGAAATAAGGTTGGAGTGAAAAGGTTTTCAACTAGGTTTTCTTTGATTGGGTGTAAATCCTATTTTCTGGTTTGTTGAAGACTACTTATGCATTGTTATCCTTAAGGAGAGTTTTTTGATGAATGCATAATTTCTGGTTTGAGATAGTGGAAGCTTTGTGCACTAGGGTTTGTATTTGTGAGTCAAGCTACTTGCATTGAGTTGGTGGAACCCTTGGTTGGCTGTTTTGAGTTTGATGGTTGAGTTGCTTCCATAGAGGTTGTTTGATCAAGTTATTGCTTTACTTGATTCATGATATTGGGCTTACTCCATTGAGTTGATTTGAGCAAGTTATTCTTTGCATTTGGTGATATTGTGTTGGTGGCTGTTTTGTTCAAATATCTTTGGAGGGAAAAGGATTTCTACTTGTTTCCTTTTCTTGTGATGATTGGTTGAATGCTTCAAGGTTAATGTTGAGTTGAATGATGTTGGTTAAACCTTGTCTATAAGCATTGTTGTTAAAGCCCTAATTGGTTGAGAAAAGATATTGGTTGTGGAAAGAACATGAGTAGCATTGTTATATGAGATATTGCATGTTTGGCAATTGTTGGGTTGTGTTTCATGTTCTTGAGAAAAGCATACTACATCTATCTTATTCTTTTGAGATTGAGATTGAGTTGAGATTGATATTGGGAGTCAAGTATAGATCATATTGAGTCTCTAACAATTCTCTTTATGTTTCTATGAGATTTGAGATTGAGTTGAAGATTGATATTGAGAGTTAAATATAGAACATATTGAGTCTCTAACAATTCTCTTTATGTTTCTATGAGATTTGAGATTGAGATTGGGAGTTAAGTATAGAACATATTGAGTCTCTAACAATTCTCTTTATGCTTCTATGAGGTTGATGAATCACATTGGGTCTCTAACAATTCTCTTTGTGGGTTCATGCTAAGCAAGTTTTTTCTTGGTGAACTTGTGAGCTGTTTTGGACAGGTTCCGTTGGGGACTTGTGAGCAGGTTTTGAATAGGTTCCGTTGGGGACTTGTGAGCAGGTTTTGGACAGGTTTTGATGGGGACTTGTGAGCAGATTTGGACAGGTCCTAGCAGAGGACTTGTGAGCTGAGATTGATAGTTCTATCAGAGAACTTGAGGATAGAGGTACATTGGTTCTATCAGAGAACCCGAGGATAGATTTGGCAAGTCTTTGAGAAGGCTTGTGGATAGAGGATTGATTTGTTCAAGAGTTGGATAGATCTGACAGACAGAGGAAGACTTGTACTAGACCGACTGACTGTGTTTGGTACAGGTTGATGAGCTATCGTGGACGTGATCATAGAAGGCAGAGGTCTCTTAGGCTAAGCATTGAGGACAGGAGGTCTTCGATGGAAAGGAGTTCCACATGGCCGGCAAGAGGTAGAGACAGTTGATCTTCCGAGGGATCATATCCAGAGCTAGAGGGGAAGGTATCTCCTTTGAGCAGAGGCTCATAAATTTAGATTGGGGGAAGGTTTCTCCTTTGGGCAGAGGCTCATAAATTCAGATTGGGGGAAGGTATCTCCTTTGAGCAGAGGCTCATAAATTCAGATTGGGGGAAGGTATCTCCTTTGAGCCGAGGCTCATAAACATTGTAATTGGGAAGGTTTCCCAAAGAACTTTGAGATAAATTTTAGAGAAAAGTTTTGTGGACGTAGCCCAAGCATTCTGGGTGAACCACGTTAAAATTGGTGTCACTTTGTGGATGATTTTGTGCATTGCTTTGATATTGCTTTGGGTATATTGCTTTACTATTTTGAAGTATAAAGGAAAAAGTAAAAAGAGGTCTTATACTGTTCACCCCCCCTCTCAGGATAAGCTTGTGTTCTTCAATTGGTATCAGAGCGGGTGCCTTCGAAAAGTTTAACAACTTGAAGGAAAAGCTAGTAAAGAACACAATGGATCATTCAAGTGGCAATGCAGCACCTATTCTTGATGGGTCAGATTTTGGTCTTTGGAGTGCAAGGATGAAGGTTCATCTAATGGCACTTGGGAATGAGGTTTGGGAAGTGATTGAAGATGAGTACACTATTCCTGTACATGGTCCTAATACTAAAGAAGAAAGGCTCCTACATCACAACAATTCAAAAGCAATGAATGCAATCCTGAAAGGCTTACATAAAGCAGATCTCACCAAAGTGATTCACCGCAAGACAACTAGTGAAATGTGGAATCAGTTGAAGGTGGTTCATACAGGTGATACAAATGTCAGAAAGGCCAAGTTGAGACACTTCAAAGGTATGTTTGAACAACTCAAGATGAATGATGATGAAAATATTAGTGACTACATGCTTCGTATGGATGAGGTTGTTAACTCCATGAAAGACCTAGGTCTTGAGCTTGCTGAAAATGATGTTTGTGATAAGATTTTAAGATCTCTTCCTAATAGATTTAGTGAAAATATTTCTGCTATTGAGGAAGCTAAAGATTTGGATAAATTGAAAAAGGATGAGCTCCATAGTATACTTGCAGCATTTGAGTTAAGAACTCAAGTGAAGGTTGATGTCAAGAAAGAGGCAGACTTTCAAGGCTACAAAAGAATCCAAGGGTAAACAACTTCAAGATAGTGATGAGTCTTCTAGTGATGAAGAGGCATATTACAGACAGAAAGGCAAGTTCTCTAGAAAGCACAAAAGTATGAAAAATGTAAGATGTTTCAATTGTGGAAAGTTTGGTCATTATGCTACTGATTGTACTATTTCCAAGAATGAAAGTGATGAAGATAAACAGGATTCTAAGAGCAAGGATTCTGAAAGGTACAAGCATCACAGGAAAAACAAATATGAGCATAACAATCAAGGAAAGAGGTATTCTCACAAGCACAAGAAGAGTTTCTACCTAGACAAAGCAAGTAAGTGTTCTAGTAGTGATAGTGAAAGTTCTTCAAGTGATAATGAAAATGAGATGTTGTTCATATCGAAAAAGAGGAAGAACCGAAACATAGATTCATTATCATGAAATGTCTTAGATGTGGAAATTTTGGTCACCTTGAGGATGATTGCACAAATAATGATTTGGTTTCTAGTATGTATGAGGATGCTTCAGAAAACTATAAGGAAGATGCATGTATGGTTTTTGAAAAGGGTAGCACCTCTAGTGATAAGAAATCTGAAAATGGCTTTGATGATTCAAAAGGAAATCAAATAAAGGATCTTGAGAGTGAACTTATTAGTGCTCTTAGTGCTTTGAAAAAGGAAAGAAAGAAGAATGCTAGACTCAAGGATAAGTTAGATGAATGTTGTATGGAGAGAGATGATCTTATTGAAAATCTTGATTTCTCTATAGCTAAGACACAAGAACTCAAGGATGAGTTAGAGTCTAAGGTTCTTGAGTATAGTGAGTTAGAACAGAAAATGGCTTCTTTGAAAGAGGAAACTAAAGAGTACAAGGATAAGCTTTACAGGTTTCAAGATAGCTCCAAAAAGGTTAAGTCACTCATCAAAGGTCAAAGAAAGACAACAGATAAAACAGGCCTTGGTTTTGTTAAGTCACACAAGGAACAAGTTGAAGAGTCTAGTAAGAGACTCCAAAAGGAAGAGAGTTCTGATGAGGAAAGTATTTCAGATCATGAGTCCTTGAATGATAGATGCACAAAAACAGAAAATAGAATTCAGAATGAGAAGAAGAAGAAGTTTTCAGGACCCAAGAGGTCAAATAAAGGAAAGTTTCAAGGCAGATGTTTTGCTTGTCACAGGTTTGGTCACATGGCTTCACATTGCATGGCTCAAGTGAAGAAGGTAAATGACAGTTTTAGAAGTGCTAGTTACTTTCAAGGGTATTGCTACTCTTGTCAACAGTTTGGGCACAAGGCAGTTTATTGCAAGGCAAATAACAGGAACAAGTTTGGTCAGAACAGGGTTGGCCAAAACAGGTTTGGTCAGAACTGGTGGATTCAAAGATCAGGTTTACCACAGAGAAATAACATTGTTACTTGTTATAAGTGCAACAATAAAGGTCACATAGCTAGACAAGTGTAGAGCTGAAATTCCAGAATACAGGAACAGGAACAGTGGCATGATCGAGTCCAAGGATCAAGGCATGGACAAGAACAGGAATGAGAACAAGAACAAGAACAGTGACAAGAACAAGAATATGGACAAAGAGTTCAAGAGAAGGCCCGACAAGGAAGTTAGAGACACTGATGATGATCAATGCCTAATGGGAGTTTTACTCCCACCCTAGAATTAATCACCTCATCGAGGAGGTGGGGGAGGGACTAAGCTAAGAGGCTCATTCTTAGTCCCGAGCCCCAAAGGTGACCCTTTGCCATTGATGACAAAGGGGGAGAGATTTGAGTAAGGGGGAGAGCCTCAAGACAGGGGGAGCTGTTTATGTTGAGTTTTTTGTTGTTGAGAAGCATGGTTTGCCATCAATGACAAAGGGGGAGATTGTTGGCAATTTTGGGTTTGAGATCCTAGCTCCTTGTCTATGAGTTGTCATTGATGTCAAAAGGAAATGGCATTAATGTTAAGAGGATGTGTTGGCTTCAAAGGTGAAATATTCCAAGAGAATCTTCTTAAGAGAATCCGGAGAGATTCCATTGGATAAGGTTTTTGGATAGGGTTTTTATTAAAACCAAGTTAAATGGTTTTTATTAAAACCAATGGAGGTTCTCTTTATTATTTAATTATTATTTAAAACCCTTCAAGGTTTTAATTAATTAATTATTTAATTAATTAAGGGAGAAATTATTTTTAATTTATTAAAAATATTTAAAGGTTTTTAAACCTTTTTTATTCTTAATTTATTAAAATTAATTAAGGGTTTTTAAACCCTTTAGAAAGCAATTTCGATTAAATTCGAAATTACGTTTCTCTGCCGCCGACGTGTTCTAAAGTCCACGATTGGACTATAAATATGGGAAGGATCCTAAGGTTTAACTCCTCTTGAGAATTTTGAATGCATTAATTTTTGGCTGCGATCGATGCTCGTTGACGCCGCGGAAGAAGAGAGCTCGCGTTTGAAAAACTTACGAAGTGCTTGTTCGTTGAAGTGGTAGGAAGTCTGTCTTAGACTTCGTTAGCCCCTTGTGGGCTAGTGGCAGCATAGGCTGCATTTGGGCTTTGCGTAGGCGGAGGTCTGCATTTCGATTCCCGCGGAGGGAGCTGTGCATGGATTAAGTCACGTTTTTGTTAAAACGTATTTTGTGCCATGTTTTTCGGATTCATCAAAGGCAGCCATTCCATGATTTTCAGATTCGTCAAGGGCAGCCATTCCACGATTTTTGGGTTCTTCAAGGGCAGCCATTCTAAGGTGTGATTAATTTCTTGATATAATTTTTGGCATTGTTTAGCATTGTTTAAAAGACATAGGAGAAATAAGGGGATATTTCTTTGGTTGTATTTTTGAGATTAGTCTTTTGCTATGCTAAAGTTTAAAATGGAGATATAAGGTGTAAGTTTTGGTTGTTGTGTTTTTGACTTCTTTGGTGGTTGTTTTCAAAAGAAGAGAAGCTAAAAGGTGTACTAAGGAAAGTTTTTATATATGCTCATTTATCTTGGTTCTAACCCTAACTTGGTTGGAAGTTTGAGGGTTGTGTGTGGTGACAACTTTAAGGGTCAAGTTTTCTTCTACTCCAATAAGGTATGGGCACATTCTTCTTATGAGTATGATTGGTGTATGTTTTCTGAAATAAGGTTGGAGTGAAAAGGTTTTCAACTAGGTTTTCTTTGATTGGGTGTAAATCCTATTTTCTGGTTTGTTGAAGACTACTTATGCATTGTTATCCTTAAGGAGAGTTTTTTGATGAATGCATAATTTTTGGTTTGAGATAGTGGAAGCTTTGTGCACTAGGGTTTGTATTTGTGAGTCAAGCTACTTGCATTGAGTTGGTGGAACCCTTGGTTGGCTGTTTTGAGTTTGATGGTTGAGTTGCTTCCATAGAGGTTGTTTGATCAAGTTATTGCTTTACTTGATTCATGATATTGGGCTTACTCCATTGAGTTGATTTGAGCAAGTTATTCTTTGCATTTGGTGATATTGTGTTGGTGGTCGTTTTGTTCAAATATCTTTGGAGGGAAAAGGATTTCTACTTGTTTCCTTTTCTTGTGATGATTGGTTGAATGCTTCAAGGTTAATGTTGAGTTGAATGATGTTGGTTAAACCTTGTCTATAAGCATTGTTGTTAAAGCCCTAATTGGTTGAGAAAAGATATTGGTTGTGGAAAGAACATGAGTAGCATTGTTATATGAGATATTGCATGTTTGGCAATTGTTGGGTTGTGTTTCATGTTCTTGAGAAAAGCATACTACATCTATCTTATTCTTTTGAGATTGAGATTGAGTTGAGATTGATATTGGGAGTCAAGTATAGATCATATTGAGTCTCTAACAATTCTCTTTATGTTTCTATGAGATTTGAGATTGAGTTGAAGATTGATATTGAGAGTTAAATATAGAACATATTGAGTCTCTAACAATTCTCTTTATGTTTCTATGAGATTTGAGATTGAGATTGGGAGTTAAGTATAGAACATATTGAGTCTCTAACAATTCTCTTTATGCTTCTATGAGGTTGATGAATCACATTGGGTCTCTAACAATTCTCTTTGTGGGTTCATGCTAAGCAAGTTTTTTCTTGGTGAACTTGTGAGCTATTTTGGACAAGTTCCATTGGGGACTTGTGAGCAGGTTTTGAACAGGTTCCATTGGGGACTTGTGAGCAGGTTTTGGACAGGTTTCAATGGGGACTTGTGAGCAGATTTGGACAGGTCCTAGCAGAGGACTTGTGAGCTGAGATTGATAGTTCTATCAGAGAACTTGAGGACAGAGGTACATTGGTTCTATCAGAGAACCTGAGGACAGATTTGGCAAGTCTTTGAGAAGGCTTGTGGACAGAGGATTGATTTGTTCAAGAGTTGGACAGATCTGATAGACAGAGGAAGACTTGTACTAGACCGACTGACTGTGTTTGGTACAGGTTGTCGAGCTGCTGTGGACGTGATCATAGAAGGCGAAGGTCTCTTAGGCTAAGAATTGAGGACAGGAGGTCTTCGATGGAAAGGAGTTCCACATGCTGGCAAGAGGTAGAGACAGTTGATCTTCCGAGGGATCATATCCAGAGCAGAGGGGAAGGTATCTCCTTTGAGCAGAGGCTCATAAATTTAGATTGGGGGAAGGTTTCTCCTTTGGGCAGAGGCTCATAAATTCAGATTGGGGGAAGGTATCTCCTTTGAGCAGAGGCTCATAAATTCAGATTGGGGGAAGGTATCTCCTTTGAGCCGAGGCTCATAAACATTGTAATTGGGAAGGTTTCCCAAAGAACTTTGAGATAACTTTTAGAGAAAAGTTTTGTGGACGTAGCCCAACCATTCTGGGTGAACCACGTTAAAATTGGTGTCACTTTGTGGATGATTTTGTGCATTGCTTTGATATTGCTTTGGGTATATTGCTTTACTATTTTGAAGTATAAAGGAAAAAGTAAAAAGAGGTCTTATACTGTTCACCCCCCCTCTCAGTATAAGCTTGTGTTCTTCATACTTCGGGCCCGAAGTAGTTTCCTTACCTTAGCTGATTTGGATTATGCTCTCCTTCTTCGGCGAAGTCACTTGGATGTTGCTTCGCAAAACTTCTGCTCGAGGCGGCTGTCAAAAATGCTTCGGGTGCGAAGCGTTATCTTTGTATTTTCTTCGACGAAATTACTTCGCAAGGTTTTCGCCCGAAGTGGTGATTTGAAGTGTTTCGGGCCCGAAGCTCTTTTCACATTCTCCTTCTTTTCTTTCGGTGAAGCCATTTTCCTTGGCTTATTTGGTAGCGAAGCTCTTTCTTCTTCATTTTATAAAAGGGGCGATAGGGAGGGTCAAAATTGTTGTAACTTAAAATAAAAGAAAAACTCTCATCAAGGAAATATTATACAAAATTCTACTATTCTTCTACCCCTTGTATAATGTGACAAAAAGTGTCAACAGTTAGTATTAAGGGGTATTTATAGCAAGATAAAAGTTACCTTTAAGTGAAGGTTGTGAGATCAACATTTAGGATTAAATATTAATTTTTTTTACAAAAAATACCTTTTTCAAGATTTACATGGGTCCCAGGTAAAATATGATCAATACAAGTACAAAAGTCAACCATGACCTCAAGATAAGTTTAACCACTACACATTCAATACAAGTAAAAAAGTCAACCATGGTCTCACGAGAAGCTTAACCACTACATTTTTCAACATCCCCCTTAAGCTAAATAGGCAACATAGAGATATCCTTACTTGTCATCCTCCCTCAAGGGACACTTTCTAGATCCAAGAAGCCCCTGTAGCACATACAAGTGACTTCAAGCAAGATATTGGTTACAATATCCACTGCATGCTCTAATAAAGACACAAAAACTAGATCAAGCATTCAACATGCATGAATCCATCTCAAAAATTGCAACTATATCCCTATGTGATTTTTCTACTAATGAAACACTTCATTATGGGTAATCTAGATGGTTCTCTAATTTTCACATCAAAGAGTTATTAGAAAATACTGAGGAATACCAATCTCCTTCAAAATCATGATCATACAACTAATATGCTTAGCTATTTTATTGGTACTAAAATATTCAACCTTTATGGAGGATTGAGAAATAGTGGATTGGCAGTTGGAAAATAAAGAAATTATACTAGATCCTAAATAGAACACAAGGCTTATTGTGTGGACCACTACTCAGCCAAGTCACCAAATCAATCAACATATAAAAATCTTATCAAAACTGAAGGGGAGCTAATGGAGTAGTGAATACCCATATTATAGGTCCCTTAGATGTATTTGAGAATTATATTAGCTACTATCTAGTGACTCTCCTAGGGTGCCTACATATATAGAACAATAACTAACAATAAAAACTATATCAGGAGAGAACTCCTCCCATAAGAGACTGATACAATGTAGCATCTACAAAAGGAGTGGTACAATCATCCCAAATAGTTAGACCTAAGTCATGAGGAGTCCAAGAATAATTGAAATTGTCCATCCTAAAAAACTAAAGAAGATCCAAAACATACTTGGGCTAGGAAATGGTGATGCTAGAATCTATCTACTCAATCTAAATCTCCAAAAAGTAATGCAAAAGCCCAAAAAATATTATCTAAAAAATGGAATGAATTTATGACTTTATATTGTATACTAAAGTAGAAGAGATTATAGGGATGAGAAGATTGTCAACATATAACAAATCACCAAAGCTCTTCCATACTGATGTTTGATGTAAACATCATGTTTGGCCTCACATTGTTGAAAACAAAAACTAAGAAAAAAGAATGGATCTTCTTATACCATGCATGAGAACCTTGCTTAAGTTTATATAAATACCTAATTAGAAAAAAATAATTAAGAGGGTCACTAAATCTTAAAACTAAGTGGCCACTACATGTGGATTTTCTCCCAAATATCTCCATGTAGAAAGACACTCTTCACATTCATTTGATGTGCCTTCCATCCATATGAGGAAACAATGGATAAAATCATCCTAACTAAGTCCAAACTTACCACTAGTCTAAATATCTTGTAATAGCCCTCTCCCTCTAGTTGAGATAATCCCTTAACAACAGGCATACCTTATGCTTCTCTACCTAACCATCTAAATTATATTTGGTCTTGTAGACTCATTTATATCCAACATTCTTCATTTATGGAATAGGAACCAACTCTCAAATATTGTTCTTCGTCAAAGCCTCATAATATTCCAAGATAACATATTCCCATTTTGGCTAGCCCTTAACTTGAGAATATGTGAGAGGATCCTAAGAATGTGCTACCTTAAAAAGTGGTTCTTAGGAAGGATCCTTTTGATGTCACTAAATAGATAGAATAAGCTAATCATCCTTGAGAAGTGTCTCAACCCACTTGGGTGATGGATAAACTAAGGAATAATTATTTGTATTCTATGATAACTCAACACCAAAAACTAAAACTGAAGAATTCAACTCAAAATCACCACTCATCTCATCATGTATGGCTAAAGAATTATAAATTGATGTGTCTTGTTCATCATGCCTTAAACCTAGAGAAGATAATGGTGCCTATGGTGCTTTCTATGAAGAAGTCAAATCAATAGGCACATGACCTCCACTTGAAGATGAAGATGAATAAGGAGAAAATGAAGAGGATGCTCTAATTGGAATAGAGGACAACCAAAATAACAAAAGAAACAATTAATCTAAGATGATAAAGAGTCAAAAGGTTGATTGGACATAATTTTAGGTAATGGAATGGAAGGAGTACCTAGAAGAATATCATCAAATATGACATATCTCTCAATCAAAACCTCATGCTTACGAGGATAAAAAATGTGATATACCTTTGAGGTACCTATATACCCCACAAAATGCACTTATAACTCTTTAGTTCCCTATCCATTCAAATATCCTTTGGTATATGAGCCCATGCTAAAGACTTAATGGTTTAAAATTAGGATACATTAGGATTATACCCTATCAATATAGCAAGAGATGTTATACCTTGGAGTACCCTAGTAGAAATATTGTTGATGATGTATGCTAAACAAGTGACAACCTCACCCAAATTTTATGGTCCATCCCCTTGGCATGGTTAATGTAATATGTCATCTCCATTATCACCCTATTTTTTCTCTTAGCCACACCATTCTGTTCAATAGTATAGTAAATAATTTTTTGATATGCAATCCCATGAGAAGCCAAAAATTCATGAAAAATATAGCTACATATTCACCCCTAGCCATTCTTAGATATTTGATTCTTGTATCTAGATAATTTTCACCAAGAGACTTGAAGGTATCAAACCTCTCAAACACCTCCTCCTTAGTGTAAACAATGTACAACCACATATATCTAGAGAAATCATCGATTAAAAGAAGGAAGTACCTATTTTATAAGAGAGATGGTATACTTAGAGGTCCACAAATATCACTATTTATGATCTCCAAGGGATGGTAGGCTCACCTTGCAACCTATTTTAGAAACATATCGCTATGATGCTTCCCTAGAATACATCCCTTACATTCACCACCTACAGAGGATATGCATGAAATACTAATGACCATCTAATGCTAATCATGTATCTCAAATATCCAAAGTTGAGATGCCCAAGCCTATAATGCCACTTTTGATTTTTATTATCTACTTGAGAAATGATAACAACAAATATTTTCTTCCTATAGAAGGGGGAAAAGAGGTGGGTCTTTATCCTAATATATACATGTGGTTAGTTTCATCACAATAGCTAGAAGAAACAATTTAAAATCCATTATCTATATCCTTAATTACCCATCTATCAAGCTAAAATTCTACCTTCTTATTTGTATGAGTAATATGACAAATAGAAAAAATATTGGGGGAAACACTAGAAACATGAAGTACCTCATAAAAAGACAAAGATCCAATATTGATGTCTTGATTCCTTACAACCTATAATTAAGAATCATCTCCAATAACAAAATATTCCCTTGCATGTACTTTATTGTAGCCCTATAAGAGATGTTTTTGTTTTGTCATGTGCCTCATTGGCCTTAAATTTGTAATCCATTCTTCTGAGGAAGTGGAAGTCCATCATCTGAGGAAGTGGAAATTCCAATATGCAAAATGAATTGTTAAATGCACTTGTGAGGTTTCTCCATCAAAATTGTCCTCACCTTATGTATATAATATAACAACATTGACACCCTTTTTCTTATTTTTTCCTTAAGTTTGTTGATCCAAATCCTAGAAAAATTTACCTAGTGCTCTTCCTTTTTGCAAACTCGTAAGTAGGCTTCTTGGGATTTTTCTCATTTGAAAAAATTTCCTTTGGGTGAGATTGATTGAAAATAGGATTTTCTTTATGCCTATTTCTTGTAGCCTAATAGTGCCAAAAGTACATTAATGCCTCATCAATCGATGGTGTAGGAGAGTTTGAAAAGTACACATGAAGCATCACACAAACAATGATAACTATATCATATATATCTAACACATTATTGAAGACAATATTGAGGTTTAGTGTTATTTTCCTTCTCAATGCTTCATATCCTTCTCTTCTCTCCTTAGGCATTCCTATTATAATTTGGATGTGTTCTTATAGTTTCTTGAAATGATTGATATACTTATCAATAGTATCAAATGAGTCCATGGACAAGGTTACAAGCTCAACCTCTTATTGATTTGTGTGGAACCAATTAGATCAAATGACCCATATATTTTCTTGAGTAACACATTAATATCTATGTTGTTATTAACATGAGAGTCATATACATTGTGGTTACATGAGTGGTTGAGGGGGTGGAAAGCATGTGCTGATTATGCATCATATTGGTGAATCATGTGATACCACTTGTCATGATCTAATTTACTATTTTGTTTATGAACCACACTATACCACTTGTGATGTCTTGTTTCACTCTAAAATTTATGCATCACCAAGTTTATTGTTGATAATATGAGCTATATATCAAGTTTAATGATATAGTGAAATATGATTGATTTATACTATATTTATATGTATTTGATGGTGTATGAAGTACCATGTTGGTTTCTATACGACATGTTATATTGGCCCAATAAAAAAACTACCATGTCAATTCCTACATCACATGCCATGTATTACCTTAGAATTTAAGCCATATCGTCATCTAAGTTAGTGCATATAAATATGCCATGTGTCATACCATCTTACCTATATGGACTACTACATATCACCTTGGAATTTATGTATTCGTTACTAAGTCACATGTATGAGCTACCATGTTAGCTATATAGACTGCCACATGTTGCCTTTGGATTCATGCACTAGTTGTCAAGTCACTGGTACATATCTCTACATCAACTATATGAACTATCATGTGTTACCTCAATATTTATGTATCGACTACCAAGATACCTATATAGACTATAATTTCAACTATGCAAACTACCATTTATCATTCATACAATGTTGCCATGTCATCACAATCATCCAAAGATATAACATCATCCATTGTCATATCATCAGGAGTTACCACATCATCAAGCATGGTAATGTCATCATTGATGATGATAATGCTTCATTGATTCTCATTGATCAAATGCTTGTTTAAATATAAATTATGTTTCTCTGTATAGAGCAACCATATTAAAAAATAAAATTTCTATCATCTTTTGAATGGGGACGAACTCAACCATTCACCTTAATTTTTGCATGGGCCTTCACTAATTACATCAAAAAATTATGACTGGAACACATATAACCAATCATAGATAAGTGTGGCATGGCCACCAATTAATACATCAATACAATTTTAGTAGGAATTACGGTCATATTGAACATCCCCTTGTGAATAGGGACACACACAACTATTCACAAGGATCAATCTTGAATATTTTTAATAAACATATTCCTCCCCATTGTCTTCATGGGGAGGGTCTTTGACATGTACTGTCATGCATCTTGTGCATCGCTTGCTATGGTGAGGTCAATAACTTATGCATCTTGGTATTTTTCATCTAGATGTATTCATGTTTCCTTTATCTATAACATAATGTACCATTTACAAAAGTGGTCAAATGTTAAGTGCCTTATGTGAGGACTCTTGGACCTTCTTATCGGCCTCCATTTCTAGCCTATTTAGACTAGAATCTATGGATGAAGAAGAATTGCTTCAAAATCACGATTGTCTTATCCATAAGTATTGAGAAAATGTTAAATTATCTCTTGTTAATAAAAAAACTATAAATATGTCGAGTACCACTCGAATGCACCTTTAACTTAATTGTTTTTTTAAACTAATAGAATAACTTGAAAAGACTATTTTACTCACTATCCAAACAAATTCTTTTATATTTCATAGCTAATAATATGGGATTAAAGTAGGCCCATTAAATTATTTCCAAACACCACTATGTGGTTCATTGATATACCATCATAATAGAATCATCTTGTAAAACAAGGGAAGCCAGTTACATGAACAATTAAAAAAACTTTTGTATTAAAAACTTTTAAAAAACCCTTTTTCTTATACACCAAGAGGAAAGGATAACAACTCATTTTTGTTTTTAAAAGAAGTTCAATCTGGTCCATTCAAATTACTTTTGTTACAACAAACCCCTTAAATGGATGTGTCCATCTAGGGGAAACAAGTCTTATCATTATTAAATGATGAGCACAAAGGGGTATTATAAAAGCCACCTTCAAGTGGGTGTGTCCATCTAAAGGAAACAACTTTTATCAGTGACCACATAAAAGTATTATAAAAACTTAAAAGTTATTTATATATTACTTTACAAGATTCTATTCTTAATTAAATTTTTAAATTTATTATATAAAATTAAAATAATTACTACCACCATTATTATATGATAATCTATAACAACTTGACACTTATATCACTTCACACTAAAACAAAACAAATTAAACTCAACCCAAAAAATACAAATTGAACTCATATCATTTATATCCATAAACCACATTTATGCCCATAATGGTTATGACTAATCATATACTATTTACTGAAATTATTGTATTCCGAGACAAGTTTTAATTTGGTGTTTTCCAAATTCAATTTAACTAGATTTCATCCCGTGATGCCTTCGGATTAAATAAATGGATTATACCTAATACTTGGATGCTGTTGTAGTTGGCGCCCACTTGTCTTCTTATCATTGAATTACATACAGAAGAAAGCAAAAACATAACGGCCGGTCTCCAAGATGGAATCTCATTGACAAGCAGTTCAAAAATGTTAGGATTGAACTCGCTTCTTCCCAATATATCTACAATAGTTTACAATTCTTTATAATTCGTTTTACAATTTCTGTGTTTCCATAAATTGGTATTAAGTCAAAAAGAGATCTACATCTAGAGAAATTAGAGGATGATGCCATCTATATAGATTGCCTTGCATTTTGGTATGAAAGTCCCAATTATCTTTTCACTGAGATTCTCTGGAGATGAGATACTTTCTGAGGAATATTTTTCCCCTCAGAACAAGGTTTTGGATAGTGTATTCAGGATCATGCCAGGTATATGAATTTCTCCTCCTATTTTGAGCTTCCTTAAATTGGTATTAAGTCTCAGCCAAGAGGAGAGCTACATCTAAATTAGAGGATGATGCCATGTATATAGATTGCCTTGAATTTGGTGAGAAAGTCACAATTATTTTTTAACAGAGATTCTCTGGAGATGAGATACCTTCTAAGGAATATTTTGCCCTTGGGAACAAGGTTTTGGGTAGTGTATTCTGGATCATGCCGGGTATATGAATTTCTTGTTACTTATTTTGAGCTTCCACGGTCAGTTCATGAGATTTTTCGCGACTACCATGTTGCGGTTCACTCTAATGTTTTAGATTATTATTTTTTAATGGATTATATAAGATTTTATTTTTAATTGGTTATAAGATTGTAACAAATTTATTATAATATATTTTGATAACATTTAAATTTAAATTTGACCCAGGTAGTGAGTTGGAGAAGAGAGGGCAATCCTCCAAGGGAGGTCCCAGGTTCGAATCTCCACCCTACCAAAAAGTTGAATTGGGTACCCAAAATCCAATTGATAATGTTGGTGCGGGCAGGGCTGGGTGCGACTCCCGGGTGATTTTGACGGTATAGAACCCCATGTTTTTGGTCTATAAGACCAAAGCAGCCCCGCAAGAGGTTTTTTGCTTTTTTTTTTTTTTTTTTTAATTAAATTAAATTAAATTTCATATGACATTTGATAAGATATTTTGGATATTGTCTCCATAGTAGCCTATAAACGTGTGTATAAATATGTTATTCCCCTGCACATACTGTGTGATACTTCATTGTCCTACAGCTGTACAAGAATTTGGAGTAAAGAGATTTTCAGGGAGTTATCTTGTCTATATTACTAAATATGTGTGGTTTGATGTTTTGTTCTACATTTTTTTGTTCTTTTTTCCTAACTGTTTATTTTGATGACCAGATGTACACCTCCTCTTCTTACTAGGCAAAGGTTGTTTTCTGGACAGTATCATTTCAGAGAGTTGATTGTTCTTTTTAAAAATTACAGTCATTAAGATTAGATGTACACCTCCTCTTCTTACTAGGCAAGAGTTGTTTGTTCTTTTTAAAAATTACAGTCTTCATGTCAAATCTCTGTGTACCACTATTGATATTTATATTCAAATATCATGCAGTATATGACTTAACAACAAATTAAAACAAGTGCATATGAATTAGTATAGATCCTTTCCTCTTTGGTGTCTAACCAAAGATGATTTTTCAGAACAATGTCTCCCTTGAAAGGGATTCAAGCTCACGAGTAAAAAAACAAATTGTTGTCCTTACCTGTGCAAAAATCTCAACAAATCACAACTTAACTCACATCTCTTCATTCCATGGTAAAAAATTGGCCTTCTGTTCATAGAAAGAAGAGTCTCCTATTGTTAAGGAAAAATTCTGCTAATGGTTATGGGAATGCGACCGCTATTTGTTTGCTCTATAACAGCACTTGGTTTTTATTGAAGACATCTGAAATATTGTATGTCCATAGGGAAACCTAGATCTGAAAGGCATTGTCAAATATAGAGAATTCCAAAACATATCGTAGTATCTTGATAAAAAAATATCATCAAATGACGTTTAAATTGTAGAATTTTAAGATAAAGACTAAGGTGGCTAACAAGACCTTCATTTAAGTTGGGATATATGGATGATATAATGTTTAAATCTTTTAAAATATGTAAAAAGGAAAAAATAACCTTTTCAAAACCCGGTTAAAAATAAATAAATAAAAACACAACTTTAAATCTTGTTTAAGTGTCAAAGTATTATTCTATTAATACTTGCTCTGTAGTAAATACTTGGTTGGTGGATAAGTTGTTGTGTAATAGACTAGATTTTATTTTAATTTTATATAATAAATTAAAAAAAATTGTACCATTATAATTTTAAAAAGAACAGTAAAAAAAAACAATAACTCCTAAAATACTCAAGCGAAGATTCACTTTAATATAATAAATTAAAAAAGAGACTGTTATTTACATAATAGTCTATACACAAAATATATCATCATTATATATGCATAATAACAATGGAATGATTATGTTCTTTAACTCATAAATATTCAAGGCAAACAAATGTTAAAAAAAGAGAGTATAGATTACTATAAAATCCTTCTTTAATCAGGGAAGAGTGACCTATATTGATATGTTTCCTTTATCAGCATCCTATCTTCTTTTAGCGTTATCTTTGCATGGGCCTTTTCCAAACCTTCTTCCTTGTAAAATATAAAGAGAGTCATTTTCTATGAAAACAAAACACAAAATATAAAGAGAGCAAGACTGCACAAGATAGAGATACATAGAATAAACGCTGGAAGATATTTTTTTGTCGTCAAAAATTTCAAATCATTTTCATGGGATATTCAATTAATATAATTTTTTTTATTATTATTAAATAAATATTTCGTATATATACATATATCCGCTGTGAGGGTTAAACTCGAATCACATCATCAATAATACAAGTGACATTCTTACCCGTAAATTTTATCTTACATAGGAATAGAAACCTCCGATATCACTTTATTATTTGTGAGAATATTATTCATTTTAATTGTCCCAGTTAGCATTTGTAAGTAATAGATTATACCACCTTTGTTTTAGATTTTTTATCCCAAAAACTTTGTTCTCTTCTTCCTTTAATTAGTTCTTGGTTTTTGAGGATTATTTAGCTTTTACTTATATTTGCTAGAATACATGGTGCCAACCCCCTCTCCGTTGGAAGTATTAGAGTGTTAGTTACCTTATCTAGCATGAATGAGTCAAACAATTTAAGATAATTAGCATTGATGGTGGAATACATCTTCATGTAGTTGGGAATATATAATTTAAAGGTGTTCTCCCTATTTTTTAAAATGATTTGAATGGATTGGATTGGCTTTAGCTTTCTAGTAAATCCTTCCAATTTTTTATTTTTTTCATAGATCCATATCATGTCATTCACTTCAAACTTATGAGCTATTCAATGACAATTATGACATTATTTTACTATAATATGGGATTGATGTAAATTCTCTTGTATGTAATTATAGATGCTTTAAATTCTTTATGCAAATTTGATTGCTTGGATTCGTTCATATCCCTTCTTCACCACTCCATATCCATTAACTTTACCAAAGGATACATTGATGGATATATGGAGATGGAATCCTAAGCATGTGTTAAATCGTGCTTGATTTTTTAATCTAGGAATAACTAGACTATAACAATGTTGCAAGTATGGTAAATTTTCAGCCTTAGTCTTAGAATTATTGTAGTTTAATCCTCAAAATATGTTGACAAATGTTTAATTCACAATTTCTATTTGTCAATCAATTAAATGCATCATTTATTTAAAAACTAATCTAGCTACTTCTGGATCTATGATTCTATTTGATTTCATGTAATAATTTAAGAAGGTCCATTAATATACCCGTTGAACTAAGCGTGACACTGAGAGGGGGGTGAATCAGTGTGTATTAAAAATTTAATCCAACTACGAAATCAAATCAAAACAAGCAATCACACAAACATGCATCACATAACACCGGATTTATAGTGGAAACCCGATGTGGGAAAACCACTGTGCCAATGGACTGTTTGGACTCCCATCCAAATCCAGCCTCGAAAATGTTTGGTCTTTACAATATTTTTGCAGCACCAACTACAGGGAATGGCACCAACCAACCCGGACTTTAGCAGCACCAACTGCAAGGAGCACCGACCCCTGTTGCCAAGCACCGACCCGACAAATTTAAAAAGCTTTGATAAAAGTTTTAAATCTCATCAAAAGACCCTGAGTGGTCTAGCTCACAAATCTTCTCCTCTAAAATCTTTTGTCTAACCTTTTCAATCTTCTCAACTCTGCACATTGATAATCTCACACCTTGCACATTTTTTCAATCAAAATGCCAAAGAAAAAAATTCTTCACAACATGCACCGACAGTCCTTTCTACAAAAAACCCACATCTCCCTTTTCTTTTAAAACATATATATGCTTCACATTGAAAAACATAGCTCTTTTTTCAGTTACACAAAAGTACCACTCAACCGTTATATTCTTAGAAACTGCCAAAATTGCCAAAAAGAGCTGATAAGGCTTTTTGTAACAGTCATAACTTCCTCCTCAAATTTCCAAACGGGCTAAAAATTGAAACATATATTCTTGGATAAACCGACTACCTCCAGTTTAAATTTTAGATTTTAACTCTTCACGGATTATTCGCAGTACCTCCGACAAGATGGCCTTTTACGCAGATTTGACACGTCTAAAACTGCCAAAAACTGGAAAAAGTGCTCCGGAGCCATTTTGCAACTGTTACCGTTTCCTCCTCAGATCTCCGTTTGGACTGAAATTTAAAACGTATGCTCTCAGTACATCTGACTACCTCCAGTAAAAATTTTGAAGTTTGATTCCTCATAGATTGCTTAATATACCTCCGACAAAGTGGCCTCTGACGCTGATTTTACACCTGTCACATAAACTAGAAAAAGTGCTCTAGAGCCATTTTGCAACGCTCACCGTTTCTTCCTCCGAACTCCGTTTGGGCTGAAATTTAAAACTTAAGCTCTCAGTATATCCAGATACCTCCAGTAAAAATTTAAGGTCCAATTCCTCATGGATTGCTTAATATTCCTCCTGCAAAGTGACCTCCGACGCAGATTTTACACCTGCCCAATAAAGCATGAAACTGACCAACAATGCACCGATGAAGCAACCGGTCGTTCCAACACTGCAACCACACTTGCTAATGATCAACAAACCTCCAAATAGTATCTTGGGCTGTCCAACACATTCCATTGACGTTGTTGCAACTTTGACGATTTTTGCAACTTTGACAATTTTTGCTACTTTGACAACTTCCTGACGATTTTTGCAACTTTTGCAAATTTGCACGAACAACCTGTAACAACTTCACCCGAACATCAAAAACATCCTCATAAGCATTGAACACCATTGTACATACTCTGAAAAACCTCTAAACAACTATCCACTACATCAACCTATCCATCTGAGTGTGTTGACAACAATGACAATATTGTCGTTGCACCTTGCTCAACAATCTCCCCCTTTGGAATTGTTGGCAACACACGCACAATTTCCTATAACTCTTCTCCCCCTTTGACAACAAGACCAAAGGGCTACTGCAAACTCCCCCTGAGTCCATGCACAACATTCTCAGGCAAAAATTATTACACTTAGCAAGAATCACAAACATGAGCAAAAAGATAAACAAAGACACAAATGCTCCCCCTGAGAATGTGGCCCCGATAGCTAGTCAATGCTTGGGAAGTGTGACCACTCCCAATTTCTTGTGAAGGTACTCAAAGACTTCCTTGGGCAATGGTTTGGTGAAGATATCCGCTACTTGCTCTATTGTTGGAACAAAATCCAACTTAACCTCACCTTCCGCAACTTTCTCCTTCAAAAAATGGTACCAGATAGCAATATGTTTTGTGCGAGAATGCATAACCGGATTCTTTGAGATATTGATTGCACTTGTATTGTCACACATGATCGATATGGGCTCACTAAAATTTATTCCAAGATCCTTCAAAGTTTGTTTCATCCAAAGTACCTGTGTACAACATGATGTCGCTGCAATATACTCTACCTCTACTGTGGATAATGAGACTGACTCCTACTTTTTGCTATGCCATGCAACAAGATTATCACCAAGATAGAATGCACCTCCACTGGTACTCTTCCTATCATCTACACATCCTGCCCAATCTGCATCTGAATACGCAATAAGGGTGAAGTCCTTACCTTTCGGATACCATAACCCATACTCCATAGTACCCTTGAGGTACCAAAAAATCCTCTTCACTGTTGTCACATGAGTCTCCTTGGGACTAGCCTGAAATCGTGCTACCATGCATACTACCTACAAAATATCTGGTCTAGTAGTTGTCAAGTACAGTAAGCTCCCAATCATGGATCTGTACATAGTTTGATCAACAGGTGGAGATTTTTCATCCTTGCTCAACTTGCAACCTGTCATCATGGGAGTGCTAACTGGCTTGCAATCCTCCATTGTGAACTTTTTTAGCATCTCTTTCACATATTTAATTTGAGAAATAAATATGCCCTTCTCCTTTTGATTAACTTGCAATCCGAGAAAATACGAAAGTTCACCAATCATTGACATTTCAAACTCTTTCTGCATCTTATTTGCTAAATATTTACACAACTCATCTTTGTTGCTGCCAAATATGATATCATCTACGTATACAACAACAACAATATGATGACCATTTTCTATTTTGACATACAAATTATTGTCCACCATACCTTTCTTGAACCCTTGCTGAGTAAGATAACTGTCTAGCCTTGCATACCATGCCCAGGGTGCCTGTTTTAAGCCATATAACGCTTTCTTCAACTTGCAAACCAAGTTGGGATCATCACCAAGCTGAAAACCATCTGGCTGCTCAATATAAACCTCTTCTTCAAGTTTCCCATTCAAAAATGCTGATTTCACATCCATTTGATAAACTTTGAAATTCTTGTAAACTGCTAAAGCAAGAAACATTCTAATTGCCTCTAGTCTGGCCACAAGTGCAAAGGTTTCCTCGAAGTCAATACCTTCAACTTGCGCATACCCTTTGCATACCAATATTGCTTTGTTCCTGACTACCTGTCCGTCTTCATTCAATTTGTTTCGAAAGACCCATTTAGTACCGATTACATTTTTATTTGCGGGTCTTGGTACTAACTCCCAAGTCTTGTTTTTCTCGATCTGATCTAATTCTTCATTTATTGCCTTTACCCAACTTTCATATTTGCTTGCTTCGACAACATTTTTGGGCTCAATGTTGGATAGTAAAGAGTAGTTACTTACTAATATTCTTCTTGTCTGAACACCAACTATGGGGTCTCCAATTATTTGCTCTCTAGGATGATCTTTCTGCCAACTACCTATTTTGAATTTCTTGTTTTCTTCCAATTCTGAATCACTTTTCGAATCCTCTGAGTCAATTCTTGATTTCTTTTTCGTTTCCTCTTCCTCATCTCCTTCAATGACCTCTTCATAAATTGGGTAGTTCTCTTCATAGCTAATTACTCGTTCCCTTCCTTCATCAACTTTAACATCGACACTTTCCACAATTTTTCTTAGCCTCTTGTTGTAACATTTGTAAGCTTTGCTTTTTGATGAATAGCCAAGAAAAATACCTTCATCCGCTCTATCTTCAAACTTACCAAGGTTTTCTTCAGTTCTTTTGATGTAACACTTGCTGCCAAAAACTTTAAAATATCTTGTTGTTGCCTTTTTACCGAACCACAACTCATAAGGAGTTTTGCTTTCATGCGTCCTCAACATGCACCTATTTTGGATGTATACCGTAGTATGGACTGCCTCTTTCCAAAATCTATCTGCTACTTTGCTCTCAATCAACATAGTCCATGCCATTTCCTGCACTATCCTGTTCTTTCTTTCTACCACACCATTCTGCTGAGGTGTCCTGGCTACTGAAAACTATCTCCTGATGCCATATTTTTCACAATACTCTATGAAATCCTTTGAAATGAACTCTCCTCCTCTGTCTGACCTTAAACATTTAATCATTTTTCCTGTTTGATTCTCAACTTGGTTTTTGAAAACCTTGAACATCTCAAAAGCTTCTGATTTATGCTTCAAAAACAATACCCATGTCATCCTGGAATAGTCATCTATACACAACATGAAATATTTGTCACCGTTTATGCTTTGCGTTCTCATGGGTCCACATAAATCAATATGTACTAGTTCCAAAGGTTTGCTCGTGTAGTACTCTTTTGTTTTAAATGAGACTCTAGTTTGCTTCCCTTTTTGACATGAAGCACAAATGCTATTTGATGGTTTGCCAATGGTGGGAATATCTCTCACTACTTTCTTTGAACTGATTTTTACTAGATTGTCAAAACTGATATGACCGAGCCTCTTGTGCCACAACCAATTCTCTTCTTCCTATCCAATCAAGCAAGCTCCTTCTGAAGTCTCCGAGAGAGTGTACAGGTTGCCAGATGTCCTTGATCCAGTTGCTATCAACTTCCCACTGTTTGCCTTTTTGATTTCACAACCCTACTTCTTAAAGATCACATCATGACCTCTATCACAAATCTGACTTACGCTCAACAAGTTATGCTTCAGACCAACCACAAACAAGACTTCTTCTGACCTGATTTTTCCGTCACTGATCTTAACTGAACCTCTGCCAACTATCTTAGCTCCATCATTGTTTCTGAATTTCACTGAACCACCTTCATATTGCTGCAACTTCTCAAATTTTTGTTTGTCACCTGTCATATGACTGGAGCATCCACTATCAAGTATCCATGGTGTGGATTTATTCTACGCTTTAAATGTCGTATGTACGATCAAGGATTCCTTTTCTTCCTTAGGTTGCTCTTTTTCTTTCCACTCTGGTTTGATTACAGTTTTGGGCTCTTGTTTTGGCTTTTCTTTTTCAATAGCTTGTGCATGTTTTTCAGGAAATTTTCTATTTTGTCTTATTCCATTTGGCTGAAATTTTCTTCCCTGAAATTGATTTGATGCAAATGTACTTCTACAATTTCTTGCAATATGCCCAAAGTTATGATAGTTATAACATTCTATTGCATAATCCATCAAAGGTGAAAAAGCATTTCTACTGGCAAAATTCCTTGGTCCTACATTATACTTGCAATCTGAAATCTTATGTCCATAACCATTGCATTTAAAACAGTAACCAAAAAAGGGATGATTGAACCTGGGTGGTGGTCTTTGCCATGTTGTTGTAGGAGCCATAAATCTTCTTCTTCTTTGATGTGTGACATTGGTGAAACCATCATTGTCAATTCTCCTTTCGTGCCTTGCATTATTGCTTTCCTTTGCATGATTCATTTTTGCTTGATTAACCTGTTTCTTTTCTTCATTCTTTGTGGATTCTTCATTTGTGGCCTTTGATCCATTTGATGATTCTCCTTCATCAAAACCCAAACCAAATTTGATGCCTGTAGTCTTCTGGTTCTTTATGATCTTATCCAGCTTCATAGAACTCTCTTCACGTTTGTGATAAAAGCTAATTTTTTGATTCATCTCTTCTAGTTGCATCCTTAAACCAACAATCTCTTCTTCTAACTTGCTGCAATAATCTATTTTCATGGTTATTTGCACTTCGAGATCTTCGGAGATCTTCTTGGATTCTTCTATCTGCACTTTCAAACTTGTTATGATTTCATTTGCATCCTCAAGATTTCTTGAAATTTTCTTATTCCTTTTTCTTTATGTCTTCAATTCATCCAGAGCTGCAATTAGTTCCTCTTCCAAATTCACTTATGCATCAATTTCTTCTTCATCACATTCCTGTTATTTTTTTGGTTTTTCTTCTTCGAATGCCATGAAAAGAGCTTCACCTGTTTCTTTTTCAGAATCCTCACTAGAGTTGTCTTCTGATGAACTGACATTCTTGGAGATGAAACTTTTCTTCTTGAAGTTACCTTTTCTAAAATTTGATTTTTTCTTCCAGTCACTTCTTTCTCCGTGCGATCCTTCATCACTTCTATTCTTCTCATTAAGTGGACATTTAGCTATGAAATGCCCAACGCCTCCACAGTTGAAACATTTAAATAGTAACTTTCCTCTGTATTTTCCTTTTCCTCTTTTAGTTTTCGAACAAAGTTTGCTTCCATTTCATCTAATATTTCTTCTTCATCTCACTCTGGTTCCATTTTTACATTTTTTTGAGATTTTAAGGCAACTTCTTTATCTGTAGATTTAGTTTTTCCTATTCTCATCTCATATGCAGTCAAAGAACCATGCATCTCATCCATACTAAAGTGATTTAAATCTTTAGCTTCTTCTATAGCAAAAACTTTAGAATCAAATCTTTGAGGAAGAGATCTTAATACCTTTTTCACGATGACATAATCTTCTATTTCCTCATCAAGTCCTCTAATCGCATTAATGACTTCATTAACTCTCAACATATGTCTCTATATTCTCATCCTCATTCATATTTAATCCTTCAAACTAAGCTCGATGTGTTTGTAACTTGGCCTCCTTGATCTTAACATCTCCTTCATGAATACTCTTTAGCTTATCCCATATTTCCTTAGCAGTATTGCATCCCATGACCTTTACCAGTTCACTATCCACTAATCCACACATGATAGCATTCTTTGCTTTTGAGTCATTCTCAAATAGTTTCTTACCAGCAACATCAGTTGGAGAAGTGGTGGGTATTGTGTATCCATTATTTACTGAATCCCAAATGTCGTATCCCAAAGCACAAAGATATGTCTGCATCCTGAGTCTCCAAAATGTGTAATTAGTTCCATCAAACAATGGTGCTTTGTTTGATGAGAAGCCTTCACCACCTGCCATTGTGTCACTTCCAAGATCACCCTAGCCGGTTAAGCCTGTTCAAGAACCTCGCTCTGATACCAATTGTTGAACTAAGCGTGACACTGAGAGGGGGGTGAATCAGTGTGTATTAAAAATTTAATCCAACTACAAAATCAAATCAAAATAAGCAATCACACAAACATGCATCACATAACACCATATTTATAGTGGAAACCCGATGTGGGAAAACCACTGTGCCAATGGACTGTTTGGACTCCCATCCAAATCCAGCCTCAAAAATGTTTGGTCTTTACAATATTTTTGCAGCACCAACTGTAGGGAATGGCACCAACCAACCCGAACTTTAGCAACACCAACTGCAAGGAGCACCGACCAGCACCGACCCGACAAATTTAAAAAGCTCTGATAAAAGTTTTAAATCCCATAAAAAGACCCTGAGTGGTCTAGCTCACAAATATTCTCCTCTAAAATATTTTGTCTAACCTTTTCAATCTTCTCAACTCTGCACATTGATAATCTCACACCTTGCACATTTTTTCAATCAAAATGCCAAAGAAAAAAATTCTTCACAACATGCGCTGATAGTCCTTTCTTCAAAAAACCCACTTCTCCCTTTTATTTTAAAACATATATATGCTTCACATTGAAAAACGCAGCTCTTTTTTTCAGTTACACAAAAGTACCACTCAACCGTTATATTCTTAGAAACTGCCAAAATTGCCAAAAAGAGCTGATAGGGCTTTTTGTAACAGTCATAACTTCCTCCTCAAATTTCCAAACGGGCTAAAAATTGAAACATATATTCTTGGATAAACCGACTACCTTCAGTTTAAATTTTATATTTTAACTCTTCACGTATTATTCGTAGTACCTCCGACAAGATGGCCTTTTACGCAGATTTGACACGTCTAAAACTACCAAAAACTGGAAAAAGTGCTCCGGAGCCATTTTGCAACTGTTACCGTTTCCTCCTCAGATCTCCGTTTGGACTGAAATTTAAAACGTATGCTCTTGGTACATCTGACTACCTCTAGTAAAAATTTTGAAGTTTGATTCCTCACATATTGCTTAATATACCTCCGACAAAGTGGCCTCTGACGTTGATTTTACACCTGTCACATAAACTGGAAAAAGTGCTCCAGAGCCATTTTGCAACGCTCACCGTTTCTTCCTCCAGACTCCGTTTGGGCTGAAATTTAAAACTTAAGCTCTCAGTATATCCAGCTACCTCCAGTAAAACATTTGAGGTCCAATTCCTCATGGATTGCTTAATATTCCTCCTGCAAAGTGACCTCCGATGCAGATTTTACACCTGCCCAATAAAGCATGAAACTGACCAACAATGCACCGACGAAGCAACCGGTCGTTCCAACACTGCAACCACACTTTCTAATGATAAAAAAACCTCCAAATAGTATCTTGGGTTGTCCAACACATTCCATTGACGTTTTTGCAACTTTGACGATTTTTGCAACTTTGACAATTTTTGCTACTTTGACAACTTCCTGACGATTTTTGCAACTTTTGCAAATTTGCATGAACAACCTATAACAACTTCACCCAAACATCAAAAACATCCTCATAAGCATTGAACACCACTGTACATACTCCGAACAACCTCCGAACAATTGTCCATTGCATCAACCTGTCCATCTGAGTGTGTTGACAACAATGACAATATTGTCGCTGCACCTTGCTCAACAATACCTTCCCATGGATGAGAGGGCACTAAAAGTGGGATTCGAAGTCCCACTTTTCAATTAGAAGTCTTAAAGATGTTGTACCACACATATCCCCTGATAAACTTCACCATTTTTGCTTGTATATTTTGCTAGTACATATACCACTACAAATTGAGATTGTTTTCACCCCTCAAAGTCTAGCAAATTTGAAAGTATGAACTTATATAATCTACCTTTTCCTTGAGGTATATAAAGCTTATTATATCAATAGAGAAATATAAATTCCACTTGAAATCAACCATGGATTCTATTTTATCCACATGTTCCCTACACTACAATGCAATGCAAGTGGTGCTCAAATATTTATCAAATACAAACTATTGTTTGAATTCTTCATGCAAAAAATTATTGTAATTTTATTATAAATCCCAATGTTAAAAATTTTGGTGGCCTTGACAACAAATAAACCAGCTTATTATAGATTCTCTTATTATATTTGATAACCAAATTGAATTACTACAGGAATGCCATCTATTTAAAATGATGAATTTGCTATAGTTTTTATTATGTTTACAAGAATTGTAATAGCTTATAATGAATATGAATGCTACTATTTTTCTAGAAAATAATGCATCAATTGCTTCATTGCTTTGACCATTTCACATAGCTCTTTATCATAAATAGGATTACAAAGCATAGCACTAAATTTTGTTTTAGAGTAGTATGCTATTGGTTGACCTTATCTCGTCAATATGACCCCTCACACATAACTAAAAGCATCAACTTCAATTCCAAATGGAATTTATAATTTTAGTAACCCCAACATAGATGTCTAACTAATATTCTTGATTAAATATTAAATAAAAAAATTTGACCTTTTTCTCATTAGAATCTTCTTCCTACCTTGGACAATGCATGGAAAGGTGTAATAAGTTTTAAAAATTTAAAATGAATTTCTCAAATATCTGACTATTTAGAAAAACTTTGAACTTCTACCAAATTAACTCCAGTGAGCCATTTCAATGTAGTTATGATATTTGTAGGTTCAAACTTTGACTTGTTACCTTAAATTACAAATCCCAAGTAAGTCAGTAACTATTTTTTAAATTCATATTTATCAATTGAGATGCAACTAATTAGTCTTCAATACCTAAAACCTCACACCTAATGTTAAATGTATTCATTCAATGTTTTAATAGAAACTAATATATCATCAAGATATACCATAAAGAAAGAATATACAAAATTTATCTACCTCATTCATCAATCATATGAAGGTTTCTAGTGCATTTCATAACCCAAATGGGAATAACTAGCTATCCATAAAGCCCCTATTTCATCTTGAATGTTATTTTCCAAATATTTTCCTACTTTATCTAGACTTTATGGTATCTAGACTATAAGTCTAGCTTTGTAAAATATCTTTCCCATTGCATCTATTTCAAAGGATTCTTAATTTTGGATAAAGGGTACTCATTTTAAACCATAATATTGTTGATGGAATTCTATGCACACATGCTACATCCCATCATTTTTGGAAACTAGCACTACAAGATATCCACATGGTGATGTACTTGTTTTGATAGATTCTTTCTCTAAAATGCTTAAACCTACTTCTTAATCTTCTTACTCTAAAATATTTAATTTCTAAATAAATCCATATTGGGTAATGGTGCATACGGTATTAGATTGATTATTTTGCATATAGTCCCTTTAGTTCTAGTTTTTTTCTCAAAACACAATATTTATTCACTTGTTTACTTTGGTTAGAATTCCATGCTTTGTTATAGTTTTCTACTTCTTTTACCATTCCATCCTTGAACCTCACTACTAGTAGTACAATTCTTTTGTTGGTATTAATTAGTCCATTGTCTTGAATTATAGAAAACAATAAAATTTTCTCCTTTCCTTTATACGCATTGATCAACAAGGGAGTCCCATATTTTACCAATTTGTATATACTAACTCTTATCATAAATAGAGTACCACTATCCCATAATAAAGATCTCCTAAAAAAAACCTCACATATATCTAGTGGCTCTACATCACACTCAATTGTAATTACAAACGTAGACAAAATTATAAATTTGAATATGCATTATTAAATATCTTATATATTTGAATATTTATGCAAACAACCTATGGTGTATGAGGTTAAATTACTATTAATTTGCAATCCCAAATTGTGAAATAGTGCATCTAAAAAATCAAAATCATGATTTGAATTTTGGAAAAAAATCACTGCCATTAATGTCTTATTTATTTATATTTTGACATAAAGTAAATTTCCCATCCAATATTTATCTTTTGTCTCTTCCTTAGCTTGTCTTATTGAAGTGTAAACCTTGAGTATGCCACTAGTGCTAATTTATCATCTACCTTACTTGTCATTTCTATGTCTAAAGGTTAGCCACATTTCCTTCTAGTAAAGTATATGTAGAGATCATATACTTCTTCTTTGTCTTGTTTTAGGGTATTAAATCTAGACATAGCTTCTAACATTGCTTTTTAGTGTACCATATCCTATGACAATGCTCAAATTAACACTTATAATGAGTTCCATATTATTTCATTATATTGTAAGATCTGTTAATCGATTGGTTATTTGACTAGTTATTTATTATCTATTGTTGAGTACTACTTAAACCAATTTTTTTCTTTCATTTAAATTCAATGTAAAAAGGCTTCTTGGTAGCCTTATATATTAATTTTACCTTAAAAAAGAACCAACTCTTCTTGAATGTAGTTATGCATCCTACCTATCTACTTTTTTAGCAAAATAGAATCCTCCAAATGGATGTATAATAAAGTGGTTTATTTTTTAAATTCTATAACATATTTTAAATTTTTTGTTCATGGCATTGTTGAGTATTACCACTTTATCTATTATTCATCCTTATATTCAATTGCATAAAATTACTTCTGCAAGAGGGTCTTGAACCAATATCAATTATGCACTAATAATTCATTATATTTATATAATATTTTGGTGTAGCTCTCCCTCCATGCCAATACATGGTTTGTCATATTCAATTGGGAAAAATAAATATTTTGAGCATCATTAAATACATGGAAACCAAATGAAATTTCCAACTATATCAACCAATTATTGAGCTTTTCTACATTTACTTTTTTTTGTTGAGTAATACTTCTTATACACATCCACCATGGGGATTGAACTCAGGTCACATCACCGATAATGCAAGTGGCATCCTTGCTTTTCTACATTTATTTAACCATCATAAGCTGGAATTTCAAGTTCAATTTTCACTTTAAGTGGGGTTATGTAGGTACATGATACCACCATTTTTGATAAACATTAGACCTTATCTCTCTAGGAGATTCTAGAAAAATAAGTATTTTCTCCTTTGCTCCTTGCTACATCATATTTACCATCAACCATGTGAATATATGCTATAGAATCTTTATGCTACTTTATAAATAAGAAATTTTGGCATCATATTTGTTATTATATATCATTATGAGACTCATTTGTTATTGTCTTTTTTTCTCTACTAAATTGTGTAGTAATGAGTTCTCATTAGATTTATATTCACTCTTCGTATACACCATGCATGTCTACTACTCGAGGACTTGAGGCTCTAGTATAACTAATTTTTTTCCTTTACTAGAATCCTAGCTTCTTATAACCTTGTACTTAGATTGATCTTTTCTAGCCCTTATTATCTATAGAAGACAAGGGGATTTTTTTCATATAAAAGGTCAAAGAAAATAAATAGATTATGTTTGTACAAAATAGATAAGAAAAGCATAAAATATAGAAGATGTTTTTTGGATTCATAAAATTTTATCTTACATGAGAAAATAAAGTTGAAACATTATTTGATTACTTGTTGAATTTTATTCATTTCAATATTTATAGTTGGTGTAATGAATTATACTTCATATATTTTCGAAATTTTGGTACTTAAAAACATTGTTTTGTTCTTCCTTTGATTAGTTCTTAGTTTTCAATATAAAATTAGTTTTTGTATTGTCTCTTTTAACATATATAATTCTAATACATGTGTGTTGTAAGTATGGGTTTCAAGTCAATTGTGTCATTTTACACGAATAGATCAAACAATCAATATTAATAAGGCAATACATTCTTATTTAGTTGAACAAATCTATTTTTAATGAATTATCTATAATATTTTTAAGTATTTTAAATGCATGACATCGAATGAGAACATATGTGCAACATAATAATAATCATAACATTATATTTTCTTAGCATAGTCTTGATATAAATGCCTTTACACCTACTTAAGGGTCCTTCAAAATATTTCTATGAACTTGATTAATGGACTTTTTCATCCCCCTTCACCAATTTTTCGTATCCATAAACATTACTAAAGGATACATCAATCAAAATTTGGAGAAGGAATCCCAAGAAAGTTTCAAATGGTGATTGATTTATTGAGTTATAAATATCTTGATTTTAACAATGATGCTAGCATAGGTTTCATCCAAAGTCTTCAAATTCTAGCAACTTTATCATATAATCATGCAAACAAATATTTGATTTACAAATTCTATTTTTCCATATATATGTTAATGAAAGGTACTACTATAACTTAGTTTTGTGTTCATCAAAAGCGATAAATCCAAAACTTGCTTAAAATATTTTCTTGGTCTTATATAGTTAGCATAATAGTCCAAAATATACCCAAATATTTTTTAAAAATAATTTACCTAATTTATGATCTATGATTATCTTTGTATAAGGATTAACATTGCCAATCTACTGGATCTATCTACCACCATAAATAAGTAGTTATGACCTTGTTTGATTTTATTTAATTCTTCTTGAAAATCCATTGATATAATTTCTCATGGATGAGAATACATTATAAGTGGGGTTTAAAGTCCCACTTTTCTATAGGAATGCTTAAAGTTGTTGTACAATGCACATCTTGACAAACTTCAACATGTCTATCTATATTTTGGGCTAGTACATAAACCTACATAAATCAAAGATTGTTTTACCCCAAAACTATCCATTCACTTTGGAAGTATGATATTCTCACATCAACTATTATCATCCTTGAGGCATGAAAACCTTATTATATCTATAGAGCAATATTTCAATTTGAAATCTAGCATGGATACCGTTTCATCAACATGATCCACGTAATGCATGCAATGCAATGTCAAAGGTACTAAAATATTTATCAACTATATAATGTTGTTTGAATTATTTACATGGTAATAATTAGTAACAAAATATACAACTTATGATTTATCCCCTTCTTTTGTTTTATAACCAAATTGAATTAGTAGAGGAATGGTATCTATTTAAAATAATTACTTTGTTGTAGCTTCAATTTTATTTGTAATAATTGCATTGATTTTTAGTCAATATGAATTATAGTCTCTTATCCTAGTAGGTAATGCCTATAATGCTTCATATCTTGGACCATTGCATAGAAATATTTATCTTAAATAGGATAATTAGGCATTGTGCAAAGTGGTAGCTATTGGTTTACCACACTACATTAGTATGGCCCCTAATGCATAACAAGAAGCATTAGCCTTAATTTAAAAGGAATTTGTAATTTTTGGTAGCACCAATATAGGTACCTCACCAATATTATTTTCTAAAGTATTAAATACAAGTTGTTTTTTTCTTATTGGGATCTTCTTCCTCCCCTAGATAATAAATGTAAGGATGCAATAATTTTCAAGAATAAATTTTCTCAAATATTAGGTAGATCCCACAAAGATTTGTGCCTTTATCAAATCAATTGGCATGGACTATTCCAATATGAATTTTTTCTATTATGGGATCAATATTCAACTAATTACCTTCAAGTATGCCCAAATAAGTTAGTGACTAATTTCCAAATTCAAAATTTTCAAAGATGAGATGCAACTTATAACTTTACAATGCATGAAAACTTGCTCTAAATATTGGATGTATTCATCCTCAATTTTATTAAAAGTTGATATATCATCAAGATATACTATAATGGAATAATATAATATAATACCTAGTACCTCATTCATCTAGCACATGAAATTCACAAGCATAATACACAATCCAATAAACATAACTAGAAATTCGTAAATTCCTTCCTCCATATTGAACGGTGTTTTCCAAAAATATTTATCCTTTATATAAACTTCATGATATCTAAAATTTAAGTCTAGTTTTTTTAATATATTGTTCCTATAATTGATCTAAGACATCATTAATTTGGATAAAGATATTGTTTTTCATTCATGATACTATTGAATGTATAAAATTCTATAGACATGCACCATGCCCCTTCTTTCTTGGAAACTAGTACCTGAAGAACATAGGCTCATACTGAGAGGGGAGGTGAACAGTATAAGATCAACTTTTACTTTTCTTTATAAAACAATATTATCCAATATTATCAATGGCAATATCAATAGTAGTAATCAAAGCAATGCATAAATCATCACACACAAGAGAGACACAAATTTAACATGGTTCACCCAATGTGGGCTACTCCACAGAGAAAATATTTCTTCTAAATTTTCTCAACAAATCTCTTGGAAATAAATTCTCTATTACAATGTTTATGGACCTCTGTCCAAAGGAGACACCAATCCCCTATGCTTTAATTTGTAGATCTCTATCCATAAGAGAACTCTTTCCCCTTGCTCTGGTTCATGGAACTTGATCCAGGAGAACTCTATCTCCTAAAATGGTTCATGGATCTCTCTCCACAAAATAACTCTATCTTCCTAGCTGGTTCACGGATCACACTCCACATAAGAACTATTTTCCCTTACTCTGGTTCATGGATCTCTCTATAAAGGAGATCTCTATCCCCTCTGCTCTGGTTGGTGATCTTCTAGAAGACTTCTACTCCCACTGCTCTATCTTGTGGATCTCTCTCCACTGGAGATCTCTGTCCCCACTAATCTAGCTGATGGATCTCTATCCACTGAAGACTTTTGTCCTCTATGCTTTGTCACATCCAAAGTCCGAAGAACACAAGCTTATACTGAGAGGGGGGTGAACAGTATAAGACCACTTTTTACTTTTCTTTCCAAATCAATATTAAGCAATGTGTAGATAGCAATATCAATAGCAGTAATCAAAGCAATGCACAAATCACCACACACAATAGAGACACCACAATTTACGTGGTTCACCCAATGTGGGCTACTCCACGGAGAAAATATTTCACTAAAATTTTCTCAATCAATCTCTTGGGAATCCTTCCCAATTACAATGTTTATGGACCTCTATCCAAAGGAGACACCAATCCCCTAAATCAAGTTCATGGATCTCTATCCATAGGAGAACTCCTTCTCCTCTACTCTAGTTGGTGATCCTCTAGAAGACTACTGCCTCCACTACATTGGCTTGTGGATCTCTCTCCACTGAAGACTCTTGTCCCCACTCAGAAGACCTATCCTCACTACCCTGGCTGATGGATCTCTATCCACTGGAGACTACTGTCCTCTCTACTCTATCACCTCCAAAGCTCTATCTCAAATCTATACTAAACATAGTCCTTTAGTCTAGCACAAATATGCTCAACAAGTCCACACAGAACTTGCTCAAATCTACTCAACAAGTCCACACAGAACTTGCTCAAATCTCTCAACAAGTCCACATAGAACTTGCTCAAATCTGCTCAACAAGTCCACATAGAACTTGCTCAAATATTATCAACAAGTCCACACAGAACTTGCTCAAATATGCTCAATAAGTCCACACAAAACTTGCTCAAATATGCTCAACAAGTCCACACAGAACTTGCTCAAATATACTCAACAAGCTCACTCAAAACTTGTTCAATATACTCAATAAGTCCACACAACCTGCTCAAATCTACTCAACAAGCTCACTCAGAACTTTTCAAATATACTCAATAGGTCCACTCAACTCTCAAATCTGCTCAACAAGTCCACACATAACTTGTCCAAATCTGCTCAATAAGTTCACTCAGAACTTAACCAATATCATAGAAACATAAAGAGAATTGTTAGAGACTCAATATTTTCTATACTCAATGCTCAATCACTTTCTCAACTCAAATCAGAATATAGAATAGTTTGTTTTATGGAACTTGAACAATCACTTCACACATCCACTTGACTAGGCTCAACCAACTCTACTCAACCAATTACTCAAGAAACAACCCTTGCTCACAAACCCTAGTCCAAGCATGTAAACACCAACTCAAAATATTTCCAACAATGCTCAACAACAAATCTCACATAACAATGATACTCATGTTCTTCTTGCAAACCCTAGGTCAAGTTCATGCAACCAAATGGCTTCAAACAACAATGCTTATACATCAATCTTCACATAACAATGATACTCATGTTATTTTGCACAATACTAACTCAAGTTCTTCACACAATCAATGGCTTCAACAATAATGCTTATAAAACAATCTTCACATAACAATGATACTCATGTTCTTTTGCACAACCCTAACTCAAGTTCTTCATACAACCAATGGCTTCAACAACAATGCTTATAAAACAAGGTTTTAATCACAACACTTAATTCTAGAAAACCTTGAAGCATTAACTCAAACACTCTCAAAAAGGAAACCCTAATCAAGTCCTTTTCACTCCAAACTTATTTTCAGAAAACCAACCAATCAACTTAACCATGGAAGAATTTGCCCATACCTTTTTGCTTGGAGATAGAAAAATAGATCTCAAAACCTGTTCCAATCACACTCAATTTTTCTTTGACAACTTCAATGGTTAGGTGGCAAAATCTTCACTTTAAATCCCTTGTAAATGCTTGCTCAAAGATTATTTTTCATACAAAGATACCAAGTCATATATACACCTTATAAACTCCACAATCTCAAAAATAAATTTAACACCCACAAATAGGTCTTTAGAAAACACCTTAAAGATCCTTAATGCAAACTAATTTTTACCTTATTACTCCAATTAAAAATAATATCTTCCCTTTTTATAAATCACAATTCAACACATAGCAATTTACTATCACTCCTTATTTCTCCTAACCACTAATCTCATTGCCTAATTAAAAAACCTTTTAACACCCCTTATAACTCCTAATAAAGGTTTTAATTTAAACTTTAGGCAATTAAAAATATTAACAAAAATTACCTTTGCCTCTCCACGGGTTTTGAACCCTTAACCTCTGCCTCCATGAATGCCCTAGCCATGGGCTCCACAACCATGTGCGCTCAATGCACGTTGAGAACCAAAAGGCTCTACGTGCACTTTATTCCTTCCCTGGCGCCTTAATCAAAAAATGTGAAGCACGAAACCTTTCCCCTTTGCGCACGTACTCAATGGGATTCGAACGCGGGTCCATCTCCCCACATAGCAAAAACATGCGCTACCAATGGACCACCGTGTCCACCTTTGTCTTGGGCACCAACCTTACTCGCTATAATCCTTGCACATAAGACGAAAAAGTCGTTCGTCTTCTTCCTCACTCTTGCCTTCGAATTCGCACATGCAAATTTTCCTTGGTCGCATTAATTAAATCGATGAGGGATAATTTGCAAAGGTCTTTTGGCCTCCCTTTTATACACGAAGCTGCCATTGTCTTCAAACGTCGGTGCTCCAAATTTTTCGATGACGTCGGTGCATTTAACCTTTGTAATTTATAAATGATTTAAATTCCAAGGAATTTAAATTTTATAAATTATAATTATAACCTTTGGCTTCATTAAGGCCTTCTCTTATTGCACAACTTGGTATTGATGATATTTATTTATAAAATTTAAATTCCTTTTGAATTTAAATATTTTATAAAATAAATATTAGACCTCCTTTGAACTTTGCAATAGGCCTCCTTGGGTATTTATGAAAACCCTTTTTAACTTATGCTCTCATATAATATTAAAATATTATGGAGCCCTTTTGCCTTTAACTTCTGCATTGTTGAAGCTTCTTCCTGGATATTAGTGACACCTTTGATGACTTTATTTCTTGCTGAATTCCTTGACATTAATGATGACTTCATTTGGTGACATCAATGACAACATTTGACTTAGGGACTCAAAATGTCCAACAATCTCCCCCTTTGTCATTGATGGCAACCCAAATTCTTTTTACCGAAAACTTGACCTTTCTTTTATTCTGCTCCCCGGGACATTGCTCCCCCTGGCTCAATGCTCTCTCAATTATCAAGTCTCTCCCCTTACTCAAATCTCTCCCCCTTTGACATCAATGGCAAAGGGTCACCTTTGGGGCTCGGGGCTAAGGATGAGCCTCTTAGCTTAGCCCCTCCCCCACCTTCTATTGAGGTGGTTAATTTTGGGGTGGGAGTATTTCTACTCCCAGAAGGCATTGTTCTTTACCTTTATCCTCTTCTCTTCTTTTCTGAGTTTTCTGATTCCTCTGACTGTTTCTATCCATGTCCATGTTCCTGTCCATGTCAACATTCCTATTCTTGTTCCTATTCTTGTTCCTATTCATATCCATGTTCCTGTTCCTGTTCTTGTTCCTATTCACATTCATGTTCCTGTTCCTATTCCTGTTCCTGTTCACATTCATATTCATGTTCTTGTTCCTATTCTTGTTCATATCCATGTTCCTGTTCCTATTCATACCTATTTTTGGAATATCTGCTCTACACCACTTTGTTGTGTGACCATCATTATTGCACTTATAACACTTAATGTTATTATTCCTTGGAGGTGCAAATGTCTTAGGATTTCTTCTAGTGAAGCCATATCCTCTTCTGTCATGAACCCTGCAATTCATTGCCTTGTGACCAAACTGATTACATGAGTAGCAATACCCATGAAAAAGTTATTTGTTCCCATATTCCTATCTTTCATGTGTCCTGCATTGTGAAGCCATGTGCCCAAACCTATGACATGAGAAGCATCTTCCATTGAAGTTTCCTTGTCTTGACCTCATTGGTCTCCTATTTTGATTGTTGTTCCATATGTATCTTCTTTGTGCATTGTTCCTATTTTTGTTGAACTCTCTATTGTCCAACTCATCCTCAGATGTCTCACTATATTTTACACTATCTTCTTCTGAAGTATCTTCATCTGAAGTTTCTTCTCCTCCAAAACTTGAAGTTGACTCTCCTTCCCATTTCTTTTGAACCTGTTCAAATCCAAGACCTATTTTGCTTGATGTAGGCTTTTTGTATCTTGATGAACTTATCCAAGTTCTTTGAGCTATTTTTGAACCCTTTCATCTTGACCTTGGAGTCTTCTAAATATTCTCTTAGTAGTGCCACTTCTTGTGCTAACTTCTCACATTCCAAGATCTTTGCTTCTAACTTATCTTTGAACCTCTTTGCCTTAGCCTTTGATTTTTCTAAATCCTCTATGAGCAATCTTCTCTCTTCATCACATTCTTGAAACTGAATTTCAAGTTTAGAGTGTTGCTTCCTTACCTTCTTTACTGTGTCAAGGGCATAGATAAGTTCTCCCTTGAGATCATAACCATTCTTTTCTGAATATTCCTCTATTTGTTTACCTTTGTCCGCATCTTTATTTTCTATTGGCTTGTCTTCTATGGGATCACCTTTTTCTTCTTCTAAAGCCATTAGAAGATTTTCATCTGGTCCTTCAAGTGCATTCTCATATTCATCATCACTGAAACTATAACCATCCCTTGTACAATCATCTTCAAGATGTCCAAAGTTACCACATCTAAAACACTTGAGAATAATTGGAGTCCTTTTCTTAACTGGTTCTTTTTCTTCAATCATAAATAGGACTTCATCTCTATCATTGTCTGAAAAACTAGCATCACTATCACTTGAATACTTACTTGCATTATCCGCATAGTAGCTTCTCTTTTGCCTTTGAAAGAACTTCTTTCCTTGTTTGCTTTGTCCATCCTTGCTTTTCTTCTAGTGCCTATATATTTCTGATTCCTTGTACCTGTGATCCTATTTTTCTTCACCATTGTTGTTCTTGGGTTCTTGACAATCTGTTGCAAAATGTCCATACTTTCCACAATTGAAACACTTAATAGATATTTTATCTCTAGATCTTCTATAGTCCTTATCTCTTCTACCATAGTTAGCTTCTTCATCACTAGATGACTCATTGCTTGATTCTGACTTCTTACCCTTTGTCTTATTGGTTGCTTTGAATGTTGCTTCCTTCTGGGACATAGGATATTTTGTTCTTATCTCAAATATTGTGAGCATACCAAGCAACTTATCTCTTGTCAAAGTATCACCATCTATTGATACTTCTATAGTAGAAACCTATTCACTGAATCTATTTGGAAGAGATCTTAAGACTTTATCACAAACATCAGATTCATCAATCTTCATACCAAGTCCTCGCATATTATTAACAACCTCATCAATTCGAATTAGGTAAGCACTAATATTTTCCTCTTCGTTCATTCTTAATTCTTCAAGTTGTCTTTTGAGGTTTCGACTCTTTGCTTTCTTGACACTTTTATCTCCTTCATATATATTTTGCAATTTATCCCACATCTCTTTTGTAGTTTGACAATGCATAACTTTCATAGACTCTGTTCTACGCAAACCTCTCACAAGTGCATTCATTGCTTTTGAATTATAGTGTTGTAGAAGCTTACCTTCCTTATCTGTAGGAGGATTGATTAAGGGATCATATCCAAATTCCACTGAATCCCAAATTTCATTGCCAAGTGCCATCAAGTAGATCTTCATCATCATACTCCAATACATATAGTCACTTCCATCAAAAACTGGTGCTGAATTATTTGAGGACACCTCCTTAGGATCCATTGTGTTCTTGTTAGCCTTTCCTTCAAGTTGTTAAACTCTTCTGAAGGAACCCGCTCTGATACCAATTGAAGAACACAAGCTTATACTGAGAGGGGGGTGAACAATATAAGACCACTTTTTACTTTTCTTTCCAAATCAATATTAAGCAATGTGTAGATAGCAATATCAATAGCAGTAATCAAAGCAATGCATAAATCACCACACACAATAGAGACACCACAATTTATATGGTTCACCCAATGTGGGCTACTCCATGGAGAAAATATTTCACTAAAATTTTCTCAATCAATCTCTTGGGAATCCTTCCCAATTACAATGTTTATGGACCTCTATCCAAAGGAGACACCAATCCCCTAAATCAAGTTCATGGATCTCTATCCATAGGAGAACTCCTTCTCCTCTGCTCTAGCTAGTGATCTTCTAGAAGACTACTACCTCCACTACACTGGCTTGTGGATCTCTCTCCACTGAAGACTCTTATCCCCACTCAGAAGACCTATCCTCACTACCCTGGCTGATGGATCTCTATCCACTGGAGACTACTATCCTCTCTACTCTGTCACCTCCAAAGCTCTATCTCAAATCTATACTAAACATAGTCTAGTCGATCTAGCACAAATATGCTCAACAAGTCCACATAGAACTTGCTCAAATCTGCTCAACAAGTCCACATAGAACTTGCTCAAATCTGCTCAACAAGTCCACATAGAACTTGCTCAAATCTGCTCAACAAGTCCACACAGAACTTGCTCAAATCTGCTCAACAAGTCCACTAGAAACTTGCTCAAATATTCTCAACAAGTCCACACAGAACTTGCTCAAATCTACTCAATAAGTCCACACAGAACTTTCTCAAATCTACTCAACAAGTCCACATAGAACTTTTCAAATATTCTCAATAAGTCCACTCAGAACTTGCTCAAATCTACTCAACAAGCTCACTCAGAACTTATCCAATCTGCTCAATAAGTCCACTAACCTAATCTAACAAGTCCACACATAACTTGTCCAATATGCTCAATAAGCTCACTCAGAACTTAACCAATCTCATAGAAACATAAAGAGAATTGTTAGAGACTCAATATGTTCTACACTCAATGCTCAATCACTTTCTCAACTCAAATCAGAATATAGAATAGTTTGTTTTATGGAACTTGAACAATCACTTCACACATCCACTTGACTAGGCTCAACCAATTCTACTCAACCAATTACTCAAGAAACAACCCTTTCTCACAAACCCTAGTCCAAGCATATAAACACCAACTCAAAATATTTCCAACAATGCTCAACAACAAATCTCACATAACAATGATACTCATGTTCTTTTCAAACCCTAGTTCAAGTTCTTTGCACAACCAATGTCTTCAACAACAATGCTTATACATCAATCTTCACATAACAATGATACTCATGTTATTTTGCACAATCCTAACTCAAGTTCTTCACACAACCAATGGCTTCAACAACAATGCTTATAAAACAATCTTCACATAACAATGATACTCATGTTCTTTTCACAACCCTAACTCAAGTTCTTCACATAACCAATGGCTTCAACAACAATGCTTATAAAACAAGGTTTTAATCACAACACTTAATTCCAGAAAACCTTGAAGCATTAACTCAAACACTCTCAAAAAGGAAACCCTAATCAAGTCCTTTTCACTCCAAACTTATTTTCAGAAAACCAACCAATCAACTTAACCATGGAAGAATTTTCCCATACCTTTTTTCTTGGAGATAGAAAAATAGATCTCAAAACCTGTTCCAATCACACTCAATTTTTCTTTGACAACTTCAATGGTTAGGTGGCAAAATCTTCACTTTAAATCCCTTGTAAATGCTTGCTCAAAGATTATTTTTCATACAAAGATACCAAGTCATATATACACCTTATAAACTCCACAATCTCAAAAATAAATCTAACACCCACAAATAGGTCTTTAGAAAACACCTTAAAGATCCTTAATGCAAACTAATTTTTTACCTTATTACTCCAATTAAAAATAATATCTTCCCTTTTTATAAATCACAATTCAACACATAGCAATTTACTATCACTCCTTATTTCTCCTAACCACTAATCTCATTGCCTAATTAAAAACCTTTTAACACCCCTTATAACTCCTAATAAAGGTTTTAATTTAAACTTTAGGCAATTAAAAATATTAACAAAAATTACCTTTGCCTCTCCATGGGTTTCGAACCCTTAACCTCTGCCTCTGTGAACGCCCTAGCCACGGGCTCCACAACCATGTGCGCTCAATGCACGTTGAGAACCAAAAGGCTCTACGCGCACTTTATTCCTTCCTTGGCACCTTAATCAAAAAATGTGAAGCACAAAACCTTTCCCCTTTGCGCACGTACTCAACGGGATTCGAACGCGGGTCCGTCTCCCCACAACTGCCTTAGAAAAAACATGTGCTACCAATGGACCACCGTGTCCACCTTTGTCTTGGGCACCAACCTTACTCGCTATAATCCTTGCACATAAGACGAAAAAGTCGTTCGTCTTCTTCCTCACTCTTGCCTTCGAATTCGCACATGCAAATTTTCCTTGGTCGCATTAATTAAAATCGATGAGGGATAATTTACAAAGTCTTTTGGCCTCATCCTTTTATACACGAAGGTGCCATTGTCTTCAAACCTTGGTGCTCCAAATACTTCGATGACGTCGATGCATTTAACCTTTGTAATTTATAAATGATTTAAATTCTATGGAATTTAAATTTTATAAATTATAATTATAACCTTTGGCTTTTAAGTTCTTCTCTTATTGCACAACTTTGTATTGATGATATTTATTTATAAAATTTAAATTCCTTTTGAATTTAAATATTTTATAAAATAAATATTAGACCTCCCTTTAACTTTGCAATAGGCCTCCTTGGGTATTTATGAAAACCCTTTTTAACTTATGCTCTCATATAATATTAAAATATTATGGAGCCCTTTTGCCTTTAACTTCTGCATTGTTGAAGCTTCTTCCTGGATATTAGTGACACCTTTGATGACTTTATTTCTTGCCGAATTCCTTGATATTAATGATGACTTCATTTGGTGACATCAATGACAACTTTGACTTAGGGACTCAAAATGTCCAACAATATCCCACTTTGTCATTGATGGAAACCCCAAATTATTTTTACCAAAAACTTGACCTTTCTTTTATTCTGCTCCCCTAGGACATTGTTCTTCCTAGCTCAATGCTCTCTCAAATATCAAATCTCTCCACCTTGCTCAAATATCTCCCCCTTTGACATCAATGGCAAAGGGTCACCTTTGGGGCTTGGTGCTAAGAATGAGCCTCTTAGCTTAGCCCCTCCCCCACATTCTATTGAGGTGGTTAATTCTGGGGTGGAAGTATTTCTACTCCCAGAAAGCACTATTCTTTACCTTTATCCTCTTCTCTTCTTTTCTGAGTTTTTTGATTCCTCTGATTGTTTCTATCCATGTCCATGTTCCTGTCCATGTCAACATTCCTATTCCTGTTCCTATTCCTGTTCCTGTTCCTATTCATGTTCCTATTCCTGTTCTTGTTCATATCCATGTTCCTATTCATGTTCCTACTCCTGTTGACATTCATGTTCATGTTTCTGTTCCTAATCCTATTCACATTCATATTCATGTTCCTGTTCCTGTTCTTGTTCATATCCATGTTCCTATTCCAGCTCATACATGTTTCTGGAATTTCTGCTCTACACCATTTTGCTATGTGACCATAATTATTGCACTTATAACACTTGATGTTATTATTCCTTAGAGGTGCAAATGCCTTAGTATTTCTCCTAGTGAAGACATATCCTATTTTGTCATGAACCCTGCAATTCATTGCCTTGTGACCAAACTCATTACATGAGTAGCAATACCCATGAAAAAGTTGTTTGTTCCTGTTGTGGCTGATCCACAACACACCCCAAAATTGGGGACCCACCTTTTTTGCATGCTTTCAAAGAAGACCGCAGTGGCCCAGATGCTAAAAAAATCAAGGAAAGAAGCAAAATATCACAAAAGAGAAGAAGTGTCGCGATATCGCGACATGTTGCTCCATCACGGCTAGAAATGAAAAGTTGTCGCGATATCGCGACGTGTTGCTCTGTCGCGGCTAAGAAAAAGAAAGTGTCGCGATATCGCGACGCGTTGCTGCTCAGAAAAAGAAAGTTGTCGCGATATCGCGATAGGTCACGTTTTCGCGGCTCAGACAAGCGAAGTGCAGTGGAACGGAAAAGTGTCACGATTTCATGACATGTCGCATTTTCACGGCCAAGAGTAACAAAATGCAGCAAAATGGAAAATTGTCACGATTTCGTGACATGTCGCGTTTTCATGGTTAAGAGCAGCAGAATGCATCATGAAGAGAAAATGTCGTGATATCGTGACGTGTTGTGAAATCGTGGTTCATAGAGGAGAGAGAAAGACAAAATGAAAAATGTCGCGATATCGCGACTTGTCATGAAATCGCGGTCGAAGGCAGCAAGAGAAGAGTCAATGTAGAAGTTGTCGCGATATCGTGACATGTCACCATTTCGTGACCTGAAGACGAGATGAAGGGCAAAAAGAAAAATGTCATGATATCACGACATGTCGGAGTTTATGGAAGAAAAAGTGAGAGAAAGAAAATTCTAAAAAAAGAAGAAATGAAATGAAAGTGTCACGAAATTGTGACATGTTGCACTTTTGGGAAAGGGAAAAGAAAGAAAAAATATCACGATTTCTACGATAAAAAAAAACATCACGATTTCTGAAAGAAAAGAAAAGCATCACGATTTCATGACAAAAGCAAAAAAAAATTATTTATGAAAAAAGAGAAAAAGTGTCACGATTTCATGACGAAGCGAGAGATACCGAAGAGAAAAGCGTCACGATTTCATGACAGAAAGCAGCCAAAGTGGTACGGAATGAAAAGTGTCATGATTTCATGATAGAAAGCAGCGAGATGATGCCAAAAGAGAAAAGCGTCACGATTTCATGACAGAAAGCAGGCAAAGTGGTACGGAATGAAAAAGTGTCACGATTTTGTGACATGTCGCGTTTTCGTGGCTAAGTGCAACAAAACACAGCGAAGGAGAAAAACGTCATGATTTCATGACAGGTTGCATCCACGCGGCCCTAAGGAGAAAAACGTCATGATATCATGACATGTCTCATTTTCATGATGCTTGAAGATGAATAAATAAAAATGTCACGATTTCATGACATGTCTCATTTTCACGATGCATGAAGGTGGACAAGGTTGTTGACAGAAAAATGTCACGATATCGTGACATGTCTCATTTTCATGATATAGGTAGAGGAGCAAAGCTGCATACTATTTTTGTCATGATTCATAGTGGGCCATTATAGAGCATGCAAGGAAGCGCTGAACACGTGGCATAAAGGTGTAAGGGTTATAGAACGGTTACAGTTAGCAAGAAGATCAAACGTTTCGACGCTCGAACAAAAGCCAGAAATAATGCAAAGAGGCGGGAAGATGAAACGAAGAGACCTGGGAGATGAAGCGAAGCGTCACAAGGCGAAACAGAGAGCATTGCCAGAAAGTTTAAAAGTAGAAGCACAGATTGGTACGAGGGTCGAAAACCACTACAAGCAGTGTTGCAGAGCTAAGGGTGATAAGCCATTCTAGGCCTATTTTTGGAGCGTTTTCCTCCACTTGTTCTGGTTTTGACAATACTAGAAACATTTTGTCATTGTAAACTGATACATTCTTTTTAATACAGAATTATAGAGAGTTGCATCTCATTGGCAAGAAAGGAGGAGTTATTTTCTGCATGCAAGATTGAATGTTTATCTTTCCCCTTTTAGATTTTTAGGTTTATAGATGAAGTTTAATGCAAGTTCTCTTGGTTGCTTCATGCGAATGCCTAAATCTAAAAACCATAGTTAAAACCCCAGAAACCAGCACCTAGCTTATCGGGATTATGCAAGTTTGCAGGTTCAATAGGTTAGGTTGTATGCAGAAAACCTCATTATCTTCGGTTTTGTCGAATAGGATTGCAGCCCTTGAGTGTATTTTAGTTTCATTTTCCTTTACATTTTATTTTTATCTTCTCTGCACTTTTATTTCCAGAAAGTTTAACTTTTATTTTAATTTACAGTCATTAAAATAAACACTTGAAAATTCACCAAAATTGAATCCATTGCAATTTCAGAGTAAAATAAACCATAGTGCCCCTTGTTAACAGTTACTTGCAATCACTAAGGTATTCCGAACATTCAAATTGAATATTATTATTTATGCAAAATGCTAACATAGCGGAGACCTTGGAGAAGTTACTTGTTTAATTTCTTTGCAAGAGGGGATTTTGAAATTCAAATCCTATTGGAGAGTGTGTTTTCACAATTGGGTGAAAATACCACTCAACAGATTGGCGCTAGAAGGAGGGCCGAATTGGTTTACTTTATTTTGATTTTCATACAGAAGTAATGTGTTTTTGATTTGATTTTGAAATTATTTCTTAAATCTCATTAACGGCTAAATCGCATCATTTTTTTGTGTTGTAGGTTTTTTTGGAGATATCGAGAGTTTCGTCAGTCAGGCTGGACCCACCGCGCCGTATCGTGACTAGGTCCCAAACAACTGGGGAAACCATATTCCATGACCTTACACTCACTTGTACTCCCAAGAAATAAAACCAAGCAAAGTTGTAAACCTACCAGATCCACAAAAGATCTTTTTGCTTCAGGAACATCGAGCGGACCTACACCGGTGGTATCAATTGCCACTAGCGTACCTATCATCAGTACCATTTCCACCACTCTTGTAGGGTTGTCCTCATCAATTCTGAGTCAAATGGCCCAACCTCCAGCAGCTCCTTGGTATGGAGCTAATAATATCCCTTTGAATATTGTAGGGGATATCCATGAAATCCCTAAGAACATAGAAATATTCTTGCCCAAATATAAACCAGATGGCCCAAGAACTGCAGAGGAGCATATCCAAGCCTATAGGGATGTTTTGATAAGGTTGCAAGTCCAACATGAGGATGTGGCTTGCAGAATTTTTCCCATGAGCCTAGACCCAGTGGCCTATGAATGGTATATTTGCTTGCCTACTGGTTCGATCACTTCATGGACACAAATGGAGAATGCCTTTGTCAATCAGTTTAGGTCACCTTTGGATCCCGCAACCATCTACAATCAATTTATTACATGCAAAAGGGGCCAGGGTGAGCCAATCAGAACCTTTAATCAGAGATTCCAAAAATGTTATAATAGAGCAGTTCGACATTTTGCCATAGACCCCGTAGTGGCTTTGCAAATATATTTTGGGGCATTGGATCCCATGACAGCAATGTTTGCAAGATGAAATCCTCAAGTCACCATGCTCGCCTTAGCTTACAACGAAGCTATGACCATCGAGCAACAAATGACACCACAGGGCTATGGGTTTCCCCAGATGCCTATGATGGGACAATATGCTCCATATGGTCAAGCTCCCATGGCAAATCAGATCATGGCACCGCAAATGCCAAACATGAATGCTTTCCCATATCAACAACCATATCCACCAGAACCTGCCTATGCACCCATTCCGATCCAACCGATCACATCCATTCCACCCGTTCTCGCATTTTTGCAAAATAGTCAATCGACTATGCAAGGAACCAGCCAGGTTAATTCTCAGGCTATAGTTCCTTTCCCAAATCCAACTCCGATCCAAAGTGTAAATCCATTTATGAACCAAATTCCTCAAAATCTGACTCAAATGTTAAATCCAGATCCCACGAATTATGCAAACCCAACGGGAACTAACAATAATGTAGCTCCACCGAAGGAGATTTATTCGGATGTTGAAGAGCTCAAGAAGATAGTTCATAAACTGAGTAATGACATGGTTCAAAAATAGAAGTATGAGTCCCATGCCCCTCACTCAAATCAAAATTTTAACAATAGAGGGAGACATTGGAACACAAAGCCAAACAATGGAGGAGTACATGCCCCTATTGCCAATCAACTAGATACTTCTACAGGACCCAGTCAATCCAGTTCCCTTTTGAATCTTTCAAATTTTGCATGGGAAAAGGGGTGCAGATTGCACAATACAAAAGAGCACAATGAGAGGAATTGTCCTGAAATCGCTAGATACACTCATTGTCTCCAAGCCCAAGTAGATGACCTAGAACTTGTGCCAAATGAGGGTCCACCCCAACATCAAGATGATAACATTATGGTGGTGGAAACTTTATACCGTCAAGAAGGTGAGAGTGAGGAAGAAGAAGATGAAATTTTGGAACAGGAGGTGCAAGCTTTTCGAGAGTTTAGAAAGGGGAATCACGGATATCATTTGAGAAGTAAATCTAAAGCCCCTAAAACATCATCAACACCACCAAATAACTCTATCCTTCCTCCGGATACTAAGGCGAGATAATAATCCTCCTCCTCCACTTAGAAGAGAAATGTCTAATGACACGCAGAAGACAGTCAAATTTGAAAAACCAAACTATGACATAGTGGAGGATCTAAAGAAGTCCAAATCAAGCCTTTCATTCTTAGACGCGGCCAGATTGCCTGGCCAAAAAGAAGCATTGATAAAGGCTCTAAACTCACCTAATCAAGTGTGGAAGGGAAAGGAAGTTGAGTCCCATTTGATTTTACGAAAGGAGAGACGGGATGTCCCGCCATTCTTATTGACTCTGAGAATTGCTGGTAAGAATTTGCATAATTGTTTGGTGGACACGGGTGCCACGAGCAATCTCATGCCTTCAGAGATATGTCAAATGCTAGGTCTATAGCCTGTTTCATCCAAATGCAAGGTTTTGCAATTGGACCGATCTGAGGTAAATGTGGTAGGGACCCTATATGATGTCAAAATTCAACTAAATTCTGAACCCAGGGTCCAACAAGTAGTCGACATTTTGGTTGTTAATATCCCAAGTAGATATGGAATGCTACTTGCAAGGGATTGGATGAAAACTTTGAATGGCTATTTTTCAACCGATTGCTCACATATGTGGCTACCCTGGAAAGGAATTGCGAATCAAATCAGAGTAGAAAATGAACCGAGGCTTAAGGAAATCATAACAGAATTTAATAAGCCAAATGAAGTTCAGTTTTCTGAGCCAGAGTTGGGGGTTTATGCATTTGATGTTGAAGAAGCTACCGAAGAGCCTAAAAGGGAAACATTTCATGGTAGCTCTCTTGAGGAAAATGATTTCATATGGTTGCTTAGGTTTGATGGATCCAAATCCAAACAAGGAGCAGGAGCCGGAGTCGAGCTCACTTGCCCAGGAAGTAAACCATTATTGGCTGCCTATAGATTGCAATTTCCTTGCATGAACAACATGGCAGAATATGAAGCACTGATCTTTGGTTTACAACTAGCGTTGAGCAAGCAGGTTAAATGCTTGAAAGTATTGGGAGATTCTAAACTGGTAGTCAAGCAGATTAAAGGACAATATACATGCCGCGATAAGAGATTGAGCCTTTATAGAACTAGGGTAATGGACCTCATTGAGGAATTCGATGCTTTCAATATAGCCCTTATTTCTAGAAAAGGAAATCGCATAGCAGATTCTCTTGCAGTCGCCGCAGGCATGTTAAATCCAGTTGATATAAAAAGGTGTAAAAAGTTCTCCATCGAATTAGTTCCTTGTCCATCGATACCTGATAATGTCAAGAATTTCCAAGTTTTTGAAAATGACAGACACATATTCAAATTTGTCACGAACTCGGGTATTTTTGAAAACCAGGTGATTGATGAGGAGCAAAGATGGCAAGAAGAAGCAGAAAACGAAAGTGAAACTGCATGTCAATCCAACAAAATACCTAAAGACATAGTTTCATTGGAGAAAATGTTCGATATGGGATACAAGGCCAGAAAAGAAAAAAAGGTTCCACTCCCCAAAGATGCATGTGATCTAATTAATCTAGGGAGTGCAGACAATCCACGGGAAGTGTACATCGCAAAGGCATGTACAGCTGAAGAAAGAGAAAATATAATACATGCACTAAAACACTACGTGGATTGCATTGCTTGGAATTATAACGAATTGAAAACATACAACCAAAACGTCATTACACATACCATCCCTCTAAAGCCGGACTCCAAGCCTTTCAGACAAAGACAGCGAGTTGTTAACCCGCTATTGGAGCCCTTAATAGAAAAGGAGGTCAAGAGATTATTGGAAGCAAAGATTATTTTTCCTGTTAGGCACTCAACCTGGGTTGCTAACCTCGTTCCAGTAAGAAAGAAGAGCGGAGAGATTAGGCTATGTATAGATTTTCGAAATCTTAACAAGGCCTCTCAAAAGGATAACTATCCATTGCCATCCATTGATGAAATTTTACAAACGATGAATGGATCTGAAATGATGTCTTTTCTTGATGGATATTCTGGATATAACCAAATTCTTATTCATCCCAATGACAGGATGAAAACAGCCTTCACAACCAAATGGGGGACATTTGCCTACAGAAGAATGTCGTTTGGACTGTTAAATGTTGGTGCAACATTTCAACGCGCCATGGACTATGCATTCAAAGGGCTTATAGGCAAGTGTATCATTGTGTATGTGGATGATATTCCAGTATTTTCAAAGAAAAGAGAAGACCATGTCAAGGATTTGAAAAAGGTTCTTCAAAGATGCAGAGAGCATGGAATTTCTTTAAATCCCAAAAAATGCATCTTTGGAGTAATAGAAGGAAGACTACTTGGTCACATCATTTCAAAAGAAGGTATATCCATTGACCCAGAAAGGATAGAAGCTATCCAAAAATTGCCTCTCCCGGGTAGTAAAAAGGAGTTGAGATCTTTCTTCGGGCAAATTAATTTTGTGAGGAAGTTTATTTCAAGCTTCGCTGAGATAGCCAAACCGTTGAACAAGATGCTCAAGAAGGATGTAGATGTCAGATGGAACGAGGAAAGTAGGGTGGCCTTTCAAAACATTAAGGATGCCATTTCCAGAGCCCCTGCCCTCATAAGTCCAAACTATGCTAAACCTTTCTATATTTATGCTTTCGCATCGGAACACTCTTTTGCGAGTGTCTTGACCCAGAAAGGTGAGGATAGCGCAGAAAATCCCATAGCATTTTTAAGTGCTCCTTTAAAAGATGCTCAATTGAGGTATTCTATCCTCGATAAGCAGATGTACGCACTCTTTAAAACGGTAAAAAAATTCGACATTACATTGTGCACAACAAAGTTTTTGCCATTGTGCCTGACCCTGCTATCAAAACTATGTTTTTACAGAACGAGCTAGGTGAGAAAAGAGGTAAATGGATTTCTACCATCCAAGAATTTGATCTTGAAATCCAACCCATGAAACTAGTTCGAGGACGGGGACTTGTGAAGACGATTGTTGAGAATAATCCACAAACGACATGCCAATATTCAAGTGTAGAATACATTTCTAAAGATGACTGGTATGTTGACATTGTACATTTTCTATTAAACGGTAAGTGCCCATCCAATTTGAATTCCACTCAAAGAAGGGCTTTAAGACTTAAATCTGTTAATTATCTGATTAGATCTGGTGTTATGTACAGGAAAAATCATGAGGGGATCTACTTGAGATGCCTGAATAAAGAAGAAGGCTGCCAAGGTTCTACAAGAATTTCATGGGAAATATGGAACTGGCCATGGTGCGGAAAATGCTACAGCGCATCAAATCCTGAGAGCAGGATACTATTGGCCTCACATTTTTAAAGATGCACATGCTCATGTACGATCTTGCCACATTTGTCAAGTAGCAGCCAATAGAGAAAGAAATGCAGCCATGCCATTACAACTTGTAGTTGAGATGAGACCATTTGCACAATGGGGATTAGATTTCATTGGGGTTATTAACCCAAATTCTTTTGATTCCCATAAATTCATACTAACGCTACAGATTATTGTACAAGGTGGACAGAAGCAGTTCCTACAAAACATGCCACTACAGATGTTGTAATAAAATTCCTTGAGGATCACATCATAACAAGATTCGGAATGCCCGATTCTATCGTTAGTGATAATGGTAAAGCTTTTGTTTCCACGCAATTTGCAGATTGGGCATACGACAATAAAGTGAGTTTAAAATTTGCATCTAATTATTACCCTCAAGGAAATGGTTTGGCCGAATCCTCAAACAAGAATTTGTTGAATATCATTAAGAAATTACTGGAAAGGAACCCTCGAGATTGGCACAACCGAGTTAAAGTTTGCTCTTTGGGCGAGATAGAACCGAGTAAAAGAATCAATAGGGAATACTCCCTATCATTTGGTCTATGGACAAGACCCAATTTTTCCTGCAAACTTGAAGCTGCAAACCCTGCATTTCATACAGGAATACCTAGGAACAGATAACCACACTTGAAGCCAGACTAAGTCATTTACTGCACCTCGATGAAAAAAGGGAGGAAGCCATGATTCACATGAGTAAACACCAAGAGGTTGTTAAAATATGGTTTGACAGAAGAGCTAAAATTAAGTCCTTCAGAATTTCAGATTTAGTCTTATTGTGGGATAAAAGACATGAAGAAAAGGGGAATCATCAAAAATTTGATTGTCTTTGGTTAGGCCCTTATCAGATTTCAAAAATTCTAGGGAAAAATACCTTCAGGTTGAGAACTTTAGAAGGGAAGGATCTGATGTTACCGGTTAATGGGCATGTTTTAAAGCATTATTTTAGCCCTTAAGTCGTAGGAGATTGATATTATACTTTTCGGTTTTGGTATGGATTTTCAAATTTTGTTTTGTTTGTTTTAGGATTGCTAGTCTAGTTAGGATTTAAGTTGTGTGTTTGATTTCATTTGACATGTTTGGTTTGTTTATATAAAAAAAAAAAATAAAAAAAAAAAAGAGGAAAAAATTGAGATGTCAACTTATGCCTAAGACCAGGAGAATATGAAACATTGGAATTGTGTTGTAGAAGCTCCACAAGTAACACAAACATTTTAAGTAATATCGTTTGAATCTTGTGATGCATGAAGTTGTCAGTTTTACACATTATGGTAAAGTAGATGATATATTCCCTCCACATTTCAAAAGAAGCAGTGCATTCATATCTCATGTCACATTCCACATTGCATATACATGTCATCTTAGTTACATTTTCATTTCATGTGCAATCATTGAGAAGGTGTCGAATCCTCTTAGGATTACTACATAACATATATTAAAAGGATCCTAAGGTTGGGAACTGCTGCCCGAACTATCTTGAACCAAGCACGTTCTACGCATATTAAAGAGAATCTTGAGCAAAATGGTCAAAACCATACTTGGAAGAAAAGGTGAGGTGAAAAGAATATTTCATGTCTGTCCTATCATGCAACATAATCCTTAAAACAGTGGTTTTTACCACTCCCATAATGCTTAAAGCCTAAAATCAGAGTAGTAAGGATAGGGTTAAATCCTCATCTAACTTAGGTTGAGGATCCAATTCCCCAAAGCTCTGATTTGACCTTCATGGAGTAGTAAGGATAGGGCATAATTCTCATCTCACCTAGGTTGAGAATTCGATTCCCCAAAGCTTCCATCTTTCATTTTATCATAAAACTTGGATGGGAGGGATCGTACTACATGTCCTCTGCAAAGGATGGGTAGTCATCCCAAAAGTCCAAGAAACAAAAATAAAATTAATATTTTCCATCTTTCATTTTATCATCTTGGATTGGAAGGATCGTACTACATGTCCCTAGCAAGGATGGGTAGTCATCCCAAAGGTCCAAGAAATAAAATTAACTATTTTCCATTTTCATCTTAATATTGGATTGGAGGGATCGTACTACATGTCCCTAGCAAGGATGGGTAGTCATCCCAAAGGTCCAAGAAAAAAAAAGAGAGAGAAGAGAATGAATGAAGCCAAGTCATGGATTATGGGGTTAAGTATGCTCATGCGTGGCAACATGTCTTGTCTAAAAGCAAGACCACTGATTGCTCATATGGATAGACTAGCTTGACCATTTCATCCATAACAGGTTAAATCATTTTGTTCAAGATGAGGTAATGAACTCCAAATCAGAATAGTAAGGATAGGGTTAAATTCCCATCTCGCTTAGGTTGGGAATCCTATTCCCCAAAGTTCTGATTTCACTTACACTTGCACATGGGTTCAAGATGGTAGTGACACATAACCAACTTTGGGATCTAGTAAATTAATTCAGTATACATATATTTGGTCCTAAGAGGGTTTGACAGCTTTAATATGTTTGTTCATGATATTAGAAGGTTTGAGCCTTTGTAAAGCAGGTTGTTATATCTCTAGCATCTTCATCATACATCAAATCCTGCACAAATCATTCATAGCCTTGCATACAAATCATAAGTGAAACTGACAATGGAATGTTGATCAAGTTCAAGTGATAGGGAATGAAAACACATTGCACACATCGAGCTGATACTTAATGATTCTGATGTTTCATGTATTTCTGATCTATCGGTATTTGTTTATATTTCTTATGTGCTAATGCCTGTATCTAAGCTTGTATACTTCAGGTTGGGTTCTCACCAAAATGCTCAGGAGCATTTGACGATGAAGTCGCCATTTGTTGTGGCTGATCCACAACACACCCCAAAATTGGGGACCCACCTTTTTGCATGCTTTCAAAGAAGACCTCAGTGGCCCAGATGCTAAAAAATCAAAGAAAGAGCAAAATATCACAAAATAAGAAGTGTCGCGATATCGTGACATGTTGCTCCGTCGCGGCTAGAAATGAAAAGTTGTCGCGATATCACGACATGTTGCTCTATCGCGGCTAAGAAAAAAAAAGTTGTCACGATATCGCGACGTGTTGCTGCTAAGAAAAAGAAAGTTGTCACGATATCACGACGTGCTGCTAAGAAAAAGAAAGTGTCACGATATCGCGACAGGTCGCATTTTCGTGGCTCAGACAAGCGAAGTGCAGTGGAACAAAAAAGTGTCATGATTTCGTGACATGTCACGTTTTCACGGCCAAGAGTAACAAAATGCAGCAAAATGGAAAATTGTCACGATTTCGTGACATGTCGCATTTTCATGGTTAAGAGCAGCAGAATGCATCATGAAGAGAAAATGTCGCGATATCGCGACGTGTTGTGAAATCGCGGTTCATAGAGGAGAGAGAAAGACAAAATGAAAAATGTCGTGATATCACGACATGTCATGAAATCGCGATCGAAGAAAAGAAGGTCAATGAAAGTTGTCGCGATATCGCGACATGTCACCATTTCGTGATCCGAAGACGAGATGAAGGGCAAAGATAGAAAAATGTCACGATATCGTGACATGTCGTTTCATCCCAAAAGGAAAGAACGAGAAAAAAAAAAATGTCACACAATCATGACATGTCTCTAAACAAAGGAAAAATCACGATCCATCTGAAAAGAGAAAAAACATGATTTCGAAAAAGAAAAGCGTCACGATTTCATGACAAGAACCAAGTGGTACGAATAGAAAAGTGTCACGATTTCATGAGAAAGCAGGAGACACCGAAAAGAAAAGCGTCATGATTTCATGACAGAAAGCAGCAAAGTGGTACAGAATGAAAAAGTGTCACGATTTCATGACATGTCGCATTTTCGTGGCTAAGTGCAACAAAACACTGAAGGAGAAAAACATCATGATTTCATGACAGGTTGCATCCATCTCCAAAAAAAAACAGCAAAAATGTCATGATATCATGACATGTCTCATTTTTCACGATGCATGAAGGCGGACAAGGCTATTGGACAAAAAATGTCGCGATATCGCGACATGTCTCATTTTCGCGATGCAGGTAGAGGAGCAAAGCGGCATACTATTTTTGTCGTGATTCACAGCGGGCCGTTACAGAGCATGCAGGGAAGCGCTGAACACGTGGCATAAAGGTGTAAGGGTTACAGAACGGTTACAGTTAGCAAGAAGATCAAACGTTTCGACGCTCGAACAAAAGCCAAAAATAATGCAAAGAGGCGGGAAGATGAAACGAAGAGACCTGGGAGATGAAGCGAAGCGTCACAGGGCAAAATAGAGAGCATTGCCAGAAAGTTTAAAAGCAGAAGCACAGATTGGTACAGGGGTCGGAAACCGCTGCAGGCAGTGTTGTAGAGCAAAGGGTGATAAGCCATTCTGGGCCTATTTTTGGAGCGTTTTCCTCCACTTGTTCTGGTTTTGTCAAAACTGGAAACATTCTGTCATTGTAACTGATATATTCTTTTTAATACAGAATTATAGAGAGTTGCATCTCATTGGCAAGAAAGGAGGAGTTATTTTCTGCATGCAAGATTGAATGTTTATCTTTCCCCTTTCAGATTTTTAGGTTTATAGGTGAAGTTTAATGCAAGTTCTCTTGGTTGCTTCATGCGAATGTCTAAATCTAAAAACCATAGTTAAGACCCTAGAAACCAGCACCTAGCTTATCTGGATTGTGCAAGTTTGCAGGTTCAATAGGTTAGGTTGTATGCAGAAAACCTCATTATCTTCGATTTTGTCGAATAGGATTGCAACCCTGAGTGTATTTTAGTTTCATTTTCTTTGCATTTTATTTTTATCTTTTCTGCACTTTTATTTTCCAGAAAGTTTAACTTTTATTTTAATTTACAGTCATTAAAATAAACACTTGAAAATTCACCAAAATTGAGATCATTACAATTTTAGAGTAAAATAAACCATAGTGCCCCTTGTTAACAGTTACTTGCAACCACTAAGGTATTCCCAGCATTCAAATTGAATATTATTATTTGTACAAAATGCTAACATAGCGGAGACCTTGGAGAAGTTACTTGTTTAATTTCTTTGCAAGAGGGGATTTGGAACTCAAATCCTATTGGAGAGTGTGTTTTCACAATTGGGTGAAAATACCACTCAACAGTTCCCATATTCATTTCTTTCATGTGTCCTGCATTATGAAGCCATGTGCCCAAACCTGTGACATGAAAAGCATCTTCCATTGAAGTTTCCTTTTCTTGACCTCGTTGGTCTCCTATTCTGATTATTGTTCCATTTGTATCTTCTTTGTGCATTGTTCCTATTTTCATTGAACTCTCTATTGTCCAACTCATCCTCTAATGTCTAATTTTCTTTTACACTATCTTCTTCTGAAGTTTCTTCTCCTCAAAAACTTGAAGCTGACTCTCCTTCCTATTTCTTTTGAGCTTGTTCAAAACCAAGACCTATTTTATTTGTTGACCTTCTTTGTACCTTGACCATATTATCCACAATATTTGAGCTATTTTTAAAACCTTTCATCTTGATCTTGGAGTCCTCTAAATCTTCTTTTAGTAGTGCTACTTCTTGTGCTAACTTCTCACATTCTAATATCTTTGCTTCTAAATTATCCTTGAACCTCTTTGCCTTAGCCTTTGATTTTTATAAATCCTCTATGAGCAATCTTATCTCTTCATCACATTCTTGAAACTAAAATTCAAGTTTATAGTTTTGCTTTCTTACCTTCTTTACTGTGTCAAGGGCATAGATAAGTTCTCCCTTCAGATCATAACCATTTTCTTCTGAATATTCCTCTATTTTTTTGCCTTTGTTCACTTCTTCATTTTATTTTGTCTTGTCTTCTATGGGATCACTTTTTCATCCTCTAATGTCATTAGAAGATTTTCATCTGGTCCTTCAAGTGTATCTTCATATTCATCATCACTGAAACTATAACCATCCTTTGTACAACTATCTTCAAGATGTCCAAAGTTACCACATATAAAACACTTGAGAATGATTGGAGTCATTTTCTTAACCAGTTATTTTTCTTCAATCATAAATAGAACATCATCTCTATCATTGTTTGAGAAACTAGCATCACTATCACTTGAGTACTTACTTGCCTTATTTGCATAGTAGCTTCTCTTTTGTCTTTGAAATAAATTCTTTCATTGTTTTCTTTGTCCATCTTTACTTTTCTTCTAGTGCCTATATCTTTCTGGTTCCTTTTACATGTGATCCTATTTTTCCTCACCATTGTTGTTCTTGGTCTCTTGACAATCTGTTGCAAAATATCCATACCTTCCACAATTGAAACATTTGACAGATATTTTATCTATAGATCTTCTATAGTCCTTATCTCTTCTACCATAGTTAGCTTTCTCATCACTATATGACTCATTGCTTGATTCTGACTTCTTACCATTTGTCTTATTGATTGCTTTGAATGATGCTTCCTTCTGGGGCATACGATATTTTTTTCTTATCTAAAATTTTGTGAGCATACCAAGCAACTTATCTCTTGTCAAAGTATCACCATATATTGATACTTCTATAGTAGAAACCTATTCACTAAATATTTTTGGAATAGATATTAAGACTTTATCACAAACATCAGATTCATTAACCTTCATACCAAGTCCTTGCATATCATTAAAAACCTCATCAAATAGAAGTAGGTAAGCACTGATATTTTCATCTTCATCCATTCTTAATACTTCAAGTTATATTGTGATATTTCCACTATTTTCTCTCTTGACACTTTTATCTCCTTCATATATACCTTGCAATTTATCCCATTTTTCTTTTATAGTTCTACAATGCATAACTTTCATAGACTTTGTTCTACGTAAACATCTCACAAGTGCATTCATTGCTTTTGAATTATAGAGTTTTATAATCTTACCTTCCTTATCTATAGGAGGATTGACTGCGGGAGCATATCCAAATTCCATTGCTTCCCAAACTTCATTGCCAAGTGTTATTAAGTAGAACCTCATCATCATACTCTAATATAAATAGTCACTTCCATAAAATACTGGTGCTGAGTTATTTTAGGGCACATCCTTAGGATCCATTGTGTTCTTGTTAGCTTTTTCTTCAAGCTATTAAACTCTTATGAAATAACTCGCTCTGATACCAATTGAAGAACACAACCTTATATTGATATGGGGGGTGAACACTATAAGACCACTTTTTACTTTTCTTTCTAAACCAATAGTATGCAATGTGTAGATAACAATATCGATAGTAGTAATCAAAGCAATACACAAATCATCACACAATAGAGACATCACAATTTACATGGTTCACCCAATGTGGGCTACTCCATGGAGAAAATATTTCACTATAATTTTATCAATCAATATCTTGGGAATCCTTCCCAATTAAAATGTATATGGACCTCTATTCAAAGGAGACACCAATCCCCTAACTCAAGTTCGTGGATCTCTATCCATAGGAGAACTCCTCCTCTACTCTTGATGGTGATCTTCTAGAAGACTATTGCCTCCAATTCACTAGCTTATGGATATATCTCGAATCAAGACTCTTTTCCCCACTCAAAATACTTATCCTCACTGCCATGGCTGATGGATATCTATCCACTGGAGACTATTATCCTCTTTAATCTATCACCTCCAAAGCTCTATCTTGAATCAGCACTTAACACAGTCTAGTCAATCTAGCACAAATCCGCTCAATAAGTCCATAGAGAACTTGCTTGAATATGCTCAACAAGTCCACATAAAAATTGCTTAATTTGCTCAACAAGTCCACAAAAAACTTGATCAAATATTCTCAACAAGTCCACACAAAACTTGCTCAAATATTATCAATAGGTCCACTCAAAACCTGCTCAAATCTTCTCAACAGGTCCACTCAGAACTTGATCAAATCTGCTCAATAGGTACACTAAAAACCTTTTTAAATCTGCTCAATAAGCTCACTCAAAACTTGTCCAATATTATTAATAGGCCCACTTATAACCTGCTCAAATCTGCTCAACAAGCTCACTCAAAACGTGTTCAATTTGCTTAATAGGTCCACTCAGAACCTACTCAAATCTGCTCAACAAACTCACTCAGAACTTGTCCAATTTTCTCAATAAGTTCACTTAGAACTTAACCAATCTCATAGAAACATAAAGATAATTGCTAGAGACTCAATATGTTCTATACTCGATGCTCAATCACTTTCTCAACTCAAATCAGAATATAGAATAGTTTGTGTTATGGAACATGAACAATAACTTCACACATCCACTTGACTAGGCTCAACCAACTCTACTCAACTAATCACTCAATGAAACAACCCTTTCTCACAAACCATAGTCCAAGCATATATTCACCGACTCAAAATGTTTCCAACAATGTCCAACATCAATTCTCACATAACAATGATACTCATGTTCTCTTGCACAATTCTAGTTCAAATTCACACAACCACTAGCTCCATAAAAAATGGTCATAAAACAATCTTCACATAACAATGATACTCATGTTCTTTTCAAATCCTAACTCAAGTTCTTCACATAACCAATGGCTTCAAGAACAATGCTCATAAAACAATCTTCACATAACAATTATACTCATGTTCTTTTCAAACCCTAACTCAAGTTCTTTACATAGCCAATGGTTTCAACAACAATGCTTATAAAGGAAGGTTTTAATCACAACTCTTTATTCTAGAAAACCTTGAAGCATTAACTCCAAAACTCTCTAAAAGGAAACCCTAATCTAGTCCTTTTCACTCCAAACTTATTTCCAGAAAACCAATCAATCAACTCAACCAAGGAAGACTTTTCCCATACCTTTTTGATTGGAGATAGTAAAATAGATCTCAAAACCTGTTTTAATCATACTCATTTTTTCTTTGACAACTTCAATGGTTAGGTGGCAAAACCTTCACTTTAAATCCCTCATAAATGCTCGCTCAAGGATTATTTTTCATACAAAGATACCAAGTCATATATACATCTTATAAACTCCACAATCTCAAAAATAAATTTAACACCCACAAATGAGACTTTAGAAAATACCTTAAATATCCTCAATGCAAACTAATTTTTACCTTATAAATCCAATTAAAAATACTACCTTCCCTTTTTATAAATCCAATTAAAAATACTACCTTCCCTTTTTATAAATCACAATTCATCACATAACAATTTACTATCACTCCTTATTTCTCCTAACCACTAATCTCATTTCCTGATTAAAAAAAAAACTTTTAACACCCCTTATAACTCCTAATAAGGTTTTAAACTAAACTTTAGGCAATTAAAAATATTAAAAAAAATTACCTTTACCTCTCCATGGGTTTCAAACCCTTAACCTCTGCCTCTGCGAACACCCTAGCCGTGGGATCCTCAACTACGTACTCTCACGCATGTTGAGATCTGAAAGGATCTACGTGCACTTTATTCCTTTCTTGGTACCTTAATCAAAAAATGTGAAGCACAAAACCTTTCTCTTTGCACACGTACTCAATGGGATTCGAATGCGGGTCCGTCTCCCCACAAAAACCATGCGCTACCAATGGACCACCGTGTCCACCTTTGTCTTGGGCACCAACCTTACTCGCTATATCCTTTGCGCATAAGACAAAAAGTTGTTCATCTTCTTCCTCACCCTAGCCTTCGAATTTGCACATGCAATTTCCTTTGTCGCATTAATTAAAATCGATGAGGGATAATTTTTGTGAAGTCCTTTGGCCATCCTTTTATACATGATGCCTCCATAGTCTTCGAACGTCTGTGGTCCTTATTCCTTGATGACGTCGACAATCAAATTAATTTATAAATGATTTAAATTTATTTAAATTTAAATATTATAAATTAATTCAATGAAACCTTTGGTTTCATTAAAGCCTTTTTTATTGCACACCTTGATACTAATGATATTTATTTATAAAATTTAAATTCCTTTTGAATTTAAATATTTTATAAAATAAATATTAGACCTCCCTTTAACTTTGCAATAGGCCTCCTTGGGTATTTATGAAAACCCTTTGCTCTCATATAATATTAAAATATTATGGAGCCCTTTTTCCTTTAACTTCTGCATTATTAAAGCTTCTTCCTGGATTTTAGTGACAACTTTGATGACTTTATCTCTTGATATTAATTATGACTTCATCCGGTGACATCAATGATAACTTTGACTTGGGGACTCAAAATTTACAACAAAGTTTATTCTCAACTCTATCTCAAAGCTCTACCAAACCTTAATATAAGGTTAGCTCAAATATATCTCAACTGTTTTCTATCTATGCTAAAAACTTCCCCAAGCCTTAACACAAAGCTTGATCAAATCAGCAATTAAACCTACTCTCAACTCTGATCAAATCTACACCAAGACTTAAAATAAAGCTTGAACAAATCATCAACAAAACCTAAAATCAACTCTGCTGAGATATACCCCAAGCCTTAACACAAAGCTTGATCAAATCATCAACAAAAGCTGCTCTCAACTCCGCTCAGATCTACCCCTATACTTAACACAAAACTTGATAAAATCATCAACAAAACCTACTCTCAACTCTGCTCAGATATATCACAAGCCTTAATATAAAGCTTGAAAAAATAATCAATCAAACCTGCTATCAATCCTGCTCAACTCTATCCTCAAGCCTTCTAAAATAATTTTTAAAATATGCCCTTACGCATTCTCAAATACTTTCTCAAATCTATCCTTGAGCCTTCTCAAAGACTTACTCAAATCTATCCTCAAACCTTCTCAAAGACTTTATTAAATCTATCCTCAAACCTTCACAAAGACTTGCTCAAATTTATCCTCATGTATTTCCAAACATTGCACACAAACACAACTTATATCTTTTTCAAAAATTCTTTTCTCAAACAAACAAACTCTACTTAGAATTCGTTTAACCTCTGGAACATAAAGAGAATTATATGCTCTATCAAAGACTCAATATGTTTTACTCAATCATTAAGTCTATTGCTTTCACATATCTCACATTTATTGCTCTTTTAAAGATAAATCTAGTCTATCATATGACACGTATCTTCCTGATTCACATACTTGCTTTCACAAATATTAATTCTAATGTTTGCACATTCACTTTTCAATATCACTCAAAACCAATGCTCAAAAACTTCACACACTCATTCAACCAATAAAGCACAATTTTCTCACAAACCCTAAGCATAGTTTTTCAATATTATTCCAATAAATAACACCATGTAGGTTTCAAACCCTAACTCAAATATTTTCATCAATACTTATCAAACAATTATTTTCACTCCACTTTGTGTTCAAAAAAATTCACTCAAAAAAACACCTCAAATAAGGAAATATGTGCCCATACATTTTTGCTTTCTCTTATGGAGATATGTCTTCAAAACTATTTCTCACACACAATATCTTTTGCAACTATAAAAGTTAGCACAACACTCCTTTATGAGTTAGCAAACCTTCAAAATGTGTGCACAATTAAACTCCAAACCAACTCTCTTGGTTTCTCAAACTATAGCATTAACTCATAAATCAAACCCTTCAAAATGAAGCAAAATACAAACAATTAAAATACCTTATACACCTTTTAACTCCCTCTCAAATTTAAAAACACATTCATAACAAATTTATCAATGATCCTTCGTACTCCATAAAATCAGTTTCAAAATGTTTCCTTATATTTGTCTTCAAAAATAAATGCAAAGAATAATATAAAATTTCCCTTATATCTCCCAAATTCAATAGTGCTCACAATAATCAAATAAACCACATGCGCCTAACCCTCAACCTTAGGCAATCAACAAATTTAATAGTGCTTACCAAAAATATTGTCATAGAAATTTGAACACAGCGCCTACCACCTGCCAGCACACTAACATCCTATGGGCCATCGCTAGGCCAACTGTCCACACAAGGACCAACACCCACAATGCACTATTTAGCCATTGTTTATCCTCATTTCTCTCACAACAATGAACAAAATGTTGTATCTGAATGCAGGGTCTTTCATCCATCAGTGCCTTTAGCCTTCCAAGTCTGACGCTAGGCCAATCGCCTGGTTGGTGATAGAAATTTACAACCTTATCCCTTTATTCATCCAAGTTTTCTCCTTTGTTTTTAAAATAAAAACTTTCATATTTATTTAACATGATTGAGCATATGAAATTCATATTAACCATTAGTATTAATCACTTGGTGCTCGCATAGAAAACTTATGAGTTTTGCCACAAAACTTTATCATATAAATACAAACTTATCTCCATGCTAGGACGTCAGGGGAGTTTCAATAATTTAAAATTATTCTTGGCGCCAAACCCACTTAGCATTATAAAACATTACAATATAAATATTTTATAATTGACCTTAGGATTTATCTTTATAACTTTAATATTATAATATTATTTCCTTTTGGAGCCTAAACATTTTCTTCCTTCAGGATATTTAGACCACCTTTTGGCCAACCATGTGGGATTTTGTACCAAATCTCTTGGGATTAAAATATAAATATTTTAACCCTCTTTTTATCAATTCCCTTGCACTAAGATAAACTTTGCTAGATTTTAACATTTGACATCAATGACAACATATTACTTAAAATTTCCAACAATATCCTCCTTTGTCATTGATGGCAACCCTTTCCTAATTTTTTTCTAAAAAATCCTTTTTCAAAACTATTTGATTCCAAATCTGCTCCTGTTAGAATATTAATGTGCACTATACCTTCAGTTTCAGTTTAACACTTATCATGTTCCTTAAAACTGTTCATGTTCTTCATATAGGCTTATGCCTATATATTGTACTCTTTTGTATCAATATAATATCTCATATTTTCCATTCCTAACATTTGGTATCAGAGCATAGTCGCTCTCCTACCTTGTGTAAACCTTTGAGGGAGGGGTTTCCCTCATGGAAATCCTCCTCCTCTTTTTTTTCCTATTTTTCCAAGCCTAGAGAGTATACTCTCCATTTTTAAAATGGATCAAAAACCAGACAACTTGAGAAAATTCATGGCTACCCCTGAAGCTTCATTGCTTGGATCCATGAGATGTTGAGGAAAATAGCTTACCTATTTTGCACTAGTTAATTTGTTTTTATTTTATTGTGTACCATGCAGTGGGTGGGACCCACATGTTGCTTCCGTTTCCATGGCACTTACTACCATCGCAAATTTTGCTTTCGTTGTGACGAATAAAATGATATAGTGAAGTTTCTTTTTATTATTTACATTATGGGGGCATTTTATTTTAAAATATGATGGCGGACGGAAAATCACACTCTCTAAAATTTGACTTTTCATTCAAAATATTCTGGAAAATACATCAGAAAAACAGCCCGCAGGCTTTACAATGACCAGCGCTCGGCTTGGTCTTCTCCACTGCACCCCCTCAGTCCCTTATCCAATCCGCCACCCCTTCCCTTACAATTTCTCGAGTTTTTATCGAGGTCTCGACCCTCTAGGCCATTAATGCCCCACCTGAAAGAACCCATTAAACTAAATCTGAAAGTTCGCTTCCTCGGCCAAGTTTTCAAATTTCCTTCCATAAATGGGCAACTGCCCCGATCCGCTATGAAAGCTTGCATTAAAGACCCCTTGACCTGCAACCGCCATTTTGGTCAGACTGTCCTTCTGAACTGCTATCTCATCCATAATCTCCATGGCCTGCAACTGTCGCCTTGTCAGAACATTCATTTGTGACTGCTGCCTCTTTTCCCGCGCGCGGGGCCGTCCACGTGTCCATTTCTGATTTGCCTTCAACTGGTCGCGATATCACGACATGTCACGATATCGCGACCATTCCGCCTTCGAGCCCAAAGTTTTGGTTCTTGTCGCGATATCGCGACAACTCTTGCCTTTGCCTTGCCTTAGCTTTTGATGTCATGATATCGCGATGTCGCGATCTTGCCTTCGCCTTGCCTTAGCTTTTGATGTCATGATATCGTGACGTCGCGATATCGTGACATCGTGATATCGTGATAAGACTTCTGCCATGCCTTGGTTTTGTTTTTGATGTCATGATATCACGACGTCGCGATATCGCGACAACTCTTGCCTTCTCCTTGCCTTAGTTTTCGATGTCGCGATATCACGACAACTCTTGCCCTCGCATTGCCTTAGCTTTTGAAGTCACGATATCATGACAAAACTTATGCCTTGCCTTGGTTTCCTTTGGATGCCGCAATTTCATGACAAAAATTCTGCCCTGTTTTCCATATTTGCAAAACACTTAGAAAATTTTTGGTTGATGCGAGGTTGCTCTGTTGTCATCGGATGCTCCTACATCAGACACCCGGGGTAAATGGAGAAGTGACCTTCACTTCTGTGTTGTTCGGTCCGTGTCTTTTGTAACATTTCCAAATGTGCACCTGCCTCTGCAGCCCGCTTAAACCCCGTCTCCTGGCAAAAAAAATTTTTGCCTTCTACCAGACAAATTCTGGCACTGCTGCACACCTTCTCGTCCACTACCTGTAATGGCTTTAACTTGTGGCACACTCCATCTTTCGTCAATGAGTACGTATTTGCACGACCATCATGCACTGCACTCCGATCAAACTGCCATGGCCTTCCTAATAGCAAATGGCAAGCATCCATGGGGAAAACATCACACAGGACCTCGTCCTGGTAGTTCCCAATATTGAACGTGACTAAGCACTGTTCACGGACCCATGCTCTGTGGTCCTTCCGCAACCATGCAATCCGGTATGGATGTGGGTGTCTTCTCCTTTCCAGCTGTAACTTAGTGACCATTTCCTCGGAGACTAAGTTATCAGTACTTCCATTGTCTATAATAACATTACAGACTTTACCTGAACTTTTGCACCTCGTGCGAAACAGGCTTCTCCTCTGCTCTGGCTTGTCTTCATCAATCAACATGGCTCTCCTTGTGACCATGACTTCTCCTCTCTTAGCCTCCTCAGAATGTTCTGATTCAGCATCTTCCTCTGCCACAGCAGCTCTGGCAGGACCCACATGTCTCTTGTTCACCCTCTCGGGGTGCTGGGGACACTCGTATGCCCGATGTCCTTCTTCTCCACAGTGGAAACAGGTTCCATGAAACACTCCTCCTCTGTTTCCTCGTCCAGATCCACCTCTTCCTCTTGGGTAGCCATTGTTCTGAACTTGGGGTCTGGGTTCCTCATCTTCCTTCTGATCCCGGCTGCTGCTAACCTCTTCTTTCTTCTCCTCTTTTCCTTCCTCTTTTCTTCCACCAGTCTTTCCTCCAGGACCTTTTCCTCTTTGCTTGCTCTCCAACCTTCTGTTCAATTTTTCTTCAACCTTTAGAGAAAAATGGTAAGCATCTTCAATGGTGCTCACCCGAACTAAGCTCAACTCTTCCTGGATACTGGGTCTCAACCCATTGATATAACGGGCCACCTTCTCCTTGCTTGCTTCTAAATGGCCAGTTCTGATGGAGATCTTATAAAACTCCTTCGTGTATTCTTGGACAGTTTTGTTCATCTGTCTCAAACTCTGCATTTTCCTTAGCAGATCCAACTCGTAATCTGTCGAAATAAACTGCATTTTTAATTTTTCTACCATCCGTTCCCATTTTGTTATTCTCTTTTCCTCTTCTGTTTTGCTCCAGCTGTACCCCCTTCCACCATATGCTGGCATGACCCTTCAACTTGGTCTTGGCAAATCTGACCCTCTCAGGATCTTCAACTTCTTCATACTCAAAGTACTCTTCCAGATCATTGATCCAGTTGATCAATTCCTCCGGATCCAGGTTCCCAAAATACGTGGAAACTTCCATCTTCGGCCTCTTCCCAATCTGGGATATGGCTTTGTACAGTCTGGCTTGTGCCGGATCTACAGCATCTTCTTCTTCTTCAGACTGGTTTTCTTCTTCATCCACTTCGTCCTCACTACCGTCATATCTTCTTAGTTCTGATCCTCTACGCATCTCTTCTTGCAGGGCTTGTATTTGCCTCTACAAAACCTGGACATCTGCTGTTGTCGCCATGCCTCTCCCGCCAACGGGGTTTCTTCTCGGAGGCATTCTACTCACTTTCTCACGAGCCTTTCCATAGATCCTGGTGTAACTGCCTCACGTCCGGTGATCTGTTACACACTCAAGAAATTTCGGCTCTGATACCACTTGATGGCGGACAAAAAATCACACTCTCTAAAATTTGACTTTTCATTCAAAATATTCTGGAAAATACATCAAAAAAATAGCCCGCAGGCTTTACAATGACCAGCGCTCGGCTTGGTCTTCTCCACTGCACTCTCTCAGTCCCTTCTCCAATCCGCCACCCCTTCCCTTACAATTTCCCGAGTTTTTATCGAGGTCTCGACCCTCTAGGCCATTAATGCCCCACCTGAAAGAACCCATTAAACTAAATCTGAAAGTTCGCTTCCTCGACCAAGTTTTCAAATTTCCTTCCATAAATGGGCAACTGCCCCAATCCGCTATGAAAGCTTGCATTAAATACCCCTTGACCTGCAATCGCCGTTTTGGTCAGACTGTCCTTCTGAACTGCTATCTCATCCATAATGTCCATGGCCTGCAACTGTCACCTTGTCAGAACATTCATTTGTGATCGTTGCCTCTTTTCCCGCATGCAGGGCCGTTCGTGTGTCCATTTCTGATTTGCCTTCAACTGGTCGCGATATCGCGACCATTCCACCTTCGAGCCCAAATTTTTGGTTCTTGTCACGATATTGCGACATCACGATATCACGACAACTCTTGCCTTCGCCTTGCCTTAGCTTTCGATGTCGCGATATCGCGACGTCACGATATCGCGACAAGACTTCTGTCGTGCCTTGGTTTTGTTTTTGATGTCGCGATATCACAACGTCACGATATCGCGACGTCGCGATATCACAACGTCGTGATATCGCGACAACTCTTGCCTTCGCCTTGCCTTAGTTTTTGATGTTGCGATATCGCGACGTCGCGATATCATGACAACTCTTGCCCTCGCCTTGCCTTAGCTTTTGAAGTCGCGATATCACGACGTCGCGATATCGCGACAAAACTTATGCCTTGCCTTGGTTTCCTTTGGATGCCGCAATTTCACGACAAAACTTTTGCCCTGTTTTCCATATTTGCAAAACACTTAGAAAAGTTTCGGTTGATGCGAGGTTGCTCTGTTGCCGTCGGATGCTCCTGCATCAAAATAATACCTTTATTTTAATGGGGCTATTTAATTAAAATTAAAGGGAGGCATTTATTAAAAAATCTCACTTTAATTTGTCATTATTGTATGGGTAATTTGAGATTGGTCGGTTATATACCTTTATTGGTATTTTTTTGTGATGGCTCAATTAGGCCCATATAATTCCCTTGTGAGGGAAAATTGAAGTTTATTTTTTTCTGCCAGCGAGCGATGCCTTGCTGTTTTTGCTACCTAAGAAAGGCATGCTATTTTTTTCACAAGATGAAGGTCCCATTCACACCCAAATATAGGGGTGTCAGCTTCCCCTGACTGAATGTTGTTCCCCTTACTCAAATATCTCCCCTTTGACATTAATGGCAAAGGGAATCCTTTGGGTCTAAAGATAATACTCTTAGCTCAGCCCCCTCCCCACCTCCCAGCATACAATGCTCTTTTCCTTTGTTAACCTTCTTTCTCAACATGCCCTTTTGATTCTTTTGAGTGTCCATGTTCTTGCTTATCTCTAGAAGCTTTATTCTACACCACTTGGCCTTATGCCCAAAATTATTACACTTAATGTTGTAGTTCTTAGAAGGTGTATATATTTAAGTTCCTCCTGGTGAAGCCATACTCATTTCTATCATGAACCCTATAGTGGATTGATTTATGACCAAATTGATTACAATAGTAGCAATACCCTTGAAAGAGATGTCCATATTTGAAGTTCCTCTTGGTAAAACCATATTCCTTCTTTCTATGAACCTTGTAATGCATAGCCTTGTGACCAAACCTGTTACATGAGAAACAATGTCCTTTGAAGAAATCTTGCCTTGAACCCATTGGTCTCTTAGTCCTTTCTTTGTGATGTTCCATATTCCTTGTTTGTGCATTATTTCCTTCTTTAGTGAAGCTTCTATTCTTCAACTTATCCTCATAAGTCTCAATTTCTCCTTCACTCTCTTCCTCTGAAACTTATTCCTTTGAGATTGAGCTTGACCCTTTTTATTTTCCTTGTCCTTCTTCAAAACCAAGTCTTGTTTTGATAGATGAAGATCTTTGTGCATTGATAATCTTATCCAAAGTCTTTGAACTTTTACCAAATCTATGTAGCTTGTCCTTAGAGTCTTTCACTTCCTTCCTTAGTGAAACTACCTCATGTTCTAATCTTTCACATTCTAACTCTTTTGCTTCTAGATTTTCACTCATGACTTCTTTAATTTTCCTTGCCTTAGCTTTTGAGTTTGTCAGGTCTAGTATAAGCTTTACTTTTTTTTTTTTTTTTTTGTGGAAAACATCCCAAAAGGGATGCCACTTTCGGGTAAGACCCAAGGAGGCAGGGGTATCCATTCCGCCAAAAATGCCCAGGACTCGGACCTGGCCTACCACCTTTGACATACTCAAGGAGCAAACAAACACACAAAACCAATTTAAAAATAAGTAAATAACAACAAAAATAATAAAATAAAATAAAAACATGCTCCTTGAGTGTGTCAAAAACAAAAGCACAACCAAACACGCACAATAAGATAAAAGAAACCACAACACAAACCACATAGAAAAACACAAGAACCACATAACAAAACACAAACAAGACAAAAACAACAGAACACTACAAAGACATAACCCAAAAAAAACATGAAAAATAAACACAACCAAAACCTAAAAAATTAAAAAATAAAATAAAAATAAAAATAAAAAACAACCAACAACAGACAATAAACAAAAACAAAAAACATAGAAAACACTCACACATAAAAACACGAAATAACACAAACAAAGAGAAACCCAAGAACAAGAACGAAAAAAACACAAGAACAATAACAAAAAACATAAAAAAAAACAAAACAACAAAAACACAAGAACAACAAAAAACAACACAAAGAACACAAAAACAAAACAAAATAAAAAACCCACCCACCTTAAAAAACTAAACAAAAAAAAAAAAAGAAATAAAAAATGAACAAAACAATGACCTATCTAGACCGAAGACTATTAAGGCAAGAATCAACAGAGGAAACAAAATAAAGAATAGAATGAGCTAGGGAACTAAAAAAAACTGAATGAACCAAAGAGAAGCAAAAAAAAAACAAGAAGAAACTAGGTACCTTCGAACCGGAGCCATCCAAAGAAATGATAGAAAGAAGAGCTTCCCTAATTTGAGAAGCCCACCATATAGGAGGGTGGCCATAACAAGTAAGATCACCTTTGTCCAAAGCCCAATTAGCTAAAGCATCAACACTCTTGTTTTGATCTCTCGACCACATGATTGTAATCAACTTTCAAAAATCCCATCTGGATTAACCGAATCTTCTCAATAATTCTTTTTATTCTCCAATCCACCTTATGATTCTTAGAAGGATTCTTCAAGAGATTAATCATAAGTTGAGAGTCGACTCAACTAACACCTTTTCCCATCCAACCTTAGTAGCCTCCTCGAAGGCCTCTCGAGGATACCATACCCCTCAACAAGGTTATTGGAAAGAATACCCAAATTCTCAGAAAAAGTAAAAACCAGGGAGCCATCTGAAAGTCTACCAATTCCTCCCACACTGGCTTTTCCAGGGTTCCCTCTAGAGGCTCCATCAGCATTGACTTTTCCAAAATCCTTAGGAGGAGGTTGCCAATTTCTATTCCTATCCATCTTACTAATACTCACATTCCCTTTAAGTTGGTTGCCCTTAGAAGGTTTAATCTTCAATATTTGCATCACTTGATCCCATCTTTGGTGGGAGTTTTGGGGGTGATTAAGGAGATGATGGACTGATTCAACTAAGTTGGCTATGGTCTTTTGCCAAATATAGTGAATATCCTTCCTATCTTGATTAAAAATTTGGTTGTTCCTTTCATTCCAAATATTCCAAAGAAGAATGGTAGAACCCATCCAAACTAACCGCCTAATAAAATGATCAACACCCTCTTGATTAGGCCAATCCCTCCAAAGTTGTTCAAAAGTAAAAAAATTGGACCACTGTAAGCCAAGTAAAGTGGCCATTCTCCTCCATAGCTCAGAGGCTAAAGTACACTCAATAAAAATATGGTTGATATTTTCTACATTCTCTTCACACATTTCACATCTAAAAGGGCCATGAAAACCACGCTTCATAAGTTGCTCACCAAGAAGCACCCTACGATGCAATAAAAGCCAATTAAAGAACCTCACCTTAGGCCAGAGCTTTTGAGCCCACAATCGAGAAAATATGTCAGAAGAATGGTTGGGATTATTATGGCATAAGGTCAAATAACCTTGAGCAACCGAATACTCACCCTTAGTAGTGTTGTTCCATCCAAAACAATATTTTTCATGGGACCAAGAGAGGGATCTCATATGAAGGATGCCTTGGATATCTTGTCTTTGCCTTTCTGGGATTTGAATAGGCCAGTCCTCAATAGGGATCCAATATCTACCAACCTTTGAATTACCAGGATGGTACCGATAGTAATTAGCCACCTTTATCCAATTAGCTCGATGAAGCTCCTCCATCCAAGGCCTCCAATCGGGAAACCGAGTTATCAAAGGCTTGTGACCATCCCAAGAATCTGTCCAAAAATTTGCATGTTGACCATTATGAATGATCCAAAATAATTTTTTCTTTATCAAATCCTCACCAGCCTTAAGAACTGCTAAAATGGGAGAACCTTTGGTAGGAAGTTGATAGCGAACAAGGTCTTCAAGACTTTTGTTCTCAAAATATTTAGCACGGAGATTATTGGCCCAAAGAGCATTGGGGTTATGCAACATCCTCCAATATAATTTAGCAGCTAAAGCTTTGTTGTTATTAATTGAAGACCGTAATCCTAACCCCCTTCACTCTTAGGAAGACATAAAGTATCCCATTTCACCAAGGCCCATTTTCTTTTCTCCTTAGTACCACTCCAAAGGAAACGATGACTCATTTGATCCAATTCTCGAAGAACAGCCTTTGGGATATTCAAAATGGAAGAAACATAAATAGGAATAGCTTGAAGGACTGATTTTACCAAGGTGATTCTACCCCCATAAGAAAGCCACTTGTTGGTCCACTTTCCAATTTTCTTCTTGACTTTGTCCAACAACCAATTCCAATATTTATTTTTTTGCCTTTGAATATTTATGGGAATACCTAAATAAGTGATTGGAAGAGAGGTCTTCTTATATCTTAGTTTATCCAAGACCATGGATTCCTCGTCTAGCAGAGCAGATGAAAGAAAATAACTTTAGATTTGTCTTCATTGATCAACTCCCAAGTAGCCTTAGAAAAATAGCTAATGATTTGCTTAATATTAGAAGCTTCCTTAACTCGTAGCTTTACCTAAAAGAGTAGAGTCATCCACAAATTGAAGATGAGAGATAGGTCTAGCTCCATGAGCAATGGTAACTCCCTCAAGGGTTTTGTTTTCCCTCTTTTTGGTTATAGTCCTACCCAAGCATTCAACAAGAATGATGAATAAATAAGGGGATAGCGGGTCACCTTGCCTAATACCTCTGGAAGCCGGGAAAGACTGAGAAGGCCTGCCATTGATAAGAACTAAGTAGGAAACTGAAGAGATACATCCCATAATCCAATCCATCCAATCCTTAGAGAAACCAAATTGCCTCAAAACTTTGATAAGGAAGTGCCAATCCACTCTGTCATAAGCTTTGGATAAGTCTAACCGAATGAACATGGAAGGAGAATTTTGCATATCCATGGAATGGATGGCTTCCCGAGCAAGAACTATCTCATCTACTATTTGACGTCCTTCCACATAACCCCCTTGCTCTGGGGAAATAATCTTATGCAAAAGAGGCTTCAACCTTTCTCGCCATGATTTTAGTAATGATTTTGAGAAGAACATTACATAAAGCAATAGGTCTAAAAGCTGAGATATGATCAACCTCTTGAGCTTTTGGAACAAGAGTAATATAAGTTTTATTGATAACCTTCAAAATTTCTTTGGCTTTCCTGGCTTCTTCCACCACCTCTAATAAATCAACATGAAGGATATCCCATAACTCTTGGTAGAACTCAATAGGAAAACCATCAGACCTGGGGTTTTCCTTTTTGCATTTTAAAAACTGCTTGTTGAAGCTCATAGTAACTGGAGCAAGTCAAAATAGAGTTCTCCTCAGAAGTGATAAGAGAAGGGATTGCTTGAAGAACATTATATTGTGAAGCCGAGTCAAGGGGAGTAGCATAAAAAATATTGGAAAAGTAATCAACAACAATAGAGTTCATGCCATCCCAAGTATAAACAACATCTCCATAATCTGATTTTAAGGAAGAAATAAAGTTGTGAGATCTTCGAGCTAGAAGAGATTTGTGGAAGAAATTTGTGTTTCGATCTCCTTCTTTGAGCCATTGAATTCTAGATTTTTGCTTCCATAAGATTTCTTCTCTTTTTTCCCATTCCTCTAACTCGAGTTGTGAGTTTAATTTCATCTCGCACTTCTCTTCTCCGTGAGGCCATCTAAACGGATTTTCTTATTCAAATTTTCAATATGAGCAATAACTTCATGTTTTTTTTTATGAACATCCCCAAACTCTTTCCAGTTCCAAGTCTTGATTTTGGATTTAATGTATTGCAGTCTTTTGGCAAAATAGAACATCTTAGTCCCATGCCTAGGTTTACCTTCCTTCCACCATTGTTGCACATGAGGTCCGAAGGAAATGTCTCTAAGCCACATTAATTGAAAACGAAAAGGAGAGAAACTCACATTGGTTTTCCACATTTCCACCATGACTCGGCCAATGATCCGAACCAACATTATTAAGAGTCTTCACTTTAGGAATGTGACCATGGATTAAGAAATTTTCAGAGAGCAAAAACCTATCCAATCTCTCCATTATACAAGCTAAGCCTTGCCTTCTGTTAGACCAAGTCATAAGGCCATTATCTCGGTTGGATATCCACAAGATGGAGGTTTGCAATATATTCGCTCATGAGGTCAGTTGCTTTTGTCCAAATTTCTATTTCCCCCTTTTCTCATCCAGAGAGAGGATGGTATTGAAATCTCCTCCGATCAAGATCCAAGCTTTAGGAAAATGAGAGATAATATGAGTAATATCCTTCCACTGTCTTCTTTTTTCCTCCAAAGAAGTCGGAGCATAAATAGTAATGCAGAGCATAATCTGGTTGGAATGTCTACTTTGAATAGCTATAGCCAACAAACCCCAACTGCCAACCATATGGTGAATAACTACCTCTTTTGGATCCCAAAGACAAGCAATGCCACCCGAAGTCCCTTGGGAACCGAGGGAAACCACTTTTCCAGCTGGCCAAATTTTACCGGCAATTAAGTCCATATCCTCCATTGACATCTTTGTTTCTTGAAGGAAAACAAGATGTGGATGATTTATTCGAATCATTCTTCTAATTTCATTTTGTTTTGAAAGACTCCCTTTGAGTCCTCTAATATTCCAAGTGATGATCTTCATTAATACCAGGGCTAAAAAAGTTGGGAAGGGCATTAATCTTACCTTCCTCTACAAGCTTTTCACCTTCTTTTACCATATGATATTGATTGGTCTTGCGACCTACTTTTTGATTAGAATCCATCTTCAATTTTTTTTCCCTATTTCTTGACTTATTCCAATTGAATCTGAGATGGCTTCTAACCTTGAAGAATGCTCGTACACAACCAAAATTTTACTAGATGGTTCAACGGAGTCTATATTGGGACCTCGCATTATTTGAAGTTTTGACATTTGAAATATTGTTTTTCTTGTGTGAATTTTCTCCTTTTTTTCTTGTTAAAAACCTTTGATTTGTTGGTTTGTCTCCGAGTTCTTCCCTTCATATTTAAATTGTGTTTCTAAGATTTCAGTTTCCATTATTTCCTCTTCCTCACTTGGGACATCATTTGTGGAAAGGATTTCAAACATATTAGCAGATGACTTTGATTGATCCTTCATAACTGGTTTTTTCCGAGTGTTCTTCTTCTTAGGTATTTGGAAACCTCCTGAGTTTATATTTTCTTTCTTTTGATCAGGAATTTTATTTGGGCAAGCACTGGCCAAATGACCATATTCATGGCAAATTCTACAACGAAAAGGAATGTTCTCATAGTCCACTACTTGCTCCCAAGTGTCTTCCCCAAATTGTAATGTGATCTTTTTAGGTAGGGGTTTGTCAAAATCCATTAAAACACAAATCCGAGCATAAATAATATGTTCAAAATTTTGAGTACAATCAACAATCATCATAAAAGTTCCTAAAGAGTTTCCAATTGAAGAAAAATAGTAGGATTCCAAAATTCAATAGGGAGGCCAAAGAGTCTAACCCACACGGGAGCTATAGAAGGCATCTCTTCTTCGGCTTTAAATTTAGTATGCCAGGGCTTCATGAAAAGCCCCGCCCTTCCAAAAAACCAAGGACCCCCTTGAAAAGTTTTCTCTCTATCTTCATTATTAGCAAATAAAACAAGAAAATAACCATTTGGATAAATAGAGATTTGTAACTCACCTTTAGTTTTCCAGCTTTTTGCAGCCCATACTTTGAAAGCAGATAGACTCGGACGAAAACCCACGAACCGACAAATTAGTCCTCTTTTTTCCAAATCTTCAATGCCAATCCAAATGTTACCCATATCAAGCTTAACAATAGGAGTTCCATCAGCCGCTTTAAGACATCCCGACTCCATTTTCCTGGGATCGATCTTAGGCATTCTTAGAGGTTTATGGGAAGCCCTAATATTGATATTAGCATTGGGCCGAGGCTGTCCACCATGAAGGGCATCCCTAAAATTCATTTTTGGGACCGAGTCTTCAAAATTCTTACCCTTGATAGGGGTTTTCACAGTAGAATTATTTTGTGGGTGCACCTTAGCACCAGATTCACTTGAGATATGAGCCATTTTTTGATCAACTGCTTGAAACTTGTTTCGTGATCTCTTTAATCCTTGCCCTAGACGTCGTGGAAAGGTATGGTTTTCACTTTTCTTTTGTGCAGCAAATTGGAAGCCGTTGTCACTCAAGTTCACAGTATGATCTATTGAAAGACAAATTTCTAACCCATATTGTATCCCCTGCAACATTTCCTGCTAAAATATTGAGCATAAACCACAAAAATATTGGCCGCTAGGGCCCGAAGGCCCTAAAAACCAACCTCTGGAGCCGCTTGCACTCAACCCGTATGAAACCCTCGCATAGCCGCTTGCCAAATATGTCATTCACACATAGGGATGCGCTAGGATCTGTGTTGCTCCAAATGATATGAAAATTGGTGGAGACGTTCTAGGGTTTTTCAGGCATCTACCCTCAAAATTTCAGCTCAATCCGAGTCCGGATGAGTGAGATATGGCCGAAACGAGTTCGGAAGTTTGGGCAGTCCTACGAAAAACGTGTCCGAAGAACATTCCCTTTCTCCCTATAAGCTTTACTTTTTCTTCCTCATATTCTTGAACTTAAACCTTTAGTCTTGAATTCTACTTTTTAACCTTTTTCAATTCTCTAAGAGCAGTAATAATTTATGCTTCTAGATCTATTGTGCCTTCTTCTTCATTTTTTGAATCTTGTTCTACTTATTGGTCTTCAAGAGCATCTTCACAATTTTCAACTTTATCTTCAACAAGAGCATTTTCTTCCTCTTCTAGTGCCAAAAATAGAATTTCTTATTCTTCACTTCTAAGGGTCTTTCATCACTATCACTTGAAGCCTTGCTTCCCTTATCAACATCGAAAATCTTCTTGTACCTTTGCAAGAACTTATTTTCATGCTTGTTTTGACCATACTTTTTTTTTTCATACCTGGATTTTCCTTCTTCCTTTTTCTTATAATATTGTTTTTATTCACTACTACTACTTCCAGATTCTAGACAATTAGATGCATAGTGACCAAAATTTCCATAATTGAAACATTTTATTGTTTTTATACCTTTTTGCTTTCTTGGATCCTTCTTGTTTCTTCTACCATAATTAGCTTCTTCATCACTGCTTGACTCACCACTTGATTCTAGTTTTTACCCTTTGTCTTCTTTGATGCTTTGAAGGTTTCCTATTCCTTGGAGTTGGGATCCTTTACTATTCTCATATCATAGGCTATGAGAATTCCATGTAACTCATCCATAGGCAACTGCTCAATATCTTTCATCTCTTCTATAGCTGAAACTTTACCATCATACCTTGTAGGAAGTGACCTTAAAACTTTCTAAGCAACATCATATTATTTAATTTTAAATCCAAGTCCACGCATGGTATTAACAATCTCATCCACACAAAGTAAGTATGCAACAATGTCTTCCTCATCTTCCATATTCAAATCTTCAAACCTTTTCTTGTGATTTTTTAGTTTTGCCATCATGACCTTTTTGTTTTCCTCATAGGTTTGCTTCATTTTTTCCCAAATCTCTTTTGTTGATTTGTAATGCATAACTTTCACAAATTCTGCTTCACATAATCCACTTAAGATTAAATTCATAGCCTTTGCATTATTCACATGTAAGAGCTTACCATATTTATCTATGGGAAGATTATATATAGGTGTGAACCCATCCTCAAATGATTGCAATATCTCATATCCTTAAAGTCCTCATTCTTATGCTATAGAAAGCATAATTGTTACCATCGAACAATGGTGTCTTATTTGATGAAGATCCATTTTGAGATGCCATTTGTGTTCCTGTAACCTCTTTCTTCAAGTTGTTAGACTCTTTCAAAGGAACCCACTCTGATACCAATTGAAGAACATAGGCTTATACTGATATGGGGATGAACAGTATAAGATCAAATTTTACTTTTCTTTTCCAAACAATATTATCCAATATTATCAATGGAAATATTAATAATAGTAATAAAAGTAATGCACAGATCATCATACACAAGAGAGACATAAATTTAACATGGTTCATTCAATGTGGGCTACTCCACGGAGAAAATATTTCTTCTAAATTTTCTCAACAAATCTCTTGGGAATCAATTCCTATTACAATTTTTATGGACCTCTATCCAAAGGAGACACCAATCCCCTATTCTCTGATTTATGGATCTCTCTCCATAGGAGAACTCTTTTCTCTTGCTCTGGTTCATGGAACTTGATCTAGGAGAACTCTATCTCCTCAAATGGTTCATGGATCTCTCTCCATAGAAGAACTTTATCTTATCAACTGGTTCACATATCACACTCCATAGGATAACTCTTTCCTCTTTGGTTTGTGGATCTCTCTCCATAGGGTATCTCTATCCCTTCTGCTCTAGTTGGTGATCTTGTAGAAGACTTCTACCCCCACTTCTCTAGCTTGTGGATCTCTCTCCATTGCAAAAATTTGTCCCAACTACTCTCACTGATGGATCTCTAACCATTGGATACTATTTTCCTATATGCTCTATCACCTCCAAAGTTTATTCTCAACTCTATCTCAAATTTGTACCAAACCTTATTACAAGGTTAGCTCAAATCTGTCTCAACTGCTTTCTATCTCTACTAAAAAATTTCCCAATTTTTAACACAAAGCTTTATCAAATCAAAAATAAAAACTACGCTCAAATATGCTCAAATATTCCCCAAGACTTAACACAAAGCTTGATCAAATCATAAAAAAAACCTACTCTCAACTCTGCTCATATTTGCCCCAAGCCTTAACATAAATCTTGATCTAATCATAAAAAAAACTTGCTCTCAACTTTGCTCAGATATACCCTAAGCCTTAACACAAATCTTGATCAAATAATCAACAAAACCTGCTCTCAACTCTGCTTAGATCTGCCCCAAGCCTTAACACAAAGCTTGAACAAATCATCAATCAAACCTGCTATCAATCCTACTCAACTCTATCCTCAAGCCTTCTCAAATACTTTCTCAAATTTGCCCTCAAGACTTCTCAAATACTTGCTCAAATATGTTCGCAAGCCTTCTCAAAGACTTACTCAAATTTATCCTCAAGCCTTCTCAAATACTTACTCAAATCTATCCTCAAGTATTTCCAAACTTTTCACATAAACACAGCTTATATATTTTTCAAAAATGCTTTCCTCAAACAAACAAACTCTACTTAGAAATCATTTAACCTTTGGAACATAAAGAGAATTATATGCTCTATCAAAGAATCAATATGTTTTACTCAATAATTAAGTCTATTGCTTGCATATGTCTCACATGTATTGCTCTTTTAAAGATAGATCTAGTCTAGCATATGACACCTATCTTCCTGATTCACACACTTGCTTTCACAAATCTGAATTCTAATGTTTGCACATTCACTTTTCAATATCACTCAAAACCAATGCTCAAAAACTTCACACACTCATTCAAAAATAAAGCATAATTTTCTCACAAACCCTAAGCATAAGTTTTCAATATTATTCCAACAAAGAACACCATGTAGGTTTCAAACCCTGACTCAAATATTTCCAAAAACGCTTATCAAACAATCCTTTTCACTCCGCCTTGTGTTCAAAAACATTCACTCAACAAAACACCTCAAATAAGGAAATATATGCCCATACCTTTTTGATTTATCTTATGGAGATATGTCTTCAAAAATTTGTCTCACACATAATATCTTTTGCAACTATAAAATTTAGCACAACACTCCTTTATGAGTTAGCAAACCTTCAAAATGTGTGCACAATTAAACTCCAAACCAACTCTCTTGGTTTCTCAAACTATAGCATTAACTCATAAATCAAACCCTTCAAAATGAAGCAAAATACAAACAATTAAAATACCTTATACACATTTTAACTCCCTCTCAAATTTAAAACACATTCATAACAAATTTATCAACGATCCTTATTACTCCATAAAATCACTTTCAAAATATTTCATTATAATTTTCTTCAAAAATAAATGCAAAGAATAATATAAAATTTCCCTTATATCTCCCAAAGTCAATAGCGCTCACAATAATCAAATAAACCACATGCACCTAACCCTCAACCTTAGGCAATCAATGAATTTAATAGTGCTTACCAAAAACACTACCACGAAGATTTGAACACAACACCTACCGCCTGCCAACGCATTAGCACCCTATGGGCCACCACTAGGCCAACTGCCCACACAAGGACCAACACCCACAATGCACTATTTAGCTACTATTTATCCTCCTTGCTCTTAAAACAATGAACAAAATGTTACCATCGGGATTCGAACACAGGATCTACCATTCACTAGCGCCTTTACCCTGCCAAGTTTACCGTTAGGCCAACTGCTTGGTTGGTGATAAATGACCTTATCCCTTTATTCATCCAATATTTTTTCTTTGTTTTTAAAATAAAATATTTTGTCCTTCTTTCACATGATTGCACATCCAAAATTCGCATTAACCATTAGCATTAATCACTTGACGCTCACATCGAAAACTTATAACTTTTGCCACCAAACTTTATCATATAAATACGAACTTATCTCCATGCTAGGACGTCGATGGAGTTTCAATAATTTAAAAATATTCTTGGCACCAAACCCACTTAGGGTTATAAAAAATTATAATATAAATATTATAAATATTTTATAATTGACCTTAGGCTTTATCTTTATAACTTTAATATTATAATAATAAATATTATAATATTATTTCCTTTTGAAGCCTCATTTTCTTCCTTCGGGATATTTAGACCACCTTTTGGCCAACCATGTGGGGCTTTGTACCAAATATCTTGGGCTTAAAATATAAATATTTTAACCCTCTTTTTATCAATTCCCTTGCACTAAGATGAACTTTGCTAGCTTTTAACACTTGACATCAATGAATTTGGATTTTGACATAAAATAAATTTGCTTGTTTAACACTTATAATTTTTATCTTTCCTACCTTGTCTTATTGAAGTGTTAACCTTCAATGTGCCAAATTAATTTCCTTTGACTATCAAAATAAAAAATCATTGTCCCTATTGTCTACTTGATTTGAATTTTGATATAAAATAAGTTTACTCATTTCATGTTTGTCATTTTTATCTTTCCTAACTTGTATTCTTTAAGTCTTAACCTTGAGTGTGTCATTAGTGCTAATTTATCATCTACCTCATCAATACTTTCTACCTCCATATCTTCAACCTCATTTCCTTCCATTAGAGTATATGTAGAAAATATACACTTTTTCTTTATCCTATTTTGGTCTATTAACTCTATATGTGGCTTCCTATTGTGCCACATCTTATGGATATGCTCACTTACCATTTATCAAAATTTCCTCCTTTTTTCACATTATATTATAAAATATGTAAATCCATTGGCTATTTATGTGACAATTTCTTGGTTTATCTTATTTTTTGTTTATCTTATTTTTGGCCACTACTTGGTAACTCAAATGTTAATTTCTTCTTAACTTCAATGTAAATCCTTCTTGGCAACCTCATCTATTAAGTTTACCTAAAAATATTATGGATCTTCCTAAATGTAACCATGTAACCCACTTATATACTTCATTAGCATAGCATAATACTCCAAAAGGATGTTTAGACATATGTAATATTTTTGAAATTCTATTGTATACTCTTAGATGTTATAACCCTAGTGTTTTCATATATATTATCACTTTATCTATTGTTCATACTCATAATAAATTGGATAAAATTGCTTCCTTAGTGGCTTTTTGAATTACTACATATTATATACTAATGCTCATTTTATTTATACATTATTTTGGTCTAGCTTTTCCACTATACCAATGCATGCTCCATCGTCTTCAATCAAGGAAATACACCTTTTTCATATGATTTAATTCATTGCAACTAAAGTAAACTACCAATTATTTTAATCAACTATTGAACGGTTGACGCTTCTACATCCACTTGACCATCATAATATGGAATTTCAATTTTATATTCCACCTTAAATAGGTTTGTAGAGGTGATTTATACTTGCATTCGTGAGAAAATAAAGAATCTCATATATATATAGAATATTTTGAAGAATCAAATATTTTCTTCTTTGAACCTCTTTGTTTCATAATGTTATACGTTAATTTTTTTATACTATTAAGATAAAATAGGGTTTTGAAAGGGACCCCACAACCTTTTACAAAATAACCTACCTGTAAGGCGTCCAAAAGAAAAAACCACACAAAACAACCCACAAAGACAAAGAGGTACAAACAAACACAATCAATAGAGAATAAGGATCAGATCAAACATCAAAGAACTGAGGGAGTTCTACAACATCATATTTATCTCATGAGCTATTGTTCCATACATCTATGCAACCTCCTCATAATAGTCTAACGCTATTTTTACAAAACTTCAAATAGTGCACTGCTTGATTTCAATCATTTTCATACTGTGCAGAACTACACTCTTCCTCGTAGAGGCCTCCTCTGGAGCATAAACATCTATCACCATTGTGTCCTTATGGAAATCCCTAGGAAGAATCTCCACATCCATAGGGTGGTATAAGGGGGAAGACTTATCCTCCTCTCACTTTTTTGAGCAAATGCAATGATTTTTGGGTACCACTTCCTTTCGACTGACTAACTGAAGGAGGACCCCCCACCTCAGATGAGGCCATAGGAAAAACCGATGAATTTTTCACCACATCATCAATGTTGCATTTCGATGCTTTTCCCCTCACACCTTTATCCAAGACATGAATCTTACGAAAAATATTATCTATACAAGAACCTAGTGAGAATGAGTAAATATCCTCACAACCTTCACTAGAGCTTTCAGAGACCACCTTGGCCTAGATAAGTGTAGGGACCAATAAATCAACTAAAGATTTCAAAATTTCCTCCACCATCATCTACTTATCCACCACTGCTTGCTCAAATAATTAAAGGACCAATCCTTGGTGGAAAGGAAACTAACCATAATATCCTTGCACATCCACGATAGACTTATTTATAGATTGGAATAAAAATAAGGGAATATTCATCCATATTTACCTCCTAATATGGTTTAGAAACATGACATGGAATCTACGTGTGACATCATATATAGAGTCCAAAGTAATATAATCCATAATGACTATAGCCACCCTATCCCATGGTGGATATAGGGCCTTGGCGCTATAGCCATTATGGATTTTAGGAATAAATTCCTCCCCATCCTGAAAAAACTACTTTCTTTGAACAACGAGTATCTATCTCTATTGTGATAGGTATCATTCAATGCGAGACTAGTAGTACAATTAATCAACTCCATAGAGATCTCAAAGTACTAAGACATGATTCTCACCCAACCATAATTCCACAATGCCACATCCACATGGAAAACACTGGTTTATACCCATAAAACTTTTGGACACACTCCAATACACCACCATTATTCAGAAAAGCTTTAACTTTGTCATCAATATTTAAGGAAGTAGGTTCCAACCGAGATTTAGCATGTCTCAACTTGGATCTAAACAACTTAGCTTTCTCTATATTCAATCTAACCACAACCCTCCGCTCCTTAGCTCCACACAGTTCCACAAAAGGAGACCAAAGGAGGCTACTCCAAAATAAACAACAAAACACAAAAGGCTCTAGAGCAAACCCGAATATAAATAGTCATTCACCATCTTCATAGATAAAGTTGTGCCACACAAGACACCCTCAAAATTCAATAGCAAAAGATATCCAAGCACACCGAGAAGAACCAAGATAGAAATAGTGCTTCTCCACCCAAACTCCAAAGACAAGAAGGTACTCAACAGAAGAGATAAATCCTTGACTATCATAGGAAGCATAAAAAACCAAGGCTCAAGAGATAAGAACATAGAAACCATACCAACCCTTTCAACAATAAGCATACGCTAAAACAATCAGCCACCCCGCATGAAGCCACATGGCCTAGAGAAATTGAGTCCTAAGACATGTACATGACTACTAGAGGTAATCACTAAGAATCTCAACACAATAGCAATGCCACAAAAAGGAGCAAAAAAAAATGAGGAACAAAGCCAAACCGAACAATGATTGCCCAAAAATATATTCCAAGAGAGAAATAAATTAATCTTTATAACCACACCACAAATATTTAATAGGACCTTCCACCATCACCATATAATTCCTACAAGAGACACGAGAGGGGTGATCCAAAACCAAATCATAAAACAAGGTAAATTCCACAACCCAAGGGCGTACATCAAAACCGAAAAGAAAGAGACAAGGAAGAGGGACTGACAAGGAAAAGACTTCCAATGGAAGCCAAATAAACTTCAAGAAGGACCAAATTGCAAGCATCGAGGGGGCAAAAACTATAAAAATTAATGTTATACATTAATTGAGTGAACACCTACTATAGGTTTTTCATGGTACTTTCCAACCAAGCAAGTCTAGCATCATGGTCACTCATTTACTTCTCTAGGTCCCATTTCTTACTATCTCCTTTGGTCTATTGGGCTACATAACCATGTTTATTTTTTAGCTTTATAGTATCTCTTGATATGCATCATGCACGAATCTACTACTTAGGAATATGATCCTTGGATACGCAACTAATATGTTTCCTTTATTAAAATATCAACTTCTTCCATTCTTGTCTTTGGATGGGTATTTTCTATATCCTTATTCCCTGTAAGATACAAGGAGAATGCTTTCCTAAAAAAATAAAAAAATATAGAAACCAAAGAGAGCAATGTTTTAGTAAACAAAATAAAACATAAAAGCTAAAGAATATATATTTTATTTAAAACCTCCAACTCCTATTCATTAGATATTTTTTTTTCACATAATTTTATTTTTAAAGCATTGAAATTTTATTTGATTATTTATAGGAGTAATAATAATTCAAATTTTCTAAAATTTGTAAGTAAAAAATTACTATCTAAGTTGGTGACCTATAGTGGTTATAGTGTGTGACATACACACCCTAATTTTTGGATTACTTAGTAGTGATTGTTTGAACAAAAAATATCAATGAATTAAACACGGATACACTAGTCATATATATCAATGCATGTTATTTTAAAAAAAAATTAAAATGTTCTACATAATCTACAAAAAAATATGTGTAATGTGGTTATAACCTATTTAATTACATGTTAATTTTGTAATTTTAATGTCAAACTTAGATGAAGCTATATAATATATTATATAAATATGTAATTTTTTTTATAATTAGAGTATTTTACATCATTGGGTGATATTATGTAATGTGCCTAAGGTACATAGCTAGGACATTATATTACTTTAGGGGGAAGTTATCTAGTTACTTGGGGAAGAAGTAACATATGCACAAGTGTCATTGTGCATGTTGTAAGTGTGCAAGGTGTCCCCTTGTACAACTAGGTAGAGTGTTGGCCAAGGAATCCATCTTCCTATATAAAGGGCCACATAGTTCCATTTGTATACAACTCATATTTTCATTGAATAATATGTTCTATTGCTTTGATCTATGTCTTGTGGTGTAATGCAATGCTGGTAAAGCCATCAGTGGTATCAAAGCTACGGTCGTTCTTATATAGGAATATGGAAAGTCATTGATACGGGTTTTGTAAAACGGATGCACCTTTAGACTTGCCACTTGCAAATTCCATTATTTCAAGATCGTTTGAAGAGCTTGATAAGAACAAAGAGATTAGAGAAGTTTTTGATAAGTAGAATATTTGGGATAATTATCGTCATCCAACAATAAGCCCAAAAATAAGAAGGTAGAAGACCAGAAGGATATCTACCAAATATCTAGAAAAGAAGATATAGAAGATCTTGCTTGAATTTAGAATTTGAAAAGGAGACTTGAAGACAGGAGGAGTTGTTCAAGATAACCTACAAAGAGTTGTAATATCCTACTCGATGCAACAACTTGGTGATCTTAGGTACCAAGATCTACATCCTCTACAGAATAAGAAAACGAGTTACAAAAGCATTAAAAAAAGGTAAGCAACTATCTATGCAAGTAGATTCATTAGTTGGATTACTTATCAGATTTATTAAAGCATCTTCATCCCAATTAAAGTTGCAAAAAGGGGATTTATATTATAATATTCAAGTGTGCAAAGAGAAAGGTTATTTTCAAGGTTAATTTTACATTAGGAGTTGATTAGATTTCATAATTTCAATAATCTATTAACTAGCCTATTATCTACTTTGGAAAGCAAAAGAAAACTATCTCCTAAGATCTTGCTTATAAGAAATTTACAAAATAATTCTTGAAGATTCAATTTAGATTGTCTTTGATTAGTTGCAGTGAATTGATTAAGTGCATTTTCTTGAGAGTAGATTGGAGTGATAAGGTGTAATCTATTAGTGCATTAAAAATAGAATTTGTTAGATTCATTTGCATTGTTAATACTCTCAAAAGAAATTAGTTTTGTGCTTTGAAATAAATGCTACAAAATCTATTTTGGATCATGTGTCAAAAGACACTCTTAGAGCATAAAAACCTACAACTCATTGTGGCCAATATAAACCACTTAAATTGGTTAGTACAAGCATAGAAAAGCTAACCAAAAAGAAGCTTCAAAGATTGAGACTTGGTGACTCTCAAATCCAAAAAACTTAGGATTAGTGCAAATAAAATAAAAATTTTGTTCTACAACATTTACAAGGCTTGGATTCACCATCAATCATCCAAGAAAAAAAGGTAAGCAGTCTATCCAAAGAGACATCCTTAAAACCCTAATTTTTAACTCATTAATCTACTACAAAAATAAAAATTTAAGACCTAAAAAAGATTACAAAAAGGGTGTAATAAAAAGGTTCTATATACATGTAAAGTTTACGTATTTTTAAACTTCTACAATACATCAAACACAGGGAAAGAAGCAGATTTAAAGGTGCCACATTAGGTACAATAGGTACAGGGAAAAAGGTATCCAAAGGAAGAGCCAAAGGATCTTCTCCAACATCAAAAGGGCATTCTATCCAGAATCGGACTTGCAAATAAAGGAAGCTTTTACATAAATGACAGTAAGACTACCAAGGTTATTTACATAAGCTAAAGGAAATATATCACAAATATTTACATAAGCCATAGAAAGGAGAAGGAGCTATCTACATAAAAATAAAAGGATAGAGCACATCCACCATTTATACGCATCAAATTTCACCTCTATTAATGTGAACAAGGAACACAATGAAGGTATAAGCACAAAGAAGGAAAATAGATGCTATTTTGGGAATAACATCAACAAAGGGTAGCAAGAGAGCTACCTCATCCTCATACAAAGCTCCAATGCAACTCATAAATTAGTTGTAGAAGAAAATATGTTGCTTGCTATTCAAGAAACGAAATTAATCTAAGGAAGATTATCAAAGGATTTATAATCTCTTTTGGTTCGACTTTTATACACACCCTGTGAATAATGAGCATGAAATACCGATAACACTTATAAGGGATAAATCCCACTCACTTTAGGATCTTGCTGGATATCCAAGGTGTGAGTTACAGAGTTGGGTCGAATGTCTATTCACTCTTTTCCGCTTCTGGAATAGTTTCAAGCGGACTGTCTGTTACCTTACAACGGGTTCGGGACTTTAGTTCAGTAATGTTTTTGGAGTTGGTTATCTTTGTGGACACTCAGATTTACAATCAGTTCTTTGATCTAGCTCTTTATGCTTTAGCAGATTTAAATAAAAGACAAATTTTAAAGAAGATAAAAATGGATCATTCAATCGGTGGAACAGAGAGAGTAGGGTAGGGCGAAAAGAGAAGTTTATCTAACTTAGCTGCAAAACCAAAACTACCAATTTTAGTTATACTATTTAGCTTCACAATAGAACAAATCAAAGAGGAAAGTGTCCAGCTTTCTAAGATCACCTTCTACTAAGAGCATAAGACGAAGATGAAACAAATCTGAAAGAAAATCATAAACAGAAGGGAAGTCGGTTGAAATTGGTATCTCTCACCAGTAGCCTAGCTCGCACGAGTGAGGACAGAGCAATTAGAACAGGCCTGAACCTTAAATCTATAATTTTCCCTAGCATACAATAAAAAGAATGAAGCCTAGTAGCATATCCAATCTTGATAACACAGATCTACAACATAAATTAAATAAACCTTAACGAGACGAAAAACAAAAGAAGATGAACTTATCGCAATCCGAAAGAGATTAGGCTCCTGGCCACGCTATCACAGAAAACGAAAATCACACCAACTCCAAGTCCAGAACAAAGCATTCAACAAGATTTGCAGGAAATTGCTCCAATAGCTTTTTATTCTAAGTTTTCGCCTCCTCGATTTTACATTCAGAGGAAGTATATATAGACTTAGGACAAACCCTGATCTTTTCAAAAATATCTTCTTCCCAAACCCTAAATCTTATCATCAAAACCCTACCGCCTAGGTTTTACAATATAAGGCATTTTAAATATAGAGTTTCGATAAACCCTAATCACTCTGAAAATCTTCGTGTGGTTCTTGCCATAAATGGAGAAGGCACAATCTGATATTATTTTCATCCACCTGTAACTGTGAGTAGATATCTTCATTTTTCTGGTGCGTCGGCCGGGAGCATCTCATTAATTCCTCTGAGAAATTTGGATGAGTCACTGACTTCTCTAGCATTTTATCTTCGCAGAGCCACCTTTGAGTTGAAATTCTCTGCACGCCATTACTTTCACCATAAATTCTCCCATTAAATGCATCCATCGACAAATTCTGGTAACTACGTGTAGATATTTTCACTTTTCGGCCAATCGTCGACATATTTCATTAAATGAGGCAGCTGCTTAGTCACACCGTAAAGTCTCTTTGCGGCCAGATCTATAAAATCTGGATGGACCAAAAATTCTCAGCATCTCCCATTTCCATCGACGCCTTCCTTGATCTACGCTTATTTTTGTCTTTTTTGCCATTACTTCTACTATTATGCAATCGCAGATCGCTTTCGCAAAAGAAAAACAAGGATTAGCATTTTAATATTATTAAATTAAACCCTAATGTTTATTACCTTGTCGGCTTGGTTTCTTTCTTCCCAGTTCATATTTTTCAACTTGTCGCGATATCGCACTTTCCCCTTTGCTTTTGCCCTCGATAATGAGACAAGTCCAAAATGGGACATGTCGCGAATATCGCGTGACGTTTCTCCTTCCTTATTCTCATGAAATTAAAATATGTCGCGATATCGCGACGTTTTCCTTCACTTCATCTTTCTTAAGCTTACGTCATCACAAAAATGGAACATGTCATCGAAATCATGACGTTTTCCTCAAACTTGCTTCCTCTTAAACTATCACGAAATCACGACGTTTTCCTTGAGTTTCCTCCAACCAAAATGTGTCGCGATATCGCGACGTTTTCCATAAGACCTGCTTTCAACTAAAACCTATCACGATATCACGACGTTTTTCTTTACTTGGCTCTTTCAATCCAAATATGTCACGATATCATGACGTTTCCATCACTTGGCTCTTTCTATATTCAATCAACATTTCTCTCTTAATTAATTTTTTTGTCAGTCGAATCCTTTTCCATCATTTCGTCGTGAAATCGCGACGTTTTCATCACTTGGCTCCTTCTACCAAAACACGTCACGAAATCGTGACATTTTCATCACTTGCTCCTTCTACCAAAACACGTCATGAAATCGCGACGTTTTCATCACTTGGCTCCTTCTACCAAAACTTCTCAACGAATCGACTTTCTTTCTTCCAAACTGTCTGAAATCTGACATTTTCCTTTTCTTTCAAACTCACGAAATCATGACGTTTTCTCACTTCTCTTTCCAAACACGTCGCGATATCACGACGTTTCCATCACTTGGCTCTTTCTACCAAAACACGTCATGAAATCATGACATTTTCATCACTTGGCTCCTTCTACCAAAACACGTCATGAAATCATGACGTTTTCATCACTTGGCTCCTTCTACCAAAACACGTCATGAAATCACGACATTTTCATCACTTGGCTTCTTCTACCAAAACACGTCGCGAAATCGCGACGTTTTCATCACTTGGCTCCTTCTACCAAAACACATCGCGAAATCACGACATTTTCATCACTTGGCTCCTTCTATCCAAATATGTCGCGATATCGCGACATTTCTAAAAATGGAATATGTCACGAAATCGTGACGTTTCCAAAAATGGAATATGTCGCGAAATCGCGACGTTTTCTCAAGTTACTTCCACTTAGCAAATTTTCCAAAAATTGTAGGTTGACTCCAATGAATTTATTCATCTGTATTCTGCATTTTTACATATTTAGTGAAGGATCTTCTTTACTCAGAAATGATTCTAACATTTAAAAAATGAATTCTAAATTGAAATCAAAGCCATATGCAAGCCTACTTGGATACTTTGATATATGCAAAACTTGAAGAAGGAGGCAAGCAAAATTTGGAATTAAAACCTGAAAAACATCAAGAGGGTCCCTACGAAAAAATGAAAACTAAATATTTTCAAAGGATGGAATTTCATTTTTTTAGTGGGGGTGTGTTGCTTCTCAACAAATGGCGATATCTGTGGGGAAAATAGTAGCACTATTTTAGAATCCAGAACTCTAGTTTCAAAACAATTTAGACCATGTACCATGCTTTGCCACAAATATTCTTCAAAATGATTTAACTACTATCTGATAGTTGTTAAAGTTTCCCAAGGACATACTAGGTTGAACCACTTAAGGAAGATTCTGATGTGCAATTATAAGTGTATAAACTTTCTTCCAAGGATGACCGGGCCTTCGAATGTTTACTATGGATTGATCAACTATTTAGATTGTGAAGGGGAAACCGAGTAGGGCTCTGTTTACTAGTTTAGCCTTTTACAGCCTCGACAGAGTTACTCTTTAGATTTTCATGACCCTGATCCACAACTATGAGGTGGTATCTATAGCTTGGTAAAAGAAAACATCTTCTGAGCCTTGGCTATCTCTTTCGGGATCCTACTTTTTTTGTGTAGAAAAGAGTGCCAGTTTTATGTTGCCTTGCTCAACTTTCACCTTCTCTCTCTCTCTTTTGAAATATACCAAAATCTGGAAAGCCTTGCTAATTTTTTTTTTTATATTTCATCGATCTACTAACCGCTTCAGCCTGGGTACCAATAGCCTCTTTGGACACTTAAATAATTTCATGAATCAGAGTCCCCTCTTATGACCAACTTTTCTTGGATTCCCTGGGAGTTCTTCAGCCAAACAGTATAGTAGTTTCTTTATAATTAAAATAATTGTGGCAAGCAAGACACAAAATCCAATTATCTTTCTACTGTTGTTCTAAATAACAAGTAGTTCCACTGTTCATTTTAAGCAGACTATCTCTTAATTAGAATGAAACAAAATGAAAACAGATTTTCACTAGAATAAAACAATTTTAAAATGTTGATTTGTGTTTTGTTGCCCAGGCAAAAACTTAAACAAACAAAATTTAAAAGCTAAAGAGAAATTTGTACAGACCTCCAAAGGATAAAACACATAACTTCAACCTTAAATAAAACAAAAATAAAAACACACTACTTCAAACTTTATTTATAACATATACATATTTTACGTCTTTGTGATTTATTCAAATGATGTATTGGATGGAACAGTTGAGAAATAATGCTTTAGGTATTGACCATTAACAGGAAGGTTCAAAAAATTACCCTCGAGGTCCTGTAGACGAAATGCATTATTACCTAGGATCTCGGCAATCTGGTATGGCCCTATCCATAGCGGCTGCAACTTTGTGTGTTTACCTTTCTTTTCATGGGCTTTGTCCCATAGAAGCACCAGGTCTACGAGTCTGAAGGCCTTCACTCTGGCTCTTTTGTCAAACCAGCGCTTGACTGTTTCTTGGTGCCGACTGAAATGTTCCAGGGCTTGAAGTCGTTCGTCCTGCAAATTAGTTAAATCCAAAACACGAGCCTCTGCATCTGCTTGATCCTCAAAATAGTCTAAAACAAATTGATAAGTGGGCAATTTCAAAGAGATAGGAACGATGGGCTGAATACCATACAACAAAGCAAATGGGGAAGTCTTAAGAGCTACTTTATGTCTTATCCTGTCAGCCCAAAGTGCATATTTCAATAATGTGTGCCATTGTCTGGGTTTGTCTACAATGAGACTTCTTAATGGCATTCATCAAATTCTTATTTGTGGACTCAGCTAGTCCATTACCTTGGGGGTAATAGTTGGATGAAAATCTGATGACTATCCCCATCTGGTATGCCCACTCTGCAAACTCTAATGATTGAAAGGTTGGCCCGTTGTCGCACACCAAATTCAAAGGAACTCCAAACCTGGTTATGACATTTGACTCTAGAAATTCGATCACCTCATGGGTTGTACTCCTCATGGTGGTCTGTTGCTTCAACCCATCTTGTGCAATAATCAGTGGTTGTTAGAACATACTTATGCCCTGCTTATGAATTTGGGTTTATCACACCCACAAATTCAAGTCCCCATTGCATAAAAGGTTTGTTTATTACAATAGGTTGCAATGGTAGAGCTCGATTAGCCTCTTTGGATGCAAAAGTCTGACACTGATGGCAAGTTCTCACATGTTGATGTGCATCTTTAAACAATGTAGGCCAATAATAGCCTGCTCTCAATATCTTGTGCGCAGTAGCGAAACCTGAGGAATGCCCAGCCCCTAACTTCTCATGAAAACTGGACATCACCTCATTGACTTCATTCTGAGAAATGCATCTTAAGAATATGCCAGCATAGTTTTCTCTATACAAGTTGCCTCCTTTGAGCAGAAAATGAGCAGATTTCAGCTTTAGTGCTCTTCTTTGGGTTCTATTCGGGTGATATGGACAAATTCCAAATCGCAGCAGATGAATGATATCTCCATACCAATCATCGAATCCAGAATCCAGCTGATTAATTTTTCCCTGTACAGGTATTTCAGCAATATGTCGAGACAAACCAAGTCCTCTAATTAATTTTGTAGGCCAAATTTCTAAGTCGTATTCCTGTAGTCTCGTAACCCAATTACCTCTTAGCTCACCCAATTCGTCCTGGCTTAATAAGTATTTGACAGCTGGATCAGGAACTATAGCATGGACTTTGCTTCTTAGTATGTAGTGCCTGAATTGCTTAACTGCTCTTACTAAGGCATAGGCTTGCTTATCCAAGCGAGAGTATTTTAGCTCAGCCCCCTTTAAGTTGGTACTTTTGAAGGCAATCGGATGCTCCCCTGTTTCTCTTCGTTGGGTCAAAACCGCAGCAAGTGTGTGTTCAGAAGAAAAAGAGTACAAATAAAAATTTGTATTGAAGTCTGGGCTCACCAGCACTGGAGCTTGTTGGATGGCAGATTTGATCTCCTGGAACGTTGTTTTGGCTTCTGTTGTCCAAGCGATCTTAGCAGTTTCCTTCAGCATGTCATTCAGTGGCTTGACTATTTCCGTGAAGCCGGAGATGAATTTTTTGACAAAATTAATTTTCCCAAAAAAGGATCTTAACTCTTTCTTAGAGTTGGGAAAGGGTATCCCTGATATGGCTTCAACTCTGTCAGGATCCATGGAAATGCCATCTTTGGTGATCAAGTGTCCAAGGAGTTTTCCTTCAGTTACACCAAAAACACACTTCTTCGGGTTCAAAGAAATGCCGAACTCCCTGCATTTGTCGAAAATAGATTCCAAGTGCTTCACGTGGTCAAACCGGGATTTGGAAAAAACTGTCAAGTCGTCCATGTAGACAACTATGCATTTACCCATAAGACCTTTGAAGGCGTGATCCATTGCACGCTGAAAGGTAGCTCCGACATTAGTCAATCCAAATGGCATTCTTTTGTAGGCGAAAGTTCCCCACTTGGTTGTGAAGGCAGTTTTCATCCTGTCTTCCTTTTCAACTAGTATCTGATTATACCCTGAGAATCCGTCTAAGAAAGACATCATTTTTGAACCATTCACAATTTGTAGCACCTCATCCATGGAAGGCAGAGGATAATTATCTTTCTCAGATGCCTTGTTCAAGTTTCTAAAATCCACGCACAAGCGGATCTCTCCATTTTTCTTTTTGACCGGCACCAAATTGGCCACCCAAGTAGAATGCCTAATGGGAAAAATAATGGCGGCACTCAATAATTTTTCCACCTCCTTCTTGATGAGGGGCTCTAGCAAAGCGTTGACATGCCTCTGTTTCTATCGAAAGGGTTTGCAGAACTCTTTTAAGGGTATTACATGGGTGTAAACTTTTGGATCAAAAACCTTTAAGTCTTTGTAAGACCAGGCCATAACATCCTTGGACCTGTGAAGAAATTCAATCATATTTCTTTTTATTTCAGGGTCACAAGTTTTAGCCAACTTAAGGTGCCTGGGATCTTCTTCAGTCCCGACATTCAGGTTCTCAGTCTCACTGTTTGCTACACCAATAGAATCCCCAGAACTCACCTTTTGCTTAATTTGGTCAACATCAAACAGTCGCTCCAGTTCCACCATCCCTTTCGAAATTCTATTATCTTTCAACCTTATTATTCCCCTTTCATCGTCTAACTATTCCAGCAGAGTATCCCTTTGACCATCATCGATTATAGCATTTTCAAACGCATTGGTACTCTGTAAAAAGTTTATAATCTGCTGGTCATCAGAGAAAACCTAAAAATTATCTACATTATTTGGGACCGAAGGACAAGGGACTAACTCGATCAAAAATTTGTTCCATTTGAACTCTTCCAGTGGCTTCAGACTTGCGGTGATGAAGCTAAGACATCTGCAAGTGAATTCTGCTCTCTAGGTATGTGCGTTAAATTAAAAGCATCAAAATCCTCCACGAGATCCCACGCTCGGTATTTGTATCCTTTTAAGTAGGATGCTTTGCACTAAAATTTACCTTTAACTTGATTGGCCACCAACTCTGAGTCTGTAAAAACTTGGATATTTCTTACACCTCTGTCTAAAGCAAATTTCAATCCTAGCACCAGTGCTTCATACTCTGCTAAATTATTTGTGCAAGGGAACTGTAGGCGATAAGACATAAAATATGTCTGACTCTCAGGTCCTTTAAGAACTGCCCCCGTACCAGAACCTTGTTTAGATTTAGCCCCATCCACATGAAGCGTCCAAACTTCATTATTATGAACAAGATGAGCTTTACTAAGTTTCTCATTTTGTCCCGTTGTTAAATTATAAACCCCAATATCTACATCAGCAATATTTACAGTCTCATTTTTTGCATTATATTCAGTGATCATATGTTTGTACCTAGGTTCTCTTTCAATCCTTAATTGGTTTGCAACACCTTTCCATGGCAACCACATATGTGAAAAATCAGTCGCCAAGTATCCATTCAAATATTTTGACCAATCTCTGCTCAGAAGCATCCCGTATCCCACAGGAATATCTACCACCTGAATTTCAATTTTGTGTTGTGCCCTTGGCTCAGATGCTAGCTGAATATGAATATTTTGAAGTTCACCTACTACTTTAACCTCAGATTTATCCAATTGGACAACTCTTCTTTCAGACTTCATTGGGGTTAAACCCAACTGTTGACAAATGGCCAAAGGCATAACATTGGCTGAAGCACCCGAATCTACCAGACAGTTGTGTAAGTTTTTCCCAAATATACGAACAGTCAGTAGGAAAGGCGAAACTTCAGTCTTCTCTTTATACATGGCCACATTTGCATTTGCCATCTTCTTTCCCTTTTCCAAAGGTTTGGTAGTAGGCCCAGAGTATGTTTTAATCAAGTTATCCCTTTGTTCCGAAATTTGAGCTAACTCATGGAGAGTGATGTTAGCCTTGATCTTCTTCATGTCCTCCACTATATTGTACCCTTTATTGAGTGGAGCGATAGATCCATATGGGACTCTTGGATCTCCTCCCTTGGGTGGAGATGGGTTATTACTTGAAGATGGATCTGGAGGAACATTGTGGGAGTTGTCTGGAGGGGTAGATGTAGTGTTGGGCTCCGAATTTCTATTTTTGAGGTTGTAGTTGTCCCTCCTATATTGTTGAAAAGCCTGCACCTCATCCATAGGCATCTCCACTACATTCTCAGACTCACCTGGAAAAGTGAAAGAATCTAAGACCATAGCTGCACTATGGCTGGATGAACTTGGGCCATCCGCATTTCTTTGATGTTCAGGAGAAATCAACTCACCAGATAAAGCTTCAAAGGCGTTACAGAATTCCAAACAATCCAATTCCCCGTGCTGAGATGTGGCATGTATCCTGCACCAGTTAGGCAAAGCCAAGTCACAAATATTCACATCATGCCCTTTACCTTTATAATCCTTATTGGGTTCGTATGGGGGCCGAGTGAATCTATTCTTCTGATAGGAAAACCTGTTTGAGTTTTCCCCAGTAGAAACTTGCCTTTTAAAACTTAAAAAGTCATTTGCCAACTTTTGGACCATTTTTGACACTTCCTCGACTCTTGTGTTATCAGTTTCTTTATCTGGATTCTGTACACTTTCAGCAGGTGTTAGAGTCAATGGATTGCTTATCGGTGGGGTTTGATATGTTGGCAACATCATCTGATGTGGTATGGGATTGAAGACAGGGGTACCTTGTGTGACCAAAGGAATTTGATGAGTACTTAAAGGTTGAGGTCCCAATTGTCTTTCCAGAACCAAAGCTTCTTTATAAGCCTCTGTTAGATTGGTAATAGAGGCATCTCTTTTCAAGAAAATAGAAGTCATTGGATCTAGAGAATTCCTAAAAATTTCTAATGCCAGATCTGCATTTGGCACATAATAACCCGTCAGTCTACCATAAGCCTTTTGAAATCTGATATTGTAAGATCTGACAGATTCATTTATTTCTCTTTTAATACCAGAAAATTGTTGATATAATACATTGGGATCTATCACTTCACCAAATTGTGATACAAAAACCTTTTCCAGGTCATTCCAACTAGTAATAGAATCGTTAGTGAGATTCAAAAACCAGTCGTATGCTCCCTCCTGGAGAGTGAACGGGAACAATCTGCAAGCCACATCTTCATGTTGTACATTTAACAATTTTAGAGCATTCTTGAATGCTACTAGGTGTTCTTCTGTTGTTCTAGTTCCATCATGCTTGTATCTAGGAAGATACCTCTCAGGATTTCTGGGCAGATCATGGGCTGCACCAAGGATATTTAAGGCAGTGGAACCCAACCAGTTTGCCATTACTACTTGATTGACGATGATATTTTTAGTTGTAGTTGGAGTAACTACAAGTGGTGATAAAACTATTTCAGACAAGGACTTGGCCCTTCTGAGGCTGCTTCTTCTTGGGGTTTCTAACTCAGGCACAAGGAGCTCTCCAGCTCTAGAGTGGGACCTTGTTACTCTGTAAGTAGAATCCAACTTTTCACAAGCAACTTACAACCTTACAATCCTTAACAAACTACTGAACGAAGTTCAGGCCCTCCTTCTAGCGCCAATTTTAAATGTTGGTTCGACTTTTATACACACCCTATGAAGAATGAGCATGAAATACCGATAACACTTATAAGGGATAAATCCCACTCACTTTAGGATCTTGCTGGATATCCAAGGTGTGAGTTACAGAGTTGGGTCGAATGTCTATTCACTCTTTTCTGCTTCTGGAATAGTTTCAAGCGGACTATCTGTTACCTTACAACGGGTTCGGGACTTTAGTTCAGTAATGTTTTTGGAGTTGGTTATCTTTGTGGACACTCAGATTTACAATCAGTTCTTTGATCTAGCTCTTTATGCTTTAGCAGATTTAAATAAAAGATAAATTTTAAAGAAGATAAAAATGGATCATTCAATCGGTGGAACAGAGAGAGTAGGGTAGGGCAGAAAGAGAAGTTTATCTAACTTAGCTGCAAAACCAAAACTACCAATTTTAGTTATACTATTTAGCTTCACAATAGAACAAATCAAAGAGGAAAGTGTCCAACTTTCTAAGATCACCTTCTACTAAGAGCATAAGACAGAGATGAAACAGATCTGAAAGAAAATCATAAACAGAAGGGAAGTCGGTTGAAATTGGTATCTCTCACCAGCAGCCTAGCTCGCACAGTGAGGACAGAGCAATTAGAACAGGCCTGAACCTTAAATCTATAATTTTCCCTAGCATACAATAAAAAGAATGAAGCCTAGTAGCATATCCAATCTTGATAACACAGATCTACAACATAAATTAAATAAACCTTAACGAGATGAAAAACAAAAGAAGATGAACTTATCGCAATCCGAAAGAGATTAGGCTCCTGGCCACGCTATCACAGAAAACGAAAATCACACCAACTCCAAGTCCAGAACAAAGCATTCAACAAGATTTGCAGGAAATTGCTCCAATAGCTTTTTATTCTAAGTTTTCGCCTCCCGATTTTACATTCAGAAGAAGTATATATAGACTCAGGACAAACCCTGATCTTTTCAAAAATATCTTCTTCCCAAACCCTAAATCTTATCATAAAAATCCCACCGCCCAGGTTTTATAATATAAGGTATTTTTATATTAGAGTTTCGACAAACCCTAATTACTCTGAAAATCTTCGTGCGGTTCTTGCCATAAATGGAGAAGGCACAATTTGATATTACTTGCATCCACCTGTAACTGTGTGTAGATGTCTTCATTGTTTTGGTGCATCTGTCGAGAACATCTCATTAATTCCTCTAGGAAATTTGGATGAGTCACTGACTTCTCTGGCATTTCATCTTCGCAGAGCCGCCTCTGAGTTGAAATTCTCTACATGCCATTACTTTCACCATAAATTCTCCTATTAAATGCATCCATCGACAAATTTTGGTAACTGCGTGTAGATATTTTCACTTTTCTGGCCAATCGTCGACATATTTCATTAAATGAGGCAGCTGCTTAGTCACACCGTAAAGTCTCTTTGCGGCCAGATCTATAAAATCTGGATGGACCAAAAATTCTCGGCATCTCCCATTTCCATCTGACGGCCTTCGCCTGATCTACGCTTATTTTTGTCTTTTTCGCCATTACTTCTGCTAGTATGCAATCGCAGATCACTTTCTGCAAAAATAAAAACAAGTATTAGCATTTTAATATTATTAAATTAAACCCTAATGTTTATTACCTTGTCGGCTTGGTTTCTTTCTTCCCTCATATTTTCAAAACCTGTCGCGATATCGCGACGTTTTCTTTACTGCTTTCCCTTTGCTTTTGCCCTCGCGAGAAAGAGACAAGTCTAAAAATGGGACATGTCGTGAAATCATGACGTTTTCCTTCTTATTCCCATGAAATTAAAATGTGTCGCGATATCACGACGTTTTCTTCACTTCATCTTTCTTAAGCTTACATCATCGCAAAAATGGAACATGTCGCGAAATCGCGACGTTTTCCTTAAACTTTGCTTCCTCTTAAAACCTCGTGAAATCGTGACGTTTTCCTTGAGGTTTGCCTCCAACCAAAATGTGTCGCGATATCACGCGTTTTCCATAAGACTTCTTTCGCTAAAACATTTTTCTGATATCCATGATCGTTTTCTTTACTTGGCTCTTTCAATCCAAATATGTCGTGATATCGCGACGTTTCCATCACTTGGCTCTTCTAAAAAAAAATTTCATAATAAAACTAATCGACTTTTCCATCACTTGGCTCTTTCTACCAAACACGTCGTGAAATCATGACGTTTTCATCACTTGCTCCTTCCTACCAAAACAGAATATCGTGACGTTTTCAGCTAAACTCACCAATATCCTGACGTTTTCTCACTTCTTTTCTACCAAATCAATCGCGATATCGCGACGTTTTCATCACTTGGCTCCTTCTACCAAAACACGTCACGAAATCGCGACGTTTTCATCACTTGGCTCCTTCTACCAAATATGTCGCGATATCGCGACGTTTCAAAAATGGAATATGTCGTGAAATCGCGACGTTTCCAAAAATGGAATATGTCGCGAAATCGCGACGTTTTCTCAAGTTACTTCCACTTTGCAAATTTTTCAGAAATTGTAGGTTGACTCCAATGAATTTATTCATCTGTATTCTGCATTTTTACATATTAGTGAAGGATATTCTTTACTCAGAAATGATTCTAACATTTAAAAAATGAATTCTAAATTGAAATCAAAGCCATATGCAAGCCTACTTGGATACTTTGATATATGCAAAACTTGAAGAAGAAGGAGGCAAGCAAAATTTGGAATTAAAACCTGAAAAACATCAAGAGGGTCCCTACGACAAAATGAAAACTAAATATTTTCAAAGGATGGAATTTCATTTTTTTAGTGGGGGTGTGTTGCTTCTCAACAATCTCCTTCTTGGAGGCATTACGTAGAGAATCCCATGTAAGAGGGTTAAGTACCACTTTGTATATTATTCCCTAATGGCTATCATATCTCTAAAACTCAAGAGATGAACATTGAGAGCACTCAAAGCAAGGTGAATATGTTACAAAGGAGTAATGGTTGGTTTAACAACATTAAAAGAAGAAATGGTAGTCAGGGTTATGCATAAGAAATCAGAACCGAAATATCCTTGTAAAAAAATTATTAATCCGTTGTGAATCCCTGCCGAATCTAGGTCAACCTCATGTCGGAGGACATGGTAAATTATCTTAATTTTTGAAAAAAATTTAAAAAAATGGGTGAACCGAGGGAAAACACAATCCAAGAATAGACCAGGTGAAAACATAGCCTGATTTTGCATCGGGTAATAAATAAATCTAGGAAATGAACCAGGTATAAAACATGGAATAGTGATCGATCAGGTGAAAAGAAAGAACCAGTGATATGGGCAAGGTGAAAATCAAAGTACGTCCAATTTCCTAGGTGGAAATCGAGGATCGAGTAACGACCCAGATGAAAATCCACAATCGACCAATGACCCGAGTGGAATTCAAGGACCAACTAACAAGTCGGGTGAAAAACGGGTTTTGGATGGCAAATCGGGTGTAAATCATAGATTGGACAACGACCCAGATGGAAACCATTGACCAACAGACATCCCAAATGGTAACCATAGTCCAACTAACAGAACAAGTGAATTTTGAGGTCCTACAAACGAATCTGATGAAAATAAAGTTCAACATACCGACTGGATGGAATGCAATATCCATCACTAGACCAATGTTTATCCTACCACGTGTCAGTATATCAATCAACCTCATTGAATGTTGAATGATATTCTACCACATGTCCAAGTCCTATCATTTCTATCTATAAATAGACATTGGGAAGTTATATTTTTGGTTACATTTTTGTGATTGCTCTCGAATTCTTCCTAATACACCATCACCCCACACTCTTTGCAAACCAGTTTCTCCTTTTACTTTATTGAACAATAGCCAACCCTACCACCTCTACTCAAACTACCATTGGAAATTTGATTTTCAAGAACGCTACTTGCACTGCCATGATAGATTTATCAACCACCCTTTATTATGACAATATGTGGCTATCTACATTAGGTTTGCAACACTTGCTAACAATACCGTAGTTCAATACTAACAAGAAACTTTTGCAGAGTATCATTAATGATTACGAACATGACCGTGCAATATTGAATATCATATTTCATAATAAACAAGTGTCGTTCACCATCACACCTTCGGACATACAGAGGTTAATATAACTTCCACACAATAGTTTCCCTATCGTGTCTTCGAGGTTCTCTACAGGTAAGCGTGATAAAAAATACTTGTAGGATGAATACGATATTCCCTAGAAAGTGGTTGAAGGTATAATTCTCGTCAATTATTTCTTTATTGTTTGAAATTTAACATTTTTTTCATCTAATTTTTTTGTTGCAGCTTTCGTGGCTAAGTCAAAGAGAGGCTTAACAAATAGCTGCATTGAAAATAAATCTCTAAAAGCCATTAGTTAGTTCTTCCAAGCAAGACTATTTTTTCTTGGAAGAACAAAAATTTCTTTATAGACATTAACCTATATCATTCACACTGTTCAAGGCGCATAGTTTTACTGATGCACGTATATTTCAAAAGGCATCAAAACAAAGTTGCATGGCATCAGGACAGAGGAAGTCAAAACGATGGCAACCATTAACTTTATTTTAGCTCTTTTTTATGAAATTTTTCAAGATTTAAAAATACTTAAATACCAGCAATATTGCATCCCACACTACTGAACTTGGGTATGAGTTAAGAGGAATTGAGGGTAAGTTCATGTTTCACATCCATTTTTTAATATATTTTAGCTCTATTTTTAGTTTTTTAATTTTTTTGCACTTGATTGCAAAGAATGGTAGTGAAAAAAACTAAAAAATATTATGCTCGTGTAAAGGGGTCATATGCATGAGGCATGTGGTAATTCTATAGAAAATGAATCAGAATCATCACCATTATCAAGGCTAGTAAAATGTACATGGCAGGTTACTCCTTCTCATCGACTCGAATCTAGTTAGATCAACCGTCCTACACATAAGTTTCACTTTCAATATTTTATCAGTATATTTCTTAGTGTGTTACATAAAATTATAATAAGTTTTATTAAAATTTTCATATTTTCAAAATTGCACACAACCCTCGATCGTAGCATCATTCATGAGATCCAATCGTCGTCAGGTAAATCATTCTCTTTCCTTGAAAATATTATTATTTTTTTAATAATTTTGGCAATTTTTTATTTGAATATCAGGTGGATCTCAATATCAAATCATGATAAGCCAGTAGCAACAAGTCATGAGGCCACCACCAGCACGACAACAACCATAGGTGTAGCAAATGAGAGTCCAAATCAATATGGCTTGTGGAAGGGGTAAAACACATGCATAATGCAACATGTCATGATATCGTGACACTTTTCCTCTTTTGGTCACGAGAATGCAACATGTCGCGATATCGCGACACTTTTTCCTTCTTGCTCTTTCTCCTTGCTTTGAGCCACGAAAATGCAACATGTCGTGATATCGCGACACTTTTTCCTTCTTGCTCTTTCTCCTTGCTTTGAGCCACAAAAATGCAACATGTCACAATATCGCGACACTTTTTCTTTCTTGCTCCCTCTTGTCGCTCTCAGTCGCGAAAATGCAACATGTCACGATATCTTGACACTTTTTCTTTCTTGTTCCCTCTTGTCGCTCTCAGCCGTGAAAATGCAACATGTCGCAATATCGCGACACTTTTTCCTTCTTTCGGTGAAGCTATATTCTTTGGCTTGTTCGACAATGAAGCTCTTCTTCTTCATTTTATGTACAAGGGGGTGGCATTGAAAGCCAAAATTGCTGCAACACTTACAAATATTTTCAAAAATAACAAAAGAAACACTTTACAAAAAGAAAATTTTGATTTTTTTCTACCCCTCTAAGCAATGTGACAAAATTGTCAACATTCTTGGCGGCTCGCGAGGCATTTAGCTCGTCTGAATGCATAGATCCCAGGCCTTTATCCATTGGGAAACAGATTCATTCCCATTGTCCTCTTCTCTGACTATCCACTAATGACATTTTTTTATTTTTTTGTGCCTAAGATCCTAAGCAACACTTAGCGCCTTCGAAACTTATTTACTAGCCAGGCTATTTACAGTATTTACACAAAATTTTGCGACATGATTGGCATGCCGCCACAATAAACCCAGCTTCGGGTGCCTATCCGATGAACCTGCAATGTTCGGACCAGATCTGATTGAACTTCAGTTGATCCTTGAAGTCTAACTGGCCTCTTCCTGAAGTTGTCCATGTTGCGAACAGGGAGCAATGCAGTGAGTTGTTGCTCCTGCCAGTACCCGTACTGTTGATGAAATATGTGGTGAAGAAGTTCGTCGCATGAGGGGCCTCTTGGGGTACTGGTCATAGTGGGGGCTGGAACCAATACCAGAATACCGAAGAATCTACTAATTGTGGGCTAGGTACAGGTTCTTCCATCCTCCTGATGCGGTAACAAGGCTCTTCTGACAAAGAGTAATCTTCCAGGATCTCTTTAGGTTTAGCTTGATGAGACATGTTTAATGGTCTCTGGCTGAATACTTGCATGCCATCCACTAAGATACAAAAAGGGTGCAAAAATATGCCCTCTTTGTTCTCAGGTTCTACCACTTGAGACTGTTCCTCTCCTTGGCCCATTTCCTGATGGAGACTGCAAGCAACCATATTGTTCATTGTTGGGACAAAGCTTGCATATTCCCATCGTTGGCCTTGGACGAAATCTGCCTCTTGAGCTCCACATGACTGCATCTCAAGTCTCTACTTAGTATGAGGAATATTCCAAGGTGAATACTGCACAAGATAGACAGGAGCAGCAAATATTAGAGAAAGTGATGGAGTTTCCCCCCACTGCCACTTTCTTGATAGGAGCAAAAGCTACTCTGCTCATACTGCTTCCTCAAATATTTGAGGGAATCTTCATTCACCTGATTGCAGTAATAGAAGGTTCATGTCCGAGTGAAAGGCCTGAACATAGAAGAGGTGGGCTTAGGCGGGCGTCAGTTGGATATCCCTTGGAATTCTCTTCCAACTTCTATAGAATCAGACATTGAATTCTGTGATGCTCTCCAGAGGTGCTTTCGTGATGGTGAAGAGGTACATCAAAAGATGGAAGGTATCCTGAGAGCCATCAAATGTTCTGATTACCGCTCCCGCTAAGTCATCCCATGAGCAGATGCTTTTACGCCCGAGCAGTCTGTACCACTGCAACGCCCTTCCTTCCAAAGATAGAACCAAAAGTTTGATCATGACATCCTCGTGGATTATATCATGGAGGGTCGCTAAAGCAGCAACATCTTCAAGGTGTTCTTGGGCCATTCCCTTAGTGCCATTGTATTTCATCAATGTCTTCAAGGCGCTTTTGGGAATTTCATGGTAACTTTGGAGATTTAGAGGGCCACGATCCTAGGATAGCATACCATCTCCATTATAGCAGTGGCCTGCAGAGATCACAGTTCTTGCCACTAAGTCAGAGTCACCAGGTGAACATACTTTTCTTTGCTTGTGAGGTCAAGGCTACTCACCGAACCTTGATTCCTTCGGGATGTTCTTCTTTTAACTTTAAAAGGTGCCTACGATCAAGAAATATGCATCTTCAGCTCAGTCAGAGTCACCAGGTGATTTTTCCAGATGAAGGTAAGCCAAAGATTCACCAAACTCGGACTTTCTTAAAACATGGGGACTATTCATCCCACTGGGCATGCCAGAAACTATTAGCCCTAGTGGATATGGGTTAGAGATTCGCGTTCTTAAAATATGAGACCTTGGTCCCACCGGGCATGCTAGAAACTATTGGTCATCAAATCTGCCTAGGAAAGGATTTGGGTAAATGTATACGCCCTAGACCTAGACCAACATTGAAAGGCCAAAGGGAAGAGATGCCCCTCGTGCCAATATCCGAAGAAATGTTGGCTCCTATGCTAAACTACTTTGGTGTTTTGAGATAAGGGATGCAAAAAAGAGATAAATAGAGTAAGGGTGCAAGAAAGAGATAAAAAGAGTTCAGGTTAGAGAAATAAATCAAAAAGGGGTAAGGGAAGAGATATCGATAATTTAAAGTGGGAGAGAATAGGAAGCATGATCACTAACTAACAACTTGAATAGCAACAAAGAACACCAAGAATAAATGAAAGAAACACCACATTAACCTTCCTATGTATCCTCTGGGTGAGCTCCAAGATTCTTCTTCTCCCTTTCGTCGAAATTCAGGGTTCAGAGTAACGACGATTAGGACAAGCGAATATAACAAAAACCACAACCCACCAAGCAGCATAAAAGAAAACCAATATAGCATTTTTCCTCTCCTATGTATCCTTCGAGCAAATTTCAGGGTACAGTCCCCAATCGCACATCGAATTCAGGATTCAGAGTTATAGTATGCAAATGAAGAAAGACAAAAGAAATAAACACAGAAGGCAACATACAAGAGAGAAATTGAGCCCAAAGATCTTTAGTATTAATCGTAGGACATCAAGTTATAGCAGCTTTCTAGCAGAAAGTTCCCCCCTTCTTACATTACAATGCCTGGGTTTTTATAGAGGAACCGACCCTTTGAGTCATTATTACACAGAATGGCGAAGTATACTTTTGAGATCTGAGAAGTTGGCTCCTTGCGGCCCTCGTGACTGAGCTCTCAAATCCATTACCATAACTGGAAACTATGACTGATTCAACCATGGAAACATGCATTAATGAGTCATCTGAGTGTCCTTGGTTTTTGGGTGCAATGCTCGAGTGGCCGCCATGCTTGATGGGCTCTCCTTTAGAGACTGATACTTTGCTTCCAATTACCAAAAATGAGCAACGAGCTTACCGAGCAAGTAAAAATACATTTATGATGCACTTGATCATCTCGAGAAAATACCTGGCTTGGAGCACGTGCCCCCTTTGAGTCACGAAAAAGCAACATTTCACGATATCATGACATTTCTATGTCTTCAGCTTGGTTTTTCTTCTTGCATCGCGAAAATATGACATGTCACAAAATCGCGACATTTTTATGTCTTTGTCCTCTTTTGTTGCTTTTGACCATGAAAATGAAACATGTCGCGATATCGCGATACTTTTCCTCTTTTGGTCGTGAGAATGCAACATGTCGCGATATCGCAACGCTTTACCTCTTTTGGTCGTGAGAATGTAACATGTCGCAATATCGTGACACTTTTCCTCTTTTGGTCATGAGAATGCAAAGTTTCACGACATCGCAAAACTTTTTTCTTCTTGCTCTTTCTCTTTGCTTTGAGTCGCAAAAAATGCAACATGTCGCGATATCGTGACACTTTTTCTTTCTTGCTCCCTCTTGTCGCTCTCAGCCATGAAAATGCAACATGTCGCGATATCGTGACACTTTTTCTTTCTTGCTCCCTCTTGTCGCTCTCAGCCACAAAAATGCAACATGTCGCAATATCGCGACACTTTTTCCTTCTTTCGGTGAAGCTATCTTCTTTTGCTTGTTCAGCAGTGAAGCTCTTCTTCTTCATTTTATGTACAAGGGGGTGGCATTGAAAGCCAAAATCAACACTTACAAATATTTTCAAAAATAACAAAAGAAACACTTTACCAAAAGAAAATTTTGATTTTTTTCTACCCCTCTATGCAATGTGACAAAATTGTCAACAGTTACTGTGCAGTAGAAACTAGTTTTTCAATGTAAATTCCAGCCAGCTACCAATGAATGGCAAGGCATGGAATTCACACATGGAGAGAGATGAAGGCTATTGCAATTTGATCTCGAGAGCTAACCCACCTAAGAAATGTAGATGAAATCACTTGAAGAGTACACGATTGTTCATTCCAAAGACCTTCAAAATGAACAGACATCTTCGGAATGAGAAATACAGTCTCTTCGGAACGAGCGGACATCTTCGGAATGAGAAATACAGTCTCTTTGGAATGAGCCACTTATCTTCATAATGAGAACAGAAAGCGCTTTTTGAGTTGTTGACTGATTTCTGACAATGGAAAAAGGAAAAGAAGGTTGAAAAGGTTAAATGAAAATATCTCCCATATGAATTTGTCTTCCTTGTCATCCAAAGCCACCATTCATGGAAAAGATCAATTTTGATCCTCTTCTAGGATAAACCCAGGAAATACTGCAACATAATAGGAATAGATCTGTAACATAGGAATGAGATATTCTCAATTTGTAAATAGATTTTAGGATATCTATAAATAGATAGCTCTCGTCTAGGTTGAGCTAAGAAAGGTAGGGGAAAATAAGCAAGAAGTATAATAATAAGAAAATTGATTGTCAGAGTCCTGTAACAAGGTTTTTAGCAGCAATACTATAATTATGTTCTTGAATCAATAAAGTGCATTATTTTTATTCATGTTGTTATGAATGAGTGTGAGTAATATCTAGAGAGAGATAAATACTCATACCTTCTTCTAGACAAGGAGGTTGGCCACCTCCAGACCTAGGAGGAGGACTAACATCAGGTTTTTATTCTAATTTTGCTGCAGTAGAATAAGTTGTAAAACTTGTCATTTTATTTCCTTGTAAACATCTAACAATATTTGCAATCTTAGTTTATTTCATGATTATGATGATCTTGTGATTAATTATAGGTTTGGTTGTAATCTCCATTTTCAGCAAGCTTTCAAATTACTACAGATTGTCATTTCCAAAATTTACTATTTTCTGTAATTTACTGCATTTTGTGTTTTGCTGTCAACCCCTGCACAGAAGATTGACAACCTTCTATTATAAAGCATTGACAAGACTTAATTTCCATGTTATAATTAGGTTTCCATTACTGCAAAATTAAATAGACTTCCTTTCTGCAATCATAATTATATTTCTAATTCTGCAACTGTAACTAGGGAGTTATTTCTGCAACATAATTAGATTTCATTCTGTAATTGTAACTAGAATTTTATTTTTGCAGTTAGTAATTAGTTTCCATTCCTGCAATTAGATTAAATTTCAATTTATGCAATTTAGAGATAAAAATGCCTAAATCCCCCACACAATCGGTTTCACCAATAAGACCTATTGCTCCCAAATGACCTAAGTTATAGCCCTGTTCACTCCTTTCGCAAATAGCCTTGTACACTGCCCTGGATTGAAAAATTCATTGAGAATTAATGATGTGCATAACGACAATGCATCACATCTCCCTTAGGATATTGGGAGTCATCATCCCCATACATATGCAGATTTTCAAGTTTCTACAAAACTGAATTCATTTCACTAGCTTGGCTTCTAGTGTATCTTTTCTGGAAATTTTGATCCAACATTTGAAAAGATGGATGATGTTATAATTTTCTTTTTCCTCTTGATAGAGAATCAATATCCATAGGTGAAGAACTTATTGATCTCTGTGCAGAAGGACTTAGAGTGGCTACTGATGTACTCAAAGTATTACTCTTACCTGGGCTTGGAGGGGGTGGTGTGCCTTTTTTTTTCTTGGGAGACACCTGTTGTATTTGTGAAGAACTTACATCTTGGGATTCATCATCAACAAAAATTATTTGATGACCCCATTCTCCCCCTTCATAAAAAATTACATCCCTGGAAAGTACAATTTTGTGTGTCTTTGGATTGTAGAGTCTATAAGCTTTGGTAGACTTACAATATCCTATAAAAATACATGCTTGACTCTTGGGATCAAGCTTCTTTATTTTTTCATCAGGAATGTGTGCATATGCTAAAGAACAAAAAACTTTGAAATGTTTTACATTTGGCTTCTTTCCATACCACCCCTCATAAGGAGTGATTCCATATAAACTAGAAGTAGGACTCCTATTTATAATATATACACTAGTTTTGACAGCATCAGCCCAATACATATTAGTTAAATGCTTAATTTGAAGCATCGTTATTGCCATCTCGACTATGGTGTGGTTCTTTCTCTCTGCCACACCATTCGGTTGTGGGGTGTAGGCAGTGGTGAATTACCTTTTGATCCCACTTGCTTTACAATATTTTAAAAATTCTTTTGAGTGCTTGCCTCCTCGATCTGTCCTAAGACACTTTACATAAAACTCACTTTGTTTCTCTACATTGTTCTTGAAATCTATGAAGCAATCAAAAGCTTCATCTTTGTGTTTCAAGAAATAGATCCAGCACATTCTAGAAAAATCATCTATGAAAGTGAGAAAATAAGAATTGTTTCCTAGACTCTTTGCCTGCATTGGACCACAAATGTCCGAAAGCACTAATTGAAGTGGATAGTTGGCCCTCCATGATTGTCCTTTTGTAAACTTAGACCTGGAGTGCTTTCCCAAAGCACATCCTTCACAGACCTCCTTATTTTTATTGATTTTGGGAAGTCCTATCACCATAGCTTGAGAAGTTAACAATTTCAATTTGGCTGAATTAAGGTGACCATATCGCAAGTGCCAAAGCACACTTGGATTTGCTATAGCTACATTTGCAAGTTGAGCTCCCCCTGGTTCTCCAAAATTGAGGGGAAATAACCTATTCTTGGTCATTGGTACCTGTGTGATGACATGATTACAATTGTTTTTATCAAGAATGATATATTTTCCTTCATCAAAAACAAGTTTGTAATTATTCTCCATAATTTGCCCAATGCTTAGCAGATTGTGTTGGAGCTTTGGAGTGCAATAGATGTCATTCACTTTCTTTATGCCTTCTTTCGTTGGAACCTCCATGGATCCAATGCCTTCACCTTATAAGGCTTTATCATCCCCTAACTTGATGCGGGATTTATAAGTGGAATCTAATGTAGCAAAGAGTTCTTCTTTGCCACTCATATGGTTGGAGCAACCAGTATCCAAAATCTATGTATCATTTAGATTTTGTTTTGATTGTCCATATGAAAGAAAAATATTAGAGGTTTCATCTTCTTCACCATAATTTCCATATTGATTGTTGCTGCCTTGAGAATATTTTGACCAATAGTCGTGAGCAAAGTGACCTAGTTTACCACAGTTAAAACAAGCCTTTTTGGACTTGTCACCTCCTCGCCCTTGATTTCCACTTTGACCTAGATTTCCACCTCTGTTTTGGTTTTTGCCTCTGTTCTAATTTCCTCCTCTACTAGGATTGCCTCCTCTGAGGTTGCCTCTGCCTCTATCTCTGCTCTGACCTCTGCCTTGACCTCTTCCATGTCATATTCCAACACTTTCATTGGATGTGAAGGCTTTATCATCGCCTCCATAACTAGTTGAAGGAGATTCCTGTAATCTCTCTTCATGAGACATTAACAAACCGATTAATTGTAATGTCTCAAAAATAAATATTTTTGTAAATGTCTCCTACACTTAATTATAAAAGTGAAAAAGGGGTTCATGTGACTAGGAGACATAACTTAAGTTGTGTTTATTTATGGTTTATGTTTTTATGTTGTAATAAGGCACTTTAAGTGATTTTAGGGTTGGGAGATGTCAACTCCAAATTAGAACCTCACCCTAAATAAGGGAGTGAGACGTCCCATTTTGGGCATGTTATGTTGATATTAGAATTGAATATTGAAACCCTAGATGTTCCATGAGTTGAGATTGCAGGTCTTGCTCATTCCCATAGTGCATTGGAGGTGCATGATTGAGGTCTTGGCAATATCATTGCAGGTGTTATTGCCCTAAAATATCAAAAATACAAAAAAATAGGCATTCGTGAGGAGTTCATGGCATTTTTGGGAGCATTTGTGTCACGTGTTTCAGATCTGTTGGTAGCCCCAAACCCTACGCTTGTATTTGGGGTCATTTTTGAGGAGTTTTTGCATCTATTCAGCCTTGGGGAGTTGTTGTATTGGTTTGGCAATATTTAATATATGATACTGGCTGATTTCTCCTCATACTTGTGTTATTTTATGAGAAATTTCTGAGTTATTTCCTTGTTGTACTTAATTTCTGCATTTTTGTAGTAAGGGTTTGTTGTTTCTTAAAAAGGTACATTACAAGTGGTATCAGAGCTAGAATCTTGCCAGCCTGTGGTTAGTTTCAGTATTTTTAGTGTTTTCAGTTATTCGTGGTGATAAGTGTGTTTATGTCGTGAAAAGTTGTGCCCTAGTGAAAATCATGAATTTTTAGGTGATTCACAGATTTTTAGGGATTTTTTTCAAAAAATAAAAATTGCAAATTTGGATACCATTTTGACCAATTTTTAGTTCTATTGTTTCAGAAAAAAAAAAATTGGTGGTCAGAATTTTTAGAATTTTAGATTTCCATATTTTTAGGGTTTGATAGGATTTTATGCATCATCCTCCTATTCATCAGTATTTTACTAGGAGAAACAGACTCGCTTTGGAAATGTCAAACAGGGAAGAGGTTGAGGAGCCCCAAAGGCCGGTTGATAGGACTGAGCAAAAATTCGATGCCCTACTTGATATGCTGCAAAGAATGGTGTCCTTACAAGAGACAAATCAACAAGAATTGAGGGCAGCTTTGGGTAACCCAAATGGCACAAGGAGGGAAGGAGAAAGGGGAGGCAACAACAATGGGCATGAGTCATCATCTAACTCACACACTCCCTTGCCTAGGCTGTCCAAGCCTATGTTCCTTGTTCCACCACCTCCACGAGAGGAAAATGAGGTAACTAATGAATTAGATGAATGGTTTGCTGCTTATAGTAATAAATTTGAGGGTTTTAGGGCAACAATTTCTTTTGATAAATATTTGAAGATTGTGGGTAAATCTGTTGTTGAGGCTAAAAAAGAGAAAAAGAAGCCCTTTTTGCATCAAAAGGTGACCATTCCCTCATTTAATGGTCAATATGGTCTTACAGCTAGGACATGGCTTTAAAAAATGTAGACTTATTTTACCTTGGAGCCTATTTCTGAAGCTGATGCAGTTCATATTGCTACACTCCACCTTGAGGGTAGTGCTTACTCATGGTGGCATCATGGGTTAGTAACCCAAGGGAATGGTGATATTGATACATTTGATGAATTTTGTACCAGGGTTTTGAATAGGTTTGAAAGGAGGAATGTGGAAGAGTATTTCAAGGAGCTTGCCACTTTGAAGTAAACTTCATCCATTCATGCCTATGTGGAGGAGTTTGAACAACTTTCAGTTCAGGTACAAAATATTTCACCCAAGAGGGTAATTTTTCTTTTTATGGATGGTTTGTTGGAACCCGTGAAGGGATTAGTTAAAGCTTTTGAACCAACCACTCTTGAAGATGCCATTAAGAGAGCTTTAAGATTAGAATCTATTTTACCTCCTAGACAGAAATATTTTGCACATAATCCACCTGCTAGACCACCTTTTGCAGCTAGAAAATTAGTTTTTGGACAATAGTATGGGCAACAAGGAAACCTCACGCAGCAAGGTGGAAATAAGAGATTTTTTTATGGCAGGAATCCCACGCATGGAGAAGGTTTCAGATCTGGTTTTCAGCCACTTAATAAGCCCCCAAATGGCCCACGCTTGACACAAGAAGAGAAATATGAGCTAAGGAAACAAAACAAGTGTTTCATTTGCAAGTCTCCTTGGCAAAGAGGTCATAAATGCAGAGGAGGTATGAAAATCATTGAATTACATTTTGATTCTGATTCTGATAATCCTGATTTTTATGAAGCAGATGAGACACCCTTGGAAGAGGAAGCACAAAGGGAGTATGAGGAAGTTCCTAAAGGTTCCCAAGCCACTTTAAGTGGGTTGAATCAGTTTCGCACTATTAAGGTACCAGGTAGATCTTTTGATGAAAAGGTTATTGTTTTAATAGATGGTGGTGCTACTTACAATTTTGTTGATGAGAAATTTGCCACTAGAAGGAATCTTCCTATAGCTATCATTCCTGGTTTTAATGTTGCTATTGGCAATGGTGATCTTATCACATGTAACAAAGTGGTAAGAAACATAAAAATTAATTTTGGCAACATGGAAGTAGATGAGCAATTATTTGTTTTTCCCTTAGGAGGTATTCCACATATGGTTTTGGGTGTGCAATGGTTGTATTCACTTGGTGATTATGTTACTAATTATCAAAAATTAGAACTAAAATTTGTGCTTGAAGGGAAAGATGTGGTGTTGCAAGGAATCAAGGAAAATGGGTCAAAATATTTTTGCAAAATTTTGGAGGTTTCATACAAAAGAATGGAGAAGATGATAAGGCATAAGGACGTTGAGTGGGCAGCTATAATTTTCAGTTCAGAAGGGAAAAAAATCAGCCACCTATCATCCTCAAATTCAAGGTTTACTACAAAAACATCTTAAGGTTGATCAAACTAAAGTTTCTATACCATCCAACCTAACGGAATTGAGGGGTTTTGTGGGTTTATGCAGTTACTACAGGAGGTTCATTAAGGGGTTTTCTTCTTTGACTGCCCCCCTTACTAAATTAACTAAGAAAAAGGCCTTTTCATGGTCCAATGAGGCTCTTTTAGCTTTTCTAAAGCTGAAAAATGTAATGACTTCCACTCCTTTACTTGCTTTTCCTAATTTTTTTGTTGCTTTTACTATTGCTTGTGATGCTTCAGGTGTTGGAGTTGGAGCTATACTTATGCAACAAGGACGTCCCATTGCTTATGAGAGTAGAAAGCTATCAAATGTGGAGAAAACTTTCAGCATCTATGATAAAGAGATGCTAGCTATCATGCATGCCTTGACAAAATTCAAGCAATACTTAGTGTGTGGCAAGTTTATGGTCAAAACTAATCATAACAGTTTGAAATACTTCTTGGGGCAAGTTGAACTGAATGAAAGACAACATAAATGGGTAAAAAAGTTGCAATCATATGAATTTGAAATTGAGTTTGTAAAGGGTAAGAAGAATTCAGCTACTGATGCACTTTCTAAGCACCCTACTTTTCATTCTCTTTCCATTATTTCTGCTGATTGGAAGGTAAAAATTATGGCTAAATATGCAAAGAATTATTTTTGTTCTAAACTAATAAATGGGCAAGTTGAAGATGACAGGTTCAGCCATAAAGAAGGACTGATTTTTTGCAAGGGAAGAGTATTTTTAGTACCTGAATTAAAGCTAAAACAAGCTTTAATTACAACCATGCATGATGCTCCACTTGTAGTCCATCCAGGTTTCTACAAGACTTATAAACAGGTTAGAGAAAGATTCTATTGGAAGGGTTTGAAAAAGGATGTCTTATTGCATGTTCAGGAATGTGTTATTTGCCAAGAAAACAAGGGGGGACATGAATTTGTAGCTGATTTACTTCAGCCACTTCCTATTCCCAATCAGAAATGGGAAATTATCTCCATGGAATTCATTATTGGTTTGCCCAAGGTATACATGAAGGATTGCATATTTGTTGTTGTTGATAGATTGACAAAATTTGCTCATTTCTATGCCATTTCAACAACTTGTACAGCCATACAAGTTTTTGATTTGTTTTTTAAAGAAGTTTTCAGATTGCACGGTTTGCCTAAATCCATTGTGAGTGATAGGGACAGAAAATTTTTGAGCATGTTTTGACAATAATTGTTTAAGCTATGTGGTACTAAATTGACTCCTAGTACTAGCTACCATCCCCAAACTGACGGGCAAACTAAAATTGTTAACAAATGGCTTGAAGGATATTTGAGAAATTATGTTTTAGGTCAACAAAAGGCATGGGTTAAATGGTTGCACCTTGGTGAATATTGCTACAATTCTACTTATCATATGTCCATAAAAATGTCTCCATTCAATGCACTTTATGGTTATGATGCCCCACACTTTTTAGATCTGATTTTTGGTGATTCAAGGGTCCAAAAAGCTAGAGACTTTGCAACAGAAAATCAAGATATTCTTAATGCTTTGAAGGACAATATTCTTACGACACAAAATCGACAGAAGAAGTATGCATATCAGTAGCATAGTGAGTGCTCATTTGAGGTGGGAGACTTGGTTTATGTTAGGTTGCAGCCCTACAAATAGTCTACATTGAAAAGAAGTGGAGCAAAAAAACTCAAACCCAAATTTTATGGACCTTACAATGTGTTGAGTAAGGTTGGACAGGTTGCATATGCTTTGGAACTTCCAAGTGGAAGTAAAATACATAATGTCTTCCATGTTTCTTGTTTGAAGAAGGCCTTGGGCCAACATATTCAGCCATCTTCAGATTTGCCACCCCTTGATGATGAAGGAAAGCTCATTCTTGAACCTGAATTGATCCTTGAGACAAGGGAGAGAAAGCTTAGGAGTAGGACTGTCAAAGAATATCTTGTGAAGTGGAAGGACTTGCCTATGGAGGATGCTACTTGGGAAGGTGCAAAAATTTTAGATGATCCAGCTTTGACTTTTCTTGAGGACAAGCAATTTGAGGAGGGTGGACTTGTAAAGTCCCAAAAATAAATATTTTTGTAAATGTCTCCTACACTTAATTATAAAAATGAAAAAGGGGTTCATGTGACTAGGAGACATAACTTAAGTTGTGTTTATTTAAGTTTTATGTTTTCATGTTGTAATAAGGCACTTTAAGTGATTTTAGGGTTGGGAGATGTCAAATCCAAATTAGAACCTCACCCTATATAAGGGAGTGAGACGTCCCATTTTGGGCATGTTATGTTGATATAAGAATTGAATATTGAAACCCTAGAGGTTCCATGAGTTGAGATTGCAGGTCTTGCTCATTCCCATAGTGCATTGGAGGTGCATGGTTGGGGTCTTGGCAATATCATTGCAGGTGTTATTGCCCTAAAATATCAAAAATACAAAAAAAGAGGCATCCATGAGGAGTTCATGGCATTTTTGGGAGCATTTGTGTCATGTGTTTCAGATCTGTTGGCAGCCCCAAACCCTACGCTTGTATTTGGGGTCATTTTTGAGGATTTTTTGCATCTGTTTAGTCTTGGGGAGCTTTTGTATTGGTTTGGCAATATTTAATATATGATACTGGCTGATTTCTCCTCATACTTGTGTTATTTTATGAGCAATTCCTGAGTTATTTCCTTGTACTTAATTTCTGCATTTTCGTAGTAAGGATTTGTTGTTTCTTAAAAAGGGACATTACAAGTGGTATCAGAGTTGGAATCTTGCCAGCTTGTGGTTAGTTTCAGCATTTTCAATGTTTTTTTAGTTATTCGTGGTGATAAGTGTGTTTTTGTGGTGAAAAGTTGTGCCCTAGTGAAAATCATGGATTTTTAAGGGATTTGCGAATTTTTAGGGATTTTTTTCAGAAAATAAAAATTGCAGATTTGGATACCCTTTTGACCAATTTGCAGTTCTGTGGTTTCAGAAAAAAAAAATGGTGGTCAAAATTTTTAGAATTTTAGATTTCCATATTTTTAGGGTTTGATAGGGTTTTATGCATCGTCCTCCTGTTCATTAGTATTTTACTAGGAGAAACAGACTCACTTTGGAAATGTCAAACAGGGAATAGGTTGAGGAGACCCAAAGGCCAGTTGATAAGACTGAGCAAAAATTCGATGGCCTACTTGACATGCTGCAAAGAATGATGTCCTTACAAGAGACAAATCAACAAGAATTGAGGGCAGCTTTGGGCAACCCAAATGGCACAAGGAGGGAAGGAGAAAGGGGAGGCAACAACAATGCGCATGAGTCCAAGCCTATGTTCCTTGTTCCACCACCTCCACGGGAGGAAAATGAGGTAACTGATGAATTAGATGAATGGTTTGTTGCTTATAGTAATAAATCTGAGGGTTTTAGGGCAACAATTTCTTTTGATAAATATTTGAAGATTGTGGGTAAATCTGTTGTTGATGCTAAAAAAGAGAAAAAGAAGCCCTTTTTGCATCAAAAGGTGACCATTCCCTCATTTAATGGTCAATATGGTCTTACAGCTAGGGCATGGCTTTAAAAATTGTAGACTTATTTTACCTTGGAGCCTATTTTTGAAGTTGATGCAGTTCAGATTGCTACACTCCACCTTGAGGGTAGTGCTTACTCATGGTGGCATCATGGGTTAGTAACCCAAGGGCATGGTGATATTGATACATTTGATGAATTTTGTACCAAGGTTTTGAACAGGTTTGAAAGGAGGAATGTGGAAGAGTATTTCAAGAAGCTTGCCACTTTGAAGCAAACTTCATCCATTCATGCCTATGTGGAGTTTGAACAACTTTCAGTTCAGGTACAAAATATTTCACCCAAGAGGGTAATTTTTCTTTTTATGGATGGTTTGTTGGAACCGATGAAGGGATTAGTTAAAGCTTTTGAACTAGCCACTCTTGAAGATGCCATTAAAAGAGCTTTAAGCTTAGAATTTGTTTTACCTCCTAAATATAAATATTTTGCACATAATCCACCTACTAGACCACCTTTTGTAGCTAGAAAAATAGTTTTTGGACAACAGTATGGGCAACAAGGAAACCTCACGTAGCAAGGTGGAAATGAGAGAAATTTTTATGGCAAGAATCCCACGCATGGAGAAGGTTTCAGATCTGGTTTTCAGCCACTTAATAAGCCCCCAAATGGCCCACGCTTGACACAAGAAGAGAAGGATGAGCTAAGGAAACAAAACAAGTGTTTCATTTGCAAGTCTCCTTGGCAAAGAGGTCATAAATGCAAAGAAGGAGGTATGAAAATCATTGAATTACATTCTGATTCTGATTTTGATTATGATAATCCTAATTTTTATGAGGCAGATGAGACACCCTTGGAAGAGGAATCACAAAGGGAGTATGAGGAAGTTCCTGAAGGTTCCCTAGCCACTTTAAATGGGCTGAATCAGTTTCACACTATTAAGGTACCAGGTAGATCTTTTGATGAAAAGGTTATTGTTTTAATAGATGGTGGTGCTACTTACAATTTTGTTGATGAGAAGTTTGCCACTAGAAAGAATCTTCCTATAGCTATCATTCCTGGTTTTAATGTTGCTATTGGCAATGGTGATCTTATCACATGCAACAAAGTGGTAAGAAACATAAAAATTAATTTTGGCAACATGGAAGTAGATGAGCAATTCTTTGTTTTTCCCTTATGAGGTATTCCACATATGGTTTTGGGTGTGCAATGGTTGTATTCACTTGGTGATTATGTTACTAATTATCAAAAATTAAAACTAAAATTTGTGCTTGAAGGGAAATATGTGGTGTTGCAAGGAATCAAGGAAAATGGGTCAAAAGATTTTTGCAAAATTTTGGAGGTTTCATACAAAAGAATGGATAAGATGATAAGGCATAAGGACGTTGAGTGGGCAGCTGTAATTTTCAATTTAGAAGGGAAAAAATCAGCCACCTATCATCCTCAAATTCAAGGTTTACTACAAAAACATCTTAAGGTTGATCAAACTAAAGTTTCAGCTATACAAATGGATGTCATCCGCTGGATTTAGATCATCAATGGGAACCTCGGGTTCCTCTTCAACATGGAAGACATCATGAGCTGACTCTGAAGAGAAGCGAAATGGCTGTAGAATCTCATTGTAAGGCCAATACTCAGAAGGTGATGGGGGTGAATCTCCCTGGTCAAATCAATTGCCCCCAAGTCGAGGTGCAATGACTTTGATGGGTTATTTGGATCTTGCAATGGCTCGAACAGATCTATGGAAATCGTGTTTATGAACGGATGATTTTCCCTAGGCGGCTGGTGGTGACCATAGACCTATGGATGCAGTACAACCTACGAAGGCAGTTGTGGAGGTGGTGGAATGACAGGCAGTGGTTGATGTGGCTATGGGCAAACTTGCTCTTCGCGAGGCAGAATTTGTCTCCAAATTGGATCTTGTAATGGTAAAATGCATAGATAGTATTCATCATCGTCATCCTAAGGGATGACCTATGTGTATTCTCCATCAAAACTATCAGAGTCAATCGATGCGACCTCATAGTCTAACTCATCATCTGACATCCACTCGTAAGGGGACCCTGGATATTCTTCCTCACCATCATGGGGAAGAGTGTGCAAACCTTCACCTATCTTGTAGGATTGGATACCATATCGAGGTAGTTCATCATCTCCCAAGGGCATAGAAAAATAGTCCCCTAGAAAGTAGATGCAATTAGGGTTGGCAAAGGGATCTCAGGCCAACTCATCTCTATAGTTGAGGCATAGGCACTCCATGTCATTAGCGAGAATATCCAGGGGCAAGGGGTGATTATGTCCCAAGTCCGATTTATCATATGGCATTAGGTACTAGGGTTGAAATGGAACCCGCGTGCTTGGTCAAGATACTTTAGGGTGAATTTAAGGTTAGACAAGTAGTGGATGTCTTCTCCAAATGGATTCTCATCCTCCTCCTACTATTGGTAGGGTTTTATGTCGTAGTCTAGTCCTCCATAGACAAAATTTGTTTGATTAGGAGGATGCCTAGGGGTACAATAGTACCTATGGGAATACGAGATCGACCCATGTCTTGCACCGACTTTATAGTAGGGGTAGTTGTGACCTCCCTAACCATGTATTCTCCTAATTTGGTGGAAGCCAAGTGCACTATCACCTGAGGCTACAGATAGAAGAGTGATGAGAGCGAGATCTTATATGATTCATCATATATCACTTGTGGTAGCTCTTTATCATCTGGGCTAGGTATCTCCTTTGTGGATATGGTGGATATGGTCGGTTGTACCTCATCAAAGGGCTTCTTCCCTAGGTTCCTCAACAACGGTTTCGTCGACATGATGGGCATCGAAGGAGGTGTCGATTATGAGTAAGGTATATCATGTGATGATAAGGGTGTCAAACCTTGGCTGGATTTATTCGGTTGGAAATCTAGATGTGTTTATGTTAAGGTTGACTCAGGGATATGCTGCACCATGTTACAGTACTTGTAGAGCTCTAGGTCCATAGGGACGACATGAAATTGCCCTTCATGAGTGTACTTATGGCACTCGTGAGCAATGGAAGGGACACACTTCATGTCCCTAATCCATGGTCTACCTAACAGGATATTGTATGCCATCTCACCCTCTAGTATGTGGCATAGCGTCGAGATGATCTTTTCTCCTAACTGAATAGGTAGGACGATCGTACCAACTATCAAGCATATGACATCATTAAATGCTCAGAGGGTGTATGCAGATGCGAAAATATGGGATGTCAGGAGCTTCAAGTGCTTGAGAGCAGTTGTAGTGATGATATTGCTAAAAGACCCTATGTTTATCAGTACTGTCTTGTATGGTGTCCCATTTATGTATGCGATGATGTGCAAGGGAGGGTCCACCATATCATTTGGGACTGGTTTAAGCTCATCCTATCAAAAGGCGATCATTGATTCAGTGCACTGTATGACATGCCCCATAAAATTATTGAAGGAGTTGGACTCCTGGGGCTAAAGCTCTATGGCCTTAAGGATTTCCATCAAAGCCTCTCTATGAGGTTGTGATTGCTGAATCAACTTGTAGTTGGAGAGTCGAGAAGACGTTGTTCTCAAGCTCTGAGCAAGCTTACTCTTGAGGGTGGCCATAGGCTTAGGTGGAAGTTTCAGTAGAGGAGGCGATGGCTATTATGACATCGAAGGGACATCACTCTGATTCATGGGTGGTGCGACTGGACTTGGGTACCGCCTATTACTCATGACAATGATGATCATGCCAACATACCCCTACTAAGGAGGGGCATGGTGAACCTCATTTACTTGGGGCACTGGCTTGGCCCGCTCCACATGAGCAGGCAATGGATCTTTAAATATCTCCATTTGTTGGTTGTTTGGTGCGATAGGGTTGTCTATTTGAAGGTCCTTCCTATAGATGATGTCCTGCACCAAGTTTTTAAAATTCTAGCACATATTCACATCATGCCCATTTTACCTAAGAAATTTGCAATATAGTTCTTTGTACCCTTTGGTCTTGGGGGTATTCGGGTTGATAGGTCGACTCTCAGGCAGATTGATCAAAATTATCGCTAAGAGGCATTCAAACAATGATTCCATGGACTCTGCAAGGGGCATAAAATATCACTTGGGGCGGCGCTATTGATTATGCCCTTGACTATTCTGATTATCCTTAGCATAGTCCTAAGGTGTGGGCTGATAATTGGGCTTTTGAGGTGGTGCAACTTGCACTGCCCTCGGGATGCTAAAGGCAACCTGATTCACTACTTCTGGCTTACACTGCATTAGGGTGCTCTTATTGTTTTTGCTCCACTCCTTACGAGGATTCATAATTTCTCCCTCTTGAATCTTGATTTCTTTGATTGTCCTAGTCTGTGCTAGGGTATCTTCAAGAGTTGGATATTGTTGTAGTTGCAACAACAAGGAGATTGGCTTCAGGCATCTCTTAGAGAACATCTGGTTAGCTCTGATATGGGGAGGAGATAAGGTAGTTTTGCAAGCAAAGCTCGCCACCTATTACCATAATATGTTATTAACTCATCATCGTACTGCTTCAACCCAGCTACGTCGTCCAGTGTCGTATTCCTCTTGGTATTGAAGGTGAAGCATTATAGGAACACATATGCAAGTTGATCCAAAGTACGAATGCTATGCTTAGGGAGCTAGTAAAACCATTATGTGGTGGGGCCCGAAAGGGTAGTCACAAAAATTTGCAAAAGCAAAGCATCATCATCATGAATGCCGAAGCATTGGCCCAAAAATTTGGTGACATGCTCCTGCACATCCTCTTCTCCCTTAAACATAGCCAACTGTGGCAACTTATACTACTCTAGATAGGGAGGCATAGGCACCGAAGGATGGATGGGATGATTGCACAGCTAGCGCATAGTGGGATTTTGAGATCCATACCCAGAGGTCTTATGCTCCACTGACTCTAGGCGCTCTAGCAGCTCTTTGTATGGGTCTAAGGACTTGATTTCCTCATTCTTGTTTACATCTTGTGATGGAGGTCTAGGATCCTCCAACCTATTGCAGGATGGTGGCATGTCACCCCTTGTCTTGATAAGGTATCTCCAAATACTCTACTTCTGGCTCATGCTCGTTGTAGGCCCCATAGGGCATCTCTCGAGCCGATCTATAAATAGGGGTATCCGCTCGCTATGGGTACCTTGTATTTGGCCTATGAGGTAAGTCCTGATCTGTCCTAGGAGGTCACGGAGGCAATGCTGGATAAGGCCTAGGAGACCTATCTGGAATGAGTGTGGGTTGCCTCAGGGGGAATTTCTACCTATGGGCTTAGGGGTAGGGAACCTCTCTCATAGAGTCTGTTGGAACATCTCATTACTCTACCACTCAATCCTCTCTTTCTCAAGCTGATGCAAGCAGTCTAGTTGCTCTTTGTCATGCTGAAGCTACTTGAAATGAGCTTGGAATTTCATATATTTTGCAATTGCTTGCTTGATTTGTTCCACCATGTGAGGCCTAGGGGGTCTAGGGGCCTCGCCTTGGGGTCGACCTCATTCAAGATATTTTGTGATATCTATCGAGTGCTTGCCTATTTTGAGGTTCGTCACATTGAATTGAGGTTCAGGCTAGAACATCTACTCATTATACTCAATAGGCATAGAGGCACATCAGGCATGCGCAGAATACTACTCTTGAGAAAAATCTAGGATTTCCTCATGCCTTCCTTCCTGGATGAGGAAGGATAGGGTGGAGTTGGCCAGCCCAAAGCGACGAGTGTCATTCCCATCAGGTTACATGATTTATTGTATCCTATCAAGGCGACATGGAGGTAAAGTCGTATCGACTTACTCCGGCCAGTATGTGAAGTCATGCTCTTGCCTATGAATAAGTATGTTAGCCCTGATGGGTACATGGATGTGTGGCACTACTCTGTATATTAGCACCTCAACGCGTTGTTGTCTTTCATCAAGGAAGACTTGTAATGTTTTTACATACTAGGAACACTATCCCAAGTAATTTCCATCATCCCTCAGGATGTCCCACAGAGGGTCCCTTTGAATATGAGGCTTGTGCTCTGCTGTCTTGGGACTAGGTGAGTAGAAGCTCACCAGGGAGGTATGACCAAGTCCCTAGGGCTATAGTGGAGATGATTCATGTCTCCTAATCCACTCTCCATAGCTTATGCCTATGTTTGGGCTTGGATTTAGGTGCACACCATTGCACTCCTCTATCAAAACCCCAAGTGATTATCTTACAATTTTTTAATGAAACAACAAACAAGAAAGGAAACACTCAATAAGATAGATGATTATCTCGTTTAAGTTTTATATGTGAATCACTAAACTGTTTTGTGTGTTTCTGATGTGTTTCTTGTAAAGAATACCCTTGTGTCGCTACCCTTGTGTCGCATATTTGAAATATTGTTGGATGATGCACTTAAATGTTTAAAATATTTCACCTATATACTCGCACAAGCTGAATATGGTGATGAAATTGTTAGGATCCTACTATAAATTAAACTCAAATAAATACACTCTCACATAATTGCTTAGAAATAAACTCACATAAACATCACATTAATATTCAGAATAAAATACACATTATAATAAAAATTTGCATTAATGAACAATCTCACAATAATATAGAATCACAAACCTCTTCGAGGGGGAAACCTCCTTCAACACTTCATTAACTTGCAAAAAGATGAATACATTGGTGCCTTCTCGGGTATTTAAAGAGTTCTCTTCCATGGTTGGCTTACATGCAAAATGCCACCTGGATTACATGCATAATGCCACCCGAATTACATGCATAGTGCCACTTGAATTACATGCACAATGTCACTCGAATTACATGCACAAGACCACCTTACATAACCTATCTACCATGTGTTACATAAAAAGGGTGTCATTTTTCATAGGCACTACATAAGCTAAAACTTAGAACACTACAAAATATTAATCATGGGTACTACCCACGTTCTCTAGGAATTATTACACCATGGAAGTTATTACATTAAGGGTTAGGATGGGATCCTAACATGTCCTTCCTCTTGAAGAAACTTTATCCTCGAAGCTGAAATGAGGAAACTATTGCTGGAGTTGGTGGAGAGACTCCCTTATAACATCTTCAAGTTGAAGCCCCTACCACTGAACAAGGACCTCTGTAATTGTACGATTGCAAAGAGTGTGAGTCCGATGATCCAAAAACTACTTAGGTTCAAGTAATATGGAGCCTTCTTCATCCAATTCAAGAAGTGTTGATTGAACCTGTACCTATGTGCCCATAACTTTTTTGAGAGAGAAAACATGAAAAATAGGATGAATCTTGGAATTAGGTGGGAGAGCCAATTTGTAAGCTATGAGGCCAATCCTTTGTAGAACTTGGTAAGGACCATAGTATTTTGCAGTAAGCTTTTGGCACCTGTGGAGTTGTAGGGATGATTGTTTATATGGCTGCAAGCAAAGGAAGACCATATCACCTACATCAAAAATATGCTCAAAACAATGTTGATCAACTTTTTGGCGCATCCGATTCTGGGCCATGTTCAAATTCTTCTTAAGTTGGCAAAGGACCTCAGTGTGTTGACTCAGAGTATTTTCGATGGCCTAGACCTTAGAGATACTAGGAATGTAGGAGGACGGCGTAGGTGGAAGGCACAGGTAAACTACCTCAAATGGTGTGAGTTTGGTTATGGTACGATAGGAAGTGTTGTACCACCATTCGTCCAAAGAAAGTCATTTTACCCATTGAGTAGTATGATGTGATACAAAGCAGTGAAGGTAGGTTTCCAAGCATTTATTAACAACTTTTATTTTACCATCCATTTGAGGATGGTAGGCTAAAATCATTTTGAGCTAAGTCCCCTGCAACTTAAACAACTCTTTCCAAAAATGACTAGTAAAGGTGGGATCACGATCAGATACAATGGATGTGGGCATGCCATGAAGGCGAAAGATGGAGTCAAGAATTTTTTTTGCAATAGTGGATGATGTGTAAGGACGGGCAAGGGCACAAAAGTGAGCATACTTTGAAAGGCGGTCCACTACCACGAAAATAACTGACTTGCCTCCATATTTAGGTAGTCCTATAAAATCCATGGAAATGTTAGTCCAAACCTGATCTGGGATAGGTAGTGGTTGAAGAGTATCCATAGAGCGCACTGTGTCATATTTTATCCTTTGACATGTGTCATAGGCAGCAACAAAAGAGCGGATGTCACATTTCATACCTTTCCAAAAGAAGGTATGCTTGAGTTGCTCATATGTTTTAAGGAACCTTGAATGGCCTGCAGAGGGAGCGACATGCAATTCCTTCATGAGGAGCTCTCGAAGTGGGGACTTATGAGGCAGAACTAGGCATTGATGGTAGCGCAGATCATGGCCATTCCAACTATATCCTAGTGTATAATATGGATCATCCATGTGAGGCCATCAACGCTTGCAAATCTGCATCCTGACGTGCTTCTTGACGCAAGGAATCAATCCATTGGGGGAGTGGTGCTGAAATGACACACAACATACTTATGGTCTTAATTTGGTGAGAAAGATCATCAAACACAATATTCTCCTTTCCCTTTTTTTAGGTGATATCATAATCATAGCCCATGAGTTTAGACACCACTTTTGTTGGTTGGGTGTGGCAACTCTTTGTTCGAGAAAATATTTGAGACTTTGGTCATCGGTTTTGATGGAAGATATTGTAGCGATGATCTGTTGTCGGTGACTACATTGATATTGTCGTGGTCCTTGAGCATCTTGATTTCACTCGTGGATAAATAATTGTGTGTGTAATGAAGACAGTGTCATCTGTCTTGTCAATTATTATTCATTTAGCTGAAGACATCGCGTCATGATGATCATTGGAAGAGTGTGCCAAATAATGGAGTGGTGATGCATTGGATTCAATAAACTTTGGATAAAAGTGAGCCTTCACCAAACAGAAGGATCACCATCAACATTGGATGAAGAAGTGCTACCAATAGTTGACAAATAAGATGATATTCATGCAAATCTCAGGATCATTAAAGTCGTGGAGTTTATGTCATGGATTCTCACCAAATATACAGATAACCAATAGGCGTATCACACTTTAGTGAATAATTAATATGATATCTTACTTGGATGGACCAAGATTGAGCATGTTGAAAAGATTAAATGGATGACATAATGAGATCAGTAAAGATTGGATATGATTGGGATTCACCTCTTACTTCATGGCGGTGTGGTGATGGAGGACTTCTCATGAAGAACAGATATGAAGATGAGATACAATAGACTTGGAAAATAAAAGACTTTATTCTTGAGTGATAAAGTCACTAAGATTCTTCAGACGAACCATGTTGATGAAAAAGCAGGTGCCTTGGAATCTCCTAATCATTATTTGGGATCTGATAATACTGAGCAGCGAAATCGATATTAGACTCATTGTGATTGAAATGATTCTAAAGTGATTCTTAGAGTGTGGAGGTATCTTTCATGTGATAGTGTGGATAAAATGCCGTTACCATGAAAAATGTAGTAGTCCCATAATATAGCAGCATTGAAAACAGTGAACCTCTTCCACGGAAGATGGAAGACTCGCATTGATGATGTGTGTAGATGGATGTCATCTGGACCTTAGTTGCATTACAAAGCGCAAAATTTCGTGGATGATGGACCTTGGTGGTGTGCTACCCGGGAGCAATGGAATAGCATGTTCGTGAGAGCAAAATGGTGGTAGTGTAGTTGGTTCTGCAAAGACATCATCATGTTTGTGTAGAACTAGTTGTATGTCTAATGGGGTTTCAGCCATTAGATAAGTGGATGGTTGAATGGATAAGAGTTGTGCAATGACCCCACGTGATGATTTCTTTAGCATTTTTTTATACGATTTGTACTAATAAGGTGAGGTGTTCCTACAGGGGAGCCCTTGAGTAAGTGTGTCTATCCATTTTGGGAGAATTGCATCCAGAGTTCTACAAAGTTCCAATTGATAGTGCCCAATGTACTCAACCATTGATATCCCAAAACAACATCACATCCTCCCAACTAGAGGGCAAACATGTCCTGCTTGAGTTCATAGTCCCCTATCCTAATCTTGACATTGTGACATTTTCCTTTACAAGGTAATGTTCCCCCATTGGCTACCATGACCTCAAGTGAATTACAAGTGTGGAATAGCAATTTTCCCACTTAGCAACTCGAGGATCAATGAAGTTGTGTGTGCTTCCTAAATAAATAAGGATGGTAAGACGTTGGCCCTTGAAAAATCCTACAACTTTCATGGTTTGTGGAGTATTAATTCATGCAAGAGCATGTACTAAAATCTCTGCCTCAGGTTCTTGTGTATCTTCTTATGGAGAAGGTGTTTCAAGAGGGTCCTCATCATCATCACTTTGGTCAGTGTTAGAAGGTTCCTCAACATCTATCAAGAACAATTTTTTGTTTGCACACTTATGTCCTTTAAAAAACTTTTCATCATAATTATAACATAATTCTTGGGCATGACTGCATCCATATCCTCTATAGTAAATCACTTGGGTGTAGTAGGTTTACTATCAACTGAATTTTGGGCTCAAAAAAGAAATGAAGGTCGGTTTTGAGGAAACCTCGATGGCTGCCTTTGGGCTATGAGTTTAGATTCGGCCAAACGGGCTAAACTGATAGCTTCCATCATGGACTGTGGTTTCAACATCTTTACTTCAGCTTGGAGATCCCCTTTTAACTCAATGATAAAACAACTCATGAAGAACCCTTCCTTCAACCCTCTTGTCTTATTGGCAATTTTTTTAAATTGAGTTTGGTAGTCACGGACTGAGGATGTTTGTTGTAGTTTGGTGAAGGCCCCTGTAAAGTCCTCATACTCACTAGGCCCAAATCGGGTGAGTAGTTGGGACTCAAACTCCTCCTAAGAGAGATTTGGGTTGGAATTACGTAACCACTAGAACCAGTGTAGAGCCTCAGATTCCAAGTTGAAGGAAGCCATCTGAACTCTATGATATATGGGAACATTATAAAGTCTAAAGAATTGGTCAACCCTACATAACCACCATCAAAATCCTTCCCATTAAATTTAGGGAAGTCCAATTTTGGCATTTTAAAGGATGGGTCATGGTCATGCCTTGTATAAATTTCATCCTGGTGTTCTATTTTGAGTGGTCCCTTCTGTAGCTTGCTACCCACTTCTATCAATGTTTCTTCTAAGCGAGCGCTAGTGGCCTCATGATCTAGACGAAGACCTTGAACCTATTCTCTTATGGAGATAATTGTCAAGTTTAAGTTCTCAATGGCTTTTGTTAAGGAGTCCATCTGTTCTAGATCTTTTTGATGTGCACGAGTACCCTAGGCCATTTTGGAACCTTTTGTGACCAGTTACTAAAAATAGAATTTGGTTTTAGGGCTTACTATTTTTAGTAAGTTTCGAAAAAGGTGCTTGGGTGCTATATATCAAAACGATCAACTCGAAGACATGGTCATAATGAGCTATATCTCACAACACTACTTTTTGGCACCCTATCCTCTTTATTTTACTCTTGTTTTATCGAGTCTAACGATGTTTACGATTTTGGATTCTGAGCTACAGTGCAAAAGTTGGGCACTGGAGCACTATCTATAATTGGTCTCTGGTCACTCGCTCAATGTTTGGCTCAACCCTGACAGTCTCTCTAACACTGCTTACTATTGGTCATCAAATCTGCCCAGGAAAGGATTTGGATAAATAAATGCACCCTAGACCTGGACCAACATTGAAAGGCCAAAGAGAAGAGATGCTCCTCATGCCAATCTCCAGAGAAGGTCGGCTCCTATACTACACTACTTGGATGTTTAAGATAAGGGTGTAAGAAGGAGATAAACAAAGTAAGGGTTCAGTCCCCAATCACATACCTAAATCTAGAGTTCAAAATTACAGTATGCAAATGAAGAAAGATGAAAGAAATAAACACAGAAGGCAGCATACAAGAGAGAAATAGATTCCAAAGCTCTTTAGTATTAATCACAGGAATACAAGTTACAACATCTTTCTAGCAGAAATTTCCCCCCCTTTTTACATTACAATACTTGGTTTTTTATAGAGGACCTGACCCTTTGAGCCATAATTACACAAAATAGAGGAATACACCCTCGAAACCTGAGAATTCGGCTCCTTGCGGCCCTTGTGACTAAGCTCTCAAATCTGTTACCAAAATTGGAAACTACAACCGTATCAATCATGGAAACTTGCATTAATGAGCCGTCTGAGCATCCTTGGCTTCTGGGTGCAATACTCGAGTGGCCGCCATGCTTTTCGGGCTCTTTTTCAGAGACTGATACTTCGTTTCCAATTTCCAAAAATGTGCAACTAGTTTTTTGGGCACATAAAAATGCATTTATGAGGCACTTGATTGCCTCGAGAAAATACTCGGCTTGGAGCGTGTGCCATTGAAGTGCTTCGCTAGTTCTTCGTTCGCAACTTTGCTTCACAATGGACTTGTGCCGAAGTAGATTCTCCTTGATTTGCACTTCGCATGGAGGAACTTTGCAAAACAGCTTCGGGGGTGACGAGCGTCGAAGTAGATTTCCTTTGCAAGATGGGTTCTTCACTTCTCCCTGCTTCGTTGGAGAGATGTGTCAAAACTACTTTGGCGAGGCCCTTCGCCCGAAGTAGATACTTCGCTGGTGAGCTTAAAAATGCTTCGCTGTGAACCTTCTTCAAAACTGCGGTTCGGGGGTATTTCAGTCGAAGCGCATTCCTGCCTTCAAAATATGTTGCATTCTTTATGGACACTACCGCTTTGGGTGAAAGTACTTCGCATGAAAGATGGCCGAAGCAGATGCTTCGTAATGACTTTTGACGAAGTAGAAATGGTTCGTTGGTGCGGGGGCCCAAAGTGGGTGCTTCGGCAGTTTTTCGACGAAGTATTTTCAATGTTGTGCTCCTTCAAATCCTGCTTCGCAAAACTTTCACCCGAAGTAGTCTTTTGAAGTGCTTCGAGCCTGAAGTATTTTTCATTCTTCTTCCTTTGCATTTTGCTTCGACAACACCGCTTCGCAAGATTTTTTCTTGAAGTACCTGCTGGAAATGCTTCGGGCCCGAAGTAGTTTTTATCCTTAACGATTTATTTTAGCGAAGCTGTATTCCTTAGCTTGTTTTGCAGCGAAGCTCTTTCTTCTTCATTTTATGTACAAGGGGGTGGTAGGGAAAGCCAAAATTGCTGCAATGCTTGAAAATGTTGTTTCTAAAAAAAAGCAAGGGAACAAATTCACAAAATTAAAAGAAATACTTTACAAAAATTCAATTTTTCTACCCCATTGTGCAATGTGACAAAATTGTCAACACTTACCTCACTGGTCCGAAGATTCTCTATATTATGTAGGTTACTATTATGATAGTTCTATTCTGACACTGAAAACTATAATTTTTGACTTGATTGTGCTAACCTATCTGACCTGACTGTTACTGCCACTGTAAATATGATTGTTATTCTCCAGACTGTCAACTTAACTATCACCCTCATATTCTATCCTAAATTCATGCAATTTATGCTATTTTTTTGGTAGAGGATTCCTTTCTCATATGCTCAATTTTGGGGATTTGGAATGCAGGTTTATAAACAGGGAGTTTTTGGTTTGTGATTTTGTTGTAGGTTGAAGTTTTAACATAACCAAGGAATGCTAGGCAAAGGAGTATGTACCACCCATAGGCCCTCTATTATACCGTAGTGACGAATAATAGTGCTCGGACCAATATTTCAGGTCACTACCCAAGGAGGATTCCACACATACCCTTGAGCACACTACCTGCCTTTCTAACAATACGGGAGGGTAATTGTTCGGGATGTTGTGTCTCGTAGACTATGGATAATTCAAGACTAAAAATATTCCTAATGGCTAAAATTTTGTTGAACCTAGATGGTCTCCCGATATACCCGAAAATACATGGGAGCTCAAGTCCATGTGTGAGTTCTATTTGAGGTCTGGGTATTGGAGTTTAATCGCCCCTCACTTCACTAAATGTTGTATGGGCTATCTATCTTAGCCAATAACGACAGATCCTTCATGATATTTTAAAACCCCCGGCATAGGGTTTCTACCTACTCAACTAATTTTTTTTTTTATAATAATAAAAAACAATTACATGAAAATAACAGAGAATTATATCTAACAGGAAAAAATCATTATTGTTGCGCAAAACTTGGCCCTGGAAAGCACTCTGATACCACTTGTTAGGATCCTACTATAAATTAAACTCAAATAAACACACTCACACAATTGATTGGAAATAAACTCACATAAATAGCACATTAATATTCAAAACAAAATACACATTATAACAGAAATTTGCATAAAGGAACAAGCTCACACTAAGATAGAATCGCAGGCTTCTTCGAGGGGGCAACCTACTTCAGCACTACATTAACTTGCAAAAATATGAATACATTGGTGTCTTCTTGGGTATTTAAAGAGTTCCCTTCCATGGTTGGCTTTCATGTAAAATTCCACCTGGATTACATGCATAATGCCACCCAAATTACATGTATAGTGCCACTCGAATTACATGCACAATGCCACTTGAATTACATGCACAAGGCCACCTTACATAACCTATCTACCATGTGTTACATAAAAAGGGTGCTATTTGTCATAGGCACTACATAAGCTAAAACTTAGAACATTACAAAATATTAATCATGTGTACTACCCACATTCTCTAAAAATTATTACATCATGGAAGTTATTACATCAAGGGTTAGGATGGGATCCTAACAAAAATCCATATCCAACGAGGTAGCATAGGTACTACCAACCCTCACCCAGCACCCCGTGCACAGTGATACACCCCTCTGAAGAGGAATGCATGTTATTTTGCATAGTTAGGACAAATCTTGGGTTGGCCTTGGCCATGGACGGGTCTCGATGATACTCTTTCACATGAGCCAATCAAGTGGTAATGACATCCACTGTTGGTCTCAATTGATGGGTTGGATGTGAGAGCCCAACGCCACCGATGTTAAAATGAAACGTGATGTGTGGGGTTCCTTTTAACTTTAAAGAAAGCAAGCAAAGAAGCATTCAATGATCATTCACTAAATGCATGCGTAAGGTGTGTTTTACTCTCAGAAAGGTTAGTATAAAAAGGAACTCACAAATGCATCTAGAAATACAAAACCCTAAATGTTAGCCTACTCATTGGGTAGGCTACAAGCACGCAAACCATAGAGATGCATTCCTACTCTGAATTTGTTTTGATTTTTCTGCTTTTATGTGTTTTTGTTATTTTGCATTTAAGAAAAGGAAACTAACTTTTAACCTTTCTAAACAAACAAAGATGCGATAAAAACCAAATAATCTGAAAAATAAATAGTTTCTGTAAATGCAAAACAAAGATGAAATATTCAGGGACCTACCTCATCACTGCCAGAACTTGCTATTTGTAGAATTCTGCTTCGAAAGCTCTCTATTTTCTATTCACTCTAGGGTGTGATGAATAGCAGGTCTGTATTCATTCCAGGGTAGGACGAACTCACATTCATCCCAAGGTGGCACGAATAGCCGATCAAGGTTTGTTTTAGCCCAGAATGAATAGCACCTACAACATAAAAAGATGAAAAATGAGACCCAAATTTCACCTAAAGAAAAAGGGACCACCATGATCACCACTAAAGTAGGGAAAAATGGTGCACAAAATGATAATAAAAAATATGCATATCTATGCCCTATCGCTTATGAGCATCAAATGGAAGCATGCAAGTAAATATAGAAAATATAGAAAATAACAAGGAATGATGCAAAAAAAATAGATTTTTATTAATCAAATTGATCAAATTATAAGTTACAATGCATCCCCTTAAGGGTTCAAAATGGGTGATACAAATGTTTACAAATTAGGTGCCCAAGGATAGAAATCCTTCAAGAAATTTGAGTGCACATCCAATGTCTTTCCTCGTACCCACAATCAAGATGGGCGGGCCAAGGTTACTTCCACTTGTGTCTTTGATCTAGATGTCTTATGCTCCTTCCTAATGTGCTATAATGACCTACACCTGCACCTACACACAAGGAAACCAGAATCGTCAAATAGCGAGTGTGTGTTATAAAAAGCATGCAATCCCCACAGGGGCAAAATGGATAATAATGAGAAAACATATCAAATCAACTCCAAATAGCACAAAATTGCATAGGGATGTAAAAAGGAAGGTTTTGGGAAGATATCAATAGAAATTGCACCAAAATTGTATCCTATGGGGCTTCAAAACTTGAATGACCATTCACAACCTCCAAAACCCAAAGAAAGAAAATTACAACCCTACGCATATCCAAAATGTATGCAAATTGGATAGAATATATGAAATACTATTCTAAGAAAACCCATTTCATTATATTTGTGATATTGATCACAGTTTTGGTGTTCTCTCAGATGACCTTCGGATACCTATAAGAGACCCTACAAAACACTAAAAACATAATATCTCGGCCAATATAGCTCAGAATGACATGAAATTTTAACTGCAGCATCATATAAGAATATGTAAAATATCTACTTAATAACAGTCAAGAATATCATATATATATTATCTATTCATCACAGGGTGGGATGAATAGGCCTATCACAGATTGGGGGGCAGCCGGGGGTGGGATGCCCACAGAATCTACCTAAATATTGCCACCAATTCCACTTGGGAATGGTGAAAAAACCTATGGGATGTGTTATCATAAAATTTGGTGAGGGAATTCACTCGATTGGTTCGGTTTTGTAATAGATTATGCCTCCTAACTCACTCGCAAACCTCCTTCGCTAGGAAGATATTTCGAGGGAAAAATGGGTGCAAAAGGGTGGAAGGAAATCTTGGCAGCACTCCGTTGCTTTGTCCTCAAAATCTCCTCTCCTTTTTGTGTGGAAAATGTATCCACTTTATAGTCCAAAGAGGCTTCATGGGTCAAAAGGCATGTGAGGGAATGCAAGGCAAAGGGTGCCACTTGCCCATCAGGGTGACATAGACTAGAGGGAGAAGAGAATCTCCCAATTTGGCCTCCCTCATGGGATGGAGAATTAAGATGCTGACCTAATCACAGAGCATGCACCTAGCTACTGTATTGATCTATATCATCATGAAAGCATAAAGATTCACACAAGTACATAAATTGAACAAAAACAACATAAGGTTTCTTGTATTAATCTTTGAATGAGCTTTGATTACAAAAATGCTTTCTTAGGGTCACTTGAAAGATGATACTGATATTACAATTACCAATGCCCTCAATAGGGTGGGCGCACTTATAGTGCTCTATTGATTAGTCAAAAACTGCCTTGGGGTGGAGCTGACCCCCTTCTTCACAATGTGGAAGGATTATGACATAAGCTCCTCTCGCACATGTCTCCCTACGAACAAGAAACAACACACGATTAAAAATATTGATAGCCTCTTGTGATGAGGCCCTTTAAGGAAATATGTATGTAAATGCCATTAAACTAGTAAAACAAGAAAACATAAAGAAAAACTTTAAACTATTCTAATTTGATCAAGAATTATACTACAACATGAAGGACATGAATAAGCAAATGATGCATGGATCAAATATCAAGTTAGGAGCAATAAAGTGCATAAAAGATCCAATATAATCCTACTTAACACAATGCATGAAATGATTAATTCCTACGGTCATAGTTTCTCTAAAATGCAATTAAACCTATGAAAAGACTAATATAACTAATCTATGCGATCAAAAGCAAAGCAAGTAAGGTGATCAGTCACCTGTTGCAAACCGCAGCTATGGTGGGCGGTCTGCACTATGAACCGTGGTTGACAGCCATGGTTTGACCTTTGATAGGTTTACCCTTAGAATTAGGGGCAGTGGGCTTGACCTCCTTATCCAAATTGATGTTCAAGGGTCACCTTTGTTGTCCTCTAATATATTTGGCGGTCAAATTGTTGTGAAGGGCCTTTGTTTGCCCAGATTTGTGTTTCTTGAATCTCCTAGGCACCTAGGGCATCCATGGCTAATTGGTCTTTAGGTGAATAGCAAAGGGGCTCTCAAATGCACAAATTTAGTATGCAATTTGATAGGGCTTTGTTGCTCTCTTGATCAATTAAATCTCTCTCCTTTTCTCCCCATTTTGAGGGGGTATTTATAGCATGCCCCTAGGGCTAGGGGTGGCTTCATGGAGAAGCCAAGACCAAGAAGGGTGGTTGGGACAGTTGGGATGGAAGCCTTTAGAATCTTTCATCCTTCAATTGCCTCCTAGATATTTTGGCTGTTCCAACTGATTTGTCTCAGATGGAAGGCCTAACTGAACTTCAGTTAAGACCGTAGGTCACAGTTGCGGTCCAGACTGGAGATCGCAAGTGTCAACCATGATTTAGACTGGAGACCATAGGTTTGGGGTGCACTTCATACTGCTTAGGCCAAAATGCCTAAATTGAGTGGTTAGAACCACTACTCTATCTTGGAGTCTATCCAAGATCCTCCATATGGTTTTATAGCATGTCCATATGAGTAGTCACCCTCGACATGACACATTTTAGGTGTCTACAAATGCCCATTTTGAGATGTGTTGTGAGATCGAACAACGCTGAGCAAAAATATACATCCTAAAATGATTTCGAAGGTTCTATGATGATCATTAGTTTGATCAACATTAGATGCCCTAGGTCCAGCAAAAGGATGTGCATCCTAGAATCATTGCTTCCAACTTGGAAAGGCTTACATTTGAAAAGTCTGCACTCGCCATCAAACGTTCGGGTAGCTTTGGTGCTACAATAGGAGTTAGGCCTATATAATCAAAGGATGAGAGTTACAAATAAAATTTCATATTTTCTATTTACCCCAAGCAAAGGGGGAAGCTTATGATAGTTGTTAGCAATGATTTCCAAGAATGAACGCAATTTTGACAAGATCAAGGGATCTACGATCTTCGAGATCTTCTGTTGATTTTGATTATGACATTAAATTATGACTACCCCCTCAAGCGACGAGTTGATGAGAGTAATGACAATGTATGAAGCGACAAAATCACTTGACCATAATGAATGATCCTGAACAACTTTAGATTCGAGCCTTTTAATTCCTTGGCTAGGCCTGGTTTAGCTTATGATTGCAACTCTTAGTAGTTTTTGCACATCTCTATCCCATGGAGCAGTCAAGCTATGATAGCCGTATTAGGGAATCAAAATAATACAAATGCAATTAGACTTGTGTTGAATCATATTGTCAATGATTTGTTGAAAGATGTCATAAAAGAAATGACAAGTTTACCCCAAATGTCCTTATGGTGATTTACTCATCTTGTTGGATTGCATGGATCGCAAGTCGCTGCAACCACAAATTTTATAGGATAAATCACTGAATACGAGGTGCATTTGGTTTTTCATTATTTAATTTTTTTTTTAATTTTGCATTTATTTGATTGATCCTGGTGCTTTTAACATCACCAAATTTACAATTTTGATCATTGATTTTGAATTTTTATCCAATGGGAGTCATTAATTTATCTTTTTAGACCTTCCCATAGTGGGTTTTGAGTGCATTTATTACTAGATGCGGACCATGGGTACGGTCTACGATTTACATTTCCAAATTTTGGGAACTGTAGGTCAGACTTGCGGGTGGAAAACCCTAGTTCTAGAACCGCAAGTGTCAGTTGCGGTCCGTGGAGACTAGGAGGACCTATAAATTGCATTCCCATTTGAAAATTTTTATTATTTTCTTGCAACTACTAGCAATTTGAGAGCTCTGAGAGAGAGAGAACATTCCTCGATCCGGAACACTACCAAACTCTATCGCAATTACACTCATCTACCTCGCTGGCGAATCCTGATCAGCCGTCTACTAGCCGAGGCCAGGGTGAGGGCAAGGTAACTCAAAACTGAAACCACGCACTCAATACTAGTAAAATAAACTACATTAAGTAATGCAAAAAATGAACCTCACTAAATTGTTGGTAATGAACCCCACTAGTTTAGGCTAGTTGTAGGATTTAATTTTATGCCTTAGTGGTCTAGGAGGGTACCCAAAATGGGTGCCGCTCCTAAACCGTAGCTGGTAGCTACGGTTCTCGGTTGGCAAATTAGGAACCACAGGTTTCAGCTACGGTTTCCAATTTGTAAATTGGGGACCACAGGTTTCAGCTATGGTTTTCTATTGCTTTTTTTTTTAAACTCTAGGTTGTCTAATTAATTTTTTTATATTTTCCTTAGCTTTGTTTAGCCAGATTTAGCTTACATTATGCTTTTTGCTTTTAAAATTTAACTTCTAGAGCGCAGGAGCTTGAACTTATGAAGACTCTCCGCGAGGCTTTATCTAATGATGACTGAGCTTGGTTTTGAGCTGTCGGGTTTGGTTATGTCATAGATCTACCCACCATTACGGTAGATCAAGCCTATCTTATTGCATTGGCCCAGCATTGTAATGCATGGACCAACACATTCCACCTTCCTCCTGGTGAGATGACTATCTCTCTAGAGGATGTCTATAGGATCTTTAGGATCCCCATCGATGGCAAGGCTATCGTCTCCTCTGCCTCCATGGAAAAGGATATTGTCTTCGACGCCATCTTCGGTGACTAGAGCGTCGATGCACAGGATGATGCTGACCACGGAGGGGTGCACATCGATGACTGGTACCGTGATGATGTCTTTTCTGTACGAGACCTCGAGGTGGAGGCCTATTATGTAGGTGATGAGGTCCCAAATAGGCCATCTCCAATGAATCCTCATCATCACTATACAAATATAATCCGTCACTTTCCCCCTCTTCTAAGGGGCGACCTGCTAGATAGCCCCATGTATCCGATTTTGTGGTCACTATCATCACTATCCGGATAAATCCGATAGAACGATCGTATATATGATACTGTCGTGTAAACTGGCACTACTTATTCCTTAAAGCGCTCAGTGTTGGGAGAGACTTCCTCCATAACATGCTCTGATTCCCTAGGCAATAGATATTATGGATACAAGAGCCTGGAATCGATCCTCTCATCTACATCACTATGGTCACTACCATGGATGGAGTACTCTATTGTGTCTATGAACAGTGGGATATTAGCTGGGTGAGGCCTTAAATAGGCCTCCTTTATTTCATATTTATAATCACTATCGACTATGAAGTGCTCATTAGTCTCTTCCACTTGTTCCATAGGTAGCAGATGGCATATAAACACTAGACCTGGAAAGGTTGGATCGATTTCATCCTCATAATGATCATCATTTGAGGACTCATCATTTGCATCATAACTAGGTCTACTTATTTCGAAAGTGGACTCCTCTCCATCATCATCACAAATATCTCTTAACTCGAGATCGCCTATAGTAGTGGGGTTATGCCCCTGTAAACTAGTGTCATCGATAGCACTACGGATTTGGTTACCCAGGTTGCCTCTAAGTTTGTCCTCTAAGGGCCCATCATGATATGAATCGGGTGGCCCTATGGTAACAAACAATACCGTCTGACGAGTCCTCCAACAGCTAGAAGGATTAGGGTGATATGGATTAAAATCCACATCGTCCCCCAGACCTAGGTACATACGATTTAAGGATGCGATAAGCAAATCGTTATGATCTTGTACCTGTAACCCTAACCCGAACCTATCAGTTGTTGGCAATTTTGGGTACCTTGGGTATATTGCCTTTGCTCAAGTGTAGAAGTTGTCATTGATGTCAAGAATCTCTTGAAGGAATTTGATTTAATGTCAGATTATTCAGAGCATGGACAGTGGGTTTCCAAAAAGATCATAGTAGCCCATTTGCAAAAGATCAAAGAAAAAAAGACAAGTTAGAAAAATTTTACAGCAAGCTAGAAAAACTGTCACAATTTTGCGACATGTTGGAAGAGAGAGAAGAAGCTGGAAAAACTGTCGCAATTTCGCGACATGTTGGAAGAGAGAGAAGAAGTTGGCAAAACTATCACGATTTCGTGACATGTTTGCAGAGAAGGAGAGTAATGTGGAAAGTGTCACGATTTTGCGACATGTCGCATTTTCATGACTCGAAAAGTGCAGGAAGGCAGAAAAGGAAAAGTGTTGCGATTTCACGACATATTGCAAAGAAGATTATACGGACCGAAAAGTGTCGCAATTTCGTGACATGTTGCAAGAGAGGGAGTCTGAAAGGAAAAATGTCATGATTTCGTGACATAATGCTGAAAAGAGAGTCCACAGTGTGAACTGTCGTGATTTTGCGACAAGTTCAAAGAGAGAGAAAGTTACTCAAAAGGTGTCACGATTTCACGACATGCTGAAGAGTTCAAAGTGAGAACTGTCACAATTTCTTGACATGCTGCAAAAGACGAAGTTAGGACTGTCGCGATTTTGTGACATGCTAAAAAGCTCGAAGTGAAAACTGTCATGATTTCGCGACATGCAACAAAGGGAAGAGTCTGAAATGAGAAGTGTCGTGATTTCACGACGGGCTACAAATATTGTAATCGAGAAAGGTATTCCCAGATTTTGAGTTGATAAAATTTAGTGAGAGATTTTATCCGTGGAGTAGCCCGCTTTGGGTGAACCACATAAATTGTTGTGTCTCTATTGTGGATGGTGTTTTGTGCATTGTTTTGATTACTGCTATTAATACTGCTTTCTATACACTGCATAATATTGAATTGAAAGTTGATTTGAAGGAAAAAGTAAAAAGCGGTCTTATACTGTTCACCCCCCCTCTTAGTATAAGCTTGTGTTCTTTAATTGGTATCAGAGCCAGTGCCTTCGAAAAGTTTAACATCTTGAAGAAAAAGCTAGCAAAGAACACAATGGATTATTCAAGTGGCAATGCAACACCTATTCTTGATGGATCAAATTTTGGTCTTTGGAGTGCAAGGATGAAAGTTCATCTAATGGCTCTTCGGAATGATTTTTGGGAAGTGATTGAAGATGGGTACACTATTCCTATAAATGGTCCATATACTAAAGAAGATAGGCTCCTACATCACAGCAATTCAAAAGCAATGAATGCAATCCTGAAAGGTTTGCGTAAAGCAGATCTCACCAAAGTAATTCACTGCAAGACAGCCTAGTGAAATGTGGAAACAGCTGCAGGTGGTTCACACAGGTGATGTAAATGTCCGAAAGGCCAAGTTGAGACACTTCAAAGGTATGTTTGAACAACTCAAGATGAATTATGATGAAAATATTAGTGACTACATGTTTCGTATGGATGATGTTGTTAACTCCATGAAAGACTTAGGTCTTGAGCTTGCTGAAAATGATGTTTGTGATAAGATTTTAAGATCTCTTCCTAATAGATTTAGTGAAAAGATTTCTGCTATTGAGAAAGCTAAATATTTGGATAAGTTGAAAAAGGATGAGCTCCATAGTATACTTGCAGCATTTGAGTTGAGAACTCAAGTGAAGGTTGATGTCAAGAAAGAGGCGACTTTCAAGGCTACCAAGAATCCAAGGGTAAACGACTTCAAGAGAGTGATGAGTCTTCTAGTGATGAAGAGGCATATTACAACAAGAAAGGCAAGTTCTCTAGAAAGCACAAAAGCATGAAAAATATAAGATGTTTCAATTGTGGAAAGTTTGGTCATTATGCTATTGACTGTACTATTTCCAAGAATGAAAGTGATGAAGAGAAACAGGTTTCTAAGAGCAAGGATTTTGAAAATTACAAGCATCATAGGAAAAACAAAGATGAGCACAGCAATCACGGAAAGAGGTATTCTCACAAGCACAAGAAGAGTTTCTACCTAGAAAAAGCAAGTGTTCTAGTAGTGATAGTGAAAGTTCTTCAAGTGATAGTGAAAATGAGATGTTCATATCAGAAAAAGAGAAAGAACCGAAACATAGATTCATTATCATGAAATGTTTTAGATGTGGAAATTTTGGTCACCTTGAGGATGATTGCACAAATAATGAATTGGTTACTAGTATGTATGAGGATGCTTCAGAAAACTATAAGGAAGATGCTTGTATGGTTTTTGAAAAGGGTAGCACCTCTAGTGATAAGAAATATGTAAAAGACTGATGATTCAGAAAGCAAACAAATAAAGAATCTTGAAAGTGAACTTATTAATGCTCTTAGTGCTTTGAAAAAGGAAAGAAATAAGAATGCCAGACTCAAGGATAAGTTAGATGAATGTTGTATGGAGAGAGATGATCTTACAAAAAGTCTTGACTTCTCTATGGCTAAGACACAAGAACTCAAGGACGAGTTAGAGTCTAAGATTCTTCAGTATAATGAGTTGGAACAAAAAATGGCTTCTTTGGAAGTGGAAACTAAAGAGTATAAGGATAAACTGTACAGGTTTCAAGATAGCTCCAAAAGGGTTAAGTCTCTCATCAAAGGTAAAAAAAAACCAACAGATAAAACAGGTCTCGGTTTTGTTGAGCTGCACAAGGAACAGGTTGGGGAATCTAGCAAGAGATTTCAAAAGGAAGAGAGTTCTGATGAAAAAAGTACTTTAGATCATGAGTCCGTGAGTGATAGATGCGCAGAAATAGAAAATGAAATTTAGATTGCGAAGAAGTTTTTGGGACCCAAGAGGTCGAATAAAAGAAAATATCACGGCAGATGTTTTGTGTGTCACAGGTTTGGTCACATGGTTGTGCATTGCATGACTCAAGTAAGGAAGGTAAATGACAGTTTTAGAGGTAGCAATTTCTTTCAAGGGTATTGCTACTCTTGTAATCGATTTGGGCATAAGGCATTTTTCTGCAAGGCTAATAACGGGAACTCGGTTAGTCAGAATAGGCGGATTCGAAGAACAGGTATGCCTAAAAGAAATAACATTATTACCTCGTTATAAGTGCAACAATGACGATCACACGACTAGACAAGTGTAGAGTTGATCTTCCAAGGTACAGATAATGACAACGAGTGGTATGAATAGGTCCAAGGATCAGAACAGTGACAGGAACAAGAATAGGAATATTGACAAAAAATTCAAAAGAAGGCCCGACAAGGAAATTGTAGATGCTGGTGATGATCATTGCCTAATGGGAGTTTTACTCCCACCCCTATTTTTAATCACCTCATCAGGAGGTGGGGGAGGGACTAAGCTAAGAGGCTCATTCTTAGTCCCAAGCCCCAAAGGTGACCCTTTGCCATTGATGACAAAGGGGGAGAGATATGAGTAAGGGGGAGAGCATCAAGTGAAGAGAAGAGCTTCAAGTTAGGGGGAGCAAAACTTCAAAGGTAGATTCTCAGTTGTTAGCACAACTAGTTTCAGTTTTGGCTCTTGAGTTGTGTTTTCAATAAAGGTTTGCCATCAATGACAAAGGGGGAGATTGTTGGCAATTTTGGGTACCTTGGGTACATTGCCTTTGCTCAAGTGTAGAAGTTGTCATTGATGTCAAGAAGCTCTTGAAGGAATTTGATTTAATGTCAGATTATTCAGAGCATGAACAGTGGGTTTTCAAAAATATCATAGTAGCCCATTTGCAAAAGATCAAAGAAAAAAAGACAAAGTTAGAAAAAGTTTGCAGCAGGCTGGAAAAATTGTTGCGATTTCGTGACATGTTGGAAGAGAGAGAAGAAGCTGGTAAAACTGTCGCGATTTCACGACATGTTGGAAGAGAGAGAAGAAGCTGGCAAAACTGTCGCGATTTCGCGACATGTTGGCAGAGAAGTAGAGCAAGGTGGAAAGTGTCACGATTTCACGACATGTCGCATTTTCGCGACTCGAAAAGTGCAGGAAGGCAAAAAAGAAAAAGTGTCGCGATTTTGTGACATATTGCAAAGAAGATTGTACAGACCGAAAAGTGTCGCGATTTCGCGACATGTTGTAGGAGAGGGAGTCCGAAAGGAAAAATGTCACGATTTTGTGACATAATGCTGAAAATAGAGTCCACAGTGTGAACTGTCATGATTTTGTGACAAGTTCGAAGAGAGATAAAGTTACTCAAAAGGTATCGCGATTTCGCGACATGCTGAAGAGTTTGAAGTGAGAACAGTCACAATTTCTCGACATGTTGCAAAAGACAAAGTGAGGACTGTCGTGATTTCATGACATGCTAAAAAGCTTGAAGTGAGAACTGTCATGATTTTGCGACATGTAGCAAAGGGAAGAGTCTGAAATGAGAAGCATCATGATTTTGCGACGGGCTACAAAGAAAGCATATGAAAGTTGAAAGCATCGCGATTTCGTGACTGGATGAAAGAAAAGCGTACGGATGCAGAAAGTGTCACGATTTCATGATAGGTAAAAGTGAAGAAGCCAACGGATGAAGATGTAGCAATTTCAGGACAGGATGAAAGAAAAGCATACGAATGGAGAAAGTGTCACGATTTCGCTACAGAAACTGGAAGCAGGTATTCTATAGGAGAAGTGTCGTGATTTCACGACAGAAGCAGAAAGGAAGGCTATGAAGACAAAAGCGTCACAATTTTGTGACATGTTCTAGTTTCGTGGGAGTAAGGCAGAGAGAAGCTCAAGGCAGCGAAAGTGCCACGATTTCGTGACATGTTTCGTTTTCGCTAGTGCAAGCCGAGAAAATGTTGAGAAAGCGAGAAGGGTCGTGATTTTGTGATAGGAGTGAAGATGAAGTCAACAAAGGCAGTAGTGTCACGATTTCGTGACAAAAGTAGAGAAGAAGGCCATGAAGTCAGAAGGGTCATGATTTCACAATAGAAGAGAAGATGACATCAGCAGAATCAGAATGTGTCACGATATCGCAACAAAAGCCATAAGATAGTGTTCGGTTGCAAAGGTGTCATGATATCACGACATGTAGTTTCACGAGAAAAGCTACAGAACCACAGAGGCGGTTGAAGCCGATAGAGTTGTATTTGAGCCAACACAGTTTAGGGTTTTGTAGATGATGAAGTTAAGGGTAGCAGCCGACTAAGATCAAGGTTTTGATCTTGAAAGTTTTAGTATAAAAGCAGGGCTGCTTGGAGAGAAAATGACATTGATTGAAGTGTACGTTCGAAGAGGGCATTCGCGGACTGTGCAAAGACTGTGCAAAGAGAAGAAGTTCGATCGTCGAGAGCATAGTGCATTCTGTCAAATCTTCCAAGTGAGAGAGATCACAAGGGAGCAGAGTGCACGAAGACTATGCGGCTGTAATTGCGCAGAGGTGCAAAGGTCGAAGATTGATCAAGTGCAACTGTGATTGCGCAAAAAGAACGAAGGACTGTGTTTTTGTGTAGACCAAAAAAAGAGGACAAATACATTTGTGCCAGAATGAAGGATTGTGTTTGGTGCAGATTCGAGGACCAACTTTGAGGTGATAGAGTTGAGGACAGAGGTCTCCAGCCAGAGCAGGGAAGATAGGTGTCTTCTATGGATAGAGTTCCATTTGCTAAGGGCAGAGGAGGCAGAGGTATTCTAGAGGATCACCAGCCAGAACAAAGCTAGGGGATTGGTGTCTCCTTTGGGTTGATGCCCATAAATATTGTAATTGGGAAAGGTATTCCCAGATTTTGAGTTGATAAAATTTAGTGAGAGATTTTATCCGTGGAGTAGCTCGCTTTGGGTGAACCATGTAAATTGTTGTGTCTCTATTGTGGATGGTGTTTTGTGCATTGTTTTGATTACTACTATTAATACTACTTTCTATACACTGCATAATATTGAATTGAAAGTTGATTTGAAAGAAAAAGTAAAAAGCAATCTTATATTGTTCACCCCCCTCCTAGTATAAGCTTGTGTTCTTCATCAATAGCTAACTAATAATGAGGTTCGAGCGGAGTCCTACGTCCTTGTTTGAAAAGATCAAGGCTATATCCATGCCAATGATACGACTCAAAAATACGCATGGCGTATTCCAAGTTGGATAGATAGCACACATTCACAGCGAATGGCTCGTCATCATCCTCATCTATGGATATTTTGGTGGGTGCTTGATCTAGCCCTATGTAGACGAAGTTTGTTTGGTTGGGTGGCTCACCCAACGACACTATAGATCTAATCAAAAATCAATGGGCATGTGGTCGGCCCATCTCTTGTGCAGTCTTTAGGATAGGTCCAAAAGTAACATTTTGCACAAGATACTCACCTGACCTTGTGCTAGCTAGATGAACAGTCACCTACGTGTGGATGACCCTATTGAATATGTAGACGAAGCAAGCTGAGGTGCCTCCTCGGCTTTGTCTTGTGGTTTTTCCACATCCATGGGAGTGGAAGTCTCATTGGCGACTGGTCCAGGCATATGATCTACTTTCTCATCTAATTTTACCTTTAGCTTCTCGTCTTGCCAATGTAGTCGATTTTAGAGAAGTTGTAGTCGTATGGTCAGATCTGTGTGACACAGATGTTGATGGTTGATAATGGGCTTCTGGTTTACCTCTTAGAATCTTAACTAGCAAAGCAGGCCAGATATCCAAGTGCATCGATGAGAGTACAAAACGCCCATGCAAATCTGCTAGGTTCACGAACTTGAATGGTTCTTTGTCTAAGGATACTATGTGAACCTGTCCCTTGTGAATGTACTTCATGCATTGATGCAAGATAGAGGGTATGCAATGCATTTCATGAATCCAAGGCCTTACGAGCAGAATGTTGTACTGCATGGCACCCTCTATCATGTGACACATCACAGAGATGGTCTTAGTTGTATCGCTCCAAATTTTTCGCATCCCTACCTTCAGGCTATAGGATCCGCGCCCGGAAGGAGGATGGGAAAAGGATGGTGCGGTACCTCGGACTGAGAGGACTTTGCGAAGGTCCCGCCTCTCAAGGGAGGTGTATTTTGATGATTTTTCGACGGATGGTGGGTTCACCAGGAAACATTTAACGGCAGCTTCCACGCCTAGGTTGGGAATGTGTTTAGATGTGTTCGTTTTTTTAACCTTAAGCATTCATATCCTAGGTTTGGCCGAATGCATCTAGATTACTCTATATGAAAATGCAAGTTCAATGAATACAGGAAACAGATTTACAAAGAAAAATAGAGAATTTACAGAATGCAAACGAGGAATACCTGATCCGGATGTCTGAAGAAGATTCTGATGTTGAAGCGGTCTGGATCGTCTGAGATTCGACAGAATCGTCTGCAATCAGAAGAGATCATTTGAGATCTGACGAATTCGTCGACGAATTCGTCAGAGACCTGCAAAACCGAAAATAGATGCAAAATACAAAACATACTACAGTGCTAACAGAGGGAAATGATATAAAATGGCAGTAATGTTATCAAACTGCAACTTAAACACAGAAACAAAATGAATTGTGCTAATTTGATGACAATTAAGATTTAATTATGCATTTAATCTAAATGGGTGAACTCCAAATGCAAGATAATATAAAACACTGAATAGATTATCTAATTTGCAGAATAAAATGATAGAAAAAGGGTTGAGGAATGCAAACTTCAGGCACTGATTGCCTTAATACGGATTGCAGTCGAGATCGTCTCGCATCAGTACGAAATCGCCTCGAATTCGACAGGTTCGCCTCCGATCTGAACAGGTTCGTCGGCGACGATAGGTGCTGGCTCCGGCTGAAAAATAGTGATGTACCTGCAATAAAATTGGTATAGATCTAATGCAAATGCAAGATTGGGATGCTTTAACGTAGAGGGAATCAATTTGCAGAGAATTTCAGCCAGGGGTTGGGAAGGGAAAATCCTAGAGACTAAATAGGCTTAGGGGGAGTAGTTAGGAGGTTGGAGATCATCCCAATTTGGGAGATCTCCAACGGGGGAGGGTCCCAACGGCGCAGACACGCTTCTGCCCGGATTGGAGACCCGTTGGAACAGATTCCAACTTTGCAAATTCAGTTTTGCGACAAGATCGTCTGGACGTCCTAGTCCAGACGAAATCGTCAAATCTGGGGCGATATCGTCTGATCGGCGACGATATCGTCAAACGGTCAAAACAACCTCTAAAAATGGCGCGAAAAAGGGGGAAACGGATTTCTCGACGGTTAACGGGCGGTTTGGGAGGTTAAATTTGAATTTTAAATTATTTACTAAGGTGAATGTAATTATTGCAATTTTATCGCGCCAATTTTAGGGTGCTACATTTTGCCCCCTCTTTAGCGAATTTTTCGAAGAAAATGCGTTAAAGATGAGTTCTTCTCGATCTACGAGAAAGCAAAAATTATTCCCATTTTTAGGCGACGATTCTTGGTCGAATCGTACGACAGCTTACTATGGTGCCCCCTCCGTGTTTTTACCCAAATCGAACGTTTGAGGTAAAAACGCGAAAAAGCAAAAAATTATTTTTGAATAAAATTAAGAAAAATAGGGTAAAACCCTAATTCATTTTTACTGTTCATTTTCTGAGTTTTAGAGCTCTGGAAGCAAAAATGGTGGAGACGACGCACAGATCGACAGAGGTCCGACGCGGTCTACGGGTAAGAGTCTAGACTTAGTCTAGAATGCTTTAATTTTAACTTTACATGCTTTGTAGGTAGATTTTAGATGAATTTTGAGCATCGCGGCCATTTTTGGGCCGTCGACGTCGTCGGGACGAAATCGTCCCGATTTCGACGAAATCGTCTCAATTTCGGCAATTTTGCCCGAGGGCGAAATCGTCGAAAGGGGGACGATTTCATCAAATTAGAGACGATTTCGAACTACGAAATCGGAGACGATTATGCTCAAATTTGGGACGATATCGTCCAATAGTGGGCGATATCATCAATTGCACAAAGTTGAATTTTTAATTTGCATTATTGATTACTTGAATTGTTGATTAATGATTGTTTATTGTTTTATTGTTTATGTTTGCAGAGAGGATTACTAAAGAGCAGGGAGTGGAAATACGGAGGGTTGAGAGATGACTTGGCCGCTCTGACACAGGCAGAGCGAGATCAGCTGGCACAGGCCGGCTTACTGCATGTGGCAAAAATGCCACAAGTATCTACAGACATGGGGCTACTGACGGCCCTAGCAGAGAGGTGGTATCCGGGGTCCTCATGTTTTCGGCTACCGACAGGGGAGATGACTCCCACTTTGGAGGACGTATGGAGGATTTTGAGAATCCCCATACAAGGACGGCTGATTACTCCTACGGCCAATCAGGGCCGCGCTATGGGACGGTTGTGCGGTGACCCGAGCTTCACCCTGGAGAAGGGCGGAGTTAACATCGAGGCACTACGCCAGATGCCTGGGGCATCTACACTCACACGGGTACTAGCTGGGGTGGTTGGTGGACTTCTGCTGTGCCACCAGAGCGGGTGCAGGGTGCCATGGATGCTGGCAGATGTGGTCTATGACATGAGAGACCATGGCTACAGGTTTGCTTGGGGCAGTTTTGTTCTATGCCGATTGTACAGGATCCTGTATGGGGTCGTGTACAAGGGCGGCCGATGTCTGGTTATGACATCGCTACTACAGGTTTGGTGCTGGGAGCACATTGCGGTGCGGAGGCCGGTAGGGCTTCCTCTGATAGGGATTGACGGGGAGAGGCCCCGAGTCTTCTACTGGTGGCTCCGGAGAGGGGCACAACGGTGGATCGACCTACCGATGTCCCGGAGACTACTAGATGACCTAGTCCCGGACCAGATCACCTGGAGGCCATGGAGGGAGCATCCAGGGTGGCCAGAGGATGGACAGGAGTTGGCTCGCATCAGGCGAGTCTGCTGGTTGAGGATGGAGAGGGGAGAGGTGGAGCTCCATAGGTACGACCGAGTTTTGAGGCAGTTCGGTCTACAGTAGGGGATCCCATCTCTCAGAGACTACGAGTTTTCTCGGACTATCCGGGATAACACTACGGTTAGCGGGGCTCCGGACATGCAGCGGTTCTGGAGCCAGGACTCGGATGATGCCCCCATTCAGCCAGTGGATGGGGACGACGCAGGAGTAGCCGATGGCTACGATGCCTGGTACGTAGGCATCCGCCCTCCTCGGATGACGAGGGCACAGGGTCCGATCCATGTGGTTGTGCGTCGGATAGGGAGGCGATGCCAGGCGGCGATGGAGGCAGCCCAGGGTCACGGTGGGAGAGAGGTGAGGAGGCCACAGGCACAGGAGCGGCCATGACAGAGAGAGAGGGAGAGGAGGGAGGTGAGACCCCCATCTCCACAGAGGCCACCATCGCCCGATAAGGGCAAGGGTGTGGATACAGGAGAGAGTAGCGAGATGGCTACTCTTCGGGCGGAGAGAGATCGTCTGCAGGCTCAGGTGCAGACGCTACAGGATGCGGCCGCACAACACCGAGCTGAGGTGTCACAGCTACGAGATGAGATTGCATGCCTCAGGGCACGGGGCGGAGGGGCGAGCACACAGGAGCTGGCGCGGTCGATTGCTCAGACCGCGTTCTACCAGGGCATCTACTTCCAGATGGTGCCAGAGGGTCAGAGGGTACAGCTGCCAGCCGGCATTGCTGACCCTATCAGGATTGGGTCCTCGAGGACTACGTCTCGATCGAGGACGAGGACTACACAGACGGCGATGGGGCCACCTCCTCCACCTCAAGGCGGGGGAGGAGATGAGGCAGAGAGCTCGAGGGGCTCTCGAGGCTAGAGGGTTGGACTGACATTTGTATTATATGATTATTTTTGATAGAGGATTGAGTATGCCGAGGTACAGATTGTGGCATACCAATCTAATTTTGATGATGTACATATGTTGTTGATATATATAGATGAGATATTTTTGATCATATGACTTATATTGTGTGTATGCTTATGATGCTTTTATGTTTTGATTGATTGATTTGATGACATTGGCATGTAATTATGTCATTGGAGATATTATAATTTGAATGTCATGCTTGTAATATTTTTAAATGAAATAATCTGATGTAACAAATTGATTGTTTATGATGAAATGTGATAAAAAATAAAAAATAAAAAGAGACTTCTAACAATAATTTCAAAGGACATTGTCGCTATTATAGACCATTTCATGGAGTCGCTGCTCACTCGGTCGTCAAGCTAATCCCAGGATAGAAATATTGTTAAAAGTAAAAGAGTGCTTAAGAGACTGTCTTAAGACTTTGGTGCAATAGTGCAAATGATGATGATGATGATGGTTTGTTTTCAGATTTTCATAAAAATGTTTGTGCATGAAATGATGTTTTAAAATGATTTTTGCTAGGCATAAATTCCTAAGGGTGATAAAATTTTTGGATAATTCTTTAGGAATTATACCATCATTGCAAAATTGAAGGTTGACATAATGACATGAAATAATGAAAATGTGTTTGCTTTTGGAAAAGCATAATTTGTGTAACATAATGAATTAAGCCATATGGTTTTCATGATTTTGAATAAATGGGGAATAAAAATTGTTACAATGGTTTGCGCTAGGCATAGAATATGTAGGTATAGACTTATACCATCATCGCGAAAATCAAAAAAAAATAGTTTTATTGCATGATTGATTTTTGATGAACAGAAAATATGAAAATGAGGACTTGCGCTAGGCATAAAATTCCAATTTTGGTTTTGAAACTATACCATCGTCGCGAAAGTCAATCAGATATATATATATATGTTTTGATTGTATATTTTTGAAAGAAGTTTTGATTTTTCTATTATATAGTTGTCTTTGTGGTAAACAATTGTACTTGATTTATTTCAAACAAGTTGCAAAAATAATATTTCAAATTATTTTGAAGATAAAAGTTAGATTTATAAGGAATCCCATGTGCATATGTGAATTCATTTCCGATCTTGATTTATCATAATGATAGACAAAATCTCTCAAATACAAATGTGTGTGCAATTGCATTGTTCATTTACCAGTTTTGAGCAAGATACTATGATACAAGTGATTTGAAGAAACCAAATAAGTGTTCATTAACCATGATGTAGATGCATATAACCATACTAGGCTACTATGTAGGTCGGATTATCAAGAGCTAGCTAATCCATAAGCAGACATAGGTCTGTACAAAAGAAGGTCGCTAATGTGACAGACATATCGCCACGCTAGGAGTTACCCAAGGCCAAGCAGGTTGGGCACAAACCACCTGTTATGGGGCTTACCTCACAGTTTTCGAATAATTGAGAATTCCAGGGATTCAAGCTCATCAACCCTTCTTTTCTTTTCAAAGGGTAGGGAAAGGGATTTTATTGCTTTCTTGCTTTCTTTTGAACTTTGCTTATTTTTTTTTTTGTATTTCTTTTGCTTGATAATGCTTGGAATATTGCTGATATAATAACATTTTTCTTTTCTCTTTTTTCTTGAATTTTTCTTTTCTTTTTCTTTTTCTTTGCTAGGGATACTTGCTCGGATTAGCTATAGAGCAAGGGATTTTTATTCTAGGTAGGGGTGAGCTTGTCCTTTTGCCAATTCTCAAAGATTCTAGACCATGTGCATGATAGGATAGCAGGGGAAACTTTTCGCTCAAGAAATCACTTCTACTATGTAGCAAAACATGGAAATTACAAATATAATCATTTTATTGTGAAAAGATGTGCTTGGTTTAAGTAAATAACAAGATCAATTCTCTATGCTCAAACTTTATTTAATTGAATTTTGTGGACTTTGATATAAGAGAGATTAGTAATCATGCCGGATAAAATCAAGATATTTATTGTTGTGAGTGTGCAAGTGAGGGATTCAAAATAAATGCTAATTTATCCAAAATAAGTTGAAACATATAACTGCAATAATTGTGAGAAAATATATATAAATGATTTGTGAGAAAGTTTTGAGAATGTTGACTCTCTCTTTCTTCTTTATTTTATTTTGGTTTCGAAAGAGTCAAGCATATAGCTGTTTTTATATTTTTATCATTATTTTGATTTTGAGTAGAAAAATTTAACAAGTATTTTAAATAAATGCAATAGATAGTTTTGAAGATTTTGGATGATTATGAATATTTTTGATGTTTTTGGATTTTTTTTTTTTTAAATTTGAAAGAAATATAAGATAATAATTTTGAACAAATATATACATGGATGAAATGACCAAATTTATGCATAGTAACGTTTAAGATGCAAAATATTCATAGGTTCTTTAAGTTCTTTACCATCTAAGGTAGATAATTTATATGCTCCTGATTCAAATTTAGCAGTAATAATGTATGGTCCAAGCCAATTGGGCTCGAATTTACCTTTAAGTTCCTTAGTTGCATTTGTATTTTTTTGATTTTCTTTTAAAACAAGGTCACCAATCTCAAAGGATCGATGACGAACTTTCTTAGCATATGATCTTTTAAGCTTGTTTTGGTAAGCACGGAGATGCTCCAAAGCATTGATGCATTTTTCATCTAGGAGTTCCAACTGACTGAGTCTACCAGCACGATATTCATCTCCTACTTCGGTATCTTGAAGTAGCAGAGCCAAAGAAGGAACTTCCAATTCAAATGGAAAAACTGCTTCAGCACCATACACCAAAACAAATGGTGAAGTTCCAGTGGGGGTTCGAACACTAGTTCGATAGGCCCACAAGGCTGGATATAATTGAATGTGCCAGTCACGGCCAGTTTTATTGACTAATATTTTGAGAATTTTGATTAGGGTTTTGTTAGATGCTTATGCTTGACCATTACCTTGAGGATAATAGGGAGTGGACCAACGATGTTGAATCTTATATTTTTGACATAATTTTTTAACATCTTTATTTTTGAAACAAGTTCCATTGTCGGGAGATGAGATTGGCAGGAATTCCGAACCTGCAAATGATTTGATTAAAAATAAATTTAGAAACTTGTGTGCCGGTGCAGGAAGCTAAAGGCATAGCTTCGACCCACTTCGTGAAATACTCAGTGGCAGTTATGATGAACTTGTGTCCATCAGATGACACAGGATTGATTTTGCCAATAATATCCAAGCCCCATTTAGAAAAGGGCCATGGAGATGAAATAGCCTGCAGCTCTTGTGCAGGCGCATGGACAAGGTCAGCATGTTTTTGACACTTGTCGCAATGGCGCACATACTCATGTGCATCCGTTTCCATGGTAGGCCAAAAGTATCCTATCCGAAGGAGCTTTTTAGCAATAACACTACCACTAAAGTGTCCTCCACAAGATCCATCGTGGGCTTCACTCAAGGCTGATTTAGACTCTTCTAAGTTTAAACATCTTAATAGGATACCTTCAAAAGATCTCCTATATAAAGTATTGCCAATTATTACAAATCGACTTGCTCGTCGACGTAATAACCGACGCTGGTTTCTATTAGAATTAGCAGGGAAAGTCCCATTTTGAAGAAAATCAAATATGTCTGTATACCAAGGTTCAAGAGTAGTTTCATTGATTAGAAACACATCCAAAGGCTCTAAGCATGACTTATTTGAGGCGGGTTCCTGGAGTCGACGAATAATGATAGTGGCATATTCGTCATCTAACTCCAAGGGCAAGAGAGATGCAACTGCGGCCATAGCATCAGCTGCACGGTTGCTAGTTCGAGGAATAGCTTCCAAGGTAACTTGATCAAATAAAGACATTAATTGTAAAACATAGGCCTTATATGGGCGCAGTTTATCATCTCTGGTTTGATAAACTTCATTAATTTGGTTTATAACCAATTGGGAATCACCAAAAACTAAAAGATGTTTAATTTTGAGTGCTAAAGCAGCTCGTAATCCAAGGATTAGAGCCTCATACTCAGCAGTATTGTTGGTGCAAGCAAAGGTCAGTTTGAAGGACAGAGGAATAAGATGTTTTTGCGGAGATATTAAAATAATACCCGCACCAGCCCCACTCATGCATCGGGCTCCATCAAAGTATAAGGACCATTGTTCAGGATGGTCTGCCTCTAATTGAAGGCATTCATCTGGAAACTCGATGATGAGGGGATGGGTAGACTCTAAGGGTGCAGCAGCTAATTGATCTGCTATGATTTGACCCTTAACAGACTTCTGTCCTATGAATGTGAGATCAAACTCGCTTAGAGCAAGAACCCACTTGGCTGTGCGACCCGATAAATAAGGTCGACTCATGAGATACCTTAAGGGATCATATTTAGCAATGACATAAGTTTTTTGGCTAAGCATATAATGTCGTAATTTTTGCGTAGCAAACACGACTGCTAGACATAGTTTTTCCAATGCTGTATAGCGGGTTTCATAACTGATGAAAGTTCGGCTAATATAATAATTAGCACGTTCTCGCTTTTCATCATCAAGTTGAGCTAACATAGCCCCTAAGGGAATCTGAAGCTGAAATATATAGGAGAAATGGGCGATCGGATTTAGGTGGTGAAAGCACAGGTGGATTAAGGAGGTATTGTTTGAGAAGTTCAAAAGCTTCTCTACATTCGGTATCCCAATTAAAGGGGACATCCTTCTTAAGGAGTTTAAGAAAGGGACCGGTTTTATCCGCCAGCTTATCGATGAAGCGACGGATGGCTTGAAGCTTACCTTGTAAACTTCGTAACTCAGATATATTAGTCGGTGCGGGCATATCAGTGATGGCCGCAATCTTGAGAGGGTCGATTTCAATACCACGTAAAGAAACTAAAACCCCTAATAGTTTGCCGGATTTAACTCCGAATATGCATTTTTCTGGATTTAATCGAATGAGATATTCTCGTAATCGATTAAAGACTTTTCTTAAATCATCTAAATGATTATCTTCAATAATAGAGCGAGCTATAATATCATCTACATAATCATGTAGGATATCATGCATCATATCATGAAAAATGTAGGTCATAGCTCGTTGATAAGTTGCACCGGCGTTCTTTAAGCCAAATGGCATCACTTTCCAGCAAAAGGTACCCCAGGGGGTGATAAAGGCTATTTTAGCTTGGTCTTCAGGAGCTATCCTGATCTGATTATAACCGGAGAATCCATCCATTAAGGACATCATCCCACTTTCGACAGTGAAGTCAATGATTTGATCCATATTTGGAAGAGGAAAGTCATCTTTAGGGCATGCAACGTTAATATCTCTAAAATCAGTGCAAACCCTAACTTTGGTAGCTTCTTTCTTGGTGACTGGAACTACATTTGAGATCCATTCAAGCATAATCAATAGCTTGTATAAAGATAACATTCAGGAGTTTTTCTAACTCCCCTTTGACTAGCAGAGCCACTTTGGGATGCATTTTTCTAAGTTTTTGTTTAACTAGTTTAGCATCCGGATGGACCACTAGATGATGCATGACTACGGAAGGGTCTAGACCTGGCATATCTTCGTATGTCCAAGCGAAGACATCTTCATACTCTTTAAGGAATGCGATGTATTGTTCTTGTTTTTCTTGACTTAATTCTGATCCAATATTGATTATGTGAGGATTGTCCTCAGCTCCAATGTTAATTTTAATGACATTTTCTACCTCCATGTGTAGATCTCTTTCAAAATTAGGTGGGGCGGGTGAAACGCCCAATTCTTGTAATTCTTGTAAGGTTAATTTAGATAATTCATCTTGAGGATTAGTGGCCTCAAGTTGGGCTATAGTTGGTATAGAACCATCAAAATAAAACCCATTGTGCAACATCTCTTCAACAGAGACATCATGGAAGATATCTCCTTCCAACTCTTCATCGGGGTCAGCAATCATTTCAGGGTATGCTATGGATAGCATGTTGCATGAAAACGACTGATTTTTAAGAGGCAAATCAACATGCTTATCCAAATAATCTTGATAGCATATGAGATGATCATCATCCTCAAAAGGAAAGGGTTGACCCTTACTAGGAAATAGGCCCACACCACAACGGGCAGGCCACGGTTCTACCTCGAAAGGTTCTTTCATGCCATTTTGGAAAGGTCCCAAGCCTTTCCCTTTATATCCCATTTTAAGCATCATGGGTTTAGCTTTAATATAATCATTGGTAAAATAACACCGAGCATATCCTTCATGGTGAGTTTTGATATTCCGAGGGATTCTTCCCCAGTCATATCCTTTATAAATGAAGGCACAACTCCCGACTTGGTAAGTACTTCCCATAGGTTGTGGGAGGCCCAAAGTACGAGGAGATGGCGGTAAGTTATTTAAAAGGTTTGAATCTTGCATGAAAGCATTCATTTTTTCTGATATTAAGGTTGTAGATAAATCTGGTAAAAGTTCATCAGAAAGGGCATAAGATGTAGAAGGCTTATTACCTATATCTTTAGATGTGGAAGGTATGATAGATGTGTCTATAGGTCTTGAATTTATAAGGATAGAACTTGAAGGATTGGTTGTAGATTTAAGATCTGTTTGAGGTTCTAAAATAATTTGTTTAGAGGATTGTTGGTCTATATAGGAGGATGAAGTTAATGGAGGGGGAATAGGGGAAGTTATGGGTTTATGTTTCATAGTTTTAGATGAAAGATAAGAACTAGGTTGTGTGGATGACAGAGCTGGGCAAAATTGCACTCCAACGGGTTCTGCCAAAGCACACATATCAAAAGGTCTAGGGTCACCATGAATAGTGACCAACTGATTTTTGAATTCAAATTTAACACATTGGTGTAAAGTTGATGGGACCGCTCGCATGGCGTTGATCCAAGGGCGACCCAAAAGTATATTGTACGATGTTGGGCAATGTACAATAAACACGGTTGTTTCTAGGGTTCTAGGACCAACTTGCAATGGGAGGGTAATAACTCCACACGTTTCTTGTGTTTCGTCATTAAAAGCTTTGATAATCATATCAGCTTTTCTTCATTTCATCACTTCTAAAGCCAAATCGTTGGTAGAAGTCAAAGGTGCAAATGTTTAGAGATGAGCCATTATCAATCAAAACTCTTTTGACAGCTACATCTCCAATTAAAGCAGTAATGTATAAGGGATTGTCCTTATGTAAACTGTGTTGTGGGATATCTTTATCCCGGAAGTCAATACAATCAATCTCTCGAGTGATGATAGTATTGGCCATAGCTTCAGGTTGAATGTTTTGAGGTACCATCATTTGGCTCAATGTAAGCATCAACTCATCCCTATGGGTGGGAGAGGATCTTAATAAATCTAAGAGGGAAATTCTGGCCGTAGTATTAGACAATTGCTCATTAATGTTGTAAGGGGGTTTAGATTGGATATTAGGAGCATGATTCCCTTTATTAGGGTTTTTCAGAACGAATGGAGCCGATCCATCATTCTGGTTTGGTTCTTGTTGAGAGTTTTGAGCTTGTTGTCGAGTAACGACTCCAATGGTACCTACGATGTTATAGTGAAGACGTTGAACTGGTCTCGGTTGAGCATTAATGGCTTGTTCATTAGAAAGGAATATATTAGAAGAAGGTCGAGTAGTGACTCTTCTAGGGAATGGTTCTTCTGGAACATTAGCATCTGTGACGGGTTGAATAGGATCTGATTCATTTTCAGAACTATTCGATTGGTTTGAAGTAATGTCTAGTTCACTTTCACTATCTGATTCTATATCACTAGAATCAGAAGTTTGAAAATTATGTAAGGGCCTGGTCGTAACTAGGGATAAGGTCGTGTCAAATATTTGAGGATCCTGAACAGGTAATTGTCCGCTAATGGTTCCTACATATCGGGTAGGAGGGGGAACATTATGATGTTCGATTTGATTGGCTACCTCTTTACCATGTCTTGGTAAAGGGTGTTGAAATATGTCTAGAGTTTGATTGGCATTTTGATTTTGATTTTGGGGAATGGTCTTTTGAGTATTATTAGGAGGGTTTTGTTTAGGTTGGAAGGCTTGCACTTCCATTTCATTATTGTCAATCAAATCTTGTATTTTATGTTTCAATCTTTTACAAGCGTTGGTAGAATGTCCAGGTCCTCTATGGAAATCACAGTGCAAGTCAGCTCTGTATCCGGGTATAGTTGGGTCAAGTTCCCGGATAGCTGGTAATTGGATCAAACCTCTTTCGAGCAATTGAGGTAAAATAGTTGATAAAGGTTGGTTTAATCTAGTGAATTCTCGAGGAGGCTTGTCAGGAGGTTTCAATATGAATTTTTTTGTTGTCTTCGTTGCATTGATATTAGCAACATTTCTGCTGTCAGTGACTCCGTCACCGACAACTTGTTTGTTTTTATATTGATTTCTAGATGTTTTCTCATCATCCTTCTTCCTAAGTTGGCCTCTCCTAATGAGGGCATCTTCTACTCTTCGAGCTAAATCTATAGCTTGATCGAAGGTAGTTAAAGTAGCGGTTGATAGCTCATAAGATAGTTGTTCTTGTAAATTGTTGATGAAAATGTCCAACATTTCCCTATAAGGCAGCACAAAGTGCAGTTTTCCTGTCAATTGCCTCCATCTAGCTAAGAAATCGGCAAAGCATTCATCCTTGTCTTGTTTTAAATTGTATAGGTCTTTAATAGTTACATGCCTCTCGATGTAGGCACTAAATTGATGGACAAATGATTCAACTGTTTCTTCGAAGTTTCTCAAAGAATGAGTGGGCAACTGATAGTACCACTCTAATGCCATTCCACCTAAACTTTTGGGGAACATTTTTAGTAATAGCAAGTCGTCATGCGATATGTCGTGACATGCTATCCTAAACATGCGAAGATGCTCTATGGGATCTTCGGTTCCTTTATATATAGGCAGGACAGGCATGGGAAAATGCTTAGGGTATGGTTGAGCTACAACTATGGGATCCAAAGGTTGACTACAGATCTCTCGATAATTATACGAGGGACGGTAGGGATCTATCTGGTCCATACGTGAAGCCAATTGTTTCACCATGGCTTCCAGATTACTAGTTTGCCCCCCATATTGGTTTGGTAGGGCATTGACATGGGTTTTATGGGCGTAGGATGGAGGAACATGCAGATTAGATGCCATGTTACTATTGTGTAAAGTATTGGTAGGAAAAGTATTATGGAGGAATTTTGAAGTTGGATTATGTTGTATTCCGGATTGTTGAAAGTTTGTATTTGGCTTTGTTTTAGGTTTTTGTTTATTTAAAGCATGTTGCTCAATAGTTTGACGGAATAAAGTAGTGAAGGAAGGTTTCTTTTGTGTGGGAGTGATTTTAGGTTGAATAACAGGTTCCTTAGGAGGTTGGGTAACCTATTGTTTTGACATGTTTTGAGCCATAGTGACCATATCCGTATTGGATGGCCCAGCCTTGTCACTTTCTTGATCAATGAAAGACAAGGGATTAATGCGCATATTAAACGCCTATTCTATAGCTGCTTGAGCGTCACTGATTTGCCCTTTATCAAGGCGAATTGCCACATTAAGGTCATCAATGTTATCAATGAGAAATTTCTTGAAATGCTCTCCATTGTCAAAGGCAATAGTTCCATTAGGAGCTACTCTAGGGGATGAGGATCCATCCTCTTTAACACTTCCTTCTTGTTCCTTATCTTCACCTAAGTCTTCATCTGATTGACCTAGAGTTTCTCCTTCCGGATTTGTATCTCCAAGAAGGACATTTGGGTCTTTAGTTGTATCTTGTAACCAATCTTCTCCTTCTCCTAAAGTTTCTTTACCATTCCTAAGTTTAGGCATGGTGCTAAGTTTTGATTTCAGCAAATTTTATATATATATATATATATATATATATATATATATATATGCAACAAATTAAGAGGTATATATCTACTATATACCTACTACAATATTTTAAAAATGAAATGTTTAAGTTTTTGCTAAGTTTTTGATTTTTAGTTTTTCTTTAATTTTTTGAAACAATACAATAAAGACAGCAAATAACACAATAAATGCTAGAAATAATTACTGAAGTAATAATTTAATTTTCTATAAACAACTTATGAATATCATTGATAGGTTCGAGTTGTTCAGGAGTCATGAAGTGTTCTTCTTCAAATTGAAAGTTTTCTTTTAAAAATTTGATGAAAAGAGCTATAGTGATATTGTCTGTTTCAGATGCTGGTTGATAAAAGTAAAGCTCATGGCAATACTCTCGATATAACATAGCTCGAGGAACTCTATTCCATATTTCCCTATCTGTAAGAACAACCTCTTGGTCTTCTACACAACCTAGGAACTGGTGCACAATGGCTGCGTTCTCGAGGTATTCCTCGAAGGTGAACAATTCTGAAGATACTAAAGCTCTCCTATAGGCTAACCATCTATGGCAGGCTCTCTGAAGTTCATGATAAAAAACTAATTGATGAGGATCCAGGATTCTATCTAGGACTAGCCTCTTGATTTGCTTAAGTTGTGTGGACCTAGATGAAATGAGACTAAGTCTCCTATCAAGTTCGTTCCACAGGAATTGATTTCTGCTTGTTTCAGGCACACTAAGGACATAATTAACTTCTATGGCTGCCAATTGATTTTCTACGTTTATAGTAACTGCTAACCTTTTCTTAGGAGCTACCATCTAAACATGTTTTCAAACTTAAATGTTTAAAATGCATCTATGTTTCAGTTGTTCTATATATTTTTTTGTTTTTGTTTTTGTTTTTCAAAAGGTTATGATGCATTCACGTCGGGTTCACCAAAATGTATCGCTCCAAATTTTTCGCATCCCTACCTTCAGGCTATAGGATCCGTGCCCGGAAGGAGGATGGGAAAAGGATGGTGCGGTACCTCGGACTGAGAGGACTTTGCGAAGGTCCCGCCTCTCAAGGGAGGTGTATTTTGATGATTTTTCGACGGATGGTGGGTTCACCAGGAAACATTTAATGGCAGCTTCCACGCCTAGGTTTTGGAATGTGTTTAAATGTGTTCGTTTTTAACCTTAAGCATTCATATCCTAGGTTTGGCCGAATGCATCTAGATTAATCTATATGAAAATGCAAGTTCAATGAATACAGGAAATAGATTTAAAAGCAAAAAATAGAGAATTTACAGAATGCAAATGAGGAATACCTGATCCGGATGTCTGAAGAAGATTCTGATGTTTGAAGCAGTCTGATCGTCTGGAGATTCGACAATCATCATCAATCAAGATCGTCGAGATCGACGAATTAATTCGTCGAGACCTGCAAAACCGAAAATAGATGCAAAATACAAAAAATACTATAGTGCTAACAGAGGGAAATGATATAAAATGGCAGCAATGTTATCAAACTGCAACTTAAACACAAACAAAAATGAATTATGCTAATTTAATGATAATTAAGATTTAATTATGCACTTAATCTAAATGGGTGAACTCCAAATGCAAGATAATATAAAACACTGAATAGATTATCTAATTTGTAGAATAAAATGACAGAAAAAGGGTTGAGGAACGCAAACTTTAGGCACTGATTGCCTTAATACGGACTGCAGTCGAGATCGTCTCGCATCAGTACGAAATCGCCTCGAATTCGACAGGTTCGCCTCCGATCTGAACAGGTTCGTCGACGACGATAGGTGCTGGCTCCGACTGAAAAATAGTGATGTACCTACAACAAAATTGGTATAGATCTAATGCAAATGCAAGATTGGGATGCTTTAACGTAGAGGGAATCAATTTGCAGAGAATTTCAGCCAGGGGTTGGGAAGGGAAAATCCTAGAGACTAAATAGGCTTAGGGGGAGTAGTTAGGAGGTTGGAGATCATCCCAATTTGGGAGATCTCCAACGGGGGAGGGTCCCAACGGCGCAGACACGCTTCTGCCCGGATTGGAGACCCGTTGGAACAGATTCCAACTTTGCAAATTTAGTTTTGCGACAAGATCGTCTGGACGTCCTAGTCCAGACGAAATCGTCAAATCTGGGGCGATATCGTCTGATCGGCGACGATATCGTCAAACGGTCAAAACAACCTCTAAAAATGGCGCGAAAAAGGGGGAAACGGATTTCCCGGTGGTTAACGGGCGGTTTGGGAGGTTAAATTTGAATTTTAAATTATTTACTAAGGTGAATGTAATTATTGCAATTTTACTGCGCCAATTTTAGGGTGCTACATTAGTCCCACCTGAATAGGTGGAACAATTGTACCAACTGTCGAGCATAGTGCATCGTTAAATGCTCTCAACGTAAAGGTGGTACGCACAATGTGTGATTTGGGTAACTTGAGATGGCTCAATGCCTTGGTCACAATTATATTGATCGAGGAACTAGTGTCGATCAAGACCCTTTTGAAAGGCATGTGGTTAACACACACGATAATATGCAACGACAGATCAGCCGTAATAGTAGGAATCATCTTCACTTCATTATCATAAAATTGTATCGTGCGTTCTTGACATTGTTGTACATGTCCCACAAAATTTATAAATGCGTGCGCATCTTGGGACTATACCTCAATGGACCTCAGAATATCCATAAGAGTCTCCTTGTGTCTAGGGGACTGCTGAATAAGCTCATATATTGACAACTTTATAAGAGTTATCTGTAGGTTCTGAACTAACATGCTCCTTATGGTCACCATCGGTCTAGTTGGTGGGCCTAGAATATTCTGAGCTGGTCGTTGATTTGACGTAGCTTGTTTTCTAATGGGAGCATGAGGTTGATTCGATTGATCGTACCTCCCATGTCTAGTAACAACATTGACCATGCCTATGAACCCCTGGGTAGGTGGTTTGATTCTCACTTGATTGACCTAGCCGACATTGTTACGAGGCCCCTTGTGATTAGGTAGTGGATTCTTGAAAATCCCCATGTTTTTGTTGTCAGGCGCCTATGGATTACCTGGTACTACAAGATCTCCTTTTTCTATCATGTTCTGCACAATATGTTTGAAGGACCAACATGTCTCGATGTCATGGCCTTTCACTCTGTGGAATATGCAGAATAGATCGTCTTGATGCCACTTTGAATTTGGCACATTTGGATCTATTAATTTGACCTTAGGCAATCGTATGGCCTTGGCCTCGCACAGTTGATGGAAAATTGAAGTCATCGATTCTGTCAAAGGTGTGAACTGGTGATGTGGGCACTCTTCTCTATTTTTGCCATTATAGTTGTTTTTACATGTCTCATAACGTGCAGGAGGAGGTTGGGCCTAATAATTAGGCTTTTGCTATCCTTTATCCTCTCCTCCAAGATTTAGTACTACTTGATTCACGTGGGTCTGCTTGCCCTATTTCTTCGCAGTACTCTTTTTAAACCCTTCTTTCCTGGTCTTGAGCTTCAAGTTGCCTTCTTGCAACTTGATGTCCTCGATCACCTAGGCTTGCACCACAACTTCCTTGAATGTAGCGTACTGCTACAGCTGCAACAGTAGCAAGATGTGCTTGGCACAACTCTTTGTAGATATTCAGGTCAGTTTAGCTACAGGATAGGTAATACCAGCTTTACCATTATTCTATGCCATCTCTTTCCATATTTCTCGATGGGCTCGACGTCGTGCTAAGCTAGCACAACCAAATCAAAAAGGTTGGCATGTTTCTTAACGCAAACTGAATAGCGTTCAAGAAATGCATCAACTAACTATTTGAAACCAGTAATATTGTGTTTCTTCAGTTGGTTGAACCACTCTCGAGCCGGGCTAGAGAGCGTCATAATGAAGGTGTGCAACAACAAGGCATCATGACTCTCTATCTGGAAATAAGCATCCAAAAAACTCGGAACATGCTCTTGGGCATCCTCATCACCCTTGAATTTTTCTAACCTGGGCATATCAAAATGCTCAGGATATGGAGGTGTAGGCACCCAGGGGTCTAGAGATTCATTGTGTATCTTCCTTAGTGTTGGCTTTTGAATAGCCGTGCTTTTCCTCTTTATTTCTTTGACCTTATCAACCAAAACCTTGTATGCCTCAGAAGACAAAAAGTCCTCCTCCCTAAGCTGATGTGGAGGTGGTCTATGAGGTAATGTCTTCTTCAAGGGAGGTGGAGAATGTGGCTCTTCCTCCTCCTGAACTTGATAACTCTCAGGATACTCTTGATCGTATATGTCTACATCTACATGCTCATGTTGCCACTATCTAATATTATTGAGCGACGGTAGTCACTCCCTTTGTTGCGCACTGACATGATTATGAGCATCTTTATGCTCCTCGTGCATATTGGCTAGGGACATAGCCATCCTATGCACACACTCTCTATGCTCCTCGGGAGGGTATAGGCCAACCCTGGCTAGCCGATCCTCCTACTCTATGCACTCCTTCTGAGCTGGAATACGCTCCTCATGCATGCGCTGCTCATATAATCTCTCTCATAGGATCCTTTGCGCTTGAATATTTTCATCTTCAATATATTGCCTCTCTAGGCAAGCATCCTCCAATTAAACTTGGAGGAGTTGACGTCTTTTCTCAGACACCAGTCTATGTGATCTGTCGATCTGGTCGGCCATGGGAGGCCTCTAGTGTGTATGCTCTATGCAAGATACCTTATGGGTTGTATACCAATCAGACAAATGTGCTGATGGCAGACGTGTGACATGAGGGTGCTTAGAAGCCTTACCATGCTCTCTAGTGATCTTGATACAACTACCACTACGTTCACTCAGAGCACAAGTGGGTGAACCTATAGGATTGCAACCTAGCTTCTCAAGAACACTACCTAGACCATCTAACTGTCTAGACCTCCACCGCTCATGTAGTGGTGTTCCATTAGCTCCCACCTTTGATATATCAATCGTGATCTTGCATGGTGGGCCACGCACGGGAGTATGGGTAGACCTATGATCAAAAGTGAGCCTGTCCTCTTACCCCTAAATGGGTAGATCTCTGGTCCATCTATACTCTAACTGTGGAGGGTTAGAACCTCATGTGGGCCTAGTATGTATGGGAACCAACTTGGTCCCTTGCACAACATATTCCTCGACCGATCTCGTGGATGCACGTGCAGTGCAGTCTCAATAATGGCTTTGGAGTAGAGCATCCTCATGCTGAGAAGCTCTGCACTCAGTCCTGTGCCTATATGAGTGTAATGAAGCTCCTCTATTGGGAGTCCACTAAATGGGATCTCCCCGTGTCGAGTTGTCACCTCTAATGCTTGTCGAACATTGTTCGGTTCACTCATGTGTATGAGTACTTGACACATGCTGATGTGAACCAGTTGGAGGTTGATCATGGGCATCGGTCCTAGACCTTTGTCAATCACCTTGTGTGTTCATAATTTGTGTACCTAACGTCTAGATGTGTTTTATTTTGAAAAAAATGTATACAAATGATGATTATCTCCTTTTAAATTTTTATTGTGAGCCCTAAACTATTTGATGTTATTTTTAGATGTGTTGTATCAGTGTTAGAAACTCTCACGTGTTTTAAAATATTGTTGGATTTTATACTCAGTTGAATTGGCTTTCACCTGTATACCTATAGCTCGATAACTTGGCGATGAAACCCAAGTCACATAAACCAACCTATAATGTGTGGAAGTGAAGCCCACACATGGTCATGGGGCACAGGTCCTCCCAGTTCCTCGCACATTTTCCCCCAATCAGTCATACCCTCCGAAGAGGAGTATATGCAATTTTTTAAGGGTACGAAAGAATCTTGGACCCGGTATGGTCTAGTAAGGTACGTGGAATTTGGGCCAACGGATGGAAATTACACCCACCATCGTTGAACCCTACTAGTGGTTGGAGATGAAGCCCAACTCATTAGCGTTTAAGTGTCAGGTGGTGTGTGTGGTTCCTTTTACTTTGCAAAAATGACAAATGCATAAAAGAGCATAATGATCATTCCTACATGATATGCATGAAAAGAAAGGAATGTTTCAAATTCAGAAATAATGCATGCTAATGTCCTATATGATATTTTGATGATGCAATTACAATGACATAGCCATTGATTGGGCCTCAAGTATGCAAATGACACGCAATCTCTATCAATATCGTTGTATTTAGGGACAGACTACACTCATAGGTCCGCTATTCCAAACAATGCCTTTATAATGAAAGGAAAACAAAAATAAACTAAGACTTTTTCATTGACTTTTTTATTTAAGTTCCTAGTTTACAACAGTTCAATGCTTTCTGGAAAAACATAGAGCAGAAAATTCAAAACAGATAGTGAAATTGGTGCCTACCTTAGCTCTTGCTCTGCTACCCACTGAGTTTCATGTTGTCTACATTTTCCTCTATTAACTGCAAGTTCAATCTACGGGTTTTAGTAGTGACCACAGGTTACAGCCGCGAACCAAAAAATAACCGCAGCTGAAAGCTGCAATTAGCACTTGAGATAAGAAAAAGCCAAGAAAAGTCAGAACTCAGGGCTAAAATTATGGGGTCTCACCGTGATCGCCATATGACCTAATCATGCACCGTGCACCTAGATACTGTATTTATCTATACCATAATGAAAGCATAAAGATTCACACAAGTACATAAATTAAACAAAAACAACATAAGTAAGGTTTCTTGTATTAATCTTTGAATGAGATTTGATTACAAAAATGTCCTCTTAGGGTCACTTGAAATATGATACTAATATTACAATTGCCAATGCCCTCAATAGGGTAGGTGCACTTATAGTGCTCTATTGATTAGTCACAAACTGCCTTGGGGTGGAGTTGACCCCCTTCTTCATGATGTGGAAGGATTATGACATAAGTTCCTCTTGCACCTATCTCCCTATGAACAACACAACAACACACGATTAAAAATATTGATAGCCTCTTGTGATGAGGTCCCTTAAGGAAATATGTATGTAAATGCCATTAAAGTAGTAAAACAAGAAAACATAAAGAAAGACTTTAAACTATTCTAATTTGATCAAGAATTATACTACAACATGAAGGACATGAATAAGCAAATGATGCATGGATTAAATATCAAGTTAGGAGCAATAAAGTGCATAAAAGATCCAATATAATCCTACTTAATACATGTAGGTCCAAGGTAAGTCCAAAATTGATAAATTGAACATTAACATTAACATATGATTGATAGGATTATTTATAAGAATTAAACTAACCTAATCTCGTCTATCTCGCTAACCAACACGGTAGGAGAGACGTGTAGCTAACCACTAACCTAGGTAGAGAGTTCTAACCATAACACTAACCTAAATATCTAACATAGGATATTTAGGTACTTACCTAGTTTAACCATGAGGAAAATATCTCATGGTAATTACATAATTACATAGAAAAGTAAATGTAATAACCCCACGTAGTGTAATGCAATACACTACCTTATTTTACCCTAACATCCCCCCTTTATTACATTACTTTGATATACAAAGTTTGCTCCGAAACAGTTGAAATTTGACACGTCCAAGTGCCTTTGTAAAAATATCTGCAACCTGTTCGTCGGTGGGAATGTATTGAAGCTGAATTCTGTGTTTAGGAACTTCATCACGAATGAAATGACAATCTGTATCAATATGCTTAGTTCGTTCATGATGTACTGGATTCTTGACCAAGTTCAAAACACCTGAGTTGTCGCAATACATGTGAATGGGAAGTTTCTTTGGTAGGCCCATGGTAGCCAAGATGCGACTTAGCCATATCGCTTCACACACAGCTCCACGTGCAACGCGATATTCTGGCCTCGCTTGAAGATAAAGCAACCACCGTTGCTTTTTACTATGCCATGAGACAGGACCAGATCCAAGATGAAAAACATAGCCTGAGGTTGATTTTCTATCATCTATGGATCCAAAGATAATCGTAGTCGATGTAACTCTGTAAGAAGAATGAGTTATTCTTCTTATACTCTAGACCATAATCGACACTACCTTGAATGTAGTGTAAGACTCTCTTAGCTGCTTTCCAATGGGAGACCTTTGGTTCTTGCATGAACCGAGAGAGATAGTTTACAACATAAGTAATATCTGGTCTAGTATTAGTCGGATAGATGAGGCTTCCAATCATCTGTCTATAAAGTGTTCCATCTACCCGTGGTGAGTCTTCATATCGTGATAACCGTAACCCTGATTCCATCGGTGTTGCTTTGGGTTTACAATCAGTCATACGATATTTTTCTACTAAAGTCTTAGCATACTTTATCCGAGTCACCCTTAGATGATTCTTTTTCTGTTCTATCTCAAGGCCAAGACAGTAGTGGAGAAGTCCTAAGTCTGTCATATCAAATGACTCTTTCAAGTCATCTTTCACGACTTTAATCATATTCTCTGAATTGCCAGTGATGATCAGATCATCTACATATAACACAAGAATCACTATTTCAGAACCTGTGTTCTTGATATAGAGATTTGCGTCAGATGGACTTCTCTTAAATCCATGTTGCAGTAGGTGACTATCCATTTTTATGTACCATGCTCTTGGGGCTTGTTTTAGCCCGTATAATGATTTGACCAATTTGCAAACATGTTGCTCATGGCCTTCCTCTGCAAATCCAGGAGGTTGAGTCATGTATACTTCTTCTTTTAAGTCACCATTAAGAAAGGCGCTTTTTACATCCATCTGATGTAACTTCCATCCGAATTGTGCTGCCATAGCACAAAGTACTCGAATGGTGGTCATCCTTGCTGTAGGAGCAAAGGTTTCCTCATAGTCAAGTCCTTCCTTTTGAGCATAGCCCTTTGCCACAAGATGGGCTTTATGCTTATCTATAGTGCCATCTGCCTTATATTTTATTTTGTAAACCCATTTGCAACCTATGGGTTTCTTTCCTTTAGGCAAATCCACTAGCTTCCATGTTTTATTCTTTATGAGGGAGTTATATTCTCCATCCATAGCTGCCTTCCACCGAGGCAGTCTAAGTGCTTCATCAACTCGTAGAAGGTTCATTCTCATCACATGCTGATAAGTAAACCCTCTCCTCATCTATCTCCATCTCATCTTCCCTTGGTAACTCTCTATCAACAGAAAGGTCTTGAAAATCTGCACAAAGATCATCAACTGAAGTGGATGCTTCATTCTTTTCTTTCTGTGACATGCTTCTTGTCTTTGGACGAGTGAGAGTAAGATCAGGTGGGGAAGTGAGTTTAGAGTCTTTTACTGTGCTTGTATACCATTTGGGTGGCTTTTTCTATTGTGAAGAAGGAGGTTGATGTTCCTCCTCATCATCTTGGTATACTGATGTAGTGTTGGATGTGAAAGCTTCATCAAACACTACATCTCTACTTACATGTATCTTCTTGGTAAATGGGTCTATCAACCGATAGCCTTTTGAAAATTCATCATATCCAAGAAATATACAAGGTAAGGATTTCTCATCTAATTTCTTTCTTTTCTCCTTAGGTATATGCATAAATGCATTACACCCAAATACCCTTAGATGAGTTATGGAGGGTTTCCTACCACTCCATGATTCCCGAGGAGTCATACCTTCAAGTGCCCTTGTGGGAGCCCTATTCAGAAGATATACTGCAGTTTGAACAGCTTCAGCCTAGTAAGTTTGCTCAAGGTTGGCCCCCTTAAGCATACATCAAACCATTTCCATGATGGAACGATTTCTTCTCTCAAGAACCCCATTGGATTGAGGAGTGTAGGCTGTTGTTAACTGTCTTTTTATCCCATGTGTTTGTAGAAATGAGGAAAATTCTTTTGATGTGTATTCCCCCCCTCGATCTGAACGGAGGGTCTTAATAAAGCATCCTGATTCCTTCTCAACAAGAGTTTTGAATTGTTGAAAATAGGAAAATGCTTCAGACTTCAATTGCAAGAAGAAGACCCACATCTTCCGTGAGTGATCGTCAACAAACAATTGAAAATACCGTTTTCCTCCACAACTTGTAGACATAGGACCACACAAATCTGTGTGTACCAACTCCAAAGGTACCTTAGCTCGAAAAGAGCTAGGTTCAAAAGGTACTCTATGTTGCTTTCCTGACAAGCAATCAGAGCACACTGGCAATGTAGATGAAAGAGTAGGGAGTCCTTTCACCATTTGATATTTACTCAACTCTAGTAAATATCCTCAACTCAAATGCCCAAATCTCTTATGCCAAAGAGAAGTGGCCTCCTTTGTGGTGACTCGCCATTGCAGTATGGGTAGAGGTAATTGCATCTAAGACAAACAAACCATGTTTGTATGAACCTCGTTGCTATCTCGTTTTCCCTTTTTAGTGAGAAAGCAATGTTTTTTTTCTTTGTCCACTGTAAAATTGACATTCATGTTATTGTCCAGGATTTGTGGGACTGACAAGAGATTATTTTTCAATCCCAAAACATAAATAAATTTTTGAATATTACATTCTCCATCTGGAAGGGAGACAGAAACACTTCCTTCTCCCTAAACTCGATAGGTCTGATCATCAGCAATGGTGACCGGTCTACCTTCTCGAGCCTCAAATGTTGCAAACCAAGATTTATCGCCAGTCATATGTTTACTAGCGCTTGAATCTATGTACCACAAAGAGTCCTTGTGGGAGGAATCTATATGTGTCATGAGCACTTTGTGTGCTCGTTCAGAATCTGAACTAGAATCTTCAACTGCAATGTGACCCTGTTGTTGTTTGTTCTTGTTCTTAGGTTTGCCTTTGCCCTTTTTGTTTCCTTGTTCATTGGGCGGTTTGTTCTTAAACCAACATCTTTTGGTTTCATGAGTGTCTTTGTCACAAATTTTACAATATTGCTTCTTCTTCGGAATCTCTTTGGCTTTACCCTTATCTTGATTAGAAGAAGAACCTTTCTGTTGATTCCACTTTTTCTTACCACCTTGTCTTTTTGAGAAAAGTGCATTGTTAGATGCCTCATCTCTTTGTAGTTGAGTAGCTTCTTCTGTTTGAAGCATATTTACCAACTCGACAAAAGTTACTGTCCTGCCAGAAACTTGTAGTGAGGTGATCAACATTCTGTAGGAGTCAGGAAGAGCTCTCAAAATGATTGAGTTCAAGACTTGGTCTTCCAGTTTCTCTCCTAAGGATTGCAGTTTTGTTTTTAATTCTGCGACTCTGCAGAGGAATAGCTCTACTGTTTCTCCTGATTTCATATGTAGAGTATGAAGCTGTGTTTGAAGGTTAAGAATCGTTGATTGATTCTTGCCCTCAAAGATGGTACTTAAGGCATCCCATGCTGCCTTACCAGTTGTAGCTTCACTGATATGAGGTTGGATATCATCAGTAATAGCAAGCAAGATCATTAAGGATAGCTTTTTATCCTTTTTATCAAAATCTCTTTGATCTTGTCCTGGTGATTGAGGTCTAGTGACACTTCCATCCACTATTGACCACAATTCCTCTACAATTAAGATAGCTTTCATCTTAGTCTTCCAAGCTGAGTAATTTGAACCTTTGAGCAGTTGGCTCTCAGTGAGATACTTGTGTATCATGGCCATGTTTTAGGTTTCAAATTTTGATAGGACTAAGATGGGATATCTTGTACTATACTCTCAAAAGAGTATATGGAAGGTGTTTTCAATTTGCCTCTATAAGATATTTAATGGCACCTGCCTTAACACCCTTACCAAGGGATGAAAAGTTGGAGGAATTTTAAGCCAAACAAAATAGAGCAAATGAAATAGGGGTAGGTTTTGAAAACTTGTGATTTTGCTCTCTAGGATTTTTAATGGCACTTGCTTTAACACCCTTATCAAGAAGGATGAAAAATTTGAGGTTATTAAGCCAAACAAAGAGAGTGAATCAAGGTGTTTTGAAGTTTTGACCTTTTGATGGGGAGAAATTACTTGTTTTGAACCTATGCAAAGTTTAGCATGGTTTGTGAGTGAAGTTTGGGTTTTGTGAAATGCTTCTTTGAATGTTTATATTTGACTTTTTAATTGCACACAAAAAACATGAGTGTTTAGTGCAATAATCAAAAACATAAGAGCAACCCAAATTTGTATCACTCTAGGTGTCGGATGCAACCGAAAATGCACCTAAGACAAGCAATTTTTGAAGAGAAGGTGTCGAGTAAAATCGAAAATGCACCTTTCTTATTCTGAAGTATCCCCCCTTAATCTTTACAATTTTGCAAACTATAGAATTAATCAAAAAAAAATTCTATCCCCCTTAATGTTTTACAAAATGTAGACTTTAGAGCACTCCTTTCAAGACAAGTCGACACACGACCCGCTTTTGAAAGGCTTCCAGAACTAGTCGACACACGACTTAGTTTTGATATAACCCGTAATTATTCAATACTCAAAAATTGGAGGTGCATCAGGATTAAAAGGTTCTCTAATCCTAATGGGACCATAACTTCGATCCAAACCCTTCCAAGGATCAGTGTAAGTATTGAAACGGGGTAAGCTCCTTCTATGCTCTCTAAGCATACGACGAAAATGAGATCTTGTTGTCTGTCGTCTAAGTTCGTTCCTCTTTCGAATAACTCTTAGACGACGAAGGGCTTTTGAGATCCAAGGCTTTTTCTTCATGAGACAAATTTGTTCTCTCAAAACAATGTATTAAAGAATTTTGGAGAATAAAAAATTATTAGGAGTCTCAATTTGCAAAAGAAAGGTTTTTTTTTTTATTAAAATGCATAAATTTAATTGAATTTTAGCATAATTTAATTAAGAAAAAAAAATTGATTAAAAAATCACTTAGTTTTTGAAAAAAAATGATTTATAAGCAAAATTATTAAATCATTAATTAAAAAATACCTAAATAAAATTAAATAAATACAAAAAAAAAATAATATACCTGTCCGCCTTGAGAAAAAAAACCTCTGGTTCTCCCCGTCGGGATTCGAACTCCCGACGTCGCGGCTAGTAGCCCAACGACTGGCGCTCCTGCCAGTCGGGCTACGCCGCCCGACGGGAAGGGAAGGGAAATATTTTCCCTTTCTTCCCTTTCCCTGTCTCTAGCGGGAAAAAAAAATTCCCACCGGGAGTCGAACTCCCGACGTCGCGGCTAGTAGCCCTACGACTGGCGCTCCTGCCAGTCGGGCTACGCCGCCCGACGGGAAAGAAAAGGGAAAGAACTTCCCTTTCTTCCCGTGCCGATGGAGAGGGAGGAAATTTTTTGGTGGGATTAATCCCACATCGCCCGCAGGGGCGATTCTCCACTCCTTAAAAGGGCAAAGTCGCCCTTTCCTCTTTGATTGCCTACGGGCAATCAGTTGTCCCATCGTGGCCTTTTTGCTGCGGCCAGGTGGCGCGTGGCCAGTCCGCCACGCGTCGCATCCAGGTGGCACGTGGCCAGTCCGCCACGTGTCGCCACGTCCGTCTGTCCAGGTGGCACGTGGCCAGTCCGCCATGTGTCGCCACGTCCGTATGCCTCGGGTTTCATGCCCGGGCCTAGCCACCTCGTCCATCTGCCTCAAAAAATGTCCGATCTGCCTCGAGATCTGATCCACTAGTCCTCAAAAAATGTGTCCGATCCACCTCGAGATCCGGTCCAATCCAACAGCCTCGTCCGGTCCAGTCGTCAGCCTGTCAAGTCCACCTCGTCGGTTTGCCTCGGGATCTGTGCCCGAGGTCGTGTCCGCCAGTCGTCAGCCTGTCAGATCCACCTCGGGATCCGTGCCCGAGGAGCAACCCGTCTGGAGCGAGAGAATCTCGCCTTGTCCAGCGTCGAGGGGGAAACCAGGTGAGTTTCGACAATTAGCTCTGATGCCAATGTAGGTCCAAGGTAAGTCCAAATTGATAAATTGAACATTAACATTAACATATGATTGATAGGATTATTTATAAGAATTAAACTAACCTAATCTCGTCTATCTCGCTAACCAACACGGTAGGAGAGACGTGTAGCTAACCACTAACCTAGGTAGAGAGTTCTAACCATAACACTAACCTAAATATCTAACATAGGATATTTAGGTACTTACCTAGTTTAACCATGAGGAAAATATCTCATGGTAATTACATAATTACATAGAAAAGTAAATGTAATAACCCCACGTAGTGTAATGCAATACACTACCTTATTTTACCCTAACAATACAATGCATGAAATAACTAATTCCTATGGTTAGAGTTTCTCTAAAATGCAATTAAACCCATGAAAAGACTAATATAACTAATCTATGTGGTCAAAATCAAAGCAAGTAAGGTGATCAGTCACCTGTTGCAAACCGTAGCTATGGTGGGCGGTCTGCACTGTGAACCATGGCTGACAGCCACGGTTTGACCTCTGATAGGTTTACCCTCAGAATTAGGGGCAGTGGGCTTGACCTCCTTATCCAAATTGATGTTTAAGGGTCACCTTTGTTGTCCTCTGATAGATTTGGCATTCAAATTATTGTGAAGGGCCTTAATTTGCCCAGATTTGTGTTTCTTGAATCTCCTAGGCACCTAGGGCATCCATGGCTAATTAGTCTTTAGGTGAATAGCAAAGGGGATCTCAAATGCACAAATTTAGTATGCAATTTGACAGGGCTTCACTGCTCTCTTCATAAATTAACTCTCTCTCCTTTTCTCCCCATTTGGAGGGGTTATTTATAGCATGCCCCTAGGGCTAGAGGTGGCTTCATGGAGAAGCCAAGACCAAGAAGGGAGGTTGAGACAGTTGGGATGGAAGCCTCTGGAATCTTTCGTCCTTCAACTGCCTCCTTCTAGATCATTTGGTCGTTCCAACCGATTTGGCTCGGATGGAAGGCCTAACTGAACTTTAGTTAAGATCGTAGGTCACAGTTGCGATCCAGACTGCAGACCGTAGGTGTCAACCACGGTTTAGACTAGAGACTGTAGGTCTGGGTTGCGATTCAGACTGCTTAGACCAAAATGCCTAAATTGAGTGGTTAGAACCACTACTCTATCTTGGATTCTGTCCAAGATCCTCCATATGGTTTTGTAGCATGTCCATATGAGTAGTCACCCTCGACATGATGCATTTTAGGTTTCTACAGGATGCTATGTGTACTGACTTTCTGGCTGTTAGGAACCAGAAAAGTAACCGTTGGCTGTTGCCATTTGTCCAAATTTGACTTTTTGCCAGTCAAACCTGCTATTCACTCCACCCTGGAATGAATGTTGTTATTTGCCCTAGGGTGGGACGAATAGGTTTTGTATTCATCCCAGGGTGGAACGAATAGTAGTAGGGTGTCCAAAAGGTGCCAAAAGTGGCCTAGAACCTTTCAAAACCTTGTGCCAAGTGGTTAGAACCACTATATGCCTCCTGAGGGCTGCCCTAGGGGCTCTAGTGTGTCGTGAAGCCACTGTTTATGGTAGCACAATTGGATTGACCAGATTTTAGTATCTACCGTATGAAGACGTGAGTTTTTACACTGGTCTTCAAGACTTGGAGGTATCTGAGTTCAACAGAGTCGCCATCTGTTTAGATTTGACAACAATAAGATGAACATCACTTCTTAATACTATTTTAACGTGGAATGTTTATGTCCCACTAGGCATGACAAAAACTATTGGCAATTGAACTGGCCTAGATATAGATTTTCTAAGTCTTCAGCACCCTAGGCTCACTGCCAAGCATTGAATACCCGAAGGAAAGAAATGTCCTCTATGGTAATCTCCAGTAGGGTTGGTTTTGAAAGTAAAAAAATAGGGGTTTGAGATAAGGGTTAGGAAGATACTAAAAGGAATGAAATTACTGAAAGGAATGGAAAAAGGCTAAAGAGCCAAAAAATATGGGGTGATGGACAAGAATCACGATAGACAACCTAACTACTTGAACCAACAAAAATCAAAACAATAGACGTTTAACAGAAATCAATATTAAATATTTAGAATTGTATAAAGTATTCCAGGGATTAATCCTTTGTTAATAACGAAATCCAGAAAACAAAATTATATTGTGGCATAGAGACTAACTTTGATAGAAATTACAGAATAGAAGTCATACACAGAGATAGAAAACTCAAAACCAGAACCAGAAATCTATATTTCGAAAGCAAATTTCAAAATACAAAGTTGCACCCAGGTGTTGTAGGTGAGTTGGAGAAGAGAGGTCAATCCTCCAAGGGAGGTCTCAGGTTCAAATCTCCACCCTACCAAAAAGCTGAATTGGGTATCCAAAATCCAATTGATAATGTTGGTGCAGGCAGGGTCGAGTGTGACTCTCGAGTGAATTTGACGGTGTAGAACCCCTTGTTCATGGTCTCTCAGACCAAAGTGGCCCCATAAAGAGTTTTTCGCTTTAAAAAAAAGAAAAAAATACAAAGTTTCTTCTCTAGCAAAAGTTGTTCATTCTTGGTTACAGAGAATTTGGCTTTTATAGAAGAATTCTATCACTTAAAATATTAATTCCCAACCACTCCTGTGATAGACATATTTGATCACGATGATGACTTGAAATAGTCAATTTAGCCTTACAAATAACTAATTATTAAAAGCAAAAGGTTCCAAAAATGACTTGAAACAGCCAATTCAGTTTTTTAGAATGCAGCTTGGAGTTAGTTTGAATGGTCAATGGTTGATTTACAATAGTCCCTGACAGCTCCGGGCAATTTCATGGTGATTCGGGGTAGTTTGCACTGCATTTGAATTCTGCTAGGAACTTTGCTTCATAACCGGAGCTCTTGGGAATTTCGCTCCATTAATGGAGCGCTTGGAACCTTTGCTCCACTTGTGGAGCGCTTGGCCTTTTAACTAAGTTATTGACTTCCTTGCTAAAAAACTTAACCAAATTTACCCTCTCTTAATGCCTTTTCTTGAAATTCGCTACACTAGTGGAGTGCTTTATGCTTTGACCGAATCAGTGTTATGCATAGCGGCGAAACTTCGCCATTGGGGCGAAAAAACCCATTTTCGAAAATTCAAATTTGCGAAATTTTTGAGACCCAGACATCGGCCATGTATCCGAAATTTTTGAGAAAAAAATAATTTTTTGGTGTCGGTTAGCCGTCCTTTGATGAGAGTATCACGAATATTTTAAAAAATTCACAAGTAATCCCGCCTAAATAAAGTACCCTTTTAGCCCTAAAATTTTAGAATTTCTAAATTATCTCGCCAAACTCGCCAAGTATACCTCTATATATAATTAAAACCCTAGGGAAAATACCTACATAATTCATCACAACATCGAAACCTTTTCTGCCGCCGACCGCAACAAATTTAGCAACTGAATGGAATAGTGTCTTGTTCTACTGTCGGACGAAACTAATTTTGCAACTGATCAGAATAGTGTCCTGCTCTGCAGCTGAACGGAACTAATCCTGAAACTGGCCAAAACTGTGTCCTGCTCTGCAGTCAGACAAAACTAATTCTGCAACCAACTGGAATAGTATCCTGCTCTGCAACTGGACAAGACTAATTCTATGTAATCGGATGAAACTTGTGCAACCGAACGAAACCTGCTGTGCAACCGACCGGACGGAACCTTCTGTGCAGCTGGACAAAATCTTATGTGCAGCCATACGGAATCTATTGTGCACCTGACCGGACACTTTTGTATCTTTAACCTGTTGTGCAACCAGGTAGTGCCTTCTTGGCTTTCGGCCACTACCATGCAACTGGATGGACTTTTATGCTTTCGGATACAACCACGCAACCGGACGAGACTTTTATGAAGCCGAACGAAACCATTTTTTGAATCCGCACACTTTGTTAGCGTATTTAATTGTTTATTACATTATTAGTTAGTGTTGTTGTAACTATGTTAGCTATGTTAGCAACTCGTTACAACTACTTCTATTTCTTCCTTGATAGTTCTGAAACCTCCAGACTATTTTAAGGACTACATTGTATTATTTATTGATTGCATTTCAATGGAATAATGTTCGCATTTTCTAACATGGCATCAGAGCCAGTTCAGTAATTTTTTCTGGGCAGAGAAATTTTTTTTTTTGCAGAGGTGGTGCAAGTCGTGACTGAGGAGGAGAGGCCCCCCGCTGCGGACGCAGCTGCGCGCAGGTAGCCAGTGCGTCCAGGCTGCGCGATTTAAAAAAAAAAATAGTAATAAAATTTTTTTTGTCACGCAGACGAGTGACAGTCGTCGCGCATCCACGCGACTAAGGGAGGCGCATCTATGCAACTGGGCAGACGGCCCCCCCACGGTGCACGCATAGGCAGGCCACGACGTTGGAGCTGTGACGCGCCCGCGCCACGCAGGCCGCGACACGGGAGCAGTGACGCACCCATGCCACGCGGACAAAAGCCCGTTGCGGAGCGCGCAGGAGGGAGTGCAACAGCTCGGCCCCCCCCTCTGCGCGCAGACGCACTAGAGGGGACCGCGCGTGCAGACGCATCCGCATCGCGACGCGCAGGAGGGGAGGAGTTGAACACCGCCCCCCGTCGAGGGGACCGCGTGCATATATGCATCCGCGTCGCGGTGCGCAGGAGGGGAGGAGCCCCCCCCCGCCCCATTGAGCCGACCGCGTGCCCCCCCACCCCCCTATTGGAATGCGAGGACCGCGTGCCCCCCCCACCCCGTTGAGCTGACTGCGCGCGTCCGAACGGGGAGTTAAAAAAAAAAAACAAAAGGAATCCCGCTCCACACCCCCCCCGTTGAGCGGCTGGAAACGTAGGAAGTTTAAAAAAAAAAAAATAGAGGACGTGCGGGGGTAGCCGCAGCGGCGAGGCCGCGATTTGCAGAGAAGGAACCTGCGCTCGGGGCAGCAGCTCAAATACGAGGGGCCCCTTGATCCTTTCGGATCAGCCCGCTGGCTCACGTGGTCGTGAGCCGTGCGGTAAGGCTCTGGGAGCCTGCAGGTCGGGGGTTCAAATCCCGCCGACTCCCCCCTAAGGTATAAATTTTTTTTTCAAAGTTTTTTTTAATTATTATTTTTTAATTAAAATTTTTAATTTTAATTTATTTTTTATAGTTTTTAAACTTTATAAATTAAAATTTAATTTTAATTTATTTTTTCATAAGTTTTAAAACTATATAAATTAAAATTATTTATTTTAATTTTAAATATATAATAATTATTAAAATGCTTTGTTAAAGAGATTTTTTTTAAGGGGGGATATTTTTTTCAAAAAATCAAAGGGGGAATGTGAGTAATTTTCTGAAAAAGCAATTTGGCGAATTGTAAAAGGTGCATTTTCGGCTGTGACCGACACCTTGTGGGTTATTCCTTGTGGGCATTTTTTTTGTTGTATGTTGCATATTTCATTTTTGCACTATAACATTAAAAATTAAAATCAAAACACTCCCTAAGTCCCCGTAATAATTAAAACCCATCCGTGCAATTTATTGCACCGCAGCCGTTCGGTATTTGTGATACCTCCGGCCAGCACTTACATGTAAAGTCGTCGTGATTTGGCTACCGTATCCGCCGCCTAATATAGCCGCTACAACGACGTCTGAGCTTGTTCTCTATAAATCGTCTGGGAGAGATAAGTTAGCCATTTTTGCATTTTTTTACTCCATCCACTACCCTTTATCGCACTTGTGTTTAGGCGTAAATCCTGACGAAGTATTCTTCATAGTGTTTAGGGGAAGTTACGCCCCACGCATGAGAAGAATCTTCTATGGTAGGTGCCATCAACAAGGCGATTCCCTTTCAGCACCGCTTATGTTCCACGTATCGTATGATCTCTAAAACTCACCTATAGTCTCCCTCACGTAAGGGCGGGTGATTTTTGTTGATCTTTCTAAATACCTATAGTTTCCCTCACGTAAGGGCGGGTATTTTGTACGGTATAACGGCCTAGCAAAAGGTATATCGAAAGGGGGACCAATTGGTGATATAAGGAACCTTCACTATGGCCGCTGTTGCAAAGTTGATGACTGATCCGCATCGGTTATTGAAAGGTCCAAATTATACACCATGGAAACATAAGATGAAGGCAATTCTCCAAATGGAAGATTTGTGGGATATTGTTACCGGAGTAGCAACTAGGCCTTCACCAACAAGCAGGATCCACAGGTCCTTCCGCAGATCGATAGCTTTTGACAAGAAAGACAATGAGCAAAGGTGCTCATTTTGTTTGTTGTTTCGGATGAAGTGCAACCTCATATAGCCGACAAAGCAAGTGGTAAAGAGGCATGGGATGCCCTTAGAACCATCTATGAGGGAAAGAATGATTCCACCATTCTTCATCTTCAACAACAACTTCATAACCCGAGTTTGAGACAGGGTGAAACAGCTTGAACTCTTTCTCGTGCAAGAGTGTCCGAATTGAAAGAGAAATTGAATTCTTTGGGAGATACTGTGGACGAAAAGCTTCTCATTTCACTTGTGATGAGAGCTTTACCTTCTTCATTTGATATGTTGATAACCTCCATCCAGGTGTCTCAACGACAAATTACCTACATCGAGTTGGTCAATCTGCTTCAACAACAGGAGGCACGCCAACTTCACAAGGATGATTCTTCCAATACAGCCCTATACACCAACAGACAGAGTTCTAGGAAGAAAGGTAATGGGCAAAAAGGAGGCAACTTTCAGAAAGGAGGAAATTCTCAACAAGGATACGAAAGGAAAAGGCAAACAACCTCAACAAAGAAGAGGTGGTGCAAGATCCGTGAGAAAGACAACCATGACACCAACAAGAGTTGGCATAAGAACAAGCAGAAAGGCCAAAACAAACCACAAAATAAAAACAAGCAACCCCAGGTGAATGTTGTTGTTGAAGAATCCGACTCGTATTCTCGAATGGGCACACAAGGTGCTCATGACTACCACAGATTCCACACAGAGGGATCCCGTTTGGTATGTCGATTCTGGAGCTAGCAAACATATGACTGGCGACAGATCGTGGTTTGAATCATTTGTGGCCAAAGAGGGCAAACCTGTCACCATTGTTGATGATAAAACCTACAGGGTTCAGTGGAGAGGGTACAGCTTAGTCACTCTTCCTGATGGAAAGTGTCAAATTGACAAAGTCCTCTATGTTCCGGGATTGGCTAACAATTTGTTGTCAGTGACACAAATCTTGGATAGAAATATGGTTGTCAACTTTCATGTTGAGAATGGAAAGAAGTGTTGTACTATTACCAGGAAGGGTAAGCAGATTGCAACAGCTTCATATAAGCACGGCTTATTTGCACTAGATGCTATCTCTACTCCACATGTTGCCATGACTGTCTCTACCAAGGAGGCAACTTCCCTATGGCACAAGAGATATGGGCATCTTAGTTCTGCTACTTACTTGAGCTCGTAAGTATGAGATGGTAAAGGGTCTTCCTTCCCTTTCGCCACATTGCCGCTGTGCTCCGACCGCTGGCAGAAAGCAAGATAGAGTACCATTTGAGAAGAGCTCAACAAGAGCACGAAAACCTCTGGAGTTAATTCACACCGATCCGTGCGGTCCTTTCACACCCAACAGTTGTGGAGGGAAGAGGTACTTTCAGCTATTCGTAGATGACTACTCACGAAAGATGTGGGTTTTCTTTCTCCAACTGAAATCAAGCTTTCGCATTCTTCCGCAGCTCAAGAAATCCGTTGAGAAGGAGTCAGAGCTTCTATTAAAACCCTCCGCTCGGATCGAGGGGGAGAGTTTACCTCTAATGAATTTTTTGCATTCTTAGATAAGCATGGAATCAAGAGACAGCTAACAACCGCCTATACTCCTCAAAGAAATGGAGTTGCCGAGAGAAGGAACCGTTCTATCATGGAAATGGTTCGTTGTATGCTCACAGGAGCTACTCTTGGGCAACAATATTGGGCGAAGCTGTCACCACCGCAAGATATCGTTGAATAGGGCACCCACAAAGGCCCTAAAAGGAATGACTCCACAGGAAGCATGGAGTGGTCGAAACCCTCCATATCTCATCTACGTATTTTCGGATGTCACGCTTTCATGCACATACCGAAAGAGAAAAGGAAGAAGCTAGATGAGAAAACACTGAGATGTATTTTTCTTGGTTATGACGAGCACTCTAAAGGATATCGGTTGATAGATCCTTTGACCAAGAAAATTCATATCAGCAGAGATGTTGTCTTTGATGAAGCTTTCACATCACAGAGCACATCTAAAGTACACCAAGATATTGTGGAATCTAAGGAAGAGAAGATTCCTTCGACAACACAGACAGAGGTCCTTCTACATCTTCTTCAACTCCACCGAAGAAGAATCCAAAATGGTGTACAAATACAATCGAAGACGCAAATTTATCCACTCCTCCCAATTTGAACTTGGATAGACCTCGTACACGCAGAATGGCTCAAAAGGAAAAAGAAGCCAAAGAAACCGGTGAGGTTGATGATCTTTGTCAATCTTTTGAGGAACTTTCTGTAACTCCAAGTACGTAAGTAGAGGATATGGATATTGATGATGACAGGCATTCATGTCTACCATAGATGATCTTGAACCCGCATCGCTGCAAGATGCTCTCAGTGAGCCTCATGGAAGGCCGCTATGGATACAGAGTATGAGTCTTTGATGAAAAATAAAACTTGGAAGCTTGTTGATCTGCCGCATGGAAAGAAACCCATTGGCTGCAAATGGGTATATAAAGTCAAGTACAAGGCAGATGGAACAATTGATAAGCATAAGGCCCGTCTTGTTGCAAAGGGCTATGCTCAAAAGGAAGGCATTGACTACGAGGAAACTTTTGCACCTACCGCTCGGATGACCACAATTCGGGTTATGTGTGCTATGGCAGCACAATATGGGTGGAAAGTTCACCAGATGGATGTCAAAAGTGCCTTTCTAAATGGTGATCTCCAAGAAGAAGTCTACATGACTCACCGAAGGATTTGAAGTGGAAGGCCAAGAGCAGAAGGTTTGCAAATTGGTCAAATCCTTATATGGTCCGAAACAAGCTCCTCGAGCTTGGTATATAAAAATGGACAATCACCTTATGCAAAGATGGATTTAAGAGATGTCCGTCGATGCAAACCTCTATTTCAAGAAACAGGGTTCTCAGATAGTGTTGCTTGTACTCTATGTGGATGATCTGCTCATTACAGGGAGTTCGGAAACTATGATCTCTACTGTCAAAAGAAACTTGTGCAAATATTTTGAGATGACAGATCTCGGACTTCTCCATTACTGTCTTGGTCTGGAATTCAGCCATAAGGAGCACTCCATCAAAGTGTCTCGTAAAAAATATGCCAAGACATTGCCGGAAAAATATCGCATGACCGATTGCAAGCCAATGGCAACTCCGATGGAGAATGGACTTCAGCTATCGCGATATGATGATTCACCTCAGTAGATGGTACTCTCTATCGACAGCTTGATTGGGAGTCTCATATATCCGACCAATACTAGGCCGGATCTCGTATTTGCCGTCAACTATCTTTCGAGGTTCATGCAGGAGCCTAAGACCACTCATTGGAAAGCAAGAAAACGTGTTCTTCACTATGTCCGTGGTACTATGGAATATGGCCTAGAATACAAGAGGAACAACAAATTCTTCTTGCAAGGATACACGGACTCCGACTATGCCGGATCATTTGATGATCGCAAGTCAACTTCTGGATACATTTTTCATCTGGGATCCGGTCCCGTCTCTTGGCACAGCAAGAAGCAACAGGTGGTTGCTATTTCATCAACAGAGGCAGAGTATCGCGCCGCACGTGAAGCTGTGTGCGAAGTGATATGGTTACGTCGCATTCTGACAAGTATGGGCCATCCATCAAAATCTCCAATACACTTGTTTTGCGACAATCGTGGTGTTCTGAACCTCGTCAAGAATCCAACCCATCATGAAAGAACAAAGCACATTGACACACAATGTCATTTCATTCGAGATGAAGTTCCAAAGCACCGAATTCAGCTTCAAAGACATTCCCACCGATGCTCAAGTTGCAGTACATTTTCACTAAGGCACTTGGACGTGTCAAATTTGAATTGTTTCGTAGCTCACTTTGTATTGCAAAATGATGTAAGGGGATGTTAGTATAGCTATTAGTTATTACATTACCCAAATAATGTAATAAAGGGGGATGTTAGCGTACTTAATTGTTTCTATTACATTATTAGTTAGTGTTGTTGTAACCTATGTTAGCTATGTTAGCAACTCGTTACAACTACTTCTATTTCTTCCTTGATAGTTCTGAAACCTCCAGACTATTTTAAGGACTACATTGTATTATTTATTGATTGCATTTCAATGGAATAATGTTCGCATTTTCTAACACACTTTTGTTTTTTAAAGTGAAAACCCCTTGTGGGGTCACCTTGGTCTGAGATACCGGGAACAGGGGGTTCTACACCGTCAAAGTCACCCGGGAGTCGCACTCGACCCTACCCGCACCAACATTATCAATTGGATTTTGGATACCTAATTCAGCTTTTTGATAGGGTGGAGATTTGAACCTGGGACCTCCCTTGGAGGATTGCCCTCTCCTCTCCAACTCACCTACAACACCTGGTACTGAATCCGCACACTTCATTGCAACAAGATGAAACCATTTTTGAATTCGAACACTTCTATGCAATTAGACAAAACCATTTCTAAGTTTGAATACTTTCGTGCAATCGAACAGACCTATGTTTACAGGATTATTGTATGCCTCTGATTGGAACCAGTATCTCTGCATATGGACATACTATCTTTTAGCACCACATTCTCTGTCACTTCTCTGCTTTGCTTTATATTGCCATGTTCTGCTTTTATTTTTCTAGGTTTTGAATGTCATTGCTTTGTTGAGTGTGTTCCCTTTTTTTTATTTGTTTTGTCATTGCTCTGTTGAGTTTGTTCCCTTGTTTTCTTTGTTTTGCTTTGATTCTTAGTTTTAATTAAGATATTTTTTTATTGCTAAGATTATACATAAGTAAATGTTTTTGTTCTCTATTGATATATTGATGCTCTTTTTCTTTGTTAGAGTACTTTCACCAAAATAATAACTAGTGGCATAAACTGATAAATTCATAATAAAGAATGGCTGGAAAAAAGTATGTATAATTTACTACCCAATAATTTTTTATTCTATTTATAATAATATCTAAAGGCCTCCAAAAAATACACCCTCTTTAACTTTATTTTGTCACTAGTAAATCGTCACCCACTGATGGAAAGAAGGGCACCAAATCTTTTGCTGAAAAGAGTATCCTCAAATATTTTAGCCAAACTTCGAAATGCGACGAGCCAACGACATCTATGCAAATCCAAGGTACAAATGATTTTTTACCTCCAAGTATGTGCTTGATTGACGATTTGTATATTTTTTTTGTAAATTTTTCATCTAATAGTGATAAAAAATATTATGGTATCCTACTATGCAGAATACCCTGTCGATCCTGATATGCCTCCACTTGAAGATATTCCCTAAGAAGAGATGACTTCCATTGAAAATCCCCTTAGAAATGATATCCAACAAGAATCTGATGACAACACACAAAATGACATCAAAATTGAAAATGAAAGTGATAAATCAAAATCATTACAAGCATCAATTGAATCTTCAACCAAAAATTCCAAAAAAATAAAAGCATCTCTCTGGATACTTGGAAGGGCATTTAGGAAATAATGGGCAGAAATATTTCCTTGGCTTGAGCCTGTCATGACTGAGGATAACAAAATTGATGAAAAAGAATGTAGATGCAAAATTTGCAGTTGGATACTTGGTAAGGATCATAGGCTTCAAAACAAGATTGATACAATTGAATAACATGTTGGCAAATTTTATGTTAAAGTTATAAAAATTAATGGTGAAGTTAGTAAATAATTTAAGTGTAAGGATGCATCAAAATGTATGCATTTAAGATATGTTATAGAATATGACAATCACTTAAAGAAACAACAATCTCTTGTTGATAAAGGTGGAACAATTGGAGCCCAATTTGACAAATTACAGAAGATTGTTTTTGCTTCAAAAAGTAAGCAGTTTGCCATTGTTTACAATATTCTCAAGAAAAGTAGACCAATGTCAGATTTTATTGATTATAAGCAGCTATTATGTCTTTTTAATGTGCAAAACCTTCCTAGTTCTCATTGGTTAGACCGAAGTGGTTGGGAAATGGTAAAATGTTTATCTTTGGTTGAGAAAGAAGACCTAAGGCAGCAAGTAAAACTTGCCAAATTCATTTCACTTTTTTTTGATGAGGTAATAGCTGTGGATAACACTTCTTGGATTTGCATGCATGTTTACACATTTCAAAATCATGTTAGAAGGCCTATTTTTTTGGGAATACATAAGATGTTGGAAAGTTCAAATGCAAAAAATATTTATAACGTTGTTAAAAGTTTAAAGAATATTACGGAAATGAATGATATAGACATTGCAACAAAGTTAATTTGTGTTGGAGTTGATGGAGCTGCTATTATGCAAGGTCACGGGTCTGGTCTGTGTGTTCGACTCCAAACCACAGTTGCACCATATATGATCCCCATTCACTATATGGCTCATAGAGTAAATCTTGCATATAAAATTGTGAGCACATTTTCAAATGTTGCTAAAGTTGAAAACCTTGTTCGTGATATTCATTCTTATTTATCATTAAGTCCGAAAATATTTGCAGAGTTTCAGCAATTTGCACTAGGAGTTACAAAAGGGAAAAAATTGTTAAAAGATGTGGATACAATATGGATTTCACTATTTCAACCTGCTCAAAGAGTTTTGGCAGAATATCAATCACTGACAGGGCTTATGCATGCAAATCGCATAATAGTTGATAAGGCAAAATATATGATGTTCCATTTGACTGACTTGGAAACACTTTTGACATTATGTGGTATTCTTCCAATGTTAAAATAAATGAACAGATTAATTAATCTTGCACAAGAGAGATCTATCTATATCGTTGATTTTATGAGGATGAGAAAACAAATATGCATGCTTCTTGATTCATTATATGTGTCTAATGCATATTTTACAGAACCTGTATTTCATAGTTGGAATACATTGATAAATGTGAACAATCCAAAAAGCTTTTTGAATTTTGACATCAATGATCATCTCTGTATTAATTTTCATGAAAAGATGATACTTTTTTATTGTTTTGAAAGGCAATCAAGTATTGTTATGGAATATTTTGAAGAGGTTCCTATAACACATAATAGATTTCATGTTGTAATACAGAAAACAAAGAGTAATTTGTCAAATATAGCAAAAACTTTGACAGGTGAGATAAGAGAACGGTTTCAGAGAGATGAGTTGCTTGAGTCCATGGGTGTGGTTAACCCCATGTTTTGGGGGCCTTGTACTGAATACGGTTCTGCAAATAAGTTATTTATTAAATATATGGGTAATCTCATTGACCATTTCAATAAGAGTGTGGAAGTCAATGGTGTAGCAATTAATGGTCTACTCAACAGTGAACTTTTGAAAGAACAGTCATCACATGCATAATATGCTCCGATTTTAAACTGGTTGCATAATTTGCAACCGTCCGATACCCAGATGCATAAATGCATCCACCCAGTGTCCAGATGCATTTATGCATCTGCCCAGTGCCCGGATGCATTTATGCATCCACTTGATGCTCGGATGCATAAATGCATCCACCCGATGTCTGGATGCATTTAGGCATCCGCTCAGGGCTCGGATGCATTTAGGCATCCGCTCAGGGCTCGGATGCATAAATGCATTCACCCAATGCTCGGATGCATAAATGCACTCGCTTGGTGTCTGGAACCATTGTACCATCCTGACATTAAATGCATACGTCCGTTGCATCTGGTTCGTGGTCATAAAAGGCCAAGATCTAGGACAAGACATGTTGGTCTTCTTCCTGATGGGTGTAGTTGATTTCTTGCCTACTACACCCGTCAGAAATAGGCCACCCTTCTTGTCTTGAATCTTCATCTACTTTACTATGAAGGAATTTTTGTATTTAATCTTTGAAATTAGAGTACACTAAATCATGTGGGATAAACTTTGCCAATATTACATGTGTTTTCCCCCTAACAATGTCAATAGCGATAAGTTGTGTCATGCTACAATCCTTATGTTTACTAGATGCCATATCATATCTCTTACTCGAATATTCGGTACTTATTATGCACCCGGCTCGAGACTGTTTCATGTTTTGCAACCCGTTCAAAATCGAATCATATTATGCATATGTTCCATGACCGGATCGCAATTCGTGTCCAAGCTTTTGCCAAGATTTTAAATGTACCCGATATCTTTTTGGCCTGGTCTAGTAAAACTTTAAAATTCGCCCTTTTTTGCCATTTTTTGGAGAAAAATTAAAATCATTCGCCATGCCATCATACATGCAGTTCGACAGATTTCGCCATTTTTTGAAACAGTTTTGCCATTTTTTTAATAAGTACCTTTCAGGTCCTACCTCTTATGCATAACCCTAGACTGAATTGACCCTTTTGTACTGCATCTTCTCTTAATCCCTTCGCTTTGGAGAGGTGATCCACTTGTGGAGCGCTTTATGGGAGGCGCTCCACTTGTGGAGTGCTTTATGATTTGACCATTTGACTTCTTTTACCGCACTCTTAGTGCTCTTTTCTCATAATCTTTATGCCTTGCTGACTCCTCACTCCATTGGGGGAGCGCTTGGGAGAGGCGCTCCACTAGTGGAGCACTTTGCATTTTGACCATATGTTGACCCCTTTTTGGAGTTGGTCTTTTGCACCAATGTTTTAACATGTTCTCACTTTGTTTTGCCTTTGCTTTGAAGTTCGCTCCACTAGTGGAGTGCCTTGAGGCTTTGCTCCAGCAGTGGAATGCTTTGCACTTTGACTGACCCTAACTTCTTATACTTGGTATTTTTTATACTTTTTTCTATCGTTTAGAGTGTCGCTCTATGAGTGGAGTGCTTTGAAAATGCACCCCAGGAGTGGAGCGTTGTGGTTTTGACTATGTTCAAGATTCCTTTCCATACTTAGCCATTTTTCCTATCTTTACCCACTATCGGAGCGATTTTATAGCTCAACAGGAAAAAAACATACCCAAGTGCCTAAGTTCTAGAAATTACAGCCATATGTGTAGATATGAAAAGAGAAGATTTAAAGACAAAATGAAGGAATATAAATTATCAAAAAATTTCCCATGCTAAAATGTTTATAATTTTACATGCAACATAATAGGGAAAAGTACAAAAAAAGTAGGAAAAAGTACTAAAAAGAAGAGGAACCACATAATGCAATAGAATACAGTTTAGCACAGTAGCATACCAACACCTTAACCATTTTTTATGGAAAAAGAGAAGTTTTTACAATGAATGGTCTCAAAACTATATACAATACGAATTTTAACAAGGTGTGGAAAATTGGCAACGAGTACCAATCTATTGCAATACCTTACAATGTAGTAGGAAATAATTGTAGCCATTCATCAGTTGCATTACCCCATTTTATTTCCAAATGGTGATTCAAGTGCCTATATACCTTTTTGGATCTTTTTTCCCTTCTCTAGTGAAGGGTGGGCATTTTTTTGCCCACTCTATTTGCAAGGTTTGCCTTTGAGTGGCTTTCCACATCCTCGTCACTTGAAAATGGCTTCCCTAGGATTTCAACCTAATGCCTTTTTGTCATTGGTGGTTTTATTTTTTGTGCTTCTCTTGGTGATTTGGTCCTAGGCACTTCATCTCCTCATAGTGTCTCTTGATATTTGATTTCTACTTCAAATAGTCTTCTTTCAAAATTTTGTGCATCTACACTTTGTGACCTTTGGGAATAAAAAATATGTGGCTTTGGCCTACCTATGCAAGTATCCACACATAGTTACTTCGGTGCCTATCTCCTATCCTCTGTACCCCTTGGCAAACTCATCCCCACTTGCTTAAGTGTCACCACCCACATTTGATTTTCTCTGACACTTTCTATGTTAGTGTCTTCACTTATGCAAATGTTTTCTTTGACTATTTTATGTTGCTCTTCTTGCACCTCATTCTTAGTACTTAAAAACATCTCCCACCTTTCACTTTCTTCCTCTTATGGAGTCCAAAATTGTTCAAGTGTTGGTTCCTCCATTTCCCTTAACTATAGATCCAAATTATTCATGTTTCTTATTTAAGCGATCCTTATGCTTCTTCTCATGGGTACTTGATCCTATCTGTGATCTCATATTCTACGTCCTCATAAACTTAAATCTATCATCCACCTTTCTTATTTCATGCTATTTCTTCATTGAACTAGACCCTCTTCACTTTGGTAATGGCAATGACATCAAATATAGCATGAGTGGCAGTATTCCTAGTAAGGGGGTGGCAACAGATTTAGGAAATGGAACATATTATCGTATTCTATAGCTTCAACCGAACAATCCCCAAATCATATGACCAACTTTGTTGTAAAACACTAATGATTGTACAATTCTCAATCGTACAGTCGATGTATCATACAATCATCCCCAATCATGCAACTCAATCAGTTGTACTTCTATACGATCCTTCCTTTGCACATATTGATCCTCATGTACAATTTATCTATCATACAATGCGATCAATCATATGGTGCACTTTCCTGTATAGGTAAAGTCACACTTCACTAAAAATTTTAATATGGGAAACACTTATCTGATTTCCCTCGTATGACTCCATCCTTTACAATCTCCAATTGCCAACTTTCTCATTGTTGCAATCCTTCGTACTATTTGCTATAATTTCTCATTGTGCAATATAACCTGCAATTAATATAATCCTACTGTATTATAGAATTAATAGTTTTACTTACAATGAAAATGTTTTATATACCTCTATAGTATCAATTAGAACACAACATATAATATAATAACAATCACACACATGCATGGAGAAACTACAAATATGACAATGCCAACAATATATGATTTACTTATTACTGCAAACAAGTGATCATGCAAATACAAGGGCTTCTAAAACCAAGGATAACAATGTCATTTCCATAGCAACAATCATAACAACCAACTTTATCTTCCATGTATTGTAATTACGTATGTGTCTTCACTTATATTGCTTAGGCATGAATATGTTACTTGCTCTCCAGGATCAGCAACAACGAAAATGGAGGGGGTCCTTATGAATTTTTTCCTAGGTCATTCCAAGTAGTTTCTAAGACAATGCATCATTTACAATTGTCACCTTGTAAATTTTGAACGTGCATTGATTAATTGCACTTTTTTAAAGTTAGTTTAATTTTTATCAAAATCTAATTTCACTCTCATTTTACCTAATATCATTTAATTACATTTTACTTTATTTACATCTAATTTGATGTGCATTTCATTTCACATCTCACTTGTTAAAATTACAAACAAAAACTTGTTCAAAACTTGCCAAAATTGTAAATCAATTTTTGTACAATCTTTTCACTTCTTCTGAGAAGTATATTTATCACCTACATTGCATGCAAGTTGCCCCTATTCTTTACATATTTGATATTGGATGATTGGCCTTTAATTTAAATCATATTTCAATCAACCTTGTCCTCCCATTGGTCAATTTCCTTGTTGTGGTTGTCTTCTATCTTGGTGGTTGTTCCTATATCCATCACTCATTACTCCTTGTCTAATCTTTGAAGTACTTGGCTTCTCTTTCTTGGTCTCCTTTTGCAATGTCAAGGTTTAACCTGGTGCTTTTGATATTGAACGAACAGTCAGTAATATCATATCCCAAAACTTCAAATATATTACAAAATGTATTTTTTTAACATTGACACGTGTGTCTTTCTTATTTACAATCAAAATACCATATATTAATTTTCTTCTTTTTTCCTTCACATAATTTATCATATGTTATAGACCCTTTATCATGGATTGGATTATGGAACTCAACTTATCTTTGTCACTATCTGAATCATTATCTCAATAGTGAATTGCACTTCCTCCTCCTATCACGATTGTCTTTATTTTGCTCTCCAATTTGAGTGCTCTATCAAAAGCCTCCTAATAGGTAGTTGGTGGGACCACCTTCATCTTCTTCTTAAATTGTGGTGGTAGTCCATCTAGGAACCATAATTTTTGTAGCCCATATATTGGCTTCACTTTCATTTTATCAATGATTTCCTTTAAGTTTTGATTATATGACTTGATATTTTCATCTTTTCTTTGATTCATATAATATATTTCATCGATGAACTTTATATCATTATGAAGCAATCTAAATTCCTTTTTGAACTCAACCTCTAATTTATCCTATGTTGTGAACATATGTGCTCTTTTAAAATTCCAATACATTGCAATTCCATACAATATGTTTAGAAACAATCTTAACAACAAACCTTCATCATCCACTCTATTCACTTGCCATATTGTTTCACAAGTTTCAATATGGAATTTTTGGTCCTCCTTACCATCACCCAAAAAATTTGGGCACTTCTGCTTGCCTAAAACTATAGAAATATTTTTCATAGGTGGTTGTTCTATATCACATGATAATTCTATACATACAAACAATCATCAACTACTACCTTGTGCCTATTTTCTTTCAAAGTCTAGGTTGCAAAAAGCTGGAAAACTAAAGGTGAGTTACAAATATCTATTTATCCAAATGGTTATTTTCTTGTTTTATTTTCTAATAATGAATATAGAGAGAAAAATTTTCAAGGGGTTCCCTAGTTCTTTGGAAGGGTACAACTTCCTGGCATACTAAATTTAAATCCAAAGAAGAGATGCCTTCTACAGGTCTCGTGTGGGTTAGAATCTTTGGCATCCCAATTGAATTCTAGAATCCGTCTGTTTTTCTTCAATTGAAAACTCTTTAGGAACATTTATAATGACTGTTGATTGTAAAAAATTTAAACATATTATTTATGCTCGTATTTGTGTTCTAATAGATATTGACAAACCCTACCTAAAAATATCACTTTACAATTTAGGGAGGACACTTGGGAGAAAGTAGTGGACTATGATAACATTCCTTTTTGTTGTAGAATTTGCCATGAATATGGTCATTTGGCTAGTGTTTTCCCAAATAAAATTCCAAATAAAAAGAAAGAAGATATAAATTTAGCAGGTTTCCAAATGCCTAAGAAGAAGAACACTTAGAAAAAACCAGTTACGAAAGATCAATCAAAGTTATCTGCTAATATGTTTGAAATTCTTTCCACAAATGAGGTCCTAAGTGAGGAAGAGAAAATAATGGAAACAAAAATCTTAGAAATACAATTTAAAGATAAAGGGAAGAACTCAAAGACAAACCAACAAATCAAATATTTTCAATAGAAAAATGGGAGAAAATATTCACAAGAAAAACAATATTTTAAATGTTAAAACTTCAAATAATACAGGTCCCAATATAGACTCTATTGAACCTTCTGGTGACATTTTGACTGTGTACAAGTATTCTTCAAGGCTAGAAGCCATCTCAGATTCAATTGGATTAAGTCAAGAAACAGAGAAAAAAACTGAAGATGGATTCTAATCAAAAGGCAGATTGCAAGACCAATCAAAATCATATGGTAAAAGAAGGTGAAAGGCTTGTAGAGGAAGGTAATATTAATGCCCTTCCCAACTTTTTTAGCCCTGGTATTAATGAAGATCATCACTCGGAATATTAGAGGACTCAAAGGGGGTCTTTCAAAATAAAATGAAATTAGAAGAATGATTTAGATAAATCATCCACCTCTTGTTTTCCTTCAAGAAATGAAGATGTCAATAGAGGATATGGATTCAATTGCTAGTAAAATTTGGCCGATTGAAAAAGTGGTTTCCCTCAGTTACGGGGGACTTCCGGTGGCATTGCTTACCTTTGGGACCCAAAAGAGGTAGTTATTCACCATATGGTTGGAAGTTGAGGTCTTTTGGCTATAGTTATTCAAAGCAGACATTCCAACCAAATTATGTTCTACATTAGTATTTATGCTCCAACAAATTTGGAGGAAAAAATAAGATAGTGGAAGAATATTACTTATATTATCTCTCATTTCCTGAATCTTGGATCTTGATCGGAGGATATTTCAATACCATCCTCTCTCTAGATGAGAAAATGTGGGGAAATACAAATTTGGATAGGAGCACTAACCTCATGAGTGAATATATTACAAACCTCCATCTTGTGGATATCCAACCAGATAATGGCCTTATGATTTGGTTTAATAGAAGGCAAGCCTTAGCTTGTATACTGGAGAGATTGGATAGGTTCTTGCTCTCTAAAAATTTCTTAATCCATGGTCACATTCCTAAATTTAAGACTCTTAACAATGTTGGTTCGGATCACTAGCTTGTCATGGTGGAAATGTGGAAAACCAATGTGAGTTTCTCTCCCTTTTTATTTTAGTTAATGTGGCTTAGAGACAGTTCCTTTAAACCTCAAGTGCAACAATAGTGGAAGGAAGGTACACCTAGGTATGGGACTAATATGTTCTATTTTTCCAAAATATTGCAATACATTAAATCCAAAATCAAGACTTAGAATTGGAAGGAGTTTGGGGATGTTCATAAAAAAAAACATGAAGTTATTTCTCAGCTTAAAATTTTGAATAAGAAAATCTGTTTAGATGGCCTCACAAAGAGTACAAGTGCATATGAAATTAAACTCACAACTCAGTTAGAGGAATGGAAAAAAATATAACTCTTATGGAAGCACTAATCTAGAATTCAATGGCTCAAAGTGTAGACACCCAAAAGTCACACATTTTTGTCTTTATGTATCCATAGGCGATTCTAGGCATCCCTAGGCTATTGTAGGCTATTGTAGGCTATTGTAGTCATGTGTAGTCATACATAGTCATGCGTAGTCATACGTAGTCATGCGTAGTCACACGTAGTTATGCGTATATTGCCATAGTTCACCGTAGCAATATGTAGACTTCCATATACCACTTCATCATATTTCAAGTCCAAAACCTTGATAAGCCTTCAAAATCACATCCTGTGCATTGGGATATCCTCCGAAAGCCTATTTGCACTCAATTGAGACCCCCACGGGTCATTAATTGACAAAAACAATTATCAAGTCAATTCTTAAAATCTAATTTAATGTTGACTTCACTTAAGTCACATTTTTAGGGCAAAATTGATTAGTTGAACTCTTAATTCTTAATTAACACTAATTACATCCTCCCACATGTGTGTAATTAGGATTAGCTAAGATATTTTCCTAGAAACTCTAATCAAACTCTAATTTGACTTAGGACCTCCTAATCCTAATCAGACTTAATCCTTCCTCACACATGTGTGAGGATAGGATATTTCCTATGAGGAATGTGAGACCTCCACCTAACAAACCCTAACCTAACTTTGGTTAGATTTTAGCCTAGGGTTAGTTTACTTAACTCTCCCCCCTAAACCTTGCCATTTTCTATAAATAGTGGGTCCTAAACCCCTAATTAGCTCTCTCTCATTTAATGATCTAAGCACAGAAACACTGCCCAAATGGATATCGACACATGATAAAGTGAATCTGAGTTGAACAACAACATTACAACAACCAAGTAACCTTCCCATCGAAGGATTTTTATAGAAGAGTTCTTAGGTTCTGATTCACCCCCTGCCCTGCAAATTCGGCATCAATTCACCCCTCGGGTGGCAAATTGGTTCTACAGGTCCTAAATCACCTCAAATTTGGGATGTAAGCTCTATTTTGCTATTTTACCAGCTTTTACACCTTCAATTTAGTTTTCAATGTATATTTACTGTCTATTTTATCTTTATAAACATGGGGCATGACTAAGGCAAGCCCCCCAACGAACTAATCCATTTTTACAGGTTTGACTAGGAATCAAGGAGGGAAAGCAACTACAAACACAACCCCATGGTGGCCCGCATACAAAGAAGCCCACCTACACTGAGGGATGATAGAAGACGACATCGAACTTGTTGTAGCATTATTAGAAGAATAAATGGATAAAGGGCATCATGTCCCTATTGTAACACATATTTTTCAATATTAATGAAATACAGCCTTTTCATTTAGTGCATTTATGTTTTGTATTAATGGATCAAATGTCGATTTCTACCCATTTTATTCTGGCACACCCGGTGGGACCACCCATAATGGACAATGCTAGACTAATTGTTCTCTCATGAATATAACGTTGTTCTCTATTTTCTATATTTTTAGGTATTGAATCTGTTTTCCACAGAGATCTCCAAAGCCCTAGGAACCACCCCAAGCCATCAGATTACAAATATGAAGCCTCTAAACTGGATTCGCCCCTTGCCCCATGAACCAATTCTAAATTTGCCCCTCGGGTGGCGATTTGCACTCCAGAGCCTCAAAACCTACAAATCTCAATTTTCTAGGACTCTTTGCAAACCTCTAGAAGCTGTTTGAACTCTCAGATTTAAGATTTATGCCTTCAAAACTTAAATCGCCCCTTGAGTGGCAATTTGAACACAAAAGCCTCAAAGACCTCCAAATCCATAGGGGTAACCTATTCAGGGGCCAATAAAACCCCCCATAGCATCAGATCATAGGTATTTCCTCTTTTTATACCTCTGTTCTGAAAATTTTGAAAGTATGAAGCATACACTAGTTGAATAACAATTTCTAGGTGTAGGTTTCCTTTCTTTTTGAGCTTGTAGGATCATTAGATTTGTATGAACTTTCAGAACTTGCAATATTCTAGCAACTTTCTCAAATCTATTTTTCAAAGAAAGTTACATTTGCCTTTTTTGTTTCGCATGTAGTATAAGCCTACATTGTTTCCCTCTTTGTTCATAGCATCTATTGCTAAAATAAGTGCACATGCTAAAGTTTAAATTAGGGTTTCCTAATCCCCTCTTCCATGTTATTTCATTCTTGAAGAATTTTTCATTCTTGAAGAATTTTTCATTCTAAAGTTTAAATTAGGATTTCCTAATCCCCTCTTCCATGTTATTTCATTCTTGAAAAATTTTGCATTCTAAGATTGAAAATTAGGGTTTCCTAATCCCCTTTACTCCACACACTTGGATTGCATATTTCCATTTACAAAGTATATTAATTTTTTTTACAAAGGCATCTAGGGCTAGATTATCTCTTTGTAAAGAATACATTTATCTAATCATTTGATTTCGAAAAGGAATTAGGGTTAGTTTTTTTCTTTTGAAAATGCAACTAGTTAGTTTATTGCCTTGCATACACCGTTAGCAAAACATAAACCCACACACACTCACGTGGTATATAAACAAGTGGTTGTAGATAGCAGTTCCAGACAACAGAAATGAGGAACTGACTCTGAAAATGTCCCAAGCAATTTTGAATGTATATAGCAAATGTGGATTTATGCTATTTTGTAATGCCATTTTGTATAAGGCTATTGTTTGTTTAGTTTAATCAGCCAATCAGAAGAGAAAATGATTAAATGCACAAAAGGACAAAATGACCACCATTTCGATTAAGGCTAGTTAAGCCAGATGTCTAGTTAGTGTAGACGTCTAGCTAGTCAGACGTCTAAATTGTTAGTTAGACGTCTAACTAGTTGGTTGGGCAAACGGTTGGGTGGTTGGCGCAGGTAGTTGGGGAACCGCTCCTACAACCTTTAAATACCCCCTTACTTTTGCATTGTATTTGTAACATTTTGGAGATAATAAGACAGCGTTTGATCATATTTGTGTTATGTTGTGTATTGCAGATCGCGCTTGAGTGTTATTGCAGGTTGTGTTGTTAATGTTATGCAGGTTTAAGACTCTTCTTGGCAGGTTGTTTGTAGGTATTTAGGAGCAAAAGCCATGACAACAAGCGTCTGACGTCTAGATGTCTACACCCCAGACGTCTAGTCCCAGACATCCAGCCCCTAGATGCCTAAGTCCCAGACGTCTAGTTCCTAGACATCTAGTCCCAAACATCTAGCCACCTAACGTCTTCCTTCCAGATGTCTCACCCTCTGACGTCTAGTCCAAGACGTCTAGCCTCCTAACATCCCATCCCCAGATGTCTGGTTCCAGGAAACTGACAGATAGACTAGTCTGACATCCGATCCCTTTGATGTCTGAGTTACCTTGTACCTCTAAGACCCATGCTGATTCCTTATCTCATTTGTTTGATCAGTTCACCTCTCATATTAGGAGTATACTCACCCTTGTCTACATTTGGTGTCATTGCCTAAAAATAGAACTCTGAGTCTAAGAGGCATAAGTGACAAAGCTAATAGGTGAATGACTGATCACAGGTTACAAGAAAGTACATAGGTACTGGTGTGAAGAAATGAACAGTTGGTGAATTTAAGATCACGGGAGGCGATAGAGATCTCCCACCCGGATGTAGAGAGAGTCTAGAATCCTAAGGAGGAAGAGAGTACAAACATAAGAATATTGTCAGTGACTGTAGAAGGCGAAGAGCAAATAGCGAAAGAAGTACCCATCATTGAGGAAAGGATGGTGACACCCAAACCAGTGGGAGACGATTGGCAAGATGATACTGAAGGAGAAGACCTTGTATCTGAGCAACCATGCAAGGGTTCGTGGGGAGGGTGACCAGAACCAAGATTGGTATATTCACAAAGGAGATCATAGAATAGAGACCAATTGAAGTTGGGCAGAACATTATTTGGATATAACTTTGCACCATCAACAGTAGACAGATAACCAAATCGAACAACATAGCCATCAACATCGAGTAATCAGGGACAAAACACAAATCAAATGGTAAGTATTGGTAGTAAGACAATACAATAGAAGTGCCCACCTTTTTCATATGAGGAAAAAGAAGAACTATCAAGACACATGGGAACTTGCATAACCATTTGGGGAGCAAATGGAGTCACGCAGGATACATAATGGCTGCAATTGTTTCCAGCCACACTATGTGGCATGGCGATTGACTAGTATTTGAAAAAGCATAGTACACAGGCCTTTGTGCAATGGAAAAACTTGAGAAAATCATTCATCAAATAATTTTGACCATTAAGAGATGATACGGACATCATCACGAAACTATGCATAACAAAATAGAAACCCAATGAGGATGTCAAGAGTTACAATAGACGACTGAAGCAGTTAACTAATAAAATGGAAATGCCACCTACCGACGACATGGTGAAATGTTGGTTTCTGGATGGATTACTAGAAAAATACAATAAATAGATGAAGGCAATACCTTCTTCAACATATAAAGAAGCACTGGAGAAAGAAAATAATTTCGAAAGTGAGAGTATGCAGATGACTACGATTATTGGAGCACATATGAAGAATAATGAATATTTCGACAGTGATGAAGAAGACAAAGTATAGAGCACAATCCACTCCTTTAAAAGTGAATTTGATAAAATTTTGAAAGAAGTCAAAGGAGATACTCATAAATACTGAAAAGAAATCTGGTGCTCGGACTGTAAAACGAAAGGACACACACACATCTTCCTTCCAAATGTCTCACCCTTTGACGTCTAGTCCAAGACATCTAGCTTCCTGACATCCCAGCCCCAAACATCTAGTACCCAGACATCTAGTTCCAGCCAACTGACGGATAGACTAGTCTGACGTCTGAGTTACCTTGTACCTCCGAGACCCCATGTTGATTCCTTGTCTCGTCTGTTCGATCAGTTCACCTATCGTATCGGGAGTATACTCACCCTTTTCTACAATGGTGATATTGGACTTCATCCCCAATCCATCACTCGATACTGGTACCGACGAAGTTTTACCCTCCACCAGCTCTCACCCCTCTAGACACCTAATAGCCCCACAAGAGCGGTTTTTTGGATTTCATCACCCCAAAATCCCCCACTTTTGCAATTGGTTCTTGGATTTCATCACCAGCGGTTACCTAAGGAGTGGGACAGGATTATATGCCTTCATCCACAAGGCTAATATAATTCGTGGACACGATAACTATCGTTATTGACTAAGCCCGCCCAAGGATGAAGTGAAACCATGGGGTTGTTGACCATGCCTAGCACATCGTAGACAATACCATCTCTCCTCATAAGAGGATATAGTGATCTCATTCTAGCATATTGAGTTCTCCCCCCCTCCCTTTTAGGATATCATTTTACCGAACCTTCCATACAAGTCATCATTTGCATGTTGCGATACCATTCTATTATGTGCATCTTTGGGTGTTGCAGGAGGTTTGATATCGACAACATTCTCGATTTTCTAGAGTTTTCACTCCATTACTTATGATTCTACATAGGGAATATCAACATTGTAACACACAAAAACAAACAAAACACTTTTATTTTTCAGCATTCATATTTGATTTTGGTCTACCATTGTTTGCATGATCACGGACCGATCTCATCACATCACACTACATATTATTTTGCCATACATAGCATGTCACTTACTTTACACTTACATTAGACACAGTTGAGTCTGTATCATACAAGGTTTATTTCTAAAACCCTTCCTACACATGCTACTGTGCCCGTAGTCACCTGTAGTAGAGTGTGTGAGCAAGCACACTTTATAGAGGAATGGCCTGCACGCTTTATAGAGGAACTGCCTGCCACTTCCTCGAGGTCATACATGAATTATTGGAGCAGATTCTTAAGTAGTTTAGGTAGTTAGTGGGGTGGTTTAGGTAGTTTCAACTATATGAACTACCTCTATAATGTATTTAAATGTTGCTCCATTTTCAATATGAAGTTGATTGCTCTGAATTCTTTTATGGTATCAAAGCAAGGTTAGTCTGGGCCCAGCGAAGATAGGGAGAAGGACATGGATTTTGGCACGTTTCTTGAGAAACATCAGGCACAACCCCTAAGCACGGGATCCCTAAACTAAATGCTTTTGCATGCATACCAATATGGAAGTTGATGCAGACCAAGGCTGACGCAGACCACATGCAGACTGAGGCCAACATAGACTACACACAAACCAAGGCTAACGTGGTAGTTGCTGACTGGGTGGTTAATGTGGTGGTGGTTGACTGTGTGGCTAACATGGTAGTGGTTGATTGGGTGGTTGACATGGCAAACATTAGGGTGACGACGTGGTATTGGAGTGGCTAACGCAACACGTGGCATCTACTTATTTGTTGAGGCTAAGTGACAAAAGATCAAGGAAAGAGACTTGATTTCCCAAAGGTAATCGATAAGCCTTGTGAGGCAAAGAGTTTTTAAATTGTCCCAAAGCACTCACGTAGTGCATGTGGGACAATTTGTCTCACATTTTTTTTATTTTCTTTTGCCTCCGATGTGGATAAGACGAAGGGTTTGCTCCACCCTTTTTCGTCAGGCACTATAGTCTAACTGACAGGAACACCGATGCTAAGTTATTTTTTGGAACAATATACAAGGTTCAAACCCTATCTGCACTAGTTGTTTTTTATTTTTTTCAACCCAATGGCACCCAAATTCTATAAGGGAGATGACAGTGCCTTGAGGTTCTGTCGTTCTTGCTAGCTCGCTTGGCCATTTGGACTCGTAGGAGGACATTGGCGACTCGGAGGTCAGTAAAATCCTGCTCATGATATTAACATATTTTTGCAAAATAGTTTTTTTGCAATTTTTTTGCTAAAAAAAGTTGTTTTTTTGACAATTTTTTGTCACCTAACAGTATCTTTTGACCATTTTTGCCACAAGAGAACAATTTTTTTGCAAATGGAAAGCAAATATTGGTTTCTCTTTGCCCACAGAGATCCATTTTCTGCCAAAGAAAGAGGAGGAGCACCTTCAGAGGTATTTTGTTACTTCTTTGCAACCTAGTGCTTTTTTTTTCCATGGAGGGATAAGTAAATATTTGCACTTCGTCAAAATTTGAAAGGGTACATCATTTTTTCCAGTCCTTGTTTATTTTACAACAAAAAGGGGGGATCAAAAGCATTTTCTTTTGCAAAATTCTAAGACAAAGGGGGGATAAAATTGTGGACTTGAATATCATTTTTTGCAAACAAAACTTTCAAAATTTTGCAAAAATTATTGTAACATATTGGCATTGTAATAGGTGCATTTTCAATGGAAACCGACACCTACGTGTTTAAATTTGTAAAGAAAAGACCCCAAATTTTAAACCTATTTATGCAATTTATTGCACCGCATTGTTTGGTATATACGGTACCTTTGACCCACACTTACAGGTAATGTTTTCATGCATTGGGCTACTCTATATAACACCTAACATAGCTGCAAGAATGATGTCTTAGCTATTGTTCTCTATAAATCATCAAGGAGAAATAAGGAAAGCCAATATATTTTGATATTCACTCTATTTTATACCCTAATTCTTTTTTATTGTTTGGATTAAACTCCTCCAAATCATCATCTTTTTTTGGAAGGGTTTTGAGGTAGGTGCCATCAATTTGATTGAATTGCCTTTCACGTACTCTTTGTAAGTATAAAGAAAGGGGGACCATTTGGTGTTATAAGGAACCTTCACAATGGCCACTGTTCACAAATATCTATCATATTTAAAGTTGCTCAAAGGTTCTAATTTTGCACCATGGAAGTCAAAGATGAGAGCTATACTTCATGTTGAATATTTATGGGATGTAGTGACTAGCACTACAGCAGGGCCAAATCAAGAGGTATTTGATAAGAAATATAGAAAATGTCTCATGTTTATTCTGCTTGCTACTAAATATGAGGTACAACCTCATATTTGTGATGCCATAATTGGTAAAGAAGCATGGGATGTTTTGATTACCATTTATGAAGGGAAGAATCGATCCACTATTCTTAACCTTCAATCTCAACTACATACAATGAGTATGAAATTTGGTGAGACAGTTGAACTTTTCCAATGCAAAGTGGTAGAATTGAAAGCCAATTTGAACAATGTGTGAGAAAGAGTGGTAGATACCCTCTTGACTTCAATAATTTTGAGAGCTTTTCCAGAATCCTACAAGGTGTTGATCACATCTCTACAAGTGTCTGGTAGACAAGTTACCTTTGTTGAGTTGGTCAATTTGCTTCAAACTGAGGAGGCAAATCAGCTTTAGCGAGATGAAGTGCAAGATAATGCACGTTACTCCAAACAAGGGGGTAATAAGTAGGGTAACTTTTAGAAGGGAGGATATTCATCCAAAGGAAAGGGGAAACAACCTCAATAGAAAGAAAAGCAATATTGCTAAATTTATGATTTGAATAACCATCATACCAATAGGTGTTGTTTTAATAATAAACAACCCAATGATCAAGATCAAAAGAAAAGGGTAAATGGAAATACAAACTACAGAAGAAGAATAAGCAATCCAAGGGACATGTTGCTTATGAGGAATCAAACTCAGACTCTGAGAGAGCACACAAGGTGCCAAGGACCCACACATCTTCTTAGTAGGACCCTGTGTGGTATATTGATTCTGGTGCCAACAAACACATGACTGGTGATAGATCGTGGTTTGAGATATTTGAGACAAAGGAAGGCAAGCCAGTGACAATCACTAATGATAATGTTATAATCACAATGACACTGAGAGGGGGGGTGAATCAGTGTGTTCTTTAAAAACTTAAAAGCGATTTAGACTTTTAAATAAACTGCAGCAGATTAAAACAGAAATAATAAAAGTACTAAGAGCATCACACATAACATGACATTTTAACGAGGTTCACCGATGTGGCTACTCCTCAAAAATACTGCTTGGACTACCATCCAAATCTAGTCAAATGCAAAGCTACAACTTTACATAATCATTCACCAAGACCAACTGGTAAGAGACACCAACCTCTAAATTTTATCTGCTACAACAGAATGGAGCACCAACTCCAATTTTTCCAGCTCCAACTGGAAAGAGGCACCAACCCCTTTTACCAAGCTACAACTTGGAGATAGTAATAAAAATTGCAGAATTAAACTGTCACCTCAATTTGCACGATCTACTGTTTTTCTTGCGTTCTGCTGCTTTTCGGCATTCGGTTGCTGCTGTGAAAAATGATTCGCACTTTTTCAACCACTCCTCTATATCTCTCCACGTTCTCTGCTACAACTTCACAGAAATATTACTTCTACAGCCAAAACACTGTCATTTCACACTCGAAACATGACTTCTGCATACCGCGTTCTTATCTTCTCTTTGCACCACTCACTCTGCTGCACCTTCCATGAAATCTCACTTCTACCATCTGCGTATTTTTACCTCGGACTTTAAACATGTTGTCTGCATATCGCTCTCTTTGTTCTCGATCAGTCGATACGCACTCACTCACTATCTCATCGTTGTGATCTCTTTTCTTTAACTCCAAAGAACTATCACCGACTTACACTCTGCTGCACACGAACTTCATTCGCATATATCGCATCACGCCCACTCTTCAACCTTGCAACAGTCCTGCATTTTTATAGAAGAGAATATCCCATCAAAACATTCTCAAACACGTCGACTGCAACCCTAATTAGGTCAACATGAAACCCTAGAATTTTTTAGTTGCTTAACCTTGCTTTGTCAGTAGGAAACCCTAATTGATCCGTTGCAAAACCCTAGCAATGTCGGCTTTGAAAACAAGCCGGTGAATAGCTTTAATTTAATTTTAAAATATTAATTTAAATTTTAAATAAATAAATAAAATTTAAACTGGATATTTAAAATTAAATATCTTCATCATCGGAGCACCTTTTTCAACAAAACGAAGAGCTAACTTGGGTTTTAAGAAAAACCCATTTCAAAACTGTTGACCATGGATTTAAACAAAACCTATAATTTAGTCTGCCTTGGTTTTCACAAAAACCCTTCCGCTCTTTGACATCAATGACAACATCAACACTTGAGCAAGGGCAATGTACCCAAGGTACCCAAAATTGCCAACAATCTCCCCCTTTGTCATTGATGGCAACCCTTTACTAAAAACACATCTTTAAGAGCCAAAACTGAAATCAATCTCTTTGAAGTTTTTCTCCCCCTGACTTGAAGCTTTCCTCTTCACTTGAAGCTCTCCCCCTTACTCATATCTCTCCCCCTTTGTCATCAATGGCAAAGGGCCACCTTTGGGGCTTGGAACTAAGAATGAGCCTCTTAGCTTAGTCCTTCCCCCACCTCCTGATGAGGTGATTAATTCTGGGGTGGAAGTAAAACTCCCATTAGGCACTGATCAACATCAACGTCTATAACTTCTTTGTCAGGTCTTCTCTTGAACTCTTTGACCATATTCTTGTTCCTGTCATTATTATGATCCTTGGACCTGATCATGCCACTGTTCCTGTTCCTATATCCTGGAATTTCAACTCTGCACTGTCTGACAGTGTGACTTTTTTGTTGCACTTATAACAAGTAATAGTGTTGTTTCTTTTAGGCATACCTATTCTTTGAATCCACATGTTCTGACTAAACCTGTTTTGACCAAGCCTGTTAGTGTGATGTTCTTTTGTTTTAAACGAAACTCTGGTCTGTTTACCCTTCTGACATGAAGCACACATACTATTTGCAGGTTTTTTAATGATTGGAATATCTCTCACTGCTTTTTTAGCGCTAATTCTTACCAGATTATAAAAACTTATGTGTCCAAGCCTCTTATGCCACAACCAGTTCTCTTCTTCTTGTCCCATGAAGCACATACCTTCTGAAAACTCTGAGAGTGTGTACAGATTGCCAGATGTCCTTGAGCCGGTTGCTATTAATTTCCTCGCTGTTTATTTTTTTGACTTCACAACCATGCTTCTTGAAAACTACTTCATGTCCTTTGTCACAGATTTGACTCACACTCAATAGATTATGTTTCAAACCATCCACATATAAAACTTCCTCTGACTTGATCTTTCCTTCACTAGTTTTGACCGTTCCTTTACCTATTATTTTGGCTCCGTCATTGTTGCCGAATTTTATAGAACCACCCTCATACTTTTGTAGATTTTCGAATTTCTATTTGTCACCTGTCATATGACTTGAGCAACCACTATCAAGAATACAAGGAACATGTTTATTCTGAGCTCTAAAAGCTATCTGCACTATTAAAGAATCCTATTCTTTCCTGAGCTATTTTTTTTGTTTCCATTCTGTTTTAACTGTGGTATTGGGTTCCAGCTGTGACTTCCCCTTTTTAGAATTTTGCACATATCCTTCAGTATAAATTCTATTTTGTTTTGCTCTATACGGTTGAAATCTACTTTCATGAGGTTGATATGAAACAGACATACTACGACAATTTCTGGCAATATGACCAAAGTTGTGACACTTAAAACACTTTACTGCATAACTCATTAAAGAAGCAAACGTATTTCTACTAGTGAAACTTCTTGGACCTACGTTGTATTTGCAGTCAACAATTTTATGCCCATAAACATTACACTTGAAACAAAAACCATAGAAATAATGATTAAACCTGAAAGATGGTCTTGGCCAGGTTGTTGATGGAGCCTTGGATCTTCTATTCTTTTGATGTGTGACCTTAGTAAAGCCATCATTGTCAGCTGCTATTTTAGGTCTGGCATTATATCTTTATTTTGTCTGATTCTTGTCTTTGTTCTTTTCACTTTCAACATTGCTTGCTTTTGGTCCAGTTGATGATTCTCCTTCAGAAAAGCTGAGACAAAATTTGATACCTATGGATCTTTGATCGCTCAGAATTTTGTCCAATTTCATCGAGCTTTCTTCACGTTTTACATGACAGTTGATTTTTTGATCCAGCTCTTGTATCTGTATTCAAAGACTCACATTTTCTTCTTCCAATTTGCTGCAGTGGTTTATCTTCATGGATACCTGTATTTCCAGATCTTCAGACATTTTCTTGTATTCTTGATCTGTATTTTTAAACCGGCAATAATGTTGTTTGCATCCTTAAGTTTCCTTGACAATTTTTCATTCTTCTTTTTCTCCGATTCCCATTCCGTAGAGGCGGACCACTAGCTCACCCTCTAAATCAACTTCAGCCTCAACTTCTTCAACTTCGAAGTTCATTCCTTCTGCCATTTCTGGTTCAATTTTCTCAACCATAGGAACTGAAACTGGCTAGGATGCCTTTTTGGATGAGGATCTATTCTTCTTAGCCATTGTGTACTAATCCAAGATCAACCCTGACTGATTTAGCCAAAATTGGGAACCTTGCTCTGATACCAATTGTTATAATCACAATGACACTCGAGAGGGGGGTGAATCAGTGTGTTCTTTAAAAACTTAAAAGCAATTTAGACTTTTAAATAAACTACAGCAGATTAAAACAGAAATAATAAAAGTACTAAGAGCATCACACATAACACGGCATTTTAACGAGGTTCACCGATGTGGCTACTCCTCAAAAATACTGCTTGGACTACCATCCAAATCCAGTCAAATGCAAAGCTACAACTTTACATAATCATTCACCAGCACTAACTGGTAAGAGGCACCAACCTCTAAATTTTATCTGCTACAACAGAATGGAGCACCAACTCCAATTTTTCCAGCTCCAACTGGAAAGAGGCACCAACCCCTTTTACCAAGCTACAACTTGGAGATAGTAATAAAAATTGCAGAATTAAACTATCACCTCAATTTGCACGATCTGCTGTTTTTCTTGCGTTCTGTTGCTTGTCGGCATTCGATCGTCGTCTTGTGAAAAATGATTCGCACTTTTTCAACCACTCCTCTATATCTCTCCGCGTTCTCTGCTGCAACTTCAAAGAAATATTACTTCTACAGCCAGCACACTGTCATTTCACACTCGAAACACGACTTCTGCATACCGCGTTATTATCTTCTCTTTGCACCACTCACTCTGCTGCACCTTCCATGAAATCTCACTTCTACCATCTGCGTATTTTTGCCTCGAACTTTAAACACGCCGTCTGCATATCACTCTCTTTGTTCTCGATCAGTCGATACGCACTCACTCACTATCTCATCGCTGTGATCTCTTTTCTTTAACTCCAAAGAACTATCACCGACTTACACTCTGCTGCACACGAACTTCATTCGCATATATCGCATCACGCCCACTCTTCAACCTTGCAACAGTCCCACATTTTTATAGAAGAGAATATCCCATCAAAACATTCTCAAACACGTCGGCTGCAACCCTAATTAGGTCAACATGAAACCCTAGAATTTTTCGGTTGCTTAACCTTGCTTTGTCAGCAGGAAACCCTAATTGATCCGTTGCAAAACCCTAGCAACGTCGGCTTTGAAAACAAGCCGGTGAACAGCTTTAATTTAATTTTAAAATATTAATTTAAATTTTAAATAAATAAATAAAATTTAAACTGGATATTTAAAATTAAATATCTTCATCATCGGAGCACCTTTTTCAACAAAACGAAGAGCTAACTTGGGTTTTAAGAAAAACCCATTTCAAAACTCCTCGACCATGGATTTAAACAAAACCTATAATTTAGTCTTCCTTGGTTTTCACAAAAACCCTTCCGCTCTTTGACATCAATGACAACATCAACACTTGAGCAAGGGCAATGTACCCAAGGTACCCAAAATTGCCAACAGATAAGACCTACCGATTCCAGGGTGAAGGATATGTTTTAGTCCCTCTTCCAAATGGAAAATGTTAGATTGATAAGGTTCTCTATGTTCTTGTATTGGCCAATAATTTGTTGTTCATCCCTTAGATCTTGGATAGAAACATGAATGTTGTTTTCGGTGTTTAGGATGGCATAAAGAGATACTTCATCACTAGAAAGGGAAAGCATGTAGCAACAGGTTCATACAAGCATGGCTTGTTTATCTTAGATGTCATTTCTACGCCTCATGTTGCCATGGTGGCAAACACAAAGGAGGTCACTTCTCTTTGGTACAAGAGATATGGGCATCTAAGTTTAGGATATTTTCTTGAGTTGAGAAAATATGAGATGGTGAAAGCTCTTCCCAACCTTTCATACATATTGCTAGTTTACTTGGATTGCTTAGCAGAGAAGCAACACCAGGTTCCTTTTGAGGTTAGCTCTTCACGAGCTAATAAACCTTTGGAGTTGGTACACACCAATCTGTGTGGTCCTATGCCAAACATTTATGGTGGTGAGAGGTATTTTTAATTTTTTGTTGATGATTACTCACAAAATATGTGGGTTTTATTTTTACAATTGAAATTTGAGGCACTTCTATACTTTCAGTAGTTCAATAAGAGTGTTGAGAAAGAGTTTAGATGTTCCATCAAGACCCTCTGCTCGGATCAAGGGGGGAATATACCTAATAAAGGAATTTTCATCATTTTTGAATGCACATGGGATTAAGATACAACTGAAAACAACCTATACTCCACAACAAAATGGATTTGTTGAGAGGAGAAACTGTTCTATCATGGAAATGGTTCACTGTATGCTTAAGGGGGTACATCTTGAGCAGCAGTATTGGGCAGAAGTAGTGAATACAACAACGTACCTTTTGAATAAAGCACCCACAAGAGCTCTACAGGGCATGAATCCCCAAGAATAAGGGTTTTTGGATGTAAGGCATTCATGCACATTCTAAAACAGAAGAGGAAGAAGCTAGATGAGAAAACCTTGCAGTGTACTTTTCTTGGTTATTATGAGCATTCAAAGGGATATCATTTGATAGATTCCAAGACCAAGAAAATACACACCAATAGAGACGTGGTATTTGATGAAGCTTTCACATCAAATAACACATCTACAGCTATATACCTAGATGAAGAGGAGCCTAAGAAAAAGACTCCACCCCCACATAACAAGGTTCCAAAATGGTATACTAGCACATTGAGAGATTCAAATTTGACTTCACTTCCATATCTAACTCTAGATCAACCTTGTACTCACAACATGACTTAGCAGATGAGAGCAGAGGCATAAAATTTATAAGTTGATGAGCTTTACCAACATTTTGATGAACTATTCTGTAGATACAGAGGAAGACAGAGGAGCAGATATGGATGATGAAAGGGTTTATATATTTTCATTAGATGAGAAATAACCCACAACAGTTCAAGATGAACTTAGTGAGCCTCAGTGGAAGGCTACTATGGATATTGAACATACATATCTCATAAAAAATAATACATGGAACTAGTTAATCTTCCTTCAGGAAATAAGCCCATAGGCTGCAAATGGGAATTCAAAGTGAAGTATAAGACAGATGGAACTATTGATAAGCATAAGACCGATATTGTTGCAAAGGACTATGCTTAGAAAGAGGTAATTGATCTATAAATATGACTACCATTCATGTACTTTGTGCTATGGTAGCTCAGTTTAGGTTGAAGTTACATCATATGGATGTCAAAAGTGCTTTCCTGAATGGTGACTTGCAAGAAGAAGTGTACATGAACCAAATCAAAGGATTTGTGGTTGAAGATCAAGAAAAAAAAGTTTGCAAGTTGGTCAAATCTTTGTATGGGTTAAAACAAGCTCCTCGAGATTGGTACATCAAAATGAAAAGTCACATATTTCAGCATGGATTCAAAAGAAGTCCTTTATATGTTAATCTCTATATCAAGGACAATGGTTCTGACATAGTGATTTTGGTACTCTATGTGGATGATATGATCATCACTGGTAGTTCAGAGAACACGGTTGATGTAGTAAAATATGATTTGAAACAATATTTTGAAATAACAAATCTAATACTTCTTCACTATTGTCTAGAAGTGTCTCAGAAAAAGAATCATATTAGAGTGACACAAAAGAAGTATGCCAAGACATTGATTGAAAAATATTGCATGACCGATTGCAAGTCCAAAGAAACTCTAATGGAACCAGGGCTTAAGTTATCACGATATGATAGATCTCCGCAGGTAGATGGTACTCTCTATCGCCAACTGATTGGGAGTCTCATATATCTGACAAACATCTGGCCATATCTTAGTTTTACTATGGGTTATCTTTCAAGGTTCATGCAGGAACCTAAGGTGAGTCATTGGAAAGTAGCAAAACGAGTTCTACATTATATCCATAGTAGTATAGACTATGGTTTAGAGCACAAGAAAAATGACAATTTCTTCTTACAGGGATACACAGACTCAGATTATGATGGATTCATTGATGATCGAAAATCAACATTTGGATACATTTTCTATCTTGGATCTAGACCTATCTCTTGGCACAATAAGAACTAGCATGTGGTTGCTTTATCTTCTATAGAGGCATAATATCGCACATCATGTGGAGCCATCTGTGAAGTGATATGGTTAAGTCGCATTCTTACAAACATGGGTCTTCTAAAGAATCTTCTTCATTTGTTTTACGACAATCAAGGTGTTTTGAATCTTGTCAAGAATCCAATTTTTCATGAGCATACCAAACACATTGACACTCAATGTCATTTCATTCGAGATGAAGTTTCAAAGCACCACATACAGCTCTAGTACATTCCCACTAATAAGCAATTTGCAGATATTTTCACTAAGGTACTTGCACGTGTCAAATTTTAATTGTTTTGCAATGCTCTTTGTATTTCACAATAATGTAATAAGGCGGGTATGTTAGCATAGAAACATAAGCTTTGCTTTATTTATTATATCATTCATAAATGAATTATTGGAGTGGATGCCTAAGTAGTTTAGGTAGTTAGTGGGGTGGTTTAGGTAGTTTCAATCATATGAACTACCTCTATAATGTATTTAGATGTTGCTCCATTTTCAATATTAATTTGATTGCTCCAAATTCTTTTAAAGTGGAAGTAGAAGGCTAATTGATCCAAATTTTGCACCATCAATAGTAGAGAGAGCTAGATAGAATTCCACCATTCTCACCAACAAGAAATCTGCCTAGTGGGACATTCCCAATGGCGCATACTACTACTCATGCAAACAAATAAAAATGTTAAGATATTATTTTCTAAAAATGTGAATAGAGCTCGTGCAAAAAAAGTTTAAGTGGTGGAAGCAACGAATAAATCGGACGACGTGCGAAACCCAAGTCACCTTGGGCAGTGTGGCCTATTGGCAACTCGATCAGTGCAAAGGCATTTGGTAGCACAAGGTCATGCGTTCGATTTTTGGCAAGGTTCGTTTGTTGTACTTTGTGGTGGAAGCACCAAGGGCGTAAGGTTTATTAAGGCATGTGGGCCTGTAGCATATAAAGGAAAGTCGTGTCCCTTTTGCAATACGAACGAGCGGGTAGCTCGATTGGCTACCTTAGCCGTGGATAAGGCACTTGCGGTGAGGGCACATCGAGGGGTCGAAACCCATTAAGGAGGTATGTGATTTTTGATTAAAATTTAATTAATGCTCTAAAGTTTGGAGTGATAAGGGTTAGGAAATATTTTATTTTTGTAAACCTTTGTTGTGTTTAAAAGGTTAAATAATTATTTTTTTGGTGAAAACCATAGATGATTATTTGAGCCTTATGGTATTGATTTTAATTTTTGAGAGCATTATTTTAGAAGTAAGGGTTTTGAATAAAGTGGAAATTGAATAGTGGCTTATTGATTATTATTTTTAGAAGGTTTTTTTTATAGATGGACTTTGATGGATGTGATTATTGAGTTGGAGTAAAAAGGTGTAAATTGAGTTATACTTTATCTTGTGATTATTATTTGAAGTCCACTAACCCTTATTGATATTATAAAGGAAAGTTTTGTTGAGTGTGGCAGATTTTGTGAACAACTTCTTGGCATCAAAAAGGTATGGGTAATATTCTCCATTGACTTTATTTGGGTGGTTGATTTCTGAAAATATCATTGGAGTGAAAAGGATTGATTGTAGTTTCCTTTTGAGAGTTTTTGAGTTAATGCTTCAAGGTTTTCTGGTTTGAGAGTTGTGGTTAAAACCTTGTTTTATAAGCATTGTTGTTGAAGCCATTAGTTGTGTGAAAAACTTAAGTTAGGGTTTGAGAAGAACATGAGTATCATTGTTATGTGAAGAATGTTTTATAAGCATTGTTATTGAAGCCCATTGGTTGTGCAAAGGACTTGAACTTGAGTTAGAGAAGAACATGAGCATCATTGTTATGTGAGATTTGTTGTTGAACATTGTTGGAAACATTTTGAGTTGGTTGATACATGCTTGGACTAGGGTTTGTGAGAAATGGTTGTTCATTAAGGTGATTGGTTGAGTAGAGTTGATTGAGCCTAGTCAAGTGATTGTGTGAAGTGGTTGTTCAAGTTCCATGAAACAAACTATTCTATATTTTGAATTAAGTTGAGATTGAGATTTGAGGATAGAACATATAGAGTCTCTAACAATTCACTTTATGCTTCTATGAGATTTATTTGAGTTGAGATTGGGATTTGAGTATAGAATATATTGAGTCTTTAACAATTCTCTTTATGCTTCTATGAGATTGATTTGATTTGAGATTGGGATTTGAGTATAGAACATATTGAGTCTCTAACAATTCTCTTTATGATTCTATGAGATTGGACAAGTTCTGTGTGAGCTTGTTAAGCTGATTTGAGGCAAGTCTTTGAGAAGGCTTGTGGACTGATTTTGTGTAAGATTTTGTGAAAGCTTACTATGCAGATTTGAGCAAGTCCTAGAGAGGACTTATTGATTATATTTTTACAAGTTCTAAGTTAGCTTGTTGAGCAGGTTCTGAGTGAGCCTATTGAGCAGATTTAAGCAGGTTCAAAGTGAACCTATTAAGAATATTTGAGCAGGTTCTAAGTGAACCTATTGAGCATATTTGAGTAGGTTCTGAGTGAACCTATTGAGCATATTTGAGCAGGTTCTGAGTGAGCCTATTGAGCATATTTGAGCAGGTTCTAAGTGAGCCTATTGAGCAGGTTTTGAGTGAGCCTATTGAGAAGATTTGAGCAAGTTCTGAGTGAACCTATTGAGAAGATTTGAGAAGGTTTTGAGTGAGCCTATTGATAAATATTTGGAGGTGACAGAGTACAGATGACAGTCTCGATGGATAGAGATCCAGTAGCTAGGACAATTGAAGACAGATCTGAGTGAGAAGTCTTCAAGTGGAGAGAGATCCACCAGTCAGTGCAGCAGAGAGACATAGTCTTCTAGAATATCACTAGCTAGAGTAGGAAGAGAAAGAGTTCTCTTGTGGAAGAGATCCATGAACTTGATATTAGGGGATCAACATCTCCTTTGGACAGAGATACATAAACATTGTAATTGGTAAGGATTCCCAAAGAGATTTATTGAGAAATGTTTAGTAAAATATTTTCTCCGTGAAGTAGCCCACATTGGGTGAACCACGTAAATTGTGGAGTCTCTATTGTGTATGGTGTTTTGTTCATTGCTTTGATTATTGCTATTAATACTGCTATATATACACTACATTATATTGAATTTAAGGAAAAAGTAAAAAAGTGGTCTTATACTATTCACCCCCCCCCTCTCAGTATAAGCTTGTGTTCTTCAATTATTATGGCATAAGGTCAAATAACCTTGAACAACTGAATACTCACCCTTAGTAGTGTTGTTCCATCCAAAAAAATCTTTAACATGGGACCAAGAGAGAGATCTCATATGAAGGATGCACTGGATATCTTGTCTTTACCTTTCTAGGATTTGAATAGGTCAGTCCTCAATAGGGATCCAATATCTACCAACCTTTGAATTACTAGTATGGTACCGACAATAATTAGCCACCTTTATCCAGTTAGCTCGGTGAATTTCCTCCATCGAAGGCCTCCAATTAGGAAATTGAGTTATCAAAGGCTTCTGACCATCCCAAGAATCTATCCAAAAATTTACTTGTTGACCATTATGAACGATCCAAAATAATTTTTTCTTTATCAAATTCTTACCAGTCTTAACAACTACTAAAATGGGAGAACCTTTGGAAGGTAATTGATAGCAAACAAGGTCTTAAGGACTTTTTTTCTCATCATATTTAGCACAAAGATTATTGGAACAAAGAGCATTAGGGATATGCAAAATCCTCCACTATAATTTATCAGCTAAATCTTTGTTGTTATTAATAGCAGATCAAAATCCTAACCCCCCTTCATTCTTAGGAAGACATAAAGTGCCCCATTTCACCAAGGCCCATTTTATTTTCTTCTTAGTACCACTCCAGAGAAACCGATGATTGATTTGATCCAGTTCTTGAAGAACAGCATTTTGGATATTCAACATGGTAGAAACATATATAGGAATAGCCTGAAGGGCTGATTTTACCAAGGTGATTCTACCCCCAGAATAAAGCCACCTATTGGTCCACTTTCCAATTTTTTTCTTGACTTTGTCCAACAACCAATTCCAATCTTTTTTTTATCTTCAAATATTTATGGGAATAACTAAATAAGTGATTGGAAGGGAGGTCTTCTTATATCTTAATTTATTCAAGACCATGGATTCCTGTCTGGCAGAGCAGTGAAAAAAATAACTTTAGATTTTTCTTTATTGATCAATTGCCCAGTAGCCTTAGAAAAACAACTAATAATTTGCTTAATAGTAGAAGCTTACTTAACTGTAGCTTTACCTAAAATAGTAGAGTCATCAACAAATTGAATATGAGAAATAGGTCTAGCTCCATGAGCAATGGTAACTCCCTCAAGGTTTTTGTCTTCTTTATTTTTTGTTATAGCCCTACCTAAGCATTCAACAATAATGATGAATAAATAAGGGGATAGGGGGTCACCTTGCCTAATACCTCTAGAAGCTAGAAATAACCGAGAAGGCCTACCATTGATATGAACTAAGTAGGAAACTGAAGAGATACATCCCATAATCCAATCCATCCAATCCCAAGAGAAACCAAATTGCCTCAAAACTTTGATAAAGAAGTGCTAATCCATTCTATCATAAGATTTGGATAAGTCTAACCGAATGAACATGGAAGGAGATTTTTGCATATCCATGGAATGGATGGCTTCCTGAGCAAGAACTATCTCATCAACTATTTGATGCCCTTCCACATAACCCCCTTGTTCACGAGAAATAATATTATGCAAAAGAGGCTTCAACCTTTCTACCATGATCTTAATAATGATTTTGAGAAGAACATTACATAAAGCAATAGGTCTAAAAGCTAAGATATGTTCAACCTCTTGAGATTTTGGAACAAGAGTAATATAAGTTTTATTGATAACCTTCAAAATTTCTTTGGCTTTCCTAGCTTCTTCCACCACCTCTAATAAATCAGCATGAAGCATATCCCAAAACTCTTGGTAGAACTCAATGGGAAAACCATCAGGACCTGGGGTTTTCTCTTTTTGTATTTTAAAAATACTTGTTGAAGCTCATTGATAGTAACAGGAGCAATCAAAATAGAGTTCTCCTCAAAAGTGATAAGAGAATGGATTGCTTGAAGAACATTTTGTTGAGAAGCTGAGTCAAAAAGAGTAGCAGTAAAAAAATTGAAAAAATAATTGACAACAATAGAGTTCATGCCATCCCAAGTGTAAACAACATCTCCAGAATCTGATTTCAAGGAAGAAATAAAGTTGTGAGATATTTGAGCTAGAAGAGATTTGTGGAAGAAATTTGTGTTTCGTTCACTTTCTTTGTGAAATGGGTAGAAATCAACATTTGATCCATTAATACAAAACATAAATGTACTAAACGAAAAGGTTGTATTTCATTAATATTGAAAAATATGTGTTACAATAGGGACATGATGCCCTTTATCCATTTCTTCTTCTAATAATGCTACAACAAGTTCAATGTCGTCTTCTATCGTCCCTCAGTGTAGGTGGGCTTCTTTGTATGCGGGCCACCGCGGGGTTGTGTTTGTAGTTGCTTTCCCTCCTTGATTCTTGGTCAAACCTGCAAAAAGGGATTAGTTTGTTGGGGGACTTGCCTTGGTCAGGCCCCATGTTTATAAAGACAAAACATACGATAAATATGCATTGAAAACTAAAATTGAAGGTAGAAAAGCTGGTAAAATAGAAAAACAGAGCTTACCTCCCAAATTTGAGGTGATTTGGGACCTGTAGAATTAATTCGCCACCCGATGGGCGAACTGATACCGAATTCGCATGGTAGGGGGCGAATTAGACCCTGAGAACTCTTCTGTAAAAATCCTTTAGTGGGAAGGTTCCTTGGTTGTTGTAATGTTGTTGTTCAACTCGGATTCACCTTATCATGCATCGATATCCATTTGGATAGTGTTTATGTGCTTAGATCATTAAATGAGAGAGAGCTAATTAGGGGTTTAGGACCCACTATTTATAGAAAATGGCAATGTTTAGGGGAGATTTAAGTAAACTAACCCTAGGTTGAAGTCTAACCAAAGTTAGGTTAGGGTTTTTTAGGTGGAGGTCTCACATTCCTCATAGGAAATATCCTATCCTCACACATGTGTGAAGAAGGATTAAGTCTAATTAGGATTAGGAGGTCCTAAGTCAAATTAGAGTTTGATTAGGGTTTCTAGGGAAATATCTTAGCTAACCCTAATTACACACATGTGGGAGGATGTAATTAGTGTTAATTAAGAATTAAGAGTTCAACTAATCAATTTTACCCTAAAAAGGTGACTTAAGTGAAGTCAACATTAAATTAGATTTTAAGAATTGACTTGATAATTATTTTTGTCAATTAATGACCTGTGGGGGTCTCAATTGAGTGCAAATAGGCTGTCGGAGGATATCTCAATGCACGGGATGTGATTTTGAAGGCTTATCAGGGTTTTGGACCTGAAAGCTGATGAAGTGGTATATGGAAGTCTACATATTGCTACGATGAACTATGGAAATCTATGCATGACTATACGTGACTATGCATGACTACATATGACTATGCATGACTACGTATGATTATGCATGACTAAAATAGCCTAAAATAGCCTAAGGATGCCTAGAATTGCCTATGGATATGTAGATATAGCAATGTGTGACTTTTGGGTGTCTATATTTTGCTCCTTTTTGTACTATACTATGTGGAACACAGTTTAATACAAAAATGTGAAGGGTTTGTGCAGGAGGAAAAGGGATAGAAGGGGAATGGAATCTAATCAAAGGTATGTAGCCACTCGAAGCGTGACCATACCCATTAACTGGATGTCCAGGGAGAAGAGAGGAAGGAAAGAAGAAGAAGAGGAAAGAAATAAAAACAATGTTGGTGAATGGAAATGAATGATTGAGAATGCAATGTTGTGATTTTGTTGAGTCCGTATGGCACTTTCAATGCCATACTAGTTGCTTGAGAATGGCAACTTTTGACTACTTTGCTTTTGCAACCAGATCAGCGTGGTCCAAAAGTATAAATAGGACAAAATCCTATCTAAATCTTTGTTGTTGATTGATTGATGAGAACATGGCAAGAAGTGTCAAACCATTTGAGCTAAAGGGACATTTGGATTATTCAAACATGACCAGATCAGCGTGGTCATGAAATCATTTTCCAAATGTTGCTCTAGGATTATATCAAACATATCATTCATTATGTACTCGATGTACAAGAATGCTAGATTGACTTCTCCATCAAAACACATAGCTCTCGTGATGTAACCCATGTCTAGTTGGGATTGAGATTATTTCGTATGATAATCTTCAACAAAAATTTTCATAGACAAATGTGCTACTCGCACTTTTGGATTTTCGATGTTGTGGTTGCATGCAAAGCTGACTTTGGATATGAATACCCCCTCAAATGAGGAATCAACAATGAGGCGAATGGAATGCGGTGATTTGATGATGCAGCGATTGATAAGATATCAATGCATGATGAATATGATTGCAATTAAATTAGAAGAAAATTTTGGGAAGTTCTTAGGGTTTTTAAGAAGTTTGCCTGCTTTCCTAGGGTTTTGGGGGGCAGTTTGAGTGATTCTGGAGTGTTTCGGCTTACTTCACCACCCGAGGGGTTATTTTGACCTAAATCACCACCCGGGGGTCAATTGGATCTGAATTCACCCCTCGAGGGGCGAAGGAAGGATTAAAACCTATTTAAGCCCAAATTTCATTAGAAGTGGTTCATTTTGACGGCGAGAAAGGTTGGAAAGCGACTTGTGGGAGCATTTGACGACACGAGGAGTACGTGGTTGACGACTTCAAGGGCAACCATGATGAGGGGACGTAGGGTAGCTGGTAGCAGGGGACCCACCAGTAAGTATCCTTTGTCTTTATTTTTTTGAATTTGTTTTGTTTTTCCCAAGAAATGTGGATGAGGGGGGGAGGTTTTTGTCCCATTTTAAAACAAATTATAATTTTTAATTAAATTTTGAAAACATAGTGATAAACAAGCCAAATGGGTACCCAAAAACGTGATATGTTTTGGATTTGGACTTGTTTTGGTGCCGATTTGACCAGTGAAGGGTAGAGTAGGTGTGAAGTTTGACCGTGTGTTTTTGAAGTAACAGTGTATTGTTTTTTGACATGTTATTAAATTTTATGTGGAAAATATGAAAATGGGTATCCCGTTATGTGACTGTTATATTGTTCTTTGCTTTCGTTTGGTGTAATTTCAGAGTATGTTGTTTTTAGGTGTAAGGTATTAAACTTGGACTGTTATATTTGCCATGTTAGAGGTGATATTTGTGGAAACCGATGAAACTTTCATTGTAGAAGGGCAAAATGGGTATCCAAAAATGTAGTTTTTTTATGTAAATGATTTCATTTGGCTTGCTTTTGATTTACGTACCAAGGTGTGGGTAATGTGAAATTGAAAGTGAGCTGTAGAGAGCCCAATTGATATTGTTTTCCACATTTGTTTGAACTTTCACCGCGGAGTGAGAAAATGGGTATCCAAAAATGTGACTGTTATTTTTGAATTATGTCTTCTGATGTATTTTCAGTTTTGGTGTATTTATGGTAAAGTTGACCTTGATACTCGTGTAGATTGGCATGTTATTTTTTAATTTTGTCGACATATTTACCACTAAGTGGGCAAATGGGTATTCAAAAATGTATTTTGTTTTTGTATGTTAAATGAATTGGTCGTGTTTTGAATTTCATGCCATAGTGGATGTGTGGGTGATTTTATTTTTAGCTGTTGGGAGTCAAATATGTACTTTTTGTCACATTCGTTTGAACTTTTGCCATAAAATGATAAAATGGGTATCCAAATATGTGACTGTTTTGTTGATGTGTTTTACCATGTGATTAGTGCATTATTTATGTCTCGAAGTGTGTGTCAAATTAAATTGTTGTAATTTGTAAATTTTATTGATGGTTTGTGATTGGATTAATGACTAATGTATGTTTTGTTGTGTTTTGTTGTGGATGAACAGGTGAAAATGTTGGAGCCCCGTCATCGGGTGCAAAAAATGAAGGAAGGTTTTGAGGAGTTGATGAAGACACCAGATGAGTTAGAGTGGTTAGAAGATATACGATTTTGAGGTGTGTGGGAATGTAAGAGTATACACACCAACCGAGCATATGTGTCTACCTTGTGTGAGTGGTGGGACACGAACAGGAACACTTTTCATTTTCCCACTAGGAAAATGACCATCACTTTGGAATATGTGTATCGGATATACAGATTACCGATTGAGGGTGTTCTAGTGAGAGCAACCGTTGATGAGAGTAAGGAGGTTGTGTTGGAGCGATTCTTTGGGGTGGATTGGAGAGACATTGATGTCTCGAAGATTGATTATGAGTGGTTGTGGTTGGAGGATAAGATATCTGATCGACAATGTGTGGCCATGATGATGATCTCTACTTATGCCTTACCTGAGACTTTCAGGGTGTTGTTCACCTGGAATATATTATATGTGGTGAGCGACATGGTGGAGCTTAAGGTTGTGTTTTCATGGGCACCTACACTATTGACCCAAGTTTAGCAGGAGTTGCATGATTTTTTTCGTGGTAGGAGGATAGGATTGAATACGATTCCCTTGTTGCAGGTGTAGGCATGGGAACACATAGCTATCAAGAGGTCCTCATTGTTGCCTTACCCTGTGCATGTGGAGGACAAGGATTATTTTCCCTATGCTTTGAGGTGGAGTATAGAGGCAGAGCAGGGTATTAAAATGCCACATGAGGGTGACCCGCTATTGTGGAGGGGTAATTTTGGAGGCTTGACACCCGATGACATTAGATGGAGGCCCTAGTTGGTTGGGGTAAGGTGGGACGAGGATGATGAGGAGCTACGAGCCATCCGATAGGGCATATGGTTGGTGGGGCGCTATACGCAGTAGACTAAATATTTTCAATTTGATAGAGTGAGGCGTTAGTTTGGCTTACGATAGGACGTCCCATGGGCTCTTGTAATTTACTTTAGCGATGAGGGGATAGAGGAGAGCGTCCTGTGGTCTTGCCTTGGGTTGGGGAGAGGGATCCACCTATAGCTATCCCAAATGTAGGGGATGTTGGGATGACTCCAGAGTTTGAGGCCTGGTGGGCACTACAGAGTTGGGAGCCTGGTAGATGTGTGGTTGATTGATGGGTGGAACCTGATGTTGGGACACCTCCACCAAAGAGGAGAGCCGGTAGGGAGGCTCGAGCTAGGGTGGAGGGTGTAGCGAGCGATGAGGAGGAGGTTCCTCTACAACGGTCGCTACGATGCTTGGGTGAGATAGCGAGCACCCAAGGAGTGAGGGTAGAGGAGGTACCTACGGATGTTGATGTGACTATGGTGCAGGTTGTTAAAGCCAAAGAGGAGAGATGTGGAGCTACTGTTGTGGGTGGTATAGATGATACCATTGATATTAGTGTGTTCGTAGATTTGGAGAGGTTCCCTATCGATATTTCGGAGAGGTAGGATGCGGAGGAGGAGGCACGGGAGCTAGGAGGTAGGGTGCGTGAGTTGGAGGCTGAGTTCCATAGACAGAAGGAGGCTGTCGAGGCTAGATATGCTAAGGTGGTAGTTGATATGGAGCAAATAAGGACGATGATGGCTAGGCAGGCGTAGGCCATTGAGATATTGACTAATTAGTTGGTGGTGGAGTCTGCAAAGAAGTTATTATGTGAGACTTATCTGATGGTGCATGGGATTCCTCTTCGATATTATGCTCAAGTGGTGTTATAGTCTGAGTTGTGGTCACGATTGCGGGCACCCTCACATCACAATCAGCATAATGTTGCTTCGATAGGACAGATGGGTGCTAGGATTGCAGTGCAGGATCAGCTTGCCATGGGTCCAGTTCCAAAGTTCGAGGCAGAGTCGAGCAGGGCTACCGAGATGCGGGCAAGCTATGAGGGACGTGGGGAGACTCCTTAGTGGTAGTTAGGATTTCTATGGATTGTAGCCTGCAGGTATTTTGGATGCTAGATGATGGGCATGGTCCTAGTTTGTAGCCTTCAGGAATTTTGGATGGATGATATATATATATATACATACTTTGATTTCGATTGTTATATCTACATGTGTCATTGTTATGGTTTGAAATGTGTTCTCCTTATGTTTGCATAGATAGCATAACATAGTTTGTAGATATGTATGATAAATAGATATACATGTGTGAATGGTTTAGATCTATTATCGTTTTGTGGTATGAATTAACTGTAGAGTAGTATGATGATTGTATTTCGAATGTGATATGATGTAATATTAGATGCGATTTTGTAGCAAATGCATGTAGGGTGAATGTGATAATGTGATTTGATACTAAAATGCATGTAGGATGAATGCATAATATGATTTGATACTGAAATGCATGTAGGATGAATGCATAATATGATGCGCACTAAGTGTATATGACATACATGCATGGATGCATGTATGAACATACTGAAATGCGCCAAGGAAGCACTTTTATCGTGGCATTTACCTGTGTGGCTGTGATCCATCCCTTGATTTTAGGGACATTGGATAATGTAAGACATGTGTAATGGCTTTGACCAACATAGTTGTGACTATCAAATCTTAGATCCTTAGTTATACAAGTATTGTGGCAACTTATAACTAATTGGGCTGGTTCAAAATCTGTCATGGACCTATGTGTGTGCATGTGTAAGGTTCATTTATCCATTTTGAGGGAGGTAGGATTAACTCGTTATAAACATAACCGGACTAGCTAGCTCATCCATCCGCAACAGTGATCTATACACAAGTAGGGTGCTAATGTTGCATATATGTTGCCACCTGTAAGACTATTCCACTGGTAGGTAGGCTCTTCGAGCCTATTGATAGCGATGGAAATCATCCCATGGTGTTATGTTGAACCTAAGGACCAAAGGCGATAAGCATAACATGGGTGATATCAAGAGGTGTTTCCTTTTGTTTTCTGCCCCTCTTCTAGTGTTGACCTATTTATTGTGGTGCTATTTTTCTTTTTCTTTTTTTCTTTTCTTTCTTCTTTTTTTTGTTTGGTGGTGCTCTTTTTGTTTGGGCAATGACTTTTGTTTTCTACCCAATATTTTATTTTTTCTTATGCTTGATCCCTTTGTTTATCCCCAGGTCGTATGTTGACCATGCAAGCGATAGGGTGAGCAAGGGATATCGTTCGCTAGATGGCGATATCTACTCCAGATGTCCTCTTTCCTAGACTCAAAATTGTTTAATGTATAACCTGTTGTGTATGGTCCATGAGAGAAGTTGAACCAGCATAAATATCCATAATAAGAATGTACAAGACTCAATAGCTATGGGTGATACTGGATTGATTGAACTAAAGAGTAGTCAAAGTCGAACACGACACCTATGTATACCTTGATCCTGAAAAGGGGGAGTGGACATCTAGGTGGTGATGCTAACAAGTGCGTTTGTTACTCCTACTGAAGGTGCATTTTGGGGGAGAATGTACAAACATGAATTGAACGTTTAAATTAAAAACATATGGATATGTGCAATGGATGTAAATGTGAATTATGCAAGTGGAGAAATGCAATATTTACAAGAGGAAATTTATGATGTGTGGAAGGAGAAGTTTAGAAAACTTATTTACAGGTGAGTATGTTGTATCATGATGATCAAAATGCGTGATGCCATAGTAACGGTTGCCCCAGCGTGTGGGGTGTGTGTAGTAGGTGTATAAGTTGTAGTATGTTAGATGCATGCGGTAATGTCAACCAGAGGAGGGGACTGAATATGGTATGTATAGCTAGAAGAAATAGTAGAAAAACTGGTCTTTGGTAACCAACGAGAAAAGGAGATTACCAAAGTCAAAGAGTGATAGAAGAAGAGTGAGATATATCAGTGTCGGTATGTAGCCGCCCAAAGCATGTCCATACAACCACACGATAAGATGTGAAGAATTAGAGGAAGAAGTAAGGGAAATGATAGGAGAGAACCTACTAATGGGTAAAATGGTGCGGGTCAAGATGCACATGAGAGAATGGAGTAATAGTGGGGCATGGATAGTTTACCCTGTTGTGGATGTAATGGGAGGGTTGTATCATGGATTCCTAGGATAGTTGGGTTTGTGGGATGCTGTGACATGGAGGGCTGATGAGTCGGGTGGTTCAAGGGGCTGGCTCAAGTGATGTTGGGTGAGTACCATTTAGCATGTTGTGTACCATGGTTTCAAATGATCTGCACTCTGTGATATCATGGCCCAACTGGCGATGGTAGATGTAGTATTCACTCTCATGGTAGTTGTGTGTTTTAGGGTGCGATGGATCTATAGACCGGGTCTCTAGGAGAGTTAGAAGGCCTTGGTGCATTAGGTGATAAAACATCTCAGAGAGAGGGGTAGGTGGAAATGTCATGTGGTGGGTTTAGTACTCTTGTTGGGGTGAGGGAGTACAAGGTGGAGTGAATTTTGTTGTGGGATGCATAGGTCAGGAGTCTGGTGTAGGTCGAACCCTAGGGCGAGGACTGGATCTACGAGGTGGCGGTGATGTATGCGGTGTTATTGGTCGACGAGCAGGAATATGGCATTGACAACGACTCATATGGAGCTCTAGGGCTTCCACACGGGTGAGGATATGCTAGAGTTCCTGATGAGGTGAGAACGGAACTGGTGAAGGTAGTGTACAAGCCTCTAATGTGAAAGGGGCATCACAATGGGTAGGAATGGATGGATGGGGCCATGATGAGGAGACATCAAGGTGAAATAATCTAGGAGACTGTGAAGCTCGGTGAAGTGGCAAACCTCGAAATAGTGAATATGGGGCCTGCAAGATGGGTGACATGGGAGATGGTTCGGGACGACGACGTGAATGGGATGGGGGCATGTGTGCGCAGCCAGCTTGAGTATCTTGGGCAGCACAAGCTTGTAAGGCTTGGTCATAAGAAGATTCTCCATTTGAGAGTGGAGGTAGGCTTGGAGGGAGCATTTTTTGAGATGTGTATCCTTTATTTTGTGGGTGATGAGTGTCACTAGGATGATGTGGACAATTGGTTGGGTAGTATGGGTTCCTTGCCTCTCCGGATAAATGAGAAGGAGACCCGCATGGATGGGTGTTGGAGGTCTCCTCCTCATAGAATGAATACATGGAGACCTGGTCGTCTCCAAAGTGGGGTGAATAGGAAGAACCTCAATGGTGATGTGACCTATGGTGAGGTGACGAGTGATGATCCGAGTGTGGTGAATGTGACGTCTGCCTCGGGTGAATGATATATGGTTGTTGGGCTAAGTCAGTCGGTGTAATGGGTACGGACTACGGTGGTAGAGCGTTCTGCATGGTGATGTGTGGGGATGTTGTAGTAGTTTCCTGCTGAAGACGTAGATCCTGCAAAAGGAAAAACAAATACCCATAGCATAAAAATGATATAAATATGAAAGTACATGTATGGTAAATTAATAACGCAAAACAACATGTCTACATGGTGATGTGCTTAGTGACTTGTAAATAGTAGTGTGTGGCACTCGTGATGATGGATGCTTTTGTGTATCAAGCATTAAATGCATGGAGATGCAAGATGTTGATGGGCTCAAGGTCGTTAAGGCATTCAATATTGGCCAGTCGATATGCTCCTGAACAATATTTGTGTGTAATAATGAATGGACCCAACCAGTTTGGGATGAACTTGTCGCATTGTTGGCGAGGTTGGCTTGTGATTTGCTAGTTTTTCTTTCAGGTTATCGATTTTATACTCGCATTGATGTACCTTAATATTGTAGGCACTGTGAAGGCGATCTTGATAGACTCGTGTGTGCTCGATGGCATGAATGTGACGTTCATCGAGGAGTGTTAATTTATCTAAATGAACTTGGCAAGCAGTGTCATCATCAATGAAATCCTTCATAGATATCCTTAGGGAAGGTATCTCAAGCTCAAGGGGTATGATAGCTTCAACCCCGTATACAAGTGAAAAAGGTGTTGCCCCAGTAGGAGTATGGATGCTCGTATGAACACCCACAAGGCTAGGGGTATTTGATTATGCCAGTCACGGTGAGATTCTACTACAATTTTACAAAGGATGGAACAAATGGTTTTGTTCGTGGCTTCTACCTGGCCATTACCCTGAGGGTAGTATGGGGTAGAAAAACTATGATGTATGTGGAATTTGTCACATAGGGCTCGGATAGTTTTGTTCTTAAAGGACTTCCCATTATCATAAATAATTTGCGAAGGGATTCCAAAACGACATATGATGTGGTTTGTGATGAATACTATAATTTTAGCTCCTGTGGTTTGGACCAGTGGGATGGCTTTGACCCACTTTGTAAAATACTCTATGGCAGTGATGATAAATTTGTGGTTGCTTGAGGAAGCTGGTGTAATCTGTCCAATTAGATACAGGCCCCATTGGGAGAAAGGCCACATGGACTAGATAGGTTGAAGTGCTTGAGATGGAAGATGTGTTAGGTTCACGTGTTGTTGGCATTTGATGTAGCGCTTCACATATTCGCAGTAGTCATGCTCCATTTTGGGCCAGTAATAACCCATATGGAGGATACGTTTGGTGATTTCCATGCCACTAAAATGGCCACCACAAGTATCATCATGAGTTTCTTGTACAAACCATTGCGATTCTTGCAGTTCTAGGCAACGCATGAGCATGCCATCATAGTTGTGACGATAGAGGATGTCCCCCAACAAGGTGTAGCAGATTGCTCTTTGTTTGAAGGTTCTACGTTGAGTGTGGGGTAAATCACATGGTAGAAAACCTAACTTGATGTAATCTTTAATTTGTGAAAACCATGGATCATGGGGTTCAGTGTTTACCACATAGACACCACCATCATCTGTAGGTGTGGTGATATGGCATATCTAGTGAGCATATGGATAGATACGGATGTTGTGTTAGATGTTGGGTTTTGCAGAATAAGGGATCCTAAGGAATCCATAGTATCTGCAAAACGGTTTGATGATCGTGGAGCGGCTTCGAGGTCATACCACTCAAATTGAGATAAGAGTTGTGCAATTTTCTTATATTGTTGAAGTACCGGGTAATTACATAGCTAGCATTCCTGCACTTGATTGACTATCAGAAGTGAATGGCCTGCCACTTCCTCTAGTCAGTCAAAACAAGTACCAATTTTGACATATCATGTAAGTGTATAACGTTTCATGAAGAGGAAACGAAGGACCCAACCAAACATTGGAAAATCTACCTCATGATGTGGAAAGTGAATTGGAAGAATAATGACGCATATTAGAAGAGGTTATTTCCTACAATATTTCATGGAATTTTAATGGATTGGTACATGAGATTTCCAAGGGGAAAGTATCTTACTTGGGATGAGTTGTGCAAAGTATTTGTGGAGGAAATTTGATTGCTCCACAATGACAATGAAGTCATTACTAAAATTTATAGAATGGAATAGGTTGAGAATGAGTCTATATGTTTGTACAATCGAAGGTTGAGTGGGTTGTTTACCCATCTAGAGGAAGATCCATCAAATGCATTGAAGAAAAGGTGGTTCGTCATGGGACTTCTTTGTATGTACAATAAAATCAAGGCGATCCCTCTAACATCATATCAAGAGGCCTTGGAACAAGCCTTAGAAAGTGATGAAAAGACATAATTAAAGTGTTGGGGCCATGTGGATGAGAGTGACCCTGAATATGAAAGTGATTTTGATGTTGAGAGTGACTTTGACAATGAGAGTGATGATTTTGAGAATAAGAAAAATTCATCATCCAAGTGTTGGGGTTGAGAAGTTAGTGAAGGAAGTTACTTTAAAGAGAAACATAATAACTTTGAGGATGAGTGTGACTCAAAAAGCACAAGATCATTTCTACATGTATATATAGTACAAAGGGAGATTGTACAAAGGGGGATGTTATTGGTGATGTTGTCTATGCAAACCACTAGAGAATTAGAAGACGTAGCATTGAATATGATCATGAGGGCAAACCCATTGTACAATTTCAATGATGTCATTTGTAGGGGCACTTTGCACGTGAATGTCAAAGTGTTTCAAGTCGAGATGAACCAATGATGTGTAGATATTTTTAAGCATAGAAGAGTAATAGCCCTAGCCAGAAAGTAGAGGAGTTGAACTTGATGAACTTGATTGCAATTAAGATGAACTTAATTTCAATCAAAGAGGCAAAAATCTAGCAGATAGTTGAATTTGCATAGGAAGAAGTTGTAGAATAGGTTGTTATAGACGATAAAGTGAGTGACACAAATGATAGAGTGAATGATACAAATGATGAAGAGATATTTTTTGGCATCTGTCTACTAGGGTTGTCTGGCCATCTAGGCTTAGGTCATTTGGACTAGATCCTTTATTATTACAAACTATTATATCTAATCCTAAGTAGTCTAAGTTAGGACCTTGGTTATCTAGTGAGGACAAGTTCTCAAGCGACCCTTGGGTTGTTTATCCTAAGGAGAGGTTCATCTGGACCTCCCTAGGTTGTATGATAGTAATTCATATAGCGAGAGGTCATACGAGAGGAGGCCATACAATGAGAGCTTGTACAATGGAACATTGAAAGATAAGACGTCGTACAATGCAAAGTCATACTGCACTAGGACTATCTCAATTGAGGTAGGGTTGTCCAAAAATAGGCCATTAGAATTTGGACTATTTATCACATAAAGTGGGTTGTCTAACTTAGGATGGGTTATCCATACCAAGAAGTTAGCCATATAATACCAAGGTATGTCTATCAAAGGCTAAGGTAGTATCGTCAAAGGCCAAGAAGCAATCATCTAGAGTGAGAGAGAAGTCATTTGGGGCTGAGGAAAAGCTAGTTAAATGGGTCAAGTGAAGGCTATCAAAATTCAGATGAGGAGATAAATTAAGTGGATCTTGTCGGTTATGTTGGTCATGTTGATGATACAACTGATTACAGAAAGTGGAGTGAGCAATCATAAAATTATATATTGTTGGTAACGATTTGAAGTAATGCCAGTTGTAGAAGATATCTAAATTAGAAAAAAGTGAAAAAAGCACAACAATAGCTTTTAGTATGTTGTTGAATGCTTATATCCCTAGTGTTCAGCTCGTGTCGTTGAGGAAGCTAACAAGTTTAGAGGAGGGGATAGATGTAGGAAGGCAAATTGACATGTATGTGTAATCAATGAATAAATTTTATTATTTTATAGTTTGTACACAAAGTGTTTGATGAAATTTTCATATATGTAATTAATAAAGCTATGATGTAATATTGTATGAGACAATATGTAATATAAAGTGAAGTATTAATTATGTATAGATAAGTCATTAGTCATGAAGTAAGTCATGAAATAAAATGTAAATGTAAGTCACATGCATGTCAAATGTAATTTAAGAAAATTATAAGGTGTCAGGTAGTTAGTAAGTTGAAGAATGCAACTACCTCCTTAGCTATATAAATAAGACCCTTACCTCATTAATTCGTATGGTTGGTCAAAGTGTGTTTTTGGCCGAAGAGTGTGGTTGCCATAATACTGGATAAAAATACACATACAAGAGAGTAGATACATTCACACAAACATGGTATTAAGGGAGATATTCTGCACAGGATCTAGTATTGTGTATGTACATATTTCACTGTACATACTATTGTTCATGAAAGATCTCATATCCATTCATCATTTGTTATTGTCATTGTGTGTATTTTCATTGATGATTGTTGCAGTAGTTTACATTTGATCTGTTGATTGTACTCTTTCAATTTTTGTTACACAGGGTTGTATAGGTCATACAATGAAGTTATCATATAGTGAATTGCAGTACAATGAATGTAGTACATAGAATGTCATACAATGAATTATAGTACAATGAACATTGTACAATGAATTATAGTACACCAAAGTTATGCAATGAATTACAATACAACAAAGTTACCATACAATGAACATCATACATTGAGTTGTCTAATATTGTACAGTGCATTGACAAACGTCGTACAACAAATATGTTGTGTCGTATGGTGGATAATTCAAGTCATATAGTTAATGTTAGCTATTTGAAAAAAGGCACATTGTCCTATTTGTAGACTAGATCGTTTGAACTATTGTGCTAGGTTGTCTAATATATGTTGTGTACACAATGTATGCATAGTAATTGAAAGTTATTCACATTGTATGTTTTATTCATTTGAGTAGAAATGGAATTGTGTTGTAGTATATTGTATTCAATTTGTACAAGTGACCTATAAGGTATGGTCAAAACTACATGACCTTTTTGTAAAGTTAATACTACTGAAATAAATCACCTTGAATTGGAGCTTTCCTTTCTTAAACTAGTTGAGTTTGATAACATTGAGGACTATATTGCAAGATTCAAGGCTTTGAGGGTAGATATTGCATCTTCTATAGGAAAAAATAAAAATAATGTAGGATGCTTAAATATTTTCCATGCTAATATTTCCTCCTCTTTTCATATGTTGAACCTAATGGTTCATAGGATTCTTATGTTCTTGGAATCTCAAAAGACTTTTGATCAACTTTTTTCTTGCCTAGTTCACTTTAAGGTGGCAATGTGGAATTGTGGTGAGACTCCACAAATACAAGCTCATGGAAATAAATTCAAATCTAAGGAGGCTAAGACCCAAGGGCTCAAGGGCTAGGCTAAGTTTTCAAAGAAATAGAAGACCACTTGTAGACTGTAAGAGGGAGGGACATCCAAAGAAGAATTTCTTGCTCAAATTGTAAGGGATTGAATTGAGTTCTTGAAGATCAATGGACGTCTTCCAAATGATGAGGGAGATTTTGAAGGATCTACCTCAACTGTAGAGACCCACTAGAACATCCATTATGGGGGGAAGATATTATTGTCACTAATGTCTTCTCTCCTTGGCCTCTCAATTCAGATTATGGGGGGGTGTTGAAATTATAATTTGATTTATGGCCAAGGCCAACATTGTATGATGTATTGGATAGGCCTAAGGCATTTCATTATACAATGTATTAATTAATTGTAATATTTTATTATGTAAGCCCTATAGGTCATGGTTAACCTTGTTATGGTTAAACCCTCTTTACAACTTGTAATTAACCTAAAGTCGCCTTGTTATATCAGCTTAGGTTGAAATTTATTATATAATTAGGGGTTTTGGTTTTGGTTTTGGTTTTGGTATAAATACCTCTCATCCCACTCCTCATTTGCCTATTGGAGTGTTGTGTAATATTATCTATAGATATAGTTATTATTCATGGTGCCTACGAGTGTCCACCAAATCTCTATATTTTTCGTCGTTTTCGTTTTCTATATAATATTTGAGTGGATGGTTTGCTTTGTTTATTTTTAGAAAATATCATTAATTCCAATAACAACTAAAAGCATCTACACTTTTGCAGTAACAAATAGTCAATAGATATTTTAATGGAACTTTCTAAAGTGGCTCTTAATAAATATTACTAATTTTTTTATTTTGTCAATTTTCTTAGGTTAAATAAATATGAATTACTTTGAAAAATAGTGTTGCACTATGACTTATAAAGGGTTTGCCAAGGCATTCACAACTCTCTCAAATCCACCAAGTCTTTTTCTAAAATATTTCCAACCATCAAAAGTAAGAGATGAAAAAAGAAAATAGAATTTACCTTAAAACCACAACCATAACCTTCTAGTTGCATCATATCACTAAAAGGCATGGATAAATAGATTGGCATGCCCATATTACATAAAGAAATTATAAACACCAATTTTTTTATATATCAAGATTTAATACCTTACCTTAATGAAGTAACTATCTAAAAACTTTGCAATTAAAGAAGGATCATCTTTTTCAAATGGATAACATATGTTGTGTTGTCTACCTTTTCTATTATTAACTTTCTATTTCTTATTTTGTAGATGGAAAATGAAAAGGCTATCTCAATTGAGAATACAATCTTTTATAGCATTTTTATAAAAGTGTTTTTCATTTAACCATATTCAGTCTTGCTTGCTTAACCTGAAGCAATGTAACTATATATAAAAACAACCATTTGGAATCATATTATAAGGCTCCAAAGGACCAATTTGTCAATTGATACTAAACTTGTGCTTAATTGAAATATCTTTATGAATACTATTGTTTTTTGAGTATGTCACTTTCAATATTATCAACAAACAAAGTAATCAAATTTGACAAAATTCAAACAGATTTTATTTGGAAAGGATGTGAGACAACTTAGGTTTTACCTTTACAAATAGCGTAAGGTTTACAAAGAAAAAATATTGGATGCAATATAATTGTTCAAGAAGCAAACTTTGCCTATGGGTATGAAAACATGGAACTTCATGTCATGGAGTTTGCTATTAATCAAAAACATATTAGATGGTTAGTCAATGAGGAGGATTTTACAATTTTTTGGTTTGATGCTTGGTTGAAACCTTATCCTCTTATTTCTAATAAAAAATAACACCCAATACCTTAGGTTTGTTTGGCTTGTAAAAGTTCAAAAATAAAAATATTATGTTATTGTATACAACAATTGTAGATCATGGATTTCTATTAGTAATTTGGTTGACAATGAGGACATTAAACAAACATTGAATAAGCTTGAAAAGATGCTTAAAAAGTTGTATTTGTCCATTTTTCTATGAAAATATGAGTTGGTTTGAATCTATCAAGACATGATGGATATTCTATCAAGTTGAGATATAAGGCTTTAGAGTAATGAAAATTTCCTGCTCTATAGTATTTTCTTTGGAAGAATATTTGGTCACCTTAGTCTTAGGCTACGACCTCAACATTTTGTGGTTAGTAGTCAAAAACAAATTTCTTGTAGATGACAATAAGCAAATAAGGAGTTATATGGACCTTTTATTTGAGTTGTGTAAGAAGGAGCTAGATACTTAATATCACCCACTTTTTTGTTCCTTCGCTTCCACCATTTGAGGATATTTTTAAAAAATATAGGAATATATTGAGTTGCTTTATCAAAATAAAAGAGTTGATGAAGTGTTGGATAAATTGTTTAAAAGCTAAAGCATTAAACATTCTATGGACGATTGGTCTTTGCCACTTTTTGTTGGAATTATGACTTGAAAGATAAAAAAAATCCCAAAGCCACATTCAAGTTTGTATTCATATTATTATCCATCAAAATTAAAGAGTTGATGAAGCATTGGATAAATTATTTTAAAGCTAAAACATTAAGTGTTCTATGGAGGATTGGTCTTGCCACTATTTTTAGGAATTGATGGCTTGAAAACAATAATAGAAGTTTTTAAAAATAACTGTCAAAATCACAACCAAGTTTAAATTGTATTATTGTTTTTTTTTATATACATCGAGGAATCGGCAACTACCTTTTCTTTTTGAACAATTGGTCATAGGGTCAAGTCGCATTGCCTCCGATCGTAGCATCAAATCATGGTGCTATCACTATAACCCCTATCTCGCCTTGGTAAACATGACCCAAAGTGAGGGAGACCCCCGGTGGCTCGGGGTTGGTACCGTCGTCATCAAGCTGGCGCACACTCAGCGGACTCAGGTCAGACTACTACCTTTGCCCAAATTGGGCATGCCCCTAAGGTTTGAACCTAGGTCTCCTCTTGGTAAGTGCCCAATGTCTTACCAATCCACCTAGCCCTCGAGGATGATTGTATTATTGTTTTTCTTATAGAATGTTTATAGATGTGGTGTTTATTATGGGAAGTCTTAAGTATATAAAAATATGTGCTAGCCACTTAGCTACACAATTTAAAGATACATATAAGAGTGATTGTCAACAATTGATTGAGCAAAAAGTATCTATACAGATTCATGGTAAAATAAAAATATCCAAATGTGGGTTCATCAAACTCAATTTTGATAGTGTTTCTAAAAAAACCCAACTTTATGGTGTTTTTTAGGATAATCAAAGCAAAGTTCTCATCACCTACTTGGAATTATATGAACTTACCAAATAACTATTTAGAGGTTAGGTAACTGTTGGTCATCAAATCTGCCCAGGAAAGGATTTAGGAAAGTGTACACGCCCTAGACCTGGACCAACATTGAAAGGCCGAAGGGAAGAGATGCCCCTCGTGCCAATCTCCGGAGAAAGGTCGGCTCCTATACTAAACTACTTCGGTGTTTTAAGACAAAGGTGCAGGAAAGAAATAAAATAGTAAGGGTGCAAGAAAGAAATAAATAGGATAAGGGAAGGAATATCAATAGATTAAAGTGGGAAAGAACCAGTAGCACGATTACTACCTACAACTCGAAACAACAGCAATGAATACCAAGAATAAAATGAAATAGACGCAGTATTAACCTTCCTATGTATCCTCTAGACGAGTTCCAAGATTCCCCTTCCCCTTACGTCGAAATTCAGGATTCAAAATTACGACGGCCAGGAAATGAGTGAATATAACAGAAACACTATCCACAGGCAGCATAAAAGAAAACTATTACAGCGTCTTTCTCTCCTATGTATCCTTCGAGAAAATTCCAGGGTTCTGTCCCCGATCACACACCTAAATCCAGAATGCAAAATTATAGTATGCAAATGAAGAAAGAGATAACAGAAATAATCACGGAAGGCAACATACAAGAGAGAAATTAAGCCCGAAGCTTTTTAGTATTAATTGTAGGGATTCGAGTTACAGCATCTTTCTAGCAGAAAGTTGCCCCCCCTTTAACATTGCAATGCTTGGGTTTTTATAGAGGACCCGACCCTCTGAGCCATCAATGCACAAAATGGAGGAGTACATCCTCGAAAACCTAAGAAGTTGGTTCTCGCAGCTCTCGTGACTGAGCTTTCAAATCCTTTTCTATATCTGGCAACTGCGATCGGTTCAACCGGGGAAACATGTATTAATGAGCTGTCTGAACGTCCTTGGTCTCCGGGTGCGGAGCTCGAGTGGCCGCCATATCCATCGAGTTCTCCTTCAGGGACTGAGACTTCCTTTCCAATTGCCAAAAATGAGCAGCGAGTTCATCGGGCACATAAAAATACATTTATGAGGCACTTGATTGCCTCGAAAAAATACCCGGCTTGGAGTGCGTGCCCTCGAAGTGCTTCACTGATTTTTCGTTCGCAACTCCACTTCGCAATGGATGCAAGCCGAAGCAGGTCCTCCTTCTTGGTTTTGCACTTCGCATGAATGAACTTCGCAAGACAGCTTCGGGGATGTAAAACGCCGAAGTAAATATTCCTCCTTAAGATGGCTCTCGATCTTTTGCCGCTTCGATGGAAAGGCATGCCAAAACTGCTTCGCTGAGGTTCTCCGCCCGAAGTGGATGCTTCACTGGTGAGTCTTCAAAATGCTTCGTCGCGATCCTCCCTCAAAACTGCGATTCGAGGTTTTTTTGACCGAAGTGCATTCTTTGCAAAATGTTCTGCTCTTCACGGGCCACTACCACTTTGGGTGAAAGCGCTTCGCACGAAAGCTATCCGAAGCAAATGCTTCGCAATAACTTTCGACGAAGTAAAAATGGTTTACCTGTGGGGAGGCCCGAAGTGGGTGCTTCGACGATTTCTTGGCAAAGTAGTTTTCAATGTTTGCACTCCTTCAAATTCTACTTCATGAGTTTTTCGCCCGAAGCAACTACTTGAAACACTTCGGGTGCGAAGCTCTTTTCACACCTTAGCAAATTCGGATTGCGATCTAGACTTCTTTGCCTTCCTTCTTCGACGAAGCTGCTTCTCAATGTTTGAAATTCTTCGAATGCCGCTTCGCAAGATTCTCGCTCGAAGCATCTGTTTGAAATTCTTTGAATGTCGCTTCGCAAGATTCTCGCCCGAAGCATCTGTTTGAAACGCTTCGGGTGCGAAGCTCTTTTCGTTCTCCACTTCTTTCTTTCGGCGAAGCTATCTTCCTTTTTCTATGAAGCTCTTTTCTTAGCTTGCTCAGTAGCGAAGCTTTTGCATCTCCATTCTATATACAAAGGGGATGGCAATGAAAGCCAAAATTGTTGCAACTTACAAGTGTTTTCAAAAACAATAAAATAAACACTTTACAAAAAGAAACACTTTTTCAAAAAATTTGATTTTTCTATCCCTCTAGGCAATGTGACAAAATTTTCAACATTCTTGGCGGCTCGTGGGGCAACGAGCTCGCCTTGGTGCAAGAACCCTCAGCCTTGATCTGTTTGGGCCAGAGTTACCTCCAGACCCTGCTCCCTTTTCTCCTTCTGCGGGTGTTTCCACGACTGCTTCTTCTTCTTCTTCTCCCTCTTCTTCTTCTTCTCCCTCTTCTTCTTCTTCTGCTTCTGGCGTGGCCTGCGGCTGCGGCTGTGGGGAAAGGCGATCGTGGATGCGTTCCATTGTTCGACGAACATGAGCCCAGGAGCCTTTTGAGAAAGGCTCTCGGTCTTGTAGCGCTTTTACCAGAACATAGAATCGATCTATTTGCCCTATATCGGTATTCTTAGCTCTTGTGCTTAAATCGTTGAGGCAGGCCGCGATCCTGCAATGTCTTAGAATGAAATTTGTGACTTGTCCTTCTGTAATTGGCTCTGCCCACCCATCTATCTCTGAGATGTCGCCTTCAAAATGAAGCCATGTCGGCTTGAGTTCTTCCTTGGTCAAAAGGTTCCCATCGTCATCAATGAAGCTAGGGAAACCTAATGAAGAGAGATCTTGAAAGTAGCCCAGAGATGTGCGCTGCTCGTGCTCAAATACATCCAAGAGGTCCTTTCCCTTCTGTGCTTTACTCACCTTGGAGAAGAAGGTGTGTACCATGACTTGGGCCGTAGACCAATCCCTAGCCGTCCAACTCATCACAACGACCTGCAGATCCTGCTATTTGATACTTTGGACCTCAAAAGCCAATTTGAGTCGGCTTTTAATTTTTTGGATGATCTCATCTACGATTGGCCCTCCTTGAGAAGCGACATTCTGGGCTTCGATGATGTATGTCAAGATTTACAGGGCGTTGTAGGTCCAGGATCTGAAGCCTTTTAGTAGGTGTGAGTGGATTTCTTTTATTCGGCCCCTATCAAACAGCTCCAGGCTCTCTTTTTTGTACAACTGCTGCTGCATTTGCAAGATCTTGCTTTCAAACTCTTTGGCCTTCAGATCAGCTTCGGCCTGTATCTTGCTTTGGTTTCTGTTGAGTTTTGTAGTTGTTCTATTTGTTGTTTTAGGACTTCTGCTTCCTTCTTCATCAGCTCGCACTACTTATCTACGTCCTCTAGCTTGGAGCGGGCTCTTGCTAGCTCCTCTTCCAACTTGATGTTGGCGCTCTCTGCTTCAAATCTATGTTGATTGGTGATGTTTGCATGTGCACGAAAAGTTTCAATTCTAACATGCATGGATGCAGATTCATTATCTACATTCAAGTGTTCCAGGTCCTTGGACTTATCTTGATAATCATAATCCACTGGAGTCATTTCGTCCAGGGGATTTTGGACCTTAGGAATATTTTTTACTTTATGTAATTTCTCGGCTTTCAAATCGAAGACAGCGCACTTTTCAACTTGGGCCAGAGAGCGCCCTCTCTTTTTCCTCGCCTCCTTCAACATTTTATCTGTGTTCTACCGGGCTCGGAGTAGCTTTTCAGCTAGAGGACGTTCCTTCATCATGGACAACTCAGATTCAAATGAGGCTGGATCTCCAGCCAAAGGGGTGAACAAATATAAATAATGAACGGGGGATGCCTCTCCAGTCGGTTCGATGATGGGTGTGGTGGGAGTTTCGACGAGTGAAACAATGTCGTGTGTGACCGGGGAGAGTGGAATGGGGTTCGACGTTGGAGTACTACCTTCACCCGAAGTGATAACCAAGGGAATGGTGGCGTGGGCGAGCGAAGTAGTGTCGACGGACTTGTCCCGCCAGATGACTCGAATGGAGTGGACATGTGAGTGGGGCTAACGGGATTGTGAGACAAACTCGAAGTAGCAAAGGGCAACACGCGAGAGGGTGATTGACTTTGGGGGAGAGAGAGACTGCTGGGGACTCACGGTCGGGACCGTGGTGGACATGCCTTGAGAAACTAGGGCAAAGGGTGGAGAGTACGTACCTGCATGCCCTCCTGGCAGAGTAGTAGTAGTGACTTCCTGTGTGATCGGCTCCTGTTCCTTTTGAACTTTGATACTTTTGACCTCCATGACTTCTCCTTCGGGGACCCCTTCTTGTTGGAGGAGTTCCTCCACATCGATGACATCCACGTCTGGGGTTGCTTCGGCTCTTGGTGACGTCGTCCCTTTGATATTTGCTTCATTTGGGCCGGTCGTAGGTTGTCCGACAAAAGCACCTAGAAGCTTTGTGTGTGGTCACTTCGGGTGGGTTGGAGGCACTTGAGCTTGCTCCTGCCTCTTTCTTTTCTTCTTCTCTAATGGTTGTGTTGACCCCACGGCACTCGTGTCGTGGCTTTCCACAGGTTCTTGAGGCAGTTCTTCTGGTGCAGCTTCTGCCTCCTCCTCTTCTTCTTCCGAAGCATCATTATCTCTCCTTGGGCTTTCGCCCGAACCTGGGGCACTTGGGGGAATGAATTCGGCGAAGGAGGTGGACTTCCAAGTCCCAGCATTGGCTTCGTAAACAACCGCGAAGTCTTTATCCATCTCCAAGAGTCCGTATGATTTCATCTTTTGTCGATGAACTCTCATTTTCCACCATTCCTTTAATTGTTCTATGCCCTACTCCTTCAATTCTTCCCTCAGATCGTCTTTCATCTTCCTTAAAAAAATGGAGTCTGGGCTTGGGAAAGGATGTTGAACAGGATCAAACTCAACTTCCATAGGGTAAAACTCATGCCAGGGAGGCAAGGTCTTCATCCTTTCCAAATGCCACTCCAAATCCCTCCCATTGGGGTTATTTCTTTGCTCCACGATTTTCGGGTGGGGGCAGACATGAAAATTCTTGAATCTGAGGTGGTCCCTCATCACTCCCAAGGGATCGTAGAGCCACCTTTGAGGAATCTAGAGCAGACCAAAGCTGGCAAGCTTCTCTTCCAAGAATACGTATTGCTTCAAGGCAAACACTTCAATTACCCCCATTTTGAATGGGAATTCATAAGTGTGCGCCCATTTCCGACCGTGGTCGTAGACAACATTTGTTGCGTCGCTCTGCCGAGTGACCTCTAATGTGAACTGGTACTCGAAGGGGTAGACAGGTAATAGGAAGGGCTTCTCCGTGAAGCTGAATAGGCGAACCATGAGCCCCTGCATCAGTTGAAATACGTCTCCCTTTTTCTCCTTCACCACTCTGTCTCTTAAACTGAGGGGCACCCAAGGGCAAGCACCCTTTAACAAATGAATGGCAGGTCCCAAGAATTGTAGATTAAAATAATAATACGACTTCGTCCTCGACAGGAGGGGAGTCCACTGGTACACAGGCAAATGAGTTTCATCCTTGTCGCTCGAAGAAATGGCGATGTGGGGAAAACTCTTATGTACATGATAGAAAAACAACCAAAGTAGGAAAGAGCAGGGTCTGAAAGACTGGCCCATTCTAGTGTTCTTCATGTTTGTCAGCCATGTGTGCAAGGTTCGGGCCACCCATTCTACCCAGTCAAATAAGACCGGGTTTGTGTTTGGCCATGAAGCATCAAGGGCGTAAAATTCCCCTCTTGAAACACATTCATCCAAAGACACCTGCCAGGGGTGCACCGAAGCATCAGTCGACAGACCCGCTACCCATGCAATGATGGAGAAGATGTCAGTGCTCTTGAAATCTGTCAGGGGTAGGGGCATTTGGGGAAGCTTGCCTAAATGGAGCCCGTCCTTGAGGTTCTCGCTTAAAAACTTCAAAATATAGCTAGAGGAGGTGAACCTCTCCATTTGTTCGCTCAGGATGACATTGTGAATCGATTAACCCTTAGGCGGCCCTTGCTGCGGCACGAAGGCTGCTTGCACATCTTCTTTTAAAATTGAAAACAATTTATGGCCAACGACGTCTAGCACTTGTCTGGAAGAGGGTTGGTAATTCTGCGCAATGGCACAGATTAGTTTGGGACAATGGTGCATGGGCAGAGTTAGATACCAATATATCTGAGAATAATATGTGACGACTCTCTTATTTTCTGCTGAGAGCCTACTCTTCATGAACTCAATGGTGTATCTGAGTTCGGCCACGCTCTTCGAAAGCTCTGTGTCCCTAATTTTCTCCCACCCATCAATTGGTGGTTCTTCGGGTTGTTCATCTTCAGAATCTTCTCTTTCCTCCGTGACTTGCTTTTCGGGGCGGAGGTTAAGGTCGACCTTATTTGGTCTCTGCTTTTTCTCCTCCTTACCCTTCTTCGTTTTTTCAAGGCCTGCTACTTCTGGATCCTTTCTCTTTTCTTTGGAGCTTTTCTTCCCCATTGTGGATGTTTACGGCAGTAGAGTTTACGACGCAGAAGACTTCGATGCGAAGGATTTCGACGCGAAGGGCGGAAGAACTGCAGACTGTCAACGAAGGCTCTTAGTCTTGCATGAACCAATAGGTGAATAACCTTCTCACTTATGAGGCTTGAGTTTTATAGCCTTAGAAGGCAACTACCTCTATTTATGGCACCTGCCATAATTAAATTTATAGCTCGAACGGGGAAGGTTGTCGTGCTTTTTGATTGGCTTTGCGGCGGCATTGTACAATGTTCAACTACCTCCTTTTTTTTAGCACAAATATATTTTTTTATTATTATCACTACATCAATCTATAAAAGTTTTGTCTATTTTGATTCTACGATGTTTCAAAACACCCTTAAGATAATCCCAAACTTGCCTAAGCCATCATGTTTCTACAATTGATTTATGTTAGTATGCAAGACAATATAACATGATGTGTCTCACCTCAACTTCTTGCTTTCAAAGTAAACAAGCACTCTTCTTTATTAATATTTCCCATCTCTTTCAATTGCAAAATAATAAAACTTAGTCTTAATTGGCTAATAATATACTGTTTTTTCTTCTATTAGGATCTTTCGCAAAAGATGCTTTTGTTCTTTTTAAATGATCATTGGATTGATCTCACATTTGTAAAATTGTATTCCCTTTAAGATCTTGCCATGGAAATCTTTTTGTATACATAAAGTATGGAATTCTTGATCAGTCTTTTGGTAAATCTTTTTTTATTTTTTTGATTGGTTGAAAGAAAGGGTTTTGAAAGGATCCCCAAACCTTTTACAAAAATATCACAAGAGAGATAATCTCCTGAAGACTATCTTTTGGAGACAAACAAGGATCAGCTAAATCAGGGAGACAACCTCCACAGGACCATCTACAAATGAGACCTGAAATTTGAAAATGGTTTCCCACCTCAACAAGGAGAACCAACATGCAACAAAAACAAAACTTGCACCTTGAAAGAGCATAGGAGGCCTCCTGGCCCCCAACATGCAACAAAAACAAAACTTGCACCTTGAAAGAGCATAGGAGGCCTCCTGGCCCCTACTGAAACAACGCAAAAATTTCAAGTTTGAGACAAAATTCCCACTCAAAAAATTGAATCAGATTTTTCCCTTTGGAAAAGCTACGCAAACAAGGAAAGCCCGCACAAGGGCCTTCCGAAGGCCTGGAAGATGGATCAGCAACACGATGAGATCTCCACAGGCCACGAGATATCGCTGCAAAGTTGACGGAATGCACAATCTAAAGTCGGGAAAACCTAGAGGAGATTCAAATCACCACGGCGTCCCAAAACTGGAAGCAACATTCTAACACAGGGACTGTCTTCAAGAACTCATATTTTGCAGCAAGTGAGAACGCACAAGGTCTCTCTCCCAAAGACCAAAAAAACTGCAAATAAGGCTCGTCAAACAATCACCAACAACAGATCAATGCCCCAGCCTCACCAACTGTCCATCCAGGAAGTAATCATTAGAGACATTCTACCACAGCTGAACGAGAAAGCACAGGGTCTCGACCCCAAGGACCAAAAACAACTGTAGAGAAGGGTTCCACCAAAAAACCCCTAAAACGAATAAGTGCCAGATCTTCTGAAAGACAGGGTAGAAGACCTCGAACCCGCCACTGGAAGCCCAACTCAGAAGTAGCCGGGAGAGCCTCTCATCTGCAGACATGACCAAGAAAACACAAAAAAATAAAACCCTAGGCCACTAAACACATCGGGCAAACAGGATGTCGAACCCTCTTCCAGAAGCCCAGTTCAGGAGAAGAGAGGAGGAAGCTCGGTTTTGGTAAATCTTTTTCATCAATTCCTCGTTTTCTTAATTTAGGTACCAATCCTTCTCTTGAGTTGTTTTAACCCTGAAATGTAGTAGTGACCTCACTCAAAAAAGACTAACTCCACACACTCCCCTTGTCCACGTGGCATTCAATATTTATAAAATCAACTTAGACAAACAGATATCAGTTTTATTCTCTACATAGACCAAGATTGAATGATTCAATGCCTTTAAAATCCATAACTTCGTTTCATCTACATTTGAGTCCCACATTGCCTCTAGGCATTTGACCAACTTGATAGATTGCTTTCATCTGAAGTAGCTCAAATTAGTTCTCAAGCTTCCAGCATTGTCAAAGACTGTAGATATCAAACATTATCATTTTCCTAGTTCCTTAACAGGCTTCCAAGATCTCTGAAATGTTAAATTCATCTAGGTTTTGGACTAAACCTTTTTCTATTCATCATAAACTGTATCAGTGCATTAACAATGTTCTTCATGCTTCCTTAAATTTTCAGAAATCAAACTTTTCAGTGTTCTGGTTCAACTACGTTGTAGGTTTGTACAAGTCTCCTTAACCTATTTGATGTCCTCATTTCATTGCATTGAGTGGGAATCAGTGGGATTATATTTATTAGCTCCTCATTTCTTCTTGATAGGCACTTTGCCAAATAAATCTTTGTAAGTCAAATGCTCAAAAATATTTTACCATTAGCGGGGGATTCTTCTCAGCTTATCCTTGACGTCAGCCCACATGTGTCCCAGTATTAGTATATTTTAATTTCAATTAGGCATGGGCATATCTTCTCATTTAGTATAATTTTGATTGCAGTTAAAAGGTTAAATAATCAACCATAGGCATCTCCATGATGCCTCCGCAACAATCACTCACATTTCCAACTATGTGTAGGATTTGTTCTATGGGATCTCAGTTTCATTTAGTTTGAGTTCGTTGTGGGTGTCCATTACCTGAGCCTGTCGGTGATTCTTACTTGAGATTGTTGAGTCTTGATCAAATTATACCAGTGATCAGTTCCGAGGATATTCAATCTTCTCAACCTCTTCCAAAGAGAGAGCTTGTCCAAACTCTGTACTTAATGCTCTGCTTGTCTCAATTACAATGCAACTAGCTCAATATTTGATTCTATATTCTGCATGCTTGCTCAAAAGTCAACACTGTCTGTTAGGACAGAGCTGATGCATATCTTCAAGAAGAGAACCTCTGCAATAGCTACTTTCTGAATGCTGATTATGTTGGCTCACCATGTCCAGTTCACAAAACCACTATATCTGAGACATGGATTTGACACTTCATAAAGCCCTTGCATTGCCCAAAATTAATCCCATCCTTATACCTTGCATTATTTTCACTATCCAAGCTTGCTTCTCATGTCTTCCTGAGTTTCTTTTTCTCCATTTATTTAGCTATTTACATGCATAATTTTCCAACTAGAATAATTCCTTATTCACATTTGGAGATTACCGAAGCAATATATTATGGGCTGAGACCAATCAAAAGATTCATTTTCCATAGAAGAACCAGAGTTCCTCAATAAATCTGTTGGAATATATTACATTATTTGGTACATGCTAATGTACCACCTTGGGTACATCATTAGATTAGGATGTGTGTCCTAGATTAGAGAGTGAGTAAATATTTTATGTAATGTAATAATGTGTAAGAAATGCACAAGTGTCATGTAGTTAAGTTGGCAAGTGTGATGAGTGTAAATGTGCACAAGTGTCCATTATGTAAGAGTGCACATGTGTCCTTAGAATAGGAAAGTGAAAAGTCTCAAAGGAGAGTGAAGGTCAAGAGTACTCCATATGAAGAGTCATATTCCATTATATATTTGTGACTAAGTATTGTAATGAGCATTGAAATGCATTGCACATAGCATGCATTAGTAGACCTTTATTCTATGTCATTTTACTATTTTTGTGAGCATTTATTAGTGTTCATTTTATAAGTTTTTCTGTATTAATTAGTGAGTTTTATGTGATTAAAATATTGTCATTATTGTATATTTTATATTGCAACTTTATTTGAGATCCTGTGATTATTTGCATTAAGTATTAAGCATCAAAAGCTAACAGAATCTACATATAAGGATCTAAAAATGAATTGTAACAGACCAAGGTACCATACCAAGTCAACTTGAATTGTTGTCCTCGTCTTTAGTGTTGATCATGGTGCAGCCTCCAATAAGAAGCTAAATTCTCAGCTTACATAACAATTCTTGTGATAAGCCTAGGAAAAATGTAAAATAGCCAAGAAGCTTCAAGGAGAAGCAGATTCTCTCCCAATAACTAATTTGACTACAGGTTAAATAGAAAAAAATAACATAAACTGGGAAAAAAAAGACACGTTGTATTGTGAATCTTCTATAAATCATTTTTTAAAACTAAGACTCTAAAGTATATGATGAGAGATTGTAGAGTTCCATTGAAGTTCAATCAAATAAGAGTTCAAAGAATCCCTTGATAAAACAGATGACTCTGAGAGTAGTGGTTTTAAGATTAATTAATGCAACTATAAGTTGGATCAGACCCCTCCTTCTATTGGACCTCTTACTCTTCACAATAATTAGTGACCACAACTGTTTTATTTATCCAGCATAGAATCAACAAGATTTCAATATGCACTCTACCTGAATAGATACAATGATCATGTCATGGCTCTGAATGATGTTTTTGAAGCGTAGTGTTTAATTCCTCCCCCATCCCCTCAAATTCACAGTAATCTAGAAACTACTTCAAAAATGCCAGAGAGAGGTTTCTCGATCCTGCAAACTGAACCAAAACAGAAAAGTCTATTAAGTATGTTCACCATCAAGAATGTTTTTAATCCTCTTGGAAATGTCTTGTAACCTGCCAAAAACATTTCTTTTAGTGGATACACATTTCCAAACATAGACCTCATGAAATTAATGCTTTTTTATATTCTGCTTACTATTATCCTAGCACAGGAACCCAACTTGCCAAAAGTGAAAACTAAACTCTCAAAAAGAAAAAAGCTTCATTTAGAGTTCAGACACACAAGAAGGCAGCACTAAAAAACCATATATCATGTAGCATATTGCCATTTTTGGACTCGCATTTAAGAATCAATGATCATGCAGCAAATTGCCATGGCTCATGAATCATAACACACTTTGAAATTTTGACAACATCTAATTCGATACCTTAGGTCAATGAGGTACTATTGGTCATCAAATCCGCACAGGAAAGGACTTTCGATGGGTTTGCGCGCCCTGGACCTGCGACCAACATTGAAAGGCCGAGGGGAAGAGATGCCCCTCGTGCCAATCTCCGGAGAAAGGCCGGCTCCTATACTAATCTACTTTTGGGGTTTGAGACAAGAGTGCAGGAAAGAAATAAACAGAGTAAGGGTTAGGAAAAGAAATAAAAAGGGGTAAGGGTTAGAGAAAGAAATAAAAAGAGTAAGGGTTAGAAGATGATGATTTAAGGTGGGAGAGAACAGGAAGCACGATCACTCGCTAACAACTCGAATAGCAGCAAGAAACACCAAGAATAACATGAAAGAAACGAAATGTCGAACTTCCTATGTATCCTCTGGACGGGTTCGCAGGGTTCTCCTTTCTCTCTCGCTGGAATTCAGGGTTCAGAGTAACAGCGATTGAGACAAGGGAATAACAGAAACCTCGATCCACCAGGCAGCATAAAAGAAAGCTTACAAGGCATTTTTCCTCTCCTATGTATCCTTCAGGGCAAATTTTAGGGGTTCAGTCCCCGATCGCACACCGGATTCGAGGATTCAGAGTCTCAATATGCGAACGAGAAAAGACAAAAGAATTAAGCACAGAAGGCAGCATAAAAGAGAGAAATGGAGCACAAAAGGTCTTTAGTATTAGACGCAGGACATCAAGTTACAGCAGCTTTCTAGCAGAAAGTTCCCCCCTTTTACATTGCAAAGCCTGGGTTTTTATAGAGGACCCGGCCCTCTGAATCATTATTACAAAAATGGCGGAGTACACCCTCGAGCCCTGAGAAATCGGCTCCTCGTTGCTGCTGCGGATGATCTCTCAAATCGGCTACCAAAACTGGTAATGGTGACCGAGTCAGCCGGGGAAAGTCGCATTAAATGAGCCACCTGGGTGTCCTTGGATTGTAGGTGCGGTGCTCGAGTGGCGGCCATGCTTGTCGGGCTCTTCTTCACGGACTGATACTTCGCATCCAATTGCCAAAAATGAGCAACGGGCTTACCGGGCAAGAAAATATGCATTTATGAGGCTCTCTGATCGCCTCGAGAAAATGCCCAACTTGGGAAGCGTTCCTGGGAAGCGCCTCGCCGATTTTTGCTTCGCAAAACTACTTCGGGGGCGTGGAGTGCCGAAGCCGATCTCCCTCTATCCTTCACTGCTTCGCTGGCAAAACTGCTTCGCTGATGGGTCGGGAAAACGCTTCGGGCCGATCTTCTTTTGAAACGGCGGTTCGGGGGAGTTTTGGCCGAAACACTTTCTCGACCTCTACCGCTTCGGTGAAAACTGGCCGAAGTGGATTTTAGAAATACTTCGGACCCAAAGTAATTTCTTTGCCTTAGCTGATTCGGGCTATCTTTTCTTCTTCGACGAAGTTGCTTGGATGCCGCTTCGCAAAACTCTTCACCCGAAGTAGCCACTGGAATGCTTCGGGTGCGAAGCGTTTCCTTCATACTTTTTTGGCAAAGTTCTCACCCGAAGTGATGATTTGAAGCGCTTCGGGCCCGAAGCTCTTTTCTTTTTCATTTTGTCCACCAGGGGGCGATAGGGAAAACCAAAATTGCTATAACTTATAAACAAAAGAAAACTTTCAACAAAACAAATATCATACAAAGTTTTAATTTTTCTGCCCCTTGGTGGAATGTGACAATATTGTCAACATTCTTGGCGGCTCACGGGGCAACGAGCTCGTCTCGATGGTAGAACCCTCAGCTTTTATCCATTGGGCCAGAGTTACCTCCAGACCCTTCTCTTTGTTCCTTTTTGGGGGCGCTTCCACAGCTTGTCCTTCCTCTTCCTCTTCTCTCTCCTCTCCTTCTGCTATTGCTTCTTCTCCTCCTGTCGCCATTGCTTCTGCTACGTCTTCAGCCATTGGCAATGGGGCCAGGCGGACGCGGATGTCTCTTAAGGTTCGACGAACCTGAGACCAGACGCTTTTCGTGAACAGCTCCTGATCTTCCAGGGATTTGACCAAAGCGCGAAACCTATCGATCTGCCCGATTTTTGCATGCTGGGACCTCGGTATACAGATCATTTAGGGAGGCGACGATTCTATAGTATTTCAATATGTAATCAGCAACCTCTTCTCGTTATTGGTTCGGCCCACTCGTCTATCTCCGAGACGTTGCCTTCAAACTGCTGCCACTTCGGCATGATTTCTTCCTTGGCTAAGGGCTTCCCATCATTATCCGTGAAGCTCGGGAAGCCTAAGGAGAAGAGGTCCTCGAAGTAGCCCATTGACGCGCGCCTCTCGCTCTCGAATGCATCCAGTAGGATTTTTGCCTTTTGCGCTTTCTTGGCTATGGAGAAAAAGGCACGAACTATGGCCTGGGCTGTTGACCAATCCCTTGTTGTCCGACTCATCGCTGCGAGCTTCAAATCTTGATACCTTGCATCTTGGACCTTGAGGGCCAGCTTGAGTCAGGCTCTGACATTCTGAATGACCACTTCGACGATTGGCCCTCCTTCGACGGTGGCAACCCGGGCTTCTATGGTGTAAGCTAAAACTGAAAGGGCACTGACAGCCCGAGACCTAAAATTCTTGAGCAGATGTGAGCGAATCTCCTTGATTTTGCTCCTGTCAAGTAGCCCTAGGCCTTCCTTCTCGTGCAACTGGATCTAAGCTTGCAAGATCTTACTTTCAAGCTCCTTGGCCCTCAAATCATTTTTGGCCTGCCTTTGTGCTTGATTCTCAACTGTGCACTCCAGCTGTGCTATCCGTAGCTTTAGGGCGTGTGCTTCTTTCCGCATCAGCTTGCACTGCTCCTCGGCCTCTGCCAATTTGGAGCGAGCCCTTGCTAGCTCCTCCTCCAGCTTGATGTTAGCACTCTTGGCTTCGAACCTGCGCTTGTTGGCAATGTTGGCATGCGCCTTGAAGGTCTCGATTCCAGTGTGCATAGAGGCGGACTCCTTGTCCACGTTCAGATGTTCCAAGTCCTTTTCTTTATCCTGATATTCATAGTCCGCTGGAGTCATTTCATCCAGGGGCTTTTGGACTTTGGGTATCTTCTTTACTTTATGCAACTTTCCCGCCTCCAAATCGAAGATGGCGCACCTCTCAACTTGAGCGAGCGAGCGCCCTTTCTTCTTTCTTGCCTCTTTTAACATTCTCTCTATGTTCTGTCGGGCTTGGAGGAGTTTTTTGGCCAAGGGGGATTCTCGTATTGAGGACAGCTCAGAGTCGAATGCGGCTAGATCTCCAACCGAGGGATTGAACAAATATAAAGAGTTGAAGGGGATAGCCTCACCCGAAGGTTCGGCAACAGGGGTGACGAGGGCTTCGACGAGTGGGAGCACATTGTGTACAATGGAGGAATGAGCCTCGAGGTTCGGCATTGGACTATTAGCTTCGCCCTGGTTGATGACTAGAGGATTGGCGGTGTGGCTAGGCGAAGTAACTTCGATAGGTTTGTCCCGGCCGGAAGACTCGGGGGAGTAGTTAGGGACACGACGTAAGAAGGCGACTGACCTTGTGGAGGTAGGGTGGACAGGTGAGAGCTTTCGGCCAGGGCCGGGATAGACTTACGAGCAACCAGAGCATAAGGTGAAGAAAACGTACCTGCGTGCCCTCCTGGCAGAGCGGCCATGGTGATCTCCTGGGTGATTGGCCCTTGTTCCTCCTGGGCCTCGGTACTTTTGGCTTCCATGACTTCCACGAGTTCCTCCACGTTAATGACATCTATGTTTGGGATCATTTCGGCACTTGGTGGAGTTCCTCCGTCGTTTGCTTTGGCCGAGCCCGATACTGATCTTTCGACAGGGGCGCTCGGAGTGCCTGTACGCGGTCGCTTTGGGAAGTTTGAGGGTGCCTGTGTAGGTTCCCGCTCCTTTCTTTTCCTCCTCTCGAGGGGTTGCTCCGATTCCTCTATTGTTGTCTCGAGAACTTCGGATGGCCTCTGTAGTAAAGCTTTTGGCGTGGCCCTGGCTGCTTTTTCCTTAGGGACATTATCAGTCCTCCCAGGGCTTTCGTCCGAACTTGGGGTGGCCGGTGGAACGAAGTCGACGAAGGACAAGGGTTCCCAAGACCCAATATTGGTCTGATATACAATTGTGAATTCCCTGTCCATTGTTAGAAGCCCGTAAGAATTCATATTTCAATGATGGACTCTCATAATCCACCATTCTCTTAACTGCTCCTCGTCCCAGTCTTTCAACTCCTCTTTTAAATCGTCCTTTGCTTTTCTCCGAAAGTGGAGTCGGGAGTTGGGAATGGGTACTGGTCTGGGTCGAATTCGACCTCCATAGGATAGAAGTCATGCCAAGGAGGCAACGTCCTCATCTCCTCTAAGTGCCACTCCAGGTCCGTACCATTGGGGTTATTCCTCTGCTCCAGAATTTTGGGGCGAGGACAGACATGGAAGTTTTTGCTTTTCAAGTGATCTCTCATCACCCCCAACGGGTCGTAGAGCCACCTCTGTGGTATTTGAAGCAGACCAAAATCGGCGAGCTTCTCCTCCAGGTATATGTTCTGCTTTAGGGCAAAGACTTCGATCACTCCCATATTGAAGGGGAAGTCGCAGGTGTGTGCCCACTTTCGCCCGTGGCCGTAGGCTTCATCGGTCGCGTCGCTTTGCCGAGCAACTTCCAGGGCAAATTGGTACTCTGAAGGGAAAAAAGGCAGCAGGAAGGGTTTCCCCGTGAAGCCGAAAAGGCGGATCACAAGCCCTTGTGTCAATTGAAACACATCCCCCCTTTTCTCCAGTACCACTTTATCTCTAAGGCAGAGAGGCACCCGGGGCTAGACTTTGTCAGAACGTGCATCGCAGGTCCCAAAACTGTTGATTGAAAGGGTAATAGGACTCCGACCTCAGCAGGAGACGGGTCCACCAATATACAGGCAAAGGGATCCCATCCTCGCCGACTGGTGAAACATCACAATGGTGAAGGGCTTTATGTACATGAAAGAAGAAGAGCCAAACCAAGAAGGAACAAGGCTGGAAGTGCGGCTCCTCGCCAGCATTCTTCATGGATGTCAACCGCATATGCAGATTTCGGGCCACCCATTCTGCCCAATCGAAGAAAACTGGGTTGGTGTTCGGCCGCGAAGCGTCGGGGGCATAGAACTCTCCTCTGGAAATGCATTCGGCTAGTGACACCTGCCATGGGTATACCAAAGTATCGCTGGCAAGCCCCACCCATGCAAGGATAGAGAATATATCGATGTGTTTGAAAGCCTCCAAGGGCAGGGGCATCCGGGGTCGCTTGTCGAAAGGAAGTCCGCTCTTGAGGTTTTCATGCAAAAAGCTCAGGATGAAGGGATTAGAGGTGAACTTCTCCGTTTGTTCGCTCAGGCCGACATTGCGAACGGTATAGCCTTTTGGTGGCCTTTGCTGTGGTGCGAACGCTGCTTGCACATCCTCCTTAAAATGGAAAACAACTTTTGACCCGAGGCATCCAACACCTGCCTGGTTTGTGGTTGGTAGTTCTGAGCGATGGCGTACATGAGCTCGGGGCAGTGATGTGTAGGAGGGACTAGATACCAGTATATGTGGGAATAATACGCCGCGGCCCTCTTGTTCTCCGTCGAGAGCCTACTTCGCATGAAGTCGACGGTATACCGAAGCTCGGCCACGGTTCTTGAGAGCTCTGGGTCTCTGATTTTCACCCACTTATCGACAGGTGGTTCTATGCTGGGCTCGTCATCGGACTCCTTCCTTTCTTCCTTCCATCACTTGTTTTCCGGGGGGGGGGGGGGGTTCCCCCCCGGTCTTTTTTTTTCTTCCATGGCTCTCGCCTTCTCTGGAACCGTCGTCTCTGGTTCTTTTCCCTTCTGAGTGGGGTTCTTCTTTCCCATCGTGAACGATCGCAGCAGAATGACTTGTGATGTAGAAGAGTTCAGCACCTCAAAACAAGGGACAGGATAATCATGACGAACAGCGAAACCTTAGATGCAGAAGCTCTCCGAGGTGACAGAATGCAAACTCGACTCTCACACTTGCAAATGGTTTGTTCCTAACGGGCATCTGCATTTTATAGCTTCGGAGGGCAACTTCCTGCATTTATGGCAACTACCGTAATTACTTCGTGGGCCTGTCCCGAAAGTATCGTTGTGGCATCTGATTGGCCATATGGCGGCGTCGTACGCGAGGCCATGCAATTCGGCGATTGGATTTTGTATTGGGAACGCGAATCGCTGCCACCTGGTACTTTAGCATGGCTTTTTGGTTAACGAACTGCCTTGGGATGAGTGTCATTTCTTTCGTATTGAGTTCATCTGCTTCGGCCCCCTTTCGAGGCTGTTGTCGACATGTTCCCCGAGGCACATCCTAAATGTGTCCGCCTCGTATGCGGGGTTCGGCGATATGGAGTTGGCGTAGAAAATACTTCACCATGAAGTTCTTCTTTGGGCTGATTTCCTTCATTTCGGGCCCGAAGTTCCCCTTTGCCACGTTGTTGCTTTGGTTCACGAATACCGTCGATCGAAACCCATTTCATCGAGGAGGGCCTCGCCAAGAATTACTTCGGACAATGCCTTCGACACATTTCTTTAGCGAAGCATTTTCCACGTCCTTGATTTGCATGTGGTTTGGTTCTACGAGGATGAACTGCTTCACGGTGAACTTCCCTTCGTCTGCTACTTCGGACCGAAACCCCCCGAAGGCGATTCCGATCATGCTTTGTAAGAATCTAGCTTTTGTTGAAGTGGCACTTGCTCTCCGTGATATTTTGAACAGAGTACAGACAAAGAACCAAAACCCTATATACAAAGATATATGCAAATTTTTTTTTTGAGTGTACATACCTCAGCGATCGAAGGTCTTCAGGTGGAGACCATTGACGGAGATTGGTAAAACTTGGCCATTCGCATCTTTGAGGATGAAGGAATTGGCCGAATTCACTTTTACTATTTCAAACGGTCCGTCCTGAACGCATCCATTTTGTCATGATTCCCGTGCTTGGCCTTCCATGAATGCCACCTCCATACTAGGTCTCCCGCTTTGAATGTGCGATCGGATGATTTCCTTTTGAACCATTCTCGGGTGACCTCAAGATGCCGTGCGAAGTTCTGGTAGGCCTTTTCACGTTCCTCTTCTAGTTGTAGTAGATGAACCAAGTGTTCCTCCATCGGGTTAGCTCCATCTTCTTCTAACAGCTGTAATGCAGGTATCTCAATGTGAGTGGGCAGGATGGCCTCTTTGCCGTAGACCATAGCATAAGGCGAAGTCTTGATTGACCTTTGACAGAAACCCGATCGGCCCACAAGGCCCGATCCAGAAGGAGGTGCCAAGTTCTTTTGTTTTGATCGATCAGCTTTCTCAATATCCTCAACAAGGTTTTGTTGGTGGATTCTCGCCAATCCATTGCCCCGGGGGTAATAGTTGGAAGACACCTTGTGATATATCCCATACTTGTATAGGAACTCGTTGATCTTTGCGCCCGTGAAACCAGGACCGTTATCTATAATAATTGCTTCGGGGATGCCGAAGCGGGTAATCAATCCTTCCAGGAAGGTGACGACAGTATCTTGATCGACGTGTTTTGTGGGGACTGCCTCGGCCCACCTGGTGAAGTAATCAGTCGCAATCAGAATGAATTTGTGCCCAACGGAGGAGTTTGGCGATATGGCCCCTACGAAATCCAGTCCCCATTGCTGAAAGGGTGTTTCCACCTGTATCGGTCGGAGGGGCATCGGAGCATTTCTGCTTCGGCCGATGAATCTCTGGCATTGCTCGCACCTACGGCAAACGGAGAAGGCATCGACAAAGAGTGTGGGCCAATAGTAACCCGCCTTGATTATCTTCAGCGCCGTCGCTCTTCCAAAAAAGTGTCCTCCAGATAGTCCTGAATGAAATTCGCCCAAGATTCTCCTCTTATCATCATCTTTTATGCATCTGAGGAGGACGCCGTCGATGTTCCTAAAAAATAGGCCTTCTGGGCGCATAGTGTATTAGGCAAACCGCATCCTAAAATGTCTTCGCTACGAAGCATTCAGATGTGAGGGGCATCTGCCGATGTTGAAATATTCCACTATTTCACCGACCCAATCTTTCTCGGCCTCTTCCTGATTAGCGAGGCATTCTCCTGTTGGCGAGTCATCCGACTGACAGTCCATTATTTCGGCCGTTGCGCTCTTCGCCAGCTCTTGACATAATGCGCGACCGCGAACTAGTTTGGTGGGCTTGATCTCAATATCAAACTCTTGGATTTTGCTTACCCAACCAGCTCTCTTGCTTCCCAGTTCCCCTGAATAATGAAACTACGCACATCGGGGTGAATGACGAAGACCGTGGTTCGACTCTGAGAAATGAACCGTTTGAATTTCCCGAGAGACTTCATTACCGCATGCACTTGACGCTCGATGAAATTGTACTTTTCTTCATGGGGATTGATTTTCTGACAGAGGAACGCGATGGGACGTTCCTCTCCATCTTCCCCTTTTTGCGTCAAGACTGCGATGTAGCTTTCAAGTTCTCCTATTGCATACAGGATAAAATCTTGACTGTAGTCAGGGTTGATCAAGATCGGTGCCCGAACAATTCGGGCCTTGATTTCTTTGAATGCTTTTCTCCTCTCTTCTCGTCCAGACGAATTCTGCGCCCTTCTTTAAAAGCTCGGACATCGGCTTAACGACCTCGGGCGAAGTCCGGGGACAAACTTCCTTACGAAGTTAATCCGACCGAAGAAATATTGAAGGCCCTTTTTATCCGCCGGGATTGGGAGCTTCATCGTAGCTTCGGCTCGTCAGATCCACGACGAGACCCTTTTCCAAAATTGTGTGTCCCAACAGCCTTTCCTTCGCTGACTGCGAAGATAGACTTTTTGGATTGATTGAGATGCCAAATTCTCGGCATTTTTCGAAAATTTGTTGAAGATGTTCTGGGTGGTTCTCTCTCCTTCGGGAGAAGACGGTCATGTCATCCAAATAGATAACGATAACCTTGTTCAGAAGCTCGCCAAAAGCTAGGTCCATCGCCCTCTGGAAAGTAGCTCCCACGTTCGAGAGGCCAAAAGGCATTCGCTGGTAGGCGAATGTGCCCCACTTGGTTGTGAACGCGGTCTTATGCCGGTCTTCGTCCCTGACCCAGATTTGATTATATCCGAAGAAACCATCAAGCAGGGAGAATCGTTGAGCTCCAGCCATCGAATGCAAGATCTGATCGATCTGCGGGAGAGGATAGTGGTCCTTGAGGGAAGCATGATTCAAGTTGCGGAAGTCCACGCATAACCGGATGTCTCCATTCTTTTTTCTGATAGGGACCAAGTTCGCTACCCAGGAAGAATGCTTGATGGGATAAATGATCTTTGCTTCGAGCATTTTTAGCAGTTCGGCCTTCATCAAGACCTCGATCTTTGGATTAACCGGCCTTTGCTTCTGTCGGAAAGGTTTGGCCCCTTCTTGTAATTCGATTGTATGTTGGATCAACTGCCGATCATATCCCTTGAGGTCATGATAAGACCAAGCCACGATATCCGGGTACCTCTTACACAAACATCGGATTCGCTCTATTTCTTCCGAAGTACAATCGGTCCCGACCTTTATTACTTTCCTAGGTTCCAGTTCTAAATCTTGATATTGCTGCGCGCTGATCTGGATCCTGTGGGAGAGCGATCGATCATTTTGATCGAAAAGGCTCTCAAGCATGATCAATCCCTTGGGAACGTGGTTGTTCTTCAACTGGACCAATCCTTCGTATTCTTCCTCATCAAGGCTTCGGTCTTCGACTGTAGCGGCTTCTTGGATCATGAAATTGACAATCTGCTCGTCGTTGTCAAAAACTTGCCAATGTAAATCTTTGTCCGGGACAAAGGGTCTATAGATCATCCTTACAGCCTTCGGCTTATGCACCATATCGTCCACTGGAGAATATCGGGCTGCGATGGATGCTAAGACATCTGCATGTCGATTCTTTTCTCGTGGAATAGACTGTAGATTGAGGGATTCAAACTGGTCGAACAGGTCCCATACCCTATTGCGGTATGATTTAAGATAGTGCTTCTTTGAAGAGCATCTCGTTGGTGACCTCGGTTGCAAACTAGTTCGGAATCTCCGAAGATTTGAAGATGCCTTATGCCTAACTTGTCAGCTTTCTTGAGTCCTAAGCACAAGGCTTCATACTCTGCTGCATTGTTGGTGCAGCTCCATGTCAATCGGTAGCAATATTCCTTTTGCTCACCGGACGGCGAAATCAGAAGGATTCCTACCCCGACGCCATTTTTGCATCGGGCACCGTCGAAGAACAATTTCCATAGTCCTTCTTGAGCAGAAACCTTCCCCTCCATTTTGGCTGGTTTCTCGGACTTGGCGATGGTGTAGCACCCCACCTCAGTCTCTATCATGGCATTGAAATCTGCCAATGAAAATTCATCTTCACAACACAACTGTGCGAGGGATTCCCGGACCCAGCATCCACTTGCTCTAGTTCCTCCGCGATCGTATGCACAGGGTCACTGCTCTCTTCCTCGGACATCTTCTGAACCAGGAACGTAGAAGGCTTTTCATTATAGATCTTCACCTTCTTCCCTTTGAAGGGGATCTCCAGATGAGTGTAGTCCATGGACAGATATCCGCCTAGCTTTGCCGTGAATTCCCTCGACAGGAACATGCTGAAGTAGGGCTCAAGGTCCACGACTACCACCTCTTGTATGACTGTGATTTGAGGTGTCTTATGTAGTCGAATAGGAATGTCTTTGATGACACCTACAGTCTTCACTGGGGTACCGTCCAACTGGAGGACTCCGTGACTGCTTCGTGTGTATTCCATGCCTATTTCCTCGCATACCGCCTTCGGCATGACTGTCGTCGTGGCTCCAGAATCTATCATACAGTTATGCACGATATACCCTTCCATTTGTAAGGATAAGTAGAATGGTGGTGGTCTATTTTTTCCCGTGATGGACGTGGACAGGGTTTGCACTAGGGCGAGCGGCTCTGCCTTCTTTGTATTAATCCTCTTCAATGATTCTTGTAGCAGGTCCACTTGTCCAGGAAGTTGCGAGCATCATACAAACTGATTTTGGCTGGAATCCTCTTCAACTCTTCTACAATGTTGTAGGTTGGGGAGCTATGCACCTCAGGTTCCTTTCTCGGTTCGTACTTGGTGCGATATTGCTCTGTCGCTTTGACCCTTTGTCGCTTGGTGAGCGAGGGAAACTTGAGCTTCTCCTTAGCCTGTTCTTTGGTCTCCACCTGAGGTGGTTCGACAGTGGCCTTTTGGGCCTTTTCTTTGACTGGAGCTAGCGGAGGAGCTTCGCTCGGGGCCGAAGAGGACGGTTGTCCCTTCTCAAATCGAGCGTGTACCTTCAAAGGAGCCATCCGAGTAGCATCCACCTCTATCGACCTTTTACATCCCCTGGTAAGGACTGCGACCGGCTCTTCCTCTCCGATTGACAAGTTCTGATCCAATTGTCTGATGACGTTGACTTGACCGCCTTGACCGCTGCTTGCTAGTGTCCGCACATAGTGTTGATGCAACATGCATGTATTCTCCTCGTGAGGATCATTACATGTAGAGCACCAATATACATGATCGGAAGTGCTTGGGGCTTCATCTATCGCAGCATTTCTTGTCGAAGCTTTTCCTTGATGGACCGCTTGATCTCTGGTAAGCGCAGGTGTGGGATAAGACCTTCTTGGTAGAAACTCTTGTTGCGCTTGCTTCTTCTTGACAACGGTCATGTCATTGGACAAGGTCTGCACTGTGGCATTTAACGATTGCATTTCTTGCAGTATCTTGGCCTGCATATCATCGACCTTGGGAACTGATGGTAAAGAAGCCATAGTCGGTATCGGAGGTAGGGTAGGATGTTGGAGGGGTGCTGGCAACATTGGAAATGTTGGAGTGATGGTGGGGGGCATAGTTGAAAGTGTGGGGAAATGTATCTGTGGAGCGGTGATCTGCGACACAACGGGATTCGGGTTCCAGGATGAGATCGGGTATGCAGGGATTGCAAAAATCTATGGAGCGACTGCGCTCGCATACTGGGCTTGAAGGAACTCGGGGAGTATGGGCATTGGCATTCTTTGAGGGAGTTTACCCATGGCTATGAGGTCCATTTCTGCTTTCTTGGCTAACCCATACAACTCTGGAAAAGTATTGACATTTGAGTACCTTATCATAAGACCGATATCAGGGTTGAAGGCCCGAAGGAAGTAGTACGCCGTGGCTTCGTCGGTTGGGCGAAGTCCAACTGGGACTCTTTGCCAGGTTCGAGCGAACCTAACATTGAAGTCTACAATCTCTTCTTGTGGATGTCTTTGGATTGAAGTGAATTGCTGCAGAAGAGAAGTTGGATCGGCGGACTCGTTGAAGCCTTGCATCAACTGCCCTGCTAACTGGTCCCATCCCGTAATAGTGCCGGATGGCAGAGATCTATACCAATAGAGGAGTTTTCCTCTAAGGGAGAGAACCAGGAGCTTCACCATCACTCGCTCTTCTGTGATATCATGGATTGCCGCCAGGGAAATGATGTCCTGGATATGCTCTAGAGCAGTCTTTCCGGTTTCGTCGAACGTCGAGAGCTTTTTAATTGTAGCAGGTGGAACTTGCCCTTGGCCCGCGAGATTCAACGGTGATGAAGAATTCCATGCTGGAAATAATCTGGGCGGTTGCTGCTGCATTTGCTGTTGTTGTTGTTGTTGTTGGGCCATATTTGTGCCTGGGTTCTATGGAACAGAGGTCCCCGAAGTCCCTCTTGGGTTGCTCGTCGAAGGCCAATGGGAACGGAGGCACTAGGATGCTTCGGTGAGTTGGGAGGATTCGGAGGAAAACTAGTCGCTGTGCTATCGAAAGTTAGGCCTTGCTCGTCAACAGTAGCCTCTTGCGAGGATGTCCCACGTAAGAGATATTCGAGGGTAACTAACCTAGAGCGTTCCCCAAAGGCGTCAATATCAAGCTCAAAGAACTCGGTTTCCTCTCCTCTATTCCTAACTCTCCATCTTGTTTGCATGAAGGCACAGGCTTTAGTACTGGTCTTTACGACTTGAAGATTCTCAGGTAAAACAGAGTCGCCAGATGCTAAGAGTCTCTTAGTAATGAGAGCATCTATTCTCACTACTACTCTGGGATGAGACCGACCGGATCTCACCGGAACTTGTTGGAACCACCGGCTCCGTGAAGACGGGCTAGAAATTTTCTCAAATATGGGACCTTGAGTCCCACCGGCGTGCCAGAAACTGTTGGTCATCAAATCCGCACAGGAAAGGACTTTCGATGGGTTTGCGCGCCTTGGACCTGCGACCAACATTGAAAGGCCGAGGGGAAGAGATGCCCCTCGTGCCAATCTCCGGAGAAAGGCCGGCTCCTATACTAATCTACTTTTGGGGTTTGAGACAAGAGTGCAGGAAAGAAATAAACAGAGTAAGGGTTAGGAAAAGAAATAAAAAGGGGTAAGGGTTAGAGAAAGAAATAAAAGAGTAAGGGTTAGAAGATGATGATTTAAGGTGGGAGAGAACAGGAAGCACGATCACTCGCTAACAACTCGAATAGCAGCAAGAAATACCAAGAATAACATGAAAGAAACGAAATGTCGAACTTCCTATGTATCCTCCGGACGGGTTCACAGGGTTCTCCTTTCTTTCTCGCTGGAATTCAGGGTTCGTAGTAACAACGATTGAGATAAGGGAATAACAGAAACCACGATCCACCAGCAAGATAAAGGAAAGCGACAAGGCATTTTTCCTCTCCTATGTATCCTTCAGGGAAATTTTAGGGGTTCAGCCCCGATCGCACACCGGATTCAGGATTCGGAGTCTCGATACGAAACGAGAAAAGACAAAAGAATTAAGCACAGAAGGCAACATAAAAGAGAGAAATAGAGCACAAAAGTCTTTAGTATTAGACGCAGGACATCAAGTTACAGCAGCTTTCTAGCAGAAAGTTCCCCCCTTTTACATTGCAAAGCCTAGGTTTTTATAGAGGACCCGACCCTCTGAATCATTATTACAAAAATGGCGGAGTACACCCTCGAGCCCTGAGAAATCGGCTCCTCGCTGCTGCTGCGGATGATCTCTCAAATCGGCTACCAAAACTGGTAATGGTGACCGAGTCAACCGGGGAAAGTCGCATTAAATGAGCCACCTGGGTGTCCTTGGATTGTAGGTGCGGTGCTCGAGTGGCGGCCATGCTTGCCGGGCTCTTCTTCACGGACTGATACTTCGCATCCAATTGCCAAAAATGAGCAACGGGCTTACCGGGCAAGAAAATATGCATTTATGAGGCTCTCTGATCGCCTCGGGAAAATGCCCAACTTGGGAAGCGTTCCTGGGAAGCGCCTCGCTGATTTTCGCTTCGCAAAACTACTTCGGGGCGTGGAGTGCCGAAGCCGATCTCCCTCTATCCTTCGCTGCTTCGCTGGCAAACCGCTTCGCCGATGGGTCGGGAAAACGCTTCGGGCCGATCTTCTTTTGAAACGGCGGTTCGGGGAGTTTTGGCCGAAGCACTTTCTCGACCTCTACCGCTTCGGGTGAAAACTGGCCGAAGTGGATTTTAGAAATACTTCGGGCCCGAAGTAATTTCTTTGCCTTAGCCGATTCGGGCTATCTTTTCTTCTTCGACGAAGTTGCTTGGATGCCGCTTCGCAAAACTCTTCACCCGAAGTAGCCGCTGGGAATGCTTCGGGTGCGAAGCGTTTCCTTCGTACTTTTTCGGCAAAGTTCTCGCCCGAAGTGATGATTTGAAGCGCTTCGGGCCCGAAGCTCTTTTCTTTTTCATTTTGTCCACCAGGGGGCGATAGGGAAAACCAAAATTGCTATAACTTATAAACAAAAGAAAACTTTCAACAAAACAAATATCATACAAAGTTTTAATTTTTCTGCCCCTTGGTGGAATGTGACAATATTGTCAACAGGTACTATATATTAAAAATAATTAGACCATATTTCATAAATGAAAACCCATTTTAAAGTGATCTTCCCATTAAGGCAGTCTCATTACCTAGATAAATCCACTTAATTCCATAATGGCAGGAGTTCTTGGATTTGACAAACAGTTCACAAGCAGTACAAGTCATGACGGTCAAATTCATCATGTCTCAAAGCAGCAGCCAAAAGGACACATGAATTTGGAAAAACATACAGAACATAAGTTGTGGGAATTGGGGCTTCTTATCTCTAATATGATTTGCTTTGCCTCTTCAGTTATAAAGATGGTTGAAGTTTGTACTATCTCCAGCTCCCAGTGACCTTTGTCAAATCTTTCAAAACATCAGAGACTTGCTCCGAAACTCCATGATGGTATTTGGCCAGTTCCAAGAAGGAAGATAATGGAGGATATGACACTTCAAATCAAGGGCATTAAGGTTAACTGTAAGGAAACCCCTGCTGGAGAAGCTGCTGGCTGACGTAGCACTTCTGAACATAACAACTACTACTAGTCTGAAAGTAATTCACCTGGACCTCTATATTCTCTGTGGTGACTTCAACAAGTTTGTCCAGATGGTTCCTATGGCCTGATTCTCATCATACCCTTGGTTCAGTCTGGGATTAATGTTAGTCTTGGCTTATAGTGTACAGCATTGATGCTAGTAGCAATTTAACTATGGGTATTGCATATTGCTGTAAAGCTGATTCTCGATCTGCATTGCAGTTATAGGTACTAAACAAACTATATTTCATTTATAGCATGAGGGATTTCCATATAAATATGAAGTGCAAAAGCTTGGCTTTTTGTCAGGAATTATTTAGATTCAATCTAAACAACAGTTTTGTCATATTGCAGTTACTATAAAGAAGCTTTTTTCAGATCCTATGTAAAATTGTAGTCACATTCGAATTCTGCATTGAAAATTTAGACCATTTAATATCAAGGTAATCACAAGTGGAATCATGCAAAATTCAACACACAACATACAAGACATGGCACATCTCGTAGCACAAACATTATTCAAGAGAAGGGTAGAATCCACCTTTAAGGATACATTCCATTAACTACAATCCTGGTCTGAAAGGCAATCAGAAACATGCAGCCTGAATATTAATTCAAAACAACCACTTATCTCCAGAGATGTGCCAGTGACTGGACAGATTCTCCCTCCACAGTTTCAAGAAATGAAATGGTTTAGAAGTTTATCCTTAACAATGTAAGAAAACCCATTATTCACTTTTCATTCATACCCAAATCTCAGGAAGTCCATCCCCTCACAAGTATTGCAGCCAATCCAAAAGCTAACTGGTAGTACACATAATTTGTCACTAACAAAACTTAAAATCGTAATTTGTTTGTAATAAAGATTTTAGATGTTCTGAAACCTGCATTTTATTCAAGTAAGATAATCATATTTGATGAATCCCTTATTTTTATACTTCAAAAATGAATAATAAGAACATAATCTTCAAAATATTTGTAGATGACTTCTATTAGAACTTGGAAGTTTCCTGAATGATGTTTGTTTGCCATTTACTTCTACATTTAAAACTACTCAAATAAAAAAAAAATACAAAGAAGTCTATTCCCTTTAATTAAAAAAGATGATGACCAGCTTTCTCTCTGATAATGTAAAATGAAGTTTTTACCAAACTTTGGAGGACCTATTTAATGATACCGTATGGATTTGCAAAGGACGTTTAAATGATTTAAGGAACAAAGATTATAGTATTTACCAAGTGCAATTTTGCATCAAAGACTGACTTTTAACACTGTTTTGTTGCAAATCCTCAACTGTAATTGTTTAGTGTTACATAATTTCCATAATCAATATCTTTCATATAATTTGTACCAATAAATCAGTTAAGGAGGTTTAAAATAAAGATGCAGGACTGGTCTGTTCTTCACGTCTTACAAATTTGCAGATTCCCTTCAATTTGAATAAACATCAAACCTAATAAAATGACAATGTAGTTGACCCTTTTGTTCAAATGGCAAGCAGCAGATATTCTCTTTTGTGCTCTAAACAAATCTACCTTCTCCTTGCTCTAGAAGATTTTACATGGGTGCATCCTTACAAAAGAACATGCATGATAGTAAGGGTGCAATACTTTATCCAAAATATTCATGTTGAAAACATGGCTCAGATTCACCAGAAGTAGCATACATGTCTTGGTTGTAATTTGAGAGATGAAAACTGTACCTTCATTCTCTATGATGCTGATGTTTATGATCCAGTTGCCCTGCTTATCTACTTCTTTAGCACCTCAAAACTATTCTGTATTAAGAAGAGAGAAGATTTCAAGATTGAGGCATTCACATTCATGTTTTGCACTGCTCATCTAATTCTTTAGCGCCTCTAAATTATTCTGTATTAAGAAGATAGAAGATTCCAAGATTAAGGCATTCATACGCATGTTCCAAGAATTCATAGACCTCAAATTTTGTTAGAAAATGATCCATGTCCCACCCAAACTGACTAAAATAGAGAGCCTTCCAAGTTATCCAGAATACTGAAACTATCCAATCTGCAATTGGTTTTTACAAAGGGCAACCTTGTTCATAATGTTGCAAGTAATACAGAGTTTAAGGATAAATGTGAATCCCTTGCCAAGCTTTGCTAGCCTGCCAAGTTCAAATCCAATTCCATCCCTCTCTAACAATGTTCCTTTTCTGCCCTTCATGCACACATTCTACTAACCCAAGTAGTGCGAGCAGTTTCCAAACCAATACCTGCTTCTCCAGATTTCTAATTTGGGTTGAACAGAAGCATCCACCCAAACAGTCTTTAAGTAATTCTGCCAAACCCAGCAATTGGCTTTCAACTCATGGCAAGAAGCCTCATTGCAAGCCAAGTCCCTTCTGTACCTTTCCATTAATAGATTGTTTGCTCTTGATCTTTTCCCTTGCTTGATCAGCTCACTTGTAAGAGAATGTTGCAAGTCAGACGTTGAGCATAAAACTTTTGCTTTCCATTTCAACAGGAAAGTTTAGTGCACCTTTTATTTCGCCTTTTTTCCAGAGACCTTGAATCAAAGCATTGAAAATCTTCTCATCTGGAACCAGAGCCCTATTCACCATTTCTGCCAGCATTTTGACTGCTTCCTGCAAATCCCCCTCCTTACAAAACCCCATGATGAGTCCTTTGAAAATGTCAGCATTGGGTTGGAGCCCTTTCTTCACCATTTTCTCATACAACAGAAATGCTTGCTCTGTATTTTTTCTCATGCAATAACCCCCAATCAGAGCACAAAATGTAGAGTCATTTGCCTCAAAGTTCTTTTCTGCCATTTCTTTCAAAAAATAATTTGCTTTCCTCATCTTACCCACTTTGCAGAATGCTCGAATGAGAGCATTGAAAGTGAGAATATTCAGCTTAACACCCTTTTGTATCATTTCATCATGAAGGCGAAAAACCATCTCTATATCATTCTGATCACCATAAGCATTTATCAGTACATTGTAAGTCACAGTATTTGGACCCAAGCCCATCCTTTGCATCTCAACAATGAGTTTATTTGCACTATGCACTTTCCCATCTTTGCAGAGACCATGAATGAGTGCATTGTAAGTAATAACATCTGGTACCAAACCCTTGATCCACATTTCCCTCATAAGCTTGACAGCAGCATTCACAAGTCCATTTTTGCAATACCCATCAATCATAACATTATAGGTAACCACACTAGGACTGCAACCCGTGTCCTCCATTCCCCAAAAGACATCACCTGCCTTTTGCAACTTTCCGCACTTGCATAGCGCATGGATTACAATATTCAAGGTATACACATTGGGGGAAATCCCACTGCGAAGCATGTCCCTATAGAAATGCCAAACTATGTCATACCGATTCCGTTGGAGCAGAGAGCTGCAGTATGCATTGCAGGACTCAATGGTGGGCAAAAACCCATATGCCTTCATTCCCAAAAACACATCTTTTGCACTTCTAAGCTTCTTGGCATGGGCATAGGTCTTGAAAAGGGCATCAAATGCCCTAGGGCTCGAATCACAAAGTTGATATGTGTTCACCAAGGTGTGAAAGATGTCAGGGCAAGGATCCCCCAACAACTTGGGAACAGTTACCATTACCCTCTTCATCAGGGCCTCTGCAGCCCCAAACTTCCTGGCCCTGGTGAGGATGTGGAACATGAGGCAGTCTGACTCAATGCTGTGAGTGAATCCATTCTGGTGGTGGGCCCAGGTAAAAAACTTGTGGGCAAGGACATGGTCTCTGTGGGTCTTGAGCAGAACATGGGTTGCCCTGAAGGGTGTGAGGGCAGGGGCAAGTTGGGTGAGAAGGTCCCAGTGGGAATGGATTAGGTGGCTGTAGGCCACATTGATGAAATCCAGGTCTTGGGCTTTGGGCTCTGGAAGGCTCCATTTGGGTAATGGAAGGGGTCTCCTCCTCTTCATTTTTAGTGGCCCCCAAAATGCAGGAGAAGAAATTTCAATGTTGGTAGCAGTGTGAATGGTGGTGGTAATTGTAGATCTGGAGAAAGGGAATTGAACCCATTTGGGGGTTTTCATTTTTATGAGCCCCCAAAATGCAGGAGGAGGATTTTCCATGTTGGTGCCAATGTTCACTGTGGTGGTGGTTGCAATTCTGGAGAAAGGGAGTTGAGCCCACTTGGGTAGCTGAGATTTTGTCTTTGATTTTATCAGTGAATTCATTGATCCAGCAGAGAGAGTTGTGTGATTCAAAAAAGAACATTGGGAATGCAATAGATTTTGAGAGAAATTATGTTATACCTGTAGTTTCAAGGATTTTAAATTGAAGAGGATTGAATTGAAATGTTGATGGTATTGGGAGACTTTCATCGGTGGGTCTCACAGCGTAATCACATGAAGTCCGCTATTGTTGCTAATTTTATGAATTAGATGATATCGTGAAAATAAATTTGATCCTGCCCCATCCTTATGTTTTAGAATCATTCACTGCTTAGAAAATTTTGGCCCTCTTCTAAAAGAATATATTCGCAAGTTAACGAGAAGTAACAGAACTAGATTTGCTTGGGAAGGCTTTCTAAAATGACTTCATACGCCCATGCTCTTAATTGTAGTTTCAATAACTACTAGTAAAAATACTAGAGTTAGAGAATTGTAATTTTTATTTTAAATAAAATAAATTAAGTCATTTATCTGGGGACTATATTTACCTTGACAAGAAGAGGTTAAGATATTGTTTTATGTGTTTACCCCCATACTACTGATCCGTTAAGGAATCAAATTGGGTGGTGGGCAAGTATTCAGCCATCATCAATTAATTTATTTATTTTTTTGTTTGTAATTTTTATGTACATAGCATATCCCTAACATGTGAGGGAAGAAATTTGAACTTAAGGTCTCTCGATTTTAACTCGAGAGTTTTAACTATCCACTTGCTCTCCAACTCCATGAGAGGATAACTTGTTTTTAAAATTTAACACGGTTTTTGAGAGGGGATTTGAACTTGGATCTGTTGAATGAAAACTTAAAGATATTCCACTAGGGTATTCTCGCAAGTCAATGTAAGATAAAGCACAGGTTTTTGAAAGCCTGATTTAATCTAATCTTTTTTTTATCCATAGGGGGAGTTGGTTACATTCACAGTCATTTTCTACTACCAAGTTAATTTTTTTTTTTTAATCCACAAAAGAGTCGATTACAACCACAGTTTTTTCTACTACCTAGTTAACTTGTTTGTAGTCTTCACTTCATTCCACTTCTTTGTTCCTTATCCTTTCTACTTTTAATTTTATGAAATAATACAGGATTACATAATATTTGAATAAAGAAAATTAATTATGTTAGGATCCTCAATCCTAACATTATTAGTTAGTATTAGTTAGTATTATTAATCATTTAATTATTATATTATTAACTTATAAAGTGAACCATCACAACCCTTCATAACGTGAACCATCACGTCTCTTCATACGTGAACCATCATGTCTCTTCACCAATGTAGCTTTAGGGTAGATATATATATTAGGTTGGCCATCCATATCAAATCATCCAAGAAGAAGAATAAGAATATAGATTCTAAAGGAGGGAGCCCCTATAGTGGCAAAGCGATTACAAGGGAGCCCCCTTTGAGTGGCCTACGATTACATTACATTAATTTGTTAATAATTTTATAGTAAGACCTTGGGGTCTTACCATTTGGTATCAGAGCCATGTGGGACCCAGTCATATGCGAATTGCTCAAAGATCTTCATCAAATCACTTTTGTGCGTGAGTATCAAACTCGGTTTGAGGATATCACCAAACACAACACAATATTGGATGAATCAATTCTCACCAATAGCTTCATTAAGGGATTAAAAGAGAAAATTAGAATGGAGGTGACAAGGTTTAATCCCTATACCATGATGCAGACTTATGGATTGGCAAAATTAGCTGAAGATAAAATCAATGCACAACAACGATTAGGGAAACCACTTATGGAAAAATCAACGACCACTTACATCGCTCCCAAACCTATGCATAATGGAAGGGCACAAAGCACTTACACAACCCCCAAATCTAACCGAACTTTATGAATTAAACATCTTAGCTTTGATGAGATGAAGAAACGACGAGCAAAAGGACTCTGTGATAATTGTGATGAACAATTTGGACCCCACCATAAATGTGCTACACTAACATTGTATTTATTGAAGGAAGTTGATCCCTGTCTCTCCATAGAGCAAACAGATGAGGTAGTTGTGTCCGAAGCGACCAATGCACCTACTCACCGCAATGAAGACAATGAGGTCGATGTGCAAGAAGTGATTGATGTACTAAGCAAGGATGAAATAGACATACCCAAAGTGATCAATGCTAGCCAAACATGCACTCTACAAGACCTACACATACCTTCCTCACCAATAGTGAGTTATTGCCATATGACCAAACCTATTCGGAACCAACGCAGAGTGACTACACACTCCTTCTCCGTTGGCTCTACCAAGGAACCAAAAAAGGATATGAAATCATTACCATCACTTTTGATGCATCATTCTAAAGTATTTGAGGAACTCCAAGGGTTGCCTTCCCATTGTCATCATGATTTTCCTAAGGGAGATTCTACTATTGTTCTAGGCAACCCCCCGCTAATGCTTCATCCTTCTCGATATCCCTGCCTACGAAAGGATGTCATTAAAAGAGTCCAAGAACTTACACAAATCCTTCTTGGAAAACAAAGGACAAAGCTTCTCACTTTGAGCTTTGAGGACAAAGCTCTTTTTAAGGAGGGTGGCATGTTAGGATCCTCAATCCTAACATTATTAGTTAGTATTAGTTAGTATTATTAATCATTTAATTATTATATTATTAACTTATAAAGTGAACCATCACAACCCTTCATAACATGAACCATCACGTCTCTTCATACGTGAACCATCATGTCTCTTCACCAACATAGCTTTAGGGTAGATATATATATTAGGTTGGCCATCCATATCAAATCATCCAAGAAGAAGAATAAGAATATAGATTCTAAAGGAGGGAGCCCCTATAGTGGCAAAGCGATTACAAGGGAGCCCCCTTTGAGTGGCCTGCGATTACATTACATTTATTTGTTAATAATTTTATAGTAAGACCTTGGGGTCTTACCAAATTATTAATAAAATTATAAATATAAATGATATTTATCATAAATAGGTGGATTGGTAAGGAGTTGGGCACTTACCAAGAGGAGATCTAGGTTCAAATATCGTGGGCATGCCCAATTCAGGCAAAGGTAGTAGTCTGACTTGAGTCTGCTGAGTGTACGCTAGCTTGATGACGATGATACCAATCCCGAGCCACCGGAGATCTTCCTCCACTTCAGGTCATGTTGCTTGATGACGATGATACCAACTCTAAGCCACCGGAGATCTTCCTCACTTTAGGTCGTGTTTAGTAGGGATTATAGTGGTAGCACCATGATTTAATGCTACGATACGAGGCAATACGACTTGACCCTGTGACCAGTTGTTTAAAAAAAGGTAGTTGTGATTCCTCTATATATCAAAAAAAAAATTAAGAGTTATGTAATTAATTTATAATTTACTGAAGTATTTATATGTTTCCTAAATAAATTTAATGTAGAGCATGATCTTTATGTTTTTATTTATGTGAATATATAAACACTTCTTTTACTCTATGTTTTTTTTTGTTTTGCTTTTTATTGTTGTTGTAAGATTTGAATAATGGTTTTTTATATTTTTTTAAAACATAGTCATGAAATTATATGGTATTATAAACAAAATTATTTTGAGTTGTTAGTTGAAAAAGACATAAGGACAATGGATGACTCTTTTATTCATTAGGTAGCTTTATGCATCATTGTTAAGGAGCATTGCTCATATTTTATAGTTAGTGGTGTATTTGAATTCCATAAGTTTGAATGAAATTTTCAAGCATGAAAATTTATCCCCTTTTTTCAAGCTGGATGAAGGAGAGCATGTGTTTGTTCAAAGGGATCAAATGACAACGTGTTTGTTCAAAGGGATCAAATGACAACTTGTTGGGCTTGGTTAAGGCCTTGGTCATGCTTTTTACATAGATTCGTTATTTTTTGAGAAATTGATCTTGTGAGTTTCTCTTTGACCAGACATCATGAGTTCACCACTCCTCAGTTGGTCCTTTTGTTTGTTGGCCATACCCATGGTATCTTTAAGGATTATCATAGGTAGGGTGATGAATAGTTGTCTAGGCTTCACTAGTTGACATTATGTGCATGGGTGCTTGAAGACCAACTAGATGTTAATTTTAATCCCTTGCATCTTCCTTATGACATTTTTTGCTTTACTAGATAACTTGACAACGTCTTTAAGGATAATCATAGCTTTGGTTCTTCTTAGGAAGCATGGTTGCACTAGTCAAAGTGGTGAGTGTGGGTGTTAGTGGATACATGTGTTAATTTCAATGGCTCATTTTTTGCACCATTTGACCCTCTGCTCCATGCTTTGTGGTAGTGGGGAAAAGGTAATTGCCTTTAAGAAACCCTTCTCTTTTTCCTTTTAGTGGGCTTACCAATTAGCTGGTATAATATATGGCACTGAGTTTAGAACGGCTTTGGAGTCAATTCTCTTCTCCACTTTTTGGACTATTCTTCCCATTTGTTTTGGAAGGCACCTACCTATTCATCTAGTGGTAAGGCCTTTTCAAAGAATAAGGGAGGGTGCATATTCCTAGGTTTTCTATCTAGATCAAGGCCTTATCTATCCAAAAGGTTTTGGATTTCTTTAGACGTGGTAGCAAATGTGGTACTTCCATGAACAAATATTTTCTTATATACATGGAGGTTATTACCCAATGAAACCAAGTATCATCTTATGATTCACTTCAAACAAATAGTGGCAAACATGTGGGAACACCATAATGGTTATAGATTGCAAATCTCACTACACCAAGTGGCAATTCTAGATTGGATTTGGCACTTCTAAGGTTTAAGACCCTAATATATTTTTCTACTTTGAGGATTAATAGAGCAAAACTTCCAAAGCCCATAAATTTTGCATACGAAAGCATTTTGATTCTTTTTTTCAAATCACATGATTTTCCAAGCTCTTTCTATTAAAGACAATTATTCAACAACTTGTTGCACATGGAGGGATATCTCATAAATTGATGGTCTTCAAGGTATATATCACTTGTTCGAGGAGGTGAAATTATAGTATATGAAGATTACTGTAAATTAAGAATCTTTAGTCCAACTTCAAAGAAGAGACAACTAGACTTAGGGCATTAAAAGCAAATATAGGATTTTTTCAATGCACAAAAAATAAATATTTAAAATGTGTTTTCACCAATCTTTTATTTTCATACAAATGCTTGGGCTATTGGTTCATGATATATATATTCTTAAAGAAGCACAAATATCTAAACCTTCATGATCTCTTCTCTTCTAGTTTGTTTTTAGAATTGTAGTAGATCTTCTTATAAATACACTTATGCAAAAAATCTCTCATCTATGGCAACTACGTTAGATGGCCTAGGACCAAGTTGAAGCCTCTAAAGAAATAGGATTGCACGTATGCATCATATAAAGAGAAGGCCATATTTCTAAACCTTGCTTTATAGAACTAAGAATATTGAAGTAGATTGTGAGAGGAAAAATCTTTAAGGTCTTCTTTATATTGAAAATTATTGATGTAATAGAGTTCCCAATATTAAGGGTTGGATTTCTAATATCTTTACTCCTTAACCCCGAATAAGAATTCAATTAGGCATTAGTCATTAGCTTAGAACATATGTTTCCTAATGAAACGTCGCCCTAATGAAGCTTTCAAATATATAGCTCATTTTAGCTATTAATTAACTTCACTTAGGATAGTTGTTAGCTCAAGTTCGTTGTTAAAATTTGGGACGTCAGTCGATATTTGCACATCATGAGAGATATGATATATCTTATTATTTTTGGCATGTTCATGCCTATTTAACCTTGTATTAATTCTTGAAGGAATAATAATAAGAAATATTGGAACCTATGAATTCCACATCAAATTTTATATCAAAGCAGTTCTTTCCTACTAAGGGAAAATTTTCTCCTTGGTGATTCTTCGCTCCTCGTGTTTGTTGCGTTGGATGACTTCAGAGAATTTCTAGGTTGAAGAAGTATACATAGACAAAGTTGTTCCAATCGACATCCTTCCTCACCTGGCATTGATCTGTCATTGATATTACTACCGCTGAAACAACTTGGTTTGGCCTGCTTCCACATTAGAGGTATCAAATTGGTTTTTGTCCATTGTTGCACGGTGATCCTACTCTATCTTAAGGATTATTCTATTGCAATTTTATGGTTCTGCCTTTTTTCTTGAGGCATCATTCTTCTACTATGGAAAATTTATGTCCATTTGTGTGTCTTTTTGTTGCCCTTGCCATTGTGTGCAATAGTGTATATCGTATCACTTCAAAGTCTTGACGGTGGTTCCTTCTGGTGAAAAACTCACCTATCTTGTCATGTTTTTCGTATGCCTATGTGGACTCCATGTCTTCCTGTCAGATGCCTTCTCTTGCTCGTTTGTCCTATGAGAAAACTTGGCGATATTTTCCACACCACACCATTTTTCTATCTATGTTGATCAGTGTCCATGCAAGAATTTGACGTCAACCCAACAACATCCACTATCTTGGTCATCTTCTCAATGAACAATCAAGCCTCCTGTGTAGTTTCTCTGCCAACTCCAAACGGAATGTCGCACCACCACAGTCTCTAAGAAATTTTCTTTAACTGCAGATTGTGTTCTCTTTGTGGATCCTATGATGTGCATATGATGATACAAATTGTTGCTAGCTGCTTCAATTTTTAGGATCCCTCGACATCCATAAACTAATGATGTAAATATTTGTGGTTTTCCTTCCATTCAACAAAAGCTCCAACGACACTCGACGATCCAATTATGGCTTTACACACGACCTAACCGTTGGCCTATTGTTAATTTAACTAATTAATTATTTTTCTTGTAATATATGCATATTTTGTTACATTCTCCAAGTAACTTTTGTAGACACACAAATTGTGCCTGCAATTGCTTTTCCATTTACTTGGTAAAAGCTATTAGTTTGACTTGTTACCACAAACATTTAAATAGTATATCTAAGTGATTAGGTGAGTCTACATGGAACCCACTTATATGTGGAAGTACCATTATTAGACAAAAACATGTTCACCCAGACTTTTGGTTAGGATCTTTGTGCTCATTGTCGCATAACATGTCACCTTTGGGCCTGACATTAGCGTCAAGCTCTTCAACGACATCCTTCCATCGTCTTTCTCTGTTTTCTTTGACCTCAACCTAGAAGTCGATGACCATGGTGGATAGCATGGGGTTAAGAACCTACGGAAGAAATCAATGTTTCTCTAAATACTTAGTGCTCACCTCAAATATTATCTTCTACGTCGAATAAACCTATGCTCAACCTCAATCTTCCCAGTTATGTATCTTTTTGGAACACCCCTAGTCTTTGCTTTGTCATTTCATGGTAGCTAATTGTAGTCTTGTTACCCCTTCTCTACTTTATTCATGTTTGAGACTTATTTGAAGTAGAATTTTAGTTCATAACTATGACCCTCTTGTTTGATTCTATCATGATTTTGGGTTATTTTTCCAATCATGGGAATCATTGGGTACTTCAACTTTGGATTTGTCGTTGTATCTTCCTTTGACCATGGCCCTTTTGTTTCAATTCCTTTAATCTTGGAATTGTGGGTACTTCTATAGTTGGAGTTGTCTTTGCGATGTGTCTCTCATGGAGTGGATTTCATGCAATGCTTCTACTTTTGATGTTGTCCAAGATAATTTCAACAACATGCCTTTCCAGTAGTTTCAAAGCTTTAAGATTACATTTTGGAAAGCATTGGAGTCTAATGCTTTCGTTGTTGGGAGGAATGATAAGAATTATATTAGGCACTAATCATTCGCTTATGACATTTTATATGTTTTAAATAAATATGTTTCCTAGTGAAATGTTACCCTTAAGAAGCTTCCAAATAGATAGCTCAAGTTAGCTATTAATTAGCTTCAATTAGGATAGTTGTTAGCTCAAGTCAATTGGTTGTAACTATTTTGGTTATCAGTTGATATTTGCACATCACGAGAGATGATATATCTTGTGATTCTGGCATGGTTCATGCCTATATAACCTTGTATCGATTCTTGAAGGAATAATAAGAAAGGTTGACAATTGTGAATTCCACATCAACCCCTTAGTTCAAGTTATGATAAGTATTGATATGTGTAATTTGTCCTCATTAAAAAAGGATGGCATTGTATAATATAGTTATTTGTGAAAGCCTATGTGGCCATATAGTTAATATTGTAATGTTAACCCTGTAAGGTTAGACTTCTACCATAAAATTTAATACTATGTATAATTAATTTGTAATTTATTGTGGTATTTAAACATCTCTTGAACTGATCCATTGTTTTGGTATGTGATCTTTATGATTGTCATTTGTGTGGATGCCTAGGGGCTTCATCTTATCTTTGTATTTCATCATTCTTTCCTTTCAATCTTTATTCAACTTTACTATAAGATTTGAGTAATGGTTGTTTTTGTTTGTTTGAACAAATCATCATGAATTCAAACATCTTTTGCATGGTGGTGAGATCTTTCATAAAATCTTAAACTTTGTATTTAATATCCCAAATTCAAGGACTAGTGATATGGTGGTGAGATCTTCCATAAAATCTTAAAATTTGTATTTAATACCCCAAATTCAATGACTCTTAATTTGTTTTGAGAAGGAAAATTTAAGGTTTGCTCTGGTTTTAAAATAAATCTCTAGCTTTAAATGCAATAATAAATATCTCATGAATGGCCCAGTCCCTGGCTCATCCTGGGTCCCGCTCTAGGAATGCTTTGCAGTAGATGATCTCCCTAGGGGGTGATCCTTCTCCACTTTTTGATCCTTTCCAAGAGTTTTTAGGGTTTCCTTGCTTGAGCCTGTGGTCTGGTGCATCCCAGGGGTCTCCTAGGGTTTCCTTGCTTGAGCCTGTGGTCTGGTGCATCCCAGGGGTCTCCTAGGGTTTCCTGCATGTTTCCAGGATCCCTTCCCCAAATGACTCTTAATTTGTTTTGAGAAGGAAAATTTAAGGTTTGCTCTAGTTTTAAAATAAATCTCTAGCTTTAAATGCAATAATAAATATTTCATGAATGGCCCAGTCCCTAGCTCATCCTAGGTCCCGCTCTGGGAATGCTTTGCAGTAGATGATCTCCCTAGGGGGAGATCCTTCTCCACTTTCTGCTCCTTTCCAAGAGTTTTCAGGGTTTCCTTGCTTGAGCCCGTGGTCTGGTGCATCCCAGGGGTCTCCTAGGGTTTCCTGCATGTTTCTAGGATCCCTTCCCCATTCTCCCTCAAGCTTTCCCCTGGGGTTTTTTGCAAGTTTTTTGCTTGGATCCGGTTCCCAGGGCTTCCTCGGTCGATGGTGGTGGCAGGTTGGGTTTTCGACTGCTTCTTGGTGCATCCTATGAGGTCCTCTCTACTTCAGGGTTGGTCTGGGGGGGCAGTTTCCTCTTTTGCTAATGAAACATCTCTGGGATGCCTGTGGTTGCTTTTGGTCCAATCCTGTTGGGTAGGGCCCTTTTCGATTTCCTGTTCAGAGGCTTATTCTTGTTGGATCTACGTTTTTATGGACACCCAGGGCATTGGTTGGCCTTCGGGGTGGACCTCTTCCTCTTCCTGGGTTGTTCCCAGTCTAAGTCCCAGTTCCTTGAAGTTTTCCATGAGCAAGGATGGGGGGATCTTGGTCCCTTTTTATGGGGTCCCTAGGGTTTCTATTGCATGTCTAGATCTTGGGGGGGACCCATGATCAGTGCATGTAGACCTTGGTTCCCCCAGGTTAGGCTTCCGAGGATCCCATCTTTGTGCCTGTTGTTGCTTCCCACCTAGGATCCTCAAGTTGTTCGTTTCAGTTCATGTTCAAGGGCTTCTGGTCCCAGTTCCCTAGATCTATTCGTGAGCAAGGATGGTGGTTCTTGGGCCTTTCTGTTGGAGTGGTGGGGGATTCCTTCTGTATTCTCTGATCTAGGGGTGGAGATTAGTGTGTTTGCAGTTGTGGTCCCTCCTTCCTCCTTCAGTTTTGGCTTTTGAGATCTTGTCTTTGTGCCTGTTGTTGCTTTCCCTGGATCCTTTCGGCTTCCTCATATTTTTGCCTGCTATGCACAGGGATATATTGGCATGTAGATATCCCTAGTAGTGTTGTTCCACTTTTCAGGCTCAAGCGAAGGCTTCCCATTTTTTCTTTGAGGACCTTGATACCATTTCCCAAGCTGTTCCATTGTTGATCCTTGGCCTGTATCTCGGTGCTGCTTGCTGCTTTGCTCGCGCGGTTGCTTGCTGCCCCTCTACACCTTGGGTTGCATCCTGAGCCATCCCTGGACGAGGATCCTCTCCAGTTTTCTAGCAATTCCTTGCTTCTGGTTTTCGAGCAGGATTTTTGGTTAGAGGCTTTTCTTGGCCTTCTCGCTCTCCCTACACAGGTCTAGGCTGGTGCGTTGTATCCACCCCCGGGAGGATCCCAAACTGTTGTATCCACCCCCAGGTGGATCCCAAACTGTTGTATCCACCCCTAGGAGGATCCCAGACTACCAACAATGGGAGGATGATATTTTGGCGAAGTGGGTTTCACTAGTTGGTACTAGAATCTGGTCTTTCTGCTGGATCAAGGGTTGTTTCTGGCCCTTTCCCTTTTAGTTCGTGTTTATTTTCACGTACTAAGGAATTGCTTTAAATCTTGGTGTTATGACCCATTTTGTTATAAGGTTTTGGGATTCTCTTAAAAAACCCAATTTGTTTATAAAATTCTAGTTACTTATAAAAAAAAATATATCTCATGAATTGGTTTTTGTGGAATGACACAAAAAGAGTTCTAAACAAAAACTTATACACTAATAATAAACTTTCTTATTTTCATATAACAATATATCCTCAAGTGAAAGCTTGGAAAAAATCATATACAAAGTGGTTTGAAGATCTTACATCACTTAAGAGAAATCATAATGCCCTTCTTATAGGTATACAATTTCTTAGGGACATAGTATGGAATACAAGAATTCTTAAACTCGCAACCCACCCTCAAATAGAGCTAACTGTAGATATTAAATATATTACAAATGATAAAGTTAAGTAAGACTATGAAAGGAGGAAAAAATACATTTTATTGGATGAAATAAAGGGTTCATTATTAAGTTTAGGGATCAATTGCAACCTTTAGGATCCTTCAAATGTTTTTCTACCCTTCATAGAAAAGATCAAATTAAATATTATTCTTTATAAAAAAAAAATCAAAAATTTATTTTCTACCTTTTAATCTTGAACTGGGAAAAGTATATATATATATTTTTGTTGAAAAGTAATTTTTTTATTGATACATAAGGGAATCGACAACAATTTTCACCATATTATCCCCACAGGCATAGTTCAAATTGAAAAAGCTACCACTATAACTCCCACCCCACCTCAGCCTCAGAATTAAAAAGTAATTTTATATTAATTTAAAAGAAAATTAGAAATACATAATTCACAATAAAAGTGGTTGGTATAGTATGTTAGTCTCACAATGACACTGAGAGGGGGGGTGAATCAGTGTAGCTCTTTAAAAATTTAAATCTTCAACACTTAAAGCCGAAACAATGAAAACTTGAAATCAAATAAAGTATAACAAGAGAACATCAAACAACACAAGATGTACCAAGGTTCACCGATTTGGCTACATCCTCAAAATGACTGTTTGGACTCCCATCCAAATCCAGCCTTTGCAAAGCACCAACTTTACAATCAATTTACCAGCACCCACTGGAAGGAGCACCAACCCCTGATTTATCTACACCAATAAAAAGGAGCACCAACCCCTAATTTTTCTACACCAACAGAAAGGAGCATCAACCAACAAGTTATGGCCTCTTTGAATGGCGTATTTAAAACCTCTAATTTTTTTTTTTATTTCTCCTTCCATGACTATTCATTTTCTCCTTCGATGACTGTTCGTTTTCTCCTTCCATGACTATTCGTTTTCTCTTTCCATGACTGTTCGTTTTCTCTTTCCCTTGTGCATGTATGTGTTTTGGTTTTCGAAAAGGATTTTCGTTTCTATTTTGTGGCCTTTCGTTTCCTTTTCTCCACATGGGCATGCGTCCACTTATTTCCATGTGTAACGCCTATCTTAAATGATTTCAAATCATTAAAGATTCCTTATGTAACGTTTTGTCTTATTCATTGAATTTTGTCCTTATGTGACAAATTACCTTATTCAATCTTCGATTTATTCCTTATAGGTCCACGTCACTATGCAGTCTTCGGTTCACTATCCTGGTGTTCATCACTAATATCAGACGCACTATCAACTACTCTGTTCCTTTGGCAAAAATGTGACATGTCGCGATATCGCAACACTTTTGTTTCTCTGCCTGCTTGCCCTTTTTGAGTCGTGAAAATGCGACATGTCGCGATATCGTGACACTTTTGTTTCTCTGTCTGCCTGCCCTTTTGAGTCGTGAAAATGCGACATGTCGCGATATCGTGACACTTTTGTTTCTCTGTCTGCCTGCCCTTTTTGAGTCGCGAAAATGTGACATGTCGCGATATCGCGACACTTTTGTTTCTCTGTCTGCCTGCCCTTTTTGAGTCACGAAAATGTGACATGTCGCGATATCGCGACACTTTTTCCTTCTTGCTCTTTCTCTACTTTTGTTTCTCTGTTTGCCTGCCCTTTTGAGTCACGAAAATGCGACATGTCGCGATATCGCGACACTTTTTCCTTCTTGCTCTTTCTCTTTGCTTTGGACCGTGAAAATGCAACATGTCGCGATATCCGGACACTTTTTTCTCCTTGCTCTTTCTCTTTGCTTTGGCCCGCGAAAATGCAACATGTCACGATATCGTGACACTTTCTTCTTGTTTTTTCTCTTTGCTTTGGACCGCAAAAATGCAACATGTCGCGATATTGCGACACTTTTTTTCTCCTTGCTTTTTCTCTTTGCTTTGGACCGTGAAAATGCAACATGTCACGATATCGCGACACTTTTTTTCTCCTTGCTTTTTCTCTTTGCTTTGGACCGTGAAAATGCAACATGTCGCGATATCGCGACACTTTTTTTCTCCTTGCATTTTCTCTTTGCTTTGGACCGCGAAAATGCAACATGTCGCGATATCACGACACTTTTTTTCTCCTTGCATTTTCTCTTTGCTTTGGACCGCGAAAATGCAACATGTCGCGATATCACGACACTTTTTTCTCCTTGCATTTTCTCTTTGCTTTGGACCGCGAAATTGCAACATGTCGCGATATCACGACATTTTTTTCTCCTTGCTCTTTCTCTTTGCTTTGGCTCGCGAAAATGCAACATGTCGCGATATCGCGACACTTTTTTTCTTGTGGTGTTTTGCTTTTTTTTTTATCTTTAGCATATTGGCCACTTCGGTTTTCTTGGAAAATATGCAAAAAGGTGGGTAAACATCCTCATAAGCATTTAACATCACTGTACATACTCTGAATAACCTCTAAACTCCTGTCCACTGCATCAACCGATCTATCTGACTGTGTTGACAACAATGACAATACTGTCACTGCACCTTGCTCAACATAGTATTACACCCTGAAAAACATAACCTATGTTATGGGTCTAGGCCAAAAACAAACTTAAAATTTTTCTTTCAAAAACTACTACATAATATAATAAGAAAGTTAATAAAAATTATTTAATATAAAAACTAAAAATAATAATTTTTTTAAAAAGTATTATAATTAAGAGAGAATCACATTTAAAGAAATAACCCATCATCAATATACAAGTACAACATGGGATCAAGTCTAATTATAAAGCATCATATCAATAATTTTTTATAAAAAACATTATTTTCTTAAGTTGTTATATGGGAGTGAATGTACTCCACCTATATTACATCAAACCATATAGTTGTATTACAACAACATTTTATCAAACATGATTTCAATAATTTTTAGAAGAATTTTTTTAATCAATTATATGAGATCAAAACAATCGTATCCACATTACGTTTAAAAACAAAATAATATTATTACAATACATTGACAATTATGTTTGTATTACTGTGAAAGATTCAAAGTTGTTTCTTCCATAAAAGTTGAGGTATTTATCCTCGTGAGTGTGGTCTACCGACAAAGATGCCACTTGCATTATCGGTGATGTGACCTAGGTTCAATCCCCATGGTGGATGTGTATAAGAAGTATTACTCGAAAAAAAGAAGAAGTTAAGGTATTTAACTAGTTGAGATCATTTATTTTATGTATGTACACGTTATTTAAGGGGATTTGTTTTTGTCGTTTTATTGTAGGAAACCCTTAGCCTAGGTAAAGGCAAAGTCAACGAAACCCCAACCATCTAGGGAATCAAACCAAAGACAAAGTCAACGAAACCCCAACCATATAGGGAATCAAACCAAGGTACTGGCAAGCACTTGGTTGCCAAAGTCAACAAGATCCTAACTAATCCGAGTAAAGACGAAGTCAACGAGATCCCAATTTGTCCGAGCAAAGACGAAGTCAACGAAACCTCAGGGGTAGCCCACTGGCAAGCACTTAGTTGCTACCAACCGACTTATCCTTCTCCAATATTTAAGTGGATTTTAAATATCATATTCTATTACATATGAATAAAATAAAATACCGAAAAAATATATTAAAATAATACCAAGAAAAATAATTTTTTATAAGAATTATTTTATATGGTGTGGATTTTGTTGTTTTATATATTTTTAAAACTTACTAGCTTATACACAAAATTTTCAATCCTCTCCACTATTCTATTAGATATGAATAGAGTAAAATACCGAGAAAAATAATTTTTAATAAATAAGAATTATTTTATATGGTGTGGATTTTGTTGTTTTATATCTTTTTAAAACTTATCAGCTTATACACAAAATTTTCAATGAATTAGTACAAGTTTTTATGAGTGGGGTTTGAATGAACCTTATATCTTTTAAGAGAGGCCAAAGCCTAGTAAGTTGAAATTAATACAAGTTTTTATGAGTGGGATTTGAACCTTATATATTCTAAGAGAGACCAAAGCCTAGTAAGCTCAAACTTTTTAAGTTATACACAAATTAATATGACATGTTTACTTATGTGTTGATTTTTAATTAAAAATAATAATCTTTGGAGGAGTCCACGAGGGGTAGATGGATTGGTAAGAAGTTTGACACTCACTAGGAGGAGACCTAGGTTCAAACCTCATGGACATGCCCAATCTAGGACAAAGGTAGTAGTCTGACTTAAGTCCGTTGAGTGTGCACTAGCTTGATGACAACGACACCAGGGCGAGATAAGGATTATAGTGGTAACACCATGATTTGAAGGCAATGTGACTTGACCATTTGACCAATTGTTCAAAAAAGTATCAATTTTTCTATGCATAAAACCAAAAAAAAAATTGGAGGAAATAACAATCAATCACTCTATTTCTATTAGTTTCTAGATATAACATTTTTAAACTTTATTTAATTCACTATAAAATTGATAGTCTAATTAGATTGATCTCATTTAATTATTTATTTTTATAACAATCAATCACTATATTTCTATTATTTTTTAGATATAACATTTTTAAGCTTTATTTAATTCACTATGAAATTGATAGTCTAATTAGATTGATCTCATTTAATTATTTATTTTTATAAAAGTTAGGGAAAAAGAAAAAAAACTATCAATAAGAACATATAAAAAGATAATAACTAATCATTCCATTTTCATTATTTCTTAAATGTAATATTTTTTAATCTTTTACTTTTCTTTCATTACATAGGAGAGTTGGTCACAATCACACTATTTCTAGTAATTAACAAGCACATGGTTCAAACAATAGGGGTTGCTCCCACCAAACTTATTCCACATCATTATTTTTGATCCGACGTGAAGGAAACCACCAAACCTATTCCACCTCATTATTTTTGATCCGAACTGAAGGAAATCACCAATCGTTTGAGATTCGTATTGTCATCGTCGGTTTGACGTACACTAGGAGGATTAGTGTACGGATCAAACTACTACCTTTGTAAACATACTGCCTTCGAAATTTGAACTTAGGTGTCTTCTTAACCAAACAAGCACTTACCAATCCACTAACCCTCAGTGTTTTTTAATATTTTACTTAATTTACTAAAAGATTGATCATCTAATTGAATTGATTTTCATTTTATAATTATTCATTTTTATAGAAGTAAAAATATTAGCCAACAAAAAAAATACATACATATTACTATGTATCAAACAAATTGGGTCATAGTTACCTTGGCTACTAGGGATACAACAATAATAAATGATTAATACATTGAAGGACACTCGAAGCATGTGGAAGGGGTATTATTTAGTGGTTATAATTATAAACAAATATTTTCAAGCTTGGACATAACCTCATTCAAGAAAGAAATGATAGGAGTGTTCTATCTTGTTACTACACATGATATATAGGTGTTAACATGTTTTTTAAGGAGTTATAAGATTACATGTTCTTTTTATCATATACAAAAGGATATATCTAAATTTAAAAGACAATGTGGACTTTAAGGATAGAAGTGTCATGTATTAGACAACATGCTATGTATGTAAATTATATATTGATGAAATTGAAATAACAATTAAGATATAGATTAGCACAACTAGTTAAATTTTTCAATTTTCAAGAAGGATATCAAGGTTCGGATCTTGCCAAGGGATACATGTATATTTGCCAAGCTATTGCAATACCATAATATATCTAAACTTAAAAGACAATGTGGAATTTAAGGATAGAAGTATCATGTATTAGACAACATGTGATGTATGTAAACTATACATTGATGAAATTTAAATAAAAATTAAGACAAATTAAGGAGAATTATTATTAAATGGAATTAGCGTAACTAATTAATTTCTTCAATTTTCAAAGAGAATATCAAGGTTCGAATCTTGTTAACATGTATAATTGTCAAACTATTATAATACCACTATATGGTTATAACATAACATGGGTGGGGCTTGTTTCAATCACATATAGCCCATTAAGAAAAATTAAGGAGCATTGTTAGGATTTGAGGTCAAGCGAAATCAGTGAAGCGTATTTTACAAAGGACTCTTCTACTCTTCTACAATTGGATAGACAAACATGTATTAACATTGAATGAAATTCCAATCATGGAATATGCCACTAGACTTACATCACCACATTAACCAGTTAGAAAGCAAAAGGCCCCATCCCCCACACACGTTCCCAAACTAGATGTTAGAGGGACAACTTATTAAGATGGATGTTAGTGTCATGTGTGTGTAATGGTGTGCGTTGTGTGTTACCAAAAAAACAATTTATCAAAATTGAGACTTTCTTAAGCTATCTCTATAAGGGGTCATTTATGTTACCTTGTTATAAAGAGGTCTTGATGACAAAACTAGGTGGATATATCAAAATATAGATCATTGTAGTCATTTATTATGTATGTCGAATCCAAATTTTTTTATATAAATCCACATAATTATAATTACAAATGAAGTATATATATATAGGGTTCTACAAGGCCCTCCTCCTAAGAAAAGAAATTGTGACATAAAAATTTATCATATTATTTGCATGTATAGTAGTATAAGGACTAAGTACATTATACAATTGAATGACTTGTTCGAGAAGATTACGACTCAATAACATAACTTGTTTAGGATGCTTGTAGTGTAATAACTTTATCAAAAAGTTTGCAACAATTGTTAAGGAATAACAATATAACAAAAAAAATGTATATACGAAAGGAGTACAATAAAAAAAGGAGTACAATAAAAATATCATGATTGGTACATGTCACAGTAAAATGTGACAATAAATAAGAAAAGTTAGAAGTGTTATCATTGTAAATTGTCTTTAGGTGTCTTGGTCACAAAGTCGTATCTTGAGATATGTTGTAAATTAAAATATTGTAAAATCTCTAGAAAGGCCAAGATACCCAAAGTACTTTTGTAAGTATCATGTAATTATTAAAATATCATAGAAAAAGTCCAAAAGAATTTTTTTATAAGCATATGATATTTTGACTATCTCATGTAATTATAAATATCATAAGAAAAGCCAAGATAGAGATATCTTGACTACTTTGGTACAATGAAAAGAGTCCAAAAAATAGATCTATCGAAAGTATTGACATGTGTCAATCTAGAATTTTCCATCCATGTAATCTAGCTTCCATGTGCCTATGAATAGGGGAGAGACCCGTTATAAGAGGTAAGTTGAGTAATTGTGAGCTCAAGCAAGAGAGAGTTTAGTATAAGAATAAGAACTATCCAACCAAGCTAGCCAAAGGAAGAATGTCTCCTTGTAGTGAGAGTGTGGAATACAATCATTGGGCAAGTCCACAAGAGGGGGGTCACATTCACTTGCTAAGGCATTCTAGTGAGCACCCATATACTCTTGTTTGTATTTTGTTTTTGTAATAAAAAAAAAATTGTTTCCATTGTGTCATCTCCACTATTATTTGCTTTTCTTTATGCTATCGTGTATATTTCACTGTGGGTGAGTGTTGTGTGTACTTACTAGTGTGTGTGTGTGTGTGTGTGTGTGTGTGTGTGTGTGTGTGTGTGTGATGAAGAGTGGTCAACACTTGTATCCCTTGATGATATTGTGGATAGTTTGTGATTACCTCATCATACTCTACCATCTAGTTTGCCTTGTCATTATTTGTGTTTGCACTTAATGCATAAGATTAGAAAAGTGGGTGGCAAAATCTGGTGGAATTTGTTTTTGCAATACTTAACGGGCATTTTCAACCTCTAGTTCACGTGAACTTGACTTTTTCACTAGGAAGAGTTGAACCTGTGATTCTAAGGCCATAGAAAAGTTGAGAAAATTTTCTGACTTTTTAGCCCAATCTTCTAAAGATGCCAAGACTTTCATTCAAGAATATAAGAGAGTATGCATTTACAATGGATTGACATGGAAGGAGCAATGGGTCAAATTCCTTCCAACAATTTTAAATGACAGTGCTTTAAGATGGTATAAGACATGAGAATGAGATTAAGAATTCATGGGATCGAGTGAGCAAGTGCATGATCAAGGTGTATAGTCCTTGCCAAAAACACTCCAAAATAACGAGATTGCAAAGCTCATCTAGGGAGTTGAAGAGAAGGTGCAAGACTATCAAGTATTAGCATAAGAGTTGCGAAGAAAAATTCAAAGCACAAATCCATAAGGAAAACTTACCCAATGGCGTATTACCTAGTGTTGACAATATGATCTACAAACATTTAATCATAGGACTTAACTTTGAGTAGCTCACAAGCATTCAATAAGCATACGATATTGCAAAGCAACAAGAGGAGAGTTTGTAAGAGGAACCAATTTTGCTAGCACCAACTATTCCAATAGCTTCTAGCCAAGTTCCACAACTAGCAACAATAATAACAATAGAAACTATGTCTCACTCTACTTCTATAACTGAAGTAGAAGATTTAATTAAAAGGATGGAACAACTTGCAATCAATTTATTGTAAGGAAATAAAGTAAGAACTCAGCGAGCACAATTTGGATATAAAAGGAATCTATCTTAAGTAGTTTGTTATGAGTACAAAGAGAAAGGACATTACAAAATAAATTGCCCTAATAAGGCATCTACTTTAGGAACAAAGAATAATGAGAAAGAAAAGCTCCATTTAATATCATTGATTATGTTTAAGATGGCACAATAGAAGTCAAAATCATGGCAACTAAGCAAGCTTGAGAAAAAAATCCCAATGAAGGAAAAGAGGCTAAAAAGAAGAAAGAAGAGCCCAAAAAGTGGAGAAAAAAACTAAGTGGAAAATTTTTAATCTCAATAGGCTAGTCACCATACTCAATCATAGAGGATTTGTTGAAGTAGACCACCAACATTATGTATGGGTAGTTGTTAGTGTTATCATTACAAATGTGGAGGGGGCTTTGATGAGGCCCAAAAATGCCTCATTATTGCACTATGTTTGACATATAAAAAAAATGCCATATTACCAAACATGACAAAGTTAATTGCCAAATAGTTGATTAAAATATATTATTTGTTAATTATTTGCATGATTTCATGTTAGGAATATTATACCCCTGTTTTGACTATTTTCAACATTTTATGACTGATTTTGCTTGATTAAGTAGCAATTAAAACATGCATTTCAATTAGCCAAATGTGGTATGTTGATGTCCATTAATTTCACAAAGGTGTTTGAAGGTTTTCCCACCTTTTGAACTTGTTTGAAGTACACATTGGAGCCAAAATTTTAGGACTCATAAATCTGGAAATCTGTAGAAAACAACCATATAAAAATCAACAAGCTATCACTTTATAGGAGCACCTTGAAGTTGTCAGACAAAGCAAACAAAAATATATGGGATGTGTTCACAGAGACTAAAAGAAGACTTCTGACCTACTTGGATGCATTCCCACTTGGTCTAAATGGACAGTAGCAGGGCATAACAAAACAAAGACAATTGTGCAGTAGTTTTACAATTTTTTGTACAATTTTACATCATCCTAGCATGGCTTGCTAATAAATGGAATGCATGAGTTTTGTAGAAACATATATTTCTTTATGTTTTATATTTCCAAAAGTGCTAATTTATCTAAAATTGGAAAAGAGCACCAAAAGTGTAACTATTGCAGTAGAAACAGGGAAATACAGGTTTATCATGTAAATTCCAACCAACTGCCAATGAATGGTAGGGCATGGAATTTACCAATAGAGGAAGATAAAAATGATTGCAATAACCTCTTGGAAGTTGGATTAAATGACCTGCCTGAAAGAAAAAGCCAAAACAAACATTTTGAATGCGTTTTGAGCATAAAGTGCACCTACAACCAGTTATTCCGAAGATCTTCGGAATAACAAGGGAACACGCTTCTTTTTGACTTTCTGCGGTTTCCAAGCGGTTGAAAAGACAACTTAAGGTTGAAGGCATATAGGAAAATTATTCTACAGTTGTCCCCACTGTTCCTTGTCGACCAAAATACACAACTCATGAGGAAATATCAATTGATGCAATTGATCCTGTCCTGAAATAGACCCAGATTAGTTGCAGAATATTAGGAAATGATATTTTAAAGTGGAGATAGGTGTGCAAGATATTTCTAAGACTCCTCCAAAGTACTCCCACCACTAAATATGCCTTCTAAGTGCCAATGACTACTGTTGCAACATAAACTGTCCAAAATTACACTTATTTCAGATCCATAATTATTGGCAAATCATTGTAAAATAGCAAATAGGCTGATTTGAGTACAAGATATATTGTAATATTTTATTATAAATAACATAGCTCCCTTCGTAGTTGAGCTAAGTAGGAAGTAGAATAGAGGAAAGTAGTTAGTAACAACAAATAACATAGTACAACATTTTCTATAACAGTTCTGATAGAAATAAAGTGCAATTTTTTCTATTAATTTTTGCTCATGAGAAAGTGTGATTGTTAATTAGTTAAGGAGTGTTTTTCCCACCTTCTTCTAAATCATGAAGCTTGGGCCCACTTTCAGGCCTAGAAGGAGGATTTTTATGACAAGTTTTAATCTATAATTTTGTTGCAACAAAATTAACAGATTGCTTGTCAAATTTCATTTTATTGTTTTAAGTTTGTGTGATGTTATTTATGTTTTCCATTATGTTTGTATACATAATTTGTGTGTGTCAGCTGGCAAATTAGATTAGACATTTGTTTCCCTTGTTTTCTCTGCTTTCCATGTTTCCCTATTTTTTTTATGTTTCAGCAACTTTCAATTTTTAGCAGATTTCATTTTGCTATCAATTCCTGTAGCAGAAGCTTGATGACCTTTTGTGGCAGGACATTGACATGTGTTTTTAGCATAAGTTTTATTTCCAAACATCATTTCAATTTTGTAAGAGTAAACTAGGTTTCAATTCTGCAAGTGTAATTTAGGATTTCAATTCAACAACATTTCAATTCTGTTATTTCAATTTTGCAAAAGTAAATTAGATTTCAATTCAACAATTTTCAATTCTTGCAATTGTAGTTAATTGTCAATTTTTGCAACTTAGATTTAGTTTTTAATTCCTGCAATTTAATTCAGTTTTCATTCTGCAGACTAGGTTTAGTGTGACACCAAAAGGCTAAACCAAAATCTGTTTCACCCAATAAATGCTTGAAATTTGAATGCCTGAATTGTACTCTGCCCTAACCTTCTATCGTAGACAACCTTGGACACCACCCCCAGATTGATAAATCATAAGATTAAATGATGTTATTAACGACACACATTAGGATTCACAATAGACTTAGTGCTAGAGGAAGGAAGATGATCGAAATCATTGTGTTTGATGTAGAGGTCAACCCATTTTCTCCACATGCTTAAGTCTTTTGTAAAGGTATCTCTCTTCCTGATGTCATGATAGATGGTGGAGCTATTGTTAATATAATGATAAAATCTACATTGAAGACATTAGGGTTAGAGATAGGCTTAAAGTTGAGATCTCTAAATGAAGGAAAAATAAGACCAATAATAGCAGTCTTTGATGTAGTCATTTCAATAATGGGAGTCACTTGTGTGGTAGATTTTCATGTCATGAAAGGTGATTCAATAGCCAATCCAGTGATGTTAGGAAGACACTCTCTAAACCAAAGTTCACATCTCATGGGTGAACCTTAACATTTTAACCAATTCCTCAATTTTCAAGGACACCCACGTTCAAATCCTTCCAAGTGATACATTCATAATTGCAAAGTTGTTATAATACCACTATGTGATCATGGTATAATACAAGTGGGGCTAGTTTCAATCTTATATAACCAATTACAAAAAATGTTTAGGAAGACCATGGTTAAGAAAATTGAAGGGTACATTTGGATCGATAAGGGTCCCAACTGATTGAAGAAAAACATGGTACCTTAACCTCATATGTTAAGGACAATATAAACAAAGGATGAAAGCAAATGGACAACTTCTGACTATGCCTATACTAGCGAGGTGGATATAGAAGAAGAAGAAAGAGAGAGACATCTCAACGTGGAACACTTGGGACAAAAGAACCAATGCAACATTATGGGCGTATAGGGTTGTTGACAATTTTGTCACATTGCTTGGAGGGGTAAAGAAAATTGAAGTTTGAGATGATTCTGTAAAGTGTTTTCTTGTTTTTCATGAATTTGTTCCCTTGCTTTTTCTTGTATTTTATAGCATTGCAGCAATTTTGGTTCCCATTTTTGGCCCCCCCTATATTCAATTCATGTATAGAAAGAGCTTCGCCAGTAGAAAATAGGAGAAGATAGAAAGCTTCGCTGAAGGCAGAAGAAGGAGAACAGCTTCGCAAAAGAAATCAGATGAGTCCAGCCTAAAACTTGAAAAATTCTAAGGCATAGAAGGCACTTCGCTCATGGGACTGCCGAAGTATCCACTTCGGGCGGAGGAGCTGCGAAGCTGTAATTTCAAGCGAAGCAAGAACGTGCTAAGTCGGCGAGGTTACTTCGCTGAAATCTTGGCCGAAGTGCTACTTCGGCCCATCTTCCCAGCGAAGCTCTAACTTAGGTAGGCGCCAGTTCGGGCCTCAGTCTAGCGAAGCAGCTACTTCGGCCATGCCCCCGGCGAACCTCCCACTTCGGGCACCGTTTTGCCGAAGCACTACTAAAAGGATAGAAAATGTTTAAGGCAGGGAGTAAACTTCGGGCGATGCTCCCCCGAACTGCCACCTTCTGACTGGATCGCGGCGAAGCGTCTATCCAAGTGCGGAGGGAGAAAGTTTTGTAACATGTTGCCAGCAGCCAGTCACTTCGGGCAAATTCCTCGCCGAAGCAGCATTTTGGCCTCATCTCTCGGCGAAGCAGCGTAGCTAGAGATTAAGTGACCATGCCTTCCACGAGCGGACTAGCTACTTCGGCCAGTTCACCCAGCGAAGCTGTCTTCAAGGCCATTTTCCAGCGAACCATCATAGATTCACCTACCATCCTTGCCTTCGCTTCGGCTCTAACTCATTGCGAAGCAACGCTTTGATTGAAAATCCAGCGAAGCTCCACCCAGGGCAAGTCTGACGACAGTGCTCCTCCCAAGGGGCACACATTCCAAGGCCGGGTATTTATCCAAGGCATTTGTGCGGCACATAAATGCAGTTTTTTCGCCCCGAAAGACCCGGTATCTAGTTATGGTAATAGGATGGGAAGTCTCAATTGCAGAAGATGGCCAGCGCAATTTTTGGAGCCGCCTGAGCGTCCTAACCAAAGCAGGTCTGCGGTTCATAAATGCGAATTTCCCCGCTTAACGCGGCCCTGTATCTAGTTATGGTAATTGGATAAGAGGGTTCGATTGTGAAAAGTAGGCTAGCATCATTACCAGATCCGCCCTAGCATTCTTGTAAATCGGGATCATTAATGGCGCAGAGGGGAGGGTCCTCTATAAAAACCCACGCATTGTAATGAAAAAGGGGGGGAACATTTTGCTAAAGAAGCTGTTGTAGCTAGACATTCTGCATCAATATAGAAGATCCTTGGCTCTGAATCTGTGCTTTCTTTTTATGCTGCCTCTGGCAAGTATTTTTGCTTTCATTTATTTTTTTGATTGTTGTAATTCTGATATCTGGATTTTAGCATTGGAAGATAAATGTGTCTGGAATTTTGGTTAGAGGATACATAGAGAAGCATATGCAGTTTTAGTTTCTGTTACATCTTCTGTATTATTTGTTGTTGGTTTAGATATAGATGAGTTATTGTGTTGCGTGTTCTTTCCCACTGCAATATCCAGTTATTTCCATCCCTTTCTGCATTGTTTATCTCTTTCCTGCACCCTCACTCTTTTAATCTCTTTCCAGCACTCTTATCTTTTTATTTCTTTCCTGCACTCTTATCTTGAAACCCCGGTAGTTTAGTATAGGAGTCGGCCTTCTCCGGAGATTGGCACGGAGGGCATCTCTTCCCTCCGGCCTTTCAATGTTGGTCCAGGTCTAGGGCGCTTAGACATACGAAAATCCTTTCCTGTGGCGGATTTGTGACCAACAGTTTTGGCACGCCCGGTGGGACCTGGTCAGTCTCACCTTCTGAGTGGTATTGAGAGTTGATGCTCATCTCAGTACTGTAAGACTCGAGCAACTGGCGACTCTGTTCAACGTGAAAATCTTAAGCCTTAGAGACCGGTACTGAAATATTCGTACCTTCATGCATACAAGATGGAGAGTTAGGAACTCTGGAGAAGAGACCGAGTTCTTTGAGCTCGACATTGACGCCTTCGGGGAACGTCCTAGGTTAGTCAGGCCAGATCTACCTCTCAACGAAGGGTCATCGCAAGAGGTTGTCTTTGACGAACAAGGTCCGACTTCGGACAGCACCGCGACTAGTCTCCCTCCTAACCCCCCGAACTCTCCAGATCACCAAAGCACTTCGGGAACTTCGGTTCTACCGAATCAGCTGTTGCTTACCCCTTATCAGCCAAACCTAGGTGCAAATATGGCTCATCAACAACAACAACAACAACAACAACAACCGCTGCCGCCGCCTCCGCCTAGGCTGTTCCCAGCCTGGAATTCCGTTGGACCGCTAAATATAGCAGGGCAGGGGCAAATCCCGCCTGTTGCTCTAAAGTCAATACCTACGTTCGATGGTACGGGGAAGACAACATTCAAACACATCCAAGACATCGCTTCTCTGGCTGCAATACATAATATCACAGAAGAGGAGGTTATGGTTCGGCTATTGATTCTGTCCCTCCGAGGGAAACTCCTTTATTGGTATAGATCTCTACCACCAGGCACCATCACGGGATGGGACCAGTTAGCCGGACAACTGATGAGAGGATTTAATGAATCTGCCGATCCTTCCTCCCTCCTGCACCAGTTCACCTCAATCCAAAGGCACCCTCAAGAAGAAATATCCGATTTTAATGTAAGGTTCGCCCGAACCTGGCAAAGGGTACCTGCCGGCTTGCGGCCAACAGCCGAACAAGCGGCATATTATTACCTTAGGGCCTTCAACTCCGATATCAGCATGGTGATGAGGTTCTCAAACGTTAATACATTCCCCGAGCTATATGAGCTGGCCCAAAAGGCAGAAATAGATTTGATCGCCATTGGTAAACTCCCTCCGAGGATGTCGATGCCCATATTTCCGGATTTCCCCCAATCACAATACCCCAGCGCTGCTGCACAGACTTCGACGTCTCCCACAAACCCGATTCCGCCCTGGAATCCGAACCCGACGGTGTCCCAGTTCGCTGCTCCACAGATACATTTCCCCACACCCTCGGCACCACAACCTACAGTTCCTCCGCCATTCCCGGCATTACCAGCGCCGCCCCAGTACCCTGCCTTGCCCCTAGTCCCAACAATGGCTCCGTTGCCACCTCCGGCAGTATCAGCCCCTGCAGCCGTAGACATGCAAGCTAAGTTGTTACAGGAAGTTCAGTCCTTGAATTCTACTGTGCGAACATTATCAAATGATATGGCCGTCATGAAAAAGAAACAAGCACAGTAGGAATTTATGCCGAGAAGACCCTATCCTCCACCAGCGCTTACAAAGGACCAGGCAGCCCAGTCAGGCAGACCTCCTGCGAGGAACGCCGCCATCAGTGAGGAGCCGAGCACTTCCGATTATGTGCACTGGTGTTCCACCTGCAATGACCCACATGAAGAGGGCACTTGCATGTTGCATCAACATTATGTCCAAACGCTGACAAGCACCTCTAGCGGCCAAGTTAACATGATTATGGAGGCAGATCAGAATTTAGTGATCGCAGAGGAAGAGCAAGTTTCGGTTCTCACCAAGGGTGGGAAGAAACCAATCGAAGTAGACACAGCCCAAATGGGCCCCTTGAAGGTGTATACCCGCCGTGAAAAGGAACAACCATCTGTCAAGGCTCCTGACAAAGCTCCTCAGCCGCCACTATGTGAAGGAAAAACCTCAACAAACCGCTACAGCTCCACTACAAGCCGAGACCAAGGAGCAGGCTAGAGAAAAATTGAAGTACCCTTCGCTGACAAAACGACAAAGAGTCGAGGCCACACAACAATATCGCACTAAGTACGAGGCAGCGAAGGAACCAGAGATACCTGCTACTGCGACATATAATATCGTGGAGGAGTTAAAGAAGACTCCCGCTAAGATCAGTTTATATGATGCCCTGCAACTCCCAGGACAAGTGGACCTGCTGCAAGAATCGCTAAAATCAGCGAAAGCAGGAAAGTCGACGCAACCTGTCCTAGCTCAGCCCTTGCCCACTTCGATCACAGGAAAAAACAGGCCTCCTCCATTTTATCTGACTCTGCAGATGGAAGGATACATTGTTCACAATTGTATGATTGACTCCGGTGCCGCAACCACAGTCATGCCGAAGGCTGTTTGCGAGGAAATAGGTATGGAATACACGCGAAGTAGCCATGGCGTGCTTCAGTTGGATGACACTCCTGTAAAGACAGTCGGTGTGATCAAGGATATACCTATTCGGCTGCACAAGGCACCTCAAATCGTAGTGATACAAGAGGTAGTTGTTGTTGATCTCGAACCATATTTCAGCATGTGCCTATCGAGGGAGTTCACGACTAAGCTCGACGGTTACCTTTCCATGGATTATTCACACCTGGAAGTTCCGTTCAAGGGAAGAAAAGTCAAGATTTACAACGAGAAGCCCTCTACATTCCTCGTAGAAAAGATGGCTGAGGAAGGAGAGCTCAACGATTCAGTTCACTTGATGTCTGAAGAGTCGGAGCAGGTGGACCTAGTAGAAGAAGTCTTGGACAAGCTGTGCACCGAGGACGAGTTCTCATTGACAGATTTTAATGCTATGATTGAAACAGAGATGGGATGCTATTCCATCACTAAGTCCGAAAGGTCCACGGAGCCAATGCAGAGGAATAAGGAAGTTTCCGGAGAGGAATTGTGGAAGTTGTTCTTCGATGGTGCCCGATGTAAAAACGGAGCCGGAGCAGGAGTGCTCCTGGTGTCACCATCCGGCGAACAAAAGGACTACTGCTACCGGCTTGCCTGGAGTTGTACCAACAACGCAGCCGAGTATGAAGCTTTATGCTTGGGGCTGAAGAAAGCCGAGAAGTTGGATATCAAGCATCTCCAGATCTTCGGCGATTCAGAACTGGTTTGCAACCAAATTACCAACAAGTGCACCTCCAAGAAGCACTACCTTAAGGCATATCGCAACAGGGTTTGGGACCTGTTGGAGCATTTTGAATCGCTCAACGTTCAGTCCATTCCACGAGAGAAAAATAGGCATGCTGATATTTTAGCATCCATTGGAGCCAGATACTCCCCAGCCGATGAAATGGTGCATAAGCCCAAGGCAGTAAGGACTGTCTATAGGCCATCTGTGCCCGACAAGGACACTCACTGGCAAGTCTTTGATAGCGATGAGCAAATTGTTAACTTCCTAGTTCAAGAGGCAGCCACCGTTGAAGGGAGAAATCCTGAAGATGAAGAGTACGAAGGGCTAATACAGCTAAAGAACAATCACGTTCCGAAAGGATTAATTACTCTAGAAAGCCTGTTCGACCAGAATGACAGGGCGATTTCCCACAAGATCAAGGTGGACGCAAGACAGTACCAAGACCTTGAGCTCGAACCAGGCAAAGTGATAAAGGTCGGAACAGATTGCACTTCAACAAAACTTGAGCAGATTCGGTCTTTATGCAAAAGGTACCCAGACATCGTGGCATGGTGTTACCAAGACTTGAAGGGCTATGACCGAGGCATTATTCAACATACAATCGAATTACAAGGAGTTAGGCCCTGCAGACAAAAGCAGAGGCCGGTGAATCCAAAGATCGAAGTCTTGATGAAGGCCGAACTCTTGAAGATGCTTGAGGCCAAAATTATTTACCCAATAAAGCATTCTTCTTGGGTCGCAAATCTGGTCCCTGTCAGGAAGAAGAACGGAGATATCCGCCTGTGCGTAGACTTCCGCAATTTGAATCAGGCCTCCTTGAAAGATCATTACCCGCTCCCACAAATTGACCAGATACTCCATGTTGTAGCAGGAGCACAGCGCTTCTCCCTCCTGGATGGTTTCTCGGGGTACAATCAGATCTGGGTTAGGGACGAAGACCAGCACAAGACGGCGTTTACCACCAAGTGGGGAACGTTCGCTTACCAGCGAATGTCGTTCGGCCTTTCAAATGCAGGAGCTACATTCCAGAGGGCCATGGACTCAGCGTTCAACGAACTGTTGAACAAAGTCATTGTTATCTATTTAGATGATATGACTGTATTTTCTCATAAGAGGGAAGATCACACCTCCCACTTACAACAGATATTCGAGAAGTGCAGAGAATTCGGCATTTCAATCAATCCGAAGAAATCCATCTTCGCAGTGAAGGAAGGAAAACTGCTAGGCCATGTTATATCAGAAAGGGGTCTTGCTATTGACCCTGACAGAGCCGAAGCACTCCTCAAGCTCCCACTCCCAATGAACAAGAAAGGGCTGCAATCATTCTTCGGCCAAATTAACTTCGTGAGGAAGTTTATCCCAGACTTCGCTCAAGTCATCAAACCAATGTCTGAGCTCTTAAAGAAAAATGCTGAGTTCATCTGGACTGAAGAAAGGAGAAAGGCATTTGAAGAGATTAAAGCCAGAATTGCCCAGGCTCCCGTGCTGATTAATCCAGATTACAGTAAGGATTTTATTCTTTACGCAGTCGGGGAACCTGAGAGTTACGCAACAGTCCTGACACAAAAAGGGGAAGACGGTGAGAAACGCCCAATTGCCTTCTTAAGTCAAGTAATTCAACCTCACGAAGAAAGATACAATTTTATAGAACGGCAAGTGCATGCGGTCATGAAGTCGCTAAGGAAGTTCAGGCACTTCATCTCCCAAAGCAGAACCACGGTGTATGTTATTCACCCGGATGTGCGAAGCTTCATTATCCAAGGAGAAATGGGCAGCAAAAGGGCTGGTTGGGTGAATAAAATCCAGGAGTTTGATATCGAAATCCGGCCCACCAAATTGGTTCGCGGTCGAGCCTTGTGTCAGGAGCTAGCGAAGAGCATAGCTGCCGAAGTAATAGCATGCCAATGGGACGATCCAGTGGCAGAGAACAACTTCGCCTATCAATCTACCGACGAAGAAGATTGGACCGATGAAATCATCAGGTACTTCAACACTGGGAGATGTCCCGAGCACTTAAACGCCTCACAACGAAGACGGTTCAGGATGCAATCCCTCCGTTATGTCTTACGCCCCGAAGGACTATTCTTTAGAAATATTGATGGCGTTCTTCTGAGATGCATCAGAGGAGATGATAAGGGAAAAGTCCTCGACGAATTTCACTCCGGGTTATCAGGAGGCCACTTCGCAGGAAGGTCGACAACCTTAAAAATAATTAGGGCAGGCTACTATTGGCCTACTCTCTTCGTCGACGCTTTCGCGGTTTGTCGAAAGTGTGAACAATGCCAAAGGTTCGTCGATCGAAGTAAAAATGCCCCAATGCCCTTACAACCAATACAAGTCGAAGCACCTTTCCAGCAATGGGGGTTAGACTTCGTAGGGGTGATATCGCCAAATTCATCAGCGGGACACAAGTTCATCTTGACCGCAACAGACTATTTCACCAGATGGGCCGAAGCAATACCCACGAAACATGCTGATCAAGAAACGGTCATCACGTTTCTAGAAGGTTTAATCACCCGCTTCGGGGTTCCAGAAGCAATAGTAACTGATAATGGCCCAGGATTCATAGGTGCCAAAATTAATGAATTTGCCTGCAAGTATGGAATTTATCTCAAGGCCACTTCAAATTACTATCCGCAGGGCAATGGATTAGCAGAATCAACAAATAAAAACCTGTTGAAGATCATAAAAAAGCTTCTGGAAAGAAACAAGAGGACCTGGCACTTACTCCTGGACCAAGCGCTATGGGCCGATCGGATTTCTATCAAAAAATCAATCAAGACTTCGCCTTACGCCCTAGTCTATGGCAAAGAAGTTGTCTTGCCGACTCACATGGAAATTCCTGCACTTTGGATGTTAGGTGACGAAAGAGGGGAATTGGATCCCATGGAAGCCAGATTAGCTCAACTGCTGCAGCTTGAAGAGGACCAAGAAAAGGCCTACGAAGTTTTCATGAAACACACAGAGACCACCCGAAATTGGTTCAAGAAGAAGTCCACTGTTCGTGCTTTCAAAGTCGGTGACCTAGTATGGAAATGGGACTCGTGGAAGATCAAGCCAGGCAACCATGACAAATTTGACGCCTTTTGGGAAGGACCGTTCGAAATCTCGCAGGTCAATCAAGCCAACTCTTTCATCCTGAAGGACATGACCGGCCAGATTCTGCCCATCCCGGTCAATGGTCTTCATCTGAAGGCCTACTATCATTAAGAAGGTACCCAGAAAATTTTGCCCCTGTATATAATGTCTTTTTTCTTGTTTCTTGCATATACATAGTTTATTTTAAGGCCTTTCAGAATTAGCAACGTTTAGGGTAGAGTCGCAGCTTTTGCTACAAGACAAACCAACCCCAGTCCAAGACAACTAAGGATTGCCCTATATCTAAGCACAACAAGGCACTTCGACAATTTTCCAAGCGAAGCAGTCGTCACCAAAGAGTAAGTTGCGACGCACCTCAATGCCGATGAAGCAAACTAAGGGAAATAGACTATCTCGGGAATAGGACGGTGTCAAGACAGGCTTCATGTCATGGAGGCAGCGCTTCGCTGATTTTCCAACACCAGAAGAAGGTTCGCACAGCCCATAACTGAAGGAAGAGGGCAAGAAGGGGCAACTTCGATCAAGAACAAGTCAATAGGCAGCTTCGCTGAAAGGAATTAACTTAAGGGTCAGTTCGGCCAAAATCTCCAAAATCAGCCGCTTCGGGTCTTGAAAACGCCGAACCACAACCTCGGCCCCAACTCCAGCGAACCTCCCTGTGCCTATGGAGAAGAAAGTTTAAGGAGCCTGAATCACTTCGCCCAGAAAGTTGCCGAAGTAGCACTTCGGCCAATGTCCCTAGCGAACCATCCCCAGGAAGACGCTAAGTTCGGGTTTGACTCTGGCGAAGCATCCGCTTCGAACACAATTTGGCGAACCACCTCTTTTCATAACTAGTTCGTGTGAAGTAGACACTTCGCCCAAAAGGTGGCCGAACCTCCACTTCGGGGCCATTTTTGGTAGAACAACCATCCGCCAAAGTATACCAAGACATAAGCAATCACTTTGCTATTAAAAAACCCGCTTTGGGCCGAAGAAAATTCAAATTTTTGGTTCGCTCCAAAATTCAACGAAGTAACATCTGCAAAGGAATAATAGAAAGTTGTAAGTCGTCTAAAGAAGTAGGTTCGGCGAATTTCACGACAAGGTCCACTTCGGGCAAAAAACACGCCGAACTGCTTGATCGCCTCCAGTTCCAGCGAAGCAACAAAAACACATGCTCACCCGCTTCGGGAAAAAGGAAAGCCGCAGTGGAACTTCGCCCGATTTTCATCCGAAGTACCCAAGTTGAACCGTAAAAGGGAGCGATCGCGTTTAAAATGTGCCTTGGGGCGCGTGCCAATTGGCGGCCTAGTTAAACGTCCGAAGCACACGAAATTAATGCAAAGGTGGCGGCACACATCCCAAGGGAATTTAGTTAGACTAGAGGTTCGTGCCCAGGTGCAAGACAACAGGAATTTAAGGTTTCAAAGCAGGGTAAGATCTTCAAAGTACCTCGGTCCTCGTAAACGGTGCCAGGAAACCAATCAGAGAGTAGTGTGATCCCCTTCGGCCTGATTCATACATTTAATTCCAGCGGGCGCCATTAATAGAAGTAGTCGCAGCTTTTGCCTATAAAAGCAGAGTGCCTTAGACAAATCTATTTGCCTACTGGTTAATGCTTAGCAGAGAGCTTACGAGCTATTGAAACCCTAGTCGAGACTCTGCTGCATTTCTGCCACTCTGCCCTTTCCGAGTGCTGTGAATTCGCCACATTCTGTACAACCGTAATGGGGAAGAAAGCTTCCAAAGAAAAGAAGAAGGCGCCCGAGGAGGCAAGCGCAGAAAAGGTTAAGAAGTCGAAGGAGGAAAAGAAACACAGACCTAAGAAGGTCGACCTTAACGTCCGCCCAGAGAAACAAGTTCTGGAGGAAGAGGAGGATTCAGAAGAGGAGCCCGTAGAACCGCCCATTGATGGGTGGGAAAACATCAAGGACACTGTGCTCACCAAGAGTGTCGCCGAACTCAGGCAAACCATTGATTTTATGAAGAGTAGACTCTCTGCAGAGCACAAACGGGCCGTAGCTTATTATTCGCAGCTGTACTGGTACCTGTGTCCTCCGGTGCACCACTGTCCCGAGCTTGTCTACGCTATCGCCCAAAATTACCAGCCTTTGACTAGGCAGGTCCGAGACGCTGAGGGAAATAATTTGTTTTCAATTTATAAAGATGACGTACAGGAGGCATTCGCCCCTCGTTAGGAGCCACCCAAGGGGTATACGGTCCGAAATGTCAATATGAGTGAGCAGACGGGAAGATTTACCCCCTCCCCAAACATAATAAAGTTCTTGGGGGAACAGTTGAATGTCGGGCTCCCTTCGGGCAAATTGCCGCAGATGCGTCTGCGCCTCAACGATTTCAAATACCCGGACATTTTCTCCATCCTTGCATGGGTGGCGGGCCTGTCTTCTGACGCTGTTGTGTATCCCTGGAAGGTGGCGCTCGCAGAATGTGTTTCACATGGAAAATTTTACGCCCCTGACCCGTCCAGACCGCACGTCAATCCAGTGTTTTTCGACTGGGCGGAATGGGTGGCTCGAACCCTGCACACTCGGCTAACAAATTTGAAGAATTCGGGGCCAGACCAGTACTTCGGGCCGTGTTCTTTTCTAATTTGGCTTTTCTTTTATCATACTCAAGATCGTTTTCCGCACATTGTTGTCAGCTGTGTTGACAAGGATGGAGCCCCGCAGCCGGTCTACCAGTGGACTTCTCTTCTGGCAAAGACCGAATCATATTATGTTTTTAATCAACAGTTCCTGGGACGCGCCTTGCAGCTCATGCGCGGTTCTTGCCCTCGGGTACCCGCGATTCTCAGAGATAGAGTTGTCAACGGGAGGAAGGGCGATGTTTTTCAATTGACACAAGGGCTCGTAGTTCGTATTTTCGGGTTTACAGGTAAACCCTTCCTGCTGCCCTTTTATACTTCTGAGTATCAGTTTTCGCTGGAAGTCGCTCGCCAGAGCGATTTCACGAATGCAATCTACGGCCACGGCTGGAAATGGGGACCTACATGCGACTTTCCTTTTAAAATGGGGGTCATTGAAGTCTTTGCTATAAAACAGTATGCTCACCTTGAGGTGAAACTCGGCGACTTCGGCCTACTGGAGATTCCCCAACGATGGTTCTACGATCCCCTAGGAGTAATGAGGGATTTCCTCAGGTTCAAAAATTTTCACAACTGCCCCCACCCAGAGATAGTTGAACAACGCAACAACCCGAACGGGAGGGATTTGGAATGGCACATTGAACGCATGCAAGCTCTGCCCCCGTGGCATGATTTTTACCCAATTGAGGCCGAATACGTCCCTGCCTAGCACCTGTTTCCGGATCCCGATGCAGCATTTTGGAGAAAAATGAAAGAAGAGTTGAAGGAAGAGTTGAAAGGGTGGCGCGAAGAGAAGTTGAGGGAATGGTGGATAATGAGAGTCCACCGCCGAAAGCAGAAATCGAGTGGTCTTCTCCAGATGGATAGAGATTTCTGCATATTCTATGATGCCCATGTTGATTCTTGGCAACCTATCTCCTTCGCGGACTTCGTACCCCCTAGCATTCCTGGCTCAGGTGAGAGCCCAAGAAGGGTTGAGGAAGTGCCAGAGCAGGAGGAAGAAGAAGAACAGAGATGGAGGTGTAGTAGGACAAGCCTACAGAAGGTTCCAGCCAAGCTGTTGAAAAAGACACGCTGCAGCTAAAGAAGGAGAGGAAGAAAAAGAGGAAGAAGGCCGATGAAGCTCAAATGCCCCCTCCACATCCGAAGCGGCCTCGCACCAAACCCTCAGGTTCTGCTAGTGGACAACCTTCTGAAAGCTCAGTTGAAAGGAATGCTAGCGAGGCAGCACCCGAGCCTCCGCCACAAAAGGAAAAGGAGATCGTTGATGTTGATGCTATTTATGTGGAGGAGCACCTCCAAGAAGAAGGAGAAGTAGGAGAAAATGAGATTGAAGATACTGGAAGAACAGAGGAGGAAAGCGGCCAAGGGCCCAACACGCAGGACTTCAATTCTACTGCTCTCACAGCAGAGCACGAAGGTACGCGCCCCCTTTCCCCTTCTCTTGCTTCTGAAATTGTATCTGTAGTTGCCCCGGCCGAAAGGCCTTTAGTGTCCCCCTTGTATGCAAGCAATCCCCCACAAACCACAGTTTCTATTGAAGCTTCGCGACCACCAGTTGACACCATTTCAATTGCCCCCACCATTCCATTTGTACAGGCCATGTCTGGCACCTTCGCTGATGTCCCCAATGCCTCTACATCGTCCGCGTCACTCGGCCGGGGCACCACCAACATACCATTACCCACTCACACCCACCTCGCACCATCCGAACAGCCCGGGGGCGACTCTTCGCTCCCAAACCCCAACAGTCCAGTCACGATGGCACAACCCGTTGCTTCGCCCTTACCCACCGAATCCCCCACCACGCCCGTCGCCAATCCATCGGGCGAAGCATCCTCCCATCAGTCATTATATTTGTTCACCCCTTTGGCTGGCAATCCAACCTCATTGGATAACGAGTTAGCTTTGATTGAAGAACGCCCTCTGGCGGAAAGATTGCTTCGAGTCCCGGTAGTGTAGAAAGGGATTTTACATGTTCCCAACAGTTCCCTTTCCACGTAATAAACTACAGATCTGCAAGCATTGTAGTATAGCAAATATAATACACAGAAATCTGCAACAGTAATAATAATAACAGCAGCAATGACTGAAATAACAGCAGCAATGGTAGATACAGTAAATACAACAGTTTATATTAATAATGGCATGTATGATACAACATTACAGTTTCAGCATTACAATACAGCCTGCAAACCCTAGGCTGATTAATCTCCATGGCTGCATACAATCACCTCATACACCCCCCTATGGTGAACGAACCGTGCATCAATCCTTCAATCCATGAACATCCTGAATGAATGAGGGGGGGGTTATTTATACACCCACCAAGTAGTTATGTTTCCAACTACCTTGCAACTACCCTCAAATTACATTTCATGTGCATTTGCTTTGCATTACATTTCATTTCCACTACCAGACAAAATAGCTTATTTAGCCGACATACATGACTTAATATGACTTTACATGACTTTATTCTTTACGTACAATATTAAATTGCACTTACAACATTAAAATATATGCACGTGCATTTCGTCAAACACTTTGCGTGCATTTACAATATAACACATAATATCAAAACTGGTTCAGCAAATAAGGATATCTCAATTTGCCTGTCTACATCTATCCCCTCCTCTAAACTGGTCGTTGTCCTCAACGACACGAGCTAAACACTGGGAATAGAAGTACTGAGCAATGTAATAGGATCTCTTGTCACGCTCCTTCCTCTTGTTCCTGTTCCATACATCTTTGGCAATAAACTTTACTTTAGGCTGCTCACAACATCTGATTCTTTGATTGTGCACTTCTTCTGCTACAAGTATGTGTAACATCAGCATGATCAACATTCTCTGAATAGGCACTTCACTTTTTGCAATAAGCCATATCATCAGCATGAGCAATGCCATCAACATCATGAACATAATCGGTAATGCCCTCCGCCATCTGTGTCGGGGGTCAAGGGGGCGGGAGTCCCCTTGTAGGGTCAAGGGACAGCGTCCCTTGCGGGGTCGAGGGGCAGCGCCCTTCACGTGCTCAACCATTGAAAGCCTCAATGTCCAAACTAAATTTTTCATCTCAGCAACATTCTGGAAGCTTTCACTCAACTCATTGAAATTGCTTCCTCTCAGCTCTAATTCACTGCTTTCTTGATCCAACTGACTGCTTATCATCCTCTGACAGACATCTCCCTTGTCGGATTGTGCTTCTGACGGCAACTCCTCTGACTGCACTGCCTCAGACGTCAACATTTCTGACGACAATCCCTGAAAGCTTAGTCTCTGATGGATTAGACCAGATGGATTGAGAAGTCTGATGGGTACAATGTCTAGACATCTAGGACAACAGGTTAGACGGCTCAGACGGATAGATATCTCGGACGGATTGCACATAGGTAGACGTCTTAGACGGGTAAGGGTAGACGTCGCAAATAGATGGGCTAGACGTCTGGACAAGTTGCTAGACGTCGGGGACGAGTGGCCAGATGGACGACCAAATAGACGGCCAGACGTTTGGGTCAGACGACTAGACGTCTGGGCTGATGGATTGCTAGACGTCTAGGCCGGATGGCTAGACGTCTGGACTGATGGATGGCCAAATGTCTAGGCTGGATGGCTAGACGTCTGGGTTGGATGGCCAGATGTCTAGACTAACGGATGACCAGACGTCTGGGCCAGATGGCTAGACGTCTGGACTAATGGATGGCCAAACATCTGGGATAGACGGCTAGACGTCTAGGCTGACGGATTGCCAAACGTCTAGGCTGGACGGCCAGACGTCTGGGCTGACGGATTGCCAAATGAGTGGTTTGCCAGACGTCTAACTCCTTCAAACGGGTAGATTTCAGACGTGTAGCCTCCAGACGGGTTCTCTTCAGACGGCTCCTCCGACAGATGCACTTCAGACTTTTCTACCTCAAACGGTTCTTGCTCAAACATTTGTACCTCAGACGTCTCCATATCAACTGGATCTTGCTCAGATGTTTGCACCTCAGATGTCTCCTTCGTCGCCATCTGATTGCATTCTCTAGTTGTCCGAGTCTCCTTCATCGGTGAGGTTTTTGCATCTCTTTCCCAAGTCAAGGCATAATCCAAAGCCTCTTGGTATGATCTTGGAGGAAATGTCTTCATCTTCTTTTCATACACAGGGAGAAGTCCATCTATGAACCACGTAATCTTTGATTCCTCTGAGTAGCCTTTCTCCACATAGTCAAACAACCTACTCAACCTTCGATTGTAAGAACGAATAGGCTCCTTCTCTCCTTGTATGTTATAATTTTCATCAGTCTCATATTCTCGAAATTCTTCCACAAATGCATCACGTAACTCTCCCCATGTCTGGAACTTAGCTTGCGGTAAGTATATGTACCAGTCTATTGCAGATTCTCGAAATGTTGCAGGAAACCACCTCCTCCAATCTTCTTCATTGTTCTGCCCAATCGCTTTCCACTCCATACGACAAATTCTCCAATGCCTAATCGGGTCTTCCTTCCCTTCTCTTGTGAAAAGTGGCAAATTCTCCAATGCTTGGGTGGCTACGTTATCCATTGGTGGGGTTTCTTCTATGTTGCTCCTCGTCAGGTGTTTTTAGTCTTAGGTATCTTATTTTCACCAAACAGTCATCTCTCAACTTCCTGTGTATCCTTACTTCGCGACTTCCTTCGTTGGGATGTTGATTGTGGCCTTGGTCTTCCTTCCTGAGCCCTCGCGTGTTGTTGCTCTGGTGCCTGACTCCCGTCCTTTGCACTCCTTTGCAACCTTCCTGCTGCATGTTCAGGTGTTACCATCCACTCAACATCTCAATGTCTTCCTTACATCAATGTTTTCCTCGACTCTTGGTGATCCTTGTACCTATTTTGTCGTTCCTCTCAGCAATGTGTCGTTCCACTACAGATGTCTTAGCCAACAGAAGTCCGGTTGTAGACGTCCGGCCTGCAGATGTCAAGCCTGTAGACATTAGGACTGCAAACATCAAGCCTGCAAATGTCAGGCCTACAGACGTCAAGCCTGCAGACGTCAGGCCTACAGACGTCAGGCCTGAGACGTCAGGCCTCAAGACGTCAAGCCTGCAGACGTCAAATCCGCAGACTTCTACGACTGTAAAAGTTTCACTTGGAATTTTTGTTTTCTTCCTCCGACTGGCGTGCACGTCCTTAATCTGCAAACACAAAAAATTCTGGTACGTCTTCCCCTCCGTTTTCGCACTGTGTTGTTCTCGTTTGCACATCTTCCCAAGGGTTTCACTTCTTCAAACCCTATGTCACCAATTTAGACCCAATTTCGTAATAACAACGGTGCCAAAATGTAGAAAGGGATTTTACATGTTCCCAATAGTTCCCTTTCCACGTAATAAACTACAGATCTGCAAGCATTGTAGTATAGCAAATATAATACACAAAAATCTGCAACATAATAATAATAATAACAATGACTGAAATGATATCAACAATGGTAGATACAGTAAATACAGCAGTTTATATTAATAATGGCATGTATGATACAACATTACAGTTTCAGCATTACAATACAACCTGCAAACCCTAGGTTGATTAATCTCCATGGCTGCATCAATCACCCTGCATTATCTACTTACTGTCTGCACTCTTCTATGGTGAACAAACCGTGCATCAATCCTTCAACCCATGAACATCCTGAATGAATGAGGGGGGGGTTTATTTATACACCCACCAAGTAGTTATGTTTCCAACCACCTTGCAACTACCCTCAAATTACATTTCATGTGCATTTGCTTTGCATTACATTTCATTTCCACTACAGGATGAAATAGCTTATTTAGCCGACATACATGACTTAATATGACTTTACATGACTTTATTCTTTACGTACAATATTAAATTGCACTTACAACATTAAAATATATGCACGCGCATTTCGTCAAACACTTTGCATGCATTTACAAAATAATACAAAATAGCAAAATTGATCCACCAAATAAGGACATCAATTTTCCTGTCTATAGGCAGAACACTGACAAGTTGCTCAAGGAGGCTAGGAAGAAAAGAGCGGTCCTTAGCAAAAGTGGAGAAATGCACAGTCTTTGACATGAAAAATGGAAAGCTCCACAAAGTGAAGGTGCCCAAAGTCCAGAAGCCCCTTGATGAAATGACACCTTCAGTTTACACATCATGAAAAGGGCAAGGACCTGGAACAGTTAGATGTTGATGATAAATCCGAATCCATGAATGTGCGGATTGAGTCAGTTCACCAAAACACCAAGATAGCGAATGAGAACCGCTATGAGGTGGAAAATGCAAATATGAAGCTGGAAGATCTCACGAAGACTCACGCCCAGTTGGAGAATGCTCAAAAGCAATGCGAACATATGAAACAGGAGATAACTGCCTTAAAACAGCAAGTGGCTTAGCTCTAGGATGCTGCAGGAGATCACGATAAAATACAACTAGAAGCAGAGGAGAGGGCTAAAAAGTTTGAAGCCCAAATCATGGAAATGCAACAACAATGTATGAAAAAGAGAATATGGAGTTGTTTGATAGGGGAAGAGTTAAGATCATCCACACACATTTATTAAAAAAATTTAGATATCAGGCCTCCAGTGCCCTGTCAGTTCTCTCATACATCACAGAAGCCTAGAGTGCAGCTTCGCAGAGCGGGCCTATTGTTGACGAAGTGATGCAAGAAATATGGTGCTGACTCAGGTTGGCAATGGAGGTACTGTTGGTTACGAATCTGCCATGAGGAAAGGATTTGGTATAATGCGCCCCAGATTCGCCCACCAGATTGAAAGGCCGGAAGGAAGGAATGCCTTCCGTGCCAATCTCCGGAGAAGGCCGGCTTCCTGTGGGTTTTTTAGTGTTTTAGCTAAGAGTGCAGGAAAGAGATAAAGTGCGAAAAGAGATCCAAATGTGATTGGAGTTGGGTGGGGGGAATAAGCAGCACGACAACGATCAATCACCACTACTAACAACAATTAAATACAACACACACCATAGAAACTACAGCTATCATGCATCCTATGTATCCTCTATCTATGCATTCCAGGAATACTTAACCATCAAATACTGGAATCCAGAGTTCAGTATAACAGTAAGCAATGGAATAAGAAACATGAGGCAGAAATGACAAGGAGAGGCAGCATACAAGATGATGACAGTAAGCAGAGCCAAGTATGTGTCTTGCATTCAGAAGCAAACGTATAGCTACAATGGTTCCCTAGCAGTATATTCCCCTTCCACCCTTTTACAATGAAATGGTGTGGCTATTTATAGCCCAAGTTCCCCCGATTACAATTACGGGCACAAAGTCCCAGACCGGACAATAGCTGACAAAAGCGGCAGAAGAGCTGCTGATGCTGACTCCTGTCGGCGAGGACTGTACTTGCAGCAAGGTCTCCCTGAAAGCTGTACAGCTACGTGGCAGTGCGTCGGGTGAAACTTCTAGTCAGCAGGAATGCGGGTAGCTGTGGTAGATGGAACTTTACATCAGCTTAAATGGAGGCGAGTGGCGTAGGTAATGCGGTCCATGCTTGTCCTTTATCCCGTCACATCTCGGCTCGAATCCCGAGGCTGGACACTTGTCGAATTCTGATGAGTGACACATGTCTGCCTTGAAAGGCAGTTTGTCCAACTTCGCTCGGGATCAGGGCGCCATCGGGTAGCGCAGGTGGGAAACAGCGCAGTTGGGGAGGCCTCCGTGCCTTAGCCAATTTTTGGGCTTGTTTGATGAATGCTGCCCAACTGCGCACCGGTCAGAGGGCGCAGCCCGACTTCGCTGCGAAGTCGGGTTGCGCACCGGCACTTGGTTGTTTCGACCGCTGTTCGGACTGCGCACAAAAAGGGGAGCGCACCCCGACTTCGCTGCGAAGTCGGGTTGCGCTCCAGCACTTAGCCAAATTCTGCAATCACTGCTTCCCAAGTGCGCACAGGAAGAAGAGCGCACCCCGACTTCGCTGCGAAGTCGGGTTGCGCTCTCACACTTAGCCAAATTCAGCTTCTTTTCAGCCTGTCTTCGCACTTCGCATCCCCTAGTGCGCTCCAACTTGAGGGCGCACCCCGACTTCGCTGCGAAGTCGGGTTGCGCCCTGACACTTAGAATTTTTCAGGGAATACTTGCTCTGTTTTGGGAATTTGACTGAGGGGAAAAGTACAAGGGAAAAGGGAGGAATGAAACTGCAGGAATGGGAGAAGGGAAAAATGGAGAAAGGGAAGAAAGAGGAGGAGGGAAGGAAGAGCAGCATACTTACAATTTTTGAAAACATGGCACCCCGTGCAAAATGTGACAACATTCCTGGCGGCTCGCGGGGTGTCGAGCTCGCCTCGACGCAAAGAACCAGGCCTTCATCCTTTGGGCGCAGAGGAACTTCCTTCCCCTGCCTTCCGCTGCTCTGACGGCTTCTTCCCGGGCAACTGTTCTTCTTCAGGTTCACTTTCGGCAGTTGCCTCTTCTGTTTCTCCTCCTGAACCTGAATGTTCTTCACTGTCGGCCTCCCGCTCGCGGATGCGATCGTATGCAGCCTTGGCTTGGTCCCAGATTGCTGCTTGGAAGGGCCCTAGGTCGCTGACCTCTTTCAGTGCTGCGCTGAAAACAGCAACCGCATGCAGGTCGATGGTGTCGTATCTTTCTCCCAACTCTTTGAGGGAGGTATTGATTTTGCAGTACCTTGACACCATCTGGGTGACCTGAGCTTCCTGGACAGGCTCCGTCCAGCTATCGATTTCTGTTGTGTCTGCCTCGAACGACAGCCAATTCAGTTTCACCTGCTCCAGGGTCAGAAACTCGCCATTCTCGACGAAGCTCGGGCACCCGTGTTCAGACAGAGTGTTGAAGGGGGCCAGGCAAATGCTCATTTCGTGGTCTAATGAGTCCAGCATCTTCCTGGCGGCCCTTATTTTCTCTGTTTTATCAAAATAAATGTGCAAGGTTACCCTTGCATCTGCCCACTCTGAGGCAAGTCGGGACATTGGGGGAAATCGGAGGCCTTTGCGCTCATACTCCTCAAGTTTCATAGCCAAGTCCAGCCATTGCCTCGCTTGGTGTTCGGCCTCCTCTACCACAGGCTTTCCCTGGGCAGATACTTCTTGGATCCTGGATGCGAAATCCAGGACCGATATAGATCTGACAACGTTGGGCCTACATCCCTGCAGCAGACCAGCCCGCATCTCCTTAACCTTATTCTTTGAAAAGGCCGCCGTCTGTGATGTTTTCTCCTCTAGCTGCGACTGAGCCTGTTTCAATGAATCCTGGAGCTGGGAGACCTGCTCCAGTGCTGCCCTTTTCTCCTCTGACAGCTGTTCGGCTGTCTGTTTTTGCGCTGCGGCCTCCTGCTGAGAGGCGGCCAGCTGGGCTTTCAGTTCATCAATCTCTTGCTGTGCAGACCCCAACTGCGCGGTGGCCCTAGCTAGATCTTCCTCCAGCTGCCTTGAAGTATTCTGTAGCTGAAACAACGCCTCCTGATTCTCAAGTCGCTTGACAAGGAGATTATGGGTTCTACGACGAATACCGTTGATTTCATGCTCCTCGTTGATGTCATCAAAGCTCTTCTCCTTGACTTGGTGCTCATAGTCCTCCTCGGTCATCTCCCGGAGAGGCTTCTTTACTTTTGGAATCAGCTTCTCAGTTCTGAGCACTCTCCTGTCCAAGTCGTACTTGGTGCGCTTCACTGGGGCAGCTATTTCCTCGGCCCTTCTGCGCTTGACGCCCTGAAGGAAAGAGGCGGAACCCCCTGCGGCTCTTGCTGCCAGAGGCTGGTCATCTGCGATCTGCATGAAGTCGAGGTCTTCCAGCATCTGGTCCTGTCGCGGCATTTTTCCTGCAAACAGCGAAGCAGGAGGTATTCCAGAAGGAGTGGTCGCTTTTAAGGGCGACCGGGTCCTAGGGGAAGCGAGCGGCTGAGTGGACGGCGTTGGCGGGGTTTTGAACAGATGAGGTGAGCGGCGCGGCGATGTATGTGCAGCTTCGACACTGGCCACAGGCGAGGGTTCCAGGGTTTGGCTGAGGGACTGGAAGGCGTTAGGGTCCTGGGCGAACTGGTCGAAGGAATGGGGGTTGTGGGATGTTTGGACAGTCTGGGAAGATGAAGATGCAACTACGGCTTGCCCTGATGCGATGGGGGACGGCGTTATGGCAGGGCCGACTGGGACTTTGGGGAGCGGAGAAGTGGACGTACCTGCGGGCTCCGCCTGAGCCGCTGTTTGGAGGACGTCTGCAGCCCAAGTGTCTGCTTCTGCTTCAGGGCTGTCCAGAGAGACGATTTCTGGCGCGGCTGTCCCTGTCTGCGCTGCGGTCGGCTGCTGTACGGATTCTTTAGGCCGTTTGGCCTTTTCACTCCTCTTCCTCTTCTTTTCTTCCGGCACTGTGGCTGTTTCAAAGGACGGAGAGGATGTTGGGGCTGCAGGCAGCGATGTCCCCACGGTAAACTTGTACCTGGGTCTAGCTGGGAGGATGCCTGCCGTGGCCGGTCTGCTAGCTGGCTGTGCTGGCGCTTTTTCTGCTTGGGGGGCCACCTCAGGAGTTGACCTCTCTGACCCTTGCGCCCTTTCGGGTAATGCTTCAGGAGCTGGAGGCTGCATTGGGCCCACTTGACTGCTTGTCGGCGTTGCGCTGGAAGTTGCGGAAGTAGGCAATTGCTGGGAGGGGGACCTCCTTGTATATCTTTTCCTTGCGCCTCGGGGAACGCAATTTCGAAATTCGAAAGGCCGCCACGTGTCAGCGTATTGATCATATAGGGCCGAAAACTCATCATCAACGGCCAGCGTTTTTCGGTTGGATTTGTCGTGCTGCGTGCGGCATCTCATCTTCCAGCATTCAACGATTTTGTCCTTTTGCCAGTTGAGGGGCGCCACCTTGGCGAGGAATTTTTTGAAGCCCGTAGAATCTAACTGGTGATCCGGGTTTCGCTCTGGGTCATACGTCACCTCTTCGCAGTAAAAATCATGCCATGGAGGCCATGATTGCATCTGCTCGATGTGCCATTCCAGGTCTGCGCCTGTTCTGTTGCCCCTTTCCTGCATAATCTCTGCTCGGGGGCAGATGTGCGCGAATTTGCCTCTGACCCCAATTGGGTCGTATTTCCAGCGCTGAGGAAGCATTATCAGACCCATGTCGATGAGTTCCCGTTCGAGGTAGACGTGTTGTCCGATCTCGTGCACTTGGGTATTCGCCCAGGTAATAGGATACTGAAAAATATGGCCTTTCTTTTTGCCCTGGCCGAACTCTTCTTCGACATAGTCCATCTGTCGCGCAATCTCCATCCCGAACTGGTGGTCAGTGCAGAAGTAGGGCAGCAAGAACGACTTCCCCTTGAATCCGTAGATTTTGACCACGATGCCCTGCGTCAGCCGGAAGGTATCCCCGTACTTGTGCTTCCTCAGATAGCTTGTCATGACCTCCGGCGGGGCGGGATGCCTTACGATTGAACAGCCCCAGGACCATGCACAGAAATTTAAAATTAAACTCATAGAATGACCCTTTTCTGTACAGGATCTCGGTCCATTCGTACACGGGCAGCGGCTCTCCTTTTTCGTTCACCTTCTTCAAGTCAGGAACTCTCATCCGGTAGTGCATGTGGTACAGGCACAGCCATGTGAGGAAGGAGCAAAACCGGAAATCCGTTGTCTGCTTCATTGCAACCTGACTAGGTTTGAATGAATGGCGTACGCCAGCCAGTCTGCCCAGTCGAAGAAAATGGGGCGCTTCCCACTCTTTTGCGCCGTGGAGTCGTAAAACTCCCCATGCAGGATACATTCTGCCAGCGCCAGCTGGTACGGGCGTACCACTTTGTCAGAATCACAGCCGAGTACCCATGCCAGGATGATGTATATGTATTTGTTCTCGAACCTGTCCAGGGGTATGGGGCCTGTCGGCCACTGTCCGGCTGCCAACGGAGTCTTCAGCTCTGAGTTGAGGAATTCTCTCATCCGCTTAGTCTGCGTGAATCTGCCCGTCTGTTCATCCAGATTAATCCTTCTGACAATCGCGCCGGGTTCGTACTGAAGCCCTGGGGCGAACGCTGGCTGGACGCTCTCCCTGAAGAGTGTGAACAACATTCTTCCCTTGTTGTCGCAGACTTGCCGGGCAGCTGGCTTGTAATATTCTACGATTGATTCAATCAGCTCCGGGCACTGGTGAGTAGGAGGGCATAAGAACCAGTATAGGTTCGATTTATACGCAGCCCCGACATGGTGTGAGGGCGAAACCTTGTCTGCCCACTTTGCAATATTCGGCCGCAGCTTGGTGAGGCTGATAGAAAATTCGCCATCTTTGTACCCGGCCAGGTGATTGACGGGCGGCGGTGGAATTTGCCCTCGACTTCTCTTCGTCCGGGTTTTCTTTTTCTGCTCCTGCGGCACTTCGCTCTCATGAGCGCTTGATTCCGTCTGCTCCTCAGCTTCAGGTTCTGCGTCACTGGACTGCGCCGGCATTGGCGCTTTCCCCTTGTCCATTTTCTCTGTTAGAATTGGCAGCGACAGAGAATTACGGCTTCTGATTTCTCAGTTCTGCGCTTTGCAGTCTCGGAGTCAGCTCGACAATCTGAATTTTCTGAGTATGCCAGGGCCCTTTTTCTAGGCAAGGATTTCAGCATTAATGGCGCCAGGGAGGGGGTTAAGGTGGTTAACTTGAAGTTGGTGGAAGCGTTATAATACTTTGGCGGTTGTGCATGGGTTTAATCTTGAAAAGCGCACCCTAGTTGCAGTTGGTCCAAACGCGCCTTGCTTTCTTAATGACATCGTTTTTGAAAGTTGCGCAACCATTAAAACTTTTTTGGACTTCGTGCTTTTGATGACGTCATAGCCGCCGCCTGGGCACACCTTTTGAGGGAGAATTTCTGGCCCAGGACCCAACTTCGCACTGTGCCGTACTGCGCCGTCTGGGCCCACACTTAGAAAGATTTTACCATTTTTCCTTGCTTCCCGCGACAGGTCACCCAAGGTGCGCCCGAAAATGGGGGCGCACTCGGACTTCGCCCGAAAAACGGGCGCACTCCGACTTCGGCCAGATTTTGCTGCGCAGTCGGACTTCGCCTGAAAAATGGGCGCAATCCGACTTCGCTCAGATTTGCTTGCGCAGTCTGATTTTGACACTTAGCCATTTTTAGCCCTGCTTTTCCCAACTACGCTCTCAAGACGGTGCGCACCCCGACTTCGCTGCGAAGTCGGGGTTCGCCCCCAGCACTTAGTCAAATTCTTACCCCCTTTTGTCGGCTGCTTTCTCTCAAACTTCGCACGATCCAAGGAGCGATACCCGACTTCGCTGCGAAGTCGGGGTTTGCTTTAAGTTTTTCTTGGGCTCTTGAAAACTAACAACTGAAATGCTGAAATAAATATATACATTCTGAAAAACTAAAATGCAGAAAGGAAAACTGTACAAAGAAGGACCCATTGGGTGCCTTCAGCGGTGATAAATTTTGAGGTGGAACCCGTTGACGGGAATGGGGAGAAGTTGTCCCTCCATGTCCCGGAGCATGAATGCATTAAATTGGTTCACCCGGGCAATCTGATAGGGACCCTCCCAGAGGGCGTCAAATTTGCCGTGATTGCCCGGCTTTGCCTTCAGTGAGTCCCACTTCAGCACCAGGTCCCCGATTTTGAAAACTCGGGCGGTGGTGCCTTTTGCAAACCAGCCTTGGGTCGCTTCAGCGTGTTTAGTGAAGGCCTGGTATGCTTTTTCTCTTTCTTCCTCTAACTGCAGCAGCTGGCACAGTCTGGCGTCCACTGGATCCCCGTTGACTCTCTCTTCATCCAACATCCAGAGTGCGGGAATTTCTATGTGGGTTGGCAGGACTGCCTCCTTGCCGTACACGAGCGCGTAGGGGGATGTCTTGATAGACTTCTTGAAGGATATTCTATCCGCCCACAACGCCCGATTCAGGAGTAGGTGCCAAGTCCTCTTGTTCCTCTCTACTGTCCTTCTGACGATTTTCAGTAGATTCTTGTTGGTGGACTCGGCCAGGCCGTTCCCCTGCGGGTAGTAGTTAGAAGACATCTTGTGATAGATGTCGTACTTGCTGGTGTACTCCGTGAGTACAGCGCCTGCGAACCCCGGACCGTTGTCCGTCACTATTGACTTTGGGACCCCAAAACGGGTGATAAGGCTCTCGAGGAACCCAATGACCGTTTCCTGGTCTACATTCTTCGTGGGGATCGCCTCCGCCCACCTAGTGAAGTAATCGGTGGCGGTAAGAATAAACTTGTGCCCCGCTGCAGAGTTAGGCGTAATGACCCCGATGAAGTCCAGACCCCATTGCTGAAACGGAGTCTCGGCTTGAATTGGTTGGAGGGGCAGGGGTGCTTTTCTGTTTCTGCCAGCAAATCTCTGGCATTTATCACATTTTACACAGACCGCATGTGCGTCTGTGAAGAGAGTGGGCCAATAGTACCCAGCTCTGATGATTTTCAAGGCCGTAGGCCTTCCAGAATGGTGTCCTCCAGGCATCCCGGAGTGAAATTCTCCAAGGACCCTGGGTTGGTCGGTTTTCTTGACGCACCGCAACAGGATGCCGTCAATGTTCTTGAAGTAGAGCCCCTCGGGGCGAAGAGTGTATCTCAAGGCATTTAGCCGAAACCTCCTTCTTTGTGAGGCATTGAAGTGATCTGGACATCTCCCGGTGCAGAAATACCTCACCAGGTCATCTGTCCAGTCACTTTCCTCTGATAAGGAGTTGGCTAGGTTGGTGGTTGCTGTCGGATCTTCCCACTTACAGGCAGATATCTCGGCTGCAGCGCTTCGGGCCAGCTCCTGGCACAAGGCTCGGCCTCTGATCAGCTTTGTTGGCCGTACCTCGATGTCGAACTCCTGGATCTTGGCAATCCATCCTGCTCTCTTGTGACCCGGTTCCCCTTGTATGATGAAGTTCCGGACGTCCGGGTGTATCACGAAGACAGTTGTCCGGCTCTGGGAGACGAAGTGCCTGAACTTTCGGAGAGACTTCATGACTGCGTGAACCTGCCGCTCAATAAAATTGTACTTTTCCTCGTGCGGCTGAATCACCTGGCTTAAGAACGCTATGGGGCGCTCTTCGCCATCATCTCCCTTCTGAGTCAGGATTGCGGCGTAACTCTCGGGTTCTCCCACCGCGTACAAGATGAAGTCCTTGGAATAATCTGGGTTTATCAACACCGGAGCTTGTGCAATTCTCGGCCTTGATCTCCTCGAAGGCCTCGCCTCCTCTCGTCGGTCCACAGGAATTCGGCATTCTTTTTCAGCAGTTCGGCCATGGGTTTGATCACTTGTGCGAAGTCCGGTATGAACTTCCTCACGAAGTTGATCTGGCCGAAGAAGGACTGTAGCCCCTTCTTGTCGACTGGGGCGGGCAAGCGGAGGAGGGCTTCGGCTCTGTCAGGATCCACTGCAAGGCCTTTCTCGGAGATGACATGTCCCAACAGCTTACCTTCTCTTACCGCGAAGACTGATTTCTTCGGGTTAATGGAAATGCCGAATTCACGACATCTCTCAAATATCTGCCGCAGGTGGGAAGCATGGTCCTCTCTTCTGTGAGAGAATACAGTCATGTCATCCAAGTAGATGACAATGATCTTGTTAAGCAGCTCTCGGAAGGCCAGGTCCATGGCTCTCTGGAATGTGGCGCCAGCATTGGACAAGCCGAAGGGCATGCGCTGATAGGCGAACGTTCCCCATTTGGTGGTGAACGCTGTCTTATGCTGGTCCTCATCTTTGACCCAGATCTGGTTGTACCCAGAAAATCCGTCTAAGAGGGAGAATCTTTGCGCTCCGACAACTATATGGAGGATCTGATCGATTTGGGGAAGCGGGTAATGGTCCTTCAGTGAGGCCTGATTTAGATTTCTGAAATCCACACAGAGACGAATGTCTCCGTTCTTCTTCCTCACGGGGACCAAGTTCGCAACCCAGGATGAATGCTTGATGGGGTAGATTATCTTGGCTTCCAGCATTTTCAGGAGCTCGGCTTTCATCATGGCTTCAATCTTCGGGTTTACAGCCCTCTGCTTCTGTCGGAATGGTTTCGCACCATCTTCTAGCTCAATGGTATGCTGGATTATCTGTCTGTCATACCCCTTCAAGTCCTGGTAGCACCAGGCTACTATATCGGGGAACTCTCCGCACAATGATCTGATCTGTTCGAGTTCCTCTTCGGTGCAGTCCGTTCCGACCTTGATTGTCTTTCCAGGTTCAAGCTCCAGGTCGACGTACTGCTTGGGGTCTACTTTGATCCTGTGTGATATCGCTCTGTCATTCTGATCAAAGAGACTTTCTAGTGTAATCAGTCCTTTCGGGACATGATTATTCTTTAACTGTATCAACCCCTCATATTGCTCGTCATCAGGGTCTCTACCTTCGATTGTACATGCTTCGGTAACCAAAAAAGTGACGATCTCCTCGTCACAGTCAAACACCTGCCAGTGGGTGTCTTTATCAGGCACAGAAGGCCTGTAGATGGTACGAACCGGCTTCGGCTTCTGGACAGTGTCATCAGCCGGAACGTACCTGGCTCCAACAGACGCCAGAATGTCAGCGTGCTTGTTTTTCTCACGTGATATGGCTTTGACATTCAATGAGTCGAATGACTCCATCAGGTCCCAAACCCGATTACGGTACGCCTTGAGATAATGCTTCTTGGAGGCGCACTTGTTCGTAATCTGGTTGCACACCAGCTCTGAGTCGCCAAAGATCTGCAGATGCTTTATCCCCAGCCTCTCCGCTTTTCTCAAACCCAAGCACAAGGCTTCGTACTCTGCCGCATTGTTGGTACAACTCCAAGCCAGCCTGTAGGTGTAGTCCTTCTGGATCCCGGTCGGGGAAACCAAGAGTACGCCTGCACCGACGCCATTTTTGCATCGGGCGCCATCAAAGAAGAGCTGCCATAGCTTTTCTGGTGCAGGTCCTACTTCTTTCTTGGCTGACTGGTCAAGCCTCTCAGGCTGAATGACGGTGTAGCAGCCTTGCTCAGTCTCGATCATGGCGTTGAAATCCAGCAAGGAGAACTCATCCTCCATTTGCAACAGCTCAAGAGCTTGCTCTGTCATGTCTACCACCACCAGTTCTTCCTCTGTCAGCTGAACCATGCAGTCCTGCGACTCTTCTCCGGGTATCTTCTCCACTAGAAATGTGGAAGGCTTCTCGTTGTAGATCTTTAGTCTCCTTCCTTTGAAGGGCACTTCCATATGCGAGTAATCCAGAGACAGATACCCACCCAGCTTCGTAGTGAACTCCCTGGAGAGACACATGCCGAAGTAGGGTTCCAAGTCGACAACCACGACTTCTTGAATGACCACTATGTCAAGAGCTTTGTGCAGCCGGATCGGGATATCTTTAATGACACCGACTGTCTTGACAAGGGTGTCGTCTAGTTGCAGCACACCTTGGCTGCTCCTTGTATATTCCATCCCGATTTCGTCGCAGACGGCTCTTGGCATAACAGTCGTGGAGGCACCAGAATCCACCATACAGTTGTGTACGATATACCCTTGCATCCGTAATGACAGATAGAAGGGAGGTGGTCTGTTCTTCCCAGTGGCGGAGACTGTCAGGGGTTGAACCAGAACAGCAGGTTGTATCTGCTTGCCATATTTCATGCTCTTCAAAGATTCCTGCAGCAGATCAACTTGCCCTGGGAGCAGAAGAGCGTCATACATGCTTATCCTTGCGGGGGTCCTCTTTAGCTCATCCACTATGTTGTAGCCTGAAGTGCTAGCTCCCTCCGTTTCCTTTGCAGGCTCATACTTGGTGCGGTATTGCTGCGTGGCTTCGACTCTCTGTCTCTTTGTCAGAGACGGGTATCTCAGCTTCTCCTGAGCTTGTTCTTTGGTCTCAGCTGGAGGCTGAGCTGCGGGAGCTTTCGCTGCGGGAGGCTTGGCTGCAGGCAATTTTTCCTTGGCCGTGTGAGGCCACAGCCTCTTGTCAGGTGGCAGCCCAGCAGGTTGCGCCTTTTCTCTCCTGGCGTATACCTTCAAGGGCTTTGCTTGGGCCGCAGCAGTCTCGGCGGACCTTCTGTCTTCCTTGGCAGGGGGCAACACCAGATCTTCCTCTGGGACGGCGAAGTTGCCTTCATCGTCCAGGATCATGTAAAGTTCTTCGTCCTCTATGGCGCTGCCCGCCAGAGTCTGGAGGTAATGCTGGTGCAGTGTGCAATCTTCTTCTGAATGCGGGTCGTTGCATGTGGAGCACCAGTTAACCTGGTCAGAAGTGCCAGGTTGGTCCTCGATGGCAGCATTTCTTGCAGGAGGGCGCCTCTGAACTTGCCGTTCTGCGGCTTGATCTTTTGTCAGTGTCGGAGGAGGATATGGCCTCCTTGGAACAAGGTCCATCTGGGCCTGTTTCTTCTTCAATATAGTCATGTCGTTGGACATGGTGTGATATCCAGAGGCCAGAGCCCGTACCTCCTGGAGGATTTTGTTCTGAATATCATTGTCCGGAGGCGGCAGCTGAGCTGGCGGAGGTAATGCAGCCAATGGAGGAGGTGCAGAATACTGCGCATACTGAGGGGGAGCTGGGAGTGCTGGATAATGCGGAGGAGGAGGCGGGTTAGGATAATGTACTTGTGGCGGGCCGTAGGGATTTACGACCGGCGCCGGATTCCATTGCTGCTGGGGGTGCTGCCCTGAAGTCGACGACATCACACCAGAAGCCGATGGGTACTGGGATTGAGGAAAGTCAGGGTAAATGGGTGGTTGTACCCTATGCGGGAGTCTGCCTATGGAGATTATGTCCATTTCAGCTTGTTGGGCAGCCTCGTAGAGGGCAGGGAATGAGTCGACTCGGGCTATCTTCAGCAGCAGGCAAATGTCTGAGTTGAAAGACCTCAGGTAGTAGTGCGCAGCCTGACCTGCTGAAGGTCGAAGTTCGCGAGGTACTCGTTTCCAAGACCTCGCAAACCTGATGTTGAAGTCCGACACCTCCTCTTGGGGGTGTCGCTGGATGCTTTGGAACTGATGTAACAAAGAAGAGGGATCAGCAGACTCGTTGCATCCTTTTACGAGTCTGCCAGCCAGCTGGCGCCACCCCGTGATAGATCCCTCTGGCAGTGATCTCCACCAGTAGAGAAGCTTTCCCCTTAGGGAAAGGGCCAGCAGACGGGTCTTCACACTCTCGTCTGTAATGGAATGTAGCGCAGCCAGGGCCAGAATGTCCTGGATGTGTTCGTACGCCGTCTTGTCGTAGCCATCGTATGTAGGGATGGACTTTAAGGCAGCGGGGGGCACAACTTGTTGTCCGACTAGGGCCAAGGGCCCCGTAGAGTCTACCGCCGGGAAGAGATCATCATCATTCTGCTGGGCAGCCATGTCTTCTTCTCCTCCGGTAGTGTACTCGGTATCGGTACCGTCCGAGGATGTAGATTGCTCTTCACCCTCGGCCTCTTCGATTTCGGTTTCAGGCTCTTCTATGCGAGCTTGGTGATCAGCCAGCCTGACGCGCTCTCCTGGAGCGGCAATGTCGATTTCGTAAAGGTCAGGTTGGTTTCCCGGATTCCTTGCTCTCCACCTTCTCGTTTGCATGAAGGCGTTCGGACCGGTCTTCACGGACTCAGAGAGTATTCAGGTACTTGCAGAGTCGCCAGGTGTTCTGATTTTAACAACAATGAAGCGAACACCAGTGCTTCGATTCTGTTTTGGGGTGGGAAACTTCCATGTCCCACCGGGCGTGCCAGAAACTGTTGGTTACGAATCTGCCATGAGGAAAGGATTTGGTATAATGCGCCCAGATTCGCCCACCAGATTGAAAGGCCGGAAGGAAGGAATGCCTTCCGTGCCAATCTCCGGAGAAGGCCGGCTTCCTGTGGGTTTTTAGTGTGTTAGCTAAGGGTACAGGAAAGAGATAAAGTGCGAAAAGAGATCCAAATGTGATTGGAGTTGGGTGGGGGGAATAAGCAGCACGACAACGATCAATCACCACTACTAACAACAATTAAATACAACACACACCATAGAAACTACAGCTATCATACATCCTATGTATCCTCTATCTATGCATTCCAGGAATACTTAACCATCAAATACTGGAATCCAGAGTTCAGTATAACAGTAAGCAATGGAATAAGAAACATGAGGCAAAAATGACAAGGAGAGGCAACATACAAGATGATGACAGTAAGCAGAGCCAAGTATGTGTCTTGCATTCAGAAGCAAACGTATAGCTACAATGGTTCCCTAGCAGTATATTCCCCTTCCACCCTTTTACAATGAAATGGTGTGGCTATTTATAGCCCAAGTTCCCCCCGATTACAATTACGGGCACAAAGTCCCAGACCGGACAATAGCTGACAAAAGCGGCAGAAGAGCTGCTGATGCTGACTCCTGTCGGCGAGGACTGTACTTGCAGCAAGGTCTCCCTGAAAGCTGTACAGCTACGTGGCAGTGCGTCGGGTGAAACTTCTAGTCAGCAGGAATGCGGGTAGCTGTGGTAGTGTTGTGGCCGCTCGACAACGTACCCCAAAAAATTGGGGACCCACCTTTTTGCTTTGAGAGTTTGATGTTTGCAGTTTGTTTCAAGGGTCTATGCCTTCGTTTCGTCGTGGGTTTTGCATTTGTTGTCGGTTCTTGTCGACAATATTTTATTGTCGATGATTTTTTTTATTGTCGATGACTTTTTCTTGTTGACGACTTTTGTCATCATTTTCTCGTCGATGACTTTTGTTGTCATTTTCTTGTCGACGATATTTTATTGTCGACAATATTTTATTGTCGACGGTTTTTCATTTTTGTTGTCGACAACTTTTATCGTCATTTTTGTTTATGACAACTTTGTCGTCATTTTTTTGTTTTTAGCAAGTTTATTATCGAGTGTTGGTGTTTCTTGTCATGGGTGGTTCAGATAATGAAAACAATAAAAACAAATTACAAAAAATAAAAGATAAAAGAAATTTAAAATAAATAAATCTAATATGGAATATAAGCACATTATGTATATACATATATACATAAGTATGTATATAATAATAAAAGAAATAAAAAATGAAATAGAAAAAAAAGGGAAAGAAAATTCTTGTGCGGGAAAGTGTATTATTCTAATACATTGCTTTCATTTAAAACCTATGGCATAGCTTAGGTTTAGATTTTGAAGCGTTAAATAAATATTGATCTCTGTTTGTTAAATGTGCAGGTTTTAAGGACAATACGAAACACCGATGACCAATGGAGGCTATACGCCGAAGCATGGTCGTTCTAAAACAGCTAGCGTGCATTAACGTTGTTTGGGAAGATATCAACGACGGGAGTTAGGCGCTGGAGGAAAAACAATGTCTTCGAGCATCGAACGGTGAAAAACGATGATGATAGGGCTTTGTCAACGGTAGTCGTGGTGTTTGAAACCATGGATCAGCATGGGTGTCGAAATAAACATGGATGCAGTTCTCGAACACACAGCGAGATACAATCGAAGGACGCAGTCAAAAATAAATAGAGGTTAGTCGGGGTAGCTGTGACGCCAGGTAACCGTTGATAGAGCAGGTTATGCTGAGATGTTACGACCGACAGTTGGAATTGCTTGCAAAGTGGAGACACCTTGGACCTCCGAACATGGCAGTAATAATCATGGTCGAGCAGCGATGGTTTGAAATCGTGGGGCAGAGAAGTTAGCGTCGAGGATAAACATGAATGCGGCAGTTTGGAGCGCAGTGCCGATATCACTGGTTGTCGAAGACATTGACGCTGGGCGTGGTGGCCAAGCATTAAGGAAAAGATATCGCTGAGCATCGACGATGTAGACGGTCGTTGAGGTGATTTTCAGCTGTGGTTTCTATTTGTGGACCGAGAGACGACGAATTATCGAAGATGCAAGCGAAAGATGCTAAGGTTGAAAAGAAAATCTTGAAGCGCAATACGACATGGACATAGTAGAATCTTACTTGGACCATACGTGGACATCACATATCACCGACGACTATGTTGATTGGACAGCTAGACGCACGAAGGTAGTGAACAATGTGTGGTGGGCTTCCTCGTCAAGGTTTCGCGACTTAAACTAAGCGTCGCGAAGTTTTAATAAAGTTGGGAGCTTCATTAACTAAAGTTTATTAGTGGAAATTATTATGTATGCCCCCTTATGCTTTGAAGAAAAGAACAAAAGGCCATCATGGGTACTAAAGAATATAGAGAAATTAAGAAAAGACAAAACGTGTCAAGTGAAACACAGGAAATGGAAAATCAATGTTCGAAACGGTTGAAATATGTGGCCATGATAAAAGAAACGCATGACATGGAGAATACCAAGCAAATGGAAACTTAAACGAAACGGAAAGCTGCGAACAATATTGGAAATGAAACGCAGTAAATGAAATGAAGAGTTGGAAAACCAATGAGAGGGCATATTGAAAATTTTAAATGGAGGGAAAGATGAAGTATGAAGGGGTTGGAAACTTCTAAAACAGAGTTGCAGAGCTGAGGGCAAGATGCCATTCTGGACCTGCTTTGGATTGTTTTTCTTCCACTTTTTCTAGTTTTGGAGAACCAGATTTCTGCCATGTACAAGGACATATTTTTAATGCAGATAGTTTTTCAGAAAGTTGCATCTTATGGACAAGAAAGGAGTCATTTTTTGCATGCAAGATTAAATATCTATTTTTTTCCCTTTTCAGATTTTAGGCTTGTAAATGAAGTTTATGCAAGTTTCTTGATTGCTTCATGTGAATGCTTAAATCTGAAAACCTCATTTAAACCCTAGGAGCCAACACTTAGCTTATCCGGATTGTGCTTGTTTTGCAAGTCCAATAGGTTAGGTTGCATGCATGAAAACCTCACATCTTCGGTTTTGTCGGAATAAGATAGCATCAAACTGAATGTATCATGTGTTTCATTTTCTGCATTTCATTTTCAATTTTCTGCATTGTATTTTTTCAAAAATTTTAATTTTTTTTTAAATTTTCAGGAATTAAAATAAACATTAAAAAAAATTCAAAATACAAAAACAATTTCACCATTGCGTAGGTTATACTTCATACTTCCAATACGCACTTTGAAATTTTATTTTCGGAGTTTTTTAGTATTTTTAAAAATTCATCGAAGTTGCTGTTTTATTACAGATTTTAAAAAATTTGAAAATAGAAAATTTTCATTTTTGGGCCATATTTCATTTTTTTAGTTTCATGTTTCATTCATGAGCCTATGATGACATTCCCTTCATGAAAATTCTAATTTCAACAAAGGAGTCGTGTTTTATGGCACTTTGCAAATTACCATTTTGGGAGCAATCAAAGCACTAAATTACACGTCTTGATGAAAATCTGATTTCATTTAAGAAGGATAATTAAAGTGACATTTTGAAGCTACATTTGAAGACCCTATTCATCATTGAGAATTTAATGCAAGATAAAATCTATTTTAAAACCCTCAAGATAACAGGAATTAAGGCACTACATCGTGGTCATATGAGGGCCAACTCACATTTGCTTTATTTTGGTTCAATGAACAATAACTAAAGTTTCATGGTAAATAAACCAACATTGCCCCTTGTTTACAGTTACTTGCAATCACTAAGGTGTTCCAAACATTTAAATTGAATATCTTTATTTGAGATTATTAATACACATGCAAATGCTAACATAGCGGAGACCTTGGAGAAGTTGTTTGTTTAACTTCTTTGCAAGAGGGGATTTGGAACCCAAATCCTAAGGGAGTGTACTTTCACAATTGGGTGAAAATACAACTCAACAGGTAGATGGAACTTTACATCAGCTTAAATGGAGGCAGCTGGCGTAGGTAATGCGATCCATGCTTGTCCTTTATCCCATCACATCTCGGCTCGAATCTCGAGACTGGAAACTTGTCGAATTCTGATGAGTGACACATGTCTACCTTGAAAGGCAGTTTATCCAACTTCGCCCGGAATCAGAGTGCCATCGGGTAGCGCAGGTGGGAATCTGCGCAGTTGGGGAGGCCTCCGTGCCTTAGCCAATTTCTGGGCTTGTTTGATGAATGCTACCGAACTGCGCACCGGTCAAAGGGCGTAACCCGACTTCGCTGCAAAGTCGAGTTGTGCACCGACACTTGGTTGTTTTGACCGTTGTTCGGACTGCGCACAAAAAGGGGAGTGCACCCCAAATTCGCTGCGAAGTCGGGTTGCGCTCCAACACTTAGCCAAATTCTGCAACCACTGCTTCCCTAGTACGCACAGGAAGAAGAGTGCACCCCGACTTCGCTGCAAAGTCGGGTTGTGCTCTCACACTTAGCCAAATTCTGCTTCTTTTCAGCCTGTCTCTGCACTTCGCATCCCCCAGTGCGCTCCAACTTGAGGGCGCATCCCGACTTCGCTACGAAGTCGGGTTGCGCCCTGACACTTAGAATTTTTCAGGGAATACTTGCTCTATTTTGGGAATTTGACTAGGGGAAAAGTACAAGGGAAAATGGAGGAATGGAAGAAGGGAAAAATGGAGAAAGGGAAGAAAGAGGAGGGAAGGAAGAGCAGCATACTTACAATTTTTGAAAACATGGCACCCCGTGCAAAATGTGACAACAGGTACAAAGCATTAAGTATCAAGATTTACAAGTGCTTGCCATGAGTCAGACAAGGGATTGGTCCACCGCTCAGTCCACTGTCAACGCCTTCTTCTCAAAAGTGAGGAAAGCTCAGAAGGCTATCGGCTAATGGACATATTTGAGCAGGAACAACGCACTTCGTTAGTATATTTTCAAGACCTCTCACAGTTGGGTTTCCCGAGTTTCACCGATGATGACGGGAATCTCTTGACAAAAGAACTCAAGCCCGTGTGGCTCCACTTTAAGGGTGACACCTTAGAAATTGATAATTGGGCTGAACCCATCATAGAAAAATAGGTCACGGATCTTATCCTAAGATATTGTCAGATTCCAGCTTGTTTGAACGACTTGAGTACACGAGCCAAGCACGCAGACATAGGCCAAATTGACCAATTCCATGTTCTGGTTAACTCCCTTCAAGATCGCGAACCATTCCAGAAGGGAGCTTGGGCTCACATCCGTCGAACAATGGAGCGCATCCGTGACCGTCTTCCCCCACCGTCGGAATAGGAACAGACACCCGATGAGAAAGAAGGAGAAAGAAATGAAGAAGAAGTAGCTACAGAGGTACTCCTAGGAGAAGAAGCACAAATTGAGGCAGGGACCGGAGGTAACTATGGCCCAATGGATCAAGGCTGAGGGTCCATGCACCGAGGCGAGCTCGTTACCCTGTGAGCCGCCAGAAATGTTGACAATTTCGTCACATTGCTTGGAGGGATAGAAAATTTTAGCATATAAGTTGTTTTTGTAAAGTATTTTCTTGTTTTTCATGAATTTGTTCCCTTGCTTTTCCCTTGCATTTTGTAGCACTATAACAATTTTGGTTTCCATTTTGACCCCCCTGTATATAGAGAGCTTCGCCAGCAAAATGCGAAAAGAAATAGAAAGCTTCGCTGAAGGCAGAAGGAAAGGAGTAGCTTCGCAAAAAGAAATCAGGCAAGTCCAGTTTTGATCTAGAAATTTCTAAGGCATGGAAGATACTTCGCTCGCGAAGCTGTCAAAGTATCCACTTCGGGCGGAAGAATTGCGAAGCTACCATTTTGAGCTGATGGAGAATGCGCTAAGTCGGTGAGGTGCTTCGCTAAAATCTTTGCCGAAGTATTGCTTCGGCCCATCTTTTCAGCGAACCATCTTGTAGGCAGGCGCCACTTCGGGCCTCAACATGGCGAAGCAGCCACTTCGGCTGATCCCCCAACGAACCTCCCACTTTGGCCATCGTTTTGTCGAAGCGCTATAAGAAGGGTGAGAAAATATTCAAGGCATGGAGTTAACTTTAGGCAATGCTCCCCCGAACTGCCATCTTGCGTTTAAACCGCTGCGAAGCATCCAACCAAGGGCAAAAGGAGGAAGATCTTGGTAACATGTTGCCAGTCATCGACCGCTTCGGGAAAAAACCTTGTTGAAGCAACATTTTGGCTTACCATTCAACGAAGCAGCATAACTATGTATTAAGTGGCCATGCATTCCACGAGCAGACCAGCTACTTCGACTTGTTTGACCAGCAAAGCTATCTTCAAGACTGTTTTCCAGCGAATCATTAAGTACTTTCCTACCATCCTACCCTTGCTTCGGCTCAGGCTCATCGCGAAGCAACGCTTCAGTTGAAGATCTAGCGAAACTCCACCCAGGATGAAGTATGACGACAATGCTCCTCCCAAGGGGCACACATTCCAAGACCGAGTATTTTTCCAAGGCATTGGTGCGGTACATAAATGCAATTTTTTTTGCCCCGAAAGACTCGATATCTAATTATAGTAATAATATGGGAAATCTCAATTGCAGAAGGTGACCAATGCAATTTTTGGAGCCGCTTGAGCGTCCTAACCAAAGCAAATTTGCAGTTCATAAATGCGAATTTCCCCGCTTAACGTGACCCTGTATCTAGTTCTGGTAATTGGATAAGAGGGTTCAATTGGGAAAAGTAGGATAGCATCATTACCAGATTTGCCCTAGCATTTTTGTAAACCAGGATCATTAATGGCTTAGAGGGTTGGGTCCTCTATAAAAACCCATGTATTGTAATGAAAAAAGGGGGGAACATATTGCTAAAGAAGCCGTTGTAGCTAAATATTCTGCATCAATATAGAAGATCCTTGGCTTTGAATCTGTGCTTTCTTTTTATGCTGCCTCTGACAAGTATTTTTGCTTTCATTTATTTTTTTGATTGTTGTAATTTTGATATCTAGATTTTAGCATTGGGGGATAAATGTGTTTGGAATTTTGGTTAGAGGATACATAGATAAGCGTATGCAGTTTCAGTTTCTGTTACATATTCTGTATTATTTGTTGCTGGTTTAGATATAGACAAGTTATTGTGCTAGGTGTTCTTTCCCACCACGATATTCAGTTATTTTCATCCCTTTCTGCATTGCTTATCTCTTTCCTGCACCCTTACTCTTTTAATCTCTTTCCAACACTCTTATCTTTTACTTCTTTCCTGCACTCTTATCTTAAAACCTCGGTAGTTTAGTATAGGAGTCGGCCTTCTCCGAAGATTGGCACAGAGGGCATCTCTTCCCTCCGACCTTTCAATGTTGGTCCAGGTCCAGGGCGCTTAAACATACGAAAATCCTTTCCTATGGAAGATTTGTGACCAACAAGAGCCACAATCAAGTCAAACACATGGTATTCTCAATTCTAGTTGACACAAGACATTGATCATGTTCTTATCGAATATGATGTTGAAACCATATGAATGATGATAAGGAATATGAAAAACGAGAGAGTATGCGAGGATGAATGATACAACTATACCAACCAGATAAAATATGGCATGCAACACAAGACCACATCACTAAAAATAAGGACAAATAATATTGGGACAAAAAGCTCAAGTGGGAACCCTTTAAACTCAATGACTTGGTGATGGTGGTGTACATCATTTGACACAAAAAGAGGAAATAAAAAAAGTTTCTACCAAAATTTATGGGCCCCTATCATATAGTAGCTTTGCATGACGATGACACCTACAAGTTTGAGGAGTTATATGGAACACCTATCAAGAAATGAGTGAACCATGATAAAAAGGTAAGGCGGTCCTTTACAACTTTCTTAGGAATGAAAAACCCTTGATCTGATTCATCTTCTACTATGGTATGATCCCCTTTGTTTCATGTTGAATTTTATCTTATGCCAACTTTTTCTCTTTATTTATCCTTTTCACTTTGCAATCTCTTTCCATGTGTCCAGTTTCATAACATTTGCAACATTAGAATGCTATGTCTTCATAATTCATATGTTGATCCCGTTCTCTTGGTTCATATTTAATCTTAATAGAATATGACAAAGGTTTTAAAATATCCATGGCAACACATATGCAAGTACATACAACATGCCTTTACTCCTTAATAGTTGATCTCTCCTAGGTGAACTCCCCTAGAGTATTGTTAGTTTTCTTCACACCTCCTTATTAATAAGCTTATATGGAATTCCAAATAGCCTAACCCACACTTGAGTCCCTTTAATAGTTTCTTTTGTCTCCATAGAAAAATTCTTAGTCCATGGCCTTAGATCTAATGCATCACTCCCCCTAAACCATGGGCCACTACCCATTATTTTCTCCTTGATTTCCAAATTGAAGAATATAAAGAAAAATTCTTTTGAAAGAAAAGTTATGGAGTAATTTGAATTCGATTTCCACTTCCACTTGATCCAATTTTAAATCTCCAAAAAAGCCTAGCCAATATCCATGGAACTTATATTTTAACTCTTTATTTTTTAGAATCATTGTCATGCTCAATCATCTCATCCTTGTTAATCACTTTTGATGTAACATCTACTACTGCCATAGGATTTGCCATTGATTCAATCTTCATCTTATCCTCAAATAGGGCATCCATACTTTTAGCTAAGGCATCCTTACTTCTAGTTAGGACTTCCAAAAATGACTTTCTTGCCATGCTACCTAGCTTTTTCTTGTAAAAATCCTTTATTTTTTTGAATTTCCCAAAAGATTTGGAATAGGAAAAAGTGAGGCTCTCTCCTTCCTTACTTTGTGTTTGCTTTCTAAAACAAGGAAAGACAAGTCTCACTCTTGGCTCACACTTGATTGCTATATTTTCTTTGTTTATATTATTATTTTTTAATAAGTTATATGTGGCTTCTATTGGGGGCCACTCCCATCAAAATACCAAAATATTACATTTGTTGTTAGGTATCAATCATACCTTTTTATCACAAATTTTTCATTTCTTTTTCTATTAAATATATTCTTCAACTTCCTCAAAGTGCTATGTTTCCACAATCAACTCCTTGACATCATTTTGATTAAGAGATAAAATCTCACTTGGCTAATTGCCTTCTAAAATTTGAATTTCACCAAGATGAAGATCAACACCACAATTCGCTAAATTATCTGCTACCCAATTTCCTTCTCTATAAATATGCTCACACTTCCAAGAGATTGCCTCTAATAATAGATGATGAACATCAACAATAATATTATTTTTTATCCAATCTCCACATCCATTTTTGTTAATAGCATTGATGATAATTTGTGAATCCCCCTCAATTGAAATATATTTCCATCCTTTTTCTATTGCAATTTTAATCCCTATAAGAAGTGCCCTAGCCTCTACATAGTTGTTAGTTGAAGTTCCATATGATTATGAGTAAGTGAGGAGAATTTTGCCTTCATTATTTCTAAAAACACCACCTCCACCAACTTTTCCTAGATTTCCTTTAGAAGCACCATCAAAATTAATTTTGATAAACCCAATTTCTAGACATTTCCATTTTACCATAGATCGAAGTAGATCCTTTGTTTTAATTCCATTATCACAGATGACTCTTCCATGTATGTTCAAATCTTATAGCCAAGTTATTACCACCTCTTTTTCTACAATTGAGACTTCCCATGATGAGCACCATATTTGTAGACATTCTGCAAGAGAGGCAATAATATGGTTCCAAACTTGGGCATGATTTTGAGATTTATTTTTAAAAATTCTATTATTCCTTTCAAGCCATAAATTCCAACAAATAATGGCAAGGCCAATCCTCCACAGAATACATAATGCTTTAGCTTTGAAATAATTAATCCAACATTTCATCAACTCTTTCAATTTATGAGCTACCCAATATATTTTCATATTTTTATAAAAATAAAAAAATTAACCCCAAATGGTGTGAGCAAAGGGACAATGAAGAAGTAAATGGTCTAATGTTTCTAAATCCTTCTCACACAAGGCACATCTAAAAGGTCCATAATATCCTCTTCTTTGTAGACTCTCTCCTATAAGAATCTTACTTTGAACTTCTAACCAAAGGAATGTTGAGGCCTTAGGGAGAGCCTCTAATGACCAAACATTCTTCCAAGGAAAATATTTGGGAGAAGGAAATTTTGATTGTTCTAAATCCTCATATCCCAACTTGACCGAGTATCCACCATCCTTTGATAAATTCCAAACCAACTCATCCTTTCATGTAAAAATCAACAAATAAAACTCTTGAAGCATATTTTGAAGTTCATCTGCAATTTGTTTGAGTTCCTCTCCTTCAACCAAGTTACTAAAAGAAATCCATGATCTAGAGTTGTTGCTCATAATAATATAGTCTTTGACCTTTGGACCTTTACAAGCTAGGCATGCTTGAGCCAATGGTTGCCATTTTGAGTCAAAGATAAGAGGATAAGGCTTCAACCAAGCATCAGACCAAAAATTTGCATAACTCCCCTCATTGACTGACCATCTAATATGTTTCTTTATCAATTGCAAACTATCTGATATGAAGTTCCATGTTGATGATCCTTTAGGTAGAGTTCTTTTCCTAAATAATTTCATTGCATCAAGAGAACCTATATATTTTTGAAGTAATATTTTTACCCAATTCTTTCCTTGATCTCTAAATAATCTCCACCCAAGCTTTGCTCCTAATGCCAAATTCATAAGTCTACAATTCCACAAGCCTGCTCCTCCAATATTATTTCCTTTGCAAACCCTATCCCACTTACAAAGAGGAAACCTAAATTTTTCCTCACAACCTTTCCAAAGAAAGTCTCTTTGAATTTTATCAATTTTTGATGCTATACCTATTGGCAATCTTGAAAGTGACATCATATAAATAGGGATGGATTGCAATGTAGTCTTTATGAGTTGTAGCCTTCCTACCATGGTTAAGAACTTACCTTTCCAACCTACCAAACAAGCTTTCATTCTATCCAAAAAAGAGATCCAAAGCTCCTTTTATTTCCTTTATGAGACAAAGGAATACCCAAGTAGGTTGATGGAAAATTTTCAATTTTAAACCCTAAAATATTCACAATAATTTGTTGTAAATCTAGGGCAGTATTAATGAAAAAATCCTAGATTTTGTAGTATTTACCAACTATCCAGTAGCCTTCTCATAGCATGATAATATTGATTTAAACTCCATGGCCTCACTAACTAAGGGATGGCCCAAAAGAAAAGTATCATCAACAAATTGGAGATGAGATTCAAAGGGACCATTTTTTGCAACTTGAATACCTTTGATTTTTCCTTCCATTTTTGCCTTTGAAAAAGCTCTCCCTAATGCTTCCACAAGAATAATGAATAGATAAGGAGAAAGTGGATCACCTTGACGAAGTCCACAAGATGACTTGAAGTAACCAACAGGAGAACCATTGATCAAAATAGAAAATTTTACAGTGCTATAACAACATTTAATCCATTCACACCAACTATAATCAAAGCCAAACTTTCTGAGAATATCATGTAGAAAATTCCAGGAAACCCTATCATATGCTTTGTTCATATCTAATTTCAAAAGCATACCTAATTTTTTCATGGAATGAAGAGAATGTATGGCCTCTTATGCAATAATTATACCATCAAGAATTTGTTTACCATGAACAAAACCACCTTGTTCCTCTGAGATAACACAACCTAGAATGCCCTTCAACCTATTTGCCATAATTTTTGAAATGATCTTATAAATCATATTACAAAGGCTTATTGGATGAAAATTATCAAAATATTTTGTCTGGCCTTTCTTGGGAACCAAGGTAATAAAAGTAGCATTGATCTCACTTATTATAGCCTTCCTTTTTGGACCTCTTCAACCACAACTAACATATCACTCTTCAATAAATCCCAAAAATTTTGAAAGAAAATTGTAAGAAATCCATCAAGGCCAAGTGCCTTGTTAGGATGGAAAGAGAAAACTGCTTCATGTAGCTCCTCCATAGATATCTTCTTCATCAAGCTTTCATTTTGTCCTTATGTGATAATTGATGGAATATTTTGCAAAAGCTTATCTTGTGCCTCCTTATCTTGCCTAAAATCTAACAAAATATTTTTGAAATAATTAATTGCTTCCTTCCTTATATCTTCTTCATCCTCAATATTTCTTCCATCTAGAGTTAAAATATTTTTGATATGACAAAAAAAAATTATTTTTTGTAGCATGATATTTTGTATTTCTATCTCCTTCCTTGAGCCATTTCTCTCTAGATTTTTGGAACCAATATGACTCCTTTTTCAATGCATTATGATAATCAGAAAGTAATTATTTTTCTTTCACATAAGAATCTTGATCCATTCCATTAATTTCTACTATCTCTTGTAAATTTTTGAGCTTGGATTCAATTTATTTATTTTCTTTAAAAATGTTACCAAAATATTTGGCATTCCAAATCTTCATTTGCTCCTTTAAATATTTCAACTTTTGAACAAACCTATACATACATGATCCTTCAAATTTTGATTCATCCCACCATAACATAACCATATAGAAAAATCAGGGTCTTGGAGCCACATAGACTAGAAGCAAAATGGCTTTGGATGACCATTATTAGGTAAATCACAAGTCAAAAGAATGGGTTTGTGATCTGATCCTACTCACAATAAAATATCTAAAGAGATTGTATACTTTGTTTGCAACCATTTATTGGATAACAAGAATCTATCCAATATTTCTACTATATGAGTTTTCCCAATGCATCTATTATCCCATGTATATTGAAAACTTGAAGGACTAACATCCCAAAGGTCATTTGAATTGACAAATGAAGCAAAATCTTGCATTGATTTAGACCATCCTAGAATACCACCCTTCTTTTCCAAAGGAGATAGAACAATATTAAAATCACCCCCAAGAATCCATAGATCACAATGAATCATCATTGTATTTGACAAAAATATGCTAAGGTCCTTCCAACATCTTTCACGAGGAGTAACTATAGTTGGAGCATATACATTTATAACCCCAACTTTGATGTTTTCCTCTTTCCTACAAAATAATCCAACAACCCAATTAATTTTTGCTTCTAATAATTGTCCATCCCATTTGCATTTGTCCCATATTATTGCAATACCACCTGAAGCTCCTATAGAAGAAACTGCTAAACAATCACCCATCTTCCAAATCTTCTTAAAAGCATCCTTACATTCCTCACTACTTAATTTTATTTCTTGTATTAAAATAAACTCAAGACTATAACAACCTATTAATTCCTTAATAACTCTTTTTTTAGGGGTCTTATTCATACCCCTAATATTCCATGATATCATTTTCATCATCAACACTTTTTATTTTTATTAGTGGGCTTAGCCCCACTTCTTGTTAACACCTATGATATTTTTATTTGGCTTCCCAGATCAATATCCTTTTGAGTTTATTTTTCTCTTTGTTCATACTTTGATGACCTTCCTCTCCTTTTCCATTCCCACCAACACTCTCATCTTCATCAATCTCTTCTATTTTTTCATATTGTTCATAATGAGACTTATCTTCTAAAGATTTATGTTGCCCTAAAGAATCTAAAGTGCAAGGAATAGCCTCATTAACATTTTCTTCTTTATGTTGCCCTAAAAACTCTAAAGTGCATAGATGATCCTCCATAGTCATTACTTTCTTATGTTGGCCTAGAAACCCTAAATTTCCTTGGATATCCTCCATAAGATTTTCTTTATTATACTACTCTTGAAACCCTAAAGTGCAATGAATACACTCTATACTACTTTCATTTTTATTGTAAGGAGAATATTTTATGCTACTTGAGGAAAATGAAGATGATTTACCTAGATTAAGCTTGACCTCCTTCACCTCATTTGCTTTAAAATTTGCCTTCCCATCTTCCTTTACACCTTTAACTCCTATATTTGAACTTGCACATTGTACTTCCTCATCCCTCATATCATTTTTTTCTTCTAATGGTTGATTCGAGTGAACTATAATGGCCTTTGCCATCTGATGATGTAGAGGGATTTTTCTTGCCACTTTCTTAGGAGTGGAAAATCCTTGATTTGACCTAGCTTCTCCTATGATATGATCTCCTTGTTTCATATTGAAGTTACCCTCATGCCCAAAATTTTCCATCTCTTTCTCCATCATTTTCACTTTGTAATCTCTTGCCATGTGTCCAGTTTCATGACATTTGTGACATCGGAATGCAATATTTTCATAATCCACTTGTTGATCCCATTCTCTTGATTCAGATTTAATCCTAATGGACTATGGTAAAGGTTTTGAAATATCCATGGCAACACATATTCGAGTGTATACAACATGCCTTCTCTCCTTAGTAGTTGGTCCCTCCTAGATGAATTCACCTAGAGTATTACCAATATTCTTCAAAACCTCCTTATTGATGAGTTGATAAGGAAGTCCAAAAAGCCTAATCCATATCGAAGCCTTTTAATAGTCTTTATCTCCATAGAAAATTCTCACTCCAAGGTCTTAAATATAATGCATCTTTGCCCCTAAACCAAGGGCCTCCATCCATTATTTTATCCCTTATTTCTAAACTAGAGAAAATAATGAGGAAAAATCCTTTTGGAAGAAAAGTCATGGAGTAATTTGAATTCAATCCCCACTTCCACTTGATCCAATTTTGAATCTCAGAAAAACCTAGCCAATATCCATGGAACTTACATATTAACCCTCTGGTTTTAAGAACCATTATATCATGCTCAATCATCTCATCCTTGATAATCACTTTTGGTGTAGTATCTACTACCTAGATAGGGTTTGCCATAGATTTACTCTTCCTCTTATTGCTAGCTAGGGCATCCATACTTCCAACTAGGTCATCCTTACTTTTAGTAAGGACTTTCAAAAATGACTTTCTTTCCATGTTACCTAGATTTTCTTCAAATGAATCCTTTAGTTTTTAAGTTTCTCCTAAGATCTAGAACAAGAAGTGGCACTTGTTCCTTGATCGCACTTTGCTTTCTACTTCCTGCTTCCTTGCTCACACTTCCTCCTCACTCCTGACTCGTGCTCACACTTGCTTTTGGTTGCACTCACTCCTAGCTCGTGTTCACACTCGCTTCGACTGCACTCCTTCCCGGTCCGCATTCACACTCGCTTCAAACCTGCGCTCGCACTTGCTTTCGACCCACGCTCGCACTCGCTCCCAACTATGCTCTCTCTTGACTCGTGCTCGCACTCGCTTTCGGTAAATCAACTAAGCATTTTCAATTATATTTTCTTTTGTTTATTATGACAAACAAATATTATGCATTTTTTAATCTCTTAATTTAAATTGACCATTAAAATTACCATACTATTTTGCCTCCCAAAAAGTGTTTTTTTTTTGTGTATATGGAGGTGAAAGGATTAACAACCCTTAATTTACTAGGGTCCTTGATATTTCTCAAATATTGTTTTTATAACAAACATCTACAACAAACTACATGGTCTTGAAGAATCTCTATTCTCATATACTAGCTTGCTTCTAACAATATTATTATTATTTTTAATTGGTTACATGAAATTGAAAATAGTCCCACCCATATTACATCATGACCATACTGGTGTTACAACAACTTAGCTATGCATGTATCACTTGACAAGACTAGAATTTTATCTCTTAAAAGTTAAAATTTTTATCTAATTGAACTATAATACCATTAAATTACTAACTTTATTTTTATAACAATGGTTTATATTTTCATAAGAGAAACTAATATTTTTATAACATTTGCTCCTAAACAACTTGCTTTGATTGTTCCCATATGTATTTCTTCAAATTTAAATTGATTATAAATGGCAAAGGTTTTTAAGTAAATGGGCACCGTTGTTGCATAGGATATAGTGGTATTTTCGAAGTATTTGTGATAAAAGAATATACACCCAACATTCACTTTAACTATTAAAAAATATTTTTTAATAGATAGGTCATTTTTGTTAAGTTTTTTTTCTCATTTATTTTGAACAAAATTATCAACAAGCAAACCAAAGGTTTTTTTTTTAAGTGTAAAATTTCCAATAATTGGTGATTTTTGTTTATTTTCCTACTCGTTATTTAAAAAAAAAAAAAATTGATTAACAGCAAAGCCAAAGCTTCTAATAGTCTACAATACAATATGGAAATTTTGTTTTTTACTCATTTATTTTGAACAAAATTATCAACAAGCAAGCCAAAGTTTTTTTTAAGTGTAAAATTTCCAATAATTGGTGATTGTTGTTTAGTTTCTTACTCGCTATTTAAAAAAAAAAAAAAAAAAATAGAATTGATTAACAACAAAGCCAAAGCTTCTAATAGTCTACAATGCACAATGCACAATATGGACATTTTGTTTTCATTCATGTATACTCTTTTTGGTATTTAAAGGTTTTAGACCATTAAATGCAACTAAATCTTCACTTTGAGTTAATAACATGTATATTCCTTTTCAATTACAAGTAAACTTTTTTTTTATCAATACTTATACACAGTTGTTGGGGTTGAACCCCAGTCTCATCATGGATAATGCAAGTGACATCCTTGTTAGTAGACCACACAAGCGGATCAATTTCAAATTGTTGTAAAATATAAATTTATTAACAATATACTCATAGCTATCATCTTAAATCATCAAGTTGTCATTCTTATGTCTTATTTTCTATATAAATAAAAATATAACAAAGATTATCCGTACCTTACTGGCAAGTTCCCTCAATCCTCGAAAGGAGGTTCGGGATTTAAGCTTGGCGGCCTGCATCGGATACAAAAAAAAAAATCGGGTAGCCTGAGGGGTATACCCGGATGGGACAGGCCCGTGGAACGAAAAGTCCTGGCCCCTAGGGGATACGAGGAACGATTTTCCTTAACATAAGGTTTGATTCGCACCAGGTACCTTACTGGCAAGTTTCCTCAATCCTCGGAAGGAGGTCCGGGGTTCAAGCTTGGCGGCCTGCGTCGGATACAAAAAACCCCCTTGGCTAGCCTGAGGGGTATACCCGAATGGGACAAGCCCCGTGGAACGGAAAGTCCTGGTCCCCATGGGATACGGGGAACGGTTTTCCTTAACATAAGGTTTTGCCCCCAAGGGCTAGGTGGATTGGCAAAGGCTTGACTGGTCAAGTACTTGCCAAGAAGAGACCTAGGTTCAAACCTTGGGGGCATGCTGTCAGCTTTAGCAAAGGTAGTAGTCCGTGATGAATCCTCTGAGTACGCGATAGACCGACGATAACGGTACGAATACTGAGCGACCGATGGTCTCCATCTCATGCCAGGTCAACAACAACGAGACGAATAGGTTGTTGGGAGTAGTCCCTGTGGTTTGAACCTTGCGCTTGCTAGTTACTAAAAATAGTGGTTGTAACCAACTCCCCTATGTAACCAAAAAATATATGTAACAAAGATTAAACCATTCCATGTCAATAGCATAAAATTTACAACAAGATCTTAACATGATGCAAATTAAACATCCATAAAAGGTTTTTATATTTTATAATAAGTTGTGTGGCTTCTATTAAGGACCATTTCCATTACAAAAGCAAAACATTACATTTTTATCAAGTTAATTAAAATTATATTTAACTTGCCTTTCTATCGAAGATATTCACCATCTTCTTCAAACTACCAAGTTTCCACAATCAACTCCTTTACATAATTTTTATTAAGAGATAAAATCCCACTTATACATATGCCTTCCAAAATTTAAATTTTGTCAAGATGAAATTCAACACCCCTAAATGGCTAGAATATTTGCTACCTAGTTTCCATATCTATAAATATATTGTCTATAAAAACCTGACATTTTTTTAATACCTTATTTTAGGGTTCTTATTCATGCCCCTAATATTCCAAGATATTATTTTCATTGTTATTTTTTGTTTTTATTTGTGGGTTTAGCCCAACTTCTTGTTAACACTTGTGATATTTGCTTTTGTTTTCCTATATTAATATCCCTCCAAGTTTATTTTTCTCTTTGTTTTTGCTTCTTGGGTCTTCCTCTTTTTTTCATTCCCACTAGTATTTTCATCTGCATCAATCTCTTCAATCTTCTCGTACTGCTCATAGCAAGATTTATCATCTATAGGCTTGTATTGCTCTGAAGGATCTAAAGTGCAAGGAATAACCTCAAAAGGACATTCTTCTTTATGTTGCCCTAGAAACCCTAAAATGCAAGGATGCTCCTCCATAACAATTACCTTCTTATTCTGCCCTAAAAACCCTAAATTATCATGGATTTCCTCCATCCTCATTTCTTTATTATGTTACTCTTGAAACCCTAAAATGCAAGGGATAAGCTCTATATCACTTTCACTTTTATTACAAGGGGAGGATTCTATACTACTTGAGGAAAATGAAGATAATTTACCTGAAATAAACTTGATCTTTTCTATCGTTTTTGTTTTAGGATTTTCCTCCACATCTTCTAATGCACTTTTTAATTCCTTCTAAACTTGAACTTACACATTGTACTTTCTCATCCCTTATATCCTTCTTTGTTTCTTCTAACAATTGATCCAAGTGAGCTATGGTGGCCTTTGCCATATGTTGTAGATAGGCTTTCTTTGCCTCTTCTTTTGGAGTGGAATATCCTTGATTTGATCTAGTTTCTATTACTATACAATTTCTTTGCTTCATCTTTAAGTTGATCTCATGACCAAAATTTTCTCTTCCTTCATAGTTTTCACTTTGCAAACTCTAGCCATGTATTCAATCTCATAACAATTGTGGCATCAAAAGCCAAAGGGATAGGCCAATTGGTAGTGGCCGAGCGATTGTCGATGAGCTGCCTCAGTTCAATTCTCTGGACGATCGAGAGTGTTGTTGACTGTCTTTATCTAGTGGCCTAGGGTTTATAGAGCTTCCATACACAACAAAAAAAAAACAATTATGGCATCGAAATACGATATTTTCACAATTCACTTGTTGATCCCATTCTCTTGATTCATATTTAATCTTAATGGATTGTGGCAAAGGTTTTGAAATATCAATAGCAACACATTTGGATATATAACATGCCTTCTCTCCTTAATAATTTGTCCTTCCTTGATGAATTCCCTTGGGGTATTTCCAATATTCTTCAAAACATCCTTATTGATAAGTTGATATGGAAGTCTAGAAAGCCTAACCCACACTGGAAGCTTCTTAATAGTTTCTGTCTCAACTAAAAAAATTCATTCTATGGTCTGAAATAAAGGACATCTCTCCCTCTAAACCATGGGCCACCACCCATTATTTTAACTAGAAAAGATGATGAGAAAAAAACCTTTAGGAAGAAAAGTCATAGAGTAATTTGAATTCAATCTCCACTTCCACTTGATCCAATTTTGAATCTCTAAAAATCTTGGCCAAGATCTATGGAACTCACATGTTAACCCTCTACTTTTAAGAACCATTATATCATGCTTAATTATCTCATCCTTGATAGTCACTTTTGGTGTAACATTTGCTACCTGGATCAAACATGCCATATATTCGCTCTTCCGTTTATCTCCAACTTGGGTACCATACTTCCAACTAATGCATCCTAATTTCTAGCTAGGGCATCTTGACTTCCAATTAGGGCTTTCAAATATGACTTTCCTTCCATCCTAGCTAGTGGGGTTCGCTCTTGCCTTACACTCCCTCGCGATCCACACTCACTCTTCTCTCTTCTTTCTCCCGACGTTTCTTCACTTTGGCAACGTTCCAGATGAACCTCCTACTCTTCTGCCATGACTGAAGATCTAAAAACCTGTTGAAACCTTCGATCTACTTGTGATAACTCTCTGCTCTCACCTTTGCCTCTGCACATGGTCAAGCGCTCCTTAGGGTTCTCTAGTGCATCTCTCAAGAATTGATCAACACGCTTAACAACCTCGCCAGTCGTTACTCCCAAGCGAAGAACCCAAACCAGAACTAGAACCACCTTGGTCGTCGCTCTCCTCTTCATTGGATTTCAAGTGCTCCTTGGTTCTCGATCGTTGCCAAAAATTCCCACCCCTAGGAAACTGTCATATTAAATATCCATAAATTTTTATATAAGAAAGAAAATAAATTTTATTACCCTAAATTCTTATTTTCAACAAATGTATTTTTCTCACCACTTGGATTTATACTATTTATTTTTTAATATAAATATCAAAATAATGGCAATTTTAATCAATACTATTTTTTTTTTTAATCATGAAAAGTAACAAGGTAACTATAAGAGTTGTAGCTATCAAGTGGCATTAGCTCAACTGGTTAGATTCCTCAATATTTAAGGAGGATACCAGGGTTCAAATCTTGCCAAGCGATACATGGATAATATCCAAGCTTTGTTGCAATACCACTATGTGGTGATGATGTAATACGGGTGGGGCCCGTTTCAATCCCATATAACCAATTGAAAAAAAACTATAAGAGTTGCAGCAAGGAGTCTCTTTCATATCATGTTGAATAACATTTATTTCCAATAAGGGGACAACTTTTCAAATGTTGGATTTAGCGCATAATATGCTTCTTTGTAAACTGAAAATAAATCAGCATATATTAAAGAAGCTTTGTCACATGGATAATAAGTGTGACGTACTTTCAACCAATCACCTACAAATAAATAAAATAATAATTAGTGAAGCATAAGAAGAATGCATGTTGAAAATCTACAAATAAATGGCAGCTTTACTAATTCTGATTTACATTCAATGAAAGTCTTTTAGTAATTAATCTCATAATACACGTCATTATAACACATAATATAACCTTAACAAACAGTAAACAAAAGAATAAGAGTTTAAAATCATAATCAATAAGTGGGGTGACAACACCTAAGGACTGCAGTTCAATGGTAAATCTTAGAAAGTTTACTGTCATTGGCATATATTTATATCTTAGGTTGCTTGCAAGTTGTGACTCCCCACACAGGATCATTTCTTTAGAACCCACAATGTCAGAGAAGGTGTGGTGATGGAACTTGGCAATCCAAAAGAAATTGAAGGAATTGTTTGTTACAAATATAACAACATATTGATGCACATGAATCCCTCTTGTAAGCCACTCCCCCTCCCAATGGTTTGGTGGGAAATCATATCAACTAAAACGGACAATTTGCATGAAGAGTTGGCCAGCTTATGGGGACACTATTTGTACGCATATTAGCCATACAGTTGATGAGAGAAATAGTAAACCCATTTTGAGAAGTGATGGTGGACAAAAGTAATGGATAATAATGTATTAATGGAGAGTACAAGAAGTCCAAAAGGATTTATTGTTTGACAAAATGATCATGGTTCTCTCCTCCTATGTGTAGTGATTTGCTACAGCTTTTTAAAATATTGTGTGTTTCAAAACCAGCACCAGAATAATGCTAATCCTTCATAGCTTGAAATACATACATGAGAGTGTTCAAATAACTTCAAGAGTTTCCTTTCATTTATAAAAATGTGAAGTACAAATGACTGATATGACATCTCCACAACCATGACAAAACATTTGTAATTGGACCATTCCATATCAAGCCATCCCTGCTTGTCTTGTTTCCAGTATTCCACGGGGATGCATCCCCTCGTCCCCCGCGTCCCCCAGCATGGGGGATGGCATTGGGGACGTTTCCCCCCGTCCCCCTTTTGGGGGACGGCTGGGAAACGTCCCCGGGGACGCCTGAGGCCTACGGCCTCCCGTCCTCGGGACGTCCCCTATTTTGGGGTGTCCCCGAGGATGGCCAGCCGTCCCCGGGGACGGCTAGGTCCCTTTGGGGACGCTCGGGCCGTCCCTAGGGACGGTTGGGCACCTTCCAAAGGTTCCCCGGGGACGCCCAGCCATCCCTAGGGACAGCCTGAGCGTCCCCAAAGGGACTCAACCGTCCCCAATGGCTGGCATCCTCAGCCAAAAGAAAAACTCAAAAAAAAATTAAAAATGAAAATTTAATCTGTTCGTTAGTACATTGTAAGACATTTGTGTTCTTCAATCTGTTCTTTAGTACATTGTTGAAAATGATGACTTTGACTTTCCACAAATGAAGATTAAAGCAAAAATTACAGTATTCTAAAGCAAGTCCTCAGCCAAATTGTTCTATATAGATTAAAGCAAAAGTTACAGTATTCTAAAATTACAAGTGAGGGATAAAGATTGTTGATATAATAAGCGGAGATCACTGAATAACATAAAGAGTAACAAAGAGAGACCCTACTCATACTAGTGAAAATTACTTAGAAAGAAAGGAAGTTTCTTAATGTCCGCAAATGATCAAAGCAGGTATTTGGACTCAAATACTACATTGTGTAACAACAGTCTGGAGAGAGCTGGAAATAATGTTCCAAAGAAAAACCAAGAATACAAAATTAATAAGCATAAATTTAAAAAATCCCTTTAAACAAGGTTAATCAAAATATTTTGAGAAGGAAGCTAACAAGGAAAAAAATAGTTAAATTGTAGGATGTTAAAAAGTGAAACAAGCAAGTTTTACAGGACTCAGAACAGCGTGCCTCTTGACTGCATTTTTGAAAACATTTTTAGATCATGGTTTTGCATGTCTTAATTCAGGTTCATAATTCAGAAAATCATGTAAGGTAAAAACATGATGAAGCTGTTGGCTATTAAAAGCGGCATGATAACTCTTACTAGAATGGCACTTTATTTGGTGGGAAAAAGACCCTGGTCCAAAATGTTTCTATTGCTGATTTATCTAATGTTCAAGAACGAAGATTTTTTAAAACAGATAGCATCCAATTAGATTCATGTTCACTGTTTTGCTTTTACATGTGTTCCTTTGTTGCTATAAATGGTTATTGATTTGCTGCAAAGTGGCCTAAATTGTTTGCTTTGCATACACTTCCATTGAGAAAATACAGATGAGGAATGCTTGGCATCAACTTGTCTTATTCTTACAAAGAGACAAATCCCATTGAGTTTAGGACATTGACTTCAATGAGAAAATTGTAACTTTTGCTTTAGGACATTGACTTCAATGACAAATCCGCTTATTTTAGAATACTGTAATATTAGAATACTGTAACTTTTGCTTTAATCTTCATAGAATACTGTAACTTTTGCTTTAATCTGTTCTTTATGTTCTTTAGTACATTGTTGAAAATGATGTGTAAAAGCTGAATAATGTGGCATTCATTACTTGAGCAATAGCAACTAATTTGGTTAACTGTTAGAGATTGGCAGATTGCACTTGATATCCTTGGCTGAACCTTCAAGTTATATTTGTTGAAACAATTAAATGGCTGCACTTAGTAACTAATATCAATATGAATATCCTAATATCATTTTTGTTGTGTGCAGAATTCTGAATGTGTAGATTATTTCTAATTTCTAAAAAAAATTTCAATTTTCATAGTATTATACCAGCCGTCCCCCCCAGCCGTCCCCGAGCCGTCCCCTAAAATCGGCCTGCCGTCCCTCGAAACCCGTCCCCCCGTCCCCCCGTCCCCAGGCTTGTGGAACCTTGCTTGTTTCTACTTTGCAAGATATTTGCAGAAAATGTTCTCCACATTTCTGCATTACTGTATATCAGCACCCAACATCTTGTGGTTTATAGGTCTCTACATCTTACTGCACTTCTGCAACACTGCAGTATTTACTTGCAGCCTTCCTAGGTTGTATCAAGTATGCAATGAGTTATTACCTGATGTTGCAATTTTATGTTATGCTTTATACAAGTGATTTGTGCATTAATGCAAATGTTTTACAATCTGCCATGTTTGATATTTTCACAAGATCCTTATATACTCTTCAAGACATGAAGACATTGTACTTTCACTCCCTAATCATAATGAAGTATCCCTGAGCATTGAAAGAAAGAGAGTATGAACCTTAAATCACTCTCATCATGACATTCCTACAAGGATGGACAAGTAATTATGCAAGGATGTGATATAAATTTTATCGCACATTGAACCATTGTCTTTATTCACTAAAGGTATTCATTACGACAGTTAATTTTATCTGGATTCTTTATTCTTAGTGCTTGCTTCATTCTTCAATCTTTAGAATGACTTTTTTCAACATTAACTAACTGTGCTTGAGTTATATCACCTTGACTAACACACGACTCATATTCTAATATTGAGAACCAGAATATTGGCCATCGTGACTCCAACATTTTACTGAATTTTTAAACTCATATCTGGACAATCGCTTTGTGAAGGCGCTCTCCAAATATTCATTTGTGTTGCAATAAACCAACTCAAGATCACTTGTCTGTACAGACTTAATAAGACAATGTTGAAAGAATAATGCTTGGGCCTTGCATAAAACACTAGATTCTTAAGTCATATGGATGGCACATTGGTTATCACAAAGTACTCTTTTGGTCCTAGCTTCATTTGAAGTTCTTCGAGTACTCTTCTCAACCATATGGCTCTTTATACTTGTGACCTCTACTGAAGATAATTATTGGTTATGTTTTGGTGCAACATAAAATTGCTAAAGATACTATATTAAATGCATAACCTAGAGCTGGATTGCTTTCATCTACATTTGCTTGCCAATTTTAGTCTATGTATCCAAGATATTTGAATACACCTGCACAGTTGTATTCTAAAGACAAATTTGATTATTCTTTTGATATATGTGAGGTTTTCTCATTGCTAATAGTCAGCCTCTTCACTTCCCTTGGCAGAGAAGCTGATTATAATGGACTTCAACCTGAATTTCTTTTAAGTATAGGACTGCATCTCTAGTCCATCCAATTGCACTGTTATTCAATGCAATATTTTACTTGTATGAGATCTAAATGTTCCACAAGATGCCATTTACACACTGACATGTGCCACCTATTTTGGGTCCGATTTTGTAATGTCCCCTTTCTGAGCAGTCAACTCGTTATGGTGTTCTAGCCTACTTTTGGGCTCCCGTAGGCTATGACAGGTGCATGGGAGCCTAATGGAGGTCGTTTAGTTGTCATCCGGATGCCGAGTGCTTTCTATTGCCTTTCTTTCGGAGCCATTATGAGCATGGAAGCATGGACTTACTATTTTTAGTAAGTCATTGTAGGGTTTCTGGTCGGAGGGCAATGTAGTGTTGTTCTTCGCCGAAAAGGGTATCCAAATTTATCTTCAGTTGGCATATTGATTAACCAGAGGTCAAAGATTTTAATGAACAAAGGTTTGATTATATTAAATTAAATATTTAATTTAATATAGTTATAACTTTATTTTATAAAGTGGAGATATGAGGGAACATAAGTCACTTAAGTGATAAATAATATTTTATAAAGTGACTTGGGAGTTATGTTATTTATAAAGTTACTTTATTCCGTAAAGTGACTTTATGTTTTTAAAAAGGCAGCAACTTAAGTTATAAAATAAAGTTGTTGACCCCTTGTTGAGTGCCTAGGTAAAAAGGGGGACGTGGGACTTAAAAAGAAAATATATTTTAAGTTTTATCACACATTGAGTGTGCAAATGGAGTTGTCTCAACAAAAGGTCTACATATTCCATTGCTTGCTCATGATAGACATTCTGGATATTGGAAATTGGTTTCTCTGAAGTGACTTCTGGGAGTTTTGGCTACAGGCTCTATCGGTTGTTGGGGACGAAATCCTCCTTCGGTAACAATATCTACGAGTGTGAAAGATCACCTCTGGATATTTATCTGCCGATTTCATTTAGAGATCGGGACTGCATTTCACAAAGATATTTCACAGGGCATTTACTGGAGATTGACAGAGTTTCAGAGAAAATCGTGGCATCTTCAGTCAGAGACTCTCTTATATTGAGCGCACCATTCTGGGTATCATTGCATGTGATGATATATTGCTGTTCAAAATCATTAGCAGCAAAGGGGTATGCTTGTATTGTTATTTTGAAGCTATTTGGCCATCTAGGTATCGCTGCATGTGATGATATATTGTTGTTCAAACTCTGTAGTAGCAAAAGGGTATGCTTGTATCGTTGTTTGAGTTGATTTGGTCACTTGGGTTTTGCTACTTTGTACACCATATTATTAAATTCGTCAGAATCAGTTGCATGTTACCTTATCCTTCAGAGTTTTAGTTGCATGTTACTGGGTATTCGTGAGAATTGATTTTAAAGTGTTTCATGTATCTGGGTATTGTTATTTGTGCATTATTTTGTAATAATCTCCAGAAATAGTTGCATGTCATTTCTTTCTTTAGAGATTTCAGTTGCATGTTTGTGGGTTCTCTTGAATATTGATTTAGAAGAGTTTTAAGCATCTGGGTATTGTTGCATGCAACTCTGTCTGTTGTATTATCTTATACGTTGTTACTTCAGTCAAAAAACACAAAAAAAATCAGAAAAGCAGAAATCAGAAAATAAAAAATATTGTAGAACAAGGGTGGTTTATTACAGATTTCGTATTTTGCACTCTTCCTGCACTTTGTATGTTTATACTCTTGGGAGCTCTATTTTTGACATTCCCCAGGCTATTGGAACAAGTGTAATATTTGAGTCTCATTGACATACTTTGGTCACCTTGTTACATTAAAATCTTTCTTTCTTTCCCAGTTCTTAATGTGAAATTATTTTTCTTTTACTACAAATATCTGTAGTTCAAGAACTTCAAATGTTAATTCACTAGCGGGGTGACTAAAGCCCTTTATTGAGTTCTAACAGGAACAAAGTGCAAACTTCAAACATGGAACTTGAGCTTCAAATTTTCTTCTGTTCTCTCAGCAAAAGAAACCACCATCTCTAACAATAAGTTTCTTGTACTTGAAATCTTTTAGTAACGAAATTTAATATAACACTTCATTTCTCTATCCATGCAAGGCAATATGCATGAGTGTTATATTCTTAGAAAGAAACAATTGGGCCAAATAATAATAGTATAACACTTTGCTTTGCTCTCTATGCCATGTCGTGCATAGAAGTAGTATTATGTCCTTAGAAAGATATACAATTCAAGCTTTATACAACTGGGGTTCAATACTATGTTTAATGAGAGACCCATGTATACTCCAACAAAGGAAATGATTAATACAACTATGGATTCATACAACTGAGGCTTAATACTATTTTAACAAGAGATCCATGTATACCCCCAACAAAGGGAATGATTAATGGCTTGCCATGAAGACCCCGTAGCTATGGCAGTTCTGTGACAGTCTGGTAGGGTCTTGTTGGTTACGAATCTGCCATGAGGAAAGGATTTTGTGTGAATGCGCCCAGATTCGCCCACCAGCTAGAAAGGCCGGAAGGAAGAGATGCCTTCCGTGCCAATCTCCGGAGAAGGCCGGCTCCTTTGGGGGGTTTTATGGTTTAAGCTAAGAGTGCAGGAAAGAGATAAAGGAACGGAAAGAATTTACAAATGTGATTGGAGTTTGGTGGGGGGGAACTAACAGTACGGAAACACATTAATCACCATTACTTACTGCATCATAAATACATAGCATGACTAGGAACTGCAAAACCTAAGTATACTTTCTGTATTAAGCAGTGTACGCACAGCTACAATGGTCCCCTAGCAAACATTCTCCCTACAAGGAGAACTAACGAAGACGGCAATGCATCAATCACCACTACGTACGATCACATAAACAGAAAGCAACCAAGAGATATCAGAGCCAGGTATATGTGTTATGCAGAGAATTTATACGCACGGTTACAATGGTTCCCTAACAGACATTCCCCTTCCACCCTTTACAATGAAAACATGGTGGGTTTTTATAGCCCGAGTCCCTCTCGTTACATTAATGGGCACAAAGTCCCAGTCAAACACTAGCTGACAAAAGCGGCGAAAGAGCTGCAAATGCTGACCTTTGTCGGACTGGACTGTACCCACGACATGGTCTTCCTGGAAGCTGGACAGCTAGGTGGCGGTGTGTTGGGCAGAACTTCTTATCGGCAGGAATGCGGGTAGTTGGAGCGGGTAGAACCTCCAATCAGCTTTAAATGAGGCCACTGGCATAGGTAGTGCAGCCCATGCTCGTCCTTTTGCTTGGCACGTCTTGGCTCAAATCCCGAAGCTGGACACTTGTCAGATGATGGATGATGCTGTTTGACACGTGTCTGCCTTGAAAGGCAATTTATCCAACTTCGCTTGGGATCAGAGCGCCATCGGGTTGCGCAGGCAAAAACAACGCAGTCGGGAAGGCCTTCATGCCTTGGGTGTATTTCCGAGTTTGTTTCCCTACTGCGCACCTGTCAAGGGCGCACTCCGACTTCGTTGCGAAGTCGGACTGCGCACAGGTGAAAGCTGATTTCTGCCGCCGTACGGACTTTGCTCCAGCACTTAGTCATTTTTCTGTTAGCCTGCCAGCCTGCTACAAGGTGCGCCCAGAAAGAGGGGCGAAGTCGGACTTCGCACCAAAACTGGGCGAAGTGCGAACTTCGCACCAACACTTAGCCATTTTCCAGGGCAACTGCTGTCAAACTTGAGATCCAACTGAGGGGCTCCAAGAAAGGGGGGGAAAAAGAGAATGTAGGAAAGAGAGAGAAAGGGAGAGAAGAAGAAAGGAAAATAGAGGAAGAGGGAAAAGGAAGAGCAGCACTGCTACAAAATTGAAAACATTGCACCCCGTGCAAAATGTGGCAACATTTCTGGCGGCTCGCGGGGTGTCGAGCTCGCCTTGGCGCAAAGAATCCATGCCTTCATCCATTGGGTGCAGAGGAACTTGCTTCCCCTGCCTTTTGCTGCTCTAGTTGTTCTCCTTGCGGCAACTGTTCTTCAAATTCACCTTCGTCAGTTGCCTCCTCAGAACCATCTTCCGAAGGCTCTCCAGCTTTTGCTTCTGCCTCGCAGATGCTGTTGTATGCAGCCTGGGCTTGGCCCCGGGCTTCTGCTTCGAATGGCCTGCGGTCAGCAACTTCTTCTAATGCTGCGTGGAAAGCAGCGACCGCGTGCAGGTCGATGGTGAGGTATCTTTTTCCTAGCCCCTGGAAGTAGGAGCTGATCTTGCAGCATTTGGATACCATCTGGGTGACCTGACTTTCTTGAATTGGCTCAGTCCAGCTATCAATCTCAGCTGTATCTGCCTCAAAGGACCGCCAATTCTTTTTCACCTGCTCATGGGTGAGAAACTCACCATTCTCAACAAAGCCCGGGCACCCTAGTTCGGAAAGAGCGTGAAAGGGAGCCATACAAATGTCTCTTTCATGTTCAAATGCGTCCAGCATTCGTCTGGCAACCCTCACCTCTTCTACTTTTTAAAAATATTTATGCAAGGTTACCCTTGCATCTGCCCATTCTGCAGCGAATGAGGACATGGGGGAGAATTGGAGGCCATCGCGCTCGCGCTCTTGAAGATTTATTGCCAGGTCCAGCCATTGCTTCGCCTGGCGTTCGGCCTCCTCTACCACAGGCTTTCCCTGGGCAGAAACTTCTTGAATTCTGGATGCGAAATCCAAAACTGACATAGCCTTATACGTGTGGGGCTTGCATCCCCGCAACAGATCAGCCCGCATCCCCTTAACTTTGCTCTTCGAAAAGACCGTCGCTTGAGATGCTCTCTCTGCAGATTGCGACTGCGCCTGTTTCAAAGACTCCTGGAGCTGAGAAATCTGCTCCAAGGCTGCTTGCTTTTCCGTTGCGGCTTGTTGCTGAGAAGCGGCCAGCTGGGCTTTTAGTTCATCTATTTCTCGCTGCGCCGCTTCCAGCTGCTCAGTGGACCTGGACAGGTCCTCTTCAAGCTGTCTTGTCTTATCCTGCAACCCGAAAAGCTCTTCCTGTTCCTCCAGACTCTTGACAAGGAGATTATCCGCTTTACGAATGATTCCCTGAATCTCGTATCGCTTGTCGATATCGTCAAAGCTCTTCTCCTTTGTCTGGAGCTCGTAGTCCGCCCTGGTCATTTCCCGGAGAGGCTTCTTCACTTGCAGGATTATCTTCTCTGTTGTAAGCACTCTCCTCTCGAAATTAAACTTGGTGCGCTTTATCGGGGCGGCTATCTCTTCAGGTCTCCTCCGCTTCAGGTTTTGGAGGAAAGAGATAGGGTATTCTACAGCTCTTGTTGCCAGAGGCAAGTCGTCCGTATTCTGGAGGTCGTCCATGAAGTCTGGTTCCCCCAGCCTAGGGTTCTGCTGAGACGTCTCTCCTGTGGGAATGGGATCAGGAGGAACCGGACGGACTTTGGAAGGATCGGTCGCTTCTGAGGGCGATCGGGGAGTGGAGATGGGAGGGGCTGATGCTGAAAGGGTTTCAAGCGGCTGAGGCGGTGGATGTAACGGTGAATGCACGGCTTCAGCACTAACCTCAGGAGAAGGGTTTGGGGTTTGACTCAGAGATAGGGAAACGTTGGGGTTTTGAGCAAACTGGTCGAAAGAATGGGGGCCGCTAGAAGGATGTGGGGACGGGGAGGAAGATGCGGCTACGGCTTGCTCGGATTGAGCGGGAGATGGAGTAGGAGTAGGGCTAGATGAGACCAGAGAGAGTGGGGCAGCAAACGTACCTGCGAGCTCCGCCTGAGCCGATGTTGGATGGATGTCTGCGATTCTGGTTCCGGCGGCTGGCTCGGGACTGCCCAGAGAAACACGCTCTGGAGCGGCTGAACGCGGCTGCGGCTCTGCGACTGGCTGCTGCACTGTCAGACTAGGTCGCCTGATTTTTTCAACTCTCTTCCTCTTCTTCTCTTCTGGAACAATGGTCGGATCGGGGGAAGGAGATGAAGCAGGTGCAGCAGGCGCTGATGTTCCCACGGTAAACTTGTACCGGGGTTTGACTTGCAGAAGGTCTGCCGCAACCGGTCTGCTCTCTGGCGGCGCTGGCGCCTTTTGTGCCTGAAGGGTCACCTCAGGCGTTGACTTGACTGGTTTCTTCGCCTTTTCAGGCGCCGCCTTGGAAGCCACGGGCTGCATTGGGTCCACTTGGATGTCTGTTGGGCCCGCGCTGCAGTTGCCGAAGTGTACAACTGTTGGGAGGAAGACCCTCCTTTATAACCCTCAAAGGGACCTCGGGGAACGTAATCTTGATATGCGAATGGCCGCCAGCTGTCATGGTGCTGGTCATATAGAGCCGAAAAGTCGTCATCAACGGCCAGATTTCTCCTGGTGGATTTGTCGTGCTGCGTGCGGCACCTCATCTTCCAGCATTCAATAATATTTTCTTTTGGCCAGTTAAGGCCTGCTATCTTGGAGATGAATTTTTTAAACCCTGGAGAAGAGAACTTGTGGTCCGGGTTTCGCTTGGGGTCATATGCTACCTCCTCGCAGTAAAAATCCTGCCATGGAGGCGAAGCTTCCATCAAGTCAATTTCCCAGTCAAGGTCAACATGGACCACATCGCATCTGTCTTCGATTATATCCGCCCGGGGGCAGAGATGCGTGAACTTTCCCCTTATCCCATATGGGTCATATTTCCAGCGCAACGGTAGCAGAATCAGACCAATGTCAAAAAGCTCCCGCTCGAGATAGACAAGCTGTCCTACCTCGGAAATCTCAACGTTCGCCCAGGAAAGAGGATATTGAAAGATCTGACCCCTTTTATTTCCCAGGCCGAACTCGTCCTCAACGTAATCCATCTGACGGGCAACCTCCATCCCAAACTGATGATCCGTGCACCAGTAGGGCAACAAATGAGGTTTGCCCTTGAATCCGTAGATTCTGACCACAATCCCCTGCGTCAGTCTAAAAACGTCCCCGAGCTTCTGACTCAGCAAAGAGTTCGTCATTTCCCGCGGGGGGCGAGGGATCTCGCCATCGCTGAAGACTGACATGACCAATCCCAGAAAGTTGAAGTTAAACTTGTAGTAAGACCCTTTCCGGTATAGGTCATCCGTCCAGTCGTAGACGGGCTGTGGCTCTCCCTTCTCGTTGACCTTCTTCAGGTTCGGGATCGGCATCCGGGAGTGCAAATGATACAAACATAGCCAAGCTAGGACAGAACTGAACCGAAATTCAGTGGACTGCTTCTTCTGGAGCTTGACCAGGCTGGAGTGGATGGCGTATGCAAGCCAATCCGCCCAGTCGAAAAAGATGGGGCGCTTTCCACTTCTCTGCGCTGCTGGTTCGTAGGATTCTCCACACAGGAGACATTCTCGCCAGTGCTAGCTGGTACGGCTGTACCAGCTCATCAGAGTCGCAGCCGAGGATCCATGCCAGAATAGTGTATAAATATTTGCTCTGAAACCTCGCCAAGGGCATGGGGCCGGTTGGCCACTGTCCAGCTGCAAGCGGGGCGTTCAGCTCTGAATTGAGGAAATCCCTCATCCGTTTTGTATGCGTGAAGCGTCTCGCTTGCTCGCCCAGATTTATCTTTCTGACGATTGTGCTGGAGTCATACTCCAACCCTGGGGCGAAAGCTGGCTGGACAGTCTCCTTGCGCAGCGCGAACAAGGGTTTACCACTGGAGCTGCAAATCTGCCGGGTAACTGGTCTGTAATGTCTGACAATCAGGTCTACCGACTCCGGGCATTGATGGACAGGAGGGCACAAGAACCGGAAAAGGTTTGACTTGTACGCCGCTCCGAAATGGTGAGAGGGCGAAACCTTGTCAGCCCAACTCTCCACATTTGTCCGCAGCTTGGTCAGGCTCATAGAAAACGAGCCGTCCTTGTATCCCGCCAGGTAATTTACCGGAGGTGGTGGGGCTTGCCCACGCTGTACTTTCTTTGGCCGGGACTTTAATTTTCGCTCCGGCGGTGTTTCACTTCTGAAAACACCTGGCCGCGGTAAATCCTCGGGTTCGCACCCTTCGCTGGATTGCGCTGGCATTGGCATCTTTCCTCTGTCCATCTCTTTGAAACAACAATAATTACGAATTCAGGGCGTCTGCAGCAGATTTTGCAGTCACAGGAATAATCTGCACAGTTTGACATGTCTGGATGCATCGACCCCCTTTTCTAGATAATGACAGCGTCATTAATGTCGCGCAGGAGGGGGTAGGTCGGCTGGCAAGTGAAGGAGTTATGTTTCTTGGGTGGCCGCGCAGGAGAATGTTTTGAAAAAGGTATCCCGGCTGCCGTGCCATGCTTTTTTGATTGCACTTTCATTGAGGACTATGCAATCATTAAATTTACCTTGAACGCTGCGCCATGGCTGACGTCACTGCCGCAATTTGGGCACACTGCTCAAGAAAAATCCCCTTTGTGCGGAAACCCATCTCAAAACGGTCGCAATGCGCCTTGGGCCCAGCTTGGAGCTTTTAGAATATTTTATTCTTTTTTTTTTTTTTTTTTTTAAACAACTATCCAAGCTGGCCCAGAAAACGGGGCGCAATCGGACTTCGCCCAAAGTTGGGCGCGATCCGACTTCGCCAGCGTAGTCGGACTTTGCCCAAAAATCGGGCACAGTCCGAACTGCGACTTGCATTGAGATTGTTTCCCTTCTTTTTCCTATTGTTCCCAAGGGTTGAGCGCAGTCCGGCCTTTACAAACTTCGGAAGAGAGGCGAACACTTAGAACTTTACTGCCTCTTTGGATCGGGTGCACGAGCTGCGCTTAAACAATGGAGCGCGTTCGGACTTCGCCCGAAGTTCGGGCGAAGTTCGAACTTCGCGCGAAGTTTGCACTTCGCGCGCGAGCTGCGCGCAGTTCGTACTTCGTGCGCAAGCCGGCCGAAGTCGGACTTCGCGCAAAGTCGGACTTCGCTCAAAACTGAGCGCAGTCCGATCACTTCGTGTCCTTGCAGTTTTTCTCCCTTCAAACCTCGCTCTTTTGCTGGCGCGTAGCCCGACTTTGCTGCGAAGTCGGGCAGCGGCCAACACTTAGACATTTTTTGCTTTCTTCTTCACTCAAGCAGCCCCTTCACAAACTTCACCCCTTCTGAGGGGCGACAACAGACTTCGCTGCGAAGTCTGTATTCTCTCCCATGTCGCAGTTTGGCTCAAAAAATAAAAAATTAAAAGCTGGAAACTGTACATGCTGGAAAACAAAAATGCATAAGGGAAATTTTTACAAAGAAGGGCCACTCGGGCACCTTCAGCAGCGGTAAATTTTTAAGTGGAACCCGTTAACAGGGATAGGTAGGAGCTGACCCTCCATATCCCGAAGTACATAGGCATTGAACTGGTTCACCGGGGCAATCTGATAAGGGCCCTCCCAGAGAGCATCAAACTTCCCGTGGTTGCCCGGCTTCGCCTTATATGAGTCCCACTTCAACACCAGGTCCCCGATTTTAAAAACTCGGGCAGTGGTGCCTTTTGCAAACCAGCCTTGAGTGGCTGCAATATGATCGGTGAAGGCCTGGTATGCTTTTTCTCTGTCTTCTTCCAACTGCAGGAGTTGGCACGATATGTCGTCCACCGGGTCTCCACTGCTCCTGTCTTCGTCCAACATCCATAGGGCAGGGATTTCAATGTGGGATGGCATGACAGCCTCTTTGCCATAGATGAGCGCATAGGGGGACGTTTTGATGGATTTCTTGAATGAAACTCTGTCCGCCCACAGCGCCCGGTTCAGGAGTAAATGCCAAGTCCGCTTGTTTCTGTTAGTAGACTCGGCAAGGCCATTCCCCTGCGGGTAGTAATTAGAAGACATCTTGTGATAAATGCCAAGTTTTCCAGTGTACTGCGTGAGTACAGCGCCTGCGAATCCCGGACCGTTGTTTGTCACAATTGAATCTGGAACCCTGAAGCGGGTAATCAGGCTCTCAAGGAACCTGATGACCGTTTCTTGGTCTGCGTTCTTGGTCGAGATTGCCTCTGCCCACCGTGTGAAGTAATCGGTGGCTGTAAGAATAAACTTGTGTCCGACGGAGGAATTAGGTGAAATTACCCCAATGAAGTCTAGACCCCACTGCTGGAACGGAGTTTCGGCTTGGATCGGTTGGAGGGGCAGGGGTGCTTTTCTGTTTCTGCCAACAAACCTCGGCATTGATCACACTTGGAACAGACCGCATGAGCGTCTGTAAATAGAGTGGGCCAATAGTACCCAACTCTAATTATTTTCAAGGCCGTAGGCCTTGTAGAATGATGACCTCCAAGCATCCCGGAATGAAAATCTCCGAGGACCCTGGACTGATCTGATTTTCTGACGCACCGCAACAGGATGCCGTCGATGTTTTTGAAGTAAAGCCCCTCGGGGCGAAGAGTGTACTTAAGTGCACCTAGCCGAAATCTCCTTCGTTGTGAGGCGTTCAGGTGATCTGGACATCTTCCGGTGCAGAAATATCTCATCAGTTCATCTGTCCAATCACTCCCCTCCGATAAGGAGTTGGCTAGGTAGATGCGTGTTGCTGTGTCCTCCCACTTACAGGCGGAGATGCCGGCTACAACGCTTCGGGCCAATTCCTGACACAAGGCTCGGTCCCTGATAAGCTTGGTGGGCCGCACTTCGATGTCGAACTCCTGGATTTTTGCAATCCATCCTGCTCTCTTGTGACCCGGTTCTCCTTGTAGGATGAAGCTTCGAACGTCCGGGTGAATCACAAAGACAGTCGTTTTGCTCTGGGAGACAAAATGCCTGAAATTTCGGAGGGATTTCATAACAGCGTGAACTTGCCGCTCTATAAAGTTGTACTTTTCCTCATGCGGCTGAATCACTTGGCTCAGGAATGCTATGGGGCGCTCCTCGCCATCGTCTCCCTTCTGAGTTAGGACTGCAACGTAACTTTCGGGTTCTCCCACTGTATAAAGGATGAAGTCCTTGGAGTAGTCCGGGTTTGTCAACACCGGAGCTTGCGCAATTCGAGCCTTGATTTCCTCGAAGGCTTGCTCTCTCTCATCAGTCCATTCGTAAATTGTATCTTTTTTCAGCAGTTTGGCCATAGGCTTGATCACCTGTGCGAAGTCCGGAATGAACTTCCGCACGAAGTTAATCTGACCGAAGGACTGTAGCCCTTTTTTATCGATGGGGGCTGGCAAGCAAAGGAGGGCTTCTGCTCTGTCAGGGTCAATGGCGAGGCCTTTCTCGGAGATGACATGTCCCAGCAGCTTTCCTTCTTTTACCGCGAAGACAGACTTCTTCGGGTTTATAGAAATGTCGAATTCTCGACACCTCTCAAATATTTGCCGTAGGTGTGAAACATGATCCCCTCTTTGGTGAGAGAAAACGGTCATGTCATCAAGGTAGATAACAATGATCTTATTGAGCAGCTCTCGGAAGGCCAGGTCCATGGCCCTCTGGAATGTGGCACCAGCATTGGATAAGCCAAAAGGCATGCGCTGATAGGCGAATGTCCCCCACTTGGTGGTGAACGCCGTCTTATGCTGGTCCTCATCTTTGACCCAAATCTGGTTGTAGCCGGAAAATCCATCTAAAAGTGAGAATCTCTGGGCTCCAGCAACGATATGTAGAATCTGGTCGATTTGGGGAAGCGGATAGTGGTCCCTGAGGGAAGCCTGATTCAGGTTTCTGAAGTCGACACAGAGACGAATGTCGCCATTCTTTTTCCTCACGGGCACCAAATTCGCGACCTAGGATGAATGTTTGATGGGGTAGATGATCTTGGCCTCCAGCATCTTCAAAAGCTCGGCTTTCATCATGGCCTCAATCTTCGGATTCACGGCCCTCTGCTTCTGTCGGAATGGCTTGGCGCCATCCTCTAGCTCAATGGTATGCTGGATGACATTTCTGTCATACCCCTTCAAATCCTCGTAGCACCAGGCTACGATGTTGGGAAACTCTTGGCACAGTGATCTGATCTGCTCAAGTTCCTCCGAGGTGCAGTCTGTTCCGACCTTGATAGTTTTACCAGGTTCGAGTTCCAGGTCGGCATACTGCTTCGGGTCTACTTTGATCCTATGAGATATTGCTTTGTCATTCTGATCAAAAAGACTCTCCAATGTAATCAGTCCTTTTGGGACATGATTATTCTTTAACTGTATCAACCCCTCATATTGCTCGTCATCAGGGTCTCTACCTTCGATTGAACCAACTTCGTTAACCAAAAATGTGACGATCTCCTCGTCACAACTGAACACTTGCCAGTGGGTGTCCTTATCAGGCACAGAAGGCACGTAAATAGTGCGAACCGGCTTCGGTTTCTGGACAACGTCATCAGCCGGAATGTACCTGGCTCCAACAGACGCCAGAATGTCAGCGTGTTTGTTTTTCTCACGCGATATCGCCTTGACATTCAACGAGTCAAACGACTCCATTAGGTCCCACACCCGGTTGCGGTACGCTCTAAGATAGTGCTGTTTGGAGGCGCACTTGTTTGTAACTTGGTGACACACCAGCTCTGAATCTCCAAAGATCTGCAGGTGTTTAATCCCCAGCCTCTCCGCCTTTCGCAAACCCAAGCACAGGGCTTCGTATTCCGCCGAGTTGTTAGTGCGGCTCTAGGCCAACTTTGTAGGTATAGTCCTTCTGGATTCCGGTCGGAGAAACCAGAAGCACCCCTGCACCGGCGCCATTTTTGCATCGCGCGCCGTCAAAGAAAAGCTTCCACAGCTTCTCAGGTGCAGGTCCTACTTCCTTTGCAGCTGACTTGTCAAGCCTCTCGGGCTGTACGATGGAGTAACAGCCTTGCTCTGTCTCAATTACGGCATTGAAGTCCCGCAAAGAGAACTCATCTTCAAGGCTGTAGCACTTCGAAGGCTTGCTCAGTCGGCTCTCATCGTCACCAGCTCTTCCTCTGACAACTGGACCATGCAGTCCAACTCTCCTCCGGGTATCTTCTCTACTAGGAAGGTGGAAGGCTTCTCATTGAAAATTTTCAGTCTCCTTCCTTTGAAGGGCACTTCCATGTGTGAGTAGTCTAGAGACAGGTACCCGCCCAACTTCGTAGTGAACTCCCGAGAGAGACACATGCCGAAGTAGGGAGCCAAGTCAACAACCACGACCTCTTGGATGACCACGATGTCGAGAGCCTTGTGCAGCCGGATAGGGATGTCCTTTATGACACCAACTGTCTTTACAGGGGTGCCGTCTAATTGCAGCACGCCTTGGCTGCTTCGTGTGTACTCCATCCCGATATCGTCGCAAACGGCCTTTGGCATCACAGTCGTGGAAGCACCAGAATCCACCATGCAGTTGTGAACTATGTGCCCTTGCATTCGTAAAGACAGATAAAAGGGAGGCGGTCTGTTCTTCCCAGTGGCTGAGACTGTCAGAGGTTGAACCAGGACAGCGGGCTGTATCTGCTTGCCGCTCTTCATGTTCTTCAAAGATTCTTGCAACAGATCCACCTGGCCTGGGAGCAGAAGAGCATCATACATGCTGATTCTAGCAGGTGTTCTTTTCAACTCGTCTACTATGTTGTAGCTCGAGGTACTAGCTCCTTCTGCTTCTTTTGCCGGCTCATACTTCGTCCGGTACTGCTGGGTAGCCTCAACTCGCTGTCTCTTGGTCAGAGACGGGTACTTCAGCTTCTCCTGGGCTTGTTCTTTGGTTTCAGCTAGAGGCTAAGGTACGGGAGCTTTAGCCGGAACTGGAGCTTTTGCTATTGGAGGCGTGGCTGGAACAGGGGCAGCCTTTGCCGAAGGAGGCTTGGCTGGAGCTTTATCTTTGGATGCCTTCTCCTAGGCTGTGTATGGCCACAGCCGTTTGTACTGTGGCAGCCCATCGGGCTGCGGTTTTTCTCTTCTGGCATAAACTTGCAAAGGCTTGGCAGCATCTGCGGTTTTCTTTTCTTCCTTGGCGGGCGGCACTAAATTCTCCTCTGGGAGGGCAAAGTTGGCTTCGCCGTCCAGGATCATGTAGAGTTCATCGTCTTCTATGGCGCTGCTGGCCAAGGTCTGGATGTAGTGCTGGTGCAGAGTGCAGTCTTCCTCCGAATGCGGGTCGTTGCACGTAGTGCACCAGTTAACCTGGTCGGAAGGACCAGGCGGGTCTTCTATAGCAGTCGGACGCCTCTGCAACTGATGCTCTGGGGGCTTGTCTTTTGTCAGCGCCGGGGGAGCATATGGCCTCCTAGGAGCGAGGTCCATCTGGGCCTGCTTCTTCTTCAGAGCGGTCATGTCATTGGACATGGCATGATATCCTGAGGCCAAAGCCCGCACCTCCTGGAGGATTGTATTCTGAATGTTACTGTCAGGAGGCGACGTGTGCCGGTGGAGGCAATGCGGCTAATGGAGGAGGGTTAGAATAAGGTGCGTACTGAGGGGGAGCAGGAAGTGCTGGAAAATGCGGAGCAGGAGGCGGGTGAGGATAATGCAATTGAGGCGGGCCGTAAGGAGTTACGACCGACGCCGGATTCCACTGCTGCTGGGGTTGCTGCCCTGATGTGGACGGCGCACCACCAGAAGCAGGAGGATACTGGGATCTGGGGAAGTCGGGATGAATGGGTTCCTGCACCCTGGACGGGAGTCTGCCGATAGAAATAATGTCAGCTTCAGCTTGCTGGGAAGCCTCGTACAGAGCAGGAAACTCGTCTATTCTGGAAATCTTCAGCAGGAGGCATATGTCTGAGTTGAAGGATCTCAGATAGTAGTGATCAGCCATGCCAGCTGAAGGCCGAAGTTCGCGAGGTACCCGTTTCCAGGTTCTCGCAAACCTGATGTTAAAGTCAGACACCTCTTGAGGGTGTCTCTGGATACTTTGGAACTGATGCAGCAAAGAAGTAGGGTCAGCAGACTCGTTGCATCCTTTCACGAGCCTTCTGGCAAGCTGGGGCCACCCCTGTGATGGATCCCTCTGGTAGCGATCTCCACCAGTAGAGAAGCTTTCCCCTCAGGGAAAGGGCCAGCAGACGGGTCTTCACACTCTCATTAGTAATGGAACGTAATGCGGCCAGGGCAAGGATGTTCTGGATGTGCTCGTACACCGTCTTGCCGTAGCCGTCGTATGTAGGAATAGACTTTAAAGCAGCAGGGGGCACAGCTTGCTGTCCGACCAGGGCCAAGGGCCCTGTAGAGTCCACCGTCGGGAAGAGATCATCATCATTTTGCTGTTGGGCAGCCATTTCTTCTTCTTCTCCGCCGTCGGTTGTGTACTCAATGTCGGTACTTTCCGAGGATGCAGATGCCTCTTCTTCCTCGACTTCTTCTATTTCGTACTCAGCTCCGCCGACCTCGGCTTCGACGACTTCTTGAATTTCAGCCTCGGCTTCGTCGACACGAGCTTGCGGATTAGCCAGCCTGGCAATTTCGCCTCGAGCGTTGATGTCCAGTTCGTAAAAGTCAGGCGGGCTTCTCGGATCCCTTGCCCGCCACCTTCTTGTTTGCATGAAGGTGCTAGGACCGATCTTTCGGACTCGGAGGATATGTTCGTGCAGAGTCGCCAGGTGCTCAGATTTCGAACAGCAATGAAGCGAACACCGGTGCTTCAATTCTGTTGGGGGCGAGAAACTTCCTTGTCTCACCAAGTGCTCAGAAACCACTGTCAGCGCCAGGTGGAGACTGATCAGAAAATCTCTCTTCAAATGTGGGACCTTGGTCCGACCGGGCGTGCCAGAGAAACTGCTGGTTACGAATCTGCCATGAGGAAAGGATTTTGTGTGAATGTCCCTAGATTCGCCCACCAGCTAGAAAGGCCGAAAGGAAGAGATGCCTTCCGTGCCAATCTCCGGAGAAGGCCGGCTCCTTTGGGGGGTTTTATGGTTTAAGCTAAGAGTGCAGGAAAGAGATAAAGGAACGGAAAGAATTTACAAATGTGATTGGAGTTTGGTGGGGGGGAACTAACAGTACGGCAACACATCAATCACCATTACTTACTGCATCATAAATACAAAGCATGACCAGGAACTGCAAAACCTAAGTATACTTTCTGTATTAAGCAGTGTACGCACAGCTACAATGGTCCCCTAGCAAACATTCTCCCTACAAGGAGAACTAACAGCACGGCAATGCATCAATCACCACTACGTACAATCACATAAACAGAAAGCAACCAAGAGATATCAGAGCCAGGTATATGTGTTATGCAGAGAATTTATACGCACAGCTACAATGGTCCCCTAGCAAACATTCCCCTTCCACCCTTTACAATGAAAACATGGTGGGTTTTTATAGCCCGAGTCCCTCCCGTTACATTAATGGGCACAAAGTCCCAGTCAAACACTAGCTGACAAAAGCGGTGAAAGAGCTGCAAATGCTGACCTTTGTCGGACTGGACTGTACCCGCAGCATGGTCTTCCTGGAAGCTGGACAGCTAGGTGGCGGTGTGTTGGGCAGAACTTCTTATCGGCAGGAATGCGGGTAGCTGGAGCGGGTAGAACCTCCAATCAGCTTTAAATGAGGCCACTGGCATAGGTAGTGCAGCCCATGCTCGTCCTTTTGCTCGGCACGTCTTGGCTCAAATCCCGAAGCTGGACACTTGTCAGATGATGGATGATGTTGTTTGACACGTGTCTGCCTTGAAAGGCAGTTTATCCAACTTCGCCTGGGATCAGAGCGCCATCGGGTTGCGCAGGCAGAAAACAGCGCAGTCGGGAAGGCCTTCATGCCTTGGGTGTATTTCCGAGTTTGTTTCCCTACTGCGCACCTGTCAAGGGCGCACTCCGACTTCGCTGCGAAGTCGGACTGCGCACAGGTGAAAGCTGATTTCTGCCGCCGTACGGACTTTGCTCCAGCACTTAGTCATTTTTCTGTTAGCCTGCCAGCCTGCTACAAGGTGCGCCCAGAAAGAGGGGCGAAGTCGGACTTCGCACCAAAACTGGGCGAAGTACGAACTTCGCACCGAAACTGGGCGAAGTGCGAACTTCGCACCAAAACTGGGCGAAGTGCGAACTTCGCACCAACACTTAGCCATTTTCCAGGGCAACTGCTGTCAAACTTGAGATCCAACTGAGGGGCTCCAAGAAAGGGGGGGGAAAAAGAGAATGTAGGAAAGAGAGAGAAAGGGAGAGAAGAAGAAAGGAAAATAGAGGAAGAGGGAAAAGGAAGAGCAGCACTGCTACAAAATTGAAAACATTGCACCCCGTGCAAAATGTGGCAACAGGTCTGATAAGCTATACAGCAGTGAGCTGATGCTTAAGTCCCCCAGATTGATAGTCAAAAAAAATTTACCCAATTGTTGATCACCAAGTTTTTATTGTGATCCTTTGTAATGAACTATTTATCTCTTGTAATATAAGTTAGGGATCCTTATGATTGTGCGAATGGCATATGGATGTATGATTTGAGAACTATAACATGAGTGCATACCTTTTCACTTACAGCATTTTCCACGCTGCTGAGTCTGTCATTTCACAACATAAGCAATCTACAAATGCCAATTTCTATAAGGATAATGTTAAAATGTATGCAAATAAGTCTTTCTGAGAGCTGCAAGGTTCATCTATGTCATCTGTGCATTTATTCATCAACCTTTGCATCACTCCTAATGCTCCATTTTCCATGTAAGATACCATTGATGCACACCTTGACAACAACACAGATGTCGAAATAGGATAGGTGGTCAAGTGGTTCTGATCCAAAACTTGGAATTTTGACTGATCTGAAACTCAGAATTTTGAGTTTAGGAAGATCATGAAAGAGTGCAATTCAAAAATAACAGAGTATAACAAATCAGAACACAGATATATAAGCAAAATAACAGAATGATTTTATTGCTTAGAAAACAGAGCACAATGCAAACAATCTCTGAGAAGAGATGTGAGGCTATAACATTGTATCCATTACTCATGCTTTTTACAATCAGGGGTGCATCTCTCTTTATACAAGAATTGGTGTGTTGGAAATCCACCGTACCACCCATAGGGAAATGTGGCAGTTTCACCTTCTGTGAGTGAGAAGGTCACCCATATGGAAATGTGGTGATTCACCTTCCATGAGTTACAAAGCGCATATTAAATGAAAATTACATACATATTTTGTGTTTTGTTTTTAATAATGTGTCAGCATAGCTAGAAATGCATTTTGTCTACAAAAATCTAAAAATAGAAAATTACTATTTTTAGCAAGTATTTGTTTTGCATTTTTGAGGGCCTCTAGAGCTTTTTTCCCACCAATTTATCAGCAACTCTGTTGCAGAAATTATTTTATTCTCTATCTTTCCAATGCTTTTTGAATGGATCAAAATGGGGTCTTGAGCACAAAGTTATGCCCCTAACAATAGAATAAGAAAAATAGATTTTTGGGAATTTTTGAGCATAAAGCCATGCCACAAAAAGGTTGCATGCCCGGATCATTCGTCTCCCCTTGAAAAGCAATGATCCCCATTGTGTCAACTTTTGACATTAGGTGTAGAAATTATTTCTTTATCTGATTTTTTGTGAGCCATTCCCCTTGGTGACCAAGTTGTCCTGCCTTGACCACTCTGTACATCTGAGTGGACTGCCTTCTAGTGGTCCTGGTCCATGTGGCTAACAATCTGATTCTCCTCCATTGGTGCTAAACTGTCCAGATTGAGTTCTTCAATGTCCAATTGTTTTAGTACTATGAAAGTGTTCAACAGAAGTGGATGATAGGGCCTAAGAATTTCATCATTAAAGATTGGACGCAAACCAAGATAAGATGGAAGATTCAATTCACAAGCATTTTCTCCCACCTTCTTGGTAATGTTGTATGGTCCAGAGCGAAGAGGTCTGATCTTCCTATCAAGTCTCTCTTTCTAAAGATGTAACCATATCTTATCTCCAACCTTGAATTGATGTGGGACCTGATGCTGGTCATGGCATTGCTTGTATTTCTGATTTGTCTTTTCTAAGAGGTCATGGACCTGTTTTTGGATGTGCTAAATCTGTTCCACAAACCATGTTGCCTTTTTTGCTTCTTTTTTTCCATGAGGTGAGTACTCCATGAGTTGCACAAAGAGAGCTACATCAGTGGGTGCTAAGGGTTGGAACCCAAAAAATACATAAAACTGGTTGTGGTTGGTAGAGCTATGCAAAGCTCAATTGTAACCCATGTTGAATGTAGCAGAGGCTATCATCCCATGTGCGTGGAGGTTGGAATTGTACATTCGAAGATGTACAATCAGTCGATTTACAACTTGTGTTTGGCCGTCAGTCTGAGGATAGATGGCTATGGACATGGTCAACTTGGTGTCCATCATGCTCCATAGGGTGGACCATAATTTACTTAAAAATTTGCTATACCTGTTAGATACAATGGACGTTGGCAAGCCAAAGTTGAGCCACACATAACTAAAACAAAGCTTAGCACTCTCCTCAGCTGAAATGGATTTTTTACAAGGAATCATGATAGTCATTTTGAAAAATGATCTACTACCACAAAAACACAATCATTACCATGCTTAGATGTGGGCAAACCTAAGAGGAAACCCATGGAGACAGATTGCCAAGGCTTAGATGGTACTAGCAATGGTGTATATAGTTCCTGCTTCTTGTTGGTTTGTTTGGCAACAACGCAAGGGGTAAATGACTTGATGTACCTCTCAACATCATTCCTCATATTGAGCCAATAGAAGTACTTTTGAAGTACTGCCAACATTTTTTGTACCCCAAAGTGACCTACTACTTCTCTGAAGTGTGCTTCCCAAATCATCTCTGAGCACTCACTAGCTGGTACACAAATATGTCCCATGTGGTAGTTGTGTTGCAAATAAAAATCAGAAACATCCTTACCCACATGAAGAGCTCGGTATGCATTTGCAAAATCAGAATCTACTTCATACAAGGTGGACCAATTGCAAGTATCATGCACACAAGAATCAAGAATGGTGGCGAGCGCTATGATTGGAGGTTGTCTCAAACAATTTGTTGCTGAATTGACACTCCCTTTCTTATGCTTGATGGTTAAATGAAACTGTTGTAGATATGTGGCCCACTTTTGATGTCTTTCATTCCTTAGCTTACTTTGCGTCTGAATGAACTCCAAAGGTATGTGATCTGTGCAAATGATGGTTTCTTCGCCCAAGATGGAGTGCATCGACTATTTACATGCTTGGACAATGGCATAGAGCTCTTTGTCGTATGTAGGGTATTTTTGAACTGCTTCATTGAATATTTCACTTTGATAGGCAATTGGATGCCCATGCTGTGTAAGAACAACTCCCAACGCATACTCTGATACATTAGTCATTACTTTAAAAGGTTGATGCAGATCAGATAGGGATAGTGTACGATCTTAACACATTTAATCCTTCAACCTCTCAAATGCCCTTTGTTGTGTATCTCCCCAATGGAACTTGGATTTGCACCTACTTTGGTCACTTGGTGTAGTGGCCAAGCAATGTGTGAGAACCCCAATACAAATCTTTGATAGAAATTGGCAAACCCCAAAAAGTTACGAAATTTTGTTAGTCTTTGGGGTAGGCCAATCTCTAATTACCTGAATCTTCATGGACTCCCTCTTTGTCAACAAGATACCTGAGGTACTTAATCTTTGTCATGCCAAATGAGCACTTCTCCAAAGTAGCATATAGCTTGTATCTTCGAAGAATCTGAAGTACTTGTCGAACATGTTGCAGATGTTCCTCCCATGTCTTACTATAGATGAGAATGTCATCTAAGTAGACTATCACAAATGAGCTAGTGTAGGGATGTAGGATGTCATCCATCATCCTCATGAATGTAGCAAGTGCATTGGTCAATCCAAAAGGCATAACCAACCACTCAAATAAACCCTCCTTGGATTTGAATACAATCTTGCATATGTCAATGGGTTCTATGGGTATTTGATGATAGCCATATTTGAGATCAATTTTGGTGAAGAATTTTGCACCACACGCTGGTCCAACAAGTCATCTATCCGAGGGAGTGGGTAGTGGTTCTTCACAGTGATTTTATTCAAAGCTTTGTAGTCAATACAAAGTCTCCATGTTCCATATTTCTTTGGAGCCAAGACAATTGGATTACCACATGGTGAAGCACTTGGTTTGATGTGCCCCTTTTGAATCCATTCTTGGATCTGCCTCTTGATTTCATCATTTTCAAGGACTGATCTACGATAAACAAGTGCATTAGGCAAAGGAGAACCAAGAACTAAATCAATGGAATGTTTTACCTCACAACAAAGTGTAACCGTTGGTTACGAATCTGCCATGAGGAAAGGATTTGTTGTTATTGCGCCCAGATTCGCCCACCAGATTGAAAGGCCGGAAGGAAGGAATGCCTTCCGTGCCAATCTCCGGAGAAGGCCGGCTTCCTGTGGGGTTTTTAGTGTTAAGATAAGAGTGCAGGGAAAGAGATAAAAGTGCGGAAAGAGAATCCAAATGTGATTGGAGTTGGGTGGGGGGAATAAGCAGCACGACAACGATCAATCACCGCTACTAACAACATTCCTTTACAAAGAACACATTGAAACTACAACTATCATTAATCCTATGTATCCTCTATCTATGCATTCCAGGAATACTTGATCATCAAATACCAGAGTCCAGAGTTTAGTACAACAGTAAGCAATGATACAAGAAACATGAGGCAAAAATGACAAGGAGAGGCAGCATACAAGATAAAAGACAGTAAGCAGAGCCAAGTATATGCTTGTATTAGAGGCAAACGCACAACTACAATGGTTCCCTAGCAATATATTCCCCTTCCCCTTTTCACAATGAATTGCATGGCTATTTATAGCCTCAAGTTCACCCCGATTACATTCTCGGGCACAAAGTCCCAGACTAAACATTAGCTGACACAAGCGGTTGAAGAGCTGCTGATGCTGACTTTTGTCGGGCAGGACTGTACTTGCGGCATGGTCTCCCTGAAAGATGTACAGCTACGTGGCGGTGTGTCGGGTCAAACCTTTGGTCAGCAGGAATGTGGGTAGTTGTGGCGGATGGAACTTCTTATCAGCTTTAAATGATGGCAGCTGGCTTGGGTAGTGCGGTCCATGCTTGTCCATGTTCCCGTCATGTCTTGGCTCGAATCCCGAGGTTGTAGACTTGTCGGATGCTGATGAATGACACGTGTCTGCCTTGAAAGGCGGTTTATCCAACTTTGCCCAGGGTCAGAGCGCTGTCGAGTTGCGCAGATGGAAAACATCGCAGTTGGGGAGGCCTCTGTGCCTTAGTTAATTTCTGGACTTGCTTGCCCAGCTGCGCACCGGTCAGAGGGCGCACCTCGACTTCGTTGCGAAGTCGGGTTGCGCACCGATACTTTGCTGTCTTCTCTGCTGTTCGGACTACACACCAAGAGGGGGGCGCACCCCGACGTCGCTGCAAAGTCGGGTTGCGCCCCAACACTTAGCTGATTTTCTACTGCACTGCTTCCCTAGTGCGCCCAGGAAGAAGGGCGCAACCCGACTTTGCCCAACACTTAGCTGATTTTCTGCTGCACTGCTTCCCTAGTGCACCCAGGAAGAAGGGCGCACCCCGACTTCACAGCGAAGTCGGGTTGCGCCCTGACACTTAGTCAAATTTTGCCTGTTTCTGAGCGAAGTGGGGTTGCGCCTTGACACTTAGTCAAATTTTGCCTGTTTCTGTTTGCCTGCGCACTTCGCATTCCCTACTGCGCTCCAACTGGAGGGCGCAATCCGACTTCGCTGCGCAGTCGGGGTGCGCCCTGACACTTAGAAATTTTCAGGGAACTCCTGCTGGAAACTTTAATGGGGGAAGTTCAAGGGGAAGAGGGAGGAATGAGACTGCAAAGAAGAGGGAGAAAGAGAGAAATGAAGAAAGGGAAAGAGAGGAAGGAAGGAAAAGAGCAGGTCACTTACAAAAATTGAAAACATGGCACCCCGTGCCAAATGTGGCAACATTCCTGGCGGCTCGCGAGGTGTCGAGCTCGCCTCGACGGAAAGAACCATGCCTTTATCCATTGGGTGCATAGGAACTTCCTTCCCCTGCTTTCTGCTGCTCCGACCGCTTCATTCCGGGCAATCTGTTCTTCTTCGGGATCACTTCCGTCAGTTGCCTCCTCAGTCTCTCCTTCTGAACCTGAATGTTCTCCACTGTCAGCCTCCCACTCGCTGATGCGTTGGTATGCAGCCTTGGCTTGGTCCCAGACTGCTGCTTGGAAGGGCCCAAGGTCGTTGACTTCTCTCAGTGCTGCGTGGAATGCAGCAACTGCGTGCAGGTCGATGGTGTTATATCTTCTTCCCAATTCCTTTAGGGAGGAGTTGATTTTACAGTATTTAGACACCATCTGGGTGACCTGAGCTTCCTGAATCGGCTCTGCCCAGCTATCAATCTCCGCTGTGTCTGCCTCAAAAGACAGCCAATTCTGCTTAACCTGGTCCAGGGTCAGAAATTCGCCATCCTTGACGAAGCTCGGGCACCCGTGCTCAGACAGAGTGTGAAAGGTGTTCAGGAGAATGTTCCTTTCATGTTCTAGGGCGTCCAGCGTCCTCCTAACCGTTCTAATTTTCTCTGTCTTATCAAAATAAATATGCAAGGTTACCCTTGCATCTGCCCATTCTGAGGCAAGTTGGGACATAGGGGCAAATTGGAGGCCTTTGCGCTCAAACTGCTCAAGTTTCATAGCCAGGTCTAGCCATTGCTTCACCTGGTGTTCGGCCTCCTCTACCATAGGCTTTCCCTGGGCAGATACTTCTTCAATCCTGGACACGAAGTCCAGAACTGACAAGGACTTGACAAGGTTGGGCTTGCAACCTTGTAGCAGACTAGCCCGCATCTCCTTGGCTTTGCTCTTTGAAAAGACCGCCGCTTGTGATGTTTTCTCTATGAGTTGCGACTGCGCCTGTTTCAGCGAATCTTGAAGCTGCGAAACCTGCTCCAGCGCAACTCTTTTCTCTTCTGACAGCAGCTCGGCTGTCTGTCTCTGTGCTGTGGCCTCCTGCTGAGAGGCGGCCAGTTGAGCCTTAAGCTCATCTATCTCCTGTTGTGCTGACCCTAGCTGCGCGGTGGCCCTAGCCAGGTCCTCTTCAAGCTGCCTTGTGTTATTCTACATCTGGAACAACGCTTCCTGGGTGTCAAGATGTTTGACGAGGAGATTGTCTGTCCTACGACAAATACCGCGAATTTTGTATTCCTCGTTGATGTCGTCAAAGCTTTTCTCCTTCCTTTGAAGTTCGTAGTCTGCCTCGGTCATCTCCCGGAGAGGCTTCTTTACTTTCGGGATCAATTTCTCGGTTGTCAGCACTCTCCTGTCTAGGTCGAACTTCGTGCGTTTCACCGGGGCAGCTATCTCTTCGGCTCTCCTTCGTTTCACGCCTTGGAGAAAGGAGGCGGAACATCCTGAGGCGCTTACTGCCAAAGGCAGGTCATCAGCGCTCTGTAGTTCGCCCATGAAGTCCAGATCCTCCAGCATTGGATTTTGTCGCGGCATTTTTCCCGCAAACAGTGACGCGGGAGGTATTCCAGAAGGGGTGGCCGCTTTTGAGGGCAACCGGGTCCTAGGGGAAACGGGCGGCTGAGTGGATGGTGCTGGTAGGGTTTTGGATGGCTGGGGTGAGGAGCGTGGCGGCGAAGGAGCAACTTCAGCACTGGCTGCGGGGGAGGGTTCTAGGGTTTGACTCAGTGATTGGAAGGCGTTAGGATCTTGAGCAAACTGGTCGAAGGAATGTGAGCCGCTAGAGGGCTGGGTAGCTTGGGAGGAAGAAGACGCGGCTACGGCTTGCCCTGATGAAATGGGAGAGGGAGCTTTGGCAGGGCCGACTGGGACTTGGGGAAGAGAAACAGTGGACGTACCTGCGGGCTCCGCCTGAGCCGTTGTTGGAGGGACGCTTGCAGCCCGGGTGTCTGCCTCTGGTTCAGGGCTGTCCAAAGAGAACTTCTGGCGCTGCTGCTCCCGACTGCTCTGCGACTGATTGCTGCACAGGCTCTTTAGGCCGCTTTGTCTTTTCAACTCTCTTCCTCTTCTTTTCTTCTAGCGTCGTGGCTGGTCCAGAGGAAAGAGATAATGTCGGGGCGGCAGGCGCTGACGTTCCCACGGTAAACTTGTACCTGGGTCTGGCTGGAAGAATGCTCGTCGTAGCCGATCTGCTAGCTGGCAGCGCAAGCACTTTTTCTGCTGGCAGCGCTGGCGTCTTTCGTGCCTGAGGGATTGCCTCGGGCGTTGCTTTGACTAATTCTTTCGCCTTCTCAGGCGCCGCCTTGGAAGCCACGGGCTGCATTGGATCGACCTGGATGTCTGCTGGGCCCACGCTGGCAGTTGCCGAAGTGTACAACTGTTGGGAGGAAGACCCTCCTTTATAATCCTCAAAGGGGCCTCGGGGAACGTAACCTTGATATGCGAACGGCCGCCAGCTGTCATGATGCTGGTCATAGAGAACCGAAAAGTCGTCATCTACGGCCAGGTTTCTTCTGGTGGATTTGTCGTGTTGCGTGCGGCATCTCATCTTCCGGCATTCAGTAATCTTTTCTTTAGACCAGTTAAGGCCTGCTATCTTGGATAGAAATTTTTTAAACCACTGGAGATGAGAAGTGGTGGTCCGGGTTTCGCTTGGGGTCATATGTCACCTCCTCGCAGTAAAAATCCTGCCAGGGAGGAGAAGCTTCCATCAATTCAATTTCCCAGTCAAGGTCCACATGGACCACATCGCACCTATCTTCAGTTATATCTGCCCGGGGGCAGAGATGTGCGAACTTTCCCCTTATCCCGTACGGGTCGTACTTCCAGCGCTGCGGCAACAGAACCAGGCCGATACGGGAAAACTCTTGCTCTAGGTAGACATGCTGTCCTACCTCAAAAATCTCAACGTTTGCCCAGGAAAGAGGATATTGAAAAATCTGTCCTCTCTTCTTTCCTAGGCCGAACTCCTCTTCAACATAGTCCATTTGCCGGGCAACCTCCATCCCGAACAGATGCTCCGAGCACCAGTAGGGCAGCAAATGGGGTTTGCCCTTGAATCCGTAGATTCTGACCACAATTCCCTGCGTCAGTCTGAAAACGTCCCCGAGCTTCTGATTTAGCAAAGCGCTCGTCATTTCTCTCGGGGGACGGGGGATTTCGCTTTCGCTGAAGACTGACATGACGAATCCCAGAAAGTTGAAGTTGAACTTGTAGTAGGACCCTTTCCGGTATAAGTCATCCGTCCAGTTATAGACGGGCTGTGGCTCTCCCTTCTCGTTGACCTTCTTCAGGTTCGGGATAGGAATCCGGGAGTGCAAATGGTACAAACAAAGCCAGGCTAGAACAGAACTGAAACGAAAATCGGTGGACTGCTTCTTCTGGATCTTGACTAGGCTGGAGTGGATGGCGTATGCCAGCCAGTCTGCCCAGTCGAAAAAGATGGGACGCTTTCCACTTCTCTGCGCCGCTGGTTCGTATGATTCTCCACACAGGAGACATTCTGCTAGCGCTAGCTGGTACGGCTGTACCAGCTCATCAGAGTCGCAGCCGAGAATCCATGCCAAGATGGTATATAGATATTTGCTCTGAAATCCTGCCAAGGGCATGGGGCCGGTTGGCCACTGTCCAGCTGCAAGCGGGGCGTTCAGCTCTGAATTGAGGAAATCCCTCATCCTTTTTGTTTGCGTGAAACGTCCCCCTGCTCGCCCAAATTTATCTTTTCGAGAATTGTGCTGGAGTCATACTCCAACCCCGGGCGAAAGTCGGCTGGACAGTCTCCTGCGCAGCGTGAACAAGGGTTTGCCGCTGGAGCTGCAAATTTGCCGGGTAGCTGGTCTGTAGTGTCTGACAATGATGTCTACCAGTTCCGGGCATTGATGGACAGGAGGGCACAAGAATCTGAAAAGGTTGGATTTGTACGCCGCTCCGAAATGATGAGAGGGCGAAACCTTGTCAGCCCAACTCTCCACATTTGCCCACAGCTTAGTCAGGCTCATAGAAAACGAGCCGTCCACGTATCCCGCCAAGTAATTTAACGGAGGTGGTGGGGCTTGCCCACGCTGCACTTTTTTAGACCGGGACTTTGACTTTGGCTCTGGCGGTGTTTTACTTCTGAAAACACCCGGCTGTGGTAAATCCTTGTGCTCGCTCCCTTCGCTGGATTGCGCTGACACTGGCATCTTTCCTCTGTCCATCTCTTCGAATCAGCAATAATTACAAGTTCAGGGTGCCTGCAGAAGATTTCGCTGTCACAGGAAAAATCTGCACGTTTAAGGAATAATCTGCGCAGTCTGGCATGTTTGAATGCATCTGACCCCCTTTTCTAGATAAAGACAGCGCCATTAATGCCGCGCAAGAGGGGGTAGGTCGGCTGAGTTATGCTTCTTTGGTGGCTGCGCAGGAGAATGTTTGGAAAAAGTGTACTCCGGCAGACGTGCCATGTTCTTTTGCTTGCACTTTTCGTTGAGGAACGTGCAATCATTAATTTTACTTTGGACACTGCGCCATGGCTGACGTCACTGCCACCATCCGGGCACACTGCTCAAGACAGAACCCTTGGTGCGGAAACCCACTTTAGAACGGTTACAATGCGCCTTGGGTCCAGCTTGGGACCTTTTGGATATTTTATTCATTTTTTGGACAACTGTCCAAGCTGGCCCAGAAAACGAGGCGTAGTCGGACTTCGCCCAAGGTTGGGCGCGATCCGACTTCGCCGGCGAAGTCGGACTTCGCCCGAATTTCGGGCGAAGTTCGAACTTCGCGCGAAGTGCGCGTTGAACTGTTCCTTTTTTCTTTTCTTCTTTCTCGCCGCGCCCAGGGATTGAGCGCAATTTGGGTCCTTGCAACCTTCGGAGGAGGCGAACACTTAGCATTTTTACTGCTCCTTCAGACCGAACCGTTCGAGCTGCGCTGCGCGAACATTGAAGCAGGTTCGGACTTCGCCCGAAGTTCGGGCGAAGTGCGAACTTCGCGCGAAGGAACCGTTCGAGCTGCGCTGCGCGAATATTGAAGCAGGTTCGGACTTCGCCCGAAGTTCGGGCGAAGTACGAACTTCGCGCGAAGTTCGCACTTCGCGCGAAGTTCGCACTTCGCGCGGAGTTTATGCGCAGTTCGAACTTCGCGCGCAAGCCGGCCGAAGTCGGACTTCGCGCGCGAAGCCGGACTTCGCCCAAAGTTGGGCGCAGTCCGTTCTCCTTTGCCTTAGCATTTTTCTCTCAATCAAGCTTCGCACTTTGGCTGGCCCGAAGTCCGACTTCGCTGCGAAGTCGGGCTTCGGCCAACACTTAGCCATTTTTTTAGCCTTTTTTCTTTGCTTTGCTTAACCAAGCTGCTGCCCGAACTTCGCCCCTCCTGAGGGGCGACGACAGACTTCGCTGCGAAGTCTGTCTTTCTCTCCCATGCCGTATTTTAAGCTCAAAAAAATGAAAAAAAAACAATTAAAGACTGAAAGCTGGAAACTGTACATGCTGGGGAATGAAAAATGCATAAGGGAAATTTTTACAAAGAAGGGCCACTCGGGCACCTTCAGCAGCGGTAAATTTTCAAGTGGAACCCGTTGACAGGGATAGGCAGGAGCTGACCCTCCATATCCCGAAGTACGTAGGCATTAAACTGGTTCACCGGGGCAATCTGATAAGGGCCCTCCCAGAGGGCATCAAACTTCCCGTGATTACCCGGTTTTGCTTTATATGAGTCCCACTTCAGCACCAGGTCCCCGATTTCGAAAACTCGGGCAGTGGTGCCTTTGGCAAACCAGCCTTGAGTGGTTGCAATGTGATCAGTGAAGGCCTGGTATGCACTTTCTCTGTCTTCTTCCAACTGCAGGAGTTGGCACGGTCTGTCATCCACCGGGTCTCCGCTGCTCTTGTCTTCGTCCAACATCCATAGGGCAGGGATCTCGATGTGTGATGGCATGACAACCTCTTTGCCATAGACGAGCGCATAGGGGGACGTTCTGATGGATTTCTTGAACGCAACTCTGTCCGCCCACAGCGCCCGGTTCAGGAGTAAGTGCCAAGTCCGCTTGTTTCTTTCAATGGTCCTCCGGATGATTTTCAGGAGGTTCTTGTTAGTAGACTCGGCAAGGCCATTCCCCTGCGGGTAGTAATTAGAAGACATCTTGTGATAGATGCCAAGTCTGCCAGTGTACTCCGTGAGTACAGCGCCTACAAATCCCGGACCGTTGTCTGTCACAATTGACTCTGGAACCCCGAAGCGGGTAATCAGGCTCTCAATGAACCTAATGACCGTCTCTTGGTCTGCGTTCTTGGTCGGGATTGCCTCTGCCCACCGTGTAAAATAGTCAGTGGCTGTAAGAATAAACTTGTGTCCGGCAGAGGAGTTAGGAGAAATCACCCCAATGAAGTCTAGACCCCATTCTTTGGAACGGAGTCTCGGCTCGAATCGGTTGAAGGGGCGGGGGTGCTTTTACTGTTTCGGCCAGCAAACCTCTGGCATTGATCACACTTAGAGCAGACCGCATGAGCGTCTGCAAACAGAGTGGGCCAATAGTACCCAACTCTTATTATTTTTAAGGCCGTTGGCCTTGAAGAATGGTGACCCCCAGGCATCCCGGAATGAAAATCTCCGAGGACCCTAGGCTGGTCTGATTTTCTGACGCACCGCAACAGGATGCCGTCGATGTTTTTGAAGTAAAGCCCCTCGGGGCGAAGAGTGTACTTAAGTGCACCTAGCCGAAATCTCCTTCGTTGTGAGGCGTTTAGGTGATCGGGACATCTTCCGGTGCAGAAGTATCTCACCAGTTCATCTGTCCAATCACTCCCCTCCGATAAGGAGTTGGCTAGGTAGATGCGTGTCGCTGTGTCCTCCCACTTACAGGCGGAGATGCCGGCTGCAGCGCTTCGGGCCAATTCCTGACACAAGGCTCGGCCTCTGATAAGCTTGGTGGGCCGCACTTCAATGTCAAACTCCTGGATCTTGGCAATCCATCCCGCTCTCTTGTGGCCCGGTTCTCCTTGTAAGATGAAGCTTCGAACATCCGGGTGAATCACAAAGACAGTGGTCTTGCTCTGGGAGACAAAATGCCTGAACTTCCGAAGGGACTTCATAACGGCATGAACCTGCCGCTCTATAAAATTGTACTTTTCTTCATGCGGCGAGAATCACTTGGCTCGGGGAACGCTATGGGGCGCTCCTCACCATCGTCTCCCTTACGAGTCAGGACTGCAGCGTAACTTTCGGGTTCTCCCACTGCATACAGGATGAAGTCCTTGGAGTAGTCCGGGTTTGTCAACACCGGAGCTTGCGCAATTCGAGCCTTGATTTCCTCGAAGGCTTGCTCTCTCTCATCAGTCCATTCGTAAACCGTATCCTTTTTTAGCAGTTCGGCCATAGGCTTGATCACCTGTGCGAAGTCCGGAATGAACTTCCGCACGAAGTTAATCTGACCGAAGAAGGACTGCAGCCCTTTTTTATCAATGGGGGCTGGCAAGCGAACGAGGGCTTCCGCTCTGTCAGGGTCAATGGCGAGGCCTTCCTCGGAGATGACATGTCCCAGCAGCTTTCCTTCCTTTACCGCGAAGACAGACTTCTTCGGGTTTATAGAAATGCCGAATTCTCGACACCTCTCAAATATTTGCCGTAGGTGCGAAACATGATCTCCTCGTTGGTGAGAGAAAACAGTCATGTCATCAAGGTAGATGACAATAATCTTATTGAGCGGCTCTCGGAAGGCCGGGTCCATGGCCCTTTGGAATGTGGCACCGGCATTGGATAAGCCAAACGGCATGCGCTGATAGGCGAACGTCCCCCACTTGGTGGTAAACGCCGTCTTATGCTGGTCCTCGTCTTTGACCCAAATCTGGTTGTAGCCGGAAAATCCATCTAAAAGTGAAAATCTCTGGGCTCCAGCAACGATATGTAGAATCTGGTCGATTTGGGGAAGCGGATAGTGGTCCCTGAGGGAAGCCTGATTTAGGTTTCTGAAGTCGACACAGAGACGAATGTCGCCATTCTTTTTCCTCACGGGCACCAAATTCGCGACCCGGGATGAATGTTTGATGGGGTAGATGATCTTGGCCTCCAACATCTTCAAGAGCTCGGTCTTCATCATGGCCTCAATCTTCGGATTCACGGCCCTTCGCTTCGTCGGAATGGCTTGGCGCCATCCTCTAGCTCAATGGTATCTTTGGATGACAATTCTGTCATACCCCCTCAAATCCTCGTAGCACCAGGCCACGATGTCGGGGAACTCCTGGCACAGTGATCTGATCTGCCCAAGTTCCTCAGACGTGCAGTCTGTTCCGACCTTGATAGTTTTACCAGGTTCAAGTTCCGAGTCAGCATACTGCCTCGGGTCTACTTTGATTACGTGAGATATTGCTCTGTCATTACGATCAAAGAGACTCTCTAATGTAATCAGTCCTTTTGGGACATGATTATTCCGTAACTGTATCAACCCCTCATATTGCTCGTCATCAGGGTCTCTACCTTCGATTACACACACTTCGTTAACCAGGAATGTGACGATCTCCTCGTCACAACTGAACACCTGCCAGTGGGTGTCCTTATCAGGCACAGAAGGCCTGTAGATAGTACGAACCGGCTTCGGTTTCTGGACAACGTCTTCAGCCGGAACGTACCTGGCTCCAACAGACGCCAGAATATCTGCGTGTTTGTTTTTCTCACGCGATATTGCTTTGACATTCAATGAGTCGAATGACTCCATCAGGTCCCACACCCGGTTGCGGTACGCTCTAAGATAGTGCTGCTTGGATGCGCACTTCTCCGTAACTTGGTGACACACCAGCTCTGAATCTCCGAAAATCTGCGGGTGTTTGATTCCGAGCCTCTCCGCCTTTCGCAAACCCAGGCATAGGGCTTCGTATTCCGCTGAGTTGTTAGTGCAGCTCCAGGCCAACCTGTAGGTATAGTCCTTCTGGATTCCGGTTGGAGAAACCGGAAGTACCCACTGCATCGGCGCCATTTTTGCATCGCGCGCCGTCAAAGAAAAGCTTCCACAGCTCATCGGGTGCAGGTCCTACTTCCTTCGCAGCTGACATGTCAAGCCTCTCGGGCTGTACAATGGAGTAACAGCCTTGCTCTGTCCCGATTACGGCATTGAAGTCCCGCAACGAGAACTCATCTTCAAGTTGTAGCACTTCGAAGGCTTGCTCAGTCAGCTCCACTGTCACCAGCTCCTCCTCTGACAACTGGACCATGCAGTCCATCTCTCCTCCGGGTATCTTGTCTACTAGGAAGGTGGAAGGCTTCTCATTAAAAATTTTCAGTCTCCTTCCTTTGAAGGGCACTTCCATGTGTGAGTAGTCTAGAGACAAGTACCCGCCCAACTTCGCAGTGAACTCCCGAGAGAGACACATGCCGAAGTAAGGCTCCAGGTCAACAATCACGACCTCTTGGATGACTACGATGTCGAGAGCCTTGTGCAACCGAATAGGGATGTCCTTTATGACACCAACTGTCTTAACAGGGGTGCCGTCTAATTGCAGCACGCCTTGGGCTGCTTCGTGTGTATTCCATCCCGATCTCATCGCGAGACGGCCTTCGGCATCACGGTCGAGGAAGCACCGAGAATCCACCATGCGGTTGTGAACTATGTGCCCTTGCATCCGTAAAGACGGATAAAAGGGTGGCGGTCTGTTCTTTCCAGTGGCTGAGACTGTCAAAGGTTGAACCAGGACAGCGGGCTGTATCCGCTTGCCGCTCTTCATATTCTTCAGTGATTCTTGCAGCAGATCCACCTGACCTGGGAGCAGAAGAGCATCGTACATGCTGATTCTAGCGGGTGTTCTTTTCAACTCGTCTACAATCTTGTGGCCGAGGTACTAGCTCCTTACGGCTTGTTTTGCCGGCTCATACTTCGTCCGTGCTGTCTGGGTGGCCTCAACTCGTTGTCTCTTGGTCGAAGACGGGTACTTCGACTTCTCCTGGGCTTGTTCTTTGGTTTCAGGTGGAGGGTGAGAGTACGGGAGCTTTAGCCGGAGTTGGGGCCTTTCTTACTGGAGGTTTGGCTGGAGCAGCGGCAGCCTTTGCCGGAGAAGGCTTGGCTGGAGCTTTATCTTTGGATGCCTTCTCCTGGGCTGTGTAAGGCCACAGCCGCTTGTACGGTGGCAGCCCTTCGGGCTGCGGTTTTTCTCTTCTCGCGTAAACTTGCAAAGGCTTGGCCGCATCCGCAGCCTTCTTTTCTTCCTTGGCGGGCGGCACTAGATTCTCTTCCGGGAGGGCAAAGTTGGCTTCGCCGTCCAAGATCATGTACAGTTCATCATCCTCTATGGCGCTGCCGGCCAAGGTCTGGATGTAGTGCTGGTGCAGAGTGCAGTCTTCCTCCGAATGCGGGTCATTGCACGTAGTGCACCAGTTGACCTGGTCGGGAGGACCAGGCGGGTCTTCTATAGCAGCATTTCTCGGAGGCGGACGCCTCTGCGGCTGGTGTTCTGGGGCTTTGTCTTTCGTCAGCGCGGGTGGCGCATATGGCCTCCTAGGAGCGAGGTCCATCTGGGCCTGCTTCTTCTTCAGAGCGGTCATGTCATTGGACATGGCATGGTATCCTGAGGCCAAAGCCCGCACCTCCTGGAGAATCGTGTTCTGAATGCTACTGTCAGGAGGCGGCAACTGTGCCGGTGGAGGCAATGCGGCTAATGGAGGAGGGTTAGAATAAGGTGCGTACTGTGAGGGAGCAGGAAGTGCTGGAAAATGCGGAGCGGGAGGAGGCGGGTGAGGGTAATGCAATTGAGGCGGGCCGTAAGGAGTTACGACCGGCGCCGGATTCCATTGCTCTTGCGGGGTTGCTGCCACGATGTGGACGGCGCACCACCAGAAGCAGAAGGATACTGGGATCTAGGGAAGTCGGGATGAATGGGTTCCTGCACCCTGGACGGGAGTCTGCCGATGGAAATAATGTCAGCTTCAGCTTGCTGGGCAGCCTCGTACAGCGCAGGAAACTCGTCAATTCTGGCGATCTTCAGCAGCAGGCATATGTCTGAGTTGAAGGATCTCAGATAGTAGTGAGCAGCCATGCCAGTTGAAGGCCGAAGTTCGCGAGGTACCCGTTTCCGAGGATCTCGCAAACTCGATGTTAAAATCGGACACCTCCTCTTGAGGATGTCTCCGGATAGCTTGGAGCCGATGCGGTAGAGAAGTAGGGTCAGCGGACTCGTTGCATCCTTTCACGAGCCTTACGGCAGGCTGGGGCCACCATGTGATGGATCCCTACGCGGCGATCTCCACCGATAGAGAAGCTTTCCCCTCGGGGAAAGGGCCGGTGACGGGTCTTCACACTCTCATCGGTAATAGTATGCAATGCGGCCAGGGCAAGGATGTCCTGGATGTGCTCGTACGCCGTCTTACCGTAGCCGTCGTATGTGGGAATAGACTTTAAAGCAGCGGGGGGCACAGCTTGCTGTCCGACTAGGGCCAAGGGCCCCGTAGAGTCCACCGCCGGGAAGAGATCATCGTCGTTCGGTTGTTGGGCAGCCATTTCTTCTTCTTCTTCTCCGCCGTCGGTTGTGTACTCAGTGTCGGTACTTTCCGAGGATGCGGGATCTTCTTCTTCCTCGGCCTCTTCTATTTCGTACTCAGCTCCGCCGATTTCAGCTTCGGCTTCTTCTTGGATCTCAGCCTCGGCTTCGTCGACACGAGCTCGCGGATCGGCCCGGCTGGGAACTTCGCCTCGGCGTTGATGTCCGGTTCGTAGAACTCGGGCGGGCTTCTCGGATCCCTTGCTTGCCACCTTCTTGTGTGCATGAAGGTCTCTGGGACCGGTCTTTCGGACTCGAGAGGATTTGTTCGTGCAGAGTCGCCAGGTGTTCAGATTTGGAACAGCAATGAAGCGAACACCGGTGCTTCAATTCTGTCGGGGGTGAGAAACTTCCTTGTCTCACCGGGTGCTCGGAAACCACTGTCGGCGCCAGGTGGAGACTGATCAGAAAATCTCTCTTCAAATGTGGGACCCGTGTCCCACCGGGCGTGCACGGCGACCCAAGCCTGATGGTTACGAATCTGCCATGAGGAAAGGATTTTGGGTTAATGCGCCCGATTCGCCCACCAGCATGAAAGGCCGGAAGGAAGAGATGCCTTCAGAGCCAATCTCCGGAGAAGGCCGGCTCCTTTTGGGGGGTTTATGTTCAAGCTAAGAGTACAGGAAAGAGATAAATGTACAGAAAGAATATACAAATATACTTGGAGTTGGTGGGGGGGGAACTAACAGTACGGCAACCAGCAATCACCAATACTTACTGCATTACAAATATAAAGCATGGTCGAGAAGCTGCAAAATCTATGTATACTTCCGATACCTAAGCAGTGTACGCACAGCTACAATGGTCCCCTAGCAAACATTCTCCCTACAAGGAGAACTAACAGCACGACAACGCATCAATCACCAGATACGGACACTAACATGGGTAGAAAGCAACCTAGAGATATCAGAGCCAGGTATATGTGTCATGCAGAGATTTTAACCGCACGGCTACAATGGTCCCCTAGCAAACATTCTCCCTACAAGGAGAACTAACAACACGACAACGCATCAATCACCAGATACGGACAGCAACGTAACACACAACTGATGGAACTGCTACCACATCTATTATATGAAATTTAAAAGTACACAAACAATGCTAAAGGCCCCGATCACCAAATGCTGAAATGAATCAACGAGCCATGACACGGGGAAGCGTAAAGCATAAACATAAAGAAATAAAAGCGGCGAGAACGAGAACCAGGCATACAAATTATATTTATAAGCAGAAGCACGGTTACATTGGTTCCCTAACAGACATTCCCCTTCCACCCTTTACAATGAATTCATGGTGGGTTTTTATAGCCCGAGTCCCTCCCGTTACATTAATGGGCACAAGGTCCCAGTCAAACACAAGCTGACAAAAGCGGCGAAAGAGCTGCAAATGCTGACCTTTGTCGGACCGGACTGTACCCGCAGCATGGTCTTCCTGGAAGCTGGACAGCTACGTGGCAGTGTGTTGGGCAGAACTTCATCTCGGCAGGTATGCGGGTAGCTGGAGCAGGTAGAACCTCCAATCGGCTTTAAATGAGGTCACTGGCACAGGGAATGCAGCCCATGCTCGTCCTTTTGCTCGGCACGTCTCGGCTCGAATCCCGAAGTTGGACACTTGTCAGATGATGGATGATGCTGTTTGACACGTGTCAGCCTTGAAAGGCAGTCTGTCCAACCTCGCTTGGGATCGGAGCGTCTCGGGTTGCGCGGGCAGAAAACAGCGCAGTGGGGAAGGCCTTCATGCCTTAGATGTATTTCTGAGTTTGTTTCCCTACTGCGCACCTGTCAAGGGCGCATTCCGACTTCGCTGCGAAGTCGGACTGCGCACAGGTGAAAACTGGTGTCTGCCGCCGTACGGACTTTGCTCCAGCACTTGTCGTTCTTCTATCGGCTGCCAGTTGCAAGGTGCGCCCAGAAAAGAGGGCGAAGTCGGACTTCGCACCAGAACTGGGCGAAGTGCGAACTTCGCACCAAAACTGGGCGAAGTGCGAACTTCGCACCAACACTTAGCCATTTTTCAGGTAACTTGCTGGAAAGTTTAAAAATCAACTGAGGGGCTCCGAGAAAGGGGGAAGAAAGAGAATGTGGGAAAGAAAGAGGAAGGGAGAGAAGAAGGAAGGAAAATAGAGGAAGAGGGGAAAAGAAGAGCAGCACTGTTACAAAATTGAAAACATTGCACCCCGTGCAAAATGTGACAACAATTACCTGTGCGAAGTCCGGTATGAACTTCTGCACAAAGTTGATTTGGCCGAAGGACTGCAGCCCCTTCTTGTCAACTGGGGCGGGCAAGCGGACGAGGGCTTCTGCTCTATCAGGGTCCACGACTAGGCCTTTCTCGGAGATGACATGCCCCAGTAGCTTACCTTCTTTTACCGCGAAGACAAATTTCTTCGGGTTTATGGAAATGCCGAATTCACGACACCTTTCAAATATTTGCCACAGGTGGGGAACATGGTCCTCTCTCTTGTGAGAGAATACAGTCATGTCATCCAAGTAGATGACAATAACCTTGTTGAGCAGCTCTCGGAAGGCTAGGTCCATGGCTCTCTGGAATGTGGCGCCAGCATTGGATAAGCCAAAAGGCATACGCTGGTAGGCGAACGTTCCCCATTTGGTAGTGAACGCCGTCTTATGCTGGTCCTCGTCCTTGACCCATATCTGGTTGTACCCAGAAAAGCCGTCTAGGAGGGAGAATCTTTGTGCTCCAGCAACTATATGGAGGATCTGATCGATTTGGGGAAGCGGATAATGGTCCTTGAGGGAGGCCTGATTCAGATTTCTGAAGTCCACACAGAGACAAATGTCTCCGTTCTTCCTCACGGGAACCAAGTTCGCAACCCAGGATAAATGCTTGATGGGGTAGATGATCTTGGCTTCCAGCATCTTCAAGAGCTCGACTTTCATCATGGCCTCGATCTTCGGATTTAAAGCCCTTTGCTTCTGCCGGAATGGCTTGGCACCATCTTCTAGATCAATGGTATGCTGGATTATATTTCTGTCATACCCCTTCAAGTCCTGGTAGCACCAGGCTACTATGTCAGGGAACTCTTGGCACAATGTTCTGATTTGCTCAAGTTCCTCGGTGGTGCAGTCTGTCCCGACCTTAATTGTTTTTCCTGGTTCGAGCTCCAGGTCGGAGTACTGCTTCGGGTCTACTTTGATCCGGTGTGATATCGCTCTGTCGTTTTGATCAAATAGACTCTCAAGTGTAATCAGTCCTTTTGGGACATGATTATTTTTCAGTTGTATCAACCCCTCATATTGCTCGTCATCAGGGTCTCTACCTTCGATCGAACACGCTTCGTTAACCAAAAATGTGACGATCTCCTCGTCACGATCGAACACCTGCCAGTGGGTGTCCTTATCGAGCACAGAAGGCCTGTAAATGGTACGAACCGGCTTCGGCTTCTGGACAGTGTCATCAGCCGGAACGTACCTGGCTCCAACAGACGCCAGAATGTCAGCATGCTTGTTTTTCTCACGTGATATAGCCTTGAAATTCAACGAGTCGAACAACACCATCAGATCCCAGACCCAATTACGGTACGCTTTGAGATAATGCTTCTTGGAGGCTCACTTGTTCGTAATCTGGTGGCACACCAGCTCTGAGTCGCCAAAGATCTGCAGATGCTTAATCCCCAGCCTCTCCGCTTTTCGCAAACCCAAGCATAGGGCTTCGTACTCCGTCGCGTTGTTGGTACAGCTCCAGGCCAGCCTGTAGGTGTAGTCCTTCTGGATCTCGGTTGGGGAAACCAAAAGTACACCAGCACCGGCGCCATTTTTGCATCGTGCGTTGTCAAAGAAAAGCTTCCACAACTTTTCTGGTGCAGGTCCCACTTCTCTTTTGGCCAACTTGTCAAGCCTCTCAGGCTGAACAACAGTGTAGCAACCTTGCTCAGTTTCAATCACGGCGTTGAAGTCCCGCAAGGAGAATTCATCTTCTACTTGCAGCAGCTCAAGAGCTTCCTCTGTCATGTCCACCACCACCAGTTCTTCCTCCGTCAGCTGAACCATGCAGTCCTGCGATTCTTCTCCGGGTATCTTCTCTACTAAGAAAGTGGAAGGCTTCTCGTTGTAAATCTTCAGTCTCCTTCCTTTGAAGGGCACTTCCATGTGTGAGTAGTCTAGAGACAGATACCCTCCTAACTTCGCAGTGAACTCCCTGGAGAGGCACATGCCGAAGTAGGGTTCCAAGTCGACGACCACGACCTCTTGGATGACCACGATGTCGAGAGCTTTGTGCAGCCGAATAGGGATGTCTTTCATGACATCGACTGTCTTGACAGGGTGCCGTCCAGTTGCAGCACGCCTTGGCTGCTCCTTGTGTACTCCATCCCGATTTCGTTGCAGACGACTCTCGGCATTACGGTCGTGGAAGCTCCAGAGTCCACCATACAGTTGTGTACTATGTACCCTTGCATCCGTAATGACAGATAGAAGGGAGGTGGTCTGTTCTTCCCAGTGGCTGAGACTGTTAGGGGTTGCACCAGAACAGCGGGCTGTATCTACTTGCCATTCTTCATGCTTTTCAGAGATTCCTGCAGCAGATCAACCTGCCCTGGGAGCAAAAGAGCATCGTACATGCTGATTCTTGCGGGGGTCCTCTTCAACTCGTCTACTATGCTGTAGCTCGAGGTGCTAGCTCCTTCTGCCTCTTTTGCCGGCTCATACTTCGTCCGATACTGCTGAGTGGCCTCAACTCTTTGTCTCTTGGTCAGAGACGGATATCTCAGCTTCTCTTGAGCTTGTTCTTTGGTTTCAGTTGGAGGCTGAGCAGCGGGAGCTTTCGCTACGGGAGGCTTGACTGCGGGAGTCTTTGCCGGAGGAGTCTTCTCTTTGGCTGTGTAGGGCCACAGCCTCTTGTCAGGTGGTAGCCCAGCAGGTTGGGCCTTATCTCTTCTGGCGTACACTTTTAAGGGTTTTACAGCGGCTTCAGCAGACTTTCTGTTTTCCTTGGCGGGAGGCGGCAACGGATCTTCCTCTGGGACGGCGAAGTTGCTTTCATCGCCCAGGACCATGTAGAGTTCTTCGTCTTCTATCGCGCTGCCGGCCAAGGTCTGGAGGTAGTGTTGGTGCAGTGTGCAGTCATCCTCAGAATGCGGGTCGTTGCACGTGGTGCACCAGTTGATCTGGTCAGAGGTACCAGGTTGGTCTTCAATGGCAGCATTTCTCGGAGGGGGCCGCCTTTGATCTCGCCGTTCTGGGGCTTGATCTTTTGTCAGTGCCGGGGGCGGATATGGCCTCCTTGGAACAAGGTCCATCTGGGCCTGTTTTTTCTTTAGAACGGTCATGTCGTTGGACATGGTGTGATATCCAGAGGCCAGAGCCCGTACCTCCTGGAGGATTTTATTTTGAATATCATTGTCAAGAGGCGGCAACTGAGCTGGGGGAGGTAATGCAGCCAATGGAGGAGGTGTAGAATATTGTGCATACTGCGGGGGAGCAGGGAGTGCTGGATAATGCGGAGGCGGAAGATAATGAATTTGTGGCGGGCCATAGGGATTCACGACCGGCGCCGGATTCCATTGCTGTTGGGGTTGCTGTCCTGAAGTGGACGACACCGGACCAGAAGCCGATGGGTACTGAGACCGGGGAAAGTCAAGGTAAATGGGCGGCTGTACCCTGTGCGGGAGTCTGCCGATGGAAATGTTATCCATTTCAGCTTGTTGGGCAGCCTCGTACAGAGCAGGGAACGAGTCGATTCTGGCTACCTTCAGCAGCAGGCAAATGTCTGATTTGAAGGACCTCAGGTAGTAGTAGGCGGCCTGACCTGCTGAAGGTTGGAGTTCGCGAGGTACTCGTTTCCAAGACCTCGCAAACCTGATGTTGAAGTCTAACACCTCCTCTTGGGGGTGTCGTTGTATACTTTGAAATTGATGCAGCAAAGAAGAGGGATCAGCAGACTCGTTGCATCCTTTCACGAGCCTGTCGGCTAACTGTCGCCACCCCATGATAGATCCCTCTGGCAGTGATCACCAGTAGAGAAGCTTTCCCCTTAGGGAAAGGGCCAGCAGACGGGTCTTCACACCTTCGTTAGTGATGGAATGTAGCGTAGCCAGGGCCAGAATGTCCTGGATGTGTTCATACGCCATCTTGCCATAGCCATCATACGTAGGGATAGACTTTAAGGCAGCAGGGGGCACAACTTGCTGTCCGACTAGGGCCAAGGGCCCCATAGAGTCCACCGCCGGGAAGAGATCATCATCGTTCTGCTGGGCAGCCATGTCTTCTTCTCCTCCGGTGGTGTACTCGGTGTCAGAACCGTCCGAGGATGTGGATTCTTCCTCAGCTTCGACCTCTTCGATTTCAGCCTCGACCTCTTCGATTTCAGCCTCGGCCTCTTGAATTTCTTCCACGCGAGCTTGGTAATCAGCCAGCCTGACGCGCTCACCTGGAGCGTCAATGTCAATTTCGTAAAATTCAAGCGGGTTTCCCGGATTCCTTGCTCGCCACCTTCTTGTTTGCATGAAGGCGTTAGGACCGGTCTTCACGGACTCAGAGAGTATTCAGATATTTGCAGAGTCGCCAGGTGCTCTGATTTTTAACAGCAATGAAGCGAGCACTCGTGCTTCGATTCTGTTTGGGGGTGGGAAACTACCATGTCCCACCGGGCATGCCAGAGAAACTATTGGTTACGAATCTGCCATGAGGAAAGGATTGTTGTTATTGCGCCTAGATTCGCCCACCAGATTGAAAGGCCGGAAGGAAGGAATGCCTTCCGTGCCAATCTCCGGAGAAGGCCGGCTTCCTGTGGGGTTTTTAGTGTTAAGATAAGAGTACGGGGAAAGAGATAAAAGTGCGGAAAGAGAATCCAAATGTGATTGGAGTTGGGTGGGGGGAATAAGCAGCACGACAACGATCAATCACCGCTACTAACAACATTCCTTTACAAAGCACACATTGAAACTACAACTATCATTAATCCTATGTATCCTCTATCTATGCATTCCAGGAATACTTGATCATCAAATACCAGAGTCCAGAGTTCAGTACAACAGTAAGCAATGATACAAGAAACATGAGGCAGAAATGACAAGGAGAGGCAGCATACAAGATAAAAGACAGTAAGCAGAGCCAAGTATACGCTTGTATTAGAGGCAAACGCACAGCTACAATGATTCCCTAGCAATATATTCCCCTTCCCCTTTTTACAATGAATTGCATGGCTATTTATAGCCTCAAGTTCCCCCTGATTACATTCTCGACCACAAAGTCCCAGACTAAACATTAGCTGACACAAGCGGGTGAAGAGGCTGCCGATGCTGACTCACGTCGGGCGAGAGCTGTACTTGCGGCATGGTCTCCCTGAAAGATGTACAGCTATGTGGTGGTGTGTTGGGTCAAACCTTTGGTCAGCAGGAATGCGGGTAGTTGTGGCAGATGGAACTTCTTATCAGCTTTAAATGATGGCAGCTGGCTTGGGTAGTGCGGTCCATGCTTGTCCATGTTCCCGTCATGTCTTGGCTCGAATCCCGAGGTTGGAGACTTGTCGGATGCTGATGAATGACACGTGTCTGCCTTGAAAGGCAGTTTATCCAACTTCGCCCAAGATCAGAGCGTTGTCGGGTTGCGCAGATGGAAAACAGCGCAGTTGGGGAGGCCTCTGTGCCTTAGTCAATTTCTGGACTTGCTTGCCCAACTGCGCACTGTCAGAGGGCGCACCCCGACTTCGCTGCGAAGTCGGGTTGCGCATCGATACTTTGTTGTCTTCTCTGCTGTTCGGACTACACACCAAGAGGGGGGCACACCCCGACTTCGCTGCGAAGTCGGGTTGCGCACCGATACTTTGCTGTCTTCTCTGCTGTTCGGACTACGCACCAAGAGGGGGGCGCACCCCGACTTCGCTGCGAAGTCGGGTTGCGCCCAGGAAGCTGCGAAGTCGGGTTGCGCACCGATACTTTTTTGTCTTCTCTATTGTTCGGACTACGCACCAAGAGGGGGCGTACCCCGACTTCGCTGCGAAGTCGGGTTGCGCCCAGGAAGAAGGGCGCAACCTGACTTCGTAGCTGATTTTCTCTTTGCACTGCTTCCCTAGTGCGCCCAGGAAGAAGGGCGCACCCCGACTTCGCAGCGAAGTCGGGTTGCGCCCTGACACTTAGTCAAATTTTGCCTGTTTCTGTCTGCCTGCGCACTTCGCATTCCCTACTGCGCTCCAACTGGAGGGCACAACCCGACTTCGCTGCGAAGTCGGGGTGCGCCCTGACACTTAGAAATTTTCAAGGAACTCCTGCTGGAAACTTTACTGGGGGAAGTTCAAGGGGAAGAGGGAGGAATGAGACTGCAAAGAAGAGGGAGAAAGAGAGAAATGAAGAAAGGGAAAGAGAGGAAGGAAGGAAAAGAGCAGGTCATTTACAAAAACTGAAAACATGGCACCCCGTGCCAAATGTGGCAACAGTAACCTCAGTTGGTGACTTGAACAAGTCACCGTATTCCACTAAATCCTAGTCCATCTATTTTCGTTGTGCAGGGCCTGTAATTGATGTACTAACAGTTCTCCTACGTTGTGGCTTGCTCATCAACAAAATGAATTTTCTTATTTTGGCTATTATCTTTGTGCATTGTTTAACACTTATTAAGGAAACAGAGGTAGGAGGAAATACCTCTTGCATCTTGAAGCCTTGACCTTCGACAATGATGATGACACTTCAAGGCCTAGACTCATATACACCATGCCTCTTCCACATAAATGGTTGGCCCACATCACAAACATCCAAGGGCACAACATCGCACAAAACTTTATCTTTGAAGGGCTTGATGGCATAAGAGAGGAGACATTGTTGAGTGACATAGATGTCTTTCCGCTGTCATAACCATCCAACTTTATATGGTTGTGGGTGTGGTGTGATAGGCAAATTCAAAACCTTCATCATCTAAGCAGAAATTAGATTCTTTCCCGCTATCAACAATGAAATGCAATGGCTTACCCTTGACCCACATTTGTGATTGAAACAGGTGTTCCTCCTCTTGTGACTCCTCTGGTGTAGCATGTGTGGTGGCAATGGTCACATTTGGTTCGGCTTCCACAATTTGCTTCCCTCTATCCTTGGCCTGTGTATGTGGAGGCAGTGGTGCAATGGATGTAGAGCATTGCGACTCAACAAACAATGAATGAAACGTTTGCCACTCCTCCCTTGGTTGCCCTTGTTACAATCACATCATTTGCCACTCTTGGTCTTCGAGGGATGATTTTCTTAGGAGTCTCTTTTCTGCTTGCAATTTTGATTTTGGAGCTGACCACCTTTATCTTGATTCTTTAAAGAGTCACTCTTGCCCTTCTATGGCTAGTACTTAGTGTCCTGGTTTTTGTTTTTGTGCTTATGCTCTGATTTGACAAGAAGTTTACATGCCTCTCCCAATGTCTTGAATTTGAAGAGGTCCATGTCTTCTCAAATGTACAATTGCAGCTCACTGCTGTACTCGAGGATTCAATGCCTTTCGGTATCTTGAATAGCTACCTTTGCTACCATGGAGTGGAAAGCATCAGTATAATCTTGAATAGATTGGTCTTTACCTTGACAAAATTCTTGCCATCACATGTATTGGTCTTTATAAGCACCCATGGGATAATATTTTTCCTTGATGGCCTCCATGAAATTATTCCATGTGAACACTACTTCATCTTCATTCTCTTCTGTAATCCTTTTACAATATGCTTCCCACCAATTTTGTACAGGTAATAAAGCTTTCAAGGGTGAAAAGGAAATTTTATCATTGTTAATGAATTTATTTTCAAAGAAGTATGAAGATCACTGATCGAATCAATTTTCTAGGGCATCAATATTAATTTTTCCTTCAAAAGTAAGAATATCAAAATTCACAAAAATCTTAAAAGGTGTGGAAGCACTAAATGGTGCTAGTGCAAGGAGAGGTTGTGTGGAGGAGGTTGTTGAATTTGCAGCGGGGAGCCATTGAATAATTTGAGCAAATTGATCCATCATCTCATTCTTTTGTTTCACGAGGGCTTCATTCAACATCTCCTTGAAAGAATTGACTGTTTCGGTGTTGTCCATTTTGGTTCTCACTTGAGATCATTTGGAACGACAAGGGAGGTTATTAGAGGGATCTCGTGTCTGATACCCATACTTTCAATATCCTCATCTCATGTTTATGGACATACACACAAAAGACGAACCGCTCTGATATCACTAATCCAAAACTTATAATTTTGACTGATCTGAAACTCAGAAATTTGAGTTAAGGAAGATCATGAAAGAGCGCAATTCAAAAATAACAGAGTATAACAAATCAGAACACAGATATTTTATTGCTCAAAAAACAGAGTACAATGCTAGCAATCTCTGAGAAGAGATGTAAGACTATACCATTGCATCCATTACTGATGCATTTTACATTCAAGGGTGCATCTCTCTTTATACAAGAATTGATGTGTTGGAAATCCACTGTATTGAATATGGAAGGTCACCCATATGGAAATGTGGTGGTTCACCTTCCGTGAGTTAGAAGGTCATCCATATGGAAATGTGGTGATTCACCTTCCATGAGTTACAAAACGGATATTAAATGAAAGTTGCATACATATGACTTGTCTTTTAGTGTTTTTGTCTTCTATTGATTTGTTAACATAGCTAAAGATGCATTTGGCTATGAAAATATAAAAATAGAAAATTACTATTTTTAGTAAGTATTTACTATTTTGTTTTGCATTTTTTAGGACATGTGGACCCTTTTTTCCACAATTGTTGTTCTCTCTTTAATCTTTCCAAAGCTTCTTGAATGGATCAAAACGGAGTCTTGAGCACAAATTTATGCCCCTAACAATGCGGTTAGGATCCAAAAAATAGATTTTCAGGCATTTTCGACTTTTCGAGCATAATGCCATGCTGCAAAAAGGCCACATGCCTGGATCAGGTTCAACCAGGATTGGTACAGCTGAAGGAATGCAATTGGGGTCACGGGGAATAAAGGCATTGTTATTAAAATTCTGGAGTTGCCCAGAAGTCTCTTGAAACAATATCTTCTACATTCATCAGGCATTCCCTTCAAAGGGTGTTGAATACCATTGTTGGTGACCGCATCAACAATTATGTGGTTTCTATGGATTTTATTTACTACATCCTCCATGACAATCATTTTACAGTTGCCCTTCTTATCAGACATGGTGAAAAATTTATAAACAATGTTGTTCTTGCTCTCTCAAAAGCAGGAAGAGATTTGTACATACCATATTTGATGTGTCTATGTTCCAGACTGTGACATTCGCAAAGAGATATGCTCCACCCATCCCAGGTCAGAGTTTGTAATTTGAACTTTGTAATGACTAATTACATATTCTTTGGAGCTGTTTTGGCTTTTCCCCTTCAAGTTCCATTGACCTAGGATACCCATGGACATAATAAAACATTCTTCTTTTTTTCTTAAGTGCTTTATTAGATATATTAGAGACAATTCACATAAATGTACATTCAAATATATTTTCGCAAAATAATATTTGAATATTTATAGGAAAAATAAAAGAAAATGAGGAATCATTCAAAAATATTAAACTTCACCACTGAAGAAGATTACACTGCCAAATTTAAGCAGCATATTGCAAGCGTCACAAACAAAGAAAAATAGAATGTGAAATAGGAAAGGTGTAACTAACCACCAGGAGAGAACGTATTGTGCCAACCAAGCCACATTCCAGCAAGTAGAGCTGCTCCTTTGACACCCACATCCTGCATATGAAATATAAACCCATCCTATGTTCAGTTGTAGTTGACATTTCCAAAGCAAAGGACAAGATGGGTTTAAGACCAGCTAACGGTTAGCACTATCATCTTAAAGAGCAGAGCATGCATATTAGCCTCCATTATACAAGCCATGTTATAAGCCAACAATGTTAAAAATAGGCAGCAGCCTATGTATGACTGATTGTCCTATCAGAAGAATGCAACAGTAAACTAACATCCCATATTGATCCAAAATTTGAAACAAGGTCATAAAATGTAAGACTCTAAAAATAACCTTGGACAATGTAGAATATTAAGCTTGGTTCATCAAATGTAAATTATGTGGAGAGCAATATGTATTTTATCATGAATCATTCATTGATAATATTTTCATTATAAAATGTCATCTCTATAAAGCTGGACTTCATTCTTACCTAGATCCATAAGAACACCTGTAAAATTGATTACAATGATTATAAAACACGAAACGAAAGAGAGACTTTATCCATAGAAGAACAAGAGGTATTAAAGTAGAACGAAATTCCATAGAGTAAAAGAGTAAATAAACAAGTTAAAAAAAAATCTTCAGATATTTGCAAACAAAATGTTGTGAGATATAAACATAAAACAAAATACTTTTGACATTAAAACCTACGTTTTTGTAATGCTAACTTTCATCCTTGAGCTAAAAAGTTGTTATAGAATGGATTTCCCCTCCAAAGCCACCTTCCTCTTCTGAACTAATATTCTAAACGCAATTTCTTTTTAAAATGAAATGAAGATAAAACATTTGAAAGTTCTATATATATATATATATATATATATATATATATATAATTCCTTTGATTTCCTTTTTAAGTTGGCTCTTAAGTTAGGATTAAGGAAACCCACCCTCCTAATATCATTTAATGGCAATTACAAATTCCTAAGAATGCCATGCAATCTTACAAATAACCTTAAAATCTTTATAAATATGATGAATAACACCTTTCACTCTTACGTAAGAAACTTTATTATCCTTTTCTAAGATGACTTATTGATTTACACAAAAGTCACCTAGACACAGTAAATTGAACTCCTCAGAAAGCATAAGCTACACATTAATTTTCAGAAACAACTTCTTCAAGAAGAAAATTGGATATTTAGAACATATTCATTCCAATACAAAACTACTCACCATGCTATGAAAATTAACATGATCCAAGATTACAAGACAATTACACATGAACAAAATTGTCCCAAGAAGGCTTGTCACAAGGAAACACCTATAAATCATTCTTTTTGGATAGACATTGGTAGCCATGCCTTAGGACATATTATCTAACTGCTATAATGTATGGACTGAAGTGGTATTTCCAAAGTTGAAAAAGGACAGATGCTATGTTGTATATGAACAAAGGGAAACATGTCACATTACCCAATGTATCTCTGTAACTTCAAGGCACCCCAGTAACCAAGAAACATCAGTTAAACTCTTATGGAAGAGGAGATGACTAGATGATGCATACATGGCCAAGAGTAGAGAGAAGTTTTGGAGCCAAAAACAAGAGCAAAATTATTTCCAACAAAGGGAGCACGAAAATTGTCAACAAATGATTTGACATGTCTGCATGAGTACACATTTGCATGGATTTATGAGTATACAAATGAATGCTCAAAAAGAGGCATGTGCAACATGTTGGTGATACATGTAAATAGAGTTGTAAGCATTTTCACATAGTGTTGTTACATGTAGGTGGCAATATATGTGTTTGTAATAACTTAGTATAATATTATGGATTATTTTAATGTTTCTATGTACATGAATAGGTCGACACAAAATTTTGTCACATTGATTGCATATTTACTAGCATAAGAAGTATGTACAGTATACTATTAGATAACTCACTGGAGAAAATTGCGGCTCTATAGCTTGGTCAAGATGATTGCAATGCAATGTTTGTACGGAAGATTCCAGTGACCATTACTGTAATGTCCCCTTTTTTGTGTGTCTTGTGGACCCCACTCATCCTTATGTTATGTAATGTAAAATTAGACTAGGAAAAGTGGGACGCACTTTTTATGTATTAGTAGGAGTTATTTTATGTTTTAAACTTGTGTCATAAGTTAGTAATAAAGTGAGCCCCCCTTAATGAAGAATTATAAGTTCATGTTATAAATGGGAGAGGTGCACCCCATTTGGGTAGATTTTTGGTATTTGTGATATTGTATGAGAGTTAAGGGCTGAACCCTTACTCATCTTCTGCAGATTTAGGTGATGTGCCCTAGTCTTCAGGAAAAGCCAATCTTGTAGACAAGGTGATGTGCCCTTGCTCTTGATTGGAGATTGGTGGATCTACCTCAGGATTCAAAATTTGTGCTTCAGATTTCAATGTTTTCTGTGTGCATCTGTGCTTGGAGTGGGTCGCCCAATTTTGGGGGCCATATTTAGTGTGTTTTCAGATCAGATTTACCCTAGAGGAGGGTCGCCCAGCTTTGGGGAATTTTTGTGGAGTCTATTGTGTGCCCTACCTCCTAGAGGAGGACGTCCAGCCTAGGGCTTCTCTTTTATGCAATTTTGTGGTGAATTTGAGATGCATTTGGGCTGATCTATCCCTTGCAACTTGCAGAATATTTTTATTAAATTCGTGTGGCCACATTTGCCACTTTGGGGTTTTTTGTGTCAAAATTTCTGCACATAATTTCAGATCTGATTTTTATTTGCATGGTGCAGAATTTTATTGGAGAAAAGTTATACTATTTTCAGCTAGGGTTTGTAAATTTTAATTGGGGATATTACAATTACAGCATAATGGTAGTACAGACATAATGCTTATACAGAAGGATGACAGTAAGAATGTGGTTATTGGACCAAGTTGTAAAAAGTAATACTAAATAGTAAAAGTGTCGTTGTCATGGTAAATTGTCTTCGTCAGAAGGTCAAAGTATCTTGAGATATGTTGTAAATAATATCTTATAAATCTTTACAAAGCCTAGTATGTAATATCATGAGAAAGTTCAAACCCTGGTAAGAGGGGATTGGGACCCCTCATAAAACCCCATGTAAACTCAATTTTTTTTATAGCTGCAAGCTTACTGTAGTGGTAAGGGCTTTGGCCTCTCTTTGAGAGGTCCAAGGTTCAAAATCCACTCAGTATGAGGGGACCGTGACCCCTCGTAAAAACTTGTGTAAACTCATTGGAAAAAAAATATCATGAGAAGTGTTCAAGTAAAGAATCTCTAGAAGCATATGCTATTTTCACTATATCATGTAAGTATAATTTATCTTATCATGGAAAAAGTCCAAAAGGAGGATCTCTAGAAGCATGTGATATTTTGAATATCTCATACAATCATAAATTATCACAAGAGTCCAAGAGAAGATACGAAGAACATTTTCATATTATGGGAAAATACAAAAGGAGATTTGTAGAAAATGATGCTGTAGGTGGCAAAACAACTTCCCAAAAGAAAACGTCGTAAAGGTTTCGCATTAAGACTTTAATAGAATGAAATGTAATGCACATGTAAATGAAATACATGTGAAATGTGAAATGAGAAATGTAAATGCATATGAAATGCACATAAAATGTAATTCAGGTCAAATGTTAATAAATTGCAAATAGACCTGAGGACATAAAGGATTAATGTAAATGCTGAATAAGGATACGGTTGCGTGGTGCGTTGTCAAGGGAAGCCATTGTTGGCAATGACCAAGGACAAGGCTTTAATAAGACCCCCATCCTTCATTCGAATGATCATGATCATTAGGCATACAGTCAACCCTGTTCATGCAATCCAATGCTATGAATCATGTCTAGTGAGGATGACGCATTGTGGAGAGTACATACTGTTGTAGGCATTACAATCTGCCATGTATATGTAATGTAGTTACCAAGTTAATGCCAAGACATTGATTCCAATTGTGTTCTCTTTACATGGTGTTTGTTGTTGTTGTTTCCATTGTATTGCAATGTATGCTATTGTAGTTGCAGGTTGTAGGGAACGACGACCCTTGAAGAGTGCCTGTAGAATTAGTTACTGCAGATCCGTACATGAAGACTGTCATACAAGTCTGTATGGAAACCTAAGTGAAGTCGATGTCTTACTGTTGCAAGTATTGTTGGTGAAGTCTTGGGCATTATATGTGTGACTATTATACAATTGCTACCGTACAAGACTAGGAATTGGGCTGCTGAAGATTGCATTGTTCATGCAGTGAACCGTCTTATGCTTTGTGGCGTACAAGTGATAGACTATGTTGTACAAGCCATAAAGACTATGTCGTATTTGTCGTACAATAGCACTTTGTCGTCATGTGACTGCAGTAAAGGACAATATGTCATATGCCCGTAAGCCTAAACTGATGATTGCAATCTTGATTGGTTCTTGAATTTGTTATTCCACCATTCCATAGTTGAGAACCCCACCACCATGCTACAATTGCTATGTGTCCATCTAGATTTCTTCACCCATGTAATATCTAGCTTCCATGAGTATATAAATATGGAGAGCACCCCCATGGGAAGCAAGTTGAGCATTAAGAGCTCAAGTGCATAAGTGAGAAACATGAGGGCTAGCTGGGATAGTGTGTGTCTAAGTGAGAGTGTAGGATACGGTTGTTGGGTGAGTCCATAGGGGGGGCGAACTCACTCACTGAAGAGAATTTGGCGAGAACTTATGTACTTTGTTTATTCTCTATGAGTAATAAAATATTTGTACTTGTGTAATTCTCATGGTGCAATCTTTACCTTTGTTTATCCTTGTTCGTGTACTATAAGCATTTTAATTTTCATTGTGTTATCCCTATTGTGTTATGATTTCTATCATTGTTTATCTCTATTCTTACCTATATATAGTCCATTGGTGTTTAAGTGTTGTATGTTAGCATACCATCACCATATAAGATTGTGCAACAAGTGAAATACCATAGCATGGGGAGGTCTCAACAAGAAAGACCATAGCAAGGGAGGGCTCAAGAAGACTCTCTATTCACACCAAAGGATCGACCTTTTTGGTTTTTTTGTGAGGACCACTCTATGGTGGTGTTTGATAACTCTATTTTTACCCATTTACTCAAGTCAATAGTTTCTTGTGGGTCATGTTTTTTGTATTCATAGGTCAAAGTGTATGGTGAAGTGTTGGCATCCCTGCCACATTGTTTATTTTGTGAGAAATTTTGCTATGTAATGATCTCTTCTTCCCTGAAAAACTCTTCTTTTTCAGAATGTGTTCTTTTTTTCCATGTTTTGTTGTCACGATTTGTTGGTTGTGCTCAAGGAAGAATGCAGTCCTTTCCTTTCACTCATCATGCAGGGTCTTTGTTTTTTAAGTCATGGGCGAGAGTAGTTTCACGCTATGCTTCAGTGCAGCTTGATTTCGGAGGAGTGGAGCGCAAGCCCATTTCGGGCTATAGGTCGGTCGAAGCCAAGTGGGGCCCAAGTGTTTTTGCCCCAACTCCTCAGCGCAAGCCCATTTCGGGCCTTGTATGGGCGAAAGTGCCTTTGACTTTTCCTAAGGCCAGCGCCACTTAGTTTCGCCCAAAATGCCAAGTGGGGCCCAAACCTTTTCGCCCCCACTTGAGAGCGCAACTCAGTTTCGGGGCTTGTATGGGCGAAAGCACCTTTGTCTTTTTTCTAAAAGTCAGCGCAATTTTGTCTCAAACAAAAAATGCAGTGTGGGGCCCAAGCGCTTTCGCCCCAACTTGGAGCGCAAGCCCATTTCGGGCTAGATATTAGCTAAAACCAAGTGGGGCCCGATCGCTTTCGCCCCAAAATGGAGCGCAATCCCATTTCGGGTTAAAAGATGACCGAAATACAAAGTGGGGCCTTGTTCCTTTTTGCCCCAATTTGAGCGCGCTATGGGCGAAACGCCTTTGGCGTTTCCCAAGGCTGCGCGTTGGGTCCCACCTCTCCAGCAAAGCGACTTCCAAGTGGCGTTTCATGACGCGTCTTGTGATCTAACAGTGAGCAAAGAGCAGAGCGAAGATCTTTTTTGGGTCAACGCTCAAACACAAACAAAGGCAAGTTGGGGCCCACACCAACAAATTCCTGTTTCGCTCGAAGGAGACATCGAAACTCCCTTTTGCGCCTCTTTTCAGCGAAACTCCTCTCCCCTGCTTCAATGGTGGTCGCCCAAGGCAGCTCTCAGCATTGCGCTTTCGCTCAATTAATGGTGGTTGGTCAGAGAAGAATCTAAATCCAATCCCTCGGATCCCAGAATCCGATTTTCACCATTGAGGCGGTTCCAGCAAGTAAGGAGATGGCGCTACAGGTGAATCACGTCATCCCATTGAAGCCAAGCAGCTACTTCTCAAGGAGTCATCAAAGTCGAGCCATGCTTCATTATTGTATGATGAGTGCTGGAATCAAATCTTTGCTACCACCGCGACGTTTTGTGGTTGGGCATTTATGATTTAGAGGCAAAATCCTCTATAAAAACTAGCAATTTTAATGTAAAATGATGGACGTTTTGCTAGAAAACTACTGTGCTTAAGCTCTGCTATGAATACAAAGGATCCTTGGCTCTAAATCTGAATCTCTTTCATGTGTATGCCTTCTATTCTTTATTTCTATTAAATTTTCTTCTCTGTCTCATAGCTATAATTCTATGTCTGGATTTAGCTTCTGATAAAGAGTAAATGCTGGAATAATTCTGGAGGTTGCATATTGTGAGAGTATCTAGTTTTAATTTCTGTTACATCCTTTGTGCTAATGGCTATTGGTTTAAGTATAACTGAGTGATCGTGTTGTTTGTTCATCACCCCCTATTAATCTGGCTCATAGCCATATTTCCCATCCCTTTCAATCATTTATCATTCCTTTCCTATTTCCTTAATCTCAAATCCCCAAGTTTAAAGTAGCAAGGGAACCAGCCCTCTCTGGAGATTGGCACGGAAGGCATTTCTTCCTTTCGGCCTTTCAATGTTGGTCGGGTCTAGGGCGCATGGATGAAACATTCCATACCTAAGGCAGATTCTTGACCAACAGTTTCTGGCACGCCCGGTGGGACGCAAATGTTCCACATCAAACGGTATTAAGAATTGATGTTCATCTTTTTGCTGTCAAATAAGAACATATGGCGACTCAGCTGAACCCAGAAGCCTCCGAATCTTGAAGCTGGTTAAAAGCCCTCCCCCTCATGATCACAAGATCGAAGGCTAGAAATCCAAAAGATACAGTTGAGTTCTTTGAGCTTAACATCGATGCTTTAGGAGAACATCCTAGAGTAGTCCCCTCGACTATCCCGTTAGTCAGAACACCCTCGCAAGTAGCTGGTATATTTTCACAAGCTCCAAGTCCTTCCAACCCGCAACTAGCTTGCCCCCTCAACCAAGCACTCCGGTCCAGATGGCGCAAAATCCACCCAGGCAGTTTCCAACCTGGAATAATTCGGGACCACTCAATCTGCAGGCTCAGAATCAGATCCCAACCGCAGCGTTAAAGGCTCTGCCCACGTATGACGGTACGGGAAAAACAACCTACGAGCATGTCCAAGATGTCACTTCGCTGGCAACTATCCATGGCATCACAAAAGAAGACATCATGGTAAGACTGCTAGTACTCTCACTCAGAGGTAAGCTCCTCTACTGGTACCGATCGTTGCCGCCCAGTACCATTGCTACATGGGACTAGTTAGCGGAACAATTGATAAGGGGTTTCAACAAACAGGCGTACCCTTTCTCCTTGTTGCACCAGTTCACCACCATTTAGAGGCACCCTCAAGAAGAGGTAGCAAATTTTAATGTCAGGTTCGCCCGAACTTGGCAGAGAGTTACTGACGGACTTCGGCTCACCCCGAAGCAAGCAACGTTTTATACATCAGCATGAGCATCCGACACGCTAATGTCAGCACATTTCCAGTCTTGTACGCTCAGGAAAAAGAAAGCTGAGGCCGACTTAGTCGCTATTGGTAAGTTACCTCTGAAAATGACTATGCCAATTTTTTCGAACTTACCTCAAAATTTATATCCTAGCACATCCTCTCAGTCATTGCCTACATCCCCAATGTACCCTATTCCATCATGGAATCCCAATGCTTCTCAAAACTAGACGGTACCCACCTCGCAGTATCAAGCACCTGCTGTTCCCCAATTTCCAGCTCCTATCCCATATCCGGCATTACCTGCACCATTGGCACCGTTGCCATTACCCGCGCCTCCGACACCTGCAAATCCGGACCAGGCCAAGGAGATACAGGATATGCAATCATCAATGAGGGCAATGGCGAATGAGATCACCGTCTTAAAAAGGAGGCAATCTGATCAGAGTTTCCAGCCAAGGAGATTCGCTCCTCCTCCCCCGATTACTAAAGAGCAAGCTGCTTCCACTAGTAGGGCTCTCGAGAGAAATGCGGTGGTGTTAGATAATGAAGAAGTTGGTCGATCCGATAGAGCTTATTGGTGCTCCACCTGCAATGACCCACACGACAAGGAGACTTGCATGGTCCATTTGAACTATGTGCAGAACCTAGCAGATAGCGTTCCTGGTGAGCAAGTGAATATGATCAGAGAAGTGTACCGCAATTTTATGATTCCCCCTATCGAGTAGGTTTCCGTTCTTATGAGGATAGGTAAAAACCCATTGAAGTTGATCCGGTTCAAATGGAACCGTTAAAGGTGCCTGCTAGTTCCAAGCTGCCAAACGAGAAGGCGTTGCCGCCAGTGAGAGAGCCTGCCCAAGTGTCGAAGCCGGAGGAACCCGTCCTGTTGAAGGATTTCTTGCCTCCGAGAGCTAGGGGGAGAGTTCCTCAACCACAGGCTCCACCCTCCCAACCCCAAACCGAGACAAGGGACCAGGGAAGAGAAAGGCTCAGGTATATCCCTCATTGACCAAGCGTCATAGGGTAGAAACGACGCAGTAGTATCGAACCAGATACAAGACTGCGAAGGAGGGAGGTGAGTCTGGTACAAGAGCATACAGTATTTTTGAAGAACTAAAGAAAACTCCAGCTAAGGTAAGCCTCTTTGACGCGCTTCAGCTCGTCGGCCAAGTCAATCTATTGCAAGAATAACTGAAATTTGCTAAAGGCAAGGAAAAGCCGACTTAGACTATTTTGACTCAGACATTGACTACCTTGGCCACCGGGAAGAACAGGCCGCCGCCTTTCTATCTCTCTCAGGATGGAGGGGTGGGTTGTGCATAATTGCATGATTGACTCTGGCGCCTTAACTACTGTGATGCCCAAGGCTTTTTGCGAGATTATGGGCATGGAGTACACGAGGAGTAGTCCTGGAGTGCTCCAACTGGACGAAACTCCGGTCAAGACAATAGGGGTGATCAAGGATATTCCGATCGTGTTGCATAAGATGCCGCAAATCACCGTGATACAAGAAGTTGTGGTGGTGGATTTAGAGCCGTATTTCAGTATGTGCCTATCAAGGGAATTCACCACCAAACTAGGAGGCTATTTGTCTCTGGATTATTCGCATCTGAAAATCCCCTTCAGAGGGAGGAGAATTAAAATTTTTAATGAGAAACCCTCTACCTTTCATATCAAAAGGATCCAGGATGCAGAGAAGCAAGTGGATTAGTCAATCTGATTGACGAAGTGGAGGAAGGAGTAGAACTGATGGAAGAAGCCCTGGACGAGCTCTGCATAGAAGACGAATTTTCCATGCGCGATTTCAACGCCATGATCGAATCAGAAATAGGGTGCTACTCGATCACTAGGCCCGAAAAGGCTAAGATACCAAGTGATGAAGACCCTATTTCCGACCAACTGTGGAAGCTCTTCTTTGATGGTGCACAATGTAAGAATGGCGTTGGGGCAAGAGTTGTCCTTATCTGTCCTTCAGGAAAGCAGAGAACCTACTCCTACAGACTCGCATGGAGCTATACTAATAATGCGGCTAAGTATGAAGCCTTGTGCTTGGGGTTAAGAAAAGCAGATAAAATTGGAATCAAGCAGTTGCAGATCTTCGGAGATTTCGAGTTGATCAACAATCAAGTCACCAATAAGTGTGTCGCAAAGCAACATTACCTAAAGGCATACCGCAACAAGGTATGGGACTGTTGGTCACGAATCGGCCACGAGGAAAGGATTTGTCGCTATTGCGCCCTGGACCCGCGAACCAACATTGAAAGGCCGGTAGGAAGGGATGCCTTCCGGGCCAATCTCCGGAGAAGGCCGGCTCCTTGCGGGGGTTAGTAAGATGAGAGTGCAGGAAAGAGATAAAAAGAGCGGAAAGAATTTACAAATATACTTGGAGTTGGTGGGGGGGAACTAACAGTACGGCAACCAGCAATCACCAATACTTACTGCATTACGAATATAAAGCATGATTGAGAACTGCAAAATCTATGTATACTTCCGATACCTAAGCAGTGCACGCACAGCTACAATGGTCCCCTAGCAAACATTCTCCCTACAAGGAGAACTAACAGCACGGCAACGCATCAATCACCAGATACGGACACTAACATGGGTAGAAAGCAACCTAGAGATATCAGAGCCAGGTATATGTGTCATGCAGAGATTTTAACCGCACAGCTACAATGGTCCCCTAGCAAACATTCTCCCTACAAGGAGAACTAACAGCACGGCAACGCATCAATCACCAGATACGGACAGCAACGTAACACACAACTGATGGAACTGCTACCACATCTAGTCTATGAAGTACATAAGTGTTTGGTTACGGCACAAACAATGCTAAAGGCGCCTGATCATCAAATGCTGAAATGAATCAACGAGCCATGACACAGGGAAGCGTAAAGCATAAACGTAAAGAAATAAAAGCAGCAGAACAGAACCAGGCATACAAATTATATTTATAAGCAGAAGCACGGTTACATTGGTTCCCTAACAGACATTCCCCTTCCACACTTTACAATGAATTCATGGTGGGTTTTTATAGCCCGAGTCCCTCCCGTTACATTAATGGGCACAAAGTCCCAGTCAAACATTAGCTGACAAAAGCGACCGCGGAACCGCCGGTGCCGACTCATCGGGCTGGATCGTACTCTCGGCATGGTCTCCCCGAAGGTTGAACAGCCCACGTGGCGGCGCGTTGGGTAGAACTTTATATTGACGAGGAATGCGAGTAGCCGAGGTAGGTGGAAACTCACATCGGCATTAAATGAGGCAAGTGGCATAAGTAGTGCGGCCCATGCTTGTCCTTTTGCTCGGCATGTCTTGGCTTAGATCCCGAAGCTGGACACTTGTCGGATGATCTTTGCTTGACACGTGTCCGCCTTAAAGGCGGTCTATCCAACTTCGCCCGGGATTAGAGCGCAATCGGGTAGCACAGGTGAAAAACAGCGCAGTCGGGTTGACCTATTTCCCTACTGCGCACCGGTCAAAGGGCGCAGTCCGACTTCGCTGCGAAGTCGGGTTGCGCACCGGCACTTGCTGATTCTCACTGCTGTTCGGACTTCGCCCAGACACTTATCATTTTTTTGTCAGCCTGCCAGCCTGCCAGTTACAAGGTGCACCCAGAAAGAGGGGCGAAGTCGGATTTCACACCAAAACTGGGCGAAGTGCGAACTTCGCACCAAAACTGGGCGAAGTCGGACTTCGCACCAAAACTGGGTGAAGTACGAACTTCGCACCAAAACTGGGCGAAGTCGGACCGACTTTGCACAAAAAAAACTGGGTTTCCTGGTTCAGCTTCTCGGGGCCATAACTTTTGATCCGCTGACCGGATCGCCTATTATAATATATCGTTGGAAAGCTTGCGAGAAGATCTGCAATAATAGAATATCCAGGGCTCATTTTGTCCATTTTATCGCCCCTGTTTATGGCCCGCGAAAACCTGAACACCTCAGCATGCTCTGACACTTAGCCATTTTTCAGGGCAACTGCTGTCAATTTTGAGAAGAATGAGAATGTAGGTAAGGGAGAGAAAGGGGGAGAAGGAAGAGCAGCTTTCTTACAAAAATTGAAAACATTGCACCCCGTGCAAAATGTGACAACATTTCTGGCGGCTCGCGAGGTGTCGAGCTCACCTCGGCACAAAGAACCCATGCCTTCATCCATTGGGCAACAGAGTCACCCTCGCTGCAACTGCTCTTCAGATCCACTTCCGGCAGCTGCCTCCTCGGAACACTTAAAAAGAAAACACTGCACAGACTGAAATAAGAAAAACAACTAAAACTTTGAATACTAGCCGGATTATTTACACAAAATTTTGCGGCATTACTGGCATGCCGCCACACAAATCTAGCTTCGGTTGCCTATCCGGTGAACCTGCAGTGCCCGGACCAGATCTGATTGTACTTCAGATGATCTTTGAAGTCCGGCTGGCCTCCCAAAGTTTGCCAGGTCGCGAACATGGTGCAACGTGGCAGATTGTCATTCATGCCGGTACCCGTACAATTGATGAACAATGTGGCAAGGATATTTTTCAGACGGGAGCCCTCTTCGGGTACCGGTTGCGGTGATGATTGGAGCCAATACCACCAAGGTGGAGACTGTAGGTGAACATTCATTTCTCCTCTTGTGAGGTCAAGGCTGCTCACCAAACCTTGATTCCTCCGAGGTGTCTTCTATTAGCTTAAAAAAGGGCGCTTGCGATCAAGAAATCTGGATCTTCAGCTCAGTCGGAGTCGCCAGGTGATTTTGCCAGATGAAGGCAAGCCAAAGATTCACCAACTCGGGCTTCCTTAAAATATGGAGACTGATCGTCTCACCTCACTGATTCGTCTATGCGAGCTTGGTAATCAGCCGACCTGACGCGCTCACCTGGAGCGTTGGTATTAATTTCGTAAAGTCAGGCTGGTTTCCCGGGTTCCTCGCTCGCCACCTTCTTGCTTGCATGAAGGCGTTAGGACCGGTCTCTTGGACTCAGAGGATTTGTTCGTGCAGAGTCGCCAGGTGCTCTGATTTTGAACAGCAATGAAGCGAGCACCAGTGCTTCAATTCTGTTTGGGGGTGAGAAACCTCCTTGTCCCACCGAGCATTCGGAAAGAAACTGTCAGCCCGAGCGAGGACGAGCTTGAGATCTTCCAAATGCGAGACAAAGAGTCCCACCGGGCGTGCCAAAAACTGTTGGTCACGAATCCGCCACGAGGAAAGGATTTGTCGCTATTGCGCCCTGGACCCGCGGACCAACATTGAAAGGCCGGTAGGAAGGGATGCCTTCCGGGCCAATCTCCGGAGAAGGCCGGCTCCTTGCGGGGGTTAGTAAGATGAGAGTGCAGGAAAGAGATAAAAAGAGCGGAAAGAATTTACAAATATACTTGGAGTTGGTGGGGGGGAACTAACAGTACGACAACCAGCAATCACCAATACTTACTGCATTACGAATATAAAGCATGACTGAGAACTGCAAAATCTATGTATACTTCCGATACCTAAGCAGTGCACGCACGGCTACAATGGTCCCCTAGCAAACATTCTCCCTACAAGGAGAACTAACAGCACGGCAACGCATCAATCACCAGATACGGACACTAACATGGGTAGAAAGCAACCTAGAGATATCAGAGCCAGGTATATGTGTCATGCGGAGATTTTAACCGCACAGCTACAATGGTCCCCTAGCAAACATTCTCCCTACAAGGAGAACTAACAGCACGGCAACGCATCAATCACCAGATACGGACAGCAACGTAACACACAACTGATGGAACTGCTACCACATCTAGTCTATGAAGTACAAAAGTGTTTGGTTACGGCACAAACAATGCTAAAGGCGCCTGATCATCAAATGCTGAAATGAATCAACGAGCCATGACACAGGGAAGCGTAAAGCATAAACGTAAAGAAATAAAAGCAGCAGAACAGAACCAGGCATACAAATTATATTTATAAGCAGAAGCACGGTTACATTGGTTCCCTAACAGACATTCCCCTTCCACACTTTACAATGAATTCATGGTGGGTTTTTATAGCCCGAGTCCCTCCTGTTACATTAATGGGCACAAAGTCCCAGTCAAACATTAGCTGACAAAAGCAGCCGCGGAACTCGCCGGTGCCGACTTCGTCGGTCGGATTGTACTCTCGGCATGGTCTCCCTGAAGGTTGAACAGCCACGTGGCAGCGCGTTGGGTAGAACTTTATATTGACAGGAATGCGGGTAGCTGAGGTAGGTGGAAACTCACATCAACATTAAATGAGGCAGCTGGCATAAGTAGTGCGGCCCATGCTTGTCCTTTTGCTCGGCATGTCTTGGCTCAGATCCCGAAGCTAGACACTTGTCCGATGATGCTGCTTGACACGTGTCTTCCTTAAAAGGCAGTCTATCCAACTTCGCCCGAGATTAGAGCGCAATTGGGTAGCACAGGTGAAAAACAGCGCAGTCGGGTTGACCTATTTCCCTACTGCGCACCGGTCAAAGGGCGCAATCCGACTTCGCTGCGAAGTCGGGTTGCACACCGGCACTTGCTGATTCTCACTGCTGTTCGGACTTCGCCCCAGCACTTATCATTTTTCTGTCAGCCTGCCAGTTACAAGGTGCACCCAAAAAGAGGGGCGAAGTCGGACTTCGCACCAAAACTGGGCGAAGTGCAAACTTCGCACCATAACTGGGCGAAGTGCGAACTTCGCACCAAAACTGGGCGAAGTCGGACTTCGCACCAAAACTGGGTGAAGTACGAACTTCGCACCAAAACTGGGCAAAGTCGGACCGACTTCGCACAAAAAACTGGGTTTCCTGGTTCAGCTTCTCGGGGCCATAACCTTTGATCCGCTGACCCGATCGCCTATTATAATATATCGTTGGAAAGCTTGCGAGAAGATCTGCAATAATAGAATATCCAGGGCTCATTTTGTCCATTTTATCGCCCTTGTTTATGGCCCGCGAAAACCCGAACACCTCAGCATGCTCTGACACTTAGCCATTTTTCAAGGCAACTGCTGTCAATTTTGAGAAGAATGAGAATGTAGGGAAGGGAGAGAAAGGGGGATAAGGAAGAGCAGCTTTCTTACAAAAATTAAAATCATTGCACCCCGTGCAAAATGTGACAACAGGGACCTACTTGAATCTTTCACAGCGCTGAATATCCGAGCTATTTCGCGAGAGTGAAATAAGCACGCTGACCTCTTGGCATCTATTGGAGCCAGATTCTCCCCGGCTAAAAACATGATGCAGAAATCGAAGACGGTAAGAGTGATTTACAGGCCTTCGGTACTAGACAAGAATATCCACTGGCAAGTGTTCGACAATGATGAACAAATTGTCAATTTTTTGGTTAATGAAGCCAACACTATCAAAGATAGGGCCCTTGATGAAGAAGAGTATGAAGGGTTAATACAGTTGAAAAATAATCACCTCCCAAAGGGCTTGATCACGCTTGAAAGTCTATTTGATCAAGATGACAGGTCACTTGCTCATAAGATCAAAGTAGACGTGAGAGAATATAAGGAACTGGAGCTAGAACCCGGAAAGGTGATCAAGGTTGGAACCGATTGTACGCCGATAGAGATCAAGCAAATCAGGATCCTATGCAAGGAATACCCAAATATTGTCACTTGGAGTTATCAGGACCTGAAAGGATATGATAAGAGCGTCAACACACGATCGAGCTGCAGGAAAGGGTCAAACCTTTCAGACAGAAACAAAGGCCGATCAACCCAAAGATTGAAGTGCTGATGAAGGTTGAGCTCCTGAAGATGTTGGAGGCAAAGATTATGTATCCTATCAAGCACTCTTCTTGGGTGGCGAACTTGGTCCCGGTGCAAAAAAAGAATGGAGACATCTGTTTGTGCATTGAATTTCGAATTCTCAATCAAGCATCTCTAAAGGACCACTACCCACTGCCCCAAATTGATCAAATTCTTCATGTAGTGGCGAGAGCACAAAGGTTCTCTCTACTAGATGGCTTCTCCGGATACAATCAAAACTGGGTGAAGGATGAGGATCAGTACAAAACTGCTTTCACTACCAAGTGGGGCACTTTTGCCTACCAGCGAATGTCGTTCAGCCTCTCAAACGCCGGAGTGACTTTCCAAAGAGCGATGGACTTAGCCTTCGGTGAGTTACTAAATCGCATCATTGTAATTTATTTAGATGACATGACTGTTTTCTCCCACAAAAGGGGAGAACATGGTCTACATTTGCGTCAAGTATTTGAGAAGTGCCGAGAGTTCGAAGCTTCCATAAATTCGAAAAAGTCCATTTTCGTGATGAAAGAAGGTAAGCTCCTGGGCCATGTAATCTCAGAGAAGGGACTAGCTGTCGATCCTGCTAGGGCTGAAGCCCTCCTCAAGCTACCTCTACCAGCAAATAAGAGAGTCCTCTAATCCTTTTTTGGGCAGATCAATTTCGTTAGGAAGTTCATATCCAATTTCGCTCAGGTGGTAAAGCCAATGACCGAATTCCTAAAGAAGGACGTTGAGTTTCAGTGGACTGAGGAAAGGAAGCGGACATTCAGAGAGATCAAAGAGAGAATCGCTCAAGACCCTGTTCTGGTGAACCCCGATTTCTCTAAAGACTTTATCCTTTACGCTGTCGGTGAACCAGAGAGCTATGCAGCTGTCCTTACTCAAAAGAACGAGGATGAGGATGAACGACCAATAGCGTTCCTAAGCCAAGTCATCCATTCACACGAAGAGAAGTATAACTTCATCGAGAGACAAGTACATATAGTAATGCGATCATTGAAGAAGTTTCGCCATTTCGTATCCCATAGTAAGACAATAGTGTACGTAGTACACCCTAAAGTCAGAAACTTCATCATCCAAGGTGAGCTTGGTAATAAAAGAGCAGGATGGGTCTCCAAGATCCAAGAATTCGACATAGAGGTCAGGCCCACTAAGCTGGTCCGCGGCCGAGCATTGTGCCAAGAACTTGCCAGGAGCGCCGCATCCGAGGTAATAGCATGCCAGTGGGATGATCTAGCACAAGAAAGCGATCTGTAGACGGCAAGGATTGGACAGAGGACATTGTCGAATACTTCAATACCGGAAGGTGCCCTTCTTGCCTCAATGCTTCGCAAAGGAGAAGGTTCAGGATTCAAGCTTGCAGGTATGTGTTGTTGCAGAATGGTTTGTTTCACAGGAACATCGATGGGGTTCTCTAAGGTGCGTCAGGGGAACAAAGAAACAAAGGATCCTTGATGAGTTCCATTCTGGGATGTGAGGAGGACATTTCAAGGAAGGCCTATGGCCTTAAAAATCATTAAAGCAGGCTATTATTGGCCCACTATTTTTGTCGATGCCTTTGAGGTCAGCCAGAACTGTGACAAGTGCCAAAGATACGCTGGTCGGAGCAGGAATGCTTCTTTGCCTTTGCGCCCAATTCAGGTCGAAGATCCATTTCAGCAATGGGGCTTAGATTTTATTGGGGTGATAGATCCTAATTCCTCTGCAAGGCATATCCTAACAGCTACAGACTATTTTACCCGGTGGGCGGAAGCAGTGCCAACCAAGCAAGCTAACCAGGATGTGGTCATTACCTTCTTGGAAGGATTGATAACCCGCTTCGGGATACCGGATGCAATCGTAACTGACAATGGCACTCACTTCACCGATGCCAGAATCTGCGCATTCGCGAGTAAGTATGGAATTTACTTAAAAACTTCATCTAACTATTACCCACAGGGCAATGGTCTGGCGGAGTCCACAAAAAAAAACTTACTGAAGATCTTGAAGAGAACCTTGGAAGAGAACAAGCGAAGCTGGCATCTACTCCAGGACCTAGCCTTGTGGGCTGACAGCATCTCAATTAAGAAATCGATCAAGTCGTCTCCGTATTCCCTGGTGTACGGGAAGGAAGTAGTTCTCCCCACACACATTGAGTTGCCCGCATTGCAGTCTCTCCGGTTGTTAAATGGCGAAGATGAGGAGTTTGATCCCATGAGTGTCAGGATGGCCCAATTGTTGCAGTTGGAAGAAGAAAGAGAAAAGGCCTATGAAGCTTTTATGAAGCATGCAGAGACCACGAAAAATTGGTTCGGCAAGAGAACCTCCGACCGAACCTTCTAGGTTGGTGACTTGGTGTTAAAATGGAACGAGAGAAAATCTAAACCAGGAAATCACGACAAGTTTGATGCATTTTGGGAGGGTCCATTTCAAATTTTCGGGGTTAATCAGGTAAACTCTTTCATTCTTCAAGATTTAGAGGGTTTCACTCTCCCAATATTAGTCAGTGGCCTTCATCTGAAGGCATACTACCAGTAAAAGGTAGTAGTAAAAGTTTCTCAGTTGTGTATATAATTTTCCCTTTGTTGGTATGTATATATCTTTTCTCTCAGAAAGTAAGTCTCTTTGCTTCCCTTCCCTTCGCGCTCTCAGTAGCGCAGTTTTGGCCAAGCTCCTCGCTATGGTAAAGGATCGAGTTGGCCGGGAAATGTAGCAGGAGAGTTTAAATAAAAAGTTTTTTTAGTTTAGTTTGTGTGTTTCTAACGCCAGAAAAAGAAAAGAGCAGTCCCAGGCGCCCACGCCAGCTAAATCATTTTCGCTCTTCTTTTGAGCGAGAAGAGTTTGTTTCGCAGTTTTAAATGCGTTACCTGGCAAAGCAGTTCAACTGATAAAAGGCGCCTTGTCGTTTGTCGTCTCAAGGTTAGATAAAGAGGAGTTTTACTCTTGCATAGGAGCGAAACTATGTTTCAACACCTTAAGGAGCAAAAGCTACAGCTAAGGCGGGACCAACCCAAAACGTTTTCGGTCCCCTGAGGTTCCGAAAAGAAGTTTCGCCAACATTATTGAGCAAATGCCATTAGTCAAAATTAAATGTGCGAAGTTTCGGAAAGCTCGCGCTTTCGAGCGCCGCGTGCCAGAGAACAAAGGAAGGAGCACTCTAACGTAAATCGTTTTGTCATTCTGGCGTCAAAGACTGGTCAAAGGCGTTTTCGGGCGCTTTGTTGAGCGAAAGGCGCTTTCTCTCTCCTTTATTGGCGAGATCCAAATCGTGGCCATTCAAGCTGTTTTTGTGCAAGTGCCACGTGGCAAGGAATTAAAGGAGATGATTTTCGCTCCAAGGAAAGAGTGCATTGTGAGCCTCTCCCAATTAACAAAAACTTTAAATCACGATGCTTTTTTCTATTTCGGGTATTAAATCAACATTTGTAGCTAGAAACCATATTAAAACTAAAACGATGGAAAACAGAGATGCAAGAGCTATAGGAAGAGTATTGTAAGCATATGCAATCATTGAAGCATGAAAAGTTAGTGAAGAGTTAGTAGAATGCAACATTATAGTCTCAGTTGGTCAATGCACAAGGGAGGGTTCAGCAATCAGGAGCTAAGTACAAAGACGCATCATCACGGTCTTCAGTGGGCACAATGTGCATCTTATACTGCAAAACTGAAGATAGACACAGATGCGTTGAAGGCTCAAATCCGTGGGATGGGTGCGAAAACTATCCAAGCTCAACAACCATCTCTTGTTCAACAACCTAGTTTTGAGGAAATTGACCAATTTAGATGGGAGGGCAGACATAGGATCCAGTTCTCGAGTGGCAACATCACAAGTGCCACCTCGAGCTTTAGTTGGATGCCTAGAACAAACAACCTCATTGAATAATTTTGAAATGGGATACCCAAGAGCTTCAACACCATGGGATTACATTCATGTTGAAAATAAGAAAGAAGTTAAATCTAAAGAGACAAGCATGCATTTTTGTTGGTTATTCTGAAGAAAGCAAGGCATATAAATGTTATGACCCCAAATCTAGACAATGCATTGAGTCTACAGATGTGATTTTTGATGGAGTACACGGACAACAAGCAAAAAAGACTAAGGTAAGATAAGATAATTCTATTAATGTCCACAGATGGCCAAAGTAGGCCAATGGGACTCATTGAAAAGAGCTGTTACAAATTACAATGCATTGTAGTAACCACAAAGTACTACGAAAATAAGCTAAACTAGAGTAAAGAATCTAGTGTAAACTACTCTAAAGTGGAACAACTGTATGGCATAAAATTACAGCCTCGAGGGTTACCCAAAATGGATAAACCATAACATGCTAAAAGTAATGATTAAGAGAGATCTAGAAGTTGAGGTACAACAGAGATAGAAAGGAGCTCCAATGGATCCAAGCGCCAACATTAATCTATAGTGGGATGTAAAGTAGAAGCACAGTCGTTGTCATCACCAACTATCCCAAAAGGGCCAACACAGGATCTAATGATGCTCCTAGGAGAATGGCCAGGACTAAGAGGGCCTGGTTGGATAATCCTGGGAGGACATGGAGTTCGACCCCTCAAGACTCTTCTAGCATCCATGGCTGTGGAACCAATAGAAGAGGACAAGAAACTAGTAAGTTGCGCCTGTCTACAACTCCTCGGTATGTGAGGGGTGGCCGAAACCCGACGCCGAAGAACTGCAGTCTTGTCCTGTCGCAAGCAAGAAGAAAGAACTGAAGCCCTAGTAGCCACTCTTGTATGCAGACAAGGGCGCACAAATCTGTCATTAATATTTTGGATAGTTGTAGCTTCCAATGAGCGCTTATTACTCTCGACTGCAGAGATAGGGTGAAAGAATGAGGTGATTAGTCGAGTAGTAGTTTGTCTCCCTTGTAATAACTGACGCCGAAGAGTGATAGCTTCCCTGAGGTAAAGAGCCAAGCATCTTTGGTCAGGATAGCTGAAAAAAGTGGCAAGTGATCCACCTGAGTCTCTATACAAGCAATAGTACCTCCCTCGAATCTCATAATAAACAAGACACCTGAAGATGAAATGTTCTTCAGTCTCCACCTCCCGAATAGAGCAAAGATGACATACCCTATCCTCTCGAGGAATATGGTGGTCCGTCTCCACCCGCAACTGATGTGAGCATACTCTGAGTTGACCAAGAGGAATCCTAAGGCTGTGTGTCCAATGTCGCTCGACATAATTAGGACGAGTAATAATGTCATTCTTAATCCTCATGAAATGCTTAGTGTAGAAGGCCAACTTAGGACTAAGAGGTTGAGATGGAGCGACCCAAGTGATCTGAATATATTGTCGATAAACATCATCTCTGATTGCTTGATTAATTACCCTCTTATTAGGAAGAAGGTGGGGAGGAGCATTTAAAGAGTATTTGAAAGGAGGTAATTGATCTATGGAGATGCCAACTGACTGAAGAAGAGAAATAACTTCTGAGTACCATCCACGATGAGGACCAAAAGAGCCCCTAGAGGTAATGCATTCTGAGGAGCAAAGCACCAAATATGGGTATCTCTCTCAGCCTGAGGTGCAGTCACCCATGGATCTAAGGCGATGAAGCTGAAAAATAATTCTGAAGATGCTCTCAAGACGAAGAGGATGAGCGCCAAACTCAGCCTGAACAATACATTGGGGAATTGTTCTTTTACATCGGATAAATCGCTGAAGCAAAATAGTCTGGACCCTCTCAATGCGAGCCCAATCAACACACCCTAGACTTGGACCCCAAATCTCAGATCCATAAAGGACTGTGGGTTTGATGATGCAATCAAAGAGGTGCATCTTTGTAGGTATGTCTTGAAAGTGTTGTTGGAAGCATTGGCATTCCAAGACTGAGAGAGATGCGTATCCCTTGCAAAGACGTGACTATGAAGTTGGTCGAAGATTAAGGGAAGGACCTGTAAACTGAACCCCCAAGTAGGTGTAAGCAGTGGTGATCTCAATGGACTCGCCCTTATAGAAGAACTGAAACTTAGATAGGGTACTCTTTGATGCGTTAAAGATCATCACCTTAGTCTTGCTAAGATTGACTGCCAGTTGTTTTAAGTCACAAAAGCGAGCAAGAGCATCCAACTGTCTTTGTAGGCCCTCAAGAGTATGAGCAAGAAGAACAACATCATCTGCAAAAAGCAATATAGCTATCAAGACATGATGTAGAAGGCAACCATAATAGAAGATGTTGGTGTGTCACAAGCATCAAGGGACTCGCCCTTATAGAAGAACTAAAACTTAGATAGGGTCCTCTTTGATACGTTAAAGATCATCACCTTAGTCTTGCTCAAACTGACTGCCGGTTGTCTGAAGTCACAAAAGCGAGCAAAAGCATTCAATTGTCTTTGGAGGCCTTTAGGAATATGAGTAAGAAAAGCAACACCATTTGCAAAAAACAATATAGCTATCAAGACATGATGTAGAAGACAATCATAATTCAAGATGTTGGTGTGTCACAAGCATCAAGTGGAGTTACAAGCATTTCTCCAAAGACAAGCACAAAAAGGAAGAGAACATTGCAATCACATCCAAGCTGCCAAATCTTGGATTAGAATTTTGATAGGAAGTTCACAAGAAGCAAAACACAAGTCCAAGAACAAACGCAAAAGGGACAAGAAGATAATATATTGAACTAGCACTATTGTCCAAGATTGGAATGGAGCCCTCAAGTTTTGAAGAAGCAGCCCAAAGCAAATTATGGACCAAAACCATAAAAAAAGAATTGAATTCAATTGGAAAGGCTAATACTTGGGAGTTGTGTGAACTTCCTACGAACAAGAAGGTAATTGGAGTGAAGTGGGTGTTCAAGACAAAGTAAAATAGCGATGGATCAATTGAAAGGCACAAAGCAAGGCTAGTGGGAAAGGGGTATGCACAACAAACTGGCATAGATTATGATGAGACATATGCACCTGTTGCAAGGCAAGACACAATAACAATGGTCTTGGCCTTGCTAGCCCCAAAAATATGGTCTTTACATCAACTTGAATTAAAGAGTGCTTTCTGAATGGCAAGATTAAAGGAGGGTATGTGGAACAGCCACAAGGATTGGAAGTGGAAGATAAGGGACATGTCTACAGGTTGAAAAAGAAGCATCATAGGGACTGAAACAAGCACCAAGGTCATGGTATTCAAGAATTGATATATACTTCTTGAAGTGTGGATTTGTGAGACATAAGAATAAGCCCATGTAGTACTATAAAAGGGAAGGTGATAATATTTTGATTGTTTGCTTGTATGTTGAAGATCTAGTTTTCACAGGAAGTTCATCAAGAATGAAGAGAGAGTTCAAGCATGACATGATGCAAGAATTTGAAATGAGCGTTTGGGTTTGATGCATTCTTTTCTTGCCATAGAGGTACATCAAACGCATGATGGGACCTTCATCTTCCAGTCTAAATATGCAGATGTTATGTTGAAGAAGTTTGGCATGGAAAGTTACAAAGATGTTGCTACCCCACTTGCATAAGGTGAATGAATATGCAAAGATGATGAAAGTGGAAGAGTGGATGGAAGGAAGTATAGAAGTTTGATTGGCAGCCTTATGTACTTGACAACAAAAAGACCAAATATTGCATATGCAGTCTCTTTGGTTTCAAGATTCATGAATGAGCCATCAGAAGATCATATGAGAGCAGCTAAGCAAATTTTGATATGTGTGAAAGGAATTTCAAATTTATGGAATCCATTATACTTCAGCCAATAAGGTTGAGTTGGTTAGATATAGTGATTGAGACTTAGAAGGCTCAATTGATGATAGGAAATCTAAACCAGGAAATTGTTTCTCAGTGGGAAATGGATTGGTAACTTCAGCCAATAAGGTTGAGTTGGTAGGATACAATGATTCAGACTCAGGAGGCTCAATTGATAATAGGAAATCTAAAACAGGAAAATGTCTCTTAGTGGAAAATGGATTGGTAACTTGCAGTTTGAAGAAACAAGCAATAGTTGCACTCTCAACAGCAGAGGCACAGTATATAGCAGCTGCATCAGCAAGCACACAAGCAGTATGGTTGAGGCTGCTACTAGAGCACCTTGGTGAAAAGCAAGACCAACTACCATTTCTTGTGACAACATGAATACAATTCAAATGACTATAAATCTTGTTTTTCATATGATCAAAGAACATTGAGTTGAGACATCATTTTATTAGAGACTTAGTTTAGAAAAGGGAAGTTGAATTGAAACATTGCAATATTGAAGATTATTATGTAGACATTTTTACAAATATAGTGGCAAAGAATATGTTTCACTCAAAGATAGAATGAAATTTTCCCATTCAGTCTCAACAGGGAGAATGCTGGAAATTGTGATAGTGATTGAAACAAAAAATAGAACAAGACAAGAATAGGACAAAAATCAGAATAGGACAAAAGTGGAATTGAAGTGAAAATTAAAAAAGAAGAAAAATATACTCACCCAGATTTGGAGAGAACGTGAAGCACCAAGACTCTCTAAAGGCAACCAAGAAACATCCTATTCTATGTATATAAGAAGCATATTGTAGTGAAGATGTATGTACAAATTTCAAGACTGATGAAGTGTTTTCAGAGGGTTCTCGTGCAATTTCATTTTCTGTTCATTTTCTCCTTTCTATGTTATGTTAAATCTCTCTTTGAGTACCACTGTAATGGTTCCAATATAGCCATGTTGGCTATCTTTACTAGCTCGGGCCATAGGTTAATTAGTCGGCCCTTGAGCATTAGGGTTAGGGTTAATGTGATTTAATCTATAAATAGGATAACTTTTGTGATAGATTACATCATAAAATATATTTGGATTTAAGTCACATCTTCCGCACACTAGAGATTTTGCTCTCACTAAGTGGCTATGAGACTTCTCCCTTTCCGAGTGGCTGTGCTCAATGAAAACACTTAAGTGCATTTTAACACTAAAGGTCTGTCTGTCAACGAAAATTTGCATTTTCTTTGGTTTTTTTTTTTTTCTTTCCCAATTTTCTACCAATTTTTTGCCGATTCCCGAATTTTTCCAATTCTTTTGCCTTGCTGATTTTTTGTCGATTCCGATTTTCTCAACTGTGGTTGTGGATGTACATTGATTTGATTCAAAAAATTGATTATATCATATTTGATTGTTGCAAGTGTTCTAGATTATTATTTCATTGAGAAGTCATTTGTGTTACTAGTTTGCTGCTAACAATTTCTGTGACATTGAAGTGATTTCGTAACAAGTGGTATCAGAGCCACAATTCCACAAAGTAGGAATTGTTTTTGGAATTCAAAATTTGGTAAATTTTTCTTTCCTAGGCATGATGAGAGAAGGTCGGCTTCATCGAAAGAAGTTCCAACCAAAGCCTACAATTATTTGAAACCTCGATTGGATTGGAAGTTAAAATCTCTATCCTTCGTATATTGTTCTAGGGACTAGTACGTAGATGACTTCATTGCATCCCCATTGAAACCTGTTGGTTACGAATCTGCCATGAGGAAAGGATTTGTTGTTAATGCGCCCAGATTCGCCCACCAGATTGAAAGGCCGGAAGGAAGGGATGCCTTCCGTGCCAATCTCCGGAGAAGGTCGGCTCCTATGGGGTTGTGATAAGATAAGAGTGCAGGAAAGAGATAAAAAGGTGCAAGAAAGAGATAAAAGGGTACAGAAAGAGATAAAAGTGCAGAAAGAAATTCCAAATGAGATTGGAGTTGGGTGGGGGAAATAAGCAGCACGGCGAGAATCAATCACCACTACTAACAGCATTCATCTACAAACATACATCAAAACTACAGTTATCAGCGATCCCATGTATTCTCTATCTATGAATTCCAGGAATACCTGGCCATCAAATGCTGGAGTCCAAAGTTCAGTACAACAACAAGCAATGACACAAGAAACATGAGGCAGAAATGACAAGGAGAGGCAGCATGCAAGATAAAAGACGAAGCGGAGCCAAGTATATGTCTCGTATTTGAGGCAAACGCACAACTACAATTGTCCCCTAGCAATATATTCCCCTTCCACCACCTTACATTGAAAATGTGGTGGGTATTTATAGCCCAAAACTCCCCCCGATTACATTCATGGGCACAAAGCCCCAGACAAGACAGTAGCTGACACGAGCGGCTGAGGAGTTGCTGATGCTGACTTCTGCTGGGCCAAACTGTACTTGCAGCATGGTGTCCCTGAAGGCGGTACAGCTACGTGGCAGCGCATTAGGCCGAGTCTCCGGTCAACAGGAATGCGGGTAGGTGCGGCAGGTGGTACTTCACATCGGCTTTAAATGTTGACAACTGGCGCCGGTAGTGAAGCCCATACTCTGTCCCTGCGCGGTCAAATCTTGGCTCAAATCCCGAAGGTGGATACTTGTAAGATGCTGAAGCGTGACACGTGTCTGCCTTGAAAGGTAGTTTATCCAACTTCGCCAGGAATTTGGGCGCCATCGGGTTGCGCAGGAGGAAGACAGCGCAGTTGGAAGGCCTCCTTGCCTTGGCATTTTCTGAGCTGACTTCACCGAACTGCGCACCGGTCAAAGGTCGCACTCCGACTTCGCTGCGAAGTCGGATTGTGCACCGGTGCTTGGCTGTCTTCATCCACTGTACAGACTTCGCACTAGAACAGGGGAGCACTCCGACTTCGCTGCGAAGTCGGGTTGCGCCCCAGCACTTGGCTGACCTTCTGACAGACTGTTCCCACAGTGCGCCCAGGAAGAAGGGCGCACTCCAACTTCGCTGCGAAGTCGGGTTGCGCCCCTGACACTTAGTCAGATTTTCAAACGTTTCATGTCCTGCTGCGCACGGGTTACCTACTGCGCTCCAACTGAGGGGCGCACTCCGACTTCGCTGCGAAGTCGGGTGTTGCTCCAACACTTACAAACTTTTCAAGGCACACCTGCTGAAGTTTTTATGGGGGAAGAAATGGGGAAAGAAGAAGAGGTAATGAAGCTGTGAGGGAGAGGAAGAAAGGGAGAGAAGAAGAAAGGGAAAAAGTGAGGAGGAGGGAATGAAAAAGCAGCCTACTTGCAGAAACCAAAAACATGGCACCCCTGTGCAAAATGTGACAACATTCCTGGTGGCTCGCGGGGTGTTGAGCTCGCCTCAACGCAAAGAACCATGCCTTTATCCTTTGGGTGCAGAGGAACTTCCTTCCCCTGTCTTCTGCTGCTCTGGTCGTTTCCCTTGGGGCAACTGTTCTTCTTCGTTTTCGCTTTCACCAGTTGCCTCCTCAGTCTCGCCTTCTGAATCAGAAGGTTCTCCGCTTCCAGCCTCTCGCTTGCTGATGCGTTCGACCACAGTCTTAGCTTGATCCCAGACTGCGGCTTGGAAAGGAGAGGGGTCGCTGATTTCTCTAAGTACTGCATGGAATGCAGCGACCACGTGCAGGTCAATGGTGTGAAATCTTTTGCCCAACTCCTCAAGAGAAGAGCTGATTTTGCAGTACTTAGCCACCATTTGAGTGACCTGCGCTTCTTGAACTGGCTCATTCCAGCTATCGATTTTTGTTGTATCTGCCTCAAAGGACAGCCGGTTCTCTTTTACCTGTTCAAGGGTGAGGAGCTCGTCATCTTTGACATAGCTCGGACACCCATGCTCGGAAAAAATACGAAAAGGAGCCAGGAGAATTTGTCTTTCCCTGTTCTAAGGCGTCCAACGCCTGCCTGGCTGCTCTGATCCTTTCCATCCGGGCGAAGTAAGTGCGCAAGGTTACCCTTGCATTTGCCCACTCTGAGGCAAGACAGGATGAGGGGGAGATTCGGAAGCCATCGCGCTCTATCTTTTCAAGTTTCATAGCCGAGTCTAGCAATTGCCTCGCCCGGTGTTCGGCTTCCTCTACCACAGGCTTGCCCTGGGCAGATATTTCTTCAATTCTAGATAAGAAATCCAGAACTGTCAAGGACTTGACAAGGTTGGGCTTGCAACCTTGTAGTAGACTTGCGCGCATCTCCTTTGTCTTGCTCTTTGAAAAGGACGCCGCTTGTAATGCTTGCTCTGCTAGCTACGACTGCGCCTGTTTCAGCGAACCCTGCAATTGCGAAATCTGCTCCAACGCTTCTTTCCTCTCTTGTTCGGCTGTCTATTGAGTGGCGGACAGCTGGGCCTTGAGGTCTTCAACTTCTTGCTGTGCTGACCCCAACTGCGTTGTAGCCCTCGCCAAGTCTTCTTCGAGCTGCCTGGTTGTATTCTCGTAGCTGGAAAAGCACCTCCTGGGTTTCGAGATGCTTGACAAGGAGGTTGTCCGTCTCTGCGGCGAATACCGCGGATCTCATACTCCTCGTTGATATCATCGAAGTTCTTCTCCTTTGTCTGAAGCTCGTAGTCTGCCTCGGTCATATCACGAAGAGGCTTTTTCACCTTAGGAATCAACTTTTCTATCGTAAGCACTCTCCGATTTAGGTCAAACTTTGTGCGTTTGACCGGGGCAGCTATCCCTTCGGCCCTTCTGCGCTTAACTCCTTGAAGGAAGGAGGCAGATCCCCCCGCGGCTCTTACTGCCAGAGGCTGGTCCTCAGTGATGCTCATGAAATCAAGATCTTCCAGCTCCTGGGCCTGCTGTGGCATTTTTCCCGCGAACAATGAAGTAGGTGGGATGCCAGAGGGGGTAGTAACCTTCGAGGGCGACCGGGTCCTAGGAGTGACAGGGGTTTGGCTAGACGGCACTGGTAGGGTTTCAGTTGGCTGGGGCGAAAGATGTGGAGATGAAGGAGCGGCTTCAGCACTAACCACGGGTGAAGGCTCTTGGGTTTGACTCAGGGATTGAAAGGCATTGGGGTCCTGAGCAAACTGGTCAAAAGAGTGAAAGTCGCGGGACGACGGGGTGGCTTGAGATGCAGAGGATGCGGCTACGGCTTGCCCTGATGAAGTGGGAGTTGAGGTTTTTGTAGGGTTATCGTGGTCTTGGGCAAACGGAAGGGAGGATGTACCTGCGGGCTCCGCCTGAGCCGATGCTGGAGGAATGGTTGCAGCCTGGACGTCTGCAACTGGTTCGGGGCTATCTAAAGAGACAAACTCCGGAGTTGCTGCTTGCGGCTGTTCTGCAGGCGTCTGCTGTACTAGTTCTAGCGGTCGTTTGGTCCTTTCGACCTTTTTCTTTTTCTTTTCTCCCGACGCCGTGGCTGATCCAGAAGGGAGCGGCAATAGAGGGGCGGGAAGCGCTGATGTCCCCACGGTAAATTTGTACCTGGGCCGTGCTGGTAAAATACCTGCCGCACTTGGTCCACTGGCTAGCGATGTGAGCGTCTTTTCTGTTGATGGTGGGGTCAGCTCAGGAGTTGACCGCTCTGAACCTTGCGCCACTTCGGGCGCTGCCACAGAAGCAACAGGCTGCATCGGGCCCACTTGATTGCTGGATGGAGTCGCGCTGGAAGTCGTCGGGGTTGACGATGACTGGGGGGTAGCCCTCCTTTTATACCTTATGTTCGCGCCTCGGGGAACGCAAACGCGAAATTCGAAGGGCTGCCACGTGTCGACGTGTTGATCATATAATGCCGAAAACTCATCATCAACGGCAAGATTCCTCCGGCTAGATTTGTCGTGTTGTGTGCAACATCTCATTTTCCAGCATTCGAGGATTTTGTCCTTATGCCAGTTTAACGACGCCACCTTAGTGAGGAACTTCTTGAATCCCGCTGACTCCATTCGGTGGTCCGGGTTCCGTTCCGGATCGTAAGCGACCTCTTCGCAGAAAAATTCATGCCACAGTGGCCATGATTGCATCAAATGAATGCGCCAGCAGAGATATGCACCTGTCAAGTTCCTTCTTTCTTCCATGATCTCCGGTCTTGGACAGATGTGCGTAAACTTTCCTCGGACCCCGATTGGGTCATATTTCCAGCGTTGGGGCAGCATTATTAGGCCCATCTCCAGCAGCTCCTGCTCAAGGTAAATGTGTTGCCCGATTTCGAAGACCTGAATATTGGCCCAGGTCATAGGATATTGGAATATGTGACCTCTCTTCTTCCCTTGGCCAAATTCCTCTTCCACGTAGTCCATTTGCCGCGCCACCTCCATTCCAAATTGATGGTCCATGCAAAAGTAGGGCAGCAGACATGGTTTCCCCTTGAATCCGTAGATTCGGACGACAATGCCCTGAGTTAGCCGAAAGGTATCACCGAGCTTGTTGTCTGTCAGATGCTTTGTCATAGCCGCTGGTGGGCGAGTCGCGCCACGGCTGAACAGTCCCATTGCCTGGCCCAGAAACCAACATTAAACTCGTAGAACGAGCCCTTCCGGTACAGGGCCTCAGTCCATTCGTACACGGGCAGTGGCTTTCCTTGCTTGTTCGCTTTCCTCAAGTTAGGGACATTCATTCGGTAATGCATATGGTACAGGCATAGCCATGTGAGGAATGAGCAAAACCGGAAGTCCGTTGACTGCCTTTGCTGCAGTCTTACCAGGCTCGCGTGAATCGCATAGGCCAACCAGTCCGCCCAATCGTAGAAGATTGGGCGCTTCCCGCTCTTCTGCGCCGTGGAGTCGTAGAACTCCCCGTGCAAGATGCACTCGGCCATCGCCAGCTGAAACGGCCGCACCACTCTGTCTGAATCGCAGCCAAGGACCCATGCCAAAATGATATAAATATATTTGTTCTCAAATCGGTCTAGCGGTATGGGGCCAGTCGGCCACGGTCCAGGATTTTGCGGAGTCTTCAGTTCTGAGTTAAGGAACTCTCTCATCCGCTTCGTCTGCGAAAATCTGCCGGTCTGCTCTTCGATGCTCACCCTTCTGACAATTGCGTCTGGGCTATATTGGAGCCCTGGGGCGAACGCCGGCTGGACGCTCTCTCGGAAGAGAGTGAACAGCACCCTTCCTTTGTTATCGCAGACTTGCCGCGCAGCTGGTTTGTAATATTCAGCAATCGCTTCAACCAGCTCCGGGCACCAGTGAGTCGGAGGGCACAAGAAATAATGAAGATTTGAATTATATGCGGCTCCGAGGTGGTGAGAAGGCGGAACCTTACCCACCCATTTTGCGATGGTCAGACGCAGCTTCGTGATACTGATGGAGAATGCGCCATCTTTATACCCGGACAGACGATTGATTGGTGGCGGCGGAGTCTGGCCAGCTATGTGCCTCTTTGTTCTGGATTTTGCTTTCTTGCCCTTCTGAGGCGCTGCGCTTTCATGTTCACTGGACTCTGGAGACTTGTCAGCATCGCGCAGATCCACACTTGCTTGCGCCTATACGGGCGCTTTCCCCTTGTCCATTTTCGTTGAAATAATCAGAGACTGGGACAAAAGCTTCAGAGCTTGTCAGGTTTGTTCTCTGCAGTCCGGGAGCCACTTCGAACATTATAGATTTCTCGGTCGGCGCCGGGGACTTCTTGTAGATGGTGACCACTGCATTAATGGCGCGAGGGGGAAGTTAGGGCCGTTAGCTTTGGGTTGGTGGCGACGTTATGATCTTGGCGGTCGCGCAGAGGCCCATTTTTTTGAAAAACGTTCCTTGTTGACTCAGGGCGCACCTTACCTTTTAAATGCGTCACCCTTGGTTATTGCGCAAGGTTATTTTTTACATGTAGTATCCTTGGTTACCGCGCAATTATTTAAACCCTCTTGAACCATGTGCCGTAGCTGACGTCACTGCCGTCAATTGGGCACACTTTACAAAAGGCTTTACAATTAATTAACCACACCTTGCCATGTGTCGGGCTTTGCAACGGGCCCAAACTTGGCGCCGTCCGTGATGAGACGTTCGTGCACCGCCCAAAATCCGGGGCGCGGTCCGACTTCGCCCGTTTTTAGGGGCGCAAGTCGGACTTCGCCCGTTTTTTGGGCGCAATCCGAACTTCGCCCAGAAAACGGGCGCGGCACGGACTTCGCCAAACGAACAGGCGCAACACGGACTTTATACTTCAATCTTTTTCGCCGGCTTACCCACTCGGACTTGGCTCACTCGCCCGAAAATGGGCGCAGTTCGAGGTTCGCCCCAAAAACGGGCGCAGCACGGACTTTGCCCGAAAAAGGGGCGCAGTCCGACTTCACCCATCAACATGGGCGTTGGCCGTCTCTAGGCACTTCATTTGTAATCTGCTACCCGACTGCGCTCTTTGGAGAAGGCGCAGCCCGACTTCGCTGCGAAGTCGGGTGGGCAGCCAGAGTTAGGCATTTCAGCTCCTTTTAACTGCTCTGTTCCCTTCTTCGCCCCATTTGATGAGCGCTGCCCGACTTCACTGCGAAGTCGGGCATTTGCCTCAAACCTACTTGGGCTACTTGGAAAAAATTGAAAACTTGAAATATTTACATACTGAAAAACTCGAAATACAAAAAGGGAAATCTATACAAAGAAGGGCTCCTTCGGTGGTGGTACAATTTGAGGTGAAACCCGTTGACGGGAATGGAGAGAGGATGTCCCTCCACCGGAGCCCAAGCGTTGAATTGGTTTACCCGGCACAATAGGGGCCCTCCCAGAGGGCATCAAACTTTCCATGGTTGGCGGGTTTGGCCTTAAACGAGTCCCATTTCAGCACCAGGTCCCCGATTTTGAAAACTCGGGCTGTGGTACTGTTGGTCACGAATCCGCCACGAGGAAAGGATTTTGTCGTTATTGCGCCCTGGACCCGCGAACCAACATTGAAAGGCCGGAAGGAAGAGATGCCTTCCGAGCCGATCTCCGGAGAAGGCCGGCTCCTTTTGGGGGGGGGGTCTGATTTAAGCTAAAGGGAACAGGAAAGAAATAAATGAACTGAAAGAGACAAATGTACGGAAAGAGATACAAATATGTCCAAAGGTTGGTGGGGGGGAACTAACAGTACGGGAACACACCAATCACCGCTACTTACTGCATACAAACACAGAGCATGACAAGGAACTGCAAAACCTAGGCGTACTTCCGATACACCAGCAGCCGTATGCACGACTTCAATAGCTCCCTAGCAAACATTCCCTACAAGGAACTAACAGACAGGGATCGTATCAATCACCGGATACGTACACCGACAGGGGTAGAAAGTAAACCTAGAGATGTCGGAGCGTGTATATGTGTTAGGTAGAGAGTTTAACCGCACAGCCTCAATGGCTCCCTAGCAAACATTCCCTACAAGGAACTAACAAGCTAGGGATCGCATCAATCACTGTGATACGGGCCAGCAACGTCACACACAACTGATGGAACTGCTACCAAATTTATAATGAATGCTTTAAATAATGAAGTACGGAAGGTGCTTTAAGCAAGCAATGCTAGAGGAACCTGATCGCCAAATGCCAAAGTGAATCAACGAGCAGCGACACATGTGGGCCTAAGGCATATAATGAAAGACAAAGATAAAAGAATAAAGACAAGAGAATGTAACCGTGCATACAGATTGTATTCATAAGCAGAAGCACGGTTACAGTAAGCACAGTAGTTCCCTAACAAACATTCCCCTTCCACCACCTTACAATGAAAACGTGGTGGGTATTTATAGCCCAAAGTTCCCCCCGGTTACATTAATGGGCACAACGTCCCAGTCAAACATTAGCTGACAAAAGCAGCCGCGGAACCGCCGATGCCGACCTCCGTCAGCCGGGATCGCACTCTCGGCATGGTCTCCCCGAAGGTTGAACAGCCCACGTGGCAGCGCGTTGGGTAGAACTTTATATTGACAGAATGCGGGTAGCCGAGGCAGTGGAAACTCACGTCGCCTTAAATGAGGCAACTGACACAAGTGGTGCAGCCCATACTTATCCCTTTTGGTCGGCAGCCTTGGTTCAAATCCCGAAGCCGGACACTTGTCGTATGATGGGTTATGTCAGGACACATGTCCGCCTTGAAGGGCGCCTATCTATCTTCGCTTGGGATCGGAGCTCCTTGGGATGCGTGGGCAGAAAACAGGGCAGTTGGGAAGGCCTTCACGCCTTGGTCAAATTCCGGGTTTGTTCCCCTACCGTACACCCGTCAAGGGCGCATTCCGGCTTCGCTGAAAAGTCGGGCTGCGCACAGTGAACACCGGTGTCTCGCCGTCGTACGGACTCCGCTCCGGTAGCTTATCATTCTTCTTTGTCACCGCCACCGCGCTACAAGGTGCGCCCAGAAAGAGGGGCGAAGTCGGACTTCGCACCAAAATTGGGCGAAGTGCGCACTTCGCACCAAAATCGGGCGAAGTGCGCACTTCGCACAAAAACCGGGTTTCCCGGTTCACCTTCCGGGGCCATAACTTTTGATCCGCTGACCCGATCGCCTATTATAATATATCGTTGGAAAGCTTGCGAGAAGATCTGCAATAATAAAATATCCAGGGCTCATTTTGTCCATTTTATCGCCCCCGTTTATGGCCCGCAAAAACCCGAACACCTCAACATGCCCCGACACTTAGCCATTTTTCAGGGCAAGTGTTGTCAATTTTGAGAAGAATGAGAATGTAGGGAAGAGAGAGAAAGGGGGGAGAAGGAAGAGCAGCTCTCTTACAAAAATTGAAAACATTGCACCCCGTGCAAAATGTGACAACATTTCTGGCGGCTCGCAGGGTGTCGAGCTCGCCTCGGCGCAAAGAATCCATGCCTTCATCCATTGGGCAACAGAGTCACCCTCGCTGCAACTGCTCTTCAGATCCACCTCCGGCAACTGCCTCCTCGGAACACTTAAAAAGAAAACACCGCACAGACTGAAATAAGAAAAACAACTAAAACTTTAAATAATAGCCGGATTATTTACACAAAATTTTGCGGCGCTATTGGCATGCCGCCACCACAAATCTAGCTTTGGTTGCCTATCCGGTAAACCCGCAGCGTCCGGACTCGGATCCGATTGTACTTCGGATGATCTTTGAAGTCCGGCTGGCCTCCCAAAGCTTGCCAGGTCGCGAACATGGTGCAACGTGGCGGATTGTCATTCATGCCGGCACCCGTACAATTGATGAACAATGTGGCAAGGAGATTTTTCAGACGGGAGCCCTCTTCGGGCACCGGTTGCGGTGATGGTTGGAGCCAACACCACCACGGTGGAGACTGTAGGTGAACATTCATTTCTCCGCTTGTGAGGTCAAGGCTGCTCACCAAACCTTGATTCCTCCGGGTGTCTTCTATTAGCTTAAAAAAGGGCGCCCGCGATCAAGAAATCTGGATCTTCACTCGCTCGGAGTCGCCAGTGATTTTGCCGATGAAGGCAAGCCAAAGATTCACCAACTCGGGCTTCCTTAAAATATGGAGACCGATCGTCTCACCTCACGGATTCGTCTATGCGAGCTTGGTAATCAGCCGACTCGACGCGCTCGCTCGGAGCGTTGGTATCAATTTCGCAAAGTCAGGCCGGTTTCCCGGGTTCCTCGCTCGCCACCTTCTTGCTTGAACGAAGGCGTTAGGACCGGTCTTTCGGACTCAGAGAATATGAACGTGCGTAGTCGCCAGTGTGCTTCCGATTTTGAACAAGGAATGAAGCGAGCACCGATGCTTCAATTCGTTTGGGGGTGAGAAACCTCCTTGTCCCACCGAGTATTCGGAAAGAAACTGTCAACCCGAGCGAGGACGAGCTTGAGATCTTCCAAATGCGAGACAAAGGGTCCCACCGGGCGTGCCAAAAACTGTTGGTCACGAATCCGCCACGAGGAAAGGATTTGTCGCTATTGCGCCCTGGACCCGCGAACCAACATTGAAAGGCCGGAAGGAAGAGATGCCTTCCGGGCCGATCTCCGGAGAAGGCCGGCTCCTTTTGGGGGGCTTGATTTAAGCTAAAGGGAACAGGAAAGAAATAAATGAACGGAAAGAGACAAATGTAAGAGAATACAAATATGTCCAAAGGTTGGTGGGGGGAACTAACAGTACGGGAACACACCAATCACCGCTACTTACTGCATACAAACACAGAGCATGACAAGGAACTGCAAAACCTAGGCGTACTTCCGATACACCAAGCAGCCGTATGCACGACTTCAATAGCTCCCTAGCAAACATTCCCTACAAGGAACTAACAAGTAGGGATCGTATCAATCACCGGATACGTACACCGACAGGGGTAGAAAGTAAACCTAGAGATGTCGGAGCTGTGTATATGTGTTAGGTAGAGAGTTTAACCGCACAGCCTCAATGGCTCCCTAGCAAACATTCCCTACAAGGAACTAACAGCTAGGGATCGCATCAATCACTGAGATACGGGCCAGCAACGTCACACACAACTGATGGAACTGCTACCAAATTTATAATGAATGCTTTAAATAATGAAGTACAGAAGGTGCTTTAAGCAAGCAATGCTAGAGGAACCTGATCGCCAAATGCCAAAGTGAATCAACGAGCCGCTGACATGTGGGCCTAAGGCATATAATGAAAGACAAAGATAAAAGAATAAAGACAAGAGAATGTAACCGTGCATACAGATTGTATTCATAAGCGGAAGCACGGTTACAATAAGCACGGTAGTTCCCTAACAGACATTCCCCTTCCACCACTTACAATGAAAACGTGGTGGCTATTTATAGCCCAAAGTTCCCCCGTTACATTAATGGGCACAACGTCCCAATCAAACATTAGCTGACAAAAGCAGCCGCGGAACTGCTGATGCTGACCTCTGTCAGGCTGGACTGTACCCTCGGCATGGTCTCCCTGAAGGTTGAACAGCCCCGTGGCAGCGCGTTGGGTAGAACTTTATATTGACAGAATGCGGGTAGCCGAGGCAGTGGAAACTCACGTCGCCTTAAATGAGGCAACCGACACAAGTGGTGCAGCCCATACTTATCCCTTTTGGTCGGCAGCCTTGGTTCAAATCCCGAAGCCGGACACTTGTCGTATGATGGGTTATGTCATGTGACACATGTCCGCCTTGAAGGGCGCTCTATCTATCTTCGCTTGGGATCGGAGCTCCTTGGGATGCGTGGGCAGTAAAACAAGGCAGCTTGGGAAGGCCTTCACGCCTTGGTCAAATTCCGGGTTTGTTCCCCTACCGTACACCCGTCAAGGGCGCATTCCGGCTCGGCTGAAAAGTCGGGCTGCGCACTGTGAACACCGGTGTCTCGCGCCGTACGGACCTCGCTCCGGCAGCTATCATTCTTCTTTGTCACCGCCACCGCCAGCTACAAGGTGCGCCTAGAAGAGGGGCGAAGTCGGACTTCGCACCAAAACTGGGCGAAGTGCGCACTTCGCACCAAAACTGGGCGAAGTGCGCACTTCGCACCAAAACTCGGGTTTCCCGGTTCAGCTTCCCGGGCCATAACTTTTGATCCGCCGACCCGATCGCCTATTATAATATATCGTTGGAAAGCTTGCGAGAAGATCTGCAATAATAAAATATCCAGGGCTCATTTTGTCCATTTTATCGCCCCGTTTATGGCCCGCAAAAAACCCGAACACCTCAAACATGCCCTGACACTTAGCCATTTTTCAGGGCAAGTGCTGTCAATTTTGAGAAGAATGAGAATGTAGGGAAGAGAGAGAAAGGGGGGAGAAGGAAGAGCAGCTCTCTTACAAAAATTGAAAACATTGCACCCCGTGCAAAATGTGACAACAAGAACCCATGACCCATTCCTAAACTTTCATGGTTCCGCTCGAGTATTCCGAAAACCGCGGTGGTACCCTTTGCGAACCATCCTTGGGTTGATTCAGTGTGTTTTGTGAAGGCCTGGTACGCTTTCTCTCTGTCTTCCTCCAACTGCAACAGTTGGCAAAGTCTGTCTTCTACCGGATCCCCGCTGTTTCTTTCCTCGTCAAGCATCCAGAGAGCGGGTATCTCAATGTGCGTTGGCAAGACAGCTTCTTTGCCATACACGAGCGCATAAGGGGACGTTTTGATGGACTTCTTGAATGAAATTCTGTCCGCCCATAGCGCCCGATCCAGGAGCAAGTGCCAAGTCCTTTTGTTATTCTCCACCGTTCTTCGAATGATCTTCAGTAGATTCTTATTGGTGGACCCGGCGAGACCGTTCCCCTGCGGTTAGTACTTGGAAGACATCTTGTGATAGATGTCAAATTTGCTAGTGTACTCCGTGAGTACTGCGCCTGCGAACCTCGGACCATTGTCCATCACTATTGACTCAGGAACCCCAAAACGGGTGATCAAGCTCTCGAGGAACCTGATGACCGTCTCTTGGTCGGCGTTCTTTGTAGGGATCGCCTCTACCCACCGTGTGAAGTAATCGGTGGCGGTTAAGATAAACTTGTGGCCCACTGCAGAGTTCGGCGAAATCACCCCGATGAAGTCCAGACCCCATTGCTGAAACGGAGTCTCGGCTTGGATCGGTTGAAGGGGTAAGGGTGCTTTTCTGTTTCTGCCAACAAATCCCTGGCATTGATCACATTTGCTGCGAGATCGCATGAGCGTTCGTGAAACAGAGTGGGCCAATAGTACCCAGCTCTGATTATTTTTAAGGCCGTGGGCCTTGCGGAATGGTGACCTCTAGGCATCCCGGAATGAAATTCTCCGAGGACCCTGGATTGGTCTGCTTTTCTGACGCACCGCAACAGGATGCCGTCAATGTTTTTAAAGTAAAGCCCCTCGGGGCGAAGAGTGTACTTCAAAGCACCTAGCCGAAACCTCCTTCTTTGTGAGGCATTCATGTGGTCTGGACATCTTCCGGTATAGAAATATCTCACCAGTTCATCTGTCCAGTCGCACTCCTCGGGTAAAGAGTTGGCTAGGTTGATGCGTGTTGCTGGATCCTCCCACTCGCAGGCGGATATCTCGGCTGCCGCACTTCGGGCTAGCTCCTGGCACAAGGCTCGGCCTCTGATTAGCTTGGTTGGCCGCACTTCGATGTCGAACTCCTAGATTTTGGCAATCCATCCTGCCCTCTTGTGACCCGGTTCTCCTTGTATGATAAAGCTTCGAACGTCCGGGTGGATCACGAAGACGGTGATCTTGCTCTGGGAGACAAAGTGCTTGAACTTACGGAGAGATTTCATGATAGCATGTACCTGCCGCTCTATAAAGTTGTACTTTTCTTCGTGTAGTTGGATTACTTGGCTCGAGAACGCTATGGGTCGCTCCTCGCCATCTTCTCCCTTTCGGGTTAGGACTGCGGCGTAACTCTCTGGTTCTCCCACCGCGTACAGGATGAAATCTTTGGAGTAGTCCGGGTTTATCAACACCGGTGATTGTGCAATGCGAGCTTTGATCTCTTCGAAGGCTCGCTCCCTCTCTTCAGTCCACAGAAAATCTATGTTCTTCTTCAGCAACTCGGACATAGGCTTGATTACCTGTGCGAAGTCCGGTATGAACTTCCGCACGAAGTTGATTTGGCCGAAGAAGGACTGTAGCCCTTTCTTATCGATTGGGGCGGGCAAGCGGAGGAGAGCCTCTGCTCTGTCAGGATCTATAGCCAGGCCTTTCTCGGAGATGACATGTCCCCGCAGCTTTCCTTCTTTCACCGCGAAGACAGACTTCTTCGGGTTTATGGAGATGCCGAATTCACGACATCTTTCGAATATTTGCCGCAGGTGGGGAACATGATCTTCTCGCTTGTGAGAGAAAACAGTCATGTCATCCAAGTAGATGACGATCACTTTGTTAAGCGACTCTCGAAAGGCCGGGTCCATGGCTCTTTGGAATGTGGCGCCAACATTGGATAAGCCGAATGGCATGCGCTGGTAGGCAAACGTTCCCCATTTGGTGGTGAACGCCGTCTTGTGTTGGTCCTCATCCTTGACCCATATCTGGTTGTAGCCGGAAAAGCCATCTAGGAGGGAAAATCTCTGGGCTCCAGCAACTATATGGAGGATCTGATCGATCTGAGGAAGCGGGTAATGATCCTTGAGGGAGGCTTGATTTAGATTTCTAAAATCCACACAGAGACGAATGTCTCCATTCTTCTTCCTCACAGGCACCAAATTCGCAACCCAGGATGAATGCTTGATGGGGTAGATGATCTTGGCCTCGAAAGATCTTCAAGAGCTCGCTCACATGCCTCTTTTGATTGACGACCCTCTGTTTTTGCCCGAATGGCTTGGCGCCATCTTCTAGCTCAATGGTATGCTGAATTATTTCTCCGTAATACCCCTTCAAGTCTTGGTAGCTCCGAGCTACTATGTCGTGGAACTCTTGACATAATGATCTGATCTGCTCGAGTTCCTCTGTGGTGCGATCTGTCCCGACCTTGATTGATTTACCAGGTTCCAGCTCTAGGTCGGCATACTCTCTTCGGGTCTACTTTGATCCGATGAGATATGGCTCTGTCATTCTGATCAAATAGACTCTCTAAGGTAATCAGTCCTTTCGAGACATGATTATTTTTCAGTTGTATCAACCCCTCATATTGCTCGTCATCAGGGTCTCTACCTTCGATTGAACAGGCTTCATTTACCAAAAATGTGACGATCTCCTCGTCACAGCTAAACACCTGCCAATGAGTGTCCTTATCAGGCACGAAAGGCATGTAAATGGTACGGACCGGCTTCGGCTTCTGGACAGCGTCATCAGCCGGAATGTACCGGCTCCAACGGACGCCGTAATGTCGACATGCTTGTTTTTCTCTCGTGAAATAGCCTTGACATTCAACGAGTCAAAAGACTCCATCAGATCCCAGACCCGATTTCGGTACGCCTTGAGATAGTGCTTTTTGGAGGCGCACTTATTCGTGATCTGGTGGCACACCAACTCTGAGTCTCCGTAGATCTGCAGATGTTTGATTCCCAACCTCTCCGCCTTTCGCAATCCCAAGCACAGGGCTTCGTACTCCGCCGCGTTGTTGGTACAGCTCCAAGCCATCCTGTAGGTGTAATCCTTCTGGATCCCGGTTGGGGAAACCAAAAGAACTCCGGCACCGACGCCATTTTTGCATCATGCGCCATCAAAGAAAAGCTTCCACAACTTCTCAGGTGCTGGTCCCACTTCTCTCCTTGCCGACTTGTCAACTCTCTTAGGCTGAACGATGGTGTAACGTACCTTGCTCTATTTCAATCACGGCGTTGAAGTCCCGCAAGGAGAATTCATCTTCTACTTGCAGTTGCTCGAGAGCTTGCTCCGTCATGTCCACGGTCACCAGTTCTTCCTCTGCCAGCTGAACCATGCAATCCTCAGGCTCTTCTCCGGGTATCTTCTCTACTAAATAGGTGGAAGGCTTTTCATTGAAAATCTTTAGCCTCCTTCCTTTGAAGGGCACTTCCATGTGCGAGTAGTCCAGAGAGAGATATCCTCCCAACTTCGCAGTGAACTCCCTAGAGAGACACATGCCGAAGTAGGGTTCCAAGTCGACGACCACAACCTCCTGGATGACCACGATGTCGAGGGCTTTGTGCAGCCGAATGGGGATGTCTTTTATGACACCGACTATCTTGACAGGGGTGCCGTCTAGTTGCAGCATGCCTTGGCTGCTCCTTGTGTACTCCATCCCGATTTCATCGCAGACGGCTCTCGGCATTACGGTCGTGGAAGCACCAGAATCCACCATGCAGTTGTGTACTATATACCCTTGCATCCGTAATGACAGATAGAAGGGAGGTGGTCTGTTCTTCCCAGTGGCTGAGACTATCAAGGGTTGCACCAGGACAGCAGTCGTATCCGCTTGCCGTTCTTCATGATTTTCAAGGATTCTTCCAGCAGATCAACCTGGCCTGGGAGCTGAAGAGCATCATACATGCTAATCCTTGCGGGAGTTCTCTTCAGCTCGTCTACTATACTGTAGCCCGAAGTGCTTGCTCCTTCCGCTTCTTTTGTCGGCTCGTACTTTGTCCGATATTGTTGAGTGGCCTCAACTCTCTCGTCTCTTGGTCGAGACGGATACCTCAACTTCTCTTGAGCTTGTTCTTTCGTTTCAGCTAGAGGCTGGGCAGCGGGAGCTTTAGCCGAAAGAGCTTTGGCTATGGGCGGCTTGACTGCGGGAGTCTTCGCCGGAGGAGTTTTATCTTTGGCTGTGTAGGGCCACAACCTCTTGTAGGGCGGTATCTCCTCGGGTTGCGCCTTATCTCTTCTAGCGTACACCTTTAGGGGTTTGGCTGCAGCTTCGGCAGACTTCTTGTTTTCCTTGGCGGGAGGCGGCATTGGAACTTCGTCTGAAACGGCAAAATTGCTTTCATCGCCTAGGATCATGTAGAGCTCTTCGTCCTCAATGGCGCTGCCGACCAAGGTCTGGAGGTAGTGCTGATGCAGTGTACAATCATCCTCGGCATGCGGGTCGTTGCACGTGGTGCACCGCTTGACTCGGTCGGAAGTACCGAGTTCATCCTCTATGGCAGCATTCCTCGGAGGGGGCCGCCGTTGCAAATGTTTCTCGAGGGGCCGATCCTTTGTTAATGCCGGGGGCGGATATGGCCTCCTTGGAGCTAGGTCCATCTGGGCTTGCTTCTTTTTCAGGACCATCATGTCGTTAGACATGGTATGATAGCCAGAGGCCAGAGCCCATACCTCCTGTAGAATTTGATTTTGAATATCGTGGCCAAGAGGTGGCGGCAATTGAGCTGGGGGAGGCAATGCAGCCAATGGAGGAGTGGAATATTGTGCATGCTGGGGAGGAGCAGGAAGCGCTGGAAGACGCGGAGGACGGGGAGGCGGATAATGAATTTGCGGCGGGCCATAAGGGTTCACGACCGGCGCCGGATTCCATTGCTGCTGGGGTTGTTGTCCTGAAGTGGACGGCTCCGAACCAGAAGCTGAAGGATACTGCGATCGGGGAAAGTCAGGGTAGATGGGCGGTTGCACTCTGTGTGGAAGCCTGCCGATGGAGATGATGTCCATTTCAACTTGTTGGGCAGCTTCGTACAGAGCAGGGAATGTGTTGATTCTAGCAACCTTCAGCAGTAGGCAAATGTCTGAGTTGAAAGATCTCAGGTAGTAGTAGGCGGCCTGACCTGCTGATGGTCGGAGTTCACGAGGCACTCGTTTCCAAGACCTTGCAAACCTGATGTTAAAGTCTGACACCTCCTCTTGGGGGTGTCTCTGAATACTTTGGAACTGATGCAGCAAAGAAGAGGGATCAGCAGACTCGTTGCATCCTTTCACGAGCCTGTCGGCTAACTATCGCCACCCTGTGATGGATCCCTCTGGCAACGATCTCCACCACTAGAGAAGCTTTCCTCTTAGGGAAAGGGCTAGCAGACGGGTCTTCACACTTTCGTCAATGATAGAGTGTAGCGCAGCCAGGGCAAGAATGTCCTGGATGTGTTCATACGCCGTCTTGCCATAGCCGTCGTACGTAGGGATAGACTTTAAGGCAGCAGGGGGCACAGCTTGCTATCCGACTAGGGCCAAGGGCCCCGTAGAATCCACCACCGGGAAGAGGTCGTCTTCATCCAGATGATCAACCATTTCCGCTTCTGATCCAGTAGTGTATTCAGTATCGGAACTATCCGAAGATGTAGATTCTTCTTCGGCCTCAACTTGTTCAATCTCAACTTCGGCTTCTTGGATTTCAGCCTCGGCCTCTTCTTGGATTTCTTCTTCGCGAGCTTGGTAATCAGCCAGCTTGACGCGCTCGCCTGGAGCGTCAAGGTCAAGTTCGTAAAAGTCGGGCTGGTTCTCCGGATTCCTTGCTCGCCACCTTCTTGTTTGCATGAAGGCGTCAGGACCGGTCTTCTCGGACTCAGAGTATGTTCAGATAATTTGCAGAGTCGCCTTGTGCTCTGATTTTGAACAGCAATGAAGTGAGCACTAGTACTTCGATTTTGTTTGGGGGTGGGAAACTACCATGTCCCACCGGTTAAGACCAAGCAACTGCTGGTGCTAGGTGGAGACGGGCTAGAAATTCACTCTTGAAATATGGGACCTTGGTCCCACCGGGCGTGCGTAGAAACTGTTAGTTACGAATCTGCCATGAGGAAAGGATTTGTTGTTAATGCGCCCAGATTCGCCCACCAGATTGAAAGGCCGGAAGGAAGGGATGCCTTCCATGCCAATCTCCGGAGAAGGCCGGCTCCTATGGGGTTGTGATAAGATAAGAGTGCAGGAAAGAGATAAAAAGGTGCAGAAAGAGATAAAAGGGTACAGAAAGAGATAAAAGTGCAGAAAGAAATTCCAAATGTGATTGGAGTTGGGTGGGGGAATAAGCAGCACGGCGACGAATCAATCACCACTACTAACAGCATTCATCTACAAACATACATCGAAACTACAGCTATCAGCGATCCCATGTATCCTCTATCTATGCATTCCAGGAATACCTGGCCATCAAATGTTGGAGTCCAGAGTTCAATACAACAACAAGCAATGACACAAGAAACATGAGGCAGAAATGACAAGGAGAGGCAACATGCAAGATAAAAGACAGTAAGCAGAGCCAAGTATATGTCTGTATTTGAGGCAAACGCACAGCTACAATTGTCCCCTAGCAATATATTCCCCTTCCACCACCTTACATTGAAAATGTGGTGGGTATTTATAGCCCAAAACTCCCCCCGATTACATTCATGGGCACAAAGCCCCAGACAAGACAGTAGCTGACACGAGCGGCTGAGGAGCTGCTGATGCTGACTTCTGTCGGGCCGGACTGTACTTGCAGCATGGTGTCCCTGAAGGCGGTACAGCTACGTGGCAGCGCGTTGGGCCGAGTCTCCGGTCAATAGGAATGCGGGTAGGTGCGGCAGTGGTACTTCACATCGGCTTTAAATGTTGACAACTGGCGCCGGTAGTGAAGCCCATACTCTGTCCTTGCGCGGTCAAATCTTGGCTCGAATCCCGAAGGTGGATACTTGTCGGATGCTGAAGCGTGACACGTGTCTGCCTTGAAAGGCAGCTTATCCAACTTCGCCAGAATTCGGGCGCCATCGGGTTGCGCAGGAGGAAGACAACGCAGTTGGAAGGCCTCCTTGCCTTGGCATTTTCTGAGCTGACTTCACCGAATTGCGCACCGGTCAAAGGGCGCACTCCGACTTCGCTGCGAAGTCGGGTTGCGCACCGGTGCTTGGCTGTCTCCATCCGCTGTACAGACTGCGCACTGGAACAGGGGCGCACTCCGACTTCGCTGCGAAGTCGGGTTGCGCCCAACACTTGGACATTTTCTCGATGGGTCATTCCCTAGTGCGCCCAAGAAGAAGGGCGCACTCCGACTTCGCCGCGAAGTCGGGTTGCGCCCTGACACTTAGTCAGATTTTCAATCGTTTCCTGTCCTGCTGCGCACGGGTTACCTACTGCGCTCCAACTGAGGGGCGCACTCTGACTTCACTGCGAAGTCGGGTGTCGCCCCAACACTTAGAAACTTTTCAAGGTACACCTGCTGAAGTTTATTGGGGGAAGAAAGGGGGAAAGAAGAAGAGGGAATGAAGCTGTGAGGGAGAGGAAGAAAGGGAGAGAAGAAGAAAGGGAAAAAGTGAGGAGGGAATGAAAGAGCAGCCTACTTGCAGAAACCAAAAACATGGCACCCCTGTGCAAAATGTGAAAACAAAACCTACGCCATTATTTTCTCATTTTTTTTTGCGGAGCTAGACACTGCATAGTCCGCATATTGTAGCGCCTGCTTGCTGTTCATACTCTGATATTAACAAGAAGGGTGTTTGCATGTTAAGGAGCTGTCGTAAGACACAAGTGCGATTGGCGTAGGGAAGTAAAATCTTCTAAGTTTAATTTGAGGTCATTAACAAGTGCTTTGAACCTTCCATTAATTTCATCAAATCAAAATTATTATAATTTCTAAAGTTGACGCAAGGTATGTATGTGGGAGATTCCATAACGTATTTTAAATTAGCTCATTCTGTAACACATTTTAAATTAGTTCATTCAATCCAACTTCTTGACGTTCAACTTTTCAACAAGGTACTTTAAAAATAATTTTACATTAATAATGCGAGTCTCTCCACTGGCACATCCAACCACATGGTACCACCCTAACCTGCATTTAAAAAAACAGACCATCACTACAATGACTTGTACCATTTGCTGAATTTGTAGGCCCTTGCACATTTGACACAATCATTATATTTGGCTTGTTTCCTGGATACATCGTTGATTCGGTATTCACGTTACCCCAACTTGTTTCCATCTTTTGGTCAACAATTTCCACTATAGAAGAAGATTTTGTGTTATATGCCCATTGAAAAATGTTCCAATAAAAAAGGAATTTCTCAACCACGAATTTACCTACAAATTTAGTTGACTTTGCGAAGAACTTGGTCCTTTGCATGAGCACAAACATTAAACTTTTAGGTGAATTCAATAAGAGTTGTGAAATTGCAATCGAACACAAACCAGTCACCTCAATGCACAACACACAGGTCATTAGTACACCAATTCAAAGCAACTTTGTTTCAATGCACATGGTCTCTTCCTTTGAAATCACAACACACACACCATTCAAAGGAGACCATTATTTAAAGCCTTTAAATTTCCTTTGAAGGAGACTCAAATTTGAAAGCCTAGATTGTGTTGGAAATCTTACATCATTCCACGTAGCCTCCTCTTTGCCTTCTTTTCCCTCCCCCATGTATACCTTTCTTTCTCCGCCACCCCATTAATTCATTTTAATTTAAATAATAATAAATAAATAAATATAATAATAAAAATTAATAAATAAATACACACACACACACATATATATATATATTTTAAAAAAAGCATTGGCTATTGTCGAAACCTTACAGGAGTCCTATCTATTTGCGATCAAAGTAAGAATGCATGAATGAACTTGCGGTCACTACTAGTTTGGCACAAGTCGACAATCAGTTATAGCGTTGTTGGTCACGAATCTGCTACAGGAAAGGATTTTTACAATTGCGCCCTAGACCCGGCCAACATTGAAAGGCTGGAAGCAAGAAATGGCTCCCAGACCAATCTCCAGAGTGGGCTGGTTCCCTTCACTACTCTAAAAATGGGTTTAAGATAGGGTTGCTGGAAAGAGATTTAAAAGGTTGCAGAAAGAAATGGGAAATGTGGCCACAGGCCAAAGTGATGGGATCAGAAAAACAACAGCAGGAAACTAAAAACGCAACAACAGCAAGTAACATAAGAAATCAGCTTCATCCTCGCACAATCACATGCCGCAAATCCCTCCAAACCCACATTCCAGAATTGTACCCTGATCGCAGTATTTAAATCCAGTATGCAGAATTTAAATGTAATAGCAATGCAGAGTACGAATGCTATTAGAAATGCAGAAAAGCAAAAGCAAATTCATCCATGCGACGCTTGAAAAATTAGAAGTCGATCCTTGTATTCCCGCAAATACAATTCCAGTTTCTAGCAGCAAGTTTTTCCAACCTTTGTAAATGAGAATTACATTGGTTTTTATAGAGGTCCGTCCTCTTTGCAGCATTAAAAACGTAAAACCAACTTCCTCGTGATCTACAATAATATCTTGAAAATCAGGAACACGACCCCTTAATAGCGGCCTCGAGGAAATAAAAATTAAATGCCATGAAACGTTCGCGGTCCTTTATTAAATACGATTCTTCGAACATGTGCATGAAAACCGTTGAATTAATCCACGAACCGCAGCTTTGAACCAATAAATCCTTTAATTTTGGTGGCTTGGGCACTCTTCGACCTTAACCGCATCGGAAATCCGCAAATTATTTAATTCGGGTCAGCATTAAATCATCGGAAATCGGAAAAACCCTCTCGGCCGTTCATACCGCACTTGGCGGGAAAATTGCGCAGGTCGCGAAAATGCGACGGGTCGCGAAATCGCGACGTGTTTTTCCCGCCGTACGCTCACTGGCTCGAAGACCACGAAAATGGAACATGTAGCGATTTCGCTACATGTTTGACTTCCTCTTCGCCATCGCAAGCTTGCCCCGCGAAATCGGAACATGTAGCGATTTCGCTACATGTTTCCGTCGTTGCTCCTCCCTGCGCTCTGCCCCGCGAAATCGGAACATGTAGCGATTTCGCTACATGTTTCCGTCGCGGCATCAATCGCCATTTTCGGTCGCGATTCGCTGACATGTCAGCGACGCGCTGCAAGTTCTCACTTTTTGCCTTCGACGCTCCCCGGGTCGCGATTCGCTGACATGTTTCAACTTAATGCTTTTTTGCCCGCCGACCCGCGATTTCGGAACACGTCGCGATATCGCGACGGTTCCGCCAACCTGCCTGCGTTGACCGCGATTCTGCAACATGTCAGCGCGTCGCTGCAGTTTTCAGACTTAACCATTTTTTGCTCATTTTTTCTCCTTTTTCGCCCAAGCTGCATCAATCAAAGGTCAGATCCCCAACAATACATCAATGCATTCATCAATGAGAATCAATGTGGCAAAAATGCCAACAAGCGTACTGTTTTCTGAGGATGCATGTATGAGCAAAAAGAAGCGCCAACCCAAAAATACTGGTAAGCATCACAACACTTCTCCTAATATAAATAGTTTTGACTAGCGTCTTCTTTCTTCCTTAAACACCATGGTTTTGCCTCCACCCAGCACATTTGGTTCTTCCTCTTCTCCCCCTCCAATTAGTAATCCTCTTCCTAGTACTATTGACCTTGATCTACATGAATATCTTTTGCGTCAAGATCAAACAATTGCTTCAATGTCCAAAGCCTTAAGTATTTAAGACCAGTCGTTTTCTTCCATAACCAACTCCTTGAATAACATCAAAAGACTCCCACGCTTATCCACTACTATGCCTCCTTTTCTCCAAGGGTCTCAACAAACCATTGGACAATAGCCTCTGACCATTCACCAAGCACCAAATACTAATGTTCTTTCACAACCACAACCTAGTCATAATCCTCCAATTTTAAGCCCTTATGACCTAGGTTTTCCTTTTGATTTGGATTCCACGGTAGGAGGTGCTTCTAAGTTCCTTGAATGGCCTTATGGCATTCCTTTTCCTTGCATCAACATGCCCACCTTTGAAGGTATCGATCTTTGAGCTTGGCTGGCCAAAATGAAAGGCCTTATCCATCTGCACCATGTTCCCAAAGCAAGTCATGTCGCATTAGCAACTTCTAAGTTGAGTACCCAAGCTTATCAATGGTTGTTGTGGCAACTCTACCAACATGGTGGTCCTCTTTTGTGGCCTGACTTCAAAGAACAATTTCTCCGAAGTTTTGACAAGGTATATTCCACATCATGCAAACTAAGCAAACACGTGCAGTGTCGGAGTATCGCCCCAAATTCACAAGTCTACACACCTATACCCATCAACTAAGTCCAACAATGATGGTCTAAGCCTTTCACTATGGTCTTAAGGATAAAATTCAGAAAGAAGTTGACATGCATGATCCCTATACTCTTGACAATGCACAACGTGTAGCTTTATAGTAGAACAAAAGCTCCAAGATCCAGTCCCCCATATATAAGTGACTTTAACTCTCATTGTCCTCTAGTTGTCCTTTTTGCACTATTGAGCATTACCAAGGATTTTTTTGTTTCAAATGTCGTTCTCACCATCCCTGAGATCAGGCCTGTGAAGAATGTCGTAACTTTCAATTGGAAGGTAAAGACACAATAGTAAGGGAAGATAAAGATTCATTACAGCAAGAGCAACCAATAGAAGTAGATGAAGCAGAACAGGAGGATGATACCATGATTCTCTCTGCTCACGCACTTATGGGGCTCCAAGTTAACGACACTATCAAGGTACAAGGATTTATTAAAGGATAGAGTGTCAATGTGCTGATTGATTCAAGTAGCACCCACAACTTTATAGATAGTAAGATAGCAAAGTCCTTGGGCTTGTATATCAATACTTCAAATCATGATAAATTTCAAGTCTTAATTGCAAATGGGGGTACTGCTCAGTGTATGGGTCGAACGACTAAAGTTAACATCCATATGGGAGATTACACTTGGGTGGGCAATCTCTTTGCCATGAACCTAGGAAGTTCAGATGTCATCTTGGGAGCACAATGGTACCTTAGCTTAGTGATGTTATTATTAATCTGTAGAAATTACATGTCAAGTGGACAAAGAATGGAAGGGTCATATGTCTCAAAGGAATCCAACTGCCTCCCTCCAAGGTGGTTAGCTTACATAGCACGGAAAAGATATTGAAGAATGATGATTGGAGATTTTTTGCCCATGTCAAATGCATGGAGGTTCAGTCCTTGGATCTACCTCTTCCCATACTCGAAGAAGGTTAAATCACTCTTCATCCTAAAGTAATATTGCAGTCCATAGTTTGTCATCTTTCCAATCCAATTCAGAAGTTCCTCATCAAATGGCACGAACTTCTAGAAAGAGATATTTCATGGGAGCTTGAGAGCATTTTCCAGTATTTTCCAACTTTGAAGACAAATATTTCTAAGGGGGGAGCCATGTAATGGTTCCAATATAGCCATGTTGGATATCTTTACTAGCTCGGGCCCTAGGTTAATTAGTCGACCCTTTATCATTAGGGTTAGGGCTAAATTGATTTAATTTATAAATAGTAAGAATTTTGTGATAGTTTGAACTTTGCACCATCAAATATATTTGGATTTAAGTCGTGTCTTCTGTGCACAAGAGACTTTGCCCTCTCTCAGTGGCTATGAGACTTCGCCCTCTCCAAGTGGTTGTGGATGTACATTGATTTGATTCAAGAAATTAATTATATCATATTCGGCTTTTGCAAGTGTTCTGGATTATTATTTCATTAAGAAGTTATTTGTGTTACTAGTTTGCCACTGACAATTTCTGTGAAATTGAAGTGATTGCATAACAACCGCCACATCTCATAGTTTTGATTCATGGTGTAAATTTTGCAATGATCTTATTGTTGTCATGGAACAACTTGAATGCTTTTTTAATGCTTCCCATAACCGTTTCCAAGTTTGGTAAATCCATGTCATAGGGAATGCCCTTATCCAATCGATCTCATCAAATTTTCCATTCCCCTTCTAAGCTGTGATGTTGGGTCTGCGATATTTAACTCAATCTTGTTTTCACTATAAAACATGGAGACTTCTGCTTGTCCCCAACATTAGCCATCGTCTTGACTAGTTAAATTGACATTAGGTTGCTTGAGTTCTCTCCAAACTTTGTTCTCACCACTGCAAGACTTGTCTAGTGCTTTCCAAATGTCTGACAATCCTTGGTAACGTCACACTGCCTCAAATACTCATTAATACCAAAATCCACCTTCGCTTGTCATACATGTGTAGTTGTTGCTGCCATGCCAAACATTCATCTCGAGCACCACTAAACACACTTTTGTAATTGCTCCCATGCTAGACTCCCTTTCCATGCATCGTTGGATGTGCCACCCTTTAGTTGCTCTTATGCTAACCTTTTATTTTATGCATTGATGGTTGCATAGCTCATCACTCTCAATAGCTTGAACGATCTTGTATCCTACTCTTGCAACTCTCTCTCAATCTTGTACTTTTGGATTTTATTTTGAAGTATCAACCTCAAGTTCCATCAATAAGCACCCGTCGTCAAAGAAGAGACCCTCAAACTCCCTTGCACTAAATTCTTTTTCAATGAATAAGTCCAAAGACTTGGTCTCTAGCCAAGGAATTCCCTCATCCCCATGGGTTCAAACATGTTCCTATTGAGAAATCATCTTTGGACTTAAGAATTTTGCAAGACTGGTACCTTCTTTCTCCCATCTACCCTCTTGCTATGAGGGCAAACATGTCGTCTGCACAACCTATTTCTTCCAATAATTGCCTTGGAGGAGATGATAGTTCACTTCCATCATCTTGAGGATGCATTGTAGAAGGATCCCCTTCTACACTTCCTTCATGCTAAGGGACGGATCCCTTGGCACATGTTGGCTTACTCTCTTGACTTTTGTGCATGTGCTCACATTGGCCATGCTTTGGCTATGTGTTCTTCTTTCTTTAATTGGTTGGGATCTTAATGTAGGTTGACCTCCCCATTGTCATCGTCTATTGTCATCGTCTTTTATATATTTAAGCGCGATGCTCCTCTAGACTCTCATTCATCAATGTTGCCAACTCCAATCCAAATCCATGTAGGCAATGACACCAAAAATGTAGTACATGTGAATATTCAAGTCATGCAATAAACAATTTATAAAACAATACATCGTGATGCAATGAATTATAATGAAAATAATAGTATACAAAAAAAACACAATAGGAATGTTACTTGTGTATACAATGTTGTACTCAACCAGAGATAGATCAAGACATTGTTGGTGCGAAAACTGTCACCGAATGAGCAGAGAGAGCGCCCGGCTATCCCCGACCAACATTGAATGGCCGCCTTGCCCGGGAGAGGCAGGGGCGATCGATCTCCGGAGAAGGCCGGCTCCTTCGGTTCCAGCTACCTACGCCGCAAAGGGGGAAAGGGAAAAGAGAAACAGGAAAGAAATCAAAGGGAGGTCGTAGCCGGAACTAAAAAGGACGAGGTATGGCCGTATCAAGACACTCGTTCTACATCGTCGGTGCAAACAACAACGGACCACCTAACAGATCAACCCGCCCCGTCTTCACTTCTCATTCGGCTCAGCAGGCAAGGGCGAATTCCAGAACCAGCGGGAGGGTGCATGAAATCCAGGCATCAGAATTACAACGCTCCCACCCAACCGACTTTAGCAGAAATAAACCCCGACGCCCATGGGTGGATGCGAATTCCAGAACCGCCCGACTAGACCCACGAAATCCAGATAGCAGAATTAAGTGAACCAACTCAGACAGCCATCGCAGAAATAAACATCCACACAGACAAAAGGAGAAGCAAAGACAGATCGAGAGACCAAACAGTGATACACTATTATTAAAAGCAATGAAGAATTACATATGAATTGTAAAGGCCACAAAGCTGCCTTTTGGAATGGCAAGCATTCCCCTATTTATAGAAGACTTTACAATAAATTCGAATTCAAGCATTAATGGCATCAGGTGGGAGAATATTGCTAGAACAACTGGAAAATCTGCTTACGCTCTGTTTCAAGAGGGATGATGATTGTCCAGAAGAAGTCAGATGATTCTGCAAAGCTCCGGTTCCTTGATTGCTCTAACAGCTTCTTAAATTCCAATCTACTATGTCCCTTCGTGCTGCAGAAAGATCAGAGGTCGATCACCTCTAAAGTTGTGCAATTCAAATTTCTTCCCGGCGCCCATCGTCTGTCTACATCGGGTAGCTGAGGTCATTAATGTCTTCTTTTGTGGACCCTCAAAGCTTCTTTCTTGGCGCACGATGACTTCAGCCTTGGACGGGATTTTGGGCACACTTCTTTGTTTACAATTATCCCAATCTTTTTCCTTCCTAAAGTTCCATTCAATTTGTGGACGGGTGTTTGGGTCAAACAATCTTCGTGCTACCTTCACATTTTTCCATCCCCTTTAGGCAGGTGCTTTGGATCCCAATCTTCCGCTCAAAGTCGGGGCGAGGGTCTGGGGTATTCCTTTGGAGCATGCCCTTGCCCGTTCTTCCATCCAATTATTAAAATCTGCTTCAACCATTAATGCTTCAAAATTGGCCTGCTCTAACACGCATCATCATCAAAGAGGAAGAGTGGGTGAAGAGACACAAAATTTCACCCACAGGCATCAATATATTTTATTCTCCAACGAATATGCAGTACATTCTAGGAGAATAGTTGTAGTCCAACACAATTCTTAACACCTAGAAGGATAGGTACATATAGCCTAGACTAGAGGGTGGCAAAGTGCAACCACTCCACCTGTCCAACTATCTACCAACCTGCACAAGTCATCCCATTTTTACATCCTTTATTCTAAGTAGATCAAAACATAACAAAATACCATCATAACTAAGGCACAGTCTCAATAAATATGACTGCCTAAATTCACTGTCCTCATATACAGATCAACTTAATAGCATACTCAAAGATTTTATGGAAAGATAAAGTTAGTTCAATCAAAAGAAAACACTAATCAAAATTTTGATACGCATATAGATAAAAGTTGGTTTATAAGAATAGTTTAAATGTGCACCCATACAAAGCTAATAAAAAACAATATCAACATAAATAGAAATCATACGGCACTTAACTAGAGTGCATCGGATAATAGATGTTATCATGTTTCCATATTATAGTACATTTGGTTTCTGCATTTAACCTGTACTTGACCCTAGAGATAGATAAAGGAACAGTTTTTTTTTTTATGCATCCTTATATCTAATTAAAAGAATGCAGTGATTCAAATCAGATGTACAATAGTATTACAAGGAATCTCTCCTAATGAAATATATTTTTCTTTGTAATATTTATATTAAATTGAGGAAATTCATATAGTTGTATTTTAAATTCCACACCTGTGCTTCTTCAAGGACCTCCACAGTTTGTTCAAAAACATTTGCAATAATTTCTGGCCATAGTGGAGAACTGCAACAGGAATTCCAAAGCATCAGCTAGTACTCCTCCCAAAATGCATATTACACTATCAAAATCATGAAAAATATCAAAAACACTTGTTAGGACTCAAGGAGAAGTATATTCTTAACTTCAATGTTCAAGGAAAGTGTTCCCATAAATATCACACAAACACATGCATTTTTGTGCACATATGTGTCAAAAAAAAAGTATACACGTACAAATAGCATTTAAAAAGTGTTGAATTATTGAGATAAATCTTAATTGAGCATCACATTGATTACCTTTTTCCCCTTGAGGAACTGATTCTTATATTACAACAAAGATCAGATCACAACCAGTGAAAAAAATGATTACAAGGAAACTCTTTCCCTACATACACAAGGGAAGAAGAAAGCAAATAGGTGCCAAAAATAGACAAGGATTCAACATGATTTTGAAACCACGCAAACTAAACTTTTGCAAGTACTACCACCTTGTTTAAAAAGCTTCAACTTCCATAAGCTGAGTGAAGTGTGTCCTTGAAATGCCACCTTACATTGTGTCTTAGACAAAGAATTAATGGTAGATGATTTTTATGTTTTCAAAAGGGGTTTATAGCCTTCCCTAATATCCAATAATCCTCTAGAAGATGGCATCACCATACAGGGAAGTGGAATTTACTTCAAAACCATGTGACAAAGCCCCAACTACCAAACGTTTTCAATTACCGACAAATTATTTTTTCCCACACGAAATGTGGGAAGAATCTCAAATACCAGTCTTACTTCATCATGTTTTGAGTACGAGCCACTAATAAGCACTAACCAACTACGCTAAAACTTTGGTAGCATCTTTGCCATGTGCTTTGAGATCACTGACCCATCTCACTTGGTTAAGTGCAAGGCAATACCTAAGGCGCGTCTTATCTCAAGTCTTTCATGACATAATTGTAGAATGCCTTCCCCTTATTCCACTTCCAACCCCTCCAATAAGGACGTGATCCTCAAGATTGCAATTCGAAAAGGTAGTTCTCAATTATTGTCTACATAGTGTTTGATAAGTCGGTTTATCTCTCTTATTCAACATTTGTGTTCAGTTTAAGTCACACCATGTATGCCATTACAGCAATTTATGATTCCACGAATCTCCCATCAAACAACTCCTTCTATGCTAGTACTTTACATAATTACAGATCCAAGTGAAACAGAAAAAACCATTTCTTTATAGATGAAGTAATAAAATCTAAATCCATAACAAAGCCAAATAGAAAACACAAACCATGTGAAACAAAACATAAACATGATACTATTGTTCATAGGACTAGTGTAGCAGCTCGCTACAAACATTATGCTCCAAACGAAGATCCATTACACAGGCTAAGGCAGAAGACAAAACAAGGTAGAAATCAGCAAAATTTGGCAAAGTGTTTGGAAATAGTATGCCCCGTTTTGACCAGCGCACCTTGCTTCTTGGAGAACCCTACTTGGAATGAATTCCCAAAGAGCCCTGCTTGGAGCGACTTCTCAAAGCACCCCACTTGCCGGAGTGCCCTACTAGAAGCAATCAACATGCCCCACTTGGAGTGATCGGTGTGGCCCGCTTCTCGAAGCACCCTACTCGAAGCAACTTCCCAAAGCAACCCACTTAGAACGATGCCTTGTGTGCCTCGCTCTAGTTCATGCATCTATTTTTGGCATTGTGGATAAGGACAATGAGCCCACATGAAATTTTGAACTACTAGTCCAAAAATAGATTAGGGTTTTACTTTTCAAGTATAAATAAGAGAATGATTCTCATTGTAAGGGTCTTTTGGCTACCCAACATACTAGAGCTACTCTTTGGAGATCATTGTACTTAACAATTTTGAGATCAATAAAGTAAAGAATTGTGCTTGACATTCATGAATGATTGTGTCTATGACTTTTGATTCATGGATGTGTGGAACTAGTAGCTTTGCTCTCTTTCCCTCTATTAGTCCTTTCTTCATGATATTGCTGATTTCTTTGAAGATTTGATCACATTGAATTCATTCGGTCCCTACTAGTTTTTGCTGATTGGACCAACTTCGAAATCTTGCTACGGCTTTGACTATATTTCTTTTCTTTCTCATAACCTTTTTTCCAACAAAATAGATTAGATTAAATTTTCATGCACTTAGCTTAGATTTCGATTTTCGCACACTTTAATCAGTTTTTCTATAATATTTTTTAGCAAACTTAAGGGAATTGGCCCAGGATTCAAAAGCTAGGGAAAGTAAAACCCTCCCCATCCATTTGTTGAGTTGCAGTCACAGGCACGCATTGTACTTGACAATTTTCGTGTTCAAAAATTCAAGCACGCCTAGTGGGACACACAAGTGTGATATCAATACGAAATTAATCTTAACCCACCTACACATAATTTTGGAAATTTGCAGAAGTAAATCTCATATTTTTCAGATCTATAAAAGGGTTTGTGTTTTTCACTAACATGCACAAAACCCACTAATCTTTTTGCATTGAAAATCTATGAGTTGCTTTTCAAATTCAGCTTTCATGTTGTTTGTATTTTTCATGAAAATGGTGCCTCCGTTTGAATTGGTTTAGAATCTTGCCTAAATTGTGATATGTGAATCTCAAATGGCAGGAGCGAATGAAAATGGGACTATGCAACAAAATCCTAAGTACCCCATGTGCCTTGCTTTGCTTGAATGTAGTGTCCCACCCCAACTGAGACAACTGTAAAACTGCTCCCCTTATGTAATTGTTTGTGTTTGCACTTTAATATTTGTTGATTTGGAATATTCTGAGTTTTGTTGGTGTGAAATACATATAATAATTCAATATACAAACCCCTACCTTCAAAGGATCTCATTCACTTAAGATTTTCAATAAGTCATTTTGACAAACACTTGTCATGCATACTCAGAAAAGATAGTGCAGCAGACTGTAAATGATCCATAACTTACAAACCACTATTCCAAACGCTATGAATTTCGGATACAAGCAAGATACCAACATTAACTACAAACCCAATGAAGGAATAGAGCTGGGAATGAAAATACCCGAATTTATTGGTGACTGGTATAAAGCTGGAAACACATATCAGCTACAAAAAATCCAAGTTTTTGCTCATAACTTTTGAAATACAAATTTCTAAACCTCACATCCTTCCTCAAAGCATACGTTCAGCTTGGTACTGTACGACCAACATCATATTAACCAAAATCTGCTTCAATGTTCACTCAAATCTCTTGGTAATGGTACAGTAGGGCTATAGGAAACCTCCCAAGGTAATGCTCTCCAAAGCAACCAAGTATTCACTGAAAAATCGAGGTCTTTGCACCCCCAAATGGTGCGGCACTGTGGTGGAAAGGAGCTGCAAGTAATGTCTTCTGAAAATGGTCTTCAACTCATCACCAAGTCACAAAAACACTAAAAATCTGTATCCCAATCTGCTCAAGTCATTCCCATAGATTGAGAATGCAACTGCCAAAGTGAGGAGGTCTTTCACTCCCGACAATGGCGTCCTCTGCTGTGGTTTTCGTCACAAGCAAAGCTGGAAATTGGAAGCTCCTGCAAACCTGCAAGCTCTCCTCAAGACAAAGAGAATTCAATAGCAAAAAGACGTCTCCTTATGCCTCCTCAAAGCCCTTTTATTCTTTCTTCAAGTTCGACATTCCTCATGTTTGATGAATGTGGGATAAAGAAATACATTAATTTCATAACTTAAGAGCCAAAAAGGGGCGTCCCACTTCCCAAGGTGACAAAAGCAATTAAAAATGATAAAATATTCTTCCCAATCAAATCTTTATTTCATCCCCTTTAAAACGAGTACTCACAAGGCCCCTTTTAATCAAAAATATAAGCCCAACTTTAATATATTTAAATATTACATTTAAATATAATATTAATTAACTTCGGGCATTAAAATAATCAGGCTCCCAACATCCAATCACCAATCAAATGGTAGAAACGGATACCCTTTTCGCCGTAGATGACAAACGTACATTTTCCATTTCCCAAAATGCCAACCCTAACTGACTTACTAAAAATAGTAAGTCTCCTACTCCAGTGTCCAAACGAACTCAAAACTGACAACTGAAGATACATCTGGATACCCAATTCTACATAGAACACCAATCCACTGTCTGCACGGTTAGAAACCCTAGCCACTAACTTACTAAAAATAGTAAGTCCATCATCAAAGCACAGAATGACTTCCGAAAACTGGCATCTAAAAGCAATCAGCATCCCTGCAATGTCCAAACAACACCTGAGTGCATCCACACTGCCGACAAGCCAAAATGGGGACATTACATTGAAGCAGCCCACTTGGAGCGCCTCACTCCCAAAGCACCCTGCTCTGTTGGTGAACCTCGCTCTACCAGTGTGTCTCGCTTTTTGTTCCCATTCTTTTGTGTGATTCTCGAGGTTTCTCCCTATTTTCATTTATGAAGACCAAATAAGGTCTTCCACTCAAATGGGTTTCAATCAACGACGTAACAACCCCGCTAGGAGGAAATGCCCCAATGATGTCGAGTACGTCCTAGGTACTGAATCACCAAATCCTTCAACAACCAACTTATACCTTTATATGACCACCTAGATACCAAATGTCACATGAGCAAAGGACAATATGGCCAACCTGTACAAAATGGGCAAGTACCTTAGTCATCTCTAATCGTTCACCAACAAAACCTTGTAATCTTCATTCAGCAAGGTACCCCACCCATACGACCCAAATGCCCATCTTGCAATTCTAATATCCTTCCCCACAACAATTACGTCAATATCCATAATTTCTCCAAAATCCCCAGTGTCAACTAGCCCCTCAGGACTAGCAAGAATTGCAAGCAAAATTGGAAGAACTCAAGTATATGGTTTCAATCCTTCATTCATTATATACACAGAAGTATGAACTCGTTGAGGGGAGCCGGTTGATTCCTTAGCAAGGAAATTTTTAAATGGTTGATCAAGGGAACTGGTCGGTTCCTCAATAGGGAAATTTTCAAATGGCTAACCAAGCATAAAACTATATTGTGAATCAGTCTACTCAATCAACCAATCGCTGATCAATTCATGATGAACCAACCAAGGATGAGTCAAGCAATTGTACCTCAAGCCAATATGATGCAAGTCCTTTCTTTTGCTAGAGCATTGTGTTCAATTCCTTTCTTTTTATACAATGTGTTGCAAATCAAAGAAGGCCACAGATTTTTGTTACTTCAATGTGCATGGATGTAGTTCTTTCAGGTGAAAATTCTATGCTTAATTCGCAAAAATGTTTTCCATGAAATAAGTTAAAGTACATATCTTTATTTTGTACATAGGTTTTCAATAGCATGAACACATTTTGATAATGACAACTGATCCAATGAAATATCCTCTAAATTCTAGCGACAACATTTATAAATGTGATATAACCCAAATAAAGTAGTTCAAAAACTCATCCATATGTCCAAACAATCACCTTGCACCACCACCAACCAAACGTAGGGGTCCAGTATCTACAATATACAAACAAACCAGTGAGTGACATAAGAAATAATTACAATGAAAATCAAAAGGATAAGATAAATTCTTTATAATGAGATGAAAAGCAACCCAACCTGCTAATGGCTTATCAAGCATCGCATCTCGAGCTGAAAGCATAGCAAAGGAAACACCTTCCATTACCTGTTCAACACTATGCATATGTGATTCAAAGAACCAAAAACACGAAAAGAATCAAAATTACAAAAAACCTATCTTATCATGGGATTTAACAAACATCAAGCAAAGCAATGGCACATTTGGCAACAGAAAAGGCACAAGGACTAATGGCCAAAAGAAAACAACACAACCAGTTTGTTATTAGACATAAGCAAACACATTATGCCTTAGATTCTTAGGCATAACAATTTGGCAGAAAAGAAGTTGAGACTAGAAAAACATGTTTAACATCTCATTTCAATGGTTAACAAGTATCATTTGTTTGAAATTGTTATCCCACATGAAGAATGATTAACAAACAATGTTTTTTCTACACGTAACATTTGCAACTCGTACCTTTTATCTAGTAACTACTCCTCAATCTATGCTTGCAACCACCTCTTGAAAATGTACCTTTTGTTGCATAGATAAACAACCATAGATATCCTGATATGATCTTGTTCATTTTTTACAATTGTCATTTGTATAGGATGTAGCTAATACCAAATTAATTATCTGGGGACTATAACATGTGATTCTTGGAATGTTGCTTAACATACTTGTTGGCAAAAAATTGCTATATTGAGATGTTGGCATAATTTTGTGTGCTTTAACATCGATTATAGTTTATGGTCATTACTATATTATAACATATTAAAATGTATCCATAGAAGTTTTGTCAAATACAAGATATTGACATATATATGTCCAAGAAAGCAAGGACTGGTGGGATAAAAGAAACAAAACATATTTTTGTCTATCAAAAATTTCTTTCAGTGCTGATCCTCCACTTCTCTCTTTTAAGCAATCTAGCAATCAGGCCAGCAAACACCCCCAAGTAACTTGTTTCCTAAATAGTAAATAACAAGTCTAGAAAGAGAATTGAAGCAGCCAACTACATAAACCAATTCCAAAGTATTTTAGATTTTTACGCTTTAGTGCATTTCTAAGCCATTATCCTTGCACCCAAGGTTTCTCAAGGGCAATAGGATTGTCAAATCCAACTATCTATGGACAAATATTTCCTTGAGGATTAATCAGAACTTGATCAAGATCATATTCTTGGTCATAAATTTTTAAGCAAATTTGAAATACAACACTTATAACAGAAAAAATTGTGCATTGGTCCAAGCACTAAAACCTTGCAAACTCTTCATTCTTAGAAAGGAAAACTTATTACCAATGCAACATCCTTCACTATTGGAGCTACCTGTCAGGAAAGCATATCACATTTCTGAACCATATGGATTGGCCACTCATTTAACCTGAAACATTTTTGCTTTCCTACATGTATCTCCAACTATTGTATTGTGGAACCTTTGTTTATTAAGATCCAACATTTCCACAATAAGATTCTCCACAACATATTGTATTGTAGAATCCACTTTCATCATCTATCTTGTATAGGATGAAAGTCCACTAATACCGTAATATGCATACAACAACCTTAACAATCAGAACCAACCAGATTCCTAAATCATAACTGTGACACCTAAGCCTTGGTCAAGTACTTAGAATGCAACTAAACGAGCCTGCAATACTCAATACTCAATAATCAATACTCTTAATAAAGGTTTCTTACTCTTCACCCTGCCTCGTAGATCTATATCATAATCAACCAAATAGATAAGCTTGGTGCAGTGCAAAGACATTAGACACAGATCAACAAACAGAGTGTAAAGTTTCTTCAATAACAAACAACTAATATTAAATGTAAATGTCCATAGCACCAAGAATCAAATTGCTACAATTATTTATCATATCAGTCATTCAGTTGAAAATAAAAAGTTAAATTATCTGTACTTAATTTCCATCCATAGGAATGTTGAAAACAAAAGAGTTTTACTCTAGACGAAACATTTTCTATTTTCATTTTGAATTTATAAATAAAAAGAAACAAGTCCAAGATAATCTGTGGATTATTTGAATGTTCTTTGTAATTACTTATTAGATTAGGTAATCAAGATCTCAAGATCTTTCTGCAACCCACAAGTGAGTAGCAAGCAACAATAAATGGGAAACTTAAAGCAACAAAAGCTTTGAAACACCGCTATAAGAAGGTGCACAATGGTGTATCAAATAATATGATTAGCACTTAAATTGGCTATTGAATAAAAGATAAATAAATTTGGGAATGATGTGATGCGCAATCCTCACCTATATACAACATATTGATATTGGATATATCTCATAGTTGCCCTAACTATATTTAATGAAATAGTTAATATGAAGTATGGTAGGACTCATGGAATCCTCCAACTACCAATGGTCCAATGAAACCCTATTTTAAAGCACCAAATAGAAACATGCTTATGAGGGTTAATCAAAGTGACAAGGCCTAGGTAACACACACACAACACTACCATCCAGCTCCCACGAATCATGACAATTTCGGTATATTCAACTGGCCAATAATTTATCCTTCAATTGCACACGAAGACATAAGCATAGAGGATTTCTCCAAGATGCCTCATTTGAAATAACAACACCCCAAATAACAACCTAGAGAATCTCAAATGCAACAAACAACAATCTCTAGAACAATTGGGACAACACACAATCCATGCATGCTCAAGCTACACCAAAGCACTCCATTCATTGCTAGTCTAACATAAGAGTCTGTGAAGTCCACAAGAAAATGAGAAGCACACACACATAAGAGGTCTCTATATTGAGGATCATGAGAAGCCCACATCCACAACTACTTTTTCCACAAGTATAGAATATGGAACTGTTGGTCAAAAATCTGCCTTAGGTATGAAATGATCTATTCATGTGCCCTAGACCCGGCCAACATTGAAAGGCCGAGAGGAAGAAATGCCTCCCGTGCCAATCTCCAGAGATGGGTTGGTTCCCTTGCTATTCTAACTGGGGGGATTTAGATTAGAGAACAGGAAAGAAATTAACAAATGATTGAAAGGAATGGGAAATATGGCCACAGGCCAGATAGAACAGGGGTGATGAACTAACAACACGATCACTTAACCATACGTCGAATCAATAGCACTCAATACAGAAAACTAACAGAAATTAAAACCAGATATCTAACATGTATAATCTCCAGGGCTATTCCAACGTTCAACCTCTATCGGGAGTCAAATCCAGATATTAGAATAATAACTCACATACAAAGCGGAGAATTTAATAGAAAATAAGCAATAGAAGACATACACATACATAGAAGTCCAGAGTTAGAGCCAAACATTATCTGTATTGATAGCAGAATTCAAGTTACAACAAGCTTTCTAGAAAACGTCCATCATTTTACAATAAAAGAGTAGGCTTATATAGAGAATTCTATCGCTTGAAACATTAAATGCACACCCACAAAACATCGTGGTGGCAAAGAAGATAAGATTTGCAAGGAGAAACAATTATGAAATAGTAACCAGGCATGGGCTGAAACTGATGACTCCTCCAAAATGTAGTTGCACTTCTTCAATGCTCTGACAGGTCCAGCCGGTGGCGCCGTCTCCTTGCTCGTTGGAACCGCCCTGGTAAAAGATAGGATTCTGCATCCCCAGAAAGTCAAGTTCGAAAGCTTCCTAGACCGACTGCGTGCAGATGGATAAGGATGCACCTGGTCCGGCAGATGAGAAGTGTCTCTGCAGAATTCGGGCTAAGGCAAGGGGGCTAGACAGGAAACAGGCGCTAGATGAAGTCCCAGCTGAGACGTTTTACCACTTCCTGGCCCGGAATGGGCTGGATGTTCAGAAAAGTGCAGCCTAACCACTTGCCGCCTTGAAACCAGTGAAGACGTTGAAAAGTCAAAGCGCGAAGCGCTGCTCCCTTAGGCCGAAATTGCTTTGCGCTCAAAATGTTGAGCGAAATGTATTGTTGCATCGGATGGGGCGCCAGGTTTGAACAGTCAAAGGATGAAGCGCAGTTATCTTGCCTCGAATCCGCCCGACGCTCGAAAATGAAGCGCAAGCGCTTGGCATCTTGAAGACAGCGTTGGCGTTGAAAAGTCAATGGCCAAAGCGCATAAGAGTGAAGCGCAAATGCCTTGCACCTGAAAAATAGCGCGCAGCTGCCTGGGGCCTTGGGATGAGCGCTGGCATTGAAAAGTCAACAACCAAAGTGCACCAACTTGTTTCGCATTTGCCTTGCACTCAAAAAATGGAGCGCAACACCTTGGTGCCTCGGAAGCAGTGTTGAGGTTTGACAAGTCAAATGGAATTGCGCTCTACTCAGGTGCAAAATTGCTCTGCGCTTGGAGAAGTGAGCGCAACGTCCTTTACTAGGGAGATGTGCCAAGTTTGAACGGTCAAAGGACAAAGCGCAATCTCCCGGTGCGAAATGGCCTTGCGCCCAAAAAGTGAAGCGCAACAAGCCTAGCAAGACTTAGCATATTTTTCATTTAAAACTAGCACTGCACTTTGAAAATTCAACGGGCCTTGCGCTCTCTATCAGCAGCGAATCTGCCTTGTGCTCATCCACCGGTGCGAAATAGGTTGGGCCCCATACTCGCATTAAAAATGATAGTTTTGGACAGTTTGGGAGCAACTTCGCCGCATTTAGGCCCCGGGACAGGATTGTGTCTTACTGACAAGGCGTAACCAACCGGGGCGCACCTACGTTTTCTTGCTCAAGGGTGGATGTTGCTGATCAACCAAAATTGTTCTGCACTTTAACCCTGCTTGGAAACTGACCTACGCCTTCAAAAAGGCGAGTACCCTGCATGACAGATGAACAGAAAAACTGCACCAGCTTTTGGGTGCAACTGACAAGATTGACAGAAGAAACAGGAAAGAGAAAAATACACTGCACACAGAAGAGAGCTTCAGAGAAGGAGGAATTACAGATTTAGCAAAATATACATCATGTTGCAGAAATGACATCTCTGGCGGCTCGCGGGGAAATTGAGCTCGCCTCAATGTCGACATCCCAGGCCTTATCTGTTGGGCTCAGAGTCATCCTCGGTGTCCTCCTCAGAGTGCTTAGTGCTAGCAGTAGACTCTTCCTCCAATCCTTCTCTTTCTGCTTCCTCCTCTTCCTTTTGGGGCTCATGGCCCTCTTCTTCTTGCTGACCTCCATCCTCTTCTTGGCCCTCAGGCTTTTGGGGGGGCTGCGCTGGTTGGAGGCGCTCACGGATGGAAACACAGGTAGCTTCGACATTGGCCCAGGCTTCTTGGAATGGGGCATGGTCCTGGAGCTCCTTAACCAGGTACTCAAAGGTTTCAAGTTGATCTGCATCAACGAAGTTAGCCCTCTGGCTAAGGTCCACCAAATAGGACTCAATCCGCGCAAACCTTGCCGTAAACTGGAGTACCTGAGCTTGTGAAATAGGCTCGCTCCAACCATCAATCTCCGAAGTATCGCCCTCATAGGCATCCCACACTGGGCCAAGGTCTTCCTTTGTAAAAATGGTCTCACCTTCGCCAGTGAAGTGGGAAACCAAGCCTTGAGGGCATCAAAATACATTTGAGAGATGCGCCTTTTATGCTTGAATGCATCCAACAACTTTCTCACCTCTCGGGCTCTTTTTGCTTTGTGAAGAAGGCCTACAATATCATTTTTCCGATTGCCAGACGAAAAGCACATAGGAGAAAGTTGGAAGTCTGATTTTACTAGAGCTTGGGCGCTCATTGCCAACTCTAGCCATTGTTCAATACACCTCTCAACATCCTCTACAATAGGCTCGCCACTAGAAACCTTCTTCTTGGCCTTCGAAACAAATATGAGGACGATTACCCCCCCCTAATCTAAAATTTGACAGAAATGAGAATCTCTTTGATGCGGTCTTTCGTGAAGACCTCTATTTGTGCTGCCCTTTACAATTGACACGAGCATTAGAACCTACAACTGATTTCCTTTTCTACAAGAGCTTGGGCGTTGCTCATATTCTTTCTAGCTCTCCATTCTCTGCTCAAGTAGTACACGATTGCAATTGCTCAGATTTCGCATGAGCCTCCTCCAATTACGCTCTAGTGTGCGCCAAGGTCTCCTCCAGCCCTGCATTTTTAGACTCAAACTCGTAGAGGTGAGTATTGTAATGCTCACTGTGGAAATAGACAGTTCCCAATTCAACCCCAATGTTACCGATCTTGTCGGCTACACTGATGGTTTTCATATCTTCAACGCACGAAGGAATAATCCATCATTTCTTCCAGGGGCTTCCACTTTTGCACCTTTTCTATCTTGGAGCTTCATTTTTCGGATAACCCTTACCTTGAGCTAGTGAGGACCCCCCCAAGCCAAGGGGAAGGGACAGAGGGAGGGGGCCTTGGGGAAGAGGAGAAGCAAAAGGTGGATGGAATCTCAGAGACGGGGGAAGATCAAAGCAAAAGCATTGGATACAAAAAGGTCAAACGACGAGAAAAGGGGAAAGATAAAGGGGCCAAAGCGAGACTCTAGGCAAGGCGATCCAGACCGTCGGATCCGAACGAGACATGGGCAAGAGGAGCTCGGAAAGTGTTAGAGGAGAGAGGGAGAGAGAGCGCACCGCGGGCTCGGAATGCTATGCCGAGCCGAAGTGGTGAACCACCGCATGATTGGACTCATTCCTCTCTTGCTCTCTACATCAGAAACTCCTCTGATGCTTTCTCCCATTACTGCCGATGTTGCGGGGAAGCTTGCACCAAAGGGACGGGCGGTCCCAGTCCACGGCTTCTTTGTGACGTTGGTGGGCAAAAGTGCTGCAACAGCATCCCTCTTCTTTAGAGTGACTTCCTCTTCAGAGGGCTTAAAGTTATTGTACTTCGCACCTTCCACCCGCTAGGGCTTTGTGTACTCCTAGGCACGATGTTAGCAAATAGGGTAGGCTGCCAAGTGTTGCAATTTGCATCATATGCCTGGGAGAAATTTTCGTCTATGACGAGCCCTAAATCAGACGTCTCCTTGTTGTGAACCCTCATGACCCACCAATTGGAAATTTTCTCTTTTGTCCAATCGGGCCGCTTGTCCTTCACTGCCTTGAACAGCTGATCATCAGGGTCATGCGTTGGATTTGATGAGGGTTCATACTCTGCTTCCATTACATAGAAATCGTGCCACACGGGGAATGACATCATTCTCTCCATGTGCCACTCCAAATCTAGTCCTGATGTATTGTTGTGTTGGGCCACAATATCGGGCGCGGGTAGTTGTGGAAGTTCTTCACCCCAATATTCTCCTTGAAAATGTCACGTGGGTCATACTTCCAATGAGAAGCTCAACCAAGCAAAAATTGTACAACATTGCAGCTAGAAAAGCATTATGCCCGTTATCTGTGACCTTGATGTCACCAAGTTGTAGGGGCCAAGGGCAGGTGTGTGGCTTCTTCCTTCCATGCCCATACGTGTCATCAGCAAAGTCGCACTGTCGGGCGACTTCGAGGGCAAACAAGTATTCCGTTGTATAGTATGGCAGTAGGAAGGGTTTTCCAGTGAACCCGTAGATTCTAACAACGAGGCCCTGGGTGAGCTGGAAAACGTCGCCGAGGTCCGCCTGCACTACTTGATCTCTCATCTGTCTTGGCACTCGCTCGCAGGTGCCGTAAATAAGCTCCAGGGCCGGACCGAGGAACATCCTGTTGAAATTATAATAGGACTCGCGTCTTGATAGACTCTGAGTCCATTGGTAAACAGGGAGCGCCTTGCCTTCTGCATTTGTGTGGGCGATGTCAATGAAAGCGAATTTATTGTGCATGTGGTAGAAGAAATACCACGCCAGAAAAGAGCAAGGCTGGAACGTCATGTCTCTTCCACTCTGTACATCGGTGAGCTGGAAGTGTATTAACCGCGCCACCCATTCTGCCCAGTCGAAATATATGGGCTTGGTTCCCGACGGCATGGTGGCGGGTGCATAGAACTCGCTATGCGAGATGCACTCGGCAAGTGCAGCCTGCCACTTATGCACCGTCGCATCTGTAGCCAACCCCATAACCCATGCCAGCATTGAGAATAAGCCAGGGTGCTTAAATGCCCTCAAGGATGCAGGCAGGTCGGGCAATACCCCGGGAATCTTTGGTTTTTCTCTCAGCACTGACCCCATGAATTGGCGCATTTGCTCTGAGTTAGTGTACCTCTCAGTTTGCTCGGTGCAGCTGATTCTTCTGACTATGAAGTCCTTAGGGGGATTTTCCCCATAGGCAAAAGCCTCCTGGATATCCTCAGTAGATATAGAGAACAACTTCTCTTTTGCAGCATTTCGGACCGTTCTAGTCATAGGGTCATAGAATTTGGCAATGGCGCAAACTAACTCCGGGCAGTGGTGCACAGGTATGCACAGGTACCAGTATAAGTGGGAATAATAAGCGGTCGTTCGCTTATTTTCAGCAGATACCTTTGTGAGCATGAGTTCAACGTTCTCGCGTAGCTTCTCCACGGTCGTTCTAGTGAGAACGCAGTCCCGGATTTTGCTCAATCTGTCCTCAGGTGGGGGCGGTGGTGGTTTCTCCTTTCTTCTCGCCCTCCGCCGCCTTTGGGGCTTTTTCTTTCTTCTGGGCCCTCTCTTTCTTTGGCTCGGCAGTCTTTTTTCCCATTCTGACTATACAATTGTCAAGTCACTGAATCCTGAAAATGACAGTGCCTTATGAAAACCCTAACGCTCTGCTTTTTTGTCCAACGATTTCCTCTCTGAAATGCGGTAAATAATGCTGCAGCGAAATCTCCGGTAATTTGTCTGAGTTGAATTAAAGTGCAGCGCTGGTCCCTTCTTTTATAGCCCAGCCATTTACCTGCCATATTAATGGCGTTGAGGGCGAGTAAATGCTGGGGGCGATTGCGGCGTAGTGGAGGATCTCCTGGGCACTGCTCTGTGTGCTCAGCGCACCTCCCAATGACGAATTACTGCACGGGGCCGAAATCTTCCTTGGAAAACGTGAAGCGCCGCCATTTTTTAAATCCCTATGCACAATTTTTGGGCTTAACGACTTTCCTCGGGGCGTGTGCTTGTTGGGCGCTATCTTGGACTACGGGTCCCCGTTGTTGGAGAAAGCGCCACCTACCTACGCTTTAAAACATGTTTTAATTGCTGCCTAGGGGCTCGAGAATGGAATTCGCTCAGCAAGGAGAGCGCAAAGCCCCTTCGCTCCTGGAATTCTCGAAATCGCCTTGCACTTAATGAATTGGAGTAAAATCCGCCTCGGGAGCGACGCCTGGGCAAGAAAAATCAAAGGGGCTTGCGCCTTGGCTAACCTCCGAAAGGACAAAGCGTTGGCATCGCAGAGCGGAATGCTCTGGAGTCTCGAAGATAGCGCTGGCGTTGAAAATTCAACGTCCAAAGTGCATTAGAGTGGAGCGCAAATGCCTTGGGCTTTGAAATCGAAGAGAAACGTCCCGCAGCCTTGGGTGGGGTGCAAGAGTTGAAAATTCAAAGGGCGAAGCGTGGCTCCCTTGAGGTGAAAGTACCTTGCGCCCTAGAAACAGAGCGCAACTTCCTGATTCAGCACTTAGAAATTTTCCTTTTCGTTTGACAGGCTACGCTGCTTGAAAAATCAAAGGCCAATTCGCCTTCCTCAGCTCCAAAATGGGATTGCGTTGTTAAACATGGGCGAAATGACTTTAGGCCTTCCTACACCAGCAGCTACGCAATGGTGGAAAAGTCAAGCGTCTAAGCGCTATCTTGGACTATGAAAATGCCTTGTGCTCCCTATGCAGGGCGAAAGCACCCTTGACTGGATTTGACCCATTAGTTCCGAAAAGCGGATTTGCCCGAATAAGACCTGAGATGGGCTTTCGCTACTTTTTCAAAGCGCAAAGGCCTGGCGCTAAACATACCCCCGAAATTAGTCTTGACTTTGACTCTTTGGGGTTTCGACCTTCACTTCGCCTTCTGCTTTTTACTTCCGCTCCTTAGAGCGCTGGAATGCATTCCTGCTCCTATGAGATAGATAAACTCTCTTTTTCTTGGTAGCAGGGCGCCTTTTCTTAGTATCGAACTGCTCTCGCCAGGTGATGACACTTTGCAAACCTGACACCTCTTAGCTGAATTTTTTTGCGCTTGAAACTACCATCTCTCTTATACTTGGCTCACACAAACTGAACTAAAATAAAACAACTCGCAGGTCCCTCGAAAACCCTCCCTGCCAGCTAGACCTTTGGCCCAAAAACTGCGCTATTGATAGCGCGAGAGGGGGCGAAGAGACTTATACTCGAAAAGCAAATATGCATAAGCAAACAAGGAAAATAAAAATATATACAGCCTGATAAAAATTTTCATACTACCTCTCACTGGTAGTACGCCTTCAGATGAAGGCCATTAACTGATAACGGAAGAGTAAACCCGTTCAGATCTTGCAGGGTGAAAGAGTTCACCGGATGGACCTCAGAAATCCGAAACGGACCCTCCTAGAATGCGTCAAATTTATCATGATTTCCGGGCTTGGACTTTTTCTCATTCCATTTTAGCACCAAATCGCCAACCTGGAAGGTCCGATCGGAGGTCCTTTTGCCGAACCAATTTTTTGTGGTGACGACATGTTTCATGAAAGCCTCATAGGCTTTCTCTCTTTCCTCCTCCAACTGCAACAATTGGGCAATTCTGATGCTGATAGGGTCAAACCCTTCGTCTCCACCGTCCAACGATCGGAGAGACTGCAACGCGGGCAATTCAATATGCGTAGGGAGCACTGCTTCTTTCCCGTACACCAGGGAATATGGGGACGTCTTGATGGATTTCTTAATGGAAATTCGGTCAGCCCATAACGCAAAGTCCAGAAGCAGATGCCAACTCCGCTTATTGTCTTCCAATGTCCTCTTCAGGATCCTAAGCAAGTTTTTATTTGTAGACTCCGCCAAACCATTGCCCTGCGGGTAATAATTAGACGAAGTTTTCAGGTAGATACCATACTTGCGAATGCGCACATTTTGGCACCGGTGAAATGAGTGCCATTGTCTGTTACTATCGCATCCGGGATCCCGAAACGAGTTATCAGCCCTTCCAAGAAGGCGATGACCACGTCCTGGTTAGCCTGCTTGGTGGGCACTGCTTCTGTCCACCGGGTAAAATAGTCTGTGGCCGTCAAGATATACTTGTGCCCTGCGGAAGAATTGGGCTCTATTATCCCAATGAAGTCTAAGCCCCATTGCTGAAATGGAGCCTCGACCTGAATCGGGTGCAGAGGCAGAGAAGCATTCCTAGTGCGGCCGACATACCTTTGACATTTGTCGCACTTCTGGCTAACACTGAAGGTATCAACAAAAATGGTAGGCCAATAATAGCCCGCTTTTATTATTTTCAAGGCCATAGGCCTTCCCGAAAAATGGCCCCCGGACATTCCAGAATGGAATTCATCCAGGATTTTCTCTTTTTTGTCCCCCTGACACATCTCAGGAGGACTCCGTCAATATTCTTGAAGAACAACCCACTGGGTAGCAACACATATCTGCAGGCTTGAAGCCTGAACCTCCTCCTCTGCGAAGAGTTGAGGTTAGAAGGGCACCGCCCCGTAGAGAAGTACTCCACCAAGTCTTCCATCCAATCTCTGCCGGATACAGGGCGATTTGCAAGATTGCTCTCTTGCGCTGGATCATCCCATTGGCAAGTTGTCACCTCGGATGCGACACTCCTGGCTAACTCTTGGCATAAGGCTCGGCCACGGACCAGTTTAGTGGGTCGGACCTCTATATCAAACTCTTGGATCTTGGAGATCCAACCTGCCCTCTTATTGCCAAGTTCGCCTTGGATGATGAAGTTTCTAACGTCCGGGTGTATCACGTACACTATCGTCTTACTCTGAGAGACGAAATGACGAAACTTCTTCAACGACCGCATCACCGCATGGACTTGTCTTTCAATGAAATTGAACTTTTCCTCATGCGGGAGGATAACTTGACTCAGGAACGCAATTGGCCGCTCGTCCCCATCCTCGTTTTTCTGGGTAAGGACAGCTGCGTAGCTCTCCGGCTCTCCGACAACGTAGAGGATAAAATCCTTGGAGTAGTCGGGGTTCACCAGAACGGGGGCCTGGGCGATTCTCTCTTTTATCTCTTTGAATGCCCGCCTTCTCTCCTCGGTCCATTGGAACTCAACATCCTTCTTGAGGAGTTCCATCATCGGCTTGACTACCTGGGCGAAGTCGGAAATGAATTTCCGAACAAAATTAATCTTCCCGAAGAAGGATTGGAGGCCCTTCTTGCTTGCTGGCAGAGGTAGCTTGAGGAGGGCTTCCGCCCTGGCAGGATCTATAGCTAGTCCTCTTTCCGAGATGACGTGGCCTAGGAGCTTACCTTCCTTAACCGCGAAAATTGACTTCTTCGGGTTTATCGAGATCCCGAATTCCCGACATTTCTCAAACACCTGTCGTAAATGTAGACCGTGTTCCTCCCTTTTGTGGGAAAAATAGTCATGTCATCAAGATAAATAACAATGATGCGATTGAGCAACTCACCAAAGGCTAAGTCCATTGCTCTCTGGAAAGTTGCGCCAGCATTTGAGAGGTCGAACGACATGCGCTGGTAGGCGAAAGTGCCCCACTTGGTGGTGAAGGCAGTCTTGAACTGGTCTTCATCTTTGACCCAGATCTGATTATACCCTGAAAAGCCATCCAACAGAGAGAATCTCTGCGCTCCTGCCACTACATGAAGTATTTGGTCAATTTGGGGCAGTGGATAATGATCCTTCAGCGAAGCCTGATTAAGGTTTCGGAAGTCTACGCAGAGGCGGATGTCTCCATTCTTCTTCCGGACTGGGACAAGATTCGCCACCCAGGAAGAGTGCTTGATGGGATATATAATTTTTGCCTCGAGCATCTTCAGGAGCTCGGCCTTCATCAACATCTCTATCTTTGGATTGACAGGCCTTTGCTTTTGCCTGACAGGTTTGACTCCTTCCTGGAGCTCGATTGTATGCTGGAAGACATCCTTGTCATACCCCTTCAGGTCGCGGTAGCTCCAGGCGACAATGTCCGGATATTCTTTACAGAGGGTTCTGATTTGCTCTATTTCCAATGGTGTGCAATCAGTTCCCACTTTAATCGTTTTCCTGGACTCCAGTTCAAGCTCTTCATACTCTCTCGCATCCACCTTAATCTTGTGGGGGAGAGACCTGTCATCCTGGTCGAACAAACTTTCAAGGGTGATCAAGCCCTTAGGGAGGTGGTTGTTCTTCAGCTGAATTAGGCCCTCATATTCTTCTTCGTCGAGGGCTCTTTCTTCGATATTTCTTGCTTCATCAATCAAAAAATTGATGATCTGCTCATCACTGTCAAAAACCTGCCAATGAATGTTTTTGTCAGGCACCGAGGGCCTATAGATCACCCTCACTGCCTTTGGCTTTTGCATTATATTCTCGGCAGGGGAGCACCTGGCTCCAATAGACGCTAAAACATCGGCATGCTTATTCCGCTCCCGCGAAATAGATTGAATGTTGAGAGCCGAGAAGGACTCAAGCAGATCCCATACCTTATTACGGTATGCTTTTAAATAGTGTTGCTTGGCAACACACTTATTCGTCACCTGGTTACAGATCAGCTCTGAATCGCCGAAGATCTGCAACTGCTTTATTCCGAGTTTCTCCGCCTTTCGTAACCCCAAACATAGGGCTTCATACTCGGCGGCATTATTTGTACAGCTCCACGCGAGCCTGTACGAGTAAGTCTTCTGATTTCCGGATGGAGAGACGAGGACAACTCCTGCTCCAGCGCCGTTCTTGCATCGGGCGTCGTCGAAGAAGAGCTTCCATAGTTGATCGTCCATGGGGTCTGTGTCACTCGGTACCTTAGCCTTTTCAGGCTTGGTAATCGAGTAACACCCGATGTCCGATTCTATCATAGCGTTAAAATCGCGCATAGAGAACTCATCCTCTATGCGGAGCTCGTCAAGAGCTTCCTCCATCAGCTCTACCTTTTCTTCTACTTCCTCTACTTCGTCAACGATGTTGACTGAGTCCATGGGTTTTTCCGCATCCTGGATCCTTTCAATGTGAAAGGTAGAGGGCTTTTCATTAAAAATTTTGATCCTCCTTCCTCTGAAGGGGATCTCCAAGTGCGAATAATCGAGAGACAGATAGCCTCCAAGCTTGGCAGTGAATTCCCTTGATAAGCACATGCTAAAATAGGGCTCCAAGTCTACTACCACAACTTCTTGAATTACTGTGATCTGCGGCATCTTGTGCAGCACGATCGGGATGTCCTTGATGACCCCCACTGTCTTAACTGGAGTTCCATCTAGTTGAAGCACTCCAGGACTGCTCCTGGTGTACTCCATGCCCATGATTTCGCACACTGCCTTGGGCATTACAGTGGTGGCAGCGCCAGAATCAACCATGCAATTATGCACGACCCACCCTTCCATCCTGAGGGACAGATAAAATGGCGGCGGCCTGTTCTTCCCGGTGGCGGAGGTAGTCAGCGGTTGTGTCAAGACGGTCTGAGTTGGCCTCCCCTTGCCCTTAACGGACTTGAGGGATTCCTGCAACAGGTCGACCTGACCAGGCAGCTGAAGCGCGTCGAAGAGGCTTACCTTAGCCGGAGTCTTCCTTAATTCTTCGACGATGTTGTATGCTCCGGCACCAGACTCGCCTCCCTCCTTAGCAGTTTCGTACCGGGTCCGGTACTGCTGCGTTGCTTCCACTCTCTGGCGCTTGGTCAGCGAGGGGTATCTTAGCTTTTCTCTCGCCTGATCCCTCGCTTCGGTTTGGGGTTGAGAGGGCGAAGCTTGCGGTTGAGGGATTCTCGCTTTTGCCCTTGGAGGGAGGTAGTCTCTTAATCGGGCGGTGTTCGCCGGCTCTGATACTTGAACTGGCTCCTTTTTTGGTGGTGGGGTGCCTTCTCACTTGGCAGTTTGGGATTGGCAGGCACCTTGAATGGTTCCATCTGAACCGGATCGACCTCAATTGGCTTCTTGCCCGTCCTCATCAGAACGGAGACCTGCTCGACAGGGGGAATCATGAAATTACGGTCAGTTTCCCTTATCATATTTACCTGTCCGCCAGGTGCGCTGTCTGCAAGTGTTTGCACATAGTTCAGATGAACCATGCAAGTCTCTTCGCCATGCGGGTCATTGCAGGTGGAGCACCAGTAAGCTCTACCGGATGAACCAACTTCATCGCTTTCCAACATCGCCGAGTTTCTCTCATGAGCTCTACCGGTGGGAGCAACTTGCTCCCTAGTGATCGGAGGAGGAAATCTCCTTGGCTGATAGCTTTGATCATTTTGCCTCCTCATGACGGTCATCTCATTCGCAATCGTTTTCACATATGCACGCAAATCCTGCAACTCTTTGACTTGATCCGCATTTAAGGCTGCTTGAGGCGCGGGTAATGGCAATGGTGCCAATGGTGCAGGCAATGCGGGATATGGGACAGGAGCTGGGAGCTGAGGAACAACAGGTGTTTGATACTGCGGTGTAGATACCGCTTGATTTTGTGGATTGGGGTTCCACGGTTGATTGGGGTACATCGGAGATGTAGGTGGAGCAGATGCACTGGGATACATGTTCTGAGGGAAATCCGGGTAAATCGGCATGGTCGTCTTTGGAGGCAACTTGCCGATAGCTACTAAGTCAGCCTCAGCCTTCTGGGCCTGCTCGTACAAAGCAGGGAAAGTGTTGATATTAGCATGTCGGATGCTCATGCTTATATCCGAATGAAAAGCTCTTAAGTAGTAGAAGGTCGCTTGCTCCGGGGTAGGCCGAAGGCCGAGAGTGACTCTCTGCCAGGTTCGAGCGAACCTGACGTTGAAGTCAGCTATCTCCTCTTGAGGGTGCCTCTGGATTGTTGTGAACTGATGCAACAGTGAGAATGGGTCTGCTACTTCATTGAACCCTTTAATCAGTTGCTCTGCTAACTGGTCCCAAGAATTGATGGTGCTGGCCGGAAGCGACCGGTACCAGTAGAGGAGCTTACCTCTAAGTGAGAGCACTAGCAGCTTCACCATGACGTCTTCCGCCGTGATTTGGTGGATGGTCGCCAGCGCAGCGACGTCTTGGACGTGCTCGTAGGCGGTCTTTCCTGTGTCGTCGAATGTGGGTAGAGCCTTCAACGCTGCAGGCGGCACTTGATTCTGAGCCTGTAGGGCAAGCGGTCCCGAATGATTCCAGGCCAAAAACTGCCTGGGCGGAGCTTGCGCCATTGGAACGTTAGGCTGAACGGTTGGCTGAACCGGAACGTTCGGTTGAATCGACGGATTTGGTTGAACGAGTTGGACCGGAACACTCGGAACACTTGGTTGGACCGGAGGATTCGGATGAACCGGAGAATTCGGAGGATTCGGGGGCAAGCTAGTTGTTGTGCTATCAGGAGTTGGAGTCCGTGAAGCAACAACAACTACTTGCGAAGATGTCCCGTCTAACGGGATATTCGGCCGGACCACTCTAGGATGTTCTCCCAGAGCGTCGATGTCAAGCTCGAAGAACTCGATTTCTTCTTCTGTATTTCTAGCTCTCCATCTCGTGTGCATGAAGGCGGGCTTTTAAACTGGTCTTCGAGATTCGGAGGTGTCTGAGTTCAGCTGAGTCGCCAGATGTTCGGATTCGACAACAATAAGATGAACATCAACTTCTTAATACTGCTTTTGAAGTGGAACGTTTGGGTCCCACCGGGCGTGCCAGAAACTGTTGGTCAAAAATCTGCCTTAGGTATGAAATGATCTATTCATGCGCCCTAGACCCGGCCAACATTGAAAGGCCGAGAGGAAGAAATGCCTCCCGTGCCAATCTCCAGAGATGGGCTGGTTCCCTTGCTATTCTAACTGGGGGGATTTGAGATTAGAGAACAGGAAAGAGATTAACAAATGACTGAAAGGGATGGGAAATATGGCCACAGGCCAGATAGAACAGGGGTGATGAACTAACAACACGATAACTTAACTGTACGTCGAATCAAATAGCACTCAATACAGAAAACTAACAAAAATTAAAACCAGGCATCTAACATGTGTAATCTCCAGGGCTATTCCAGCGTTCACCCTCTATCGGGAGTCAAATCCAGATATTAGAATAATAACTCACATACAGAGCGGAGAATTTAATAGAAAATAAGCAATAGAAGACATACACATGAATAGAAGTCCAGAGTTAGAGCCAAACATTATCTGTATTGATAGCAGAATTCAAGTTACAACAAGCTTCTAGCAAACGTCCATCATTTTACAATAAAATAGCAGGCTTATATAGAGAATTCTGCCGCTTGAAACATTAAATGCACACCCACAAAACATCGTGGTGGCAAAGAAGATAAGATTTGCAAGGAGAAACACTCATGAAACAGTAACCAGGCATGGGCCGAAACTGATGACTCCCCGAAATGTAGTTGCACCCCTTCAATGCTCTGACAGGTTCAGCTGGTGGCGCCGTCTCCTTGCTTGTTGGAACCGCCCTGGTGAAAGATAGGATTCTGCATCCCCGGAAAGTCAAGTCCGGAAGCTTCCTAGACCGACTGCATTTAGATGGATAAGGATGCACCTGGTCCGGAAGATGAGAAGTGTCTCTGCGGAATTCGGGCTGAGGCAAGGGGGCTAGACAGGAAACAGGCGCTAGATGAAGTCCCAGCTGAGACGTTTTACCGCTTCCTGGCCCGGAATGGGCTGGATGTTCGAAAAACTGCAGCCAAACCACTTGTCGCCTTGAAACCAGTGCAGACGTTGAAAAGTCAAAGCGCAAAGCGCTGCTCCCTTAGGCCGAAATTGCTCTGCGCTCAAAAGGTTGAGCGAAATGTATTGTTGCATCGGATGGGGCGCCAGGTTTGAACAGTCAAAGGATGAAGCGCAGTTATCTTGCCTCGAATCCGCCCGACGCTCGAAAATGAAGCGCAAGCGCTTGGCATCTTGAAGACAGCGCTGGCGTTGAAAAGTCAATGGCCAAAGCGCATCGGAGTGGAGCGCAAATGCCTTGCGCCTGAAAAATAGCGCGCAGCTGCCTAGGGCCTTGGGATGAGCGCTGGCGTTGAAAAGTCAACAGCCAAAGCGCACCAACTTGTTTCGCATTTGCCTTGCGCTCAAGAAATGGAGCGCAACACCTTGGTGCCTCGGAAGCAGTGCTGAGGTTTGACAAGTCAAATGGAATTGCGCTCTACTCAGGTGCGAAATTGCTCTGCGCTTGGAGAACTGAGCGCAACGTCCTTTACTGGGGAGATGTGCCAAGTTTGAACGGTCAAAGGACAAAGCGCAGTCTCCCGGTGCGAAATGGCCTTGCGCCCAAAAAGTGAAGCGCAACAAGCCTAGCAAGACTTAGCATATTTTTCATTAAAACTAGCACTGCGCTTTGAAAAGTCAACGGGCCTTGCGCCCTCTATCAGCTGCGAATCTGCCTTGCGCTCATCCACCGGTGCGAAACAGGTTGGGCCCCATACTCGTGTTAAAAATGATAGTTTTGGATAGTTTGGGAGCAACTTCGCCACATTTAGGCCTCGGGACAGGATTGCGCCTTACAGACAGGGCACACACAACCAGGGCGCACCTACGTTTTCTCGCTCATAGACGGGTGCGCTGCTGACCAGTCAAAACTATTCTGCACTTTAACCCGGCTTGGAAACTGAACTACACCTTCAAAAAGGCGAATACCCTGCATGATAGATGAACAGAAAAACTACGCCAGCTTTTGGGCGCAACTGACAAGATTGACAGAAGAAACAGGAAAGATAAAAAAATACACTGCACACAGAAGAGAGCTTCAGAGGAGGAATTACAGATTTAGCAAAATATACATCATGTTGCAGAAATGAAAACAAGAACCAAGCATCTGAGATAGCATAATATTCAATTGTAACTCTACAATGAAGAAAATCTCTGCAATGACCATGGTGGTTGTCAAGCATGAAAATGCTCATACGAGGTACCAATTGCATTTTCACATGCAAAAGTTTGTAAGCCATCCACACTTAAACATAAGATGAGGCCACAACAAACAATGCCTCAAGAAGCCAAAGGCCATAAGTACACATGTAGAGGCATATCCTACATTAGGGATAATAGCCACAACTGCTTCTACTAAATCAAGCCATGTTGCTTCTCTCTAAAGCAACCAAAGAAATGTTGGAATGATATCTTGCAGCAAATATCACTACTATTTCTGCTGCATCAAGGCATGTGCTCTTAGAAGCACCCCAAAAAATGTTGAAGTCTTTGGGTCTAAAAATTCTCAAACCATGCATAAAGACTTTGTAGGCAGACAAATTGACATGTCTGCATGAATGAATGTTTGAGTGTATGAATGTATATGTGCAAATGTGTGCGCACAAAGTGTTTGTAATAAGTTGTCATGTAGTGTTGTGTGTACATGGCAAAGTGTTTGTAATAATATGCATGTGCAAAGTGTTTGTAATAATGTGCATGTGGCAAAGTGTTGTAATAATGTAAAGTAATGGGGTATTTTTAATGTTTTATGTAAACGGGTAGTTGGGAGGTAGTTAGATATGTACATCACTTACAACAATATATCTCTTGTCTTCAACAACAACACAATGACTATCTAAGTAACAACACTCCCCCACAACCATCCAATGGAATATATAAAAATGAAAGGGCGGTGGACGGTTACAACCCAATCGTCAACCTCCTGTACCGAACTATGACTGATTACAAACACAAGTTCTCTTTACATTCAGGTGTACATGTGACAACCCGTAACACACAAAATGACAATTCATACTACTTGATCAATGCACATAACAACATTTGTACCAACTATTGATCAACACACATAAAAAACTGTTTATGTACAATATAAAATAGACATGCTGACTCACTGAGGTGGTGCTTGAGGTGGCACCACATTGGATAGATTTTGCTGATTTATTTGACTACCTACATGGTTGCATGACCAAATAGACTCTATCTCACTTAGCTCTATTCTGGAGATTTCAATAATAACCTTGTTGGTATTGAAGAACAACCTAAATCCTTTCACAAAGGCTTCTTTCAAATCTTTCAAGATCTAGTACTTTTCCTTTGCCAATTCCATGTAACAATCCACTGCTATTCCACACAATGTTAGAAGAAATAACCTCCTCCAATCAACTTCATTCATCTGACCATTGGCCTTCCACATCAGAAGGTAAACTCTAGGACAGGTGACTAAGAACTTTGTTCCACCACTATGAAACATGGGACACCTATGTGTAATGCCAAAATTGGTCATTGTCATGACCAAACAATTAACAATTTGGCATAGACAATGGTTGTTGTTGTCACATTTTGCACGGGGTGCAATGTTTTCAATTTTTGTAAGAGAGCTGCTCTTCCTTCTCCCCCTTTCTCTCTCTTCCCTACATTCTCATTCTTCTCAAAATTGACAGCAGCTGCCCTGAAAAATGGCTAAGTGTCAGGGCATGTTGAGGTGTTCGGGATTTTGCGGGCCATAAACAGGGGCGATAAAATGGACAAAATGAGCTCTGGATATTCTATTATTGCAGATCTTCTCGCCAGCTTTCCAACGATATATTATAATAGGCGATCGGGTCAGCGGATCAAAAGTTATGGCCCCGGGAAGCTGAACCAGAAACCCAGCTTTTTGTGCGAAGTGCGCACTTTGCCCAGTTTTGGTGCGAAGTTCGCACTTCGCCCAGTTTTGGTGCGAAGTGCGCACTTCGCCCCAGTTTTGGTGCGAAGTGCGTACTTCGCCCAGTTTTGGTGCGAAGTCCGACTTCGCCCCTCTTTCTGGGCGCACCTTGTAGAAGGCTGGCAGGCTGGCAGAAAAACGACTAAGTGCTGGAGCGAAGTCCGAACGGCGGTGAGAATCAGCAAGTGCCGGTGCGCAACCCGACTTCGCAGCGAAGTCGGACTGCGCCCTTTGATCGGTGCGCAGTAGGGAAATAGTGCTACCCGACTGCGCTGTTTTTCACCTGTGCTACCCGATTGTGCTCTAATCTCGGGCGAAGTTGGATAGACTGCCTTGCAAGGCAGACACGTGTCAAGCATTATCATCCGACAAGTGTCCAACTTTGGGATCCGAGCCAAGACATGCCGAGCAAAAGGACAAGCATGGGCCGCACTACTTATGCCAGCTGCCTCATTTAAGATTGACGTGAGTTTCCACCTGCCTCAGCTACCCGCATTTCTGTCAATATAAAGTTCTACCCAACGCGCTGCCACGTGGCTGTTCAACCTTCAGGGAGACCATGCCGAGAGTACAGTCCAGCCCGACAGAAGTCAGCATCAGCAGTTCCGCGGCTGCTTTTGTCAGCTAATGTTTGACTGGGACTTTGTGCCCATTAATGTAACGGGGGGAACTTTGGGCTATAAATACCCACCACATTTTCATTGTAAAGTGGTGGATGGGGAATGTCTGTTAGGGAACCAATGTAACCGTGCTTCTGCTTATAAATATAATTTGTATGCCTGGTTCTGTTCTGCTGCTTCTGTTTTTTATGCTGCCTTTCTTTATATTCATGCCTTAGGCTAACCTGTGTCACGGCTCGTTGATTCATTTCAGCATTTGGTGATCAGGTGCCTCTAGCATTGCTTGTTTAAAGCACCCTCTGTACTTCATGAATTAAAAGGATACATAGAATAGATGTGGTAGCAGTTTCATAAGTTGTGTGTTACGTTGCTGGTCCGTATCTGGTGATTGATGCGCTGCCGTAATGTTAGTTCCTTGTAGGGAATGTCTGTTAGGGAGCCATTGAAGCTGTGCGGTTAAATTCTCTACACGACACATATACCTGGCTCTGATATCTCTATGATTGCTTTCTACTCATGTTAGTGTCCGTATCTGGTGATTGATGCGTTGCCGTACTGTTAGTTCCTTGTAGGGAATGTCTGTTAGGGGACCATTGTAGCCGTGCGTACACTGCTTAAGTATCGGAAGTATACGTTAGATTTTGCAGTTCTCAGTCGTGCTTTATATTTGTAATGCAGTAAGTATTGGTGATTGCTGGTTGCCGTACTGTTAGTGCCCCCCCACCAACTCCAAGTATATTTGTAAATTCTTTTCTGTTCATTTATCTCTTTCCTGCACTCTTATCTTGAACATAAACCCCCCAAAAAGGAGCCGGCCTTCTCCGGAGATTGGCTCGGAAGGCATCTCTTCCTTCCGGCCTTTCAATGTTGGTTCGCGGGTCCAGGGCGCAATAACAACAAAATCCTTTCCTCATGACGGATTCATGACCAACAGTTGCTTGCATGTTTCTCTTGTCACATGCATTATTGGACATAGTAGATTGCAGTTGCTTCCATGTTGGACTTCTATCTCGTGCAACATCAAATGTGCCAACCTATAGTTGCTCCAATGTCGAGCTCCCATCTTGCTCACCATTGAACATGCCAACCTACAACTGCTCCAATGTCAAGCTCTCATCACATGCACTATCGGGCACACCATCCTGTGCTTGGTTTGATGTCAGACTTTTGTCCCACTCACCATCGGATATGCCAACCTACAATTGCATTGGCACTAGACTTCCATTATGTGCATCGTCTAATGCACACCTTGCTTAAACCATTATCAGTTTTTCTTGCAAAACAAGCTTTTCCCCTTCATCAAACTCATAGTCACTTTGCCTTCCGTCACACCTTGCATCATGACACACACCTTTGTTGTGTCTTGCATCATTATGCACAACATCATCATGCACCCCTTTGTTTGCATGCATGCCTTCTTCACCTCAGTCGACGCACATGCCTATGTCTCACTTTTTGTTGTGGACAACTTCATTATGTCTCTCATCATGGAGGCTTTTGTCACTTGGACCTTCATTGATGTCAACATACAAGTCTGCATCAATTTCTATTGTAGACTCGAATCTTCCCTCCTCCTAAAGGGGCAAGCACACACTTGGACTATGTCACTTATCAACCACACGGTAATTTTCTCATTGTTGTTGTTGCATTCCTTCTCAAACAAGATACCTGTCACAATTCCATGTCATCAAGTTTGAGCCAATATTGTACAAGCAATGGTGCCACAATGTAGATAGAGTAGAACACACTACAATATAATGCAACTAAATTTAAATTAGCAAAGATACACAATGGGAATAACTTGTAGATACACATGTATACACAGCATTTACATGTATGCTTCACAACTCAATTATCTGCAATACATGATGGTATGGTCAAGTGTACAACACAGAAAACCTTGCATTGACCAACATAGACAAGCATCATATGAATTTAGTGTACCTTCACCAAGGTAGATGCTGTACATGTAGGTTACCATGAGAACAGTAGGTGGTTGGCATCTGCCCGCTACCATCGAACTACTCGTATATGTCAATAATTTAAAAACCCCAAACATTACATAATATTTACTATGAATACTTATTGCCACATATACATATGACAACACTATGTGACAACATATTCATACAACTCTTATTTACACATATCACCAACAGATGGCACATACATTTGTGCACTCACTTGCTCATACACATGCATTTATGCAAATGTGTGCCCATGAAAACTTGGCATTCATGCATCAAACCATCTGCTTGCATGTCAAAGTCCTTCTGAAGTCCAAAAGGCAACAAAAGACTTTAGAAGACCATTAACAACCTCCTCAATTACAACCTACAGATTGAGAACCTGATCAATAGTCTGATGATCACTTCTGAAACTAGCCTACCCTTTTGCTCTAAGCTTTCCCTAATCTAGTAGATTTCAGAGTTTTACATTAAAAACTAAGACATAAAGCTTAGCATATGTTACTTATTTGGATATAAATAGTCTCTATATTTGTGAATAGGCTGGATAACATGCTGTGACCAGGAAGGGAAGCTAGAACAATGTCATTGGTTAATTCTGCAATGGAAAGCTAATGACTTCAGCACCATATTTCAACAACTTAGCCTGAAATCCCTCAAAATCAGTAGCTTTTCTAGCGAGTAATTTATGTATAGCTCATTAGATGTTCCCTAAAGAGAAGAGGTGACATGATGGGTGTGGGGGGGAGAAAAGACATGAATGATGAGCTCTTTTAGGATATCAAAGAAAGAATTACTATGGGGGCCCCAGGACTGGATATCAATACAAATGGGAAAGGGAACTTTTGAAGAAGAAGAGTGCACCAAAATGGTTTTGGAGAGTGATGACGAGCATCCAAAAGCTCAGAACGCATAACAGCAAGAAAATTCTTGTTTCTTACATCAAATGAGGCATTCATACTCTCCTCGGGCAGAAGATATAGGTGCAGCCTCATTTATAAAAGAAAAATGGAGCTTTTGATGCATGGATTTACATTCTTCATCATACCAATAAGGCAAGTACCAATGTGACAAACAGAATTTGGCAGAGAAAAAGTGTGAGAAAATGCGTCAAGGGCTACAACCCATAATGTGTGAGACAAAAATTCATATTTAGTTGTCATCATGGTGGAATTTAGAGAGTAATATTCAGACATCAACTGGGACAGACAAGCAACATAATCATTGGCAAAACAAGGATCAAAATGAATCATGGGATGACTGCTAGGATTGGGTGATGCAGGAGGAAAAGATGGAGAGGTTACAGAGGAAGAATTCAAGAAGAAAGTCCGCATTGCATGATCAGCCAAGAGAAACTGGCTAGAAACCTGAAAGTTGTGAATATCAGAAAGCAAGTTCCTTTTGATGATGACAGAGTCAATTGTCCTCACATCTCCTTCATGTGGAAAACAAGTGAACCTGGAGGAGTTAGGAAACTGAGGAATCCCATTGAGAACCAAGAGGCCATGTGACTCACACTGAATCAAGTGTTTTCCATAATCGATAACAGGGACATGTTTGAACTTGTTGCATCCTCTATTCAAGGCAAGTGGCCTAGCCATGTGAGGATAGCCACCTAGTTGGGAAGGGGATGCACCCCTTCCCCCTTAGCTTATACCTGTGCAAATGGAGAGGAAAAAGGGGAGGAAAAAAAGAAAAAGAGTTGCAGCCCCCAAAATTATTTGATTCAATGTAAGCTGAGGAGGTAACAGAGATCAAACCCAACACATGCTTCACTGGAAGAACATGCTTTGATCAAATAAGCACTTGGGGTGGCTAACAACACCATCCTCTAACCACAAATTTGTTACCTCACAGCTGTGAATCTAAAGAATAAAGCCACCCACAGATGCCCTTCCCTTCTGATTTTCTTTGCAAAAATAGTGGCGCCAATGTTCAAATTTGAAACCTCCAGTTTATTAGCACACACCCTAGCTGATTCATCCATTGAATTTTGCTTGGAGATGGCATGTGAAAAGGTAGTTTTATGGTCTCAAAAAATTGCTGTCTTTCTAGAAGGCAATTTGACTGAGATTTTACCACAGAAAGGAGGATCAAAATCTTAAAAATCCAAAACAACCCTGGCTATGTTTCCACAAAGAATGAAATGGTGCAAATGGATTTTAAAAGTTCTAAACCAAACTTTAGATATGAGACTTTTATGAAAACAGTATTTTGGCTTTGATGCAATGGTCTAGAACCTTGTTTGCTTTAGCAAGGTCAAAAGGTCAAGTCCCATAGAGTGTGTATTGTAAACTTTAAAGATCTAGAGACCAAACTTTTACACATTTAGTGGCCAAACCATTTTCTTGAACCATGAGGAACACAATGAGTTGAATTGCTGGGGTTTTCTTAATGAAAAATGATTAAGTCTTTGTGCAAACCTTACTCCAAGCTCCTCTAGGTTCCAATGTTGAACTTCTTTCACAAATTTCAAGAGGATAGAGCATTGAGATTGAATCACTTGCGGTCCTTCCACAATTTGAATTTCCCTAGTTATTGGAAACCTCATGAGAGCATAGATCATTGAGTCAGCTGCTCTCCCTAGGTCTTTCTCACCATTTTAGAACAAGTAATCTGTTTCCTCAAGATCTTAATGTGCTCCATAAATGATTAACAAGCGATAATAATAAAACATTAAAATTAAAGCATCAATAATATCACATAAAAGTGTACCATGTAATATCACTAACACTTGAGTTGGATAATAGACACAAGATGAGATAAGTGAATTGATGAATGATATGAGACACAACCCTCACCAATGTATACGCACACAGATATTGATGTTGGATATATTCCATACTCAGCCTGTTCATGTTTGTTTAAATAGTAATACTATTATGTAAAATATAGTAGTGCTCATGTATTCTTCCAACCATCAGCCATCCAATTAAACTGCACCTTATAGCACCACACAAACATGCTTATAAGGGGTCAACCACATTAATCAAGGTCGTGATCATTAGGTACCACATGTAATAGTACCATCAAGCTCCCACAAATTACCACAATGCTCCATTGCACATGACAACATGAACAAGTCATATTTCTCCAAGATGTCTAATCTGTAGCAAAATTCTCTCTATTCAAACTTCCACTTTTGTTGATTTTTCTTTTCCCAATAAATTTAGTTTCAAGGCATTATTCTTTCTAGTGACTAAAGATCAAGGCTTGAACTCTAGTTTGTATGCTTGCAGTGAGAAGCCGGTAAAGTATCAATAGACTCATAGTAGCACCAAGTATATATATTTGCAGGGGGTCATTTAATAGTTCAACTACAAATTAAACAAAAAAACATGATTATCAAATACCAAACATTTAACTAATCAACAACAAGCATACAGTGCTCATTTTTTTTTGTTTGCATCTTATGCATTTACTACACTCCACTCTTCAATTTTTTTAGCCCAAGTAGTTTGAGAAGCGAAAAGAAAAGAAAATCATGCTCCATAAAATGCCATATTTTGAAAATAATAAGAAAGATAAGAATGATTTCAGACCGAACGAAACATCTCTTCCAGAGAAGTATTATTTGATATCCCAATAAATGTTGCACGTGCAGTGGGATCTTCAAAAGGACAACGCTCCCCTACAAAAACATATTTGGAACAAGTTTGAAATTAATACCAATATATGAACATATAGACACCTTAGTTACCACAGTGTAAGTAGAACCATATTTTATCTGATTATACTGTGTGCTATCATATCTAAAGCTCCTGCAAATACAAGAATGGATACAAAACAGATATTGTTTATCAGTTCTTAAAACAAACAGCAAGTTTATGCTTGGTTACTCACATCTTTATGCTTATATGAGAAGAAAACAAATGCCCATAATTAATACTCTAAATATTTTAAGCATCAGGATTATGGTAGAAGAAATTTTGGTTGTTGAATAGCAAAATCCATGAAAAAAATGGATAAAAGTATACCACATTGTTGAACTTTTACAATTGAAGATTATATGCGTTGACGAGTAATTCCTAAATCAGAATTACCATCATTATTAAGCCTATAATTGAACGTCATTTCCATTCTGGTCGTTGTTACATTTTCCTTTCCTTGGATCATGAGGAGGAGAATTGCTTACCAGACAAGAAAGGTAGATAAATTAGGCCTCCACATCCAACCTTGGCAAGTTTCGCTAGGTTATCTATTTTTCTCATGGGAAGTATACCTGTACAAGCAAGAAATGATTTTATTAGTATATAGATACCATGGAGAATGCAAGTGTCAAATGGCATGGGCTCATGTGGTTAAATATGTAGACTTCCAAGGTGAAGACCAAGGTTCCAATCATTCCAGGTGATATATGCACATGTCAAAGTATCATTGTATCAATACCACTACATGGTTGGTTAAAATACCATGGTAGCACAGTCATGATGTAATACAGGTGGGGCCATTTCAATCCCATTTCACCTTTTGAAAAAAAAAACATGGAAAATGTAAGTACTGAGGCATTCATAGTTTTACAAGTAATCTCTCATGGTTGGTACAATAGTTTGCACTCTAGATCATATATATGACATTATAGATGAGAAGCAGACATTTGTTGTCAAAAAAATGAAATATAGAAAAAAGGAGTGCAAAATTTCAAACAACTAAACTCTCTCTCTCTCTCCCCGGATAATATGTTTGTTTGTATGCACGCAAGCGGAAGGAAGGAATTGTGATAAATCAATTGCTCAAACATGTTTTGTAGAACAACAGAGAAAAGGAAAATGAGCATATCAAAAAAACTTTTTCAATACTAGTCTCCCTAGGATATAAAGTGCATTGTTTTTGGACATTATAATCTATTTAAGTGTATATGCTTATATCTCAAGATCCATGATTTACGTTAAGAGGAAAATATGTGTGCGCGCATGTGTGCATAAAATAGATGCATCTCGTTCTCACACCGAAAAGCATAAGAGTTGCGTCATCTCAGCATAAGTACATCAGAAGCCGGTTGAACATGGAAATCGTCGGATGAGATTTGCACTGTGATTATAGTTCAACATATGAATCGGAAGGGATTACTCTTCCCAACCACCAGGTATGGGTCGGTCCACGCTAATCTATTAAAACAATGCCAACTATAAGCTAAGTAAACAAAGTAAATCTAATCTACTCCTGTTGAGAAAAAGGATGCAAGAAAGTAAGCAAATGCAAAAAAGTAAATTTGACCAAAGTTGTAGCCAGATCAGCGTTGGTCCAATCAGAATATCTAGTAGGTGACCGGATAACTTCAGTTGTATCAAATCTTTGAATAACATGCAATAAAATGAGAGAGGACTAACAAGGGGAAGGAGGGTGGAGCCATTGATGCCACACATTCATGAAAAAAGAGGTATGAGGTGCACAATCTTTCATTAATTGCAGGTTCAAAATAACAAGTACAATCTGATCTTAGAGAGTAACTTTAATACGCTAGATGGCAAAAAGGACCTTTACAAATAAGCCCAATGCACTTATTTATAGATCAAGTCTAGCACTAAATGACAAAAACGTCATTATCATTCCATATGACAAGTGAGACAGATTTCTGGTGAACGGGGTGCACCGGCCAGTAGCGGGGCACACTAGTTTAGAGTAGGGGGCATTGTTGTGGAGTGAGGCACACTGTTCTTTTAACACTTGGGAAAAATCAGTGCACGATGGCTAGGAAGGTAGCAAGGTGCACCAGTAACTGACGGGACGTAGTCATAAAGAGTGGTTCGCACTCCAATCACACTTAGAATATTCTAGATTTGACACAATATGCACGAGATACACTTGCAAAACGAGGTACACAAGTTCAAAGCTGGGCACGTCCCTGCCTAGAACAAGAACGTGTTGCGTGAGGTAGTGGGGCACACTATTTTGGAGCATTGCACACTTTTTTGGAGGGGGTGCACTGCTATGGAGTGGAGTGCACTCCATACTTAGACACTCAAACGAGATGCACTCAATATGAGAATTCGACAGTTTTGTTTTGACCCATTTTGAGTTATTTGATCAACCTATTTAGGTCTTTATCATGTTGATTCTTATTTTGTTTGGATTCAAGCAATGGATTTGTAATTAATTACGCAAAGAAGTGGAGAAATCACTACATTTACGATGACCTCTAGGGGCAACAAGCTCAATTGATGGACGTACCCAGATACTTGCCTTATCCATTGGGCTAAGGAGTCAAAATTAAGGCCATATCACAACAAAACTGCAAAATTGCGAGTCACCGTTAACTAGCTCTAGGGCAACAGGTCCGAATGTGCATGTCAATCTGAATCATAAGTTAGGTACAGAGCATCATTTCACGACCTAATGCAAACTCCTTCAATTGGACCTTTGAGATGTCTTCCCTTTGATTTTGTTAGGAAGTGAAGTCACTATGTAGTACAGGCAGCCAGGAAAAAGGACTACAACAGTCCAAAGCATGCCAGACATTTGACCTGTTAGACGTCTGGGTTAGACGTCTAGACAGTAGGCTAGATGTCTAACCTGCTAGACGTCTAGGCCAGACATCTGGGTTGCCAGACGCCTAGGTTGGTAGACGTCCAAGCCTGACGTTTGGGCTGCCAGACGTCTAGGTTGGTAGACGTCTAGGCCTGACATCTAACCAAGTAGATGTCTAGGCCAGACGTCAAACCAAGCAAACGTCAAGCCAAGTAGACGTCAGAGCCAGGTAGACGACAGCTTGCGGAAGAAGAACCGTTTTGGTTCCGTATGAAGACGAACGGTTTTGCGAAGGTCTCCTCGGGGAGAGGAAACGAACGGTTGGGGCCTTCCTTGTCTGCTCTATAAAAGGGACTTGATCCCTTGCATATGTAGGGTTGAAAACGTTGTGAAAACGTAAATGTAAATTTGCTGAAAATAATAGAAGAGAAGTTGCCATTGCCCCGTGGTTTTTTTCCTGCACATTGCAGGTTTCCACGTAAATCTCTGTGCCACTTGTGTTGTTGTTTTTGTGTTCTATATTTTTGTTATTGTGCTTCCTCTTGCAGGTGATAAATCTGAAGTTTTCCCTAACATCTAGTATCAGAGCTAAGGTTTTGTGCGAGTGGGAGCTGCAACAATGACAAAAAGGTGTAACCAAGTTCGAGATTGAGAAATTTGATGGCAGGAACTTCGCTCTATGGAAGATGAAGGTGGAGGATTTGTTGGTTCAGAATGACCAAGCTCAAGCCTTGGAAGGGGTCACGAGTAAACCGAGCAGCATGAAAGATGAGGAGTGGGTAATGCTTGACAGAAGGCGGTTTCTACGATTTGTCTCTGCCTAGTAGACTCCGTCTTGTTCAATGTAGCTGAAGAGAAGACCGCGGAAGCCCTTTGGCAAAAGCTTGAAAAGTTGTATGAAACAAAATCAGCAACAAATAAGGTTTTTCTGAAAAAACAGCTTTATAGCTTGAGGATGAAAGAAAGTTCATCCGTTGTAGATCATTTGAATGAGTTTAATACTTTTATCAGCAAACTGGTTTCATTTAATGTGAAGATGGAGGATTAAGATAGAGCTATCACCCTACTTTGTTCTCTCCTGGACACTTGGGATCATATGGTGATGACCATCAGTAATTCATCATCAGGAACTCTCAAATTTGATGATGTGGTAGTCGCTTTGTTGGCAGAAGAGTTGAGGCGAAAAACCTCTCTGGAACCCTCGACCAATGAAGCCCTATCTGCGAGAGGTCGATCCTTCGAGGGGAGTAAACAAGGTAGAAAACAATCTAGACCTAAGTCTATAAGACGTAAGCAAAAAGGGAAGTGCTGGCATTGTGGGAAGCCAGGACACTCCAAGAAGGACTATTGGCAATTAAAGAATGGTGAAAAGCAAAATCAGCCATCAGCTGAGGCCAGTGCAGCAGATTCAGGAGAGACGGCAACATGTGAAGCCTTCTGTATCAGTAACAACAGATCAGTTTTATATACCTGGGTTTTAGACTCAGGTGCATCCTTCCACGTCTCCCAACAGAGAGTGGTTTGACAAATATCAACCATACTGTGGTGGAAAGGTCAATTTGGGTGATGATCATCCTTTAGAAATTGTGGGAAGAGGGGATATAAGGATCAGGTTGGACGATGGAAGAGAAAGGATGTTATGTGATATACGACATGTGCCCGATTTGAGGAAGAATTTGCTCTCAATCAAAATGATGGATAAGCTAGGGTATTCTGTCACCTTCAGTAACAACTACTACAAGATTACCAGAGGAGCTCTTGTAGTAGCAAAGGGAGAATCTTATGAGACCTTACACCGTTTATGCGGTGATACGGTGACAAACCATGCAGCAAGAACAACTTATGTTCAAGATGCAGTACTGCTATGGCATCAACGCCTAGGCCATATGAGTGAAAAAGGCCTGAAAATTCTGCATTACAGAGGTATGCTTTCTGGGATTAAGTCTTGTAATTTAGACTTATGTGAGCACCGTAATTTTGGTAAACAGAAGAGGGTTCGGTTTACTGCAAGTCCTGGTAAGAGTTCTAATTTTCTGCAATTTATAAATTCGGATATATTTGGACCAATCCCCACTCAGTCCTTGAATGGCGCCATCTATTTTATGACTTTTATAGATGATTATTCTAGGAGAGCGTGGGTTTACTTTCTAAAGAAGAAGTCGGAAGCTTTGCAGAAATTTAAGGAGTTCAAAGCACGGGTAGAAAAGAGTTTGGGCAAGTCGATTTTATGTCTCAGGTCAGAAAATGAGGGTGAATATTGCTCCAAGGAATTTGATAAATTTTGTATGCAGGAAGGTATTAAGCACCAGAAGACTGTACCATACACTCCACAACAAAATGGTGTGGCTGAGCGGATGAATCGCACAATCATGGAACGTGCAAGAAGCATGCTTAGCGCAGCCATGTTGGAGAAAAAGTTTTGGGTGAAGGTTGTTAATACAGTTGTTTATCTTATTAACATTTCACCTACAGCTGCATTGGATGGACAAATTCCGGAGGAGGTTGGGTGTTGTAAGCCAGTTGATTACTCTCATTTGCGCACCTTTGGCTGTGATGCATTTGCCCATGTACCCAAAGAAAAAAGGTCCAAGCTTGACCCGAAGTCAAGCAAATGTGTTTTTCTCGGCTATGGAGATATAGTGAAGGGGTATAGACCGTGGGATCCTACTGCCCACAAGGTAATTATTAGCCGGGATGTACTTGTTGATGAAAAATCCATGCAAAGGAAGGAGGTACAGCAAAATCCTAATGTTGTACCTGTTGAAGTAGAATTGAGTGAAGATGAACATGCTGAAGTTTTTGATCAGCATGAAGAACAACAAGTAGAACAGGAAGTAGAGCAGCCACAACGGTCACAAGACCAAGAGCCACAACCGACAGATCATTGGCTTAGAAGATCTACACGTCCACAAAAGTGTCCGGAAAGGTATTCTCATGTGTATCAGTCCTCTTTTGCTTTGTTAACTGATGGTGGTGAACCTAGTTCATTTCAGGAAGCTAGAGAGTCTGAAAATGCAGGAAAGTGGAGGAAATCCATGGTGGAGGAAATCCATGGAGGAGGAAATCGAGGCACTTCGCAAGAATAAAACTTGGGAACTTGTGGATCTCCCACCTGGAAGAAATACTGTTGGAAACAAGTGGGTGTACAAAGTGAAGAAGAACAACGATGGGCTGTTGGAACGCTATAAAGCTCACTTGGTGGCAAAGGGCTATGTGCAAAAGTCAGGTGTTGACTTTAATGAAATTTTCTCTCTAGTTGTGAAGATGACTACTATTAGAGTTCTACTTGCACTTGTAGCCACACAGGATTTGGAACTGGAGCAGCTTGATGTAAAGACTGCTTTCTTGCATGGTGATCTCGAGGAAGAGATATATATGGATCAGCCTGAGGGCTATGAAGAAAGACGCAAAGAGCGTTTGGTTTGCAGACTGAAGAAATCACTGTACGGGTTGAAACAGGCGCCAAGGATGTGGTACAGAAATTTGACACCTTCATGAAGAGCCAAGTTTTCAGCAGGAGTGAAGCTGACCATTGTGCATACTGTAAGAGGTTTGACGATGGCAGTTTTATTATTTTGTTGTTGTATGTTGATGATATGTTGGTTGCAGGCCCCAACATGAAGAAAATCATTGATCTTAAGGCTCAGTTGGCTAGGACATTTGAAATGAAGGATTTAGAAGCAGCAAACCAGATTTTAGGGATGAAGATACACAGGGACAGAAAAGGAAGAAAGATCTGGTTAAGTCAAAAGTCATATGTGGAAAAGATTCTACAGCGCTTCAATATGCAGAATGCTAAACCAGTTAGTACCCCACTTCTTCCACACTTAAAGTTGTCTTCCAACTAGTTTCCTAGAACAGGAGCAGAGAAGACAAGCATGTCTCATGTACCGTATTCATCAGCAATAGGAAGCCTCATGTATGCCATGGTGAGCACCAGACCGTAGATTGCCCAAGCAGTGGGAGTGGTCAACCGGTACATGGCAAATCCTGGTAAGGAGCATTGGAATGCGGTGAAGTGGATATTCAGATATTTAAGAGCCACTTCAGATGTTGCCATTTACTTTGGATTGGCAGATTTGCAAGTTACAGTTTTTGTGGATTCTGATTATGGTGGAGATAGAGATGGGAGAAAATCCACTACAGGATATACCTTCACTCTTGCTGGAGGAGCGGTGAGTTGGGCTTCTAAGTTGCAGTTTGTTGTGGCTTTATCAACCACTGAAGCAGAATACATTGCAGCAACTCATGCCAACAAAGAGGCAATTTGGCTAGAGCGATTGTTGGGTGACTTCAAGGTAATGCAAGAGAAAATTAAACTGCATTGTGATAGCCAGAGTGCTATTCAGCTAGTGAAGAATCCAACATTTCATGATCGCACGAAACACATTGATGTCAAGTACCACTTCATCAAAAATGTGGTGGAATATGGTAGGATCCTGGTGCAGAAAATCGACACTGAAGTGAATCCTGCAGATATGCTTACAAAGCCGGTCAAAGTAGAGAAGTTTGAGTGGTGCAGAACTTCTCTAGGCTTGCTGAAAAAGTAGCAAGGGCAGCATTCGACAATTGGCACTAGATGAAGATCTTTGGCAGAAGAATTCCTGATATTGACTTCAAGTGGGAGACTATTAGGAAGTGAAGTCACTATGCAGTATAGGCAGCCAGGAAAAAGGACTGCAGCAGTCCAAATCAGGCTAGACGTCTGACCTGCTAGATGTCTGGGTCAGACGTCTAGACAACAGGCTAGATGTCTAACCCGCTAGACGTTTAGGCCAGACATCTGGATTTCCAAACATCTAGGCTGCTAGACGTCTAGGCCAGACATCTGGGTTGCCAGACATCTAGGCTGCTAGACGTCTAGGCTGCCAGATGTCTAGGCTGGTAGACGTCTAGGCCCGACGTCTGGGCTGCCAGACATCTAGACTGCTAGACGTCTAGGCTGCCAGATGTCTAGGCTGGTAGACGTCTAGGCCCGACGTCTGGGCTGCCAGACGTCTAGGCTGGTAGACGTCCAAGCCTAACATTTGGGCTGCCAGACGTCTAGGTTGGTAGACGTCTAGGCCTGATATCTGACCAAGTAGACGTCTAGGCCAGACGTCAAACCAAGCAGACATCAAGCCAAGTAGATGTCAGAGCAGTGGACGTCCAGGTAGACGACAACTTGCGGAAGACGAACCGTTTCGGTTCCGTATGAAGACGAACAGTTTTGCGGAGGTCTCCTCGGGGAGAGGAAACGAACGGTTGGGGCCTTCCTTGTCTGCTCTATAAAAGGGACTTGATCCCTTGCATATGTAGGGGTATGAAAACGTGAATGTAAATTTGCTGAAAATAATAGAAGAGAAGTTGCCATTGCCCCGTGGTTTTTCCTACACATTGCAGGTTTCCACGTAAATCTCTATGTCACTTGTGTTACTGTTTTCGTGTTCTATATTTTTGTTATTGTGCTTCCTCTTGCAGGTGATAAATCTGAAGTTTTTCCTAACATATTTGCTATGCTATTTAATTTCCCCAACAGGTTTTCCAAATTTGTGATTATCTTTGAGATGTCAGGCACAACATCATCTGTGGGCACACCCACGTTACCCTTCAACAATGTCCTTGTACTATTATCTTTGATTGATCAAGTTGATGTCACAAGTTTTGCTTCTCTCTTTTGAATTATTGACTCAACTGGTTTTTCTTCTATGTCAGCTGCCCTTTTAGCTTGGATAATTGTTTCTTCATTTCTTCCTTTGCTGCTACTAGTACTCTTAGACCATTGTTTTCCCCTTTTCAAGTCTTTAGCTCCTATTACAACTACGCCACTTGATTTCATTTGTCTTCCACCAATTGTTTCAATGTATGCACACTATCTTTGGCTTGCTTCCTATATTTTCAGCCTCACTAATTGCTTGCATACATCTGATAGGTGTGGCTTGTTGCAATTTGTTTTGTAAATGACATCATATGGAAGCAAAAGGCCCTTGATAGGTCTAGAGTTGATATCCTAACAATGTAGTCAGTAAAAAAAATTACCAAACTGCTTGGATCTATTGGAAGTGCCTCACCAAACAATAACTTTCTTCCCCTTTCTATCAACAAGGATTGGAAAATCACAAGTGTAGCGGATGCTAAAGCTCTTATACGGGCATTGTCTTGACTCTTGATCAATCAGCTTTCTTGCCTCTTTCATGATACCTGATATTTCCTTTGTCTTTTTTCCTAGGGCTTTCTATTATCTGGCAAGGGAATGGTTGACCAACATTAAAGGTGGGATGCTTCTTCAAAGCAATTCAGATTGCCTTGGACACACTTGATGTTGTTGGAGGGAAGATTGTCATTGTACCTGCAATGACATTTGGACCGATGAGGGTGAGGATACTAGTTTGAAACAATGACATAGATGAAGATGCAAATAGGGTGATGATGGGTGATGAAAGGGATTGAGATGAGGACACATGGGATGATACAACACTTACGGTATGAGGGACCAAAGGAAGCATGGATGGTGATGGAATAGTTGATGACATTGGCATCAATGACGATGTCACAAACTAAGATGGGATATTGTAAGTTGGTATTGTCAAATGGGATGGTCCTAAAACTAGAGCATGCAAAGCTTGCTGGTGACCCTTGGGCTAAGGTTGTGCTTATTGGAGGTGAGATGGGCATCGCAGAAGAAGTGAGGGGAATTTGAGAAGCGGGAATAGAAGAAATAAGAGAAGAAGAGAGAATAGTGATGGGAATGGAAGAAACAAGGGGGTGGAGGTGAAATGGTCATGGGAAAGATGGTAGAAGTAATTTGTGCTTCTAGATCAGCAACTTCCATTCTTGCTGCTCTTTTCTTGGTGAGCAAACTTTCTTTTCTCCCCGAGGCCCTTCTCTTCAGGGTTATCCATCATTTCTCTATCTTATTTGTTATCCTTTTCACTGAGTCATTAAAGGTCTCACAGCTTCATCCTCCTTTTTATTTGCCACCATGGTATCTAGGAATGACATTCACTAAATCTCATCTTGTTTGTTGTTTTTGTGACTTGTCATCATTTTCCTAGGTTTGCACATCATCTTATCAATCTCAAGAAAGAAACTATTGATTTTGGAGAGATCTTCAAGCAATCTTGGAACCAAGAATAAGCCACACTAAACCTCGTCTTGCATATTGTTTTTGTGACTTATTTTCATCATTTTCCTAGGTTGGCACATCATCTTATTAGTCTCAAGCAAGAAACCGAGGATTTTGAAGAGATCTTCAACAGATCTTGGAAAGAAAGGGATGAGAAGAAATGGGAACTGTTGTCACATTTTGCACGGGGTGCAATGTTTTCAATTTTTGTAAGAGAGCTGCTCTTCCTTCTCCCCCCTTTCTCTCTCTTCCCTACATTCTCATTCTTCTCAAAATTGACAGCACTTGCCCTGAAAAATGGCTAAGTGTCAGGGCATGCTGAGGAGTTCGGGTTTTTTCGGGCCATAAATAGGGGCGATAAAATGGACAAAATGAGCCCTGGATATTTTATTATTGCAGATCTTCTCGCAAGCTTTCCAACGATATATTATAATAGGCGATCGGGTCAGCGGATCAAAAGTTATGGCCCCGGGAAGCTGAACCAGGAAACCCAGTTTTTTGTGCGAAGTGCGCACTTCGCCCAGTTTTGGTGCGAAGTGCGCACTTCGCCCAGTTTTGGTGCGAAGTCCGACTTCGCCCCTCTTTCTGGGCGCACCTTGTAACTGGTAGGCTGGCAGGCTGGCAGAAAAATGACTAAGTGTCCGTGCGAAGTCCGAACGGCGGTGAGAATCAGCAAGTGCCGGTGCGCAACCCGACTTCGCAGCGAAGTCGGACTGCGCCCTTTGACCGGTGCGCAGTAGGGAAATAGTGCTACCCGACTGCGCTGTTTTTCACCTGTGCTACCCGATTGTGCTCTAATCCCGAGCGAAGTTGGATAGACTGCCTTGCAAGGCAGACACGTGTCAAGCATTATCATCCGACAAGTGTCCAACTTTGGGATCCGAGCCAAGACATGCCGAGCAAAAGGACAAGCATGGGCCGCACTACTTATGCCACCTGCCTCATTTAAGACTGACGTGAGTTTCCACCTGCCTCAGCTACCCGCATTCTTGTCAATTTAAAGTTCTTCCCAACGCGCTGTCACGTGGTTGTTCAACCTTCAGGGAGACCATGCCGAGAGTACGACCCAGCTCGACAAGTCAGCACCCAGCAGTTCCGCGGCTGCTTTTGTCAGCTAATGTTTGACTGGGACGTTGTGCCCATTAATGTAACGGGGGGAACTTTGGGCTATAAATAGCCACCACGTTTTCATTGTAAGTGGTGGAAGGGGAATGTTTGTTAGGGAATCACCGTACCCATTGTAACCGTGCTTCTGCTAATGAATACAATCTGTATGCCTGGTTCTGTTCTGCTGTCTTTATTCTTTTATGCTGTCTTTCATTATATGCTTTAGGCCCACCTGTGTCGCAGCTCGTTGATTCACTTCGGCGTTTGGCGATCAGGTTCCTCTAGTATTGCTTGTTTAAGCACTTTTGTACTTCATTAATTTAAAGCATTTATAGAATAGATATGGTGGCAGTTCCATCAGTTATGTGTTTTGTTGCTGGTCCGTATCCGGTGATTGATGCGATCCCGTGCTGTTAGTTCCTTGTAGGGAATGTTTGCTGGGAGCCATTGAACAGTGCGGTTAAATTCTCTACATAAACACATATACCTGGCCCTGATATCTCTAGGCTTGCTTTCTACCTATGTCAGTGTACGTATCCGTTAATCGATGCATTGCCGTGCTGTTAGTTCCTTGTAGGGAATGTTTGCTAGGGGATCATTGAATGGTGCATACACTGCTTATGTATCGGAAGTACGCGTAGATTTTGCAGTTCTTTGTCATACTTTTGTATTTATGATGCAGCAAGTAGCGTTGATTGGTGTGTTCCCGTACTGTTAGTTCCCCCCCACCAACCTCTGAATATATTTGTAATCCCTTTCTGTACATTTATTTCTTTCTGTACATTCTTCTCTTTCCTGTATCCTTAGCTTAAATCAGCCCCCCCCCAAAAGGAGCCGGCCTTCTCCGGAGATTGGCTCGGAAGGCATCTCTTCCTTCCGGCCTTTCAATGTTGGTTCGCGGGTCCAGGGCGCAATAACGACCAAATCCTTTCCTCGTGGCGGATTCGTGACCAACAGAACCTAAGTGTCTCTTACGAGATTTCACTAAGGCAAGACAATCAATTTACATATATACATACAAACAATCCAAGATGAACAAGAAAGACAATGCAAAAACGGATTGAAGGGAATGGGAAAATCGAACGTCCCAATAGGGATTTTTGCTCAATCGACCAAAATGCCTTTTTTGATCTGTACATATCTACATTTTGGTATCTTTTAGGCTGTTCACAAGCATCTCAAGTGTTTTCCATTTACCGAGATGGGCAATGGACGCCCTTCCATAGTTGACAATTTATAAGCATTTGCACCCTTCACGGTTGATCTAATAAGGCCTAGACCACAAGGAATCAAACTTGGTACACTGACCTAGCTTATCCCAATCTTCATCCCACTTCAAAACTAAGCCACCTTCTTTAAAGTCAATTGGGGTGTCTCTTTTACCAAACCATCGTTTCACCATGACCTAGTGGTTTGCAAATTTCTTATACGTCATTTCTCTTTCTTCTTCAAGAAACAAAAAACTCATACAACCTAGCTTGCAAGGGAGTTATATTTGTGTCTTCCAACTCAAGTTGTTCCAAAAGTTGCAAGGATAGGAGTTCAATATTGATAGGCAACATAGCCTCTTTCCTAAATACCAGCTTATATGGTGAGTGCCTAGTGGAAACCTTTGGGGTCACCCTATCCACCCATAAAGCTTGCCAGTTAAGTATGCCAATTCCTCTGGGAATCAACTTTAGTTCTCTTTAGGATCTTGACCAGATTCTTGTTGGTAGATTCGGCTAAACCATTTCCTTGTGGACAATACTTTGAAGGCATTTTCAGCACGAAACCATACTAAAGGTCGAATTGTTCATTTTGCCTCAAGGAAAGATTGGTGCATTATCTGTGATGACAACTGAAGGGACCCTAAATTAGGTTATGACATTTTCTAACAGTTATATCACCGTCTCTTAATTAGCTTCCCTTACTAATAAAACTTTTTCCCACATAGTGAAATAATTTGTGGCTATCAAGATCCACCCGTGTAAGGTACTAGAAAAGGGGGTTAATTTTACCTATGAAGTCTAGCACCCATTGCTAGAATGGTTCGAAGACGATTACGGATTATAAAGGCATTGGGGCCTTCTTTCTCTACCCCACAAATATATAACATGACTTAGGCTCTTTCACTCACTAGAAAGCATTAGATATAATTGCAGGCCAATAGGACCTAGCCCTCAACATTTTATGAGCAATGGTATAGGCCCAGTAGTGTTCGTCATTATCATGATAGGGTTTCAGAAGATCGTTTATCTCCCCTCCATCAACACACCTTAAGACAACGCCACCATACCCCTTTCAAAAAAAGATATCATTTTTAAGGGTATAATTCATTGCCCGCCTTTTAGACATCCCCTTTTAGCTTGTGACTTGAGTCACATTACCTAGAACATTGCAACTCAAAAGGTATTCCCTGACATCATTTATCCATCTAGGCCTTTGTTTCTCTTCCGTTTGTTCGTCCAATTGCTCATTTTACTCTATGAAGGTTACTTGTTCTTCAACACAAGATTGTACCAAATTGTCGCATAACGCTCTCGCTCTTACCAACCTGGCTGACTTGTTCTCAATGTCAAATTCTTGAATCTTGTTAATCCAACCAACCCTTTTCTCCCATAGTTCTCCCTAAAGAATAGCAAAATGAGAACCAAAGCCAGGGTCTTCTGGGTTTGCTTCTCCAACTGGAACCAAAGTGAGAGTTTTCTAGGTTTGCTTCTCCAACAAGAACCAGAGCTAGGGTTTTCTAGGTTTGCTTCTCCAACAGGAACCGGGTAAGGTTTTCTAGGTTTGCTTCTCTAGCCAAAACTGGAGCCCAAGGTTTTCTGGGTTTGCTTCTCCAACGGGAACTAGAGCCAACGTTTTCTAGGTTTACTTTGTAGACAGCAGTTCGAAGAAGACATGACATACCGAACTGTTTGACAAAATGTCTACAAGAAGATAGCAATTTTGATATGCAATTTTGATAATGTATAAAGCAATTTTGATAAATGTAAGGTTTGCAATGTAAAATCAGCCGACATGATGTAATGCGGACTGATTAATAGAAATGCACAAAAGGACAAAACTAGCCGTCATTTGTTAAGATGTCTATGATTAGTTAAGACGTCTAAGACTGGTTGTTACGCTGCAAAACAAGATTAGTTAAAGTGCTAACATAGGGAAGTTGGGACGGTTGAGCCAGGTTGGTTGTAGTAACCGCCTGGGCTTGCCCTATAAGTACCCCCCTATTCATTTTTGTAATCTATCCATGAGATCCATACTTGACATAAATGCAGATCCATTGTGAATACAACAAGTATTGTTCTAGAGCGTGTGTTCTGTGTGATTGCATTGTGATTGTATTGTCATATTGTAGGTATTGATCAATGGCTTGTACGAGATAGACTAGTGTAGACTTGTATTGTATTTGTTTTGTGCAATTGCAGGTAAAAGTAGTTGCAGACTGGAGAATGAGCGTACGTTACAGTAGACGTCTAGGCCTACCCGTCTAAGCCTAGTAGTTAGACGTCTAGGCCTATCCGTCTAGGCCTTGCTGTTGAACCTGTCCGAGACGTCTACCCATCTGCAGTCACCCGTCTGAGACGTCTACCCGTATGCAATCACCTTTCTAAGACATCTAACCCGTCCACAGTTACCCGTCTGTAACTACACATCTAGCAGTCTACACGTCTGGCAAGTTACACGTCTAGGCAAGTTACCCGTTTGAGTCCAACCTGTCTAGACTGTACATGTCCGACTAGCAACACGTCTGAGGCATCTACCCATCTAGATTGATTACCCGTCTAGGCTAGACATCTACATCAACTTACACGTCTGAGACTGAGTAATCTAAGTCATGTCAAGCTTTATAGCCAAGTTGATCCATCCTTCCTAAATCCCTATCATTCCCTCATCTCGAGAAGGCACTCACCCCTATCTACATTTGGCGTCATTGCCTAAACTAACTTTGGGTCAAGAAGTATATGTGATAAGGCAAAGAGGTGAATGACAGATTCCAGGCCACAAGGCAATCGAGGAAGGAACCAGATACCGTTACGACGAAGTGCACGATTGGCAAATCAAAGGATACAAACTCAAGACGAAGTTTCACAACCAGAGGTGGAACAAGTGTGGAACCCTTTGGAAGATAACAATCTACGAGAAGCGCAAGAAAGGTGGGAGACATTGTTGGTGACAACAGAAGGCGAAGAACGAAATCAAATAGCAGAAGACGTATCTCACATTGGAAGTGAGGAGCGGATGGTAACACCTGAACCAGCGGAGGAGAGTTGGCCAATAGGTACAGAAGAGGAAAGCTTTGTACCAGAGCAACCACGCGTGGGTTCTTGGGGAGGAAGACCAGAACCGCACCTTGTATATTCGTGAAGGAGGTCGCGAAGTAGGGACATACGTGAGTCAGGGAGAAGGCTATTTGAACACGTGTTTGAACACGATTTTGCACCACCTACAGCAGATAGAGAGTGGAATACAACACCACAACAATCACCGTTAAGTGGCACGCCTAGTGGGACAGTCCCAATGGCGAATGTTGCCAATAGAGCGGGCAAACAGAAATGCCCACCCTTCACCGGGGAAGGGAAAGAAGACCCGACACGACACATAGGAACTTGCATTACCATTTGGGGAGCAAATGGAGTATCACAAGAGGCAGAATGGTTACAACTATTTCCGGCCACCTTGCGAGGAATGGCTATGGATTGGTATCTAAAGAGACAGAACACTCAACCATTCACACAGTGGACTCCTCTGAAAGATGCATTCATTGAGCAATTTTGGCCATTGAGGGATGACACAAAAATTATTACAGAAATTTTTGCAACAAAAAAAACAAGATTGAAACAATTAGCTGACAAAATGCAGATGCAACCTGCCGATGGGATGGTAAAGCGTTGGTTTTTGGATGGATTATTGCATAAATATAGGAAGAAAATGAAAGCAGTACCATCTTCTACGTATGCGGAAGGCTCTCGAAAAGGCAAAGAACTTTGAGAGTGAAGCTAAACAAACAATCGCAGGAATTGGAGGACATCCAAGAAATGATGATTCCGATAGCGATGCAGATGATAAAGTCCAAAGTGCAATACACTCCTTCAGAAAAGAATTTGATAAGATCATAAAGGAAGTTAAAGGAGAAGTACGTAAAGATCGCAAAGATATTTGGTGTTCGGATTGAAAAGGGAAGGACATACGAATGTCAATTGCCCAAAGAACGCATATTGTAATATATGTGATATAGCAGGACATCCAATGGTTGATTGTCCATTTAATTTGAAGGGGGCAAGGCATCAAACTTTGACAGTCCAACAGGAAGAACAACCAAATGCCTCACGGAATGGTCAAGGTGCAACGAGCGGCGGATTCAGGAATAATCGTCGAGGAGGAAGACAAGGAGGACAGAGTCGTCTACAATATGATTCGAAGGAAGACCAATTATCCAGTGCCGGAATTGTCAAGAATGGGGCCACTTTGCGAAGAATTGCCCCAAGCCTCAGAATACAGGCAACACTAACGGTAGCAATGCTACCCAAATGTGTAGATGGTGTGGTCCAGGGAACCACAAGGAAGCCAATTGCCCGAATAAAGCAAGTTCAAGTGGAATACAAAATGTCAATTTGATTGACATCGGAGAAATGAGTATGGAGGTAGAAAAAGAAAATGAAGTCCTAGCAGTGACTAGAGCACAGGCTAGGAAAATTGAGCAATACCCAAATCCTGCCAAGGAGAAGGAGCGATGGCAGGAAGCTCAAGAATTGATTAAGACAGAGCTGGATAAAGAGAAGCAAGAAAGGCTAGCTCTAGAGAAAACCTTAAAGAAAGCGGAGATCATAACAGACAAGCAGGCATCTGTCGAAGGCTTGGTGACTCAGGTACTCAATACAACCGTGGAAGTAAAAGTGGCCAGTCTATTCAATATAGTACCTGAATTGTATGCTACAGTCGGAGAAGTAATGAAAGCAAAGAAGAAAGATGAAGCCCGACAGGTAGCCAACATCAAGCAAGAACAATTTATTGACCCAACCATACTGATGATTGAAGTAGGGAAGAAGCCAACTTTGGTTCATATGGAGATATTGGACCATAAGCTGAATCAAGTCATAGTGGATGGAGGATCAAGCGTGAATGTGATGCCAGAAAGGACATGGCGGAGTATTGGCCAACCCGCATTGAGATCTCCAAATTTTAGACTATATGGTGCTGATCAATATGGCATCGAAACGATAGGAGTACTAATGAGCCAAAAAGTGCGCATAGCAGAACAAGACTTTGTTCTGGATTTTGTTATAATAGCTATGCAAAAGCCGGCATATGATGCATTATTGGGACGTGGGTGGTTAAGGACGGCGAAAGTAAACCACAACTGGGAGAAGGAGCATCTGACCTTCAAGAAAGGCCAGCACAAGTATATGATTAATCTCAAAAACCAGGCAATAAGCCAGGACATTGCAACTTCGGATGAATCGAAAAGCTCTTCATCAGATGGAGAAACCGGATATGAACCAGATGAAGAAGGCATGTTGCAATTGGAAGAATGTACGGAGGACGAGAATGATGAAGATAAAGGCTTACTCCACTGGCAACTAGAAGATTACGAAATATTCTCTCCCCAATGTTTTTGCATCAACGCAGGAAATGAAGCACAAGAAGATGAGAAGGAGCCCGAGATAGGCGAAGGTAGTAAAAAGAAAACAACAGTAGATAAAGACAAAGAGAGGGAGAAGTGGACATTTCCCAAAAAATTTGCAGAATATACAATGGGGGATGTTGTTATTGAAGATAAGCCAGCCCACCCCATTGATGTTTTGAAAGCAGTTGAAGAACCTGAATCCATTAAATACGAAGGACCTAGAATGATCCAGGTGAATTTGGGAGAAGGAGAAGAGAAAATGATCAAATGCGGAGATGACTGGAATCCGATACTGAAAGCAGCAACATTTAAAATTTTTGCAGACTATAAGGATGTCTTTGCTTGGACATACAAGGATCTGAAGGGAGTACCACCGGAGCTATGTGTGCATAAGATCCCCTTAATTGAAGGCGCACAACCAGTAAGGAGGCGACCGTACAGGATGAACCCAAAGTATGCAGCTCTGGTGAATGCCGAAATAGAGAAGATGTTAGACGCAGGCATAATATTCAAGGTTACGACAAGTGAATGGGTGTCACCAATTGTGATCACCTTGAAGAGAGAGGCAAACAAAATTCGGATTTGTGTAGACTTCCGAAGCCTCAACGCCGTAACCATCAAAGATCCTTTCCCAATTCCTTTCACGGATTCTATCTTGGAAGAAGTAGTTGGCCACGAGATTTATTCATTTTTGGATGGATTCTCGAGGTATAACCAAATCAGCATAGCGGAGGAGGATAAGCTAAAGACCACTTTTATAGTGGAGAATGGGATATATGCTTACAACCGCATGCCGTTTGGACTGTGTAATGCACCAACGACATTCCAAAGAATCATATTATACATCTTCGACAAAATGTCCACAGGGAACTTCAGAGCTTTCCTAGATGATTGGTCCCTCTATGGCAAGACGCAGGAACATCTAAAGGCGTTGGAAGAATGTATGAGCTTGTGCAGAAAAGCTCGGATATCATTGAATCCAAGCAAATGTGTCTTAATGGTGCCATACGGGAAATTGTTAGGGCATATTGTATGCCAAGAAGGGTTGAAGCCCGACCTGGATAAGATTCGGGTGATACTATTGATGGAGGAGCCACATGATGTGAGCTCAGTAAAGACCTTCCTAGGGACAATGGGCTACTATAGAAGGTTCATCAGGAATTATGCACTAACTTCTCATCCATTAGATGCTCTTACGTGCAAGGGTGTTCCTTTCAAATGGGCAGAGGAGCACCAAGAGGCTTTTGAAGGTTTGAAGGCGCACTTGGTCAAGGTGCCTATCCTAGTTTATCCGGACTGGGAGAAAGAATTCCACGTACATGTGGATGCCTCAAACTTCGCAATTGGTTGCGCATTGGCTCAAGAAGGACAATTTGGGTTAGATCAGCCCATATACTTTGCAAGTCGGTTATTGTCTAGAGCAGAGAAGAATTATAGTACAACAGAACGAGAAGCACTAGGGATGGTGTATGCAGTACAAAAGTACAGACACTACTTGTTGGCTAACCCTTTTGCTTTTTATGTAGATCATCAAGCATTGTTGTACTTGATCAATAAACCGATGATCTATGGATGAGTGAGTAGATGGCTCGTCACCCTGCAGGAGTTCATGTTTCGAGTGGTAGTAAGACCAGGGAAGAAACACGTGATAGCGGACCAGCTGTCGAGGATTCGCTCCGGAGAACCTGCAGAGGGAGGGATACAGGATGAATTCCCTGATGCACAATTGTTCATGATAAGTGCGATACCAGCTTGGTATAAACACATAGGGGAATACTTATCGATAGGAGAGCTGCCAAAGGAGATGACGACGGCTGAACAAAGGAAGGTGATTTTGAAAGCAACACCTTTTACGTTGATTGCAGGTTTGCTATACAAGATGGGGGAAGACCACATTTTGCGAAGATGTGTGATGGAGGATGAAGTACAACAGACATTGAAAGAGGCACTCAAAGGATTGGTAAGAGGCCATATGGGGCCAGACGCAACGGCTAGGAAAGTGTTGTTGGCAGGGCTATGGTGGCCTACCCTATATCATGATGCCAAGAACTATGTCAAAGCATGTGACACGTGCCAAAGAACAAGGAAGCCGTTAAAGAGGGACTTCATGCCGCTACATCCATCACAACCTCAAGAACTCTTCGAGAGGTGGGGTTTAGATTTTGTGGGCCCATTGCGAACAAGTCGTAAGAGGAAGTGCAGGTATATTGTAGTAGCGACTGAATATCTCACGAAATGGGTGGAAGCAAGAGCCTTACCTGATAACTCTGCAAGGAGCACGACTCGATTTTTGTATGAGCAGGTTATCACACGGTTTGGAATACCTCTTCAGTTGACAAGTGATAGAGGGGGCCATTTCGTTAATGAGATTATTCAGAATTTGATGATGGAATTCAAGATTTTTCATTCCTTGTCAAGTCCGTATTACCCCAGGGCGAATGGGCAAGCGGAGGCAACGAATAAAGTCTTGGTTTCAATCATGTATAAAACATGCGGCATAGAAGGAGCCGATTGGGAGGAATGGTTGCCAATAGTTTTGTGGGCGTACAGGACTACCTTCAAACCGACTACGAATCACACACCCTTTCAACTAATGTACGGGCAAGAGGTGGTGGTACCGATCGAATTTTTGGTACCAAGTTTGAGGATAGTAGTAGACAACCGCCTAAATGATGAAGATAGTATGGAGGAGAGACTCGCAACATTGGTGCAGCTAGGCGAGAAAAGGGTGATGGCATAGTGGGCAACGAAGATAGCTCAACAAAGATGAAAATATTGGCATGATAAGCATCTCAAGAAAATGGATTTGAAGGTTGGTGAACTAGTGCTCAAATATAATGGGAAGAGAGAACTTAAGCCAGGAAAGTTGAAGACTTTATGGCTTGGACCCTTCCAAGTGGAAGAGGTATTGGACAATGGGGTTGTCCGATTGAAGAAGTTGGATGGTACAATTTGCCCCGATGTTGTGAATGGTTCTAAGTTGAAGGTGTATAAGGCACAGGCACAAATAAATGTAATCAACTTAGAAACCTCTGAGGACACTTCTGGTAAAGCAATCGAAGAAGTACAACCAGGTATACGATCCTACGAACACGGTGGGCCAAGTAATGTTGTTCGAGAGGATGAACCAACCAACCTGGAATGGCTATTTGGAACGGAAGGAGAACCTGTGATCGAGCAGAGGGAGTTAGAACCTCGAGAGGGAGAGCAAAGACGATTACAAGTCCATGTTCAATTTCCAAATAGCGAAGTAGAAGAGCGACTTCGAACCCTCACGCATGTCGCTTTACAAGGACGAATACTAGAAGTGGAGGAATATGAAGGTCAAGGACCACAAGTTCTGCAACAGATGGCTTGGGAAACGCAGAGATTGCAAGAGGAGTATGAGACCCTACACCAGTATAATGCGCAATTAAGGGAACAAGTAATTCAGGAGTTGGATGGAACCATGCAGCGAATGCACCAGCGAGAGGAGGCACGTAGAGCGGAATGGGCTGATAGAAACCAAGAAGAATTCAGGGGAAGCTCGGATGGCAATTCGTCAGAAAGTAGCCTATTTTTCGTGGCTTCAAATAATTCACCTTCAGCACCATTAACAATCCACCTGAGACATTCTAGGAGGCAAGAGAATAGAAGGCTGCAAGGACATGGACTGGAGATGCAATTCGAAGGAGTAAGGGAGAATACAGGAAATAATGCAGGACCCTCGAGGAATAATGCATTTTCCTCAGACTCTGGTAGCTCATCTCCAACAACGTTGAGAATCCTCCTGAATACCGAAGATTCCTCAAGAACTGCTTCACCATTAATCCGACGTCCTCGAAGACTCCGGAGCTCGCCAGAACAAGCAAGGGAGAGGGAACCATGTCAGAATTTGGCTGCCAATAGCGAATATCAAATAAGTCGAGAGCAAGCAGCTGAGATTCTGTGGAGGGATGTCAGAGAGGTACCCGAACAACCAAGGTATGGAGGATGGTTGGAAGAATCAAGCGAGGATGAGAATCAACCTCGGGACCCTGATATACCCTATGCAAGTCCCAATCCAGATCGAAGGAGACAAAGGGATGAGATCCGAAGTCAACGTGCAGGGGTTCGATTCCTCGAAACAGCACAAGTGATTGAAGATGAGGAGTCACTCAGTCCACAAGACGAAGAGGACGGAAGAATGAGTAATCCATCGGATAATGAGGGTGCGGTACCAGGAAGACCAACCGAGCGTTGGCAAAGGGTGCCATACGAAGAATCAATGCAAAGACCGACCGAGCGTCGAGAGGTGGCAACCTATCGATTGGCTGCAATGGACTTACGCAGACATCGAAGAGAAGTGCGACGATTGCAAAGAAGGGTTCAAGAAACCTCAGATTGGCCAATGAATACTGCAGGAGAAGGGAATGATTCAAGCATGGATTCGGCCTTCTCAAACCAGATTTGAGCCACCGTCACCTACATCGTCACCTGATCCGATGGATGAAATAACAGCCAATAAAATAGCACGCAGTCGGGAAGTAGCTCGAACACTTGAGCAACAGTTGAGCTTACACGTTGCGGAAGTTGATTTTAAATTCCTTCAGTTTTTCAGGGAATTCCAGCGGGACCCAATACTGTTGTCTACGTAGGGCCTATGAAGTATTTGGTAGAGGCCTAATTCCGGGATCGTGAGGAGTCACCTGAAGCACTCCCGGAGTCCCTGATTGTCCGCACTTCTTTTACGGATACCCTACGGGCTTTCTCGTTTGAAGAGATGCTCGCAGCAGAAGCCAAGGCAATAGGTAGATCAGTAGATATTGGTGTCCCCACAAAAGCTGCAAAGGAGATGGTGGGTGAAGGACTACCACTTCCGACTGTTGGAAATACGACAACAGGGACACAGGAGCACCCTATTACTGTTGATGAAGAGGTCTCTTTGGAACCGGAGACCAGAATAGTGCAGAGAGAGAATCCCCAGCCAAGTACAGAACCTCAGCAAATTGTTCGAACAGATGGCAACAACAGCCAAACAAAAGTACTTGAGCAGCCTGTCGTCACAGAATGGCCTATCTGAGAAAGGGAAGGCGATGTTGCAGGAACAAGAGGAGGAACATAAGGATGAATGGTCAGAGCGGATTCTGCTGAAACTGCCTAATTTTGTAGATCCATCAGCCATGGTCAATCAGCAAGCGATAGACTGTTTTTCTAAACCGTGTCATGTGATGGATAATTTGCACCTGCAGTTTGATGCCGCTTGTGTTGGTCGATGGAAGAAGTGGTAGTTGATGGCGGAGGAAGAGCTAGACAAGTTGGTGAAATGGGTCGCACAGGGATCCTAGTGACCAAAAATTTCCAGTATCTATCAAGATCAGCCTTGGGCTCTATCTACCACGCACTTGACGACTATGGAAGGAATGGAACAACTGCCAGAAAAGACACCTACCCTCTACTTGGAACCAATGCAAGTGTATGTTCTTGGCCATGGCAATAACCCTCCTTCCCAACACTCCACAAAACACAGATCACAGGTGGAGTTAGTACCCGAATTGTTGCCGATGTATAGCCAGTTTAACTTCCTAGCCCATTTGTTGTGTTGGCTAGCTGAAGGAATCAAGCACTTGCATTTGGCTAGGCAGAAATTGGATCAAGATTTGCAGTTGACAATGGCTGAACTGCAAGAGAAAGAACAACTAGCAGGAATCACTCAGATAGAAGATGCTTTGAAGCATATTCGGGACAAACATCAGCAAATGAACAACCTTAGTGGTCAACTCCATGAGAGGGAACAGGTGATTATCAACATTGAGGCTGAAATGTTGAAGCATAAGGAGGCTAAGGAACTGCTGATCAAGCAGACTACAGAGTTAGTGGCCCAAAACAGCCAAAATGTGGAGACTTGGCAGAAAGAACGAGAGGCCTTGCGCAATGAATTGTTTCAATCTCAAAAGCGCGAAGCAACTCTCAAGGTAGAATTGGCACAAAAGGCACCATCTTCCTCAACCTTGACAACATAGATGACGAAGGAGATCTTCATTCAGTGTGAATCAAAATTGTTGTCTAAACTTCAGGAGAGATGGAAACATGAGCCAACAACATGGGAGTAGAATGGGCCAAGTACTTTACTTACACCAAGCGAGTTCGAGATGAACACAAAGTTTTCCGGCTCAGAGTACAGGAATTGGAGGAGGCACTACAGGCTGCAGCACCAAAAGATGCTGACACCCTAACAGGACAGCGTAAAACGTCGCTAAGGACATTGAATTCTTCAAAGGAGAGGATAGATGTAGACAACAATTTGAAGAAGACATGACATATCGAACTATCTGACAAAAATGTCTACAAGAAAGATAGAAATTTTGATACCAATTTTGATAATGTATAAAGCAAGGTTCCACGAGCTTGGGGGACGGGGGACGAGGGGACGGGTTTCGGGGACGGCGGGGGACGGCAAGCCGATTTTAGGGGACGGCTGGGGGACAGCTGGTATAATACTATAATTTTTTTTAGAAATTTAGAATAATCTACAAATTCTACACACAACAAAAATGAAAAATACTAAAAACTTAAAAAGTATGCATGTTCTTAAAACATGCTTCAATTTGAAATGAACTCAGCTATTAGCCTATTACTAAGTGCATCCATTTCAACAAATGTAACTTGAAGGTTCAGCAAAGGATATCAAGTGCAATCTATTACAGTTAACCAAAATAGTCGTTATTGCTCAAGTAATGAATGCCACACTGTTCAGATTTTAACATTCAAACAATAACAATCATCATTCTTAAAGCCACCAATGTTCAAGCAAAGACCATTTTTTAATTTTTTTTCAGTCACCAATGTTCAAACAAAGACAGTTCTCAGTTTTTAATTTTTGGCCATCAATGTTCAAGCAAGATAGTCAGTGGTTTTCACTTTTCTGTGTTCAGGCAAGACAGTTATTGTTGTCACATTTTGCACGGGGTGCAATGTCTTCAGTGTTGTAACAGTGCTGCTCTTCTTTTCCCTCTTCCTCTATTTTCCTTCCTTCTTCTCTCCCTTTCCTTTTCTTTCCCGCATTCTCTTTCTTTCCCCCTTTCTTGGAGTCCCCAGCTTGATTTTTCAACTTTCCAGCAAGTTACCTGAAAATGGCTAAGTGTTGGTGCGAAGTTCGCACTTCGCCCAGTCTTGGTGCGAAGTGCGCACTTCGCCCAGTTTTGGTGCGAAGTCTGACTTCGCCCCACTTTCTGGGCGCACCTTGCAACTGGCAGATTGACAGGCTGGCAGGCTGACAGAAGATGACAAAAGGCCGGAGCAGAGTCCGTACGGCGGCAGACACCAGTTTCCACCTGTGCGCAGCCCGACTTCGCAATGAAGTCGGAGTGCGCCCTTGACAGGTGCGCAGTAGGGGAACAAACCCAGAATTTGACCAAGGCATGAAGGCCTTCCCGACTGCACTGTTTTCTGCCCGCGCAACCCGAGACGCTCTGATCCCAAGCGAAGTTGGACGAACTGCCTTCCAAGGCAGACACGTGTCACACAAAGATCATCCATCATCCGACAAGTGTCCAGCCTTCGGGATTAGAGCCGAAACGTGCCGAGCAAAAGGACAAGCATGGGCTGCATTGCTTGCGCCAGTAGCCTCATTTAAAGCTGATCTGAGGTTTTACCTGCTCCAGCTACCCGCATCACTGCCAGATTGGAGTTCTGCCCAACACACCGCCATGTAGCTGTCCAGCCTTCCAGAAGACCATGCTGCGGGTACAGTCCGGTCCGACAAAAGGTCAGCATTTGCAGCTCTTTCGCCGCTTTTGTCAGCTTATGTTTGACTGGGACCTTGTGCCCATTAATGTAACGGGAGGGACTCGGGCTATAAAAGCCCACCATGAATTCATTGTAAAGGGTGGAAGGGGAATGTCTGTTAGGGAACCACTGTGCCCATTGTAACCGTGCTTCTGCTTATAAATATAATCTGTATGCCTGGTTCTGTTCTGTTGCTTCTGTTTTTTATGCTGCCTTTCTTTATATTCATGCCTTAGGCTAACCTCGTGTCATGGCTCGTTGATTCATTTCAGCATTTGATGATCAGATGCCTCTAGCATTGCTTGTTTAAAGCACCCTCTGTACTTCATGAATTAAAAGGATACATAGAATAGATGTGGTAGCAGCTTCATAAGTTGTGTGTTTTGTTGCTGGTCCGTATCTCGGTGATTGGTGCGCCGCCGCATTGTTAGTTCCTTGTAGGGAATGTCTGTTAGGGAGCCATTGAAGCTGTGCGGTTAAATTCTCTACATAAACACATATACCTGGCTCTGATATCTCTATGATTGCTTTCTACCCATGTTAGTGTCCGTAGGTGGTGATTGACGTGTTGCCGTACTGTTAGTTCCTTGTAGGGAATGTCTGGTAGGGAGCCGTTGTAGCCGTGCGTACACCGCTTGGGTATCGGAAGTATACGTTAGATTTTGCAGCTCTCTAGTCATGCTTTGTGTTTATAATGCAAGAAGTAGCGGTGATTGGTGTGTTCCCGTACTGTTAGTTCCCCCCACCAACCTTTGAATATATTTGTAAATTCCTTTCTGTTCATTTATTTCTTTCCTGTACTCTTAGCTTGAACATAAACCCCCAAAAAGGAGCCGGCCTTCTCCGGAGATTGGCTCGGAAGGCATCTCTTCCTTCCGGCCTTTCATGCTGGTGGGCGAATCTGGGCGCATTAACCCAAAATCCTTTCCTCATGGCAGATTCGTAACCAACAGTTTCTCTGGCACGCCCGGTGGGACCCTGGTCCCACGTTTGAAGAGAGATTTTCTGATCGTCTCCACCTGGCGCTGACAAGTGGTTCCTGAGCACCTGGTGAGACAAGGAAGTTTCTCACCCCCGACAGAATTGAAGCACCGGTGTTCGCTTCATTGCTGTTCCAAATCTGAACACCTGGCGACTCTGCACGAACAAATCCTCTGAGTCTAGAAGACCGGTCCCAGCACCTTCATGCACACAAGAAGGTGGCAAGCAAGGGATCCGAGAAGCCCGCCTGAGTTCTACGAACTGGACATCAACGCTCGAGGCGAGATTCCCAGGGGCGGGCTGATCCGCGAGCTCGTTTCGACGAAGCCGAGGCCGAGATCCAAGAAGAGGCCGAAGCTGAAGTCGGAGGAGCCGAGTACGAAATAGAAGAGGCCGAGGAAGAAGAAGATCCTGCATCCTCGGAAAGTACCGACACCGAGTACACAACCGACGGCGGAGAAGAAGAAGAAGAAGAAATGGCTGCCCAACACCCGAATGACGATGACCTCTTCCCGACGGTGGACTCTACGGGGCCCTTGGCCCTGGTCGGACAGCAAGCTGTGCCCCCCGCTGCTTTAAAGTCTATTCCCACATACGACGGCTACGGTAAGACGGCGTACGAGCACATCCAGGACATCCTTGCCCTGGCCGCATTGCATACTATCACCGATGAAAGTGTGAAGACCCGTCTGCTGGCCCTTTCCCTGAGGGGAAAGCTTCTCTCCGGTGGAGATCGCCGCGTAGGGATCCATCACAGTGGTGGCCCCAGCCTGCCGTAAGGCTCGTAAAAGGATGCAACGAGTCCGCTGACCCTACTTCTCTACCGCATCGGGCCCAAGCTATCCAGAGACATCCTCAAGAGGAGGTGTCTGATTTTAACATCAGGTTTGCGAGATCCTCGGAAACGGGTACTCGCGAACTTCGGCCTTCACCGGCATGGCCGCTCACTACTATCTCGAGATCCTTCAACTCGTACATATGCTCGTCGCCGAAGATCGCCGAACTGACGAGTTTCCGCGCTCGTACGAGGCTGCCCAAGCAAGTCGAAGCCGACATTATTTCCATCGGCAGCTCCCGTCCGTGGTGCAGGAACCCATTCATCCCGACTTCCCTGCATCCCAGTATCCTCCTCGCTTCGGCGGTTCGCCGTCCACATCAGGGCAGCAACCCCAGCAGCAGTGGAATCCGGCGCCGGTCGTAACTCCTTACGGCCCGCCTCAAATGCATTACCCTCACCCGCCGCCTCCCGCTCCGCATTTTCCAGCACTTCCCGCTCCTCCACAGTACGCATCTTATTCTAACCCTCCTCCATTGGCCGCATTGCCTCCACCGGCACAGTTGCCGCCTCCCGACAAGCAACATCCAAAATGCGATTCTACAAGAAGTGCGGGCTTTGGCCTCCGGATACCATGCCATGTCCAATGACATGATCGCTATGAAGAAGAAGCAGGCCCAGATGGACCTCGCTCCTAGGAGGCCATATGCGCCCCCGGCGCTAACAAAAGACAAAGCCCCAGAAAACCAGCCGCAGAGGCGTCCGCCTCCGAGAAATGCTGCTATAGAAGACCCGCCTGGTCCTCCCGACCAAGTTAACTGGTGCACTACGTGCAATGACCCGCATTCGGAGGAAGACTGCACTTTGCACCAGCACTACATCCAGACCTTGGCCGGCAGCGCTATAGAAGATGATGAGCTGTACATGATCTTGGATGGCGAAGCCAACTTCGCCCTCCCCGAAGAGAATCTAGTGCCGCCTGCCAAGGAAGAAAAGAAAGCCGCAGATGCGGCCAAGCCTTTGCAAGTCTACGCGAGAAGAGAAAAACCGCAGCCCGGTGGGCTGCCACCATACAAGCGGCTGTGGCCCTACACAGCCCAGGAGAAGGCATCCAAAGATAAAGCTCCAGCCAAGCCTTCTCCGGCAAAGGCTGCCCCTGTTCCAGCCAAACCTCCAAAGAAAGGCCCCAACTCCGGCAAAGGCTGCCGTACTTCAGCCTCCAGCTGAAACCAAAGAACAAGCCCAGGAGAAGCTGAAGTACCCGTCTCTGACCAAGAGACAGCGAGTTGAGGCCACCCAACAGTACCGGACGAAGTATGAGCCGGCAAAACAAGCAGAAGGAGCTAGTACCTCGGGCTACAGCATTGTAGACGAGTTGAAGAGAACACCTGCTAGAATCAGCATGTACGATGCTCTTCTGCTCCCAGGCCAGGTAGATCTGTTGCAAGAATCACTGAAGAACATGAAGAGCGGCAAGCAGATGCAACCCGCTGTCCTGGTTCAACCTTTGACAGCCTCCGCCACCGGGAAGAATAGCACCGCCACCCTTTTATCTCGTCTTTACGGATGCAAGGGCACATAGTTCACAACCGCATGGTGGATTCTCGGCGCTTCCTCGACCGTGATGCCGAAGGCCGTCTCGCGATGAGATCGGGATGGAATACACACGGAGCAGCCAAGGCGTGCCGCAATTAGACGGCACCCCGTCAAGACAAGCTTGGTGTCATAAAGGACATCCCTATCCGATTGCACAAGGCTCTCGACATCGTGGTCATCCAAGAGGTCGTGGTTGTTGACCTAGAACCTTACTTCGGCATGTGTCTCTCTCGGGAGTTCACTGCGAAGTTGGGCGGGTACCTGTCTCTAGACTACTCACACATGGAAGTGCCCTTCAAAGGAAGGAGACTCAAAATTTTTAATGAGAATCCTTCCTCCTTCCTAGTAGACAAGATACCCGGAGGAGAAATGGACTGCATGGTCCAGTTGTCAGAGGAAGAGCTGGTGACAGTGGAGCTGACTGAGCAAGCCCTCGAAGTGCTACAACTCGAAGATGAGTTCTCGTTACGGGACTTTAATGCCGTAATTGGGACAGAGCAGGGTTGTTACTCCATTGTACAGCCCAAGAGGCTTGACATGTCGGCTGCAAAAGAAGGACGACCCGCACCCGAAGAGCTGTGGAAGCTCTTCTTTGACGGCGCGCGATGCAAGAATGGCGCCGGTGCAGGAGTGCTTCCGGTTTCTCCAACCGGAATCCGAAGGACTATGCCTACAAAGCTGGCTCCGGAGCCGCACTAACAACTCGGCGGAATACGAAGCCCTGTGCTTGGGTTTGCGAAAGGCGGAGAGGCTTGGAATCAAGCACCTGCAGATTTTCGGAGATTCAGAGCTGGTGTGTCACCAAGTTACGGAGAAGTGCGCATCCAAACAAGCACTATCTTAGAGCGTACCGCAATCGGGTGTGGGACCCGATGGAGTCATTCGACTCATTGAATGTCAAAGCGATATCGCGTGAGAAAAACAAGCACGCCGATATTCTCGGCGCTCGTTGGAGCCAGGCACGTTCCGCCGAAGACGTTGTCCGTAAACCGAAGCCGGTTCGTACCGTCTACAGTGCCTTCGTGCTCGATAAGGACACCCACCGGGCATGTGTTCGGCCATGACGAGGAAATCGTCACATTCCTGGTTAACGAAGTGTGTGTAATCGAAGGTAGAGACCCTGATGACGAGCAATATGAGGGGTTGATACAGTTATGGAATAATCACGTCCCAAAAGGACTAATTACATTAGAGAGTCTCTTTGATCAAAATGACAGAGCAATATCCCACAGAATCAAAGTAGACCCGAGGCAATATGCCGACCTGGAACTTGAACCTGGTAAAACCATCAAGGTCGGAACAGACTGCACGTCGGAGGAACTGGAGCAGATCGATCACCGTGCCAGGAGTTCCCCGACATCGTGGCCTCGTGCTACGAGGATTTGAGGGGGTATGACAGAACTGTCATCCAGCATACTATTGAGCTAGAGGATGGCGCTAAGCCATTCCGACAAAAGCATAGGGCCATGAATCCAAAGATTGAGGCCATAATGAAAACCGAGCTCTTGAAGATGCTGGAGGCCAAGATCATCTACCCCATCAAACATTCATCCCGGGTCGCGAATTTGGTGCCCGTGAGGAAAAAGAATGGCGACATTCGTCTCTGTGTCGACTTCAGAAACCTAAATCAGGCTTCCCTCCGGGACCACTATCCGCTTCCCCAAATCGACCAGATCCTACATATCGTTGTCGGAGCCCAGAGATTTTCACTTTTAGATGGATTTTCCGGCTACAACCAGATTTGGGTCAAAGATGAGGACCAAAGATAAGACGGCGTTTACCACCAAGTGGGGGACGTTCGCCTATCGCCGCATGCCGTTTGGCTTATCTAATGCCGGTGCCACGTTCCAAAGGGCCATGGACTCGGCCTTCCGAGAGCCGCTCAATAAGATTGTCGTCATCTACCTTGATGACATGACTGTTTTCTCTCACCAACGAGGAGATCATGTTTCGCACCTACGGCAAATATTTGAGAGTTGTCGAGAATTCGGCATTTCTATAAACCCGAAGAAGTCCGTCTTCGCGGTAAAGGAAGGAAAGCCGCTGGGACATGTCATCTCCGAGGAAGGCCTCGCCATTGACCCCCGACAGAGCGTAGGCCCTCGTTCGCTTGCCAGCCCCCATCGACAAAAAAGGGCTGCAGTCCTTCTTCGGTCAGATTAACTTCGTGCGGAAGTTCATCCCGGACTTCGCACAGTTGATCAAGCCTATGGCCGAACTACTTAAGAAAGATACACTTTACGAATGGACTGATGAGAGAGAGCAAGCCTTCGAGGAAATCAAGGCCCGAATTGCACAAGCTCCGGTGTTGACAAACCCGGACTACTCCAAAGACTTCATCCTGTATGCAGTGGGAGAACCCGAAAGTTACGCCGCAGTCCTAACTCGGAAGGGAGACGATGGTGAGGAGCGCCCCCATAGCATTCCTCGACCCAAGTGATTCTGCCGCATGAAGAAAAGTACAATTTTATAGAGCGGCAAGTTCACGTTGTTATGAAGTCCCTTCGAAAGTTCAGGCATTTTGTCTCCCAGAGCAAGACCACTGTCTTTGTGATTCACCCGGATGTTCGAAGCTTCATCTTGCAAGGAGAACCGGGTCACAAGAGAGCGGGATGGATTGCAAAAATCCAGGAGTTTGACATTGAAGTGCGGCCCACCAAGCTTATCAGAGGCCGAGCCTTGTGTCAGGAATTGGCCCGAAGCGCTGTAGCCGGCATCTCCGCCTGTAAGTGGGAGGACACAACGACACGCATCTACCTAGCCGACTCCTTATCGGAGGGGGAGTGATTGGACAGATGAACTGGTGAGATACTTCTGCACCGGAAGATGTCCCGATCACCTGAACGCCTCACAACGAAGGAGATTTCGGCTAGGTGCACTTAAGTACACTCTTCGCCCCGAGGGGCTTTACTTCAAAAACATTGACGGCATCCTGTTGCGGTGCGTCTTAAAATCTGACCAGCCTAGGGTCCTCGGAGAATTTCATTCCGGGATGCCTGGGGGTCACCATTCTTCAAGGCCAACGGCCTTAAAAATAATAAGGGCTGGGTACTATTGGCCCACTTTGTTCGCAGACGCGCATGCGGTCTGCTCTAAATGTGATCAATGCCAAAGGTTTGCCGGCCGAAACAGAAAAGCACCCCCGCCCCTTCAACCGATTCAGAGCCGAGACTCCGTTCCAAAGAATGGGGTTTAGACTTCATTGGGGTGATTTCTCCTAACTCCTCTGCCGGACACAAGTTTATTCTTACAGACTACTGACTATTTTACACGGTGGACGGAGGCAATCCCGACCAAGAACGCAGACCAAGAAACGGTCATCGGGTTCATTGAGAGCCTGATTACCCGCTTCGGGGTTCCAGAGTCGATTGTGACAGACAACGGTCCGGGATTCGTAGGCGCTGTACTCACGGAGTACACCGGCAAACTTGGCATCTATCACAAGATGTCTTCTAACTACTACCCGCAGGGGAATGGCCTTGCCGAGTCCACTAACAAGAACCTCCTGAAAATCATCCGGAGGACCATTGACAGAAACAAGCGGACTTGGCACTTGCTCCTGAACCGGGCGCTGTGGGCGGACAGAGTTGCATTCAAGAAATCCCTCAGAACGTCCCCCTATGCGCTCGTCTATGGCAAAGAAGCTGTCATGCCATCACACATTGAGATCCCTGCCCTGTGGATGATTGACGAAGACAGAGGCAGCGGAGACCCGGTGGACGACAGACTGTGCCAACTCCTGCAGTTGGAAGAAGACAGAGAAAGTGCATACCAGGCCTTCACTGATCACATTGCAGCCACTCAAGGCTGGTTTGCCAAAGGCACCACTGCCCGAGTTTTCGAAATCGGGGACCTGGTGCTGAAGTGGGACTCATATAAAGCAAAGCCGGGTAATCACGGGAAGTTTGATGCTCTCTGGGAGGGCCCTTATCGTATTGCCCGGTGAACCAGTTCAATGCCTATGTGCTTCGGGATATGGAGGGTCAGCTCCTGCCTATCCCTGTCAACGGGTTCCACTTAAAAATTTACCGCTGCTGAAGGTGCCCGAGTGGCCCTTCCTTGTAAAAAATTTCCCTTATGCACTTTCATTCCCCAGCATGTACAGTTTCCGGTTTTCAGCTTTTAATTTTATTTTTTATTATTTGAGCTTAACTGCGGCACGGGAGAGAAAGACAGACTTCGCAGCGAAGTCCGTCGTCGCCCCTCAGGAGGGGCGAAGTTCGGCTGTGCAAAGGAGGAAGAAAACAAACAAAGAAAGCAGGGAAAAAGGGGCAAGAAATCGTCTAACTGTTGGCCGAAGCCCGACTTCGCAGCGAAGTCGGACTTCGGGCCAGCTGAAGTGCGAAGTTTGATTAAGAAAAAATGCTAAGGCACACGAAGGACAAGCTCCGCTCAGCTTCGAGCGAAGACTGACTTCGCGCGCGAAGTCCGACTTCGGCCGGCTTCCGTGCGAAGTACGCACTGCGCATAACTTCCGCGCGGTCGAAGTGCGAACTTCGCGCGAAGTTCGCACTTCGCGCGCAGAGTTCGCCGAACTCGGCGAAGTCCGAACCCGCCTCAACGTACGCACTGCGCAGCCCGTCCAGTTCAGTCTAAGGGAGCAGAAAAGTATTAAGTGTTGGCCAAAGTCCAAAGGTCGCAAAGAAACCAGACCGCGCTCAATCCTTGAGCGCAGCGAAGAAAAGAAAAAGGAACAGTGCAACGCGCACTTCGCGCGAAGTTCGAACTTCGCCCGAAATTCGGGCGAAGTCCGACTTCGCCGGCGAAGTCGGGTCGCGCCCAACTTCGGGCGAAGCCCGACTGCGCCTCGTTTTCTGAGCCAGCTTGCGTGGAGGTTTAAAAGACGAATAAAATATTCAAAAAAGGTCCCAAGCTGGGCCCAAGGCGCGTTGCGACCGTTCCAAAGTGGGTTTCCGCACCAATGATTCTTTCTTGAGCAGTGTGCCCGGATTGCGGCAGTGACGTCAGCCATGGCGCAGCGTCCAAGACAGAATTAATGATTGCACGTTCCTCAACGAAAGTGCAAGCAAAAGAGCATGGCACGTCTGCCGGAGCGCGCTTTTTCCAAACATTCTCCTGCGCAGCCACCAAAGAGCCTTAACTCAGCCGACCTACCTCCTCCGCGCGGCATTAATGGCGCTGTCTTTATCTAGAAAAGGGGGTCAGATGTTTTTAAACATTCCGTACTATGCAGATTATTCCTGACAAAGTGCAAATTATTCCCGTGACAACGAAATCCGCCGCAGACGCCTCGAACTCGTAATTATTGCTGATTCGGAGAGATGGACAGAGGAAAGATGCCAGTGTCGCCGCAGTCCAAACGAAAGTGGCGAACCAAAGGATTTACCGCGGCCGGGCGTTTTCAGAAGTGAAACCCCGCCAGAGAGAAAGTCAAAGTCCCGGACGAAAAAAGTACAGCGTGGGCAAGCCCCACCACCTCCGGTGAATTATTTGTCGGGATACAAGGACGGCTCTTTTTCTATGAGCCTGACGAAGCTGCGGGCAAATGTGGAGAGTTGGGCTGACAAAGTTTCGCCCTCCCACCATTTCGGAGCGGCGTACAAATCCAATCTGTTCAGATTCTTGTGCCCTCCTGTCCACCAATGCCCGGAACTGGTAGACCTAATTGTCAGACACTACAGACCAGCTTACCCGGCAAATTTGCAGCCCAACGGTAAACCCTTGTTCACACTGCGCAGGGAGACTGTCCAGCCAGCTTTCGCCCCAGGGTTGGAGTATGACTCCAGCGCCATTCTCAGAAAGATAAATTTGGGCGAGCAGACGGGACGTTTCACGCCAACAAAACGGATGAGGGATTTCCTCAATTCAGAGTTGAACGCCCCGCTTGCAGCTGGACAGTGGCCAACCGGCCCCATGCCCTTGGCACAATTCCAGAACAAGTACTTGTACATCATTTTGGCATCTATTCTTGGTTGCGACTCTGATGAGCTGGTACAGCCGTACCAGCTAGCGCTGGCAGAATGTCTCCTATGTGGAGAGTCCTACGAACCGGCAGCACAGAGAAGTGGGAAGCGTCCCATCTCTTTCGACTGGGCAGACTGGCTGGCTTACGCCATTCATTCCAGCCTGGTGAAAATCCAGAAGAGGCAGTCTACCGATTTTCGTTTCAGTTCTGTTCTAGCCTGGCTTTGTTTGTACCATTTGCACTCCCTGATGCCGATCCTGAACCTGAAGAAGGTCAACGAGAAGGGAGAACCACAGCCCGTCTATAACTGGACGGATGACTTATACCGGAAAGGGTCCTACTACAAGTTCAACATCAACTTTCTGGGATTCGTCATGTCAGTCTTCAGTGAAAGCGAAATTCCTCGCCCCCCGAGAGAAATGACGAGCGCTCTGCTAAATCAAAAGCTCGGGGACGTTTTCAGACTGACGCAGGGAATTGTGGTCAGAATCTACGGATTCAAGGGCAAACCCCATTTGCTGCCCTACTGGTGCTCGGAGCATCTGTTCGGGATGGAGGTTGCCCGACAGATGGACTATGTTGAAGAGGAGTTCGGCCTAGGAAAGAAGAGAGGACAGATTTTTCAATATCCTCTTTCCTGGGCAAATGTTGAGATTTTTGAGGTAGGACAAGCATGTCTACCTTGAGCAAGAGTTGTCCCGGGTTGGCCTGGTTTTGTTGCCGCAACGCTGGAAGTATGACCCATATGGAATAAGGGGAAAGTTCACACATCTCTGCCCCCGGGCAGATATAACCGAAGATAGATGCGATGTGGTCCATGTGGACCTTGACTGGGAAATTGAATTGATGGAAGCTTCTCCTCCCTGGCAGGATTTCTACTCCGAGGAGGTGACATATGACCCCAAGCGAAACCCGGACCACCGCTTTCATCTCCAGTGGTTCAAAAAATTTCTATCCAAGATAGCAGTGCCTTAACCGGTCTAAAGAAAAGATCACCGAATGCCGGAAGATGAGATGCCGCACGCAAAGACGACAAATCAACAAGGAGAAACCCGGCCGTAGATGACGACTTTTCGGTTCTCTATGACCAAGCATCATGACAACTGGCGGCCGTTCGCATATCAAGGTTACGTTCCCCGAGGTCCCTTTGAAGACTATAAAGGAGGGTCTCCCTCCCAACAGTTGTACACTTCGGCAACTACCAGCGTGGGCCCAGCAGACTTCCAAGTCGATCCAATGCAGCCCGTGGCTTCCAAGACGGCGCCTGAGAAGGCGAAAGAATTAGTCAAGGCAACGCCCGAGGCAATCCCTCAGGCACGAAAAGCGCCAGCGTCGTCAGAAGGCAGACCGGTTGCGGCGACCTTCCGCAAGTCAAACCCCGGTACAAGTTCACCGTGGGAGCATCAGCGCCTGCTGCACCTGCTTCATCTCCTTCCCCTGATCCGACCGTTATTCCAGAAGAGAAGAAACGGAAGAGAGTTGAGAAAATTAGGCGACCTAGCCTGATAGTGCAGCAGCCAGTCGCAGAGCCGCAGCTCGCGTCCTGCCGCCGCAGAGACAGCGTCTCTGGGCAGTCCTAAGCCAGCCGCCGAAATCGAAGCACAGACATCCATCCGGCATCGGCTCAGGCGGAGCCCGCAGGTACGTTTGCTGCCCCCGTCTCTTTGGTCTCACCCAGTCCTACTCCCACTCCGCCTCCCGCTCAATCCGAGCAAGTCATGGCCGCGTCCCCCTCCCCGTCTCCACGCCCTTCTAGCGGCCCCCATTCTTTTGATCAGTTTGCTCAAAACCCTAACGTCTCTCTTCTCTCGAGCACAACTCCAAACCCTTCGCCTGAGGTTAGTGCTGAGGCCGCCCGTTCACCGTCACATCCACCATCTCAGCCGCTTCAAACCCTTGCAGTGTCAGCCGCTCCCATCTCCATTTCCCGGTCGCCCCCACAAGCGGCCGATTCTTCCAAGGTCTGTCCGGTTCCTCCTGATCCCATCCCCGCAGGAGAGACGTCTCAGAAGAACCCTAGGCTGGGGGAACCAGATTTTATGGACGACCTCCAAAATACAGACGACTTGCCCCCGGCAACGAGAGTCGTAGAGTATCCTCGTTTCCTTCCTCCAGAACTTGAAGCGAAGGAGACATGAAGAGATGGCCGCCCCGGCAAAACGCACCAAGTACGATTTCACGAGGAGAGTGCTTACAACAGAGAAGATAATCCCAAAAGTGAAGAAGCCTCTCCGAGAAATGACCAGGGCGGACTACGAGCTCCAGACAAAGGAGAAGAGCTTTGACGACATCAACAAGCAGTATGAGATTCAGACAATCATGCGCAAAGCTGATAATCTCTTTGTCAAGAGTCTGGAGGAGCAGGAAGAACTTTTCGGGTTGCAGGACAAAGTAAGGCAACTTGAAGAGGACCTATCTAGGTCCACTGAGCAGCTGGAAGCGGCGCGGCAAGAAACAGACGAACTCAAAACCCAGCTCACCGCACCCTTCGCAGAACTCCAAACCCTTCGCCTGAGGTTAGTGCTGAGGCTGTCCGTTCACCGTCACATCCTCCGTCTCAGCCGCTTCAAACCCTTGCAGGTATCAGCCGCTCCCATCTCCATTTCCCGGTCGCCCCCACAAGCGGCCGATTCTTCCAAGGTCTGTCCGGTTCCTCCTGGTCCCATCCCCGCAGGAGAGACGTCTCAGCAGAACCCTAGGCTGGGGGAACCAGATTTCATGGACGACCTCCAGAATACAGACGACTTGCCCCTGGCAACGAGGGCTGTAGAGTATTCTGTCTCTTTCCTCCAGAACCTAAAACGGAGGAGACCTGAAGAGATAGCCGCCCCGGTAAAATGCGCCAAGTACGATTTCGAGAGGAGAGTGCTTACAACGGAGAAGATAATCCCAAAAGTAAAGAAGCCTCTCCGGAAAATGACCAGGGCGGACTACGAGCTCCAGACAAAGGAGAAGAGCTTTGACGACATTAACAAGCAATATGAGATTCAGTCAATCATGTGCAAAGCTGATAATCTCTTTGTCAAAAGTCTGGAGGAGTAGGAAGAACTTTTCGGGTTGCAGGATAAAACGAGGCAGCTTGAAGAGGACCTGTCTAGGTCCACTGAGCAACTGGAAGCGGCGCGGCAAGAAATAGATGAACTCAAAGCCCAGCTGGCCGCTTCTCAGCAACAAGCCGCGACCGAAAAGCAAGCAGCCTCGGAGCAGATTTCTCAGCTCCAAGAGTCCTTGAAGCAGGCGCAGTCGCAACTAGCCGAGAGAGCATCTCAAGCGACGGTCTTTTCAAAGACAAAGGTTAAGGAGATGAGAGCTGGTTTGCTGCGGGAATGCAAGCCCCATACCTATAAGGCGATGGCAGTTCTGGATTTCGCATCCAGAATTCAAGAAGTTTCTGCCCAGGGAAAGCCTGTGGTAGAGGAGGCCGAGCGCCAGGCGAAGCAATGGCTGGACCTGGCGGTAAATCTTCAGGAGCGCGAGCGCAACGGCCTCCAATTTTCTCCCGTGTCCTCATTCGCTGCAGAATGGGCAGGTGCAAGGGTGACCTTGCACAAATATTTCAAAAAATTTGAAGAGGTGAGAGTTGTCAGACGAATGTTAGATGCATTCAGACATGAAAGAGATATCTGTCTGGCTCCCTTTCGCGCTCTTTCAGAACTAGGGTGCCCAGGTTTTGTTGAAAATGGCGAGCTTCTCACCCTAGATCGGGTGAAAAGGAATTGGCGATCCTTCGAAGCAGATACAGCTGACATTGATAGCTGGACTGAGCCAATCCAAGACAGTCAGGTCACTCAGATGGTGTCCAAATATTGCAAAATCAGCTCCTACTTCCAGGAGTTAGAGAAAAGATACCTCACCATCGACCTGCACGCGGTCGCTGCTTTCCACGCAGCATTAGAAGATGCAGCTGACGGCAGGCCATTTGAAGCAGAAGCCTGGCGTCAAGCCCAGGTGGCATACACTCGCATCTGCGAGGCAGAAGCAAGAAATGGAGAACTTTCGGAAGGAGATCCTGAGGGGGCAACTGACAAAGATGAATCTGAAGAACAGTTGCCACAAGGAGGACAGTTAGAGCAGCAAAAGGCAGGGGAGGCAAGTTCCTCTGCACCCAAAGGATGAAGGCATGGATTCTTTGCACCGAGGCGAGCTCGACACCCCGCGAGCCGCCAGAGATGTCACATTTTGCACGGGGTGCAATGTCTTCAGTGTTGTAACAGTGCTGCTCTTCTTTTCCCTCTTCCTCTATTTTCCTTCCTTCTTCTCTCCCTTTCCTTTTCTTTCCCACATTCTCTTTCTTTCCCCCCTTTTCTTGGAGTCCCCCAGTTGATTTTTCAACTTTCCAGCAAGTTACCTGATAAATGGCTAAGTGTTGGTGCAAAGTGCGCACTTCGCCCAGTTTTGGTGCGAAGTGCGCACTTCGCACAGTTTTGGTGCGAAGTCTGACTTCGCCCCACTTTCTGGGCGCACCTTGCAACTGGCAGATTGACAGGCTGGCAGGCTGACAGAAGATGACAAAAGGCCGGAGCAGAGTCCGTACGGTGGCAGACACCAGTTTCCACCAGTTCGCAGCCCGACTTCGCAGTGAGGTCAGAGTGCGCCCTTGACAAGTGCGCAGTAGGGGAACAAACCCAGAATTTGACCAAGGCATGAAGGCCTTCCCGACTGCACTGTTTTCTGCCCGCGCAACTCGAGACGCTCTGATCCCAAGCGAAGTTGGACGAACTGCCTTCCAAGGCAGACACGTGTCACACAGCATCATCTATCATCTGACAAGTGTCCAGCTTCGGGATTAGAGCCGAAACGTGCCGAGCAAAAGGACAAGCATGGGCTGCATTGCCTGCGCCAGTAGCCTCATTTAAAGCTGATCTGAGGTTTTACCTGCTCCAGCTACCCGCATCACTGCCAGGGAGAAGTTCTGTCCAACACACCGTCATGTAGCTGTCCAGCTTCCAGGAAGACCATGCTGCGGGTACAGTCCGGTCCGACAAAAGGTCGGCATTTGCAGCTCTTTCGCCGCTTTTGTCAGCTTATGTTTGACTGGGACCCTGTGCCCATTAATGTAACGGGAGGGACTCGGCTATAAAAGCCCACCATGAATTCATTGTAAAGGGTGGAAGGGGAATGTCTGTTAGGGAACCACTGTGCCCATTGTAACCGTGCTTCTGCTTATAAATATAATTTGTATGCCTGGTTCTGTTCTGCTGCTTCTGTTTTTTATGCTGCCTTTCTTTATATTCATGCCTTAGGCTAACCTGTGTCATGGCTCGTTGATTCATTTCAGCATTTGATGATCAGGTGCCTCTAGCATTGCTTGTTTAAAGCACCCTCTGTACTTCATGAATTAAAAGGATACATAGAATAGATGTGGTAGCAGTTTCATAAGTTGTGTGTTTTGTTGCTGGTCCGTATCTCGGTGATTGGTGCGCATCGCCAGATCTTGTTAGTTCCTTGTAGGGAATGTCTGTTAGGGAGCCATTGAAGCTGTGCGGTTAAATTCTCTACATAAACACATATACCTAGCTCTGATATCTCTATGATTGCTTTCTACCTATGTTAGTGTCCGTAGGTGGTGATTGACGTGTTGCCGTACTGTTAGTTCCTTGTAGGGAATGTCTGTTAGGGAGCCGTTGTAGCCGTGCGTACACTGCTTAGGTATCGGAAGTTTACGTTAGATTTTGCAGTTCTCAGTCGTGCTTTATATTTGTAATGCAGTAAGTATTGGTGATTGGTGTGTTCCCGTACTGTTAGTTCCCCCCACCAACTTCAAGTATATTTGTAAATTCCTTTCTGTTCATTTATTTCTTTCCTGTACTCTTAGCTTGAACATCACCCCCCAAAAAGGAGCCGGCCTTCTCCGGAGATTGGCTTGGAGGGCATCTCTTCCTTCCGGCCTTTCATGCTGGTGGGCGAATCTGGGCGCATTAACCCAAAATCCTTTCCTCATGGCAGATTCGTAACCAACAGTTATCTATTTTTTTCAGCCATCAATGGTCAATCAAGACAGTCATCAGTTTACAGCCCTCAATATAAATTATAAAAGCAAGACAGCTTTACTGTTCAGTCTCTAGAAATTCTGCACTGTTGTCCAATCACTAAAGTGATATTTAAACATTGACAACCACCATTGTTCAGTTCCCACCATGTAAGCAATGACAGTTACTCCTAACTGTTCAAATATGACAGCCTTTTTTTTTAATTTAAGTTTGTATCATTTTTTTTATTCTTTTATTTATTATTTTTTTTTTTTGGGGGGGACGGTTGGGCGTCCCCGAAGATGCTTACGGAATGGTTGGGTGTCCCCAAGGACGGCCAGCTGTCCCGGGGCCGGCTGCCCTGTCGTCCCCCATAAGGGGGACCGGGGGGAAACATCCCCCATGCCGTCCTCTGTCCCCGAGGACACAAGGGACGGGGGGACACGTTCCCCAAGGGGGGGGACGTGTCCCCGTGGAACCCTGGTATAAAGCAATTTTGATAAATATAAGGTTTGCAATGTAAAATCAGCCGACATGATGTAATGCGAACTGATTAATAGAAATGCACAAAAGGACAAAACTAGTCGTCATGTAAAATGCCACCCTGATTGGAGTTTGAAATGTTGCAAGTTTTGGTTTTGTTTGTTATTTTTTATTTTTTGCAATGGTCTGATTCTTGATTGTCTTTTGGAATGCAATATAAATATAATGCTGAAAACTCAGGAAACACTAAACAGACCACTTGCATCGACAACAACTTCCTAACCACTCAACCAAAACAATTGAAATTTGAAATGCAGATAATACTTGTGTATTACTAAGAACCCTTTAGAGGACTTAGGCAGATATGAAGATACCACTATGATATTTAAATCTGGAATATTGCAACAGTTATTTATTTATCAACAGCCAATGCATACATTTTCCATTACAACTCTACTTACAAGAATTTCTCCAATTTGGAATCGATGGAGATGTTTCTCTATACCCACGTTGTCTCTGTTTTAAGAAGAAAATTCCCCAAGGGCCAATCGACCTTTCTGCAAATTCCCACGTCCCAACTTCTACTGTACGGCCAGGTATAGTATGACCAGTCAGCAAATATACCCTTCGATTCTCTACAAAAGGACACTGCAATCTGCCCTCACACAGGTCAATAGGTCTGCAAATATATCTGTTGTAACTTCGAACACAATCCCTATTCACAAATGATAGATTAATATTGCCTCAATGATCACAACTAGTACGGCTTGTATAGTTGATTGGTTGTAGCTGTTCTGATATGAAATCAATGCCAAACCTTCTAGATATTCTTCTCAATTCTCACAACCAAATTCCACAATTTCAACCCTTGGCACAAACTTCAAGCAAATCGCCCAAATTGAGCATCAAATGGTACGTCCAAGGCAGAGGATTAGGAAGTTTCAACCAGCAATCAAAATCAAGATAAAAATTGAATATATCTTCTCAAATCTGCAACAAACCCTTTAATATTTCCTTTTTTGAAGCACAATCTGCAATTACTGAGTGCAATTGCCAAGAAATCACGAGGGCTGATCTTTCACAGTCGAAGAGCTTGTTCTTGCTGAAGATGAACATCTCCAACAAGCCTGGAATCAACCTGCAAACCCTTACAAGCTTCTCCACCAATTTGCAGAGCAATAGTTTTCTCCAAACACATAAATGTACAAATGCCCTTTTATTTTCTCTTTTATACTCAACATCAATAACTCCCATTATAATTTGCACATTATTCAATAATAAAGTCCCCATTAAGTGTGGCGTCCAACTTAGGCTAAAAAGGTCACTTTGATTTTATTATAATATTACCTTTGAGTGACACATAAATCCCCCTTAAAATTATATAAAGTTATGACCTTATAAATGACATTAATCATTTTACTTTATTTAATAAAACTTTGATTATTAAAATCTGAGAATCTGCTCAACCAAAAAACCAATTGAAAATGGATCTGGATACCCATTTCGCCACACTAACAACCCGTAACATCCGCTCTGGCCAAAACCCTGACTTACGATAAATAGTAAGTCCTAGCACAACTACCCGAAACGGCCTCCAAAACTGGCAAACGAAGAACGCAACACCCGAGGCCCCCAATACAATCCAGCACTGCCCACAGCACGCACTTACAAAAAATAGTAAGCGGCTAAATATATTAAGTGGCAAGTCGGATCACTGGGATCATCTCAACCCATCACACCAGACAAAAAACCCAGAGAAACCCAGAAAACTTCATCACCACTGTCGTCCAAACCCTAACTTACTAAAAATAGTAAGTTACTAAATTTAGCAATGACGACCAAACTGCTCCGAAAGAACCTCCGGAATAGGCAGAGGATCGCAGGCGAAGTGTTGAGACTGAAGAATCAACCCAAATTGGGTTCCCATACCACAAACTTAGCCTACGGGAACCCTTGAGTAGGCTAATATCCACTGAAGAGCAAGCCCGCTAAAAAGGGGACATTACAATCCGCCCTCCCAAAAATTGCTTGCCCTCAAGCAATATGAACTGCCTGCCAGGATCCTAGACGGATCTGAAGAATACCTCACATGGGAACACTACCAGAAGTTGTCACCCCTGAAACCGGCAACACAAACTACCATTTTGCTACTGTTGAACCCTGCAGCTCTGACGCACGCTGTCACCAAGTGAATTGATCCCATACTGAAATAAATTGAAATCCCAGGGTCCCATGCTAGTATCTGTTGGTTACGAATCTGCCATGAGGAAAGGATTTTGGGTTAATGCGCCCAGATTCGCCCACCAGCATGAAAGGCCGGAAGGAAGAGATGCCTTCCGAGCCAATCTCCGGAGAAGGCCGGCTCCTTTTGGGGGGGGGGGTTTCTGATTTAAGCTAAAGGGAACAGGAAAGAAATAAATGTACAGAAAGAGACAAATGTACAGAAAGAGATTACAAATATGTCCAAAGGTTGGTGGGGGGAACTAACAGTACGGGAACACACCAATCACCGCTACTTACTGCATACAAACACAAAGTATGGCAAGGAACCGCAAAACCTAGGCGTACTGCCGATACACAAGCAGTGTATGCACAGCTTCAATGGCTCCCTAGCAAACATTCCCTACAAGGAACTAACAGCAGGGGATCGCATCAATCACCAGATACGTACACTGACAGGGGTAGACAGTAAACCTAGAGATATCATGAGCCAGGTATATGTGTTAGGTAGAGAATTTAACCGCACAGCCTTCAATGGCTCCCTAGCAAACATTCCCTACAAGGAACTAACAAGCTAGGGATCGCATCAATCACCGGATACGGGCCAGCAACGTCACACATAACCGATGGAACCGCTACCACATCTATTATATGAAAATTAAAAGTACGTAAATAATGCTAAAGGCGCCCGACCATCAAATGCCGAAGTGAATCAACAAGCCATGACACAGAATCGCGTAAAGCATAAGCATAAAGAAATAAAAGCGGTAGAACAGAACCAGGCATACAGATTGTATTTATATGCAGAAGCATGGTTACAGTAAGCACAGTAGTTCCCTAACAAACATTCCCCTTCCACCCTTTACAATGAATTCAAGATGGGCTTTTATAGCCCGAGTCCCACCCGTTACATTAATGGGCACAGAGTCCCAGTCAAACATAAGCTGACAGAAGCGGCGAAAGAGCTGCAAATGCTGACCTTTTGTCGGACAGGGCTGTACCCGCAGCATGGTCATCCTGGAAGCTGGACTGCTACGTGGCGGAGGGCTGGATAAAATCTTCAAGTCGGCAGGTTCGCTGGTAGCTGGAGCAGGTGAAACCTCAGATCAGCTTTGAATGAGGCTACTAGCGCAGGCGGTGCAGGCAGCCCATGCTTATCCCTTTTGGTCGGCAGTCTTGGTTCAAATCCCAAAGCTGGACACTTGTCTGATGATGGGTTATGTCGTAGGACACATGCCCGCCTTAGAGGGCAGTCTATACATATTTTCTTGGGATCAAGACTCCTTGGGATGCGCGAGCAGAAAACAATGCAGTTGGGAAGACCTTTACATCTTGGTAAAACTCCGGGTTTGTTCCCCCACCGCACACCTGTCAAGGGCACATTTCGATTCTCGCCGAGAAGTCGGATCGCGCACTGTGGACACCGGTGTCCGCCGACGTACGGACTCGCTCCGGCACTTTAACATTCTTCTTCATTGACCTGCCAGTCTGCCAGTGCAAGGTGCGCCCAGAAAGTGGGGCGAAGTCAGACTTCGCACCAAAACTGGGCGAAGTGCGAACTTCGCACCAAAACTGGGCGAAGTGCGAACTTCGCACCCAGACTTAGCCATTTTCAGGGTAACTTGCTGGAAAGTTGAAAAATCAACTGGGGACTCCATGAAAAAAGGGGGGAAAGAAAAAGAATGCGGGAAAGAAAAGGAAAGGGAGAGAAAGAAGGAAAATGGAAGAAGGAGGAAAAGAAGAGCAACACTGTTACAATATTGAAGACATTGCACCCCGTGCAAAATGTGACAACATTTCTGGCGGCTCGCGGGGTGTCGAGCTCGCCTCGGCGCAAAGAATCCATGCCTTCATCCTTTGGGTGCAGAGGAACTTACCTCCCCTGCCTTTTGCTGCTCTAACTGTTCTCCTTGCGGCAACTGTTCTTCAGATTCATCTTTGTCAGTTGCCCCATCAGAATCACCTTCCGAAAGCTCTCCATCTCCTGCTTCTGCCTCGCACATGCGAGTGTATGCCACCTGGGCTGAGCGCCAGGCCTCTGCTTCGAATGGCTTGCGGTCAGCTATATCTTCTAATGCTCCGTGGAAAGCAGCGACCGCGTGCAGGTCGATGGTGTGGTATCTTTTTTCCAACTCCTGAAAATAGGAGCGGATCCTGGAATATTTGGACACCATCTGAGTGACCTGACTATCTTGAATTGGCTCAGTCCAGCTATCAATTTCAGCTGTGTCTGCTTCGAAGGACTGCCAATTTCTTTTTACCCGATCTAGGGTGAGGAGCTCACCATTCTCAACAAAACTTGGGCACCCAAGTTCTGAAAGAGCGTGAAAGGGGGCCAGACAGATATCTCTTTCATGTCCGAATGCATCAAGCATTCGTCTGGCCACTCTCACCTCTTCAACTTTTCTGAAATATTTGTGCAAGGTCACCCTTGCACCTGCCCATTCTGCAGCGAATGAGGACACGGGGGAAAAATGGACGCCGTTGCGCTCGCGTTCCTGAAGACTAACCGCCAGGTCTAGCCATTGCTTCGCCTGGCGCTCGGCCTCCTCTACCACAGGCTTTCCCTGGGCAGAAACTTCTTGAATCCTGGATGCGAAGTCCAGGACCGCCATCGCCTTGAAGGTATGGGGCTTGCATTCCCGCAAAGCAAACCAGCCCTCATTTCCTTAACCTTTGTCTTCGAAAAGACAGCTGCTTGAGATGTTCTCTCTGCAAGCTGCAAGCTGCGACTGCGCCTGCTTCAAAGACTCCTGGAGCTGAGAAATCTGCTCCGAGGCTGCTCTCTTTTCGGTTGCGGCCTGTTGCTGAGAAGCGGCCAGCTGGGCTTTGAGTTCATCTCTTTCTTGCCGCGCCGCTTCCAGCCGCTCAGTGGACCTAGATAGGTCCTCTTCAAGTTGCCTTACTTTGTCCTGCAACGCGAAAAGTTCTTCCTGCTCCTCCATACTCTTGACAAAGAGATTGTCAGCTTTGCGCATGATTGTCTGAATCTCATACTGCTTGTTGATGTCGTCAAAGCTCTTCTCCTTTGTCTGGAGCTCGTAGTCCGCCCTGGTCATTTCTCGGAGAGGCTTCTTCACTTTAGGGATTATCTTTTCTGTCGTAAGCACTCTCCTCGTGAAATCGTACTTGGTGCGTTTTGCCGGGGCGGCCATCTCTTCATGTCTCCTTCGCTTCAAGTTCTGGAGGAAGGAAACAGGGTATTCTACGGCTCTCGTTGCCAGAGGCAAGTCATCTGTGTTCTGGAGGTCGTCCATAAAATCTGGTTCCCCCAGCCTAGGGTTCTGCTGAGACGTCTCTCCTGCGGGGATGGGATCAGGAGGAACCGGACAGACCTTGGAAGAATCGGTCGCTTGTGGGGGCGACCGGGAAATGGAAATGGGAGCGGCTGACACTGCGAGGGTTTGAAGCGGCTGAGGTGGAGGATGTGACGGTGAACGGACAGCCTCAGCACTGACCTCGGGCGAAGGGTTTGGAGTTGTGCTCAGAGAAAGAGAGACGTTAGGGTTCTGAGCAAACTGATCGAAAGAATGGGGGCCGCTAGAAGGACGCGGAGACGGAGAGGAGGATGTGGTCATGGCTCGCCCAGATTGGGCGGGAGACGGAGTGGGGGTAGGACTGTGTGAGACTAAGGAGACAGGGGCAGCAAACGTACCTGCGGGCTCCGCCTGAGCCGATGCCGGGTGGATGTCTTCGCTTCTTGTCTCGGCGGCTGGCTTGGGACTCGCCCAGAGGGATTGCCTCTGCGGCGGCGCAGACGCGGCCGCGGCTCGCAACCGGTCGCCGCACTATCGTGCTAGGGTCGCCCGATTTTCTCAACTCTCCTCCGCTTCTTTTCTTCCCCGGAACAACTGTCGGATCAGGGGAAGGAGACGAAGCAGGTGCAGCAGGCGCTGATGCTCCCACGGTAAACTTGTACCGGGGTTTGATTGGCAGAATGTCTGCCGCGACCGGTCTGCTTTCTGGCGGCGCTGGCGCTTTTCTTGCCTGAGGGATTGCCTCAGGCGCTGCCTTGACTAACTCTTTTCGCCTTTTCGTGCGCCGCCTTGGGAGCCACGGGCTGCATTGGATCAACTCGGGTACTTGTCGGGCTCGCGCTGGCAGTTGCTGAAGTGTACAACTGCTTGGGAGGAGACCCTCCTTTATAATCTTCAAATGGGCCTCGGGGAACGTAACCTTGATATGCGAACGGCCGCCAGCTGTCATGATGCTGGTCATAGAGAACCGAAAAGTCGTCATCTACGGCCAGGTTTCTCCTTGTGGATTTATCGTGCTGCGTGCGGCATCTCATCTTCCAGCATTCGGTAATCTTTTCTTTAGACCAGTTAAGGCCTGCAATCTTGGATAGAAATTTTTTGAACCCCGGAGACGAGAAGTGGTGGTCCGGGTTTCGCTTGGGGTCATATGTCACCTCCTCGCAAGAGAAATCCCGCCAGTGGAGGAGAAGCTTCCATCAATTCGATTTCCCACCAAGGTCCACATGGACCACGTCGCATCTCTCTTCGGTTATATCCCGGGGCACAAATGTGTGAACCTTGCCCTTATCCCATGAGGGTCATACTTCCAGCGCTGCGGCAGCAAAACCAGGCCAACCCGGGACAACTCTTGTTCTAGGTAGACATGCTGTCCTACCTCAGTAATCTCAACGTTGGCCCAGGAAAGAGGATATTGAAAAATCTGTCCTCTCTTCTTCCCTAGGCCGAACTCTTCTTCCACATAGTCCATCTGCCGGCAACCTCCATCCCGAACGTATGCTCGAACACCAATAGGGCAGCAAATAGGGTTTGCCCTTGAATCCGTAGATTCTAATCACAATCCCCGCGTCGCGTCCGAAACGTCCCCGAGCTTTTGATTTATCAAAGCGCTCGTCATTTCTCTCGGGGGACGGGGGATTTCACTTTCGGTGAAGACTGACATGACGAATCCCGTAAAGTGGATGTTGAACTCGTAGTAGGACCCTTTCCGGTATAAGTCATCCGTCCAGTTATAGACGGGCTGGGGCTCTCCTTTCTCGTTAACCTTCTTCAGGTTCAGGATCGGCATTTGGGGGTGCAGATGGTACAAACAAAGCCAGACCAGAACGGAACTGAAACGAAAATTGGTAGACTGGCGCTTCTGAATTTTCAGCAGACTGGAATGGATGGCGTAAGCCAGCCAGTCTGCCCAGTCGAAAGAGATGGGGCGCTTTCCACTCCGCTGCGCCGCTGGTTCGTAAGATTCTCCACACAGGAGACATTCTGCCAGCGCCAGCTGGTACGGATGTACCAACTCGTCGGAGTCGCAGCCGAGAATCCATGCCAGGATGGTATATAGATACTTGCTCTGAAATTTCGTCAAAGGCATGGGGCCAGTCGGCCATTGTCCGGCTGGAAGCGGGGCGTTCAGCTCTGAATTGAGGAAATCCCTCATTCGCTTGGTGTGCGTGAAACGTCCCGCTTGTTCGCCCAGATCGATCTTTTCGAGGATGGTGCCGGAGTCATACTCCAGCCCTGGGGCGAAAGCTGGCCGCACAGCCTCCTCGCGCAAAGGCGAACAAGGGTTTGCCGCTGGAACTGCAGATTTGCCAGGAAGCTGGTTTATAGTGTCTGACAATTAAGTCTATCAGCTCCGGGCATTGGTGGACAGGAGGGCACATGAATCTGAAGAGATTTGATTTGTACGCCGCTCCGAAATGGTGGGAGGGCGAAACTTTGTCAGCCCAGCTCTCCACATTTGCTCGCAGCTGAGTTAGGCTCATGGAAAACAAGCCGTCCACATATCCTGCCAGGTAATTCGCCGGAGGTGGTGGGGCTTGCCCACGCTGTACCTTCCTCGTCCGGGACTTTGACTTTTTCTCTGGCGGGGGATCGCCTTGAAAACTCCCTGGCCGCGGCAAATCCCCTGGTTCGCTGCTTTCACTGGACTGCGCTGACACGGGCCTTTTTCCTTTGTCCATCTCTCCGAATCAGCAATAATGATAGGTTCAGGCTGTCTGCAACAAATTTCGCTGTCACAGGAATAATTAGCACTGTCCGAGGAATAATCTGTGCAATCTGGAATGTTTGCATGCTTCTGACCCCCTTTTCTAGATAAAAACAGCGCCATTAATGCAACGCAGGAGGGGGTAGGTCGGCTGAGTTAAGATCTTTGGTGGCTGCGCAGGAGAATGTTCGGAAAAAGCGCGCCCTGGCAGACGTGCCATGCTTCTTTTGTTGCATTTTCCTTTGAAAAACGTGCAATCATTAATTCGGCGTTGGAGACTGCACCATGGCTGACGTTGCTGCCACCACTTGGGCACACTGATCAAGACAAAACCTTCGGTGCGGAAACCCACATTAAAACAAGTGCAAACGCGCCTTGGGCCCAGCTTGGGGTTTTTGAATTTTTTATTATTTTTTAAACCGCGTCCCAATACTGGCCCGGAAAACTAGGCGCAGCCGGGCTTCGCCCGAAGTTGGGCACGGCCCGACCTCGCCGGCGAAGTCGGACTTCGCCCGAATTTCGGGCGAAGTACGAACTTCGCGCGAGGCGCGTGCTTGAACTGTTCTACCTCTGTTTTTTGCTGCGCCCAAGGTTTGGGCGCGATCTGGGTCTTTGCCGCCTTTGATCTTTAGACGGATCGCGCAATGCGACGCTTGGGCTTTGTTCGGACTTCGGCCGAAGCTTGGTGCGATGTGCGAACTTCGCGCGAGTTCGCACTTCGCACGAGAGTTGAGCGCAGTGCACACTTCGCACGGCGCTGGCCGAAGTCGGTCCTCGCTGCGAAGTTCGCACTTCGCGCAAAGGCTGCGCGCAGTGCGTACTTCGCACGGAAAGTGTGCGCAGTGCGGCTTTCGGCCAAAGCTCGCGGAGCTTCCCTTTAGCGTGCCTTAGCATTTTCTTGATCGAACTTCGCAGTTCGGCTGGGCCGAAGTCTGACTTCGCCGCGGGTCGGGCTTCGCCCAACACTTAGTCAATTTTTCGCCCTTTTTCCTCCTTTCTTTCTCTGCATAGCCGAACTTCGCCCCTCCTGAGGGGCAACGACAGACTTCGATGCGAAGCCCGTCTTTCTCTCCCATGCCGCAATTAAGCTCAAAAAAAGAAGAAAAACGAATTGAAAGCTAAAACTGGAAACTGTACATGCCGGGAAAAATAAAAAACATAAGGGAGAATTTTTACAAGGAAGGACCACTCGGGCACCTTCAACAGCGATAGAGCTTTAAGTGGAACCCGTTGACGGGGATAGGGAGGAGCTGACCCTCCATATCCGAAAGTATGTAGGCATTGAACTGATTCACCCGGCCAATCTGATAAGGGCCCTCCCGGAGAGCATCAAACTTTCCGTGATTACCCGGCTTTGCCTTGTATGAGTCCCACTTCAACACCAGGTCCCCGACTTCGAAAACTCGGGCAGTGGTGCCTTTTGCAAACCAGCCTTGAGTGGTTGTAATGTGATCCGCGAAGGCCTGGTATGCACTTTCCCTGTCTTCTTCCAACTGCAGGAGTTGGCACAATCTGTCGTCCACCGGGTCTCCGCTGCTCCTGTCTTCGTCAATCATCCACAGGGCGGGGATCTCGATGTGTGATGGCATAACAGCTTCCTTGCCATAGACGAGCGCGTAGGGGGACGTTCTGAGGGATTTCTTGAACGCAACTCTGTCCGCCCACAGTGCCCGGTTCAGGAGCAAGTGCCAAGTCCGCTTGTTTCTTTCAATGGTCCTCCGGAGAATCTTCAAGAGGTTCTTGTTAGTAGACTCGGCAAGGCCGTTCCCTTGCGGGTAGTAATTAGAAGACATCTTGTGATAGATGCCAAGTCTGCTGGTGTACTCCGTGAGTACAGCGCCTACGAATCCCGGACCGTTGTCCGTCACAATCGACTCTGGAACCCCGAAGCGGGTAATCAAGCTCTCAATGAATCCGATGACCGTTTCTTGGTCTGCGTTCTTGGTCGGGATTGCCTCCGTCCACCGTGTGAAATAGTCAGTAGCTGTGAGAATAAACTTGTGGCCGGCGGAGGAGTTAGGAGAAATCACCCCAATGAAGTCTAGACCCCATTGCTGGAATGGAGCTTCGGCTTGAATCGGTTGAAGGGGCAGGGGTGCTTTTCTGTTTCGCCAAAGAAACCTCTGGCATTGATCACATTTGGCGCAGACCGCATGCGCGTCTGCAAACAGAGTGGGCCAATAGTACCCAGCCCTTATTATTTTTAAGGCCGTTGGCCTTGAAGAATGGTGACCCCCAGGCATCCCGGAATGAAACTCTCCGAGGATCCTAGGCTGGTCAGATTTTATGACGCACCGTAACAGGATGCCGTCAATGTTTTTGAAGTAAAGCCCCTCGGGGCGAAGAGTGTACCTTAGTGCACCTAGCCGAAATCTCCTTCGTTGTGAGGCGTTCAGGTGATCGGGGCATCTTCCGGTGCAGAAATATCTCACCAGTTCATCTGTCCAATCACTCCCCTCCGATAAGGAGTCGGCTAGGTAGATGCGTGTCGCCGTGTCCTCCCACTTACAGCGGAGATGCCGGCCACGCCGCTTCGGGCCAATTCCTGACACAAGGCTCGGCCTCTGATAAGCTTGGTGGGCCGCACTTCAATGTCGAACTCCTGGATCTTGGCAATCCATCCCGCTCTCTTGTGACCCGGTTCTCCTTGCAAGATGAAACCGCGAACATCGGGGTGAATCACAAAGACAAGTGGTCTTGCTCTCGGGAGACAAAGTGCCTGAACTTTCGAAGGGACTTCATGACAAAGCATGGACCTGCCGCTCTATAAAATTGTACTTCTCCTCGTGCGGCAAAATCACTTGGCTTAGGAACGCAATGGGGCGCTCCTCACCGTCGTCTCCCTTCTGAGTCAGGACTGCAGCGTAACTTTCGGGTTCTCCCACTGCATACAGGATGAAGTCCTTAGAGTAGTCCGGGTTTGTCAACACCGGGGCTTGTGCAATTCGGGCCTTGATTTCCTCGAAGGCTTGCTCTCTCTCATCAATCCATTCGTAAGGTGTATCTTTCTTCAACAGTTCGGCCATAGGCTTGATCACCTGTGCGAAGTCCGGGATGAACTTCCGCACGAAGTTAATCTGACCGAAGAAGGACTGCAGCCCTTTTTTGTCAATGGGGCCGGCAAGCGAACGAGGGCTTCTGCTCTGTCAGGGTCAATGGCGAGGCCTTCCTCGGAGATGACGTGTCCCAGCAGCTTACCTTCTTTTACCGCGAAGACAGACTTCTTCGGGTTTATGGAGATGCCGAATTCTCGACAACTTTCAAATATCTGCCGCAGGTGCGAAACATGATCTTCTCGTCGGTGAGAGAAAACAGTCATGTCATCGAGGTAGATGACAATAATCTTGTTGAGCAGCTCTCGGAAGGCCAGGTCCATGGCCCTTTGGAACGTGGCACCAGCATTAGATAAGCCAAACGGCATGCGCTGATAGGCGAACGTCCCCACTTCGTGGTAAACGCCGTCTTATGCTGGTCTTCGTCTTTGACCCAAATCTGGTTGTAGCCGGAAAATCCATCTAAAAGTGAAAATCTCTGGGCTCCAGCAACTATATGTAGAATCTGGTCAATTTGGGGAAGCGGATAGTGGTCCCTGAGGGAAGCCTGATTTAGGTTTCTGAAGTCGACACAGAGACGTATGTCGCCATTCTTTTTCCTCACGGGCACCAAATTCGCGACCCAGGATGAATGTTTGATGGGGTAGATGATCTTGGCCTCCAAAGATCTTCAAGAGCTCGGTCTTCATCATGGCCTCAATCTTTGGATTTACGGCCCTCTGTTTCTGTCGGAATGGCTTGGCGCCATCCTCTAGCTCAATGGTATGCTGGATGACAGCTTCGTCATACCCCTCAAATCCTCGTAGCACCGGGCCACGATGTCGGGGAACTCCTGGCACAGTGATCTAATCTGTCCCAGCTCCTCCGACGTGCAGTCTGTTCCGACCTTGATAGATTTACCGGGTTCGAGTTCCAGGTCAGCATACTGCCTCGGGTCTACTTTGATCCTGTGGGATATCGCTCTGTCATTCCGATCAAAGAGACTCTCTAATGTAATCAGTCCTTTTGGGACGTGATTATTCCGTAACTGTATCAACCCCTCATATTGCTCGTCATCAAGGTCTCTACCTTCGATTACACACACTTCGTTAACCAAGAATGTGACGATTTCCTCGTCACACCTGAATACCCGCTGTAAGGTATCCCTATCGTGCACGTAAGGCCCGTAAATGGTGCGGACCGGCTTCAGTTTCTGGACGACGTCTTCAGCCGGAACGTACCTGGCTCCAACAGACGCCAGAATATCAACGTGCTTGTTTCTCTCACGCGATATTGCCTTAACATTCAATGAGTCAAACGATTCCATCAGGTCCCAGACCCGATTGCGGTACGCTCTAAGATAGTGATGCTTAGACGCGCATTTATTCATAACTTGATGACACACTAGCTCTGAATCTCCGAAAATTTGGAGATGCTTGATTCCGAGCCTTTCCGCCTTTCGCAAACCCAAGCACAGGGCTTCGTATTCCGCCGAATTATTAGTACAGCTCCAGGCCAGCCTGTAGGCATAGTCCTTCTGGATCCCGGTCGGGGAAACCAGGAGTACCCCTGCACCGGCGCCATTCTTGCATCGCGCACCGTCAAAGAAAAGCTTCCACAGCTCTTCGGGTGCAGGTCCTACTTCTTTCGCACTTGACAGGTCAAGCTCCTCGGGCTGTTTAATGGAGTAACAGCCCTGCTCTGTCCCGATTACGGCATTGAAGTCCCGCAACGAGAACTCGTCTTCAAGCTGTAGCACTTCGAGAGCTTGCTCGGCCGCTCCATCGTCACCGCTCTTCCTCTGACAACTGGACCATGCAGCCCATCTCTCCTCCGGGTATCTTGTCCACTAGAAAAGGGGAAGGCTTCTCATTGAAAATTTTCAGTCTCCTTCCTTTGAAGGGCACTTCCATGTGTGAATAGTCTAGAGACAGGTACCCGCCCAACTTCGCAGTGAACTCCCGAGAGAGACACATGCCGAAGTAAGGCTCCAGGTCAACAATCACGACCTCTTGGATGACCACGATGTCGAGAGCCTTGTGCAGCCGGATAGGGATGTCCTTTATGACACCAACTGTCTTGACAGGGGTGCCGTCTAATTGCAGCACGCCTTGGCTGCTCCGTGTGTATTCCATCCCGATCTCATCGCGACGGCCTTCGGCATCACAGCTTGAGGAAGCACCGTAATCCACCATGCAGCTGAGAACTATGTGCCCTTGCATCCGTAAAGACAGATAAAAGGGTGGCGGTCCTGCTCTTCCCAATGGCAGGAGACCGCCAAAGGTTGAACCAGGACAGCAGCCGCATCCGCTTGCCGCTCTTCATGTTCTTCAGTGATTCTTGCAGCAGATCAACCTGGCCTGGGAGCAGAAGAGCATCGTACATGTTGATTCTGGGAAGAGTCTTCTTCAACTCGTCTACAATGCTGTAGCCCGAGGTACTAGCTCCTTCTGCTGGTTTAGCCGGCTCATACTTGGTCCGGCATCGTTGGGTGGCCTCAACTCGCCGTCTCTTGGTCGAGACGGGTACTTCAGCCTTCTCCCCGGGCTTGTTCTTTGGTTTCACGGGGGCTGAGGTACAGGAGGTTTAGCGGGAGTTGGGGCCTTTGCTGGAGGCTTAGCTGGAACAGCAGCAGCCTTTGCCGGAGAAGGTTTAGCGGGAGCTTTATCTTTGGACGCCTTCTCCTGGGCTGTGTAAGGCCACAGCCGCTTGTACGGTGGCAGCCCGTCGGGCTGCGGTTTTTCTCTTCTTGCGTATACCTGCAAAGGTTTAGCCGCGTCCGCAGCTTTCTTTTCTTCCTTGGCGGGCGTCACTGGATTCTCTTCTGGCAGGGCAAAATTGGCCTCGCCGTCCAAGATCATGTACAGCTCATCATCTTCTATAGTGCTGCCGGCCAAGGTCTGGATGTAGTGCTGGTGCAAAGTGCGGTCTTCCTCCGAATGCGGGTCATTGCACGTAGTGCACCGGCTGACCTCGGTCGGGAGGACCAGGTGGGTCATCTATAGCAGGATTCCTCGGAGGCGGACGCCTCGCGGGCTGGTTCTCTGGGGCTTTATCTTTTGTCAGCGCCGGTGGCGCATACGGCCTTCTAGGAGCGAGGTCCATTTGGGCCTGCTTCTTCTTCATAGCGGTCATGTCATTGGACATGGCATGATATCCGGAGGCCAAAGCCCGCACTTCTTGTAGAATCGTGTTCTGGATGCTGCTGTCAGGAGGCGGCAACTGTGCCGGTGGAGGCAAAGCGGCCAATGGGGGAGTGTTAGAATAAGGCGCGAACTGCGGGGGAGCAGGAAGCGCTGGAAAGTGTGGAGCGGGAGGAGGCGGATGAGGGTAATGCATTTGAGGCGGGCCATAAGGAGTTATGACCGGCGCCGGATTCCACTGCTGCTGGGGTTGCTGCCCAGAAGTGGACGGCGAACCACCGTAAGCGGAAGGATACCGCGATCTAGGGAAGTCGGGATGAATCGGCTCCCGCACTCGGACGGAAGCCTCGCCAATGGAGATAATGTCGCCTTCGCCTTGTCGGGCAGCTTCAGTACAGCAGCAGAAACTCGTCAATCCCGGCGATCTTCAAGACAGAGCATATGTCTGAGTTGAAAGACCTCAGATAGTAATGAGCAGCCATGCCAGCTGAAGGCCGAAGTTCGCGAGGTACCCGTTTCCAGGATCTCGCAAACCTGATGTTGAAATCAGACACCTCCTCTTGAGGATGTCTCTGGATAGCTTGGAACTGATGCAATAAAGAGGTAGGATCAGCAGACTCGTTGCATCCTTTTACGAGTCTCCCTGGCAAGCTGGGGCCACCCTGTGATGGATCCCTCTGGCGGCGATCTCCACCAGTAGAGAAGTTTTCCCCTCAGGGAAAGGGCCAGCAGACGGGTCTTCACACTTTCATCGGTGATTGTATGCAGTGCGGCCAGGGCGAGGATGTCCTGGATGTGCTCGTACGCCGTCTTACCGTAGCCGTCGTATGTGGGAATAGACTTTAAAGCAGCAGGGGGAACAGCTTGCTGACCGACCAAGGCCAAGGGCCCCGTAGAGTCCACCGCCGGGAAGAGATCATCGTCATTCGGCTGTTGAGCAGCCATTTCTTCTTCTTCTTCTCCGCCGTCGGTGGTGTACTCAGTGTCGGTACTTTCCGAGGATGCAGGAACTTCCTCTTCCTCAGCCTCTTCTACTTCGTACTCGGCTCCTCCGACCTCAGCTTCGGCCTCTTCTTGGATCTCAGCCTCGGCTTCGTCGAAACGAGCTCGCGGATCAGCCAACCTGGGAACTTCGCCTCGAGCGTTGATGTCCAGTTCGTAGAACTCAGGCGGGCTTCTCGGATTTCTTGCTTGCCACCTTCTCGTGTGCATGAAGGTGACGGGACCGGTCTTCGGACTCAGAAGATTTGTTCGTGCAGAGTCGCCAGGTGTTCAGATTTGGAACAGCAATGAAGCGAACACCGGTGCTTCAATTCTGTCGGGGGTGAGAAACTTCCTTGTCTCACCGAGAGCTCAAGAACCGTCAGCGCCATGTGGAGACGGATTGGAAAATCTCTCTTCAGATGTGGGACCCGAGTTCCGCCGAGCGTAGCAGAAAAACTGTTGCGCTAAGTGGAGACAGAACGGGTACTCTTTCTTTAAAACGTGGGACAAGCGTCCCACCGGGCGTGCCAGAGAAACTGTTGGTTACGAATCTGCCATGAGGAAAGGATTTTGGGTTAATGCGCCCAGATTCGCCCACCAGATGCCTTCCGAGCCAATCTCCGGAGAAGGCCGGCTCCTTTTGGGGGGGGGGGGGCTTCGATTTAAGCTAAAGGGAACAGGAAAGAAATAAATGTACAGAAAGAGACAAATGTACAGAAAGAGATTACAAATATGTCCAAAGGTTGGTGGGGGGAACTAACAGTACGGGAACACACCAATCACCGCTACTTACTGCATACAAACACAAAGTATGGCAAGGAACCGCAAAACCTAGGCGTACTGCCGATACACAAGCAAGTGTATGCACGCCTTCAATGGCTCCCTAGCAAACATTCCCTACAAGGAACTAACAGCAGGGGATCGCATCAATCACCAGATACGTACACTGACAGGGGTAGACAGTAAACCCAGATATATCAGAGCCAGGTATATGTGTTAGGTAGAGAGTTTAACCGCACAGCCTCAATGGCTCCCTAGCAAACATTCCCTACAAGGAACTAACAAGCAGGGATCGCATCAATCACCGGATACGGGCCAGCAACGTCACACATAATCGATGGAACCGCTACCACATCTATTATATGAAAATTAAAAGTACAGTAAATAATGCTAAAGGCGCCCGACCATCAAATGCCGAAGTGAATCAACAAGCCATGACACGGAATCGCGTAAAGCATAAGCATAAAGAAATAAAAGCGGTAGAACTGTAACCGAGCATACAGATTGTATTTATATGCGTAAGCACGGTTACAAAGAAGCACGTAGTTCCCTAACAAACATTCCCCTTCCACCCTTTACAATGAATTCAAGATGGGCTTTTATAGCCCGAGTCCCACCCGTTACATTAATGGGCACAGAGTCCCAATCAAACATAAGCTGACAGAAGCGGCGAAAGAGCCGCAAATGCTGACCTTTTGTCGGACAGTGGCTGTACCCGCAAGCATGGTCATCCCGGAAGCCGGACTCGCTACGTGGCGGAGGGCTGGATAAAATCTTCATGTCGGCAGGGTCGCCGGGTAGTCGGAGCAGGTGAAACCTCAGATCAGCTTTGAATGAGGCTACTAGCGCAGGCGGTGCAGGCAGCCCATGCTTATCCCTTTTGGTCGGCAGCCTTGGTTCAAATCCCAAAGCCGGACACTTGTCCGATGATGGGTTATGTCAGGACACATGCCCGCCTTAGAGGGCGCTCTATACATCTTTGCTTGGGATCAGGACTCCTTGGGATGCGCGGGCAGAAAACAGTGCAGTTGGGAAGACCTTTACGTCTTGGTAAAACTCCGGGTTTGTTCCCCCACCGCACACCTGTCAAGGGCACATTCCGATTCTGCTGAGAAGTCGGACTCGCGCACGTGTGGACACCGGTGTCCGCCGACGTACGGACCTGCTCCGGCACTTTAACATTCTTCTTCATTGACCTGCCAGTCTGCCAGTGCAAGGTGCGCCAAGAAAGTGGGGCGAAGTCGGACTTCGCACCAAAACTGGGCGAAGTGCGAACTTCGCACCCAGACTGGGCGAAGTGCGAACTTCGCACCCAGACTTAGCCATTTTCAGGGTAACTTGCTGGAAAGTTGAAAAATCAACTGGGGACTCCATGAAAAAAGGGGGGAAAGAAAAAGAATGCGGGAAAGAAAAGGAAAGGGAGAGAAAGAAGGAAAATGGAAGAAGGAGGAAAAGAAGAGCAGCACTGTTACAATATTGAAGACATTGCACCCCGTGCAAAATGTGACAACAAGTATCAAGAAAGAACCACTATACAGATGTTGCGCCACACTGATCAAAACTGAAAGCCCACCGTGACACAACTGCACACCCCTCTTCTGCACCCCCAAAGAGAAAACAACATCCCAAACCAAACGAAGATACCTGTGAGAGAAGACGACCACATCAAGGAAGGTCAACTGAGGAGAAGTTGGAAACAACTCCCCAACAACTTCCAACAACCAATATATCCGTTCCTTGACCAAAATCTCTCTCCAATCCAACTGCAGACATATGATTGGAGTCATCTGGTTGCTGATCCGCAACCTAACAACAATGTCCAAATTGGAGATTTGAACTACCTCCCGCCACAAATCAGTCAACGGAAGTATCACCCTCAAAACGCAATCTCCACATGTCATAATCTTCCATGGGTACACTCCACTTGGATCCCATGGACAAAAGGAAGGTCTAGTATTCCTGAAATTTGATGGCTCTTGCCAACTCCCAAATCCTTGTTCCTGTATCCCAAGAAAATAAATATCCTGAAGAAACAAACTGGGCGTCCTGCAAGAAACCAATTCTGCATCCAGTGGGAAGAACACCTTATACCAAAGTGATACATTTTGCTCCTTATCACTACACTTCTTCCCGCTACAATGTGCCATCAAAAACATTGTCCACACATCTATATGTGAATTGAAGTAGAAATGATGAGCATACCGTACAATGCAATCATTCGGGATACTATCATCCTCACCATCAATAACACATGAGATAGGAGGTGTTGGATCAACCACCATTGAACTGGCATTCCACAACGAAGATGCATCGTCGTCAAAGTCATGCCTATGTTGATCCCCTTGGGTGATAGTAGAGACACTATCACTGCTGCACAAATCTTCATCCTTCCCAATCTCATGAATTCCCTCAATCAGCTGCCTAACTGCCATGCTGCCAGTATCACATTCTATGTCCCTTGTCGTGGCTGTGACAGGTGACTGAATTCCTGTTTGGTAAAGAGAAAAATGAGCTAAACTTAACTCAACGTTAGGTTCATCTATTTCTTTCTCTTTATCTGTAAGTTTCTGGAAGGCCTTTTCAGCAAACTGGATGGCCTCATCCCTATCTGACAACAACTGTAAGTAATCAGATTTTATCTTTTCCAAAGCATGCTTAATAGTTTCCATTTTAATAGTTTGCACGCTTCCAATAGACGAGCCATCCATCAAACCTAACTGCATTTCCTTGAGCTGAGCTGTCCACAGGAGGTATTCAACAAAGTTATGTGCACTATCCAAATGCGATAAAGCTTGGACAATCTTCTCTTCTGTAACCTGTAATTTACCTTTCCAACTGTGCATGGCATCAGGTTCTAGATTGTAATCAGCAGTACACCCAAGAGTTTCAACTTTACCATCCTTTGTATAGTGATCAAAATCAGTAACCCTGCTTACACTCCTCTCTCCTACTTCGTGTACTGAAGTTAGGCATGACTTGTGCTCAACCCAAGAATCATCATCTGAATGAATAACTGCTGATTTTGCAACATCAAAATCAGCGTACTCCATAATCTCATTCTTATCATGAGGACCAATATGCACCTCTCCAGAAGTAGATGCACAAGATGAACTTACTTCGTCCTCATCAACCTTCTTATTCCCTTCATCAGCAAAGCTCTCCATCACCTCAGAAAAGTCACCATCCAAACACCTGCTAATTTGTTCCTTTGCTGATTCCATTAAGGAGTTATCCTCATTAACACTAAACTCCTCATCAAATTGGGGATCATCATGACATAGAACAAAGGTTTTACAACCCCCAATGAATTGTGCTGAATGCGAATCCGAAATACCCGGATCCCATGGGATTAAGTGCTGATCACTTAATTCTGACCCCACATGAGAATTATGCTCATCATGCAAATCGATCACTGTACATAAATCATCCTGTAATGAAGTGACCCCACCCTGAATACATGCATCCAATGGTTTGATTTGAAGATCAAACCCGAATCCACCCATGCTGTCATCACTGGGAAGTGATGAGAAGGTGTCTCTGTATGCTGATCCGGAATCTGCATCATAATCAACATGCTCTTTCCCTGCACCAGTTTTAGTGACCTCAACCATCAGCTGTAATACTTCCTGCATGATGTCACCACTGTAGGGTGCTTCTGGAGCTGTAATCCTTATGATCTCGCTGAGACATGAAGTGACTGCAAGTCTCACATCCCAGTCTGTATGTCTCATGATCCAAGGCTGGCCTAAAGCAACTATAGGTGCCTTCGCTGCCCAATTCAGAACCTCGTGATCAGATTGATCCAGTTCAGATAAACATGTATTCAATTCCTTCAATCTGTCAAGAAGATCATGCATTGATAAATTTTGGGACTCGATTTGTTGCCCTAAGTCATACAACTTACAACTCAAATCCATTCGTTTTTGGAAATGTTCTGCTAACTGAATCTGATCTATGTTGTTATCTGAATGGAAAGTAGTAGACTCAACAATTTTGACATCACTAGCATCAAGTCCATTAGGGTCATCAAAACAACTGGAATCTTCATTATGTGCATTTTCATCAAATGAAGGAACATGCATGTCAATAGAAACAATCTGTGATTCCATCATACATACCTCATGTGAATTGGGTTCACCTCCAAGAATTTCATTATGCAGAACATCATCATGTATTAATGAGCTGCTGCTGGGAAAGGTGCAAGGCTCATCATACCTTATGACCACAACCTCACTGGATTGATCTGAAAGCAAGTCCAAAACTTCATCCTGAATGTCATGATCGTGCATCAACAAACTGTTACAAGGAACCCCACAAGACTCTTCATATCTGTGATCAAATATTTCACAGTCTTCACTTGATTGCTCTGAGTGCGCATCCACAACTGCTGTCCTATCACTTTCCTCGGTACTACAGTCATCCTGGGACCTGTGAGTCATGGGCCCACATAAATGTCCGATTGTCCACTTTCCTAGGCAAGTGAAGCAACGCTGCTCCCTTCTCAACTGATTCTTGCTTTTGAGAGGTGGTCCTGACACCTGTAAATCACTCGGTTTCATTTCCTTCTGTACCGAGGGAGGTTTCAGCTTCTTCTCACACTGCTTGGAAACATTGTCAACCAATTTACGTGCAGCTGAAGAAGTCATCTATTCTCTGCTCTCATTGCCCTGGTTACCTCCTGGCAATCTGTGCCCTTTTACCCCTATTCCCATGATCTTCAAATAACTTCGAAAGGAAAGTGCATCTTTGAATTCCGCAGGTTTACCCTGATATTTTTGAAATAGGGTGTCTATCTTTAACTGATCTCTCCGAAAGTTAGCTATCATTTCTTCGAATACCTTGTCATGATCCATGATTTCTTGCGGACTACACAGGCTGGCAGGAAGAGCCTGTGCTCTGATACCACTGTAAAATGCCACCCTGATTGGAGTTTGAAATGTTGCAAGTTTTGGTTTTGTTTGTTATTTTTGATTTTTTGCAATGGTCTGATTTTTTATTGTTTTTTGGAATGCAAGATAAATATAATGCTGAAAACTCAGGAAACACTAAACAGACCACTTGCATCGACCACAACTTCCAAACCACTCAACCAAAACAATTGAAATTTGAAATGCAGATAATACTTATGTATTACTAAGAACCCTTTAGAGGACTTAGGCAGATATGAAGATACCACTATGATATTTAAATCTGGAATATTGCAACAGTTATTTATTTATCAACAACCAGTGCATACATTTTCCATTACAACTCTACTTACAAGAATTTCTCCAATTTGGAATCGATGGAGATGTTTCTCTATACCCACGTTGTCTCTGTTTTAAGCAGAAAATTCCCCAAGGGCCAATCGACCTTTCTGCAAATTCCCACGTCCCAACTTCTACTGTACGGCCAGGTACAGTACGACCAGTCAGCAAATATACCCTTCGATTCTCTGCAAAAGAACACTGCAATCTGCCCTCACACAGGTCGATAGGTCTGCAAATATATCTGTTGTAACTTCGAACACAATCCCTATTCACAAATGATAGATTAATATTGCCTCAATGATCACAACTGGTACGACTTGTATAGTTGATTGGTTGTAGCTGTTCTGATATGAAATCAATGCCAAACCTTCCAGATATTCTTCCCAATTCTCACAAACAAATTCCACAATTTCAACCCTCGGCACAAACTTCAAGCAAATCGCCCAAATTGAGCATCAAATGGTACGGCCAGGGCAGAGGATTAGGAAGTTTCAACCAGCAATCAAAATCAAGATAAAAATTGAATATATCTTCTCAAATCTGCAACAAACCCTTTAATATTTCCTTTGTTGAAGCACAATCTGCAATTACTGAGTGCAATTGCCAAGAAATCACTAGGGCTGATCTTTCACAGCCGAAGAGATTGTTCCTGCTGAAGATGAACGTCTCCAACAAGCCTGGAATCAACCTGCAAACCCTTGCAAGCTTCTCCACCAATTTGCAGAGCAATAGTTTTCTCCAAACACATGAATGTGCAAATGCCCTTTTATTTTCTCTTTTATACTCAACATCAATAACTCACATTATAATTTGCACATTATTCAATAATAAAGTCCCCATTAAGTGTGGCATCCAACTTAGGCTAAAAAAGGTCACTTTAATAATATTATAATATTACCTTTGAGTGACACATAAATCCCCCTTAAAATAATATAAAGTTATGACCTTATAAATGACATTAATCATTTTACTTTATTTAATAAAACTTTGATCATTAAAATCCGGGAATCTGCTCAACCAAAAAACCAACTAAAAATGGATCTGGATACCCATTTCGCCACACTAACAACCCGTAACATCCGCTCTGGCCAAAACCCTGACTTACTATAAATAGTAAGTCCTAGCACCACTGCCCGAAACGGCCTCCGAAACTGGCAGACGAAGAACGCAGCACCCCGAGGCACCCAATACAATCCAGCACTGCCCACAACACGCACTTACTAAAAATAGTAAGTGGCTAAATATAGAAAGTGGCAACTCGGATCACCGGGATCATCTCAACCCATCACACCAGACAAAAAACCCAGAAAAACCCAGAAAACTCCATCACCACTGTCGTCCAAACCCTAACTTACTAAAAATAGTAAGTTACTAAAAATAGCAATGATGACCAAACTGCTCCGAAAGAACCTCCGAAAAAGGCAGAGGATCGCAGGCGAAGTGCTGAGACTAAAGAATCAACCCAAATTGGGTTCCCATACCACGAACTTAGCCTACGGGAACCCTTGAGTAGGCTAATATCCACTGAAGAGCAAGCCCGCTAAAAAGGGGACATTACACGTCATTAGTTAAGATGTTTAGGACTAGTTAAGACGTCTAATACTGGTTGTTACGTTGCAAAACAAGATTAGTAAAGTGCTAACATAGGAAAGTTGGGACGGTTGAACCAGGTTGGTTGTAGTAACCGCCTGGGCTTGCCCTATAAGTACCCCCCCTATTCGTTTTTGTAATTTGTCCATGGAGATCCATACTTGACATAAATGCAGATCCATTGTGAATACAACAAGTACTGTTCTGGAGCGTGTGTTCTATGTGATTGTATTGTCGTGTTGCAGGTATTGATCAATGGCTTGTACGAGATAGACTGGCATAGACTTGTATTGTATTTGTTTGTGCAGTTGCAGGGAAAAGCAGTTGCAGACTGGAGAATGCGTGTACGTTACAGTAGACGTCTAGGCCTACCCATCTAAGCCTGACTGTTAGACGTCTAGGCCTTGTTGTTGAACTTGTCTGAGACGTCTACCCATCTGCAATCAGCTGTCTGAGACGTCTAACCCATCCACAGTTACCTGTCTGTAACTACACATTTGGCATGTTACACGTCTAGGCAGGTTACCCGCTTGAGTCCAACCCGTCTAAACTATACACGTCCGACTAGCAACACGTTTGAGGTTGTACACATCTAGCATCTACCCATCTTGATTGATTACCCGTCTAGGCTAGACGTCTACATCAACTTACACGTCTGAGACTGAGTAATCTAAATCATGTCAAACCTTATAGTCGAGTTGATCCATCCTTCCTAAGTCCTTGTCATTCCCTCATCTCGGGAAGGCACTCACCCCTGTCTACATACTTCTCCAACCGAAACCGAAGTGAGGGTTTTTTGGGTTTGGTTATCCATCCTGAACCAGAGTGAGGGTTTTCTAGGTTTGCCTCTCCATCCAAAACCGGAGTGAGGGTTTTCTAGGTTTGCTTCTCCAATACGAACTAGAGCCAAGGTTTTTCTAGGTTTGCTTCTACAATAAGAACAGGGTAGGATCTTTTTGGGTTTGCTTCTCCAAAGGGAACCTGAGCCAGGGTTTTTTGGGTTTGCTTCTCCACAGGAACCAGAGCCAAGGTTTTTTCGGTTAGCTTCTATAACAGGAACCAAAGCCATGGTTTTCTACGTTTGCTTCTCCAATGGGAACTAAGGTAGGGTTTTATGGGTTTGCTTCTCCAACAAGAACCTGAGTCAAAGGTTTTTCAGCTTGCTTTTCTAGTAGAAACCAAAACCAAGGTTTTATGGGTTTGCTTCTCTAGCAAAAACTGGAGCTAGGATTTTCTAGGTTTGCTTCTCTAACAAAAGCTAGAGCTAGGATTTTATGGGCTTCTCCAACGAGAACCGGAGTCAAAGGTTTTTCAATTTGCTCTTCTAGAAGAAACCAAAGCCAAGGTTTTATGGGTTTTCTTGTCTAGCAAAAACTGGAGCTAGGGTTTTTTGGGTTTGGTTCTCTAACAAAAGCCAGAGCTAGGGTTTTCTGGGTTTGGTTCTCTAACAAAACCCAGAGCTAGGGTTTTCTGGATTTGCCTCTCCAACAAAAATTGAAGCCAAGGTTTAACTAGAGTTGGGGTTTTTGATCCAACATGGAAACTCCACCTTCCCATGCTCTCCAAACAGTGTTAACTCCCAAACTCAAGTACAATTGCCTCACCAAATGGATTGCAGAAGTCAAGCATTTTGGCATTGAGCTTCAATGACAAATATCACAACTCCAAAACCAATTTTGATTGAAGGATACTATCATTAAGGCCCTATTATGTCAAGTCCAAGCACAAGGGGAAAAGATTGTCAAAATAGAAAAATTTGAAAGAACTTATGCATCTCCAACTGATGATCTTAACCAACTTTAAGAGGTCATTCGTGAACATAAGCAAACAAAAATCCTTGTCAAACATGAGAATTTCAAAAACAAGACAAATATTCATCAATTGTCTCTTCAAAAATAGGTTGAAGAAAATGATTCATGGGTTCAAGTGGTTAAGCGGAAAAAGATTTCTCCTATTGTGGAGTTAGCAGTGCAAGCCAAATTTGATGAGGAAAGGGCACATCAAGCCAAAGAACTCAACCTTCAAGTTCGAGGTCTTTCAAAGCCTACTAATCCCTTAAAGGCAAGCCATGATTTTTTGCATAACACATTGGATATGAAGAATGTTATCCTTGATTGGGTTTGAGCAGTCCCTAATGGCACTCTTCTAATCTGATTATGTAGCACGAGTGGTGAGATTCCCAACAATGGAATCGTAGAATGACAAATTCAGGAACCAATCAAGACTGCAGTCGTAAGACTGTCCTGATAGTCGTACGATGTCATTGTCATGAGACAATACAATCTCATTTGTACGGCAACAATTGTACGGTAGTCACACGTACAATGCCACAGTCTTATCCAATTGACAAGACAGTGATCTCCAAGACTACAACACAAACCTATACGATTTGTCCCTTGTACAATCTTACCCTTGTACGGTCTGTCACTAATTTGTAGTCCATCCATGGTAGTTGTCTCCCTACAACATAGCATACAAAATACAGGTAAACTAGAATCAAACTGCAATGAATCTGCAAATAATAGAATTGTATTGGCATTCAATGGTGCTTGTTGTAAGCAACAATGGCAGACTACAATTACAATGTGCAGGGTTGCTCATCAATACTTCCACAACTAGGCCTGCATAATCATGGCATAACAATGACATAGACAATATCCTCAATGCTCTCACCAATGTCTCTATCACATATCTACTGTCCAATGTTACAAATGGAGGGAGGGTTTCTATTTAATGCTTGTCCTCGGTCGTTGCCAACAACAGCTTCCCTGGACAACACATTCAACCACCACCCCTATTCGGACGTGATTTACATATTCCACATTTATCTTCTATGCCTAAGGTCTAATTGCAATTTATCCTTAAATTGTTTTACATGTCATTTCGTCTACATTTCCTATCATTTCATATACCTTTCATTTACATTTCTTTTCGTAAGTCACTTTATGACTTTACCGTACATGCTAATATTTCACATTATATTATGACTTTATAACTTTATACATACATACATTTTGTCAAACACTTTGCGTACAACTACAAAATAACCCAAATAACAAAACTAAATGCAGACATCAATTTGCCTGCCTACAGATTCCACACATACAAGGAACAATTGAGGGCTTTATGAGCCAAGAGGAAACTTTTTACTTTGTCCACAAAAATTAACTTGGATGAGGACCTCACACATCTTCATACTAGGAACTACACAAAGCACATGTGCAAGTGATAGCTGCTCAAAAGGACAAGTGGGCAGTTATTTGTGACCGAAAAGCTGTGATTCTAGCCTTCAAGATGACACCTATCGATTGATAATCTTCCCTATGCTTGCTAACCTTCAAGATGACACCTATTGATTGATAAGTGACTGGAATTGTACCAACAACAGGTTTTTAAAAACAAGAGGGCAATTCTAGGGACAACAATCTATACTCAGACAAATTATTTGCCTTTTCACCTTACAATTTATTTGCCTTTTCCCCTTCTTGTTATTAGAAAGGTGATGTTAGGTCTGGTGATTAGAACAAGGACAATAATTCTTTGCACAAGTGCGACATGTAAATGGGGAACATCCTTGTCGATCAAGGCTTTCATTAAATGAGTGACAACAATCTAGAAAGAGTTGGCCTATTGTTCATCATCCCCAACCTTGGTTCCTTTCCATCCTCAACTATCAACAATGCCCACTTGCATGGTTCGCCCTTCTAGTCTTCAAGCAACAATAGCTATGTATTCCTTCAGGGAGATGACATTTACTTGCAAAGAGCTAACAATTTCGAGTGGGATGATGTCACTCGTCCAAATGGATCATGCTTAACTGAAATTGATTCCTCCCATGTACATGTTAAGGATGGCTCAATGTTGACCTCCATTTGTTTAGCACCCTGGCATAAGTTCCAACCCTTCGGGACTTGTTTGACAATAGTTGCAAATCGAAGAGGACAACTATCACAAGGGCTGTGACAGCCTAGCCTTCAAGGAATTATTCTTAAATGAAGGATTCCCTTTGTAATGCATCTCCTTTCTAAAAATTTTGTCATTGTTTTCTACTACATAGTCCTAAGTTACTCCTAGAGAACCTTACTACTAATGTTGCAAGAAATTCCTAGAGAACCTTCATTTCCTTGTTTCTAAAACTTGGATACTCCCAAAAACTTGTCCTCTTGATTTCCCAAGTTTCTAAATATTTTTAAGAGATTTCCAACATTTATTTGGCATATTGAACAAAAAGAAATGTCCAAAGTTAAGGTTTGTGAAGGTTTTGTCGGTATTGCATGACTCACTTTGATCAAAATCAGGTTACTATACAAAAAGCTCTAGAATGAGGAAAAAAGAACAAACTAAATGATAACTTGAAAATAATTATATGTTGGGATTAATAAAGCTAGATGATCTAGAACAAGTAGAAAGATCTTCGACAAAAAGAGGAATTGAAGCACTTATGGGTTCACTCACTTTCTAAAGTGAAACAAAAAGGCAAAGGATCTATATTTAAGCATTCTAATCTTTGTCTTCTATATTGCAAAAAAGAACCATACAAAAGAGGGAAAACTAGATATTGGGAGTTGGATCCTAATCTATAGCCTTATCTATAAAGGTTTACATTTCACATAAAGCATTGTACTATGTCAAACATTTAATAACCAAATATGATGTCAGTCCATTTATGCTCTTTAATTCAATTTTGTCTACAAATTTTAAAAATATTTCCTTTGTCGTTTCTATGTTTCCAAAGGGTTTGACGACTCATGTTTCCTAAGGCATTTTCGATTTGGAAACTACACCCATTTCAATTTTCATTCAACTTACCCTAGTACTCATGTTCCATTGATTTTTCAAGCATCTCTCAATGTATCACAATGCCTTGGATATTTCAAGGACAGCTACCCTGCTCAGCAAGCTATCTTGAATGGGTCCTTTATTGTTCTCGACAACTTTTGACCTTCGCTCTACCATATCTGCGATGAATCCTTGGCTCTGGTTCCTCTTAATGGCATACGGTTTTGCCCTTTCCATTAGATGGTGTCTCAATAAACCTTGGGTAGCAAACTATTTCTCGAAGTTGCTTTTCCTTTCCTTTCTCTCAATTCATTGTGGCAAGCCAAATTAAAACCTTTTATACTATGACATCAACCATTATGGTAAGTGTCATTTAAAAGACAACTGTAATCGGCATCACAGATGCTTCTGTCACCTAAATTAGTTGGTCCAACACCCAAAGTCTCCACCTAGTCCATTCCACTTAAGAAATTGCCCACCAAAAACCACTCCTCAAGTGGAAAAAGACAGCATCATTTTTGTGGATACATTGCCTAGAGAAGAAATGAAATGAAATGAAATATTACAAATGTTTGCGGTCGGCCAAAAAAAGACCCAAGGGACTATAAGAAGGACAATAATGACTGCCAGCTAGCAGGCTAAAAAGCCCAACAAAGAAAAGAAACTAAGTTAAATACAAGACATAACCCGACAATCGGGCCAAAGAGAAGGGGAAAAGAGAAGGGAGAGAAGAGGGGGGGAGGGTTGCAGTCCAGAAGAGCGGAGTGCACGCCAAGAAGAACGAGAGAGAGAGAGGGAGGGGGGAGGGAGCAGCCCAGGAAGGGCAAGCTCCAAGAACCCCCAAAAACAAATCTCTCTTAACAGTCAAGGTCGAAGTATCCGAGCTAAAGAAGTCCTTGATATGCCTCTGTCCATCGCTAGTTCAAGACCCTAACAAGTTGTGGGTGTGTTGTCTAGTGACCCTGTTGTCGTCCGAACTGGATGAAGTGGAGCGTTTCCGACCGGTGTCATCTGGTCCGTCGAAGCTGGTGAAGTAAGTTGTGATGAGCAGATGTTGACGAGGGTGAGATCCATCTAGAGGAGAGCTTTCCTGTCGACGAAACTGAGTTATCTCCCTAAGAAAGAGTGCGAGACACCGCTAGTCCAGGTATCTGAAGAAGGTAGAAACAGACCGAGAGTTGTCCCTAGAAAGGCAATGGAATCTACCTCGGATCTTGTAATAAATGGGACAACAAAAAATAAAGTGATGCAGGGTTTCAGCTTCACCCAAGGAGCAAAACAAGCAAACCCACTCCTTCGTCGGAAGATAGTGATCTGATTCAATCCGAAGTTGGTGAGAACACACCCTACGTTGCCCAATTGGGATTCGAAGACTATGCATTGTGTGTTGTTGAAGGTATTGCGGAGGAACTATTTTGCCCTCTTGAATCTGTAAGAAGTGCTCACGGTAGAAAGATAGCTTGGGGGAAAGAGGGGCAACAGGAGAGATCCATGTGCATCTAGTGTACTGGAGACTAACATCCTTCCGGATCTCGTGGAGCATCTTCTCCTTACTATGCCGAGAGGGGGGAGAACACTCAAGGAATAAGGGGGATCCTATCTATCCGTATCTGAATGCTGGCAAGGAGGGCACAGACCTGAAAATACCAGCTCTTCCGACCTCCCCGAGAAGATAACCAATAATCAAGAAGATGATCTCAAGCAGGAGAGGAGATGCCCCAAACTCTGCCAGAATAATAGAGTGGGGGACTATGCCCTTGCAACGAATGAACCATCGAAAAAAGAGTGTTTGTACTCGTTCAACCTGTGACCACTCAGTCGGGCCAAGACTACGACCCCAAACCATTGACCCATAAGTAATAGTTGGCTTGACCAAGGCGTCAAAGATCCTCATCTTCACAGATATATCCTAAAAATGTGCTTTGAAGCAATTCCTCTAGAGCAAAGATAGAGCTGCATACCCCTTAAACACCCGGGCCTGGGCAACGAACTTCATACCAAAAGTGGGACCATTGAAGAGAACCCCCCAATCCACATATGAGGTGGCGACCTCAACCTCCTGACCTTGAAAAATGAAGTAGAGATTGTATAGAGCTTCTTTGGTAGTATTGAAAACCATAACCTTGGTCTTAGAAAAGATTCACCATCAACTGTCTCGAGTCACAAAAAGCGGCAAGTGTGTCCAGATGACATTGAATCCCCTCAAGGGATAAGGCTAAAAGAACGTCATCAACAAAGAGGAGAACAGAAATCAGCACATAGTGGAGAAGGCAACCATCCTTTGCTTAAGCGTTCTCCCTAATAAACGTCTCAAGCTCGTCGATGAAGATCCCAAAAAGTGTCGGGGAAAGGGGGCAATCCTATTTCACTCCTATGGTGCTAATAATACTGATTGAAAGCCCCTGAGGGGAGCGAAACCGACCCTTTACAGTCTCATATAACCGTGAAACCGCTGTCAAAAGTTGCCTAGAGATGCCAACTAACCAAAGTCTCTCAAGAAGTAAATGTCGAGGCATCGTGTTGAAAGATTTCCTGAAGTCCACAAAGCAATAGTAAACCTTCGAGGACTTGGAACGTGCCTCCTCAATCATAGCTCTGGGGGCAAGAATGTGTTCTGTGGTCTGGTGATCTTGCCGAAAACCAGCTTGGCCAATAGTCCTGTGACCTTCCTCCAATTTTCGGGAGAGAAGCACATCCAATGTTGTGGCATAGAGCTTGGCAAATATATGCCCAATCATGATAGTCCTGTAATTATTGGGTTCATGGGGATCACCTACCTTATGGATGGAGTGAATGATATGCTAAGTCCAGGAGTCAAGAAAACTAGAGCAAACAGAAAGATTAAAGAGATCAATGCCATGCTTCAAAAATTATGCCTGTAGCCCATCCAAATCTGTTGCTTTGCTCGTACAAAGTTTCCTAATAGCCTTCCTGACAAGCCCAGTAGAAAAGAGGTGGCACGAAGAAGGGGGGAGGCAACAGTAATAGGAGGCTGATTTGGGATGGTATAGAGGGATAAGGCGTGAATGGTCCAAGCGGAAAGATTGATCCCATGAGTAATCCGATCATGGAGGATAAGGTGCCAGAAGGATTTAGGAAACTGCTAAAGGGAGTGAATAAGATCAAGTCTATGCTGAGAGAGGAAGAGATGTTTTTTTACGAAGAAGCATCCCGTAATCTTTGTGAGAAATAGCATAGGACTGAAGGATTCCGAATGGCATATTTCAACCTTCGATGGGCAGACTTGCATTCCTCATCGTACGAGATGTTCATGGGACAATGACTAGGGGGATGAGGCCGGCGGTTGGGGGGGGCAAATGGTGTAGGGGTACGAATCCAAAGCCGCCTTCCAAATAGCTTGGACCAAGGAAGCAAAACGATCAGAAACATCGGGGAGAGAAGACATTCTAGGGAGAACCTGCTGCAATCGATCCATGTAGGTAAAGGAATAATAATAGTCAGAGTCTATAATGACTCGAGGGGCCAGAGTGGAGGGAGGAGGTGGAGGAATAACAGGAAGGGAAATAGCGGATAAAGTGAAATAAAGAACTGAATGATCGGTAACGGGAGGAGGGTTATCAGAGACGTTGAACCGGGAAATGAATGGGATGAGGGTGGTAGAGGAAATAGCATAGTCCACGACACTGGCACCACCACTGTGAGGAAAACAAGTAAACCCACTAGAATCTGGAAAGCAAGATATACCGTTGAGAAGAACTAGCCTGTTGGATTCACCCAACTCAAGAAGATGCTTACCATAAGCAGTAACCTATGTCAATGGAGGTTCGAGCAAAACCAATGTCATCAGGATCCAATTCTCGAGTCTGCATCTCATCTGTTGTAAGGTCATGAAGAGAAACCTGCATAGAACTGGTTCAAGCATTGAAGTCTCCCAGCAAAAGTATCTCCCCTAGCCGAGTATCTAGTAATGTCCTCATAGAGATCCTAGAAAGGGTCCCCATCCATGTGAATAGCTAAATTGGACGTGGTGGGGGGAAAGTAACAGGTGGCAAAGTAGATATCCCAAAGAGGTAGGTGACGATGGATTTTAATCCATAAAAATCTGGAGAGGGGATTAGTCGAAACCAGGGATACCGAACCCTGGGAGCCTATCTCTGATGAGAGCAGCAACACCTCCTAATCCTTGAACCCCCCAAGAGAGTCTAGTGAGTTGCCGACAACTGGACCACCATAAGTAACCAAAATAAGGCCCGCTCAGGACTCTCGTGTATCTCACAAATAAGAATGATGTCATGTCCGTCAATCACATCAAAAAGGGACTTTGCGGCGGACTATATCATACCATTGCAGTTCCAGTAGGCTACAACTAGTTTATCTGTCACCCCCCTTCCATGCCAATGGAGTCATTTATTAGGCAAGGGTTTGGACCACCCTAGTGGGGGAGAGTCCTTGATCACTGCACGTAGATTACGAATAACTGCCCATTTGTTGGCTTTCCTAGGTGGTAGCACTAGGGCACGGCTAGCTGGCTGGTTGTGCTAGGGCACGACTAGCTAGCTGGTTGCGCTAGGGCACGACTAGTTGGCCGCAGTAGGGCACTGTTGGCTGGCTGTCTAGCCAAGCTAGGGCACGGCTGGCTGTCCAAGTTAGGGCACGGTTGGCTGATTGGTCACGCTAGGGCACGGTTGGCTGTTCGCACTAGGGCTAAGACTGGCTAGCTGTCCGTGCTAGGGCACGGCTGGCTGTCCGCGCTAGGGCACGGCTGGCTGATTGGCTGCACTAGGGTATGGCTGGTTGGTTGGCCATGCTAGGGCACGGCTGGCTGGTTGGTCGCGCTAGGGCACGGCTGGCTAGTTGGCCGTGCAAGGGCATGGCTGGCTATGCCCTTCAAGACTGATATTCCCCGAAGTATCCGAGTTGAAGAAGTGCATGATATGTCTCTGTCCATTGCTAGTTCGGGACCTAGCAAACTGTGGATACGCTGTCTAGCGACCCTGTTGCTGTCCAAACTGGATGAAAATCTATCCTTGAAAAAGCTCCACAAAGGAAGAAACCAAGATATTTGCAATTGAAAGAAGACGAAGAAGAGACGAAGGAAGCAAAATCCAGTTCCAATTTAAAGCAAGAGGAATATGTTTCTAAAGATGATGACTCTGACAATTTGCATGATAATGAAAAAGAATACTGATAATAATACATAGCCTACAATGAATAAGCTGCATTAATATCCCAAATACAAAAGGCAGAATGTCTGATTTACCATTTCCTGAAACATAATTGTCCTCGGTTATATGATAATGTATATAATAATATACCAATACTTCAAAAGTTTCAAATATAAGAATTGTTACATTGTGGACACTTTTGAAAGTGCTTAATACAGATATAGAGTTAGTATAGGTTTACTATTAGGAGAAAATCATTGAAAAGAGATGCATGAGCACGTGCATATATCCCATAATAGTTTTACTATTAAATGAATATCAGAAGCAGAAAATGATCTATTGCTGCAAGGATATACATATAAGATGGTGTACAATATCTATAACCTGCAATAATTACATAAAACATTGACTATTTTTAAATGATAAATCTCAGCTCATGCTCACTTCCAACAAACAACTTTTACCCTTCTCGGATGTGTCGACTAAATTGGAAGCAGCCCAAGTGAGATTTCCTCCCGCTGTCATTATAGATCCTAGAAGAGACAAAATAGGATATGTTAGGCCCTTAACAACAAATACAGAAAAGAAACTAAAAGGCACTAATAGACTACAATACCTGTTCGAAATATGAGGGTAGAATTTGGATGTGCTAGGGTAAATACACCTGGTATATTTCTCTGTGAAAAAAGCATCAATTATTGAGAATTACTTTAGGATGCTATAAAAAACTTCAGATATTAAATTATGCTTACAGTCTTGTTAGTCTATAGTTTTCTCCCAAAAACCCAATTGCCTGCAGAGGCCAAAAATATACATGACCTGAGTCTCTTCTATGTATTGTTTTCTTAAATTACAAGGTAAAAACAGGAACAATGCATGTACTTATCTCTCTGTCATTATAGACTCCTCTGAAATTGTCACTGGGATGATGAGGAGCTGTAGCAAATTATCACTGCATAGTGGTAAAGGCTAAAGTACTTTAGATTATAAGTACTAAATAGTATGTTTTTTAATTTTGTTAGGGCTGAGATGAGGGATCATAACCTCTTCACCTGCATTGTGAGAAAGGGTTATGAATCTTTGGAACTCACCTTATTCATTATATAAATATAACTTAATTTGCTGATTTGGTGTGGCATTCAGATTCATATATATATTTCAAAATCATGCTTCAGTTTTCCTTTGAGTATCGAGGTATAGAATCTCATCTATGTTCACAGATTCACGTTTTACTATCTTTGCTGCAAAAGAACAGGCTCCTAAGTAGGTTGACATCAGTGAAGCCAATAAACAGTAAGAAATACACAGGGATTAGGGAATATAGGAAGTTACTTGCAAACGTTTGCCAAAGATTGCCGGAAATGTGCACATTATAAAGGAGAGGAAGCACTTACTATGTTTGCCACTGAACAAGCAAAAGGGGCACATGACTTGGTATCTGTGGACTAATCAGATGCATATGGAGTTGGTCTGCAAGAAAAGTAAGGGACCAAACTTTGAAGTTGGCAAAGGAATTTAGGTTTTATCAAATCGAGAAGAGAAAAATGATGAGTGAAATAAGAAAATTAAAAAAAAAAAAAAAAATGAAAGCAGTGACAACTAAGGAGTGGACAGAAGAACTGGCTCAAAAATTAGAATATGAAGCATCACAAATAAAATTAAATGAGATTGTCCCCACAGTCATTCCAACACTCCATACTCATACTATACAGATCTAAAACTCTTAGTCAATAAAAATTAACAGAATTACTTCATGAAATAGTAAACTCAATGGGATTTTTCACTAATTATTGAAAATCCAAAATAAGTTGTGTTCTACTTGGCTCAAGTCACAAAAGGAGTGACAAAAAGATATATTTAGAAAAGCAGGATAGATACACAGGTGTTGTAGGTGAGTTGGAGAGGAGAGGCAATCCTCCAAAGGAGGTCCCAGGTTCAAATCTCCACCCTAACAAAAAGTTGAATTGGGTACCCAAAATCCAATTGATAATGTTGGTGCGGGCAGGTCCGGGTGCAACTCCCGGGTGACTTTGACGGTGTAGAACCCCTTAGTCGTGGTCTCTCAGACCAAGGCGGCCCCATAAGGGGTTTTTCGCTTAAAAATAAAAATAAAAATAAAAATAAGGATAGATCAATGAAGGAAACTGAGATGAACCCAAGGCATTAGATAAGCAGGACAAGACACCAATCACATTCAGCAAGAGTATGAAACTAGTAAAAGGCTAGGGAGCAGTCAAAGGCCCACTTGAACGATAGCAAAAAGAAGGCAAGTGACTCATGTGAATCCACTCCTCACAATATTAAACTAAATATTCTATATATGGATGCAATGGAAGTCGGATCCTTTCTTACACATGCTAGTTGTAGGTGACAATGTACTAATAACTTTGCATATCCATCAACCTTGCTACTCAAGAAGGAAAAATAAATTAAAAGGGTTCTAACCATCAAGATAAATTTGAACAGTTATATATCATGATGTTAAACACCCCAAAATTTAACTCCACAGAGACCCACCCCAAGATATCTCTCCTATTCCGTGCCAGTGCCCTAAAAGCCATTTAAGTAACACAAACCTTTATTCTTATTAACAGAAATCATTCACCATATACTGAAATAACAAAACATCCATCCACAATTAATCATGCACAATAACAATCCACAGAAATAGATAATACCCTTGAGGTAGGGCAACACCAATAATACTCCTTAAGGAAGGAATCACTCCAAATCCACTCCACGAGCCAAGACTGTTACAAAGAATACTTGATATGAATGCTTGATTACAATGACCATATCCCTTCTTTATATACCCATCTTCCTAAACCCTTATCCCACTTATTATTATAATATAATATATAATATAACCAACCTTGGGTTATGTGTGGCCCATCCCAACTATCCATAATACCCATACATAATATAAATATATCCCCATATTCCAATCCCAAGGTACCTAACACACTGCAGGGAAAATTATATGCATGATACTAGAGTTACTGTATCCAACACTCCTCTTGCCTAGATACTTGTATCCACATATCCGATATGGGTACAGATATTATACTTCATAGATACTGTACCCAAACGTATCCAAACACATGGATCTTGTATACAACTTTTCTTTTACTAGAGTATGTGGCTAGATGTAACAAACGCATTGCCAAATGAAATGATTCTGAGAGGCCAGGGCAGGCCCCTAGATCCACTAAAACTTATGCCAGTTTCAGGAAACCAGGAAAAATCTCGGTGTGAAAACAGGATAAATGTTATAGACACTTCTAAGGTACATGAACATTATGCCAGAACTGATACAGACATCAGCTTTATTGAGATTAAAGAAAGTAATCACAATCAAGATGAACACAAGTTGGCTAATTGTGGAAATGCTGACTGGCACAAGGGAATTTGTGTGGGCCAACATGAACATCATGAAGGCTAACAAGCCACCCACATTGGGAAGGGCATGGTACGCATGTTGGTTAAAAGGACATCCATTTGGAAGTCAACAGCTCCACCTTCGGATCTAGTAAGAAGGCCAACATCCCCCATGTTAGAAGCTGGCAGCTCCCTCTTGGTAAGAGGTGAGTTGAAAACCAAGGTCGACAACCCCATATTGGGATTAAATACCCCCTTCTTGGAAGCCAACAAGTTGAAATCAACGACAATAGCTCCATCATATGCATTGGCACCATCCTTGAATAGCATGTGATTGGCAAGCTTTCCATGGCCAGTTTTATTTTGGGGGCTGACACTGCTTTGTTCTAAAATGGCACACAATTCAAATATTATCAAAACATATTACTAAAAGTCCACTTAAAGTATTCATCCCTCATGAAGATCAGAAAACACCTTATGGATATGGCAACCAGCAACGTAAAGCAAAATGGGATGGAGGTTGGCACAAAGCATGAAAGAGTGGACGCTGGCAACCATGATGGGACCAAATTGACCAACATAGGCATCGAATGTGTTCTACTTTGAAGATTAAAGCTGATACGTAACAAGTTCTAGGATGAAAAGGAACAGAAAGGATTTGTAAAGCATACAAAATATAACGAAAAAATGCCTCATAATATGACAATAAATTTAGTGGCAAACTCGACATATCCTTTTGAAGAACATCATATTGAGGGTGCTGCAAGGGCTATTGTTGTTGTTGCAGTTGTTCTCCCATCTGCTGCCATTGCTGATCTAAATACTTTTGCCGCTTGTCTTCTCTTACCAGCTCCTCTGCACTTGGTAACTACTCTTCTCCATTAGAACCTGAACTTTCCTCCGCCAATGCATGAGTATGTCCTCCTTTGTCTCCTCATCAGACGACTTAAGTGACAACAGCTTTTGCTACCTTCCTCTTCCTTGTCGTCACCACCTTCTTTCCAGCTGTTGCTTTTCCCGTTGGTCCTATCTTTGTCAATGGGGCTACATATACCCAACGGAAAATAGTTGGCACTCCTTTTGGTATCGACTGAAGAAAACCCAATCCAATAATCTGAATCTTCTTGTACTCCATCGCATCCAAAAGTAGCACAATGGCATGGAAAACCATAGAAAAATTCTTTGTATACTACAACAGAAAATTCTATATAAAGTCAAACAAAAATGTTGCCCAATCATACTCCTCTCCAACCATTATTCCCTCCATGTACAGTATAAGCCAAGTGGGCATATTTGAAGCTCTTCCTTTGCCGAACAACCTAGACATGATAACATTCATTGTGCACCGCAGCTCATTGGATTTCATGTGCTGCATATTTAGCCCGTGACTCCCATGCTTGGTCAATTTTGCAACTTCTGCCAAACTGAGATTGGTTACTTTATCTACATATGTCTTCAACCGACAGGGGTCCACTCCCTCCTTCACCGATTTGTTGTTACTAGTAGCAGGTAATGTGAACAACCCCAAAAATTGTTCGATGAAAACGATACCCGCACTTCATTTTCACCTAACACCACCTTGCTCCACTTCTTTTTCGCATCATATGACTACAGCATCTCTAGAAATTACATCTGGAAAGAGTCTTTATTGAGACCGGGAACCTACAAAATGTGTTGCGCTCTTGTGTTTCGAAAAGCTACCTTCGGTTGGTGGGCTTGCGGATTCTCCAACCACCATCTCCTACAAAACTCCCCTACAAACATCATCAAGGTGATTTCATCCAAGAAAATTTGCATTCACTCCTTCCCTTTACTTCATTGTTGTGGTAAAGCTAACAACTCCTTTCCTTTCCCTCATTGGTCTTTCGGAGTTCCAGTTCTTGATCTTGACCTCGATTGACCTCCTCCTCCATGCTGCCATGTCCCCCCCCCCTTCAACCTCAATCTCATGCACATCCCTCTCTGTGGTGTATGTGCTCCTCGTGGCGTCACACAAAGCCAATGCCAACTCCTTCGTAAGTTCAAGGTCCTTGTCACGACATTGCTTCTAGCACAAATCTTGGAGGACGCCTTCTCAACTCAACTCGTTCTATCTGCTCCGCAATTTTTCGTCGTCGTTGCATTCCCTCTACAATTTGCTTCCTCAGCCTTGGATTTTTAACTCCTTCGATGGTAGTTACTCCCAATTTTCCCAGCTACTTTTTGGCTGGCTTGGCCGTCAACCGCAGCTCCAGGTGGCATGCTTGTTCTTCATGTTGTTTACTTTCTCGGTCTATGTGCCCTTCCTTTTGTTCATCCAAATGGCCCAAATGGCCCAAACTCTGTATGGCTCAACTTTTGACAACTCAACTCTAGACACCTCAATCCTGGACAACCCAACTCCAAACAGTCAAAGTTCGGAAAATGAAATTTTGATGGCTTGTTATCGGACAGCCTACGGTCCTGACTCTGAACTACCTCTCTTTTGTCAAACAACTTTTGGATCACTTGCTCCCTAACAGCTTACTTTCTTCAAACTACCTTTCTTCGGACAATTTTTCTCCAAACAACCCTCTTTCTGCAATTCGTCTGTATGGCTCCTTCTCCACATGCTCCGTATGATTTAGCTTCGCTTATGCACTTGTCTTCTTTGCTTCTAGATGGCTTGTACAACCCGTACAACTATTTGAAAAATCCTACCCAACAGTTGTACAGCCTTCTCTTCTACTCTTCTATGTTTTTCCTTTTCCTTGCGCAAGGATTTCTTTGTTGAGTGCTATCTTCTTTCCTTCACTTCCAACTGCACCTTCCTTCTACTGAATATCCTTCCCTTGCATGGAAAAAATAGAACTTCCATACAATAAGGAAAACCCTTTCCAATACCTGCCCTGTCTTGATTTTTCCAATGCAACTTCCTCCTTTGCGGCAAAAATCTCCTTCTGCTCACAATTCCATGCAATGGGCTGGTCCTAGTTTCTCTCCTCAACACTCTAAAATGTGCCCTACGACATTCCCTAATTCTTGCAAATCTTGCTACTAATTGCACTCTCCTTGTGCTCCTTACTTCTCCACTTCACTCTAGTTGCATCAATGAGCAAATAAGAGCTCCAATTACCTATTTAAAAGATGAAGGTAGGGAGACACTTGGCCTGCACGTGACAACTCCTCCTTAACTACCACTTCACCTTCCATAACTGCCTTGCATGCAACTGTCTGTTTTGCATGTTTCTTTCATCTTTCTCTAGACAATCAACTTCTTATACCTTGCACATGACGGGCCTTCTAACGGGCCTTCTAGGAAGGCATGTATGCCTACATCTGGAATACTTCTCTCTTTCAGTCTAAATGACCCAAGTGGCTAGACAACCTGCCTGGCTGTCTAGACAGCTTTCTCCCTTGCTTGTCTGGGAGGCCCAAGGGGCTAGAGGTCTTGGCTCTTGTCTAGCCCGGACAGCCTAGGTGGCCAAACAGCCTTCTCTGTCTCCAACCTTGCTTTGACGGCTATCTTGGTTCAACTGCATTCTTGTTGCACTTTTATCCTCTAGCAGCTCGTCAACTTCTTCCTCAAACAACCCAGAATCAACTTTAGCCAAGCATGCCTGACTACCTAACAACCTTCCTCTCTCTGCCAACTGAGTTGATGCTTGTGATCGCCCAAAGGCAATCTATACTTTGGACAATATTCTCGGATAGCCATCGGAAGACCCAAACATCTTTGCCCTTAGTTTTGACAGCCCAAGGGTCGTTCGAGGACCTACTATCCGTATCATATGGTCAGGGGGTGGCCTAGAAGACCCACCCTATTGTACGGCCTATGGGTCGTCTAGGGCAGATTGCTCCCCCCAAACAGCCAGGGGTTCCTAAAGGCCCACCTACACTGCCTAAGCAACCTCTTTTGTATGCATGCCTTGGGTTGTCAAGTGGCCCTCTCGAGCCACTCAAACTTCCCAAGGAACCATTTCAATTGTTTGGCAAATGACTGCATCCAGCACTTTGGCCTTCTCCTCTTCCTCGTTGGCCTAGACTCCTAAGTCTGTCTGCATTACTTTGCCTTCTCTTGTTCATCCACCACGTTAGTACAACTTCTTTGTCCTTTGAAGCTTAAGTCATTTGTACTTTTGTTCGAGGTCCCTCCTACAACATAGCATTTAGCAGTGGATTGACTTTATCTTGTTGTTGGCCAACTTGTCTCCTCAGTGTTCCCTGTCTATTTCTCCTTTTGAATTGCAGGCTTGAAATAGCACTACTATAGTCTTATTTCTCACTCCTCCAACTCGCCAAGGACACACTACTTGGTTCATCCTCCGAGTTTCCAGCACATGTCACTTCACTTGGTAATGTCCGTTGTAGTATCTCATGTATATCTCACCATTCAACTTCTCAGACTCTTCGTCCTGGCTAGGTTTTGTTTGTCATACTACTAGTTCTCTTCCAAAAACTTAATTTCTATCACACGGTCGTCATCAACTCCCAACCCCTACTTGTCTGCCATGCTCCTCTTGGAGTCTCTTATGGACTTGCTTGTTCTCCCTAAAAACTCCTATTAGTTGATTGAATATCTTGTCGCAGCCGCCTCAATTCCTGCCCACGTCTTTGCAATTCCCCTATTCGAACATTCAACTATTTACTTCTTTCACACAATTGTTGCATTTCAACGTGCATTCTTTGTTGTGCACATCCAATGGCTGCTAACAAACTCATTCCCTCATATTCACTTCCTTCACTCCAAGGCTCATGCTTTGGCGGTTCCTCTTGTCCAACATGCATCATCGCCATTCATTGCATGTTTTTAGCATCAAGTGACCTCTATTCATCCATCAATCTTTGTTCCTCCTCAACATTAGGAAATTTGACATGCACGTGCACTCTCCTGCGTTTAGTGAATCTAGGCTCTAACTCTTCCTATTCCACTATTGTTTGCATGCCCTCCTCTTGACTGATTGCAGTTTCCTTCTTGTATAGCCATGTTAGTTGTTTCGCAAGTTCACTTTCCTCAAAGTCACTTGTTTCATCTGCACCATCATATTCCTTTGTACGGCTCGATTCTCCAACTTCTCTTATCAAGATTCCTTAAAAAGATCCCAAAGACTTGATGCAATCATCAATATGCCCATACTTGTGCTTTTATCACTTGGTTCGATGTTTATAAAGTTTACATGCGCCCTAACTTTGTATGGCATCAACTTCCAGCCATTGACTATCTCAAGGCATTGCGTCCTATCCAATCACTTCAACCTTACAGTGTCATTATTCATCATCATCACCAAATCACCTGCCTTCAACATCATCTTCCTCAAGTTCTTGTCATGCCAAAGCTTCTGACAACATTGCACAACCATTGTGACACATGGTGCCATCACCCTCTTCTCATCCAATTTGATGAGTATCGTTAGCCTCCTCTCCAGGCTCTCCTGGTCACCAAGATGGTTGTGCACCGCCACTCTCAAACTTAGCACCAGAAACTCGATCGACACAACTACCTCCTAACCATACGTCAATTGGAATGGTTTGTGATTTGTCGTCGGCTTATACGTTGTCCTGTACACCCACAAGATCACTAACAATTTCTCCTCCCAATCAACATCCTCAATTCCACATGTCATACATTATGGACACCAAAACCTTGTTCATTGCTTCCGCCTACCCATTTGCCCAAGGGCAGTACAGACTTGACAATGAATGCAAGATTTTAAACTCCATTATCAACTTCTGAATAATTTCATTCACAAAGTGTCCTCCACGATCAATCATCAACTGAAGCGGCACTTCAAATCTCGTAATAATTTGCTCATACATATATCGCACAATGCTCTTTACAGAGTTTTCCATTTTCCCAAGGGCAGTACAAACTTGACAATGAATGCAATATTTTAAACTCCATTATCAACTTCTGAATAATTTCATTCACAAAGTGTCCTCCACGATCAATCGTCAACTGAAGAGGCACTTCAAATCTCGTAATAATTTGCTCATACATATATCACACAATGCTCTTTACAAAGTTTTTTGTCAAAGCTCTCGCCTCCACCCACTTTGTCAAATATTCAGTTGCTACCACAATGTACATGCATCTTCTTCGGTCGGTTTTCAACGGCCCAACAAAATGAAGACCACATCTATCAAACAACTCTTGCAGTTGAGATGGGTGTAATGGCATGAAGTCCCTCCGCAATAGCTTCTTGGCTCGTTGACATGTATCTCATATGGCCACAAACTCCTTTGCATCACTATAGAGGGTGGGCCACCACATCCTTGCCAAAAGCACCTTCCTGCAATTGCATCTGGGCCCATATGCCCTCTTGCCAATCCCTCATGAGCCTCCTTCAAGGCTAAGTTCACCTCCTCGTCCATTACACATCTCTGCAAAAATCCATCAGGTTCAATCTTGTATAATAAACCATCAATTAAAATGGTGTCGATTTAATGATTATCTTTCATTTTGCTACCACCAACTTCTTTGGCAGCTCCCCTGTCGACAAGTACTTTCCCACATACTTGTACCATAACGATAACGTAGTGATTGAAAACAAATAAGCGTTTGGAAATTCATCTGATACTCCTATAGGTTCTCTTGAGCAAATCCTTGACAAGTGATCCATTATCACATTTCAATTTGTGGTCTCACCACCGCTTGAAACACAAACTCATACAATGTCATGAACCACCCGCTAACTCGTCCATGGATGGTCGACATGTTAATCAGGTACAACAAAAACCTAACAATCAACATAAAAAGCAAAAGGGTTGGCAAGCAAGTAATGCTTGAATATTTGAACTGCATATACCATCCGAGTGCGTCCCACTCTATTGTGTTGTAGTTCTTCTCCGCTTGAGACAACAACCAACTTGAAAAATATATGGGTTGATCCAACCCATACTACCCCTCCTAGGCAAGTCCGCATCCAATTGCAAGATTGGTTGCATCCATGTGGATGTGAAACTCCATTTCCCAATCCGGAAACACCAGAGTGGGTGCGCAAACAAACTTCGCCTTCAACTCATCAAAGGCCTTTTGGTGGTCCTCTATCCACCTAAAGGGAACACCTTTGCACATCAATGCATCAAGAGGGTGTAATACTTGTGCAAAATTCTTTATGAAGTGTCGATAGTACCCGACATGCCCCAAAAATGACTTCAATAAGCTCATGTTGTATGGCTCCTCCATGCTCATCACAACACAAATCTTATCAACATCGGTCTTCAATCCTTCTTTACACACCACAAGACCCAGCAACTTCCCATACAATACCAACAATTTGCATTTATTCGGGTTCAAGGACAACCAAGCATTCATGCACAACCACATGCATTCTTTCAACGCCTTCAAGTGCTCTTCCCTTCTCCCATACAACGGCTAATCATCTATGAATACTTTGAATTTGCCTATACTTTGAATTCATCCCTTCTCCCATACAACGGCAAATATGTACAAAATAATCCTATAAAATGTGGCTATAGCACTACACAAATCAAAGGGCATTCAATTATATGCATAAATACTGTTTTCAACAAATGTGGTATTTAGGCAATCCTCCTCAGTAATAGTGATTTAATTGTAGCATGAGAATCCATCCACGAATGAATAGATCTCGTGCCCTACTACTTTATCCAAAATCATACCAGCAAATGGAATTGGAAAGGGATCCTTTATGGTCACCACGTTTAGATTGAAAATCTACATAGATGCGGATTTGACTACTCTCCTTCAAGCTAATGACGATAGGCGACACCCATTTGCTCATCGTAACCTTAAATATTATTCCTGCATCCAACATCTTTTCAATCTCCACATTGATCAAGGCCAAGTACTTTGGATTCATTTTGGACAACCTTCTTCTAACAAGTTGCACACCTAGAATCAACAAAATCTAATGCACACACAACTCAGATGGAATCCCTTGTAAGTCTTTGTATATCCATGCAAATACATTGTACTGCATGAAAATTTTAGCTTTAAAATTGGGTCCCAATCGTCCCAACAATGGATCATTTTTTCTTCTTTGTCTTCATCGTGGTTTACCTGCACCATCTTCGGCCCTTCATACTTTATGGTGTCAAGTTCTTTCGACACTTTTGCAACATCAAGGGGTGTGTTGGCTTCTCATTGATTTGGGCATTGCCAACACTATACTCCACAAAATTTTGTACAAAGGTCATATTTTCTGCTAGTTCGGCTTTCATGGTTGGCTTGACGCTTTAACTGCTCTCACCGACCTCATACACACTCCAAGGTCCTTCATCTTGGATTTCCTCTTCTGCATTAATGCACATGCAACTAGGTTGGAAAACTTCATAGTCTTCCATTTGCCAATGGAGAAGTCTACTATCCCAATGCCCTTCACCCTTTGTGCACACCTCCAACTTCAGCATGCCTTCTTCATTTGGCCCCCGTCTATTCGCCCGATCTTCTTCCTCCAACAATGAGTAGCCAAATTCATTGGGCATTGCCAACTCTTCACTAACAGACTATTTCTTCAAATTTATCATGTACTTATGTTGGCTTTTCTTAAATGTTAAGCGATCCTTCTCCCAATTATGGTTTACCCTTGTCGTGAGTAAACACCCACATCCCAACAATGTATCGTAGACTAGATTTTGCATAGCAATCACCAAATTCTAGAATGAACATTTGATCGGCAATTTTACCGTCTATGCAGTCAAAATTCCCTTCATCTTGATGTCATATGGGTCTGCGCCATATAGCCGAAAATTGCCAGACCACAAAAATGGTGCCCCCAAGTCCTTCCATGTCTTCTCGAGCACTAAATTCACACTTGAATGCCCATCAACAATTACGTGCGTCAACTTATGATTCAACAACTCAATATAAATCAGTACAGGTTTCTTCCCAACTTCAATCATCAACAATGTACTAATTCTTAACCACTTTCCTCACCCCAATTGACGTGACAACTCTACTGCTCTCCTTGTCTGCATGATCTCTCCAACTGTCACATGAAACTATGGTACTGCACACAAGACCAAGCATCTTCACTACAATATTTATATCCCACACTTGTGTTGCCTACTGTTTTGTTGACATCTCATCATCAATGATGATGGGTTCTTTCAACTTCTTCTCATGACTAGACTTTTGCAATTCTTCCTCTAACTAAACATGCTTCATGCCATTTCTCTTTCTCCTTAGCAAGGTTCGGGTACTACTCCTTTGCTTGTGCCCGAGTCACCACCAGCACGTGTTTTTCTTTGTTTGCTTGTTGCTGGTCCACTTGAGGTTCTATGTCGATGAAATTGACATTCTGCAAGTTACTTGTACTTGCTTTCTTCAAACAATTCGCTTCTTTATGGTTTTCAGGCCCACACCATCTATATATCATCATTGTGCTACTCCTAGCTCCTATCGGTGCATTTGTACAATTTCGTGCAAAATGTCCCCAATCTTGACATCTTTTGCACTATATGATTGGCCTTCCTTTCAAATCATATTGCAATCTTCTTCACCTTCACTACTTACAGTTCGTTCCCAAATTGCAGTTGCCTTCTTCCTTGGCGATTTTGATATTTGCCACTACTTGGTCCTTGTCTACACTTCAAAGTGTTAGGTTTCTTCTCTTTCTCTTCCTTCTGCACCATCATGGTCTGGTACCGCGCACTTCGCAAATTGAATGGGCAGTCCACAATCACATGACCTGCAATTTCACAAATATTACAATATGCTTTCTTTGGACAGTTCACATTGGTGTGTCCTTTGGATTTGCAATCCGAACACCAAATGTCTTTCTTCTCTTTCTTCTTTTTCGCCTTAACATCGTTAATCATTCTTTCCAAGGCCTTCTTCATGGCCTAGATAGTTGCGTTGAGGTCATCTTTATTGCTATCAAAACCATCGTCTTAATCATGACTCATACTTGCTCCACCTGTTGTTATCATCTTCATTCCACTTTCCTGATTTTATGCATGACCAAGTGCTTCTTGGTAGGTCGTTGGTGGAACCACATTCATCTTCTTCTTATACCTTGGCAACAATCCGTCCAGGCACCATCACTTTTGTAATCCGTTAGTTGGCTTTGCCTCCATTTTGTTGATGAGTTTCTTAAGATGGCAATTGTAAGATGATATTTTCTTCCTTCCGTTTCATCGAATGGATTTCGCCAATAATCTCCAAGTCATTGCAAAGCAATCAAAACTCCTTACTAAATTTAAACTCAACCCAATCTATGAAGGATTCTTCTCTCTTTAGATGCCAATCAATCGATACACCCATAACGTTGCTAGGAACAATATCAGCCATGCATCTTGATCATTTACTCCATTTGCCTTCCATATCGTTGTGCAAGTTCCGATATGATGTTCAGGATCCTCCCTCCTGTCTCTTGTGAATTTTGGGTATTTTTGCTTGCCTGCAGTTGCAACAAAGTTTGCCATTGATTGTAGTTGTTTGTTGGTCTCATCTCTGCTCAAAGAACCTTCCATTGACGACTGGTCATCTACAAACAATCTTCGGTCGCTTCTTGGTGCACTTAGGCTATGCAATCTTCTTCAAGAATACACGAGCATCATCTCTAGTCTTTCGAGCACACTCTCCCATGATTGCCCTTGTGCTTGACTCTTGTCCTCCACACCTCTAGGCACTCTCCCCCACACTTGTGTTGGGGTCACTAGTTGCTTCGCCTCATCCTGCGCACAATCCACGTTGGCACTTCCTTCACCACTTGTGCGAACGTTCTACTCAACCCGACCTTCTTTGCTCAAACTTCCCTCGTTTTGAGGGTTCCACACTCATTCAACTTCTAGAGCATGCATCTCCTCCCCAGCAAGCTCTGTCAATACTTTGTCAATATGCACGTAATCAACTCTGTCATTGTGCAACTCCTCCACATTGCTTGCTTCAGCAACAAGCAACTCCTCTATGCACATCACACATCCAGACTCTCCTTGCACTTGTTGCACAAACCTCAAGCTTCTTCTCATCAGTTGTTCACTTGTCCTCATGCATCCACGTCTCGCAGGTCCTCACGTCCACGTCATCTATCATCCACCTCTCCCATCTCCATTGTCTATGTGGTCACTAGTTTGAACTTCAGGTGGCAATGGTGCCAAATGAAGCACAACAGTGGTATTCCAACACTTCAGGTGAGAATGAAGGATGATAGGGAAAATCAGAAACACATAACATCTCCAACACTTGACATCAACATGCAAGTCTGGAAACAGCCACAAGTCTTAAACTCTCCCTCAGACGACCCTGCACACACAACACAATATAAACTATATCTAAACGGCCTTGCACATACAGCATAAATTAGACAGCCTTGTACAAAAGTCAGATGACCTGGTTCAGCAATCCAAATAGCCCAGCACAGCAGCTCAAATGGCATTGTTAAAGCAAGCACTCAACACTAGAAATAGTACAGACGGTCATAGACAACATTGCTTAACAATTATAACAATTCACAGGCACATGCACAATGATAACATAAGTCTACACAACAACGGCTGAATGGAAGTATTCTTATTATCTGCAAGAGTACATGTCTAGTTACACCCTCGTACCTTGTACGATACTCTCTTCACATGCATACACCTCTATCCCTATATGTGTAACCCCAAATGAAAGAATGAGGGGTCTTATTTATACAACCTGGGAGGTAGTTGTTTCCTCAACTCCCTCTAACTAACTACCCAACACCTCATCATTTTCTTGAATTACATTTGACTTACATTTACATTTCATGAAATATTTTATAACTTCATTAATTATACGTACAACATTTCATCAAACACATACATATAACAAACCAACTCAAAATGACAAAACTATTACATAACAAAATTTCTTGTGCATGTACTCAACTTCCTACGCACTACATTAAATCCGAGGTGGAGCTTGATATGGCACCACGTCTGAACTAGCTCCTACATCTACACATCATAAATTTTAACAGACAAGAGATGGCTTAAATATGAGATCAGGCTTTAAAAAATGTACGAGTATTATATTCTAATTATTATGACTTTTTTTTAATTTACTATAGCCAAAAAATATGCAACGAGTTAATAAAACAAAATGATGTGACCCTTATAGCATAAGAAGATGACTTAGCTTTGATGTATACAAAATGGGGGAGAATTATATGATGAGCATACTTAAGAGACCAATCAAGTGCCAAGAAAACTATTTGGGACAACAAGCATCTGCCCATCCACCCTCCATATGGCAATCGTTTATATTCGCTAGATCTGGCCTACCTTTTAAGGGGAGATAAATGTAGCATATTAAGGTTAGCAATTGTAATCACATGATTGTTGGCACGAATGGTTCAATCTAACCATCACAATGTTTCATCATAACCTTTAACCTTTATATATCGACTTTCACAGTTTGAAGTCACAAGCAACTAGTATATAGAAATACCACAGTGGATTGCATTCCACTTTCACCATGGAATTCTTCCTCTATTCTAAGTTACTCTTCTAAGAATATATGTTTACTCTCTTTTCATATGCATACCCAAAAGAACTCAAGCACCTTTATTCAATTTAACAAAGTCTCAAATTAGTGATGCGTTATTGCAATGAACATCAAGGGGTATATATATTTGACAGGGTTTCATGAAGGTATTGTAACAAGGTTTCACGATGGTCTTCCTCTAGAAATTCTATTGACAGTTGCATTGTATTTTGTCATTGCATGTGCAGGTAATGTGGGATGATTTGTAACAAAATCAACCTTCTTCTTTATATATTCGTACTATTCCTTGTAGCTCATATGTTTAAGCTACAGATTTTGAAGAAGGTGTATCCAACCTCCATGACTAATCATCTTTAACATATGCACCTTCTATGTGGTTGCAAATTTCCCAAAGAATATTTTAGAATGGTATAAAATCCATGCCATTCTGATGTTTATAATTTCCTCAAAACTCTTTGGCTCCCCTACTGATCTAAGGATTCCTAAAGACATAACGCATGGCCTCCAAGGGAACAAAATGTTTGAAGTGTTTTGCATGTTGAATGGTTCCTCTATTCATAAAAGACATGGAGACGCTGGAACCAAAATTAGCGATATAAACACAAACAGCTGCAGGTTTGCATAAAACTTCTCTTGGCATAACTGGTTGATTTTAAAAACATAGAACAAAGTCTAGACTAATAATTATGCATGCTTAAGGAATGATCTTATTTCTATACTACTAAAATATATCCTAACTGTTTCACTGTAAAGGCTATATTTGTCCTTACATGATATTCATTATCATGACTATTATTTCGTTTTGTTTAATATTTATATTATATTAGTTTGGGAAGTTGAACTCCAGCAGAATAGACCTAAGAAAGTCTAGCCAAGATATATAAAGTTATCATTGATAACAGTTCAAAACTTAGAAGTCCCTAAAGGTTTTCAGTGGCAAAAAGGCATTCAAGGTGAGTGAATTGTCGTGGTCAAAAGGCTAAACCTGAAATGAAACAAGAGCCATTGTTCTCACTAAGTTAAACAAAATCACAGATTAATTTCTTCAGTAGACCAAAAAAACTTGTCTTCTTGCATGCAAGCAGTACTGTAAAATAAACCTGCGTATTTTCTCGATGTCGCCAAAAAGAACCAGCAACCCACCTGAGAATATTGAAAAAGTCAGGACAATCTATTGAAGATGAGATATAAAAAATAAAGAATATTTAGGACAATGAACACAAACCTACCCTGAGGTCCCTAGATAGGCATACATGGATCCAGGGGAGCCTGCACCAGCTCTATAATAATAAATATGAGAAAAGAAGTGAGAATCATGTATTCATCATGACCTCATAAAGCTATATATAACCAAACAATGGAAGACAAGGTCAGCCATGAAATCAATCTAGATATAAAACTTTTTCGTTTTCCTAGTTAGAAATTAGTAATTACCCTAACGAACAAGCTCCAGCATCACCACAACAATGCAAAATTGGAACTGCCTTTAGAAAAGGAAGGCCAAGCTCATCTGCTGCTGCTTCACTAACCTCTCCTGCTTAAAAGGGCCAATAACAATGTCATTTACACTTGCATCATCTAATATAACTAACAAAGGCACCCATTCATTATGAAGTTCCAGAGCATTACAAGAGTAGCATCAACTTCAAACCAAACTTAACAAGCATTATGAAGTTCCAGAACATTACAAGAGTAGAATCAACTTCAAACCAAACTTAACGAGTGAAGAAGATACTAATATTGGCATCATGTAATGGACATAAAAAGGCAAGAACTTATAAGAACAAGAAAAAAAATGATCATGTCTGAAAATGGATACGGTAGTTGTGTTAGACCCAAAACTGAATCTCATTTTATAGTCAAAATAATATTTTTCTTTCAATGAAATTAAAAATAAATAGAACTTGTAATAATCTTTTAGGACCCCATCCTAACACTATGATGTAATAACCCTTGCTTAACGTGGGGGACATCCATGATAATATTTTGTAATAGTTTGTGGCATTAGAAGTGCCTAGACAAGTGGCACCATTATATGTAACTGTTATCAAGAATGTAATTGTTTTGTTGGTAGAAGATTCTAGCTCGGGTGGCATTTTGCATGTAAGCCAACCTTGAGCGTTAGGTAGAGAGATGAAGTCTTTAAAACTGTGAGGGACAGGAATGAATGTATCTTTTTGCATAATTGAATGAAAGTATTGAAGGAGGTTGCCCCCTCAAAGTGGCCTGCGATTCTGTGTTACTTTGTGAGATTGTTTCATTTCTGCACTTATATTTCGTATTGCAATATCTTGTGTTTCATGCATTTATGTTTTATTGCAATATTTTTGTGAATGTGCTGATTTTAATGAGAAGGTTCCTAACAAGTGGTATCAGAGCACTTTCCAAGGCCGTGTTCTGCTGCGACTACGACAGTTTTTGCCATTCCGACTATTAGGTATAAGATTTCGTGTTTTTGTTTTTCGCTAGTTTCCTTATTAAAAAAAAAAAAAAAAATCCAGCCTTTTGTTTTTTGCATTAGTTTATTAGGTTAGAAACCCTGTGCCGGGGTTTTAAAATATCACGGAGGAGCTGTCGTTATTGGCTAAGCTAGATTGCCCGTAAAGCGTCTAGTGAAGTGAGGGGCGATCAGGCTCCAATACCTAGGCCTCAGACAACACCCGTCTACGAAATTGAGCTCCCACGTATCTTCGGGTATATCGGGAGACCCCCTAGGATTAGGAGAAACCTTTAGCCCTTAGGAAGATTTTCGGCCTTGTATTATCCATAGTACACCGGACACAACATCCGAAAAGATCACCCTCCCATACTGACAGAGAGGCAGGTAGTGTGCTCAAGGGTATGCGTGGAATCCTCCTTGAGTAGTGGCCTAAAATATTGGTCCGAGCACTATCGTTCGTCACTGCGGTATAACAGAGGGCCTATGGGCAGTACATACACCCTGGCTTAGAGTACCCTGTTGTGTTGAATATCAAGCCTACAACAAAAATCATGTTCTATGAATATTGAACCTGTAACCATAACCCTACCACAGAAATTGAGCATACGAAGAAGACATCCCTATTCCAAAATTACTGCATGAAAACAGACAAAAGAAATTGCAGAGGAACATAACAATCAGGACAAAAATCGTCAGAGTCAAAAACAATGGGAACAAGGGTGGTTAGTGTCGATGAACAGGCAATACAAGGTTGTCAGTTGTCAGTGTCAGTAACAGTTACCTATGATCAAAATTTAAAATAGACAGGGAATAGCCCGTGATAGAGTCGGACCAGACAATTGACAAAACAGTGTCAGGATTGGTTGACAGTGTCAGTAGTCAGAGCAGCGTCAGACCATACAATTGATAGCACAGTGTCAAGATTTCAGTAGTCAGAACAGAGTACAAAGTATCATAAGAGGTTGGCCGACAAAAAAACCAATTTTCTAAGAGAACCAAGCCTCTAGGAGGAAAACCGACAACACTCAAAGACAACACCCCCCTAGAAAAAAAGTTTAGGGTGTCCAAAACTAGTGTTGTGGTATATAGCTCATTGCGACCGTCTCGTCGAGCTGATCAGTTTGGTATATAGCCTCCATGCACTTTTTTAGGGGTGCCAAAAATATCATCATGGGACCTAGTCCATTACGATCACCTTTTCAAGCTGATCATTTTGATATATAGCACCCAAACCACTTTTTGGGCTCCTTACTAAAAATAGTAACCCTTGAAATCAAATTTCTATTTTTAGTAAGCATTACCAATAGGTCATAACTCTTAGAACATGGCTTCAAGTACTTGAGAACAACAAAAGCAACAAGAATTAGAGGCACAAATTGCTAAGCACGTGGATTATTTGGGAAAACAATTAGGGGCCCAATTAGGCAACAACTTAGACCAGTTAAAGACAACTCAAAACTTTCTACGAGTCTATGAATTTGGTCACAAATACAAAGGGAAATGAAGGCAAATTGGACAACCATGTCTCTATTGTCCCCTCCCACATGATAGATTGGGTCATCAGGATCAATAGGATGCAAGTACGAGTCACCATCAATGGAACGTACCAAATAACAATGGATTTAAGTTGCCTAAATTAGACTTCCCAAAATTTGATGGAAAAGATCCTGAGGGGTGGATCTGTAAGGTAGAACAATATTTCAGTCTTCATAATGTCCCACGCTACATGCGTTTGACAATTGCCTCTTTCAATTTTGAATCAGATGCACTACATTGGTTTCAATGGCTTAGGAAGGCCGAACCTGATCTTTCTTGGCATGAATTTGAGCAACATCTACTCACTCGCTTTGGTCCTAGTGAGTTTGAAGATTTTACAAGAGCTCTTTCTAAACTTAGACAAACTTCAACCGTTCGAGAGTATCAAACTCAATTTGAAAAACTGGCCAATCATACCATTGGTTTAAATGTCGACTTCTTTCAAAGTTGTTTTGTGAGCGGTTTGAAGGATGACATTAGGGCTGAGGTTAAAATGTTGAGGCCCCAAACATTACAACAGGCAATAAATTTGGCTAGATTGGTAGAAGACAAATTCAAGGCTCAAGGATGCACCTCTAAATTTCCTCAATCTCGGCCACCTTTTCTGTCCAAGCCTACGACAAGTCCTACCACTAAATCTCCAACCATCAAAAAATTGACTCGCGAAGAGATGGAGAACAGAAGGGCCCAAGGGCTATGCTATAATTGTGATGAAAAGTATTCCCTAGGGCACAAGTGTGTGCGTCAAAAATTGTATCTGCTAGATATGGATGAGACACCAACCGCAGAATCTTCAGAGGAAGAAGAGGATCCTCAAGAGGCAGAAACCACAGAACAGACCGAAGTTCCAGAGGAATCCCAACCGGAAATCTCAGTGCATGCTTTAGCAGGAGTATCAACTCCCCAAACGATGAAAGTAATCGGATACTTCAAAGGACAAAGGGTCATCATTCTTATTGACTTTGGCAGTACACAACTTTATTGATCCACGTGTGGCCAAATAAGGAAATTGTTACATTACTACGTGCAATTCCTTTGAAGTCATGATTGCTAATGGAGGCACCCTACCATGCAAAGGAAAATGTCATAATGTCAAACTCCAAATTGGGGAATATAATCTCAAGACAGACATGTTTGCCCTACCATTAGGTGGGTGTGATATAGTTTTGGGAGCACAATGGTTGCGGATGTTAGGTCCAATTTTATGGGATTTTTTTGAGTTGTGGATGAAGTTTAGTCAAGAGGGGACTGAATATACGTTACATGGCATGAAAGTTGGTGCGGCTCAATTTAATTCTACCCATAAGATGGAAAAGTTGTTAAAAAAGTCCTCTCATGGAGTGGTGGCACAAATTTTTGCTATCGATGCTTCCGAGGAAGGGGAAAGGGACCATCCAATGCAATTGCAGGGTTTATTGAACAAATATGCTCAAGTTTTTGAGGAACCCAAGGGACTACCTCCTCATCGCTCTCATGACCATGCAATTCAGCTTTTTCCTGGTAGTCTTCCCCCAAATGTCCATCCCTACAGGTATCCTTATGCTCAAAAATCTAAAATTGAGAAAATAGTTCAAGAGCTTCATGTTGCCGAGGTTATCCATCCCAATGTTAGTCCCTATTCTTCTCCGGTGTTATTAGTACGAAAAAGGATGGAACTTGGTGCTTGTGTGTGGATTATCGAGACCTCAATAAGATCACTATTAAAGATAAATTCCCTATTCCAGTGATTGATGAATTACTTGATGAGTTGCATGGGGCTCAATACTTTTCCAAGTTGGATTTGCGGTCAGGGTATCATCAAATTCGAATCAAAGATGAGGACATTCCCAAAACAGCTTTCAGAACTCATGAAGGGCATTATGAATTCCTGGTTATGCCATTTGGATTAACCAATGCACCTTCTACCTTCTAGAGTTTGATGAACTCCATTTTTTGACCTTTCCTTTGCAAATTCATTTTAGTCTTTTTTGATGATATATTGATTTATAATCATTCATGGGAAGAGCATCTCCAACACTTGGATCAAGCACTCCAACTTTTGTCTACCAATCAGCTCTATGCAAAGCGGTCCAAATATTCTTTTGGACAACAAGAGGTTGAATACTTGGGTCATATTGTCACTAAGGATGGAGTTCACATTGATCCCAAGAAGATTCAAGTTGTTCAAGACTGGCCTAAGCCTCGTACCATAAAGGGACTTCATGGATTTTTGGGACTCACTAGATATTACAAGAAATTTGTGAAGAATTATGGAAAGATAGCAGCCCCCTTGACAGCTATGCTGAGGAAGAATTCCTTTATGTGGACAGAACCTGCAGAGAAGGCTTTTGTAGAGTTGAAGCATGCTATGACCACTACTCCCATATTAGCAATGCCTGATTTCTCTAAACCTTTTGTCATTGAAAGTGATGCATCTGGAAATGGCATTAGGGCGGTTTTAATGCAAGAAGGTAGACCTTTGGCCTTTACGAGTTGAGCACTCTCAAGCAAGAATTTGGGCAAGTCTACTTATGAGAAGGAAATGCTTGCCATTTTACATGTTGTAAGTCATTGGCGACCATATCTCATTGGGAGACATTTTTCCATCAAGACTGATCATCAAAGTCTCAAATACTTCTTAGAACAAAGGGTGGCCACCCCAGAACAACAAAAATGGGTTTCTAAATTGTTGGGTTATGACTATGACATCACCTATAAGAAGGGTAAGGAGAACGTTGTGGCGGATGCCTTGTCCCGACTCCATGAAGAACAGGAAATGCTCCATGCTATATCCACACCTCTTCCGCAATGGATTCATCATCTCCTGGAAGAATTGATCAAGGACTCCTCTTTGCAAATTTTAGTCCATAAAATCCAAGCCGATCCTCCTTCATGCCCTGGCTATACTTGGGATGGTCAAGATTTACTGGTACCGTGACCGTAAAGGACCTCATCCTACAAGAGATGCATGCTTCCCCAACAACTGGCCATTCAGGGTTTCTCAAAACCTATACAAGGACCAAGCATACCTTTTTTCTAGAAGGGAATGAAAAAGGATATTCATACTTTTGTGGCTGAATGTGATCATTGCCAACTTATGAAAGGTGAAAATGTGTGTTCCCCTGGTACCCTTCAACCATTGTCGATTCCTGAACAAGTCTGGACAGATATCTCTATGGATTTCATTGAAGGGTTACCTAAATCTAGAGGAAAATCGGTTATTCTAGTGGTAGTGGATCGTCTTACGAAGTATGCTCATTTATGTTCCCTATCCCACCCTTACACCACCTTCGTTGTTGCTCAAATCTTCCTAGACTCCATCTTTCATCTCCATGGAATGCCTCAATCCATTGTCTCTGATAGGGATCCTACCTTCACCAATCATTTTTGGCAAGAATTGTTCAAGTTGCAGGGAACCCAGCTCAAGATGAGTTCGGCCTATCATCCTCAAACTGATGGCCAAACTGAAATTGTGAATAAATGCTTGGAAACATACCTTCGTTGCTTCACCTCTGAACATCCTACACAATGGGCCAAGTGGCTTCCTTTGGCCGAATGGTGGTATAACACAACATATCACACTGCTACTAAGGTGAGCCCATTTGAAGCAGTCTATGGTCAACCTCCACCAACACCATCTTCTTACATTCCAGGCAGTTCCAAGGTTCAAGCTATGGATTCCACTCTCCGCCAACATGATTCCATTCTTCGCCAACTCAAGATCAATCTAGACTTGGCTCGAAACCGTATGAAACAACAAGTTGATCACCACCGCACTGAACGTAGCTTTGAAGTCGGGGACATGGTTTTTCTTTGCTTACAGCCATACAAACAGTCCTCTCTCCAGCTCCGTGGGTGTCAAAAACTTGCTGCCAAATATTATGATCCATATCAAGTATTACAAAGGATCAGGTCAATAGCCTACAAACCGGCAATTCCGGCTACTTCCAAAATTCATCCAGTCTTCCATGTTTCTTCTCTCAAGCAGGTTGTCGGCAACAAGGTCCAGGTGCAGTCCACACTACCAGAGTTGGATGATGAAGGCTCCATCATTCTTGAACCTGAATGCATTCTAGACCGCAGATCATGTACCCTTCATCGACGTGTCATCACCGATGTTCTTGTCCAATGGCATGGCTTACAACCTGAAGATGCTACGTGGGAACCACTTCAACAGCTTCAACAATAGTTTCCTCATCTTCAACTTTGAGGACAAAGCTTTTCGAAGGGGAAGGGCATGTTAGGACCCCATCCTAACACTATGATGTAATAACCCTTGCTTAACGTGGGGGACATCCATGATAATATTTTGTAATAGTTTGTGGCATTAGAAGCGCCTAGACAAGTGGCGCCATTATATGTAATTGTTATCAAGAATGTAACTGTTTTGTTGGTAGAAGATTCTAGCTCGGGTGGCATTTTGCATGTAAGCCAACCTTGAGCATTAGGTAGAGAGATGAAGTCTTTAAAACTGCGAGGGGTAGGAATGAATGTATCTTTTTGCATAATTGAATGAAAGTATTGAAGGAGGTTGCCCCCTCGAAGTGGCCTGCGATTCTATGTTACTTTGTGAGATTGTTTCATTTCTGCACTTATATTTCGTATTGCAATATCTTGTGTTTCATGCATTTATGTTTTATTGCAATATTTTTGTGAATGTGTTGATTTTAATGAGAAGGTTCCTAACATAATCTCTATAGAATTATCGTGTAATGGGTTTGGACCAATTTGTGGGGAGCAAGGAGTTTCATACCATGAGCTAAGGTTCCTATCCTAGGGGGGGCACCTTGTAGAGCCATAAGGACACTTGGAGGTAGGGGTCAAACTTAGGGCAATGCATGGATCCAAGGATAAGTGGCCATAGACCTAGGACCGAGTGTACCTATCTTATAGATCTAGCCCCACCCTCATATTCTTTATGAACTTTGCTCAAGTTTAACATTTTTTCCCAAGAAGTTTGGAGCAAGTAGTGCGGACCTTAGAGTTTCACTTAGCCAATTTTCAATCCCATGGGCGCGCACCTCACAGAGACATGATGACACCTAGAGGGAAGCGTTGAACTTATAACAATGCAAGGACCTAGGATCCAATGTAGCCATATTATGGAACCAATCCCACCCTTATTGAGGTAGGGGGGTATCAGACCATTGAACATGTTTTATTCTCCTGACTATTATTGAGGAGGCTCTTTTGCGGTCTTCTAAAAGTCTTTTGTGGTTTTGTGGACTTTAGGAAGGCCTTTGACAACATTCCGAATGAGTTTTTTTTACAAAACATTGGCATCTTAGAGCTCTTTGTTAACACTATCAAAATACTTTAAGAGATAGTTGTTGGTCACTCTCGAACTGCCTCTGGTTTCTCAAATAAGATCCACATAACTATTGGTAAAAAAAAGGTGGTCATCTTTTTCCCACACTTTTTGGGATCTAAATTGATGAGCTGGAAGAATTTATTCGTCAAAACAGACCTGTTGATGATGGTTGCCTTCTACATCATTTCTTGATATCTATATTGCTTTTTGCAGATGACGTAACTCTTCTTGCTTACACTCTTGAGGGCCAACAAAGACAATTGGATGGTTGTTCCTTACTTTTGTGACTCAAGATAGCTGGTAATCAACCATGGCAAAACTAAGGTAATGATCTTCAACATGTCAAAGAGAGTCCTTTATATAGATATTCTATGAATAGAAACCGATTGGAATCACCACTATGTACACCTACCTAGAGGTTCAATATCTAGGCGATTCCCATAATTTTCAGCCAGTTTCTCATTCACAACTTTGCAAGGGATACACATCCCTCACAATATTGAAGCAATAATGCTTCCACCCATACTTTTAATACATACCCACAAATATGCGCCTCTTTGACTACATTATCCAACTCATAGTCCTCTATGGATGTAAGAGTTGAGTCCCAAGTCTAGGGTGTGCTAATTGTTGTCGTATTGAAAGGGTCCAAACTATATTGCTCCAATGTCTTATTTGATGTAAGATAACAATTACACAATATGTTATTCATGCTAAGTTTGGCATTCATCTTATTCGCCTTAAAAGCATCTTTAGGATCACTTTTCATTTACATTGGCTTAGACCCAAGGTGACCGCACTTCAAGCCATGAGAAATATTTGTACTTAGCACATTGCTCCTCATTATGGGTTTCCTCTAGAGGCACTTTTGCTTGTCATCGAGGTTGGTATTCTAAAGCTAGATCACTCCAATTAGTTGGCATCTCAATAGATCAACTACCTCCTTTTAGATACTCCTTGAATGCTCCTCCTTGTCTTCTTGGTAAGAAGGTGATTGACCAAGTGATCAAGGATGATATGTATCAGCAATAGATTTAGGTCACTTGGATCGCCCCATCCTATCCTTTTAGTCCTACATTAGACTTATACTAAGAATTTCATGATGATTAAGGATGGCATTAATTCTCACCCAAATTATATCCAACAACATTAGATACATGGACTCAAATTCCCTCTTATCTAACTCAAAGTTAACTCATATCAATTGCAGAGGGAGACTGATCACCATAATCCTCGAAAGGATGGGATGTATCACCTTTGCTCTATTTGATAGGTGGAGAGACTAAAAAGCATTTCATATACAGATGTCCTCTTTATTATGAGATTTGAGTAAGATTATATTGTCATTTTAAAGACTCCAATAGATTGTTTGCCACTTTTACCCACCCATCTCCTAACCAGAGATGCTTGGCTTTATACCTTCAAGAATTTATCACTCTTTAGCGTTAGGTATTATAAAAGAGACAAACTACCACTTGACTAATCACCTCATTTGACACTCTCTCTATAATCAAAAGTTATAAATGTTCTTCTAATGCTGCAACTTTCCAAAATGGCAACAACAAATATGTGCATCTTTTCCCACATTCAAGTGTAGCAACTAGAGTTTAACTCCTTCCTCTTGCATGTGATAGGGTGGGACCATGGCTCTCCTACACAAGATATATACTAACTCCTATGTTGCAAGAAACTCCTAGGGTGCCCTCATTTCCCTATGTTGGGAACTCGAAGACTCTAGGAAACTCATGACTTGTATAGCATGATCTATAAAGGTTGAGCTTTGACATTAACAATTGTACTCTATATGAGATTTAACAATTAAATGTATTTCCATCCATTTGTGATCTCCTTGATTCAATTTTGTCTAGAAATTTAAAAAATATTTCATACTTTTTTTAATTAGGTGTTTCCTTTGTAGTTTTCACATTTCCAAAGGGTTTGAGGACTCATGTTTCCTAAGTTGTTTCTGTTTCGGAAACTTTATCCGTTTCCATGTTTCTTGCAACTTAGGCTTCCTCTCATTGGCGTAGGATGTTCAAACAAACACAGCTTATCAACTTCTTGTTCTCTCTCCCAGAATTATCCAACTAGAGCCCCTTAGCCCTGGCCATTCTTTTGGGAGACATTAGATCTTATGTTGATTCTTTTGGGAGAATTTGTAATGATGATGGCTCTGTTTCCACTTCTACTCAGCGTTCCACCACTAATTAGAGATAGTACTTAGATCCTCTTGAGCTCTTCTCTATTTCTTTCTTTTCACTTGACCGTTGATTCTCTTACCTCTTCACCATTACTTACAACATGTTAGGGTTTACCCATTTCTGGGTCCACTCCTTGAAATATGTGATCAGATGTTGTACAATAGTTTCGAAGTTTACTCTAGTCTCTAGTTCAGTTAATTAGTACTTTCTTGGTAACTACAATGCTTTTTAATAGCTTTTTATGTTTAGTCCCATTGAACAATGTGGGTCATTTGTGGACATTAATAAAATTATCTTGTCCACAAGCAATGGTAAACGGGAAGCGTATGTATGAGTATGACCTAAGTTCAAATCCCCGTATTTTGATGGACACTCCCATAATAATACAGCTTATGATAATTCATTTTACCACAATAAAGTGGTTAGTGCAAATACCACAATAATGTTGTCACAGTGTAATATGGGTGGGGAACATTTAAACCTTGTTTAACCAATTTGAAATTGAAAAACAAACAACTCTATTCAAATTATCTTATAATATTATCCATAGTTGAGAAAATCTGCAAAAAATCCCGATTCAAGCCGATTTTTCCCGATTCACAACCTGGCCTATTTTTTGCCGATTTTTTCCCAAAAAATTAGGATATGCATGAAAAAAGCTTTTTTTTCAATGAAAAATTGCTGATTTTTTCCCAATTTTTTTCCCGATTCCCAATTTTTCCTGATTCCTTTCCATGTCGATTCTGATCCGATTCCAATTTTCTCAACTATAATATTATCTATTATTCTATCATGATCAACCTAGAGCATTCTGCAAGATTAGCCATAAGGATTCCTTTAATATTTCCTTGGCTTCAACAGAGGTTTTCCCAAAGATTCCATAAAGTTTCTCAAAAGAAAGAAAAAGAAAATTTTTGTTTATGCCCAAAGGAGACCAAAGTAGGTCAATGGGAATTAAGTATTATGTTTGGTCATAATCACTGGGGGCAGCCAAAATAGTGCTCCAAAAACAATTACAAAAATATAACAAGCAAGAAGGGTATGAAATATTGGAGCAAGGGTTTAAGAAGCTAGGGTTTCAGAAGTTTGGAGTGCCTAAGAGGAGGTTTGGGGAACCGAACTGGGATTTCAGAAGCTACGGCAAAGGCCTGGAGAACATTTTTAGGCAATAATCACCATTAGAGAGGATCAATCTTGGTGGAGGGTTTTTCAATAGTAAGGATCACGGCCAAAAATGGGGGACATAGGTACTTCGGTACCAAATCCTCCATACCAAGGAATCTCATTCCGAGATAAGCTATGTGGAACCTAAGATAGTTTTAATGATTGTCAAACACAAGCAAGGAAAATCATAAACACCATGGGGAAGCAACAAAAGGAGGATTCTTTGCTTGGAAGGGTGAACGGTTGTCTACCACAAGCAAAAGAAATACCAATATTGGAAATAGCTGAGGATTGGATAGCTGAGGATATTGTTTATACAACAAAACACAACTTGATAGGTAAATTCGTGGGTTTCAAACCGTCCGTGCACTTTCTCCACACGTGGATAAGGAAACAATGGCATTTGGAAGGAGAATACAAAATTTTAACTCTCCCAAATGGGTATTTTTCTGTAGAGTTCACATCAGTGGCAGATCAACAAAAAGTATTTGGGGGAGGGTCGTATCATCACGGGTCAACGGGACTATTCTTGCAGCCATGGAATATGGGATTCAACCTGAGGGTGGAACCGACTGCAGTACCAATATGGGTAAGATTATTTGCCCTTCCCCTTGAATTTTGGAAAGAGGAGGTACTAGAGGCAATAGGCAACTTACTAGGTCATTATCAAGGTAGATCAAGAGAAACAATTTTAAGAGGATCAACAATGTTTGCTAGGGTTTGTGTAGAAATGGACCTCAGTAAACCTCTTCCAACAGAGATAGACCAAAAAATAGGGGATTTTGTCTGGCGCCAACAACTAGATTATGAGGCTATTCCATTCAGATGTCGGGTGTGCCACGCTCATGGACATCTGGCTAGAATGTGCCCAACAATTAAGGATCATCAATTTGAACAAGAGGGGACAAAAGCAAATATTAACATGGCGGGCCAATATCTTCAGCAAAATTTAAATCAGAAGGAAGGGAAAGGCCCAACAAACTCTGAGGGCTTCCAAAAAGTAATCATAAGGCCAAACAAAAGAAATCAGCACAGTAACTGTTGGTCACGAATCCGCCACGAGGAAAGGATTTGTCGCTATTGCGCCCTGGACCCGCAAACCAACATTGAAAGGCCGGAAGGAAGGGATGCCTTCCGGGCCAATCTCCGGAGAAGGCCGGCTCCTTGCGGGGGTTAGTAAGATGAGAGTGCAGGAAAGAGATAAAAATGCAGAAAGGATTTACAAATGAGAGTGGAGTTGGGTGGGGGGAACTAACAGTACGGCAACCAGCAATCACCAATACTTATTGCATCATAAATATAAAGCATGACTAAGAACTGCAAAGTCTAAGTGTACTTTCTGTACTAAGCAATATACGCACAGCTACAATGGTCCCCTAGCAAACATTCTCCCTACAAGGAGAACTAACAGCACGGCAATGCATCAATCACCACTACGTACGGAAACTCAAAACAAAAAGTAACTAAGAGATGTCAGAACCAGGTATATGTGTTATGCAGAGAATTTAACCGCACAGCTACAATGGTCCCCTAGCAAACATTCTCCCTACAAGGAGAACTAACAGCACGGCAACGCATCAATCACCACTACGGACAACAACGTAACACACAACTGATGGAACTGCTACCACATCTAGTCTATGAAGTTCAAAAGTGCTTGACCACCAAATGCTAAAATAAATCAACAAGCCATGGCACAAACAATGCTAAAGGCGCCTGATCACCAAATGCTGAAACGAATCAACGAGCCGTGACACAGGAAGCGTAAAGAAATAAAAGCAGTAGAACAGAACCAGGCATACAAATTATATTTATAAGCAGAAGCACGGTTACAATGGTTCCCTAACAGACATTCCCCTTCCACCACTTTACAATGAAAACGTGGTGGCTATTTATAGCCCAAAGTTCCCCCGTTACATTAATGGGCACAAAGTCCCAATCAAACATTAGCTGACAAAAGCAGCTAGTGGAACTCGCTGGTGCTGACTTCGTCGGTCGGACTATACTCTCGGCATGGTCTCCCCGAAGGTTGAACAGCCCACGTGGCAGCGCGTTGGGTAGAACTTTATATTGACGAGAATGCGGGTAGCCGAGGTAGGTGGAAACTCACATCAAGCATTAAATGAGGCAAGCGGCATAAGTAGTGCGGCCCATGCTTGTCCTTTTGCTCGGCATGTCTTGGCTTAGATCCCAAAGTTGGACACTTGTCGGATGATAATGCTTGACACGTGTCTGCCTTGAAAGGCAGTCTATCCAACTTCTCCCGGGATTAGAGCGCAATCGGGTAGCACAGGTGAAAAACAGCGCCATCGAGTAGCACTATTTCCCTACTGCGCACCAGTCAAAGGGCGCAGTCCGACTTCGCTACGAAGTAGGGTTACACACCGGCACTTGCTGATTCTCACTGCCGTTCGGACTTCGCCCTGGAAAGGGGGAGCAGTTCGGACTTCGCGCGAAGTACGAACTTCGCCCCATCACTTAGTCATTTTTCCCCGCCACTGCTACAAGGTGCGCTCGAGAAAGAATGGCGAAGTCGAACTTCGCACCAAAACTAGGCGAAGTACGAACTTCGCACCAAAACTGGGCGAAGTCGGACCGACTTCGCACAAAAACTGGGTTTCCTGGTTCAACTTCCCGGGGCCATAACTTTTGATCCGCTGACCCGATCGCCTATTATGATATATCGTTGGAAAGCTGGCGAGAAGATCTGCAATAATAAAATATCCAGGGCTCACTTTGTCCATTTTATCACCCCCATTTATGGCCCGCGAAAACCCGAACACCTCAGCATGCCCTGACACTTAGCCATTTTTCAGGGCAACTGCTGTCAATCTTGAGAAGAATGAGAATGTAGGGAAGAGAGAGAAAGGGGGAGAAAGAAGAGCAGCTCTCTTACAAAAATTGAAAACATTGCACCCCGTGCAAAATGTGACAACAAGAACCACAGACAAGAAGAAAAAACAGGAAGGACAAACAATAGATATGAGATATTCAAACAATTGGGAAACTTGGAAACAGAAGGGGATTTTCAAATGAAAGGATTAGAGGAGGATACTCAGCAAGTCACACCAATTGATCAGGAACAATATTCCAATCGAGTGCCAGGGAACAAGCAAGGAGCAAAACCAAACACGGCCTCTCTCATGGAAGAGGAGATTCAACCCACGAGGGAGACCATAGGAGGGGAAATAGAGCAGAGATAATTTTGCCTCAGTAAATAGAGATGAAAGAAGGAATTAAGAACAAAGACAGGCCTACTCTAGGGATTCATCAAGTGGAGAAGAAACAAAAACCGAACCAATTTGTAGGGAGGAAGTCAAACAAGGAAAATATGGAGGAACAGGGAAGAGATTTGAGCCAGAATGGAAAGGTAAAATTGATGGCTGATTTTTTCTCTCCTAATTCTCAATGATATTAATCACTTGGAATGTGAGAGGTTTAGGCAGTCGCCCCAGACAAAAGGCAGTCAAAAACATTATCATAGATATGAGTCCAAATATAATTTTGTTACAGGAAACCAAAATGCAAGGAGAAGACTTACCAAAAATAAACAGGAGGATATGGAAAAAAGGAGAGATCCTAACTCAATCAGCACAAGGGAAATCAGGTGGATTGGCCACTATGTGGAATCACCAACTGTTCCTAGAGATAGGGGGGCCTCTACGAGAGGGGTGTTGATGGTCCAGTTACAAAATAGGGAAACTGGGAAAAATTGGACTATAGTAAATTTTTAAGGAGCATAGACAGTTAGATTACAAAGGGATCAATGGGCAGCCATCTAGACTTTCAAAGACAACTGCCCGGAGGACCAATTAGTTGCGGGAAATTTTAAATTTGAGCTATGGTGGTTGAAATATGAGGATTTGGGGGACCGCATAAAGGAATGGTGGATATCAGGGAAACTAAGATTTGGGACAGCACAATTCAAACTCCACAAACAACTGAAATATGAAAGGACCCAACTAAAGGAGTGGAGTAAACACAAGAAGGAAATAACTAGAATCCAAAAGAACGAAATCAAGGATCAAAAGGAGAAGATTGCTCAGGAGATAAGACAAGGAACTATTATGGAAGAACTGTTGCAATGTGAGGCAGAAATTATTAGGAGAGAGGAAGCTTTGGAGGAACAAGAAGAAATCTATTGGAGGCAAAGAGCCAGAGTTACATGGTTAAAGGAGGGGGATCAAAACACAACATTCTTTCATAAGACAGCAACAACCAAGAGATAGCAAAATAGAATTACAGGTCTTACAGATATGATGGGTCAGGTAAAAACCAGTGGAAGTGAAATGAAAACTATAGCAAATCAGTACTTCCATACTCTTTTTAGCAGCAATGAAAATTTGAATGCAATATGGCAGAAGAAGATACTAGAGGCAATTCCGCAATTAGTCAAACCTGAACACAATAAATTATTAATGGAGGAAATTTCTTTGGAAGAAACCTCGCAGATCATACAAAAATGCAAACAGGAAAGACTCCAGGACCAGATGGATTCCCCATTGAATTTTATCAAAATTTCTGGGAAATTGTGGACCAAGCAGTGGTGGAGGCACTGGAAGATATCAGAAAGAATAAGCAAATGTTAAAAGCCTTGAATCATACTTTTATCACTTTGATTCCTAAGGGCCCACCTAGTGAGATAATTGATAATTATAGGCCTATTTAACTATGTAATGTAGTATACAAGATATTAACAAAGCTTATGGCAGAAAGGTTAAAACCTTTTTTACCAAATTTGATTTCAAGTGAGCAAGGTGGTTTTGTTGAAGGCAGACAAATTCTAGATGGAATAGTAAGGTGATACACACAATATCAAAGCAAAAGGACCCAGGTATGTTTATTAAATTAGATCTTTCTAAAGCCTATGATAGAGTAGAATGGTCCTTTATACAAAGGATTTTAGAAAAAATGGGCTTTGCAGAGGGGTGGAGAGATTGGGTAAAAGCCTATACACAGACTACATCATTCTCAGTTCTAGTAAACGGTAGTCCCTCTCCCATGTTCACAGCAATAAGGGGTTTGAAGCAAGGGGATCCTCTCTCCCCTATCTTTTTATCCTTTACGCAAAGGGTCTCGGGAGACTATTAAAAAAAGGGAGACAAGAGGGGAGGCTAAGGGGCTTGAAAATAAGTTCTCATATTGAGATAAATCACCTCCAGTTTGTGGATGATACTGCTCTTATTAGTCAAGCCAATCTCCTAGTAGCAAGAAACATAAAATAATTTTTAGATGGGTATACTCAAGCTACTGGGCAAACTTTTAATGACTCAAATTTTTTTTTTCAATACAACAAAGAGGGTGAGAGATAAAATTATACAATTGTTGAAATTCATGGAAACTCCTTTACCCATATAGTATTTAGGAGTACCTTTATCTACAAAGAAAACAAAAAGCAAGGAGTGGAAAGGGTTGATGGACAAACTTCAAGCTAAGTTGAGCAACTGGACTCACAAATGGCTAAGCTTGGGAGGAAGGCTTACAATGATTAAAGTTGTGCTACAAGCTCTCCTAGTTTATAAATTTTCCGTACTTCAAGCTCCAAAGAGAATTCTAAAAGATATTGACAAACACACAAGAAAGTTTTTGTGGTCAGGTGCAAGGGAAGAACCAAAAGTAGCACTAGTTCGATGGGAGAAGATATGCCAACCAAAAATACAAGGAAGATTGGGGATAAGATTAGCATCCCACAACAGCAAGGTTCTAGCTGGGAAGTTATATTGAAGATGGATTACAGCTACTGGGGATTTATGGAGTAGGCTCTTACAAGCCAAACATTACCGAGGAGTGGCTGAGAAAAACATCCCAAGACACAGAGTGGAAGGAGAGGGATCTACAGTATGGAGGACAATGGTAGCAGGCCAGGAGTTAATAAAGCCATACCTATATTAGCAGTTAGGGGATGGAAAGGATGCTCTATTTTGGGAGGATTCATGGAATCAATCTCAACCAATTATTCAAACATTCCCAGAGATGGAGAGTTGGAAAGCAGAGCTCCAAAAAGCAAGGTGGTGGAAAGCCTCTTACTATATGAAATCATGGAATCAACATTTGCTAGACTTACTACAATGGAAACATCCCCGAGAATGGCCAGTGAGGGGGACAGAGGAACTAATGGAAAAATTGTGGAGACATCTCCAAAGACACCCAATTCAAGATGGTTCTAAGAGGGATATACTTGGATGGGGAGGAAGTAAGTTGGGAATTTATAAGGCAAAGGAGGGATACAAGGTAGTTTGTGGATATGAGATTACCTTGTTTGGCAAAAGGATGGCCAAATATTAACATTTTCTCACGGCTGATTAACCACAAAAAATGTTAAGAGTAATATTCCATCATTTGGGATATTTACCTATTTCTCACTTAAGTAGAAATTATTTACTGTATGGTAAAAAGTAATTTATTACTTTTTACCACTAGGTTGTTTTTAACTATTCTACCTAGTTGGTTAGTAGGTTAGTAGTCGTAGTCAATTTGACTACGTAGTTAGCTGTTAGTAGGTTAGGCGCTTATCACGTTAGTTGTTAGCGTGGATATTGGATCTATGGTTAAATTCCTATTTTGTAACCTACTTAAACCCTATAGCTATCCTATGCTATTGTTGAATAATTAATAATATTTTATTATTTGCCTCCACATTTTACTTCATTGGCATCAGAGCCACTGGTTGACCGAAACCTGCAGAGCTGGATCAAGGGGCACAAATCCCGAGACGAGACCCCCTTGACCTGCTGCTCGAAACGAATCCCGAGGCGGATCCTGAGCAGCAAGGCTAGCTTCGGCCATGGGAGAGGGCCCGCAGGCCCATTGACCTGCGTGGGCACCGAGTGGCCACGGGAGAGAGGGCCCGCAGGCCCATAGATCTGACAGCAGGTGGTTGTCAGACCTGTCCAGCCAACAAGAGGGTAGAAGCGCCCTTCCCGCGGGACCGGTACCGGAGACAGGTCGGCAGCCGGTGACGCCCTTTGACCGGCGACCGGATCCTTGCCTCAGACCTGCTGACAGGAGGGCAGGCGCGCCCTCCCCGACGAGCCTCGACCAAGTGAAGGGACGGCATAGCCAACAGGAGGGCAGGCGCACCCTCCCAGGCGGAGGACCACCACGAAAGGGCAAGAGCGCCCTCCGTGCGATGGTCTACCGCACGCCTTCCAAGGGGACATGGTCCCGGAAACCTGCACACACGTGGAACCCCAATACCCCCCAAGGCTGGGAGAGCAGAGAGGGCAAGAGCACCCTCCCCTCCCAGCTGGAGGCCTCGACCTCGGGATTCGAGAGGGCAGGCGCGCCCTCCGATCCCCGTCGACATCAGGATCCGCGAGGGTAGAAGACCCTCCGATCCCTGACAACCACGGGATCTGCGAGGGCAGGAGGCCCTCCGATCCCTGACACCGACAAATCGCGACGTGACAAGTGGCGAGATCTCACGATCTCTGGCCTGCACGAATCCCGAGGCGCAACCGCACAACCTGGAGGACTGACTAGGCGACACGTGGCACAACGACCACGTGCCACCTGGACGCTCACTGGACCAGAGGACTGACTCGGACTCGACACGTGGCGGACAACCACTGGACACGACTTGACTGACGTGGACTCAACCTAGCCCACCCCCTGGCGCCACACGGCGGCGTCCAAAAGGGCATGCGGACTCGTCGATTGCCCGCAGGAAATCGACGACTAAGGTGCTTGCCGCGGCTTATTAAGCCTGTTGCATCCCATTTTGGGATGCATGTGGGATAAAACCCACAAAGGCTTTGCTTCGCCACGGCCTCCTTAAAGTGCAGCCGTGCCAAAGCCTTTTCAAACCGGCCGGTGGCTCAGTTGGCTAGCGCGGCCACCTTACACAGCAGAGGCCCCGGATCCATTCCCAGCGCCTCCAAAATGCACAGGTTTTTTAAGATTTCTCAAATTTTTCAATAATTTTAAAGTTTCTAAAGTTTTTTTAGCATTTAAAAAAAAAAAAAAATTATTTTTTTTATAATTTATTTACAAATTGGCTTAAAATATTCAATTTTTAATCAAATTGGACCATTGTTTTTCCAATTTTTTCATAAATTATAGAATTTCATCTTAAATACATATTTTTTCTGCTTTATCAAACTTAGAAGACCTTGAAATCCAAAACAAAAATTTTGCCTTAAATATTCAAAAATTAAAATTGTGTTTTCTCTCACCTGGAGACAAAAGAAACATAGGAATTTTTCGCAAATTTAAAAAAAAAAAAAAAAAAAAACCTGCTTCAACATTTTTTTTTGCAATAAACCTCCACCGAAGTTCTATAGTTTTCTTCATTTTTTTTGGAGATATAAGACATAGACTCACAATTCTATTGCAAAATACATAGCATGTCATGATTGAGGAAGCATAACGATTATCTCATTTTTCACAACCCTTCAACACTTTGCTTTTGTTCTCTCCTTCAAGTAAGGAGACATAAAAAATAAAATAGCAATTTTTTTGTTGTAAAATTGAGAACTATTCACATGTTGCTCCTCATGCTCAATTGTTGAAAGATCAAAACCAAAGTCATGTGTCGACTGGTCTGGAAGCCTTTCAAACGCGGGTCGTGTGTCGACTTGTCTTGAAAGGAGTGCTCAAATTGTTAATTTTGCAAAATAAAGGGGGGAAGACAACATTGTTCTTCTTTTGCAAAATTGTAAAACAAGGAGACATAAAATATCAATTTTTTGCACAACACACATTCATTTTTTGTTGCAAAAATTAAAAAGGTGCATTTTCGATTTTACTCGACACCTTCATTGGCAATTTGGTGCATTTTCGGTTGCATCCGACACCTAGGTGATAAGAATTTTGAGGGCATTCTTGTTTGATTATCACATTATTTCTTTTGAAATTATAAGTCATAGAATCAAGAACACTCCATACCCCAAAATTTCACAAATTTGTGTAAATCCATGCACAGATTTTGTTAGGATCTCATCCTAACCCTTAATGTAATAACTTCCTTGATGTAATAATTCCTAGTGAACGTGGGTAGTACCCATGATTAATATTTTGTAATGTTCTAAGTTTTAGCTTAGGTAGTGCCTATGACAAATGGCACCCTTTTTTATGTAACACATGGTAGATAGGTGGCATTGTGCATGTAATTCGGGTGGCATTGTGCATGTAATTCAAAGTGGCACTATGCATGTAATTCGGGTGGCATTATGCATGTAATCCAGGTGGCATTTTGCATGTAAGCCAACCTTGGAAGGAAACTCCTTAAATACCCGAAAGGGCACCAATGTAACCATCTTTTGCAAAATTAATGAAGTATTGAAGGAGGTTGCCCCCTCGAAGAGGCCTGCGATTCAGTTCTATTGTGAGATTGTTCTTTATGCAAATTTCTGTTATATTAATGTGATGTTTATGTGAGTTATTTCCAAGCAATTGTGTGAGAGTGTGTTATTTGAGTTTATTTTATAGCAGGATCTTAACAAGTGGTATCAGAGCGCTTTCCAGGGCCAAGTTCTGCTTCAACTGCAACGATTCTTGCCATCCAATCCGCCTGTTAGGTATAAATTCCGTGTGTTTTTTCCATTCTGTTTTTCCTTATTAAAAAAATCCAAAAAAAAAATACAGTGTTTTTTTTTTTCCAGACCAAAAACAAAAAAATATATTATTAGTTGAGTAGGTAGAAACCCTGTATCGGGGGTTTTAAAATATCGCGAAGGATCTGTCGTTATTGGCTAAGCTAGATAGCCCATAAAGCGTCTAGTGAAGTGAGGGGCGATCGGGCTCCAATACCCGGGCCTCGAGACGGAACTCGCGCACGGACTTGAGCTCCCACGTATCTTCGGGTATATCGGGAGACCATCTAGGATTAAACAAACTTTTAGCCATTAGGAAGCTCTTCGGCCTTGTATTACTCATAGTCTACGGGACACGGCATCCCGGACGATTACCCTCCCGTATTGTCGGAGAGGCGGGTAGTGTGCTCAAGGGTATGTGTGGAATCCTCCTTGAGTAGTGGCACGAAATATTGGTCCGAGCACTATTGTTCGTCACTGTCGGTATATTAGAGGGCCTATGGGTGGTACATACTCCTATACTTAGCATTCCCTGGTTCTGTTAAAACTGCAACCTGTAAAAAATACAAAAATCAAAATCAAAATAAGAATCCAAACACCCCCATTCGTAAACCTACATTTCAAAAGTGAGCATATGAGAAAGGAGTCCTCTACCAAAAAAAATAACAAAAGGGACATGCATTCGGGATAAGCCATGAGGGTGACACTTAAGTTGAAATTACGGAGAGTATCGATCAAATTCTACGGTGGCGATCCACGATCGAGTCGATCGAGTCGGAGAGGTCGGCACGGTCGAGGCGAGAATTCACGGTCTTGAGTCGAAACGGAACTGTCATATCGGTCACTTGCAAAATACAGAGAATCTTGAGTGTGAAACACGGCCAGTTTTAGATAGTGCTCCAGTACCCAACTTTTGCTCAGTAGCTCAGAATCAGAATCTGTAAACACCGTTAGACTCAGCAAAACAGGAGATAAAAAAAAAAAAAAGAGTCTGGGGTGCCAAAAAGTAGTGTTAAGAGATATAGCTCATTGTGACCACCTTCTCCTGCTGATCATTTTGATATATAGCACCCAAGAACTTTTTTGGGCATTTACTAAAAATAGTAAGTCAAAAAAATTCAATTCTATTTTTAGTAACTGGTCACAAAAGGTCAAAAAATGGCCCAGGGTACTCGTGGACACCAGAAAGAACTAGAACACTTGGAATCCCTAACAAAAGCCATTGAGAACTTGAACTCGGCTTTTCACTCCATAAGGGAAGAAGTCCAAGGTCTTCGCTTAGAGCATGAGGCCACTAGCAATCGCTTAGAAGAAGCATTGACTGAAGTGGACAGCAAACTGAGAAGAGAACCACCCAAATCAGAATACCAAGCTGAGAGTTCTACAAGGAATCGTGACCATGATACACCCTTCAGAATGCCCAAGTTGGACTTTCCCAAATTCAGTGGGAAGGATGTTGATGGGTGGCTATGTCGGGTTGACCAATTCTTTCGACTTCATAATGTACCAATATTTCATCGAGTCCAGATGGCTTCCTTTAACTTGGAATTTGAGGCTCTACACTGGTTTCAATGGTTGCGTCTTACCTACCCAAATCTCTCTTGGGAGGATTTTGAATCCCAAATACTCACTCGATTTGGTCCTAGTGAGTTTGAGGACTTCACGGGAGCCTTATCCAAACTACAACAAACGAGGTCGGTTCGAGAGTACCAAGCTCAATTTGAAAAATTAGCCAATCGAACAAGAGGATTGAGTGAAGGGTTCTTCCAGAGTTGTTATATCAGTGGGTTGAAGATGGAACTCCAAGCAGAAGTCAAAATGTTGAAACCACGAACTATGATGGAAGCTATCAGTTTGGCCCGTCTGGCCGAATCTAAACTCTCTGCCCAAAGACGCCCATCAAAGTTTTCTCAAGATAGACCTTCATTTCCCCGAGAGCCCAACACCCAGATGATAATAAACCTGCTGCACCCAAGCGCCTCACCACCGAAGAGATGGATGCACGTCGTGCCAAAGGATTATGCTACAATTGTGATGAAAAGTTTTTCAAGGGGCATAAGTGTGCACACAAAAAATTGTTCTTGATAGATGTTGGAGAACATGATACCGTTGACGAGAGTGATGAGGATGAGGACCCTCCAGAAACACCTCCCCCACAAGAAGAAGGGAAACAGGAACATGAGACATCAATTACAATCCATGCCCTTGCGAGGCATTACTACTCCTCAAACCATGAAGGTTACGGGATGTTTCAAGGGCCAACGTCTTTCCATCCTTTTGGATTCGGGAAGCACGCACAACTTCATTGACCCTAGAGTTGCTCAACGGGCAAATTGCTATATCCATAATTGTAATTCCTTTGAGGTCATGGTAGCCAATGGGGGAACCTTATCTTGTAAAGGAAAGTGTCACAATGTTAAAATCAAGATAGGGGATTATGAACTCAAGCGGGACATGTTTGCCCTCCATTTGGGTGGATGTGATATTGTTTTGGGATGCCAATGGTTGAGTACGTTGGGCACTATTAGTTGGAACTTTGCTAAACTTTGGATGCAGTTCTTCCGAACGGACAAACACACATCATCAAGGGCTCCCCGACAGGAACACCTCAAATTATCGGTTCAAACGGCATGGAGAAATTGCTAAAGAAATCATCACGTGGGGTCATTGCACAACTATTCTCCATCCAGCCATCCACATCTCCAATGGGTGAAATCCCACAAGACATGCAACAGATTCTCCACAAACATGAGGCCATCTTTTCGGAACCCATCACCACGACCACTTGCATCACTCTCACGACCATGCCATTCCATTATTGCCGGATAGTACACCTCCCAATATCAGACCACCTTATGAGCGACTCAAGCGCACCTTATTTTGGAAAGGTAGGAAACGGGACATTCGCTCTTTTGTGGCGGACTGCGACACAGGTCAAAGGATGAAAAGAGAAACGGTGCACTCTTCGGGCACTCTTCCACCCTTGCCGATACCGGATCAGGTGTGGAGTGACATCTCTATGGATTTCATAGAAGGGCTACCTAAATGTGGAGACAAGTCTGTTATTTTTGTGGTAGTGGACCGCCTTTCAAAGTATGCTCACTTTTGTGCCCTAGCCCATCCTTACACAGCATTCACTATTGCCCAAATTTTCCTTGACTCCATATTTAGCCTTCATGGCATGCCAACCTCCATTGTATCGATCGTGATCCCGGCCTTACTAGCAATTTTTGGCAAGAGTTGTTTAAGTTGCAGGGGACTCAGCTCACAATGAGTTTAGCCTACCATCCGCAAACGGATGGTCAAACAGAAGGTTGTTAATAACTACTTGGAAACCTACCTTCGCTACTTGCCTCCGATCATCCTACTCATTGGGCAAAATGGCTTTCTTTGGCCGAATGGTGGTACAACACTTCCTATCACACCGCAACCAGAGGCTGAGTACGGGCACCCTCCACTCATGCCTCCCTCCTACATTTCGGGCAGCTCCAAGGTACAGGTTCCATCAACACTTCCCGAATTGGATGAAGAAGGCTCCATCTTACTTGCACCAAAGCGACTGCTTGTATCGTCGAACTCGCAACCGTACCATCACAGAGGTCCTGGTTCAGTGGCGTGGACTTCAACTTGAGGATGCTACATGGGAGTCCCTCCATCAACTCCAGCAACAGTTTCCTCATTTTTAGCTTTGAGGACAAAGCTTCTTCAAGGAGAAGGGCATGTTAGGATCTCATCCTAACCCTTAATGTAATAACTTCCTTGATGTAATAATTCCTAGTGAACGTGGGTAGTACCCATGATTAATATTTTGTAATGTTCTAAGTTTTAGCTTAGGTAGTGCCTATGACAAATGGCACCCTTTTTTATGTAACACATGGTAGATAGGTGGCATTGTGCATGTAATTCGGGTGGCATTGTGCATGTAATTCGAGTGGCATTGTGCATGTAATTCGGGTGGCATTGTGCATGTAATTCAAAGTGGCACTATGCATGTAATTCGGGTGGCATTATGCATGTAATCCAGGTGGCATTTTGCATGTAAGCCAACCTTGGAAGGAAACTCCTTAAATACCCGAAAGGGCACCAATGTAACCATCTTTTGCAAAATTAATGAAGTATTGAAGGAGGTTGCCCCCTCGAAGAGGCCTGCGATTCAGTTCTATTGTGAGATTGTTCTTTATGCAAATTTCTGTTATATTAATGTGATGTTTATGTGAGTTATTTCCAAGCAATTGTGTGAGAGTGTGTTATTTGAGTTTATTTTATAGCAGGATCTTAACAGATTTAAAGCCAATTTCACTTGATATTCTCTCCTAAATCAACAAATCCCCTAATTCACTCTTATTTGTTTGGCTTAAACTCCTCAAACTGATTATTCCTCTTCCAAAGGAGTTTCAGGCAGGTGCCATTAAATATCTGTTTGAGTGAATTATCTTTCATCTCTTCTTTGTTTGGCTTAATTTCCTCCAACTGATTATCTCTCTTCAAGAGAGTTTTCAAGCAGGTGCCATTAAATACTTCTTGAGAGTGAAAGAAAGAACAAGTTTTTAAGGAACCTTGAAAGTAGCAATTCTTTTGCACTAAGCGGGGATTATTCCTTTCTTCCTTCAAACACAGATTTTGACAAGAGGGAGATAAAACTTGTAAAGGCAATCAAAAAAGCAGATGTCATCATATCTTTTCTTTCAGACTTCATAATAGCAACCATGCTTGAAGCACTTGCAATAAGGAAGGATGATTTGGTGAATTTTTTGATAAAATTGCCTAGAAAACATAGTTTTGCACAACTTGTAAAAATGACAACCAAGACACCATTCAGTGTTGGTTTCAAAACAGGCAAAACTAAAATGGCAAAGGCACATCACAGAAGCCATGTTTCTAGTGAAGTGTCTCATTCTCATTCTCATTCTCATTCTGGTTCAAAGAGAGCACACAGAGTGCTCATTGCTAAAACAGTATAGTAGAGGGAAAACACGTGTCACCTTGGGCAAAGCACCATTTTCCTCTCTCTTTTTTAGGCTTCATAAATAGCATAAGTTTTTGTTTGAAGTACTTGCAATAAGGGGTGATTGTACCTCTTTTATGTAGAGTCCTACCCCTTTCGAAGGTAAATAAATTTGCCACCCAAAGAGCCAGGTTCCGATCTTGGGTTCCAAACTGAAAACTTGAATGTCTTGTTTGTTGATTGCTTTGATATCATGTGATTTATGCAAATATGAATTTTTTATACTTTTTGCAATAATACAAATTCTGGAAATAAAAATAGCAGCAAACTAGAAATGCTTGTATCTTAAAAACTACTCCTCCAATGACTACGAAATTTAAGCACAAACTTCTTCTAATGATATTGAGCAAACCCAATGAAGGAAATTGTACAAGGATAAGTGTACCCGGAGATCTAAAGGCCTGATATAATTCTGGAAGTTAACACCAGCAACAACAAACTTATATATTCATTAAATATGCTTGTAATACAATTTTCCAACATCTAATTGTTGTTTGCTGTCCAACAAAAAATACCTCATACAACACAATGAATACTCCAAATGGGAGGCGTTTGGCCTCAATAAGTGCACGCACTTCCCTTCACAAATGACATAGATCCCTTCCAAACTGCTGAAGTGTACGGCTGATAAGCTGATCAAAAACTATGAATAATTAGCAATACAAGCTTCTTCAAAACCCAAGCAATCTAATTCAAAATAGCCTCTAATGGTTTGGCCTCACTGGAAACATCTGCAATCTGAAGTAACTCTAAAAATGGCACCAAGTGCACCCCAAAACTCATCAACAAACTGCCACTTTGAAGCTCAAATCATTCCCCGTCACGGAAATGCCACAATCACTCCAAGGATATCTTGCAATCCCAAAAGTGATGTTCCTGCTGGAGGGTTTCGTCTCCAAACAAGCCAAATCTGCCCTTGCCTATGGTTTTTCGTCACAAACAAGCTGGATATCTTCCTGCAAACTCTGCTCCAAGCAAGCTCCTTTCTCCAAACATGAAATGTAATAACCAAAAGATGTCTTCAAATGCTCTCACAACCTCTATTTATTCTTTTCTCGAGCTGGTCGACCCAATGTGGGTAGAATGTGGGATTAAACTTCTTTCTTTTTTACTTGCTTTATGTCAATAATTCATTTACTAATGAACACATATAATGACTTAACTCCACAATATCACTTATTACTTTCCAAGGAGACCATACCACTTTTATGACATTAGAAATATGAAATTTATAAAATCCCCTTTAATTCAAGTGGTTACATGACCCCTTCTAAGATTAAATTAATGCCCAACATTAATATATTTAACTTTTATATTTAAATATAACATTATAAATCTTCGGGCATTAAAATTATTGCTCTCCCAACATCCAACCACCAAACAACTTACGGAAACGGATACCCATTAAGCCGAAGATGCCAGTCGTACTTTCCGTTTCCCGAGAATCCAACCCTAACTGACTTACTAAAAATAGTAAGTCTTTGAAAATACTGCCAAAAACGGTCCTGAAAGTCGACAACTGTGAATGCAGATCGTCCAACAATAACTCCATAACACCTAGTGGTTCCTAAACACTCGACATTGCCTACGGAACCTTATGAATAGGCAAGTCCATATTACGCTCTGTTAGTTGACTAGGATGGGGACATTACGGTCCTCCCTCCTCAAGATTGCTTGTCCTCAAGCAATCCAATCTCATAACATGACAATCTCAAAAATAATTGCCATGCAATCCCTGGATCCCAGATGAACCGATGAGCTTCATATCTCCAACCGAGATAAATCCTGCACTGTTGACCCTCTCGCAAGTGTCATCTCGTGTAGCCCTCTATCCAAAAATGCAATCGCTCTTTGAAATAGTTCAACCAGCTCACAAGTAAACTGCTCTCCACAATCCCGGTCAAGCTTTGTCACCACACTCGAAACCGAGCATATCCTCTAAGTCCCAAATCAACATCTTGTCGGAACTAACACACTGACGTTGCGCCACTCGATCAAAACCAGAAGCTCATAGTAACACAACCGCACACACCTCATCCGTATTCCCAGAATGACAACACCCCAAACTAGACTGAAAAACCGGTGTGAGAGGACAAGTAAATCAAGGACGGTAAGTTGAGGAGATGCTGGAATCAACCCCCCAACAACTCCCAACAACCAAAGTAACCGATCCCTGACCAAAAAATCTCTCCAATCTTTCTGTTGACATAATATTGGAGTTAATCGGTTGCTAATCCACAACCGAATAATAATGACCCATCTGGGAGTCTGAACTAACTCCCGCCACCAAATAGCCAACGGAAGTGACATCAAGGCACGATCTCCACAGATCACTGACCTCCATGGGCACACATCTCCCGGATCCCATGGGCCAAAGAATATCCTAGCAGTCATGTCAACTACCAACTCGGTGAAACAACAACTAAACCACTGACAACTACCTGGATCCCAAATCCATATGTGGTCCCCTGCCATATCGCTCGAACCAAGGAAAAATCCAATATCCAGCACTGAAATATCATAACTGCATACAAGCGAAGAGTTGTTCAGCCATAACTCTGTCTCGCACTACATCCATCATGCTGAACCAAACAATCATCCCAAGCAATGAATCACCTTACCCTCTAATGAAGAAGGCATCTCATACCCCAGTGAAGTATACAACCCGCTATAACCATCTTTCAACCCACCACTATGTGTCATCCGAAAAAAGGTCCACTCATCTACATGTGGGCTGAAATCAAAATGACTAGCATACCTCACTATACAATCCATATGAACCTCACCAACTGAACCCCTGTGAAGCTCCAAAGAATCCCCTGAAGTATGGATCGCATCATCATCCTCAGGATCGGAATCAGGTAATGTACCATCATCTACTGCACCGAATGAGGAAGTAGCATCCATTAAAGAAAGCATATCATCACTCTGCTTATGCTCATACTGATCGACTTGAGTGAATGCGAAATCATTATTACTAATCAATCCTTCCTCACGTCCAATCTCATGTATCCCCTCAATCAACTGCTTAACCACCATAGTATCCGAATTAGTCTCTGAATCATGTGAAGTGGATGCAACAGATGACTGACTTTTCGCTGTGAGAAGGGAGTGATGAGCTAAACTCAACTCAAGACAAAGCTCATCAATCTCCTCATCTTTCCGAGTGAGCTCTCGGGAAAACTGCTCTGCAAACCGCATAACCCGATCCCTATCAGATAATAGCCTCAAGTAATCTGATTTGATTACCTCTAATGCTCGCTTGATGGCCTTGCAAATTTGTAGCAATAGCTCCAACTATCAACTGGTGTCGTCTCTCTCCAAGCTGGGCTGTCTGATAAAGGCATTCAACAAACTCATGTGTGCTATTCAAATGTGTCAATGTGTGGACAACTCTGCTCATCTCGTAACTCGTATGTGATCCTGCAATGAACTTGGAATCATCAACACAAAATAAACTCTCGGGTGTATCCTCCAATGCACAATGATCAATCTGAGGCCCTTTCACTGCACCGCACTCACCAACCTCATACTCTGAAGTGATGATAGAACTATGCTCATCCTCTCGAATCACCAACTACATCAACAATCGAATCCTCAACCACAAGATCAACATGCTCATCAATACACACCTCTCCAATATCCAACACACAAGATGAAGTGACCTCATCCTCATCAATTACTATTGCTGCTTTGTTTTCCCCATCAATACAAGAATCAACCTGAACCTCGGTTATGCATGAAACATTTTCTAAATTTTCAACCTCCTTGTTGTCCTCTTCGCTGTCCACAACTGTGCTTGGCTGCAATGAGTCGTTTCCCTTTGTCCCTGTTTTTATTCCAACTGCTAATGGAGGCTTCAACCACTTAGGATGATGTTCTATTATTGTTGTAAAAAACTCATTTTGTTCTTGAAATTTTTGCATCAGCTCTATCATGAGTTCCTGGATAGTAGCCATTACCAACACACTACTGCAACTTTGTAACCCTCGAGTCGGAAGGATAAGTCGAGCTCTGATACCATTGTAATGTCCTACCCCTTTCGAAGGCAAATAAATTTGCCACCCAAAGAGCCAGGTTCCGATCTTGGGTTCCAAACTGAAAACTTGAATGTCTTGTTTGTTGATTGCTTTGATATCACGTGATTTATGCAAATATGAATTTTTTATACTTTTTGCAATAATACAAATTCTGGAAATAAAAATAGCAGCAAACTAGAAATGCTTGTATCTTAAAAACTACTCCTCCAATGACTACGAAATTTAAGCACAAACTTCTTCTAATGATATTGAGCAAACCCAATGAAGGAAATTGTACAAGGATAAGTGTACCCGGAGATCTAAAGGCCTGATATAATTCTGGAAGTTAACACCAGCAACAACAAACTATATATTCATTAAATATGTTTGTAATACAATTTCTCCAAATACTAATTGTTGTTTGCTGTCCAACAAAAGAATACCTCATACAACACAATGAATACCCAAATGGGAGGCTTTGCCTCAATAAGTGCACGCCCTTCACCGCAACCGTACGACGTTAAAACCCTTCACAAATGACATAGATCCCTTCCAAACTGCTGAAGTGTACGGCTGATAAGCTGATCAAAAACTATGAATAATTAGCAATACAAGCTTCTTCAAAACCCAAGCAATCTAATTCAAAATAGCCTCTAATGGTTTGGCCTCACTGGAAACATCTGCAATCTGAAGTAACTCTAAAAATGGCACCAAGTGCACCCCAAAACTCATCAACAAACTGCCACTTTGAAGCTCAAATCATTCCCCCTCACGGAAATGCCACAATCACTCCAAGGATATCTTGCAATCCCAAAAGTGATGTTCCTGCTGGAGGGTTTCGTCTCCAAACAAGCCAAATCTGCCCTTGCCTGTGGTTTTTCGTCACAAACAAGCTGGATATCTTCCTGCAAACTCTGCTGCAAGCAAGCTCCTTTCTCCAAACATGAAATGTAATAACCAAAAGATGTCTTCAAATGCTCTCACAACCTCTATTTATTCTTTTCTCGAGCTGGTCGACCCAATGTGGGTAGAATGTGGGATTAAACTTCTTTCTTTTTTACTTGCTTTATGTCAATAATTCATTTACTAATGAACACATATAATGACTTAACTCCACAATATCACTTATTACTTTCCAAGGAGACCATACCACTTTTATGACATTAGAAATATGAAATTTATAAAATCCCCTTTAATTCAAGTGGTTACATGACCCCTTCTAAGATTAAATTAATGCCCAACATTAATATATTTAACTTTTATATTTAAATATAACATTATAAATCTTCGGGCATTAAAATTATTGCTCTCCCAACATCCAACCACCAAACAACTTACGGAAACGGATACCCATTAAGCCGAAGATGCCAGTCGTACTTTCCGTTTCCCGAGAATCCAACCCTAACTGACTTACTAAAAATAGTAAGTCTTTGAAAATACTACCAAAAACGGTCCTGAAAGCTGACAACTGTGAATGCAGATCGTCCAACAATAACTCCATAACACCTAGTGGTTCCTAAACACTCGACATTGCCTACGGAACCTTATGAATAGGCAAGTCCATATTACGCTCTGTTAGCTGACTAGGATGGGGACATTACATTTTAGGCTTCATAAATAGCAAACTCTCAATGTTTGAAGTACTTGTAACAAAAGGAGGGAATTTTGTGGTGTAAAATTGCCTAGGAGGCAATATTTGTAAAATCCTTCACAACACTCTTCAGTTGCACATCTTTTTTGCAATTAAGGGGCGATATACATTTCTTTTCTTCACAAATTTTTGTAAAAAGGGAAGAAGACTTATAAGGGTGCATTTTCGGCAGCGACCGACACCTTAGTCATACTTCTTTCAGAAATTAATTACAACATGTTTTGCAACGAGAAGGGGGGAACTTATAAGGGTGCATTTTCGGCAACGACCGACACCTTAGCTACCTTATCTTTTGCAAACTCATATTGTAAATGAATGAACCTCGTATGAAGTGATCTACTCTACTACACCTAGCGATTGCAGCAGCTGGTTACGAATGCAATTCGGTTGGATGACTTGATTATTATAAGGACATTCCTTGGTGTGAAGACAAAGTGAGGAATGACCCACTTTTTGCTTAGGAGCAGCCAAAGTACTGTGACAGAGCAAGAACCAACAGATCGACATCTTTTTCACTGTATTGGGACAGTTATATACATTACCCAAATAATGTAATAAGGGAGGATGCTAGAGTAATATTCCATCATTTGGGATATTTACCTATTTCTCACTTAAGTAGAAATTATTTATTGTATGGTAAAAAGTAATTTATTACTTTTTACCACTAGGTTGTTTTTAACTATTCTACATAGTTGGTTAGTAGGTTAGTAGTCGTAGTCAATTTGACTACGTAGTTAGTTGTTAGTAGGTTAGGCGCTTATCACGTTAGTTGTTAGCGTGGATAATGGATCTAAGGTTAAATTCCTATTTTGTAACCTACTTAAACCTGTTGTCACATTTTGCACGGGGTGCAATGTTTTCAATTTTTGTAAGAGTGTTGCTCTTCTCTTTCCCTCTTCCTCTCTTTCCCCTTCCTCTTCTCCCCCTTTCTCTCTCTTCCCTACATTCTCATCTTCCCTCTTTCTCTTGAGCCCCTCAGTCAAATCTCAAAAATGACAGCAGTTGCCCTGAAAAATGACTAAGTGTCAGGGCGCAATCCGACTTCGCAGCGAAGTTGGAGTGCGCCCTCCAGTTGGAGCGCAACAGGAATGCAAACTGCGCAGTGTGACAGAATCAGCCAAAAATTCTAAGTGTTCAGGGCGCAATCCGACTTTGCAACGAAGTCGGAGTGCGCCCTTCTTCTGGGCGCACTAGGTAGCAGGCTGGCGAGAAAAATGACTAAGTGTTGGGCGCAACCCGACTTCGCAGCGAAGTCGGAGTGCGCCCCCTTTCCAGGGCGAAGTCCGTACGGCAGAGTAAATCAGCTTCCACCGGTGCGCAACCCGACTTCGCAGCGAAGTCGGAGTGCACCCTTTGACCGGTGCGCAGTAGGGAGACAAACTCAGAATTTGACTAAGGCATGAAAGGCCTCCCCAACTGCGCTGTTTTCTGCCTGTGCAACCCGACGGCGCTCTGATCCTGGGCGAAGTTGGATAAACTGCCTTTCAAGGCAGACACGTGTCAAGCAGCATCATCCGACAAGTGTCCAACTTTGGGATCCGAACCGAGACGTGCCAAGCACAAGGACAAGCATGGGATGCACTACTTATGCCAGCTACTGCCATTAAAGCTGATTGGAGGTTCTACCTGCTTCAGCTACCCGCATTCCTGCCGATGAGAAGTTCTACCTAACGCACTGCCACGTATCTGTACAGCCTTCAGGGAGACCATGCTGCAAGTACAGTCCTGCCAGACAAAGGTCAGCATCAGCAGTTCCGTGGCTGTTTTTGTCAGCTAATGTTTGACTGGGACTTTGTGCCCATTAATGTAATCGGGGGGTTCTCATGCTATAAATACCCACCACATTTTCATTGTAAAGTGGTGGAAGGGGAATGCCTGTTAGGGAACCATTGTAGCTGTGCTTCTGCCAGTTAATATAATACATACACTTGATGCTGTTATACTGTTTTTATTTTATATGCTGCCTCTCCTTGACATTTTTGTCTTACGTTTTCCTGTGTCATGGCTTGTTGATTCATTTCAGCATTTGGTGGTCAGGTATGCCTAAGGCGCATAAATCAGAGGATATATAGGGCAAACGTTAAGTGGCAGTTTCCTGGTTATGTTTTGTTTTATAGTGTTGTTAGTAGTGGTGATTGATGCGTTGCCGTACTGTTAGTTCCTTGGAGGGAATGTCTGTTAGGGAACCATTGTAGCTGTAGCTTCGGCCCTTAACACAAAACATATACTCGGCTCGTTCTATCTGGCGAGTGACGAGCATCTATAGTAGTGTGTTATGGTTATATTGGTGTTAGTAGTGGTGATTGATGCGTTGCCGTACTGTTAGTTCCCCCCACCCAACTCCAATCTAATTTGGATTTCTTTCTGTCATTTTTATCTCTTTCCCTGCACTCTTATCTTAAACCTCAAAACCCCAAAGGAAGCCGGCCTTCTCCGGAGATTGGCACGGAAGGCATTCCTTCCTTCCGGCCTTTCAATGTTGGTTTGCGGGTCCTAGGGCGCAATAACGACAAATCCTTTCCTCATGGCAAATTCGTAACCAACAGTTTACAGCACGCCGGTGGGACAACGAAGTTTCCCACCCCCAAACAGAATCGAAGCACCGGTGTTCGCTTCATTGCTGTTCAAAATCAGAACACCTGGCGACTCTGCACGAACATATCTTCTGAATCCGAAAGAGCGGTCCTAGCACCTTCATGCAAACGGGAAGGTGGAGAGCAAGGGATCCGAGAAACCCGCCTGCCTTTTATGAACTAGACATCAACGCTCGAGGCGAAATTGCCAAGCTGGCTGATCCACAAGCTCGTGTCGACGAAGCCGAGGCTGAAATCCAAGAAGAAGCCGAAGCCGAAGTCGAAGGAGCTGAGAACGAAATAGAAGAGGCCGAGGAAGAAGAGGAATCTACATCCTCGGAAGGTACCGACACTGAGTATACAACCGACGGAGGAGAAGAAGAAGAAATGGCTGCCCAACAGCAGAATGATGATGATCTCTTCCCGGCGGTGGACTCTACGAGGCCCTTGGCCCTGGTCGGACAGCAAGTTGTGCCCCCTGCTGCCTTAAAATCCATCCCTACATACGACGGCTACGGCAAGACGGCGTACGAGCACATCCAGGACATCCTTGCCCTGGCTGCATTGCACTCCATTACTGATGAAAGTGTGAAGACCCGTCTGCTGGCCCTTTCCCTAAGGGGAAAGCTTCTCTACTGGTGGAGATCGCTGCCAGAGGGATCTATCACAGGGTGGCCCCAGCTCGCCAGAAGGCTCGTGAAAGGATGCAACGAGTCTGCTAACCCCACTTCTTTGTTGCATCAGTTCCAAAGTATCCAGAGACACCCCCAAGAGGAGGTGTCTGACTTTAACATCAGGTTTGTGAGATCCTGGAAATGGGTACCTCGCGAACTTCGGCCTTCAGCTGGCATGGCTGCTCACTACTACCTGAGATCCTTCAACTCAGACATATGCCTGCTGCTGAAGATTGCCAAAATAGACTCGTTTCCTGCTCTGTACGATGCTGCCCAGCAAGCTGAAGTGGATATCATTTCCATTGGCAGACTCCCGTCCAAGGTGCAGGAACCCATTTGTCCCGACTTCCCCATATCCCAATACCCATCAGCTTCTGGTGATGCGCCGTCCACATCAGGGCAGCAACCCCAGCAACAATGGAATCCGGTGCCGGTCATAACTCCTTACGGCCCGCCGCAAATGCATTATCCTCACCCGCCTCCTCCTCCTCCGCATTTTCTAGCACTCCCTGCTCCCCCGCAATACGCACCTTATTCCAATTCTCCTCCATTAGCCGCATTGCCTCCACCGGCACAATTGCCGCCTCCTGACAATAACATTCAGAATACAATTCTCCAGGAGGTACGGGCTTTGGCCTCGGGTTATCATGCCATGTCCAATGACATGACCGCTCTAAAAAAGAAGCAAGCCCAGATGGACCTCGCTCCTAGGAGGCCATATCCGCCCCCTGCGCTAACAAAATACAGGCCTCCAAAACAACTGCAGAGGCGTCCGCCTACGAGAAATGCTGCTATAGAAGACCAACCTGGTCCTTCCGACCAGGTCAACTGGTGCACTACGTGCAACGACCCGCATTCGGAGGAGGACTGCACACTGCACCAGCACTACATCCAGACTTTGGCCGGCAGCGCCATAGAGAACGATGAACTCTACATGATCCTGGACAGCGAAGCCAACTTCGCCCTCCCAGAGGAAAATCTAGTGCCGCCCGCCAAGGAAGAAAAGAAAACTGCAGATGCTGCCAAACCTCTGAAAGTATACACCCGAAGAGAAAAACCGCAGCCTGGCGGGCTGCCACCATACAAGCGGTTGTGGCCCTACACAGCCCAGGAGAAGGCATCCAAAGACAAAACTCCAGTCAAGCCTCCTCCTGCAAAGGTAGCCCCCGTTCCAGCCAAGCCCCTTTTAGCAAAAGCTCCAATTCCGGCTAAAGCTCCAGAACCTCGGCCTCCAGCTGAAACCAAAGAACAAGCCCAGGAGAAGCTAAAGTACCCGTCTCTAACCAAGAGACAGAGAGTTGAGGCCACCCAGCAGTACCGGACGAAGTATGAGCCGGCAAAAGAAGCAGAAGGAGCTAGCACCTCGGGCTACAGCATAGTAGACGAGTTAAAAAGAACACCCGCTAGAATCAGCATGTACGATGCTCTTCTGCTCCCAGGCCAGGTGGATCTGCTGCAGGAATCTCTGAAAAACATGAAGAACGGCAAGCAGATACAGCCCGCTGTCCTGGTTCAACCTCTGACAGTCTCAGCCACTAGGAAGAACAGACCGCCTCCCTTCTATCTGTCTTTACGGATGCAAGGGCACGGTGGACTCTGGCGCTTCCACGACTGTTATGCCGAAAGCCGTCTGTGACGAGATCGGGATGGAGTACACAAGGAGCAGCCAAGGCGTGCTGCAACTAGACGGCACCCCTGTCAAGACAGTTGGTGTCATAAAAGACATCCCTATTCGGCTGCATAAGGCTCTCGACATCGTGGTCATCCAAGAGGTCGTGGTTGTTGACCTGGCTCCCTACTTCGGCATGTGTCTCTCCCGGGAGTTCACTCGCGAAGCTGGGCGGGTACCTGTCTCTAGACTACTCACACATGGAAGTGCCCTTCAAAGGAAGAAGAGTAAGAATCTTTAATGAGAAGCCTTCCACCTTCCTAGTAGAGAAGATACCCGGAGAAGAGTTGGACTGCATGGTCCAATTGTCGGAGGAAGAACTGGTGACGGTAGAGCTGACGGAGCAAGCCCTCGAAGTGCTACAGCTCGAAGATGAGTTCTCTTTGCGGGATTTCAATGTCGTAATTGAGACAGAGCAAGGTTTTTACACCATTGTATAGCCCGAGATGCTTGACAAGTCAATTGAAAAGGAAGTGGGACCTGCACCCGAGAAGCTGTGGAAGCTTTTCTTTGACAGCACGCGATGCAAAAATGGCGCCGGTGCAGGGGTTCTTCTGGTTTCTCCGACCGGGATCCAGAAAGACTATACCTACAGGCTGGCCTGGAGCTGTACCAACAACTCGGCGGAGTACGAAGCCCTATGCTTGGGTTTGCGAAAGGCGGAGAGGTTGGGGATTAAACACCTGCAGATCTTTGGAGATTCAGAGCTGGTGTGTCACCAGGTTACGAACAAGTGCGCCTCCAAAAAGCACTATCTCAAGGCGTACCGCAATCGGGTGTGGGACCTGATGGAGTCGTTTGACTCATTGAATGTCAAGGCGATATCGCGTGAGAAAAACAAACACGCTGACATTCTGGCGTCTGTTGGAGCCAGGTACGTTCCGGCTGACGACGTCCAGAAACTGAAGCCGGTTCGCACTATTTACAGGCCTTCTGTGCCTGATAAGGACACCCACTGGCAGGTGTTCGATTGTGACGAGGAGATTGTCACATTTTTGGTAAATGAAGCATGTTCAATCGAGAGTAGAGACCTTGATGACGAGCAATATGAGGGGTTGATACAGTTGAAAAATAATCATGTCCCAAAAGGACTGATTACATTAGAGAGTCTATTTGATCAGAATGACAGAGCTATATCTCATAGGATCAAAGTAGACCCGAAGCAGTATGCCGACCTGGAACTCGAACCTGGTAAAACCATCAAGGTCGGGACAGACTGCACTTCGAAGGAACTTGAGCGGATCAGATCACTGTGCCGAGAGTTCCCCGACATCGTGGCCTGGTGCTACGAGGACTTGAAGGGGTATGACAGAGATGTAATCCAGCATACCATTGAGCTAGAGGATGGCGCCAAGCCGTTCCGGCAGAAGCAGAGGGCCGTAAATCCGAAAATCGAGGCCATGATGAAAGTCGAGCTCCTGAAGATGCTCGAGGCCAAAATCATCTACCCCATCAAGCATTCATCCTGGGTTGCGAATTTGGTGCCCGTGAGGAAAAAGAATGGCGACATCCGTCTCTGTGTCGATTTCGAAACCTGAATCAGCCCTCCCTCAGGGACCATTATCTGCTTCCCCAAATTGATCAAATTCTACACATCGTTGCTTTGGAGCCCGGAGATTCTCACTTCTAGATGGATTTTCCGGCTACAACCGGATTTGGGTCGGGGATGAGGACCAGCATAAAACGGCGTTCACCACCAAATGGGGGACGTTCGCGTATCGGCGCATGCCTTTCGGCTTATCCAATCGTCGGTGCCACATTCCAAAGGGCCATGGACCTGGCCTTCCGAGAGCTGCTCAATAAGATCATTGTCATCTACCCGGATGACATGACTGTTTTCTCTCACCAAAGAGGGGATCATGTTTCCCACTGCGGCAAATATTTGAGAGGTGTCGAGAATTCGGCATTTCTATAAACCCGAAGAAGTCTGTCTTCGCGGTAAAAGAAGGTAAGCTGCTGGGACATGTCATCTCAGAGAAAGGCCTCGCCATTGACCCTGACAGAGCAGAAGCCCTCCTTCACTTGCCAGCCCCAATTGATAAAAAAGGGCTGCAGTCCTTCTTCGGTCAGATTAACTTCGTGCGGAAGTTCATCCCGGACTTCGCACAGGTGATCAAGCCTATGGCTGAACTGTTGAAAAAAGATACAACTTACGAATGGACTGATGAGAGAGAGCAAGCCTTCGAGGAAATCAAGGCTCGAATTGCGCAAGCTCCGGTGTTGATTAACCCGGACTACTCCAAGGACTTCATCCTGTACGCGGTGGGAGAACCGGAAAGTTACGCCGCAGTCCTGACTCAGAAGGGAGACGATGGCGAGGAGCGCCCCATAGCATTCCTGAGCCAAGTGATTCAGCCGCATGAAGAAAAGTACAACTTTATAGAGCAGCAGGTTCACGCTGTCATGAAATCGCTCCGGAAGTTCAGGCACTTTGTCTCCCAGAGCAAAACGACTGTCTTTGTGATTCATCCGGACGTTCAAAGCTCCATCATACAAGGGGAGCCGGGTCACAAGAGAGCAGGATGGATTGCAAAAATCCAGGAGTTCGACATCGAAGTGCGGCCCACCAAGCTTAACAGGGGCCGAGCCTTGTGTCAAGAGCTGGCCCGAAGCGCTGTAGCCGGCATCTCCGCCTGTAAGTGGGAGGACACAACAACAAGCATCAACCTGGCCAACTCCTTATCGGAGGGGAGTGACTGGACAGATGAACTGGTGAGATATTTCTGCACCGGAAGATGTCCAGATCACCTGAACGCCTCACAACGAAGGAGATTTCGGCTAGGTGCACTCAAGTACACTCTTCGCCCCGAGGGGCTTTACTTCAAAAATATTGATGGCATCCTATTGCGGTGCGTCAGGAAATCAGACCAGTCCAGGGTCCTCGGAGATTTTCATTCCGAGATGCCTGGAGGTCATCATTTTGCAAGGCCTACGGCCTTGAAAATAATTAGAGCCGGGTACTATTGGCCCACTCTATTTACAGATGCTTATGTGGTCTGTTCCAAGTGTGATCAATGCCAGAGGTTTGCTGGCAGAAACAGAAAAGCACCCCTGCCCCTTCAACCGATTCGAGCCGAGACTCGTTCCAAGCAATGGGGTCTAGACTTCACTGGGGTGATTTCGCCTAATTCCTCTGCCGGACACAAGTTTATTCTTACAGCCACCGATTACTTCATGCAGTGGACAGAGGCGATCCCAACCAAAAACGCGGACCAAGAAACGGTCATCGGGTTCCTTGAAAGCCTGATTACCCGCTTCGGGGTTCCAGAGTCAATTGTAACGGACAACGGTCCGGGGTTCGTGGGCGCTGTACTCACGGAGTACACTGGCAAACTTGGCATTTATCACAAGATGTCTTCTAATTACTACCCGCAGGGGAATGGCCTTGCTGAGTCTACTAACAAGAACCTCCTGAAGATCATCAGAAGGACCATTGAAAAGAACAAGCGGACTTGGCATTCACTTCTGAACCGGGCGCTATGGGCGGACAGAGTTTCGTTCAAGACGTCCATTAAAACGTCCCCCTATGCGCTCGTCTATGGCAAAGAGGCTGTCATGCCATCTCACATTGAAATCCCCGCTCTCGGGATGTTGGACGAAGAGAGAAGCAGCGGAGACCCGGTGGATGACGGATCGTGCCAACTCCTGCAGTTGGAGGAAGACAGGGAAAAAGCATACCAGGCCTTCACCAAGCATGTTGAATCCACTCAAGGCTGGTTTGCGAAAGGCACCACTGCCCGAGTTTTTGAGATCGGGGACCTGGTGCTGAAGTGGGACTCATTAAAGGCGAAGCCAGGCAACCACGGAAAATTCGATGCCCTCTGGGAGGGTCCTTATCAGATTGCCCGGGTGAACCAGCTCAACGCTTACATACTTCGGGATATGGAGGGTCAGCTCCTGCCTATTCCCGTTAACGGGTTCCATTTGAAAATATATCGCTGTTGAAGGTGTCCTAACGGGCCCTTCCTTGTAACATATTTCCCTTATGCTTTTTTAAATTTTCAGCATGTACAGTTTTCAGCTTTCACTTTTTCCAGTTTAGTAAGCCCAAGTCGAAAAGAAGAAGAAGCTCTGACTTCGCGACGAAATCAGGGGTCGCCCCTGAAAAGGAGCGAAGTTCATAAAAAGAGACTGCCCAAGAAAGCAGAAAAAAATCTGCGAAGTCCGGGTGCGCAACCCGACTTCGTAGCGAAGTCGGGCTACGCACCACCCAAAGGGCGCAACTGGAGAAAGAGCATCAAGAGGGAGTTAACTGTTCGGACTGCGCTCACTTTCAAGGCGAAGTCTGACTTCGCGCGCGAAGTTTGGGCGAGCCCAAGTTTCGCGCGAAGTGTGAGATGCGCCCCGTTTTTCGGGCGCAGCTCGGGTGGTTCACCAAAGAAAAGAGCAAAGGCAGAAGGGACTAGGTGTAAGTTCGGACTGCGCCCGGTTTGCGGGCGAAGTTCGAGCTGCGCCCATCCAAGGGGCGCAGCTGGGAAGTGAAAACAGCAACGAAAACAAGCAAGTGTCGGTTCGGACTGCGCCCAATTTTGGGGCGAAGTCCGACTGCGTGGCCGAAGTCGGACCGCGCCCAATTTTCGGGCGAAGTCCGATTGCGCCCTATTTCCTGGGCGCAACTTGGATTGTTTACAAAAAATAAATGAAAAATTAATACTCCAAGTGTGGGCCCAGGGCGCGCAACGGCTGTGAAGGTTGGGTTTCGAACCAAGAGGGTTTTGCCTCGAGCAGTGTGCCCGGATTGTGGCAGTGACGTCAGCCATGGCGCAGCGTTCAAAGTCAAATTTAATGATTGCGCAACTTTCAAGGAAAACGCAATCAAGGAGGCATGCCGCGGTAACCAGGGTGCATCTTTCAAGACGTTCTCCTGCGCAGACACCAAAAAACATAACGCTGCCACAAGCCAGCCGACCTCCCCCCTCCTGCGCACCATTAATGACGCTGTCGTTATCATTTAAAGGAGGTCTGATGCACCCAGACATGCCAAATCGTGCAAATTATTCCTGTGACTGTGAAATCTTTTGCAAACGTCCGAAGGTCGTAATTATTGCTTTTTCGAAGGAATGGACAAAGGAAAGTTGCCAGTTCAAGCTCAATCCAGCGAAGGGCGCGAAAGTGGGGATTTCCAGCAGTCAGGTGCTTTCAAGAGTGAGACGCCGCAGGATCAAAAGTCAAAATCCCGGACAAAGAAAGTACAGCGTGGGCAAGCCCCACCACCACCGGTTAATTACCTGTCTGGGTACAAGGACGGCTCGTTTTCCATGAGCCTTACTAAACTGCGGATAAATGTGGAAAATTGGGCGGATAAAGTTTCGCCCTCTCACCATTTCGGGGCTGCGTACAAGTCGAACCTTCATCGGTTCTTGTGCCCTCCTGTCCACCTTTGCCCGGAGCTGGTCGACATCATTGTCAGACATTACAGGCCAGCTACCCGGCAAATTTGCAACTGCAGCGGAAAACCCTTGTTCACACTCCGCAGAGAGACCGTCCATCCGGCCTTCTCCCGGGGTTGCAATATGACTCCAGCGCGATTGTTAAAAGGATAAATCTTGGCGAGCAAGCGGGGCGCTTTACGCATACAAAAAAGATGAGGGATTTCCTCAACTCAGAGCTGAACGCCCCGCTCGCAGCTGGACAATGGCCAACCGGCCCCATACCCCTGGAAAGGTTTCAAAGCAAATATATATACACCATCCTGGCGTGGGTCCTCGGTTGCGACTCTGACGAGCTGGTACGGCCGTACCAACTAGCGCTGGCAGAATGTCTCCTATGCGGAGAATCTTATGAGCAGCGCAGAAAAGTGGGAAGTGCCTGATCTTCTTCGACTGGGCGGACTGGCTTGCATACACCATTCACTCCAGCCTGGTGAAGCTACAGAAAAAGCAGTCAACCGAATTTCGGTTCAGTTCCTTCTTGGCTTGGCTATGTTTGTATCACTTGCACTCCCGTATGCCGATCCCTAACCTGAAGAAGGAAAATGAGAAGGGAGAGCCACGACCCGTCTATGAATGGACGGATGACCTATACCGGAAAGGGTCTTATTACAAGTTCAACTTCAACTTTCTGGGCTTGGTCATGTCAGTCTTCAACGATGGTGAGATCCCTCGCCCCCCGCAAGAAATGACAAACTATTTGCTGAATCACAAGCTCGGGGACGTTTTTAGACTGACGCAAGGGATCGTGGTTAGAATCTACGGATTCAAGGGCAAGCCTCATCTGCTGCCCTACTGGTGCACGGATCATCAGTTTGGGATGGAGGTTGCGCGGCAGATGGACTATGTTGAAGAGGAGTTCGGCCAGGGAAAGAAAAAGGGCCATATCTTTCAATATCCTCTTTCCTGGGCGAACGTTGAAATATCAGAGATAGGACAGCATGTCTATCTCGAGCGGGAGCTCTTTGACATTGGCCTGATTCTGCTGCCGCAACGCTGGAAGTACGACCCATACGGGATAAGGGGAAAGTTTGTGCATATCTGCCCCCGGGCGGATATAATCGAAGACAGATGCGATGTGGTCCATGTCGACCTCGACTGGGAGATTGACTTGATGGAAGCATGGCCTCCATGGCAGGAGTTTTACTTCGAGGAGGTAGCATATGACCCCGAGCGAAACCCGGACCACAAATTCACTTCTCCGGGATTTAAGAAACTCATCACCAAGCTAGCAGGCCTTAACTGGACAAAAGAAAAGGTTGTTGAATGCTGGAAGATGAGGTGCCGAACGCAGCACGATAAATCCATCAGGAGGAATCTGGCCGTTGATGATGATTTTTCAACTCTATATGACCAGCACATTGACAGCTGGCGGCCTTTCGCATTCCGAGATTACGTTCCCCGAGGTCCCTTCGAGGGTTATAAAGGGGGGTCTTCCTCCCAGCAGTTGTACACTTTTACAACTGCCAGTGCGGGCCCAGCAGATATCCAAGTGGACCCAATGCAGCCTGTTGTTTCCAAGGTGGTGCCCGAAAAGGCGCGAAGATCAGTCAAGTCAACGCCCGAGGTGGCTCCTCAGGCACAAAAGACGCCAGCACCGCCAACAACCGAACCGGCCGCAGTAGATCTTCTGCAAGTCAAACCCCAATACAAGTTTACCGTGGGAACATCAGCGCCCGCTGCACCTACTTCATCTCCTTCTTCCAAACCAGCCATTGCTCCAGAAGAGAAAAAGAGGAAGAGAGTTGAGAGGGTCAGGCGACCTAGCCTAACGGTGCAGCAGTCAGTCGCAGAGCCGCAGCCACGTCCAGCCGCTCCAGAGGTTGTTTCTCTGGATAGTCCCGAGCCAACCGCCGGAACTAGAACCGCAGACATCCATCCAACATCGGCTCGGAGCGGAGCCCGCAGTACGTCCGCTGCCCCGCTCCCTCAGATCCCATCTGGCCCTACTCCGACTCCATCTCCCGCTCAATCCGAGCAAGCCGTGGCCGCATCTTCTTCCCCATCTCCACAGTCTTCTAGCGGCCACCATTCTTTCGACCAGTTTGCTCAGGACCCCAACGCCTCCCTATCCCTGAGTCAAACCCGAAACCCTTCACCCGTGGTTAGTGCTGAAGCTGCGCGTTCACCGCTGCATCCATTGCCTCAGCCGCTTGAAACCCTTCCACCATCAACCGCTCCGCTCTCCGCTCCCTAGTCGCCCTCAAAAGCGGCCGTTCCTTCCAAAGTCCTCCCGGTTTTTCCTACTTCCCTGTTCGCAGGAGAGATGTCACAGCAGAACCCTAGGCTGGGGGAACCGGACTTCATGGACGATCTCCAGAACACGGACGATTTGCCTTTGGCAACAAGAGCCGTAGACTATCCTATCTCTTTTCTCCAAAACTTGAAGCGAAGGAGACCTGAGGAGATAGCCGCCCCGGTAAAGCGCACCAAGTTTGATTTCGAGAGGAGAGTGCTCACAACAGAAAAGATAACTCCAAAAGTGAAGAAGCCTCTCCGGGAAATGACCAGGGCGTACTACGAGCTCCAGAGAAAGGAGATGAGCTTTGACGATATCCACCCGCAATACGAGATTCATGGAATCCTTCGTAAAGCGGATAATCTCCTTGTCAAAAATCTGGAGGAACAGGAAGAGCTTTTCCGGTTGCAGAACAAAGCAAGGCAGCTTGAAGAGGACCTGTCTAGGTCCACTGAGCAGCTGGAATCGGCGCAGCGAGAAATAGATGAATTAAAAGCCCAGCTGGCCGCTTCTCAGCAAGAAGCCGCAACGGAAAAGCAAGCAGCCCTGGAGCAGATTTCTCAGCTTTGAAGCAGGCGCAGTCGCAATCTGCAGAGAGCATCTCAAGCGACGGTCTTTTCAAAGAGCAAAGTTAAGGAGATGCGGGCTGATCTGCTGCGGGGATGCAAGCCCCACATGAATAAAGCCATGTCTGTCCTGGATTTCGCATCCAGGATCCAAGAAGTTTCTGCCTAGGGAAAGCCTGTGGTAGAGGAGGCCGAACGCCAGGCGAAGCAATGGCTGGACCTGGCGATAAAACTTCAAGAGCATGAGCGCAATGGCCTCCAATTCTCCCCCATGTCCTCATTCGCTGCAAAATGGGCAGATGCAAGGGTAACCTTGCATAAATATTTTAAGAAAACAAAAGAGGTGAGGGTTGCCAGACGAATGCTGGATGCATTCGAACATGAAAGAGATATTTGTATGGCTCCCCTTCACGCTCTCTCTGAACTAGGGTGCCCGAGCTATGTTGAGAATGGTGAGTTTCTCACCCATGAACAGGTGAAAAATAATTGGCTGTCCTTTGAGGCAGATACAGCTGAAATCGATATCTGGACCGAGCCAATTCAAGAAAGTCAGGTCACCCAGATGGTGTCCAAGTGCTGCAAGATCAGCTCCTACTTCCAGGAGTTGGGAAAGAGATACCTCACCATCGACTTGCACACGGTCGCTGCATTCCATGCAGCGTTAGAAGAAGTTGCCGACCGCCGACCCTTCGAAGCAGAAGCCTGGGGCCAAGCCCAGGCCGCATACAAGCGCATCTGCGAGGCAGAAGCCGACGCTGGAGAGCATTCGGAGGGCGAATCCGAGGAGGCAGCTGCCGGAAGTGGATCTGAAGAACAGTTGCCACTAGGGGAACGGCCAGAGCAGCAGAAGGCAGGGGAAGTAAGTTCCTCTGCACCCAATGGATGAAGGCATGGATTCTTTGCGCCGAGGCGAGCTCGACACCCTGCGAGCCGCCAAGAATATTGTCACATTTTGCACGGGGTGCAATGTTTTCAATTTTTGTAAGAGTGTTGCTCTTCTCTTTCCCTCTTCCTCTCTTTCCCCTTCCTCTTCTCCCCCTTTCTCTCTCTTCCCTACATTCTCATTCTTCCCTCTTTCTCTTGAGCCCCTCAGTCAAATCTCAAAAATGACAGCAGTTGCCCTGAAAAATGACTAAGTGTCAAGGCGCAATCCAACTTCGTAGCGAAGTCGGAGTGCGCCCTCCAGTTGGAGCGCAGCAAGAATGCAAACTGCGCAGTGTGACAGAATCAGCCAGAAATTCTAAGTGTTCGGGCGCAATCCGACTTCGCAGCGAAGTCGGAGTGCGCCCTTCTTTCTGGGCGCATTAAGTAGCAGGCTGACAGAAAAATGACTAAGTGCTGGGGCGCAACCCGACTTCGCAGCGAAGTCGAAGCGCGCCCTTTCCAGGGCGAAGTCCGTACGGCAGAGTAAATCAGCTTCCACCGGTGCGCAACCCGACTTCGCAGCGAAGTCGGAGTGCGCCCTTTGACCGGTGTGCAGTAGGGAGACAAACTCAGAATTTGACTAAGGCATGAAAGGCCTCCCCAATCGCTGCTGTTTTCTGCCTGCGCAACCCGACGGCGCTCTGATCTTGGGCGAAGTTGGATAAACTGCCTTTCAAGGCAGACACGTGTCAAGCAGCATCATCCGACAAGTGTCCAACTTTGGGATCCGAGCCGAGACGTGCTAAGCACAAGGACAAGCATGGGATGCACTACTTATGCCAGCTGCTGCCTTTAAAGCTGATTGGAGGTTCTACCTGCTTCAGCTACCCGCATTCCTGCCGATGAGAAGTTCTACCTAACGCGCTGCCACGTATTTGTACAGCCTTCAGGGAGACCATGCTGCAAGTACAATCTCGCAGACAAAGGTCAGCATCAGCAGTTCCGCGGCTGTTTTTGTCAGCTAATGTTTGACTGGGACTTTGTGCCCATTAATGTAATCGGGGGGGTTCTCATGCTATAAATACCCACCACATTTTCATTGTAAAGTGGTGGAAGGGGAATGTCTGTTAGGGAACCATTGTAGTCGTGCTTCTGCCAGTTAATATAATACATACACTTGGTGTTGTTATACTGTTTTTATTTTATATGCTGCCTCTCCTTGACATTTCTGTCTTACGTTTTCCTGTGTCATGGCTTGTTGATTCATTTCAGCATTTGGTGGTCAGGTATGCCTAAGACGAATAAATCAGAGGATATATAGGGCAAACGTTAAGTGGCAGTTTTCTGGTTATGTTTTGTGTTATAGTGTTGTTAGTAGTGGTGATTGATGCGTTGTCGTACTGTTAGTTCCTTGGAGGGAATGTCTGTTAGGGAACCATTGTAGCTGTGCTTCTGGCCCTTAACACAAAACATATACCTGGCTCTGTTCTACTGGCGAGTGACAGCATCTATAGTGGTGTGTTATGGTTATATTGGTGTTAGTAGTGGTGATTGATGCGTTGCCGTACTGTTAGTTCCCCCCACCCAACTCCAATCTAATTTGGATTTCTTTCTGCATTTTTATCTCTTTCCCTGCACTCTTATCTTAAACCTCAAAACCCCAAAGGAATCCGGCCTTCTCCGGAGATTGGCACGGAAGGCATTCCTTCCTTCCGGCCTTTCAATGTTGGTTTGCGGGTCCTAGGGCGCAATAACAACAAATCCTTTCCTCATGGCAGATTCGTAACCAACAAAACCCTATAGCTATCCTATGCTATTGTTGAATAATTACTAATATTTTATTATTTGCCTCCACATTTTACTTCAGAAAATGCTTGACATTTGATAATTTGAGAAAAAGAGGTTTCTACGGGCCTTCCAAATGTGTTTTGTGTGGAAAGGCAGAGGAGACCTTGAATCACCTCTTTTTTGGGTGATCTTTTACTAAAGACATATGGATCGGTTGGTGGAGGCAGATGAGGCAGCAATGGGAGAGCCAGGAAAGCTTTTATGAGAAATGGAAACAGTGTAGCTTTAAAACTAAAACAATGAAAATAGCATGGAAACTGGGACCTAGCTTCATATGGTGGAAGTTATGGCTAGAACGAAATGCACGCATATTTAGATCAGAGCACAAAACAAGCGAGCAAGTATGGGAGAGGATTATGAGCAAGGTAACAAAAACACTATCTATTAGATTACAAGAGGAAACAAACATAAAAATGGAGGAAGTGATTATTCTACGGAGCCTTGGAATAACTGTAAAAGAGAAACAACTAAGGGATGGATGCGCAGGTGAGATCCCCTCGAATAACATAGAGTGGAGTCCACCTCCTAGAGAGTGGGTGAAGGCAAACACAGATGAGGCTTCTACTAAAAACGCAGGAAAAGCTGGTTTTGGCATTATCATACGAAATTGGAAAGCAGAACAGGTGTACTGGAGAGCAGAAGGTATGGCGGTATGGGGGAGGCAACAAATAATGAAGCAGAAGGACAGGCGATCTTGTCAGCATCAATTATAGTTGCAAATCTACGGTTACATAAGCTGTGGATAGAGATAGACTCTCAGGTATGGGCTGGAATCTTGGATCCAATAAGACCCTTTCAGGTGCTGGGAATTGGAGAGAGGAAGGTGGAAGCAGTTCAGAAGATTTGAAAGGTTTTTCAAGATGTTTTTATTACACATATCAAGCGAGAGGGAAATAGGGTGGCAGATTATTTAGCCAAAAGGGGGAAAAGAACTGGAAGAAGGGCAATATGTGGACTCTCATATGGAAAATCAAATAAGTTGGTACCAAAGAATCCAAGGGATGCGGGAGGTGGTACAAGCAGATAGCAGAATAGGAAGAGCAGACAGTGAGTCTAATGAATCTACCATAGTTAGGCCACAAAGCAAAACAGCATGAAGATAGAGGGATGGTTTACGGAATTCAGATAAATTGGAAAAATTGGAATTCAACTATGGTAGTGTTGGGGTGTATGGATATCTGCATTATCTATGGTAATGTTTTCTGGGTAATTTTTGAGTCAGGAGGGATTGGAGGAGGATTTTCTTTCTCCCTTGATGCTTGTCCAGCTCATTTTACCTTGTAACACAACTTCCATAAATATAACATATTTTTCATTTTTTCGAAAAAAAAAAGAAGAGTATGAAATAAAAACTCCAACCCAAAATGAGCAGAACATGTTTATGTGTAGATGGCATCATACAAAACATATACATCTTACATAGTATACATGTAACACAAGCAAGATATAGGAATGGCACGATGCAAGCTCAAACTGTCATAGAAGATCTGCAATAAAAAAGAGGTGGGACCATTAGCAAAGCATGCATAGATGAATCTGGAAATGCATTCTTGTCTGGACATCTTGGGCTGTGGATGACATGGGTGACACTAATTGCCTCATTCTGTGTGGAGAAGATCCCAAAGTAACTGCTCTATGAGGAAAGCACTATCTCAAAATTCTAATCCCTTTGAGGACGATGCAACTATATCATACAGGGTACTTCATGTTTAATGCTACTGGAAGAGGTTAAAAGGAGATAATTAGCCTCATAGTATATTGAGATTGTATGAAGCCCTCTAGGGCCTGTCGTCTAAGGGTAATCTTCCTAGAAGTATATATACAAATACTTCCCTTTGGGATATTGAAAGAACATAGAAAGTGGCCTCTTTGAATCTCTATTTATGAAGTAGTATCCTTCCCCATCCCTTTGATATCATAGTGTATGGGGCACCTGACAATAAAGTGCTCCTTTATCTCTACTTAATAAGGAGAAGATGCTCCATGAGATTCGGAAGAATGTTACTCTCCAGTACACCAGATGCACATGGATCTCTCCTAGTGCCCCTCTTTCCCCTAAGTTGTCTTTCTACCATGAGCACTTCTTGCAGATTCAGGAAGGCAGAATAGTTCCTCCACAATACCTTCAGTAGCAAACAATGCATAGTCTTCGGATCACTATTGGGCAACTCAAGGTGTGTTCTCACCAACTCCGGATAGAGTCAGATCGCCATCTTCCGACGGAGGAGCGGATTTGCTTGTTTTGCTCCTTGGGTGAAATTGAAACCCTTCATCATTTTATTTTTTGTTGTCCCATTTATTATGAGATCCGAGGTAGGTTCCATTGCCTTTTCAGGGACAACTCTCGATCTGTTTCTACCTTCTTCAGATACCTAGACCAGCGTTGTCTCGCACTCTTTCTTAGGGAGATAACTCAGCTTCGACGACATAAAAGTTCTCCAAATGGATCTCACCCTCCTCAACATCAGCTCATCACAACATACTTCACCAACTCCGACGGACCAGGTGACTTCAATCGGAAACGCCCCACATCATCCAGTTCGGACAGAAGTAGGGTCACTAGACAACGCACCAACAATTTGTCAGGGTTTCGAACTAGCAATGGGCAGAGACATATCATGGACTTCTTCAACTCCGGTACTTCGGCCTCAACTGTTAGGAGAGATTAGTTTCTGGCGGGTTCTTAGAGCTTGCCCCCCCTGGGCTGCTCCCTCCCCCCTCCTCTCTCTCTGTTCTTCTTAGCGTGCACTCCTCTCTGTTGGATTGCAGCCTTCCCCCCCTCTGCTCTCCCTTTTCTTTTCTTTTCCCTTTCTCTTTGGGTCGTTTGTCGGGTTTCTTCTTGTATTTATCTTAGTTCTTTTCTTTGTTGGGCTTTTTAGCCTGCTAGCTGGCAGTCATTATTGTCCTTCTTATAGTCCCTTGGGTCTTATTTTGGCCCACCGCAGACATTAATAATATTTCATTTCATTTCTACCTCTTGCATGGAGAAGAAGCAGCAAATACTATCCCTCTTAGGAATGTGATGGTTAGCATCAATCCTGAGCTGATGGGAGCATACCCTCATTCAAACGAGGGTGACTAGTTATGCTTGAAGTTGACATAATAGGAGTGAGTGATGATGACATCCACAATCTACATAAAGGAGACCATCCTGGGGCCAAGAGGTTGAAGAGGAGAGATCCATATAGTCTAAGTTATTTCCACTAGATATCATCCCTGACAGACTCACAAGTGACTCATACTCATTTATAATTCAATGGGTATATCTCTTCTGTTTTTGAGTGTTAGGTAAGCATCAAACCTTGAACTGTTGCTGTCTCTCATTGTCCACGATGTTAACACATTTTGCGAATTTCTTTTTCCATTATGTTTGTCCCCCACTTTCATCTAGATAAATCTTTGGCTTCCAACCACTGAACTACCCCTGCATACCTGTTTATGGAAACTTTATGCAGGGCTATCAACTGATCAATAAACTGAAACCATGAACCAGAGGATTCCTTCCTCCAATGGTAAATAAAAGGTGGATAACTGCAGTTAAAGAAATCTCAACTAACAGAGAAGTTGAATGATCTGATGTCCTGTCTAACTTATGGACCAATGACTGCTCCAGAACTTGAATTAGCTTTAAGCTGCCCGGCCAACAGAGCTGCCACTATTGCTCGCTGCTTAGCTACACAGGACGACACTATTGCTTGCTGCCTAGCTACACAGATGACATTAACATTGGCTTCCCATCCAACAAAAGAAAGAATGATGTCTGAGTCTAATAAACTAGCCCAACTGAATATACAACTGGTTGTCTGACCAATGATAGACGTTTCTCATATCTCCCTACCCTCAGCAAGTACCTACTCCAGGTTAGTTTGGGATATTGAAGAAATGTTTGGAGAAAAGTGGAATGGAAGAGTGGAATGAAGCACAGTCACATGGTAGTGTTACAGAGATGGCTATGTCTTTCTTATCATCAAGCATCATACCCAATGTAGCATATACAAAGTAACATTCAATGAATTAAAGTTAGTGGATGCATCTAAAAGGATGGTGTTACTACAGCGACCTATGAAAACTGAAAACATAGATTAACCCAGTTATATGCATCTAACACCAAACTCCTAAGTAGACATTGTTTTTGGTCTGCACCAGCCCTTCACTTCATCAAGGGGCAATTACCTGCATTTTCAAGCTAATGGAAAACCCTTTATGCAAAAATTAGAAAAGACCATCAAAACTAATCAAAGAACCATTTGAGAATTCTAATGGCATCATAAACATTTTGATAACATTTCTTATGACAAGATAGTAACTAATTTAAGATATATCATTTGACAAAAATACCAACAAAAACAACACAATCAAAATTTTTAATATTTTCTCTTGTTACTAGGCCAACCTCTTAATGTCATCCAACCTACCATAGTTAGTGGCATTCTATAAATGCTTCATAAAAGGGAATCATTTTCCCAATCAATTACTAAATCTTCTCTCGTATTCAGTGAAAGAGATTTGACAGAAGCAGTAAGACAGAAACGGGATTCATGCTGCTGACATTAACACAACAACAGCATGATGTTGCAAACTCTTAAATGGATTATAAACTATTAAGGTAAGATAAGATAATTCTATTAATGTCTACAGATGGCCAAAGTAGGCCAATGGGACTCATTGAAAAAAGCTGTTACAAATTACAATGCAAGGTAGTAGATGTTTTTGTAGTACTTTATGGTTACTACAATGCATTGTAATTTGTAACAGCTCTTTTCATTGAGTCCCATTGGCCTTATTTGGCCTTCTGTGGACATTAATAGAATTCTCTCTCTTTCTCTCTATATATATATATATTATATGGAATTGAAACGGCCCCACCCATATCACATCATGACCACAGTGATATTACAACAGCTTGGCAATTATGTATATATCGCTTGGCAAGATTCGAACCTTGATCTCCTCCTTGAAAGTCAAGAACTTTAACCGTTCAAGCTAATGCCATTGATAATGCTTCTGACAATAATTAGTGCTGCTATTGTTGTTTTATTGTTCTCTATTTTCTGCAAAACCATGAACAATGGAGGGATATGCTTCTGCCATAATTCTCTCAGCCATTCATGTGCCTGGCACATCAGAAAGAATTACTTCCTTTGACTGAAAGGCTTGAATTCACTGATCAAACTGTTGACACAGAAGCAGAAATATGTAAAACACAAGCATCTTACGAGCAGCAGAAATACTTTATAAATCATCTTAGAATGCATGGCCCAGCTAAGAGATAGTGTAAAGGAAGCACAGCATTCAGCTACCTAACTTGAGCACAAAGCCAAAGCACATATCGATGGTGCCATCGTTGATTGGAGAAGCCTATCTGTACTAGCATAGGATTCCAATGTGTCTAGGGATGGGGAATCGCCAAAGACTGTCAATATCAATTGGCATAAATTTCAATGTTTATCTGATAAATTGAGATCACTACTGCAATGTTGCAAAAATAGCAGCAAAAAAGAATTTTCATGGAACTGTATATCAAAACTTTGTATTAGGAAGCAATTGAGATGGTGCAGGGAGATTTACAGGCAGAACATGAAATTTACCATATGATACAATTATAAAAATAGCAACGCTATAATAAAAACATGATATGTCTGGGGCTGAAATCCACATTGGAAATCCCTGAAAAGAACAACAGTTTTCACTAGTCTATGCCCACCTGCAACAAATCGAAGGCAATCACTGTGAACAAGCCAACAAATGACCTGATGATGTCCAAAAGGTAATTGTCTAGGCAAAATGGGTCACTCTAGACCCCAGAAATCGTCCTATCATCCAAGGCTGAATAAACTCTAGACACATAGAGGATTTTCGCTGATAAAGGGATTAAAAAAACATTTGTCTCCGCTAATTAAGGCACTAATGACCTGTATGAAAAATCTTCAATTCGTCTAGATGTTGAGCAACATCAATCTTTAAGCTTTCCATAAAAGAGTTCATGATCATTGATCATTATTAACACATTCGTTCCTAAGGCAATGCCCATGGATGCAATGGCATACAGATGGTGAATGGCAATTCACTTAAGGATTTTAAGAAAAAATATAGCAAAGTGGCCATAAACCAGTAGAAGCTCTGTAAACATCATAAATGAAACCATACAGAGGTCTAAACCAAGAACAAATGAAAACCAAGCCTTTTGAAGAAATCTCAAAAATGTTTATTTTATTGGCACAACTTAAGCAAGACCATCATAAATTATTTGATTTATCTTACAATATCTTCAACCATGACCTTTTGCTCATTTTCTAGACTCCAAAATGCATGGCATCAAAGGCCAAATATATTTCATACTTTAAAAATTTGTGATTTAAATATTTAAAAAAAAAAAGCTAATTTAGCTGAAATCTTTATACATAGACTTTAACAAACATCAAATAATAGGTCCAAGGTGTAGACCAATTGGTTCGACCAAACCCCGTAAGGGGGGCGGAGGTCCAAGGTTCAAATCTTGGGCCTCGCCGGACTGAACGCTTGTCCCTTTCCTGGTACTTTCAGCGGCGTAAAAGGTTTAAAATGATTGTGACATGGTGGTTATAGGGGTGGATTGCACGAAGAACTGTGTGGCAGCTTCCGGGGCAAACAGCATAGAATACTGTGGCGGCCATAAAAGCTGGACAGCCTGCCCAGATTCATGGCGGCTACCAATTCCACCATGTAAATTCAAAAAACAAAACAAAAAAAAAAAAAAACAAACAAACAAACAAACATCAGATGATTGAATTCCCTACCACATGGAATGTCAACTGGTGCTATACATGGTAGCAATTCTATCCAGTGTCCCAGATTAACCTTCTTGATCAATGACTCTGCATACTGAATAGGAGACAGCAAAGGAACTATAATCAATTAGCTTTATATATATATATATTGAAAATAATGTGAATACAAATATTATAAGTCCAGACAGAGTCTTACAGCATTTGTGTATATAAAATATTAAAAACTAAAATAACATGGCTGTCTAATCACAGCCTAGTTTCCAATGTAAGTTGTTTCAACCAAACATTTCAAAACGTCAAGTACAGTCATACAAACTTCTGTTGGTTCACACTAAACTTGAAATGAGAGGTCAGTCAAGCCTGTGGTAGAGGCTGTAGTCGCATCGGTCACAAGTGCCCCACATAGCTTCCACACAACATAGTCATGCCTGCAGTGAAGCAAAACTCATAAGATTAACGCTTACATAAAAAATTGGAGAAGTCCATTCAATCATTTCTATGAAGAAGAAACTCAATGCCTCATAAATCTGTGTGTAGAAATACTAAAAAATTCTAAAGGGAGTGTGATCACTAGTTTTCACATACTAAGTAAGATATCAAATTAGGAACAACTAAAGCACAGCATTTTGGACCTATCATAAAAGTCCATACCCTCCAAGAAGAAGCCTCTTACACTGCGATGCTGCTGTGATGTCATTCTTATCAAGCCAACGTAACTTCGCAAGAATGCTGCTTCAATTTCCCAAAATAGAATTAGATAACTTCAATATCAAAGGTATGTTTACAATATCAACTGAAATACTTCAAGCTATGGGCCTAAATCAAAAAGATGATACTTGCTACACTGGAATGCATATAGCTGGAAATAGAAGCAAAGGGAATTGTAAGAGAATATTCCGCAAGTAAGATTAACCAAATCTCGTTTGCAACTGCAATTCCCAACTAGTAACACAAATAAAATGGCAAAAAGTGTAGACACTAGTTCTGACTTACCACCTCAAACCCGGATATAGAAGAAAGAGCGTTGGAAGTCAAGTACACACATGATGAAGTTTTGATATAGTTTTTATGTAATACTTTCATGCAATAATTTGTAATGTTGAGTTAAATGATAGTTAATGTATAGACGAGACATAAGTTATTTAGTTGTCATGCAGTTTGTCATGTAGTTGGAAATGAAATGAAATGTAAATGCATGACAAATGTAATGTAAGTTGGTGAGGTGTTGGGTTGGTAGTTGGGAATAACTACCTTCCCACAAGTTTAAATAGACCCCCTCATTCATTTGAGTGGGTACACACATTGTACACACACACATTGTATACACACACAGGGTAGATGTTGTACAAGGAGAGGAGATACTAGAGAGCATAGTTGAGAAAATCGGAATCGGGTAGTAAATCGGCTGGTTTAAAAATCGGCAAAGAATCGGTTTTTTCAATAGAAAATGCAATTTTTCATTTAAAAAAAAGCTTTTTTCATGCATATCAGAATTTTTCGGGAAAAAATCGGCAAAATCAGGATTTTTTGCAGATTTTCTCAACTATGCTAGAGAGTGCATCCGTATAAGCATAAGCGTATTACACATATGCATCTTTGTTAATATCAATAACACCATCCAATCAGTGTCATTGTGTATATTTATTGCATGCATTTGTATCTGAATGATATTGTTGTAGATAGACATTCCGAATTCAGTTACCGTTTGTTGTAGTCAACCTATACTAGGTCATCTGGATCTAAACCCAAGCCGTCCCATGAAAACCTGGGCCATCTGACTAGATAGGCAAGTCATCTGACTGTCGTGCTAGGCCGTCTAGACTACAGACTGGGTCATCTGACTGCTATGTTGTGCAGGGCCGTCAGGAATATTGTGTTGTAGGCCATTTGGACTGCATGTTGAGGAGTTGTTTGATCAACTTACTTTGTCATTCATTATTTGTTCCTCCAACTGTTGTGCTACATTTGGCATCATTGTTGTTTGAAGTTCAAACCAATGATTGCGTAGAGCTTGGAGACGAAAGACATGGATGGCAGATAACGTGATGCAAGGATGTGGGAGACGTGGACGCAGAAGGACGAGAGAACAGCCAACAAGACAAAGTTTGTGGATTGCACAACGACAAGAGTGGACATGTCAACCACGAGGACTTGTATGTTGTCGAGGAAGACTTGCATGCTAACGATGGAGTGCTAAAAAAGCTTGTTGTCTATGAGATAAGAGTGCTAGAAGTTTCAACGAGTGTGGAACCCATAAGAGGAGGGAAGTTCGGACAAAGAAGTTAGACTGCCTCATGATGATAGAGAGATCATCAGTGAGATCTACTCAACGAAGAAAAAGAAGGATGAGAATATCAAGTCGTATAATGGTCGTTTGAAAGAACTCATTGGCAAGATGGAGGCCACGCCAGCAGATGAAGCAATGGTTCTTGGATGGATTATTTTTGATGCATTATAAGAAGATGAAGGTGGTTCCGCCAACCACTTATCAGAAAGCTTTCGATAGAGCGTTGAATATGGAAAGTGAAATGAAGACGATAGCAGCCAGAGGAGGAAGTATGAGTTATGACCAAGACATCAATTTAGACAATGATCCCAATGACCTGAGAGCCACGATCCAGACCATGCAAAAGGGCCTAGAATGGATGATAGATGACGTGAAGGCGGAGAGGAAGAAAGAGGACATATGGTATTTTGATTGTAAATCGGAAGGATGCGCCAATGTTAACTATCCAAAGAAGGCATTTTTTTCCAAGGTTGTGGGACATGTTGCAGATTGCCCATTTAATTTGAGAAGTACAAGACATCAAACATTGACGATGCAAAAGGAGGTGAAAGAACCAAATGAACTAGTGCTAGAATTGGAAGAATGCACAAAAGATGAAGGGTACTTGGATAGCGAACTTCTACATTAGAAGATGGAAGACTATAAAGTTTTCTCGCCAACCTGCATGTGTATCAATGCAGAAGAAGATATCCAAGATAAAACATCACAAAGTGTGTATGAGGTCGGCGAATGCAGTCACAATGCCAAGCCAACAGTGGAAGACAAAGAAGAGAAGTTGACCTTTCCACAACACTTTGTGAAAAATTGGCAATGCACAGATTGATGCGAAGCAAGCACATCCTTTTGACGTGGCAAAAATGGCAATAGAACCTAACATCATAAAATATGAAGGACCGAAGATGGTGCAGGTGAATCTTGATGAAGGAGAGGATAAGAAAATGATCCACTGCAGGGACAGAGTTTCAAAAGCAGGAGCTTTTAAAATTTTCATGCAGTATAAGCAAGTCTTCGCATGGACATATAAGTACCGACAAGGGATACTTCCACCTGAATTGTGCATGCATCAGATTTCGTTAGTTCTCGGCGTGCAACCTGTGAGAAAGCCAAATAGAATAAATCCAAAGTACATGGCCTTGGTCAGAGCAGAGATTGAGAAGATGTTAGATGCTAGAATAATCTTCAAGATGATGGTGAGCAAGTGGGTGTCACCAATCATCATCAGTTTGAAGAAAGAATGTAACCAGATCCGCATTTGTGAGGCTTTTTAAGGTTTGAATACAGTGAACATCAAGGATCCCTTTTCCATATCATTTACTTATTCGATTTTGAAGGAAGTAGCAAGGCACGAGACCTATTCATTTTTGGATGGATTCTTAGGCTACACTCAAATTAGTATCGCCGAAAGAGATAGATTGAAGAGCACTTTAGTTGTTGAGAATGGCATTTATGCATATAACCAGATGCCTTTCGGTTTGTACAATGCCCCTACCACATTTCAAAGGATAATTTTGTACATCATTGAATAGATGTCAACAAACAAATTCGAAGTGTTCTTAGATGATTGGTCGTTGTATGGAAGGAAAGACAAGCATCTAAAGGCATTAGAGTGTTGTATGCATTTGTGTATGAATGCTATATTGTCCTTGAATCTGAAATGTAAGTTGTTGGTGCCATACGGGAAGTTGCTAGGGCGCGTGGTGTGTAAACAGGGTTTAAAAACCAGTCCTAACAAAATATTAGTCGTGATGAGCATGGAAGAGCCATACGACATGAGTTTGTTGAAGTCCTTTTTGGGGCATGTTGGGTACTATCCATGTTTCATCAAAATTTCGCACAAGTTTCATACACTCTGGATGTGTTGACGTGCAAAGGTGTTCCTTTTAGGTGGACGGAGGAGCACCAAAAGGCCTTCAAGGAGCTAAAGGCAAAGTTGGTTTGCACACCCATTCTGGTGTTTCTAGATTGGGAAAAGGAGTTTCATGTCCACGTGGATGTGTCCAATTTTACGATTGGATGCGGGCTGGCCCAAGAGGGGCAATATGGGTTGGAGCAGCCCATATATTTTTCTAGTTGGTTGTTGTCTTGCGTAGAGAAAAATTACATCACTATAGAGAAGGAAGCCTTGGGGATGGTGTATGCAGTCCAAAAGTTCAAACATTGCCTACTCGACAACCCTTTCGCTTTCTATGTGGATCATCAGGCATTGTTGTACCTGATCAACAAGATAATGGTTCATGGATGAATTCGCAAGTGGCTCGTCATGTTGTAGGATTTCATGTTTCGAGTGGTATTAAGACCAGGAAAGAAGCACGTAATAGCAGACCAATTGTCGAGGATTCACTTGGAAATGCCCGTAGAGGGAGGATTCACTTGAAAATGCCCGTAGAGGGAGAAGTGTCAGATGAATTTTCAGATGCTCACATATTCTCAATCACTGCACTACCATAGCGGTACAAGTACATGGGTGAAAACTTGTCAACAGGAGAGCTACCAAATGAGTTAATGGCAACAGCAAAAAAGATCAAATCAACACCATTTCACTTGATGATAGTTTATTGTACAATATCGAATCTAATGGAGTACCATGAAGATGTGTAATAGACAAGGAAGTGAATTCCGCATTTAAGGAAGCTCATGAAGGGCTAGCAGGACGGCATATAGGGTCAGATGTGACCGCAAGGAAGGTGCTTCTCGCAGGGCTGTAGTGGCCCACCCTTTATCGCGATGTGAAGGAATTCATGCGAAACGTGCCAGAGACCTAGAAGCCGCTGAGGAGGGACTGCATGCCATTGCACCCATCACAATCGTAGGGGTTATTCGAGAGATCGGGCCTAGACTTTGTTGGACTGTTGAAGGCCTGTAGAAGAAGATGGAGGTACATTGTGGTAGTTATTGAATATTTTGACAAAGTGGGTGAAGGCAAGAACGTTGCTTGACAATTCCGCAAAGAGCATTGCGTCATTCTTGTATAAGTTATTACAAGATTCAGCATACCTCTTCAGTTGACGAAGGATTGCAGAGACGCTTTATTAATGAAATCATTCAAAAGTTGACCACGGAGTTCAATATCTTGCATTCTTTGTCTAGTCCATATTACCCCAGAGCAAGGGCAAGCAAAAGCAATGAATAAGGTCTTAGATTTTATAATGTACAAGACATACGGTATTGAGCATACTGATTGGGAAAAGTTGTCAGTCATCTTGTGGGCATTCAGGACTACATATAAGCCGACAACAAACCTCACTCCGTTCCAGTTGATGTATAGACTGGAGGTAATCGTATTGGTGGAGTTTTCAATACTTAGTCTAAGGGTGGCGGTATAAAACCGTCTTGGTGACTAGGAGAACGTGGAGGAGAAGCGAACAACACTCATCAAGCTAGATGAGAAGAGAGGGATGGCACAAGGGACCACAGAGATTGCCCAACATCATCAAAAGTTATGGCACGATAAGCACCTGAAGAAGATGAATTTGAAGGTAGGTGACTTAGTGTTGAAGTTTAATGGCAAGAGAGAGATCAAGCCAAGAAAGTTGAAGACTTTATGGCTTGGACCCTTCCAAGTAGAGGAGGTGATGATCAATGGCGCAATAAGGTTGAAGAAAATGAATGGGGCATTGTGTCCCAAGACAATTAATGGCTCGAAGTTAAAGTCGTACAAGATGAGAGCACAAGTAGATATGTTGAGTTTCAAACTGATGGACAAAGGAAAAAGTATGAGCAGGCTAACAGTTGCATCAAGTCAATCTTTGGGATCCTTCCAAGGAATCTTGATTCATTTAATGTCCCCTTTCTAGGCAGTTAGTGAGTTAGGGTGGATTAGCCTACTAATGGATTCCCGTAGGCTAGTGATGGTGATTGGGAATCCTAATTGGGTTGAACCCTTGTAATCTGTGCCTCGCCAGCTTTCCTCTGCCCCTTTCTAGAGGCGTTTTGGGGTTGTGGGTCATAACTTACTTTTTATAGTAACTTACTATTTTTAGTAAGTTGGAGTTTGGATGGTCAGTGGTGATGGTATTTTGGAGGTTCTTGCTCAGAGAGATGCTGCTAGCGTGTTTTGGAGGTTCGGTTGTCACCTGCTATTTATAGTCGTACTTCCTATTTTTAGTAAGTGTGGTCGGTGGACGTTGTTTGATCAGGATTTTGATGGGAGATGTGTTTCTGGCTCTTAGAGTCCATTTTAGTGCATTTCGGAGATTGGTGCAGTTATTTACCATTTTTGGCAGTACTTACTATTTTTAGTAAGTAGGGTTTCCGGGCGTGGTCCTAATCAGGGTTGGCAGTTTGTGATGTTCGAGGTGTTTTGAGACAATATGCTTCACAGTTGGATCGATAATTAGGTCTGGAGTTTATTATTTAACATTTAACGTTACATTAGCGTTATATTAAATAATAATAAAGTGTTTTTTTCCTAAGTCAGGGAAATTAAATATTTAATTGATAAAGTGGCTCATTTCCGTAAGTTAAAAGAAATAATATTAATTTTATAAAATGACTTAGGAAAAGTGCTCTAAGGGGGCCGAACTAAAAAGTAATTTTAAAATATTAAAAAGTTCCCTCAAAACCCTAAAAAGGGCGTAGCATTTCAAAGAGATATAAGGAGTTTTGAGAGCTCATTTTCAGGCATTCTGGTATTTTGATATTTTCTCTCTGGTGAGACTTGCAGCTTTGGTAGCCGGAATCCATAGCTTTGTGAGGACGAAAACCTTCACAGGGAACATTGCTTGCGGGTGTGAAAGATCACTCTTGAGCAATCATCAACCAGTTTTCATTCAAAAGCTAGGATTTGTGCTTCAACCAAGATTCACAGAGGTATTCAGTTTGATTTGATTGTTGATATTTCTGGGGTTTTATATCACAGTGATTGCAGGAGTTTTTGGAGGGCATTTTGTGTGTTGAATCTATTGCAAGCCTGGCTGTACCAGGTCGTACCACCTTTTGGCATCCTGCATTCAGGGTTCAAGGTAATCAGTTCTAGCTGGTCGTACATCTTGAGATCTTCCTAGGGTTTGTGAAAGAGGTTCTGGGTGTTCCACCAAACCATCCATCTGGCTAGGGCGACCCTATTACAGGTGATTTTCAAAGGTTATAAGGCAGAAACAATTTACTCGTGGGAGTCATGCCATTCCTGGTACAGTCCATACCACCTGGAAGAGAAACATTTTCAGAGTTTGGTAAGGTACTTGCAAATGGGTAGTGCATAGTTCAAATTTTTCATTGGGCGACTCCTTTCAGGCACTGTTTGGGCAGTTGATGTTGTTCACTACTTCTTCAAGGTTGTCGTACACCTTCTAGCAGCCGTACTACTCCTGCATGGTGAAATAAACATTTCTGATTTGTGTAACAGACCTGCAATAATCGTGTAAGCTCTCATTCTAAGGATTTTTATGATAATATATTTGTTTATGCATTGAATGTACTCTCTGGGTCTGGTCTATCCACCCAAGTGTCTGTAATCCAATGTATTTGTGAGCTAATAATTCAAATAAAGAACTCTTGCAGCTGAATGTTCTCTATTTTGCAATACATTTTATTTTGTATGAGTCCATTTGGCAAGATTGCAAAATGAAAAAAAAAAAATTATTGCAAACAAGGGTGGGTCATTTCAATGGTATCAGAGCTCATAGTATCCTGCCATCCTGTCGGGTAGAGTGGAAATTGACATTCAAGTTTGAGTAGCATGGCATCAAACAGTGAAGAAGAGTTGGTCAATAAACTTTTAAATGCAGGGGTTAAGCTTGGACACCTATCTCAGCCAAAGGATGATCTTCTCAACACTCTGAAGGAAGTGGAGGATTGTCTGCACATGGTAAATCAGTCACCTTCTAAGATAATACAAACAACTATAATTCCTACAGTGACTTCCTTAAATCAGCATGAATGGTTGAGACACACAGATAGGGAGGTAAAACTTATGGTTACTTCTTGTTTGAGCGAGATCTTGAGAATTTCAGCACCTAAAGCCCCTTATAGGGATGACACATTGAGAAAGATAATGCGGCTGTTGGTAGAGAGTTTCAAAGGGTTAGGGATTGTCACAAGTTCTCATTTTACTAGGAGAGTTACCATACTTGAAACATTTGCAAAATACTGGATTGGGGAACACATGCCCCAGCAGTTTTCCTTCTTTCACCGCGAAGACAGATTTCTTCAGGTTTATGGAGATGCCGAATTCAAGACACCTTTCGAATATTTGCCGCAGGTGGGGAACATGATCTTCTCGCTTGTGAGAGAAAACGGTCATGTCATCCAAGTAGATGACAATCACTTTGTTGAGCAGCTCTCAGAAGGCTAGGTCCATGGCTCTTTGGAATGTGGTGCCAGCATTGGATAAGCCGAAAGGCATGCGCTGATAGGCAAACGTTCCCCATTTGGTGGTGAAAGTCGTCTTGTGCTGGTCCTCATCCTTGACCCATATCTGGTTGTAGCCGGAAAAACCGTCTAAGAGGGAAAATCTCTGGGCTCTAGCAACTATATGGAGGATCTGATCGATCTGGGGAAGCGGGTAATGGTCCTTGAGGGAGGCCTGATTTAGATTTCTGAAATCCACGCAAAGACGAATGTCTCCGTTCTTCTTCCTCACGAGAACCAAGTTCGCAACCCAGGATGAATGCTTGATGGGGCAGATGATCTTGGCCTCCAAGCATCTTCAAGAGCTCGGCCTTCATCATGGCCTCGATTTTTGGATTGACGGCCCTCTGCTTTTGCCGGAATGGCTTGGTGCCATCTTCTAGCTCAATGGTATGCTGGATTATTTCTCTGTCATACCCCTTCAAGTCCTAGTAGCTCCAGGCTACTATGTCAGGGAACTCTCGACATAATGCTCTTATCTGCTCGAGTTCCTCTGTGGTGCAGTCTGTCCCGAACTTGATTGATTTACCAGGTTCCAGCTCCAGGTCAGCATACTGCTTCGGGTCTACTTTGATCCGGTGAGATATGGCTCTATCATTCTGATCAAATAGACTCTCTAGAGTAATCAGTCCTTTTGGGACATGATTATTTTTTAACTGTATCAACCCCTCATATTGCTCGTCATCAAGGTCTCTACCTTCGATTGAACAGGCTTCATTTATCAAAAATGTGACGATCTCCTCGTCACAGTCGAACACCTGCCAGTGGGTATCCTTATCAGGCACAAAAGGCCTGTAAATGGTACGAACCGGCTTCGGCTTCTGGACAGTGTCATCAGCCGAAACGTACCTGGCTCCAACAGACGCCAGAATGTCGACATGCTTGTTTTTCTCGCGTGAAATAGCCTTGACATTCAATGAGTCAAAAGACTCCATCAGATCCCAGACCCGATTTCGGTACGCCTTGAGATAGTGCTTTTTGGAGGCGCACTTGTTCGTAATCTGGTGGCACACCAGCTCTGAGTCTCCGTAGATTTGCAGATGTTTAATCCCTAGCCTCTCCGCTTTTCGCAAACCCAAGCACAGGGCTTCGTACTCCGCCGCATTGTTGGTACAGCTCCAGGCCAGCTTGTAGGTGCAATCCTTCTGGATCCCGGTTTGGGAAACCAAAATTACTCCAGCATCGGCGCCATTTTTGCATCGTGCGCCGTCAAATAAAAGCTTCCACAACTTTTCAGGTGCAGGTCCTACTTCTCTTCTGGCTGACTTGTCAAGCCTCTCAGGCTGAACAATGGTGTAGCAGCCTTGCTCTGTTTCAATCACGGCGTTGAAGTCCCGCAAGGAGAATTCGTCTTCTACTTGCAGCTATTCGAGAGCTTGCTCCGTCATGTCCACTATCACCAGTTCTTCCTCCATCAGCTGAACCATGCAATCCTCAGGCTCTTCTCCGGGTATCTTCTCTACTAAGAAAGTGGAAGGCTTCTCATTGAAGATTTTCAGTCTCCTTCCTTTAAAGGGCACTTCCATGTGCGAGTAGTCCAGAGACAGATACCCTCCCAACTTCGCAATGAACTCCCTGGAGAGACACATACCGAAGTAGGGTTCCAAGTCGACGACCACAACCTCTTGGATGACCACGATGTCGAGAGCTTTGTGCAGCCGAATAGGGATGTCTTTAATGACACCGACTGTCTTGACAGGGGTGTCGTCTAGTTGCAGCACGCCTTGGCTGCTCCTTGTGTACTCCATCCCGATCTCGTCGCAGACGGCTCTCGGCATTACGGTCGTGGAAGCACCAAAATCCACCATACAGTTGTGCACGAGGTACCCTTGCATCCGTAACGAGAGATAGAAGGGAGGTGGTTTGTTCTTCCCAGTGGCTGAGACTGTCAGGGGTTGCACCAAGACAGCGGGTTGTATCTGCTTGCCATTCTTCATGATCTTCAGAGATTCTTGCAGCAGATCAACCTGGCCTGGAAGCTGAAGAGCATCATACATGTTGATTCTTGCGGGGGTCCTCTTCAACCCGTCTACTATGCTGTAGCCTGAAGTGCTAGCTCCTTTCGCTTCTTTTGCCAGCTCATACTTCGTCCGGTACTGTTGAGTGGCCTCAACTCTCTGTCTCTTGGTCAGAGACGGATATCTCAGCTTCTCCTGAGCTTGTTCTTTAGTTTCAGCTGGAGGCTGAGCAACGGGAGCTTTAGCCGAAAGAGTTTTGGCTATGGGAGGCTTGGTTGCGAGAGTCTTCTCTTTGGCTGTGTAGGGCCACAGCCTCTTGTAGGGACGTAACTCCTCGGGTTGCACCTTCTCTCTTCTGGCGTACACCTTTAAGGGTTTGGGAGCAGCTTCGGCAGACTTTATGTTTTCCTTGGCAGGAGGCGGCATCGGAACTTCCTCTGAAACGGCGAAATTGCTTTCGTCGCCCAGGATCATGTAGAGTTCTTTGTCCTCTATGGCGCTGTCGGCCAAGGTCTGGAGGTAGTGTTGATGCAGGGTGCAGTCTTCCTCGACATGCGGGTCATTGCATGTCATGCACCAGTTGACCTGGTCAGAAGTACCAAGTTCGTCTTCAATGGCAGCATTCCTCGGAGGGGGCCGCCTTTGCAGTTGTTGCTCGGGGGGCCAATCTTTTGTTAATGCCGGGGGCGGGTATGGCCTCCTTGGAGCCAGGTCCATCTGGGCCTGCTTCTTTTTCAGGACAATCATGTTGTTGGACATGGTGTGATAGCCAGAGGCCAGAGCCCGGACCTCCTGAAGGATTTGATTCTGAATATCATGGTCAGGAGGCGGCGGCAACTGAGCTGGGGGAGGCAATGCAGCCAATGGAAGAGTGGAATATTGTGCATGCTGCGGGGGAGCAGGAAGTGCTGGAAAACGCGGAGGACGAGGAGGCGGATAATGAATTTGCGACGGGCCGTAAGGACTCACGACCGGCGCTGGATTCCATTGCTGCTGGGGCTGCTGTCCTGAAGTGGATGGCTCCGAACCAGAAGCTGATGGATACTGCGATCGGGGAAAATCAGGGTAGATGGGCGGTTGCACTCTGTGCGGAAGCCTGCCAATGGAGATGATGTCCATTTCAGCTTGTTGGGCAGCCTTGTACAGAGCGGGGAACGTGTTGATTCTGGCTACCTTCAGCAGTAGGCAAATGTCTGAGTTGAAAGATCTCAGGTAGTAGTAGGCGGCCTGACCTGCTAACGGTTGGAGTTCGCGAGGCACTCGTTTCCAGAACCTTGCCAACCTGATGTTGAAGTCTGACACCTCCTCTTGAGGGTGTCTCTGAATACTTTGGAACCGATGCAGTAAAGAAGAGGGATCAGCAGACTCGTTGCATCCTTTCACGAGCCTGCCGGCTAACTATCGCCACCCCGTGATGGATCCCTCTGGCAGTGATCTCCACCAGTAGAGAAGCTTTCCCCTTAGGGAAAGGGCTAGCAGACGAGTCTTCACACTTTCGTCAATAATGGAGTGTAGCGCAGCTAGGGCAAGAATGTCCTCGATGTGTTCGTACGCCGTCTTGCCATAGCCGTCGTATGTAGGGATAGACTTTAAGGCAGCAGGGGGCACAGCTTGCTGTCCGACTAGGGCCAAGGGCCCCGTAGAATCCACCGCCGGGAAGAGGTCATCATCATCCAGATGATCAGCCATGTCTGCTTCTGACCCGGTAGTGTACTCGGTATCGGAACTGTCCGAAGATGTGGATTCTTCTTCGGCCTCAACTTGTTCAATTTCAGCCTCGGCTTCTTGAATTTCAGCCTCGGCTTCTTCTTGGATTTCTTCTTCGCGAGCTTGGTAATCAGCCAGCCTGACGCGCTCGCCTGGAGCGTCCATGTCAAGTTCGTAAAAGTCAGGTGGGTTCTTCGGGTTCCTTGCTTGCCACCTTCTCGTTTGCATGAAGGCGTTAGGACCGGTCTTCATGGACTCAGAGAGTGTTCAGATATTTGCAGAGTCGCCAGGTGCTCCGATTTTGAACAGCAATGAAGCGAGCACTAGTACTTCGATTTTGTTTGGGGGTGGGAAACTACCATGTCCCATCGACTAAGGCCAAGAAACTGGTGGCACAGGTGGGTTTATCCAATTGGAATAGTACTTGTCCCACCGGTTATGGATCCTACTGAGACAGACGCAGTCCGTCCCACCGGGCATGCCAGAGAAACTGTTGGTTACGAATCTGCCATGAGGAAAGGATTTGTTGTTAATGCGCCCAGATTCGCCCACCAGATTGAAAGGCCAGAAGGAAGGAATGCCTTCCGTGCCAATCTCCGGAGAAGGCCGGCTTCCTGTGGGGTTTGTGTTAAGAAAAGAGTGCAGGAAAGAGATAAAAGTGCGGAAAGAGATAAAAGTGCAAAAAGGGATTCCAAATGTGATTGGAGTTGGGTGGGGGGAATAAGCAGCACGGCAACGAATCAATCACCACTACTAACAGCATTCATCTACAAACATACATTGAAACTACAACTATCAGCTATCCTATGTATCCTCTATCTATGCATTCTAGGAATACTTGACCACCAAATGTCGGAGTCCGTAGTTCAAGACAACAGCAAGCAATGACACAAGAAACATGAGGCAGAAATGACAAGGAGAGGCAGCATACAAGATAAAAGACGATGAAGCGAGCCAAGTATATGTTTGTATTTGAGGCAAACGCACAACTACAATTGTTCCCTAGCAATATATTCCCCTTCCACCACATACAATGAAAACGTGGTGGGTATTTATAGCCTAATTTCCCCCGATTACATTCATGGGCACAAAGTCCCAGACAAGACAGTAGCTGACACGAGCGGCAACGGAGGCTGCGATGCCGACTTCGTGCAGCGGGATCGTACTCGCGGCATGGTGTCCCTGAAGACGGTATAGCTACGTGGCAGCGCGTTGGATCAAATCTTCGATCAGCCGGAATGCGGGTAGGTGCAGCAGATGGCACTTCACATCGGCTTAAATGGTGACAGATGGCGCCGGTAGTGTAGCCCATGCTTTGTCCTTGCGCGGTCGAGTCTTGGCTCGAATCCCGAAGATGGATACTTGTCGGATGTTGAGGTATGACACGTGTCTGCCTTGAAAGGCAGTTTATCCAACTTCGCTCAGGATTCGGGCGCTATCGGGTTGCGCAGGAAGAGAACAGCGCAGTTGGAAGGTCTTCTTGCCTAACGTTTTCTGAGTTAGCTTTACCCAACTGCGCACCGGTCAGAGGGCGCACTCCGACTTCGCTGCGAAGTCGGGTGTCGCACCGGTGCTTGCTATCTTCTTCCGCTGCTCGGACTGCGCACTGGAAAAGGTATGCACCCCGACTTCGCTGCGAAGTCGGGTGTCGCCCCAGCACTTAGCTGATTATCTGCTAGACCGCTCCCTAGTGCGCCCAGGAAGAAGGGCGCACCCCGACTTCGCTGCGAAGTCGGGTGTCGCCCCAACACTTAGAATTTTCAGGGAACACCTCTGTTCTGGAAACTTACTGGGAGAAGAAAGGGAAAAGAAGAAGGGGGAATGAAATTGCAAGGAAGAGGGAGAAACGGAGAAACGGAGAAAATGAGGAAGGAAAGGAGAAGAGCAGCTCACTTGCAGAAACCAAAAACATGGCACCCCGTGCAAAATGTGGCAACAGGTACAACTAGAGATTCTTTGACAGGTATTCAAATGGCATTGCACCAAACTGAATAACTTGCTGCTGTCACAAAATTCAGAGAGCAAGAAAATGAGGAAAGAGCAAAGGAGATTGGGCAAGTGATCGAAGAACTGGATAGCATACAGGAGGTTTATAATCTAGTTCAATATCCCAAGAAATCAGAAAAAGAAAGTTTAGATCAGCAGGTTGAGCAGGAGGACAATGAGAGTATTCAGTTGGTTGACAATCCATTGTCTGAGATGGATACTGATTCATCTTTTGACAATCCACTCTTTGAGATGCATGATGACAGTTTGGGAAAGGAACATGGTCCTTATGGCTTGATGATTGACCTTGTGGACTCACCACAAGGAGAGGAGTTCTATTATGATTTAGAGGATGTTGGAGTGGAGAGGCCTTATATTGAATCTTCAAGCATCACCAAATCCTCTAAAGGTGATATTCATATGATGATCGGTGTAATGCAGCTCCAGCATAACAGAGCCCCTTTGGAGGTAAGTTTCTATACCCAGGATCATGTACATGGGCTGTTAGACATATCAGATGATGGGAGAGGCATACCTTGGGTGATTTTTGATCAAAAGAATGGAAGATATGCTGCTGTTACCCTTTTGAACAGCCACCTTTTAGATCCATTTGTGTTCATACAAGTGGATTGGAGAGAGATTTTGAGCAAAAATTGGAGACTTGCTGAGTTGGTGACTTTTTGGGAGGCCATTTCAGTTGAGGATATGATCAGATTTTGCATTCTGGTCGTCATGTTTCAGCGTTGCAGCAGTTGTGCTTCTTTGAGGATGCTGATTTTTCAAAAATCAGACTATAAGTTGTTAATTTCAGACTTGGATAGCTGCAAGTTTGTTAAATTTCAGACCATTCAGCTTTATGTTTGGGTTAGTTTTTGGTTTCACATGAAGAAAATAAATATTGCAGCTAACCAGGTTCAGTGTTGGATGGGTATTTGGGCATCAAATCAGAGTTATTGCAGCCATTTCATGTGGATAGATTATATATCTACTGATGTTGTTTTGATGTTCACAGCTGTTTGGGTAAATTGGAATTATGGGGATCGTTTTCTTGACACTGGGAGGTTAAGTGCCAACATATTGTTTTCGGTTTTTGATAGCATATGCATCCCCAGGATGATCATTTTCAGATCTAACATTGCTGTCCTCTTCTATATCAGCCACTCATCGGAGGCTAATCGGCATCCTTGTTGGGTCACCATGGTGAGAGATGTTGTGTACCATGTTTCCTTGTTGAGCAGATTATATTTTCAGGTGCCCAGGATCATGTTGGACAGTGGGAGTGCAGGAGTAGTCCAAACTGAGATGCTTAGGCATGAGCTTTTTCATGGCATAGAGCTCAGTCCTTACAGGTATCCTAGTTCAGGTTTTGAGGATGATGACGTTTTGGGGCTACAAGAGAGGAGAGCACAGTTCTGGCACGATGAGTTCCTAGTCGTGATCAATGTGGCGCAGCAACCGTATGGTGGAATTTTTCTGAGGTTGTTATGGGACCCTGGGATCATACGTGACTACAGCCAGGAGCAGACAGACGATTTGAGTATGATTTGGCATTGCTTGAGGACAAGCAATCTTTGGGAAGGGTGGATTGTAATGTCCCCTTTCTAGGCAGTCAGTGAGTTAGGGTGGATTAGCCTACTACTGGATTCCCGTAGGCTAGTGATGGTGATTGGGAACCCTAATTGGGTTGGTTCCTTGTGTTTTGTGCCTCGCCAGATTTCCTCTGCCCCTTTCTGGAGGCGTTTCGAGGTTGTGGGCCATCACTTACTTTTTATAGTAACTTACTATTTTTAGTAAGTTGGAGTTTGGACAGTCAGTGGTGATGGTGTGTTGGAGGTTCTTGCTCAAAGAGATGCTGCTAACATGTTTTGGAGGTTCGGCTGTCACCTGCTATTTATAGTCGTACTTACTATTTTTAGTAAGTGTGGTTGGTGGACGTTGTTTGATCAGGATTTCGATGGGAGATGTGTTTCTGGCTCTTGGAGTCCGTTTCAGTGCGTTTCGGAGATTGGTGCAGTTATTTACCATTTTTGGCAATACTTACAATTTTAGTAAGGTTTTCGGATACTTACTATTTTTAGTAAGTAGGATTTCAAGGCGTGGTCCTGATCAGGGTTGGCAGTTTGTGATGTTCGAGGTGTTTTGAGACAATATGCTTCACATTTGGATCGATAATTGGGTCTGAAAATTATTATTTAACATTTAACGTTATATTGGTGTTATATTAAATAATAATAAAGTGTTTTTTTTTTCCCTAAGGGAAATTAAATATTTAATTGATAAAGTGGCTCATTTCCCTAAGTTAAAAGAAATATTATTAATTTTATAAAATGACTTAGGAAAAGTGCTCTAAGGGGGTCAAACTAAAAAGTAATTTTAAAATATTAAAAAGTTCCCTCAAAACCCTAAAAAGGGCGTAGCATTTCTAGGAGATATAAGGAGTTTTGAGAGCTCATTTTCGGGCATTCTGGTATTTTGATATTTTCTCTCTGGTGAGACTTGCAGCTTTGGCAGCAGGAATCCATAGCTTTGTGAGGACGAAAACCTTCACAGGGAACATTGCTTGTAGGTGTGAAAGATCACTCTTGAGCAATCATCAGCCAGTTTTCATTCAAAAGCTTGGATTTGTGCTTCAACCGATATTCATAGAGATATTCAGTTTGATTTGATTGTTGATAATTTTGGGGAATATATCACAGTAATAGCAGGAATTTTTGGAGGGCATTTTGTGTGTTGAATCTATTGCAAGCCTGGTCGTACTAGGCCATACCACCTTTTGGCATCCTACATTCAGGGTTCAAGGCAATCAGTTCTAGCTGGTCGTACATCTTGAGATCTTCCTAGGGTTTGTGAAAGAGGTTTTGGGTGTTCCACCAAACCATCCATCTGGCTAGGGCGACCCTATTACAGGTGATTTTTAGAGGTTATAAGGCAGAAACAATTTACTCGTGGGAGTCGTGCCATTCCTGGTACAGTCCGTACCACCTGGAAGAGAAGCATTTTCAGAGTTTGGTAAGGTACTTGCAGATGGGCAGTGCATAGTTCAGATTTATGTCATTGGGCGACTCCTTTCAGGCACTGTTTGGGCAGTTGATGTTGTTCACTACTTCTTCAAGGCTGTCGTACACCTTCTAGCAGCCGTACTACTCCTGCATGGTGAAATAAACATTTCTGATTCTAAGGATTTTTATGATAATATATTTTTTTATGCATTGAATGTACTCTCTGGGTCTGGTCTATCCACCCAAGTGTCTGTAATCCAATGTATTTGTGAGCTAATAATTCAAATAAAGAACTCTTGCAGCTGAATGTTCTCTATTTTGCAATACATTTTATTTTGTATGAGTCCATTTGGCAAGATTGCAAAACAAAAAAAAAAAATTTATTGCAAACAGGGGTGGGTCATTTCAATTCAAGAGGTCAAAGAATCAAGTCGTACTAAGATGGATAACAGTGTAGCAAATAAGAGTGACTCAAATGATAGGGAACTTATGGAACAACTGGCATGCAGGAAGTTCACATACAACCAGTCGTAGCATAGGAAGTATTGTAACCTTGATCTACGAAGCATAAACAAATTTGTATGGGTGTCAGATTTCCAAATGTTGAAGAAGAACAAAGACTGACAAGGAGATCCGCCAAAACAACGAATGGAGAACATACAACGAATGGCATCAAAGTATGTTGGACAAGGAGATCCGCCAAAACAAGAACCTCAAAGTGAAGAAAGCGAGTATGAAGGGATGATTTTACTAGCAGCCACTGGACGTGCACAACAGAGAATGCAAGAGGAAATACAGTAGTTGCGTGAACAAAGTGAGCAACTAAACAACAAAACAGCAAAGTTACAGAGACAACATGCACAAGAATTACTAAGGATGACGTAGGATATTCAAGTAGTTGGAAGAAGTTTTTCCAAAGAAGGGACAAGTCCAAAGGAGACCCTTAGAGGTGCACAACAAACAAGCAAGTGTTGGGAGTTGTTAATGACTATCCGCAGGAAGTTGAGATTTTGGAAACGAACAACCAATTCAGCTAGTAGACCTGTAGCAAGTGAAGTGGAATGGTGTGATATCCATGAAGTACCTCAGCAAACATTGCCAGGCGAAGTGAAAGTTGGGAACTTGAAGACAAGAATCTAGTAGTGTGTCCATGACGAGTTCAAGTTGTGATGAGGAAGACTAGAGCGGTGCCAATTTAGGCTTGGAACTCAGAAGAAGACTGAGGAAAGGAACACCAAGGAGGCAACAAGTTACCCAACCAGTAGGCAATGTGAACTTACTGTCGAACATGGTGATGCAACAAGTATGTCAAAACCGAAAGACCTTCAAGGCACGAGAAGTACGAAGACGAATGAATTGGAGAAGTCGAGATTGTTGAAATATGTCATCTGATCTTGTTTAGGCCAAGGCCAAATGTGTGATATGGCGCTTATGAGTGTCATTTATGTAGCCTACGATCATTCCTTATTTATGTAATCCTACGGGCATGTTCATGTAAGCCTATGGGCCCCTTCTATATTTCACCCTTAATATTCCACCTTCTTAGATAACCTCACTTAAAGGGTAATTTATTATTATTTTATTATAAGGTTAACCTCAAGGTTAAGTCAATGTCAACTTGAGGTTAACCTCTCATTGGGGTTTTGGTATCACTATAAATATCCCTCAATGAGGATCCATTTGTATCATAAGTGTGAATAAAATATGATATATTGGGGTGCCCACAAGCACCCACCTTATACTTCTTGTTGTCTCCCTTTATTTCTTCATGTCGTTTACTATTGCTATCTTTTTTTTGACATACGATTGTGGTGAATGAATGTTTTGGAATGACTATAGAAAATATTACAAAATTGAACATAGTATCAGAGCAAGATCTAGAGCTACATCACTCATTGACAAAAAAATTTCGTTGGGGATTAAGGGCATCTCTCAAGTTATTTCTTTAAAAGTTTCAAAGTTCCAAACTATTAAAATTTAGAATTCAGCAACAATACCTTTGGTGCCTTTTGCATCGTCTTCCCAATTTCGTATGAACAACCTAATGTCGTTCATCTACAAATTCTAGTGAATGCGTGCATGCCGACGCAAACGAAACAACGGCTAGGTCATCTGCCTTGGAGCCAAGAGGAACAAGGTTCAACTCCCAATGCCCTCTTCTTTGTCGCTTGGTCGTCTACTTGTCATCTTTGGTAAGCCCTTCTCCTTCCATTCGTCGTAGGGAGTGGTGAGTTGGCAAAGGTGTCTTGCTTACTAGGAGGCAGTTGCAAGATCGAATCGTCACACTTTGAAGCTATGCGGTGAAGAAGACACTGCGATCAAATCCTTGCAGTTGTTTTTTTGGAAGGCATCCCAAGTTGTGCATTCAAGGCCTTCTACAATTCCTATGAAGATCACATTAGCACGTGGTGCATCAGATGGACATTCCATTTGTAGCACCGAAGATAGCAGATTGAAACCCTGCAGGCACTTTTTTTAAGAGTTTTTGGTTGCAAAGAAGAGTGGCTACAGCATCTAAAAAGAAAAGCTCTTCATCTATCCTATCCATGCCGCATGGCACAATGGTTAAGGCTCTTCCTTACGGTTATGAGGTACGAAGTTCAAAACTTAGCGTTGGTCTTCTTTTATTGCTTCAAACAAGCCCTTCATAAACACTCATATACATGGTTGTCTTCTTCATGTCTCAGTTGCACGCATGGCACAGCAGTTCATGCACCCACCATGAAGCAAGGCATCACAAGTTCAAGTCCCATCAACTCTAAAATGCATTCAAATTTATATATATATAGAGAGAGAGAGAGAGAGGAGAATTTGCCAATCACATGAGACCAAGTGTCAAACTCTGATTTGTAGATGCAGCAACCAATCCAGTGGAGACATGTCGCAACAGCTGATTCAGCCTATGGTTTTGATTTTTTTTTCTAATTAGAGTGCTAATTCAACCAAATATTCCGAAGGCCATAACGTTTGCATACCAAAGCGTTCAGAGTGTCTTTTTTCAAATTGCACGATTTTTTGAGCTCTACGCAGTGGTGGCATCAATTTACAAACATATTATAGATTTGCTTTAATTTTTTTGTGCAAGATGAATTCTTTAGGGTATATGTTACCCGCATCAATTAGCGAAATTATAACACTTGGTCAGTTCAAATGGCAAGTTTACTCAGAAGCAAGAATCTCTGGTTCATCTTCAATAATGAGTCTAAAGAAGGTCTCAACAATCATGAACTAAGTAAGAGCAAGGATGAAGTTCTTGAACGGGTATGAGGTACCAAGTTCAAAACTTAGCATTGGTCTTCTTTTATTGCTTCAAACAAGCCCTTCATCAACACTCATATACATGGTTGTATTCTTCATGTCTCAGTTGCACGCATGGCGCAGCGGTTTATGCGCCCACCGTGAAGCAAGGCATCACGAGTTCAAGCCCCATCAACTCTAAAATGCCTTCAAATTTATATATATATATATATATAGAGAGAGAGAGAGAGAGAGGAGAATTTGCTAATCACATGAGACCAAGTGTCAAACTTTGATTTGTAGGTGCAACAACCAATCCAGTGGAGACATGTCGCAACAGCTGATTCAGCCTATGGTTTTGATTTTTTTTTCTAATTAGAGTGCTGATTCAACCAAATCTTCCGAAGGCCATAACGTTTGCATACAGAAGCATTCGGAGTGTTTCTTTTTTCAAATTGCACGATTTTTTGAGCTCTACGCAGTGGTGGCATCAATTTACAAACCTATTATAGATTTGCTTAGGTTTTTATGTGCAAGATGACTTCTTTAGGGTATATGTTACCCGCCTCAATTGGCAAAATTATAGCACTTGGTCAGTTCAAATGGCAGGTTTACTCAAAAGCAAGAATCTCTGGTTCATCTTCAATAATGAGTCTAAAGAAGGTCTCCACAATCATGAACTAAGAGCAAGGATGAAGCTCTTGAACGGGTATGAGGTACCAAGTTCAAAACTTAGCGTTGGTCTTCCTTTATTGCTTCAAACAAGCCCTTCATCAACACTCATATACATGGTTGTCTTCTTCATGTCTCAGTTGCACGCATGGCGCAGTGGTTCATGCGCCCACCATGAAGCAAGGCATCATGAGTTCAAGCCCCATCAACTCTAAAATGCATTCAAATTTATATATATATATATATAGAGAGAGAGAGAGAGAGGAGAATTTGTCAATCACATGAGACCAAGTGTCAAACTCTGATCGTAGGTGCAGCAACCAATCCAGTGGAGACATGTCGCAACAGCTGATTCAGCCTAAGGTTTTGATATTTTTTTCTAATTAGTGTGCTAATTCAACCAAATCTTCTGAAGGACATAACGTTTGCATACAGAAGCATTCGGAGTGTGTCTTTTTTCAAATTGCAAGATTTTTTGAGCTCTATGCAGTGGTGGCATCAATTTACAAACTTGTTATAGATTTGCTTAGGTTTTTATGTGCAAGATGGATTCTTTAGGGTATATGTTACCCGCCTCAATTGGCGAAATTATAGCACTTGGTCAGTTCAAATGGCAGGTTTACTCAGAAGCAAGAATCTCTGTTTCATCTTCAATAATGAGTCTAAAGAAGGTCTCAACAATCATGAACTAGGTAAGAGCAAGGATGAAGCACTTGGACTATTCTTCATGTTAGTGGGACCGGATGTACTTGTCCACATGAGAGAGAAAATTGATCCTGTTGACGTGTGGACCACCTTGAAAGATCTCTATGGAAAAGTAAGTGCTAGTGAAGTTAACATAATAGAAACAAGGCTCTCCAATCTCAAAATTTCATATTTCAGCACTGTCAAAGACTATATATCTCACTTCAAAGCTCTAAAAGTTGACCTAGCTACAGCAGAAAGAAAGGCAAAGAGTGATGAAGAGTATGTCAAATCTATTACTTCCAATCTTTCTCCACCTTTTCATGCAGTTGGCTTGGTTCTTTATGTGAATGCTATGTCTATCAAGGAACCACAACCTATCTCTCTTGAAGGTCTTTTCAAGCTTAAATATCAAAATAATTCATCCACAATGTGATAATCCACACAATGAAACAGAGATCTTATTGTAGAGCAACACCAATAATACTCCTGAAGGAAGGAATAATTCTGAAAGATCTCCCAAGATGAGAGGCCACGCCGTAGGCAAAGATGATTACAAAGCAATACTTGATATGATCGATGATTATTACAATGACAAAATCCCTTTTTGATATACCCATCATCTAATGCTACTTTGGGGAGGGTATCCAACCCCTAAACCCTTATCCGACTTATTATTATAATATAAAATTGTATTACTACCAACTTTAGGTTATGTGTGGCCCATGCCCACTATCCATACCACCTGTATACAATATAACATCATATCCCAATATACATTTCCCTAGGTACCATAGCGCTGCCACCTTAGTATACGTTTTAGCACTGTCATTGGAGACAAAATGGAATTCTCAGGTAACAAAACAGGCACCTATGAGAATATAACTGATACATACCTGCCCCCAATCCTACCAAGCAGAGGAATGATTCACTTGGCATGGTTGACCCTGAGAATCTGTCGATGGCAGCTTTGGGCTATGGAAGATTGTTTGAAAATACTTCAGAATGCTGCAAGGAATGCTAAATTATATTAAGGCATCCATCAAGCTCTCACAAATTTGAGCACAGTGGTGAGTCACAGTGAGGACAGCATGACTAACTTGGTTCAGGACGAAGTGCACAACTGCCACGAGGACACCACAGTTATTTTGGTAATTCAAAGACATATCCAATATATCGTCTTAAATAAGCTGGGGTGCACCATGGAGCATTTTAAAACACACTTCAATGAATATGAAGACAACTGTAGGCTTGAGACAAAAGAAGAACATGAAAAACTGGAGAATACCATGCATTACCGTGTCAGTGCTGCTGTTTCACAGACTTGAAGGTATGGAAAACCTTCTTAAGGAAGACAGAGCAGAGTCCAGGGAAAGCATGCCCAACCAGATTCTTCACCTCCATGAAGACAATGCTCAGTTTGGTTAGTGCATAGGACAAACCTGGCATGAATCCATTTGGAAACCTTCTGATAGACTGTTAAATCCCTCAGGTCTATGTTACTATTCTTTGCTTACAGTTGGATTTCTTTTAGCTGTGGATGACGCTAATAGCAGCATTTTGTTTTATATAGTTGACATAAAATGAAGAGTAATCTCAGCTTAAATATAAATACACCTCTGGATTTTGAACTCTGTGAATCTGTTAATATGGTATTTGTCTCAGAATCTCGTCTGAGCTTAATGATTTTCATGATGTTTGTTTATGGTTACGAGAGTTGGAGCCCATTTTAACCCCTGATTTTTATTTTTGTCTAAGGTATTAGTGACTGCCAGCTTGAAAAAAATCAACTTCTTAAAAACAAATAAATTTTTATGTTCTCCTTCAGATTTCTTGATTATCAAACTTCAAAGAGGTTTGTGCCTAAGATGTGTAGGGAAGACAAGCCAATAATTGAGTAATTTCCAATACTTGTGAATCTTGTGACAATGCTTGATGTACCAAAACCCAGCCTTCAAATGATTTTCAACTATCGCTTAAAAGGAAAAACACTAATAAATTCAATGGGAAGGCATCTTACTTATAGATGTCAGCACATGTCTTCGTAAGAAAATTTCTTCATACAACATGGAATATATACTGAATGATCTGGAAAAGCTGTGTGTGATGTGGCCATATTCCAGTCTAAATGCAGGTGAGTTTTGGGTTGCCACCATTGCACCTAGGTGGAGTTATACACTCTTAACATAAAGTGCACCACTATGGGACGGACACATGTATCAAGAAATAGTCCAAGCATATTTCACCTGCAATTGACTCCCTTGGGAAAATAGATTTGGCAAGACATCTAACATCATCTGATAGAGACGAAATGAAACATATGACATGGCATGGCACTGGTGCATTTTCATAAGCTGAGATGGCATTGTCTGATCTCAGCACGGATGTTAACTTAGGATTCTTAACTACCAGCTCCTCTCCCCTTTATATCCAAACAGTTCTATCAGATATGCAATGATGTGTGATGAACGTTAAACTCTCATAGAGAATGTGGCTACAAAATTGCTACAATTTATTAGCAGTAATAGTTTTAATGACAGTTGCTGCTCACCTTGTTCCACCTTGTGGTTGTCCAGTGACAGATGCTAGGAAAGAAGATCCACCAGCCAGTTCAGCAATCTAAAACAATTTAAAGAACACGGTCTGGTTGTCAATGTCAATCCACATGTTATATATAAAGCTTAAAATTTAATTTAACTTATTTTGTTTCCATTTATAGCATTCCAGACAAGAACAAGTCACACAAACTAAGCCGAATATCAAAAAGAAATGTAAGGCTACTTTTTCAACAAAAAAAATACATTTCTAATTTAAGCTTATAATGAGCTTTGTTGTCAAAAGCTATAAATCTCTCGAGGAGAATGATTGTCATTTACTCCATTCAATGAGTGGGCCTAACAGAGAACGCTAGGGTACTCTAGATAGGAATCTGAAGGGAAGCAGGGTATGTATGCCCCATAGGCAGATAGCACAACCTCCCCCATGCATAGTGGACTCGGGGAGTACAGGGTGGCCTGATGTGCGTAATGCTCATGGACCTTAAAAGTTACTTAACTTTTTTAACTTGATGATAATCAAGTAGAGGGATGAATGATGTTTGTAAACTGTGTGCCAAACTCACTCTAACTTTGTGATTTCATTTCAAAACTGTCCAACCATATTGTAACAAATCATACGAAGAATCTCCCAACCATCATAAGGTAATAGCTTCTTTTTTTTTTTAATTGGTTATATGAAATTGAAACGGGCTCCACCCATATTACATCATGACCACATAGTTGTAATACAACAGTTTGGAAATTATGCATGTATCGCTTGGTAAGATTTGAACCTAGGTCTCCTCCTTAAAAGTTAAGGAATATAACCGGTTAAGTTAGTCCCATTTGATCATCATAAGATAACAGTTGAACAATATGTCCAAAATTTATTTTGCCCATTTGCATGCTAGAGGATATACACATTTCACAAAGGAGACTGGTGTGGACTTTTACCTCCATCATCTTCTTACACCAATAATAACAAGTTAGCATAATTTCAATATCATGACCACATAGTTGTATTACAACAGTTTGGCAATTATGCATGTATCGCTTGGAAAGATTTGAACCTAAGTCTCCTTAAAAGTTGAAGAATATAACCCGTTAAGCTAGTCCCATTTGATCATCATAAGATAACAGTTGAACAATATGTCCAAAATTTATTTTGCCCATTTGCATGCTACAGGATATACACATTTCACAAAGGAGACTGGTGTGGACTTTTACCTCCGTCATCTTCTTACACTAGTAATAACAAGTTAGCCTAATTTTCAATATCATGGATTCATGACCACATAGTTGTATTACAACAGTTTGGCAATTATGGATGTATTGCTTGGCAATATTTGAACCTAGGTCTCCTCCTTAAAAGTTGAGGAATATAACCCGTTAAGCTAGTCCCATTTGATCATCATAAGATAACAGTTGAACAATATGTCCAAAATTTATTTTGCCCATTTGCATGCTAGAGGATATACACATTTCACAAAGGAGACTGGTGTGGACTTTTACCTCTGTCATCTTTTTACACCAGTAATAACAAGTTACCATAATTTCAATATCATGACCACAGAGTTGTATTACAACAGTTTGGTAATTATGCATGTATCGCTTGGCAAGATTTGAACCTCTCCTCCTTAAAATTTGAGGAATATAACCCGTTAAGCTAGTCCCATTTGATCATCATAAGATAACAGTTGATCAATATGTCCAACATTTATTTTGCCCATTTGCATTCTAGAGGATATACACATTTCACAAAGGAGACTGGTGTGGACTTTTACCTCCGTCATCTTCTTACACCAGTAATAACAAGTTAGCATAATTCCAATATCACACAAGAGCAAAAGACGCCTGTAAGTATCAAATTCTGACGCTCCAACTGCTCTATGCTGACTTAATAAGAACCAAATCTGGAAAAAGAAGAAACCATCCAGGACACATAAAGTATGCATACATTGGCAATTCTTCTCATAATAATACTATCTAAATAGAAAACAAATCAAAATCGATAAGGGATTGTATATGTAAATTTCAAATTAGATGGACACTGTTCACATGATTTTGCCCAAAAAGTTGGAAACAACAACACACCAAAAAATGAAGAAACTATATAGGTACAGCAATTGTAAATCAAATCTAGTATCTAGGATTTTCTATTGAAGGGTAATCCCTGAGATTTGGAAGAAAAATCAAATAACTTGAAAGTACATGTACCTCTACTGCCTCGACAAATGCACGAGCATCTGAGTAAAGAATTGCTTGCCGTTGTGGACTTGCTCTGTCCTGCCATAAAGTTTTAGTGTCAACTTCTGTTACAATTACATACACCTGCACAACTACAACAAAAAAAATAATGCAGTAACAAATTCTTTTTGAGAATAGAAGCACAACAAATATTTTATCTTGTAGAGTTTGCCTATAATAATTGATTTCGTGCCTCTTCAAAAATGACTCCATTTAAAACATTGTATGGACAGAAGAAAAAGTCTTACTTGTCATGGGGAAGTGAGGAGGACAAAATCCTTACTGGACAAAAGATGGTTTTAGAAATGGAATCACAACTGAAGGTAATCTAACAAAGGCTAAAGGAAGTATCAAACACGCAGAAAAGTTATGCTGATTGGAAAATAATTGCAAAACAGGTTTCAACTGGGAATAATTTTAGCTTCTTTTTTATTTGTGTTAAAAGAATATCACCTCAGAAAAGTTATATTTAGTTTGGTCAGGCAAGCAAGCTAGCATCATGATACATCGGGCCCTTTGATGTCATTGAAATCATCAACCTCATGGCATGCTGATTAGCCTTGCCACCTGTCCTATCTCATATCCATGATGTATTCATGCTCAAGAAATATGCCCATAATCTTTCTCGGAAACTGGTAAGTTGTGTCTATCTACAACTCCTTGATATGTGAGGGGTGTCCAAAACCTGACACTGGAGAACTACGGTCCTGTCCTACCACATGCAAAAAAAAAAAGAAACCCTCTTTGGTCAAGATAGTGTAATGTCCCTTTTTTAGAAACAACAAACCCTTACTACGAAAATGCAGAAATTAAGTACAGCAAGGAAATAACTCAGAAATTGCTCATAAAATAACACAAGTATGAGGAGAAATCAGCCAGTATCATATATTAAATATTGCCAAACCAATACAACAGCTGGAATGGACAAATGGATCCTCAAGGAACTCAAAATGCAGATACAAACTCCCACAAGTGGGACGAACTAACCCCAAGGCTGAACAGATGCAAAAACTCCTCAAAAAATGACCCCAAATACAAGCGTAGGGTTTGGGGCTGCCAACAGATCTGAAACACATGACACAAATGCTCCCAAAAATGCCACGAACTCCTCATAGATGCCTCTTTTTGTATTTTTGATATTTTAGGGCAATAACACCTGCAATGATATTGCCAAGACCCCAACCATGCACCTCCAATGCACTATGGGAATGAGCAAGACCTGCAATCTCAACTCATGGAACCTCTAGGGTTTCAATATTCAATTCTGATATCAACATAACATGCCCAAAATGGGACGTCTCACTCCCTTATATAGGGTGAGGTTCTAATTTGGAGTTGACATCTCCCAACCCTAAAATCACTTAAAGTGCCTTATTAAAACATAAAAACATAAAACATAAATAAACACAACTTAAGTTATGTCTCCTAGTCACATGAACCCCTTTTTCACTTTTATAATTAAGTGTAGGAGACATTTACAAAAAATATTTATTTTTGGGACATTACGGATAGCTGAAAAAAGCTTTTCCTGCTGCATACGACAAACAAATTTTCCATGGTGTTGTTCCATGCTATTACTTTCATGCTAGATGCAGCACAGTTACAGAGAATATATTTACCACTGTGGGGGTAATTGTGCAATGTCAGAGATTGGGTACCCATTGTGTTCTGTTGGATAGGTATTATGCCTTCTTCGTAGTACCAACAGCAGCAGGGTGGTACTGATGTTCCCGTGTAGGTGTCTCATACTGCAAGGCGAAGAACCCACAATGAAGAATCTGAGTAGGAAGAGGATGACAAAGGTGAGGAGGAAGAAGAGATATCAAGCACTCTAGAGCAACCTTTGTAGCATTGCAAATGCTTGGTCACCACCATTCCACCTTTGCTTCCTCAACAAGAGGACCCAACCCCAATGACAAAATCATCATTGACTGAAGTTTCGACAGAGGTAGAGACACCTGTCAATTTAAGATTTCCAACAAATGTAGAGGTACACCATCATGAGGGTAGCAGCAACAGACCTATTGATCTTGATGGGGACAAAGTGATGGAGGTCAATAAATTTGATGAGTTCAATGAGCCTTTGGAGTCATTTCTGCCAAAGGCTATTACAAATATGCAGGAGACGCTAACCGGTTATGGCTATTCCTGTGGTCCAGATTTGGTATACAATAGACAAGTCCTTTGACTGAGCCAATCCAACCAGCAGGAGAAGCAATGTCAAATCTTGAGTGGGAGCAAGCCTCAACAACAGGTCAAAGTCAAGGCTTATCTAAAGAGAAGTAGCTGCCCTTGCAAAGAGATGAATGTAAGGGAAAAAGCTGTGGTTTCCAATTAGGGTGGTCCAAACCTAGAGGACCAAAACCACAAGGACAAAATATTAATAGCACTCCCATGTTACAGGAAAATCATAGATATGCCGGCACTCATTGGGGAGGATGTATTGTGTGGCACTGAATAGAGAAGGATAGCTGAGTTTTGCAACCAGATGATGGATATCATTTCAATTGCAAACAAGGGCATTTTTTAAACCAGTCCTATAGCAAAGTGAAGGCTATGGACAGTCCAGCTAACTTGTGAGATTGCCCAGGTAAACAACATGTCAAAAAGTGATGATAAGAGTGCCCAGTTGGACAGCTTGCTTGATGTTGCAGATTAAGGGAACAGAACAGGGGCATTATTGGGACTATCAGAGTTTCCAGTAGGTGCATTCTTTATGTACCATCATCCCCTAGCAGTGTACCTTACACTAACTCAGCGAAAGGACATGCACAGACTATGTGGTGTCAAAAGGTATGAAATCTCAAAGCATCTTGATATGCCTTTTCAGCATATCAATTATCTCGCCTATCTCATTTAGTGGTTTATGGCTAGTGTATATATTCACCAAAAGCATTCTACAAGGATGGAGGGGCTAGCCACCTCTAAGAGACAGTTTGCACATCTTTAGGAGGATTTATGAGTCTTACGAGAAAGATTTGAGGTGGAAGTCACTCAATACCAAAAAGAGATGGAAGAGAAAGATGCAACATGTTGCAGCCTTCAAGTCACACCTCCAAGCAAGAGACCAGCGACTTGCTGCTTTGGAGACTCAAATGTAGGGGATGAGTCACAGTTTGGTGAAAAGGGACAGCAAGTGACCACCCTTTCTCAGAAATTGTAGAAGCAGCAGCAACAACTGGAAAAATTTGAGAAGAACGGGGTCACCCACAGGAGGTATGGCAAGCATATGAAACAGAAGCACTTAGATGCTTGCCAAGAGATTCAGCAGTTGAATTTTGCCCTTGCTATTCCCACCCAGAGGTGAAGGCTTTTGATCCAGACTCCAGGCTGCCATTAAGAGGGCCTTAACTTTGGAGACTACTACACCAGGCAGAACTTATGAAGAAAAATGCAGTGAAACACGTCCTCAAGATGCAGGAGATTGCTTTGTAATGGCCAAATGCTGGTATGCCGCTGCAAATGCATATGCCAGAACTAATTGTGTTTTTAAATGCCTAAATGTTTGCTTAAAGGGAAAATTATTTGAGACTGGATTGAAATATATTGAAGTTTCTGAAAAGGAAAACTGCAATTCAAACTGTGGAAGATGCCACAATTGTGAAAGAGTAGAAATTGAAAATGACTATCTTAAGAAATGTGCAACATATTATCATCCGAAAAAAGACCCCAAGGCTATGATGAAATTTGTAAAAGCATTTCCTAAAATGGACTTGATTAGATCTTTTCTCTTGAGAAAAGACTGCTTGGATGAACTTATTGGAATTGAAGAGGCGTCTAGGAACTTCATACAGGCTGCAGAGGTGGCAGAGATGAAAGGTAATTTGTTACTTGAGGCTGTCATGCTAGAAAAAGCAGGAGAATATGAAAGAGCAGTCAAATCAATTCTACTACTTGTGCAGTTAAATTCGATGTGGGGACAAGGAAATAGAGGATGGCCACTACAGAAATTTGCTGAGAAGAATCGACTTCTAGAGAAAGTAAAACGCAGTGTGGAGAAAAACCTGCACCATGTACCTCAGTCTGTTAATGCCTTTGAATGTGAAGCATCAATACTTTCAGATGAGTTTGACAATCTGTGCAAATTAACAGAAGAGATGATCCTTGCACAGAGGACAGAAAATGCCAACCTTGAAGTCCTTTCTCTTAGGAAAGTTCTTCATGTGTCCCTTCATTCTGACGTGAAAATATTTCAGCATACTCGAGGGAAGAATTTATTCAGGAGTGATGATCATTCCAAAATGCTGCAGGAAAATAGAGTCTCTTCTACAACACTGGTTTTTCTTTGGAATGCATGGAAAGAGAAAATGCTATTGTTGGTGGATTCTCTTTCCAAACTTGAAAAATGCTGGGAAAGAGAACAGGATAAAGCCTATATCAAATTTGCATTTGAATATTTTGGCATCAGAATGAATAGAAATGAAAGATTTTGCACTGTGTTTAACAGTGAAGCGTTCTGGCTTAAACGTGAGCAGGTTGAATTGCTGCAGAGACAAGTATTTATAAGTAATTAGTGTCCATAATTTTTCCATGCAAAAGACTTTCTTTTGATGGATCTCTTTTCTACTGGGCAGGAAGTTTTGAAGAAACTGAAAGAGATCTATTTTTCTTGTACAGAGCAATACAGTCTGCTTACTGTTCAAGGTGCCTTAATACTTCAAATGTATGAAGTTTCAAAAGATTTGAAAGCTATTGGGCAGGTGGCTGGGACTGGACAGGTCAAGAGCTTGTACGGGATTAGAAACCTTGAAGAGCAATTCTTTAATATTTTCTCCACTATGGCACTTTGAAAACAGGGAGGAATTTCTCTCTTTGCATGAGGAGCCAACAAGCAGAAAGATCCTTGAAGACGCAACCGTAAGTAAAATAAACAAAATGCATAATGGTATAACTCTTGGCCAGATTGGAAAATTGCAATTGTTGCTTCCCTTTTTGCCAAGGAATCTGGTGACAGCATATGGTGAAAAAATTATTCAGAGTCTTGCTGAAAATCATGGTTGGAATAATGAACTCCTTTGGCTGCCTATTGACACGTTTACAGAAATCAGTGTGGAGAATAAAAGATGGCATCTTGTAGAAAGCTTTGTAAGAGCTTTATTCAACACTTTTATGAGCTGGAAACCAGGAAAACAATTTGACTATATTTCTCCACATATTTGTCTCTCTTCTGGAGAAGTTGTTTTTCCTTTCACCCTCCTGTGGACTTCCCTCAGAAAGCTTGTTTTTGCCGAGGTCTTTCTTTTTAGAGTTTATGACTGGTGAACGAGGGAACTTTTTCTGTACTTGGTTGCTACAATCACAGTGTGTGCCAAAATGTGAGAAGAGACTTGAGAACTTCTATTACCCATTGTATCACATGATTGCTCAGCTATTAGTAACTTACAAATTAGAAACATTAAGATGGATTGATGCTTCCAAGATGGACAGAACTTACTTCTCAAAGCTGACTCCAAGTACTAGTTATCATCCCTAGATTGATGGCCAAACCAAGATAGTAAATAAGTGGGTTGAGGGATACTTACGGAGTTTTGCTACCAATCATCAGACAACTTGGGTGAGATGGCTCTATTTAGGGGAGTATTGTTACAATACTACCTATCACATGTCAATTGGGATGTCTCCATTCATGGCACTATATGGGTATGATGCACCTACCTTTGCTGAGTTAACTCTTCCAGAGACACAGGTACCTGCAGCTGGTGATTTCATAGAGCATAGTAGGCAGATCTTAACAGGTTTACGTGACCATTTGCGACATGCTCAGAACCAGCAGAAGATCTATGCTGATAGGCATCGCACTGAGAGATACTTTGAGGTGGGTGATATGGTTTTCCTTAGGCTGCAACCCTACAGACAGTCTTCTTTGAAGAAGAGTGGAGCAAAGAAGCTTAAGCCCCGTTTCTATGGCCCCTATAGAGTGGTACGACGTATTGGCGAGGCGGCATATGAGTTGGAGCTCCCTTCTAGCAGCCGGATCCACAATGTCTTTCACGTGTCATGTTTGAAGAAGGCAGTGGGTCAGCGTGTGATACCTTCAGCCAAGCCACCACCCCTCGATGATGAGGGAAGATTAGTCCTAGTGTCGGAGCAGATCCTCAAGACTAGAGAGAAGCGGTTGAGGAACCGTGTGCTGACAGAGTATCTAATACAGTGGAGGGACCTGCCTCGTGAGGATGCTACTTGGGAGACAGCTGCTATTTTGGATCATCCCGCTTTATCTTGCTTGAGGGCAAGCAAATTCAGGAGGGGAGGACTTGTAATGTCCCTTTCTGGATGATAGCAAGCTGTGGGGCCCACTCACCTATTTTTGTGGAGCAGTCGTGGTGAGTGGATGTTCGTGTGTAGGAGGCATAAGCATGAGTGACTATATGCATTTGTTTTGTATTGTTTTCCACGTGAATAAAAAGGAAATTCGGAAATTCCTATATATTAGGGAATTTCATAATTTTTAGGAGGTAGTACCGAGTTTTGGAGTGGCCCTGGTGATTCCCCTAGATGTGTTCTAGTCTATCCTGGCTTTCATTTGGTGTAATTTGGAGTCGTAACGGAGATTTTAATGGATGCATTAGAATTTTGAAAAAATTCAATTATCCCACGAGTTAAAAAAAGAAAAAAGTAAAAGGGGTGGCTGTATAAAAGGGGAGTTTTGGAAGTAACATAGGAGCTTTTGAACATTTTAAAAAAATATATATATTCTACAGTTTTGGGTGGCGGCTGTGCTTCAGCAGCTAATTGGCAGATTCAAGGACGAAAACCTTCGAATCTCAGTTGGCAGATTCGAGGACGAAAACCTTCAAATCTCAGGATCAGATCTTTGATTTCAGTTGGCAGATTTATTACTGGGTCTGCATTGTGCATTCAGAGGAATTTAATTAGCAACCGGTGGCTGTTTGGCTCTTCTATTGTAATATCTCTACATTATTCAGTGGATGCAATTACCAGGTGCATGCTTTTCAGTTTATTGTTCTATTTTCATTTGTGTGAATCTCCATGTATTGTCTCCTATTGAAATAATATAATATATTTTCTGCTGTTCTAAAATTCTATGGCTGGAAATTTTGGGTGTTTTGTTTTGGAAATTGCATGTTAGTTTATATTTTGAGTAGAATTTTTTTACATAGATGTACCTTTGGGAGTAAGATCACATCTTGCATTTGGCCCGTTACAGCAATAGCATCAGGCAGCCATTTGCCAGAATTTATAGATGAATAATTTGATAAACAATCTTTAATTGCATTCTTTGCAGCCAACCACCAACGTTCTTGGTCCTGCTCCACACTAGCCTGCCATCCCCTGCCTTGTGCCAAACACATAAATATGACGAAAACCAGACTTGGAGTTTCCAATGAATTGAAAGCAGAGATGATTTGAGCACTACCAAAGGAAAATAAAAACAATCTATATACATCCCAACAGATTTAATTTAAAAATCTTGAAATCAATCCAATCCATGATTTTTTTTTCTTTCTGCTTAACTGGCTACAAAAAGAATAAACAGAAATGCCATGACACATCTGTTAACTGGTTTAAACAAAAGATTCTCAAATCTGTGGCTCTTGGTGAAATAAGACATATATTGTCGTAAAGCTTTAATGGCTGCTTTGTGAGTATCAAAATTCTAATAGACTACGTTAGTTGTGGTCATAATGGGCTGCGATTAAGGGTCATCCAACTCATTATAGTCTTTTAAGCACCTCTTTGTAAAGGTTGATATGACTTGACTTTTATTGGTCTAACATCGTCTCATGCATTAGTGTTTTCTTTTCTGTTCCTTGGTGTGCAGTATGGAAATGTAATATTCTCAAATTTAAACTTGATACTCTTCGCTATTTAAGAACACATCGATGTAAGTATCCAATCAATTGTTAAAAAAATCAGTAATTCTTTGCTGATACTTTTGTACTTTTCCATTTTGATGGTGCTTAGACCAACTTATGTTCTGTTTTAGGATAGTTGGGAATTTGATATTCCAATTTAATTGAAAATCTTATTAAATTGTCACTGAGAAACAAAAACAATGGAAGTCTCATAATGACTACTGAACGGACAGTAAGACTGAAATGATATATAGAGGAAACTGGCTAATATTTGAAGGCATCAACTCGTTAGAAAGGAATCAAAATGAGGCAACATAATACAGCGTTACCAACTAGCCAACTAATCATGAACTTTTTGAGATTAATTGCAATTTTGGCAGCATGCCCATTTAGAAGTAATCAACAAAAAAATTTGAATTTCCCCAAAATCATAAATATTTGCAGATTATGTGTGTGTCTGCATGTATGTCAAAAAGCTGTGATTCAATAAAGATAAAGGGGAGTTATTGGAGCATGATTCAAGTTGAAACCCACTCAACCAATATGCGTGTTATAAAAAAAGGTTACTGATTTATCTCTTTTTTTTTTCTTTTTCCTTTCAGAAAACTCTGCCATTTTTCATTATCAATCTTTTTGTTTATTAATGTTCTTCATAAATTCTGTAACATGGCATAAAAAACAAAGCTTCAAAACAACAGCAACAAATATTGAAGAGTTTATCTGTAAAGAGGATCCCAAAAACAAATATTTAAAGTAATTGAGCTCACTTTAATTACCCATTTAACAATATAAAAAACAACAGGAAAAAAACAAAAAGAGCAGTCCTTGGGTGCTAGGGGATGTATCAATCCTTCATATGTCCATGAACCAAACGAACATAGATACCCTCTAAATTCAGAATTCTAGCCTGTCATCCAATTACTTAATCCAATATTCGGAAGCATCTATCAGGTTCTTTTGGGGGGTAGTTTGGAGTCTTTGGACAATGCAGCCAAGACATGAGATGGTATTTGAATTCAAACAGATGGTGTTAAAACACACCGCCCTAGCTTAAAGTCCCTAGTGTGACCATGGTTCCAGACTTCCACTTCCAGTGCTCTGCTTTAGAAACAAATCATGGTGATGAAGCCGGTTTATTAATGTTAAAAAAGCCTCAACAAGAGGTGTGTCACTGATAATTTTCTAAGCTTGTAATTAAGAAGGATAAGAGTGTAAAACAAAACTAACAGACTTGACTTGGTTATTTATTACATAATTAAGTGTACTTCTAACAGTTGAAGAGTTAATGAATTCTAGGTCAGAATGAAAGTTGCTGACACTCAAATTCTGAGTGTTCTTTCTCACATTTGAAATATGTACTTAAAAGAATGAGCATTGCATATCCTACTGATTATAGAAACATTTCTGACAAATAAAAGGAGAAAAACTGAAGTGCTCCCAAACGTGCGCTTCGATGCAGTGCTAGCAGTAGACCATGTCCTATTAACAAGGGGAGTGATTACCACAATTACTTGGGTTCAAGTTCCCTGTTTTGACTAGATGAACTTGGGTGCAAGTTCCAGGTAAATCCAGTGGGTTGGAATGCCCCACCCAATCATGACTTTTAAGCCTAAAATGTGTTCACCCCTTATGGTATATTCCACTGATGGCAAGTGAGTGTTTCTTGTTTAAATATAGTAATAATAACAGTAATAAAGAATGGGAAACAAATCCTGTATTTCATGGTTTTGTCCATGGGTTAGAGACATTGGTTTGGAGTGAGGTTTCACACTTTAAATAAAGATATTTCATGCATACCTTATAGAGTTCAATTGGTGAAATACATCGACTTTTAAGGCCTAATGCAGGATTCAAATGTTGCCAAAAGCTATATGCATAATTAACAGGATATTTTAAGAGGAGGATTTAAATGTTAAAAAAAAATGTTAAAAAAAAAATATGCATAATTAATAAGATATTTTAATATCATAATTACATAAACATAAATATATGTATAATTAACCAGATATAAGGTTCAAATGTTACCAAAAATTATATACATAATTAAACAAAATATTTTAATATAATAATACATTAATATATTTATAAAATTATATTGTAATTCCATAGTTACATAGGCATGATATAAAGACCACAGTGTTAGTTCCAAAGATTGTGAGCTTTGATCCCATTTAGAAGGACCATGGTTAGAGACCAAGGTACATCTATAACACTTAAAAAATAACGATAACGATATGTTTGACGAAGCTTAGTACCTTTTCCAGACTTCAAAAAGGGTTTGCCTTTTGAAAAAAAACTACAGTACTTTTGCCTCGATTGTGGGAGATCAGGGTTCCATAAGCAGAACACTTTTCACACTTTATGAAATGTTGAATGGAGTTAACTGTATTCTCTTAAATGTAAAAGGACTGCCTTCAAAACAAAACAAATAAATACTGAAAGAAAAATTTAAATAAAAAAAAACCCACATGGGTGATGGAGCAGGAGGTGGATGGGCAGCAAAAGCAGAGGACATGAGACGACCCGAAGAAGAAATGAGAGCAGCCTTCGTCCCACCAGTGCCTACATCAAGTGCCAATACACTTCCTTCTCCATGTTTATTTTCATGCGTTTTTAAATTTGTTATTCTCAAATGATTTCTGTTTCTGCTTATGGTTTGGTTGTGAGACACAAACAGTGGATTCAGTCCTTGCTGATTCCCAACACGCCCTTTGCAGTCAAAAGTTGCCATCGTCATCGTCGTCAATCGGATTCCAAAATTGAGGGTCAAATTTTACAGTCTGTGTTTGATTGGAAATGATCCGTAACGTTTTAAATTTTACTTGTGGTCGTGAAAAATTGTACAGGTAATACATCATTAATTTCAATAGAAATGTTAAGAAAATTTAATTGAAGTATTTTTTTTATGAGTAGCGTGATAGATCCAGGAAAGGTTTAAGTATTTTCATTTTAACTATGATCTATTCTAATTAAAGTTAAATTTTTCAACAAGAGATTAACACACAGTCATATATAAGGCACCACCATAACTCTTACTGATTCTATACCATTGAAACAATATGGGGTTGTAACTGGGTCCAAGAAATTAAAAGGAGGTTAAAGGTTCCATGTGAATTATTTTTTATTTTTTTAATTACTTAGAGATTCTATACCATTGAAACAATGTGGGGTTGTACTTAGGTCCAAGAAAATAAAAGAAGGTTGAAGGTTCCATGTAAATTATTTTTTTTATTGCGTAGGAGAGGGTAACAACTATTATTTTTAGTAACTTGCGCAAGGTTCAAACCACATGGACTGTTCTCAATAAATCTATATGTCCCGCTTCTAGGTAACTAACTCAGCGTGAGATGGCACGCAGAGAAGATTCGAAGCAGACTACTACCTTTGCTAGGGTTGACTTCCCCTAAGGTTTGACCTAGATCTCTTCTTGATAAGTGCCCAGCCACACCTGCACTTACCAATCCACTTAACCCTTGATAGTTTCATGTAAATTATCAACGTCACGGAAATTTAACTAATGTTATGTACTAACAAACAATCACCATAGTCACTAGGCTAAACACCCATGCCTCTTTGTACCTACTTGAACATAAAACTTTTATCAGGTTTTTAGTATTTACTAAGACTTAACCGAAAAAAAAAAAAAAAATCAAATTTTTGGTTGCTTAAGGGAATAGATAATATCTTTTGAGCATGGCTTCAAATCAAATTTGGTCGTTGTCATTATAAACTCTAGTCTTTTGGTGGACCTATAACCTTTTAGAGAATCGAATCAGAATAGTCCACACACAAACACTCAACTACTACTAACTGACTTATTTTTTTAGAATATCTTTTCCACACACAAACACTCAACCACTACTAACTGACTTATTTTTTTTAGGATATCTTTTACCAAAATGGTCTCGAGGGACAGCACAACAATTTAGGGTATCTTTTACCAAAACGGTCTCGGGGGACAACACAACAGTTCAAGGTTTAGTTTTTTTTGGAAGGTTCAAGGTTCAAACCGCAGCATGTGTGTGGTATGTTTCCCTATTGAGAAGCTCAACTCTTCCTGTTTGAGAGGTCATAGTAGAATGAGGATGCCCAACCCTAAGCATTGGTTGCAAGGTTTCTCACACTAACCATCTCAAAAGAAACAAATCTTTTACCAAAACCTAAACATGAGTCTTTGTTTGTTCCTTGAACTTTTATCAGTTATGTCACCAATTATTTATCTATTTCTTTATTAAATAGCTTAAACATAAATAATGTCCATGTTGGAATACCCTAATCATAAGTATCCAAGTTGCCCAAGTTTGAATCATAGGGAGGAAAAATAACTTAAAACATAAATAATGTCCCTGTTGGAACACTCTAACCATAAGTCCACGAATTGTTATCCAAGTTGTCCAAGTTCGAATAACAAGGAGGAAAACTCCATTGTTACCTGAGGAGTGTGGTCTCAGTTATACCACTCGTTATACTTCGCATTAATTAAAAAACATAAATAATTAATTACAAGTACTTGAACGAAGATCATTAAATATTGTTAAGTAGTTCATCAAGTGGCATTAGCTCAATCGGTTAGATTCGGAGTGTGGTCTCAGTTATACTGCTCGTCATACTTCGCATTACTTAGAAAACATAAATAATTAATTACAAGTACTTGAATGAAGATCATTAAATATGGTTAAGTAGTTCATCAAGAGGCATTAGCTCAATTGGTTAGATTCCTCCACATTAAAGAGGGGACCAAGGGAGGTCTGAGATGTAGACCAATTGTTGCGGTGAAACCTCCTAAGGAAACGAATGTCCCAAGTTCAAACCTTGAGCCTTGTTGGACTGGATGTTTGTTCGTAATTTTTGGTGCTTTCAACAGCGTAAAAGGTTTAAAAATATGTGGTTTGATGGTTATAGGGGCGAACAACACAACTCGAACCTAGAAAGGAAGAGATGTCACCGTGGCGGCTTATCAATTGCACCATGTATAAAAAAAAGACCAAGGTTCAAATGTTGCCAAATGATATATGGATAATATCTGAGTTGTGTTGTAATACCACTATGTGATGATGATGTAATGTGGATGGGGCTAAGAGATATGAAATAATGTTAAAAATAACTCTTGAATGCACATAACTTGTTAATAAGGGGCTTGGATGATGAACTATTGGGAGCTGATGATATGCCTTCCAAAATTGATTAGACGTTTTTCGTAGGACTGCCCAAACTGCCGAACTCGTTTCGGCCATATCTCACTCATCCGGACTCGGATTGAGCTGAAATTTTGAGGGTAGATGCCTGAAAAACCCTAGAACGTCTCCACCAATTTTCATATCATTTGGAGCAACACAGATCCTAGCGCATCCCTATGTGTGAACGAGATATTTGGCAAGCGGCTATGCGAGGGTTTCATCTGGGTTGAGTGCAAGCAGCTCCAGAGGTTGGTTTTTAGGGCCTTCGGGCCCTAGCGGCCAATATTTTTGTGGTTTATGCTCAATATTTTAGCAGGAAATGTTGCAGGGGATCCAAGATGGGTTAGAAATTTGTCTTTCAACAGATCATACTGTGAACTTGAGTGACAACGACTTCCAATTTGTTGCACAAAAGAAAAGTGAAAACCATACCTTTCCACGGCGTCTAGGGCAAGGATTAAAGAGATCACGAAACAAGTTTCAAGCAGTTGATCAAAAAATGGCTCATATCTCAAGTGAATCTGGTGCTAAGGTGCACCCACAAAATAATTCTACCGTGAAAACCCCTGTCAAGGGTAAGAATTTTGAAGACTCAGTCCCAAAAATGAATTTTAGGGATGCCCTTCGTGGTGGACAACCTCAGCCCAATGCTAATATCAATCTTAGGGCTTCCCATAAACCTCTAAGAATGCCTAAGATTGATCCCAGGAAAACGGAGTCAGGATGTCTTAAAGCAATTGATGGAACTCCTATTGTTAAGCTTGATATGGGTAACATTCAGACTGGCATTGAAGATTTGGAAAAAAGAGGACTAATTTGTCGGTTCGTGGGTTTTCGTCCGAGTCTATCTCCTTTCAAAGTCTGGGCTGCAAAAAGCTGGAAAACTAAAGGTGAGTTACAAATCTCTATTTATCCAAATGGTTATTTTCTTGTTTTATTTGCTAATAATGAAGATAGAGAGAAAACTTTTCAAGGGGGTCCTTGGTTTTTTGGAAGGGCAGGGCTTTTCATGAAGCCCCGGCATACTAAATTTAAAGCCGAAGAAGAGATGCCTTCTATAGCTCCCGTGTGGGTTAGACTCTTTGGCCTCCCTATTGAATTTTGGAATCCTACTATTTTTTCTTCAATTGGAAACTCTTTAGGAACTTTTATGATGACTCGCTGATTGTACTCAAAATTTTGAACATATTATTTATGCTCGAATTTGTGTTTTAATGGATTTTGACAAACCCCTACCTAAAAAGATCACATTACAATTTGGGGAAGACACTTGGGAGCAAGTAGTGGACTATGAGAACATTCCTTTTCGTTGTAGAATTTGCCATGAATATGGTCATTTGGCCAGTGCTTGCCCAAATAAAATTCCTGATCAAAAGAAAGAAGATATAAACTCAAGCAGGTTTCCAAATACCTAAGAAGAAGAACACTAAGAAAAACCAGTTATGAAGGATCAATCAAAGTCATCTCGCTAATATGTTTGAAATCCTTTCCACAAATGATGTCCCAAGTGAGGAAGAGGAAATAATGGAAACTGAAATCTTAGAAACACAATTTAAATATGAAGGGAAGAACTCGTAGACAAACCAACAAATCAAAGGTTTTCAACAAAAAAAAAAGGAGAAAATTTACACAAGAAAAACAATCTTTCAAATGTCAAAACTTCAAATAATGCAGGTCCCAATATAGACTCCGTTGAACCATCTAGTAAAATTTTGGCTGTGTACGAGCATTCTTCAAGGTTAGAAGCCATCTCAGATTCAATTGGAATAAGTCAAGAAACAAGGAAAAAAAAATTGAAGATGGATTCTAATCAAAAAGCAGGTCGCAAGACCAATCAATATCATATGGTAAAAGAAGGTGAAAAGCTTGTAGAGGAAGGTAAGATTAATGCCCTTCCCAACTTTTTTAGCCCTGGTATTAATGAAGATCATCACTTGGAATATTAGAGGACTCAAAGGGAGTCTTTCAAAACAAAATGAAATTAGAAGAATGATTCGGATAAATCATCCACATCTTGTTTTCCTTCAAGAAACAAAGATGTCAATGGAGGATATGGACTCAATTGCCAGTGAAATTTGGCCAGCTGGAAAAGTGGTTTCCCCTCGGCTCCCAAGGGACTTCGGGTGGCATTGCTTGTCTTTGGGACCCAAAAGAGGTAGTTATTCACCATATGGTTGGCAGTTGGGGTTTGTTGGCTATAGCTATTCAAAGTAGACATTCCAACCAGATTATGCTCTGCATTATTGTTTATGCTCCGACTTCTTTGGAGGAAAAAAGAAGACAAGTGGAAGGATATTACTCATATTATCTCTCATTTTCCTAAAGCTTGGATCTTGATCGGAGGAGATTTCAATACCATCCTCTCTCTGGATGAGAAAAGGGGGGGAAATAGAAATTTGGACAAAAGCACTGACCTCATGAGCGAATATATTGCAAACCTCCATCTTGTGGATATCCAACCAGATAATGGCCTTATGACTTGGTCTAACAGAAGGCAAGGCTTAGCTTGTATAATGGAGAGATTGGATAGGTTTTTGCTCTCTAAAAATTTCTTAATCCATGGTCACATTCCTAAAGTGAAGACTCTTAATAATGTCGGTTCGGATCATTGGCCACCATGGTGGAAATGTGGAAAACCAATGTGAGTTTCTCTCCTTTTCGTTTTCAATTAATGTGGCTTAGAGACATTTCCTTCAGACCTCGTGTGCAACAATGGTGGAAGGAAGGTAAACCTAGGCATGGGACTAAGATGTTCTGTTTTGCCAAAAGACTGCAATACATTAAATCCAAAATCAAGACTTGGAACCTGGAAAGATTTTGGGGATGTTCATAAAAAAAAACATGAAGTTATTGCTCATCTTGAAAATTTGAATAAGAAAATCCGTTTAGATGGCCTCACGAGAGAAGAGAAGTGCAGATGAAATTAAACTCACAACTCAGCTTGAGGAATGGGAAAAAAGAGAAGAAATCTTATGGAAGCAAAAATCTAGAATTCAATGGCTCAAAGAAGGAGATCGAAACACAAATTTCTTCCACAAATCTCTTCTAGCTCGAAGATCTCACAACTTTATTTCTTCCTTAAAATCAGATTCTGGAGATGTTGTTTATACTTGGGATGGCATGAACTCTATTGTTGTTGATTACTTTTCCAATATTTTTGCCGCTACTCCTCTTGACTCAGCTTCACAACAAAATGTTCTTCAAGCAATCCCTTCTCTTATCACTTCGAGGAGAACTCTATTTTGACTCGCTCCTCGTTACTATCAATGAGCTTCAACAAGTAGTTTTTAAAATGCAAAAAGGGAAAACCCCAGTGTCCCGATGGTTTTCCCATTGAGTTCTACCAAGAGTTCTGGGATATCCTTCATGTTGATTTATTAGAGGTGGTGGAAGAAGCCGAGAAAGCCAAAGAAATTTTGAAGGTTATCAATAAAACTTATATTACTCTTGTTCCAAAAGCTCAAGAGGTTGATCATATCTCAGCTTTTAGACCTATTGCTTTATGTAATGTTCTTCTCAAAATCATTACTAAAATCATGGCAGTAAAGGTTGAAGCCTCTTTTGCATAAGATTATTTCCCTAGAGCAAGGGGGTTATGTGGAAGGACGTCAAATAGTAGATGAGATAGTTCTTACTCAGAAGCCATCCATTCCATGGATATGCAAAATTCTCCTTCCATGTTCATTCGGTTAGACTTATCCAAAGCTTATGACAGAGTGGATTGGCACTTCCTTATCAAAGTTTTGAGGCAATTTGGTTTCTCTAAGGATTGGATGGATTGGATTATGGGATGTATCTCTTCAGTTTCCTACTTAGTTCTTATCAATGGCAGGCCTTCTCAGTCATTCCCAGCTTCCAGAGGTATTAGGCAAGGTGACCCGCTATCCCCTTATTTATTCATCATTCTTGTTGAATGCTTGGGTAGGACTATAACCAAAAAGAGGGAAAACAAAACCCTTGAGGGAGTTACCATTGCTCATGGAGCTAGACCTATCTCTCATCTTCAATTTGTGGATGACTCTACTCTTTTAGGTAAAGCTACAGCTTAAGGAAGCTTCTAATATTAAGCAAATCATTAGCTATTTTTATAAGGCTACTCGGGCAGCTTGATCAATGAAGACAAATCTAAAGTTATTTTCTTTCACAGCTCTACTAGACAAGAATCCATGGTCTTGGATAAATTAAGATATAAGAAGACCTCTCTTCCAATCACTTATTTAGGTATTCCCATAAATATTCAAAGGCAGAAAAATAAAGATTGGAATTGGTTGTTGGACAAAGTCAAGAAGAAAATTGGAAAGTGGACCAACAAGTGGCTTTCTTCTGGGGGTAGAATCACCTTGGTAAAATCAGTCCTTCAAGCTATTCCTATTTATGTTTCTTCCGTTTTGAATATCCCAAAGGCTGTTCTTCGAGAATTGGATCAAATCAATCATCGTTTCCTTTGGAGTGGTACTAAGGAGAAAAGAAAATGGGCCTTGGTGAAATGGGATACTTTATGTCTTCCTAAGAGTGAAGGGGGGTTAGGATTCCGGTCTTCTATTAATAACAACAAAGCTTTAGCTGCTAAATTATATTGGAGGATGTTGCATAACCCCAATGCTCTTTGGGCCAATAATCTCCGTGCTAAATATGCCGAGAACAAAAGTCCTCGAAGACCTTGTTCGCTATCAACTTCCTACCAAAGGTTCTCCCATTTTAGCAGCTTCTTAAGACCGGTGAGGATTTGATAAAGAAAAAATTATTTTGGATCATTCATAATGGTCAACAAGCAAATTTTTGGACAGATTCTTGGGATGGTCACAAGCCTTTGATAACTCAGTTTCCCGATTGGAGGCCTTGGATGGAGGAGCTTCACCGAGCTAATTGGATAAAGGTGGCTAATTACTCGTCGGTACCATACCGGTAATTCAAAGGTTGGTAGATATTGGATCCCTATTGAGGACTGGCCTATTCAAATCCCGTAAAGGCAAAGACAAGATATCCAAGGCATCCTTCATATGAGATCCCTCTCTTGGTCCCATGAAAAATATTGTTTTGGATGGAACAACACTACTAAGGGTGAGTATTCAGTTGCTCAAGGTTATTTGACCTTATGCCATAATAATCCCAACCATTCTTCCGACATATTTTCTCGATTGTGGGCTCAAAAGCTCCGGCCTAAGGTGAGGTTCTTTAATTGGCTTTTATTGCATCGTAGGGTGCTTACTCGGTGAGCAACTTATGAAGCGTGGTTTTCATGGCCCTTTTAGATGTGAAATGTGTGAAGAGAATGTAGAAAATCTCAACCATATTTTTATTGAGTGTACTTTAGCCTCTGAGCTATGGAGGAGAATGGCCACTTTACTTGGCTTAAAGTGGTCCAATTTTTTTACTTTTGAACAACTTTGGAGGGATTGGCCTAATCAAGAGGGTGTTGATCATTTTATTAGGCGGTTAGTTTGGATGGGTTCTACCATTCTTCTTTGGAATATTTGGAATGAAAGGAACAACCAAATTTTTAATCAAGATAGGAAGGATATTCACTATATTTGGCAAAAGACCATAGCCAACTTAGTTGAATCAGTCCATCAACTCCTTAATCACCCCCAAAACTCCCACCAAAGATGGGATCAAGTGATGCAAAGATTGAAGATTAAATCTTCTAAGGGCAACCAACTTAAAGGGAATGTGAGTATTAGTAAGATGGATAGGACTAGAAATTGGCAACCTCCTCCTAAGGATTTTGGAAAAGTCAATACCGATGGAGCCTCTAGAGGGAACCCCGGAAAAGCCAATGTGGGAGGAATTGGTAGACTTTCGGATGGCTCCCTGGTTTTTACTTTTGCTGAGAATTTGGGTATTCTTTCCAATAACCTTGCTGAGGGGTATGGTATCCTCGGAGGCCTCTTCAGGAGGCTACTAAGGTTGGATGGGAAAAGGTGTTAGTTGAGTCCGACTCTCAACTTATGATTAATCTCTTGAAGACTCCTAAGAATCATAAGGTGGATTGGAGAATAAAAAGAATTATTGAGAAGATTCAATTAATCCAGATGGGATTTTTGAAAGTTGATTACAATCATGTGGTCAGAGATCAAAACAAGAGTGTTGATGCTTTAGCTAATTGGGCTTTGGACAAAGGTGATCTTACTTGTTATGGCCACCCTCCTATATGGTGGGCTTCTCAAATTAGGGAAGCTCTTCTTTCTATCATTTCTTTGGATGGCTCCAGCTTCGAAGGTACCTAGTTTCTTCTTGTTTTTTTTTTTTTTGCTTCTCTTTGGTTCATTTAGCTTTTTTTAGTTCCCTAGCTCATTCTATTCTTTATTTTGTTTCCTCTGTTGATTCTTGCCTTAATAGTCTTCTGGTCTAGATAGGTCATTGTTATGTTCAATTTTTTTTTTTTTTCTTTTTTTTTTTTTAGTTTTTTAAGGTGGGTGGGTTCTTTTGTTTTGTTTTGTTTTTGTGTTCTTTGTGTTGTTTTTTTGTTGTTCTTGTGTTTTTTTTGTTTTTTTTTTTTTTTTTGTTATTGTTCTTGTGTTTTTTTCTGTTCTTGTTCTTGGGTTTCTCTTTGTTTGTGTTATTTCGTGTTTTTATGTGTGAGTGTTTTCTATGTTTTTTGTTTTTGTTTATTGTCTGTTGTTGGTTGTTTTTTATTTTTATTTTTATTTTTTTTTATTTTTTTTAGGTTTTGGTTGTGTTTATTTTTCATGTTTTTTTTGGGTTATGTCTTTGTAGTGTTCTGTTGTTTTTGTCTTGTTTGTGTTTTGTTATGTGGTTCTTGTGTTTTTCTATGTGGTTTGTGTTGTGGTTTCTTTTATCTTATTGTGCGTGTTTGGTTGTGCTTTTGTTTTTGACACACTCAAGGAGCATGTTTTTTATTTTATTTTATTATTTTTGTTGTTATTTACTTATTTTTAAATTGGTTTTGTGTGTTTGTTTGCTCCTTGAGTATGTCAAAGGTGGTAGGCCAGGTCCGAGTCCTGGCCGTTTTTGGCAGAATGGATACCCCTGCCTCCTTGGGTCTTACCCGAAAGTGGCATCCCTTTTGGGATGTTTTCCACAAATAAAAAAAAAAAATGTGGATGGGGCTAATTTCAATTTCATATTTAAAAAGAAAAAAAAAAAAAGTTAAGTAGTTTTTTATAATTATTTCTAATTAATTAAAATTTATGAATTTTTTATAATTAGTTAAGAAATGTAAAAACCTAACTATTATATATATATAGATAGATATATTATTTTTAAAATATATTATAATATGTTTTTTCTTGGATTAAGTAATGAGTTTTTGTAAATTTGTTATAGAAGATTAGAAGAGGTTTCACTTGTATTAATCATAATCGTATTGTTACAATATTATAATATCTTGACAAAATTTAAATCTTGGTTTTTACTTTGAAATTTAAAGCATTTAATCAGTTGAGTCCCATTGGTAGTGTATTATATGGTTATGTTGCCATGGTATTACAACATCTTGGTAATTATGCATATATCTCTTAAAGAGATTTGAATCTTGACCTCCACTTTAAAAGTCAAGGTGTCTATTGAACTGGGGAATTGTCCCGAAGTTTAGTTTAATGATGTGCTTTAATTCTAGCTTCAATATAGTTGGATGAAAAGGTCAGTAGCTCCTCCCAACTTCTAGATTGAGGTTAGCTTCCTATTATCATCATAGAACACTCCCATGGTAACCTACACTAATTGCATAAAAAGCAAAGTGCGAAAAATAAACATGCATAAAAGATTAAGGTTGTGAGGGATTTAAATAAATTAATACAATATTTAAAGCGATGAAGTGTGCATGATCAATCAATAACCGAGAATCCAAATAATAACAATGTTCTCTCATTAATTAAGTATGAAATTCCTAAGCAAATGATAAATGGGAAAAGGGGCAATACCTCAATCATCACAACGTGGTAAACCAGGAGGTCAAAGCCACTGATGCAATGCCTAAGGACTTACCAATCTCTTAACAATCTTATGAGATCAAAGCACAATGTATATTTCATGGAGTGTAGACTTGAATTCTCATGGCTAAAAGATATCTACAGTGGATTACATGGCTCCTATTTATAGTTGGAGTTTACCCTTGAGTTACTTAGGGTGAGAAATTCTTACTCCTAGTAGAAGTAAATATTTGGGGCATCTTTAATAAAATGATGCACCACCAAATGTTATATGCCTCCAAATATGCTTCTAAAAGGCTCTTATGCCTTCTAAAATGATTTATGGTGCCACTACATGCCAAATGTCAATATCCAAAGATTCTCCTCATAATCTATACCTTTACTTTTACCTCTTCATAGTTCTACAAGTGATTCACTCTAGGAAGTAAGTGAATCGCTCATCCAAGCCAATTGGTCACTTTGCTAGTAGAATGCTCCTAATCCAATTGGGTCACTTTGCTAGCACATCACTCCTAAACCAATTGTTGCTTGACCAAATTGGTCCACCTTGGATACTTAGCCAAATTTTGTCAATTTTGCAAACTTTGTTATTTTACAATTTTGTTCTTCGGTTTAAAAATTTCATTTTTCTATGGCTAATTCATTGGAGTTAGAAGGTAGTTACTAGCTACTACATTTCTAGTGACTTCATGAGGTGCCAAGCTCAATTGGTGAGAGATCCCAGATATTGTCTTTATCCTCGGGTATGTAGTCTTCAAAATTGGAATCATTGCTACAAAATTTTAAAATTGCAGGTCACCTTTATTTAGCTTTAAGGTAACAAGTTCAAAATTGCCTCTCAATTAGTGCATGATAGTACATATTTATCATCCATATTTTAGCATGCAAATTCTTACACTGATCCTTTGGTTCCCTTGATCCTCTTTTATTTCTTGACTTTTCCAATAGGATTTTAGGTTCAATGATCTTCTTTGACAACATTCTTTAATATGTGGAGTTGTTCTTGACTAGAGAATACCCTAGGTAATCCCTTGTTTAGCAATTCTCGCATCTCCTTTCTCAATTCCTTGATAATAATTTTGAGAGCATCATAGACAATTTGTACAACTGAAGTCTCCCTTGCTTGTAGGATATGTTCTTCAATTATGTGTTTACCATTAACCTACCCATCTACTTTATCTATTCATTGGATAGGGAGTTCTTCATTGCACTTTGCCTTGGATGTCAACTCCTCTTCCACCTACTTGATCACCTTTGAAGAGCAAGGTCTCTCACTTATTTAGATGTGTGGGGTGTACCTTAGTACACTTGGTCCCAAAGGGACTTGGCCTGAGAAATGTCAAGTGTGCCTTACCACACATGGTCTTGAAGGGACTTGGCCTGCCCCACCATTGATATCTTGACCTTTATATTCTACATAGAAAGTGCCTTGGTGACTAATAGTTCTCTTATTCCTTCCATTAACCATAATTAGTGGATCATGGGTGTCGTAGATGCTAAAACTCTTTTTACCTACTTTCTTGCCTTCTACACAGTGCTTAATGTTTCATCTGTATCTTTCCTCTCAAGGGATACCTTCTCACCAAATGAGGGAACGACTAATGGATGTTAATGTTGAGGTTGTCACGACCCACCTTGGTAGTACTAGCTACTAAATTTGGACTATGTATTAGCGAATGATGTTTAATGCTTATATTTATTGATTTGATGGATATATGCTTCTAATATTATGTATATTTTGTATGAGAATATGGTACTGTTGATGCTCTACTTGGTTGTAGGATCAGGTACTCTCGTGGGTGGACAAGAGAATTGGCCACAAGGAACAAGAGACCATATTGAAGGGGAAATGATGATGACTTGTTCATCAAATAGCTCAAGGTAACATGAATGAATACCCTTTCATGTAGGTACATTATGGTTTGCTTATGCTCATGTTCATACCATTGGACCAGGAAAGTTGCTTGTAATGAGTCTCGTTAACATGAGTCGTTGATAGCTTATGTCTATCTTAAATAAGGAGCCACTCATTTAAGGATAAAACGATGGTACAAAACATCGAGAGAATGCATTTGTTCTTGCATATGACATGATGATTTTGATTATCTCCTTGTGTGTTCTTGAAAGAATTAATTGGTTGATAATAATATTTATTTGCCTAAGGTTGGTAATTATTCCATCATAGGAAGCCTTGAGTTCTTATTTTTTTATGTTGCCTTTACTTGTTTGTGGCAATGATGGGTCACCTTTTTAGTGGTGCATTTAATACCTTGAGATGATGAAGGTGGAGTCACCTTTGGTTTAACGTATGTTGCTTTTATTCTCCTCACCTTGTTGCGTAAAGCGACGTCTGTGTAAGGTAGTGGTGGACATGGAGGAAATGCTTTTAGCATTACCACACAGTCATAGCACAAATGTTTTGCATTCCTCCTTATTGGGCCTTTAAGAGGATGTTGGTGGGAGTGAAGGAGAAAACATCGAAAGGATCAGGGAAGAGAAGATCAAGTTTTGGATGCACAATGCAAGGGTGACTAGTGTAGGGAGTAAGAGGAATGAATAGAACGCCACCAGTCTACTCGATTGCTATGTTTAATAGGTATTATCCGCAACATTTTGGGTGATTGATTTGCTTGGTGTTTTTCATAAATTTTGCACCTTATTTTCTTCTTGTTGTGTTGGTTGACCGTGCTTTCTTTGTAGCTATTGTGTTGCATTTTTGTTTGATTACTTACGTAGGTTTCTAACTGATGTTTCAACCTATTTTAGTGTGCTTTCTTCTGCCCACTCAGAACACGTTATCCTTGCATGACGAAGAGCACTATGGGGGTGGCAAGGTTTGGTCTAGAACATTCTCTATGTGCGTTTGTTGAAGACCATCAACCTGTTGCCACATATCCCTGGACCTTCGAATCCAAACCCTATATGTTGTCACTATAATGTTGTGTGATTCTCGCGTTCGAGTTCAAACACACTGGCGCTCTTTTGTTTTATCTTAATCTAAGGATGGAATCAACCCTTAGCTAATCAATGCTTGAATAATATAATTCCTTAGTTTTAATTAATCTATAGTTTTGCAAATGATCTATGGTTAGATTAATGCAATGTTAACTTTAGGTTGGTTTAATCTAATGTAAGATTAATGTTAATTAATCTTAGTTGCAAATAATCTAGGGATAGATTAATGCAAGCAAACCTTAGTTTTGCTATCAATCTAATGGAATATTATCATTATTTAATCTTTGGACTTAATGATAGATTAATTCATTATAATATTTAGATTTCAATTAGTCAATTGATAGATTAGTTTGGCAATTTTTTCTAATGATAGATTAGTTTGGAAAATAATCTAACGATAGATTAATTCATTATAATTTTTAGATTGTAATTAATAAAATGATAGATTAGTTTGGCAATTAATCTAATGATAGATTAATTCATTATAATCTTTAGATTGCAATTAATAAAATGATAGATTAGTTTGGAAATTAATCTAATGATAGATTAATTCATTATAATATTTAGATTGCAATTAATCAAATGATAGATTAATTTATCTCAATCTTTAGATTTGCTATTAATCGAAAGATAGATTAAATGATAGATTAATATTTAGTCTTGCAAATGAAGGACAAGACTTGCTAATGATGGTTTGATTTATAACTAACAATGGAATAGATGAGTTTTGAAATGTATGGCTTTGGATTTAAATATTTGTGGAAAATATTTTGGTAAGAAGTATGGGCTTCTTTTGAAGAACACAAGCTTATACTGAGAGGGGGGTGAACAGTATAAGACCACTTTTTACTTTTCTTTCCCAAAAAATATTATTCAATATAATCAATGGCAATATCAATAGCAGTAACCAAAGCAATGCATAAATCATCACACACAATAGAGACACAAATTTAACGTGGTTCACCCAATGTGGGCTACTCCATGGAGAAAATATTTCACTAAAATTTTCTCAATTAATCTCTTGGGAATCCTTTCCCTATTACAATGTTTATGGACCTCTATCTAAAGAAGACACTAATCCCCCAATCAAATTCGTATATCTCTATCCATAGGAGAACTCCTTTCTCCTTAGCTTTGGCTGGTGATCTTGTAGAAAAACTATTGCCCCCACTGCTTTGGCTAATGGATCTCTATCCACTGAAGACACTTGTCCTCACTGCCTTGGATAATGGATATCTATCCACTAGAGACTGACATCTTCTATAATCTATCACCTCCAAAGCTTGCTCTTAGCTCTATCTCAAATTTGTACTAAACACAATCCTTCGATCTAGCACAAATATGCTCAATATCTGTCTCTATTTTGGCACAAACCTATCCTCAAATCTACACCAAAATTTGTCCTCAAATTTGTACTAAACATAGTCCTTTGGTCTAGCACAAATTTATCCTCAATATTTGTCCTCTAATCTGCACTAAACACAATCCTTCGATCTAGCACAAATATTTTCTCAATCTCTATCCTCAAGCCTTAACACAAAGCTTGACTCAATATCAAATCAACTCTGCTAGATCTGCCCCAAACCTCAACCCAAAGTCTAAACAAGTCAATCAATCAACTCTGCTCTCAAGTCTTCTCAAGGACTTGTCTCAAATTTGCCTTGTAAGCTTCCACAAAAGCTCACACTAATCTGTCTACAAGTCCTCTCTAGAACTTGTCCAAATCTGCTCAACAAGTCCTCACTAAAACTTGTCCAAATATGCTCAATAAGTCCTCACTAGAACTTATCCAAATATGCTCTCAATATCTGTTCTCAAAATGTATTGTAAGCTTCCACAAAATCTCACACAAATTTTTACACAAGTCTTCTCTAAGACTTGCCTCAAATCTACTCAACAAGTCCACACTAGAACTTGTCCAATCTCATAGAAACATAAAGAGAATTGTTAGAGACTCAATATGCTTCACATTCACCACAATGCTCAATCACTTTCAATCACTCTTTTTACCACAGAAACATATAGAGAATTATTAGAGACTTAATCACAAACTCTCAATCGCTTTCAATATTTTTTTATCACAAAAACATATAGAGAATTGTTAGAGACTCAATATGTTTCATATTCATCAACACTCAATATTTTTCTCAATTCAATTTAGGATATAGAATAATTTGTTTCACAGAACTCGAATTATCACTTCAACACATCCACTTGACTAGGCTCAACCAACTCTACACAACCAATTACTTAATGAATTAATCCTTGCTTACAAACCCTAGTCTAAGCATAAGAACACTCACTCAAATGTTTCCAACAATGCTTATCAATCAATCTCACATAACAATGATACTCATGATTTTGCAAACCCTAGTTCAAGTTCTTCACTCACTTTCTTACTTCAACAACAATGTTTATCAAACAATCTTCACATAACAATGATACTCATGATATTTGTAAACCCTAGTTCAAGTTCACTCAACTAATCACTTCAACAACAATGCTTATAAAACAAGGTTTTATCAACAACTCTTTATTCCAAAAAACCTTGAAACATTAATTCAAAACACACTCAACAATGCTTACCAAACAATCATTTTCACTCCAACTTTGCATTCACAACATTCAACAATCACTCACTAGGAAGATGTGCCCATACCTTTTTGTTTGATGTAGAAGTGGCCTTAGAAAACTTGTCTCAATCACAATTTCCTTCTTTCCAATTTCAATGGTTAGATGACAAAATATCACTCTTAACACTTCCTCAAATATTCCTTAGACACAAAAATAATCAAAGCTCAAATACACCTTATTTCTCCTTCTTGCAATTAATATTCATCAAATCATACATGGAAAATAATTATTTGGATACACCTTATAATCTCCAACTTAAAATAATATCCAACACCACAAAAACTCAAACAATATTCCTAACACACCTTATTGCTCTTTTCAAACACTAAAGCAAATAACACCAAAAATTTATTTTGCATCAACCTTATAACTCCCCTTAAAACCTTACAAGCCAAATAAATTATGCAAAAATTAATTTTTAATAGCTCAACTAATTCCTCCAAAAATTTTGAGGCTCAACTAATGCATACCTTTGTTTTCTCCCCAAAAGGATTTCGACGTGATTCGAACCGCCATCTCCCCAAGCACCAAGCGCCTTAGTGCTTTGGTGCCCATCGCGTGGGCTATAGGTGCCCATGTGAAGGAAGGAAGACTTCCTTCCTCTTGGTGCCTTCGATCATCGTCGATGCCTTTAAAACAAAAGGCCACACCTACGGATTCGAACCTCCGCCTCATGTTGCCACAGCGTCTTGCCTTTGCCGAAGTTGCCAATTGCGCTACCAGCGCTTGGTGACCAAGGTGCCTTGAATAGTGGGTAATCAATACTTGCCTGCCACTTGGTCCTTTAAACACCAATTAACCTTTCTCTTTCTCACCGAATGATTCACACAATTCGCAATAGCATGGAGATTAAAATCAAATGCATTAATATCTTTTTTTCTAAGGTGGAGTCCCCTTTATATATACTTTGATTAATTTGCTCCCACGTCGATGCTCGAATTCAAAATTTGAATTAATAACCCACCTTAGGGTTATTTAAAATTAACATAAATTAATATATAATTAATATTAAAACTAATTAATAATTAATTTAAATAACATAAAGTTAAGTAAATTAATTAATAAATTAATTTAATAAAATTATATTAATTAATTTATAATTAATTTAATCTTCCTTGTATAATATTATAAAGAATTATTATAATATTATTTACTTGGGCTTCTTCTTTTCACCTTGGACCTTATCTTGACCTCCTGGAGCGGATTTGATCAACTAAAACCGGACTATCTTTTTGCACTGATTGGAGAACCTGAAACTGTTGTTGCCCACTGAAACTACCACTCAATGGTGCTGAAAGCTTGACATCAATGACCACTCACTCTTGACATCAATGACAACTTATCTACTCAAAATGTCCAACATATTTTGTTGATGGAATAGATGAGTTTTGAAATGTATGGCTTTGGATTTAAATGGAAAGAAGTATGGGCTTCTTTTGCTTATGGAATATATGTGTTTTGAAATGTATGGCTTTGGATTTAAATATTTGTGGAAAATATTTTGGAAAGAAGTATGGGCTTATTTTGCTTATGGAATAGATGTGTTTTGAAATGTATGGTTTTGGTTTTAAATATTTGTGGAAAATATTTTGGAAAGAAGTATGGGCTTCTTTGCTTGAGTGTTGCTATATGGAATTGTTTTGCATAAGGATTGCAAGGCTTAGGATTTAAAATATTTTGGGAAAGAAGTATGGGCTTCTTTCACTTGTTGTTATGCAATAAATCATATAGAATGCATTCATACCTGCAAGTGAGTTGTTTTGATCCCCATATTCCTATCAAACTACCATGGAGGCCAAGGGAAGAAGATGTCAGATCATGATAAACTAATTCTTCAATTATTCTTGGAGTACTGTTGAAAATCTCTCTTGGTGAAAGAGGATTTTTTGTAATAGAAGCAAAGACTATTCTATTGTAATCTAGACCTTTAGTTGGATGAATATATGATGCCACATTGATGAATGGTTTTATGGTTCTTATTCATGCTAATGCTTTGATCTAAAGGTTTTGTTAGATTTATTTTGCAAGCTTAAGATAAATAGTTTTTCTTCCATCCTAGAAGATGCTTTTTTTTAATGCTTATAGAGTGAGAGAGAGAGAGAGAGTTATCTTTGGGCTTAGGGGTTTCTTTGGGATGAGCTCTAAAGATAACCTTGTCTAAAACTCTCCTTAACTTGGGTTGTTGTGGGGTAGCAACACCTAGTTCTTGTGTCCATGAGAAGACAATCACACAAAGTGATTGTTTCTTAGAGACACATCTTGGGGATGGAGAAGATAAGCATGAAGTTTAAGGGATCACCGCAGAGGTGCAGTTAAACTAGACTAAGGCATTATGCCTAATAGATCCAACATAAACTGACTTAAAGCTGGAAGAAGGAATTGGTGTCCCTCCTCTCTAAGGGTTGAGAAGGGATAATCCTAACACTAAGGTCAATAAGTCTATATTTGTGGAGAATACCAAAAATATGTGGATACTTTAATATGTGGATACCTTTTAAAAGTGTCCTCTATACCGCGGAGGTATACAAGGTAAACCCTAGTTACTTACGGGAGCTTGGCCTCTCTTGTCCACTTGAGTGATGTTTACAACATCTTAGACTCGAAATGTGGTTATGTCTAGTCAATATATGTATTCCATGGATACTCCTGTGAACTTTATTAAGTTCCAAAAAAAATCTCTCAGTTTGGTTAGCTTTTGGGGTTGTTACAAAGGTACTCCTTCATGGTGTGGATTACTTTGGATGGTCTCAATGATACTAGGGGAAGACTGTCATTGTACCTATGGTGACTAATGGACTAATTAAGATAAAGATACTAATTTGACATAATGACATGGATGATTATGTCAATCATGTGGTGACAAATGATGAGAGAGATTGAGGTGATGACACATGCAATGACATACCATCACTTGTAGTGTGGGGAGATCCAAACAATGGTTATAGGGGTATGGAAAGTTATGGTGGCATGAATGGTGAGAGGAAAAACTAGAGTAGAGATGGTGTATGGGATGACCCTTCATTGTGAACAAGCAAACCTATTAGTGACCCTAAGACCAGGGTTGCACTTTTTGAGGTGGGATGAACACAATAGAAGTTAGGGGAATTAGAGAAGTAGGGGTAGAAAAATAAGAGGGAAAGAGAAAGGAGATAAGGGAACAAAAGAATGGGGGGTCAAAAGGAAGTGAAGATGATTGTAGGAAAGACAGTGAAAGTAATTTGTGCTTCTAGATTGGTGGGTTCCATTCTTGCCACTCTTTTTTCTAAAAAATTATCTTCAAAATCGCTTTTGTTCAGGGTCATGTATCATTTCTCTCTATTTTTTTATCCTTTGTTTCCCTTGGTCATCAAAGGTCTCACGAATAGAGCCATTTTTATCAACCCTTATGTTGATAATCATTTTTAAGACCACTATTAACAAGGCATATCTTAGACTCTACCTCATGCATTGGGCTATAGAGTCTGAAGGAAGAAAACTTCTACCTACCCTAAAATAATCTAAATCTCAAGCATTGCCTTCCTATCATTATATTTGTAGGTTATAATTTCATCCTATCAACTTTAGAAAAGAATTGTTGATTATATAGTTATCTTTAACCAATCTTGGAGGAAATAAATGGAAAGAAATGGGAACCCAAGTGTCTCCAACATGATTTTCACTTAGGTGAGATGAAGATCTTTCTTTTTTCTTTCTTCTATCTCTCTCTCTTTTCTTTTTTTGAAGAAGGAGAAATGAAGTGAGGGAATTTATAGGAACAAATGAAATATGATCCCATTCATAGCTCAAGAAAATAGTTACCTACACTTTTGATGTTGATGTTCTAACTCAGGATTTTCTAACACCTATGTAAACATAATAAGTCATATAACATTAACGGTATATATGGAGGACCTTTTCTAGTAGGTCTCATCCAATTTAGAGCTTCATGGATGCATCATGGGGGATAATACATCTATTCACCAAAATAATGAGAACTTTAAATGGTTATCATGATATGGGAAGAGGGAATAAATTTTCTCTGAGAGTTCTCATGATTTACCTTTTGATGCCAATTATATCGAAAAGGATACCTTCCTTTAATTATAGAGTGGTGAGAAGCATAGGTGGTCATTGAAATTTATACAACTATGATAGCCTCTATACTTTTTACCTCATTTCATGATGAAAATTATCAATTCAAGTGACCACCTTTATGCAACTAGGCAACATGTCACTTAACAATAATGGTTCCTTTTGTTATTGTTCTTCGACTCACTTGTCATCCTTTAGAGCATTATATTGTTGGAATATAAAATTTACCCTACTTGTACTCCCCAATATTGTAGGAAAATGACCCATTTTCAAAGCCATGGTTTCTTTGTTATTGAATATAATCATTTATCTAAAATCACTTGAGCAATCTCAACAGTCGTAGGTGAATCCTTCTCCATTTGTTGAATAGTATCTGCTTCTAGGCTTTCATCTTTAAAGAAGAGCACTCCTTCACAAATAGATCCCATGAGCTTTCTACAATCCCTGCAATTTTTTTTGCATTTAAAATAAAGTTGTGCATTTCATATCCTTGCTTACTTTCTTCCTCCATTTCATTATCAACCTCCACTATCAATTCCAGTTCTGATAAATATGCCTCATTTTTTGGTTCAGCAAATATTTCACCTTCTTTTGATGATTTGTGAGGATCACACACAATGATATCTTAGTCAAGAAATGAAACTTGTTAACCTTAAAATGCTCATGTGTCTCAAGAACTTAATAATTTTCTTATAATTTTTCCTTTTCAAAGAAGTAAAATGGCTTCATAAAAGGGGATTCACATGTCAATTCATTAGTCTTTGCAGTGTTTCTTTCTTCTTCCTATTCTAGCTAATTCCTCTTTTTATTACTTTTGTATGCTCTAATTCTCCATTTGAAGGATGCACTAATGTTTGATGATTTGATTGTATATTTTCCTCTATTATCTCCACACTCAAAGGGGAACTCAAATCCCTTGTATTTTGAATTATTTTTGGCTCCTATTCCAAACTCTTCTCCTTCTAGGGGATAAATTAACACTTTACATTATTCTTCAGACTCTAACTCTTCATAGGAGAAAGGGTCAAATGTTTCAACCTTCTTCATCCAATGTTTCTTTATCTTATAAATCTTTGTTTTCAATCTCAAGGCTCCCCTCAAATTATAGGAGCCCTTGATAGAAATATGGTTGTTCCCTCATAAGAATCATTAATACATTTCTACCTAAAACTTTATTTTTCATCTTAGGTTCCTTTTCTATTTTAAGGGGGTATACTTCTTGAGGAGTAGGTTAAGAACACTTTGGAGGATTTCTCACTATTGTTATTTGGATAGGGAGGTAATATCCTGTCTTTAGGTTCTCTAGTCATTGCATAAGCTTTGGCCACATTGACATGGGGTGCAATCATTTGGTTTACCAATATTTGGTTCATAAAGGATTGACTAATTGCAATTGGTTGGTTTGCTACCGTATACCAACTTAACACTTGTTGATTCATCAAATGGGTGTGGTGGATTACCATAACACAATTTTCAAATCATGACCTATTTTACATCTAAGGCAAGAGGAATTTTGAATTCATATTACTCATCCAATTGTGCACTTGGTTAATAATTGATGTGTTTTCCTACTAGAGTGCTCTAATTCAAAGGGACTTGTTATAGACCGTAACTCTACAAGAGTGGGGATTGATAGAACTTGTCAAGTAATTGATCATTAAGGTCTTGTCATTCTCAGGGAACTTGTTGATAAAGTGGGTTTGCCTATTATTGATAGGTTTGATCCAAATAAGTCAGATAGTTTTGTTATGTAGACGTTATCAAATTTTGTTGTTGAGAAGCTTGCCCATACTACATATGCCCATACAACATTAGGTACATAGGTTGACTTGTTGGAGTGTATGCTAGTTGCTATTGAGCATAGTGGATCCATTACTAATTGTATGCAACTTAAGAATTTGGTGTTGGCTCCAATACACTTATTATTGCCTAGGATTCTACATTGTCTAGTGGGTTTGCATTTTTGGTTGTAGGTTTTGTAGAAATTGCTATTGACTTTAGGGAACTTGAATGTAGTGGGGTATTTGAGGACTTTAAGCCCATGACTATTTTTTACCCTCTAAGGATTCCCCTATAATTGAACCCCCATAATGTTCCCGAACCCCCAAATATTTAAAATATAGGAGTAAAGCTCGTATAATTCCCCTCATTTAGGGGGTGAGGTTTGGGGTAATGCCTTGAAATATTTTTTGGGAGGTTATTTTTTTGAGTAAAAAAAATAGTTATTTATTCTTCTTTTTTTAATGAATCGCTAGCAAAATAGAACGAATTGCTAACAAATTTGAGCAACTTGCTTGTTGATGTGAGAGAATTGCTTGCTAAACTAAACTTTGAACAATTTCAATAGGTTGAGGGCCAAGTAAAATGCTTGGAGTAAATCACTTTGATTCTAGGGTGAATTACTTTATTTGGAGTTAGGTAGAATCTTGTTTTTCCAAGTGAATCATTCTTTAGAAGCTAGGCAAATCACTTTTTGAATTATACTTGGATAAATATTCTTACTTTAAACAAAATCACTAGTTGGATGGAGTGAACCACTTGCTGGCTTGGACTGTAAAAAAAAATTGGACTTTTTGAATGATTGACTTCAAACAGAGTCGATCACTCCTAGTATAGAGCAAATTGCTTCCTGAGTGAAGAATTAGAAAAATATTCTTAGATCCATCCAACTGCTTTTGGCCAATGGGTAGATGCAATTTTGGAGCCAAAAGTGTGAAATTCTATCAATTTGGTGTTGAATTGCTTGCTTGCCTTATGAAAATTTTATATATTTGAAGTTTGTGACGAAGTCACTATTTGCAAAGCATTTATAAAGTTGAACGCAAAGATTAAAAGAATGTGAAATTTAAGACCAATTTGAGACTGGGTGTGATAAATTAAGTCCCTCGCCTCAATGAATTGCTCTAGATTCAACTTGTGAAAATTAGGTAGATTCAAAGTGAATTACTGTTGGCATTTTGCAACATGTCATATTTTTTTATTGTAATCCGAAGACATTTATGATTGAGTTTTTTTAACTCAGTTATTTTGTTTATATAGTTTTTTCAATTCTCTGTAAACTTTCATTTTGCAAAATAAATTAACCCCAAATTGTGACTTGGAAATCCGCTTCGGATTCACTTCATCAAATTATCCACAACAATAGTTGAAAAATTAAAAATGATTTCGCTTCAGAGGCGAAGCGACAATAAGAAATTGAAGGTAGTGAAATCAAAGATAAAAAAAGGAAAGACAAAAGCAAATCGACTAAGTGGAGAATGCAAACACGTTCGCTTCATTGGAGGGGCAAATGTCACATTCGCCCATTGGAAAGGCGAACACGCCCCAAAAAGAGGAATGCACCAAACAAAAGGGAGAATAAAAAGAATGCATCGCGTTCACCCCTTAAGTGGGGCGAACGTAGTGTTCGCCCCTCATTTGGGCGAACACGATTTCAATATGCGTCATGGTCGCTTTAAAGTATTCATGATGGATCCGTTCATTATTTTTAAAGGTGAATGCCATGGAGAGATAAAGTTCGGGTGACGAGAATTTTTAAATGGTTTTCACCCTTACACTCAGGTAAAAGGGGCGAATGTCATGCGACGAAGATATTTTGAAGGCGAATGTTGTTTGTTTTTGAGAACATGTGATTAAATTTCTCTAGAGGCATGAGTAGAATTAAATGGGATAAATTTTAATTGTTAACTGCCATCATCTTCGACAATTTTAGAGTTTGATTTTTCCAGTTGAATATTTGCTTCGGGTAACTGCTACAATTTAATGTTGGTGACGAAGTGAAGCATTTTTGTCATTTTCAAGAACATCTTCTCGAAGGTTTTACTCCCTATCCAAAGCAAATTGAATATGGAGTAAATTGTGGAAGCTCGTGTTTGATTTCCAAGAAGATGGAGGTGACTAAAATTTAATGCTACGATGTCTGAATGCTATCATCTCAAACCATTTTTTGGATCGTGTCTACCGACATAATATTTGGGGGGAGACTGCTTCCACCGGGTGGGAGGATTCGGGATGGTCCCCAGACAGGCCTGGAGAATCATGCCCTTTTGCAGCAGGGTGCTTTGTCTGACCTTCACCGTGTTCCAAGGGGTTGCTGGAATCCCGTTTCTTCATCCTTGGATTTTGAAGAGGACAGTTGGACTGGAGGTGCCCTTGAGAACTGCACCGGGGGCGTAAAGCCGGTCTGTTCTCATACACAATGGCTTGCTTGTGAAGAATGATATCTCCAGACCGGAGAGTGATGGATGATGGAAGGTCAGCCTCCAAATCTGCCAAAACGCAGAACCGAGCTTGAACAAATCTGGTTCGAGCTTTGGTGGGAGGGTCAATGGTAACCAACTCACCAATGGAGCGTGCAATTCCTCTGATTACATTTTCATGCCAACAGAAGAGGGGGAGACTCTGGAGTCTAACCCATATTGGAGCAATGTTGATATTTTGGGTCTCGGGGTTGAAGTCCATACCCCACTTCCTTAGAAAGAGACTTCTGCGACCTAGGAACCAGGGACCACCAGCCAGGATTTTACGATAGTCCTCCTTGTTATTCGACCTAATCGCGAAAAAACCCCGGGATAAGGCCGCCAACTCCATGTGACCAGAGGTTCGACATTTACCTGCCGCCCACTTGCGAATGGTCTCCATGTCGGGACGGCCGCCAATAAACTTACCGATGAGGGTAAATTTTTCGAATTCCACAAAGCTTGAAAGAATTTCTGCCGGGATGTCCAACTCGTCCCCGACAGGAAACAACTCCTTGGAGAGCAGACCACTAAGGGTTTCTGAAGCCGTTGCCTGAGCGTACGACTTCTGAGGTCCACCTCCCCATTTGTCTGGTGGATCCTTGTCATGACCTACATCCTCTTCGGTTGGAGAGGACTCCTTAGCACCCCCGATCTCTGGACTGCCCTCCCTTCGCCCTCGCTCGTGCCCTTGGTTCATCACATGCTTCCCGTGCTCTCCCGCAGAAGCTTTCCCGCCCGTCGTCATCTTGGCCGTCAAAACCCTAGCTGACAATCCAAAAAGTTTGGTTTTTTTGCTTGCTGAGCTTTAACCCTCAACAGGCAAATGATTAATTTACTGAAGAAACAAAACCAGAATATTCAAGATTTCTTTTTCGCTAGTCGTGGCCAGATTTGTTGACGCTGTATAGTTCCTTTTGACTCTTTGTTAATTCCTTCTTTAAATGGGTCAAGACACAAATTAACATTTTGCAAAACATTGTATGCAAATATTTATGAAATTTTGTTAGTTCATGCTAAATAAGATGTTCATGATTATATAAAACTTATAAAGTAATGTACATAGGTCAGCTTACTATTTTAAAAGGGAGTGCTTATCCATTTGCAACCTCTTTAGTCTTTGTGACGTGTCTGTGTGCTTGCACACATAGCAGGAAATTGTGACCACTACATGTCAGTCAGCCCTTTTCACTGGCCCCATATGCTAAATTGTAACTGCAGCATTTTTTTTTACCTGATGTGCTATGACTTCTTGAGCTATACATGAACTCTAATTGTGTAACAACCCACCCTATTCTGGATTGTTTCCTATCTATTTTGACTAGTAAAAAAAAACACAAATTTTTGCTCTTTTTATTCAAATATATGCTTTTTTTTTGGGTATTTTTATGGGATTTAAACATACAGTATACTGCTGAAAGAAAGCTTCACAACCTGGAACAACTTAATTGCAAGGGAAATTACAATGATGAACAATCTGAAAATACCCGATTTTCCTCAAGTCTCGAAAACAAATCGCAGCAATCCACGTTCTGAAATAGTTTGTGAATAGTGCCATGAATAGTAATTTGCTACAGCACTACGTGAATAGTAATTTGCTACAGTACAGCATGAATAGTAAACTGCTACAGTGCCGCTTGAATAGTAAACTGCTACAGTGCTGCATGAATAGTAAACTGCTACAGTGCCGCATGAATAGTAAACTCGCTACAAGTGCCGCGTGAATAGTAAACTGCTACAGCCTCCAAATAAGTATCGTCTACAGGTCTAAATCGTTGCTATCTCCCAACACACACAAGATATCGATGACGAACCGTAAATTCTCTTTGATCTCCAATTTGCCCTCCGAATGAAGACAATCAAAATCCAATAGAGCCGATCTTTCACAACCGTAGTGGATGTCCTTGCCGAGAGTTTCCGTTCTCAACAATCTCGAACTGCAAGCAAATTCTCCGAATGCATCAAGCAATATATTCAATGTTCAAGGATGTTGGAATGAGAGCCCGACCACTTTATTTATTATTGACTCGGGCCTGGCTGTATCATAACATAACCAATGTGGGATAAAAAACCCCCTTTTTAATAAATCCTTATGTCTCCCTAAGTCACTTTATCACATAATTAATAATTCACTTAAGTGACTTATGTGCACACATAATATAAAGTCTATTTAATTAAATACGACTTTATAATTAAATAATTACGAGTATTAAAATAATTGCACTAGAAGACCCAAGCCAACATCTGATAGCATTTTTGGATACCCTTTTGGTTGAACTACCCAAATATAGAAACTGTTCTGAAAAAAGCACGGCCCGAAAAAATAGGAAACTGCTCCAACTGACTTCCAAGATCCTTAAACTGCTCCCATAGCCTACAGGATCGCGTGAATAGGCTATGCACTGTACCAATGCTGACGAGCTCAGAAAGGGGACATGACAAATTGTTTGAGTTTTTGCATTTTGAATAATGGCTAAAAGTAGCATGGCAGGTTTCAATAACTCTTGGATACTTTTAGATATTTTCCTTTTCCCTTTCCAAATTCTTCACTGTATAGTTCCTTGTGACTCTTTGTTTATTCCTTCTTAAAATGGGTTATGACACAAATTAACATTTTGAAAAACATTGTATGCAGATATTTTTGAAATTTTTTTAGTGCATGATAAATAAGATGTTCATGATTATATAAATTTAAAGTAATGTACATAGGTCAGTTTACTATTTTGATCTGTAATTAATCTTGTTGGTTCATACTTGCAATTGTTTTCAATTAACATTCTTGTTGTGCACAAGCCTATATAAACATTAGTGTTGATATTTTAAAATTCTGTTACACTTGTCTGATGATATAATAAAAAAGATATTCATGATATAATGATAGGGATTAAATAATTTTTAAATATTAGGATTATTATCATTACCTTATAATTAAGGTTCAATTAAATTTTCTGACAGGCCCATATGGTCATCCTGAAAAGGTGTTTGACAAAATCCTGTAAGGTCCTCGATCCAATCTTGTAAAGGCATCCTTATCCTAACGTGCCTATCCCCCCATTTAATGTAAGCTAATCTTGTAAGGCTTCAAATCTGATCTTGTAAAGGCTGAAATCGCCTATAAATATGTTTGATTATCAATGGAAATATTAGGCATAGTTTTGTGTCCTCATCAGCTGGTATCAGGTCTGTTACTCCTCTTGAGCATTTGAGTTACGTTGCCTCCTTCGCAACGGAAACATGGTGCTTAGCCAAGGCACCTCAAATATTGCTCTCTGCAGGAGTTGGCATAGATGACTAAGAACCTTAGTGCAAATATTCTCTTGATCGTGTTGAATATGAACGACACAGACCTGTAGGAGAACCTTAGTGTTGAGGACTCCAAACATGTTGTAGATGAGGACCCGAGCCCTGTCAACATTGACCCGCCCATATTTCACCAAGATGTCAAGGCCGTCACGGCCTCCTTCGACGATCTGGACAAGCTATATTACGAGTCAGAGGATGAGGCGCCATAGTAGAGAAAATTGGAATTGGCTCAAAATCGGGCTGGAAAAAGAATCGGCAAAGAAAAACCCAAAGAAAACGCAATTTTTCATTGAAAAAAGTTTTTTTCATGCATATCACAATGAATTAACATTATGCAAATCAAATATTAATGATGTAAGACTGTAAGCTTAAACTACACATGAAAGTGACAAAACACATCTTAAATAAAGAAATTTTAATGTGTCCAAAATTCAAATATTCTTGTATTGCTTATAATATAAAAAAGGTACAAATTACAAAATATGTCATGAGTCATGACAAATACAATGTCTCAAGATCTTTGAATGCCTTTGACCTTTGCCGTAGTAGAAGCTCAAGTCCCTCTTTTTTGCTGTGCTCATGCTTCTTCTTGTGCCTTGGTTGCTAACACCCGTTGCCACCTGTGTTGGGGTTCAAGGGGCAGTGCCCGGTTGAGGGGCAATGCCCTTCGTGCGTACCCATTAATACCTCAACAACAAAACCATTAATACCTTCACTATTTGAACTGAATTTTTCTCCTTGTTTGCATTTTGGTGCAGAAAGGATGCTATAAATACTAATATGGGACTTCAACAACTCATAGGTTGAATAAAACACCAACAAATTAACTTAAATGATGATTGTGATTGGTTTTAACTTTTTACTTGGGCGGTTGTTGGATTCCTTCAAACTATAAAAAATCCATTGTTAGGATGCCCTAGTGTGTTTGGTTTGGTTTGGTAGCAGGTAGGCAGACCCCTTTCTCTAGTTTGCAATAGGTAAAAATGAAGGGAAATTTTTTTTTTTTATACTGTTTTCTCTACCCATGGGGAAGCGGCCGATTTTTTCGGTGAAAAATCGTGATTCCCGATTTTGCGCCGACTTGACTTGGATTTTTGGCAGAATTTGGAAAAATCGGGAGTTGACGATTTTTGTAACTATGTGAGGCGCCATCGATGCATCTGAAGGAGGTGGCCATCCACACAACCCTTCCACCTGAGTTTGCTCGTGCACTTTGGTTGAGATGGTCGAGTTCTCTTCTCACCTGTGGTAGGTTCCGATTTTTTCTCACGCATGGTCATCATTCCCTTAAAGGTCATAACTAACATTGCCATTGTGGTTATCGACGAGCAGGGCCGTATACCAAGGACTGGTTGGCCGGGAAATACATGTCCCTACTGGTGGATGTTGTTTGCTGCAGTACCATCCTGTTGCTCTCCACTTTGTTGCTTGCCAACAACAATTTTTTTTTGGCAGCGTTAACCCAGATTTGGCATAGATTGGGGGCTTCCAAATCCCCCGCGCGTGCACCCACCATGCGCTTGCCTCCTTGGCCACCACCTATAGCTACTCCTTGGGCCGCTCACCTGCGCGCCACCCTGTGCACGACCCCTTCACGAACACCCCCCTCGCCCTTCGTGCATGGCCTCGTCCCGAACACCCCCTCATCTTTTGTCTATGCCCCCCCCCCCTCCTCCCCCCCATGCGGCCTCGTCCAGGACCACCCCCCACGCCTTCTTGCTTGTGACCCTCTACACCATGTATGGCTCGCCTTGCATGCCTCTTGTTGCTTGCATGTCTCCTTGCACACATGCCGCACCTACCAAGCATGTGACACTTGCGAGCCCCCATCCGCTCATGGCCCTTGTGCCTATCCACCACCAAGTGCACGCCACTCACGGACACATATAAACAAAAGCCTCCCCTTGTTCAAACATCTTTTTCAACTCATCCAACACATTCCTGAAGGGTCCTTCGATTTCCCACAGACCCAAGAAGAGAAAACTCCATTCTTTTGTAGTAACTACCACGAGAATGCTAAACAACGCCGGCGATGGTGCAAGGCAGGGCCAAGTCATTCACTACAAGCTGAGGGAATCTTGCAAGCTAGTTCTTCAACCAAGAGATATCACCAAATGGCATGTTAATGGAAAAATTGATGCAATTGTGAATACAACTAATGAACACATGCTTGGAGGAGGCGAAGTTGATGGAGCTATTCACAGGGCTGTTCTCACTTCAATTTCGACGATGGGCATGGAAAATCTAAATATGGTGGCTTGTTCGACGCCCTCCTTGCCAGCATCCACACTTCACTGCACACTCTTGGACATCCCATTTTTTAAGAAAAAACAATTGGCCCCCAGAATCTCCAACATGTTACTGGATTTGTGGTTTTGTGGCTTCACAACATACCACCTCGCTTGATGTTGAACTTGACGTCATGTGGCTGCAGAAGGAGTGTGTCGCTAGTTTCCTGCGTCAAACCAACTAAACTTAACCAAATCACGTGGAGGCAGAGGAACGTGGAGGTTTGCTGATGAAAAATATGGAGGCTGTAGAGAAGAAGTTCTAGCCTCAGCACACCACGTGGTAGTCGTTCAGACCATCCCCAAGAGGACACGCAACCACCCCCTGCTTTGGCCATTTTCCTTGTCGGGAAATCACCTCTTTGTCGTCAGTGAGAAGCTCCAGTGGCAAAATCGACAAAGCATTATTAATCTATTATCCCACATTCAACGTGTGAAGGCTCCTTCTAGCCTTTAATTGTTTATCGTGTAGCAAGTGTGAACAGGACTTAGCTTGAAACAGCTTAGAAAAATCTAGTTTTTCTAAGCCCAGTGTGAACACACTTACCTTTTGTCGGCTAATCTTGTCGGATGGTCGGCATGATATTCTTTTTCCCTTACCTCTATTTTCTCCTTATCCCTCCATTGTCCTTCCTCCTTTCCTCGCTGTCCATTTTCCCTTATCACTCCACTCCCTTCCTCTCCCCACGCTCGCTGCCACCTCTCACTCCACTTCCTACTCCTCCGTTCTCTCTAATCTCCCCGATCTTCCTCCACCTTCCCTTCCCTACTATTGCGCATGTTCTAAGCCTATATAAGGTTTATTTTAATGTAATATTGATCTGGTTAGTTTAATGAATAATTTCGGCTTTATTTTTATTCGTGTCAATTTTTACCTTGGCTAATGTTAATCTAAGCTTACCTTAACCTTAGATTCACATATCGTTTGCCTTTATGAATTATATTTGAAAAGGGAGGACCGAATAAATTTTAAAACAATAGCATAATCTCTTTGACGATTCTGGTTGTAAAGGGAATCCTTAGGATGGCCATATGGGCTTGTCAGAAAATTTAATTGAACCTTAATTAATTATAAGGTAATATTAATAAACCTAATATTTAATTTATTTAATCCCTATCATATAATCAAGTGTTGAGTGATGTGCATTGGTTGACATACTTTTCCAAGCTGTAAACAACTTTGTTGGTTCATACTTGCAATTGTTTTTAATATTTGTGCTGATGATTGAGATGACTGTCTTAACAGATTTGCCAGGACTATGATTATTGGAGATTCTATTCATTGCCTTGGATGTCACTATATTTTTCAAATGCTTTATGTGCCTAATACCTTCCCTAGGTAGCCACCTGTATTTTTGGATTTGTTGTTGGTTTGAATTCATGTCCTTGTATGGAATCACATAGATGCAGTCATAGCATAACTTTCATCATTATGTAATTAAAAGTTTAAAACATTTGAAAATGGAGAAGAGTAATTAATGGGTCATGAACCCAAGAAAAGAAATGAAATAGTGGATGGAAGATGATCTAGCTGGAAGTTTCAGTTATTTCTGGCAAGTAGCAACCAAAAATTCAGTGCAATGAGAGGCAGAGTTACTCCATAAGAATTTGACAACAATCTGGTGTGGAATGCCTATGCCAATTGTTTATTGATATTGCTTTGTTGATTCTTTGCTATGAGGTACATTTATCTGCAAAGTATTCAAGAAAAGAACAGACAAGAGGTAGAGCGCTAAAGAGCAAGACATGTATGAGGATGAGCTGAGAAGGAAAAAGGAGGAAGAATGTCAGCAGAGACATTAATTACTTTTTTCTTCCTTGCATGAAAGGAATGATTGTATAAAAGAAAAAGGTGATCAATAATGTATACTGTAGAAATGGAATATAAGACACTGCAATTTTAATTCCATTACCACTTATACAAACAAAATACACAATGAGAATACTTACATTTACAAATTGATACACTGCGCATACAACATATATCCTGCACAACTATCTGCAATACATCATAATCAACAAACAATCTACTAACAAGATACTCTTGGCGAACAACACACTTTGACCAACAACAATCATTCTCTTTAGTCACACAAATGCGTACATATAGGTATGGCGCGATTGATAGATAGTTGGAAACTACTCAACTACCTCCGAACTACTTGATTACATAAAACATTATCTCATTACATTATTACAAACACTTTGCCATGTGCACATTATTAACACTTTTAATGTCTGCATTATTACAAACACTTTTAATGTTTGCACTATTACAAACACTTTGTCATGTGCACACACAACGGTACATGACAACTTATTACAAACACATTGTATGCACACATTCTCACCATAGACAATCATACACTCAAACATGCATTCATGCAGATGTATCAAAATGTTTGCCTACATCTTATCCCCTCATCTAGACTTGTCAGTGTCCTCGACACATGAACTGAACACTGGGGATAGAAGCAATGAACACTATATTGGAATTTCTTGTCATGCTCCTTTCACTTTCTCTTGTTCTAGATATCTTTTGCAACTGACTTTAATTCAACTTGGTGCCAACAACACATTATTCTTTGATTGCATATTCCTCTTCCTACAATTGGGCACATCACCAACATGATGGGCAAAGCCCGTCACTGCCTATGTCAAGGGTAAAGGGGCATCGCCATTGAAACCCTCGCTATATGAATAAAATTTTTCTCCTTGTCTACATTTTGGTGGCCTTCGTTTGACACACTCAAATGACTTCTCCTTAGCTTCGAATGACCTCTCTTGGCTTCAGACGACCTCTTCTTGGCGTTTGACAGCCTTCCCTTGGCCTCAAATGACCACGCATTGGCCTCTGACGACCCACCCCCTAGGCCAAATGACCTGCCTCTCGAGCTAGATGCCCCTCTGAGGCTTGATCACCCACTTCCTGGGCTAGATAGCCTGGGGCCTAACAACCATCCTCCTTGACTAGATAGTCTTTGTCAGGTTGTTGATGGCCTGGGGTTGTCTAGGGGTTGGATGACCTTCTCAGACGATTGGGGAGGTGTCCAAACAATTCCCTCTCAAGCCTGACTACCCAAGGTTTGTTTGGGGACCAGTTAACCCTTTTAGATAGCCAAGGGTTGGCCCAAACAACCCTCCCTCTTGGCTAGACAGTCAATGGGCTGTTTGGGGTCAAGTGACGGCTCATAAGAGGCTAGGGAGGGGCCCTGACGGCCTCCCCCCTTGAGGGGGCTGTCCAAATGGCCTAGGTAGTCACTTTTCTGCCCCATCCTGACGGTTTGAGGACTCGCATGCACAACTTGACTATTCAAGGACTCGCATGTACACCCCAATGGTTTTAGGACACACATGCACACCCTAGACAACTTGTCCAAACGACCTGGGGAATCTATCAACTTCGACAAACGATGGGAATTCTTACTCGTCCTAGCCTCATCATCTGAACACTTAGCTGAATTTTGAGATTTTTGACATGTTTTTCTTTGTCAGCCTGGGCTCCAATTGAGTTTGACTGCTTTTTCCCTCCTTTGTCTACCCATTTGTTGATTCTCTGGTACTCTAAGTACTTCATCATTGTCGTCATTAGGGATGCCCTTGAGCCCAATCTTGACTTGTTCATGCCATACGATTTGCATTGTGTTATTTGGCAACTCCACTTTGTTATGTGGTGACCCATCTCCATTATCTAACGGATGGCTATTTGGCGAATAAATTGCTACTTGGTCATTGAAAAATACCCATGTTGCTCTCCTTGGCACTCCATGACAACAGTAGTTACGTAATTGCCTTCGAAGATTATTGTAACTATCCTAAATGTTCACTCTTTGCCTTTATAAGCTCGAGCTGGATTTGGCACTCTTCTAATCTTCTTCTTGTTCGTGTGTTGGCTTTTCATCAATTTGTGCATCGCCAACACTATACTATGCAAAGTTTTGTGGGAAGGTCATTTTCTCTTCTTCCATTTTCACTGCTGGCTTGGCACAATGATTGCATTCTTTGACCTCATATACGCTTGGGGGTCCTTCATTTTGGATGTCCTCTTTTGCATTGATACACATGCAAGTGGGTTGGAAAAATTCATAGTATTCCATCTGCCAATGCAGAAGTCTGCTATCTGAGTGTCATTCATCTTTCGTGCACTCTTCCAACTCCAACACACCTTCGTAATGTTCTTTTCTGTTGGCATGATCTTCCTCTTCCAACAATGAACTTCTCGATTTGTCAGATGCTGCAAATCCTTCACTCACAGACTAATTCTTCAAATTAATTACGTACTTGTGTTGGCCTTTATTGAAAGTCAAGTGGTCCTTTTCCAATTGTGGTTCACTTTTGGCTTGCGTAACAACCCACATCCCAACAATGCATCGTAGGTTGCTTTCTACATAGCAATAACCACAAAATCTAAGATGAATATTTGGTTCACAATCTTCACTCTTTGTGCAATCAACACTCCTTTCATTTCAATGCCATACTGATCTTTGCCATACAACCAAAATTTGGGAGACCATCGAAATGGTGCCCCCAAGTCTTTCCATGTTTTCTTAAGCAATACATTCACACTTGATCCTCCATCAATGATCACATGTGTCAACTTGTGATTTAGCAACTCAATATGGATCATCATTGGCTTCTTCTTGGCATCGATCATGAGGACTATCGGGTCAATGTACTGATCCTTTGCTACTCTTCTTGTCTCCAGTTGGCGTCGCGACTCTTCCACTTTCCTTGTGTGCACCATTTATCCAACCGTTGTGTGTAGCTCCAGTATTGTGCACAATAAATTGGACACCTGCACTTCAACGTTTGTGTCCAGTACTTGCGCTACCAACTGTTGTGTTGACATTTCCTCGTCTTAAATGATGATGGGTTCTTTCAACTTCTTCTCTTGATTTAGCTTCTCTTGGTTGGTCTTTTGCATCTCTTCCTCGATTTACACGTGCTTCCTGCCATTTCTCCTTCTCCTTAGTAGGGTTTGGGTACTGCTCCATTCTCTGTGCTTGTGCTCAAGTTATTGCCAGCACATGCTTCTCCTTTTGTGTTTGTTGCTGGTCCTGTTGAGGCTCCTCTATGTCAATAAAATTGACATTTTGCAAGTTAGTCATACTTGCTTTTTTCAGACAATTTGCCTCCTTGTGGTTGCCAAATCTGCACCATCTACAAATCATTGCATTTTTCCCATTGCCTCCTCTCGTTGGAGCATTTGTACAATTGCATGCAAAGTGTCCCCACTCTTGACATCTTCTGCATTGAATGATTGGCCTTCCATCAAAATCATATTGCAATTGGCACTTGCCTCCTACAATTTGGTTTCCTTCTTGTAATTGTCTTTGTTGAAATATTTGGCATTTCCCTGAGCGTATTGAGTCATGGTCAATGTTTGACCAAAGACTAAGTTTAGTCTCCTTGTTTATATATTATGATACGTAGGATTTGGTTTCATGTTTAGTTAGTGCTAGACTATTTTAGAGTTAGTGGTTAGAGGTTTTTATGGCTTCTAAAGCTATATATCTTTGTAATCTTTCATTCAATAAAAGAACATTGTCAAGTTATCATTTGGTATTAGAGTCGAGAGAGGTTCTCGGCCTATATGGGTTTTAATACCATTTGGCTAACTCATGAGGGGTCAAACCTAGGTGGGTAACCAACCCCACTGCTTCGTGGGAGATCTGACACACACTAGAGAACCTGACGAGGGCGTTGTGTGGATCGTGCAGACACTCTAAGAAGAGAGTCATAAGCTCTGCTGATCACATCAAGTGGACACTTGATTTGGACCCCACTGTCAGATTTGGATTTGACAGATCTGACTGAGGTAGACCATGTCTGACTGTCCCTCGATCAGATCTGCCACAACTTTGGCAGCCATCTTGGAGAGGCGCGAACTCACATCCGTGGGGACTGTCTGCTTGGAGACGCGCGGACCTGACACGCTGCTGACTTAGAGGACACCCTAAGCAGACATCGTGATCTGGCGACACCTAGACGGGATGCGAAGTGGAAGAACCTGGACTTCTACCTGGCAATAGATGCATGACAAGGATTGCTGCCAATCAGCGCACTGCATCTGATCTGTACTGTGTGATGTAGACTGGTGAGACAACACTAGGGCAATGGGGAGTTGGACAACACAGGGGGGCTTGACAACCACGGTGACTTTGTGACGAATCGAACACGGACTACGGAACCTGGGCGGTAGACCTACGAAAATCTCACCTATCGGTCTGACCGTGGCGACTGGGACACAGACTCTAGCGGAACCTATCTACGCAGGTGAGACACACTGGACCTGGTGACGTGTAGGAGACGGCGGCAACGGATCGGACTCCCGCATGGACGTATAACCTGGACTCAAGATCCAACACTGACGGGTGGCGATTGGTGACCGGACACATGACGGGACTGGACCTGACAAGGGGATCTGTCACCCCTGACGCTACTTGACATTGCACATCGCGACAACGACCTAGACACATAAGCGGAGGACGAATTTGGACCTGACCTGAGCATGGATGTGGTGAATGTGAGACAACACAACCTGAGCTGGGACACAAACCCAACGTGGACAACGTGCCACATCGGCCTACCTAGACACACCTAGGTGCAGATTCCTAGGACAGTGGGCTAACCAGGGGCGGGTCAAAATTATGCAACGTGGACGAATCACTTCGCGTGAGGGAGAGCAACGGGTAAGAGAGTCTACCCGAAGGTAGACATTACACATATCACGTCATTTTGGTTTTAAACCGTTGGGGAGTCGCAGCATCCCACATGTGGGATAATACCTACGGGATATTATAGTATTTTTTCCCGGCAGACTCGTGGACGAAGGATCGATCTTCATAGATGCCTAGCTCAGCCATTGGAGATCCATCGCAGTTGCTGCGTAGCAGATCTTCCCAAACATTGTAGCCAGCGAAAGGGATTTTTTGCAGACGAAGAATCGCAGCCAGCAAACGGGCAATTTGCAGTCGATCGGTTTTGCCCAAAGAGACGATTGTACCACAAACAATCTGCCATTTGCATCGTGATATTTGCTCAATGATTTGCTCAACGATGCCCAGATTCGACGCAAGATAACTGGCGTGATTGGTGTTTAAATGCAGCAAAGTCGTATCTTGCCACAGCTTACGATCACGGATTTGATCCCGGCCATCATGGATTTGGAAAGGTAGACGGTGAGAGCTGTAGCAGCACGGGCCACAACGCCGTAAAGAATTGATATTCTACAAAATTAAACCAGCATCTGCCAAGCTCAGCGGATTTTTTTAATCAGATTGTAATTGCAGATTACGGAGGGGAATCCGATTGATAATAGTTGCAGGAGGCGGTGATCAACGACAAACCACAGACGTTTCAACCAACGACAATCGGGATCTTTGGTGCAGTCTCTGCAAATAGTTACAAATACCTTTCACCGGCGATAATCGTAGACGACGCCACATTTCTGAAGATCGGAACAATGGATGCACTTTGTGACGTTGGTTCGTTGACATGCTGGACGGCTAGCAGGAGATAACGCCTCTTTTGTAGGTGTTTGCAGTGGTGGTGAAAAACAATCTGGATGCAATCTAGAAGGACGCGCACCCCTGAAGCGGCAGATGGTACTGTGTTACATGGACAACCAGCAGGGAACCCTAGCGACATGGCCGACTGCAGATGTGACAAGAACGCGGACTGTGCGTGGATGCCCGCATGACTAAGCTGCTGACCCTAGCCGACGTGGAGGGACATCTAACTGGAAAAGCTAGCGCTAATCCCTCAGTCTAGAAGACCGAACCTAAACACATCTCGACCTAAGCGCATCTGGAACCTGCGGGACATGTTCTATGGGCAAACTTCCAACAAGATGACTTGGAAGGGCATGCGCTGACTGAACACTGCGATCTGACATCTAAGCTTGTGAATTCTTTGTGAAGATTTATCAAGTTTTTGTAAAGTTAATTCAAGGTTTCATATTGTGATTGGTATTATGGCCAACAACACTAACTTTGTGTGAGAAGGATTGAAAGTTCCTGAATTTGATGGAGAAAACTTTGAATTCTGGAAAATTAGAATGAAGACAATATTGTTAGCAAAAGGATTATGGGATATCATTGAAGATGGTTACGAAGAACCTGAGAGCTGGAGCAGCCTTGTGGGAGAAGAAAGAAGCAAGAAAAAGGAAGAACAATATCAAAATTGCTTAGCCCTCTTGGAGATCAGGAAGATTATGATGGAGAACACCTTTCCACTCATTGCTAGTTGCAAATCAGCTAGACAAGCATGGAAAAGATTGCAAGAAGTTTATGGGAACTCTTGTGAGCTAGTATGTAAGAGCAAGGAGGAGCCTTGCATCCTTGAGGAGCCTTGTGTTGATGATTGTGAAACTCTTTTCATAAAAGAGGGTTTTGATGAAGATTGTTTCAAGAGGGAGCCTTGTTCCCTTGAAGATCCTTTTGGAGAGTCTTATGAAGACTCATGTGAAGATTGTTGTGAGAAACCATGGGAGACTCTCATTGTTGGAGGCATGTCTTGTGAAGGCATGGAAACTTGTAAGTATCAATTCTCTGTTTTAGAAGGAGAATATGATGAAAATTGTCAATTCTTTCTTTTAGAGGGAGAATATGATGATGAAAAGAAAAATTGTGTGAATGAAGCTTTTTGTAATGAAGAAAAAGCAGTTGAGAAAATGACATGTTTGGGAAACATGGACATTGAAAATGAAAGTCTCATTGAAGAGACAATGGAGGAAAGATCATTCTATGGGAATGATGCTTATTGTGAAGATCACTCCAAAGTGGATGATGGCTTGCTTGAAGAACCAACCCAAGAGTGTTGGCATCTTGAAGATATGGAAGGATGTTCCATTGATGACCATGACCATTTCTCAAGAATGGAGGAATGTTACATTGAAGAGGAAGGAAGAGAAACACTCACATTGGAGTGTTCCTTGCTTGAAGACCAATGTGAGGTGGATGAAAGATGTCTCAAGGAGGAGGCACTACAAAAGCAAATGAAAAGGCAAGAGGAAGATAAAAAGGAAACACCCACATTGGGGTGCTGGAAATGGATGAATGAATATGATTCATATCATTCATATCATGTATCCAAGACTATTCTCATGGAGGAGAATTGTGAAGATTGCATTGAAGAGCCAAACCATTGCTGGCATGTTGAAAAACACTCACATGGAGTGGAGGCAAAAGAAGAAGCAAAAGAAGATGCAAAGGTAGATACTCACTCATGTGGAGTGAATATTGTTTGTCCTACCAAGACACAAATTGTATGGGATGTTGATCCCCATGATATTGTTGATAAAGAGGAGATGCAAACTATAAGTTGCATGCTCAATAGAGATCACTCATCAAGAGTGACAAATAGAGATGCTTCTTGTCCATCAGCCCAAGAAGTTTGTGTGAAGAGAGATTTTGTGAATCTCAAAGAAGAAAATGATTTGTGTGAAGAAAATAGCACAAATGATTATCTCATTTGGGAGGTGGAAAGTGAGAGAGCAAATGAGATAGAAACAGAAAATGAAAATGAGATTGCTGATTTTCTTGTTGTAATGGTCAAGGAAACATCACTCATGAATGAAGATCACTCACTTGGAGTGTCTACATTGAAGGAAAAGAGTTGTCTTGAAAAGGCAACAATGTATGATTGTTTGAATGAATGGTGTTTCAACACACCAACATGGATTGAACAAAGGAGGAGAACTCTTAGTGAAGAGTTGATGGTTGATTTTGAAGCAACATACAGTGAAAGAGATATACCACAAAATAGTTTATGGGGAGCACCAAATCTAATCACATTGGAGGTAATGTTTTTGTGATTAATGATTTGTTTTTTGTGAACAGGTATTTAAAGAAAGGAGGAGAATGTCTTCAAAAGGCATTATTGAGAGATGATTGTCTTGTAGAGACATCATTGGATGAAGTTCTTTCATTTGCAAAGAACATGGATAGCATGATGATGAAAACCATGGATATGTGTTGGCTGTATTTTGTGTTTAAAATTCCTTGGAAGGAATCATGTAAAGCCATAGTAAAGAGTGAAACATTGTGTGAGGAGCAACAATTTGTTGTTGCATTTGTAACTAGCTATTGCATAGCTATATTTTGTTTGAAGATCTGTGTAGAGGTATGTGAAATTGTAATATGGCAAAACCATCTACATAAGATGATGCATTGTACATACTCAGGAGGAGTATTAGGAGCTGAAATATGGTTTGAAGACCATAGAATGAATGATGAAAGAAATGTGCTAGATTGGTTAGTGAGAACCAATACTTGTGGCATTATGGGAATGCCATCATTTGAAGAAGCTTTTGATGAAGGGGGAGTAGCTCATCAAAAGGAGGCACTCGGTTACTTGCAGGAAGGAGCAACAACAAAGATGAATGAGATCCCACACAAACCGTGGAAGGAGTGCCCAAGACATCATTTTGCATTTTGTGATTTTTTGGTGATAGATTGGAGGAAACATAAACGAATTGTTTTCTTCCAACTTTGTGATGCTTAAAGAACTCCTGGAAGAGTTCCTTAGCATCAAGGGGGAGAATGTTGGAATATTTGGCATTTCCCTAAGCGTATTGAGTCATGGTCAATGTTTGACCAAAGACTAAGTTTAGTCTCCTTGTTTATTTCTTATGATACGTAGGATTTGGTTCCATGTTTAGTTAGTGCTAGACTATTTTAGAGTTAGTGGTTAGAGGTTTTTATGGCTTCTAAAGCTATATATCTTTGTAATCTTTCATTCAATAAAAGAACATTGTGAAGTTCTCATTATGAATGGTTACTCTTAGTGATGGTTACTCTTGTTAAAAAATACAAAATATTATATCTGTTTTTAGGTTTATTTATATTATAACATTGAATTTAATTATCACAACTTACTTTAAAGTCAGGAACAAATCAGAAGTTTAAAGAATCTGACCAAATTTTGTGGATGCCAAGTACAAATGTTCGAAGCTAAAAATATTCAAAGTTATTTATTTGAAACTAAATACGAGGGATAAATTTAGGTTAACTAAATTTAAATATCGAAAGCATGTCAAACGGGATAGTTCATCTTTTGAAAACTTTTAGATGGATAAAGGTCATTTAGTATAGCTATAGTGGATAAGGGCCCTTCTACTGAATTGACCTTCAGTAAAAGCAAATTTGAACCAATGGCATTGCAGCCCTTAAGGTTAAACTCTGCATTTACGAGTTTAGGAGATCAATTTGGGATAAAGCAAATTTGTCTTTTGTCTATTTTATTATCCTTTTAATTATTTTAATTATATATATATCGGCCATCCACATGAAAAACAGTACTCATGCTTTAAAAACTTGACGAGCATCGACAAGTGCCCTCCATGACACCTACGTGTTGGCTTTGACTAATTTCCTTCCTTAGGCATGTCGGGAAACTTAATTATGGACACGTCGGTTGAAATCTTAGACATCAATTAGTAGTCCATGCGAACAAGGACTACAACATTATTCGGGTCGGGTAAAGGATTCAACGTCTGAAAAATTATTATACGAGAACTTTTGAAATGAAATGAAAGATTTTAATTACGTCCGCGAGACCCAAACATGGCCTATGGGACCTCCAAATATGGAAACACAGTTATTCAAATCATATGACCATTAATATCCTTGAGAAGGCTGTTCCTTCTCTTGCTGATTTGGGTTAGCAACTCCCCAACTTTTTTTATTTTACTGTCTTCAAATAACTCTATTATAGACCCTTTTCCAAGCGTTTCTTTGTATTTGCCACGGATGTCCGAAAAACTCAGGCATTCATAGATGAAATGTTCCTCTGTCTCTATTGCTCCTGTGTTGCATAGAGTACATATCCTTTCTTCCCATTGTTCCTTGGGCGTTGTCCATCTCCTTGTTTCACATCTAAGCCTATGAGAGCTAGTTCTTATCTGAGCAATGAGGATTTTTTCCCTCCACTTGATTTCAGTGCCTATATATGCTTTTTCTTTGTGGTCATATGTTGGATTAAACTTTGCAATATAGTATTGTCTTTTCTTGCTTGCATTTTTCCACATTCCACTTCTAAACTTTTCGTTCACATAGTTTTTTATGTCTTTATTGAAATTTGGGCATTCATTTATGTTGATTTCCCAACGTTTCATCCATTTCTGATTTTGTTTCGTCCACATGTTCTTCCGCCTATGCAGCTTTTCATCCCTAACTGCCTTAAGCCATCTATTGTTTTTCATGTTTTCTGTTTTTTTCAAGTAACATAACAGCTTGGTCATAGCAATTGCCTCTAAAGGGAACATTCCAGTTTCAGCTAGAATAATTTCATAAGGGACTGTGGCCTTAATTCTAAGAAAATTTGTAATTAGATGTTTTTGAATCATTTCTATTTGCCTCCATTTTGTATTTGTCGTGCCATTGGCCCGCACCTCGCAACCATACAACACAATCGGTGTGACAAGTAGGCCAAATAAGACCTTGGTGGTCTTCCAGTCCCACAACTCGACATTCCTACACCAATTTTGAAGTGCATATAGCGCTCTCCAACCACTTAGATTTCTTTTCATCCTACATGTATTCCAATTGAGCTTGTCATGAAATTCTATACCTAGGTATTTGTATTCTACCACTACCTCAAGAGGTTCTCCTGCAAACTGAAATTCAAGATGTTGCTTCTCTTTTGCTGAAAAAATCATGATTTTTGTTTTCCTCGTGTTCACCTGCATCCCAACTTCCTTACAACAGAGTTCTAGGGCCCGAAGGTGATCTTCTAGATCTTTAGCTGTTTCAGCCACAAGAATTACATCATCTGCATACATGAGGAGTTGTACCAAATATTTGGCTAAGTGCACACCCTCTCCCCCAAATTTATTTATCCATTCTTCTAACTTGTCAATGTACAACCCAAATAATGTCCGGAGATAGAGGGCAACCTTGTTTGATGCTTATGTCACTCCTAAAACATTCAGATAACCCTTCCTGCGTTCTGATTCTAGCCTTTACATGCTCATATAATCGTGAATCGCTGCCCTGTAGTGAATTGGAACCTCTAGCTCTTCCATTCTACTCCATAATGTTATCCTCGGCACTGTGTCAAATGCCTTTTTGAAGTCTACAAAACAACAGAAAGCCTCCTCTTTTTTGTCCCATATTTTTTCCACTATGTGTCTAAGCGTGATACAATGATCAATAGTTGAGTGCTTGGGCCTAAAACCCGCTTGCCCCTTTGCTCTCTTTCCCTTTTCTTCCGTCCATCTGCTGATCCTACGCTCTATCATACTCCCAAACAGCTTTGCAAAGAGATGGTTGATCATGATAGTTTGATAGTTTGAGGGATTATTTGCATCTCCACTTTTGAATAAGAAGATGATAATTTTATTTTTCTAATGTATTATGGTATTATCTCTTTGGTCATAAGTAGACCCTAACGACAACGCATCAAAGTGGTGCTAGGTGGAAGATATGTACTTAAACATATAATATGATAAATAAATGAGAATTGTTCATATTTTTATTTTTATTTTTTTATTTTTTTGGGACAGGGGAATCGGTTACATCCACTGTCCTTCGCAATAAATCAGATTTTTTTAGATTTAACTTTTTCACGTCCTCGTCAGAATTGACTTCATGGGAATAAAGGCTGGAAATTTCTGTCTTCTAGAAGGGACGTGGGAAATGCTGAATTCCTCCCGACCAATAAACACTCAACAATCTAGCTTTTAGAATTTTTCTGAACCTAAGCATTTCCACAATTATTAATTTTTCTGAACCTAAGCATTTCCACAATTATTAATTTTTCTGAACCTAAGCATTTCCAGTATAATTTTGAAAGGTGAATTTTAAATTTGTTTCTTTTTTGTCAAAATGTATGTACGTGGACGTAGTTGAATTTTGCTAATTTAAGTGGTTGTAGGAGACCATGTCGTGTATTCTTTCTGTATTTTTCTGTTTCTGTTTAACTTTTGTGTTGTGATGATTGGTTTATTTTTAATGAAGTGGAGTCCTATCTTTCGTATTTGGAGTCCCAAATTTAAATTAAAAAAAATTAATAACTATATATGCCATTAAACATTAATAACTAATTCCGAAATGATATGAAACAAAACGTAGTCATTGTTGGACTTGCGTTGTAGGATCTCCGACACCGCAGTGAGATTGTGCTGCGAATTACTGGACTTGTTTTGAACTTATTTAAATTATAAATAAAATAATAAACTTATATAAGATATAAATAAAAATAAAAATAAAAATAAAAGTTTTATTATTATTTTTATTTTTAGTAAAGTTTATTATTATTTAATGTTTTGTAAAATTTTAATAATGTTTTGATAATAAGTTTATTTAAGTTGGAAATAAAAATAAAAATAAAAGTTTTATTATTATTATTTTTATTTTAGGATAGATAAAAATGAAATTAGTAGAGTTTATTAATATTTAATGTTATGTAAAATTTTAATATTGTTTTTAAACTTTGTATATTAAATTTTATTTTATAATTATATTATTTATTTATTTATTTATAAAAGAAAACTATTAGCTTTTGGTTTCCATATCCACAAAACTTAGGTATTTACTATTTAATAATTTATGTATCCATGATTCCATGTGTAGGATAATGGCAAGCATAGGAAAAACGGATCCTATTTGGAGATATGGAACAGAAGGGTCCACAAAGGGGGACGTAACTTGCAGTTTTTGTCAGAAGAAGATGCATGGAGGCATAAACCGCCTCAAGTATCACTTAGCTAAGGTAAAGAACAACAATGTTAAAGCTTGTGACAAGGTGCCCACTGAAGTTCAGTGAGAATGTAATGCAAATCTTGCTGATTATAGTGAGAAGGGGCTGAAAAGGAAAGAGAGTGAGGCCATGACATCCACCCCTTGTGCAACAGACAAAGGTAGCACATTTGGGCCATCGCCATTTGGCAGTATTAGACAACATAGTGTCTCCAGCGGCAGCCCCTTAGTTGCACACCTTGGGAGTGGCACCGATGACTCCTTTTTTGTAGCACGTTCCACGCCAAGGGCACAACCCACCTTGTGGGGTATGGCCACGTGGAACGAGGAGAGACACAGGGCAGCTAGGAAGGCAATAGCCTCCTTTTGGTATTTTTCAGACTTTCCATTCAATGTGGCAAGGTCTCCATATTGGCGAGGCATGGTAGATGCCATTGCAACATGCAGCTCAGGATTTAGGCCGCCCACCCATGCTGACCTTAGGGGCCTTATCCTTTAGGAGTCTGTGCAGGATATTCAGACTTTGCTTGAGGAGCAGCGTGAAATTTGGAGGTTAAAGGGCTGCACTATTATGTCAGATGGGTGGATGGATGGGAGGAGCAGGACACTGCTCAATTTTTTGGTTGCTTCATCAGATGACATCGTATTCCTTAAATCAATAGATGCATCAGCATGTGAAGAATGCAACTCTTCTTGCACAATTGTTGGGTGATGTAGTGGAGGTGGGAGCTTAAAATGTTGTCCAGGTCATCACGGACAATGCTTCAGCTTATGTGGCAACAGGGAAGCTATTGGAGGAGAGATTTCCCACGTTGATTTGGACCCCATGTGCAGCCTATTGTCTCGATTTGTTGTTGGAAGACCTTGGGAGATTGCCTCGGGTGATGGAGGTTGTGCAAAAGGCAAGGACAGTGACAAAGTATATTTACAATCATATATGTGTGTTAAATGTGATGAGGCATTACACTAGCGGGAGGTAGATAGTACGACCTGGCGTGACACAATTCACCACTAATTTTATTACATTGCAGAGTATCTTCAATGCAGAGGGGGCATTGAAGAAAATGTTTGTTGGCGATGAGTGGAGCACAGAGCATGGAACCAGGTACAAACACACCGCTGAATGGAAGAGAGTGTATGACATCATATTTGAGGAGCCCTTTTGGATGGCCATGGAGGAGGCCATCAAGGTACAACTTACAATATTAAACTTTTTATTTTTATTTTTGGTTTATTGTTTGATTTTACATGTTTATTAGACGAGGCATTTGCTAATAATGTTTTTTTCCAGATATCAGAGCCTTTGGTGAGAGTTCTTCGTCTTGTTGATGGAGAAAAACCACCAATGGGTTATGTGTATGAGGCTATGGAAAGGGCCAAAGAGGCAATTGCCTCTTTTTATAACCATCTGCCACACAAATACAGACCCATTTGGGAAATCATTGATTGTCGTTGGACAACCCAACTTCATAGCCCTCTTCATGCAGCAACATACTTCCTTAATCCCCAATTCTTTTTTGGGAAAATAGTTTGTACCTCTGCTACGAAAATCATCAAAAAATCGCCTGAACCGCGAGTCATTCGCGAAACGAGTTACTCGGAAAACTATTGCGAGTCTGACGACTCATTGGCGATTTTTTGAAAAAATCAGAATCAGCGATCCTTTTTTTCAAACTGTGGCCGATTTAGGTTTTTTTCTTTGAAGTTTAAAGTTTAAACCCTAAATCTGAAACCCTATTTAGGGTGAAGGGTTTTTTTTTTTTTTATAAAGTAAATATTGTTGCCTAATAACTATGTATGCAAGCCCATTTTTCAATTGTTAATGTTTGAAACTTTGAAGTTTAAACCCTAAACCCTAGCCTAGGGTTTAGGGTTTGTTTTTTTTCCTTCTTTTAAGTAAATAAGTAAATATTGTTGTCTGGGAACTATGTATGCAAGCCCATTTTTCAGTTGTTAGTGTTTGAATTTGAAACTTTGAACTTTGAACTTGAAGTTTAAACCCTAAACCCTAGTCTAGACCCTAGGGTTTTGGGTTTAGTTTTTTTTTCGTCCTCTTTTTAAGTAAATATTGTTGCTTGATAACTATGTATGCAAGCCCATTTTTCAGCTATCAATGTTTCAATTTTAAACCCTAAACCCTAGCCTATTGTTTTAGGTTTTAGTTTTTTTTCCCTTTTTTTTCAAGTGATTGTAACTTTGTTGTTACTTGTTTCTGTTTGCAGGCATATAAAAAATGAAACCTTTTTTTCCTTCTTGTTACTTCTAAGTTTGTACCCTTTCATATTATAAGCAATATAGGATGTGTTTTGTCACTTTCATGTGTACTTAAAGCTTGAGCCTTGTATGATGTCGACTTGAATTGTTGCTTTTATTGCAATATCTGATTTGCATAATGTTAATTCATTGTAATATGCATGAAAAAAGAAAAAATCGTTTTCTTCATTTTTTTTTTTTGCCAATTTTTTCCCCAATTTTTTGCCAATTCCGATTCTTTGCCGATTTTTAAACCAACCGATTTACTACCCGATTCCGATTTTCTCTACTATGGTTTGTACTGACTATGAGGTGATGATGGGCTTAAGGATATGTATTGACCACTTAGTGGTTGATCCAAAAGTGCGTTCAAAGATACAAGGTGAGCTTCAATCTTATAAGAAAGGTGAGGGCGTCCTTCTAAAATCCCCTGAATGCACCAAACAACGTTCAGCTTTGTTGCCATGTACGTTATTTTATCTTTTAATCTCAATTTCACATTTTACATGTGAACTTGTGAAGTATTAATTCTCTTTTTCTTGAATTTTTTCAGATTTATGGTGGGAGGACTTAGGGACATATACGCCCAACCTGCAGAGCTTCGCAGTCTGCATTTTATCTTAGCCATGCAACACTTTAGGTTGTGAACGCAACTGGAGTGTTTTTGAGCACATACCCTCCAAGAAGAACAAATTAACACGAGAAATTGAATGATCTTGTGTTTGTCCATTACAATCTACTCCACCACAAACAAATAGCAGGTTCTGATTATGAGGCCATTGACCTGGACCAGATTGATCCATCCTCTGAATGGATCGTAGAGGAGGAGGTGCAACCTCTAGAAGATCCTACCATCCCCTTGTAGGAACTTGAAAACCTAGCAGAGGAGTTAGTGGCGAGGGAATAGGAAGAGCAAAGGGCACGAGAGGAGGCACAGGGATCCGCACCGCAAAGGGAACTTAGAGCTTATTCTAGGTCAAGGGGCAAATCAGTTTCTAAATAGTTTGACTCTTGAGAGATTGTATTTGCTTAGTGCTACTGCTATTTGATTTTGTATTTTGTCATGGCTCATGAGCACATTTTGTACTATAAACATTTTGATGAATACAAGAAAGAATATGCCCCTTCCTCTTGTTAATTTCTTATTTGTATAATGTTGAATGTTGAATAAGTGTGTTAGAATATACTAATAAGTAATATGCATGAAAAAACTTATTTTTTCAATAAAAAATTATTTTTTTCATTTTTTCTTTTTGTCGAGTTTTTGCCGAGTCTTGTCGAGTTTTTTGTCGAGTCCTGAGTCCGACCCCTGAGTCGACTTTTCTGAATCCAAACCGAGTTTGAGTTTTGCTACTATGGTTTAGAGGAACCTAATGATAATCTGATTTGAGGTCGATCCTTGTGAAGTATTGAGCCCCCTTGAGCTGGTCCAACAGGTCATCAATGTGTGACAATGGTTACTTGTGTTTTCTGTAATTTTGTTTAGTGCTTTGTTGTTGATGCATGGGCATCATGTCTCATCCTTCTTTGGCTATAGGACAATGGGACTGCCACGAGGAGATGAACCCGGTCAAATTTTGCCTTGGTCAATCAACTCTTGGATTGGGCTTTGATTTCCTCGTTCTCTCAGACTGGTCAATAGTACAGTGGATTGTTGGGCAATGTTGATCCAAGGACCAAGTCAATCAGACCAAGTCAATTTCATGCTTCATTGAGCAGTATAGAGGCACTCCTTTTGGATCCTTGAAGACATTTGACTATGCATGAAAAAGGATGTCCATTTGTTGAGTTTGTGTTGAATAGGCTGCACCTAGTGCGACAAGGGTGAACTGCTTGGTGCCATGGTCCTCAAGCTAAACAACTAGCGAAATGAATTTCCATGTTTTGTTGATACCAACATTATCTTCTTCTGGGGGAGGCACTTTGGTATGTGGTATGTCATCCCTTTGACTTGCATTGACCATTGCTGCAAACAAACTTGGTAGTCAAAGAGGTATGGTCTCTCAAGCAATATTTCTAGATGTTCAATGGCATCACATCATAGGTGATTGAGTTGTACATTAGCATGTAGCCATACTCGATGGTGCACTGGTGTTGAACCTCAATTTCTTTCTCTAGGCGAAGCCAACCCAGTGAGTAAGGTTGTGGGTGTAGCACAGTGATGGTATTCCACTCTTGGAGGAACAATTTGGATTGACAGATTAATTGTTTATGATTTGCCAAGATTCAACTGTATGACCTGCATCATCTCTTGTCTCTGACGACCTTGCTCAATGTTGTAGATGTCCTAGTCTAAGAATCATCTCTTGTCTCTGACGACCTGCACTCTCTTCAGACGGTTGGCACTAGTTAGACGGCTTGGCACTTGCTTAGACGACTTGCCTTCAGTCTTGATGGCTTGGTAACTGCCTAGACAGCCCTATACAGACAAAAATGGGAAAGGAATACAAGATAACAGGGTTTGATTCTAATCTACTACAACAATCAATCAATAGAAACACATACAAATATCACACAATAAACAATAGCGAAATGATGAACAAGTATGAACAAGATATTGCATTAATGATAAGCCTGTATGGTCAAACGATGCACATCTCCTTGCATACACAACATCTACTCCTGTGCAGAATATCTCCAATGCACTCCACAATATCTCCTTTTGGCATATACAATGCAATGTGTGTGTGCGTGAATGTACCATCTACCATCTGCCCACTCAAATGAATGAGGGGGTCTATTTAAACTAGGGGAAAGGTAGTTATTGGCAACTACCACCCTTGACACCTCACCTCTACCTTATTACATTTGTCTTGCATTTCATTTCATTTCCCTCTTAACTACAAGACAAACTAAATGACAACTACCCTTGCATGACTTTATCCACATATGACTATTGACTCGTTATTACATTTTTCCATGCAAGTATTACAACGTTACAATTTATTGAAAATCCAAAACTTTATATGCATATTTGACTTCCCTGCATATTTTATTTCCTATGTTGAGGTGGCATGTCAAAACTAGTTCCTATGGCTTGATTATGTCTGGAGCGGTGATGTTCTTTTGTCTTCCAATGTCAATGAAGATGGGGGGAGGCTTTTCTTTTACCCAATGATGGATCTGGAATAGGAACTTCTACTCTTTAGAAGCTTCTACGGTTGAAGCATCACAAACTTGCTAAGTTCTAGTGCTCAGGCATGTGATGTTGATCTTCTCTTCATCTGCTAATGCAAAGATGCAATTGTTAACCTTTGATTGCACCACTAGAGACTTTTGTTGGACTCTACAATTAGCGTCGCTATGAGTGTGAGTCTTGTGATGGCTGCAGCACTACCCACCTCCTATTTGCCTTTGTCTTGTGTTGTTGGAGGACTCTTAGGCTTAGATGGCGTTAAGAGGCCCTTAGATGTTGGTGTCGTAGGTGGTTGTGCAACAGTTTGTTTTTGGCTTTGGCGTTGGCAGTGTCGTACGATGTTGGTGTCGAACCTTTTTGCTTTGCTTGTGACTTCTCTTCTAGCTTCAATGCCAAGCAAAATGCTTGTGCCAAGGAGTCCACTGGAAGGAATTCCTTTTCCAAGCAAATGTGGTAATGGAGGTCATTGACATACTTCACTACTTGATGCTTCTCATTGCTATCGATGCAGAGATGACTGAGAACTTCATTGAACTCTTAAGTGTACTTTTGGACAATTAGGTCTTTGCATCGATGTAGTTTCTGGAAACACATATACTTATCCTTGTAATTGTGAAGGGGGTAGAAACGAGCATGAACCAACTTCACAAATGTTGTCTAGGTGGTGATTGGTTCTCCTTTGCCTATGAGCTTGCTACTGGTGTCTTCCCACCAATAAGCAAGCGATTTTGACATCTTCAAGGCCATGAAAGCGATCTTGTTAGCTTCAGAAAACCGGTTGGCAGGAAAGAACTCTCTTGTTGTTGGAGCCAGGTGTCTAACTTTTCGGCATTTATTTGGCATAAGAAGACTAGAATGTCAATAGTAGTCTACACCTTGAGCAGATTACGGCTTTGAAAAGGTGTAGGGTTGGCAGTAGTGGATGGAGATCCCATGTTGATAATAAGATCCTGTGCATTCCTCTGTTCTTCTAGGGTGTCTCGTATGACCTTCTTGATGTTCTGCATATTTGTCTCTATTAGTGATGGTTTTTCCATCTCTAATATTCCTTTGTGAATGTGGTGTTCTTCAGGGTACTCAGACATGGAATCTTGTGACGCCTTTTTTCAAGTAGTGCAAACATGTATGAGTGGACATCCAATGGTGAAGTGTTTTAGAGGCTCTGTTCTTAGCAAGAACCACTACAAAGAAGATAAAACAAGATGAAAGAAATCAAAATGGATGTAAAAATGCCTTGATACCACTTGATCCACACCACTAGGCCCAAGATGTGGTGGCGCAAAGGATAACTCCCTAAACTAGCATGTGGTGCCTTTAGAGTTGTGCAATAGAACTGGGCATATCAAAACCTTTCTCATGAGAATGTAACTTTATTTACAAATAATGCAAATGTAAATACACCGTAGAATACAAGGCTCATGTAGCCATGTTGACAACAGTACAAGAGCTTAGTACATGATGTGGGAATCAAGAATGAAGCTAGATATTTCATTATGCATAGTGCTTAAATAGTACAAAATAGAATCAAAGAGGTTACAGGGGTTACAACCAACTGCAACCAATTGCTATGCAGGGACAACCTGTAACCAACATAGATGCAAACAAACAACAACCTATAAGAGACAAAAATAGTCTCAACAACAAATCCAATGCACCCTAACAAACTAACAAGCCACAAACAAACGTGAGCAAGAAATGCTTCACGTGAATACAATGCAATAATAAAATTAGGCTTAAAAATAATAAGCCTAAGGTCTATAGATGTCCTCATCATTCCTCCCCACTATAGAAACATTGGACTCCAATGCATTTACAATAGAAGTGGGAGTGTGAGACACCAAATGCTGAAGACATATCTTGCTGGTTGGACAGATCAGAGGCTGAGATTCCACATCATTATAGGCCTGACAAGGTTGATGATGCCAATTGGTGCCTCTGCTGGAATGCCACGTTTGGTCACAACTCTATCGACAACCCTAGAAGGAAGAGGAAGTTGACGAGGACGAATAACCTGTTGCTGAGGTTGCTGAGTCTTCTACAAAACAGGAGGAGTAGGAGCAACAGGAAGAGGAGATGGTGTAGTTGGTGTTGGTGTATCCTATGGTCTACTAAAGATTAAGACAATGTTCTGTGTTTGAATGAGGCGTAGCAAAAGTGTGCTATACTTAGTACTTTGAATAAGAGAAATCGTATTCTTATGATGCAATGTGTATGTGTTTTGGAAAGCATTATATTCATCCCTCTTGTCATACTGATAGGGCTTGCCCAAAAGCATACCACAACAATCCATTGGAGTCACATCGCTTGTGACTCTGTCCGCAAAATGCGAACCAAAAGCACATGACACCGTGCACGTTTCTTTGATGTAGGAGGTGGAACTCTTGACACCGTGCACGTTTCTTTGATGTCTTATCCTTCCATCCTAGTGAGTAGGGATGAGGATGAGGTTCCATAGGCAGTTGCAACGTATCAACAACAGACTTCGCAATTAAATTCTTTTGCGATCCATTGTCGAGGATACAATGCACAAAAAAATTGTGAGTCAAGTGGGCCCTCGTGACGAACATATTGTCACGGGTACCCTCAATCAAGGGATGAGACATTAGGGTTACATTATTTAGCTTTCCCCTAAGCTCATCATATGCTCTATCCTCTCCTGAAACCACAATGGGACCATCTTGTGGTTCCTCATTTTGTGATTGTACAATGAGATTTTTCTTCTTCCTAAAACAATCTGATTCCACATGATCTCTTCTTTTACAATGATTACAAAATTTCTTGCCAATGAAAGAAGGAGAAGAGGAGAGAAAGGAGGAGAGAAAGAAGAAGGTGTCTTCGCCTTATATGATTGTTGCTGATTTGGTGCCTTGGAAGTGCGTACATATTGAGCAACCACTTTCTCCTCTGCTAAAAGTGCATGATTAAATGCAACATCCAAAGTAGCTAAGGGAGTGAATTTCAACTCCCTAAATACTTGTTCTTGCAAACCACTAGAAAATTTGATGATTAGTGCTTTTGTTGGATCTTTCACTTCGAGAAGAATCCTTAACCTGTTGAACTCAAAGATGTAATCTTGGACAGATATATTGTGAGTTTGTCTTAGTCTATACCATTTGATTTTGAGATCATTTTGGTAATTAGGTGGATAGAAGGTATTCTTCAAAGCTTCGATGAGGTCCTCCCATTTCTTGATTGGATTTTGACTTTGTTGTCTCTTTTGCCGAACCCGTGAGCTAAGTTTAGCAAAGGGAACCTGTTCGTTGGAAGAAATTTCTGAATAAGAGAACCAAGTCTCCATATCTAAGATCCAACTTGACAGGACATCGGGATTCCTAGATCCGTCATAAGGCTTTACTTCACATTTTGCCTTATTATGAAATTCATTGTTATATTTTTACATCACTAGGAGCAATTTGCACTGTAATGTCCTATACTTTGTTCATCAAATCTCCAACTACATGAGCTAGATTTGTCATTTGTTCTGCTAGATCATAAGCCATTTGGAATCTGGTGTAAGCTAGACTAAGGGCACTTAAAGTGGTTGCAAATTGATTTCTAGGCACCTATTAGGAACAATTTGAAGGGTTCCTAAATGCAACAATTGCCTAGAACTAGGAGATACAAAATTTGCCTTCAAAAGTTACAATAGGGGTAATTTTTAGTGCTTTTCCAATGCAATTTTACAACAATTTTGGACAAATTACAAGGCTTTTTACCTTTCAAATATGAAATTTGAATGAAAAGGTAAAAAAATAGCACTATTTTTGACAATTTCACCCCTTAAAATGGCAAAATAAAGTTTTTATCTCCTTGAAATGGCAAAAGAAAAATTTCGCCTTCCTTGGTGGCAAAATTAGAATTTGAATTGCAAATTTGGCGGCAAAAAAAAAATGTTTAAATTTTTTGGCGGTCAATGGTCACAGTCACCACGGCCGAAAAGTCAACGACCCGAATGGTCAACGACGAAAGAGCTTGCCATAGTCCGGCGGTCTATAGCCCCCAAGGTCGCCACATGTTTGGTAAGAACCTACGCCTCCAATTGGTGCTTCCAAGCAGCCCTGCGTGCGAGGCTCCCTGACCACTGTTGGTGGTCGATTCAAAAGCGGGCCTCTTTACCATTTAAGGCGCACAAGCGTCTTCCCATGATTAATGTGGAATTAAAAGCCCCAAAAGAAACGGTTGCGAAGCCTGCTACCAACCCTGGCCACGTACGAAGCCATTCAATCTACCACACGTCAAGATGAGCTTGGAAGGTTTGATCTGCTATGGCCATGCCATGTGGCACTTCCTCAACAACGGATCGAGATGTTTAGGGTTTTATTGCGGTCTAACTTCCTAGTCTCTCTTGTCTCCTCCGCTGGTGATGCGTTGCTAATCACTGCAACAGTAGGATCCCCTCAGCTACAGTTAGATCCGTCGTTTTGGGCCACTCCACGCATGGGATTTATCTTGGTGAAGGATTATAGGGACAAAGTTTTGAGCTAGATGAGCCACATACTAATTTGGGGGTTCGAGTTGAAGCTTTAGAGGGTGTTGGAGCACCAAAGACCATGTCCAACGACCAGCGACAACAACGTTTGGCCATGTCGCAGAACAGTTGCCATGTCTGGTAATTGGTGTTAAATAAGGGGATCTGATGCTATTGGTCGTGGCCTAGCGCTTCCATGGTGAATACCAAGGCACGCACAAGCCAGAACACGATGTAGGCCAGTTTGAAATTCTATTGTCATGGGCGAATCAAGGTAGGAAAATACGTGCTCTCAAAAATTGGAAAGAGCTCCCTGGCCTTTAATCTGGGGTTTCCCGTATTCAAGTCTAGCTCTCTATCATTGTTAGCTGCACAAGAAAATGTCCGACAACGGTGTTGACAGGAACTGCCTGTGGGGACCCAAAATAGGGTCGTCTTTGCCGGATCTAGCCAATCAAATGATAGTTTTTTCATTGTTAGTAGTAAGCTTGCAAAAATTCTCTTCGAACACAGAAGGGCACCTCCTTGAGGTGACCTCAATTGTCTGCCTAGCTATCGGGCTACTGTCCACTTAGCCAAGTGCCACCCGGTGTGCAACGGCCTCAGTAAGTGCTTTTAATTGGTAAGGTCGAACAGAGAATAGCGCAAATGCTATGTCATGGCTCAAGAATGACAAACAATGTTGGTGTTGTTCATAAACCCTAAAGGAGGCTATCGACCATGTGATTTCTTCCACTTTGAAGCCTCTTTCAAAAAATATCCTTTTAACGTCTTTAGGGTAAATTTCGATATTTCTATGGATGCTCTCGATTCAGGGTGATGCCAAAGGAACTTCGGCTACCCTCTGAGGATTTTCTCAGGGGTATCTAGTGCAATGGCAATTGTACGCCCTTTGCACCTTGGAGCTTCAAACACAGTACTATTAGTTGGCTTGAATAGATCCAACGTAGCACCTAGCCATGGATCGTGTGCTTTAGCTGAAAATACCCAACACTAAGCACCTATGCAACAATGAAGTCGACAATCTTGCCACACCTTCTTGCTAGCCTTCCTGTAGCTCTAATACCAATGATGTGGGAATCAAGAATGAAGCTAGAGATTGCATTATGCATAGTGCTTAAATAGTACAAAATAGAATCAAAGAGGTTACAGGGGTTAACCAATTGCAATCAACTGCTATGCAAACAACCTATAACCAACATGGATGCAAACATACAACAACTTGCAAGAGAAAAAAACAGTCTCAATAGCAAATCCAATGGACCCTAACAAAATAACAAGCCACAAATAAACATGAACAAGAATGCTTCACGTGAATACAATGCAATAATAAACTTAGGCTTAAAAATAATAAGCCTAAGGTCTATAGATGTCCTCATCAGTACATGGGGTGCATGGTGCTGCAAGATGTAGGGCACTTTGTTCCTATGTAGTGAATGAAGTGGTAGAACAAAAGCTTAGGTATTGTAGGGACAGCCCGAGTTAGGAGAGTGAAAAAGATGAGAAGAGGAACTTAGTAGAAGTGCCTCAAATGGAAAAACAGAAAATGGAGATCAAGATAATGAAAAAAGAGGATAAGATGATCCTAAGCATATATAAATGTACAACAATTACAAAGCGGTTGGGAGGTGACACAATTTAGCTCCCCAACTAATTAAGAAGTAGTGGCAATGGCAATATTAAAACTGTTCATTTTGCTTCCTTAGTAGGTGGTGCCAGTTTATTAGATGCCAAGTGGCAAGACTAGACAATTGTAGTTGTGGCCTTGACACTTGGTGTTGGGTGAGGTGTCTTTTGTACATTCTTGCTTATGGCAGTAGCACGTGGAGCTGGCGCCATGGGTAGGTTAATCTATGCATGTTGGCACCATAGATGTTGGCATCAAGGTAAGGTTGGTGCCTCTGTCATGACACCAAAGGTTAGGTTGGTGCCATGAGGTCTCAGCTTTACAAATTGAGCTTTGGCCAACGCCTTGGTGAACATGTCCGCGACGTTCTCCAAAGTGTGGCAATAGTGAAGCTCAACAGTATCAGTTTCCACCATATCTCTGATGAAGTGGTACTTCATATCAAAATGCTTTGATCTACTATGGTGGACAGGATTGTATGCCAACTGAATGGCACTAATGTTGTCACAGAATATCCTAGTTGGACCACTTTGCTGCTCTCCAATCTCATCTAATACCTTTCGTAGCCATAGAGCTTGAGTACTAGCATGAGTGACCGCTATATACTCAGCTTATGTTGAAGATAGCGCTACTACTGTCTGCTTCTTGGAACTCCAAGTTATTAGTCCCGAACCAAGACTAAAACAGCTTACCCGATGTGGATTTTCTATCATCAACATTGCTGCCCCAATAACTATCACTAAAGCCTTCAAGCTTGATAGTATCACTTCTGTAGTACTCGGATTCCAAAATCCAATGTACCCTTCACATATCGCAAAATTCTTTTAGCTGCTCGCAAATGCAGCTCGGATGGATTAGACATAAATCTAGAAACAAGAGATACAACATACCGAATGTCCGGTCCGGTGTTGGCGAGAAACATCAAACTCCCAACAATGCTTCGGAAAGTGGTCACATCAACTTTCGGTGCTCCATCATCCTTGCTTAATTGGATCCCATGTCCAATTGGAGTTGCAACTGATTTGCATTGCTCCATAGCAAACTTCTTAATCATATCTCGAGCATACTTAAGTTGACAGATGAAGATTCCTGAATCTGTCTGATGAACTTCCATTCCAAGAAAGTATTTCATTAACCCAAGATCCTTCATCTCAAATTCCTGCATCATGGAGTGCTTGAACTCCATATTGACTTTTTCATTACTACCCATAAAAATGAGATCATCCACATATAAACAAACTATGAGGATGTCATTTCCTTTGATTCAAGTAGTAGAGCGTGGGTTCATTTTTGCTTCGGATGAACCCATAATCTTGAAAGTACCCATCAATGCGTGAGTACCAAGCTCTCGGTGCTTGCTTGAGGCCATAAAGAGCCTTCTTCAGTTTGTAAACAAGATGTTCCTTGTCTTTCTCTTCAAATCCCTGTGGTTGCTCAACATACACTTCTTCTGTCAAGTAACCATTTAGAAATGCACTCTTTACATCCATGTGTTGGACTTTCCATCCCTTATGTGCAGCTAAGGCAAGAACTGTTCTGATAGTCTCCTGTCTGGCTACAGGAGCAAAAGTCTCTTCATAATCAATTCCATATTTCTGAGTGAATCCCTTTGCAACTAATCTCGCCTTGTGCCTCTCGATGCTACCATCAGCATTAAACTTGGTCTTGTAGACCCACTTACATCCAACACGTTTCTTTCCTTTAGGAAGCTTCACCAACTCCCAAGTGTCGTTGTTTTTTATAGAGGTGATCTCCTCTTTCATGGCATCTTGCCAAATCTTTTGAGTACAAGCCTTCTCATAACTAGAAGGTTCAAGCTGTGAATTAGTTAACAAAGCATAGTTAACTAGATCTCCCCTAGGTTCCTTCTGGGAGACATCATCACCATACAAGTGCATATTTTCTAATCTTTGTAGAACAGAATTCATTTCACTAGCTTGACTCCTAGTGTATCTTTTTGAAATTTTTTTATCCAACATCTGATATGATGGATGATTCTGTAGAGTTCTCTTACCTCTGGATGGAGAATCGATGTCCATTGGTGAGGAACTTACCGATCTCTCATGGAGAAGGACTTGGTGAAGAAGTTGAATCAGAAGATGAACTTGGGTTTGTGGGAGGAGACTGCTTACCTTTCTGTGGTGTCTGTTGTTGCACCTGCTTAGAAACTACATCATTGGATTCATCATCATTGAAAATCTGGGGCTTATCCCATTCTCCCCCTTCATCAAAAATCACATCCCTGGAAAGCACAAACTTTCTAGTCCTGGGATTGTAGAGTCTGTAAGCTTTTGTATTCTCACAGTATCCTACAAAGATGCATGCCTGACTCTTTGGATCGAGCTTCTTTCTTAGCTCATCAGGAATGTGAGAATATGCCAGCGAGCCAAACACTTTGAAATACTTAACATTTGGCTTTTTACCATACCAAGCTTGGTAAGGTGTCTGCCCTTCCAAACTTGAAGTAGGACTTCTGTTCAAGATATGTACGTTGGTCCTAGCTGCATCTGCCCAATATGAATTAGTCAAATGCTTCGTCTGAAGCATAGACCTTGCCATCTCCACAATGGTGCGATTCTTCCTCTCTCGCGACACCATTCTGCTGTGGAGTGTAGGCAGCTGTGAACTGCCTCTTAATGCCATGTTGCTTACAAAAATTCAAGAACTCATTAGAGGAGTATTCTCCTCCCCTATCCGATCTAAGACATTTTACAAAATATCTACTCTCACTTTCAACTCTTGTTTTGAAATCGACAAAGCATTCAAATGCTTCATCCTTATGTTTCAAAAAATATATCCAACACATTCTAGTAAAATCATCAATGAAGAGTAGGAAGTAAGAGTTGTTACCAAGACTCTTGGTCTGCATCGGACCATAGATGTCTGTATGCACTAGCTGGAGTGGATAGCTGGCCCGCCATGCTTGTCCATGAGGAAATTTTGATCTGGCATGCTTCCCAAGAGCACACCCTTCACAGACTTCCTTACTATCCCGAACTTTAGGAAGTCCGGTTACCATCGCTTGGGAAGTTAGCATTTTCAAACTAGCTGAATTCAAATGACCATATCTCAAGTGCCATAGGACACTTGGATTGGAAATAGCAACATTTGCTAACTTATCTCCCCTGGCTGGCCAAAATTTAAAGGAAACAATCTATTCTTTGACATTGGCACTTGTGTAATGATTCTATTACTATTATTTTTATCAAAAATAGTGCATTTACCCTCATCAAAAAGCAACTTGTAGTTCTTTTCTAACATTTGACCAACACTTAAAATATTGTGTTGGAGATGGGGTGTGTAATAGATATCACTTACTTGTTTGACGCCTTCTTTAGTTGGAACTCGCCATGGCTCCAATGCCTTCAATCGCCAATGATTTATCATCTCCCAATTTGATGCTGGATTTGTATGAGGAGTTTAGAGTAGCAAAGAGCTCTTCTTTGCCACTCATATGGTTTGAACACCCAATGTCCAAGATCCATGTATCATTCATGTTCTGATCTGCTTGACCATAAAAGATAAAGAGATTTGTGGCCTCTTCCTCTTCTCCAAAATTTCCAAACCGATCGCTCTCGGCTGCTACTAGTTCCTTGTGAAGTCTTTGTCCAACAGATCACGAGCATAATGGCCAAGTTTGCCACAATTGTAGCAAGATTGTTTTGACTTATCTCCTCCTTTGCCTCTCGCTCGATTGTTTTCCTCTATTTTGTTGTCCTCCTCTATTCTGTTGTTCACCTCTGTTTGAGAATCCTCCTCTATTCTGATTTCCTCCTCTCTTAGGAGTTCCACCTCTCTGATTATTTCTGCCTCTACCTCTATACTGTCCTCTGCCACGGCCTCTACCTCTGCCTTCTTGAGAAGCAAAGGCTTTATCATCTCCTCCGTAACTTGTGGAAGGAGTTTGCTGTAACCTCTCTTCATGTGAGAGAAGTGAGCCAATGAGGGCTTCAAAAGACAGAGAAGTTAGGTCTTTGGATTCTTCTATAATTATGGCAACCGAATTCCACTTAGGAAGAAGTGTCCTCAACACTTTCTTCACTATAACTTCAGGCTTTACATCTTCTCCTAAAGTGACCATCTTATCTACTACGGCTTTCACACGCACGCAATAATCACCAACCTTTTCACTCTCTTGCATTTTAAGAGTTTCAAACTCTCATTTCAAGGTTTGTAGTTTAACTTGTTTGACTTGGTCACTACCCCTATAACTTTCTTTTAAAGCATTCCAAGCAGATTCAACTGTTATAAAAGAAGCTATTCTAGGGAAAATACTTCTATCAAGGGCGGCTTGGATGTGATAAAGGGCGGAAGAATTATTCTTCTAAGCTTCCTTTTTAGCCCTTTTATCAGCAACATTCAAAGCTGCCCAATCAGCAGCAGTAGGTTCAATATATCCCTCTTCAATCACATCCCAAAGACCTTTGCCTATCAAAAGAGTTTTCATTTTAATTGACCAATACTCGTAATCACCACCATTGAACTCAGGGATTGGTAGACTAGTATTGGATGCCATTTCAGAAAGCAAACTTTATTTCAACTTCAAACAAGTAGTACAAAGAAGTACAAAATAGATCACTGATTTAAATCAAATCTAGCTTTCTTAAAATGCTCACTGATTTGGCGTTCTTCTTCTTGAGGATCACCCAAAACTGGAAAGGTGAAATTGTCTGCTTCATCGTCACTAATTATAATGACTTCTTGTGTTGTTGCTGGCTCAAGACGTCTTTTGAGAACATCTCGTTCTTCAGTTGCAGGTTTCACCTCCACTGGTTCTTCTTCCTCTTCTTCTTCTTCTTCTTCTTCTTCTGGTTCTGAATCAGGAGAGCATGGTGTATAGCTCTCACTTGTTTCTACTTCAGGCACTGCAGGTGTATAACTATCACTTGATTGTCCTTCAGGTACTGTTTCAACCGTCTCGGATTCAACTATCCTTTGCCCGAAGATATTATCTTCAGAATCCGCCTCGTATCCAGAGTCTGGTTTCCTCAGATGTGCAATCACTTGGTTTTCTAATTGGCAAAACACTGTATGAAGTCCATACCGCTGGACTTTCCCGTCAAAGGAATCAGGTGTCTCTCTTCTCAACAGAGAGAGTAATGCATTATAGCATCCGGCTGACCGAATCATCTACCCAAAATCACACCGCATGAACTGGGTTACAACTTAATTTTTATGATGCCAAAAAAAAAATTCAAAATTTGTTTTAATAAAGGCCTTTTAAAAAAATAATTTTAACAATTTCCTATATATATTTTTTAATTATTCTTTTTTAAATAAATGTTTATTTAAAAAACATAATAAAAAATATATATATAGAAATTACTAAATTAATTTTTAAAACCTTTTAAAAAAACAAATAATAAAAAAATTAATAAAAAATAAACCTTTTTTTTTGTGAAATCCCCGATGGGATTCGAACTGTTGACCTCTGCCTTCTACCCGAAGGCTTAGCCGCTGCACCACGCGGCTGTTGTGGTAGAACAGTGACAAAATGAGTTCATAAACCCTCGCGTTGTCGGCGATTACAAAAAAAAATAAAACCTTTGTATTTTGACCTTGGCGGGATTCAACCCCGGGTCTCTGCTCTGCAAGCGGGTGTCCTGACCGCTAGACCAAGCTAGCCGGACGGGAGGAAGACGGGAACAGGGTATGTTTGTATTTAGCGGCTAAAACAATTTAAAAAAAAATGTTTAGTCCCACATGCAAGTGGGAGGAGGAAGTGTTCAGTGCTTTATCAAAGCCTGCAAACACTTAGTAAGTCGATTGCCTTCGGGCAATCGACGAGCCAAACCTTTTGTTCCTCTCGGCCAGTTAACCTCCACCACGTGGCACACTCGGTGCGCCTTTGCCACGTCAGCTCTCGGCTCGTCCACATCAGCACTCTGCTCGCTATGCCATGTCAGCTCCCGGCTCGCCCAGTCAGCACTCTGCCAGTTCCGTTCCACGTCAGCGCCCGCCACATCAGCTGCCGCCTTGCCGACTCAACCTGCCACGTCAGCGCTGTCTACGTCTAGTCAGATCCTCGGGATCCGTGCGCTCCTCGGGATCCGTGTCGTGCGCTCCTCGAGATCCGTGCGCTCGGTTTCCGTGCCTCACCTCGGCCTCCGTGCCCCCCCTGGAGCTCTGATACCAGTGTAAGCCCTAGACTGTAGTGGACTTAGATTTAAAGTGAGCCAAGATAAATTAACACAGTAAAATAACCAGAGCAGAATATATTAATCAAATTAACAAGCTTAAAAAACATTACAATTAATTAAACCTTATATAGGCTTAATACCAGCGGAAGAGTAGGGAAGGGAGGTTGGAGGGAGATCGGGAGGATTAGAGAAAACGTAGGAGTAGGAAGTGGAGAGGGAGGTGGCAGCGGACATGGGGAAAGGAAGGAAGTGGAGTGATAAGGGAAAATGGATGACAGGGAAGGAGAAAGGACATTGGAGGGATAAGGGGAAGGTTAAATAAACTAATTAAAAATCATGCCGACCATCAAACAGGTTTAGCCGAAAAAAGGTAAGAGAGTTCACACTTGCTTAGAAAAACATGATTTTTCTAAGCCGTTTACAAATAAACCTTGTTCACACTTGCTACATGAGGAAGTCTAATGTTGCAGGAAAAGATGGTGTTTGCTTGTTTGATGAGAAGTTTTGATGGACACCAAGGCCTACAAGCTGAAAGTGTTGTGGCATCATCATCCTTGGAGACTTGAGCAACCCTTGCTTTGCTCATATCATTAGGTTTTCTTAATACCACTCTTGCCTCCAATTTGGGTTTATGATTTATGCAAGTCTATCAACATGCCTATCATGATATATTCCTATATGTGAAATTCCATTCACGTTAATATTTATCTTTCTAAATCAAATGGCATGAGCTCAACCCGTTAAAATTCCTCAACTTTCCAGGAGGAGACTTAGGTTCGAATCTTGCCAAGCATGATACATGTATAATTGCCAAGTAGTTGTAATACGACTATGTGGTCATTATACAAATGGGCCCCGTTTCAATCCCATATAACCAATAAAAAAAAAGAAAACCTTTCTAAAAAACAGTGTAGTGTGTTTATGAAATTAATATTCCCACATTTAGTTCAACTTAGAGACTTGAGTGGTTTATGAGCCCCCTCACCTACTTTTAGAGGTGCAATGTCTATCTTTATAAAAAGTAGTGTTGTGTGTGTGAGTCAGATTAATAATCCCACATTCATTTCAACTTTGAAACTTGAGTGGTTTATGAGCCACATCACCTAACCTTTAAGGTGCAAGCCCTTAGTCTCACTGTAAGATTTGTTATCCTATTAAGTTGTAGTATCATGAGTGGAGTATAGTAGCCCTCTTGCCTTATAGTCAGGTTTGTCACGTACCCAAGTCTATCATGGCATATTCTTATGTTTGGAAATCTCTCTCTCACATATGGACATTCCCTCACATGGTCTTTGCTTTCTTTATTATACATTCATTCCAACTTTGAAACTTGAGTGGTTTATGAGCTCCATCACCTAACCTTTAGAGGTGCAAGCCTATAGTCTCACTCATGTAGGATTTTTTAACTTTGATTAAGTTGTAGTATCGTGAGTGGAGTGTAGTAGCCCTCTTGCCTTGTAGTTGGGTTTGTAACATACCCAAGTCTATCATGGCTTACTCTCATGTGTGGAACTCTCTCTCTCTCTCTCTCTCTCTTGCGTGCATGCGCATGTGCGTGCATATACACACCCACTCTCATGGACATTCTCTTTCATGGTCTTTGTTTTTTTTTTAATATTAGATTTTCTTACAAATAATCGATGTGATTCTAAATGTGGAATTTTGTTCATTTTAATCTGTTTATATCTCTCATGGTATTTCCTTGTTTATTTTAGAGGTTCTCGCAAATAATTCATGTCATCCTATGTGTGGAATTCTATTCATTTATCTCTCCCCTCGATTGTGGGACTTGACTGGCTTATGAGCCCCACCAATTGCCAAACTCTTTGCCAATGAGGTAGTAGGCTTAGAGGTGCAAGCCCTCGGTCCCGCTTATGTGGGATTCCTCACCCCTATTAACATCAAGTTGTGGCATGTGTGTGGGGGGTAGTTGGCCCTCTTGATTTCTAACTGGTTCATTGTGATGCTCTTCTTTCTACAAGTTGTTATTTCCTGTGGCATATTCATATGATGAAATTTTGTTTCACATTAATACCTAATTCTCCTTAGTGTAGTGTGTGCATGTGTTAATAATCCCACATTGATCTAGTTGTGGGCCTTGAGTGGTTTATGAGCCCCACCACTTGTCAAACTCTTTGCCAATGGGGTAGTAGGCTTACAGGTGCAAGCCCTCGATCCCACTTATTGGGATTCCTCACACCTATTAATGTTGAGTCATGACGTGTGTGGCGAGTAGTTGGCCCTCTTGATTTCTAACTGGTTCATTGTGATGCTTTTCTTTCTCGAAGCTGTTATTTCCTATGACATATTCCTATGATAGAATTTCATTAATAGCTAGTTCTCCTTAGGTTAGTGTGTGCATGTGTTAATAATCCCACATTGATCCGGTTGTGGCACTTGAGTGGTTTATGAGCCCTATCACTTGCCAAACTCTTTACCAATGGGGTATTGTTGTCAGTTCTGCAACATGGTGTACATTAGCCTTTCCATTGCTTCTGTGTACTGACTTTGCAGGAGAATTCCCCTTCCGATGGCAATGGAGTTTTCTACCAAGTTCCCTGAAGCATTTTCAACCTCAAGGGCCAAGGAAGAGCACCGCTTCTGCATTTGAGGACAGAGCAGAGTGCGCCCAGGCCGGGCGCATAGGAGGAAATGCGCCCAAGTCGGGCGCACGGTCAGGAGTGCGCCAAGCTGTTTTATGACACCTCGCAGCGCCCTGTCCGTTGACTCTTTTGGCCTTGGTGTCGGTTTCTCCCGAAAGCACTCCACATCAGCAATCTGAAGGGCATCCTTATCCGACCAGGCGCAACCATTCTGAGAACCTTCCAGACTGGACGTTCCGGGATTTCAAGCATATCTTCCACGGAAGCGGTCCCCGCGAGTGAGGAGGTAGCGCCAGCAAGCTGAGTCTGTCAGGGCATTGAAGGGGTTCAACGACATTTCTGAGGAGTCACCAGTCTCTGCCATGCCGGGTTAATACTTTGTGACTGTACTCCTTGTAATCCTTATCTTGGCTTCCACCGCTATATTTTGTTAATCAGCATTTATTGCTCAAGCGGCAGAATTCTCTATATAAGCCCGCTCTTTTATTGTAAAATGGATGGATGTTTGCTAGAGGCTAAATGAAAACCTGAATTCTGCTATCAATACAGCTGATGTCTGGCTCTAAACCTGGACTTCTATTTTCATGTGTATGTCTTCTATTGCTTATCTTCTATTATTCCATGCTTTAACTGTAAACTTGAATTCTATTATCTGGATTTAGTTTCTGATAAGGTAGGAACTCTGGAGTAGCCCTGGAGATTATGCATGCTAGATGTTCTGGTTTAATTTCTGTTAGTTATCTGTATTTGAGGGCTATTTGGTTCAGAATGCAATAGAGTTATCGTGTTGTTAGTCCATCACCCCTGTTCTATCTGGCCTGTGGCCATATTTCCCATCCCTTTCAGTCATTTCCCATTTCTTTCCTGTTCCTTTATCTCAAAACCCCCAGTTAGAATAGCAAGGGAACCAACCCCTCTCTGGAGATCGGCACGGGAGGCATTTCTTCCTCTCGGCCTTTCAATGTTGGTCGGGTCTAAGGCGCACTGAATTACCAAATCCTTACCAAAGGCAGATCTCTGACCAACAGTTTTTGGCACGCCCGGTGGGACGCAAACGTTCCACTGCAGAAGCAGTACTAAGAAGTTGATGTTCGTCTTACTACTGACAAATCCGAACATCTGGTGACTCATACGAACTCCGACACCTCCAAGCCTCGCAGACCAGCTTAAAAGATCACGCCTTCATGCGTACGAGGTGGCAGGTTAGAAACTCAGAAGAAGCCGAGTTCTACGAACTTGACATTGACGCTCTGGGAGAGCGTCCTAGAGTGGTCAGGCCAAATATCCCACTGGACGGGACATCCTCGCAAGAAGCTACTATTGCTACACGGAATCCAACTCCCGACAGCACAACAACTAGCTTGCCCCCAGTTCCGCCTAATTCTCCGGATCATCAGCATACTGAAGTTCCACCTAGCGTTGATTTGGGTGCCCCAAGTGTTCTCGTTGTTCCGGCTCAGCCGCTCCAACAAACACTCCAAGCAAATCCGCCGCCCCAGATGACACAGCCAGCTCCCGCCAGGCAATTTGCAGCCTGGGATCATACAGGCCCTCTGAATTTAGGGGCTCAACATACAGTACCACCCGCAGCCTTGAAAGCTTTGCCCACCTATGATGGTACGGGAAAGACAGCGGCCGAGCATATTCAAGACGTCGCAGGGTTGGCAACTATTCACCAGATTACCAATGAGGATGTTATGGTGAAGTTGTTGGTTCTCTCACTAAGAGGTAAGCTCCTCTACTGGTACCGGTCGCTCCCGGCCGACACCATCACTTCATGGGATCAACTGGCGGAGCAGTTGGTAAAGGGCTTCAATGAACAAGCAGACCCTTTCTCCTTGTTGCACCAATTCACCAGCATACAGAGGCATCCCCAGGAAGAAATAGCTGACTTCAACGTCAGGTTTGCTCGAACCTAGCTAAGAGTCACTGACGGCCTTCGGCCCACCTCTGAGCAGGCAGCGTTCTATTACTTAAGAGCGTTTCATTCGGACATTAGTATGAACATCCGACAATATAATATCAGAACGTTCCCAGGGCTGTACCAACAGGCGCAGAAGGCGGAAGCTGACCTGATAGCTATCGGGAGGATGCCTCCCAAGTCGACAACTCCAATTTACCCGGATTTCCCTCAGAACATGTACCCAAGTGCATCTGGTTCATCTGCACCTCCGGCGTACCCCAGTCAGCCGTGGGTTCACAGCCCACAAAATCAGGTGGTGCCCACTCCGCAGCCTCAGGTACCAATGCCGCAGTATCCGACTCCTATGGTCCCGCAGCTACCGGTGCCTCCTCACTATCCTGCATTGCCTGCACCATTGGCACCGTTACCGTTACCAGCGCCTCCGGCTCACGCAACACTAAACCCGGAACAGGGTAAGGAGCTACGAGATATATACGGGTTTATGAAGAATATGGCGAATGATATGGTTGTCATGAGGAAAAGCCAATTCCGAGATCAGAACTATCCACCACGAAGGCCTCCGCCCCAAATCACCAGAGACCAAGCTGCTCCCACCGGCAGACCTCAAGAAAGGAACTCTGCAATGTTGGAGTACGATGAGGCCGGTACATCTGGCAGGGCCAGCTGGTGCTCCACCTGCAATGACCCGCATAATGAAGAGGCCTGCGTGGTCCATCAGAACTATGTGCAAACGCTCTCAGACAATGGATTCGGCGGACAGGTAAATATGATAAGGGAAGTTGACCGCAATTATATGATTCCCCCTGTCGAACAGGTTTCAGTTCTGATGAAGGCGGGCAAAAAGCCGATTGAAGTTGATCCGGTTCAGATGGAACCGCTCAAGGTGCCTGCCGATCCTAAGCGGCCAAGTGATAAAGCAGCCATGCCATCAGGGAGAGAGCCAGTTCAGGCCGGAGAGCCTGCGGACAATGCTCGGTTGAGAGACTACCTGCCTCCAAGGGCAAGAACGGGAGCCCCTCAGCCGCAAGCTTCTACCTCTCAGCCCATAGCGAAAGCAAGAGATCAGGCGAGGGAGAAGTTACGGTACCCCTCAATCACCAAGCGTCAGAGAGTGGAAGCAACTCAACAGTACCGGACACGGTACGAAGCCACCAAAGACGGAGGGGAGTCCGGTGCTGGAGCATACAATGTTGTCGAAGAACTAAGGAAAATTCCGGCTAAGGTAAGCCTCTTTGACGCGCTCCAATTGCCTGGCCAAGTTGACCTGTTGCAGGAATCCCTCAAGTCCGTCAAGGGCAAGGGGAGACTGACTCAGACCGTCTTGGCACAACCACTGACCACCTCTGCCACGGGGAAGAACAGGCCGCCGCCGTTTTACCTATCCCTCAGGATGGAAGGATGGGTAGTGCACAATTGTATGGTTGATTCTGGCGCTGCCACCACTGTAATGCCCAAAGCTGTATGTGAATTTATGGGCATGGAGTACACCAGGAGCAGTCCTGGGGTGCTCCAGCTAGACGGAACTCCAGTCAGGACAGTGGGGGTTATAAAGGACATCCCGATCGTGCTGCACAAGATGCCGCAGATCACAGTAATCCAAGAAGTTGTGGTAGTTGACTTGGAGCCCTATTTTAGCATGTGCTTATCTAGGGAATTCACTGCCAAGCTTGGGGGCTATCTGTCCCTTGACTATTCACATCTGGAAGTCCCCTTCAGGGGGAAGAGGGTAAATGTTTTTAATGAGAAACCCTCTACCTTTCTCATCGAAAGGATCCAGGATGTGGAGAAACCCATGGACTCTGTCAATATCATCGATGGAGTGGAAGAAGTAGAAGAAGAGGTGGAGCTGATGGAGGAAGCTCTGGATGAGCTGCGCATAGAAGATGAGTTCTCTATGCGTGATTTTAATGCTATGATAGAATCAGACGTTGGGTGTTACTCGATAACTAAGCCCGAAAAGGCTAAGTTGCCGAGTGATGCTGACCCCATGGATGACCAATTATGGAAGCTCTTCTTTGACGGCGCCCGATGCAAGAATGGCGCTGGAGCTGGAGTTGTCCTCATCTCCCCATCTGGAATTCAGAAAACTTACTCGTACAGACTCGTTTGGAGCTGTACAAATAATGCCGCCGAGTATGAAGCCCTGTGTTTGGGGTTACGAAAGGCGGAGAAGCTAGGAATAAAGCAGTTACAGATATTCGGGGATTCTGAATTAATCTGTAACCAAGTGACAAATAAATGTGTTGCTAAGCAACACTACCTCAAAGCATACCGTAACAAGGTATGGGATCTGCTAGAATCCTTCTCGGCTCTCAACATTCAGTCTATTTCGCGAGAGCGGAATAAGCATGCGGACGTTTTGGCGTCCATCGGAGCAAGATACTCCCCAACCGAGAATCTAATGCAAAGGCCGAAGACAGTTAGGGTTATCTACAGACCCTCAGTGCCAGACAAAAATATCCACTGGCAAGTCTTTGACAATGACGAGCAGATCGTCAATTTTTTGATTAATGAGGCTGGAAACATTGAAGATAGAACCCTCAATGACGAGGAGTATGAGGGTCTCATCCAGCTGAAGAACAACCACCTCCCCAAGGGTCTGATAACCCTTGAAAGCTTGTTTGATCAAGATGACAGGGCCCTGCCCCACAAAATTAAAGTGGATGCAAAAGAATATCAAGAGTTAGACCTGGAGTCCGAGAAGACAATCAAAGTGGGAACTGATTGCACATTGCAGGAAATTGAGCAGATCAGGACCCTCTGCAGAGAATACCCAGATATCGTTGCGTGGAGTTACCGCGATTTGAAAGGATATAACCGGGACGTCTTCCAGCATACAATCGAGCTCCAGGAGGGAGTCAAGCCTGTCCGACAGAAGCAAAGGCCTATAAATCCAAAGATTGAGGTACTGATGAAGGCTGAGCTTCTCAAGATGCTGGAAGCTAAGATAATCTACCCCATCAAGCATTCATCCTGGGTAGCAAACTTAGTCCCAGTCCGAAAAAAGAATGGGGATATTCGCCTCTGCGTGGACTTCCGGAATCTCAATCAGGCATCCCTGAAGGATCATTACCCACTACCCCAAATCGATCAGATTCTTCATGTGGTGGCAGGAGCCCAGAGGTTTTCCCTCCTGGATGGTTTCTCCGGGTACAATCAAATTTGGGTCAGGGAGGAAGACCAGTATAAGACCGCCTTCACCACCAAGTGGGGCACCTTTGCTTACCAACGCATGTCGTTCGGTCTCTCCAATGCCGGAGCGACATTCCAAAGGGCGATGGACTTAGCCTTTGGCGAGCTGCTCAACCGTGTCATCGTAATATACTTGGACGATATGACTGTTTTCTCCCACAGGAGGGAGGAGCACGGTTCGCATCTGCGACAAGTCTTTGAGAAGTGCCGGGAGTTCGGGATATCAATAAACCCGAAAAAATCAATTTTCGCGGTCAAGGAAGGCAAACTCCTAGGCCACCTCATATCGGAAAAGGGTCTTGCTATCGACCCCGCTAGGGCCGAAGCCTTGCTCAAGCTACCTCTGCCGGCGAATAAGAAGGGCCTCCAATCCTTCTTCGGACAGATAAATTTCGTCAGGAAGTTCATTTCTGACTTCGCCCAAGCAGTAAAGCCCATGACTGAGCTCTTAAAAAAGGATGTGGAATTCCTGTGGACTGATGAGAGGAGGCAGGCGTTCAGAGACATCAAACGTCGGATTGCCCAGGCTCCTATTCTGGTTAACCCCAATTATTCCAAGGACTTCATTTTATATGCGGTCGGGGAACCAGAAAGCTATGCGGCCGTGCTCACCCAGAAGAATGAAGAAGGAGACGAGCGGCCTATAGCATTCCTCAGCCAAGTGATCCTCCCGCATGAGGAAAAGCACAATTTTATTGAAAGTCAAGTGCATGCGGTGATGCGAGCGCTGAAGAAGTTCCGTCATTTCGTCTCGCAGAGCAAGACGATAGTGTACGTGGTGCACCCGGATGTCCGGACCTTCATCAGTCAGGGTGAGCTCGGTAATAGAAGGGCAGGCTGGATCTCAAAGATCCAAGAGTTTGATATAGATGTCCGGCCCACAAAGCTAGTCCGTGGTCGGGCCCTATGCCTAGAGCTTGCCAAGAGCGCCGCAGCTGAGGTAACAACTTGCCAATGGGAAGATTCATTGCCACAGTGTAATCTGGCAAATCAGTCAGCAGACGACAAAGATTGGACTGAAGACTTGGTAGAGTACTTCAGCACTGGACAGTGCCCTCCCGGCCTTGACTCTTCACAGAGAAGGCGTTTCAGGCTTCAGGCCTGCAGATATGTATTGCTACCCGAGGGGTTGTTTCACCGAAATATCGACGGCGTCCTCCTGAGGTGTGTCAGGGGGACAGAAAAACAAAAAATCCTGGATGAATTCCATTTTGGGATGTCCGGGGGCCATCTCGCCGGAAGGCCGATGGCTTTAAAAATAATAAGGGCGGGCTATTATTGGCCCACCATTTTTTCCGATTCCTTCAGTGTAAGCCGGAAATGTGATAAGTGTCAGAGATATGTTGGCCGCGTCAAGAATGCTTCGTTGCCTCTGCACCCGATCCAGGTCGAGGCCCCATTTCAGCAATGGGGTTTAGACTTCATCGGGATAATTGAGCCTAATTCTTCAGCAGGGCACAAATATATCTTGACAGCCACGGATTATTTCACCCGATGGGCGGAAGCAGTGCCAACCAAGCGGGCAAATCAGGATGTGGTTATCGCTTTTCTGGAAGGACTCATAACCCGTTTTGGAATACCGGACGCCATAATGATGGATAATGGTTCCCATTTCATTGGGGCCAAGATGTGCGCGTTCGCTAGCAAGTACGGTATTTATCTAAAGACTTCATCAAATTATTACCCGCAGGGCAATGGTTTGGCGGAGTCTACTAATAAAAACTTGCTCCGGATCCTCAAGAAGATGTTGGAAGACAATAAGCGGACTTGGCACCTGCACTTAGATTTTGCGCTATGGGCTGACCGAATTTCTATCAAGAAGTCCATAAAGACATCCTCGTACTCCCTGGTGTATGGGAAGGAAGCAGTGCTTCCTGCGCATATTGAGTTGTCGGCACTGCAGTCTCTCCGGTCTTTGGACGGCGAGGGCGAAGAGTTCGATCCAGTTAGCGTCAGAATTGCCCAACTGTTGCAGTTGGAAGAGGAAAGGGAGAAAGCCTATGAGGCTTTCATGAGGCATGTCGTTGCCACGAAAAATTGGTTCGGCAAAAGGACCTCCAATCGCACTTTTCAGGCCGGGGACTTAGTGCTAAAATGGAATGAGAAAAAGTCCAAGCCGGGCAATCATGATAAGTTTGATGCGTTTTGGGAGGGTCCGTTTCAGATTTCCCAGGTCCACCCGGTAAACTCTTTCACACTGCAAGACTTGAATGGGTTTGCTTTGCCATTATCAGTTAATGGCGTACACCTGAAGGCGTACTACCAGTGAAGGGTAGTACAAGATTTTCCTGTACAGTTGTATATATTATCTGTTTTTTCCCTTATGCATTCTTTCCCCCCCGCCAAGGCTCGGGCGCACCAAGGCAGTGCGCCCCAAGGCCGGGCGCACCAAGGCAGTGCGCCCAAGGCCGGGCGCACCCAGGCAGTGCGCCCAGGCTGGGCGCACACTCCACGGTGCGCAATTCAAGGATGATTGCGCCCATCCCGAGGAGGCCATTGGGTGCAATTTTAAAGGCGCCTCTCACAGGCACACTGACCAAGGCGCTGCCCATGATTGGGATTAAGTACAACGGTTGCAGCGCTTCACGCTCTTCAAGGATGATTGCACCCAACTTTGGTGGTTAGGATTGGGATCCGCGCCCTGCCATTGTTTACCGTGCAGAAGATCTTTTGCGGCGCCCCCAAATCGTCCCGGGCATTAACTCTACACAGGCGACATCAATGCAGGTGGGTGAATGTCGGGTCTATAAGAAATCACATTGCCCAATGGATACACCTTTTAGAACCCTGAATCTGTTGCACAGTCCACCATTGTTGAATGCCAGAGAGCAGTTGTTGCACAGTCCACCATTGTTGAACGTCAGTGAAGCGCTGTTCTATCTGGGCACGAGCAAATTGTTTCTGAAGCACTCTCAGAGCAAGTTGTACCCGAACTTTGTCATCCGCAGAGCGCTCGAGGATTTGACCACAGAAAATGGGCAAGAAGGGAGAGCCCAAGCAAAAAAAAGAGGTGGCCCCGAAATCTACAGAGGGCGAACAAGGGCAGATAAAAGAAAAAAAAGAGAAGCCCCTGCCGCCTCCGCCGGAAGATAAGCTGAGTAAAATTCGGGACTGTGTCCTCACCAGGACCAGTATAGAGAAGCTGCGCATGGACATTGAGCAAATGAAAGCTAAGGTGTCCGAAGTGAACAATCGGGCAGTTGCCTACCACTCCCTCCTATACTGGTACTTGTGCACACCTGTGCACCCCTGCCCGGAGTTGGTCTGTGCAATCGCCCAGTCCTACGACCCTCGGACCAGGTCTATGAAAGATCCGGAGGGAAACAGACTGTTCTCCATTTCCACTGATAAAATCCGCGCGGCCTTTGCCTGTGGGCGGCAACCTCCTGGTCAAGTCATTGTCCGGAAAATTGATACCAAGGAGCAGGGGGATAGATACACCAACTCGTCGCAGATGAGGCGTTTTATGGAGGCCCACTACACAGAGACACTTGCACCCGGGGCCTTGCCACAACTCCCTATGTCCTTGCGGAGATTCAAGAACTCCGAGCTTTTCTCCATGCTGGCATGGATTACTGGCCAAGCCTCAGATGCCCAGGTAAATGCCTGGCAGGCGGCAATTGCCGAATGCGTATCCCACGGGGATTTCTACGCTGCTGATGCTGCATCACGAGGGATAAAGCCCATCTTCTTCGATTGGGCCGATTGGGTGTCCCGACAGCTGCACCTCCAGCTGTGCGGGATGCAGAAAGGGACCATGGCGTTCCGGAGCTGCTCATTTCTGGTGTGGTACTTCTTCCACCAGCTGCATTCACACCCCCGCTTTGCCTTCATTGACAAGAGTTGCACTAATGAGAAGGGCGAGGCGCTCCCGGTATACCAGTGGACTTCAAGCCTGTCAAGGCGCGAGTCTTATTACAACTTCAACCGGGTTTTCCTTGGTCCGGCGCTGCAAATCGTTACTGGTGTCTGTGAACGAGTGCCGAAAGAAATGAAGGATTATGTGATAGACCAGCAGCTCGGAGACATTTTTCGGCTAACACAGGGGCTCGTGGTACGGATTTTTGGGTTTTCTGGTAAGCCCTTCCTGTTGCCGTACTACGCTACTGAGTACCTATTTGCCCTCGAAGTTGCCCGCCAGTGCGACTTCGCAGATGATATGTACGGAAAGGGGCGGAAAAGACAACACACCTGCCCCTGGCCCATTGAGCTTGGCCCCATCAAAGTGACGAAAAATAAGCAAAACGTTCATCTGGCAGTTACCCTGTATGAGTTTGGTCTGATTGACCTACCCCAACGGTGGAGATATGACCCAGATGGTGTCTTCAGAGAAAAAATTGCAAAGGGAAAATTCCACCGTTGCCCTTGCCCGGAAATCGAGAAGCAGCGTAATAACCCTTCTGGGCGGGATCTCGAATGGCACATCGAAAAGATGTTCTCCTTCCCACCTTGGCACGATTTTTACATCATGGAGGCTGAGTACAACCCTAGGCGGTATCCAGAGCAGGACCCTGATGACCGAATGTTCAAATTCATGAAGGAGAAAGTGCCCCATTGGTCGGAGGAGAAGATTGCGAATTGGTGGATAATGAGGTGCCACCACAGAAAAAGGGTGTCTGACCCAACGCTGCAGATAGATCAGAAATTTTTGATATATTCGATGAAAATTATGACTCCTACCGGCCCGTCTTCTTCGGTGACAATGTGCCCAGAAGTACGGAAAGTCCCAGCAGGGTGGATGACCTGTACGCAGTGCAGGAGCAACAAGCTAGTCAGGCGCCACCTGTCGAGGGCAAGGGTAAGCAGCCCATCCTAGAAGAAAAGGCTGCTCCAAAGAAGAGAAGTGCGCCCGATGCACCCGCGCCCCAGAGTGCCGCGAAGAAGGCTCGCACTGTCAAAATTAAGTTCGCTGGCGCAGACCCTCCGACGGCAACAGTCAAAGAAGGGAGCGCTTCGGGGGTCACCGCTCCGGCGCAGCAAGTACAAGCGTACCCGACTAGCGCAGCGAAGCGCAGAGTGCAGCTGTAGGCTGAAGTACCATTTATTGACCTGGAGAATGAAGCGTCGGGCGGAGAAAGAGAAGCCAGCCCAATAACACAGCAGTTCACCACGTCGGCTCTGGAGACGTCCGAGCCCGCAGGTGCGTCTTCTATTCCTCTCTTTCTCTCATCTGCCCCTTTGGAAACCCCACTTCTCGGCGCCGAAACCCTAGTGTCTGCCAACCTTCCATTCGGCGCCCCTGTCGAGGTCTATCCAAACCCTCTGTTACAGACGCAGTTCCATACTCCCCTGCCTGCAGTTTCCAAGTCATTCGAGACTTTTGCAAAAGTCTCCAACGCCTTCTCCTTCCCGGTATCCTCCGTCCTTACCCCCAGAGTTCGGTGTTTTCTGTTACAACTTTTGTGGCCACAGTAAGTCTCGGCCAACCCTCTCCTATCCCCGCTCCCTCAGTTATTCCGACAATACCCACCATGGGGACGGCTCCTCCTGAACCTAGCATCCCGGCTTCGGCCGCGCAAACCCCAGCGCCCCCCATGGTCCCTGCAGTCACTGTTGTTGTCACCCAACCTCTCCCAGAGACGCCTGTCCAATCAAGCCCTCAGCGGGCTCTGTTCCCCCTTACCCCATTCTTTGGAATACAGGAGCCTGAGCCTGAGGAGCTAGATTTTTACGAAGAAGGACCAATGGCTGAGAGCATCCGTAAGGCCCAACAGAACTCCTCAGCCTGGCTCAAAGGCCAGAAAAGGAAAAGCGCGCAGGCGCTTGCCCGACCAGAAAAGAGGGTAGTCTTTGACCCTCAAAATATGCAACTCCACCGGATGGAAAAGGCGCCCAAGGTACAGAAGCCGTTGAATGAAATGACACCGGCGGATTACTCCTATCGACAAACTATGGAGGATCTGAAGACTGCTGACCCCGCGGAGAAAGCGGGGAATATTCATGTTGAGGCGACGTCCCTCTACCTCCAGGTGGACCATTTCAGGGATCGTTGCTACGACGCTGAGGCCAAAAATACGCAACTTGAAGAAACCCTGGCACTCACGCGAGGGCAGCTCGAGGACGAGCAGTCAAAAGTAAAACAGTTGCAGCAGCAAGTGATTGACCTGGAGCAGGAACTGAAGGACACCAAGAAGGATTATGAGGAGCGCCTCAGGATTCAGGGAGAGGCCAAGGACCAGCTGCAAGTGTTGGATGCTGAGATCCAGCAGCTTCGGACTAAATTGGATAGTAGGCCAGAGCCCACGACGACCCTGTCAAAAGACCGTGTCAAGGAGGCGCGCAATCACTTCCTGTCCAAGTTCAGAAGCAGAGCGTGTCGGGCAGCTTCAGTCATGGCGTTCATCTGGGACGCCAAACAAACAGTTTCCCACGGCGCTTCCATCGTAGAAGATGCCGAGGCAGAGGTTGACGAATGGCTGGAACTGGCCATGAAGGCACGAGCCCTGGATAGGTCGGTCAAGCTTGCCCCTATGTCTGACCTGGCTCGGTCATGGGCGGCCGCAGATACAACTCTCAGATCTTTCTTCAAGAAGGCTAAGGCAGCCCGAAAGGCCCGAGATCTCATGGACATGCTTGAAAGAGAGAGGAAGGTTGCTCTCATGTATTTCGAGACTCTGGCCCAAAACGGTTTCCCGGGTTTCACCGATGAGGAGGACCGTCTCCTAAAAGAAGAGGAACTGCAATTAGTGTGGGACTCCTTCGAAAACGATACTTTGGAAATTGACAGTTGGGAGGAGCCCATTTCTGAACTACAGGTGATGCAGTATACCACCAGATTCGCAATAATGGAAGCCTGTCTCGTAGACCTCAGCGAGAGGTTCAATTTTGCTGAAGTCCGCCATTTAGAAAGATTCGGGTACCTAGTCCGAGAGCTCCATAAGCGTAGCGCCATGCATGACGACAACTGGGCCTTGGTCCAAGCGACCTATGACCGCATCCAGGCGGAGCTCGCGCCACCCGAGCCTCCTCAGCAGCAGGAAGATACCCAGGCGCAAGGAGAGATCCAAGCGCAAGAGGGAATCGGAGCGCAGCAAGAAGAAAACCGGGCGCAGGAAGAGATTCAGGCAGAGGAGGTTCCCACCCTGCAAGAAGGCCAAGGCGAGAACCTTGGGCCCCAACGGGATGAGGGTCAAGCGCCTCAAAATGAAAAGGATAGAGCGCAAGAAGAAATCAAAGCGCAAGAAGGAGACGAGGCGCATGAAGAGGTTCATGCTGAGGAACAGGTTGACACTCAAGAGGAAGGCCAGGATGAAAACCCTGAACAAGACGCAGGCCAAGACCCTCAAAATGAGGAGGATGAGCCCCTAGACGAGGTGCCAGGCCGGGATGAAGAGCAGCACAGCGAAATTCATGAAGGCGAAGAGTCGGGAGAAGAGTCCGCTGCTACCAGCGGGCAATCGGAGAGCGATGACGATGATGACTCTGAGCCCAATGAATAAGGCCTAGGGTTTCGACATTGAGGCGAGCTCAATTTCCCCGCGAGCCGCCAGAGATGTTGTCACTTCTGCAACATGGTGTACATTAGCCTTTCCATTGCTTCTGTGTACTGACTTTGCAGGAAAATTCCCCTTTCGATGGCAATGGAGTTTTCTACCAAGTACCCTGAAGCATTTCAACCTCGAGGACCAAGGAAGAGCACCGCTTCAGCATTTGAGCACAGAGCAGAGTGCGCCCAGGCCGGGCGCACAGGAGGAGATGCGCCCAAGTCGGGCGCACGGTCAGGAGTGCGCCAAGCTGTTTTATGACACCTCGCAGCGCCCTGTCCGTTGACTCTTTTGGCCTTGGTGTCGGTTTCTCCCGAAAGCACTCCACATCAGCAATCTGAAGGGCATCCTTATCCGACCAGGCGCAGCCATTCTGAGAAGCTTCCAGACTGGACGTTCCGGGATTTCAAGCATATCTTCCACGGAAGCGGTCCCCGCGAGTGAGGAGGCAGCGCCAACAAGCCGAGTCTGTCAGGGCATTGAAGGGGTTCAACGGCATTCCTGAGGAGTCACCAGTCTCTGCCATGCCTGGTTAATACTTTGTGACTGTACTTCCTTGTAATCCTTATCTTGGCTTCCACCGCTATATTTTGTTAATCAACATTTATTGCTCAAGCGGCAGAATTCTCTATATAAGCCCGCTCTTTTATTGTAAAATGGATGGATGTTTGCTAGAGGCTAAATGAAAACCTGAATTCTGCTATCAATACAGCTGATGTCTGGCTCTAAACCTGGACTTCTATTTTCATGTGTATGTCTTCTATTGCTTATCTTCTATCATTCCATGCTTTAACTGTAAACTTGAATTCTATTATCTGGATTTAGTTTCTGATAAGGTAGGAACTCTGGAGTAGCCCTGGAGATTATGCATGCTAGATGTTCTGGTTTAATTTATGTTAGTTATCTGTATTTGAGGGCTATTTAGTTCAGAATGCAATAGAGTTATCGTGTTGTTAGTCCATCACCCCTGTTCTATCTGGCCTGTGGCCATATTTCCCATCCCTTTCAGTCATTTCCCATTTCTTTCTTGTTCCTTTATCTCAAAACCCCCAGTTAGAATAGCAAGGGAACCAGCCCCTCTCTGGAGATCGGCACGGGAGGCATTTCTTCCTCTCGGCCTTTCAATGTTGGCCGGGTCTAAGGCGCACTAAATTACCAAATCCTTACCAAAGGCAGATCTCTGACCAACAGGTATTAGGTTTAGAGGTGCAAGCCATTGGTCCCGCTTATGTGGGATTCCTCACCTCTATTAACATTGAGTCATGGCATGTGTGTGTGGGGGGTAGTTGGCCCCCTTGATTTCTTAGTTCATTGGGATTCTCTTCATTCTTGAAGCTGTTATTTCTTGTGGCATATTCCTATGATGTAATTTTGTTTCACATTAATACCTCTCTCTCTCTCTTCTTTCTTGTTTATATTAGAGGTTCTTACAAATACTTGGTGTTATCCATAATTTGAGACCCCATCATTTTTATCTTGGTTGCACTATATTTTTAAACTAAGGAACAACTGTGCCCTCTCAAGGAGTTTCCATCAACTTGTTAAGGAGGTTATTTGTTGTAGGTTTTACATGGAAGCTTCGCATATTGGTATTTGGAGCTATTAAATTTTTGACCTGTTTGTCAAATTATATCTTTGCCTATCTTTTCATTGGGATCAACCGTCATTAGAAATTTTTCCCAAGACAAGTCATGACTTTGCAAAAGCCGATGGTAATGGTGGTAGATATGCATATTGACATGGCTAGACTCAACAGACCAAATATCGGGTAGTAAGCATTTCAATAGACTGATAAGTCTAAATAACTTTGTAACAAGAGAATGTTAAGAACTTACAATTGTCCATTTGATTTGCATTGACATGAACATTTAGAATGATACAAGACACAAAAACTTATCGCTATATAAACAAAAGATGAGCTGCAACTTCAAAATTCAAAAGAAACTTAGATTCCTCAAGGCTGAGGAATCTCCCTTGTTGGGAGAGATGTTATAGCCTGAATCCTTAACATCATAAGATATAAGACAACTTTGGACTTAGAATCTTGACCCATTAATCCACCTTATAACTGAATAGATATTTTCAAGGTTCTCTTGAGAAAACTTAAACAACGAAGAAAATCCAAGCAATTTCATAGAATGTTCTATCAATCTGTCTATAACGGATCATAAATTGGTCCTCTCAGTCCAAATTCTAAGCTGATCCCTCAAACATTCATTTGTAAGGGATCAGGTCTTCTGTGTGAAATTTGCAAAGGGTTCAATATGTAATATAATATATAAAAGAGAGATCAATGGATGACACCTACACTAGTTATATATGATTATTTAAAAGTTTTATCTTCTCTAACCTAACCTTTTATACATGACCTTATAATAGGTTGTGAGATATGTAATATATATTATAATAACACTAGATTATAATATAATACAGAGGTATAAAATAAAGTAGGAATTAATTTCACTATGTCCTTTTCAAAATGTGTCAACCTTAAAGCGTCACTGGAAATCTTAAAGCTGGCGATTAAAATCTTATTTCTTGATCTATGACTTCTTCCATATTGCGAAAGTGTTCACAAAAGATTGATTCTTCCATGAAGCATATGAAGGAACATGGAGATATGAATGCTGCCGATACTAAGAATATCACCTCATTTAATTAGGACTAATCCATTCCAAGTCAATCTTTAGAGGCATTATGACTATAATTAAATAGGAATTTGAGGAATACTTAGATTCAATCTCAAATCCATATTTGTTTTTTATTAGAAGTTTATTTCCAAATCAAAGAGAAACATCTTTGTTTTCTAGGATGATGTTTGTGTTGATAAATTGATTATTGGTAACAATGTGAATGATTAGAATGTTAAAGGGATCTAATTTCAGGATGGATTTAAAGAATAGTTTGAGAACTTTCATCCCTCATTTGAGATGTGTCCTCAAGTATCTCAATAGTAGCTACAATTGCACAATCAATAGTACAAAAAATCTTATGTACATATTTAGTGGCACTTGGAGATGTTTGCTTATCAATGGATTATAATGTGCTTTTAGGTTGCGGCTTGTAATTGTTCTTCAAAATTTAACCTTTTTCAACAAAATGGGCTATGAGTCTTCAAATGAATAATCACTTTATTCTTCTTGAATAATTTTTCATAAGTATTATGCACAAGTTCCTTGTGATATGGGCTTTCCTTAAAGAGTGTTGACTTCACCGAAGTAAGTTTGGTTCTAGTCACACAAACATCGAGTATTCTCTTCGTTTTCTAATAATTGTTTTGAATAATTTTTACTTGGAGTGGCAAACTAGAGATTTTGCTTTCCAAATCATCAATCTTAAACTATGTCTTTTAATTTTTAATTTAATTTTAATTTAATCAACTTGCAACTAGGTAGAAAGGTAAAAGTTAAAGGTGGATTTGCCTATCTGCATATGAGGTCCCCTTGTGGGTTACAAGGAAAATTTTCAATTTACCCTATATATTGTTCAAGCTTTGTATCTCTTTGTGTTTTGACCCTTTGACCAAGCTCATCGTAAATTGGGATTTAATAATTCAATGTTGAGTTACAGACTAATTCATCTTTTTTCCTTTTGTATCTTGAGTTGCACCTTTTTGTATTTTGAACAACACCTCTTTGCATCTTACGCATTTTCATATCTCAAGTTGCACTTTTTGTTTAGCTTGGGTAACATTTATTTTTGCTTCTCAAATCACACCCTTTGTTGCCTCAAGTTGCACCCTTTTACATCTCAAGTTCCACATTTTCGTATCTTGGCTTTCACCCTTTGGCATCTTTGAATCACACCTTTTTGCATTATGTTGTGCACTGTTTCATATCTTAGGTCACACCCCCTTGTACCTCAAGTCACAACTTTGTGTATTGTGTGTAGACATTGGCTTGGTGGTAGGCAGGTGCTAGTCAAGTGTTCATCAAAACAGTCTCTGTCAACTTTAAAGACATTGGCCATAAGCTGATTAGGGGTATAGGTTACAAGCCCATTTTTGTTTTCTTTTTGGTCACAAACCAATAGTTAAACCACAAGCTGGAGAGCATGGCTCTAATGTTACTATAAGGGACCAGTAGATCTCTTTCATGAAATCGTAAAGAATTCGATATGACACACACATATGTAAGGAGACTAACAGATAAATGAAATAGTAGACATGCATATAATATCCAAAAAATATAATCTAGGGGTCATAACCTCTCTAACCTAATAATTCATAAATGAATTTAGAATAGGTCATAATGTATGTAATATATATTATTATAATATAAAGTTATAAAATAAGGCAGGAATTAGGTTCACTACACCATTATGTCAGCCAACTTTTACTAATAATTTTACTATTTATCAGCACAAATGCCTATAATTTCTGTCCACTTTTATCATCTTTAAAATTTTAAATTTGCTCTGATACTGACTGTAAGAATTTATTGCTTTGATATCAATCAAGAGAAACAAAATTTTTTGATACCAGACGATGTACATTCGCTGCAACTTATGACATTGCTGTAATACAACACATGACAAAAGATTTGCATGATACAGATTACAATATTGCAAATTCACTGCTCAAATATTCCTTTGATTAACTACCACATAATAGGATTCGGCTGCTGCATTGCAGCTTCATACAATTTGATCCAAATGTGGATGATGCACATGTTGAATGATCTACCTAGGGATTGAATGAATGAGTTAACCAATGAGGGATACAAAAAAATATGTAGAATCATTACAATGCTAACAATAGCTTTTCTTAATCACTAGTTAGCATCTGCAGACTACTGTTTCTCTGTTTTCCAGGCATGTGTCATTAATGATGTGGGAGCATTCAAGCAATTTAATTTTTTATTATATTAAGGTTTGTTAATGTAATGGTTATGGACAGGTATTCCAGGTGGCCGTTCTGGTAACTGTTATCCTTTTGTATAAAAATACGAGGAGAGAAGATGAGGAAGGGGCGTGCATAGAGAGCAAGAGGGTAAGAGGAAGAGAGAAAGACAGGGTAGAGGTTTCCAGTTACTCATTTGAATGCATGGGAGCCAAGGGAATGGAGGGAGAATATATTGTAATATACAGCCAACTGGTGCATTGGCAATAACATTAATTTTCCACCTCAAGTTTGTTCTGTGTATGGTGAATGCATTGTGTTTTTGAAATTGCATCTTGTAGAGTGTTTAGAATGGTGTGTGCAGGATTGCAGGTTTATTGATAAGATAGGAGAAAGGTTCCAGTCCGAAAAGATACGTCAAACTAGTGTGTAGCGTGTTGTTCAAGTGGAAGTTGCACCGTGTCATTTAAGTGGAAGTGTCGTTCAAGTGGAAGCTGCACCGTTCAAGTGAAAGCTGCATCGTTCAAGTAAATGCCGTTCAAGAGAGATGAGTACCGACATTCAAAAGTAAATGTGTGACTACTGTTCATATTAAGGTAAGAGCATCATTCAAAAGTAAGGTCATAACACTGTTCAAGGAAGACCCAAGTGTCGTTGGAGTGAAGGATCGAAACACTATTTAATTAAAGGAATAATATTGTCATTTAGGTGTTGTGGAAAGAACCTTGCCATTCAAGTGAAAGGTATTGTGTCGTTCAAGTGAATAATATTGCTTCGTTCAAGTGATTGAGGTTATTTGAGAAATTGTGTTGCTTGAGAAGATAGTCATTTAATTGAACCTCTTCTCTTGGTACTACATCATTTGGTATCAGAGCCAGATTTTAATTCAGCAGTTTGCAATACATTCTAGCAAAGAGAAGACACAAGGAAGAGGAAGACTACGTGATCTTGTGCCCTAGCTAGCAGACAAAGTTGAAATGATGAGAGGAATTACAGCCATATCGGATGCAATTGAGACTTCCCAAAGAAGAGGTGTTCATCTTGAGGTTAGTGACAGTGAAGAGGAGGAGATCGGTCACCCAAAAGCTCGATATGTGGAGCAAGGAGAAGAATTGGAATAGCGGTTGATTTGGGCAATCTCTAGCATGGGAAGTAAACCAAAGATGTTTACTCCCAATTTTAATGGAAGTGTAAACCCAAAAGAATTGATTGATTGGATAACGGACATGGAGAGATTCTTTGCCTATGAATCTATGGATGACCCAAACCAGTTCAAATTTGCATGTACATGACTAAAGGGACATGCTTCGATTTGGTGGGACCACGTCCAAATAGAGAGAAAGCAAAAGGGCAAGGATAAAATCCGAACTTGGGACACTCTTTGAAAAAAAAAAATATCACTTAAAAAAAAAAAATCTGAACTTGGGACAAGTTTTTATCCAACTTAAAATCTAAATTTTTACCTACGAATTATTGGATTGGGTTGTTTAGAAGACTTCAAAATCTCAAGCAAAAGGAGCTGGGAGTGAAAGAGTATACGAAAGAATTCTATAAATTGACCATAAGAGCAGGTCATATTGAAGATGATGAGGAGAAGGTGGCAAGATACGTAAATGGACTAAGGTTGTCCATACAAGATGAAATTGCTATGATTCAAATTAAAACAGTTGAGGACAAGGTAAAAGAGAAATTGGCATGTAAGCAACAAAATAACTGCAGAGGGATAGGACGGTCTGCAAGAGGAAGAGGACAGGTCCATGAAGGAAGAAGGCAAGAAGCTTGTGATGTAGGAGAGAATTCCTCACAAACGAATAATTTCAACCAAAGTACCTGAGAAAAGGGTGAATCGTCAAGAGGATGAGGTGGATTTGGTAGAGGTGGAGGACATGGTTTTATTGGCAAATGCTATAGATGCTTGGAAGGACATAGTGTTATGAACCTTGCAGTAAAATAAAAACACATCCATACAATATTAGAATAATAACATGAACTTGAAATTAACAATATTGCAAACGAAATGGAAAAAGAACATATTATATTGTAGAAAGCATAAACATAATACAATATCGCAGGCCTCTTCGAGGGGGCAACCTCCTTAGAAGCAGAGCTTCGATACAAAATATGAGAGATACCTTCATCTATGCCCCCTTGCCTTTTAAAGACTCTTTGTAACCCTAACTATAACCCTCAAGGATTGGCTTCACAAGCAAGTGGCCACCTGAGCTAGAATCTTCTACCAAACAAGCGGTTATATTATTAACAACAATTACATAAAATGACCCTACTTGTCTAGGCACCTCAAATGCCACATACACATTACAAAACATTACATAATATTATTAAGATTGGGTCCCCACGTTAGGAAGGGTTAATTACACAATAAGGTAAGGATGGGTTCCTAACACATAGGGCATATGAGTGTCTTCAAGTGCAGCAAACTAGCGGGCATGGAAAGGAAACCTGTAACCAAATTGCGCAACTAGATGAAGAAAGTGGTACTTCACCGAAGCACATGAGGAACCGGAACAGGGAGAGTCACTTATGATGAAGAGGGTATTGTTAAAACTAGCAAAGGAGGTGCATGAACCTGTGCAAAGGATCCTGTTCAAAACAATTTGTAAATCGGGAGGCAAACATTGCAAGATGATTGTAGATAGCGGAAGCACAAACTTAGTGTCAATAGAGATGGTAGAGAAACTTGGTTTGAAGAGAATTGAGCGTCCAAATCCTTACAAAGTGTCGTGGTTGCAAAAGGGACACTAAATTTTTTTTTTTTTGGTAATTGGTGTGTCTATTAGCTGGGTTTTAACTGGGTCCCAACCCCAGATGTACAAAAACCTTAACAGGTTGATAGGAGTCACTTCTGCATAATCCCACGCAGGGGGTAGTGATGAGAAAAACTAACTGATCCCACGCAGGGGAATGTAACCACAAAAATCCCGCGTAGGGGAAAATAGCACCGGTATGAATATAGTACTTGCTCACACAGGAGCAGCTAAAGACCATGCTAAAAACATCTATGGAAAAACCAGCCATAACCCGCGTAGAGGCCACCACATGATCAGCGATAGAACGGACAGGCAGAAAAGGACATACAACAACAACTAAAAACATGACCCAGAGACGACAAAAAACAAAATTAGAAACCTGGTCCGGGAAGCACGCTTAAGGTTCCGCCTCCGGGGAATCTTCTTTAGCACTTGCAACATTCTGCTTCAGGTATTGCTTCATGGCAGTGGTGGTATTTTCAAAGGCCGCGATGAAGCACTTCATGAACATCCTGGTCATCTTGTTGGAGATGCCCGAGTTGGGGTCGGAATCCCCGCTAATGTCATCAGACACGTCGACGGGGGAATTCTGGCTGGATTCAGCTTTAGCTTTCTTGGTTTTGGAAGATCTGCGAACCGGGGGAACCGTCTCTTCGACCTTAGCTTTGCGCTTGCCCAAAGTCGCCTTCTTGTTGCTGGTGGGGAGAGACTTGGAGGGAGTGGCTACGGATTGGGAGCCTTTTTTGGTGATAGGGGTTTGGAAGGCTCCATCGCTCAAGGGCTCACTTGAAAGGGAGTGAGCAGGACTATGGACGGGGGGAATGGGGGGTGGACTGCAGAGGGGTGGCCACAATTGGCGGGTTGGCTGCGACATGGTGGTAAATGATGGCAAAAAGGCCTTGGTGAGTGGGCATTGAATGCTTTTTGCGGGCACCAAAAATAGACAGGCGAATAGAGCGATGGAGAAAGGTGGGGAGGTTCATGGGTTTGAAGCCGCGAACGTGATTAACCAGAGCCAAGTGGAAGCTAGACATGGGTTTCATCGGGTCGTCAGAGGCTAGGTACTGCATTAGGGGAATAGCGACTGTGGGCCAAGGTAAAGGGAGGGATTCGCGCTCCAGGGACACGCCTGTCCATTTGAAATCACTGTAACTTGGAAAACCCTCTAGTTCTGGTTCCCAATTGTGCTTATCGCGCCGAACCATACGGCCAGAGAGGGGCAAACCAGAAACTTCAGAGATAAGGGCCGGAGTGACTTTGAAACGGAGGTTTTTGACAATGACATGGTCGTTAGACCACGTTCTGAAAAAATCATCAGTAATATCCGCTTCAGGGCCTTTAAATTTGGACACAAAGGAAAATAGTCTGCAGGCTTGCAGATGGGAGGCTGACAGAGTGTCGAGCTGGAGGCTACTGGGCTCGATGTAGGCCATGGTGGCAGGAGCAGGGGAACAGGGGAAGGTGGTGGGGAGGCTCGACCGGGGGTTGGGGTGGCGGAAATGGATAACGTCGATATGGCAGAAGCGACGAGGGTGAGATAAATAGGGTGAGGGAAGCTCAAAGGACATGTCGATTGGCATGGGATGGTGACAGGTGGACAGGCGGTGGACAGGGTGGAGATGCTGGGGATTGGTGAGGGGCCTTGAAGTAATATCCACACGGGTCGAATTAAAGGACTTGAGGCGCTTGGAAACAGCTGGAGTCGGTGGGCAAACATGCTTGAAACCAACAACATACGTGGCTTTGGGATTACGACCGGAGCTTTGGAACCCAGCGTTGTGATGAACAAACGACCACTTGGGAGCATCATGATTGACAAAGCCGGCAGCGAGACCAATCATGAGGTGGTCAGGGGGCGTACGAAACGGAATACTCCCACGGGAGGTGTTATGCTTCAAAACCTGCGTCACCTTGAAAAAAGAAAACATAGGTTAGAGTGGGGGGAGTAAAAGCACCTGGCTTGCTTGTCCGCAACCGCAATCTGGGAGACACCTGGCGGGATGGAGTTGCGCCACACCGTAAGAGGAGTCTGTCCAATGCCCATGTTGGCCAACTTGTCAGCAAGCCGATTGGCTTCGCGGTACACATGGGTAGCTGCCACCTGGTATTGTTGACTGATGATTTCCCTGCTTTCCAGAATAAGAGTTTTGATGTTCCAAGGGGGATTCTTGTCTGAATTGATGTAGCTTATAATGTTGAGGGAATCCCCTTCAATGTGGAGGTTGTTCTGGGAGTCCTTAATAAGGTTCAAACTCCGCCACAACTCCCATGCCTCTGCAACATTGTTAGTTTGGTGGTCAAGGTTTTCAGCAAACGCAAGACTAATCTCGCCTTTGTGGTTCCTGAGAACTCCGCCTGCTCTTGCCAGACCGGGATTACCTTTGGAGGCACCATCAAAATTGAGCTTCAACCAACCATCTGTAGGGGGATTCCAATGGGCTTTCCTCCTGGGGTGGGGGATGGGATGGGATGGGACGGGAATGGGGATGTTGAGGGAGAGAAGAATCTCAACTTCAACTTTGTAGAGCGGGGAATTAGACCACGGGAGGAGCTGGGAATTCTCGACAGCGTAGGCAATAGCTTTGATGGCTATGGAGACAACGTCGTCTGAGGTGGTAGAGAAGATTCTGCGGTTACGCTCTAACCAAATTTGCCACAAAAGGTGGTGAAGGCAAATCTTCCAAAGAAAGGTGACCTTGGGATTTTTGAAAGGGGCAGGCCATTGGATAAAGAGGTCCAAAAGGGATTTGGGGCGGGCCCACTGAATCTGGAAAATAGAAAGCATGTGGCTTAGCCCTTCTTTGGTAAACTCGCAATCCACTAAAAGGTGGTTAACCGATTCCCCGTTAGAAAGGCACAAGTAACACCTGTTAGGGACCGAGATTCCTCTCTTCATGAGATTGTCGGTGGTGAGGACTTTATTTTGGATAGCGGTCCATGAAAAGAAACTTATCTTCGGGATTAGGCATTTGACCCACACCAAACTGAAGGGAATATTTGGAGTTTGGGGTTTGAGCAGGAGGGAATAGGCTGACTTAACTGAGAAGTTCCCATTGTCGGTCCCTGTCTAGACCGGGAAGTCTGGGGTGGCAATGGTGGGAATGATGGTGGTTCTCAAAAGCCTAGATAAAGAATTTCCTGCTCTGGCTAGGTGATCATTTCCATTGCCGGTGGGGAGAGCTTTCTAGTTGCCTTGGTTATCCATGTAGTCCTTAACCTTGTGTCCCCATCTTGGTTCAAGAACCGGTCTTAGGGTGGAGATTTCTGGGATTGCCGCAAGAGGTTTGTCTTTCAGCCACGTGTCATCCCAGAAATTGATTGTTGTGCCCCTTCCTAGCTGCCATCGGATGCCTCTGCTGATAAGAGATTTGGCTTGGATTACGGCCCGCTAGAAGGCAGATCCATTGGCAGGGACGTTGTCATCCATCAGGGACAGGTGTTGGAGATATTTGCTCTGGACGATGGATACCCAGTCTACCTTATAGTTGGAGAAGAGCTTCCACGCCTGCTTGGCAAGAAGAGCAAGGTTCATGTTGACTGATCTTCTTAGCCCAAGGCCTCCCTGGGATTTTGGCTGGCACACTCTGTCCCAGCTAACAAGGTGAAATATTTTTTTTCCTCCGGGCCTGACCACAGGAAGTTCTTCTGGATCTGTTCGATCTTGGAGTGAACGGAAGCAGGAGCCTTAAATACTGACATGAAATAGACCGGGATGCTCTGAAGGACGACCGTCGTGAGGGTTGCCTTAGCTGCTTGAGAGAGGAGAGCGCCCTTCCACCCTGCGAGCTTGCGCTTGATTCTGTCGATGACATTATCCCACATGGATTCTTTCGGGCTCTTGGTGAACAGAGGGAGACCCAGGTAGGAGGTGGGGAGATCAGCTATGCTGCATTGGAGGATGCGAGCGATCTTCCGTTGTCTCTTGCCGGGGTGTTGAGAAAGAAACATTTGCTTTTGAGATAATTGATTTCCTGCCCAGCTGCTAAGGCGTAGGTATCCAAAATACCCTTCATGGATTTGGCTTGAAGAACAGAAGCAAAGGTAGCGATAATAGTATCATCCACAAATTGCTGGTGGGACAGGGGAGGGGAAGTAGATGATGCTTTAATCCCAGACACACACCCGGAGGCACAGGAATTTTTGAAAGCTCTGCCCAGGGACTCAACAAGGATGATGAAGAGGAAAGGGGATAGGGGATCTCCCTGTCTAATGCCTCTGTGGCTCGGAAAATACCCTGCAGTAGATCCATTAACTAGTACGGAAAACCAGGGTGATGTGATGCAGCCCTTGATGAGATCAATCCAGTTATTATGAAACCCGAACTTGGACAACACTTTTAAGAGAAAATCCCTGTCAACCCTGTCGAAAGCTTTGCTGATGTCTAACTTTAGGAACATGGCCACCTTTTTGTTGCACTGGGTAGAATGGAGGGTTTCATGAAGCGATATAATGCTATCTGTGATGGATCTGCCTTCCACTGAACTGCCTTGGCAGGGATCTATGATGACAGGAAGGATTTTTTTCAGCCTGAGAGCTAGGGATTTGGTTAGAATCTTGTAGATGATGTTGCATAAGCTTATTGGCCTGAAATCTATCATAGATCTGCACTGAGGGGTTTTGGGGATCAAGGCAATGAAAGTGGAATTGGTTCCTTTTGGGATAACTTTAGTGCATTGGAGCTCGATGATAGCATTACAGATATCTTCCCCCACAATATCCCAGAAGGTTTGAAAAAACCGAGGGGGGAACCCATCTGGCCCAGGGGCCGTGTCAGCTTTCATGGAGAACAGGGCAGCCTTGATTTCTTTCTCGGATAAGGGTTGAATCAGAGAAGAATTCATCTCGGGGGTGACCAGGTGGGGGATATTCTGCAGAAGGGCTTCTTGGGCTTCCCGGTGAATGGGGGGGACATTCCCATCATGTTGCTGAAATAAGAGGACGCTTCATCTCTGATATTGAAGATATCCCGAGATACTGAACCATCCAAAAGGGTAAGCTCTCTGATTTTGTTTGAACTTCTGTTGCGCAGGGTGGAAGCGTGGAAGAAACTGGTGTTAGCATCACCATCCTTAAGCCAGAGGGCTCGGGATTTTTGGTGCCAGTAAGTTTCTTCTTTGGCCAGAATGTTATGGTACTCAGATAAGAGTTGTCTCTCCTCTTCCCGTAACTGGGGAGTCCATTGATCGTGTTGGGTCTGTTGTTCCAGGGATTTAAGTTTGCACAGAGTCCGCTCTTTGTTCTCGAAGATGTTCCCAAACACTTCCTTGTTCCAGGTTTTGAGGCTTTCCTTGACTGATTTAAGCTTTTGAGATACCTGAGTTGTTGCAGATCCCGAGCAGGGGACCCTCCACCATTCAAAAATTCTTTGCTTTAGATCAGGGTGTTGGATCCACATGTTTTCGAATCTGAAGGGAGTTTTGAAGGATGGGGCCCTGTTAGATTCAAGGAGGAGAGGGGAATGGTCAGACCCAGTTCTGGGGAGGGAGGTGAGAGAGGTATCTCCAAATATTGGAATAGCTTGCTGAGATAGAAAGAACCGGTCTAGCTTAACCTGGATGTGATCCGGGCCTGCACGTTTGTTGCTCCAAGTAAACTGGCAGCCTTTGATCTGGATGTCCATCAGCTCGTTCTCCATGACAAAGTCCTGGAAATCGAGGATGCTTCTGGAGGGGGTAGAGACGCCACCTTTCTTATCGGAAGGAAAGAGGGGGGAATTAAAATCACCTGCTAGCATCCAGGGGAGGTTGGAAAAAGCATCCTTCATGAGGGATAGAGATCTCCAAAGCGTACATATTTCGAGGAGATTGTTGGGGGCATAGATGTTGGATAGCACCCAAGTAAACTGATTAACTTTGCAATGAAAAACCATATTCAGAGTTCTGTTGGAAGAAGAGATCACCCTGCCTTCGACTTGTTCTGGGTCCCATAGGCATAACAGTCCTCCAGAAGATCCCTCAACAGGGGAGGAGGCCCATTGACAGTTTTTCCAGACTGAGTGGGCGATGTTGTGAGTTCTAGCAGCATCAACTTTTGTTTCTTGTAACATGAGAATGGTAGGTTTGTGGTCCTTCCTGATGGTTCGAGCTAATATTTGTTTGCCCGAACTGTTAAGTCCTTTGATATTCCACGAGAGGATCTTCATCTAGAAACTTTGGTGGGTTTCTTGCCTCCCTTGCTTGGTAATGGGGGAGGTTTGGGATTCTTTGCATCGTCCACAGACTGGCTGAATAAGTCTGGGAAAAGGGTTGTTTGCACACCGTTGGCGACTTGAAAATCAATGTCCTTTTTTATCTGCTCGAAAATAGTGGGTCTGCCTCTTTTCTTTTGCCTCCTGTGTCGACGGGGCCTTTTTTGCTTCTGGTAATGATGGAGCTAGAGTCTGTTTTGTGGGTGGGGCTAACAACCTCCTCAAGGGGATCAGACCAGGAATGGGTTGGGGAAAGGGGATCGGTCGAAGGGGGAAAGGGGGGATCGACGCTTAGAGGGGGAGGGTTAGGATGGGGTTGCGAGGTGGAAGAGGGGGGGGAGGGGTGCCTCTGGAAGGCCGGACGGGCCAGAGACGGAGGGGGAGGGGTGGGGAAGGAGAGGACCCGGGAGAGGGGGGAATTAGCAGCTTCGGGGAAAAGAACTTCGTCGTTTGAGAGAGAAAGAGGTCCAAATATGTTAGGGAAAGCAAACATAGAACATACCTGATCCGAAGCTGAGGAAGGTTGGCTGATGAGGGGATCCTGGTAGGAGACTTGCTTGCATTTATTTTCTTTTTCCCGCCTGGAAGCCAAGGGGGCTTTGGGTCTTTCGTTGAGCATTCCCTGATGGGTATTCTGATTCCTGGGAGGAGGATTCTTGGAGCTCGGCGCTTCCTTCGGGGGTCTCAGAGAAGGGCATTGGGACTTGAGGTGCCCTTGTGATTGACATTCAATGCAAAAAGCCGACTTGTTTTCATATTCGATTGCCTGGCACCACTGGAAATCCTCGTAGATGAGGTTGATGCGGGTTGGCAACTGGGAGGCCAGATTTGCAGAAACACAGATTCTGGCATAGGCCATGCGAGTACGGGCTTTCGTTGCGGGGTCAAAAGCCACGAGTTCCCCAATGTATCCACCAATATCACGCAGGATGTCTTCATGGACGAACTGGATGGGGAGATCCGGAAGCCGAACCCAAATGGGGGCAATGTTGATGTCTTGGGTTTGGGGATTGAAATCCTGCTCCCATTTTCTGAGGAATAAGCTCTTTCTGCCATAGAACCAGGGCCCTCCTGCGAGGATTCGGGCATAGTCATTTTGGTTATTTAACTGGATCAGGAAAAATCCTCTAGATAGGGCCACCAGCTGAAAGCTTCCTGTTGTTCGCCATTTGTAACCAGCCCACCTTCTTATGGACTCCATGTCGGGTCTGCCTCCTACAAATTTCCCCACCAGGGATAGGGATTCGATGGAGAGCTTATCTTGCATGCGGGAAAGAGGGATAACCAAGTTTTCCCCAGAGGTGACTGAAGGGGGGAGGGTCTCAGACCTGGAAGGCCAGGGGCCAAGAGATCCTGTCACCTTCGTGCAATAGGAAATTGGAGCTGCGTCCTGAGAAGGGGTTTTGCTATGGGGGAAGGGAGGAACGAAACCTTCCGCCCACGGTCTCTTCAACCTGTCATCCCCGCCAGGGTCTGGGTCCAGGCCCGTGGGATCGTCCGTTGCATCAGAGGAGGGAATCTCCCCCTGCTCCAAATCCCCTGCTAGGGTTTGGGGATTCCCGCTTGAAATCGCCAGAGCTGTTGAGGTCGCCATCTTTTTCTTCAATAGTGTCTTTCAAAGGGACTCTAAATTTTGGTAACCCAACATGTATGGTAAATTTTTAGATTGGTTCTTATAAAGATGTAGTTCTATTTGACATCATGCCGATGGATGCATGTCATATTCTGTTGAGGTGACCATGGCAATTTGAAAAGAAAGTAGTACATGATGGAAGAATGAATACTTATTCCGTTGTCATGGATGGTAAAAGTTATGCATTGAGTCCATTGAAGGACAAAAGAGAAGTGGAAAGCAGTTTCTAAGTCTGCCTAACATCAGGAAAACAATTCTTGAAGGAGATGGAGGAAAAATGTTTTGCTTTCATTTCTAAACCCACGGAAGATGGGATAGTGAATAAGATGACCAACATTCCACGTGAAGTGAAGGATTTGTTGGAAGAATATGCTGAGATTCTTTCAGTAGAATTGCCCAATGGGTTGCCGCCTATGAGAAGCATTAGTCATCAAATAGACTTCATACCTCGAGCAAGTTTACCAAACAAGGCAGCCTATAGGATGACACCTATGGGGAATGAAGAGGTGAAGATATAAGTTTAAGAGCTATTGGACAAGGGGTTGATTAGGGAAAGCTTGAGTCCATGTGTGGTACCAATTGTATTAGCATCCAAGAAAGGTGGAAAATGGCGTATGTGTATGGAGTCCCGAGCTATGAATATGATTATGATAAAATACAGGTTTCCATTACCTTGTATGGATGACTTAATGGATCGTTTGAGTGGAGCGAAGTACTTCACAAAGATTGATTTGAAGAGTGGTTATCATTAAATTCAAATTAGAGAAAGAGATGAGTGGAAGACTGCGTTTAAGACCAAATAAGGCTTGTATGAATGGTTGGTCATGCCATTTGGGTTGACAAATGCACCCAACACTTTTATGCGGTTAATGAATGAAGTATTGAAGCCTTTTCTTGGTAAGTTTATGGTGGTTTACTTGGATCATATTTTGGTGTTTAGCAAGACGAAGGAAGAACACCTAATGCATTTGAGGTTAGTTTTTCAAAAGTTGAAGGAGGAACAATTGCTGATTAATTTGAAGAAATGTAGTTTTATGAAGGAGTTGATATAGTTGGGTTTTGTTATTTCCAAGGATGGTTTGCAAATGGATCTAGAAAAAGTAAAGGCTATTGTGGATTGGCCATCACCAAGAAGTATGTTTGAGGCAACAAGCTTCCATGGTTTGGCAAGTTTTTATAGAAATTTTAGTGGAATTTGTGCTCCAATCACGGAAACGATGAAGGGAGGTAGACATGAATTCAAATGGATGGATGCAGTGGAAAGAAGCTTTCAGATGTTGAAGGAGAAAGTTACAGAGCAGCTGGTTTTAGCATTACCGGATTTTATCAAAGTTTTCCAAGTAGATTGTGATGCAAGCAGAACTGCCATTAGAGGAGTATTGAGCCAAGAAGGTAGACCCATTGCTTATTTCAGCAAGAAACTAAATGAAGCCAAGAAGAAATATTTAGTTTATGATCAGGAGTTTTATGCCATTGTGCAAGCACTAAAGAAATGGAGACATTACCTATTGCTGAAGATATTTGTGCTAGTTATGGATCATCATGCTTTGCAGTTTATTAAACCAAAGACATATGAAATGGGTAGAGTATCTTCAAAGTTACTCATTTGTTTTGAAAACATAGAAGTGGTAGTTCCAATCAGGTAGCCGATGCCTTGAGTAGAAGAAGTTTGTTGGTGAATGCAATAAAGATTGAAGTTGCAGGTTTTGATGTTATGAAAGAACTTTATGTTGATAATTTGGACTTAAAAGAAGCTTGGGTAGCATGTAAGAACCCTACTACAAGAGATAGGACACCATGGCTTGATTAATTTACCCAAGAGGGATTATTATTCAAGAGACAACAGTTATGCATACCACAGAGCTCAATGAGAGAGAAACTGGTAAGAGAAAAACAATGGAGGACTTGTTGGACATTTTGGAGTAGATAAAACCATGGGACAACTGTCTGATAGTTATTAGTAGCCGGGAATGAGTGTAGACGTAAGAATATGTATGCAAGGTTGTCAAGTTTGTCAACATGCAAAGGGAAGAAGCCAAAACACTGGGTTGTATCAACCATTACCAATACCAGAAAGACCATGGGAAGACATAAGTATGGACTTTGTCATTGGACTATTTTGGCACAAGCAAAATTTGCATATAACAACTCGGTCAATAGGAGTACAACCAAAAGTCCATTCCAAATTGTGTATGGAATTTGTCCAAGAGGAGTAGATGGGTTGCGAAATACGACTAACTTACAAAGACCTAGTGCTATAGCAAAGGACTTTGTTGATTATATGCAGGATTTACATCGGGAAGTGAAGGCTGATTTAGAAAAGAGTGCCATAAAATACAAACAACATGCTGATCTCAAGCGAAGGACACAAGAATTCCAGGTTGGAGACTTGGTTTCCACACATTTGCGGAAGGAAAGATTCCAGAAAGGCACTTGTAACAACCTAAACTAGAAGAAGATTGGACCTTGTAAGGTCTTGAAGAAGTTTGTAGCTAATGCATATGAAATTGAACTCCCAAAAGGAGTAGACATCTCACCCATTTTTAATGTGGCGAATTTGTATCCATATTATGACAAATCCATGGATAGTACTGAAGGCATCACACCTAACTTTCCAATGGAAGAATGGATGGCACAGTTTCTAGAAAAGGAACTGAAATAGAGGCAGTGATAGATTCTAGAGTGACAAAGAGGACAAGAGGCAAGGTATATTATGAGTATCTGGTCAAGTGGAAGACCCAGTCAATTGAATCAACGATATGGATGAATGCTTTCGAAATTGCTAAGTATGGAATCTTGGTTACGGACTCTGAAAAATGTTCATGAGCTTTTGCTCATGAAACATTTCCTCTTACCCAGCATGTATGATGCGAGAGCATCCAAGCAATTTAATTTTTCATTATATTAAGGTTTGTTAATGTAATGGTTATGGACAGGTATTCCAGGTGGCCATTTTGGTAACCGTCATCCTTGTGTATAAAAAGACGAGGAGAGAAGAAGAAGAGGAAGGGGCATGCATAGAGAGCAAGAGGGAAGAGGAAGATAGAAAGGCAGGGTAGAGGTTTCTAGTTACTTATTTGAATGCATGGGAGCTAGGGGAATGAAGGGAGAAGATATTGTAATATATAGCCAACTGGCACATTGGCAATGACATTAACTTTCCACCTCGAATTTGTTCTGTGTATGGTGAATGCATTGTGTTTTTGAAATTGCATCTTGTAGAGTGTTTAGAATGGTGTGTGCAAGATTGTAGGTTTGTTGATAAGACAGGAGAAAGGTTGCAGTCCAGAAAGATACGTCGAACCAATGTGCAACATGTCTTTCAAGTGGAAGTGTCATTCAAGTGGAAGTTGCATAGTGTTGTTTAAGTGGAAGTGTCGTTCAAGTGGAAGTTGCACCGTGTTGTTTAAGTGGAAGTGTTGTTCAAGTGGAAGTTGCATTGTGCCATTCAAGTAGAAGTTGCATCGTGCCATTCAAGTGGAAGTTGCACCGTTCAAGTGGATGTCGTTCAAGGGGAAGTTGCACCGTTCAAGTAAATGTCATTCAAGAGAGATAAGAGTACTGACATTCAAAAGTAAATGTGTGATTACTGTTCATATTAAGATAAGAACACCATTCAAAAGTAAGATCATAACACTGTTCAAGGAAGACCCAAGTGTTGTTCGAGTGAAGGATCGGAATGTTGTTTGATTAAAGGAATATTGCCATTCAGGTGCTACGGTAGAACCTTGCCATTCAAGTGAACGGTATTGTGCTGTTCAAGTGAATAATATTGCTAAATTCAAGTGATTCAGGTTATTTGAAGAATTCTGCTGCTTGAGAAGATAGTCATTCAATTGATGCTCTTCTCTTGGCACTGCATCAATTAGTTCCGGCTGATGCCTTGCAACTCTATTTATCTTGCATGCCTAGTGTCTGCTGCTGATTATTTATTCATATTATAGTACATATTAGTGTTTGCTGATGGCTTATCCTTTATCATGACATTGCCTTATTTTAAAGAAACATATTATGAGTTTGTTGGGGTCTCAAATTGATAAGCCCAGTGGTGATGCATGTGGCAGACCTATGTCTAGATGAGTTTGATGTTGGTCATACTCCATGCCAATGCTTTAGCCCTATTTCTTGAGCAATATTACCAATGAATGTCTGTATGTATTCATTCTTGTTTCCATCATGTGTATATAGGTTCAGGGAAGGTGGACTATTAAAGAATGCTATAAAAATGATATGTTCACTAGTAGAAAATAACCACCTCATTCTCAAATGCACTTATTGATAGTGCATGTCTTGTGAAGCTGAAGAGAAAATTAAAAATTGAGCTAGCCTGTCAAGGACTACTTCATGCGTTATGCTTGCTTATACAGTGCATCTATCAATTCAGCTTTTATTTTATGTTTCACCCTTGCTTATGAAGAAAGTATCTTCAATGTTGCTAGAATTGAATCTTCTGAACTCACTATGCATTTGCAAGGATACAATTTGATATGTTCCCTGCTAGTAGCTCTTGCATATTTTTTCAATAGATGAATAGAATGATCAAAATTTAGAATACTGAAATGACAAAGGAAACTTAGAAATCGAAAAACTGGAGATCTAAAAACTGTTGAAAATAGGTTTATTACCAAGTTTGGATGCCAACAAATAGTGCAAACCTACTAGATGTAAGTTAGTGACTAGAAAATATTGCAAAATATGTATCAGTAATAAACATAGACTCAGTGGAGGTACATATGCTAGAAGGGACCCACAAGAAACTTGTTAATCCCACTTCACGAGGATGACCCTCAAATTTTGAAAAAACCTCGAAAGAGAGGAAATTCCACCAATACATGCTTAAAAAGCTCAAGCACCATATAAATAAGATTGGCATATCATCCTATTAAAGACTTTCTAAAGGAGAAATCTTTTAATAACTGTGGCAGTTACATGACCCATGTCCAGCGTGGATATGCAAACATGCTGGCCAAGGAGCCCATGAGTAACTTAATGGATCACTTCTAACATTCTGTGCATCGTTACTTTATTTAGAGGCAAGTTACCAAGGGGATCCATATTGTAACTGATGTGTTTTTTGCTCTCTTGTTTTTTCTTTTGAATTTTAATAGACCTTTTTAACACAGATACCTCTAACTAATGAATCATGCCAATTTTGGTAATTGTTTCAATGTAATACAAAGAACAGTTACAATTGGGAATAATAAAAAATTAAAATATCAAATAAAAAATGTCCTGATTGGCAGTCTTTGCTTATGTCATTACTTCTTGAAGATGATAAGGCCTAGAAATAATCTCTCTCATGATAAAACTGGTTTCTCATTTTGCTTTTTGATTTTGAGAACCCTATCTTGTTAACCGACAAGATTTATATTGTTCCATGAGACAAAAATATGACCATTATTTTGTAGACAATAATTTTGTTGTCTTTCAGGTCAATACCTGCAGGCAGAAGTTGATGGTGTATTGGGCCGTGATGTTTTGGAATTCTTGGTAAAATCTGATGTAGTGACATACAGATCTATGGCCAAGAAGGTCATATATGTATATCCATTCACAACTGCTTTTGGAAATGCTAAAGGTCAGGAAGAGAGAATGGAGAAGATCGTGGAGGAATTAGGCTGGTATGTTCCCAGTTTCAATGATGTATTCAACTGATTCCTTTTTGTTTAACCTTAATCATTTGTGCTAAATAGGCTGTGGGATTAGGTTGGCAAGTTACGACAATTGCAGTTCATTGAAATCTCAATCATATGGGCTTAAGGAGAAAAGCATTTAGATGTCAAGAAAATCTCTTTAGACGAAGGGCATCCTATCAGATGGACTGAAGGAGAATATTTTTTTGAGTATTTTCAGTATAAGCTGCAGAAATAGGTCCTACAAAGCATTGTTTAGATTATTATTATGATTGAAAAGTTCCTTACAGAGCAATGCATCCATATGTTTACAATATCACTTTTGGTGCTTCAATATACCCTCTTTTAGAACTGACTGTTTATACCAAACTCAATTAAAATTGGTTAATTTAAAGAGCAAGAACTTTAAATTTTTATAGATAGCATGCTTGAAATATCACTTTGTTTATGTGATTGTTTTTATTTTAATTATATATAGTTCACCTTAACAACGGGCATAGTGTTGTGAATCTTCTTCATTGTTCTCAATAAACTCTTTTGCTTGCTGGCATCAAGTTTTCCATGGATGTCTTTTTGAAGAAAAGTAAGCACAGTTTATTTAAGCTATATAATGTTGAGAAGTATGAGTGCTTTTAGAAACTAGTAATCAATTCTTGGGTTATGTAGTAAAATGATGAGATTGTTGGAAGCAGCCTTAGGTCTCAAGTGAGATGAACCACTGTTCACCCACTTGTAATGGACCAATAGGTCTATTACAAGAAATCCATTAAGGATTTAGTATAATGTTGTATATAAAGAGATCAAAAAAATAGATGGATGAATACCTTCTCCATCAAAAGGCATATATAGATTGATAGATATATATGTATGTGTCCAAAGGGTATGATATAAGGAGTCACAACCCCTCGTACCTACCTCTTAATAAATAAGAATTTAGTAGATTATTAATAAGGTAGGTTATATATATTAAAATAATATAAGGATATAATATAAAGATATTATAAAATATATAATAAGCTAGTGGTTAGTTCCATTACATTTCTCTTGAAAAAAAGGCTTCAACCTAAAAGCATCATTCGAAATTTTCAAATAGCAAAATATCTTCTTTTCTTAAGTTCATTCCTTGTATGTTCCCTCAAAACATTGCCCAAAAGAGATTGTCTCTTCCTTGAAGCATAAGAAGGTATATGATGATATGAATGTTGTAAAGACTGAGAATATCACCTCATTGAATTGAGACTAATCCGTCCTAGATAGACCTTGAGAGGTATTAGATTTGAGTCGTAATCTTGTGAGAATTTACTTTGATCTTGAATCCACGAGTGTATTTGAAAATTTGTTTATGATTGCTTTTGAAGAACCAAAACATATCCCTCTTTCAAGATGATGTGGAAGCTAATAAATTGATTTTCGATGATGATGAATTCCGTGATTAGGATGTGTTGTCACTTCTGCAACATGGTGTATATTTAGCTGTCCAATAATTTATGCTCTTCAGAAACTTTGTTCTCATTATTCGAATGCATTTTTCTCTCTCCTGAGTTTTAGTGTCAAAACCCTTTCTACAATGCCTGAAACAGTGTGTAGTTGTTTCTGTCTACTAACCATGCAGGAAAATCCTCCTTCCGATGGCGATGGTGTTTCGTGCCAGGTCCCCTGATGCAATTTGGCCCCATAGAGAAGGAAGAGCGCAGCCCAGTCTTGGGACAAAACAGATAAGCCCAGTTCGAGGAGCGCACTACCAGCAGAGCGCAGCGCCTGTTAAAACGGTCAAAAGCGCAGCACCCATCTTCGGCATGAAAAATGACTGAGGTGCGCAAGAATGTGGCACACTCCCTGAGGTGCGCAAGACTATGGCGCACTTCCCGAGGTGCGCACGACTATGGCGCACCACTCCAAGTGCGCTAGGCGCTTGCGCTCTACTCCACTGCATTTTGCTTATTGACTTTTCAAACTCTGCTCTACTCCCGAGGCGGCAAGTGGATTAGTTCAGTTTCCTCGTCTTTAAAAATACTTTCGGGCGCTTCTCAGCCGTACGATGTGCAGTTAGTAGGAAGCTTCCAGACCTGACATTCTGAAGATGCAGAGCCTTATCTTTTACTAGGGCGGCTCCAGCAAGCAATGAGATAGCGCCACCAAATGGACCTGTCAGAAGATTGAAGATATTTAGTTACATTCCAAGGAGTCATCAGTTCCGGTTCGTGCCCGCCTACTATTTCGTAATTGTTTCTCCTTTTAAATGTTATCTTCTCTACCACCACAATGTTTAGCGGGTGTGCATTTAATTTTCAAGCGGCAAAATTCTCTATATAAGCCTGCTATTTTATTGTAAAACGATGGATGTTTGCTAGAAGCTTGATGTAACCCAAATTCTGCTATCAATACAGCTGATGTCTGGCTCTAACTCTGGACTTCTATTTTGTGTGTATGTCTTCTATTACTTGTCTTCTATTAAGTTCTCTGCTTTGTCTGTAGGCTTGAATTCTACTATCTGGATTTAGCTTATGATAAAACGTGAACCTTTGAAGTAACCCTGGAGATTATGCATGTTAGATGTTTAGTTTTAATTTCTGTTAGTTGTCTGTATTTGAGGGCTATTTGGTTCGGTTTGCAGTAGAGTTATCGTGTTGTTAGTCCATCACCCCTGTTCTATCTGGCCTATGGCCATATTTCCCATCCCTTTTAGTCATTTCCCATTCCTTTCCTATTCCTTTATCTCAAATCCCCCTAGTTAGAATAGCAAGGGAACCAACCCATCTCTGGATATTGGCACGGGAGGCATTTCTTCCTCTCGGCATTTCAATGTTGGTCGGGTCTAGGGCGCATAATTAGACAAACCCTTACCTAAGGCAGATCTCTGACCAACAGGATGTCTAGAAGGTTCAATTTTAAGATGGTTTTTAGGAACAATCCAAGCATCCTTAGTTATTTTAGGTGTACTATTGAGGCTCTTCATAACAATTGTAATTGCATCATTACTTGTAGCAGACCTGTCAATTAATATTACTTGCAGGTGTTTCTTTATCAACAAAAGGTAAATTGATGTTAGAAGGCAACTTTCATCATTCTTCAAATTTTTAACTTATGTAAGCTGAGTTTGATTTTGATTTGTCAATCGAGCAATTTTTTTATCCTTCTCAAACAAAATCTTATCCAAATCTTGTGGTTGTTGCTTCTTAATTTCACCTTCTTTTGTAGAATTTTTAGTAAGCCTTTTAATTTTTTATTTTGGTTCTTTAGTCCATGGATTTTATCAGTTTATTCTTGCAATTGGTATTTATGATAAAATTTCATCTTTAAAACTTGCTTTCTTTCATATATTCTTAGACCATTTGCTTAAGAAATCTTCTATCATTTTTGTTCTTTAAACAAAGTTAAATCTTCTGTTATTTTTGCTTAATTGGTTATATGGGATTGAAACGAGCCCCATTGATATCGTGAACACATAGTGGTAATACAATAACTTGACAATTATGCATGTATTGCTCGACAAGATTTGAACGTGGGTCTTCTTCTTAAAAGTTGAGGAATTTAATCGGTTGAGCTCATGCCATTTGATTAAATATTAAGGTTCACCCATGAGATTTGAACCTTGGCTAATGGTGTGAAACTCTTCACTCCTACTATTTGCCCTAAACTTTATGAGCAAAATGTTAAGGTTCACCCATGGGATTGGAATCTTGGTGTACGATGTGAAACTTATTGCTCTCGACCAATTGCCCTAAACCCCTTGAGCAAATCTTCTATCAACTTTGAATCAAGGGTTTTCTACCATTTTCTTGTCTTGTTTGTGAAACAAAACTCCATGAATTTTTTTATTAATGTAATATTTTTTAGAGAGTTAGAAGAGCCATTATATTTTATTTTTTTATATGTTTTAAATTTTGGGTATGGGATTACACTGTTTTGAATCTCAAGTCATGCCTTTTTATATTGCAGGTCATATTCTTTAGAATCTTGAGGTATGTCTTTTCATTATCAAGTAGCACTTCTATTTGTCTTCGGCCACACCCTTTTGTATCTTGAGTCATACCCTTTCATATTTTGGGTGCATTGGGTTGCACGCTTTTATTATAGGGTTGTACTCTCATATCTTGGGTTGCACCTTTTCATTCCTAATTCATGCCCTTTGATATCTTAGGTCGTATTGTTTAGTATCAGGGGTTGCACCCATTAATATCTTGGGTCACACCTTTTCGAGTCTTAAGTCAATAATTGTTAAATATTGGACAAGTTAGATAACTACCAACAAGAACTGATTAAAATTATTCACCTGGAATTATTTTTTGCTACATGCTAAAATTGTCTTGGCTTCATGCCAAAATAAATATAGGCTGCAAGAAGTAATTCTGCTCACTGACTAGAAGTTGGATCATAGGTTTAAGAAAGTAGTTCTAATATCACTTGTAATAAATCAATAGGTTTATTATGTGAAATCCATAAAAGATTTAATATGCAAGGTTGTATATAAGAGAGATGAATAGATAAATGGATAATTTTTCACCAAGTAATATATATATATATATATATATATATATATATATATCATAATCTCGTGTATCTGCCTCTTAATAGATAATCATTATTTAATAAATTATTAATAAAATAAGTTACATATATAATGATATAATATAATATAAATAGTGATCAAGAATCACAATGATTCTATCACAAAGCTTAATGAAATAACTAGATTATTTCATATTAATATTCCATTTTCTTTTGGACATATATCAGACTAGATTATTTCATATTAATATTCCATTTTCTTTTGGACATATATCAGATTGGAACAACTTTATATAAAGTTAAGATAAAATTTTATACTCACAACAATCTTTAAATAAAATTATATTTTGGAGTTCTTTAATTTTTTTAATTAAAATTTTATTTTTGTTCATATGAATTCATATTTTTTTTAATTAATTGTATGAAATTAAAATAAGCTCTATCTATTTTAATAATTATGTAATAAAATTTGAACTTGGAATATTATTTTATATAATTAATATTACTCCTATGAAAATCATATGTTATAAATTATTATTTACAATAAATGTTGTTATGTCAAGAGAATAGTAAGAATATAATTGTTATTTTTTTAAAAGTTTAGGCTAAAATTCTAGGGAAATCTTGTCTAGTATTTATTTTATTTGGTTAGTGTGAGAAACCTCTACGACTAATATTTATCGTTGAGTATTTTCATCCCAACCATGACCCCTCGTAAGGCTGAGAGCTAAACTTATCAATAGAGGATAAACACAGCCCCACACACTACAATTTGAACCTTAAACCTCTCGAAGAAAAACCAAACCCTGAACTATTACCAATCACGACCTCTCGTAATGCTGAGAGGTAAACTTATCAATAGAGGATTAAGACACAGCCCCACACACTACAGTTTGAACTTTAAACCTCCCCAAAAAAAGTCAAACCTTAAACTATTACGTTTGGGACAATTTTTTTTTGGTTGTTTGTCTCATAAACAACTTTAATTTGTGCAAGTAAATACAAATAAAGACAAGCTTATTATTAAGTTGGGTATGTGACACACATGTTTGTTTGAAATTATTAAATATAAAGATTGGAAGAAATATGAGGGTGTGGGTGGTAGTTACTTCCACCTTCATATATATATATGAAGGTGGGAGTAACTATAACAAGTGTTGTAGTTACTCCCCATTGAGGGTGGGAGTGGGGAGTAACTACAACAAAACAAATTAAAAGTAAACATTAGAACATAATAATTTTTATTTATATGCATAGAAAAATGAGAGTAACCGTGAAAACATAATAACTCTTATAATTATATGCATAGAAAAATTAGAGTAACCGTGAGAACATAATAATTCTTAATTATATGCATAGACCTATATTATATTTGTAATATTTAGAGACTTTAATATTCAATTAGCTTTTTATAATAAATATAAAATTAATTAATGAAGTTGAAGTTTAGGCTACTAAAAATATGCTGACAAATGAAATGAAATAAGGTATGGATGGAAGGTGATTCACAAATAGTAATAAATGCAAAATAATTGTGGAAATACAAGACCTTGTTATAGAACCTTGTTATAGAGTGTGAAGAAATCAAGTTTACACATACATTAAGGGAAGGAAACAAATGTGCATATAGACTAGTCAATAGAGAGGTTTTAATTGAGAATCGTGAAGTTAAATTCACCTTTCAATGGTTAGAGGAAGTAATAAGTTTAAATGAAGTTGACAAGAAAATGTTTGACTATCTGAATCAAATAATGATTAAGATTTACTTTAATGTTTTCCATTGGTAGTATTTACTTTATTTTATAGCATTAACGTGTTTTCATTTAAATTATTTATTACAATTCTTATGATTGCACTTACACTTCATGAAGAAAACTAACAATCTAGATTTGGTAAAAAGGACTATGATAGTGCAAAGTTTTAGACATATTACTCTACTAAGATGCAATGCATAGATAGTAGAGGTTGAGTTTTGGTATTGTGAAGGCTGCTACAGGAAAATGTCAAGAAGAAGGATGTTGAATTTTAGAATATTTGTATTCATACAAAAAATTGAAGAAGACCAGAAAATGAAAATCAAGAATTTAGACTTTTTATGAAAAATGTAGGTATCTATCTATAGCAACTCAATTGAGATGAGAATTGAATCTGTTTGTAAACTCTCAAGCTTTAAAGGAGAGAGTTGTGATTTGTCAAGGGTGGGAGATTTGAGTACAATACCTTGTTCTCTAGCAAAAGAACAAATATAAATATAAAATAATTGTCAAATGTCAAACTATTTTTTAATTGTCAATTACTCTACATATCCTATTAATTTCAAACATGTAATTGCATCACTAGTTGTAGTAAACTTGTTATTAAATATCACTTATAGATGTTTCTTTATTCTAATTATAGTTGCATCATAAGTTATAGCAAACATGTCAAATTATATCACTTGTAGATGTTTCTTTATCAACAAAATGTAAATTGATTTTAGAAGGCAACTTCCATCACTCTTCAAAATTTTAACTTATGTAAGCTAAAATTGATTATGATTCTTCAATGGAGCAATTTCTTTATCCTTCTCAAACAAAATCTTATCCAAATCTTGTGGTTGTGGCTTCTTAATTTTACATTCTTTTGTGAAACTTCTAATTTGCTTTTTAATATTCTATTTTGATCATTTAGTCCATGGATTTTATTATTTTGTTCTTTTAATTAGTATTTAGTGATACACTTTTATCTTCTAGACTTGGTTTCATACATTCTTAGACCATTTGCCTAAGGAAAACTTTTCAAGTTTGGACAAAGTTAAATTTGTCATTTTTGTTTAATTGGTTATATGGGATTGAAATATGCTACGAAACTATATTCTCATTAACAAAAGTCATTCACCAATATGCAAAAATATCAAATCATTCATCCACAAATAATATCACATTATTAATCCACACAATGAGACAAATGTTAAATATAGAAAATCTGTTTTGTAACAGATCATTCAATGATCTTGTTTAGATTAGGATTTATTGCTTTTTTCTAAGATTAGATGATTTTTTGTAACTATTTTTTGGTGTCTAGAATTCTCTAGGTTTATCCTTCTAAGGCTATAAAATGTTTGGCATTTCTCAGCCATGGATGCAGAAGAAAATAAAGAAGTGATTTGGGCTTTCTGTGTTGATATCTGCAGTTCTGTTTTTTGGGTTCATTGCTCTATTTTTTGGTTTATCTCTTTTAATATTGTCCTATTTATTTATTTTATTATCTCCATCATCTGGTATCAGAGCTAGGTTCAAAATGTCAATGAATGCTAATAATATGCAGCTCCAAATTCCCAAATTCAATGGAAAAAATTATGATTTTTGGTGTTTTCAGATGAAGATTTTGTTCAGATCACAGGAGCTATGGGATATGGTGGAGAATGGATACTCAGAACCAGCGGATGCAGCAACATTAGCCGCGCTCACACAGAATCAAAGAGACATATTGCGGGACAATAGGAAAAAGGATCAGAAAGCTTTGTTGCTTATAGTGCAGGGTCTTGATGAAACCCTCCTCCCAAGAGTTACAACCACTACGAAGGCAAAAGAAGCATGGGATCTCCTTGCACAATCATTTCAAGGTACGGATAGAGTAAGAACAATCCACCTACAATTACTTAGAAGAGATTTTGAAGTTTTACAAATGTCAGATTCAAAAAGTTTAGGGGATTTCTTTACTCGTGCAATGGGGTTAATTAATCAGATGAAATCAAATGGTGAAGTTATGAGCAATCAAAAAATTGTAGAAAATATTTTAAGATGTATGCCTTCAAAATATGATCCTGCAGTTATAGCCATTGAAGAATCAAAAGATCTAACAACTTTATCTATAGATGAACTTATGGGTTCATTGTACACACATGAGCATAGAATAAATAGATCCACAAATGAACCACTGGAGCAAGCCTTCAAAAGTAAGGTTTCAATGTCAGAAAAAGAAGAAGCATCAGAAGCGTCATTTCCACAAAGAGGACGAGGAAGAAGTCCAAGAGGAAGAGGAGGTCACTTTCAGCAAAGAGGCAGAGGTCCAAGAAGCAATAGAAGTTATGAAGAAACCAACAACTACACTCAAGCAAGAGGTAGAGGTAGAGCAAATTTTCAACAAAGAGGTAGAGGTAGAGCAAATTTTTAGCAAAGAGGTAGCAACTCTCAAAGGTATGATAAGTCATATGTTCAGTGCTATTATTGTCAAAAGTATGGACATATTGCATCTGAATGTAGGAAAAAAATAGTAGATGAAAGCAAATAGGAAGCTCAATATGCAAATGAAGGTGAATGGTAGGAAGAATATGTGTTTCTAACATGTAGCACAAAAGAGGAAATAAATGAAGATAAATGGTATGTTGATAGTGGGTGTAGTAATCATATGACAGGAAGCAAAGAGATATTCCAAGATTTGGATGAGTCCATCAAATCAGCAGTAAATATGGGTAATAATACAACTGCATCGATCATGGGGAAAGGGAGGATATTACTCAAAACAAAGCAAGGTGAGAAGAAATTTATTGGTGATGTATTTTATGTACCAGGTTTAAAGCATAACTTGTTAAGTGTAGGTCAACTTCTGCAAAAAGGCCACACTATGAAGTTTGAGAATGGTACATGCTTTATTACTGATGGTAAGAATAAGATGATAACCAAAATACCCATGACTGCTAATAAGATGTTTCCTCTTAGCATTGAGAGAAATATGCCTTTGAGTTTCAATACCATAGTAAAATATTCACAATGGATATGGCATCTTAGATTTGGTCATTTGAATTTTGGTGGACTAAATATTTTGCATAAGAAGAACATGGTAATAGGTTTACCGCTCATCCAAAGGCCAGATGAAGAATGTGAAGGATGCATCATTGGAAAACACCACAGAGAACCCTTTGCAGTAGGGAAATCTTGGAGAGCTTCAGAGCCATTGGAGCTAGTACACTCAGATCTATGTGGACCACTTGAAGTCACCTCATTATCTGGTATGAGATATTTCTTGACATTTATTGATGACTATAGTAGAAAACTCTGGGTGTATCCATTGAAAGAAAAATCTGATACTTTCAAGAAATTTAGAGAATTTAAAGCATTAGTTGAAAAGCAAAGTGGCTATTTTCTCAGAACTTTAAGGACTGATAGAGGTGGAGAGTACATCTCACATGAATTTCAAAAATTTTGTATTGAGAATGGTATAAAAAGGTAGTTAACAACTAGGTATACTCCTCAACAAAATGGTATAGCTGAGAGGAAGAACAAAACAATTCTAGATATGGTGAGGAGTATGCTTAAAGCTAAGAATTTACCTAAAGTTTTTTGGGCAGAGGCAGTTTGTTGTGCAGGTTATATTCTGAATAGGAGCCCTACAAAGACAGTTTGGGGTATGACACTAGAAGAAGCATGGGGAGGATTCAAACCTCGTGTAGATCATTTTAAAGTTTTTGGTTGCATTGCTTATTCTCATGTTCCAGATGCACTTAGAAAGAAATTAGATGATAAGGCAGAAAGGTGTATCTTTGTGGGATACAGTGAAGAATCAAAAGCATACAGACTATACAATCCAAAAACAAAAAAGTTGGTGATAAGTAGAGATGTTAAGTTTCTTGAAGACCAGGAGTGGTGTTGGAAATTGAAAGACAACAATCAACAAGTCAACATTGAAGATGAAGCAGTAAGCCCACACCAAAATTTGGTTGGTACCAAAGGACCTAGCAGTAGTAGCATTCACAAATCAACACCAAGAAGCAACTCTTCTTCACTAGGAAGCAGCCTTTCTTCACCAAATACCAGAAGCATATTTTCATCACCCACATCAGAATCTCCAGAAAGAAGGCAAAAGATAAGGAGCTTGTCTGACATATATCAAGAAACAACAGAGGTAAGTGAAGATGCTTGTCATTTTGCATTTTTTGGGGCTGATTGTGATCCCATTACATTTGAAGAAGTAGTACAAGATGATAAATGGATTAAAGCTATGAATGAAGAAATTGCAGCCATAGAAAAGAATCAAACTTGGGAACTGACAGACCTCCCAGAGCACAAAAAGCCAATTGGAGTAAAGTGGATTTATAAAACCAAGTACAATGAGCAAGGAGAATTGAATAAATACAAGGCCAGGTTGGTAGTGAAGGGCTACAAGCAAAAATCAGGTATTGATTATCATGAAGTATTTGCACCTATTGCTAGAATGGATACTATTCGAATGATTTTAGCTCTTTCAGCACAAAAGGGTTGGAGACTCTTTCAGATGGATGTCAAATCAGCATTCTTGAATGGTGTATTGGAGGATGAAATATACATAGAGCAACCACCTGGTTTTGAGAAAGAAGGTTATAAAGGTAAAGTGCTCAAACTAAATAAAGCTTTGTATGGTTTAAAGCAAGCACCTAGAGTCTGGTATGAAAGGATTGAATCATATTTTTTGAAAAATGGTTTTGAAAAATGTCCTTATGAGCACACCTTATTCACAAAACAAAATCAGCAAGGAGATGTTATGATGGTTTGCATTTATGTTGATGATTTGATTTATACTGGGAATAATGAAAACATGCTTAGAGAATTCTCAGTTGCAATGCAAAATGAATTTGAAATGACTGATCTTGGCTTGATGCATTATTTTCTTGGTATTGAAGTCACTCAAAATAGTGATGGGATTTTTATTTCTCAAGAGAAGTATGCCAATGATATATTGAAAAGGTTCAGGTTGGATAATTGCAAACCAACAATTACACCTATTGCTATGGGTGTGAAGTTGAGCAAAGAAGATGACAACAGAAATGTAGATTCTACCTTGTATAAAAGCTTGGTTGGCAGTTTAATGTACTTAACTACAACAAGGCCAGATATCATGTACGCAGTCAGCTTGATAAGCAGGTTCATGGAGGATCCTCATGCTACACATTTCTAGGCAGGTAAAAGAATACTCAGATATGTGAAAGGGACTACAAATCATGGGATTTTTTATGAAAGGAAGGATACCTTGAAGTTAGTTGGTTACACAGACAGTGATTGGGCAGGAGACATAGATGACAGGAAAAGTACTTCAGGATATGTTTTTAATCTTGGTTCAGGGGCAATTTCATGGTCATCAAAAAAATAAACTATTGTTGCATTGTCCACAACAGAAGCAGAATATGTAGCAGCCACTTCAGTTGGTTGCCAAGCAGTTTGGTTACGCAGGATGCTTGAAGAATTGATGCAGCCCCACATGGAAGAGACCACTATTTTTTGTGATAATAATTCTGCCATTCAACTTTCAAAAAATCCAGTTTTTCATGGAAGAAGCAAGCACATACATATCAGATTTCACTTCATCAGACAACTAGTTAAAGACAAAGAAATCAAGCTTTCTCATTGCAGGTCCAAAGATCAGGTTGCTGACATTTTGACAAAGCCATTGAAGGAAGAAGACTTTAATAAATTGAAGAATATTTTGGGAATGAGAGCCCTTTCTCACAAATCAGATTTGAGGGAGGATTGAGCAATTATTTTTCACAAATCAGATTTTAGGGAGGATGTTAAATATAGAAAATCTGTTTTGTAACAGATCATTCAATGATCTTGTTTAGATTAGGATTTATTGCTTTTTTCTAAGATTAGATGTTTTTTGTAACTTCCTAAGTTTAGATGATTTTTGTAACTATTTTTTGGTGTCTAGAATTTTCCAGGTTTATCCTTCTAAGGCTATAAATGTTTGGCATTTCTCAGCCATGGATGTAGAAGAAAAGAAAATAAAGAAGTGATTTGGGCTTTCTGTGTTGATATCTGCAGTTCTTTTTTTTGGGTTCATTGCTCTATTTTTTGGTTTATCTCTTTTAATATTGTCCTGTTATTTATTTTATTATCTCCATCAACAAAGATAGATAATACCCTTAAGGTAGGGAAACACCAATAATACTCCTTAAGGAAGGAATAACTCCATAAGATCTCCCAAGATGAGAGTGCCACTTAAGGAGGGCAAAGTCCCATAAGCCACTTCATGGGCAAAGATGATTACATATGATTAATCTCCATGATGATTACAATGACAAATATCTCTTCTTTATATACCCATCTTCTAATTCTACTTTGGGGATCCAACTACTAATATAATATAATATAATATTATAATACAATCAACCTTGGGTTATGTGTGGCCCATGCCAACCCTTATACAATATAATAACATATCCCCAAATATCTATTCCTAGGTACCCTAACATGCCACCCTCCTTACAAATGTTTCGTCCTCAAAACATATGAAGAAACAAGATAATATGATTTGCTAAGCAATGTTAGCAACCGGTACCAATCTCGATCATCCATCCATCCTAGTGAAACATTGATTGGTGGTGGTCGTCGTTGATGCTGGTATGCCATTTTGCCACTTGAGTATCCAAATCTGCTTCATTGGCTCCACGCTTCTGCTGTTGTATTTTGATAATTTGAATGATGGGTCCACTTGTTCCTTGCTACTGATGCACCACTTTGAAAACCAGGATCACTATGCTTTCTCTGCCAAAAACTACCATACTTGGTGCCCTTTTGATTCCATGTAGAACCATAATATTGTTGCCTTGATCCATGCCTCCAAGATTGTTGCCGCTCATGGTGGTGTGGATGGCAATAAGTTGCAACCTTAACTTGATGTTCTACCTTCTTTGACTCCTCAACATTTGGCTCCACTGTTTTAAATTCTTCTACACATTGTTCTTTCATGTTCCCTTTGTTTGGTATGTCCTTGTGCTCTTCTAACAAAGTTTCCTTGGACTCTGCTACTATTATTTCCATGGACTTTGGTGCTATTGCTTCTTCCATGGACTTTGTTGTTGTTACTTCCTTCTTGGATTCTGTTTTAGGTTCTTCTATTTGTTCTTCAATTTGTTTCTCTACAACCACTTCTTGGTCTTCCTTGGATCCTTGCTCCTTAAGATGAGAAATATCCTGCAATGTTATCTTCTTTTTCCTGTACCATAACTTCATAAACTTCTTTTGAACATTAATGTTAATAGTACCCAAAGAATCCAACCAAGGATAACCAAGAACAATATCCACATCATCCATCTCAATAGCATGAAAATATGAATGTAAAACATATTTATCCATGGTGATCTTCAAATCTTCAAAAATCTGAACATTCTCACCCTTCAAGTTGTGTGTCCTTAATTTTTGTTGCTTGAACCTGCAACCTCTTAGCCAAAGCAATATTAATAAAATTATATCTGCTACTAGGGTCAATGGAAATAATAACCTATTCCTTTTGAATGCTTCCATGAACCTACAAAATAGAACTTTTAGATGAATTTAAACCCTTTTGATCCTTCTCTTGCTTTTGAAAATCCAAAGATGTGGCTTCATTCTTCTCACTATCTTCCTTAACATTTTCCTCTTTCTCCTTCTTGAGTAATTTTATTTCTTTTTCATAGTCTTCATTTTGTTTCTTGAAAACTTCCCATTCTCCTTTCATTTCATTCCACTCATTTTGAATTCCTTGTAGTTTCTTTTCAAGGTCTTTGATGACATCCAACAGGCTATCTATATTTTTATCCCTTCCCTCAAGATCTCTTTTTAGTTCCTCTTGTTCTTCTTGAAGCATGTTTATTTCTTCTGCATAATTTTTGAGTGTATCCTTCAAAGTAGCTATCTTTTTATAGGGGTTCCAATGACTTAAGAATGCATGCTCCAATTCTTCCCAAGTGTACCCTTTATTCTTTTTAGTCAAACTTAACAACCAATTTCTAGCTTCCTTTTCTAAAAGTATAGTAAGGTGGAATTTCCAATAAGGATCAAAAAAGTATAAAGACTTAAAATATGTCCACCATTGTCTACCATCAATATCATCCACTCCAGAAAACTTTTGAAGTGCCATGAGTTCACATCCACAAAGAATGAAAATGCAAACTAGGGTTTTAGAAAAATATATCTCCCCACTGATTTGAAGCTCAAATTCCACATAAACAATTAGATCTGCAATTTTTCTTCAAAACAAAATAAATTGCAACTGATTTGCTTACCCCGATTGACAAATTTCATCTTCAAAAAAATCATGATTTGAAAATTCGTCACTACCCTTGTTCCAGACGGTTGACTTTAAAAGGTCGTATCTCCCTCAATATTGCTCGGATTCCTTCATATGACCACTCATTTTAAAGCTCTTCAAATTCCGCACAAAATGATCCAAGAATCATCTGAATCGGACAAAATTTCGTAGAGATATGGCTCTTGAAAGATGAGATATTTTTCCAAAAAAATTCTGCCCTAATTTTGCAATCCAAAAAAATAATCCCCACTTTGCCAAAATCGTTGCTCTGATACCACTTGTTACGAAACTTTATTTTCATTAACATAAATCATTCACCAATATGCAAAAATATCAAATCATTCATCCACAAATAATTATCCACAATAACAATCCACAAATGAGACAGAGATAGATAATACCCTTAAGGTAGGGCAACACCAATAATACTCCTTAAGGAAGGAATAACTCCACAAGATCTCCCAAGATGAGAGTGCCACTTAGAGAGGGAAAAGTCCCATAAGCCACTTCGTGGGCAAAGACGATTACATATGATTGATCTCCATGATGATTACAATGACAAATATCTCTTCTTTATATATCCATCTTCTAATTCTACTTTGGGGAGCCAACTACTAATATAATATATTACACTAATATAATATTATATTATAATACAATCAACCTTGGGTTATGTATGGCCCATGCCAACCCTTATACAATATAATAACATATCCCCAAATATCTATTCCTAGGTACCCTAAAAAAATAGGCCCCACTAGCGTTCAATGTGACCATAGTGATATTACAACCTGGCAATTTTTTTTTGTTTGTGGAAAATATCTCAAAAGGAATGCCACTTTTGGGTAAGACCCAAGGAGGCAGGGGTATCTCTTCCACAAAAATGCCCAGGGCTCGCACCTGGCCTACCACCTTCGGCACACTCAAGGAGCATGCCTAAAACACAAAAACAAGCACACACAGACATAAACAAACACCCCCCCCAAAAAACACGAAACACAGAAAAAACCACAAAACAACATAACACAACACTACCATAACAAAAACAACCAAATGAAACAAATACACTACAACCAAAACATAAAAAAAAAAACAACAGAACACAAACCACATAGATAAAACCACAAAAACAACATAACAAAACACAACCAAAACATAAACAATAAAATAATACAAATACACCACAGACAAAAGCATGAAAAAAAACACCAGCAACAACAAAAACTAAGCCAATGAAACTATTGACAAATCAGACCATGTAAGATAACACTAAAACTAAACCATAACTTAATAAATTACTAGAAATATAAGAAATTATTTAGCAAATTAGCCATAGCTTCCGATATTGCCATTAAGAGACTGTAGGATAACACCCATCCTATAAACCCTTAGGATTAAGGTATTGTTGAGGTGTGATTTTGTCCAATTACAAATATCATCCGATAATTAGGATCGTAATCCTCTCTTGCAAAGAGAATATGTTTCTCCAAGGTTCTTTTACGTAACACGTTATGAATTTATGTCAATTAAGTGCACAAAACATCTCAGGTTTTAACAATCAACTGTTAACAAGGGGCCTAGTATAACAAATATTTTGATCTTGAAATCATTACTTGCATTTTCGTAAGTATAATTTATTTCCTCAAAATGAATAAACTTGTCTTTTAAAGCTAATATTTGAGAATGAAAATCTATTTTAAAAGACGAACTTTGATTAAAAATGCTTTTAACCTTATATTAAACTTGCATGAATGTTTTAAAGCATTTTAATTCAAAAATTACATTTTTAACATGAATGAAGCTTAAAATCAGATCTAATAAATGATGAATAAAATAATAACCCTAATTACAAAATGTGAAACACTTTATAATCCCTATGTTTGGGCTTTTAGAATACTCTAAGCTTTATAATCCTTGATTCTTTCATAGAATATGAATAATTAATGTTTATGAATTCTAATTATAAAGTTTTGTACTTTATAATATAAAAATTAGAATTCATATAACCTTTTAAACTAAATATTTATTAATTCAAATATTTGAATAAATAAATATAAATAATTAATATGTATAAATTCTAATTATAAAGTTTTGTACTTTATATATGAAAATTAGAATTCACGTAATCTTCCTTAATGTGATGTTTATTTATTTTCAAATATTCATTAAACTAAATATTTGAAGTAAATAAATTTAATCATTTCAATAGTATACTTTGGACTTTATGATTTGAGATTGAAAATTTTAATAAATAAAACTTCCAGAAACATAAATAAATCTCAAATTATGGATTTTAAAATTTTATGATATTAAAATCAATAATCCATATAATCCTTCTTTATCTCTAAAATTTATTTGTCAAATATTTATTAACTTAAATATTTGACCTAAATAAATTTTACAACCCTTTCTATAAATCTGAATCTTTGAAATTCAACTTAGGGTTTTAATAAAACAAATTCAATGAACTTTATAAACTTTATGAAATTTAAAATCAAAAGTTCATTGATTCCCTCCTTTGTGAAATTTATTCACCCGAAATATTTATAAAATTAAATATTTGAGTGATAAATTTAAACTTTAACCTAGTTGTAAAATTTAAATCTTTTATAAAATAAACTAGGTTTTATCTTAAATATTAATGCCTCAAATAAATTAAAAAGGTCTTAAGGTAAAGAAACAAATTTGAATAAAACGTTCGGAAAAACTTGCTACAACACAGAAAATACAACTTTGAAAACCAAACTCAGGCAAACAAATTTTACACAATCCTACCACAAATTTGGTGCTATCTTCTACGAAAATTTTAATTAAAAAATTATATCAATCAACTTATAAATTAAAAACACCATAATAGTGTTTGTTTTTAATAAAAAATTGAATTTGATACAAAATATTAGATCTTACAATGAATCCAACAAAGTCTCTGTATTCATGTGCAAATGTAGCTTTCTTTGCAACTTGGTCTTTTATTTGGCTCCTTTCAATCTTTCCTCTTTTTCTCCAACTTGTCCAACCCTTCTCTTTGGTTTCTAATTCTCCATTTATAACTTAAGAAATTCGTTCCTCTTGATTAGTTTGCTTCGTTCCGTCAGTTTTAAAAATGAATTCTTGAAACCCTAATATCAATAAAGCCTTTTCAAAGGATTAATATTTCTCCTCATTGGCATTCAAAAATTAAAGTTAAGACATGCCCATGAAACCCACGAACACATCCTCTATTCAAAATATTTTAATAATCATGTCAACAAAACAAATATTAATTAGAATATAAAACATTTATAAAATAACCTTTTAAATATAATTAAATTACAAAGTTATAAAACTTTATAATTTAATTAATTTAAAACAAGTTTATAAAATAACAATTTTAAATATATTAAATTATAAAATTATATAACTTTATAATTTAATTAATTTAAAACAAAACATAACTAAACAAAACATATGAACATGCAACCTATATGACCACCACTATAAGAAACGAAAATATATTAAAATAACACCAAAAATATATACTAAATAACAAACATAAAATTTAAAGACAAAATAAAACTAAAACAACATAACATAACAAAACATATAAAACAAACCAAAAAATACTAGGTATACATGAGACTTAAAAATTTAACATAACAGAAAACATCTTTACAAAACCTAACCTATCAATATTAATAACTAACAAAACAAAACACCCTTGACATAAACATAACATAACAACAATAATACAACTCAAAGACTGATGCAGGAGCATCCAGTTGTCAGCAAAGCAAAACTGTTGGGATTGCTATTTAGAGGAAGAGAACATCCAACTGACAAGAGATATTGGATAAGGATAAGCATGTAGTGGATAGTTGTGGATTTTTAGAAAGAAACTGGATTTTTAGACAAAAATGTATTTTTGAAAAAAAAGCTGAAAAAAAAGATGGATAAGAATACTTGGTTGTCATTGACAGTGTAACTAGCATACATAACTAGGAAGTAATTGCTTTTATATTTATAAACAAGAAGCTGATGTGAGAGTGAGAGGTGAGTAGGGGGCTCCAAAGAGATTGGCACTTTGTGTAGTGCTTGCAGAAGATTTGTAAAATCTTAGAGAAAATGGGCACTTTGTGTAGTGCTTGCAGGAGGTTTTTTTTGTGAAGCCTCAAAGGAAGGAACTTAGCACTCGGTGCAGTGCTTGTAGGAGGAAATTGGTACTCGATGATGTGCTTGCAGGAGGTTTGAGATGTAAAACCTCGAATGGAAGAAGGAGATTGGTACTCTGAGGAGTGCTTGCAGATGTGTGGCAATTATGGCCACCATGGAATTGCTTTAGAAGTTTGTGGCAACCATGGCCACTATTGTAATGTGTTGTTTAGAAATATATATATATATATATATATATATAATAAAAAATAGTGTTTTATATATTTTTTACTGTGTACTCTGATCCTGTAGGTCCGATTTATGTTATAATTTGTGTGCATGTGTGCAAGAAAATGTCTAAGCAGCTAGGAGAGGTTGTTTTTAAATTGATCCCCTCTTCGCTACTGCATCAATTTGGTATCAAAGCCAGAAGATCGATGGGTTCATGTATGATGCAGGAGCTTTGTGAGCAGGAGCTCACAATTTGTTTTTGCTACCCGGTGAGTATGATGCAAGAGCATCCAGTTGTCAGCAAAGCAAAACTGTTGGGATTGCTATTCAGAGGAAGAGAACATCCAACTGACAAGAGAGATTGGATAAGGATAAGCATGTAGTGGGTAGTTGTGGATTTTTAGAAAAATATGTATTTTAAAAAAAAAGTTGAAAAAAAAGATGGATAAGAATGCTTGGTTGTCATTGACAGTTTAACTAGCATGCATAGCTAGGAAGTAATTGTTTTTATGTTTATAAATAAGTTGTTGTGAGAGTGAGAGGTGAGTAGGGGGTTCCAAAGAGATTGACACTTTGTGTAGTGCTTGCTGAAGGTTTGTAAAACCTTAGAGGAAATGGGCACTCTGTGCAGTGCTTGCAGGAGGTTTCTTTTGTGAAGCCTCAAAGGAAGGAACTTAGCACTCGATGCAGTGCTTGTAGGATGAAATTGGCACTCGATAATGTGCTTGTAGGAGGTTTGAGATGTAAAACATCGGATAAAATGTAAAACCTCTCAAACCTTCTGCAAGCACATCATTGAATACCAATTTCCTTCATTTGAGGCTTCATACAAGAAACCTCCTGCAAGCACTGCACCGAGTGCTAAGTTCCTTCCTTTGAGGCTTCATAGAAGAAACCTCCTGCAAACACTACATTGAGTACCCATTTCCTCTAAGGTTTTACAACATCCTTATTCAATAAAACATCTTGAAGGCAAAGGTAACCGAACAACCCATTCTTGCTTTACCCGATTTCAATAAAGTGTTTCAAGTTGATTGTGATGCAAGTGGGACAATGATAGGAGGTGTCTTAAGTCAAGAGGGCAGACCCATAGCATATTTTAGTGAGAAGCTAAATGATGCTAGAAGGAAATATTTAGTTTATGATCAAGAGTTTTATGCCATTGTTCAAGCTCTTAAGAAGTGGAGGCACTATTTGCTGCCAAAGGAATTTGTTCTTTATACCGATCATCATGCACTTCAATACATAAACAACCAAGGTAAGTTGAATCAAAGGCACATGAAATGGATTGAGTTTATTCAAAGTTATTCATTTGTACTCAAACATAGAAGTGGAAAAAGTAATAGAGTGGCTGATGCTTTAAGTAGGAGATGTTTGTTGTTGAGTAGAGTGAGATTTAGTGTTGTTGGTTTTGAGGATATGAAAAACATATATGCAAAATATTTAGATTTTGGTGAAGAATGGGAAGCATGCAAATCTGTCATTGAGGGGGATAGGACTAAATGGTTGGATTATTTTATCCAAGAAGGTCTATTGTTTAAGGGGTAGCAACTATGTATCCCCAGAGGATCCATGAGGGATAATCTGATGAAGGAGAAACATGGTGGAGGTCTTGGAGGTCACTTTGGAGTGGAAAAGACATTGGGATAGCTGAAAGAATCTTATTATTGGCCAAGCATGGGAAGGAATGCGCATCAAATGGTCCAAATATGTTCAATATATCAATATGTAAAAGGGAGTAGCCAAAACACAGGATTATATCTACCTTTGCCAATACCACAAAGACCATGGGAAGAGGTAAGTATGGATTTTGTGCTTGGGCTGCCCAAAACTCAAAAGGGCCATGACTCTATATATGTGATTGTTGATAGATTCTCCAAAATGGCACATTTTATCCCTTGTAAGAAGTAAAATGATGCAACGGTGGAGAGGGGGTCAATTAAACAACAACCTCTCCTAGCTGCTTAGACATATTCATGCCACCACATAGAAAAGCAATAAATAAAGAACCCACTTTAATCTGCAAATAGATGAATTGCAAGGACAAATTACATAGCAACATAACACACGAACACATAAACAAAACACATAATTCTATTTTATTTATATTTCAACTGCCACACCAAACATTACACAATTGCTCTCCATAGAGCACCACATATCTGCAAGCACTCCTCAGAGTACCAATCTCCTTCTTCCATCTTCTTCTTCCGAGGTTTAAAATGGCAAACCTCCTGCAAGCACTACACAAAGTGCCAATTCCTCCTTTTGAGGTTTTACATGAAAATCCTCTTGCAAGCACTACACAAAGTGCCAATTCCTCCCTCTGAGGTTTTATATGAAAAACCTCCTACAAGCACTACACAGAGTGCCAATTTCTTTCTCTAAGGTTTTACAAACCTTCTGCAAGCACTACACAAAGTGCCAATCTCTTTGGAGCCCCTGCTCCCCTCTCACTCTCACATCAACTTCTTATTTATAAACATGAAAAGCAATGACTTCCTAGCTATGCATGCTAGTTAAACTATCAATGATAGCCAAGCATTCTTATCCATCTTTTTTTCCAATTTTTTTTCAAAAACACATTTTTTTCTAAAAATCCATTTTTTTTTTCTAAAAACACAAATCCTCTAGCTATCTCAAAAGGCAGTTGCACACTGCATGCTTATCCTTATCCAATATTACATAAAAAAAAATCGGTTAGTTGGATTTTCTCGTCCTCCAAATAGCAATCCCAATTGTTTAATTTGGCTAACAGTTGGATGCTCCTGCATCAAAGACCATAATCAAAATGACCATACAAGCATAACTTTAGGATCTTCAGATCATGAGGTGAATTTTGATAATGGACCCTGCTATAAGACCATTCGAAGGAAGATAATCATTCTTGATATTTCAATGATGACAATAGTGAACAATAAGCGCAAGCAAAAATTTGAAACAAGCTTTCAAATTTCAAGTGGGTCCCCAAATTTTGAGGTCATTGTGAAGGAGTTACAACGGGTATCCTCATCATTTTATTTGTATATTGCTTCATTCCATTTGGGACTATAGGATGGTTACTTAGAAATATGACACTACTATTGGAATTTGTATGGTCTTTTTGAGGATCCATTTTGTTTGTAGTTTGAATCTGCCCTTGGTTTTGCACTTGGCTTGATTTTCTACATTATTCTTTTTTCTATAGTTTAAAGTTGGCTGAGATGGTTGTCTTTGACTGTTATTTCCCAGCATCAGGGCAAGCTCTTTTAGTATTTTCTCATCATGCAATCTTTTATGTTCCTTCTCTTTATCCAATTGTGTTTCCATTTCCATTTGACTATCCTCATCATCTGCTTGCTCATCCATGGAGAGAATTTCAAAGGTGTTAGGTGAAGTTATTATTTTCTCTTTTGTTGCTATTTTTTTTTTGTTTAGGGATTTGGAACCTTGCCAAGTACCCATCAATGTAAGATACCCAATCTTGCAATTTGTATGAGATTTTTAGCAATAATGGAGCAAAATCAAGAAGAATGTACCACGATGAGTAAAACAAAAAACAATTTCCAAAAACACTTGTAAATGACAAAGTTATGAGTCTTTGAAGTTTGGCATATAGTGCCATTAATGGTCTCAGGGTCTAATTTTTTGCCTGTATGGAAAAAACATTCATAAACCAACTGTAGGAATTAAAATCTTGTTTCCCAGTCAAAATTGGTAAGGCTTAAAAAAAAATTACTTAAAATTCTTGACATGAAAAAAATTGAAGAATTTTAAAAATCCCATCCTTAAAAAAGTTAAAAGTTTTAAAATCTTGAAAAATAAAATAAAATTGATTTCTACACAAAGTTGATTGAACTTTGAGCACACATCCAACTATGAAAGAAATCTTCAAATATCATATTTCACTTCAAACCCTATAACATATTCACTTATATAAAAATAATTGTCTTCTAGTTTCTTTAGAATCTTTAATTTTTTTAGTGTTACCATTATGGCTTTTATACCATGAAGAAATTAGTCAGAAACACCTTAACAAATACCATGATGTTATAGCACATATTTACCATATTATTTTATGGTATAACAAATCAATAACGCAAGATGATCCAGATGTTTAGGTGAGTGCTGCATTTATAACTAATTCAATCAAGGCGTGATTCTATGTAGATGTGCCCAAATTAATAGCTATCATAAATTGTCCACTTAGTAGGGTGAATCAAGGTCAGTCACAAGAAAAATATTATAAAATATATAATAGTAACAAAAGGTAGTAGTCTGATTTGAATCGTCCGATGATGATGGTACAAATCTCGAGCAACCGGTGGTCCCCTTCACACCGGGTCAACAATAATGAGGTGGAATAGGTTTGGTGGAAGCAACCAATGTGGTTTGAACCTGCGCTTGTCAGTTACTAAAAATAGTGTGGTTGTGATAAACTCTCCTACGTAACCAAAAACAAATTAAGTAATGGACCATATAAATTGTTAATACAAAATACAAATAGATCTTAATCCTCAACATTAAACATAGGATCTTAGAATAAAGTTTTATTGAATTTTTATAAAATAACTATTTCTCGTCCATCCAAATGATTTTAATTTTACAACATTCAATTAGACCTCACATTATTTCACATCATAGCCATATTAATAATGGTATTTCAACAAACCATATGATTATTTCGTACAACATTGTATTATCAAAAGCAACCTATGTTTTATTTTTTGGATTTGGTTAGTTTGAGAGACCCCTACAATTGACGTTGAGGGTTGGGCATCCCCATCCCACCATGATCTCTCATAATGGGAAGAGTTGAGCTTATCAATAGGGACACACAACCCCACACATCACGGTTTGAACCTTGAATCTCCCAAAAAATAGCCAAAGCCCAAACTGTTGCACTATCCTCGAGGACAAAAATCTACCTATGCTATTAATTATAGTTCAAAAAACCATATTATTATAGTTTTATGAAAAATTGTATTATCAAGAGACATTATTTGTCATAAGAGCTATTAACACCTCAATATTGTCATGTAGAATTATAGATATTATTTTCTTGACTCTACGAACATCACCCAACAACTCACGAAAATATGACACTAAGTTATACAACAATGGAGGAACATTCACCCAACAACTTTAATTTATCAATATCAACATTGAATGTCGAAGGAAAGGATTCTAACAAAGTTTTACCACAACACAAAAATATTTTTCAAATACTAGTTGCCCATTCTTGTTTATGAAAAGAAACACTATAAATACTTGGATTTGTAATTCATAAGCAAGACACAAACAAGTCCTTTTTAAAGTGATTAATTTTGGTCCCTGTATCAAAAATATTCTAGAGATAAATAGCAAACACAAAAATAAAATGCTAATTTATCCAAGCTTAGGTTCCTTTGTATTAACAATCTTATTGATATCTTGATTTGAGTTTTTTGATAGAAGTCATGTTACCTTGTTTTTGTCTCCTAATTGAACGAACTTATCTTCCAATTTTGTAGTATGAGTAATGAAGATTGCTTCTTGGATCCATGTTGAAATTAAATTATTGGATTACCAAAAAAGTATTATGCCATGTTTTCTAAGATTTCTCCTAATCCTTATATAACAATGAAGAGAACCTCTTCAACTTGAAAATAGGGGAAATAAAATATGTTATGAGTTATCTATAGGGGAAATCAAAGTGACAAATTCAATGTTTACTTAATTTGAGAGGATTCTCTATTCAAGACTTAAATAGAGAAAATTGCTCATAACTGTGTCTCAGAAAGAGAGTGTTAGTGGTTTCTCATGTTGTATTACTAATCTACCTCTAGCATTGAATGATATAGATATGATATGAAATAATCAAACATAAACTCAACACTATTAGAAAATATCTTGTTAGAAGCATTGAAGATCCAATCAAAGAAAAGAACTCTAACTAAGAGAAACCATGAACCTTGAATAGATTTCCTTGTAAGAGTAGATCTCAAGCATCCACATTTTTATTTCTTTATTTCTAACATGATTTGAAGTATTTATTTCCTACTTGTATTGGGGTGAAAATGACTTATTATACTTTTCATAATTTTTAGTATTTTGTTATGTTTATTAATGAAAAAATCATGGACCATTTCAGTAGAATTCTTTAGAGGAAAGATTAAATAGTTATAATAATTATACAAGGTATTGTGTCAATTATGTTTTTTAGAGAAAAGCTAAATATTCTTTTAATTTTTTAAGATAATATGTCATTTGATCACTTTGCTTGGATTAGATACCATCTTTAGTTATTGCGTTAGTAAATAGTTATTTTTTATAGTAACACCTACATATTATGGTTCTAGTAAAACTCCCTATGAGCATTGTCAAGATATTCTATCTTTAGCATCCATCCATAATATCATAACACGAAAATTTATTTCCCTTGGAACATGATAAAGATTTTACATGAGTGACAACCTTATATTCAAGTTTTTAGAGTAGAATAATCCATCTAATATATATATATATATATATATATATATATAAGAGGTATAAGGGTGAGTGTAAATGGGTTCAAAATCTTATGGGAGAGTGGACAAGCCCTCTTGGGTATGGGACAATCCACATGAAGGGGAGGCACAAGAGTGGGGAGAATGTCATAAGAAGCAACATTTGTAATCGGGGATACCACCAAATCATTAGAATATAAAAGGATATCCAACACAATATCACAAGGAGATCAAATTCCTAAATTGATGAGCCAAATGAGGGAATATTAGCCATAAAAGTAGGAGGAACCAACTGCATGAAAGAGGAACAATCATCGTCATCATCCAAGGGTGAAGGAAGAATCATGCCCTATCTAGAAGAGTCATAACAAGAAAATTAAGTGCATGCACCAACATGAGCTAAACAAGCTAGAGATCAATCAATAGGAAGACTAGAAAAAGGACCAAAATATATTGAAGATTGTATCTCCTCAAAATTCACATCACTTTGAATGATGACATGTGGGGTAGTAGAATCCTAGAGGCGATATGCTTTTGACTACTCACTATACAACACAAAGACATGTTTGTAATTCTTTGAATACAATTTTTTTTACTTCTCATGAGGATGTGGCCCAAGCCCCTGAACCAAACTCTTGAGATGCAAAACTAAAGTTTTCCCCCTATTCAATGCTTAGATGGAGTCATGCCCTTCACTGGATGGGTTAGTATCTTGTTGATGATATATGCAAAACAATACAAGCTTCACCCCAAAACTTGAGTTCCATGTCTTTGGCATGATTCATGTAACAAGCCATTTCCAAAATGGCCCTTTTTCTTCCATTCAACAACTTGATTCTATTCACGGGGGGTCACTTAGTTGAAAGCCTTCAAAACACGTGCGTTCACGAGATTCTTAAAAAATCCCCTATTTTTAAAATTTACCACCTCCCCTTCTAATTTATTAAACCCCTAGTGGTAAACCCCTATCTAATAAATAATAACCCCTTTTCAAAACTTACCATTTTACCAAAAATATTTGAATCAATTTTTAATATCCCTTGGTAGGTTTACCATTTTATCAATGTATATCCATTGAGCATGTTTGACTCCATCAAACTATCAAGTCTTTATGAGCATAACAAAAATTAGTGGTTTGAGCTCTAACTTGAAGTAAAAATATGTATATTCTTAGTCTTCACACATTTCATTTAACCAGTAATATACAAGAGCAAGTTTTGATTATATTCTAGGTCTCTCACTCTAGGAGGGAGGACCCCGTTTCAAATTCCTTACTTCCCCCTACTCTTGTCTTGTTGATCTCTAGCTGGGTAGATCTTCCTGGGATCTCCTGTTGCATTTCCAAGACCTCCATGGATCCTCCTGTGCTTATCAGGATGTGTCATCCCATTTTTGACGTGACTGCAATGGTTTGGTTGGATTGACCTAAATATTCTTTCCATGGCGGCCTTTGGTGGTGGTTGGCTTTCGGATGGCTTGGCTTGGGAGTTGGAGATGCAAAGCCTTTCCCGATGGAATTTTCTGGTCTTCGAGAGGGCCCCATGCTTTATTGTTCTTGAAACTCAAGGATGCCTCTATGTATCTTTGAAATTTTAGGTCTCTCTAGGCTTCTTGTATTTGGAAATGAGACATTCAACAATGTTTTTAGACAGTTGCAAATAAAGAAAAACAGAAATTTCTTTATATACATTAAATATCAATATATTTATGCAATATCTCAAACTTGATGTCAAACTCAAAAAACATTTTTATGCACTGAATAACATTTTCCAACTCCAAGCTTACTAAATTTGAACTTGAATACTAATCTTCTCACTAAATGCCTCAATGCAATAGACCATAACTCACCTGAAACTTGAAAGAGTATACTAGTTTGTGATTGCATCATTGTACAACTATATTAAGATTCCCCCATGGATTCCATCAATCACAAAATTTTTGCATAAATTACATGATCGAAGCCACTGTCTACTAACTCTCTCAAAGTCCTTATTAAACTAGCAATTCTTAGACAAACCAAAAACTGAACAACTTAATCTAGATGTTGTTGGTTATTATTTGATGCTTATTACCAAAGTGAAAGTTCTCTACCAAGCCCATATTCTGTTGGAAAATTGTAAGCAAATGATAAACCGTAAAGCAACCAATAAAATTTTGGGACACATTTTGTTGTTTGGTTGACAAATGAACTGTCTTAGGGAGATGAGCATTCACTCATTGACACAGACTATTTGAGGAATAGGCCTGATTCATAGATTTTCAAAAACTTCTTGATCTTGATTATGTTTACTTATCACAGGTGTCCATGCTTCCTCTAAGATAAAAGAACTTCCTCACCTATTGCTAGGAACAAAGACTTCCTAGATCAGGAAAGGCCTCAATTTCTGGCAAAGGGCATGAGAAGCATCTTCTGTCAAGGAAAATGGGCCCACCTCAAAACCCACAATTGGGTGCAGGTTAGGAACAACTTGACCAAACCACCACTCCAAAATTCACCCTAGGGATGTGAGGGTTCCACAAGAAGGGTCCTATAACATTGCTCTTTATTTTTACTTTTCTCAAAAGCTTACTTGTTAGAGCAAAACTTGCCTTGGCCCTTTTGAAGTTTATATATGCTCCTTTAAGTATTGTCAACTTTGACTTTGAAACAAATTTTGTCATTAACATTATAACCTTGGGAAAACAAACAAGATTACCAGAAGTCTCAACCAGTTGTTTACATTTTCTATATCATGCCTATAATTAAACACATCAATTTGTTGCTCAAGATCAAGTTTAAAAAGTAAATTGACCATAGAATGACAACATGCAGGTCAAAAATTTAGAACAAAGCTCTACAAGGTTTCTTTAGACAATAGTGATCATTTAAGAATGTAAAGGCACTACTAACTTCAGCAAACTAACTCCAAGAGAATCATCGTCATAATATCTTAGGCCCCAAATCATGGCATGAGGCAGTTTGTAGTTAAGGTATATTATTTTTAGTTGGCTAACATGGGAAGAGTCTTACAATGATGCAATTACCTTCTGGTACGAACCATATCTACTTTATTTCCAATAGGTATAACTTTAAACAAATTGACAGATTTACACAAAAGAATGATATAAATAAGATGTCCATTCATAGATTCTGAGTACATTCACTTTAAGGATTTTTATTAACATAGAATTCATGAGTAAGTGGAGCTAAGCCATAGATTCTTGGGCCAAAAACCCTGAAAGAAAAATAGTAAATTGTCTTAAAAGAGGCATATCTGTTTCCACAGGCACTTAACTACTTGAAACCCACCCTGTTGGAAAGGTTGTTCCAAAATATTTTTAAAGATATATAAGGTGACACTTTAGATCAAAATTGACAGACTTATGGTTGCTTATATTTGACTAGCTTCGTAGTTGATTTGACATATGCCTTGCAAATTTTGCACCTGGCTCATTTTTCTTAAAGAAAACAAACAAGTTGGATCCTAATCGTCAAGCTAGAAAACCACAAGATTGATGGGACAAGCAAAAATAAAATGCAATCAATAAACACAAAAATTGATTTCATGCAGTTGTTAGAGAGAATTAAAGATAAATTCAAAGGGATTGATATTACAATTGAAGAATCCAAGAATTGCCCCTAAAAAACCCATGAATATAGCAAGCTTTAGCATTCAAGTTTTTCATATTGTTACACCATTGATTTGAGGTTGAATTCTGCAGGATAACATGTTTTCTAGTCAATAGTGTGTGCAACTATATTTACATGTGGCAACAATCAACTAGGTGGAAAAGGAGTTTGCTCACTTGCTTACCCTCTTTTGACACCAAGGTGTTGTATTTTATTAGTGAGATAAATCAAAGACCATAGGCTCACGGGGCCAAAGTACACCCCTTGCCCATCCAGTAGACTAGCATAGGAGTTCATTGAATAACAATGTTAACTAGGTACTTCAATGGACATATGACAAATATTTTATTTGGTTTTAGCTGGCTATTACTTCCTAAAAGTCTTTTATTGAGTGTCTTGGAGATCTATGAAACCTTAAAGGAGCTAATGAAACTATCTAATGGCTCGAGGAATAACAATATTTAAAATAAAATAACACATTATTCTTTGTAATTAGCAGTGCAATCGAGGCATCATAAAACGATACCAACAAGATATATGCATCAGCTAAATATTATTAGAGAATAATGTCAATGTGTTATCATGTATTACACACATCCATAATAGAACATACATATATATATATATATATATATATATATATATATATAAAGGTAAAAAGCCTAATAGATTTTGATGGTTGCAACCTAATGTACCATACATAGTGTTTTTTACTCTTATTGATTATTCAACTATATTTGAAATGCTCATTGCAACTATGGTTGCATTCTATGCCAAAGGAACACAAAAATCAAAGTAAGAATTAGCTCAACAATATCAGGAATTCCAACACGTCCTCTACACCCTACCATTGTTACTGTAATTAGACATCTCCAATTTCAAAATTCTCATCTTAAATGAGAAAGCAGATGACCACACCTATAAAACATGTAGACAACATGAACTTCTATAATTTTATAGTAAAGAACAAACCAACTTTTAAATTGGAATTCCACAATAATAATCCCTCTTGGTTTGTATGATTTGTTTGTTCAAATCATTCAAATTCAAGAAAAGAGTGGATATTGCCTAGGATAAAACACAAATTCAACTTATGCACATAAACTTTCTTCTGAAAAAGAGTTGTCCTCCTCTAAAAGCAACATCCTATTTAAGCATTTTCTACATTAGCTCCTTTTGTGGGGCACATCAGGATTATTAGGCTACATGGGAAATTAGTGATAAAGGACTAACTAGGCCACACAAACCACTTAGATGAAAAATATTCATATGAACTTTAGTATAGAGAAGGTGGGTTGGTCCCACCTATCTAATATTTTCACATAATAAGAAAATGTTCATAAAATTATTCCCTCCTTGAATTGCTTTCTCCCCAAAGCAATTGCAGTGTTGAGTCATGATTTCTTCTCGCCTCTATCATATGCTAGACCATGTGGTATGTCCCAATATTTATCTGCAAAATCATAAATATTGTGCCTTGGAAGGATTTTTTGGGTATTAGTGTGAGAACTCTCAACTTGAAGAATGTCTACCAGTAATTTCTTACACTCAACCTGCAATATTTGAGATGCAATCCTGTCAGCAACTACAATACCAAGAACCTAACCAACCATTGACCCACAGGCTACAAATTGTGATGCAAACTTCTCATCGTTTGTGATAAATTCAATTCTCCAGGGATATCTGTTGGTGTGAAAAACCCTTCAAAACTAAGAAAATATTTGCCAGCTAAGTCATCGATAAGACAACAATGCAACACATAAAATGGTTAGAGGAATCAGTAAATTACTAGTATATCTTGCTTAACTAATAACTCAGAGCTTCCTTGAGAGAAACACAAGAGGAAACCCAATGGACATGCCTTTTTTAAGACTTTCATAGATCTGAACTTCATAAGGAGTTTCCTTTCATATGAATCCATTGTAGACTTTAAGAACCTGTTGGCATTTTTTTCACTTTGCCACATTGAATTTTGTTTGAACTTTGATCGTAATTTTTTTGATAAAATGACTGAGGGAAGATGCCATAGTTTTTACCATCTATTTTGTTGTAATTTTTATTGCCTTGCTTGTTTTTAAATAATATTGTTGCAAAAATAAAATGTAAGCGCTGAGTAGAATGCAATGTAAGAGTGTGTTGAAGAATGCTTTAAGAGAGAAAAAACGTCGATAGAAAATTAATTTAAAAGGAAAAGCGCCCAAAAAAATGGAGCAAACTAGTTTTGCCCCTGGTGAAGGGTGAAAGTCCTTTTCACCTCTTTTAGAGGTGAAGCACAACAAAAGAAGTGATTTCGCCCCGAAATAAGGCGACGACAGTCGAGTTACATGGAAAAATAACAAACTTGGGTGCTTTTGCCCTAGAAGTGTTTTCGCCCCCAGAAGAGAGTGCATATCATAAAAGAAATAAGTCTATAAGGAAGAGAGGAAACAAATTAGTTTCACCCCAATTGAGGGGTGAAAATCACTTTCACCCCTCTTGGAGGTGAAAAGTAATAAAAAATAGTGATTTCACCCAAAATGAAAAAAGGGACGAAAGTCGTAAGTTTTAAGCAAAGGGGTGAAAGTCGTAAATTTTAGAAAAAGATAGAGCAAAATGCTTTCACCCCAAGTGAGGGGTGAAACTCATTGTCGCCTCTTTTTGGAGAGAAAAGAAAAGGCAATACTAAACATTTTCAAGATGAAGGAAAAGATTGACATTGTGGGGCCCTCTTTCAATTCATTTGGTGTTTTCCCCCACGATGGGAAAAAAATAAAAATTACTGCTTGGTGCGAGTCTAAGAGCGTGGTCAAAGTCAAAAGTGCCCTATTGAAAGGCGCCATGTAGTTTCGCCTCTCTAGGGGATGAATTGACGTTTTCAAACGAACTTTGCACGAAAGAAGATTGTAATGTGTCTATCAATAATCAAGGTCGACGTCACCTCCCAAAGAGGGCGAAAATCCTTGTCATCTCCTAGAAAGGGTAAAACTACTAAAATGTTATCACAATTCAAATTATGATTTCCTTTTGGGGATGAAATCACCAGGACGTTGAACAGACTTTTGTTATCGCCCATTAATGTCTTGAAAAGGCTTTTTTGCCCTGTTTTTGGGTAAAATTAATCCTTTGCATTTATTCTCAGAAGCATTGATTCCCAAGGTGCCATTTTTGCAGATTCTCTCGGGAGGGATCAAAGAATGACATAATTTAATTTTGGGAGCATTGCAAGCATGTTTCCAAAATTTTTGCTTTATTCCATTCTTATTCATTTCCAACGCACCACCCACCAACCTTGCTACTTTTCAAGATAAACATTAATACTCGGTGGACTTTCTTGGCGAAGGTGGAGTCCCAAGGCACAAGGATGAAGCGAATTCAATGATCAAGCTCCCGATTTTTAGGCAACTTTGCTGCGTCCCAATGCATTGATGCCCGAAGCTATTTTCCATCATTTAATCATGTCAATTTCTCATGTGATTCTTCCACCAAATCAGGATTGTTGTTTACATGAAAAATATTTTGACCAAAATATTACTGATATCGAGGAGGAGATTATTCACGTTACTTTTTGATCTACCAGCATTTTGTTTGTATGTACATTAAATGAAAAAGTGCAATCCTCTATAAATACTAATCATTTTCATGTAAGAAGGATGGACACTCTGTAGAAAAACACTTCAAGTTTTATGCATCAATAGAAAGACTTCGACTTTTGGTCCTCTAAATGGTTGCATTTGATGATTTTTTGTATGTCATTTCTGAATATATTCATCTCTATTATTTGTTGCATTTAAATTATGCATCTGAATTTAATATTTGTTGGTGAGGGATTGAATACTGAGATGCTCTTTGGAGGTTGTTTTTGCAAAACTGTAAATGGTTCTTGTGCTTTCATTTCTATTGTATGCTAATTGTTGCTTGATTTGGATTTTGGATGTTAATCTATCCCCATCCTACACTTCCAGCTTATAGCCATATTTCTCCATTTATTTTATGTTACCCTATATTAGAAAGGGAGCCATCCCTCTCTAGAGATTGACCCGGAGGACATTTCTCTCCTTGAACCTTTCAATGTTGGTCGGGTCTAGGGCGCATAAAATGTAGAATTTGTAACTAGGAATATTTGTGACCAATAATTTTTGGCATGCCCGGTGGGACCCTCAAAAGGTTCCAATTTCAATAGTATTAAGGTTTGATGTTCACCTTTGTACTATATAGTTAGAACATCTGGCGACTCAGCTCTACCCAGAAGCCTCTGAACATGAAGTGAGCAAAAGCTTTCTTCATCATCAAAAGATCGAAGGCCAAAAATCCAGAAGATCCCATTGAGTTTTATGGACTTGACACCCAAGTTCTAGGAGAACACCCTAGGTTAGTTACTCCAGCTGTCCCATAAAGTGTAACATATTCACAATTAGCTGGTGTGTTTTATGTTCCTTCGAGTCCTGCTAGTACAACTACTAGTTTTCCACCTCCCCAACCACACACACCAGTCCACATGGCTCAAAATCCACCACGACAGCCACCAAGGAAGTTTCCAGTATAGAACTACTTTGGACCTCTAAATTTGCCAGCTCAGAACCTGATCCCACAAGCGACGATGAAGGCTTTGCCAACTTACGACGGTAACGGTAAGACGACCTATGAGCATGTTCAAGATGTAGCTGCTTTGGTGATAATTCATGGCATCACAGACAAGGATATAATGGTAAGATTACTTGTTCTTTCTCTTTGAGGAAATTTGCTTTACTGGTACCGATCGTTACAGCCTGCAACCATCACCACTTGGGACTAGTTGGTTGAACTGCTAATCAAAGGGTTTAATGAACAAGCGAATCTGTTCTCCCTGCTTCATTAGTTCACTGCTATTTAGAGGTATCCATAGGAGGAATTTGTGGACTTTAATGTCAGGTTCACCCGAAACTAGCATAGGGTTCCTGATGGTCTCCGACCGACTCCCGAACAAGCAGCCTTTTACTACCTCTGAGCTTTCAACTCCGACATCAATATGCTTTCAACTCCGACATCAATATGGCCATCCAATATTCCAATGCCAATACATTCCCTGATCTGTATTCTACGGTGTAAAAGGTTGAGGATGATCTAATTGCTATCGATAAGCTTCCACCAAAAATGGTCATGCCTATTTTTCCCAACCTTCCGTAGTATTTGTATGCAAATGCATCTTCTCAGCCTTTGCCCATGTCACCCATGTATTCAATTCCTTCATGAAACCCGAGCAAATCCTAAACCACAACGACTGTTTTTATCCCTCAGATTACTGCTTCAACCATTCCACAGTTACCAACCCCGGTTCCATTCCTAACACTGCCATCTCCACATGTTCCATTACCATTACCAGCTCCTCCAGCATCCTCAAACCCTGATCACAAGAAAAGGTGTTGAAGGAGCTGCAGTCCATGAATTTGGTGATAAGAGCGATGGGTAACGAAATTACGATGATTAAAAGAAAGCAGGATGAAAGCGATTTAAGACCAAGGAGATTTCAACCACCACCAATCACCAGAGAACAAGTAGCTACTCCCAGTAAAACTCTTGAAAGGGGTACTATCGTACTTGCAAATGAGGAAGTTGGCCCGTCAGAGAGAACATTCTAGTGTTCTACCTATAATGACCCACATGGCGAAGACACATACATGGTTCATTTTAACTATGTGTAGACACTGGCAGATAGCTCTTCCGATGGTCAAGTCAACATGATCACGGAAGTTGATCGTAACTTCATGGTTTCCTCTGTTGAACAAGTTTTAGTCCTCACAAGATCGGGCCCATTACTGTAGATCCAGCTGAAATGGAGCCATTGAAGGTACCTGTTGAGCAAGAGGTGCAAAATGAAAAGAGGTAATCTCAAGCGAAAGTGCCTATGCTGGCACCTCAGGCAAATGAGCTCATCTTGTTGAAAGATCATTTTCCTACACCAGCGAAGGATAGATTGCAGACAAAACCTTTAACTTTGTAACCTTCAGCTACATAAACATAGACAAAAACAAAAGTGCAAGTGAAGGAGAGGCTCAAATACCCATTCTTGACCAAGCGTCAGAGGGTAGAATCTACACAGTAGTATCGAAGCAAGTACGAAGCTGCTAGTGAAGGAAGAGAGCCCAACGCGCAGTCATACAATATTATCAAAGAACTAAAGAGGATTCCCGCCAAGGCGAGCCTATATGATGCGCTGCAACTGCCTGGACAAGTGGACGTATTCCAAGAATCATTGAAATTTGTAAAATATAAGAGGAAAAACCCTACGCAGACAGTATTAGCTCAAACACTGCCCACTTTTGCCACGGGAAAAAACAAACCTCCCCCATTCTATCTATCTCTCAGGATGGAGGGTTGGATCGTGCACAACTGTATGATTGACTCTGACGCAGCGACAACTGTCAGGCCAAAGGCAGTTTGTGAAATCATGGGTATGGAATACACAAGAAGCAGCCCAGGTGTCTTGCAATTGGATGGTACTCCTGTCAAAATAGTGAGGGTGATAAAAGATATCCCGATTGTATTACACAGCATACCTCAGATAACAATTATTCAAAAAGTTGTTGTGGTAGATTTGGAGCCATACTTCAGCATGTGCCTATCAAGGGAATTCATAGCCAAGTTAGGAGGCTATCTGTCTCTGGATTATTCTCACTTGGAGATTTCATTCAAAGGGAGGAGAATATAGATTTATAATGAAAAGCCCTCCTTGTATCATATTGAAAATATTGAAGAAGAAGAGAAGGCTGTAGATTCAGTCAATATGGTGACTAAGAAACTAGAGGAGATGGACCTGATGGAGGAAGTGTTGGAATTTGAAGAATGTTGGTATTTCGTAGCTATCGTTTATTTAACATTATTGAAAGCATATACGTAGCTATGATAGGAGCTAGCTATTTAAAGCTGATTTAGTTACGAGAATATTTGAGCCTCCAGTATTCTGAGCTCTAATTTGTTATTGTTCAACTATATATTGTAATTTTGCAATCATAAAAATATATTGGATGAGCATATTCGCTCATTTTGGTATCAAAGCGAGAGAACAATACTCTCATCATATGGATTGCCCATCACCAGTTGTGTGAGGTCAGTCCAAGACCATTGTTGGAGTGGTGAGAGTTAGAGAAGACGCCCGTGTAATAGGAGGTCGTTCGGGCAGTGTTCTGCTCTTTGTCTGCAGGAGCCTGTGTGAGAAGAGGCCGTGAAGTCATGAATTTGCACGTGAATCTGCGATCTGGGATTTGACAATAAAACGGCTACGATCTGTGTGAGCGGAGGCCGTGAAGTCGTGTGGAAGTCATCGTGAATCTCCATTTTAAGATCGAACCGTTGCTGTAGACGTTTACTGTGTTTACTACGAGACAACATGAGATACGCAACCAGGTGATAGTCCGGTGCGCGATTGGACACGATTAGACGTGGTGACGTCTATGTTGAGACAGACTGCGCGATCGGACGCAATTGGACGCTGTGTTGTCTACGCAAAAGGAGACGCTCCACGCTGTGCGCAGGAGGAACGCAGAGAAAAAAAAAAATTAAAGATCACGTTGTGGAAGTGATTAAAACGTACACCAAGCTCTTTAATCAGGCGATGTGGCACTGCGCGTTCTGACTGCGTATGAGAAAGTGATTTCTGCGTATGAGAAAGTGATTTGCGCGTAAGGAAGGCTCGAATTTGTTGTGTTTGGAACATCAAAAGAAGCTACGCGTTGAAAGAGACGCTGAAGGCGATTGCAGTCAATAGCACATTTTTTTTTAAACAAAAAGGACGTCACGTGGAGAAATATAATCGCAGATCGGAGGGAAAAGATATGAAATAAATGACTGTGTGACTGCGTGATTTGCTTGCGAAACGTGAGACGAGTTTAGACTCTGTTGTTAAAAAAAAGAATCCGTCTGCTTAGGCTGGGCGGTCCTTGGAGTGTTTGCGTAGGAAGTGGACGTAGACATCTGTGCTAGACGTGTTTTACCATTATAAATGTGGAGCCAAACTTTGCAATGAAGCAACGTTTGCAGAGGAAGGAAATTTAGAATTTCAGGTTGTTGTGCCATTCGTTGGAGAAGACACTACACTTGAGGACAGCGGAAGTTTGGTAGAGCCGACGATGTGCATATTCTGTCACCAATAAACAAGATTGGAGATCTGTTTGAAACACCGAGATTGGAAACGGTGTTGACTACGCTTAACAAGGGAGTCATTCGTGGAGGACGTTTTTGATTCCAGTCGCAGATGTTTTTATATTATCAAACAATTGAAGAGGCGACCTGAGCTTTATGTTATGGACACGGTCAAGCTGTAATGTTAATCGTGATGTGTTAAGTTGCAGATGTCAGTGACGATATTTGCAACAATCCCTGCGCGCGGACGTCGTGGGCAACACTGGGTCGTGGATGTTGTCAACGCGAAGACAGAAGTCTTCCTGTCCGAAAGTATTCCTGCATGATTGGAGTAACAGGCGTTTGTGCGTTGAAATAGGACTTGGACGATTCGTGGAGGAAACGTTTTTGTTCTACGACCGCAATAAGCAGTGATCAGAAGGTGAGAAAGGCTACTACGTGAAACCAGAAATGTGTAAAAGGAAGCATTGTTGGAAGCGCCGCTAAAGCTTTTTTTTTGTTGTAAGTTTTTGTGGCAATGTTTTCAACGCCGTTGTGGATTACCAGAATATAATCACCTTGTGATGTGTTGAATAAAAGAAAATAAATATAGTGTGGTGTTCAAAACAAGTCACCCAAGAGGAGAAGGAGCACACCGAAGGATTGTGCTTAGTCAGATCTGAAGCCCACAAAGGCCAAATTGGCTGTCGAAGTGAGGACAACGAGGAGTTAAAAGCTACTATATGAAGCACATTCCACTAGACGTGAAGGCTGACGAATGTGTTGTTGTTACATCGTGGATCTTGCAGGAAGCTATTGGTGAAGGTTACATTTGAGCCATTGATATATTATGATAAGGTCACAAGGATGTTACCTTGCTCTTCATTCTCTTCTAGTCAGTGAGAATCCTGAAGAATTTGATGAAAAAGTGCATGTGTATGGTCTTAATACAATCTTTAGTCGACTCCAAAATTATGTAATTGAGAACCAGCTAGTACCTGACACTGATTACGATGGTGATTCTGAAGATAACGACTCTTTTGATAGCGGACCCACTCCAAGTGATAGTGAGGATAAATATTACGAACTTGAGGAGTTTGAATCTAACCAGTTTGTATCTGCTGAGTTTGCACCACAGGTACCTGAAATCATTTGTATCAGTGACAGTGATTTTGTTGAGCTAGTGGAGCTTGAACCACATACTCCTGAAATAGTAATTGTTAGTGATGACAGTGATTCAGTAGCTGACAATTTTGTCATTGAAGAAATAGGTGATCGTATGGAAGTAGAGCAAGATCTCCATGAGAGAATTGACAGAATGAGGTTTGATCTAAATCTGTAATTTTCCTTGTTTGTAAGCATCTTGCCTTGTTTGTGGAGTTGAACGTTCTTGAAGAATAAAATATTTGTTGCCAAGAACCAACTAGAGTTTTGTAGAGATTATAGACAATATTTAAAAATATTGTGATGGAAAACATGTACGAAGACTTGAAGGTGCCAAGTTTCACTAGAGAATATTATGCTTATTGGAGCATAAGGATGAAAACCTTGTTGATGGCCAAAGATCTTTGGAGCATTGTATAAAAAGGATATGAGGAACCCACTTAGAGCAAGCTAGAGGAGAGGAGAGAAAAGAGAAGAAAGGGAAGCAATATGAAAATTGCTTAGTCCTTATGGATTTGAGGAGAGGAATGGAAAAGAGTCTTTTCCCTCTCATAGATAATTGTAGATCAGCTACAATGGCATGGCAAGTGTTGAAGGATGCTTATGAGTTTGATGAGGACACTCATAAAGTCATATGTGACAATCATGAAGATTGTTTAAGCAAGGAGGAGCCTTGCTTCCTTGAAGAAGTTTTTGAATTAGATCCTTTTGAAGGAGTTTTTGAAGAGTCTTGTAAAGACTCATATGAAGACATGCTTTGTAATGGAGAATTATTCCTTGAAGAGGAAGACATATTTGAAGAAGAGCCTTGTGTGGAAAAGAGTAAAGAATCCCTTCATGGAGAAGAGGATGAGAAGGAGCCTTGTACAATTCTCATTGAAGAGATGTATGATGAAGAATGTCTCATGAAGGAGACAAATGGAGAGTGTATTTTGGAGAATGCACCTAAAATTCTCATGGATGAGAATAATGAAGAAAATGGGCTCAACCAAGATTGTTGGCATGATGATGGAAAAGCAATGTTCATGGAAGACCATTGGCTTGAAGACCATTCACTTGGAATGGATGTGTGCTCTCTTGAAAGAGCAAATGAAGATCTCCTAGAAGGAGAAGATAAAATTGTTCCTCTACAGGGGGAGGAAAATGATAAAAATGATTATCTCATTTGTGAGGTGCAAAGTGAGAGAGCAAAGGAGATAGAAACATAAAATAAAAATGAGATTGTTGATTTTCTTGTTGTAATGGCAAAAGAAACATCACTCATGAATGAAGATCACTCACTTGGAGTGTCTACATTGAAGGAAAAGAGATGTCTTGAAAAGGCAACAATGTATGATTGTTTGAATGAATGGTGTTTCAACACACCAACATGGATTGAACAAAAGAGGAGAACTCTTAGTGAAGAGTTGATGGTTGATCTTGAAGCAACATACAATGAAGGAGATATGCCACAAAAAAGCTTTATGGGGAGCACCAAATCTGATCACATTGGAGGTAATGTTTTTGTGATTAATGATTTGTTTTTTGTGAACAAGTATTTGAAGAATGAAGGAGAATGTCTTCCAAAGGCATTATTGAAAAATATTATCTTGTAGAGACATATTTGGATGAAGTTCTTTCATTTGCAAAGGACATGGATAGCATGGTGATGAGAACCATGGATATGTGTTGGTTGTGGCATCTCAATGTGAAAGATGTGTGTTGTGCAAATTTTATGTTCAAAATTCCTTGGTTGAAGGAATGTAAATCCATTGAGAGGAGTGGACATATGTGTGAGGAGTAACAATTTTTTGTTGCATTTGTAACTAGCTATTGCATAGCTATATTTTTTTTGAAGATCTGTGTCGAGATATGTGAAATTGTAATATGGCAAAACCATCTACATAAGATGATGCATTGTACATACTCAGGAGGAGTATTAGGAGCTAAAATGTGGTTTGAAGACCATCACATGAGAGAGGTAAAAAATGTGCTAGATTGGTTAGTAAGAACCAATGCTTTGGGCATTATGAGGATGCCATCATTTGAAGGAGCTTTTGATGAAGGGGGGAGCTGATCATCAAAAGGCACCCAATTTTATTTTGTTGAATAAAGCAAACTTAATGGATAGCCTGCAAGAAGAGCGGAAGTGTGATGGGTGCCAATTTTTTGAGTTCTTAAATTTTCTACTTCAAAACTGGAAGAAGCATAAACGAAGATCAGTTCAAATAGTTTGTGATGCTTCATAACTCATGGAATGAGTCCTTTCAGCATCAAGGGGAGAATGTTGGAATTTGAAGAATGTTGGTATTTCGTAGCTATCGTTTATTTAACATTGTTGAGAGCATATAGGTAGCTATGATAGGAGCTAGCTATTTAAAGCTGATTTAGTTACGAGAATATTTGAGCCTCCAGTATTCTGAGCTCTAATTTGTTATTGTTCAACTATATATTGTAATATTGCAATCATAGAAATATATTGGATGAGCATATTCGCTCAGGAAGCTCTAGATGAGCTTCATTTAGAGGATGAAATTTTCAATGCTCGATTTCAACGCAATGATGGAGATTGAAATCGGTTGTTACACCATTACTAAGCCTGAGAAGGTTGAAGTGAAGGTGTCTGATGATCTAGGTTCCACCCCTGACCAATTGTGGAAAATGTACTTTGACGATGCTAGATGCAAGAATGGTGTCGGAGCTGGAGTAGTCTTTATCTCTCCTTCTAGAATTCAGAAGACATATTCATACCGGTTGACCTGGAGTTGTATGAACAATGTCACCGAGTACGAAGCATTGTGCTTAGGCCTGAAGAAAGCAGAAAAGCTTGGGATCAAACAACTGTAGATTTTTAGAGATTCTGAGTTAATTATCAACCAGGTGACTAGCAAGTGCGTTTCAAAGCAGCACTACCTGAAGGCATACCGCAACAAGGTATGGGATCTGTTTGAGTCATTTATTGCATTGAATGTTCAAGCGGTTTTGCGAGAATGAAATAAACATGCAGATATTCTAGCATCCCTTGGTGCGAACTTCTCTCCTGTTGAGCATGTGGTAAGAAAGCCCAAGACTGTAAGGTTAATCTATAGACCTTCAATCCCTGACAAAAATATCTACTGGCAAGTTTTTGACAATGATGAGCAGATTGTGAATTTTTTTATTAAAGAAGCTAGTAGTGTGGAGGGAAGGACGTTGGATGAAGATGAAGCTGAGGGTTTAATCCAACTCAAAAATAATCACATCCCAAAAGGATTGATTACTCTTGAGAACCTCTTTGATCAGAATGATAGAGCAGAAAAGCATAGGATCAAAGTGGATGAGAAAGAGTATACTGAGCTGAAGTTGGAACCTGATAAGATAATCAAAGTTGGGATAGATTGCTCTCCAGAGGAGCTCGAACAAATTAAGGAGTTATGTTTTGAGTTCCCAGATATTGTTACCTGGAGCTATCATGATCTTAAAGGCTACAACAAAGATGTGATCCAACATACCATTGAGTTGCAGGAAGGGGTAAAACCCTTTAGATAGAAACAATGACCTGTTAATCCAAAGATTGAGGTACTAATGAAGGCAGAGTTACTAAAGATGCTGGAGGTGAAAATCATATATCCTATCAAGCATTCAACTTGGGTGGCGAATCTGGTCCTAGTGCGGAAGAAGAATGGAGACATTCACTTGTGCATGGATTTTCATAATTTGAATCAGGCATCACTAAAAGACCATTATCCCTTGCCACAGATCGACCAGATCCTTCATGTAGTTGTCTAGAGCATAAATATTCTCACTACTAGATGGTTTCTCCAGCTACAACCAAATCTGGGTGAAGGATGAAGACCAACACAAAACGACGTTCACTACCAAGTGGGGCACCTTCGCCTACCAACGAATGCCTTTCGGTCTATCAAATGTCGGTGCTACCTTCCAGAGAGCAATGGATGTAGCTTTTGGTGAGTTGTTGAATCATATTATTGTGATATATCTGGATGACATGACTATTTTTTCACATGATAGGAAAGAGCATGGTTCTCACTTGAGATAGGTTTTCAAGAAATATCATGAGTTTAGAATTTCTATCAACCCCAAGAAATTAATTTTTGCTATTAAAGAGGGGAAACTCCTAGGCCATGTGATTTCGAAGGAAGGGTTAGCCATTGATCCTGCCAGAGCTGAAGCTCTCTTGAAGTTGCCACTACCAGCCAATAAGAAAGAACTATAGTCATTTTTCGGATAAATTAATTTTATCCGAAAGTTCATTGCAGACTTCGCTCAAGTCATGAAGCCGATGACCGAGCTTCTTAAGAAGAATGCATATTTTAAGTGGATAGAGCAGAGGAAGCGAGCTTTCCAGGAAATCAAAGAAAGAATTGTCCAAGCCCCTGTCCTGATCAATCCAGATTATTCAAAGGATTTTATCCTTTACGCTATGGGTGAGCAAGAAAGCTATGCAGTTGTGCTCACACAAAAGAGAGATGATGGAGAAGAACATCCAATTGCTTTCCTGAGCCAAGTCATCCAGCCGCACGAGGAGAAGTATAATTTTATTGAGAAGCAAGTCTATGCGATTATGAAATCTCTGAAGAAATTTTGGCACTTTATTTCATAGAGCAAGACAATTATTTATGTCATTCATCCAGATGTCAAAAGTTTCATTATTCAGGGTAAACTTGGTGATAAGAGAGTCGAATGGGTTTCCAAAATCCAAGAGTTTGATGTAGAGATTCGACCAACTAAGCTGGTTCATGGTCGAGCACTCTGCCAAGAGCTTGCTAAGAGCATCGCTTCTCAATCAGTTGATCTCAAGTCTGATAATACACTAAGTGAGAGTAATCTCACTAATCAAGCTTCGGTTGGTCGTGATTGGACAGAGGACCTTATTAAATATTTTAACTCGGGGAGATGTCCATCACACCTCAACTCCTCACAGAGAAGGAGATTCAAATTGCAAGCCCTCAAGTATGTGTTGTTGCCAAGTGGCTTGTTCCACAAAAATATTGATGGAGTCCTTCTCAGATGTGTTAAGGAGATAGAGAAACAGAAGATTCTAGAGGAGTTTCACTCCGGTCTATCAGGCGACCACTATGCAGGAAGGCCCATGGCACTTAAGATCATCAGAGCAAGCTATTTTTGGCCTACTCTTTTTTAGATGCATTCAAAGTCAGTCAGAACTATGACAACTGCCAGAGATATATCGATAGAAGTAGGAAGGCATCTTTACCCCTTCATCCCATACAAGTCGAAGCACCATTTCAACAATGGGGCTTAGACTTTATCAGGGTTATTGATCCCAATTCTTCTACCCAACACAAGTACATTCTGACTACAACAGACTATTTCACCAGATGGGTGGAGGCCATTCTGACTAAGAAAGTAGATCAGGCCATAATTATCTCCTTTTTGGAGGGGTTAATTACCCACTTTGGCATCCCGGATGCAATTGTGATAGATAATGGGACCCCCTTCATTGGTGCTAAAATCAGTGAATTTGCAAGTATGGAATTTATCTGAAAATATCTTCTAACTACTATCCGCAGGGGAACGGTTTGGCCGAATCTACAAATAAGAACTTGTTGAGAATTTTAAAGAGGATCCTTGGAGACAACAAGAGGAGTTGGCATCTGCTGTTGAACCAAGCCTTGTGGGCAGATCGCATCTCGATCAAGAAATCAATCAAGGCTTCCCCTTATTCTCTGGTGTACGGTAAGGAGGCAGTTTTGCCTATACACATTGAGTTTCCTGTCCTCCGAACCTTGCAGATGCTCGTCGATGAGAATGACGAACTTGACCTTATGAGCGCGAGACTAGCACAACTCCTGCAACTAGAAGAAGAAAGAGAGAAGGCATACAATGCTTTCATGGAACATGCCAGGACGACACAGAAATGGTTCAACAAGAAGACATCTGAAAGGGCATTTAAAGTCGATGATCTGGTGTTAAAATGGAACGTGGATAAAGCAAAGCCTAGCAAGCATCATAAGTTCGAAGCTATATGGGAAGGTCCATTTCAGATTTCGAGGGTGAACTCAGTTAATGCCTATTATCTTCAGGACATGGATGGCCGAGAATTACCAATTCTGGTAAATGGTCTTCATTTGAAGGCCTATTATCACTGAAATTTTCAAGAACAAGTATGTATATATGTACAAATGTTATTTTATTTTTCAAGTATTTTATGCTTATATATATAAAAAATAGGAAAAATATGATATTATTCTACCCCTAACAAGTGATTTCACCTCGAAAGCACATCCTCAGTGGTGAAAATTAATTTCACCCCGAAAAGGGTTTTCAAGGCTTCATTTTTAATTTCGAGGCAAAAATCATTAAAATAGCTCTTTGGCAAAGTGAGTTCGGGAGAAAAGCAAAATTATATAAAAAAATACTTTCGCCCCAAGTGGGGCGAAAATCATTTTCACCTCTCTTTAGGGTGAAATGAGAATATATATATATATATATATATAAAAAAAAAGAAGTTTTAATTTCACCCCAAGTTTTAATTTCGCCATGCAGTTTTTATTTGGGGGTGAAATTCCATTTTGGAGCGAAACTCCCAGAATAGAAAAGCAAAAAGAAAAAAAAATTAAAATTACATGCTTTTTGAAGACTCCCAGTTAAAAAGATATTTCCGGCAAAAGAAGGGTGAAACTGATTTTTAAATTGCTTTTTCGGTAAAAGCTTTGGCAGTTAAAAGCTTATTTTTTTAGCAAGGCACTTTTTGGGGCAAAATCAGAGAAGAAGAATTATTTTAAAAGGGCAGCCAAGCTTATGAATTCGCCAAGCAAACAGGGAGGATGATTTTCGAGCGTCGGTTGAATAAAGAAGCAAGTTGCGGGATTGTTTTTGCCCAGTTAATATTTTTTCAGCAAAGGAAGTGCGCTTGGGAGATTTTTGCTAGCACGGAATGATTTCGGAGCGCCCAAGTGATGTTTTCAGCGGAAGGGTGCGCCCAAAGCGGATTAATTTCATCCATTCACCCTAGATTGATGATTTGACGTCCCCAAGCGACAGAATTGATTGATTTTCATCCCGAAGGGCATCCATCATTGACACATGGCATTTATCATTCCCGATATTAGTCGTTGACATCCAGGTTGTGCTTTTCAAGATTAAAGGCGGCCAAGCACAAGGTTCGAGGAAGATTTTGAGTGAAAAGGAAGTTAATGATAGTTAAAAAATTATTAAAAATTGTGTCTAGCGAGAGAATCAAGGAGCACGTTCGCCCAACTTCTTCGAAAATTAGCACATGCATTAAATCCGGTAGTTGAAGGCACAATTTATAAATTTGGTGCATCCGCGGCTTGGAGGTAAAATTTTTATATATTTTTTAGAGCATTGCCACATCTGGTTGCTTGATTGTAGGAATTACAGGGCGCCCAAGAGTTGTTGAAGATGGGGAGAAAAACTGCAGAGCCAAAGAGTGCTATAGAGCCAAAGAAGGTGCATAAGAAAGTTGAGGGAGGAAAGAAGTCCAAAAAATCTAGGCAAAATGAAAATATTGACCTGGATCCATATTCCGACGTGCTAGCTCAGGTTGGAGATTGCATTATTTCAAATAAAGGCATTGAGAAATTGCGCCAGGACGTAGATGTTGCAGTCAGACAGGGGTTGACGCCAGAGAGCCCTCTCACTATCGCATATCATGCTCAACTTTTTGGTATTTGTGCACACCGGTTCATTTTTACCCAGAGTTGGTGGAGGCAATTTCAAAATTTTATAATCCCGACACCAGAGCTATCCAGAACGCAAAAGGAGAAGTATTATTTACTATTTCATCCGATGATGTCCGGGAGGCATTTTCTTGTGGGATTAAACCTCCTTCCGATTTTATTTTTAAGAGATTGCATCTTGGCGAACAGGAGGAGAAATATCAATCGACGGTAACGTTGCATCGATTTATGGAGACCCAGCTGATAAAGACGCCCTAGCATGGTGAATTGCTGACTTTACCGAAGCCATTAACAGATTTCAAGAGTCCAAATTTATTTTCTATGGTGGCTTGGGTTGTGGGTCTCCCGACTGATTCGACAGTGCACAAGTGGCAGGCAGCATTGGTGTAGTGCATTTCTCAGGTCGAATTCTATGCCCCTACTGCAATGACGATGAGGACAAACCCGATTTTCTTTGATTGGGCTGACTATATTGCCAGAAGGATGCATTCCCAGCTGGAGAAAATGCAGAGTGAAGAAACCATGGCGTTCAGGCACACATCATTCTTAATATGGTATTTCTTCTTTCACATGTATCAAAAAATTTCCTTCATAGCAGTTAGGTAGGTTGACAGAGAAAATAGGAGATTGCCAGTATATTTGTGGACCTCTAGCTTGTCAAGAAAATAATCATTTTATAATTTTAACCGCATGTTTGTGGGCCCTACCCTAGAGCTAATTTTTGGTAAATGTGAGAGGGTACCAAGGGTGATGAGAGAGGAAATCATCCCAAAGGAGAAGGGTGATATATTTTTGCTAATGCAGGGTGTCGTTCTGTGCATTTTTGGCTATACTGGCAAGCCATTTCTTCTTCCATATTTTACCATGGGACACCTTTTTGCATTGGAAGTCATTTGCCAACATGACTTTATCAATGACGTTTATGGGGTAGGATGAGGAAAAAGAACCACGTGCACTATGCCTTTTCACTTTGGAGGCATTGAGGTGAGCCAGGTGGGCCAGAATCAGTTAATTATCGAAGCCCTCTATGACATCGGTATGGTGGAGTTGCCGCAATGATGGAAGTACGATCCTTTGGGTCGCTTCACGATGCTAATTTAGGCCAAGAAGTTTCATTGTTGCCCTAGGCCAGACATTGAGTGACACCAAAATAATTTAGAGGGGCATGATTTGGAATGGCACATGGAAAATATGATGTCACTCCCACCATGGCATGAATTTTATGAGATGGAGGTCGAGTACAACCCTGCAGTGCATAAGCATCAGATTCCTCCTCCAGGGTTATTCAATCAGATGGAGCAGCTTCCCAATTGGTCTGAAGAGAAGATTACTAACTGGTGGATTATGAGGGCCCATCGAGGAAAAACCGGGTCACCATATGGCCTAGTGATGGATGAAATATTTTCAGACACTTATGATGAGTTTTACACCAGTTATCAACCGATCACTTTCACTGGTATTGTACCTCAAAGTTTTCAAAAATCTAGCAGTGAAGAGAGTGTGGCCAAAGAAGAACAACTCGTGACGCAAGAGGTGCCACTTGTAGAAGAAAAAGAAGGACAAGTTCCGGAGGAGCCACTACAACATCGAGTGAGAAGTAAGCGAGAAAATATACCCATTATAAAGATCTCCAAAAAGTCGAGGACTGGTACAGTTTCATCAAACCCTCCTCCTACAGTTTCGGTTGTACAAATAGAAGTGTTAGAGGCTATCCCCTTGGTCCGAATAGAGCCATTGAGCCAAAGTGCCAAGATTATAAATCTTGAGGAGGACATTACGGTGGAACCAAAGGACCAAGCAGAAAAGGAGCCAGTATCACAACCACTTTCACCCTCATCGACTCAAACGATGTCGAAGCTCAAAGGTACATTTTCTCTCTCTTCTCCTATTCTCGAGTAGTTGGTGACTATCATTTCTCATCCTCTAGTTTCTACTTCTATTTCACCTCCATTTGGTATGCCTTCCACCTCAATTTTACTTCCTATCTCTCAACCATCAATCACCAATGCTCCCTCTTCTTCTATTCCCATTTCTTCTACTTCCCTTTCTTTCAGTTCTTTCGCATCCACCCCAAACCCATTTTCACTCTCTATATCTTCCATTCCAGTAACCTCCACTACGGTTGTAAGCACACAAGCTCCTCCCCGAGTGAGTGTGACCATAGTCGAACCTCTTGCTTCCATTCCCATTACCACCTCCATTTCATCAACCATTCCCACTATGCCAGTTTCCACTTCCCTCGAGCCGAATCCACAACAAGCTTATTTCCCTTTTACCCCATTTTTGGAGTTACAGGTGTTGCTCGAATCAGAGATGGAGGTTATACCAGAACAACCTATTGTAGCGAAGATCAACCAAGCTCACTTGAGTTCATCATAGTGGTTGAAGAGCCATAAAATAAGGGAGGCTCTAGCACCAGCAAAGTCATTGAAGAAAGTTTCTTTTGATCCTAACACTATGGAGGCCCACACAGTGAAAATGTTCCCCCAGGTCCAGAAGCCTCAAGGAGAGATGGCTTCGAGTGACTACACTTATGAGCTCATCACCGAGGACCTTACAAATATTGACACTATGAAGAATATGGGGAACATTCAAGTAGATACGAGCTCCCTGTACCTGCATGGTGAGCACTATAAGAAGTGCTTTTTTGAGGTTGAGGCTAAGATCATCGAGTTGGAGGAGACTTTGGCTAAAACTCGAGCGTAGTTGGAATCTGCAAAGTCCAAGGTGACTCTTTGGTAGAAGAAGGTGGAATATTTGGAGGAGATAGTTCAAAAGCACCAAGAGGCCAAGGAAGGAGTAGAATAATAGGTTCAGGCCTTGGAAGGCCAACTCTAGAGTTTGTAGGATCAACTGGCTACGAAAGCAACATAGGTGATTGTTTTGACCAAGGAAAAGGTTAAGGAGGCATGCAACCAGTTGCTTATTGACTATAAAACCATGGTGATGAAGGTGACACAGGTCCTCATGTACCTTCAGGAGATACAGATAGTCATCTCATATGGTCGACATGTAGTGGAGTATGGCGAAGAGCACCTGGAGCCCATCCTAGTGAAGGCGATGCAAATTCAGGCACTGGCTAGATCGAATCTCAGATTTCATCCCATGAGCAACATGGCCCGAGCTTGGGAAAATGCTAAAGTTATACTACGCCAGTATTTTTCTAAGATGGATCAAGTTAAGGAGGCTCGTAAGCTACTCGATGTGTTTGAGCAGGAGAAAAGAGTTTCAACACTCTACTTTAATGCAATGGCCGATAATGGTTTCCCTAGTTTCATTGATGATAAGGGGAACATTCTATCAAAGGAGGACCTAGAAGCAGTATGGGCAATTTTTGTTGATGATACCTCAGAAATCGATGATTGGGACGAGCCTCTCATTGAAGACCATGTGCTACCCCTGATGAGGAAACTTACATGCATTGAATCTGGTTTGTTGGAGCTCAACCAATGGGTAAATTACATTGATATGGAGCAAGTGGAGACTTTTAGGTACCTTGTAGATTCACTTAACGACCTAGAGCTGATCAGTGGAGATGCTTGGTCCGAGGTCGTTGCAGTGTTCGAGGCTACAGTCGTGCATCTTTCAGAGTAGGAAGAGGTTGCAACGAAGGAGGCCGAGGAGCAGAATGCCGAAGCAAGCAATAAGCAGTCTGATGCACCAAGTGGAGCAGACACCTGAGCCCAATGGATAAAGGCCTAGGGTCGATTGCATCCATACGAGCTGGATACCCCGAGAGCCACCAGAAATATTGGCAATTTTGTCACTTTGCCACATTGAATTTTGTTTGAACTTTGATTGTAAATTTTTTGATAAAATGACTGAGGGAAGATGCCATAGTTTTTGCCATCTATTTCACTGTAATTTTTATTGCTTTGCTCGTTTTTAAATAATATTGTTGTAAAAATGAAATGGAAGCGCTGAGCAGAATGCAATGTAAGAATGTGTTGAAGAACGCTTTAAGAGAGAAAAATGTTGACAAAAAATTAATTTAAAAGGAAAAGCGCCCAAAAAAATGAAGGAGCAAACTACCTTTGCCCCTGGTGAAATGCGAAAGTCCTTTTCGCCTCTTTTAGAGGCGAAGCACAGCAGAAGAAGTGATTTCACCCGAAATAAGGCGACGACGATCAAGTTATATGGAAAAAGAACAAACTTGGGTGCTTTCACCCCAAAAGAGAGCATAGATCGTAAAAGAAAGAAGTTTAAAAGGAAGAGGGGAAATAAATTAGTTTCACCCCAATTGAGGGGCGAAAATCACTTTCGCCCCTCTTGGAGGTGAAACGTAATAAAAATTAGTGATTTCGCCCAAAATGAAGAAAGGGGCGAAAGTCATAAATTTTAAGCAAAGGAGCAGAATGCTTTCGCCCCAAGTGAGGGGCGAAACTCATTGTCGCCTCTCTTTGGGGCGAAAAGGCAATATTAAACATTTTCAAGGCAAAGGAAAGGATTGACGTCATGGGGCCCTCTTTCAATTCATTTGGTGTTTTCGCCCACGATGGGGCGAAAATAAAAAATAGCGCTTGGTGCGAGTCTAAGAGAGTGGTCAAAGTCAAAAGCGCCCTGTTGAGAGGCGCCATGTAGTTTCGCCTCTCTAGGGGGCGAATTGACGTTTTCAAACAAACTTCGGGTGAAAGAAGATTGTAATGCATCTATCAATAATCAAGGTCAACGTCGCTTCCCAAAGAGGGCAAAAATCCTTGTCGCCTCCCAAAAGGGGTGAAACTACTAAAATGTTGTCGCAATTCAAATTATGATTTCCTTTTGGGGGTAAAATCACCAGGACATTGAACATACTTCTGTTGTCGCCCATTAATGCCCGAAAAGGCTTTTTCACCCTGTTTTTGGGTGAAATTAATCCTTTGCATTTATTCTCAGAAGCGTTGATTCCCAAGGCACCATTTTTGTAAATTCTCTTGGGAGGGGTCAAGGAATGATGGAATTTAATTTTTGAAGCAATGCAAGCACGTTTCCAAAAATTTTGCTTTGAATTTGCAAGATTAGATGCCATTCTTGTTCATTTCCAATGCACCACCCACCAACTTTGCTGCTTTTCAAGATAAAATTAATACTCAGTGGACTTTCTTGGCGAAGGTGGAGTTCCAAGGTGCAAGGGTGAAGCGAATTCAACGACCAAGCTCCTGATTTTTAGGCAACTTCGCTGCGTCCCAATGCACCGACGCTCGAGGCTACTTTCCATCATTTAATCATGCCAATTTCCCATGTGATTCTCCCACCAAAGTAGGATCATTGTTTCCATGAAGAATGTTTTGACTGGAACATCACTGATGCCAAGGAGGAAATTATTCACGTTGGTTTTTGATCTACCAGCATTTTGTTTGTATGTGCATTAAATGAAAGAGGCGCAATCCTCTATAAATACTAATCATTTTTCATGTAAGAGAGGAGGATGGACACTCTGCAGAAAAACACTTCAAGTTTTCTGCATCAATAGAAAGACTTCGGCTTCTAGTTCTCTGAATGGTTGCATTTGATGATTTTATGTATGTCATTTCTGAATATATTCATCTCCATTATTTGTTGCATTTAAATTCTGCATCTGAATTTAATCTTTGCTGGTGAGGGAGTGAATACTGAGATGCTCTTTGGAGGTTGTCTTTGCAAAACTGTAAGTGGTTCCTATGCTTTCATTTCTATTGTATGCTAATCGCTGCTTGATTTGAATTTTGGTTGTTAGTCTATCCCCATCCTACACTTCCGGCTTATAGCCATATTTCCCCATTTCTTTCCTGTTACCCTAAGATTTAAACCGGAGTAGATTAGAAAGGGAGCCAACCCTCTCTGGAGATTGGCCCGAGGACATTTCTCTCCTTCGGCCTTTCAATGTTGCACGGGTCTAGGATGCACAAACGCATATTTTTAAACTAGGCGGATTCTTGATAAACGAAACCAAGGAAACCCTACAAGACAGCAATGGCAAGTCCAATGTTGTCATATTTTTGGTATGCTTGCTTAAACCCCTTTGCAAAGTCACCCACAGCTTCTTGGACTAAACTATTTGCATCCTTTGTCACTTTGTTTAGTTCCAATAACCACTTTTCTTCTGATCTGCTTTGTAAAGCTCAACATATTATGGAAATAAGAGGTCTTCAGGGTCCTAAAGTGCTCTTATATGTTATGTTCCAAATATAACATGAAATATAAAACTACAACTTAGCTGAATTTGCCCAAATAATGGGTTATGGTAGTATTGTTGCATTCTAGATCTGGAAACTTAAAAGCTAAATTAGGTGGTTATGAACAATCTGAAAAATTTTCAAATCATAAACTAGGCAAGTTTTGTTTTGGAATTTGAAATTGGCAAATTCAATTCTGAAATCTGAAATATCTAAGATGTTCCTCCTTTTTAATTATAAAGCTAAAAACCCTAAAAATATAGCCATTTAGCCATGCCAAAATCAAAAACTCCTGGAAACTACTGAAGCAGAATATTAAAGCCGCAAAAAGAACTTACATGATATCCTTGAGGATTTTGAACACTTAAGTTTTTTTAAAGAATCTAGAAAGAGAACATGACATTACCATTATAAAATATAACTAAAAAAATACATAAGTAGCTAAAAGAAACTTTCTTGTAAGGATATGAGCACCGGCTCAACCCCGAACCCAAAAACAATGTGGTCACTGCTTTGGCCAGAACACAGCTTCAAACTGTGCACATAAACTTTCTTCTACCAAAAACTGACCTCCAATAGTTCAATCTATATATACGCATTTCCACTTTAGCTCTTTTCATGGTGTGTGTTGGATTACTAGCTCACATTGAATAAGTGCCCATAGTGACCAAAAAAACTAGCTGAACCCCACAAACATCTTACATAGAGATATTTCTAGTGAACTAAATTGTACACAAAAGTGGGATGGACCCAACTATCTAATATTTCCATAGGATAAGAAAAAGTTCCATAACATTGTCCATGTATGTTATAGTTAGTATTAGGGTTTTCTAGGTCCTACCAAGGTGGGTAGTCACAGAGCCACCTTCAAGAATAGATAATATTTTATCAAGCCAAATAATGTTGTAAGTTGACAAATCATTGGAAAAAGTTTATAATTATGGTCCAATTTTTTACCATCAATTTGAGACGGTCATATCTGTGTGCTTTCCGATTGTGCTTCTGGTTTATTCTCCCACTTTCTAGCTGTGCTTCCAGTTTATTCTCCCGCTTTCCAGTTGTGCTTCCCTAGTATGCCCCTCTTCTGAGAATCCCTTCCAAAAAGTGATCCTCCCTTTTTTATTTTTTTTAAATATATCCTCCTTGTCTTTTCATGAGCCCCCAAAACATCAGGGTTTTCTAGGTCCTAGCAAGGCGGGTAGTCATAGAGCCACCTTCAAGAATAAATATTTGATCAAGCCAAACAATGTTGTAAGTTGACAAATCACTGAAAAAAGTTTATAATTATGGTCCAGTTTTATGTGCAACAAGAAACCATGGCTTCAATGCATGTGTCCATTATCGTCTAGTTTGCTTAAAGGACACAATTTATAAGTTTTTAAATGTCTATAGCTTGGTTTGGTGAAGCATTGATATTTTTGTACTTGCAACCCCCAATAAAATATATAATCCTATTCCATTAATTTCTTTTTAAAGTTTCATCATTTTTACTCACTTAATTCCAAAATGATCCAAACTTTTGCACTGTACCTGTTATGTCATTTTCTTGACAGGCTTTAGAGTCAAGTTTCTCCTTTGTTCTGCTTAGGGGATGTCCACAGGACACACACTTCTCCATTGCGCATCGGCATACCCGTACCGTGCAGGAGCTCTTCACGGGTGTATTTTTTTTTATAGTTGTGACACGTGTAAGATATGATAGTCGGGAAGGTCTTATTGTGATGTTTTTATAGTCATTTGTATTTGTTTTTGGTTTATTGTGAAGGTAGTTGGTTTGTTGTGATTAATGCAAGTTTTTTTATTGATAAGAGTTATTATAAAATTTCATTCTACTTTACTATCTTTTAGGTCATAAATGTGATATTTTATTATTTAAATAAATTTTATTTTATTTATTGGTTAATAAAAGTTAAAAAGTTATTTGAAAATTATATAATAGTATTCATAAAAAATAAAATTATTAATGCCACCACAAATCTATATTTTTTTAAATTATTATTATTTTTTAATGGGTTATATGGAATTGAAACGGCTTCGCCCCCTATCAATGCCACCACAAATCTATACTTTTTTTTAATTATTATTATTATTTTTTAATGGGTTATATGGAATTGAAACGGCCCCGCCCATATTACATCATGACTGCATAGTAGTATTACAACAACTTGGTAATTGTGCATGTATCATTTGGCAAGATTTGAACCTTGGTCTCTTTCTTGAAAGATGAGGAATCTAACCAACTGAACTAACGCCATTTGATATCACAAAATTATACTTTTAAAAATAACCTTTCAACACTCACTTTAATATTTTATTTATAGAGCTTGTACAAAATAAATAAAAAATACTCACTTTAATTATGGTTATAATTTTTATTTAACTTATGGCTATAAACTCACTTTAATTATGCATGTAATTATTTTTATTTTAGTCCTTGTAAGAAGTGTCCTAACATCTTTATAAATATTTGGTATGCAACTCAAATATAACCCCTACCCCCTTTTTTTACCGGTAGAATCTATATGGAGGTATGCATGAATTTTAAATGCCCCTCCCCTATAAGATACCAATTTTCTGATGGTTCAACTTGATATTAAAAATACCCCCCGTATGCACTCACGCGGTATTTACCATTTTCTCATAGTGACCCCCCGTGATTCTATTATGGAGTGTAATGAGAATTCTACTACGAAGTAATGTCATAAGACGCAAGGAAATGCCCTACAACATTGCTAATAAATTTGTTACCACCATTGGTCATAAGGCATTTGATCTGTTTTACTATTTTGATTCTTTGTCAATGTTTTAAAGTTGAGAGACATGATCCATTTTTCCAACTAATCATCAATTGAAGTGAAATATACATTTCTCCAAGGAGAGAATGATCCACCATAGTTGAGAAACATGACGAGTTGTTCCTTCAGTAAAGGATTTTCTACGATGTTTTCCCAAAATGTAACCCTTACACATTTCACCAGGCAAATCAATCATTGGGAACTGTAGACACCAAAACAGCACCAACCCGATTATGTGACTGCAAACACTGATCGCTTTGACAAACACAGCCCCCAGGGCAGCCCTCAGAGGTTAAACAGTGGTCCTAACCACTTTCATAGCAATTTTGTAAGGTCAAGGAGCAATTTGGCACACTTGGACACTTTGCCCAGTACTCGTCTCACCCGGGACGAATTCAAAATAGAATCCGTCCCACCCCGAGACGGAATTCGAATCCGTCCCCGGGTGGGACGAATTCTAAGCAACGGGCAAAAAGGCAAATGGTGCCAGTGGCAGCCTGTAACGGTCGATTAAGGGCTCCTACCTTGCACGCATGTGTAAGTGGACAGAGGAGCCGTTAGAGGATTGTTACAAAAAGCATTTATCAAAGTTCAAGTCAATGGAAGACTCCCCTCCCTCATGGGAAGACAAGACTGCCACATGGCGCCTATGGCCAACACTTGGCTTTTGTGCTTCCCTCCCAAAAAAGACCCCTTGGGTCTATAAAAGGTGAGAATTTTCTCACCCAAAACATGCAGGTAGAAGGAGTGTTCAAGCAACGAAGTGCTGCCAGGCGAAGACTCACTTGCGTCCTCCTTTGTTCACCTTCCTACATCCATCAATCTCTTTTGCAAGGGAGGTTGTTGGGTGGCCTTTGGAAGCTCGAACCTTACTCAAATCCGACGCATGGACATCCGAACCTACCAATTCGCCGACCCCCAATCCTAAAAGGTTTTGGGCCCATCCTTGGTGGATTGGCTCCAAAATCGAGGGCCAACGGTGGGAGGCCCACTTGGGCACCCCCGCACCCCCAAGTTCTAATTTCAGTTTTTGAGCACTTTAGATTAATTTTTAGATTGCATTACGTGTTACTAGGTCTGATTAGTCTATAATTGCAATTTTGTAGCTTTTGGTCAGAGTTTAGGGTGTTTTGTATTGCTTTATCGTTTCGCTAACTTGCAGGTGTCAAGGTTAAATTCTCGAGGGAGGAGGCCAAATTGGGAAAATCCGACCATCTGGGTCGTCCCAAAATGGCCCCAATTACCTAACCCCCAGTTTGCGGGGAGTTTTGCGGGTCCCGGGATCCGACATTGGAGCGACGACGAGTCGATTTCTCCTATTCGGAAGAATTCGTCCCACCCAGGGACGAATTACAGTCAGAATTCGTCCTGCCCGAGGACGAATTCTAGTTTAAGGTGAATTGGCCAGCTGCCTCAGTGGCGATGGCCTTCGGTGACTATTCTTACCTTCCGTCAGATTTTGAAGCAATTTGGATTCACTGTTTTCATGGTTTCGGGCAAATATTCGTATGCATATTTTGTTAGTTTTAGAGAGAGAGTGCTTTTCATTTGCAACAGTGCTACTAACGTCTTGATCATTTCTTTGTTTGCAGGAGAAGCGAGAGGCGAAGAACCCATCAACATCGGCGACGGCATCATCTTAGCCCGCCCAGTGCAATCGTGGGCACGCGGAAGGAGGAACCATTCAGCGATTGTAATCAAACCTTATTTGCGCTCCTAGCCCCTGAAAAGGGAGGAGGCATTATTGTAACAGAGATCGAAAGAAATTAATGAAAGGGCTGTTTTCTTTATCTTATTGCGTCTCTTACAACATGTCTCTTTTCCGTTTCATGTAATTCATATTTCTAGGACTTAGGCGTGCTTAATTTTGAATGCAATCGCACTTGGTGTTTCTTTTGACCGGAATCTCGTGCTTTCAAGTGGCGAGATTCCGGTCAAAAGAAACACCAAGTGCGATTGCATTCAAAATTAAGCACGCCTAAGTCCTAGAAATATGAATTACATGAAACGGAAAAGAGACATGTTGTAAGAGACGCAATCAGATAAAGAAAACAGCCCTTTCATTAATTTCTTTCGATCTCTCTACAATAATGCCTCCTCCCTTTTCAGGGGCTAGGAGCGCAAATAAGGTTTGATTACAATCGTTGAATGGTTCCTCCTTCCGCGTGCCCACGATTGCACTGGGCGGGCTAAGATGATGTCGTCGCTGATGTTGATGGGTTCTTCGCCTCTGCTGCTTCTCCTGCAAACAAAGAAATGATCAATACGTTAGTAGCACCTGTTGCAAATGAAAAGCACTCTCTCTCTAAAACTAACAAAATATGCATACGAATATTTGCCCGAAACCATGAAAACAATGAATCCAAATTGCTTCAAAATCCGACGAAGGTAAGAACAGTCACCGAAGGCCATCGCCACCGAGGCAACTGGCCAATTCACCTTAAACCGGAATTCGTCCCCGGCGGACGACTTCGACCGTAATCGTCCCCGGGTGGGACGAATTCTTCCGAATAGGAGAAATCGACTCGTCGTTGCTCCAATGTCGGATCCCGGACTCGCAAAACTCCTGCAAACAGGGGGTTAGGTAATTGGGGCCATTTTGGGACGACCCAGATGGTCGGATTTTCCCAATTTGGCCTCCTCCCTCGAGAATTTAACCTTGACACCTGCAAGTTAGCGAAACGATAAAGCAATACAAAACACCCTAAACTCTGACCAAAAGCTACAAAATTGCAATTATAGACTAATCAGACCTAGTAACACAGAATGCAATCTAAAAATTAATCTAAAGTGCTCAAAAACTGAAATTAGAACTTGGGGTGCTGGGTGCCCAAGTGGGCCTCCCACTGTTGGCCCTCGATTTTGGAGCCAATCCACCAAGGATGGGCCCAAAACCTTTAGGATTGGGGGTCGGCGAATTGGTAGGTTCGGATGTCCATGCGTCGGATTTGAGTAAGGTTCGAGCTCCCAAAGGCCACCCAACAACCTCCCTTGCAAAAGAGATTGATGGATGTAGGAAGGTGAACAAAGGAGGACGCAAGTGAGTCTTCAGTTCGGCAGCACTTCATTGCTTGAACACTCCTTCTACCTGCATGTTTTGGGTGAGAAAATTCTCACCTTTTATAGACCCAAGGGGTCTTTTTTGGGAGGGAAGCACAAAAGCCAAGTGTTGGCCATAGGCGCCATGTGGCAGTCTTGTCTTCCCATGAGGGAGGGGAGTCTTCCATTGACTTGAACTTTGATAAATGCTTTTGTAACGGTCCTCTAACGGCCCTCTCGTCCACTTACACATGCGTGCAAGGTAGGAGCCCTTAACCGATCGTTCTGGGCTGCCACTTGGCACCATTTGCCTTTTGCCCGTTAAGCAGAATTCGTCCCACCCGGGGACCGATTCATAATTCATCCTGGGGTGGGACGGATTCTATTTTGAATTCGGTCCGGGTGAGACGAGTATCGGGCAAAGTGTCCAAGTGTGCCAAATTGCTCCTTGACCTTACAAAATTGCTATGAAAGTGGTTAGGACCACCGTTTAACCTCTCGAGGGCTGCCCTGGAGCTGTGTTTGTCAAAGCGATCAGTGTTTGCAGTCACATAATCGGGTTGGTGCTGTTTTGGTGTCTACAGATGACCCTTTTTGGGAAGCATAACTATACCAAGATGACTTGTATGCCTTAAGGATTTATAATTGGTGTACTCTAACTACGGGTGTTATCACTCAAGTTGATTTCATTGTTCTTAGCCACCATAGCAACAAATCTCATTTGATTGAAAGAGGAGGGTCATACCAAGATTATACATATTGATTTATTTTGTCATAATAACTTGAAACAATGGTTATGAAGTCATCATCAATATTGTTGATAACACATCCATTTAGCCAAAACTTTGCTTTTTTTCCATGTGACTAATGCAATAAATAAAAAGAAGCTTAGGGTCAACACTTGGAATATGAGGAACTCTAAAATTGAAGGAACATTTTTACAACACAAAAATTCAAGGAAGAATCATCATCAATAATCACTCTATTTATGTGGTGCTACTCACTATAGTAAAAAGGATGATAATGCTTAGTCATATGCCTTATGACTTCATAATTAAAAATCCACTCCTAACAAGATGTAGACCAATATGTCAATGTGCATTGTGTAAGGTATTATCATCCTCATATTTTGAAGTTACAAGAAGCATTTGTTAAACCTTGAATTCTTAGCTATCATTTTGAGTTGTCAAATCCATGCAAGAAAAAATAGGGTCTTGTTACAACCCTTCCTGCAAAACCCACAAATTAGTTTATTTGAGTTTTCACCAATAAGCTTCTATAGCAAAACTATTCATGAAAGCTTCTTCATCTTCCTCAAAGAACTAACAAGTACAATGTCAAACAAAAGGTTTTTGGAGCCTCTCCCAAACTAGTGGAATGTAGTGAAGAACAAAAGTAGCCATTTGATCTATCCAAATGCTGCTAACAATCCCATGCAAATAGGAAGTCACCACCTTTGAGTCTATCAATTCTAGCAAAAAATTATTTTCAAGGCAATAAAATAGGATTACACCATAGGCACCAACAAAAACCTGACAAGCAAGCTTTGGAGAGTTTTTGGCAAAAACTCGATAAAAAAAAAAACATTGAAGAAAATAATTTAATTCACACAAAAAATGTTAAAAACAAAAATTAGAGAGTCACAAAGTCTAATTTAATTCATAAAAAAAAGTATAATTACAACTCATGATCATGAATGATCGTAAAAAAACCAACAAAATCCAACATATTAAATCCATTTTTAACTACTTCTTGCTTGTTGTTCCTTGCCCTCTTTGCCTCTTTGGTGGTCATCCAAGCCTTGACTTAGTTTTTTACTTGACAACATCATGGCCTTCACCTTAGCAAGATGGAATTTGAGGCAATGAATGCCTCCTTTCATGTCTTTGCTGCAATTTTCAAATAGCTGATTTGGCAAAGTCCCTTTTATTATGTGTTTCCAAATCAGGTCCCTCCCTATTGGATTTGGTCATGGTTGCTAGTTTCTTGGCTCTCACTCAAAGAATCTATCTATTTTTTCCAAAAAGAAAAAAGAAAATATAGTGTTAAGAGTCTAAAGGCATGTATTAGACGCTTAAAGAAGAGAGAAAACAAACGAAATTAAACCCTCGAAAAAAACTTTAAAAAACGAAATCCCTACCTCTGAAATTTTGTTTCAAGGTGTGAAATCTTCAAAAACACTTGTTAAATCCATTAAATCTTTGTCCAAATGAGTTGGAGAATGTCTGGTTAGCCTTAAGAAATTTGTAGTCGGGAGTAGGAGAGAAGGAAATTTTCATTTTTTCTCTTTTAAATTCTACATTTTTCCTTCCATGCATGAATATTTGCAAGAAATTGGCAATTTTCTCGCTGAAAAATTGGTGTTTTCTCTCTGCCAAGAAAATTGTGCGATTTTCTTGTCAAGTAGGATTTCTTGAAATTTTTGCAATTTCTTACAAGATATCAACGTTTTTTCCTATACGATTATAGACACCACTGCATAGATCTCAAAAAAGTATGCAATTTGAAAAAATGGATAAATGTTGCTTCCATATGAAGATATGGCCTCCAAAAGTCCACCCATCAAAATAGACCTATGAGTTGCAAAAAGCAAGAAATTCAAAAAAAAAAAATTCTTGTGATCACACTCAAAGCACCACTTGATCTAATCTAGATGCCCTTCTACATTGTTCTTCTACACAAACAAAAACCTAACATCTTGGGAAAAGAGATAATTGACAAATCACATTAGAACATGGGCAAATAAAAATATTGTAAAAATAATTGTTGTTTTTGAAGGGTTAAGATGTTGTGTTGGCCATAGGCAACCAATATGGAGAAGACACAAGGGATAAACCACCAAAGATATTGTAATCAAGAGGGGTCGACCAAGGTTTGAACTCTTGAAAGGTTGGATGTGAGTGCCTTGAGCTAGATAAGTTAGCCAAGGGCCCCATGAGTTACTTTGACATTGTAAGAGTGTCAACTACACAAACATAGCTAGATAAGTTAGCAAAGGGGCCCCATGAGCTATTTTGACTTAATGATAGTGTCAACCAGAAAAAACATGTTGGGCCAGCCCAAATAAGACCCAAGAAACATGCATATGAATGGAACCTAGGACCATCCTTGCACTAACAACTTTAACAAAAACAAAGGACCAGCTTGCCCCTCGCATTTTTCGAGACGAGGGAGGTCATCATAGAAAAAAATAACGTCTTCCAATCCCAACATGTCAATCAAACCACAACCACAATTCAATGTTAGCCATGGCCTCAATTGAAGATTAACCAGATCTTAATAAAAAATACCCCATAGTATTTGACATACTAGTTTATTACAATACATATCATCATAAACACCTCTCTCTATATATATATATGACAAATCTCATACGACAAAATACTAGGTAGAATGACTCGATAACGACACAATGTTGCATTGTCCCTTGAGCTGGCACGTTGTCACAATGTCGACCTACAACAATTCTTGTCAATGTTTATCAATGTATTTTGATCTTGTATAGCCTTGTTTTAAAGAAATCTTTTCATCTGCTTTTGTACCTTTGTTTTTGTACTCTTTTTTTTTAATTTAGCGAAAAACCCCTTGTGGGCCGCCTTGGTCTGAGAAACCACGACCAGGGGGTTCTACACCGTCAAAATCACCCGGAGTCGCGCTCGACCCTGACCGCACCAACATTATCAACTGGATTTTGGGTACCCAATGTGCGTTTGGTAGGGTGGAGATTCGAACCAGGGACCTCCCTTGGAGGATTGCCCTACCCTCTCCAACTCACCTACAACAAGTGGGTACCTCTGTTTTTGTACTTTAGTACAATGGGTTGACTAAATTTATCTATGATGTTCCATGTAAATTTGCTCTCTAAAATTGTCTTAAGGCCACTTTTGCTGGAATGCTTTTGCATTCAATGTGGTAATATCCTAAAATGTACAATCCGATGCATTTGCCCAAGTTAATATTGATACTTAATTTGTCCAAAGGGTTGTGATATAATAAGGCACATCCATAAGAGCATGATACTTAATTTATCCAAAGGGTTGTGATATAATAAGGCACATCCATAAGAGCATAATCTTGGTTCAAGATCTCTCTCCAATACTATGCCTCATAATCTAGAGTCTAGATGATATGTTAGGAGAGTTGTGGTGTGATGATAATGGGATGAATTCGTAAGAGTATAACCAAAGTTCAACCCCAAAATGCAATAATTTAGTCCATACGTTTCATGCAACTTTAACAAATACAAAACCAAACTCCAGATTATGACTGAAAAAAAGGAGACCAAAGAAATTATAGAATCCTATAAGAAACATGGTAAAAATGACTTCTCTTGTAGGAAACCCTGAAAAATAGTGAACATTATACTTATATCATATCAGGCTTACATATAAAAGCCCCAACAAGCAGACAAGCGGCTGCACTATCTGCTATTGACAAGCGACAAGAAGTTGCTGGATCTTCAAAAAGATATGATTGCTTCATATCTAACTTTTCTGTGATAAGAGATATTCCTGAATAAATATCATGCAAGGGTCCACAACATGCTGTCATTAATATAGTGTTCCTTCCGTTGTAATGCATTGTTTTTTTGGTCATGGAGAGACTTTGGGGAATGAGAAGTTCAGCAGGACAATGGTCTCAGTCAAACTGTCAATGTATAGTATCTCATTAAAGAATTTCCAGGTTTAATTAGCATCGTTATTATCATCGTCTCCCAAAAACAAAAAGGAAAAATCTTATGCCATTCTATAGGAGGTTTACACTGTCACAAGTGCAAAAATGTCATGACAAGGAGACAATTACTATTTTTCAGTCACATGTTAACAAGACTGATCATCTACCACTTGGAAAACATAGTACAACAATTGACAGTCTTCTATGAAATCTAAAATAAGAGTTTTAACTATTTAGGCATTCCAAGTCATACGCATCTCATATAAATGTCAGCAAACATAAAAAAAACTTCTAAATATTCATGCTTTTGGAGAATTTACATTCATCCATTTAGATATCTAAAGTTACATTACAATTTACTTGACATCCCCTGAAAGCGAAACTTATCCATCTGTCAAGGTATAGCCTTCAAGTAAATCAAGTGATATGTGTGTGCATTTTAATGCCTTGCACACTCCAAATAACACAACAGGATTCATCTCATTCATCAGACCGTTCACCCTTGAGTGGGAAATTGCAAACTAATCCTTGAGTGGGAAATTGTAAACTAAGCTTCTGCTCAGAGCATTGTGGGGGATGCCCTTATGATGAGAGAGATGTCTTTGCTGCTCTCGATTTGTTTTTCTTGATTGAGAAAAGAATGACCTAGATGTGTCATCTGCACTTCAGGTACATGATACACTCTGGTTGGTGTCTTTGCTGAACTTGTTCTGGATTAGGTGTGTTATCTGCACTTCAAGTACATGATACACTTTGGTTGCTGGTCTTTTTGCTGAATTTGTTCTGGACTATTTCCAACCTCTAGATTCTCCATTGCTTTGATAAACTTGCGCATATGTTGGATATACTCAGGATAGAGCTCCAAATTGCAATGACCACCACCTTTTATCCACAACGGCTCATATTTTTCTTTACACAGTTCCCATAATGTCTTTCCATGTGACCAATCAACAACATTATCAGCTGTTCCCTGCAATAGTAGTAGGGCACCATGTTAAAAAGTCCATTATATTCTATTTATTCCTATTTAATGATTATTCCAGTCCCTGTCCATTCAAAAGAAGACAGAATCCAGACCAGTACAGTATCTGGGTGATATTAAGAGAACTAGGAACAAAGATGCCAAATAAAATGCCTTCAGACCAATTTTTGAGATAGAACAACATGAAAAAAAACATTAAGCTTCCATAATTCTGCATGCTGCAAATCTCCTTATAGGGCTGCATCTGAATGAGGGCAAATATAAAGCATAACTAGCATACACTATTTAAACAATAACTAGGCACTAATTTCAATGATGTTACATCCACTGTGATGGCTTTTTCCCATTTGTATGACATTTCTATGAAATTCCATGGTGTAGACTGTGCGATGTGCCTTAAGCCTTAAGCATGAAAAATTGGATGTTTAACATTACAAACATAAAAAAAGCCAGATGTAATGACAAACGTATCACTTAAATTAATATAAGGTATCAGGATAAAGCATTAGTTATGCCCCAGATAATCCTGCTTGGCTTTCAAGCTTTTGAAAGTCTCTCAGAATATTAAGATGCTTCTCACTTCATCTCCCAAATAAGCCATGTTCATGTTAATAGGGACAGTAGATGGACACAACCTGTCAAGACCTACATAGTGGAATTCAAGTTCAGTTTAATTTTTAAAAGGAACAGTTGATGAACCTAATCTGTCATGACATCCAGCTATAACCATTCACACAACTTTCAACAGCTTAATAATTCATATGATTATTAAGCCAGCAAAAGACTTAATAAGGTTCTTTAGAATCCATAAATGTTGATTAATTAACATACATTTAGATCCCTCATAATGGGTTATAACCAGAGCCCTTATCATCCTGATATAGTAACCAGCCTTTCTTACAAGTTTAAGCATATAGATATATGTGAACTCTCATTGGCAACTGCCAAAAGAATGAATGTTTTATTCATGCAAGTGACTGTGGCCTCCAATATATTCTATACACTGATATCCAAAAGCATACGGCACAAAAACCTCATACAAACCAAATTTGCAATATTATTATGACATATTTATCATTACATTCAACTTAATATAGAACTGCCATTTCATATCTTCTATTTTTATCATGAAATTTTACAATGATTAACAGCTCTATTTAGTACACCCTTTGGTTATTTATTGATCCCTAAGATATGCATATGTACACTTAGGCACAATAGTAGCTTTCTACATTTTTCCTCACCCAAAATGCATATAAGAGCTATGTAGTCTGCTTTACACATTTAATGGCTTATGCAATATGCCTAAAAGAGGGTACCTCAATTCTGAATATGTGGACCTCACTATATTCATGAAGATGCTTAAATTCTAGATGCATGCACCAAGGCTGATAGGACCTCTAATTTTACAATGTTCCTCTAATAGATATGTACAGTGTCTCTAGAGACTGTAGACCACTAAAAAATTGCAATTTATGTCCTGGTAACCAAAAGGTTTTCTTCTATGACTACAACCTCAAATAGTAAGCTTTAGAAAGTATTAAAATTTACATTGACAAATACAAATATGATGAGCAGGCATCTCATGACCGTCACAACAATGAATTTTTAGAATTGTCATTGAAAGTTCAGATGCCAGAGCATTTATGAATCATATTCAGCACAATTGCAAGTTCACAACATACCCTACAGCTTGTCAATTTTCTCAATGTTCTCTAAGTACTGCATGCTATTCTTTTCTATATTTACAAAATTAATGTACTCACATGTTACTTTTCTTCCATTCCTATCAGATTTTCATAGCTCTTCCCTCCGCTCTTTTCAGTATTATATGCCTGTGATATCTATTATACTTGATGGCTGTAACATTCATTATGCTAAAAAACAAATTACAGATTAAAAGAGTTGAGTGAAGATGTTGATAGCAGCCTTAAAGGTTGAATAAAATATCAGTAACTCCTTTATATCATCTGATTTGTAAATAAGGCAGCTATATAATATATTGTGTTGATAGGAGGAAACTCACAATCTCTATGTTCAGCTTAAGATATTTGCACTCATAAACTAGATCGTGAAACCTTAAATCAGGACAATCAAACAAAGCTTATTATAGAGCTTGATACTTGCAGAAATCATATCCTCTCCAAATAGATGAACTTCATGAGGTCCTGTGGACCAATTTGGTCTAAAGAAAATTAAAGTCACTTATCAGCATCATCATTATTTTAAATTGTTCAGGTTATGATACTTCAGATCATATTCCATATGTATTTATAATATTATATATAAAATGCTTTTAATACATAGAGAAAGGATATTCCAGGAATCCCTTACAACTTGAGTGGGCCTAATGGTGAAGAGTATGAAAGTCCAAACAGGAGGTTCAAGGTTAAAATCCCAAAGGGGGTAGGGTTGTACATCATGCACAAGTAATGAAAGTCTGGTTAGAGAAACACATATTGAGTAAACAACATCCTCCATGATGATTGTTGCATATGGCCTGTGGCCTCATGGATGTTAAAATGTACTCTACTACTTGATATTCCAGTATATTTGAAAAATTGGTGAAACTTCAAAAACTCCACATGGTACTTAAGGCTCAGAAAGCACAGAGTAAGCATGTAATATTTCTTGTATGCTTAACAAATTAGGAAATCAATACCAAAACCAGCAGAAGCAATATCTTGGTTACTGTGGGGGCAAAATGTATGAACTGGATTGGCAAGAAAGCAAAGACAGTAACTGTCATGTTCCATAGATGTTTATCTGTAGAAGAGATAAAGTAGTTGATGGTGGTTTCATACATGAATTGGCAAATTTTTTTCTGACGAAGGTAAGCTTTCTTTTTGTATTTGGGGTAAGCAGTATTGGTTTCAAAATACTTTGATAGCAAATGGTGATAGTTTTACAATCAAATCTTGATGAAGATTCTTCTTGATGAAAGCATTTTCCAGCCTCAGAAAGCATTGGCAATGACAAGAACTTCTTAATCAAAACCTTTAAATTGATATACATATGTCTTCGGGAAAGGAAATTATTGTTGGTTTGATAATATGGAAGATCTATATTGGGAGAACAATGAAGGTTAGAAATTGTATAAGAAATGTCTACTTGCTGTGATGACATGACGAGATGTTTACGTACAAAAAGTCCCTTTCATGATGACAATTGGGCCTAGGGGAGTTGTGAAGCAACTCATCAATGGAAATCACCCTTGACAATAGGTAGTTGATGACTTCTTTTGGATGTATATTATGATAGCATTTGCATAACCTATATAAGGTTGTTCTCTTCCCAGTAGCAGTACTAATGGAGTCTATCAATCAGGTCATTGGTTGATGAAAGGGACAGTACATGAATTGATGAAAGAAATCATGATTTAAGAGCTTGTTTCCCAAATGGTGATAAAGTACTAGTTCCTTGAAATTGGTAATATCTTTGCATGTTGAAGATGTGCTATCCAACATTGACCATTAGGATGATTACCTGACAATAATGTCCATGTTTCAAATGCTGAATATGAAGATCAACACTTTGATGATAGGCTTGATGACATGAAGCACATTGATGTAGAATTTGTTGCTTAATTCATCCTGCTGTTGATGATTATAATGGTGAAGAACCAAGTGGTTGCAGTCATCATAATGAAGGAGACATCAATGTGTTACATGACAATTAAATTTCCTCCAGAATTGGTGGTTTATTAACTAGATGACAATGAAGGTCATTTAATGGTAGACAAAGTTCTCCCAAAAAGCTAAATTAGTCTTTTAATCAAGAATTGTATTGTTGGCGTAGGTACAATAGTTTGGCACTTAGTACTCAAGCTATTTTTACATAATATTTGAGTCCCATAGACCCACTTTGGTCGTTGATGGACATCGATAAAATTTCATTGTCTTTCCTTCCTCCAACACTTTCTTGATAATAAAGGAGTTTTACTCATTTGAAGCCCATTGTAATTGATATAGTGGGATCAAAGAATAATGACCAAGTTAAAACTGAAATTTCTTTTTGCAATTGCCACCCTTCCAAGGTGTAATTGGTTGTCTCAAATGAGCACACCATATAGATGTGATTTCAGATCCAAAGGGGTCTTGCACCCTCAGGACATTTTCATTACAATGTGCTACTTTTCACCAACATCATCAATCTTTGTCATCCACATAGATGGTGATCCATGTTTTTCCTCTACTCAGATTTATATGTAATCTTCTTTGGGCAATGTCAGATGGGGTATTTCAATGCATGCATTAGGACTCTCCACACAATTATTCATGATTTGACTAAGAAGAAATATTACTTTTTGAGATAGATGCAAATGGCCTAGGGATTCAAAGAGGTTTGGTTGATCAATGAAGTCCCATTAGTGCCTATGCAAGAAACTTCCTCTAATTGTGCAAGTCACATTGCCTCTCTCGCTTCCCACAGCCAAGGGGATTCTCTTGCTCCTCACATGGTGGGGATGTGAGACTGGTTGATTATGTCCTAGCTTGTGCACCCTTGAATTATCATGCCCACCTCTTCCATCTTTCAAACTAATGCTTGCTAACCACCCATGCAATATTATCATTTACGACATCCATGTGAATATCTCCCCTTCCCTCTTCAAGTATCATAGCTAACCCCCTACCTTTATCCAATTAAACATGTGTTCCATGTCTTTTCCATCTTTGGTTGTGGAGCCTGATTCTAATTTGGAGGTCCTGTTTTAGCCGCGTTTGGACCCACTCTACAAAATGATATGGACATTATGTAATTGTGTGTCAAATTGCATGTTAATCCGAGTTTTTTTTGTGAATTACTATTTTCAGAAATTTTTTGACGAAAAATAATTTTTCGAAAATAGTAATTACTAAAAATGGCAAATTGTGACAAAAGATAATTTGCCGAAAATAGTAATTCGTTTTTATTTTGGGGTCTTAATTGTAACCCTTGTTTTATAAGAGGATGTTGTACGACATTGGAGATGGTAGTGTGAAGGGTGTGAAGGAAGTGAAGAAGGAAGAGAGACTGTAATTGTGAGATCGAAGAGGAAGTACGGCGGATTTGTTGTAGGTTGTATCCCTTCGAGATTTGTTGGATGGAATAATAAGGCCTGGTTATTTTCTCCGTGGATGTAGCCCACATTGGGTGAACCACGTAAATTTGTGTCTCATGTATTGCTTTATTCTTTTGTGTTTTATTTCCGCATTTATTTATTGCTCGTGTTTTATTATTTAATCCTAACAACTGGTATCAGAGCCTAGGGTTTGAAAAACGCACTTGAAAGGAGGGTTTCCGGTTCAAGTGGGAGTAATGGCAGAAGAAGGAAGGTTTAGGGTTGAGAAGTTTAATGGCCAAAATTACCAGCTATGGAAGATGCAAATGGAGGACTATCTTTATCAGAAGGATCTTTACCTACCATTAGGTGGAATAGCAAAGAAGCCAGCGAAGACATCAGACGAAGAATGGGAAGTTTTGGATAGAAAGGCACTAGGAACAATACGATTGTGTTTGGCATCGTAGGTGACCTTCAATATTTCAAAGGAAAAGACAACGGAGGGTTTAATGAATGCGTTGGCTAAATTGTATGAAAAACCCTCAGCTTCGACCAAGGTATTTCTTATGAAGCGTTTATTTAATATGCAGATGTCAGAAGGTGGGTTTGTTACTGATTACTTAAATGAGTTTAACACGGTTACTAATCAATTAAATTTTGTTGGAGTAAATTTTGATGATGAGGTTAGGGCTCTTTTGATCTTATGCTCATTGCCAGAAAGCTAGAATGGCTTGGTCATGGCTGTGAGTAATTCTGTTTTCGGTTCAAATACTTTAAAATTTGATGATGTTATTGGTGTTATCCTTAGCGAGGAAATGTGACGGAAAAACACAAGTGAGACATCGGGTAATGTGTTGACTGTGGAAAACAGGGGTAGACAAAAGGAGAGAGGAAAGAGTCCAGGAAAACATGGAATATCAAAGTAAGGCAGATCCAAATCCAAAAGGAAGCAGTTGGAATGCTGACATTGCGGAAAGAAAGGACACCTGAAAAGAGACTGTTGGACTCGAAAAGAAAAACAGGGAGAAGAAAAACAAGGTAATCAGGAAGCAAACGTAGCAAGTGATGTATTGCAAGATGCTTTAATCCTTTCACTAGATAATATTAATGATTGTTGGGTGCTAGACTCAGGGGCTTCATATCATGCCACACCTCATAGAAAATATTTTCTAGATTATGTTCAAGGTGATTTTGGACAGGTCTATTTGGGTGATGATAGACCATGTAAAATCGTTGGAAAGGGTAAGATATAGATAAAATTACTGAATGGAAACCAATGGTTGTTGAAAGAGGTAAGGCATATTCTTGATTTGAGAAGAAATCTAATTTCCACAAGGCAGTTGGACAACGAAGGATGTACAGTTACATTCTCAACAAATACGTGGAAGGTTGCTAAAGGATCACTGTTATTAGCAAAAGGAAAGAAGGAAGGTACATTGTATGTATGTACTGGTAATACTGATATTTCTATTGCTTTAGCTTCTACAGGAGTGGATACAGTTTTGTGGCATCATAGGCTTGGGCACATGAGTGAGAAGGGGATGCAGATTCTCCACTCAAGGAATTTGTTACCAGGTTTGAAGCAGGTTGATTTGGACTTTTGTGAGCACTGCATTTATAGAAAATAGAAAAGAGTCAAATTTCTCAGAGTCGGAAAAGAAAAGAAGAGTGAAAAGCTAGAGCTTGTGTATACAGACGTATGGGGACCAGCTCAGGTATCATCTCTTGGTGGCTCTTATTATTATGTTACGTTTATTGATGATGTAACTAGAAAAACTTGGGTTTATTGTATTCGAAAGAAATCGGATGTCTTTGATACTTTTAAGAAATGGAAAGCTTTGGTTGAGAATGAGACAGGAAATAAGTTGAAGTGTCTCAGATCAGATAATTGAGATGAGTACTGCAACAAAGAGTTTAACAGTTACTGTTCATACCATGGGATTCGTAGAGTGAAGACGATTCCAGGAACTCCACAAGAAAATGGTGTCAGAAAGGATGAACATGACTATCATGGAATGTGCTAGGTGTATGAGATTACATGCAGGATTACCCTTATAGTTTTGGGCAGATGTTGTGGATACTGCAGCTTATTTAATAAACAGAGGGCCTTCAAGTTCCCTGGATGGTGGGATTCCAGAAGAGGCATGGACAGGTAAGCCTATTAACTACTCATTTCTGAAGACTTTCGGTTGTGAAGCATTCGTGCATATTGATAAAGAAAATAGAACTAAACTTGAGGCAAAATCCAAGAAGTGCACTTTCATTGGATATGGAGTTAATGATTTTGGTTATCGTTTTTGGGATTATGAAAATCACAAAATCATTAGGAGTAGAGATGTGGTATTCAATGAGAAAGTCATGTATAAAGACCACTTGCAACAAAAGAAACAAGAAAAGGTAAACACAAAATACACAGTGCTTGATGAAATTGAAACTCCAAAGGTGCTAGAAAATCAACAACAGCAACAGCAAGCACCTCAAACTCCTGCAAGTGTTGTTAGAAAATCTACCAAGATAAGTAGACCTCCTGATCGTTACTCTCCTTCATTATATTATGTATTATTATCTGACTCTGGTGAACCAAAAACATATGAAGAAGCGATGCAGGTAGAAACCAGGAAGAAGTGGGAGCAAGGCATGAAAGAGGAGATGGACTCCTTGGTACACAATTAGACTTGGGATCTGGTTCGATTGCCTGCAGGAAAAAGAGCATTGCAGAATAAATGGGTTTACAAGGTGAAAGAAGAAGATGGAGGCAAAAAGAGGTATAAGGCTAGACTGGTTGTAAAGGGGTTTGCATAGAAGAAAGGTATTGATTATGATGAAATTTTTTCTCCTGTTGTTAAAATGACTTCAATTAGAACTATTTTAAGCCTAGTGGTTGTAGAGGATTTGCATCTTGAACGGTTAGATATAAAACAACTTTTCTCCATGGAGATTTGGAGGAAGAGATCTATATGCAGCAGCCACAAGGTTATGAGGTCAAACGGAAGGAGGAATTAGTATGCAGGTTGAAAAAGAGCTTATATGGCCTGAAGCAAGTTCCAAGGCAGTGGTATATGAAATTTGACAAGTTTATGTTAGAACAAGGTTATAGTAGATGTTATTCTGACCACTGTGTTTATTTTAAGAGATTGGATAATGGTAACTATATTATCCTGTTATTGTATGTAGATGACATGCTTTTTGCAGGGTCTAATATGCAAGATATAATTGTGCTCAAAATAAAATTGGCAGAGTCATTTGCAATGAAGGATTTGGGTGCTGCAAAGCAAATCCTTGGTATGAGAATAACAAGATATAGGAAAAATCGCAAATTAACAGTGTCTCAGGGGGAGTATATTGAGAAGGTGTTGGAAAGATTTAATATGTAGGATGCAAAACCTGTTAGTACACCTTTGGCCAATCATTTCAAACTAACCAAAGAGATGTGTCCCAAGACACAAGAGGAGATTGACTATATGTCCAAGGTTCCTTATTCATCAGCAGTTGGCAGTTTGATGTATGTGATGGTGTGCACAAGACCAGATATTGCACATGCAGTGGGAGTTGTGAGTAGGTTTATGAACAATCCAGGAAAACAACATTGGGAGGCAGTGAAGTGGATTCTTAGGTATTTGAGAGGTACTGTCACTCAAGTATTATGCTTTGGAGGTTCTAACACTGCTTTACAGGGATATGTTGATTCAGATATGGCAGGTGATATAGATAGTAGGAGGAGTACCATAGGGTATGTTTTTATTGTAGGTGGAACTGTAGTAAGTTGGATTTCAAAATTACAGAAGGTTGTTGCACTTTCAACAACGGAAGCAGAGTATGTTGTTACAGAGGCTAGTAAGGAGATGATTTGGTTACAAAGGTTTATGGAGGAGTTGGGAAAGAAGCAAGAGAATAGCATATTATACAGTGACAGTCAGAGTGCCATTCATCTTGCCAAGAATTTAGCCTTTCATTCCAGGACTAAACATGTACAGACCAAGTACCATTTCATACACTCAGTGTTGGAAGATGGACAGTTAAAACTAGAGAAGATACACACTAGCCAAAATCTTGCAGATATGTTCACAAAGGCAATAACTAGGGAGAAATTGAGTTCTTGCTCAGTTTCAGTTGGTCTTCAAACATGACAGTAAAAGGTGAGATTTCCAGGTCCAAAGTTGAAGCATAGTCCAGCAAGTGCAGTAGCGGTGGAGTTACTATGATCAGTCTCCAAGTGGGAGATTGTTGGTTGTGGAGTCTGATTCTAATTTGGAGGTCATGTTTTAGCCGCGTTTGGACCCACTCTATGAAAGGATATGGACGTTATATAATTGTGTGTCAAATTGCATGTTAATCCAAGATTTTTTTGTGAATCACTATTTTTGGAAATTATTTGACGAAAAATAATTTCCCGAAAATAGTAATTACTAAAAACGGATTTTTTTGACGAAAAATAATTTGCCGAAAATTGTAATTACTAAAAACGGAAATTGTTTTGACAAAAAATAATTTTTCGAAAATAGTAATTACTAAAAATGGCAAATTGCGACTGAAAAGATAATTTGCCGAAAATAGTAATTCTTTTTTATTTTGGGGTCTTAATTGTAACCCTCCTTTTATAAGAGGATGTTGTACGACATTGGAGATGGTAGTGTGAAGAGTGTGAAGGAAGTGAGACTATAATTGTGAGATCGAAGAGGAAGTACGGCGGATTTGCTTTAGGTTGTATCCCTTCGAGATTTGTTGGATGGAATAATACGGCCTGGTTGTTTTCTCCATGGATGTAGTCCACATTGGCTGAACCACGTAAATCTGTGTCTCGTGTATTGTTTTATTCTTCTGTGTTTTATTTCCGCATTTATTTATTGCTCGTGTTTTATTATTTAATCCTAACACCTAGCTTGTGCACCCTTGACTTATCATGCCCACCTCTTCCATATTTCAAACTAATGCCTGCTAACCACCCATGCAATATTATCATTTACGACATCCATGTGAATATCTCCCCTTCCCTCTTCAAGTATCATAGCTAACCCCCTACCTTTATCCAATTAAACATGTGCTCCATGCCTTTCCCATCTTATGTTAGGATTTTGCTTGCTCTCCACAACCCCAAATTATTATTATTTTTTTAAAATATGTATTTGGGGACTCATGCATATGACTTCGATTGGTGGACTTTATACCGAGATTATTATGATATTTTGGATTATTATTATGGGCCATGATAGTTTTGCATTGGATTCACATGTCATCTGGCATATAGTGTGTTTTACAAAGTTGGAGGGCAGACTTATGATCTGCTCCAAGTCTCAGCATGTTCTATCTTCATTGGAGCACAAGTTTATTTTATCTATCCATATAAATTAATAATAAAATTTATGGCAATATTGTTTTAGACAGCACGTTTCCCTATTCTTGTCTCCTTTTGATGTAAAATTTGATTGTAATTTATGCAGACTTGCTGAGCAAAGAATGCATTTCTTCTTGAAACATTTTTCCTGGTCCATAAACTTTCGACATTCCATCCTTTCTTTGATTTGCCACATTTGCATTCAACTACTATTTCCCTGCTCCAGCAAGATTTATTTCTGTCAGATGTATTTTCCTGCAAAAATTCCTTCCTCATTTGCCAGAATTCTGCTTCATTCATCTTTATTAACAGTAACTTTTTCAGCATTTGTGAGATCCAGTCTGATCATGCCGCCTGCTTAATACTGGGGTCAAATATAGTCTAAGACTAAATTAGATATCATCATCTTGACCAAACTCAAATCTCAAGACCAAAATATGCAGCCCAGAAAGCCATTTAGTGTTACTGTAGAAAATAATAGACTTTTTTCTACTGAATATTCAGATCCGTCTCATCCACTATAGATTTAGCATTCGCTTTGTCCACAAAAGCCATAAGGTGCATATGTTCCATTCTAATGCATTGACATGATCTTTCGACTGGCACCTTATTGTACAGTAGTGATCTGGGTTTGTCAAGAACTCAGCTTCAACACCTGAATATGATCTATTAGTTTGTTATTTTCATATTAATTCAGAATGCACTAACAACCATTACATAATGTGCTTATAGTTCTAAATGAAAAACATGATTTTGAACTCAACAACAGTTAACATGAAACATCTATCGAACTCCTTTCTTTGGTTGCAACTTGCAATGCTTTCAAGCCTATGTTTAGGAATGGACACAAACTACAGAAATTTTGCTGCAAATAGAAATTCTTATGAATGAAAATATACTGTTCAACACAACCAATCACACACCTTGTCATGTCTATTTTCTGAAACACATATTTATCATGATTGGCAAGACTCATGATTTATTGTGATTTAGATAATAGGGTCGAAACCCATAGAGGTACAATATTCAACTAATACTATAAGAATATTCAACTAATACTATAAGATAAGGCAAGAACTTTTCCTTGCTCACACAAGGAAGTCTTGTACACCCAAAAGGCTGTACACTAGTGATCTAGGATGCTCAAGAAGTCTACTTAAACAACTGAATATGAATTATGAGTTTATTTGTTTTTTCTTATTAACTCAGCATACACTAACAGCCACTGCAATAATGTACTTATAAATGAAAATATGATCTTGAACTCCTCAACAAATATTGACAAGAATCATCTAACAAAATCCTTTCTTTGGTTGCAATGCTCTCAAAGCCTAAGTTTGGGAATGGACACAAATTACAGAAATTCTGCTGCATTTAGAAATTCCTATGAATGAAAATATACTGTTCAGTTTACACAATACATTGCACACCTCCTTGTGTCTATTTGCTGAAATATATATTTATCATAAATGGCAAGACTCATATGATTTATCATGATCTAAGATCAAAGGGCCAAAACCCATAGACATACAATATTAAACTAATATTACAAGAAAAAGCAAAAACTTTTCCTTGCCCACACAAGGGGGCCTCATACGCACAAGGTATGCTGGCTTGACCTATCACGATCTAAGATCAAAGGGCCAAAACCCATAGACATACAATATTAAACTAATATTACAAGAAAAAGCAAAAACTTTTCCTTGGCCACACAAGGGGACCTTATACGCATAAGGCATGCTGGCTTGACCGTGACCTAAAAATCATCTTTATCATATATATATATATATAGAAAGAGAAAACACTTAATAAATGAGACATTACAAACCACAGCTGAAGGAAAACAATTATGACCAAAAACATGCTTCTCCAAGAAAACAAACCAACAGATTCCAACCAAAACAATGCAGATTGGCAAGAAAACATAAATGAAACACTATTATTTACTCTAGAGAAACCCTCTTACAAAAATAAAATTCCAGACAAAAGAAGTCTATAGAGGAAAACAGACGTTTCCCTATCTAAGGAGCATAGAACATTGTGAATCCTACAATATAGATGGGCTACGGTTCTGGAACATGTAATATTTCATTGGGCCATAGCCAACGTTGTTTTTTTTTGTTGTACTTTTGTAATGGCCTACAGGCTTATATCCACCTTGTAAGGTGATCCATGTCTTGTTAATGCACCAATAAGATGTCGGATTGATGGTTATTCGGAATTCGTACTCATGTACCATTGAGAGTATGTATTACTTCAAATCACCTGTCAGCTTTGTCCAGTTAGAATTCCTTTTTCATTGTTAATGAAGAATTTTGGTGTCTATGGGCACCACATCATACCTTTAATGTTCGCTTCTCAGCATTCATGTTTGCATTATTTTATTTTGTGAATTTAGGCAATATGTTGATAACATTTGATTCTCTTTCGGTTATTGTAAAATTCTTCATGGAATTAGAGGTGGTGTGAATCTCCATTACTCAATTCAGGAGACTAGTTCGTGCTTTTCTTATGACGTTGCTTTTGTTAGGAGATCATCTTACAGGTGCTCCTACGAAACAAAGGTTCTAGATATGCATATTTTAGAATTTTATTAAAAGCTTGTTTATTTCCTTCACTTTTTTGAATTTGCTCCAAAGCAAAATGTTCACTAGAACATAGACTTTCACATCAAAAGGATTTGAAAACAGTGTCAGACATGAGAGGACCGTCATAGTGTCCTAGGAGTTATTGGGGCAAACCTCTAGACAACGCATTTAGGTTCAGAGAAGTTGACATCAAGTTCCTATGACTTTGGGCTCAAATAGAAATTAGCATCAGGTTCCTATGGCTTTGGGCTCAAAGAGAAATCAACATTAGGTTCCTGTTGCCACATTTTGCACGGGGTACCATGTTTTCAAAATTTGTAAGTGTGCTGCTCTTCCTTCCCTCCTCCTTTTCCCTTTCTCCATTGTTCCCTTTCTCCCTTTCCTGCAGTTTCATTCCCCCCTTTTTTCCCTTGTACTTCCCCAGTCAAGTTCCCAAAACTGAGCAAGTGTTCCCTGAAAAATTCTAAGTGTCAGGGCGCAACCCGACTTCGCAGCGAAGTCGGGGTGCGCCCTCAAGTCGGAGCGCAGTAGGGAATGCGAAGTGCGAAAGCAGACAGGAGATGATCAGAATTTGGCTAAGTGTCGGAGCGCAACCCGACTTCGCAGCGAAGTCGGGGTGCGCTCTTCTTCATGTGCGCACTAGGGAAGCAATGGTTGCAAGAATTTGGCTAAGTGCTGGAGCGCAACCCGACTTCGCAGCGAAGTCGGGGTGCGCTCCCCTTTTTGTGCGCAATCCGAACAACGACAAAATCAGCTAAAGTACCGATGCGCAACCCGACTTCGCTACGAAGTCGAGCTGCGCCCTTTGACCGGTGCGCAGTTGGGCAAGATTCACCAAGACCCAGAAATTGGCTAAGGCATGGAGGCCTCCCCAACTGTGTTGTTTCCCGCCTGCGCTACCCGACAGCGCTCTGATCCCAGGCGAAGTTGGATAAACTGCCTTTCAAGGCAGACATGTGTCACTCATCAGAATTCGACAAGTGTCCAGCCTCGGGATCCGAGCCAAGATGTGACGGGATAAAGGACAAGCATGGACTGCATTACCTACGCCAACTACCTCCATTTAAGCTGATGTAAAGTTCCGTCTACCACAGCTACCCGCATTCCTGTTGACTAGAAGTTTGACCCGACACGCTGCCACGTAGTTGTACAGCTTTCAGGGAGACCTTGCTGCAGGTACAGTCCTCGCCGACAGGAGTCAGCATCAGCAGCTCTTCTGCCGCTTTTGTCAGCTATTGTCTGGTCTAGGACTTTGTGCCCGTAATTGTAATCGAGGGGAACTTGGGCTATAAATAAGCCATACAATTTCATTGTAAAGGGTGGAAGGGGAATATCTTTGCTAGGGAGCCATTGTAGCTATACGTTTGCTTCTGAATACAAGACATATATTTGGCTCTGCTTACTGTCATCATTTTGTATCTTTGCCTCTCCTTGTCATTTCTGCCTCATGTTTCTTATTTCATTGCTTACTGTTGTACTGAACTCTGGACTCCGGTATTTGATGATTAAATATTCCTGGAATGCATAGATAGAGGATACATAGGATGCATGATAGTTGTAGTTTCATTATGTGTTTTGTATAGGACTGTTGTTAGTAGTGGTGATTGATCGTTGTCGTGTTGCTTATTCCCCCCACCCAACTCCAATCACATTTGGATTCTCTTTCCACAATTTATCTCTTTCCTGCACTCTTAGCTTAAACACTAAAAACCCACAGGAAGCCGGCCTTCTCCGGAGATTGGCACGGAAGGCATTCCTTCCTTCCGGCCTTTCAATCTGGTGGGCGAATATGGGGCGCATTATACCAAATCCTTTCCTCATGGCAGATTCGTAACCAACAATTTCTCTGGCACGCCCGGTGGGACATGGAAGTTTCCCACCCCAAGACAGAATCGAAGCACTAGTGTTCGCTTCATTGCTTGTTAAAAATCAGAGCACCTGGCGACTCTGCAAGTACCTGAATACTCTCCGAGTCCGTGAAGACCGGTCCGAACGCCTTCATGCAAACGAGAAGGTGGCGAGCAAGGAATCCGGAAAACCAACCTGACCTTTACGAAATCGACATTGCCGCTCCAGGAGAGCGCGTCAGGCTGGTTGATCACCAAGCTCGCATAGAAGAGCCTGAAACCGAAATTGAAGAGGCTGAGGGTGAAGAGCAATCTACATCCTCGGACGGTACCAATACCGAGTACACCACCGGAGGAGAAGAAGACATGGCTGCCCAGCAGAACGATGATGATCTCTTCCCGGCGGTAGACTCTACGGGGCCCTTGGCCCTAGTCGGACAGCAAGTTGTGCCCCCCGCTGCCTTAAAGTCCATCCCTACATACGATGGCTACGGCAAGACGGCGTACGAACACATCCAGGACATTCTGGCCCTGGCTGCGCTACATTCCATCACTGACGAGGGTGTGAAGACCCGTCTGCTGGCCCTTTCCCTAAGGGGAAAGCTTCTCTACTAGTGGAGATCACTGCCAGAGGGATCTATTACGGGGTGGCGCCAGCTAGCCGGCAGGCTCATGAAAGGATGCAATGAGTCTGCTGACCCCTCTTCCTTGTTGCATCAGTTCCAAAGCATCCAGCGACACCCCCAAGAGGAGGTGTCGAACTTCAACATCAGGTTTGCGAGGTCTTGGAAATGAGTGCCTCGCGAACTTCGACCTTCAGCAGGTCAGGCTGCGCACTACTACCTGAGGTCTTTCAACTCAGACATTTGCCTACTGTTGAAGATAGCCCGAATCGACTCATTCCCTGCCCTGTACGAGGCTGCCCAACAAGCTGAAATGGACATCATCTCCATAGGCAGGCTCCCTCATAGGGTATAGCCACCCATTTACCCAGACTTTCCTCAGTCCCAGTACCCATCAGCTTCCGGTGTGATGTCGTCCACCTCAGGACAGCAACCCCAGCAACAATGGAATCCGGCGCCGGTCGTAAACCCTTACGGCCCGCCACAAATTCATTATCCTAACCCGCCTCCTCCTCCGCATTATCCAGCACTCCCAGCTCCCCCGCAGTATGCGCAGTATTCTACACCTCCTCCATTGGCTGCATTACCTCCACCAACTCAGTTGCCGCCTCCGGACAATGATATTCAGAACAAAATCCTCCAGGAGGTACGGGCTTTGGCCTCTGGATATCACACCATGTCCAACGACATGACTATATTGAAGAAGAAACAGGCCCAGATGGACCTTGTTCCAAGGAGGCCATATCCTCCTCCGGCACTGACAAAAGATCAAGCCGCAGAACGGCGAGATCAGAGGCGCCCTCCTGCAAGAAATGCTGCCATCGAGGACCAACCTGGCACTTCTGACCAGGTTAACTGGTGCACCACGTGCAACGACCCGCATTCAGAAGAAGACTGCACACTGCACCAGCATTACCTCCAGACTCTGGCGGGCAGCGCCATAGAGGATGAAGAACTCTACATGATCCTGGACGATGAAGGCAACTTTGCCGTTCCAGAAGAAGATCTGGTGTTGCCCCCTGCCAAGGAAGACAGAAAGTCTGCTGAAGTTGTTGCAAAGCCCTTGAAGGTATACGCCAGAAGAGACAAGACGCAACCTGTTGGGCTGCCACCTGACAAGAGGTTGTGGCCTTACACAGCCAAGGAAAAAGCTCCCACAGCAAAGCCTCCCGCAACAAAAGCAGCTCCTTCTCCAGCCAAAGCTCCCGTTGCTCAGCCTCCAGCTGAAACAAAAGAACAAGCTCAGGAGAAGCTGAGATATCCGTCTCTGACAAAGAGACAGAGAGTTGAGGCCACGCAGCAATACCGCACCAAGTATGAGCCTGCGAAAGAAGCAGAAGGAGCCAGCACTTCAGGCTACAGCATAGTGGATGAGCTGAAAAGGACCCCCGCAAGGATAAGCATGTATGATGCTCTCCTGCTCCCAGGGCAAGTTGATCTGCTGCAGGAATCTCTGAAGAGCATAAAGTGTGGCAAGCAGATACAGCCTGCTGTTCTGGTTCAACCCCTGACAGTCTCAGCCACTGGGAAGAACAGACCACCTCCCTTCTATCTGTCATTACGGATGCAAGGGTACATAGTACACAACTGTATGGTGGATTCTGGTGCCTCCACGACTGTAATGCCGAGAGCCGTCTGCGACGAAATCGGGATGGAGTATACAAGGAGCAGCCAAGGTGTGCTGCAACTAGACGGCACCCCTGTCAAGACAGTCGGTGTCATCAAAGACATCCCGATCCAGCTGCACAAAGCTCTCGACATAGTGGTCATTCAAGAAGTCGTGGTTGTCGACTTGGAACCCTACTTCGGCATGTGTCTCTCCAGGGAGTTCACTGCGAAGCTGGGAGGGTATCTGTCTCTGGATTACTCGCATATGGAAGTGCCCTTCAAAGGAAGGAGACTAAAGATCTACAACGAGAAGCCTTCCACATTTCTGGTGGAGAAGATACCCGGAGAAGAGTTGCAGGACTGCATGGTTCAGCTGACGGAGGAAGAAGCTGGTGGTGGTAGACATGACGGAGCAAGCTCGTGAGCTGTCGCAAACGGAGGATGAGTTCTCCTTGCTGGATTTCAACGCCATGATCGAGACTGAGCAAGGTTGCTACACCGTCATTCAGCCTGAGAGGCTTGACAAGTCAGCCAAGAAAGAAGTAGGACCTGCACCAGAAAAGCTATGGCAGCTTTTCTTTGATGGCGCCCGATGCAAAAATGGCGCCGATGCGGGTGTACTCTTGGTTTCCCCGACCGGGATCCAGAAGGACTACACCTACAGGCTGGCCTAGAGTTGTACCAACAACGCGGCGGAATACGAAGCCTTGTGCTTGGGTTTGAGAAAAGCGGAGAGATTGGGGATAAAGCATCTGCAGATCTTTGGCGACTCAAAGCTGGTGTGCAACCAGATTACGAACAAGTGCGCCTCCAAGAAGCACTATCTCAAGGCGTACCGTAATCGGGTGTGGGACTCGATGGAGTCATTCGACTCATTGAATGTCAGAGCCATATCACGTGAGAAAAACAAGCACGCTGACATTCTGGCGTCTGTTGGAGCCAGGTACGTTTCGGCTGATGACACTGTCCAGAAGCCGAAGCCGGTTCGTACCATCTACAGGCCTTCTGTGCCTGATAAAGACACCCACTGGCAGGTGTTTGATTGTGACGAGGAAATCGTCACATTTTTGGTTACCGAAGCATGTTCAATCGAAGGTAGAGACCCTGATGACGAGCAATATGAGGGGTTGATACAGTTAAAAAATAATCATGTCCCAAAAGGACTGATTACACTAGAAAGTCTCTTTGATCAGAATGACAGAGCAATATCACACAGGATCAAAGTAGACCCCAAGCAGTACGTCGACCTGGAGCTTGAACCTGGAAAGACAATTAAGGTCGGAACGGACTACACCAAAGAGGAACTCGAGCAGATCAGATCATTATGCCGAGAGTTCCCAGACATAGTAGCTTGGTGCTACCAGGACTTGAAGGGGTATGACAGACAGATAATCCAGCATACTATTGAGCTAGAAGATGGTGCAAAACCATTTCGGCAGAAGCAGAGGGCTATAAATCCGAAGATCGAAGCCATGATGAAAGCCGAGCTCCTGAAGATGCTGGAAGCCAAGATCATCTACCCCATCAAGCATTCATCCTGGGTTGCGAACTTGGTCCCCGTGAGGAAGAAGAACGGAGACATTCGTCTCTGTGTAGATTTCAGAAATCTTAACCAAGCCTCACTGAAAGACCATTACCCACTTCCCCAAATCGATCAGATCCTCCATATAGTTGTTGGAGCGCAGAGATTCTCCCTCCTAGATGGCTTTTCTAGGTACAACCAGATCTAGGTCAAAGATGAGGACCAGCATAAGACAGCGTTCACCACCAAATGGGGAACGTTCGCCTATCAGCGCATGCCCTTCGGCTTATCCAATGTTGGCGCCACATTCCAGAGAGCCATGGACCTGGCCTTCCGAGAGCTGCTTAACAAGATCATTGTCATCTACTTGGATGACATGATCGTATTCTCTCACAGAAGAGAGGACCATGCTTCCCACTGCGATAGATATTTGAGAGATGTCATGAATTCGGCATTTCCATAAACCCGAAGAAATCAGTCTTCGCGGTAAGAGAAGGTAAGCTTCTGGGACATGTCATCTCCGAGAAAGGCCTTGCAGTGGACCACGATAGAGCGAAGCCCTCCTCCGCTTGCCCGCCCAGTCGACAAAAAGGGGCTACGGTCCTTCTTCGGCCAGATCAACTTCGTAAGGAAGTTCATACCGGACTTCGCACAAGTGATCAAACCCATGGCCGAGCTGCTGAAAAAGAATGCTGAATTCTTATGGACTGACGAGAGGAGGCAGGCCTTCAAGGAGATCAAGGCCCGAATTGCACAAGCTCCGGTGTTGATAAACCCGGATTACTCCAAGGACTTCATCCTATACGCGGTGGGAGAACCCGAGAGTTACGCCGTAGTCTTGACACAGAAGGGAGACGATGGCGAAGAGCGCCCCATAGCGTTCTTAAGCCAGGTGATTCAGCCGCACGAAGAGAAGTACAATTTTATTGAGCGGCAGGTTCACGCGGTCATGAAGTCTCTCCGAAAGTTTAGGCACTTCGTCTCCCAGAGCCGGACAACTGTCTTCGTGATACACCCGGACGTCCGAAACTTCATCATACAAGGGGAGCCGGGTCACAAGAGAGCGGGATGGATTGCCAAGATCCAGGAGTTCGACATCGAGGTGCGGCCAACAAAGCTTATCAGAGGCCGAGCCTTGTGCCAGGAGCTGGCCCGAAGCGCTGCAGCCGAGATATCTGCCTGTGAGTGGGAAGATCCGACAGCAACTACCAACCTAGCCAACTCCTTACCAGAGGAGAGTGACTGGACAGATGACCTGGTGAGGTATTTCTACACCGGGAGATGTCCAGACCACCTAAATGCCTCACAAAGAAGGAGGTTTCGGCTAAATGCCTTGAAATACACTCTTCGCCCCGAGGGGCTTTACTTCAAGAACATTGACGGCATCCTGTTGCGGTGCGTCAAGAAAACCGATCAACCCAGGGTCCTCGGAGAATTTCACTCCGGGATGCCTGGAGGACACCATTCTACAAGGCCTACGGCCTTGAAAATCATCAGAGCTGGGTACTATTGGCCCACTCTCTTCACAGACGCACATGCGGTCTGTGTAAAATGTGATAAATGCCAGAGATTTGCTGGCAGAAACAGAAAAGCACCCCTGCCCCTCCAACCAATCCAAGCCGAGACTCCGTTTCAGCAATGGGGTTTGGACTTCATCGGGGTCATTACGCCGAACTCTCCAGCAGGGCACAAGTTCATTCTTACCGCCACCGACTACTTTACGCGGTGGGCAAAGGCGATCCCCACCAAGAATGCGGACCAAGAAACGGTCATCGGGTTCCTCGAGAGCCTCATTACCCGTTTCGGGGTCCCTAAGTCAATAGTGACGGACAATGGTCCGGGGTTCGCAGGCGCTGTACTCACGGAGTACACCAGCAAGTACGACATCTATCACAAGATGTCTTCTAACTACTACCCGCAGGGGAACGGCCTGGCCGAGTCCACCAACAAGAATCTACTGAAAATCATCAGAAGGACAGTAGAGAAGAACAAGAGGACTTGGCACCTACTCCTGAATCGGGCGCTGTGGGCGGATAGAATATCCTTCAAGAAGTCTATCAAGACATCCCCCTATGCGCTCGTGTATGGCAAGGAGGCAGTCCTGCCAACCCACATAGAAATTCCCGCCCTCTGGATGTTGGATGAAGAGAGAGGCAGCGGGGATCCAGTGGACGCCAGACTGTGCCAGCTGCTGCAGTTAGAGGAAGACAGAGAGAAAGCATACCAGGCCTTCACCAAGCATGCTGAAGCGACCCAAGGCTGGTTTGCAAAAGGCACCACCGCCCGAGTTTTCAAAATCGGGGACCTGGTGCTGAAGTGGGACTCACTGAAGGCAAAGCCGGGCAATCACGACAAATTTGACGCCCTCTGGGAGGGTCCTTATCAGATTGCCCGGGTGAATCAGTTCAACGCATTCGTGCTCCGGGATATGGAGGGACAACTTCTCCCCATTCCCGTCAACGGGTTCCACCTCAAAGTTTATCACCACTGAAGGCGCCCAATGGGTCCTTCCTTGTACAGTTTTCCTTTCTGTATTTTTAGTTTTCAGAATGTACATATTCAGCATTCAGTTTTTTAGTTTTCAAGAGCCCAAGTAGAACTTAAAGCAAACCCCGACTTCGCAGCGAAGTCGGGTGTCGCTCCTTGGATTGTGCGAAGTTCGAAAGAAAGCAGCTGACAAAAGGGGCAAAAATTTGGCTAAGTTTGGGTGCGCAACCCGACTTCGCAGCGAAGTCGAGCTGCGCACCGTCTTGGGAGTGCAGTTGGGAAAGGCAAGGCTGAAAATGGCTAAGTGTCAAAATCAGACTGCGCAACTTTTTGCAGCAAAGTCAGACTGCGCAAGCGAATCTGAGCGAAGTCGGAATGCGCTCATTTTTTGGGCGAAGTCCGAGTGCGCCCTCAATTTTGGGCGTAGCCCGACTAACCCATCACGGAAAACATAAAAAAATTCTAAGTGTGGGCCCAGAGCGCAGTACGACACAGTGCGAAGTTGGGTCGCGTCCCGGTTTAAGATCATGGGCCAGAAATTCTCCCTTGAAAGGTGTGCCCAAACGGCGGCGATGACGTCATCAAAGGCACGAAGTCCAAATGTTGTTTAATGATTGCACGACTTTCAAGAACGACGTCATTAAGAAAGCAAGGCGCATTTGGACCAACTGCAACTAGGGTGCGCTTTTCAAAATTAAACCCATGCACGGCCGCCAAAATATTATAACGCCTCCACCAACTTCGAGTTAACCACCTTAACTCCCTCCCTCACGCCATTAATGCTGAAATCCTTGCCTAGAAAAAGGGCCCTGGCATACTCAGAAAATTTAGAGTGTCAAGCTGACTCCGATACTGCAAAGCGCAGGACTAAGAAATCAGAAGCCGTAATTCTCTGTTGCTGCCAATTCTAACAGAGAAAATGGACAAGGGGAAATCGCCCGTACAGGCGCAATCCAGTGACGAAGGGCGCGAAGCTGAGGAACAAACTGAATCAAGCGCTCATGAGAGCGAAGTACAACAGGAGCAAAAAAGGAGAACCCGAATGAAGAGAAGTCGAGGGCAAATTCCACCACTGCCCGTCAATCACCTGGCCGGGTACAAGGACGGCTCTTTCTCCATCAGCCTCACCAAACCGCGGTCGAATATTGCAAAGTGGGCAGACAAGGTTTCGCCCTCACACCATGTCGGGGCTGCGTATAAATCGAACCTGTACTGGTTCTTGTGCCCTCCTACTCACCAGTGCCCGGAGCTGATTGAAGCAATTGTAGAATATTACAAGCCAGCTGCTCGGCAAGTCTGCGACAACAAGGGAAGAGTGTTGTTCACACTCTTCAGGGAGAGCGTCCAGCCAGCGTTCGCCCCGAGGCTTCAATACGAACCCGGCGCAATTGTCAGAAGGATTAATCTGGATGAGCAGACGGGCAGATTCACGCAGACCAAGCGGATGAGAGATTTCCTCAACTCAGAGCTGAAGACTCCGCTGGCAGCCGGACAGTGGCCGGCAGGCTCCATACCACTGGACAGATTTGAGAACAAGTACATTTACGTCATCCTGGCGTGGGTCCTCGGCTGCGATTCTGACAAAGTAGTACGCCCGTACCAGCTGGCGCTGGCAGAATGTATCCTGCATGGGGAGTTTTACGACTCCACGGCGCAAAAGAGCGGGAAGCGCCCCATTTTCTTCGACTAGGCAGACTGGCTGGCGTATGCTATTCATTCTAACCTAGTCAAGCTGCAGCAGAAGCAATCAACGGATTTCCGGTTTTGCTCCTTCCTCACATGGTTGTGCCTTTACCACATGCACTACCGGATGAAAGTTCCTGACTTGAAGAGGGTAAATGAAAAAGGTGAGCCGCTACCCGTGTACGAGTGGACCGAGATCCTGTACAGAAAAGGGTCATTCTATGAGTTTAATTTTAAATTTCTGTGCATGGTCATGGGGATGTTCAACCATAAGGCATCCCGCCCGCCGGAGGTCATGACAAGATGTCTGAGGAAGCACGAGTACGGGGATACCTTCCGGCTGACGCAGGGCATCGTGGTCAGAATCTACGGATTCAAGGGGAAGTCGTTCTTGCTGCCCTACTTCTGCACTGACCACCAGTTCGGGATGGAGATTGCACGACAGATGGACTATGTCAAAGAAGAGTTCGGCCAAGGCAAAAAGAGAGGCCATATCTTTCAGTATCCCATCACCTGGGCGAATACCCAAGTGTACGAGATCGGACAGCACGTCTACCTCGAACGGGAACTCATCGACATGGGTCTAATAATGCTGTCGCAGCGCTGGAAGTACGACCCAATTGGGGTCAGGGGTAAATTCACGCACATCTGCCCCCGAGCAGAGATTATGCAGGAAAGGGGCAACAGAACAGGCGCAGACATGGAATGGCATATCGAGCAGATGCAATCATGGCCTCCATGGCATGATTTTTACTGCGAGGAGGTGGCGTACGACCCAGAGCGAAACCCGGATCACCGGTTGGAATCTGCGGGCTTCAAAAAATTCCTCGCCAAGGTGGCGCCCCTCAACTGGCAAAAGGACAAAGTCGTCGAATGCTGGAAGATGAGATGTCGCACGCAGCACGACAAATCCAACCGGAAAACGCTGGCCGTTGATGATGAGTTTTCGGCGCTATATGATCAATACGCTGACACGTGGCGGCCTTTCGAATTTCGAAATTGCATTCCCTAAGGCGCAAGGAAAAGATATACAAGGAGGTCCCCCTCCCAGCAAATGCCTACTTCCGCGACTCCCAGCGCAACTCCGACAAGCAGTCAAGTGGGCCCGATGCAGCCTGTAGCTCCTGAAGCAGTACCCGAAAGGGCGCAAGGGTCAGAGAGGTCAACTCCTGAGGTGGCCCCTCAAGCAGAAAAAGCGCCTACGCTACCAGCTAGCAGACCGGCCACGACAGGCATCCTTCCAGCTAGACCCAGGTACAAGTTTACCGTGGGGACATCACTACTGCCGCCCCAACCTCATCTCCTTCCTTCGAACCAGCCACAGCGCCAGAAGAAAAGAAGAGGAAGAGAGGTGAAAAGGCCAAGCGGCCTAAGGAACCTGTACAGCAGTCAGCCGCAGCGCAGACGGGGACAGCAGCGCCAGAAATCGTCTCGCTGGACAGCCCTGAGGCGGAAGCAGAAACTCGGGCTGCAAGCGTCCCTCAAACAGCGGCTCAGGCAGAGCCCGCAGGTACGTCCACTTCCCCGCTCCCCCAAGTCCCAGTCGGCCCTGCCATAACGCCGTCCCCCATTTCATCAGGGCAAGCCGTAGCTGCGTCTTCTTCTTCCCAGACTGTCCAACCATCCAGCAGCCCCCATTCTTTCGACCAGTTCGCCCAGGACCCTAACGCCTTCCAGTCCCTGAGCCAAACCCTGGAACCCTCGCCCGCGGCCAGTGTCGAAGCTGCACATACATCGCCGCGCCGCTCACCTCATCTGTTCAAAACCCCGCCAACGCCATCCACTCAGCCGCTCGCCTCCCCTAGGGCCCGGTCGCCCTTAAAAGCGGCCACTCCTTACGGAATCCCTCCCCGCTTCGTTGTTTGCAGGAAAAATGCCGCAACAGGACCGGATCTTTGGAAGATCTCGACTTCATGCAGACCACAGATGACCAGCCTCTGGCAGCAAGAGCCGCAGGGGGTTCCGCCTCTTTCCTTCAAGGCGTCAAGCGCAGAAGGGCCGAAGAAATAGCTGCCCCAGTGAAGCGCACCAAGTACGACTTGGATAGGAGGGTGCTCAGGACCGAGAAGCTGATTCCAAAAGTAAAGAAGCCTCTCCGGGAGATGACCGAAGAGGATTATGAGCACCAAGTCAAGGAGAAGAGCTTCGATGACATAAACGAGGAGCAGGAAATCAATGGCATCCGCCGCAGAACCAATAATCTCCTTGTCAAGCGTATTGAGACCCAGGAGAAGCTGTTTCAGCTGCAGAATAGCGCAAGACAGCTAGAAGAAGATCTGGCTAGGGCCATCGCACAGCTGGGGTCTGCACAGCAAGAGATAGACAAGCTGAAAACCCAGCTGGCCGCCTCTCAGCAGGAGGCCGCAGCGCAGAAACAGACAATCGAGCAGCTGTCAGAAGAGAAAAGGGCAGCGTTGGAGCAGGTTTCTCAGCTCCAGGATTCGTTGAAACAGGCCCAGTCGCAGCTTGAAGAGAAAACATCACAGACGGCGGCCTTTTCAAAGGACAGAGTTAAGGAGATGCGGGCTGGTCTATTGCAGGGTTGCAAGCCCAACGTTGTTAAATCAATATCGGTCCTGGATTTTGCATCTAGGATCGAAGAAGTATCTGCCCAGGGAAAGCCTGTGGTAGAGGAGGCCGAACACCAGGCGAGGCAATGGCTAGACCTGGCTATGAAACTTGAGGAGTATGAGCGCAAAGGCCTCCAATTTCCCCCGATGTCCCAACTTGCCTCAGAGTGGGCAGATGCAAGGGTAACCTTGCATATTTATTTTGATAAGACAGAGAAGATAAGGACTGCCAGGAAGATGCTGGACGCATTAGAACATGAAATGAGCATTTGCCTGGCCCCCTTTCACAATCTGTCCGAACACGGGTGCCCGAGCTACGTCAAGGATGGCGAGTTTCTGACCCTTGAGCGGGTAAAGCAGAATTGGCTATCTTTCGAGGCAGACACAGCAGAAATTGATAGCTGGGCGGAGCCAGTCCAGGAAGCTCAGGTCACCCAGATGGTGTCAAAATGCTGCAAAATCAACTCCTCACTTAAGGAGTTGGGAAAAAGATACAACACCATCGACCTGCATGCAGTTGTTGCATTCCACGCAGCACTAAGAGAGGTCAGCGACCTAGGGCCCTTCCAAGCAGCAGTCTGGGACCAAGCCAAGGCTGCATATGAACGCATCCGCGAGCGGGAGGCCGACAACGAAGAACGTTCAGGTTCAGGAGGAGAAACAGAAGAGGCAACTGCCGAAAGTGAACCTAAAGAAGAACGGTTGCCCGGAAGGAAGCCGTCAGAGCAGCGGAAAGCAGGGGAAGGAAGTTCCTTTGCGCCCAAAGGATGAAGGCCTGGTTCTTTGCGTCGAGGCGAGCTCGACACCCCGCGAGCCGCCAGGAATGTTGCCACATTTTGCACGGGGTGCCATGTTTTCAAAATTTGTAAGTGTGCTGCTCTTCCTTCCCTCCTTTTCCCTTTCTCCATTGTTCCCTTTCTCCCTTTCCTGCAGTTTCATTCCCCCTTTTTCCTTTCAAGTTCCCAAAACTGAGCAAGTGTTCCCTGAAAAATTCTAAGTGTCGGGGCGCAACCCGACTTCGCAGCGAAGTCGGTGTGCGCCCTCAAGTCGGAGCGCAGTAGGGAATGCGAAGTGTGAAAGCAGACAGGAGATGATCAGAATTTGGCTAAGTGTCGGAGCGCAACCCGACTTCGCAGCGAAGTCAGGGTGCGCTCTTCTTCCTGTGCGCACTAGGGAAGTAGTGGTTGCAAGAATTTGGCTAAGTGCTGGGGCGCAACCCGACTTCGCAACGAAGTCGGGGTGCGCTCCCCTTTTTGTGCGCAGTCCGAACAACGGTCAAAATCAGCTTAAGTACCGGTGCGCAACCCGACTTCGCTGCGAAGTCGGGCTGTGCCCTTTGACCGGTGCGCAGTTGGGCAAGATTCACCAAGACCCAGAAATTGGCTAAGGCATGGAGGCCTCCCCAACTGCGTTGTTTCCCGCCTGCGCTACCCGACAACACTTTGATCCCGGGCGAAGTTGGATAAACTGCCTTTCAAGGCAGACATGTGTCGCTCATCAGAATTCGACAAGTGTCCAGCCTCGGGATCCGAGCCAAGATGTGATGGGATAAAGGACAAGCATGGACTGCATTACCTACGCCAACTACCTCCATTTAAGCTGATGTAAAGTTTCGTCTACCACAGCTACCCGCATTCCTGCTGACTAGAAGTTTGACCCGACACGCTGCCACGTAGTTGTACAGCTTTCAGGGAGACCTTGCTGCAGGTACAGTCCTCGCCGACAGGAGTCAGCATCAGCAAATCTTCTGCCGCTTTTGTCAGCTATTGTCTGGTCTAGGACTTTGTGCCCGTAATTGTAATCGGGGGGAACTTGGGCTATAAATAGCCACATAATTTCATTGTAAAAGGTGGAAGGGGAATATACTGCTAGGGAGCCATTGTAGCTATATACGTTTGCTTCTGAATACAAGACATATATTTGGCTCTGCTTACTGTCATCATTTTGTATGTTGCCTCTCCTTGTCATTTCTGCCTCATGTTTCTTATTTCATTGCTTACTGTTGTACTGAACTCTGGACTCCAGTATTTGATGATTAAGTATTCCTGGAATGCATAGATAGAGGATACATAGGATGCATGATAGCTGTAGTTTCATTATGTGTTTTGTATAGGATCTGTTGTTAGTAGTGGTGATTGATCGTTGTCGTGCTGCTTATTCCCCCCACCCAACTCCAATCACATTTGGGTTCTCTTTCCGCAATTTATCTCTTTCTCGCACTCTTAGCTTAAACACTAAAAAACCCACAGGAAGCCGGCCTTCTCCGGAGATTGGCTCCGAAGGCATTCCTTCCTTCCGGCCTTTCAATCTGGTGGGCGAATCTGGGGCGCATTATACCAAATCCTTTCCTCATGGCAGATTCGTAACCAACAGTTCCTTTGGCTTTTAGAAGCTATCAAAATAGGAGAAACGATCATTATTCTATTTTTCGAGAGAATTGATCTACAAGACAAACCACCAAAAAAATTTGGAAAAAGGTACAGTTTGAGGGAATTTGTGCGAAAAAACATGGGCATCCAAAATCGACACTTTTTTTCATTCGCCTATTTTGGCTCTTTAATAGTAGCTCAAATCTTAGATCAATAAGCTTCTCTCTCAAAAAATAATATGTTTTAATATAACAGTGCGGAGGTTTATGGGGAGGAATATGTTAGGAAAAACTTCAAGATTTATCACCTGCAAGAGGAAGCACAATAACAAAAATATAGAACACGGAAACAGTAACACAAGTGACACAAAGATTTACGTGGAAACCTGCAATGTGCAGGAAAAACCACGGGGCAATGGCAACTTCTTCTTTTATTATTTTCAGCGAAGTTTACATTCACGTTTCTCAACGTTTTCAACAACCATGTCACATATGCAAGGGGTCAAGCCCCTTTTATAGAGCAAAAGGAAGACTCCAAACTGTTCGTTTCCTCTTTCAACGGAAACCTCCAAAAGACTGTTCGTTTCTGCTTCCAAGACTGTTCGTCTTCCGCATTCCTGTCGTCTACCTAGACGTCCGCTCCTATGACGTCTACTTGGCTTGACGTCGGCTGGACGTCTACCAGCCTAGACGTCTGGCTGCCCAGACGTCTGCTAGCCCAGACGTTTGGCAACCCAGACGTCTGGCCTGCTTGAACCTACTACAATCCTGTATCCTGGCTGCCTGTACTGCATAGTGACTTCACTTCCTAACAGAATATTCCTAGACGAATGAAATATTTCATGCGTATAGATACCCCTTCCCACTCTCTGCACTTAACAATGTGGCGTGTGAGCTTCCTTCCTCAAATGAGAGCACATCCACCCCACCTAACAATAGAGACGGGAGGTACACTAGCCAACATAGCTTTCTTAGCACATTGAAGCCTGTAGTGTTAAGGGGTTCAAACCTCATCCCTTTTAGGCCCACTACCTTTGCAAGGTTTGGGATTTGCCAACTCCACTTTAAAAGTCGATCATACCCTTTCTTTTGTAAATTGTGCCAATGGCCTCTAGGCTAGCTTGGCTAACCTAGGCCATTCATGCTTATGAGGTCATAGGTTATACTCTTCCCCACTCCTAGATTACATGTTGCTTGGATAACAAACAACTCAGCATATTGGATCACCCATATGGGAACACATACTTGGAAAATAGAGGCCAACTTAGTAGTCAACATGGCAGCCAAGTGGAAGGCAATCATGGATTTTTTTTAAATATTAAAATATTATGATGCCTAATCAATCAAACCAAGCCAAATGTCAACCTAAAATTGACAAGAAGAGACAAGTGTTAAGATCTCCTTGTTTGATGCACAAAGTGGAAGTAGCCAACCAAACAATGCCAAGAGGTAGAGGAATAGTTTGGAGGATCAGGCTAAGGTTTTAATTTGATTTTTGAAGCATTGGAGTCTATTAAAAGAAGAAAACTGCTAGAGGCCATAACTTTTATATATAGAAGGGAAATTCATTCTTTTTTTTAAATAGCATGGTGTTTTGAGGTGTGTATAATGGTGAAGTTGTGCTATTCCTGCTATGCTGCCTATGGAATGGAATTGTGCAAGAACCTAATGGACTCCAAGCTCATTATCCCTAAATTGAATGGGGCCAACTACAACATTTGGGTGGATCAAGTGACTAGTCCACTCAAAAGCAGAGAACTATAGATGTACATGAACAAGAAGAATCCTCCAATTGATAGCATTGAAATCTGATCACTTTGTATGTTGAATTGGATATGATCCTTCATACCAAAAACAACAAAGAACCAAAGGATGTGTGGAAAGGGCTCAAGGAATTCTTTGGGAAGGTCAAAATCACGTGACAACATATTAGAGCAAGAGCTTGCCAATCCTAAGCTAGAAGACTTTGACAGCATCAATGAGTACATAACATGGTTCGAAAGCTTGAGAGTTGATATTGCCACCATAGGAGGACAAGCAAAGAGTAATTTAAAAGTATGTAAATGTTCTTCTCAATAATCCTTCTCTTGTTCTTAGAATTTTACTACTATTTTTCGTACATTCCATTGTTTTTGGAGAAGTACAAGAGCCTTTCACTTGATGAGGCATTTGAGACTTATGCAACATCAAGTTGCTTTGAGAAATATGGAGAAATTTCAACCCAAGGAACTAGTGCATCCCAAAGATGCTTCTAAGTCTTCAAAGAATTAATCAAAGAAGTCTCCAAAAATTTGGTCAAATCCCTTCAAGAAAAGAACATCTCGGAGCTTAAAAGCAAGAAGACGGTAGAACCTCACATAGTGCATGTGTGGCCATGCACTCGGCATATTTGTCTTCTTCCTCATCTCAAGATTGGACTGTTGATTCTAGAGTTGCAAGGCATATGACTAAGCGTAATCTTCTTTCCGACTATTGTCAACTACATAATGGAAAGATAGTTGTTAATGGTGATGACGTAGTCTTGTAAATTTAAGGATTGTTTTGTTTTGTTTCATGTTAAGATCAAGTTTTGTAATTACAGCTAAAAGTTCAAAAGTTCCACAAATTCTCTGGACTCAAAACACATTATATATATCTTATTAACTAGCAGGTTAAGGTGAGGGTTTCAGAGGCTAGGGCAGAGGCCTGGAGAACATTTTCATGCAAAAAACACCATCAGAGAGGATCAATCTTGTTGGAGGGTCTTTCAATAGTACGGATCACGGCCAAGAATGGGGGACATAGGTACTTCGGTACCAAATCCTCCAAAACAAGGAATCTCATACCGGGAGAAGCTATGTGGTACCCAAGATAGCTTCAATGATTATCAAACATAGGCAAGGACAATCATAAACACCATGGGGAAGCGACAAAAGGAGGATTCTCTATCGGGAAGGGTGAATGGATGTTTACCACAAGCAAAGGAAATACTAGTATTGGAAATAGTTGAGGACTGGATAGCTGAGGATATAGTTTATAAGACAAAACACAACCTGATAGGCAAATTCATGGGTTTCAGACCATCTGTGCACTTCCTTCACACATGGATAAGGAAACAATGGCATCTAGAAGGAGAATACAAAATTCTAACTCTCCCAAATGGGTATTTTTCTGTAGAGTTCACATCAATGGCAGACCGACAAAAAGTATTTGAGGGAGGGTCGTATCATCACGGGCCAACGGGACTATTCTTGCAACCATGGAAGATGGGATTCGACCCGAGGGTGGAACCGACTGCAGTACCAATATGGGTAAGATTATTTGCCCTTCCCCTTGAATTTTGGAAAGAGGAGGTACTCGAGGCAATAGGCAACTTACTAGGTCATTATCAAGGTAGATCAAGAGAAACAATTTTAGGAGGATCGATAATGTTTGCTAGGGTTTGTGTAGAAATGGACCTCAATAAACCTCTTCCAACAGAGATAGACCTAAAAATAGGAGATTTTATCTAGCGCCAACAACTGGATTATGAGGCTATTCCATTCAGATGTCGGGTGTGCCACGCTCATGGACATCTGGCTAGAATGTGCCCAACAGTTAAGGATCATCAATTTGAACAAGAGGGGACAAGAGCAAATATTAACATGGTGGGCCAATATCCTCAACAGAAGATAAATCAGAAGGAAGGGAAAGGCCCAACAGACTCTGAGGGCTTCCAAAAAGTAATCAGAAGGCCAAACAAAAGAAATCAGCACAGTAACCAGAGACAAGGAGAAAAAGTGGGAAGAACAAACAATAGATATGAGATATTCAAACAACTGGGAAGCTTGGAAACAGAAGGGGATTTTCAAATGGAAGGATTAGAGGAGGATACCCAACAAGTCACACCGGTAGATCAGGAACAATACTCCAGTCTAGTGTCACGGAACAAGCAAGGAGCAGAACCAGACACAACCTCTCTCATGGAAGAGGAGATTCAGCCCACGAGGGAGACCAGAGGAGGGGAAATAGAGCAGGGGATAGTTTTAACTCAAGAAATAGAGATGAAAGAAGGAAATAAGAACAAAGACAGCCCTACTTTAGGGATTCATCAAGTGGAGAAGAAACAAAAACCGAACCAATCTGTAGGGAGGAAGTCAAACAAGGAAAATATGGAGGAACAGGGAAGAGATTTGAGCTAGAATGGAAAGGTAAAATCGATGGCTGATTTTTTCTCTCCTAATTCTCAATGATATTAATTACTTGGAATGTGAGGGGTTTAGGCAGTCACCCTAGACAAAAGGTAGTCAAAAATATTATCATAGATATGAGTCCAGATATAGTTTTGTTACAGGAAACCAAAATGCAAGGAGAAGACTTACAAAAAATAAATAGGAGGATATGGCAAAAAGGAGAGATCCTTACTCAATCGGCACAGGGGAAATCAGGTGGATTGGCCACTATGTGGAATCACCAATTGTTCCTAGTGATAGGGGGCCTCTACGAGAGGGGTGTTGATGGTCCGGTTACAAAATAGGGAAAGTGGGAAAAATTGGACTATAGTTAATTTTTATGGAGCACAGACAGTCAGAGCACAGAGGGATCAATGGGCAGCCATCCAGACTTTCAGAGACAACTACCCGGAGGACCAATGGATTGTGGGAGGAGACTTCAATGCAAAGCTTAGAATAGAGGAACAACAAGGAGGCAGATCCATGTTGGAGGAAAAGGATAGGTTTTTTTCATCAATAACATGTCAAATGAATCTAATAGATATCCCAACTATGGATAGCTCCATGACCTAGACAAATAGAAGAAAGGAAGGGGAGACAATCAAATATTGCTTGGATCATTTCTTCATGGGAGAGGAACTATACCTGCATACCAAGCATCAATCGAGGGTCATGGATAGGCTTTCTTCAGATCATTTTCCAGTAAGCCTTACCATAGAAGAAGATAATCATAAAGTTGCAGGAACTTTTAAATTTGAGCTATGGTGGCTGAAAGATGAGGAGTTGGGGGACCACATAAAGGAGTGGTGGGAATTAGGGAAACCAAGATTTGGGACAGCCCAATTCAAACTTCACAAACAACTGAAATATGTTAGGACCCAACTAAAGGAGTGGAGTAAACACAAGAAGGAACTCACTAGAATCCAAAAGAATGAAATCAAGGATCAGAAGGAGAAGATTGCTCAAGAGATAAGACAAGGAACTATTACGGAAGATCTGTTGCAACGTGAGGCAGAAATTATTAGGAGAGAGGAAGCTTTGGAGGAACAAGAAGAGATCTATTGGAGGCAAAGAGCCAGAGTTACATGGTTAAAGGAGGGAGATCAAAACACAACTTTCTTTCATAAGACAACAACAGCTAGAAGACAACAAAATAGAATTATAGGTCTTACAGATATGATGGGTCAGGTAAAAACCAGTGGAAGTGAAATGAAAACTATAGCAAATCAGTACTTCCATACTCTTTTTAGTAGCAATGAAAATTTGAATGCAATATGGCAGGAGAAGATACTAGAGGTAATTCCATAATTAGTCAAACCAGAACATAATAAATTATTAATGGAGGAAATTTCTCTGGAAGAAACATCGCAGATCATACAAAAAATGCAAACAGGAAAGACCCCAGGACCAGATGGATTCCCCATTGAATTTTATCAAAAATTTTGGGAAATTGTGGGCCAAGCAATGGTGGAGGCACTAGAGGAAATCAGACAGAGTAAGCAAATGTTAAAAGCCTTGAATCATACTTTTATCACTTTAATTCCTAAGGGCCCACCTAGTGAGATAATTGATAATTATAGGCCTATTTCACTCTGTAATGTAGTATACAAGATATTAACAAAGCTTATGGCAGAGAGGTTAAAACCTTTTTTACCAAATCTGATTTCAAGTGAGCAAGGTGGTTTTGTTGAAGGTAGACAAATTCTAGATGGAATAGTAGTGGCACAGGAAGTGATACACACAATGTCCAAGCAAAAGGACCCAGGTATGTTTATTAAATTAGATCTTTCTAAAGCCTATGATAGAGTAGACTGGTCTTTTTTGCAAAGGATTTTAGAAAAAATGGGCTTTGCAGAGGAGTGGAGAGATTGGGTAAAAGCCTGTACACAGACCACATCATTCTCAGTTCTGGTAAATGGTAGTCCCTCTCCCATGTTCACAGTAGGAAGGGGGTTGAGGCAAGGGGACCCTCTTTCCCCTTACCTTTTTATCCTTTATGCAGAGGGTCTAGGGAGACTGTTAAAAAAGGGAGACAAGAGGGGAGGCTAAGGGGTCTGAAAATTAGTTCTCAGATTGAGATAAATCACCTCCAGTTTGTGGATGATACAACTCTTATTAGTCAAGCCAATCTCCTAGTAGCAAGAAACATAAAAGAAATTTTAGATGGGTATACTCAAGCTACAGGGCAAACTTTTAATGGAAAAAAATCTCAAATAGTTTTTTTCAATACAACGAAGAGGGTGAGAGATAAAATTATACAATTGTTGAACTTCATGGAAACTCCTTTACCCATACAGTATTTAGGAGTACCTCTATCTGCAAAGAAAACAAAAAGCAAGGAGTGGAAAGGGTTGATTGACAAACTTCAAGCTAAGTTGAGCAACTGGACACACAAATGGCTAAGCTTGGGAGGAAGGCTTACAATGATTAAAGTTGTGCTACAAGCTCTCCCAGTTTATAAATTTTCCATACTTCAGGCTCCAAAGAGAATTCTGAAAGATATTGATAAACACACAAGAAAGTTTTGTGGTTAGGTGCAAGGGAAGAACAAAAATTAGCACTAGTTGGGTGGGAGAAGATATGTCAACCAAAAAAACAAGGAGGATTGGGGATAAGATCAACATCCCAAAGCAGCAAGGCACTAGCAGGGAAGTTATATTGGAGATGGATTACAGCTACTGGGGGCTTATGGAGTAGACTATTACAAGCTAAATATTACCCAGGAGTGGCTGAGAAAGACATCCCAAGACACAGAGTGGAAGGAGAGGGATCTATAGTATGGAGAACAATGGAAGCAGGCCAGGAGTTAATAAAGCCATACCTATATTGGCAGTTAGGGGATGGAAAGGAAGCCCTATTTTGGGAGGATTCATGGAATCAATCTCAACCAATTATTCAGACATTCCTAGAGATGGAGAGTTGGAAAGCAGAGCTCCAAAAGGTAGGGTGGTGGAAAGCCTCTTCCTATATGAAATCATGGAATCAACATGTGCCAGACTTACTACAATGGAAACATCCCCGAGAATGGCCAGTGAGGGGGACAGAGGAACTAACCAAAAAACTATGGAGACATCTCCAAAGACACCCAATTCAGGATGGTTCTACGAGGGATATGCTTGGATGGGGAGGAAGCAAGTTGGGAATCTATAAGGCAAAGGAGGGATACAAGGTAGTTTGTGGATATGAGATTACCCCAACACCACTTCCATGGACATTTGTCTGGCAAAAGGAAGGATGGCCAAAAATTAACATTTTCTCATGGTTGATTAACCATAGAAAGTGCTTGACATTTGATAATCTGAGAAAAAGAGGTTTCTACGGGCCTTCCAAATGTGTTATGTGTGGAAAAGCAGAGGAGACCTTGAATCACCTCTTTTTTGGGTGTTCTTTTGCTAAAGACATATGGATCAGTTGGTGGAGGCAGATGAGACAACATTGGGAAATTTTTGAGAGCCAGGAAAGCTTTTATGAGAAATGGAAACAATGCAACTTTAAGACTAAAACAATGAAAATGGCATGGAAGTTGGGGCCTAGCTTCATATGGTGGCAGTTATGGCTAGAACGAAATGCACGCATATTTAGATCAGAGCACAGAACAAGGGAGCAAGTATGGGAGAGGATTATGAGTAAGGTAATGGAAACACTGTCTATTAGATTACAGGAGGAAACAAACATAGAAATGGAGGAAGTGACTATTTTACGGAGCTTTGGAATAACTGTAAAAGAAAAACAATTAAGGGTTGGATGCGCAGGTGAGATCTCCTCAAATAACATAGAGTGGAGACCTCCTCCCAGAGAGTGGGTGAAGGCAAACACAGATGGGGCTTCTACTAAAAACCCTGGAAAAGCTGGTTTTGGCATTATCATACGAAATTGGAAAGGAGAACAGGTGTACTGGAGAGCAGAAGGTATGGGGGAGACAACAAATAATGAAGCAGAAGGACAGGTGATCTTGTCAGCATCAATGATAGCTGCAAATCTACATTTACATAAGCTATGGATAGAGACAGACTCTCAGATATGGGCTGGAATCTTGGATCCTATAAGACCCTTTCAGGTGCTGGGAATTGGCGAGAGAAGGAAGGTGGAAGCAGTTCAAAAGATTTGGAAGGTTTTTCAGGATGTTTTTATTACACATATCAAGCGAGAGGGAAATAGGGTGGCAGATTATTTAGCAAAATGGGGAAAAGAACTGGAGGAAGGGCAATATGTGGACTCTCAGATGGAAGATCAGATAAGCTGGTACCAAAGAATCCAAGGGATGCGAGAGGTGGTACAAACAGATAGCAGAATAGGAAGAGCAGCTAGTGATTCTAATGAATCTATCACAGTTAGGCCATGGAGTGAAACAACATGAAGATAGAGGGATGGGTAATTTTTGAGCCAGGAGGGATTGGTGGAGGATTTTTTTCTCCCGTATTTCCTGTCAAGCTCATTTTACTTTGTAATACAGTTTCTATAAATATAATATATTTTTCATTTTTTCAAAAAAACTAACAGGAAAAGGTAGAGCAAAATTCTCAAAGTAAGATATGAGAAAGAGAGAGATTGCAGTCAATCATAGGAAATAGAAAAAATCTCATACTCTTTATATGCTTGTTGATTGTACTTCTATTAGCCACTAACTCTAATTTTGCTCTCAGTCTAAGCTACCTCTTAAATGATCATTATTCCTTTCATAGACATGACAACCACACAATTGATTACTTATCAACTTGAATACGAATGAACTACCAGTTGTCATAAATATTTCAAATTATCCATTATACAACAGGATGGCATGTTATTAACAAACAAACATGTTTTTTACATGTCAAGTCAGTGGCTTCCTTAATATATTCTTTGCTGTTGTTGCATCCAAGTGTTGCTGGTTGCAATCAGCCAATGTGAAATTCCAATTATATTCATAGACATTACAACCAAATGCTTCGGCACTTGCAACTAATCTCCTACAGATTATAAGCGGCTCCTTATTGCCTTGTAAGTTATCAAAGGTCAATATGTTGTACAGCTTGAACTTCATCCAAAGTTAGGTTTGGCATCTTCTAAAATCATAATCTCTTGGCTGTAAGGGTTTGGTAATCATGTATATGCCTAGATATTTTAAGACAAAGATCATTTCATCTTTATTCTCTCAAGGTGACATTCATGATGATTGAAATTCATTCACTATTGTTGCAAAAAATAATCTATAAAGCTATAAAAGACATACTTACATGTATGACAAGCACAGGACATTTCACGCACCGAATCTTGTCAATATTCTGCATATCCAAAATATCTCTGCTCAACTACGCTAGCCATCTTTGGTTTGGGAAAAACTCTTAATAATTTAATAATAATAATTTATTTTTTTAAATCCATGTATAGAAATAAATCAACAATCCTAATAAACAAGTTGCCTTATTTTTATATTCACTTACCTTGTAGATATCGAACCAGAAAGTGATTTTGACAGGATACAGCACACGGAGGCCTGAGAGTATAGCACTGTGAAGAACAACAGCTCTTAACTGTGGCAAGCGAGTGGCAAGGTGCAATGTTGGTCCACTACCAACAGACTGGCCATATAAAATCAACTCCTCCTGCTTTACCCCATACTCTGTTTCTAAACATTGGTACACTGCTTCAATGTCTGCATACGTGTTGCACTCCGTGGCCTGTTAATTGTAATCAGAATTATCTACAAGTGAGGTTATAGTCTTTGATAAGGTCCCACTTAATTTTATGATAAAGCATATGTTCAGATTGTTACATATCATAGTAGTTATAGATGATACCAATAATCAAGCTAATTTCCATTGAAATCTTACCTTAATATAATAGACTATTGATTGCACAACCTCAATAGATCATATCAAACAAGCAACGTTTGCTGATCAGTTGCATCCCCCAAATGAGAGCCCATACGATTGGATATCTTTTCCAAAAGAGATATTATCTAAGCTTTTGAACAACGAACACTCCGAACACCACTTCGTAAAACACATGTTAAGCTTAACATATTATGCCAGGAAGAAGTTGGCAAAAATGACAGATCAAGTACTGTAGATGATTTAAGAGGTTTTTGTGGACTTGAGTGGGAACTACAACTTAAGTACCATGTGCAAATCATGAGTCTGTGAAAAATAATCCCAGGAACACAAATTCAGAAATGACAATTAACTATTAAATGTAAGACTTGTTCTTCCCTAAATCGCAACTAAAACACTTCTTCCAATATAACTTATGACCTCGTGGATCTACTTTACTTTTACCTCACAGGGTCCAACGTAGTGGTTACCACTCAACTTTTTGTGCCGAAGATGGCCCTTGGGCATTATTTCAGAAACACCAAAAAAACTGGAATCTTTTCCCAAATTCTTAGAGGGATGTGGGAAAATTGCAGTGGGCAAGGGCATCAAATTGACTTAAAAAAATTATTGCTAGATGTCAGTCTAGTTTTTTTTTTTTTTTTTCATATAAATTTTTATCTAATTTTTATTTTTAACATCTATAAAGTTATAGATTATATGAGACTATCCTTATACAGATTGTCATATGAGATTACCTTTATAAAGTATTGTTATATGAGATCTTTATAAAGAATGTTATTTACTCAATATGTATCTATCTAATCAAACTTAGTTAACAACTCTATCCTCTAAGATTTAAACCTTGAACCTTAAATCCAAAATCTCCGGCCAAAAAAACTCCAAAAATCTCCCAGCAGCACCTAGGGAGAAATTGTACATAGTTCCCTCCATAGGAACCTTAGGTTATTCTCACGAAACAATGTATAAGAGCCTCGACTCTTCAATCCATTTTCATAAAATCATATTTTCCCATCGCTATTATAAGTTTATAACAATGATCACATTCTCTTTTTGTCTCAAATTATGACAAACACTTAGCAGGAGTAAGATTTCCACACATGCTCTTTGAAGTCGATCTACAAAATCATGCTAAGAATACATTACACGCAAATCCAAACAGCTGGAAGAGTGCAGAAAAGGTTGTACGAGTCTGAATCCTCAATCTGTACCATAGCATGTAGTTCCAAAAGAAGATGCCAGTCAAACAATTTTTATTTTGCATGTTGCAAACTGTCAGGATATCCCGGCTCTAAATAGTATCATGCAATTACAGTCTCATTGACCATTCCGTTCTGTACCATAGCATGTAGTTCCAAAAGAATGTCAGTCAAACAATTATTTTTGTTTGCTTGTTGCAAACTGTCAGGATATCCCGACTCTAAATAGTATCATGCAATTACAGTCTCATTGACCATTCCGTGATCGATATCAATGTCATTTCATTGTCCGGCTGAAGCTAACAGCGGTACAACAAGTGGACAAGCCATGTGTGAGAACCATTATGCTTGTTCGTTACCTCATGAATGAAACTAAAACATAACTACGCTGCTTGGACTAAAGACATTGAATGGAACAGCTATTGTAAGGATTCTTAATTCTGAACGAAAAGCACATGCACACACAGAGTCATGCATTAATGTCCCCCCTACCACTTCACTATAACGCTCCAGCAATTATGTAAGTAAAATTAATAAAATCATTCATCCAACAACTGTACAAGAACCAGATAATCAAACAGAAATATTAACCGTCTTACTACAGGAATCGAACCATCACTGAGTAATAGAATTGCCAGCGCTTTAACAGTGCCTTCCCACACAAATTGAGACAACCCTTGTTTAGAAAAGTCCTCACCTTGCCCGTTGAAGCTCCATATCCCGAGTAATCATAGCTGCATAAAACCACCGCAACTTCAGAATCCTCGTCCAAAACCTCACATCTCATAGCATTTATCACTAAGATCCGAGCAATTTTCAAATGCGTCATGCAGTATTTCCAAAGTTTAATTAAGTATCCACGAGGAGGACTAAGGAGAACTCCATTTCTTAAATTAAATCATAAGTACAGTCTTTCCGATGTTTAACTAAGTACTCACAAAAATAAATAAAAAAGTACTCCGTTACTCTCTTAAAATAAATAAATAAATAATTAAAACTCAACATAAACGCAGTAATGAAATAAAGAGAGGATGACTTCGTTACTCGCTCAATTAAATCAGAAAATATTTGGAAGTACTCCACAAACATAATGAAAGCAGGACTCTATTACTCACTCTATTACTCGCTCCAATTAAATCACACAAAGCTTACTCCACAAAAATAATGAAAGGGCTCCAAACTGAGTCACACAACATTTAAAAAAATTAACAAAACGTAAAGTTAGATTTCATCATTATTACGTGCCGTATTTGCAATATTTAACTAAGCATTTCACAGAAATAACGAAAGCAGGACTCCATTACTCGTTCAAAGTAAATCACACAAAGTACTCCACAGAAATAAGGACTCAGTTGCTCGCTCAAACTAATTCACACGAAAATAAATAAAATTACTTTTTTTTTTTTTAAAGCTCATCATAAACGCAGTATCTGCGACATTTAACAAAGCAGTGACAAAAATAAGGAAACAAAGACTCCATTGCTCGCTCAAATTAAATCACACAGAACATTTAACTAAGTACTCCATAGAAATAACGAAAGGAGGACTCCAGTACTAGCTCAAACTAAATCACACAAAATATTTTACTAAGCACTTCACAGGAATAATGAAAGGACTTCGCCATAGCTCGTCCAAATTAAATTACACAAAATATAAAAAAAAACATTAACACTGCATAAAGCTAGATTTCGCCGTTACCCGACCAAATTAACGCGCAGGTGCTTCCTAAGCTGCAGAAAGAGGTCATACATCTGCCCTAAATCGGCGGCGTTGCCGTGAGAGTAAAGCAGCGTGAGCCTCGCATAAGGATGGCGCCAATACATGGCCACGATGCGGTTGCCTTTCTTCGTCTCCAGCAAATGAACGTGCATATTCCTTTCGCTTCGAATCGTCGCAAGAGTGAGCTTTGCGCCCTCCCCCTTCAGACTGTACGTCGGCGGCTGCGGCGGAAAAAACGCAAACTTCGCCGCCACGTTGGACGCCACATTCCCCATCGCTATCTTCAATTTCTGCCTCAAAATGCTCCCTAAATATCCTCTAACGCTACATATGCTTTCATCTCCCTGAACGTCAAGATAATTTCCTCCTTTTCTTTCTCCCTTACGCTCCAGCCATGTATTCCTACCTGCGCCTCTTTTCTGAGAGTTAAATTACCCTTTGTGGCTCGGGGGATTCGAACCTTGGGCAGTGAGATTCTGGGGCGTTATAATTTCGAAAGGGAATCCGGCGGTCTGATTCAAACCCAACGGCTTTTATACTTTTACCGCCAGCCAATGCGTTGCACGCCTGGCAATCGACGGGGCAGATCGTGAGTAGCTCACCACGGACGGTGCAGTGGGCCGTCTGTTGCGGGTCAAAGTTTGAACCCAGCGTTTACATAAGACGTGACTGCAATTTTGACCGCGCCCATGTTTCAATAATTTTATTTTTTAATTAGTAGTAGGACATTGTTTGTTGATGCAGCAGGCAGAGTATTTGTTGATGTGCTGTTAGATTTAGATTCCATTAATTTTTTTTTTTATGGATTAAAGTTTTTTTTTTCAATTAGTTAGATTAAATACTGTATTACATCATATTATAATAAAGTTTACATATTATTTATGTATCACTTGAAAGATATGAATTCAGTATAACAAAGTTTGGATATTATTTATGTATCCCTTGAAAAATTTGAACTTTAATTTCCTTTTGAAAAATTTGAACTTTAATTTCCTTTTTAAATGTTGAAGAATCTTACCACTTATTGTAGGTGAGTTGGAGAGGGTAAGGCAATCTTTCAAGGAGGACCTTATTTCGAATCTCCACCCTACCAAACACACATTGGATACCCAAAACTCAGTTGATAATGCTGATGTGGTCAAGGCCAGGCGCAACTCCAGAGTGATTTTAACGGTGTAGAACCCTTCGTCATGGTTTCTCAAACCAAGGCGGCTCATCTTGGTTTCTCAAACCAAGATGGCCCGGCAAAAGGTTTTTTCCTAAATTCAAAAAAATGTTGGAAAATTTAACTAATTAAACTAATACCTAACAAACTAAAATTAATCCCATTAAAAAAATATAATACTAACTATAAATAGCACATATGTATTAAAATGGTATGGTAATCCACATGAGTGTGGTCTACAGACAAGGATGCCACTTGCATTCTCGATGATGTGACCCGAATACTATCCTCGCAGTGAATATTTATAAAAAGTGTTATTAAAAAAAAATGGTTCTATGCCCACAATGAATATTTATAAAAAGTATTATTAAAAAAAATGGTCTGGTCTTTGGTCTTTCCTCATTTTGGTGTGGAAAACTGTGACTAAAGTTTGTGGCCATCATTATGGTGGAGTGAAAATGAAGAAAGATATGATTTTGGTGGAGTGTGACAAAAATTTAGCCATCTTAGAAGTTGTTTGTTGGTCCTTTTCAAAGTGGTTAAGATAGCAAAGAGGTCAGACAAAACATTGAAGTATATGACAAAAAAATTTGTGGTGGTCCTTTTCAAAGTGATTAAGATAGCAAAGAGGTCAGACAAAACATTGAAGTATATGACAAAAAATTTTGTGGTGGATCCCACGGTACATTTTTTTAGATGACAATTATTCCCGGGATATAAGATTACAAGGAGACTCAAATCCTTCGATCAATGACGTCTGTCTGTCAATGAAACTTAAATCCTCTTTAGTGTAAACATTTCTATTATGAGTCTCCGAGGTCTGTAAACATTTCTATTCTGAATCTCTGAGGTCCGTTTCACCCAGGTTGAGTTGTTATTAATTATAACTCCTTTAAACAAAAACGAAGAAACTTAAACCCTATTTCTTAAGTCTAAACATCTCATTACGAACCTCGTTGAGGTTCATTTCAACCAGGTCAAGTTATTATCAATAAAAGTAGTAATAATAATAATGTGAAGTGCAAGGCTTTTTTGTTTTCAAAATACTAGTTTAAAATATCGAGGGTGGCACCAATATTTTCCTTAAAGAGTTTAATTAGTAATATTATTAATAAACACAACGGGAAAAGAGAGGTCTTTTAATTTTCTAATTTTCATTCTCTACTTAAGGAATGTAACAATAGTGGAGCGGAGTTTTCAAGATTGTTTTGAACTCCTTTAACATGTGGGGATCCCTTGGTTTCATAAGCGGCGGTTGTGTGAAGCAACTTTTTACCCAGGGATTTGACATCTAGGTAGTTTTGCTTCTTCAAGTCCACAATTCTTTATTTAATGATTGCATAGGTTGTTGGCTTCTGCTGCGTCTCCACAATTCTTTGTTTAATGAGTGTATAGGTTGTTGGCTTCTGCTTCTAGTCTACTATAATGCTCTGGCAATTATCTAAGTAAAATTAAAAAAATTATTCATCCAACAACTGTTTTCGTCCGTTGAATGCACCAAGACTTGAACTGAAAGGAAAACCAAAAAATATACGTCCTTCAACTGTACAAGAAGAACCAGATGATCAAACAGAAATATTAACCGTCTTACTACAGGAATCGAACCGTCACTGAGCAATATAACTGCCAGCGCTTGAACAGTGCCTTCCCACACAAACTGACACAACCCTTGCTTAGAAAAGTCCTCACCTTGCCCGTAGAAGCTCCATATCCCGAGTAATCGTAGCTGCATAAAACCACCGCAACTTCAGAATCCTCGTCCAAAACCTCACGTCTCATGGCATTTATCACTAAGATCCGAACAGTTTCAACTGCATCATGCAGTATTTCCAGGGAGGACTAGGGACAACTCCATTTCTTAAATTAAATCATAAATACAGTCTTTCCGATGTTTAACTAAGTATTCACAAAAATAAAGAAAGAAGTACTCCATTACTCTCTTAAAATAAATAAATAATTAAAACTCAACATAAACGCAGTAATGAAATAATGAGAGAAAGACTTCATTACTCGCTCAATTAAATCACAAAATATTTAGAAGTACTCCACAAAGATAACGAAAGCAGGACTCTATTTCTCGCTTCAATTAAATCACAAAAATATTTAGCTTACTCCACAAAAATAATGGAAGGACTCCAACGGAGGCACACAAAATATAAAAAAATTAACAAACCATATAGTTAGATTCCATTATTAAGTGCAGTATTTGCAATATTTAACTAAGCATTCCGCAGAAATAATGAAAGCAGGACTCCATTACTCGTTCAAATTAAATCACACAAAGTACTTCACAGAAATAAGGACTCCATTGCTCGCTCAAACTTAAATCAGACGAAATACAAATAAAGCTCATCATAAACGCAGTATTCGCGATATTTAACAAAGCAGTTACAAAAATAAGGAAACGAAGATTCCATTTGCTCGCTCAAATTAACTTACACAAAATATATAACTAAGTACTGCACAGAAATAATGAAAGGAGGACTCTTTTAGTAGCTCAAACTAAATCACACAAAATATTTGACTAAGCACTTCACAGGAATAATGAACGGACTTCGCCATTGCTCGTCCAAATTAAATCACACAAAATGTTTAAAAAAATTAACACAGCATAAAGCTAGATTTCGCCGTTACCCGACCAAATTAACGCGCAGGTGCTTCCTGAGCTGCAGAAAAAGCTCATACATCTGCCCTAAATCGGCGGCGTTGCCGTGAGAGTAAAGCACCGTGAGCCTCGCATAAGGATGGCGCCAATACATGGCCACGATGCGGTTGCCTTTCTTCGTCTCCAGCAAATGAACGTGCATATTCCTTTCGCTTCGAATCCTCTCGAGAGTGAGCTTTGCGCCCTCCCCCTTCAGACTGTATGTCGGCGGCTGCGGCGGAAAAAACGCAAACTTCGCCGCCACGTTGGACGCCACATTCCCCATCCCTACCTTTAATTTCTGCCTCAAAATGCTCCCTAAATATCCTCTACTGCTTCCCAACTCCTATTAATATACATATGCTTTCATCAATATAATTTCCTCCTTATTTCTTTCTCCCTTCCGCTTCAGCCAGGTATTCCTGCCTGCGGCTCTTTCACTCTTTGTGGCTTGGGGGATTCGAACCTTGGGCAGGGAGATTCCGAGGCGTTATAATTTCGAAAGGGAATCCGGCGGTCTGATTCAAACCCCAACGGCTTTTATAATTTTACAGCCAGCCAATGCGTTGCACGGCTGCCAATCGACGGCGCAGATAGTGAGTTGCTCACTACGGACGGTGCAGATGGGCCCTCTGTCGCCAGTCAAAGTTTGAACCCAGCGTTTACGTCGAACGTGACAGCATTTTTGACCGCGCCCATGTTTCAATAATTCTAATTCTAAAAAACCCGAAAAACAATACGCAAGCCGGTAGCGGTCGAGTGTTTATAGGATTCCTTAAAAGTTCAAATATCTCTTTGACTTTGCTTTTAACCGTGCTCGTCAAATCCTCTGACTTTCTTGTCAGATTCTTTTAACCATTCGTTTTTAATTTATTTTTAACCAATAACACCATTCATTTGGGTGTGGAAAATTGTGACTAAAGTTTCTGGCCATAATTAAAAAGTCATGATTTTGGTGGGGTGTGACAAAAATTTGGCCACCTTAGGAGTCGTTTGTTGGTCCTTTTCAAAGTGGTTAAGATAGCAAAGAGGTCAAACAAAATATTAAAGTATGGGACAAATATTTTTTTGTGGTGGACCCCACGGTCCATATTTTAAAGTTGTTACTTATTGACGGGTATAAGATTACACTCTTTCAATAGAATGACGTCTGTTGCGAGTGTCGAAGAAACCGAAATTCTAAATATTTTTAGTATTTATTATGACCTTTTTAAGGTCCAATTCACCTAGGTTTAAATCCTAAATATTTTTAGGATTTAGGATGAGTTTTTAAGGTACAATACAACCATGTTTACTTGTTATAATGGTACCTCTTTAAAATATATATAAGTATTGAAAAAACTTAAACCTTATCTCTTTAAGGTAAAGATCTCACTCAACCTCGTTGAGGTCCATTTCAACCATGTACAGTTGTTATCAATCATAATAGTAATAATGTGAATTGTTTTTCAAAGTACTTGTTTAAAATATCAAGAATGGTATCAATATTTTATATCATGAACCTTTTAATTAATAATATTATTAATAAATATAAAGAAAAAAGTTTTTTTTGTTTGTTTATTTGAAAAGATAGGTTAGTTGGTAACTGTTGAGTATTTGCGGATATAGTTTATCAAATAAAAATGAAGTCAATAGGACCTTATCCCACCAATCCCAAATTTTTTGTTAGTAACAGTTGAATATTTGTAAATTAGTGGAATGAAGTCTTATTAACTTTATGTTTACCTTATAAATTATAATTTATAATAATAACTTTTAAATTTGATTCAAAATCATATCAAGATGTTATTGGTTTTATAGATTGTTTTGAATTCCTTCACCATAATGGGATCCCTTGGTTTCCTAAGCGGTAATTTATAATAATAACTTTCAAATTTGATTCAAAATCATATCAAGATGTTATTGGTTTTATAGATTGTTTTGAATTCCTTCACCATAATGGGATCCCTTGGTTTCCTAAGCGGTGATTGTGTGAAGCAACTTTTTTGCCCATTATTTGACATCTAAGATGGTTTTGCTTCTTCAAGTCCACAATTTTTTGTTTAATGATTGTATTGGTTGTTGATTTTACTTTTAGTTTACAATTATAATAAATTAAATTACAAGTAACAAATAAAAATAATTATAAAATAATTAAAAGTTAAAATTTAATATTATATAATATAATGATAGTATTTAAGTTTGATTTAAAATCATATAAATGTAACAAAATTATTATAGTGTAACAAACATTATATAATTTATAATCTCAAATCTTATGTAAGCATATAAGATAAAAAAAAAAAAATTAATAAAAATCATTAATCCTCTACAAGGATAAATCATGTGGTAGTTTTGTCACTTTGTATGATTGTATTGGTTGTTGACTTTGCTTCTGGTCTACAATTATAATAAATTAGATTACAAGGTAACAAATAAAAATAATTATAAAATGGTTAAAAGTTAAAATTTAATATTACTTAAATTATGGTGGTATTTAAGTTTGATTTAAAATCATATCAAATATAAAAAAATAGTAATTTACACAAAATATTATAGATATAATTTATTATCTCAAATTTTATGTAAGCATATAAGATAAAAAAAATTAATTAATTAATAAAAATCATTAGTCCTGTAAAAGATAGATCATGTGGTAGTTTTGTTACTTTGTGTTTTTTTTTTTTGTTATTGTGAGAAACCTCTGTGACCGACGCACAAGGTTGAGCAGTCTCCTCCCAACCATGACCCCGCATAAAGCCAAGAGTTATACTTATCAATAGAGAATTTAACACAAAGCCACCACACACACCCCCTCACACACTCACCCACGCTGCATTTGTCCTCCATTTGTATGATATGTCGAAGGAGTTTAAATTAAATGATATCCTATATTATTATATGATGATTGTGAAATTCATTGGACTAGAATATAATTGGGAAGTTCAATTCATTTTTTTTATTTGGTTATTGTGAGAAACTTCTATAACTGAGGCACAGGGCTGAGCAGTCTCCTCCCAACAATGATCCCCCGTAAAGCCGAAAGCTATACTTAACCATGACCCCTCGTAGAGAATTTAACACAAAGCCACCATACATCCACCCCTCACACACTCGCCCACGTCGCAGTTTGAATCTTGAACCTCCAGAAGAAGAGCCAAAATTCGAACCAAGTTTAATTCATTAAGTTTCATTGAATTTTACGGTGATTATGAATTTTAATTTTTAAAGTTATTTTTTTTAATTTATTAAATTATAAGAAAATTATTTTTTTTCCTTAATAATTTGTGTGGTTTTTATTGAGGTCATTTTTATTATAAAAGTAAAATATTACATTTATTTGTTCGCGGGGCTAGGTGGATTGGTAAGCTTGGGCACTTATCAAGAGGAGACCTAGGTTCAAAACTCGTGGGCGTGCATAGCTTAGCGTAGGCAGTAGTCTGATCTCAATCTTTTGAGTGATGCGTCAGACCGAAGGCGACGGTACGAACTTTGTATAATCAACGGTCCCCATCTCACACCAGGTTAATGTTAACGAGACGATGGGTTTGTTGGAAGCAATCATTGATGGTTTGAACCCTGCACTAGAAGTTACTAAAAATCATGGTTGTAACCAATTCACCTATGTAACCAAAAAAAAAATATATTACATTTCTAATAATTTAATTAAAACATATCTAACTTTTGCCTTATTATTAAAGATATTAGTCGTTTATCTTTCTAACAAGATTATCCATCTTCCTCTAAGTTTCCACAATCAACTCCTTTGTATCACATGTCTTCCCAAATTTAAATTTTGTCATGATAAAATTTAGCATTGTTAATGGCTAAAATATTTGCTACACAATTTCCATAATCATGAATATTTTATTTATAACAACAACATAGCAATCTCTTAATACATTTTTTTAAGGTTCATATTCATGTTCCTAATATTCCAAGATAATATTTTTCATTCTAAGTTTTTATTTTTATTTGTGGGTTTAGCTCCACTTCTTGTTAATTCTAGTGATATTTGCTTTGTTTTCTCATATCAATATCCTTTTAAGTTTCTTTTTCTCTTTGTTTTTGTTTCTTTCGTTTTTTTTTTTTTTTTTTTCATCAATCTCTTCAATATTTTCACAATGCTCGTAGTAAGACTTGTCATCTTTAAGTTTGTCTTGCTTTAAAGAATCTAAAGTGCAAAGAATAACCTCAAAAGCATTTTCTTCTTTACATTGCCCTAGAAACCCTAAAGTGTAAGGATGCTCCTCCATAGCAATTACCTTCTTATTCTATCCTAAAAACCCTAAATTGTTATGGATTTCCTTCATCCTCATTTCTTTATTATGTTACTCTTGAAACCTTAAAGTGCAAGAGATAACATCTACACCACTTTCACTTTTATTACCAAGAGAGGATTTTATACTACTTGAGAAAAATGAAGATGATTTACCTAGAATAAACTTAACCTCTTTTGTCATCTTTGTTTTAGGATTTTCCTCCACATATTCCTTTGCACCTTTAATTCCTTCTAAACTTGCCAAATGATGTTGTAGATAGGTTTTCTTTGCCTCTTCTTTTGGAGTAGAATATCCTTGATCTAATCTAGCTTCTATTATTATATGATTTCCTTACTTCGTCTTGAAGTTTATCTCATGACCAAAATTTTATATCTTTCTTCATAGTTTTTACTTTGCAAACTCTTGTGATGTCTCTCTCATAGCAAATTGTGGCACCAAAATGTGATATTTTTATGATCCACTTGTTAATATCATTCTCTTGATTCAAATTTAATCTTAATGGAATGTGGCAAAGATTTTGAATTATCCATAGCAACACATATTCGAGTATATATAGCATGCTTTCGCTCCTTAGTAGTTAGTCCTTTCTTAATGAATTCCCCTAGGGTATTTCCAATGTTCTTCAAAATATCCTTATTGATAAGCTAATATGGAAGTCCAAAAAGCCTAATTCACATCGAAAACTTCTTAATATTTTGTCTCAACAAAAGAAAAAATTATTCCATGGTCTCAAATTAAGTGCATCTCTCCCCCTAAACCATGGACAACCATCCTTTATTTTATCCCTAATTTTTGAATTGAAAAATATGATGAGAAGAGAAAAACTTTAGGAAGAAAAGTCAAAGTAATTTGACTTCAATCCTCACTTCCACTTGATCCAATTTTTAATCTCCAGAAAGCCCAGTCATGATCTATGAAACTTACATATTAACCCTCTACTTTTAAGAACCATTATATTATGTTCAATCATCTCATCTTTATACTCACTTTTGGTGTAACATCTGCTACCTAGATCAAACTTTACATGCATTTGCTCTTTCGCTTATCTTCAACTTGGGCATCCTGATTTCTAGCTAGGGCATTTTAACTTCCCATTAGGGCTTGCAAATATGTTTTTCTTCTACACTAGCTAGTGGGGCTCGCTCCTGTCTTGCACTTCCTCTTGGATCATCCTCTCTCTCGGCTTGCACTCCCTCCTGTTTCATAATTGCTCTTGGCTTGCACTCCTCCCAACTCGCTCTCACTCCTATCTCTTATTTCTCTTGGTTTTCCTTCACTTTGACATTTTTTTGAAAATAATGTCTCAACGCATTCATGGTAAGGATTTGAAGCATTGATGCACTCTAGATGATCACTATTGATAATTGTAAAATTTATTGAATCAAAATGGTTTATAATATATCAAAATATGGTTTGAAATCCAATGATTGTTTTAATATCTTTTTTTGGTTTTCTAAGAATTGGGTTTTAGCTTAGATTTTTTAAGTTGTGTCAATAATATAATAAAATAGGTTTCGAACATCCAATAACATATAGGACAATAGTTTTATAAAGAACTATGGTTGTCAACAACAAAATTTAACCAAATGATTTTTCATTTCTTCCTTTTACAAATGATTTTGATGGTGAATTTTTCTCCTTTCTCTATTTTTCCTCTTCAAATAAACTTTACATTGATTTCATTGGTAGATTATCAACGTATTTAGCTTGAATATCATTATATGCTTCACATTTCAAAATAAAGCGCTTCTTCGACATATGTCCACAAGGTACATATCCTCTCCTCCATTATTTTTTTGGTTTTTTTTATTAACTTATTTCATATCTATGTTGGTGTGAGTTAGTTTTCCTTAATTGTTCCATAAGCATCTTTGCTCTCTAATTAATGTATGCTCTTATATAGGCCTTTTGAAGGGTGATTATTTATAATGTTAAATTCAACAAAATAATGATATTTGTTTCATTTTAGCTTATTTCCTATAGAGTCACTCTAAATTTTTCCTTAACATTTAGCATTTTGAGTCAAATATTGTGTATAGTCTCAGATGTAAAAAGGGTAATCCATGCAAGCTCATTAATATTAGTTTTTTTTCAACAAAAGTTCTATTAAAATTTTAAAAATTTAAAATTATATTTTAAAAAGCATACAAATTCCAAATAAAAGAGTAGGATTATTATTTTTTTAAATAAAATATTGGGATTGCCAAACATAGACTACTAAAATATTATATTGGTAGTCTATGTATTGATATAGTCTTATTATAGGAGATAAATTTAGGGGGAAATGAGTTAGGAGTAGGCAGGAAGATTTGGAATAGAAGCAACTTCTTGGGAGCTCTAACAAAGGTGGGTTTGAGAGGTTTGCTAACTCTTTGGAGCCCAAAGACCTTTGATGGAGAGTTGGTTAATCAAAATTGACATCACATTACAATCTATTTTGAGCACAAGCTTCATCACAAATATTTATGCATACAATTCTATTGAGCATAAAAACAATCTTTGGAATTTACTTTAAAAAATTGTTAGGAATAATTTATTACATTATTCTAGACGGAGCATTGTTTGTAATGATGTTCTCGATTGTATCAATGCTCCTAATTTCTAAAGGTCATTAATATTAATGATAATTGATCGTAACAATACAACATGTATTAATAAGCAATATTGCATCAATGAATTTGATTGATTTGCCCATAAAAAATAGTCAAAACTTAAAAAATAATGGATGGTGGTTGAGGATTACAATACCCTACTAACCTCGAATGTAAATATAGGAGAGGCCCCTCATTACACATAGGCTATGAGAAATCTAACAATTTGTTTTGACATAGACAAGCCTGATAGACTTGCATTTGGAGGGAGCAACTACATTTAGAATAACAAAAGGATGAATGATTAGCTTATTCAATGTAAGATTGGATAGAATTTTGATGTCTTCGGAATAGTGTATGGAGGGTTTTCAATGGAGACTTAGAACAAGCTCTCTAATTGGATCTGACCATACTTATTTGATTTTGGAAATGGGAAGAGATAGGACCAAGAGAAACTACCTTTTTTGGTTTGAAATGAAGTGGACAACACACCCATATATAGAAGGAAAAACTAAGCAATGGTAGGGTACATTTGTAACATGGAGTCACATGTTCTAACTTTATCAAAAAATAAAAATATTTAAGCATGAGATAAAAATTTGTAATCATGAAGTTTTTCAAAATATTTTTCAAAAGAAGGTCAAGCTAGGGAACAATTTAAAAAACATTAAGTAAAGGATGGAGGTGGAGGGGAACATTGAGGAATTTATTAAAGAGGAAAATATGGATCCTTGCAAATACCATAAAAATTAAGTAGCAAAAGAAACCCACTAGAGGCAGAAGTCTCGAGCCCTATGGATTTAGTACGGGGATAGAAACACCAAAAATTTTATGTCATCACCCTAATCCATTAAACCAGGAATAAGATCAATAGAATCACTCTGGATCAAGGGGAGGTTATAGATCAGGAAGAGAGAATTGAAATGGAAGTTGGTAATTTCTTCCATAACATCATGGCAAAAGAAGGGAGGAAGTAGGAGGCCTCCAATGACCTCATGAACAATATTTCTCAAGTAATCACAATGGAAGATAGCAAGTTATTTGATAAACCCTTCACAAAAGAATAAATTGAAAAGATAGTGTTCTCTATGGGAAAGGAGAAAGTCCTAGGGTCAGATGGGTTCCAAGCATGGTTCTTCCAATTTTTTTGGTAGATAGTTAAAAATGTGTTGTAACAATTATAACATAAGCCTAAAAAAAGAGGAAGATTTTGAATGAATGGAATAATACTTTCATTATCCCCAAGAAGGCCAAGGTACAATCCTTTGCTAACTTCAAACCGATACACCTGTGTAACATAATTTATAAAATCTCAATTAAAATGAAATATTTAAGACTAAAAACCCTTCTCTTGGGCTTGATATTAATAAATCAAGGGGGAATTATCAAGGGTTATCAGATTCTAGATGGGATTGTAGTGGTTCATGAGGCTCTATATTCCTTTGTTAAAAGCAAGAGGAGGGGATGTTAGCTAAGTTGGACATTAACAAGGCATATGATAGGGTATCCTAGAACTTCAAAAAATGCTTAGGAAGTTTTGGGTTGGGAAGGTATGGATAGATCTAGTTATGAGTTATTTAAGGACTTTGAGATACTCTATCCTAGTGAATAGAGCACCAACTAGTTTTTTGCTATCTTTTGGATTCTAAGGCAAGGTGACCCAATATCCCCCTACCTGTTTATCCTACTTGCAAAAGCTCTAAGTTGAACCTTGCTAGAGAAACTTAAACTAAAAATATTCCAAGGCCTAAAGGTCCAAAACACCATGAAGGTAGTTTCTCATTAGCTTTTTAAGGATGATACAATCCTTCTAGAACCAACAAGTTATTGAAGCCAAAGAATGGAAGAAAATGTTGGAGAGCTACAAGAAGGTTGCAAGTCAAAGATTCAATAAGGAGAAAAGTTTGTTGTATTTCATCAATACCCCAACAAGGACCCAAGGGAAGATAAAGAAAATTTTGGGGTATAAACTAGGCTTCTTGTCCTTGCTATATTTGGGAATATCTCTTTTCATGGATATAGTAAAGCAATAACACTGGAATCCTATTGATAATTTATTTCAAAGCAAATTAGCAAGGTGGAAGGAAAAATGGTTAAGCTAGGTTGAGAATATGCAACTACTATAGGCAACCCTTCAAGATCTCTCCACCTATTTTCATGTATTTATTCAAAATTCCAAGGGTGATGTCAACTAATTTTGAATCTCTTTAGAAGAGTTTCCTCCATATAGGAATAAATAAAAAGAGAATATTACCTCTTTTTAAATGAAAAATAGTTTGCCAACCTAAGAAAAAGGGAGGTGTAGGTTTAAGGAGAATCAGTTTGATGTGCATAGCCATGTGAAACTTGCCAAGATATTAATGAGAAAACTAAACAAAATAGGGTCTATGATTATTTGATATAAATACCTAGAAGGTGGGGATCCTTAATGAGAAAGAGCATTGTAAAGGCTTAATCATTTGGAATCATCTACAGGGAAGCAAGGATGTTTTGAGTAAGGTAGTAAAATAGAAAGTTGGAAAGAGTGAATTGACTTATGGGATGATATTTGGTTAGGAGGAATCCTCCATGATAGGATGAGGGCTAGAATGCACTACAGGATGCATGGAAGATCTATGGAAACAAAGTGAGCAATTACTTCCACATGGATTGGGAGGGCAACATTAGATGTGTCCTAAAGGATTAGACAAAAAAAACTAATGAAATGGGTAAGTTTGAATCATTCTAGAGAGACTTCATTCGACCTATATTTCTCTAAATAGTACACACACTCGTTATTGGTTAGCCAACTCACATGGATAATACTCGGTCAAAACTGATTATGAAAAATTAAGGAAGGTACTAGTGAGGAGGTCTAGACAAAAAAATAGAAAAATGCAACAATCCCAAAGATTATGGTTTTTAGCTAGCTAGTTACTCACAATAAACAATGGATAATCTTTGAAAGAGGGGCTTTCATGGGCCTTCCCAGTGCACTTTATGTGAGGAAGAGGGGATAGGTCATCATATGTTCATTAAGTGTAATTTTAGTGGAGGGATTTGGAAAAATATTAGAATGGACTTCTGTGTTGGGTGGGTTTGATTAGAGGGGGTCAAGTACTGGTTATCCCAATGGAGAAGTCTCTTCAAAAATGAGAAGTTATTGACTCTTTAAAACATAACACCCTTAATATTGCTTTGCAATATTTGGATGGAATACAATTGATGTACCTTTCAAAACATGAAAATGGATGTGATTAGAGTTTATAATCAAATTAAATCCTCAATGATAGAACAAATTACCAAAGTGCAAGTGAATGAAACACATACCTAGGAGCACAAGATCCTAGAAATATGGCACATTCATCTACCTTCTACCATAGGGAGTGGACAATAAAAAATAGATAGAGCAAAGTTAACATGGAAACAACCAAAGAAGAGGTGGCATAAATTGAATACTGATAAGGCTTCCAAAGGGAATCTTGACCTAGTAGGAGGAGAGGGAACGTGAGAGACAATAAGGTAAAATAAGAGTGATGTTTGCAGATAACATCAATAATACTACTAGTAATGTGGTGGAATCCAAGATGTTGTTTGTCGAAGTTAAGTTGGCAATGAAAATGGGTATAAGTAAGTTAGAAATGGAGTGCATTTCATAAGTGCTAGTGAATTGGCTCAACGACAAGAATAAATCCAATTGGTAGGTGATGGATATGATAGAAGATATTCTAGCACTACTAAGTGGGTTTGAGGATATAAGGATTCAATATACCTTCCATAAAGGAATGCTCTAGTAGACAAATTAGCAAATAAAAAATTTTGGAATAAGAGGAATGGATTTGGAGGGAGGGTGTAGAGGCTTTCGCCTTGATAAGGGTCATTTGGGATTCAGATCAGGTAAAATTAGCAAAGCTAAGAAATGATAGAATTGGAGTCAATGATTTGAAGGAAAGGTTGGCTCCTTGAAGCCTTTTTTGTCCATGATATGAGTAATATAGTTAGGGTTTGTATTTCTACATCTTGTAGGGGTTAGGAAGGTAACCAATGTGGGATATAATGTTATTGGTTTGAGGACTCGGTCAAAATATCATTTACCATAATAAAATATATATAATCAATAACATTTAGTTAGGTCTCATGATATATTACAAGTAGGATTATTTGGGTTTTATAATAAAATTATAATTAAGAGCATAACTCAAGTTCAAGTCCTCTCATTATAAAAAAAAATCTTGTGATAAGATGTTCATGGTAATGCATTTTATTATAATACTACAATAAAGTAAATTCAAATCCAATGACATGCCATGATAAGAGAGATCAGAATATAACATAATAATACATTTCGTTATAATACCATTATATGATTGTTTTAAATAATCATGATGTAATAAGCATAAGATCCATTTTTACCTTTTTATCACCTATTAAAAAAATATTTACTTTGAACCAAACTAACAAATCAATCCTTATAAATCACTTTAACAATTCCTAAACCATCGTATTTATGGTAAAAAAGAAGAAGATGAATATGGACTTTATGAAAGGACTCTCATAATATAATATGATATAATACCAAATAAAGTTTATGGAAATTATTGGGACTTACATAATTAATTATAAAAATAATTGATTTGCATCTCAACTAAACTAACTATTAGTCATAAATTTTACATTTTGAAACAATCATATTTATCACTAAAAATAAAGGTAACTAAAAAATCAATATTACTACAAAAACAAGGGCTCTAAATCAACACAAAACAATAGTCACAAAGTATTTAATACATCTTGACTTTGTCAATTTTATATTTGATGAAAATGCAATAATTATATTACTTTAGAAAATAAATAGAGGACACCAATTTAGAAAAGAGTGGATAAAAATCACACCCCAAAGTTTATGCTAGGTGGAGCCATTATATTAGAATTATCAAACAAAATTAGATATAGTGGATCAACCATAAGCTATTTATCTAGTTTAGATAAATAGCTTATGGTTTATTAATAAGGAGGTAGATCAATAGCTTATGGCAAGAGCTATGGAGATAGAAGAAGGTGGTAGATCACGGACTGAGGAGCCTTCCCATCTAGAAGGTGGATCTTGAGTGTTCGATGGAGAATCCCATCTCAAATTGACACCATCAATTGAAAGGTTTGAAGAAATCATGAATACATGTCCATGTAATTTGAACTCTAAGAAAAAAGTAAAAGATATGTTTGATGTTTTCATGTCACTCATAGAATGGGCATTGTGGTTTATTAATAAGATAACAATACTAATGTTGTATGGAACAACATTTACATAGTGATTAATACATGCATAAATATTAATTATAGTTTATTAATAACATTGCAATAATAATGTTATATGAATTTGATTAATGATTTTCAAATAAACTTATTATAAATTATAAAGTTAAGTGGTATAAATAATAAACATATAAATTGAAAAAGTTTCAGAAGATGAAAATAAAAAATTTAGACATTTTACGTAAAATGATGCAGGTTTCTAGCTATAGCAACTCAATTGAGATGAGAATTGAATCTATTTGTAAACTCGCTTTAAAGAAAAGAGTTATGATTTGTCAAGGATGAAGGATCCAAGTACAACTCTTTGTTCTCCAATAAATATTAATAATAATAAACATATGATTTATATAATTTTTGTATGCAAATTTATTATTGTTTTTTTGAAAACATAAGGGAATTGATAACACCATTGGGTGTTGCCACTATAAACCCTAACACATTGGGTTAGATGAAGTCAACAGGACCTTGACATGATCTCGACCCTCTATGGCATCAAACTAAAGCAACCAACCAACAAACATTCAATTGCTACAATCCAACCTAAAATTTAATATTGTTATATCAACTATAAATTGTATAGTAACCCTTATGACCAAAACTTAGGGTTGAGCATTCCCATACCAACCATGACCCCTCACCCTTATGACCAACACTTAGGGTTGAGCATTCCCATACCAACCATGACCCCTCGTAAGGCCGAAAGCTAAGCTTATCAATAGGGGATTAACACACACCCACACACACGTCACGATTTGAACCTAGACCTCTCGAAGAAAAGCCAAAGCCCAAACCATTGCGTTGTCTCCTGGGACATGTCTATATCATTTATTAATAAAGAAATAAGTATTATTTTTAGTTTTTATATATATATATATATATATATATGATTTGGTTAGTGTGAGAAACTCCTACTATCGATGCTTAGGGTTGGGCATCCCCATCCTACCATGACCTCTCATAAGGAAGAGAGTCGAGCTTATCAATAGGGGATTTAACACATAACCACACTCATGCACCGTAATTTAAACTTTGGACCTTCTAAAGAAGAGCCAAACCCCGAACCATCACATTGTCCCCATGAAATAAAACTCTTGGGTAAATAGAAAATATCCAGGCCTTAGGTAGCCGATAGTGTCGTTCCATCTGAGTATATCACTATCTAGAAGGAAGCCACAAGAGATTTTTTGTGTTTACAAAGATAGTACAGGGGGTGGTTCGAACACTAGACCTCCTATTTATTAGTGTCGAGTCCATGTCTTAGAAACCAACTGCATGTCTAATATGTAGAGGGTGTGATTCGAACACTAAACCTCCTATTTATTACTATCAGGGCCATGTCTCATAAACCAACTGCACTACAATGATAGAATTTTAATTAAATGTATTATTAAAAGGTAAATTAATTTTTAACATCCTCAAAACCATAGGTGATATGGGATGATCCTCATAGAGGATGTTTTCTAACCAATATATATATATATATTGCTTGATAATAAGGGGTTGTACTTGGGTCCCCCACCCTTGACAAATTACATCTCTCTTCTTTAGAGCTTGAGAGTTTACAAATAGATACCCTTCTCATCTCAATTGAGATAATATAGCTAAAAACCTACATTATTTTACATAAAATGTTTGAATTCTTGATTTTCATTTTTTAGATCTTTTCAAATCTTTGTATGAATACAATTACTTCATAATTTAGCATATTTTTTGACATTTTTCTACAACAACCTTCACAATGCCAAAAATTCACCTCTACTATTTATGCCTTGCATCTTAGTAGAGTAATATTCCCAAAACATCGCACTATCATAGTCCGCTTTACCAAATCTGGATTTCTAGTTTCCTTCCTGAAACACAAGTGCAACCACAAAAATTATAATAAATAGTTTAAATAAAAACACATTACAAAATAAACCAGATATTACCAATGGAAAACATTAAAGTAAATCTTAATCATTAATTGATCTAGGCAATCCACATTTTTTGTCAGCTTCAACTAAACTTTCTACTTCAACTAACCATGGAAAGAAAAATTTAACTTCACGATCTACCCAATATATATTTATTCAACCATATTCTAGTTAATATTCTATGCAGAGTTCAAAAATCTTATCATTAAACAAACATAAGTTGTACTAGCAAGCAACAATTAAAATGAGTAAATATCAAAAATATTTTTACATAGTTTTTTTTTTTTATTTGGTTAGCGTGAGAAACCCCTGTGACTAACGCATAGGGCTGAGCAATCTCCTCCCAACCATGACCCCTCGTAAAGTCGAGAGCTATGCTTATCAATAGGGAATTTAACACACAACCACCATACACCCACCCCCTCACACACTCACCCACACCGCAGTTTGAACCTTGGACCTCTCGAAGAAGAGCCAAAGCCCGAACTATTGCGTTGTCCCTCTTGGGATCTAAAATTTTTAGGTTAGTGTGAGAAACCCCTACGACCAACGCATAATGTTGAGCAGTATCCTCCCAACCATGACCCCTCGTAAATCCAAGAGCTATGCGTATAGATAGGGCATTTAATACACAACCTTTGTATCCCCCTTTGCATCACAGAGGTTCGAACCGTGGACCTCCTATTCAAGAGGGATAGGCTCACCTTTTCCACTTGCGCTACAAATATGGATTAAGCACTCTCCTGTTTATATATTATTTTCATTTTTAATCCTAATGATAGATTAATAAAGATATATTAAAAATAAACACTCTAAACTTATGACAAAACTAATAGGCTTTTATTTAAAAATTATGGTACTTTTATAATTAGAGTTTAGTAAGATAAATAACATTATTTACAAAGATCATTTCATATAACTTATAGAAACTATGGTACTTTTATAATTAGAGTTTAGTAAGATAAATAACATCATTTACAAAGATCATTTCATATAACTTATGGTTTAGTGCATGTAAAAAATTATTTTACTTTTACATACTTTATTTTATTTGTTTTTTAATTGGTTATATGAATTAAAAGAGGCCTTGTGCAAGTTATATCATGACCATATAAAACTATTATGCATATATTATTTGGAAAGATTTAATGCCTACTTTCCTTGAAATTGGTTGAATTAATGACATTTAATTTTTTTATTTGTTATTTTAATTTTTTTATAATTGTGTCCATGTCAATATTTTTACTGGGCTTTAGAGGAGGGATATTTTTCGTAGGACTGCCCAAACTGTCGAACTTTTTTCGGCCATATCTCACTCATCCGGACTCGGATTGAGCTAAAATTTTGAGGGTAGATGCCTGAAAAACCCTAGAACGTCTCCACCAATTTTCATATCATTTGGAGCAACACAGATCCTAGCGCATCCCTATGTGTGAACGAGATTTTTGGCAAGCGGCTATGCGAGGGTTTCATCCGGGTTGAGTGCAAGCAGCTCCAGAGGTTGGTTTTTAGGGCCTTCGGGCCCTAGCGGCCAATATTTTTGTGGTTTATGCTCAATATTTTAGCAGGAAATGTTGCAGGGGATCCAATATGGGTTAGAAATTTGTCTTTCAACAGATCATACTATGAACTTGAGTGACAACGACTTCCAATTTGCTGCACAAAAGAAAAGTGAAAACCATACCTTTCCACGACATCTAGGGCAAGGATTAAAGAGATCACGAAACAAGTTTCAAGCAGTTGATCAAAAAATGGCTCATATCTCAAGTGAATCTGGTGCTAAGGTGCACCCACAAAATAATTCTACTATGAAAACCCCTATCAAGGGTAAGAATTTCGAAAACTCAGCCCCAAAAATGAATTTTAGGGATGCCCTCCATGGTGGACAGCCTCAGCCCAATGCTAATATCAATCTTAGGGCTTCCCATAAACCTCTAAGAATGCCTAATATTGATCCCAGGAAAACGGAGTCAGGATGTCTTAAAGAAGCTGATGGAACTCCTATTGTTAAGCTTGATATGGGTAACATTCAGATTGGCATTGAAGATTTGGAAAAAAGAGGACTAATTTGTTGGTTCGTGGGTTTTCGTCCGAGCCTATCTGCTTTCAAAGTCTGGGCTGCAAAAAGCTAGAAAACTAAAGGTGAGTTACAAATCTCTATTTATCCAAATGGTTATTTTCTTGTTTTATTTGCTAATAATGAAGATAGAGAGAAAACTTTTCAAGGGGGTCCTTGGTTTTTTGGAAGGGCAGGGCTTTTCATGAAGCCCCGGCATACTAAATTTAAATCCGAAGAAGAGATGCCTTCTATAGCTCCCGTGTGGGTTAGACTCTTTGGCCTCCCTATTGAATTTTGGAATCCTACTATTTTTTCTTCAATTGGAAACTCTTTAGGAACTTTTATGATGACTCGTTGATTGTACTCAAAATTTTGAACATATTATTTATGCTCGGATTTGTGTTTTAATGGATTTTGACAAACCCCTACCTAAAAATATCACATTACAATTTGGGGAAGACACTTGGGAGCAAGTAGTGGACTATGAGAACATTCCTTTTCGTTGTAGAATTTGCCATGAATATGGTCATTTGGCCAGTGCTTGCCCAAATAAAATTCTTGATCAAAAGAAAGAAGATATAAACTCAGGAGGTTTCCAAATGCCTAAGAAGAAGAACACTCAGAAAAAACCAGTTATGAAGGATCAATCAAAGTCATCTGCTAATATGTTTGAAATCCTTTCCACAAATGATGTCCCAAGTGAGGAAGAGGAAATAATGGAAACAAAAATCTTAGAAACACAATTTAAATATGAAGGGAAGAACTCAGAGACAAACCAACAAATCAAAGGTTTTCAACAGAAAAAAAGGGAGAAAATTTACACAAGAAAAACAATATTTTAAATGTCAAAACTTCAAATAATACAAGTCCCAATATAGACTCCGTTGAACCCTCTAGTAAAATTTTGGTTGTGTACGAGCATTCTTCAAGGTTAGAAGCCATCTCAGATTCAATTGGAATAAGTCAAGAAATAGGGAAAAAAATCTGAAGATGGATTCTAATCAAAAAGCAGGTCGCAAGACCAATCAATATCATATGGTAAAAGAAGGTGAAAAGCTTGTAGAGGAAGGTAAGATTAATGCCCTTCCCAACTTTTTTAGCCCTGGTATTAATGAAGATCATCACTTGGAATATTAGAGGACTCAAAGGGAGTCTTTCAAAACAAAATGAAATTAGAAGAATGATTCAGATAAATCATCCACATCTTGTTTTCCTTCAAGAAACAAAGATGTCAATGGAGGATATGGACTCAATTGCCAATAAAATTTGGCCAGATGGAAAAGTGGTTTCCCTCAGTTCCCAAGGGACTTTTGGTGGCATTGCTTGTCTTTGGGACCCAAAAGAGGTAGTTATTCACCATATGGTTGGCAGTTGGGGTCTGTTGGCTATAGCTATTCAAAGTAGACATTCCAACCAAATTATGCTCTGCATTACTGTTTATGCTCCGACTGCTTTGGAGGAAAAAAGAAGATAGTGGAAGGATATAACTCATATTATCTCTCATTTTCCTGAAGCTTGGATCTTGATCGGAGGAGATTTCAATACCATCCTCTCTCTGGATGAGAAAAGGGGGGGAAATAGAAATTTGGACAAAAGCACTGACCTCATGAGCGAATATATTGCAAACCTCCATCTTGTGGACATCCAACCAGATAATGGCCTTATGACTTGGTCTAACAGAAGGCAAGGCTTAGCTTGTATAATGGAGAGATTGGATAGGTTTTTGCTCTCTAAAAATTTCTTAATCCATGGTCACATTCCTAAAGTGAAGACTCTTAATAATGTTGGTTCGGATCATTGGCTAGTCATGGTGGAAATGTGGAAAACCAATGTGAGTTTCTCTCCTTTTCATTTTCAATTAATGTGGCTTAGAGACATTTCCTTTAGACCTCGTGTGCAACAATGGTGGAAGGAAGGTAAACCTAGGCATGGGACTAAGATGTTCTGTTTTGCCAAAATATTGCAATACATTAAATCCAAAATCAAGACTTGGAACTGGAAAGAGTTTGGGGATGTTCATAAAAAAAACATGAAGTTATTGCTCATCTTGAAAATTTGAATAAGAAAATCCATTTAGATGGCCTCACAGAGAAGAGAAGTGCAGATGAAATTAAACTCACAACTCAGTTAGAGGAATGGGAAAAAGAGAAGAAATATTATGGAAGCAAAAATCTAGAATTCAATGGCTCAAAGAAGGAGATCGAAACACAAATTTCTTCCACAAATCTCTTCTAGCTCGAAGATCTCACAACTTTATTTCTTCCTTGAAATCAGATTCTGGAGATGTTGTTTATACTTGGGATGGCATGAACTCTATTGTTGTTGATTACTTTTCCAATATTTTTGCTACTACTCTTGACTCAGCTTCTCAACAAAATGTTCTTCAAGCAATCCCTTCTCTTATCACTTCTGAGGAGAAATCTATTTTGACTCCTCTTGTTACTATCAATGAGCTTCAACAGGTAGTTTTTAAAATGCAAAAAGGGAAAACCCCAGTGCCTCGATGGTTTTCCCATTGAGTTCTACCAAGAGTTCTGGGATATCCTTCATGTTGATTTATTAGAGGTGGTGGAAGAAGCCAGGAAAGCCAAAGAAATTTTGAAGGTTATCAATAAAACTTATATTACTCTTGTTCCAAAAGCTCAAGAGGTTGATCATATCTCAGCTTTTAGACCTATTGCTTTATGTAATGTTCTTCTCAAAATCATTACTAAAATCATGGCAGAAAGGTTGAAGCCTCTTTTGCATAAGATTATTTCCCCAGAGCAAGGGGGTTATGTGGAAGGGCGTCAAATAGTAGATGAGATAGTTCTTTCTCAAGAAGCCATCCATTCCATGGATATGCAAAAATATCCTTCCATGTTCATTCGGTTAGACTTATCCAAAGCTTATGACAGAGTGGATTGGCACTTCCTTATCAAAGTTTTGAGGCAATTTGGTTTCTCTAAGGATTGGATGGATTGGATTATGGGATGTATCTCTTCATTTTCCTACTTAGTTCTTATCAATGGCAGGCCTTCTCAGTCATTCCCAACTTCTAGAGGTATTAGGCAAGGTGACCCGCTATCCCCTTATTTATTCATCATTCTTGTTGAATGCTTGGGTAGGACTATAACCAAAAAGAGGGAAAACAAAACCCTTGAGGGAGTTACCATTGCTCATGGAGCTAGACCTATCTCTCATCTTCAATTTGTGGATGACTCTACTCTTTTAGGTAAAGCTACAGTTAAGGAAGCTTCTAATATTAAGCAAATCATTAGCTATTTTTCTAAGGCTATCGGGCAATTGATCAATGAAGACAAATCTAAAGTTATTTTCTTTCACTGCTCTGCTAGACAGGAATCCATGGTCTTGGATAAATTAAGATATAATAAGACCTCCCTTCCAATCACTTATTTAGGTATTCCCATAAATATTCAAAGGCAGAAAAATAAATATTGGAATTGGTTGTTGGACAAAGTCAAGAAGAAAATTGGAAAGTGGACCAACAGGTGGCTTTCTTCCTGGGGTAGAATCACCTTGGTAAAATCAGTCCTTCAAGCTATTCCTATTTATGTATCTTCCATGTTGAATATCCCAAAGGTTGTTCTTCGAGAACTGGATCAAATCAGTCATCGTTTCCTTTGGAGTGGTACTAAGGAGAAAAGAAAATGGGCCTTGGTGAAATGGGACACTTTATGTCTTCCTAAGAATAAAGGGGGGTTAGGATTCTGGTCTTCTATTAATAACAACAAAGCTTTAGCTGCTAAATTATATTGGAGGATGTTGCATAACCCCAATGCTCTTTGGGCCAATAATCTCCGTGCTAAATATGCTTGAGAACAAAAGTCCTGAAGACCTTGTTCGCTATCAACTTCCTACCAAAGGTTCTCCCATTTTAGCAGTTCTTAAGACTGGTGAGGATTTGATAAAAAAAAATTTATTTTGGATCATTCATAATGGTCAACAGGTAAATTTTTGGACAGATTCTTGGGATGGTCACAAGCCTTTGATAACTCAGTTTCCCGATTGGAGGCCTTGGATGGAGGAGCTTCACCGAGCTAACTGGATAAAGGTGGCTAATTACTGTCGGTACCATACTGGTAATTCAAAGGTTGGTAGATATTGGATCCCTATTGAGGACTGGCCTATTCAAATCCTAGAAAGGCAAAGACAAGATATCCAAGGCATCCTTCATATGAGATCTCTCTCTTGGTCCCATGAAAAAGATTGTTTTGGATGGAACAACACTACTAAGGGTGAGTATTCAATTGCTCAAGGTTATTTGACCTTATGCCATAATAATCCCAACCATTCTTCTGACATATTTTCTCAATTGTGGGCTCAAAAGCTCTGGCCTAAGGTGAGGTTCTTTAATTGGCTTTTATTGCATCGTAGGGTGCTTACTCGGTGAGCAACTTATGAAGCGTGGTTTTCATGGCCCTTTTAGATGTGAGATGTGTGAAGAGAATGTAGAAACTCTCAACCATATTTTTATTGAGTGTACTTTAGCCTCTGAGCTATGGAGGAGAATGGCCACTTTACTTGGCTTACAGTGGTCCAATTTTTTTACTTTTGAACAACTTTGGAGGGATTGGCCTAATCAAGAGGGTGTTGATCATTTTATTAGGCAGTTAGTTTGGATGGGTTCTACCATTCTTCTTTGGAATATTTGGATTGAAAGGAACAACCAAATTTTTAATCAAGATAGGAAGGATATTCACTATATTTGGCAAAATACCATAGCCAACTTAGTTGAATCAGTCCATCAACTCCTTAATCACCCCCAAAACTCCCACCAAAGATGGGATCAAGTGATGCAAAGATTGAAGATTAAATCTTCTAAGGGCAACCAACTTAAAGGGAATGTGAGTATTAGTAAGATGGATAGGACAAGAAATTGGCAACCTCCTCCTAAGGATTTTGGAAAAGTCAATATTGATGGAGCCTCTAGAGGGAACCCTGGAAAAGCCAGTGTGGGAGGAATTGGTAGACTTTCAGATGGCTCCCTGGTTTTTACTTTTGCTGAGAATTTGGGTATTCTTTCCAATAACCTTGCTGAGGGGTATGGTATCCTCAGAGGCCTTCAGGAGGCTACTAAGGTTGGATGGGAAAAGGTGTTAGTTGAGTCTGACTCTCAACTTATGATTAATATTTTGAAGACTCCTTCCAAGAATCATAAGGTTGATTGGAGAATAAAAAGAATTATTGAGAAGATTCAATTAATCCAGATGGGATTTTTGAAAGTTGATTACAATCATGTGGTCAGAGATCAAAACAAGAGTGTTGATGCTTTAGCTAATTGGGCTTTGGACAAAGGTGATCTTACTTGTTATGGCCACCCTCCTAGATGGTGGGCTTCACAAATTAGGGAAGCTCTTCTTTCTATCATTTCTTTGGATGGCTCCAGTTCTGAAGGTACCTAGTTTCTTCTTGTTTTTTTTTTGCTTCTCTTTGGTTCATTCAAGTTTTTTTAGTTCCCTAGCTCACTCTTTTCTTTCTTTTGTTTCCTTTGTTGTTTCTTGCCTTAATAGTCTTCTGGTCTAGATAGGTCATTGTTATGTTCAATTTTTTTTCTTTTTTATTTTTTGTTTTTTTGTTTAGTTTTTTAAGGTGTGTGTGTTCTTTTGTTTTGTTTTGTTTTTGTGTTCTTTGTGTTGTTTTTTGTTGTTCTTGTGTTTTTGTTGTTTTGTGTTTTTTTTATGTTTTTTGTTATTGTTCTTGTGTTTTTGTCGTTCTTGTTCTTGTGTTTCTCTTTGTTTGTGTTAATTCGTGTTTTTTTGTGTGAGTGTTTTCTATGTTTTTTGTTTTTGTTTATTGTCTGTTGTTGGTTGTTTTTTATTTTTATTTTTTTTTTTTAATATTTTAGGTTTTGGTTGTGTTTATTTTTCATGTTTTTTTTTGTTGTTTTTGTCTTGTTTGTGTTTTGTTATGTGGTTCTTGTGTTTTTCTATGTGGTTCGTGTTGTGGTTTCTTTTATCTTATTGTGTGTTTTTGGTTGTGCTTTTGTTTTTGACACACTCAAGGAGCATGTTTTTTATTTTATTTTATTATTTTTGTTGTTATTTACTTATTTATTTACTTATTTTTAAATTGGTTTTGTGTGTTTGTTTGCTCCTTGAGTATGTCAAAGGTGGTAGGCCGGGTCCGAGTCCTGGGCATTTTTGGCGGAATGGATACCCCTGCCTCCTTGGGTCTTACCCGAAAGTGGCATCCCTTTTGGGATGTTTTCCACAAATAAAAAATATATATATTTTTTTACTTCACTTTTAACTAGGTTAAAAACTCACATTCAAAGGAAAGAATTTTTTAACTTAAAAATGATCTAAGGCCAAAATAATAACAATAATATGTACTCAATTTTATTTAAATAGATCTAAAGATAAATAATCTTTCAATTCTTATAATTGTAGGAGATCATCACATAATGCTAAAGCATGAAATTAATAATTATTCTAATTTATTTTATAAGTCGTGGTTTTTATTGGGGCCACTTTCATCGAAACAACTAACATTATATTGATCTTAGGTTAATTAAATGATATTTAATTTGTTTTTTTGGATTTGGGTAGTGTGATAAACCCCTACGACCAACGCATAGGGTTGAGTAGTCTCCTTCCAACTACGACCCCTCGTAAAACTAAGAGCTAAATTTATTAATAGGGAATTTAACACAATCATACACACACCTATCCCCTCACACACGCACCCACATTGTGGTTTGAACTTTGGACCTCCCACAGAAGAGCCAAAGCCCGAACCGTTGTGTTGTCTCCCAAATCATATTTAATTTATTTTATTTATCAAAAATATTTTTTATATGATATTTTATTAAAGATGTTTTCATCTTCCTCAAACAACTATGTAGATCAACTTCTTGACATTGTTTTTTTTAACACATAAGGGAGTTTGTTACATCTAGAGTCCATTTCTACTACCAAGCAGGGTTCAAATCCTGGGACTGCCCCCAACAACACCTATTTCACCTATTCTTGACATTGTTTTCATTAAGAGATAAATTTTCACCCAACAAGCTACCCTCTAAAATTTATATTTTACCAAAACAAAGATCAATACCATCCGGTGATGTGGGGGAGTTGGAGGAAGTGGGTTGTGTAAAACTCCTAGGAAAAGGGAGGTCCCAGGTTCAAATCCCTCCCCCTCACATGCATGCGGATATGTAACTCTGGGGTGTGTTAATCCCACCCACCTAGTTAAAAAAAAATCAATACCATAATTGGCTAAACTATCTATTATTTAATTTCCTTCTCTAATAATATTATGACATTTTCAAGATATTATTATTTAATGGTTATTAAAAATAATTTATTTTTTATCTAAACTCGACATCTATTTATTCTTGATTGTAATAATAATAATTTGTGAATCCATTTCAATTGAAATATATTTTCATCTTTTTTTCAATAGCAATTTTGATCCTTATAAAAAGTGCCATAACCTCTATATAGTGGTTGGTTGAAGTCCCATATGATTATGAGTAAGTGAGGAAAATTTTACCTTTATTATTTAAAAAAATCCACCTCTCCATTTTTTTTCCTAAGTTCCTTTAGAAGCACCATCAAAATTAATATAAATTAACCCAACTTATGGGGATTTCTATTTTACCATAAATAAAATTAAATATTATATGTAACTCCATTATCATTACTCTTGAATATTCAAATCTATAATCAAGAGGTTGGAACTTTTTTTCTCTACACTCAAGCCTTTTCATGATGAGCACATGTCTATAAACATTCTACAAGAAAGGTAATAATATTATTCTAAACTTGGGTATAATTTTAAAATATATTTTCAAAAATTAAGTTAGTCCTTTCAAACCATAAATTCCAACAATTAATGTCATGACGAATCCTTAATAGAATTTATAATGCTTTAGCTTTGAAATAATTAGTCTAACATTTCATTAACTCTTTCAATGTTGATGAAGTTACTGAGTATATTCTTATATTTTTAAAAAGCACCCCTAAATGGTGTAAGCAAAGAGACAAAGAAGTAAATAATTTGATGTTTTTTTATTCTTCTCACACAAGGCACATCTAAAAGGTCCATGATATCCTCTTCTTTGCAAATTCTCACATGTAAGAATCTTGCATTTGATTGCTAACCAAATGAATGTTGACGCCTTAGGCAGGTGTAATGTCCCCCTTTTCTAGGCAGTCAGTGTGCATAACAGTTTAGCCTACTCACGGGTTCCCGTACGTTAGGGCATATTGCAGGGGAGTCTAACTGAAGTTCTGGGAGCAGATAATTGAGCGAAATGGGTATTCGAATCCACTCTTAGATGTTGAATTGGATGGACAAAGCCTTGACTTACTATTTTTAGTAAGTTAGTTTTTAGGGTTTCAAGCAAAATGGACAGTGCAGTGATATTCTTCATTGAAATGGGTGTCCGTATCTATCCTCAGTTTGTGGATCGGATAATCAGAAGGTCAAGTTTTTAATGTGCGAAGGTTTAATTATATAAAGTAAAATTATTTAAATACTTTATATAGTTTAAAACCTTATTTTATAAAAAGGGGATGTGGGACTTAAAAAAAAAGTTATGTTTCATGATTTATCCCACATTGAGCGTGCAAAAGGAGTTTGTTGTGGAGAAGTCTATTTATTCGGTGGCTTGGTCTCATTTCGTTATATTCTGGATTTTAGTTATTTCCTCTAGAGTTTGAGGTCAGTGGCTGAGACTTCTTCTCCAAAGGGACGGAAACCCCAACGGTGTGGCTGAGGATGAAACCCCTCAGATTTTTGGAGCTGGACGAAACCCTAGTTCTCTATTGGTGAATTCACACAGGATTCACACTTGGAGCTTCATCAATATTTAGAGGTATCTTTCCATGTTTGTTGATTTAGTATATTTCAAGGGTTTGCAAACATATTGTGGAAATATTATATTTTTAAAATATTGTAATCTAAACCCTATTTTGAAAGAAATTTGAAAAAATAAAATTGCTAGTTATTTCTTGTTTCCTAGAGTTGTATTTTTTATTTTAAGAAACATTATAGTGTCCCAAATATTAAAAATATCAGAACATGGGGGACATTACAATGGTATCAGAGCTGGTTTTTCCTGCTAGCATGTTCAAGGTTTGATGAAAATTTTAGAAATGATTTCAGTATTATGTGAAAAAAAAATTGTAGCAGCCATGAGTATTTTTCAGACTTGAAAGTTAGGGTTTGGTTGCCGTTTCAAATCTAGGGTTTCCAGTTTCTGGGTATTGGTGATTTGAATACCCATTTGGTTGATTTGGGCTTTAAGAGTTCTGGGTATTGTTAATTTAGAGCTCAGCTTATTTTGCCAACCTGTGGAAGCCTATGTAAATTTTAGATTCATTGAGTCTTATAATGATTGGTCTAGGAGACAGCATGATTGGGTTAGGACTCAGAGTGAGATACAAAAATCTATCAGTCAATTAACTGTAATGATGCAAATTTATCTACCTACAATTTTTCCTAAGGTAAAGGTTGAGCCTATAGTCATTGAATTATTTGATCAATTCCAACAAGAGTGGAGGGCTCATGATGATGATTTTCATGCCCTTATGTCTGATGAATATTATATTGATATACATATGAGGCAACAACCCAATGAAAATGAAAAAATGAACCTTCTTGAGAAGATCAAAAATTCGAAACACAATGAAGAGCCTGTTGTCCCAGAAAAGTTGGAGAAGCCAATTGATAGTGACGTAGATTCCCAATCAGCTCATGATGATATTCACCCATCACATTTTAATGGTGACAGTTCAGAAGAACTTGGGTTGGATATTCACACTGAACCCATTATGATGCATGCACCGGATAACTATATCTTCTTCGAAGATTTGCAGAGTGAGCGAAATATGGAATCAGTTTGGCATGATACACATGATGGTGTTGTTACAGGTTACATGGCAACCCCTTCTGATGAAGACAAGCATGCTTTTTCATATCATAACACAGTTGAGGTTTTTTCTGATTTTAAATCAACTTATGATGATATTTCATCTCACCAGGACAACCATTAAAATTCAATGCATGATGAGTCTAGTGTTGATTTACAAAATTTGAAGGCAACCTTAGAAACTATGAAGTCAGACTTCATGAGCACTCTTGCATATAGAGATCACTATGCCAAGCTTGTTGAAGAGACCCTTTGTGCATACAAGAGCAAAAAAGAAGAAGTTAATCAGCTAACTGAAGAGCTTGAGCAGACTAGAAGCTCTTTGGCGGAGGCTCGTCTTTCATTGCATGAGACAGAGTTGAAACTCAATTCTATTTTAGAATCCACTGAACAACTGAATCAGGAGAGATCCAGGGAGATTGGGTGGATTATTGTCAAACTAGATTGCATTCAGAAGGACTATAACTTAACACATTGTCCCATGATATCAGATTACACAATTTCAGATCAATGGATTGGTTGTGATAAGCATGAGAGTGATAATAATTTCTCATGGACTGACAATCCACTGTATGAGGTGGATCATGATACATCTTTTGATAATCCTCTTTTTGAGATGAAGAGTGTTGATTCTTTTCCTATGATAGATCATGAGGATACATTGTTTGAGATAGGGTGTCTATTTTGACATGAGTCTGAGAGTGATTTCATGAGCATTTTCCAACCTAATCAAGATGATCGAGGATTGAGTTCTCTTACCCAAGATCGTATGATTGCATTGATGAGCATCGAGGGCAATGGTAAGAGAATTATATGGGTGATAGTTGATCATGGGTATAAGAGATATGTCATTGTTCGCTTTTTGGGCAACTATATCATTTACTTGATTGAGGTTGGTCAGCAGTTTGGTTGGCATTATATGGAGTATCCTACTTATTTGAACACCATGTTCTCTTAGGGGGTCAGTTTAATCAATGAGCAGGTAGGCCTGGTTGAGTCACCTATGCATCAAATGTTTCTTGGCATAGAGTTTAGTCATTATGGGCATACCAATTTTGATTATGAGGTTGAGCTTCTTATGGAGTTGCAGGAGTGGAGTATGGATGGTCTTTCAGGAGTCTCACAGATAAATTTACACCCTACTTGGTTGAGTATGATGAGGGACGTCATATTTCTAGAGGATATTTTGTTGATTGCAGTAGATTGGGCTACATGGGATTATCTGGGTTATTCCAAGAGTGTGAACGCTGAGTTGAGTTGGTCAGGTGATGACTATGGAGGCACTTCCAACATTGTATTTGCAGTGGTTTATGATGATGATTTCTTGGATATGACGTGGCACATGATATTTCATCTTAGTTACTAGTGCCAGGTTGGGGAGAGATTTCATCATGCTATTGCAGTTGAGACTTTAACAGTGTAACCATGTTAGAGGGACAATGATGATCAGAGTAGCGCAGTGTCGGAGTGGCAGTTACTTTCTGAGATTGTTATGGGATCCAGGGATTTGATGGACCTTAGCCAGGATGCAGACACTTGACTGGAGTATGTATGCATATTGCTTGAGGACAAGCAATCTTTGGGAAGGGCGGACTGTAATGTCCCCTTTTTTTAGGCAGTTAGTATGCATAACAGTTTAGCCTACTCACGGGTTCCCGTAGGCTAGGGCAGATTGCAGGGGAGCCTAACTGGAGTTCTGGAAGCAGATAATTGACTGAATGGGTATTCGAATCCACTCTCAGATGTTGAATCATATGGACAGAGCCTTGAATTATTATTTTTAATAAGTTAGTTTTTAGGGTTTTAGGAAAAACAGATGGTGCAGTGATATTCTTCATTGAAATGGGTGTCCGTATCTATCCTCAGTTTGCGGATCGGATAATCAGAAGGCCAAGTTTTTAATGTGCGAAGGTTTAATTATATAAAGTAAAATTATTTAAATACTTTATATATTTTAAAACCTTATTTTATAAAAAAGGGACGTGGGACTTAAAAAAGAGTTATGTTTCATGATTTATCCCACATTGAGCGTGCAAAAGGAGTTTGTTGTGGAGAAGTCTATTTATTCGGTGGCTTGGTCACATTTCATTATATTTCGGATTTTAGTTATTTCCTCTAGAGTTTGAGGCCGGTGGCTGAGACTTCTTCTCTGAAGGGATGGAAACCCCAATGGTGTGGCTAAGGACGAAACCCCTCAGTTTTTTGGAGCTGGATGAAACCCCAGTTCTCTGTTGGTGAATTCACACAGGATTCACACTTGGAGCTTCATCAGTCTTCACAGGTATCTTTCCATTTTTGCTGATTTAGTATATTTCAAGGGTTTGCAGACATATTGTGGAAAGATTATATTTTTAAAATATTGTAATCTGAACCCTATTTCGAAAGAAATTTGAAAAATAAAATTGCTAGTTATTTCTTGTTTCCTGGAGTTGTATTTTCTGATTTTAAGAAACAGTATAGTGTTCCAAATATTAAAAATATCAGAATAGGGGGGGACATTACAGCAGAACCTCAAGTGACCGAAAAATCTTCTAAAAAATCCCTGGGAATAGGAAATTTTGGTTGATTTAAATCCTTATATACCAAATTTATTGAGTATCCACCATCTTTTGATAAATTTGAGATCAACTCATCCTTCTACATAAAAATAGGAAAATAGAACTCTTGAAGCCTGTTTTGAAGCTCTTCTACTATTTTTTGAGATCCTATCATTCATCTAGGTTGCTTATAAAAATTCATACATAAGCTAATGGTTTTCATTTTAGATAAAAAAAAAGTAGTGATGAATTGAAACCACTTCCATTGGCAAGGGCTTATGTAAAGATATGGTTTCAACCAACATCAGACCAAAAATTTATAATATATCCCATATTTAGTGACTATCTAATATGTTGCTTTAACAATTGCAAACTACTTGATATTAAGTTGTTGGTCACAAATCTACCTAAGGATAAAATGTATGTGTGCCCTAGACTCGACCAACATTGGAAGGCTCAAGGAAAGAAATGTCTTTCAGACCAATATCCAGAGAGGGCTGGTTCTCGTACTAATCCAAGACTGGTATGGGGTTTAGGAAAAGAAATTAACAAAAAGAAATGGGAAATAACAGAAAGAAACAAGAAATAACAGAAAGAAATGAGAAATAACTAAAAGATATGGGAAATAGGGCTGTAAGCCAAAGAGGTAATGTGGGGATGAACTAACAACTAAAAAAACCTGATCAAGTTTTAACCAACATTTAACAGAAAGAACAACACAAAAATTGATCACAGACTGCAAATATGACTTCCAATTAACATTTCAACATTCACTTCTTCATCGAAAATTAAATTCAAATGCAAAATTCAATCTACCTAACAAAGGCATGAATACAACATAAATGACAAGCATAAAGCAATCACATACACAATTGATCCACGAACAAGAGTCCAAAGTCTTTCAATCGAGGCAGAAGTTAAAACTCAGAGTTTTTTAGCAAAATGTTCCTCCTTTTTTACATCAAGTTTTACAGTATTTATAGAGGATTTTGCCCCTAAAATTTAATAAGCATTAAATAAAATGGTGGCAATGGTAGCAGGTCGATGGCTTGGTTGGCAGTATTTTCTTCCTCGATAGCAACAACAAAACAATCAAACGTTGCATCGAAAATTAGCAAGCATTTACAACTGGTAGCATATTGGGACTCAGCAAGAATCATCGGTAGAATTTTCACCTTCATTGGCAGTGCCTCGAAAATTAGCAACCTCGTATAAACGTAGATCATTTTGGGAAGTGTCGGTATTTAATTTTGGCTACCCCCTGGTCATTTGTCAAAACTAGTTTTTACCAAAAATAATGCTTGAAAATTTAATTTTATCGCCCGAAAATCAATTCTGCTAAAGAAATTGCCTAAAATTGATTTCGCTGGAGAAATTGCCTAAAAATCAATTTTGCTGAAGAAACTGTCTGAAATTGATTTCGTTGGAGAAATTGCCTGAAAATCAATTGTGCTGGAGAAATTACCTGAAATTGATTTCGCTAGAGAAATTGTTTGAAATTGATTTCGCTTGAGAAATTGCCTAAAATCAATTTCGTTGGAGAAATTGCATGAAAATCAATTTTGGTGGAGAAATTGCATGAAAATTAATTTCATTGGAGAAATTGCCCGAAATTGATTTTGTTGGAGAAATTGTTTGAAAATCAATTTCGCTGGAGAAATTGCATGAAAATCAATTTCGTTGGAGAAATTGCCTAAAATTGATTTCATAGGAGAAATTGCCTAAAAACAATTTCGCTGGAGAAACTGCTCGAAATTGATTTCGCAGGAGAAATTTTCTGAAAATCAATTTCGCTAGAGAAACTGCCCGAAATTTATTTTCACCCAAAAAGTGCCCAAAAATGGATTTTCACCTAAAAAGTGCCCAAAAATGGATTTTTGTTGGAATTTCGCCCCAAAAATGAATTTTTGGTGGTACATCTTCCCGTAGCCATAACTTTTGTCCCGATTGGCTATTGTAATATATCGTTGGAAAGCTTGGGAAGAGATCTACAACAAAAAAATTAATGGAACATCCATTTCGTCCATTTTCATCCCTCTACGGGGCCTTCAAAGTCTTCATATTGTATTTTTAAGTTGTGTTGGAGAAATTTCTCGAGACGAAAACTTTAATATCTCTCAAACCATTTAGGATATTAGGGTGATTCTTTCACCACTGGATGCATTTCATACTTGGATGAATTTAAAAAATTATTTTTAGTGTGGCAAAAATGGCAACACTTTTGGCAGCTCGTGGGGTATTTAGCTTATCTGAATGCAAATCGACCCCAGGGTCTTTATCCATTAGGTAACGGAGTCACAACAAAACACATACACAAGAAAACGTAAACAAAGAGAGTACCTTCCACTTTGAGTCACCCATATCTAATGATGCCAAATCACACCACTTTGTGCTCTCCCCACCTTATTTATCATCCGACCTATTTACATTATTTACACAAAATTTTACGACATGATTGGCATGCCGCCACCACAAAATTGGTGTTGGGCACCTACCCAATGAATCTGTAGTGTCCGAACTAGATCTGATTGTACTTCAATCAATATTTGAAGTTCGGTTGGCCTCTTCCCAAAAGTTTATAGGTTGCGAACAAGATGCAATGTGGTAGGTTATCATGCATTCCAGTACTCATACAATTAATGAATAATGTATCAAAGAGATTTGCCACATGGGAGCCTTCTTTGAGTATTGGTTGTGGTGATGGCTGGCCCCAATATCACCACTTTTGAGAGTCCACTAGTTGTAGGGTCTTGGGTATGTGCTCCTTTGACTCCTTGATGTGACAACAATATTCTTCTGGCAATAGACCAACTGTCAGGATCTCCTCAGGACCAACCTCCTAATGAGGCATGCTTATTGGGTCTCGGTTGAGTACTTGCATGCTATGCTCAAGGATACAAAAAGGGTGCAAAATTGTGCCCTCTTTGCACTCAGAGCTTATCATTAGACCCTTCTCTTCTTCTTGGTCCTTCTCTTGAAGGAAGTTGCAAGCTACCATATTGTTCATTACTAGGGTAATGCTTGCATATTCCTTCTATCGGTGCTAGGAGATATCCACCCCTTATGCTCTGAACGACTATATTAAAAAAAATTGCATAGTTTGTGATGACCATGATGGTGGGTACTGTACGAGATGGACGAGGGTAGCAATCACCATAAGAAGTGATGGGGAAGCAGGTTCTCTCCACTGCAAATTTCTTGCTTGAAGTAGGAGCCACTCTGCTTGTACTACCTCCTGAAAGACTTGAGGGAATCTCTATTCCCTAGATTGCAATAGGAGGAGGCTTATGTTCGGGTGGAAAGCTTGAACATAGTACAAGTGGGCCTGGGTAGGTGACGATCAGATTTCCTCTGGAATTCTCCTCCAACTCCTCCAAAATTGAACATTGAAGTTTGTGATGCACTCTAGAGGTGCCATTGTGATGGTGGAGAGGTGCATCAGGAGTTGAAAGGGATCTTGAAAGCTGTCAAATGTGTTGACGAGTACTCCTGCTAAGTTCACCCATGAGCAAATTCTCTTACGCCCGAGTATTTTGTACCACTGTAGTGCCCTTCCTTCTAGAGATAGGACCAAAAGTTTGATCATGACATCTTCATGGGTTATGCCATGGAGGGTTGCTAGAGCAACAACATCTTCAAGGTGCTCTCGAGCCATTCCCTCAATACCATTGTATTTTATTAAGGTCTTCAGGGCACTTTCTGGAATCTCATGCTGACTTTGGAGATTTAGAGGACCATGATCATCCTAGTTGGGATAGCATACATGTGCCATTATAGCAGTGGTCCTTAGAGATCACAGTCCATACCATTGAGTCGAAGTCACTAGGTGAACATTCTTTTCTTTGCTTGTGAGGTAAAGGCTACTCACCAAATCTTGGGTCCCCCGGGGTGTCTTCGTTCAGCACAAAAGGCATCCACCGATCATGAGATCCGGATCTTCAGCTCAATAGAGTCTTCAAGTGATTTTGCCAGATGAAGGTAAGCCAAAGATTCACCAAACTCGGGCTCCCTTAAAATATAGAGACTGTTCGTCCCATTAGGCATGCCAGAAACTGTTGGTCATGAATCCACCTAAGGATAAAATGTATGTGCAGCCTAGAATTGACCAACATTGAAAGGTTGAAGGAAAGGAATGTCCTTTAGGTCAATCTCTAGAGAGGGCTGGCTCCCATACTAATCTAAAATTGGTGTAAAGCTTAGGAATAGAAATTAATGAAAAGAAATGGGAAATATAGTTGTAAGCTTGAAAGATAGAGTGGGGAATGAACTAACAACTAAATCATCAAATAAATTTCTAACCAACATTCATCTGAAAGAACAACACAGGAACCAATCACATATTGCAAAGATGAATTCCAATTAGCATTTCAACATTCACTTCTTCATAGGAAATTAAATTAAAATGCAGAACTCAATCTATCTAACAAAGGCATGAATACAACAAAAATGACAGGCCAAAAGCAATCACATACACAACTGATCTAGGAACTAGGGTCCAAAGTATTTCAATTGAGGTAGAAGTTAAAACTCAAAGAGATTTTTAGCAAATGTTCCTCCTTTTTACTTGTAGATTAAAAATACAACGCCAAACAAAAATAAATAAAATCACAATAATAGAGTACAGAATAGTTGCACAAAACAAACGATTTCTATTAATCGATGGAGTTTAAAAACTCCTTTTTGAATACAACTGGGCTCGTAACCCTTTATTTGTGATACACAGTTACAAGTTATGCTAGGGTTCTCCGAAACCCTAGCTGGCACAAATGGTGGCGCTTCCGAAGAATGTATCTTCAATCCCAACAGAGTGAGTGGGCTTTGTTGTATCCCTTGCTTGGACCACTCCGACTTAATCAGCTGCCATCAATAAACCGGATCTGCTGTCAAAAACCTGCACACATTAACACTATCAAGGAGTTAGAAATTAATAAGAGGGCTCCACTGTGTGAGCCCTCGGAAACAATCTAAAACCCTAGAAAAATAGAATGCAGGAATTCAATAACGAGATCAATAAAAGAAAAGAAGTTACTTGCTTTAAACTAATTTATACCTGTTCTCTGTTAACGCAGCTAGACCAGGCGACACCCGGAAGTAATGTGGTTGTCAAATCGGCTGCGGAAGGCGCCCTGGTGCACTCGCTGAACGCCCGCGTGCTTCGGGATTAAGGTTTCAGACGCCGGTCTGAGTCTGTGGTCGTGGGTAAACGCCGCGGGCACTTGGTAAACGCCCGTGGGCACTTGGTAAACGCCCGTGGGCACTTGGTAAAGGGGTAAACGCCCGCGGGCACTTGCGACAAGAATGGGGGATTCTGCAGAATGCTGCAGAAGAGATGGCGGCGAAAGCGACGACGGAAGCGGCGATGGATGCGGCGAAAGGGTAGCAGAAGAGAGATAGAGGGGATCAAAAAAGGAGATAGAAGAAGTTAAGAAGATAGAAAAGATCCAAGATAGAAGTAGCAAAAGACATAGGGTTTGAGCCATCAAGGTGACTCAATTTATAATCTACTCTTAGGGCACACTTTAGGGTTTTAACGACACTTTGAACGTGTGGCTAAGATTAAAGTGGATCTAAGGGTAGAGAATAAATCTAGGTTGTGAAATGGATTAAGATGGATGGACGGATGAGATTAAATGAAGGATGGACGGCTCAGATTAAATCACTTAAACTATTATTTAAATATATATATTAAAATATTAAAATATATATATATAAATATTAATTTAAATAAATTTGGGGATGAAAAATGGCGGGAAAGGTGAAATTGGGCCAAATAATGGCGGGAAAGTGTGGATTTGGGCCAAATAATGGCGGGAAGGTGGATGACCGACACGTGGTTGACAGGAAGGTATAGATGACTTGCAAGTGGCTGGATTTTGGTGTCTACAGATGCCCCTTTTTGAGTTGCTTTGTGTGAAGACACAATGCAGCACAAAAACTTAAGACACCCGAAAAGCTGGATCAGACGCAACTCTCTCTCAAGATTAAAGCACAACTTTGAAGACCAAAAAAAAATAAAAGAATATTTAAGATTTATCGACTTACCCCCTCAATTGGCGAGTGAGAATGGTTCTCACAAGCCAATTGGAAGAAATTTGGAATATAATGAACCGTTTTTGCCCCAACGGTAAAAGGGGTTGGTGTATGAACCATCTGTTTATGTCCCAACAAAAAAGGGGTTGGTGTACAAACCATCTGTTTATGTCCCAGAAAAAAAGGGATTTGTTTACAAACCATCTGTTTATGTCCCAACAGAAAAGGGGTTGGTGTATGAACCATCTATTTATGTCCCAACAGAAAAGGGGTTGGTGTACAAACCATCTGTTTATGTCCCAACAAAAAAGGGGTTGGTGTACAAACCATCTGTTTATGTCCCAACAGAAAAGAAGGGGTTAACGGAACCAACGAAAGGGTTGGTGTACGAACCTGAAAAAAATATGAAAGATTGACCGTTTTCTGCCCCAACGGAAAAGGGGTTGGTGTACAAACCAGAAAAAAATATGAAAGATTGACCGTTTTCTGCCCCAACGGAAAAGGGATTTTTGCGAAACTGTAATAATTTTTTTTTTTTTTGAAAAAAATTTGTAACAAAATTTTGTTTTGTTGTTTTGCAGCTTAGGGTGTTAGAGGCGCGACACCGATTCTCCCCTATCATTCCGGGGATGAGGAGGTCATTGTCCCAAGCGGATCGGGAGATATTGGAGGCAGTGGGGCTAGCGAGGGCGAGGGAACCGCGGAGGTTCCCAAGCGCAGGGAGGGTCCCCGCCTTCGATCTGACAGTCGAAGGCGAAAGGGGAAAATGGCACGACAGGCTTCGGGGAGCGAAGATGACGGAGATGATGGCGGAGAGGGCCTAGGAGAGGCCACAGGAGAGGCTAGGGAGGTACCCCCTAGCGGGCTCGAGGACGAGCTGGCACAGCTACAGCAGCAGATAGCAGAGCGCGATGCTATGCTAGCTGCTCGGGACGAGAGGATAGCTCGACTGGAGCAGCGAGCAGCAGAGCGGGATGCCCTGTTAGCTGCTCAGAAGGAGAGGATGGCCTAGCTGCAAGCGAACTTGGATGGAGCGACTAGGGTGCCCCAGGATGACGGGGTGACGAGACTCCGAGCGAGCTAGCGGAGCGGGAGCGACGACACGGGATAGACATAGCTAGGCTTAGGTCTAGGACTCGTTACATTGAGGCTCTGGAGGACACATTGTTTAGGCATCACATTGTGTTGCCCGATCCTCCATCCTCTTCTCGTCTCTAGGCGTAGTGAGTCTAGGCACACCACTAGGTCTAGGGCTCCTACTAGGTCACGGGGATCCTCTTTTGATGGTTAGCTTAGTGCTTAGATGCACTCTTTATGAGCCTTGGTGCTCTATTGTATATTGTAGCCTTTTGGCATTCATTGTACGGTTTGACCTTTATACACATATATATATACATGGCTTTTATTTTTAGTGTTTTACTTTCTTTTGTGTGAATGCCTATGTTTTTGTGATGCATGTTTTTATATGTTTTAATGCATATGTGATGGAATGGAATGCAAAGTTATAGATGATTAATGCGAGACTAAGTAAATGAAATATGCACTAAGAAGCACTCATACTTTTAGATAGTTAGATTTAGCCAACTTGTTATCATAATTGTTTAATCGGGGGCACCGAACTTGGTGGCTTGTGAATGGATGACGTATGGAATGACATGAATATGGAAGAAGATATGGAGGTTGATATGGAAGAAAATATGGAGGAAGACTGTTTTACAAAGACTCAAACATGCTAGTGGTATCAAACAAACTTACTAATACTTCCTAATTCAACTAGGACCAAATGTGTGTGCATGTGAGTTCATTAACCAAATCGAAAGCATGGTAGTGACTCTAGGCAATAAAAAACCTGTGTGTGTGCAAGTGTGTTCATTAACCTCATCTTGCATAAATTAAGTAACCCTGTTATGGATAAGACCCCGAAGCTAGTTTGTCCGTATGAGCATTCAGAGGTCTCTCTTTGAGGAGAGACATGTCGCCACGCAATGAGTATACTCCACTGCCAGTCAAGCGTCTATAGCCCCGGTGAAGGTTAACTCCATAGTCCATGTTGTTTTTGACCTTTGTAAGCCTTGGGGATGACTACCTATCCGTCTGATTGGACAAGTAGTACGATCCTTACAACTTATTTGGGATCGGTGGTGTGTGAAAAATGTTCATTTCCTTAGAGCTTTGGGGAATCGGATTCTCAACCGAAGTATGATGAGAATTTTACCCTATCCTTACTACTCTGTTTATATTTATATTTTGTGATTGCTTGTGATAGTGGTAAGAACCACTATTTTATGGACTATGTTTGCATGATAGGACAAACGAGGATTACCCTTTTCACTTCAAGGCACAACCCAAGGATGGTGTTATCTCTCTTTGACACAAGATGTTTTTAAGATGTGAAAATGTGATAGGTTCAAGACCGCTTTTGAAATCATTTCCCAATACTCAAGATTTTATTTAGTGTAATTTGTGATATGGCCCTAGAGAACTTTGACATGCATTTCGAAGTTTGCTTAAAACACTAGGAATGGCTGAGTGACTGAAAACATTTTGGCAATGTAAATATGTGCAAATGGAAAATGGGTGTACGAATGACAATTCGGTTTGATGGATTTTATGAAGGTGCCCCTGATTAAGGCAACATGACTTTTGCTTGACCAAATTTTATATCCAAAAGATAGAATGGTCTCTAACATGATATGCAACTATGGCTGAAAATGAAATGTTATGGTTTTCAATGAGATGTATGCACATGAAATGCAATGTTTTTGAATGAGATGTATGCAACTAACAATGAAATGCAAATTCTTTTTATTTTATTTATTTGTTTTTTTTTTTTGTTGTACAAGCCATGTATATATGTACATATAAAATTCAAACTATGCGTAGAATGCCCTCAAGTGTATAACATTAAGTGGTTCGGGTTCTTCCTCTCCCTCTAAAGCGGCAAGTCTATAAGTTCCATTACCCACTCTTTCGGTGACCATATATGGACCTAACCAATTAGCAGGAATTTATCTCGAAGATGCGGCAATGCATTGGTGTTTTGTTGATTCTCTTTAAGGACAAGATCCCCTACTTGAAATTCTCTTAGATGAACTTTGGCATTGTAAGCACGTTTCAATCGGTCTTGATAAACTCGCAAATGCTCTAAAGCATTGATTCGTTTTTCATCTATGAGTGTGAGTTGATCAAGACGTGCTTGTCTAGCAATATCATCGATAAATTCCCAAAGAAATTCGAAGGAAGGGATCTCGACGAGGCGAGCTAAGGCAGACGCTAAGTCGCTGGATGTCATCAAAGGCTTTCGACACTCATCTCCATGAAAATTGTACCCCCTTTGTAGTAGGTGGCAAAATGGCCTACATTTATCGGAAAGTTGTGCAATAAAGCGACGGATTGAATTAATCTTTCCTTGTAAACTACGCAACTCCTTCAAATTAGTTGGGGGACACATTTCCATAATGGCTTTGACCTTGTTTGGGTCCACCTCAAACCTCGTAGAGTCCTATGGACAAAGAACATTTTTAGGCTTATCCGGATCATATGGATTATGGAGCGGGGTGAATAAGTCTTCAAAATTCATTGTCGACTTATGGAAGAAAGGATGGGCGGAATGGAAGGGAAAACCGGTGAAGACCTCGGAAGACCTGAAGTGCAAAACAACATAGTTTTTCAGTTTTTTTTTTTTTTTTTTTTGTAGTGGTGAAAACCACTATTACACACATACATAAAGCAATAAAGTATTTTTTTATATATTTTGATTTTTTTTTTTTTTGGAATTTTCTGATTTTTTTTTTTTGGTAGTGGTGAAAACCACTATTTTAGTATATACATATAATACAGGTTTGGATTATGGCTTATGGATGTGGCGGGGGGGGTGGTTCACCTCGTTCTTGTGGAAGAAGCAAGCGAAAGATGGCCTCTTGGAGAGGGAACAATTGGAGATAAAACTCGTCTTGTTTAGTGAGGGGAACAATGGGCGCCGACTCTTCTTCAGATTCATCACCATTTGACATGACGTCAAATTCTTCATAGGCTTCATCTTCGGATTCATCGGGGTGGAGGATTTCTTCTTCTGAATTAAGATTAATGCTTTGAAAAGCTTGTTCAAAAGAAGAAAGGGATGGAAGTGGTTGGTAGCCCAGACCAAAACGCTCAGTGGGTCTCTGATATGGCATATCGATGCGTTCAGTTACCCCTTGCTCGTATCGACCTAGGCCAAATTGCTGCCAATTATGTCCGTGGAAATAGTGAGAGGGAAAACCCTCCATCCTTTCGATATTGGCAGGGACTGGATGCTTAGGTTCTAGTATGGTGGTAGGACTAGAAGATGACTCTATTCCCCCATATACAAAATTAATGGAATTTGGCATAGAACCCATGTTATAAACCGATCCAATGGATAAATGTTGGTCATGTGGACGACCAAAATCTTTAACTGTTTGCACATTGAACGGTGTGATGTGGACATCTTGGATGGCATACTCACCAATACCTGCATCAGTGAGATGGACCTTGACTTGGGAGGGAGATGGACTAGATGATGGAATAGAAGAATGTGGGATAGAAGAATTGGAAGGATTTGGTTGGGTTGATGCTTCACTGACTTGTGAAACATCAGCTGGTGATGGTTGGGAAGATGGAGGAATAATAGGTGATGTTGAAGAAGGTGTAGAAGAAGGGGGTAATGACGTGGAAAGAGATGATTGGTCATGGCCACATGTGCATGTGGTCACTGATGAAGAAGAAGGAAGATTAGTTGATGAAGAAAGTGGTGAATGAGATGGAATAGCGGAAGAGGAAGATGGTTGCGATATGATGGGTAGCTCCTCAGGAATGGGAGCTTTAGAAGAAGATGGTATAGAAGAAATAGATGGGGTCAAGAAAAGATGAGTGGATGGCAACACAATCTCATAAGGATTTGAGACATAGTTGCAATGTTTGAAGGGTTCAGTGTCAGCAGGTACACAATGAACCTGTCCCTCATATACATACTTCAGACATTGATGCGGTATAGAAGGGACACATCTCATCTCCCTAAGCCAAGGCCGTCCAAGCAATACATTGTATGCCATGGTCCCTTCCAAGATGTGAAACAAGGTATGCAAAGTTCGGGCCCCTACCTCAATGGGCAAGATAACCGTGCCAACAGTGGAAGATAAAGCATCATTGAATGCTTTAAGAGTAAAAGTCGACTTTGTGATAAGGGATGGCGACAACTTTAGATGACTCAACGCCGATGTTGTAATGATATTGATTGAGGAACCGGTGTCAATTAAGACTCTCTTGAATGGCTTGTTATCGATCTTGGCCATGATATGTAGTGGAGGATCTATACTTTCTGTTGACATAGGTTTGATTTCAAAATCATAGAAAGTGATGGAGGGCTCCATGCATGTTTGAATACTCCCCACAAAGTTGTTGAAGGCATTAGTATCTTGAGTTTGAAGCTCGATTGACTTTAATATTTCCATTAATGCCTCTCTATGCGGGGGAGATTGTTGAATGAGGTCATAGATCGATAACTTGGCAGAAGCCATTTTTAAACTGGTAGTTAACCGGCTACTCAATGACATGATGGGTCGTTGGCGTTGAGTAGAATGATTTAGCGGTTGTTGAGAAGTACTAGCACGTCGTTGGGTCACTGTTACATGAGGTGGACTGGGGGTTTGTACAAGTGGTCGTGGTTCAGCCTGATTTGGTTGGTTCGCCCTTTGACCCCGGGTTACTACGTTAATAGTACCCACAAAACCTTGGTATTGTTTTACATGGTTGACTTGATTAGGAGGAGTTACCTGAGTTACTCCCCTGAAGTTGTTGGAGCTTCCTCCCGATGTGGAAGGGGTGTTTGAAATATACCAAGATTTTGATTTTGTTGGGCTAAGGGGCTATCCAATTTAATGGCTCCAATCTCAATAAGATCTTGGATCACATGTTTGAAAGTCGTACAATTATTGATATCGTGCCCATTTTGCCTATGATAAGGACAAAATAGGTACTCCTTGTAATACTTCCCCCTTCTAGATGGGTCTAAAGGTTTAAACTCGGGTAAAGTTAACTGATTTGTGCTATATAACTTGTTGAATATGACCGCATATGGTTCATCTAAAGGTGTGAATTGTCGCTTGGGACGATTGTTTTGCCAAGGTCGAGTTTCCATGGTTGGCCCAATATTGGGAGCTGGTTGAGTAGGGGCGGGTACCGCATGATAAGCAATTGGTTGCGGTTGACTTTGCATTACTTGTTGTTGTTGAGCCATTACGGGCTGACTCGCCACCACTTGATTAACTTGGTTAACATTTGAGGCTGTACTAGCCTGTGCTTGTTTGTTTTGGCCATAATTATTATTTCGTTGTTGGCCCTTTTGTTGCCATTCTTTTCTACGGGGTTTTAAAACACCCTCTTGGACTTTAATGTCTTCTATGATACTTGCTTGGGCCAAAGCCTCTTCAAAAGTCCTGTATTGTTGTAATTGGAGTAACCAAGAGATAGGTTTTAGACAACTCCGGGTGAACATTTTGGTTAACTCCTCCATTGGTAGGGAGAATGGCTATTTATTAATGATAGCCCTCCAACGGTTTCCAAAGTCATAAACAGTCTCATCGTCATGTTGCTTGAGCTTGTATAAGTCGGACAATGAAACTCTCTTTTGTACATTCAGGGAGAATCGTTCTAAAAACAGATTAATCAATTGCTCGTAAGCATAAATGCTATGGTGAGCTAAATGATTATACCATTGTACAACATCTCCTCCTAATGTCTGAGGAAAAGTTCTGAGCATAAGAGCATCATTATTTTGGATTCTAAAGCAAGCATGCATGAATGAGCTCACATGTTCATGAGGATCCTCAGTTCCTCGAAATTTGTCAAACTTCGGTAATGTGAAATCGGTCGGATATGGCGGTGAAGGTACCGAAGGATGAATTGGTTGATTGATCAATGACCTTAGCATAGGTTTCTGACTAGATGAGCCAGGCACATTAAGCATAAGGTTGTCAATCTGCTGTTGCATAGCATGGAGTCGAGAATCTTCATGAAAATTTTGACTCGTTTGATGATTATGATGATGTAATGGAAGAGTGGAAAATTGATGAGATGGGATGAAATTGCCTGGATTAGGCGGTGTGGAATGGACAGGTTGTTGGTATGGATGATACCGAAAAGAAGGTGATTGGGGTAGATGATGAACTGGACTAGGTTGGGAGAAAGGTGGGGTAGGAATGGACACCACCGAAGATTGGGGTACCCAGGTGGGGCCTGAGCTAATAAAAGTTGGCTGGGTAGAAATTGGTTGGGGTGTAGGATTTACTACGACAGGTGGTTGAGCATTTTGTTGCTGTTGTTGCAAAATCAATTTGTCGAGATACTCCTTAACCTTATTAATCTCTAACCCAAGGGAGGTGGGATGATTGGATGAAGGTGGAGGGCAGGCTGCCATGGTAGTCACAGAAGACTGCATAGCAGGGGCGATGAAGTTGGGAGGGCAGGCTGCCATGGTAGTCACAGGGGACTGCACAGCAGGAGCAATGAAGGTGGCTGAAGTAGGCGATACCTGGGAAGGAACAGTAGACTGTGTCCCAGGTAGGGTGAAACCATAAATGGTTTGGGAAGAAGAGGGTTGAAATTGGTTATGGCTAGAAGAGTTTCCACCAACTTCATAAAGAGAATTGGTGTACACCCGGGTACATGGAGGAGAAGGTGGTCGGGAAGACACTACATTTGTCTCCAAAGGAGGACAATTGAGCATCCGGGAAGATGTTGGAGATGAAGCCGGCTGAACAGATACCACATTAGCCTCAAAAAAAGGGTTAGTGTAGACCTGAGTGAAACCAGCGGGTATGGTTGATGCAATATCCTGCTGAAAAATAGAATCTTGCATAGGGGAATCTTGGATTGGCTCAAGGACATAGCCAGTGCCATCTCTTAAGTGAGTTTGCACTTGGGCCATATCAATGTGGGTAATATGAGAGGAATTGTCTTCCTCCATGGGCATGGCCATGTGGTAGACGGTAGAAGGACGTGAAAGACCTACAGGCGAACCTGCCTGAAATTCACTAGGATAAGTGGCCATGTTGGTGGTGGGGATGTTCTGTGAATTTCCCATTTGATTATTTAGATTTAACATTTTAGATTGATTCCTTGTTAAGACCATAGAGCAATAAATCTAAACAAATTCAGAAAAGAAGAATGCAAAACTAGAATGATAAATTTACACTAAAGAAATTATCAGAAAACAGTCACAACCTAGGTTTCAACCAATGTGTCTTACCTTGCGGTTAATTAATTATTTTCTGATCTTAATCTGTAGTAAATTTTAAGTGTCCGGTTTATGAGTTTTGCATGTGATCTAATCTTGAATTATTCACAAAAAAAGGTAAAAACTATGGCTAGGAAAGGACAACGAGATTCTTACTCGGTGATGAAATCCAGACAAGTTTGCTCGGGGGTGACCTATGGTGTCTAAGGCAGAAGTTTAATGGATGGAGATGAATTCCACCGTCACTAAACTTCAAGCAATACCTGGTGATGAAATCCGAGATATCACTCGTTTTAAATGCAATATGAAAATGCAATGAATTTTTTTTTTTTAAATGTTTTAGTTATCTAATGTGTACATACAAGGCTATAAATCAAAAGTTCTAATGATCTAAGCAAGAGGCTACCGAAAACATGTCATTTCCTCCGAAGAAGTGGAGTACACCGTTTAAAACCCCCTGCCTACCAATGATATCGGATATCAAAGGAGCAACCGGAAGGTTCGTCCACTTCTCTGCTCGGAATCACCCAATGGCGGGAGTACTATTGACATCCAATCAATAGTCCTACTTAGATAATTAAAACAAATAATTCGTAGCTATTCTAATATGCAGCTAGGTATGCAAATTTTTTTTTTTTTTTTAATGCAAGCAACAATCAATAATGCAATGCAAAGAAAAATGTAATTAAAAATAACTGTTCTTTTCCAGATTACTTAGTTTTTGTTCATTTTAAAGTAATGATCTGAAAAAGAAACAAAATATGGCAAGAAAAACCAAAAACGTAAAAAGTACAGCACTTACTTGGAAGCCTACGCTTTTACGTAAAGCCGACTTCAAACGCCCACGGGAGTCTGCACGAGCTGAAACGCACCTCTGCATTTCGTATTGGACTTCCAGACGCCACTCTGTGTCTGCTGCGTTTTCTGCAAACTCAGAAACCCTAGTTCGCTGGAACAGCGAATTTCACGATTTCTGGAACCTGCAAAATAAAACAGAAAACAAGAACAGATTAGTAAAGCAAGTATTAAAAATATGAAACCCTAGGGGGTCCCACCGTGATCGCCATTTGTAGATTAAAAATACACGCCAAACAAAAATAAAATCACAATAATGGAGTACAGGAAAGTTGCACAAAACAAACGATTTCTATTAATCGATGGAGTTTAAAAACTCCTTTTGAATACAACAGGGCCTGTAACCCTTTATTTGTGATACACGATTACAAGTTATGCTAGGGTTCTCCGAAACCCTAGCCGGCACAAATGGTGGCGCTTCCGAAGAATGTATCTTCAATCCCAACAGAGTGAGTGGGCTTTGTTGTATCCCTTGCTTGGACCACTCCGACTTAATCACTGCCATCAATAAACCGGATCTGCTGTCAAAAACCCGCACACATTAACACTATCAAGGAGTTAGAAATTAATAAGAGGGCTCCACTGTGTGAGCCCTCAGAAACAATCTAAAACCCTAGAAAAATAGAATGCAGGAATTCAATAACAGATCAATAAAAGAAAAGAAGTTACTTGCTTTAAACTAATTTATACCTGTTCTCTGTTAACGCAGCTAGACCAGGCGACACCTGGAAGTAATGTGGCTATCAAATCGGCTGCGGAAGGCGCCCTGGTGCACTCGCTGAACGCCCGCGTGCTTCTGGATTAAGGTTTCAGACGTCGGTCTGAGTCTGTGGCTATGGGTAAACGCCCGTGGGCACTTGGTAAACGCCCGTGGGCACTTGGTAAAGGGGTAAACGCCCGCGGGCACTTGCGACAAGAATGGGGGATTATGCAGAATGCTGCAGAAGAGATGGCGGCGAAAGCGACGACGAAAGCGGCGATGGATGCGGCGAAAGGGTAGCAGAAGAGAGATAGAGGGGATCGGAAAAGGAGATAGAAGAAGTTAAGAAGATAGAAAAGATCCAGGATAGAAGTAGCAAAAGACATAGGGTTTGAGCCATCAAGGTGACTCAATTTATAATCTACTCTTAGGGCACACTTTAGGGTTTTAACGACACTTTGAACGTGTGGCTAAGATTAAAGTGGATCCAAGGGTAGAGAATAAATCTAGGTTGTGAAATGGATTAAGATGGATGGACGGATGAGATTAAATGAAGGATGGACGGCTCAGATTAAATCACTTAAACTATTATTTAAATATATATATTAAAATATTAAAATATATATATATATATAAATATTAATTTAAATAAATTTGGGGATGAAAAATGGCGGGAAAGGTGAAATTGGGCCAAATAATGGCGGGAAAGTGTGGATTTGGGCCAAATAATGGCGGGAAGGTGGATGACCGACACGTGGCTGACAGGAAGGTATAGATGACTTGCAAGTGGCTGGATTTTGGTGTCTACATTTACATAAGTTTTACAGTATTTATAAAGGATTTCACCCCTAAAATTTAATAAGCATTAAATAAAATGGTGGCAATGGTAGCAAGTATTTTCTTCCTTGGCAGCAACAACGAACCAATAAAACGCTGCATCAAAAATTAGCAAGCATTTACAGCTGGTAGCATATTGGGACTCAGCAAGAATCATAGGTAGAATTTTCACCTTCATGGGTCGGTGCCTCAAAAATCAACATCGTATAAGCGCGAATTATTTTGGGAAGTGACAACATTTAATTTTGGCTACCCCCTGGTCATTTGTCAAAACTAGTCTTTACCAAAAATAATGCTTGAAAATTTAATTTTGCTACCCAAAAATCAATTTCACTAAAGAAATTGCCTAAAATTGATTTCATTGGAGAAATTGCCTGAAAAATTACCTAAAATCAATTTCGCTGGAGAAATTGCCTGAAATTGATTTCGTTGGAGAAATTGCCTGAAATTGATTTTGTTGGAGAAATTGTCTGAAAATGATTTCGCTAGAGAAATTGCCTGAAAATCAATTTCACTGGAGAAATTGCCTGAAATTGATTTCGTTGGAGAAATTGCCTGAAATCAATTTCGTTGGAGAAATTGCTTGAAATTGATTTTGCTGGAGAAATTGTCTGAAAATCAATTTCGCTGGAGAAATTGCCCGAAATTGATTTTCGTCCAAAAAGTGCTCAAAAATGGATTTTCACCCGAAATGTGCCCGAAAATGGATTTTTGCTAGAATTTTACCCCAAAAATGGATTTTCGGTGGTACATCTTCCTGGAGCCATAAATTTTGATTTGTTGACCCGATTGTCTATTGTAATATATCGTTGGAAAGCTTGGGAAGAGATCTACAACAAAAAAATTAATGGAACATCCATTTCATCCATTTTCATCCCTCTATGGGGCCTCCAAAGTCTTCATATTGTATTTTTAAGCTGTGTTGGAGAAATTTCTTGAGATGAAAACTTTAATATCTCTCAAACCATTTAGGATATTAGGGTGATTCTTTCACCACTGGATGCATTTCATACTTGGACGAGTTTAAAAATTTATTTTTAGTGTGGAAAAAATGCCAACATAAGTTCCATATTTTTAATCCTCTAGGTATGGTTTATTTCTTAAACAAATTTATTAGATCAATAAAACCTATATATTTTTGCCCAACTCTTTCCTTGATCTTTGAATAATATCCATCCAAGTTTTGCACCTGATGCTAAATTAATATATCTTCAATTTCATAAGCTTTACCCCTTCATGATAATTTTCCTTTGTAAACCCTATCCTACTTACGAAGCAAAAACCTATTTTTTTTCTCAGATGCTTTCTAAAGAAAGTATATTGATGATAATTTTACAACATTAAACCTAATATATCCATAATATTTCATTATAAATCTAGGGTAGTGTTAATGAAAAATATCCTAGATTACAACTTCAAAAATAATAGTGTTTATAGCTGCTAGCTTGGTAGGTTTAGGGGTGGGAAAATCATGTTTGTTGCATTAACGCCACCCTGAGGCGATGTTAGTTTACCCTTTTTAATGGTTGTTGCTCATACAATTGGCTCAGCTTAATCTGAGTTTGCTGGAGAGCTCAATGACACTAGGGAAGCATCTACACAAGTTCATTCCAAAAGTGTATCTTGAGGTAAATGCCCTATCCCTAAAGTTGTTGTTCCTTTACATGAATATCATACGGCTTGTGAATGGTTTGAAATTCATACCTTGGTGGGTTATTTTTTGGATCGTATCCCATATATTACCCTTATTCACTCCTAGGTCCAGCAATTCTGGGACCCATATGGAGTCAAAGTGGAGAATGTACAAAACCTTAACAAAGGGTATTTCCTTTTTCACTTTTTAGACCCAGCTCAAGCATAGAAGGTTCTATCTAGGATACCATGGAATAATCATAATTCTTTGTTGATTCTGCAACCCTACTCTAGGGATTTTCAAGTTAGTGACCAACCTGCACTAGAAGTACTAGCGTGGGTTGAATTCCCCAGTCTTCCTGTTCCTCTTTGGGGTTTTTTGTAGACTTTAGTTGCCCCCTTAGGTAGGTTTGTTTTTCTTGAGCGAGAAAAGTTTTTCTCCGCTCAACCCACTAGAATGATCTATATCAAATTTGACCTTACCAAGGATTTGTAGGAGTTTATTGATATCAAGATTGGGGACCAATCCTTTAGGCAAATAGTTGCATATATCAATTTACCCAATACTTGTTATCGGTGTCAATCTACAACTCATAAAATTTGAGTGTCCTCTAATGGAGTGGAAATATAAGGTAAATTCCTCGCCCACTCCCACGACTCCTGCTAATGGCTCGTGAGGAAACACTGAAGAATGGACTATTGTTTCTAGTAGGAAAACCCGTGGAACTAAGAAAAAAGAAGCTTCAATTTTCATTGTGCAACTTGCCCCTACTCCTTCTAGGGGCATGCATGCTTCTATTGAAGATGTTCAAACTTCTATTGATACAACCCCTCTGATTATTGGCATGCAACCCCCAGTTTTGTCTGTGTATCAATCTCTTTGTTCGGACCCTTCTTTTGTCTTAGTGGTGGCAGCTCTAGATAATTCTTCGGTGGAGTAGGATTGGACCGTTAAGGTCCACCACTCTTGCAACCCTGTTCGGAATGACAAACGTTAATAACTAAATAGTGATGCTTTCCACTCGACCTCCAACTTTTATGGCTCGCTTGAAGGTTTGGGTGATGTAGAGGATGTCATGAAGATCATGCATTTTGACAAATCCTAATGATTTTCTTCTCGTGGAATGTCCAAGGATTGACGGACCTAGTCAAAAAATATTTGGTTCGAAATGAGATGTCAAATGTTTCTCGAGTGCATGGAAGCCTCAATTTTTTATGTCTGTAAGAAGTTAAGATTTTTTATTTCAATCTACGGTGTGCATGTGACTTTTTGTGGCCACAAAGTGCCTCTTTTTCCACAAAGCATTCCCCGAGAAAAGGAGGAGCCATCACTATCCTTGCACCTCAATTACAGAAGAATGTTGTGACCTGGGGTGTTGACCCATCCAATCAAGTTGTCTAGATTTTGCTCGAGATTTGCGGAAAATTGTTTGGGGTGGTTAATGTGTATGCCTCGAACATCACTTTTGATCAATGTCAGATGTGAAGATGGCTTGCCATGAATCTATTATTTTTCCACTTGGATGCTCTGTGGAGATTTTGATATGGTGGAGAAAGCTTTTGACAAGGTCAGTCATGCCCCGATGCGGTGGTGCTTAGGTGAAAGGGAAGGTTGATTTTTTATGAAAAAAAGCTTCACCTTTATGACCCTAATTCTTGCTTCTCGCCTTCTAACTTCCCTTAGGCTCTTTGGTACACCTGGTCCAATTTCCAAGCTGCTTTTGCTAGGGTTTTGGAAATATTGGATAGAGCCATGATTTTTAAGTGTGACAACTTTTATTTCTCCCATATTTTACCTTCTTCGTCGTATGTGCTGACTTTCCCTAGTACTACACTGTCTGATCATTCACCTATTTTATTCTTGGTGGTAAAGTTAAACTTTCAACCTAGAGTGCATTCTTCACAGTTTTACCTAAATGTTTCTTTTTTGCATAGCTTTAGCATGAAAGCTCATATATACCACATTTGGAATTTGATTCCTATATCTGGTGGTCTTTCTGGAAGGATTGAGTGGTGGAATGTTGCCATTCAATGAACCACTAAGGTGTTCCAGACTTTAATGTTGAAGTTACAAAATGATAAAAATAAACTAAGTCTGCCTTGTAGAGTGAGCTATCCAAATCCTGTCTCAGGCTTGAAGCCTCCCCTTTCAGCTCTCTTGCTTAGTCCCAAGTTTCTTCCATTCGGTATGAGCTAAAAAAATTGATTTGTATGAAGCCAAGGGTGCTTAATTACGTGCTTGAATGCATTGGCTCAAAGTGGGGGACAGAGTGACCAAAGATTTTTTTTCAACGCCTCAAACCTCCTGCCCAATATTCTTAGTTTCAAGCCATTCAAGTTTATGGGTAGAGATTCACAAACCTTCTAAAAATTGTCAAAGCCTTTGTTTTACATTATCAAGGTGTTTTTACTTCTCAACCCCTTGATGATGCTAGAAGGCAAGCTCTTGCTTATTGTATCGTTGTTGTCCCCAACAAGCTTTCTCTTGAGCAAATGATATTTTGTGACTCTCCTCTTTCTTTGGAAGATTTGAAAAATGCTTTAGCTCAATGATAAGGCACCTGGTATTGATTTTCCCATGTGAATTCTACAAGGAATTCTGGGATATGCTTGGTTTTGATCTCCACAAAGTGTATCTTGAAGCCCTGCAATATGGTTCACTGGGTTCTATTATTAACAAAGGCAATGCTAAATTTATTCCTAAGTCTGGATACCCTAAGCTCATCATTAATTGGAGGTTGATCACCCTGCTTAATGTGAGTTATAATATTTTTTCCAAAGCCCTTACACTTAAGCTTAAATCTCTCCTGCCTTTGATTGTCAAACCTAAACAAACTAGATTTTTTTAGGGAAGATACATTCTTGATAATGTTCTTGCTATTTGGGAAGGTATAGAGTGGGCAAGAAATTTTGAACAAGATGTTTTATTCATTAAGATTGACTTTGAGAAAGCCTATGATAATATGGAGTGGTACTTCATCACTGCCATGCTTCAGGCTTTGGGATTTGGGCCAATGTTTGTGAGCACCATTCTTATGTTATTTCAATATGCTTCAACTATTCTTACTTTGAATAATAGTCAATCTCAGTCAATTTATCTTGGTTGTTTTGTAAGACAGGGGTGCTCTCTCGCTCCATCTCTTATTATTATTTTTTTTGGTAAATAATGTAGCTTATATTAAAGGGTTTTTTCCTGGATCCCAAAACCAATAGTTACAAAAACCTCAAAAGAGGTTGGCATCTTAGAAGACTAAACTTTAAAAAAGTGTTTTCATACATGGATAAACACCGTTCACCATATATTAATTAAAATCTAATAAGCCTAATAGCAAACACCCCAAATAGTATTGATGCAGATAATATATGGACAACACCCCAAATAGGATTGATGCAGATAATATATGGACAAAAGACACCCAAACCAACATTGAAGCATATAATATATGTAAAGTTAAAATAACCCGCATGAAAACAAATCCCACTAAGGACCCAGAGAACCATAAACAAAAAAAGACCCACGACCCTCCATCATGCTTCAGCCACCTTCTTCTTCATAGTGATTTCCTCAATATTTATGAGTTGCTTTAGCTTCCTGTTAATGTTGTCAAGAGTACTAATAAGGCTGTTGATGAAGATGTTGGCAACCTGATGATGAATCTCCTGCTTCAGTGCTTCGCTATTGATTTTCCCACTCTTGGTTAGCTCCATTGACAATGTTTGAGGGCAGATTGTTATCCCATACAGTCAAGGAATTATGATTGATTCTCATGTTTGCTAAGAGGTCAACCAATCTGTTTGCCTCCTTGTACACATGTATGTATATCATGCTACCCTATATTTTGATCATGTTTTTGGTTTCCCTGATGGAATTCATGACCTTCCATGAAGGATTGGAGCTATTGTTGATATAATTTATGATGTTTAGAGAGTCCCATTCTATTTCGTAGTTCTCTTTGTGCTTTTGGATGATGCTAAGACCTCTCCACAGGACATGGGATTCTACTACATGATTAGTTTGAATACCTAGGTTCTCCAAAAATGCGACCACAATATTTTTGCTGCTATATCTGGCCAGTCCTCCTGCCCCTGCCATTCCCAGGTTTCATTTAGAAGCTCCATCAAAATTGATCTTGAGCCATCCTACTGAGGGGGGTTTCCATGAAGAGGTGTGCCTTGGGTGGGGATGAATGACACGAGGATTATATTACCTAGGGATATTAAGACTGCTGAATAGAAAAAGCTCCAATCCCACATTAGGGGGTTCGGTGCAAGGGATGAGCCAGGAGTTCTCTGTGGCAAAGTTGATGATTTTACTAGCAATGGAGGTAGGGTCCTTGGGAGTGTTAGAGAACACCCGATTGTTTCTTTCCAGCCATACTTGCCATAAGAAATGGTGAGTGCACATTTTCCACAAGGATTTCAACCGAGGGTTTTTGAAAGGATTGGGCCACTGAGTGAAAAGCTCTACTAGGGAGTTGGGTTGGACCCAGTTGATGTGGAAACTGGATAGTAAGTTACTCATCATAGTATAAGAGAAATCAAATTTAGTGAAAATATGGTTGATGGATTCCCAAGCTTTATAGCACATGTGGCTTCTGTTGGGTACCATCATCCCCCTCTTGATGAGATTATCAGTGGTTAGAATCTTGTTTTGAATTTCCAGCCAAGAAAACACTGCCACTTGAGGGATGAGGTGCTTGATCTAGATTTGGCTAGGAGAGAAGGGATCTTGTTGTGGATTGAGGATAAGTTGGTAGGCATATTTGATAGAAAAACATCCATTGTTCGTTTCTTTCCAAATTAGAAATTCTTCTCTTCCATCTATCAGAATCACTGTAGTATTCAACATAAGAGCCAAAGTCCTCGCTACCCTGGTTATGTGCCCATCATTTGAGTTAATGTTGAGGTCTTTATAGCTTTTAGACCCATTGGTGTTTTGGATGAAGTCTGCTACTTTGCTGCATATGGTGCCATCAAGGATATGTTTTAGGACACTGGGGGCTTATCACTAACCCACCTGTATGTCCAAAATTTTATGGCAGTACTCGTTCCCAGCTGCCACATTGAACCTTTCTGGAGAACTCTGACCTGAATAATTGACCTTCAAAAATTTGATCCCTCTTTGGGGATATCTTCATCAGTGCATTATTTATGCTGAAGGTATTTCCTCTGTATTATTGACACCCATTCTGCATTGAAACTTGTGTGAATTATTTAGGCTTGCTTAGCCAACATAGCAGTGTTCATATGCTTGATTATTCTAAGTCCCATACCCCCTTGGTTTTTTGGCCAACAAAAATTTTCCCATCCAACCAAATGAATCTTTTGCTTCTCCTTTGTGCCTCCCATAGGAATATTTTTTATTTTCTTGATTTGGACGTAAACTGAAGCAGGAGCTTTGAATACTGAGAGGAAATAGGTTGGGATGCTTTGGAGGTATGCTGCGGTAAGAGTGATTTTACCTGCTTGGGTTAGAAAAGCCCCTTTTCATCCAAATAAATTTTTGTTTATCCTTTCCACCACATGACTTCATATAAACAATTTGGGACGACTGTAAAAAAGAGGAATCCCCAGATAGCGAGTAGGGAACTCACAAATGCTACATTGAAGAATACGCCTAATTTTAATCTTCCTGGAAAGGGGGGTATTTATGAAGAAGATTTTACTTTTGTTATAGTTGATTTCTTTCCCAACCACTTTCTCATATAAATCAAGGATTTTTTTGATCATCTTGGCCTCCACTACTGAAGCATAGGTAGCGAGTATTGTGTCATCCACAAATTGCTAGTGTGACAATGAGTCTAGACTCGAGGTAGCCCTGATCCCTATGATAGTTTTCTCACTGACAACACTCTTAAGTGCTCTTCCCAAAGATTCAATGAGTATTATAAAAAGGATGGGTGACAGGGGGTCTCCCTACCTGATGCCTCTGTCGCTAGGGAAATAACCTACGGGTGATCCGTTAACCAAGACTGAGAAATGAGGGTTGGATATGCAACCTCTGATTACATTTATCCATTCCATGTGAAAATCAAATTTTTGAAGAACAAACAGGAGGAAATCCCTATTTTCTCAGTCAAAAGCCTTGCTGATATCTAATTTGAGAAAAAGGGTTGCTTTCTTGTTTTGGGAAGTTGAGTGGAGGACTTCTTGCAAGGTGATCATGCCATTGTGAATGGACCTTCCTTTGACCAAGCTACCTTGGTAAGGATCTATAATGAGCGGGAGTATTTCTTTGAGTCTTGTTTTTAGGGCTTTGGAAAGACTCTTGTATATGATATTACATAGATTGATGGGTCTATAGTCATTCATTGATTTGTACTCAGGGCCTTTAGGTATTAAGGTAATGAAGGTGGAGTTGGTACTCAAGGAATGGCTTTGGATTTTTGCATGTGAATAATGGCTTTGCAAATGTCAACCCCTATGATATCCTAGTAAGTTTGAAAAACCTGGGGTAGAAGCCATCAGGTCCCAGAGCTTTATCAGGGACCATGGAGAAAAAAGCATGCTTTATTTCTTCATTGGTAAGGTCCTTGATGAGCATGTTGTTCATTTTAGGGGATACTAGATTTAGAATATGTTGAAGAAACTGATCCTGGGCCTGTTTGAAAATAGAGGAAGTTGTTCCCAATATTTTTCAAAGAAGGTGACTGCTTCATTTTTGATGAGGTGGATGTCTCTCACACTTGTGCCATCACTATTTATTAACTCCCTGATCTTATTGGAGCTTCTATGATGAAGAGTGGAAGCATGGAAAAATTTCATGTTTGAGTCCCCGTCCTTGAGCCACAGGGCTCTAGACTTTTATCTCCAATACATTTCTTCCTTGGCCAATATGTTGTGGTAATCAACAATGAGCTTTTTCTCTTCATTCTTGATTTGTATGCTCATCTGACCTTTTTGAATTTGCTCTTCTATGGCTTTGAGCTTGTTGGTGATTTGCTCCTTATTTTCAAAAATATTACCAAACACTTCCTTGTTCCAAATTTTGATGTGGTCTTTGATTATTTTGAGTTTTTGGGTAACTTGAGCAATGGGGGATCCATCCACCTGTTGTTGCCACCACCTTGCAATTTGATTACGTAAATTTGGATGGATAACCCACATTGCCTCAAATCTTAAAGGGGTCCTAAAAACTCAAGGCTTGTTAGCTTCGAATAGAAGAAGAATGTGATTCGATTCGATTATGGGCAGGGAAGTGAGGGAGGCATCGTCAAACAGAGGTATGGTTTCTTGAGATAGAAATAATTTGTCTAGCTTAACTTGGATCGAATTTTTCCCTATTCTTCTGTTATTCCATGTGAATTGAGCTCCCTGAATCTGGATATCCATTAGGTTATTCTTAGTTACAAACCCATGGAAGTCCTGAATACTTTTGGTAGGAATGTCATTTCCTCCTGCCTTATATGAAGGGTAAAGGGGGGAGTTGAAATCCCCATCCAAAACCCAAGGGAAATTTTTGAAAGCCTGCCTCATTTGACTTAGTTGGCCCCAAAAGGAACTCCTGCTGAGGGGATTGTTTGGGGCATAGATATTAGACAGGATCCAACATTGATCCTTGTCTTTGCAAAAAATATGATATTTATAACTCTATCTGAGGATGATATTACTTTACCATCCACTTTCTATGGATCTCAAAGGCACAAAAGACCCCCAGATGGACCTTGGTTGGGACTGAAAATGCTTCCACTATTTTTCCAAATGGTGTTGCTCACCTTGCATGCTTTTGACTGATCTAAGTTGGTCTCTTGAATAATGAGGATTTTTGGTTTGGTTTCTTTTCTAACAATGCTAACCAACCTCTGCTTGGCTGCATTGTTGAGGTCCCTCACATTCCATGAGAGTATCCTCATCTGGAAACTTTAGATGATTTCTTGCCCCCTTTTGACTAATGCACAGGGAGTTGGGTAATTTGGGATCTTCCTTTGGGTGAGTAAATATTTTAGGTACAAGGGTTTTTTGGACTCCGTTTGCTATGTCCTCAGTAGTTTGGCTTCTTATTTGCTCTTGGATATTAGGCCTTCCCCTTTTATTGTCATTGAAAACATCGACACAAGATTTTTGGAGCTTCGAGTGTTTTTGGCATTGAAATCTACTTTTTTTTTTCTCGATAGCCTCTTGGAAAATAAGATTTTTAGGGGGGGGATCAAGGGAAGCTAGCTTGAATGGAGATAATACAGGGCTATTGGTGGGAAGGGGATACTACAAAATTTATTTTATAGTGGGAATTTGGAGATCAATATTTGGATCCGACATATTATTTTCTTGCTGAGTGAATAACCCTTCATTTATTTCTAAATCAGAGTGGATGATATTTCCCAGAATATCAAATCGATTAGGATGAGCAAATAGGGAGCTTACCTGAGCTTGGTCCTCTGATTGTTCTAGCTACACTTTTTTATTTCCTTTGTTTACCATAGGGTTTTTTCCTGGTGCTTTCTGGTGAGGGTTTCTACTGTAGATTTGTCTGTTCTTTTGCATTGGGGGCTTCCCAGGGAAGCGAACGCCTTGGTTCTTATGGATATGGTTTCCATAATCTACCTCCTTCTATGGTATGAGTGAGGGGTAGTAGGACTTGAGGTGTCCTTGAGTTCGGTATTCTATGTAGAAAGCCGATTTTTTTTCATACTCTATGGCCTGGTAGTGGCGAAAGGAACCATAGACTAGATTGATTCAAATTGGGAGCTAGGAATTAAGATTTGCATTGATGTATATTCTGGCTTGGGTCAACCTAGTGTGAGCTTTGGTGGTTGAATCCATGGCTACCATTTCCCCTATGTATCTGCCTATTCTTTGCAGGATGTCTTGCCAAAATTGGCTAGAGTCCTAGAAGACGAACCCACACTGGAGCAAAATTTATGCTTTGAGTTTCGACATTGAAATCTTCCCCCCATATATGAATAAAAAAACTCTTCTTCCCATAGAAACATAGTCCCCCTATTATAATGTGGGTTGCATCTTTGGGATTGTTAAGGCGGATTTGAAAGAACCCTCTAAGGAGAGCTACAATCTCAAGATTCCCTGAAACTTTCCACCTGGTAGTGGCCCATCGTCGAATGGATTCCATGTTTGGTCTGCCACCCATGAACTTCCTAATCAGAGAATGTTCTTCTAGGGAAAGATATTCGGCCATTAGGGTTTCTGGAATCACTAAGTCTTCTTCGATCGCTATCAAAGGGCTTCAGTCCTTGGTAGATTTATGTGATTTGGTACCCGTGACCTTTTCAAGATAATATGGAGAACCGGAGGACCCAGCACCAGTCCCCTATACCTTGGGATAGCCCTCGTTCTTGTCCACAGGCTCCTTCTCTGGGTATTTCTCCCACCCAATGGAAAGGTCCATTTCAACATCAACATCTGACTCATCAGTGCCCTCCCTTGTAGCAAAGCTGGGGATATTGCCTAGTTTGAGGTTCCCTGTCCCTGCCACACCTGATACATTCTCGCCAGAACTCACCTTAGATAAAATGCTCACCATTGCTCTCTAGATATTAAAAAAAAATCTCTTTTTATTCTTACTGCAGAGGCTTTTGGTTATTTGTTGGCCCATAATGTGGATCAAGAATTAATTAGGGGTATTGCTCTCCCTAGTTCTGACTGTCAGTTGATCAATGGTCATTTTTTTTAACACTTTGAGAATATTACCAATCCCTTTCCTCGACTATTAGTTGCTTAGAGGTGTTCTATTTAGCCTCTGGTTCTTCTATTCAATGGAAAAAAATCTCATGTTTTTGGCAATATCAATCTCAGCTGCCATGTTGGTTGCATCATTTCCAATGGACTTGGATTCATCCAGGTGAGGTGTTTAAATTTCGTTGAATTCCTTTTGTATTTCATGGTTCCTCTACTCAATTGTGGTAGTATGTTATTAAAAAAGTGGACAAGAACCTTTCTTACTGGACTAGTAAGAAACTTTCTCTGGCAGGAAAATTTTAGATTTGTTCTAAGGTTTTAGCCACTACCTATGTCTATTCTTCATCTTGATGGGTTCCATCCAAATCTTGTTATAAAAATTTGGATAAGCTTCTGAGAGATTTCTTATGGGCCAAACACTCTATCAAATGAGGTTTTCATTGGGTAGCCTAGGAAATTTGTTGTTTGCCCAAGGACTATGGAGGCATGGGTTTGTTTGATTGTCACTGACAAGGTTTTATCCTTTGTGCTAAATGGATCACCCGATATTTAATTGGGGATAAATCTTAGAAAGTGTTGATCGGGAATTGCATTTCTTCTAGTTTGCTTCAGGGGAAGAAAATTTGGAAAGGGATGGGTTTACAATCCATTCTTACTACCCCTATCCCTGTTAAAGTTAAATGTTCTTTTGTCATTCAGAGTATTTGGAAAGACTGGGAGGCCTTAAAACCCTAGCTCAATTGGAAATTGGGGTTTTGCAAAGCAAGTGCCTCTTTGTCTTCCATGAATATTTGGTGGTCTCTTGTTATCACTTGGCAGGGTTCTCCCCTAGATCTTGTGTAGTGGGTCAGAGCGCAGAGGTTATATAAGCGTGGTATTGCTTCCATTTTTTATTTCTTCTCTCAACATAACAGGAGTTGGATACCCCAAGAAAGTTTTCATCAAATTCACAATTTAAAGTTGGTGATAGAGATACTTATGAGGTGGTTATTGATAGTATTCCATTTTCTATTTGGTGCAAACTACATAAGCATTTTTAAAAGCCCTGGTGGTCAGATTGGTTTTGTCTTGGGAAGCTTCATGTTTTGTAATGTAAATCTCATCTAGGTTACAAATGGCTCACCCCACAAGTTCTAATGGTTGATAAGCTCACTATGAAATGGGACTTAGTCTCTCTTCCCTTTCGATGGAATAAGAGGTTTGGAATTGCTTGGGCTACTTATATTGAACCTAAATAAAGTTTTTTTGCTTGGAGCCTCTTGCACTAGGGTTTCTTGTTGGCAATAGGCTCAAGCATCTGGGTGTTCATAATCTCGTTTTCCTAGTTTATGGACAGACAAAATATTTACTGCATATTTTTTGGTTTTGTGATCGGGATCAGTCAACTTGGGAGTGGCTTCTTGAATTTTTTAGACCTTTTATGCAAGAGGATTTTATCTGGGTGCATGCTATTTTGGGTGACCCTATTACTTTTTCCTTCAAATTGGGTGTTTTTTGGAATATTTTTAGAATTGATACCCTTTTTTATCTTTGGAAGTCTCAAAATAGAGCTATTTTTTCTCAGTAAGATGTCGAGCGTGTCTTCTTTGTTGTTGATAAATATGCTATATTATTTTATTGTTGGTTACAGTTTCAAGTACAAGTTGAAAATTACATGTGGAGATACAGTACTTACGTACCCTCATGGTTCATTGGGGTAATGCATCCTGCGCTATGAATCGTGTGCCTCTTACTTCCCCTTCCAGGTCTCGATTATCAACTCACTAGGGGACCCATCTCCAGCCACAACCCTCTGCTACCAAACACTGGTCCCAACCCCCCGTATCATAAATGTGGAGAATCTAGAGTTGGAGGCCCATCTCGCCCAGCCTCTGGTTGGGATGTTTGGCCTCCTAAGCAAGATGATGCCCTTGGTTAAGGTGAAATTATACCAAATGCACATACTTTTATTGTTAGTGGTACTACTGCTGATTTCTAGGGGGCTCTGGCTTCTTCAATCATTGGATGGACTTATGACATTATGGAGGAAAACTTCAGACCTTCTACCTGGTAGTTATTTCTCGGCTCCTTTCTTTTTGAATGCATATTTGACACTATTTTCGTGGTTGTTATCTACCTTTTTATGGACTGTTTCTGATACTCTTGTGTACTCCTAACCATGGTGGTTAGTGTGTTGGTTTACAAGGTGTGCTAATACGACCTACCATTTTTGTATGATTAGACATTATTTTATTAATAATGGCTTTTTTATTGAAAAAATATCCTATATTTTGTAGTATTAACCAATTGCTTGGCTGTCTTCTCATAACATGATGATGTTCATTTAAAATCCATGGCATCACTTACTAAGGAATGGACCAAAAGAAATGTATCATCAATAAAAAGGAGATGAGATTCAAAGGGACTATTTGTTGCAAATTGAATAACTCTGCTTTTTCATTCCATTTTTGCCTTTGAGAGAGGTCTCCCCAATGCCTTAACAAGAATAATAAATAGATAAGGAAATAATGGACCACCCTAGTGAGGTGCATAAGATGATTCAAAGTATTTAGCAAGGGATCCACTGATCAAAATAGAATATTTTGGAGTGCTATAACAACACCTAATACATTCACACCAACCTAGATAAAAACCAAATTTTCTAAGAATGTCATGTAGAAAACTCCAACAAATTCTATCTATTTTATTCATATATAATTTTATAAGTATACCTATTTTTTCTTAGAATAAAAAGATGCATGGCAATTTGTGCAATGATTACACCATCAAGATTTTGTTTACCATGAACAAAACCTTATTATTCCTCTGAGATAACACAATCTAGAATGTTTTTTAATCTATTTGCCATAAGTTTTAAAATTATATTATAAATCATATTACAAAGGTTTAATGGATGAGAATTATCAACCTATTATGTCTTATCTTTCTTGGAAACTAATGCATTAAAGATGGCATTGATCACATGCATTGTAGTCTTCTTTTTTCTAATCTCTCCAATCATAACCAACATGTTACTTTTCAAAAAATCCCATTTGTTTAAAGAAAATTGTAGGAAATCTATCTTGATCAAGTGCCTTGTTAGGGTTGAATGAGAACTACCTCTTATAGCTCCCTCATAGAGATATTTATCATTGTTGGAATATGTGGTGGTTATGCTTCTCTCAAGGTCACGATTTATTTTTGCATTATATTGTTCATATTAGCCCTTTGGGCCCATGTAAACCTTGAAAAATGTAATTTTGTAATATTTTATTATTTTATTCTTGAAGGTCGGTCTCACAACCTTAACCTAAATGTAACTTGTATTTGGGTATAAATACCCTATCATACCAACCATTTTTGCTATCGGTTGAAGTGTAGTTCTATTCATTTTATAGTGATATTATTTGGTGTACATAGACACCCCCATATATTCTATGTTTTTTCACTTTGCGTGTATTTATTTTCAAGAAAATATTGGATAATATATTGATTTCATTCATTTATACAAATTGCTATGAAATATAACATCATTTTAGAATGGGTGTGAATCTCCATTACTCGATTGCTTCTATCAGTAGTGTGGCTTCTATAGCTTCTCCTAAGGACATTTGTGATTGGAGCAACTAATAAGAGTTTTTTTTAAAACGATGGTAAGATTGGAAGAAGGGTTTTCTAATTAAATTCCTTGGTGGACTTGGATCAAAAGGATCTAATTAGGATTAACATATTTTCTCTAGGAAAAACATTCACTGAAAGGTTCCTTTGTTCCTCTCATTGGTATTCAATCCTTTACTATTTTTTAATTTCTAACCAAATGACGCTCTACTTTTAGGATTGAATTTATCGAGGTTTTTTAAATAACCTTATTTATTTTTTATGGATTTAAAAAAAAAAATCATTTACTTTTCTCTTTCAACTTTTTATGTCCAATAGTGACACAACCAAGAGGATAGATTGCTTGACCACCATGAAAGAAGAAAAGAGGTTGATACCTTCAAATAGATCCCTAGTGCTAAAGAAGCCATGGGGTAGGATTTTGAGCTTAGAAAATATATCTAAGCCACTTGACAAAGTTGCAAAAATGGTCTAGTAACGTTTTTGCTGCATAGGTGTGAGAGGATGTCCCAATTGGTTATGTTCAACAAAAAGGTTGTATAGGACAAGTCATGATAGATATAGATGAGCTGTCAAAATTTCTAGATTCTTTTTCAAAATTTTAAGGGAGGTCATAATTTAGTACTTTCATTCATTCTACCTCCAAGTACCTCAAATTTATGTCTAAAATTTTTTCCTTGTTCCCTTCAAAACTAAAAAATATTGAATTTTGAATGTGGAATAAGATGGAAAATATGTTAGGGAATATTCCTTGGATTGGTGGGAAATTAGGCGCATGTGGGTACATGCTTGGATCATAGTGGTGTAGGTCCATATCAACACGACATAGAGGGGGCACATTTTTTTTTGTTTGTTTAAGTTTATGGTTATTGCTTCATATTCTAAGTGGAGTGCTTAGGAAGATGGTTAGCCAAGCCCATGATAAGACTTGGTGCAAGGGAGGTCCTTGGTTTAAATCTCTTCAATGCCATTACCTTTTGATGATTATGATGTAAGCATGATGAAATGTGATGACATGGTAAAAAATGATGCAACATCTAATAATATCACTAATTTTTTTGATATAGCACCTAATGGTATGGTAGTTTATATGTCTATACAACTGATGTGGTGGATGATATAACACCACATATTGTAGTCTATATAGCTGATATGGTAGAGCATACATATTGCATGTGGCAAGTGATGTGGCTACAAATTCAACTAACTATAACATGGCAATATGTATAATTGATGTGGCAAATGAGGTGGCTTGACATGTGGTGGTTGATGAGGATGTTAAAATGGAAACAAGATATTTGGTCAATGTGGTAGGCCATATGGAATTGGACATATATAAATACAACATCGACCACTTAGATTAAGCCATCTTATTAAACTTAAAAAGTATAACTTGCACAGTTAGTAACATATTTGGTGATGCACAAATTTTGGAGCAAATTAGGATGCAATAGGTGGTGTAGTGTGGTTTGTAGATCAAACAATAAATTAGAGAATGACAAATGACACATTCTGGTTTGTTGGTACCCTATCTAATGGTCCACACAATTAGCACATAGATGGCAACTCTCTAATTGTGAAAAATGATATCACTTGATTTATGAGTACACTATCCAGTTATCACATGCTTGGCATCCCCTTAGTCACTTACATAACAACACATGATGGCCTCCCCATTCACTATAGGTAATAAAAAATTTAAAATTTTCAAAGGTTTTGGAGGTATTTTTTGTGATTTCAAGGTCAAACTTCTAGGGGCCATAATATTTTTATATACATAAGCATTTTGAGCCCCTTTTTTTTAAATTGCATGATTTTTTAAGATCTTTAGATTGGTGGTGTTATTTCTAGTCACAAGTACATATAGGATTTTATATTTTGAAAGAATATTCATGGATCATCATGTGCCCTTGTCAGGTGATCCAAACTATGCTATCTAGAAAATCAATATTGAAGCTTTGCTCCAAGCAAGGAGTTACTCAAGTATGTAAATAAATGACCTCATGGCATTAATATTGAAGAAATGAAGAAACAATAGAGGGACAATAAGAATGAGGCTCATGGTATCATAGCCCTCATGTTGACAATGTTTATGACACACATGTTAGAAGCACTACAAACCCTAAATTGTTTCTTAAGAAATTTTAGGGTTTATATGATTGTATTGATTTCACACAAATTAGCAGGCTAGAGGCTAAGATTACATCTTTGTTTGTGGAATAATTTGACATTTTTTATAGGTATATTAGTCATTTCAATATATTAGAAAAAGATATTTGAAATACAAGAGATCTACCTAAGAAGAGAGGAGAAGGAAAAGAACACCGAACTACTAAATATTATCTTCAATAATGTATGGAAGACATGAGATAGTTATTATTGTCTTTGATATTCTTTACATGTACAATCTAGATTCTCTTGCACCACCAATTGATGAGGTATTCAAGTAATTTTTGGATCATTAGGCTAGAAGACAAAAGCATAGGAGAAATTTGACTTAGCTCATGCTCATCCAAAGGAAGCTATTGAAAAAGCTCAAAATGAGAAGAAGCCAAAGTAGAAGGAGCCCAAGAAACCCTTTAAGAAGTCTATATGTGATTTTTATAAAAAAGAAGGTCACAAATAAAAAATTTGTTAGATTCACATCAATAAACTTGAAGAATCAACAAGAAAGAGTGTGCTAATGCTGCTCTCTTCTATGCACAAGGTTATTAGTGCATTTTAATATTTTATGCATTAATTATCCTAACACTTAGGATAAGCTTGACTTATTTGTCTATCATAGATAACATGTGTCATGATCTCACTTATGGTGTTGACTTCTTTATCCCTCATACACATGTGTCATGATTTCTCACATTGTGTTGACTTATTTATCCCTCACACACGTGTCATGATCTATAACATGATGTTGACTTATTTGTCCTTCACACACGTGTCATGATCTCTGACATTGTATTGACTTCTTTTTCCCTCACACATATGTGCCATGATATCTCACAGACGTTTCATGATCTCTCACATTGTGTTGACTTATTCATCCCTCACACACATGTGTCATGAACTCTCACATTGTGTTGACTTTTTCATCCCTCACACACGTCATGATCTCTCACATTTTGTTGACTTCTTTGTCCCTCACACACATGTGTCATGATCTCTCACATTGTGTTGATGTCCCTCACACATATGTATCACAATTTTATTCATTGTGTTGATTTTTTTTTATCACTTATTGATGCCATGTGTCACATGCTTACACTTAAGAAAATGCTAAGATGGTAGAATGTGAGAATTTATGTAGTTTTCATTTGTAATTTTGTACTTGTGAAATATTATCATAATTCTACACATTAGTTTTTTCCTTCTTAAGTAGAATAAACTTACCATGTTGCTTATGTAACTCGCTTCCTTCACCTAGATCTTGGGTCTCATATCTTTATCTCAAATTGAGTCTCACATGGTACCAGAGCAAGCTCACATGGTATTAGAGTAATCTCACATGGTATAAAATATTGAGGAAGAGAAGAAGCTTGTTCATTTCTAGTTGTGTCATCATAGGCTTCAAGGATTACTTTTTTGTAAACTTCATTCAAATTTTTGGAGTCTATTTTTTTGGCAAAAATATTTTTTTCAAATTTAGAGGCAACCCATGTTGCAAACCCCCATGCATTTTAGCATTGTACACTTGAACACTACCCATATACAAACTCTTGTGGCCATCCCAACCCCATGATCATATCAGATCTCGCGGTTATTTTTGTTACCCTACCCTTGTATAGCTGCAAACTCCTATGACCATATCAAATCTTGTGATCATTTTTGTTGCCTTGTCCTTGTACAGTCGTAGATTCCTATGACCATCTCAAATATTATGACCATTTTCACTGCCTTACCCCTACAAAGCTACAGACTGTTGCAATCATTCCAGACTTACAATCATTTTTGCTATCCAAAATCTCTTATTTTAAAAAGAAAAAATAGTATTTTATATTCTATTTTTTTATAATAACAAAAACTAGGATTTATATTTATTTTTATAATCTTTTTTCAAAAAAGAAAATTTGGTCACAAATTGTAATCACACTATTTATAAAGTGCCAAATATTGATGTTGGGGGATTTCTTTATTGAGTAATTTAGGAGGAGATATACATGGAGCAACCATAAGATTTCATTCAAGATTCATCATTGGTATGCAAATTGCAAAAGTCTATCTATGGCCTCAAACAGGCCCCTTGGGCTTGGTATGAAAATATGGACATCTTTCTTCTCTCTCATGGATGTGTGAAATACCACTCAAATCAAAATATTTGAATTCTAATATAAAATGATGTACTACTTCTATTGGTTCTCTATGTTGATGAATTGATCATTATAGAGGGTTCCTCATCTAGTATTAGAAAATTCAAATTTACTTTGTAGGATAGATTTGCTATGACAAACTTGGGCCTACTTCACTACTTTTTTGGGAACAAGATCACATAGATTTTTCCCACTTATGAGATATAATTTTATACATGGGTACCTAATATGTCTACACATTAGTTGGGACCTATCTATCCCTATCCACCTATGTTGTGCTTATGGGGGGTGTTAGTGCATTTTATTATTTATGCATTAATTATCCTAGCACTTAGGATAAGTTTTTTTAGGTAGGTGTTGACTTATTTGTCTCTCATATATTCCATATTTCATGGTATTACTCATGGTGTTGACTTATTTGTCCCTCACACATTGTGCCATGATCTCTCACATTGTGTTGACTTCTTCGTTCCTCACACACGTGTCATGATCTCTTACATTGTGTTGACTTCTTCATCTCTCACATACATGTCATGATATCTCACACTGTGTTGACTTCTTCATCCCTCATGCACATGTGTCATGATATCTCACATTATGTTGACTTTTTCATCCCTCACATACGTGTCATGATCTCTCACATTGTGTTGACTTCTTCATCCCTCATGCACATGTGTCATGATCTCTCACATTGTGTTGACTTTTTCATCCCTCACACGTGTCATGATCTCTCACATTGTGTTGACTTCTTTTTTCCTCACACACATGTCATGATCTCTCACATTGTGTTGAATTATTCATCCCTCACACATATGTGTCATAATATCATTCATTATGTTGACTTTTTTATCACTCATTGATACCATGTGTCATGCTTACACTTTAGCAGATGGTAAGATGGTAGAATGAGAGAATATATGTAGTTTTCATTTGTAATTCTACACTTGTGAAATATTATCATAATTTTACATATTTGTGTTTGCCTTCTTAACTAGAATAAGCTTATCATTTTTCTTATGTAACTTTCTTCCCTCACCTAGATCTTGGATCTCGTATACTTGTCTCAATCCATAATTGAATCTCACATGGTATCAAAGCAATCTCAAATGGTATCAAAGCAATATCACATGGTATCAGAGCAATATCACATGATATCAAAGCTTGATGGAGATAAGGAGCTTGTTCATTTCTAGTTGAGTCATCATAGGGTTCAAGGATTTGTTTTTTGAAAACTTCATTCAAATTTTTGGAGTCTATTTTTTTTGCAAACATATTTTTTTATATATTTGGAGGTAGCCCGCGTTGCAAACTCCCATGCATCCCATCATTGCATACTTGGACACTACCCACTTACAGACTTTTGTGGCCATCTTAGACCTACAAAAATCTCATATCTCATGGCTATTTTTTTTGCCCTACCCTTACAAAGCTACAGACTACTACAAACATCTCAAATCTTGTGGCCATTTTTACTACCCTACCTCTACAGAGTTGCAAACTCCCATGACCATCTCAAATCTCCTTGCCATTTTTTCCCTATACGTGTAGAGCTATAGACTCCCACAACCATATCAAGTATTACAACCATTTTTTTTGCCTTATCCCTATAGAGCTATAGACTCCAAACCTTCCTAGACCTACAATAATTTTTGTTGTCCAAAAACTTTTGTTTTAAAAAGAAAAAAATAGTATTTTATATTATGTTTTTTACTCTTTTTTATAGAATAACAAAAAATAACATTTTATATTCAATTTTTTACTTTTTTTAGAATAGAAAATTTTGTCATAAATTGTAATCACATTATTTATAAAGTGAAAAATATTGTTACTAGGGAGGTTTCTTTATTGAGTAATTTAGGAGGAGATATACATGAAGCAGTTATAAGAGTTCATTTAGGATTTATTATTGGTATGTAGATTGAGAAAGTCTATCTATGGCCTCAACAAGTCCCTTGGACCTGGTATGGAAAGATGGACGTCTTTCTTCTCTCTCATGGATTTGCGATATGCCACTTGGATCCAAATGTCTAAATTTTGAGACAAGATGGTGTACTACTTCTAGTTTTGTATGTTGATGACCTAATAATTATAGGGAGTTCTATTAGGAACCTACTATTAAAAATAAACACACACACAAATACAAAAAATAAACATATATGCTCACAACACACTATGGAAATAAAATGCACACTAAGGAAATAAATTGCAAAAATGGAACAATCTCACAATAGCACTAAATCGCAAGCCTCTTCAAGGGGGCAACCTCCTTCAATACTTCATTCAATTATGCAAAAATATACATACAATATTTCCCCTCATATTTTTAAGGAATTCCTTTAGAACCTAACTCCTAAGGTTGACTTACATGCAAAATGCCACCTGGGCTAGAATCTCCTACCTACAATCAGTTACATTCTTGAAAAATGATTACATAGAAGGGCACCATTTGGCTAGGTGCTTCTTAAACCAAAATTATGATAAAACATTACAAAATGTTAACATGGGTGTTACCCACGTTCCATGAAGACTATTACATCAAGGTGTTAGGATGGGTCCTAACATGCCCTTTCCCTTCAAAAAGGTTTATCCTCAAAGCTGAAGGTGAGGAAACTATTGTTGGAGTTATTTAAGAGGTTCCCATGTCACATCATCTGGTTGTAAGCCATGCCATTGGACCAAGATATCTATGATAAAATATCGATGAAGGATACACGATCTTTGATCAAGAATACATTTAGGTTTAAGAATGATGGACCCTTCCTCTTCCAACTCTAGAAGTGTAGACTGCACTTGCACCTTGTTTCCAATAACCTTCTTGAGAGATGACACATGGAAGACTAGATGAAGTTTGGAACTAGCTGAAAGGGCTAGTTTATACGTTGTCACCCTAAGCCTATACAATACCTAATAAGAACCATAGTATTTGGTAGCAATTTTATGACAAAAACACAATTGGTGAGATGATTATTTGTATGGTTGTAAGTGAATAAAGACCATGCCATCAATGATAAAGCTACATTCAGTACGGTGTTGATTTGCTTACTATTTCATATAGTTCTAATACATATCCAAATTGAGCTTGAGTTGGCAAAGAATGAAGTCACGCTAGTGAAGAGTGGAATCCACAGCCTAAACCTTGGAGCTACTTGGAATGTAAGAAATTAGAGTAGGTGGAAGTTGACCATAGACTACTTCAAATGGAGTCACCTTAGTGGCAGAGTGATAGGTGGTGTTATACCACCATTTGGCCAAAGGAAGCCACTTAAACCAATGAGTAGAATATTCATAAGTGAAGCAATGAAGGTAGGTTTCCAAGCATTTATTAACAATTTTGGTTTGGCCATTGGCTTGAGGATGGTAGGCCGAACTCATCTTGAGCTATGTCCCCTACAACTTGAACAATTCCTACCAAAAGTGACCAGTGAAGGTATGATCATGATTAGAGACAATGGATTTAAGAATCCCATGGAGGTGAAAGATGGAGTCAGGGAAGATTTGGTTGATAATGGATGTAGTATAAGGATGGGATAGGGAACATAAGTGATCATACTTCGAAAGACAATCCACTATCACCAAAATAGTTGATTTACCTCTAGATTTTGCTAGCCCTTTGATGAAGTCCATAGAGATATTTGTCCAAACCTACTTAGAAATGGGCAAGGGTTGAAGTACCCCTGGAGAACTCATAGTTTGACATTTCATACATTGGCAACGATCACATTCAATGATAAACATTTGGATATACTTTTTCATTCCTTTATAGGAAAAAGTGCGGTTGGTTTAGGTATATGTTTTGAGAAAATCCAAATAACCAGCTATGGGAGAAGCATGCATTTCTTGAAGGAGGACCTTGATTTGAGATTGAGATGGTACAACCAAATAGTCATGAAACTGTAAATCCTAACCATCCCAATCATAGCTAGGTTGGGAATGAGGATCTCTTGGAGAGTGCAGATGAGAGTTTGTAATGAGGAATCTTTGGTTAGATCCTCATGAAGTTGATAAATTTATTGTGGGAGGGGAGTGGAGATATCATGTAACATAGTATGATATTCATGGAGATGAGATAAGGCATCCACCACCACATTCTCTTTACCTTTCTTATAAGAGATGTCATAGTCATACCCCAACATGTTAGAGATATATTTTTGTTGTTTTGAAGTAGCCACCCTTTGTTCTAAAAATACTTGAGACTTTGATGATTAGTTTTAATGGAAAAATGTCAACTAATGATATATGGATGCCAATGGATGACCATATGTAAAATGACAATCATCTCCTTATCATAAGTGGACTTGACCATATTTCGAGGGGAGAGTGCCTTGCTAATGAAAGCCAATGGTCGAACCTCCTGCATTAAAATTACCCCAATGCTCGTGCTCGATGCATCACTCTTAATGACAAAGGGTTTAGAAAAATTTGGCATTACCAGAATAGGGGTAGTGGTTATAGCGTACTTCAAACCAAAAAAATCCTTCTTGGCCAAATTTGTCCACACAAAAGAATTGTTCCTCAACATGGTTGTCAAGGGAGCTGCTATATTGCCATAAATTTTCACATTTTTTTTATAATATCTTGTAAGACCTAAGAATCCATGAAGTCCCTTCAATGTATGAGGTTTAGGCCAATCTTGAATTGCCTAGATTTTCTTAGGATCAACTTGAACTCTCTCCCTCCTTAGTGACTATGTGTCCCAAATATTCAACCTCATGCTGGTAAAAGGAACACTTTGATTGCTTTGCATAAAGATGATGCTCAAATAAAAGTTTGAGGGTGTCATCTAAGTGGTGAAGATGATCCTCCTATGTGCAACTATAGATCAATATATCATAAAAATATACTAAAATAAATTTGTGAAGATGAGGATAAAAAACATAATTCATCAAACTCTGAAAGGTGGAAGGGGCATTGGTCAACCCAAAAGGCATAACCAAAAACTCATAATACCCTTCATGAGTTTAAAATTTTTTTTTGAGAATATATTCATTCTTAATGCGAATTTGGTGATAGCACAACCACAAATCCAACTTGGAAAAATATTGATCCCTATGCAACTCATCAAGTAGTTCATCAATGACAGGAATATGGAACTTATCCTTAATAGTGATTTTGTTAAAATCCCAATAATCCATACACAAGCGCCAAGTGCCATCCTTTTTCTTACTAGCAACACTAGTGAGGAATAGGGGCTAATACTAGAACAAATAATTCTAGAAGCTTGAAGTTCCTACACAATTTTCTTAATTTTTATTTTCTAAGCATAAGCATACAAGTATGGACGAACATCAGGAGGTAGACTGCCAAGAAAAGTTGTATTGCATGATCATGTGAGTGCTAAGGAGGAAGTCCCTTGGGTTCCTCAAAGACATGAGAATACCTATTTAATATACCCTGTAATTATTGTGGGTGATTTGGCTCCCCTTTTTTAGGGGTAATTATAGCAAAAAGCTAATCTACCACACCATGGAAAGATTTCTTTAACAAATTTTCCATCTTATGAGAAGGAATAAACTAAAATTCTCCTAAATTTGTGCCACAAAAGTATAATCCTACCCATATTGACTAAATTTCATCCATAATTCTATAAAATCCCATAAGACTGGTCCTAACATTCTCAACCATTGTGCTCCCAAAACTATATCATAATTTTTATTTTAACATTACAACATATACCTTTGCATGGTAGGGTGCCACTATTAGCAATCATGACTTTGAAGGAATTGTATGTGGTGATGTAACAATTTTCCTATTTGGCTACACGTGGATCAATAAAATTGTGTACTGTTAGAGTCAATCAAAATGATGACTCTTTGTACCTTGAAATGGTCAATCACCTTCATGTTTTAGGGGGTGGATACTCCCGCTAAAGCATGTACAAAATATTTTGGTTGGTTTCCTCTTGATTGATCATTTGGTCTATGGTTTCTATTTCTTGAGAATCCTCCTCATTCTCAAAATATTCTATAGTGGGAACTTCATCCATATCGATCAAGTACATTTTTTGTTGCACACACCCGTGCCCTATGGAATATTTTTCATCACAATTGTAACATAACCCTTATGCCTTTCTATTCTCCATCTCCTCATGACTCAATATTTTTATAGGTGGATATTTAGTAGTAGGACTTGGCATTGGCTTGGCCAAAAAAATGGCTTAGATAGAGGAAATTTAGAAGTTCAATTGAGAGCCTTGAATTTATCTTTTGCCAATTTGGCCAATTGTATGGCTTGTGGTAGTGATTGAGGTCACAACAACTTAACCTCAACCCTAATGTCATCCTTCAGTCCACTCACAAAATAACTTAGACCAAAGCGAGTGAGTAGGCGTTGCCCAAAGTTAGACCAAGAAATATCAAGTTCGGTCTTTCTAAGCCATAAAAACTAGTGGAGTGCATCTGATTTAAAATTAAAATAAGCAATGGTCAACCATAGGAAATGATCAACATTATGAAGAGTGAAATATTATTTTGCCTTACAAATCCACCCCTCAGGATATTTTCCATCAAACTTGGGAAAGTCTAATTTTGGTAATCTCATTCCATTATGAGTTGGTATAATTTATTAACGATTGCTTGTACCAATTTATTCTTGGTCATGTTGATCTATGGAACCATCAGAGACACGACTATCCAACTCAACCTTCATTTCTTTTTGTGCAAGGGAGATTCCACTCATAGTTTCCTAGAAATATTAGAGTTGTGATTGTATCTCCTGTAGGCTTTTGTTAATTGTCTCCCATAGTTTGTTGCCCATAACATCCACTTTGAATTGAATTTCCCTAACTAATTCTTATTGGCGAGTATCCCAACCATATTTTAAGGGTTGTATCCTTTTCGTGGAACTTACTAGAAAGGTGTTTTTTAGGATTTATTATTTTTAGTAAGGTTCTAAAAAATGGTTTGGGTGTGGTATATCAAAATTATTAGCTCAAAAAAACAATCACAATGAGCTATTTACCACAACACTAATTTTGGGCACCCCAAACTTTTTTTATATTGCTATTTTGATGAGTCTACTAGTGTGGTTGGTTTTTTCTCTAGAGGTTTGGTTCAAAAATTGAGTTATGTGTTGAACCCTCTTTTTTGATGATTTTTTATGATTAATCTAACTATTGAATGATTCCTGATACTATTTTATCCCCTATCTAATTTTGAATTTGTCAAAAATATTCCTATCTGCTTTCGTTCTAACTATCATAGGTAATTGTTCTCACCGTCCATGTAACTATTTTGAATATCATATGTAACTGTTATGACACTCATATCCTGACCACCCTGTAATAACAACTACTGATGAAACTTCTTAACTATAATTGACTATGACCCCTCTATTTCCCTTGTTTTAGATTCTAAAGTTTTTGTTTGCCTGTTATGCTCTTATATGATTTTGTATTATCCTTTTACATGTAGGAAATCTGAAATAGGGATGTATTTTTCATATACTCAACTTCTATGAAGGATACAGAAACATATTCAAATTTTTGGTTGCAGGTTAAGCAAAATAGAAAGACTTGGAGGAACATACTTTGTTTGTAGGTTTAAACAAAACTAGGGTATGCTAGGCAAAGGTGTATGTAATACCCATAGGCCATTTGTTATACCGTAGTGATGAAAAATAGTGCTTAGACCAATATTTCAGATCACTACCCAAGGAGGATTCCATGCATACCTTTGAGCACACTATCTGCCTCTTTGACAATACATGAGGGTAATATTTCTAGATGTATTTGGTGTACTATGGATAATACAAGGTTGATAAGATTTTGAGGTATAAAATTTTGTTTAATACTATATGATTTCTTGATATCCTCGAAGATACATGGGATCTCAAATCTGTGTGCAAGTGTTATCTAAGGCCTAGATATTGGAGCCTGATCGCCCCTCACTTCACTAGACGCTTTATGGGCTATCTAGCTTAGCTAATAATGACAACTCCTTCACAATATTTTAAAACCCCCGACACGGGGTTTCTAACCTACTCAACTACTATTGATAAAAGGATTGTATATATATATATATTAATAAGGAAAAATTGGCAAAAAATAAAACACAAAAATCTTATACCTAACAGTCGATATGGTAGAAACCATCACAATTGCAATAGAACACGACCCTAAAAAACACTTTGATACTTGTTAGAAACTTACTATTAAAAATAAACACGTTCACACTAAACATATATGCTCACAATACACTATGAAAATAAAATACACACTAAAGAAATAAATTGCAGAAATGGAAAAATCTCACAATAGCACTAAATTGCAAGCTTCTTCGAGGGGGGAATCTCCTTTAATAATTCATTCAATTATGCAAAAAAAAAAAAAAAAAAAAATATATATATATATATATATATATATATAATATTACCCTTCACAGTTTTAAGGAATTCCTCTAGCACCTAACTCCCAAAGTTGGCTTACATGCAAAATGCTACCTGGATTAGAATCTCCTATATACAATCATACATTTTTTAAAAATGGTTAAATAGAAGAGCGCCATTTGGCTAGATACTTCTTAAACCAAAACTATAACAAAATATTATAAAATATTAACATGGGTGTTACCCACGTTCCATGAGGACTATTACATCAAGGTGTTAGGATGAAGTCCTAACAGGTTCCTCATTTAGTATTAGTAAAGTTAAATAAAATCTATAGGATAGATTTGTTATGATAGAGTTTGTTAAATAAACTCTATGAAATCCTAACAGGTTCCTCATTTAGGCCTACTTTACTACTTTTTTAAGATCTAGATCACATAGTTTTTTTCACTTATGAGAGATCCTTAATATGGCTACATATTTGTTGGGACCCATCTATCCCTATCCAGCTAAGTTGTGCTTATGAGGGGGATGTTAGTGCATTTTATTATTTTATGCATTAATTATCCTAGCACTTAGGATAAGCTTGCTTAGGTAGGTGTTGACTTATTTTATCTCTCATAGATGCCATGTGTCATGATCTCACTCATGGTGTTGACTTATTTGTCCCTCATGCACATGTGTCATGATATCCCACATTTTTTTGACCTATTCATCCCTCATGCACATGTGTCATGATCTCTTACATTGTGTTGACTTCTTCATCCCTCACACATGTGTCATGATCTCTCACATTATGTTGACTTTTTTGTCCCTCACACACGTGTCATGATCTCTCACATTGTGTTGACTTATTCGTCCCTCATACACATGTCATGATCTCTCATATTGTGTTGACTTATTTATCCCTCACACATGTGTCATGATCTCTCACCTTGTATTGAATTATTCCCTCACATATATGTATCACGATCTCATTTGTTGTGTTGATTTTTTTTTCATTCATTGATGCCATGTGTCACATTATTAAAAATATTCCTTCTTAGGTATTTCCTATATATACCCATATCATGCTTACACTTAAGTAGATGGTAATATGGTAGAATGGGAGAATGTATATAGTTTTTATTTGTAATTCTACACTTATGGAAAATATCACACTTTTTCATATTTGTGTTTGCTTTCTTAACTAGAATAAGCTTATCATTTTGCCTATGTAACTTGCTTCTTCACCTAGTTCTTATGTCTCGTATCTTCATCTCAATCCATAGGCAAATATCATAGGTGAGGATAAATTTTATGGATTAATCTCACAAGCACATATAACTATTCGTTCAACATATTGGACATCAACCCCTTCAACTAGGTGGATTGTAAATTCAATGGAAACTAGACGCATGACAAAGTACAAACATATTCTACAAGGCTACAACAAAGAGTATTCAAAATAGCATGTTATTGGAGATGATTCTTCACTATAGATTGTAGGATGTGGAAAAATCAATATTAGACCCTCTTATTTTGATGAAGTACTTCATGTTCCTAGTGTTAGCCCTAGTATTTTATCTATTTATTGCATTATTCATAAATAAGAAGGAAAAAGTTTGGCTTGTCAATGGGTAACTAAGGATGTAGACAATGGGATTTAAATTGTTGCTTTTGGCTATTGTGACAAGTCTGATCAAATGGATAAGTTGGGAGAAAGGCCAACCCATTCTATTTCCTCTTTAAGGAAGATAATGTTTGTTGCTATGGTTGCACATGAAGATAATAAAAGTAAAAAATAACATCATAGGCATGGGTATCTTAGTTATGAATCCTTGATATACATGAGTCATAATCAGATGGCCATTGGACTTCCATATATATCATCTCTAAGTGATGCATATGAGCGATGTATTATAGGGAAGGATCATAGAGAGACCTTTCCAAAAGGAATTGCAAGATGAGTCTCTCATCCCTTGGAAATCATACATCATGATATTTGTGGACCTATGGGTACACCATTTCTTTCAAGAAGCATGTACTTCATCCTTTTTATTGATGATTTTTCTAGATATGTGTGGTTGTATATTATTCACACTCAGGATGAGGTCTTTGAGAGATTCAATACCTTCAAGGCTCTTATTGAGAACTAGCTAGACAAAAAAATCAAATGTCTAAGGACAAATGGAGGAGGTCAATATAATACTAATGTCTTTCATATTTTTTGGCTTCCCATGGGATTGCATATTAGAATATTGTTCATTATGCTCTTAAGCATAATGATGTGGCTAAAAGAAAAAAATAGGGCGATCATAGAGATGGAATTATGTATCATTCATTCCAATGGGATGGATCATAAATTTTGAGTTGAGTTTATCACTTGTGCAACATACATCATCAATAGGGTTTCCACCAAGGCAATTTAGGACATAAAACCTATTGAGAAATTGATACGAGATAATCCTGATATGTCCTAGTTTCATATATTTGGGTCTTTAGCATGGGCTCATATTCCCAAGGATCATCAGAATGAGGCACCAAAGAGTCACAAGTGTATTTTTATTAGGTATTCAGACACCTCAGTGGTATATCACCTTTATGACCCTTAAAGGTATAAGGTTTTGATCTAGAGATAAATCATCTTTGATGAGGTTCTTCTAGGTGCTCTTTGCATCCCACCACTTGAGCTATTGGTAAATTATTCTTACAATCCTTCACCATCTCAAATTCAAAATTTTCTTTCAAGATATTGGTAGGATTCTAATAAGAGTATATTCTTCATACTCGTCATCTTCATATTTGAGTGGAGGTCAATTACGTATTAATTTGACCCTTTCATGGGTAGCACTGCATGTAGCACCTTCTTTTCTAGATTCAAGGCATGTTGAGTAGAACACATTAATTCAAAATATTTCAAATTTATATGATGAGGTGAGTGGTTATTTTGAGTTGGAATATTTAGTTATAGATTTTGGTGTTTCTTTTTCACAAAATGCACATGATTCTTCCTCAATCCATTCAACACCCAAGTGGGTTAAGACATTTTTAAGGATGATTAGCTTATTCTATCTCTAGATTTATGCCAGAATAATCCCTCTCAAGCATTGATCTTGAAGGTTACTTATTCTTAAAAACCTCTTACATATTCTTAAGCTAAGGTTCGATCAAAGTGTGAAGATCCTATGTTGGTAGAATATGAGGATGTAATTAAGAACAAGACTTGGGAGTTGGCTCTTCTTATAGAAGGAAAGAATGTGATTGGTTGTAAATGGGTCTACAAGACCAAGTATATTTTGGATAGTTAGGTGGATAAGCACAATACACACCTTGTTGCTAAGGGATTATCTTAATAGGATGGAGTGGACTATTTTGAGACATTTGCACTAGTGGTTAGGATGGAATTAGTTAGGATGATCTCTTTATCACTACTTCATATGTATGGAAGGTACACCAGATGAATGTGAAGAGTGCCTTTCTACATAGGGAGATTCATGAGGATATCTACATGCAACAACCACCTGGATTTGAGCTTTAGGGTCCTACCCCTCTGTTTTATCATTTGACTAGGTTCTTGTATGGACTTAAGCAAGATCCTTATGCATGGTATGAGAAGATCCATTCTTTTTTCTTTAGTTGTGGGTTTTGACGAGATGAGGCTAAACATGATGTTTACATCAAAAATCAAGATGGAGAAACTTTTGTGATTTTTTTTTAAGTTGATGATCTTCTTATCACTGATAACTCTTCTACTTTTATATAGGATATAGAGTCATGACTTTTTTCCACTATTGAGATGGAAAATTTGGGACTTTTACATTACTTTTTGGTGATTTAGATTGGTTAAATAGATTCTAGCATCACCATTTCACATCTCAATCATGCTTTGGATCTTCTTTAGCATTTTAGGATGGAGAATTACAAGATTGCTTAGACTCCTTTTGCTTTAGGAGTAACCCCAAATGGTGTGAGCAAAAGGACAATGAAGAAGTAAATGGTTCAATGTTTCTAAATATTTCTCATATAAAGCACATCTAAAAGGTTTATAATATCCCCTTTTTTGTAGACTCTCCTATAAGAATCTTACTTTGAATTACTAACCAAATTAATGTTGAGGCCTTAGGGAAAGCCTCTAGTGACCAAACATTCTTCCAAGGAAAATATTTGGAAGTAGGAAATTTTTATTGTTCTAAATCCTCATATCCCAACTTGATCAAGTATATATAATCTTTTGATAGATTCTAAACCAACTCATTCTATCATGTAAAAATCGGTAAATAAAAGTCTTGAAGCATATTTTAAAGTCATATACATTTTGTTTGAGTTCCTCTCCTTCGACCAATTTACTAATAGAAACACATGATTTGAAGTTGTTGCTCATATTAATATAGTCTTTGACCTTTGGACCTCTACAAGTTATACATACTCTAGCCAATGGTTACAATTTTGAGTTAGAGATAAGAGGATAAGACTTCATCCAATCATCAGACCATAAATTTTCATAATTACCCTCATTGATGATAATCTAATATATTCCTTTATCACTTACAAACTATATGATATGATGTTCCATGTTGATGATCCTTTGGGAAGGGTTATTTTCCTAAGTGATTTCATTGAATCGAGAGAACCTATATATTTTTGAAGTAATATTTTTACCCAATTTTTTCCTTGATCTCTAAATAATCTCCACCCAACCTTTGCTCCTAAGGCCAAATTCATAAGTCTACAATTCTGCAAGTGTGCTCCTCCAATATTCTTTCCTTTGCAAACACTATCCCACTTACAAAGAGGAAACCTAATATTTTCATCACATCCTTTCCAAAGAAAGTATGTTTGAATTTTATGAATATTTGATGCTATATCTATTAGTAATCTTGAAAGTGACATCATATAAATAGGGATGGATTACAATGTAGTCTTTATGAGTTGTAGCCTTCTTGTAATGGTTAAGAATTTACCTTTCCAACTTACCAAACAACATTCTATAAAGCTCCTTATTATTTCTTTATGAGATAAAGGAATACCCATGTAGATTGAGGGGAATTTTCAATTTTAAACCCTAAAATATCATAATAAATCATTATAAATCTAGAACACTGTTAATGGAAAAAAATCTTGGATTTTTAAGTATTAACCAACTATCCAATAGCCTTCTCATAGAATGATAATATTTATTTAAACTCTATGGCCTCATTGATTGAGAGATGACCCTAAAGAAAAGTATCATTAAAAAATTAAAGATGAGATTCAAAGGGACCATTTTTTCCAACTTGAATACCTTTGTCTTTTACTTCTATTTTGCCTTTGAGAAAGATCTCTCTAATGCCTAAGCAAAAATAATGAATAGATAAGGAGATAGTAGATTACCTTGATAAAGTCCACAAAATGACTTAAAGTAACTAGTAGGAGAATCATTGATCAAAATATAATATTTTATAGTGCTATAACAACATTTAATCTATTCACACCAACTATAATCAAAATCATTTTTTCAGAATATCATGTATAAAACTCTATGAAACCCTATCATATGCTTTGTTCATATTTAATTTCATAAGCATGTCTGATTTTTTCATGGAATGAAGAGAATGTATGACCTCTTGTACAATGATTATATAATCAAGAATTTGTTTACAATGAACAAAACCACCTTGTTCCTTTAAGATAACACAATATAGAATGTCTTTTAACCTATTTGCCATAATTTAAAAAATGATATTATAAATAATATTAACAAGGCTTACTAGATGAAATTTATCAAAATATTTTGTCGTCTTTCTTTGGAACCAATGTAATAAAAATGACATTGATTTCACTTATTATGGCCTTCCTTTTTTGGGCCTTTTTAGCCACAACTAGTATATCACGCTTCAATAAATCCGGTCTAGGTGCCTTGTTAGAATGGAAAGATAAAACTACTTCATGTAGCTCCTCCATATATATCTTCTTCATCAACCTTTAATTTTATCCCTATGTGATAATTGATGGAATATTTTGTAAAAGTTTATCTTTTGCCTCCTTATCTTGCCCAATATTCGACAAAATATTTTTGAAATAATTAATTGCTTCCTTCCTTATATCTTCTTCTTCCTCAATATTTCTTCCATCTAGAGTTAAAATATTTTTGATGTGATGAAAAAAAACATTTGTTTTTGTTGTAGCATGAAGAATGTGTGTTACTATGTCCTTCCTTGAGCTATTTCTCCCTATATTTTGGAATCAATATGACTCCTCTTTTTAAAATACATTATGATAATTAGAAAGTAATTATTTTTCTTTCACATAAGAATCCTGATTCATTCTATTAGTTTCTACTATCTCTTGTAAATTATTGAGCTTGGATTCAATTTCTTTCTTTTCTTTAAAGTTTTACCAAAATATTTGGCATTCCAAATATTTATTTGCTCCTTTAAATATTTCATCTTTCAAACTAATCTATACATGTTTGATCCTTTATATTTTGCTTCATCCCACCATAACATAACCATATGGAATAAATGGAGGCCTTGTAGCCATATGGACTAGAAGCAAATTGGCTTTGGATGACCATTATTGGGTAAATCATAAATCAAAAGAATAGATTTGTGATCTAATCCTACTCATAATAAAATATCTAAAAATATTGTTTAATCTGTTTGCAACCATGGATTGGATAATAATAATTTATTCAATCTTTCTACAAAATGAATTTGCCCAATGGATCTATTATGACATGTATATTGAAAACTTGAAGGACTAACATCCCAAATGTCATTTGAATTGACAAATGAAGAAAAATTTTGCATTGATTTAAACCATCTTGGAGTACAAGCCTTATTTTCCAAAGAAGATATAACAATGTTGAAATTACCCCAAAGAATCCATAAATCATAAGGAATGTTTGACAAAAACATGTTAAGGTCCTTTCAACATCTTACACAAGGAGTAAATATAGTTGAAGCATATACATTTATAACCCTAACTTTGATGTTTTCCTCTTTTATATAAATATAATAATTTCCCATACCATTTGCATTTGTCTCATAATGCTATAATACTGCTTTAATCTCCCTTAGAAGAAAATGCTAGACAATCATCCATCTTCCAAATCTTTTTAAAAACATCCTTACATTCCTTTCTATTTAATTTTTTTTTTTTTCTGTATTAAAATAAACTTAGCACTATAACAACCTATGAATTCCTTAAGAACTCTTCTTTAGGGGTCTTATGCATATCCCTAATATTCCATGATATCATTTTCATCATCATCAATTTTTATTTTTATTAGTGGCCTTAGACCCATTTCTTGTTAACAACTACGATATTTTTATTTGGGGTTCCAAAATTGATATCCCTTTGAGTTTCTTTTTCTCTTTGGTCACGTTTTGATGGCCTTCTTCTACTTTTTCCATTCCCACCAACTAACACTCTTATCTTCATCAATCTCTTATATTTTTCATGTTGTTTATAATGAGGCTTATCTTCTAAAGACTTATGTTGTCCTAAAGAATTTGAAATACAAGGAATAGCCTCATAAACACTTTCTTCTGTATGTTTCCCCAAAAACCCTAATGTAAACAAATGATCCTCCATAATCATTACTTCCTTATGCTTCCCTAGAAACCCTAAATTTCCTTAGATATCCTCCATATGCTATTCATAATTGGGCTGCTCTTGAAACCCTAAAGCGCAACAAACACACTATGTATTACTTTTATTTTTATTGTAAGGAGAATATTTTATTCTACTTGAAGAAAATGAAGATGATATACCTAGATTAACCTTGATCTCCTTCAAATTATTCATTTTAAAAGTTGCCTCTCCATATTCTTTTTCTTTAAAGCTTGGCTCCCTATATTCCTTTACATCTTTAACTCCTTTTGTATTTGAAATTATGCATTGTACTTCCTTATCCCTTGTATATTTGTTCTTCTAATGGTTTATTTGAGTGAACTATAATGACCTTTTCCATTTGATGATGCAAAGTTATTTGTCTTGCCACTTTTTAGGAGTGGAAAATCCTTAATTTGACCTAGTTTCTCCTATGATATGATCATTTTGCTTCATATTGAGATTTTCCTTATGCCTAAAATTTCCCATATCTTTCTCCATCATTTTCACTTTGTAATATCTTGTCATGTGTCTGATTTCATGATATTTTTACATCGAAATGCAATGTTGTCATATTCCACTTGTTGGTTCCTTTCTCTTGACTCAAATTTAATCCTAATGAAATATGGTAAATATTTTTAAATATCCATGGCAAAAAATGTTTGAGTGTATACAAAATTCCTTCTTTCCTTAGTAGTTGTTCCCTCCTGGATGAAATCGCTTAGTGTATTGCCAATATTTTTCAAAACCTCCTTATTGACGAGTTGATAAGGAAGTCCAAAAAGCCTAATCTACACCAAAATATCTTTAATAGTTTTTATCTTCATAGAAAAATTCTCATTCTATGGTCTTAAATATAATGCATCTTTTCCCCAAAACCAAGGGCCTCCATCCATTATTTTATCCCTTATTTTTGAATTGGAGAAGATAATGAGGAAAATATTTTTGAAAGAAAAATCATGGAGTAATTTGAATTCAATCCCCACTTCCACTTGATCTAATTTTGAATCTTAGAAAAGCCTAGCCCATATCCATGGAACCTACATATTAACCCTCTAGTTTTAAGAACCATTATATCATGCTCAATCATCTCATCCTTGATAACCACTTTTGGTGTAGTATCTATTATATGGATAGGGTTTTCCATAGATTTGCTCTTCCTATTATCACTAACTAGGGCATCCATACTTCCAACTAGGACATCCTTACTTCTAGTAAGGACTTTCAAAAATGACTTTCTTTCCATGTTACCTAGATTTTCTTCACATGAATCCTTTAGTTTTCGAGTTTCTCCTAAGATCTAACACAAGAAGAAGTGGCACTGGCTCCTTATACACACTTTACTTATTAATTCCTTCTTTCTACTCACTCCTAACTCACACTCACTCCCAACCTGATTATATTTTTTATCTTCTAGTATCTAATTATGAGTGAAGATCTAATAACCATAATAATTATAAACATATTAATATATATTTAAGGTAAGTGCATTGCAATATATGGATATAATTATCCTACTATTTATTCTTATGACAATTAATGCAAAGAACATAAATCAAGAAAAAATCAACATAAAGAGATTTCAAAAAGAGATATTAATGGTATAAATGGATATTTTATGGCATTAAGTTCTTAAGAGAATAGAGATGTATGTATAAAATATTATCAATAAAAACATATACAATACATTTTTTTTTTTTTTGAATTTACATGGTGGAATCGGTAGCCGCCACGAATTCGGGTAGGCTGTCCGACTTTTTATGGCTGCCATAGTATTCTATGTTGTCCGCCCTAGAAGCCGCCACACAGATCTTCGTGTAGTCCGCCCCTATAACCACCATGCCACAATCATTTTAAACCTTTTACATCGCTGAAAGCACCAGGAAAGGGACAAGCGTTCAGTTCGACGAGGCCGAGATTTGAACCTTGGACCTCCGCCCCCTTATAGGGTTTGGATGAACCAATTGGTCTACACCTCGGACCTACATATACAATACATTTAAAAAGGATATATTATTATTAAATACCTACAAATTGTATTTATAATTAAACTTAGTACTCATAGGCAGGAATAAAGTATAAGCACAAGTAGGGAGTGAACCTTGCCTTTAAATATCTTATTCTAGATATTATAAGGAAGAAAAAAAAATGATTTTCATGAAGGAAAATCCAGGTAGCAAGCAAGGAAAGTCAAATGTGGAAGACCTAAGTGAAAGTAAAGGTGTCCTAGTTGGAAGTGAAGATGTTCTAGATGGAGATAAAAGAAAGAATGAATCTATAGTGACCCCTATCTTGGTGGTAGAAGATACCTCAATAGTGATTATCAAGGATGAGATAATCAAACATGATATAATAGTTCTTAAAAGTAGTGGATCAATATACAAATGCAATAGATACTAGCTAGGATTTTTTAGATATTCAAAAGAGGATTAAATAGAAGTGATAATTAAGGTCAAATTATTCAATGACTTTTATTCAAAAAGGAATTTTTTTATCATATTCTTTAACTCCAAATTAAGGGATAAAAACCTATTTCACATATACTAATGTTGGATAGTCCCATTAAGGTATCTATAATTACTTTTTAAAAATGTGTGTGATCTCCTTGATGTGAAATCCTACATGTGGGAGTGCCATGGGGTCTATTAGTTGAGGCAATAAATTATTATCATCAATTTGAGGAAATAGTGCTCTAGAATAATAAAGATACTACCTTACTACCAAAGACTCATTGATCACTTCCAAATGATGTCAAAAGGTGGTAAACAACTAGAAATTTTATGCTAATGATTATATTGAGTATTTTTTATCTAGCCTTTGGGCCATAATGGATGTTATATTTTCTTGAGTATCTTCCTATTTCACATAAATAGAAAATGAAGCTTTCCATAGCTCTATTGATCATAACTCATTCCAAATAGAAGTGTCCATTGGCATTGCTTATTTTATATTGAATACATGAGATTCCTTCTACCTTGATTATAATTTCTCTTGATTGATATTTAGAAGAAATGACATTTATTTATTTCCAAGGGAGGAGGATTTATCTAAGCACCTAAATTTCTAAACATCAAACTTTAGAGGCCTTACTAAATTTATTTAATAATCAATAGGCATTTGAGCATAAAAATATTGTTATGGATGCCATCACTAGTATGACTCCTATTAACAAGTATTGACCCTTCAACCAACATCGCCACTAGCACCAATGTGTACCAACATCACCTACTATCCATCACCATATTTGCTACTCCTATTATAGGAGTTGATGCCAACATTAACAATATATTTTTTAAATTGGTTATATGGGATTGAAACGGGTCCCACCCATATTACACCATCATCACATAGTAGTATTACAAAAAAGCTTGGATATTATCCATGTATCACTTGGCAAGATTTTAACCTTGGTCTCCTCGTTAAATGTTGAGGAATCTAACCAATTGAACTAATGCCACTTGATACCAACATTAACAACATTAGCTATTATTACTAGCATCAATTTCTAAAAGCGAGTACAATCAATTAAATATATTTTTGTAACCAAAAAGAGGAACCAACTTACCTCTAATAATGTCCACTTATATTCCATTACCATAATTGTTACACATATGTTGTTTTAAGCACTTCTCATCAAGCATATATGAAGATGTGCAAACCATCTTATATACCTCCACCCAAATACAAATAATACTATTTTAATTTCTTTAAAGAAATATGAACTTCTTACATTGCATCTATTCTCATATATTTGGTCATCTTATTATATCTCTCTACGAAGATCCATGCCGTTTTATTTATAGGAGTAAAACACATTTTATTATCTATAATGGTTTGTCTTATCTACACATAATGTGTTCATATACCTATTTTCTCCTACTAACACATTAGTGATTAGATAATGCCTAACCCATGTTAGATCGTTGTACCACTTTATTGGTTGTTTTAAATATTTTTATACATATACTTTTGGCATGTTAAGTGGGAATATTTTTTTTAAGTTTCTTATATTATTATATTCTTAAAAAAACTGTGAAGCATGCTTAATTTTTATCATTAATAAAAATCATGGTAGATAACTAAATATTAAATTCATGGATTTTGGAGCCTTTTAGTATAACTATTTTATGTTGTTTGGGTTTTAATTCTTGGATCTTATCCTAATATAAAATCTATTATGTTATATTTTGAGTATTCTACATCTCAATTTTTTTTGGATAAGATATATCTATGTCTTTGCTCTTTTAAATGCCTACATCTTTTATTGATATTTTAAATAACAATTGTGTCGATCATGAAGGTATTTCTAATGATTAGATAGAATAAAATAAATTTATTATTAAAAAATGTTGACTTCTCACACATGTACTTACACATTATCCAACAAAACAAAACAATACATTTAACCCTACTCATAAAGAACCTTTAAAAATAACAAAATTAAAGTCTCATAGGAAATAGTAATAATTTAAAATATTCTATTGGCTAGATGAAGGGATTTGTACTAAAATTAATATCTTAACAAGGATTTGTTTAGATCACTAGCCAATAAGAGTTAAAATGGTGGTAAGTGAATTAAAAAAATATCATATTTTAAATATGAGTAGATGTGGGAAGACCATCCTCAATTTGGTATGATAGCAAAAACATAGAATTCTTTAGAAAGTAATGGGTTGTATGCACTTCCAAAACAAATTAAATCAATGACATCTAAATTAAAATAATGGAACAAGAACACTTTTGGAAACGTTTTTGAGAAGAAAGAACTAAAAGATAAACTTCCAAAATTCCAAAAAGAGGATCATAATAATCCAAGCTCAGAGGAAGGGAAGTTTTTTATTTTATGGTGAATAAGTAGCGATAATAAGTATCATCAATGCACCACATAGTATCATGCAATTCATCCTATACACATGTCACATTCATTTTAAACCTTTTACGCTAGTGAAAGCACGAAGAAAGCAAACAAGTGTTTAGTTTGGTGAGGCCCAATATTTGAACTAGAGGAGAGAGAGTTGCTTAGTGAATATCATAATATTTTGAGTAAGGAAGAGAAATTTTGGAGATTAAAATCAAGACAAACTTGGTTAAAAGGAGATAAAAATACAAAGTTTTTTATAGGATGGCTATAGTATAGAGATCAACATCCAAAATTAGTAGAATTAAATCAATAGAAGGGGTTTGGATTGAAGACCAGAGTGAAATTAGAAAAGAGACAAGATCTTTTTATCAAAATATTCTAGGATTAGAGGAGTCTGAAGTTCTTAATGATAAACCTCTACAAGAAGTACCTTCAGTTATAACAAATGAAGATAATAGAAAATTGATGGAGCCTATTACTCTAGAAGAAGTTCATTTAGCTATTTTCTCTTTTAATAAGGATAAATCCCAAGTTCGGATGGGCTCTCTATAACATTCTACCAACATAACTGGGATATAGTGAAGGATTATTTATTGGTGGTAGTGGAAAAGTCTAGGGTAAAATAATACATACCTTATAAAATAAATGCAACATATCTTACCCCGATTCCAAAAAAGAAGGATGTTGAATTGTTTGATTTATTTAGACCCATAAGCCTATGTAATATGGCATATAATATTATCTCCAAAGTGATGGCGAATTGATTAAGGCCATTTTTAGACAAAATTATTTCAGAAGAGCAAGGAGGGTTTGTGAAAGGGAGACAAATTCTAGATGGGATCATAGTAGCTCATGAAGTTATACATTCAACAACTTCAAGAAAAGAGAAAGCAATGATCTTAAAACTTGATATGAGTAAAGCCTATGATAGGGTTAAATGGGATTTTATTTTTTGCAGTATTAGAAAAAATTGGATTTGGGAATAAATGGGTTAGATGGATTAAAGCTTGTGTCTCTATAGTTTCATATTCAGTGTTGGTCAATGGGTTAGTAACAGAATCATTTAAAGCCAAGAGAGGTCTTAGACAGGGAGATCCTCTATCACCATATTTATTCATTATTATGGCAGAGGTTTTGGGTAGGAACTTGAAGAAGGCTAACAAATATGGGCTTATAAGTGGACTTAAGGCTAGTAATAACATCGACAACATCACCCATTAATATTTTTTAGATGATACAACCCTTTTGGGAGGGCAAGGATAAACGAGGTCAAAGCTTTGAATAACTTATTAAAGAAATATGAAAGAGCATCGGGGAAAAAGTTAATAGGACAAAATCCAAAATTTACTTCCTAAACACCCAACTAAAATCAAAGCAGGGATTTACATGTTACTTCAAATGGAGGAGGCAAATTTACCAACAACTTATCTAGGGATGCCCTTATTTGAGGGGAGAATGAGGATAGAATTATGGAATCCAATTATAAGTAAAGTTCAGAATAAGGAAACCTTAGAAATTCAAATGTATGAAAGTCAATTGGAGTTAAAATTGGTGACTAAGATAGTTCATAATTATAATATTTGGTATTATTAGGGAACGGTATGAGGAGGGAGGATTAGACGTTTTTCGCAGGACTGCCCAAACTGCCGAACTCGTTTCGGCCATATCTCACTCATCCGAACTCGGATTGAGCTGAAATTTTGAGGGTAGATGCCTGAAAAACCCTAGAACGTCTCCACCAATTTTCATATCATTTGGAGCAACACAGATCCTAGCGCATCCCTATGTGTGAACGATATATTTGGCAAGCGGCTATGCGAGGGTTTCATCTGGGGTTGAGTGCAAGCAGCTCCAGAGGTTGGTTTTTAGGGCCTTCGGGCCCTAGCGGCCAATATTTTTGTGGTTTATGCTCAATATTTTAGCAGGAAATGTTGCAGGGGATACAAGATGGGTTAGAAATTTGTCTTTCAACAGATCATACTATGAACTTGAGTGACAACGGCTTCCAATTTGCTGCACAAAAGAAAAGTGAAAACCATACCTTTCCACGGCGTCTAGGGCAAGGATTAAAGAGACCACGAAATAAGTTTCAAGCAGTTGATCAAAAAATGGCTCATATCTCAAGTGAATCTGGTGCTAAGGTGCACCCACAAAATAATTCTACCGTGAAAACCCCTCGTCAAGGGTAAGAATTTTGAAGACTCAGTCCCAAAAATGAATTTTAGGGATGCCCTTCATGGTGGACAGCCTCAGCCCAATGCTAATATCAATATTAGGGCTTCTCATAAACCTCTAAGAATGCCTAAGATTGATCCCAGGAAAACGGAGTCAGGATGTCTTAAAGCAGCTCATGGAACTCCTATTGTTAAGCTTGATATGGGTAACATTCAGACCGGCATTGAAGATTTGGAAAAAAGAGGACTAATTTGTCGGTTCGTGGGTTTTCGTCCGAGTCTATCTCCTTTCAAAGTCTGGGCTGCAAAAAGCTGGAAAACTAAAGGTGAGTTACAAATCTCTATTTATCCAAATGGTTATTTTCTTGTTTTATTTGCTAATAATGAAGATAGAGAGAAAACTTTTCAAGGGGGTCCTTGGTTTTTTGGAAGGGCAGGGCTTTTCATGAAGCCCCGGCATACTAAATTTAAAGCCGAAGAAGAGATGCCTTCTATAGCTCCCGTGTGGGTTAGACTCTTTGGCCTCCCTATTGAATTTTGGAATCCTACTATTTTTTCTTCAATTGGAAACTCTTTAGGAACTTTTATGATGACTCGCTGATTGTACTCAAAATTTTGAACATATTATTTATGCTCGAATTTGTGTTTTAATGGATTTTGACAAACCCCTACCTAAAAAGATCACATTACAATTTGGGGAAGACACTTGGGAGCAAGTAGTGGACTATGAGAACATTCCTTTTCGTTGTAGAATTTGCCATGAATATGGTCATTTGGCCAGTGCTTGCCCAAATAAAATTCCTGATCAAAAGAAAGAAGATATAAACTCAATAGGTTTCCAAATACCTAAGAAGAAGAACACTTAAAAAAAACAAGTAATGAAGGATCAATCAAAGTCATTTGCTAATATGTTTGAAATCCTTTCCACAAATGATGTCCCAAGTGAGGAAGAGGAAATAATGGAAACTGAAATCTTAGAAACACAATTTAAATATGAAGGAAAGAACTCATAGACAAACCAACAAATCAAAGGTTTTCAACAGAAAAAAAGGAGAAAATTTACACAAGAAAAACAATATTTCAAATGTCAAAACTTCAAATAATGCAGGTCCCAATATAGACTCCATTGAACCATCTAGTAAAATTTTGGCCGTGTATGAGCATTCTTCAAGGTTAGAAGCCATCTCAGATTCAATTGGAATAAGTCAAGAAACAGGGAAAAAAAAATTGAAGATGGATTCTAATCAAAAAGTAGGTCGCAAGACCAATCAATATCATATGGTAAAAGAAGGTGAAAAGCTTGTAGAGGAAGGTAAGATTAATGCCCTTCCCAACATTTTTAGCCCTGGTATTAATGAAGATCATCACTTGGAATATTAGAGGACTCAAAGGGAGTCTTTCAAAACAAAATGAAATTAGAAGAATGATTCAGATAAATCATCCACATCTTGTTTTCCTTCAAGAAACAAAGATGTCAATGGAGGATATGGACTTAATTGCCAAGAAAATTTGGCCACTGAAAAGTGGTTTCCCTCGGCTCCCAAGGGACTTCGGGTGGCATTGCTTGTCTTTGGGACCCAAAAGAGGTAGTTATTCACCATATGGTTGGCAGTTGGGGTTTGTTGGCTATAGCTATTCAAAGTAGACATTCCAACCAGATTATGCTCTACATTACTGTTTATGCCCCGACTTCTTTGGAGGAAAAAAGAAGACAATGGAAGGATATTACTCATATTATCTCTCATTTTCCTAAAGCTTGGATCTTGATCGGAGGAGATTTCAATACCATCCTCTCTCTGGATGAGAAAAGGGGGGGAAATAGAAATTTGGACAAAAGTACTGACCTCATGAGCGAATATATTGCAAACCTCCATCTTGTGGATATCCAACCGGATAATGGCCTTATGACTTGGTCTAACATAAGGCAAGGCTTAGCTTGTATAATGGAGAGATTGGATAGGTTTTTGCTCTCTAAAAATTTCTTAATCCATGGTCACATTCCTAAAGTGAAGACTCTTAATAATGTTGGTTCGGATCATTGGCCACTCATGGTGGAAATGTGGAAAACCAATGTGAGTTTCTCTCCTTTTCGTTTTCAATTAATGTGGCTTAGAGACATTTCCTTCAGACCTCGTGTGCAACAATGGTGGAAGGAAGGTAAACCTAGGCATGGGACTAAGATGTTCTGTTTTGCCAAAAGACTGCAATACATTAAATCCAAAATCAAGACTTGGAACTGGAAAGAGTTTGGGGATGTTCATAAAAAAAAACATGAAGTTATTGCTCATCTTGAAAATTTGAATAAGAAAATCCGTTTAGATGGCCTCACAGAGAAGAGAAGTGCAGATGAAATTAAACTCACAACTCAGCTTGAGGAATGGGAAAAAAGAGAAGAAATCTTATGGAAGCAAAAATCTAGAATTCAATGGCTCAAAGAAGGAGATCGAAACACAAATTTCTTCCACAAATCTCTTCTAGCTCGAAGATCTCACAACTTTATTTCTTCCTTAAAATCAGATTCTGGAGATGTTGTTTATACTTGGGATGGCATGAACTCTATTGTTGTTGATTACTTTTCCAATATTTTTGCTGCTACTCCTCTTGACTCACCTTCACAACAAAATGTTCTTCAAGCAATCCCTTCTCTTATCACTTCCAAGGAGAACTCTATTTTGACTCGCTCCTGTTACTATCAATGAGCTTCAACAAGTAGTTTTTAAAATGCAAAAAGCGAAAACCTTGGGTCCCGATGGTTTTCCTATTGAGTTCTACCAAGAGTTCTGGGATATCCTTCATGTTGATTTATTAGAGGTGGTGGAAGAAGCCAGGAAATCCAAAGAAATTTTGAAGGTTATCAATAAAACTTATATTACTCTTGTTCCAAAAGCTCAAGAGGTTGATCATATCTCAGCTTTTAGACCTATTGCTTTATGTAATGTTCTTCTCAAAATTATTACTAAAATCATGGCATAAAGGTTGAAGCCTCTTTTGCATAAGATTATTTCCCGCAGCAAGGGGGATATGTGGAAGGACGTCAAATAGTAGATGAGATAGTTCTTGGCTCAGGAAGCCATCCATTCCATGGATATGCAAAATTCTCCTTCTATGTTCATCCGGTTAGACTTATCCAAAGCTTATGACAGAGTGGATTGGCACTTCCTTATCAAAGTTTTGAGGCAATTTGGTTTCTCTAAGGATTGGATGGATTGGATTATGGGATGTATCTCTTCAGTTTCCTACTTAGTTCTTATCAATGGCAGGCCTTCTCAGTCTTTCCCAGCCTTCCAGAGGTATTAGGCAAGGTGACCCGCTATCCCCTTATTTATTCATCATTCTTGCTGAATGCTTGGGTAGGACTATAACCAAAAAGAGGGAAAACAAAACCCTTGAGGGAGTTACCATTGCTCATGGAGCTAGACCTATCTCTCATCTTCAATTTGTGGATGACTCTACCCTTTTAGGTAAAGCTACAGCTTAAGGAAGCTTCTAATATTAAGCAAATCATTAGTCTGTTTTTCTAAGGCTATCGGGCAGTTGATCAATGAAGACAAATCTAAAGTTATTTTCTTTCACTGCTCCGCTAGACAGGAATCCATGGTCTTGGATAAATTAAGATATAAGAAGACCTCTCTTCCAATCACTTATTTAGGTATTCCCATAAATATTCAAAGGCAAAAAAATAAAGATTGGAATTGGTTGTTGGACAAAGTCAAGAAGAAAATTGGAAAGTGGACCAACAAGTGGCTTTCTTCTGGGGGTAGAATCACCTTGGTAAAATCAGTCCTTCAAGCTATTCCTATTTATGTTTCTTCCATTTTGAATATCCCAAAGGCCGTTCTTCGAGAATTGGATCAAATCAGTCATCGTTTCCTTTGGAGTGGTACTAAGGAGAAAAGAAAATGGGCCTTGGTGAAATGGGATACTTTATGTCTTCCTAAGAGTGAAGGGGGGTTAGGATTTCGGTCTTCAATTAATAACAACAAAGCTTTAGCTGCTAAATTATATTGGAGGATGTTGCATAACCCCAATGCTCTTTGGGCCAATAATCTCCGTGCTAAATATGCCGAGAACAAAAGTCCTGAAGACCTTGTTCGCTATCAACTTCCTACCAAAGGTTCTCCCATTTTAGCAGCTTCTTAAGACCGGTGAGGATTTGATAAAGAAAAAATTATTTTGGATCATTCATAATGGTCAACATGCAAATTTTTGGACAGATTCTTGGGATGGTCACAAGCCTTTGATAACTCAGTTTCCCGATTGGAGGCCTTGGATGGAGGAGCTTCACCGAGCTAATTGGATAAAGGTGGCTAATTATCGTCGGTACCATACTCGGTAATTCAAAGGTTGGTAGATATTGGATCCCTATTGAGGACTGGCCTATTCAAATCCCAGAAAGGCAAAGACAAGATATCCAAGGCATCCTTCATATGAGATCCCTCTCTTGGTCCCATGAAAAAGATTGTTTTGGATGGAACAACACTACTAAGGGTGAGTATTCAGTTGCTCAAGGTTATTTGACCTTATGCCATAATAATCCCAACCATTCTTCCGACATATTTTCTCAATTGTGGGCTCAAAAGCTCTGGCCTAAGGTGAGGTTCTTTAATTGGCTTTTATTGCATCGTAGGGTGCTTACCGGTGAGCAACTTATGAAGCGTGGTTTTCATGGCCCTTTTAGATGTGAAATGTGTGAAGAGAATGTAGAAAATATCAACCATATTTTTATTGAGTGTACTTTAGCCTCCGAGCTATGGAGGAGAATGGCAACTTTACTTGGCTTACAGTGGTCCAATTTTTTCACTTTTGAACAGACTTTGGAGGGATTGGCCTAATCAAGAGGGTGTTGATCATTTTATTAGGCGGTTAGTTTGGATGGGTTCTACCATTCTTCTTTGGAATATTTGGAATGAAAGGAACAACCAAATTTTTAATCAAGATAGGAAGGATATTCACTATATTTGGCAAAAGACCATAGCCAACTTAGTTGAATCAGTCCATCAACTCCTTAATCACCCCCAAAACTCCCACCAAAGATGGGATCAAGTGATGCAAATATTGAAGATTAAACCTTCTAAGGGCAACCAACTTAAAGGGAATGTGAGTATTAGTAAGATGGATAGGACTAGAAATTGGCAACCTCCTCCTAAGGATTTTGGAAAAGTCAATACCGATGGAGCCTCTAGAGGGAACCCCGGAAAAGCCAGTGTGGGAGGAATTGGTAGACTTTCGGATGGCTCCCTGGTTTTTACTTTTGCTGAGAATTTGGGTATTCTTTCCAATAACCTTGCTGAGGGGTATGGTATCCTTAGAGGCCTTCAGGAGGCTACTAAGGTTGGATGGGAAAAGGTGTTAGTTGAGTCCGACTCTCAACTTATGATTAATCTCTTGAAGACTCCTTCTAAGAATCATAAGGTGGATTGGAGAATAAAAAGAATTATTGAGAAGATTCAGTTAATCCAGATGGGATTTTTGAAAGTTGATTACAATCATGTGGTCAGAGATCAAAACAAGAGTGTTGATGCTTTAGCTAATTGGGCTTTGGACAAAGGTGATCTTACTTGTTATGGCCACCCTCCTATATGGTGGGCTTCTCAAATTAGGGAAGCTCTTCTTTCTATCATTTCTTTGGATGGCTCCAGCTCGAAGGTACCTAGTTTCTTCTTGTTTTTTTTTTTGTTTCTCTTTGGTTCATTCAGTTTTTTTAGTTCCCTAGCTCATTCTATTCTTTATTTTGTTTCCTCTGTTGATTCTTGCATTAATAGTCTTCTCGGTCTAGATAGGTCATTGTTTTGTTCATTTTTTTTTTTTTTGTCTTCTTTGTTTTTTTGTTTAGTTTTTTAAGGTGGGTGGGTTCTTTTGTTTTGTTTTGTTTTTGTGTTCTTTGTGTTGTTTTTTGTTGTTCTTGTGTTTTTGTTGTTTTTTTTTTTTTATGTTTTTTGTTATTGTTCTTGTGTTTTTTTTCGTTCTTGTTCTTGGGTTTCTCTTTGTTTGTGTTATTTCATTTTTTTATGTGTGAGTGTTTTCTATGTTTTTTGTTTTTGTTTATTGTCTGTTGTTGGTTGTTTTTATTTTTATTTTATTTATTTTATTTTTTAGGTTTTGGTTGTGTTTATTTTTCATGTTTTTTTGGGTTATGTCTTTGTAGTGTTCTGTTGTTTTTGTCTTGTTTGTGTTTTGTTATGTGGTTCTTGTGTTTTTCTATGTGGTTTGTGTTGTGGTTTCTTTTATCTTATTGTGCGTGTTTGGTTGTGCTTTTGGTTTTGACACACTCAAGGAGCATGTTTTTTATTTTATTTTATTATTTTTGTTGTTATTTACTTTTTTTAATTTGGTTTTGTGTGTTTGTTTGCTCCTTGAGTATGTCAAAGGTGGTAGGCCAGGTCCGAGTCCCGGGCATTTTTGGCGGAATGGATACCCCCGCCTCCTTGGGTCTTACCCGAAAGTGGCATCCCTTTTGGGATGTTTTCCACAAATAAAAAAAAAATTAAATAAATAATATATTTATAAAAAATATAATTAGTCGTTAACATTCAACATATTATATTCATTTATATATCCAAAATCAATAGAAAAAGTTTAATCTATATTATGTATCCTTTTTATGTCGATTACATGATAAAAAAATTTTCTTTGGTGAAATGAGCAATTGTATATAAAACTAGGGGAGGTCTCGGTTTAAGAGTTCTTATAGATGCAAACTTAGCTCTTAGGGGAAAAGTAATATGGAGATTGTACAAAGAGAGTCAAAGATAATGGGTAAGAATTCTTCTAAGTATGTTGAGCCCAATGACCCAAGTTTAATATTTACTGCATTCTCTCTACCAAATGGTTCTGCTCTTTGGAATGATTTAAAAAAATCTATTGATCTAATGATTAAAGGTTTAAGATGGGTGGTGGGAACTCGAGAAAAAATTCTATTTGGATGGATACTTGGTGTGATAAAAAACCACTCAATCTAGATCCAATTTTGAAACCATGGATGAGATTACTTCAAGATAAATATGGTGATAGGGTTTCAAACATTTTGTACAAGGATCAGGAAGGAAGATAAAAATGGAAAGAAGATTTTTTTACAAGTATACAAGACATTGATGCTAGGAGGTAATTGAGTAGAAAGATAACAACAATGATTATTCCAAGGGGAGCCAAGGATAAATTGATTTGGGAGTTGAATAGCTTAGGAGAATACACAACAAGAAGTGGATATAATGTAAAGCACCAATAAAATAAGAATATCATAAGAATATGGAGAGATATTTGGGATAGCCCAAGCATTCCTAAAGTCAAAATGTTTGTTTGGCTAGTAGGTCATAGAAGAATTTTATCCTAGGATAACCTTATGAAAAGGGGTTTTCATGGCCCCTCTCAATGTGTTCTTTGTAAAAAGGAGGAGGAGAGTATAGACCATCTCTTGGGACATTGCTCAATAGTCTGGAAACTATGGCAATGGATTCTTAATATGTTTGGTAAATGCATGGTGATGAATAGAAGAATTGAAGATTGGTTAAAGCAATGGCAGAGCACTTTTAAAAGTGAGGCTTTATAGATAATCTGGGATATATCAAAAGATACAATACTTTGGACTGTATGGCTAGAAAGGAATAGAAGAATATTTAAAGGAAAGGAAAGTAATTTAGAGGTAATGAAAAGGAAGATATGTTTAGCCATAGAGGAGTCTAAACCAACCCTATCAACTCACCCAATCCCTAATATGGAAGCAGAGAGCCTTGATAGATGGAGTCAAGTCATCAAATGGAATTATGATGTTGGGTACAAGAGAAACAAAAAGAAGGCAAAGAATATAAAGTGGAAACCACTAGATGTGGAGTTGGTCAAATTGAATTTTGATGGAGCATCTAAAGGAAATCCAAGACCAACAAGAGGAGGAGGAATAATTAGAAATAATAGAGGAGAGATTTTGTCTCATTACGCTTTCAATAGTGGATTTAAGACAAATAATGAAGCTGAAGCTTGGGTGACTTTAGAAGGGTTAAAAATATGCAAACAAATGAAATGGAATAAAGTATGGATGGAAGGTGATTCACTCATAGTAATAAATGCAATTTTGAGGAAAGCAAAGGCTCCATGGAACATACAAGAGATAATTATGGAAATTCAAGATCTTGCTAAAGAGTTTGAAGAAATCAGGTTTACACATACATTAAGGGAAGGAAACAAATGTGCAGATAGGCTAGCCAATAGAGGGGTTTTAATTGAGGATCATGAAGTTAAATTCTCTTTTCCATGGTTAGAGGAAGTAGTAAGTTTAGTTGAAGCTGACAAGAAAATGTTGACTTCTTGAATCAAATAATGATTAAGATTTACTTTAATGTTTTCCATTGGTAATATCTGCTTTATTTTATAACATTAATGTGTTTTCATATAAACTATTTATTATAATTTTTGTGGTTGCACTTGTGCTTCAGGAAGGAAACTAGCAATCCAGATTTGGTAAAGCGGACTATGATAGTGTGATGTTTTGGAAATATTACTCTACTAAGATGCAATGCATAGATAGTAGAGGTGAAGTTTTGGTATTGTGAAGGATGCTATAGGAAAATGTCAAGAAGGATGTTGAATTCTGGAATATTTGTATTCACACAAAAAATTGAAAAGATCCAAAAAATGAAAATCAAGAATTCAAACATTTTATGTAAAATGATGTAGGTTTCTAGCTATAGCATCTCAATTGAGATGAGAAGTGAATCTATTTGTAAACTCTCAAGCTCTAAAGAAGAGAGTTATGATTTGTCAAGGGTGGGGGACCTGAGTACAACCCCTTGTTCTCTAGCAACAAAAAAAATTGCAATGTTGTTACTTTTTAAGATAAGTGACCCCAAAACTTGACTAAATCTAATGTCTTATGTGAATTTCTTATGATAAGAACATTACTTATTGTAAAAAAACAAAAAAAAATATCATGAGGCATCTAATTAAAAATAACAACAATTTAAAATCACTTAATGACAAGAAAGCTAAATTATTATCATGATACAAACAAACCATTAGATTTAGTTTCATTTGGAAGCCACTTATATGAATAAAAACAATAACAATTAATAATATTTGCTACTATTTTTATACCCTTGTAGTTATAAAAACTTTTCTTGGTCTCATCAATTATCTTTAGGAGTCAATATTTGTAATTCATTGATCATTGAATATATGATATAATATTATGAGGAGACCTAATGATTATTTCAAAAATATCATTTTAAATTTTGAAATCTTACATAGTTTGATGTCAAAAACCTTTTGGTTAACAACAATAGGATGATGAAATAATTAAGAAAACAAGAGCATGGTATATGTATGACACTTCTCCCTTCATATAGGGTTCTTTATTTTTAGTTAAACACATGGATAGGAAGGATGCTTATTGATGTTAAGAAATATGGTGGGTTTGGGAAATGGTTTAGAAATGATGAAGGAAAGAACTTAGTATCTTTTTAAGGCAATGTTTCTCAATGGACTATGGGTAGAGGTTTATATCTCTTTTGCCTAATCGAGTTGGTGGTTTTCCAATTTACTTTTGGAAAGAGAATTATGTTTTTTGATGTTGATAGTATCCTAATTTGTAGCATTTGAATAGTTTATTTTGGTTCCTAAATTTTGTTATCCCTTGGTTTAATCTATAAATATATTTGTATAATATCGTAGCAGCTTATAAGCTACAAACAATTGTGCGTAATATTGCAAATGATCTTGGGGGGTAGGGTGGCCAGATATGTGCAAAGTGGGGACATTTTGAAGTAGTCAAAGCAAAACATCAAGACTAACATGTGAGGAGAAGCTTGAAAAATCGTTAATAAGAAGCCTTAATGTCAACATTAAGTAGAGCATAATGCCAAAGGAAAGTCTCCTAAATCTTTGTTTGAAACAAAAGATAAAGTACCCTATTTATTCGAGCAAAATTAACTTTAAATCATTCGAGGGGGATATGATTGCAACACTAACTAGATAGATACCCAACATAACATGCCTTGGAGAGGTCCAAGACCTAAGTAAGAATAATAATTATTTGTTAAATACCTTTATCTCTTAGGTTGGTAAGATATACAATTGCCTAATAGTATAAAGGGATAAAATCCTTACTAATGTTTATTTCTGTCATTCATGCTTAACAACAAGAACAACAAATAAAAACTATTACAAGGGAAGAGTTAGTAAAAGTGTGTTGGACCACATAGGTAGTAATGAAGTTATGGTTTGGGAGTCCTCTATATAGCTTGAAGAGGTTAACTATGTTGATGATTTCTTTTAGATATATTAGTATCAATGTAGGGTGTTAGGAATGATAACCTTGTGGCCTTGGGCACAATATGGATGTAGACCTTTGAAATATCTTCCAAGTGATAACATAATAGAAGATTTCATCCTTATGATGCTGATTAGGACTTCTCGTTTCCTTTTCTACCCTTAAAGGAAAGTAACTATATTTTTTAAGGAGTATAAGAATTTATTACTTGGAGCAATAGATATGGATCCCCATCAAGCATCAATATGGTAGAGGAAGTTATCACCAGAGACATTATCTAGCTCAATACATAACGTTGGAGGAGTTATGGGAATTCCTAAACAGATATGTCATCCCTTAAAGGGTGACTTCTATGATTGGAATTCTGTTCATGTTAATACCTATCTATCTATCTATCTATGAAATAAACGTTGGCATGAATTTGTGCCGCCAAGCCCTTAATTACTAATGGAGGAACACACATTTTCTTTAAGGGGGTGGCTATCTTTATAAAGCTCCTCCTTCAAGGGTGGGATCCCATCTAAGCATGCAACAAATGTGTGTATGGAAAAAGCAAATGCAACGATGATAACATTGATGATAACTAAAGGATGTGCATACAACTCAATCTTTGTGACTGAAAAAGAGGCTTGTCTATTAAACTCATTGTTTAGGTAATATTTTCTCTAGAACATAGACTTTGCTTGGCAACAATGGAGAAACTATTAACTATAGTACAACATAAAATGGTAGAAGGAAGAGAAGAGAACCATATCACCAGTTTAGTACTTCAAGGTGGGAGTGCTAAGCATTATCTCATAAGTAGTAAAAGAGGAAAGAGGAAGCCCCATTTCATGCATGGCTACATATATAATAATTGTATTTATTATAAATGCAATCTAATGTAGATTATGTTTACTATGGTTTCCTAATTGAATAAATGTCTTCTTGTTAATTTTTTTTTTATATTTATCAAAATATATCTAAATAATCTTTTATACCTATTATAAATAATTTAATGATTTTAGTTTTGTTTTAGATCAAGTAAACCTATTTTTTAAAATATTGAAAAATATTACAAAGCTAAGTTTTGTTTGGTTTTATGGTTTTAAACCTATACATAAAACACAATATAATTTATGTAATTATCTAATAAAAGATATTCTAAATACTTTAAAAATTAAGTTTGAGAAAAATGTTTTAAAACATATAATAAAACTCCTATAAACACTTTAGTTTTCACTAGTTCAAACTATATATAGTTTTGATTTTTTTAAGTAGATATATAATAGTATGGAACAATTTTTTTTTTTTTTTTTTTTTCCGTATAGGTGAATGTTAACACCTTTGGACGTAATTATTCTGTTGGGTAAGATGAAGTCAATGGCTTTTGGGAATCGGACCAAATCGGAGCGAGAACAAAATTGGAGCTAGCAGACAACTGGCAAAAACATGGCCACTACCAATTGGCTTATAACGGTGGTTTGAACCTAAGTCTCTTGGAAGAGAACCCCCAAAACCCTAAATTAAAAAAAAAATATTTTATCAATTTGTTGAACTAATATTTATTTATTTATTTTGTTGATAAATAGAGGAATAGGTAACTTCCCTTCATTTTCTACTATTCTTTGGAGCTGCCTTTATAACTCCTACCTCACCTCACCTCCTTATTAGGGACCCGGCATGAGGGAGACCACGGGTTGCTTGGGATTGGAACCTCGGTCATCCGGCTAAGGCTCTCAGCGGAGCCAAGACAGTATATCCAAGGTTTGAACCTAGATTTATTCTTGATAAATACTAAAACTTACAGGTCTTTATTAGTTAAGATAGGTTGTCTTCTAAGAAGAAAGTTCAAATTCGAATTTCAAATAACACAAAAACCTTTGAGTCAATGGTTTTGATATCAACATGGAACTGGTTTTGATATCAACATCACAATCATATACACCCACTCACAGTCCCAACCAATGCATCAGAAGAAGATGTTACATAACCCAATCCACAAGAAGTTCGAAACCTGATTATTCAGAGAAAAACAACAGCAACATGAAATCCCATATATTTGGTCTGCTGCTGCAATGTGACACAATACACGACCTCAAACAAATCCACTCTAATATGCTTGCAAACGATTTAGAAATCACCCAAAATCCCATGGTGTCAACCAAGCTTGTGCAAATGTATGGCATGCACGGAAGTCTGGAGAGAGCTCGCCAAGTGTTTGACAAAATGCCTGAACCAAATATCTTCCTGTGGAACGCCATGATCAGAGCTTATGCAAAGGGGAACTGGTGTGAGGAAACTCTTTCGCTCTATCACCAAATGCGATGGTCAGGCACTAAACCGGACAATTATACCTTTCCCTTCGTGCTGAAGGCTTGCGCAGGGTTATCAGGACTTCAAGAGGGTAAAGAGATCCATAGCCACGTTCTCAGAAGTGGATTTGAATCAGATGTTTTTGTGATGACTGCACTCATAGACATGTATGCTAAATGTAGAAAGGTCAAGTCTGCACGCCAAGTGTTTGACAAAATGCCTGAACGAGGTGTGGTTTCATGGAATGCAATGATTGCCGGGTATGTGCAGAATGGGAATCCAATGGAAGCCCTGCGACTTCTCTATCAAATGCAGCTGGTGGGTAATAAACCTAATCCAGTAACAATGGTGACCGTGCTCTCCGCGTTTTCAAGCTCGACAACTTTGCAACAGCAAGGTAAGGCAGTCCATGCTTACGTAATCAGGAATGAATTTGAGTGGCATGTTTCACTAATGAATGCGCTTATGGTCTTCTATGTTAAGTTTGGTGACGTGGACAAAGCTCACCAACTGTTTTACAAAATGCCTAAAAGAGATGTGGTGTCATGGACTACATTGCTTGGAGGTTATGTGCAGAATGGGTATTCCGTTGAGGCGTTGAGATTATTTCATAAAATGCAGCTTGCAGGGACAGTGCCCAATGCCATTACGCTGTCAAGTTTGTTACCGGCTTATGCAAATTTGGCAGCATCGCAACAAGGGAAATGGATGCATTCTTACATTATAAAAAGTGGTTTTGAGTCAGATTTGTCTGTGGGGAATGCCCTTGTTGACATGTATGCTAAATGTGGGAATGTAGAAGTTGCCCGGGAAGTGTTTGATAAAATGTCGATGAGAGATGTGGTCTCATGGAATACAATGATTGCAGGGTATGGCATCCATGGAAAGGGTGAGAGTGCTCTTGTGCTTTTTCGTCAAATGCAACAGAAGGGCATAGAGCCAAACAATATCACATTTGTCTCTGTCTTGTCTGCATGTAGTCATGCAGGTTTGGTTGATGAGGGCTTCCAATTGTTTGATTCCATGACTAGAGATTACTGCATTGCACCTGGGCTAGAGCATTATGGATGCATGGTTGACCTTCTTGGCAGAGCAGGATGTCTCGACAAGGCAGTGGACTTTATCAAGAAGATGCCTTTAGAACCTGACGCCTATGTGTGGGGTGCATTGCTTGGGGCTTGCAGAATTCACCAAAATGTTGAGCTTGGTATGTATGTATCACAAAGGCTTCTTCAGTTAGTCCCCAAAGATGGGGTAATCTACGCAAATCTTGCAAATATGTATGCTACTGCTGGAAAGTGGAATGATGTGAGTAAGGTGAGATCGAGGCTAAGGGACGTGGATTTGAAAAAGAGTAGCGGATGCAGTTGGATTGAGATTAACAACAAAATTCATACATTTCATGTGGGAGACAGATCACACCCACAGTGGGAGCAAATTCATGCCTTATTGAATAGCTTGGTTGGGCCAATGAAGGAGGCCGGCTATGTTCCTGACACAAGCACTATTGTACATCCTTTGGAAGAGGATTTAAGACAAGACATTCCGTGACCACAGAAAGATAGAGAAGTTGGCTATTGTCTTTTTTTTCTTTATACAAGTCTTGTAAAATCTAACTTGATAACCAAGAATTTATAGGCCTCAAAGTTTAATCTCCAACATTGTCAGAAAAGAAATAATTGTGAGAAATGAAAAGTGTTTCTACAATTCTACAACCAGACTGTCTTCCTTCGTGGATTATCGGTGATGGTATTTAGCATGAGAAACAGACAATCTCACAGTAATGAACCATGAACATTAAGGTGTTAGTAGCATCTGGAGAACTTTTTTTGCAAATGTTGAGTTAGGTGCGCCGATGATGAGAAGTCTCCTTGTTAAGCCACAATTTAAAAATGATTTTTGTTGATCCACAACCTAAACATGCTTCCTCTAAGCATGACATATACATGTTAGTAATTATTATGTCTGGAAAATATTTATGCTGCAAGTGGAAGGCAGAAGAAGAGGTATTAATGTGGAACGAAATTCCATTATAGGAATATGCCACTGAAAATAAACAGCTTGTATAAGAAGAACATCACAATGAACTGGAAAAAAAATGTTGATCATTAGAAAGTGTAGATAAAAGTTATCATGCGGCTAGAAGACAACAAAGTACTGGAGCAAGAATAATGCAAAAGAGTATGGGTTTATAAAGGAATACCGGATGGAGTATTTCCGTTGAACCTTAAAGGAGACAGACCACACCAAAAATGGGGTAAACATCATGCATAGTTGGAAGAGCCTAACTAGAAATATGAGGGAGAGGACCTCCATTTAGGTGATGTGGAAGAGGAAGTTGATCAACATATTGTTTATGGCCATAGTGAGAATCTAGGTATTGCTTTTTCCTAATTCACAAACCTTAATAAATATATTGGAATGACAAACAATCTGTGTGTGGAGATTGCCATAGTGCCATTAAATTTATTAAAATCTGAAGTGAAAAATTCATTCTTTATTAAAAATTTGAATATTAGAGCATAAAATTATGAAAATTTTGTGTTGCTTTTGTTGTTCATGTACAAAATTCATGATATTCACAATTTTTGACTGAAGTCTCAGACTATCAACCAACTCCCAACATTGACATAGAAGAATAAATGCCAAATGTTGAACATGAAAATACAACGTTTGAGTCTGAATTTTATTGTTTATTTCTATTTTATTTGAATTCCCATCATGATATGATGAATAAAGAGCTCAAGACGGCAACACACTTTTTGCAAATAATGTCAGCCAGACTCTTCACTCTTATATATATATGTAGTTTGACATAAAGAATATTTTAAACATGGACACCTGACCTTGGGCAGTTGAATAAACATTTGAATTACATATATTTAAATGCATAACATATTAACGTGAAATTTTCGTTTCTTTTCCAGTACATGGTATTGACATGTCACACTGCAAATCCGGTTATATCATGGTTTATACACAAGTAGCTTGTTCTCATTGTTGCATGTATGAATTTATTCTCAGTGGCTTGGGGTTTTTGATTTGGCAGTTGATTCTGTAGCCTCTTGTATTTTGCCTGCTGTCTTCATCTGAACTGGCTTCCATGATTTGTTGAACACTTAAAAATGACGAGCGAGTCTCAGGACATTATGATTTCCTCCCTACTGCCTATGAAGCCTGAGCTCTGAGGTGTTTGTTTTGTGAATCAAGTTTGCACCAACAGCTAATGCTATCCACAAAGTTTACAGCAGATGGTATTGGTTCTACTGACCTGTTTTGTGAATCAAGTTTGCACCAACAGCTAATGCTATCCACAAAGTTTACAGCAGATGGTATTGGTTCTACTGACCTTACAGTTGACCTGCATGGATTTTGTCACTGAATCTAATCAACTCCTAATGTGCAAATGAACCTTAAAAATAACCTTTCTTTTTGCACACTTGAAGATTGTAATATAAATCTCCTTTTTGCAACTTTAATCAGGATGAAGGTGCTTTAATAAATCTGATAAGTAATCCAATTAATGAATCTACTTGCACCGATAGTTGCTTACCTTTTTCTGAATGTTTTTGTAGATCCTTTTTTGCTTTTGTAGAGGATGTAGATCTTGGTGCCTAAGATCACCAAGTTGCTGCCTTGAGTAGGATCTTGCAACTCTTTGTAGACTGTTTTGAATAGCTCCTTCTTCACCAAATTGATGATCTCAAACTTTCTTTCACAAGCCTAGGATTTGGTGGCTTTGATCTCCTCTTGTAATCTCCTCCTTCTGCTGTAGATTTGGAGAAGTTTGTATCTTTGAAGCAGTGGCCTCTTGTTGTAGGAGGTAATCTTCAAATCTCTTGGATTTGATAAGCTTCTTCTGCCTTCAAATCTTCTTGTCGAATTCTGACTTCAAGCAGGATATTCTTCTCAAGATTCTGAACGTCTTGAGGTCTACACTGGATTCTTCTTCTACTCGGATTTGGCACTCCTTGCCAAATTCTCCTCCTCTTGGGCTTGTTGTCGAATGACGATAATTGTCCCAAGTCCTTCACTATTAGGGGCTTCTCCTTGGTAGTGGATTTCTCCAATGAGTTCGCCTTTGATGATTTCTTCAGCAGGCTCTCCTAGTCTTTTACTAGATGCTAGTCGAGACCTTGTCAAGGTCTTTGATCTTGTAGCTTCTTCTGGTCTTCCTTGAGACATTATCTTCAACCTTCTACTTCTGGAAGGGTTGGCATTGAGATCTTCTCTTGGATCTCTAATTTTGTTGCTTCTAGATTCGAGCAAGACTCTCCTAGTCCTTCTTCTTCTTCCTAGTCTAGAAGTTCTTCAATGAGATCTCCTCCTGATCTCTTTTAATTTAGGTATTGGATTGATTATGAAGAGTCTTTTCTTCCTAACTTTCTTGTAGAAAGCTTTCTTGATTTACTGGATCTACTTTACCTGTAACAAAAATATTAGTATTGAAATTTACTTCTGAATTAGATACTCTCTTCTAGAATCTTCTTCAGGATAAAGGCATCTATGGCCTGTTTCAGTATCAAGGCTTATGTGGCATGTTCTTCAATATCAAGGCTTCTATGGCCTTTTCTTTTAAATCAAGGCTTCTATGGTATGTTCTTATGGATCAAGGCTTCTATGGCCTTTTCTTCTGGATCAAGGCTTCTATGGTATTTTATTTTGTATTAAGGCTTCTATTATTTTCTTTAGTATCAAGGCTTCTATGGCCTTTTTCTTCTTGTGAAGTTCTTCATTCTATCAATGGAGATCTCCTATCTCTAGACTTCACCATGATTCTTTTCCAAAAGTTTCTTCTGAAGTATTCTTCTCTCTGTAACAACTAATATCTACACTATGAAGGCACTCCAATATTCGGACAATGAAGTTGAGGTCTCCTAGCTTTCTATTGTAGGATGTGTCCCAATCATCTGAGTATTATTTCCCTACAATAAAAGAAACTTTCAGGTAAGTATTTCCAGATCTCTGAGCTTCACTAGTTGATTCATCAACTCAGTGGATCAAATGCTGAGTCCTAGTCTTCACGATTTTTCCTTCAACTTTGTGTAAAGACTCTAGCCCTATGCAATCTCAGTATTTTTGAAATTGAGATTTCAGTTCCCACTTGTAACTCTCCCTAATTCTACCACCTAGACTCTTCTGAGAAATTTTGACAGTGACTGGTCCAATGGCGCGTTAGGTTCTCAAAAAACTCAAGGTCAATAATAATTATGGTTTCCCTAAAGACATATTGTGGCTTGATCCACTGTAGATCTGATACCACTATTAGCTTTTAATGCCATAAAAAATGGGAGATAGCAATCACAAGATGCATAAAGAAATAAAGTAAATATGTGAGATGACTGAATATGCTATAAATAGAAATGATGAAAAGATTACAATAATAGCTATGAAGGAAATGGACACTCCATGATATAAGCTACTTCTCCATGAATGAGCTCTAAGCTTACATCTCACACACACTACCCTACTGCCTATCTACCACAAATTGAATTTGATACAATGACTTCGATATCTAGCTTCTACATCTATGACCTTTATATAGGAAGATAAGTTCCTTGGCCAACACTCTACCTAGTTGTACAAGTAGACACCTTGCACATTGACACTTGTTTGTTACATTGCATGAAGTAACTAGATAACTTCCCCCTAAAGTAACCTAATGTCCTAAGTATGTACCAAGGAAGCTACATTTACATGACCCAAATAATGTAATATACTATATTTATAACAGATGGTTGATGGATGCCTTTCATGATAGTCTTACTCCTTCCTTTAATGCACCTTCTCGTCTCTATGCTTTTTGCTCCTCTCTTCTTTGCATGCCCTTTAATACTTCTTGTCTCCCTTTTGCATGTATGCCAAGTGGTGCAAATATTTCTTGGGATCGTATGTTACTCGAAGCTAGGACGTTATGGTCTATGACAACATTGAAACAAGTGGCACTAACCTTATGTGAGGTGCTTGAGCAATGATTAAGAATCTTTCTTTGGAGTGTTACTCCAATCATTGGTGCTCTCCTCTCTTAGCATGGTTGTTACGTTGAATGAGTGCCTACTTCATTAGTGTAGGCATTATGTATATGTGGTGATGCATTCTTTCCCTTGGTGCAAGTGTTATGTAGGTGAGAAAATGTTCTTTCTCCCTTTGTGCCAAGTGTATACGCCTTCCCTTACATGCAAGCTCACCTCCAATATACCTATTCACATGATGCTTTCTTAATGCCTATTCTTTCCAACTGTTTCCAAGTTTTCTTGGCTCCTTTATGACAGTGAAATGTGATATGGATCTTCTTCAGCATATATGGATGACTCTTATTCAATGTAGATGGCTTTTTTATGATAGCTTCTATTGCTTGGGTAACAATGACATTCTTATTTATGCCTTGTTTTTGCCAACTGGAATGCGTTATCCTCCAATTTGCACTATAGTTTACCTTGTTGTCCTTTTGCTATAGGTTTTTCACCGTGATAGGTGTCCTCTGCTATGGCACTACTCCCATGTGGCTATATCACTGAACAATGGTATCCTTTAACACGTTGATGAGATGGGTATTGAGCGCTTTGGATGGCTATACTTCTTAGCACTTTGGCTTTTGCTTTACCTTGCCAATGGTAGTCGCTTGTGGATGTGATAATGAGCTATGTAGTGTGTCCTTGAGACACTTAACCTTTGTCTTCTTTTGAAGACAAGTATGGTGCTTGAAAATAACTCTGTAATAACCTGAATAAGGTTCCTTAGTTGCACCTAAATTTGAGACTCTCCTAGTCTCCTTTGTAGCTTTTTTTTTATTTGATATGGCGGCTTCCTTCTCCACTCTTTGGAGGTAATATCACCCTTTTAGGTGGCTTCTCTATGCCACAATATGCAATAGGTTTTCTGCATTGAATAGTATCTTTTGACACTTTTTATATTACTCTGATTTGTGCACTTTGGTCTTCCACCTTAACTTAAAAACCAATGCACTTAATAACCTTTAAGAGTAACTAGTATAATGCACTAGTAATTTCTCCTTATTGCTCCTTGTAAATAACTCTTAAAAGTAACTTGAATCTAGCACTAAATTCTATGCTTTAGAATGTAGTCTTCTTTGCTTCTAGTAGATAATAGGAAGTTGATATTTTTATTTCTCTTGAAATATATCTAACTCCTATTTTGATGTGCAGGTTTTAACCTTAAAAGAAACTATCTTCTGCACTCCCTTGAAGACTTTGATATGAAACCTTCTCCTTGCAACTTTTAAACTCTAATATGGTGCTTTAACGAAGTTTAATATTGAACCAAATAACTAAAGTTCAAATAATGAACCTTTTGCACCAAAGTTGCTTACCTTAATGACCTCTGTAGATGATGGTTGTCTTGGTGATTTGAATCACCTAATTGCTGCCTTGTAATGAATGAAATCACAACTCTTCCTTGCTATCCAAAAATAGCTCTTTAGCTCACCTATTTGCAAATTTGAAACCCTCTAACCTGTTGCCCTAAAACTGTAGTTTGGTGGTTTTTCTATTCCTTAAGAATGCACTTTGTAGATTTGAAGTTTTGCAGCTAATAATGTTGCCCGAGTTGCTGCTTTCTTGCTGTCCTCAAATCTGAAAATTTTAAATTGCAAAGCAGTCAATCTCTTCACTGAAATGTTTTACTTGAAACTCAAAAATTTGGTAGGGAACTCCTCCAAATCACAACTGAGATTTATCTCCTAGAGACTTCCAATTTTTTGTTGTAAATTTAGCAACCTCCTATCTACGAAATAACCTTCAAGACTTTAATGGCAATCCCAAAATCTCTTATATTTGGTGGCTTCTCTATATTCTTTCTCCTTTAACCTCCTTGTCAAATTCTAAATCCAATATTGGACTAACTAATGGCCTTCTCAAGATTCTGATTGTTTTGAGGTCTTCACTATGCTCCTCTAAAATTTTGGCAAACTCTTTGCCAAATTATTCTCCTTTTTGGGCTTGTTGTTAGATGGCAACAATTATCCAAAAAAAATCCTTTATTAGGAACTTCTCCTTGTTATTAAATTTATCCAATGAGTTCTCTTGAACTCTTCTCCAATGGCCTTCTATAAATCGCCTTCAATGGCCTTCTTATCCTTCTCCTTGATTCTCCTTTAGACCTCTTTTCTTGGGCCTTTAATTTCACAACTTATTTAGTATTCTCAATGAGACCTTTCCTTCAATATTCAAATATGGAAGTTTTGCAATGATATATCTTCACATATCTCTAAAATCTACTGCTTCTAGAATGGGACCTTTTTCTAGTCCTTCTCTATCTTCAATGTTCCAAAATTGGAAGTTCTTCAATGGGACCTCTTGTGGGTCTTTTCAGCTTCTCAGGCTATTTTATCTTCCTCCTTTAATATGCAATCTACAAATCTTCAATCTTCAATGGAGATCTCTAATCTCCAATATTCTCCTGGACTCTTTTTTGGAGTCTCTTCTTCCTTCAATTTGCAATAAGGCTCCTTTGGCCTTTTCCTCTTCTGCACTCTGCAGGTATGCAACTCTTGCAATGGGACCTTTTTCATAGGTCTCCTAATATTTAGTATTATACTTGTTGTTGCAAGTGTTGAAATGATTCTAAAAAATATATTCTTCCTATATTTCTTGTAGGAATCTCCTTTTCCTACAAGAAAGTGTTAGAAACTAGAAAATAGTAAATCTCTAAATCTAGAGATTCCGAATCTTCATTACTAGATTTGTCAATCTAGTCGAATCAATGCCGAGTCATAGTCTTCACGAGTTTTTCTACAACTCTATGGAAATACTCCAGCCAAATGTACTTTTATAAAATCTACAAATGAGATTTCTAATCTCATCTCAATCTCTATTATGGCTCTCTCTATTTCCTATCGATCTATCGTGTGCTTTGATACCACTGTTATCTTTTGAGGATGTATATTAAAATAAATGCAACCACAATATGTGAAATAAGTAAGCTATGATAACTATATAATAATGGCACTATAATATGCAGGAAAACAATGAGATAAACTTCTACAATAACTTAGTAGTATACCATTAATCAAAGCTCACGAAAATAATACAATGTAATATAATGGAGGACTTGAACACTCCAAAATTTTCAATGAAGAATACATTGTACCTACTCATTAATAACATTCTCTCTCTCACTCTCTCTAACTCTACCTATATCTATTAACTATATATTTCTCTATATCTATATCATTCTTTTTCTCTACTCTCCTTAAAGGCCTATATATAGGAAGATATGTGCCTTGGCCTTTACTCTACCCATGACTCTTCATCTTCCTTATTTTATGACTCATGTACATGTGGACGACATGCATATTTAATCATTGCAAATTATAACACTTGTGCATTTATTACTTGCATGAAGTAACTGCTCAAACCTTACTCTAAAGTAAACTTCTACTCTATTTATGTATGCAAGGTCGTACATTGATATGTACCAAATAATGTAATATACTCTAACAACCTTTGCTTTCAATCTCTTCAAACTTCTTTCACAGTCCAACTCTTCTTCCAATCAATGTGGCTCTTTGAACCAAGTAGGCTATGATATCACTATTGGTAAATATGCCTAATTATCTCATAGGTAAATTTCTCCAGAATCAAATATTAATCACATAAAACACATTCACATAAAACCAATATATCACAAAGTAAAGCTTTATTAATAGTCAAAGGAAATACATCAAACTTCATTATAATGCATGAAGTTTTGTCTTCAATATATTACATGATTTTTGCTCTCCTCAAACTCCTGGGAGATGTAACCTTTCACATACCTCACATTATGACAAAACTCTCATGATTACATGGATCTTAACTTTACATATTGACACACTTTAATGACTTTTCACTTTCATACTTGGCACCTTGCACACTTTATTACATAACACATAATACCCTCCATATTTTGACACATACATTAGACAAATATTAAACACACTCATAAACTAATATTTACAATAGTACTCAAAGGTACTTCAATGTTACCAAATAATGTAATATCTCCAACAAAAACATCATAGAGAGATTTTTCCATGTGGAAGAGCATGGAGAGAATTTATCCATTGCAGGTAATTCATTTAGATATTTTTGGTCTTGTATACACACCAAGTGTTTATAAACATTTATAATTTAATGCTTTTATTGATTATCATATGAGGAAAAATTGGGTATATATTTGAAGAATAAGAGTGATATAAAATTACATTGGATATAAGAATAAAAACATTAAGGACTGATTAATTATTATTATAACTTCAATATATTTTATTATGAGCATGGGATTTAAGAAGATAATGATGAGTGTAGTCAATCACATCATTTAATCATTATAATTGTTAGCTCAGGGCGGTGTCCAATGGCTGTATACGATAGCAGAGGTAAGTAGCTTAAAGGACAATTCACTCAGAAAATGGTTTTATTGGTGGAACAGGTTAACTTTGTGGGGGTGTTTAGGATCACTTCTAATCCTATGAACTGAAATTGGATACTAATTACATTTTCTGTAATAAAATTGCAGAAACGGAAAGCTTGTAGAAAAGTGAAACTAGTTACTGTTGCAGAATATGAAATAACAATAAAGAAACCTACTTATGCTAACAAAAATAACATGTGTGTAGAAAGTAAATCTGAATTGCATTAACAGGATTAAAAATACAGGAATCAAAATGTTGCAAAAATGAAACAACTAGAAATCAATTAACACAAATGGAAATGCCAAGAACTGGAAACAACTGTTGAAAACAGGGGAATCAACTACTGTAGGAAATGCCAAGAACACAAAAATATTGTAAGATTTAAAATCCTATGCTAGGTGATCAGCTACCATGCACATATATCTATAACACAAATACTACATGCATCTACAAAAACAACACGGTTAGCAAATGAAATAGAAATTGTTAGGTTTTTGCTAATCTGTTGCAGCAAGAAATGAACAAAAAACCTATCAAAAGTTGATCCTTCTCCTGAGCCTGAAAGTGGCCCTTGCTCCCTGATCCAGAAGAAGGCAAGAAAAATGCTCTAAACTACCTAATGCTCACACATTCACTCAAGATACTAATTAAATGGAGAAACTGCACCTTTTATTGATTATGACATGACATCACAACAATGCAGGAGAAATCCTGTAGAATTACTACTCTATTACAGCTAAAACAACTATGAAAATGTCTATCTATTTTGATATTCCTCTATCCCTATTTCCCCATGCTCAACCAATATGGGAGCTTGGTTATTTATACTATTCTATTACATATGCTGATTTGTTCTTTTGCTACATCTAAGGGATTCAACAATTGTTATGGAGTTGTCTTCTTGAAATGCAAAAAACTGTTCTGCTACAACATATCCATTTTCCTTTCTGGGCATCATCCATTGGAAGAAATGTGTTGTAAGAGGTGAGAAAACCCCTCATACAACTGTATCCACCTTTATCTCACAATTTTCCACCTTTTAGACCATTCTGTTGATAGTTTTGATCAAAACTGGTCTTGCTCCGCTCATTTCAGAGCTGCTCCGAAATATTAGGCAATTTAACCAATATGACTCTTATCCGTACACCAGATGTGTAGGAAAGTAGGTTTGACCACGTAAGTAGTCTCTTTAAGTCCTCAAAAGACTAATTCCATAGGTTTTATGTGTTGGAGCTGACCAATTCCAAGCCATGCTATTTATGCACAGCTGGCTGGAATTTGTATGGTCAAATTCTGTTTTCTGCATAGTCAGACCAGTTTGAACAAGTTTTGGCACCTTTTTGCAACTTGAACCAGTTAGGAGGTAAGGAAAACAAATGAAATGATCCCAGAATGGAATACACATCAACATACATTATTACATATTCAAATAAATGTTTATTTGCTAGGTAAATCAGCTAAAACAGTGCATAAAATGCAAAAAATTGTCAAAACAGATACTATGCTTCTGGACATTCAAACATGTAAATATTAATACATAATGCATTCCATAATCAAAATTAGCACAAAAAAATAACATAAGGTCTATCAAATAGTTTATGAAATATCCAAAAATGGTCTATGAATGAGGCAATTTTTGGCCTCATCATTTCCCCCCAACCTATTGTAATGCATGTCCTCATGCATTTTGTGCAGCCATAGAGGCACACATATTTATTTCCAAATGCATCTCTTGATATTTACATAGTTTCCCCTGATAGTATCCTCTGTTTTCCTTTATTTATCTGAGCCATGCTTGAAACTGTTCATCGGGTTGAGGATCACTGTCAAAGAAATAAGGGACAGGGGTGATAACAATAGGTAACTTGTACCTGAGACCTATCTAATGATCCTTGATTTTGAGGATGGTCTAGATAATACTCTGTGCTCTCCTTCTGGACCATAGCAGGTTGTTGGGTGATATGGGATCTCTACTAATTCCAATAGAATTTTGGCCAACTCATCTTCAAGTTCAGACTTTGTAGACTGTTGCTCCAGAGTTGACAATCTAGCCTTCAATTCATTTACCTTCTACTGCAAATCAGTAATAAATTTGTCCTTCTATTTGATAGAGGCTTCATTTTGTTCAATCCAACCCATATGTTTCCTAATGACACTTCTAGCGGCATGCAACTGTTCTTGTATATCTTCCTTCTCTTCCTCTGCTATGGGCTCTTCTTCAGAATCAGAATAATCAACAAGTGGGATATGCATTGTAGGTATTGTATTTATGTTCGTAATTATGGTGCCTACCTCTGCATCCTCTATGCCTATATATGCTTCTTCTGTACTTATCTCTACAATCTCATCTACAAGCACTTCTTCCAGCAATATAACTTCAGCAGATGTATCTGTATACATAAAAACACAACACCATTGCAATAAAAATGACACAACACATTAAATTCAGGAAAGTCCCTTTTGATACACTTTGACCCTTTTAGGGTGCATTTTACAAAGAGATGTGCCAAAGGAGAATCCCTTTTATAGATCAAGGATGGTGTCTTCATATCTTCATGCTACAACAATGTGGGAGGTGGGTTTTTCGTGACCACCATGATGAGTGTGAGCTTGTTGAATCTTGAACCTAAAATCTGCACACATGAAAATGGACAAGGGTTTAGTAGCACCTGTCATAATGATAATGATAAATGTAAATGTAAAATGACTAACGTAAAATGAAAATAGAAGAAGATGAACAATGAAATTGTTTACATAGCACAATCCGAGCAACATAACATTAGCATTCCCTCCTCCTTTTATTTCTCCATGTGATGGTGCCTTTATTGAGAATTTTTGAGGGAAGGATAGGTGGCAAGCCAGAGCTACCAAGTGGCAAGGACTGGGTAGCCACCTATCTTGGGTAGTTGCAGTGAGTCACTAGAAGTGTCTCACTTAATTGGGGAGATGTGGCAAGTGGGTAGTTGGAAGTGGAGTGAAATGTGGAGTGAGATGTGAGATGTGGCAAGTGGGTAGGTGCAAGTGGAGTGAAATGTGGAGTGTTACCCCATGTGAAAGGACAAAGGGGACAAGGGTGTATGAGAGGTGGAAAAAGAGTGATGGTGATGTGGCCAAGACACATGTCAAGTAAGAAGAAAGGGTATCCTAGGAGGATATTTCCCAGATTTAATAAAATCTAGAAAATATAATTATGTGCAGGATTTTATACCTAAGTCAAACTTAGGCACATAATGTTATGCATAACTAAATTGTGCAATGTGAATGAATGATGTGTAGGAATTATAAGCCTAAGTTTAGACTTAGGCATATATTATTATGCATAATTGTGATGTGCAATGTGGGTGAAATGTACAATAATTTATATGCCTAAGTTTAGACCTAGGCATATAATTTATTATGCAAAATTATGTGATGAAATGCAAATGCCTAGATTTTAGTTTTTACAAATGCCCCTTTTTGTATCATATTGTGTGAAACACAATATGGTGCAAAAAAAAAGACACCTAGTTTTATTTGATGGAGGAATGGACTCAAATCTTCTCGATGCAAAGAATGAATGACTTTTTTTGAAATTTATAATATGCAAAATTATGTGATGAAATGTAAATGCATAGATTTTAGTGTCTATAGTATCAATGTATTTTCTTGCTTTGCACTTATTTGCTGGGACAATGATACTACCTCTTCATCCTCTACCTCCTTAATTACTTTCTGTTTCCGAAGTCTAGAGGATATTCACAACCCAACAATAGATTGTTTGTGTTTGACATTTTTAGGGGATTTTGGAATAAATTTTGAAAATCCTGGAGTAGAGTCTGCCCTAGGTGTCTCCTTCTCCATCTGCTCTTCCCTGCTTGAACTCCCAAGCTGCTTAGTGGGCTGTGTTGGAAAAACAGTTACATTTTCAAAAAATGTAACCTTCCTTCTTTTTCTTACAAGACTAGCCTTAGATTGTTTCTCTCTTTGCTTCTTGGTCCTAGAAGATGGAGGTCCCTGTGGTGAAGAGGGAATTTCATTTTCAGAGGATTTAGTTTCAATTTCAAGGCTTTTAGGGCTTTCATCTTTTGTTTCTTCTTCAGATTCAGGGCTGTCAACCTCCAACTCATTCCATGCAGAGAAAAACTTGTCAAAACTTCTAGGGTTTCCCCTAAAATGATGTTTACAAATTATTTTAATGAGCCCATGATGTTTGGGAGTTCCTTTCCCCTCTTGGTATCGCTTGGCCATATTCTATAAATCCTGGTGTAAATATAGAGGGAGATTTACCCTGAATTCTGGGTTTGAGCCACCATGCCTTAAATGATTTAAAATTTTAATATGGTGGCAAAAAAAAACAAAAAATTACCCATCACAAGTAAGAAATATGATTACCCAAATTGCTACATTCTCCCAAGGATGTAAACTGGTTCTTTTTACCCCTTTTTAGATATTATTGTTCATTAAAAACTCAATTGGTTTATCCCCTTCCTCCTTAAACTGGTTAACTATTTCAGTTAGGGTATTTTTACCAGTTTTAAAAATCTATAAACCTTGTAGAGGTAATTCAGTAATGTGGCTTAGGATTTTCGGTGTTACTTGGATTGTCATGCCACTGATGTGAGCATGGTTGTCCTTGAGAGTGCGCGTAAATTCTGTCGCCAATCCTTTCGAGTGTCCATCCAATTTATGCAAAAATGACATCAATCCTCCTTATGTAAAGATACGTAGCGACCTAGGATATCCATGTAGACAATCTATATTTTTTGGCTCAATTTTATTCTTCTTTCCTCTATTTTCAATTTTTTGTGCTCAGTTTTCTCTCAGCCTTCTGGAGTAGGTCATTTTCGGGTTTGGACTGAATAATTTGCATCTGCGAGGGCTATAATGTTTTTGGCTACAAAATTTAATTTTTCTCAGCTTCGAAACCATCTTCAAAACGTGTCGAAGTGTTTGAAAAATTAAATCCCATTTTACATGTCACGTGGCAGACTCCTATTCCCTATAGGAACATGATTTATCTTTTTCTACTGCTTGTGATTAAATGGTTATGGCTTGCTGAGGTGATAGTTAATCGTTGGCTTCATCATGTACAACGTGCCGAGTTTCCTTTTGCCAAAGTACCTTGTTCCGTGTGCCAATGATTTCACATATCGCGAAGCACACAACGGTTCACCATGATCTCTTTCTCATTGCAACCTTGAATTCTACAACTTGGAATGTGTGCCTTGACTTATGTTTCCCACGTCAAATGGTAGGATGAGAGATAATTTTTATGCCATGTGACATTTTGATTTTTTTCCTTGTTCATTCCGGAGTTTACTTTTTTCATTCCGAAGCGTGACCTTGTTTCATTCCGAAGGTCAAAAATCTTTCCTCATTCCGGAGCACAAACCCTTTCCATTCTAAAGCTGTTTTTGTTTAAAATAACAATTTCGTTTTGGAGCTTTCATTATTCCGAAGCTCTTTCTGGCACAAACTATAATTTTCCAATTTTTTTTTCTGTTTTCTTCATCTCAAGAAAACCTAGAATGTTTTATTTCCCATTGACCAGATGGATATCTTATAGATCAAACCTTGTGAATGCTTTATGAACTAATTAGTGACTTTACACACTACATACCAAATATCTACAATGTTTAAAATGTAAAGGGCACATACCTGATTTAATCACTTATCTACGTTTGTACAGATGGTTGTTCCTGCTGACTAACAGGCACAATCTGAAAATAGGTGAAACAATGATTGTGAGAAAATATGGGACAGTGATTGTGAATTTGACAAGGCAAACATGTCGGACAACCGGTTTTCATGCAAGCCAATTCAGAAGTGCCTCCTAGGAGGTTTTCACTTTCTAAATTATTCATTTTTTTATTATTATATATATATTTATTTCTTTTCAATTTTTTTTTAATTCTGCTTAAGTTGTTGTGGAAGAAGTGGTTCTTTCCAACATGTGTACATCCAATTGCTCCACTTACTTTAGAAACTCATCCTTATTTAGTGGTGTATGGTAGATCTGGAGATGATGCCCATTAACCACTAACTTTCTTAGTGAAACATCAATGGGTGAAATACGAACAACTTAATTTTCGAACACTTCTTCAATCAGATAAGGTCCAAGCCATATGGTTTATAACTTCCCAGGAAAATCTTCATATTGTGAATCAAATAACAAAGCCCAATTGCCTTGCTAAAATTCTCATTTCTGAATGTGACTGTCATGCCACAACTTTCATTGTGCTTGAATCATCTTAGTCTGGTGTAATGCATCCATTCGTAGTTCATCCAATGCATTGAGCTACAAAATCCTGTCCATTTGTGCTTGTGATAAATCAATACCAACTTCCAAAGCAGTTTGTAGTGTTAGTAATTCAAATTCAATAGGTAAAATGGGTTGTTTACCATAAACCAATTCATAAGGTGTAAATCTTGTAGTAGATTTTCATGTAGTGTTATAAGCCCAAAATACTTCAGGTAGCTTATCTAGCCAATTTATCCTATGGGAAGCTACTATTTTGATTAAGATTCATTCCAGTTCTGCATTTTTCACTTCAACTTGACCATTCGCCTGAGGGTGATAAGGTGAGGATTTCATATGCTTGATTTCATATAGTTTGGTGAAGGCTTCAACAACCTTTAATGTAAATTGAGGTCCCTGATTTGTGGTAATAGTGTGGGGGGCTCCAAAAAATAGAAAAATTTGTGAATACAGAAAATCAGCAACCTTTTCCTCTCACACATGCTTAAAAGCACACGCTTCTACCTATTTAATCACATAATCAGTACATACCAAAATATGCACCTTACCTTGAGAAGGTGGATCAATAGGTCCTACAAAATCTAACCCCCACCTATCAAATGGTTCTATACCTACTTGAGGTTGCAATGGCATTTCATTGGTATAGGTAGGCTTTCCCATTCTTTGGCATGCATCACAATGTCTGACATATTTCTTCACATCCTTATGCAGGGATGGCCAGTAGTAACCAGTACCCAAGATTTTTTGAATTGTACTCTTGACTGAATAATGTCCACCTGATGGTTCATCATGGCATACACGGAGAATGTCATATACTTCATACTTGCGTATGCACCTACGTAAGACATGGTTAGGACTGCATTTAAAAAGTATACCTCCTATCCATTTGAAAGAAGAGCTTTGCTTGATTAACTATTTCTTTTGTTTAGAAGTGATGTGAGGAGGTATTTTTCCTGTAGCCAAGTAATTAGCTATATCTGCAAACCATGGAGACTGCACATAAATAGCAAATATATTTTCATCAGGAAAAGCATCTTTCACCAATTCCCCTGTGTCTGTATTTGGCATTCTTGATAGAAAATCTGCTACCACATTGGCTTTCCCTAGTTTATTTACTATAGTGATATCAAATTCCTACAATAATATTAACCAATGAATAATCCTTGCACTAACCATAGGTTTATTCATCAAGTATTTAATAGCAACATGATCTGTATGGATGAAAACCTGATATCCTGTGATATAGTGTCAAAACTTATTGATAGCATATACCACAGCTAAGAATTCCTTCTCAGTAGTAGCATAGTTATTTTTAGCTCCTGTCAAGTTTTTACTAATGTAGTAAATGGCATAATGTTCTCCATTTTCAATTTGACCTAGTGCTGCTCCAATAGCAGTATTGGAAGCATCAGTATGAATATGGAATAGTAGTTCCCAATTAGGTCCTCTCAACACAGGGGGAGTTGTTAATTTCTCTTTCAATGCTTCAAAAGACTTTTGACATTTAGTAGACCAAGTAAATTCAAAATCCTTAGTCAGTAATGCAAACATTAGATTAGCTATGGTACTGAAATTGGCAATAAATCTACGATAGAAACCAATATGTCCCAAAAAACTCCTTACATCAGTTTGAGTTTTTGGAGGAGGAAGTTCTTTGATGACTTTCACCTTCTTAGGGTCAACCTTAATCCCATGAGAGGAAATATGATGACCAAGGACAATCCCCTTTATCATTAGAAAATATTTTTTAGGATTTAAAGACAAATGGTATGTTTCACAACGTGTTAAAACTTTTTCAAGCTGTTCTAAGGTATAATCAAAATTTTCTCCACACACTATGAAATCATCCATATAGATTTCCACACTTTCATTTTTCAAATCAGAGAATATTGCCAAAACAACTCTTTGAAAAGTTGCTGGAGCATTACATAAGCCAAAAGGCAAGACCCTATAAGCAAATGTTCCCCAAGGGCATGTGAAAGTAGTTTTCTCTTGGTCTTATGGTGCAACTTGTATCTGATTATAACCACTGAAACCATCAAGAAAACAAAAGAATTTCTTGCCAGTAAGGATGTCTAATACTTGGTCTATGAAAGGTAATGGAAAATTGTCCTTATGTGTAACCTTGTTTAATTCTCTATAGTCTACACACACTCTCATTTTCCCATTTTCTTTGGAACAATAACGAATGGAGAAACCCATTGATTGTATGAAATTGGATAAATGAACCCTACATCTAAAAGTTTTTCAATTTCTTCCTTGACAATATCTTTGAGATCAGGATTAAAACGTCTTTGAGGTTGTCTCATAGGTTTAACATCTTCAGTGTATATCCTGTGTGTACACACATCAGGGTGAATTCCAATCATATCCTTATAAATACAAGCAAAATCTTGAACATGTTTTTGCATAACAACAAATAATTTTGCTTCCTGCTCATTAGTCAGCTAGCTATTAATGTTAAAAAATTTACCTGGTTGTATTTCAATTTGTTTTATTCCTGGATGAACATAATTGACTGCTCCATACTTATTGATTAAAGAATTTAATGGACAGTGGTGTGGTTGAAGAGTGTGAAATACTCTGGATTCTGTTTCAAAAGTGATTCCTGATGGAATCATTCCTTGCATAGAACATGTGAAAGAGGTAAGAAGATGATGGTGCCATCCATGTGGTAGTATGAAAGAGCTTTCTTGTATTGGAATGGATGAAAAATGTTCTGAGGTATGCTCTTCATCCTTCCACAACAAGCGATGAACAATGATTTGATCATCTTTAAGTCCTTGTAATGTCTCAACTAGGATAATTTCATCCTCAAATATTTCTCTTTCTTGTGAGTTAATTTCCTCGATGTGTTTCTTTACTATTATTGTGGCCAGAGCGGAAACAATTTCTTCCTGTTCTTCATCAAATTCAAGAAACCATATTTGTCCAAAAAATTTGGTTGAAGTTTGGGCAAGTGGATAAAGAGAAATATTTTTGAGATCAATGCCATTCGAAATGGTCATTTTCCCAGATTTGTAGTATATAAAAGCAGATGCAGTGGCAAGCCAAGGTCATCCTAGAATGATGGGATAGCCATTAGCTGAGTTTCTAGGCTGCAATACCAAAAAATCTATAGGATATTCCCAAGAAGAAACTTCTATGGAAATATCTTCTAATATCCCTTCTAGTTTTGCAACTGACCTATCAACCATTTCTAAAATTGTAGTTGTAGGACTGAGATTATTGAGCTACAATTTTTGCATTGTGTCTTTAGTCATTACATTAATTGCAGCTCTAAGATCAATCAAAACATTTGGAATCTATATTAGCCCAATAGTTATTGTGACAACTGTACTCCTTGGATCACTATATTTTGGAGGAATAAGTTTCCCATATGGCAGGTCAGCTAATTTCTCTTCTACTTGCACAGTTTTAGGAAAGGCCTTCTTTCTGCCAGGTTTCTTGATACATAACTCTTGAATAGTTTTCTTGATTAATGGCACATCCTTTATTACTTGCAACAAAGGAAGGGATATAGTCATTTTCTTAAGTTCTATGACTAACTCTGATTCAGGGATAGTTATAGTATTATCAAACCTTTCAGGATATGGTACCATTCCTGCAGGGGGTACATCTTTCACCAGCACATTTTTTATTTTTTCTTTCTCCTTTTCCAAAGTTGTTGGTAACTGTTCAAGGCTGGAAGATTCTTCTTTGCTATCAATTTATTCAATGGTAGGTGGAACAGGATCAGGTAATACCTTTACTGAGCGTAATTAGATATTACTACAGTCAAGGACATGAACTACAACAATTTCTTTAGATTCAACTCGATAGATAGGAGCTTATGGTAGGGTACCTAGGAATAGATATTTGGGGATATATTATTATATTGTATAAGGGTTGGCATGGGCCACACATAACCCAAGGTTGATTGTATTATAATATTATATTATATTTTAATATAATATAATATTAGTAGTAGGCTCTCCAAAGTAGAATAAGAATATGGATATATAAAGAAGAGATATTTGTCATTGTAAGGAGATTCATATCATTGAAGAAGAATCTTATGTAATCGTCGTGCCCACGAAGTGGCCTCTCATCTTGGGAGATCTTGTGGAGTTATTCCTTCCTTAAGGATTATTATTGGTGTTGCCCTACCTTAAGGGTATTATCTATCTCTCTCTCATTTGTGGATTGTTATTGTGGATAATGTATTGTGGATGAATGATTTGATATTTCTGCATATTGGTGAATGGTTCATGTTTAATAATAAAAGTTATGCAACAAGTGGTATCAGAGCAACGATTTTGGCAAAGTGGGGATTTTTGTGTGAAACCCTAGAATTAGGGCAATTTTTTTTGGAAAAACATCTCATCTTTCAGGAGCCATATCTCTGTGCAAGTTTATCCGATTCAGGCGATTCTTGGATCAGATTGTGCAGAATTTGAAGAGCTTTAAAATGAGTGGTCATATGAAGGAATTCGAGCAGTATTGAGGGAGATACGACCTTCTGAAGTCAGCCATCTGGAACAAGGGCAGTGACGAATTTTCAATTCGCAATTTTTTCGAAAGCCGAAATTTGTTGAGTTTGGGTAAGCAAATCAATTGCAATTTATTTTGTTTGGAAGAAAAATTGCAGATCTAAGGAATTTTAGCTTCAACTCAGTGGGAATATGTGTATTTTCATAAAACCCTAGTTTGCATTAGGGCATGATATATATTGTCAAAAAACCCTAGTTTGCATTAGGGTATCCACTATGGAACTACAAAAATTTTCTGGAGCATATGATATTGATGCTAGGGATTGGTGGAAAAAATTTAAATCCTTGTATCATCGAGATCCTCATTGGAAAAGTATGCTTCCTCATTTTCTTGGAGAAGTTGCTCTCTCTTGGTTTTATAGTCTTAGTGGCACCCATAATGAGCTGTCTTGGGAAGAAGTGGAGCATGAATTCTTAAGTAATTGGAACCCCTATAAAAAGATAGCTACTTTGATGGAATATGAAGAGGAACTACAAATATATTTTACGAAAATTCTCGAGGAGAGTGATAAAAAGATAGTGAGCTTGATGGATGTCATCACGGACCTTAAAAAGAAACTACAGGGATTTCAAAATGAGCGGAATGAAATAAAAGGAGAATGGGAAGTTTTCAAGAAACAGAATGAAGACTATGAAAAAGAAATTAAATTACTCAAAGAGAAAGAGGAAAAGGTTAGGGAAGATAATGAGAGGAATATAGAAGGCACATCGTTGGATTTACAAAAGCAAGAGCGGAATAAAAAAGGTTTAAATTCAGCTAAAAGTTATATTTTGCAGGTTCATGGAAGCATTCAAAAGGAACAGGTTATTATTTCCATTGACCCTGGTAGTAGATATAATTTTATTAATATTGCTTTGGTTAAGAAGTTGCAAGTTCAAGCAACAAAAATCAAGGACATACAACTAGAGGGTGAGAATGTTCAGATTTTTGAAGATTTAAAGATCACCATGGATAAATATGTTTTACATTCAGATTTCTATGCTATTGAGATGGATGATAAGGATATTGTTCTTGGTTATCCTTGGTTAGATTCTTTGGGTACTGTTAACATTAATGTGCAAAAGAAGTTTATGAAGTTATGGTACAGGAAAAAGAAGATCACATTACAGGATATTTCTCAGCTTAAGGAGCAAGGATCCAAGGAAAATCAAGAAGCGGTTGTAGAAGAACAAATTGAAGAACATGAAACAGAATCCAAGAAGTCGATAGTAGCAACAAAGTCCATGAAAGAAGTAGCAGTAATTAATTCAGTGGAAATAACATTGCAGGATATTTCTCAGCTTGAGGAGCAAGGATACAAGGAAAATCAAGAAGTGGTTGTAGAAGAACAAATTGAAGAACAGGAAACAGAATCCACGAAGGCGATAGCAACAACAGAGTCCAAGGAATATTTGATAGAAGAGCACAAGGACACACCAAACAAAGATAACATGAAAGAACAAGGTGTAGAAGAATTTATAACAATGAAGCCAAAGGTTGAAAAGTCAAAGAAGGTAGAACATCAAGTAAAGGTTGCACCATATCGCCATCCACACCACCATGAGCGGAAACAATATTGGAGGCATGGTTCAAGGCAACAACATTATGGTTCTACATGTAATCAACAAGGCACCAACTATGGCAGAGTTTGGCAAAGAAAGCATAGTGATCATGGTTTTCAGCATGGTTCATCAGCATCAAGGAACAAGTGGACCCATCATTCAAGTTATCAAAATACAACAGCAGAAGCGTGGAGCCAACGAAGCGATTTGGATACTCAAGTAACAAAATGGCGTACCGAGCATCATCGAGTTTCACTTGGATGGATGGATGATCGAGATTGGTACCAATTGCTAACATTGCTTAGCAAATCATACTATCTTGTTTCTTCATATGTTTCGAGGACGAAACATTTGTAAGGAGGGTGGCATGGTAGGGTACCTAGGAATAGATATTTGGGGATATATTATTATATTGTATAAGGGTTGGCATGGGCCACACATAACCCAAGGTTGATTGTATTATAATATTATATTATATTTTAATATAATATAATATTAGTAGTAGGCTCTCCAAAGTAGAATAAGAATATGGATATATAAAGAAGAGATATTTGTCATTGTAAGGAGATTCATATCATTGAAGAAGAATCTTATGTAATCGTCGTGCCCACGAAGTGGCCTCTCATCTTGGGAGATCTTGTGGAGTTATTCCTTCCTTAAGGATTATTATTGGTGTTGCCCTACCTTAAGGGTATTATCTATCTCTCTCTCATTTGTGGATTGTTATTGTGGATAATGTATTGTGGATGAATGATTTGATATTTCTGCATATTGGTGAATGGTTCATGTTTAATAATAATAGTTATGCAATAGCTTCTTATATGGTATTATTTGGGTTAGCCATAGGTTGTGTTGGAAGTGGAGGTTGTTTTACCAGTTGTGCTTGTTGTGGTTGCATTCTTACCTAAAATTTTTGATTAGGAGCAGGAAAAAGGTTTTAAGTTTATCCTTGATACCTTTGTTGCCCTTGATATGATGGGTATTGCTGCCCCCATATTTGCCCATATTGTTGATTTTATGTCCAAGGTGGATTAAATGGTGGATTTGTCCATCCAGAGTATGACCAATCTTGAGGAGTTGACCATGATTGATTCCAAGGTTGTGAGGGTGGTTCTGCATATCCCCATGGCATAGTCCAAGGATTTTATCCCCATACTGTAGGAAAACGAGGGGCATTCGAATAGTGTAAAAAATTGCCTCCTTGCATTTATCCAATAACATTAAGTTCTTCAGTCTGGGTTTCCAAAACGTTTTTGAGTTAAGGCAACAGATGGCATCTATCAGTGATATGTCCCCTTGAACAAATGCCACAAATAGTTGAGATAGAAGTTCTGTTTAAGGGATAATATTGTAAAGCATGCTTGTTTTTGCATCTTGGACAGTAGATAGCCAAGGGCAATGTAGAGTCAGATTTTGTATTTCTCTCCCCTAATGTAGAATTCAATTGGACAAGAATATCAGTTTTCATGTTAGCCATTTCTTCCATTAAGTCTTTGATATCATTATTATTAGAATTCCGCTTCTTTCTTCTTTTCCTAGTGCAAGAATAATTTTTGCATAACCCCACGATTTCATTAATGTCAAGTTGGTTCACATATCCTTTTCCCATTAAATCTAATACTTCCTTGGAATCATCCTGCAAACCTCTTAAGAATATGGTTTTTAACAAATCAAGGTAAATCTATCAAGATAGTCCTCCATATTTTCATCCTCCTCTTGTTGTATCCAAAATAATTCATCCTTTCTATTCCACACTCTACAATAATCTTGATATTTATCTAAGAATACAGTTTCCATTTGTTCCCAAGTGTGGATTGAATCGGGTTCAAGACTCACAAACTAGCATAAAGTTGCATTTTTAAGTGTAGATGGAAACAATTTCAGTTTGTGATTATCATTTACATAGTCATAAGTCTGACACAGAGCCTTAAATTCAAACAAGAATTGGTCAGGATCCTTAGAGACAATTCCCCTAAAGGTTGGCAATACAAAAGGTGATATTGTTTTCATAGGAGCATTATGAGTAGGAATCAACCGAATATGATATTAAAAAGTCCTAGTAGGATTTTCACCTTGAACTATAACATCCCTATCATGTTCTTATGCCATAGTGTCTCCCTCAATTTTGACTTCTACAATTTGTTCAGATGGACCAGGTCCAAAGGGATGTCTAGAAGTAAGTGCTTCTAAGAGTTCTTCTTCCAAAGGTCCCAAAATTTCAGCTAATGAAGATGATTCTCGTTTAAGTATTTTTGGGATTTCATACATAGGCAAGTCTTCTCTTGATAGTGAAGAACATATTTCTGGGAAAGATCCGATTATGATAAACCTTCCTCTTTTGTCTCTTGGCCTATGCATTCATGCTCTTTTGGTAAATGAACTGAAGTACAAGTCTCCAAGAACTGTTACTTGTATAATAGTTCTTGGTCTATTTTACTTCTCCTAAAAACACGTAGGTTCCCCAAAAATGGTGCCAAAAATGATGAGTGTCGTTAATCACATCATTTAATCATTATAATTACCAGTCCAAGGTGGTGTCCAATGGTTGTATATGATAGCAGAGGTAAGCAGCTTAAAGGATAGTTCACTCAAAAAATGGTTTTATTGGTGGAACACGTTAGCTTTGTGGGGGTGTTTAGGATCACTTCTAATACTATGAACTAAAATTAGATACTAATTACATTTACTATAATAAAATTGCAGAAAAATGAAAGCTTGCAGAAAAGTGAAACTAGTTATTGTTGTAGAATCTAAAATAACAATAAAGAAACCTACTTATGCTGACAGAAATAACAGGTTTGCAAAAAGTAAATCTAAATTAAATTAACAGGATTAAAAAGATAGGAATCAAAATGTTGCAGAAATGAAACAGCTGGAAATCAATTAACACAAATGAAAATGCCAAGAACTGAAAACAACTGTTGAAAATAGGGGAATCAACTGCTATAGGAAATGTCAAGAACACAAAAATATTATAAGATTTAAAAGCCTATGCTAGGTGATCAGCTGTCATGTGCATATATATAAAACACAAATACTATATGTATCTATAAAAACAACACGGTTAGCAAATGAAATGGAAATTGTCAGGTTTTTGCTAATTTGCTGCAGCAAGAAATGAACATAAAACCTATCAAAAGTTGATCCTTCTCCTGAGCCTGGAGTGGCCCTTGCTCCCTGATCCAGAAGAAGGCAAGAAAAATGCTCTAAACTACCTAATGCTCACACATTCAATCAAGATACTAATTAAATTGAGAAACTGAACCTTTTATTGATTATGACATGACATCACAACAATGCAGGAGAAATCCTGCATTACGAATTACTACTCTGTTACAACTAAAACAACTATGAAAACGTCTATCTATTTTGATATTCCTCTATCCCTATTTCCCCATGCTCAACCAATATGGGAGCTTGGTTATTTATAATATTCTATTACATATGCTGATTCGTTCTTTTGCTGCGTTTCATGGATTCAACAACTGTTCTAGAGCTGTCTTCCTAAAATGCAGGAAACTATTCTGCTACAACATATCCATTTTCCTTGTTGGGCATCATACATTGGGAGAAATGTGTTGGAAGAGGTGAGAAAATCCCTCATACAACTGTATCCATATTTATCTCTCCATTTTCCACCTTTTTGATCTTTATGTTGATAGTTTTGACCAAAACTGGTCTTGCTCTGCTCATTCCAGAGTTGCTCCAAAATATCAGGCAGTTTAACCAATTTGACTCTTATCCATACACCAAATGTGCAGGAAAGTAGGTTTGACCAGGTAAGTAGTCTCTTTAAGTCCTCAAAAGACTAATTCCATAGGTTTTACATGCTGGAGTTGACCAATTCCAAGCCATGTTATTTATGCACAACTGGCTAGAATTTGCATGGTCAAATTATGTTTTCTACACAATCAGGCCATTTTGAACAGGTTTTAGCACCTTTTTGCGACTTGAACTAGTTAGGAGGTAAGGAAAACAAATGAAAAAATCCCAAAATGGAATCCACATCAACATATATTATTACATATTTAAATAAATGTTTATTTGCTAGGTAAATCAGTTAAAACAATGCAAAAAATGTAGAAAATGGTCAAAACAGATACTATGCTTCTGAACATTCAAACATGTAAATATTAATACATAATGCATTCCATCATCAAAATTAGCACAAAAACATAACATAAGGTCTATCAAATAGTTTATGAAATATCCAAAAATGGTCTATGAATGAGGCAATTTCTGGCCTCATCAGATAATTGACAACAACTTATACACCTTCAAAAAATGGAGTGATATAAGGAAATAATAGGATAATCACGGAGATAGATAGCAAAAGTTTTGGGAAATTTCTCTAGGCTGAAGTAGTTACGATAACAATTTCCATCCTTAATAGAAGTCCTACAATTGTAGAAAAAAATATGACTCCTCATGGGATATGGTATGGAAAGAAGCCTTTGTAAGTTAGTTGATAGTGTTGATTGTTTGGCTTATGTTCATATTGAACATTAGAAAAGGAATAAGTTATATCCAAAGAGTCAAGTATGCATCTTTGTTGTTTATTTTAAATAAAGTAATGTATATAGATGTTATGACCCCATGTCTAAACAATGCATTTTATGTAGAGATGTGATTTTTGATGAAACATGAGTACATGGAAAACAAGCAGAAAAGACTAAGAAAATAATAATTGAAGATATTGGTGTGTCATAAATATTAAGTGGAGACACAAGTATTTCTCCAAAACAAGCATAAAAAAGAAGAGAATGCTACAATCACATCCAAATTGCCAAATATTGGATCCAAATTTTGATAGGATGTTCACAAGAATGCAATCACAAGCCCAAGAACAAACTAAAAAGGAACAATAAGATAATATAGTGATATTTGTACTATTATCCAAGATTGAAGTAGAGCCATCAAGTTTTAAAGAAGCAAAGAAAATCAAGTTATGAACAAAATCCATAAAATAAGAATTGGATACAATTGCAAACAATGATACTTATGAGATGTGTGAACTTTTAAAGAACAAGGAGGTAATTAAAATGAATTGGATGTTTAATACCAAGTACAATAGTGATGGATTAATTGAAAGACACAAATCAATGATAGTGGAAAAGTGTATGCACAATAAGTTATCACAAATCATGATGAGACATATCCATTTATTATACAAAAAGATATAATCAAAATGTTCTTAGCCTTGGAAACCTAAAAAACATATATTATACATAAACTTGATGTAAAGAATTCATTCGTGAATAAAAAGAAAATATTTAAGAAGTGTATGTGGAACAACCACAAGGATTTGAATGAAAAATAAAGGATATGTTTACAAGTTAAAAAAAGAAGCATTGTATGGACTAAAATACGCAACAAATACATGATATTCAAGAATTAAATCATACTTTCTTGAAGTATAGATTTACAAGAAGCAAGAATAATCCCATATTAAAGATAAAAATGAAGATGATGATATTTTGATTGTTTGTTTATATATTGATTTAATTTTCACAGGATGCTCACCAAGAATCAAACAAAAGTTCATGTAAGCCATGATGCAAGAATTTTAAATGAGAAATTTAGGTTTGATGCCATTATTTTCTTTTCATAGAGTTACATCAAATATATGACAATATCTTCATTTTTAATCTAAATATATACATGATATGGTGAAGAAGTTTGACACAAAAGTTATAAAAATGTTACTACCCCACTTACACAAGGCAAAAGAGTGTGCAAGGATGATGGAAGTGGAAGAGTGGATGAGAGAAAGGATAGAAGTTTGATTTACATTCTTGTATACTTGAAAATAAAAAGATAAAATATTATATGTTTTGTCTCTTTGATTTCAAGATTCATGAGTAATCCATTAGAATACTATATAAGAGCAACTAAGAGAATTTTGAGGTACATGATATAAACTTTAAATTATGAAATCTATTATAATTTATTCAATAATATTGGGTTGATTGTATGCAATTATTTAGACTAAGGAGTCCCAATTGGTGATAGAAAATCTACATTAATATTTTTTCATTAGAAAATAGATTGGTAACTTGGAGTTCAAATAAACAAGTAATAATTACACTCTCAACAACAAATGTGGAGTATAATAACTAAATCAACAAGCACTCAAGTAATATGGTTGAGGCAAATCCTAGAAGAATTGGGTGAAAACAAGAAAGATCAACTACCATTTCTATGACAACATGAGTGCAATTCAAAAGAATAAAAGTTATATTTTTCAAACCAGATCAAAGCATAATGATTTGAGGCATCATTTTATTAGAGAATTAGTTTAAAAAAAGGAAATTGAATTGAAACAATACTGTTCACAATATCAATATGAAACCAATTTTACAAAGGTAGTACCAAAGAATCAATTTATTTCACTTGAAGATAGAATAAAATTTTATCCTTTCAATCACAAGGGAGTGCTGGAAATTTTACTAGATTATCTCACAGGTTAATTTCTCCAGGATCAAGATCAACCACATAAAATCACATTCACAAATAACACAAGTATTACTCACAATACAAAACACATTTTATTACTTTCCAAAAGAGATTACATATATTCAGAAGTTTTGAATTACATTGCATGGAGCTTTATCTCCAATATATAACCTTACAAAAATGACTTTCCAATACTCTCAACTATTTCTCTCCTCAAACTCACAAAGATGCAACCTTTCACATGCCTCACATTATAACAAAGCTTCTCATGATTATATAACCTCTCACTTTACATCTTGACACATCTCATATGACTCTTTACTTTCATACTTGACACCTAACACCTATGACTCTTCACTTGCTCATTTGAAATTTTGCACTCACACTTGCACACTTTATACCTTGCACACTTTATTACATCACACATAAACACTCTCCACACTTTGAAATATACTTTAGACAAATATTTAACACACTCTTAATCTAATATTTATAATAGCACTCCAAGGTACTTCAATGTACCAAATAATGTCATATCTCCAACAGAGAGAATGTTCAAAATTGTGATACTAAATGAGACAAAAATTAGATAAGAATAAGAATAGGGAAAAACAAAGCTAGATAGAATTGGAATTGCAAGTGAAAACTAAATAGGAAAAATGAAATTTCTTACCCAAATTTGGAGAAAATGCAAGGCACCAAAAGTCTCTTAAGACAACCAAGAGTCATTCCATTGTATGATACATTGTATTGAAGTAATGTATACTAATTTGAAGTGAATAAGAAGTATTTTTTGAGGGATTTTGTTCAAATTCATTTTTATGTTCATTTTTCTCTTGTTATGTTGTGTTAATATCTATTTTAGAGCACCATTGCATCCCCCCAAAACATAATTAATTAAAACTAAATATATCTATATCAATGACATCAATAAACTTGAAATTATAACATAATAGAGGAAAAGACAAACCATATTACTACAAATCTTGAATCATAAATCCAACTATCCCACCTATTCTATTGATGTGGTTATTACTACAAATAAACTTACAAATATAAACTAGGAATTAACTTGCATGATTTGCATAGTGAAACTAGTACATGAACATGTTGGCAATTTGAGTTATTTTGTGTTGTCATTGATGTCACATGGATCACATTGAGTTTTGGTGGCAAAAGCACTTCATAAATAATCATTTATGATATTTTGGAGAGCATGGATATATACAGGGTTTTGTGGCACAAGAGGCATATAATATTTAATTTTTTAAATATTATATTAATGGTTTTTATTAAAACCAATGGTAAAGGTTTTTATTAAAACCAATGGCAAAGGTTTTTATTAAAACCAACGAAAGGGTTTTTTATTAAAACCAACGGAAAGGGTTTTCATTAAAACCATTGGAAAGGGTTTTTCATTAAAACCACTATGCTAAGACTTCTCCAAATTATGATGGATGAAAAGGTTTTCCAATAAAACCTAGGTGCAAAAAGTTTCATGACGAAATTCAAAAGAATGAAGGAGATATCCCAATTCAAAGTTAAAAGGTGAATTATTAAATTTTTATTTAATAATTCTAAGGTCTAAAGTTGTATTATATTATCCGTCGACGTGCAAAGGTTGGGGAGATTAATAAATATTCATCGACGTCATTCGAAGGCATGGAGGTGCATATAAATAAAAGGTTAAAACCTTTGTTTATTGAAGACTTGACATAGCGCATGAGAGAGAGTCATCGAAAGGGGAGCAACGAAGAAAGAAGGATAAATAACTTTTGATTTGAGAGCAAGGTCAAGTAAACAGCATGGGAAAGTGACGTCACGTAGGAGCCTATAGCGCAGTTGGTAGCGCACAAACTTTGCACAAGGTAGGTTCATTGTTCGAATCCCGCCAAGGGCAAAGTGTTTTGCTAAGAAAGTAAAATCGAGTTTTAGATTTGAGCGCAGGTTAAAGTTGGGTGTTTGGGATTAAAATCCCAATATGGGCTAGCACCCACGTGGTAAGCGCTTCACAGTGCTAAGTGAGAGGAATGGAGTTCGACTCCCATGAAGGTGTGAAGGCGCATTAATTTTGGCAAAGATGATTTCAAAGGTTACGAAGGCAACAAATTTCATATAAAGGTATTTATCTCCAGCGCATGGTAATATTTGTTATTACCAAAGTTTTGGTGCATTAAAATTATTTTTATGATAACTAGGGAGTCATAAGGAGTTTAGGGAAATAAATGCTTGTTGTATGTGTTAATGTGCTTAGGGAGTTATAAGGTGTAGAATTAAATATTTGTTATTGTTGTGTGTGATTAGGGAGATATAAGGTGTGGAAATAAATATTTGTGATTGTTGTATGTGGAGTTATAAGGTGTGGAATTAAAAATAAAAGCATAGGTGCTTGTTGTATATGTTAATGAAATTAGGGAGTCATAAGGTTGAAAAGTGTTGAACTTGTTATATGTCCTAGTGCATGATTTAATTATGAAATTAAACTAGGAACTTGAGACCTAGTTAATTGCTACCTTGAGTTAGAAGACATGCACATGAGTTAGGGTTTGAAGTTGAAGACAAATTGCTTGATTATGTGCCTTGGCTATTGAGAGGAAGTGGATGGATTAGAAAATCAATTTTATGGATAAAATTGATGCTTGAGTTCCATGATTGCTTTAGTGGAGTTCATTGAGAGTATTGCCATTATTGAGGAGGTTTTTGCTATTGCTTTGAGGAGATTATTGTTGGTTACTTGTTGAGTCCATTGCCACTATTTGAGACCATTGAGGAGATCATTTGCTAGTCACTTGTGGATACATTTGTCTTTCATTTGAGGAGATCATTGTTGGCTATTTGAGAGCTCTTTGCTTGAGGGAGTTGTGCTTGTTTCTTGAGAGCTTATTGACATTGCATGAGGAAGATATTATTGAGAACCTATTGCTATCACTTGTGGAGATTGTCCTTGGTTGGTTGAAGTCCTCATTGTTATTGCTTGGAGAGGTTTTCATTAGAGAGATCATTTGTCATACATTTGAGAGTACATTGTTGAGCATTGTTGTCATCCATTTGAGAGTACATTATTGAGCATTGTTGTCATCCATTTGAGAGATCATTTGTCATACATTGTTGAGATCATTGTGGATCATTGTTGTCATCCATTGAAGAGTACATTGCCATTCATTGTTGAGCACATTGTTGAGTATTGTCATCATTCATTTGTTATCCATTGTTGAGTTCATCATTGAGCCTTGCCTTCATTGATTTGTGGTTGAGATTTGAGTGCTACTTGAGAGTCATTGGTTGAGCCTTTGGGAAGGCTTTTGGGACAAAATTTTGGACAGATTTGAGACAACTTTTGTGCATGATTGGTTGAGCCTTTGGGAAGGCTTTTGGGATAAAATTTTTGATAGATTTGAGACAAATTTTGTGCATGATTGGTTGAGCCTTTGAGAAGGCTTTTGGGACAAATTTGGGACAACATTTGAGCAGGATTGTTTGAGCCTTTTGTGAAGGCTTTGAGAATATATTTGGGACAACATTTGAGCAGGATTGTTTGAGCCTTGTGAGAAGGCATTGAGGCATATTTGTGAGCAGTGAAAGAGACAGGACAGAAATAGAAAACACATCAACACCAGTTGCCTAGCTGAGCAGATCAATGGATAGCCTAGTTGAGAACCTAGATAAAATGGAGAGCCTAGCTAGAGCATCATGGAGCCCACCATGAGCAGATCAAGGATAACCTAGCTTTGAGCAGATCAAAGTAATCATTTGTATTGGGATAAGGATCCCTATTTCTTTATGAAATATTATAAGGAGAATATCTTGTGGACTACCCCACATTGGGGGAACCACGTTAAATCTTGTGTCTCAATTGTGTGTGATGATTTGTGCACTTGCTTACTATTGCTATCTATGTTATTAATGCACACTACTATATTTGGTTATTGCAATTGAGGACACTAATTGATATTGGTTTGGAAAGAAAGTAAAAAGTGGGTGCTATACTATTCACCCCCTCTCAGTATAAGCTTGTGTTCTTCAATTGGTATCAGAGTGGGTTCCTTCGAAAAGGCTAACAACTTGAGGGTAGATTCTACAAGAACACAGATGGCTTCACAGAATGGATCATCTACAAGTAAGGCTCCACTATTTGATGATAACAATTATGCTTTTTGGAGCATGAGAATGAAGAACTATTTGATATCACAAGGATATGAGGTATGGAAGATGGTTGCAAAAGAGTATAAGGTTGAAGGTGATCCCGAGATAGATAAGACTATCAAGAAATTGGTTGAGATCAATGCAAAGGCAATGAATTGTATTTTGAGTGGGCTTCGTGAGATAGATTTTGCAAAGGTCATGGTATGTAATTCAGCTAATGAAATGTGGACCAAGTTGCGGAATACCTATGAAGGAGATTCCAAGGTAAAGTTGGCAAAACTACAAACTCATAGAAAAAGATTCGAAGAATTGAAAATGGAAGATTCTGAAGATATTACAAAGTTCTTACTTCGAGTTGATGAGATTGCTAACACCATGAGAGGCCTAGGATTTGAGATGAAAGAATCAGATGTTACTCAAAAGGTTTTGAGATCACTTCCCATGAAGTATGATGCAAAGGTTTCAATGATAGAAGAAACAATGAATATCGACAAGCTAACAATGGAAGAACTACAAGGAACTCTCACAACTTATGAGATGAGGATAGATAAGCATCAGGCTCCAAAGAAAGAAATTGCATTCAAAGCTTTAGAGAAAAATAAAGGGAAATATCCAGAGATAGATAGAGATTCAGATAATGATGAGGAAGCTAACTTCATCAAAAGGAAAAAGGACTCAAGGAATTATAGGGATATGAAGAAAGTCAAATGCTACAAGTGTGGTGATTATGGTCACTATGCAAACAAGTGTCCACATGAAGAAAATAGTGATGATGAAAAATAGGATCACAGAAGAAAAGAAGAAGGAAAGCATAAGCATGACAAAGATGATAGGTACAAGCAAAGCAAGCATGAGAAGAAGAAAAGTTTTCGTAAGACTAAGAAAACTTTCTACATTGAGGAAGCAAATGATGGCTCAGATCACAATGATAGAGATCACTCAGATGATGAAAATGAAGAACATCTATTCTTAGGAATAGAAGGTGAAAGAGAACAATGCTTTGTGTGTGGTCAACGAGATCACAGATCAAGATATTGCAATGGCTTCAGTGATAGTGAAGATGAAATGACATACCAAGGAAACAGGCAAAGACAAAGGATTCATGAGAGTTTGTTTGCTATAGAAGAAGATAATGATCTCAATGATAGTGAATATGAAGAAGGGTTTTTCTATGGGATAAAATAAGTAGAAGAAGAACTTCCACTCCAAACAGAAGAAGTTAAACAAGAGGATATTTCAAGAAATACAGATGTCTCAGTTGATCTAAAAGAAGACTTCAATGATATCCATGAGCAACTACAAGAGGTTAAGGAGAATCTAAAATAATTGAGATGTTCCATACTTGAGAAGTTTGATCCATCACATGACTCAAAAGGTCAAGATATTTTCATTGAGAAGGAAACATGTATTTTAGAGACAATAGAGACGGATGCCAGTTTGCTATTGGACACAAATGAAGAGAAATATGAAGAAAGTTCCAAAGCTCCTATGGCTCCAAATATCCAATTTGGATCTTGTTTTGAGATAGGTGAATCAAGTTCAAAAGGCAAAGAAATTCTTGAAGAAGAAAGCAAGGAAGAAGTTAAGGAAGAAGATTTGGATACCACAAAGAAGGATCAAGGATACAATGCACAAGTCAAAGATGATCACAAGGATAATGGTCAAGAAAGGTATGAGGAACCAAGGCATGAACAAAGGGATTTTCAAGGACATTGTTTTTCTTGTAATGGATTTGGACACAGGGCTATACACTGTAGGGTCTATGGATCAAAGAAGTTTGATTTTGCTAGAAGGAACTTCAAAGGAAGAAGGTATGGTTTTCAAGGGACATTGCTTCTTATGCAACAAGATTGGTCATAGAGCTTCTCAGTGCAAAGGAAATGAGCAATATGGTTTTGATTATAGAGCTGCACAATTCAGAGGTCATGGTCAAAATGATTATGGAAATAGAGCTTCACAATACAGGGTTCAGGAAAGGAATGGATATGGAAATGATTTCAAGAAAGAATTCAGGATATGGGCACCATCCAAAGGCTACAATATCAAGTGTTTTAATTGCAATAACTTTGGACATATTGCAAGATGGTGTAGGACTCAATTCCAAATAGGTTCAAGGCAAGAAGGTCAAGAAGTTTCAAGGCAAGAAGGTCAAACAGGTTCAAGACAAGAAGATCAAGTAACTCATCAAGAAAAGGATATCAGAAAGATGTGGAAGGAAGTTGACAAAGGAAAGGAACAATGTAATATGGGAGTAAATGTACTCCCACCCCAAAATTAATCACCTCAAGAGAGAAGGTGGTAGGGGGGCTAAGCTTAAGAGTCATATATTTTAGCCCCATAGGTGTCCCTTTTGCCATTGATGTCAAAGGGGGAGAGATTTGAGTAAGGGGGAGAGCATTGAGTTAGGGGGAGCAGCCTCCAAAGAGAGCATTGAGATAGGGGGAGCAACCTCCATAGAGAGTATTGAGTCAGGGGGAGCAACTTTGATTTTCAGAAATGGCTTTTGTAGTGATTGTGGTGATTTGCATTAGAGGTGTTGCCATCAATGACAAAGGGGGAGATTGTTGGCAATTTGAGTTATTTTGTGTTGTCATTGATGTCACATGGATCACATTGAGTTTTGGTGGCAAAAGCACTTCATAAATAATAATTTATGATATTTTGGAGAGCAAGGATATATACAGGGTTTTGTGGCACAAGAGGCATATAATATTTAATTTTTTAAATATTATATTAATGGTTTTTATTAAAACCAATGGTAAAGGTTTTTATTAAAACCAATAGGGTTTTTATTAAAACCAACGGAAAGGGTTTTTATTAAAACCAATGGAAAGGGTTTTCATTAAAACCATTGGAAAGGGTTTTTCATTAAAACCACTATGCTAAGACTTCTCCAAATTATGATGGATGAAAAGGTTTTCCAATAAAACCTAGGTGCAAAAAGTTTCATGACGAAATTCAAAAGAATGAAGGAGATATCCCAATTCAAAGTTAAGAGGTGAATTATTAAATTTTTATTTAATAATTCTAAGGTCTAAGGTTGTATTATATTATCCGCCGATGTGCAAAGGTTGGGGAGATAAATAAATATTCATCGACGTCATTCGAAGGCATGGAGGTGCATATAAATAAAAGGTAAAAACCTTTGATTATTGAAGACTTGACATAGCGCATGAGAGAGAGTCATCGAAAGGGGAGCAACGAAGAAAGAAGGATAAATAACTTTTGATTTGAGAGCAAGGTCAAGTAAACAACGTGGGAAAGTGACGTCACGTAGGAGCCTATAGCACAATTGGTAGCGCACGAACTTTGCACAAGGTAGGTTCATTATTCGAATCCCGCCAAGGGCAAAGTGTTTTGCTAAGAAAGTAAAATCGAGTTTTAGATTTGAGCATAGGTTAAAGTTGGGTGTTTGGGATTAAAATCCCAATGTGGGCTAGCACCCATGTGGTAAGCGCTTCATAGTGCTAAGCGAGAGGAACAGAGTTTGACTCCCATGAAGGTGTGAAGGCGCATTAATTTTGGCAAAGATGATTTCAAAGGTTATGAAGGCAACAAATTTCATATAAAGGTATTTATCTCTAGCGCATGGTAATATTTGTTATTACCAAAGTTTTGGTGCATTAAAATTATTTATGTGATAACTAGGGAGTCATAAGGAGTTTAGGGAAATAAATGATTGTTGTATGTGTTAATGTGCTTAGGGAGTTATAAGGTGTAGAATTAAATATTTATTATTGTTTGTGTGATTAGGGAGATATAAGGTGTGGAAATAAATATTTGTGATTGTTGTATGTGGAGTTATAAGGTGTGGAATTAAAAATAAAAGCATAGGTGCTTGTTGTATGTGTTAATGAAATTAGGGAGTCATAAGGTTGAAAAGTGTTGAACTTGTTATATGTCCTAGTGCATGATTTAATTATGAAATTAAACTAGGAACTTGAGACCTAGTTAATTGCTACCTTGAGTTAGAAGACATGCACATGAGTTAGGGTTTGAAGTTGAAGACAAATTGCTTGATTATGTGCCTTGGCTATTGAGAGGAAGTGGATGGATTAGAAAATCAATTTTATGGATAAAATTGATGCTTGAGTTCCATGATTGCTTTAGTGGAGTTCATTGAGAGTATTGCCATTATTGAGGAGGTTTTTGCTATTGCTTTGAGGAGATTATTGTTGGTTACTTGTTGAGTCCATTGCCACTATTTGAGACCATTGAGGAGATCATTTTCTAGTCACTTGTGGATACATTTGTCTTTCATTTGAGGAGATCATTGTTGGCTATTTGAGAGCTCTTTGCTTGAGGGAGTTGTGCTTGTTTCTTGAGAGCTTATTGACATTGCATGAGGAAGATATTATTGAGAACCTATTGCTATCACTTGTGGAGATTGTCCTTGGTTGGTTGAAGTCCTCATTGTTATTTCTTGGAGAGGTTTTCATTAGAGAGATCATTTGTCATACATTTGAGAGTACATTGTTGAGCATTGTTGTCATCCATTTGAGAGTACATTATTGAGCATTGTTGTCATCCATTTGAGAGATCATTTGTCATACATTATTGAGATCATTGTGGATCATTGTTGTCATCCATTGAAGAGTACATTGCCATTCATTGTTGAGCACATTGTTGAGTATTGTCATCATTCATTTGTTATCCATTGTTGAGTTCATCATTGAGCCTTGCCTTCATTGATTTGTGGTTGAGATTTGAGTGCTACTTGAGAGTCATTGGTTGAGCCTTTGGGAAGGCTTTTGGGACAAAATTTCTGGACAGATTTGAGACAACTTTTGTGCATGATTGGTTGAGCCTTTGGGAAGGCTTTTGGGATAGAATTTCTGGACAGATTTGAGACAACTTTTGTGCATGATTGGTTGAGCCTTTGAGAAGGCTTTTGGGAAATTTTGGATAGATTTGGGACAACATTTGAGCAAGATTGTTTGAGCCTTTTGTGAAGGCTTTGAGAATAGATTTGGGACAACATTTGAGCAGGATTGTTTGAGCCTTGTGAGAAGGCATTGAGGCAGATTTGTGAGCAGTGAAAGAGACAGGACAGAAATAGAAAACACATCAACACCAATTGCCTAGCTGAGCAGATCAGTGGATAGCCTAGGAGCAGATCAATGGATAGCCTAGCTGAGCAGATCAGTGGATAGCCTAGCTTATGGATAGCATATCAATGGATAGCCTAGCTGAGCAGATCAATGGAGAGCCTAGTTGAGCAGATCAGTGGAGCCCACCTAAGTAGATCAGGATAACCTAGCTTTGAGCAGATCAAAGTAATCATTTGTATTGGGATAAGGATCCCTATTTCTTTATGAAATATTATAAGGAGAATATCTTGTGGACTACCCCACATTGGGGGAACCACGTTAAATCTTGTGTCTCAATTGTGTGTGATGATTTGTGCACTTGCTTACTATTGCTATCTATGTTATTAATGCACACTGCTATATTTGGTTATTGCAATTGAGGACACTAATTGATATTGGTTTGGAAAGAAAGTAAAAAGTGGGTGCTATACTGTTCACCCCCCTCTCAATATAAGCTTGTGTTCTTCAATTGGTATCAGAGTGGGTTCCTTCAAAAAGGCTAACAACTTGAGGGTAGATTCTACAAGAACACAGATGGCTTCACAGAATGGATCATCTACAAGTAAGGCTCCACTATTTGATGGTAACAATTATGCTTTTTGGAGCATGAGAATGAAGAACTATTTGATATCATAAGGATATGAGGTATGGCAGATGGTTGCAAAAGAGTATAAGGTTGAAGGTGATCCCGAGATAGATAAGACTATCAAGAAATTGGTTGAGATCAATGCAAAGGCAATGAATTGTATTCTGAGTGGGCTTCATGAGACAGATTTTGCAAAGGTCATGGTATGTAATTCAGCTAATGAAATGTGGACCAAGTTGTGGAATACCTATGAAGGAGATTCCAAGGTAAAGTTGGCAAAACTACAAACTCATAGAAAAAGATTCGAAGAATTGAAAATGGAAGATTCTGAAGATATTACAAAGTTCTTACTTCGAGTTGATGAGATTGCTAACACCATGAGAGGCCTAGGATTTGAGATGAAAGAATCAGATGTTACTCAAAAGGTTTTGAGATCACTTCCCATGAAGTATGATGCAAAGGTTTCAATGATAGAAGAAACAATGAATATCGACAAGCTAACAATGGAAGAACTACAAGGAACTCTCACAACTTATGAGATGAGGATAGATAAGCATCAGGCTCCAAAGAAAGAAATTGCATTCAAATATTTAGAGAAAAATAAAGGGAAATATCCAGAGATAGATAGAGATTCAGATAATGATGAGGAAGCTAACTTCATCAAAAGGAAAAAGGACTCAAGGAATTACAGGGATATGAAGAAAGTCAAATGCTACAAGTGTGGTGATTATGGTCACTATGCAAACAAGTGTCCACATGAAGAAAATAGTGATGATGAAAAATAGGGTCACAGAAGAAAAGAAGAAGGAAAGCATAAGCATGACAAAGATGATAGGTACAAGCAAAGCAAGCATGAGAAGAAGAAAAGTTTTCGTAAGACTAAGAAAACTTTCTACATTGAGGAAGCAAATGATGGCTCAGATCACAGTGATAGAGATCACTCAGATGATGAAAAGGAAGAACATCTATTCTTAGGAATAGAAGGTGAAAGAGAACAATGCTTTGTGTGTGGTCAAAGAGATCACAGATCAGGATATTGCAATGGCTTCAATGATAGTGAAGATGAAATGACATACCAAGGAAACAGGCAAAGACAAAGGATTCATGAGAGTTTGTTTGCTATAGAAGAAGATAATGATCTCAATGACAATGAATATGAAGAAGGGTTTTTCTATGGGATAAAATAAGTAGAAGAAGAACTTCCACTCCAAACAGAAGAAGTTAAACAAGAGGATATTTCAAGAAAGACAGATGTCTCAGTTGATCTAAAAGAAGACTTCAATGATATCCATGAGCAACTACAAGAGGTTAAGGAGAATCTAAAATAATTGAGATATTCCATACTTGAGAAGTTTGATCCATCACATGACTCAAAAGGTCAAGACATTTTCACTAAGAAGGAAACATGTATTTTAGAGACAATAGAGACGGATGCCAATTTGCTATTGGACACAAATGAAGAGAAAGATGAAGAAAGTTCCAAAGCTCCTATGGCTCCAAATATCCAATTTGGATCTTGTTTTGAGATAGGTGAATCAAGTTCAAAAGGAAAGAAATTCTTGAAGAAGAAAGCAAGGAAGAAGTTAAGGAAGAAGATTTGGATACCACAAAGAAGGATCAAGGATACAATGCACAAGTCAAAGATGATCACAAGGATAATGGTCAAGAAAGGTATGAGGAACCAAGGCATGAACAAAGGGATTTTCAAGGACATTGTTTTTCTTGTAATGGATTTGGACACAAGGCTATACACTACAAGGTCTATGGATCAAAGAAGTTTGATTTTTCTAGAAGGAACTTCAAAGGAAGAAGGTATGGTTTTCAGGGACATTGCTTCTTATGCAACAAGATTGGTCATAGAGCTTCTCAGTGCAAAGGAAATGAGCAATATGGTTTTGATTATAGAGCTGCACAATTCAGAGGTCATGGTCAAAATGATTATGGAAACAGAGCTTCACAATACAGGGTTCAGGAAAGGAATGGATATGGAAATGATTTCAAGAAAGAATTCAAGATATGGGCACCATCCAAAGGCTACAATATCAAGTGTTTTAATTGCAATAACTTTGGACATATTGCAAGATGGTGTAGGACTCAATTCCAAATAGTTTCAAGGCAAGAAGGTCAAACAGGTTCAAGACAAGAAGATCAAGTAACTCATCAAGAAAAGGATATCAGAAATATGTGGAAGGAAGTTGAAAAAGGAAAGGAACAATGTAATATGGGAGTAAATGTACTCCCACCCCAAAATTAATCACCTCAAGAGAGAAGGTGGTAGGGGGCTAAGCTTAAGAGTCATATATTTTAGCCCCATAGGTGTCCCTTTTGCCATTGATGTCAAAGGGGGAGAGATTTGAGTAAGGGGGAGAGCATTGAGTTAGGGGGAGCAGCCTCCAAAGAGAGCATTGAGATAGGGGAGCATCCAAAGAGAACATTGAGATAGGGGGAGCAGCCTCCATAGAGAGTATTGAGTCAGGGGAGCAACTTTGATTTTCAGAAATGGTTTTTGTAGTGATTGTGGTGATTTGCATTAGAGGTGTTGCCATCAATGACAAAGGGGGAGATTGTTGGCAATTTGAGTTATTTTGTGTTGTCATTGATGTCACATGGATCACATTGAGTTTTGGTGGCAAAAGCACTTCATAAATAATCATTTATGATATTTTGGAGAGCAAGGATATATACAGGGTTTTGTGGCACAAGAGGCATATAATATTTAATTTTTTAAATATTATATTAATGGTTTTTATTAAAACCAATGGTAAAGGTTTTTATTAAAACCAATGGCAAGGGTTTTTATTAAAACCGACGAAAGGGTTTTTTATTAAAACCAATGGAAAGGGTTTTCATTAAAACCATTGGAAAGGGTTTTTCATTAAAACCACTATGCTAAGACTTCTCCAAATTATGATGGATGAAAAGGTTTTCCAATAAAACCTAGGTGCAAAAAGTTTCATTGAAAAATTAAAAGAATGAAGGAGATATCCCAATTCAAAGTTAAAAGGTGAATTATTAAATTTTTATTTAATAATTATAAGGTTTTAAGTGTTGTATTATATTATCCGCCGACAAGTTTTTGGAGATAAATAAAAAAAAACATAAAAGAGATGGAGGTGAATATAAATAAAAGGGAAAAAACATTATTTAAGAAAAAAGAGAAATAGAGAAGAAAAAAGAGAGGAATAAAAAAAAAAAAAAAAAAAAAAAAAATTTAAATTTGAGAGAAAGGTCAAGTAAACAGTGCAAAAAAGTGACATCACACAGGAGCCTATAGCATAGTTGGTAGTGCACAAACTTTGCACAAGGTAGGTTCGTTATTCGAATCCCGCCAAGGGCAAAGTGTTTTGCTAAGAAAGTAAAATCGAGTTTTAGATTTGAGCGTAGGTTAAAGTTGGGTGTTTGGGATTAAAATCCCAATATGGGCTAGCACCCACGTGGTAAGCGCTTCATAGTGCTAAGCGAGAGGAACAAAGTTTGACTCCCATGAAGGTGTGAAGGCGCATTAATTTTGGCAAGGCATTTTGGCAAAGATGATTTCAAAGGTTACGAAGGCAACGAATTTCATATAAAGGTATTTATCTCTAGCGCATGGTAATATTTGTTATTACCAAATTTTTGGTGCATTAAAATTATTTCTATGATAACTAGGGAGTCATAAGGAATTTAGTGGAAATAAATGCTTGTTGTATGTGTTAATGTGCTTAGGGAGTTATAAGGTGTAGAATTAAATATTTGTTATTGTTGTGTTTGATTAGGGAGATATAAGGTGTGGAAATAAATATTTGTGATTGTTGTATGTGGAGTTATAAGGTGTGGAATTAAAAATAAAAGCATAGGTGCTTGTTGTATATGTTAATGAAATTAGGGAGTCATAAGGTTGAAAAGTGTTGAACTTGTTATATGTCCTAGTGCATGATTTAATTATGAAATTAAACTAGGAACTTGAGACCTAGTTAATTGCTACCTTGAGTTAGAAGACATGCACATGAGTTAGGGTTTGAAGTTGAAGACAAATTGCTTGATTATGTGCCTTGGCTATTGAGAGGAAGTGGATGGATTAGAAAATCAATTTTATGGATAAAATTGATGCTTGAGTTCCATGATTGCTTTAGTGGAGTTCATTGAGAGTATTGCCATTATTGAGGAGGTTTTTGCTATTGCTTTGAGGAGATTATTGTTGGTTACTTGTTGAGTACATTGCCACTATTTGAGACCATTGAGGAGATCATTTTCTAGTCACTTGTGGATACATTTGTCTTTCATTTTGAGGAGATCATTGTTGGCTATTTGAGAGCTCTTTGCTTGAGGGAGTTGTGCTTGTTTCTTGAGAGCTTATTGACATTGCATGAGGAAGATATTATTGAGAACCTATTGCTATCACTTGTGGAGATTGTCCTTGGTTGGTTGAAGTCCTCATTGTTATTGCTTGGAGAGGTTTTCATTAGAGAGATCATTTGCCATACATTTGAGAGTACATTGTTGAGCATTGTTGTTATCCATTTGAGAGTACATTATTGAGCATTGTTGTCATCCATTTGAGAGATCATTTGTCATACATTGTTGAGATCATTGTGGATCATTGTTGTCATCCATTGAAGAGTACATTGTCATTCATTATTGAGCACATTGTTGAGTATTATCATCATTCATTTGTTATCCATTATTGAGTTCATCATTGAGCCTTGCCTTCATTGATTTGTGGTTGAGATTTGAGTGCTACTTGAGAGTCATTGGTTGAGCCTTTGGGAAGGCTTTTGGGACAAAATTTATGGATATATTTGAGACAACTTTTGTGCATGATTGGTTGAGCCTTTGGGAAGGCTTTTGGGATAGAATTTCTGGACAGATTTGAGACAAATTTTGTGCATGATTGGTTGAGCCTTTGAGAAGGCTTTTGGGACAGATTTGTGGACATATTTGGGACAACATTTGAGCAGGATTGTTTGAGCCTTTTGTGAAGGCTTTGAGAATAGATTTGGGACAACATTTGAGCAGGATTGTTTGAGCCTTGTGAGAAGGCATTGAGGCAGATTTGTGAGCAGTGAAAGAGATAGGACAAAAATAGAAAACACATCAACACCAATTGCCTAGCTGAGCAGATAGATCAATGGATAGCCTAGTAGATTAGTGGATAGCCTAGCTGAGTAGATCAGTGGATAGCCTAGCTAAGCAGATCAATGGATAGCCTAGCTGAGCAGATCAATGGATAGCCTAGCTGAGTAGATCAATGGATAGCCTAGCTGAGTAGATCAGTGGATAGCCTAGTTGAGCAGATCAGTGGAGCCCACCTGAGTAGATCAGGATAACCTAGCTTTGAGCAGATCAAAGTAATCATTTGTATTGGGATAAGGATCCCTATTTCTTTATGAAATATTATAAGGATAATATCTTGTGGACTACCCCACATTGGGGGAACCACGTTAAATCTTGTGTCTCAATTATGTGTGATGATTTGTGCACTTGCTTACTATTGCTATCTATGTTATTAATGCACACTACTATATTTGGTTATTGCAATTGAGGACACTAATTGATATTGGTTTGGAAAGAAAGTAAAAAGTGGGTGCTATACTATTCACCCCCCTCTCAGTATAAGCTTGTGTTCTTCAATTGGTATCAGAGCAGGTTCCTTCGAAAAGGCTAACAACTTGAGGGAAGATTCTACAAGAACACATATGGCTTCACAGAATGGATCATCTACAAGTAAGGCTCCACTATTTGATGGTAACAATTATGCTTTTTGGAGCATGAGAATGAAGAACTACTTGATATCACAAGGATATGAGGTATGGTAGATGGTTGCAAAAGAGTATAAGGTTGAAGGTGATCCCGAGATAGATAAGACTATCAAGAAATTGGTTGAGATCAATGCAAAGGCAATGAATTGTATTCTGAGTGGGCTACGTGAGACAGATTTTGCAAAGGTCATGGTATGTAATTCAGCTAATGAAATGTGGACCAAGTTGCGGAATACCTATGAAGGAGATTCCAAGGTAAAGTTGGCAAAACTACAAACTCATAGAAAAATATTCGAAGAATTGAAAATGGAAGATTCTGAAGATATTGCAAAGTTTTTACTTCGAGTTGATGAGATTGCTAACACCATGAGAGGCCTAGGATTTGAGATGAAAGAATCAGATGTTACTCAAAAGGTTTTGAGATCACTTCCCATGAAGTATGATGCAAAGGTTTCAACGATAGAAGAAACAATGAATATCGACAAGCTAACAATGGAAGAACTACAAGGAACTCTCACAACTTATGAGATGAGGATAGATAAGCATCAGGATCCAAAGAAAGAAATTGCATTCAAAGCTTTAGAGAAAAATAAAGGGAAATATCCAGAGATAGATAGAGATTCAGATAATGATGAGGAAGCTAACTTCATCAAAAGGAAAAAGGACTCAAGGAATTACAGGGATATGAAGAAAGTCAAATGCTACAAGTGTGGTGATTATGGTCACTATGCAAACAAGTGTCCACATGAAGAAAATAGTGATGATGAAAAATAGGATCACAGAAGAAAAGAAGAAGGAAAGCATAAGCATGACAAAGATGATAGGTACAAGCAAAGCAAGTATGAGAAGAAGAAAAGTTTTTGTAAGACTAAGAAAACTTTCTACATTGAGGAAGCAAATGATGGCTCAGATCACAGTGATAGAGATCACTCAGATGATGAAAAGGAAGAACATCTATTCTTAGGAATAGAAGGTGAAAGAGAACAATGCTTTGTGTGTGGTCAATGAGATCACAGATCAGGATATTGCAATGGCTTCAATGATAGTGAAGATGAAATGACATACCAAGGAAACAGGCAAAGACAAAGGATTCATGAGAGTTTGTTTGCTATAGAAGAAGATAATGATCTCAGTGACAATGAAGATGAAGAAGGGTTTTTCTATGGGATAAAAGAAGTAGAAGAAGAACTTCCACTCCAAACAGAAGAAGTTAAACAAGAGGATATTTCAAGAAAGACAGATGTCTCAGTTGATCTAAAAGAAGACTTCAATGATATCCATGAGCAACTACAAGAGGTTAAGGAGAATATAAAATAATTGAGATGTTCCATACTTGAGAAGTTTGATCCATCACATGACTCAAAAGGTCAAGATATTTTCACGAGAAGGAAACATGTATTTTAGAGACAATAGAGATGGATGCCAGTTTGCTATTGGACACAAATGAAGAGAAAATATGAAGAAAGTTCCAAAGCTCCTATGGCTCCAAATATCCAATTTGGATCTTGTTTTGAGATAGGTGAATCAAGTTCAAGAGGCAAAGAAATTCTTGAAGAGGAAAGCAAGGAAGAAGTTAAGGAAGAAGATTTGGATACCACAAAGAAGGATCAAGGATACAATGCACAAGTCAAAGATGATCACAAGGATAATGGTCAAGAAAGGTATGAGGAACCAAGGCATGAACAAAGGGCTTTTCAAGGACATTGTTTTTCTTGTAATGGATTTGGACACAAGGCTATACATTGCAGGGTCTATGGATCAAAGAAGTTTGATTTTGCTAGAAGGAACTTCAAAGGAAGAAGGTATGGTTTTCAGGGACATTGCTTCTTATGCAACAGGATTGGTCATAGAGCTTCTCAGTGCAAAGGAAATGAGCAATATGGTTTTGATTATAGAGCTACACAATTCAGAGGTCATGGTCAAAATGATTATGGAAACAGAGCTTCACAATACAGGGTTCAGGAAAGGAATGGATATGGAAATTATTTCAAGAAAGAATTCAGGATATGGGCACCATCCAAAGGCTACAATATCAAGTGTTTTAATTGCAATAACTTTGGACATATTGCAAGATGGTGTAGGACTCAATTCCAAATAGGTTCAAGGAAGAAGGTCAAGTAGTTTCAAGGCAAGAAGGTCAAACAGGTTCAAGACAAGAAGATCAAGTAACTCATCAAGAAAAGGATATCAGAAAGATGTGGAAGGAAGTTGACAAAGGAAAGGAACAATGTAATATGGGAGTAAATGTACTCCCACCCCAAAATTAATCACCTCAAGAGAGAAGGTGGTGGGGGGCTAAGCTTAAGAGTCATATATTTTAGCCCCATAGGTGTCCCTTTTGCCATTGATGTCAAAGGGGAGAGATTTGAGTAAGGGGGAGAGCATTGAGTTAGGGGGAGCAGCCTCCAAAGAGAGCATTGAGATAGGGGGAGCAACCTCCATAGAGAGTATTGAGTCAGGGGGAGCAGCTTTGATTCTCAGAGATGGCTTTTTGTAGTGATTGTGGTGATTTGCATTAGAGGTGTTGCCATCAATGACAAAGGGGGAGATTGTTGGCAATTTGAGTTATTTTGTGTTGTCATTGATGTCACATGGATCACATTGAGTTTTGGTGGCAAAGCACTTCATAAATAATCATTTATGATATTTTGGAGAGCATGGATATATACAGGGTTTTGTGGCACAAGAGGCATATAATATTTAATTTTTTAAATATTATATTAATGGTTTTTATTAAAACCAATGGTAAAGGTTTTTATTAAAACCAATGGCAAGGGTTTTTATTAAAACCAATGATAAAGGTTTTTTATTAAAACCAACGGAAAGGGTTTTCATTAAAACCATTGGAAAGGGTTTTTCATTAAAACCACTATGCTAAGACTTCTCCAAATTATGATGGATGAAAAGGTTTTCCAATAAAACCTAGGTGCAAATTTTAATTAAAAAAATTAATAATTTTTTATTTTTTTTTTTATTATTTAAATATTTATTTTTTCGATATAAAATCCCCCCCCAAAATATAAAAAAATAATTTTTTTTTTATAAGAAAGAAGAAGGGAGAGAAGGGGGAAAAAAAAAAAAAAATATTTTAGAAAGGAGAAAGTGACATCACGTAGGAGCCTATAGCACAATTGGTAGTGCACAAACTTTGCACAAGGTAGGTTCGTTGTTCGAATCCTGCCAAGGGCAAAGTATTTTGCTAAGAAAGTAAAATCAAGTTTTCAGATTTGAGCGCAGGTTAAAGTTGGGTGTTTGGGATTAAATCCCAACATGGGCTAACACCCACGTGGTAAGCGCTTCATAATGCTAAGCGAGAGGAATAAAGTTTGACTCCCACAAGGTGTGAAGGCGCATTAATTTTGGCAAAGAATGATTTCGAAGGTTACGAAGGCAACAAATTTCATAAAAAGGTATTTATCTCTAGCGCATGGTAATATTTGATATTACCAAATTTTTGGTGCATTAAAATTATTTCTATTATAACTAGGGAGTCATAAGGTATTTAGTGAAAATAAATGATTGTTGTATGTGTTAATGTGCTTAGGGAGTTATAAGGTGTAGAATTAAATATTTGTTATTGTTATGTGTGATTAGGGAGATATAAGGTGTGGAAATAAATATTTGTGATTGTTGTATGTGGAGTTATAAGGTGTGGAATTAAAAATAAAAGCATAGGTGCTTGTTGTATGTGTTAATGAAATTAGGGAGTCATAAGGTTGAAAAGTGTTGAACTTGTTATATGTCCTAGTGCATGATTTAATTATGAAATTAAACTAGGAACTTGAGACCTAGTTAATTGCTACCTTGAGTTAGAAGACATGCACATGAGTTAGGGTTTGAAGTTGAAGACAAATTGCTTGATTATGTGCCTTGGCTATTGAGAGGAAGTGGATGGATTAGAAAATCAATTTTATGGATAAAATTGATGCTTGAGTTCCATGATTGCTTTAGTGGAGTTCATTGAGAGTATTGCCATTATTGAGGAGGTTTTTGCTATTGCTTTGAGGAGATTATTGTTGGTTACTTGTTGAGTACATTGCCACTATTTGAGACCATTGAGGAGATCATTTTCTAGTCACTTGTGGATACATTTGTCTTTCATTTGAGGAGATCATTGTTGGCTATTTGAGAGCTCTTTGCTTGAGGGAGTTGTGCTTGTTTCTTGAGAGCTTATTGACATTGCATGAGGAAGATATTATTGAGAACCTATTGCTATCACTTGTGGAGATTTTCCTTGGTTGGTTGAAGTCCTCATTGTTATTGCTTGGAGAGGTTTTCATTAGAGAGCTCATTTGCCATACATTTGAGAGTACATTGTTGAGCATTGTTGTCATCCATTTGAGAGTACATTATTGAGCATTGTTGTCATCCATTTGAGAGATTATTTGTCATACATTGTTGAGATCATTGTGGATCATTGTTGTCATCCATTGAAGAGTACATTGCCATTCATTGTTGAGGTATTGTCATCATTCATTTGTTATCCATTGTTGAGTTCATCATTGAGCCTTGCCTTCATTGATTTGTGGTTGAGATTTGAGTGCTACTTGAGAGTCATTGGTTGAGCCTTTGGGAAGGATTTTGGGACAAAATTTCTGGATAGATTTGAGACAACTTTTGTGCATGATTGGTTGAGCCTTTGAGAAGGCTTTTGGGATAGAATTTCTAGATAGATTTGAGACAACTTTTTTGCATGATTGGTTGAGCCTTTGAGAAGGCTTTTAGGACAAAACTTTTGGATAGATTTGGGACAACATTTGAGCAAGATTGTTTGAGCCTTTTGTGAAGGATTTGAGTATATATTTGGGACAACATTTGAGCAGGATTGTTTGAGCCTTGTGAGAAGGCATTGAGGCAGATTTATGAGTAATGAAAGAGATAAGACAAAAAAAAAAAATATATCAACACCAGTTGCCTAGCTAAGCATATCAATGGATAGCCTAGTTGAGCAGATCAGTGGATAGCCTAGCTGAGAAGATCAATGGATATCCTAGATGAGCATATCAGTGGATAGCCTAGCTGAGTAGATCAATGGAGAGCCTAGCTGAGCAGATCAATGGATAGCCTAGATGAGCAGATCAGTGGATAGCCTAGTTGAGTAGATCAATGGATAGCCTAGTTGAGCAGATCAGTGGAGAGCCTAGCTGAGCAGATCAGTGGAGCCCACCTGAGTAGATCAGGACAACCTAGCTTTGAGTAGATCAAAGTAATCATTTTTATTGGGATAAGGATCCCTATTTCTTTGTGAAATATTATAAGGAGAATATCTTGTGGACTACCCCACATTGGGGGAACCACATTAAATCTTGTGTCTCAATTGTGTGTGATGATTTGTGCACTTGCTTACTATTGCTATCTATGTTATTAATGCACACTACTATATTTGGTTATTGCAATTGAGGACACTAATTGATATTGGTTTGGAAAGAAAGTAAAAAGTGGGTGCTATACTGTTCACCCCCCTCTCAGTATAAGCTTGTGTTCTTCAATTGGTATTAGAGCGGGTTCCTTCAAAAAGGCTAACATCTTGAGGGTAGATTCTACAAGAACACAGATGGCTTCACAGAATGGATCATCTACAAGTAAGGCTCCACTATTTGATGGTAACAATTATGCTTTTTAGAGCATGAGAATGAAGAACTACTTGATATCACAAGGATATGAGGTATGGTAGATGGTTGCAAAAGAGTATAATGTTGAAGGTGATCCCGAGATAGATAAGACTATCAAGAAATTGGTTGAGATCAATGCAAAGGCAATGAATTGTATTCTAAGTGGGCTACGTGAGACAAATTTTGCAAAGGTCATGGTATGTAATTCAGCTAATGAAATGTAGACCAAGTTGTGAAATACCTATGAAGGAGATTCCAAGGTAAAGTTGGCAAAACTACAAACTCATAGAAAAAGATTCGAGGAATTGAAAATGGAAGATTCTGAAGATATTGCAAAGTTTTTACTTTGAGTTGATGAGATTGCTAACACCATGAGAGGCCTAGGATTTGAGATGAAAGAATCAGATGTTACTCAAAAGGTTTTGAGATCACTTCCCATGAAGTATGATGCAAAGGTTTCAACGATAGAAGAAACAATGGATATCGACAAGCTAACAATGGAAGAACTACAAGGAACTCTCACAACTTATGAGATGAGGATAGATAAGCATCAGGATCCAATGAAAGAAATTGCATTCAAGGCTTTAGAGAAAAATAAAGGGAAATATCCAGAGACAGATAGAGATTCAGATAATTATGAGGAAGCTAACTTCATCAAAAGGAAAAAGGACTCAAGGAATTATAGGGATATGAAGAAAGTCAAATGCTACAAGTGTGGTGATTATGGTCACTATGCAAACAAGTGTCCACATGAAGAAAATAGTGATGATGAAAAATAGGGTCATAGAAGAAAAGAAGAAGGAAAGCATAAGCATGACAAAGATGACAGGTACAAGCAAAGCAAGCATGAGAAGAAGAAAAGTTTTTGTAAGACTAAGAAAACTTTCTACATTGAAGAAGCAAATGATAGCTCATATCACAGTGATAGATATCACTCAGATGATGAAAAGGAAGAACATCTATTCCTAGGAATAGAAGGTGAAAGAGAACAATTCTTTGTGTGTGGTCAAAGAGATCATAGATCAAGATATTACAATGGCTTCAGTGATAGTGAAGATGAAATGCACATACTCAAGGAAATAGGCAAAGACAAAGGATTCATGAGAGTTTGTTTGCTATAGAAGAAGATAATGATATCAATGATAATGAAGATGAAGAAGGGTTTTTCTATGGGATAAAATAAGTAGAAGAAGAACTTCCACTCCAAACAGAAGAAGTTAAACAAGAGGATATTTCAAGAAAGACAAATGTCTTAGTTGATCTAAAATAAGACTTCAATGATATCCATGAGCAACTACAAGAGGTTAAGGAGAATATAATATAATTGAGATGTTCCATACTTGAGAAGTTTGATCCATCACATGACTCAAAAGGTCAAGACATTTTCACTGATAAGGAAACATGTATTTTAGAGACAATAGAGATGGATGCAAGTTTGCTATTGGACACAAATGAAGAGAAAGAAGAGGGGGAAGCAAAGCACAAAAAAGGGGAAAGAATTCATGAAGAAAGTTCCAAAGCTCCTATGGCTCCAAATATCCAGTTTGGATCTTTTTTTGAGATAGGTGAATCAAGTTCAAGAGGCAAAGAAATTCTTGAAGAGGAAAGCAAGGAAGAAGTTAAGGAAGAGGATTTAGATACTACAAAGAAGGATCAAGGATACAATGCACAAGTCAAAGATGATCACAAGGATAATGGTCAAGAAAGGTATGAGGAACCAAGGTGTGAACAAAGGGCTTTCCAAGGACATTGTTTTTCTTGTAATGGATTTGGACATGGGGCTATACATTGCAGGGTCTATGGATCAAAGAAGTTTGATTTTGCTAGAAGGAAATTCAAAGGAAGAAGGTATGTTTTTCAAGGACATTGCTTCTTATGCAACAGGATTGGTCATAGAGATTCTCAGTGCAAAGAAAATGAGCAACATGGTTTTGGTTTTAGAGCTACACAATTCAGAGGTCATGGTCATAATGATTATGGAAACAAAACTTCACAATACAGGGTTCAGGAAAGGAATGGATATGGAAATGATTTCAAGAAAGAATTTAGGATATGGGCACCATCCAAAGGCTACAATATCAAGTGTTTTAATTGCAATAACTTTGGACATATTGCAAAATGGTGTAGGACTCAATTCCAAATAGGTTCAAGGAAATAAGGTCAAGCAGTTTCAAGGCAAGAAGGTCAAACAGGTTCAAGACAAGAAGATCAAGTAACTCATCAAGAAAAGGATATCAGAAAGATGTGGAAGGAAGTTGAAAAAGGAAAGGAACAATGTAATATGGGAGTAAATGTACTCCCACCCCAAAATTAATCACCTCAAGAGAGAAGGTGGTGGGGGGCTAAGCTTAAGAGTCATATCTTTTAGCCCCATAGGTGTCCCTTTTGCCATTGATGTCAATAGGGGAGAGATTTGAGTAAGGGGGAGAGCATTGAGTTAGGGGGAGCAGCCTCCAAAGAGAACATTGAGATAGGGGGAGCAGCCTCCAAAGAGAACATTGAGATAGGGGGAGAAACCTCCATAGAGAGTATTGAGTCAGGGGGAGCAACTTTGATTCTCCGAGATGGTTTTTGCAGTGATTGTGGTGATTTGCATTAGAGGTGTTGCCATCAATGACAAAGGGGGAGATTGTTGGCAATTTGAGTTATTTTGTGTTGTCATTGATGTCACATGGATCACATTGAGTTTTGGTGTCAAAGCACTTCATAAATATTCATTTATGACATTTTAGAGAGCATGGATATATACAGGGTTTTGTAGCACAAGAGGCATATAATATTTAATTTTTTAAATATTATATTAATGGTTTTTATTAAAACCAATGGTAAAGGTTTTTATTAAAACCAACGGCAAAGGTTTTTATTAAAACCAACGACAAGGGTTTTTTATTAAAACCAACGGAAAGGGTTTTTATTAAAACCATTGGAAAGGGTTTTTCATTAAAACCACTATGCTAAGACTTCTCCAAATTATGATGGATGAAAGTTTTTTCCAATAAAACCTAGGTGCAAAAAAGTGACATCACGTAGGAGCCTCATAGCACGAGTTGGTAGTGCATAAACTTTGCACAAGGCAGGTTCATTGTTCGAATCCCGCCAAGGGCAAAGTGTTTTGCTAAGAGAGTAAAATTGAGTTTCAGATTTGAGCACCGAGGTTAAATTTGGATGTTTGGGATTAAAATCCCAACATGGGCTAGCACCCACGTGGTAAGCACTTCACAGCGCTAAGTGAGAGGAATAAAGTTCGACTCCCACGAAGGTGTGAAGGTGCATTAATTTTGGCAAAGATGATTTCGAAGGTTACGAAGGCAACGAATTTCATATAAAGGTATTTATCTCTAGCGCATGGTAATATTTGATATTGCCAAAGTTTTGGTGCATTGAAAATCATTTCTATTATAACTAGGGAGTCATAAGGTATTTAGTGGAAATAAATGATTGTGTTGTGTGTGCTTAGGGAGTTATAAGGTGTAGAATTAAATATTTGTTATTGTTGTGTGTGTTTAGGGAGATATAAGGTGTGGAAATAAATAATTGATGATTTGTGTACTGTGGAGTTATAAGGTGTGTAATTAAAATAAAAGCATAGGTGCTTGTTGTATGTGTTAATGAATTTAGGGAGTCATAAGGTTGAAAAGTGTTGAACTTGTTATATGTCCTAGTGCATGATTTAATTATGAAATTAAACTAGGAACTTGAGACCTAGTTAATTGCTACCTTGAGTTAGAAGACATGCACATGAGTTAGGGTTTGAAGTTGAATACAAATTGCTTGATTATGTGCCTTGGCTATTGAGAGGAAGTGGATGGATTAGAAAATCAATTTTATGGATAAAATTGATGCTTGAGTTTCATAATTGCTTTAGTGGAGTTCATTGAGAGTATTGCCACTATTGAGGAGGTTTTTGCTATTGCTTTGAGGAGATTATTGTTGGTTACTTGTTGAGTACATTGCCACTATTTGAGACCATTGAGGAGATCATTTGCTAGTCACTTGTGGATACATTTATCTTTCATTTGAGGAGATCATTGTTGGCTATTTGAGAGCTCTTTGCTTGAGGGAGTTGTGCTTGTTTCTTGAGAGCTTATTGACATTGCATGAGGAAGATATTATTGAGAACCTATTGCTATCACTTGTGGAGATTTTCCTTGGTTGGTTGAAGTCCTCATTGTTATTGCTTGGAGAGGTTTTCATTAGAGAGATCATTTGCCATACATTTGAGAGTACATTGTTGAGCATTGCGTTATCCATTTGAGAGACATTAGTGAGCATTGTTGTCATCCATTTGAGAGAGTATTTGTCATACATTGTTGAGATCATTGTGGATCATTGTTGTCATCCATTGAAGAGTACATTGCCATTCATTGGTGAGTTCATCATTGAGCCTTGCCTTCATTGATTTGTGGTTGAGATTTGAGTGCTACTTGAGAGTGATTGGTTGAGCCTTTGAGAAGGATTTTGGGACAAAATTTATGGATAGATTTGAGACAACTTTTGTGCATGATTGGTTGAGCCTTTGGGAAGGCTTTTGGGATAGAATTTCTGGATAGATTTGAGACAACTTTTGTGCATGATTGGTTGAGCCTTTGAGAAGGCTTTTGGGACAGATTTGTGGATATATTTGGGACAACATTTGAGCAAGATTGTTTGAGCCTTTTGTGAAGTCTTTGAGGATATATTTGGGACAACATTTGAGCATCATGTGAGGTTTTTTGGGGGTGGGGGAATTGGGGAAATTTGGGGCGTGGCTTGGGGGGGGAGGAAAAGGAGGGGGATTATTTGAGCCTTGTGAGAAGGCATTGAGGCAGATTTGTGAGCAGTGAAAGAGACAAGACAAAAATAGAAAACACATCAACACCAATTGCCTAGCTGAGCAGATCAATGGATAGCCTAGTTGAGGAGATCATTGGATAGCCTATATGAGCAGATCAGTGGATAGCCTAGATGAGCAGATCAGTGGATAGCCTAGCTGAGAAGATCAGTGGAGAGCCTAGCTAAGCAGATCAGTGGATAGCCTAGATGAGCAGATCAGTGGATAGCCTAGTTGAGTAGATCAGTGGATAGCCTAGCTGAGCAAATCAGTGGAGAGCCTAGCTGAGCAGATCAATGGAGCCCACCGAGTAGATCGAGACAACCTAGCTTTGAGCAGATCAAAGTAATCATTTTTATTGGGATAAGGATCCCTATTTCTTTGTGAAATATTATAAGGATATTATCTTGTGGACTACCCCACATTGGGGGAACCACATTAAATCTTGTGTCTCAATTGTGTGTGGTGATTTGTGCACTTGCTTACTATTGCTATCTATGTTATTAATGCACACTACTATATTTGGTTATTGCAATTGAGGACACTAATTGATATTGGTTTGGAAAGAAAGTAAAAATTGGGCGCTATACTTTTCACCCCTCCTCTTAGTATAAGCTTGTGCTCTTCAATTGGTATCAGAGCGGGTTCCTTTGAAAAGGCTAAAAACTTGAGGGTAGATTCTACAAGAACACATATGGCTTCACAGAATGGATCATCTACAAGTAAGGGTCCACTATTTGATGGTAACAATTATACTTTTTGGAGCATGAGAATGAATAACTACTTGATATCATAGGGATATGAGGTATGGTAGATGGTTGCAAAAGAGTATAATATTGAAGGTGATCCCGAGATAGATAAGACTATTAAGAAATTGGTTGAGATCAATGCAAAGGCAATGAATTATATTCCGAGTGGGCTACGTGAGACAAATTTTGCAAAGGTTATGGTATGTAATTCAACTAATGAAATGTAGACCAAGTTGCAAAATACCTATGAAGGAGAGTCCAAGGTAAAGTTGGAAAAACTACAAACTCATAGAAAAAGATTCAAAGAATTGAAAATGGAAGATTCTGAAGATATTGCAAAGTTTTTACTTTGAGTTGATGAGATTGCTAACACCATGAGAGGCCTAGTATTTGAGATGAAATAATTAGATGTTACTCAAAATGTTTTGAGATCACTTCCCATGAAGTATGATGCAAAGGTTTCAGCGATAGAAGAAACAATGAATATCAACAAGCTAACAATGGAAGAACTAAAAGGAACTCTCACAACTTATGAGATAAGGATAGATAAGCATTAGGATCCAAATAAAGAAATTGCATTCAAATCTTTAGAGAAAAATAAATGGAAATATCCAGAGATAGATAGAGATTCAGATAATTATGAGGAAGCTAACTTCATCAAAAGGAAAAAAGACTCAAGGAATTATAGGGATATGAAGAAATTCAAATGCTACAAGTGTGGTGATTATGGTCACTATGCAAACAAGTGTCCACATGAAGAAAATAGTGATGATGAAAAATAGGATCATAGAAAAAAAGAAGAAGGAAAGCATAAGCATGACAAAGATGATAGGTACAAGCAAAGCAAACATGATAAGAAGAAAAGTTTTTGTAAGACTATGAAAACTTTCTACATTGAGGAAGCAAATGATGGCTCATATCACAGTGATAGATATCACCCAGATGATGAAAAGGAAGAACATCTATTCTTAGGAATAGAAGGTGAAAGAGAACAATTCTTTGTGTGTGGTCAATGAGATCATAGATCAAGATATTACAATGGCTTCAATGATAGTGAAGATGAAATGACATACCAAGGAAATAGGCAAAGACAAAGGATTCATGAGAGTTTGTTTGCTATAGAAGAAGATAATGATATCAATGACAATGAAGATGAAGAAGGGTTTTTCTATGGAATAAAATAAGTAGAAGAAGAATTTCCACTCCAAACAGAAGAAGTTAAACAAGAGGATATTTCAAGAAAGACAGATGTCTTAGTTGATCTAAAATAAGACTTCAATTATATCCATGAGCAAATACAAGAGGTTAAGGAGAATATAATATAATTGAGATGTTTCATACTTGAGAAGTTTGATCCATCACATGACTCAAAAGGTCAAGACATTTTCACTGAGAAGGAAACATGTATTTTAGAGACAATAGAGACGGATTCCAGTTTGCTATTAGACACAAATGAAGATAAAGAGCCCCCCCGATGAAGAAAGTTCCAAAGATACTATGGCTCCAAATATCCAATTTGGATCTTTTTTTGAGATAGGTGAATCAAGTTCAAAAGGCAAAGAAATTCTTGAAGAAGAAAACAAGGAAGAAGTTAAGGAAGAAGATTTGGATACCACAAAGAAGGATCAAGGATACAATGCACAAGTCAAAGATGATCACAAGGATAATGGTCAAGAAAGGCATGAGGAACCAAGGCATGAACAAAGGGCTTTTCAAGGACATTGTTTTTCTTGTAATGAATTTGGACACGGGGCTATACATTGCAAGGTCTATGGATCAAAGAAGTTTGATTTTGCTAGAAGGAAATTCAAAGGAAGAAGGTATGCTTTTCAGGTACATTGCTTCTTATGCAACAGGATTGGTCATAGAGTTTCTTAGTGCAAAGGAAATGAGTAATATGGTTTTGATTATAGAGCTGCACAATTAAGAGGTCATGGTCAAAATGATTATGGAAACAAAGCTTCACAATACAGGGTTCAGGAAAGGAATGGATATGGAAATGATTTCAAGAAAGAATTTAGGATATGGGCACCATCCAAAGGATACAATATCAAGTGTTTTGATTGCAATAACTTTGGAAATATTGCAAGATGGTGTAGAGCTCAATTCCAAATAGGTTAAGGGAAATACGGTCAAGCAGTTTCAAGGCAATAATGTCAAACAGGTTCAAGACAAGAAGATCAAGTAACTCATCAAGAAAAGGATATCAGAAAGATGTGGAAGGAAGTTGAAAAAGAAAAGGAACAATGTAATATGGGAGTAAATGTACTCCCACTCCAAAATTAATCACCTCAAGAGAGAAGGCATTAGGGGGGCTAAGCTTAAGAGTCATATCTTTTAGCCCCATAGGTGTCCCTTTTGCCATTGATGTCAATAGGGGAGATATTTGAGTAAGGGGGAGAGCATTGAGTTAGGGGGAGCAGCCTCCAAAGAGAACATTGAGATAGGGGGAGCATCCTCCAAAAATAACATTGAGATAAGGGGAGAAACCTCCATAAAGAGTATTGAGTCAGGGGGAGAAAATTTGATTCTCTGAGATGGTTTTTTCAGTGATTATGGTGATTTATATTAGAGGTGTTGCCATCAATGACAAAGGGGGAGATCATTGGCAATTTGAGTTATTTTGTGTTGTCATTGATGTTACATCGATCACTTCATAAATAATCATTTATGATATTTTGGAGAGCATGGATATATACGGGGTTTTGTGGCACAAAAGGCATATAATATTTAATTTTTAAATATTATATTAATGGTTTTTATTAAAACCAATGGTAACGGTTTTTATTAAAACCAACAACAAAGGTTTTTATTAAAACCAACGACAAGGGTTTTTTATTAAAACCAACGGAAAGAGTTTTCATTAAAACCATTGGAAAGGGTTTTTAATTAAAACCACTATGCTAAGACTTCTCCAAATTATGATGGATGAAATTTTTTTCCAATAAAACCTAGGTGCAAAAAGTGACATCACGTAGGAGCCTATAGCACAGTTGGTAGTGCACAAAATTTGCACAAGACAGGTTCGCTATTCGAATCCTGCCAAGGGCAAAGTGTTTTGCTAAGAAAGTAAAATCGAGTTTCAGATTTGAGCACAGGTTAAATTTGGGTGTTTGGGATTAAAATCCCAACATGGGCTAGCACCCACGTGGTAAGCACTTCATAGTGCTAAGCGAGAGGAATGAAGTTCGACTCCCATGAAGGTGTGAAGGTGCATTAATTTTGGCAAAGATGATTTCGAAGGTTACGAAGACAACAAATTTCATATAAAGGTATTTATCTCCAGCGCATGGTAATATTTATTATTACCAAATTTTTGGTGCATTAAAATTATTTCTGTGATAACTAGGGAGTCATAAGGAGTTTAGGGAAATAAATGCTTGATGTATGTGTTAATGTGCTTAGGGAGTTATAAGGTGTAGAATTAAATATTTATTATTTTTGTGTGTGATTAGGGAGATATAAGGTGTGGAAATAAATATTTGTGATTTTTGTATGTGGAATTATAAGGTGTGGAATTAAAAATAAAAGCATAGGTGCTTATTGTATGTGTTGATGAAATTAGAGAGTCATAAGGTTGAAAAGTGTTGAACTTGTTATATGTCCTAGTGCATGATTTAATTATGAAATTAAACTAGGAACTTGAGACCTAGTTAATTGCTACCTTGAGTTAGAAGACATGCACATGAGTTAGAGTTTGAAGTTGAATACAAATTGCTTGATTATGTGCCTTGGCTATTGAGAGGAAGTGGATGGATTAGAAAATCAATTTTATGGATAAAATTGATGCTTGAGTTTCATGATTGCTTTAGTGGAGTTCATTGAGAGTATTTCCATTATTGAGGAGGTATTTGCTATTGATTTGAAGAGATTATTGTTGGTTACTTGTTGAGTACATTGCCACTATTTGAGACCATTGAGGAGATCATTTTCTAGTCACTTGTGGATACATTTATCTTTCATTTGAGGAGATCATTGTTGGCTATTTGAGAGCTCTTTGCTTGAGGGAGTTGTGCTTGTTTCTTGAGAGCTTATTGAAATTGCATGAGGAAGATATTATTGAGAACCTATTGCTATCACTTGTGGAGATTTTCCTTGGTTGGTTGAAGTCCTCATTGTTATTGTTTGGAGAAGTTTTCATTAGAGAGATCATTTGCCATACATTTGAGAGTACATTGTTGAGCATTGTTGTTATCCATTTGAGAGTACATTAGTGAGCATTGTTGTCATCCATTTGAGAGATCATTTGTCATACATTGTTGAGATCATTGTGGATCATTGTTTTCATCTATTGAAGAGTACATTTCCATTCATTGTTGAGCACATTGTTGAGTATTATCATCATTCATTTGTTATCCATTATTGAGTTCATCATTGAGCCTTGCCTTCATTGATTTGTGGTTGAGATTTGAGTGCTACTTGAGAGTCATTGGTTGAGCCTTTGGGAAGGATTTTGGGACAAAATTTATGGACAGATTTGAGACAACTTTTGTGCATGATTGGTTGAGCCTTTGGGAAGGCTTTTGGGATAGAATTTCTTGATAGATTTGAGACAACTTTTGTGTATGATTGGTTGAGTCTTTAAGAAGGCTTTTATGACAGATTTGTGGATATATTTAGGACAACATTTGAGCAAGATTGTTTGAGCCTTTTGTGAAGTATTTGAGAATATATTTAGGACAACATTTGAGCATGATTATTTAAGCCTTGTGAGAAGGCATTGAGGCAGATTTGTGAGCAGTGAAAGAGACAAGACAAAAATAGAAAACACATCAACACCAATTGCCTAGCTGAGCAGATCAATGGATAACCTAGTTGAGCAGATCATTGGATAGCATATATGAGCAAATCAGTGGATAGCCTAGATGAGCATATCAGTGGATAGCCTAGCTGAGAAGATCAGTGGAGAGCCTAGCTAAGCAAATCAGTGGATAGCCTAGATGAGCAGATGAGTGGATAACCTAGTTGAGTAGATCATATCAATGGATAGCCTAGCTGAGCAAATCAGTGGAGAGCCTAGCTGAGCAGATCAGTGGATCCCACCTGAGTAGATCAGGACAACCTAGCTTTTAGCAGATCAAAGTAATTATTTTTATTGGGATAAGGATCCCTATTTCTTTGTGAAATATTATAACGAGAATATCTTGTGGACTACCCTACATTGGGGGAACCACATTAAATCTTGTGTCTCAATTGTGCATGATGATTTGTGCACTTGCTTACTATTGCTATCTATGTTATTAATGCACACTAATTTATGTGGTTATTGCAATTGAGGACACTAACTGTTATTGGTTTGAAAGAAAGTAAAAATTGAGCGCTATACTTTTCACCCCCCATCTCAGTATAAGCTTGTGCTCTTCAATTGGTATCAGAGCAGGTTCCTTTGAAAAGGCTAAAAACTTGAGGGTAGATTCTACAAGAACACATATGGCTTCACAGAATGGATCATCTACAAGTAAGGGTCCACTATTTGATGGTAACAATTATACTTTTTGGAGCATGAGAATGAATAACTACTTGATATCATAGGGATATGAGGTATGGTAGATGGTTGCAAAAGAGTATAATATTGAAGGTGATCCCGAGATAGATAAGACTATTAAGAAATTGGTTGAGATCAATGCAAAGGCAATGAATTATATTCTGAGTGGGCTACGTGAGACAAATTTTGCAAAGGTTATGGTATGTAATTCAACTAATGAAATGTAGACCAAGTTGCAAAATACCTATGAAGGAGAGTCCAAGGTAAAGTTGGAAAAACTACAAACTCATAGAAAAAGATTCAAAGAATTGAAAATGGAAGATTCTGAAGATATTGCAAAGTTTTTACTTTGAGTTGATGAGATTGCTAACACCATGAGAGGCCTAGTATTTGAGATGAAATAATTAGATGTTACTCAAAATGTTTTGAGATCACTTCCCATGAAGTATGATGCAAAGGTTTCAGCGATAGAAGAAACAATGAATATCAACAAGCTAACAATGGAAGAACTAAAAGGAACTCTCACAAATTATGAGATAAGGATAGATAAGCATTAGGATCCAAATAAAGAAATTGCATTCAAATCTTTAGAGAAAAATAAAGGGAAATATCCAGAGATAGATAGAGATTCAGATAATTATGAGGAAGCTAACTTCATCAAAAGGAAAAAAGACTCAAGGAATTATAGGGATATGAAGAAATTCAAATGCTACAAGTGTGGTGATTATGGTCACTATGCAAACAAGTGTCCACATGAAGAAAACAGTGATGATGAAAAATAGGATCATAGAAAAAAAGAAGAAGGAAAGCATAAGCATGACAAAGATGATAGGTACAAGCAAAGCAAACATGATAAGAAGAAAAGTTTTTGTAAGACTATGAAAACTTTCTACATTGAGGAAGCAAATGATGGCTCATATCACGGTGATAGATATCACCCGAGATGATGAAAAGGAAGAACATCTATTCTTAGGAATAGAAGGTGAAAGAGAACAATTCTTTGTGTGTGGTCAATGAGATCATAGATCAAGATATTACAATGGCTTCAATGATAGTGAAGATGAAATGACATACCAAGGAAATAGGCAAAGACAAAGGATTCATGAGAGTTTGTTTGCTATAGAAGAAGATAATGATATCAATGACAATGAAGATGAAGAAGGGTTTTTCTATGGAATAAAATAAGTAGAAGAAGAATTTCCACTCCAAACAGAAGAAGTTAAACAAGAGGATATTTCAAGAAAGACAGATGTCTTAGTTGATCTAAAATAAGACTTCAATTATATCCATGAGCAAATACAAGAGGTTAAGGAGAATATAATATAATTGAGATGTTTCATACTTGAGAAGTTTGATCCATCACATGACTCAAAAGGTCAAGACATTTTCACTGAGAAGGAAACATGTATTTTAGAGACAATAGAGACGGATTCCAGTTTGCTATTAGACACAAATGAAGATAAAGATGAAGAAAGTTCCAAAGATACTATGGCTCCAAATATCCAATTTGGATCTTTTTTTGAGATAGGTGAATCAAGTTCAAAAGGCAAAGAAATTCTTGAAGAAGAAAACAAGGAAGAAGTTAAGGAAGAAGATTTGGATACCACAAAGAAGGATCAAGGATACAATGCACAAGTCAAAGATGATCACAAGGATAATGGTCAAGAAAGGCATGAGGAACCAAGGCATGAACAAAGGGCTTTTCAAGGACATTGTTTTTCTTGTAATGAATTTGGACACAGGGCTATACATTGCAAGGTCTATGGATCAAAGAAGTTTGATTTTGCTAGAAGGAAATTCAAAGGAAGAAGGTATGCTTTTCAGGTACATTGCTTCTTATGCAACAGGATTGGTCATAGAGTTTCTTAGTGCAAAGGAAATGAGTAATATGGTTTTGATTATAGAGCTGCACAATTAAGAGGTCATGGTCAAAATGATTATGGAAACAAAGCTTCACAATACGGGGGTTCGAGAAAGGAATGGATATGGAAATGATTTCAAGAAAGAATTTAGGATATGGGCACCATCCAAAGGATACAATATCAAGTGTTTTGATTGCAATAACTTTGGAAATATTGCAAGATGGTGTAGAGCTTAATTCCAAATAGGTTAAAGGAAATACGGTCAAGCAGTTTCAAGGCAATAATGTCAAACAGGTTCAAGACAAGAAGATCAAGTAACTCATCAAGAAAAGGATATCAGAAAGATGTGGAAGGAAGTTGAAAAAGAAAAGGAACAATGTAAGATGGGAGTAAATGTACTCCCACTCCAAAATTAATCACCTCAAGAGAGAAGGCATTAGGGGGGCTAAGCTTAAGAGTCATATCTTTTAGCCCCATAGGTGTCCCTTTTGCCATTGATGTCAATAGGGGAGATATTTGAGTAAGGGGGAGAGCATTGAGTTAGGGGGAGCAGCCTCCAAAGAGAACATTGAGATAGGGGGAGCATCCTCCAAAAATAACATTGAGATAAGGGGAGAAACCTCCATAAAGAGTATTGAGTCAGGGGGAGAAAATTTGATTCTCTGAGATGGTTTTTTCAGTGATTATGGTGATTTATATTAGAGGTGTTGCCATCAATGACAAAGGGGGAGATCATTGGCAATTTGAGTTATTTTGTGTTGTCATTGATGTTACATCGATCACTTCATAAATAATCATTTATGATATTTTGGAGAGCATGGATATATACAGGGTTTTGTGGCACAAAAGGCATATAATATTTAATTTTTTAAATATTATATTAATGGTTTTTATTAAAACCAATGGTAACGGTTTTTATTAAAACCAACAACAAAGGTTTTTATTAAAACCAACGACAAGGGTTTTTTATTAAAACCAACGGAAAGGGTTTTCATTAAAACCATTGGAAAGGGTTTTTAATTAAAACCACTATGCTAAGACTTCTCCAAATTATGATGGATGAAATTTTTTTCCAATAAAACCTAGGTAAAGTGACATCACGTAGGAGCCTATAGCACAGTTGGTAGTGCACAAAATTTGCACAAGACAGGTTCGCTATTCGAATCCTGCCAAGGGCAAAGTGTTTTGCTAAGAAAGCAAAATCGAGTTTCAGATTTGAGCACAGGTTAAATTTGGGTGTTTGGGATTAAAATCCCAACATGGGCTAGCACCCACGTGGTAAGCACTTCATAGTGCTAAGCGAGAGGAATGAAGTTCGACTCCCATGAAGGTGTGAAGGTGCATTAATTTTGGCAAAGATGATTTCGAAGGTTACGAAGACAACAAATTTCATATAAAGGTATTTATCTCCAGCGCATGGTAATATTTATTATTACCAAATTTTTGGTGCATTAAAATTATTTCTGTGATAACTAGGGAGTCATAAGGAGTTTAGGGAAATAAATGCTTGATGTATGTGTTAATGTGCTTAGGGAGTTATAAGGTGTAGAATTAAATATTTATTATTGTTGTGTGTGATTAGGGAGATATAAGGTGTGGAAATAAATATTTGTGATTGTTGTATGTGGAGTTATAAGGTGTGGAATTAAAAATAAAAGCATAGGTACTTGTTGTATGTGTTAATGAAATTAGGGAGTCATAAGGTTGAAAAGTTTTGAACTTGTTCTATGTCCTAGTGCATGATTTAATTATGAAATTAAACTAGGAACTTGAGACCTAGTTAATTGCTACCTTGAGTTAGAAGACATGCACATGAGTTAGGGTTTGAAGTTGAAGATAAATTGCTTGATTATGTGCCTTGGCTATTGAAAGGAAGTGGATGGATTAGAAAATCAATTTTATGGATAAAATTGATGCTTCATGATTGCTTTAGTGGAGTTCATTGAGAGTATTGCCATTATTGAGGAGGTTTTTTCTATTGATTTGAGGAAATTATTGTTGGTTACTTGTTGAGTACATTACCACTATTTGAGACCATTGAGGAGATCATTTGCTAGTCACTTGTGGATACATTTGTATTTCATTTGAGGAGATCATTGTTGGCTATTTGAGAGCTCTTTGCTTGAGGGAGTTGTGCTTGTTTCTTGAGAGCTTATTGACATTGCATGAGGAAGATATTATTGAGAAAATTATTGCTATCACTTATGGAGATTGTCCTTGGTTGGTTGAAGTCCTCATTGTTATTTCTTGGAGATGTTTTCATTAGAGAGCTCATTTTCCATACATTTGAGAGTACATTGTTGAGCATTGTTGTTATCCATTTGAGAGTACATTATTGAGAATTGTTGTCATCCATTTGAGAGATCATATGTCCTTGTGGATCATTGTTGTAATCCATTGAAGAGTACATTACCATTCATTATTGAGCACATTGTTGAGTATTATAATCATTCATTTGTTATCCATTGTTGAGTTCATCATTGAGCCTTGCCTTCGTTGATTTGTGGTTGAGATTTGAGTGCTACTTGAGAGTCATTGGTTGAGATTTTGGGAAGGATTTTGGGACATAATTTTTGGACAGATTTGAGACAACTTTTGTGCATGATTGGTTGAGCATTTGGGAAGTCTTTTGGGATATATTTGAGATAGATTTTGTGCATGATTGGTTGAGCCTTTGAGAAGGCTTTTGGGATAAATTTGTGGATAGATTTGGGACAACATTTGAGCAGGATTGTTTGAGCCTTTTGTGAAGGCTTTGAGAACATATTTGGGATAGTATTTGAGCAGGATTGTTTGAGCCTTGTGAGAAGGCATTGAGGCAGATTTGTGAGCAATGAAAGAGATAGGACATAAACAAAAAACACATCAACACCAGTTACCTAGCTAAGCAGATCAATGGATAGCCTAGCTGAGCATATCAGTGGATAGCCTAGCTGAGCAAATCAGTGGATAGCCTAGCTGAGCAGATCAGTGGAGATCCTAGCTGAGCAGATCAGTGGATAGCCTAGCTGAATAGCCTAGCTGAGCATATTAGTGGATAGCCTAGCTAAGTATATCAATGGAGAGCCTAGCTGAGCAGATTAGTGGATAGCCTAGATGAGCAGATCAGTGGATAGCCTAGCTGAGCAGATCAGTGGAGAGCCTAGTTGAGCAGATCAGTGGATCCCACCTAAGCAGATCAGGATAATTTAGCTTTGAGCAGGTCAAAGTAATTATTTGTATTGGGATAAGGATCCCTATTTATTTATGAAATATTATGAGAATATCTTGTGGACTACCCCACATTGGGGGAACCACGTTAAATCTTTTGTCTCAATTGTGTGTGATGATTTGTGCACTTGCTTACTATTGTTATCTATGTTTTTTAATGCACACTGCTATATGTGGTTATTGCAATTGAGGACACTGATTGATATTGGTTTGAAAGAAAGTAAAAAGTGGGCACTATAGTTTTCACCCCCCCTCTCAGTATAAGCTTATGTTCTTCAAAACATACCCTCAGGTACAATGGAAAAAAATAACATGTAAAACAAAGAATTCAAATGAAATAGAAGATGGAAAATATTTTCATTTATCCTACTCATATTGGAGCCATATTGGATTTAATTTTATAGATATTTATAAATACAATTTTATATGTAAAATATTGAAGCCAACAAAGCTAGATATTTCTTGAGCAATTGGTCTTTCTCAAATGGTCTTAGTACTCCAAATTATGATAACTGGATTATTGTTCAATTAGCAACCTAGTTGAGTATCAATGGACTAGAAATATTAAAATTTAACTCTATCCTATTCATCTTGGAACCATATTGGATTTAACTTTTTTACACATTTACAGATACAATTTTATTTGTGAAATATTAAATCTATCCAACGAAGCTAGATATTTCTTGAGAAATTGGTATTTCTCAAATGTCCTCAATACTCCAAATTATGATAATTAAAGTATTTTTCAGTTACTTTGCAACCTAGTTGAGTATTTTTTTATAAGGGTGGAAGAAGGAGTTTTGAAAGGAGCCCACAATATTTTACAAGAGAGAAACCACAAACACTAAGAAATCACACATTCAAAACAAACATACATAGGACAACCTATAAAACTAAACAAGCTAAAGTACAATAATCAACAAAGAGAAGTAGTCTACCAAGACCATACAAAATTTGAGCCCAAGAGAACAAAACAACCATAAGCACCTAGAAAGATACCTAAAACACACCATCTCAGACTTACCCACTAGCCATAGAGTCTGCTCTATATTTTATATCTTCCAACTGAAAGACATACTCAAAATTATGGGCTAACATTTGGCTCAATCTCAACCCAAATTCTAACATGTCTTTAAGGATTAGTTTTAGCTCTCCAATTAAAAAATCAACAATCCTATCTAGGAAGACACAATTAATAATCCCATAAACTTACTCACACTCTAGATTTTTATTCATTCTTGCAAATTAAAATAATATGATGAGGAAATTCCTGACCCCAAATATGAAGCCCATCCTAAGAAATACCTAGATTCACCATATAATCGACCCCTTTGTTGCCTTCTCTATAGATGTAAGTAAACTCTACCTTTTTCATGTATTCAATCAATTTCTAGGCTTCCTCAAACATGGTCACACTATTCTGGTTGACATCTGCACATTTTTACATCATTTTGATCATGAAGTCCTCTTCAATGATAACTTTCTTGGCTTGGAGCTCATTAAATTGCTTAATTCCTTGGTACATGAACCAAAATTTAGCAAAATAGCTTGATTTATTTCCTAGAGCTTCAATAAAAATTCTCATAGTATTACCATTCTCATCCATGACTATCCCTCCAACACCTGATCAGATAGGGTTACCTTTTGTAGCTCCGTAAAAATTTATCTTAAGCTAACCTCCAGGAGGGGGATTCCATTTATAAATTTCTCTAGAATTATTTGAAGTAGGAACAACCCTGCCATTAGTAGGAGATAAATTCTAGTCCTTAGAAATTCTACCTTCTTGCTCTGATTCTTCAATTCCTTTCCAATTAACAATCTCCACATTTTCTTTGATGAATAGAATGATTTTATCTACAACTAGCATACTATCATTTTTCTTCTCTTTAAAGATACACTCATTTCTTTCCTTCCATACTCCTCATAAAACATGAGGAAGACTAAGGTTCTAAAGTATTTGTAGTCTTTTACTTTCAAAGGGTGGGCACCATTGCAGGCAAAGTGTTAGCTTTTGATAATGTATGATATGGGGGAAAGAAATCACAAGATGTAAAATATGTAGAAAAGTAAGATAATGAAATTCTGCAATAAGATTAAAATATGTTATTAATAGAAAGTTACAAAAATAGTACAATGCAATGTAATGGAGGAAATGAACACTAGAAATCTAATGGAAACTACATTGTACCTACTCACTACTCTATAGTAGTCATACTTCTGCTTCACACACACACACTATATTCACTATGGGGCATATATATAAGAAGATAAGTTACTTGGCCCATACTCTTCCTAACTACCTTTCCTATGACTCATGTACAAGTGGACTCCTTGTACATTTACATCATTGCACATTGACATTTGTGCATTTATTACTTCTTCCTCAAGTAACATAAGATATACTCCTAATCTAACAATGTATTAAAGGTGGTACATTGAAATGTGCCTAAATATTGTAATATACTGTAACACCCCCTTGTATTACATTATTTAGGTATTGGAAACTTTAGTCTTCAATATGGATCTTCCTCTATCTTGGAGTCTGTACTCTCCTCTAGTTTTTGTAACTTGTTCAAGCAAGTAGTTAGTATCTTCATAAAATGCTATACTTATTGAAAGAGATTTGACTTCATGATTGTTTGTAGGACCTTCAAGTTATTCAATTTCTTCAATCCTTTGAGCTAGGTGTCCTTTCTGATTCCCTTCATGATATTCTAATTATGGATAATTGTTTTGTTGCTGAAACTATTGTTGATGCGAATTATTTTGATATTACCTTGGTTGGAATACCCTATTTGGTTGGTTTCCATAGTTCATATGATTTCCTTGATTATGGTTTCTCAGATTGAATCTGTAGTAATTAGTGTTATGACATTTTTTCTTGTATATCTAACAATATATGTTATTCCCTTGTCTTTGTCCTTTTGAAGATGAGGCTATATTTCCCTATGGATTATCTTTTGAAACCAATATAGTGTTAGTCATTTTATATTTCATTGTGATTTCTACCTCATATTCTTGAAGAATGTTGATTAGCTCATCAAATGATGTATATTTACTTAGAACCTGTAAAGACATAACTAGATACTTGTAGTTATCTAGTTATCTAGAAGTGCTCTCATGGTTACTTGAACAAGGAATTTATATTCAACCTTTTCTCCTAAGGTTAATAATTTTACCTTAATATCTACTACCTTCCTTAGGAATACTTCTATATTTTCTACATTATTCATTTTCAGGGAATATAATTGAGTTTGAAGATTTAAGATAGTGGCTTTATTTTTCCCTTCAAATATTTTCTCTAAGGTTTTACAAGCTTCTATAGATGTCCTGCTGAACTAATGTAAGATTGTATTTCATTTGTGATGTCAAAAGTTATTATCATTAATGCCTTAGCATAACTTTATTTGAACCTTTTAATATTTGTATCTCCTAAAGTTGGTTTAATTTTTATTTCTTTGAAAATTTCCCAAAGTTTTTCAAATATCAAAATAGCCCTCACTTTGTTTTTCCATGAGAAGTAATTTGGACCCTTAAGTAATTAAGATTCTATAAGGATGAATTTTTTTGTAGTCATGGTGGTACTTGTAGGCTACCTTATAACTCCCTAGTGATTTAGGATATGCTAATGAATTTGATAATAAGCTTAGCAATAATTAGTTCACCTTTGAGTTCACCTTATCTCTCCTAATGAAGTATGCTCTAATGGAGTTCTTATAGTTGGATTTATTTATCTCCTTAGTATGAGTATGAGATAAGTATTATCAATTAATTCCAACTCTATATACAAGCAATAGATTTACTTCTCTATTCAATAATTTAATTTTCTAAATTCTAACTATCTATAGTTTGGTGTAGTAAGCCTTATAACTCCCTACTTTTGGAATGTTATAAAATAATGATAATAGTATTTGTAAATTAATATTTGAGTTTACCAAGGTTGACAACCTTATATCTCCTACTTGGTTATTTACAAATATTATAATATTATAATGTACTTCAATTATAATGCCTTGAAGTGGACTTGCTTTATAACTTACCAATGCTTGGTTAATGCTTGTTATTCCAACACAGTAGTAAATTTGATTATATCATCTTATAACTCCAATGTAACTTTAATTAAAGCAAGAAAATCTAATATCAAATTTACATTAGCAATGCAGTATATCGTGTAGCATGAGACTTCACTTCTCCTTGACGTATCTCTACGTATCTTCGAGCAAACTGTGTTGCTTGAGTCTTTATTCCTCCTCAACGTATCTCAACGAATATCAACATATCTATTCGCTGTGTAAAGATGAGCATTCAATTCTCTTTCTTTGGTTGCTTTGAACTTACTGTGCTAAAGATATTTGTTTTAGAAACCACGTCCTCCTCCTTCAATATTCATGCTTATTTGTATGAGCATCTTTCACTTGAGTCATTAATAGGGTTATCTCCCCTACGTGGAGTGCTTTGAGACATTATACTCCCTTATTAATGCTTTGAACATGTGGTGATTGGATTGTAGAGGTTACACCATATGTTTCAATGCTTAAGATGTAATTATGATCTCTGCTTTCAACGTTCCAATACTTAAGATGTTACTTCCTTGCTATGCTCCTTTTAATGCTCTAAGGTGGGTGTTACTTCTTGTTGGGTACCAAATAATTGTTCTTTTATTCAATCCTCCAAGGTGAGCATTATTTCTTCACTGGGCTCTTATGTGAGCATTAATGAAAAGTATAACACTTCTCCTCTACATGCCAAGTGGCACTTACATGTGAGACTATTCTCAATGTTATATTTAACCTTATATCTTCTCTAGTGAATGCAAGTTGTTCAATATTTTCTCCAATGCTTTCCTCCTTCCTTCTAGTGAGTGCTAGCTTACAATTTCCAGCGATGATTTATTTAAGTTTAGCTCCAAATGTGAATCCAACGTTACCCTCTTGGCAGATGATCTGTCTTCACTGATTTATGCTCTTGGGTTATTGGATGGCTCTCTTCCTAGTTGGAAGTTCAATGCCTAATTGAGGCAATACTTCGTAGCCTTCAACTTGCTATTGTTATCCTTGCTTTACAATAGATATGTAACGGATGCAAGACTTTCTATATTTTTGCAGGTTGATGTTATTCGTGGGCTCTTGATTTTGTGATTGCAATGGTGTTTATAGACACCCACAATCGGTGCTTATGAGCCCTATATTGGCTCATCTTCTCTACCCAAATTTTTGCACCTTCTACCTTTGATGATTTACCAATAGTGGATGTAGAATAATTGTTGTCTTAGTGTCTTGAGACACTTTATATTCTATCATATTTTTGGAAGATATGGTGCACCAATGTAATGTAAATAAGAAATTTTATTTTGCATTGAATTTTAGAGAGTTCCTTGTCTCCTTTTGATGTTATTTCCTCCTTTTATATGATGGTTCCTCATTGTATAGCTTGAGGACTAATGTAGATTGATCTGAAGCTTTTCCTTTGCTTATTAGATATAGTTTCTATTTGATCTACTCTTTGAGAGAAATGTATTGTTGCCTTTCTTATTAGACAACACTAGTATCTAACTCCTTCACTTGGATAATTTAGTAACAATGAATCCAAGCTAATAATCATATAACCAATATACTAGAGAGATTAATATTGGCACTAATTTTTACCTTCACTATAATACTTAGTGCACTTCTAATAAGATTTAAGAGAAACTAATATAGTGCAACTGGAATCTCTTTATTACTCCTTAAAAGTAACTTGTAATATGCACTAATAATAACGTTCAAAGAACTCTTAAACGCTTCTATAATCTCTGCAACTTAATATAGTCTTCTTTTTTGTAACTAGATCATAGGAAGATGATATTTTTCTTTATTTCAAAATATATCTAACTCCTATTTTAATGTGCAGGTAATAACCCTTAACATAAACTATCTTTTGCACTTCTCTTTAAGACTTTAGAATGCAATCTTCTCATTGCAACTTCTAGATTCTAATAAGATGCTTAATTAAGCTAAGTAATGAACTGAATATAAGTGTTCAAGTAATGAAACATTTGCACCTAAGTTGTTTACCTTTAACAATCTCTAAAGTGATGGTTTTAGCACCATCCCATCATATCAAGAAAGAGAGAGAGAGAAAAGCAACATCTTATTATGAGAATAGAGTGATACATCCGAATGGAGTTGTGAGGCTCTTTATATAGGAAGATAGATTCCTTGGCCAACACTCTACCTAGTTGTACAAGGGGACACCTTGCACATTACAACTTGCACATTGACACTTGTGCATTTATTACATTGCTTGAAGTAACTAGCTAACTTCCCCCTAAAGTAATCTCCTATTCTAGTGATGTACATTACATAACCAAATAATGTAATATATTCTAACACCCCCTGTATTACATTATTTGGTATGAAGTTCTCTTGAATTGCATAGATGATTTTTGAATGTTTGAAACTTGGTTTTTCCAAGTGCTTTTGTAAAAATATCTGCTAGTTGATCTTCTGTAGAGACATGCTTGAGGATGATATGATGGTTCTAAAAATGTTCTCTGATGAAATGACATTGAGCTTCAATGTGTTTGGTCCTTTCATGTATAATTGGATTTTTGATCAGGTTGAGTGCTCCTTGATTATCATAGAATATCATGGTTGGAGTTCATCTGATCCCCATATCTGATAATATGTATTGTAGCCATAAGGCTTCACAGGTTGTATCTCTTGCTGCTCGATATTCTGCTTTAATTGATGATTGTGCCACTGTATGTTGTTTCTTACTATGCCAAGATATGGGTCTTGACCCAAGATAGAAGACATATCCTGAGGTAGATTTTCTGTCATCAATAGATCCTGCATAATATGAATCTGAGTATCCTTGTAGGAAAAAATTTAACATTCTTTATATAAGTTAGTCCATAATCAGTAGTCTTTTTGACATATTGCAATATTATTTTTGTAGCTTTCCAATGACTTTCTCTTGGTTCTTGCATGAATCGTGAAAGATAATTTACTGCAAATGCTATGTCTGGTCGACTATTCGTTAAGTATAGAAGACTTCCAATTAACTGGTGATACATAGTTGCTGAGACCAATGGTGTTTCATCATTTTTGGACAATTGGATCCCTTGTTCCATTGGTGTATCTTTAGACTTACACTCTTTCATTCTATACTTTTCAAGCAAGACTTATGCATACTTTGATTGAGTGATAGTTATCTTATCCTTTCCTTGATGAATCTCTAGACCAAGGTAATAGTTCATTAGACCTAGATCTATCATTTCAAATACTTTTTCTAGATCCCCTTTGATATCACTTATTAATTTTTTAGAACTTCCAGTAATTACTATATCATCTACATATACTATGAGAATGAGTATGTCATTTCCAATTTTTTTGGTATATAAACTGGGATCTGACGTGCTTCTTTTGAAGTTATGTTGTAATAAGTGATTGTTGATCTTTATATTCCATGCTCTAGGAGCTTGTTTTAAACCATACAGATATTTTTTCAATTTGCATACCTTATTTTCCTGTCCCTTGATGATAAATCCTTATGGTTGTGACATGTAGACTTCCTCTTCTAAGTCACCATTAAGGAAGGCACTTTTTACATCCATCTGATGAAGTTTCCAACCCTGATGAGCTGCTAGTGCACAAACTATTCTGATGGTAGTCATTCTAGCTGTTGGTGCAAATGTTTCTTCATAATCAATTCCCTCTATTTGAGTGTATCCTTTGGCTACTAGTCAAGCTTTGTATTTGTCAAGTGTTCCATCTGCTTTGTATTTGATCTTGTAAACCCATTTGCAACCTACTATTTTCTTTCCTAGAGGTAGTTCTACTAGATCCCATGTCTTATTCTTTTGAAGTGAAGTATATTATGATTCCATAGCTGCTTTCCAGTGTGAGTCATTCAGTGCCTGAAGTGTTGATGTTGGTTCCACTGTATTACTTAGCATTCCTCTATTCATTCTGGTCAAACTTCGAGTTTGAGGTCTAGTAGTGGTAAGATCTAGCATTCTTTCTAGATTTGATTCTCTGAGAGTATCTCTGAGCCATATTGGTTCTTTCCTAGGAGGGACTGTAGATGCATTAGTATCTTGTTCTTGAGATTTTGATTCTGACTCCTCACTTGTTGTGTCTTCATTAGAGATATTTAGAAGAATTTTTGCATCATTACTATTTTTTTGTATCGATCTTGACATTTTCATCAAATATTACATCTCTACTAATGTAAACTTTCTTTGTGTATGGATCTAGTATTCTGTACCCTGTAGATTCATTGTCATAACCAACAAATATTCCTACCATGGTTTTTTCATCTAATTTCATTCTCTTTTGTTTTGGAATATGCATGTAAGCTTTACACCCAAAAATCTTCAGTTTTCCTATATTTGGCTTTTGTCCTGACCATGCTTCTTCTGGTGTAATATGTTTGAGTACTCTTGTTGGTAATCTATTTTGTATGTAGACTGTTGTTTGTAGTTATTTTGCCCAATATTGATGATCAAGTTGAGCCTCCTTCAACATACATCTTACCATTTCCATTATTGATCTATTTCTTCTCTCTGCAATTCCATTTTGTTGTGGTGAATATGTTGTAGTAAGTTGTCTTTTAATTCTATTTTCTTCTAAGAATGAGTCAAATTATTTTGAAACAAATTCTCCTCCTCTATCTGAACGAAGTGCTTTTATAGTCTTTCCTGATTCCTTTTCCACTTGAAGTTTGAACTATTTGAAATGACTAAATGCTTCTGATTTATACTTCATGAAATACACCCACATTTTTTTGGTGTGATCATCAACAAATAATTGAAAGTACTTATGTCCTCCAATACTATCAATTTTCATTGGTCCACACAAATCTGTATATATTATTTCCAAGGGTTGTTGAGCTCTATGTTGATGGAGTTCGAAGGGAACTCTATGTTGTTTTCCTGCTAAGCATTCTGGACATACAATAGCTTCTGGAGAAAAATTAGGTATTCCTTCAACCATTTGATACTTGAATAATTCTTTCATTGAGGATTCACTAGTATGTCCTAGTCGCTTATGCCATAGATCTGATGTTTTGACTGAAAAAGCTGAGTGTGTAGCAATATCTAGAATAAATAGACCATTTCTATAAGACCTTGATGCTATCCTTTTTCCTTGTTTAGAAATGTGACATTGTTTTCTTCCAGTGAGAACTTTAAACTCAATAGTTATGTTTTGATCCATGAGTTGGGAGACGAAAAGAAGATTAGTAGTTAATCCAGGGACATACAATACATTTTTTATTATCCCTTTTCCTTCTTTTAGGTTCACTGAGATGTTCCCAATTCCCTTCACCTCATATGTTTTGCTATCTGCTACAACAACTGGCTTCTCATTTACCTTTTTTAGGGAATTGAACCAATGAATATTTCCAGTCATGTGCTTACTTGCTCCTGAGTCTATATACCAATAATCCATGATATCTCTTGATAAAGGGTTTAAAAACTAGGACCTTGTTGAATTCCTTATGTCTCCCTAGTGTTTTTAGATATGTTATATGATTGATAAAGTGCTTTTTGAGAATAGTAGTTCAATTTTGGGTTGATTTTGTAATGTTTTGTAAATACCAAAATCAACTTTTATTACACCTTATTACTCCTATTGAACTTAAGCACTTTCTAATTTGATGAGGTCCTAATGGTTGGATTTCTTTTATCCCTTTAATGTGGTTTTGAGACAAGTATACCAATTAATTTCCAACTCTTGATAATCCTTAATGAACCTCCTTTTATAGCCTTTGATATTTGATAGTTTAGTGTTTCTAAATTCCAATAATTTATTTGGTGTAGTATTCCTTATAACTCCCTAATTTGGAATATTAGAAAACAATAATATTTGCAATAATAGGGTTTTAATTTCCAAGTTGAAACCCTTATACCTCCTACTTTATTATTTGCAAATATAAATATTCTTGAAATATGCTTGCTTAATATATTACTAATGCTAAATGGATGATTGCAATAGTAAATATAATGTACCCTTATAACTCCAATATAAATTTAGTTTATAGCAAGCAATAAATAATATGAGATTTTACCTTAATAACCCTTTTGGATTATCTTGCCTTGATGTTGTGAGGTGGTGGATTTGAAACCTTCTAGAATGTGGTGCTCATGGGCAATCAATGCCTTCTTTGATCGGTGTTGGTTTCTCCCTTGAGTAGCGCTTCTCTCCTCCATAAATGGCACTGATATTCTCCTTAAGGAATGCTTGGTCTATGACAAATATCCTCCACAAATGGGGCATTGGTATTGTTGGTCTATGATAACTTCTTAAATGTAGACTTACACCTTTGAATGGTGCACAAGCTTGAATTAGCCTCCTCCCTATGAACGTGCTTCACACCATTCAATGCTTGACTTCCTTTGACCTCGTTCTTCTCCTTCTCCAAAATGGGTGCCTTAAATAGGACTATTTCCTTGCATATTGTGGATAAGTGTCACTTGGGCATTACTAAGTAGGTGATGATATTCCTCCAATGTACCTTTATGCAATGATGAGTTTGGTGGTAACCTCCCAAATATTTGTAACTCCTTTTTAGGTGAGCACTGGATTATTCATGAACATTGGGGTGCTTAGAACTCTTGTGCCAAGTGGCACTCAAGGCTTGTGCATGTAAGCCTTTATTCTAATGCTCCAAGGATGAGCATTGTAACCCTATATTTGCCTATATCTTTGTATTGTTTGTGAGCTTGCTATGTTTCTTGGAATGCAAGTGTTTCCTCTTCTCCTTTTGCATGTTGTCTTGATGAGGATAATGGGTGGCTCCAACTATAATGCTCCAAGGTTCTATGGTGCTCCTAATGGTGGTCTTGTGGTAGATTTTTGTGCTCCTTTTTGGTGGTCATTCTCTCCAAGTAATGCCTTTGGGTATAACACCTTTCCCTTGTTCTTTTATGCTATTTTTGTAGCTTTTGTAATAGCCCCTTGTGCTTAGCTTGATAGTGCTATTCCATGTAGATAATATCCTTCTATATGTTGTCCTTTCTCTATGTAGACTCAGATGATAATAGCCTCTTGTAATGGCTCCAATATTGCAGGTGAAATGCTTGCTTCTAGGGCTGGATTGGACGTGAAGAAATGGTGTTTTTAAACACCTTGATTTTGAGAAGTGCGAGCTCTTTGGTGGCTCTTTCCTCTTGCTTGAACTCTACCCTAATACCTACTGAGATAATGGCCATGCTATTTCCTACAATGAGATATTATTTTGTCCTTTTTTGAAGGAACAAAATAGGTGCTTTGTAATAGTTAGATTTGCACCAATATGATAAACTCACATTTTTTTTTCTGAAATCCTTTTTTATTTTGATGAGGCAGCTCCTTGCCTTCACTAATCCTCTTCCTTGGATAATTTAATAAGAGTTAATCCAAGATAATAAGATACTCTTAATATGCTGATTTTAAAGTAAGGATTTCTGCACTTTGCACTTAAATGAAACCCTTATATATTCCTTGAATCTTGAGACTCACCAAGTCTTGATTTGAGGCTTCCTTCAAGGAATTTAATGGTGGCTTCCTTCTCCACCTTTTTACTTGTATTGGTGGATTATTTTGGCCATGAAATGCTGCAGGTTTTGTGCACAAAATAGTGTCTCTAGACACTTTGATAATCTAGTGGTTTTGTGCCCTTGATCTTTAACAATCAACAAACACAAACTAACCCTTTTGAGAGTAACTAGTTAAAGATCAACTAGTATAGTGCTAATGGATTAATAATGCACTTTAATGGTAACAATAATCTCACCTTATTGCTCCTGTAAATAAACTCTCAAAATAATTCCAAATGCACTTAATAATATCTGTAACTTTTAAGAGTAATCTATAAAGAACCCTTAATGAATAATCTACAATTTTTACTATAATCAATATTGTAGGATGTAGTCTTCTTGCTTTATAGATAGATAATAGGTAGGTGATAATTTTATTTCTTTCAAAAAATATCCAACTCCTATTTAATGTGCAAATATATCTTAAAATGAATTCTCCTTTTTGCACTTTCTTGAAGACTATAATATGAGCCCTTCTCCTTGCAACTTTAATCCAAATATGGTGCTTAATGGAATTTGATAATGAACCCTAATTTGAAGTTCAACTAATTTCACCCTAAGTTACTTACCTTTGATGTCCTTTGAAGATGAAGAATATCTTGATGATTTGATTCACCAAGTTTCTGTCTGGAATGGAGGTTGCTCGTAGCTATGAACCTTTCCAGTATTTTATTGTAGAATCCAGTAGTCTTCCTTTTTGGGCTTGTTTTTGGATGGTGATAATTGTCCCAATTATTTCACTATCAGAAGCTTTACCTCGGTAGTCTTTAATCAACAAAGGATATCACCAATCTCCTATTTCTCATGGACTCTTCTCTAGAGTCTCTCCTTGAGTCTTGCAACAAGGCTTCTAGGGCCCCCTTTTTTTTCTAACCTCTCTTCTAGTAGTGTTTGCAAGGGGTAGTGCACAAGGAAGATCCAGTTTGTAAAAAAAGAGACCAAAAATAGCAATGGTGGCTTTCCCTATTCCTCTCTAGATTCACCATGGATTTGATACCACTGATGGTTTTAGCACCATCCCATCATATCAAGAGAAAGAGAGAAAAGCAACATCTTATTATGAGAATAGAGTGATACATTCGAATGAAGTTGTGAGGCTCTTTATATAGGAAGATAGATTCCTTGGCCAACACTCTACCTAGCTGTACAAGGGGACACCTTGCACATTACAACTTGCACATTGACACTTGTGCATTTATTACATTGCTTGAAGTAACTAGCTAACTTCCCCCTAAAGTAATCTCCTATTCTAGTGATGTACATTACATAACCAAATAATGTAATATATTCTAACATGAAGATGATGTAGATCTTGATGAATAGATTTACCAATTTGTTGTCTAGAATGGTAGTAAATCATAGTTATGAAAACTTTAGTATTTTTTTGTAGATTCAACAAACCCCTATCTCTGAAATGTGCCTTCTTAACTATGAAAAGAAAAACTCCAAATCTATTGTATTTGGTAGGCTTATTCTATCTGAGTTCTCCTTCAACTTCCTTGTTGAATTATAACTTCAAACAAGGTATTCTTCTCAAGAATCTAAAATTCTTGAGGTATTCACTAGTATCCATCAAAATTTGATAAAATTATCAAATCCTTCTCCTTTGGGCCTATTGTCGGATGGTAATAATTGTCCCAATTCCTTCATTGTTAGGAGCTTCTCCTTGGTAGTGAATTTATCCAATAAGTTCTTCTAGGAACTTATTTAATGTCTTCTTCGAACTCTAAAATAAGGCTCTCCAAACCTTCTTCTTGTTTCTCCTTGATACTTCTCCAAGGTATTCAGTCTCGCAACTTCTCTGGTCTTCTCAATGAGACATTTCCTTAAACCTTCTACCATGGAAGTGTTGGCAATGAGATATCTCGAATCTCTAGAATTTGCTACTAGAATTTGGAATAGGACCTTGCTAGTCCTTCTTTACTTCTACAATATGCAGGCTTCAATAGAGATAATCAACCTCTAATATTTCAGAAGTGGAAGTTTTTTAATGGGATCTTCTATGGGTCTCTTCAACTTTTTAAGGCTTATTTCTTCAATTTTCTATCTGTAGTCTTTTATGGAGATCACCAATATCCTATATTCTTCTAGACTCTTCTTTGGAGTCTTTGGGATCAATAATAAGACTACTATAGATTTTTCTTCTTCTGCAATGTGTAGTTCTAGAATAGGACTTCCATTAGGTTCCTAGAATATCCTCTTCTTTCATATAATGTTTCTGGTGTTGGATTGATTCTAAAGATGATATTCTTCCTAGCTCTTTGTAGGAAGCTTCCCAACATTCTTCGAATCTCTTTTTTTTCTACAACAAAGTATTAGGACTGTAATGGAATATATTATAAGTGATGAATCTTCACTAGTTAATTTTTCAATCTAGTGGAATGAATGTTGAGTCCTAGTATTCATGATTATTTCTATAACTCTGTGGAAAGACTCTAGCCAAATGCAATATCAAAAATTTTGGAACTAAGATTTTCTTCTCTCCTCTAAATATCTCTTTTGGATCTCCCTATCACTATTTGATCCACCATAGCTCTGATACCATTGTTAGATTTTAAAAATTTATGATATGGGGGAAATTAATCACAAGATGTAAAATATGTAGAAAAGTAAGATAATAGAATTTTGTAATAAGACTGAAATATGCTATTAATGGAAAGTTACAAAAATAGTACAATGCAATGTAATGGATGAAATGAACACTCCAGAACTCTAATGGAAACTACATTGTACCTACTCACTACTCTGTAGTAATCACACTTCTGCTTCATACACACACACACACACACTATCTATTCACTATGGAATATACTCTAATACATTGACATGTACCTAAATAATGTAATATACATTGATATGTACCTAAATAATGTAATATACTCTAATACAAAGATCCACTAAGAAATATGGTAAAACCTAATCTATTTGAAACTTTCTTAGAATAATCAAAAGGACTTCTTGGGTCAAAGAACAATGAAGACAAAGGTGATTCACATTCTCCATATCTCTTTCACAAAGACTACAATGATTAGGAAGATGAAATCCCCTTTTTGCTAAGTTATCCAAAGTCAAAATTCTATTTTGGACAACCAACCAATAGAAGAAAGAAATTTTAGGGATAAGGTTTTTCACCCACACCTTAGAGACTGGAAACCATCCCATTTCTTCCTTTTTGAGCAAATGATAACCTTTAACTGTATAAAGCCCCTGCTTAGAAGGATTCCACCACCTAGAATATTTAACATCTTCGCTCTTTAGGCTAAAACCTACAACAATCTATTTAACCTATGAGCCATTTTAATTTTCCTCTGATCCTTCCCATCAACCTAGATGCTTTTCCATAACAGTCTACTATTCTCCCACTTGATATGATCATGAACCCAAATCCTAAAATTTTGAAATAACTCTTGCTCAACACATCCCAAATCCATATCCTCCTTAAGGGGAAAGCTTCTCAACCAAGTATCATTCCAAAAATGAACATGTCTACCATTATGAATCCTCCATATGCTTTCCTTTTGCAACAAAGGTCTCATCATTTACAAACTGTTCCAAAGGTTGGAACCTATGAGAAAGTACCTCTCTACTAGAAAGTTGGTATCCAAAGGTATTTAGCTTGAAGAATCTTACCCCAACCAACATATTCCACCTTTGCTAGTTCCCATTATATTTTACCTAACAAGGCTATATTTAGCTCCTTGAGTTTTCTTAAACCAAGCCCTCCACCCTCCTTATTTTGGTAGACAAGATCCCACATAACCAAAGGAATTTTTTTCTTTTACTCTAAACCTGACCATAAGATTTTTTTATATTTTTTTAATCTTATCATAAATCTTAGCAGACATCTTAAAGAGAGAGAAAATAAATTGAAATGCTTTGGAGCAAAGCTTTCACCAACTAAGCTTTCATTTCTTGGCTCATCAGAGCCCCTTTCCAACCAGCTAGTTTCCTAGAGACACTTTCGACCACATAGTTCCATATCTCTTCTTTCACTTTCCCTTTGAAAAGCAACATTCCTAGGTAAGTAGCTGGGAGGGTACCTATCCCACAATAAAAAATCTGAGCAATATTTTGTTGTCTAATAGCCAAAGTATTAAAAAAGTAGATCTTGCTTTTACCAAAGTTTATTTTCTAACTTGCAACAATCTCATATCTCTTCAAAATAACCCTTAACACTCTAGCTTAGGGGATTGAAGCCTTAGTGGTGATAAAAGTATCATCAACAAACTAATAGTGAGTGATGTTCACACAATGACACTGAGAGGGGGGGTGAATCAGTGTAGTTATTTAATTTCGAAACAACAGCATTCAAAGACTGAAGCACAGAAAACTTATAAAACCAAAAGAACAAAATGAGAGCACACCACAACACACAATATAACGAGGTTCACCAATTTGGCTACTCCTCAAAAATTAACCGCTTGGACTTCAATCCAAATCCAGTCTTTGCAAAATTTCAATTTTACAACTTCTTTACCGGCATCCACTGGAAGGAGCACCAACCCCTGTAATTTTTCTTGCACATGAGATGGAGCACCAACCCCTAGTACCAAGCACCAACTTGGACTACAATTCGATCAATTAGAATGACATAAAAGTGTCTTCACTTCATGCACAACCATAACTGGTCTGCAATTAATCCAACTCTGCACACTCTCACGGCTCTGCTAATTTTCTTATCCAAACCCTCTTTTCACAGCAATATTTCTCTTTCTGCAACAACTTTTCTCTAACAGCAGCAACATCTTCTCTGTACGACTATTCTTTTATAACCTTTCAATCCTGCATGCAGTCGAATCACATACTCTGACTGTTCGAATCCATGCAATACGGTTGTTTGATTACATGCACTACGACTATTCGAACCCCTGCAATACGATGGTTCGATTCCTTGCAATACGACTGTTTTAATGCATTTTCGAACCTGCATATTCGGCTGTTCGAATACTTCAAATACGGCCATTCGAATACTGTTTCTATTCTGCATATCCGACTCTTTGAATTCTGCAAATATGTCTTTTCTAATGCTTCTTCAATCCTGCATATTTGTCTGTTCGAATACTTCAAATACAGTAGTTCGAATGCTTTTTAATCCTGCCTATACCATTCTTCGAATGCTTTTCAATCATGCAAATTCAACTGTTTCAGTGCATGTTCGACACCTGTCAATTTGTAACTGCCGATCTGACATCAGTTACTTTTTACGTAACTGGCTGCATGATTTTCCTGTCTGCTTTTTCTGACACGTGTCACCATGCATGCTTTTTTGGCTTTTACCCGCCAAACTGTTACCTGTCGCGATATCGCGACACTTTCTGTAGCCGTACCATTCATGCCCTTGCTGTCGCGAAATCGTGACCATTTTGGCTCTTGAAAGCTTTCCCTGCATCTTGTCGTGATATCGCGACACTTTCAACATTTGCTGACGTCATCCTTAAGCATGTCACGAAATCACGACGCTTCCGGCTTCCAGTGGCTTTCCTTTCATCCTGTCGCGAAATCGTGACACTTTTCAACTTTGCTGACGTCATCATCCTTCTTGTCACGAAATCACGACACTTTCGGCTTCCGTACACTCTTCTTTGCCAGCAGCAGCGAAAAAGGAACATGTCGCGAAATCGTGACACTTTGCTCTTCCGTACAACTCTCCTTGCCAACTCCAGCGAAAATGGAACATGTCGCAAATCGCGACACATTTTCTCTCTCCTCAGCGAAAACTCGACATGTCGCGACATCGCGACATTTTGGCGTGCATTTTCTCTCTCCTACTTTTTGTCGTGAAATCGTGACACATTTTCTCTCTCCTCAGTGAAAACTCGACATGTCGCGATATCGCGACATTTTGGCTTGCATTTTCTCTCTCCTACTTTTTGTCGCGAAATCGCGACAGAAAACATGTCGCGATATCGCGACAGTTTTCTTCCTTGTCTCTTTCTGCCAATTTTTGAATCTGGGTCACCTCTGTTTTGCTTGAAACTTTCTGCACTTGATCTGACTGACCTCTGAACTGCATCAACTGCATCAATCTGTCTGTGTTGACAACAATGACAATACTTTCTCAAATGCTTTTGCTGCACCTTGCTCAACAATCTCCCCCTTTGGAATTGTTGGCAACACACAGCAACCTTGCTCAACTTCTTCTCCCCCTTTGCCAATAATACCAAAGGGCTGCTGCAGACTCCCCTTGAGTCTCTGTACACCATTCTCAGGAAAATATTGTTATAGTTAGCAAAAATCATAAACATAAGCAAAACTATAAGTATAGGCATGCATGCACCCATTGAGAATGTGATCCCTAATGATAGTCAGTTCTTGGGAATTGTGACCACTCCCAACTTATTCCTAAGGTACTCAAAAACATCCTTGGGCAATGGTTTTGTGAATATATCGACTACTTGCTCTGTAGTTGGAACAAAATCCAACTTGACTTCTCCTTCTGCAACTTTATCCTTCAAAAAATGATATCGGATTGCAATGTGTTTGGTTCTTGAATGCATAACTGGATTCTTGGATATGTTGATAGCACTAGTGTTATCACATTTTATTGATATTGGCTCTTTGAAGTGGATACCAAGATCTTTCAAAGTTTGTCTCATCCATAATATCTGTGTACGGCAAGTTGTGGCTGCAATGTATTCTGCCTCTGCAGTGGATAGAGAAACTGATTCTTGTTTCTTGTTGTGCCATGCTACCAGCCTGTCTCCAAGATAAAATGCTCCTCCACTTGTACTCTTCCGGTCATCAATGCACCCTGCCCAATCTGCATCAGAATATGCAATCAAAGTGAAGTCTTTGCCTTTTGGGTACCACAACCCATAATCCATGGTACCTTTGAGGTACATGAAGATCCTTTTTACAGCTGTGACATGAGTTTCTTTGGGACTTGCCTGAAATCTAGCAACCATGCATACTTCCTGTAGTATATCTGGTCTAGTAGCTGTTAAATACAACAGGCTTCCAATCATAGACCTGTACATTGTTTGATCCACATCTGGAGATTTATCATCCTTGCTCAACTTGCAGCCTGTTGTCATGGGAGTGCTGACCGGTTTACTGTCTTCCATTGTGAACTTTTTCAGCATTTCTTTTACATATTTAACTTGAGAAATAAAAATGCCTTTTTCATTTTGATTGACCTGCAGTCCTAAGAAATAAGAAAGTTCACCAATCATTGACATCTCAAATTCTTTTTTCATTTTAATTGATATGTCTTTGCAGTATTCATCCATTTTGCTGCCAAATATTATGTCATCTACATAAACAACAAGAACAATAAGATGACCCTTCTCTGTTTTGACATATAAGTTGCTATCCACCAAACCTTTCTTAAACCCTTGTTTAATTAGATAATTATCCGACCTTGCATACCATGCTCCGGGTGCCTGTTTTAATCCATATAAAGCTTTCTTTAACATGCAAACAAAATCTGGATTGTCACCAAGTTGGAAGCCATCCGGTTGTTCAATGTAAACCTCTTCTTCCAGTTTTCCATTCAAAAATGCTGATTTTACATCCATTTGATATACTTTGAAGTTTTTATGAGCTGCTAATGCCAGAAACATTCTGATTGCCTCTAGTCTGGCTACCGGTGCAAAAGTTTCTTCAAAATCAATGCCTTCAACCTGAGCATAGCCTTTACATACCAATCTTGCCTTATTTATGACAACCTGCCCATCTTCATTCAATTTATTTCTAAAAACCCATTTAGTGCCAATTATGTTTTTATTTGTTGGTCTAGGTACTAATTCCCAGGTATTGTTTTTCTCTATCTGATCTAGTTCTTCATTGATTGCCTTCATCCAACTTTCATCAATGCTTGCTTCAACAACATTTTTAGGTTCAATACTAGATAACAGAGAATAGTTCCTCACTGTTGTTCTTCTTGTCTGAATACCATCTGTGGGATCCCCAATAATCTGTTCACTTGGATGATTTTTCTGCCAGTTGACTGTTTTAAATTTCCTGTTTTCTTCTTCTTCGATTCAGGTTTTACACCATCTGGATCAATTTTCTGATTCTTCTCTGTTTCTTTTTCATCATCACCTTCAATGACTTCTTCATACATAGGGTAGTTTTCTTGATAAGTAGTTTCTTGTTCTCTACCTTCATCAACTTTCACATCAGCACTTTCAACAATTTTCTTCAACCTCTTGTTGTAACATGTGTATGCCTTGCTTTTTGTTGAGTAACCAAGAAAGATACCTTCATCAACTCTATCTTCAAATTTATCGAGGTTATCTTCGATCTGTTTTATGTAGCACTTGCTGCCAAATACTTTGAAATGTCTTGATGTTGCCTTTATGCCAAACCACAACTCATAAGGTGTTTTGCTTTCATGTGGTCTCAGCATGCACTTGTTTTGAATGTAAACTGCAGTATGAACTGCCTCTTTCCAAAATCATGTCGGCTATTTTGTTTTCTGCCAGCATTGTCCTTGCCATTTCCTGCACTGTTCTATTCTTCCTTTCTACAACACCATTCTGTTGAGGTGTCCTAGTCTGCTGAAAACTGTCTTCTTATCCCATGTTTTTGACGGTATTCTGCAAATTCTTCGGAGATAAACTCTCCTCCCCTGTCTGATCTTAGGCATTTAATTCTTTTTCCTGATTGATTCTCAACAAGATTTTTGAAGGTTTTAAACATCTCAAAGGCTTCTGACTTGAGTTTCAGAAATAGTACCCATGTCATTCTTGAGTAGTCATCTATACACAACATAAAATATTTGTGTCCATTTATGCTTTCAGTTCTCATGGGTCCACATAGATCGGTGTGAATTAGTTCTAATGGCTTGCTAGTGAAGTATTCTTTTGCTTTGAAAGTGGCTCTGGTTTGTTTTCCCTTTTGGCATGACTCACGAGATGCTATTTACAGGTTTGCCAATGTTTGGTATATCTCTAACTGCTCTTTTTGAACTGATTTTTGCCAGATTGTCAAAACTAATATGCCCAAGCCTCTTGTGCCATAGCCAGTTTTCATCTTCCTGTCCAATCAAGCATGTTCCTTCTACAGTTTCTGAAAGTGTATACAGATTTCCAGAAGTTCTCAGTCCAGTGGCTATTAACTTTCCATTTTTTGTCTTTCTTACTTCATAGCCCTCCTTCTTGAAGATTACATCATGGCCTCTGTCACATATTTGACTTACACTTAGCAAGTTATGCTTCAGGCCAATTACAAACAAGACTTCTTTTGATTTTATATTGCCATCACTGATCTTGACTGATCCCTTTCCAACAATCTTTGCTCCATCATTATTTCCAAATTTCACAGAACCACCTTCATAATTCTGTAAATTCTCAAACTTTTGCTTGTCACCTGTCATGTGACTGGAACAACCACTGTCAAGTATCCAAGGTGCTGATTTGTTATGAGCTTTAAAAGCAATTTGGACAATCAAAGATTCCTTTTCTTTCCATTCTGGTTTGATAGCAGATTTTGCTACTTGTTTTGCCTTTGTCCTTTCATTAGCATGTGCCTGTTTTTCAAGAAATTTTTGGTTTTGTTTCAACCCACTTGGCTGAGATTTTCTACCCTGATAATTATTTGATGCAAAAGTGCTTACTGAGTTTCTAGCAATATGTCCAAAATTATGACAATTATAACATTCAACTGCATAATTCATTAAAGGAGAAAAAACATTTCTGCTGGTAAAATTCCTTTGAGATACATTATGCCTGCAATCTGAAATCTTATGGCCATAAGCATTGCATTTAAAACAATAACCAGAAAATGCATGATTAAACCTGGGTGCCGGTCTTTGCCAGTTTGAAGTAGGAGCCATGACTCTTCTCCTCCTTGGATGTGTGACTTTTGTGAATCCATCTTTGTCAGTATTCTTCTTGAATCTGGCATTATTGTTTTCTTTTGCAAGATTTGGTTTTTCTGGTTCAACCCCGATCTTTTCTTCTTTCTTTATGAGTTCTATATTCAAGTTCTTTGAATCCTTTGAAGATTCTCCTTCATCAAAGCCTAAACCAAATTTTATGCCGAAAGGCCTTTGGTTATTTAACATTTTATCCAGCTTTACAGTACTTTCTTCAAACTTATGAAAACAGTTCAATTTTCTATTCATCTCCTCTAACTTCATCCTTAACTTAACAATGTCTTCCTCTAGCTTGTTGCATTCAACTGTCTTTACGATTAATTGTTCATCAAGAACTTCGGACATTTTCTTGAATTCCTCTGTCTGTATTTTCAGATTGTTTATTATGTCCGTGGCATTCTCTAATTTCTTTGAAAATTTCTTATTCTTCTTCCTTTCCGCACTCAACTCTTCAAGTGCAGCAACCAATTCTCCTTCCAAATACACTTCAACTTCATCCTTGGAATTTTCATCACCTTCCTGATTTTTCTCTGTTCTTTCTTCTTCAAGTGCCATGAAAAGAGCTTCACCTCCTTCTTCTTCGGACTCCTCATCTGTGCTTTCTTCGAGCTGCGACATTCTTGGTTATGAAGCTTTTCTTCTTGAAGTTGTTCTTTCTGAAATTTTGTTTCTTCTTCCAGTCACCTTTTTCTTGGTGTGAACCTTCACCATTTTTGGTTCTCTCCTGCATTGGACATTTGGCTGCAAAATGACCGACTCCTCCACAATTGAAGCATTTAAAAGGTAGCTTCCCTCTATATTTTCCTTTTCCTTTTGTGAGTTTTCGAACAAAATTGGCTTCTGTTTCATCCAGTGTTCCTTCATCCTCAGATTCATGTTCAGCTTTTACATTCTTGTGTGCTTTAAAGGCTGCTTCTCTGTCTGTAGACTTGGTTTGTCCTATTCTCATTTCATATGCTTGTCGAGGGAACCATGCAACTCATCCATGCTGAAGTTGTTTAGATCTTTTGCCTCTTCTATTGCAGAGACTTTGGAGTTAAATCTTTTGTGAAGTGTTCTGAGAACCTTTTTCACAACAACTGCATCATCAATTTCTTCACCGAGTCCTCTGATTGCATTAATAATTCCGTTGACTCTCAGCATATAAGTCTCTATGTTTTCATCTTCATTCATTTGCGGTGCTTCGAACTGTGCTCGATGAGTTTGCGGTTTTGCTTCCTTAATCTTACTTTCTCCTTCATGGATGCTCTTCGATTTATCCCACATGTCTTTTGCTGATTTACAACTCATGACTCTTATCGGTTCACTGTCAACAAGCCCACACATTATGGCATTCTTAGCTTTGGAGTTGTTCTCAAATTTCTTTTTCTCAGCGATATCTGTTGGAGGAGTAGTGGGTGCTGTGTATCCACTATCTATAGAATCCCAAATATCATATCCCAATGCACTCAGATATGTTTGCATTCTGAGTTTCCAGAAGGTGTAATTTGTTCCATCAAATAAGGGAGCTTTGTTGGATGAAAATCCTTCACCGCCTGCCATTGTTTCTTCCAAGATCTCCTTAGCTGATTAAGCTTGTACAAGGAACCTTGCTCTGATACCAATTGATGTTCACACAATGACACTGAGAGGGGGGGTGAATCAGTGTAGTTATTTAATTTCGAAACAGCAGCATTCAAAGACTGAAGCACAGAAAACTTATAAAACCAGAAGAACAAAATGAGAGCACACCACAACACACAATATAACGAGGTTCACCAATTTGGCTACTCCTCAAAAATTAACTGCTTGGACTTCAATCCAAATCCAGTCTTTGCAAAATTTCAATTTTACAACTTCTTTACCAGCATCCACTGGAAGGAGCACCAACCCCTGTAATTTTCTGCTGCAATGAGATGGAGCACCAACCCCTAGTACCAAGCACCAACTTGGACTACAATTCTGATCAATTAGAATGACATAAAAGTGTCTTCACTTCATGCACAACCCTGAATGGTCTGCAATTAATCCAACTTTGCACACTCTCACGGCTCTGCTAATTTTCTTATCCAAACCCTCTTTTCACAGCAATATTTCTCTTTCTGCAACAACTTTTCTCTAACAGCAGCAACATCTTCTCTGTACGACTATTCTTTTATAACCTTTCAATCCTGCATGCAGTCGAATCACATACTCTGACTGTTCGAATCCATGCAATACGACTGTTTGATTACATGCACTACGACTATTCGAACCCCTGCAATACGACGGTTCGATTCCTTGCAATACGACTGTTTTAATGCATTTTCGAACCTGCATATTCGGCTGTTCGAATACTTCAAATACGGCCATTCGAATACTGTTTCTATTCTGCATATCCGACTCTTTGAATTCTGCAAATATGTCTTTTCTAATGCTTCTTCAATCCTGCATATTTGTCTGTTCGAATACTTCAAATACAACAGTTCGAATGCTTTTTAATCCTGCCTATACCATTCTTCGAATGCTTTTCAATCATGCAAATTCAACTGTTTCAGTGCATGTTCGACACCTGTCAATTTGTAACTGCCGATCTGACATCAGTTACTTTTTACGTAACTGGCTGCATGATTTTCCTGTCTGCTTTTTTTGACACGTGTCACCATGCATGCTTTTTCGGCTTTTACCCGCCAAACTGTTACCTGTCGCGATATCGCGACACTTTCTGTAGCCGTACCATTCATGCCCTTGTTGTCGCGAAATCGTGACCATTTTGGCTCTTGAAAGCTTTCCCTGCATCTTGTCGCGATATCGCGACACTTTCAACATTTGCTGACGTCATCCTTAAGCATGTCGCGAAATCGCGACGCTTTCGGCTTCCAGTGGCTTTTCTTTCATCCTGTCGTGAAATCGTGACACTTTTCAACTTTGCTGACGTCATCATCCTTCTTGTCACGAAATCGTGACACTTTCGGCTTCCGTACACTCTTCTTTGCCAGCAGCAGCGAAAAAGGAACATGTCACGAAATCGTGACACTTTGCTCTTCCGTACAACTCTCCTTGCCAACTCCAGCGAAAATGGAACATGTCGCGAAATCGCGACACATTTTCTCTCTCCTCAGCGAAAACTCGACATGTCGCGACATCGCGACATTTTGGCGTGCATTTTCTCTCTCCTACTTTTTGTCGCGAAATCGCGACACATTTTCTCTCTCCTCAGTGAAAACTCGACATGTCGCGATATCGCGACATTTTGGCTTGCATTTTCTCTCTCCTACTTTTTGTCGCGAAATCGCGACAGAAAACATGTCGCGATATCGCGACAGTTTTCTTCCTTGTCTCTTTCTGCCAATTTCTGAATACGGGTCACCTCTGTTTTGCTTGAAACTTTCGCACTTGATCCGGTCGACCTCCGAGCTGCATCAACTGCATCAATCTGTCTGTGTTGACAACAATGACAATACTTTCTCAAATGCTTTTGCTGCACCTTGCTCAACAAGTGAGAGATGAGATTAATAGTAGAGGCAAGTTTTATACCACTTATATGTCTATCAAAACTAGCTTTTGTGATAGATCTCCCAAGGACCTCAGCTAAAATTATAAATATATAAGAGGTACCCTTGCCTAAGGCCTATTTTTATTGGAAAGTAACCTGTAGATGAACCATTCACTAGAATTGAGAACATGGATGAAGAAAAATAGATTTTTAGGAAATCAACCCAATTTTTTATGGAAACCAAAAATTCTTAGTACTCTAATAAGGAAGTCCAAAGAGACCTTGTCATAAGCCTTATTCACAACCTAGTTGAGTATCAATGGACTAAAAATATTGAAATTTAGATTTCTTATATTTGATGACAATATTCTCAAGTCTATCTTATGATCATGTATGTTGCTTCTACAAATATTGTTTAAGATATTTTCATGAAGATTATGCTAGAGGTTGCTTTCATCCAATTAGAAAAACACATTAATATGCAAAAGCTTTAGTGAGGGAAGAAGGTCAATCATATTTTTGTGGTCTTCAATTAGCTTAGCTTAAGGGAAGATGTTAAAGTATTAGTGTTTCACTTTTGCCATGATTGACTTTGTCCTTGTGTTTAATTATTTGGCCTCATAACTAATTTTAAACAATATTTAAATTTAAAATTTACTTTTTAACCAAAAAAATAAAATTTAAAACTTTACCTTAACATCTGAATGCTACAATGCACTCGAAGATCCCATAATACTCATGTAATTAATAGGTACAATAAAAATTCCACATGACTAGTTAGTTAAATGGGCCTTTTATGAGCTTTGTGAATTGGAAAATTCATAAAATCATGTGACCTAGGTTTGTGAATGTGTTATATGCAAAGTAATACATACACATTTAAACATTATTTATATGCATTATAAAATGCATGCACATTTTAGCCTTTGCAATACAAAGAGGCTTGAGGAAGGTTCAAGAACTAAAAAATAACATGGACACGTGTATTTTGTATTTCCTCTTTTTTTAAAATCCATGTTCATATTTTTTTTACTACTAATCTTTGTGCACTCAAATAAGTCTTCAATTTTTTACCTCTGATCTAGACACTTTAGTGGTGATTGAGGCACAAATCCAAGCCCATTGGGAGAATGAAAATCTATATTATATTGTTAACAATGGCTTGTCAAGAAAATAACAAAGAATTTTCATGCTATACAAGAATATGAAGAGAAAAAATTCATTGAAAATTGGAGACTTTACTATCCTTTGTAGTTTTGGAGGAAAAGAGTAAAATATTCTTTAGATCTTGAATTATTTTTCTTAAATTTTGATCTTTATAAATGAAAAATAATATCTTAGACAAAATTCATCAATCAAAAGTTGCTTTAAAAATTCTTCTAAGTTATCAAATGAAGACACTTTATATATTCTATGTATTTTACACTTTAAAGTTTTGTGCTAATTTACATAATATTAGCATAAAAAAGATAGCCAGAGTAATCCTAATGTCAAAATATTTCCTAATATTTTATGCTAAGAGTTGGTGTAGTTATGGATCATTTATCTATGATTGCTTCATCCAAATGGTCATGGAATGCTTGTATAATGAAAATAATATTAAATCCTCCTAATGGCCATGCATGCCATTGATCCTTATGCCAATTACTACATGCAAAAATCAATGTTTTCTATAGTAAGGATTTTTAAATGAGAAGCAAATCATATCTTCTTATTAGAACCATGAAAAACTTATTCCTTATGGGTTGTTACAAACAAGTATTCACATTCCATGAAAATCACACATTTAAACATGATAAAGGATTGGTTATTTTTCCCTTCTCAATTAGAAAATACACTTGCACATCAACCAAGAAAATTTGTAATTTTGAAGCAAAGTTTTAAAAGTCCTTTAAATTTATTATGAAAAGAAAAAATGTGACTAAATGGCGATGATTAAGGCACCATACAATCATAAGTTTAATATCTAGTTTGATCATCAAGTAGATCATAAAAGGCATATGGGAAAATTGTGATGGAGATCTAGAAGTCAGGGATTATATTATAAGAGGTTTGCACTTCCCAAAGTGGATAAAGATGATTAAAAGCAAGGAATAGATTCAAGAAGAGGAGCCCCTTGAAGGAGAACCAATGCACAAATAATTTTCTCAAGTGAATCAAAAAATTAGAATTAATATCAAATAATAAGAATCAATTACTTAGATGTCTAATAATTTGATAGATGAAAAAGTGAATTTGAGGAACATTCCCATTTCCAAGAAGAATCCCAATCTAGCATTATGGAGGTTATAAAAAAGAAATTAGTAACAAAGACACAAGACTTATGTGTTGGAACCCATAACATGTTAACAATTCTTTTGATGCCACTAAAGTTACAAACACTACTTGTCAAATGACGAGTACACCATAAAAAGGAGATGATAAACTTAGATCCTGTTACAACCAAAAGAGAGATCTATTTTCATACTGAGAAGAAGAGTACATATATATAACAAAGAAGACAGGCGTTAGGGTTTGTTAAGAGGAAAAAACCCTAACCCTAACCCTAAAGATAGGTGAAGTGCACATTACGCAAAGCGCACACTAATATTTTAACATATCCCAAAAGCAATGATCAAGAGGGATTTAAATATAAAGGACAACGAAATAAAATTAGTATCAATTAAGTGGAATGTGTTGTCAACCATAACCATATATGGATATGAGATGATAATAATGATGATAGAAACAAAATAAAGAAGATTGTTCCTTCTTCCAATCCAAAAAAGTTAAAATTCAACATACACATGGATAAAAAATACTATAACATCAAATACTTAATGATGTTGGTATGGAGTTTTCTCAAACCAATGAAGAATAATCCTTGGGTGTTGCTAAAAATTCCATAAATGATCCTATTGATTCTCTCACCAAGGTATTCCAAGTTTATCAGTGCATTGCTCAAATAAAAATATCTTATTGAATTTTTGGTCTAATTTGAACATTGACATCATCAAGACCAAAATGAGGCCTATAAAATCAATTGTTCAATTAAATAAATGGAGAAAGAGGCTTGATGTCAAGTAAGCTTTCTAAAAATTTAGTATTCCTATAGATCAAAAGCCGATGGTAGAAGACTATGATATCACTTCCCATGGACTTTATATCTCTCAAGTCCACAATTAAACCAAGCCCAAGATAATATGAAAGAAATGAAAAGCATAAAGCTAAAATAGAATCCAAAAGAAATTTCTTGAGGAGTTTAGCACTTGGATTTGTAGCTATTATAAATCCAATGATGATTTTGATAAAAAAAAAGGTAGAATAAGGAAAACATGAAAAAGGCAACTCTTCAAATACAAATATTTATGTGTATGTAAAAGAACAAGGAAAAGACATCACTACATGGTTGGAGAAAAGCATGCCATGGAATATATTACCAAAAAATTTATTATTAATAATATTACTTATGATAGGGTAGTAGCCGGGAGTAAGTACAAGCACAACTGGAAGAGAGTGTGAGCGTGAGCTAGAAGTGAGTGTGAGTGCAATCGAAAGCGAGTGCAAGTGCGATCCGAGAGTGAGTGCAATTGGAAGGGAATACGAGCATAATATGAGAGTGAGTGCATCCAAAAGCAAGTGTCAGCATGAGCTGGGAGTGAGGAGAAAGTGTGAGTAAGAAAGCAAAAAGTAGAAAGCAAAGTGTGATCAAGGAAAAAGTGCCACTTCTTTTTCCAGATCTTAAGAAAATTTATAAGATTCATTTGAATAAATTTTAGGTAACATGGAAAGAAAGTCATTTGTTAAAGTCCTTACAGAAAGTATGAATGACCAAGTTAGAAGTTTGGATGTCGTTGTTTGCAATAAGAGGAAGAGCAAATCCACGGTAAACCCAGTCTAAGTAGCATATTCTCCACCAAAATTTATTATCAAGGATGAGATGATTGAGCATGATATAATGATTCTTAAAACCAAAGGGTTAATATGTAATTTTCATGGATAGGATAGGTTTTTATGAAATTCAAATTTGGATAAAGCGGAATTAAGGATTGAATTCAAATTACTCCATGAATTTTCTTCCAAAAGGATTTTTCCTCATTATTTTCTCTACTTCAGAAATAAGGGATAAAATAATGGATGAAGACTCATGGTTTAAAGGCAAATATGCTTTATATTTAAGACCTTGGAGTGAGATTTTTTTTGTGGACATACAAAATATTAAAAGGCTCCCAATATGGATTAATCTTTTTAGACTTATCAACTCATCAATAAGGAGGTTTTGAAGAATATTGGTAAAACTCTAGGTGAATTCATTTGGAGGGACCAACTACTAAGAAGATAAGACATGTTGTATACACTCAAATACGTGTTTCCATGGATATTTCTAAATCTTTACTACAATTAATTAGGATTAAATATAAGTCAAGATAATGGGATTAGCAAATGGATTATGAAAATATTGGATTTCGATGTTGCAAATATCATGAAACTGGGCACATGGCAAAAGATTGGAAGGTGAAATTGGAGGAAGAGATGAAAAATTTTGGGCATGAGGGTAGATTCAATTTGAGACAAAGAGACCATATCACAAAAGAAGCTAGGTCAAATCAAGGATTTTCCACTCCTAATAAAGTGGCTAGAAAAATCCCTCTACATCATTAGATGGCAAAGGCCATTACAATTCACTCAAATTAGCCATTAGAAGAAAAAATGATATGGGGGATGAGGAAGTACAATGCGTAAGTTCAAATATAGAAGGAACTAAAGGTGGGAAGGAAGAGGGGAAGGTAAATTTTAAAACAAAGGAATATGGGAAGAAAATTTTTAAAGAAAATGAGGTGAAGGAGGTCAAGCTTAATCTAGGTAAATCACCTTTATTATCCTCAAGTAGCTTAAAATATTCTCCTTACAATAAAAATGAAAGTAGTACGAAGTGTATTCCTTGCACTTTAGGATTTCAAGAGCAATATAGTAAAGAAAATATTATGGAGGATATCCAAGGAAATTTAGGGTTTTCAGGACAACATAAGAAAGTGATGACTATGTAGGATCACCTATACAATTTAGAGTTTTTAAGACAACATAAAGAAGAAAATTCTAATGAGGCTATTCCTTGCACTTTTGACTCTTTAGGGCAACAAAATTTTTAGAAGATAGGTCTCGTTTTGAATATGAAAAAATAGAAGAAGGAACAAAGACTCAAAAGGATATTGATCTGGGAAGTCAAATAAAAATATCACATGTGTTAACAAGAAGTGGGGCTAAGCCCACTAATAAAAATAAAAATTGTTGATGATGAAAACTATATCATGGAATATTAGGGGTATGAATAAAACCCCTAAAAAAAGAGTTATTAAGGAATTAATAGGTTGTTATAGCCCTGAGTTAATTTTAATACAAAAAACAAAATTAAGCAGTGAGGAATGTAAGGAGGCTTTTTAATAATATTGCAATAATATGGGACAAAGGCAAATGGGATGGACAACTATTAGAAGCAAAATGTAATTGGGTTGTTGGATTATTTTGTAGGAAAGTGGAAAACATCAAAGTTGGGGTTATAAATGTATATGCTCCAACTATAGTTACTCCTCGTGAAAGATCTTGGAAGGACCTTAGTATATTTTTATTGAAAACAATGATGATTTAATGTGATCTATGGATTCTTGGGGGTGATTTTAATACTATTCTATCTTCGTTGGGAAAAAAAAGGGTGGCATTCCAGGATGGTCTAAATCAATGCAATATTTTGCTTCATTTATCAATTCAAATGACCTTTGGGATGTTAGTCCCTCAAGCTTTCAATATACATGGGATAATAGACGCATTGGGAAAAATCATATAGTAGAAATATTGGATAGATTCTTGTTATCCAATAAATGGTTGCAAATAAAGTATACAATCTCTTAAGATATTTTATTGCAAGCAGGATCTGATCACAAACCCATTCTTTTGACTTGTGAGTTACCTAATAATGGTCATTCAAATCCATTTTGCTTCCAATCTATGTGGCTCCAAGACCTTGATTTTTTCCAGATGGTTATGTTATGGTGGGATGAATCAAAATTTGAAGGATCATGTATGTACAGGTTTGTTCAAAAGTTGAAATATTTAAAGAAGTAAATGAAGATATGGAATGTCAAATATTTTGGTAACATTTTTAAATAAAATAAAGAAATTGAATCCAAGCTCAAAAATTTACAAGAGATAGTAGAAATTAATGGAATGGATCAAGATTCTTATGTGAAAGAAAAACAATTACTTTTTGATTATCATAATGCATTGAAAAATGAGTCATATTGGCTCCAAAAATTTAGAGAGAAATGGCTCAAGGAAGGAGATAGAAATACAAAATTATTTAATGCTACAACAAAAACAAAATTTTCTCTTCATCCTATAAAAATATTATAACTCTAGATGGAAGATATATTGAGGATGAAGAAGATATACGGAAGGAAGCAATTAATTATTGCAAAAATATTTTGTCAGATTCTAAGCAAGATAAGGAGGCACAAGAAAAACTTTCGCAAAATATTCCATCAATTATCACTCAGGGACAAATGAAAGCTTGATGAAGAAGATATCTATGGAGGAGCTCCATGAAGTAATTTTCTCTTTCCATCCTAACAAGGCACCTGGTCTCGATGGATTTCCTGCAATTTTCTTTCAATTTTTTGGGATTTTTTGAAGAGTGATATGTTATATGCGATTGAAGAGGCTTGAAAAAGGAAGGCTATAATAAGTGAGATCAATGCTACTTTTATTACCTTGGTTCCCAAGAAAGGCGAACCAAAATATTTTGGTAATTTTCATCCAATAAGCCTTTGTAATACGATTTATAAAACCATTTTTAAAATTATGGCAAACAAGTTGAAGGACATTCTATGGTGTCTTATCTCAGAGGAGCAAGGTGGTTTTGTTCATGGTAAACAAATTCTCAATGGTATAATTATTTGCACAAGAGGCCATACATTCTCTTCATTCCATGAAAAACCATGTATGCTTTTGAAATTAGATATGAACAAAGCATATGATAGGGTTTCCTGGAATTTTCTACATGCTATTCTTAGAAAGTTTGGCTTTGATTATAGTTGGTGTGAGTGGATTAAATGTTATTATAGAATTGCAAAATTTTCTATTTGATCAATTGTTCTCTTGCTAGGTACTTCAAGTCATCTTGTGGACTTCGTCAAGGTGATCCTCTTTCTCCTTATCTATTCATTATTCCAATGGAAGCATTAGAGAGAGTCTTTTCAAAGGAAAAATGGAAGGAAAAATCAAGGCTATTCAAGTTGCAAAAAATGATCCCTTTGAATCTCATCTCCAATTTGTTGATGATACTTTTATTTTGGGTCATCCCCCAGTCAATGGAGTTTAAATCAATATTATCATGCTATGAGAAGGCTACTGGATAGTTGGTAAATACTTCAAAATCCAAGATTTTTTTCATTAATATTGCTCTAGATTTACAACAAATTATTGTGAATATTTTAGGGTTTAAAATTAAAAAATTTCCATCAACCTACTTGGGTATTCCTTTGTCTTATAAAGGAAATAAAAAGGAGCTTTGGATCTTTTTTTTGGATAGAATGAAAGCTTGCTTGGTAGGTTGGAAAGGTAAGTTATTAACCATGGCAAGAAGACTACAACTCATAAAGACTACATTGCAATCCATTCCTATTTATATGATGTCACTTTCAAGAATACCAACAGGTATTGCATCAAAATTTGATAAAATTCAAAGACTTTCTATGGAAAGGTTGTGAGGAAAAATTTAGGTTTCATCTTTGTAAATGGGATAGGGTTTGCAAAAGAAAGAATAATGGTGGAGCAGGCTTGCGGAATTGCAAACTTATAAATTTGGGATTAGGAGAAAATCTTGGGTGGAGATTAATCAGAGATCAAGGAAAGAATTGGGTAAAAATATTACTTCAAAAATATATAGGTTCTCTTGATGCAATGAAATCGTTTAGAAAAAGAACTCTACTAAAGGATTTTCAACAATGAACTTCATATCAGAGAGTTTACAATTGATAAAGAAACATATTAGATGGCCAGTCAATGAGGGGAGTTATGAAAATTTTTGGTATATTGCTTGGTTGAAGACTTATTCGTTTACCTCTTACTCAAAATGGAAACCATTGATGCAAGTGTGCTAGCATGTAAAGGTCTAAAGGTTAGATTATATTATAAGAGCAAAAACTCTAGATCATGGATTTCTTTTAGTAGCCTGGTTGAAGGAGAGAAACTCAAACAAATTGTAGATGAACTTCAAAAGCTGCTTCAAGAATTTTTGCCAATTTTTTTTTTTTTGAGAGAAATACTTCTTATACACATCCACCGTGGGGATTGAACCCGGGTCACATCATCGATAATGCAAGTGGTGTCCTTGCCCGTAGACCACATCACACAAATATATTTACTAATTTTTACACAAAAGGATGAGTTGGTTTATAATTTATAAAGGAAGGTGGATACTCAGTCAAGTTGGGATACGAGGATTTAGAACAATCAAAATTTCCTTCTTACAAAGATTTTCCTTGGAAGAACGTTTGGTCATTAGAGGCTCTCCCTAAGGCCTCATTTCTTTGGTTAGCAATTCAAAGTAAGATTCTTACGGGAGAGAGTCTACAAAGAAGAGGATATTATAAAACCCTTCAGATGTACCTTATGTGAGAAGGATTTAGAAACATCAGAACATTTACTTCTTCATTGTCCATTTGCTCACACCATTTGGGGCTATTTAAAAAAAATATAAAATTATATTGGGTAGCTCCATCAACATTGAAAGAGTTGATAAAATGTTGGATTAATTATTTCAAAGCTAAAGTATTATTTATTCTTTGGAGGATTGACCTGCCATTATTTGTTGGAATTTATGGCTTGAAAGGAATAAAAAATAAATAAATAAATAAATATCAAAATCATGCCCAAGTTTGGAACCGTATTAGTGCCTTTCTTGCAGAATGTCTACAAATATGTTGCTCATCATGGGAAGTCTCAATTGTAGAAAAAGAGGTGCTAATTACTTGGCTACAAGATTTAAACATACATGGAAGAGTCATCTGCAACAACGGAATTAAAACAAAGGATCTACTTTAATCTATGGTAAAATGGAAATGTCTAGAAATTGGGTTTATCAAAATTAATTTTGATGGTGCTTCTAAAGGAAATCTAGGAGAAGTCGGTGGAGGTGGTGTTTTTAAAAATAGTGAAGGCAAATTTTTCTTGACTTATTTAGAATGATATGGAACTTCAACTAACAACTATGCAGAGGCTAGGGCACTTCTTGCAGGGATTAAAATTGAAGGAAAAAAATGATGGAAATATATTTCAATTGAGGGGGACTCACAAATTATCATCAATGCTATTAACAAAAATGGGTGTGGAGATTAGATAAAAAATATTATTGTTGATGCTCATCATCTATTACTAGAGGCAATCTCTTGGCAGTTTGAGCATTTTTATAGAGAAGGAAATTGGGTGGCTGATAAATTAGTGAATTATGGTGTTGATCTTCATCTTGGTGAAATTCAAATTTTAGAAGGTAATTGGATAAGTGAGATTTTATATCTTAATAAAAATAATATCAAGGAGCTGATTGTGAAAACATAACACTTCGAGGAAGTTGAAAAATATATTTAAGAGAAAAAAGAAATGAAAAACAGTGTCAGAAAGGTAATGCTTCAACAAATGCAATATTTTGGTATTTTGATGGGAGTGGCCCTTAATAGAAGCCACATATAACCTATTAAAAAAAATTACTTATGATGAGCTAAATAATGTAGTCGTGGCAGGAAGGACCATAATGAGCTATATATAAAAAGGTTTTAAAAATGTAAAGACACATCTAAAGGAAGGATGACTAATCTACAAGATGTACGTTAGACTGCTTAATGTATTATGAGCTTTATAGATAAAGTTGATAGGAGTAAACATATATGATCCCCATATCTCAAGCTATCACAAGGGTTGGAGAAAAGCATGCCATGGAAGATATTGCCAAAAGGGTTATTGTTAACAATATTACTTATGATAAGCTAAAGAATGTAGTCATGGCAGGAAGGACCATAACGAGCTATATATAAAAAGTTTTAAAAATGTAAAGACACATCTAAAGGAAGGATAACTAGTCTACAAGACGTACATTAGATTGCTTAATGTATTATGATATTTATAGATAAAGTTGGTAGGAGAAAACAAATATAATCCCCATATCTCAAGCTATCACAAGGGTTGGAAAAAAGCATGCCATGGAAGATATTGCCAAAAAGGTTATTGTTAACAATATTACTTATGATAAGCTAAAGAATGTAGTCATGGCAGGAAGGACTATAATGAGCTATATCTAAAAATGTTTTAAAAATGTAAAGACACATCTAAAGGAAGGATGTCTAGTCTACAAGAGGTACATTAGACTGTTTGATGTATTATGAGATTTATAGATAAATTTGATAGGAGCAAACAAATATGATCCCCATATCTCAAGTTATCACAAATTCCTCTAAAAGAGTGGGAAGTTGTTGAACTTGATCACATTGACAACAAAAAAAATCTCAGCAGAGTTCAAGTTAAATTAAACACAAATATTTTATTGCAAGTATATGCATTTGGTGTGACAAGCTAAATGAACAACCACTCAAGATAGATCCCATCTTCAAAAGGAATGGTATCAACATTGGTGTGGTTGATGATAAGCTTTTCAAGAAGAGTTGATGATAGAGCCAATGCTCATATGGACAAGCCAACCGATACCAAGTCAATCTCTTTAGCTTCCAAGATTGTGATAAACAATTGAGGCAGTGGGCCCTTAATCTCCTAATCTCCTAGGATTGTAGTAACATAATCATGGTGGTGGGTCCTTCCTTCGATTGTCTCAAAAGAGGCTAAAGGGAAATGGCTCTAACATATGGGTTGGGTTTTCTTCCAATACTAACATGTGATGGAGGCCATCATGTATATTTTTATATAGTTCCAATTCCAAGAGAGTGACCCTTTAGAGATATGTTTTAGAAGTTTGTATGCCCCCATATTCTTTTATTTCAATATAATGAAAGTTTTATATTTGGAACTTGTTGTGGAAAGTATGAGATTGATAAGTGAAATTACAATAAGTGTCAAGTATATAACATTCCTTGTGTTGATTAAAGAAGCTAGTTGTGTCAAACATGGGACCGGTAAGGTGATTTTTAAAGCATTATGGTAGATTCCTTTTCTACTGAAACTTAGTGTTTTTTGAAAAAGTATTGAAACTTAGTGTTAGTTTCAAGTTTAAAAGCTATAAAAGGATAATGCATTCAAAGAAGTAGAAAAATAGTAGTAGGAAAACTTCCTCAAATTTGAAAGCAACAATGAGCACAACTTGGCAAATCAGTCATATGTTACAAATAGTAGAACTTTGGAAGCTACAATGAGCAAAAATTTGTAAATCAATCATATGTTACAAATAGTAGAAAAAGGAGATTGATATCATGTTTAAAATTCCATAAAAAATGTAGATCAAACTTAAGAGGCCAAATATCTAGGAGCTAGACATTAATTGGATTGCAAGAGGAGAAAACCTTTTAAAATAATTACACATCAGAGCAAAGAAAAAAAAAAAAACGTACCTAATATAGAAGATAAGATGAAGCTAGGGAGAATATCAACTTTTGATTTACCCACTTAACCTTTGCATGCTGTTTATAATGTTTATAAAAATTCAATTTTATAAGATATAATTTTATTTCAAAAAGTAACTTTAGTAGTTTATAAATTTTAGATTAGTAAGAAAATAGTTGGAAAACTTAACTAAATTTGGTTATCTCGTGAAACCAAATCTTTTTGTTATAAATAAATTAGATTACAAAAGAGAGAGGTTTCCATTTCAAGCATTTTTCAAAATCTTGTATATTCCAAGCTCTTATGTATATTTTTAGTTTAAAAACAATGGAAAATATATTTTCCAATTAATTGTTTAATTCATTTGTGAGTTTCTTTATGTTTTTTATTTTTATTTTTTTTTAAAAGAAGTCCTTTTGTATTTGTTAATGCAGTCATTTTTTTTTGCTTTTTTGCCCTATTATATAATCTTTTCATTTCATCGCCAACTCTATAAATCCCTATGGGTATAAATGAAATTCCACATGTAAATTATATTTAAAATATATACTTTCAAAAAGAAGCCATCCGTTGTTCACAATTCTTGAAGGGTTTTTGTTTGTTGTAAACTCAAGATGTTCATTTCTGTTTTAAATTGTAAAATTTCAAATCAATGAAAAATACTTGTGTATTCTCACTAAAACAATATCATTTTTAACTCAAAAGCAAATTCTAGACATCATGTTTTTTAGAAAAATACATCAAAACTATCCCTGTGAGTGTGGTCTACCGGTAAGGATGCCACTTATATTATCAGTGATGTGACCCGGGTTCAATCTTGGTGGATGTGTATAAGAAGTGTTACTAAAAAAAATACATCAAAATCAAAACATATAGGAACTTCCAATATTAGAAGCATTTCTTACGGTATACAATCCAAACAATGAATATAATTAGAGGGGACCACAAAATCAAAGTTCCAATTTCTCCTTCAAAGCGACACAGATGATTTTAACCAACAAAGCTGCACCACTGCAAGACAGGCATCCATTAATAATAAAGGAAGATTTTGACCATGAAAGTTTCATCTATAATATTTACCCACTCCTGAAACAATGGTGTTACCATTCTAAATCCCTACATGGAACAAAAGCATTTAAACCATTTCCATGGACTGTTTATCAGGGTCCTTACTATTGTTCCCCTGAAGTCTATTAGTAATTTCTGAGATTAAAATGTGATCCGTTTGAAAATGGCCACTGACAGGAAAATCTGTCAAACCCCCAACTCTGACCATATAGTCACGAGGATCCAAAGTAAAACAATATCAATGCCAACAAATAGAGCACCAATTTTACATCTTGAGCCTATTGGTTTGTTTAGGCTAGAATACTGTATATATTCTGCTAAGAAAATCTCTAATTTGGTCTCTTGTGCTTTTGGGATGGGAAGGATGGATAAGTAGGGAAGCATATTTAGAAGGGATTAACATTTTCTTGGAAATATCAGGCCTAGTTACCCATCCTTAGAGAAGAAACATTAAGGTTCATTGTCCTTATGTATGTGATATATTACCTTTCTACTGAAATGGGATGCTTTAGGCAATGCCATCTCCCTAAACACTACATGATGCTTCCTGTTCCTGTATGGCCTTTGAATTTTCAGTCTCTTTTGTAAGAGAACTTTTCTCTGACTGTGGATTCTTTCCATAGAGGTTGCTATAAACTCTTTGGGTCCTGTAAACAAGTATCATACTTAGGATTGCTCCAACAATACACACTCCTACCATGATCTTGTATGTGAGGGAAAAGCACACTGGACCCTCACATTTCAAGGGGTCATTTTCTTTGAAAGGTCCACCTGATATACCAGCATGTTTGTCCACTTGATTAACAAAGTGGAATTGTGATTGGTGCTGCTTCTCTGCTTCCCAGTCATAAATCATACCAGCTATGAATCCAGAGAAAATGAATGACCCTGCAGGATTTGCCATGGTAAGAAAATTGTATAGAACACCAAAGTTCTTCAGCCCAAAGAGTTCGGAAGCTGTGGCTGGTACAATAGACCAATGGGCACCATAGCCTAGACCAACAAGCAAAGTCCCTGTATATAGAGATCCTGGCCAAGCCATGGCAAAAAGGAAGTGCCCTATGGCCATTATAATTTGAGCTGCTGCCATTGACACAGGTCGTGGATATGCATAGTCCCTACATCATAATCACAGCAATTTGCATCATTCCATTAGAAAAAAGGAACTTACGCAATAAAACAACTATTGCAAAACATAGTGATCATTTTGAACCCTTAAAAATAACTACTTTTCTAAAAAGCAAGTTCAGAATATGGATTTTTTCTTCCTTAAAAAAAGGAAGTGACACAGAGATCAACCTGGGAAGATTAGAACCTTATCTTATGAAATCAATCTATATTAGTAAAAGATAGGATCATAATTGACAGAAGATCTTGTTCAATTCATCTCATTCTCTGTTAGATAACTGAGTGAAAGAGATAAATTAAGGTCTTATTTGAAAATATTCCTTCTTATCTTCTCTCACAAGAAGCTCATATATTGATCGGCACCAAGACTAATGGAAGTACTTGAAGCGAATATATCTAAAGGATGGCTTTTTATTCTGAAACGTGAACTTCCTGTTCTGAAGATTCATGTATAGTTATACAGAACTGTCTGCATGGAGAACTTATAAATTTTCAAAATTCAGAGAACAAATTAGGAATATTTAGCCTAACACCCCTACATATTATTAGGATTGTCTGAAACTTTTGCAATCGCAAAATACATCTTATAAAATACACTGCAAGAAGATGGTAAGCAAAAACCTCAGTGGATTTTGCAACACTGTTACTAAGTTAATTTTCCAAAGAAACACTAACAAGCTATGAATCCCTGAAAATGATTCTCCAAAGATGGGTAATTGTTGGGAAAAACTATTCTGGGTTCAATTGGCAAAAACTAGTATAACACTAGCATTTTTATTTTGTGCTTTTTGTCAAAATTTCTCATGCTATCCTCAGTACAATTTTTAATATTTATATTTTTCCTCTCATTTTCTCTAGCAAGTCTATGGAGCCTCTGCATAGACAGGTAGGCAAGTCTCATTATTCAGTATCTTGATTATAGTAAAGAAACCTATAGAAGTACACTTTTGAACTAATAATAATGTTAAAATGAAAACTTTCTTCCTCATCACATGTAGTCTCAGACATCTATAGGGTGTGCTAAATGGGCTATGACCTTTAGAAACAACAATAATATTAACCTTTGTAGTTTTCTAACCCTAGCAATCTATCCTTGTTTCTTTCTGGAATTTTGAGTTTCTAATTCTCGGTGCAACATAGATAACAAAGATACCTTTTACAAAAATGGAAGCATTTTAATTTAATGTAAAAGATCAAAGACATGAGAACTTTTGAGTATCCATACCTTGCAACAATCTCAGACAGAAACCCACCTCCAACACGACCAAGGAAGTTCCAAATGCTTATCATAGACACAAAAATATGAGAGTTATCATATCCAAAGGATTGACTCATCTGACCCAAATTATCAATGACTGTCAAGCCTGATCCTGCTCCGAACAGTAGAGCAAAGAACAGGAGCCAAAAGTCAGCTTTTATGAGAGCCTGCATCAGAGTAAAGTCTTCTCCTCTGTGTGGTCCTCTTCTACGGACCTTCACAGCTCCTTCTACAGCGGCATGTAGTAAGCGACTATGTAATCTGGACAATGTTTTTCTTCTCTCTCCTTCAGGTAGAAGATCCACATCTTTAGGCTTCTCATCCTCAAGCTCACTTAGAAGAAAACTGCCATGACTGGACTGTTGTCGAAGTGTTTCCGCGGTTTCAGTATTATTCAAAAGTGGCTCCTCCACTGCAGGAGGTGTACATTGAAGACATTCGTCCCCAGAAAGAAGTGAGATCAGAGGCAAAGCCAAAGGAAGAACCAGAAGAATCAGCAGTCCACCAACGAATATTATGCTCAATATCCTTCTCACATCAAAGAGATCTTGAATGAGCATGACACTCATCAGATAAGCAGCCAACAACATGCAGATGCCATAGATGAAATTGAAATAAGAAGAATGAGATTCCAATTCGTTCCTCCGTCGCCCAAGGGGAATTGGCCTCACAATAAACATCATACACATTGCCACCAAAAAGGGTCCAAGCGCCACCAAGAGAATAAAACCAGCTTGATCAGGAGCATAAAAAGCTGCATATATCAGTGCAAAAATTGCACCACTCAATCCTGCAAAACCCTTCAGTATTCCAACAATTGGCCCTCTGCTCTTGGGAAAGCTCTTCACACAGGACACTAGTGCAGCTGTATTGAAGTATGTTTCTCCATTGGTTCCAATGCACAAAAGTCCACAAATCTAAAACAAAATGCAACCCCCAATTCAATTGAATCCAAAACAAATATACAAAACCAACAGCCATACTACCAGGATACTCAGATCCCAAAGTCCTAAAGACCTAAACTAACTGACCTAAACATAACATCACAAGAAGGTGAAGAAAGTAGAAGAATTAATCATCCCAATCAGTCACTAAAGATTAAAATTACAGGGAAAAAAATATTGGATCAGATTTTGTGATTGACTACCATGGTTCTTTATAAAATAATTATCTCATAAACTGCTTTTTATCTAGTGGAAGTTAGAAACTTTCTATTATATTCAAATCCTGATTCCTTCCTAAAGGCTAATCTAACTGACCTGAACATGACATCAGAAGAAACCACATTTCAAAAGAAGGTAATCATGATCGGAATTCCTTACCATCCAAAATGGCAAGGTGGGTGCTTTGTGCAACACAATTAACCAAAGCCATCCATATCCAACCAGGTTCTGCATTGCACCAATCAGCAAGATCCCCCATGTGGGCAGCACCTCACACAGAGACCCTGCAAGCAACCCAACACTGTCCCCAATGTCCTTGGCCACACCCAGCCTATTTATCTGCTTCTGATTATAATGCAATGAGCTCTTAATCACAGGGGACAGGCTTCCAAATACATATCCAATCCCAGCACAGGATTGCAACCACAAGCTTGCTACCAGCACAAGCCATTTGTTGCGCCATAGCTGCTTTAGCAGCCCCCCACCCTCCTCCATTCAAACAGTTCCTAAACTTAACCTAAGACTTCTCGATGATGATAAACTTCCTAAGATTGAGGACCAGACCACCACCCTCTTCAATATGATCCCCTGCAACATCCCCCACACTATATGTAAGGCACATTAGGAAGAATTTCTCCCATGCCCAACAAGCTCAAAACTGTAACATGTTGTTTATTGGGGAGATGGGCCCACATGATCCAACATGTCCTGTTACATCTGTACCAACGGTTGCATCTGTTGGATATGACTCGGTTGCATCTGTTGGATATGACTCATTCGTGTACAAATTTGGTAAGATCTGGATACAGTGAATTCATGTGCAGGTTACCTTACAAACCATGAAAGTTAGGGGTGTCTTTAGAACAAGTCAAAGCAATCTATGTTGGCATACAATGCATTTCGGGATCGGCATCCAGCTTTGTCACGATGTGGAAGCGTCGGCGGCCGATTCCGACGGACAACTATCATCAGCTCCACGTCGTCGCGTTGTTGTTTGTGGGAATCCTCCACTTCCCAATTCTCAATATGCCTCCAAGAAGATAGGAGGGAAATCCACGTCATCTCAGAAAACGTGTCACATCATCTCAGAAAACGTGTCTCTAGAAGGATGATAATACATGCCAATCACCATAGAGTAGAGGAGGCACAATTGTTCTCTTATTGGTCTACTGAGCATGCATAACTGTTTTAGATTCCCGAACCATCTTAGTAAGGTTCAAGTATAATAGATGGTATAAGTCAAGGTTATATTTTCTAACAAATAATTATTTTATACATGTTAAGATTAAATATTAGTTTCTGTGGCATATTTATGTGGTTAGAGTTTTGATTTTTTCTTGAGAAATTCAAATTCAAACCACCAGTGGGGTGTTTGTCCATATGATTAGGGCTTTGGTTTTTTTTTTGGAAGACCCAAGTTCAAACCACCCTGGGGTGTATGCGCTTATAAATGAACATAAATGAACTTGTGTAAAAAAGAAAAAGAAAAAGAAATTAGATATTAAAATATAATAAGTATAATAACAGATTTTTTTGATTTGAATAATCAAAATAAAACGTTAACAAAATACTATTAAATAATAAAAATTTATTAGATTTAAATATATTTTTAAATTCTTAAACCATGAATATAGAAACCTTCATCTTGAAAATCAACTACCCACTTCGTAAAAAAAAATCTATCGAGGAGATTGAAGGCTTTCACCGTCAAAAACTTTTCTTTTTAAGTATGTTATTTGATAGACAATAATATGTCTTGATCGTAGAATTCTATCCCTTTCTATCTTAACATCTACTAACCTGGATATAAAGATTGCTTGCTGATTAGCCCAATGATATGATTCTCTCTCCATTCAAATTCCTTGTAAGATAATTATTCGTGATCGGTGAAAAGTAAGAACAACCGGAAAATAATTTGGAATTTGTTTTTTTGGTAGATTTTCTATGCAAGTTAAGCTTAAGCTTGTGAGCGAGGTGATTCCTTTTCCCATTAGTAGTCCTTTCAACTGCTTTGCTGTTCGCCTCTTTTTGACTTAAACATGATTTGCTTTTTATAACCATACAACAGTTTGTATTGTAATAACTTTATCATAAATAAATTATAGTTTTTCTGTTGAGTGTTTTTGTTAGTTTGAGGTGGACTTGTGAGTAAAAGTTATTACATAATAAAAGTTTATAGGGTCACGGATATAGCGAAAAAAATAAAAATAATAATAATTTTATTATATAATCCGGTGAGTGTGGTTTACGAGGAAAGACACCACTTGCATTATCATTTATGTGACCTGCGTTCAATCCCCAGGTGGATGTGTATAAGAAGTAATATTAAAAGAAAAAAAAAAAACTTGATCATATGATTGTATTATAACAATTTTATATGTCTCATTTTTATAAAATTTTGTACACTTAAATTCATATCATTTGATAGTTTTACAAATATATTATTTTAAACTTTTTATTGACTAGAATGGCTTCACATAATTGTGTACATCTAATAATTCTTTTATTTTAAGCTTGTTTGATCGTATTTGTCTTGGCTGGTTATACATGATTGAAATGACTTCCATTAAGTTTTTTTAATGAACATGTTATGATCATTATTGTTTTATTTACATTTAATAAGTTTTTTTAATTTAAAGTTTGATTATTTTTAGTTGATTATACATAATTGAAATAACTTCCATCAAGTTCTTTAAACATGCTATAATTATTTTTGTTTTATTTATAATTAGTTGATTATATAAATTTAAAACTATACTATCTACATTACATATTTTTATGATATTAAAATATATTAATAAATTACAGAGTGATTTTAATACAATAACACTTTGGCATGTTATCATGGTACATCATTTGATAGTTTTACAAATATATTATTTTAAACTTTTTACTGATTAGAATGGCTTCACATAATTGTGTACATCTAATAATTCTTTTATTTTAAGCTTGTCTGATCATATTTGTCTTGGCTGGTTATACATGATTGAAATGACTTCCATTAAGTTTGTTTAATGAACATGTTATGATCATTATTGTTTTATTTACATTTAATAAGTTTTTTTAATTTAAAGTTTGATTATTTTTAGTTGATTATACATAATTGAAATAACTTCCATCAAGTTATTTAAACATGCTATAATTATTTTTGTTTTATTTATAATTAGTTGATTATATAAGTTTAAAACTATACTATCTACATTACATCATTTTTATGATATTACAATATATTAATAAATTACAGAGTGATGTTAATACAATAACACTTTGGCATGTTATCATGGTATTTGATGATATTATCAATTTTTTTACGGCATTATTCAACATTGCAATTGCTTGGTAGGTGTTATGTTTGGAAATTTTTATATACAATTAAATTTGAAAAAGTAGAGATATCAATTATAATATGAGATTATGGTGATTTTTTTCTTTTATTTATATATTTGAATGATATAAATTTATAATTGATCTCTTATGAAAAAATTATAATTAATTTTCAATTAATATATATTTTTAATTTTTTTAAAATATTATGATTATAAATTTTATACAAAATTTTTATTAGTAAACTTAACAACAAAGACAATGAAACTTCAACCAAGAGATCCAAGGTGGGAGTAGGACTGCACACCAAGAATGATTGATAACAATATATTACGTAAACAACATCCTCTATAAGGATAACCATATATTAAGTAAACAACATTTTCCATAAGGATCCTCCTATATGGCCTATGGCATGTGGCATCATGGTCATTCAAAACTACTTTACAACCAATGAAATTTTCAAAAATTCTAAATTATTCAAAATTTTACAACCAATAAAATTATTAAAAATTCTAAATTATTCAAAATTTTAGGCTTGAGTAAAAGCATTCTTTTAAATTTACTAGTAATAACTTTAAAAATAAAAATAAAATCAAACAATAACAACCACAAATGACATTCAATACAATTTTTTTTAAACAATAAACAATTTTTTTAAAGATAACATTAAACAATAAATTTTAAAGATGACTAAATTTTTATTTTTATTTTTTTAAATGATATTAAATATAATATTTTAACAATAAAAAAATTAGTGATGTTAAGTGGTATAATTTTCTTAAAAAATAATTAATTTTAAATTCATTAAACAAGCCTTGCACCTATATATTTCCACTGCATATGAGGCACTATTAGAAATATAAAATAATATTATAGATAAAAAAATATTATACATAAATTGTTAATATTAGGTGTTAGCTATTCAATGTTCCTAGTCTTGTGTATAACATTATCATTAGATTGATATAGCTTTTTCACATTAACCAAATATTTTAAACAAATAAACATTATCCTGATGTTAATTTAATGAAGTTATTTTTAAAAATCTACACAAAAGTTTTAAAAAAATATGCATGAACATAAAAAAAATATTTAATAAGAAAAATAGTAAAATATTATTTGTTACATTTATTATAATAAAGTTTTTTTTTTCTCTCCCTAGAATGTTTTGTTAGACATTTATATTAATACAACTAAATAATGAAGAAGATGAAAGATGCACAATAACACATATTGTATACAGATAATCATCCCTCCAAATATTGATAAATTAGGGCCGAGGCTTTTTGATGGGGCTAGACAAGGGTCCTTGAAGTTTGTCGAGCAAGAGGATTACTATATACATTTTTGACTTTCATTATTTTAAATTTAAGGTTATATTGGGAGAAGGTTCTAATAATTATGTTAAAATTATGATCTTCAACCTATCTTCTTTCACATAAAAGAAGTTGTGGATCGAAGTGAAGCTTTTATTTTTTGGCATATTTATAGAGAACTGAATAGGGAAGCAAACTAACTCTTAAAGGAGCCACTTTAGATTGATCCAAATACATGTTTAGTACATGAATCTAATGAGGGCAATGCACTATAGCTGTTCCAAATCTCTATCGGGAGGGATGAATAGGGAAGCCAACTAACTCTCAAAGGAGGCACTTTAGATTGATCTAAATACATGTTTAGTACATGAATCTAAATGAGGGCAATGCACAACAGCTGGTCCAAATATCTATATGGAGGGATTAATACACTCTAGTTAAAGCAAGCAGAGATAAAACAACTTAAAAAAAAAACTTAGAAGTTAGTTATTTAAAGGATATTGTTAGATAAATTAGAAAGGTGTTTAAGGATAGAATTTAGCATGATATAGATAGATAGTTATGATGTATGAACAACCTAAATTTTAAGTCACTATTAAAATTTTGAAGAAAGACCAAAGACATAGTGGTATTACAACAAAGCTTAGATATTACCCTATCATTGGATAAGAATTGAACCTTGGTCTCCTTTTTAAATATTGAAGAATCCAACCAGTTGAACTAACACCCCTAAGTAATTCAATTTCATATTTACTTAATATAAAATTAGTATTACAACAAATCTTAGATATTATCCTATCATTGGATAAGATTTGAACCTTGGTCTCTTTTTTAAATATTTAAGAATCTAATTGGTTGAACTAACACCACTTAATTAATTCTATTTCATACTTAATTAATTCAATTTCATATTTACTTGTCCCAAAGGGAACAACGCAAAGGTTCAGGATTTGATTCTTCTTCGAGAGATCCAGGATCAAACTGCGATGTGAGCGAGTGTGTGATGGGTAGGTGTTAAATTATCTATTGATAAGCATAGCTCTTGGCTTTACAAGGGATCATGGTTGGGAGGAGAATGCTATTGATAAGCATAGCTCTCGGCTTTACGAGGGGTCATGGTTGGGAGGAGACCGCTATTGATAAGCATAGCTCTCGGATTTATGAGAGGTCATTTTTAGAAGGAAACTGCTCGACTTTATCATACTAATCAACTAAAAAATATATATTTACGAGGGGTCATGGTTGGGAGGAGACTGCTATTGATAAGCATAGCTCTCGGATTTACGAGGGACCATGGTTGGGAGGAGACTGCTCGACTTTATCATACTAACTAGATAAAAAAAATTATATTTACTTAATATAAAATTATAATATTTTTTTGGAAAAATAAAAATAAATAATATTATCTTATTTTCAATTTTTTTAATTTTTTTTTCCCTATTAATAAAACTTAATTAATAAAAATTTGATAATAAAATATCAATAAGAATATTACCAATTAAGTTTTATCATATCTCTTATAAAGTATGGCCTCTAAAACATTCCATTATTTAATGTTTATCTTTGTTTTAATATGCTTAATAAACCATTTTATTTGAAACATCCTTCTTCAAATAAAATTCTTACTTTTATCATCTTTCATTGATAGAATTTTTATTATAGGATCATTTTAATTGATGGTTTATAGTTTCTAACATGCTATAAGACTACTTATTTCAATTTTATAAAATAACTTTTTTTTTTTAATTGTAATATAAATTTGATGTAAGTTATTTTTAAACTAGATTTTTTTTTAATGCATTTATTTTATAGTTAATACAATAACAATTTTAAAGGTACAAGTTTTTTGTATTATTTATATGAGTCTTTATTGTAGAGTTGTGAATGTCATGAATTAAGTTTGGATAATTTTTTTTAGGTCTATGTCTTTTTTTTTACAGGGGAATTGATAACACCTTTTGCTATCATTATAAAACCTAGCTTGTTAGATAAAAATAAAGTTAATAGAACCTAACCATTTAAAAAATTGAACCAAACAACCCATTGACAAACACTCGACCATTACCAACCAACTTATCCCTCTAAAGTTTACTTGTTGTTAATATATATTACTTTTAAAAAATAATTTTGGAGTCACGTCCGACCCTGACTACACCAACATTATCAATTGAATTTTGGGTACCCAATGTACGTTTGGTAGGGTGGTGATTCGAACCAGAGACCTCCCTTGGATGATTGCCTTACCCTCTCCAACTCACCTACAACGCGTGGGTGAAATAATTTTAAAAGATACTTGTTGTTAATACATTTACTCTTATATAAATTAGCTTACCAACCATTGATCTCCCTAAGTTAAAATTTAAATAAAATTAATGATTAATAGAAAATAAAGAAAGAAAGAAAACTATAGTACGTGTAGTTATCATGTTGAAAATATTAGTTTTTAGTGTTTTAAAAAATAAAACATTCAAAGCTTCAAGCTTACTGCAATGGTAAGAGCTTGAGAGGTCCAAGGTTCAAATCCCACTCAGTATAAGGGGATCGAGACCCCTCATAAAAACCTGTGTAAACTCATAAGAATGAGGGAGTTCAAGTTGGGAGAGAGTGAGTTGAGAGGAAGTGCAAGCTGGGATTCAATAAAGGTGGAAAAGCAACAAATTCATCTGAAATGCATCAATGTTTCAAACCCTTACCATGAATGCATGAAACATTTTTTCCTAAAAATGTTGAAGAGAAGGAATTACAGGGGTAATTTTGAGCCAGGAGGGAGTGCAAACCAAGAGGAAGTGTGAACCAAGACGCAAGCCAACAATGAGTCCCATTAACTACTATGGAAGGAAAAACATATTTGAAATCCCTAATAGAAAGTTAGGATATCGTAGTTAGAAATCAGGATGCCCTAGTTGGAACAATGGAGACCCAAGTTGAAGATAAGTAAAAGAGAAAATACATGATAAATTTCATCCAGGTAATAGATGTTACTCTAGAAGTAAGTATCAAGGATGATATGATTGAGCATGATATAATGGTTTTAAAAAGTAGAGGGTTAATATGTAGGTTCCATAGATCATGACCAGGGTTTTTGGAGATTCAAAATTGGATAAGTGGAAATGGAGATTGAATTTAAATTATTTTATGACTTTTTTTCCAAAAGGTTTTTTCCTCATCATATTTTTTAGCTCAAAAATTAGGGATAAAATAATGGTTGGTGGCCCATGGTTTAGGGGAAGAGATGCACTTTATTTGAGACCATTGAATGAAATTTTTTCTGTTGAGACAAAAACTATTAAGAAAATTCTAGTGTGGGTTAGGTTTTTTGGACTTCCATATGAGCTTATAAATAAGGATGTTTTGAAGAATATTGAAAATACCCTAGGGAAATTCATCAAGGAAAGAGTAACTACTAAGGAGTGAAATCATGCTATATATACTCGAATATGTGTTGCTATGGATATTTTAAAACCTTTGTCATAATCCACTAAGATTAAATTTGAATCAAGAGAATGAGATCAACAAGTAGATTATGAAAACAATACATTTCGTTGCCACAGTTGTTATGAGATTGGACACATGGTAAGAGGGTGCAAAGTGAAAACTATGAAGAAAGAGAACAAATTATAGCCATGAGATAAACTTCAAGATGAAGAAAGAGAATCATAAAGTAATAGAAGCTATATAAGATCAAGGATATTCCACTCCAAAAGAAGAGGTAAAGAAAGCCTATCTACAATATCATTTGGCAAGTTCAAAAGGAATTAAATGTGCAAAAGAAGATGTGGAGATAAATCCTAAAACAAATACGACAAAAGAGGTCAAGTTTATTCCAAGTAAATCATCTTCATTTTTCTCAAGTAGTATAGAATCCTCTTTAGGTAATAAAAGTGAAAGTGGTGAAGATGTTATCCCTTGAACTTTAAGGTTTCAAGAGCAACATAATAAAGACATGAGGTTGGAGGAAATCCATAACAATTTAGGGTTTTAAGGGTAAAATAAGAAGGTGATTGCTATAGAAGAGCATCCTTGCATTTTAGGTTTCTAAGGTAACATAAAGAAGATTGTGCTTTTGAGGTTATTCCTTGCACTTTAGATCCTTCTAAACAAGGTAAATCTAAAGGTGCCAAGTATTACTATGAGAAGTGTGAGAAGATTGAAGAGATTGATGAAGATGAAAGTATTGTTGGGAATGAAAAAAGAGAGGAAGACCCAAGAAGTAAAAAAAAAAATAAAAATAAAATGAAAATGAAAATGAAACCCAAAGGGATATTGATATGGAAAAAAAAAACAAATATCACAAGTGTTAACAAGAAGTGGGACTAAACCCACAAATAAAAACAAAAAATAACAATGAAAATAATATCTTGGAATATTAGGAGAATGAATAAAAACCCTAAAAAAAGGTATTAAGAAATTATGAGGTTGTTATAGACAAGATATTTATAGATATAGTGTTAGCTTTTGAGGGTATATGTAGTGGGAGAGATCTATCATAGGTCCTAATAAAATGCAGAAAATATGAAAGAAAGTAATTCTGCAATATGACTAAAACATAATATAAATAGAAAGTGGTGAAAATACAATGCAGTATGGAGGTGATGGTCACTCCATTAATATAAGCTAAAGAACTACATTGTACTCCATGCAGGAGTTATACCACTATCTACTACACTCTGATATAATGCACATGATATATTTGATATAACTATGAGGCCCTTTTATAGAAAGATAGATTCCTTGGCCAACACTCTACCTAGCTGTACAAGAGGACACCTTGCACAATAAATTGCACATTGACACTTGTGCATTTATTACATTGCTTGAAGTAACTAGCTAACTTTCCCCTAAAGTAATCTCCTACTCTAACTATGTACCAAAGGTGGTACATTTACATGACCCAAATGATGTAATATACTCTAACTCTAACACCCCATTGATTACATTATTTAGGTATTGAAGATTTCAATCTTCAATATGGATCTTCTTCTTGAGAATAGTCTTGATCAGGTTCTTCTTTAGCTACTTCAGTATTCATGTTATAACTTCTTGTATTTTCCAATCCTTTGTTCTTTGACATCATATGTCTTTGATGAACTAGTGATATCATGATTTTGCATGTCTTAAGTGGATCAGAATTGACCCAATTTATCTCCTTTGGACCTCTGTATGACCTGTCTCTCTGACCTTAATAAGTATCAACCTTGAGCTCATTGTTAGTAGATGCTTACGGAATAAGATTTTGAAAGTAACAATCTATTCTATGTAGTAATATTTCTTCATGGCTTTTATAGTACTTGTATTTATAGTAGCAGAAGAAATATGAGTGATTTTTCCCTTCACAGTATTTGCATGGATGGAAATTCCAACAATTGATATTTTCATGATCATATTGATTGCAATAGGTGCACAATAGAGATGTTTTGACTACTTTGTAGTCTATCTTAGGGATATCATGTTTATCTATATCCTTGACTATATTCTTAAACCATATGTGCACAATTGAATCTATTTTGTTTTTACTTCTTCGTATGATGTCTTCTTGATCCATCTTTTTTCCTCCCCTTTGAATGTGGTATTTTGTGTTTTTGTTGGTACAATTATCATTAGTTTCATTAGAAGAATCTATTTTTCTGTAGCTATTTGTTTCATAACTTATTTTCCATCTTATTGATTCTTCCTTTCCTTTTGTATTTTCCTTATTGTTATCCATTGTATTATCAATCGTGCTTTTAATCCATATTGGTATTTTTCGTATTCCACTTCTAAGTGTATTGCTTAATGTGATGGTGGTCATCTTTATAGCTCCTTGGATTAGAGTATAAAGTGCTTTGATAGAGCCTGTATCTTATGAGATATAATATTCTAAGTGGTCTACCTTATAACTCCCTAGTTTAGAGTATATGAGCTTGATTTGATAAAACCTTTTGTAGAAATTAGGTTTTGTAGGCTTCCTTATGACTCCAAATGGATTGAGTACTTGATAATCTTTGAAGAATGCTCTTATTATCAAGTCTTGTAGAATGCCTTATGTCTCCCTAGTGATTTTGGATATGCAAAATGATTGATTAAGTGCTTTTGATAATAGTAGTTCAATTTTGGGTTGATTTTTTAAAGTTTTGTGAATAGCAAAAAATCAACTTCTATTACACCTTATTACTCCTCCTGAACTAAAGCACTTTTCTAATTTGATGAGATCCTAATGGTTGGATTTCTTTTGTCCCTATAATGTGATTTTGAGACAAGTATACCAATTAATTTACTTATTTTATATATTTTTATATTTGATATTTAATGTTTCTAAATTCCAATATCCTACTTTGGTGTACTATTCCTTATAACTCCCTATTTGGAATATTTGAAAACGATAATATTTGCAATAATAGAAATTTATTTTTTCTAGGTAGAAATCCTTATTTATCCTATGTTTTAATTTGTAAATATTAAGCTATAATTATCCTTTAATTTTGCTTTCAAATATGGTTGATTTCCCTATAGTTTCAACCTTATATTATACCCTTATAACTCATTTTAATGAAAGTAAATTAGAATAAGGTAAATTCTTACCTTTATAATGCTGCAAATCTCTATGTACTCAACACTGAATTCAGATGTAGATGACAACAATATTTAGTATTCCTCCTGGCCATTATGACCAATGGTAAGCTTTGTATTCTCCAACATATGGGCATAGATGAGATTGACAAAATTTAAAGCTTGTATTGAAATCCTTCTATGACAAATGATGTCTAATTTTTAATTCTCTTATGACTACAATATTTGGATAGTGGATACCTCAAGTCTGGCTTCTTTGATCACCTTGACCAAGAGCTTTAAATTCTCTTCTCCTTTCTTATACACTGCAACTCCTTGCTGCTACGAATGCACTTCCTTCCTTAGTCTTAAGCACCTTAAATATGAAGAGTATTTGTTGAATATGACAAGTGTCATGATAGTTTTATTTCAACACTCAAAGAAGACACTTGAAATTTGTTGGAGGATAGACGTTACAATATTTATGTGAGTGCTTGTATGCCTTGGTTACAGTGTCACCTCTTCTCTAATATAAGCGATGTTCTCCCTATGTAACGCTTCCTTTCATGCATGTAAGATTGAGCTTTATTTTGAGTGCTCTTTAGAGTTTCTTCAATGGTGACAAGTGGCACATTTTATATTTTTTAATAACCTTCCTCTTCAACGTATTCTTGCAAGCTTCCTTAACACATTAATTCCAACTCATATTTTGCTGTGTTTTCTCCTCAATGTTTCAACGATGATTGGTATGTGAGTTGCTTCTAGCTGGGATAATGAGCACTACTACGATGGCTGTGAGCTAGAACTATGAGAAACACTACTCCAATGGTATTTTGAATGCTCCTTGTGGATGTACGTCTAGCTCTTGGGTATTGCTTTCTCTACACTTGGATTTTCTCCTGCTTTCAAGTTGCTTGTAATTCTGCCTTTGTAGATGATAGCTTCTTCTTGTGCTATGTTATGTATGTTGTGCAAGTTGCTTATTGTGGTTGTCCAAACCATGGATGATTTGAGCTCCTTGAAGGCCCCTTTTTACCTTGCTCGGATAGTGCTTCTCTATGGTCTCTTGGAGATGTTTCTTCCTTATGAAGAATGTGTCTTTATGACACTTAGACCTTGTCCTTTTTCCTATGTAGGATAGAAGATAATGTAAATAAAATTGTAAATAGAATACTTTCTTTTTTCACCTCCTTTTGCATCTTCTCTACTGGTTTTTATGGTGGCTTTCTTGTAAGCAAGGGTTGATTTGATGTTGTATTCTTTGCTATACAACTCTCTCCTTTGCTTGGTTACTTTGGTAATTAACCTAAGCTAATAACCACATAGATAGAAAATTTTTTAGAAGTAATTTATGCACTAATGTTTTTATATAAATAGCCCTTAGTGCACCTCAAGGTTGAGACTCACCAAGTCTTGATTTGTAGCTTCTTTTACTGATTTTGATGGTGGCTTTCTTCTCCACTTCTTGGAGGAATCTGATTTGATTTTGGTGGCTTCTTTGGGCCATGAAATGTTGTAGGTTCTGTGCACCAAAAAGTGTCTCTAGACACTTTGATAATCTACTAGTTTTATGCCCTTGATATTTAACAATAGACAAACACAAACTAACCCTTTTGAGAGTAACTAGTTAAAGATCAACTAGTATAGTGCTAATGGATTAATAATTTAATGGTAAATTACTCCTGTAAATAAACTCTCAAAATAATTTCAAATGCACTTAATAATCTCTACAAATTTTAAGAGTAATTTGTAAAAAAACCCTTAATGAATAATATGCAATTTTCACTACAATCAATATTGTAGGATGTAGTCTTCTTGCTTTCTAGATAGATAATAGGTAGGTGATAATTTTTTTTATTTCAAAAAATATCCAACTCCCATTTAATGTGCAAATATATCTTTAAAATGAACTCTCCTTTTTGCACTTTCTTGAAGACTATAATATAAGCCCTTTTTCTTTGCAACTCTAATCTAAATATGGTGCTTAATGGTGTTAGTCTCACAATGACACTGAGAGGGGGGGGTGAATCAGTGTAGCTATTTAAATTCAAATCTACAACTCTTAATACTGAAACAATGAAGATTTAAATCAGATAATGCAAATATCACAAGAGAGCATTCCACAACACATGATGTAACGAGGTTCACCAATTTGGCTACTCCTCAAAAATGACTGCTTGGATTACCGTCCAAATCCAGCCTTTGCAAAACACCAATTTTACAATCACTTTACCAGCACCAACTGGAAGGAGCACCAACCCCTAATTTATCTGCACCCATAGAAAGGAGCACCAACCCCTAATTTATCTGCACCCACAGAAAGGAGCACCAACCCCTAATTCCAAGCACCAACTTGGTCTGCAAATATGAAGCTATAAGATTGACATAAAAATGCCTTCACTTATTCAAGACCCTAACTGGTCTATTGCTAACCCAACCTCTCTCACTATTCACCAAAATACCTCACACTGAAGGCTCTGCTTGCTGCACTTTTATGGCTCTCACGGCTCTGCTCAACTCTCTCTTGCGGCACTCTTCCAACCCTCTTCTTACAACACTTTTTCTCTCTTTCAGCAGCAATTTAATTCTCCACGTAGACCTCCTTTTATAACAGAATTCTGATTCTATTTTTAGCTTCCATATTTTCACATGCAGCTTATTAATAGAAAATTCTATATTCAACTTCCTTTTTCCCCCTTTATCTCACAGTATTCTTTCATGCATCCTATAAATAGTTACGGTTCTTTGTTTGGTCTTCGACTGATGACTTTTAGTTTAACCGCCGCTCGATGCATTCACTCCGTAACTGACCTTGTAACTGTCGTTCTGACTCCAGTTCACTGTTCTTATTTTAGCTGCATGATTTTTCTCTGTAAATGCACTTGTAACTGTTGTATAACTTCAGTTAACTCTTCTTATTTTAGCTGCATGTATTTCTTCTGCAACTGCCCCTATAACTGTCATGGAACTTCAGTTAACTGTCACATATCTTATTTCGGCTGGGTTCTCTTCTTGCTCGTGCCAACGTGACCTGTCACGAAATTGTGACACTTTTGCCTCTTTGTTCTCTTCTCGACTTTTGCCCGTGAAAACACAACATGTCGCGATATCGCGACACTTTCGCCTCCTTGCTCTTCCTCTCGGCTTCAACCAGCGAAAACACATGTCGCGATATCGCGACACTTTCGCCTTCTTGCTTTCTCTCTCCTCCTTTAGTCGTGAAAATGCGACATGTCGCGATATCATGACACTTTCTCTCCTTTGCTCTTTCACTTGCCTTCGGGTCACAAAACACAACATGTCGTGATATCGTGACACTTTTTCTCCTTACCTTTCTCTTCCTTCAAAACCAATAATCGACACTTTTCCTACATCCTTGCCTTCGTCATGAAAACCCAACATGTCGCGATATCGTGACACTTTTTCTCCTTAGCACTTTCTCTTCCTTCGGTTACGAAAACACAACATGTCGCGATATCGTGACACTTTTTCTCCTTAGCACTTTTTCTTTCCTTTGGCCCATGAAAATACAACATGTAGCGATATCGCGACACTTTTTCTCCTTACACTTTCTCTTTGCTTTGGCCTCCGAAAATACATGTCGCGATATCATGACACTTTTTCTCCTTGCATTTTCTCTTCTCTTTTGGTCACGAAAATGCAACATGTCGCGAAATCATGACACCTTTTTCTCTCTCCTCTTTCTCTTCGCTTTGGACCACGAAAATGAAACATGTCACGAAATCGTGACACCTTTTTCTCTCTCCTCTTTCTCTCTACAACATGTCACGAAATCATGACACCTTTTTCTTTCAAACTTCTCTCTCGCAATATGTCATGAAATCATGACACTTTTTCTTTCGTACAACCTTCCTTGCAACATGTCACGAAATCGTGACACTTTTTCATCCGTACAACCTTCCTTGCAATATGTCACGAAATCGTGACACTTTTTCATCCGTACAACCTTCCTTGCAATATGTCACGAAATCGTGACACTTTTTCGTCTGTACAATCTTCCTTGCAATATGTCACGAAATCGTGACACTTTTTCTACTTGCCTTTTTCTCTTCGAACATGTCGTGAAATCGTGACAGTTTTTCTTGCTTGCGCCTTCTCTCCGAACATGTCATGAAATCGTGACAGTTTTGCTTGCTTGCGCTTTCTCTTCGAACATGTCATGAAATCATGACAGTTTTGCTTGCTTGCTCTTTCTTTTCAAACATGTCGCGATATCGTGACAATTTTTCTCTCTCCTCAACATGTCGCGATATCGCGACAGTTTTTCTTTCTTGCGCTTTCTCTTCAAACGTGTCGCGATATCGTGACAATTTTTCTCTCTCCTCAACATGTCGCGATATCGCGACAATTTTTCTCTCTCCTCAACATGTCGCGATATCGTGACAGTTTTTCTTTCTTTCAACATGTCGCGATATCGTGACAGTTTTCTTCCTTGTGATTTTCTTTTGATTTTTAGCATATGGGCCACTTCTATCTTTTGGAAAACCACTGCTCTGAAGAACCTCTTAACTCCTATCCACTGCATCAACCGATCTGACTGACTGTGTTGACAACAATGACAATATTATTTTTGCACCTTGCTCAACAATCTCCCCCTTTGGAATTGTTGGCAACACACATGCAATTTCCTGTAATACTTCTCCCCCTTTGACAATAATACCAAAGGGCTACTGCAGACTCCCCCTAAGTCCATGCACATCATTCTCAGGCACACGTTATGACAGTTAGCAAAAATTACAAATATGAGCAAAAAGATAATCAAATATATAAATGCTCCCCCCGAGAATGTGGTTTCGATAGCTAGTCAGTTCTTGGGAAGCATAACCACTCCCAATTTATTGCGAAGGTACTCAAAAATTTCTTTGGGCAGCGGTTTTGTGAAGATATCCGCTACTTGCTCTGTAGTTGGAACAAAATCCAACTTTACCTCACCTTTCGCAACTTTCTCCTTCAGAAAGTGATATCGGATAGCAATATGTTTTGTGCGAGAATGCATAACCGGATTCTTTGAGATGTTAATGGCATTGGTGTTATCACACTTAACTAAAATTGGCTCACTGAAGTTAATGCCAAGATCTTTCAGGGTTTGTTTCATCCATAAGACCTGCGTACAACTCGTAGTTGCTGCAATATACTCTGCCTCTATTGTGGATAAAGAGACTGACTCTTGTTTCTTACTGTGCCATGCAACCAACCTGTCTCCAAGATAAAATGCCCCTCCACTGGTACTCTTTCTATCATCGACACATCCTGCCCAATCTGCATCTGAATACGCAATAAGGGTGAAGTCCTTACCTTTCGGATACCATAACCCATACTCCATAGTACCCTTCAAATATCGAAGAATCCTCTTCACTGCTGTCACATGAGTCTCCTTGGGACTCGCTTGAAATCGTGCTACCATGCAAACTGCCTGCAAGATATCTGGTCTGGTAGCTATCAAATACAATAGGCTCCCAATCATAGATCTGTACATGGTTTGATCAACATCTGGAGATTTTTCATCCTTGCTCAACTTGCAACCTGTCATCATGGGAGTGCTAACAGGCTTACAATCCTCCATTGTGAACTTTTTTAGCATCTCTTTCACATATTTGACTTGAGAAATGAATATGCCCTTCTCATTTTGATTAACTTGCAGTTCGAGAAAATACGAAAGTTCACCAATCATTGACATTTCAAATTCTTTCTGCATCTTAATCGCTAAATCTTTACACGAATTATCATTGCTGCTGCCAAAGATGATATCATCTACATATACAACAAGGACAATGAGATGGCCATTTGCTGTTTTGACATACAAATTGCTATCCACCATACCTTTTTTAAACCCTTGTTGAGTAAGATAGTTGTCTAGTCTTGCATACCATGCTCTGGGTGCCTGTTTCAAGCCATACAATGCTTTCTTCAACTTGCAGATGAAATTGGGATTATCACCGATTTGGAAACCATCTCGGCTGTTCAATATAGACCTCTTCTTCAAGTTTTCCATTCAAAAATGCTGATTTTACATCCATTTGATAAACTTTGAAGTTCTTGTGAACTGCTAAAGCCAGAAACATTCTTATTGCCTCTAGTCTGGCCATTGGTGCAAAGGTTTCCTCAAAGTCAATACCTTCAACTTGTGCATAGCCTTTATAGACCAATCTTGCTTTATTCCTTACTACCTGTCCATCTTCATTCAATTTGTTTTGAAAAATCCATTTAGTACCGATTATATTTTTATTTGCAGGTCTTGGTACTAACTCCCAGGTTTTGTTTTTCTCGATCTGATCTAATTCTTCATTTATTGTTGTCATCCAACTTTCATCTTTGCTTGCTTCAACAACATTTTTGGGCTCAATCCTTGGATAATAGAGAGTAGTTACTTACTACTCTTCTTCTTGTCTGAACACCAACTGTGGGGTCTCCAATTATTTGCTCTCTAGGATGATTCTTCTGCCAGCTTCCTATTTTGAATTTCTTGTTTTCTTCCTCTTTTGAATCACGACTTAAATCATCTGAGTCTATTTTCTGTTTTTGTTCGGTTTCCTTTTCATCATCTCCTTCAATAACTTCTTCATATATTGGGTAGTTTTCTTTATAGCTTCTTTCTTGTTCCCTACCTTCATCTACTTTAACATCGGCACTCTCCACAATTTTCTTTAGCTTCTTGTTGTAGCAAGTGTAGGCTTTGCTTTTTGTCGAATAGCCTAGAAAAATACCTTCATCAACTCTATCTTCAAATTTTCCAAGATTATCTTCTAGTTCTTTTGATATAACACTTGCTTCCAAAGACTTTAAAGTATTTTGTTGTTGCCTTCTTACCGAACCACAGTTCATACGGAGTTTTGCTTTCATGCGTCCTCAACATGCACCTATTTTGGATGTAAACCGTAGTATGGACTGCCTCTTTCCAAAATCTGTCTGCTATTTTGCTCTCAGTCAACATAGTCCATGCCATTTCCTGCACTGACCTATTCTTTCTTTCTACCACTCCATTCTGCTGAGGTGTCCTTGCTGCTAAAAACTGTCTCCTAATCCCATATTTTTCATAGTACTCTGCAAACTCTTCTGAAATGAACTCTCCTCCTCTGTCTGATCTTAAGCATTTAATCCTTTTTCCTGTTTGATTCTCAACTTGTTTTTTGAAAATCTTGAACATTTCAAAGGCATCTGATTTAAGCTTCAAAAATAGTACCCATGTCATCCTGGAATAGTCATCTATGCACAACATAAAGTATTTGTCACCATTTATGCTTTGCGTTCTCATGGGTCCACATAAATCAGTATGTATTAGTTCTAGAGGTTTGCTTGTGAAGTATTCTTTTGTTTTAAATGTGGCTCTAGTTTGCTTCCCATTTTGGCATGAAGCACAAATGCTATTTAAAGGTTTACCAATGGTGGGAATATCTCTCACTACCTTTTTTGAGCTGATTCTTACTAGATTGTCAAAGCTAATATGATCGAGCCTCTTGTGCCACAACCAATTTTCTTCTTCCTGTCCAATCAAGCATGCTCTTTCTGAAGTCTCTGAGAGAGTATACAGGTTGCCAGATGTCCTTGATCCAGTTGCTATCAACTTTCCACAGTTTGTTGTTCTGACTTCACAACCCTGCTTCTTGAAAATTACTTCATGACCTCTGTCACAAATTTGACTTACGCTTAATAAGTTATGCTTCAGACCAATCACAAACAGGACTTCTTTCGACTTGATTTTTTCGTCGCTGATCTTAACTGATCCTTTTCCAACTATCTTAGCTCCATCATTATTTCCAAATTTTACAGAACCACCTTCATAATTCTGTAGCTTTTCAAATTTTTGTTTGTCCCCTGTCATATGACTGGAGCATCCACTATCAAGTATCCAAGGTGCAGATTTGTTCTGTGCTTTAAATGTTGTCTGTACAATCAAGGATTCCTTTTCTTCCTTGGGTTGCTCCTTTTGTTTCCACTCTGATTTGATTGCAGCTTTGGTCACTTGTTTTGACTTTTCTTTGTCAGTAGCCTGTGCCTATTTTTTGAGAAATTTTCTATTTTGTTTCCAACCATTTGGTTGAAATTTTCTTCCCTGATGTTTATTTGCTGCAAATGTACTTCGACAATTTCTCGCAATGTGCCCATAATTATGACAGTTATAACATTCAACTGCATAATCCATTAATGGTGAAAAAACATTTCTACTGGAAAAGTTCCTTTGTCCTACTTTATACTTGCAATCAGAAATCTTATGTCCATAACTATTGCATTTAAAACAATAACCAGAAAAGGAATGAGTGAACCTGGGTGATGGTCTTTGCCATTTTGTAGTGGGAGCCATAAATCTTCTTCTCCTCTGATGAGTGACTTTGGTGAATCCATCATTGTCAATACTCCTCTCTTGCCTGGCATTATTGCTTTCTTTTGAATGATTCATTTTTTCTTGATTAACCCTGATCTTGTCTTCATTCTTTATGGGTTCTATAGTTATGGCCTTTGATCCATTTGATGATTCTCCTTCGATGAAGCCTAACCCAAATTTGATGCCTGTAGACCTTTGGTTATTTAAAATCTCATCCAGCTTCACAGAACTTCCTTCAAGTTTGTGATAGCAAGTCATTTTTTGATTCATCTCTTCTAGCTGTATCTTTAAACCAACAATCTCTTCTTCTAGCTTGCTGCACTCATCTATTTTCATGGTTAATTGTACTTTGATATCTTTAGATATTTTCTTAAATTTGTCTATCTGTACTTTTAAGCTGGTTATGATTTCATTGGCATCCTCAAGCTTTCTTGAAGTTTTCTTATTATTTTTCCTTTCTATACTTAGCTCTTGAAGTGCAGCGACCAACTCACCTTCCAGATCTACTTCAGCCTCAGCCTCAAATTTTTTATCACCTTCCTATTTTTCTTCTGTTCTTTCTTCTTCGAATGCCATGAAAAGAGCTTCACCTGTTTCTTCTTCGGAATCCTCATCGGAGTTGTATTTTGAAGAACTGACATTCTTGGATATGAAACTTTTCTTCTTGTAGTTTCCTTTTCTAAAATTTGGTTTCTTCTTCCAGTCACTTCTTTCTTGATGTGAACCTTCATCACTTTTGCTTTTCTCATTAAGTGGACATTTAGCTGCAAAGTGTCCAATGCCTCCACAGTTGAAACACTTAAATGGTAGCTTTCCTCTGTATTTTCCTTTTCCCCTTATTAGTTTTCGAACAAAGTTTGCTTCTGTTTCATCTGATGTCTCTTCTTCCTCGGATTCTTGCTTTGCTTTTACATTTTTATGTGCTTTAAAAGCAGCTTCTCTGTCTGTGGGTTTAGTTTTTCCTATTCTCATCTCATATGCAGTCAAAGAACCATGCATCTCATCCATACTAAAAGTATTTAGATCTTTAGCTTCTTCTATTGCTGAAACTTTAGAATCAAATCTTTGGGGAAGAGATCTTAGTACCTTTTTCACGATGACAACATCTTCCATTTCCTCGTCGAGTCCTCTAATCGCATTAATGATTCCATTAACTCTCAGCATGTATGCCTCAATGTTCTCATCGTCATTCATCTTTAATGCTTCGAACTGAGCTCGATGCATTTGTAGCTTGGCCTCCTTGATCTTGTCGTCTCCTTCATGAATGCTCTTTAGTTTGTCCCACATGTCCTTTGCCATTTTGCAACTCATAATCTTTATCAGTTCGCTGTCCACTAAACCGCACATGATAGCATTTTTGGCTTTAGAGTTATTCTCAAACAATTTCTTACCGACAGCATCGGTTGGAGGAGTGGTGGGTATTGTGTATCCACTTTCTACTGACTCCCAAATGTCGAATCCCAAAGCACATAGATATGTCTGCATCCTGAGTCTCCAAAATGAGTAATTTGTTCCATCAAACAATGGTGCTTTGTTTGAAGAGAATCCTTCACCACCTGCCATTGTCTTACTTCCAAGATCACCTTAGCCGATTAAGCTTGTTTAGGAACTTGGCTCTGATACCAATTGTTAGTCTCACAATGACACTGAGAGGGGGGGTGAATCAGTGTAGCTATTTAAATTCAAATCTACAACTCTTAATACTGAAACAATGAAGATTTAAATCAGATAATGCAAATATCACAAGAGAGCATTCCACAACACACGATGTAACGAGGTTCACCAATTTGGCTACTCCTCAAAAATGACTGCTTGGATTACCGTCCAAATCCAGCCTTTGCAAAACACCAATTTTACAATCACTTTACCAGCACCAACTGGAAGGAGCACCAACCCCTAATTTATCTGCACCCACAGAAAGGAGCACCAACCCCTAATTTATCTGCACCCACAGAAAGGAGCACCAACCCCTAATTCCAAGCACCAACTTGGTCTACAAATATGAAGCTATAAGATTGACATAAAAATGCCTTCACTTATTCAAGACCCTGACTGGTCTATTGCTAACCCAACCTCTCTCACTATTCACCAAAATACCTCACACTGAAGGCTCTGCTTGCTGCACTTTTACGGCTCTCACGGCTCTGCTCAACTCTCTCTTGCGGCACTCTTCCAACCCTCTTCTTACAACACTTTTTCTCTCTTTCAGCAGCAATTTAATTCTCCACGTAGACCTCCTTTTATAACAGAATTCTGATTCTATTTTTAGCTTCCATATTTTCACATGCAGCTTATTAATAGAAAATTCTATATTCAACTTCCTTTATCTCATAGTATTCTTTCATGCATCCTATAAATAGTTACGGTTCTTTGTTTGGTCTTCGACTGATGACTTTCAGTTTAACCGTCGCTCGATGCATTCACTCCGTAACTGACCTTGTAACTGTCGTTCTGACTCCAGTTCACTGTTCTTATTTTAGCTGCATGATTTTTCTCTATAAATGCACTTGTAACTATTGTATAACTTCAGTTAACTCTTCTTATTTTAGCTGCATGTATTTCTTCTGCAATCGCCCTATAACTATCATGGAACTTCAGTTAACTGTCACATATCTTATTTTGGTTGGGTTCTCTTCTTGCTCGCGCCAACGTGACCTGTCACGAAATCGTGACACTTCTGCCTCTTTGTTCTCTTCTCGACTTTCGCTCGTGAAAACACAACATGTCGCGATATCGTGACACTTTCGCCTCCTTGCTCTTCCTCTCGGCTTCAACCAGCAAAAACACAACATGTCGCGATATCGTGACACTTTCGCCTTCTTGCTTTCTCTCTCCTCCTTTAGTCATGAAAATGCGACATGTCGTGATATCGCGACACTTTCTCTCCTTTGCTCTTTCACTTGCATTCGGGTGAAAACCCAACATGTCGCGATATCATGACACTTTTCTCTACCTTTCTCTTGCCTTCGGGTCACGAAAACCCGACATGTCACGATATCGTGACACTTTTTCTCCTTAGCACTTTCTCTTGCCTTCGGGTCACGAAAACCCGACATGTCGCGATATCGTGACACTTTTTCTCCTTAGCACTTTTTCTTTGCTTCGGCCCGTGATAATACAACATGTCGCGATATCGCGACACTTTTTCTCCTTGCACTTTCTCTTTGCTTTGGCCTCCGAAAATACATGTCGCGATATCGTGACACTTTTTCTCCTTGCACTTTCTCTTCTCTTCTAGCCATGAAAATGCAACATGTCACGAAATCGTGACACCTTTTTCTCTCTCCTCTTTCTCTTCGCTTTGGACCATGAAAATGGAACATGTCACGAAATCGTGACACCTTTTCTCTCTCGACTTTCTCTTTGCTTTACCTGAAACATGTCGCGAAATCGTGACACCTTTTTCTTTCGAACTCTCTCTCCTGCAATATGTCGCGAAATCGTGACACTTTTTCTTTCAGACAATCTTCCTTGCAATATGTCATGAAATCGCGACACTTTTTCATCCGTACAACCTTCCTTGCAATATGTCGCGAAATCGCGACACTTTTTCGTCTGTACAACCTTCCTTGCAATATGTCGCGAAATCGTGACACTTTTTTGTCTGTACAATCTTCCTTGCAATATGTCGCGAAATCGTGACACTTTTTCTACTTGCCTTTTTCTCTTCGAACATGTCACGAAATCGCGACAGTTTTTCTTGCTTGCGCCTTCTCCCCGAACATGTCACGAAATCATGATAGTTTTTCTTGCTTGCGCTTTCTCTCCGAACATGTCATGAAATCGTGACAGTTTTTCTTGCTTGCTCTTTCTTTTCAAACATGTCGCGATATCGCGACCATTTTTCTCTCTCCTCAACATGTCGCGATATCGCGACAATTTTTCTTTCTTGCGCTTTCTCTTCAAACGTGTCGCGATATCGCGACACGTTTTTCTCTCTCCTCAACATGTCGCGATATCGTGACAATTTTTCTCTCTCCTCAACATGTCGCGATATCGCGACAATTTTTCTTTCTTTCAACATGTCGCGATATCGCGACAGTTTTCTTCCTTGTGATTTTCTTTTGATTTTTAGCATATGGGCCACTTCTATCTTTTGGAAAACCACTGCTCTGAAGAACCTCTTAACTTCTGTCCACTGCATCAATCCTGTCCACTACATCAACCGATCTGACTAACTGTGTTGACAACAATGTCAATACTGTTTTTGCACCTTGCTCAACAAATGGAATTTGATAATGAACCCTTATTTGAAGTTCAACTAATTGCACCCAAGTTGCTTATATTTTAATGGCTTCTGTAGTAGATGTAGATCTTGGTGTTTTGATTCACCAAGTTGTTGCATTGTAATGGATGAATTTGTAGCTTCTTGTTGGTTGTCCAAAACAGCTTCTTGAAATAATTTGATTTTATTTATACCTTAGAGACCATAAGGTGTGAAAGTAATATATTTTACATTATTCTTGTAAATTTCAAAAGTGGGAGTTTTATGGTGTTTTTAGAGTTTGAAAGTTGTATTTGTTTAGTGTGAAAAAGGGTTAAGGTTGCATGTTTAAAGAGGGATTTATAAGGTGTATTAGACTTACTTGAAATTTGTATTTTGTATAAAGTGTGAGAGAATTATTTTTGAAGGTGATATAAAGTATTTTATGATTAATTGCTTTTGAACATTGAATGAAAGATTTATAAGGTTGGTTGGAAAAGGTGTATCTATGTTCATGGTTCTTTGTATTTTTGGCACATATTAGAAAAGAGGAATTTTATATTTTAGTCTTTGTTACAAGATCTATTTTGTAAGACTAAAAGGAAAATTATAGAGTATTATTCTTAAGCATTCTTGTGCACATATTTTGAGAAAGGGTCTTAGGGTGAATATTTTGAAAAGAATATTTTCTAACCCTATTTTGAAGTTGCAAAGAAAGGAAATTATTTTGAGACAGGTTTTTAAGGGCACATCTTCTTCAAGGTAGCCTTATGAGGTATGGTGTTTTAACTCCTTCTCAAGGTGTTTTGGTTTGGAAAGAATACTTGTGTTGTTATATGAGGTGGAGATAAAAGGATTGATTTCATGAGCATTATTGGAAATATATGTGCTAGAGTTTGAGAATAAAGTATGCATTATTGTTGAATGGTTGTGGAAATATATGTGCTTGGGTTTGAGAACAAGTTGTGTATCTTTGAAAGAAATTGAAAACACTTGTGCTAGGGTTTGAGAACAAATTTGTGCATCATTGTTAAATGGATTTGTGAAGCATTTGGGCATTGGTTTGAGTGACATTGGAAGTGAATGTGCAAGTGTTAGAAATCATATTTGTGAAGCAAGTGTGTGCATCAGTTTTGATTGTGGAAAATACATAAGAAGGCCAGTTATCAAAGTGCTAGTTTAGAGCTACCGTTAAAATGAAAAAGGTAATAGAATCATTTAAAGCCAAGAGGTCTTAGATAAGGAGATCCTCTATCACCATATTTGTTAATTATTATGGTAGAGGTTTTGGGTAGGAACTTGAAAAAGGCTAATAAAGATGGGCTTATAAGTGGACTTAAGGCTAGTAATAACATCAACAATATCACCCATCTACAGTTTGTAGATGATACATCCCTTTTTAGGAGGGCAAAGATAAATGAATATAGAGCTTTGAATAACTTATAGAAGGAATATGAAAGACTATCATATAAAAAATTTAATAGGACAAAATCCAAAATTTACTTCCTAAACACCTCGACTAGTAAGGATATGTAGGTTACTTCAAATGGAGGAGACAAATTTACCAACAACTTATCTAGGGATGCCATTATTTGATGGGATAATGATGATAGAATTATGGAATCCAATTATAAGTGAAGTTTAGAATAAACTAGGTTCATAATTAATTTTAAAGAAAAAAATTCGCTTTAGAGGAGGGATGTTTTTTGTAGGACTACCCAAACTATCAAACTTGTTTTGGCCATATCTCACTCATCCGGACTCGGATTGAGCTAAAATTTTGAGGGTAGATGCCTGAAAAACTCTAGAACATCTCCACCAATTTTCATATTATTTGGAGAAACACAAATCCTAGCGCATCCATATGTGTGAACGAGATTTTTGGCAAGTGGCTATATGAGGGTTTCATCTGGGTTGAGTGCAAGCAACTCCAGAGGTTGGTTTTTAGGGCCTTCAAGCCCTAGCGGAAAATATTTTTGTGGTCTATACTCAATATTTTAGCAGGAAATGTTGCAGGGGATCCAATATGGGTTAGAAATTTGTCTTTCAACAGATCATATTGTGAACTTGAGTGACAATGACTTCCAATTTGATGCATAAAAAAAAGTGAAAACCATACCTTTCCACGACGTCTAGGGCAAGGATTAAAGAGATAACAAAATAAGTTTCAAGCATTTGATCAAAAAATAGCTCATATATTAAGTGAATATGGTGCTAAGGTGCACCCACAAAATAATTCTACTGTGAAAACCCTTGTCAAGGGTAAGAATTTTGAAAACTCAGTCCCAAAAATGAATTTTAGGGATGCCCTTCATGGTGGACAACCTCAGCCCAATGCTAATATAAATATTAGGGCTTCCCATAAACCTCTAAGAATGCCTAATATTGATCCTAGGAAAATGGAGTCAGGATGTCTTAAAGTAGCTGATGGAACTCCTATTGTTAAGCTTGATATGGGTAACATTTAGACTGGCATTGAAGATTTGGAAAAAAGAGGACTAATTTGTCGGTTCATGGGTTTTCTTCCGAGCCTATCTGCTTTCAAATTTTGGGCTGCAAAAAGCTGGAAAACTAAAGGTGAGTTACAAATCTCTATTTATCCAAAGGGTTATTTTCTTGTTTTATTTGCTAATAATGAAGATAGAGAGAAAAATTTTCAAGGGGGTCCTTGGTTTTTTGGAAGGGCGGGGCTTTTCATGAAGCCCTAGCATACTAAATTTAAATCTGAAGAAGAGATGCATTCTATAGCTCCCGTGTGGGTTAGACTCTTTGGCGTCCCTATTGAATTTTGGAATCCTATTGTTTTTTCTTCAATTGGAAACTCTTTAGGAACTTTTATGATGACTGCTTATTGTACTCAAAATTTTGAACATATTATTTATGCTCGGATTTGTGTTTTAATGGATTTTGACAAACCCCTACCTAAAAATATCACATTACAATTTGGGGAAGACACTTGGGAGCAAGTAGTGGACTATGAGAACATTCCTTTTCGTTGTAGAATTTGCCATGAATATGGTCATTTGGCCAGTGCTTGCCCAAATAAAATTCCTTATCAAAAGAAAGAAGATATAAACTCAGTAGGTTTCCAAATACCTAAGAAGAAGAACACTAAAAAAAAACCAGTTATGAAGGATCAATCAAAGTCATCTGCTAATATGTTTGAAATCCTTTCCACAAATGATGTCCCAAGTGAGGAAGAGGAAATAATGGAAACATAAATCTTAGAAACACAATTTAAATATGAAGGGAAGAACTCAGAGACAAACCAACAAATCAAAGGTTTTCAACAAAAAAAAAGGAGAAAATTTACACAAGAAAAACAATCTTTTAAATGTCAAAACTTCAAATAATACAGGTCCCAATATAGACTCCTTTGAACCCTCTAGTAAAATTTTGGATGTGTATGAGCATTCTTCAAGGTTAGAAGCCATCTCAGATTCAATTGGAATAAGTCAAGAAACAGGGGAAAAAAAACTGAATATGGATTCCAATAAAAAAGCTGGTTGCAAGACCAATCAATATCATATGGTAAAAGAAGGTGAAAAGCTTGTAGAGGAAGGTAAGATTAATGCCCTTCCAAACTTTTTTAGCCCTGGTATTAATGAAGATCATCACTTGGAGTATTAGAGGACTCAAAGGGAGTCTTTCAAAACAAAATGAAATTAGAAGAATGATTCAGATAAATCATCCACATCTTGTTTTCCTTCAAGAAACAAAGATGTCAATGGAGGATATGGACTCAATTGCCAATAAAATTTGTCCAGCTGGAAAAGTGGTTTCCCTCAGTTCCCAGGGGACTTCTGGTGGCATTGCTTGTCTTTGGGACCCAAAAGAGGTAGTTATTCACCATATGGTTGGAAATTGGGGTCTGTTGGCTATAGCTATTCAAAGTAGACATTCCAACCAAATTATGCTTTGCATTACTGTTTATGCTCCGACTACTTTGGAGGAAAAAAGAAGATAGTGGAAGGATATTACTCATATTATCTCTCATTTTCCTGAAGCTTGGATCTTGATCGGAGGAGATTTCAATACCATCCTCTCTTTGGATGAGAAAATGGGGGGAGAAATAGAAATTTGGACAAAAGCACTGACCTCATGAGCGAATATATTGCAAACCTCCATCTTGTGGACATCCAACCGAGATAATGGCCTTATGACTTGGTCTAACAGAAGGCAAGGCTTAGCTTGTATAATGGAGAGATTGGATAGGTTTTTGCTCTCTAAAAATTTCTTAATCCATGGTCACATTCCTAAAGTGAAGACTCTTAATAATGTTGGTTCGGATCATTGGCCAGTCATGGTGGAAATGTGGAAAACCAATGTGAGTTTCTCTCCTTTTTGTTTTCAATTAATGTGGCTTAGAGATATTTCCTTTAGACCTCTTGTGCAACAATGGTGGAAGGAAGGTAAACCTAGGCATGGGACTAAGATGTTCTATTTTGCCAAAAGACTACAATACATTAAATCCAAAATCAAGACTTGGAACTGGAAAGAGTTTGGGGATGTTCATAAAAAAACATGAAGTTATTGCTCATCTTGAAAATTTGAATAAGAAAATCTGTTTAGATGGCCTCACAGAGAGGAGAAGTGCAGATGACTCACAACTCAGTTAGAGGAATGGGAAAAAGAGAAGAAATATTATGGAAGCAAAAATCTAGAATTCAATGGCTCAAATAAGGAGATCGAAACACAAATTTCTTCCACAAATCTCTTCTAGCTCGAAGATCTCACAACTTTATTTCTTCCTTGAAATCAGATTTTGGAGATGTTGTTTATACTTGGGATGGCATGAACTCTATTGTTGTTGATTACTTTTCCAATATTTTTGTTGCTACTCCTCTTGACTCAGCTTCTCAACAAAATGTTCTTCAAGCAATCCCTTCTCTTATCATTTCTTAGGAGAACTCTATTTTTACTGCTCCTGTTACTATCAATGAGCTTCAACAGGTAGTTTTTAAAATGCAAAAAGGGAAAACCCCAGGTCTTGATGGTTTTCCGATTGAGTTCTACCAAGAGTTCTGGGATATCCTTCATGTTGATTTATTAGAGGTGGTGGAAGAAGCCAGGAAAGCCAAAGAAATTTTGAAGGTTATCAATAAAACTTATATTACTCTTGTTCCAAAAGCTCAAGAGGTTGATCATATCTCAGCTTTTAGACCTATTGCTTTATGTAATGTTCTTCTCAAAATCATTACTAAAATCATGGCAGAAAGGTTGAAGCCTCTTTTGCATAAGATTATTTCCCCAGAGCAAGGGGGTTATGTGGAAGGGTGTCAAATAGTAGATGAGATAGTTCTTGCTCAGGAAGCCATCCATTCCATGGATATGCAAAAATCTCCTTCCATGTTCATTATGTTAGACTTATCCAAAGCTTATGACAGAGTGGATTGGCACTTCCTTATCAAAGTTTTGAGGCAATTTGGTTTCTCTAAGGATTGGATGGATTGGATTATGGGATGTATCTCTTCAATTTCCTACTTAGTTCTTATCAATGGCAGGCCTTCTCAGTCATTCCCAACTTCTAGAGGTATTAGGCAAGGTGACCCGCTATCCCCTTATTTATTCATCATTCTTGTTGAATGCTTGGGTAGGACTATAACAAAAAGAAGGAAAACAAAACCCTTGAGGGAGTTACCATTGCTCATGGAGCTAGACCTATCTCTCATCTTCAATTTGTGGATGACTCTACTCTTTTAGGTAAAGCTACAATTAAGGAAGCTTCTAATATTAAGCAAATCATTAGCTATTTTTCTAAGGCTACTAGGCAGTTGATCAATGAAGATAAATCTAAAGTTATTTTCTTTCACTGCTCTGCTAGACAAGAATCCATGGTCTTGGATAAATTAAGATATAAGAAGACCTCCCTTCCAATCACTTATTTAGGTATTCCCATAAATATTCAAAGGCAAAAAAATAAATATTGGAATTGGTTGTTGGACAAAGTCAAGAAGAAAATTGGAAAGTGGACCAACATGTGGCTTTCTTCTGGGGGTAGAATCACCTTGGTAAAATCAGTCCTTCAAGCTATTCCTATTTATGTATCTTTCGTGTTGAATATTCCAAAGGTTGTTCTTCGAGAACTGGATCAAATCAATCATCGTTTCCTTTGGAGTGGTACTAAGGAGAAAATAAAATGGGCCTTGGTGAAATGGGACACTTTATGTCTTCCTAAGAATAAAGGGGAGTTAGGATTTTGGTCTTCTATTAATAACAACAAAGCTTTAGCTGCTAAATTATATTGGAGGATGTTGCATAACCCCAATGCTCTTTGGGCCAATAATCTTCATGCTAAATATGTTGAGAACAAAAGTCTTGAAGACCTTGTTTGCTATCAACTTCCTACCAAAGGTTCTCCCATTTTAGCAGTTCTTAATACTGGTGAGGATTTGATAAAGAAAAAATTATTTTGGATCATTCATAATGGTCAACAGATAATTTTTTGGATAGATTCTTGGGATGGTCACAAGCCTTTGATAACTCAGTTTCCCGATTGGAGGCCTTGGATGGAGGAGCTTCATCGAGCTAACTGGATAAAGGTGGCTAATTATTATCGGTACCATAATGGTAATTCAAAGGTTGGTAGATATTGGATCCCTATTGAGGACTGGCCTATTCAAATCCTAGAAAGGCAAAGACAAGATATCCAAGGCATCCTTCATATGAGATCTCTCTCTTGGTCCCATGAAAAATATTATTTTGGATGGAACAACACTACTAAGGGTGAGTATTCTATTGCTCAAGGTTATTTGACCTTATGCCATAATAATCCCAACCATTCTTCTGACATATTTTCTCAATTGTGGGCTCAAAAGATCTGGCCTAAGGTGAGGTTCTTTAATTGGCTTTTATTGCATCGTAGGGTGCTTACTGGTGAGCAACTTATGAAGCATGGTTTTCATGGCCCTTTTAGATGTGAGATGTGTGAAGAGAATGTAGAAACTCTCAACCATATTTTTATTGAGTGTACTTTAGTCCATAATCTATGGAGGAGAATGGCCACTTTACTTGACTTACAGTGGTCCAATTGTTTTACTTTTGAACAACTTTGGAGGGATTGGCCTAATCAAGAGGGTGTTGATCATTTTATTAGGCAGTTAGTTTGGATGGGTTCTACCATTCTTATTTGGAATATTTGGATTGAAAGGAACAACTGAATTTTTAATCAAGATAGGAAGGATATTCACTATATTTGGCAAAAAACCATAGCCAACTTAGTTGAATCGGTCCATCAACTCCTTAATCACCCCCAAAACTCCCACCAAAGATGGGATCAAGTGATGCAAAGATTGAAGATTAAATCTTCTAAGGGCAACCAACTTAAAGGGAATGTGAGTATTAGTAATATGGATAGGACAAGAAATTGGCAACCTCCTCCTAAGGATTTTGGAAAATTCAATACTGATGGAGCCTCTAGAGGGAACCTTGGAAAAGCCAGTGTGGGAGGAATTGGTAGACTTTCAGATGGCTCCCTGGTTTTTACTTTTGCTTGAGAATTTGGGTATTCTTTCCAATAACCTTGTTGAGGGGTATGGTATCCTTAGAGGCCTTCAGGAGGCTACTAAGGTTGGATGGGAAAAGGTGTTAGTTGAGTCTGACTCTCAACTTATGATTAATCTTTTGAAGACTCCTTCCAAGAATCATAAGGTTGATTGGAGAATAAAAAGAATTATTGAGAAGATTCAATTAATCTAGATGGGATTTTTGAAAGTTGATTACAATCATGTGGTCAGAGATCAAAACAAGAGTGTTGATGCTTTAGCTAATTGGGCTTTGGACAAAGGTGATCTTACTTGTTATGGCCACCCTCCTAGATGGTGGGCTTCGCAAATTAGGGAAGCTCTTCTTTCTATCATTTCTTTGGATGGCTCCAGTTCCGAAGGTACCTAGTTTCTTCTTGTTTTTTTTTGCTTCTCTTTGGTTCATTCAGGTTTTTTTAGTTCCCTAGCTCATTCTTTTCTTTCTTTTGTTTCCTTTGTTGTTTCTTGCCTTAATAGTCTTTTGGTCTAGATAGGTCATTGTTATGTTTAATTTTTTTTCTTTTTTTGTTTAGTTTTTTAAGGTGTGTGTGTTCTTTTGTTTTGTTTTTGTGTTCTTTGTGTTGTTTTTTGTTGTTCTTGTGTTTTTGTTGTTTTGTGTTTTTTTATGTTTTTTTTATTGTTTTTTGTTCTTGTTCTTGTGTTTCTCTTTGTTTGTGTTAATTCGTGTTTTTTTGTGTGAGTGTTTTCTATGTTTTTTGTTTTTGTTTATTGTCTGTTGTTGGTTGTTTTTTATTTTTATTTTTTTAATATTTTAGGTTTTTGTTGTGTTTATTTTTCATTTTTTTTTTGGTTATGTCTTTGTAGTGTTCTGTTGTTTTTATCTTGTTTGTGTTTTGTTATGTGGTTCTTGTGTTTTTCTATGTGGTTCGTGTTGTGGTTTCTTTTATCTTATTGTGTGTGTGTTTGGTTGTGCTTTTGTTTTTGACACACTCAAGGAGCATGTTTTTTATTTTATTTTATTATTTTTGTTGTTATTTACTTATTTTTAAATTGGTTTTGTGTGTTTGTTTGCTCCTTGAGTATGTCAAAGGTGGTAGGCTAGGTCCGATTCCTGGGCGTTTTTGACGGAATGGATACCCCTGCCTCCTTGGGTCTTACCCGAAAGTGGCATCCCTTTTGGGATGTTTTCCACAAACAATAATAATAAAAGTTTAGAATAAACTACTAGCATGGAAAGGTAGATGGTTATCATTAGCAGGAAGAGTGCAACTAATTAAATCAATCTTATAGGTCATTCCAACATATTATATATCCTTGTATATTATGCCAAAATCGATAGAAAAAAGTTTAATCTATATTATGCAATATTTTTTGTGTTCAAAATTGCATGATAAAAGGAAATTTCCTTTGGTGAAATGGAGCAAGGTGTGTGATGATAAAACTAGGGGAAGTCTTGGTTTAAGAGTTCTAACGGATGCAAACTTAACTCTTAGGGGAACAATAATTTGGAGATTGTACAAAGAGAGTTAAATACAATGGACAAGAATTCTTGTAAGTATTTTAAGCCCAATAAAATTTACTACATTCTATCTACCAAATGGTTTTGCACTATGGAATATTTTAAAAATATAGTTGATCTAGTGTTTAAAAGTTTTATATGGGGGTTAGAAACTCGAGAAAAAAATCTATTTGGATGGATAGTTGGTGTGATAAAAAACCAATCGATCTAGATCCAATTTTAAAAACATGGATGAGATTACTTCAAGACAAATATAGTGATAGGGTTTCAAACATTTTGTACAAGGATCATGAAGGAAGATACAAATGGAAAGAAGATTTTTTAACAAGTATACAATGATGCTAGGAGGCAGTTGAGTAGAAATATAGAACCAATGATTATTCTAAGGGGAGCCAAGGGTTGATGTGGGAGTTAGTTAGCTAAGGATAATATACAACAAGAAGTGAATATAATGTAAAGCACCAAAAAATAGGAATATTGCAAGAATATGGAGAGATATTTGGGATAGCCTAAGCATTCAAAAAGTCAAAATGTTTGTTTGGCTAGTAGGGCATAGAAGAATTTTATCTTGGGGTAACCTTATGAAAAGGGGTTTTCATGGCTCCTCACAATGTGTTCTTTGTAAATAGGAGGAGAGTATATAACATCTCTTGGATATTGCTCAATAGTATAGAAACTATGGCAATGGATTATTAATATTCTTGGTAAATGAATGGTAAAATTGGAGAATGGTTAAAGCAATGGAAGAGCACTTTTAAAAGTGAGGCTTTAAAAATAATCTAGGATATATCAAAAGATTCAATACTTTAGACTATATTATTAGAAAGGAATAGAAGAATATTTAAAAGAAAGGAGAGCAATTTAGAGGTAATGAAAAGGAATATTTGTTTAGCCATAGAGGAGTTTAAACCAACCCTATCAACTCATCCAATCCTTAATATGGAAGCAAAGAAACTTGATAGATGAAGTCAAGTCATCAAATGGAATTATGATATTGGGTACAAGAGAAACAAAAAGCAGGCAAAGAATATGAAGTGGAAAACCACCAGATGTGGAGTTGGTCAAATTAAATATTGATGGACCATCTAAATGAAATTCAAGACCAATAGGAGGAGGAATAATTAGAAATAATATAGGAGAGATTTTATCTCATTACACTTTCAATAGTGGATTTAAGACAAATAATGAATTTGAAGCTTGGGTAACTTTGGAAGGGTTAAAAATATGTAAACAAATAAAATGGAACAAAGTATGGATGGAAGGTGATTCAATCATAGTAATAAATGCAATTTTGAGGAAAGCAAAGGCTCCATGGAATATACAAGAAAATTCAAGACCTTGCTATAGAGTTTGAAGAAATTGGGTTTACACATACGTTAAGGGAAGGAAAAAAATGTGCAAATAGACTAGCCAATAGAGGGGTTTTAATTGAGGATTATGAAGTTAAATTCTCTTTTCCATAGTTAGAGGAAGTAGTAAGTTTAGTTGAAGCTAATAAGAAAATGTTAACTTCCTTATTCAAATAATGATTAAGATTCATTTTAATATTTTCCATTGGTAATATCTGCTTTATTTTATAACATTAATATGCTTTCATATAAATTATTTATTATAATTTTTGTGGTTGCACTTGTGCTTTAGGAAGGAAACTAGAAATCTAGATTTGGTAAAGCAGACTCTAATAGTGCTTTGCTTTGTAAATAGTACTCTTATAAGATGCAATGCATAAATAGTAGAGGTGAAATTTTGGTATTGTGAATCCTACTATATGAAAATATCAATAAGGATGCTAAATTCTAGAATATTGGTATTCACACAAAAAATTGAAAAAGATTCAAAAAATGAAAATCAAGAATTTAGACGGGATTGTAGTAGAAAACAATTAAAAAAGGTTCTTCGGATAAGAATATGAAGGTGGGTCGAAAGAAATACTAGGATAAAATTAAGTTAATGGGGGATACTTTGGTGGATTCAGGCTTGGTGAGAACATTAGACTCCCATTTTTCTAACCCCTAGAAATGATTTTCCTTTCATGGAATGTAAGGAGGTTGAACAACATCCCCAGAAAAAAAAAATTATTCATGATTTTGTTCATGTTCATTCTTTAGATGTGGTGTTTATTTAGGAGACTAAATTGGCTACTGATAGTATGTTCAATATTGCTCTCAAGTTGTGGAGAAGGGGTCAATGCCAGTGCATTGGTGCATGTGGATATGTTGGTGCCATTGCTTATTTATGGGATTCAGTTAAGATTTCTTCTCTTACTTGGATTTCTAGTAGCTGGTCTATTTTGATGATCGGGTTTGATAATGAATCTGGTGAAACCATCCTACTTACAAATGTGTATGATCCTATTGATTACAACGGTAAAGTGAATTTGTGGGAGCACATTGGCTTTGTGAGAAGTTTGGATCCCCTGTACCCATGGATTTTAGCTAGAGATTTCAACTCTATCACTTGTTTGGAGGTGAAATACAGTGGGGTTGATCTCCTTGAGCCTATTTCTTCTATCTTCAGTGCTCATATCCAGGCCCTGAACTTGGTTGACATCAAGTCGGATAATGGGATATTTACTTGGCACAATAGAAGATGTGGGGAAGATTCCATCTCAAAGAGACTGGATAGGTTTTTGATCTCCAATTTTTAGATTGGTAATAATAGAAGCACTAGTTCTGTAATTCTGGAGGGTAGGGGATCTGATAATTGGCTTATCAAACTCTTTGCTCTTGAGTTTGGGATAAAGAAAAATCTTTCCTTTAAGTTTCAACTTATGTGGCTTCGAGATCCTAAGATTCATGATTTCATGTGAGGCTGGTGGACCAATGGCAAACCTTCTCATGGCACCGCTATGTATTCCTTTATGAAGCGACTACAATTAGTTAAGCATTAATTGAAGAGGTGGAATATTCTAAATTTTAGGAACCTTTCCTTGGCTAATTTGGTGGATCTTAGGACGGTGGAAGAAGCTTCAAGGAAGATTAGAGATCATGGACTCACAGAGGAGCTTCTAATTGAGGAATATGAGGCTGCAAAAGACCTCGTTGAATGGGAGATAAGGGAAAAAAATTGGAAATAAAAAGCTCGAGTGGATTGGCTTCAGGAAGGGGACAAGAACACGACCTTCTTTGTTAACTCAGTTGAGGCTCGTCGTAATGGTAACCTGATTTCCTATCTTATGAATTCTTAGGGTGTCCTTCTCTCTTCTTTTAGGGATATTTAAGAAGATACTAGGAGGTATTTTTCCTCTCTCTTTAAGGACTCCCTCTCAAATGAAGAGGCTGAAAAGTTTATTCTAAACTATACTCCCTCGATTGTTTCTAGAGATGAATGATCATTTTATGGGTCCAATTTCCCTTGAGCAGTTGGAAAATGTTATCTTCAAGATGAAAAAAGGGAAAACCCTGGGTCCATATGGATTCCCGATTGAGTTTTATCAGGAGTTTTTGGGGTTAATCAAATTTGATCTTCTAGGGGTGGTCCATGAGTCCCAAAAGAACAAATAGTTTCTAAGGGCCCTAAATGCTACCTTTGTGGTGCTTATTCCCAAAAAAGAGAGCGAATTCCATAGATATGTTCAGGCCTATCTCTCTCTGCAATGTTGTGTATAATATCATTAAAAAAATTATTGCCAAGAGACTGAAGATATGGTTGAGAAAAATCATCTCTAAGGAGCAAGGTGGGTTTGTTGTTGGCCAAAAAATCTTGGATGGGGTTGTTATTGCTACGGAAGCTATTCACTCGATGGAAACTTCTAAGGAGAAATCTATGTTCATTAAGTTAGACATGGCCAAATCCTATAATCGGGTCAAATGGTCCTTTCTTCAAAAATTTCTTGCTACTTTTGGATTTGACGAGGATTGGATTAAATGGGTGATGAGTTGTGTTTCATCTTCCTCCTTCTCTGTTCTTGTTAATAATAAGTTGTCAGAGCTATTTGAGGCCTCGCAAGAATTGAGGTAAGGAGATCCTCTATCTCCTTATTTGTTTATCATTATGGTGAAAGGGTTGAGAATATTTCTCAAGTCTCAGGTTAGGCATGGTTTCATTCAGGGTTGGAAGTGGGATAGTAGTTTGCCTCCTCTTTCCCACCTTCAATTTATTGATGACACTACTTTGTTGGGAATTTTCACTATCAGGGAAGATGGTAACATTAGATGATCTCTTGACATATATCTTGGTGCTTTTGGATAGTTTATTAATGAGGACAAGTCTTCTATTTTCTTCTTAAATACCCCTCCTCTTATGCAAGCCAATATTGCTCGAATTCTAAGATCTCAGGTTGGGAATCCCCCCTTCATTTATCTTGGTATTTCGAATTCATCTCATAATATGCATAGATCTTCTTGGTAGTCTATGCTAGATAATTTGAGAAGGAAGGTGAATCACTGGACCATCATATGGCTCTCCTTTGTGGGTAGAGTGTTGCTTTTAAAATCTATTGTTCAAGATTTACCCATTTACAAATGTTTTGTGTAAAAAGCTTCCTCTCATTTCATCAAGGACATGGATGATTTGTCAATATAGTTTTTATGGTCTAGAAAACTTGCTCATTCTAAATGGAGTTTTGTTAGGTGGGATTCTATTTGTAGGTCGGTTCAAGAGGGAGGCCTTGGGTTGTGATAGGCAGTTCTTCTTGGGCAGGCTTTGGCTACAAAATTGTATTGGAAATGGTGTACTTCTCAAGATCATATTTGGGCTAAAATATTATCTTGTAAGTACTTGAGAGGTATTTATGAGGATAAGATCCCTAGAGTCAGCTTGGTTGGGAAACGTTCAGTTATCTGGGATACTCTGAAAAGAGGGGCTAATTTAATTAAGTAGGGTTTGTTCTAGATTTTCAATTGGGGATCAGATGCTCTTTTCTGGGAGGATTCTTGGGATAGCCACCCTCCTATATTGAATCAATATCTCAGGCTACATTCTCTAAGTGTTTATTTTTTGGAAGCGGGATGGTATCGTGTGGAGGACTTTAAAAAAATCCAGTATGTTGGTAATCTGGATATGTACAAGTGGAAAGATCCATAGGAATGACCCTAGGGGGGATTTTTCGAGGACAAATATGTGCTTGCTCTTATTCTTGCGGGGATACCTTATTATTTTTTGAGGTGTAAGGACAGTTTAGCTTGGCACCATGATCCCAAGGGAACCTACTCTATAGCTTATGGTTACCAAGTTTTTTATATGCAAAATTTTAGGAGCCTCCCTGTCACATGGTGGATTTTCTTGACCTAAATGTAACTTATTTCTCTAGCTGGTAGCTCATAATAAATGCCTCACTTGGGAGAACTTGAGGAAGAGAGGATTTTAGGGTCCCTCTATTTGTGTCCTTTGTGGTAATAATGAGGATGTCTCTTCTCATTTATTTTTCAATGCTCCCTTGCCAAAGATATTTGGCATCATTGGTGGAGTGCCTAGAACCATCCTTGTTTTCATGTGCTCTCCTTGGTGGAGTTTTGGAGTAGTCTGGGAAGACCTTCGACCAATGCCCCCTTCCTCCAAGTGGCTTGGAATTTGGACCCTTCTTGCATCATCTGGTAGATTTGGCTTGAAAAAAACCATCACATCTTTTAGGGTAGTCATTTGTCTATTCATTAGATCTGACAAAGGATCCTGGGTATGGTTTAGGAAACTATCCATAGCAAATGCGATTTGAACCCTATTTTGGACTCTAGGGAGGAGAAGGTACAGTAGGCCCTTGGTATATTTGGGGTTGGAGCGGACTCTTCTCACCCTAGCAGGGATTCTTAGCTCAGTAAAGAAAGTTAGGAGAGATGGTAAGTGGAAGCCACCCCTGGAGGAGTTTTAAAAATTAATATGATGAGTTGTCCAAGGGAAATCCTAGACATTCTATAATTGGCAGTTTTGGGAGAGACTCTGATGGCGTGGTTAGATTTTTCTTTTCCATTTATAAAGGTGTTCACACCAACAATTTTATGGAATCTCTTGCGATTATCGAGGCCTTGCATATGGGGTTTTCTCTTGGCTGGTGCAGGAGCATCTACGAGTCCGACTCTCAAATTTTGGTTAATATTTTAAACAATAAAAGTTTGGAGGATGTTAATTGGCAGTTGTCCTCTGTGGCCGTTCAAATTATCAAAATTAGTGAAGAGTTCAAATTCATCTCCTTTGTGCACATTCCAAGGGAATGGAATGGGGTTATTGATTATTTGGCCAAATTGGGCTTTTGAGCTTTCGAGTCCTTGGATTATGGATAACAAGGAGAGTCTCCTATTTGGATACTCTCAATGCCTCTAGGAATTGATCCACAAGGATTTTCATACTTAATGTGGTTTGTTCTTGTTGTCTTCTTTGGGTTTTGACCTTGTTTGGTGGTTTTAGCTTGTTTTGTTGCTTACTTGAGCCTTGGTTGGGGGCTTCACTATACTCTGTAATATTTTTTTCTTATCAATAAATTTTTACCCCTTTATTTTAAAAAAAATCAAGAATTTAGACATTTTATGTAAAATGATGTAGGTTTCTAGCTATAGCAACTTAATTAATATGAGAATTGAATCTGTTTGTAAAATATCAAGCTCTAAAGAAGAGAGTTGTGATTTTTCAAGGGTGGGGTACCCGAGTATAACCCCTTTTTCTCTAGCAAAAAAAAATCAGAGATTCAAATATACATAAAATGCAAACCTACAACACTTAGAGAAGAGAAAGTCCCAAAGGCTACTTAGAGATTCATAGATTATCCTAATTCACATAGATGGTGACTAAGAAGGAATTTATGATTTGATGAATTGAGTAAATCACATCAGACCTTCTTTACAGACTTCTAAATTACTTACCCTCATATAAGTGTTTAAGGGATAACTTAGTCTTAACCTAGGGGCTTGATCCAATAAAATAAAAGATATTCAATGAGGGTCATTACAAATAAGTTTACAAAAGTGAATCTTTGTTATTGAACTCTACTAGAATAATAGTAAATTATAAGTCATAGCCATAAAAAATTTCAAAACCTACAAGTTATTAGTTCCCCTATGAAAACCTCTAAAAATAAATATTTTATTGATGAAAAGCTTATCTTAGCTTTACTATTGAGTCTTCAATAGAATCATAGAATTATATTGTACAAAAATATAAAATGAACTTAGTAACAAGAGTACAATGTCCACATCAATGTCATCAACTAGATATTTGTTTGCTTATTATTTGCATGATTAGATAATATTATTAGTTATTGCTTCAAGGAAGATTCATGCTAACCTATTTATTCATTTCAATGTTTTAGTAGATTGAAGCATGATTGTCAAGATGGTAAAAAATGATTAAATCTAGACACTTCAACATATCAAGTCCTTCTCACAAGGCTTAATATAGTTATTTTCTTAATACATATTATACTTATAGGATTATTCCTTCCTAATACACATTGGACTTATTTAAAGTTATATTTTGACAAAATCAAGAAGATACAAAAATCTATAGAAATCTATTTGTCTTGGTCAAAATAACATACAAATAAATGAAAATGAAAAAGGCATTAGTTTATGTATAGAATAGGATAGTAGAAAAATTCAATTTTGGGATATTTCACATTTGTTTCTTGATAGTGACATAATTTGTAAGTGACAAAAAAAATGGTTAACAATATTGATGATTATTTTTGGGATATAATGGTTACAAGAAAGAGAACAACCGGTGAGGCCAACCATTCAACTAATGGTATTTGAACTTGGATTTCACATAAAATGATAATATATAGATTAATCCTGCAAAGTTGTGTTGATCTATGACAAGTACAACTTAGCTAAAGTCTTAAATAATATTTATAGGAGAAAATTTCTTAGGATATGAAGCTAGAAAATTATGACATAAACATTTAGCACTTGATAGTCTATTAATTCCCTCTACATAACCTAGAAAAAGTGCCATTAGCCAGGTTCAATGACCAAGATTTTGGAGTCTTATTGAACCCATGAAACGACTATTGGATATAAAAATTAACTTGGGTATATGGATGAGATGTATAACTATATGATTTTTGAAAGGAAAATGGATGTGATGATCAAAATATATGTGGCTTCTACCAAATTATGAGTGGTATGAATCCTAATATTGAACATATGGTTGATTTAAGGGTAATTTTATTTTTCATGTAAGGTCAAGTGTGATTATAAAAGCATGATATACATTAATTATATAAGACATTCAATAGGACCTCTTTCAAGGATTATTTTTAGGTTCAACCTATTTGGATCCTATTGATTTGATGAGAGGCAAAACTATATTGATAATAAGAATAAATGATAATTCTATTTCTCTTGGTGATATGGCCTTGATAACATTGATTATAAATATATATCATTTTATATAGAGTTAGACTCTATATCAAGACTAAAATATTAAAATCTAATTAAAAATAAAGCCCAAAAAAGTGATAGGTGAGAAATGTATACACATGGGAATAACAACCTAGATGCTTTATGTTCTCTATTCTCAAAGACATAGTTTGTATTAGATCTTAACAAGCATGGACAACCTAGATGTTTTGTGTGCTCTATTCCCAAAGACACATTTTGTATTAGATATTAATAAGCATGGGATTAGATTGGATTTTTTTTGGTTATATCACCCACTATATTTTAGTGATTTTGGAGACTTTCCAAATTACATCAAAAAAACTTTTAAATATTTGGATTGTGAAACACCTTGTTCATGTTTGAATAACTAGAAATAAATGTACTATCAAATAGCATGAGGCTAGCAGGTTAAAAGTGTGATCTCCAACGTAGAAACCCACATTCAAATTTTGTCAAACTATATGCTTATTAGTGTAATTTTTAGTTGTTTTTCTGTTATGATTTGGTGAAATATCACACTAAAATGATTATATGATGTAGTATAGGTGGTGCCTTTTCAATCCCATACAACCAAGTAAGAGTACTAGGAAAAAGGTATATTATCTCATAAATACATTATTTTTTAATGATATTACACAAGCACGTAGGGACTTTTGATCACGAAGGGCACCATCGACTATCAAAGAGACTCAAACTCTTGAACTCTTCACAAAAAATGCCTCCCACTCACATTAAGTTTCATATTAAAATGTAAAGCAACTTTTAATATCCACATGATAATAAACCATCCAAGATGATCCTCATAGAGGATGTTGTTTACCCAAATATATGTTTATCCATTCGTACTCTGGATGGTAGATCATGGCATACCCCTATGCCCTTTCAGATTCAAACTTTGATTTTTTTTAAGAGTTTCAAAGCCTTCACTATTAAACCCACTTACGTTATTGTTAGTGTATATTATATTTGCACTATTATTACATTCTTGTTGTAACAGTGCCTATTTCAGCCACGGGTGGTTTCGTAACCTCCGGGCTTAATAGGGCATATCATGTCTATTTAATCTGCTGATTAATAAAATACGAGTGCTGTTTTATCTAACATGGCATCAGAGCCAGTAGCGTGAGAAGAGAGGCTGGAGGCGGACGCTGTTTGCTTGGAGAAAAGAAGCGGAAGGACACTGTGCGCTATTTTTTCCTAGCGCTGGTCTGTTTTTTCCCAGCGCTGGTCTGTTTTTTCCCAGCGCGAGTTTTTTTTTTTCCTTACGCGACGTGATTTTTTTTAATCATGCCATCGCGTGATTGCATTTGAAAGAAGGAAAAAAAAAAAACTGGCATGATTTTTTTTCTTCCGCCTCCCCTCCCCCTGTGATTGAATTTAAAAAAAAAAAAAAGCGGAAGGCGTCCGCTATCCCCACCCCCCCCACCCGCGATTAAAAAAAAAAAAAAAAATCGTGGAGGTCGTGCCCCCCATCCCTCCCCCCCCTCCCGTGTTGCCTAGCGCGCAGCAACGCGCATCGCGCAGTCACTGCAGCGCCACTACGTAGCATGCAGTGCGCAGCAGCGCACTGCGTAGCACTGCGATAGAGCCATTGCGTAGCGCTGCGACAGGGCCACTGCGTAGCACGCAGTGCAGCAGCCGCGCCAGCGCGCAGCGTGCACTATGCAGCAGCTGCAGCAGCGCCCAACGCGCACTATGCAGCGTACGGCGACCAGCTACGTAGCGCAGCAGCAGCTGCGACAGTGCCCAGCGCCTAGCGCAATGCGCAGTTAGAGCCTGGAAGAGGCGACGGATAGAGTCAGAGGAGGAGGCACAGCCAGGACGAGCTACGGGCTCGTGTTGAAAAAGGAGGATCCCACTGATCCAAGCGGATCAGCCCGCTAGCTCACTTGGCAGTGAGCTATGTGGTAGGGCTCGGGGAGCCCTGAGGTTGTAGGTTCCAATCCTGCCAGGTATAAGTTTTTTTATTTTTTTTGATTAAAGTTTTATTTTTTTAATAATTAATATTTTATATTAATTAAATTGTTTCTTAATTATTTTTTTTAATTTAATTAGAAACTTATTTAATTAATTTTGAAATATTTTTATTAAAATTTTAAATTTTACTTTTTTCAAAATTTATAAATTGCTAAAATACCATAAAAAAAAAGGGGGGATAGTGAGAGTATTTTTTTTGAAAAATAGCAATTTGGCGAATTGTAAAAGGTGCATTTTCGGCTGCGCCCGACACCTTGTGGGTTATTCCTGTGGGCATTTTTTTTGTTGTATGTTGCATATTTGTCTTTTGCACTATAACATTAAAAATTAAAATCAAATTCACTCCCTAAGTCCCCGGAATAATTAAAACCCATCCGTGCAATTTATTGCACTGCAGCGTTCGATATTTGTGATACCTCTAGCCAGCACTTATCGGTAAAGCTGTCGTGATTGCGCTATCGTATCCGCCGCCTAATATAGCTGCTACAACGACGTCTGAGCTTGTTCTCTATAAATCGTCGGGGAGAGATAAGTTTGCCATTTTTGCATTTTTTTACTCCATCCACTACCCTTAATCGCTCTTGTGTTTAGGCGTAAATCCTAACGAAGTATTCTTCATAGTGTTTAGGGGAAGTTATGCCCCATGCATGAGAAGAATCTTCTATGGTAGGTGCCATCAACAAGGCAATTCCCTTTCAAGCACTGCTTATGTTCCACGTATCGTATGATCTCTAAAACTCACCTATAGTTTCCCTCACGTAAGGGCGGGTGATTTTTTGTTGATCTTTCTAAATACCTATAGTTTCCCTCACGTAAGGGTGGGTATTTTGTATGGTATAACGGCCTAGCAAAAGGTATATCGAAAGGGGGACCAATTGGTGTTATAAGGAACCTTCATCATGTCTGCAAAACTAATGACTGATTCTCATCGGTTGTTGAAAGGTCCTAATTATACACCATGGAAAAATAAGATGAAGGCCATCCTAGCAATGGATGATTTATGGGATGTTGTATCTGGAGCAACAACCAGACCTTCACCTCGTTGCTGGTGCTACAACTCCATCTAATGCTCAAAGAGACTTTGATAAGCTAGACAAGAAAGCAAAAGTGCTCATCTTGCTTGTCAGTGTCCGATGAAGTCCAACCCCATATTGCTCGATCGTGCAACTAGTAAAGCGGCATGGGATGCCCTTAATACTATATATGAGGGAAAGAATGATTCCACCATTCTATTTCTTCAATCTCAATTACACAGTTTGAGCATGAAGTAGGGTGAGACAGTTGAATTCTTTCTTTGCAGAGTTTTTGAATTGAAAGCAAAGTTGAATTCTTTGGGAGAACCAGTTGAAGACAAGCTCCTTACTTCAGTTGTATTGAGAGCTTTACCTGATTCTTATCGGGTGTTGATTACTTCCCTTCATGTATCACAACGGAAAGTTACTTTTGTAGAATTGGTTAATATGCTTCAAGAGGAGGAAGCACGCCAACTACAGAGAGATGATTCTTCTAACACTGCTCTCTACATCAACAGGAAAGGGCAGAACCATAAGAAGGGTAATTTTTAGAAGGGAGGGAATTCACAAAAGGATTCAAAAGGGAAACAAACTCAACAACCTCAATAGAAAAAGAGATATTGCAAGATCTGTGACAAAGAAGGTCATGATACAAACAGATGTTGGCATAAGAATAAGCAATCAAAACAGAAAGGCCGAAACAAACCACAAAAGAACAAACAACAAGTGAATGTTGTTGTTGAAGAATCCGACACGGATTCCGAGAGAGCTCACAAAGTTCTCATGACTACCACAAATGTCCAAGCAGCATGGATCCTATATGGTATGTTGATTCTGGAGCCAGTAAGCACATGACTGGTGACAAATCGTGGTTTGAGTTTTTTGAGGCCAAAGAGGGCAAACCTGTCACTATTGCCGATGATAAAACCTACAAGGTTCAGTGGAGAAGGCACTGCTTTCAGTCACTCTTCCCGATGGCAAGTGTCGATTGATAAAGTCCTCTATGTTCCAGGATTGGCAAACAATTTGTTGTCATCACACAAATTCTGGACAAAGATATGGTTGTGAACTTTAGTGTTGAGGGAGGCAAGAAGTGTTGTTCTATTACCAGGAGGGGTAAGAACATTGCAACCTCTTCATATAAGCATGGCTTATTTGCCTTAGATACTATCTCTACTCCACATGTTGCCATGACAGTCTCTACAAAGGAGGCAACTTCCCTATGGCACAAGAGATATGGACATTTGAGTTTTGGTTACTTACTTGAGCTAAGTAAGTATGAGATGGTTAAGGGTCTTCCTTCCCTTTCTACCACTTTACCAGTTTGCTCTGACTGCTTGGTAGGAAAGAAACATAGAGTGCCTTTTGAAAAGAGCTCTACTAGAGCAAAGAAACCTCTGGAGTTGGTTCATACCGATCTATGCGGTCCCTTCACTCCCAACAGTTGTGGGGGTAAGAGGTATTTTTAGTTATTTGTGGATGATTACTCACGAAAGATGTGGGTATTCTTTCTTCAACTGAAATCTGAAGCATTTGGCTTCTTTCAGCAATTCAAGAAATCTGTTGAGAAGGAGTCAGGGACTTCTATAAAGACCCTCCGCTCAGATCGAGGGGGGGAGTTCACCTCTAAAGAATTTTCTGCATTCTTGAAAGAAAATGGGATCACAAGACAATTAACTACTGCTTATACTCCTCAAAAAAATGGAGTTGCTAAAAGGAGGAATCGTTCCATCATGGAAATGGTTCGTTGCATGCTCATAGGAGCTAGACTTGAGCAACTATATTGGGCATAAGCTGTCACCAAAACATTATATCTATTGAATAGGGCACCCAAAAAGGCCCTACAAGGAATGACTCCACAGAAGCATGGAGTGGTAGGAAACCCTCCATTTCTCATCTACGCATTTTTGGGTGTAAAGCTTTCATGCACATACCAAAAGAGAAAAGGAAGAAGCTAGATGAGAAGTCATTGAAGTGTATTCTTCTTGGGTATGATGAGCACTCTAAGGGTTATCGTTTGATTGATCCCTTAACCAAGAAGATTCACATAAGTAGAGATGTTGTTTTTGATGAGGCTTTCACATCAGCAAACACATCGGATGTATACCTAGACCTTGTGGAAACTCAGGGTGTTAAATCTCCTTCATCAAAGGTTGGAGGTTCTTCTGGATCTTCTTCAACACCTAAGAAGAAGAATCCAAAGTGGTATACAAATACAATCAAAGACTCTAAGCTATCTACTCCACCAGATTTGACTTTGGATAGGCCTTGTACTCGCAAGCATGGCTCGACAAGAGAAAGCTGCAACAAAGAATACTGGGGTTGATGATCTGTGTCAGTCTTTTGAAGAACTTTCTATAGATCCATCAAGAGATATAGAAGATATGGATATTGATAGTGATAAGGTGTTTATGTCTTCCATAGACGATCTTGAACCTACATCAGTACAAGTTGCTCTCGGTGAGCCTCAGTGGAAGGCTTCTATGGATGCAGAGTATAAGTCTTTGATGAAAAAAAAAACTTGGAAGCTTGTCGATCTGTCGCATGGAAAGAAACCCATAGGCTGCAAATGGGGGTATAAAGTCAAGTACAAAGCAGATGGGAAAATTGATAAGCATAAGGCCCGTCTTGTTGCAAAGGGCTATGCTCAAAAGGAAGGCATTGACTACGAGGAAACTTTTGCACCTACTGCTCGGATGACAACAATTCGAGTTATTTGTGCTATGGCAGCACAATTTGGGTGGAAAGTTCATCAGATGGATGTCAAAAGTGCCTTTCGAATGGTGATCTCCAAGAAGAAGTCTATATGACTCACCTGAAGGATTTGCAGTGGAAGGCCAACAACAAAAAGTTTGCAAATTGGTCAAATCCTTATATGGCCTCGAAACAAGCTCCTCGAGCTTGGTATATAAAAATGGACAATCACCTCCTGCAGAGATGGTTTTAAGAGATGTTCCGTCGATGCAAACCTCTATTTTAAGAAACAGGGTTCTGAGATAGTGTTGCTTGTACTCTATGTTGATGATCTGCTCATTACAGGGAGTTCAGAAACTATGATCTCTACTGTCAAAAGAGACTTGTGTCAATATTTTGAGATGTCAGATCTCGGACTTCTCCATTACTGTCTTGGTCTGGAATTCAGCCAAAAGGAGCACTCCATCAAAGTGTCTCAAAAAAAATATGCCAAGACATTGCTAGAAAAATATCGCATGACTGATTGCAAGCCAATGGCAACTCCGATGGAGACTGGACTTCAGCTTATCGTGATATGATGATTCACCTCAGGTAGATGGTACTCTCTATCGACAGCTGATTGGGAGTCTCATATATCCGACCAATACTAGGCCAGATCTCGTATTTGCTATCAACTATCTTTCGAGGTTCATGCAGGAGCCTAAGACCACTCATTGGAAAGCAAAAAAACGTGTTCTTCACTATGTCCATGGCATAATAGAATATGGCCTAGAATACAAGAGGAACAACAAATTCTTCTTGCAAGGATACACGGACTCCGACTATGCCGGATCATTTGATGATCGCAAGTCAACTTCAGGATATATTTTTCATCTTGGATCCGGTCCTGTCTCTTGGCACAATAAGAAGCAACAAGTGGTTGCTATTTCATCAACAGAGGCAGAGTATCGCGCCACACGTGAAGCTGTGTGCGAAGTGATATGGTTGCGTCGCATTCTGACAAGTATGGGCCATCCATCCAAATCTCCAATACACTTGTTTTGCGACAATTAGGGTGTTCTGAACCTAGTCAAGAATCCAGTCCATCATGAAAGAACAAAACACATTGACACACAATGTCATTTCATTCGAGATGAAGTTTCGAGGCACCGAATTCAGCTTCAAAGACATTCCCACCGATGCTCAAGTTGCAGACATTTTCACTAAGGCACTTGCACGTGTCAAATTTGAATTGTTTCGCAACTCTCTTTGTATTGCAAAATGATGTAATCAGGGGGGATGTTAGTATAGCTAGTAGTTATATTATTACCCCAATAATGTAATAAGGGGGGATGTTAGCGTATATTATATTTGCACTATTATTACATTCTTGTTGTAACAGTGCCTATTTCAGCCACGGGTGGTTTCGTAACCTCCGGGCTTAATAGGGCATATCATGTCTATTTAATCTGCTGATTAATAAAATACGAGTGCTATTTTATCTAACAGTTATATAATCCTATAAGTTGTGGTGTTGAGGTTTGGCCTTAAATACCTTATCATTAAAACAAATTTTACAATAAAGCTTTATTTTTATTTTTATTTTTTAAATAATTGACCAAATCCTCACATCCTTCACCTCAAAGCTCTCTAGACTTATCATTGATTCATAAAAAAATTCAATGACTAGCTCTTACCATTTACCCATAGAAAAATAATTTAAAAAATGATTGCTTAACTTGAACAAAAATAAATACAAATTAGGCAGCTTGTGATTGTGAAAAAACCACCTCAAGTTTTGAATAGAATAATATTGTCCACTAATTCTTACTAGATGCTAGATCCCTTAGCTGCTTATATGATTTTTATTTTAATGTTTAATTGCCCAACTATTTATTTTGAAGGTTTATTAACATGGTTTGATATCCATATAAAATCTTGATTTAATATAGTATATACTGCTAAAAACATACTCATGATCATAACATCTTATCATATATTGTCCATTTGCCTACATTTTTATTTTACAAGCTTTTTAGTCTACTTTTTATAAATAAGAAGAATAGTTGCTTTCAAATAAAAGGTGCATATCATCCATAAGCCCATCAACATCAAAAGAAAATTTGTAGTGCAAGTGGAGAAGGTGAGCATGGCTTCGTTGAATGGGAGGTCCATTGTTCGAACCTTTGCAATGCAAAGGGGGACACAAAAAATCTCTTGTGGCTTCCCTCTAGATAGTGGTATACCCATATGGGACGGCATTGTCGGCCACCTAAGAGCCACTCTTGAGGTTTCTTTCTAACCTAAAAGTTTCAATCCTCCTTTGTAACGCAAATGGAGAAGGTGAGCCTAACCACGTTGAACGAAAGGTCTATGGTTTGAACCTCTGCGATGCAAAGGTGGACACAAAAAAATCTCTTGTAGCTTCCCTCTAAATAAATAAATAAATAAATTACCACATGTTGATGGGTTAAACTTCTTATTTCTATAGGCCTTTCAAAACAACTTGCTAGGAGAATATAAAACAATTGAGCATAATGTTTTGATTGAATGATGAGTAGATTAATTGAGTACTGAGGAGAGAAAGAGATAAAACAATTGACTAAAAGGTCTATGTTCAATTGAATGATGAGTAGAGTAAGAGATAAAACAATTGCCTAAAAGGTCTTCATAGAATAATGAATAGGAAATAAAAATACTTTTCATTTTTAAATATTATATAGAAAGATGTTTGAGTTAATATGTTTTTAAACTTTTATTAAAGAAATTTAAATTTAAATTATATATATACTTTCTATTCACATCTTCCGTGATATTTTATTTTGAGTTGGTACGTCCAAATAATTTTTTATCAAGTTCAAATCACAAATATAATAACTTTATTATACTTTGTGTTATATGTCACATTTACTTAAAAAATTTATTAAAAGCATATGTTTATCAAGCAAATACATTCATTTATATATTTAATTATATATTTAATTATGTAATGTTGTTCTTACACGAACTATTTATTTTCAGTAACATATTTTTATATTCCAAGTTCCAGTTCAATAACCTCTTCTGTAGAGGCCAACAGGTGGCACAGAAGATTTATCGTCGTCCCTGTACTCGGATCTGCACATCCGGTCGTAGCAGTCGATGGAGAAGAGTGAAAGAGAAAGCGGAATCACTCCCGCGTTATAATCAACGCAATCGCTCTCCTTCTTCCTTGGGCTGCTGTTTTCCTGAAAAACGACGGGGTATATCAGAGGCCGGAGACAAAAGAGATAGAACCGCCTGTATCCTCCCAGCGCTGTGACCACAGACCCGATTCTCCTCGAATCTACGCCCATGGCTTCCCACTGCTTCAAACACACGCCCTCCCACACGCTCTCCATCCCCGCCGCCTCCTTCCAAGTCCTGCTCACGCACGCCGCCATCGCCAGAGACCTTGCGTCTAGATGCTTCAGCACTTCCCCCAAGATATCCACGTTCTCCATTCCAAACCACATACGATTCAAGAGTTTTGAGGATTCCATGTAATGAAGGAAAACTGGATTCCATGTGATGGAGGAAGAGTGAGAGCAGAGGTTATATAATGGAAAGGAAGGCATCTGCGAATCATCTTGGAAACTCCCTTCAGTGTCCGTCAATATGTGTTTAGCCACACGTTTGGAATTGGGGGCGTGCTCCACAGACTTGAACAAGTCAAGGAATATTTTCATATAGATAATCCGGTCGCAGAATTGGTATTTTTGGTCTTTTTGGTTGGAAAGACTTGACTAAATCGTTGTATTATTTTGACTACTAAACTTTCACAAAAGAATAAGCTGAAAGAACAACTAAAAAAATAATTATAATTTTAAAAAAATTAAGATTTTGAGTCTTCTAAACATTATTAACCGTTTTATCTTTTTAGATATTATTGTTAGTTTAATTTGAAAATGATGACAAATAGAGCAAGGCGATGGTCGAGTGGACGTATTTCAACGATATAAGGGATCTTCCCTGTTAAAAAAAATATGGATGGCGTATCTTTGCCGCGTCTGTTGGATTTTTGGACAATATTTATGGGTTTTGGAACATTTTGACTGGGCCGGATCTTCAAAGTTTGATGAGAATACGATCCCCTCGTTGTCTCAAAGTGTGGAGAGTCGCTCGTGTTGATCCAAAAAATAATCCTTGTTTTGATACCCTCTCTTATTTTTATTTTGGGATATCTTCCTTTAATGTCCTCTTAATTTAAACTAAGAAGGATGTTCAACAAATAGTTGTTTTGATACTTTCTATTATTTTGATATCTTCATTCAATATTCTTTTAATTTAAATTAAGAAGGATGTTAAAATATGATATATTAATTATGGTTATGTAATATATTATATATATGGGCTTTTTTTACTGGTTTATTTTAGTAAGTATTTATTTTAGTGAAGGAGACTTTGAAAGGGACTTGATTGGAATTGTTAACCTCAAACTAGCTGTTGTGGCTGCTCCACAACACACCCCAAAATTGGGGACCCACCCTTTTTGCACGCGTTCCAAGAAGACTGCAGCGGCCCAGATGCTAAAATCAAAGAAAAAGAAGAATGTCGCGATATCGCGACATGTTGCTCTATCGCGGCTAGGAATGAAAAATGTCGCGATATCGCGACATGTCGCGTTTTCGTGGCTTAGATCGGCAAAAGACAACAAAAATAGAAAGTGTCGCGATATCGCGACATGTCATGAAATCACGGTCAAAGTGGTCAAACAGAACAAGAGGCTAAAAATGTCATGATATCGTGACATGTCATGAAATCGCGGTCAAAGACAGTAAGGGAACAGTCAACGCAAAAGTGTCACGATATCGTGACATGTCACGTTTTCGCGGCTCAGATCACGAGGTAGAGCAGAATGGAAAATTGTCACGATATCGCGACATGTCATGTTTTCGCGACTTGTCACGAAATCGGAGTCAAAGCAGAGAAGAAGAAGAGTTGACCAAAAAATGTCGTGATATCGTGACATGTCATGAAATCGTGGTTCACAGAGGAGAGAGAAAGGCAAAGTGAAAAATGTCACGATATCGCGACATGTCATGAAATCATGGTTCACAGAGGAGAGAGAAAGACAAAGTGAAAAATGTCACGATATCGCGACATGTCATGAAATCGCGGTTCACAGAGGAGAGAGAAAATAAAATGAAAATTGTCACGATATCACGACATGTCATGAAATCACGGTCAAAACAGTCAAACAAAGCAAGGTGCTGGAATTGTCACGATATCATGACATGTCACATTTTCGCGGCTCAGATCACGAGACAGACTTAAAATGAAAAGGTGTCGCGATATCGCGACATATTTGTATCCTTGTGACCAAAGGCATAAAGTGTCGCGATATCGCGACATGTCTCATTTTCGCGATGTCAGAGGAAGGACAAGGCTGCGGATATAAAAACGTCGTGATATCGCGACATGTCTTATTTTCGCGATGAAAGAAGAAAAGCTAAGCTATCGACATAAAAATGTCGCGATATCGCGACATGCTGTTTTCTTTTGCGATTCACGGTGGACCGTTACAGAGTATACAGGGGAGGCATTGAACACGTGGCACAGAGGTGTAAGGGCTATAATGTAACGCTTCATGACCAACGGTTACATTCAGCAGAGAAGATCAAACGTTTCGACACCGAACAGAAAGTCAAAGACAACGAGGAGACGGGGAAGACGAAACGAAAAGACCTGGGAAATGAAACGAAGCGTCACAGAGCGAAACAGAGAACCGAAATAGAAAGTTTAAAAGCACGAGCCAAAGACAGGTACAGGGGTCGAAAACCACTACGGGCAGAGTTGCAGAGCCGAAGGCAATAAGCCATTCTGGGCCTGCTTTTGGAGTGTTTTTCTTCCACTTTTTCTGGATATTTTCCTTTACATTGGACTAGGTAGGAAATTGTTGTAAGCAGAGTTGCAGTGCTGAAGGCCAGAGGGCCATTCTGGGCCTGCTTTTGAGGCTATTTTCTTCCATAGACTGGGTTTGGGAAACCAGAAAGTTCTGTTGTTGTAAAATGACCAATTTTTAATACAGAAAATTTAGAGAGTTGCACCTCATTGACAAGAAAGGAGTTATTTTCTGCATGCAAGATTGAATGTTTATCTTTCCCCTTTTCAGATTTCTAGGCTTATAGGTGAAGTTTAATGCAAGTTCTCTTGGTTGCTTCATGCGAATGTCTAAATCTGAAAATCATAGTTAAAACCCCAGAGACCAACACTTAACTTATCTGGATTGTGCGTGTTTTGCAGGTTCAATAGGTTAGGTTGTATGCAGAAAACCTCATTAGCTTCGGTTTTGTCAAAATAGGATAGCATCATACTGAATGCACTTTTCATTTTCCTTTCGCATTTTATTTTCATTTTTTCTGCACTTTATTTTAATTTACGAGCATTAAAAAAATAAAAAAACTAAAAATTCCAAAATCCAAAAATAGTTTCATCATTGCGTATGTTATACTGCAGATTTCAAATACGCATTTAAAATTTCATTTTTGGAGTTGTATAAATTTCACCGTAGCTGCTGTTTTGTTGCAGACTTTAAAAATCCGAAAATAGAAAATTTCCATTTCAAGGCCAGAATTTCATTTTTAGTTTTGTTTTTCATTCATGAGTCGATGATGACATTCCCTTCATGAAAATTCCAATTTCATTGAAGGATTTATGTTTTATGGCATTTCATCAATTTCCATTTTGAAGTTACGTCGTGGTCATATAAGGGCCAGATCACATTTGCTTTATTTGGGTTCAATAAACAATCATTAAAGTTTCACAATAAAATAAACCAACATTGCCCCTTGTTTTCAGTTACTTGCAACCACTAAGGTGTTCCAAGCATTTAAATTGAATATCTTTATTTGAGATTATTAATACACAAATGTAAAATGCTAATATAGCGGAGACCTTGGAGAAATTATTTATTTAATTTCTTTGCAAGAGAGGATTTGGAACCCAAATCCTATCGGAGAGTGTGTTTTCACAATCGGGTGAAAATACCACTCAATAGATTGGCGCTAGAAGGAGGGCTGGATGGGTTTATTTTACTAATATAATTATATTTTTTTCCCCTATTATCTTTCCTAGAAGGAGGGCCTGAATTGGTTTACTTCATTCTATTTAAGTTAAGGCATGTTGTATATTGTTCTAACGCTTTTTGATTGTTCATACAAAATAATGTGATTTGATTTAATTTTGAAAATTTTGGTCTCGACTAACGAAGTGTTGTTTCCAGGCAATTACTTTCATTTGATTTTAATGGATACATCTCTTGGTTGATGCTAACATGATTTTTTTTTTTTATATACATTACAGGTTGAATATTCAACAGATTTGGTTCTAAAGTTATATTTTGAGTTCACTAATGGCAACATTTGAGGAGCAAATTGTATCCCTAAGAGCTGAAATAGTGTCTCTAAGAGAAAGAATGGTATCTATGATGGAGGATCATTATAAGGGTTTGTCTATACATGTGATACCCTATCAAATTCCTAAAATGTTATTGGAGTTTCTACGATGTTTTAATCAAGAGGTGCCACTAGGATACTTGCAAAAACTGCATGTCTACAAGAATACATTATGTCAATTCCAGGTTTTCTATGAGGAGGTGGCTTGTAAGTTATTTGCATACATTTTGGATGATAAACCATTCTTTTGGTACAGCCAACTACCCATGGAGGTTAGGACTTCTTGGACACAATTAGAAGCAGCCTATCTTTATCACTTTGGTAATCAAGTTGACTTAAATAGGTTGCAAAATCAATTTACCTCCATACGTAATGAGCATAATGAATCCTTGAGTCAATTCAATGGAAGATTTCGTGAATTGTACTCTCAAATATGGGAAAGTTTGGGTACATCTGAAGAGGAAGCTATTCAAGTATACCTGGGAGCCATACACCCCACACTTGCTACATCTTTAAAGAAAAACGTGGATGACTTATCTCTAGAGACAATCTATGAGATCTTGGAAAATGTAGAGACAAGTTTTGGAAGAAGAAAAGGCACAACATGTTCACATGAGAGATTGTTCTTTATGTGATGCCAACCTACACCAACCATCAAACATAGCACCCTCCACTCCAATGATACCTAAGGTGAATGATCAAGGGGATGAATTTGAATATCCAAATTTTACGACCACCTTAGATGTAGTCCAAGAGGAGGTGCAAATTGCTAAGACAACATCCACTAGTGAGGATTATGCATAGAGATACATGATTATCTAGATGAAGGGGTTCTAAATTCAACAATGTTTAAAATATGTGATAGGACGAAACCCACCATAGAATTGAATGAAGTGGTTGAAAGTGAAATTGGAAGAAAATCAATAAATGAATTTGAAGATATGATAGAGTTTCACCACTTGTTCTTGGAAGATACTATTGATGAGATGTGTAAAATTAACGATCAAGAAATTCTTCACCCTCCAAATTATGATAAAATTGAATCATGGGTTACTAATTTGGACGATGATAGCCTTACAAATTTGAATTCAAGAAACGACCCACTTTTGGAAATAATTGAACCATCTAAGGAAGGTGAAGGTGAATTTGATGAGAAACACATTGATGAATTGGAAGATGTTGAAGAAGTAGTTGAACGTCACCACTTGATTTTGGAAGATGATTATTATGATGCTTGGAAGAAGTGGGAAGACTACACTCACTCCAAAACTACTAATGAAACTTGTGTGCCAATTGATATACAGGACAACATAATCGTCTACTCGAAGGAAGATATTACAACTCCTGTACAATTTGAGGATGCTTTGGAAGAGGGTTTCAAATCTCATCAAATTTTGGAAGAGTATAATGATTCTATTGATCAGGCCACAAACATCATGGAATTTCATTCCATGGATCTGGATGACGATTTTTACAATGGTTGGGGGAGATATGATGATGCATTCTTTTCTCACACCCCTGTAGATGAAACCCATATTGCACTGGATATACAAGATATTGAAACTTCTACCTCACATGAAGAGATACCATGGATAGTGAACAAAGAATTAGAACCAAATGACAAAGAGATTGATCAATTGGAAGCAACTCGAATAAGTGATCATCAAAACAGATTACTTGACATACACTTTGACCAAAAACATTTGAGGGTTGAAAAGGAGGGCCATGTTTTCAACCGGGTGCATGACCATATTTTGAATTTGAATTATGTTTATGATGAAATGTCGTTAAAGGTGAATGAAAAACAAGGTATAATTTTTAATCACACCTTTAATAACATTGTTTTAATGAATGGAAAAGAAGTTGATGCACTTGAATTGTTAAATCAAATTCATCAACAATTACTAATTGAATCTAGGGTAAAAACTGTTAATGATCCTAATTTAGTAAATATCCTAGATGCTTGCAAACTCTTACACAAATTTGATTGGCCTACAAATTTGGAAAATGATTTGGCTTTAAAATTTTTAGAAATAGGCTCTTGCTTACAAAGTCTCATTTTGGATAAAGAGAGCCTAGTTCTAAATCATGAATCGAATTATGAAATGGATACTTTCAAGAATAGACAAGATAAAATTGAATATCATTTATTGTCTAATCATTTTAGTATTTTAACGCTCACCTATGAGAGTACTAATGGAATTAAATCTAATTGGTGGGGTGAGCAAGGGAAGTTAAAAGTTGTTGCATGGTGTGGTATAATATTGTTTTTTTTGGATTCCTACAACATTTGGCATGCACATCACGTTATATTTTTGTTGAAATGTTCTAATCATGTTTGGGATCCAGGAAAGTGATAATCCAAGCTTTGCATCATCTTGTATTATATTGTACATTTGTATATAGATTTTGGTTTTTGGGTTTTGGTTTGTGTTTTCAAGTTCGTTTTTGAAGTTACTTTTGGGTTTGGTTTTAAGTTTTGTGTGTTAGTCCTTTGGACATGTTTGGTTCGTTTTAAAAAAAAAAAAATGAATAAAAATTTGAGATGTCAACTCATGCCTAAGATCAGGAAAATATGAAACATTGGAATTGTGTTGTAAAAGCTCCTGCAGTAACACAAACAGTTAAATAATATCGTTTGAAACTTGTGATGCATGAAGTAGTCAGTTTTACAAATTATGACAATACTTTATCTCGCAATTCAAAAGGGCAATGCATTCATATTACATCCCACTTCGCATATACATGCCATCTTAGTTGCATATGCATTTCAGATACAATCATTTGAAAGGTGTCAAGTCCTCTTAGGGTTATTCTATAACATAAAAAAAAAAAGAGAAAAGAAAATCCTAAGGTTGGGAACTGATGCCCGAACTATCTTGAACCAAGCACGTTCTATGCACATTAAAGAAGATCTTGAGCAAAATGATCAAAACCGTACTTGGAAGAAAAGGTGAGGCGAAAGGAGTACTTCGTGTCTGTCCTATCATGCAACATAATCCTTAAAACAGTGGTTTTTACCACTCCCATTAAGCTTAAAGTCTAAAACCAGAGTAGTAAGGATAGGGTTAAATCCTCATCGAACTTAGGTTGAGGATCCAATTCCCCAAAGCTCTGATTTGACCTACATGGAGTAGTAAGGATAGGGCGTAATTCTCATCTCGCTTAGGTTGAGAATCCGATTCCCCAAAGCTTCATTTTTTTTCCATTTCATCATAAGTATTGGATTGGAAGGATCGTACTACATGTCCTCTGCAAAGGATGGGTAGTCATCCCCAAGGTCCAAGAAATAAAAATAAAATCAATACTTTCCATTTTATCATAATATTGGATTGGAAGGATCGTACTATACGTCCCTCGCAAGGATGGGTAGTCATCCCAAAGGTCCAAAAGTAAAATTAATTTTGCCCATTTCATCTTAATATTGGATTGGAAGGATCGTACTACATGTCCCTCGCAAGGATGGGTAGTCATCCCAAAGGTCCAAGAAACAAAAAAAATAATAATAAAAATGAATGAATGAAGCCAAATAATGGATTATGGGGTTAATCTCCATCGGGGCTATAGACGCCTGACTGGCAGTGGAGTATGCTCATGCGTGGCATCATGTCTTGTCTAAAAGCAAGACCACTGACTGCTCAAACAGACAGACTAGCTTGACAATTTCATCCATAACTGGTTAAATCATTTTGTTCAAAGTGAGGTAATGAATTCCAGATCAGAGTAGTAAGGATAGGGTTAAATTCCCATATCGCTTAGGTTGGGAATCCGATTCCCCAAAACTCTGATTTCACTTTCACTTGCACATGGGTTCAAGATGGTGGTGACACATAACCAACTTTGGGATTTAATAAAGAAATTCATTTTATACGTAGTTGATCCTAAGAGGGTTTGACAGTTTTTTCATGTATGATATTAGAAGGTTCGAGCTTTTATAAAATAGATTGTTATATTCATCATACTGCGCAAATCATTCACAACCTCACATATGCATTCATGTAAAACTGACAATGGAATGTGGATCAATTTCAAACGATAGAAAATGGAACACACTGCACACACCGAGCTGATACTTAACGATTCTTATGTTTCATGTGTTTCTGATCTATCGGCATTTGTTTATATTTTTCATGTGCTAACGCCTGTTTTCGAGTTTGTATATTTCCAGGTTAGGTTCTCACCGAAATGCTCAGGAGCATTTCCCAGCAGAGTCACCATTTGTTGTGGCTGCTCCACAACACACCCCAAAATTGGGGACCCACCCTTTTTGCACGCGTTCCAAGAAGACTGCAGCGGCCCAGATGCTAAAATCAAAGAAAAAGAAGAATGTCACGAAATCGCGACATGTTGCTCTGTCGCGGCTAAGAAAATGAAAAGTGTCGCGATATCGCGACATGTCATGTTTTCGTGGCTTAGATCGACAAAAGACAGCAAAAATAGAAAGTGTCACGATATCGCGACATGTCGTGAAATCATGGTCAAAGTGGTCAAACAAAACAAGAGGCTAAAAATGTCACGATATCGCGACATGTCATGAAATCACGGTCAAGACAAAGGGAACAAAAAAAAGTGTCGCGATATCGCGACATGTCACGTTTTCATGGCTTAGATCACGAGGTAGAGCAGAATGGAAAATTGTCAGATATCGCGACATGTCATGTTTTGACTTGTCACGAAATGAGTCACAGAGAAGAAGAAGAGTTGAAAAATGTCGCGATATCGCGACATGTCATGAAATCACGGTTCACAGAGGAGAGAGAAAGGCAAAGTGAAAAATGTCACGATATCGCGACATGTCATGAAATCCTGGTCACAGAGGAGAGAGAAAGACAAAGTGAAAATGTCACGATATCGCGACATGTCATGAAATCGCGGTTCACAAGGAGAGAGAAAAAAAATGAAAATTGTCATGATATCGCGACATGTCATGAAATCGCGGCTTAGATCACGAGGTGAGAGCAGAAAAGAAAATTGTCACGATATCACGACATGTCATGAAATCACGATCAAAACAGTCAAACAAAGCAAGGTTCTAGAATTGTCGTGATATCGCGACATGTCACGTTTTCATGGCTCAGATCACGAGACAGACTTAAAATGAAAAGGTGTCGCGATATCGCGACATATTTGTATCCTTGTGACCAAAGGCATAAAGTGTCGCGATATCGTGACATGTCTCATTTTCTGATTGGAGGAAGGACAAGGAGGATATAAAAACGTCGTGATATCGTGACATGTCTTATTTTCGCGATGAAAGAAGAAAAGCTAAGCTATCGACATAAAAATGTCGTGATATCGCGACATGCTGTTTTCTTTTGCGATTCACGGTGGACCGTTACAGAGTATACAGGGGAGGCGCTGAACACGTGGCACAGAGGTGTAAGGGCTATAATGTAACGCTTCATGACCAACGGTTACATTCAACAGAGAAGATCAAACGTTTCGACATCGAACAGAAAGTCAAAGACAACGAGGAGACGGGGAAGACGAAACGAAAAGACCTGGGAAATGAAACGAAGCGTCACAGAGCGAAACAGAGAACCGAAATAGAAAGTTTAAAAGCACGAGCCAAAGACAGGTACAGGGGTCGAAAACCACTACGGGCAGAGTTGCAGAGCCGAAGGCAATAAGCCATTATGGGCCTGCTTTTGGAGTGTTTTTCTTCCACTTTTTCTGGATATTTTCCTTTACATTGGACTAGGTAGGAAATTGTTGTAAGCAGAGTTGCAGTGCTGAAGGCCAGAGGGCCATTCTGGGCCTGCTTTTGAGGCTGTTTTCTTCCATAGACTGGGTTTGGGAAACCAGAAAGTTTTGTTGTTGTAAAATGACCAATTTTTAATACAAAAAATTCAGAGAGTTGCACCTCATTGACAAGAAAGAAGGAGTTATTTTCTGCATGCAAGATTGAATGTTTATCTTTCCCCTTTTCAGATTTCTAGGCTTATAGGTGAAGTTTAATGCAAGTTCTCTTGGTTGCTTCATGCGAATGTCTAAATCTGAAAATCACAGTTAAAACCCCAGAGACCAACACTTAACTTATCTGGATTGTGCGTGTTTTGCAGGTTCAATAGGTTAGGTTGTATGCAGAAAACCTCATTAGCTTCGGTTTTGTCAAAATAGGATAGCATCATACTGAATGCACTTTTCATTTTCCTTTCGCATTTTATTTTCATTTTTTTTGCACTTTATTTTAATTTACAGGCATTAAAATAAAAAAAAAAAACTAAAAATTCCAAAATCCAAAAATAGTTTCATCATTGCGTATGTTATACTGCAGATTTCAAATACGCATTTAAAATTTCATTTTCGGAGTTGTATAAATTTCACCATAGCTATTGTTTTGTTGCAGACTTTAAAAATCCGAAAATAGAAAATTTCCATTTCAAGGCCAGAATTTCATTTTTAGTTTTGTTTTTCATTCATGAGCCGATGATGACATTCCCTTCATGAAAATTCCAATTTCATTGAAGGATTTATGTTTTATGGCATTTCATCAATTTCCATTTTGAAGTTACGTCGTGGTCATATAAGGGCCAGATCACATTTGCTTTATTTGGGTTCAATAAACAATCATTAAAGTTTCACAATAAAATAAACCAACATTGCCCCTTGTTTTCAGTTACTTGCAACCACTAAGGTGTTCCAAGCATTTAAATTGAATATCTTTATTTGAGATTATTAATACACAAATGTAAAATGCTAATATAGCGGAGACCTTGGAGAAATTATTTATTTAATTTCTTTGCAAGAGAGGATTTGGAACCCAAATCCTATCGGAGAGTGTGTTTTCACAATCGGGTGAAAATACCACTCAACACTAGCAAACACTGAACAGAAAACATGGATAGGTCTATTATATCCACTCATGATCATGTAATATATTATATAATTTTGGTTAAATGATATTTTTTTCTTTGATTTTGGTAGTTGGTAGTGTAATAAAATCCTATCGACCCTTCGTAACACCAAGAGTGAGGCTTATCAATAGGGTATTAACATACAACCCCACACACATGTTATGTGTAACGAGGGTAGGCATGTAGGGTAGTGACCCTATATCCCGTTCGACACTGCTCTCGGTTAAACTGGCTTTGGCAGGCCATTGAATATGCCTCTCTTGCTTAAAATTGTGGTTAAATAATATTTTACAGGAGGAGAGTTCATGGGATGTGAAGCTAGCAAAGCATCTCTTGGGTAAAAAAATTTTCATTCTTATTTTATGAAGCTAGATAGCTATCTTGACAATAAAAACTGGTGGTGATTCTATTTCACTTGGTGATATGACCTTGATAGCATAATTATAAATGCTTATTATTTTATATAGAGTTAGACTCCATATCAAGACTCAAATATTAAAATGTAATTAAAAATTGAACCAAAAAATAAGTGTTTAATAACACTCATCATCATTCACTATATTTCAAATATTTTCAAATACCCAATTCTATGGGTTATTTAGAAAAAAATTATTAAGGTTTAGTGATAGGTGAGAAACTTTCACACATGACAATAACAACCTAGATGCTTTGTGTATTCTATTCCCAAAGATATATTTTTTACTAGATCTCCATAAGCATAGGATTAGATTGGATCCTCTTCTTTAGCATATCACCCACTATACTTTAGTGATTTTAGAGATTTTCAAAATTACATCAAAAAATATTCTTAATATTTGGATTGTGAAACTCCTTTTTCATATTTAAATAACTAGAAATGAATGACTTATTAAATAGCAGAGGCTAGGGAATAAAAATGTGATCTCCAAAAACTAAAAAATAAAATGATTATATTATATAATACAGAGATAGCTATCTTGACTGATAGTTTTATGAAGCTAGAGGCTAGGAAATAAAAAATGTGGTCTTTAGTGTAGAAACCAACATTCAAATTTTGTTAAACTATATACTTATAAGTATAATTGTTAATTTTCATACCATTATGGTTTGGTGAAATATCAAACTAAAATGATTATATCATATAATACAGATGGATCATTTTCAATCCTATATAACCAATTAAGAGTACTAAAAAAATGTATAGTATCTCAACCACATAGGGACTTGAGATTACAAGGAGCACCATCGAGTGTCCTACTTATATTAATTTTCATATCCAGTGTCCTACTTACATTAATTTTCATATTAAAAAGTAATGCAACTTTTAGTACCTGCATGACAATAGGTAATTCAAGATTATACTCACGAGGGATGTTTATCCAAAAACATGTTTATCCAATCATATTCCCTAGATAACAAATCATGGTATACCACCCTATCTTCTTTTAGATTCAAAACTTTACACATTTTTTAGAATTTTAAAGCCGTTAAACCTACTCACATTATATGATCCTCTAAGTTGTAGTATTGAAGCTTAGCCTTCAACACCTTACCACTAAAAAAAATTATATATATATATATATATATATATCCTCATGTCTTCCACTTCTCAACACTCCATAATTATCATTGATTTATCATGAAAAATTCAACAAATAGCTCTTACCATTTACCTATATCAAATTATCTTGCAGTTTAATAACGGAGAAGTTACCTTGCTTGAGCAAAAATAAATACAAATTAGGTTGTTTCTTATTGTGGAAAAACCACCTCAAGTTGGGGTTAGAATAATATCGTCCACTAGTTCTTAGTGGGTGCTAGGTTCCTTGCATTGCTTGAGCTTAATCTAATATATACTTCTAACAGTTTATTTTTGACTACAACATTTTTATCATTTCTATTGTTAAGTTACTTATATTTTTAAGTTACAAATTCTTATTTTATAAGAATAGTTGCTTTCAAATAAAAGATGCATGTTATCCATATACCTGCCACCATTAAAAGAAAACATAGATATATAATATTTATTGTAGCATATGTTGATAGGTCAATTTTTTTTTATTTGGATGGGCCTTTCATAACAATTTTCTAGGAGGAATATAAAACAATTGACCATCATGCTCATGCTATGATTGAGTGATGAGTAGAGAAAGAAATAAAGCAATTGACAACTAGGTCTTGAGTGAGAGATAGAATTGAAAATATTAATTATAAAAATATTTTTTTATTTTTAAATTATATATATAATTATTGATTTTTTGTTTCGGATATAAGAAATTCAATTTTAATTACATAAAAAAATCTTTAAATTTTTATAAAATAACTCAAATTCAAATCACAAAATAATTCTATTATACCTCATCCTACTTCAAAAAAATTTAATAAACACAGTTTTATCAGGCCAGCTACGTATATTCATTTAATATACTCTGTAGAGGCCAGCAGGCGGCACGGAAGATTCATCGTCGTCCCTGTACGCGGATCTGCACATCCGGTCATAACAGTCGATGGAGAAGAGCGAGAGAGAAAGCGGAATCACTCCCGCGTTATAATTAACACAATCGCTCTCCTTCTTTCTTGGGCTTCTGTTTTCCCGAAAAACGACGGGATATATCAGAGGTCGCAGACAAAGGAGATAGAACCGCCTGTATCCTCCCAGCGCTATGACCACAGGCCCGATTCTCCTCGAATCCACGTCCATGGCTTCCCACCCACACGCTCTCCATCCCCGCCGCCTCCTTCCAAGTCCTGCTCACGCACGCCGCCATCGCCAGAGACCTTGCGTCCAGATGCCTCACCACTTCCCCCAAGATATCCACGTTCTCCATTCCAAACCACATACGATTCAAGAGTTTTGAGGATTCCATGTAATGAAGGAAAACTGAATTCCATGTGATGGAAGAAGACTGACAAGAGAGGTTATATAATGGAAGGGAAGGCATCTGCCAACCATGTTGGAAACTCATTTCAGTGTCCGTCAATATGCTTTTAGCCCCACATTTGGTATTGGGGGCGTGCATGTACAGACTTGAACAAGTCAAGGAATATTTTCATATAGATATCCGGTCGCAGAATCTTATGTGAGAGGTGGAATTTTCGTTGGAGAACCGTAGTAAATAATAATTATTAAGTTTGGTTTTGGTAGAATTATGAGCAAAAAGAAGTTTAAGGGTTTGAGTGTTGTATTCTTTTGACTACCAGGTTGACAGTAGTATTTCTTTTGACTATTAAACTTTCACAAAAGAATAAGTGGAAAGAACAACCAAAAAAAAATTATAAAGTTATTAACTTTTAAAAAATTAAGAATTTAAATCTTTTAAACAATCGCATTTCTTGATCTGTTATCAATCAACGTTTAATTTGAAAATGATGACAAGGAGAGCAAGGCGATGGAGGAGTCGACGTCTTTCAACGATTTGAGGAATCTTCGCTGTTAAAAAAATATGGATGGCGTATCTTTGCCGCGTCTGTTGGATTTTTGGACAATATTTATGGGTTTTGGAACATTTTGACTGGGCCAGGTCTTCAAAGTTTGATGGGAATACGATCCCCTCGTTGTCTCAAAGTGTGGAGAGTCGCTCGTGTTGATTCGAAAAATAATCCTCATTTTGTTAGAATCGTAGTTTTGATACCCTCTCTAATTTTTATTTTGGGATATCTTCATTTAATGTCCTCTTAATTTAAACTAAGAAGGATGTTCCACAAATCGTTGTTTGGATACTTCTATTATTTTGATATCTTCATTCAATGTTTTCGTAAATTAAGAAGGATGTTAAAATAGGTATTCTTTTAATTATGGTTACGATTATATAATATATATTTTAATTATAGTTATGTAATATATATGATATAGGTTTTTTTATTGGTTTATTTTAGTAAGTATTTATTATAGTGAAGGGGATTTGGAGGGGTTTAGGATTGGAATTGTTGATCTCAAGCTAGCAAACACTGGAACATAAAACACAAGTAGGTCTTCTATCTCCACTTATAATCATGTAATATATTGTATAAGCCTATATAGTGATATGCTATTTTTTTCTTTGATTCTAATAGTGTAATAAAATCCTATTCACCAAGGTATAGACCTTTTGTAAGGTGCTAATCAATAGGGGATTAACATACAACCCCACATACATGTTATTTGTAACGAGGGTAGGGTAGTGACCCTAGGCCCAATTAAACACTGCTCGTAGTTAGCCATGGAATATGTCTCTCTTGGTTAAAATCGCGGTTAAATAATATTTTATAGGAGGAGAGTTCATAAGATGCGAAGCTAGCAAAGCATCTCTTGGGATTTAAATTTTATAAAGCTAGATAGCTCTCTCGACAATAAGAACTGGTGGTGATTCTATTTCACTTGGTGATATGACTTTGATAGTATAATTATAAATGCTTATTATTTTATATAGAGTGAGACTCCATATCAAGACTCAAATATTAAAATGTAATTAAAAATAAAACCAAAAGAAAGTGTTTAATAAGCTCATCATCATTCACTATATTTTAAAAATTGTCAAATATCTAATTACATGGGTTATCTAGAAAAAATTATTAAGGTTTAGTGATAGGTAAGAAACTTTCACACATGGCAATAACAACCTAGATGCTTTGTGTGCTCTATTCCCAAAGATATATTTTTTTTACTAAATCTCTATAAGCATGGGATTAGATTGGATCCTCTTTTTTTAGCATATCACCTATACTTCAGCGATTTTGGAGATTTTCAAAATTACATAAAAAATATTTTGAATATTTGGATTGTGAAACTTCTTTTTTTCATGTTTAAATAACTAAAAATAAATGAATTATTAAATAGCACAAGGCTAGGAAATAAAAAATGTGGTCTTTAGTGTAGAAACCAACATTCAAATTTTGTTAAACTATATACTTATAAGTATAATTGTTAATTGTCATACTATTATGGTTTGGTGAAATATCAAACTAAAATGATTATAACCTATAATAATTGTTAATTATCATATCATTATAGTTTGGTGAAATATTAAACTAAAATGATTATATCGTATAATACCAATGGAGCATTTTCAATCCTATATAACCAATTAAGAGTACTAAAAAAAATTATAGTATCTCAAGCACATAGGGATTTGAGACCACAAAGGGCACCATCTAGTGTCAAGGAGACTCAAATCATTGACCTCTTCAAAATGAATTCCTCTTACTCATAATAATTTTCATATTAAAATGTAAAGCAACTTGCAGTGCCTACATAATAATAGGTCATTCAAGATTATATTCACGAGGGATGTTGTTTACCCAAATACATGTTTATCCAATCATATTCCCTAGATAACAAATCATGGTATACCACCCGGGATGTTGTTTACCCAAATACATGTTTATCCAATCATATTCCCTAGATAACAAATCATGGTATACCACCCTACCCCTTTTACATTCAAAACTTTAAACATTTTAAAGTTTTAAAGCCCTCACCATTAAACCTACTCACATTATATAATCGTCTAGGTTGTGATATTAAGACTTAGCCACCTTACCACTAAAACAAATATATATATATATATATATATATATATATATATATATATATATATATATATATATATATATATATATATATATATATATATATAATTTATTTTCTAATATCATTAAACAAATCCTTAAATCTTCCACCTCCTAGCACTTCAAAATTATCATTAATTTATCAAAAAAATTCAACAAATAGCTCTTACCATTTACCTATAATAAATTATCTTGCAATGCACTTCAAAATTATCATTAATTTATCACAAAAAAATTCAACAAATAGCTCTTACCATTTACCTATAATAAATTATGTTGCAATGCACTTCAAAATTATCATTAATTTATCAAAAAAAATTCAACAAATAGCTCTTACCATTTACCTATAATAAACTATCTTGCAATGCACTTCAAAATTATCATTAATTTATCAAAAAAAATTCAACAAATAGCTCTTACCATTTACCTATAATAAATTATCTTGCAATTTAAAAATGGAGAAGTTACCTTGCTGGAGAAAAAATAAATACTAATTAGGTTGTTTGTGATTGTGGAAAAACCACCTCAAGTTGGGGTTAGAATAATATTGTCCTAGATGCTAGGTTCCTTGGCATTGCTTGAACTAAAATGATTTTTTGTTTGGGTGGGGGTTGGTTGTTTAACTATTTATTTTGAAGGTTTCTTGATATTTGCATTGTAAAAACTAATATGTATGATGTCATATCTTCAAGGGTTAAGTGGATTGATAAGTGCAGGTGTGGCTGATCACTTACCAAGAAGAGACCTAGGTTCGAACCTTGGAGGAGAAGCCAAAAAGAGACCTAGGTTCGAACCTTGGAGGGGAAGTCAACCATTTGCAAAGGTAGTAGTCTACTCTAAATATTCTGAGTGTGTTTTAGATCAATGACGACCATGGTACAGACCTTGAAGATACGAACCTCGAATGATCGGTGGTCCCCATCTCACGTCGGGTCCACCTCGAACGACGATGACGATACAAACTTCGAGCGCTCGGTGGTCCCTATCTCACGTCGGGTCCACAAAAATGAGACGGATAAGTTTGTTAAAAGTAGTCCTTGCAATTTAAACCCTAGGCTTGCTTACCAATTACTAAAATAATGAATATAACGAACTCTCACTTATATAATCAAATAAATATATATTAGATATTCAAAACTATGACAAAATATATATATATATATATATATATATATATATATATATATATATAATTTCATAGTTTTGAATATGTAATATAGGCTAATAACTTATTCATGACCACAATATTCCTATCATCTCCATTGTCTAGTTATCCATATTTCTATTTTACAAATTGTTCACTTTACTTTTTATATCTAAGAAGAATAATTGCTTTCAAATAAAAGATGCATGTCATCCATAGGCCCACCACCATCAAAAGAAAACATAGATATATAAGAAAACATAGATATATATTGAATGGTTAAGTTGGTATTTTAGAGAGGGAAGCTTGTCATAATTATATTATTTTTATTTTTATGTTATAATTAAGTGATAAATAGAAAATATTAGTTATGAAAATATTTTTCCATTTTATTTAAAATAAATAATTAATTAATAATTTTTTTTTATTAAGATATTTCAATTGATATACTTTTAATTTTTATAAAAGAACTTCAATTTTAATCACAAAAAAATAACCTCTCATTCTGAATCAATAGGCCCTTAAATTCTTACTAAAAGAAATCGAATTCAAATTCTTATTAAAATAGCTCTATTATACCTTATCCTACTTTAAAAAAATTAATAAACACAGGTTGATCATGCCAGCTACGTATATTCATTTAATATACTGTAGAGGCCAGCAGGCGGCACGGAAGATTCATCGTCGTCCCTGTACGCGGATCTGCACATCCGGTCGTAACAGTCGATGGAGAAGAGCGAGAGAGAAAGCGGAATCACACCCGGGTTATAGTTAACACAATCGCTCTCCTTCTTCCTTGGGCTTCTGTTTTCCCGAAAAACGACGGGATATATCAGAGGTCGCAGACAAAGGAGATAAAACCGCCTGTATCCTTCCAGCGCTATGACCACAGGCCTGATTCTCCTCGAATCCACGCCCATGGCTTCCCACTGCTTTAAACACACGCCCTCCCACACGCTCTCCATCCCCGCGGCCTCCTTCCAAGTCCTGCTCACGCACGCCGCCATCGCCAGAGACCTTGCGTCCAGATGCCTCACCACTTCCCCCAAGATATCCACGTTCTCCATTCCAAACCACGTACGATTTAAGATTTTTGAGGATTCCATGTTATTAAGGAAAACTGGATTCCATGTGATGGAGGAAGAGTGAGAGCAGAGGTTATATAATGGAAAGGAAGGCATCTGCGAACCATGTTGGAAATTCATTTCAGTGTCCGTCAATATGCTTTTAGCCCCACTTTTGGAATCGGGGGCGTGCTCTACAGACTTGAACAAGTCAAGGAATATTTTCATATAGATATCCGGTCGCAGAATCTTATGTGAGAGGTGGTATTTTCGTTGGAAAACCGTAGTAAATAATAATTATTAAGTTTAGTTTTGGTAGAATTATGAGCAAAAAGAAGTTTAAGGGTTTGAGTGTTGTATTCTTTTGACTACCAGGTTGACAGTAGTATTTCTTTTGACTATTAAAAAGACGAAAAAAAATAAAGTTATTAACTATAAAAAAAATTAAGAATTTGAGTCTTCTATACAATCGTATTCGCAGAGTAAGTGGAGACAATAACAATGGAGAGGTTAGGCCTTCGTAGAGGAGTAGGCGGACTTACTAAAGGTAAAGTAAATAAAATTTTGATTGTTTAGAAGTATTTATTAATAAACATTTATTAATTTATTTTAAATATTATTATTAATTTAATTCGAAAATAATCGCAAGTAGAAAAGGCGATGGTCAAATCGACACATTTCAACAACATGAGGGATCTTCGCTGTTAAAAAAATATGGATGCTTATCTTTGCCGCGTCTGTTGGACTATTGGATAATATTTATGGCTTTTGGAACATTTTGACTGGGACGGATCTTCAAAGTTTGATGGGAATACGATCCCCTCGTTGTCTCGAACGTGTGGAGAGTGGTTTGTGTTGATAAAATAATAATCCTCATTCTGTTAGAATCGTTGTGTTGATACCTTCCGTCTTTTATTTTGTCCTCTAAATATAAATTTTGTTAGAATCGTTGTGTTGTACCTTCTCTTCATTCAATGTCCTCTAAATTTAAATTAAGAAAGATGTTCAACAAATTGTTGTTTTGATACTTTTATTATTTTGTGATATCTTCGTTCAATCAATGTCCTCTTAATTTAAATTAAGGAGGATGTTCAACAAATTGTTGTTTTGATACTTTTATTATTTTGTGATATCTTCGTTCAATCAATGTCCTCTTAATTTAAATTAAGAAGGATGTTCAACAAATTGTTGTTTTGATACCTTCTATTATTTTGCGATATCTTCATTCAATATGTTATTAAGTAGATGTTAAAATATGTATTCTTTAATTATGTATAGGGTGTTTTTTATTTGGTCTATTTTGATAGGTATTTATTTCAATGAAAGATCTGGAGGGGTTCGGGAAGATCAGCTAGCAAACATTGAGTAGAAAACTGGGTAGTGTAATAAACTCCTACAACCAAGGCATAGGGTTGATCAGTCCTCTCTAAGCCTTCGTAAGGCTGAAAGCTACACTTATCAATAAGGAATTAAGACACAAACCTATCAATGTCATGATATTCACTATACCATTATTATATTAAAAAAGATTTTCTAATCCACCAACCATTTATGGTATAAATTGGATATTATTTTATTTGATTGACAATAAATAAGACATACTTTTTTAAAGAACTTTTTCTTATCTTTCATGTTTATTTTTTTTGGGTAATGACATTATTGTATTTATTGATTTTTTTTTTTATTTGGTTAGTGTGAAAAACTCCTATGAGACCCCTCAACCATGACCCCTCCTAAAGTTGAGAGCTATGCTTATCAATATGGAATTTAACACACAACCACCACATACCCACTCCCTCACACACTCGCCCACGCCACATTTTAAACCTTGGACCTATCAAAGAATAGCCAAAGCCCTAACCATTACGTTGTTCCCCTTGGGACACATTTATTGATTTTAATATTATGAATTTCCATGATTATCAAATACTATTAATATCAAAAATATTTTGGAAATTTATTTCTTTTACCAAAAAGGCAGGGTATGAGTCATTGGATATTTATTTTGGTTTAAACAATGCATCTAAAACTTTATAAAGCTAAGGATGAGGATAGGTCTAGAGTCAATCTTATGGATCAATGGAGGATGAACAATTATTTGTTGGGTTTTTTTGCTACCTCTTGCAACACCCTGTGGTCCTTTTTGGGATAACACGAGTAGTGTTCGTAGGACTGTCAAACCTATTAGGTTTCTTAGGATCAGTGTAAAGCAAAAATGGGAATAAGTTCAAAGTTTCTGCTTTGTAGATGGTACTCAATTTTTTGTTATTTTTGCAAATGTTAATCTGAGTTTTATTCAGATTTTAGGGTTTACCAAAAGTGGTAAACCTATGACTGTAATTTGATTCTTGTTCTATCAATATAATTTTTTACCTTTTAAAAAAATATAAAGCCTATTTAATGGTCATTTAAAGTTTCTATATCATTTTCTATATAGGTGGCACTACTCATATCTATAGAAAGACATGGAATGATCATGTTGAACATATAGCAAGACTATGATTAGTAAAAATATTTTTTAATTTTATTTCCTTCTATTTGGTAATATTTCCAAGATACTTCCTTTATGAATAATTTATGGAAATCATAGATAATGTTGTTAATAATATCCTCACATATAATATCTTTGAGAAAATTAATAATAATAAAAATCATGTTCAAATTTAAATATATATTTACTTGTTTTAAATAAAAATATTGATTGTTGTAAGAAGTGTCCTTTTATATGATTGTTTTTTTGAATTTTTATATGATTTTGAGTAGGTGAAGAGATCCTTGTCATTATTATTCTAAAAAAAATTACCTTCACTTTGGATATTTTTATTATATCATATGGATAGACATTAGATGCTTTGCATCAAATCCATATATATTAAAAAAGAAAACAAGACTATAACGCATTATATTCTAGATCTAATACTTTCCATGACATGTAGCATGCATGTAAATACTTTACAAAATATACAATAATAAAAATTCAAACATGGATATGAATTTGAGAGAATGTCATCTAATATTCTTTCCTTTACAAACCCCATTCTATATTTGAAGGGAAAATCTAATATCCTCCACAAATATTTTTTTTCAATCAGTTATATAGGATTGAAATAGGTGCCACCCATATTACATCATCACCACATAGTGGTATTACAACAAAGCTCAGATATTATCCATGTATTGTCTGACAAGATTTGAACCTTGGTCTCCTTAAATATCGAGGAATCTAACTGGTTGAGCTAATACCACTTGATATCCTCCACACATCCTTTACAAATAAAGTATATTTGAATTTTATCAAATCAAGGTGTAAAACATATAGGTTTTTTTACAAATAACTCCTTGAATTCCTATCGATTTTTAGCCAATCCTCATCTATTGTTGATGTTGGTTTTATTCCCGAGACCACAATCCACTAATATTTATCAACCAACAAATCCTCCATCTTGAGTTTCCATAACTCAAAGTTCTGTCTATTAAAATTTTCAATCTCTACCTATGTGTTTCTCATAATTTTTCTTTGCCTAGATTCTTTCGCATATGACTTCCACTTAAGAATTAATTTATCACAGGGTTGAAACTGTTACTCCTTGAACAAATACAAATATTAGCTTTGATACCAAATGAAGAGTAAAAGGCCTCAATAAACTAAATCTAAACAAATAGTAAATACATAATCAAAGGAAAAATAAGAAGATAACAGATACACACACAACACACAATTTCACCTGGAAAACCCTTATAGTAAAAAACCCAGCATAGTAATATCTTCTTATTGTATAAACTTAACCATCTCTAATACAATAATGTTCATCTCTCATATCTCTTCAAACCCTGATGCAAGTGTAATTAAATAACAACACAAGAATGATTTTTATAATGTTATGGGCAAAAACCCATGGGTTTAAATAATTAACCCTAAACAACCCATATGGGTCTAAAATTAGCTTAAGAAACCTTGAAACTTCTAAAACTTGATGAGGATACACAAAGAGTGTCTACTACATTTTAGAGTTAACCTTGCTAGAATAACATGGAAAATATTCAACATATTTCTAACATACAGATAGATTTTACAATGTATTCAATTAGCTTAGTATGATTGTTTGTAAAACAAAATGCAATCTTATAAAAATAGATGGCGGAGGTGGTTGTTGCACTTAGGTTAGCTATGCTTAATAGATTCAAGTATGTTTTTTTGATGTGTTCGACATGAATTTCTCTTATGAAGCTTAATTACATAAAACGTCATTGGATTCTAACAATCTGATGATAGTCCACTCCTTTCTATTACGTTGAGTCAACTAAGTAGGGGCAGGTGGGTAATCGAGGAGACTTTGACCATTGAGATCTTCTAACAACAATGATGTTTGATGGTTGATTGGCATGTGTGACCTTGCTAATTAGGATTGGTTCAAAAAATATGATGTCAAGAGGGAGCAATTTTTTATGCTCGATGGTTTGCTTAGGCTAGGTTTCAGTATAATTTTTTATTTTTTTCTATCAGGTTCTATAGCCCCGTTTATGGCATAAGTAACGTCAATGGTCTGATACTTTATCCCATAATTAACCAAATTCTATATTTCCTATTATGAGGTATCACATATCTTCTTCCTTTTAGATGACATCATTACTTCAAGAGTCTGACCACTTCTACGCACATCCACATCTACCCATGCATAGTGTGTGATGCCAAATTTTATTATTGAACCTTAGTGCTTTACTATCGGGTATTATACCTTAAATAAATTTTCCATCCAACACTCATTCTAGCTTTATCAGGATTTTAAATATATGATGATGACATCATTATTCAAAAATCCCAACACCCTTGGAAACTTTGCAAAGTATCCCATTAGATGTCAGATGAGCTTCTAATTTCCTGTTCTATGCATGTTGGACCAAATGTCTTAGAATAGTTTTTGCTTGCGCCTTTATTCCATACCACATCATATTTTCATGCAACTTTGACTATGGTCAAATTTTATCAATTATGCAAACATATACTACATTTGCAATGTTGTGTATGGGTTTGCAAAATCTATTTTTTATGTCTAGGCAGTAAAGTTGCTTACCTTGATTCTTTGGGAGTATTTTCAAATGACTCATATACTCTATAACATTCATTATTGTCTTAGCCAATATCCCTTGGGTCATTTCCTAAACTATTGTTATGGTAATACCAACATACTCAAAAAATTTTTTGCTTACAAATCATAAATTATCGATCAAACTTTCTTGAAGGATTACCAAAGATTTATATTATTTTGATCATCCCAATAAGATGGTCAAAATGAGATAATTCTTCTTATTGGATCTCGCTATGCTTAATGCTTTTTTGGATTTGACTAGATTAATATTATGAAACAAAATTTTAAAATTTTGAAAGTAGTAAAAAAATAAAAGTAATTTATTCCATAGATGATTATCTAATGAAAATTATTATATGCAAGTTCTTGATTACTTTCTTTTTGTAAATTTTACCTCCCATAGGTAGGAAACATCATTTTACCTGATACCACTTATAACAAAATAACTTATAAAATCAAGAAAAACCAATCCATTGCATTCCATAATTTGCAAGAAAATTAACAAGATATCCATGAGATGAACAATAAAAAATTTAACACATGATAAATAAATCAGAGATCTAAATAAAGAAACTTCATGCTATCATAGCCCACTCTACCAATATTGGTAAGATTTAAACTTAGGTCAATTTTCAAATTATTAGGGTATTGTTTTAAATATCTCACTTTTAGGAGCCATATCTTCACAAAGGTTCATTTGATTTAGTTGATTCTTGGACCAATTTTTGTGGAATTTGAAGAGCTTTAAAACGAGTCATCATATGAAGGAATATTAGCAATATTGAGGGAGATACAACCTTGTGAATTCATCCATCCAAAACAAGGGTAGTGACTATTTTTCAAGTCACAAAAAACAAAATTGCAAATTTCTGTTAGCTAAGGTTCAAATGATGAAAGGAGATATGGAAGGCTAGGGCTTTAGTGAAGCAAGACATTCTATTTGGTCATAACATTTTCAACTAAGTTTTTATTTTCCTTCTTTATCTTAGAAATTTTGCATGAAAATTATTATAATTTTTATCAAATATTATATTTCTTATAAGAAATTTTAATAAATTTCAATAGGTTTTAAGTTTTAGTTTTCTTTGCATGGACCGATTTATATATAAATACTTAGAATTATATCTCGTGGTAGATTTTAGTGAGCGCACCATAGAGGATCGATCCTTGTTGCTCAAAGATATGGTAGTTTTTGGTAAATTTAATGGGTATTGGCCAAGGACATCAACCTTGAGAAAATAGATTGATAGGAGTTGGAAGTCTCCAATAGTGAGACTATAATTTCTTTCCAAAGGTTTCTTCCTATCCCTTTTTGATCTAGGTAAGAAAGATATAGAATCCTAAAAGGGGATCCTTGGTTTATGGGAAGATCGTGAATCTTCCTTACTTATTGGTGTGAAGGATTTTTGCCTGAAAATGTAAATCTATCTCTAGTACTAGTCTGAGTTAGGATGTATGGGTTACCAATTATTTTTGGGATATGGATACCTTCAAGGCAATAGGCAACAATTTGGGAGAATTCCTTGAGATTTCAAAAACTACAAAATATGGATTTTGGCTATTATTCTCAGATAATGGTCATGATTGATATAAGTAAAGCTTTACCAAGATTAATTATTCTAATTATGGGGATAAGATGTGGACCCAAATTATAGGTTATGAAAACATATCTTTTATATGTAGAATATGTCATGAGGTGGGGCATATTGAGATATCATGCCCTAAGAAGAGAAACTTACAAATGGATATGGATGAGGATTATTTTCAACTTCCAAAGATAAATCTAGACAAATGAAAGCAAATAAACAATAGAGACTAGTAAGGAAGGATTTTGGAAGAAATACCAATTTTTTTAAGTATTTATCCTATGAAGAAAAAGTAGATCAAATCTTAGAGGACACAGTATAATGAGTTCAACATATTAACAAGGAACTATATTTTTAGTATGATCTTGATATAGGGATAAACATTCTTAATGAATATAAGGAATGTGTCTCATCAAATTTTGAAGACTCTCTTCAAGTACCATACACCATAGGTAAATAAATTGTAGTGTTAGATGTTAATACCTATACCATTAATAAGGAAATACTAGAAAATGAGTAGGACAAGTTAAAAGCTTCTATAATAGAGTTAGGATAAGATAAGTCTACTGAAAAAGAAAGTTGTGAAATAATATTAATGAATAGAATAATAATACCTACTCCTAATATAGGTAATGAAAAAAGAGGAAAACCCTCAAATTATCAAGCGAGATCTAAGGAAGCAAGAGCAAACACAGAGAAATGAACACAAACTAAGTTGGTTTAACTTCTCTTTACCAAACCAAAAAATAATATTGGTAATTCGTAGGTGGGGCTAGTAGCTCCTACTGAGATATTATTATCATCTTGTGGAATATAAGTTTTTTTAATACCCCTTCAAAGCAAAGGTGTATCAAGGATATTTGTTTAAGTAATAAGCATGATATTCTTTGTATCCAAAAACTAAAATGCAAAAGAAGTTTTCAAAACTATGAAAGTAGTATGGGCGAGATGTGAATGGGATGCTATAGATTATAAAGGAGTGGAATAGGAAGTTCTAACTTGTTGGAATCCTATTAGAACCTCTTGTGTAACCATTCATAAAACTAGGCATTAGATAACCTCTTTACTCACATGCTACTTTGCATATATTTATTTCATCCTTATCAATGTCTATGGACCTACAACTCACTTAGGCAAATTAGTTGTTTGGAGTGGGATTGAAGCCTTTATGAGAAATAAATACCAAGAAACCAGATTCATGATCATAGGAGATTTTAATATCATAACCAATATGGATGAATTTTTTTGAGGAATTAGGAAATTAACCCAAAGTATGAGAGATTTCTCAACTTTTATTCAAAAAAATTATCTATGGGAGGTTGAGTTTGAAGAACACAACTTCACATGGACCAACAGTAGGAGAGGCCAAAACCTAATGGTAAAAATATTATACATATGCATACTCTCAAATCATTGGCTAGATGAAGGGACTTATTCTAAAACTAATACCTTGACAATGATTGGTTTAGATCATTGACCAATAAGAGTTAAAATGGTGGTAACTATTTTAAAAAAATATCATATTTTAAATATGAGTGGATATGGGAAAACCATACTCAATTTTTTGATATGATAACATAAGTGTAGAATTATTCAGAAAATGGTGGCTTCTATACACTTACAAAACAAATTAATTATATGACATATAGATTAAAAGAATATAACAAGAACACTTTTGAAATATTTTTGAGAAGAAAAAAGAACTAAAAGATAAACTTTGAAATTTCCAAAAAGGTGATCATAATAATCCAAGATTAGAGGAAAGGGATTTGTTTAGTGAATATCATAATATTTTGAGAAAGGAAGAAAAAAATAGATATTAAAATTGAGACCGAATTGGTTAAAAGGAGATACATTTTTTTTTTTTTTTTATAGGATGGCTATAGTACAAATATCAACATCTAGAATTAGCAGAATTAAATCATTAGAAGGTGTTTGGATTGAAGATCAAAGTGAAATTAGAAATGAGACAAGGTCTTTTTATCAGAGTATTCTAGGATTAGAGGAGTTTAAAGTTCTTAATGATAAAATTATACAAGAATTACCTTTAGTTATAATAGATGAATACAATAGGAAATTGATGGATCCTATTACTGTGGAAGAAATTCATTTATCTCTTTTATCTTTTAATAAGGATAAATTTCTAGGTCTACATAGACTCTCTGCAACATTCTATCAACATAATTTGAATATAGTGAAGGATTCTTTATTGGTGGCAATGGAATAGTCTAGGGTAAAACAATACATACCTTATAATAAAATTGTAACATATCTTACCCATAAGCCTATGTAATATGACATAATTATTGGATGCATAAGTTTTTGAGTTATTTAGACCCATAAGCCTATGTAATATGACATATAATATTATCTCCAAAATGATGACAAATTGGTTAAGATCACTATTACAAAAAAAATATTTAAGAATAGCAAGGAGGATTTGTGAATGGGTGACATATTTTGGATGAGATCATAGTAGCTCATGAAGTTATGCATTCAATAGATTCAAGAAAAGAGAAATAAATGATATTAAAAATTGATATGAGTAAAACCTATGATAGGGTTAAATGTGATTTTATTTTTGTAATATTAGAAAAGTTTAGATTTGGGAAGAAATAGATTAGATGGATTAAATCTTGTATCTCTATAGTTTCATATTCAATGTTCTTCAATGGGTTAGTAATAGAATAATTTAAATCCAATAGATCTTAGATAGGGAGATCCTCTATCACCATATTTTTTCATTATTATGGTAGAGGTTTTGGGTAGGAACTTGAAAAAGGCTAACAAATATGGGCTTATAAGTGGACTTAAGGCTAGTAATAACATTGACAATATCACCCATCAACAATTTATAGATGATACATACCTTTTTAGGAGGACAAGGATAAACGAAGATAGATCTTTGAATAACTTATTAAAGGAATATGAAAGAGCATCACATCAAAAATTTAATAGGAAAAAATCTATAATTTACTTTCTAAACACCTCGACTAAAATTAAAGCAAGGATTTGTAGGTTACTTCAAATGGAGGAGATAAATTTACCAGCAACTTATCTAGGGATGCCATTATTTGAGGGGATAATGAGGATAGAATTATGGAATCCAATTATAATTAAAGTTTAGAATAAACTACTGGCATGGGAAGGTATATGGTTATCATTTTTTTTGTTTGAAGAAAATGAAAAACTTATATTAACACAAAGAATATATACAAAGGGGAGCAAGAACAGCCCCACCAGAACCAAGAAGCAAGAAAACAGGAACAAAGTGCAAGAAAAAAAGCACTTTCAATCACAGAATCCAAAGAGGCAAGAAGGCGTGAAAACGCGAAAAGTCGCGAAATCGCGACAATCAGACCAGCCGAGGCCTAACCCGAGCAGCCAGTCGCGAAATCGCGACGGTTTTTCCGTTTGGCTCCCAGTCTTCAAAAATGTCACGAAATCGCGACGGATTATCCCCTTTGCTCCGATTCATCAAAATTGTCGCGATATCGCGACGATTTTCCGCCTTGGTGACCCTGCTCCAAAAGCGTCGTGAAATCGTGACATTTTGACCGGTCAGCTCCTTGTCTTCAAAAATGTCGCGAAATCATGACGGATTTGTCCCTTGGCTCCGATTCTCCAAATCTTGTGCGAAATCACGACGATTTTTCCAAGAAGTGCCATTTCTCCAGAATTGTCACGACATCGCGACCACTTTGCGCCTTAACCCCGAAATGCCAAAAGTGTCACGAAATTGTGACAACTTTGCCTCATGACGAAAAAGCTCCAAAAGTGTCTCGATTTCGCGACGTCTTCTCCCTAAGTCGTCGGACTGCCAAAGGTGTCGCGAAATCGCGACGGTTTTTCCTTTAAGCTCCCAATATTTAGAAATGTCATGAAATCACGACGAATTTTCCCCTTCTCTCCGATTCATCGAAATTGTTGCGATATCGTGACGATTTTTCTCCTTGATGGCCCTGCTCCAAAAACGTCACGAAATCGTGACATTTTGACCAGTCAGCTCCTTGTCTTCAAAAATGTCGCAAAATCATGACGGATTTGTCCCTTGGCTCCGATTCTCCAAATCTTGCACGAAATCGCGACGGTTTTTCCATGAAGTGCCATTTCTCCAGAATTGTCGCGACATCGCGACCACTTTGCGCCTTAACCCCGAAATGCCAAAAGTGTCGCGAAATCGCGACAACTTTGCCTCATGACGAAAAAGCTCCAAAAGTGTCACGATTTCGTGACGTCTTCTCCCTGAGTCGCCGAACCGCCAAAGGTGTCGCGAAATCGCGACGATTTTTCCTTTAAGCTCCCAGTCTTCAGAAATGTCGCGAAATCGCGACGGATTTTCCCCTTCTCTTCGATTCATCGAAATTGTCGCGATATCGCGACGATTTTTCTCCTTGATGGCCCTGCTCCAAAAACGTCGCAAAATCACGACGTTTTTTCCAGTCAGCTTCTTGTCTTCAAAAATGTCGCGAAATCGTGACGAATTTGTCCCTTTTCTCCAATTCACCAAAACTTGCACGATATCGCGACGATTATCCTCCTTGGCTCCCCTGCTCCAGAAGCGTCATGAAATCATGACAGGTTCCTTCCAAAGGCTGCGGCGACGAAACTTGTCGCGATATCGCGACAGAAACCCACCAAGAGTCGCGACGACGTAACAGGTCGCGATATCGCGACAAAAACCGCCCTTAGGAAAAATTGTGATCATTGACTCAAGAATTGGGAAAGCCCCTGCCTAATCTCTGCATCCTCCACAGGCATGTCACTTTGCAGCTGTACCCCAGCCTCTTTCTCCGCACCTCTCTTTGCAATGAAATCGGCTGCAGTGTTTAGATCTCTGCTTACATAGATGGGGATCACATCTTCTAATTCCTTCCAAAGGGCCTTGATTTGAGAGACTAGATACCGAAGCCTCCAAGCCTTTGCAACAAAGTTCCTCATACAGTCAAGAGCGCCAATCAGAATTTGTGAATCGAACTCAAGGATTATCTTCCTGTGTCCCTGATTGACAGCCCAGAGGGAAGCAATTTTGATAGCAAAGGCTTCTGCTTCATTGTTTGTGGCTCTTCCCAGACCTTGTAATTCCCGAGTAAAGCACGGACCCAAGCATGATCCCGACACACTACCCCAATTCCAACACTACCCGGATTGCCTTTAGCAGCTCCATCTGTATTGATTTTAACCCAGCCTTCGGGGGGAGGTTTCCAGCTAGCTCTGTTCTTCCTTACTTGCCCATCAGTTCCCTCTTCCAGTGGTCCAGGAGCAATCCGATTTTTCTCTTCAGCATATAGGGCAACCGTTTCCGTGACTTTGCTCCAAATGACTTGCCAGATTCCATCGAGCGAGGAAAAGGTTTCTCTAAAAATACGAGCATTGCGTTCCAGCCAAACCTGCCACCAAATGAAGAGTAATCCAAGCTCCCAACCTATTTGGAGAGCTTTAGACTTAAATCTGCCTTTCTTCCATCTTTCCAAAATATTGTTCTAGGTCAAATTACCATTAAGCTGAAGTTTGAAATGGGAGAACCAACGCTTCCAAATCTGACACGTGAAAAGGCACTCAAACATCAAATGATCGAAAGTCTCCTCATTCTTATGACATAGCACACACTTAGATGGGCCGATGATTCCCCTGTGTCTGAGATTGTCAAAGGTGAGGATGCCTTTGTGCAAAAACTACCAGGCGAAGAAATTCACTTTAGGCCAGCCTTTGGAATGCCAAATCTTCCTCCATTCTTGAATCGAAAAAGAATGCGGGGAAGGCTCTGGGAGAATCTGATCGTATCCATCCTTCACCGTATAAACCCCAAGGTTCCCATGCCCCCAAGCTAGCTCATCCTCCTCATCTCTCCCTGAAAGAAACCTTACTGTCAAAATTTTAGTCAGAATGGGCGCCATCTCCGGAGGGATAGTGATTGGCCACTCTTCCAGCCGCTTAAACTTCTTGAACTTATACTCACCCAGTTGGCTAGTGTTGAAGTAATGTTCAATATTGATCCAGCCTTTGGCTTCTATGGCTAATTTAATTGGTTGTAGTTCAGGAAACTCAATAATGATGGGTGGGAACTGATCCCAAGAATCAGTCCAAAAACGTGCCTTGTCCCCTTTGCCTACTTTCCAAAAAAGTTGATCCTTAATGACTTGAGATCCCAGCTTAAGAGCCTGCCACACTAAGGAACCATTACCATCCAAAGGAAGACGACTCACATCATTGGGGTGAATAGGGCCCAAATACTTACTGGTTAAAATTCTACTGAATAAGGATGTTGGCTGTGAAATCCATCTCCAGTACAGTTTACCAGCCAAAGCTTTGTTGTTAAGTTTGGAACTTCTCAGACCCAGCCCACCTTTTTCTTTGGGCTGAGTGACCTTATCCCAGCTAACCAAGGCCCATTTCTTCTCACCTTTTGCTCCTTCCCATAAGAATATTCTAGCCATTTTGTCCAGCTCTTTCCAAATAGAATGTGGGGCAGCCAGAATAGAGAATTTATAGATTGGCATGGCCTGAATAACTGACTGCAAGAAAGTTAATCGGCCCCCGTAGCTTAGCCATTTATGAGACCAATGGTTCATTCTTTCTTTGATGCCGTCCAAAAGATCCTTCCAGATATCTTTTTTTAATTTCTTGAAATGTAACGGAACCCCCAAGTAGGCTATAGGAAGAGAGGTCCTAGTGAAGCCCAAGATCTCTAAAACTCTGTCCTGAAGCCTTTGGTCGAGGTTAAAGAAGACCACCTTGGATTTTTTGTCATTGATAACTTGATTGGAGGCCCTAAGGTAAACATTAAGAGAATCTCTCGATTCCTCTAGCTTCCCCGAGACTAGCCACTCCCACCAAGCCTCGTATCATCCACAAACCGTAAATGAGTCAAAATTTCCCTCCCCTACCTTGATACCCGTTAACAGGCCTTGAAGTCTTCTTCTCAAGAAAAGTCTACCTAATCCTTCAGCCAGGATAAGGAAGAGATAGGGAGAGCAAGGGTCCCCTTGACGAAGCCCCCGAGAGGCTCCAAAAGGAGGCGAGGGAAGTCCCTTAATTAGAACAGAGTAAGAGGGCGTAGAAACACAGCTCATAACCCAATCTATCCAATCCTGGGAGAAGCCAAAGGCAGCCAACATCCTTGACAGGAAGCCCCACTCAACCCTATCATAGGCCTTGGACATATCCAGTTTAATGAACATTCCTTTGTTACTAGATTTTTGCATCGTATGGATTGCCTCCTGTGCAAGGACCACCCCATCCAAGATCTGTCTGCCTTCAACAAATCCCCCTTGCTCTGAGGAGATGATATTATGAAGGAGAGGTTTAAGCCTTTCAACCATTATCTTTGTGATTATCTTATAAATCATGTTGCATAAAGCAATAGGTCTGAAATCAGAGATACGAACCCCTTCCTCTCCCTTAGGGATTAAAGTGATAAAAGTATGATTTATAGCCTTAAGCATTCTTTTATTTGTTCTGGACTCCTCTCGTGACAGCCAAAACATCTTCCTCCAGTGTATCCCAAAAAGCCTAAAAAACTCAATAGGAAACCCATCTGGACCTGGAGATTTTCCTGAGCTCATTCCAAAGACCACATGTTTCAGTTCCTCTTTATCAATGGGTCTGAGCAGGGCTTGATTTTCCTCTTGTGAGATAATAGAGGGAATAACGTCAATAATTTCATTTTGAGCCTCCACATCTTGCTCCCTACTTTCCGAAAAAAGTTTAGAGAAGTAGTCCATTGAGTGGGAATGCAAACCAGGAAGAGTATCAAAGGAGTGTCCATGCTCATCTTGAAGGACTTCCATGTTGTTCATCTGTCTTCTGGCACAGGCTGAGCGATGAAAAAATTTTGTGTTTCTATCTCCTTCAAGAAGCCAAGAGTTTCTTGCTCTCTGTTTCCAATAAGTTTCTTCTTGGTTATCAATGTCCTCAATCGCTTTGCGTAAGGCATCATCCTCGATTTTAAGCTGATCAATAATTGTTCCTTCTCTGAATTGTTTTTGCACCTCCTCCCAACGAGCAACCAAGGGAGCTCTTTGCTGCTAAAAATTAGACTTGTTTGCTTGCCTCCACTGTTTCAACTTGACTTTGACAAAATGAAGCTGTTTGTGGAATTTAAACATTGTCGTCCCAAAAGGTGGGTGGCCTTATTCCCACCACTGTGGAATTTTCTCTTGAAGATCCTCCTTTTGTAACCAATAATTCTCAAATTTAAACGGTTTGTGGTGCTGCCCTATCATAGTCCCTCCCTCCATCAGAATGGGAGAGTGGTCAGAGACAGGGCCTTCCAAAATCTGGAATTTAACATTCCACTTAACAAATGCCTCCTCTGAGACCAGGAAACGGTCTAACTTTACCTTCCTACTATGTGGCTCCCTCCTCTTGTTAGTCCAAGTAAAGTAAGTTCCAGGGCCTTTGATATCCACTAAGTGAAAGGCCTGGATCTGGGCTATCAACAACCTATCTCCTGGGTCCAAAACCGGGGTGCCACCTTCCTGATCACGAGCAGAGAGCTTAGCATTGAAATCCCCAGCAATAATCCAATCTAAATTTCATCTTGAGGACCTCATGTTGTGAACAACTTTCCATTGAAGTCTCTGGCCATCAATGCATTGAGCCCCATAAAAATTTGTAAGTAAAACATGCTCAGCTGTGACAATATTCCCGAAGTGAGATGTGAGAACACCTCTCCAGGCTATATGTTCTAAAGCGAGTCCATTCCAGGGGGTTCCAAAAAGTGACAATCCCCCCCGAGGCACCTTGGGCAACTACATCCATATAACCAGCACCCCTCCAAATTCTATTAACAGCTTTACTCATAAGATCTAGAGACATTTTTGTCTCCTGGATGAGCAAAAAATCTGTTTTATACTTCCCTAAGAGTCTTTGAACAACAGATTGATGGGTTCTACTATTTAAACCCCTAACGTTCCAAGATTGTATAATCATTGAAAACCTTGGGAGCAGTAAGAATCAATTGTCCTCACCGATCCTCCATTGATCACCTTGTCTCCTTGCACTGTTAGTAGTTCCTTATTGGATTTTCTTCCCGCTTCTTGAGAGTTACTATTTTTAGATCTCTTCTCCACCTGAGTGATCCCTAGAGCTGGCCTTTCTCTGTTCTTATCTGCATTTCCCATGGTGACATCTTTAATAGCCGGCTGTGCTGGGGAATGTATTACCAATGCCCCTGGATTCTCAGACTGCAGACTCTCAGAGGGTACAGGCACCTGTTCTACTACAGGAGTAAATGAAGGAGAAACTTGAGAGTGAGTGTTATTACTCTCACCATTCCCATCCACTCCCTCCATGACTTGGTCTTCCTGATCCACTAATGACTTAAAAATTTCATACCGATTGTTTGGCTTGAGTTGTATCTGGTCCTTGCCATTTTTCTTTTTGTTTCTCCTTCATTTTGGCTATTCAAAGCCATCCTTCTGGACCTCAGGACCTGGAGAAGTGTTAGAAGGTTCATTGACAGGAATGGGCTTACCCTCTCTAGGGCGGTTTGGCATTCCACTCGGAGTCTCCGCTTTTGTGCTCAAGATGTTTGGGCAGAACCTTGCCAAATGTCCATGCTTATGGCACACTCGGCACCTGAAGGGTAGGGCCTCATAGTCTAGCTACTGGATCCAGGGTACTCCCCGCCAACTCAAGTTCCACCTCACCGATAGAGGTCGGCTAATGTCCATTTCTACATAGATTCCGGCAAAGACAAGTTGTATTTCCCTCTATGGTATCTTTGGAGACTCCTATAAATCTGCCTAGGGAATTACCTATTATTTCTAGAACCTGCTCACCCCAAAACTCCATCGGGAGAGCGTACAATCGGATCCAGACCGGGACAACCGTGGGTTCAATGCGAGGATCGAAGCCCACTCTCCAGGGTTGAACAAATAACCCTGCTGGTCCGTGGTTTCTCTTTTTTGATTCAAATGCTCTGTTTCTATCTGCTAAAGAAGAGAAACTAATGATAAAATACCCATTGCTTATAGGCCATAAAGAGTACTCACCGTGTGGTTCCCAGTTCTGTCGAACCCAGGTATGCAAAAAATTTAGAGAAGGTCGGATGCCCATGAATTTGCAGATCAAGTCATGGTTAGCTCGGTAGACGATTGTATCTTCGACCAGCTTTGGTTCGATAACAATCTTAGGTCTGGAAGCGGATTGCGGGAGGCATCCATTAACGCGGTGAGCATTTGGGCCGTTGCCAGCATGCTTAAGTAACGTTTGAAAAGCATTTCGCTGAGCTCCATCAGTGGAAGGCGAGGGTTTTTCTTTCAACATCTCAGCATATGAACTCTTTCTCCCAGTAGGAGAGACTGGAGGAGACCCCATCGGGCCCTCCCGAAACAGCGAACAAACCTTCAGAGTAGTTCAAAATCAATCCACCAAAGTCTCTGGAAAGATCTTCGGGCCAGAAACCCTCGAGCATCGCCCGATGCCTGTTCAAAATTTTTCCCGCCAAATCGCCAGAGTTCCAAATTGTGTTAAGGTATATGGTTATCATTAGAAGGAAGAGTGCAACTAATTAAATCAGTATTATTATAAGGAAGAGTGCAACTAATTAAATCAGTCTTATATGTCATTCCAACATATTATATGTCCTTGTATACTATGCCAAAATCAATAGAAAAAGTTTAATCTATATTATGTAATATTTTTTGTGGTCAAGATTACATGATAAAAGAAAATTTCCTTTGGTGAAATGGAGCATGGTGTGTGATGATAAAACTAGGGGAGGTCTTGGTTTAAGAGTTCTTATAGATGCAAACTTATCTCTTAGGGGAAAAGTAATTTGGAGATTGTACAAAGAGAGTCAAAGACAATGGGAAAGAATTCTTGTAAGTATGTTAAGCCCAATATTATTTATTGCATTCTCTCTACCAAGTGGTTTTGCACTATGGAATAATTTAGAAAACCAATTGATCTAGTGTTTAAAAGTTTTAGATGGGGGTGCTTAAATCTTGTGTCTTTAGTGTTTAAAAGTTTTAGTTTAGGATAGCCTAAGTATTTGTAAAGTCAAAATGTTTGTTTGGTTAGTAGGTCATAGAAGAATTTATCTTGGGATAACCTTATGAAAAGGGGTTTTTATGGCCCATAAAAATGTGTTCTTTGTAAACAGGAGGAGAGTATAGACCATGTCTTGGACACTACTCAATAGTCTAGAAACTATAATATTAAATTATTAATATGCTTGGTAAATGCATGGTGATGAATGGAAAAATTGAAGAATGGTTAAAGCAATGGAATATCACTTTTAAAAGTGAGGCTTTGTATATAATCTGGTATATATCAAAAGATTCAATACTTTGGACTATATGGTTAGAAAGGAATAGAATAATATTTAAAGGAATATTTGTTTAGCCATAGAGGAGTTTAAACCAACCCTATCAACTTACCCAATTCTTAATCTAGAAGCAAAGGGACTTGATATATGGAGTCAAGTCATCAAATGGAATTATGATATTGGGTACAAGACAAACAAAAAGTAGCCAAAGAATATGAAGTAGAAACCACCGGATGTGGAGTTGGTCAATTTAAATATTAATGGAGCATCTAAATAAAATTCAAGACCAACAAGAGGAGGAATAATTAGAAATAATATAGGAGAGATTTTATCTCATTACACTTTCAATAATGGATTTAAGACAAATATGAAATAATGAAGTTGAAGCTTGGGCAGCTTTGGAAGGGTTAAAAATGTGCAAACAAATAAAATGGAACAAAGTATGGATGAAAGGTGATTCAATCATAGTAATAAATGCAATTTTGAGGAAAACAAAGGCTCCATGGAATACACAAGAAAATTCAAGACCTTGTTATAGAGTTCGAAGAAATTGGGTTTACACATATGTTAAGGGAAGGAAAAAAATGTGTAGATAAGCTAGCCAATAGAGAGGTTTTAATTGAGAATTGTGAAATTAAATTCTCTTTTCCATGGTTAGAGAAAGTAGTAAGTTTAGCTGAAGTTGATAAGAAAATGTTGACATCCTGATTCAAACAATGATTAGGATTCACTTTAATGTTTTCCATTGGTAATATTTGCTTTATTTTATAACATTAATGTGATTTCATATAAACTATTTATTATAATTTTTGTTGTTGCACTTGTGCTTTAGGAAGGAAAATAGTAATCCAAATTTGGTAAAGCGGACTCTATTAGTGCGATGCTTTGGAAATATTACTCTTATAAGATGCAATGTGTAGATAATAGAGGATGTTTTAGTATTGTGAATTCTACTGTATGAAAATATCAAGAAGGATGTTGAATTCTAGAATATCGGTACTCACACAAAAAATTGAAAAAGATCCAAAAAATTAAAATCAAGAATTCAAACATTTTATGTAAAATGATGTAGGTTTCTAGCTATAACAACTTAATTAAGATGAGAATTGAAATTGTTTGTAAAATCACAAGCTCTAAAGAAGAGATTTGTGATTTATCAAGGGTGGGGGACTAGAGTACAACCCCTTGTTCTCCAGAAAAAAAAAAGAGAGATACAAATCTACATAAAAAATGCAAACCTACATCACTTAGAGAAGACAAAGTCCCATAGACTACTTAGATATTTGTAGATTATCCTAATTAACATAGATGGTGACTAAGAAGGAATTTATGATTTGATGAATTGAGTAAATCATATCATACCTTCTTTATAGACTTGTAAAATACTAACCCTAATATCAGTGTTTAAGGGATACCTTAGTCTTAATATAGGGGCTTTATCCAATAAAATAAAAGATATTCAATGAGGGTCATTACAAATAAGTTTACAAAAGTGAATTCTTGTTATTGAACTTTATTAAAATAATAGTAAATTATAAGTCGCAACTGTATCGCTCCAAATTTTTCGCATCCTTACCTTCAGGCTATAGGATCCGCGCCCGAAAGGGGGATGCGAGAAGGATGGGACAATACCTCGGACTGAGAGGCCCTTTGAAGGTCGCGCCTCTCGGGGGAGGGGTATAAGGGTGAATTTTCGACGGATGGTGGGTTCACCAGGAAACTTTGAGTGGCAGTTTCCATGCCTAGGTTGAGAATGGTTTTGGTGTGTTCATTTTATACTCGATCATTCATAATCCTAGGTTGGCCAGAATGAATCTAAGCTATTCTATATGAAAATGTTGATTTATATGAATACAAAAAGTAGGAATGAATCCTAAATGTAAATATTATACGAAATGAGAAAGAATGCACCTGATTCCGGATGTCTGATGAAGATTCTGAAGCTTGTAGGAGTCCAGATCATCCCGAATATGATAGGATCATCTGCAATTGTACAGAATCATCTCAGATCACAGGCGATCGTCTGAGATCAGACAAGATCATCGTCGATCTGACGAATTCGTCAGAAACCTGCAATCACAGAAATAGACACCAAAAAATGAAAATGCTACTGCTAGAATAATGCAAAATGATAGAAATGATAGTATAAATGCCTAACTGATAAATCTAGATAGCAAATTAAAGGAAATGCATTGTTTTAATAACTTATTTTAACTTTATCATGCATTTATGCTGAATGAGGTGAACTCCAGGATGCAGAATGAAAATAAATCAAACTAATGCATAGTAAAATAAAGAAGACAAATGAGGAATGCAAACTCAGGGCTCTGGTTGCCCCCAATCTGAACTGCAGTCGAGATCACCTCCAATCGTACGAGATCATCGCCGATCTATGATAGGATCATCCGAAATCATCTGGAATCGCCTGCGACGATCCGAGCTTTCTCCAACTGAAGCACAGTGAAAACCTACAATGAAAACTTAAAACTACGAGTGCAAACAATGGTGGATAGGACGTCTTGACACAACAAAACTAAATGGCAGGGAAAATCAATCGGGGAATCATGGGATCAGCCAACCAGGGGGATAAACTGAGAAAATCCCAGTTTATATAGGATTAGGGGGAGGTTAGGAGGTTGGGGATCATCCCAATCTGGGAGATCCTCAGCGGAGGAATCTCCAACTACGTAGACACGCTTCTGCCCAAGTTGGAGAGGTTGTTAAAACAGAAGCTAATTATGAAAATTTGGTTTTGGGATGAAATCGTCTGGACGTTCTGTTCCAGATGAATTCGTCCGATCTGGGACGATTTCGTCTGATCGGCGACGATATCGTCCAACGGTCAAAACAACTCCTAAAAATGGCATGAAAAATGGGGTGAGCGGTTAACGGGCGGTTTTGGGGTTAAAATTCAAATTTTTATCTTTTTACTAAGGGTTTAACTGCGCCAATTTTAGGGTGCTACATTTTGCCCCCTCTTTAGCAAATTTTTCGAAGAAAATGCGTTAAAGACGAGTTCTTCCCGTTTTACGAGAAAGCAAAAATTTACTCAATTTTCTAGACGACGATTCTAGGTCGAATCGTACAACTGCTTACTATGGTGCCCCCTCCGTGTTTTTACCCAAATCGAACGTTTGAGGTAAAAGCGCAGAAAAGCAATTAAATTTTAAAAAATGTTGTTGTTTTTAAATAAAATTAAGAAAAATAGGGTAAAACCCTAATTCATTTTTACTGTTCATTTTCACTATTTTTAGAGCTCTACAGGCAAAATGGTAGAAACAACGCACAGATCGACAGAGGTCCGACGCGGGTTGCGGGTAAGGATCTAAACCTAGTGAATTATGTTTTTAATTTGATTTGTGTAATTTTTTATTTAAATTTTGACTATTTTGGGGCATCGCGGCCGTTTTTAGGCCGTCGACGACGTCGGGATGAAATCGTCCCAATTTCATCGAAATCGTCCCTAGATCGCCGATTTCGTCTAGGGGCAAAATCGATGGAATAGGGGCGATCCCGTCCAACAAGGGGCGATCCCCAAGTTGCGAAATCGGAGATGATTTCATCCTACCAAGGACGATTTGACCTAATTTAGGATGATATCATCCAATGGTGGATGATATCATCATTGTTTTTAGAAGATTAAATTGATTTAACTGATTTTAATGATTATCTATTGATGATTTTTATTGTTTGATTGTTTATTTTGTAGAGGGGATTACTAAAAAGTCAGGAGTGGAAATACGGGGGACTCAGAGATGACGTAGCCATGCTCGACCAGGGGAGCGAGACCGACTGGCGGAGGTCGGACTACAACATGTGGTAGAGATGCCACAAATACCGACAGACATGGGGCTACTGATAGCCCTAGCAGAGAGGTGGTATCCGGGGTCATCCTATTTTTGGTTATCGATAGGGGAGATGGCTCCCACTCTAGAGGACGTATGGAGGATCTTGAGGATCCCCATACAAGGGCGGTTTATGACTCCTACGGCCAATCAGGGCCATGCCATGATGCGACTATGCGGAGATCCTAGCTTCGCCCTAGAGAAGGGCGGGGTGAACATCGAGACATTACGGTAGATGCCTGGGGCATCTCGATTGACTCGAGTTTTGGCAGGGGTAGTAGGTGGCTTGCTACTATGCCACCAGAGTGGATGCAGGTTACCATGGCTACTCTCAGATGTGGTCTACGATATGAGAGACCATGACTATAGATTTTCTTGGGGCAGCTTTGTGCTATGCCGCTTGTATAGGATCCTGCACGGGGTCGTATACAAGGGAGGTCGATGTCTGGTTTTGACATCGCTGCTATAGGTTTGGTGTTGGGAGCACATTGCGGTGCGGAGGCCGGTAGGGCTTCCACTGACAGGGGTTGACCGAGAGAGACCCCAGGTTTTCTATTGGTGGCTCCAGAGAGGGTCACAATGGTGGATAGATCTGTCGATGTCTCGGAGGTTGCTAGATGACCTCATCCTAGACCAGATCACCTAGAGGCCATGGAGAGAGCATCCAGGGTGGGGAGAGGATGGACAGGAGTTGGCTCGCATCAAGCGAGTCTTCTGGCTGAGGATGGAGCGGGGAGAGGTAGAGCTCCACCGCTATGACCGAGTTTTGTGGTAGTTCGGTCTACAGTAGGGGATCCCTTCTCTCAGGGATTACGAGTACTCCTGGACTATTCGAGATAGTACTACACTGAGCGGGGCTCCAGATATGCAACGATTCTAGAGTCAGGATGTGGACGATGCCCCCATTCAGCCAGTGGATGGGGATGATGCTAGGGTCATAGACGGGTATGATGCCTGGTACGTAGGCATCCACCCTCCTCGGATGACGAGGGCATAGGGTCTGATGCACGCCGTGGTGCGATGGATGGGGAGGTGGCGCCAGGCTGCTATCGATGCAGCGAGGGGTCACGAGGGGAGGGAGCAACGACGGTCTCCTCAAGAGAGACGTCGGAGAGTGCCACAGGCTTCGGAGAGACCATAGCAGGCAGAGAGGAGAGAGGAGGGACTCCCTTCTCAGTAGAGGGATAGGCCAGCATCGCTCGATAAGGGCAAGGGTATCGAGGTGGGGGAGAGCAACGAGATGGTGGCTCTCTAGGCTGAGAATGCCCGCCTACGAGCTCAGGTGCAGACTCTGCAGGATGAGGCTACATGGCTCAAGGCTCGGAGCGGAGGGGCGAGCATTCTAGAGTTGGCATGGTCGATTGCTCAGATCACGTTCTATCAGGGAGCATACTTCCAGCTGGTTCCAGAGGGCCAGAGGTTACAGCTGCCAGCTGGCATTGCGGAGCCGATCAGGATGGGGTCATCGAGGACATCCTCACGATCGACGTCGAGGACCCACGACACAGGACGAACTCTGATGGGGCCACCTCCTCCACCTCAGGGTGGGAGAGGAGATGAGGCTGAGAGCTCGAGGGCTTCTCGAGACTAGTGGCATAGACTGGATTGTATATTTTTGAGAGGATTGAGTATGCCAGGGTATAGATTGTGGCATACCAATCCAGTTTTGATATGATGTACATATATTTTGTATATAATATATATATATATATATATATATATATATATATATATATATATATATATATATATATATATATATATATGATCTTTTTGTGATATGACTTGTCCACATGTTTTATGATGCTTCAATTTTGGATTTGTTGATTGATTATTCATGTAATTATGTCGTTTGGAAATAGTATAATTTTATGTCATGCTGTAAAATTTAAATGAAATAATCTGATGTAAACAAATTGGTTGTTTTGTGGTGTGATTTGATGAAAATAAAGGGACTTCTAACAATAATTTCAAAGGACATTGTCGTTGTTATAGACCATTTCATGGAGTCGCCGCTCGCTAGGTCGTCAAGCTAATCCCAGTATAGAAATATTGTTAAAAGTAAAAGAGTGCTTAAGAGACTGTCTTAAGACTTTGTGTTGTGATGATGAAAATGATGATGGTGATGATTTGTTTTCAGATTTTCATAAAAATATTATGCATGAAATATTAAAAATATGATTTTTGCTAGGCATAAAATTCCTAAGTGTGATAAAGTTTTGAACAATTCCTTAGGAATTATACCATGGTTGCAAAATGGAATGTTGACATAATGAAATGAAATAGAAAAATGTGTTCGTTCTTTTTAAAGCACAATTGTGTAACATAATGATATAAGCCATATGTTTTTATAAATTATAATGAATGGGAAATAAAATTAGAACAATGGTTTGCGCTAGGCATAGAATTATAGGTATAGACTTATACCATCATCGCGAAATCCAAAAAATAATAATTTTATTGCATAATTGATTTTTGATTTTGAGATAAACAGAAAAAATATATAAACGTGACTTTATTGCTAGATTTGTGAATATGTTGTTGAAAGAAATTTTGGATTTTTGAAAACAATGTATGTAATTGTTTTTATATGAAACAAATGTTCTTAAATAAGAAGATGAAATTATTCCAAAAAGAGTTGCAGAAATATTTTAAATTATCTCAAAGACAAAATGTAGATTTATAAGGAACCCTCATGTGCATATGTGAGTTCATTGCCGATCTTGATTTATCATAATGATACAAAATCTCTCAAATGCAAATGTGTGTGCAATTGTATTGTTCATTTACCAATTTTGAGCAAGATAATTTGATACAAGTAATTTGAATTAACCAAATGAATGTTCGTTGACCATGATTTATATGCATGTAACCGTATCAGACTACTATGTAAGTCGGGTCATCAAGAGCTAGCTGATCCATAAGCGGACATAGGTCTGTACAAAAGAAGGTCGCTAATGTGACAGACATATCACCACGCTAGGGATTACCCAAGGCCAAGCGGGTTGGGCACAAACCACCTGTTATGGGGCTTACCTCACAGTTTTTGAATAATTGAAAATTCCAGGGATTCAAGCTCATTCACCCTTCTTTTCTTTTTCAAGGGGTAGGGAAAGGGATTTTATTGCTTTTTGCTTTTTCTTTTCTCTTTTTCTCTTTTTTTTTTTTTGTATTTTTGCTTGGAACTGAGATAATGCTGAAATATTGCTGCGATGGTACAAAATAATATTTTTCTTTTTCTCATTTTCTTTGACTTTTCTTTTTCTTCCTATACTAGGGATACTTGCTCGGATTGGTCGTAGAGCAAGGGATTTTTATTCCGGGCAGGGGTGAGCTTGTCCTTTTGTCAATTCTCAAAGATTCTAGACCATGTGCATGATAGGATAGCAGGGGAAACTTTTCGCTCAAGAAACCACTTCTACTATGTAGCATCATATTGAATTTGCAATGAAATCATTTTAATGTGAAGAGATATACTTGGTTCAAGTAAATAACAAGATCAATTCTCTATGCTCAAAACTTTATTTAATTCAACTGTGGACTTTGATATAAGAGAGATTAATAATCATACCAAATAAAATCAAGATATTTATGCATGTGAGTGTGAAAGTGCGGGATTCCAAATAAATGCTAATTTATCCAAAATAATTGAAAATATAACTGCAATACTTCAAGAATTGACAGGTGTGAAAATAAAAGATGTTTTTGAAGATTTTGATGATTTTGATTTTTTTATATTTTGATTTTGATTGATGAATTGAGAAGATACACAATGTGATTGTTTTTGAAATTTTTATATGAATGACTAAAATGAAACAATATGCAAAATAACAATATATACAATGATGAAATGACCAGATTTTATGCATAATAGCGTTTAAGATGCATAATGTTCATAGGTTCTTTAAGATCTTTACCATCTAAGGTAGCTAATCGGTATGCTCCCGATCCAAATTTAGCAGATGATGATATACGGTCCAAGCCAGTTGGGCTCAAATTTACCTTTAAGATCTTTAGTTGCATTAGTATTTTTTTGATTTTCTTTCAAGACAAGGTCGCCGATCTCAAAGGATCGATGATGAACTTTCTTGAGGTATGCTCGCTTGAGCTTGTTCTGATAGGCTCGAAGATGTTCCAAAGCATTGATGCGCTTCTCATCTAGGAGTTCCAGCTGACTAAATCTGCCAGCATGATATTCATCTCCTACTTCAAGTATCTTGAAGTAGCAGAGCCAAAGAAGGAACTTCTAATTCAAAGGGAAAAACTGCTTCAGCGCCATAAACCAAAACAAAAGGTGAAGTGCCTGTGGGGGTACGAACGCTAGTTCGATAAGCCCACAAAGCAGGATATAGTTGAATGTGCCAATCTCGGCCAGATTTATTGACCAATATTTTGAGGATTTTAATTAATGTTTTATTAGATGCTTCTGCTTGGCCATTACCCCGAGGATAATAGGGAGTGGACCAACGATGTTGAATTTTATATTTTTGACATAATTTTTTGACATCTTTATTTTTGAAACAAGTTCCATTATCTGAGATGAGATTTGCAGGAATTCCGAACCTACAAATAATTTGATTAAAAATAAATTTGGAAACTTGGGTTCCAGTGCAAGAAGCTAAGGGCATAGCTTCAACCCACTTCGTGAAATACTCGATGGCGGTTATGATGAATTTGTGTCCATCAGATGACACAGGGTTGATTTTTCCAATGATGTCTAAGCCCCATTTTGAAAAGGGCCAAGGAGATGAAATAGCCTGTAGCTCTTGTGCAAGCGCATGGACAAGGTCAGCATGTTTTTGGCACTTGTCGCAATGGCGCACATAATCATGTGCATCATTTTCCATGGTAGGCCAAAAATATCCTATCCTAAGGAGTTTCTTAGCAATGGCGCTACCACTAAAATGTCCCCCACAAGATCCATCGTGGGCTTCACTCAAAGCTGATCTAGATTCTTCTAGATTCAAACATCTCAGTAGGATACCTTCGAAAGATCTCCTATATAACGTATTGCCAATTATTACGAAGCGACTTGCTCGTCTACGTAATAACCGGTGCTGGTTTCTGTTAAAACCTTCAGGGAAGGTCCCATTTTGAAGAAAATTGAATATATCAGTGTACCAAAGTTCAGGAGTAGTTTCGTTGATTAGAAACACATCCAAAGGTTCTAAGCATGATTTATTTGAAGCGGGTTCCTGGAGTCGATGAATAATGATGGTAGCATATTCGTCCTCTAACTCCAGGGGTAAAAGAGATGCAACTGCAGCCATAGCGTCAGCCGCACGATTGCTAGTTCGAGGAATAGCTTCCAAGGTAACTTGATCAAATAAAGATAATAATTGTAATACATATGCTTTATATGGGCGCAATTTATCATCTCTGGTCTGATAAACATCATTAATTTGATTTATGACAAGTTGAGAATCATCGAAAACTAATAGATTTTTAATTTTTAGTGCCAAGGCAGCTCGTAATCCAAGGATTAGAGCCTCATACTCAATAGTGTTATTAGTACAAGCAAATGTTAATTTAAAGGACAGAGGGATAAGATGTTTCTGTGGAGATATTAAAATAATACCTGCACCAGCCCCATTCATGCATCGGGCTCCATCAAAGTATAAGGACCATTGCTCTGAATGATCTGCCTCTAGTTTAAGGCATTCATCAGGAAACTCAATGATGAGGGGATGGGTAGACTCTAAGGGTGCAACAACTAATTGATCTGCTATGATTTGACCCTTAACAAATTTTTGTCCTATAAACGTGAGTTCAAACTCGCTTAGGGCAAGAACCCACTTTGTTGTGCGACCAGATAAGTACGGTCGACTCATGAGATACCGCAAAGGATCGGATTTAGCAATAACATAGGTTTTCTGACTGAGCATATAATGGCATAATTTTTGTGTAGAAAATATGACTGCTAGACATAACTTCTCTAATGTTGTGTAACGGGTTTCATAACTGATTAATGTTCTACTGATATAATAATTAGCACGTTCTTTCTTCTCATCATCAAGTTGAGCTAACATAGCTCCTAAGGCAAGATCTGAAGCAAAAATATACAAGATAAATGGGCGATCAGGTCTAGGTGGTGAAAGCACAGGTGGGTTAAGAAGATATTGTTTGAGGAGTTCAAATGCTTGCTGACATTCGTAGTCCCAATGGAAAAAGACATCCTTCTTAAGAAGCTTAAGAAAGGGTCCGATTTTATCCGCCAGCTTATCGATGAAGCGACGGATAGCTTGAAGCTTACCTTGTAAACTTCGTAATTCTGATATATTTGTGGGTGTGGGCATATCAGTGATAGCCGCAATCTTGAGAGGGTCAATTTTGATGCCACGTAAAGAAACTATAACCCCCAATAATTTATCGGACTTAACTCCGAATATACATTTAGCTGGATTCAATCGGATAAGATATTCCCTTAACCGATTAAATACTTTTCTCAAATCATCTAAATGGTCATCTTCTTCAGTAGAACGAGCTATAATGTCATCTACATAATCATGTAGTATATCATGCATCATATCATGAAAGATATAAGTCATGGCTCGTTGATAGGTTGCACCTGCATTCTTTAAACCGAATGGCATCACTTTCCAACAAAAGGTTCCCCAAGGGGTAATAAAGGTTGTTTTAGCCTGATCTTCAGGAGCTATCCTGATCTGATTATAACCAGAAAATCCATCCATTAAGGATATCATTCCACTCCCAAGTAGTAAAATCAATGATCTGATCCATATTGGGAAGAGGAAAATCATCTTTAGGGCATGCAACATTAATATCTCTAAAGTTCATGCAAACCCTAACCTTAGTAGCTTCTTTCTTAGTTACTGGAACTACATTCGAGATCCATTCAGCATAATCAATGGCTTGTATAAAAATAACATTTAAGAGTTTTTCTAACTCCCCTTTGACTAGTAAGGCCACTTTAGGATGCATTTTTCTAAGTTTTTGTTTAACAGGTTTAGCATCCGGATGGACTACTAGGTGATGCATAACTACAGAAGGGTCTAATCCTGGCATATCTTCATATGTCCAAGCAAAGACATCTTCATATTCTTTAAGAAATGCAATATATTTATCCTATTTTTCTTGACTCAATTCTGATCCAATGTTGATTATGTGAGGATTACCCTCAGTTCCAATGTTAATTTTTATGACATTTTCTACTTCCATGTGTAGATTTTTCTCAAAATTAGGTGGGGCGGGTGAAACGCCCAATTCTTGTAATTCTTCCAAGGTTAGTTTGGATAATTCGTCTTGAGGAGTCGTGGCCTCAAGCTGGGCTATACTAGGTATAGAGCCATCAAAATAAAATTCATGATGTAATAATTCCTCAACGGAGACATCATGGAAGATATCTCCCTCCAACTCATCGTCGGATTCGGCGATCATCTCAGGGTAGGCTATAGATAGCATATTACATGTAAGTGGCTTATTCATTAAATGCAAAGCATCACGTTGATCTAAATAATCTTGGTAACATATGAGATGGTCATCATCCTCAAATGGGAAGGGCTGACCTTTACTAGGAAATAGGCCCACACCACATCGGGCAGGCCATGGTTCTACCTCAAAGGGTTCTTTCATGCCATTTTGGAAAGGTCCCAAACCTTTCCCTTTATATCCCAATTTAAGCATTATAGATTTGGCTTTAATATACTCATTAGTAAAATAACATCGAGCATATCCATCGTAATGAGTCTTGTTGTTTCTGGGTATTCTACCCCAGTCATATCCCTTATAAATAAAAGCGCAACTCCCGACTTGGTAAATACTTCCCATAGGCTGTGGGAGACCCAAGGTACGAGGAGATGGTGGCAAATTATTTAAGATAAGGGAATCTTGCATAGCAGCATTCGTTTGCTCTGATATAAGAATTTTAGATAAATCGGGTAAGAGCTCGTCAGTAAGAGCATAAGAGGTAGAAGGAACATTTCCTACATCTTCTGATGCGGAAACTATGCCTTTGGTGGATGTAGATGTTGTAGAGATGTCGATGGATGAGTCTATTATAGGGATAGAAGTGATAGGAGTAAAACAAGAAGCCTTGGTTGTGGGATTAGGATTTTTTTGAGGTCCTAATGTAGTTTGTTTAGAGGATGTTTGAGCTGTATGAAGGGGTGGAACTGATGTAGAAGGAGTAGATGGCATTGTGGGTGTGTGTTTCACATGTTTAGATGGATAATGAGAATTAGGATGTGTGGATGATAAAGCAGGGCAAAATTGAACTCCAACAGGTTCTGCCAAAGCACACATATCAAAGGGTCTAGGATCACCATGGATGGTAACCAACTGATTCTTAAATTCGAATTTAACACATTGATGTAAAGTTGAGGGAACGGCTCGCATTGCATTGATCCAAGGGTGACCCAAGAGTATATTGTACGATGCAGGGCAATGTACAATAAACACGGTCGTATCCAAGGTTCTCGGACCAACCTGCAATGGAATGGTAATAACTCCACATGTTTCTTGTGTTTCGTCATTGAAGGCTTTTATGATCATATCAGTTCTTTTCATTTCATCACTTCTAAACCCAAATATTTGGTAGAAGTCAAAAGTGCAGATGTTTAAAGATGAACCATTATCAATCAAGACTCGTTTAACTGCTACATCTCCAATTAAGGCAGTAATATATAAGGGGTTATCCTTATGTAAACTATGTTGAGGTATGTCTCTATCCCGAAAGTCAATACAATCAACTTCACGAGTTATTATAGTATTAGCCATGGCTTCAAGGTGAATGTCTTGTGGTACCATCATCTGGCTTAATGTGAGCATTAATTCATCTCTATGTGTAGGAGAGGATCTTAAAAGGTCCAAAAGGGAAATTCTAGCTGTAATGTTTGATAGTTGCTCATTAATATTATAAGGAGGTTTAGGTTGCACATTAGGTGCCTGATTCCATTTATTAGGAACTTTCAAAACAAATGGAGTTGATCCATCATTTTGCATTTGATCATGTTGAGAGTTTTGAGCCTGTTGTCTAGTAATAGCTCCGATGGTACCCACAATATTATTCTACGGATGATGAATGGGTCTTGGTCTAGCATTTATGGCTTGCTCATTAGAAATTAATTGGTGAGATGATGGTCGAGTAGTGACTCTTCTTGGAAATGGTTCTTCTGGGACCATATGACTTGTGATAGGGAGAATAGGATCCGATTCATCTTCAGAGCTATTCGATTGATTTGAGGTGATTTCCATATCACTCTCAGTCTCATATTCTGTATCACTAAGATCAGGTGTCTGAATATTATGTAGAGGCCTAGTTGTAACTACGGATAAAGTTGTGTCAAATATTTCCAAATCATGAGCAGGTAAATGCCCACTAATAGTTCCTACATATCGGGTAGGAGGGGGAACATTATGATGTTCAATTTGATTAGTCACTTCCTTGCCATGCTTTGGTAAAGGATGTTGAAATATGTCCAATGACTGATTGGCATTCTGATTCTAGTTTTGAGGAATGTTCTTTTGAGTATTATTAGGAGGATTTTGCTTAGGTTGAAAGGCTTGCACCTCCATCTCATTGTTATCAATCAGGTCCTGTATTTTATGTTTTAATCTTTTACAAGAGTTGGTAGTGTGTCCAGGTCCTCTATGGAAGTCACAGTGTAAATCAGCTCTGTATCCGGGTATAGTTGGATCAGGTTCCCGGATAGTTGGTAATTGAATCAAACCTCATTCTAATAATTGCGGGAGAATGGTTGATAAAGGTTGATTTAACCTAGTAAATTCTCGAGGAGGTTTATCGGGAGGTTTCAGTATAAACTTCTCCGTTGTCTTCGCAACATTAACAGTAGCAATATTTCTACTATCAATGACTCCATCACCCACAACTTGTTTATTTTTATATTGATTTCTGGATGTTTTCTCATCATCTTTCTTTTTAAGCTGACCTCTCCTAATGAGAGCATCTTCCACTCTTCGGGCTAAGTCTATAGCCTGATCAAAGGTGGTCAAGGTAGCAGTTGACAATTCATAAGATAGTTGGTCTTGTAAATTATTAATAAAGATGTCCAACATCTCCCTATAAGGTAACACAAAGTGCAATTTTCCTATCAACTGTCTCCACCTAGCTAGGAAATCGGCAAAACATTCATCTTTGTCTTGTTTTAAGTTGTACAAGTCTTTAATGGTCACATGCCTTTCGATGTAGGCACTAAATTGATGCACAAAAGACTCAGCAGTCTCTTCAAAGTTCCTCAAAGAATTAGTGGGTAATTGATAATACCACTCTAATGCCATTCCTCCTAAACTTTTTGGGAACATTTTTAGCAATAATAAGTCATCATGCGATATATCATGACATGCTATCCTAAACATACGAAGATGCTCTATGGGATCTTCGGTTCCTTTATATATGGGCAAGACAGGCATAGGAAAATGTTTAGGATACGGTTGTGCTACAACTATAGGATCTAGAGGTTGACTACACATCTCTCGATAATTGTACGAGGGACGGTAGGGATCTATCTGGTCCATGCGGGAAACTAACTGTTTCACCATGGTTTCAAGATTACTAGTTTGTCCACCATATTGGTTCGGTGGGACATAAGCATGGGATTTATGAGTGTATGACGGTGTGACATAAGGATTAGATGCTATATTGCTATTATGCAAAGCATTGGTAGGAAGAGTATTATGAAGAGGATTTGTAGTAGTATTATGTTGTATCCCAGATTGTTGGTAATTGGTGTTTGGTTTTGTTTTGGGTTTTTGCTGATTTGAGGTATATTGCTCAATAGCTTGGCAAAATAGAGCAGTAAATGAGGGTTTCTTTTGTGCGGGAATGACCCTAGGCTTGCTAACAGGCACTTTAGATGGTTGGGTAACCTGTTGTTGTTGCATGTTCTGGATTATAGCTGCCATATCCAAATTGGATGGTCCAACTTGATCACTCTCTTGTTCAATAAAGGACAAGGGATTAGTGCGTGTGTGAAATACATCTTCTAGAGTTGCTTGAGTGTCACTAATTCGATCCTTGTCCATATAGACTGCTCTATTAAGCACACCAATATTAGTATTAAGGAACTTCCAGAATTGTTCCATGTTTTCAAAAGTAACAGCTCCTCCCGGAGACATTTTAGGGGATGAGGATCCTTCCTCTCTATTTTCTTCTTGTTCATTTCTTACAACAAGCTCTTCTTCTTGCTGATCTAGGATTTCTTCTTCCTGAACTTGATCTTCAAGAAGGACATCCGGGTTATTTAATGGTTTTCCTAAGCAATCTTCTTCTTCTTCAGTTTGTTTTCCATTCCTAAGTCTAGGCATTGTGCTTAAACTTAGATTTCAGCAAATATATATATATATATATATGCGATAGGTTTGAGAGGTATATATTTTAATTATATACCTACTATAAAAAGGAAATGTTTTGATTTTTTGTTTCGTTTTTATATTGTTTTTGTGTTTTATAATATTATTATAAAGATAACAAATAGCATTCTAGTTGCAAAAGGAATAACAATAATAAAAGAATAACTTAGTTTTCTATAAATAATTTATGGATATCATTGATAGGATCAAGTTCATCAGGAGTCATGAAATGCTCCTCTTCAAATTGGAAATGGTTTTTCAAAAATTTGACAAAGTGTGCTATAGTAATATGATCTCGTCTCGGATTCTGACCTGTAGAAATAAAGTTCATGGCAATATTCTCGATATAACACAACTCTAGGAACTCTATTCCATATTTTTCTATCCGTAAGAATGACTTCTTGATCCTCTATACGAGATAGAAACTTATGTACTACAACTGCATTCTCAAGGTATTCTTCAAAGGTGTACAATTCAGAAGACACAAGTGCTCTTTTATCTGCTAACCACCTATGGCAAGCTCTCTAAAGTTCATGATATAAGGTTACTTGATCAGGATCCAGGATTCTATCTAGGACAAACCTCTTGATTTGCCTAAGTTCGGTTGATCTAGATGAAATAATATCCAATCTCCTATCAAGTTCGTCCCATAAAGGTTGGACTCTATTCGTTTGAGGTACTCTAAGCACAGACGTAATCTCTATGGTCTGTTAATTGATTTTCAACATTAATGGTGACAACTCGTCTTTTATTATAATCTACCATCTAAATATGATATGCAACTTTAATTGTTTGTCTGATGATTCTAGATGTTACTTAATAATATATTTTTTTTTGGATTGTTTTCAAAAGGTTTTAGTTTCACGTCGGGTTCACCAAAATGTACTGCTCCAAATTTTTTGCATCCTTACCTTCAGGCTATAGGATCCACGCCCGGAAGGGGGATGCGAGAAGGATGGGACAATACCTCGGACTGAGAGGCCCTTTGAAGGTCGCGCCTCTCGGGGGAGGGGTATAAGGGTGAATTTTTGACGGATGGTGGGTTCACCAGGAAACTTTGAGTGGCATTTTCCATGCCTAGGTTGAGAATGGTTTTGGTGTGTTCATTTTATACTCGATCATTCATAATCCTAGGTTGGCCAGAATGAATCTAAGCTATTCTATATGAAAATGTTGATTTATATGAATACAGAAAGTAGGAATGAATCCTAAATGTAAAGATTATACGAAATGAGAAAGAATGCACCTGATTTCGGATGTCTGATGAAGATTCTGAAGCTTGTAGGAGTCCAGATCATCCCGAATATGACAGGATCATCTGCAATTGTACAGAATCATCTCAGATCATAGGCGATCATCTAAGATCAGACAAGATCATCGTCGATCTGACGAATTTGTCAGAAACCTGCAATCACAGAAATAGACACCAAAAAATGAAAATGCTACTGCTAGAATAATGCAAAATGATAGAAATGATAGTATAAATGCCTAACTGATAAATCTAGATAGCAAATTAAAGGAAATGCATTGTTTTAATAACTTATTTTAACTTTATCATGCATTTATGCTGAATGAGGTGAACTCCAGGATGTAGAATGAAAATAAATCAAACTAATGCATAGTAAAATAAAGAAGACAAATGAGGAATGCAAACTCAGGGCTCTGGTTGCCCCCAATCTGAACTACAGTCGAGATCACCTCCAATCGTACGAGATCATCGTCGATCTATAAGATCATCCGAAATCGTCTGGAATCGCCTGCGACGATCCGAGATTTCTCCAACTGAAGCACAATGAAAACCTGCAATGAAAACTTAAAACTACGAGTGCAAACAATGGTGGATAGGACGTCTTGACACAACAAAACTAAATGGCAGGGAAAATCAATCAGGGAATCATGGGATCAGCCAACCAGGGGGATAAACTGAGAAAATCCCAGTTTATATAGGATTAGGGGGAGGTTAGGAGGTTGGGGATCATCCCAATCTGGGAGATCCTCAGCGGAGGAATCTCCAACTACGTAGACACGCTTCTGCCCAAGTTGGAGAGGCTGTTAAAATAGAAGCTAATTATGAAAATTTGGTTTTGGGACGAAATCGTCTGGACGTTCTGTTCCAGACGAATTCGTCCGATCTGGGACGATTTCGTCTGATCGGCGACGATATCGTCCAACGGTCAAAACAACTCCTAAAAATGGCACAAAAAATGGGGTGAGCGGTTAACGGGCGGTTTCGGGGTTAAAATTCAAATTTTTATCTTTTTACTAAGGGTTTAACTACGCCAATTTTAGGGTGCTACAACAACCATAACTAATTTCAATAACTACAAGTTATTAGTTGCCCTATGAAAACCTCTAAAAATAATTATTTTATTGACTAAAATCTTATCTTAGCTTTACAATTGAGTCTTCAATAAAATCATAGAACTATATTGTGCAAAAATATAAAATGAACTTAGTAACAAGAGTACAATGTCCACATCAATGTCATCAACTAGATCTTTGTCTGCTTATTATTTGTATGACTAGATAATATTATTAGTTATTGCTTCAAGGGAGATTCATGTCAACCTATTTATTCATTTCAATTTTTTAGTAGATTGAAGGTAAGATTGTCAAGATGGTAAAAAATGATTAAATCTAGATACTTTAACATATCAAGTCTTTCTCACAAGGCTTAACATAGTTATTTCCTTATTACATATTATACCTATAGAGATTATTCCTTACTAATACACATTGGACTTATTAAAAGTTTCATTTTGACAAAATCAAGAAGATACAAAATTATATAGAAATCTATTTTCTTTGTCAAAATAATATGCAAATGAATGGAACTAAGATAATAATAAAAAAAACAGTATTTTATGTATAAAATATGATAGTATAAAATTTATATTTTGGGATATTTCACATTTTTTTCTTGATGGTGACATAATTTGTAAGTGACAAAAAAAATGGTTAACAATATTGATGATTATTTTTGGGACTTAATTGTTACAAGAAAAAGAACAACCAATGAGGCCAACCATTCAATTAATGGTATTTTAACTTGGAGTTCACATAAAGGGACAATATATAGATTAATCTTACAAATTTATGTTGATTTATGACAAGTACAACTTAGTTAAAATCTTAAATAATATTTATAGGAGGAAATTTCATAGGATATGAAGCTAGAAGAGTATAACATAAAAAAATATAATTTGATAGTCGATCAATTCCCTTTACATAACCTAGAAAAAGCACCATTAGCCAAGTTCAATGGCCAAGATTTTGGAGTCTTATCCATATCATGGTATACAACCCTATACCCTTTCAGATCCAATACTTTAATTTTTTTTAAGACTTTCAAAGACTTCACTATTAAATCCACTTACATTATATAATCCTCTAAGTTGTGGTGTTGAGGCTTGGCCTTGAATACCTTACCATGAAAACAAATTTTTGAACGAATCTTTATTTTTATTTTAAAATCATTAATCAAATCCTCACATCCTCCACCTCCAAGCCCTCTAGACTTATCATTTATTCATAAAAAAATGAATGACTACCTCTTACCATTTACCCATAGCAAAATAATTTATTAAGGGATTTCTTAACTTGAACAAAAATAAATGCAAATTAGGTTGCTTGTGATTGTGAAAAAACCACCTCAAGTTGGGGATAGAATAATATTGTCTACTAATTCTTACTGCTATATCCCTTAGCATTGCTTGTGCTTATATGATTTTTCTTTAAATTTTAATTGCCCAACTATTTCTTTTTAAGGTTTCTTCATATTTACATGGTTTGATGTCCATATAACATCTTGATTTAATATAGTATATATTGCTAAAAACAAGTATATATTGCTAAAAACATACTCATGACCACAACATCCCTATCATATCTTGTATTTGTAACGTAAGTGAAGATCAGAGGTCCATGGTTCGAACCTCTGCGATGTAAAGGAGAACATAAAAAAATCTCTCAAAGCTTCTCAAGATAAATTAAAAGAAAAACATAAAAAAAACATGCATAAATAATATTATAATAATATTATTGTACCACATATTGATATGGGTTAAACTTCTTATTTATACACCTTTCAAAACAACTTGCTAAGAAGAATATAAAACAATTGACCTTCATGTTTTGATTGAATGATGACTAGATTAATTGAGTGATGAGGAGAGAAAGAGATAAAAAAAAATGACTAAAAGATCTATGTTCGATTGAATGATGAGTAAAGAAAGAGATAAAACAAAGATCTTCATAGAATGATGAATAGGAAATAAAAATACTTTTTTATTTCTAAATTTTATATATGAAGATGTTTGAGTTGGCATGTTTTTTTAATTTTTATTAAAGAAATTTAAATTGAAATTATATATATACTTCTTATTCACATCTATTGTGGGGTTGATCATCATCAAAAACAAAAGTAGCATCCTTGACGATAGACCACACATTCGATAAAATAATATATTTTAAGTTAGTATGTCTTTAAATTCTTATAAAAAATTCAAGTTCAAATCACAAATAAAATAAGCCATTTTACCTTGATACACCTTTAAATTTTTATCAAGTTCAAATCACAAATATAATAACTTTATTTTTTTTGGGTGTATAGGAGAGTTGGCAACAACCACTAACCAACGGAGGGTTCAAACCACATGGACTGCACCAATAAATCCATCGTCTTGTTTTTTGGGTAATCCGACGAGAGATGGGGACCGCCGATTGCTTACGATTTGTACCATCATCATCGGTCTGACATGCACTCAAAGGATTCGGATCATACTACTACCTTTGCAAAAGGTTTGCTTCCACTCAAAGGATTCAGATCATACTACTACCTTTGCAAAAGGTTTGCTTCAAGGTTTGAACTTAGGTCTCTTCTTGGTATGTGCCCACCTACACCTGCACTTACCAATCCACCTAACCCTTGAGGGTTAAACCTTATATTAAGGAAAACGTTCCCTGTATCTCTGGGGTCCAAGACTTTTCGTTCCACAGGACCTATCCTATCCCTCTGGGGTCCAAGACTTTTGTTCCATGGGACCTATCCTATCCGGGTTTACCCTAGTCTAGCCGGGGGATTTTGTGTATCCGGGGCGAGCCGTCAAACTTAAACCCCAAACCTCCTAATGAAGATTGAGAGAACTTACCAGCTAGCTTATATATATAATATATATATCTATAAACGCTGAGAGTTATCAATCTCGAGGCGCCTATCTCGAAGCGGATAATTTTCTTAATATCAGCTTTTTTAATAAAATATTAATATTATTTACAGCGTGCCTGACCTTCTTGACTGCCATTGTAGGCGTAATAAGATACCTATGTAGATACAAATATAATATCCCTATTATACATAGTATTATACATCGCATCCTACTTAAAAAATTTAATAAACACATATTTTTTATCAAGGCAGCTACTTATATTCATTTAAGTGATGTTGTACAGTGGCAAATTCCTATGTGGGAAGTTCCACTCCACTACCTCTTCTGTAGAGGCCAACAGGCGGCACGGAAGATTTATCGTCGTCCCTGTACGCGGATCTGCACATCCGGTCGTAACAGTCGATGGAGAAGAGCGAGAGAGAAAGCGGAATCACTCCCGCTTTATAATTAACACAATCGCTCTCCTTCTTCCTTGGGCTGCTTTTTTCCTGAAAAACGACGGGGTATATCAGAGGTCGCAGACAAAGGAGATAGAACAGCCTGTATCCTCCCAGCGCTATGACCACAGGCCTGATTCTCCTCGAATCCACGCCCATGACTTCCCACTGCTTTAAACACACGCCCTCCCACACGCTCTCCATCCCCGCCGACTCCTTCCAAGTCCTGCTCACGCACGCCGCCATCGCCAGAGACCTTGCGTCTAGATGCTTCAGCACTTCCCCCAAGATATCCACGTTCTCCATTCCAAACCACATACGATTCAAGAGTTTTGAGGATTCCATGTAATGAAGGAAAACTGGATTCCATATGATGGTGGAAGAGTAAGAGTAGAGGTTATATAATGGAAAGGAAGGCATCTGGGAATCATCTTGGAAACTCCTTTCAGTGTCCGTCAATATGCGTTTAGCCCCACGTTTGGAATTGGGGGCGTGCATGTACAGACTTGAACAAGTCAAGGAATATTTTCATATAGATAATCTACTAAGAGGAAGAGGAAACAGGTCACAGAATCTTATGTGAGGGGTGGTATTTTTGGTTGGAAAGCCCTAGCAAATAATAATTATTTAAGTTTGGTTTTGGTAGAATTATGACGAAAAAGAAGTTAAGGGTTTAAGTGTTTTAAATAGTTGTATTCTTTTGATTACTAGGTTGACAGAAGTATTTCTTTTGACTAATAAACTTTCACAAAAGAATAAGTGGAAAGAACAACCAAAAATAATAATAAAGTTATTAATTATAAAAAAAATTAAGAATTTGATTCTTCTAAACAATAGTATTTTTTATTTGTTATTAATAAATTTATTTTTAAAATATTATTATTAATTTAATTTGAAAATGATCACAAGTAGAACAATGTGACGGTCGAGTCAATGTATTTCAACGATTTGAGGGATTTTCGCTGTTAAAAAAATATGGATTGCGTAGCTTTGTTGCATATGTTGGATTTTTGGACAATATTTATGGGTTTTGGAACATTTCGATTGGGTCGGATATTCAAAGTTTGATGGGAATATGATCCCCTTACTCTCTTCTTAAATCTTATAGTCAAAGCTGAGTATTGGTCTTAAATTCGCTTGTCATTGTTCCCCACACATTGCAAGCAATTACTGGACAAGCAGATCACATCAGTGGCTACACTACAAGTTTTGACCAGTAGTGGAGCTTTTATACTATAAGTAACATGGATTTCTCACTCTATGTTGGAGATGAATCAGTTATTAATGATGTTGTTCAACTTGATGATGTTTTTGAGGATGAAGCTAACATAGGTACATATGATCCTTCTTTGTTAGTACTTGTTGTGGTTGTTCCACAACATACCCCAAAATTGGGGACCCACCTTTTCGTTTTGATGTCCGGGTGTTTGCATTTCATTTTTAGTGTCTAATCCTTCGTTTTGTCGTAGGTTTTGCAATTGTTGTCGGTTCTTGTTGACAATATTTTCTTGTCGATGATATTTTATTGTCGACAACTTTTTCTTGTCGACAATATTTTCTTGTCGACAACTTTTTCTTGTCGACGATATTTTATTGTCATCATTTTCTTGTCGATGATATTTAATTGTCGACAACTTTTTCTTGTTGATGACTTTTGTTGTCATTTTCTTGTTAACGACTTTGTGGTCATTTTCTCGTCGACGTTTCCTTTTTTATCGTCAGTTTGTGTGTCGGCAAGTTTGTTTTGTCAGTGTTATCGTTTGAGAGTTTGATGTCCAGTTGTTAAGTTTTATTTCATTTGTTTGGGTCAAAGAATAGAAGATGAAAATAACAAATGAATTTAAGTATATACATCTCATTAGCCTTATGTTTTATGCAGGCCTTTAAACCAAAGAGCATACAGCGTGAAGACGCGAGGATACGTGGCGACCAACAAGGAAAGGCTATAGGGTGCACCACGTGGGCAAATGAGACAAGAAGGCCTCGTTGGCATGAACGGACGGGGCCCACATCGACCCAGATCAATGCACAACGACAATGGGAGACCTGGTGTGTAGAAACTATGAACCAATGGCATCTATTCTCGGCTCCACGGTGAGGTTTCATTGGTCTTCATCAGCGGATACTCTCATTAGCTTACACGATAACGGCAGGCTATGACGGCGGCCGTACATGGTTACGAAAGGGTTCGGGACACTACACAATTTCAACAGACGATAAGCTTGGCGGACAGGATAGCGGTGTGACAAGAGTTTCGATGGAAAACATAGTGCCCACGATAGACGCCAATGCAGATGACACAGTAGGTTACAGAAGAAGGCATTATTTTTAGGTCTTGCATCCATGGTCTTCGAAAAGACTAGCACAGGAGAGTTCGGCCAGAGATGAGCACAGTGATTGTTATGGTGAGTTGGGCAAAGTATCGCGATGATTCTGAGTTCACCATGCAAAGGCGGGGTGAGGGGTATGGGGGGGGGGGGGCGGGGGGGGGGGGGGGGGGGGGGGGGGGGGGGGGGGGGGGGGGGGGGGGGGGGGAGTGGGCCCAAAAAAGGGGGGGGGGGTGGGGGGGGGAGGGGGGGGGGGGGGGGGGGGGGGGGAAAATAAAAAATATTTTGGGGGGGGAGGGGGGGGGGGGGGGGGGAGGGGGGGGATGGCGGCGATATTCAGCAACCTCGAGTGGGATAGCGGCAGAGAACGAGACGACGAGTTTCAGGGAAATGCAGGTATAGGTTTTGGGTTGTGCAGTGACTTTCGGCGTGGAGTCCTATGAGAATAATTCTAAATTTACAAGGGAGCATCATGCGTTATAAAATGAGTGGTTTTTATATGTTATAATGGCCCTTTTAAATAAAGCAAAGACTTATTAATCTATGTTTTATTCGTATCAATTAGAACCATGGCCATATTGCTATTAAAGGACCTCCACGTGACAAGAGTATGGGGAAGTAAAAAAAAAAAATGCATTGAAAGCGTTATGGAAGAGGAGAAAAGCCAGTGGCTTTAAATTTTATGAATTTGGCATGTGTGTTTTAACGAATGGAAAAGGAAATAAGGTAAGGGGATTAAAATTATGAAACGCTCCAAGCATCGAGACGTTATGAGAAAGGAAAACAAAACAGACAATGAGTTTTCAGGAATGAAACGAAACTGTTGGAAGCCAAATGAAGAGACAGAGAAGGAAAAGAAAGAGTCGAACCTAAATGTTAAATAGGTCATTGGAGGATGAAAAAGGGGGCTGGAATTTTTGGGCATGGCCAAATGCGGCAGATTTTGATGTAATGTAAAACTTGAAATATAATTTGAATGCTAAAGCTTCTCTTCAGAAATTTCAGGCCTTGTTAGCAAGAAAGGATGAGAAATTTTCTGCATGCTTCATTTTAATCTGTTCTATTTTTCTCCTTTCAGATTTCAGATTTGTAAATGAAATTCATGCCATTGTTTTGGGTTATTTCATGTGAATGTCTGCAATCTGGAAATTATTTTAAACCCTAGGAGCCAGCACCTAGTTTACTTTGATTGTGTTTGTTTTGCAGGTCAAATAGGCTAGGTTGCATGTACGAAACTCTCACATATTCGGTTTTGCAGGATGGGGTGCTATCAAACTGAAGGAGCTTTTTGCATTGCTGCATTTTCAGCAATTATTTTGATGCAAAATTTTAATTTTTTTGTTTTCCAAAATTTTAATTTCAGAACTTTTTCTTATTTTCAGGCATTAAAATAAACAGTAAAAAAATTTAAAATCAAAAAAATAATTGCACCATTATGTAGAGCACCTATCATACTTCCATTACGCACTTTGAAATTTCATTTTCGGAGTTGTTTAGTATTTTTAAAAATTCATCGAAGTTGTTGTTTTGTTACAGATTTTAAAAATCCGAAAATAGAAAATTTCCATTTTAAGGTCAAATTTCATTTTTTCAGTTTTGTTTTGCACTCATGAGCCTATGATGACATTCCCTTCATGAAAATTCCAATTTCATTGAAGGAGTTATGTTTTATGGCATTTTCACAAATTTCCATTTTGAGCCTAAAATTACCCTTTCTTCATAAAAATTCTAATTTTACGAAAGAGGGGTAATTTGAGTATTACATTGAAGGTCTTTTCCTCAAAGCACTTAATTGTTCATCTTGATGAAAATTTGATTTCATTTAAGAGGGATAAGTTAAAGTGACATTTAAAGCCCTTTATCTAAGGCCATAAATTATTGCTTCTTTGTGAAAATTCATTTCACCAAAGAGGGATAGTTTATCGATCATATTGAAAGCTATCTTTATCTTCATGGTAAGAAGCCATATTTGGACTTAATAAAGAAGATAAAATCTACCTTAAAACTCTCAAGATAAAAGGAATTAAGGCACTACATCGTGGTCATATGAGGGCCAACTCACATTTGCTTTATTTTGGTTCAATGAACAATCACTAAAGTTTCATGGTAAAATAAACCAACATTGCCCCTTGTTTACAGTTACTTGCAATCACTAAGGTATTCCAAGCATTTAAAATGAATATATTTATTTGAGATTACTAATACACATGCAAATGCTAATATAGCGGAGACCTTGGAGAAGTTGGTTGTTTAACTTCTTTGCAAGAGGGGATTTGGAACCCAAATCCTAAGGGAGAGTGTACTTTCACAATTGGGTGAAAATACCACTCAACATTTTGGCGCTAGAAGGAGGGCCTGAACCGGTTTATTGCAGTGTGATTTAAATGCTATAGGGATTTAAATTTTGAATATTTCATGCCCTATTGGTTATTATCTTTAGCCCTCTTTTAACAATACAACATTGTACTGTTAAAAGGAGGACATGAACTGCTATGCATTGTTCTAACATTTTTTTGATTGTTCATACAGGAATAATGGTTCTTGATTGGATTTAAAAAAAAAAAATTTGGTCTTGACTAACGAGGTTGTCTCCATGCAATTACTTTCATTTGAGCTTAATGGATACATCTTTTGGTTGATGCTAACATGATTATTCACACATTACATGTTTGACATTTGCTAGTCATTTCATACTTATTTGTAAGGAATTATTTTGTCTAAAATGTATTTGTTGTCGGTATTATGCTCTTCACTTGCGTGTAATGCGATCTTGTGAATCAGAAACCTACAACACTAGGAGTATGCTCTTCACTTGCGCATATGCGATCTGGTGAATCAGAAACTAATTTACATTTTAGAATATTGCTTTGTCATGTTTCCTTCTTCTATTGATGACTAACAAATTGGTTTTGAAATTATTCTCTGAGTTTCATTAATGGCTACAACTGCAGGAACGTGGTATGGGATACATGCTAATCCTTTGAACATTAGTGGAGATTTTCATGATTTACCCAAGAACGTAGAAAAGCTTTTGCCCAAGTTTAAGCACAATGGTCCAACATTAGCCGAGGAACATATTCAAGCCTATGTGGATATCCTAGTCAGATGGAATGTTGAACATGAGGATGTGGCATGTAGAATGTTTCCTGGAACCCTAGATGAGGTGGCATATGATTGGTACATCAATTTACCCGTTGGTTCTATTACATCTTGGACTCAATTGAAAGATAATTTTATCAATCAATTTAGGTTACTCATTGATCCTCTCACGATATATCAACAATTTGCTTCTTGCAAAAGAGAACCTAATGAGCCAGTGAGAAGTTTCAACTTGAGATTTCGAAAACTTTATGCGAGACTAATTTCTCCCTATACTATTGAGGAAAGTGGTGCTCTTCAAATATACTTTCGAGCATTGGATCCATTGTTTGCCATATTTGTTAGGATGAATCCCTTGGTTACTGATCTTGCATCGGCCTACATAGAAGCTATGATTGTAGATCAACAATTGAGGCCACAAGGTTATGGAATGGAGCAATCAACTATGGTAGGACAACTAGGGGCTTGCAATCAAACCTCGATGGTAAATCAAGCATGGGCACAACAAAATTTGATATCAAATGTTTTTCCCTACAATCAACTTTATCCTACCATACCAACTTATGCTCCCACGTGTGCTTATACAAGTACTTCCATCCATCCAACTATGCCTCAATTAGAGAATCATCTGGTCACTCATGGAACTATTGCAACAAATGTTCAAGCTTTGTCCATGGATATCAATCCAACTAATCCTACTACTTCTACCACTCAACCCAAAGAGTTTGTATCGGAAGTAAAGGAGCAAAAGAAAGTGGTAAAGAAGGTATGTAGGCATGTTCCATCACAAAAACGAGCACATCAATGTATGCATCCAAATCATCCTAATAAGAAAATTCGTAATGCCGATCTTAATGATGTTTCATGTTATGCTTCTTCAAGTGATACAAGAAATTTTGAGGTGACTCACGTTGAAGTGAATGCCTATTCGAAATGTCTTGAAGAGCATGAAGATTTTGGAGAAGAAATTCTATGGATGGGTAACAAGAAGTTGGAATCAAATAATCACCATCTTGTTTTGGAAAATAAATATCCAGAATCATTACCCAAAAAGGAGTATTTGGATGAACAAACTTATGTGGATATGATTTGGGCAGATGTACTTGCAAAGGATTGGAGCAACTATATGACACGGAATTCAAAAATTGATCCCATTGTAGAAGCTCCTAAGTCATCACAAGTGGCTGAAAATGAATTTGAAATAAAATCAACAAAGGAAGTTGAAGACATAATCGAATTTCACCACTTGTTCTCGAAAGACACTTTGGATGATGCTCTCGAAAGTGATGACCAAGAGGATCCACACCTTCCAAATTGTGATAAAATTGAATCATGGGTTACAAATTTGGATTATGATAGCCTTACCAATTTGAATTCAAGAAATAACCCACTTTTGGAAATAACGGGACCATCTAAGGAAGGTGAAGATGAGTTGGATGAGAAACAAGTTGATGAATCAGACGATGAAGAAGAAATACTTGAACGTCACAACTTGAACTTGGAAGATGATTACTATGATTCATGGAAGAAATGGGAAGAATATTATCAATCTAAATCTTCTAACAAACTTGTTGTGTCAAATAATATGCAGGACAACTCAATTGCTTCCTCACATGAGGATACTATAAATCCTGTACAATTTGAGAAAGTTTTGGAAGAGGAATTCGAATCTCATCAAATTTTGGAACATGATAAGGATTCTACAACCATGAATCAAGAAAGAGAGTCACTTGCTTTAGATTCCTTTGAAGGAAAAGAAGTTGAAAATCTTGATCCACTTACTTGTGCTACAACGATTATGCCATTTCAAAATGAGAAAATTACAAAACCTAAATCATTTGGGTTTGATATCATTGATGATCCAATTGAAAATCCCACGTTACCCAAAACAACCCAAGTGATTGATCATGGAAATGTGTTAGTTAACCCACCCCTAGATAGACAAGACTTATGGTTTGAAAGGGATGGACATGTGTTCAATTGGGTACCTAGGTTTGGTGCCTTTGATAAACAAATCATGGAGAAAGAACAAGTGCTACATTATGATGAAATGCCATTGAAGGTGAATAAAGAACAAGGATTAATTTCTAACCACACCTTTGATAACATTACTTTAATGAATGAAAAGGAGCTTGATGCATTTAAATTGCTAAATCAAATTCATCAACAATTAATTCTTGAACCTAGGATAAAAGCTCCTAATGATCTCAATTTGGTAAATATCCTAGATGCTTGCAAACTGTTACACAAATTTGATTGGCCTACAAATTTGGAAAATGATTTGGCTTTAAATTTTTTAGAAATAGGCTCTTGCTTACAAAGTCTCATTTTGGATAAAGAGAGCCTAGTTCTAAATCATGAATCGAACTATGAAATGGATACTTTCAAGAATAGACAAGATAAAATTGAATATCATTTATTGTCTAATCATTTTAGTATTTCAACGCTCACCTATGAGAGTACTAATGGAATTAAATCTAATTGGTGGGGTGAGCAAGGGAAGTTAAAAGTTGGTGCATGGTGTGGTCTAATATTGTTTTTGTTGGATTCCTACAACACTTGGCATGTATATCACATTATATTTTTGTTGAAGTGTTCTAATCATGTTTGGGATCCAGGGAAGTGATAATCCAAGCTTTGCATCATCTTGTATTATATTGTACATTTGTATATAGATTTTGGTTTTTGGTTTTGGTTTATGTTTTCAAGTTTCATTTTTTGGATTGCTAGTTAGGTTTGGATTCAAGTTGTGTGACATGTTTGGTTTGTCTAAAAAGGTCTTGAGATGCTAACTTATGCTTTAGATCAGGGAAATATGGAACATTGGAATTGTGTTGTAGAAAGCTCCACAAGAAACACAAACAGTTTAATAATATCGTTTGAAACTTGTGATGCATGAAGTAGTCAGTTTTATATTTTTTATGGCAATACTCCATCTGCAATTCAAAGGACAATGCATTCATATTACATCTCACTTTGCATATACATGCCATCTTAGTTGCATATGCATTTCACATACAAATCATTAAAGTGTGTCAAATCCTCTTAGGGTTATGCTATAACATAAATAAGAAAAAATCCTAAGGTTGGGAACTGAGCCCCGAGTTATCTAGAATCAAGCACATTTTATACACATTAAAAAGGATCTTGAGCAAAATGATCAAAACCTTGCTTGGAAGAAAAGGTCAGGCAAAGGAAGTAGTTCATGTCTATCCTAGTATGCAACATGATCCTTAGAACAATGGTTTTTACCACTTCCATAAAGCTTAAAGCCTAAAATCAGAGTAGTAAGGATAGGGTTAAGTCCTCATCGAACTTAGGTTGAGGATCCAACTCCCCAAAGCTTTGATTTGACCTTCATGGAGTAGTAAGGATAGGGCATAATTCTCATCTCGCCTAGGTTGAGAATCTGATTCCCCAAAGCTCCTATGTCTCATTTCATGATAAAGCTTGGATTGGAAGGATCGTACTACTTGTCCTCTGCAAAGGATGGGTAGTCATCCCCAAGGTCCAAGCAATAAAATTAATATTCTTCATTTACATCTAAAGCTTGGATTGGAAGGATCGTACTACTTGTCCTCTACAAAGGATGGGTAGTCATCCCCAAGGTCCAAGAAGTAAAAAATTAATTTCCCCATCTCATCTTTATATTGGATTGGAAGGATCGTACTACTTGTCCTCTGCAAAGGATGGGTAGTCATCCCCAAGGTCCAAAGAAATGAAGTTAAGTCATGGATTATGGGGTTAAGTATGCCCATGCATGGCAGCATGTCTTGTCTAAAAAACAAGACCACTGACTGTTCAAAGGGTTAGACTAGCAGGACCATTTCTTCCATAATTGGTTAAATTATTTTGCTCAAAGTGAGGTAATGAATTCCAAATCAGAATAGTAAGGATAGGGTTAAAACTCCCATCTCGGTTAGGTTGGGAGTCTGATTCCCCAAATTTTTGATTTCACGTACACTTACATCATGGGTTCAAGATAGTAGGGACTCATAACCAACTTTGGGATACAATCAAGCAATTCATTATACATATAGTTGATCCTAAGAGGGTTTGGTAATCTTAAATGTTTGTGTATGATACTAGAAGGTCTAAGCCTTTATAAAAGCAAAATCTCTAAGCATATTTATCAGGTTACACAAATCATTCACAATCTCACATATGCATTCATGTAAAACTGACAATGGAAAGTTGAATGAGTTTCAAATGATAGGGAATGAAGCACACTGCACACACCGAGCTGATGCTTAGCGATTCTGATGCTTCATGTATTTCTGATCTATTTGCATTCTTTGGATATTTGCTAATGCTTGTATTTGAGTTTGTGTATTTTCAGGTTGGGTTCTCACCGAAATGCTCAGGAGCATTTCCCAGCAGAGTCGCCATTTGTTGTGGTTGTTCCACAACATACCCCAAAATTGGGGACCCACCTTTTCGTTTTGATGTCCGGGTGTTTGCATTTCATTTTTAGTGTCTAATCCTTCGTTTTGTCATAGGTTTTGCAATTGTTGTCGGTTCTTGTTGACAATATTTTCTTGTCGATGATATTTTATTGTCGACAACTTTTTCTTGTCGACAATATTTTCTTGTCGACAACTTTTTCTTGTCGACGATATTTTATTGTCGATCAACTTTTTCTTGTTGATGACTTTTGTCGTCATTTTCTTGTTAACGACTTTGTGGTCATTTTCTCGTCGACGTTTCCTTTTTTATCGTCAGTTTGTGTGTCGGCAAGTTTGTTTTGTCAGTGTTATCGTTTGAGAGTTTGATGTCCAGTTGTTAAGTTTTATTTCATTTGTTTGGGTCAAAGAATAGAAGATGAAAATAACAAATGAATTTAAGTATATACATCTCATTAGCCTTATGTTTTATGCAGGCCTTTAAACCAAAGAGCATACAACGTGAAGACGCGAGGATACGTGGCGACCAACAAGGAAAGGCTATAGGGTGCACCACGTGGGCAAATGAGACAAGAAGGCCTCATTGGCATGAACGGATGGGGCCCACATCGACCCAGATCAATGCACAACGACAATGGGAGACCTGGTGTGTAGAAACTATGAACCAATGGCATCTATTCTCGGCTCCACGGTGAGGTTTCATTGGTCTTCATCAGCGGATACTCTCATTAGCTTACACGATAACGACAGGCTATGACGGCGGCCGTACATGGTTACGAAAGGGTTCGGGACACTACACAATTTCAATAGACGATAAGCTTGGCGGACAGGATAGCGGTGTGACAAGAGTTTCGATGGAAAACATAGTGCCCACGATAGACGCCAATGCAGATGACACAGTAGGTTACAGAAGAAGGCATTATTTTTAGGTCTTGCATCCATGGTCTTCGAAAAGACTAGCATAGGAGAGTTCGGCCAGAGATGAGCACAGTGATTGTTATGGTGAGTTGGGCAAAGTATCGCGATGATTCTGAGTTCACCATAAACTTCTCCGGGGGACAAAAAGGTTTTTGGGGGGGCATAATAAAAAATTTTTGGGGATGGCGACGATATTCAACAACCTCGAGTGGGATAGCGGCAGAGAACGAGACGACGAGTTTCAGGGAAACGCAGGTATAGGTTTTGGGTTGTGCAGTGACTTTCGGCGTGGAGTCCTATGAGAATAATTCTAAATTTACAAGGGAGCATCATGCGTTATAAAATGAGTGGTTTTTATATGTTATAATGGCCCTTTTAAATAAAGCAAAGACTTATTAATCTATGTTTTATTCGTATCAATTAGAACCATGGCCATATTGCTATTAAAGGACCTCCACGTGACAAGAGTATGGGGAAGTAAAAAAAAAAATGCATGGAAAGCGTTATGGAAGAGGAGAAAAGCCAGTGGCTTTAAATTTTATGAATTTGGCATGTGTGTTTTAACGAATGGAAAAGGAAATAAGGTAAGGGGATTAAAATTATGAAACGCTCCAAGCATCGAGACGTTATGAGAAAGGAAAACAAAACAGACAATGAGTTTTCAGGAATGAAACGAAACTGTTGGAAGCCAAATGAAGAGACAGAGAAGGAAAAGAAAGAGTCGAACCTAAATGTTAAATAGGTCATTGGAGGATGAAAAAGGGGCTGGAATTTTTGGGCATGGCCAAATGCGGCAGATTTTGATGTAATGTAAAACTTGAAATATAATTTGAATGCTAAAGCTTCTCTTCAGAAATTTCAGGCCTTGTTAGCAAGAAAGGATGAGAAATTTTCTGCATGCTTCATTTTAACTCGTTCTATTTTTCTCCTTTCAGATTTCAGATTTGTAAATGAAATTCATGCCATTGTTTTGGGTTATTTCATGTGAATGTCTGCAATCTGGAAATTATTTTAAACCCTAGGAGCCAGCACCTAGTTTACTTTGATTGTGTTTGTTTTGCAGGTCAAATAGGCTAGGTTGCATGTACGAAACTCTCACATATTCGGTTTTGCAGGATGGGGTGCTATCAGACTGAAGGAGCTTTTTGCATTGCTGCATTTTCAGCAATTATTTTGATGCAAAATTTTAATTTTTTGTTTTCCAAAATTTTAATTTCAGAACTTTTTCTTATTTTCAAGCATTAAAATAAATAGTAAAAAAATTTAAAATCAAAAAAATAATTGCACCATTATGTAGAGCACCTATCATACTTCCATTACGCACTTTGAAATTTCATTTTCGGAGTTGTTTAGTATTTTTAAAAATTCATCGAAGTTGTTGTTTTGTTACAGATTTTAAAAATCCGAAAATAGAAAATTTCCATTTTAAGGTCAAATTTCATTTTTTCAGTTTTGTTTTGCACTCATGAGCCTATGATGACATTCCCTTCATGAAAATTCCAATTTCATTGAAGGAGTTATGTTTTATGGCATTTTCACAAATTTCCATTTTGAGCCTAAAATTACCCTTTCTTCATAAAAATTCTAATTTTACGAAAGATGGGTAATTTGAGTATTACATTGAAGGTCTTTTCCTCAAAGCACTTAATTGTTCATCTTGATGAAAATTTGATTTCATTTAAGAGGGATAAGTTAAAGTGACATTTAAAGCCCTTTATCTAAGGCCATAAATTATTGCTTCTTTGTGAAAATTCATTTCACCAAAGAGGGATAGTTTATCGATCATATTGAAAGCTATCTTTATCTTCATGGTAAGAAGCCATATTTGGACTTAATAAAGAAGATAAAAATCTATCTTAAAACTCTCAAGATAAAAGGAATAAAGGCACTACATCGTGGTCATATGAGGGCCAACTCACATTTGCTTTATTTTGGTTCAATGAACAATCACTAAAGTTTCATGGTAAAATAAACCAACATTGCCCCTTGTTTACAGTTACTTGCAATCACTAAGGTATTCCAAGCATTTAAAATGAATATATTTATTTGAGATTACTAATACACATGCAAATGCTAATATAGCGGAGACCTTGGAGAAGTTGGTTGTTTAACTTCTTTGCAAGAGGGGATTTGGAACCCAAATCCTAAGGGAGAGTGTACTTTCACAATTGGGTGAAAATACCACTCAACAAGTACCTAAACTAGATCCAAAATATGTTTACAAGCTAGAAGATCAAAAGAAAATTTTGTAGAAATCAGAATCTAGTTTATGGAAAATAAAAATACCTCTTTTAGTTTATAGGCCAAAAATAAAATAGATCTTTAAACAAGTAGAAAAGAATGTTATTATTTTAGATAACAAGGCCTGTAGGACATTAAGGATTTTTGATAAAACAGAGGTAAGGGAAATTCAAAATATGTACAAATAAGGTTATAGATATATTCATTTTGGTGTAGTACAGTTAGTAATTACTCCTCTATTTAGAAAATGATTACCTGGAGCAAGTTTGGTTGTCCTCTTAGATAAAAGGTTTAACAGTTATAATCAAGCTGTAATAGGCCAAACCCTTTGTACATTGGCAAGTGGACAACAATATGTTACTTTCTTTCCAGATTTTTCTTATCCTTTAGAAAGGGGAGATTTTGTTGACTTATGGAATTTAATAGTAGAAACAAGAGGATTAGATCTGAAACCAAGAAGTTTTGAGCTTTCTATTACAGTTCGAATGTTGTGCCAAATAACAAATACACTAGTACCCATAAAATTTTCTATTATCAAATCCAAAGAAGTAGTACCAGTAGGTCATCTATCATTAGGAGCTGAAGCATTCCCTGTACCATTTGAAGAATTTGAATTGCCTAGATATTGGGAAATAACTATACAAAAGCAACTATATGCTCCAAAAGATCTAGTCCAAATACAAGAAAATACTTCTAGAGCAATAAAGTTGCAATTTCCTCAAGTTTCTAGAACAACATCAATGAGGATTCCAAGACCTCTTCCTTTAGCTCCTTTACAAATAACTTCTTCCATGGCACACATGCCATCATCCTCTTCTAGTGGACAATCTCCATATTTTGCACAATCCTCATCCTCTCAGTCTGAAGTACAAAATATAGAAAGACAATTATCAGTTCTAGATGTATCTAGTATTGTGATCTAAACCAAAGATCCTAAGATAGTTATTGATTATAAAATATAAAATACCACAAATTATGATGCTCATATTTTTAGAAGAAACATCTAATCCAAAACCAGGCAGTAATGTTGGTATTCAGTTTATAAAATTTGGAAAAACATTCTAGCAAGGAGGAAAATGGCCACCTAAGGATAAACATTGTATCTCAAGAATAGAAGACCAGGATCAAATAACAACTAGAGTAGATGTTAGCTGTATTCTGGAACATGATTTGGTAGATCATGCTGATCAAAAAGATGAAATCAGATAATTAAATTATGTAAATAATTGGACTAGGTATGCAGAATTTCATTTTGAGCATTTAGAGTCTTGCATAGAAGAAATATATGTAGAAATGAGACAGATAAATGCCAATTTGGATGCTATCAAAGAATATTTGGAGCAAGAGAAGGAAGCTCAGAGAAATCAGGCTAAAACAATTAAGAGAGAACAAAAGGTGATAAAGTTAGCAGGAAAAGGCCCTAAATCTCTTAATTTGGTTCCTAGTACATATCAAAAAATTCAAGCACGACTAGGAAAGAAAACAGAACCAAAATTGCCTGAGATGAAAATGTTTAGAACAAGTATCAATGGAGCTCCTACTAGTAGATCAAAATTTGATTCATTTAGTTTCAAATAAAGTGCTCTGCTCCTAAATATTGATGGTATTGCAAATCCTGCAGAACACATCCAAATTTGGATTAATCATTACATCACTATACAAAATATCTATACCTTGGTAAATGAACATGCAATTGAACTAGCTACTAGACATTTGGTAGGAATTGCTTTAGATTGGTGGAATGGAGCTAGTGATGAGTCTAAGGCAAATGTGTTTATTAATGGACTCTATGAATTACAAAATGCCTTGGTAGCATAATTTATACCTTCCAATGTAAATAAGGAAAAGGAAGATCAACTCCACCTAGCCTTAAGGAAATTGGGAGACTTAAAGCAATTTGAAGAATATTCAAAACAATATATGAAGGATGTATATAGGCTCAAGCTTCACAGGGAACCTTTCATCAAAATATAGTATTTGTCTTCTCTTCCTAAAGGTTTGGGAGAATTAGTGATGTACAACATTACACAAGGGATAGATATGAATAATTTGACTTTTGTAGATGTTATTGAAGCAGTCAGACAAAGATTCAGGGACCTTTGTTTGCATACCAAAGTCATTAAGAAAAATCCCCATATCACACACAAGGAGTGCTCAGCTATAGAAGGTGCAAACACCTTTTGTGGTGAAAATAAAAGAAGAAAGAAATACTTTAAAAGGGCTCATCCAAACAAATTCAAGCCTTATAGGTATTTTAGAAGAAAGAAAAGGATCACTAGGCCAGCTAAAGATGTCACATGTTATTCTTGTAGACAAAAAGGACATTATGCACACTCATGTTCAAAGAAGGCTCCTAGACAAGTAAAAGCACTATTTACAGACCCTAAAATTTATGAACATTGGGAAATGTGTGAATCAGATGAACATCTTGAAATTTGGCAAAGTTATGGCCTAGAGATATTTGAATTAGATGAATTTAGTGATATGGATAATGATTCAATTTTTGATGCTTATCCTACTGATTCTGATAATGATGACATGGCTATGTTTATGGTGCAACCATTCCAAGAAGACCCTGACATGCCCCTTCTAGAAGATGTTACTGATGAGGAAATTACAGAAGCATAAATTACAGCAGCAAAAATAGATCATCAGTTTAACAAAGGAAAATGGGTAAAATATGATACAGAATCAGAATCAAAAAATGAAAATTGTTCAAATTATTTAGAAACCACTATCTCTTCTGATGAAGATAATGAATTCATAAAAGAAAAAGAATAAAAAAAGAGCACTTTTGATTATGATCCATCCAAAGATAAATTTGCTCTTATGCTACCTAGAAAAAGGGTAATACCATCAAAACCTTCAAAATTTGCTTTTCATAAATACCCAATTGCAAATAGAGCTCAACAACTTTCTATCCAAAAAATGGCTCAGCATGTTGGCACAATTTTATGTCCTGTTAGAGTTGGTAATAGTAGTGGAATGTATTTTAAAAATATAGTAGCCTTCATTGATTTAGGGGCCAATATAAATTTTGTAGTTGATCATATTATTGATGCTTGGGTAGAATCCAAAAAATATTATAAGGTGCAAACAATGAATGGTATTACTTCATTGAAATATTTTGCTTTTGATATCCCGATTCAATTGGGAAATAAAATTGTTCAAACAAATTTTGTGCAAATGAATACAGGAGGTTATGATATTGGTCTAGGGAGTATGTTTCTTGATCAATATGGACCATATACAATTGCCTCTCATTGTATTGTCTTGAACATAGAAAATGAGAAATATAACAATTCCTCATATTCCAACTATTTTCCATGCTCAAAAAATAAAAGCAGTTTGGCAGAACCCGACACTGGAACAAATTGTGGCACATGAGGCTCAGATGCAGAAGGCAAAACTCCAATTCCAAGAAGTGATGCAAATATCTCTTACTATCCAACCTTCTATTAAAATAAATTTGGAACAATTAATGAAATCTTGTTGTGTTGAGCATCCTTTAGCAAAATGGTCTTTGGATTCCCCTGAGGCTATTATTCCAACAATACACTCTCATCCAGTGCAAGGGAAGAAAATTGTTTTGAATAAGCAAGATGATGAAGAATGTAGAAAACAGGTAAAAGAATTGCTTGAAAAAGGACTAATTCAGGCCTCAGAATCTAACTATTCCTGCTCTGCATTCATTGTTAGAAAGCATTCAGAACAAAAAAGGGGAAAAGCTAGAATGGTAATTAATTATATTCCTCTTAATGCAATCACTACAGATATCAAATGGCCCTTGCCAAACAAAAGAGAGCTAATTGATAGAGTTGGTAGAGGGAAAATATTTTCTAAATTTGATTGCATATCTGGATATCACCAAATTAGAATCAACAAACCAGATATACACAAAACAACTTTTTCAACACCTTTTGGACTATATGAATGGCTAGTCATGCCATTTGGGCTAAAAAATGCTCCATCCCAATTCCAAATGAGGATGGATAAATTTTTTCAAGATCTACATCAGTTTGTAGCAAATTATATAGATGATTTTTTGGTATTTTTAGAAACTGTTGCAGAACATAAAAATCATTTGGAAATATTTCAGTAGCATGTTATAGAACACGGAATTGGTTTATCTGCAGATGATAAAAAATTCAGGTTTGCAGAACATAAATTGAGTTTCTAGGGATAATAATCAGAGATGGTAAAATTGTTATGCAACCACATGTCATGGAGAAAATTCAGGGATTTCTAGATAAATTGACAAGTAAAGAACAAGCACAAAAATTTTTAGGTTGCATAAATTATGTACATGAATATATTCCATAGGTTTCCAGAATCACAAAACCAATTCGAGAAGCTGCAAAAGGTGATACATTTAAATGGTCACAAAATGCAATAGAGGTTGTCAAACAATTAAAGGTTTATTGTTCATATTTACCTCCTTTAGAGCCAGCCTTTGAAGGACCCTATATTTTACAAATTGATGCTTCAAAAGAATTTTGGGCATGTGTTCTTCTTGTTAAAAGAAATAATGATGAAAAAATTGCAGGGTATAGGTCAGGAGAATTCAAAAAGCATGAACTAAATTACTGGCCAACAGAAAAGGAAATTCTTGCTATAATAAAAGGAGTAGAAAAATTTAGAACTTTGCTATTGCTTGAAATATTTACTATTAGGACAGATAGCAAAAATTTCAAATGGTTTATGAGCAAGAATATTTCAGCTCAACTTTGTAGGGGCAGGTATGCTTGGTGGCAGGCCATCCTCACACAATACCAATTCGATGTGAAATATATTCTAGGGAAAGAAAACAACCTTCTAGATGCACTTACAAGAGAGATGGCAAAAATTCAAATAAAAATGTTTCAAGGAATTTTTGGCATGTGGCAGAATCAACCATTACAAACACCGCAACAGTGTCAAGAATTTTGTAAATATATGAAGCAGTATTTTCCTAACCCTACTCAATTAGGATATATAGATGTTCCTTCTATAGATTTTGTTTATAATTCTGCAGGTAGAATAAATATCCTTGTAAATACTTCAAAATGGAGTATAGTCATAGCCAACATGGTGGAACATCTCATTCTCAAACATGTTTTAGATGATCTTTTGTTATTACGTAAGCTTGGAAAACCAACAACATCTTTTACGGTATTTATGTCCCATTATATCCCAAATGGTGATTGGATGAATAAACTTTCAATTTACATCATCCGAGTAAATTTTACAAAATATCCTGCTATCAGAATATATGTCGATGAAGAATTGCTATATGGACCCGTGATACTTCCTGAAGATCAAGCAGGTCCTGCTATACCAACTGAAGACATACCTGACAGTTAGCCTGAAAAAATTGTCACCGACATGGAAGAATGGTTAGCAGAAGAGGTTGCCAACTATACATATTACCAACAATCAAGTTGTGGAATATGTAAAATGCATGATTACTTTACTAAATAATGATGTAAAGTGGAAGACATTGTTCCAAAAAAATCAGAATAAGACCCCACTATTTCTTTAGATGTAATTTTTCTTCCCTAAAAAATTTCCCATACTTAAAAAAAATGAATCTCCTTTTTAGAAGATGCTTTAGGACACTTGTCCTCCTTTCCTCAAGCATTCTCCAAGTGTCTCTTTCCAAACATGTATTATGACACTTGTGTCTATAGGTGTCTATTCTCCAGGCACTCCACTATCTTCTATCTTGTATAAATATGAGGACTCCATGCCTCTTTTGTCATGGAGATTTCATTTGCTATATGACACTCTGGTGGCGAGTATAGAATCCACCCTATCTATGAATAGATAGTTTTTGTAAATCCTTGAGCATTGTGAGCCTTTGGGTCTAGGACTTGTTGGTTGCCTTAGGAAAAATATTTGCTTATGGTCTATAGAAATAGTGGTAGGACTTAAGTGCATTGCAACCTGCCAAGCCTGAGTCTGCAACTACCTTTCCTCATATTTTCTAGTGTTTCTATAACTTCTTTGGTATCAAAGCCTCAGTTCTATTCTGGTATACTCTGTAGAGAGTATGCTCTTCATCAATGGTGAATCAAAAATCATACCAGAGTTTCCATGAATAGTGTAAAAATGCGAACCATAATTGTATTATTGCTGTAGAGTTTAAATAATACAATAGGCATAAACAACATTCCTGGATTAGCCCGGAATGGGCGCATCTCAACAGGATGCCGCTGCAACTAAATAACTAGTTGCTAAATATTAAGTACGCTAACATCCCCCTTTATTACATTATTTGGGTAATGTAATAACTAATAGCTATACTAACATCCCCTTACATCATTTTGCAATACAAAGTGAGCTGTGAAACAATTCAAATTTGACACGTCCAAGTGCCTTAGTGAAAATGTCTGCAACTTGAGCATCGGTGGGAATGTGTTGAAGCTGAATTCGGTGCTTTGGAACTTCATCTCGAATGAAATGACATTGTGTGTCAATGTGCTTTGTTCTTTCATGATGGATTGGATTCTTGACGAGGTTCAGAACACCCTGATTGTCGCAAAACAAGTGTATTGGAGATTTTGATGGATGGCCCATACTTGTCAGAATGCGACGCAACCATATCACTTCGCACACAGCTTCACGTGCGGCGCGATACTCTGCCTCTGTTGATGAAATAGCAACCACTGTTGCTTCTTGTTGTGCCAAGAGACAGGACCGGATCCCAGATGAAAAATGTATCCAGAAGTTGACTTGCGATCATCAAATGATCCGGCATAGTCGGAGTCCGTGTATCCTTGCAAGAAGAATTTGTTGTTCCTCTTGTATTCTAGGCCATATTCCATAGTACCACGGACATAGTGAAGAACACATTAACTGCTTTCCAATGAGTGGTCTTAGGCTCCTGCATGAACCTCGAAAGATAGTTGACAACAAATACGAGATCTGGCCTAGTATTGGTCAGATATATGAGACTCCCAATCAGCTGTCGATAGAGAGTACCATCTACCTGAGGTGAATCATCATATCGCGATAACTGAAGTCCATTCTCCATCGGAGTTGCCATTGGCTTGCAATCAGTCATGCGATATTTTTCCAGCAATGTCTTGGCATATTTTTTTCTGAGACACTTTGATGGAGTGCTCCTTCTGGCTGAATTCCAGACCAAGACAGTAATGGAGAAGTCCGAGATCTGTCATCTCAAAATATTTGCACAAGTTTCTTTTGACAGTAGAGATCATAGTTTTTGAACTCCCTGTAATGAGCAGATCATCCACATAGAGTACAAGCAACACTATCTCAGAACCCTATTTCTTGAAATAGAGGTTTGCATCTGACGGACATCTCTTAAATCCATGCTGCATAAGGTGATTGTCCATTTTTATATACCAAGCTCGAGGAGCTTGTTTCAGACCATATAAGGATTTGACCAATTTGCAAACCTTCTGCTCTTGGCCTTCCACTTCAAATCCTTCTAGCTGAGTCATGTAGACTTCTTCTTGGAGATCACCATTTAGAAAGGCACTTTTGACATCCATCTGGTGAACTTTCCACCCATATTGTGCTGCCATAGCACACATAACCCGAATTGTGGTCATCCGAGCAGTAGGTGCAAAAGTTTCCTCGTAGTCAATGCCTTCCTTTTGAGCATAGCCCTTTGCAACAAGACGGGCCTTATGCTTATCAATTGTTCCATCTGCCTTGTACTTGACTTTATATACCCATTTGCAGCCAATGGGTTTCTTTCCATGCGGCAGATCAACAAGCTTCCAAGTTTTATTTTTCATCAAAGACTCATACTCTGTATCCATAGCGGCCTTCCATTGAGGCTCACTGAGAGCATCTTGCACTGATGCAGGTTCAAGATCATCTATGGTAGACATGAATGCCCTGTCATCATCAATATCCATATCCTCTACTTCTGTACTTGGAGTTACAGAAAGTTCCTCAAAAGATTGACAAAGATCATCAACCTCACCAGTTTCTTTGGCTTCTTTTTCCTTTTGAGCCATACTGCGTGTACGAGGTCTATCCAAGTTCAAATTGGGAGGAGTGGATAAATTTGCATCTCTGATTGTATTTGTACACCATTTTGGATTCTTCTTCGGTGGTGTTGAAGAAGATGTAGAAGGACCTCCTGTCTGTGTTGACGAAGGAATCTTCTCTTCCTTAGATTCCACAAGATCTAGGTGTACTTTAGATGTGCTCTGTGATGTGAAAGCTTCATCAAAGACAACATCTCTGCTGACATGAATTTTCTTGGTCAAAGGATCTATCAAACGATATCCTTTAGAGTGCTCATCATAACCAAGAAAAATACATCTCAGTGTTTTCTCATCTAGCTTCTTCCTTTTCTCTTTCGGTATGTGCATGAAAGCGTGACATCCAAAAATACGTAGATGAGATATGGAGGGTTTTCGACCACTCCATGCTTCCTGTGGAGTCATTCCTTTTAGGGCCTTTGTGGGTGCCCTATTCAACGAGATATCTTGCGGTGGTGACGGCTTACTGCCCAATATTGTTGCCCAAGAGTAGCTCTGTGAGCATACAACGAACCATTTCCATGATAGAACGGTTCCTTCTCTCGGCAACTCCATTTCTTTGAGGAGTATAGGCGATTGTTAACTGTCTCTTGATTCCATGCTTATCTAAGAATGCAGAAAATTCATTAGAGGTAAACTCTCCCCCTCGATCTGAGCGGAGGGTTTTAATAGAAGCTCCTGACTCCTTCTCAACGGATTTCTTGAACTATCTGGAAGAATGCGAAAGCTTCAGATTTCGGTTGGAGAAAGAAAACCCACATCTTTCGTGAGTAGTCATCTACGAATAACTGAAAGTACCTCTTCCCTCCACAACTGTTGGGTGTGAAAGGACCGCACAGATCGGTGTGAATTAACTCCAGAGGTTTTCGTGCTCTTGTTGAGCTCTTCTCAAATGGTACTCTATCTTGCTTTCCTGCCAAGCGGTCGAGCACTACTGGCAATGTGGCGGAAAGGGAAGGAAGACCCTTTACCATCTCATACTTACTGAGCTCAAGTAAGTAGCCGAAACTAAGATGCCCATATCTCTTGTGCCATAGGGAAGTTGCCTCCTTGGTAGAGACAGTCATGGCAACATGTGGAGTAGAGATAGCATCTAGGGCAAATAAGCCGTGCTTATATGAAGCTATTGCAATATGCTTACCCTTCCTGGTAATAGTACAACACTTCTTTCCATTCTCAACACGAAAGTTGACAACCATATTTCTATCCAGGATTTGTGTGACTGACAACAAATTGTTAGCCAATCCCGGAACATAGAGGACTTTGTCAATCTGACACTTGCCATCAGGAAGAGTGACTGAAACTGTACCCTCTCCACTGAACCCTGTAGGTTTTATCATCAACAATGGTGACAGGTTTGCCCTCTTTGGCCACAAATGATTCAAACCACGATCTGTCGCCGGTCATATGTTTGCTAGCTCCAGAATCGACATACCAAACGGGATCCCTCTGTGTGGAATCTGTGGTAGTCATGAGCACCTTGTGTGCCCATTCAGAATCTGAGTCAGATTCTTCAACAACAACATTCACCTGGGGTTGCTTGTTTTTATTTTGTGGTTTGTTTTGGCCTTTCTGCTTGTTCTTATGCCAACACTTGTTGGTGTCATGGTTGTCTTTCTCACAGATCTTGCACCACCTCTTCTTCTGTTGAGGTTGTTTGCCTTTTCCTTTCGTATCCTGTTGAGAATTTCCTCCTTTCTGAAAGTTGCCTCCTTTTTGCCCATTACCTTTCTTCCTAGAACCACTGCTGTTGGTGTATAGGGCTGTATTGGAAGAATCATCCTTGTGAAGTTGGCGTGCCTCCTGTTGTTGAAGCAGATTGACCAACTCGATGTAGGTAATTTGTCGTTGAGACACCTGGATGGAGGTGATCAACATATCAAATGAAGAAGGCAAAGCTCTCATCACAAGTGAAATGAGAAGCTTTTCGTCCACGGTATCTCCCAAAGAATTCAATTTCTCTTTCAATTCAGACACTCTGCACAGAAAGAGTTCAAGTGTTTCACCCTGTCTCAAACTCAGGTTATGAAGTTGTTGTTGAAGATGAAGAATGGTGGAATCATTCTTTCCCTCATAGATGGTTCTAAGGGCATCCCATGCCTCTTTACCACTTGCTTTGTCAGCTATATGAGGTTGCACTTCATCTGAAACAACAAACAAAATGAGCACCTTTGCTCGACTGTCTTTCTTGTCAAAAGCTATCTGATCTGCGGAAGGACCTGTGGATCCTGCTGTTGGTGAAGGCCTAGTTGTTACTCCAGTAACAATATCCCACAAATCTTCCATTTGGAGAATTGCCTTCATCTTATGTTTCCATGGTGTATAATTTGGACCTTTCAATAACTGATGAGGATCAGTCATCAACTTTGCAACAGCGGCCATAGTGAAGGTTCCTTATATCACCAATTGGTCCCCCTTTCGATATACCTTTTGCTAGGCCGTTATACCGTACAAAATACCCGCCCTTACGTGAGGGAAACTATAGGTATTTAGAAAGATCAACAAAAATCACCCGCCCTTACGTGAGGGAGACTATAGGTGAGTTTTAGAGATCATACGATACGTGGAACATAAGCGGTGCTGAAAGGGAATCGCCTTGTTGATGGCACCTACCATAGAAGATTCTTCTCATGCGTGGGGCGTAACTTCCCCTAAACACTATGAAGAATACTTCGTCAGGATTTACGCCTAAACACAAGTGCGATAAAGGGTAGTGGATGGAGTAAAAAAATGCAAAAATGGCTAACTTATCTCTCCTCGACGATTTATAGAGAACAAGCTCAGACGTCGTTGTAGCAGCTATATTAGGCGGCGGATACAGTAGCCAAATCACGACAGCTTTACCTGTAAGTGCTGGCCAGAGGTATCACAAATACCGAACGCTGCAGTGCAATAAATTGCACGGATGGGTTTTAATTATTCCGGGGACTTAGGGAGTGTTTTGATTTTAATTTTTAATGTTATAGTGCAAAAATGAAATATGCAACATACAACAAAAAAAATGCCCACAAGAATAACCCACAAGGTGTCGGTCACAGCCGAAAATGCACCTTTTACAATTCGCCAAATTGCTTTTTCAGAAAATTACTCACATTCCCCCTTTGATTTTTTGAAAAAAATATCCCCCCTAAAAAAAATCTCTTTAACAAAGCATTTTAATAATTATTATATATTTAAAGTTAAAATAAATAATTTTAATTTATATAGTTTTTAAAAACTTATGAAAAAATAAATTAAAATTAAATTTTAATTTATAAAGTTTTAAAAACTATAAAAAAATAAATTAAAATTAAAAATTTTAACTAAAAAATAATAATTAAAAAAAACCTTTGAAAAAAAATTATACCTTTGCAAGGGGGGAGTCGGCGGGATTTGAACCCCCGACCTGCAGGCTCCCAGAGCCTTACCGCACGGCTCACGACCACGTGAGCCAGCGGGCTGATCCGAAAGGATCAGTGGAGCTCCTCCTTTTTCAACACCCGGATGCTCCTCCTCCTCTGCTGCGGCCTCCGGTTGCTCGGTCGCGCGCTGCGCTCCGCAGGCGCTCTTTTTTTTTTTTCTTTTTTTTTGAAAAAAATTTCGCCCAGGGGGGGGGGCTGCGTCGAACACAGCGCGTTGGGCGGACAGTCGTCCTCTCAATCGGGGGGGGGTGTGGGGACACGCGCAATGCGTGCTGCGTCCTCCAACTCCAACCGGGGGGGCGGTTACGTCCGCTCAGCCTGCGGCTAGCGGGACTGCACAGCGGACTGTTCGCTCAACGGGGGGGGTGCAGCTCCTCCCCTCCTGCGCGTCAGCGTCCGCACGTGATTGCGGACTGTTGGCACGCAGACCCTCTTGCGCGTCCGCGCATGACTGTTGGTGCGCGAACAGTGAAAAGACGTCTGCGCGCGAACGTCGACGCGGGGAAGCGGAGCGTCCCTCCCCTGTGTCTGCGAACAGGGAGGCGGGGGGCACCAGCTGCGTCCGCAGCAATTCCAGCGCGTGCTGCGTCCCTGCGTCCTGGGAAATTTTTATTTATTTTTTTCTTCTTCTTCTCCCACAGCACGCGACGAAATTTTTTTTTTTTTTTAAATCACACTGCTGGAAAAAAAATTGCGTTCAGAAGATAACGCATAGCAAATTTTTTCCAGATAACTTCGTCCACCTCCAACCTCCCTCTTCACGCCACTGGCTCTGATGCCATGTAAAAATGCGAACCAAAATTGTATTATTGCTGTAGAGTTTAAATAATACAATAGGCATAAACAACATTCCTGGATTAGCCCGGAATGGGCGCATCTCAACAGGATGCCGCTGCAACTAAATAACTAGTTGCTAAATATTAAGTACGCTAACAAATAGTCTCTTCCCAAATCTTATAGTGAAAGCTAAGTATTGGTCTTAAATTCATTTGTCATTGTTCCCCACACATTGCAAGCAATTACTCGACAAGCAGATCACATCAACAGCTACACTACAAGTTTTGCCCAACACTGGAGCTTTTATACTGTAAGTAACATGGATTTCTCACTCTATGCTAGAGATGAATCACTTATTAATGATGTTGTTCAACTTGATGGTGTTTATGAGGATGAAGCTAGCATAGGTACATATGATCCTTCTTTGTTAGTACCTAAACTAGATCCAAAATATGTTTACAAGCTAGAATATCAAAAGAAAATTTTGCAAAAATACCTCTTTCAGTTTATAGGCCAAAAATAAAATAGATATTTAAACAAGCAGGAAATAATGTTATTGTTTCAGATAACAAGGCCTGTAGGACATTAAGATTTTTTTATAAACAGATGCAAGGGAAATTCAAAATATGTACAAATAAGGTTATAGATGTATTCATTTTGGTGCAGTATAGTTAGTAATTACTCCTCTATTAGAATTGGATTACCTGGAACAAGTTTTGTTGTGCTCTTAGATAAAAGGTTTAATAATTACAATCAAGTTGTAATAGGCCAAACCCTTTATATATTGGTAAGGGGACGAAAATATTCCCCTCATTATCTCAAAGTGTGGAGATTCACTCGTGTTGATCCAAAAATAAATCCTCATTTTGTTAGAATCATTATTTTGATACCATTTCTTATTTTTATTTTGGGATATCTTCATTAATGTCCTCTTAATTTAAACTAAGAAGGATATTCAACAAATCGTTGTTTTGATACCTTCTATTATTCTAATATCTTTATTCAATATTCTCTTAATTTAAATTAAGAAGGATGTTAAAATATATATGGTTATGATAATATAACATATATTTTTTATTTATGGTTATATATTAATATATTGTATAAGCCTATATGATATTTTTTCTTTTATTTGGGTAGTGTAATAAACTCATGTCGAACAAGGCATAGACCTTTGGTAAGGTCAAGAGCTACGTTTATCAATAAAGGATTAACATACAAATCCACACATATTATGGTATTTACTATACCATTATATTAAATAAAAAAATAATCTACCAATTGTTAATGGTATAAATGTTTTTTGATACATAGGGAAATTGGCAACTACCTTTCCTTTTTGAACAACTAGTCACAGGGTCAAATCACATTGCCTTTATTCGTAGCGTCAAATCATGGAGCTACAACTCTAACCCCTACCTTGCCTCGGTAAACATGGCCCGGAGTGAGGGAGACCCCCGGTGGCTCGGGGTTGGTACCACCGTCATCAAGTTGGCGCACACTCAGCGGATTCTAGTCAGACTACTACCTTTGCCCTAGAGTGGGCATGCCCGCGAGGTTTGAACCTAGGTCTCCTCTTGGTAAGTTTCTAACATCTTGCCAATCCACCTAGCCCTCACGGACATCAATGGTATAAATTGGATATTATTTAATTGATAATAAATAATATAAATACTATTTAAATGGTATAAATTGGATATTATTTAATTGATTATAAATAATATAAATACTATTTAAAGAACTTTTTATCACCTTTCATATTTATTTTTTTGGGTTAGTTATATGCTTAGTTATCAAATTCGTAGAATTTTCTATATGAAATTCGAAAGTCTATCGAAAGTCCTTCCTAGAATATGCAATTTGAAAGCTTGAGATTTTTTGCAAATACTATCTGAAGCAACCATTTTCAATCTATTCTCAACCTTATCGCGATGTTGTTTTCTTTATTTCTTTATCATCATTTGAGAGAACGGATAGCTCTAAAAGTTGCAATTGATAAACAAATATCCCATTTGAAGGCTTCATTATTTTTGCACCTGTTATTTGAAATGCTCCTTGTCTCAAATAATCTACGAGTTCTTCAAAATAAAAGAAAAAAAAACATTGTTCTTTAACCCTAAAATAAAAGAAAAAAACATTGCTCTTTAACCCTAAAATAAAAGAAAAAAACATTGCTCTTTAACCCTAGCTTCTAAGGAAACCTAAAATTAAACTTTTCTAATTTTTAAACTTGAATAATATAAGATATTTTAAGTGCTTTCTTTTATGCATGATCTCAACATTTTTTATGATTTTTTATTATAATTGGTAGAAAACTTATAATTTATATTTCAAAAAAAATATTGATTTAACCTTTAAGAATCTTCTCATGTGTTAAAAAATTATTATATTTACATAAAGTTATAAAAATGTTTATATTTCAAAAAATAATAATAATATATTTTAAAAAATATATTAAAAATATTATTAAAATCAAATATTATAATTTTGTATATTTGATTTTTAAATTTTATATAAAAATAAAAAATAAAATTATATAAAAATATATATACATTTATTATATATATCGAATTTTATGTCAAATTTTATTACGAATTTTTAAACATGTCGATTATGTGATTCATATATATTCAGAAATAAATTAACCAAGACTATAGCACATTATATTCTAGATCTAATACTTTTCATAACATGCAACACAAATGTAAATACTTTACAAAATAGACAATAATACAAATTCAAACATGGATATGAATTTATGAGAATACCATCTAATATTCTTTCCTTTTCAAATCCCATCCTATTTCTAAAGGGAAAACCTAATTTCCTCCACACATCCTTTTTTCAATTAGTTATATAGGATTGAAATAGACCCCACACGTATTACATCATCACCACATAGTGGTATTGCAACAAAGCTTGGAAATTATCCATGTATCCATACTCTTTACCAATGGGTAGCAGGCTTAGAGGTGCAAGTCCTTGGTCTCACTCCTATGGGATTCCTCATCCCTATTAATATTGAGTTTGGGCATGTGTGTGGGAGGTTGGCCCTCTTGCTTTCTAACAAGTAAATATGATGATGCAATTCTAGTGGGATATTCCATGATTGAAATTTTGTTTCACGTTAATATGTCGAGGAATCTAAGTGGTTAAGCTAATAGCACTTGATATCCTCCAAACATACTTTACAAAGAAAGTATCTTTGAATTTTATCAAAACAAGGTGTCTATATATATATATATATAATATTTAAGAGTTGTACTACTATAGTCATGCTTAACAACTTACATTTTCAATATGTTTAATTCTATCCAAAATTGAATCAAAAGATCATTTTTCTTTATTTGTTAGACAAAAAATTATCTGACATATATTAATGAGAATTTTATAACTATAAACTTTAAAATATTCACAACAACCCATTGTAAAATAAGACCAAATAAAAAATATCCTAAAATTTTATCATATGTAATAACTATCTCACATACTTCATCCTCGAGGACTAGGTGGATTGGTAAGTACTTGTTTGGCTAGGCACTTACCAAGAAGACACCCGGGTTCAAACCTTGAGGGTAGCCTGTTTGTAGAGGTAGCAGTCTAATTTGAATCCTCTGAGTGCATGCCATATCTATTATGATGATATGAATCTTGAGCGATCGATGGTCCCCTTCATATTGGATCAACAATAACAAGGAGTAATAGGTTTGGTGGGAGCAGACCCTGTAGTTTGAACCCTGCACTTGTCAATTACTAAAAATAGTGTGGTTGTGATCAACTCTCCTATGTAACCAAAAAAAAACTATCTCACATACTTTTTATAGCATGATGATATTGATTAAAAATCTTAGACCTCATAGACTAAAGAGCGATCTTAAAAAAGAGTATCATAGTAAAAATAAATATGAGATTCAAAGCAATCATCTATCACAGTTTAAATAACTATATTTTTTTCCTTTTTGATTGTCTTTAATATGAGGTTTCCTACATGCCTCATTATATATATATATATATATATATATATATATATATATATATATATATATATATATATATATATATATATATATATATATATATGTATCTATGTATGTATGTATGTATATGTATGTATGTATGTATATATATATTTGCTTGATAGGAGAGTTGGTTACAACCACACTATTTTTAGTAGTTGACAAGTGTAGGGTTCAAACCACAGGGGCTACATCCACCAAACCTATTCCACCTCATTGTTTATAGCACGATGTGAAGTGCTCGGGATTTATACCATCGTTGTCGATCTAGTGTGCACTTAGAGGATTCAAAATAGACTACTACCTTTTCAAGCTGGCAACATGCTCCCAAGGGTTGAACCTAGGTCTCTTCTTAGTAAGTACTTAGCTAGTCAAGTACTACCAATCCACCTAGCCTTTAGGGGTAAATTTTAGGTTAGAAATAAACCTCGAGAGTTACTCTTAGGTGGCCAAAAATGTTGTCCCATCTAGGTATACCACTATCTAGAGGGAAGCCACAAGATATTTTTTTTTGTGTCCCCCTTCACATCATAGAGGTTTGAACCATGGAACTCCCGTTCAACAAGGTCAGGCTCACCTTCTCCACTTGCATTACAAAAGTGCCTCATTTAATATAAGAAACATAATTTTGATCTTATTAAAATTTGTGTTTTGTATACATTACAATTATTTATCCATTTATAATTAATAAATAATTAGGATTATGAATATTTTTACTTTAAAAAAATCAAGCCTATCATCTATCTTACATCTTTTCTCGCATTCTTCCCTTTCATAAATTGTATGATGTGTGTGTGGATCATCCAATTGCATGGATGGAGGTTAATAATTCTAGACCTACTCTTAATTAATATTTCTTTATGTGAAATAAATTCATATTACATCTTAAAACAAAAATATAAAAACCTAAATCGATTGTTTTGATTAATTTTTTCTAGAAGATTATTACATCCAGTAGATGATATTATTTTATGGTGATGTTTAAGCTTGATTGTCTATCTAGCTATTGTTGGAATTCACAATATTTTTAGAAACATTATGAAACATACATTCAACACAATCATATGCAAAAAGAAGAGAAAAAAGATAAATAAATATAAATAAAAACAAATTAAGGGGTGGGTGCATGTAGATACCCCATAATATCATGCATCACTAACCAATACAATGAATTAGTCATTGGGAGCTATTTATAGTGATACCAAATCCTCAATTAAATGTTAACCTCAAGTCGAGATAACTTGACTTAAAGGTTAAATTACAATATAAAAAATGTATTAAACCCTTTACTCAAAGTTAATCATAGAGGTAGTTTAACCAATTTTGGTAAGGGTGAATACATCAAAATTGGTTGTAGGCTTACATGAAGATGCTTGTAGGCTTACATCAAGATGCCCATAGGTCTATCTCAAATATGTGTGTAATATTACATAGAAGAATATGGATATTAATACATATGAAGATGTCCATAGGTTTATATAGATAATACCCAAAGACTTACATAGCACTTGCACATAGTCTACATAAAGAGTACCTATGGGTACTTCATTACTATTGACCTTGGCCTAATAAAGTCAAATTACAAATATTTCAACATCCACCATAATTTGAACTCAAGGGCCAAGCAAAGAAGATATTAGAGATGATAATATCCCCTCATAGTGAATGCTTGTATAGACCAATCAATACTTCTATATTCTCTTGTCAAAGGTAGATAAACTGGATTGACCTCCCTCTAAACATGAAATGGTAACTTCACCTATTGGGTTGATATTTTGATCTTCCCATGAGACGATCTTCAACATGCACTATGATGACCACAATATATCTTTCAATCTCAAGAGAAAGTTGCTAAATTATGAAGTAATAGATAAGTCTTGGATAATCAACCCTAATGGCTAGAAAGGACCCATAGTAACAATACATACCTTACACTAACCATCCAATACCTACTCCTCTTATAGGCCAAAATTTTACCAATCACCATATCAATGGGTTGTTGAAGTTAGAGTGAACATTGACTATGAGTGAAGAGAAATATAAACACAAGGGATTTTAAATATATCAAATATAGTACAACTAACCAACTACTACACCAACAAGCTCAATATGAGTTAGTTGTTTGGTACTCCTTAAAGACATCAAATTAAAGTATTGTGATAAAATAAATGAGGGAAATGAGATTTGAACCTATGCATTTTTTGTGGAAGAAGAAATTTAAACATGGATACATGTATTGGATGCAAATAAATTTGCTAATTGTCTCATCAATGGACTTTTGGAGTTAATATTGCACTATAATTAAAGAGGATAGTTCCAACTAGACCTATTTCACATAGGAAAGTTCCAAAAACATAGTATTAGGTCCTTGAATGGATATCACCAATCTATGGAGCTTGAAAACTATGTAATCTAATAAAAAATACCCAAAACACTTCTATATACAAAAGTTATGGCCTATGAAATTTTGCACATATTGGAGCTAAAAAAATAGGAAAAAACTAAATTCCAAATTTTTGAAAAAAATTGACCAATCAAAATTGTTACTTGGCACCTATAGGTCTCACCTCTATTGATGGTATTCACAAATATAACTATTAACTAGTATGAATGGTGAATTAGATGTTGATATTTGATAAGATGACTGGTTACTTCACACACACACATAGTTTTTAAAAGTATTTTTGCATACCTACAAAAGTCAATAATGGGATTCAAAAATGGGTCCCTCAAGTGGTGAGCACCTTTAGCTCACTACATTACCCAAGTGTCTGCTAATGAATTTTAAAACCTAAATATAAAACATTATTTTTACCAATGATGAAGCTTGAAAACATAATATTGCTTCAAAAAATATGATGTCCATGGATTTTAAACCCACAACCTTAGTCCTATCTCACCATTGTACTATTCATATGGACTAAAAGGACTCCCTATTACCCTGTTTTTATTTTTTAAACTTTCATGTTGTTCATAAAAAGAAATTTCTAGGACTGTGAACATTGGCATTCATCTTGCGAGTTGGTTGTCTTATTGTTGCACCATTATTATGAATACACTCCAACCAAGAAAGTCATCCATCTAAAAGTAAATACAGAGTATACCACTAGAATAAAAAAGAAACCAACAATGCTTTTGCCACATTTCAAACCCAAATTCTCTAGTTTAGAAGCAACAAATCTTACCATTAAATCATTATTACAAACAAATATTAAAATTTTGAAGATAAAGTATGTGGCCTTGTATGAAGAGAATAATAAATATCTTGTGTCAAAAATTTATCAAAGCAATTTGAATGCAATATCTATTCATTACGAATAATTGTGCTAGTCCACATAGGTGCTTTTGAATTTTCCTTGACAGATTAAAAAAATGATATTTTCTTAAAAAACCTTGTGTTCCCCTCTCTCCCTCTCTTGCTAAAAAATGAAATATTTTGATTTAGAATATAAAATTTTAAATTTTTGGAGGGAAATGGGCATTTTTTTTAATTAAAAAACAAGCATTCAAATGTCAAAACCTTCAAAATTTTTGAACTTGGACCCCCGTGAAATTTTACAAGGGATCCATTAGAACTAATATTTCATTTTTATGTACCACAATTTTCCCTATATAGCCTTTTTGTGTGATTGAGTGAAATAACTTTAATTTGGCTCTAATACCATATTGGAATTCACAATACTTTCCAAGAACATTCCAAAATATACATTCACCATAATTATATGTAGAAAAAGAAGAGCATATAAACCAAAATAGAAAATGAGATAAACAACATGAATAAAGAGGAGGAATAAGGGGTAGGTGCATGTATCCAATACCACAATATCATATATCACTAATTAATACAATGGATCAACCATTGGAGGGTATTTATAGTGATACAAATCCCCAATCAATGTTAACCTCAAGTTGACATCACTTTACTTGAAGGTTAAATATAGCATATTAAATATCTTAAACCCTTTAATCAAGTTTAACCATAGATTGGTTTAAACAATTTATCTAAGGGTGTGTAGACATCTAAAACACATCATGTTTAGGGGACTAATCATATGGGCATCCTTGCAGGACCATATGAATGATCTTGGACCTTTCCAAGGCAAAGTAGTGGTTCTAACCACTCAATTTAGGCATCTTTGGTCTACTTAGTCTTAGCCATGGGTGACACCTGTAGCTAAAGTCTCAGTCACGACTGACACCCGTGGCTAGGATTATAGCTATGCTTAGGATTCGCGGCTAGCTCTACAACTTTCATGGACTCCCGAGCCAAGACAAAATCAGTTACAATGACCATGGCAACGGATTTCAAGTGGTTTCAAGCGAGGAAGCTTCTGGATTCTTCCTCCCAACTGTTCCAACCTCCCAGTTCTTGATCTTGGATTCTCATGGAAGCTAAGATGAGGAGTTGAGAGTGCTATAAGACCCCCCATCCAAATTAGGGAGAAAGTCTAGAAGATTTTTCAATTAAATGTAGTGAAGCCCTACCAAATTGGAGAGCCACATACAATCCTTAAGGAGTATCTACATGCTACCAATTTGGAGAATTATGATTGTGTTTGGAGCAATGAGAATCTCAAGAGCTTAAAGAAGTAAACCTTGCCAATTGAACCACTTCTATTGTAAATTTGATTTAACTTCATCACCAACCTATTAAAGAATGAAGAGGTGACCCTTATTATCAATTCCTTGGAGGAATTAGTCATTTCAAGCCCTGATTGCAAGGAAAAGAAGATTTTTACCTCAGTCACGACTAACAAAGGCAACTGCTTCAAACACCCGTGACTAGGGTTTGAAGTTTATTTCCTTCCATTTTAGCAGTAGATTTCTATTTCCAGCCATGCAATTAGTTATATCTAGCTTGGATTAACTTTCATTCATGCTTTTGTATGGTTAATTCTAGCAATTAGATGTAGCTTTACCTTTATTTCATCATATTTGCTAGTTTGCACTAATTTTCCTAGATTGGATCTAATTCTTGTTTTAATTGCAAATTATACATCAAATTAGATAGATTTACTATTTTACTAGCATGCTTTATCATAATTTATATATTCTGTGATTATATTTACAGGTCTTCATGTTTTCTTTGCATATTTAAGAGGCTCATCATGAGAGGCCTCATATATTATTAATTGTGCTATGTTGTTTCTTGAAAGTAGATCACAGGTTCTTAATATCTTCCAAGCATCCTCTACATTAAATTCTTCCAATCAATTGAGAATAATGCATCCATAAGCCTTGAGCAGTTCGTGTCCACTCTAAAAGCCTGCGGATTGCACCACCTCCATTTAGAGGATTCAAAATTGTATTAATTGTATCAAGATTTTGGTATCCCTTAGAGGGACCTACTTGTAATCGATATTTGCAATGATTTAATAAAATAAGTCTTATATTCTTGTTCAATTCATTGTTATACATGTTTTATTGCTTTAATATTTGGTATAATGATGCAATAGCTTAGGTGCATGATTTTTAGGATGGTCCAGGGTGAATACATCAAAAGTGTCCATAGGCTTACCTAAATATGCCTATAGGTTTGCACCAAGATGCATGTAGGCCTACCTAAACATGCCCATATGATTACATAGAAGAATTCCCATAGGATTAGAAATATACTAATAGGCTTCCATAGATAATGCCTAAAGGCTTACATAGCACTTGCCCATAGGCTACATCAAGGGTACTCGTAGGTACTTCATCACTATTGGCCTTTGTCTAATACGGTCATATTCTAAATATTTCAACAAAAATACTCATTAACATCATCACCATCCATTACTAGTCTTCCATGGGAAAATATCAGCTTCCATTAGGTATAGAGTCCTTGCGTCTGAGTGGTAGGTTCTTGACATGCAAATGAAGTGTCTTGGCCTTATTATAAAAAAAAATCATGTGGCCTATTAAAAAAATATCCAAATTAAGTTTATAATAAAAATTTATTTTTGTTTCATATAAACATATGAATATTATTATTCTCTCTATCTTATCCTTTATTCTCTCAAGGTATAAGTCAAAGCTTGAGCTTTATATTTGGATTTTCATTTCTTATTCCTAGAATACTCAAATGTCAATACTTTTAACCAACGTATATTAGCTACATTATTAATTGAATAAAATCACATCCATCGCCATTATTTAAATCTACTAAAGCCTTCATTAAATAATCCCATCATCCCATTCTCATTTTTTTTAATTTGATAGTGTTTAATTTTATTAACTTTATTGACTAAGCTTCATTGAATAAGTCCAACATCTATTATCATTTACTTAACTAGATAACGGGCCCATGTGGTTTGGGATAATTTATGGATAACAATTATTTTCACACTAGATGAAGGTTCCAATTCTATTAGTGAACCTTAATATTTATCAAAATACATAGTCTCAATTGGATAAATACCTTGAATTTGAAGGATGATACCTAGGTTCTAATCTTGTTGAGTGACACATGAACAATTGGCAAAAGACTATTTTTTTTTTTTTTTTGAAAATTTGAAAAACTTGTATTAAAACAAAAGGCAATTACACAAGGGAGAAAACTCATCCCAACCAACAGAGAAAACTAGACAACAAGCGGAGAGAACAAAGGCAACGCAAACCCCCACAGAGCACAGAAGACAACAAGGCGCGAAAACATGACATGTCACGAAATCGTGGCAATCAACCCCATCGCGGTCGCAGCAGCTCCAACAGTCATGAAAACGCGACATGTCACGATATCGCGACAGACAAAGCCCTCCGCATCCGCTCACCAAAAAAGTCGTGAAATCGTGACAGCAACTCCCTCCAACGGTCTATCATCCCAGGCGTCGCGAAATCGCGACAAGAACTCCAGGAAGCATCAAATCTCCAAAAGGGTCGCGAAATCGCGATGGAATTTCTCCGAAGCGCCCAGCCAGCAAAAGTGTCACGATATCACGACATATTCTCATCTTGACTCCCAGTCCGCAAAAGTGTCGCGATATCGCGACAATTTTTACCAAAGTCATGAGTGTGCCAAAAGTGTCGCGAAATCGCGACGAATTTTCCTTTCAGTTCCCAATCTTCAAAACTGTCGCGATATCGTGACAAGTTATCCTCATTGCAACTTGTCTTCAAAATTGTCACGATATCACAACAATTAATCCAGATGACGCCAATGTGCCCCAACTGTCATGATATCGCGACGATTTTACCATGCAGCTTCCGATCGACAGAAATGTCACAAAATCATGACGAAATGTGCCCTTTGCTCAAGTTCACCAAAAAAGTCACGATATCGCGATGATAATCCTCATTGCGACCAGTCTTCAAAATTGTCGCGATATCACGACAAGAAATCCAGTTGACGCCAGTGTGCCCCAACTGTCGCGATATCGCGACAATTTTACCATGCAGCTTCCAATCGACAAAAATGTCACGATATCGCGACGAAATGTGCCCTTTACTCAAGTTTACCAAAAATGTCACGATATCGCGACGATAATCCTCCTTATCATCCCTGCGCCAAAAAAATCACGATTTCGCGACATGTTTCTTTCTAAGGCTGAGAAGGCAAAACCTGTCGCGATATCGCGACAACTTCCAACAAGAGGCCACGACGCCGCTACATGTCGTGAAATCGCGACAAAAACCTTCCTTAGCAGCAAAAACTTTGCACATTATCATAGGTAGCATTCAAGGCCTTGTCGAATCCCAGCATCCTCCACAGGCATATCACTATGCATCTGCACTCCAACTTCCTTCTCAGCACCTATCTTAGCAAGGAAATCGGTCGCCTTGTTGAAATCCCTACTCACATAGATGGGAACCACATCATCTAATTCTTTCCAGAGATCCTTTATCTAAGAGACAAGACTCCGCAACCTCCAGGCTTGCAAATCAAAGTTCCTCATGCAATCGAGAGTGCCCACCAGAATTTGGGAGTCGGACTCAAGAATTATCTTTCTATGGCCCTGCTTGACAGCCCAGATGGAAGCAAATTTAACAGCCAAGGCCTCCGCTTCATTGTTTGTGGCATGACCCAGACCGTGCAGTTCCTAGTAAAGCACGGATCCACCATGATCACGGCACACAACTCCAGTACCAGCACTACCCGGATTTCCTTTTGCAGCTCCATCAGTATTGATTTTGATCCAGCCTGCTGGGGGAGGGTGCCATCTATCCTGAGCCTGTCTTTCAAGAGCAACAACTCCATCAAGCAGTGGCACAGAAACAGACTGATGTTCCTCCTCAACGTAGATGGCAACTGTTTCCACCACTTTGCTCCATATAACCTGCCATATTCCATCAAGTGAAGAGAATGTTTCACGAAAAATGCGAGCATTTCTCTCTAGCCACACCTACCACCAAATAAAAAGAAATCCCAGCTCCCAGCCAATTCGGAGAGCTTTAGATTTAAATCTGCCTCTCTTCCATCGGTTCCAAATATTGGTCCGAGTCACCTCACTGTTGGCTTGAATTTTGAAGTGGGAAAACCAGCGCATCCAAATCTGTCGTGAGAAGGGGCATTCAAACATCAAATGATCAGCAGTTTCCTCATGCTTGCGGCATAAAACACACTGAGAAGGACCGATGATGCCTCTGTGTCTAAGATTGTCAAAGGTGAGAATTCCATTGTGCATAAGTTGCCAGGCAAAAAAATTCACCTTCGGCCAACCCTTGGGGTGCCATATCTTCTTCCAAACATGGACCGGGAAAGAGTGTGGGAGGGGCTCTGGAAGAATCTGGTTAAATCCCTCCTTCACAGTGTAAACCCCAAGGTTCCCAAAGCCCCAGGCAAGTTCATCCTATTCATCCCGCCCAGTAAGAAACCTGGATTTCAAAATTTTTTCTAAGATTGGTGCCAGCTCCGGTGGGATTGGAATTGGCCACTCTTCCAACCTCTTGAACTTTTTGAACTTGTACTCCCCAATGTGGCTGGTATTGAAATAACTCTCAATATGAATCCAACCCTTGTCTTCTATGGCTGATTTAATGGGTTGCAATTCTGGAAACACAGCAATGATGGGAGGGTGTTGATCCCAGGAGTCGATCCGAAAACGGGCCTTCTCCCCTCTCCCCACTTTCCAAAACAATTGATCTTTGATAACTTGAGCTCCCAGCTTGAGAGTCTGCCATACTAAGGATCCATTACCCTCCAAAGGGAAACGTCCAAGATCATTGGGGTGAGCATGGCCTAGGTATTTTCTAGAAAGAATTCTGCTAAAGAGGGATGTTGGCTGGGAAATCCACCTCCAGTACAATTTACCAGCCAAAGCTTGATTATTAAGCTTGGAGCTTCTCAGTCCCAACCCTCCTTTATCCTTGGGTTGGGTGACCTTATCCCATCCAACCAAGGCCCATTTCTTCTTCCCTTTTGCACCCTCCCATAAAAAGCTTCTGGCCATTTTGTCAAGCTCTTTCCATATAGAATTTGGGGCAGCCGGGATGGAGAATTTATATATTGGCATTGCTCGAATAAGCGATTGAACGTAAGTTAGTCGGCCTCCATAGCTTAACCATTTATGAGACCAATGATTCATTTTCTCTTTGATGCCATCCAAACGATTCTTCCAGATATCAATTTTTAGTTTTTTGAAATGCAGTGGAACCCCCAAGTAAACAACAGGTAGAGAAGTCCTAGTAAATCCCAGGATCTCAGTAACTCTTTCCTGTAACCTTCGGTCAAGATTGAAGAAGACCACTTTGGATTTTGTATCATTAATGACTTGATTTGAGGCCCGAAGGTAGATGTTTAAAGTATCTCTAATTCCTCTTGCTTCCCTGAGGCTGGCCACTCCAACCAATCCTGTGTCATCCACAAACTGTAAGTGGGTCAAAACTTCTGTCCCCACTTTAATACCTGTTATCACACCTAGCTATCGTCTTCTCAGGAAGAGTCTGCCTAATCCTTCTGCTAAGATGAGGAAGAGGTAAGGAGAGCAAGGGTCCCCTTGACGAAGACCCCGAGAGGCTCCAAAAGGAGTCGAGGGGAGCCCATTGATTAGAACAGAGAAAGAAGGTGTGGAGATACAGCTCATGACCCAGTCAATCTAGTCCTGAGAGAAGCCAAAGGTAGCCATCATCTTTGCCAGGAAGCCCCACTCCACCCGATCATAAGCCTTAGACATATCCAAATTTATGAACATTCCTTTGTTGCCTGAAGATTGCATTGTATGGATTGCCTCCTGAGCAAGGACCACTTCATCCAAGATCTGTCTTCCTTCAACAAAACCCCCTTGCTCAGAGGAAATTATTTTATGGAGAAAAGGTTTTAGCCGTTCAGCCATAATCTTCGTGATTATTTTATAAATAACATTGCATAAGGCAATCGGTCTGAAATCAGAGAGATGAACCCCCCCTCCCCTTTTGGAATTAAAGTGATGAAGGTGTGATTGAGAGCCTTAAGCATTCTTTTATTAGTTATGGACTCCTCTGCGATAGCCAAAACATCTTTCTCCAGAGTATCCCAGAAGGCCTGAAAGAATTCTATAGGAAAGCCATCTGGACCTGGCGATTTTCCCGTGCTCATCCCAAAGACCACTTTCTTTAGTTCATCACTGTCAATGGGTCTAAGGAGAGTCTGATTCTCTTCGTGAGAGATAATAGAAGGTATGACATTAATAACTTCATTTTGGGCTTCCACATCTTGTTCCCCACTTTCCTTAAAAAGGTTTGAGAAATAATCCATTGAGTGGAAATGCATTCCGGGGAGAGTATCAAAGGAGTGTCCATTCTCATCGTGAAGGACTTCCATGTTATGCATTTGTCTCCTTGCACGGGCTGAGCGGTGGAAAAATTTTGTATTTCTATCGCCTTCTAGTAACCAAGTGATTCTTGCTCTCTGTTTCCAATAAATTTCCTCTTGATTATCAATGTCCTCAACCACTTTGCACAGAGCATCATCCTCAGCTTTAAGGTGCTCAGTAATGGTACCTTCCTTGAAGTGTTTTTGCACCTCCTCCCATCTAGCCATCAAGGGGGCCCTTTGGAGCTGGAAGTCCGACTTATTATTTTGTCTCCACTGTTTCAATTTACACTTGACAAAATGGAGCTATTTATGGAATTTGAACATTGCAGTCCCCAAGGGTAGGCGGCCTTCTTCCCACCACTGTGGAATTTTCCTTCGGAGATCCTCCTTTTGCAACCAAAAATTTTCAAATTTGAATGGCTTATGGTGTTGACCTGTCATCGGCCCTCCCTCCAACAAAAGGGGATAGTGGTCTGAGACTGGACCTTCCAAAATCTAGAACTTAAGATTCCATTTAATAAATGCCTCTTCAGAAACCAAAAACCGGTCTAACTTAACCTTCCTGCTGTGTGGCTCTCTCCTCTTGTTTGTCCAAGTAAAGTAGGTTCCAGGGCCTTTGATATCAACCAGATTAAAGGCCTGGATTTGGGCAATCAAGAACCGGTCCCCAGGATCCAAAACTGGGGCACCACCTTCCTGATCCCTAACAGACAATTTGGCATTAAAATCCCCAGCTATGATCCAGTCAAAAACTTCTTGGGATGACCTCATGTTGTGTACAGCTTGCCATTGGAGCCGCTGGCCATCAAAGCATTGAGCCCCATAGAAGTTTGTAATAAGAACATGTTCAGCTGTGGCATTGTTTCTAAAAAGAGAAGTGAGAACACCCCTCCAAGCTATGTGTTCTAAAGTTGTCCATACTTGAGGGTTCAGAGAGTAACAATCCCCCCCGAGGCACCCTGAGCAGCCACATCCATATAATCAGCACCCCGCCATATTCTGTTAGCAGTCTTGCACATAAGATCTACAAACATTTTTATCTCCTGGATGAGCAAAAAGTTTGTTTTACATTTTCCTAAAAGTCCTTGAACAGCAGATTGATGGGTTCTACTATTTAAACCCCTAACATTCCAGGATTGAATAATCATTGAGGACCTTGTGAGCAATAAGACTCAATTGGCCTCACCGATCCTCCATTGATCAGCTTGTCTCCTTGTACTGCTAGTAGATCCTTATTGGATTTTTTGCCTGCTCCTTGGGAATTACTATTTTTAGACCTCTTCTCCACCTGGGTAATCCCTAGAACCAGCCTTTCCCTGTTCTTTTCAGAGCTTCCCATATTGACGTCCTTAATAATCGGCTGTGCTGGGGAGTGGATTACCAGTGTCCCTGAGTTCTCTGGATGCCTTGTCCCAGAGGGTTCCATTATCTGTTCTAAGAACGGAGTAGAAGAAGGGAAAGCCTGAGAGTGAATGTTAATATCCTCAACATTCCCATCCACTCCTTCCATAACTTGGTCCTCTTGATCTATTAGGGATTTAAATATTTCATACCGATTGGTTGGTTTAAGTTGTGCCTGCTCCTTGGAATTTTTCTTTTTATTTCTCCTTCGCTTCGGTTGTTCAAAACCATCTTTCTGGAGATCAGAATCTTGAGGAATACTAGATGGATCTTGGACAGGGGTAAACTTGCCCTCTCTGGGGCGATTTGGATTTCCAAGCGGCGCCTCCACTTTTGTGCTCAAAATATTTGGGCAGAACCTTGCCAGATGGCCGTGCTTATGGCAGACTCTGCATCTAAAAGGTAGTGCCTCATAATCTAACTGTTGTATCCAGGAGAGCCCTGTCAACTCAAGTTCCACCTCGAGTTGGTAGAGGCTGGCTAATGTCCATTTCAACATAGATCCTAGCAAAGACAAGTTGTGTTTCCCTCTATAGTGTCTCTGGAGACTCCTATAAATCTGCCTAATGAATTACCAATCATTTCTAAAACCTGCTCACCCCAGAACTCCATCGGGAGAGCATACAGTCGGATCCAGACCGGGACTATCGTGGGTTCGATACAAGGATCAAAACCCACTCTCCAAGGTTGAACAAATAACCTAGCCGGGCCATGGTTCCTCTTCTCTGATTCAAATGCTCTGTTTCTATCTGCTAAAGAAGAGAAACTAATAATGAAATATCCATTACTAATAGGCCATAAGGAGTACTCACCTAGTGGCTCCCAATTTTGTCTAACCCAGGTGTGCAAAAAGTTTAGAGTGGGACGGATACCCATGAATTTGCAAATCAGGTCGTGATGAGCACGATAGGAGATTGTGTCTTCGACCAGTTTTGGTTCTATAATAATCTTTGGTCTGGAAGTTGATTGCGGAAGGCAACCGTTAACTCGGTGTGTAGAAGAACCATTGCCAGCGTTCTTGAGTAACGTCTGAAAAGCAGTCCTCTGCGCTTCACCAATGGAGGGCAAGGGGTTTTCTTTCAGCATCTCAACGTATGAACTCTTTTTTCCAGCAGAAGAGGCTGGAGGAGACCCCATCGGGCCCTCCCGGAACAACTTACAAGTCTTCAGAGTAGTGCAGAAATAATCGAATAAAGCTCTGGGAAGATCTGTCGGGCCAGAGGCCCTCGAGCAGCACCCGGCGCCGGTTCAGAAGGTTTCCTGCCAAATCGCCAAAGCGCGCGATCAAAGAATCCTAATTAATTTTCAATTGGCAAAAGACTATTGTAATGTGATTATGTGGTCACAATGTAAAATTGGTGGGGAATGTTTAATCCCATATAACCAATTTTAAAAATGTAACTAGATAGCATCTACCTTCATTGCACAAGCCCAACATCCATTCTATTTACTACAATACAAGAAAAGTCTTATAGATTTTGTTATTTTAATAGTGCTAGAAACAATTGTTTTATCTTGAGGACAATAATTACTCCTAGGCCAAGGGATGTCCAAAGTGAGAAGATGCTACATTCATATAATATGAACTGCTAATAAAGAATTAGTCTTGGAATTTTGTTTCTTTTCCTAAGGAAAATAATATGGTTGGTTGTAAGTGGATCTACAATATTAAGAACCACAAGGCATACCTTATTCTTGATGGTTATTCTCAAAAGGATGGAATTGACTAATCAAATATATCTACACATAATTTCCATATGGAATCTATGTTTATGATTCTCTCTATTGTTACTTCCTATGGATGGGAAGTTTATCAAAATGATGTAAATAATGCTTTTCTCCATGATGATATCTAGGATATCCAAACACAACCACCTAATTTTCCCTTTGATAAACCTACTACTTTGGTTTATAAACTTCAATACTTATATGGGATTAAACATCTACCTCATCTTGGTATAAGAAGATTCATTTATGTGGATGCAAAGACACGACACTTGAAAATAAAATGGTAGAATCAAATAAAGCAATGAGACAAAACATATTGCACAAAAGAAATATGTATTCAATGGGGGGGGGCAATAGACTCCTTTGTTATAATCAGTATCCAATGCGGATATTTGATACAATAATTTACGGTAGAACTAGGGTTCTCCGAAACCCTAGTTAGATATAACAGAAGTGTCTTCAGATCTGAGTGTGTCCTTGATCCCAACAGGTTGAGTGGGCTTTGAATATCCAATGTGGGGCCACTCCAACTTCAACAACCATCAAAGAATATGTTGAATTCATAGATCTGCATGCAAAACAAAACACAAGAGCATCAATAATACCTGTGAGGGCTCCACAGTGTGAGACCCTCAGACATTAACAAAACCCTAGCTTAAGAATCAATTTAAAATGCATGCCAAACCAACAAATAAATGAAATAAAACAATACTAAATATACCTTGCTTCATTGTTGTAGATTTTGTGGTGTAGCAGATTCAGATCTTCATTTCAGTGTTACAGTAAGCTCTAACGCGAGCTTCGCAAGATATGGTTCGCACCTGGGACTATCATAGGCTCTAGAAGGTGCTAGGAAGGCTCTGCAGCGAGCTTGGCAAGCTCTAGTGTGCACTTGTAGACAAGGTAAGCTTTGATGGGTGCTTGGCAAGCTCTACAGCAAGCTTCACAAGCTTGGCACAACACTCGTAGGGTAGGGCAGATCTACAAAAATAGATCAAGAAGGATGGCGATGAAGGTGGTAGATGGAATACAGCTATGGCGGTGAGCGAGGATGGATGGACGATGGCTGGAATGGTAGAAGTATTGTTGGCTTAGCTAGGGCATCAGATCTTCAATTCTCTCTATCTCCGCTTCACTAGGGCATCAACAAATGCTTCTCCAAGTATATCTCTTAATCTCCAGGTTCCAGGGTTTGGGCATTTGCAAAATACCCTATTTATAATCCAACCTAGGGTTTTCTTAGGGTTTTAGCCTTGCACTTTTGATCGTGTGGCTAAGATTAAGTCATATCCTAGGGTTGAGATTACTTTTTGAATGTGACATGGATTAATGAAAATGGATGGTGGAGATTAAATGAAATCGGATGACTAAGGTTAATTGAGTTTATTTATATATATTTTATAATAAATATATTAAAACATAATAAAATATTATATAAAATATAAAATATTATAAAATAATATTAAAATAACCCCAATTAGGCTAGGAAATGGTGGGAAGGTGGATTTGGGCCAAATAATTGGTGGGAAGGTGGAATGGAAGACAAGTGGGTGGTGGGATGGTTAGGATGGAGGTTTAGTGGCTGTGATTTGGTGTCTACATATGCCCCTTTTTGTACCATGTTGTGTGAAACACAATGTGGTACAAAAATACGAGACACCTGCTTGGGCTATGGGCATAGAAGCAACTTCTCTATGTTGTTGGATTTGCACACTGATGTTGAAGACAAAAGAATAAAGAATTTTTTTCGGAGTTTTTGTAGCTTACCCCCTCAATTGGCGAATGAGTTACGAATGTATCTCACAAGCCAATTGAAAATGAATGATGTAGTGAATTTGTGCAATTGATGAATGAATGATGTGAAATACAAATGATTGTGGATGATATGAATGATGTAAAATGTGATACCATTTTTTCCCCAACGGTGGGAAGGGGGTTGGTGTATGATACCATGTGAATGTAGACGATATGAATGATGTAAAATGTGATACTATTTTTTCCCCAACGGTTGAGAGGGGTATTTGTCCAGTGTAGATGTTATGATCACGTGAGATGTATCCCGTCATGGGAAAATCATAATGTAACGTGGTTGCCCCAAATTTTGGGATGATTCGATGCTTGTTGAATAAGCTACCACAATGGCATCATTGAGTATGCAATGTATGAAAGATGCATGATGACTAAGTCAATCGTAGGGGTGGGATAGTGACAGTAGAAATTTCTTCGTCAATTCCATCATGGAACCAATCAACCTACCGACATGTCCTATACTTTGACTATTGTCGAATGAATGAGTGTTTGATATTTTGATTTATCTGTGTTTTCTTGCCCCACAGACAAGGACATCAATGATTGATTACGAGCAAATTGTTCTTGGCAAGGTTGCATTCAAAATGTGAGGTGCCAAATGTGATTGTGATTTTTGATGACGAGATAATTGATTATGATCATGAGCAAGTGTCCTTATTGTACATTATTCATCTTACCGAATTGCATGGATTATCATCGTTGCAATCGCCAAGTTTATAGAATAACATACTAGATACGAGGTTCGCTTGGATGGCCTGGAAAAAATAAAAATGATGAATGATATATGCATAATGATGATGGAAGAATGTGATGATGTAGATGATGAAGAATTGTGGGATGTTGATTTTGCAAAAATGTGACCTTGGTTGGCATGTTTCTGCAATGCAATATGTATTTGTGAAGAATTTTGCTTTTTCTCGAAAAATATGCATGCAAAACTATTTGTAATTTCACAAAATCAACTTTTATGATGTACATGATGTATGGATGAATTTTGGTTCAGATTTGATGATGGGAGCTACCATTTTAGGAGTTTTTGTCCTCATTCTCTTTTGTTGCCAAGCACGTGCACCTGCGCCTGGCATGTTCTGCGTGCGCCCGTGTGTGCCTGCATGCGCTCGCAATGTTCAGGTGTAGCTCTGTGCCTGAATGTGCTAGTTAAAGCTATAAAAAGCTTTTTGAGGAATTTTTAGGCTCATTTGTGCACTATAAACTTTGAGAAGCTACGTCTGAGGAGGGAAGTGACTTAGTGAGCTAAGTGAGGCTTGTGAGTGTGCGAAGGCGATGGTGACGGAGGGCCTTGGTGCTGTTGGTGGAGCGGAGGTGACATTTATCCCGGTAATACCCTTTGTTTCCTTTGTGCAAAAATTTGTTTTTAGTTAGTTTTTTTTTATTTTTATTTTTTGAATTTTTAAAACTAACAAAGTGTTTTTGTTTGTTGCAGCTGAGGGATATTGAGCCTCAACATCGCTTATTTCCTTTCATTTCGGGAATGAGAAAGAAGCTTTCAGAGGAGGATTGGGGGCTGCTGAGTAGGGTAGGCCTAGATAGTGTGGCCTGATTGGATGTGGTGAGGGCTAATGAGGGCTACCTCTCGGGTCTTAGGGGTCTTCTCAAGGATAGTTGATGTAGTTCTTATATGCACTCTTTTGTACATGTGAGCCTTGGTGCTCCCTTTTGTAGCCTTCTTGGCACTCTATTGTATATTGGACGCTTATATATATACATGGCATTTTCATATATGCATGTTGTCTTTTTGTGTGGATGTTTTTATGTGTTATGCAATGCTTTATTTAATTTTTATGATGATGTATGCAAGCTAATGACTATGATGTATATGCCTAATGTTTATTTGATTTGATGTATGCAAGCTAATGATGAGTTATTATTGTAAGTAAATGCATGACGACTGTAAACTATATGCAATCTTATGAGAATTTGATATGATTAATGCAAGTTAATGCTAAATGAATGCAGACTTACATGATAGGAATGCATGTTGTTCATATGATCTATTATAGTTCAGAAATACTATTGGCCATTTTTGTTGTCCATTGTTTGACAATCGGGAGTACCTAGTTTTGTTATGTTTTGCAACTTGACTTACCATGAAGACATGAATGTGGACATGTCAGAAAATATGGACGTTGATGTGGAAGAAAATATGGAATTTGACACGGAAGAAGATATGGATGTTGATATGGAATGAGTACGACAGAATTTTCAAAGACTCAAACATACTAGTGTTATCAACCAAACTCACTTGGGTTGTCTAACTTTCTTTAGGACCAATGTGTGTGCAAGTGAGGTTCAATTACCAAATATTTGAGTGTGACAATGACCCTATCAATCAAGAACCAGTGTGTGTGAATGTGAAGTTCATTGACCCACTATGAGTAAATTGGGCATGACCTGTTATGAATATTACCTAAAGCTAGCTTACCCTTATGTGCGGTCAGAGGTCTTCTTGTTTGCCAAGGAGACATGTCGCCCCACATGAGCTTACTCCACTGCCAGTCAGGCGTCTATAGCCCCGATGAAGATTCACTCCATAGTCCAATGGGATTTAATATTTTAGGCCTTGGGGATGACTACCCATCCTTGTCAGGGGCATGTAGTATGAATCCTTACGACTTTAGGGATCAAGGGTATTTGGGAGTTTTATTTGTTAATTTTGTATAGAGCTTTGGGGAATCAGATTCTCAACCGAAGTGTGATGAGAATTGTGACCCTATCCTTACTACTCAAAAAAAAAAAGAAACGAGGATTACCCTATCCTTACTACTCTATGTTTTTATGCTTATATTTGAAGAGTAATTGAGGTAGTGGTGAAAACCACTATTTTTGCTTTGGACTATGTTGTATGATGGGACAAGCGAGGATTATCCCTTTTCACTTCAAGGTACTACCCAAGTATGGCACTAACCCTCCTTGAATCATAATGTTTTTAATATGTGATGGAATGTGATTGGTTCAAGATTGCATTTTGGAATCAATTGACATCGCTCAAGACTTTCTTAGTGTGTAAATTGTGCTTTTGGTCCTAAAGAAAATTGGACATCCACTTGGAGGTTGCTTTCGACACTAGTAATGGTTGAGTGACTAAAAATTTTAGGCTTTTGTGATTTTGACATGTGATGTTGTTGGCTTATGAAAGTTGCATGATTGTTTCAAACTAGGTACCCCCAATTTCTATAACTTTGACTTTTTGTTTGTGGCCATATCATCATTACTATGCCAGATCATTGAGCATGGGATGGGATGAATGCAAATGTGTATGCCTAGTGTAATGATTGTTAATATGCAAATGGAAATTGTACAATGTAACGGAATATGTATGATTGAATGTAAATGCCTAAATGCAAATGAAATGTATGCAATGTGGAAATGCCTATGTAAGAGCATGCAATTTGTTTGTTTTGTTTTTTTTTTTTTTTTAGCCATGTATATATACATATAGTGTGTCACGTTTAACAATGGAATGCTTTTAAATGAAGAACATTAAGTGGTTCAGGATCCTCTTTACCCTCTAAATTGGCAAGCCTATAAGTACCATTACCCACTTTTTGAGTGATCACATATGGACCTAACCAATTTGCCATGAATTTGTCACGAAGATGTGGCAATGCATTGGTGTTTTGTTGGTTCTCTTTGAGGACGAGATCCCCTACTTGAAATTCCTGAAGATGGACTTTAGCATTGTAAGCACGCTTGAGGCGGTCTTGATAAACTCGTAAATGTTCTAATGCGTTGACATGCCTTTCATCTAAGAGTGTGAGTTGGTCAAGTCGTGCTTGTCTAGTTGTATCATCATCTATGAATTCTTGCAAGGAAATTCGTAAGGAAGGAATCTCAAGCTCAAGAGGCATAATAGCTTCCACTCCATAGACCAGAGAAAATGGTGTTGCTCCCATCGGCATTCGGATGCTTGTTCGATAAGCCCAAAGTGCCAAAGGGATTTGTGTATGCCAATATTTATGATTTTCTTTGACAAGTTTCTTAAGAATAGCAATTAAGGTCTTGTTGGTAGCTTCAACTTGTCCATTTGCTTGTGGGTAATAAGGAGTTGAGAAACTATGTTGGATATTATATTTCTCGCAAAGTGTTCTAACATCCTTGTTCTTAAAAGACTTACCATTATCCGAAATGATTTTAGAGGGGATACCAAAATGACAAATGATGTGATGGAGTATGAAATCCACAATTCTAGGTCCTGTCATACTGGTTAGAGGGATTGCCTCAACCCACTTTGTGAAGTATTCTGTGGCAGTTATGATGAAAGTATGTTGTCCTAAAGAGGAGGGTAAAATTTTATCGATTAGATCGAGGTCCCATTGTGAAAAGGGCTAGAGACTCTGTATAGGCTATAAAGCTTGTGATGGTACATGTGTTAAATTGGCATGTGATTGACATTGTTTGCAATTTTTGACATATGTGCAACAGTCACGTTCCATGGTGGGCCAATAATAACCCATGCATAAAAGATGCTTTGCAATGGCCATTCCACTAAAATGACCACCACAAGTACCATCATGGGCTTCCTCTATAGCCCTTTGGGCCTCTTCTGGTTCGAGGCATTGAAGCAAGATTCCATCATAACCCCGTTTATACAACACGTCACCCAAGAGAACGAAATGGGCTACCCTTTGCTTGAAGGCACGTTTGGCAGACCGAGACATGTCAGATGGGAGTGTTCCAAATTTTAAAAAGGCAATTATGGGGTTTGACCAAGGCTCACATGATTCCACGTGGATAAAGCAAACATCTTTTCCATCTTGTGGGTTAGCATGCTTCACGGCTGCTTTAGATATTGTTGAGATTATTAGGGGTTGTACCTCTCCTAAGTCATTATTTGGAATCAAGGATCCAAGAGAGGCCATTGCATCTACAAATATGTTAGTCGAATGAGGCAAGTTATTGATTTCATACCATTCGAATATTGATAGCAATTTCATTGCTATTTCATGATAAAGCTTAATGGTAGGTTCTTTGCATTGGTATTCTCTTGTTACTTGTTTTACAACAAGTTGAGAATCTCCAAATATTTGTATACGCTTAATACCCATAGCTATAGCTAATTGAAGACCTAATATTAAGGCTTCGTACTCTGTTGTGTTGTTTGTGCATGAGAAGTCTAACTTGAATGATAAAGGGATGGGAATCCCCTATGGTGTGTGAAAGACAACTCCTGCACCTTGACCTTTTTTGCACTTAGATCCATCAAAGAATAATGTGATGTCGACATCCTCCTCGAGAATGATATATTTTCCTTCTTTAGTGACTAAAAATACCGAATCATCTGGGAGCTCAATAATCAAAGGATGATCACTAGGTAGTGGAGCTTCTGCAAGGTGATTGACAATGACCTGACCTTTAATGGATTTTTGGCTAATGAATTCGAGATCAAATTCTGTAAGCAACATTATCCATTTAGCGGTACGAGTATTGTTATAAGTGTGAGACATCATGTAACGCAGAGGATTTTCTCTAGCTATGACATAGGTTGTTTGGCTTAGCATATAATGTCGAAGTTTCTTAGTGGCTAAAACCATCGCTAAGCATAAATTTTCTACATAAGCGTATCTTGTTTCATAACTTACCAACATTCGACTCATGTAATAGATTGCTTGCTCTCGATTTTGTTCATTTTTTTGTGCAAGCATCATCCCTAAAGCAGCCTCTGTGGCTGAGACATATAGATGGAAAGGGACCCCCGACTTAGGAGGAGTTAAAACTGGTGGTGAAGTTAGATAAAGCTTGACGTCTTCAAATGATTTTTGACATTCATCTATCCATATGAATGCTACCCCCTTTTGTAGCAAGTGGTTAAATGGCCTGCATTTATCAAAAATTTGCGCAATGAAGCGTTTGATCGATTGAATTTTACCTTGCAAGCTACGCAATTCCTTGATGTTAGTTGGGGGTGGCATTTCCATGATGGCCTTAACCTTATTTGGGTCTACTTCAATGTCTCGATTGGAGACAATGAATCCTAAAATTTTACCAAAGGTAACACCAAAGACACACTTTTTGGGATTTAACATCACCTTGAATTCTAACAGCTGATCAAAAATCTTGTCCAAAACATCAATATGTTCTTTTCGGGTTTTAGATTTAGCCAAGAGATCATCTACATAGTATTTAATGATTTTATGCATGTAAAAATGAAATATGTAAGTCATGGCTCTTTGATAAGTAGCTCCTACATTTTTGAGGCCAAAGGGCATAACCCTAAAACAAAATGTTCTCCATGGTGTTGTAAATGATGTTTTATGTTGATCATCAGGATTTATTCGAATTTGGTTGTATCCTGAGAAATCGTCCATGAAGGAAAGCATTTCATGGCCTGCGCAAGTGTCGACAAGAGTATCAATGTTTGGTAGAGGGAAATCATCCTTAGGAAACGCTTTATTTAGGTCTCGAAAGTCATTGCAAACACATATCCCCCCATTGGGCTTATGAACGGGTACCATATTTGAAATCCACTCAAGATAGTCAATAGGGACGATAAAGTGAACATCTAGCAATTTTTGTATTTTCTCTTTGACTATGAGTGCTATGGTAGGATTCATTCTTCTAACTTTTTGTTTGACCGGCTTGGAATAAGGTCGCAAGGTTTTATTGTGGACAACAAGGTCAGGATCAAGGCCAGGCATATCCTTGTAGGACCATGCAAACACCTCTTTCTTCTTCTTGAGGAGAGCAATGAATTGCTCTTGTTAATTGGGTGTTAAACTTTTTCCAAGATTGATAATTTAGGGATTGTCAGGATCTGAACTAAGGTTCACGTCAATGGTTTCTTCAATGGACATATGTGAACCTTCCTCAAGTTTATGTGGTGTTGGAATTAGATTGAAGTCATCTAAGATGTCATCTAGCCTCTCTTGCTTATCGATGTCTAACTCTACCTAGAAAACCTCGGGACTGCTAGTTGGATATGGCTAAGGTGAAGGTGGGGGTGAAGGAGGAATGTAATAGGTTGAAGCCCTTAACAATTCCTCGAATAGGATGAACTTCGAGAGGGAGGGTGGGGAGGAAATTTGGTCCAAGTCAATGAGGTTGTTATCAATTGGAATTGGCTTAGCCATATCGTATGGATTGAAGAGAGGGGTGAATAAGTCAATAGGATTCATATTGAATTAGGGGAACAGAAGGTGGTTGGTGTTGGAAATTTTGGGTACTTTGGGTACATTGCCTTTGCTCAAGTGTATAAGTTGTCATTGATGTCAAGAAGCTCTTGAAGGAATTTGATTTGATGTCAAATAACTTGTTTTGATGAAGGTTACGACATGACAGTTTCAAAGGTATTTTGTAAACCCCAAGTTGGTAGGTTTAAATATTACAGGTGGATGCATTAGTTTAATGCATTTGGGTCCAGGAGGAAGTATTTATTTAAATAATTAAAAACCTTGTTAAGGTTCCTTTTAATTATTTTTAAATAAATATTTGTTTGCATTGGGTTCTCCTAACCCATGGCGCAAATGTCTTAACTTTGATGGTGCTATGTTCTAAGATTGTGGGCGCTAGCCAAGACCTCCGCCGACATGTTAAACTCCTCCGTCGACGTGTTAAACTCCTTGTCGACATCAAGATTTTATGGGAAATATGCATATAAATCTCCCATGATGAAGATCAAAGATCATCCCATCCGCATTTTCGAAAAGTGTTGCTCGTTGTGAATTCACGATCTGATGTTCGATTTCTTCCTCGCTGTAAATTTGTGATCCACTTTTCAGATATCCGTCGTTCATTTTTGTATCCACCGTAAGGTTTCATCGTCTTTGTTCACGTCAGAAGATAGGGAGGCCTATTTTTTATTTTAGCCTTGGCACAGAAGGTACAAGGGAAACAAAGTGAGGTTTAAACCTCATCGGATGCCTTTGGCGCACCGGTAGCGGCTAGGCTGTTGGTGCGCTACCCGAATGGGAGGTTCCACGTTCGAATAACGTGAAAGGGTTTTTCTTCATTGAAGTGGACGTAGTGGGTGGTGTTAGATTTCGTGCGCAATTTCTCCATAGCACGATTTTTGGTGTTGGCCAAGGTATTTTCGAAATTAATTTTTGCTAGTGTATTTTGCGGATGGAGGAAGTTTATTAGAGAGAAAAATAGCTTAGGAGTTATAAGGAGTTTGAAGCTTGCTTTATTTTGATAAAAGATTCTTTTGAAAGTGTTGTTTGCATTATCTTATTGCATTCTTATGAGAGATAAAGTTTTTTTGTTGATAAGACTATAAGGGAGAAATAAGGTGTATAAGGGATAAATATTTCTTGTAATGTTGAGAGTGCTTTTGGTTGATTATGGAAATGAAAGCATGATTTTTTAAGGTTAGAATTGCTTCTTGTGTGAAGTTGTGAAACCTTAAGTGGGTAGCTTTGAGATTGACATTAGCTTTCATTAAATTGGTTATAATCAAGCTATTCTTTACTTGGTTAAAGTGTTGGGCTTACTCCTTTGTTGATGATTTGAAAAGTTGTTTTGTGCTATTGATATTTGAGTTGGTGGATGCTTTTTGTTCAAACAATATTGGAGAGAAAAGGAGTTCTACTTGTTTCCTTTTCTAATGTTGATTGTGAAATGCTTCAAGGTTGTGTTTTGAGTTAAATGGTGTTGATTGAACCTTGTTTGATGAGCATTGTTGTTGAAGCCCTAATTGATGGTGAAAAGAACATGAGTATCATTGTTATGTGATTCTTTGCATAGTTGGCAATTTTTGGGGTTTCATGTTCTTGAAAGAAAGCATTCTATCCTATCCATTTTAGATATTGAGTTGAGTTTTCAGATTTGAGATTGAGATTGAGCTGAGTTGATTTGAGTTGAGTTTTGAGATTGGGAGTTGAGTATAGAACATATTGAGTCTCTAACAATTCTCTTTATGCTTCTATGAGTTTGACAAATCACATTGGGTCTAACAATTCACTTTGTGATTTCCTACTAAGAAAGTTTTTCTTGGTGAGCTTGTTGAGTTTTGGACAGGTTTCGGTGGGGACTTGTGAGCAGTTTTGGACAAGTTCCGGTGGGGACTTGTGAGCAGTTTTGGACAGGTTTCGATGGGGACTTGTGAGCAGTTTTGGATAGGTTCGGTGGGGACTTGTGAGCAATTTTGGACAGGTTTCGGTGGGGACTTGTGAGCAGATTTGGACAGGTCCTAGCAAAGGACTTGTGAGCTGAGATTGATAGTTCTATCACAGAACTTGAGGACAGAGGTGCAATGGTTCTATGAGAAGAACTTGAGGATAGATTTGGCAAGTCTTTGAGAAGGCTTGTACGTTGAGGATTGATTTGTTCAAGAGTTGGACAGATCTGATAGACAGTGGAAGACTTGTACTAGACTGACTGACTGTGTTTGGTACAAGTTGTTGAGCTATTGTGGACATGATCATAGAAGGCAAAGGTATCTTAGGCTAAGAATTGAGGACAGGAGGTCTTCGGTGGAAAGGAGTTCCACGTGCTGGCAAGAGGTAGAGGCAGTTGATCTTCTGAGGGATTATTTCCAGAGTAGAGGGGAAGGTATCTCCTTTGAGCAAAGGTTCATAAATTATGATTGGGGGAAGGTATATCCTTTGAGCAGAGGCTCATAAATTTTGATTTGGGGAAGGTATCTCCTTTGGGCCGAGGCTCATAAACATTGTAATTGGGAAGGATTCCCAAAGAAATTTGAGATAACTTTTAGAGAAAATTTTTGTGGACGTAGCCCAGCCATTCTGGACAAACCACGTTAAAATTGGTGTCACTTTGTGGATGATATTGTGCATTGCTTTGATATTGCTTTGGGTATATTGCTTTACTATTTTGAAGTATAATGGAAAAAGTATAAAGAGGTCTTATACTATTCACCCCCCCTCTCAGTATAAGCTTGTGTTCTTCAATTGGTATCAGAGCCGGTGCCTTCAAAAATTTTAACAGCTTGAAGGAAAAGCTAGTAAAGAACACAATGGATCATTCAAGTGGCAATGCAAGACCTATTCTTGATGGGTCAAATTTTGGTCTTTGGAGTGCAAGGATGAAGGTTCATCTAATGGCATTTGGGAATGAGGTTTGGGAAGTGATTGAAGATGAGTACACTATTCCTAAACATGGTCCTAATACTAAAGAAGAAAGGTTCCTACATCACAACAATTCAAAAGCAATGAATGCAATCCTGAAAGGCTTACAGAAAGCAGATCTCACCAAAGTGATTCACTACAAGACAACTAGTGAAATGTGGAATCAGTTGAAGGTGGTTCATACAGGTGATACAAATGTCAGAAAGGCCAAGTTGAGACACTTCAAAGGTATGTTTGAATAACTCAAGATGAATGATGATGAAAATATTAGTGACTACATGCTTCGTATGGATGAGGTTGTTAACTCCATGAAAGACTTAGGTCTTGAGCTTGCTGAAAATGATGTTTGAGATAAGATTTTAAGATCTCTTCCTAATAGATATAGTGAAAATATTTCTGCTATTGAGGAAGCTAAAGATTTGGATAAGTTGAAAAAGGATGAGCTCCATAGTATACTTGTAGCATTTGAGTTGAGAACTCAAGTGAAGGTTGATGTCAAGAAAGAGGCAGATTTCAAGGCTACCAAGAAATCCAAGGGTAAACAGCTTCAAGATAGTGATGAGTCTTCTAGTGATGAAGAGGCATATTACAGCAAGAAAGGCAAGTTCTCTATAAAACACAAAAGTATGAGAAATATAAGATGTTTCAATTGTGGAAAGTTTGGTCATTATGCTACTTACTATACTGTTCCCAAGAATGAAAGTGATGAAGATAAACATGATTCTAACAGCAAGGATTTTGAAAAGCACAAGCATCACAGGAAAAACAAAGATGAGCACAACACTCAAGGAAAGAGGTATTCTCACAAGCACAAGAAGAGTTTCTACCTAGACAAAGCAAGTAAGTGTTCTAGTAGTGATAGTGAAAGTTCTTCAAGTGATGATGAAAATGAGATGTTGTTCATATCAAAAAAATAGGAAGAACCTAATCATAGATTCATTATCATGAAATGTCTTAGATGTGGAAACTTTGGTCACCTTGAGGATGATTGCACAAATAATTATTTGGTTTCTAGTATGTATGAGGATGCTTCAGAAAACTATAAGGAAGATGCATGTATGGTTTTTGAAAAGGGTAGCACCTCTAGTGATAAGAAATCTGAAAAAGGCTTTGATGATTCAAAAAGCAAACAAATAGAGGAAGATATAGAGAAAGGAGAAGTAGATCTTAAAGGTGAACTTATTAGTGCTCTTAGTGCTTTGAAAAAGGAAATAAATAAGAATGCTAGACTCAAGGATAAGTTAGATGAATGTTGTATGGAGAGAGATGATCTTATAGAAAGTCTTGACTTCTCTATAGCTAAGACACAGGAACTCAAGGATGAGTTAGAGTCTAAGGTTCTTGAGTATAGTGAGTTAGAACAGAAAATGGCTTCTTTGAAAGAGGAAACTAAAGAGTACAAGGATAAGCTTTACAGGTTCCAAGATAGCTCCAAAAAGGTTAAGTCACTCATCAAAGGTCAAAGAAAGACAACAGATAAAACAGGCCTTGGTTTTGTTAAGCCACACAAGGAACAAGTTGGAGAGTCTAGTAAGAGACTCCAAAAGGAAGAGAGTTCTGATGAGGAAAGTATTTCAGAAAAGGAGTCCTTGAATGATAGATGCACAGAAACAAAAAACAGAATTCAGAATGAGAAGAAGTTTTCAGAACCTAAGAGGTCAAATAAAGGGAAGTTTCAAGGCAGATGTTTTGCTTGTCACAGGTTTGGTCACATGGCTTCACATTGCATGGCTCAAGTGAAGAAGGTAAATGACAGTTTCAAAAGTGCTAGTTACTTTCAAGGGTATTTCTACTCTTGTCAATAGTTTGGGCACAAGGTAGTTTATTGCAAGGCAAATAACAGGAACAGGTTTGGTCAGAACAGGTTTGGCCAGAATAGGTTTGGTCAGAAAAGGTTTGGTCAGAACTGGTGGATTCAAAGATCAGGTTTACCTCAAAGAAACAACATCATCAAGTGTTTCAAGTGCAACAATTAAGGTCACATAATCAGACAGTGTAGAGCTAAAATTCTATAATACAGGAATAGGAACAGTGGCATGATCAGGTCCAAGGATCAAGGCATGGACAAAAACAACAAGAACAAGAACAATGACAAGAATAGGAATATGGGCAAAGAGTTCAAGAGAAGGCCCGACAAGGAAGTTATAGATGCTGATGATGATTAGTGCCTAATGGGAGTTTTACTCCCACCCCAGAATTAATCACCTCATCAGGAGGTGGGGGAGGGACTAAGCTAAGAGGCTCATTCTTAGTCTCGAGCCCCAAAGGTGACCCTTTTGCCATTGATGACAAAGGGGGAGAGATATGAGTAAGGGGGAGAGCTTCAAAGTGAAGAGGAGAGTTTCAAGTTAGGGGGAGCAAAACTTCAAAGGAATATTCTTAGTTGTGGGCACGATTGGTCAGTTGTTAGCACAGTTGGTTTAAGTTTTGGCTCTTGAGAAGTGTTTTCAGTAAAGCTTTGCCATCAATGACAAAGTGGGAGATTGTTGGTAATTTTGGGTACTTTGGGTACATTGCCTTTACTCAAGTGTATAAGTTGTCATTGATGTCAAGAAGCTCTTGAAGGAATTTGATTTGATGTCAAATAACTTGTTTTGATGAAGGTTACAGCATGATAGTTTCAAAGGTCTTTTGTAAACCCCAAGTTGGCAGGTTTAAATATTACAGGTGGATGTATTAGTTTAATGCATTTGGGTCCAGGAGGAAGTATTTATTTAAATTATTAAAAACCTTGTTAAGGTTCCTTTTAATTATTTTTAAATAAATATTTGTTTGCATTGGGTTCTCCTAACCCATGGCGCAAATGTCTTAACTTTGATGGTGCTATGTTCTAAGATTGTGGGCGTTAGCCAAGACCTCCATCGACGTGTTAAACTCCTTCGTCGATGTGTTAAACTCCTCACCGACGTCAACATTTTATGGGAAATATGCATATAAATCTCCCACAATGAAGATCAAAGATCATCCCATCCGCATTTTCGAAAAGTGTTGCTCGTTGTGAATTCACGATCTGATGTTCGATTTCTTCCTCACTGTAATTTCGTGATCCGTTGTTCAGATATCCGTCATTCATTTTTGTATCCGCAGTAAGGTTTCATCGTCATCATTCGCGTCAGAATACAGGGAGGCTTGTTGTTTATTTTAGCCCTGGCATAGAAGGTACAAGGGAAACAGAGTGAGGTTTAAACCTCACCGAACGCCTTTGGCGCACCGGTAGCGGCTAGGCTGTTGGCGCGCTACCCAAATGGGAGGTTTCGCGTTCGAATAATGCGAAAGGGTTTTTCTTCGTTGAAGTGGATGTAGTGGGTGGTGTTAGAGTTCATGCGCAATTTCTCCATAGCACGATTTTTGGTGTTGGCCAAGGTATTTTCAAAATTAATTTTTGCTAGTGTATTTTGCGGATGGAGGAAGTTTATTAGAGAGAAAAATAGCTTAGGAGTTATAAGGAGTTTGAATCTTGCTTTATTTTGATAAAAGATTCTTTTGAAAGTGTTGTTTGCATTATCTTATTGCATTCTTATGAGAGATAAAGTTTTTTGTTGATAAGACTATAAGGGAGAAATAAGGTGTATAAGGGATAAATATTTCTTGTAATGTTGAGAGTGCTTTTGGTTGATTATGGAAATGAAAGCATGATGTTTTAAGGTTAGAATTGCTTCTTGTGTGAAGTTGTGAAACCTTAAGTGGTCAGCTTTGAGATTGACATTAGCTTTCATTAAATTTGTTATAATCAAGCTATTCTTTACTTGGTTAAAGTGTTGGGCTTACTCCTTTGTTGATGATTTGAAAAGTTGTTTTGTGCTATTGAGATTTGAGTTGGTGGATGTTTTTTGTTCAAACAATATTGGAGAGAAAATGAGTTCTACTTGTTTCCTTTTCTAATGTTGATTGTGAAATGCTTCAAGGTTGTGTTTTGAGTTAAATGGTATTGATTGAACCTTGTTTGATGAGCATTGTTGTTGAAGCCCTAATTGATGGTGAAAAGAACATGAGTATCATTGTTATGTGATTCTTTGCATAGTTGGCAATTGTTGGGGTTTGATGTTCTTGAAAGAAAGCATTCTATCCTATCCATTTCAGATATTGAGTTGAGTTTTCAAATTTGAGATTGAGATTGAGCTGAGTTGATTTAAGTTTTGAGATTGGGAGTTGAGTATAGAACATATTGAGTCTCTAACAATTCTCTTTATGCTTCTATGAGTTTGACAAATCACATTGGGTCTCTAAAAATTCACTTTGTGATTTCCTACTAAGAAAGTTTTTCTTGGTGAGCTTGCTGAGTTTTGGACAGGTTTCGGTGGGGACTTGTGAGCAATTTTGGACAGGTTTTGATGGGGACTTGTGAGCAGTTTTGGATAGGTTCCGGTGGGGACTTGTGAGCAATTTTGGATAGGTTTCGGTGGGGACTTGTGAGCAGTTTTGGATAGGTTCCGGTGGGGACTTGTGAGCAGATTTGGATAGGTCCTAGCAGAGGACTTGTGAGCTGAGTTTGATAGTTCTATCAGAAAACTTGAGGACAGAGGTGCACTAGTTCTATGAGAAGAACCTGAGGATAGATTTGGCAAGTCTTTGAGAAGGCTTGTATGTTGAGGATTGATTTTTTCAAGAGTTGGACAGATCTGACAAACAGAGGAAGACTTGTACTAGATCGACTGACTGTGTTTGGTACAGGTTGCTAAGCTGCTGTGGATGTGATCATAGAAGGCAAAGGTCTCTTAGGCTAAGCATTGAGGATAGGAGGTCTTCGATGGAAAGGAGTTCCACATGCTAGCAAGAGGTAGAGGCAGTTGATCTTCTGAGGGATTATTTATAGAGCAGAGGAGAAGGTATCTCCTTTGAGCAGAGGCTCATAAATTCTGATTGGGGGAAGGTATCTCCTTTGAGCAGAGGCTCATAAATTCTGATTGGGGGAAGGTTTATCCTTTGGGCCGAGGCTCATAAACATTGTAATTGGGAAGGATTCCCAAAGAACTTTGAAATAAATTTTAGATAAAATTTTTGTGGACGTAGCCCAGCCATTCTGGGTGAACCACGTTAAAATTGGTGTCACTTTGTGGATGATATTGTGCATTTATTTGATATTGCTTTGGGTATATTGCTTTACTATTTTGAAGTATAATGGAAAAAGTATAAAGAGGTCTTATACTGTTCATCCCCCCCTCTCAGTATAAGCTTGTGTTCTTCAGTTGGGATGGATGCACATATGGAACAATTGAATCGGAACCAATGTCGAGGCATGGTATCCCTGTAATAGTGAACGTGAAACATCAGAGCAACATTTTTCTCTCTTTTTTTCTTTTTTTTTGTATGTTTTTATTTTTTTTATTTTTTTGTATGTACATATGTTACAATTCTTGGCTTATGTGGGGCTCAAGGTGGATTTCCAGGTGGATCATCTTGCTCTTATGGAAGAAGCAAGCAAAAAATGGGATGCTGGATGGGAAACATTCGGAGGTAAAACTCTTCATGTTGGGTGATGAGGACACTGGGGAGTGATTCTTCTTCAGAATCGTCAAAAGCATTTGACATGAATTCAAATTCTTCATAACTTTCATCATTGGAATAAAAGACCGAATAGGAGAAATTGATGGGATCATCCTTGTCTACTTCATCAATGCGAAGTTCTTGAAAGGCCTGTTCAAGAGAGGATGTTGATGGCAATGGATGCATGAAGGGCTCTTCATCATTGAGGCTAAGATTTTTGAAGGCTTGCTCAAGAGAAGCAGTGGAGGACAATGGGGTATAACCTAATCTGGAACGATCATGAGCACCTCTATATGGGACATCTAGGATATCATGCATTCCTTGTTCATGGGAACCTAAACCTTGATCTTCCCAATGGTACATGTTGAAGTATCTGGTTGGAAACTCTTCCACATGGGGTATATTGGCATGCCTAGGCTCTTTTAGTTCTTCAGGTGGGTTTGCCCCAGTTGAGCAATCCAACCCTCCATAAACAAAGTTAATGCTATTTGGAGTGGTACTCATGTCGTAGACAAAACCTATGGATAGAGAACGATCTTTGGGACGTCCAAAATCCTTGGCTATTGGAATGGCTAAGGGGGTGATGGTGACGTCTTGGACCACATAGTCACCTATACCAGGATTGGTGATGTAAACTTTGACTTGGATTGATGAGGTTGGTGAAGGCTCGGATGGCTCTGGATTGGTTGTGGATGGCGGGGAATTAAATATGTCGCAATCAAAAAGTTTGACTTGTGACACATCGGCTGATGGAGTTGGATTGGATGGTGGCGGGGCATGATTATATGGTGGTGTGGAATGATGAGATGGCCTAGAAGAAGTGGTTTTAGTGGAAGAAGTTTTTGTGATGTACGATGTGCTAACGGAAGTGTTAGTCAAAGAGTGACTAACTACAAAAAAACAATTGATGCACCTTTTTGCGATTTTCCAAGAAGACCAAAGTGGCCCATATGCTAAATATCAAAGATAAATCAAAACACCGCAAGAAGGAAAAAGTGTCGCGATATCGCGACATGTTGCATTTTCTCAGTCCAAAGCGAAGAGAAAGAGCAAGGAGGAAAAAGTTTTGCGATATCGCGACATGTTGCATTTTCATGGTCCAAAGCAAAGAGAAAGAGCGAGGAGGCAAAAGTGTCGCAATATCACGACATGTTGTAGTTTTGTGGCTAAGAGCAACAAAAGGGAGCAAGGAGGCAAAAGTGTCACGATATCGCGACATGTATTTTCGTGGCTAAGAGCAACAAAAGAGAGCAAGAAGGAAAAAGTGTCGTGATATCATGACATGTATTTTCACGGCTAAGAGCAACAAAAGGGAGCAAGGAGGCAAAAGTGTCATGATATCACGACATGTTGTATTTTTGTGGCTAAGAGCAACAAAAGGGAGCAATAAGGAAAAAGTGTCGTGATATCGCGACATGTATTTTCGTGGCTAAGAGCAACAAAAGGGAGCAAGGAGGCAAAAGTGTCACGATATCGTGACATGTATTTTCACGGCTAAGAGCAACAAAAGGGAGCAAGAAGGAAAAAGTGTCGCGATATCGTGACATGTCGTATTTTTGTGGCTAAGAGCAACAAAAGGGAGCAAGAAGGAAAAAGTGTCGCGATATTGCGACATGTCGCATTTTCGTGGCTAAGAGCAACAAGAAGGGCAAGAAGGAAAAAGTGTCGTGATATCGCGACATGTCGCATTTTCATGGCTGGGAGTGGCAAAAGAGCAAAGCAAGAGACCAACGTCACGATTTTGTGACATGTCTCATTTTCACGGTGGGAGACAAAAAAAAAGCAGAGATGAATGTTGCGATTTCGTGACATGTCTCATTTTTGCGGCTGGAAGCGACAGAAGAGCAGCAAGAGACGGACGTCGTGATTTCGTGCAATGTCTCATTTTCACGGTGGGAGGCAGAAAAAGAGTAGAGTAAGAGATGAATGTCGTGATTTTGAGACATGTCTCATTTTTGTCGTTGGAAGCGGCAAAAGAGCAAAGCAAGGAAAGAATGTTGTGATTTCACGACACGCCAGTTGTAAAGGAATAAAATGTATTTTTGGCAATCAAAGGCATGCACTGACACCAAGAAGTGATTTCTGACATGATTATTAGAAATATAGGATAGAGCAGGCTTGCCATATTATTGAAAATGTGACAGGCTCATCTAGAATCTAATCTGGAGAGAAGATATCTAATTCATAGAAGACTTGTGTATTATTAGAAACTACAGATGATTGCTTGTAAAATAGTAAGATGTACTTAGAAAAAGATACTCTTTTAGGGTATATATAGGGGTGAGCAACTCCAAAAAAAATGTCAACTCTTGGACGTTTATAGGTTTGATGTACATGTATTGGATTACAAGCAATAAAAGATTTCTTCTTCTGGCTTCCGAAACTTTTGTGTGCAAATGTATGTATCTGGTGTTTTAAGTTTTATAATGTATCTGTTCTAAAATTTGGACTGTGCACATATAAATATTGTTTCTAGAGTTGAACATTAGAAGACATTTACATGCTTTTAGATGAACATCTAAAAGTCACACTCAGGAATTCATGTTTTCTATAAAGAAGATATAAAGAAAACTCTGAAAGTAGTAATCTACATCATCAATGTTTGTTGTTGTCTAATCTATACCATGAGAAAATTTCTAGCTTAGGCTATATTTACCTTATCTCTTGTTCCCCTTTTCTATAAAAAACTTAAAGGAACCAGCCTTCTCTAGAGACTAGACAAATGATCTCAAGCAAGATCTGTCTATTCAATGTTGGCAAAGTCTAAGGCGCAACACTATTAACCGAAGGTAGATTTTGTTCCAATAGTTTTTGGCATGCCCGATGGGACCAAAAATCCCATAGTATTGTATAAGTTTTGGTGTTTTACCTTAAGAGCCTTTTTGTTTAAAAATCTCAAGAAAAACCACCTGGTGACTCCGTTACAATTTAGACCATAAAATAAAGACCTTGTCTAAAAACCTTCTGGTTATATAGCCATATGATAACCAGATCTCGAGCTAGAAACTCTGAAGAACCTGTCGAGTTCTTTGAACTACATCTCAGAAGCCTAAAAGCATACCCCGTGCTAGCCGCACTATCAAATCCACCCAACACCATTAACACCTCTTTAACACCCACTGTAGGAGCATCTACAAGCAATCCCATAGTGGTTGTAACTCCTTTAGCAATCATGGCAGCCGCCCCTGCCCCAATGCATCTTGTGTGGAATCAAACTGGCCCTTTGAACTTGGGAACACACCACCAAATTCCATAAGCTACACTAAAAGCATTACCGACCTTTGACGGAATAGGAAAAATAGCAGATGAGCACTGTTTAGATGTATCATCGCTAGCATTTGTTTAAAACATCACTCAGGAAGATGTAATGGTCAGATTGTTGATTATATATTTGAAAGGAAAGATGCTCTATTGGTATAGAGCGCTTCCTGTTGGATCCATTACTTATTGGGCAGTACTGGCCGGCCGTATGGTTGATGAATTTAATATACATGCAGATCCTTTCACATTGTTGAATCAGTTCACTGTCATTAAGAGGCATCCACAACATCATATTTACCAGAACTCGTGATAGATTACCGCAAGGCCTAAAACCCACAAAAGAACAAGCTATATGCTATTATTTAAGGGCTTTTGATTCAGATCTCAGTATGATAATAATGCAATCCCGTGTAACCACTTTTCTTGGGATCTATCTAGAGGCAGCAAAGGGTGAGGCTGATCTCATCGCTACAAAAAGATATCCATCAAAAAGTCTATTGCCAATTTTACCAGAGCTTTCCCAAGCATCAATTTCTAAACTTCCTGTACTCCCATCAACATAGGCTCTCCCATCTATAGTCGTACCTCCTACATTCCTTGCATTACCAGCTACACCCCTTGCATCAGCTCCCCCTAGTGATCAATACATGATCATAATTGATACAATGAAGATATTGTCAAATGAAATGGCATCCATGAAAAAGAGAGAGGCTGAAAGGAATTTTTTGCCAAGGATATTCCCTCAGGTAACGAAAGATGTAGCACAATAAAGCAATAGGGTACAAGAGAGACCGAGAACGGTATATACAAATGAGACAGTGGAGGCCGAAAAGCCTCCCACTGATTCTAACTTTTGGTGTACTACATGTAACGATCCACATGGGGAAAGTTCATGTATGATACACCAACATTATGTACAAAGTATAGCAGTTGAAAAGAGTAAATAAAAAATGAAAGGCCATGTAAATATAATTAGAGATAAGGACCACAACTTCATGATGCCTACGGTAGAACAGGTCTCGGCTTTGACAAGATCAGGTAAGAAACCACTGCAAGTAGACCCTAAAGAGCTTCAACCATTGAATGTTTCCCCTACTCCCAAGGAAGTTCCCAAAGAAACTCCTAAGGGAAGTCTCCCTTAGGAAAGAAAATATCAGTTTCCAGCCAAAATTTAAGGGCAAGAAACACACAAAGAATTTATTCCTTGGGGGGAAAATGAAACCCAAGAACAGGCTAGGGAAAGGTTGAAATTCCCCTCGTTGACAAAAAGGCAAAGAACTGAAGCTACCCAGGGATACAAAAATAAATATGAAACTTTTTCCAAAGAAATAGAAAGAATAGTTGATTCACCTACATTAAGTATAGTAGAGGAAATTAAAAAGACTCCTTCTAAGGCAAGTATGTATGATGCTCTTCAAATCCTAGGTCAAATCGATCTCCTACATGAATCCCTAAGAACAATGAAAAATGTAGGTGGGACTGCATCATCTTCAAAAATGGTTCTAACAAACTTGATGTCTGCCACTGGTAAGAACAGGCCACCACCCTTTTATTTGTCCCTTCAAATGAAAGGATGGGTTGTCCACAACTATATGATAGATTCAGGAGCTGCTACCACTGTGATACCCAAAGCAGTATGTAATATTATGGGAATGGAGTACACTAGGAGTAGCGCAAGCGTCCTACAGTTAGATGGTACTCCAGTAAAAACTGTAGGAGTGATAAAGGATATTCCCATACGAATGCATAAAATGCCTCAGATGACAGTCATACAAGAGGTAGTAGTCATAGACTTGGAGCCCTATTTTGGTATGTGTCTATCCAGAGAGTTCACAACAAAGATAGGAGGATACTTATCCTTAAATTATTCTCATTTGGAGATACCTTTCAAAGGTAGAAGGGTCAAGATTTTTAATGAGAAACCATCGATGTTTCATGTAGAAAAGATTGGTGAAACTGACCGTGTAAATATGATGACTGAAGAAACAATAGAAGAAGATCTAATGGAAGAAACATTAGAAGAGCTCCAAGATGAGGACGAGTTTTCTCTAAATAATTTTAATGCCATGATAGAAACATAAATAGGAAACTATTCTATTGAGAAACCAAAAATAAAATTGATACCCTCCCTAGAAAAGGATGGTTCTGTGAATCAATTGTAGAAGTTTTTCTTTGATGGGGCTAGGTGCAAGAATGGAGCTGGTGCCGGAATAGTTTTTATTTCTCCCACCAGAGAGGAGAAGGTTTTCTCTTACAGGTTGACATGGAGGTGCTCTAATAACGCAATAGAATATGAGGCCCTGTGCTTAGGGTTAAGAAAGGCTAAGAAATTAGGAATCAAGCAGTTACTCATCTATGGAGATTCAGAACTTATTGTGAATCAAGTCACCAAAAAATGTATGAGTAAACAACATTATTTGAAGGCTTACAAGAACAAAGTGTGGGATCTCTTAGAGGCCTTTGAGGCCATAAATATAAATTTTATCCCTAGAGAATAGAATATCCACGTAGATTTGTTAGCTTCAGTGGGAGTTAATTTTTGTCCTGTAAGTAATGTTATTCAAAAGTCTAAAACTGTTAGACTTATATACAGGCCTTCGATGGCTCGATAAAAATATTTTTTGGCAAGTTTTTGAAAATGATGAACAGATATTGGATTTCTTAATCCATGAAATGAATTGCTCAGCCAACCGGTATCTACAGGATGAAGAGGAAGAGGATATTATTCAGTTAAAAAACAATCATATTCCTAAGGGTCTCATCACCCTTGAAAGCTTGTTTGATAAAAATGATAGAGCAGTTGGCCAAAAAATCAAGGTTGATAAACGAAGATACAAAGATGTAGAGTTGGAGCCAGGAAAAATGATTAAGGTTGGAATCAATTGTATAGAAGAGGAAGTGAACCAGATTAGAGAATTGTGTAAAAAATTCCCTGACATCATAGCTTGGGTGTATAGTGATCTAAAAGTGTACAATAAATATGTTATTCAACATACCATAGAATCAAAATAAGGAGCTAATCCTTTTAGGCAAAAGCAAAGATCAGTGAATCCGAAGATAAAATCTTTGATGAAACAAGAACTGCTAAAACTCCTTCAAGCTAAAATAGTATACCCTATTAAACACTCCACCTGGGTGGCAAACTTGGTACCAGTCAGGAAGAAAAATGGAGATATCAGATTGTGTGTAGATTTCAGAAATTTGAACAGATCATCACTCAAAGATCATTACCCGCTACCTTAGATTAACCAAATACTACACACAGTTGCAGCAGTAATACAACTATTACAGTTAGAAGAACAAAGAGAGCAATCATACAATCACAATCAGAAGCATATGGTAGATACTGAAGGATGGTTCAACAAAAAGAAAACTGCCATAAAATTTAGAGTGGGAGACTTGGTTTTGAAATGGAATGTAAAGAAAGCTAAGCTAGGTAACTGTTGGTCATAAAATCTGCCTAGGTAAGGATTTTGAGTAGATGGATGCACCCTAGACCTGGACCAACATTGAAAGGCCGAAGGGAAGAGATGCCCCTCATGCCAATCTTCGGAGAAAGGCCGGATCCTATGCTAAACTACTTGGGTGTTTTGAAGACAAGAGTGCAAGAAAGAGATAAAAGAGATAAGGGTTAGGGAAATAAATAAAAAGGGTTAAGGGGAGAGAGATTGGTGATTTGATGTGGGAGAGAATAGGAAGCATGATCGCTAATAGGCAACTTGAATAGCAGCAAGGAACACCAAGAATAAAACGAAAGAAACATAGTATTAACCTTCCTATGTATCCTCCCGAACGAGTTTCTGGACACTATCCCCGATCACACATCGGACGCAGAGTTCAACATCTTAGTCTACAAACGAGGAGAGATAAAAGAATCAAGCAAGGCAGGCAGCATAAAAGAAAGCCAATACAACAATTTTCTACTCCAATGTATCCTTTCGAATGAGTTTCAGGACACTATCCCCGATCCCACATCGGACGCAGAGTTTAGCATCCAACACACAAACGAGGAGAGATAGAAAAATCAAACACAGAAGGCAACATAAAAGAGAAGAATTGAGCTCAAAGTCTCTTAGTATTAATCGTAGGACATCAAGTTATAGCAGCTTTCTAGCAGATAGTTCCCCCCATTTTCCATTACAATGCCTGGGTTTTTATAGAGGACTCGGGCCTCTGAATCATAATTACATAGCAAGGAAGAGTACACCCTCGAGCTCTGAGAATTTGGCCTTCCTCGGCTCTCGTAACTGAGCTTTCAAATCTGTTATCAAAACTGGCAACTGTGGCCGGGTCAACCATGGAAAGGTGCATTGATGAGCCGTCTGAACGTCCTTGGTCTCTGGGTGCAGTGCTCAAGTGGCTGCTAGGCTCACCGGGTTCTCCATCATGTCTTGATACTTCACTTTTGATTGCCAAAAATGAGCAACGAGCTTGCTGGGAACAAAAATTACATTTATGAGGCACCTGATCGCCTCGGGAAGATACCCGGCTTGGAACGCGTGCCCGTGAAGCGCTTCGCTAGGTCTTCGTTCACACATTCGCTTCGCAATGGTTTTGGGCCGAAGCGGAAACTCCTTGAATTATACTTCACAAAATTGAGCTTCGCAAAACTGCTTCGGGGATGGTTTGTGCCGAAGCATATCTCCTTCACAAAATGATCTTCTTCGTCCTTGCTGCTTCGCTGACAAAACTGCTTCGCTGATGCCTTGGAGAAATGCTTCGCTTTGATCTTCTTTCAAAATTGTGGTTCGGAGAGATTTTGGCCAAAACACATTCCTGCCTTCAAAATGCTTTGCTTCTCTTGGCTGCCAGAACTTCGATCGAAAATGCTTCGGGTGAAAACTTGCCGAAGTGAATGCTTCGCTAGATTTTTTGCCGAAGTAGAAATGGTTCGGGCGTGAAGAGGCCCGAAGTAGATGTTTCGATAATTTTTTGGCGAAGGATTCTTCAATGCTTCTTCGGGTTCTGCTTCGTTGGTCCTCTATCCGAAGCAGTGTTTTGAAATGTTTCGGGCCCAAAGCCCTTTTCATCGGTCCTCTTTGCATTTTTCTTTGGAAAAACTACTTCGCAAAATTTTCACCCGAAGTAGCACTGGAAATACTTCGGGTGTGAAGCAATTTCATTTTCTTTGGCGAAGCTCTTTTCTATAGCTTGTTCGGTAGTGAAGCTCTTTCTCTTTCTATTTTTTATACAAAGGGATGGCTTTGAAAGCCAAAATTGCTGCAACTTTTCAAAATAAAAATAACAAAGCAAAAACTTTACACAACACTATACAAAACTTGTTTCTTTTCTACCCCTTAAGAAATGTGACAAAATTGTCAACATTCTTGGCGGCTCACGGGGCAATGAGCTCATCTTGGTGGGAGGACCCTTAATCTTGATCCATTGGGCCAGAGTCTTTTCTCGATCCTTCTCCTCCTTCTTTCGCACCTTCTTTTTCTTTTGGGAGCGCCTTGGTAGCTAGTTCTCCTTCTTCTTCTGTTCCCTCTTTTTCTTCACCCTCCTCCTCTAGTGCAGCCTCTTCTAGAGTAGCTTCCTGTGGTGGTGATGGGGCAAGACGCTCGCAGATTTTCTTCATCGTTCAACGAACTTGAGACCAGGCACTTTTCAAGAAAGGTTCTTGATCTTGCAGTGCCTTAATCAAAATACAAAACTGATCAACCTGCCTGATGTCAGCATGCTGGGCTCTGGTATACAGATCATTCAGGCAGGCCACTATCTTACAGTATCTCAAAAGAAAATTAGTGACTTGTCTTTCAGTTATGGGTTCTACCCATCCATCTATTTCTGAGACGTCACTCTCAAATTGAAGCCATATCGGTTTGATTTGTTCCTTGGTTATGAGGTTCCCTTCATTATCTGTGAAGCTCGGGAAACCCATGGAGGAGAGATCTTGAAAATAGCCCCAGGATGTACGTTGCTCGTCCTCGAAAACATCCAGGAGGTTCTTTGCCTTTTGAGTTTTTCGCACCTTGGAGAAGGCGCGAACTGTGGCCTAGGTCGTGGACCAATCCCTAGCTATCCAAATCATTGCAGGGATTTGCAATTGTTGATGTTTGGCGCTGTGAACGTCGAAATCTAACTTGAGTCAGCTTCTGGTCTTTTGAGTTATCTCATCGATGATTGGGCCTCCTTCGGCAGTGGCACTTCGGGCTTCAACAATGAAGGCCAAAATTGAAAGGGCACTAGAGGCCCGAGATCTAAAATTTTTTAGTAGAAGCGAGTGAATTTCCTTGATTTTGCTCTTGTCGCACAGCCCTAACCCTTCCTTTTTGTTCAGCTGATTTTGCATCTGCAAGATTTTTCCTTCAAGCTCCTTGGCTTTCAGGTCATTCTCGATCTGCCTTTGCTCTCTATTCTTAGCTGTACATTCCAAATTTTGTATTTGTAATTTTAGGGCATGTGTTTCCTTCCTCATCAGCTTGCACTACTCTTCAACTTCTGCCAGCTTTGATTGGATCCTCGCCATCTCTTCCTCTAGCTTAATATTGACGCTCTCTGCTTCGAATCTGTGCTAGTTTGCGATATTTGCATGTTCTTAGAAGGTTTCAATCTTGATGTGCATGGAAGCTAATTCATCGTCCACGTTCAAATGCTCCAGATCCTTAGACTTGTCTTGGTAATCATAATCCGTGGGAGTCATTTCGTCCAGAGGCTTCTGGACTTTGGGGATCTTCTTTACCTTATGCAGCTTCCCGACCTACAAATCGAAGACAGCACATTTTTCCACTTGAGCCAATGAGTGCCCTCTCTTCTTCCTTGCTTCTTTCAGCATCTTCTCGGTATTTTGGCGGGCCTGCGAGAGCTTTTTGGCTAGAGCGGTTTCTTTTATTGTAGACAATTAGGACTCAAATAAGGCTGGGTCTCCAGTCGAGGGGGTAAACAAATATAATGAATTAATGGGGGATGCCTTGCCAGAAGGCTCAACGACGGGAGTGGCTGGGGCTTCGACGAGCACAAAAATGCCTTGTATGATGGGGGTGTGGGCCACAGGGTTTGGCGTTAGAGGACTACCTTCGCTCTGGACTAAAGGATCAGTGATGTGAGTGAGTGAAGAAGCTTCAGTGGCTTTGTCTTGGCCGGATGACTCAGGTGGAGTGTGGATAGGCAAAGCGCGAGGTGAACTTGGAACAACCGTGGAATCAATGTAGAGGGGCGATTGACCTTGCAGGGGATGGTGAGAAAAACTTTTGATCGAGGCTATAGTGGATATGTGGGAGGTGAGAGTTAAGGGTAGAGAATGCGTACCTACGTGCCCTCTTGGCAGAGCAACCATGATGACTTCTTGCGTAGTCGGCTCCTGCTCATCCTGGGCTTCGGTACTTCTGACCTCCAACACTTCCACTTTGGGGTCCCCTTCTAGTTGGAGGAGCTCCTCCATATTGATGATGCCTAAGTCTGGGAACATCTCGATACTTGGTGGCTCCACACTCTCAATATCTATTTCAGTTGGAACCAGTGCAGGCTGTTCGGCAGGAGCATTCGGATGCCCTGTGTGGGGTCATTTCGGGTGGCTCAGAGACATTTGATCTTGTTCTGGTCTTTTTTGCTTTTTTCTCTCCAACGGTTGCTCTGAATATTTGGAACTTGTGTCCTCTGATGGCCTTTGTGGTAGCACCCTTGGTGCAGCTTCAGTTTCGTTCTGCCTTCCTGAGGCATCATCGGTCCTTCCTGGGATTTCACCTGATCCTGGAGTGGCTGGAGGGACAAAGTCTGTGAAGGATATGGGCTTCCATGATCCGACATTGGCTTCGTAGACAATTGTGAAGTCCCTATCTATTGCCAAGAGTCTATAAGAATTCATCTTTCGATGATGGACTCTCATTATCCACCACTCCCTTAGCTATTCCTCATCCCAGTTCTTCAATTCTTCCTTCAGATCATCCTTGGCTTTCCTCCAGAATGTGGAGTCTAGAGTTGGAAATGGGTACTTATCAGGATCGAACTCTATCTCCATGGGAGAAAAATCATGCCAGGGAGGTAATGTCCACACTTTCTCTAGATTCCACTCCTGATCTCTCCCATCGGGATTTTTCCTCTGCTCCATTATTTCGGGGTGGGGCCAGACATGAAAATTTTTACATTTTAAGTGATCTTTCATCACCCCTATGGGATCATAAAGCCATTTCTACGAAATCTGAAGTAGGCCAAAATTAGCAAGCTTTTCTTCCAGAATGATGTTCTACTTTAATGCGAAAACTTCAATCACTCCCATTCTAAAAGGAAAGTCACAAGTGTGTGCCCACTTTCGACCGTGGCCATAAACTTCATTGGTCGCATCGCTCTGTCGAGCGACCTCTAGTGTGAACTGGTACTTGGATGGGAAAACCGGTAGTAGGAAGGGCTTTCCCATGAAACCGAACAGGCGTATCACAAGCCCCTGCGTGAGTTGAAAAATATCCCCCTTTCTGGCCTGCACCACCCTGTCTCTTAGACTGAGGGGCACCCGAGGGCTGGACCCTGTCAACAATTGCATGGCAGGCCCCAAGAATTGCTGATTGAAAGAATAATAGGACTTTGACCTCAATAGGAGGCGAGTCCACTGGTATATAGGTAGAGGATTTCCATCCTCGCCTTTTGATGTAATCGCAACATGGGGAAAATTTTTATATGCACGATAAAAGAATAACCAGACAAGAAAAGAACATGGGCTAAAATGTTGCTCCGCTCCAAAAGTCTTCATTGCGGTGAGTCGTGTGTGTAGGTTTCGAGATACCCATTTCGCCCAGTAAAATAATATTGGGTTGATGTTTGGCCTCGAAGCATCGGGAGCATAGAACTCCCCTCTGGAAATACACTCGGCCAAAGACACCTGCCAAGGGTATACCGAAGTATCAGTTGACAAGCCCGCCACCCATGCAATGATGGAGAAGATGTCCGTGTTCTTGAAGGCCTCCAAGGATAGGGGAATTTGGGGCAGTTTTACTGAAGGGAGTCCGCTTTTGTGGTTTTTTTGCAAGAATTTCAACACAGTTGTTTGAGGTGAACCTCTCCATTTGTTCGCTTAAAATGATGTCGTGAATTGTATATCCCTTCGATGGCCCCTGTTGCAGCACGAAAGTTGCTTGCACGTCCTCCTTCAGGATAGAGAAAAACTTATGGCCAGCGGCATTCAGCACTTGCCTAGAAGTTGGTTGGTAGTTCTGTGTGATGGCGTAAATCAGCTCAGGGCAATGGTGCACAGGAGGGGTTAGATACCAATAGATTTGGGAGTAATATGTTGTGGATCTCTTGTTTTCTGGTGTGAGCCTGCTCTTCATAAAATCAATAGTGTACCTAAGCTCGGCCATGATTCTTGATAGTTCTGTATCTTTAATTTTCTCCCACCTGTCGACTGGTGGCTCTACAAGTTGTTCATCTTCGGATTCCTCTCTTTCTTCCACAACTTGTTTTTCTGGGCGGAGGTTCGGATTGACCTTCTTGGGTCTCTGCCTTTTCTCCTCCGAACCCTTCATTTTTTTAGGAACTGTCGCCTCTGGCTCCTTTCCTCTCTGGGTAGAAATTTTCTTCCCCATGTTGTATAATTATGGCAGCAACACCAGCAGCGCAGACTATTTTGGCGTTAGGGAGCTTCTTGGTGAGTGGCAGCAGAATTCGTGGATAAGCAGTGTGCTTCCAATATTGCACTTTCAAATAACCTTTTCCTTTCTAAAACCTGCATTTTATAGCCTTAAGGGATGACTACCCTTATTTATGGCTCTTGTCATAATTAAACCTATGCTAGTGGCCTAGGAAATTGCTGTGCCATCCGATTGGCTATCCGACGGCGTCCTATGTGGAGTTACGTGCCCTAATGATTACACCTTGCATTGGAAGCACATCTTGTACTCGGGTGTGAGCCCTTTCCCCAAATGAATCACCTTGGGACATGCCCCGACACCTTTGCCTTAAATTCGTCCGCTTCAAGCTCTTTTCAAGGTGGTAGTCAACATATTTTTCGAGACATGCTTTAAATGCTCCCGTCCTGCGCATAATCGGTTCGACGAAGCTTGGGTCAGACTTAGAAATGCTTCATAGCGAACTTCTTCTTTGGGATGATCTTCTATGCTTCAGGTCCGCAGTACTTATCCTTCTCCGTGCTTTGCGAGTACCACTTACCGAAGCTTGTGCTTTTGAAAATTACTTCACAAAATTTTCATCCGAAGTGGTTGCTGGAAATGCTTTGGGTGCGAAGCTCTTTCGTGCCTTTGTTTGGACTTTGGTTCGGCCCTTCACTTCCTCGCAACCATTACTTTGGGTAAAAATCTTCGAAGGAGATTACCGAAATTTTTATATATATGTATATATATATATATTTTTAAAAGATAATTTGTCTTTAGCGATGAAAAGTCTTCAGGTGAAGACCATTGACAGAGATTGGCAGAACTTGTCCATCTGCATCTTTGAGGATGAATGAATTGGCCGAGTTTACCTTCATAATTTCAAATGGCCCATCCCAAAAGGCATCCATCTTGTTGTGATTCCCAGGCTTGGCCTTCCAAGAATCCCACTTTAATACCAGGTCTCCCACATTGAATGTGTGATCGGATGATTTTTTCTTGAACCAGTCTCGGATAACCTGAGTATGCTTAGCAAAGTCCTGGTATGCTTCTTCGCGATCCTCCTCTAGTCGCAGTAGCTGAGCTAACCTGTTCTCCATCGGATTAACTCCATCTTCTACTTCTAATAGTCGCAGTGCAGGGATCTCAACATGGATGGGTAAGATGGCCTCCTTGCCATAGACCAGAGCATAAGGTGAAGTTTTGATTGACCTTTTGATAGAAATTCGATCGGCCCACAAGGCCCGATTTAGAAGGAGATGCCAAGTCCTTTTGTTCATCTCTACAAGCTTTCTTAGCATTCTCAACAGAGTCTTGTTGGTGGATTCTGCCAAGCCGTTGCCCTGAGGATAATAATTGGAGGACACTTTATGATATATCCCATATCTGTAGAGGAAATCATTGATTTTAGCGCCTATGAAGCCAGGGCCATTGTCTGTGATGATTGCTTCAAGGATGCCAAACCTGGTGATCAATCCTTCCAAGAAGGTGACTATAGTATCTTGATCTGCATGTTTGGTAGGAATCGCTTCGGCCCACCTATTGAAGTAGTCTGTTGCTATCAGGATGAACCTATGTCCTACGGAGGAATTTGGTGATACGACTCCTATAAAATCCAACCCCCATTGTTGAAAGGGTGTTAGGACCCTCCTAACATATTGTAATTATATTTATCAGGGGTGCGTCTTTCCAATCGCACCCCATCCTTCATATTTATGGTACATCACCATATTCATTTTAAAACATCAAATACATTCATTTATATATATATATATCAATATTGCAGGTTAAACTCAATATTTTCCAAAAGCGATTCTTATCCAAAAACGATACACTTATTTCTGATTTAATTCTAACTTTCACATTGCTGGTGTCTTAACATCTGGATCAGAGCTTCAGATTTCACCTTCCGCTGTCATAAATTTTTTTTTATATATACAAAAAAAATCAGAGGCATATTATTAATCAAGATCGACAAAAGTTTATAATAGTCGGGTATAAAATAAAGCTAAATCGATCGCGTAATAAAGCTAAATCGATCGCGTTTTGTCGTCGACGTGAAAGCGCAGGGTATTTGCGATCATGTTTTGTTCATAGTGAATTATCCCACATAGCGGGTGCGGGAGTTTTTGCCTAGTTTATAAGGTGGGTAGCACGCTTATTAAAGCGTGACTTCGGTCACGCCCGCCCTTGACCAACCTTCGCGCGTACCCACTGTCGCTTGTCGATTATCCCTCGTCGCTCTATGCACTCTGTGCTCCATTCTCGCCACCTATTGTCAGTCCTGTCCATCCTGCTTGCTGTCGCCTCTATCAGTCCTACCGCCTGCTATCGCTAGTCTGCTATTGCCTTTGTCAGTCTTGCCGACTGTTGTTGCCTCTGTCATTCCTGTCGCTTGTTGTTAGGCTGCCTCTGTCAGTATTTCCGCCTGCTATCGTCCTTCCAGCCGCAAACCACTGTGCGCTCTCGGGGGCCAAAATAAAAAAATAAAAAGTTGATAGGGCATTGCCCACCAAATTTTTAAAAAAAAAAAAAATTATTTAATTTTTAAATTTTTGCTCACCTTGATCATTACCTAGTCACATTGATCGTTACCTACACCAACCGCAATGGCCGACGGACGACGATCACTGGATTCCATCCACGAGAAACACGAAAGGCTCGTTGAAGAAGTTAAACAAGAAAGAGAGGAGAATTCTCGTAACACAAGAGAACTCTTCGAGAAAATATTTGCAATGGATGTTAAACTTGATGCCATCGATCAAAAACAGGCAACAACACAAGCAAACTCAACCAACAACGGGTCATCAAACCGAGCAATGTTAGGAGGTCCACAAACTTCCATTCTACCATGGACGACCAAATTAGACTTCCCAAAATTTGAAGGCGGAGACCCTACAAACTGGATCTACCGAGCAGAGCAATATTTCTCACTAAATCAAATTCCGGAAATACAAAAAGTGCATATCGCCTCCTTCCATTTGGAAAATGACGCCATCCAATGGTACCAATGGTTCGAGAAAACTAATGGCACTCCGACGTGGTCAACCTTTACACAGAACCTATTAGTACGATTTGGCCCTAGCAAGTTTCAAAGCTTTACAAGGGCCCTCACTAAATTATGCCAAACCACTTCAGTAAGCGAGTACCAAGCAGAATTTGAAAGGTTAGCTAATCGAACATCCGGATTAGACGCTGCCTTCTTTCAAGAATGTTTCGTTAGCGGATTAAAAGAAGAAATTCGAATTGAGGTACAAATGTACAACCCTACAAACATGTTAGAGACCATCGGCTTAGCGAAATTAGCGGAAGACAAAATCAAGGCACGAAATCGGTTCACGAAACCAACTTGGGGGAAACAATCAAACACTTATACCAACCCCAAGCCAATGCAAAATGGACGAACCCAAAACTCCTACACAACCCCCAAAATTAACCCCGCTCTACCAATTAAACGTCTGAGTTTCGAGGAAATGAAGGAAAGACAAGCTAAAGGTCTTTGCTACCATTGCGATGAGAAATTTGATAGAAATCATAAATGTGCCTCACGAAAATTATATATTCTCGATGCCACAGAGGAAGGGAATTCTACTGAAGAGGAACCTGAACTCGAAGTAGAGGTATTATCCAACACACTTGAAAGTGACGAAGAAAATACACCAAAGGTTTCCTTCAACGCCCTTGCCGGATTTTTTGCCCCTCAAACAATGCGAGTAAAAGGGTATTTTAAGAAACAAAACCTTACCGTGCTCCTAGATTCTGGTAGCACGCACAATTTTATCGATCCAAAAGTGGCTAAACAAGCAAATTGTTTCATATACCCTTGCAATAACTTCGAAGTGATGATTGGAAATGGCGAAAAAATTGCATGCAAAGGAAAATGCAGAAATATAAAACTAACTATGGGAGTTTATACCATGCAAAGCGACATGTACGTCTTACCCCTAGGGGGATGCGACATTGTACTAGGCGTACAATGGTTAAGAACCTTGGGCGTAGTCCAATGGGAATTTGATGAACTATGGATGAAATTCACAGCAAAGAACCAAACCTATATTATCCAAGGCCTGAAATCAGGACCTTCCCAAATCGTCAGCTCGCATAGAATGGAGAAAATTATCCGAAAAGGGAACAAAGGAATGGTCGCCCAATTATTTTCAATTCAACCTAGTCACCAAAAAGACGAGACACCAGAGTTACAAAAAATTTTAGACCACCATAAGGCGGTATTCAACGAACCAAAAGGACTACCTCCACAACGAAGTCACGATCACACTATTCCACTATTTCCAGGGCATCAACCTCCTAATATTAGACCTTATCGTTATCCATACCTCCAAAAGACCGAAATAGAGAAATTAGTACAAGAGCTTCTTACGGCAGGAGTCATTAGACCTAGCAAAAGCCCTTACTCCTCTCCAATTATTTTAGTTAGGAAAAAGGATGGTTCGTGGCGTTTATGTGTCGATTTTCGAGCGCTAAATAAAATGACCATCAAAGATAAATTTCCTATTCCGGTCATAGACGAGCTACTAGATGAACTCCACGGGGCGGCTTACTTTTCCAAGTTGGACTTACGGTCAGGCTACCACCAAATACGAGTCGCTGAAAAGGATATTCCTAAGACGGCCTTTCGCACTCACGAAGGGCACTACGAATTCTTGGTGATGCCATTTGGCCTTACCAACGCTCCTTCTACCTTTCAAAGTCTAATGAATAAGGTATTTCACCCTTTCCTTCGTAAATTTATATTAGTTTTCTTTGATGACATTTTGATTTATAGCAAAACATGGGAAGAACATTTGGACCATGTTAGACAAGCGTTCCAAATCTTGAAGGAAAATCAACTTTATGCAAATAGATCAAAGTGTTCCTTTGGGAAACAAGAAATTGAATACTTAGGGCATATTGTCTCAAAGGAAGGCGTGATGGTAGATCCTTCCAAAATCGAGGAAGTGAAAAATTGGCCTATTCCAAAAACCGTAAAGGCTCTACGTGGGTTTCTTGGACTAACGGGATATTATAGAAAATTTGTCCAAAATTATGGTAAAATCGTTGCTCCTCTAACAACATTACTTAAGAAAAACGCTTTCAAATGGTCGCCTAAAGCGGACGAGGCCTTTATCACCTTGAAAACTGCAATGTGTACCACCCCTGTTCTAGCCATGCCCAACTTTTCTAAACCGTTCGTCATTGAAAGTGATGCTTCAGGAATAGGAATGGGAGCCGTACTCATGCAGGATGAAAGACCTCTAGCTTTTATAAGCAAAGCATTTTCTCCTAAGAATTTAGCTCGCTCTACATATGAAAAAGAGATGTTGGCGATTGTCCATGCTATTCAACATTGGAGGCCTTACCTTATTGGCCAACATTTCATTATACGCACCGACCATCATAGCTTGAAATATTTTTTGGAACAAAGGACTAATACCCCGGAACAACAAAAATGGGTTACTAAACTTCTTGGCTATGATTATGAAATTACATATAAAAAGGGCAAGGACAACATGGCAGCCGATGCACTTTCTAGAAAATTTGAAGATATGCCTCAAGTCCATGCTCTTTCCTCCCTTATTCCTAAATGGGTAGATGAGGTGCATGAAGAATGGATAAATGATCCTATTACCCACGCCTTAATTCAACAACTTCAACATAATCCTAGTAGCAAACCTCCATACACTTGGAAGGACAATATATTAAGATACAAAGGGAGGATGGTCCTCACCCCCAATTCAACTTATCGAAAGAAACTTCTTCATGAGTTACATACCTCACCCATTGCAGGCCACTCAGGGTTCTTAAAAACCTATAAAAGAGCCACTACCTCCTTCTATTGGGTAGGAATGAAAAATTACATCAAAAACTTTGTAAAAGAATGTGAAGTGTGCCAAAGACAAAAGGGGGAGACCATCGCTATTCCCGGATTACTTCAACCTCTTCCTATACCCACCAAAACATGGGCAGATATTTCTATGGACTTTATTGAAGGATTACCTAAATCAGGCGGAAAAACAACCATTTTCGTAGTTGTTGATCGTTTATCTAAATATGCCCATTTTTGTCCAGTGGCTCATCCTTATACCGCAAGCACTATAGCCCACCTTTTCCTCGATAACATCTTTAAATTACATGGTATGCCCTCCACAATTATTAGTGATCGCGACCCAACTTTCACTAGTACCTTTTGGAAGGAATTATTCAAATTACAAGGTACTCAACTTCGTATGAGCTCCGCTTACCATCCTCAAACCGATGGCCAAACCGAAGTTGTAAATAAATGCTTGGAAACATACCTTCGATGTTTTGTCTCTACTCAACCACTCCATTGGGTAAGGTGGCTTTCACTAGCGGAATGGTGGTATAACACTTCATACCATACGTCCATCAAAATGACTCCTTACGAAGCACTATATGGTCAAACACCACCATCCCTCACTTCCTATATTCCAGGGACTACAAAAGTCCATGCGGTGGAAACAGAACTTGCTAGTCGAGAGGACATACTACGGACCCTAAAAGAGAACCTACACACCGCCCAACATCGCATGAAGCAGCAAGCCGATCAACATAGAAGCGAACGTAGTTTCCACGAGGGTGATATGGTTTTCTTACGTCTCCAACCTTACCGACAAACCTCTCTTAAACAAAAAGGTTCTCAGAAGTTAGCACCCAAATTTTACGGGCCGTATAAAGTTCTCCAACGTATTGGGACCGTTGCTTACAAACTTGAGCTTCCTCCCTCTTCCAAACTTCACCCCGTATTTCATGTATCTTGCCTTAAGCTCGCAATCGGAACACATATCACGACACAAACCACTCTTCCGAAATTCTCCGAGGAGGGAGTACTTTTAGTCGAGCCAGAAGCTATCTTGGATCGCCGCTCTCGTCACCTTCGTACTCGCGATATCACGGAAGTGTTAATCCATTGGAAAGGTCTACCTTTAGAAGACGCGACGTGGGAAACTCTTCACGATATCCAGCGGCAATTTCCAAATTTCCAGCTTTGAGGACAAAGCTCCTTTAAGGGGGGTGGCATGTTAGGACCCTCCTAACATATTGTAATTATATTTATCCGGGGTGCGTCTTTCCAATCGCACCCCATCCTTCATATTTATGGTGCATCACCATATTCATTTTAAATCATCAAATACATTCATTTATATATATATATATCAATATTGCAGGTTAAACTCAATATTTTCCAAAAGCGATTCTTATCCAAAAACGATACACTTATTTTTTATTTAATTCTAACTTTCACATTGCTGGTGTCTTAACAAAGGGTGTCTCTACTTGTATCAGATGAATAGGCAGTGCAGAATTTTTGTTTCGGCCGACAAACCTCTGACACTGCTCGCATTTACGGCAAACTGCGAAGGCATCGACAAAGAGTGTGGGCCAATAATAACCTGCCCTAATGATATTTAACATTATTGTTCTTCCTACAAAGTGACCTCCCGATAGTCCTGAATGGAATTCTCCCAGGACTCTCCTTTTATCATCGTATTTGATGCACTTAAGAAGGACACCATCAATATTCCTAAAAAATAGGCCTTTGGGGCACAGAGTGTATCTGGAGGACCGCATCCTGAAATGTCTTCGTTGTGATGCATTTATATGTGAAGGACACTTGTCGGTGTTGAAATAGAAGATTATCTCACTGACCCAATCCTTCTCATCTTCTTCGTAGTTAGCAAAGCATTCTTCGGCTGGTAAGTCATCCCTCCGAGATTCTATCACTTCGGACATCGTGCTCTTTGCCAATTCTTGACACAATGCACGGTCGTGAACCAATTTTGTGGGCTTGATCTCAATGTCAAACTCCTATATTTTGTTCACCCAACCAGCTCTTTTACTTCCCAATTCTCCTTGGATAATGAAATTATGTACATCGGGTGAATGACATAAACTATAACTCGGCTCTGAGAGATGAACTGCTTGAACTTCCTCAGTGATTTCATTACTGCATGCACCTGACGCTCAATAAAATTATACCTTTCTTCATGGGAATTGATCACCTGACTCAAAAACACGATGGGACGCTCCTTGCCATCTTCCCCTTTTTGTGTCAGGACAGAAGCATAGCTTTCGAGCTCTCCTATGGCATACATGATGAAATCTTGACTGTAATCTAGATTGATCAAGATCGGTGCCTGAGCGATTCGAGCCTTGATCTCTTCAAAAGCTTTTTTTCTTTCTTCGGTCCAGTTAAATTTGACGCCCTTCTTCAAGAGTTGGGACATTGGCTTGATGACTTGGGCGAAGTCGGGAATGAACTTCCTTACGAAGTTGATTTGGCCGAAGAAGGATTGAAGTCCTTTCTTGTCTGTCGGGAGTGAGAGTTTCATTAGAGCTTTGGCTCTGTCAGGATCTATAGCAAGCCATTTTTATGATATCGCATGTCCCAGCAACTTTTCTTCACTGACAGTGAATATGGACTTCTTTGGATTAATTGAGATGCCGAACTCTCGACACTTTTTGAAAACTTGTCATATATGTAGTGGATGATCTTCCCTTCTTCGAGATAAAACGGTGATGTCATCTAGATAAATGACGATGACCTTATTTAGAAGCTCGCCAAAAACAAGATCCATTGCTCTCTAGAAAGTGGCCCCAGCATTCAAAAGGCCAAATGGCATTCGTTGGTAGGCAAATGTTCCCCACTTGGTTGTGAATTCTATTTTGTGTTGGTCTTCGTCCCTGACCCAGATTTGATTGTATCCAGAAAAACCATTGAGCAGAGAGAAGCATTGCGCTCCAGCTACTAAGTGCAAAATTTGATCAATCTGTGGGAGAGGATAGTGATCCTTAAGGGATGCCTGATTTAGATTGTGGAAGTCTATGCATAACCTGATATCTCCATTTTTATTTCTGACTGGGACCAGGTTCGCTACCCATGAAGAGTGCTTGATGGGATATATGATCTTTGCCTCGAGCATCTTCAAGAGTTTGGCTTTCATTAAGACCTCGATCTTGGGATTCACCGGTATTTGCTTTTGTCAGAAGGGTTTGACCCCCTCCTACAACTCAATTGTGTGTTGAACCATCTACCGATTGTATCCTCGAATATCTTGATAAGACCAAGTGATTATATTGGAAAACCTTCTGCACATATTCTATATATGTTCTATCTCCTTCGAAGTGCAGTCGATTCCCACCTTTATTGCTTTCCTAGGTTCGAGCTCCAAATCCTGATACTGTCTCTCATGGACCTTGATCATGTGAGAGAGAGCTGGTCATTCCGATCAAAGAGGTTTTTGAGGGTGATTAGTCCCTTGGGAACATGATTATTCTTAAATTGGATCAACCCTTCATACTCTTCTTCATTAGAGCTTCGGTCTTTGACTGTGGCGGCTTCTTGGATTAAGAAATTTACAATCTACACGTCGTTGTCAAACACTTGCCAATGCAGATCCTTGTTCAGGACAGAGGGTCTATAGATCATCCTCATAGTTCTGGGCTTGTGTACCATGTCTTTTGCTGGAGAGTACTTGGCTACGATGGATGCCAGAACATCGGCATGTCAATTTTTCTCTCATGGGACTGACTGCAAATTAAGAGATTCAAACCGATCGAACAGGTCCCATACCCTGTTGCGGTATGATTTTAGATAATGCTTCTTTGAAGTACACTTATTTATGACCTGGTTGCAAACCAGTTCAGAATCTCTAAAAATTTGGGGGTGCTTTATGCCTAACTTATCAGCTTTCTTAAGTCCTAGGCATAACACTTCATATTCTACTGCATTGTTAGTGTAGCTCCATGTCAACCGGTAGCAATATTCTTTTTGCTCTTCGGAAGGTGAAATTAGAATAATCCCTGCCCCAGCACCATTTTTACATCAGGCACCATTGAAGAACAACTTCCATAGTTCTTCCTGGGCACTTGTTCTATTCCCGAGGTGGGAGTGGTTTTTTGGCTTGACGATCGCATAACATCCTATTTCGGTCTCCACCATGGCATTGAAGTCTACTAATGAAAACTCATCTTCACAACTTAATTGCATGAGAGACTCCTCAACCAGATCTACCTGTTCTATTTCCTCCATCGTTGCGTTCACTGGTTCGCTGCTTTCTTCCTTGTACATATTATGTACCAGAAAGGAAGAAGGCTTCTCATTGTAGATCTTTACCTTCTTTCCCTTGAATGGAATCTCCAGATGGGAGTAATCCATAGACAGATATCCGCCTAGTTTTGTCATGAATTCCCTCGACAAGCACATACTGAAATATGGCTCCAAGTCGACTACTACTACCTCTTGTATGACTGTGATCTGAGGCATATAATGTAGTCAGATAGGAATGTCCTTGATCACCCCTACAGTATTTACTGGAGTACCATCCAACTGGAGTACACCTTGGCTGCTTCACGTATACTCCATCCCTATTTCTTCGTAGACTGCTCTTGGCATTACTATTGTAGCGGCCCCAGAGTCGATCATGCAATTATGCACAATATACCCTTCCATTTGTAGGGATAGGTAGAACGGAGGTGGTCTGTTCTTCCCCGTGATTGATGTGGATAGGGTCTATACCAAGGCAAGCGGTGCTACTTTTTTAACCTTAATTGTCTTTAATGATTCCTGCAGCAGGTCTACTTGTCCAAGAAGTTGCAGTGCATCATACAGGCTGATCTTGGCTGGAATCTTCTTCAATTCCTCTACAATATTGTATGCCAGGGATTTGGGTGCTTCGGGATCTTTTCTGGGCTCATATCTTGTGCGAAAATTCTCTGTAGCTTCCACCCTTTTTTGTTTAGTTAGCGAAGGAAACTTGAGCTTTTCCTTAGCCTGTTCTTTAGTTTCCACCTGAGGTGGTTCGGCAGAGGCCTTTTGAGCCTTTCCTTTGATCGATGTTGGCGAAGGAGCTTCGCTCGAGGCCGAAGTAGACGATTGTCCTTTCTCAGGTTGAACTTGCTCTTTTGAAGGAGTTAGCTGAGTAACATTTGCTTCTATTGTCTTTTTCCCTCCTCGAGTGAGTACTACAACCGGCTCCTCCTCGCTAATTGCCAGGTTCTGATTCATCTGCCTAATGACATTTACTTGACCACTATGACTATTGTTTGCCAGTGTTTGTACATAGTGTTGGTGCAAGGTGCAGGTGTTCTCCTCATGCGGATCATTGCACGTAGAGCACCAATACACGTAGTCGAAAGTGCTCGAAGCCTCATCAATTGCAACATTTCTCGTCGAAGCCCTCCCTTGCTGGACTGCTTGGTCTTTGGTAAGCGCAGGTGCAGGATAAGATCTTATTGGTAGGAACTCTTGTTGCGCTTGCTTCTTTTTTACAATAGTCATGTCATTAGACAACATCTAAACTATAGAGTTTAGAGACTGCATTTCCTGTAGAATTTTGGTTTGTATATCATCGGCTTTCGGAGCGAGTGGTGATGGAGCCATCATCGGTATGGGAGGAAGGGCAGGGTGTTGAGGTGGTGCTGGTAGTACAGGAAATGCTGAAGAGATAGTGGGTTGTGGAGTTGAAAATGTAGGGAAATGGATTTGTGGAGCAGTGATTTGAGACACGATAGGATTCGGATTCCAAGATGAAATCGAGAGTGCGGGGGTGGTGGAGATTTAGGAAGTGGCTACGCTTGCATACTGGAGTTGTAAGAATTCAGGAAGTATGGGCATTGACATCCTTTGGGGGAGCTTGCCCATAGCTATTAAATCCATCTCCGCTCTCTTAGCTAACTCATACAACTCGAGAAAAGTATTAACGTTAGAATATCTTACCATGAGACCGATATCGGGGTTGAAATCCTAAAGGAAATAGAGCGTTGCAGCTTCGTCGGTTGGCCGAAGTCCAACTAGCACTCTCTGCCAGGTTTGAGTGAACCTCACATTGAAATTCGTGATCTCCTCTTGTGGATGTCTCTTGATTGAAGTGAACTAGTGTAGCAGAGATGTAGGATCACAGGATTCATTGAAGTTTCCCATCAGTTGATCAGCTAACTGATCCCATCTCGTAATACTATCGGGTGGTAGAGATCTATACCAGTAGAGGAGTTTCCCTCTAATGGAAAGGACCAGAAGCTTTACAATAATCGGCTCTTCTGTAATGTCATGGATCATCGCCAGAGATATTATATCTTGGATGTGCTCCAGAGCGGTCTTCCTAGTTCCATCGAACATTGGGATTTTCTTTACGACAGCAGGCGACACTTGTCCTTGTCCCACTAGATTTAGAGGTGACAAAGAATCCCATGCTGGAGACAATCTGGGCGGCTGTGGCTGCTGCATTTGTTGTTGTTGTTGTTGTTGCTGCTGTGCCATATTTGCTCCTGGATTTCTCGAAGCTCCCCCTTGACTGCTAATAGGACAACTAATAGGAATAGAGGGGCTAGGATGCTTCGAAGAGTTGGGAGGATTGGGAGGAAAGCTAGATGTTGTACTATCAAAAGTTGAGCTTTGTCTGCCAATAGAGGATGTTCCTTGCGACAGGGATTCGGGGGTGATCAACCTTGATTATTCCCCGAAAGCATCAATATCTAGCTCAAAGAACTCGATTTCCTCTCCTTTATTCTTAACTCTCCATCTTGTTTGCATGAAGGCACATATTTTTGGTACTAGTCTTTACGACTTAGAGATTCTCGGGTAAACAGAGTTGCCAGATGCTAAGAGTCTTTTGGTAATTAGAGCATCGATTCTCACTACCACTAGTCAGGTGAGACTGACCGGGTCACACCGAGAACTGGTTAGAACTAGTGGCCCCGGTGAAATGGGATTGTGCGTTAAAATATGGGACCTTGACTGGTTATGGATCTTACTGAGACATATACAGTCGGTCCCACCGGGCATGCCAAAAACTGTTGGTCATCAAATCTGCCTAGGTAAGGATTTTGAGTAGATGGATGCGCCCTAGACTTGGACCAACATTGAAAGGCCGAAGGGAAGAGATGCCCCTCGTGCCAATCTCCGGAGAAAGGCCGACTCCTATGCTAAACTACTTGGGTGTTTTGAATACAAGAGTGCAGGAAAGAGATAAAAGGGATAAGGGTTAGGGAAATAAATAAAAAGGGTTAAGGGGAGAGAGATTGGTGATTTGAGGTGGGAGAGAACAGGAAGCACGATCGCTAATAGGAGACTTGAATAGCAGCAAGGAACACCAAGAATAAAATGAAAGAAACATAGTATAACCCTCCTATGTATCCTCCTGAATGAGTTTCAGGACACTATCCTTGATCACACACTAGACACAGAGTTCAGCATCTCAGTCTACAAATGAGGAGATAAAATAATCAAGCAAGGTAGGCAGCATAAAAGAAAGCTAATACAACAATTTTCTACTTCTATGTATCCTTTCGAACGAGTTTCAGGACACTGTCCCCGATCACACACTAGATGCAGAGTTCAGCATCCAGCATACAAACGAGGAGAGATAGAAGAATCAAGCACAGAAGACAACATAAAAGAGAAGAATTGAGCTCAAAGTCTCTTAGTATTAATCGTAGGACATCAAGTTATAGTAGCTTTCTAGCAGATAGTTCCCCCCCATTTTCCATTACAATGCTTGGGTTTTTATAGAGGACCCGAGCCTCTGAATCATAATTACATAGCAAGGAAGAGTACGCCCTCGAGCTCTGAGAATTCGACCTTCCTAGGCTCTCGTGACTAAGCTTTCAAATCTGTTACCGAAACTGGAAACTGTGGCTGGGTCAACCATGGAAAGGTGCATTGATGAGCCGTCTGGATGTCCTTGGTCTCCGGGTGCAGTGCTCGAGTGGCCACCATGCTCGCCGGGTTCTCCATCATGGCTTGATACTTCACTTCTGATTGCCAAAAATGAGCAGTGGGCTTGCTGGGCACGAAAAATTGCATTTATGAGGCACCTAATCACCTCGGGAAGATACCCGACTTGGAACGCGTGCCCGTGAAGCGCTTCTCTAGGTCTTCGTTCACAACTTTGCTTCGCAATGGTTTTGGGCCGAAGCAGAAACTCCTCCTTGAATTATACTTCACAAAATTGAGCTTCGCAAAACTGCTTCGGGGATGGTTTGTGCCGAAGCATATCTCCTTTGCAAAATGGTCTTCTTCGTCCTTGCTGCTTTGCTGACAAAACTGCTTCGCTGATGCCTTGGAGAAATGCTTTGCTGTGATCTTCTTTCAAAATTGTGGTTCGGAGAGATTTCGACTGAAACACATTTCTGCCTTCAAAATGCTTCGCTTCTCTTAGCTGCCAGAACTTCGGTCGAAAATGCTTCGGGTGAAAACTTGCCGAAGTGAATGCTTCACTAGATTTTTTGCCGAAGTAGAAATGGTTCAGGTGTGAAGAGGCCCGAAGTAGATGTTTCGATAATTTTCTGGTGAAGGATTCTTCAATGTTTCTTCGGATTTTGCTTCGCTGGTCCTCTAGCCGAAGCAGTGTTTTGAAATGTTTCAGGCTCGAATCCATTTTCATCTGTCCTCTTTGCATTTTTCTTCGGCAAAACTACTTTGCAAAATTTTCACCCGAAGTAGCATTGGAAATACTTCGAGTGCGAAGCAGTTTCATTTTCTTTGGCGAAGCTCTTTTCTATAGCTTGTTCGGTAGCGAAGCTCTTTCTCTTTCTACTTTTTATACAAAGGGGTGGCTTTGAAAGCCAAAATTGCTACAACTTTTCAAAATAAAAATAACAAAGAAAAAACTTTACACAACACTATACAAAACTTGTTTCTTTTCTACCCCTTGAGAAATGTGACAAAATTGTCAACAGTAACCATGATAAATTCAATGCTTTCTGAGGGGGACCATTTGAAATTGTTTTAGAGAAACAGTTCAATGCTTTCGAGTTGAAAGATCAAGATGGATTGGTTCTTCCCATCACGGTGAATGTATTTCACCTAAAGTTATATTTCTGTTGAGAAAGCAGAAAAGAAGTTATATGTATAGTATAATATAAGTATATTCAGACAATATTTGTAAATATTACCATTTTTTGGCCTTAACAAAAAATTTCAGTTGCAGCCAATCAGAAGTCGACATTTTTTTTTGAATAGAGATACTATGGTATAAATGGAGTTTTGACGAGGTAATGTTCACTTTTAATCTAAGTGCATTTTCCTGTGATCTTTGTCTTTCTCTGAAATATTATTTTTACAACTACGTTGTTGACTTCGTTTCCCAATGGATGAAGGCCTGGTTCAAAATTTTTGCAAGCAAAAAATCCCCGGAAGGCGCCAAGAATGTTAGTCAAAAAGTGACTAACTACAAAAAAACAGCTGATGCACCTTTTTGCATATTTTCCAAGAAGACCGAAGTGGCCCATATGCTAAAGATCAAAGAAAAAGCAAAACACCGCAAGAAGGAAAAAGTGTCACGACATGTTGCATTTTCACGGTCCAAAGCGAAGAGAAAGAACAAGGAGGAAAAAGTGTCGCGATATCGCGACATGTTGCATTTTCGTGGTCCAAAGCAAAGAGAAAGAGTGAGGAGGCAAAAGTGTCACGATATCGCGACATGTATTTTTGTGGCTAAGAGCAACAAAAGGGAGCAAGGAGGCAAAAGTGTCGCGATATCGTGACATGTTGTATTTTCGCGGCTAAGAGCAACAAAAGGGAGCAAGAAGGAAAAAGTGTCGCGATATCGCGACATGTATTTTCACGGCTAAGAGCAACAAAAGGGAGCAAGGAGGCAAAAGTGTCGTGATATCGTGACATGTTGTATTTAGCAGCTAAGAGCAACAAAAGGGAGCAAGAAGGAAAAAGTGTCACGATATCGCGACATGTTGTATTTTTGCGGCTAAGAGCAACAAAAGGGAGCAAGGAGGAAAAAGTGTCGCGATATCGCGACATGTTGTATTTTTGCGGCTAAGAGCAACAAAAGGGAGCAAGAAGGAAAAAGTGTCGCGATATCGCGAAATGTCATATTTTCACAGCTAAGAGCAACAAAAGGGAGCAAGAAGGACAAAGTGTCATGATATCGCGACATGTCACATTTTCACGGCTAAGAGCAACAAGAAAGGCAAGAAGGAAAAAGTGTCACGATATCGTGACATGTCGCATTTTTGCGGCTGGGAGTGGCAGGAGAGCAAAGCAAGAGACGGACGTCATGATTTTGCGACATGTCTCATTTTCATGGCGGGAGGCAGCAAAAGAGCAAAGTAAGAGATGAATGTCACGATTTCATGACATGTCTCATTTTCGCGACTGGAAGCGACAGAAGAGCAAAGCAAGAGACGGATGTCATGATTTCGTGACATGTCTCATTTTCGTGATGGGAGGCAGCAAAAGAGCAAAGTAAGAGACGAATGTCGCGATTTCATGACATGTCTCATTTTCACGGTTGGAAGCGACAAAAGAGCAAAGCAAAGAAAGAATGTCACGATTTCACGACACACTAGCTGTAAAGGAATAAAATGTATTTTTGGTAGTCAAATGCATGCATTGACACTAAGAAGTGATTTCTGACATGATTATCAGAAATCTAGGATAGAGCAGGCTTGCCAGATGATTGAAAATGTGACAGGCTTGTCTAGAATCTAATCTGCAGAGAAGATATCTAATTCATAGAAGACTTGTGTATTATTAGAAACTGTAGTTGATTGCTTGTAAAATAGTAAGATGTACTTAGAAAAATATACTCTTTTAGGGTATATATAGGGGTGAGCGACTCCAGAAAAAAGGTCGGCTCTTGGATGTTTACAAGCTTGATGTACATGTACTGGATTACAAGCAATAAAAGATTTCTTCTTCTGGATTTCGAAACTTCTGTGTGCAAGTGTATGTATCTGGTGTTTTAACTTTTATTCATTCTAAGTTTTATAATGTATCTATTCTGAAATCTGGACTGTGCATGTATAAATCTTGTTTCTAGAGTTGAACATTAGAAGACATTTACATGCTTTTAGATGAACATCTAAAAGTCACACTCAGGAATTCGTGTTTTCTATAAAGAAGATATAAAGAAAACTCTAAAAGTAGTAATCTGCATCATCAATGTTTGTTGTTGTCTAATTTGTACCATGAGAAAAGTTCTAGCTTAGGCTATATTTCCCTTATCTCTTGTTCCCATTTTCTCTAAAAATCTTAAAGGAACTAGCCTTCTCTGGAGACTAGATAGATGATCTCAAGCAAGATCTGTCTATTCAATGTTGGCAAAGTCTAAGGTGCAACACTATTAACCGAAGGCATATTTTGTTCCAATAGGAAGCGTATCCGCAATTACATGTATAAGAAGAAATGGATGATTGAGAAGATGATGTGATGGGTATCTCCTCTATGATGTGAGCCTTAGAAGAAGATGAAGATGGATTAGAGGAAGAAGATGGATTGGAATATGACGTTGATGGATCTGATGATGGTGCCAAGAACAAATGTGTGGAAGGTAACATGGATTCATAGGGATTTGAAATGAAGATACAATACTTAAAGGGTTCAACATCTGCAAGGATGCAATGGACTTATCCATCATGAACATATTTTAAGCATTGATGAAGAATTTATGGGACACATTTCATTTTCCTCACCCAAGGTCTACCAAGGAGTATATTATACGCCATGGCACCTTCCAAGATGTGAAACATGATGTGCAATGTTTTTATCCCTACTTCTATAGGTAAAATGATAGTGCAAACTATGGTACACAAAGCATCGTTAAATGCTTTGAGGGTGAGTGATGACTTCGTAATGTGGGATGGCGGTAAGTTGAGATGGATAAGGGCAGCGGTAGTAATGATGTTTATTGATGAGCTGGTATCGATTAACACTCTTTTGAAGGGCTTTCTATTTATTAAGGCCATTATATGCAATGGAGGGTCCACCGATTCTGAACTCATTGGTTTTATCTCAAAGTCATAAAAGGTGATTGATGGGTCCATGCATGTTCTAACACTCCCTAAAAAATTGTTGAAGGCATTGGAGTCTTGGGATTCTAACTCAATTGACTTGATTATTTCCATAAAAGCTTCTCTATGCCTAGGGGATTGTTGAATGAGCTCATAGACAGAAAGTTTGGTCAATGTCATCTTCAAACTAGTGGTTAACCGGCTGGTTAAGGTTATCGCTAGCCTAATTGTATGAAGGATAGGTGGATGGGATGGATTGGACAGATTGATGGGAGGAGATGGATTTGGTGATGTTTGAATGGGTGGTCTGTTTGAAGGTTGTTGATCATGTTGTTGATTTTTCCTTTGCCCTCTGGTGACTGTTGGTCCGAATTTCATGCACACCCCGTGAAGAATGAGCATAAACACCGATAACATCCACGGGATGAATCCCACTCACTTTAGGATCTAGCTGGTTATCCAAGGTGTGAGTTACAGAGTCGGGTCGAATGTCTATTCACTCTTTTCCGCTTGTGGAATAGATTTCAATATGGACTGTATGTTACCTTACAGGGGGTTCCTGAACTTGTTCAGTAGTTGCAGAAGTTGTTACTTGTTAACCATCAGATTTAACTTGATTCTTGATCTAGCTCTCATGGGTCAGCAGATTCAAATAAAAGACAAATAAAGAAAGTAAAAATGGATCATTCACGAAAAACAAAGAGAGGGTAGGGTAAGGCAGAAAGAGAAGTTTATCGGACTTTAACTGAAAAGCTAAACTATCAATTTTATCTATACTACTAGCTTCACAACAGAACAAATCCAAGAAGAAAGTGTCCAGATTTCTAAGATCACTTTCAACTAGGAGCACAAGGCAAAGTGAAACAGATCTAGTAGAAAATTATAAATCCAAGGGCAGCTGGTTAAAATTGGTATCTTTCATCGGCAGCCTAGCTCACACAGTGAATACAGAGCAATTAGAACAAACTTAACCTCAAATCTGTAATTTCCCCTAGCAGGCAATAGAACAACTGAAGCCTAACAACATATTTAAACTTGATAACTCAGATTTATAGCATATATCTAATAAACTTTAATGGAACGGATAACAGAAGAAGATACACTTATCACATATCTATAAAATATTAGGCTCCTGGCCATGCTACCACATAAAAAAGCAAAAGCACATCAACTCCCAGTCCAGAAAACAAAGGATTTCACAAAATTTGCAAGAAATTGCTTATAAGCCTTTTATTTCTAAGTCTCCGCCTCCTACGATTACATTTAGAACTTGTATTTATAGACTCAGGACAGATCTTGATCTTTACAGAAAATATCTTTTCTTAACTGCAAATATTATCACACTTAAACCCTAGGACCGAGTTTTACAATATAAAGCCACTTTAAAATCAAAGTCCGGATAGAACTTAACCCCTCTGTAAATCAGTGCAGTTAGCTGCCATAAATGGAGAAAATGAAATTCGAATGCCACTTGCATTCACCCGCAACTGCAAATAAATGCTTTCATTAATTCTCGGGGTGAGCTGGATGAGTCATCACTTCTCCGCTATTCCATCTCTACATATCCATCCTTGAGTTGAAATGGTCTTCAAGCTATTAAGTCTGCAATAAATCTCCATTGAATGCTTTTACCGGCCTCCTCTCCTCTAGCATGGCGGTCCTTGATTAAATCTGCACTTTAACTTTGTCTTTACGACATTTTTCCAGTTGTCCCGTAGGTGACAGATGGCTTCCTATATGAAAGACAAAAAGATGCATTAGTATTTTAAAATCATTAAATTAAAGCTTTAACAATTAAAATCAGATTAAAACCGTAAATTAAACTTGCCTGTCGGCCTCTGTTTTATCTGATACGCTCTTTGACACGTGTCACTATCCCAGGACGCCTTCTGTTTACAATTGTTTTGCATTTTTAGGCCTTTCATGTAACTTTCTCTCTCCTACCGTGATTCTACGACATGTCGCGATTTCGTGACATGTCACGAAATCACGACGTCCCTGGCGCTAGCAGCTCTTCTTCCCAACTTGGTCACGAAAATGCGACATGTCACGATTTCGTGACATGTCGCGAAATCGCGACACCTTCCTAGCTATCGCACAACCTTTCCTTTGCAAGTCGCGATACTGCGACATGTTGCGATTTCGCGACATGTCACAAAATCACGCCTGCCCTTGCACTTGGCTTCCCCTAGATTGTTCATGCAACTTGATTTTGCTTCCTGAGTATGATTTTCCTCTCTCTCCAGAAAGTGTCGCGATTTCGCGACATGTCGCGAAATCGCGACCATTTTCATACTTAGCCAATTTTTTATTCTTGCAACCCTTCTTCTCTCTCCTGACACGAAATTGCGACATGTCACGATTTCGCGACATGTCGCAAAATCGCACCCTTCCGCACAACTTTCCTTCTCTCTCCTCCGCGCGATGCGATTTCGCGACGGTTTCCAAAAATGGAAACGTCGCGATATCGCGACACTTCCAAAAATGGAAAGTGTCGCGATTTCGCTACACTTTTCCGACTTAGCTGCTTTTGCCAAAATTCGTCGCGATATCGCGACATTTCCGAAAATGGAAGTGTCGCGATATCGTGACACTACCAAAAATGGAAAGTTTTGGTTTTCAGTGAATTTATGCAACTGTTTTCTGGATTTTTCTCGTATACCGGTGCGAGATTTTCTTTGCGCATGAATGATTTTAGCATGTAGAAAGTTAAGCTTGAAATAACAATGCTAGAAAGACTTGGAAAAAGGCACAACTTTAACAAAGAGGCAAGCAAAATTGGATTTAAACCTGAAAATTATCAAGAGGGTCCCTGTTGCAAAAATGGAAGTTCAGGGCTTTCTAAGGATGGAATCTCATTTTTCAGTGGAGGTGTGTTGCTTCTCAACAGTGACCACATTGACTGCTCTGAAAAAGTTTTGATATTATTGGACATGATTTACTTGATTAGGAGGTTGTTGTTGATTTTTACCTCCTTCATTGTGGTGAACCTCCCCATGGTTAGGTAGAGGTGTCTGATATATGCCCAAATTTTGATTTTGTGGAGCTAAGGGGTTATCCACATTGATGGCCCCTAAGTCTATGAGGTCTTGCACTATGTTTTTGAACACATTATATGAATTGATATCATGCCCATTTTGTCGATGGTATGGACAAAACAAGTGCTCTCTATAAGTCCTAGGCCTTTTGGTGGGATCAAGGGGCCTAATGTATGGTAAGGCTAATTTGTTGGTTTCATACAACCTTCTAAACAAGGATGAATATGACTCGTTTAACGGAGTGTATTATCTTTGGGGGTGATTGAATTGGTGGCGGATAGGTTGTTCCACAGTTGGCACTATGTTTTGAACCATTGGTGCTTGGGTAACTGATGGGACCGCATGATATGAAATTTGTTGTTGCACCAATTTTTGAGCCACTACGGGTTGGCTCATCACCACTTGATTAACTTGGTTTTTTGTGTTAGTCGTTGAGGCTTGTGTGGATTTGTTTTGGCCAGATTGGTTATTTCGGTATTGGCCCTTATTTTGCCATTCTTTCCTTTTAGGCTTAATGACACCCTCTTGGATTTTGATCTCCTTAATGACACTAGCCTATGCTAAAGCTTCTTCAAATGTTCTATAAGTGTTTAGTTGTAGCATCCAAGAGATGGGTTTTAAGCAACTCTTGGTAAAAATATTTATAATCTCTTCCATTGGTAGGGAGAATGGCAATTTAGTTATGATTGCCCTCCAATGGTTTCCAAAGTCATAGATAGGTTCCTCATCCCATTGTTTCAAATAATAAATATCTGATAAGGATACCTTCTTTTTAATATTTAGGGTGAAGCGCTCTAAGAATAGATCTATCAATTGATCAAAAGTGTATATACTATGTGTGGTCAATTGATTGTACCATTCTATGGCATCCCCCCTAGCATTTGAGGAAACATTCGAAGCATGAGAGTGTTATCATCGCTAATCCAAAAACATACGTGGAAAAATGAGCTCACATGCTCTTTGGGATCCTCAGTTCCCCTGAACTTGTCGAATTTTGGTACCGTAAAATCTGTCGGATATGGTGGTGATGGTACCGATGGATGAATTGGTTGATGGATCAGTTGGCTTAATGTGAGCTTTTGGCTCGTTGTTCCTGATGAATTTTGCATCAACTGATCGATTTGCTTTTGCATTGCTTGAAGTCTAAGGTCTTCTGCTAGAATGTGAGGACCTTGGATTAGGTGGTGGTTGGGTGATGGGCTTGATGATGGATGTTGGGGTGTGACCAACATGGTGTTGTGGAATGGATTGGGTTGGGTGTGTGGAGAATATGGATGATTTAAGTATGGGGATGATTGATGAGGATGATGGAGGAAAGGATTGGATTGTTGATTGGTGGCAATGTTGATTGGTATGGTGGATGTGTGGAGTGGTGGTGGGTTAGGGATGGTCACTATGGAGGATTGAGGGACCCATGAGGAATTTTGATTTATGAGTGGAGGTTGAGTTGGAACTCCTTGAGTCATAGGGTTTGTGTTAACCGGTTGCTTTCCTTTTGTTCATTGTGAAAGCAATCTATTGATGAGCCCTAATGTATTTGTGAGTTCTTGATTTGACCATGTATCGAATGATGGGGTTGAGGTTGGATGAGATGATGGTTGGGTTGATGATGATGGAATATTAGGCATGGTCATGTTGGCTAAGTGAGATGATGGAGGGATGGATGACATGGTCATGTTGGCTAAATGAGATGATGGAGGTGTGGATGACATGGTCATGTTGGCTAAATGTGATGATGGAGGTGTGGATGATAGATGAGAGGTCATGGGTATGGTGCAAGTTGCATTTGATGTTACAACTTGAAGGTTGGGGACTTGCGAGGTGGTATTGACATGCTCCTCATACAAGGGGTTGGTGTAGGTGGATGTGAAGTAAGTGTTTTGAACACTTGGGCTTTGCGATGGTTGGCTTGCGGTGGAAGGCATACCATATTCATATCTTGAATTAGGATATCCTTGGGTAAGGTAGGTGGTAGCCAATTCGGGTTCTTCAAAATCATCTTGGCTAAGGGGCTCCATGACATAGTTAGAGGCCTTGTAGATGGCCTGCACTCTATCCATGTCTATGTAGGTGGTGGCGGCTTCCACATTAAGTGGATGGGACTCCTCTTGAGAGCGGGATGGATGGGCTGATCCAAACAAAGTAGTCTGAATCATAGTGGATGGGGCTACCGAAGTAGCAGGCTCATGGGAATTATTTTCCATTAAATTATTTTGGTTCATTACCTTCTTTTGTTGACGTGTTAACACCATAAAGCAATTAAACCAAAAATTCAAGATTAATCTAGATCACACAAATTAACAATTTCCTTTCTAAAGAAATAAAGCAAAGAAAACAACCAATCCTAGGTTTCACCTTGTGTGGCTTACCTCAGGTTCATTAATTATTTTCTTCCTTTAATGTGAAGTTCCTTTTAAAATTGTTGGGTTTGTGTGTTTCGGTGTAGCCTAATCTTGTTTAATGAAAAACAAAGGTAAAAACTATGGTTGGCCAAGGCAACGAGATTCTTGTTGGTAATGACCTCCAACAAGTTTGCTCGAGGGTATTCCTATGGTGTCTAGGGGTAGATATTTGATGGATGGAGATGAAAGCCACCATCACCAAACCTCAAGCAATAGTTGGTGATGAAATCCAACTATTACTGTTAAAAAGTGCAGCATGCAAGTGTGTGATTGATTAATTTTATGTTCCTTGTTCTTTATAGTGTGCAAACAATATTAAAAATTACCAACCTCACTAATCTAAATCAGAATCCAACATAAAGACACAAATTTCATCGATAGAGCGCAGAGTACACCCTTAAAACCCCTACCTACAAGTGATAAAAATCACAAGAGCATCGAAGGGTTTGTCCACCTCTCTGCCAAAGGGGCCAGCCTAGGGCAGGATTACTTTATGCTTCTAAATGTTGTTCCTATTTAGATATGCAAGTTTGAAATAATTTTTAACCCTAAAATGCAACTCTAAGATGCTTTTGCGTTTTATATGCACTCAAAAATGCAGACAAATCACCTAGACTTGCAATTTCAGAACAAGAAGTATATTTTATATCCTAAATCACACAAAAACCCTAGATGTAACTTACTACTGATTCTTTCCCCGATTTCTTAATGTGAACACAGAAACAGTGAAAAAAATAGCAGCAAGAAACAAAATACGTAAATTGTTGAATGGCAAACTAGGGTTATGTAACTCACTTGGAAGCCTCAGCTCTGCTTCAAATTAATGCCAGGCATAGTTGTGCGCCTTCTCAAATGTAGGAGAGCACCTACGAAGCACGGAAGGGTGCCTGTGCAATCCCTGGAACTACTACAGAATGCTTCAGAAACCCTAGCAATGAATGCAACAGTTTTTACGCTTTCTGAAAAACCTGCAACAACAGCAACAATAGAAAATTAGCAAGGTAGATCTATCAAATTATGAAACCCTTGTGGGGTCCCACCATGATCGCCATTTGTGGATGCAAAGACACGACACTTGAAAATAAAATGGTAGAATCAAATAAAGCAATGAGACAAAATAGATTGCACAAAAGAAATATGTATTCAATGGGGGGGCCAATAGACTCCTTTGTTACAATCAGTATCCAATGCGGATATTTGATACAATAATTTATAGCGGAACTAGGGTTCTCCGAAACCCTAGTTAGATATAACAAAGTGTCTTCAGATCTGAGTGTGTCCTTGATCCCAACAGGTTGAGTGGGCTTTGAATATCCAATGTGGGGCCACTCCAGCTTCAACAACCATCAAAGAATATGTTGAATTCATAGATCTACATGCAAAACAAAACACAAGAGCATCAATAATACCTGTGAGGGCTCCACAGTGTGAGACCCTCAGACATTAACAAAACCCTAGCTTAAGAATCAATTTAAAATGCATGCCAAACCAATGAATAAATGAAATAAAATAATACTAAATATACCTTGCTTCGTTGTTGTAGATTTCATGGTGTAGCAGATTTAGATCTTCATTTCAGTGTCGCAGCAAGCTCTGACACGAGCTTCGCAAGCTCTGGTTCACACCTAGGACTATCGTAGGCTCTGGAAGGTGCTAGGCAGGCTCTGCAGTGAGCTTGGCAAGCTCTAGTGTGCACTTGCAGATAGGGCAAGCTCTAGTGGGTGCTTGGCAAGCTCTGCAGTGAGCTTCACAAGCTCAGCATAGTGCTCGTAGGGTAGGGTAGATCTACAAAAATAGATCAGGAAGGATGGTGATGAAGGCGGCAGATGGAATATAGCTATGGCGGCGAGCGAGGATGGATGGACGATGGTTGGAATGGCAGAAGTATTGTTGGCTTAGCTAGGGCATCAGATCTTCAATTCTCTCTATCTCCACTTCACTAGGGCATCAACAAATGCTTCTCCAAGTATATCTCTTAATCTCCAGGTTCCAGTGTTTGGGCATTTGCAAAATACCCTATTTATAATCCAACCTAGGGTTTTCTTAGGGTTTTAGCCTTGCACTTTTGATCGTGTGGCTAAGATTAAGTCATATCCTAGGGTTGAGATTACTTTTTGAATGTGACATGGATTAATGAAAATGGATGGTGGAGATTAAATGAAATCGGACGACTAAGGTTAATTGAGTTTATTTATATATATTTTATAATAAATATATTAAAATATAATAAAATATTATAAAATAATATTAAAATAACCCCAATTAGGCTAGGAAATGGCGGGAAGGTGGATTTGGGCCAAATAATTGGTGGGAAGGTGGAATGGAAGACAAGTGGGTGGTGGGGTGGTTAGGATGGAGGTTTAGTGGCTGCGATTTGGTGTCTACAATTTCTTTTATGTATTTTTACAATGCAAGGCAGAGCATGAGGTTTACATCAAGAACCATGATGGAAATATTCTTGATATTGTATCGTATGTTGATGAACTTATAATCATGAAAATCTTAATGCACTTCATGTAGGATATGAATTCATGATTTTATGAGACCTTTGAGACAATAGATCTAGGTATTATTCACTAATAATTGGGAATTTAGATTGATCAATCACCTTCTAGGATCACTATTTGATAGCCTAATTATACCTTGAATATTATATACTTGTTAAGTATGGAAGAGTGTCAACCCAACCAAAATCCATTTGTTTCATACTTGAAGCTTCAGGTAAAATGTACTTCTTTGGGGGATGCCATCTTATATTGGAATTTTGTTAGAGCTCTTCTCAACCTAACACATACTATACTAAAATTTGTGTTCGATGTTAGTTATTGCTTGAGGTATATGCATGCACTTCATGAGAGTCATTGAGTACAGATAAGCAAATGTCGTGGCATATCATACGTACTTACAAAATGGGCATTTGTTACTCCATTTGGGATCCTAATATAAAACTTATAGTTTTAGGTTAAGAAAAATCAAGAAAAATTGTAGTTAACAAATAATAGATTATTAGAAAGCAAAACTTAGAAATCTTATAGCAAAATAATATAGTGATTTTATTGTTTAAAAAATAAAACATAAATAAAATAATAAAATGATATAATTGCTTAAAAAATTAAGCACAATACAAGCAATATCTAGGAAGATATTTGAGGCTATAACATTGCATCTATTACTCATGTTTTTTACAATAATGGTATATTTTTCTTTAAAAAATATTTGGTCGATTAGAATTCCATTGTATTGAAAATAAAGGGTAACCCAATGAAATGCCATGGTTCATCTCCCACTAGTTACAAAGTGGAAATTAAATAAAAATTATATACACAACTTGTCTTTTTATACCCTATCTTATAGTCATATGTAAGATAAGTTGTAAAATATAGTTATTTGTATAAGAAAAGTTGTGTATATCTAGATAGAAGTCAAAAGGTGTTGTAGTAGAGCTGGGAAAGGATAAATCTAATGAAAAATAATTTTGTGAAAAAATATTAAGGAATAGAATAATAAGACCTACTCTTGACACAAGCAAGGCAAAAAGAGGGAAATCCTCAAATTATCAAGCGAGATCTAGGGAAGCAAAATCAAACATGGATAAAGGAACACAAACTAAGTTGGTTAATTATTTTTACCAAAAAAAAATGATATTAGTAATTTTTAGGTGGGGCCAATAGCCCCTAATGAGACATTATTATAATTTCATGGAATATAAGGGGTGTTAATTTCCCCTCAAATTAGAGGTGTATTAGGGACCTCTATTTAAGTAATAAACCTGATATCCTTTGTATCTAGGAAACTAAAATTACAAAAGAGATGTTTCCAAAACTATGAAAGCAATATGGATGAGATGTGAATGGGATGTTGTGGATATGAAGGAGCAATAGAGATATTTATAACATGTTGTAATCCTATTAGAACCTCCTTTTTAGCCATTCATAAAACCAGACATTGGATAGCCTCTTTAGTCACATGTTACTTTGTTAATATTCATTTCATCCTTGTAAATGTCTATGGATCTACAACTCAATCAAACATATTAGAAGTATGCAATCGGATTGAAGCCTTTATGAGAAATAAATACCAAGAACCCCTATTCATGATCATAGGATATTTTAATGCCATAACCAAGCTAGACAAAAAAATTTGGGGATTAGGAAATTAACCCAAATTATGAGAGATTTCTCAACTTTTATTCAAAATAATAATCTATGGGAGGTTGAGTTTGAAGAAGACACCTATGCTTGGACAAAAAATAGGAGAGGTCAAGACATAATAGAAAAATAATTAGACAGGTGCATTATTTCAAATAATGATGAAGGGACTTTTGCTCAAATTAATACCTTGACAAGGATTGGTTCGGATCACTACCCAATAAGAGTTAAAATGATGGTATGTGAATTCAAAAAATATCATATTTTAATTATGAGCATATGTGGGAAGACCATCCTCAATTTTTTGATATGATAGCAAAAATGTGGAATTATTTAGGAATCGATGGGTTGTATACACTTTTAAAACAAATCTAATCAATGACATCTATATTAAAAGAATGGATAAGAACACTTTTGGAATTTTTTTTTAGAAAAAATAACTAAAAGGTAAAATTTCAAAAATACAAAAATGTGATCATAATAATCCAAGCTCGGAGGAAAGAGGGTTTCTTAGTGAATTCATAATGTTTTAAGGAAGATAAATTTTGGAGATTAAAATCGAGACAGACTTGGTGAAGTGGAGAAGAAAAACATACAAATATTTTCATAGGATGGCGATAGTACAAAGATCAAAATCTAAAATTAGTAGAATTAAATCAATAGAAGGGGTTTGTATTGAAGACAAAAGTGAAATTAGAAAGGAGGTAAGGTTGTTTTAATAGAATATTCTAGGATTAAAGGAGTTTGAAGTTCTTACTGATAAATTGCTACAAGAAGTGCCTTAAATTGTAATAGATGACGATAATAGGAAACTGGTGAAGCTTATTACTCTGGAATAAGTTCATTCAGCTCTTTTCTATTTTGATAAGGATATATCCCTAGGTCTGGATGGGTTCTCTGCAACATTCTATCAATATAATTGGGATATAGTGAAGGATTTTTTATTGGCGATAGTGGAATAGTCTAGGGAAAATAATACATACCTTATAAATTAAGTGCAACATATCTTACCCTGATTCAAAAAGGAAGGATGCAAAATTGTTTGATTCCTTTAGGCCCATAAGCCTATGTAATATGACATATAAGATTATCTCCAAAGTGATGGTGAATTTTTTAAGACCACTATTAGAAAAAAATAATTTAAAAGAGCAAGAAGGATTTGTGAAATTGAGATAGATTCTGAACGAGATCATAGTATCTCATGAAGTTATGCATTCAACATATTCAGAAAAAGTAAGCAATGATCTTAAAAATTGATATGAAAAAACCTATGATAGGGTTAAATAGGATTTTATTTTTGTGATATTAGAATAGTTTAGATTTGGGAGGAAATGGGTCAAATTGTGTCTCTATAGTTTCATATTAAGTGTTGGTCAATGGATTACTAACAAAATCTTTTAAAGCCAAGAGAGGTCTTAGAAAATGAGATCCTCTATCACCATATTTATTAATTTTATGGATCAACCATTGGAGGATATTTATAGTGATACAAATATTCTCCTGTGCTGCTACCCCCTTTTTTGTTTCAAGAATGTCTTATTTAAATTTATGTAGCATATGAAGGCTTAAATAGATCTTAGTTTTGAATGATAGTTCCACTAGCTAGCATCCTTTGATAGAGTGTTTTTCTCAATAAGTTTGACCTTCTATAAACTATCTAATCATCTTTTCATTTCATGTTAACTAAGATTTTTTTTAACAGCACTGCATTTGGCTGGTATCATGTCCTTTAATGGTATGATGTGTTATTATGCTTATTAGCTACAACAATCCTTGGCTCACATCAAGGTAGGTTCTTATGTGGATCTTGTATGAGTAGTGTATTGTTCTTAACTTATCCATTAGGTTGCAGAGTCAAAACACTAAAAGCAAGAGAAGAAGAAAAGGAAAGAGTGTAGAAAGTGCTTAATGAAGATAATTGATGACATGCCAAAATTAATTTGCATCCATATTTCCCATGTATTCTGATGATTGCTTATTATACTTTATATTTGATCAACTTGCAATAAATTACTGCAATGATCCCCCCTTTTTGATATATCTACTCTATGTGCAAGATGATGTAATACACTACATGGATATGCACTTGCCATATCTATTTATTTAATTGTTGGCTATGTACACAAAATTGTGACGTGTTTGCCATGCCTAACTTCAAATATTTTTTGCTAATAATCCTATGAATCTATAATATCTAGACCATATGATACCAAATCTGGGTCGCTCTTCATGTTCAACTTGCCATAATTTCTAATCATTGCCAATATTAGTTGAGGTCCATTTTGACCTTGTCTCTTGTCCTAAAAATATTTTACTCTAAGCTCGAGTGATTAACAAGAAATCTCATATGGTTTTGGCATCCTTGCAACTGGTTGTTAGGTCTTCTAATAATATAGGCAAGTCTTTACTTGCCCAACATACCATCTAGGTTATTACACCTATTTTTTCTTCTATAATTTTATTTTTAGCTGCTATAAAAAAACAATGAGAATCATAATGCTTTGTATCCCATTGATCCTCAAAATCAATCATTGAATTGGAAAAGGGAAACCAATCAGATATTGGATGCATTAATCTATGTTGATTTGACCCTGCTTTTGATGGATCTCTTGAGTTTATCCCTATGTTGCATATGGGTTCCTCCATCAGGTTCATCCCATGTTCTATAAGACTTTTAATGCAGAAAGGGTGCAAGCCCTAATTTGGTATTTTAATGATATTTTGAGCATATGGGATTAACATCAGATATTATCTCTAAATTAGACAACCTCTTATCTAGCTTAGGAATTCCTAGGATAAACATACTCTATACAAGAAGGGCACATCCACTACCATTATGTCTTGGATCATAGTTAAATCTGGATGCCCATAAACCATAATCAAGAAATTGTGTAGTGTTCCCACCTTTTTTAATATGATTCCCTTAAAATAGAAAAATTTTGGTTCTTGTGTGTCTGGGCTAAGTCCTAAATTTCTACAAACTTCTAATGGCAGATTAAAACTTGGGCCTCTGGATCTACTACACAATTGTGCAATATATTTTTTCCCAATAAAAGAGAAATATAAAATAGAGGCAGATGTTTTTATAAAACTATGTAGGGTGATCTTACATTAGGTACATTACTAGTATCTGATGTTTTTCCAATGGAAATTTCAATCAAGTTGACCTTCTCAGACGCCAATAAATATATTCTAAATTCCATTGATTCTAGAATAGAGCCTCTGAATAGGCTATGAAATTGATCCACCATTTTTTTTCTCTACTTGGCATTCATGGTAGGGAATATAGCTTTTTATAAGCCTCAGTTATTTTTTGGTTTAGATATTTTGGAGCATATAGTAGCCCTCTAATTAAATACCTTTGGCTAAGATTTGATCCATTGGAAGTGAAATGTGATCATTTCTATATCCATCGGTCTAGCTTATAGATATAGCATAGGCCTCTATCCATTGTGCCTTTTGACACATGTTATTTAGTGTTGGCACATTCTCCATTAGTGGGAGGCACTGAGGAGTGTTGTTTTAAAATCCTGCCTGGGTATGGATCTTTCCTAGTGAAAATGGACTATCTAGATCTAGAGTATCCATTAATGTTCCTTAAAAATATTTGTATTCTATTTTGTGCCATTTTTTATATCATTCTCCATTTCTTTGACTTGCAAGAAGTCATCTATCCAATGTGACTATGTAAATTTTCTAATTTTAGGAGCATTTGTACTAGATTAAAAAAATTCTCCATGTACCTGAACCTCTTTAGTCATTTTTTGAATCACTACCTTAAATTGCTATTTGGGTTGCAGTGGGCTCCCTTGAGTTGTAACTCTAGAATCATACCATGGGTTGGGTGTAACTACCTAAGAGAGTGATGTGAAGCAAGGACTGATAGACAAGATTATGGAGTGAGTCATTTTTCTAGGTGGGATTTTATCGACCATAATTAGCATATTTTTAGCATTAATGACCTCTTGGAAAATATGAGGGAACCTTTTTTCTTTAGATTGTTGAATGAGAATGCCCATATTAGAATGAAAGGATGTAGTAAAGATATGCTTGGGCGAGGGATGGTTGGAACTCATGAGGAATTCTTCTCCATATTATTTTAAATCAGACATTGAAGTCAAAGATATTTTCATGAGGTGCTCTTTTAACGAATGATAGCTAAGTGAGCAACAAGAAAGGATCACTAGAGTTATGAAATGTATCAATAAGAGCTTCATCCAAATCAGTCCATGTACATATGCTTCTATTTTCCATAGATCTATACCACAACACTTTTCCTTTGAGATAGATAGAGAGCAACTTAATCATCACATGTTTAGATGTAATATTATGAATAAATACAAGTAATATACATCTTGAAAATGTTTAGATGCAGTTTTTCTATGCCACCAAAGATTGGTAAAGTCTTCAGAGCAGCCTTCAAGATTTTGTGTAAATGCATGATGTTAAGGGGACCTATATCATTCCATAGGAGACAATGTTGCTAACCCATAGATCCTCTTGTGACATTGATTATTTAGGATTCTTAGATTCTTCCTATAGGTGGGAGTTGTTAGAGGAGCATAATTTATCCATTGATGAAGTCAATACTACTCATAAAATCTTGAATCCTTTAGGAAGAGTAAAATTTGATTAGAGCTCTAAAGATAACTTTGAATAGATCTGGATTATATTTGTAGCAGAGTCAAAAAGTGATTACAATAAAAATTAATAATATAGGATATCACCAATCCCTAAATTATCCAAACTATGGGAGCACATGTCCTACTGGGTATGCCAAAAACTATTGGTCGCATGGTGGGTTTATGCTTTATGAATTGAGGTATTAAAATTTCAAAGGCAACCTATCACGGATCTATGTTAAACATCCAATGAAGTTACTAGGTGATTTGATATGAATATCTACAATGAGTAGAGTATCACTAAACTCTTATCTATACAAATTGTGGGACTTCTATCTCACCAGGAGTACCAAAAACTATTGGTTTGTAAATCTATCTAAGGAAAGGTTGTGCACCCACAAACCTTGACCAATATTGAATGACCTAAAAGTTGTGAGGCTTCGATGGTCAATATTCGAAGGAGGTTGGTTCCTTTATAGTTCAAGCTAATTGATCCTAAAATATGGTGGGAAAATGGTGTTGAAAGAAAATAAAAGAGTTGAAGCTAGAACTTATAGTGGTGCAAATTAGGCCACATCAAGATACATGAGTAGTAAAATATTATGCAGTAATACAAGTGAATCACCTAATAGACCAACTAGTTTTACTATCAATCACAGAAGGTTTAATTTTATTATACTGTAGCTTAATAGATTACAAATTCTAGAACAAGTGAATGTATCATAAGCATAAATCTAGAAAGTAGAATAAACACTATGAGCATTCAATAGGCTAAAATTAGAAATAGGTAATCATTCATACATACACATTCTACAACTGAATTGAACTAGAGGTCAAACAATAATCCCTTTGTATCAGTATGCAACATTTCGTCTTACATGCAAATTGTAAAAGCCTAAGAGCCGAACCCTTTTAATTTTTTACATTCTAATATTAATAGTCTTTTACAATTTATTCAGTTAGAAAGGCATCATTGCCTTAGAAACATATTGTTGTGTTGGAATTGTGTTGAATATTTTCCATGTTATTCAGGAGGGGTTAACTCTGAAAGGACTTTACACTTTGTAAAAATTTCCTCATTGGGGTTTAAGATCCAGGGGCATTAGTCCTCGAGGAAATGTTTTGGGGGTTTAATCTATTTTTAGACCCATATGGATATTTTTGGATTATTGTAATGTCGGCCCATGGTTTTGTTCCCATGGCATTGTAAAACCCTTCTTATGTTGTTGATTTATAAAGTAGTACTTGCATGAGGGTTTGGTAATGAATTGGCAAGAAATATAATCGCAAGTAAAAAGTGAGCGAAAGGATATTATTGTATTTAAGACAATCAAGTTTATACAATAAGTAAATATTTTTGTTTGGGATTTTACCGAAAGGGTTTCTCAAGATAAATTCTTGTGTAATGTGTTTTTCTCCTATGTTTTTCCTTTGATTTTGCAATTACTAGTTTTCTAGATTTCTATTTATCGGGGTATTATTTCTCTTCATTTGGTATTAGAGTTAGGTTTTATATTTGTTCAAGGAATAAGGGTTTCAACCCTAGGATAAATTGATTCTTGAGTGGGAGTAGTGCATAGAAGAATCTAGGCAAAGGAAAATGATAGGAAGCACATGGGTAGGGATAAAAAAATTTAATGGATAAAATTTTGAGTTATGAAAAGGATCTATTGGTGGATATATTAGTGGGTCATAGTATCAGGATTAAAACCAATAGGAATGACAAATGAGGAATGACTAGAGATTGATAGCAAGGTAAGGAGATCTTTCATATTATTCTTATCTAATTCAATATTGTTGAATGTATCGATAGAGGTCCCAAAAAAGTTTTTATGGGAAAATCTAGGAGTACTGCATCAGACAAAATCACTGGTAAATAAAATATTTCATTAAAAGAAGCTATATTCTCTTCATATGAATGATGGTGACTCTGTAACTAAACATATGAATGCTTTTAACACTATGGTAAGTTGATTAAACTTTGTAGATATAAAAATGGATGAAGAGGAAAAGCATATTACTTTACTTTATTCATTATTTGACTCCTAGGATAACCTAGTTATAGAAGTCGAGGATATAGTAGGAACATTGCTATCTGAGGAAATGAGACAAAAGTATTTTTAGGATTATCATTATAAGAATGCCTTGGTTGTGAGAGGTAGTTCTCAAGAAAGAAGAAAAAATAAATTAGGAGAAAGGATATTAAAATCTAGGGGAAATTTTGTTGTTCTCGATAAAAGTAAATATTGAAAGTGTTGTAAAACAAGGCATTATAAAAAAGACTACAGACCTAAAAATTTTGATGAAGGAACATCTGAAAAAATTGAAGAACACAAGCTTATACTGAGAGGGGGGGTGAACAGTATAAGACATCTTTTTATTTTTTCTTTTATACTTCAAAAAAGTAAAGCAATATACCCAAAGAAATATCAAAGCAATGCACAATATCATCCATAAAGTGACACCAATTTTACGTGGTTCACCCAAAATGGCTGGGCTACGTCCACAAAAATTTTCTCTAAAAGTTATCTTAAAGTTCTTTGGGAATCCTTCCCAATTACAATGTTTATGAGCCTCGGCCCAAAGGAGATACCTTCCCCCAATCAGAATTTATGAGCCTCTGCTCAAAGGAGATACCTTCCCCTCTGCTCTGGAAATAATCCCTCAGAAGATCAACTGCCTCTACCTCTTGCCAGCACGTGGAACTCCTTTCCATCGAAGACCTCCTGTCCTCAATGCTTAGCCTAAGAGACCTCTGACTTCTATGATCACGTCCACAATAGCTTAGAAACCTGTACCAAAAATAGTTAGTCGGTCTAGTACAAGTCTTCCTCTATCTGTCAGATCTGTCCAATGCTTAAGCTTGAACAAATCAATCCTCTACACATAAGCCTTCTCAAAGACTTGCCAAATCTGTCCTCAGGTTCTTCTCAAATAACCACTGCACCTTTGTCCTCAAGTTCTTTGATAGAACTATCAAACTCAAATCACAAGTCCTCTGCTAGGACCTGTCCAAATCTGCTCACAAGTCCCCATCGAAACCTGTCCAAAATTGCTCACAAGTCCCCACCGAAACCTGTCCAAAACTCAGCAAGCTCACCAAGAAAAAATCTTTCTTAGTAGGAAATCACAAGGTGAATTGTTAGAGACCCAATGTGGTTTGTCAAACTCATAGAAGCATAAAGAGAATTTTTAGAGACTCAATATGTTCTATACTCAACTCCCAATCTCAAAACTCAACTCAAATCAACTCAGCTCAAACTCAATCTCAAATTTGAAAACTCAACTCAATATCTGAAATGGATAGGAGAGACTTTCTTTCAAGAACATGAAACCCCAAAAATTGCCAACTCTACAAATAATCACATAACAATGATACTCATGTTCTTTTCACCATCAATTAGGGCTTCAACAACAATGCTCATCAAACAAGGTTCAATCAACACCATTCAGCTCAAAACACAACCTTGAAGCATTTCACAATCAACATTAGAAAAGGAAACAAGTAGAACTCCTTTTCTCTCCAATATTGTTTGAACAAAAAGCATCCACCAACTCAAATCACAATAGCACAAAACATCTTTTCAAATCATCAACAAAGGAGTAAGCCCAACACTTTAACCAAGTAAAGAATAGCTTGATTATTACCAATTTAATGAAAGAAAATGTCAATCTCAAAGCTTCCCACTTAAGGTTTCACAACTTCACACAAGAAGCAATTTTAACCTTAAAACATCATGCTTTCATTTCCATAATCAACCAAAAGCACTCTCAACATTACAAGAAAAATTTATCCCTTATACACCTTATTTCTCCCTTATAGTCTTATCAAAAATAAATTTTATCTCTCATAATAATGCAACAAGATATTTCAAACAACACCTTCAAAAGAATCTTTTATCAAAATAAAACAAGCTTTAAACTCCTTATAACTCCTAAGTTGTTTTTCCCTCTAATAAACTTCCTCCATCCGCAAAATACACTTAGCAAAAATTAATTTCGAAAATACCTTGGCCAACATCAAAAATCGTGCTATGGAGAAATTGCGCATGAATTCTAACACCACCGCTGCATCCACTTCATGATGAAAAACCCTTTCACGTTATTCGAAGTCGAAACCTCCCATTCGGGTAGCGTGCCAACAGCCTAGCCGCTACCGGTGCACTAAAGGCTCCCGGTGAGGTTTAAACCTCATGCTGTTAGCCTTGTTCCTTCTACACCAGGGATTAAATAAAACAACAGTTCCTCCCTTTCTTCTGACGCAAACACGAAGACAAAAACCTTACAACGGATTTATGACAAACGGTGAGTACAAAAAAATGAATAGTGGATTCACGAAAACGACGAAGACACAGTCGAACAACAGGTTTACGAAAATGGGGAAGACACAATCGAACGACGGGTTTACGAAAACGGTGAAGACATAATCGAAGAAGAAATCCGAACAACGGATCATGAAATCACAGCGAGGAAGAAATCGAACAGCAGATCACGAATTCATAGCGAGCAACTCTTTTCAAAAAAGCGGATGGGATAATTCTTGATTTTCATCGAGGGAGATTTATATGCATTTTTACCATAAGCTCTTGACATCGACGAGGAGTTTAACACGTCGGCGGAGGTCTTGGATAGCGCCCACAATCTTAAAACATCGCGCCATGGGTTAGGATAACCCATTGCAAACAATAATTTAATATTTATTTAAAAATAATTAAAGGGAACCTTAACAAGGTTTTTAATTATTTAAATAAATACTTCCTCCTGGACCCAAATGCATTAAACTAATGCATCCACCGTAATCTTTAAACTCTGCCAACTTGGGGTTTACAAAAGACCTTTGAAACTGTCATGTCGTAACCTTCATCAAAAAAAAAAATTTGACATCAAATCAAATTCCTTCAAGAGCTTCTTGACATCAATGACAACTTATACACTTGAGCAAAGGCAATGTACCCAAAGTACCCAAAATTGCCAACAATATCCCCCTTTGTCATTGATGGCAAACCTTTACTGAAAACACTTCTCAAGAGCCAAAACTGAAACCAACTGTGCTAACAACTGACCAACTGTGCCCACAACTGAGAATCTTCCTTTGAAGTTTTGCTCCCCCTAACTTGAAACTCTCCTCTTCACTTTGAATCTCTCCCCCTTACTCATATCTCTCCCCCTTTGTCATCAATGGCAAAGGGTCACCTTTGGGGCTCGGGACTAAGAATGAGCCTCTTAGCTTAGTCCCTCCCCCACCTCCTGATGAGGTGATTAATTCTGGGGTGGGAGTAAAACTCCCATTAGGCACTGATCATCATCAGTGTCTATAACTTCCTTTTCGGGCCTTCTCTTGAACTCTTTGTCCATATTCCTATTCTTGTCATTGTTCTTGTTCTTGTTCTCATCCCTGTTCTTGTCCATGCCTTGATCCTTGGACCTGATCATGCCACTGTTCCTATTCCTATATTCTAGAATTTCAACTCTACACTGTCTGATTATGTGACCTTAATTGTTGCACTTGAAACACTTGATGATGTTGTTTCTCTGAGGTAAACCTAATCTTTGAATCCACCAGTTCTGACCAAACCTGTTCTGACCAAACCTATTCTGATCAAACCTATTCCTATTATTTGCCTTGCAATAAAATGCCTTGTGCCCAAACTGTTGACAAGAGTAGCAATACCCTTGAAAGAAACTAGCACTTCTAAAATTGTCATTTACCTTCTTCACTTGAGCCATGCAATGTGAAGCCATGTGACCAAACCTGTGACAAGCAAAACATTTGCCTTGAAACTTTCCTTTATTTGACCTCTTAGGTTCTGAAAACTTCTTCTCATTCTGAATTCTGTTTTCTATTTCTGTGCATCTATAATTCAAGGACTCCTTTTTTGAAATACTTTCCTCATCAGAAATCTCTTCCTTTTGGAGTATCTTACTAGACTCTCCAACTTGTTCCTTGTGTGGCTTAACAAAACCAAGGCCTATTTTATCTGTTGTCTTTCTTTGACCTTTGATGAGTGACTTAACCTTTTTGGAGCTATCTTGAAACCTGTAAAGCTTATCCTTGTACTCTTTAGTTTCCTATTTCAAAGAAGCCATTTTCTGTTCTAACTCACTATACTCAAGAACCTTAGACTCTAACTCATCCTTGAGTTCTTGTGTCTTAGCTATAGAGAAGTCAAGAATTTCTATAAGATCATATCTCTCCATACAACATTCATCTAACTTATCCTTGAGTCTAGCATTCTTCTTTCTTTCCTTTTTCAAAGCACTAAGAGCACTAATAAGTTCACCTTCAAGATCTACTTCACCTTCCTCTATATCTTCCTCTATTTGTTTGCTTTTTGAATCATCAAAGCCTTTTTCAGATTTCTTATCACTAGAGGTGCTACCCTTTTCAAAAACCATACATGCATCTTCCTTATAGTTTTCTGAAGCATCCTCATACATACTAGAAACCAAATCATTATTTGTGCAATCATCCTCAAGGTGACCAAAGTTTCCACATTTAAGACATTTCATGATAATGAATCTATGTTTCGGTTCTTCCTCTTTTTTTGATATGAACATCTCATTTTCATCATCACTTGAAGAACTTTCACTATCACTACTAGAAAACTTACTTGCTTTGTCTAGGTAGAAACTCTTCTTGTGCTTGTGAGAATACCTCTTTCCTTGATTTTTGTGCTCATCTTTGTTCTTCCTGTGATGCTTGTGCTTTTCAGAATCCTTGCTCTTAGAATCCTGTTTATCTTCATCACTTTCATTCTTGGGAACAGTACAGTTAGTAGCATAATGACCAAACTTTCCACAATTGAAACATCTTATATTTTTCATACTTTTGTGCTTTCTAGAGAACTTGCATTTCTTGCTATAATATGCCTCTTCATCACTAGAAGACTCATCACTATCTTGAAGCTGTTTACCCTTGGATTTCTTGGTAGCCTTGAAAGTTGCCTCTTTCTTGACATCAAACTTCACTTGAGTTCTCAACTCAAATGTTGCAAGTATACTTTGGAGCTCATCATTTTTCAACTTATCCAAATCTTTAGCTTCCTCAATAGCAAAAATATTTTCACTAAATCTATTAGGAAGAGATCTTAAAATCTTATCACAAACATCATTTTCAGCAAGCTCAAGACCGAATTCTTTCATGGAATTAGCAACATCATCCATACGAAGCATGTAGTCATTAATATTTTCATCATCATTCATCTTGAGTTGTTCAAACATACCTTTGAAGTGTCTCAAATTGGCCTTTTTGACATTTGTATCACCTGTATGAACCACCTTCAACTGATTCCACATTTCACTAGTTGTCTTGCAGTGAATCACTTTGGTGAGATCTATTTTCTATAAGCCTTTCAGGATTGCATTCATTGCCTTTGAATTACTGTGATGTAGGAGCCTTTCTTCCTTAGTAATAGGACCATGTACGGGAATAGTGTACTCATCTTCAATCACTTCCCAAACCTCATTACCAAGTGCCATTAGATGAACCTTCATCCTTGCACTCCAAAGACCAAAATCTGACCCATCAAGAATAGGTGTTGCATTGCCACTTGAATGATCCATTGTGTTCTTTACTAGCTTTTCCTTCAAGTTGTTAAACTTTTCGAACGCACTGGCTCTGATACCAATTGAAGAACACAAGCTTATACTGAGAGGGGGGGTGAACGGTATAAGACCTCTTTTTATTTTTTCTTTTATACTTCAAAAAAGTAAAGCAATATACCCAAAGCAATATCAAAGCAATGCACAATATCATCCACAAAGTGACACCAATTTTAACATGGTTCATCCAAAATGGCTGGGCTACATCCACAAAACTTTTCTCTAAAAGTTATCTCAAAGTTTTTGGGAATCCTTCCCAATTACAATGTTTATGAGCCTCGGCCCAAAGGAGATACCTTCCCCAAATCAGAATTTATGAGCCTCTGCTCAAAGGAGATACCTTCCCCTCTACTCTAGAAATGATCCCTTAGAATATCAACTGCCTCTACCTCTTGCCAGCACGTGGAACTCCTTTCCACCAAAGACCTCTTGTCCTCAATGCTTAGCCTAAGAGACCTCTGCCTTCTATGATCACGTCCACAGTAGCTTAGCAACCTGTACCAAACACAATCAATTGGTCTAGTACAAGTCTTCCTTTATCTATCAGATATGTCCAATGCTTAAGCTTGAACAAATCAATCCTCTACACATAAGCCTTCTCAAAGACTTGCCAAATCTGTCCTCAAGTTCTTCTCAAAGAACCACTGCACCTCTGTCCTCAAGTTCTCTGATAGAACTATCAAACTCAGCTCACAAGTCCTCTTCTAGGACCTGTCCAAATCTGCTCACAAGTCCCCATCGAAACCTATCCAAAATTGCTCACAAGTCCCCACCGAAACCTGTCCAAAACTCAGCAAGCTCACCAAGAAAAAAATCTTTCTTAGTAGGAAATCACAAGGTGAATTGTTAGAGACCCAATGTGATTTTTCAAACTCATAGAAGCATAAAGAGAATTGTTAGAGACTCAATATGTTCTATACTCAACTCCCAATCTCAAAACTCAACTCAAATCAACTTAGCTCAAACTCAATCTCAAATCTGAAAACTCAACTCAATATCTGAAATGGATAGGATAGAATTTCTTTCAAGAACATGAAACCCCAAAAATTGCCAACTATGCAAAGAATCACATTACAATGATACTCATGTTCTTTTCACCATCAATTAGGGCTTCAACAACAATGCTCATCAAACAAGGTTCAATCAACACCATTCAGCTCAAAACACAACCTTGAAGCATTTCACAATCAACATTAGAAAAGGAAACAAGTAGAACTCCTTTTCTCTCCAATATTGTTTGAACAAAAAGCATCCACCAACTCAAATCACAATATCACAAAACATCTTTTCAAATCATCAACAAAGGAGTAATCCCAACACTTTAACCAAGTAAATAATAGCTTGATTATTACCAATTTAATGAAATAAAATGTCAATCTCAAAGCTGCCCACTTAAGGTTTCACAACTTCACACAAGAAGAAATTTTAACCTTAAAACATCATGTTTTCATTTCCATAATCAACCAAAAGCACTCTCAACATTACAAGAAAAATTTATCCCTTATACACCTTATTTCTCCCTTATAGTCTTATCAAAAATAAAATTTATCTCTCATAAGAATGCAATAAGATATTTCAAACAACACCTTCAAAAGAATATTTTATCAAAATAAAATAAGCTTTAAACTCCTTATAACTCCTAAGTTGTTTTTCCCTCTAATAAACTTCCTCCATCCGCAAAATACACTTAGCAAAAATTAATTTTGAAAATACCTTGGCCAACACCAAAAATCGTGCTATGGAGAAATTGCGCACGAAATCTAACACCACCCACTACGTCCACTTCAATGAAGAAAAACCCTTTCACGTTATTCGAACATGGAACCTCCCATCTGGGTAGCGCACCAACAGCCTAGCCGCTACCGGTGCGCCAAATGCATCCGGTGAGGTTTAAACCTCACTTTGTTTCCCTTGTACCTTCTGTGCCAAGGTTAAAATAAAAAATAGGCCTCCCTGTCTTCTGACGTGAACGAAGACGATGAAACCTTACGGTGGATACAAAAATGAACGGCGGATATCTGAACAGTGGATCACAAATTTACAGCAAGGAAGAAATCGAACATCAGATCGTGAATTCATAGCTAGCAAAACTTTTCGAAAATGTGGATGGGATGATCTTTGATCTTCATCATGGGAGATTTATATGCATATTTCCCATAAAATCTTGACGTCGGCAAGGAGTTTAACACGTCGACGGAGGAGTTTAACATGTCGGGTAGTGCGCCAATAGCCTAGCCGCTACCGGTGCACCAAAGGCGCCTGGTGAGGTTTAAACCTCATGCTGTTAGCCTTGTTCCTTCTGCACTAGGGATTAAATAAAACAACATTTCTTCCCTTTCTTCTGACGCGAACACGAAGACAAAAACCTTATGATGGATTTACGACAAACGATGAGTACAAAAAAATGAACAGTGGATTCATGAAAATAGCGAAGACACAGTCGAACAGCAGGTTTACAAAAATGGCGAAGACACAATCGAACAACGGGTTTATGAAAATGGCGAAGACACAATCGAAGAAGAAATCTGAACAACGGATCACGAAATCACAATGAGGAAGAAATCGAACAGCATATCACGAATTCACAGCGAGCAACTCTTTTCAAAAAAAGCAGATGGGATAATTCTTGATTTTCATTGAGGGAGATTTATATTACCATAAGCTCTTGACGTCGGTGAGGAGTTTAACATGTCGGCGAAGGTCTTGGCTAGCACCCATAATCTTAAAACATAGCGCCATGGGTTAGGATAACCCATTGCAAACAATAATTTAATATTTATTTAAAAATAATTAAAGGGAACCTTAACAAGGTTTTTAATTATTTAAATAAATACTTCCTCCTGGACCCAAATGCATTAAACTAATGCATCCACCGTAATATTTAAACCTGCCAACTTGGGGTTTACAAAAGACCTTTGAAACTATCATGCCGTAACCTTCATCAAAACAAATTATTTGACATCAAATCAAATTCCTTCAAGAGTTTCTTGACATCAATGACAAATTATACACTTGAGCAAAGGCAATGTACCCAAAGTACCCAAAATTGCCAACAAAAATAAAGACCACAAATGAAGATTCAAGGGACCTATTTGTAGTTGCAACATGCTCAAGTGAACACCATGACTCGTGGTTGATTTACTTAGGTACTTCTTTTCATATGAATCCTCATAGGGAGGGATTTTATGAATATGAAAAGATAAATGAAGGTGAAGTATTCTTGGGAGATAATTTGACACAAAAAATAATAGGTCGAGGAAGAGTCAAATTGAGGTTAAAATATGGAAGAGTTAAAACCCTTCTTGGTGTGTTGCATATTCCAATTTTGGTAACGAATGTGATATCTATTAGTAAGATGAATGACGTGGGTGTGACTGTGGAATTCAATAATGACAACTACAATATGGTTCGTGGATGGTTAATGTTGGCAAGGGGATTTTGTATAGGAATATTTTTCAAACTTGAGGCTAGCACTGTAAGTATTGATTGTAATAACTCTTCAGTTGTAGAGGAAATTAATATGGTATAAGAAGCTCCAAGTATTCTTGTAGCAAAGACAATGTTGTGGCATCAATGCATGGGGAACATTGGTGAGAAAGACCTTAAAATATTGAAAATGAAAGGTATGGTTGAAGGAAATTCTAATTGCCCATTAAATTTTTATTTTTGTGAGAAGTATGTTTTTGGAAAGCAAACCAGAGTTAAGTTTTTGAGTGGTGCTACAAGATTTGAAGGAATTCTACATCTAGTTCACAATGATGTCTTTGGACCTACAAAAGTACCATCATTAGGTAAATACATATATTTTGTCACATTTATAGATGAGTTCTCAAGAAAAACCTGGGTATATTTTTTATGGTACAAATATGATGTTTTCAATAAATTTATAGAGTTCAAGGCTTTTGTAAAAAATTAGACAGAGAAAAAGATAAAGGTTTTGAGAAGTGATAATGATGGTGAATAATTCTATAATGAGTTTGAGAAATTTTGTAAGTAATGTGGAATATAAAGGCATATAACAACTCCATATACTCCACAATAGAATGGAGTTGCGGAATAGATGAATATAACATTGATGGATAAGGTGAGAATCATGTTAAGCGGTGTAGGGTTAAAAAATAAATTATGGGCAGAAGTTGTGTTAACTGCTTGCTACCTCATCAATAGACCTCCTACCTCTGCTTTGGTGGAAAAAACTCCACCAAAGTATGGACAAGTAAGAAACCCTCTCTTAGTCATATAAGGGTTTTTTTTACGAAGCTTATATGTATGTCCCAAAAGATAAAAGGACTAAGCTAGACTATAAATTTGAGAAATGCATATTTCTATAGTATAGTACTGGTGTGAAAGGATATAAGTTGTGGAATCTAGAAATACAAAATATTACTTACAATCGTAATGTGATCTTTAGAGAAACAAAATGAGTTCCAAAATAGGAAATGCAACCAAGCAAAGAACCAAATAGTTCAAGTAAAATTGGAACAAGAGGAAGAACCTGTGGTAGAACCTAAGTTATAGAGAGATTCTGAAGAGGAATATTTAGAGGAAGAATGTGAGGAGGAAGTTGAAGATGCATAACCTAGAACTCCAATTTTGAGGAGATCAAATCAGGTGAGAAGACTCCCAAAAAGGTATAGCCCTTCAATTTTTTTTTTGCATTTAATTTATCAATTACTGATGAAAAACCCAAGATTGTAAAGGAGGCACTTCAATCAAGTGAGAATAAGTCTTGAAAAAGGGCTATGGAAGAAGAAATGGAGTCCCTAGATAAAAATAAGATATGGGACTTGGTGAAATTACCCCTTGGTAGAAACCTTGTTAGTTGTAAGTGGATATTCAAGAAAAAGTACAATGTAGAAGGAAATTTGAAGAAGTACAAAGCTCACCTGGTGGCAAAAGGATTTTCTCAACTAAGAGAATTGATTTTGGTGAGATTTTTCTCCTATGGCTAAACTAACATCAATTAGATATTTTATGGTTATTTCTACTGCTATTGATTTTGAAATAGAACAAATAAATGTAAATACAACTTTTATACATGGTGAACTTGATGAAGACATATATATCACAACCATAATGCTTCAGGGTAAAAGGTAAGGAGGAATTGGTATGCAATTTGAAGAAGTCTCTTTACAGGTTGAAGCAGTCTCCAAGGATGTGGAACCAAAAATTTGACAAGTTTGTTTTGACACTTGGGCTTGGAAAAAGCAAAGCATATCCATGTGTATATTTCAAAAAAGAAGGTGAAATTTTTGTTATCATTATATTATATGTGGATGACATGTTGTTAATTGGTAACAATAAGGAGATGATAAAATTACTAAAATCTTAGGTATCTTTTGAATTTGACATAAAGGATTTTGGGTGCTACAAAATTTATTTTGGGTATGGAAATAATAAGGGATCATAAAAATAGCAATTTATGGTTAAATCAAAGGAAATATGTTGATTTGATACTACAAATGTTTATGATGCATGACTGTAAACTAGTATGTACTCCATATTTGGCTGGTCAAAAGTTGTCTACTGAACAATGTCCTAAAATAGATGAGAAATTTGAAGAAATGCATCATCTTCCTTATGCTAGTATTGTTGGTAGTCTGATGTATGCAATGGTCTATACTAGACATGATATTGCACATGCAGTGGGAGTAGTTAGTAGATATATTTCCAATTTTGGAAAGGAACATTGGACTACTGTGAAGAGGATCTTCAGATACTTGTGTGGAACTACAAATTATGCAATCTATTATGAAGGAAAATCTAGAGATGATGATGTTATAAATATACAAGGGTTTGTGGATACTGAATGGGCTGGAGATCTTGACAAGAGAAGATCCACGAGTGCTTATGTGTTCAGGATATTTGGAGGGGCATTATGTTGGATGAATAAAAAGCAATCAATTATTATTTTGTCCACTACATAAGCAGAGTACATTGCAACAACTCATGCCTATAAAGAAGCAGTGTGGCTATATAGGTTGTGTTCAATAGTTGGTATTAAGTAGAAGATTGTCATAATTAATAGTAATAATAAGTGTTGGTGAAAAAAAATTGGTTAAATTCTACTCATGATGTCATAGCCCTTTCACTAATTATCAACCTAGGGATGCTCATAAACTTACAAAGTACCAAGCGAAGACTGATTACAATACCATTGAGATGAGTCCACTAAAATCTATAGTTTGGGGGTGTTTTTTGATGAGCATCATATATGCTCATATTTTTGTATAAGTACCAATGGTTTTTGCGTGGAAATATATTGAGTCGTATATTTTTATGAATCATTATGTATTTATTTAATGAAATCATGCGTATTATCTAACCAATGTGTGAAGTGTGTCTTGTGTAGTTATTCACCTGATTTTGTCATCTTTTACTCAGTCGAGGTCCTTCATGGACCTGGCACACTTTCGCTTTATTAGACTAAGGCATACTAAGTAGGTGCCTTACTCAAGTAGGCACCTTACTCAATTAGGTGCCTTACTAAAGTAGGAACCTCACTAAAGTAGGTGCCTTACTCAAGTAAGCACCAAGCAGGCACCTTACTCAAGCAAGTACCAAAATTATGCATGTTGATCGTACAATTGTAGGACCCCATGGACCATAGTTCCACGTCATATGTGGGAAACCGCTGAATGAACTAGCTATCCCAGCCATAGTGGATGAACACGTAACCACTGAATGAAGCATACTCCCAACAAATCAAAAATCATTTGATTTATAGGAAACAATGAAAAGTTATTTATAGTGCGCCTATTACAGTAACTAAATTGTCCCAATTTAGACTATAACTAGGATGCCTATTGTAACAGAACTGCAATAGGAAGTCCTGTGGGTGTTATATAAACACACGGACTTCTCTAAAGCAGGGGAGGTAAATATTTAAAAGAACATTGTCACATGTAATATTTCATTGCATTATCAATAAAATCTTGAGAGTTCTTTCATTAGCGTATTGTCTTCGTAATTTTTTGGGTGGGATCTACTGGATATTGGGCCCACTCCAAGCTCCCTTGCTTCTTAGTTATTTTCATATATTTAAATATGCATGGTAGTATGTTTATTTCTTAGATTAATTTACTTGATTTAGAATGGTGTGCCTTTTAATTATGCAAGTGTGTTTACGGATTTCAGTGTGGTGTGTTTACTTTTACGTATTTTATTTATGCTTAAGTTTTATTGGTGCAGATAATGTTGCAAGTGTGAACATAACTTAGCTTGAAACATGCTTAGAAAAAACTAGTTTTTCTAAGCCTAGTGTGAACACACTCACCTTTTGTCGGCTAATCTTGTTGGATGGTCGGCATGATATTCCTTCTCCCTTTCCTTCATTTTCTCCTTATCCCTCCATTCAGCTTCCTCCTTTCCTACCGTCCATTTTCCCTTATCACTCCACTCCCTTCCTCTCCCCACGCTCGCTGCCACCTCCCACTCCACCTCCTACTCCTTCGTTCTCTCTAAACTCCCCGATCTTCCTCCACCTTCCCTTTCCTATTATTACACAAGTTCTAAACCTATATAAGGTTCACGTTAATGTATTAATCTTTGGTTTTTTTAATGAATGTTTTTGGCTTTAATTTGCATGTCAATTATTATTACCTTGGCCTAACTAATCTAAGGTTAACTGCATCTTAGACTTACATTGGTATCAGAGCCGAGGGGGCACGGATCTCGAGGGCCGAGGTAAGGCATGGAAGCCAAAGCACATGGATCTTGAGGAGCGACGAAGAAGCTATCGCACGGATCTCGAGGAGCGACAAAGTGGCTATCGCATGGATCTCGAGGATCTAACTGGATGCTGATGTGGCGACGACATTGACAGCAGGCTGACGTGGCGGTGGAGCTGACAACAAGCTAATGTGGTAGTGGAGTTGGTAGCACATGGATAAAGGCTGACCAGGAGCTAACTGGACACTGACATGGCATAGGATCTAGCAGAATGAGGATCGAGGCTAACGTGGCTGGCTGACGTGGATGAGGCTGATGTGGCTGGCTGACGTGGAGGCGTGCTGATGTGGTTGGCTAATGTAGATGCGTGTTGACGTGGTGGCTAACGTGGATGAGGGATTCGATGTGTGCCACATGGCAGCATTTGATTGGTCATCTGACGGGCAAAAGGATTGGTGGATCGATTTCCCGAAGGCAATCGAACTCTTGTGTGTCCGCAGGCTTTGATAAAGCCTGGACATTTGTTTTGCCCACTGCATGTGGGATTAAAAACTGGAAGTTTTTTTTTTCAAACAGTATTTCCCCACCATTATAAGAAGAACCTCCTTCCTCTCCTATCTCATCCGACTAGCGTGGCCTAGCGATGAAAGTCCCCGCCTTGCAGAGCAGAGACCCGGGGTCGAATCCCGTCGGGGTAAAATTTCTTATTTTTTTTTACTTCGCGTTGATTGGAGGTTTTAAATATAGTTGTTTGTTTCTTTGCTACCACCCGAAGCTGCGTGGTGCAGCGGCTAAGATCGCCGAGTAGCTAGCGGAGGTTACCAGTTCGAATCCCAGAAAGGGGGTTTAAAAAAAAGGTTAAATTTTTTAATTAATTTTTTTATTATTTGTTTTTTAAAAGGTTTTTTTAAAAATTATAATTTCTATATATGTTTTTTTAATTATTGTTTTTTAAATATCCATTTCATTTAAAAATAATAATTAAAAATATATATAGGAAATTGTTAATTTTTTTTTAAAAGTCTTTATTAAAACAAATTTTAGAAAAAAAATTAAAAAAAAAAGGTGCAAAGATATTTTGATATAATTTTTTTTTTGGCATCATACTAAGTTGTAACCCAGTTCATACGGTGTGATTATGGGTAGATGATCCGGTCAACCGGATGCTATAATGCATTACTCTCTCTTTTGAGAAGAAAGACTCTTGACTCCTTTGACGGGAGAGTCCAGCGGTATGGACTTCATACAGTGTTTTGCCAATTAGAGAATCAAGTGATTGCTCATCTGAGGAAACCAGATTCTGGCTATGAGGCAAATTTTGAAGATAATATCTTCGGGCAAAGGATAGTTGAATTCGAGATAGTTGAAATAGTACCTGAAGGACAGTCAAGTGACAGTTATACACCTACAATGCTTTAAGTAGAAACAAGTGAGAGCTATACACCACGCTCTCCTGATTCAGAACTAGAAGAAGCGGAAGAAGAAGAAGAAGAAGAAGAAGAGGAAGCAAAACCAGTGGAGGTGAAACCTGCAATTGAAGAATGAAATGTTCTCAAACGAAGTTATGAACCAACAGTAGCACCTGAAGTCATTATAATTAGTGACGATGAAGCAGACAATTTCACCTTTCCAATTTTGGGTGATCCTCGAGAAGAAGAACACGAAATCAGTGAGCATATTAAGAAAGCTAGATTTGATTTAAATCAGTAAATCGGTGATCTATTTTGTACTTCTTTGTACTACTTGTTTGAAGTTGCAATAAAGTTTGCTTTCTAATATGGCTTCCAATACTAGTCTACCAATCCCTGAGTTCAATGGTGGTGATTACGAGTATTGGTCAATTAAAATGAAAACTCTTTTGATAGGCAAATGTCTTTGGGATGTGATTGAAGAGGTATATACTGAACCTACTGCTGCTGAATGGGCAGCTTTGAATGTGGCTGATAAAAGGGCTAGAAAGGAAGCCCAGAAGAATAATTCTTCCACCCTTTATCATATCCAAGCCACCCTTGATAGAAGTATTTTCCCTAGAATAGCTTCTTTTATAACTGTTGAATCTGCTTGGAATGCTTTAAAAGAAATTTATAGGGGTAGTGACCAAGTCAAACAAGTTAAACTACAAACCTTGAAATGAGAGTTTGAGACTCTTAAAATGCAAGAGAGTGAAAAGGTTGGTGATTACTGCATGCGTGTGAAAGTCATAGTAGATAATATGGTCACTTTAGGAGAAGATGTAAAGCCTGAAGTTATAGTGAAGAAAGTGTTGAGGACACTTCTTCCTAAGTGGAATTCAGTAGCCATCATTATAGAAGAATCAAAAGACCTAACTTCTCTGTCTTTTGAATCCCTAATTGGCTCACTTCTCTCACATGAAGAGAGGTTACAACAAATTCCTTCCACAAGTTACGGAGGAGATGATAAAGCCTTTACTTCACAAGAAGGTAGAGGTAGAGGCCATGGCAAAGGACAGAATAGAGGTAGAGGCAAAAAAAATCAGAGAGGTGGAACTCCTAACAGAGGAGGAAATCATAACAGAGGAGGATTCTCAAATAGAGGTGAACAACAGAATAGAGGAGGAAAACAAAATAGAGGAAAAAAATCAGGCAGAGGCAAAGGAGGAGATAAGTTAAAACAATATTGCTACAATTATGGCAAACTTGGCCATTTTTCTCGTGACTGTTGGACGAAGACTTCACAAGGAACTAGTAGCAGCCAGAGCAGTCAGTTTGGAAATTTTGGAGAAGAGGAAGAGGCCACAAATCTCTTTCTCTCTTATGGTCAGGCAGATCAGAACATGAATGATACATGGATCTTGGACACTGGGTGTTCAAACCATATGAGTGGCAAAGAAGGGCTCTTTGCTACTCTAAACTCCTCATACAAATCCAACATCAAATTGGGAGATGATAAATCATTGGCAGTTGAAGGCATTGGAGCAATGGCAGTTCCAACTAAAGAAGGCGTCAAACATGTAAGTGATATCTATTACACACCCCATCTTCAACACAATCTTTTAAGTGTTGGTCAAATGTTAGAAAAGAACTACAAGTTGCTTTTTGATGAGGGTAAATGCACTATTTTTTATAAAAATAACAGTAATAGAATCATTACACAAGTGCCAATGTCAAAGAATAGATTGTTTCCTTTAAAGTTTGGCCAGCCAGGGGGAGATAAGTTAGCAAATGTTTCTATTTCCAATCCAAGTGTCCTATGGCACTTGCGATATGGTCATTTAAATTCAGCTAGTTTGAAAATGCTAACTTCCCAAGTGATGGTAACCGGACTTCCTAAAGTTCAGGATAGTAAGGAAGTCTATGAAGGGTGTGCTCTTGGGAAGCATGCCAGATCAAAATTTCCTCATGGACAAGCATGGCGGGCCAGCTATCCACTCTAGCTAGTGCATACGGACATCTGTGGTCCGATGCGGACCAAGAGTCTTGGTAACAACTCTTACTTCCTACTCTTCATTGATGATTTTACTAGAATGTGTTGGATATATTTTTTGAAATATAAGGATGAAGAATTTGAATGCTTTGTCGATTTCAAAACAAGATTTGAAAGTGAGAGTAGATATTTTGTTAAATGTCTTAGATCAGATAGAGGAGGAGAATACTCCTCTAACGAGTTCTTGAATTTCTATAAGCAACATGGCATTAAGAGGCAGTTCACAGCTGCCTACACTCCACAACAAAATGGTGTCGCAGAGAGGAAGAATCGCACCATTGTGGAGATGGCAAGGTCTATGCTTCGGACGAAGCATTTGACTAATTCATATTGGGCGGATGCAACCAGGACCAACGTACATATCTTGAACAGAAGTCCTACTTCAAGTTTGGAAGGACAGACACCTTACCAAGATTGGTATGGTAAAAAGCCAAATGTTAAGTATTTTAGAGTGTTTGGCTCACTGGCATATTCTCACATTCTTGATGAGCTTAGAAAGAAGCTCGATCCAAAGAGTCAGGCATGCATCTTTGTAGGATATTGTGAGAATACAAAAGCTTACAGACTCTACAATCCCAAGACAAGAAAGTTAGTGCTTTCTAGGGATGTGATTTTTGATGAAGGGGGAGAATGGGGTAAGCCTCATATTTTCAGTGATGATGAATCTAGTGATGTAGGTTCTCAGCAGGTGCAACAGCAGACACCACAAAAAGTAAGCGGTCTCCTCCCAAAGATCCAGGTTCATCTTCTGATTCAACTTCTTCACCAAGTCCTTCTCCATAGAGATCAGTAAGTTCCTCACCAATGGACATCGATTCCCCATCCAGAGGTAAGAGAACTCTACAGAATCATCCATCATATTAGATGTTGGATAAGAATTTTTCAAAACGATACACTAGGAGTCAAGCTAGTGAAATGAATTATGTTCTACAAAGATTAGAAAATATGCACTTGTATGGTGATGATGTTTCCCAGTAGGAACCTAGGGGAGATTTATTTAACTATGCTTTATTAACTAATACACAGCTTGAACCTTCTAGTTATGAGAAGGCTTGTACTCAAAAGATTTGGCAAGATGCCATGAAATAGGAGATCACCTCTATAAAAAACAACGACACTTGGGAGCTGGTGAAGCTTCCTAAAGGAAAGAAATGTGTTGGATGTAAGTGGGTCTACAAGACCAAGTTTAATGCTGATGGTAGCATTGATAGGCACAAGGCGAGATTAGTTGCAAAGGGATTTACTCATAAATATGGAATTGATTATGAAGAGACTTTTGCTCCTGTAGCCAGACAGGAGACTATCAGAACAGTTCTTGCCTTAGCTACACACAAAGTGTTAGAGGTGTGAATAGGGTTTAGGATTAATAATAGCTATAAGCTATAGTCCTAGTGTGAATAAGGTTATTATTTAGGGGTTATTTTTATTTTTAATTTTATTTTAATTAATTCCCTTATCACTCCACGTACCACCTTATCCCTCCACTCCATCTTTCCTATCCTAACCTCTCCTCCTTTATTCTCTCTTACTCTTAACTCCTTATCCCTCCACCTTAGCCCTCCACGTCCCTTCTATCCCCTTATTCCTCCAACTTCCGCCGCCATCCTCATCTCTTCCCTTATCCCTCCGCAGCCCTTACCTATTTTCTTTCCAACCTCCACCTTCCCGACTAAAAAAAACATATTATAAATAATAGACGTTTTATTTAAGGTTGAGTTTGCTTTTGTAAAGGTTTGGAGTGTGAATAAATATATTCAGCACATTTTTTTTCTGTATTTTTTGTCTGTATCCTTCTCGAGCAGCGTGCATACAGGTTTGGTACCACATCTGGTATCAGAGCCAGGACTACTGGCACGCATCCCGAGGCCTGAGCAGAGGCACGGCTATCGAGGCTCGGGCACGGATCCCGAGGCGCGACCAGGCGCAGCAGTCGAGGCTCGGATCCCGAGGAGGATCGAGAGCAGACTCGGGCACGGATCCCGAGGAGGACGTGGACAGACAGGTGGCAGAACGCGACACGTGGCAGAGTGAGCTGAGCTGGCTGCTGAGCTGTCGTGACACGTGGTGGCTGAGGTGGCGGTGACGTGGCAGTGAGAGAGGCCAAAATTTTGCCACGTGGCGGAGTTTGACTAGTTGGCAGGGTGTCCACGTGGCGGGTTGCGGTTTGCTGTTGACTGACGGCAAAAGGGCGTGTGAAGGGTCGACCGCCCGAAGGCAGTCGACTTAGGTAACGTCGACTGAGGGTTAAAAACCCTCGTTGCGTCCATCACCGGACGCATGTGGGATTATTCCCACTAGTTTTTAAAAAAAAAAAAACACCGCCCGAGAGGACATAAATTCATAGTCCTCACTCTTTGTTCGCAGCCAAGCCGCGTGGTGTAGCGGCAAGGCTCCTTCGTTCGAGCGCAGGAGGTCTGGGGGTCAAATCCCGCCAGCGACATTTTTTGTTTAAAAAATTTTCGCCACCTATAGTTTAAGAGGAAGGCGCTGCGCCTTCTCTACCAGCTGGGCCGTGCGGTGCAGCGGCTAAGTCCCTAGCTTGTGGCAAAGAGGTACCGGGTTCGAATCCCGTCGTGGAAAAGTTTTTTTTAAAAAGTTTTTTTTTGTCCGCAATTTCGCCGAGAAGGAGATAAATTGAAGGCTCTCGCCTTCAATACATACCTAGGCTGTGTGGTGGAGCGGCCAAGTTACCCGCTTTGTAAACAGCAGGTCGCGGGATCGAAGCTCATCAAGGAGCCTATAATGCTCTTCTCTCAATTTTGAAGAGAGAAAATCCGGAATCCTTTGACCGGAGGGTTCAAAACACAGGACTTCACACTGTGTTTAGTCAGCTGCAGAATCAGGTGATTGCTCACCTGAGAAAGCCTGATTCTGGTTACGAGGGAGGTTCGGAGGATAACATCTTCGGACAAAGGATTGAGGAATCCGACACAGTGCAGTTTGTTTCGGATGTTCGAACTGGTGCTAGTTGTACACCAAGTGTACCTGTAACCGAATCAAGTGAGAGCTATACTCCACGCTCTCCAGAACCCGAACCTGAACCAGAACAAGAGGAAGAAGAGGAACCTGAAGAAGTTGAAGCAGAAGAAGAAGCAGCAGCAGAAGAAGAAGATCCAGAGGAGGTGGATCCTGAGGAACCAGAGATAATTGTCATCAGTAGTGACGACGAAGCAGTAAACCCTGCTCCTCCCAAAAGGAGCAATCCTTACACAGAAGAACACTCACAGACTGAGCGTTACAAAAAGGCGAGATTTGATCTGAATAATTAATATCTTTCTGTACTGCTTTGTATTTCCAGTTAGCATCAATAAAACTTTGTTTTGTGAAATGGCTGCAACTGCTAGTCTACCCATCCCTGAATTTAATGGTAGTGATTATGATTATTGGGCAATTAAAATGAAGACTTTATTGATTGGGAAAGGTCTTTGGGATGTAGTAGAAGAAGGTTATGAGGAACCTAGTGTTGCAGAATGGGTAGCCTTTTCAGCTGCTGATAGAAGATTAAGAAAAGATGCCCAAAAGAATAACTCATTTGCCCTATATCATATTCATGCTGCTTTAGATAAAAGTATCTTCCCTAGGATAGCTTCATATGTAATCGCCCAAGATGCATGGAATGCCCTCAAAGAAAGCTATCAAGGCACTGACCAAGTGAAGCAAGTGAAACTCCAAACTTTGAAACGAGAGTTTGAAAATCTCCGAATGTATGAGAATGAAAGAGTTGGAGATTACTGCGTGCGTGTGAAAGCCGTAGTAGATAAGATGGTCACATTAGGGGAAGATATCAAGCCTGAGATAATGGTTAAGAAAGTGTTGAGAACACTTCTTCCTAGATGGAACTCAGTAGCCATTATTATTGAAGAGTCTAAAGATTTGACTACATTGTCCTTTGAAGCTCTAATTGGTTCGCTTCTCTCACATGAAGAGAGACTACAGGAGACTACTTCCACTAGCTATGGAGGTGATGATAGAGCATTCGCTTCACATGAAGGTAGAGGCAAAGGCAGAGGTCGAGGAAGAGGACAACAGAGAGGCAGGGGCAGAAACAATCAAAGAGGTGGTACTCCTAACAGAGGAGGAATGACAAATAGAGGGGGAAACCAGAACAGAGGAGGTCAACAGAACAGAGGGAGACAATCAGGTAAAGGAAGAGGAGGAGATAAATCTAAACAAGTTTGCTACAACTGTGGCAAACTAGGCCATTACGCTCGTGATTGTTGGTCAAAGGCTTCGCAAGCAAGTAGCAGCAATCAGGGCAATCAATTTGGAAACTTTGGAGAAGAGGAAGAGGCTTCAAATCTCTTTCTTACATATGATCAGGAGTAACGTAACATGAATGACACATGGATTTTGGACACAGTGGTGTTCAAATCACATGAGTGGCAAGGAAGAACTCTTTGCTACAATTGACTCCTCCTACAAATCAAGCATTCGGTTGGGCGACGACAAGTCATTGACAGTAGAAGGCATTGGAGCCATGGAGGTTCCAACAAAAGAAGGAGTAAAACGAGTAAGTGATATCTATTACACTCCTCATCTTCAACATAATCTTTTAAGTGTTGGACAAATGCTAGAAAAGAATTATAAGTTGATTTTTGATGAGGGTAAATGCACTATTTTTGATAAGAATAATAGTAATAGAATCATTACTCAAGTACCAATGTCCAAAAATAGGCTCTTCCCTCTAAGATTTGGCCAGCCAGGGGGAGAAAAGTTAGCAAATGTTGCTATTACCAATCCAAGTGTCCTATGGCACTTGAGATATGGTCATTTGAATACAGCTAGTTTGAAATTGCTAACTTCACAAGCAATGGTGACTGGACTTCCAAAAGTTCAGGATACTAAGGAAGTTTGTGAAGGGTGTGCTTTGGGCAAGCATGCCAGGTCAAAATTCCCTCGTGGAGAAGCATGGCGGGCCAGTTATCCACTCCAACTTGTACATACAGACATCTGTGGTCCGATGCAGACCAAGAGTCTTGGAAACAACTCTTATTTTTTGCTTTTCATTGATGATTGCACACGAATGTGCTGGATTTATTTTTTGAAACATAAGGATGAAGCTTTTGCATGCTTTATCGATTTTAAAGAAAGAGTTGAGAATGAGAGTGGATATTCCATTAAGTGTTTGAGATCAGATAGAGGAGGAGAATACTCCTCTAATGATTTTTTGAATTTTTGCAAGAAACATGGCATCAAGAGGCAGTTCACAACTGCCTATACTCCACAGCAGAATGGTGTAGCAGAAAGGAAGAATCGCACCATAGTGGAGATGGCAAGATCAATGCTTCAGACGAAGCATCTGAGTAATTCCTATTGGGGAGATGCAACTAAGACGAGTGTTCACATTCTGAACAGGAGTCCTACATCAAGTTTAAAAGGGAAGACACCTTACCAAGCATGGTATGGTAGAAAACCAAATGTCAAATATTTCAGGGTATTTGGTTCACTGGCTTATTCTCACATTCCAGATGAGCAGAGAAAGAAACTAGATCCTAAGAGTCAGGCTTGTATTTTTGTTGGGTATTGTGAGAATACAAAAGGATACAGACTCTATAATCCACGGACTCGGAAAGTTATCATTTCCAGGGATGTGATTTTCGATGAAGGGGGAGAATGGGGTAAACCCCAAATATACAGTGAAGTTGAGGCACAAGATGCTAGTTCTAAGCAGGTACAACAGCAGTCACCACAGAAAGAAAAGAGGTCTCCACCATCAAGTTCTAGTCCAAGTTCTTCCTCAAGTTCATCTCCACCAAGTCCTTCTCCTCAAGGACAGGCAAGTTCCTCACCAATGGACGTTGATCCGTCATCCAGAGGTAAGAGAACTTTACAATATCATCCTGCACATCAAATGTTAGATACAGATTTTTCAAGAAGATATCTTAGAAGTCAAGCTAGTGAAATGGGTTCAGTTTTGCAAAGATTAGAAAATTTGCGTTTGTATGGAGATGATGAGTCACAACAAGAACCTAGAGGAGATACAGTTAACTATGCTTTGTTAACTAGTTCACAGCTTGAACCTTCAAGTTTTGAGAAGGCATGTACTCAGAAAGTTTGGCAGGATGCCATGAGAGAGGAGATAACCTCTATAAAAAACAACGACACCTGGGAGCTCGTGAAGCTTCCGAAAGGAAAAAAATGTGTTGGTTGTAAATGGGTCTTCAAGACCAAATACAATGCTGATGGCAGCATTGAAAAGCATAAGGCGAGACTAGTAGCAAAAGGCTTTACACAGAAGTATGGCATAGATTATGAAGAGACTTTTGCTCCTGTAGCCAGGCAGGAGACAATCAGAACTGTTCTTGCTTTTGCTGCACACAAAGGATGGACAATCCAACACATGGATGTTAAGAGTGCTTTTTTGAATGGTTACTTGACAGAAGAAGTCTATGTTGAGCAACCACAGGGTTTTGTAGAGAAAGGCAAGGAGCACCTTGTTTGTAGATTGAAGAAGGCACTCTATGGCCTCAAGCAGGCGCCTAGAGCTTGGTACTCACGAATTGATGGGTACTTTTCAGATTACGGGTTCATCAGGAGCAAAAATGAACCCACATTGTACTACCTAAAGCAAGCTAATGACATTCTCATAGTTTGCTTGTATGTAGATGATCTCATCTTCATGGGTAGTAATGAGAAGATGAATTTGGAGTTCAAGAACTCCATGATGAAGCAGTTCGAGATGAAAGATCTAGGCTTAATGCATTACTTCCTAGGAATGGAAGTTCATCAGTCAGATTTAGGGATCTTCATCTGTCAACATAAATATGCTCAAGACATGATCAAAAGGTTTGCTATGGAGCATTGCAAGGCAGTTGCAACTCCAGTTGGACATGGTATCCATTTGAGCAAAGATGATGGAGCACCAAAAGTTGACATGACCACTTTCAGAAGCATTGTTGGGAGTTTGATGTTTCTCGCCAACACTAGACCTGATATTCAGTATGCTGTATCTCTTGTTTCCAGATTTATGGCTAACCCCTCTGAGCTGCATTTGAAAGCAGCTAAAAGAATTTTGAGATATGTAAAGGGTACACTGGATTTTGGAATCCAGTACCACAAAACTGACACTATCAAGCTTGTAGGCTTCAGTGATAGTGATTGGGGTAGCAATATTGATGACAGAAAGTCAACATCAGGGAACTGTTTTAGTCTTGGATCAGGACTAATCACTTGGAGTTCCAAGAAACAAACAGTTGTAGCGCTATCTTCAACAGAGGCAGAATACATAGCAGCTACTTATGCAGGTACTCAAGCCCTATGGCTCAGGAAAATACTTGAAGAGATTGGAGAACAGCAGAGTGGTCCCACCAGAATTTACTGCGACAGCACCAGTGCCATTCAGTTGGCATACAATCCTATCCACCATAAAAGAACCAAGCATTTTGATATGAAGTATCACTTCATTCGTGATATGGTGGAACAACAAATTATAGAGCTTGAATACTGTCACACCTTGGATAACATTGCAGACATTTTCACAAAAGCAATGACAAAAGCACAATTTGTAAAGCTGAGAGACTGTGTTGTCAGTCCTCTCACCTTTAAGGGGGAGAATGTTAGAGGTGTGAATAGGGTTTAGGATTAATAATAGCTATAAGCTATAGTCCTAGTGTGAATAAGGTTATTATTTAGGGGTTATTTTTATTTTTAATTTTATTTTAATTAATTCCCTTATCACTCCACGTACCACCTTATCCCTCCACTCCATCTTTCCTATCCTAACCTCTCCTCCTTTATTCTCTCTTACTCTTAACTCCTTATCCCTCCACCTTAGCCCTCCACGTCCCTTCTATCCCCTTATTCCTCCAACTTCCGCCGCCATCCTCATCTCTTCCCTTATCCCTCCGCAGCCCTTACCTATTTTCTTTCCAACCTCCACCTTCCCGACTAAAAAAAACATATTATAAATAATAGACGTTTTATTTAAGGTTGAGTTTGCTTTTGTAAAGGTTTGGAGTGTGAATAAATATATTCAGCACATTTTTTTTCTGTATTTTTTGTCTGTATCCTTCTCGAGCAGCGTGCATACAGGTTTGGTACCACACAAAGGATGGACAGTCCAACACATGGATGTAAAGAGTGCATTTCTAAATGGTTACTTGAAAGAAGAAGTGTATGTTGAGCAACCACAGGGATTTGAAGAGAAAGACAAGGAAAATCTTGTTTACAAACTAAAGAAGGCTCTTTATGGCCTCAAGTAGGCACCGAGAGCTTGGTACTCACGCATTGATGGGTACTTTAAAGATTATGGGTTCATCAAAAGCAAAAATGAACCCATGCTCTACTACCTCAATCAAGGAAATGACATCCTCATAGTTTGTTTGTATGTGGATGATCTCATTTTTATGGGTAGTAATGAAAAATTTAACATGGAGTTCAAGCACTCCATGATGCAGAAATTTGAGATGAAGGATCTTGGATTGATGAAATACTTTCTTGGAATGGAATTACATCAGACAGATTCAGGGATCTTCATCTATCAACTTAAGTATGCTCGAGATATGATTCAAAATTTTGCTATGGAGCAATGCAAATCATTTGCAACTCCAATTGGACATGGGATCCAATTAAGCAAGGATGATGAAGCACCAAAAGTTGATGTGACCACTTTTAGAAGCATTTTTGGGAGTTTGATGTTTCTCGCCAACACCAGACCAGACATTCAGTATGTTGTATCTCTTGTTTCTAGATTTATGTCTAATCCATCTGAGTTGCATTTGCAAGCAGCTAAAAGGATTTTGAGATATGTGAAGGGTACATTGGATTTTGGAATCCAGTACTACAAAAGTGATACTATCAAGATTGAAGGCTTTAGTGATAGTGATTGGGGCAGCAATATTGATGATAGAAAATCCACATCGAGTAACTGTTTTAGTCTTGGTTAAGGCCTAATAACTTGGATTTCCAAGAAGCAGACAGTAGTAGCATTATCTTCAATAGAAGCTGAGTATATAGCGATGACTCATGCTAATACTCAAGCTCTATGGCTCCGAAAGGTATTAGAAGAGATTGGAGAGCAGCAAATTGGTCCAACTCGAATATTCTGTGACAACATCAGTGCCATTCGGTTGGCATACAATCCTTTCCACCATAGTAGATCAAAGCATTTTGATATGAAGTACCACTTCATCCGAGATATGGTGGAAACTAATATTGTTGAGCTTCACTATTGCCACACTTTGGAGAACGTCGCTGACATCTTCACCAAGGCACTGGCTAAAGCTCAATTTGTAAAGCTGAGAGACCATATAGTCAGTTCTCTCAAATTTAAGGGGGAGAATGTTGTAAGTGTGAACATAACTTAGCTTGAAATAGGCTTAGAAAAAACTAGTTTTTCTAAGCCTAGTGTGAACACACTCACCTTTTGTTGGCTAATCTTGTTGGATGGTCAGCATGATATTCCTTCTCCCTTTCCTTCATTTTCTCCTTATCCCTCCATTCAACTTCCTCCTTTCCTGCTATCCATTTTCCCTTATCACTCCACTCCCTTCCTCTCCCCACGCTCGCTGCCACCTCCCACTCCACCTCCTACTCCTCCGTTCTCTCTAAACTCCTCGATCTTCCTCCACCTTCCCTTTCCTATTATTACACAAGTTCTAAACCTATATAAGGTTCACGTTAATGTATTAATATTTGGTTTTTTTAATGAATGTTTTTGGCTTTAATTTACGTGTCAATTATTATTACCTTGGCCTAACTAATCTAAGGTTAACTGCATCTTAGACTTACAAATAATCCAATTGCTATTTTATAAACACCCCCAATGATAGTTGAATGGATTCATCTCAAAAGTGGTAGTGTGAGCAGTCTCAACCGTGGCACTTCAAAAGTCTATGAGCTCCCTGGTTTGACAATTTAAATGCGAGGGTTGTGACATATATAGGATAAAATTAACCAGTGTTTTACCCCCAACATTTTGGCATCATTTCTAGGGAAGCACCACTATTAGATTGATTATAGTACCCCTTAAAACCTTCTATCTGACCTTGTATGAGTCCACCGAGAAAAAGAGGACCCGACGGTCATTTTATAAGATAGAGCCCATCAAAAAAATTTGAGTCAGTCGAAGACTTAGAGTTTGAATTAGATTCTCCCAACTCATCACCAATAGTCCACTGGAGTGAGCACCCTCACTTTGTGCAAAGCTCCTCCTCATCTCATCGACCTGGGAAAGAGCAGATCATCCTGAATCCTTTGTTTAAGAGGACACCCTTGGAGGAAGCCCTACTGTGGAAAGTCATAGAGGATCAGACCATAACACCAGCTGACTTAGAGGCTCTAGTACAAAAAATTCTGAATGATCGAAAGGCCATAGAAGTTGCATTAGAGACCACACTTCCTAAAAAAATGGTCGAAGAAGCTTCATCTGGTTTTAGCTTCCTGATAGAGGAAGGAGTAGGGGAAACCAAAATGAAGAACATATCCCCTACCCATCTCCCTACCTTCAGGGGATACCCAACCGAAGACCCTGACCTATTTTTATTTAAATTTGATGTGTTGTGTAGGTCTATCGACTATAAATCAGATGCTCAGAAGCTGAAACTATTTCCATCGACATTGGATGACTCAGCTCTACGTTGGTTTATCGGGTTGGGGAACAAGCAGATCACCACATGGGAAGAAATGAGGAAGCTCTTCCTAGAATAGTACCAAGACTTCGATAGAGCATGAGACTCCAGAGAAGAGGTCCTAAGTATGATGCAAAAGGAGGATGAATCTCTGGAGGAGTACTGGGAGAGGTTCAATTTCAACCTACAATGATCCCCTCATGCAAAGTTGGGTGATAAGTCCCTCAGAAGCATTTTTTTGAGGGGACTCAACAATGAGTCATTGGAGGTGCTCAACATGATTTTTGGGGGGGACGTCTACCAGCACCCGATGGAAGATATCCAAAAACTATGTCGGAATTACTCATGAAGGAGAGGCAAGCCCGCTCCCAGAACCATGAAGGTGACTGCATCGATCACAAAAGTAGAGATAGGCAACATGTTGGAGGATCTAAAAAGTGAAATGCTCTCATCTCTAGCACTACAATTGGATACGCTCTTGTTGGAGAAGAAGAAATAAGAGAACGAAGTAGCATTGACCTATTTTTACCCAAAATGTAGAGGGAAGCATGCTAGGAATGCATACCTAGAGAACAAGGTTAGAGTATGCATGGTTTGCCAATAGAATCACAAAACTCGATTGTGCCCACAACTACCCAATACCAAGGAGGATGCTGACGTAAGTGAAGCCTATTTCATGGGTAATCAAAGAAATTGGTAGCAACCCCCTATGGGGAGTATGCCAATGGGGATGCCACCCTATGGAGGAGGACCATATATGCCACAAGGGTAGCTACAACCACCTAATATGGGATGGTGGGGACTACCACCATGGATGAACATACCTCCAAGAGCTGCATTTCCCAATCAGCAACCATGGATGCCATATCAGCATTCTGGGCAGTAGTGGAGGAACCATATTTCATGGAACTCCGCTCCACAAAACATGGCGCAGGCTCCACCACAGCAAGGCCTACCGGCCCTACCTATGGTGAGACCTACATAGTTACCAGCACAATCGATGGTGAACCCAAATAATAAGGTAAACTAGCCAGCATACCAAGTAGAGGGAGAGATGTATCTGATGTACAATATTAGTTGTAATCCCATTCAACTTAGGTCAGGTAGGCAGCTAGGAGTAGAAGCACCTCCCCTGGTAGAAGAGGAGGAAAACATAGGAGACTCCCCTCTTATAGAAGAGGTGGAAGAAGAAAAAGTTGTTGAGAATATGGAGGCTCCATTTCCTAAATGGTTGTAGGAATAGAGGAAGCCGACACAACCAGAGTTCGATATCCTTTCTAGCTTGAAGAACCTAACACTTACTATCCCACTCTTCCAAGCTATCCATGATGTTTTTATCTACACCAAGGTGATAAAGGAGTTGTGTCTGAGGAAACCTAGATGAAAAGTAGCCTAGACCATCAATGTTGTCAGGAAATTGGCCGACTTGATGATGGGGAATGCATGCCATCCCAAGTACGTAGACCCAGATAGTCCAATTTTGACTATGAAAATAGGAGGGCATGTATTGACTAACACATTAGTCGATCTTGGTGTAACCATCAATGTGATGCCATAGGAGACCATGCAGAGGCTAAAACTCTCCAATCTGAATCCCACCAAGATGGTGTTGCAACTGGTCAATAGGTCAATAGTAGCACCGGAAGGAATGCTCGAGGACATCATTGTAACAGTCGATGCATGGGAGTATCCTATGGACTTCTTGGTTCTATAGTCAAAATCAAGACTGGGTGGTTACCCACTCATCTTGGGGAGGCCATGGCTAGCAACAACCGATGCATACATCAGCTACCATGATGGACTAATGACCATCTCAAATGGTTAGAACGTCAAGATATTGATGATCTCTCCCCTTATGCAGTCCATGGATACATTGGGTGAACCCACATGGGACAATCAGGAGGATGGGTCATTGTCCATGCTCCAGCTAGTGATGGCATTGAAAGAGTTGGAGGAGGAAGCCAATGAAGATGGTGTCATTATGGGATTCCTCTAAGGAGAGTCCTCCCCTATAATTCCTGAATCACCCTTGGTCGGTGCGTAGGATCACCATACCAGGAAAATTGACATTGAACCTGGTAGAACGTTGAACATCAGTAGTGGGTTGACCCCCACACAATTAAAAGAATTAAAAGAACTCCTAACCAGGCACCAACAAGCATTTTCCTAGGATTATTCGGATATGAAAGGAATCAACCCAAAAATTTGCACCCATCAAATCTACCTCGAAGAGCAGGTGACCCCAGTAAGACAGCCATAGAGAAGGATGAACCTGACCATGAAGGAAATTGTTAAAGCTGAGCTACAGAAGCTCTTATCAGTAGGATTCATCTACCCAATATTTGATAGTGAATGGGTATCACCACTTGTGGTGGTCCCCAAGAAAAATGGGAAATGGTGGATCTGCGTTGATTATAGATCATTGAATAAAGTGACCAAGAAGGATCACTTCCCACTTCCCTTCATTGATCAGGTATTGGATACACTATCTAGAAGGAAATACTTCTCCTTTCTAGATGGATTCAATGGATACAACCAAATTTAGATCGGGGAGGAGGACCAAGATAAGACAATGTTTACCTACCCATGGGGAACGTTTACCTATAGAGTGCTACCCTTCGGGTTATGCAATGCACCAGCCACATTTCAAAGGGTGGTGTTAAGCATATTCTCGGATATGATGGGGGAGGCAGTTGAGGTATATATGGATGACTTCACCATTTATGGGGAAACCTTTGAAGAAGCGATGATGAACTTGGAACGAGTGCTCCAGAGGTGTGAAGAAAACAACTTATCCCTCAACAATGAAAAGTGCTTTATGATGATGCATGAGGGCATAGTGTTGGGACATCACCTCTCGGTAGAGGGAATTAAAGTTGATAAAAATAAAATAGAAGTCATCAAGGACCTACCCAACCCAAAAACGTAGAGGGAAGTAAGAAGTTTTCTTAGCTCTATCGGGTACTACAAGTGATTTATCATCGATTTCAATAAAATTGCCAAACCATTGCACACCCTACTCTCAAAAGATGTGGAATTTATCTAGATGGAAGACTATGAACAAGCCTTTCAAACACTGAAGGAGAAGCTAATTTCTGCCCTAGTTCTATGGGGCCCGAATTGGGCAGTCCTATTTCATATCTATTGTGATGCATCCAATAATGCAATTGGAGTGGTCCTCGGGTAGAAGGATGGTGAGGAATTCTATGCCATCTATTATGTCAGCAAAAACTTAGCAGGGGCCGAGCTCAACTACATAGTAATAGAAAAATAATTCCTAGCAGTCGTACATGCCATCAACAAATTCTACCACTATATCACTGGTTACAAGGTGTTCATTCACACAGACCATGCGGCCATCAGGTACTTAATGAGTAAACCAGCGATCAGTGGCAGGATCATCAAGTGGCTCCTGCTACTGTAGGAGTTTGACATTACAATCATTGATAAGCTCAAGAAAGATAATGTAGTCATAGACTTCCTATCTAGACTAATACCAGTGGATCATGCAACGGTGGAGGACCAGTTCTCAGATGAACATTTGTTCATCATCAATGAACAAACACCATGGTATGTAGACATCACCAACTATCTGGCCATCGGTAGAACTTCCCCTGCTCTTTCATCATGAGAAAAGTAGGTGGTGATTGAAAAGAGTACCTCCTTTCTATGGATCGATGGCCTCCTATTCAAAATAGGGCCCGATCAGATCATAAGGAGATGCATAGAAGAGCATGAGTTTTCAGAAATACTTAAAGCCTACCATAATGAGCCATGTGGAGGGCACTTTGTAGGAAAAAGGACTACGTATAAGGTTCTACAGACTAGGTATTTTTGGCCCACTTTATTCAAATATGCAGCCGCATACGCCAGCAAGTGTGATGAATGCCAGAGAATGGGCAGGCCGACCCATCGAGATGAAATACCCCTTCAACCTCACATGCACATAGAGCCCTTCGACAAGTGGGGAATGGATGTTGTGGGACCAATCAACTCACCCTTGATTGGGAAGAGATATATTTTAGTCTGCACAGACTACATCACTAAATGGGTTGAAGTCCAAGCCTTGATGTACTCCAAGGAAGGGACGATAGCCGAATTTCCATTCACTCACATTTTCATGAGGTTTGAGGTGCCTAGGGAAATTACAACAGACCAGGGACCCCAATTTACTTCCAAGCTAATTGAGAAATTAATAAAGCAATACAGGGTTCAGCATAAAAAGACCACCCATTATCATCTATAGTCGAACGAACAAGTAGAAGTGACCAATAGGGAGATAAAAAATATCCTAACAAAAACTATGCAACAACATAGGAAGGATTGGGCCGCAAGATTACAGGATGCATTGTGGGCATACAACACAACATGGAAATCAACCACATGCTTCACACCATTACGACTGGTATATGGGAAATATGTGATGATGCCCATCAAATTTGATATTAAAATACTTAGAATGATGGTAGAATGGGACCTGAGCCTAGATGAAGCACAGAAGGAATGAATTCGATAGTTGAATCAGTTGGATGAATATCGAATGGATGCCCTACAAAGAACAAAAATAATCTAGAGGCAAAGGAAGTAGTGGCACGACCACCACATTAAGATAAAATAGTTCAAGGAAGGGGATTGGGTATTATTGTACGATTCTAGGTTCCAGGAACATAAGAGAAAGATGATGCAGAGGTGGATGGGACCATACGAGGTGGTGGAGCTAATTCAAAAACAATGTTGTACGTGTTAAAACAATTGATGGTAGCAACACCATTCTCATAGTTAATGGCCACCGGTTACACCCATACCACACATCCAAGAATTTAATGATGGAGGTCAGAATAGGCATGGGGGAAACCCCATCCAATTAAATTTACCAATTTCTCAGCAACACGGTGGACACAAAGGCATCCACCAAAAATTTAGTTTTAGTTTCTTGCTTTTGTGTGTTGTATCCCACATATCAGCCCTATATTACACTACATATTTTCCTACTTTCTAGCTTACGATGTGTTTTGCAGGAACAATGCCCACATGCAAGTTGTAGGCATCCTGAGAGCCAGGGCCTAACAGGCATGGATTGCATTTAACTACATTTTCTTTTTTTCTCATTTTATTTTTGTAGGAGAATGGCTTGATTGTTCGAATAATAGGCATCTTGGGTAACAAGGCCTAGATCAGCTCAGCATCCATGAACCTACACATTTTAAGAAGATAGTTCTGATCCAAGCATGGGCATGGGCACCAATTCCCTACAAAGGAAAAATTATACACCCTCATGCTTGGATGAAGCAGATACCGATGTAGTATGAGGAGAATTTTAGAAGGCTTGATCAACCTCACATCAATGAACATATCAACTACTACTGACTTTTCAATGGTGGGAGAACGTTTTACCGTAGAAGGGAGGTGCCTTACTCTGGTGCCTTACTCTAGAAGGGAGGTACCTTACTTGGCACCTTACTCCATAAGGGAGGTGCCTTACCTTCTCCGTAAGGGAGGCACCTTACTGGTGCCTTACTCAGAAGGGAGGTGCCTTACTCCAAAAGAGAGGCACCTTACTCCGAAGTAGGCATGTCAACGGAGGTGTTTGACCATGGTTGAAGAGTTAAAAAAATTGTTCAAGGGAGGCACCTTACTCCGATGCCTTACTCTCGAAGGAGGTGCCTTACTCTAAAAGGCACCTTACTCTATGCCTTACTCCAGAAGGGAGGCACCTTACTCCACCAAGGAGGTGCCTTACTCTAGAGGTGTCTTTAAAAAAAAATGAGGCACCTTGATGTTATCCATCAATGGAAAAAAAATGTGTGATCAAGTAGGCACCTTACTCCGGTGCCTTACTCCAATACCTTACTTCGGTGCCTTACTCTAGCACCTTACTCAAGGTGCCTTACTCAAGTAGGTACCTTGATTGAATCAAAAGCACATGCACAACTTGGTAGTACGTGGAGCAGCCGAAACCAACATCATCATCTCACATGATGGAAATCTAAAAGCACCCAAAAATATTTTAAAATTATTGGATAGGATCTCTGCACGTCCCAAGGCCAACCATCGGAGGAGATATGTGTCCCAACCTAAACCAATAGGATCCACCACATTTTTAGCATAGGACCTCGAGCGAACCAGAATTGTAGTAACCAAGGTGACGTAATCAGCACATGGGAAATATATTATCACCATTACCACGGATTACCAAATTGGCATACTCCACGAAGCACGAAATGACCAATCAGGTATGCGCATGATTTCTTTTAAATATATACGTAATTTTTCATATGATATGCTTCTCTAAAAATAATGTCGGTGCAAGAATTGAATTGGCCCCTCATGCCTAATACGTCATGCCAAAAATCAATTTGGGTGGCGTACCCTACCAACCCCAATGCGAAAGCAATTTCTGGAGTTAGGCGCCTGAATCTATAAGAAGGTGCCTTACTATGAATAGGGCATCAAACCAGTCAAAATAAATAGAGAATTCACCATGGGAGGATGATCGAAGAACCATGCACTCAAAAAGCATGAGCCTAGTGGCACTGAGGGGATTAGAGGAGAAGTCCATAACCAGTTTGAGGCGGTCGGGTGGATGGATTACTATCGCCTGGTCAGCCAAGACCAGGACATAGAGGTAACAAAAGAGTTTGTTACCATTATGAGAGGAGGGGTCACCCGGTTGTATAGACTGGAGATTCCAGTCACCCCAGAGCACATCGCTCATGTCACCGACCTCCCCCTCACTGGAGAGTGCACATACAAGGATGGAGCGACAATCCAATGCATAGAATTATTGCTCGGATAGAGGAATGTCCGACTCGACCATGGAGGGCTCCCAAAGTAGGGACTTCTGATGCACCTGAGGAAGCTCTTCAAATAGGTTGTGAGATACTTCACATGCACTGGGAAGTACTCACACCTGAACGTGAACCACATGCAGTTCCTGAACCACCTAGTGCATGGGCGAGAAATTAACGTCTCATTCTATCTAGAAAATGCCCTACAGGATGAGGCATCATGGTACCAGAGAGGGGTGGTCTCTACCCTAGCCCATCATGGGCTAATTATAGCCCTAATACGCCATGCTAAGGAACACAGGGGAAGCTCATCGATGGTAGGGGCTGAACACTCTGATACATAGGAGCAAGTGGCGATCGAAGTAGGGCAAGAGGTCAAATTACGAGAAGTGGTCGAAGAAGTAGGGACTAAACATTTCGATGCATAGGAATAGGCAAGGAAGTAGAGGTAGGATACGAGGCCGAGTTGGGGGGAATGATCAAAGAGGAACAACCCCAAAATTCACTAGATGCTATGGAAGAAGGGCATATTTCTCTACCCGATTATACGAAGGATAGGCTAGAATCCTCCAGCCCTAAAATGACAGCTCGATGGACAAAGTGCATACATGATAAGAGATACCTACGGTGACTAATTCTATCGAGAGAGGAAGAAGAGGAAGATGTGGAGGTCAGATTCATAGCCCAAACCTTGCAAAATTTGGCTACGCATCTATAGTCCACAAGACCCATAGTCTTCAGTAAGCCTGCAACAATAGCTCGAGGTGCCGATGGGAGAGGACCGCACTGGGCAGAGTGAGAACTTCACGATGCAGGTACTGTTTGAGGAATTCAAGGAGATGACTATGAGAAAAATTTAGAGGTAGGAGGCCACCATCACCCAACTACAACAACTGATCCAATAGCTCAGGGTAGAGAACCAACAGTTGTAGGCTAGGGTGATTGAGAGATGAGATACCTCTACCCAAATAGATTGGGCAATTGAGGTGCCCATAAACTCTCCAACCTCACCAGAGAGGGTAGTCTCATCCGAGGAATTCAGGTCGGATACTCAAAATGAAGAAGTAGAAGTAGGAGAGGGTTCATGTGCATCTGACAGAGAAACTATAGAGGAACAGGGGAATTCTATTTTTCAAACAAAAACCCCTGTAATCGACATTGATGATGATGAGGAGCATTCAGGGTAGAGCCAGGGGCAAGACCCTAAACCCGAGGCCAAGAAGGACTCTCAGGAGCACTAGGTACCCAAAATTGAGGGACCACTACCTAAAGAACCCGAGGAGCAGGCATCGGGTGACCAAGAAATAGGGGAGATAGCTACGGGGGACTTAAGACCAGAAGGGCAGATTCCTAGATCCTCTAACAGGGAAGCATCTCCCATAGGAAAGGAAGATATCCCCATATAGACCACCACAATACCAGAGAGGAGAAAGGGGAAGGTACCTCAAACATCATAGAAAAAGGCCAAAAGAAAGGCTAGAGTTACATTCACCGAACCGAACCCCCACTCGGATGAAGAATGGGAAGAAGGCATGCAGGCCTTCACTGAGTGAAAAGAAAAATTTGAAAAGCTTCGTGAAGAGTTTGAGGTAGCAAAGGTAGCTAGAAAAGCTGCCAAGAAGGCCGAAAGAGGGCCTAGCATCTATGTGGACCCTGCTACGGATGACCAATTCTGGGAGATATATGGTTCATCACAGGGTCGACCCTCCAAAATGAGGAAATGGTTGGAAATATGGGGGGTATTCAGACCAGAGGTAGAGGTGGTAGCGATTGTAGAAGAAAATGTTGGCCTCACCCCTGAAGAAATTTGGTTGTACAAGGCCAGCATGGTCATTCAAAAGAGGGATGACTCTGATATTCCACTCGAAGAATTACGCCCTCAACACGTTGACCTATGGTAGGAAGCAGAGGTGGCATTCTAGAGAGGAGAAACGACTATGGCTACGGTGCCTAGCATAGGCATTGGGCTGAGCATGATAAGGAGGCATAGCCAATGCAACAGGAAGTCGATGTAGAATGAAGGCCAACCCAACACAACCAAAAGCCAACGTAGCCGGAGGTCAGCACAGCCCAAAAATGCCCCGCAACAAACCAGTGCCCCTCAATAGAAATGAAAGCCTCAGACTGAAGGGAAATCCAAGGCCACTAGTAAGAAAAGGAAATAAGGAGAAGTGGCCTATATGAAGGAGGTGATTACCAATTTTAGGTGCCATGAGGGCGTGGCACATATTAGGCATGGGGGGATGATGAGCATCAGATATGCTCATATTTTTGTATAAGTACCAATGGTTTTTGCACGAAATATATTATGAGTTGTATATTTTTATGAATCATTATGTATTTATTTAATGAAATCATGTGTATTATCTAATCTGTGTGTGAAGTGTGTTTTGTGTAGTTATTCACCTGATTTTGTCATATTTTTCTCAGTCGAGGTCCTACATGGACCTGGCATGCTTTCGCTTCATCAGACTAAGGCATACTAAGTAGGCACCTTACTCAAGTAGGTACCTTACTCAAGTAGGCACCTTAATCAAGTAGGCACCTTACTCAAGTAGGTGCCTTACTCAAGTAGGCACCTTACTCAAGTAGGCACCAAGCAGGCACCTTACTCAAGCAGGCACCAAAATTATGCGTGTTGACCGAACGACTGTAGAAGGACCCCATTGACCATAGTTCCACGTCATCTATGGGAAACCACTGAATGAACGAGCTATCCCATCCAGAGTGGATGAACACGTAACCACTCAACGAAGTAGAATCCCAACAAAGCAAAAATCATTCGATTTCCAGGAAATGATGAAAAGTTATTTATCGTGTGCCTATTATAGTAACTAAACTATCCTAGTTTAGACTGTAACTAGGATGCCTGTTGTAACAAAACTACAATAGGAAGTCCTGTGTGTGTTATATAAACACACGGACTTCTCTAAAGTAGGGGAGGCAAATATTTTAGAGAACATTATCGCATGTAATATTTCATTGCACTATCAATAAAAGCTTGAGAGTTCTTTCATTAGCGTATTGTCTTCATGATTCATTGGGCGGGATCTGCTGGAGCTCGAGCCCACTCCAAGCCAGTATTCCTCCCCTACTTCTTAGTTATTTTCTTAGATTTAAATATGCATGGTAGTATGTTTATTTCTTAGATTAATTTATTTGCTTTAGCGTGATGTGCCTTTTAATTACGCAAGTGTGTTTACCGCTTTCAGTGTGGAGTGTTTACTTTTACGTATTTTATTTATGCATAAGTTTTATTGGTGTGGATGAATCAATTGCTATTTTATAAACACCCCCAATGATAGTTGAATGGATTCATCTCAAAAGCGGTAGTGTGAGCAGTCTCAACCGTGGCACTTCAAAAGTCTACGAGCTCCCTGGTTTGACAATTTAAATGCACCTCCGTGGAAGATGAGAGTAAGGCACCTTCTTGTCAAAATACAGGAGTAAGGAACCTTATCATTATAATATGGGATTAAGTTGCCTTTCTTATCAATTTCGCACTCCTTCCACATAATTCATTGAAAAACTTTGAAAACATATGATGCCAGGTCCAAGTGGGACCTCAACGTAGTTATACAGAAAATGACGAAAATGATAAAATCTACACACAAAGCACACTTTTCACACAATTCATGCAATATACATAATTTACTATTAAATACATATAAACATTCATAAAAAGCACAAATCTAATATAATAATTTCGTACAAAACATTAGAAACATATGCAAAAATACGAGCAATTTCGGTGCTCATCATCCCCCATGCCTAACGATTGTCACATCCTCGTGGCACCTTGTATTGGTAGTCCCCATTTTTATATATAGCCTTCTAGTAAGATTTATTCCTCTTCTTTCTCTTCCTAGTAGTGGCCTTGTCTCTTTCCTTATCCCTGGGCTTCCGACCATGCTGAGTCGTAGGGGCACTGACTTCTTACTGCAACATATGTTGGTGTGGACTACGTTTAACTATTCTGCTAAGCCCAACACTTGTGCTTGGTGGCTATGTGACATACAATTTCTTTCCTGCTTCTTCCTCCATGTAATACCCTATAAAATTGGTGGCTCCTTTTTGGAATGTAGGCTCTGCCTCCTTCTAGAACTGTAAGTGTGGAGGTAGGGGCTCTACGTCTGGAATATCCGATTTATCCTATAAAGGGTAACATGAATCATTTGTCACTTTAACATTGTGAAATTGGGCTACTTCTATGGGAAGCTTAGCATCTTCTGAGTCATATGTTTATCTACTTCCTTCAAGCAATAGCTTCTTGCTAGCTTCTTCGACCTAGACTGTAGCTATAACTGGGTCAAATACCCCCATATCCTAAAAGTATATTTTCATTTTGGAAGGTTTATCTCTACCTTATCCATATATCTTCCAAAATTACTTCTTAGGGGTAGGGTTCATATAAATCCTAGGCTCTCTAACCATCTTCTTGTAGGCGTTTCTTTCCATCTTCCTCTCCTTAAGCTCTGTTCGGAGCTTGTCAAACTACTCTTGTTTCCTGTAAAAATCCTTTAGGGACCCAGCCCATTCTTCATCTAAATTAGGAGCTATCTAGATCCTCACTCTTGCAATTCTAGCCCTAGTTATAGGTCTCTGTTTTAGTGCCCTAGTTGCTTTCCTCTTAGGTCTCAACTGCATTGAGTGCATCGAGGTTATTGTGTGTATGGGTGTAGAGGAATGAGGGGGAGTCTAATCCTATGGTGCATACAGTATTATTTTTTTATGCCAAAGGGTTTAGGTCCCTGATCCTATGGTGTTTCCTCAGTAGGCATCTCTTCAACTTCTTTCTTAGCTTCTGGTGTTTTGATAGGTTGCTGGTATGTTGATTCATTAGCAAAGTGTGTTGATTGTTGAGGTTGTGTTATCTTTACCTTGACCCCCTATTCCATCTTTCCTTTAGATTGTTGGTTGTGAGTTGATTTTTCAATTTCATCTTCTGGGACCTCAATTATAGGGGATCTATTTGCAAAATGGGATCCCTTGTTCTTCATCAGCTATTCTAGCAAAAGTGGATAAAAAATCCCCTGCCTTGGCTTCCTCATTTCTAGCATCTGATCTGAATGGGCTAGAAGAAGCATCTTTCTCCATAGAGTTTGGAGAAGTTGTGGGCACTTCCATTGCCCAGTATATTTGAGTGGTAGCATCTATCTTGGTTGTCTGACCAGCCTTCAACCACTGATTGTCTAGCTTAAGCTACTGCATAGCTTGTCGTAACTATTGTATGGTGCTTCCTAATTCTAGTTACTTTTCTATAGCAACTTGCTTAGATACATTAAAAAGAGTCTCTTTTACCTTAAATTTTCCTTCCTAGATGAAAGCCTAATGTTTTACCTTTTTTAGTTGTTCTTGTAGATTTCCCTGAGTCTCCTAGGAAGGGGGTTCACCACCAGCCAAATTTTGCAGCACTTGGGCTGCAACCTCTTCTTCTATGATAATCTCTACTTCTTATTCATCGTAGGATGGGTTGAAGGTGAATTAGGATGCTAAATTATTCATCCTACTTCTGGTCCTTGGATATTCAACCACCTAAACAGGGCTAGGAATGCTCTACCTGACTTATTCATTAATTTATGGAGAAGCAAGTGGTGATATTTGCCCTACCTCTCCTTCAGCTAGGTCATCCTGGAAGTCGGATGCTTGTTTTGTTTTTGGCTCCCCTGTAGCCTTTTTTTTTTGAGATTTAGGCACCTTAGTCCTATCTTCTTCTACCACTAGCACTTCTCTATGTGCTTTTGCATACTGAATTAGAATCGAAATTAGCCCATGATGTGCTAGGGCAGAGGTTGTTCCTACCTAGTATCAACTGGTTCATATTTCAGAGTACAGGCTAGGTAGAATGGGATATTAATCTTCCCTCCATGTATTAAGTGGATCAATAACCTCATATTATTGGCATTGAATTATATAAGCCATACCATAGTGGTAATTCCTTGAGTTTTCATCCAAGAGACCCACGTTCAATGAAGAACACAAGCTTATACTAAGAGGGAGGGTGGGGTGAACTGTATAAGATCACTTTTTACTTTTCTTTCCCAAATAGTATTAATCAATATAATCAATGTCAATATCAATAGCAATAACTAAAGCAATGCACAAATCATCACACACAATACAGACACCAATTTTAACGTGGTTCACCCAATGTGGGCTACCTCCACAGAGAAAATATTTCTTCTAAATATTTCTCAAATAATCTCATGGGAATCCTTCCCAATTACAATGTTTATGGACCTCTGTCCAAAGGATATGTTAATCCCCTAATCTCAAGTTCATGGATCTCTTCCATAGGAGAACTCTTTCCCCTTCTGCTCTAGCTAGTGATCTTCTAGAAGAATTTGTCTCTCTGCTATAATGACTGGTGGATATCTCTCAACTTGAAGACTCCTCACTCAGATCTATCTTCAATTATCATAGTTTTTGGATCTCTATCCATTGAGACTTTGTCCTCTATACTCTATCATCTCCAAAGCTTTGTCAATATGTTCACTCAGAACCTTCTCAAATCTGCTCAAGAGGTTCACTCAAAACCTACTCAAATATGCTCAACAAGTCCACTTAGAACCTGCTCAAATTTTCTCAAGAGTTTCACTTAGACACTGCTCAAATCTGCTCAATAGGTTCACTCAAAACCTAATCAAATCTGCTCAATAGGTTCACTCATAACCTACATAAATCTTCTCAAGAGGTTCACTTAGAACCTGCTCAAATATGCTCAATAGGTCCACTCAGAACCTACTCAAATATGCTCAATAGGTACACTTAGAACCTGCTCAAATTTGCTCAACAGGTCCACTCAGAACCTACTCAAATCTTCTCAACAGGTCCACACAAAACTTGTCCAAATCTGCTCAATAAGTCCTCTCTAGGACTTGTCCAAATTTTCTCAATAAGTCCTCTCTAGGACTTGCTCAAATCTGCTCAATAATTCCTCTCTAGGACTTGCTCAAATATGCATTGCAAGCTTCCACAAAAGCTTACTCAACTTCAGTCCACAAGCCTTCTCAAGGACTTGTCTCAAATCTTCCTAACAAGCTCACATAGAACTTGCCCAATCTCATAGAATCATAAAGAGAATTTTTAGAGACTCAATATGTTCTATACTTAATGCTCAATCAATATCTCAACTCAATATTATAGAAGCATAAAGAGAATTGTTATAGACTCAATATGTTCTATACTCAAATTCAATCTCAACTTAAATCAATCTCATAGAAGCATAAAGAGAATTGTTAGAGACTCTATATATTCTATTCTCAAATCTCAATATCAAATCAAATCAATCTAATAGAAGCATAAAGAGAATTGTTAGAGACTCTATATGTTCTATTCTCAAATCTCAATCTCAACTCAAATCAAGAATATAGAATAGTTTGTTTTATGGGACTTGAACAACCACATGCATCCACTTGACTAGGTTCAATCAACTCAACTCAACAAGCACCTCAATGAACAACCCTTTCTCACAAACCCTAGTCCAAGCATGTATCAATCAACTCAAAATGTTTCCAACAATGCTCAACAACAAATCTCACATAACAATGATACTCATGTTCTTTTATAACTCAAGTTCAAGTTCTTTGCACAACCAATGGGCTTCAACAACAATGCTTATAAAACAAGGTTTAATCACAACTCTCAATCCAGAAAACCTTGAAGCATTTAACCAATCACTTTCGAAAAGGAAACCACAATCAATCCTTTTCACTCCAAAGATATTTTTAGAAATAAACCACCATAATCAATCAATAGAAAAATGTGCCCATACCTTTTATGAATATGAAGAAGCCTCTTTGGAAATCTGCCACAATCACAATATTCTCTTGCCAAACTTCATGAGGGTTAGGAGAAATTACAAAACAAATATCATAATATTTTACACCTTATTTCTCCTAGTCAAAAATCACATCCACCTCTATAAAATAAGTAAAAATAATTATTTCCTTAATTAATTAAGCATAGCATGAATATCACCACAACTATTTATCATTCCCTTATTTCTCCTAAAAATCACTTTGCACTAATGCACAACTCACTAAGCTCCTTAATGCAAAAATTCCCACATCAAATAGTGCAAAATATAAACCACAACTCATAAATCACATCACAATAGTATACCCTCAATAATGGTGCTTGAAACCTTAGCTTTGACAAATTAAAACATCAATTATTCATTCTTCAAAAATTGCAACGACAGGCATACCTTATAAAATAAAATATTTGTTTGGCTCCGAAGAATGCGACGATAGCAAACCATGTGAAAATAGGTTTCGGGTGACTCGAACCCAAGATCTACAATGAGTGCGCCTTTGCACTCCCTCTATCCACCAAGTGGGCTAAGCTTCCCACGTGGAAGCTATTCCACCTTGTGCTCCTTATGCTTCTTCTTTTCACCCATGAGCTTTTAAACAACGAACAATGCTTCAACCAATACAATGCTAAAATGATGCTCGTAGGAATCGAACTCACGATATCCATGCTATCAGCACCTTTACACAATCCAATATGCCACTAGGCCATGCTGTCCAATGTGATTTGGAAGTGGTCGTTGTCTACTTTTAACCATTCGCTGCGTCACATAAAAAAAAACACAAGCTCTTTCCTTCGCATATACCACGTAAAATTATCAACGAGCAAGGATAATCAATTTAAAAACTTGGTGGCATATTTATATGCCTTTCCATTTGCTTGGAAATGTCGACGCTTTTAAAACTGCCCTCATGACATCGGCGGACATGGCAGAAAACTTTTTATTTAATTTTAAAATTTAAATTTAAATTTAAACTAAACCTTTAAAATTAAATTTCTCCATCACCGGGGCACATTTTTCAATGAAACAAAAAGCCAACTTGGGTTTTAAGAAAAACCCATTTCAAATATACCATCCATGGTTTTAAATAAAACCTTTTATTTTGCCTGCCTTGGTTTTGATAAAAACCCTTCCTTGCACTTTCACAAAACATAGTGCATACCATCATAGATCCTTTTGACATCAATGACAACATTTTAGCTTAGGGACTCAAAATGTCCAACATTCAAACCCTAGTATGAGGGGACTAGGACCCCTCCTAAAAAACCATTTAAAACTTAATTTTAATCATATAGCATTAGCTCAATTCATTAGATTTATCAACATTTATGGAGGAGACCTAGGTTTGAATCTTGCCAAGCGATACATGGATCATATCCAAGTTATTGTAATACCACTATGTGGTGGTGATGTAATATGGGCATGGCCTGTTTCAATCCCATATAAACAATAAAAAGAAACCTATGAGCCAAATATTTTGGTATAATTTTATACTACATATTGAGTAAAATGATTAGATGTCATCATCCTACCTTATCTATATTACTCCAATTTCATATTAACTTAATCAAATCTTGATTAATATCTAGACCAAAATAACCTAGTATGCCTACCTCTTGATACATAATATAAAATTGCTACCCTATCAAGTCCCAAATCTCTATACAAAATTTTTATGGATAATCCATCAATCCCATGGACCTTCCCATTTGGCATAGCAAAAAATATATCAATGATCATCTTGAAAGATGATGAGCTATCCAACTAATTCCTAATATCCTTAGAGAATTGGCAAGGGATGTGTCTAGCAAATATTTTAATCATAATTTCATTGACATCATTATCCTTTTTAAAAATATTATGAAATTGAGATAGACATATCTAAGAGATCATATCATTATCAACAAAAATTTTACTAGCCTCATATGTTATTTCAAAGATACATACTTTTCTACGTTTGCAACTGATACAACTGAAAAAACTTGGATCCCCTATTCCAGTGGTTAATATATTAAACCCTTGAATGGACCCTTGCCCCTACCATTCTATATTATTCTATATGCAACAACTACACCTAAATATAAGTTGTCTATTTTTTCCAAAATATAGAAAAAGGATCCATAGTCAGAGACTACATGGTTCTGGTTAAAGCACAACTATCCACCTTTGTATCCCTTCTATAGGATTTTCCCTTCTAGTTTATGTGATTTCTTTAAAAATATACATAATTTTGAATACCCCTAAGACACCATTGAATCCATCTCTCAATCCCTTTCATCATATCTTCTTCATTAAAAAACCAACCCATGAATGTGAATACAATCTTGATCCTCAAGCAAATAAGATTAGTCTTATAGGGAAAACCTAACTTTATCTGAAGAATATCCCAAAATGATTAAAGAAATGATTAAAAATTTGGTTTTAAATAACAAATCATAATCACAAGGCACCTTACAAATAGAATCAAAAGCAAGAAGATAAAGTTATGAACCACATAAAACCTATCCAACCTATTGTATTTAACATTAAAACTATGTTTTCTACTAAATCATGACTTAAAAATCTACATTAAAAGGACACCATAGGACATTAAAAAAAAATTATTTATTCTTATCGTCCACAAATATATTAAAATTGATAGTAAAAAGAGGTGGAACAAAATATTTTCAACTTGGATCCCTACCTAACTCAATCATATTAATATCATCCACAAAAATACATTGGGAAACAAGTAAGTTAGACCTCAAAAATTCCTAAAGCAACACATCTTTAGTAGTTTAATTTTAAGCATAAATAACAAAAACCTAGAACATGCCCTTGAATTGAAAATATTTTCCATAGAGACCTATGCTAAGGGTCTTATCCAAAATAAATTAATGATTTATTCATCCAAAAGGAAGACATAAAACCACCCCACTACTACCTTCATAATGAGATATATTAACCAAAAGTCCTCTTTCCAAACACTACTTACGGTCACATTTATTCTCTACCTAATATATTTTATTTCTTGCAAAAAATAAATATTAGTCTTATTTTTCCTTATTGTAGCCTTAACTCTATACTTTCTTTCTCTCCAAGGGTTAAGCCCCTAATGTTCCATGATATTATTTTAAATTTCATGAGGATTCAAGAAGGGAAGTGGTATTACCATCTAAAACACCAAATTAATTATTCCTATCCCTATCATGTGATTTTGAGCTGGCCCTGAGCTCTCTCTATTTGTTTTGAATAATCCATATCATAGTCATTGTTTGAAGAGTCTCTAATACTTAATATATTTTTAGAACTCCTTTTAGAAGAGGAGGAGTCCCTCTACTTCCTCTACACTTCTTTCCAACCATTAGCTAGAACAAATTTCCTAAGAGAATGTAGCAAATGATAATCATCTCATGTTTCAAATCATGTATGCTCCAAAACTAAAGCATAATTACCATTACCTTGAGTTTTTCCAAGACCTTCCTTTACCTCATCCCTTGACTATGTAGGTAGAGGAATAACATTTTTATCCTTAACATTTGCATTCCTAATAAGAATAGGAATAAGGTTTCATTTACGGATAATATATTTTCAATAAAGGACTATCCCACTAACCCTAGGCATTCTGGGTGGTTTTTCTTGGAAATAATCATAAAAAATACCCTAATATTAATGGGATTAATAGGATATTCCCTAGATAAATGGCCAACTTGTCTACAATAGAAGTAAGCATTAGGCGGATTCAAATAAATAATTTATTATTGAAAACACGAGATTTCGAAAACAAAAAGGATAAACTAAAATTGCAATGTAAATGAAACTAAAATAACGCTTAAACCCTATGTTATTGAAAATGCGTAAAAAGGAAGAACATGAACACAAGATATTAAAGCAATATAAAAATCAGCCCTTTTATTGATATGCTTTGCAAATTCGTGTTACAATGTGTCTCCTTCCTTTTTAGGGGATAGGAGCGTTAAGTGTTGCTCTTTTACAACTTGTTTTAGAATTCCTTCTTCCGCGTGCCCACATATAAGATGGGCGAACCAAAACGTCGTCGCCGCTTGCGTTGGTAAAGGTAGATTCCTCACTGCTCCTATAATGCTACAAATCTGCGTTCAAAGAAACAAACAAAGAATCAGTAGCACCTGTGTATGAAAAATAAAATATGAATCTAACGATGGTTAAAATGAATCTAAATGAAATGAAAACTTGACAAAAGCATAAACATGAAACTAGCTAAAAAAACTATAAAAGAAATAAAGCGGGGGGTGCCCGAAGGCAAACCACCCACGGGTGAAACTTTACTTCGAAACCAATCCGCTTATGATGGGTCCGAAACCTGATGTGATGTGTTGTCGGCAAATTGGTAGAATATTGTGGTCAGAAAATCGGTGTTGGTTCTTGATTCGTGCTTTCAAAAGTCACCCAATAACCTCTCTTTCGATTAAGAGATTATGGATGTTGAAAACACAAATCGCAAGTAAATGAATTAGCAACACTTTGTCGCTCAAAATGCTCCTGCTCGGTATCTCTTTTGGGTGAGGAAGCTCACCATTTTATAGACCTAAGGGGTCTCTTTGAATTAACATGCAAAAGTGTTTCTTTGCATGAATGCTTTTTGTGTGAAAAGAAGACTTCTTCTTGATTAAGGGTTTCTTAACTGTCTCTGTGCATGTCTTTGTATGTTTTAGAAAAGCCCACTTGCACTCCCATGCAATGAAAGGATAACTAAGTGGCAAATCTGAGTTGTCCTAAAAAGCTCACTCTCATTCCCATGCAGTGAAGGGAACGTCAGTTGGTAGATATGAGTTGTCAAAAGAACTCACTCGCACTCCTATGCCATGCAAGAAAAGCTAAGTGGCAGTTCTGAGTTGTCACACGCCGAGGTCTGACTTTTTGCTGGTCAAACCTGATATTCGTTCCACCCAGGAGTGAGCACGAATTGAAAATCTGTATTCGTTCCACCCAGGAGCGAGCACGAATTAAAAATCCGTATTCGTTCCACCCAAGAGCGAGCACGAATTAAAAATCCGTATTCATCCCTGGGTGAGACGAATATGGGGCAGAGTTCCTAAAAGGTGCCAAAATGGTGTCTAATCTTCTAAAGTTGTTGTGTGAGTGGTTAGAACTATTGTTTTAACCTATGGGGCTGCCCTAGGGGCTATTTGTGTCAATACGATCAGCGCTTGTTGTCACATAATTGGATTGGTGCTGTTTTGGTGTCTACAGATGCCCCTTTTTGGGAAGCGTTGTGCAAGGCACGATGCTGAGCAAAAATAGATAACCAAAGCACTAATGATTAGGGTTTCTTGGTAACCTAACCAACTTTTGATGCCCCAAGTATGGAAAGGGCATGCATTCTTGAATCCTTGCTTCTGACGAGCTAAGGAACTTAAATCAAGTATTAACCTATTTTGGTGAGGTGTGACTTGAGCTTGGACATTGATCAGTCATGAATAGGCAAAGGGCGCAACCTTTTATCCATGGGGGAACCTTGTGTTCATGCTTCGGGAATGCCAAGTGTTTAATTAGTTTGTGATAAGTGCTTGTTTGCTGCCCCAAGCAGGAGCGTGATTGTCTTTGTCAATGATTCTTTGAATGCATGCTATTGCCGTGATTGGGTGTATGTTTGTTGATTGGTGACTTAAGTGTGACTACCCCCTCAAGCGACGAAGTGATGAAGGAATGACTGCCATGAGAAAAGTGACGAGTCGCTTGACCCAAGATGACTTAAGTGAGGGTGCCTTCAGATGTTATCTAGTGCATGCTCGAGCAGTTTCCTGATTGTTTTGACCTATTTTTGGTGGGTGTGAACCCATTTTGGGATGCCATTTGGGGGGATTCTGGTACAGTATTGGTATGCGAGGGGAATTTTGGGAGTGAGGCATGCGGTACTCATGAGCCTCATTTACAACATGCTCCTGCCAGACTCGTCAGGAGTGAGGTTCCCATGGAACCTATTGGAGGTGGTATGGCAGCTGGTGGATTTCCCAGTGACAGAGCCGATGGTTATGAGATGGGGTCAGACGCTTTTGGCGCAGTTGTACGATGAGTTGTATGAGGTCCATTATCGGAGGCAGAAGGGGATTGGGTGCAGTTTCTTGTTGCAGTGCTGGGCCTGGCAGCACATAGCCGTAGAGTGACCACGAGGGTTGTCGTGGACTACCCGAGCGGACATGGTGGACAGGGACATTGGATATGGTGCTCTATGGTATCGATCTGAGGAGCAGGGGCAGAGTCGGCGGTTTGTATGAGATGTGGACCATTACAGAGATGTATTGGCATGACTGACTCTAGGTGATGTGGTATGGAGGCCATATCGGGATTGTCCCGCATGGCCAGAGGCTGATGAGTGGCTTCGGCAGGTTCGAAGGGGGAGATGGGTGATTGGTCGGCATGGGACAGAGCAGGAGTACTTCTACTATCTCTGAGTGACGCGACAGTTTTGGGTACGCCAGGGGTTTCCTGGGGAACCCGTAGCTTATCGTCGTCAGAGTGATGAGAGGACCCTAGCTGCACCGATCCTCGAGCTGCTAGGGGAGGAGTCAGATGCAGTACTAGACATTCCAGACGTAGATGACATCGAAGTGACTGCTAAGTACCAGGAGTGGTGGACGCTGTGGCAGTGGCAAGGTGAGGGGCCATTGGGAGGCGGTGAGGCAATGGGAGGCGGAGAGGGTGCAGAGGCACCAGGAGAGGGTTGGGGAGCTCCTACGGATGTGGAGATGGTGGAGGTGGTAGAGGTAGGAGATGACATTGAGGAGGAGGAGCAGCCGGAGATGCAAGATGCTCCAGAGCAGGCTGGGTCAGGGGAGATAGAGGCGAGGTTGCGCGCTGAGGTAGCACGTCTGACGGGGTTACTGCAGAGGCGAGATGGAGAGCTTGCAGAGATGACACAGGAGAGGGATCTCCTATGGACACAGTTGGTAGGGCAGGGGAGCGTAGGGGCTGCGGCTCACCAGTAGGCGGGGGATACTGATGCTATATGGGAGAGGGATCTCCTACGGGTGTAGCTAGCATAGCGCGATGATGCCATCACGTACTACCATAGGTGCGAAGCAGAGTGGAGGCGACGAGAGGCTGATTGGGGGCGATGGGAGGCTGATTGGGGGCGGCATCGATCGAATATGGAGGGTGAGATCATCCGCTTGGGTGGGCAAATACTAGAGCCTCTGGCCAGTGGCTCATCATACAAGACAAGAGACAGCAGGACAGAGCAGTCAGCATCATCCCATCATCGACGGTGAGAGGAGGGAGGAGCGAGCGGTCGGGATGCAGGGGCGAGCAGTCACCCTGAGAGGTCTCAGAGGACGGATACCGCAAGGGGTAGCTCTCGTCACACCGATCCTGCATGATCATGGTGGCCGATGCCCTAGGTGCGGGGGTTTTGGGATTTTGGATGATGGGAGGGAGGTCTGAGGACCAGTTTTGTAGCCTACGGGCAATTTTGTTGTGATATATATACAGATGATTCTTTTTGGTGTTTATCATTCTTCGTAATTTATTTTTATGTGCATGTTTTTACATTGATGTATGCATATGCAATGTATGAATGCGATGGTTCTAATTTGTATGATGTATGCATATGAAATGAATGCAATGATTTGTTGATGATTTGTCGATGCACCATAGACTAAACAAAATTTGGATTGGACTTGCTAATAATGGGATAACGTTGTGGAATGCTTGTGCATGTGGAAACTTTGTTTTTGTATTTTGTTTATTTGCGGATGATGATGTATGGAATGAAATGTATCGGTTGTTTGAAAATGTAGTTAAGCTTTTCTGAGATGCAGATATTTTAACTAACTAGCCAAGACTGTACATTTATCTCGCAAGACTTTTTGAACAAGGTATAAATCCGACTTGAATTTAACCAAGTTATTTCACATCCCTGTGTGTGCAATTGAGTTCGTTTATGTGTTATTCATCAGGATACCACCAGTTCCAGATGGGCTTTCAACCGAACCTGTACTGAGGATCACCTAATTAGCTCCACTACCTCCTTTATTGTATTTAGTCAGATTTGTCTGTGATGTTATCTAGGATACCATAAACTATCTCATCCACATGCAAACATTGATTTGCACACAAGTTAATGTGACAGATATATCGTCATGCGGGAGGTTTACCGCCAGTGACCAATAGGCTATCAACCAAACCGGTACTGAAGCTTGCCTCATGACTTGTCGAAATACTGAGAGTTCCAGGGATTCAAGTTCGACTCCCTTCTTTTCTTCAAGGGTATGGGGATACTTGCTCTTTTGTAGTGATAAAATCACTGTTTATTTTTTTATGATAGTACTCGTCTCTTTTTTTTTTTTTTTTTTTTTTTTTTGAGCAAGGGATTTTGAATATGGAGTGACGAGAATCACTGTTATGTGTGCCTTTTGATGTGTGCACTGTAGGATGTCAAATTTTAGTGTTTTGACGTTTTGAAAATGTTTGATGTTTTTGCAACTTTTGAGAATTTGGGATTCATGGGGAATTGGGTAGGGAGGATGCTTGTCCTTTTGCCAACTCTCAGCATTTCTAGGGTCAATTGCACGGGGGATAAGCAAGATAGCCGTTTCGCTTATGGTAACCGGGATTACGGTGCAGGTTTCATCTTTCGTTCACACAACTTAGGAATTATTTTATGTGTGTTAATTTGTTTTGGGATGCTACGTAACAAGGTGTGATCCAAGTAAAACTTTCCCATGTAAAATATGTTTAACTGTGTACAATTTTGGCTAGAAATTTAAAGACATCTGAATGACAAAAACCCTATATACATTAGGCGACAACTGACGATGCTAAAATAAAAGGGTGATATGCTAGATGTAGGCGTTTATGAAATTGGATCTGAGGTGAAAATGATGGAATTGCCAAATAATGACAGTCTATGGTGCTTTTGAATTGTATGACCTAGAGAAATATGCAATGTATGGATGCAATGCTTAATGCAACCTATATTTTTGTATTTTGATTTTTATGAGAATGCATGGAATGGAAATGCAAATGTTTTTGTAATTTTGATGTTTTTATGAGTATGCATGGAATTAAAATGCAAATGTTTTTGTAATTTTGATTTTTGTGAGTATGCATGGAATTGAAATGCAATTTTTTTTTTTTTTTTTTTTGTGATTTTTATTTTTGTGTTGTTTTTGTTGATTTTTGAATATTTATGTTGACCAAGCAATTATGGTAACGCTTGGAGATTTTAGGTTGACCAAGTTATTGTGGGAATCCTTGGAGCTTTTGGGTTGACCAAGCGATTGTGATAATCCTTGGAGCTTTTTGGGTTGACCAAGCGATTGTGGTAATCCTTGGAGCTTTTGGGTTGACCAAGCGATTGTGATAATCCTTGGAGCTTTTTGTTGGACTATGGCTCTCTAGCTGTGGAATGACCTCAAATGAATGATGTTCAAGGGTTCTGTTTCCTTGATTACTTCAAGAGAGGCAAGCCGGTATGTTTCGGGTCCTATTTTACTGTCAATGATGTAAGGACCTAACCAGTTTGCTACGAACTTGTCCAGTAGATGGGACGACAAATTAGAATTCTGCTAGTTCTCTTTTAAGACCAAGTCACCAACCTAAAATTCCCTAAGATGGAATTTCATGTTGTATGCTTTCTTAAGTCACTCTTGATAGATACGTAAATGCTCGAGAGCATTAACGCGTCGTTCGTCGAGCAACATCAGTTGATCTAACCAGGCCTGTCGCGTAGTGTCATCATCGATGAACTCTTGCATTGAAATGCGCAGGGAAGGAATTTCCAACTCAAAAGGCATGACTGCCTCGGAGCCATACACCAGTGAAAATGGAGTTGCCCCAGTGGGCATCCGAATGCTAGTGCGATAAGCCCATGGGGCAAGCGGGATCTAAATGTGCCAGTCTTTATGATTGTCTGCAACTGTCTTTTTGAGAATGGCGACTAGCATTTTGTTGGATGCCTCTGCTTGCCCATTTTCCTATGGATAATAGGGTGTCAAAAAGCTATGCTGAATCTTATACTTTGTGGTCAAAGCATGCGCGTCTTTGTTCTTGAATGGTGTTCCATTATCCGAGACTATTTTGGATGGAATACCAAAACGACATATGATGTTATGCAAAATAAACTCCGCAATGCAGACTCCAGTTGTAGTGGTCAGCGGAATTGCTTCCACCCATTTGGTAAAGTACTCTGTGGCCGTTAAAATGAACGTGTGATGACCAGACGACGTAGGGGAGATCTTTCCAATTATATCAAAACCCCACTGTGAAAAATGCCAAACCAATTGAATCGGCTGCAAGGCCTGAGAAGGTATGTGTTTCAAATTAGCATGGTGCTGACACTTCACACACTTCTTCACATATGCACAACAATCTCGCTCTAAAGATGGCCAATAATAACCCATGCAAAGAATGCACTTTGCGATGGCCATACCGCTGAAGTGGCCACCACATGTACCATCGTGAGCTTGGGTGATCGCCCAAGCGGACTCTTGCTAGTCCAAACAACGAAGGAGGATTCCTTCATAATTTTGATGATACAAAATTTCTCCTAACAAGACATGCTTTGCCGCTTTCTGTTTGAATGATATTTTTGTGGCTTGTGTCAATCCAAGGGGGAGATTACCTAGCTTGAGGTAATCTCGAATGGGTGTGTACCAATCTTGTTGATTAGAAACCTCGATAGTATGAACGGCCAATCTCTCTTGAAGTCTATCCTGAACAAAAGCTGAGTAGGAAATAACTTGTAAAAACAACGTGGTGTTGCTAGTAAGAGGAGTCGGGGAGAACAAGGACCCCCAGTTGGCTTTAGTCAAACAATCTCGAATTCGAGAGAACTTATCCGGAGATGGTTCAATCTGGATCATGTGGATTCTTGGTGTTGGATCAGAGCTTGCACGCTCCATCGTAGATTGCGATAATGTTGTAACTTGAATGGTTGTCATTTCACCAGAAGGGTCTTGCGGGATGAGTGACCCCAAGGAGGCCATAGTATCCGTAAAATGATTTGATGATCGAGGGAGTGCCTCGATGTCATACCACTCAAGTTGTGCCAGGAATTTGTCCACAAGGACTTTATAAGACTTAAAAAGTGGACATTTACATTGGTATATCCCTTTTACTTGATTGACAATTAACAGCGAATCACCAAAGATATTCAATCGTTTAATGTTCATGGTGATTGTTGTCTGAAGACCTATGAGCAAGGCTTCGTATTCTGCATTGTTGTTGGTGCACGGGAAGTCTAATTTAAATGACAAGGGCATTGGAGCATCTTGTGGAGTGAAGAATACAATTCCCGCACCACCCCCTTGCTCACATTTAGAACCATCGAAGAATAGGGTTATGTCAGCTCGTGACTCAGGCTCATCAGAATCTGGCAACTCTGAAACATGGAAGACCCCATCATCAGGTAGTTCAAAAGTCAGAGGCTGATCGTCTTCAAGAGGAGCCTCAACTAGTTGATCGGCGATGACTTGACCTTTTATAGATTTTTGTCCAACGAACTCTATGTCAAACTCCGTCAACAACATGATCCATTTCGTCATGCGGCTACTATGATAAGTATGACTCATCATGTATCGCAATGGATTCTCCTTAGACACAACATACGTCTTATTACTAAGCATGTAGTGGCGTAACTTTTTGGTAGCAAACACCACTGCCAAGCAGAGTTTTTCAACATATGCATAGTTAAGTTCATAACTGACCAAGGTGCGGCTAAGATAGTATGTAGCCTATTCTCTGTGAAGTTCATTTTTCTAGGACAGCATGGCGCCTAGTGCCACCTCAGTTGCTGAGATGTATAAATAGAACGGCACTCCTGGTCTAGGTGGTGCCAATACTGGCGGTGAAGCCAAGTACTGTTTAATGTCGTCAAAGGCTGACTGGCACTCATCATTCCAATGAAATGTGACCCCTTTATGCAATAATTTATTCATGGGTCGGCATTTGTCAGATAACTGCGCTATGAAGTGCTTGATCGATGCAACCTTTCCCTGCAGACTCCTGAGTTGCTTGATGGTGGTTGGGGGACGCATTTCAAGGATTGCCTTGAATTTGTTTGGATCAACCTCAATTCCTCATTTGGAGACTATGAAACCCAAGAGCTTTCCAGAGGTAACGCCAAAGACGCACTTCTTGGGGTTTAGTCTGACTTTATGCTCAATGAGGCGATCAAGGACCTTACTCAAGTCACCAATGTGATCTGGGCACAAAAGAGATTTGGCCAACAAATCATCCATGTAATCTTCCAAAGTTTTGTGCATGTAATCGTGAAAGATGTACGTCATGGCACGTTGGTAGGTGGCTCCGACATTTTTAAGGCCAAAAGGCATGACCTTATAGCAAAATGTCCCCCAAGGCGTTGTGAATGTCGTTTTTAGTTGGTCCTCAGGATTAATACGAATCTGATTGTATCCTGAGAAACCATCCATAAGGGAAAGCATTTCGTGGCCCACTATAGCATCTACCAACGCGTTGATGCTTGGCAAGGGAAAATCATCCTTAGGACTCGCTTTGTTAAGATCTCAAAAATCGGTGCATATGCGAATCCTCCCATCGGGTTTCTTGATAGGAACCATGTTAGACAACCATGGCGGATAATCCACACAGATGACAAACTGGGCATCCAACAACTTTTGTAACTCATATTTTACCATTAAGGCCATTGTTGGATGCATCTTGCGTAGTTTTTGCTTGACTGGCTTGATTGTCGGATCAAGCATTAAATTGTGCGTGACTAGCTGTGGGTCTAGTCCCGGCATATCCTTGTATGACCATGCAAAAACCTCCTTCTTTTCCTTAAGAAGGGCAACATAATCGGCTCGCTCTTTGGGAGAAAGACTTACCCCCAGCTTGAGAATCTATGGATTCATTGGATCTGTGCCGATGTCTACATCAGTCGTTGCTTCAACTGACATATGGGATCCGTCTTCCAACTGGTGTGGAATTGGAATTAGATGGATATCATTTGCTGAATTAAGATCATCATTAGGAATGTCAGGTTCCTCTTCGACATGGAAGACATCCTGAGTCTGTCCTGGAGTGAAATGAAACATCCCATCGCAAGGCCAATACTACGATGGAGATGGTGGTGTGTCGGCGCGATCCCAATCAATAGCTTCTATGTCTAGATGCAAGAATCATGTTGGATTTGCTGGATCATGGATGGGGGCGATCAAGTCAATGGAGACCATGTTGATGAAATTATTGTAATCTCCATTACCGCAAATGTGACAACTCTGACATTCTAAATGTTCTTGGTGTTTTGGATCTGGCTCTATAGGCACTGGCACAAAGGGATCAGCCCTATGCGCGGACCTGCAAATAGGGTCTGCCCTAGGTACAAATGGTTTGATAGGGTCTCTAGGCAAAAGATGCTCGTTGTATGCCTGGAGTGGCGAGTGCAATAATTGCTATAACTGTGCCAGGTTGAAATGCCTCCTAGGTCTTGGATCTATGTGTAAGTGTTCAAACATGTCATCTATGTCCAAAGGATTTTGTTGTTGTTGTTGTAGCCTATGCTCACTGGGATCATTCAATGGGAACATCATCAGGAAGTTGTCCTGATCATCATTCAGTTGATATTCGGGCGAATGATCGTACTCCGACTCATCTTCAGAAGACCCTTCGTGGTCTTGTCCATCTTCCCCTTGTGGGTGAGTCCATGAGGTTTCTCCTTGTTCGGTCGTAGGGAAAGGGTTGTTGAGGTCAACAAGGTTATTTGTTTGTAAGGGGAAATAATCCCCCAATGTATAAGTTGTGTTTGGATTGGCATATGGATCTGATGCCAACCCATCCTTGTTGTCTATCCCTAGGCCTTGCATGTTTTCGACCAAGATGTCAAGGGGCAAAGGGTGATTAAACCCGACTCCTGATTTATCATAAGGCATTTGGTACCTTGGTTGACACAAAACACGCATTCCTTGTTCATACCGGCCTAACCCGTATCCATGCCAATTGCATTGGCTAAGATATCGTAATGTGAAGTCTGGGTTAGCCAGATAGTTGACATCTTCCACAAATGGATCTTCATCTTCCTCTTCTTTCTGAGAAGGTTCAACACCATGATCCAGGCCCCCAAAAATAATTTTTTTCTGATTAGGTGGGTAGCCTAAAGGAACCACGGAGCCTATGGGGAGTCGAGGTCGTCCCATGTCTTGCATAGACTGAAGTGTGGGCATTGCAACAACATTGTGCACTATGTACTCCCCCATGCCTGTGTTAGACATCTCAACAGTAATCGTTGGTGATTGAGGGGAAGCGAATGGGAGTTCTCCTTGAGTCCACTCCATGTGGGGTGAACTAGGCATCTCAACTTCCATTCTATTATGCGTCTCTTCTATAGAGATGTTGGAGACTAAAGGTGGTTCCGCTTCCAGGGGCTTCTTTCCTTTGTTCGTTGGTGTGGCCATCGTAGGTGGCGTCATTGTTGGAGGACTGGATGAAGAAGATGATCCCGCCTAAGAATTTGATTGACTTGGTGATGGAGATTCTTGCTTAGTCGAACCCCGTTTAGATGGATTTAACTAAAAATCCACATGCATTGAAGGGAGGGTCGACTGCGGCATGAGTTGCACTGAGTTGCAATACTTAAAAGGTTCTAAATGTACGGGGACCACATGCACTTGTCCTTCAAATGTATACTTCAAACATTGATGAGTAATTGAAGGGACACACTTCATATCTCGGATCCAAGGCCGCCCAAGCAAGATATTGTAAGCCATCTCACCTTCTAAAATGTGGCACAATGTATGAATGGTCTTTTGTCCCACTTGGATGGGCAGGACAATTGTGCCAACTGTTGAGCATATCACATCATTAAATGCTCGAAGGGTATAAGTGGAAGGTGCAATGTGAGAGGTCGGTAGTTTCAAATGTTTCGAGTGCGGCGGTTGTAATAAGATTACTGGACGAACCAGTGTCTATCAACACCCGTTTGTATGGAGTCCCGTTGACCCATGCAATAACATGTAGGGGTGGATCCGCTACATCTCCAGTCACCATTTTTAGCTCATCTTCCCTGAAGGTAATGACTGGTTCAGTACTGCCCCACAAAATTGTTGAACGAATCCGCTTTGTGGGGTTGCAATTCAATTGCCTTTAATATCTCCATAAGAGCTTCTCGATGGGGCGTTGATTGTTGAATAAGCTCATAAATGGAGAGCCTAGCCGATGTGGTCCTTAGACTTTGGGTAAGTCTAGTTCGAATCGTGGCCACTGGTCTATGCGGGGGCAACTGTGTAGGATTCGGTTGATGTTGTGACGTGGATGAAGCTTCCCTAGTGGCTGTCGCGGGGACAACTCCTGGGTGTCTCTTGTTTCTTGTCACAATGCTAATCATTCCAACATACCCTTCCATGGGGTAACTCTGTTGCACTTCATTGACATGCAGAGGTTTTGTTTGTGCATCATGTGTGGGTAAAGGATCTTTGAAAACACCCATTTGTTGGTTGTTGGGTGCGATGGGATTATCCACTACCAATGTGTGATTGTCAATGAGATCTTGCACTAAACCTTTAAACGACCAACAGACATTAAGGTCATGGAATCTATACAAAATATCCTCTCTTTAGCCCTTAGGCTTTGGTGCATTAGGATTAATTGTTGGAATATCTGGCAGATTAATCAAGTTTGCCGCTGACAAACGGTCAAACAAGGAATCCCTAGACTCAATGTATGGTGTAAATTGTCGCTTGGGGTGATGCTACTGATTTTTATCCTGCTTCTTGTTATATTTCTCATAATTATTGTGAGGCACCACCTGATAGTTAGCCTTTGAAGGTTGTGTTGCTTGGGCAGGCGTAGGGGCATTAATAGCAACTTGATTGACCACGGCGGGTTTTTGTTGTGTATTCCTTGTTTTGGTGCTCTTGTTCCACTCTTTTTTCTTAGGCTTGGAAATTTTGCCATCTTGTATCTCGATATCTTCGATACGTCTAGCTTGCGCCAGAGCTTCTTCCAAAGTGGCGTATTGCTGCAGCTGCAATAGCACAGAGATCGATCGCAAACAACTCTTTGCGAACATTTGAGTTAAGTCGGACATAGGAGGGAGGTAGGACAACTTTGAAAGCACTATCCTCCATCGATTCCCATATGCTACCATAGACTCTTCCTCATACTATTTGAGGCTAGCTAGATCACTGAGTGACGCCTTTTTATTTGTATTGAAAGCAAAACGTTCTAGGAACGCGTCCACTAGTTGATCCAAATTGTAGATGCTATGCTTCGGTAGATGGGTAAACCAATCCAAGGCAGATCCTACGAATGTGGTTATGAATTTTCTTAATAGCAATGCATCATTGTCTTGTATACCAAATAATTGGCTCAAAAATCTTGTCACATGCTCTTGAGCATCCTCATCCCCTCTAAAGAGTGCCAACTGGGGAAGCTTGAAATGTTCAGGGTATGGAGGTGCTGGCACTGATGGATGTATCAGATGACTACGAAGTTGGCGTAAGGTAGGCTTTTGAGGCCCACCAGTCTTAAGTTCCATATTCTCCAAGCGTTCCAACAACACTTAGCAATTTTAGTTTATCCTTTTTGTTTTCGGAATCTACAGAAAAGATCCTCTCTATAGCCCTTAGGCTTTGGCGCATTAGGATCAATTATTGGAATATCTGGCAGATTAATCAAGTTTGCTGCTGACAAACGGTCAAACAAGGAATCCCTAGACTCAGTGTATGGTGTAAATTACCGCTTGGGGTGACGCTGCTGATTTTGATCCTGCTTCTTGTTATCTTTCTCATAATTATTATGAGGCACCGTCTATTAGTTAGCCGTTGAAGGCTGTGTTGCTTGGGCAGGCGTAGGGACATTAATAGCAACTTGATTGACCGCGACGGGTTTCTTTTGCGTATTCCCTATTTTGGTGCTCTTGTTCCACTCTTTTTTCTTAGGCTTGGCAATTTTGCCATCCTATATCTTGATCTCTTCGATGCGTCTAGCTTGCGTCAGAGCTTCTTCCAAAGTGGTGTATTGCTGCAGCTGCAATAGCACAGAGATCGATCGCAAACAACTCTTTGCGAACATTTGAGTTAAGTCAGACATAGGTGGGAGGTAGGAAAACTTTGAAAGCACTATCCTCCACCGATTCCCATATGCTACCATAGACTCTTCCTCATACTATTTGAGGCTAGCTAGATCACTGAGTGACGCCTTTTTCTTTGTATTGAAAGAAAAACGTTCTAGGAACACATCCACTAGTTGATCCAAATTATAGATTCTATGCTTCGGTAGATGGGTAAACCAATCCGAGGCAGATCCTACGAATGTGGTTATGAATGTTCTTAATAGCAATGCATCATTCTGGAAACAAAAAGGATAAACTAAAATTGCAATGTAAATGAAACTAAAATAACGCTTAAACCCTATGTTATTGAAAATGCGTAAAAAGGAAGAACATGAACACAAGATATTAAAGCAATATAAAAATTGGCCCTTTTATTGATATGCTTTGCAAATTCGTGTTACAATGCGTCTCCTTCCTTTTTAGGGGATAGGAGCGTTAAGTGTTGCTCTTTTACAACTTGTTTCAGAATTCCTTCTTTCGCGTGCCCACATATAAGATGGGCGAACCAAAATGTCGTCGCCGCTTGCGTTGGTAAAGGTAGATTCCTCGTTGCTCCTCTAATTCTGCAAATATGCGTTCAAAGAAACAAACAAAGAATCAGTAGCACCTATGTATGAAAAATAAAATATGAATCTAACGATGGTTAAAATGAATCTAAATGAAATGAAAACTTGACAAAAGCATAAACATGAAACTAGCTAAAAAAACTATAAAAGAAATAAAGCGGGGGGTGCCCGAAGGCAAACCACCCACGGGTGAAACTTTGCTTCAACACCAATCCGCTTAGGATGGGTCCGAAACCTGATGTGATGTGTTGTCGACAAATTGGTAGAATATTGTGGTCAGAAAATTGATGTTGGTTCTTGATTTGTGCTTTCAAAAGTCATCCAATAACCTCTCTTTCGATTAAGAGATTATGGATGTTGAAAACACAAATCGCAAGTAAATGAATTAGCAGCACTTCGTCGCTCAAAATGCTCCTGCTCGGTATCTCTTTTGGGTGAGGAAGCTCACCATTTTATAGACATAATGGGTCTCTTTGAATTAACATGCAAAAGTGTTTCTTTGCATGAATGCTTTTTGTGTGAAAAGAAGACTTCTTCTTGATTAAGGGTTTCTTAACTGTCTCTATGCATGTCTTTGTATGTTTTAGAAAAGCCCACTTGCACTCCCATGCAATGAAAGGATAACTAAGTGGCAAATCTGAGTTGTCCTAAAAAGCTCACTCTCATTCCCATGCAGTGAAGGGAACGTCAATTGGTAGATATGAGTTGTCAAAAGAACTCACTCGCACTCCTATGCCATGCAAGAAAAGCTAAGTGGCAGTTTTGAGTTGTCACACGTTGAGGTCTGACTTTTTGCTAGTCAAACATGATATTCGTTCCACCCAGGAGCGAGCACGAATTGAAAATCCGTATTCATTCCACCTAGGAGCGAGCGCGAATTAAAAATCCGTATTCGTTCCACCCAGGAGCGAGCACGAATTAAAAATCCGTATTCATACCTGGGTGAGACGAATATGGGGCAGAGTGCCTAAAATGTGCCAAAATGGTGTCTAATCTTCTAAAGTTGTTGTGTGAGTGGTTAGAACCATTGTTTTAACCTCTGGGGCTGCCCTAGGGGCTATTTGTGTCAATACGATCAGCGCTTGTTGTCACATAATTGAATTGGTGCTGTTTTGGTGTCTACAATTATTCACACTAAAAACTAGGATAAGCTCATTATCAAGGCCCATCTATATGCAAGCACATTGGTGGACCCTAAAGCTTTAGTATATAATGTGTTTGTTTTTATACTATAAAGACTACTTGTAATTTATTTTAGTTATGGCCAAAAGTCAATGTTTAGAGAAGGAAATTCAATCCTTAATAAAATTTTACCTCTAAAAGATCATTCAAAATTAAAATCATGTCTACTCTAAAACTAAATCATAATTATCCACATTGCCTTGAGGTTGGCCAAGACATTCATTTACCTCATCCCTTGACTATGTAGATAGGGGAATGGTATTTTTATCCTTAAAATTTTAATTCCTAGGGTTTCATTAACCTATAAAATATGTTCAATAAAGGATTACAACATTGAATTTCTTCCTTTAATGGGCTTAGCCCAATAATCCTAGGCATTCTTAACAAAAACTTATCTCTAAAAGGTCATTCAAGATAAAAATCCTTAACAAAAACGTATCTCTAAAAGGTTATTCAAGATGAAAATCTTATCCATTCCAAAACTAAATCATTATTACCCACATTACCTTGAGTTTGGCCAAGACCTTCCTTTACATCATCCCTTGACTATGAAGGTAGGGGAATTACATGTTTATCCTTAACATTTACATTCCTAGTAAGAATAGGAAGAAGGTTTAATTGATTTATAAAATATGTTCAATAAAGGATTATAACATTCAAGTTATTTCTTGAATGGGATTATCCCACTAACCCTAGGTATTCTTAACAAAATACTCCTCTCTAAAATATCATTCAAGATGAAAATTGTGTCTGATCCAAAACTAAACCATAATTACCCACATTACCTTAAGGTTCATCAAGATGTTTCTTTACCTCATCCCTTGACTATGAAGGTAGGATAATAACATTTGTATCCATTCATTTGCATTCCTAATAAGAATAGGAAGATGGTTTCATTGACCTACAAAATTTGTTCAATAAAGGATTACAACATTGAAGTTTTTTCTTGAATGGGCTTAGTTTTTTCTTGAATGGGCTTAGTTTCAAGCCCACACAATTAGCCTTGGACCATATATAGAAATCATGCTCTACTAGAACCCCCCTCAAAAAAAAAAAAAGGAAAAAAGAATTATTGTTCTTCTCTAAAAAGCACATATCTTAGTGATATTGTCTGAAGGTTGGAAAAAAGTATTAGTTTCACCTTTTTTATCATAGGTTTTAGCAGTGTTATTGAAGTGAGAGAAATCTTGTTGGATTTTGTCACCTTTAATTCCAACATATCTTCCAAATGATGTTTCAACATTTTGAGTTATTTTAGCCATTACACCACCATTTATTACAAAAGAAAATTTAGATGTTATTGCTTCACCATGATAAGACCTCATTTTATAGTTAGTCCTCATGTCCATACTACCACTATAAGTGTTAACCACAACTCTAAGAGCACAACCATCACTTGCATCAATACGAAAGCTCCACCAAGTCCAACACCAACAAAAGTATCCATATCATTGATATCTCTTACCTCCACCAGGACTAGTACCTAGGTTACCACCAACACAACTTTCACCAAAAATCCACTATAAAGAGGTCCTATATCACACCTCATACAACCTTTAATACACCTCCAATGAAACAATTAGTACCAAATGCTCCACTAGAAACACCCCTTAGAGCATTAGTGCTTGTCACACCATCCACCCCCATCATACCACCACCACAAATTGCACCAACAACATCCACAACCCCAACTTCACCCACACTAGTTGTGCTAATGACACTCACTACACCAACAACACATATCGTTAATTCCACAAACACTTTCCATACCAAAAATATCTATGACATGTTAAGCTAAATACTTAAGGTAAAACAACCACAAGATCTAAAATAGAGTTGCAATATGAAATACAAGATAATGGAAATATTCTAAACATATAAAACTGAAGAACACAAGCTTATACTGAGAGGGGGGTGAACAATATAAGACCAACTTTTACTTTTCTTTCCAAACAATATTATCCAATATTATCAATGGCAATATCAATAGTAGTAATCAAAGCAATGCATAAATCATCACACACAAGAGAGACACAAATTTAACATGGTTCACCCAATGTGGGCTACTCCACAAAGAAAATATTTCTACTAATTTTCTTAACAAATCTTCTTGGGAATAAATTACCTATTACAATATTTATGGACCTCAAAAGGAGACACCAATCCCCTATGCTCTAATTTGTGGATCTCTCTTCACAGGAGAACTCTTTCAACTTTTCTCTGGTTTGTGTAACTTGATCCAAGAGAACTCTATCTCCTCAACTGGTTCGTGGATCTCTATCCATAGGAGAACTCTTTCTCCTTACTCTGGTTTGTGGATCTCTATCCCTAGGAGAACTCTTTCTCCTTGCTCTATTTCATGGATCTCTATCCATAAGAGAACTCTTTCCCCTTTACTATGGCTGGCGATCTTATAGAAGACTTCTGCCCCCACTGCTCTAGCTTGTGGATATCTCTCCACAAGAGACCTCTATCCCCACTACACTAGCTAATGGATCTCTATCCATTGGAGACTTATGTCCTCTTTACTCTGTCACCTCCAAATCCTACTCTCAACTCTGCCTCAAATATGCACCAAACTCTATTGCAAGTCTAATAAAAATTTGCTCTAACTCTGCTCGTAAATCTGCTCACAAATCTACACTAATATCTATCTCAACTCTATCCTTAATCTTTAACACAAAACTTAATCAAATCACCAATTTACTCTATTCAGATCTACCCTAAGTCTTAACACAAAGCTTGAACAAATCATCAATAAACTTTGTTTAGATCTGCCCCAAGCCTTAACACAAAGCTTGAACAAAGCAAACCTGCTCTTAATATTGTTTCAAGTCTTCATAATACTTGCCCAAATATGCCTTCAATTCTTCTCAAGAACTTGCTCAATTCTGCTCTCAAGCCTTCACAAAGACTTGCTCAAATCTACCTTCAAGTCTTCACAAAGACTTTCTCAATTCTACCTTCAATCCCTCTCAAGAACTTGCTCAATTTGTTTCTCAATCCTTCACAAAGACTTGCTCAAATATGCTCTAGCACATTCTCAAACTTGCTCTAACACATTCTCAAAACAACTCACAAGATATGCTCAATCAATCTCAAATGTTGCACACAATGCTATCAAATGCTTTTGTCTAATCTTCAAAGTAATTTCTTTAGGTTGAAGCAATTTAGACATATTCTATCCATAATTTGTTTAAATTTTGGAAAATATAGAGAATGATTTACTCTATCAAAAACTCAATATGTTCTACTCAATCATTAAGTTTGTCACTTCCACATGTCTTACTTTTATTGCTCTTTTAAAGATAGATCTAGTCTAGCACATGACACTTATCTTCCTGATTTGCACATTCACTTTCAGTATCACTCAAAACCAATGCTCAAGATTTTCACACAATCATTCAACCAATGAAGCACAACTTACTTACAAACCCTAACCAATTGTTTCACACTTCTTCCAACAAAGAGCACAATGTAGGTCTCAAACCCTAACTCAAATAATTTATAATATCTATCTCAAATGTTCTCAAAACATTCAACAATGAAGCACATAAAACTCACTCAAATATTTCCAACAATTTTCATCAAAAAGTTATTTTCACTCCACCTTATGTTTCACAACATTCAATCCAACACACATTTCAAACAAAGGATGATGTGCCCATATCTTTTTGCTTTGATGGAGATATATCTTCAAAATTTGTCTCACTCAAAACCAATTACTTTTGTGCCACTTAAAGGTTAGATAACAATAGTCTATATCAAAACCTCCACATGAATATTTCCTCAACAAGATGCTCAAAGAATTCTAAAAATAATATTCTAGAATTCTTCTTTAGTTTTCATGGATAATGCAAAAACTCTCAACAATTTTCCTTTTTATAAAACAAGAATTACAATCAAATAACAAGAATTTTACACCTTTTATCTCCACTCTTTCAAAATAATTTTCACTCCAATTTATTTTCAAAGATCAAAGAATTACAATGATAAATAAACCAATTACAAACTTATCACTCCAATCTTAGCAAATAAAATAAATGCCATTTAAACCCTTAAAAATAATGCAAAAATATTTCTCCTTATATCTCCTAAGTTTCAAACTATAGGTCAAATATCATCCGTAAAATATTACTATAGCCAATAATAAAAAAATAGCGCATACCTCACAAATTAACCATGGTGCATACCTTTATCAAAAAAAAATTAACATGCTTTATCGTAGATGGGAATCGACCCTCCGACCATAGCCCACCAAGTGCAGCGCTCGATCGCTTGCGCTAGCCAAGCGGTTGAGACTAAGATTTAGCCTCACCCACTTCATACTCGATGTCTCTGACAAATAAAAATTAAAACCTTCAACCTGGTGCTAGGGAAAAATGAACCCCAAACCTTCCTTCTGCCAATGACTAACGTAGGACCTGCCTACCACTCAGGCTACCAGCCATTGCTGCACCAAAGCGCTCGTCGCCCTTATCTTGTTCCTTTGCCCTCGTTTGACAAGTGAGAAACCACCACATATCTCTTATCCTCTTTGTTCGAATTCTATCGCATGCACATATCCCTTAGTCATTCGAATTCCATTTTAATCATTTTCTTTTCCTCTTTTTATATGCTCCCAAGGTGAACGTCGACGAAAATATAGATGCCTCCAATTTTAAATTTGATTTTTTGTGCCTTTGCCAAATTCAAATTTAATTATTTATTAATATAATATTTAACTTTAGGTTAAATATTATATTATTTAATTTAGTATTAAATAATACTTTTGCATGGGGGTCTTCGTCAATTATTTTTCCCTTCTTTTTAATAAGCCCTTCTGGTTTAATTATTATAATATTAAAATATTATAATATCTTATTTTCTCTTTAAAACCATGGGGGTAATCTTTTGTCTTCAACCTTTTAGCCAACATTTTTGGCTTATAATATAAAATATCATAACCAATTCTGTTACCACTTTGCTTGTACCAAAATGGACTTTACCTTGCACCAGACACTTGACATCAATGACAACCTTATTAATCAAAATTTCCAACAAAAACTCATAAATAACTTCTGCAAAAACTCATAAAAATGCATTAACAAATGCTCACAAAAATTGTATTTGATACAGAATAAAGATCTCAAATACACCATACTTCCACACACTCTCACTACACATTCTCTCCTCACATACACACACAGAGACACATATATAATGGAATGTGACTCTTCATATGGAGTACTCTTGGCCTTCACTCTTCTTGAGACTCTTCACTTTCCTACTCTATGGAATCATGTGCACATGGACTATTATGCACATTTACATTATTAAATACTTTGCACATTCTAATAATACTTGTGCATTTATTACATTGCATAAAGTAAATACTCATACTCTAATCTAAGATACACTCCTAATCTAGAAATGTACTCAAGGTGATACGTTAGCATCTACCAAATAATGTAATATACTCTAACATGACACCCATTAATCTAACAATATCGACTATGCCAATACTCCTTTCATGACACCAACACTCATGAAACCAACAACTATGCTAGTGAATATGAGACCAAAAGTTATACTGGGAACACCTTAGCAAAATCCTCAACATAGGAACCACCAAGCATTGACACCACTACTACTCTATAGTCAACCTTATTACTACAATTTGTCATGTAAACCTAAGACTAACAACCTCTTTAACTGAGACCATTGCCTTTATTCGATGTTCCTTGGGAGCAATTGCCACAAATAATTCAAAAAAAAAGGGGATAGCTCATTAAACCCTACATTAGAACACAAAGAATCATTTATCGACATAGGGCATTTGGGAACTATAACCCTCAAATTTTACTTATTTACAAAAGCACTTGCTAACTAGGAGCCTTAAAATTCATGAAATGAGAAACTGGCAGGTATAAGAGGACAATTGAATCATTCATGTTTCCATGAGTTTCACCAACATCCCCAATGAACCTTGGTTTGTGGATTGAGCTTGACAAGAAAAAATGTACACTTTTTCGACATCACTTAGACCCATGCACAATAGACCAAAGCATACAAGATCTCTCTCACCAATGCTTCTCCTACATCAACACTAGATGAAGCAAAGATTGTCACATAAGCAATCTCGCATTAACACCCTCAATACCCCATTCACTTGTCTGAAAGCATCTAAAATTGCCAACGCATTTAGGAACCTTACCAACTTGAGCTATTTATCCCCTTGAGGCCCAAGCCAGTAAGAAGAAATATTTAAGAATTAAAAACCCATATCAACAAGAAGTTAGAATTAAAAACCCATTATCAAGAAATATAACCAAAAAAATAAAGTTCTAAGATTAAATCTCAACATATGCCCAAAGTTAAATATTATAATGAGTGGGATAATTAAGTTTTTAAGATGCCATAATTCAAATCCTTTCAACACTTAATAATATCCATAAAATCTAAATCTAAGTTTACCTACGTGATATCTCTCTATAATAATAATAACAACAATGTTGATGTCAACAATATCTAACCATTCTGATAGCACTTAAAAGAGTCTAGATGATCCAAATGTTTGAGAAGCAATCCTAACAACTCCATCATGACTTCCATCCAATTCTACAGGTTACTTATTTCTTTATTTTTTAATTTGTTATAGAACATTAAAATGTGATGGCTAATACTATAGTATGATCTTGAGATATTTTAACTTGCTATAAAAAGGTAAGGCCATAAACTATAAGAGATAATTTTAATGGAAGATGTTCTTTACTCAAAATATAATTTTGTAGGCATTCTCTCAACTACCTATCTAAGATTCAAACCTTAAAATTTTAATTTATTTATATGTTCTCAACCAACTACAACCAATTATACAATTTTAACCAACTACATATTGATATTTATCTAATAACATTTAAATGTATTCAACTAATTATAACCAAATTTTAATTGATTATATAGGATTTCAACCAATAACTACATACATTTATATAATTAACAATTTAATACCTATATATATTTCAATAAAATCATAATGTATTTTTTAATTGGTTATATAAATTGTTGTAACTTTCTTTTAACCAATTGAGCTCAAACCACCCACTTAACCACATATGCTTAAAATATTTTAACTAAAAACAATAACATGTTGGTCCTTGTTGGAACACCATAGTGGTATATCTTTGGGTTCTCATTCAGGAGACCCAAATTCAAACCATAGAGGGTGTGTGAGTGAGCTTTAATAATTAAAATAAGAAAAAAATGTTAACAATTTCATCATTAAAACACCTCACTTTTAATTAATTGTTTTAAACCTTTTAAAACTTGTAAATAAGAGATTCAAGGTTCAAACCAAAAAAAAAAAGTATTCACCATATTTTTATTATTATTATTTTATAAGGAAGTTGATTACATTCACAATCCTTTTCTACTACCAAGCAAGGGGCTGTCCCCAACAACACTTTGTTTTAAACCTTTTAAAACTTGTAAATAAGAGATTCAAGGTTCAAACCAGAAAAAAGTATTCACCATATATTTATTATTATTATTTTACAAGAAAATTGATTACATTCACAATCCTTTAATACTACCAAGCCGGGGGCTGTCCCCAACAACACTTACTCCACCTTGTTGTTTTATAACCCGATGCTCGGAATTGATACCTCCGGCTTTGAGGTGCTCAGAATTGGTACCTCCATGGTCGAGCTAGCGCGCACTCAACGGATGGATTACTACCCTGGTAAATAAGCATGTCCCCAGGGTTTAAACATAAGTATCTTCTTGGTCAGCACCAGAATTTACCAATCCACCTAACCCTTGATGACTAAAGTATTTAATCCAATAAAAAAACTTGAAAAAATTCAAGATTGAAATTATTCACCTACTTAATAATTAAATAAATCAATAATTGATATATTATGATCGTTGATAGGGTTGATAGGGGAGGGCTCTGGTCCCTCCCCTGCTCCCCCTCCCATGGCTCCTAGTTTCTGCCCAGTCCCTGGCTCAACCCAGGTCATCCCTCTCGGGGAGTGGTTGTTTGCAGATGATCTCCTGGGGGGAGATCCTTCTCCACTATCTGTGCCCCTCCCGTCCGGCTAGGGTTTCCTTGGTTGTTTTTTCGGACTGGTGCTTCCCAAGGATCCCTGTTTGGTTGGGGATCCCTTCCTTTTTTCCCTCAGGCTTCCCCCTGGGGTTTTTTGCAGGTGATTCGCGTGGATCTGGTCCCCTGCATTTCTCAGTGCGGTGGAGGTGACGGTTTAGGGTTTGGACAGTTTCCCCCTTTTTCTTGTGAATCCTCAACAGGCTCTGTGCTTGGACGGGATTCTTGGTCCCTGCTGCTGGGATCCTCTTTTGTTTTCCCGGGGCGGGTTCCTTGTGGTGCAACTCTCTGGTCACTTCTCGATGGATTGGATCCTCTCTGTGCTGGCTGTCGGCTTCCTACAGGATGGCTCTCGTCGAACTGAATGTTTTCCCGGTGGGCGGGATGGTTTCTCCATAGGGCGGGATCCGCCAAATCCGCCGGTTTTCCCACGAGGCGGTATCCTTTCTTTTCTGCTGGTTTCCCGAATGGCGGGATTTCCCTGTTGCTTCCCGCTAGGCGGGACTGTTTGTGGTGGTTTTGACTGCTTCCCGCGAGGCAGGATTTTATTGTAACGGTTTTTCTTTGTTTCCTGCTGGGCGGGATATTCTCGATGGTGGTTTTTGGCTACTCCCCGCTGAGCGGGATCTCCAAAACTACTTTTTTTCTTATTTCTTTGTTTCCCGCCGAGAGGGTTTTTTTCATGCTTACTGTTACCGCTGGGCGGGATTTCTATTTTGGTGTTCAGTTTCAAGGGATTGATGCCCTAGGCCCATTGCTTATGTAATCAGGTTTTGGGATCCTTGTTAAAACCCTATAAATACAAACACATAATTATCAAAAAATAAATAAATCAATAATTAAATAAAAATATATTAAATAAAACACATTATTCATATGACCTATAACTTCCACAAGCGAATTCAACACATTTCAGACAACATGGCGATCGTGTTCCCATCAAACTTTGAAGATACGTCCCGGTCAAAATGTTTTAAAACCATCAGATTACTACTCTAGTAAATAGGTATGTTCAAACACATTATTCATATGACCTATAACTTACACAAGCGAATTCAACACATTTCAGACAACATGGGTATCGTGTTTCCATCAAACTTTGAAGATATCAAAATGTTTCAAAATCATCATATTACTAAACACCAAAATATGTTTCTAAGGTTTGAATCTAAGTATTTTTTTAGTAAACACCAAAACTTACCAATCCACTAATTTTTCATAACTAAAATATTTACTCAAATAAAAAACTTGAAAAAATTTAAGATTAAAATTAATTACCAAATTTAATAATAAAAAAAAATAATAATAATAATATATAAATAAAACACATTGACCTATAACTTAGGTAAGCGACTTCACCACATTTGAGACAACGAGGGGATCGTGTTCCCATGAAACTTTGAAGATCCGTCCCGGTCAAACCCTAAACCCAAAAGATCCAAAAAAACGCGGCAAAGATACGCCATCCATTTTTTCAACAGCGAAGATCCCGCATATCGTTGAAATATGGCGACTCGCCCATTGCCTCACTCGAATTGACCATTTTCAAACTAAACTAATGTTTTTTTTTTTTATATAGGAAAGTTGGTTACAACATTATTTTTAATAATTGTAAAGGTTTAAATTGGTGTTGTTCCCACCAAACTTATTCCACCTTGATTGGGATTCGTATCATCATTGTCGATCTAGTAACTGACAAGCACAGGGTTCAAACTTGGGTTGTTCTCACCAAACTTATTCCATCTCATTATTGTTGATTCGATATGAAGGGGACTACCAATCAATTGGGATTCATACCATCATCACCAGTCAATTGGGATTCGTACCATCATTATTAGTCTAGTGCCTACTCAAAGGATTCAAATCAGACTACTACCTTTGCAAACAGGCTGCCCTCGAGGTTTAAACTTGAATATCTTCTTAATAAGTGTCTAACCAAACAAACTCTTACCAATCCCTTCTGAACAAAATTACTAACAATATTAATCACATATATTAAAGATTTACACCCTTAATTTTTTATAGTTATCAATTTTTTTAAAGTGGTCTGGTGACCTCTTCATAGTTATGGCTTTCACTTACTCTTCTTTGAAGGTTAAATGATTATACAACTATCTAGAAAACTTAAACCCTTATCTCTTATAATTAATAACCTCATTTACAACTGTCTAGAAAACTTAAACCCTTATCTCTTATAATTAATAACTTCATTTGTCGAAGGTCTAGGGACCTCTTCATAGTTATAACCTTCACTTACTCTTGGAGGTTGGAGGTTAAATGGTTAAACCCTTGATTTCTTATAGTTAATGACTTTATTTATTTTTACTTATTCAATTGTTTTATTTCTTTCTCTACTCATCACTTAATCAATCTACTTATCACTCAATCATAGCATGATGGTCAATTATTTTATATTCTTCCTAACAATTTGTTTTTGAAAGGCCCATACAAATAAGAAGTTTAACCTTCAACATGTGCTACAACAAATATTAAATATAATATTATTTATCTATGTTTTCTTGATGGGCTTATGGATGATATGCATCTTTTATTTAAAAGCAACTATTCTTCTTATTTATGAAAAGTAAAGTGAAAGCTTGTAAAATAAAAATGTGGGCAGATGGACAGGAGATAATAGCGACATTGTGGTGATGAGTAAGTTGTTAGTAATATATACGAGATTAAATCAAGATGTTATATGGACATAAATTTATGTAAGTACGAAGAAACCTTCAAAAGAAATAGTTGGGCAATCAAACCTTTAAAAAAAATCAAATAAGCACAAGCAATGCTAAGGGATCTAGCATCTAGTAAGAATTAGTGGACAATATTACTCTATCCCCAACTTGAGGTGGTTCTTTCACAATTACAAGCAACTTAATTTGCCCAACTTAAGGTAGTTTTTTTTACAATCACAAGCAACATAATTTGTATTTATTTTTGTTCAAGTTGAACAATCCCTTTTAAATTGCAAGATCATTTTGCTACGGGTAAATGGTAAGAGCTAGTCGTTCAATTTTTTATGAATCAATGACAAGTCTAGAGGGCTTGAAGGTGGAGGATCTGAGCCTTTGGTCAATGATTTAAAAATAAAAAATAAAAATAAATAATTGTTGTAAAATTTGTTTTAATGGTAAGTTATTCAAGGCCAAGCCTCAACACCACAACTTAGAGGATCATATAATATAAGTGGGTTTAATAGTGAAGGCTTTGAAACTTAAAAAAAAATTAAAGTTTTGAATCTGAAAGGGTGTAGGGTTGTATACCATGATCTGCTATATAGAGTAGGAATGGATAAACACATATTTGGGTAAACAACATCCTTAAAAAGGATCATCTTGGATGGTTTATTATCATGTGGATGTTAAAAGTTGGTTTACATTTTAATAAAAAAATTAATGTGAGTGGGAGGAATTTGTTATAGAGAGGTCAAAGGTTTGAGTTTCTTTAACAGTCGATGATGCCCTTCGTGGTCTGAAGTTCCTATGTGCTTGTGTAATATCATAAAAAGTTAAAATATTTATAAGATACTATACTTTTTTATAGTAGTCTTACTTTGTTATATGGGATTGAAAAGGCTCCACCTATATTGCATCATATAAGCATTTTAGTGTGATATTTCACAAACCATAACAAAACAACAACTAACAATTATACTTATAAACATATAGTTTGACAAAATTTGAATGTGGGTTTCTACATTGGAGATCGCACTTTTAACCTACTAACCTCATGCTTTTTGATAATACATTTATTTCTAGTTATAAGGAAGATCCTCTCATGGAATGTGAGAGGTCTCAATGGACGTAACAAACAATGTTTGGTTAAGTCCATGAGGAAATATTGAAAGCCTATCATTTTCCTTTTGCAAGAGTCCAAGTTGGACATCTAAAATACTTCCTGTATATCTAAATATATTTGGAAAAACTATGATTCCTCATAAGCCCAGCCAACGGAGCTTCTAGTGGCTTGTTATGCTTGTGGGATCCAAACATTATTGAAGGTAAACTCCTAATTGTGGTAGAGAATTTCATGAACATCTTGTTTTTCAGCAAAGATCATCATTGTAGATGGGTTCTTTCAAACAACTATGCACCGAATTCCCCTTCCAAAATATTTCGTCTCTAGAACACCCTAAGATAGATGAGAGAAGTATTTTCTAATGAGGCATGGATGTTGGCTAAATATTTTAATTCTCCTCTATTTCTCATAGACAAGAAAGGAGATTCTAAAATCACAACTAATTCTTATGAAGACTTCGCATCATTTGTGGATGGTAATCAACTCATGGATATCCAACTAAGAGGTCTCAATTTCACATGGAGCAACCAAAGAAAGGGTTATCAACTCATCTAGATCAAACTTGATAGGGTCCTCATATATCTTAATGTCATCTATCCCTTTAGATATTTTTTCCTTCAGTCTCTTCCAAAAATTGGATTTGATCATAATCCCCTTCTCCTTGATTGCTCGCCTCAAGGATCTCCTTTCAAATCCCATTTTAGATTTGATATGTTGTGGCTTCAAGATCTTGACCTCAAGTCACTCATAGAATCTTGGTGGTCCTGTAGCCTTTTTGGATCCCTTGCCTCCCATGTGAGCAAAAAACTCCATTTTACTAAAGCAAATCTCAAGCAATGGAACATAGATGTTTTTGGCAATATTTTTTCTAGGAAGCGGAACATCCAATCCCAGCTCACAAGCATTGAGATCTTTGCCTAGCAAGGAGACCTTGACCCTAGTATTTAGCAAATTGAAAATAGCCAACTGTTTGAATACCACAACATTCTCAAAAATGAGGAAGTTTTTTGGAAGTAGAAATCCATGGTAACTTGGTTGAAGGAGGGTGATTCCAACACTAAATTTTTCCATGCCACTACAATGAGACATAGAGGCTCTAGTAAAATCTAAGAACTCACCAAGGCATATGGGACTATTATTTTAGATATTTTTAACATTAGAGCTAAGGTAGTTGCTTTTTTTGAAGATCTGCTTGGACCAAGCCCAGATTGCAACTAGCTAACTGTGGAAACTCTCCTATGCAACATTCCTAGGTTAGTCACCCAAGAGCATAACAATATTTTTATTAAACCCTTTTTTGCTAAGAAAATTTTTTCTATGGTCTTATCCATGCAATATGAGAAAGCTCTGTGTCCTAATGGTTTTCCCCATATGTTTTTCAATGCAATTGGGACATTGTGGGACCTGACATTGTTTCTACTAGCTGATAAATACAACAAATCAAAAGTATTCCTAGGGACATCAATTCCACATTCTTGGCCCTAATCCCCAAGACGGGTAATACCAAAAACCTTGTTGACTTTCGCCCAGCCAGTCCTTGTGATGTCTTCTACAAAGTCCTCACCAAAGTGATAGCCACCAGATTGAAGCTAATTCTACCACACATCATTGACCTCAATCAAGGTAGATATGTTTAAGGGAGACTCATCACCAACAATATCATAACCATACATGAACTTATCCATTCACTATCCAAAAATAATAAGGTTGGTATTTTCCTCAAATTAGACATGAATAAGGTTTTCGATAGGGTATCATGGAAATTTCTTTTTTCTGTCCTCTCTAGGTTTGGGTTCCACTTTGAGTGAATCAACCTAATCAGAAAAAGCATTACAAATTCCAGTTTCTTAGTTCTTGTCAACGGCTCCACTACTATATACTTTTCAAGCTTTAAAGGTCTAATATATGGAGACCCTTAATCTCCTTTTCTCTTCATACTTGTTGCTAAAGCTCTGGGTAGAACCTTAAGATCTTCTTATTCCAAAGGAGAAATCTTAGTTATTAAACTAGCCTCCTCTCTTAATCCCATATCCCATCAACAATTCATCTATGACACCATCCTTGCCACCTGTACCTCTGTTCCTCAAGCTAAAGCCATCAAGTTGATCTTGCTCTCTTTTGAGTCAACTATTGGTCAAAAGGTCAACTTATCCAAAAAGTAAAATTTAATTTATCAATAGCCCCATAAGACGGTAAGACCATATAGCTAACATTATCGGTTGTGTTTTTGTTGACCTCCCAACTATTTTTGTTGGGTTTTCTCTCTTTGATGGACTTGCAAAAAAATATTTTTGGAATCCCATCATTGAAAGAATTCATAAAAAGTAGGTCAGATGGAAAGGGGAACTCCTCAGTCAAGCTGGAAAGGCCACCTTAGTCAAAGCCACCCTCCAGAGCATCCCTATTTTCTTTCTTTCCATATTTCATATTATTATTGAAGTGTGCAATAAAATAGAATAGATTCAGTGAAACTTCCTATGGTTGGGCTCTGAATACAAGCAGTGATTTCTTTTAGTTGCATGGGACCAAGTCTATTCTAGGAAATAATATGGAGGCACGAGCTCTAGAAATTCAAAATCATGAATTTTTCTCTTATAGCCAAACAAGGGTGGAGGGTCCTTTAGAATGAAAAATCTCTCTGGGTTGATATTATCAAGGTCAAGTACCTTTGGAACCAAGCAAATTTCTTGGATGACCCCTCACCCATCCCAAGTTCTACAATCTAGAATTCCATCATAAGGTCAAGAGAGATCATCAGGAAAGGCATACAATGGAAGCTTGGAAATGGTCAAAAAATAAACTTATGGGAAGATAGATGGTTGGGCAATAGTCCACTTCAGAACTGCACTAATCTAATCTACTTAAAACTCATTACCGATACCATGTTTCGTTCAAAAGTACGTAATTTCATTGACATCAACAACAAGTTTTGAAAATTCTTTCCTTTTGGTGATCTGAATGAGGAACAAATAAGAGCTACTTCTATTTTATCTGATATGTTGTGCCTTTGTGTCATCCCTATATCTCTAGTGGAATACAAGTTCCTTTGGGCACCAAGTGTGAATGGTTTTTTTACTATTAAATCTGTCTATTTCCTCACCGAGAGTCCAAGTCAGTTGTGGTTCCCTTTGAATATTATCTAGAATAAACACCTCATACCAAAAGTCAATTTATTTTTTTATCTTGTTGTTCAAGATAAAATATTTTCCATTCCTAAGCTTCAAATCTGTGGACTCCCTATTCCTAACTATTTCTACCTATGCAATCAAGCTTGCGAATCCACCCAACACATCTTCCTATATTGCAGTTTTTCTCTCAATATTATTTCATCCTTATTTTCCACTATTGGGATTGCTTGGGCTCCACCCTTTCTATTGAATTATTTGTGCTTGTAGTGGCCTAACCTCTTTAGGAGCTTTCACTTAAAAAAAATTAGACTTTCTGTCTCCCCCATTTTTATGAGAAGTTTGGAAAGAACGTAACTTAAGATCCTTTAATAACTCTACCCATGATTTCTATTTTGTGCTCTCAAGATTCCTTTGGGCAACCTATGAGAACCTCTCTATCACCCAAGGTTTTTGGTCCCCTTGAATCTTCAGATGAAGACAGTCTAGCTAGGTTCCTAAAGCTTCCCTCTTGTCCTATCTCTCCCCCAAAATCTATGGTGGATCGTTCACTCATTAAATGGTCTCCTCCACACCAAGGTTGGATTGGATAAAATTCAATTTTGATGGAGTGGCCAAGGGTAACCTTGGCCCTACTAGTGCTAGAGGTATTTTCAAAATCATGAAAGGAAGATCATTTTAGTATTTGCAGAAAACCTTGAGGTCCAAACTAATCATTTTTCTAAAGCACAAGCTCTTTTTCAAGGTCTATCTCTTCTACCCTGCTTACATTGTCCTAACTTAGTGGTTGAAGGTGATTCAATGAACATCATTAAAAGCTTTGCAGGGACTCAGTTTGCTTCCTGGAACATCTCCAACCTAATTTGAATCCAAAACCCTTCTAATATTATCCACAAAATTTACCATTTAGCATGTCTATAAAGAAGGTAACCAAGCTGTTGACCAGTTAGCCAATTTGGGCATCTATGAGCCCAACTTTACCATATGGACTGAGAATTTTCCTCTTGCACTGCTTGATGGTAATTTTATATTTATGTATTTTAAGTGATATCTCCCCAAAGGGTTGGAGGGATGTTGTTTTCCTTTTATAAGGCTTAGCCAACATTACCATCATCCACATCTTTGCTACAACACGAAGTTTCCATGTTCCTGTGGAGGGTTTACGATGCATATCCAACTCTTTGAGGTTATTGGTATTTAGATAATTCTTTAAACTATGTTTGTTCTTATTCCTAGGTGCATAGGGAATATGTGTATCAATAAATATTTTACATGTATCATATGATACCTAGTTTTGACCCACCACAATACGACTCTCATAGGTGATAATAGTTTCCACGTATGGAGGACCTGTTATAGCATGAAATTCATAGACATTACTGAGTGCCATGTATGGAATATATGTTTTAGCACGAGCGATATTTCTTGTTGCCCTGGGATGGCTTCATTTATTTCCCTATGAGGCTTTCTCTCCTACCCCTACATGGACTTCTCCTCTCAGTGTTAGCATTTTATCTTCGATGGCCCACAAAGGATATATTACTTTTACTATAGATTTGTTGGGAGATCTTCTCTCAATCATCATATTTTTGTAAAAGGATATGGGATCCTTTCAAAATCCCTATTCACCAATAAAAAGAAAAACATGAACAAGGAGTTTCATAATCCAAACATTTAAAATATTTTTGGATGTAATTTGGAAAGTCTCCAAAATAACTAAAATATTGTGGGTGATATACCAAAAAAATGAGGATCCAATCTAATCCCATGCTTATTAAGATCTAGTAGAAAATATGTCTTTGGGAATAGAGCACACAAAACACCTAGGTTGTCCTTATTAAGATCTAATACAAAATATTTCTTTGAGAATAGAGAACATAAAGCATCTAGGTTGTTATTCCCATGTGTATAAGTTTCTCACCTATCACTAACCTACATATTATTTTATAAATAACCTATGGAATTTGATATTTGATAATTTTTTAAATATATTGAATGAGCCAAATCTCGTAAGGGGGGAGAGTTCCAAGGTTTAAATGTTGGGCCTCACCGAACTGAATGCTTATCCCTTTCTTGGTGCTTTCAATGGCATAAAAGGTTTAAAATGATTGTGGCATGGTGGTTATAGGGGTGGACTGCATGAATATCTGTGTGGTGGCTTCCAAGGCGGACATCGCAAAATACTGTGGTGGCCATAAAAGTTGGACAGCCTACCTAGATTTATGGCGGATTCGGATTCCACCATGTAAATTCAAATATATATATAGTGAATGATGATGAGTGTTATTGAACATTTATTTTTGGCTTTATTTTTAATTAGATTTTAATATTTTAGTCTTGATATAGAGTCTAACTCTATATAAAATAATATGTATTTATAATCATGCTATCAAGGCCATATCACCAAGAGAAATAGAATCACCACTGATTTTTATTATCAATGTAGTTTTACCCCTCATAAAATCAATAGGATCTAGATAGGTTGAGCCTAAAAATAATCCTCAAAATATATCCTATTCAATGTCTTATATAACTAAAGTCTATCATGCTTTTATGCTCACATTTGACCTTGCATGAAAAATAAAACTACCCTTAAATCAACCATATGTTCAATATTACACTTCATACCATTCATAATTTGGTATATGCCACATATAGTTTGATCATCACATCCATTTTAGTTTAAAAAATCATATAATTATACATCTCATCCATATAGCCAAGCTAATTTTTATATCCAATAATCATTTCATGAGTTCAATAAGACTCCAAAATCTTGCCCATTGAACTTGGCTAATGGGGCTTTTGCTAGGTTATGTAAAGGGAATTAATATATTTTCAAGTGTTAAATGTTTATGCCATGCTTTGCTAGCTTCATATCCTATGAACTCTCCTCCTATAAAATATTATTTAATACTTTAGCTAAGTTGTACTTGTCATAAATCAACACAACTTTGTAGGATTAATATATATATTGTCCCTTTATGTGAACTCTAATTCAAATGCCATTAATTGAATTGTTGGCCTCATTGGTTTTTCTCTTTCTTGTAACCATTATGTCCCAAAAATAATCATCAACATTGTTAACTATTTTCTTTTATCACTTACAAATTATGTCACCATCAAGAAACATATGTGAATTATTCCAAAATAGAAATTTTGTACTATCCAATTTTATATATAAAACAATATCTTCATTATTATCTTAGTTTCATTCATTTGCATGCTATTTTGACCAAGAAAAATATATTTCTAATTTTTTGTATCTTCTTGATTTTTTCAAAATGAAACTTTAAATAAGTCCAAGGTGTATTAGGAAGGAATAATACCTATAGGCATAACATGGATTAAGGAAATAATTATGTTAAGCCTTGTGAGAATAACATGATTTTTTTGTGTGGAAAACACCTCTTTTGGGGTACCACTTTTGGGTTAGTGTTGGCAGTTTTGGGTACCTTGAGTACATTGCCTTTGCTCAAGTGTAGTTGTTGTCATTGATGTCAAGGAGTTCTTGAAGCAATTTGTTTTTATGTCAAAGAATGTGTTTTGATGAAGGTTTCAGCATGGTCAGTAAGTTTCCAAGAAAATCAGAGTAGCCCAGTTGCAAAAGATCAAGAAAAAGATAAGTTAGAAAAAGTATGCAGGCGGCTGGAAAAACTGTCGTGATTTCGCGACATGTTTTAGGAGAGAGAAAGTGTTGGCAAAACTGTCATGATTTCGTGACATGTTTGAGGAGAGAGAAAGTTTTGGCAAAACTGTCACGATTTCGCGACATGCTGGAAGGCAGAGACGAAGCAGGCAAAACTGTCACGATTTCGCGACATGTTGGCAGAGAAGCAGAGCAAAATAGAAAGTGTCACGATTTCGCGACATGTCGCATTTTCGTGACTCGAAAAGTGTAGGAAGGCAGAGAAAGAAAAGTGTCGCGATTTCACGACACATTGCCAGGAAAGTTGTTCGGACGAGAAAGTGTCACGATTTCGCGACATGTTGTAGGAGAGAGAGTCCGAAAGGAAAAGTGTCACGATTTCGTGACATGCAGCAAAAGGAAGAGTCTGAAACAAGAAGCGTCGCGATTTCGCGACAGGCTACAAAGAAGTTGTACGGATGAAGAAAGTGTCACGATTTTGTGACAGGTTGAGATGGTAGTATTGAGTTGCAGGAAGTGTCACGATTTCGTGACAGGTTGAAGAGAAAGCTTGCGAATGCAAAAAGTGTCACGATTTCGTGACAGGTTGAGTTGGCAGCGTTCAGTTGGAGAAAGTGTCACGATTTCACAATAGAAACTGGAAGCAGGTCTTCTATAGGAGGTGTCATGATTTCATGACAAGCAGAGAGGAAGGCTTTGTAGACAAAAGTGTCATGATTTTGAATGTTCTAGTTTGATATAAAAAAATTAAAAAAATAATTTCGTGACATGTTTCATTTTCGCTAGTTCAAGCCAAGAAAAGGTTGAAGAAGCAAGAAGGGTCATGATTTCGTGATAGAGTTGCAGTTGACATCAGCAGAAGCAGATGTGTCATGATTTCATGACAAAAAAGGTTTAGACTAAAGCGTCGCAATTTCACGACAGGAGTGAAGATGACGTCAGCAAAAGTTAGAAGTGTAGTGATTTCATGACAAGCACGTTGTCAAGGCAGACAAAGGCAAAAAGTGTCACGATTTTGTGACAACAAGCAATAGAAGGTGTACGGTAGGCAAAGGTGTCGCGATATCGTGACATGTTGAAGTTTCGCGCTAGAAGCTACAGGGAGGCAGTGAAGCCAACAAAGTTAAATCTGGACCAACATAGCATAGGCTTTTGTAACCGACGTGGTTGAAGGGTAAACAACCAACTAAGACCAAGATTTCAATCTTGAGATTGTGAGTATAAAAGGAGGGCTGCTTGAAGAGTTTGGCATCGATCAAGTGTTCGTTTGAAGTGTTATTTGCACAAATAGAGTGCGAGGAGAAGTTCAATCACAGAGGTGCATAAGTGGAAGTCTGATTGAATACTGTGTTTGCATAGAGTGTGCAAAAACTGTGCTACTATGTTTGAGCAGAGAGTGCAAAGACTATGCTACTATATTTTTGAAGAGTGTGCGAAGACTGTGTTGCTATGTTTTCGTAGAAGTGCATAAGTTGAACGAGTGCTGCTGTGTATGCGCAGACAATGAAAAGTTGGTTTCAACCAAGTGCGGCTGTAACAGAAAAGAACAGAGGAAGAGGACAAATTTGTGCTAGACTAAAGGACAGTGTTTGGTGCAAATTTTAGGAATGGCTTTGCAGTGATAGAGTTGAGGACAGAGATCTCCAGCTAGAGCAGGGAAGACAGGTGTCTTCTGTGGATAGAGTTCCACTTGCTAAGGGCATAGGAGGTAGAGGTCTTCTAGAGGATCACCACTAAGAGCAGAGCTAGGGGAAGGTGTCTCCTTTGGGTTGGTGCCCATAAACTTTGTAATTGGGAAGGTTTCCCAAAGAACTATGATATAACTTTTAGAGAAAAGTTTTATCCATGGAGTAGCCCACATTGGGTGAACCACGTAAATTGTTGTGTCACTTTGTGGATGGTGTGTTGTGCATTTCTTTGATTACTGCTATCTATACACTGCATTATATTTTTTTGAAAGTTGATTTTAAAGCAAATTAAAAAGTGGTCTTATACTATTCACCCCCCCTCTCAGTATAAGCTTGTGTTCTTCAATTGGTATCAGAGTGGGTTCCTTCGAAAAGGTTTAATAGCTTGGAGAAATATCTGGTTAAGAACATAATGGATTATTCAAGTGGCAATGCAGCACCTATTCTTTATGGATCAAATTTCGATCTGTGGAGTGCAAGAATGAAGGTTTATCTAATGGCTCTTGGTAATGAGGTTTGGGAAGTAATTGAATATGGGTACACTATTCCTGTAAATGGTACTTATACTAAAGAATACAGGCTCCTACATCACAACAATTCAAAACCAATGAATGCAATCTTCAAAGGTTTACAGAAGGTAGATCTTACCAAGGTGATTCACTACAAGACAACTAGTGAAATGTGGAAACAACTACAAGTGGTTCACACAGGTGATGTAAATGTCTGAAAGGCCAAGTTGAGACACTTCAAAGGTATGTTTGAACAACTCACGATGAATGATGATGAAAATATTAGTGACTACATGCTCCGTATGGATGAAGTTGTTAATTCTATGAAAGACTTAGGTCTTGAACTTGCTGAAAATGATGTGTGTGATAAGATTTTAAGATCTCTTCCTAATAGATTTAGTGAAAATAATTCTACTATTGAGAAAGCTAAAGATTTAGATAAGTTGAAAAAAGATGAGCTCCATAGTAATCTTGCAGCATTTGAGCTGAGAACTCAAGTGAAAGTTGATGTAAAGAAAGAGGCAGCTTTCAAAGCTACCAAGAAATCAAAGGGCAAACAGATTCAAGAGAGTGATGAGTCTTCTAGTGAGAAAGAGGCAAATTATAGCAAGAAGGGCAAGTTCTCTAGAAAGCACAAAAGCAAGAAAAATATAAGATGTTTCAACTATGGAAAGTTTGGTCATTATGCTACTGACTGTACTGTTTCCAAGAATGAAAGTGATGAAGATATACAGGATGTTAAGAGTAAGGATTCTGAAAAAGCACAGGTATTACAGAAAGAACAAATATGAGCACATCAATCAAGGAAAGAAGTATTCACACAAGAACAAGAAGAGCTTCTATCTGGACAAAGCAAGTAAGTGTTCTAGCAGTGATAGTGAAAGCTCTTCTAGTGATAATGAAAATGAGAAGCTGTTCATTTCAGAAAAGGAAGAAGATTCGAAACATAAATTCACTGTCATGAAATGTTTTAGATGTGGAAATTTTGGGCACCTTGAGGATGATTGCACAAATAATGAATTGGTTGCTAGTATGTATGAGGATGCTTCAGAAAATGATAAGGAAGATGCATGTATGGTTTTTGAAAAGGGTAGCACCTCTAGTGATAAGAAATCTGAAAAAGGCCTTGATAATTCAAAGTGCAATCAAATAGAGGATCTTGAATGTGAACTCAATAATGCTCTTAGTGTTTTGAAAAAGGAAAGAAAGAAGAATGATAGACTCAAGATTAAGTTAGATGAATGTTGTATGGAGAGAGACGATCTTATAGAAAGTCTTGACTTCTCTATAGCTAAAACATAAGAACTCAAGGATGAGTTAGAGTCTAAGATTCTTGAGTATAATAAGTTGGAACAGAAAATGGCCTCTCTAGAAGTGGAAATTAAAGAGTACAAGGATAAGCTGTACAGGTTTCAAGATAGCTCCAAAAGGGTTAAGTCTCTCATCAAAGGTCAAAGAAATCCAATAGATAAAATAGGTCTTGGCTTTGTTAAACCGCTCAAAGAACAGGTTGGGGAATCTAGCAAGAGATTCCAAAAGGAAGAGAGTTCTGATGAAGAAAGTATTTCAGAACATGAGTCCATGAGTGATCAATGCGCAAAAATAGAAAACGAAATTCAGAATGCAAAGAAAAATTTTTCAGGACCCAAAAGGTCAGATAAAGGAAAATTTCACGACAGATGTTTTGCGTGTTACAGGTTTGGTCACATGGCTGCACATTGCATGTCTCAAATGAAGAAGGTTAACAATAATTTCAGAAGTGGTAATTTCTTCCAAGGGTATTGTTACTCTTGCAATCAGTTTGGGCATAAAGCAATTTTTTGCAAGGCAAATATCAGAAACTAGGTTAGTCAGAACAGGCGAATTCAAAGAACAACTATGCCTGAAAGAAATAATATTGTTACTTGCTATAAGTGCAACAATGCAGGTCACACAACCAGACAATGCAGAGCTGATCTTCCAAGGTACAAGAATAGGAACAGTGGTATAAACAGGTCCAAGGATCAAGGTGTGGACAAGAAAAGAGATGAGAAAAAGAACAAGAAAAGTGCCAAGAATAGAAACATTGACAAAGAGTTCAAGAGAAGGCCCGACAAAGAAATTGTAGACACTGATGATGATGAGTGCCTAATGGGAGTTTTACTCCCACCCTTGTTTTAAATCACCTTAATAGGAGGTGGGGGAGGGACTAAGCAAAGAGACTCATTCTTAGTCCCAAGCCCCAAAGGTGACCCTTTGCCATTGATGACAAAGGGGGAGAGATTTGAGTAAGGGGGAGAGATATGAGTAAGGGGGAGAGCTTCAAGTGAAGAGGAAAGCTTCAAGTCAGGGGGAGCAAAACTTCAAAGAAAGATTCTCAGTTGTCAGCTCAAATTGATTTCAGTTTTGGCTCTTGAAGATGTGCTTTTAGTAAAGGTTTGCCATCAATGACAAAGGGGGATATTGTTGGCAATTTTGGGTACCTTGAGTACATTGCCTTTGCTCAAGTGTAGTTGTTGTCATTGATGTCAAGGAGTTCTTGAAGCAATTTGTTTTTATGTCAAATAATGTGTTTTGATGAAGGTTTCAGCATGGTCAGTAAGTTTCCAAGAAAATTAGAGTAGCCCAGTTGCAAAAGCTCAAAAAAAAAGATAAGTTAGAAAAAGTATGCAGGTGGCTGGAAAAACTGTCACGATTTCGTGACATGTTTGAGGAGAGAGAAAATTTTGGCAAAGCTGTCACGATTTCGTGACATGCTGGAAGGTAGAGACGAAGCAGGCAAAACTGTCATGATTTCGTGACATGTTTACAAAGAAGCAGAGCAAAATAGAAAGTGTCACGATTTCACGACATGTCGCATTTTCGTGAGTCCAAAAGTGTAGGAAGGCAGAGAAATAAAAGTGTCACGATTTCATGACACATTGCCAGGAAAGTTGTTCGGACGAGAAAGTGTCACGATTTCGTGACATGCAACAAAAGGAAGAGTCTGAAACAAGAAGCGTCGCAATTTCATGACAGGCTACAAAGAAGTTGTACAGATGAAAAAAGTGTCATGATTTCATGACAGGTTGAGATGGCAGTATTGAGTTGCAGGAAGTGTCACGATTTCGTGATAGGTTGAAGAGAAAGCTTGCGAATGCAGAAAGTGTCACGATTTCACAACAGGTTGAGTTGGTAGCATTCAGTTGGAGAAAGTGTCACGATTTCACGACAAAAACTAGAAGCAGGTCTTCTATAGGAGAAGTGTCACGATTTTGCGATAGAAGTAGAGAGGAAGGCTTTGTAGACAAAAGCATCATGATTTCACGACATGTTCCATTTTTGTTGGTGCAAGCTGAGAAAAGGTTGAAGAAGCAAGAAGGGTCACGATTTCGTGATAGAGTTGCAGTTGACGTCAGTAGAAAGCAGATGTGTCACGATTTCATGACAACGAAAGGAAGAAGAAGCACAAAATTTCACGATAGGAGTGAAGATGACGTCAGCAAAAGTCAGAAGTGTCACGATTTTGCGACAAGCACGTTGTCAAGGCAGACAAAGGCAAAAAGTGTCATGATTTCGTGACAGCAAGCAATAGAAGGTGTACGATAGGCAAAGGTGTCGCGATATCGTGACATGTTGAAGTTTCATGCCAGAAGCTACAGGGAGGCAGTGAAGCCGACAGAGTTAAATCTGGGCCGACGCAGCGTAGGGTTTTGCAGCCGACGTGGTTGAAGGGTAAACAACCGACTAAGACCAAGATTTCAATCTTGAGATTGTGAGTATAAAAGGAGGGCTGCTTGAAGAGTTTGGCATCGATCAAGTGTGCGTTCGAAGTGTGATTTGCACAGATAGAGTGCGGGGAGAAGTTCGATCATAGAGGTGCATAAGTGGAAGTCTGATCGAATACTGTGTTTGCGTAGAGTGTGCAAAAACTGTGCTACTGTGTTTGAGCAGAGAGTGCAAAGACTGTGCTGCTGTATTTGCGAAGAGTGTGCGAAGACTATGTTGCTATGTTTTCGTAGAAGTGCATAAGTTGATCGAGTGCTGCTGTGTATGCGTAGACAGTGAAAAGTTGGTTTCAACCAAGTGCGGCTATAATAGAAAAGAACAGAGGAAGAGGACAGATTTGTGCTAGACCGAAGGACTATGTTTGGTGCGAATTTGAGGAACGGCTTTGCAGTGATAGAGTTGAGGACAGAGATCTCCAGCTAGAGCAGGGAAGACAGGTGTCTTCTGTGGATAGAGTTCCACTTGCTAAGGGCGAAGGAGGTAGAGGTCTTCTAGAGGATCACCACTAAGAGCAGAGCTAGGGGAAGGTGTCTCCTTTGGGTTGGTGCCCATAAACTTTGTAATTGGGAAGGTTTCCCAAAGAACTGTGATATAACTTTTAGAGAAAAGTTTTATCCGTGGAGTAGCCCACATTGGGTGAACCACGTAAATTGTTGTGTCACTTTGTGGATGGTGTGTTGTGCATTGCTTTGATTACTGTTGTTATTACTGCTATCTATACACTGCATTATACTATTTTGAAAGTTGATTTTAAAGCAAATTAAAAAGTGGTCTTATACTGTTCACCCCCCCTCTCAGTATAAGCTTGTGTTCTTCAAGTTACTCCCAATGAGGTAAGGATATATGATTTTCCAAAATTACCCAAGGCTTTCACTTGGCCTACCCTCTTCAACATATTCACTGAGTATGCCTAGCCAAAATTAAATCATACAACTATACGTGCATGTATCAACCATAATGGTCAACAAAAAAACCAATTACTCAAGGCTCATGTAGATTGTAGCAGTCAAAAGGATTTCTCCAACCTGCTTTCACAATGACTAGAGCTAGCAACACCCTCATTATCTTTACTGAGTAGAGAAATAATTTTATGCTTGGTGCCCTTAGGAACATCCATGTTAGTAAACTGGTTGATCTAGGTGATCTCTCTCATACCTCTATCACTCCAAATTAGCAATTGCATTAGCCACCTTGTTTTTAGATCTTCAGAAGGACTTGATATATATATTTTAATTTACATAGTGGAATCGATAGCCGCCATGAATTCAGGTAGGCTATCCAGTTTTTTATGGCCGCCATAGTATTCTACGTTGTCCACCCCAAAAGCTGCCACACAGATCTTCGCATAGTCCACCCCTATAACCACCATGCCACAATCATTTTAAACATTTTACACCATGGAAAACACCAGGAAAGGGAAAAAAGGACTTGATATGTTTTTTTTTTGGTAATTAAGGTACAAATTCATTACAATCGAGTTTTACAGGTTGACCCAAAACCTTTTACAAAATCAGCACAATGCTGAAACGAAACAAAACCTCAATAGGGATAGTCTGTCCTTTGCAAATAGCCCCCTAATGATGCCACACTGCCAAAAAGGAGCATCGTCCCTTACACAAGATTACAAACACCTTAGAACATAGGCAATGGCCCAACGCATTGCTCTCTTGCTGCCCTAGCCGTGAAAATGTGACCTGTCGTGAAATCGTGATGTCCTAAAGTCTTCTCCGTCACTTGCTTTGAAGAGTCACGAAATGGTAACATGTCACGAAAATGAGACATGTCACGAAATCATGGTAGTCATCTCCCAATTTGCACTCTTTCTGCTTCCAACCATAAAAATACGACATGTCACGAAATCGTGACATCCTTAAGTCGTTTTCATCTTTTACTTTGGAAATTCGTGAAAATGCGACCTATCACGAAAAAGAGACATGTCACGAAATCACGACATTCTGCCTTCGTTCTGCTCCTTTGCCGTTGTATGTCACAAAAATGCGACATGTCGCGCCCATGAGACATGTCGCAAAATCGTGACATTCGTCTCCATTCTGCATGCCTACCGCTTCCATCCGCAACTGTGAGACATGTCGCAAAATCACAACACCCTTATGTCTTTTCCTTCATTTGTTTTGGAAAGTCGTGAGACCACGGCGTATCGCGACCAAGAGACCTATCGCGAAATCGTGAAAAACTGTCTTCGGACATCTCCTTTGCAACTGCCTATCGCGAAACTGAGACATGTCACAAAATCGTGACATTCGTTGCCCGTTTTGTTCTCTTGCCGCTTCCATCAACGAATAATCGACATGTCACGAAATCGCGTCACCCTTGAGTCTTTTTCTTCATTTGCTTTGGATCGTCGTGAAACTGCAACATGTCATGAAATCGTGGTGCTTCTGCCACTTTTACCTCTTTTGTTGCTTTTGGACAAGAAGGAACAACATGTCGCGAAATCGTAACACTTTCATCTCCATGCTCCTTTTCTTGGATTTTGCCCGTGAAAACCAACATGTCGTAATATCGTGACACTTTTGCCTCCTAACACTTTCTCTTCTCTTTTGGTCACGACAATGCGACATGTTGCAATATTGCGACAATTTTTCCTTCCTCCTCTTTCTCTTCTCTTTTGGTCGCGAAAATGCGACATGTCACGAAATCGCGACACTTTTCCTTCCTGCTCTTTCTCTTCTCTTTTGGTCGCAAAAATATGACATGTCGTGATATCGCGACACTTTTTCCCTCTTGCTCATCCTCTTCACTTTTGGTCGTGAAAATGCGACATGTCACGAAATCGCGACACTTTTCCTTCCTGCTCTTTCTCTTCTCTTTTGGTCGCAAAAATGCGACATGTCGTGATATCGCGACACTTTTTCCCTCTTGCTCATCCTCTTCACTTTTGGTCATGAAAAAGCGACATGTCACGATATCGCTACACTCTTTCTTTCATTCTGAACATGTCGCGATATCATGACACTTTTTCTTTCCTCCTCTTTCTCTTCTCTTTTGGTCGCGATAATGCGACATGTTGCGATATCACGACACATTTCCTTCTTGCTCTTTCTCTTCTCTTTTGGTCGCAAAAGGACGACGTGTCGCAAAATCGCGACACTTTTTCCTTCTTTCCCTTTCTCTTCTCTTTTGGTTGCGAAAAAACGACATCTCACGATATTGCGACACTTTTTCCTTCTTGCTCTTTCTCTTCTCTTTTGGATGCGAAAATCCGACATGTCACGAAATCGTGACACTTTTTCATTCATGCTCAACATATCGCCAAAAAGTGACACTATTTCCTTCTTGCTCAACATGTCGCAATATCGCGACACTCTTTCTTTCTTGCTTAACATGTCGGGATATCACGACACTTTTTCCTTCAACATGTCGCGATATCACGACACTCTTTCTTTCATGCTCAACATGTCGCGACATCACGACACTTTTTCCTTCCTCCTCTTTACCATCTTAAAGGACTTGATATGTTAAAGTGTATAGATTTAATCATTTTTTGACCATCGTGATAATCTTACCTTCAGTCTAGTAAAAATTTAAAATAAATAAATAGGTTGGCATGAATATCTTTTAAAGAAATAACAAATAATATTATCTAGTCATGCAAATAATAAAAAAATAAAGATCTTGTCTATGACATTGATGTGGACATTGTACTCTTGTTACTAAGTTCATTTTATATTTTTGTACAACATAGTTCTATGATTCTATTGAAGACTCAATAGTAAAGCTAAGATAAGCTTTTAGTCAGTAAAATAATTATTTTTAGAGGTTTTCATAAGGGAACTAACAACTTGTAGATATTGAGTTTTTGATGGTTGTGACTTATAATTTACTATTATTTTGGTAGAGTTCAATAACAAGGATTCACTTTTGTAAACTTATGTGTAATGACCCTCATTGAATATCTTTTATTTTATTGGATCAAGCCCTTAGGTTAAGATTAAGTTATCCCTTAAGCATTGATATTATGTTAATATTTTAGAATTCTATAAAGAATGTATGATGTAATTTACTCAACTCATCAGATCATAAGTTCCTTGTTAGTCACTATCTATGTGAATTAGGATAATCTACGGATCTTGGTGTAGGTTTGCATTTTTTATGTGTATTTGGATATCTGATTTTGTTTTTGCTGGAGAACAAGGGGTTGTACTTAGGTCTCCCACCCTTGAGAAATCACAACTCTCTTATTTAGAGCTTGATAGTTTACAAATAGAATCAATTATCATCTCAATTAATTTCTATAGCTAGAAACCTACATCATTTTACATAAAATGTTTGAATTCTTGGTTTTTGTTTTTTGGATCTTTTTCAATTTTTATGTGAATACCAATATTCCAAAATTTAGCATCCTTCTTGAAATTTTCATATGGTAGCCTTCACAATACCAAAACTTCACCTCTACTATATATGCATTGCATCTTATTAGAGTAATATTACCAAAGCATCACCCTATCATAGTCTGCTTTACCAAATATGGATTACTACTTTCCTTCCTAAAGCACAAGTGCAACCACAAAATTATAATAAATACTTTATATGAAAGCATATTAATGTTATCACTAAAATCAAATAATACCAATGGAAAACATTAAAGTAAATCTTAATCATTATTTGAATCAGGTAGTCAATGTTTTCTTATCAACTTCAACTAAACTTACTACTTCCTCTAACCATAGAGAAGAGAATTTATCTTCATAATACTCTATTAAAATCCCTCTATTGGCTATCCTATCTGCACATTTGTTTCCTTCCCTTAATGTATGTGTAAACCTAATTTCTTCAAACTCTATGTGCATATTTTTAACCCTTCCAAAGTTGCCCAGGCTTCAACTTCATTATTTGTCTTAAATCCACTATTGAAAGCATAATGAGACAAAATATTTCCTCTGTTATTTATAATTATTCCTCCTTCTCCTACTAGTATTGGATTTCCTTTAGATTTTCCATCAATATTCAATTTGACCAACTCCACATCTTGTGGTTTTTACTTCATATTCTTTGCCTACTTTTGTTTCTCTTGTACCCAATATCATAATTCCATTTGATGACTTGAATCCATCTATCAAGTCTCTTTGCTTCCAAATATGTTTTTAAGGATAAAAAAATATTCCTTTTCATTACCTCTAAATTATTTTTCTTTCCTTTAAATATTCTTCTATTCATTTCTAGACATATAGTCCAAAGTATTGAATATTTGATGTATCTTATATCCCAAATTGTCTATAAAGACTCACTTTTAAAAATGTTTTGTCATTGCTTTAACCACTCTTCAATTATGCCATTCATCACCATGCATTTACTAAACATATTAAGAATCCATTGCCATAATTTCTAAACTATTGAGTAGTGTCCCAAGAGATGGTCTATACTCTCCTCCTTTTTACAAAGAACACATTGTGAGGGGCCATGAAAACCCCTTTTCATAAGGTTATCTTAGAATAAATTTTTTCTATGACCTACTATACAAACAAAAATTTTGACTTTAGGAATACTTGGGCTATCCCAAATATCTCTCCATATTCTTGTGATATTTCTATTTTGTTGGTGCTTTACATTATATCCACTTCTTGTTGTGTATTCTCTTGAGCTATTTAACTCCCAAATCAACTTATCCTTGGTTTCCCTCAAAACAATCATTGGTTTTATCTTTCTATTCAACTGCCTCCTAGCATCAATGTCTTGTATACTTGTTAAAAAATCTTCTTTTCATTTGTATCTTCCTTCTTGATCCTTGTACAAAATTTTTGAAACCCTATCACCATATTTATATTGAAGTAATATCATCCATGGTTTCAAAATTAGATCTAGATTGAGTGGTTTTTATCACACCAAGTATCCATCCAAATAGAATTTTTTTCTCCAATTCCCACCACCCATATTAAAATTTTAATCACTAGATCAATTAATTTTTTTAAATTATTCCATAGTGCAAAACCATTTGGTAGAGAGAATGCAATAAATATTAAGCTTGGGTCATTGGGCTCAACATACTTACTTAAAATAATTCTTACCCATGTCTTTGAATCTATTTGTACAATATCCAAATTACTTGCCCCTAGGACTAAGTTTACATCTGTAAGAACTCTTAAACTGAGACATTTCCTAGTTTTATCATCACACACCTTGATCCATTTCACCAAAGGAAATTTACTTTTATCATTTAAGCCTAACCACAAAAAATACCGCATAATGTAGATTAAAATTTTTTCTATCAATTTTGGCATAGTATACAAGGACATATAATATGTTAGAATGGCCTATAAGACTAATTTAATGAGTTACACTCTTCTTGCTAATGATAACCATATACCTTTCCATATTGGTAGTTTATTATGAACTTTACTTATAACTAGATTCCATAATTCTATCCTCATTCTCCCCTCAAATAAGGGTATCCCTAGATAAGTTGCTAGCAAATTTGTCTCCTCCATTTGAAGTAGCCTACATATCCCTGCTTTGATTTTTAGTCAGGGTTTTTAGGAAAGAAAATTTTATATTTTTTCCTATTAAATTTTTGTCTTGATTCTCTTTCATATTCCTTTAATAAGTTATTCAAAGATCTATCCTTATTTATCCTTACCCTCCCCAAAAATATTGTATCATCAACAAAATATAGATGGGTGATATTGTCAATGTTATTACTAGCCTTAAGTCCACTTATAAGCCCATATTTTTTTGCCTTATTCAAGATCCTACCCAAAACCTCTGCCATAATAATGAAAAAATTGTTAGGAGGGAAAATTGAAGGGATTAATTATTCATAAAAATGTGTTACATAAATAGGCAGAAGGCCTATATGATAAACTGACAAGTGTCAGTATAAACTAACAAGTGTCAAAACAGAGGCATAGTGCACTTTAACTCTAACATTCCCCCTTAAAGTGCACTATCCTAACTAAAGGAAAAACAAAATAAGTCAACATTAGGTAACATTCCCCCTTAATGTTGACTTCTCTAAAAAATAACCTATCATCCTCTTTGTTTTGGTCTAGGCTCGTGCTCTTTGCGCTTGGCTCTCCAACTATGAATAATGCTAGATCCACTGTGTATACATCTTGGTCTGTTGCCTCAGGGTCAGCCACTTCAACGGGTCTGTTGCCATTGGGTCAGCCGTCTAAGTGCCTCAGGGTCATCATGGGTGCCTCAGGGTCAGCCACATCTGGGTCTGTTGCCTCTACAGGTCATCCTCAGAGGATGTTGCCACTCGTAGGTCACTAACTAGATTCACCATGAGTATGAAATCCCTCCTCATGGTGAATTCAATCTAGAAGGTGTCGGTCTCTACCGAAAATGCACCTAATGAAAGGAAAAACGAGCCATATAAGAGTGTCGGTCTCTGTCGAAAATGCACTCAATACAATAAAAATGAGCCATAGATCAAAATAGGAGGAGAGAAGAAGAAAATAAGAGAATCTTCTGAAGTGTCTTCATCTGTAGTCTTTATAAGTAGATCTGAAAACAACCTCGAATAGAGTCTAGGGTGTCTATGTTTGTAGTCCCTAGTATAAGTGTCCTTATGGTGACCAAGTCATCCCATCGAAATGCATGGGTAACTAGCCGCTACATTCGCCAAGTGTATAGAAATAGTCACTAGGTACAAGGATCACAAATAAAATTACCTTAGGAGTGTCGGGTACAACCGAGAGTGCACTCCAAGGTATAAGAACTTTGAGGCTAAAAAATTGAATTGAAACAGCCTCAAAATTACAATATGACACCACCATTGTGTCCATCGCAGAAAAACGTTTCCAACGACTATAAATACCCCTATATTCCATTATCAAAGGGGCCTTCATCATAATGAAAAACAATATGCCTCTCTAAGGTAGCAACTAAAACCTCGCATAATGGCGGCATCGCTCTCTGGCGGAATAAAAAACAGCATTAAAATTTCCCACGCAGGGGAATTACATGGGCCATCTAGGCCTTCACTTCCATTTTAAAACATAAAAAATTGACAAAACATATGCCCCACATTCACTTCACTTCCACTTTTAAAATAGGCCAAAAAACTATAACGGTCATCACTCCCAGTCACTCTTATACCAAATGTTAGGAGGGAAAATTGAAGGGATTAATTATTCATAAAAATGTGTTACATAAATAGGCAGAAGGCCTATATGATAAACTGACAAGTGTCAGTATAAACTGACAAGTGTCAAAACAGAGGCATAGTACACTTTAACTCTAACAAAAATATGGTGATAGATGATCTCCCTATCTAAGACCTCTCAACTTTAAATAATTCTATTACTAACCCATTGACCAACACTGAATATGAAACTATAGAGACACAAGCTTTAATCCATCTAATCCATTTCTTCCCAAATCCAAACTTTCTAATACTAAAAAAATAAAATACCATTTAACCATATCATAGGATTTACTCATATAAATTTTTAAGATCATTGATTTCTCTTTTCTTGAAGTTGTTGAATGCATAACTTCATGAGCTACTATGATATCATCCAAAATTTGTCTCCCATTCACAAATCCTCCTTGCTCTTCTAAGATTCTAACAATGGTCTTAAAAAAATTTCCATTACTTTAGAGATAATATTATATGCCATACATAGGCTTGTGGGTTTAAATGAATCAAACAATTATGAATCATTCTTTTTTTGAATCAAGATAAGATATATTGCATTTATTTTATAAGGTATGTATTGTTTTACCCTAGATTGTTCCATTTCCACCAATAAAAAATCGTTCGCTATATCCTAATTATGTTGACAAAATATTGCAGAGAACCCATCCAAAATTGGGGATTTATCCTTATTAAAAGATAAAATATCTAAATAAACTTCTTTTAGAGTAATAGGCTCCATCAATTTCCTATCGTCTTCATTTGTTATAACTAAAGGTACTTCTTGTAGAAGTTTTATTTTTATCTCCTTTTAACCAAGTCTATCTCCTTTTTAATCTCCAAAATTTCTCTTTCTTTCTCAAAATATTATGATATTCACTAAGAAAATCCCTTTCCTTTGAGGTTGGATTATTATGATCACCTTTTTAGAATTTTGAAAGTTTATATTTTAGTTCTTCTTTCTTATCAAATGTTTCTAAAAGTATTCTTGTTCCATTCTTTTAATCTAGATGTCATTGATTTAATTTGTTTTGAAAGTGTATACAACCAAACGTTTCCTAAATAATTTCACATTTGTGTTATCATATCAACGAATTGAGGATGATCTTCCCACATCTGCTCATATTTAAAATAACATCTTTTTTAATTCACTTACCACCATTTTAACTCTTATTTGACAATGATGTGAACCAGTCCTTGTCAAGGTAGTGATATGAGAGTATGCATCTATTTAATTTTTATGCCATTAAGTTGTGGCCTCTTCTTTTTTTGGTCCATGTATAGTTTTCTTCTTCAAACTCAACCTCCCATAGATTATTGTTTTGAATAAAAGCTGAGAAATCTCTTATACTTTGGGTTAATTTCCTAATTCCCCCAAATTTTTCATCTAGCTTGGTTATGGCATTAAAATCTCCTATGATCATGAATCTAGGTTTTTGGTCTTTACTTCTCATAAAGGCTTCAATCACACTCAAAATACTATTTTTCTTGAATTATTTGTAGATCCATAGACATTGATAAGAATGAAATGAATATCTTCAAAGTAGCATGTGACTGAAGAGGCTATCTAATACCTTTTTTATGAATGGTTAATAGGATTCCAACAAGTTAGAACTCCCCCTAAAAATCCTTTAGGATCCATAGCATCCCATTCACATATTGCTCATACTACTTTCATATTTTTGGAAACTTCTTTTGTCATTTTAGTTTCCTGCATACAAAGAGTATTGGGCTTATTACTTAAACAAAGGTCCCTAATACACATTTTATTTGAAGGGCCATTAGCACCCCTTATATTTTATGAGATAATAACCATATCTTATTAGGGGCTACTGGCCCCACCTATGAATTACCAATATCATTTTTTGGTTGGTAAAGAGAAGTTCAACCAACTTAGTTTGTGTTCCTTTATCTATGTTTGCTCTTGCTTCCCTGGATCTCGCTTGATAATTTGAGGGCTTTCCTCTTTTTGCCTTACTTGTATCAAGAGTAGGTATTATTATTCTATTCCTCAATATTCTTTCACAACTTTATTTTTAATTAGATTTATCTTCTCTTGGATATATTATAGAAGCTTTTGACTTGTCCTCATTTTCTAGTATTTCCTTAGAAACAGTAGAGGTATTAACATCTAACACTGTATTTTATTCACCAATATTTTTCTCCTAAATAGTGCATGGTACTTCAATAGAGTCTTCAAAATATAATGATACACATTCCATAGGTTCATTTAGAATGTTCATCCCTAAATCAAGATCATATTGAATAGACAATTCCTTGTTAATATGTTGAACTTGTTGTACTATGTCCTCTAAGCTTTGATCTAATTTCTTCATAGAATAAAGACTCAAAAGAGTTGGTATTTATTCCAATATCCTTCCTTACTGATATCCACTATTTTTTTGCTTTCATTTATCTAGATCTAATTTTTGGAAATTGAAAACCATCCTCATCCATATCCACTTATAAGTTTCTCTTGCAGTTTTCTACATATGATTTTGTTGGAATCTTTTTAGGGCATGATATCTCAATATGCTCCATCTCATGATATCTGATTCATTTAAAATGTATGTTTTCATAACCTATATTTTAGATCTACATATTATCCCCATACTTAATAATAATTTATTTTAGTAAAGCTTTACTTATATCAATCATGACTAATTTTTGAGAATAAATAGCCAAGAATCCATATTTTATAGTTTTTGAAATATAAAGTAATTATTCTAGAGTATTTCCTATTGCCTTGAAGTTATCCATATCCCATAATTTTATGGGTAAACCATACATCCTAACTCAAACTGGTACCAGGGGTCTATTTATATTTTCAGGCAGAAAACCTTCATACCAATAGGTAAGGAAGAGTCCCACTCTTCCCATAAACTAAGGACCTTATTTTAGGATTCTATATATTTCTTCTCTAGAACCAAAAATTGATAGGAATAAACCTTTAGGAAGAAATTATAGTCTCACCCCTAGGGACTTCCAACTTTTAGCAATCCATTTTCTCAGGATTGAAGCCCTTGGCCAATACCCATTAAATTTATCAAAAACTACCCTATCTTTGAGAAACAAGGATCGATACTCTATGGTGTGCTCACTAACCTCTACTACTAGAGATAATTCTAAGGATTTATCTATAAATCAATCCATGCAAAGAAAACTAAAACTCAAAATCTATTGAAATTTATCAAAATTTCATATATCAAATGTAATATTTGATAAGAATTTTATAATAATTTACATGTAAAATTTCTAAGATAAATAAGAGAAAAAGAAACTTAGTTGAAACATTCTATGCCTAGATAGCATTTATTGCCTCATTGAAGCCCTAGTACTCCATTTCTCCTTCCATAATTTGAACCTTGGCTGACAGATATTTGCAATTTTATTTTCTGAGACTTGAAAAAATGTCATTGCCCTTGTTTTGGATGGCTGACTTCACAAGGTCATATCTCCCATAATATTGCTTGTATTTATTCATATGATCACTCATTTTAAAGCTCTTCAAACTTCACACAAATTGGTCCAATAATTAACTAAATTGGATAAACCTTTGTGAATATATGACTCCTAAATGATGAGACATTTAAAAAAATGCCCTAATACTTTGCAAATTAACCTAGGTTCAAATCTTGCCAATATTGGTAAAGCGGACTATGATAGCATGAAGTTTTTTTATTTAGATCTATGATTTATTTCACATGTTAAATTTTTTATTGTTCATCTCATGGATATATCTTGTTATTTTCTTACAAATTATGGAATGCAATGAATTGGTTTTGCTTAATTAAATAAGTTATTTTTTTATATGTGGTATTAGGGCAAATGATGTTTCCTACCTATGGGAGGTAAAATTTACAAAAAAAAAAGTACTTAAGAACTTGCATATAAGGATTTTCATTAGATAAACATCTATGGAATGGATTACTTTTATTATTTTTACTACTTCAAAACTTTTAATATTTTGTTTCATAATTTTAATCTAGTCAAACCCAAAAAAAAACATTGAGCATAGTGAGACCCAATAAGAAGAATTATCCCATCTTGACCATCTTATTGGGATGATAAAAATAATATATATCTTTTATAACCCTTCAAGAAATTTTGATCTATGATTTATGAGTTGTAAGTCAAAAAAAGTTGAGTATGTTGGTTTTACCATAACAAAAATTTAGGAAATGACCCAAGGGAGATTGGTTAGGAAAATAATGAATGTTGTAGAGTATTGTTGGCAGTTTTGCCACACTAGATTTTTTTGTAAAATCTTCCAATTATATAAGATGTACATTTTCGCTGTTCTTTTCAATGTGTTGATATTTTTGTTGATTTATTTTGGCATGTTCGTTGGTATAAATATTTCTTCCTAAGCCTATTTCTATGCTTTCACCGATAAAGACATTTTCACTGGCAAGAGTCAAATTTTAGATGAATTCGCTAAAAAAGGTATCTTCGCTAGCGAAAATAAAAGAGATGCATTCGCCAGCAAAAATGAGGAAGGATGTTTTCACCAGCGAAAATGAGGAAGGATGTTTTCACCAGCGCAAATGAGGAAGGATGTTTTCACCAGCGCAAATAAGGAAGGATGTTTTCTCCAACGAAAATAGAATTAAAACATTTTTTCCAGAAATATGGGGGGTTTTGCCAGAATTCATGCATTGTTAGTGGTCAAAGTCAAATTCGCCTTCTTTGTAGCTACATTCCATTTTCTTGGGTGAAAACCATGGTTGGACATCCATTTTTTGCTACATCTAAATTTTGCCAAACTTTTGCCTAAGTATGGAATGAATTTCGCCAGTGAAGTCATACTTTGGGCATTTTTGCCCCCAGGTGTAACGAAAATATCTTTCAGGCAATTTCACCCCTATTTGGAGAGAAATCCCATTTTCATCATATTTCCCAGCGAAATGTCATTTTTGCCTGACTTCTCAACGAAATCACAACAAAATTAATTTTTGCCCAAGTGCCAGCAAAAGCATCTTTTCGGTATTTTCATCCCATGCACAAAGATATTCCATTTTCACCCTTGTTTGGAGCAAAATTCATTTTCACCTCTTTTCACAACGAAACTCTATTTTTGCCCAATTCCTCAACAAAATAATTTTTTGAGCGAAATGCCTTGGTGAAAACATTTCGGGCATAACTCGAGTGAAAGCTCATTTCGGGCACAAGATTGAGCAAAAGTCCATTTATTCTATTTTTTTAGTGCAGATCATTCTTGGAAAAGACTAAGGATTGGCAAATTCAATTTGTGAGGCAAAGAAAGTAGCTTCTCTCAAATTATTGCTAAAGAATTGCCAAGATTAAATGTTGATTCGCTTTGCCTTTGACTATGGTATGATTCTATTCATTTTCAAGGCACCGTCCACTATGGTGAGCGTTCATTTTTTATGCACAAATTTCCAAGATGAATTTCCATCATCCCTTCTTACTGATTTCCAAGGTGCTCTCCACTAAATAAGGATCACTACTCCCCAAGACGTTCACTGATTTGTTCATTGTTGTTCCAAAAAGAATGTTGTTGTTGATCAATATTTGACTAGTCAACATTTTATATACTAGTTATTAAATTTTACAGGTGAAAACCTCTATAAAAACTAAGGAACTCGATATAAAAAGAGGAGGAACATTCTACTAAAAAATCTCTTTGAGTTTAATTTTTGAAATCAATTGAAAGACGTATTTCTCTGGTTCTTGGATCAGTGGCATATGTGATTACTTTCTGCTTGTTATTTCTACTATATTCATTACCTTTGCTAGATAAGTTAAAACTTTGCATTTGAATTTAATTATTGGTAAAGGAATGAATGTTGAAATGCTAATTAGAAGTTATCTTTACAATCTATGATTGGTTCCTGCGTTGTTCTTTCTATTAAATGCTAGTTAAAATTTAATGTGATTATTTAGCTATTAGTTAATCCTCACTTTGTTTCTCTGGCTTACAGTCATATTTATTATTTCTTTTTGTCAATTTATCTCCCTAATATTTATACTAATTTTTAGATTAGTAAGGGAACCAACCCTCTCTGAAGATTGGTCCGAAGGACATCTTGAAGAACACAAGCTTATACTGAGATGTGGGGTGAACAGTATAAGACCACTTTTTACTTTTTATTTTAATTCAATATTATGCAATGTATAGATAGTAGTATAAATAGCAGTAATCAAAGCAATGCACATAACACCATACACAATAGAGACCACAATTTATGTGGTTCACCCAATGTGGGCTACACCACGAAGAAAATATTTTACTAAAATGTTCTCAATCAATATCTTTGGGAATTCTTCCCAATTACAATATTTATGGACCTCTGTCCAAAGGATATGATTATCCCATAATATCAAGTTCATAGATCTCTTCCACAGGATAACTCTTTTCCCTTCTACTCTAGCTAGTGATATTCTAGAAGAATTTGTCTCTCTACTGCACTGACTGGTGGATCTCTCTCCACTTGAAGACTCCTCACTCAAATCTATCTTCAATTATCCTGGTTGTTGGATCTCTATCCATTGAGACTCTGTCCTTTGTACTCTATCACCTCCAAAGCTCTGTCTCAATAGGTTCACTCAGAACCTTCTCAAATATGCTCAACAAGCTCACTTAGAACTTGTCCAAATCTTCTCAACAAGCTCACTCAGAACTTGTCCAAATATTCTCAACAGGTCCACACAAAACCTGCTCAAATATGCTCAATAGTTCCATACAGAACTTGCTCAAATATGCTCAATAAGTCCTCTCTAGGACTTGCTCAAATCTGCATAGCAAGCTTCCGCAAAATCTTACTCAACATCAGTCCACAAACCTTCTCAAAGACTTGTATCAAATCTGCTTAACAAGCTCACACAAAACTTGTCCAATCTCATAGAATCATAAAGATAATTGTTAGAGACTCAATATGTTCTATACTCAATGCTCAATAAATATATCAACTCAATATCATAGAAGCATAAATAGAATTGTTAGAGACTCAATATGTTCTATACTCAAATCCCAATCTCAACTCAAATCAATCTCATAGAAGCATAAAGAGAATTGTTAGAGACTCTATATGTTCTATTATCAAATCTCAATCTCAAATCAAATCAAGAATATAGAATAGTTTTTTTTATGGAACTTGAACAACCACATGCATCCACTTGACTAGGCTCAATCAACTCAACTCAACCAAGCACCTCAATGAACAAACCTTTCTCACAAACCCTAGTCCAAGCATGTATCAATCAACTCAAAATGTTTCCAACAATGCTCAGCAACAAATCTCACATAACAATGATACTCATGTTCTTTTCTAACTCAAGTTCAAGTTCTTTGCACAACCAATGGGCTTCAACAACAATTCTTATAAAACACTCTTCACATAACAATGATACTCATGCTATTATCAAAACCCTAACTCAATTCTTTACACAATCCAATGAATTCAACAACTATGTTTATCAAACAAGGTTTTAATCACAACTCTTAATTCCAAAAAACCTTGAAGCATTAACTCAAGCACTTTCGAAAAGGAAACCACAATCAATCCTTTTCACTCCAAAGATATTTTCAGAAATCAACCACCATAATCAATCAATAGGAGAATGTGCCCATACCTTTTATGAAGATGAAGAAGCCTCTTTGGAAATCTACCACAATCACAATATTCTCTTGCCAAACTTCATGAGGGTTAGGAGAAATTACAAAACAAATATCATAACCTTTTACACGTTATTTCTCCTAGTCAAAAATCACATCCACCTCTAGAAAATAATTAAAAATAATTAATTCCTTAATTAATTAATCATAGCATGAATATCACCACAACCATTTACCATTCCCATATTTCTCCTAAAAATCACTTTGCACTAATGCACAACTCACTAAGCTCCTTAATGCAAAAATTTCCACATCAAATAGTGCAAAATATAAACCACAACTCATAAATCACATCACCATAGTATACCCTCAATAATGGTGCTTGAAACCTTAGCTTTGAAAAATTAAAACATTAATTATTCATTCTTCGAAAATTGCGGTGACAGGCATACCTTAGAAAATAAAATATTTTTTCGGCTCCGAAGAATGTGGCGACAACAAACCATGTGAAAATGGATTTCAGGTAACTCGAACCCAAGACCTGCAGCGAGTGCGCATTTGCACTCCCTCCGCCTACCAAGTGGGCTAAGCTTCCCACGTGGAAGCTATTCCACCTTGTGCTCCTTATGCTTCTTCTTTTCAAAAATGAGCTTTTAAACAACGAACATCGCTTCAACCAATACAATGCTAAAACGATGCTCGTGGGAGTCGAAATAATGACCTTCGTGCTATCAACACCTTTGCACAATCCAAGCTGCCATTAGGCCACGCTGCCCAATGTGATTTGGGAAGTGGTTGATGTCTGCTTTTAATCGTTCGCTGCGTCACATAAAATAAAACACAAGCTCTTTTCTTCGCATATACCATGCAAGATTATCAACGAGCAAGGATAATCGATTTAAAAACTTTGTGGCATATTTATATGCCTTTCCCTTCACTTGGAAACGTCGGTGCTTTTAAAACTACCCTCATGATGTCAGTGGACATGGTGGAAAACTTTTTATTTAATTTTAAAATTAAAATTAAAATTTTAAATAAATTAAAATTTAAACTAAACCTTTAAAATTAAATTTCTCCATAACCGGGGCACCTTTTTCGATGAAACAAAAAGCCATCTTGGGTTTTAAGAAAAACCCATTTCAATTCTATCATCCATGGTTTTAAATAAAACATTTTATTTTTCCTACCTTGGTTTTGATAAAAATCCTTCCTTGGAATTTCACAAAACATAGTGCATACCATCATAGATCCTTTTGACATCAATGACAACATTTTAGCTTAGGGACTCAAAATGTACAAGAATATCCCCATTTTTCATTGATGGCAACCCATATTCATATTACAGAAACCTGATCTTCTTTTCTGCTCCCCCTGGCTCAATGCTCTCTCAAATATCAAATCTCTCCCCATATCAACACTCTTCCCAATATACACAAATATCTTCCCCTTTGACATCAATGGAAAAGGGTCACCTTTGGGGCTCGAGGCTAAGAATGAGCCTCTTAGCTTAGCCCCTCCCCCACCTCCACATGAGGTGGTTAATTCTGGGGTGGGAGTATTTCTACTCCCCGAAAGCATTGTTCTTTGTATTTATCTTTCTCTCTTCTTTTCTGAGTCTTCTGAATCCTCTCACTGTTTCTTTCCAAGTTATCATATCTATTACTATCATCAATTATGTTCCTGTTCCTGCTCTTATTTTCATCCATGTTCTTGTTCTTATTATTTTCTGAGTCTCTATTCTTTTATGATTCTCTATTCATGTTCATCTTCTTGTTTCTGTTGATATTCCTGTTCTTGTTCATGTTCCTGTTCCTGTTCATGCCTATTTTTGGAATATTTTCTCGACACCATCTTGTTATGTGACCATAATTATTACACTTATAAAACTTAATGCTATTATTTCTTGGATGTGTAATTTTCTTAGTATTTCTCCTAATGAAGCCATATCTTCTTATGTCATGAACCCTGCAATTCATTGCCTTGTGACCAAAACCATTGCATGAGTATCAGTACCCTTGGAAAAGCTGTTCTTTTCCATATACCTTTCTTTCATGAGTCCTGCACTATGAAGCCATGTGTCCAAACCTATGACATGAAAAGCATATTCCATTGAAGCCTCCTTGTCTTGACCTCATTGGTCTCCTGTTCTAATTGTTGTTCCATCTGTATCTTATTTGTGCATTGTTCCTCTTTTTTTAACTCTTTGTTGTCCAACTCATCCTCTGATGTCCCACTTTCACTTAAACTATCTTCTTCTGATGTATCTTCTTCTAAAGTTTCTTCTTCATCACGACTTGAAGTAGATTCTTTTTCCTATTTCTTTTGAACCTTTCCAAAGCCAAGACCTGTTGAACATGATTTTTGTTGTTGTCCATAGATGAACTTATCCAAGTTCTTAGAGCTATTTGTGAAACTCTTCATCTTGATCTTGGAGTCCTTTAAGTCTTATTTTAGAGTAGCCACTTCTTGTGCCAACTTCTCACACTCCAAAATCTTTGCTTCTAACTTATCCTTGAACTTTCTTGCCTTAGCCTTTGACTTCTCTAAATCCTCTATGAGCAATAACCTTTCTTCATCACATTCTTGAAACTGACTTTCAAGATTGGAGTGTTGCTTTCTAACCTTATTTACTGTGTCAAGGGCATAGATAAGTTCTCCCTTGAGATCATAGTCATTCTCTACTGAATAATACTCTATTTTTTTACCTTTGTATATATTATTTCTTTATTTTGGCTTATATTCCATAGGATCATCTTATTTATCTTCCAAAGCCATTAGAATATTCTCATCCAGTCTTTCAAGTGCATCTTCAAAATCATCATCACTGAAACTATAACTATCCCTAGTGCAATCATATTCAAGATGTCCAAATTTACCACATATAAAACACTTGAGAATAATTGAAGTCCTTTTCTTAACTGGATCTTTCTCTTTAACCATAAATAGGACTTCATCTCTATCATTATCTAAAAAACTAGCATCACTATCAATTGAGTACTTGCATTTTTCGCATAGTAGATTCTCTTTTGTCTCTGGAAGAACTTCTTTCCTTTTCTGCTTTGTCCATCCTTGTCTCTTCTAGTACCTGTGTCTTTTTGATTCCCTGTATCTGTGATCCTATTTTTCTTCATCATTGTTGTTCTTTGGCTCTTTGCATTCTATTGCATAGTGTCCATACCATCCATAATTGAAACATTTGATAGATCTTAGATCTATGGGTCTTTTGGAACATCTATCTCTTCTGCCATAATTTGCTTCTTCATCATTGTATGACTCACTACTTGATTCTATCTTATTTTCCTTTTTCTTTTTGTCTACTTTGAAAGTAGCTTCTTTCGGAGGAATATGATCTTTTGTTCTTATCTCAAAATTAGTAAGCATGCCAAGCAAAGAATTCCTTGTCAAAGAATCACTATCAATTGATGTTTCTATAGCAAAAACCTTTTCACTATACCTTTTTGGAAGAGTCCTCAAGATCTTATCACAAACATCAGATTCATAAACCTTCATTCCAAGACCTTTCATATCATGTATAAGTTCATCAACCTTATTGATATAGTCATGAATGTTTTCATCATCCCTCATTCTTAGGTTCTCAAATTCTCCTTTGAGATTTTTGATCTTAGCCATTCTAACTCCTTTATATCCTTCATATATTTCATGTAGAAGTTCCCACATTTCTTTTGTTGTTTTACATTCCATAACCTTCATAGATTCTGCTCTACGCAAACCTTTTATAATTGCATTCATAGCTCTTGAATTTGCATGCATTAGAAGCTTACCTTCCTTATCTATAGGAGGATTAACTGTTGAATCATATCCAAGTTCCACTGCATCCCAAACTTCATTTCCAAGTGCCATAAGGTAAAATATCATCAGTATACACCAATATAAGAAGTCACTTCCATCAAATACTGGTACTACATTATTGAAGGTAAAATATCTTTGATCCTTTTGATCCATTATGTTCTTAGATAACTTTTCCTTCAAGCTGTCAAACTCTTCTGAAGGAACCCGCTCTGATACCAATTGAAGGACATAAGCTTATACTGAGAGGGGGGTGAACAATATAAGACCACTTTTTACTTTTCCTTTCAATTCAATATTATGCAGTGTATAGATAACAATATCAATAGCAATAATCAAAGCAATGCACAAAACACCATATACAATAGAGACACCACAATTTACGTGGTTCACCCAATGTGGGCTACTCCACGGAGAAAATATTTTACTAAATTTTTCTCAATCAATCTATTTGGGAATCCTTCCCAATTACAATGTTTATGGACCTCTATCCAAGGAGATGTTTATCTCCTAATCTCAAGTTCATGGATCTCTTCCACAGTAGAACTATTTCCCCTTATTCTATGGCTAGTGATCTTCTAGAATACTCTATCTCTCCACTGCACTTACTGGTGGATCTCTCTCCACTTGAAGACTCCTCACTCAGATCTATCTTCAATTGTCCTAGATCTTTGGATCTCTATCCACTAAGACTCTATCCTCTGTACTCTGTCACCTCCAAAGCTCTGTCTCAATAGGTTCACTCAAAACCTTCTCAAATATGCTCAAAAATGTCACTTAGAACTTGTCCAAATCTACTCAACAAGCTCACTCAGAACTTGTCCAAATATGCTCAACAGGTCCACACAGAACCTGCTCAAATCTGCTCAACAGGTCCATACAAAACCTACTCAAATTTGCTCAATAAGTTCTCTCTAGGACTTGCTCAAATATGAAGAGAAAGCTTCCACAAAAGCTTACTCAATATCAGTCCACAAGCTTTCTCAAAGACTTGTCTCAAATATTCTTAACAAGCTCACACAAAAATTGTCCAATATCATAGAATCATATAGAGAATTGTTAAAGACTCAATATGTTCTATACTCAATGCTCAATCAATATCTCAACTCAATCTCATAGAAGCATAAAGAGAATTGTTAGAGACTCAATATATTCTATACTCAAATCCCAATCTCAACTCAAATTAATCTCATAGAAGCATAAAGAGAATTGTTAGAGACTCAATATGTTCTATACTCAAATCCTAATCTCAACTTAAATCAATCTCATAGAAGCATAAAGAGAATTGTTAGAGACTCTATATGTTCTATTATCAAATCTCAATCTCAACTCAAATCAAGAATATAGAATAGTTTATTTTATGGAACTTGAACAACCACATGCATCCACTTGACTAGTCTCAATCAACTCAACTCAACCAAACACCTCAATGAACAACCCTTTCTCACAAGCCCTAGTCCAAGCATGTATCAATCAACTCAAAATATTTCCAACAACGCTCAACAACAAATCTCACATAACAATGATACTCATGTTATTTTCTAACTCAAGTTCAAGTTCTTTGCACAACCAATGGGCTTCAACAACAATGCTTATAAAACACTCTTCACATAACAATGATACTCATGTTATTTTCAAAACCCTAACTCAATTCTTCACACAATCCAATGACTTCAAAAACTGTGCTTATCAAACAAGGTTTTAATCACAACTCTTAATTCCAAAAAACCTTGAATCATTAACTCAAGCATTTTCGAAAAGGAAACCACAACCAATCCTTTTCACTCCAAAGATATTTTTAGAAATCAACCACCATAATCAATCAACAGGAAAATGTGCCTATACCTTTTATGAAGATGAAGAAGCCTCTTTGGAAATCTGCCACAATCACAATATTATCTTGCCAAAATTCATGAGGGTTAGGAGAAATTACAAAACAAATATCATAACCTTTTACACCTTATTTCTCCTAGTCAAAAATCACATCCACATCTAGAAAATAATTAAAAATAATTATTTCCTTAATTAATTAAGCATAGCATGAATATCACCACAACCATTTACCATTCCCATATTTCTCCTAAAAATCACTTTGCACTAATGCACAACTCACTAAGCTCCTTAATGTAAAAATTACCACATAAAATAGTGCAAAATATAAACCACAACTCATAAATCACATCACCATAGTATACCCTCAATAATGGTGCTTGAAACCTTAGCTTTGATAAATTAAAACATTAATTATTCATTTTCTAAAAATTGCAACGATAGGCATACCTTAAAAAATAAAATATTTTGAGGGCATCAGTTGGGTAGCCGAAGAGATTTCTGGTTACTATGGATTTGAAGACAATATTGTTGCCCCGGGAGGGTCCAATGGGGACACCTCCGGATCCTCTTCTAGAGAGACATAGTTCTTTTGCAGATTTGTTAAAGGATAAATCTCCATCAAAGACTGAAGAAGCACAAAAAACTGCATTAAAAATGCTCTTTACGGCTACTGGAAATAGATCAACATCTCAACAAGTTAATGGATGCTTGCCATAGTCAAAATCAAGGCCAAAGATTGTCATTGAGCAAAGGATGGTTGAAGAAACAGTTTTATATAGATCCAATCATGATTTGATCTATAAATTCATGGGTATTCGCCCTACCTTGAATTTTTTGCATTCCTGGGTCCGACAAAACTGGGAGCCTCTTGGTGAGTATTCTTTATGGTTTATTAGCAATGGATATTTTATTGTTAGTTTTTATTCACTTACCGATAGAAATAGGGTGTTCGAATAAGAAAATATGAATCATGGTCCGATAGGATTATTTGTTCAACCCTGGAGAGTGGGATTTGATCCTCGAATTGAACCCACTACTGTCCCGATTTGGATCCATTTGTATGCACTTCCAATGGAGTTTTGGAGTGAGCAGGTATTGGAAATTATCGGTAATTCCCTTGGAAGACATTTGGGTGTTTCCAAAGACACAATAGAAGGAAACACAGCTGTTTATGCAAGATTATGTGTGGAAATGGATCTTAGCCAACCTCTACCGATAGAGGTGGAACTTGAACTTGCAGGACTATCTTGGATTCAACAACTAGATTATGAGGCATTGCCCTTCAGATGCAGAGTTTGCCACAAATATGGGCATTTGGCCCAATATTTCCCAAATAATATGAACATAAAAATGGAGGCTCCTCTAGGAATGTCAAATCTTCCTATGGAGGGTAAGTCAACAATCAACAAAGAACCAACAAATATTTCTTAAGGTAAAGAAGCACAGGGAGATGGTTTTGAACAACCCAAAAGAAGGAGAAGGCAAAAGAAAAAAAGATGGTAAAGAGCAAACCCAACTCAAGCCCTCCAATAGGTATGAGATATTTAAGACACTAATGGACCAAGAAGAACAATTCATGGAAGGAGTGGATGGGAATAATGAAAATAATAACATCCATGTTCAAGCTGCTCTTTGATCTCCCCCCATCATAGAGCAGGTAATTGAGTACGATGAGTTACCGCAGTCAGAGAGTGCAGGGGCATTGATAGTGCATAACCAAGAGCAGCCAATAATTAAGGATGTCAGCATGGGCATAGCAAAAAATAATAGAGAAAGACCAACTTTAGGGATAACTCAGGTGGAAAAGAGATCAAAAAATAGCAACTCTCAAGAAGTGGGTAGAAAATCAAATAAGGAATTGATAGCAGTTCAAGGAGACAAACTGATCACTAGAGGATCGGTGAGACCAATATATTTTTACTGCTCTCAAGGTAACCAATGATTATACAATCATGGAATGTTAGGGGTTTAAACAGTAGAACCCATCAATCTGCTGTTCGAAGACTCTTAGAAAAATATAAAATAATTTTTTTGCTTATCTAGGAGACAAAAATGTCGTTAGATCTTGTGTAAAACAGTTAACAAAATTTGGAGGGGTGCTGGTCATATGGAAGTGGCTGCCCAAGGTGCATCGGGGGGATAGTTACTCTTTGGAACTCTCTTGAATGGACTGCAATAGAACATATAGCTTGGAGGGGTGTTCTCACATCACATTTTAGAAATAATGTCACAGTTGAACATGTTTTAATCATAAATTTTTATGGGGCTCAAAACCTAGATGGTCAGATGCATCAATGGAAAGTTGTGCATAACATGAGAGTCTCAAGGGAAGATTTAGACTGGATTATTGTTGGGGATTTTAATGCTAAATTATCCTCTAGAGATCAAGAAGGGGAACCCCAATTTTGGACCCAGGGGATCGACTTATGATTTCCCAAGTCCAGGCATTACACTTGGTGGATATTAAATGCCCTGGAACCAACTATACTTGGACTAATAAGAGGAGGGTGCCACATAGCAGGAAGGTGAAGTTAGACCATTTTTTGGTTTCAAAGGAGACATTTGTAAAATGGAATATAAAATTTAAGATTTTGGAGGGTCCAGTTTCAGATCACTTTCCCATTTTGTTGAAAGGAGGGATCAAGACAGTGCAACATCACAAACCATTTAAGTTTGAAAACTTTTGGTTACAAAATGAGGAACTTCAAAATAAAATTCCATAGTGGTGGGAAGAAGGTTGCCCAACATATGGGACAGCAATGTTTAGATTCCACAAAAAACTTCATTATGTCAAAGATCAACTAAAACAATGGATGCGAGCTAACAAGACAGACTTCTAGGTCCAAAGAGCTCCATTGGTGGCTAGATGGGATGAGGTTCAAAAACACTTTAGGGAAGGAACAATTACAAAGCAGCTCAAAGAAGAGGATGATGCATTGCGTAAAGCGGTTGAGGACATTGACAACCAAGAGGAGACCTCATCTGGAAACAGAGAGCAAGAACCACTTGGTTATTAGAAGGTGATAAAAATACCAAATTTTTCCATCGGACTACTTGTGCTAGGAGACAGATGAACAACATGGAAGCTCTTCAAGATGAGAACGGACACTCCTTTGATACAATTCTAGGTATGCATTTCCATTCAATGGATTATTTTTCTAAACTATTTAAGGAAAGTATGGTGCAAAATGAAGAGGCTCAAAAAGAAGTTATTGTTGTCATACCCTCTGTTATATATGAAGAAGAAAATCAGACCCTACTTAAACCCATTGATAGAGAGGAAGCGAAGAATGTAGTCTTTGGAATGAGCACCGAAAAAACACCGAGGTCCCAGATGGCTTTCCAATTGAGTTTTTTCAGGCCTTTTGGGATAACTTGGAGGAGGATATAATGGTTGTTATAGAGGAGTCCAAAGGTAGTAAAAGAATGCTTAAAGCATTAAAACATACTTTCATTACCTTAATTCCAAAATGGAAGGAGGGGGTACATATTTTAGATTATAGACCTATTGCCTTATGCAATGTCATATATAAAATAATCACAAAGGTAATGGTTGAGCGGCTAAAACCTCTTCTACATAACATTATCTCCTCAAAGCAAGCGGGTTTTGTAGAGGGTAGGCAGATCTCAAATGGTGTGGTTCTAGCTCAAGAGGCAATCCATTCAATGCAAAAATCTGGTAATAGATGAATGTTCATAAAATTAGATATGTCAAAGGCTTATGATAGGGTGGAGTGGAGCTTCTTGTCAAATATGATGGCAGCCTTTGGTTTCTCTCAGGATTGGATAGAATGGGTCATGAGTTGTGTTTCTACTCCGACATACTCAATGTTAATCAAGGGTCTTCCATCGCAATCGTTTGGAGCTACTCGAGGCCTTCATCAAGGAGATACTTGCTCTCCCTATCTTTTTCTCATATTGGCTGAAGGATTGGGTAGACTCATCTTGAGGAGAAGACAACAAGGTTTGCTAACAGGTATCAAGGTGGGTGAGAAAGTTTTGACTCACCTACAGTTTGTGGATGACACAAGATTGGTGGGAGTGGCCAGCTTCAGGGAAGCAAGAATGATTAGAGATACACTTAATGTATACCTTAGGGCTACAAACCAATTCATCAATGATAAAAAATCCAAAGTGGTCTTTTTCAATCTTGATCAAAAGCTTCAGGACAGAATTTTAGAGATCTTGGGATTCACAAGGACTTATCTCCCAGTGGTATACTTGGGGGTCCCTTTGCATTTTAAAAAACTAAAAATAGATATCTAGAGGAATCTTTTGGATTGTATCAAGGACATAATTAATCATTGGTCTCACAAATGGTTAAGCTATGGGGGTAGATTAACTTTTTACAGTCAGTCATTCAAGCCATGCCAATTTATAAATTTTCTATTCTTGCTGCACCACATACCATATGGAAAGAGTTGGACAAGATGGCTAGAAAATTTTTATGCGAAGGAGTAAAAGGAGGGAGGAAATGGGCCTTAGTAGGTTGGTATAAAGTAAGCCAGCCCAAGGTAAAAGGAGGTTTGGGACTAAGAATATCAAAGTTAAATAATAAATCTTTGGCTGGAAAGCTTTACTGGAGGTGGATTTCCCAACCAACTTCTTTATTCAGTAGAATCTTAACTAGTAAATATTTGGGACATGTAAACCCAAATGATGTGGGTCGTTTCCTTTTGGATGGTAATGGATCCTTAGTGTGGCAGGATCTCAAGTTAGGATCCTAGGTAGTAAAAGATAGATTATTTTGGAAAGTGGGGAGAGGGGAGAAGGCATGATTTTGGACAGATTTATGGGATCAATACCCACCTATCATTGTTGAATTTCCTGAATTGCAACCAATAAAAACAGCCATAGAAACCAAGGGATGGGTCCAAATTGAAAGTTATTTCAACACTAGTCAGTTGGGGGATTATAAGTTTAAGTAGTTTAAGAAGTTGGATGAGTGGCCAATTTCAATCCCTCCGGATTTGACACCCATCATGACTAAAATATTTGCAGAAATATTTCTCATAGGTAAAGACAAGGAGGATGAATTAGCTTGGGGCTATGGGAGCCTTGGTGTCGACACAGTGAAGGACGGATATGATAAGATCCTTATAGAGCCTCCTCCTCATACATATCAGGTTGAGGATTGGAGAAAGATTTGGCAGTCCAAGGGTTGGCCGAAAGTTAACTTTTTTTCCTGGAAGTTCATTCATAATGGAATTCTTACTTTTGATAATCTCATATGCAGGGGAATCATTGGTCCATATCAATGTGTTTTATGCTAAAAGAGCGAGGAAACAACTGATCACTTGATGTTTGAGTGCCCATTCACACGCCAGATTTGGGAGAGATGGTTTTTATATTATAAAATTTAAGTTAATGGCGTTTTGAATCGGATTAATATTTGAGAAATATGGAAGAGGGGTAGATTTAAATCTAAAGCTCTTTGTATTGGTTGGGATCTTGGATTAAACTTTATTTGGTGGCAAGTGTGGTTGGATAGAAATGCTAGAATTTTTAGAGAAACTTTTTCTTCTTTAGATGGAGTTTGGCAGGTCATTTGGAGCAAAGTCATAGAAAGCTGTGGCGATCTATGCTAAAGAGGAAACTCGGGTTGTTATAGGGGCAATGGAGAAGGAAGTTGAAGTGCAAGAGGGACAGAATAGAGCTAGTTGGAAACCACCCCCAGAAGGTTGGATTAAAATTAATACTGATGGAGCTGCAAAAGACAATCCAGGTAGAGCTGGAATTGGAGTGGTTTTTTGGAATCATGTTGGAACAATGCTCTATTGGGAACTGTAAGGCTTGGGAAGAGCCACAAACAATGAAGAAGAAGCCTTGGATATCAAATATGCTTCTATTTGGGCAGTAAAACAAGGTCATAGGAAGATAATCCTAGAATCAGATTCTCAAATAATGGTTGGAGCTCTAGATTGCATGAGGAACTTTGCTTTGAAAACATGGAGGTTGAGGATTCTTGTCACTCAAATTAAGGAATTATGGAGGGAATTATATGATGTGATTCCAGTTTATGTGAGTAGAGATCTAAATAAAGTGGCAGACTTCCTAGCTAAGATGGGTACTGAGAAGGAGGTAGGGGTTCAATGGCACAGTGACATGGCTATTGAGGATGAGATGATTAGGTAGGTTGGTGAGCAAATCTAGTGCTTAGCTAATTTGGATAACCATTCCAAAAATACTGTTTAGGAGATTTATGTTTCAATGTAGATCTTCTTTTATAGTTGTAAACAGGTGAACAGTCATTGTAGAAATATGGTTTAAGATATTTGACTCCAATGCAAATCTTCTTTTACTGTTGTAAACATGTGTTCTCTCTGACTAAGGCTGGGAAAAGTCTCATCCCAACTTGTAAATGATATTTGTTTTAATACAAGTTTTTTCAAATTATTTTTCAAAAAATATATATATATATATATATATATTTCTTCAGCTTCGAAGAATGCGGCGATAGCAAACCATGTGAAAACAGGTTTCAGGTGACTCGAAACCAAGACCTTCAGTGAGTGTGCCTTTGCAATCCCTCCACCCACCAAGTGGGCTAAGCTTCCCACGTGGAAGCTATTCCACCTTGTGCTCCTTATGCTTATTATTTTTGACCATGAGCTTTTAAACAACGAACAACGCTTCACCAATACAATGCTAAAATGATGCTCATGGGAATCGAACTCACGACCTCCATGCTATCAACACCTTTGTACAATCCAAGCTGCCACTAGGCCACGCTATCCAATGTGATTTGGGAAGTGGTCGTTGTCTACTTTTAACCATTCACTGCGTCACATAAAACAAAACATAAGCTTTTTCCTTCGCATATACCACGCAAGATTATCAACGAGCAAGGATAATCAATTTAAAAACTTGGTGGCATATTTATATGCCTTTCCCTTCACTTGGAAACATCGACGCTTTTAAAAATACCCTCATGACATCGACGAACATGGCGGAAATTTTTTTATTTAATTTTAAAATTTTAATTTTAATTTTAAATAAATTAAAATTTAAACTAAACCTTTAAAATTAAATTTCTCCATCACCGGGGCACCTTTTTCGATGAAACAAAAAGCCAACTTGGGTTTTAAGAAAAACCCATTTCAAAATGCCATCCATGGTTTTAAATAAAACCTTTTATTTTGCCTGCCTTGGTCTTGATAAAAATCCTTCCTTGCACTTTCACAAAACATAGTGCATACCATCATAGATCCTTTTGACATCAATGACAATATTTTATCTTAAGGACTCAAAATGTCCAATGCATCTCTTTCCTTTGGTCTTTCAATGTTGGTTAGGTCTAGGGCACATATATTTATACTTAGGCAGACTCGTGACCAACAATTTTTGGCATTCCCGGTGGGACACCAAAATTTCCACCTTAAGTAGTATTAAGATTTGATGTTTGTCTTTTACTGTTTGATTAGAACATTTGACAACTTAGTTTTACCCAAAAGCCTCTGAATGTGAAGTTTATGAAAGCTTTACTTAATGATCACAAGATTGAAGGCCAGGAAGTTAAAAAATCCCATTGAGTTCTTTGAGATTGACATCCAAGTTTTAGGAGAGCATCCTAGATTAGTTACTCCAACTGTGCCATCAGTTGTAACATCTTCACAGGTAGCTGATGTATTTTTTGTTCCTTCAAGTCCTTCTAGTACTATCACTAGCGTTCCTCCTGAGCGAACACTCTAGTTCAAATGGCCCAAAATACACCACCACCACCACCAATATAGTTTCTAGCCTAGAACCAATTTGGAGGTTTGAATATGCAAGCTCAAAATATGATACTTCCAGTGGCATTGAAGGCTTTGCCCACTTACGATGGTACAAGAAAAATATCTTATGAGTATGTTCAAGACTTGGCTTCTTTGGTGACTATTCATAGTATCACGAGCGAAGATTTCATGGTCATATTGCTTGTGCTCTCTCTCAGAGAGAAGTTACTTTACTGGTACCAGTCCTTACAACCTGCCACTATTGCCACATGGGACCAGTTGGTTGAGTTATTGATAAAAGGCTTCAATGAACAAGTGGATCCTTTTTCCCTATTGCATCAATTTACTAACATTCAGAGGTATCCATTGGAGGAAATCATTGACTTCAATGTTATGTTCGCTCAAACTTGGCAGAGAGTCCCTAATGGTCTCCGATCGACTATCAAACAAACCGTATTTTATTATCTCTGAGCTTTCAATTCTGACATTAGCATGGCCATTCGTCAGTCCAATATTGATACATTTTTGACCTTGTACTATGTTGCGTAAAATATTGAATTTGATTTAATTGCTAATGGTAAACTCCCAATGAAAATATGATGCCTATATTTCCTGATCTCCCACAATATTTATATTCCAATGCATCTTCTCAATCCTTACCAATGTCCCCCATGTATCCTGTTCCTTCATGGAATCCAATTTCATCTCAAATCTAGACAATTTTTGTCCTGCAACTACCCACTTCCTCTATTCCACAACTGCCTGCTCTAGCTCCTTTTCCATTACTACCGTTACCACCTATACCACTTCCATTACCAACTCCTCCAGCACCCTCAAATCCTAATCCTCAAGAGAAGTTGCTACAAGAGATGCAATCAATGAACTCAACAATAAAAGCGATGAGCAATGAGATCACAGTTATTAAGAAAAAGTAATCTGAGAGAGATTTCTAGTCTAGGATATTTCAACCTCTACCAATCACCAGAGAGTAAGCAACTTTGACCAGCAAGGTGCCTGAAAGGAATCCAACAATATTAACAAATGAAGAGGTTGGCCCATAAGACAAAACGTACTGGTGTTCTACCTACAATGATCCACATGGTGAAGAAACTTGTATGGTTCATCTAAACTACGTGCAGACACTAGAAGATAGCTCCTCAGGTGGTCAAATCAACATGATTAGAGAAGTTGATTATAATTTTATGGTTCCTTTTGTGGAACAAGTTTTAGTTCTCACAAGAGTTGGAAAAAATTCGCTCATAGTGGATCCAGCTAATATGGAGCTGCTAAAGGTGTCTATTGATTCCAAGGTGTAGAATTAAAATAAAAAAGCACAGGCGAAGGCACCTAGCTTAGCATATAAGTTAGAAGAACCTATTTTTTTTAAATATGTCTTGCTCGTACAAGCGGAAGAAAGAATCTCTTAAGTGAAGGCATCAACTTCACAAGCACAATATAAGATGAAGGAATAGGTAAAGGAATGCATTAAATACCTATATTTGACCAAGTGTTAGAGGATGGAAGACATGCAATAATATCAGAACAAGTATGAGGTTGTTGATAAAAGAAGAGAGTCAAGTTCATATGCATACAACATTGTTAAAGCACTGAAGAAGATCCTTGCGAAGGTTAGTCTCTATGATGCATTGCAATTGCTTGGACAAGATGATTTGTTGCAGAAATATCTAAAGTTTGTTAAAGAGAAAAAGAATAATCCCACTTAGAATATGTTAGCTCAAACCCTTACAATTGTGGCTACTGGAAAAAATAGGCCACCACCATTTTGTTTATCTCTCAGGATGGAGGGTTGGATTTTGCATAACTGCATGATTGACATTGGTGTTGTGATGGCTGTCATGCCAAAGGTAGTTTGTGACATTATGGATATGGAGTATACCAGGAGTAGCCCAGGTGTTTTACATTTGGATGGTACTCCTATGAGAATAGTGGGATTCATCAAAGATATCCCCATTTTCCTACATAAAATACCTCAGATCACTATAATCCAAGAGGTGGTTGTAGTGGATCTAGAGCTATATTTTAGTATGTGCCTCTCAAAATAATTTACTACCAAACTAGGAGGTTATATTTCTCTGGATTACTCTCACCTAGAAGTTCTTCTCAAAGGAAAAATAATCAGAATCTATAATAAAAAGCCTTCCACGTTTCATGTAGAGAGGATCGAAGAAGAAGAAAAGTCCATGGATTTTGTCAACATGGTGATGGAAGAACTAGAAGAATTGGATCTAATGGAATAAGTTTTTTATGAGCTTCATACAGAAGATGAGTTCTCAATGATTGATTTTAATGCAATGATGGAAATTGAGATTGGTTGTTACTCCATTACTAAGCCTGAAAAGGCTAAAGTGAAGATGTTTGTTGATCAAGATCCTATCCCATATCAGTTTTGGAAGCTCTACTTTGATGGTGTAAGATGCAAAAATGGAATCAAAGTAGGAATTGTCCTCATCTCTCCTTATGAAATATAAAAAACATATTCATATTGGCTAACCTAGATTTGTACCAACAACATCATCTAATATAAAGCATTGTGCTTAGGATTGAAAAAAATAGAGAATCTTGGGATAAAACAACTCCAGATTTTTGGAGATTCAAAGATGATTGTTAACCAAGTGACTAACAAGTGTGTATCCAAGAAACACTATTTGAAGGCATACTGCAACAAATTTTGGGATCTGTTTGAAGCCTATATGGCGTTAAACATCCAAGTGATATCGTGGGAACAAAATAAACACGTAGATATTTTGGCATCCCTTGGTACCAACTTTTCTCCAATTGAAAACATGGTGAAGAAACCAAAGACCGTAATATTGGTTTGTAGATCTTCAGTTATCGATAAGAATATCTACTGGAAAGTGTTTGAAAGTGATGAGCATATCGTGAACTTCTTGATAAAAGAAGTTAGTAGTGTGGAAGGAAGAACACTCAATGAAGAAGAATCCTAGGGATTTATCCAGTTAAGAAATAATCATATCTCGAAAGGATTGATTACGCTCAAAAGTATATTTGATCAGAATGATAGAGCTAAAAAAAATAAGATCAAAGTAGATGAGGAGTATACTGAGTTGCAGTTGGAACTAATTGCACTCTAGAAGAACTTGAGAAAATTAAGGAGCTATACCATGAATTTCCATACATTATTTCCTGTAGTTACCAGGACCTCAAAGGTTACAACAAGGATGTGATCCAACATACGATTGAACTACATGAAGGAGTAAAACCCTTCAAGCAGAAGCAAAGACCAATCAATCCCAAAATTGAAGTTCTTATGAAAGTTAAATTGCTAAAAATGCTAGAAACTTAAATTATTAACCCAATAAAACATTCTACTTGGGTAGCTAATTTGGTCCCTATGTGAAAAAAGAATGGAGATATTCACTTATGTATTGATTTCTAAAATTTAAATCAGGCTTCTTTGAAGGATCATTATCCTTTACCCCAGATTGATAAAATTCTTCACATAGTTGTAGGAGCTCTAATATTTTTCTCTGTTAGATGGATTCTCTGGCTACAAATAGATATGGGTCAAGGATGAAGATCAATAAAAAATGACATTCACCACAAAATGGGGTAGATTTACTTATTAGTGAATGCCTTTTGGTCTCTCGAATGATAGAGAAACATTTCAGAGAGTGATTGATGTAGCTTTCGATGAGTTATTAAACCAATTCATTGTTATTTATTTGAATGATATGATTGTCTTCTCTCATAATAGGGATGAGCACAACTTGCATTTAAGACAAGTGTTGGAAAAATATTGAGAGTTTGGGATATCCAATAACCTGAAGAAGTCTATATCTATGATGAAGGAAGGAAAGCTATTGGATCATGTAATCTTAGAAAAATATTTAGCTATTGATCCAGCTAGATCTGAGGCCCTTTTGAAGCTTCCATTATCAGCCAATAAGAAAGGTTTGTAGTCATTTTTTTGTTAGATTAACTTTATTTGAAAGTTTATTGTATATTTTACCCAAGTTGTGAAACCAATGACTGAACTCTTGAAGAAAAATACCGAGTTCTAATGGACCAGGTAAAGGAAGCAAGCATTTAGGGAAATCAAGGAAATAATTGCTCAAGCTCCTGTTTTGATAAATCCTGACTATTCGAAGGATTTTATCTTGTATGTTGTTGGTGAATAAGAGAGTTATGCAACTATGCTCACACAGAAGGGAGAATATGGAAATGAGCGACCAATCATATTTTTAAACCAAGTCATCCAACTGCATGAAGAGAAGTACAATTTTATAGAGAAGCAAGTGTATGTAATGATGAAGTCCCTGAAGAAGTTTCGATATTTTATTTTCTAGAGAAAAAAAATAGTTTATGTTGTTCATACAAATGTCCAAAGTTTCATTATCCAGGGTGAGCTTGGAGTAAGAGAGCTGGTTGGGTTTCTAAAATCCAAGAATATGATATTGAAATCCAACCAAGTTGATTCATGGTCAAGCCTTGTGTCAGGAGCTTGCAAGGACCACTGCTTTTGAATCCATGGTTCTCTATTATGAAGATTCAGTAAGTAAGAGTAATCTGGCTAATCATTCCATAGTTGATCATGATTGGACAGAGGACCTTGTCAAATACTTCAATTCAGGAAGGTATCCTTCACATATCAATGCTTCACAAAGAAGGAGATTCAGACTACAGGTCCTTAGGTATGTTATGTTACCAAATGGATTTTTCATAAGAATATTGATGTAGTTCTTCTTAGGTGTATAAAATAATTAAAGAAGTCAAGAATCCTAGAGGAATTTCATTCTGGATTGTCAGGCGACCATTATGCAGGAAGACCCATGTCATTAAAAATTATCAAAGTAGGTTATTTCTAGCCCACCCTCTTTTCATATGCATTTAAGGTCAATCAAAGTTGTGAAAACTACCAAAGGTATGTCGGTAGAAGTAGAAATGCATATTTACCTCTTCACCCAATCCAAGTGGAATCACCATTTCAATAATGGGTGTAGACTTTATTGGGGTCATTGATCCAAATTCATCTACCAAAAATAAATACATTCTGACTACAACTGATTATTTCACCCAATGGGCTGAAGCAGTCCCAACTAAGAAGGCAGACCAGGAGGTGGTCATAACTTTCCTTGAAGTATTGATCACTCGCTTTGGCATACCACATGTGATTTTAATTGAAAATGAAACTCCATTCATCGGTGCCAAAATTAGCGAGTTTGTGGGTAAGTATGGTATTTATTTGAATACTTCATAAAACTACTATTCGCAAGGAAATGGTTTGGCCAAATCTATGAACAAGAATCTAATTAGGATTTTGAAGAGGACTCTTAGTAACAACAAGCGAAGTTAGAATTTTATCTTGAACCAAGCTTTATGGGTTGACTGTATCTCAATGAAAAAGTCTATCAAGATGTCCTCCTATTACTTGGTGTATGGTAAGGAAGCAGTCTTACCCATTCACATTGAATTATCGGCTCTTCAATATTTGCAATCACTTGACGATGAAGATGATGAATTTGATCCCATGAGTGCAAGATTGACTCAACTATTAAAACTGGAAGAAGAAAGGAAGAGAGCATACAATCCTTTCATGGAGCATGCTCAAATGACAAAAAATAGGCTTGGCAAAAATACTTCAGAGAAGGCATTTAAGGTGGGAGATCTTGTGTTAAAATGGAATGAGAACAAGGTGAAGCCAGGCAAACATCACAAGTTTGAGATAATCTAGGAGGGTCCGTTTTAGATTTCCAATGTGAATCAAGTTAATTCATATTATTTGTAGGATAGGGATGGTCGTGTGTTACCGATTCCAGTGAGTAATATTCATTTGAAGTCTTACTATTAGTAAAAAAATTTTGGTATAAACATTTGTAAATATGTATATATTTTGCTATTTGATTTTTAGGCTAGAAATTCTTGGTTAAAAAAACTTTTTGAGTTTTTTTCAAAAAAAAAATCATGAGTGAAAGACGTTTTCACCCAATGAAGGTGTTTTCACCCAGCAAAAATCCTCTTCGGAGCGAAGACATTAAGTTTACCTAGAAACATTATTTTTGGTGTCCAAAGTAGAAATTTTTGCCCCCCACACCCTACTTTTTCAGCAAAAAAAACATTAAGAATTATTTTATGTGGTGAAAATACAAAGTATGAATTAAAAGTATTGCTTTTTAGTGCATGGAGCTAAAACACCTGATTAAAAAAGTGAAAAGGGGGGAAAAGAAGAAAATAAAAGGTGATTTCACCCGAAATAAGTTTTCACTCATACAATTTTCTATTTTTGGAGCGAAATACAAGTTGGCAACAAGAAACACTCACATGCTTTTTCGAGCGGATGAAGTGGCAAAAGCTATTTTCAGAGCGAAAATTGGCAAAAGCCTTTCGCCTTGCTTTTTAGCGAATTACTAGATGTTGCTTTTCACAAAAAAAAGTATAAGTAAGTGCTTTCAGCACCTCAATTTAGTGAAGCCGTCTACATGATCTGCTTTTTGGCGACAAGACTCCTTGTTGGATTTTTTATATTTTTGGAAAGAAAAATGTGTTTTTTGTTTTAAAGAAAAGCAAAAACACAAGTTCGCTCAAAAAGGCATTTTAGTCTGCATGACGTGCTTTTGGCAGTAAAACTCCAGTTATTGCTTTTGGCAATAAAACTCCAGTTATGAGTATGATTTAAAGGAAATTTTGCTAGTAGAATTGCCCAAAGGGATTTTTGGTGCCTAAAATCAGTGAAAAAGGATGAGTTCACTCGAAAAGCACTCCAATTACGTAGTTCAAGATGAAAAAGTAGCAAATATTCTTCCCAAGGTCAACAATTGACAACTAGATTGCACCCTCAAAATTTAAAAGCGGTTGGGCATGGTGTTCAAAGAATATCTATAGTGCAAGTCTTTATCAGCCATTAAAAATCATGAAAAAGTGTGTCGAGTGAGAGAACCAAGGAGCACATTCACCTGAATTTAGTGTGTGCATCACATGCATTAAAATAGTTTGTTGAGGCCAAGTGTTATAAAAAGGGCATACCTGTGAAGCTTGCAAACAAAGAAAATTTAGAGTATTCTCTCAGGTGTGTTGCAGAAATACTGTCGAATTGTTGCTTAATTGCAGAATTATCAGAAGATTGCAGAGGAGTTTCTTGAAGGCAAAAATGGGTAAGAAAGCTACAAAATCAAAGAAGACAAAAAAAAGTTGAGGCAAGCAAAAAAGCCAAGAAAGCAAGGAGGAATGAAGATGAGGAGTTAGAGCCATATTATGATGCATTGGAAAAAATTGGTGATTACATCATTTTGAACAAAGGTGTGGAGGAATTACATCGAGATGTGGGTTTTATAGTGAAGCAAGGAATAACACCTGAGAGCTCATGGAATATAGCATACCATGCACATATTTTTTGGTTCTTATGTACTCTAGTCCATGCCTGCCCATAACTTATTCTGGTAATTTTGAAATTTTATCATCCTCCTACAAGAACTGTTCGAAATACATTTGAAGAGAAGTTGTTCAACATTTCAACCAATGTAATCAGATAAGCATTTGTTTACGGGACTAGACCTCCTTCAAACATGATGTTCATAAAGCTCAATCTCAAAGAGCAAGAGGAGAGATACCAGTCAACTGTGTCATTGCACCAGTTTATGGAGAGTCAGCTGATAAGGACTCCACAGTTTTGGCAATCGTCTGCTTTGCCAAAGCCCTTGACCTACTCTAAAAGACTAAATATATACTCAATATTGGCATAGAGTTTTAGGCTGCCCTCAGATTCCACGATGCGCAACTTGTAAGTGTCACTTGCATAGTGTATTTCATAGGTGGAGTTTTATGCCTGATGGCTATGAAAGTGAGCACTAATCCAATTTTATTTGACTGGGTGGATTATGTGACTTGAAGAATGCACACATAGTTGGAGAAGGTACAAAGTGGAGAAGAGATGGTGTTCAGAAACTGTTCATTCTTGGTGTGGTATTTCTTATTTCACATGCACCAAAAGTTTTCATTTATAGCTATGAAGAAGATTGATGAAGCAAACTAAAAATTGCCTATTTATTTGTGGACTCAAAGGTTGACGAGAAGAGAGTCCTATTACAATTTCAATCACATATTCCTGGGCCCCACCCTTGAGCTTATTTTTGATGCATGTGAAATAGTGTCGAGGGTGATTAAATAAGATATCATCACAAAAGGGAAAGGTGATATCTTCATGTTGACGCAAGGCATTGTGGTAAGGATTTTTGGCTTTACTAGCAAGTCATTCCTCCTTCCATACTTCACTTCAAAATGTATTTTCACGTTGGATATCTCCCAGTAGAGCGACTTCACCAATGACATTTATGGATCAGGCAGGGGAAGCAGGATACATGTGATATGCCATTTCATTTCAGTGACATTAAATTAAACCAAGTGGGACAAAATGAGCTAATTATCGAAACCTTTTATGAAATTGGTTTGGTTGAATTACCCCAACAATGGAAATATGACCCTTTGGGTTATTTGATGAATTTTATTAAAGCAAAGAGTTTTCATTTCTACCCCAGGGAAGATATCATGCAACAAAGGAACAATCTAGAAGGACGTGATCTTGAATGGCACATTGAGAAGATGAAATCGCTCCCTCCATGGCATGACTTCTATGAGATGGAAGTCAAATATAAACCCAGAGTCCACAAGCACTAGATTCCTCCTTCAAATCTATTTAGTAAAATGAAGAATCAGTAACCTGGTTGGTCTAAGGAGAAAATCACCAACTAGTGGATTATGAGGGCCCACTAAGGAAAGATCAGATTAGCCTATGGTTTAGTGATGGATGAAGTGTTTTTGCTAATTTATGATGAGCATTGTGATAAGTACCAGTCAATTACTTTCACTAAAATTATGACTTCAAGCTTTCAAAGATCTAATAGCAAAAATATTGTGGTTGGAGAAGAGCGAATGATAACTAAAGAAGCACCACTTTTAGAAGAAGGAAAACAACCATCATCGAAAGAACAGATTCAACGTAAGAAAAGGAGTGTGGGTGAGGCACTTACTTTTCCAAACATCTCTAAGAAGCCAAAAATTGGTGTAGTCTCTTCATCTGGCATAAACCCTCCTCCTACAGGTTTAGTTGCATAGGATAACATTTCAAAGTTGGTTCATTTGGTTCATATTAGCTTGGCTAAAATATTAAGGTCATTAATATTGAGGAGGAGGTAGAGGAAGATCAAGATGAGAAAAAATTAGTATCGCAACTGCCTTCATCGTCAACTCAAATAGTGTCAGAGCTCATAGGTATATTTTTCCCATTCTCTTCTCCTGATCATGAGCATTTGGTGATTGTCGAGTCCCATTCAATGGTTTTCACTTCCATTTCACCCCATCTAGCGTACCTTCCATTTTAGTTTCACTCCCTATTTTCCAATCACCAGTCACCAATGCTCCTTCTTCTATTCCCTTTCCTTCTATTTCCATTTCTTTTAGTTCTTTCACATATGTACCCAACCCATTTTCACATCCATTTTCACTTCATCTTTCATTTCAGTTAGTTTTCCTATAGTTATAAGTATACCAACCCTTCTCGAGTAAATGTAACTATAGTTGAATCTTTTGTTTCTATTTCATCAACCACTCTTGTTTGTATTTCCTTTTCTGAGCCAAATCCCCAATAGGTTTTTTTTCCTTTTTTTGTGTTTCTTGAGCTACAGGCGCTACCAGAGTCAGAGATGGAAGTTGTACCGAAGCACCCTATTGTGGAAAAAATCAATTGAGCCTACCAAATTTCATCATGGTGGTGGAAAAATTATAAGCGAAAGGAGGCTCAAGATCTAGCCAAACCGTTGAAGAAGGTCTCTTTTGACCCTGAAGCCATGGAGTACCACACGATGAAAATGATTCCCTAGGTCCAAAATCCCCAAGGAGAGATGGCTCCAAGTGACTATGCTTATGAAGTCATTACAAAAGATCTTATGTAGATTGATCCTGCAGAAAATTTGGGCAATATTCAGGTGGAGATGAGCTCAATATACTTGCACTACGAGAATTTCAAGAATAATTTTTTTGAAGCTGAAGCAAAGATCGTTGAGTTGAAAGATGCTCTGGCCAAACATAAGGCCTAACTAGAAACAATTAAATTAGAGGTAGGGCATTGGCAGTATAAGATAGAAGGCTTGGAGGAAAAAATTGTAAGATATAGGCATGCAGTTGAGGAACACCAAAAAGCCCAAGAAGGAGTAGATTAACAAGTACAAGCATTGGCCACCCAACTCGAGACTATATAGAATTAGCTGACTAAAAAAATCAGTGCAATCAGTGGGTTTTCCAAGGAGAAAATCAAGGTAGCTCACCATATTTTTACTGAAGACTATGCAAAATGGGCAGTGAAAGTACTCTTGATTCTGTTGTATCGTCAAGAGGCTCGAATAGTAATTGTATTTGGTGAGAAATTACTACAATATGCTGAGGAGTATCTAGAACCAAAATTGAAGATGGCATAGAAGATTTAGTCATTGGATCAATCTGATCTCCAACGTAAACCCATGAGTGGGATGGATCGTTCTTGGTCTAAAGCTCAAATAACATTGCATGGTTATTTTTCCATATTTAATCTAGCTAGAGAAGGTCGTAAGTTGCTTGATATGTATGAGAAGGAGCGTTGCATTTCGTTCATTTATTTTGAGGTTGTAGTTGATATCAATTTTTTGAGTTTCACTGATGATCATGGGGATATTTTGTCAAAGTGAGAGTTAGAGGTAGCATGGAGAGATTTCAGAGAGGATACCTCAAAGAACGATAACTGGATAGAACCGATTATAGAAGAGCAGGTGTTGTCGTTCATGAAGTGCAATATTTGGATCTACATTGAGTTATCCTTGTTAGAGTTGATCTAGAGAGCCTATAACATCAGCTTGGACCAGATCCAAATATTGCACTTCATTACTAATTCACTCCAGTATCCTTTGATGCTTGATTCATATTCTTGGGCTGAAGCGGTTGCAATATATGAGACCACCAGTGCACATCTTAAGGAGCAAGAGGAATGGGTGCAGGTAGAAAGAGAATAAGAGGAATTTTTTGAATGAAGTGAACCATCTGATGTAGTAAGTGGAGCAAGCAAAAGTGAGTGTTGAGCCCAATGGATAAAGATCTAGGGTTAATTGCATACATACAAGATGAATACCTCGAGAGCCGCCAAAAGTGTTGGTAGTTTTGCCACATTGGAATTTTTTGTAAAAACTTCTAGGTATATAAGATGTGCATTTTTGTCGTTCTTTTCAACGTGTTGATATTTTTGCTGATTTATTTTGGCATGTTCATTGGTATAAATATTTCTTCCTAAGCCTCTTTCTACGCTTTCACTGATAAAGATGTTTTCGTTGGCAAGAGTCAAACTTTAGATGACTTCGCTAAAAAAGGTATTTTCACTAGAGAAAATAAAAGAGATGCATTCCCCAACAAAAATCAGGAAGGATATTTTCACCAGCAAAAATAGAATTAAAACTTTTTCACCAGAAATAGGGGGTTTTCACCAGAATTCATGCATTATTAGTGGTCAAAGTCAAATTCGTCTTCTTTGCAGCGACATTCCATTTTCTTGGGTGAAAACCATGGTCGGGTGTCCATTTTTTGCTACATCTAAATTTTTCTAAAATTTTACCTAAGTATGAAATGAATTTTGCCAGCGAAGTCATCCTCCAGGTATTTTCAACCCTAGGCACAACGAAAATATCTTTCGGGTAGTTTTACCCCTATTTGGAGTAAAATCCCATTTTCACGCCATTTCCTAGTGAAATGCCATTTTTGTCTTACTTCTTAGCAAAATTTATTTTTGCCTAGGTGCCAGTGAAAGCATATTTTCAATATTTTCACCCCATGCATAGACACATTCCATTTTCACCTCTTTTCACAACAAAACTCTATTTTCGCCCAATTCATCAACAAAAGAATTTTTTGGGTGAAATGCCTTGGCATAAACATTTCGGGCATAACTCGGGTGAAAGTTCATTTCGGGCGCAATATTGAGCAAAATTCCATTTTTTTTGTGCTTTCAGTGCAAATAATTCTTGGAAAAGACCGAGGATTGGTGAATTCAATTCATGAGGTAAAGAAAGTAACTTCTCCCAGATTATTGTTGAAGAATTGCCAAGATTAAATGTTGATTCATTTCAACTTTGACTCTAGTATGATTATGTTCATTTTCAAGATACTATCCACTGTGGTGAGTGCTCATTTTTGATGCACTGATTTTCGAGATGAATTTCCATCATCCCTTCTTACTGATTTCCAAGGCGCTCTCCGCTGAAGAAGGATCGTTGCTCCCCAAGATGTTTGCTGATTTGTTGATTATTGTTCCTAAAAATAATATTGTTGTTGATCAATATTTTACTGGTCGACATTTTAATTACTGCTTATTAAATTTTTGTGGTGAAAACCTTTATAAAAACTAAGGAACTTGATGTAAAAAGAGGAACATTATGCTAAAAAAAAATCTAAGTTTAATTTCTGCATCAATTGAAAGATGTATTTCTCTGTTATGATTACTTTCTATCTGTTATTTCTACTATATTCATTACCTTTTCTAGATAAGTTAATTTGCATTTGAATTTAATTGCTAGTAAAGGAATGAATGTTGAAACTCTAATTGGAAGTCATCTTTACAATCTGTGATTGGTTCCTGCATTTTTCTTTCTATTAAATGCTAGTTAAAATTTAATATTTTTATTTAGTTGTTAGTTCATCCTCACTCTATTTCTCTATCTTACAGCCATATTTCCCATTTCTTTCTATAAATTTCTCTTCCTAAGATTTACACCGATTTTTATATTAGTAAGGGAACCAACCCTCTCTAGATATTGGCTCGAAGGACATCTCTTTCCTTCGGCCTTTCAATGTTGGTTAGGTCTAGGGCACATATATTTTTATTTAGGAAGATTCATGACCAATAAGTATATGAGTCATATTTAAATACTCCCAAAGAATCAAGGTAAGCAACTATAGTGACTAGTAAAAAAAATGATTTTGCAAACAACATTTCAAATGTAGTAAATATTTGTAAAATTGACAAAATTTGATCATCTCCAAAGTGGTTCGATTTTCTCAACTACCAATTTGCTCAATATTGATTGGGTCAAGAGTGATCTACTAGTGAAGTGACCTAATTAGCTCAGGAGTGATTCACTTGAAAAATGTCTGATTGGATTGTAGGAATGATTTGATCATAAGTGCTAGATATCAAGTGAATTTGTGGTATTCACTCTAATATCATGCAATGTGGCCCATTCTATGAAAATTTTAGAATTTCAACTCTTTTTTGATCAACCCTTCCATATCCTCTTCCAGTAGCAACAACTCATCTTCCTCTTCCTCCTCTACATCTTGAGTAATTCTAATTTCTTGATCTTCCATGTGCTTGTTTACTTATTTAGGGACCAACTTCATCATTCTATTAAATTTTCAATTTTGAATTAAAAGCATTCTCCTCATTTTATTTACTAGTTTCTCTTATTCTTTCCTCGTGTGACATAAGAAAATTGACTAGACAATCAAATTCAAGTGTAGACAAATATTTACTCTTCTAAAAAATTATTACAACATGATTCTATTTAAGGATAAGAGATCTCAATACCTTCTTCACAACTACCTCTTTATTCAAGGTCTCTCTAAGGGTGGCCATCTTGTTCACCACATCCTTTACTCTAACACAATAATAATTCACACGTTTAGCCTCTTTTATCTACAAATTATTAAACTCTTTCTTCATGGTATGCAACTTTACCATTCTTACTTGGTCACTTCCTTGGTAAGCCTCTTGAAGAGACTTCCAAGCCTCCATGGCTGATGTAGAAGCATCAATACATGGAAATAAACTCTTGTCAAGAGCAAACTGAATATGGTAGAGGGCTAATGATTTCTTCTTCTTTGTTTTCCTTTTTTTTGTCCTATCATTTTCTTGTAATGTGTTCCAATCAGGTGGTTCTTCATAACCACTCTCCACTACCTCCCAAATATCTTTTCCAATTAACAATGTTCTCATATTTATGCTCCAATAATCATAATCTTGCTCGTTAAATTCTAGAATGGGTAATGAGTTGTTGAATTTGGCCATTAGACTTAAGCAACAATAAATGAAGTTTTTCTTCAATGAAATTGTCCAATAAATTGATTAGATGTTAGACTAACCATGAAACCAAGTTCAGTCAAACCCAAAAATCAACCAATATTTTATACCAAATGAAGTATTTGACCCAAAAACAAAGACCCAAAAGTTGCAGCAAAAATGTAGCAAGAAAACAATTGCAGTAGTAAATTTTGCAACAATGCATGATAGTCTAATTTTGAGGGACCAATACTAGTCACAATTTGATGAAATTTTAGGATATAATTCTACACAAAAATACATTTCCAACATATATGAAATGAACAAAATAGAATTATAAAATAAAAATTATGAGCTTTGAAAGTTGACTACAAGTTTTAGAAAAATAGGGACAACAAGCATGTATTTCACAAAATGAATGGAATAGAATGTTGTTTTGTATTCTAAATGAATTCAGAAGTATTAAAAAGCTTTTTGCATAATCTTCTCCAACTATTTTACACTATTGTATATTTTCAAGAGAGAAAATGATGTTACAACCCTTCATTTCACATTATGGAAGTCCAACAATCATAGTGACTCTTCAAGGCCTATAGAAACTTTTGGGCTTCTTCAAATTCATGGGATAACTTTTGCTTTTGTCTTTTTCTTAGTCAACATCAATCTCCAACAGTCACAAATATATTATGTTGGAAATTTGAGAATTATGAGTTGTCATTTATTCAAAGGATTGATGTCATAAGTTGATGGTATTTTTCTAAGGGTCTAAGGCAATATGGCAGTAAGAAAAGATGAGGCATTTACCATGGTGGTACTTGCAAAAGAAAAATATTTTATGGTGGCAAAGACAATATTTTTCCATGGTTAAGAAAGCAAGCAAAGATAATTCTTTAAAATGATTGTAATATTTAAATATTATTAAGGAAGCTTGATAGTGACAAAGGTTTTATTTAGTAAATAAAAACCCAAGGGATTTTCCAATTTGCAAAGGAAACTCTAAGTTTACTTATTGGTGAAAAAGACCCAAGGCAAATAAAAGGGTTTATTATAATATTTTTAAAAATATTATAAACCCTAAGTCTAATGTTTCAAGGCACCAAAGAAAAATTAAATTATTCTTTTTAAAAGTCAAAGAAGGTTTGGCGTCATTTAAAGCATGCATGAAACATATTAATACCCCCTCAATGCTTTGGAAAGACTTCGAACAATTTATGTACCCCGTTCATAGAGAGATGACAAATAAGAGGAGAGGACAACGCTTTGTTTTTGGCTAGAATGCAACAGAATGAAAAAATTCCATTTGTTTGTGCATTAACGTCATCTACTAGGGTGGCCCAGTGGCAGCTCATCTCGTGCTAAGGAATAGTGGGGAAGAGGTTTACGCTTTGATTCTACCTAGTGTCGATTTTGAAGCATTTTATCCTTTTCAATGGATGTGGCAGGAGATAAAGGGTGGAGGCTACGTGTTAGGTTTCAAACGCTTGGCTAGCACAAGTGGTCGAGTGTTGCACTTAGGAGTTTGAGGTCGGAGGGTCGACTCCCATCCATGCCAGCAAGGAGACTAATTTTTATAAGGTATGCTCTAAGTTTATTAATGTTGGCTATGCTTGGTGTTTGAAAAATATGATTTGGTGTATAGTTTTGGTATATAGGAGGTATAAGGGTAAAATATTTTTGCCAATGTTTTGGAGGATATTGTTGTCATTTTTTTATATATGCAAAAGTAGGAGTGATAAGGAGTAAATTATTTATTTAAAATTGTGCATATTTATTTTGGTCATGAAAGTGGATTAGAAGTTATTTTATGAAAGTGTGAGATAAAAGGTGTAAAAGGTGTTTTTTATTGTTTGTAATTCTTGCTTTATGAAAAAGAAATTTTGAGAGGGTTTTGTTGAGATTTAATGCATTATCCTTGAGAATAAAGAAGAGTCCTAGAACATTATTTTCAGATTTCATTGAGCACCTTTTTGAGGGAAAATTCATGTGGATATTTTGAAATAGAATCTTGCTATCTAACTCTTGAAGTGGCACAAGAAGGATTGGTTGTTTGTGAGACAGGTTTTGTGACATATCTTCATCAAAGCAAATAAGAGGTATGGGTATTTTTATCCTTATTTGAGATGTGTTGTTGAGCAAGGTTTTTTGGATCATAATGTGGAGATAAAAGGATTTTTTGGTATGCATTGTTAAAAATTTTGAATTAGGATTTGAGACTTACATTGTGCATATTTGTTGAGAGAAAGAGGAAACATTATATTAGGGCTTGTACTTCATTGTTGAATGGTAAAAGTTTGAGAACAAGTGTGCTTCTATTATTGAAAAAGAAAGAGGTTTTTAGTGCTAGATATTATGAACTACTTGTGTTAAGTTTGAAGACAATTTTGTGAATCATTGTAAAACCTTTTGAGCATTGGTTGAGAGATATTGAAAGCAATTATGAAAGTGTTTGAGATCAATCTTGTGAGGGAAATTTGTGCATTATTGAGGTTGATGTTTGAGAGTAAATTTGCAAGAAATATAGATCAATTTTGTGAAGCAAGATATATACTATGTTGATTTGTTTTGAAAAGGATTTTGCAAGAGATAAAGATTGGATTAGTTGAATGCAAGATTTGTGAATGTGAAGAACATATTGGGATTTTGATTGTGTACATCATTTTCTATATGTTCTAGAAATTTAACGAATTTTGAGTAGAATATATCTGTTTGAAGAAAGCATTTATGAAAAAGATATAAGCTTTGTTTGTGTGCAAATTTTGGAAATATTTGAGCATGTTAAGTGAGCAGCATTAAGGTAAATTTGTTGGCAATTTTGGGTACCTTGAGTTCTTTGCAGTTGCTCAAGTAAATAAGTTGTCATTGATGTCAAGAAGCTTTTGAAAGAATTTGATTTGATGTAAAATAATGTGTTTTGTTGAAGTTTTGGCTTGACAGGTTCGAAAGAAAGTAAGTTGGAAAAATGTCGTGATATCGCGACATGTCGCATTTTCGTGACTTAAACAGGAGAGAGAAAGCTTTTTGAAAAAGTGTCACGATTTCGTGACATGGTGGAAGAGAAAGAAGAAGCTGGCAAAACTGTAACGATTTCACAACATGTTGGAAGAGAGAGAAGAAGCTGGCAAAACTATCGTGATTTCGCGACATATTGGCAAAGAAAGAAAGCAAGGTGGAAGATGTCGCGATTTCGTGACATGTCGCATTTTCACGACTGAAAAAGTGCAGGAAGGCAAAGAAGGAAAAATGTCACGATTTCACGACATAATGCAAAGAAGGTTGTACAAACGAAAAAGTGTCGTGATTTCGCGACATGATGCAGAAGGGAGAGTCCGTAGTGTGAACTATCATGATTTCACGACAAGTTTGAAGAGAGATAAAGTATCTCGAAAAGTGTCACGATTTTGTGACATGCTGCAAAAGACGAAGTGAGGACTGTCATGATTTCGTGACATACTAAAAAGCTCGAAGTGAGAACTATCACGATTTTGCGACATGCAACAAAGGAAAGAGTTTGAAATGAGAAGCATCGTGATTTCACGACAGGCTACAAAGAAATTGTACCGATGCAAAAAGTGTCACGATTTCGCGACAGGTTGAAGAGAAAGATTGCGGTTGCAAAAAATGTTGTGATTTCACGACAGTTTGAGATGGCAGCATACGTATGGAGAAATTGTGCAAGTCTTCAATAGAAGAAGCGTCGTGATTTCGTGACGAATTCAAGAAGGAAGAGCTCAAAGGCGAAAGCGTCATGATTTCGCAACATGTTCCAGTTTTGCGGGTGTAATGCAGAAAGAAGCTCAAGGCAGTGAAAGTGTCACAATTTCACAACATGTTCCAGTTTTGTGGGTGTAAGGCAGAGAGAAGCTCAAGGCAGTGAAAGTGTCATGATTTTGCAACATGTTCCAGTTTTGCAAGCATAAGGCAGAGAAGAGCTTAAGGCAGCGTAAGTGTCACGATTTAGTGACATGTTCCAGTTTTGCTAGTGCAAGCTGAGAAGAGGTTGATAAAGCGAGAAATGTCATGATTTCATGACAAAAGTGACGATGACGTCAGCAGAGGCAGAAGTGTCATGATTTCACGACAAAAGCAAAGTTATTGCTGACAAGGCGAGAAGTGTCGTGATTTCACGATAAGAACATAGTCAATGCAGACAAATGCAAAAGTGTCACGATATCGCGACATGTAGTTTCACGAGAAAAGCTATAGAACTACATAGGTGGTTGACGTCGACAGAGTTAAATCTGGGCCGACGCAGCTTAGGGTTTTGCAGCCAACATAGTTTAAGGGTAACAGTCAACTAAGACCAAGGTTTAGATATTGATTATGTTAGTATAAAAGGAGGGCTGTTTGAAGAGAATTTGTATCTATCGAAGTGTGTGTTTGAAGTGCGATATTCATAGATAGAGTGCGGGGGAGAAGTTCGATCGTCGAGAAGCAGAGTGTGCAAAGACTATGTTGATGTGATTGCGCAGAGGTGCATAAGTTGATGTTCGATCGAGTGCTGCTGTGTTTGCACGATCAGTGCAAAAGTTGGTTTTGACCAAGTGCAGCTGTAATAGAACAGAAAAGAGATTTGAGGACAGACTTGTGCCAGACCGAAGGACTATGTTTGGTGTAGACTAGAGAAAGAGGAAGAGGACAAAATTGTGCCAGACCGAAGGACTGTGTTTGGTACAGATCAAAGAAAAAGATAGAGGACATTTGTGCTAGACTGAAGGACTATGTTTAGTGCATTTTCGAGGACCAACTTTGAGGTGATAGGGTTGAGGACAGAGGTCTCCATCCAGAGTAGGGAAGACAGGTGTCTTCTGTGGATAGAGTTCCACTTGCTAAGGGTAGCAGAGGCAGAGGTCTTTTAGAGGATCACCAGACAGAGCAGAGTTAGGGGATTGGTGTCTCCTTTGGGTTGGTACCCATAAACATTGTAATCGGGAAAGGTTTTCCCAGATTTGGTTGATAAAATTTTAGTGAAAATTTTATCCGTGGAGTAGCCCACCTTGGGTGAACCACGTAAATTTTTGTGTCTCTATTATGGATGGTGTTTTCTGTATTGCTTTGATTTCTACTTGATACTGCTTTCTATACACTGCATAATATTGTATTAAAAGTTAAGTTGAAGGAAAAAGTAGAAAGTGGTCTTATACTGTTCACCCCCCCCTCTTAGTATAAGCTTGTGTTCTTCAATTGGTATTAGAGTGGGTTCCTTCGAAAATTTTAAATAGCTTGAAGGAAAAGCTTGATAAGAACACAATGGATTATTCAAGCGGCAATGCAGCACCTATTATTGACAGATCAAATTTTGGTCTTTGGAGTGCAAGGATGAAGGTTCATCTAATGGCACTTGGCAATGAGGTATGGGAAGTGATTGAAGATGGGTACACTATTCCTGTAAATGGTCCTTATACTAAAGAAGACAGGCTCCTGCATCACAGCAATTCAAAAGCAATGAATGCAATCTTGAAGGGTTTACAGAAGGTAGATCTTACCAAGGTGATTCACCGCAAGACAGCTAGTGAAATGTGGAAACAATTGCAGGTGGTTCACACAGGTGATGTAAATGTCCGAAAGGCCAAGTTGAGACACTTCAAAGGTATGTTTGAATAACTCAAGATGAATGATGATGAAAATATTAGTGAATACATGCTCCGTATGGATGAGGTTGTTAACTCCATGAAAGACTTAGGTCTTGAACTTGCTGAAAATGATGTTTGTGATAAGATTTTAAGATCTCTTCCTAATAGATTTAGTGAAAAGATTTTTGCTAGTAAGGAAGCTAAAGATTTGGATAAGCTGAAAAAGGATGAGCTTCATGGTATACTTGCAGCATTTGAGTTGAGAACTCAGGTGAAGGTTGATGTCAAGAAAGAGGCAGCTTTCAAAGCTACCAAGAAATCTAAGGGTAAACAGCTTCAAAAGAGTGATGAGTCTTCTAGTGATGAAGAGGCATATTACAGCAAGAAATGCAAGTTATCTAGAAAGCACAAAAGCATGAAAAATATAAGATGTTTCCATTATGGAAAGTTTTGTCATTATGCTTCTGACTGTACTATTCCCAAGGACGAAAGTGATGAAGATATACAGGATTCTAAGAGCAAGGATTCTGAAAAGCACAAGCATCACAAGAAAAATAGAGATGAGCACAACAATCCAGGAAAGAGGTATTCTCACAAACACAAGAAGAGTTTCTACCTAGACAAAGCAAGTAAGTGTTCTAGTAGTGATAGTGAAAGTTCTTCAAGTGATACTAAAAATGAGATGTTGTTCATATCAAAAAAAGAGGAAGAACCGAAACATAGATTCATTATCATGAAATGTCTTAGATGTGGAAATTTTGGTCACCTTGAGGATGATTGCACAAATAATGATTTGGTTTCTAGTATGTATGAGGATGCTTCAAAAAACTATAAGGAAGATGCATGTATGGTTTTTGAAAAAGGTAGCACCTCTAGTGATAGAAAATCTAAAAAAGGGTTTGATGATTCAGAAAGCAAACAAATAAAGGATCTAGAAAGTGAACTTACTAATGCTCTTAGTGCTTTGAAAAAGGAAAGAAAGAAGAATGATAGACTCAAGGATAAGTTAGATGAATGTTGTATGGAGAGAGATGATCTTATAGAAAGTCTTGACTTCTCTATAGCTAAGACACAAGAAATCAAGGATGAGTTAGAGTCTAAGGTTCTTGAGTATAGTGAGTTAAAACAAAAAATGGCTTCTTTGGAAGTGGAAACTAAAGAGTACAAGGATAAGCTGTATAGGTTTCAAGATAGCTCCAAAAGGGTTAATTCTCTCATCAAAGGTCAAAGAAAACCAACAGATAAAACATGTCTTGTTTTTGTTAAGCCACACAAGGAACAGGTTGGGGAATCTAGCAAGAGATTCCAAAAGGAAGAGAATTCTGATGAAGAAAGTACTTCAGATCATGAGTCCATGAGTGATAAATGTGCAGAAATAGAAAACAAAATTCAAATTGAAAAGAAGAAGTTTTCGGGACCCAAGAGGTCGAATAAAAGAAAATTTCACGATAGATGTTTTGCATGTCATAGGTTTGGTCACATGGTTGTACATTGCATGGCTCAAGTGGAGAAAGTAAACAACAAATTCAGAAGTGCTAGTTTATTTCAAGGGTATTGCTACTCTTGTCAATATTTTGGGCACAAGGCAGTCTATTGCAAGGTTAATTACAGGAACAGGTTTGATCAGAACAGGTTTGGGCAGAACTGGTGGATTCAAAGAACAGGTATGCCTAAAAGAAATAACATTGTTACTTGTCGTAAGTGCAAAAATGAAGGTCACACAGCTAGACAGTGTAGAGCTGATCTTCCAAGGTAAAGAAATAGAAATAGTGGCATGATCAGGTCCAAGGATCAAGGCATGAAAAAGGACAAGGATGAGAACAAGAACAAGAACAGTGACAAAAACAGGAATGCAAGCAAAAAGTTCAAGAAAAGGCCCGACAAGGAAATTGTAGACATTGATGATGATCAGTGCCTAATGGGAGTTTTACTCCCACACCTGTTTTAATCACCTCATCAGGAGGTGGGGGAGGGACTAAGCTAAGTGGCTCATTCTTAGTCCCAGCCCCAAAGGTGACCCTTTGCCATTGATGACAAAGGGGGAGAGATATGAGTAAGGGGGAGAGCTTCAATGTGAAGAGGAAAGCTTCAAGTCAGGGGGAGCAAAACTTCAAAAGGATATTCTTAGTTGTTAGCACATTTGGTTTCAGTTTTAGCTCCTAAGACGTGTTTTTAGTAAAGGGTTGCCATCAATGACAAAGGGGGAGATTGTTGGCAATTTTGGGTACCTTGAGTTCTTTGCAGTTGCTCAAGTAAATAAGTTGTCATAGATGTCAAGAAGCATTTGAAAGAATTTTATTTGATGTAAAATAATGTGTTTTGTTGAAGTTTCGGCTTGACAGGTTCAAAAAAAAGTAAGTTGGAAAAATATCGCGATATCGCGACATGTCGCATTTTCGCGACTTAAATAGGAGAGAGAAAGCTTTTTGAAAAAGTGTCATGATTTTGCGACATGGTGGAAGAGAAAGAAGAAGATGGCAAAGCTGTCACGATTTTGCGACATGTTGGAAGAGAGAGAAGAAGCTGGCAAAACTGTCGCGATTTCACGACATATTGGCAGAGAAAGAAAGAAAGGTGGAAGATGTCGCGACATGTTGCATTTTCGTGACTCGAAAAGTGTAGGAAGGCAAAGAAGGAAAAATGTCGCGATTTCGCGACATAATGCAAGGAAGGTTGTACGAACGAAAAAGTGTCACAATTTCCTGACATGATGCAGAAGGGAGAGTCCGTAGTGTGAACTGTCATGATTTCGCGACAAGTTCGAAGAGAGATAAAGTATCTCGAAAAGTATCATGATTTTGCGACATGCTACAAAAGACAAAGTGAGGACTGTCGCGATTTCGCAACATGCTAAAAAGCTCAAAGTGAGAACTGTCACGATTTCGTGACATGCAGCAAAGGGAAGAGTTTAAAATGAGAAGCGTCGTGATTTCGTGACAGGCTACAAAGAAATTGTACGGATGCAGAAAGTGTCACGATTTCATGACAGGTTGAAGAGAAAGCTTGCGGTTGCAGAAAGTGTCACGATTTCACGATAGTTTAAGATGGCAGCATACGGATGGAGAAAGTGTGCAAGTCTTCAATAGAAGAAGCGTCACGATTTCACGACAAATTCAAGAAGGAAGAGCTCAAAGGCGAAAGCATCATAATTTCACAACATGTTCCAGTTTCGTGGGTGTAATGCAGAGAGATGCTCAAGGCAGTGAAAGTGTCACGATTTCATGACATGTTCCAGTTTCGCGGGTGTAAGGCAGATAGAAGCTCAAGGCAGCGAAAGTGTCACGATTTTGTGACATGTTCCAATTTTACGGGCGTAAGGCAGAGAAGAGCTTAAGGCAGCGTAAGTGTCACGATTTCACAACATGTTCCAGTTTTGCTAGTGCAAGCCGAGAAGAGGTTGATAAAGCGAGAAATGTCACAATTTTGTGACAAAAGTGACGATGACGTCAGCAGAGGCAGAAGTGTCACGATTTCATGACAAAAGCAAAGTTGTTGCTGACAAAGCGAGAAGTGTCATGATTTCATGACAAGAACGTAGTCAAGGCAGACAAAGGCAAAAGTGTCACGATATCATGACAAGTTGTTTCACGAGAAAAGCTACAGAACTACATAGGCAGTTGAAGCTGACAGAGTTAAATCTGGGCCGATGCAGCTTAGGGTTTTGCAGCGGACTTAGTTTAAGGGTAAAAGCTGACTAAGACCAAGGTTTAGATCTTGATTATGTTAGTATAAAAGGAGGGCTATTTGAAGAGAATTTGTATCGATCAAAGTGTGCATTCGAAGTGCGATATTTGCAGATAGAGTGCGGGGGAGAAGTTCGATCGTCGAGAAGCAGAGTGTGCGAAGACTGTGTTGATGTGATTGATAGAGGTGCATAAGTTGATGTTCAATTGAGTACTGTTGTGTTTGTGCAGTCAGTGCAAAAGTTGGTTTCGACCAAGTGCGGCTGTAACAGAATAGAAAAGAGATTTGAGGACAAACTTGTGCCAGACCGAAGGACTGTGTTTGGTGCAGACCAGAGAAAGAGGAAGAGGATGGACTTGTGCTAGACTGAAGGACTATGTTTGGTACAGATCAGAGAAAAAGATAGATGACATTTGTGCTAGACCGAAGGACTGTGTTTAGTGCATTTTCGAGGACCAGCTTTGAGGTGATAGGGTTGAGGACAGAGGTCTCCAGCCAGAGCAAGGAAGATAGGTGTCTTTTGTGGATAGAGTTCCACTTGCTAAGGGCAGCAGAGGCAGAGGTCTTCTAGAGGATCACCAGCCAGAGCAAAGTTAGGGGATTGGTGTCTCCTTTGGGTTGGTACCCATAAACATTGTAATCGGGAAAGGTTTTCCCAGATTTGGTTGATAAAATTTTAGTGAAAATTTTATCCGTGGAGTAGCCCACCTTAGGTGAACCACGTAAATTGTTGTGTCTCTATTGTGGATGGTGTTTTCTGTATTGCTTTGATTTTTGCTTGATACTGCTTTCTATACACTGCATAATATTGTATTAAAAGTTAAGTTGAAGGAAAAAGTAAAAAGTGGTCTTATACTGTTCACCCCCCCCTCTCAGTATAAGCTTGTGTTCTTCAAAATTTGAGAAGATATTTTGATAATGCTTGAGGGTATAATTGAGCAAGTATTTTGAGAAGGCTTGAAGGTAGTTTTGAGCAAGTCTTTTGAGAAGGCTTGAGGACATATTTGAGACAGAATTAAGAGCAAGTTTTATTACTAATTTTTTCAAGCTTTGTGTTAAGGCTTGAGGTAGATTTGAGACAGAGTTGATAGTAGGTTTGGTTGCTAATTTGATCAAGATTTATGTTAAGGCTTGAGGCAGATTTGAGCTAAGTTGATAGCAGGTTTGGTTGCTAATTTGATTAAGATTTATGTTAAGGCTTGAGGCATATTTGAGTAGAGTTGATAGCAGGTTTGGTTGTTGATTTGTTCAAGATTTGTGTTAAGGCTTGAGGCAGATTTGAGCAGAGTTGAGAGCAAGTTTGGTTGCTAATTTGTTCAATATTTGTGTTAAGGCTTGGGGAATATTTGAGATAGAATCAAGAGCATATTTGTGAGTAGAGTTAGAGTAGATTTGTAGTAGACTTAGGATATATTTTGGTGTAAATTTGTGAGCAAAGTTAGAGCAAATTTGTGCTAGACTTGGGATAGATTTTTATGTAGATTTGAGATAGAGTTGAGAGTAAGCTTTAGAGGTGATAGAGAAAAGAGAATAGCAGTATCCAGTGGATAGAGATCCATCATCCAGTGTAGTAGGGATATAGGTCTCCTATGGAGAGAGATCCACAAGCCAGAGCAATGGGGGCAAAAGTCTTCTAGAAGATCACCAACCAAATCAGAGGGGATAGAGTTCTCCTGTGGAGAGAGATCCATGAATTGGAGCAAGAGGAAAGAGTTCTCCTATGGATTAAGATCCGTGAACCATCTAGGTAGATAAAGTTCTTCTATGGAAAGAGATCCATAACCTAGTTGAGGATATAGAGTTCTCCTGGATCAATTTTCATGAACCAGAGAAAAGGGGAAAGAGTTGTCTTGTGAAGAGAGATCGACAAACTATATCAAAATGGGATAGAGTTCTCATGTAGAGAGAGATCCATAAATTAGAGTATATGGGATTGGTGTCTCCTTTGGATAGAGGTCCATAAAAATTTTAATAGGGAATTGATTCTTAATAGATTTGTTGATAAAATTTAGAAGAAATATTTTCTCCATGGACGTAACCCACATTGGTTGAACCACGTTAAATTTGTGTCTCTCATGTGTGATGATTTGTGCATCGCTTTGATTACTGCTATTGATATTGCCATTGATAATATTGGATAATATTGTTTGGAAAAAAAAGTAAAAGTTGGTCTTATACTATTCACCCCTCCTCTCAATATAAGCTTGTGTTCTTCATATTATACTATGAAGGAAGAGATTTCAAAATAATGAGAACAAGTGTACCATTAGACATTGTTTCTTTTAAAGCTTGTACTGATGCACGTAGATCTACAACTCATCTCAAGAATGACTCAAGATTTTCTCCATTATTTATTTTAAAGCAATTAAGTTATCTTTGAAGGAACATGATTTAGTTCTTGTTCTTTGCCTCAAATATTTTCTAGAGCTCATCTCATGTGTCTTTGGTAGTGGTTGAGTCACAAATGTAAGGTTTAACTTCATGATATTCTCCAAGCATGAAAATCAACCAATTATTTCTATCTACTTTGTCAAATTTTATGCGTTCTTCATCTATGTTAGAATAGGTAATGGACCTATTTACAACTTTCCACACTTCCTTAAACTCAAGTGGAGTTTTGAGTTTAGTTTTCCAAGAAGAGTAATGATTCCCTCACAATAGGTCAAAATTAGGTAATAGGAACTTTTATGATCCATTATACATGCTAATACTTCATAGAACTAGAAAAATTCAATTCCACTAGATCAATCTCAAAAATTCTTTCCAACAAGTATATAAAAACCTATACTCATAAATTGATTAATGCCTCAAAGTGTAAGAGATTGGCTATATCTCATCAAGCAAAAAATAGGTAGATGGCATTCCTTGAACCAAAATATCCAAGGAATATTCTCATAATATTTGGTGCTTTAAAATATTATATGAATATCCTTCTTATTCACTTGCATACAATGAAAGAAATAATCAAAATATATGGGAAATGGGCACTCCCATGGTTCATATGGGATATACGTGAGACACCTATAGGATGAAACCCATACCTCAACCTTGGTCATGAATGGCCAATCAATAAAATTAATTTAACTATCACAATATGTTAGAAACTTTATGGATGCTTAGTACCTAGGTCCTTAGAGAATCAATTACCTCACATTTGAAGTTCTCAAGTAATCAAGAATCATGTCTTTTTAGTGAAACACTTTCATATCTATTTTCCCAATAATAGGTAATATGAGACCCAACTTAGATTTATCGTTATATGTAGACTAAAGTATGAGTCCAACCAAAATGTGAGGAGGTCGACTCTTCATTCAATCTTGTGTTAGCACCATGTTATGATACCAAATGCTTTATAATATTTTTCCAAAAAAATATAATCAAAACATGTGGAAAGTCTTAGGTTTATCAAGAGTGTAGGTGTTTATGCCATGTACGTCCTTCAAGTAGAAAATATTTACATGGGAATTTTGATAAGGCCTTATAGGAATTGATCATGCTATAAAATATAATTTAATAGATGTGTATCATGCTAGAAAGTCTTAGGATTGTAGTTTAATGGAAAAGAATTTAACTACATATTACCAGGTCAACCATTCAAATTTGGTTAGGTCTCTTTCAAAATATGCTCTTCCTCATGTAACTTCTCATAGAGGTGAGATTTTATGGAATACCCTTTGAGAATACAATGTTTTTGGCATAACCTTCTTTGTGAGGTTTCATGTGCAAGTAGATTTATCTATATTTTATTTAAAAATAGAATAGTTAAGGAAGACATAATATGCCTATCCTTTCATCGTTGTGATGGCAAAGTTTGATGATGTGCTTTAGCCTATACCACTAGCCTAGCTTCCTTTCAAATGCTAGAATGGGAATTGAATAATATTTCTAGGCAATATCCTTGGCTTGTATAATGTTCTCTTTCACACCCTTTAGAGAGGTTTGGAGCCCCTCCATGTAGAAGCAAGAGGAAGAATTTTTGTTCTTCCTCACAAAGGCATCGAGCCCTCATGGATTACAATATTTGGCTCTTACTTTAACCTTATGCTTTGATACCACTAATGGGAATGCTTTGATGATTTGCATTATTGGTTTGAAGATATTTATACATAATTGCCTTACCCAATATAACATAACAAACCATAACTAACAACAACTAACTTCAACCACTAGTGGACTCATGGACCCTATGTTGAGTGGTTGCAACCACTCAACTTAAAATCACACTAAATATGATGGTAATAATTCCTAATAGCTTAATTTTAATGGACAACACAAAGAGAGACCCTTACTAGTCATCCTCCCTAAGAGACACTCTCTTACACCAAGTAGCTCTTGCGTGTATGAAAAAGGAACCTTGAGCATAACCTTTGTTAGGATATTTATTTCTTGCTTTATTGATGACAAAAATATTGGATCAAGAATCCCATAGGCATAAAATTGTTGAGCAAGGTGTAGCAACAGTATTGTCATTGTTGTCAACACAGTCAGATGCAGTGGACAAGAAGTTCAAAAGCTATTCAGATGCAGAAGACAGGAGTTCAAAGGTTACTTAGAGTATGTACAGTGATTTTCCAAGAAGACCGAAGTGGCCCATATGCAAAAGATCAAAGAAAAAGACAAGTAAGAAAAGTGTCGCGATATCGCGACATATACAACAGGCAAGAAAAATTGTCATGATTTCGCGACATGTTGGAAGAGAGAAAAAGCAAGAAAAACTATCATGATTTCGTGACATGTTGGAAGAGAGAGAAAAAGCAAGTGGAAAAAACTGTCACGATTTTGTGACATGTTGGAAGAGAAAAAGGCAAGTGGAAAAACTGTCACGATTTCGCGACATGTTGGAAAAGAAAAAGGCAAGTGGAAAAACTGTCACGATTTCACGACATGTTGGAAGAGAAAAAAGCAAGTGGAAAAATTGTCATGATTTCATGACATGTTGGAAGAGAAAGAGAAAGCAGGAAAAACTGTCGCGATTTCGCGACATGTTGGAAGAGAAAAAGGTAAGTTGGAAAAGTGTCATGATTTCGTGACATGTCGCATTTTCACGACTAAAATAGGAGAGAGAAAGTAAGTTGGAAAAGTGTCACGATTTTGCGACATGTCGCATTTTCGCGACTAAAATAGGAGAGAGAAAGTAAGTTTGAAAAGTGTCACGATATCACGACATGTCGCATTTTCGTGACAAAAGAAAGAGAGGAAGCGTACGGAAGCAGAACTGTCGTGATTTCATGATAAAAGCAGAGAAGAAGACTTCGAAGGCAGAAGTGTCGTGATTTCACGACAAAAGCAAAGAAGCTAAGTACGAAGTAGAAGTGTCACGATTTCGTGACAAAAGCTAAGTAGAAGACTTCGGAAGCAGAAGTGTCACGATATCGTGACAAAAGCAAAGTCGAAGTCTTTGGAAGCAGAAGTGTCGCGATATCGTGACAAAAGAATAGAGAAAGCATACGGAGGTGAAAGTGTCGCGATATCGCGACATGTATTTTCGCGGGCCAAAGCTAAGAGAAAGAGCAAGGAGAAAAAGTGTCGCGATATCGCGACATGTAGCTTTTTGCGGTCCGATGCAAAGAGAGAGAGAGAAAGCGAAAGTGTCACGATATCGCGACATGTTGTATTTTTGGGGGCCAAAGCAAGGAGAAAGAGAGAGAAAGCAAAAGTGTCACGATATCGCGACATGTATTTTTGCGATTGAGTTGAAGCCGACGAAGTTCGATGACAACCGACTAAAATTAGGGTTTACAGTTGTCATGAAAGCCGACTAAGATTAGGGTTTACAACCGACTAAGATTAGGGTTTTCATCACAAAAAATTTGTTATAAAAGGAGGGTTGTTTGGAGATTTGAGAAAGATGTTGAAGTGTGGGAAGTTCGGTCGTTGTGCATAGAGAGCAAGTCGTATCGAAAGATGCTAAGTGCAAAATTCGCAAAGAGAGCAGAGTGCACAAAAGGGAGAAGACGATCGTGAAGTTTGACTGTAATGAAGCAGAGTGTGTGAAGTGATGGTGCAGAGAGAGCAGAGTGCACAGAGAACGCAAAGGTGAAGAAGACCAGTTAGGGTCTTGCAAAAGCAAAGGTATCTTACTGTTAAACCTATAGATTCAAATTGAAGTCCAGGTTGGTGCTTGGCATTAGGGGTTGGTGCTGGTAAATCAAGGGTTGGTGCTCCTTTCTGTTGGTACAGATAAATTAGGGGTTGGTGCTCCTTCCAGTGTGTGCTGGTAAATTGATTGTAAAGTTGGTGCTTTGCAAAGGCTGGATTTGGATGGTAGTCCAAGCGGTCAATTTTTGAGGAGTAGCCACATTGGTGAACCTCCTTAAATCTTGTGTTGTGTGATGCTCTTTTGTTATACTTGTTGTATCTAGTAATAAGTGTTAATTGCTACAGTATTAAGAACTGTAAAGTTAAGTTTAAAGAGCTACACTGATTCACCCCCCCTCTCAGTGTCATTGTGAGACTAACAATTGGTATCAGAGCTAAGTTCATGTACAAGCTTAACCGGCTAGGGTGATCTTGGAAGTAACACAATGGCAGGTGGTGAAGGCTTCTCATCAAATAAAGCACCATTGTTTGATGGATCTAATTACACGTTCTGGAGAATCAGGATGCAAACATATCTTTGTGCTTTGGGATATGACATCTGGGATTCAGTAGTTAGTGGATACACAATACCCATCACTCCTCCAAAAGAGGCTGACGAAAAGAAACTGTTTGAAAATAACTCAAAAGAAAAGAATACTCTCGTGTGTGCATTAGCAAACAATGAACTAGTAAAGATCATGAGCTGTACAATGGCAAAAGAGATATGGGACAAACTAAGGAGTATTCATGAAGGAGACGATAAGATCAAGGAGGCCAAGTTACAGACACATCGAGCTCAATTCGAAGCATTAAAGATGAATGACGATGAAAACATTGAGGCATATATGTTGAGAGTTAATGGAATCATTAATGCGATCAGAGGACTCGGCGAGGATATCAAAGACTCTACCGTCATGAAAAAGGTATTAAGATCTCTTCCTCAAAGGTTTGATTCTAAAGTCTCAGCGATAGAAGAAGCTAAAAATCTAAATTATTTTAGTATAGATGAGATGTATGGTTCTTTGATTGCATATGAGATGAGGATAGGAAGATCTAAACCCACAGACAGAGAAGCGGATTTTAAAGCCCTTAAAGATAAAAATGCAAAACAAAAGTCCAAGGAAGAAGAGACATCAGATGAAATGGAAGCAAACTTTGTTAGAAAACTAAAAAGGGGAAAAGGAAAATATAGAGGAAAGCTACCGCTTAAATGTTTCAACTGTGGAGGCGTTGGGCATTTTGTGACTAAATGTCCACTTAAAGAGAAGAACAAAAATGATGAAGGATCGCACCAAGAAAGAAGTGACTGGAAGAAGAAAATGAATTTCAAAAAAGGCAACTTCAAGAAGAAAAGTTTCATCTCCAGGAATGCCAGTTCATCAGAAGACAGCTCCGGTGAGGATTTTGAAGAGGAAACAGGTGAAGCTCTTTTCATGGCATTTGAAGAAGTAAAATCAGAAAAGGAAGAAGGAGTGAACTCTGAAGTATGTGGTGAAAACCCTAAGGCTAAGGTAGATCTAGAAGGTGAGTTGATCTCTGCACTTGAAGAGTGGAAGATAGAAAGGAAAAAGAATAAGAAAATTTCAAGAAAGCTTGAGGATGCAAATGAAATCATAACCAGTTTGAAAGTACGGATAGAAGAATCCAAGAAAATATTCAAAGATCTCGAAGTGCAAATAACCATGAAAATAGATTATTGCAACAAGCTAGAAGAAGAGATTGTTGGTTTAAGAATGCAGCTAGAAGAGATGAATAAGAAAATTAGTTGTTATCACAAATGTGAAGAAAGTTCTATGAAGCTGGATAAGATCATAAATGACCAAAGGCCTGCAGGCATCAAATTTGGTTTGGGTTTCATCGAAGGAGAATCATCAAATGGATCAAAGGCCAAAAATGTAGAATCCATAAAGAATGAAGATAAGAAACAGGTTGATCAAGGAAAAATGTCTCATGCAAAAGAAAGCAATAATGCCAGGCACGAAAGGAGAATTGACAATGATGGATTCACCAATGTCACACATCAAAGAAGAAGAAGACCTATGGCTCCTACGGCAACATGGCAAAGACCATCACCCAGGTTCAATTATCCCTTTTTTGGTTTCTATTTTAAATGCAATGGCTATGGACATAAAATATCATACTGCAAATATAATGTAAGACCAAGGAATTTCACCAGTAGAAATGTTTTTTCTCCTCTGATGAATTATACAGTAGAATGTTATAACTGTCATAATTTTGGGCACATTGCAAGAAACTGTAGAAGTACATTTGCATCAAATCGGTTTCAGGGAAGAAAATTTCAACCAAATAGGATGAGACAAAATAGAAAACTTCTCAAAAAACATGCACAAGCTATTGATAAGGGAAAGGCAAAACAAGAACCCAAAACTACTATCAAAACAGAGTGGAAAGGAAAAGAGTGACTTAAGGAAGAAAAGGAATCCTTAATCGTACAAACAACATTTAAAGCACAGAATAAATATGTACCATGGATACTTGATAGTGGATGCTCCAGTCATATGACAGGTGACAAACAAAAATTTGAGAAGTTACAGAAATATGAAGGTGGTTCGAGTAAAGTTTGGAAATAATGATGGAGCTAAGATAGTTGGCAAAGGTTCGAGTTAAAATTAGTGACAGAAAAATTAAGTCGAGAAGAAGTCTTGTTTGTGGATGGTTTGAAACATAACTTGTTGAGCGTAAGTCAGATTTGTGATAAAGGTCATGAAGTAGTTTTTATGAAGCAGGGTTGTGAAGTTAGAAAAACAAACAGTGGAAAATTGATAGCAATTGGATCAAGGACATCGGCAACCTTGTACACGCTCTCAGAGACTTCAAAAGGAGCTTGTTTTATTGGAAAAGAAGAAGAAAATTGGTTGTGGCACAAGAGACTCGGTCATATCAGTTTTGATAATCTAGTAAAAATCACCTCAAAAAGAGCAGTGAGAGATATTCCCACCATCAGAAAACCTGCAAACAACATTTGTGCTTCATGCCAAAAGGGGAAGCAAACTAGAGTCACATTCAAAACAAAAGAGTACTACACAAGCAAACCTTTGGAACTAATACACACTGATTTATGTGGACCCATGAGAACACAAAGCATAAATGGTGACAAATATTTTATGTTGTGCATTGATGACTATTCCAGAATGACATGGATATTTTTCTTGAAGCATAAATCAAAAGCTCTTGATATGTTCAAGATTTTCAAAAACCATGTTGAGAATGAAACGAGAAAGAGGATCAAATGTTTAAGATCAGATAGAGGAGGAGAATTCATTTCAGAGGAGTTTACAGAGTACTATGAAAAATACGGTATTAAGAGACGAGTTTTCAGCGACCAGGACACCTCAGCGAGAATGGAGTGGTAGAAAGAAAGAACAGGACGAGTGCAGGAAATGGCACGGACTATGTTGGCTGAAAGCGAGTAGCGAGACAGATTTTGGAAAGAAGCGAGTCCATCTCGGTGTATATCCAAAATAGGTACATGTTGAGAACACATGAAAGCAAAACTCCTTATGAGTTGTGGTTCGGTAAAAGGGCAACAACAAAATACCTCAAAGTTTTTGGCGGCAAGTGCTACATCAAAAGAAGCTGAAGATAATCTTGGTAAGTTTGAAGATAGAGCGGATGAAGGTATTTTTGTTGGTTATTCATCAAAAAGCAAAGCTTACAAATGCTACAACAAGAGGCTAAAGAAAATTGTGGACAGTGTCGATGTTAAATTTGATGAAGGTAGAGAACGAGTAATTAGCTATGAAACGAACTACCCAATTTATGAAGAGGTTATTGAAGGAGATGAGGAAAACAAAACGGACAAGATACATAAAATTGACTCAGATGATTTAAGTTGTGATTCAGAAGTGGAAGAAAATAAGAAATTCAAAACAGGCAGCTGGCAGAAAAATCATCCTAGAGAGCAAATAATTGGAGACCCCAAAGTTGGTGTTCAGACAAGAAGAAGAGTAGTAAGTAACTACTCTCTATTATCCAACATTGAGCCCAAAAATGTTGATGACGCAAGCAAAGATGAAAGTTGGATGAAGGCAATAAATGAAGAATTAGATCAGATCGAGAAAAATGAAACTTGGGAGTTAGTACCTAGACACTGCAAATAAAAATATAATCGGGACTAAATGGATTTTTTGAAACAAATTGAATGAAGACGGACAGGTAGTCAGAAATAAAGCAAGATTGGTATGTAAGGGTTATGCACAAGTTGAAGGCATTGACTTTGAGGAAACTTTTGCACCAGTAGCTAGACTAGAGGCAATTAGAATGTTTATGGATTTAGCAGTCTACAAGAATTTCAAAGTTTATCAAATGGATGTGAAATCAGCGTTTTTGAATGGGAAACTTGAAGAAGAGGTTTATATTGAGCAACCAGATGGTTTCCAACTTGGTGATGATCCCAACTTTTTTTGCAAGTTGAAGAAAGCATTATATGACTTAAAACAGGCACCCTGAGCATGGTATGCAAGGCTAGACAACTATCTCACCCAACAAAGGTTTAAGAAAGGTATGGTGGATAGTAATTTGTATGTCAAAACAGAAAATGGGCATCTTATTGTTCTTGTTGTATATGTAGATGATATCATATTTGGCAGCGACAAAGATGAGTCATGTAAATATTTAGCAAATAAGATGCAGAAAGAATTTGAAATGTCAATGATTGGTGAACTTTCGTATTTCCTCGGGTTGCAAGTTAATCAAAATAAGAAGGGCATATTTATTTCTCAAGTTAAATATGTGAAAGAGATGTTAAAAAAGTTCACAATGGAGGATTGTAAGCCAATTAGCACTCCCATGACGATAGGTTGCAAGTTGAGCAAGGATGACAAATCTCCACTGTTGATCAAACCATGTACAGATCTATGATTGGAAGCTTATTGTATCTGACAGCTACCAGACCAGATATTTTGTAGGCAGTATGCATGGTAGCACAATTTTAGGCTAATCCCAAGGAGACTCATGTGACAGCAGTGAAAAGGATTCTTCGGTACCTCAAGGGTACTATGGAATATGGGTTATGGTATCCGAAAGGTAAAGACTTCACCCTTATTTTGTATTCAGATGCAGATTGGGCAGGGATGTGTAGATGACAAAAAGAGTACCGATGGAGGTGCATTCTATCTTGGAGACAGATTGGTCGCGTGGCACGAGTAAGAAACAAGAGTCGGTTTCTTTATCGACGGTAGAGGGAGAATATATTGCGGCGACAACATGTTGTACGTAGGTATTGTGGATGAAAAAAACCCTGAAAGATCTTGGTATTAACTTTAGTGAGCCAATATCAGTTAAGTGTGATAACACCAGTGCCATTAACATCTCCAAGAATTCGGTTATGCATTCACGCACAAAACACATTGCTATCAGGTATCATTTTTTGAAGGAGAAAGTTGCAGAAGGTGAGGTTAAGTTGGATTTTGTTCCAACTACAGAGCAAGTAGCAGATATCTTCACAAAACCATTGCCCAAGGAATTTTTTGAGTACCTTCGCAATAAATTGGGAGTGGTCACACTTCCCAAGAATTGACTAGCTACAGGGATCACATTCTCAGGGGGAGCATTTAAGTATTTGATTATCTTTTTGCTCATGTTCATGATTTTTGCTAAGTGTAATAAATTGTGCCTGAGAATGTTGTGCATGGACTCAAGGGGAGTCTGCAGTAGCCCTTTGGTATTATTGTCAAAGGGGGAGAAGAGTTACAGGAAATTGCACGTGTTGCCAACAATTCCAAAGGGGGAGATTGTTGAGCAAGGTGCAGCAACAGTATTGTCATTGTTGTCAACACAGTCGGATAGATCTGTGATGCGCGTGGACGGGAAGTTCAAAGGCTATTCAGATGCAGAAGATAGGAGTTCAAAGGTTACTCAGAGTATGTACGGTGATTTTCCAAGAAGACCGAAGTGGCCCATATGCAAAAGATCAAAGAAAAAGACAAGTAAGAAAAGTGTCGCGATATCGCGACATATACGACAGGCAAGAAAAACTGTCACGATTTCGTGACATGTTGGAAGAGAGAGAAAAAGCAAGAAAAACTGTCGCGATTTCGTGACATGTTGGAAGAGAGAGAAAAAGTAGGAAAAACTGTCACGATTTCGCGACATGTTGGAAGAGAAAAAGGCAAGTGGAAAAACTGTCGCGATTTCGTGACATGTTGGAAGAGAAAAAGGCAAGTGGAAAAACTGTCGCGATTTCGCGACATGTTGGAAGAGAAAAAGGCAAGTGGAAAAAGTGTCATGATTTCGAGACATGTTGGAAGAGAAAGAGAAAGGAGGAAAAAGTGTCGCGATTTCGCGACATGTTGGAAGAGAAAAAGGTAAGTTGGAAAAGTGTCACGATTTCGTGACATGTCGCATTTTCACGACTAAAATAGGAGAGAGAAAGTAAGTTGGAAAAGTGTCGCGATTTCGTGACATGTCGCATTTTCGCGACTAAAATAGGAGAGAGAAAGTAAGTTTGAAAAGTGTCGCGATTTCGTGACATGTCACATTTTTGCGACAAAAGAAAGAGAGGAAGCATACGGAAGCAGAACTGTCGTGATTTCATGACAAAAGCAGAGAAGAAGACTTCGAAGGAAGAAGTGTCGTGATTTCACGACAAAAGCAAAGAAGCTAAGTAGGGAAGCAGAAGTGTCACGATTTCACGACAAAAGCTAAGTTGAAGACTTTGGAAGCAGAAGTGTCGCGATATCGCGACAAAAGCAAAGTTGAAGTCTTTGGAAGCAGAAGTGTCGCGATATCATGACAAAAGAATAGAGAAAGCGTACGGAGGTGAAAGTGTCATGATATCGTGACATGTATTTTTGCGGGCCAAAGCTAAGAGAAAGAGCAAGGAGAAAAAGTGTCGCGATATCGCGACATGTAGCTTTTTTGCGGTCCGATGCAAAGAGAAAGAGAGAGAAAGAAAAAGTGTCGCGATATCGTGACATGTATTTTCGGGGGCCAAAGCAAGGAGAAAGAGAGAGAAAGAGAAAGTGTCGTGATATCGCGACATGTATTTTCACGGTTGAGTTGAAGCCGACGAAGTCCGATGATAGCCGACTAAAATTAGGGTTTATAGTTGTCATGAAAGCCAACTAAGATTAGGGTTTACAACCGACTAAGATTAGGGTTTTCATCACAAAAAATCTATTATAAAAGGAGGGTTGTTTGGAGATTTGAGAAAGATGTTGAAGTGTGCGAAGTTCGGTCGTAGTGCACAGAGAGCAAGTCGTATCGAAAGATGCTAAGTGCAAAATTCGCAAAGAGAGCAGAGTGCGCAAAAGGGAGAAGACGATCGTGAAGTTCGACTGTAATGAAGCAGAGTGTGTGAAGTGATGGTGCAGAGAGAGCAGAGTGCGCAGAGAATGCAAAGGTGAAGAAGACCAGTCAGGGTCTTGCAAAAGCAAAGGTATCTTACTGTTAAACCTATAGATTCAAATTGAAGTCCAGGTTGGTGCTTGGCATTAGGGGTTGGTGCTCCTTCCAGTTGGTGTTGGTAAATTAGGGGTTGGTGCTCCTTTCTGTTGGTACAGATAAATTAGGGGTTGGTGCTCCTTCTAGTGTGTGTTGGTAAATTGATTGTAAAGTTGGTGCTTTACAAAGGCTGGATTTGGATGGTAGTCCAAGCGAGTCAATTTTTGAGGAGTAGCCACATTGGTGAACCTCGTTAAATCTTGTGTTGTGTGATGCTCTTTTGTTATACTTGTTGTATCTAGTAATAAGTGTTAATTGCTGCAGTATTAAGAACTATAAAGTTAAGTTTAAAGAGCTACACTGATTCACCCCCCCTCTCAGTGTCATTGTGAGACTAACAAAAATTATCTCACATAATGCATCCAAATATCAATATGTTTTGTTATTTAAGTAAACATTAGATTATAAACAAGCTAGATGGTGCTTTGATTATCACACTGAAGAGTGACAAGGTAGGTTAGTTACCTCATCAGAAGCATAAACTCATATTTCATGGAAGATTGATAAATTTTATACTATTTTCTAGAGCATAATGAAACTTAGATAGAGTATATAACCTATTGTAGAGTGTCGCTCATCCAAATAATCAACATAATTTGTATTTTTAAATCCTATCAAAATAAAGGTCAACCATTTAATATATCTGAGGATCCACTTGGTTATGGTCTAGTGACTCTCTCAAGGGGCATGCATGTTTCTGGAATAAGATCTAACAAGAAAATGAATACCAGGTCGTGTATAAGGTAGAAAAGATCCCCCATAAAGAACTAGTATAATGTGACATCCACCAAGGGAGTCATATTATGTGCTCAAATTTTTAGTCTTGGAGCAAAAGGAATCTAAGCAAAGTAATAATACTCTATCCTAAAGCATTTAAGGATATTCAAAGTATACTATGCTATGATATTGTGATCCTTGAAGTAGTATGATTAATTAAATGCCCAAGAAATAGTGTATGATCTCTAGATTGATTATCTCAAAAGAAGCATGAAGTCATAACTTCATGTCTTAAATAAATATAGGAGAGATATTGTAATGATAATATCATCCACATAGAGTACAATCACTAAGGTTTAACCATCCTAATATTTAATGTAAACCTCATATTCAACTTCATATCATAGGTCCGATGTGTAGACCAATTGGTTTGACCATACCTCGTAAGGGGGGCGAAGGTCCAAGTTTTAAATCTCAGGCCTTGCCAGACTGAATGCTTGTCCCTTTCTTGATGCTTTCAGTAGTGTAAAAGGTTTAAAATGATTGTGGCATGGTGGTTATAGGGACATATTGCATGAAGATCTGTGTGGCGGCTTTCAAGGCGGATAGCGCAGAATACTATGGCGGCCATAAAAGTTGGAAAACCTACCCAGATTCATGGCGGCTACCAATTCCACCATGTAAATTAAATAATAATAATAATAATTAAGGAATAATGATTGGATATTCTCATACCAAGCTTATGGTGCCTACTTAAGTCCATATAAGGACTTAGTCAACTAGAAAATCAATGGAGTGGGACCCTCAATCCCAAAACCAGGTGGATATTGCATGTAGGTCTCCTCCTAAATCTCATCATGGAGGAAGTCATTATTCAATCCATTTAATATAACTTTAAATCAAAGGAAACAAATATTAAAAGAATCATCCTAACAAAATCCATCCTAGAAACTACAACAAATACCTCTGAATAGTCAACTCCATAATTTTGAGCTAATACATAAATGATAAGGTATACCTTATGCTTTTCCACTTGTCCATATAAAGTGTACTTGGTCCTATAAACCGATTTTCAACCAACCACATTCTTCTTTTTTGGAAGAGGAATGAGCTCTCATGATTTATTCTTCATCAAGGACTCATACTCTATAAGCATGGCATCTTCCCAATTTGGTCAATCCTTATCTTGAGAATATGAAAGTGTATTTCTATAATGATAAACCTTCAAGAGTAATGCTTGAGATGCTCCATAGACAAAATGGGGTAAGCATCCTACGAAAGTGTTTGAATCCACATAGGTATTGGATATATTATGGAAGAACTAGGCACACCCTATGGTAAAGTGACATTAGAAGCCAAATCTCAAGAATCCAAATCAAACCCATCATTCACCTCATCATCCAATATAGTAGCATAAGGAACTAGTGTGTCAAGATCATCATTTTTTGAACCTAATACTAAAGGTGTTGAAGGTGGTGTTGCTCGAGGAGTGTTCAAATATATAGGTATAAGGCCTTCACTAGAAGATGAAGAGGAACCCTAATAGAAATAGATGATACAATAATATTTTAAGAATTTACTAAAGCCATCATAAAAATAGAAGGATCTTTTACCAAAAGTTCAAATGGAAGACTAAATGAGTCCCCTAAAAATAACCTCATGAAAAATCACATATTTTTGAATAAGTATCTCATGCTTTCATGATCATAAAGATAGTATGCCTTAGAGGTATTTGGATACGCCACAAAAATATGTTTGTGACTCTTTAGTGCATCCTTTTTCTAAATATATTTGGGTATGTGATCCCATGTTCAAGACCCAAAGATGTGGTATAAATATAAATAAGTCTTATCACTTGTCAACCTCTCAAGAGGTGTCATACCCTAGACTACTCTAGTGGGAACCCTATTGATGATGTATGTTACATAAGTTATCACCTCATCCTAAAATTTGTGTTCCATCCATTTGGCATGAATCATATAATGAGTCATATCCATGATTACCCTATTATTTCTCTTAACTACCCCATTATTATTTTGGGTATATTGAATAGTCCTCTAGAATGACATACCATGAAGAGTCAAAAAATTATGAAAGACATTGCTCATCTACTCTCCTCCCCTATATAACTTGACACAATTGATATTTCTCTATAGCTAGTTCTTGACTAGTGCTTTGAATACCTTGAACTAATCAAAGACCTCGTACTTGGTATAAATAGTATATAACCACAAAAATCTAGAAAAATCATTAATAAAATGAATGAAAGTAATTATTTAAATAAATAGAGGGTATACCCATGGATCCATTTATTTCATTGTAAGGAACTTTTCCTTATGGCCCCACTTCACTCAAAGTTAAATTGATCAAAATTTGAACAAGCCAAGGTAATGTAGTCAAAAGGACTCCCCACCTTAATTCAAAATGAAATAAATCCAAAGAAGTGGTGGATAAACATAGAATTTGCATCGATCATTAGATATTCCATCCATGGTCAATGCTCATATTCTACCTAGATCTAGTCACATCAAGGGTGTGAACACTTGTAGGTCATTAATTTTCAATCCAATGGCTTACATGGTCCTTTTGATAGAGGAAAGCATAGAAAAGAAGAGAAGGATCTAACAAATCGTAGAGCCTAACACACGGTAACCAGTTAAGATCCAAAGAAGGGAAGATCCAATTCTCAAAAGGAGAAGGCCCACCATTGGTCGTAGAGAGTTCCACCTCATTCGAAGATACGTGGAAGCTACATGCAAAAGGAGGAAATAGAAGAAGGAGAAGTTAATAAGGACACCTAGCATTGGTTGTAAATCTTGATTTTTAAGGCCAAGCCTATTAGAACCAACCACGTGTTAGCCATGGTAACTACCAAACATACGAGTGAGCCTACCTTTTCAACCTGCACTAGTCAAGGAGGCCATGTCAGTCGCATCAGTAAGACAATGCATTCTAGGAGAAACATGAAAAAATATTAATGGCACAACCACCAGAACATAGCATCAAAGAGAAAATACAAAGATAGTTGATCATTCGAAGACCTAAAAGCTTATATTTTTTATAGCCCTAGATCTAGAGACCTCAAATTTATTTCATAGTTATGAAATTATTTTGGTTGTAGGACCAAAAGATAATTTGTAAGCCTTCTGCATAGAACTTTAGAGTGAAGGAACCCTCCTCTCAGCTTATAAATAGGCTTGATTTATATTGTAAAAGGAATTGGGAGTTGTCTACTCATACCTAGTACCTGGCCTTGCTGGATCTTCCTTTCACTCTTCTTTTATTTTAACATGGGGAGCCCAAGTTTTTTCTCACTACCTAAGGGGCATTAAACCCTCTACATATCAATGTCTTGTAATTAAATTTTTGGCATGTTAATGAAATACATGACTAATTCCACTCCGTTATTTCTTTAAGTTGTCTCTAATTCCTAGAAATGTGTTTTGCTTGGTTGTGTTCACTAGCCATAGATAAAGTTTTTTGTGTTTAATTGCCACTTGTTATGGTTGAAGGTTGGGGTTTAATTCTTTGGAACATCACCCCCATAGCTTAGGTTTTAAATATTGGAAAAGCATTTAATTTACTATTATTTACTTTCATTGAAATTCCATTCCTTGGCCTTATCTCATGGACGTCCCTATGTGTCAAGGGATTAAAACCCAACAAGGAACCAACCTCAATTAAAAACCCCATAGGTTGAACTATAGGTGGTCTTACATCTATGACGCTTCCTTTTTTTTTATCTACATGAGGCATGGACACATTTGTATTATCAAGCCTCCTAGTCCAGGTTAGAAAGTGCATTTAGAGATGACAACAATTTGTTTGGCATGCTCGGTGAGAAGAGATTCTATGTTTACTCTCATGAGGATTGAAGAAGTTTAATTATAATTTTAGTGAAGGTCATAGTCAAATTGGTTGAAGAGAAGCACCTAGATAATTCACCTATTGATTATACTTGATGACTCAAATTGAAAAGAGAGACTTTTAAAGAAGTCATTTGATAAAAGATAAACCAATATTTTGGTGGGGGTATTTGTCTCATCAGCTTTTTGAAGCAAAATATCCATACCAGATCAGTCCTTTCTTATAAGAAGGGCTCATAGTTATATAAGTAGAAGGATTATGACTAGAGTCTTCACTCAAGCCAATTAGTAGGAGCTAGTTCCACCTTTGGATCAAAGACAAAGAATGTTGAACTCATAGCGCAACATGGAGGTTATGGAACATTCAACCATTTATGTCTGGATATCATAAGACACCCTTTTTATCCAATAAGAATCCTAGTCATCCCTAGGCCTCGAATTAGTAGATAGTACTCGTATCAATCCTATTTCATCAAATACCTACAAGCTCAACTAGGGACCTAGTCACCACATAGAACAACTACATTGAAGAACCTAGTGGTTGGTACAAAAAAATTACATATCCTTATCAGTCATAAGTACCAATGTTGAGTCTAAAACTTATCACCCAGTCTCTGATCACACCATAAATTACTAACTTGTTAAATTTAGAGTAGACCATTCTTACTTAGGATGAATTAAAAGTATACACTATGTCAAAAAAAGCAAGCCCCTCAAGTGAGAGGCCACAATTTTGTTCAGAGTATCCAAAAAAAGGGCCATTGAAGAGTAATGAATGCCTAGTCCAACATAGGCTAGACCTCAAAGGATAGAAGTAGACAATTGAAGGACCCCTCCAACATAAGTTGCACTAGTAAATTGAGAATAATCGTTCTTGATAGTAGTAAGAGTTACCCCTAAAACTTCAAGGAAGCCTATTTCAAATCCACCAAGACCACCTCCAATGATAAAAAGGACCAGTATTTTGATAACATCAACCATTCCAAGAGACCCTTCTATTGGAACATTCAATGTGGTGCAACACCTAAGGAATTCTACTATATCTATGCCTCTTTAGGTCATCCTCTCTATTCCATAATAGATGAAAAACTTAGAAGTGTCCCTAAAGAGGTAGAAGGTGTTATGCAGACAAGGAATGCCTATTGTGTTATAAATTTTAGGTCTAGAGCCCAACAAGCCCAAGCCTATGCCATTATCCCTAACCCTAATATGTAGAGACCAATTGATACATAACTGCATAGTTGAATTAGGTTCTAGAACATTGGTTATACCAAAAAATGTGGTATAAGTACTTGGCCTATCACTAGAGCATGCCAATAGTAGGGTGATGCAGTTAGACAATAGTCCAATACCAATATTGTGGCTCATCTAAGACCTTCCTATGGAAATCCAAGAATGCCATGACTTGATGGTTCATCAAGATGTAATGGTGATCAATCTCTCAATCTCATTTGTAATACGACTCTCAAGAGACTTCACCACTATGATCCAAGGATACATGTCACTTGATTAGACCCACATGCTACTCCAAACTAAATATAGGACCGAGTTTAAAATCCCATTGAAACCTCTCCACACATACCACATAGAGAAAATCCCTTTCAAATATGGTGGATAAGAGCATGCCTACTTCATAGAAGGAGAGTTATCTCTCACCACTTCATGCATGAGATGCATCCATACATTCATGATGACTATTTAGAGAAATGGGTATTCAAGACATGGAGGCCAAATCTTGACAAAGCATTCAAGCCAATTAGCATGGGGTGATTTATCACCAAGTATTTTCCTCTATACATACTGTACATAGCAATATATATATATATATATATATATATATATATATATATATATATATATATATATATATATATATATATATAATGTGTATCTCTAGGAAGCGGATCCTTTTTGGTTAAAAAGGTATTTTAGAGTAAAAAATAGGTTGTCCAACATTTGGAGAATTTTTTTGAAATATGACCCCATTATTTGTCTAATCAAGAAAATTTTGCTAGGAAGCACTCTTAAATAAAGTGTCATTGACACCCAAAAGAGGAAGGATAGCCACGTTGGTCTTAGAACTAAGCACAAATTTCTCTAAAGACCAAGTAGGGTTTGCCATTGGATCCCATGTCATCAATACTCAAAATGCCTAATCTCATGAAAACCCTTTATGACATACAATTCAAGTCCAAATTTTTAGAAAGCACCAGTTCCTGAACACTGCTTAGGGGGATGTGCCTTGGCAATTCATCACATGGCACTAGATTGAAAGGCCATTGTGAATGAAACCTAGAAGATACTAATTGGATCCCAAAATTACAATGCATCATCTTGAGGACCTATTAGGTTGACAATAAGATAACTACCACACATCAACATAGGAGGAGATGGCAAAAAATCAAGCCTTTTCTTATTCAATATGAAAATCTATATAAGGATGGAACTCAACCTTGTATGATTCCACTTGAAGAAACTTTCTAATAAGGGATCCCCCACACTAAAGAAGATATTTTTGAGAAAAAATTTGTGCATATAATGAGAAATGGGAAGACCTACAACTTCCACAATTCATCAAGTATCGAAGATGCCAAGAAGAAAGAATTTTTGAGGGAGGATGTCAATATAATTAAAACTCCCCATACCACAAGGTAATGATATCACTCTTAATTGACAAAAAAAAGAGATATAACCTTTTCAACAGTATATAAGCCAACCCCCATTACAAAAGAGAACCCCACAACATTTTCGGTGGTATATAAAGGGGCTCTATCATTGCTTAGGTTACAAAATGTTTGAAAATCCCAAATCTACTCCCCAACTAGGAGAGTGGGAATGAGAACATAAATATCCCCTCCCACTAATAGAATTTCGAAATAATGTGTATTACTAGGTAGTTATAGGAAAACCTTAACAACATGCACTACAAACAAAATCTCTAGGAATCGAGAAGGAAAACAAGAAGAAAATATTAGAGTATTAGGTTAAGGTCAATAAGCTTGCCAAAGCTTGTTGGGCCATATAAATTATCTCTTCTAAGTTCATGGAAAAATATTAAGGGAAGAAACTCATTCAACAGAAGCCTCAAGGTATGAGACATTGAGAAAGAAGTAAGGTCATAGGCAAAAGGTGAAACTCTAAGACCTCATCACCCCAAAAGGTAGCATTCATATAAAAGTCTCAAACCTAAGAAAATGACCATCTTATTTTTCTTCCCATTTCTCATTTCCCTTATTTTGTTTTACATTTTTTATATTTATTTAGCTTCCAAATTTTCACCCTACATCCAATGGACAAGGTAAGAATTCTAGGTTCAATCCTTTCATAGGTTGAAGGACCCTGAGAGCCACCAAATTTGCAGGGAAATTTTCCCTATAGCCCCACTTCACTCGAAGTTAACTCAGTTGAAAGTGGTACAAGATAAGACAATGAAGTTGAAAGGTTCTCCCCACCTTCAATCAGAAGGAAAGAACTCCAAAGAGGACATGGACAAACTCAAAAGCTACATCAATTGTTAGATCTTCCATCTACATTTGACACTCATATTTTTTTAATATCTAGCCACATAAAGGGCATTAATTCCCATAGGCCATTCATTTTAAATCCAATGGCCCGCATAGTCCTTTAATTAAAGGAGAGTGCAAAAAATAAGAGAAGGCTTCAAAAAATCCTAGATCCTGACACATGGCAACCAGTTGAGAGCCCAAGAAGGGAAGCACCAATACTCAAATAGATAAGGCTTACAATTAGCCATAGAGAGTTCCACCTCATTCAAGAACATGTGGCACCCACGCATGCAAGGGGAGAAACATCCAAATGAGAAATTAAGGACACCCACCATTGGTCATAAAGTTTGACTTTCATGACCAAGCCTATTAGATCCAGCCTTGTGTTAGTCATGATAACCTCCCACTATATGTGTGAGCCTACCCTTCCAACCTACACCAATCAGGAAGGTCATGCACACCACATCAGTGGGAAATATATTTTAGGAGAAACTCAATAGAGGATTAATGGTGCAACTACCCCAACACAATAGCATAGAGCTGAGTCAGTGATAATTGATCATCAAAATGCCCAAAAGCTTTCAACATTTATGGCCCTAGATCTAGAGATCTTGAAGTTGTTATTTCATAGTTGCAAAAGGATCTTAAATATAGGAGCATAGGATAATTTTTAGTCCTTCTACATATAACTTTGGAGAGAAGGAACCTACCTCTCAACTTATAAATCGGATTGATTTATATTATAAAATGCATTGTGATTTGTTTGCTTGTTCTTGGTACCCAACCTTGTAGGATCTTGCTTTTACCCAATATTTTTATTGTAACAAGAGAATCATGAGCTTTTTATTGCTACCTAAGGAGCATCAAACCCTCTAGACCTCATTGTATTGTAATTACTTCTTTGGTATGCTAATGAAAGTCATGACTAATTTCACTATCCTTATTTCTTTAACTTATCTTTGATTCCTAATAGTGTGTTTATTGTGTTTACTAGTTGTAGGTGGAATTTTTCATGTTCAATTACCACTTGTTTTGATCGTAGGTTGGGTTTTAGTTCTTTTGTGCATCACCCCCATAACTTAGGTTATAATTTGTTGTAAAGCATTTAATTTCCTATTTTTTAAATTTTATTGCAATTCAATTCCCTGGCCTCAGCTCATTGTAATCCACTCACCAGAAGAGGTGGATGTCCAATATGTTGAACAAACAACTACATGATCCTATAAGGTTTCACCATCACAATTATCCTCACCATATGCATAAAATAGAGTAGTATCAGCACCATTATTCTTTGTTTCTTCCTACTGATTCTTGATATGAATCAATAAAAATTTTAAATTGTATCCTTCTTTCTTATCAAACTCACATGTTGGATTTTTGAAGGGTTTCTTGAAAATATTTTCATTTTGATTTGGCTTCTTATTATTTTGAACTTTGACCAATTCTTTTGGATGATCTTTATTGGAAAAAAATGACCCTTATACCTCTATTTTTAAACCTAATGATGTATAAGGTATTTGAATACCTCATCCATTTATGTTGGAGGAAAAATTAAAAAGTAGAAAAAGCATTTCAAACATATTAATAACTATCTTATATGTCTCTAAAATATTATTGAAGACAATGTTTAGTAGTTCAAAATTTGTATCCTTGTTCATATCTTGAAATTCTCTTCCTAACACCTTTGGAATCCTTCTAGTAGTTTGTATATCATCTTGCATTGACATATTTGAGCAACCCATTACTCCAGAGAAAAGCTTCATCTTGATTTTTCAAGTGGCATAATTTGAACCATTTAGCAAGGGTACATGCTGATCCATAACGTTCTTACAAAAATATAAAATCCTTCATGCAATTATGACCAAACGTAACACTAACAATGTAGAGATATTGAAATCCATGCAATTTAAAAAAAATGGCTCAATGCTTATCTTTGCAAAAATTATGGCCCCCAAAAGTTTAAACCAAAATTCACATAAAATGACTCCAAAATATTTGAAAATTAAAAAAATAATACATGTAGTGAATGGGAGGCCACCACAGGTCACTACATGAGTGGTTGAGGGGTGCCAATTATGTACTGACTAAATAAGATACTAACAAATGAGATGACACCATATCTCACAATCTAAAATAAGGGGTTGAAAAACTAGGTGTTAACTATGTAGGCCACTAGGCAGTATACCATCCAAATAAATTGCAGCACTTATTGCACTCTAATTTACTTTACAACCTACAAACCATGTTGTATCACTTGTCAAATTTTAGTTCACCATAAAAATTTTGATTTCCAAGTTTATTGTTGACTATGTGATGTACAATCACTAGATTCAATGATTTGATAGAATGTGATTGGTTGAACCCATATTTATACCCACTATGTGGTGATATTCCTATCATGTTGGCTATTGACATGTTAGTACTTTCCATATCTACACTCACTACTGTTGGTATAAAATTAGGTACCAAACGAGCGAGGGAACGCCCAACAGTCCTTGACTAGCATTGAACGACCACTTGGCCTAGGAGAGGCAGGGCGGTCTATCTTCAGAGAAGTCCAAATTCTTCAGTCCCAACTACCTATGCTACAAAGAATAAGAGGGGAAAAGGGAACGAAAGAGAAATTAAAGGGATAACATTGCTAAAATTGACATGGATGGGGTATGGCTGCATCAAGACACATGCGTTCAACATCACAAGTGCAAATAGTTGAACACCACCTAACAAATCAGCTCATCTCATCCTCACTTATTAAGGGTAAATTCTAGAACTAATGGGAGGGTGCATGAAATCTAGATAGAAAAATTAGAGCACTCTCACCCTATTGGCTTTAGAAAAATAAAACCCCGAAGCACAGATATGGATGTGAATTCCAGAACCACCCAACGAGACCCACAAAATCTAGATAGCAAAATTAAGTGAACTAGCTCAAATGGCCATCGCAAAAATAAACATCCAGACTTAAACAAAATAGAAGTGAAGACAAATTGAGAGACCAAATAGTGATATGTTTTTATTTACAAGGTGAAGAAGAATTACATATGAATTATAATGGCCATAGAGCTACCCTTTAAAATGGTGAGCATTCCACTATTGATAGAATATTTTACAATGGATTCAAATTCAAGCATTAATGGTGTTCGGTGGGAAGAATCACACTAGAATGGCTAGAATATCTACTAATGTGTTGTTTCATAGAAGAATGGTGGTTTTCAGAAAGGAGTTAGGTACTTCTACATCAATTAGGGTCTTCGATTTCTCTGACCATACTATTGGGCCATAAATTTCATTTTATCGCTTTGTGCCTCAGGAAAGCTCAGAATTGATTTCCTCTAAATTCATGCATTTCAAATTATCTCCATCATACCTATCCACCATTTGTACAGGGTAGCTAGTATCATCAATGATCATTCAGTACTTCCTTCTAATGTCTGGTGATTTTTAGCCTCAGACGGGTATTCGAGTATGATCCTCCATGCACCAAATTTCCAATATTCCACCTACTATCAAGGAGGACAAGTAATTGGGATCAAAACTTTGATAATGCATTGCCAAAGTTCCATCCAATTTTGGGAATGAAAATTCAAGACTCATAACTATGTTGTGGTTTTATTCTCTTGTCGAGGGTTTTAGGATCTCAATCTTCCACCTTAGGCAATACGGGGATTTGGGGTTAACTTTGATCATGCCCCTACCCATTTTTTTATCTAATTCTAGACTTAGCCATTTCTAGAAATTTTTCTCTTTCATCTATCCACTTGGTCTTTGAAGTCTACCTTAATCACTATTGCTTTAAAAATTGGTCGACTTTAACATGTTATCATCTTCAAAAAAATAAGAGTCGGTGAAGATGTGTAAAATTTCACCCACACTCTTGGTGACTTATAGGGGTCTTCCACTCTATGGAAGAGAGGAACCTAAAAATACATCCTTCGGTGAAATAAACCATGAGATAAAAAGAAAGGAATGGAGAAATTTTCAACAAAAGTAGTCCGGGAAGACTGCATGATAAAGGAGGAAATGGGGTAATGGAGGAAATACAAGAAAAACAACAAAGCAGAAAGTAGTGGGAGGGGAGGAATAGAGAAAGAGGACAAATACAGTATGGCTACAAAAAAATCTATCCAAAAGGATGAGCAATGCAGTTATCATAACAACAAAAACCAAACCATGAAAACACAATGAAATGGGGGAACAAGAGGGGACACAATGCTAAACATACCCCAAAAGTAAGGGAAGTAGAACTACGAGATTCATGGGGTATTTTGAAGCATTGTTCACCTATAAAAATACTCCATTGCAACTCAAAGAAAATTCAATAATAGATAGGTTTCCATGGGAAGCGAACCATAAAGTAAATGCATAATTTTTGCAGTCTGCTTATTCTTGAATCAGCTTTTCTTTTTGCATGCTTTAGTGGAAACCTCATTTGTAACTGTAGGCACACCATAAGAGCTCTTTAGTTGCATCAACTTATATACTACCTTCTAAGGTATATATAGTGAAGTTTCCTTCATGCTGATGTGTCGCTTTGCTTATTCGTGCCATGCCAACTTGCTAAATATGAAATTTTTGGTCTTTTATTTTTTTTATGTCCTTGTCCATTGGGTTGTGGAGTCAAAAGAAAGAAAAGAAAAGAAAATTAGAAGGGATACTATGGCAAGGGAACACTCAAAATCCAAGGATGCTTTTTGGATAACTTGATCACCATGGTACAAGATGACATAATGGCCATGTGCCTTATGCACCTTTTCTTTAATTACCAATTTATATACATAAAAACTATAGTACGACTGGCACACCACAACCATCAACCCATCCCAATATTATCCAATGAATCTACAATGATCAAACTATATTGTGCAAAACTTCATTTGTTTCTTGTGTTGATCTTGACATTGCCTAAAGTTAATCCTTGGTTTAGCAGAGTGTATTACTTTATCTTAGGATGACCAAATTAAAACCAAATAGTACATGGTAGACATCTACCCAACGAGCTCTAACATGTGAATCATTCAAATAGGAGGAAGATAACCACTTGTCACTTGAGCCTGGAAAATCTAGAACCCATTATTCAATTCTCTTAAGATCATCTACTGGGAAGGATGACCTATGGCCCCCTATTACTTTTTTAGGAAACGGTATCACATTAGCTCTCTGCTCAAAATTATTGTCCATTCAATCAGCCTCGTCATTCTCCTATATTCAGGTCTAGCATAGAGGAGAGGTATCATTGTAGAATAACTCTTCGATTTGTATTCATATTTTTTGACCAGAATAGTTTCCTCGTAAATTTTTGGAAATCTGTCTTCCCTTGATTATTGTATGAGGAAGCTTAATTCTGAACAAAGAACTCAGATATAACATAAGTACACCTGAGCAGAGGTCGATTGGAGCTTATGGGGGATCCTCTTCCAAGTCCTTTCAAAATGATTGTTAAAATCAATAATGCTCTCTTGAGGCCTTCTTTTCATGAAAAATAAAATATTTAGCATCAAGGTAGGATCCCCTGAATCATCGAAAGTATCAATGAGCTCTTTTACCAAGTTAGCCTATGCATGAATACTTCCCTCCTCCAAGGTTTTGTACCATAACAATTCTCTTCCTATGAGAGATAGAATGAGCAACCTTAACATTACATCTTCATGTATAATATTATAGATGATGGAGAAAGAGGCTATATCTTGACAATGTTCATATGCAGTTTTCTCAGTGCCATCAAAACTTGGCAAAGTTTTTAGGGCAACCTCAGGAATATCATGCCAAACATGAAGGTTGAGTGGGCTAGGATTATTCCAGTAGGGACAATTTGGTTGGGCCATTAAAGCACTGATCCCTTAGATCCTCTAGATTATGCCACCAATTTGGATTCATCAAATGAGCATACTTTCTTTGCTAGCAAGGTCAGGGCTTCCCATTAAACCATGAGTTCTTCATGAAATGGAAGTCTTTTAGCATATGAAGACAACTAATCTCATGATCTCAAAATGATGCACAGGCAGAGTCACCAGGTAATTGCAAAGATATGGGTAAATTAGAGTATCACCAGACTCTAATTTTCTCAAACACGAAAACCCAATGAGTTCCCCAAAAGAGTCACCAAAATTGTTGGTGCAAAAATAGACATTAAATGAGTGAGGGTGCACCTAGCAGTCCTCAACTAGCATTGAACAACTACCTAGCCTAGGAGAGGTGGGGTGGTCAATCTTCGAATGAGGCTTGATACTTTGGTTCTATCTACCTACACCATAAAGAGTGAGAGGAGAAAATAGAATGAGAGGGAAAGGAAAGGGAGGTTGTAGCCATAATTGAAAAGGATGGGGTATGCCCACATAAAGACACACATGTTTGATGTCACCAATGCAAATGGTAGCACACCACCTAACAGATCATCTCATCTCATCCTCACTTATCGTTCGATGCAGTGGGTAAGGGTAAATTCTAAAACTAGCAATAGGTTGCATGAAATCTAGATAGCAAAATAGAGCACTCCCACCATACCGACTTTAGAAAAAATAAAATCTTGATGCCCATATATGGATGCAAATTATAGAACCACCCAATGAAACCCACGAAATCCACATTGCAGAATTAAGTGAACTAGTTTAAATGGCCATCACAAAAATAAATATCCAGACTTAAAAAAAATAGAAGTGAGGACAAATTGAGAGATAAAATAGTGATATGCTATTATTACAAGGCAAATAAGAATTACATATGAATTGTAATGGCCACAAATCTACCCTTTGGAATGGCGATCATTCCACTATTTATAGAATATTTTAAAATGGATTCAAATTCAAGCATTAATGGTGTTCGACGGGTAGAATCATATTGGAATAGTCAAAAGATCTACTAATGTACTGCTTCATAGAAGAATGGTGGTTATCCAGAAGAAGTTAGGTACTTCTGTATCAATCAGGATCTTCGATTGCTCTGACCTTCTTGTTGGACCATAAATTTCACTTTGCTCCTTCATGCCACAAGAAAGCCCAAAATTGATTTCCTCTGAAGTCGTGCATTTCAAATTATCTCCTTCATGCCTATCGACTAGTCATACAGGATAGCTGAGATCATCAATGCTCATTCAGTGCTTCCATCTAATGTCTAGCAATTTTTATCCTCAGACGGGTCTTTGGGTATGCTCCTCCATGCACCAATTTCCAAATATTCAACCCATTTTCAATGAGGATAGGTGATTGGGATTAGACCTTTCATAATGCATTACCAAAGTTTCATCCAATTTTAGGGGTGAAAATTTAGGACTCATAACTATGTTGTGGTCTGATTCTCTTTCTTGGGGTTTTAGGATCCCAATCTTCAGCCCCAGGAAGGACAGGGATTTGGGGTTAACTTTGATCATGCCCCTACCTGATTTTTTATTTGATTCTAGACTTATCCATTTCTTGAAATTTTTCTCTTTTATCCATCCACTTGGTCTTTGAAGTCTACCTTAACCACTATTGCTTCAAAAATTGGCTAGCTTTAACATGTTATCATCTTCAAAAAAAGAAGAGTGGGTGAGGAGTTGTAAAATTTCACCCACAACTACAACATTTTATGTCATGTCATCATGCAACACATTAACATCAGGTGATGTATGGAATGTTATGTCATCCACTGCCACATCATCACTCGCCATGTCAATATGAGGTACCATATGAAATGCCATGGTGCTATATTATTAGTTGCTACAACATTTTCAAGCAAAAATATTGTGGTGTCCTTAGGTGCCACACCATATCATATTTACTTACATAATCATAGGTAATGATGACGTCATCAATTCTCATCAAAAGTGGTGACATACAACATTAAAACCTTGGAGCTCCAAGGCCCAACATACTAAGGTAAGCTCTTCTAATTGCCTTGGCATAGGTAATATTTGAAATATATAGTACCCACAATGAACTTAGTCATTGCATTTTTAAATCCCTTAAACCAAATGTACCTCTTGTGCACTCATGATACATTCATATGTTATATTTATCCATGTGCATCTCACCCAGTCCTTTGAGTGTGCCAAATAAGAGAATATTATTTGAAATATTCCAAAAATTCAAATTTGAATTTCAAAAAATGTAGAGAAACATTGAATTAGGGAATTGTCTTAATTTCTAATTTAGCCCTTGTACCCCAATTATATTTTTAATAAAGTTGGAAGGGAGTGCCAATGGGTCCTCCCAGCATTTATATTTTGTATTCCCCCCATTATCCTTGTGAAATACTTATGCTAATTTATACTAATTGTATGAAAAGTAAAGTGCAAATAAAAAATTAAGGATGCAATTGATTTAAATAAATTATGAGCTTAAATTGTAGTAAGGAAAGTGTATGATTTCAATCAACACATAATAATTTTAATAAAATCAATATCCTCCTATTCATGAGATATGAAATTTATAATAATATGACAATATGAGCAAAAGGGTAATGTCTCAATCATCGTATACTTAGCAAACCAAAAGGATGGTGCCACTATTGGAGTGCATAAGGACTTGCCAACTTATTATAATCTCATTAGGCCAAAGTATAATGCAGGTTTCAAAAACTATAGATTTGAATTATCATGGCCAATATATGTTTAAAATGGATTCCATGGGTTCTATTTATAATTGGAATTTACACCTGGATTACCTAGGGTGAAAAATTGTTACTCTAAGTAAAAGTAAATCTTCGTGAGGATCCTTAGAAAAATGATGCATCTCAATAAGTTACATGCATCCAAAAATACCCCTAATAGGCTTAGAAGGCTACAAAAAGGAGTGAGTGCACCATTAAAAGACAAAAATTTGCTTTCCAAATATTCTCCTTGAGATGCATGCCTTTAGTTTTACCCCTACTAACTAATGAGCAATATGTTCTAGTTATGAGCTCCATTTTGATTAACAAATCACTAGCAATCATTCCTACAATCCAATGGGACCTTTTTTAAGTGAAATTATCCTAAGGTAAATGGATCATTTCATGAGTAGATCACTCTTGAACCAATTAGTATTGACTGAATTGGTACTTGAGAAAATCATCCCACTTTGGAGATGGCCAGATTTTGTTAAATTTGCAAACTTATACTACATTTGCAATGTTGTTTTTGGGATTGCAAAATCTAATTTTTATGACTAGTCACTATTGTTGCTTACCTTGAATCTTTGGGAGTATTTTCATATCACTCATATACTCTACAACATTCATTATTGTCCTAACCAATCTCCCTTGGGTTTTTTCCTAAACTCTTGTTATGGTAAAACCAATAGATTCGCAATCCTTTTTTTGACTTGTAACTCATAAATCATAGATCAAAATTTCTTGAAGGGTTACCAAAGATATATCTTATTTTTATCATCCCAATAAGATGGTCAAAATGGGATGTATCTTCTTATTGGATCTCACTATGCTTGATGTTTTTTTTTAGTTTGACTAGATTAATATTATGAAACAAAATATTAGAAGTTTGGAAGTAGTAAAAATAATAAAAGTAATCCATTTTATAGGAGTTTATCTAATGAAAATTATTGTATGCAAGTTCTTTCTTACTTTCTTTCTCCAAAATTTTCCTCCCATGGATAGGAAAATTCATTTGCACCAATACCATCTATAACAAAAGAACTTATAAAATTAAGCAAAACCAATCCATTGCATTCCATAATTTGAAAGAAAAATAACAAGATATATCCACGAGATGAACAATAAAAAATTTAATATATGATGAATAAATCAAATATTTAAATATACATAAAATATGCAAACCCACACCACTTAGATATGACAAAGTCTTGTAGGCTACTTACAGATTTGTAGATTATCCTAATTTGTATATTTTGTGACTAATAAGGAATGTACAATTTGATGAATTAAGTAAATCACACCATACCTTCTTTATAGACTTCTAAAATACTAACCCTAATATCAATGCTTAAGGGATAACTTAATATTAACCTAGGGGTATTATCCAATAGAAAAAAAGATATTCAATGAGGGTCATTACACATAAGTTTACAAAAGTGAATCCTTATGAAGAAGACTCACAAATTTCATTTAACTCTACCATAATAATAGTAAATTATAAGTTGTAACCATCAAAACTATCAATACCTACAACTTATTAGTTCCCTTATGACAAACTCTAAAATAATTCTTTTATTGACTAATAGTTTATCTTAGCTTTACTATTGAGTCTTTAATAGAATCATAGAACTATGTTGTACAAAAATATAAAATTAACTTAGTAACAAGACTATAATGTCTACATCAATGTCATAAAATAGATATTTGTTTTCTTATTATTTGTATGACTATATAATATTCTTAGTTATTGTTTCAATGGAGATTCATGCCAACTTATTTATTCATTTCAAGTTTTTACTAGATTGAAGGAAAGATTGTCAAGATGGTAAAAAAATGATTAAATCTAGACACTCTAACATATCAAGTCCTCCTCACAAGGATTAACATATTTATTTCCTTAATACATGTATACCTATAGGGATTATCTCTTCCTAATACACATTGGACTCATTTAGAGTTTAATTTTGACAAAATAAAAAAGATATAAAAAATCTATAGAAATCTATATTTCTTGATTGAAATAGCATATAAATGTATGAAACTAAGATAATAATGAAAAAGGCATTATTTTATGTCTAAAATAGGTTAGTAGAGAATATTCTATTTTGGAATATTCAATATTTATTTCTTGATGGTGCAATAATTTGTAAGGGACAAAAGAAAATGGTTAACAATATTGATGATTATTTTTGGGAGATAATTGGTTATAAGTGTAAACATAAAAAATGCACCATCGTAACAAAGATGATGAGATATTATAATATTAAAAATGAGTCCATTTGAGTATAATATAACCCCTTGTAGGGTATTTTACAACAATGTGATCAAAGAAGAGGATGATCCCTTTTACAAATTACTCTGGTACCATCATTTTCTCCATGCTACAAGCAAAGGTTGGTGGGTTTGTAATGACCACCAATTTCAATTAAGCCCTTAAATAACCTACACACATGCAAAAATCAAATCGTTAGTATCACTTGTGTTAAAAAAACATGAAAATATCAGTAACAATATTGAAAATTGAAGTGAATACTTGAGTCCTAGAGCAAATTTGGTAGCATCTAGGTATGGATCAGTGTGTTTTCATGCATTTTTTATGAGGAAAAGAAAGGGTATTTATAGGAAATTATGAGATAAATGGGAGGATACCCAAGATATGAAGTGGTAGTTTTACCAATTATAAAAAAGGGTTTGAGAATTTAATGTGCATTTATTGGGGAAAATGGGCACCTTCCCACATTAGTGGCCTTGGAAAGAATGAGGTAACTTTGACTTCAAAACTATTGATGTGGTAATGTGAAATGACAAAATAGAGGTTGTGGAGAGGGTTGGCATATAATATTGATGCATTAGGCCTGAACATGAGGGACCTGAAAAATACATAACATGAGGGGCAGGAGAATGACAAGGCACAGATGGGCTATGTAGTGAGGTAGGGGGAGTCTCCTTTAGACAAGGTGGAGGGACCTTAGGTGGATGAAATATTTGCTTGTCATTAGAGGTATCATGGGAAAGGGCATGGATGATTGTGACTTGGAGGAATTTTGGATGAAGTAAATGATCGTATTCAAGATCAATATATTCATCAAAATCATCATCCTCAAGATTAAGAGTAATACATTGAAGGACATTCCCAAGGAGGAGTACCGATGAGTTTTCATGATGCCCTAAACCATATTTATCCTTTTGTAGTTGTAGGGAGGGTCAAAAATAGAGTGTGGACCCTGTTCATATCGATTAAGGCCAAATCCATACCAATTGAGATGTTGAAAATATTTCATAGAAAAGGATAAATTGGATATATAATTAATGGTACCATAAAATAGTGTTGTAGACTCGATATAAATAGATAGCATAGAGGAAGCATCGAGATCCCCAGAGACACAGATGGTATACTTGGTGGAAGAACCAATGAGGTTGATAGCATGTCATTGGGGTGAGCAAAATACTTAACAAACTTGATAGCTAGGGGAGAAATAATGACCTTATGGACAAAGGACTCCCTTGCATCAAGATTGGATGTCTAGCCAGAGATGGGAAGGGACTTTTGGTTGAATGAGTGGTGGTGACACTTTGAGTGAGGCAACTTGGAAGAAGTGGAGGGTATGTTAGCAGAGAACAAGAGCTTTAATAGAGTGGAGAAATAGGATGGTGGTGTATATTAAGAGGATAAATTGGAATAGGAGCTATATGGAGTGATTTGAGAAGATAAGGTGATAGCAGAAAGAGAAGAAGTAGTTTGAGTAGATGACATAGAATATAAAGCTGATGAGGAAATGGATTTGGTAACCTATGCTATGGTATATGTTGAAGTAGATGGAGGGGGATATTAGTACCAAATCATTAGTAGCACCTATGTTAAACAACATTAACAATATTGAAAATTAAAATGCATACTTGAGTCTTAGAGCAATTTTGGTAGCATTTGGGTATGGATCAATGTGACTTCATGTGTGTTTCATGAGGAAAATAAAGGAGGGTATTTATAGGAAATTATGAGAGAGAGGGGAGGGTACCCAAGATCTGAAGTGGTAATTTTACCAAGTGTGAAAAGGGGTTTAAGAATTTAATGTATTTATTGGGGAAAATGGGCACCTTCCCACATTAGTGGCCTTGGAAAGCATGAGGTAATTTTAAATTAAAAAATATTGATGTGGTAGTGTGAAATGATGAAATGGAGGGTGTGGAGAGGTTTGGCATTTAATATGTGTATTTTGACTTGGGGGGTAGTGGGAGATATTTAATGAATGTGGAATTTAGGCCACCCATGTGAATTTTAAATTTAAATAAATTTATATTTAAATCACATGGGGGTGTGAAAGGGGGTTTATGCATTTAAGGTGGGTGTTAGGTGGAATATTAGGGGGAAATGTGAGTTTAATTAGTGGGTAAGCAAGATTATGGGAGGATTAGGGATTGAGAAGAATAAATGAGGGATTAAGTGGGAATTAGAGGATTAGGAAGGGGATAAGAAAGGATTAAGAGAATTAAATAGAGTAGGAGAAAATTAGAGAGAGATTAGGAAATTTAGAGGAATTTGGAGAAATTGGAGGAATTGGATGAATTTGAGAAATTGGTGAGTTTACTAAAATATGAACTCAGATGCTTGCAAAAATGACTAATTTTGGGTGTCTAGAGATACCCCTTTTTGTATCATGTTGTGTGAAAATAAAATATGGTGCAAAAACAAATGACACTTGGTAAATTGGATTGATGACACATGAAAATGAATAGGTGATGATGATAGGCTAGTGCATGATGAAAGTGGCTTTTGGGCTTGAGGAGAGTGATGTAAGGTTACCCCAAATCAAGGACAATGTAGGATGCCCCAATCATGGAATGGACATATATCTATGAACCTTGTCATTGATGAATTGATGAGTGCATTTGAAATAACTATGCTAATATAGATTAACAACTAAACTACTGAGTCATGAGCCATTGTGCTAATGTGATCGAAGTCACTGTGCTAGTGTGATCAAAGTCATTGTACTAATGTGATTGAAGTCACTATACTATGATTAAAAGAACTAATTAGGGCGAATAATAGTCTCAAACAAGATTCTTGGATAGACATCGAGTCAAAAAATGGGTGTTTGGATATTTAACTTTTTTGGGAAAAAATTTTATGGGTATTATCTACCCCCTCAAGCGGTGAGTTAATGGAGGAAATAACTAATGACAGTGGTGAAACACTTGATAAAATATGGAATGGGCAATGGAAGAATGGATATGGGATGGTCAAAGAGTGAATTTTGGCATGAAATGGAAGGGAACATTGTGGTTGTTGTTGTGTGTTGTTTTTTTAAACAAGTGTTCTTATGGTAATCTACCCGTCCTACTGGATTGCATGGATAACCAATCATTGCAACCACCTAGTGATTAGAATATATCACTAAATACAATTTTCACTCAAGGATCTAGGCTAGTTGATCTATGATAGGAAAGTAAGACCTAAGGTATGGTAGTGTTGTGGAAAATTTTGGATACCCTTCTTATCTGTCACACTATTCAAATTCCTTATGGTCCACAAGTAGATATGTAAGCTCTAGTGGACTCACCACTTCGTCCTAGGATAGCATGGAAGCTAAAAAAGCTAATTTTGGACACCCTAATATGAGCTTACGATAGAATTTATCAAACAAATAGCTCAACCAGACTATATAAACATGATATTGACCAAGCATACAATGGAAGTATTTCAGTAGTAAAAGTAGACCGATGCCTTGTTCATTTGGGTTATCATAGAAATTTTAATCACACATTCATGAAAAATAATAGAAGAGGAAAGAAATACTGACAAACCCACATTCATTTAAATATCACAATCGATATGGATTCTTAAATCAGTGAAGAAAAATTATCTGTAGATTCAAATAATATAATATGCAAGCAAGAAAACATACACACATTGCACCATAAATTGCTAAAAAGTAGAAATAAGATATTTTGTATTATATTCAAAGTAAAATGTTTACAATGATGAAGCCTGGAAGAGTACTCAGGTCTTTTTAATGAATACAATACATGAATCAGACCATTCGAATGACATAACATGGGACTACTATATATTTTCCTAATTGTAGTGACACATAGACTTTGGCTCCCTGGAATAGCTCCTGGAAATAATCTCAGATAGATTGCTTGACTTTTAGAAATACCTGCACAAAGGTGGGATGAACTTAAGAAAATGGCCAAAACAAAGAGAAAACAAAGGAGATATGACAACCCTCACAGTGAGACACTCAAAATACCTTGCATAATATTGCTACATGATTGCTTGACCAAGAAGCTTGGTTGCCTTGACTCCTTTTATAACTGGGCTATCCAAAATTAGTTATAGATGCTTGGTGCAGGTGCTGCCACTTGGAAAATATTTAGCCACTATTTTGTTGGGTGCTTTATAGGTTGGCTTGAGTTGTCTCACACTGATAAAATTGATTGTACTCTGCCACCTATTCTTGAGACTACTATTTTTGTTGTTTCGATATAGTGGTTGGTTATGTTTGTTCCTGAGTCTCTATAGTGGGGGTGACGTCGATTGTTTCTCCCTGGTATTTTACTGTGGGACCCGCTTGACTGTCATTTTTTATCTTCTTCTCCATTTTCTAATCCTAAAATTTTAGCAATTTGTTTCCAAGCTTCGTTTGAAAATGTGGAAGTTGACTTGACCTCATGTTTGATACTTTTTATCTAATTGAGATATTTCTTCGATTAGCAGCCCATTTTGATTGACGAATAGGATTGCTTCTATGTTTATCGAAGCCAAATATCTAAGTTGTAGAATCAATTATTTTTCATCCCCTCCATCACATTTGACTTCCATTATTTTATTAGTGATGAGCGCTTCAATCTGAGTTGATGCAGTGACTTCACTGAGTGTTTCAACGTTTTGCAGCCCCATATTTATTGCTCTTAATTTTGTGATATCCCATTCCATAGCTGCAGTTGTTTACATATGGACTACCACATTTAATTTTAACATTTCAATATTATCCCCTATCCACTTTACTTGTTTGGCTATAGGGTCAATGAAAAATTTAGTAGATTTTCAGGCAAGGGCAGTGTAATAGTGACTTCAGAACCAGCCTATGTGATGCCTTGTTTAGCCAACAATTATTGAGTAGCCTTCTCATCAGTGATTCCTTTGACAACCTCTATTTTTTGTTTCTCCTCAACATTGAATTGTATATTTATTTATTTTACTTTTCAGTACTTTGGAGTGAGAATTCCCAGAAGTTGAACCAGATTCAATACAAGCTCTTTTGGCTTGCAGACATCCAAGGAGAGATACTTCTTCAGGCACAAGTTCCCTCAAAATATTTCCAAGTCCTCCAGCTCGAGTAACCTTCTTCATGGTAGCCTAAGGAATTTTTTGCTTCTCATTATTTACTATTAGGTGCATGGTGGTGGTACTCTTTGGCATTTGTGTTTGAGAGCTTATGAGTGATTTTTATATTTTCTCTACTATTTGAGGTTCTAATACTGAGGCATCTTCTGCTATTGCTGAGGGACTTTTTACCTAAGCTATGATTGGCTCTTTTTCTTCTTCAACCTGATAGAATTCTCCTCGAGATATTTCTTGTGGGGCTTGCTCAATCCGTGTCTGGTTTGTTTCATTAGCAAACATTTCTTCGATGATTATTTCTAGCCTTTGCAGGTCTTTTTCTGTTATCTATAAAAAAAGATATTAAAGTTCTTTAGGTCTGGTCACTAGGACTAGTCGAGCATAAAAATCAACTATGGTTGCTCTTAGTCTATTTAATTCTACCTTGGAATTTCCTACTTCTTCCAAATGGGTATACGATTTCTTTTTTATTTTCTAGACCTCTCTGAGATGATCTCTATTTTTGATAGTGATCTGCATTGCATATTCAAAATCATCTTTCTCGTAACCCATGTGTAATTTCATCACCTTTTGAATTTATTCGACATATATTCCATCTGGGTCATAGGCTCTCCAAGTAAGTTTAGCAAAGCAGTAATCATCCATCCTCCACATAGCTCTGAGAAGACTAAGGTATCCTTTGAAAATATAATGTCCCATTTTGAAAGGTAATTTGAGCCAAGGGACTCTTGCTTTGCCTTTGTTCACCCTCATTTTCACTTCTTCAACTACCTACCTCACGATATCTAAGGTAACAATGGACATTAGGCAATACTTTGGGAGTACTTTGGGTGGGATCTTTGCTCCATACAGCTTGATGTAAGTGAAATATTCTGCAAAGAAGAACTTACTAGCCTTGGTCTGGTTTAGAAAATTGCTTATTCCTATGTTGATCCTTGGAGGATCTTCACCACAAAGCTTGTTATGAATGGCCAACATAAATTTTCCAATGAATTCGATGATATTAGACCATCCTTCCTGAATCCATGATAGTCTATCCTAGACACATTCAACATCGACCCCTCCTAGTGCTTCCAAAACCTTGGGACTTAGCTAGCCCACTATGAGATGTATAAGAAAAGAATAGTACATGAATTCTGGAATTATTTCTTCCTTTGCCTAAATATTTTCATGCAACATCGTAAGCTATTCATTCACATTCTTCTCTAGGACCTTCTCCTAGGTATACATAGGTATTTTTCTAGTTTTATTCAACTGTGAGGCCATGTACATCACTTCCCTTTTTATATTATCCAGATATTTATTTCCCATTATAATATTGATCATGTCTACATAATATTTAGCCCATACTCTGAGAGTCACTTTTGGTACAAGGAATTTGTATGATACATCATAGTCCAAACCAAATATACTTCAATAAAAATGAGTACCTAGCATACATGAAGATTGTACCTCGAGCACTTTATCATTTGGGACTATTTGGGAAGGAGAGAGATTAAATACCTTGCTAATGGCTTCCTTGGTAATTCTGAAGATCTTCTGGTTTTTTTGGTTGAGTATGGCTTTCAATTTTGGTTCTATAACATGGTTGGCCAGGAAAGAAGGTCTGAAAAATGGTGGATGCATGGGCAGATGAGCTTTCCCAGGTTATTATTTCATTTTTTTACAATATAGATTGTCATCATAACATTTTTCTCTAGCCCTTCAAAATATATCCTTGAGAATTATATGATGTCTTCGATAATCTTCTTATGTGCGCTTAAAACAGAATATGGTGGTATATTTGTATTCTTTCTTTTGATCCTCAATAATCTCCTTCACCAATGCTTTCTTCTCTAGTGTCTCTTGTTGCTTCTTCCTTATGGGTTTACCTTGTAGCTCTTTGTATGTATAGGCCTGTGATACTTTCAAAACTTTGTCTATGATTTCTTCCTCAACAAAATGAATAGTCTTGGTAGGCTTCTTTTTGGATGAGCTAAAAGTTTTCTTTGGTTTGTTAGAAAAGGCCATGGCACAATATTATAATGTTGGCTATACTCACTTCCTTATGATCATACTCTGTAAATTTTTACTTTGACAAAGTTCTGTGAGGGGATTAGAATTTGGTGAAGTGTTTTAGCATTACTCGAGAGTACGTGCATGCAGGGTCTTTATTTCCCTCAACCACATTTTCCTAACCATTTTTTGAATAATCGTGACCAATGTGTATACGTAACAATAGTATTTAATAGGGGTCATTTTTTATAATTTATCCAACCAGGATTGTATTTTTGAGTGTCATTCTCTCATTTATGTCACGTTGTTTGTCCTTCTCTGTCACCATGAGCTTGAGCCTTACCATGGGTATTTTGTTAATATTTGTGTGCCTCGAGGAGATACGTTTGTGCCTTGAGCCAATTTTGATTTTACCACCTATTTCAAGATCATTGTCTTTGGATCTTGGGTTGTCCACCTCATCATTCTTTCTATCAATATTTGAATAGTGAACTACACACCTTCCTAGGTGAAATACATGTTGTTGATCTTCCTAGAATGATCTGGTCTATTATTGATGTATCATCGATGGACATTCTCGATGACCGATGAAGGTTTGTGAGGAATGCATTATCACTAATTACCTGAGGCTGTCAATTATGAATCAATGATAATGCATTTGCGAGGATGATGGCAAAACTTATTTTTTGATGAGTTCATTCTATCATTGATGAATGAGCGAAAGAGATTTGCTATCGGTGATAGGTGATTGTATGATATTTGGATAGACTTAGGCTAACAACTTAGTAAACACACATTTATTTTATACACAATGGGAGAGGCAAGACATAGGATAATGATGACCCGACCCTTTAGATGACTTGAAACATTCTATCACTGATGAAACTTTGTTGTTTTTGATGGATTAGCAATAGAATTTTCCTAAGGGCGATGAAGGATAGCCAATACAGACTGAGTCATTTCATGGTTACTGATGAAGGAGGAAGTTTTGTTGATGGATTTGTGATAGACTTTGTTGATCGGTGATAGACTAACTTGGACTTGGGGGCCAATATTTAAGCTGAGACTTATACTAATGACTTAGGCAGACTATGACTAAACAATAGACTATATAACCCAAGGCTAAAGTATCATCGATGAATTTGACTATCGTTGATGGATTGGAGTTGGATCGACGATGATAGGTTTAGATGAGTCACGAAGACTTACGTGGGTTTTGGACTATTGTTAATGAATTACTATGGTCATGGATGGATCAATGATAGGGACTTTGGGTGTATAATTTTAACTTTAAAACAACTTAACTTGACCAATTTATGTCGGGAGGGGGACTGGCTAGGCTGATGATGATAAGACCAATTTTAACTTTAAATTTGCTTTGTGTCTGATTTTACGTGGTTGCTGATGGAAATAGTCTATTGAATATGGATCGATGACGGAGGGTTTGGGTGAGCAACAATGCATTTTTTGTACTTAGGCTTATCACTGATGATTTATTTTAGTCATGGATTGAATCAATGATAGGGTGCTTGGATGAGCAACGATGCTTTTTTGGATTAAGTCTATCGTCGATGGCTTATTATGGTCGCGGATATGATCAACAACAGGATTTTGGAGGGGCAACGAGGACTAATGGTTATTTAGCCTTAGTGAATGACTTAGGAAAAATAAGGTGAATGTCTAGGTGGACTTAGGAACTTAGACTTAGGGATATTTAATCAAGGCAGACTTGGAAATATTTTGAATCATGGTCTGACTTAGGAATGCATCATGATTATTGACCTTATGAGATGGCTTTTAAAGGGTTTTACAGTAGTTAGACGGTATTAAAATATATGGAGTAAATGGGGCCATGGATATGGAAATGATGATCCTACTAATGAATGGATGAAAAGGGATGGACTCATGAAGGGTGAAATGAAATACTATAACACTTAGAATTTTCCCTTTTTTGACCATGAAGAATTTATTAGAATTGAAATTATTTTATCAAGGCTTCTCTCTCTTTTGGAATCAATATCACATCCTACAATCACCTAGCCATTCAGGATTTTCCAGCTTTTTGAAAATTAGGGATAGGAATTAAGTTGGGATTTTTTAAGCCCAACAGGTAGGAAAGAAAAAGCTATTCTAGATGTTGACAAAAGGGGTTTTGTGCCTTTGGAGCCTTTGACCTAAAATTTAAAATGTTGACCAAAGGGGTTTGGTACCTTTGGGACCTTTGAACTAAAATGTGGCCAAAGGGGTTTGGTGCCTTTGAATTGAAATGTGACTAAAGGGGTTTGGTACCTTTGAAGCCTTTGAACTGAAATGTGATTTTTGAGATGGCGAGGCAAAGGCAACAACCTTTGACAAAAGGACACAATATTTTGAACCTGGTAGTTGATTTGTTTTGAGATGTGAATGCAAGGAAAAGGGCACAACTTTTGAAAAAAGGATGCAACCTTTTGAACCTGGTAGTTGATTTTTTTGAGATGTGAATGCGAGGCAAAGGGTGCAACCTTTAACAAAAGGACACAACCTTTTGAACCTGGCAAATGATTTCTGTTGAGATATGAATGAGAGGTAAAGGGAACAACCTTTGACAAAAGGATGAAACCTTTTAAACTTGGCAGTTGATTTTGTATTTAGGGACAACAATAAATATATTATTTTTAGTTGAGGCTTGAGAGGCTTCCATTTTGCAGTTGTTTTAAGATTTTTTTTTGAGATGAGGATGAGGTATGGGCATGGATATGTGAAGGGTGGGTTGATTGATTCATGATAGAAATACAATGATGAGTGAATGGGTGCCATGATATGATGTGATGTATGGATGGTGTTGTGTATGTGTTTTAGGTTGGGGTGCTTTATGGAACCATACGATTGAATCATGACATGGATTTGATATGTTGAAGTGCATGTATGATGATGTGTAAGGACTATTTTTTATGAAGGATTTTTTGATGTTTTGATTTGATTTTATGTGTAATGTTAGATATACATATGTGATTAGATAATCATGATGTGTTAGATGGTATGAATTATGATGCAAATAGTGAATGATGATAAAGATGTGTAGAATTATGCATGGTAGATGTTATAGATGAGAGAAGTAGAATAGATAAGAATTGACTATGGTGAATGTGATAGACATAATAGAACAAAGCATGTTTGGTTATTTTTCTAGAACCGCTTAGACATGTACCAATAATATTGATTTTAATGGATTAATCAAGGGCATAAATATAATGGTAATGACATGACTATAGAATGGATGATAGGAAGTGAGACACAAAATATGCATGGGGTGAGCAAAATGGAGAAGTGAAGGTGACACAACTTGTTAGCTCATATGTCCTAGGGAGGAAGAATCTCAAAGTGCTTTCAAGAAGCTCAAACACCCTAGTGACATCAATCAAACTCATCTACTAATCAAGAAAGTGCTCAAATATATTGAGACCAGTCTAACGAGTCAAGGTTTTTAGGGACCAAAGTGTGTGCAATGAAGTTCATTTCCAATTTTGAGTGAGGTAGGACTAAATTTTTGCAACTCAAACCATTATAAGCTAGCTCATTTGCAAGCGATTAGAGTTATATACAAAAGAAGATCACTAATATGATAGAAATATCACCATAGAGAGGGTATACTCCATTGCTAGTCATGCATCTATAGCCTTGACGGAGATAGCCTCACAATACTCTGTTATTGCTTTACAGCCATTCAGGCATCTATAGCCTCAGTGGATATGTGTAAAATACCTAAGGATCCAAGATAATATATATCATTATTGATTTAGATTTTTATTTTTTTACTTTTGATGCTTGATGTGGTTTTTTGTAACATTAGAACCTTAGGTTTAGATTATGCACATGATATGATGAATAGGGGAACCATTCATCTTATGGATTAAAGTTATGCATGGGTTTATCTTCCCTAGAATAAAAATTTTACTAAGGTGTGAAATATGTGCATAGTCCAAGAGAACACATAAGGTAACCAAAAAATAAAAATAGCATGCAAAGACTAAAATACATTCAAGGAAGGTTTGATTGAGACACTAGGCATGGTTGAGTGACCGAAAGAACCTAGATATTATTTGAACCAAAGATATTGAAATAGACATGGTGTCATATGGGTAGTGTTAATAAACACAAGGGTTATTATAGATGGTTGTGGGAGCAAATAATATAGTGGTAATGAGAATATGAAGATGTACTACAAATATAATTATGGAGATGCCCTTGATTAAGACAACAAAACCAAACCTAACATGACATGCAAAAAAAAACTAAATGAGGACGATGGTCATTATGTGATATAAGAAATTTAGAGAGAAAATGGGTTGCAAATCCCCCAAACTAGATGATGGAGTATATAAGGGTGAACTCCTCCGGTCACGGAAGCATGTTGTAAAGGAAGAAAAATAATGATAACAAGAGGAATGTGGGAAGCAGTGAAGTGCTAAGCGATGAGATGATGACGATGGTTGATGATGGATGCAAATAGACAAGGTGACACTTGAGTAGAAGACTTAGGATTTTTTCAAATTATGATCAATGTGAGATGCCCTAGTGATGGAAGGGATGAATATCTTTGAACCTTGCTATTGATAGATTGTTGAGCATATTTGAGTGTGGCCAACAAGCCAGCCATATGGTAGGTGTCCTCACGATGCTACAATTGATTGTAGGTGGTCGATCAATTTTACCACCTTGATGCAACATAGGCATGTAGACCCTTACAAACATAGGCATGACACATAGCAAATAAAATTTGATTAGATTTTGTGTTGATAAAATAAATTCTGCATTTTGACCCAGTAGAGTAGGGTTCATGATGATCTTAGAAAATGTTATTGGATAGACGTTAAGAATGGATATTGTGGATTGATCAAGTTCATGACACCATTTATTTGGTGGTGTTTTCCAACTCAAGGGATGAGGTGATGTGTGATAAGGGTATGATGGGGGATGTACAAATTCAATGGTGGTTATGTACAAGATGTCGATTGACGTAAGAGGTAAATTAATGAATAATAATGGAGTTAGTGCAAGGGGGTCATGCTAATGAGATGGTTAATTCCCCTTGATCAATAAGATATTATACTAGGTGTTGGAATTGTTGAAATTCCTCAATGTCATGAACCTTTTGATGATGATAGACACAATAGTGATTTTCTTTGTACTATCTAGACTTTGGTTTATTGGGGTCTTCAAGGCACATTTCAGGTAAAGAAATTGTTCTTGTTTCTTGCAACTTTTGAAATATTATCGATAGTGGCTCTGATAGGGGTATCTAGGTATGAGATAGACAAGGTGGGTGAGATCGATTGAAAGGTTAAGATGAAAGTAAAGTGGAGGAAAATGTCATACATGAGGATTGAGGAGGTACTAGAGAGATATATTGGTGATGCAACTATAGCTCAAGGTTTGTGAGTTGATCCAAGATTTGTTGTAGGTTAGGTGGAGGTGGAGTTGGAGATATGTCATGGTGACTCAACTATAGCTCAATGTTTTTGAGTTGATCCAAGATCTATTTTAGGTCAGGTGGATGTGGAATTGGCGATGGAGGGGCTAGGATAGGAATAAATTGAATGGGGATTTGGTTAGAAGCAAGGTGATAAGGATGAGGACATGAATATTGAGGAGGTGGAGGAAGGAGATAGGATGAGTGGTAGAGTTGTGAGCATTGGTCCATGTGAGGGGCATGGAATAGAGAATAGGGTGTTGGAAGAAGAGGTGGTAGAGATGGGGTTGGAAGAAGAGGTCATGGAGATGGGGTTGGAATAAGAGGTGGTAGAGATAATTTTGTAAGAAGAGGTGGTAGAGAGGGTGTTGTAATTAGAGGTGGTGGAGAGGGTGTTGGAAGAAGAGGTGGTGGAGAGAGTGTTGGAATACATGAGGGGGATCAGTGTGAAGAGTTGTTCATGGTATTCTTGTGACAATGTCAGTGTGACATGGTTGGAAGGGCCTGATGCATTATGCCTAAACATGAGGGTCCTAAAAAATGCATGACATGAAGGGTGATAGAATGGCAAGGTGTGGATGGGATATGTGGTGAGGTAAGGGGAGTCTCCTTCAGATAAGGTGGAGGGACCTCAGGTGGATGAAATATTTTCTTGTCATTAGAGGTGTCATGGGAAAGGACATGGATGATTACAACTTGGAGGAATTTTGGAGGAAGCAAATGATCGTATTTAGGATTGATATATTCATTAGAATTATTGTCCTCAAGATTAAGAGTAATACATTGAAGGTCATTCCCAAGGAGAAGTACTGATGAGTTTTCATAATGCCCTAAACCAGATTTGTCCTTCGATAGCTGGTAGGGAGGATCAATAATGAAGCACGAACCATGTTCGTGTTGACCAAGGCCAAATTCATACCAATTGAGATGTTGAAAATATTTTATAGTAAAGGACAAACTAGATATACATTTAATGGTACCACAAAATGATATTGTAGACTCGATAGAAATAAATGACTCAAAGGAAGCATCGATGCCCCTAAAGACAAAGGTGGTATACTTGTTTGAAGAACCAATGGGGATGATAGTGTCAAAAATTAAGGGGATGCCATGGGGGTGATCAAAATACTTAATTAACTTGATAGTTGGGGGAGAAATAATGACCTTATGGACAAAGGAATCCCCTGAGTCAAGGTTGGATGTTTGGCCAGATATAGTAGGGGACTCTTGGTTGAATGAGTGGTGGTGAGACTTCGAGTGAGGTAGCTTAGAAGAAGTGGAGGACACAATAGCATAGAATGAGAGCTTAGATAGAGTGGAGGAAGAGGATGATGGTGTAGATTAAGAGGAGGACAAATTGGAATATGAGATAGATGGAGTGGTTTTAGAAGATGAGGTGATAGCAAGAAGAGAAGTAGTTGGAGCATATGATGTAGAAGATGAAGTCGAGGAGGAAGTGGATTCGATAAACTATGTTGTGGAAGATATGGAAGTATATGGAGGGGGATAGTAGTACCAAATTGTTAGTAGCACCTGTGTTAAACAATATGAAAATAGCATTAACAATATTGAAAATTGAAGTGCATACTTGAGTCCTAGAGCAATTTTTATAGCATTTGGGTATAGATCAATGTGTCATCATGTGTGTTTCATGATGAAAATAAAGGGGGCATTTATAAGAAATCGTAAGAGAAAGGAGAGGGTACCCAATATCTAAAGTGGTAGTTTTACCAAGTGTGACAAGGGGTTTGAGAATTTAATGTGTATTTAATGGGAAAAATTGATGCCTTCCCACATTAGTGGCCTTGGAAAGTGTGAGGTAATTTTAAATTCAAAAAATATTGATGTGGCAGTGTGAAATAACAAAATGGAGGGTGTGGAGAGGTTTGGCATTTAATGTGTGTGTTTTGACTTGGGTAGGTAGTGGGAGATATTTAATGAATGTGGACTTTGGGCCACCCATGTGAATTTTAAATTTGAATAAATTTGAATTTAAATGGGTGTGAAAGGGGGTTTATGCATTTAAGGTGGGTGTTAGGTGGAATATTAGGGGGAAATGTGAGTTTAATTAGTGGGTAAGTAGGATTATGGGAGGATTAGGGATTGATAAGAATAAATGAGGGATTAAGTGGGAATTAGAGGATTAGGAAGGGGACAAGAAAGGATTAATATTATTAAACAGAGTAGGAGAAAATTAGAGAGAGATTAGGAAATTTAGAGGAATTTGGGAAAATTGGAGGAATTGGATGAATTTGGGCAATTGGTGAGTCGATTGAAAGATGAGCTCAAATGCTTGTAAAAATGACTAATTTTGGGTGTCTACAATAATAAAGAGAACAACCAATGAGGCAAATCATTCAATTAATGGCATTTGAACTTGGAGTTCACATAAAGGGATAATATATAGGTTAATCCTACAAAATTGTGTTGATTTATGACAAGTACAACTTAGTTAAAGTCATAACTAATATTTTATAGGATAAAATTTCATAATGTATGAAGGTAGCAAAGCATCTATTGGGTAACAAATTGTTCATTATAATTTAATGTGCAAATGCATATACAATTTAGTGGTGATAAAAAATCTTTAGAAACATGACAAACATTTAGCACTTGAAGGTCTATTAATTGCCTCTACATAGCCTAGCAAAAGCCCCATTAGCCAAGTTCATTGCCCAAGATTTTTTATATCTTATTGAACTCGTGAAAGGGCTATTGGATATAAAAATTGCCTATATGTATAACTATATGAGTTTTGAAAGGAAAATGAATGTGATGATCAAAATATATGTGGTATCTACAAAATTATGAGTGGTTTGAAGCATAATCTTCAACATATGGTTGATTTAAGGGTTGTTCTATTTTTTGATGAAACATCAAATGTGATTATAAAAGCATGATAGATCTTAGATATACATGAATAGGATATCTTTCAAGGATAATTTTTAGGCTCAACCTATATAGATTCGATTGAACTAATGAGGGGCGAAACTATATTGACAATAAGAATTAGTGGTGATTCTATTTCACTTGGTGATATGGCCTTGATAGCATAAATATAAATACTTATTATTTTATATAGAGTTAGACTCCATATCAAAACTAAAATATTAAAATGTAATTAAAAATCAATCCAAAAATAATTTTTTAATAAGACTAATCATTATTCACTATATTTAAAAATAATCAAATATCAAATTCTATGGGTTATTTATAAAATTAATATTAAGGTTTAGTGATAGGTGAAAAACTTACACACATGGAAATTACAACCTTGAGGCTTTGTGTGCTCTATTCCTAAAGATATATTTTTTACTAGATCTCCATAAGCATAGGATTATATTGAATCCTTTTTTTATCATATCACCCACTATACCATCGTGAAATTTGGAGACTTTCGATATTACATCCAAAAATATTTTGAATATTTGGATTATGAAACTCCTTGTTCATGTTTAAATAACTATAAATAAATGTATTATCAAATAGCATAAGGCTAGGGAGTTAAAAATGTGATCTCCAATGTAGAAACCCATATTCAAAAAATTTCAAACTATATGCTTACAAGTATAATTGTTAGTTGTCATACCATTATGGTTTGGTGAAATATCACACTAAAATGACTATATCATATAATATAGGTGAAGATTTTTCAACCCCATATAACCAATTAAGAGTACTAAAAAAAATTATAGTATCTCAAGCACATAGGGACTTGAGACCATGAAGGACACCATCAAGTGTCAAGGAGAATCAAGCCCTTGACGTCTTCACAATGAATACCTCTTACATTAATTTTCAGAATAAAAATTAAAGCAACTTTTAATGTCCACATGATAGGTAATTTAATATGATCCTCATGGAGGATGTTGTTTACCCAACTACATGTTTATCCAATCATACTTTGGATAGTAAATAATGGTATACAACCTACCCCCTTTTAGATTCAAAACTTTAAATATTTTTTAGAGTTTCAAAACCCTCATTGTTAAACCTACTCACATTATATGATCATATAGGTTGTGGTATTATATTTTGTGTTGTAATCTGATCCTTTGTAATCAGGTTTTGGGATCCTTGATAAAAACCCACTTTTAATATAACTTACCAAAAAAAAATCTAGGTTGTGGTATTGAGGATTAGCCTTGAACAACTTACCACTAAAAAAAATCTACAACAAATCTTTATTTTATATATATTTAATATCATTAACAAAATCCTCACATCTTCCACCTCTAAGCATTCAAGAATTATCATTGATTTATCATGAAAAATGCAATGACTAGCTCTTTCCAATTACCTATAACAAATAATCTTGCAATTTAAAAAGGGGAAGTTACCTAGCTTGAGAAAAAATAAATACAAATTAGGTTTCTTGTGATTGTGGAAAAACTGTTAGAAACATGTTGAATATTTTCCATGTTATTTTGGCAGAGTTTAACTCTAAAAGGTATTGGACACTCTCCATGTATCCTCGCTAGGGTTCAGGATTGGGTCATATGGTTTCTTGAGCTTTTTAAGATCTATATGGGCTTTTTAGGGTTAAATATTTGAACCCATGGTATTGTAAAATATGTTCTTGTGTTATTTAATTACACTTGCATCAAGGTTTGAAGTGAGATGAAATATGAACACTATTGTATTGGAGATGGTTAAGTTTATACAATAAGGACATATTACTATGTTAGGTATTTTCCCATAATGGTTTACTAGGTGAAATACTATCTCATGTGTGTATCTGTTATCTTCTTTTTCTACTTTCTTTGAATATGTATTTACTATTTTTCTAGATTTAGTTTATCAAGGTTTTTTTCTCTTCATTTGGTATCAAATCTAGGTTTTTTTGGCTTTGTTTGAGTATTAAGGGTTTCAACCCTATGATAAATTAATTCTTTAGCGGAAGCCTTACATGGAAGAATCTAGTTGAAGGAAAATAATGGGAAGAACATGGGTAGAGATTAAAAAATTTAATAGATAAAATTTTGAGTTATGGAAACTCAAGATGGAGGATCTATTGGTTGATAGAGATCAGTGGATTGTGGTCTTGAGAATAAAACTAACATAAATGATAAATGAGGATTGGATAAATATCGATAGGAAGGCAAGGAGTTCTATCAGATTGTGCTTATCTAATTTTGTATAGTTGAATGTATCGATAGAGACCACGACAAATTTGTTATGGGATAAGTTGAGAACTTTGTATCAGATAAAGTCATTGGTAAATAAATTCTTTCTCCAAAATAAGTTGTATTTACTTTGGATGAATGATGGTGACTCTATGGTTGAACATCTAAATGCTTTTAACACTATGGTAAGTCAATTAAACTCTATTGAAGTAAAAATGGATGAAGAGGAAAAGTGTATTACTTTACTTTGTTCATTACCTAAATCGTGGGATAACTTAGCTATGGCTATCACAAATACTACATATACATTGAAAGTAGAGGATATAGTAGGAACATTCCTATATGAGGAAATGAGATGAAAATATTTTGAGGATTATCATCAAAATTAAGCCTTGGTTGTGAGAGGTCATTCTCAAGAAATAAGCAAAAAGAAATCAGGAGAAAGAAAATTGAGATCTAGGGGTAGATTTGTTGTTATAGAGAAGAGGAAAATTTGGAAGTGTGGTAAAATAGGGCATTATAAAAGATTCTACAGATCTAAAAAGGTTGATAATATTTGATCATCTGATGAAGAAACTTTCGTAGAAATGAAGACCACAAATGAAGATTTAGGGGATTTATTCTTAGTTGTAGCATGCTCAAGTGAATACCATGACTCATGGTTGATTGACTCAAGTGCTTATTTTTATATGAATCCTAATAGGGAGGGGTTCTATAAATATGAAAAGATAAATAGAAGTGAAGTGTTATTAGGAGATAATTCGACATATAAAATAATAGGTTGAGGAAGAGTCAAGTTGAGGTTAAAATATGGAAGAATTAAAACCCTTCGTGGTGTGTTGCATATTTTAGGTTAGGAATCTAATATTCATGAGTAAGATGAATGGCATGGGTGTGAATATGGCATTTAATAAGGATAGATGCAATATGGTTCATGGAGTCTTGGTGTTTGTAAGGGGAGTTCATATAAGACCTCTGTTCAGACTTGAGTCTAGCATTATAAGTATTGATTGCAATAATTCTTCAGTTGTAGAGGAGAATAATATGGTAGAAGGGACTAAAAATTTTCATGTAGTGAAGACAATGTTATGGCATCAATGCATGGGACATATTAGTGCAAAGGTATTCGAACATTAAAAATGAAAGGTATGGCTAAAGGAATTTCTGATTGCCCATTAAATTTTGATTTTTGTGAGCACTATATTTTTGGAAAGCAAAATCGAATCAAGTTTCCTAGTAATGCTACAAGATCTAAAGGAATTTGCATCTACTTAATAGTGATGTGTTTGGACTTGCAAAAGCACCATAATTAGGTAAATCTATCTATTTTGTTACATTTATAGATGACTTTACAAAAAATACTTGGGTATATTTTTTACAAAACAAATCTAATGTTTTCAATAAATTTAAATAGTTTAAGGCTCTTATAGAAAATAATATAGAGAAAAGATAAAGGTTTTGAGAAGTGACAATGGTGGTGAGTATTGCTCTAATGAATTTGAGCAGTTTTGCAAGGATTGTGGAATAGAAAGGTAGAAAACAACTTTGTATACTCCACAACAAAATGGAGTTGCAGAATGGATGAATAGGACATTGATGGATAAGGCCAGAAGCATGCTAAGTGGTGCAGGGTTAGAAAGGAAATTTTGGGTAGAAGTCATGTTAACTTCTATTTACCCAATCAATAGATCTCCTACCTCAACTTTTGTGGACAAAACTCCATAGGAAGTATGGACTAGTAAGAAACCCTCTCTTAGTCATATAAGGGTTTTTGGTTGCAATGCTTATATGTATGTCCCAAAAGAGAAAATGACTAAGCTAGACTATAAATCTAAAAAATGTATATTTATGGGTTATAGTATTGGTGTTAAAGGATATAAGTTGTGGAACCTAGAAACACAAAATATTATTTATAGTTGTAATGTGATCTTTAGAGAAACAAAAGGGGTTTCAAAATAGGAAATGCAACCAAGCAAAGAACCTAAAATAGTTCAAGTAAAATTGGAATAAGAGGAAGAACCTATGGTAGAACCTGGTGCTACAAAAGAAGATGAACTATAGAGAGATTCTGAAGAGGAAAATTTAGAGGAAGAAGGTGAGGAGGAAGTTGAAGATGCAAAACCTGAAACTTAAAATTTGAGGAGATGAAATTGAGTGAGAAGACTTCCAAAAAGGTATAGCCCTTCAAAATATTTTTTTTGCATTCAATATATCAGTTATTGATGAAGAACCCAAGACTGTAAATGAGGTATTTCAATCAAATGAAAATAAGTCTTGGAAAAAGGCTATGGAGGAAGAAATGAAGTTCGTGGATAAAAATAAGATGTGGGACTTGGTGAAATTACCCCCTAGAAGAAAATTGGTTGGTTGTAAGTGGGTATTCAAGAAGAAGTATAATATAGAAGGAAATTTGGATAAGTACAAGGCTCGCTTGGTAGCAAAAGGATTTTATCAAGTTGAGGGAATTGAATTTGGTAAGATTTTTTCTTCTGTGTCTAAACTAACTTCAATTAGATTTTTGTTGGCTATTTCTGTTGCTTTTGATATTGAAATAGAATATATGGATGTAAAGACATCATTTCTACATGGTAAACTTGATGAAGATATATATATATATATATATATATATATATATATATATATATATATATATATATATATATATATATATATATATATGTTACAACTAGAATGCTTTAGTGTAAATGGTAAGGAGGACTTGGTATGCAATTTGAAAAAGTATCTTTACTACTTGAAGCAATCTCCAAGAACGTGGAACAAAAAGTTTGATAGGTTTGTTTTGACACTTGGGCTTGGAAAAAGCAAAGGAGATCCATGTGTCTATTTTAAACAAGAAGGTGAAAAAAAATTTATAATTGTTTTGTATGTGGATGACGTGATTGTTGGATATTTTGAGTCCTCTCAGTCAAAGTTGTCATTGATGTCACCTGATAGAGTTATCACTCTTATCAAATAATTTGGCAAGAAATAAAGTCATACAATGTTGTCACATTCATCTAGGAAAAAGCTCCATAATATTTTAATATTAATGGGAGCACAGGTTAAGCGATTGGTCCATAAAAACCCAAGATGGGTTATTGCAAAATTTAAAAAGAAGGTTTAATAATTATTTATAAATTATTTAAATTCACAAGGAATTTAAATTTTATAAATAATATTTGATTTTGTCAAGGTTGTGCATTAATACAAGGCTCCAAGGTTTATTTAAACTAAAACCTAAGATTGGTTTGTTTTAATTTATAATATTTTAATTTTAATTTTAATTTAAATATATTATAAATTAAAACACGTCGACATCAAATTTATTTGAAGCGTCGTCATGATTGCATAAGAAGACAAGGACATTATATATAATGCCATAAAATACATTAATCACTTACCCTTGCATTTTCGTTGAGCGCATATGAAAAGGCTTGTGATTCTTAGAGGCTTGACGATTTACGAAAAGTGGAAGCAGAGAACGTGCGGAGTTGTTGAGCACATAGGCCAACGTGGCTTAGTGGTGTGTTGGCTTGGCAAGAGAGAGGAGGTCTCGCGTTCGATTCACTTGAGGTTTGCTTGCAAGTACAAAGGGCTCGAAGAGCATTTTTATTATTTCAGAAAGCGCTGGTTTGTGAGGTATTTGATGCTGGTCGTGCCTTTTTAGGCATGTGAGGGTGCGTGGCCCAACGACGACTTGGTTGCGGCTAAGGCATTGGGAAGGAGGACATCCGGGGATCAAATCCCTCTGAGAGGCAAAGGCAAGTTAATTTTTTATGTTTTAATTTTTGTTAAATAGCCTTAAGGAGAAATAAGGGTTATGCTATGTCCTAGAAAATTGGGTAATTTTTTATGGTTTTATTTTTGGAAGGGTAGCATATTATACATCGTTGGAAAGCATTTTTCAAGGGCTATTTGATTATTTCTTTCATGAGATGACATGGTGAATTTTATTGAGTAGGAGTAATAAGGTGTTATTGGGATATTATTTTTATTGTTGTGATATTACTCAAGTCCTCTAACCTCCTTGTGGTTGATAAGGAAATATTTGAAAGTGTGTTGAGTTTGACAAATTTTGTGGACAACTACTTGGAATCAAAAAGGTATGGGCAATATTCTCCATTGATTTGATTGGGTGATTGATTTCTAAAAAATATCATTGGAGAGAAAAGGATTGATTGTGGTTTCCTTTTTTAAAGTGGTTGGTTTAATGCTTCAAGGTTTTTTGGATTGAGATTTGTGATTAAATCTTGTTTTATAAGCATTGTTGTTGAAGCCAATTGGTTATGCAAAGAAATTGAACTTGAGTTAGAAAAGAACATGAGTATCATTGTTATGTGAGATTTGTGGTTGAGCATTGTTGAAAACATTTTGAGTTGGTTGATACATGCTTGGACTAGGGTTTGTGAGAAAGGGTTGTTCCTTGAGGTGATTGGTTGAGTAGAGTTGATTGAGCCTAGTCAAGTGTTTGTGTGAAGTGGTTGTTCAATTTCCATGAAACAAACTTTTTTATATTCTGATTTGAGTTGAAATTGAGTATAGAACATATTAAGTCTCTAAAAATTCTCTCTATGCTTCTATGAGATTGATTTGAGTTGAGATTGGGATTTGAGTATAGAACATATTGAGTCTCTAACAATTCTCTCTATGCTTCTATGAGATTGATTTGATTTGAGATTGGGATTTGAGTATAGAACATATTGAGTCTCTAACAATTCTCTTTATGCTTCTATGAGATTGAGCTTTGAGTATAGAACATATTGAGTCTCTAATAATTCTCTTTATGATTATATGAGATTGAACAAGTTATGTGTGGACTTGTTAAGCAAATTTGAGGTAAGTCTTTGAGAATGCTTATGGACTGATTTTGTGTAAGATTTTATGGAAGCTTGCAATGCAGTTTGAGAAAGTCCTAAAGAGGACTTGTTGAGCATATTTGAGAAGGTTCTATGTGGACCTTTTGAGCAAATTTGAGCAGGTTCTGTGTGGACCTATTGAGAAAATTTGGATAGGTTATGTATGGACCTATTGAGCAGATCTGGACAAGTTTTGAGTGAGCTTGTTGAGCAGATTTGGACAGGTTCTGTGTGGACCTGTTGAGCATATTTTAGCAGGTTCTATGTGGACCTATTGAGTAGATTTGAGCAGGTTCTATGTGGACCTGTTGAGTAGATTTGAGCAGGTTCTATGTGGACCTATTGAGCAAATTTGAGCAGGTTCTAAGTGAACCTATTGAGAAGATTTAAGAAGGTTCTAAGTGAACCTATTGATAGAGCTTTAGAGGTGACAAAGTATAGAGGACAAAGTCTCAGTGGATAGAGATCCAGCAGTCAGGACAATTGAATACAAGTCTTTTGAGTGAGGAGTCTTCAAGTGGAAAGATATCCACCAGTCAGTGCAGCATAGAGACATAGTCTTCTAGAAGATCACTAGCCAGAGTTGAAGGGGAGAGAGTTCTCCTGTGGAAGAGATCCATGAACTTGAGATTTAGGGTATCAACATATCTTTTGGATAAAGGTCCATAAATATTGTAATTGGGAAGGATTCCCAAGAGATTATTTGAGAAATATTTAGAAGAAATATTTTCTCTGTGGAGGTAGCCCACATTGGGTGAACCACGTTAAAATATGTGTCTCTATTGTGTATGGTGTTCTATGCATTGCTTTGATTACTGCTATTGATACTGCTATCTATACATTGCATAATATTGAATTGAAAAGAAAAGTAAAAAGTGGTCTTATACTGTTCACCCCCTCTCAGGATAAGCTTGTGTTCTTCAATGATGTTAATTAGTAACAATAAGGAGATGATAAAGCTACTAAAATCTCAGTTATATTTTGAATTTAACATGAAATATTTGGGTGCTATAAATTTTTTTTAGGCATGGAAATAATAAGGGATCATGCAAATAAAAAGTTATGGTAAAATCAAAGGAAATATGTTGATTTGGTACTACAAAATTTTAGGATGCATGATTGTAAATTAGTATGTACTCTATATCATGTTGGTTAAAAGTTATCTGCTAAATAATATCCTAAAATAGATGATAAATTTGAATAAATTCATCATGTTCTTTATGCTAGCATTGTTGGTAGTCTAATGTATGCAATGGTCTATACTAGACTTGATATTGCACATGCACTAGGAGTAGTTAGTAAATATATTTCCAATCTAGGAAAGGGACATTGGATTGTTTTGAAGAGGATCTTCAGATACTTATGTGGAACTTTAGACTATGCTATTTGTTGAAGAACACAAGCTTATACTGAGAGGGGGGGTGAACAGTATAAGACCACTTTTTACTTTTTCCTTCAATTCAACTTTCAATTCAATATTATGCAGTGTATAGATAGCAGTATCAAAAGCCGTAATCAAAACAATGCACAAAACACCATCCACAAAGAGACACAACAATTTACGTGGTTCACCCAATGTGGGCTACTCCACGGATAAAATATTTCACTAAATTTTATCAAATCAAATTTGGGAATACCTTTCCCGATTACAATGTTTATGGGCACCAACCCAAAGGAGACACCAATCCCCTAGCTCTGTTCTGGCTGGTGATCCTCTAGAAGACCTCTGCCTCCGTTGCCCTTAGCAAATGGAACTCTATCCACAGAAGACACCTGTCTTCCCTTCTCTGGCTGGAGACCTCTGTCCTCAACTCTATCACCTCCAAAGCTGGTCCTCGAATTTGCACTAAACACAGTCCTTCGGTCTAGCACAAATGTCCTCAATCTCTTTCTCTGATCTGCACCAAACACAGTCCTTCGATCTGGCACAAATGTCCTTGTCCTCTTTCTCTGTTCTGCACCAAACACAGTCCTTCGGTCTGGCACAAATGTCCTTGTCCTCTTTCTGGTCTGCACAAAAACATAGTCCTTCACTCTTTTTGCGCAATCACAGCTGCACTTGATCGAACTTTGACCTTTGCACCTCTGCGCAATCACAGCAGCATCGTCTTCGCGCACTCTGCTTCCTTGCAATCTCTCTCACTTAGAAGATTCGATGAAATGCACTCTGTACGCTGCTATCGAATTTTGCACTCTGCTTCTCGATGATCGAACTTCTCCCCCGCACTCTATCTACGAACGTCGCTCTTCGAACGCACACTTCGATCGATCGATTACTTAACTCTCCAAGCAGCCCTCCTTTTATACTAACACTTTCAAGATTAAAACCTTGATCTTAGTCGACTGCACACCCTAAACTACGTCAGCTACAAACCCTAATCTTCGTTAGCCCAAATTTAACTTTGTCGGCTTCACTGCCTCTACAACTCCTCTATAGCTTCTACCGTGAAACTACAACATGTCGCGATATCGTGACACCTTTGCAACCGTACACTATCTTATGGCTTTTATCACGATATCATGACACTTTAGCCTTTGACGACTTTGACTAAGCTCTTGTCGTGAAATCATGACACTTCTCGCTTTCTTACCCTCTTCTCGGCTTGCACCAGCGAAAGCAGAACATGTCACAAAATCGTGACACTTTCTCTGCCTTATGCTTTTCTCTACCTTACGCCCATGAAACTGGAACATGTCACGAAATCGTGATGCTTTCACCTTCGAGCTCTTCCTTCTTGAATTCATCATAAAATCATGACGCTTCTTCTATTGAAGACTTGTTTACTGTCTTTGTCATGAAATCGTGACACTTTCTCCAACTGAATGCTGCCATCTCAACCTATCACAAAATCATGACACTTTCTGCATCCATACGATTTCTTTGCAACCTATCATAAAATCATGACGCTTTCAACTTCCGTACGTCTTCTTTGCAACCTATCACAAAATCGTGATAGTTCTCATTTCTGACTCTTCCCTTTGCTGCATGTCATGAAATCATGATAGTTCTCACTTTGAGTTCTGCAGCATGTCATGAAATCATGACCGTTCTCACTTCGACTTCTGTAGCATGTCACGAAATCGTGACACTTTGTCTTGCTACTTTCTCTCTCTTCAAACTTGTCATGAAATCATGACAATTCACACTACGGACTCTCTTTTTAGCATTATGTCATGAAATCGTGACACTTTTTCTTTTGGACTCTCTCTTCTACAACATGTCACGAAATCATGACACTTTTCTTTCGACTCCTCTCCTACACATGTAAATTGACACTTTTCCATCGTACAATCTTCTTTGCAATATGTCACGAAATCATGACACTTTTCCTTCTCTACCTTCCTACACTTTTCGAGTCACGAAAATGTGACATGTCACGAAATCGTGACACTTTCCACCTTGCTCTTCTTCTCTGCCAACATGTCGCAAAATCGTGATAGTTTTTCCACTTGGCTTCTTCTCTCTCTTCCAACATACAGTTTTCCAGCTCTTTCTCTCTCCTCAAACATGTCGCGAAATCATGATAGTTTTTCCAGCACTTTCTCTCTCCTCTAACATGTCGCGAAATCGTGACAGTTTTTCTTGCCTGCTGCATACCTTTTCTTACTTGTCTTTTTCTTTGATCTTTTGCAAATGGGCTACTATGATCTTCCTGGAAACTCACTGTCCATGCTCTGAATAATCTGACATTAAATCAAATTCCTTCAAGAGCTTCTTGACATCAATGACAACTTCTACACTTGAGCAAAGGCAATGTACCCAAGGTACCCAAAATTGCCAACAATCTCCCCCTTTGTCATTGATGGCAAACCTTTACTAAAAACACATCTCAAGAGCCAAAACTGAAACCAACTGTGCTCACAACTGAGAATCTGCCTTTGAAGTTTTGCTCCCCCTGACTTGAAGCTCTTCTCTTCACTTGAAGCTCTCCCCCTTACTCATATCTCTCCCCCTTTGTCATCAATGGCAAAGGGTCACCTTTGGGGCTCGGGACTAAGAATGAGCCTCTTAGCTTAGTCCCTCCCCCACCTCCTGATGAGGTGATTAAAATAGGGGTGGGAGTAAAACTCCCATTAGGCACTGATCATCATCAGCGTCTACAATTTCCTTGTCGGGCCTTCTCTTGAACTCTTTGTCAATATTCCTGTTCTTGTTCCTGTCACTATTCTTATCCATGCCTTGATCCTTGGACCTGTTCATACTACTGTTTCTATTCTTGTACCTTGGAAGTTCAGCTCTACACTGTCTAGCTGTGTGACCTTCATTGTTGCACTTATAACAAGTAACAAAGTTATTTCTTTTAGGCATACCTGCTTTTTGAATCCACCAGTTCTGACCAAACCTGTTCCTGTTATTTGCCTTGCAATAAAGTGCCTTGTGCCCAAACTATTGACAAGAGTAGCAATATCCTTGAAAGAAACTAGCACTTCTAAAATTGTTGTTTACCTTCTTCATTTGAGCCATGCAATGTGAAGCCATGTGACCAAACCTGTGACACGCAAAACATCTACCGTGAAATTTTCTTTTATTTGACCTCTTGGGTCCCAAAAACTTCTTCTTATTCTGAATTCTGTTTTCTATTTTTGTGCATCTATCACTCACGGACTCTTTCTCTGAAATACTCTCCTCATCAGAACTCTCTTCCTTTTGGAATCTCTTACTAGATTCCCCAACTTGTTCCTTGTGAGGCTTAACAAAACCAAGGCCTATTTTATCTGTTGTCTTTCTTTGACCTTTGATGAGTGACTTAACCTTTTTGGAGCTATCTTGAAACTCGTAAGGCTTATCCTTGTACTCTTTAGTTTCCTCTTTCAAAGAAGCCATTTTCTGTTCTAACTCACTATACTCAAGAATCTTAGACTCTAACTCGTCCTTGAGTTCTTGTGTCTTAGCCATAGAGAAGTCAAGACTTTCTGTAAGATCATCTCTCTCCATACAACATTCATCTAACTTATCCTTGAGTCTAGCATTCTTCTTTCTTTCCTTTTTCAAAGCACTAAGAGCATTAGTAAGTTCACTTTCAAGATCCTTTATTTGTTTGCTTTCTGAATCATCAAAGCCTTTTTCAGATTTCCTATCACTAGAGGTGCTACCTTTTTCAAAAACCATACATGCATCTTCCTTATAGTTTTTTGAAGCATCCTCATACATACTAGAAACCAAATCATTATTTGTGCAATCATCCTCAAGGTGACCAAAATTTCCACATCTAAGACATTTCATGATAATGAATCTATGTTTCGGTTCTTCCTCTTTTTTTGATATGAACAACATCTCATTTTCAGTATCACTTGAAGAACTTTCACTATCACTACTAGAACACTTACTTGCTTTGTCTAGGTAGAAACTCTTCTTGTGCTTGTGAGAATACCTCTTTCCTTGATTGTTGTGCTCATCTTTGTTTTTCTTGTGATGCTTGTGCTTTTCAGAATCCTTGCTCTTAGAATCCTGTATATCTTCATCACTTTCATTCTTGGGAACAGTATAGTCAGTAGCATAATGACCAAACTTTCCACAATTGAAACATCTTATATTTTTCATGCTTTTGTGCTTTCTAGAGAACTTGCCTTTCTTGCTGTAATATGCCTCTTCATCACTAGAAGACTCATCACTCTCTTGAAGTTGTTTACCCTTGGATTTCTTGGTAGCCTTGAAATCTGCCTCTTTCTTGACATCAACCTTCACTTGAGTTCTCAACTCAAATGCTGCAAGTATACTATGGAGCTCATCCTTTTTCAACTTATCCAAATCTTTGGCTTCCTCAATAGCAAAAATATTTTCACTAAATCTATTAGGAAGAGATCTTAAAATCTTATCACAAACATCATTTTCAGCAAGCTCAAGACCTAAGTCTTTCATGGAGTTAACAACCTCATCCATACGAAGCATGTAGTCACTAATATTTTCATCATCATTCATCTTGAGTTGTTCAAACATACCTTTGAAGTGTCTCAACTTGGCCTTTCGGACATTTACATCACCTGTGTGAACCACCTACAATTGTTTCCACATTTCACTAGTTGTCTTGCAGTGAATCACCTTGGTAAGATCTGCTTTCTGTAAGCCTTTCAGGATTGCATTCATTGCTTTTGAATTGTTGTGATGTAGGAGCCTGTCTTCTTTAGTATAAGGACCATGTTCAGGAATAGTGTACCCATCTTCAATCACTTCCCAAACCTCATTTCCAAGTGCCATTAGATGAACCTTCATTCTTGCACTCCAAAGACCAAAATCTGATCCATCAAGAATAGGTGCTGCATTGCCACTTGAATAATCCATTGTGTTCTTTGCTAGCTTTTCCTTCAAGTTGTTAAACTTTTCGAAGGCACCCGCTCTGATACCAATTGAAGAACACAAGCTTATACTGAGAGGGGGGTGAACAGTATAAGACCACTTTTTACTTTTTCCTTCAATTCAACTTTCAATTCAATATTATGCAGTGTATAGATAGCGGTATCAAAAGCCGTAATCAAAGCAATGCACAAAACACCATCCACAAAGAGACACAACAATTTACGTGGTTCACCCAATGTGGGCTACTCCACGGATAAAATCTTTCACTAAATTTTATCAAATCAAATTCTGGGAATACCTTTCCCGATTACAATGTTTATGGGCACCAACCCAAAGGAGACACCAATCCCCTAGCTCTGTTCTGGCTGGTGATCCTCTAGAAGACCTCTGCCTCCGCTGCCCTTAGCAAATGGAACTCTATCCACAGAAGACACCTGTCTTCCCTGCTCTGGCTGGAGACCTCTGTCCTCAACTCTATCACCTCCAAAGCTGGTCCTCGAATTTGCACTAAACACAGTCCTTCGGTCTAGCACAAATGTCCTCAATCTCTTTCTCTGATCTGCACCAAACACAGTCCTTCGATCTGGCACAAATGTCCTTGTCCTCTTTCTCTATTCTACACCAAACACAGTCCTTCGATCTGGCACAAATGTCCTTGTCCTCTTTCTCTGGTCTGCACAAAAACACAGTCCTTCGCTCTTTTTGCGCAATCACAGCTGCACTTGATCGAACTTTGACCTTTGCACCTCTGCGCAATCACAGCAACATCGTCTTCGCGCACTCTGCTTCCTTGCAATCTCTCTCACTTAGAAGATTCGACGAAATGCACTCTGTATGCTGCTATCAAATTTTGCACTCTGCTTCTCGACGATCGAACTTCTCCCCTGCACTCTATCTACGAACGTCGCTCTTCGAACGCACACTTCGATCGATCGATTACTTAACTCTCCAAGCAGCCCTCCTTTTATACTAACACTTTCAAGATTAAAACCTTGATCTTAGTCGGCTGCACACCCTAAACTATGTCGGCTGCAAACCCTAATCTTCGTCGGCCCAAATTTAACTTTGTCGGCTTCACTGCCTCTGCAACTCCTCTGTAGCTTCTATCGTGAAACTACAACATGTCACGATATCGTGACACCTTTGCAACCATACACTATCTTATGGCTTTTGTCATGATATCGTGACACTTTAGCCTTTGACAACTTTGACTAAGCTCTTGTCATGATATCGTGACACTTCTCGCTTTCTTACCCTCTTCTCGGCTTGCACCAGCAAAGATAACATGTCACGAAATCATGACACTTTCTTGCCTTATGCTTTTCTCTCGCCTTACGCCCATAAACTAGAACATGTCACGAAATCATGACGCTTTCGCCTTCGAGCTCTTCCTTCTTGAATTCATCATGAAATCATGACGCTTCTTCTGTTGAAGACTTGTTTGCTATCTCTATCATGAAATCGTGACACTTTCTCCAACTGAATGCTGCCATCTCAACCTATCATGAAATCATGACACTTTCTGCATCCATACAATTTCTTTGTAGCCTATCACGAAATCGTGACGCTTTCAGCTTCCGTACGTCTTCTTTGCAACCTGTCGTGAAATCGTGACAGTTCTCATTTCTGACTCTTCCCTTTGCTGCATGTCATGAAATCATGACAGTTCTCACTTGAAGTTCTGTAGCATGTGCGAAATCGTGACACTTTGTCTTGCTACTTTCTCTCTCTTCGAACTTGTCACGAAATCGTGACAATTCACACTACGGACTCTCTTTTCAGCATTATGTCATGAAATCGTGACACTTTTTCTTTGGGACTCTCTCTTACAACATGTCATGAAATCGTGACACTTTCTCCTCTCTCAAATTTTCGTACAATCTTCTTTGCAATATGTCGCGAAATCGTGACACTTTTCCTTCTCTGCCTTCCTGCACTTTTCGAGTCGCGAAAATGCGACATGTCGCGAAATCGTGACACTTTCCACCTTGCTCTTCTTCTCTGCCAACATGTCGCGAAATCGCGACAGTTTTTCTCTCCAACACGTCCAAATCGTGCTTTTTCTCTTCTTCTCTCTCTTCCAACATGTCACGAAATCGTGACAGTTTTTCCAGCTCTTTCTCTCTCCTCAAACATGTCGCGAAATCGTGATAGTTTTTCCAGCACTTTCTCTCTCCTCTAACATGTCACGAAATCGTGACAGTTTTTCTTGCCTGTTGCATACCTTTTCTTACTTGACTTTTTCTTTGATCTTTTGCAAATGGGCTACTATGATCTTCCTGGAAACTCACTGTCCATGCTCTGAATAATCTGACATTAAATCAAATTCCTTCAAGAGCTTCTTGACATCAATGACAACTTCTACACTTGAGCAAAGGCAATGTACCCAAGGTACCCAAAATTGCCAACAATCTCCCCCTTTGTCATTGATGGCAAACCTTTACGAAAACACATCTCAAGAGCCAAAACTGAAACCAACTGTGCTAACAGCGAAGAATCTGCCTTTGAAGTTTTGCTCCCCACGACTTGAAGCTCTTCTCTTCACTTGAAGCTCTCCCCCTTACTCATATCTCTCCCCCTTTGTCATCAATGGCAAAGGGTCACCTTTGGGGCTCGGGACTAAGAATGAGCCTCTTAGCTTAGTCCCTCCCCCACCTCTTGATGAGGTGATTAAAATAGGGGTGGGAGTAAAACTCCCATTAGGCACTGATCATCATCAGCGTCTACAATTTCCTTGTCGGGCCTTCTCTTGAACTCTTTGTCAATATTCCTGTTCTTGTTCCTGTCACTGTTCTTATCCATGCCTTGATCCTTGGACCTGTTCATACTATTGTTTCTATTCTTGTACCTTGGAAGTTCAGCTCTACACTGTCTAGCTGTGTGACCTTCATTGTTGCACTTATAACAAGTAACAAAGTTATTTCTTTTAGGCATACCTGCTTTTTGAATCCACCGATTCGACCAAACCTGTTCTTGTTATTTGCCTTGCAATAAACTGCCTTGTGCCCAAACTGTTGACAAGAGTAGCAATATCCTTGAAAGAAACTAGCACTTCTAAAATTGTTGTTTACCTTCTTCATTTGAGCCATGCAATGTGAAGCCGTGTGACCAAACCTGTGACACGCAAAACATCTGTCGTGAAATTTTCTTTTATTTGACCTCTTGGGTCCCAAAAACTTCTTCTTATTCTGAATTATGTTTTCTATTTCTGCGCATCTATCACTCACGGACTCTTTCTCTGAAATACTCTCCTCATCAGAACTCTCTTCCTTTTGGATTCTCTTACTAGATTCCCCAACTTGTTCCTTGTGAGGCTTAACAAAACCAAGGCCTATTTTATCTGTTGTCTTTCTTTGACCTTTGATGAGTGACTTAACCTTTTTGGAGCTATCTTGAAACCTGTAAAGCTTATCCTTGTACTCTTTAGTTTCCTCTTTCAAAGAAGCCATTTTCTGTTCTAACTCACTATACTCAAGAATCTTAGACTCTAACTCGTCCTTGAGTTCTTGTGTCTTAGCCATAGAGAAGTCAAGACTTTCTGTAAGATCATCTCTCTCCATACAACATTCATCTAACTTATCCTTGAGTCTAGCATTCTTCTTTCTTTCCTTTTTCAAAGCACTAAGAGCGTTAGTAAGTTCACTTTCAAGATCCTTTATTTGTTTGCTTTCTGAATCATCAAAGCCTTTTTCAGATTTCCTATCACTAGAGGTGCTACCCTTTTCAAAAACCATACATGCATCTTCCTTATAGTTTTTTGAAGCATCCTCATACATACTAGAAACCAAATCATTATTTGTGCAATCATCCTCAAGGTGACCAAAATTTCCACATCTAAGACATTTCATGATAATGAATCTATGTTTCGGTTCTTCCTCTTTTTTTGATATGAACAACATCTCATTTTCAGTATCACTTGAAGAACTTTCACTATCACTACTAGAACACTTACTTGCTTTGTCTAGGTAGAAACTCTTCTTGTGCTTGTGAGAATACCTCTTTCCTTGATTGTTGTGCTCATCTTTGTTTTTCTTGTGATGCTTGTGCTTTTCAGAATCCTTGCTCTTAGAATCCTGTATATCTTCATCACTTTCATCCTTGGGAACAGTACAGTCAGAAGCATAATGACCAAACTTTCCACAATTGAAACATCTTATATTTTTCATGCTTTTGTGCTTTCTGGAAAACTTGCCTTTCTTGCTGTAATATGCCTCTTCATCACTAGAAGACTCATCACTCTCTTGAAGTTGTTTACCCTTGGATTTCTTGGTAGCCTTGAAAGCTGCCTCTTTCTTGACATCAACCTTCACTTGAGTTCTCAACTCAAATGCTGCAAGTATACTATGGAGCTCATCCTTTTTCAACTTATCCAAATCTTTGGCTTCCTCAATAGCAAAAATATTTTCACTAAATCTATTAGGAAGAGATCTTAAAATCTTATCACAAACATCATTTTCAGCAAGCTCAAGACCTAAGTCTTTCATGGAGTTAACAACCTCATCCATACGAAGCATGTAGTCACTAATATTTTCATCATCATTCATCTTGAGTTGTTCAAACATACCTTTGAAGTGTCTCAACTTGGCCTTTCGGACATTTACATCACCTGTGTGAACCACCTGCAACTGTTTCCACATTTCACTAGTTGTCTTGCGGTGAATCACCTTGGTAAGATCTGCTTTCTGTAAGCCTTTCGGGATTGCATTCATTGCTTTTGAATTGTTGTGATGTAGGAGCCTGTCTTCTTTAGTATAAGGACCATGTTCAGGAATAGTGTACCCATCTTCAATCACTTCCCAAACCTCATTTCCAAGTGCCATTAGATGAACCTTCATTCTTGCACTCCAAAGACCAAAATCTGATCCATCAAGAATAGGTGCTGCATTGCCACTTGAATAATCCATTGTGTTCTTAGCTAGCTTTTCCTTCAAGCTGTTAAACTTTTCGAAGGCACCCGCTCTGATACCAATTGAAGAACACAAGCTTATACTGAGAGGGGGGGTGAACAATATAAGACCACTTTTTACTTTTTCCTTCAATTCAACTTTCAATTCAATATTATGCAGTGTATAGATAGCAGTATCAAAAGCCGTAATCAAAGCAATGCACAAAACACCATCCACAAAGAGACACAACAATTTACGTGGTTCACCCAATGTGGGCTACTCCACGGATAAAATCTTTCACTAAATTTTATCAAATCAAATTCGGGAATACCTTTCCCGATTACAATGTTTATGGGCACCAACCCAAAGGAGACACCAATCCCCTAGCTCTATTCTGGCTGGTGATCCTCTAGAAGACCTCTGCCTCCGCTGCCCTTAGCAAATGGAACTCTATCCATAGAAGACACCTGTCTTCCCTGCTCTGGCTGGAGACCTCTGTCCTCAACTCTATCACCTCCAAAGCTGGTCCTCGAATTTGCACTAAACACAGTCCTTCGGTCTAGCACAAATGTCCTCAATCTCTTTCTCTGATCTGCACCAAACATAGTCCTTCGGTCTGGCACAAATGTCCTTGTCCTCTTCCCCAAGTTCCTTCACAAAAACACATCCTTCACTCTTTTTGTGCAATCACTTTGAACTTCGACCTTTGCATCTCTGTGCAATCACAACAGCATCGACTTCACGCACTCTGCTTCCTTGCAATCTCTCTCACTTAGAAGATTCGACGAAATGCACTCTATACGCTATCAAATTTTGCACTCTACTTCTCGACGATCGAACTTCTCCCCCGCACTCTATCTGCGAACGTCGCTCTTCGAACGCACACTTCGATCGATCGATTACTTAACTCTCCAAGCAGCCCTCCTTTTATACTAACACTTTCAAGATTAAAACCTTGATCTTAGTCGGTTGCACACCCTAAACTACGTCGACTGCAAACCCTAATCTTCGTCGGCCCAAATTTAACTTTGTCGGCTTCACTGCCTCTGCAACTCCTCTGTAGCTTCTGTCACGAAACTACAACATGTCACGATATCGTGACACCTTTGCAACCGTACACTATCTTATGGCTTTTGTCATGATATCATGACACTTTAGCCTTTGACGACTTTGACTAAGCTCTTGTCGTGAAATCGTGACACTTCTCGCTTTCTTACCCTCTTCTCGGCTTGCACCAACGAAAGCAGAACATGTCATGAAATCGTGACACTTTCGTTGCCTTATGCTTTTCTCTGCCTTACGCCCATGAAACTGGAACATGTCACGAAATCGTGACGCTTTCGCCTTCGAGCTCTTCCTTCTTGAATTCATCGTGAAATCGTGACGCTTCTTCTGTTGAAGACTTGTTTACTATCTCTGTCATGAAATCGTGACACTTTCTCCAACTGAATGTTGCCATCTCAACCTGTCATGAAATCATGACACTTTCTTGCATCCGTACGATTTCTTTGCAGCCTATCGCGAAATCGTGACGCTTTCAGCTTCCGTACGTCTTCTTTGCAACCTGTCGTGAAATCGTGACAGTTCTCATTTTCTGACTCTTCCCTTTCTTGCATGTCACGAAATCGTGACAGTTCTCACTTCGAGTTCTCATGTCATGAAATTGTGATCGTTCTCACTTCGACTTCTGTAGCATGTCGCGAAATCGTGACACTTTGTCTTGCTACTTTCTCTCTCTTCGAACTTGTCGCGAAATCGTGACAATTCACACTACGGACTCTCTTTTCAGCATTATGTCATGAAATCATGACACTTTTTCTTTTGGACTCTCTCTTCTGCATTATGTCGTGAAATCGTGACACTTTTCCTTTCGGACTCTCTCTCCTGCAACATGTCGCGAAATCGTGACACTTTTCCGTCCGTACAATCTTCTTTGCAATATGTCACGAAATCGTGACACTTTTCCTTCTCTGCCTTCCTGCACTTTTCGAGTCGTGAAAATGCGACATGTCACGAAATCGTGACACTTTCCACCTTGCTCTTCTTCTCTGCCAACATGTCGCGAAATCACGACAGTTTTTCCACTTGCCTTTTTCTCTGCCAACACGTCGCAAAATCGCGACAGTTTTCCTCTTCTCTCTCTTCCAACATGTCACGAAATCATGACAGTTTTGCCAGCTCTTTCTCTCTCCTCAAACATGTCACGAAATCGTGACAGTTTTTCCAGCACTTTCTCTCTCCTCTAACATGTCGCGAAATCGTGACAGTTTTTCTTGCCTGCTGCATACCTTTTCTTACTTGTCTTTTTCTTTGATCTTTTGCAAATGGGCTACTATGATCTTCCTGGAAACTCACTGTCCATGCTCTGAATAATTTGACATTAAATCAAATTCCTTCAAGAGCTTCTTGACATCAATGACAACTTCTACACTTGAGCAAAGGCAATGTACCCAAGGTACCCAAAATTGCCAACATTTGTTACCAAGAAAAAGTTAGAGATAGTAATAATGTAAATCTACATAGTTTTGTGGATGTTGACTGGGCTTAAAATATCTGTACAAGAGAAGATCCACAAATGCTTATGTGTTTAGACTATTTGGAGGGGCAGTAAGTTGGATGAGTAAAAAACAATTAGTGGTTGTTTTTTTCATAATAGGGGCAGAGTACATTGCAACAACTCATGCTTGTAAAGAAGCAGTGTGGCTATAAGGGTTGTACTCAACATTTGGTCTTAAGAAGAAGGTTGTAAGAATTGATAGTGATAGTCAAAGTGCAATATTTTTGACCAACAATCTTGGTTTTCATGATTGGTCAAAACATATTGATATCAAGTACCATTTTATGAGAGAGATGATTGAATGGAATTGGGTGATGTTGGACAAAATTGATATAGATAATAATATTGTTGATTCATTAATAAAGGTTGTGCGTACTCAAAAAAATTCTTGGTGTAGAAGATTTGTGGGTGTGGTTTCTCTTGACAGTTGATAATGATAGTTTTGGTCCTTGTGGAAAGTATTCAACAAGTGGAAGAATGTTAGAAATATGCTGAATATTTTCCAAATTATTTTGGTGGGGTTAACTCTAAAATATAATGGACATTCTCCATGTATCCTCACTGGGATTCGGGGCTTGGTCAGGCCTCGAGTAGGGGTTCGGGGGCGACAACCCTCGATAAAAGTTTTAAGGTTTATTAAGCTATTTTTAGACTCGTATGGGTTGTTTAGGGTTAAATATTTAAACCCATGGTATTGTAAAATTCGTTCTTGTGTTGTTATTTAATTGCACTTGCATCAGGGTTTGAAGTGAGATGAGAGATGAACATTATTGTATTGGAGATAGTTAAGTTTATACAATAAGGAGATATTATTGTGCTAAGTTTTTTTCTGTAGGGGTTTTCCAAGTGAAATATTGTGTTATGTGTGTATCTGCTATCTTCTTTTTCCTTTTGATTATGTATTTAATGTTTTTCTACATTTAGTTTATCCAGGACTTTTTCTTTTTTCAAAAACCACCTCAAGTCAAGGTTAGAGTAGTATTTCCCACTAATTCTTACTAGATGTTAGATCCCTCATCATTGCTTGTGCTTAAATAAATTGTTTTTAGGGTTTGGTTGCCCACTATTTCTTTTGAGGGTTTCTTGATATTTACATGGTAAAAACTAATTTGCATGATGTCATAATTTTGATGTCCATTAACATATTTGATTTAATCATATGTATATTGCTAACAACTTATTCATGACCACAACATCCCTATTATCTCCATTGTTCATTTACCACATTTTTATTTTACAAGGTTTTCATTCTATTTTTCATAAATAAGAAGAATAGTTACTTTCAAATAAAATATGCATATCATCCATAGCCCACCACCATCAAAATAAGATATAGATATATAATATTTATTGTAGTACATGTTGATGGGTTAAGTTTTTTATTTGTAAGGGCCCTTCATAACAACTTGCTAAGAAAAATATAAAACAATTGACCATCATGTTTTGATTGAGTAATGAGTAGAGAAAGAGATGAAACAATTGATTACAAGTTGATTGAGTAATGAGTAGAGAAAGAGATGAAACAATTGATTACAAGGTCTTGATTAAGCGATGAATAGGAAATATTGTCCTTAAATGAATTTTTTAAGGTTTAGTCGTCCACTATATCTTTTGAGGGTTTTTTAATCTTTATATGGTAAAATCTAATTTATATGATACTATTTTTTATATTCATATAACATTTTGATTTTATCTAATATATATTACTAACAACTTATTCATGACCGTCCCTTTCATCTCCATTGTTGATTGCCCACATTTTTCTTTTACAAGTTTTTCACTCTACTTTTCATAAGTAAGAAGAATAGTTACTTTCAAATAAAAGATGCATAAGCCCAACACCATCAAAAGAAAACATAGATATACAATATTTATTGTAGCACATGTTGATGGGTTAAGTATCTTATTTATATGTATCTTATTTATATGGGCCTTTCATAACAACTTGCTAGGAAGAATATAAAACAATTGACCATCATGTTTTTGTTTTGATTGAGTGATGAGTAGAGAAAGGTAAAACAATTGATTTGATTGAGTGATGAGTAGAGAAAGGTAAAACAATTGATTACAAGGTCTTTGATTGAATGATGAGTAAAAATAAATAAAACAAATAATTACAAAGTCTTGATTGAATGATAAATAAAAAATATTAATTATAAAAATGTTTTTTCAATTTTCAAATATGTGAGTATGATTTTTAATTACAAAGAAAAGTCAAACTCAAATCCAAATCACAAATAAAAATACCCATTATACTTCCATTTGTAATTTGCATCCTGCTTTAAAAATATTAATAAATACATATATTAACAATTTCTACACGAAGCCAGCTACGTATATTCATTTAATATACTCTGTAGAGGCCAACAGGCGTCCCGGAAGGTTCATCGTCGTCCCTGTAAGCAGATCTGCACATCCGGTCGTAGCAGTCGATGGAGAAGAGCGAAAGAGAAAGCGGAATCACACCCGGGTTATAGTTAACACAATCGCTCTCCTTCTTCCTTGGGCTCTTGTTTTCCTGAAAAACGACGGGGTATATCAGAGGCCGCAGACAAAGGAGATAGAACCGCCTGTATCCTCCCAGCGCTGTGACCACAGACCCGATTCTCCTCGAATCTACGCCCATGGCTTCCCACTGCTTCAAACACACGCCCTCCCACACGCTCTCCATCCCCGCCGCCTCCTTCCAAGTCCTGCTCACGCACGCCGCCATCGCCAGAGACCTGGCGTCCAGATGCCCCAGCAATTCCCCCAAGATATCCACGTTCTCCATTCCAAACCACATACGATTCAAGAGTTTTGTGGATTCCATGTAATGAAGGAAAAGTGGATTCCATATGATGGAGGTAGGAAGAGTGAGAGCAGAGGTTATATAATGGAAAGGAAGGCATCTGCGAATCATCTTGGAAACTCCCTTCAGTGTCCGTCAATATGCTTTTAGCTGGAGACGCGGTAGCACCTATCACGCATGGAATTGGGGGCGTGCATCTACAGGCTTGAACAAGTCAAAGGAATATTTTCATATCGATAATCCACTAAAACGAAGAGGAAACAGGTCGCAGAATCTTATGGATGGTGGGATTTTGGTTGGAAAGCCGTAGCAAATTTAATTTTTAATTGTAGACTGTGAGGTTAAGAGTGTCAATGAAGTTGTTAATTATAAAAAAGTTAAAGGTTTAAGTTTTTAAGTAAAAATATTGTAAAAAGGTTAAGGATTGGAACCTTGAAACATTCAATATTTGTGGTTAACATTGTTAGTAATTTTATTAGTTTAATTTATAAATGGTCACACGTCGAGCGAGGCGATGGACGAGTCGACATATTTCAACGATTTGCGGGATCTTCGCTGTTAAAAAAATATGGATGGCGTATCTTTGCCGCGTCTGTTGGATCTTTTGGATAATATTAATGGGTTCTGGAACATTTTGACCGGGACGGATCTTCAAAGTTTGATGGGAACACGATCCCCTCGTTGTCTCAGACGTGTCGAGAGTAGCGTGTGTACAGCCGTAAGAACAATAGCTTGTGTACAGCCGTAAGAACAAAAAGAAATGTTTACAGCTGAACGAGCGAATTTTTTTTGGAATGAATAGGGTAACACGCAAATTTTATACCATTTAAAAATTATTATTTTCGTTAGAAACATACAGATATTGAGGCCACTCTTTTCGTAAAGGTTTTCATTAAGAAAATGCAATGCCTTGTAAAGGCAAAATTTAAAAAATTAATTTAAAGACTATAAAGGTTTAATGGAATGATCATGGGTTGTTCTCATCATTGTTGTAGATTCAGTGTGAAGGGGACACCGTAGCTATGACGTACACACTCAGAGAATTTAAATCAAATTACTACCTTTGCAAATAAGCTGTCCCAAGATTTGAACCTAAATATTTTTTGATAAGGTAAGTGCACTTTACAAACAACTACCAATCGACGTAACCCTTGGAGACTAATGTTCACTATGAAGATATTAAAGGTTGAAGTGATCTTAAGTCAAGCTCTCTCTATTAAATATTATTAAAAAATAATAATTTTATCCGTCATAGGTTATATATGAACAATTTGTTTTCTTGTATAGGTGTTTATTCAGCTAATTTATCTATTTTCTCTTTATTTGAGGGTGGGGGTGGGGGAAGTAACAACTGCAACTGCAGTTGTTACTTGCAGCGATAACAACTGCAGTTGCGGTTGTTACTTCCTCCACCCCCACCCTCATTTGGATTTGAACCTTAAACTTTTTATTTGGAGTTTCAAAGGATTTAAAACAATTGATTAGAAGTGAAGTGTTTCAAATGATGAACTTGTTAACATTTTCAGTCAAAGAATTTTAAGCACTTGAGTGGCTTGGGCTTAGTTGGTTAAACCCAAGTTGTAATAATGTAAGTAAAATTTTTCAATCCCATATATTCAATAAAAATATAGATTATGATTGATTAAAATAAATAAGTAATAAATTGTTAATTATATAAATATATGTAGTTTTTTTTGTTGTAAAGGTATTCGAACAACAATGTTTTCATCATTTTTTATCTCCTATGTGATTGTTAATTATATAAATATATGTAGTTTTTTTTTTTTGTTGTAAAGGTATTCGGCAACCATATTTTCATCATTTTATCTCCTATGTGAGGGCAGTTCGAATCGGAAAAGCTACCACTCTACCCTCACCCCACCTCTTCATCATTTTATTTCTATCTGTGGATGGTACAAATCCGGAAAGCTACCATTATACTCCGTTCCATATGGGTAAACTTTTACTCCAAGTGAGAGCCGGAAAGCTACCACTATACTCGTTCCATCTGGGTAAACTTTTACTCCAAGTGAGAGGGCCTCGAGAGGCTCAGGATTAGAACTGCCTACTTCAAGCTGGCAAACACTTAAAAGAAACCTATATATAATTATTAGTTGAAATACATTTAAATATTAATATATAATTGATTAAAATTATATAATTAATTGAGTATATAAAAAAAAATTATAAACCTTAATTTTGTTTTTTTAAGGTGACCTCCCAAAAGGACACCTACGAACGGGCCTATTTTTCGAGCAAATTGATAACATTACGAAAAATGAAAGGTTTTAAGTTCAATTTTTTTTGCTAGTGCTAAACTTAGGACGCTTAAAAATGAAGTTGCAGAATTGTTTACGAAACAAAAAGGAAAACGTGAAATATCAAAACATGAAGAAAGAAGTAGAATTCGGTGGAATTCATGATGGAGTTGTTAGGATTGCTTCTAAAGCATTCAGATCATCCAGACTCTTTTGAGTGTTATCATGATGATTAGATCTTGTTGATATCAGCATTGTTGTTATTATTATGGAGAGAGATTATGTAGGCAAACGCTGACATGGATATTATAAAGTGTTGAAGGGATTTAAATTATGGCATCTTAAAAAATTAATTATTTCATTTGTTATAATGTTTAACTTTGGGCGTATTTTAAGATTCAATCTTAGAACTTTGTTTTTCTTGTTTTGTCTTTTTCGTGATAGTGGGTTTTTAAACTTTTGACTTTTTTTTGGACGTTTCCTTCCCTACCTAAGTGTTGCTCCCTCAGGGGATAGATGGCCCAACTTGGTCAAAGGCCGAAGTTGGTGAGGTCCCTAAATGACTGTAATTTTGGATCCTTTCATACAAGTAAAGTGGGTATTGAGAGCGTTAATGGGAGCTTGCTTATTTGATAAGCCTATGCTTCGTCTAGTGGTGATGTAGGAGAAGCATTTGTGAGGGAGATCTTGTACGCTTACGTCTATTGTGCATGGGTCTAAGCGATGTCAAAAAAATGTATATACTATTTCTTGTTAAACTTAACCCACAAATAAAATTTTATTGGGAATGTCATTGAAACTCATCTTTTATCCCTGTTAATTTTTTATTCTATGAATTTTGAGAAAGGCATTGCTTTTATAAATGAGTCAAATTTGAGGGTTATAGTTCCCAAGCTCCCTACGTCAATAGATGGTTCTCCGTTTTCTAATCTAGAATTTAATGAGCCATCCCTTATTTGTCAAAATCATTTGTTGGTATTGCTCCTTAGGAACATTAAATTGCGGCACTAGTTTTAGTTAAAGGGGTCGTTAGTCCTAGGTTATTATGACAAATTCTAGTATTAAGGTTGAATCTAGAGTAGTAATGGTGTCAATGCCTCTGGTGCTTATGTTGGTGATTTTGCTAGGGTGTTCCTAGTATACCTTTTGGTCCTATATTCATTGGCGTAGTTGTTGTCTTGATGAGTGTTGGTGTCATGAAAGGAGTTTTTGGTATAGTCAATATTGCTAGTCTAAGGGGTGTCATAGGCATTCATAGTTGTTGGTGCAATGAGTGTCGTTGGCACAACGGGTGTGAGTGAAGTTGAGATTGTGGATGTTGTTGGTGCAATGTGTGGTAGTGGTACGATGGGGTGGATGGTGTGACAAGCACTAAGGATCTAAGGGGTGTTTTTAGTGGAGCATTTCGTACTAATGGTTTTACTGGAGGTGTATAGGATGTTGTAAGTGTTAGAATAAATCATAAGTTCTACTAGGATAGTTTAACTTGAGTTACCACTCTTGCATGAGGTAGGTAAACTCTCAGTTAAGACTAGCTCAGATCTGTTGAGTTGTTGTAATCCAACGACTCACATTGATCAACTTTGCTATTTGTACAAAGTTGATCCCAAGGAATAATCAATTCGTTCTATTCTTCTCTTAAAATTCTTGTAATGCTTTGCATATCTACTCTTGGGTAATTCTAACATGGTGTCAGAGTGGGATAGATTTTGCTAGCATTTTTTTCTTGAAGGCTCTTCTAGAAACTGGTTCATTGTTTTTTGTCTTCTTCTTTGAAGCCTTCTTTGTCTCCACAAAGATCAGACCTAATTTTGACAAAAGATATCTTTTGTAGGCTGTTCACATTGCATATGTTACATATCTACATATTTTTTAAGTGAAAGTTTGGCAAAAAAAATTTAAGAAGGAATTATACTTTTCTCACAGTTTGATGAAATATTGTGTTAAAGTGTTTCTTCTCCATAAAGCCAAAAAAAAATTCAACAAAATAGATCATTTTATTTTGTTGAAAACAAAAAATGTTTGATGTCTCTTTTCTGCTGCGTATGCATTATTTTTCTGCTATGTATTGACCATAACAACAGCTATTTCTGATATTGAACGAGGTCGGGCTTCTAGCACTTTTTTTGGTGAAATTATTGTGTTTTTTTGCTACTATTTGCAATCGATTGAAATTTTGAACGTTTTCTTGTAAAGTCAGATGTCTACAGTAATTGGCACGTTTCCTTGTGACGCAATCCCTTTTGGCGTAATTGGCGTGTTCCTTTGTTGACATTTTGTTTACTGTCATTTCATTAATAGTGGAACTTCACTTTGTTGCTATAGTCGTCGTTCTCAAACGACTCTCTTACAACACAACAACAGTTTTCCCTTCCACTTGGCATTATTTCACTCCTTTCTTAGACTCATTGAGAAGTCTCATTGTAAAAGCATAATATAAAAAAATCTATTTTTTTGGAGGGTTTTTTGGTGCAATTTATGCACCATTGTCTTGGCTTTGATCAGGGAGGGTTATTGTTGTCCTTTTTTGGGATAAGTTGCCATTGCTTCAATTGTCTTCTGGACATTTCTCAAGGGGAGGTGATTGTTTTTGCTACACTTCTTCACTTGGATAAGGTGTCATTGCTGCAATTTTTTTTCTGGGTATTTCTCAAGGGGGGTAATTGATACTGCTGCACTTCTTCACTTGTGGGCAAAATGAATTCTCTAAATACAATTGACCCACTCACCCCTCATAACTATCACACATGGAAACCTAGAATATTAAATCTCATTGCTCAAAAAGGTCTCACACATTTTCTAGAAGAGAAGCAGCCTGAATTTGAAAAAGAATATGAAATTTTTGTTCATAAAGGGAAAATGTATGAAACAATGGGTATTATAAGCACAAATGTGAGTGAAAGCTTATGGTTTCACATTTCTGAATGTAAAACTCCATTTGAGAGTTGGAAGAAACTAAAAACCTTGTTTGGTAAAGTGGATCAAATAAGATCAATGCAGCTAGAGGCAGAGTTAACAACTTTATCTCCTGAAGACTTCAGCACAATTGTTGATTTTCTCACCAAATTTAAGGAAGTCCTCACACAATTAAAAGGCAGTGGCAAAAATAAAATAGAAGAAGAATGCATCTATCTTATTCTTTCAAAATTAAATGGAGCATTTCAAATTTTTGCAACCACCTTTTTGTCTACAAAGGATGCACTTGGTACAAGTTTTACAATGCCCACTTTAGAGGAGTTTTGTGATAGGCTAACTAGAGAGGAAATGAAGCTTTCAAAATTTGAGACCTCTCCCTCCTCCTCAAAAGCCTTAGTAGCTTCCAACTCCAATAAAGACAAATTCAAAAAGAAAGAAAAAGCACCTATAACTTGTACTCATTGCAAAAAGGATGGTCATTCTGTGAGCAAATGTTGGAAAAGACTACAACAGCTTGAGGCAGCAATGAAGGATCACAAAATAGACATTAAGAAGCAAATTGGAAAAGCCTTAAATGTTCAAGGTAAAGCTGTTAAAACTTCATCAAAATATTGGGTTCTAGATTCAGGGGCAACTCATCATATGACTTCTTCACATGAGTCATTTACTTCCCTCTCCTCAAGCTCAACTTGCAGCATTGAAGTTGGTGACTCATCTTTTATCCCTATCAAAGGAAAAGGTGACATAACCATTGATGGTGGTCATATCAATAATGTTCTCTATGTCCCAGATATTGCTACAAATCTTCTCTCTATCTATCAAATTTGTACATCTGGAAAGGGCAAAACAGTTTTGTTCTCACCAACAGGAGTTGAAATAAAAGACTTCCAAGAACCATACTCCCTCATAGCAAAAGGTGACATTGATCATAAAGCTCACCTATTTCACTTCAAGGGATTCAAATATTCTAATAGAGCCTCCTGTTTTGTTGCTCATGGAGATCTTGAAAGCAAAATTTGGCATGAAAGGTTTGGACATCTCAGTTATAGCTATTTGAAAGAGTTGAGTACTCATGAAATGGTAACAGGGTTGCCAAAAGTCTCTTCTATTGATGGAGTGTGTCCTGGATGTGCTCTTGGGAAACAACATCAAGATCCTTTTCACCCAAGTGGTTCCCAAAAAGCTTCCTCCCCACTAGAACTCATCCATAGTGACTTAATGGTCTTCCCACATCCATCTTTCAAAGGAGCAAAATATGCCTTAACCTTCATTGATGATTTCTCAAGGCGAACTTGGGTGTATTTTCTAAAATACAAAAGTGATGTCCTATCCCACTTCAAAAATTATAAAGCCTTAGTTGAAAATCAAGCCACTTGCAAAATAAAAAAGGTTCGAACAGACAATGGGGGGAATACTTCAGTAATGAGTTCTCTAAGTTCCTCTCAACTCATGGTATTATTCATCAACATTCAGTCTCCCATAATCCATAAAAAAATGGTGTAGCAGAGAGAAAGAACAGATCTTTAAAGGAAATGGCTAACTGTATGCTCCACTCAAGGGATATTCCAGCAATTTTTTGGGTTGAGGCAATAAACTGTGCAAATTACATTCAGAACCGCACACCACACAAAGCACTTGGGCATTTGACTCCAGAAGAAGCTTGGTCTGGCTCAAAACCTGATGTCTTTTTTTTTTGAGTTTTTGGTTGTACTGCTTGGGCCCACATCCCAAAGAAAAAGAGGAAGGCTTTAGACAAGAAAAGCAAGCAACTTATCTTTGTTGGTTATTGTGAGGATATGAAAGCCTACAAGCTCCTTGATCCTACCACTCATGAGGTCTTTTTTCATAGAAATGTTCAATTTGATGAAACATTCCCTTCTAAAGATCCTCATCCATCTTCCTCTACCAACCTTGATTCCATTGAGCCATCTCCAATATTTGAGCCTCAATCTGATGAAGAACCCATCCTTGAGATAAATGATCACAATGAGGATCCTATTCTTGAAACTCCAACACAAAGTCCTGCCACACCCATTACTTCTCCAACAATGCCAAAATGGGCCCGCACCATTGTTCAAGAGGCCACCCCTTATATCCAAGATCTTCCATCATCCAGGCTTAGTCACTCCATGGGTTCTGGTCTTGTCTGTCAATCAATTTCTACTGATCCTCAATCCTTTAATCAGGAAAATGGAATAAGAGAATGGGATGATGCCATGGAAAATGAATATTCTTCCTTGATCAAAAACCAAACTTGGGATCTAGTCCCTCTTCCTAAAGGAAGAAAATTGGTTCATTGTAAATGGGTTTACCAAACCAAGTATGCAGCAGATGGAACAATTGACAAACACAAAGCTCGCTTGGTAGCTAAGGGTTTTTCACAAGTTGAGGGCATTGACTATTCTGAGACCTTTGCCCCAGTTGCAAAGATGGATTCTATTAGGCTGGTCCTTGCACTTGCTGCTTCACAAAAATGGCCTATTTTTTAGATGGATGTCAAAAGTGCTTTCTTGCATGGTGACTTAAAGGAAGAAATATTTATGGAGCAACCCACTGGATTTATTCAAGACTCCTCCCTTGTTTGTAGACTAAGAAAGTCTCTCTATGGTCTCAAACAAGCTCCTCGAGCTTGGTACGATAATATGGACTCTTTCCTTCTTTCCACAAGATTTTCTTGTTGTGAGTCTGATGCTACAGTCTACATTTGGCATGAAGAAGATAACATCACCATTCTTGTTCTCTATGTTGATGATCTACTCCTCACTGGTAGTGCCACTTCTCACATTCAGACTATAAAAAACTCCCTTTCCGAGAAATTTGAGATGGCTGATCTGGGTTTAGCTCATTACTTCCTTGGGTTTTAGATAACTCAAACAGATACAGGGATTTCATTATGTCAGCAGAAGTATACTCTAGATCTTCTTCAACGGTTTAATATGGCTGATTGCAAGCCTTCTTCAACACCTTTTCAGTCTGGGGTAACTCTAACTTCTTCCTGCACTTCACCTCTATGTGATGCTACTCTATACAGACAACTTGTAGGGAGTCTATTATATCTCACTCATACTCGCCCAGATATTTCCTATGTTGTTGGCTTAATTTCTAGATTTTCTCAAACACCTCATTTCAGCCATTGGCAAGCAGCAAAGTGAATTCTTCGCTATTTGCAGGGGACCACTCACTTTGGGCTATTCTATAGGAGAGGATCTACAAAGATTATAGGATACACAGATTCTGATTGGGCAGGTTCAGTTGAAGATAGATGTTCCACCTCTGGCTATGTTTTTTGTCTTGGTTCTTCACCTATTGCTTGGTCATGCAAAAAATAATAGGTTGTTGCATTATCATCTATAGAGGCAGAGTACAGGGCAGCAATTTTGGCCAGTCAAGAGGCTCTTTGGCTTCATCAGATAATGAGAGAGTTTGGTTTTTTCCATGACCAACCTATTATACTTTGGTGTGACAACCAAAGCACAATTCATATTGCTCAAAATCCAGTTGAGCATCAGCGCACCAAGCACATTGAGATTCACATGCACTTCATTCGACAGCATATTCAGGATGGGGATCTAAGCTTGGAGTTCATTCCGATAGATAGTCAGATTGCAGACATCTTCACCAAACCCTTTGCTTCTCCATGCTACAATCAATTGCATGAGAAACTTGGGGTAAGGTAGTTGTCTTAGAGGAGTATTGCAGAGGTTTTAACCTCTCCATTCTTCTTCTTCTTCTTCTTCTTCTCTTTTGGAAGATGGTTTTTCCCATGTGGTTTTTTCATCATCTCTCCAAAATATGCTATATATGTTGTACATGAGTACCTAATAAGGCCTTGTTGCTGGGACTCATTTTCTCATGGATATGCCACTCACATTATGTACATGAGTACCTAATCAGGCCTTGTTGTCGGGACTCATTTCTTGCTGTTACACTTACCCCTAGTATCACTTAAGGGGGGTGTTAGAATAAATCTTAAGTTCTACTAGGATAGTCTAACTTGAGTTACCACTCTTGCATGAGGTAGGTAAACTCCCAGTTAAGACTAGCTCAGATCTATTGAGTTGTTGTAATCCAACGACTCACATTGATCAACTTTGCTATTTATACAAAGTTGATCCCATGGAATAATCAATCAGTTCTATTCTTCTCTTCAAATTCTTGTAATGCTTTGCATATCTACTCTTGGATAGTTCTAACAATAAGAGGTGGTCCTATTTATAGTGGATTTTATGGTGGAAGTTGTGTTGATGGTAACCTAGGTACTAGTCCTAGTGGAGGTAAGAGATATCACTGATATGGATACTTTTTTTGGTGTTGGACTTGGTGGAGATTTTGTATTAATGCAAGTGATCATTGTGCTTTTAGATTTGTGGTTGACACTTCTAGTGGTAGTGTGGATATGCGGACTAACTATAAAGTGAGGTCTTCTTAGGGTGAAGTGATAACATCTAAATATTCTCTTGTGATAAATAGGGGTGCAATGGTTAAAACAACTCAAAATGTTGAAGCACCATTTGGAGGAGATGTTGGCATCAAAGGTGGCAAGATCCAACAAGAATACTCTCACTTCAATTAAAATGCTAAAAGATATTATAAAAAATGTGCAACTCATGCATTTTTCCACCTTCAATGATTGTCATCAAGATTTGTGATTTTTAGAAAATAACAATAATTATTTTTTTCTTTTTCTTTTTTTGAGGGGGGGCTCTAGTAGAGCATGATTTCTATAGATGGGCTAAGGCTAATTAGAATTCTAAAGGATTTTTGCTTCAAAAAATGTGTGGGATTTAAAATGTTTGCATTACTTGTCAGTTAACCTCTAAATATGTTGCTCAAGTAGTCTTACAATTCAAGAGAAGTTATTTATGGTCAGGTTTACTATTTTGCAAGTGTGGACCTTTGACTTTCATCCTGAATGACATTTTGGAGATAAGTTTTTGTTGAGGATTGAATTTCCTTCTCTGAACCTTACCTTTTGGTCATAACTAAAATAAATTACAAGCAATCTTGGCCAATTTTTATGGTATAAAAACAAACATGATAAATACTCAAGCTTTAGGGTCCAACAATGTGCTTGTATGTAGATGGGCCTTGATGGTGAGTTTTCACAAACTAGTAGAATTATAGGTCTTGGTTTTTAGTGTGAATAAAAAATTATTTATTTGAATCTACCTAATTCTTACTTCTATTGTAGATAATTTGGTCATTTATCCAAGGAATGTCCTCTTAAACCTAATAGTGTCAGGGTGGTTGTTGATATTTCTTGCCAAAAAGAACTGCCTAGAATGTCTAGGGTTAGTTGGATAAAACCATTAAAGAAAGAACTTCAATGTCATGATCCTTTATTGAACATAATTTGAAGGTTAGTGAATTAGTCTTCTTATTCTTACTAAGGGCCAGCAACAAATTCAGCAGACTATGGCACAGTTATTGGGGCTTATGACTCAACAAATGAACCTTAATGCACAGAACAATGTTGATCAGAATCAAAGAAATGAAGATGGTAAAACAGAAAATATTAAGAGCAATTCAAATTTGCTCAGTCCTGCTTTAATACCTAGCAATGGAGATTTCAGTGAAGAAGGCACAACTGAAATGGGTGAGGTATCTGCACTTAAATATGATAAATTTCCTTTGGCCTGCAAAAATTCATATTGTTTTGTGGATACTCCTCTGTTTGAAATGGATGCTACATCGAATAATAATAATCTTGTTTCTGAGTTGGACACCATTGAAGATGGTGAAGGTGAAGATAGCCATGGCAGTACATCTAGTCTTGAATACTATGAAGAAAATCAAGAATTTTCCCAACAAGTTTCAGGACCTCTATCAAATATGGATACAACAAATTCTGTTTTGCAGCAGAATAATATTTCTTCTGGATACCTTACAAGTTCAGCTCCTTTGTCTCAGATATTAGTACCAAATGCAATTGATGAAAAATTAGCAAGGCAACAAATTGATGGCATAGTACAACAGTATGAATATGAAGTAGACAGCTTTGTGGAATCAGATTCTGTTCTGGACATTGATGTGTTCAGTGAAACACAAGTGACATTCAAAGCCTTTGAAGAGCATGATGGAGAGTATGATGAGAGTGAACACATAGGAGTTTACAAATTAGATTTCAGTAATGATAGAGTTGGTGAGTATTGGTTTGATTTGGAAAATGAACATGAGATTTACAATAAGCATGCAACACCAAAAATACATCAGCCATTAGACGCATGGGATCCAAGTATTTCAGCACCTAGTTATGATGAGGAACCGGTTTGGGATGAATTTCATCTTGAACAAGGAGCTGCCCAAAATTTATTTCAAAAATCATGCAAAGGAAATGACATTGAGATGGCTGATCCTTGCATTAAAGACAAATCCAAACTGTTATTTCATAGGGCTGATTATGATCAAGAAGAAGAGGAGGTAAATTTTGAAGGAGTAACTATTTCAGCCTTAAAACAAGGAAACATGCCCATGGATTACATCACCAAATTGGCCAAAGATAGAGGTAACAATTATATGAGGGTTGTAATGAATGAATTTGCTCATTTCCCTATTGTTACAGTCGTCTTAACAACAATAGAGGAGTTTCATTTGTTCTTTGGAAGGGTGTGTAGATCTCATAGCATACATGGGGATATTGTGAATATTTGGGACAGCAGATTCACACCTTGGGATCCGGGTATATTGGCACCCAGATGTGAGGAAGTACCCATGGGGAATGAACGCCCTATTGACTTCAATACCATCCACATTTCATTTCAGAGTTCCAAAAACTCAGTTTTGAATTTCCAAGAAGTTCGTCCTATTTTTGAGAGTCTTTGGGTGAGCTTGGGAAACATCCCCCCTTGGAGCCACTCTTGAGCCATGGGGAGGCACAAAGCAGCCTTAAGGAAGTTGCAAGAAGGTATGTTATCAGTTCTGATTTTTGTTGGCAATATAACAGTAGTTCTCCATTTATGGGCAGCATTAGCATTGTGGAAAAAGAGACATTGATGGCACCTATGGTTGCATTCTTGTTGAGACCTAAGACTGCATTTTTGGTAATGAATGAGGATGCATCTTTGATGATAGAATGGACTGAGTTTTTGTTCAAAATGACTACATCACTGATGGAGATTGAGGCTGCACATTTCATGTTCTATGAGGACATACACTTCTTGATAAAAGAGGCTGTGTTTGTGACTTCTGTGTCTAATCTTACCACTCTGTTTGAGACGCCTTGGTCTGCATCTTTCATAACTAATGAGGCTGTTTTTCTAAGGGCAACTTGGACTGATTGTTCACTGATTTTTGAGGTTGCATCTTCTCTGTCTTTTAGGACTGTTTTTGTGATGAATTCTGGGACAGAGTTGGAGATGTATGGGACTACATGTTGGTTGATTTGTGAGACTGCATATTTGTCTTTGGAGGCAACATCTGTTGAGAGAGTTAAGACTGAAATGTTGACAACATACTGGACTGCATTTTTTATGACGGATGGGGCTGTGTTTTTGACTCATTGGACAGCACTTTTGAGGGAAGCTTTGGCCAAGTTTTTTATTAAGAAGACTGCAAACTCCATGACAAATAGGACTGCAATAATGATGACTGATGCAGCTGCGTTGACAATGAGTTTTGGGGCTACATGTGACACATTGTTTGGGACAATTCCTCCCAAGCTAATTGAGATCTTCATGAGGTTTGAATTGGCACTTTACATGATGTATAAGAAGGTGTTTTGCATGTTGTTTAGGACTGTCTTTTCTTCAAAAATTAGAGCTGTGTTTCTTGAGGAGCTATTTTGGGCAGCATTGGTAAGGGCATTTGAGGTAAATGGCAAGTTTGGCATTGGTATTATCACATGGTGGGCCTTAGAAACATTCATAGGATGGAAAATAGGGACTGCAAACATTGGGAAGATAGACGTTGCATCCCGGGAGCCTTGGAAGGTTGCTAATGGCGTCATGAAAGCAACCATAATTTATTCTGTTGATAACACATTGATGGCTGCCATTTCTATAAGAAGGACTGCAATTTTGATCAGCCATGGGACATTACATTCTGATCAGCCTTGCTTAGATTGTTTTGATAAGGAGGAGGAAGATACCATTTCATTCTTGGATAATCTTGGGAACACATCTTCAGTATTGGGGTGTTTGGGGGAAAACGTTCTTCTCTTGGGGTCACTTTTGCACCACTTGAAGACATGGATCAGCCATGATACTACTTACATAAGGTATGACATTCATTCTGATTTTTATGACAGCTGTTTGAAGAGTTTTGGCATTCATGAGTTGGTTACATTGATAAGTTATGGGAATGAAAGATTGATGATGGATGGAGCTGGTAATTGGTATGGCATAATCACGTCATGTGGAAGAAATTGGGCTGCATTATGGAGTATTTTTGAGAGCAGGACATTAGCATTTGGAGATGATATCTTGCTAATTCTCAGAACTGATTTTTGGGCAGCCATTGGAACTGTTTTTGGGAATAAAAAGTTGGCATCGCTGGTAATTCATTGGGATTCATTTTGCATTCAAACTATGACTGCACCTACAACACTTTGTGAGACAGAATTGGAAACAGTTTTCACTTTGTATAGGCTAATTGATGAGACATCAGGGGCTGCGCTTCATATCAGGTCTGATTTTCTCATATTTGCTGTGTTTTACTTGATTAGAAGGGCTGCTACATCACACCAAATTTCAGTTTTGATTGAGAGGGGGAATGAAATTGTTCATGATAGAAAGTGTGCAGGAATGTTTTTCATGATGTCAAAGACTGCTTTTCATTCAGAAATCAGAACTGAGTTTGTTTCGAAAAGGGAAATTGAGGAACATGAATTGGTAGACTTCATATACACTTATTTGCAAAACATGAAAGATGAAGCATATATGGCAAAGATAGTACTTCAGAAATCAGCATGTATGGACCTTGGAGTGGCCTTGATGGATACTTGGAGAATTGTGTCTCTACATGTTGATGCTGCCAAGAAGAAGACAGTGGCGCAGCATCAGCATGATGGACCTACTCCTTTAACATTTATTTGGGATCCTGGAATCACCATTGGTTTCAGCTTGATGATGAGAAGATGGTGTTGGAATTGCTTGAGGACAAGCAATTTTGGGAGGGGTGGTATTGTAATGTCCCCATTTTTCATATTTTTATTATACATAGTTGTGGAGTGGAGTCTTGATGTGTTTTGGTGTGTTGAGAGTATTTTTGGTGAAATTTGGCAATTAAATAATAAAAAGGGGGAAATGAGGGTGTATGCCCCATTAGGAGAATAAATATCATTTTATTATTATTTTCTAAGGTATTATTAAGTGAAATCAAAAAGTGCCACCTCAATAAAGAATTAAAAGAATGTCTATATAAAGAGGAGTAGGGGGCTCATTTGAGGGATCTTGGATTATTTTATCTCTTCTACATTGTTGTATTTGGCTTTGCAGCTAATACACTTTTCTCTTGTGGACGAAACCCTACGAGAGAATTCTCTCTTGCGGACGAAACCCTGCAAGGGATAGCTTTGAGGACGAAAACCCTCTTGGCTAGAAACCTAGGACGAAAACCCTAGAGTTTCTTTGAGGTAAATCCAGCCAGGGTTTACAATTGGGTTTATTGAGACATTCTGCATCATTTATTGAGGATTTCTTGGGCAGCATTCATATCAGATTTGGGGAGATCAGATTTGGGGTTTTGGGAACCCTTCTTGGTGTGGTATTTCAGATTTGGTGTGGCATTATAGTTTCAGATTTTTGCAGCAGAGTTTAGCAGTTTTGTGGCTGGGCATTTGTGAGTTGTTTTCATTCAATAATTTAGCAGAGGTTGTGTTGTTTGTTCAGCATCCAGGATTTTATATTAATGTTTTGGGTATGATCTATGTAATTGTGATTCCAGGAAAAATAATAAAAATATTGTGGTATGTTTGTGAGAAATCTTAGAGTTTTGTGGTGAACTTTTCTGGGTATTTGTAGACCTGATTGATATCTGCATGATTCAGTATTTTCTGGGTATTTGTAGATCTGATTGATATCTGCATGATTCAAAATTTTATTTGATATAAATTGCATAGTTAGGGTTTTTCCTTAGTTGGCACATTACAGAGAGAGTGTCTAGGGCCCGCTCAAAATCACATGTTAGGGATAAGAGGAACTTCCTCCATGACAATGCATTTGGTATTCTAGATGGTTATATCACTTCCCTTCTTAAATACTCATGAAATTTAAAATAATGTCATGAAATATTAAGGGCTTAACCCCTGGAGAGATAAAGTATAGAGTTAAGGCTACAATATGGAAAAATATGACCAATATTTTTTGCAAGAAGTAAAATATAATTAGATAATAAATGTGGCACTACATTGTATTTGGAAAGAGAACTTTTTGTTTAATATATCTCATTATGAAGGTAACAATGGGGCAGTTTTATGTCTTCCTTTTGGATGAATGAATAATTAATTACTTTGGGAGAGGACCCTTAGCATAGGTCTTTATGGGAAACCTTTTCAATTCAGGGGCATGTTCTTGGTTTTTTTTGTCTATGCTTGAAATTCAACTACTAAAGATGTGTTACTTTGCGATTGTTTGGGGTCTAACTTACTTGTTGCCCGGTGGATCTTTGTGGATGATATTAATATGATTGAGTTAGGTAGGGATTAAAGTTGAAAATATTTTATTCCACATTTTTTTACTATGGATTTTAATAGATTGGTGGACTGTAAGAATAGATGATGAATTTTTAATGTCTATTTTATGCAGACATCTACTTGGGAGAGGAAACAATGCAATGTCGACATCAATTTGGGAGAGAAAACTATATGACCTGATGAAATGAAGGTGAATCGATCAGACAAATGAAAGTATAAATAGCCAAAGTGTGTCTTTGCAAAGGGGGACTTCGAAATAGGATTTAATATGAAGGCTTGATAAGGGAGGAATTTGAGATCCACTCAGGAATTTGTTGTAATATGATAATTTCATAAATAATAAAAAAATTGCTTTTCATTCCTAACAACCCATCGTAGTGTATCTAAAACCCATATTTGCAGGATATGTGTGTGTATTTTTTTCATACGTGTGTAGGTTGCAAGGGAGAAATACCTGAGTTTTAAGGAAGCCAGTTCATGAATGTTGATTTTTTATCAACCATCATGAGGGAAGCCACCTAAGACTAAACTTGTCATCCTAGTTGATCATTCATAATGCCACATCCATCTTGGGGAATTGTTGTAGTAGAGCATCCATCATCTATCATTCAAGCAAAAGAAATATTTAGAGAGATCACTCATCTGAGACTAATCGATGTCACTGTGAGATTCACTTGTTTGAGACTGATAGACATCATTGTCAAATTCACCCATCTCAGACTGATAGACATCATTATTGGACCCATCTATCATAGCACTACATCATTTTAGGGTTTTTGGTATGATTAATCTAAGGACTACTAGTCATATAGACATAAGTATCCATCATCCATCTAAGAAAAGGCATTCATCATCCGTCTAGAGAAGAATTCACCCATATAGAGTTGGTATCTATATTTGGTTTCTGGAATTATACAATATTTAAAAAAAGGTCCTAAAGTTACCCATCTTATCTGTTGCATCATTTGGTATTAGAGCGGGAAGATCTTTGGGATGTAACACATACAAATGAAGGATGGCACAATGGGGAAGAAGAATACCATAATACCTTCAAGTTGTAGATATAGTTGAGATATTGAGAGGAATTACTACTTGATTGGAAGTAATCAAAACTTCCCAAAGAAGAGGTGTTCATACTAAGAAGAGGAGGATGACCACATAGAGGCTCATGATGAAGATCAAGGGCAAGAAGTAGAAAAGCAGTTGATTCGGGTAATCTCCAATATGGGTCAAAAACCAAAGATAAAAATCCCATCATACAACAAAAGCTTAAATCTAGAGGAGCTTGTAGAGTGGTTTGCTAAAATGAAGTACTTTGATTTTGAATAAATAGAAGACCCCAAAAGGGTGAAATTTTCCTACACAAATTTGAAAGGGAATGTGTCCTTGTGGTGGGACCATGTTCAAGCTAAAAGGTAAATAAAAGAGAAGGAAATGACTAGGACATGGGAGAAAATGGTGTCCAAGTTGAAGGTCAAATTACTTCCATATGACTATCAATTGAGTCTTTTCAGGAAATTACAAAACTTGAGATAGAAGGATACAAGTGTGAAGGAGTACACGAAGGAATTTTATAGGCTTACCATTCAGGTTGGTCATGTGGAATACGATGAAGAGAAAGTTTCGATGTATATCAATGGACTATGGATGTCTATACAATATTAAATTAGTATGATAAAGATAAAGACAATAGAGGAAGCCTACCAGTATGCCTTAAAGGCAAATTAGAAGTTGTTGCAAAGGCAACAAAGTAGTCAAAGAGGAAGAGGATGATTCTTGCATGGACAAGGACAAAAAAATGGTGGTAGGGAATAACAAAAACATGAAGTAGAAGTTATTACTTCTCATAATGATGCCAACTAGAGCAATAAAGGATATGGAGATTTCTCACAAGAGGTGGTTTTGGTCGAGGAAGGGGTAGAGTATTCTCTATAAAATGTTATAGGTGTGGAGAAGATGGCCATCAGGCATTTTGAATGTCCAAACACACAACAAACCAACAATAAATAAAAGGAGGTTAGGAACCATATTTCCCAAGCTGAAGAAGAAAGTGTTGCTTTCCCAGGATATGTGGAGGAGCATGAGCAAGGATAATATCTCATGATGAAGAGAGTACTCTTGAATTAAGAGAAGAAGGAATGTGAACCTATCTAGAGGAGAAATATTTTCAAAACTATATACAAATTTTGTGGCAAATGTTGCAAGGTTATCATAGACAGTGGAAGCATGGATAATTTAGTATCTACTAATATGGTAGATAAGTTGAAGTTGAAGAGGGAAGAACACCCTAGTCCATACAAGGTCTCTTGGCTACAAAAGGGACACTAGATTCTAGTGACTGAACAGTGTAAGTGTTAGGAACCTAATATTAAAAATAACACTCTCACACAAATACTTGAAAATAAACACACATGCTCACAACACACTTGGAAATAAAATGCACAATACGAAAGTAAATTGCAGAAAAAGAACAATCTCACAATAGCACTGAATCGCAAGCCTCTTCGAGGGGGCAACCTCCTTCAATATGTCATTCAATTATGCAAAAATATGTGTACAATATTGCCTCTCATAGATTTAAGGAATTTCTCTAGCACCTAACTCCCAAGGTTGGCTTACATGCAAAATGCCACCCGGGCTAGAATCTCCTACCTACAATCAGTTACATTCTTGAAAAAATGGTTACATAGAAGGGCGCCATTTGGCATAGGCACTTCTTAATCCAAAACTATAATAAAACATTACAAAATATTAACATGGGTACTACCCACGTTCTACAAGGACTATTACATCAAGTGTTAGGATGGGGTCCTAACATGCCCTTCCCCTTCAAAAAGCTTTGTCCTCAAAGCTGAAGGTGAGGAAACTATTGTTGGATTTGGTGAAGAGGTTCCCATGTCGCATCTTTTGGTTGTAAGCCATGCCACTGGACCAAGACATCTGTGATAACCCGTCGACGAAGGGTACGCGATCTGCGATCAAGAATGCATTCAGGTTCAAGAATGATGGACCCTTCCTCATCCAACTCTGGAAGTGTAGACTGCACTTGCACCTTGTTGCCAATAACCTGCTTGAGAGAGGACACATGGAAGACTGGATGAAGTTTAGAACTAGCTGGAAGGGCTAGTCTGTATGCCATCGCCCTGAGCCTCTACAACACCTGGTAAGGACCATAGTATTTGGGAGTAAGTTTTTGACAACCACGCAACTGGAGAGATGATTGTTTGTATGGTTGTAAGCGAAGGAAGACCATGTCACCAATGACAAAGCTGCATTCAGTACGATGTTGATCTGCTTGTTGTTTCATACGATTTTGAGCCATGTCCAAATTGAGCTTGAGTTGGCGAAGAATGGAGTCATGCTGATGGAGAGTGGAATCCACGACCTGAACCTTGGAGCTACCTGGAATGTAAGAAGTTGGAGCTGGTGGAAGCTGACCATAAACTACTTCAAATGGAGTCACCTTAGTGGCAGAGTGATAGGTGGTGTTGTACCACCATTCAGCCAAAGGAAGCCACTTAGCCCAATGAGTAGGATGTTCAGAAGTGAAGCAACGAAGGTAGGTTTCCAAGCATTTATTGACAATTTTAGTTTGGCCATCAGTTTGAGGATGGTAGGCCGAACTCATCTTGAGTTGTGTCCCCTGCAACTTGAACAGTTCCTACCAAAAGCGACTGGTGAAGGTAGGATCCCGATCAGAGACAATGGATTTAGGTATTCCATGGAGGTGAAATATGGAGTCAAGGAAGATGTGGGTGACAATGGATGCAGTATAAGGGTGGGATAGGGAACAGAAGTGAGCATACTTCGAGAGACGATCCACTATCACCAAAATAACTGATTTACCTCCTGATTTTGGTAGCCCTTCGATGAAGTCCATAGATATATCTGTCCAAACCTGCTCAAGAATGGGCAAAGGTTGAAGTGTGCCTGGTGAACACATAGTCTCACCTTTCATGCGTTGGCATCGATCACATTCAACAACAAATGTTTTGATATATTTTTTCATGCCCTTCCAGAAGAAGGTACGCTTGGCTCGAGTATATGTTTTGAGAAAACCCGAATGACCAGTTGTGGGGGATGCATGCATTTCATGAAGGAGGAGGTCCTTGATTTGAGACTCGGATGGAATAACCAATCGGTCATGAAATCGTAAATCCTGACCATCCCAAACATAACCAGGGTGTGATTGAGGATCCTCTTGGAGATGGTAGAGGAGAGTTTGTAATGATGAATCCTTGGTGAGATCTTCACGAAGTTGATGAATCCATTGCGGAAGAGGAGTAGAGATGGCATGTAGCATGGCCTGATCTTCATGTAGGCGAGACAAAGCATCAACCACCACATTCTCTTTACCTTTCTTATAAGAAATGTCATAGTCATATCCCAACAATTTGGAGACCCATTTTTGTTGTTCTGGAGTAGCCACCCGTTGCTCTAAAAAATATTTTAGACTTTGATGATCAGTCTTGATGGAAAAATGTCGACCAATGAGATATGGACGCCAATGAGTGACCGCATGTAATATGGCAAGCATTTCCTTCTCATATGTGGACTTGCCCAAATTTTGAGGGGAAAGTGCCTTGCTAGTGAAAGCCAATGGTCGACCCTCCTGCATTAAAACTGCTCCAATGCCTGTACCTGATGCATCACTCTCGATGACAAAGGGTTTAGAAAAATTTGGCATTGCCAAAATAGGGGTGGTGGTCATAGCAAACTTCAAATCGACAAAAGCCTTCTCAGTAGAATCAGTCCACACAAAAGAATTTTTTTGCAACATGGTTGTGAGGGGGGCTGCTATCTTTCCATAGTTTTTTACAAATTTTCTGTAATATCCTATAAGACCCAAGAATCCACGAAGTCCCTTCAAAGTATGAGGTTTGGGCCATTCTTGCACTACTTGAATTTTCTTAGGGTCTACCTAAACTCCTTCCTTAGTGACTATATGCCCCAAATATTCAACCTCCTATTGACCAAAGGAACATTTTGATTGCTTTGCATAAAGTTGATGGTCAAACAAAAGTTTGAGAGTTGCTTCTAAGTGGTGAAGATGATCCTCCCATGTGCGACTATAAATCAAGATGTCATCAAAGAAGACTAAAATGAATTTGCGAAGATGAGGGCAAAAAATAGAATTCATCAAACTCTGGAAGGTGGAAGGTGCATTGGTTAACCCAAAAGGCATAACCAAAAATTCATAATGCCCTTCATGAGTTCTAAAGGCTGTTTTGGGAATATCTTCATTCTTAATACGGATTTGATGATAACCCGATCGTAAATCCAACTTGGAAAAATATTGAGCCCCATGCAACTCATCTAAGAGTTCATCAATAACAGGAATAGGGAACTTATCCTTGATGGTAATTTTATTAAGATCTCGGTAATCCACACACAAGCGCCAAGTGCCATCCTTATTTCTGACTAACAACACTAGTGAAGAATAGGGGCTAACACTTGAACGGATAATTCCAGAAGCTCGAAGTTCCTGTATAATTTTCTCAATTTTAGTTTTCTGAGCATAAGCATACCGGTATGGGCGAACATTAGGAGGTAAACTGCCAGGAACAAGTTGTATTGCATGATCATGTGAGCGCTGAGGAGGAAGTCCCTTGGGTTCCTCAAAGACATGAGAATACATGTTTAATATATGTTGTAATTGTTGTGGTTGACTAGACTCCCCTTGCTCGGGAGCGGTGATAGCAAAAAGTCGAGCTACCACTCCATGGGAAGATTTCTTTAACAATTTTTCCATCTTATGAGAAGAAATAAATTGAACTGCTCCTGCCTTTGTGCCACGAAAGGTATATTCCTGCCCATCCTGATTAAATTTCATCCATAATTCTGCAAAATCCCATACGAATGGTCCTAACGTTCGTAACCATTGTGCTCCCAGAACCATATCACACCCTCCTAAGGGTAAAGCAAACATGTCAGACTTGAGATTATAGTCCCCAATTTTTAGCTTAACATTATGACATTTTCCTTTACATGGTAGGGTGCCACCATTAGCAATCATAACTTCAAAGGAATTGCATGTGGTAATGTAACAATTTCCTTGTTTGGCGATACGTGGATCAATAAAATTATGTGTGCTACCAGAGTCAATCAAAATGATGACCCTTTGTCCTTTGAAATGGCCCATCACCTTCATGGTTTGGGGTGTGGATACTCCTGCTAGAGCATGTACAAAAATTTCTGGTTGGGATTCCTCCTGATTGGTCGGTTGATCTGTGGTTTCTATTTCTTGAGGATCCTCCTCATCCTCAAACGAGTCTGAAGTGGAAACTTCATCCATATCTAGCAAGTACAATTTTTGTTGCACACACCTATGCCCTCGGGTATATTTTTCATCACAATTGTAACATAATCCTTGGGCCTTCCTATGCTCCATCTCCTCATGACTCAATTTTTTTATAGGTGGAGATTTATTAGTTGAACTTGGCATTGGCTTGTTCACAAAAGATGACTTAGATGGAGGAAATTTAGAAGTTCGACCAAGAGCCTTGAATTTTTCCTCTGCCAATTTGGCCAATTGTATGGCTTGTGGTAGCGATTGAGGTCGCAACAATTTAACCTCAGCCCTGATGTCATCCTTCAATCCACCCACAAAACAACTCTGGAATGAATCAACACTTAGTCTTGTTGTTCGATTGGCAAGTTTTTCAAACTGAGTTTGGTATTCTCGAACAGTTGAAGTTTGTTTGAGTTTAAAAAGGGTTCCTGTAAAATCTTCAAACTCACTAGGACCAAAGCGAGTGAGTAGGCGTTGAACAAATTCAGGCCATGAAAGGTCAGGTTCAGCCTTTCTAAGCCACAAAAACCAATGGAGTGCATCTGATTCAAAATTAAAAGAAGCAATGGTCAACCATAGGAAACGATCAACATTATGAAGAGTGAAATATTGTTCTGCCTTACAAATCCACCCCTCAGGATCTTTTCCATCAAACTTGGGAAAGTCTAATTTGGGTAACCTCATCCCATTGTAGTTGGGTATAGCTCGTTGGTGGTGGCTTGTACCAATTTTTGCTTGGTCATGTGGAGCTACGGAATCAGTAGAGGCTCTACTTTCCAATTCAACCTTCATTGCTTTTTGTGCCTGGATGAGATCATTCATAGATTCTTGGAAAGATTGCATTTGGGACTGTATATCCTGTATGCTTTTGTTAACCATAGACCAGATTTTGTTGCCCATATTGTCCACTTTTGTTTGAAGTTCCTTCTCCGCTACTTGTTGGCGAGTTCCCTCAGCCATAATTGAAGGTTTGGATGCTTTTTGTGGGACTTACTAAAAATAGATAGGTAGCTTTTAGGAGTTACTATTTTTAGTAAGGGTCCAAAATTTAATTTGGGAAATGGGTTGCAACACTGATTTTAGGATAGGGTCCACTTTAGTGGCTGCTTGATCTGAGCGCTCAATGAGGAGATATACTGAATTTCTTGACTTTTTGTGATCTCCTGGTTGGTTGCAAGTCGATGTCAAGGTAATTTCTTCCACTTGGACTTAAAATTTCACCAGTGAGTCCTTGAGGGTCTTTGGTGCAAAATAACAAGTAGCTTCTATTCCCAAAATTTTGGATCAATTTGATTGACTGTTGAAAAGTTATGGCCTTAGCAAGAAAAATAAAAAATTGCCATTTTTGGAAAAAGGGGGAAAAGGGGGGGGGGGGGTGGAATAGAATGTAGAATTATCTACTAAATTTTTGAGTCAATCTGAGCTCTGTGTGAAGAGATATCCCTATTTTTTTACTGGTGAGGTTGGGTTTGCCTCTGAAGATTGGTTCCCAGAACTCTGTCAACTATCTTTATCATGTATGTTCTGATTATTGATATTGTTTTGTTCCCTGTCCGATTTTGACTATCACTAATATTCCCTGACTATTCATACTGGCACAAGTAACTATTCTGACTATGTAGGTGACTGTTATGACACTGTTATTCCTGACCACCCTGTATTCACTATTATTGATAGAATTTTTTTGACTGTAACTGACTTTGACCCCCTATTTTAGACTCTAACGATTCTTGTCCCCTTGTTATTATTTTGGGAGTTTGTATTGCCTGTTGTGCATGCAAGAATTCTAGAATAGGGATGTCTTCTTCGTATGCTCAACTTCTGTGTAGGATACAGTAATAGGTTTGGGATTTTGGTTGCAGGTTAAGCAGAACAGAAGACTTGAAGAACAACCTTGTTTGCAAGTTTAAACAGAACCAAGGTACTCTAGGCAAGGGTGTATGTAATATCCATAGGCCCTTTGTTATACCGTAGTGACGAAAAATAGTGCTCGGACCAATATTTTAGGCCACTACTCAAGGAGGATTCCACACATACCCTTGAGCACACTATCTGCCTCTCTGACAATACGGGAGGGTAGTCTTCTGGGATGTTGTGTCCCGTGCACTATGGACAATACAAGGCCAAAAAGCTTCCTAGGGATAAAATTTTGTTAAATCCTAGATGGTCTCTCGATACACCCGAAGATGCATGGGAGCTCAATTTCGTGCGCAGGTGTTGTCTAAGGCCTAGGTATTGGAGCCTGATCGCCCCTCACTTCACTAGACGCTTTATGGGCTATCTAGCTTAGCCAATAATGATAGCTCCTTCGTGATATTTTAAAACCCCTAGCACAGGGTTTCTAACCTACTCAACTACTGTAAAAATACTGTAAATTTTTTTGGCTTTTTTTTATATGTAATTTTTTTTAATAAGGAAAACTTGCAAACAAAAAAACTGAACTCAAAAATCTTATACCTAATAGTCGAATTTCCAGAATCCGTTGTAGTGTAAGTAATTTTTTTATGGCTCTGATACCATTAATAGATTTTGAAGCCTAATACTTAATGTAAATAACCACACAATCGAATATAATAAAGTTTCAACATAATGAACTCAATAAAGATGATAATAAAAAAAAAGAATAACTCATAAATACTCACAAAATACTCACATGTAAATTCTCACAAAAATACTAAAAATGATATAGAATAAAGGTCTACTAATGCATGCTATGTGTTATACATTTTTATTCCAATTACAATGCTTTGTCACAAATATATAATATTATGTAATTCCTCATATGATGCACTCTTGACCTTCACTCTTCTTTTTAACTCTTCACTTTCCTATTATAAGGACACATGTGCACTCTTACATAATGGACACTTGTGCACATTTACACTCACAACACTTGCACATTAAATTACATGACACTTGTGCATTTCCTACACATTATTGCATTACATGAATATAAAATCACAATCTAATATAAAGCACACACCTAATCTAATATTTTACCAAGATGGTAAATTGACATGTACCAAATAATGTCATATTCTCCAACACTTTAGACCCTAAAATGTCCATAGTAATCCAATGTAAATATAAGGAAATGTTAAATAAAAATATCTTATATATTGTAGCATTAACTAAATTTCCATCAACCTTCTCATACCATGATAATATTAATTTAAAATCCATGGTCTCACTAACTGAGGGATGACCCAAAAGAAAAGTATCATCAACAAATTAGAGTTAAGATTCAAAGGGATCATTTGTTGTAGCTTTAATACCTTTGATTTTTCCGTATATTTTTACCTTTGAGAAAGCTCTCCCCAATGCCTTCCTAAGAATAATAAATAGATAAGGAGAAATATGAGAATGCAGAGGAGTGTTGGGTACAACCGAAAATGCACTCAAATAGAAAAAGAGGAAGACCAAGGATGAGCTGGAGTAGTTTTTCATAAAATACAAAATGGATGTGGGTGTTGATTTAAGCTTGAAAAGAGGTTTCCAACGACTACAAACACTGCTATGTGTGCATATAGTTGTATGGTCCTACAATTTGGTATGAGAAGAACGCAGAATGTGGGTTAGCACAAGGAATATTACCACAAAATGTTTTGGGCAATAGTATCACAAAAGATGTCTTGGAATATGCCTACAAAATATGCCAATTTAAATTAAATTAAATTAAATTTTTGTTTTTATTAAATTTTTGTTTTTATTTTAATGTTTGTTTTTTTTTTAATTTAAGGTGTGGTTAGTAATCAGTATATGTTGACCATACATGGGGATTGTGCGTGAGGTACCCAATCAAAGGGTGTTGACTGCATCAACTAGTGGCATGTATAGACCATATGGTGCATGATCTATGCATGCAATAAAATGTATGTAGGGTGCTCACGAACCCTGCACTGTGTACATACGTGTACGATGTAGCACACAAGCCCTATGTTGTGCATGTGTACGTAATGCACAACATAGCCTAGTGTTGTACATGTTGCATGGTGCAATGCATAGGCCCTACACTATGTGTGCACAATGTATGGTACAACCTAGCATTGTGTGGGTTGTGTGGCCTATGTCGGCTAGGCTACGGTTGGGAGGCCCACATATCCTGTGTAGGGTACGCATAAAGGGTTGTGCACATCGGCTACAATAGTGGCATGGCCCACCACAAAAAGGCCCATCCAACCCCTAGTGGTGTGGTTGTGATGCCTACGCATGGAGCGTACAAGCCAAAGAGAAGGCCAACATTTTTTTAATCAAGAACTCATGGATAGGGATGGCATGGCTAGGGGTCAAAAATGGGAAAGGGGATTGCCAAGGAGGGGGTAGTGAAGGAAGAGGTAGTTGAAGTGTGGGTGAAATTTTACACCCTTCACCCACTCTTCCCTTCAGGAAGTGATTCCATTTATTCAGAAGGAGCATGCCAAATTTTGAAGGACATTGGTGGTCGGGTGAAAGATATCAAATGATGATAGTAGCAGTAATGGGCAGACTAAAGTAGTGGGTGGATGGCAGATTGAAGCAAGGTGGGTAGTAGAGCAGGTGGACGATCTGCTCTTGGCATTGGGTGGAACTCTCCAAAAGGTCCACCTACTTATCAAGAACTTTTCAAGTGGCTAGTGAGGATGGAAAAATTGTATAACCCTGCCCTTGGGGAAGATAGAAGGTCATGCCCATCCCGAGTGGGATATGTAAAGCACAACATAGGTGAAAGTCTGGATAAATATATGCCCTCTTCCCTAATACCCCCACAGGCAGAAATATTGATAAATAAAATGTTCACCCAACACGTAAAGCTCTTGTTATCACCTAAAATTCAAATATGAATACATACACACTACTACAACAGTCTAAGTACCTGACATCATATGCAGAGATGGCTAGTTTAAGGTGCATTGCTCCCAAGGTGCTCCAATACCTATCACATGCCACCTAACCAGAGGATCACCAATCGAGGAAGAGGATGAGGTAGTTGAGAATTGATGAAATGGGTAGAAATGACAGAGGATCCAAAGGCCTAGATCAAGCTAGATGCATCTACCTCCTTCAAGAATATCGATTCTATCTCAAGGAAATAGTGTACTAGTGTGGTGCTTGTCAACTACAAGAGTTGTCTTCCCACCTACCACCATTAATGTCTAAATTTGAAATCAATGTAAATATACCTATAAATAGTGGAATGTTGGTCATTCCTAAGGGTGGCTCTTTAGCCATTACAATTCATATGTAAGGTTTCACCACTGTGTAAATATAGACTCAGCATTATTTGGTCTCTGATTTTTACCTTCTTGTTTCTATTCATTGTGTGAATGTGCATTTCTATTTTAGTTATCTAGGTGGGCTCATGTTATTCTGCTATCTAGATTTTATGGGATTCGCTAAGTGACATGGGAGTGTGCATTCATAAATACAAGTTTGGGGTTTATTTCTGTTAAATCTAGTAGGATAGGAGTGCTCTAATTCTGCATCTTGGATTTCATGCACCTAGCCTCTGGTTCTAGAATTTTCCCCCCACCCACCACTTAGTAGAGCTTGATGAAGGCATCGTTGGATGATTTTTTAGGTGTTTTACCCATGTTTCATCCTATGGTACACTGTCTGCATAGGTCTTGATGTGGCTATACCCGTCCTTATGAGTTTAGGTTACGACTATTTTACTATTTCTTTCCCTCTCTTTCCTTTTTTCCCTTTTCCTAATCTATAGCATAGATATATGAAACCACCCCAAGGAACCAAAATCCTTTAGAGATCATCCACCCCATCCCGATGTGGCAATTGTTCTATGTTGTGTCATTGGTCTACCCCCCGCTCTAGAGCATAGTGCCAGATTGGCACCCAACAATTTTTGGTAACTCTACTAGGGAACTCACTAAGTTTCTATGTTTTATAAAATCAGATTTTTGTGACTCTCTAATTTTCCCATATCTGCTCAAAATCACCTGGCAACTCTAACTGCATGACATGCCCATATCATGAGATCAGTCACCTATTCATGCTAAAGATCCAAACATCCTAGAGAACTCAAGGTACGATGAATAGCCTTGACCTCGCTAGAGAAGACAATATGTTCACCTATTGACTCTAACTCCAAAATCAATGGGATATTTGAAGACCAGTGCCATCATGAATTTATTGCACTAGAATGACTCTGGTCCCCTCAATCTCCCTGATCGACATGATATTCCAGAAGCTACCTTCGATGCCCTAACAAAATTTAGTGGCATCAAGGGAACTATGAAGGAACACCTTGAAGATGTGGCTTCTGGCCACCCTTCACAATATCATGCACGAGGATGTGATGATCAGGTTACTGGTCACTTCCCTTGAAGGTAGAGCATGGCTCTGGTTCAAAACCCTACAACCTAGGAGCATCTCTACATGGGTAGATTTGGTAGAGCCTCTCATGGATATGTTTGGTGAACTGGAGGACCCCTTCCAGTCTCTAAATCAATTCACATTTATCAAGAGGAACCCTCTTGAAAATGTGGTAGACTTCAATGTCCATTTTGAGAAGAGCTGGAAGAGGATTCCATGATAAATCCTCCCAACCTCCACCTAGGTGTATCTATTCTACATCTGGGCTCTTTGTTGATATCAGCTTCCTTCTACACTAATCTGGGAAAACTAGTTTCCCACAACTATACGAGGAAGCTATCAAAGCTATGAAAATTTTGATGTGGAGGCTCCACCCAATCGATTTGTTTCAAGAGTTGGTGCCAGATCATGCAATGGGTATATACCAGGAGCAGGTGTGCCACGATGACCATGTCCATGAAGGCAATGTGATAGATCAACCCTAGACTCAGTAGGATCTAGGTGAGGATGTGGATGCCCATGAGTGGGAGAAGAATCCAATGATGGAGGGAGATTCAACCACAAGATTGCCACAACTGGACAATCTCAAAAAGGGACAACATGAAAATCTGGTCCCTGATAGCTCACCACCTGGAGGGTGGAATACGGTGGAAAAAGTCTTTGCCACCCTAGGTTTCAAAGGCTTGAGCATTCAAAAGCTTAGGCAAGATAATAAGAATTATGATTTCATCATAATTCTGAGCCAGTGTGGATGGTTCCATATGGATTACAAGTGGTGCCTTAAATACAATGTAATCTGGTCCGACCACTACAGATTCATAGGATGATTTTCATGAGATACCCTGGCTCAGGTATGCCTGTCATGCCATAATTTTATGGCCAATAAATAAAGCCTTGCATTATGCAGGGCCAGTGCGTTGGGAATCATAAATTTTTTCATCGACCATTGGAGCAACATATGAAAGGTTGCCACTTGGTCAGGCATCGAGAAGCACCAGGAAGGGATTCTCCAGGAATTATCTAGGAAATGTAACATTCCCCTCATCTCTATGTTGTCTCCCTAGTTTTTTGTTCTTCTATTTGTTGTTGTTGTGACCCCGTAGCCCAATGGACACATTCAAAAATTTTCAAGGCCTCTTAACTCATCCTCGGGAGTTGCAACAAGCCTTGGGACTCACAGGCACAAGAACAAGGTAAGGATATTTTGCTATAAATAGCCCAACTAGTTAGATGAAAATGAGACCATAAAGTGTAAACCACAAATTGTGGTTGAAGCTAAATGGCCTCTTGGTTGATAACAGTCAGTAAAAGAGGATCATTGTTGGGTCATGTAAAAAAGAGGGCCTGGGATAGAAGAGATAAGAAATATTGGCAATCTATTTGCTCTTGGAATGTCTCAGAACCTCGGTGGGTTACATTTAAGGGGATTCAATCCATAAGAATACCTCGTGGAGAAGGGTCTATGCCCTATCATTTTCACTTGATAGGCTTTAGATTGCTTTTCCCTTTGTGTCTCCTCGTTTCCCCGCCCTTTCCTCCCCTTTGCCTTCTTCTCCCCTTTGTTGCTTGTAACTCTTCTAGTTGATGGTAAGGGCTCCATTGTCTCAACTGTTTCCTATTTCCCCTTCATCTTGTGTTTATCTTTTAGTAAGCCTTTTGAGTATTTGCTTGTTGTTTCCATTGCTTGTCTTCCTACTAATCTTGTTCACAGTAGTTATCTCTATGTTGGTTACCTTGGTCCCATCTCTCTGGCTTTCTTTTCCTTGTTTCTCCCTTTCACTCTCATTGTTTGTGTCATTGTTCCTTTTCCTCTGCTCTGCTTTTCATCGTGTTAAATCTCTCATTTCTTTTGATATATTTTTGCACTCAGTTTTCTTATTGCTTTGTTTCTGTCTTCGCATCCTCCTTTCCTCTATGCCCTTCCCTCCTCTCCTTCGTCTCTCTATTTTGATTGTTGCATTTCCTAGTCCTTCTGGGTCCTTTTTTTCCACAAGATGGAAAACCCCTATGAGTCACCAGAAGTGTGGGTGAAATTTTGCACCCTTCACCCACTCTTCCCTTCAAGAAGTGATTCCCTTTATTTAGAAGGAGCACACCAAATTTTTAAGGACATTTGTGGTCAAGCAAAAGATATCAAACAGTGGCATTAGTAGTAATGGGTAGACTAAAGAAGTGGGTGTATGGTGGATTGAAGCAAGGTGGGTAGTAGAGCAGGCGGATGATCTGATCTTGCATTGGGCGGAACTCTCTAAAAGGCCCACCCACTTCTTGGGTGAAACTCTTTAAGTGGCTATCAAGGATGAAGAAATTGTACAATCCCACTCTTGGGGAAGATAGAAGGTCCTTCCCATCCTAGGTGGGATATGCAAAGCACAACGTAGATGAAAGTTTGAATAAATGTCTGCCCTCTTTCCTAGTAACCCCATAGATGGAAATATTGATAAATAAAACATTATACTGACACACAAAGCTCCCACCATCACCTAAAATTCAAATATGAAGATGTATACACTACTACAACAATCCAGGTACTTGACATCGTACGTAGAGGAGTCTAGTTTGAGGTTCGTTGCTCCCAAGGTGATCCAATGCCTGTCATATATTGCTTAACTAGAGGATCACCAATCAAGGAAGAGGATGAGGTATTTGAGAATTAATTAAGTGGGTAGAGATGACAAAGGATCCAAAGGCCCAGATCAAGCCAGATGCATCTACCTCCTTTAGAATATCAGTGCTATCTAGAAGAACAATGTACAAGTGTGGTGCTTATCAGTTACAAGAGTTGTCTTCGTGCCTACCACTATTAATGTCCAAATTTGAAATCAATGTAAATATACCTATAAATAGTGGAATGTTGGTCATTCCTAAGGGTGGATTTTTAGCCATTACAATTCATATGTAAGGTTTCACCACTATGTAAATATAGACTCAACACTATTTGGTCTTTGATTTTTGCCTTCTTATTTATGTTCATTGTGTGAATGTGTATTTCTATTTTAGTTATCTGGATGGGCTCATGTTATTCTACTATCTAGATTTTGTGGGATTCGTTGAGTGACACGGGAGTGCGCATTCATAAATATGGGTTTGGGGTTTATTTTTGTTAAAGCTGGTAGGATAGGAGTGCTCTAATTCTGCATCCTAGATTTCATGCACCTAGCCTCTGGTTCTGGAATTCACCCCCCACCCACCGCTTAGTATATATTTGATGAAGGTATCATTGGCTGATCTGTTATATGTTGTCTCCATGTTTCCACCCATGGTGCATCACCTGCATAGGTCTTTATGTGGCTATACCCATCCTTGTGATTTTTGGCTACAACTATTTTCCTATTTCTTTCCCTCTCTTTCCCTTTTTTCCTTTCCCTACTTAGTGGTGTAGATAGTTGGAACCACCCCGAGGAACCGGCCTCCTCTGGAGATCATCTACCCATCTTGATGTGGTGGCCATTCTATGTTGTGTCGTTGGTCTACCCCTTATCCTGGTGTGCAGTACCAGATTGGTGACCAACATGAAGGTATCTTCGAGAAATGGTAAATTTCATGGAAATAGCTAAAAAATCCAAATTTTTATTTTCATTGATAATCATGCAATTTATAGGCACCAAGTGCCTTTACAATACCATGGTATGAGCCAATCCATGGGCTCATTACCATGTGCGAGCAAGAGGATAAGGGTGCATTTAATATGCACAATAATATTTAATATCCTCCATATCTATCTTGCCACAAATAAATTTAAGAAGTTATTTAATGACATATGTCATATAGTTCATGGGATCATGGGATCCTTATCATTAACACTTACAAACTCTCATCGTATCAATACATTCTAAATAAAAACTAAGAGGTAAAAAATTTGATAATATAAAGAGAAGGTATGGACATCAATAAAAATCTCAACATAGAGATATAGGATTTTAGACGTGAATTGAAGTATAGAAGAGAGGAAGAGAGGAAAACCTAAAATTCCCATTTTCTCCTTGAATTGCATCTATTGTTGAAGTGGTAATAATTTATTTAAAATGAAAACCATAGAATGAGGGTATAAATGCATGAAATAAGATATAAATTTTTAGGTTGTATAGATCAGAAATAATTAGGCTATTTCTAGTAAATTTAATCCTTAAATAGATTAGTCATAGTCAACTTAGAAAATGGGCCACTGAGACTTTCAAGTTGGAATGGGTTCATATGAATTGTGCAAATACATTTATCATACACTTAAAATATTTTTTTCCAATACATATACTCAAATTTATATGATAAATGTATACTTCTAGGATGTTTGAGTATGGTTTCAAATGTATATCTTCTATAATGAAGAATCTAAATTGTGGCTCTATTTGGAATTTCCCAGTAATCAAGAAAATACATGCTCTTGGAATTCACTTTTCTAAGACTAAGGTAAACCTATGGTCATCATTTCTAAGTCCACAATAAAACCTATATCATAATTTTCCAATATATCTAAGTCCAAGATAAACATATGGTCATAGCTCTTCTCAGACAACTCAATGATATTTTAAGGCTAAGACTACGGGTCCTAAAGAGGTTCTAGCCTATAAGTCAATAGAGGTATCAAGACACTAAAAATAAAAAAAACTCTGTTATCACAATCTTAGGAATTATTAATAGAATTTTGACTTCCTAAAGGCCCAAGACAATAATAGATGAAGCCAAGACTTTTCTTCTCCACATTTGAGCATATCTCCTTTAACCACTGTTTCAAGGAGGCCAATTTCTCAGTGATTGATTATGAATAGAGGGTGTTGGCCTTTTTTAAAACTCCAAGGAATTTGTTTTAGTGAGGAGTTAATTATTTTAACAATATCAAAGCCATCCTTTCTAAGGGGGACTTCAACTTTGATTTATAAATGGTATGCAAAACTTAGGACAAATGTTATCAATCCTCTCGCTTGAATATCCCTCATTAATTTTGATAGTATATTCAAGATGAATATGTGATTTTAAGGTTACCAAGTTTTTTTAGCTCAATTCTTATCTAAATTATAGGCAAAATGTCTCTTCAAGAATCATGGAGAACCATGAGATGCCATGGCCTTCAATTGTATTTTTATCTCCCAATTTCTTATTTATTTCCAATCAAACTTCTCTTTCTATTTTTAATTCTATTATGAGGTTTCTTAGTTGTGTGGTGTTATATTTTAATGCCTCTGATTCAAAAAATCCAATGCTAAGGCCTTTACTACCTTTTTAGGTTCTACTAAAACCCTGAGGCATCAAGTTTTGTGTTCAAGAGACAATTATGGCAGAAAATTAGAAAGCCCTCAATAGGTGAAATAGGTGCTTCAAATCCCTCATGCACTAACTCTTGTAGGTATATGATACATAGTTGTAACATGTAGAAGGAGAATTGTGACACTCTAATACGGTCTGATAATAGAAAGCATACTCAACTATCTTATAAAATAAATATCTTAATTATTTTGGTGCATGATTCTCTTCATGCCCTTAGTGCAAAAACTAAGACCAGGAAAAAAGAAAACTACTTAAAGTCCTTGATGAAGAGATTTGAATACTGTTTAAAAGTAGAATCAAAGACAAAGCTTCCAATGCCTTGCTTGTGGATGCTACTACTTTGATTTTTCTATTAGATAAGTAGGTACTAGGTATTAAAGTGGAACAAAGCTCCATCATAGGAATATGCCACTGGAAACAATAGCTTACAAAAAGAAGAACAACATTCATTTAATGATAAAATTTGAGAATGAGATCCTATTTGTAAAAACATTGATTTTTTTGGATGATTTCCCCCCAAAATGGGTATATCATAATCTCTTTACGTGATATTGCATGGTAAAATATCAATTCAAAAACTATGAACATCAACTATGCATTGACTTCAACAACTATTTGTATTAGTTGATTTCATAGAATTAGGAAATCTAGCAACAAAAATTCCAGACCATATAACACCATCAAATATAAAATATTATCATGATACCACGTACCACTAAGAGAATACAAAATGAATACGATATAAATATCCTCACCTTTGACTGTAGGATCCCTGCATAGGGCTACTACCAAGATGGTCTTTCCACTGCAACCCAAACCTTTCACTGAAACAAGTGAAACATATTTCATGATGAGAAGCTTTCTCAAGTCTTCAACTAAAATTTCTAAGACCAATGGATATTCTGGTAATTTTGGAATATCCTATTTTGAATATGCAACATCATCAATTTGCATTTGCATTTTGAATGTGTAATTATCTTAGATATGCTAGTAAGCATCAACCAACAGTAATAATTTTGATATCAATCTAAAATATACAAACATTGGTCCAAGCATCCAAGAAAAATAAATAGTGATCCAATTATACCATCACACACCCAGTAAGACTCGCCCAAAAATAGTATCATTGATAGATAAAATCATTAGGTAGACTCACTAGTACTCATGGACTTTGACAGAGTCTCAACATTATGCTTTAGACTATCCAGGCTCATATCAAAACTATTTGTAGGGTTCAAATGTGAGAAATAGGACCACTTTTATTATCCTATGCAGAATACTAAGCATACCAAAAAGCAAATCTTCCATACTATGAAGACAACTGTCAAATTTTCTGGATAAGGATTTGATAATAACAATCCCATTTTAGCAATCTTAAAAGTAGAGTAGCATGAACAAAATAATGTTAGGCATACATGTATACACATAAAAAATGTCATATTTTCAATATAAAATAAAGATCTTTGAACACCCATAGAGTTATGAAAAATAACTACTTAAATACATGGTGGAAACATTGCCATTAACAATACTTTAACAATATTTATGCCCTAAAGTGATTTCCATTCATAATTGTAAACAATGTTTGATATAGGCCAGGCAATGAAGGAGCCCACAACATCCTTCATTGTGGTCATTCCTTATAAACAAGATTGTTTCCTTTTCATGGGTGATGTACACATTGACTTTTCAGTAACCTTCACCTAAATTTTTACTATGTACAAGGTCTTTAGGATTAGTACTAATCATTGTACCTTCGGTCAATATGTTATCCTTATGGATATGAGTCAGGTAGCATTCCCTTTCTCATTTTGTATGATCAGTGTTGTTTTTAGTCCCTACACAAAAAATTAATAGCCTAGATAAATTCATTACATAGCATACAATACAAACTAAGTCAACTATTTTATATTTGAAATAATAGTGATACCATTAATGACTCTGGCCTAGAAGGTATTGAGTTGGTGCCTATGCCTTGAACACCACCACCGATGTTGTGTTCAATTATAGGGGTAGCATGTAGTGATGTTGCCTATGGAATTATATGGAAGGGATCATTACATATTTAGGGGTGTAATATATAAACATTTCAAATACGAAATAATGAAAAACTAACACACCTCTATCTGTGAAATTCATGTCAAAATATCTTCAATCTTTTTATCTTTCTCTGCAAGCTTTTCTTCCAATTTTTTTGTTTTCTATAAGCTTTTCTTCCAACTTTTGCTCTTTCTCTACAGTATGCTCTTGCATCTGGTGCAAATTCTGTATGTAACCCTCACCATAAAAATAGCAATCAATGATACTTATTTACTAATACCCTGAACCCGACCCGATATTTTGGGTCCTAAAACCTTGGTGAGGGCACCATCCTTAATATATTGATTTACAAAGCTTGCAAATGACATTGCATCATATAGTTTTTTTCTGCCAACATAACATGCATAGTTAGCTAGAAATTTGTTAAAAAAATAATCAATATAACAATGGTTTGAAGTTCAACGTATTTTTATTTCCAAGGGAATACCACTTACGATTATCTCCATAACTTCTAGTAAAACAAGAGCCCTATCCTTCTTTTTATAAGCTACCATTCACATAGTTTCCCTTAGTAGTGGATTTTTCACATTTGGTTGGCTCTTCCTCATAGGATATATAGTTGGAGAGACATAGGGATAAGTCATACGACAAAATAATAAAGCTATGTTTGTCAAATATAATGGATGAGTATGATAGAATACCATTTTGTGCTCCAGTTGAGAATATCCTCTTGATTGCAAGTGTGCATGATGGATTGGTGAGATCTTTTTTGTTTGTTTCTTTGCCTCACCACCTACAACGCAATGAAGAAATAATATATAAATTCATTAGGGAGATCAAGATCTGTAAAATTCACATGAACATAACAATGATATGAACTATCATAGCATATTGGTTGGTAATTTTCTTAAAGTCAGCATTGTTCCTACCATTCACAAAGGCTTCCCAATATTTTTGTGATACATGAGGTGGGGGATTAATAATTCTATTTGTGTCATTTTCATAATTATCATAGTGGTTTTTCACAATTTGATGCTTATGATCATGCCATTGCTTATCCATGGTCATAAAGACCCATTTCTTCATTGGATCTAAAAATATATATTTTGTTGCATCAAACCAATATCTTATTAGATGTAATATTTATAAAAGTATTAAAAAATTCACACTGTGAACTTCATTGGCTAGAAAATTACCATAATGAGTGTCCATAATTGGTTTTTAACTTCCATTGGGAATACTCTCCAATATATATGGGTAATAGGGACAATCTCCCTCACAATCACTCCCAAGTAAGATGTAAACTTAGTAGAATTTTCTCCTATGGGTTGTCCATTTAGATTGCAAATGATCTCCTCCTTATTTGTGTTTCTTGACTCTATTGCACATCTTTTTGGACCTCTCTTTCTACGATATTCAATTTTTGAAGTGTGTGATAACCTAGCATCAACACTTATACATTGGGAACCATCCAAATACCATTATGCCATATAGTATGACAACAACGAGTAACCAACATCACGAGAAAATTTCTTATGCAAACTGCATACCTTCTTTGTTAGCCAAAGCATCGTTAGCCTCATTCAAGTATTCTCACTAATGGATTCATTTATGTTATGGATCACCTCCTTATCTTCCTCATTCATGGAACTCTGTAGCTAGTATCATCTACTAATTGCTACAATACACCATAGTCGATGACAAAACCACGATCAATTATAATATTCCCAGGTCAACCACTATTGAAAATTACTATCAAATTTCAAATACTTACTAGCATGAGAGGAATCTTTCATTGACTCCTAATTTATTACGACAATCTTAGCTACTTGTGGTGGTTTTCTTGGTCTTTTATGGACATATTACCACTCTAAATATTGTACAGAAACACCATAAAATCAAAATAGACATAGATAACCCATAATAAAATACTATTCATATGAAACTAAAAAAATACTAATGAAACACCCTAACCTCCTCCATTAAGTATAGACCTTTTACACAACAGCCAATTATTGTCTAGGAATGAAGAACACGGGCTTATACTGAGAGGGGGGGGTGAACAATATAAGACTTAACCAATTAATAATTTTAACTTTAGATAGCAATGGCATCAACACAACATTAATCAAGACAGAAATCATCACACATTGAAGACCCATTTTTAACGTGGTTCACCCAAAAAGGTTGGGCTACATCCACACAAACTTTTCTCTAAAAGTTATCTCATATTTCTTTGGGAATCCTTCCCAATTACAATGTTTATGAGCCTCGGCCCAAAGGAGATACCTTCCCCTAGCTCTGCTCTGGCTGGTGATCCTCTAGAAGACCTCTACCTCCGCTGCCCTTAGCAAATGGAACTCTATCCACAGAAGACACCTGTCCTCCCTGCTCTGGCTGGAAACCTCTGTCCTCAACTCTATCACCTCCAAAGCTGGTCCTCGAATTTGCACTAAACATAGTCCTTCGGTCTAACACAAATGTCCTCGATCGTCTTTGCCTGTTGCGCTCACTCTGCACGCTTCGACATCATCTCGCTACTTCTGCGCTCTTTCGCTCTTTCTGCTGCATCTCGCACACTTCGACGCGCATTCGATATCGCATTCATATCATGCAACTCTCCAAATAGCCCTCCTTTTATACTAATACTTTCAAGATCGAAACCTTGATCTTAGTCGGCTGCACAACCCTAAACTACGTCGGCTACAAACCCTAATCTTTGTCGGCCCAAATTTAACTTTGTCGGCCTCACTCCTTCTGCAACTCTTCTATAGCTTCTGTCGTGAAACTACAACATGTCACGATATCACGACACCTTTGCAACCGTACACTTCCTTTTGCCTTTTGTCACGATATCGTGACACTTCAGCCTTTGTCGACTTCAACCATGTTCTTGTCACGATATCGTGACACTTCTGGCTTAGACAACATCAACTTTGCTTTTGTCACGATATCGTGACACTTCTCCCTTCGTCGACCTCCTTTCTGCTTTTGTCACGAAATCGTGACACTTCTATCTTCATAGCCTTCCTCTCTACTTTTGTCACGAAATCGTGACACTTCACCTATGGAAGACATGCTTTCAATTTCTGTCATGAAATCGTGACACTTTCTCCATCCGTACGCTGCCATCTCAAACTGTCATGAAATCGTGACACTTTCTCTTCCTTGCACTCTTGTCTGTTTGCACTAGCAAAAATGGAACATGTCACGAAATCGTGATGCTTTCACCTTTGAGCTCTTCCTCCTTAACTTTGTCATGAAATCGTGACACTTCTAGCTTTCGTACGTTTTCTTTGCAGCCTGTCACGAAATCGTGACGCTTTCAGCTTCCGTACGACTTCTCTGCAACCTATCGCGAAATCGTGACGCTTCTCATTTCAGACTCTTCCCTTTGCTGCATGTCACGAAATCGTGACACTTTATCTTGCTTCCACTTTGTCTTCTGACTTGTCACGAAATCGTGACACTTTTTCTCCTTAGCGTTTTTCTTTTCTTTGGGTCGAGAAAACCCGACATGTCACGATATCATGACACTTTTTCTCTCAGACTCTCTTTCCTGCATTATGTCGCGAAATCGTGACACTTTTTCTTTTGGACTCTCTCTCCTGCATTATGTCATGAAATCGTGACACTTTTTCTTTCGGACTCTCTCTCCTGCAACATGTCACGAAATCGTGACACTTTTTCGTCTGATCAACCTTCCTTGCAATATGTCACGAAATCGTGACATTTTTGACTCAAACATTCTCTCTCCTCTTTGAGTCGTGAAACTGTGACATGTCGCGATATCGCGACATTTTTCAACTTACTTTCTTTCGAACCTGTCATGCCGAAACCTTCATCAAAACAAATTCTTTTACATCAAATCAAATTCCTTCAATAGCTTCTTGGCATCAATGACAACTTATTCACTTGAGCAAATGCAATGTACCCAAGGTACCCAAAATTGCCAACAATCTCCCCCTTTGTCATTGATGGCAAACCTTTACTGAAAACACGTCCCAGGAGCCAAAACTGAAACCAACTGTGCTTTGAAGTTTTGCTCCCTCACTTGAAGCTCTCCCCCTTACTTCTCTTCACTTGAAGCTCTCCCCCTTACTCATATCTCTCCCCCTTTGTCATCAATGGCAAAGGGTCACCTTTGGGGCTCGGGACTAAGAATGAGCCTCTTAGCTTGGTCCCTCCCCCACCTCCTGATGAGGTGATTAATTCTGGGTGGGAGTACAACTCCCAATTTCTCCCTTAGATACTCAAACGTATCTCTTGGAAGAGGTTTGGTGAAGATATTTGCAATCTGCTCTTTAGTAGGCACATACTCTAGCTTGACTTGCTTGTCTTGCACTTTCTCCCTTAGAAAGTGATACTTGATGGAGATATGCTTTGTCCTTGAGTGCATTACCGAATTTTTGGAAATACTTATGGCACTCGTATTATCGCAAAATATGGAGATGGGTTGTTCATGCTTGACTTTGAAATCCTCCAAGGTGGTTTTCATCCATAAAACCTGTGTACACCCAGCCACTGCTGCTATGTATTCAGCCTCTATTGTAGATAAGGAAACTGAAGGTTGTTTCTTACTTAGCCAAGAAACCAAACTCTTTCCCAGAAAGAATGCTCCACCACTAGTGCTCTTCCTGTCATCAGTATTGCCTGCCCAATCTGCATCTGTATAGGCCATGAGGGTGAAATCATCACCTTTGGGATACCAAAGCCCAAAGTCCATAGTGCCCTTCAGATATCTGAATATCCTCTTAACTGCTGTAACATGAGAATATTTTGGAGCTGCCTAAAATCTTGCTACTAACCCAACTGCCTGCATGATATCCGGTCTGGTAGTTGTAACATATAATAAACTGCCAATCATTGATCTCGTACAACCTCCGATCCGCCACTGGAGATTCATCGTCTTTACTCATCTTGCACCCTGTAATCATTGGAGTACATATTGGTTTGTTGTCCATCATTCCAAATTTCTTCAACATTTCTTTGATATACTTTCCTTGAGAGAGAAATACACCGTCTTTTGATTGAGCAATCTGAAGACCTAAAAAGAATGACAACTCTCCAATCATGGACATCTCAAATTCCTTCTGCATGGTGTTAGCAAAAACTTTGCACATCTGAGTATTATTTCCCCCAAAAATAATATCATCAACATAGACAACCATAATCAACATATCATCACCTTCATTCTTAATATACAAATTGCTATCTGCCACGCCTTTCCTGAAGCCTTGCTCATGAAGATAACTGTCAAGTCTTGAGTACCAAGCCCTTGGTGCTTGCTTTAACCCATATAAGGCCTTTTTTAGTTTACACACAAAGTCTGACTGTTCTGATAGAGACACTCCTTCTGGCTGTTCTATGTAGACTTCTTCTACCAACACCCCATTTAGAAAAGCTGACTTTACATCCATTTGATATACCTTGAATGATTTGAAGCTTGAAAGGGCCAAAAACATTCTGATGGCTTCGAGACGAGCAACAGGAGCGAACGTCTCTTTGAAATCAACACCTTCTACTTGAGCATAACCTTTGCAGACTAACCTAGCTTTGTTTTTGACAATATTTCCATCCTCATTGAGTTTATTTTTGAATATCCATTTTGTGCCAATGACATTCTTGTCCTTAGGTCTTGGAACCAAATCCCAAGTTTCACTTTTCTCTATTTGATTTAGCTCTTCATCCATTGCTTTTACCCAAAATTTATCTACACATGCTTCACTGAAATCTTTTGGCTCAATCTGAGATAATAATGAAACATTTTTAGAATCGTGTGAAGGAATGACTCTTCTTCTTGTTTTCCTGTTGTTTGGATCACCAATGATCAAATCTTTGGGATGATGTTTTTGAACGTATCGTGAAGGAGTTTTGGGAAGCAGTTGTTGTCTTTCCTCTTCTTCATCTGAAACCTCTCTGAATTCTTCTTGACAAATTTCATCACTGAGTTCCTTGACTGGTTCTCTTATCCCTATCTTTTCATCAACTGTTACATTTATGCTCTCTACGACTGTATGCATTCTTTTGTTGAAGCATCTGTAGGCCTTGCTTCTGCTGGAATATCCAAGAAAGATTCCCTCATCACACCTAGGATCAAACTTACCCAAATTCTGATCTTCCCTTCTGATGAAGCACTTACTCCCAAACACTTTGAAGTATTTTACTGTAGTTGGTCTTCCTTTCCATAACTCATAAGGAGTTTTATGATGATTGACTCTAAGTTGGGCCCTGGTGATAATGTAGACTGTTGTACTGATTGCCTCTTTCCAAAAGCCATCTGAAAGTTTTGACTCATTTAACATAGCTCTAGCCATATTTTCAATAGTTCTGTTTTTCCTTTCAACTACTCCATTTTGTTGAGGAGTTCTTGTTGCTGAATATTCTCTTTTGATTCCTTGTTGCTCACGAGTATTCCACAAATTCATTAGAAGTGAACTCTCCTCCTCTGTCCGATCTTAAGCATTTGATTCTCTTGTCAGTCTCATTTTCAATCATTTCTTTGAAAGCTTTAAATTTTTCAAAAGCTTCAGATTTTTCTTTGAGAAAAGTAACCCAAGTCATTCTAGAATAATCATCTATAAACAACATGAAATAGCTTTCTCCCTGAATGCTCTGAGTGGTGGGGCCACATAAATCAGTATGAATAAGATCCAATGGTTTCGAAGAAGTATACCCTTTTGATTTGAAACTGGTTCTGGGTCCATTTTCCATGTTGACAGGGACCGCAAATGATATTATGGGGCCTTTTTATTTTGGGCAAGTCTCTAACTGCTTCCTTGTTACTAATACTGACAAGATTATCAAAGCTCAAATGCCCCAATATTTTATGCCATAGCCAACTCTCATCTTCTTGAGTTAGAAAACACTTTTCCCTTTTTATCTCACTTAGCATGTAAAGATTGTTTGGAGTCCTTGTAGCACTCGCAATGAGTTTTCCATTTTTTTCTTTACTTATCTCACATCTATCCGAAAAGAAAGATACTATGTGCCCTTGATCACACAAGTTGACTCACACTCGAGAAGATTATGTCTTAGGCCTTCTACATAAAGCACATTTTCTATTTTGGATTTCCCATCCAAACTAAGAGTCCCTTTACCACAGATTTTAGCTGACCTGTTATCTCCAAAACCGATCTGTTCCTCGGTTTGTTTGTTTTAAGACCAAAAACTTTTCTTTTTCACCAGTCATATGTTTTGAACAACCACTATCAAGATACCATTTTTCTATTTTGTCTTGAGCATGAAAAGCAGTTTGAACTATCATTGACTTAGATTTGATCTCATTTCTCTTTTTAGTGAACTCAAGGCTAGATTTATCTAAACAACACATCCTTGCTATATGCCCAAAATTCTTGCACTTGTAACACATGACATTTTTATTCATAAGAGGTGCAAAAGAGTTAACATTTTCCTTACTATGGCTATTCAAAGACTTATTGCAATGAATAGCTTCGTGACCAAATTTCTTGCAGGAAAAACAATAGCCATGGAAAGTATTATGAAACCTGTTTTGATGCCTTGGACGGTTGTTCTTTTTGTGACCAACTGGAATCCACCGCTCTTCAGGCTGAAGATTGATCTTGCTTGAAGACCCTATTTCATAAATGGTGATACCATCCTTCTTTTGCTTTGCACACGGAGTATTCTGTCTGAGAGTCAACTGTTCCAACTTCATTCTAAGAGACATAACCTCTTCTTCTAGTTTCTCGCAATCAACTTCCTTTCCTTGTAGAGCCTCTGTCAGAACCTGTTCAATATTTTTCCCTTCTTCAGCTAGAATTTTGAAGTCTATAACACTTTGAGACAATTCTGATCTTGCTATCTCTTCTTCCTGACATTGATACTTGAGAACATAATTCTCTTCCCTGAATTTCTCAAGCTTTCTTAGAGCCAAGAAGAATTCACCTTTGAGATCGAACTCAACCTCTTTATTTCTTTTCGAATCTGTATGTTCCTCTGATAGATCCTTCTCCAAGCTGTTAGGCTCTTTCTGGAGAGACCCGCTCTGATACCAATTGAAGAACATGGGCTTATACTGAGAGGGGGGGTGAACAGTATAAGACTTAACCAATTAATAATTTTAACTTTAGATAGCAATGGCATCAACACAACATTAATCAAGACAGAAATCATCACACATTGAAGACCCATTTTTAACGTGGTTCACCCAAAAAGGTTGGGCTACATCCACACAAACTTTTCTCTAAAAGTTATCTCATATTTCTTTGGGAATCCTTCCCAATTACAATGTTTATGAGCCTCGGCCCAAAGGAGATACCTTCCCCTAGCTCTGCTCTGGCTGGTGATCCTCTAGAAGACCTCTGCCTCCGCTGCCCTTAGCAAATGGAACTCTATCCACAGAAGACACCTGTCCTCCCTACTCTGGCTGGAGACCTCTGTCCTCAACTCTATCACCTCCAAAGCTGGTCCTCGAATTTGCACTAAACACAGTCCTTCGGTCTAACACAAATGTCCTCGATCATCTTTGCCTGTTGCGCTCACTCTGCATGCTTCGACATCATCTCGCTACTTCTATGCTCTTTCGCTCTTTCTGCTGCATCTCGCACACTTCGACGCGCATTCGATATCGCATTCATCTCATGCAACTCTCCAAACAGCCCTCCTTTTATACTAATACTTTCAAGATCGAAACCTTGATCTTAGTCGGCTGCACAACCCTAAACTACGTCGCTGCAAACCCTAAACTACGACTGCAAACCCTAATCTTCGTCGGCCCAAATTTAACTTTGTCGGCCTCACTCCTTCTGCAACTCTTCTGTAGCTTCTGTCGCGAAACTACAACATGTCGCGATATCGTGACACCTTTGCAACCGTACACTTCCTTTTGCCTTTTGTCATGATATCGCGACACTTCAGCCTTTGTCGACTTCAACCACGTTCTTGTCACGATATCGTGACACTTCTGGCTTAGACAACATCAACTTTGCTTTTGTCATGATATCGCGACACTTCTCCCTTCGTCGACCTCCTTTCTGCTTTTGTCGTGAAATCGTGACACTTCTATCTTCATAGCCTTCCTCTCTGCTTTTGTCATGAAATCGTGACACTTCACCTATGGAAGACATGCTTTCAATTTTTGTCGTGAAATCGTGACACTTTCTCCATCCGTACGCTGCCATCTCAAACTGTCACGAAATCATGACACTTTCTCTTCCTTGCACTCTTGTCTGTTTGCACTAGCAAAAATGGAACATGTCACGAAATCATGACGCTTTCACCTTTGAGCTCTTCCTCCTTAACTTTGTCATGAAATCATGACACTTCTAGCTTTCGTACGTTTTCTTTGCAGCCTGTCGCGAAATTGTTCGTACAACTTCTCTGCAACCTGTCGTGAAATCATGACGCTTCTCATTGCAGACTCTTCCCTTTGCTGCATGTCGTGAAATCGTGACACTTTATCTTGCTTCCACTTTGTCTTCTGACTTGTCACGAAATCGTGACACTTTTTCTCCTTAGCGTTTTTCTTTTCTTCAGGTCACGAAAACCCGACATGTCGCGATATCGTGACACTTTTTCTCCCGGACTCTCTTTCCTGCATTATGTTGCAAAATCGTGACACTTTTTCTTTTGGACTCTCTCTCTCCTGCATTATGTCACGAAATCGTGACACTTTTTCTTTCGGACTCTCTCTCCTGCAACATGTCGCGAAATCGCGACACTTTTTCATCCGATCAACCTTCCTTGCAATATGTCATGAAATCGCGACATTTCTGACTCGAACATTCTCTCTCCTCTTTGAGTCGTGAAACTGCGACATGTCGCGATATCGTGACATTTTTCAACTTACTTTCTTTCGAACCTGTCATGCCGAAACCTTCATCAAAACAAATTCTTTTACATCAAATCAAATTCCTTCAACAACTTCTTGGCATCAATGACAACTTATTCACTTGAGCAAATGCAATGTACCCAAGGTACCCAAAATTGCCAACAAGGAATTCAAAGAAAATAAGTCAAGAATGATGTCCAACTTATCAAGTTGATAATTTCTAACTACAAGCATATTTCAACATTGAGAAATAATATAGTATGGAAGTATAACATATATTCAATCTAGCAAGATGTTATATGTTGCATATTTTATGTTAAGACTAGGAACTAAGTACAACAACAGTTTAAGCTTAGATGGCAAGATGTTTATGGAAAACTCACATTGGAAGAAGTGAGAGGACAACAATGTAAAATATAGAAACATATGATTTTAGAATCTTATGTTAGCTAACAACACTATTAGAATCCTTGAATCCTTATAGCACTCTAGACCATGGGGACTAGTGTTACCCTAAATTTTACCTCAAATTTCAAGACACAATATTCAACGAAGAATAAATATTTCATTATATAGTATGATCTTTTGGTTTATATTGCTGCTCAATTATAAGTCAATATGTCAGTAGTTTCAAAATGTTTTTTGATTCTTTTCAAACTTTTCTAATATCCATAGTTAATTCGATAAAGAATTCAATATCATTTGATGGAAAGCTAAGCTAATTATATTTCCAGGCATGACAAACATAGATTTGATCATACTTTTACAATTGGAGATTTGGTTTGGTTGGACTTGGAGAAAATCAAGTTCATCATGTTGGTAAGGGGTTAAAACCCATTCAACATGTTTCTTTCTGTATTTTTTGAGGAGCAGGGAGCAATGCTTTTGAGGTAGTGGAGAACCTGAAGTTGTTTGATCCCTCTATGCTTGAAAAATAGCAAGAAAGAAAGTTTCATAATTACTTGAAGATATAGTTTCAAGCATAGATGTTTATTTGGATGAAGTTACATGTAGAATTAGGTCCACTCTACATGCTAAGGATAATAAAAGTATTGGCAAGTGGGACCCAAGGTGTGGCTAGTGAGAAAAGCAAAGTGGTACACCAAAAATCTGGTGGAAAAATGTTTCCTCACTTGTCAAAATTTTGAGATTTTTAGGAACCAAAAGCCTCATATAGGGGAGTAATGAGCTGGGTTGAAGACCCATTCAAATAGACAAGTAATTTTTGGGTTTGAAGAACCATTAAAAAATAACATGATCATTTGAGGAGGAACTGGAGTTAAAAGTATGATTTTTGATATTTTCTCTTTCGTTCCTTATTGCTGGAGAAGCATAAATCAATGATATTGCTATATTTTCCAGCCATTTGGCAAAGCAGGATTAGTAATATAGATTTTATTCCTAACAATGAGAGCAAACAAATAAAATAGAATAAGCAAAAAGTAATGAACAACAACAACAATTATAAGAACAAAACCATTTCATGATGTGCAATTGATATATGATCTTTGTCACAACACTATGGTATATCTCTTGTCTTCAAAAATAACCCACAATGATGATCTCATAGGTATCTAATGGTACCATTCCACTACTCAGATATGGAATATATAAAAAAAATAAAAGAGGTATTACATGGTTACAAACCAACCATCATCCTCTCATACTGAACTATCAACTACTTAAAAACTAATCACAAAGACAATGCATTGTCTTATTCATGTTCACGTGATGTGTGCAAAATGAAAATACTTGGTCAATGCATGTTATAAGCCATTAATCAACACATTTATTAGCATACTAACAAAACTTGACAAACTACTTATGTGCAATAGTAAAATGCATTTGTAACTCACTATGGTGGTGCCACATTTAACTAGTTTTATTGATATGTTGGTGGTCTACAAGAATTTTAGAGACTTATTTTTTCTGAGTTGTTTTGTGCTCTCAATTGTTGGGAGACTTTGTTTTTTGGTCATACATGTTCTACTCTAATTTTTTGAGCAATATAAGCCATGTGCATCATTTTCATGTGGGTTTTCTTACCCTAGAAGGTTTCCCATATAAGTCTTTGTGTTCCTCATGTTATGTGATATTTATTCCTACTTCCCAATGCTTGTTTATTTTGTTGTTCTATTTTTTGAGCAAGTTTCAATTATTTTCTCCATTGTTGCAAGCCAAATAAGTAAAGCATATCTTGTGTTTTAAAATTATTGTTGGAAAAATATATGTTTGAGTGAGCCATTTAAGGGCTGCCACAGTTCATTGCACCCATGTAACTGCCCACTTTCAACAACAAAATTAATATACCTCCAAAAAATCTTAGCAACTATTGCTAGATACTTAGTGATAATAATATGGGTGCCAAGTAGTATGGTTGATTATGATGTAGCCATTATTTTGTTGTAATAAGAGTTATTAGTAATGATGTAGCCATTAATTTCTTAGTAATATCATATCCAAACATTCATATACTTAGGTACCTAACAAATATATTCAAGTAATGGCGTTATTTGTTTTTTATTCCCAGTACATGAACACAACACAACAGAGCAACATAGCATGCTCAAACATCTACACTCATAGCTTTAGTCAACATGACTGCCTAAGGAATAGAAAAATTCTTATAATATAGTTGCCAAATATTTCCATCTCATCACATAAGAAACATATGTTATTACTCTTAATACTTGTAACATTTGGTATATATTGCCAAGTTATTTGTGTTTGTGTATAATTAACTAATTTCAAATCTAAATTTTGAAAAAAGAGTAAAAAAATTAGCAATTTGTGGGAAACTTTTGTTTAGATTTCCCCTACTTCAAATATAACTTACATAGTTAGTTTGAACCTCTTTTGGAAATTATTCCAGCATCAAAACATCCCAGGATGTTGTTTTACTCTAGGAAGGCCCTAGTTAAATGCAACTTAATAAGCATGAAGGTCTAATTTTCCAGAATACAATACTAAGGGATGATATGTTACATTTGTACAGGTTATAAGCAAATAAAGGGAGGTTGTTATGTATGAGGATAACCTTTATAAAATTGCATTGATATAATTGGTCAATTCTATCAACTTATTTTTGAAGTTACAAAATTTAAACATAGGATGTTCTTGTAACAAATTTTAATGGAAACTTCTTATAATATAGTTGTCAAATATTTACATCTCATAATATAAGAAACATATGTTAAAATTTGGGGCAAAAAAAAAAGGAAAATAGAAATTATTCTTAATACTTGTAACATTTGGTATATATCATTAGGTTATTTGTTTTTGTGTGTAATTGACTAATGTCTTTGTTAAATTTTATAATATTACAGATCTAAATTTAGAAAAAAGAGTAAAAAATCAGCCAATTGTTGGAAAATTTCTCTTAGATTTTCCTATGCTCCAAATGTAACTTATATATTTATTTTGAACTTCTTTTGGCAAGTAATAAACTTTTTTAATATCTCAGTAAACATCGAAACCCACTATGATTTCCTTTACCAAAATAAAAACCCATTATGAAATATCGTGTAAAATGCAATTCTATAAGTTGTTTGAAACAAAAAGAACTATTTGCAAGGGTTTTAAGAAAGTAGATTTTGCAACATAATCATTATAAACTATTCCTATTACAAATGAAATAAAACATGACCTAGATATTTCATAAAAAATCAAATAAAAAACCCAAAAGCTTCTCTATGCCTTCCACATAAGCAAACAATGTTGCCATTAAATGGACTTTTTTGAAGGCTTGCAAACATCCCCTTACTTTCCTTGAAAAACCAAGAAACAACAGTTTGGTAGGATCCAAAATATCAAATTTTTGTCTATGTATTGTCTATCAACACTCAGTCCACACTTAGATGGAAGGCAAAGAGTCTTTCAATGTGGACACCCCACCTCTTCCCTCAAACTCTAATAGACCAAAGCAAAAATGAGCACTTGCCCAAAATAGGGGTTCTTTTATATGGTTCAGGGGTCAAAAACCCTAAATATTCTATGCGACAAGGAGGAGAGTTTTTAAGGTAATATTTTAACACTTATAAGCAATTTCATTCAAGAAATCAGAGATAACTTGGGTAGACAATTACCCATTTCTTCATTTCTAGTTTGAAAATAATTTCATTCAATAAATTAGAGATAACTCGGGGCAATGAGTAAATAAGCATCAAATTAAAACATGCAAGAAATAATATCTGACCTGCAGCTCACTTCTTGCTACCTCAACACTCCCAAGCCTTATGCCACTTTTGTAGTTGTCTTTATGGTACCAAATCTCCTTGACAAAGTGTGTTTTTGGAATGCAAGAATATTTCTAGGGCTCGACCAAGACTCTATTTTTGGTTTCCAGGGCAAGATTTTGTTTTGAAACTATTTTTCCCCATAAGGAAAGTGATTTGTTGTCTCGTCTCACTCTCTCATATCCTTCCAAGGCTAACGCTCAAGGCCTGATACTGAACTCTCCAAAGGAATGTGCAAGAAGGTAAGGCAACCAAAATTTCTACGAATCCTTTATATATATATATATATATATATATATATATATATATATATATATATATATATATATATATATATTAAGGGTGATTTTTAAGGGTGGTTTTAAACCACCCTCTTAGGGTCTATTAGGGTAGTTTTTTATCATTGTAAAAAACCACCATCTTTTAGCCATGCTTAAAATCCAATTTTTTGTGTAGTGTTTTAAGGGTGGTTATAAACTGCCCTCGTAGGGTCTATTAGGGTGGTTTTTTATTGTCGTAAAAAACTATAATCTTTAATCATGCTTAAAAACATTTTTTTGTGTAGTATTTTAAGGGTGGTTTTAAACCACCCTCTTAGGATCTATTAGGGTAATTTTTTTACAACCGTAAAAAAACATTGTCTTTTAGCTGCTCTTAAAAGCCTTTTTTGGTGTAGTGATTGATTCAATTTGGCTAATTGATAAAGGGATTGGAAAACTTGATTATTGTTATTATACATACAAATTGGATGTCTACACTCATGTTTTCTTCAAGTATCGGATATGAAATGAGATATATAACTCATTATAAAGCATAAATTATATTGAGTGGTCATAAGATAAATCATGTTGCCCACCAATTAACATTATATGAACTCATTGAATAGATATAAATCAAAGTAAGCTAACAATTTCAACCCAACTTCCATATGTGTAGATATCAAATTATAATTTGTCATTCATAATCTTTACAAAAAAAAATTGGCATACTTGCTTTGTGATATAAACAATCAAGTTGGAAAGTTTCTATAGCCAGATAGTAATGGATGAGTCCTAAATCTATTGTATCAAAACTTGAACATAAATTAGATTTTACTTGTTGAATCAGGCAGACTCTAGTACTAGTAATAACAAGGTTATCAACATACACAATGTTAGTACTTGTAGTTTTGATATAGATACTAGGATTAGAATAGCTTTGATTGAATCATGAATCTTTAAGATGATCAATTTTGAAATACTAGACTTAGAGAGCTTGCTTAAGTCCATATAGGGACTTAATCAAGCTATAAACTAGATGTTATTTTTCTAGTACATAAAACCCTTGTGGTTCCACTATGTAGACCTCCTCTTCCAAATATCCATCTAGAAATTCACTCTTACATCCATATAATATACTTACCAACCAAAACTATTCCTCAAAGGAGAAAATTAATCAAAAAACCATCATCTTTGAAATTGGAGCAAATGTCTCTTTGTAGTCTATAACTTCCTATTGTGCATGCCATTTAGCAACAAGATGAGATTTAAATTTGTTAATTATACCATTCAATTTATATTTTACCTTGCAAACCTATTTACGATCAATGGGTTTCTTTCCATGCAGTAATTCACACAAGTTTCATATTATATTCTTCATCAATGAGTCAAATTCTACCTCCAAGGGATCTTCACAATCTAGTTTATATTTTACATCTTCATATCTATTGGATCAAAAAAATTGTAAAATTAAAGAAAAATTCCCTTGCTCAATCATTTGTCTAGGATCTTTTCCAACTCGACTAGTTTTCTCAACTACTGCTTTCCATTCTCCTTGACATTGATAGGATTAAAAATAGAAAATTACATTTTAATTGCAATTATGTACACATATAAATACAAATTTATGTTTCTTAGATGTACAAAGTGACTCTTAGTGTTTACCTTCATTTATTTATTCAACTTATTCTACTGAGATGAAACTATTTAACCTCCTATGAGATGTAGTAACATCTCCTAATGTGTAATAATTACATCATAAAATAATGTAATAAGTACCTAACATCCCCCTTATTATATTATTTGTTATAGAATATATTTGAAGGTGTCAATCACGACCAAAAATGCACCTTTTAAGAAAAAAATACTACCCACATTAATTTTGAGGATAATTAAATTATGGTATATCTCTAGATTTGGCATTGGGTCTTGTTCTAGCTTTGGCTCTGGCATGGTCTTTAGATCTAGATATGGATTTAGCTCTAGATCTATCTTAGGCTTTGGCTCTAGTTGTGGCTTTAGCTTTGGCTTAGACTCTAGCTCTAGCTCTAGCTTGAGCTCTGGCACTTACCACAAATTTAAAATATTTAATGTGATGTTTCACTACAAGATCTATCATTGTAGGATTTTTGAGCATAACTTATATCACATCTATAAATTTTGATGCAAAAATCATTCATCTCCTCTTAAAGAATCCCAATATTTCATTTCTCCATGGAAAAATATCACTGTAGTTTCTCTCAACCACTAAACTTCATCTTATCCTTGCTTTCGTCTTAGGATAAATCCTTGTATTATAGAATCCATTCAACATTTCTTTCATTCTATCTTATTTTATCACATTCATCAACCCATAGTCAACATGTATTTTGTTGGTCATTTTATATTTTGTACCAACAATGTTTGTGAGAATTATTATTACCTTCATAAATCTCACAAAGATGTAGATTTTAATATCTAGCTATCACATGTATGGGTCATCCATAATGACTAAAACTTATTCTATGAGTTTTTTCTTTTGAATAGGTTTCCCTTTTCACAAACTTGGTCTCACCACTTCCTCTTTGACCATCATAACCAAGACCTTCATTTTTTGGTCTTAAATTTGGATCTAAGGGCTTTAAATGGCTTGATCATTCCTTTCCAATATTATTGTTAGAGTATATTATATTATTTAGTACATGCTAATGTACCCCCATGGTACCTTCATGGTACAACTTGTAAATAATATATTAGGGTTGAGTCATAGTTTAGAGTGTGATTTATATTTCCCTTTATGTAAGTTTGAATGTGTAGGATATGCACAAGTGTCATGTAAATTTATCATGTGCAAGAAATGCACAAGTGTCATGTGAGTGTGTGTGCAAATGTAAGTTGAGCCTATTTGCACAAGTTTTTTATATGTAAGATGCTAAATTTGTAATGTAAATATGTGCACAAGTGTCTTAGATTAGAGTGTGCAAAGTGAAGGTCAAGAGTCATGTCTAGGTGTGCATACAATAGAATCATGAGTTCATCAAGTATGCAAGTGTCAAGTAGTCAAGCCAAGAGTCATGAGACTTGGCATATGAAAATTAATAGTCAAGTATCCTAAGATTCATTCTACTATGGATATATACTACATAAGGATACTTCATATTAGATCAAATATGTATTACATTACAGGGAAAAGCAAGTTCTTGTTATAGAAATGGGAGTAATAAAGATTGCATATATTTTGAGCAATTAATAATGTAAGTTGTTCTACATGCTTTGTACATGTATGATTTAGGATATTTACATTCATATTGCTACTTATTATTGAATGTTATTTGATATATTATTAGCCTTGATATACATATTAATTTTCTCATATCATTATCTTGACCTTATTGTATTGTGGCTATATTATATTTGATCTTGTGATATTTAACCTATAATATTTGTAGTAGTATTAAGGCTTAAAAAACCATAACTTATGCCATTATAACCTATTATTTTTATTAATTTTGTTCCAATTCCTTGGATCCTAATTTCTTCATCACTATGCCCTTCATCAACATGACCTTTGTCATATCCAACATTACCAACAACACTCAAACTCCTAAACTTTTCATCATCATTATGGTCTTCAACAACATGGTATTTATCATAACCAATACGATTAATAAGATCATGATGCTCATATTCAACACAAACACCACTATCATTAATAAAGAGCAAGTTATTAATATCGCTATTTAAATTTATATTTTTTATAAGGTTGCTTGTGTCACAACAAACGTTTGCCATCATAGGCTTGTCAACAATGTCGGTATCACAAGCAAAATTAATCCTTTGGATAAGGTCCCTTGTATCACAACAAACATTTATCATCATGATATTAAGGTTTATTGTGTTTATTTTCCCTTTATTTTTACACTTAAAGATATCAAGAGTGATTAATTCCATGTGTACTATCCTCGCAACATCTATAGAAAATATAACACCATTTTCAAAGTGATCTTCAAAAGCATCAACTTCTTTGAGAATTGTTTGCAAGTAGATCCTTAGTGTTAAGAATTTTTCATCTTCATAAAGCTCTTTGATTTCTAAGAAATAATGATCTCTATTTGGTATCACACACTTTTGAACTTCAGCTTGCTTCTCTCCATCTTCATTAGCTTCTTGGAAATAAAGATCATTATCTAGTATTGCACACTTTTGAACTTTTGCTTGCTTATTGGCTTTTTGTGTTTTTGTCTTTCCCATTTTAAAGTGATGTGAACTCTTCTTCTTTTACTCTTTGGAATTTATTTTCTTCAACACAATGATCAGGGTTCTTTATGTCTCATAAATGGTCCCTCTTTCAATACACCACTAGGCCTATATATTAATCCTTTTTATATACCCTCCCTTCCTATATACTCATTGGTATGTGGAAGAAGCCAGTCATCTTAATATATGTAGTTTGATGTGAGAGAGGCCTTAAGACATGACAAATATAGTGATACATGGTACCATGGTAGCATAGAAAGGGATTTGCCCTAACAATGATACCTACTTAAAGAGAAATTATTGTACATGGACGTAACTTCTATATATGATTGGAATTTCTCAATTTTGGGGTTTACATCTAATGATAGTGATGAATAGGGTAAAAAAGAGTGGAAATAATCACAAAAAAATTATGTCCTTGTTCCTCTTCAATGATTTATAGGGTTAATTACCAGACGTTATTATGGTAGCTATATTAGGCCATAGACAGAGTAGCTCGAAGTGATGGCTTTACCTATAAATGCAAGCCAAAGGTACCATTTATATCGAATGATTCTAGTGTGCTTAAGCACATTTACAATGTTTTTCAAACATAGACCAACCTTGTTTTACTAAATACCAACCTTTGACTCTTTTAACAAAATAGAAACTATTTTGGCACCCAAAATGCAATGATTTCTCACCACACTATCACACAAATCTCACATTACTTCTTGAAACTTTTTATTATTATTAGTATTAACCATAACACCTTTTCAATATAACCCATTTATCTTTGACTAATTACAATTGAATATTTTCACACTTAGACATTACATACTAAGACATAATAACTTGACAACTACAACATGTTTAACACATCATTGGACACTAGAACATGAAACTTGACTTCATCAAGAAAAACTCACAACTCGCCTTGACTTGAACTTTAAACATACACTTCACAAAATAACAGTTCACACCTTACAACTAATAAGATGCTTTATATTGATTTTAAAATTATTTTGATATGCCCTCTTGACTAAAAAATATGGACCTCTTTTTTTCAAATAAACTTGTTTTTACCTTTTTCTTTTTGTTTACTTTTTTTTTCTTTTCTTTTCTTTTTTCTTTTTTTAATAATAAAATAAAATGGTCTTGGTGGGTTCTGATCCCTTGACCTCTAATTTAAAATATTACACTTTGTTTCAACTTGCCAACTCTCCTACTTAATCTCATATGCATGAAAATGTGAATGATGCTACTTTTTACCCCTTTATATATATATATATATATATATATATATATATATATATATAAGTAAAATTGAAAGGCAAATAGTTGAACTTGGCCTCTAGGTTAAAATCCTTTGCAATTGCCTTGGGACTAAGTCTTTAGTCCACACTTACACGAGTTTATTATCCCCGTGGTGCACTAAAAAATAGCAAGTGCACCAATTACCTCCAAAATAGGTGGGAAAGAAACCACCACGTGGTAGGTTTCTAGTCTTTGATAGCTTGGAAGATGTTTCTTCAATTGGACACTCTAGCTATTACAGAAAAAATATTTCTTCTTCTCCTTTCAAGAAAGAAAAAGACATATTCCATGTGTTTCATTAATTCACCATCAATCCATTACATTAGGAAAAAAATTTCCATTTGTATTTGTTTTTTCAATTGATTTATGTATTTCTTGGCTACTTTGTGTGACCTGGGTTAGATTTCTAGCATCGAATATCCTCTAATAAGCAACCTTATATTATAAATTATCAAAAATTATTATTAGATATTAACAAGAAATAGAAGTAACATGTGTGTGCCTCACACACGACAACATTCATAGCTCTTAACAATGAACATGGACATGAGCATCATTTCCAACTTTTTGCTCAATGATGTTGATAATGTATTTAATTGGATGTACACTCCATTTGCAGATTTGAATCCTAGCTCATGCATAGATAAAAATAGCAATAGTAGAGAGATATTTCCAAGTATTCTTTAATTATATTGGATAATAGAAATTGTGTGTAGGAAAACTACTCTAAACTAGCAAAGGAAAATTATTTCAAGGCAAGGTGTACACCTCTTGTCATGTTTGTTCCTTGGCTTCTTCCTTCTAATTATATGCAAAGGTCCCCTCTTTCATAATGGAAGACAACAAATTCCAGTGCCACTAAGGATATAGTGAGTCCATGTTTGTGTAGTGGTGCATGGGGTAAGCTGCCTTTGAATGAAAATGATTCGGGTGATATGCTCCTTTATAGCCTGCTAATGGAGGCGGCAAATAACGGGTGGATTTCCTATACGCCAAAGGCACCGAATAGCCATAATGCTAATCGTGCACTCATAGTTAAACATATTACGCGTTCACATGGAAATGGGAAGCAAGGGAGAAAGCACTAACACATTTCATTGTCTATATAGACTATTTTGCTCATTGATATGACTCTTATTGTTAGCAAACCACATCTAGGTGTATGTCAATATTTGTCCTCCAACATCATCCCAAAGTGGATTTTCAACACACCAATGTGGTTGAGTCTTCATAACTTTTTTTCCATCATCTATCTCTAATGTATCCAAATCCAAGTGAATTTCACTACCTATTGTAGTACCATTAGTAGTTCTAAAACATATAAAAATCAAAATATGTTTACCATCATATAAGAAGAAAGGATTTTTCTCATGTACAATGATATATCTACCAATTAAATTTATTCATAGAGACATCAAGCAATATGTATGCCTTGTATTGTTCACTATAGTCAATAAACATGAACTTTTTCCTTGTTGCATCTAGCTCAGCTCTTTTATTCCTAGGAATTGATGCAAAAGAAACATAATAAAACATACAAAAATGAATAATTAAAAGTTTTCTAATAGACCAAAATTATTTTGGAGTAATATTTTATAGAGCTTTACATGGATCTATGTTAAGAATAAATGCTTTAGTATTTACTACTTCTTCCCAATAACAATATGGTACATTTTGGCTATGCACCATATATCTGGGCATCTCCATAATTGTCTAGTTCCTCCTCTCTACTACCCTATTTTATTGTGGAGTGTAAGAATTTGTATATTACCTATGTATACCCTCATGTTTGTAGAAATATTGAAATTATTTTGAGGTAAATTTACCTCCATTATCTGACGTTAAAACTCTGATTTACTTTCTAGATTGTTTCTTTACAAGGGCCTTAATAGTTTGAAAAACATTCAGACGTATAGTTGAGTAAGTATACCCATATCTTCCATGAATAATCATCAACCATAAACAAGAAATATTTTACACCCCAAACCAAAGGTATATTTATTGGACCACATAAATCAATATGCATCAAATCTAAAACACCTTGGGTATGCCAAGACTTACCTACTTCAAATGGTTGACAACTCTATTTTCCAAGTTAATATCATAAAAATAAATGCTACTACTCCTAAATAGATGGAAATCCATAAATTATGTTAGTGATAATTTATAAACACTTATAATTTAGGGGACCAAACCTCTTATTCCAAAGAATAGAACTATTGTCTTCTATTCTCAAGGCAAATAATGTTGGATTTTTAGCCAAAATAAATCACAAGTCCTAATATTTTGGATCTTAATCAAACTCAATATTAGAGCATTCAATATCTCTAGCTAATATCAATGAATATATCATTCATGAAATAATACTAATATGCATAAAAAAACTTACAATATCATTGATGAATCAAATATACAACTCAAGATTTTGCTTGATTCTCAATTCTCAATACAATAAATGGAGTTTTGTATCCATAATATAACCTTTGCATATGACTCTTTAATACTTGACTATTGCTCTCCTCATATATCTAGATGCATCCTTTATTATTCCTCACATAATATAAACCTTTCATATCTCTTAAATTTACATCTTCACTTGTATAATATATACCTACACACATGACTCTTGAATTTCTACACACTTGCACACTTTATTACATGACACTTGCACACTCTCACACTATACACACTTGCACAATTTATTACATGAAACTTGGAGTCTTCTCACACATAAACACATACTTTAGGGGAAATATAAATCACACATTCTAATTTAATAACTCACAATCTAATCTAATATCTACAATGTATAATTGTACCATGGGGGTACTTTAACATTTACCAAATAATGTAATATTCTCCAATACCAACATGTATTACATTATTTGGTTTGAATACTTTAGTCTTTAATCTATGATTCTTCTTTTTATCCTTCAGTTCTAGCTCTGATACTACTTAAGGTTCTAGTGTTTATCTGTTAACCTATTTCCTACAGTATTCATTAGACTTTCTTTGTGACCATAAAAATATTGTAACATATCCATGATCCTATTCCAATATGATTTCTTGATCCATCCATAGTGCACTTCAATTTTATTTTCATGATCTGTCTTTGGTTTGGTCTTCTCACAAAGTTTACAATTCTAGAATTATTTGATTTCAACTTGGGTCTTTCATTTGTTTCTATAGTCTTATTTTCAACTACTTTTATTTCATTAGTTACAACATTAGTGTCATTAGCAATTTTTGGATGATCTTAATTTTCATCCTTTTCACAATTATCTTGAATTTGGTCTTCAACTATAATCCTTGTTGTAAGGGCTCTAATTTCATTCCCTTCTTCAACTTCTTATGTCTCTTGAACCTCTTGAATTTCCTAAACTAAATTTCCCTTTTGATTCTCTTCTCTTGGTCATTGTTGTTGTTGTTGTCCATATTGGTATTGAGGTTGATATTGCCTTGGATGAAAATTTTGAAAAGGTCTATTCATTTGATTTCTTTGATTTAAAGAATTGTATCTATAAAGTATGACCTTATTTATTGCATATGTGACATTATCTCTATTTCCATTTAGGTTCCTAGTTGAAACTTGAGACTATGATGATGTTGCAATATATATATATATATATTGTAATGATGATGTTGCAATGTTACTTGGTACATTTTATTTATATATCAAAGCATTATTAGTCATTTCATCTTTGACTAAATTCTCCACTTCATGTTCTTGAAGAACATTAACTAGTTCATCAAAGGTTATGGTTTCTTTTAGCACTTGAAGTGATGTGACTAAATATTTGAAACTTTTTGGAAGTGCTCTTAATGTAACTTGGATAAGAATATTATATTCTACTTTTATCCCAGATTTAATAGCTTAGCCTTTAAATCTCCTATTCTTCAAAGAAAGAGTTTTATACTCTCTCCACTAATAACCTTTAATAAATATAATTGTGACTGTAAATGCAATATAGTTGCTTTGTTATTTCCTTAAATATTTTGCATAATTTTTCCCAAGAAAATTTTGAAGTCTCTGCTTCACTTATATATGGTTGTATTTCATCAATTATCCCAAATGTAATCAACATAAGGGTTTTTGCATCATTTTCTTCAAATTTTTGTTTTTCTCTTTCTTCTTTTGGCTTGTCCTTTGTTCCATTCACTATTTCCCAAATATTTTCAACAATGAGAATTGATTTTATTTTGTTTTTCCATGATGCAAAATTAGGTCCTTTGAGAAGTTATGACTCGAAAAGGAAAAAATTACTATTTGACATAATAGAACTCATTTAGTAATTCAAATTTCACAAATTTTATTTTTTCCTTATATCTCCTAATTGTAGTTTTTTATATCAAATTTCTTCAAATTAATAATCAATTTCAATTCAATCAATTTATCCTTATCTCTCCAAATTAATTTCAATTTCAAATTTTACTTCTACCTTCTATCTCCATTTTTCAAAAAATAAATAACAATAAGCCTTTTAAACCTTATAACTCCTCTTTTCAAAATTTAAATTGCAATGACTTTAAATTTAATTTAGGTGCCCAAATATTTCGTTCAAAATCACAATATTACCTCTCAAATAGTTATGTTTTTGTCAAACTATGTCAGGTCATGTCAGTCAGGTTCAATGGTGCTTCATTCATGTTAGAGAATTAACCAGTCAGTATTGCTTCATCAAGTGTCTCATTGACCTTGCAAGCATTTCCTTCTACCTTCCCTTGGATCGTATACTTAGCACTCTATAGTTTCTCAAGCGACTTCTTAGGCTAGTGTTTTGAATTTCTTAAATGGTTTTTCTAAGGCATTATGTGTCTTTGGCTTTTTTCATAATATTTTTTGCTCTCGGCTCTCAACTTGGACTCTTTGACACTTAGGATTTTTCATTGTTCTAGAGTATGGCTCACTCTTCTAGTGCTCAATTTTCTTCATTATTCTAGTGCTTAGGCTTCTTCATTTTTTTTGTGCTTAGGATTTTTCACTCTTCTGATATCAACTTACTTTGGATGTTGCTCATAGGATTTTGGACTCCAAATTTTATCCTTTAATCCATCTTCTCAATTTATTTGGTGACTTCAACCAATTTAATTTAGGAAACTTTCAATATGGCCTCACATAGGTGCTTCACCTTTGACTTCTACATTAGTCTTTCTAAGCTAGGACTTCCAATCCATCATAGTAGTAACAATAGGACTTCCTACTCTCAAATTATTTATCACAGTTGTAGAAAATTATATATTATGCCTCCTCAATGTAGCAATGTGTGACTTTAATCTCAATAATTTTTAGATGTGCAACTTGACATTCTCTTTTTTCAATATTTAGACTTAGCATCTTTAGGGTGAAATCAACCTAGATCTGTTTTGTCCTCCAACTTGTTATCTTAGGTGGTTAATCTTCACCTTCTTTTCACGTCCAATTTTTCAAAAAAAAATTGGGTGCAATAAACCCTTTTATCTATCGATGTTATATCAACTTGTGATAGATTACTCATAATATTATGTAGGATGGAACCAATCCTTCTTAATTCTTCCACTAGTATCAAGTGGCTAGAATATTTCTCTAATATCATTGTTGGCTTTTTAGCTAGATTAAATCACATGTCCCAATATATAGGATCTTAATCAAACTCAATATTAGAGCATTCAATATCTCTAGCTAATATCAATGAATATAACATTCATAAAATAACAATAATATGCATAAAATAAACTTACAATAGTATTAATGAATCAAATATACAACTTGATATTTTGCTTGATTCTCAATTTTAAATTCTCAATACAATACATGGAGCTTTGTCTCCATAATATACCCTTTGAATATGACTCTTTAATACTTTACTATTTCTCTCCTCACATATCTAGGAGATGCATCCTTTCCTATTCCTCACATAAGACAAACCTCTCATGTCTCTTGACTTTACATATTCACTTGTATACTTGACACCTACACACATGACTCTTGACTTTCTACACACTTGCACACTTTATTACATGACACTTGGACTCTTCTCACACATTGACACATACTTTAGGGGAAATATAAATCACACCCTAATCTAATAACTCACACTCTAATCTAATATTTATAATGTATAGTTGTACTATGGGGGTACTTTAACATTTACCAAATAATGTAATATTTTCCAACAAATAAATTGGTAGACTTGGCATCAGCTAACTTGTATTTATTTTCACCCACATGCATCACCTCATGATAGGTATTAATATTTAATTCTTAATATTATCCCTATTCACACAGATCACATTGTACAACATTTAATGCTCACACGGATTGGGTGCATTAAATGTCATTTTTGTAAAGGCATACATGCCTATAAATATGTTTTTGGATTAATGTAATGTAAGTTTTCATTTGTGTCATTTAGTGTCATCTTTTAAGAGTGTTTCCCACATCACCTCATGTCTATTTTTATGAAAATTTACAAGTTGAGAATTTCTAGTGATTTCACTAACGGATAGAATATTTTATTCATATTAATAATATATCAAAAATTATTGAATATATTTGTAACATTGTTGTTTAATATCACATTAACATCACAACACCCTTCAATAAAGTATGATCTACCATCACCAAGTGAAATAGACTCATTATTACTTTGAACTTTAATGACATTAACATACTAGTATTTCCAACATGTATAATATCCAGATGCTCTAGATTCAATGTACTACTCAATAGATTTACCAAATAAAAAAATGGTTGTTACAAAAGTAAGCTTCTCTTCCTAATATTCTATCACAAAAATATTTACTTGTTTCTTTCCTTACTAATCATGTAGTCTTCAACTTACTACAATCATGTTTTAAATGACGAAGTTTCTTGTGGTAAACCCAAATGACTCGGTTTGTGATCAGATGATGAGGGCTTGGCATTTTTATTGCATTTTTGTTTGGATTTAGAAATGAGTGCACTCTATGTACTTCCTAAGGTAAATACTTCCATTTGTGACTATTTCCTCTCTTTTTGTAAAATTTAAAAAAACATCTCTTCAAAAGCAAATGCAGAGATTCAACAAAAGACTCATAAGACAAGGGAAAACATTACAAAACAATGTTGATAATATCCTCATTATTGATCATATTCTAAATAGTAGTCAAATAAACTCTTAAATACTTCAAGTACACAAGTTACTCAAAAATAGACCCTCCTTCCTCCATCTAGGAAGAATATATAAGATTCTTCAAAAATAAAGCACATCCTACTTTAGATATCTGATACTTATTCTTTAATTTTATCCATAGTGTTACAATATTATCTTTATTACTAACTTCAATAATTAAACCATCTATAGTAGAAAATTTGAAAAGCATCAAAGCTTCTCGGTGTCGCTTGTTGAAATCATCAACACCATCTTTTGGTCTAGTTGCTTCTTGAGAACTATATTCACTAAATCTTGATACTAACAAATTGTAAGTATATTATAGCTCCACACATTATAATTTCTTCAATCAGCTTCTATGAATCTAAAATAATTAGGTTCTAAATATTTGTTACTCTTCAACTAATGATAACCTCAAATAACAAAATTCAAATGCCAAACATGCCTTGAACACAAAACTCAGAGCAATAAATGCCAAACATTGCACTCTGCTCTACCTAAGGTCAAAACTTGGGTAAACTTTGAGTTGCAATTTACCCAATATAGAAATGTGAGCAACCTCTAATTAGCACTTTGTCAAATCTAAAAATATTGTAAACTCTAAGTTATAGTTTATCACATCTTGGTTAAAATCTTAATGTCATAAGCAACAACTTTACCAAATAAGAAGAAAACTTTCAAATACCAAATATAAAAACACCAAATATTTTCTATTATATCCAATAGATCTAAACACAACATAGGAGATAACCTTCATTGACAACACATCAACATCAAGAATATTTTTACAGTAACAATCTATAGTAGCATTGATTGCTTAACGTAAAAAAACAACTTTGTTGAAATGAATGGTGTAATAGAAACTCCTTTCTCATTTGGGGCTTTGATAGCTCCAAATAATAATTATGTACAATCTGATAAATAGTTGGTGTTAATAGAACTATATCCTAAAAATCCTAAGTTATCACTACAAATCCTAACAACTTATCCCTAAAAATCCCAACAACTTATCCCTAAAAATCCCAACAACTTATCCCTACAAATCCTAATAAGTTATCTCTAACATTAAATATTGTATTAAACAATACAATAATATAAATCCCTCTTATATCTATTTATTCTAACAACAAGATCCTCCATACAAATTAGTATATTAGGTTAACCTAAAATCCTTGAATTTCCATTAATATCCTTCATACTCATTTATTTTTTATGTTGTTCTTAAAACCCTAAAGTACAAAGGATAAGCTCTACACTATTTTTATTTTTATTGCAAGGAGAAGATTTTATACTACTCGAGTAAAATGAAGATAATTTGCCTAGATTAAACTTGACCTTTTTTGTCTCCTTTGATTTAAAATTTACCTACTCATCTACCTTCACACATTTAATTCCTTCTAAATTTGAACTTCTACACTGTACATCCTTATCTCTTCTATCCTTCTTTTTTTCTTATAATGATTGCTTTAAAATTTACCTACTCTCATCTTCCTTCACACCTTTAATTTCTTCTAAAATTGAACTTTTCCATTGTACATCCTTATCCCTTCTATCCTCCTTTGTTTCTTCTAATGGTCAATTTAAGTAAAAAATTGAATGGTCTTTATCATTTGATAATGAAGAGGAGCTGCCATTGCCACTTTCTTGGGAATGTAAAATTCTTGATCAAATCCAACTCTTACTACAATGTAATATCTTTTATTTATATTTAAATTTGTGTCATACCAAAAAGAAATCTCTATCTCCATGGTTTTCACTTTGCAATCTCTTACCTTTTGTCCAATCTCATAACATTTCTAGCATCAAAATGAATGTTTTCATAATCCATTTGACTAACATGGAAGTCCAAAAAGCCTAAACCACAATGGAATTTTTTTAATAGTTTCTATCTCCACAAAAATATCATCACTTCATGGTCTTAAATATAATGCATCTCTCCCCCTAACCTATGGGCCATCACTCATTATTTTATCCTTGATTTTTGAACTTAAGAAGATGATGAGTAAAAATATTTTTAGAAAGAAAGTCATGGAGTAATTTGAATTCAATCCCCACATCCATTTGATCTAATTTGTATATATTTGGAAAACCTAGCTAGTATCTATGGACTTTACATATTAACCCTCTGCCTTTAAGATATATTATAACATGCTTGATCATATCATCCTTGATAATCATTTCTAGTATAACATTTATTACTAGAATATGATTTGCCATAAATATGACCTTCCTTATTTTTCCAATTAGTACATCATTACTTCTAGTTAGAACTTTCAAAATGAATTTTTGGCCATGCAACATAAATTATCCTCGAGAGAATGATTTTTTAATTTTTCCAAATATCTAGAACAAGAAGAGGTAAGGCTCACTTCTTACTCATACTGCATGCACTCACAACACTTTATTTCATTCTGAGATAATAAAAGGTTAGGCTCGTTGTTAGCTTGCACTTGATTAGCTTGCACTTGATACAATTATTGATAAGTTTTTAGTAATTCATATGTGGCTTCTATTGCAGGTCACTCTCATCAAAATACCAAAATATAAAACTTGTTTTTTGGTCAATTAAACCATATCCAATATGTCTTTTTATCACATATATTTTTGTATCAAATATATTATGCAACTTCCTTAAATTGCTATGTTTCCACTATTAGCTCCTTGATATCATTTTTATTAAAATGAAGATCAACATTATGATTGGCTAAAGTATCTACTACCCAATTCCTTTTTTTATAAACATGATCACATTTTTAAGATATTACCTCCAATAATAGATGATGAACATAAACAATAATATTATATTTATCCAATCCCCATATCCATTTTTTTTTATATTGGGTGAAAATAGGGTTTTAAAAGGGACACTTACCCTTTTACATGAGAGGTCTAAACATATTAGAAAATAAAAACCACAGGCCAACAAAATATATTCTATCAAAAAGCACACACCTTTCCTCCTAGGAAAGATAACATTAAAGTAACACTTTTAGAAGAAAAGTATTACAAAGATAACACCAAAAATAGACTGGTCTCAGTTTAAGCATTGTCCTTCAACTCCATGAGGGTTCTAGCTAATTCCACCTCCTCTATCTTCAACTCAATTGTGTTAACCAATGAATATTTCACCCTCATTTGTCTATCCTTCATGTTCTTCTTGAAATCTTGAATGCTTTCCTCCTGAGCCTTCCAAAAAACCTTGCTTGAGCTTTCCCATTGGCTAAGTTTTTCATTCAACACTTGCAGATTTTTATTAATTATATCCTCACTAGGTTCTATAAAATTCAGTGAAGGAGTGGATTGTTGTTGCTTCATTTTCCTATTTTGGGCTCTTAAGACTCTATCCCACTTATGTTTGGCCTGAATATTTCCTTGTGAACTACCTATAATTGCAACATCACCCTTTGATTCTTCCCCTGTTTGCACTTTTTATTTTATCAAAATGAGTGCCCACTTTCCAAAATTCTTAAAGTTTTTTTGGATCTTGTCTCCTTGAGTAGTCCTGATACCAAAATTCAATAAAATACCTTTAACCTTGTCATTTCTTGTCCACATTTTCAACCACCCACCTAAATCCAGCAAGATAATAAAATAATACTGAGATCTTCTAGTGCTAAGATCCATGAGAAAGGACAATAAAAGTTTATTGTGGTTATTGTTCTTGTACTATTTTCTCTTACTGATAACCACAAATATTTTCCTGATACCAAAATTCAATAAAATACCTTTAACCTTGTCATTTCTTGTCCATATTTTCAACCACCCACTTGATTCTAGTAAGATAATACTAAAATAATACTGAGATCTTCTAGTGTTGAGATCCATGAGAAAGGACAATAAAAGTTTACTATGACTACTGTTCTTGCAATATTTTCTCTTATTGATAACAACAAATATTTTGGAATAGAACTTGTCCATCCACTTCATTCAATTTCTGATATGAGTCATCCTAATAGGTTGACCTTCAGCCTCCAATGCAACTATTCTTTGTAATGGTAGTGGAAAGTTCTCTTCCCAAATTTTGTTCTGACCACTATCCACCCCCATATTGGCCATAACATCAGTAACATGATTACCTTCTCTATAAATATGATCAATTACAACATCACTCATTTCTTTCAGGATCCTTGAAGTGTCCTTTATAATGTTAAGTATAAACATGTTCTCCGTTTCTCCTGATTTCAAATCTCTAATAATGTTTAGAGAATCCCCTTGGACCATAAATTTTCTATAACCTCTATCATATAATTGTTGGACTCCTAAAAAAAGAGCTTTGGCTTCTGCCATATGATTGGTCTGAGTTCCATAATCCTCTGCATAAGCCCATAAAACTTGTCCTTTATCATTTCTAATCACTCCACCCCCACCTACTCTTCCCGGATTTCCTTTGGTTGCCCCATCAAAGTTAAGGATTATCCAACTTTGTCTTGGTTTCATCCATCTTGTGTTCAGTATTTTCTGGGCTGAGTCCATGATGCATGGTTTGGATTGTTTTACCTTCCATTCTTCAACAATCATTCTTTCTTCTCTTTTTTCATAACCTTTCACTTCTAGGAGAATGGACAAATTATCTTCAATAGCTACTTTGATTCTTTTGAAGACATAAACTTCATCCTTCATCTCATTCATAAATATTCATTTATTCCTTTCCCACCATATACCCCATATATAGTGAGGGAGGATTAGGCTCCATAATCTTGTCAGGCTCTCACTTACAAAGGGAGATCTCCATTGGTTAAACAAATCTCTGAAGGTTTGTGGCATGCTCCACTTGACTGAAAGAGAATTCATTATAGCATAGAAAACTTTATTCAAGAACTCACAATGGTTGAATAAATGGTCAACTGACTCAGCATCCTTATAGCACAATGAACATATATTTGGTATTTGGAACCCTCTTTTGCACAAATTATCTATTGTTAAAATCTTATTCTATAGGCATAACCAAAGAAAGAAAGCATTCTTAGGCACAAAATCAGGGGACCAAACCTTCTCGACTAGAAAATATCCACCTCTATAAAAAGTATGAGCTTCATAGGTTGATTTGAATGAGAAGAGTCCTTTCATATAATGGATCCACAACAAAGAATCCTCCTTGTTAGTTTGGGAGATGTGAAAGCTCCCAATTAGCTGATTTAAATTTAGGAGACTCTGTTGAATATGAACTTCATCTAATTCTAGAGAAAGTTGTTTTCATTTCTTTCTACCATTAAGACATTCCACATAATCCTTAACTTTTTCCCCATATTTAGCTACCAATGGTGCCCACAACTCCTGAAAATCATGTTTATTCATTAGAGGTTCTTGAAGGATCCAAGAATCTTCCCAAAAGAAAACTTCCTTCCCTTCTACCTACCATCTCATACTATTCCTTAAAAAAAATTTGGTTTTTAGTACTCCATTCCATATAGCTGATCCTCTAGGAGAAATTACACTTCTAAAAAAGGAAATGTGATTTTCTAAGTACTTTGCTTTCATGATCTTCTACCATAGCATACTTTCTTCTGTGCAAAGTCTCCATGCAGTTTTTGAGATTAAGGCTTTGTTAAAGAACTATAAATTTTTTAGACCTAACCCCCCAACTTTCTTTGGAGTGCAAACTCTATCCCAGGATACTAGAGAAAGTATATGCTTGTCTTCAACCCTAGTCCATAGGAATATTTTAAATATCATCTCAATCCTCCTTCTTACCTTGGAAGGCATTTTAAACAGAGACATATAATAAATTGGAATACTTTGTAAGGTTGCTTGAAGAAGCTGCATTTTTCTTGCTTGGCTAAGGAGGTTGCCTTTCCACCCATCCAACTTCCTTTGAATCCTATCCAAAATAGGAGACCAGATATCTCCTTCACACGACTTGAAAAAGGTGGCATTCCAAGGTATATGGATGGGAGATTTGCTATATTACAACCAAATGTTTCTGCAATCCTTAATTGTAACTGTCTCTCTATGTTCACAAAATAAATATTGCTTTTATTGAAGTTTATCATCTGATTTTATGCCCTTTCATATTTTTGGAGAATCTCTTTGACTTCCCTTGCCTCTGTACATGTAGCTTATCCAATAATGACAATATCATCCACAAACTGCTGACATGAAACTGGTTCCGATCACCTTGCTGGTTTGATATCCTTGATTCTACCTACTACTGTGGCTGCTTGCATTGATCTTCCCAATGCTTCAGCCATTAAAATAAAAAGATAAGGGGATAGAGGGTCACCTTGTCTTATACCTCTTTGGCTCCCAAAGAAACCACAAGGTTTTCCATTTATAATGACTAAAAATTTGGCTGAAGAAATACAGATATTAACCCATTTCCTCCATTGTTCACTAAAACCAAACTTATGCATAACCTTGTCTAGGAAAGTCCATGAAACTCTATCATAAGCTTTGTGCATATCTAATTTAAGAAGCATACCTGGTTCTCCTCTTTTCTCCATTGAATGAATTATCTCATGTACAATGATGATCCCATCTACTATTTGTCTTCCCTGCACAAACCCTCCCTGAAGTGGAGAGATCAGAATAGGCAGCAAACTCTTGATTCTATTAGCCAAAGTTTTTGTGAGCATTTTGTAAAGAGTGCTACATAAGCTTATGGGTCTAAAATATTTCAGAGATGACGTGCCATATTTCTTTGGAATTAAAACTATAAAAGTTGTATTCCATTCTTGGAGAAAAGAGCCAGAGGATTGAAATTCCCTTAATGCTTCTAAAATATCTTTCCCCATTATATGCCAATATTTTTGAAAGAAACCAGCTGGGAATCCATCAGGTCCTGGCGCCTTATCCTTCTCCATACCAAATATACTACTCTTAATCTCTTCATCTGAAAAAAGGGTCGTTAGCTAGGAATTCATTTCTTCAAAAATCAAGGTAGGAATATTCAATAAGAGATCTTCAGCATCCTCTGGATCTTCCTCTCTATCTCTGGAAAATAAATTTTGGAAAAAAGAGATTGTAGCTGTTGCAATCTCTTCTTGCTTCAAAACTTCTCCCGTCTCCAAAATTATTTCCCTAATACGATTTGCACTCTTATGTTTTAGCGTGGACATATGAAAATAATTTTGTATTTTTATCTCCATCCTTGAACCATAAAGATCTCGTTTTTTTTTCGCCAAAAGATCTCCTCCATAGCAAGTGATTTATTAATCGAATTAAAGATTATTTGAAAATCTTCCAAATTGAAATATATCTCCATTATTTTTCTATTGCGATTTTAATCCCTCTTAGAAGTTGCCCTAGATTTTGCATAGTTGTTTGGTGAAGTTTCATATGATTTCAGGTAAAAGAATAATTTTATCTTCATTATTTTGAAACCTCCCACCTTAACTAGTACCATCAAAATTAATTTTAATAAACCCAATTTCTGAAAATTTCCATTTTACCTTAGATCGAAGTAGATCCTTTGTTGTAATGCCATTTTTACATACGACTCTTCCATGTATGTTCAAGTCATGTAATCAATTTGTTATCACCTCTTTTTACACACTTGAGACTTCCCATAATGAGCACCATTACACAATTGAGACTTCTCGTAATGAGCACCATCTATGTAAACATTCTCTAAGAAAGGCAATATTACAATTCCAAACTTGGGTATGACTTTGAGATTTATTTTTAAAATTATATTATTCCTTTCAAGCCATAAATTTTAACAAATAATGAGAAGGTCTTTCATTGGTACAATTGTTAAACATTAGTATATAATATAATTCAATTTTATTTTTATAATTTATTTTATTTGAATATCTCATGTCATCTCAAATCTATACTATTATTTAAAAAATGATGTTAACAAAATTTAAAAAACAATGAGACATTAATATATTTATCTATAATTGTTAATTAATAATAAATATAAAAATAATAATTTAATTTGTATGTAATATAAATGACATTAGTTTAACTCGTTCCAAGCTTATTGTAGTGGTAAGTGTTTTCGCCTCTTTTTTGAGAGGTTCAAGGTTCAAACCCCACTCAGGGAACCAGAACCCTTCATAAAAACGAATGTAAAGTCATTGAAAAAAATGATATTAGTTTAACCCATTAAAGATATATGAAATGATATGTCTTTGTATTTCGCCCTCGAGGGCTAGGTGGATTGGTAAGTGCTTGTCTGGTCATGCACTTACCAAGAAGACATCCAGGTTCAAACCTCGGGGGCAGCCTGTTTGCAAATGTAGTAGTCTAATCTAAATCCTTTGAGTGTATGTCAAATTAACGATGACGATGATGGTACAAATTTCAAGTGATCGGTGATTCCCGTCATATCGAATCAACAATAAGGAGAGGCACTTACCAAGAAGACACCCAGGGATTGGTAAGTGCTTGTCTGGTCAAACACTTACCAAGAAGACACCCAGGTTCAAACCTCGGGGGCAGCCTGTTTGCAAAGGTAGTAGTCTAATCTAAATCCTTTGAGTGTGTGCCAACTTAATGATGACAATGATGGTACAAATTTCAAGTGATTACCTTTGCAAAGGTAGTAGTCTAATATGAATCCTTTGAGTGTGTGCCAGATTAACGATGACAATGATGATACAAATTTCAAGTGATCGATGATTCCCTTCATACCGGGTCAACAATAATGAAGTGGAATAGGTTTGGTAGTAGTCTAATATGAATCCTTTGAGTGTGTGTCAAATTAACAATGACGATGATGGTACAAATTTTGAGTGATCGGTGGTTCCCTTCACACCAGGTCAACAATAACGAAGTGAAATAGGTTTGTTGGGAGCAACCCACATGGTTTGAACACTGCACTCATCAATTATTAAAAATAATGTGGCTATGTGATGCAGGAGCATCCGACGACAGTAGGACAATCTGGCATCAACCGGATTTTCTAAGTAATTTGTTTTATTTACCAAGGCAAAGTTGGGGGGGGTCGCAAAATCGCAACCCCAAAGGCTACGACAAGGCGAAGGGGAGTTTTCGTCGTGATGTCGCGATGTGTTAGAGGCTGAGGCTCAAAGGGGAGTTTTCGTCACGATATCGCGACGTGTTAGAGGCTGAGGCTCGAAGGGGGTTTCCATTGCGACATCGCGATATCGTGACGTCGCGATGTCGCGACGATTTTGAAGGCAGAGGTACAGAGGGAGTTTTCATCGCGATATCGCGACGTCTTTGAAAGCAAAGGCACGAAGGGTTCGAAGAAAAGCAAAGACGGAGTTGACAAAGGGCTCGAAAGGTGAAGGCGAAAAACTTAAGGCATGGACTCAAAGGCGAAAAGTCCAAGGTAAGGGCCTCAAAGGAGAAGTGGTCGCGATGTCGTGACATCGCGATATCGCGACAAAAAACAAAGCAGAGGAGTTAGAGGTGAAATGGTCGTGACGTCGCGACGTCATGATATCGCGATGTCGTGATATCGCGACAGGAAACTGAGCAGAGGAGTCAGAGGTGAAACGGTCACAACGTCGCGATATCGCGACAAGAATTTGAGTAATGAACTCGGGGGGCATTTTGGTCATAATTTCGCGACGTTATTGGCAGACGAAGGCAAGGCACCAGTTTGGTCGCGATTTCGCGGCCGGTTGAAGACAATTTAAAATTTGACACGTGGACAGGCCGCGCGCGCACGAGAAAAGAGACAGCTGTTGCAGACAAACATTCTGACAAAGCGACAGTTGCAGGTGAAGGACCAATTAAATGCGTGCTTTCATGGCGGATCAGGGAGTTGGCCAATTACGAAGGGAAAATTGAAGACTCGGCGGGGGAAGGCCGATTTTGCAGGTTTTGTTTAATACTTTCGTGCTGGTGGGTAATTAATGACCGAGAGGACCGAGACCTCGATAAAAACTCGAGAAGTTGTAATTGAGGGGAGGAGGTGGAGGATTAGAGAAGAGGAGACAGAGTGCAGGGAAGAAGATCAAGCCGAGCTTGGTCCTTGTAAAGCCTGCGGGCTATTTTATTTTGATATATGTATTTATTTTTAGAAGATTTTAATGAAAAGTGGAATTTTGCGAAGGTGTAATCTCTTGTCCGTCGTTAGTGGTATCAGAGCCGAAAGTTCTTGAGTGTGTAACAGATCATCGGACGTGAGGCAGTTACACCAGGATCTGTGGAACGGCTCGTGAGAAAGTGAGTAAAATGCCTCCGAGAAGAAACCCGGTTGGTGGGAGAGGCATGATGACAGCAGAAGATTTTCGGGCTTTGCAGCGGCAAGTTCAGGCCCTGCAAGAAGAACTACGCAGAGGACACGAACCAAGAAGAGATGCAGATAGTGAAGACGAAGTAGATGAAGAAGAAAATCAGTCTAAAGAAGAAGAGGAGGTTGTAGATCCGGCACAGGCCAGACTGTACAAAGCCATATCTCAGATTGGAAAAAGGCCGAAGATAGAAGTTTCCACGTATTCTGGAAACCTGGATCCGAAGGAATTAATCGACTAGATCAATGATCTGGAAGAATACTTCAAGTATGAAGAAGTTGAAGATCCCGAGAGGGTCAGATTTGCCAAGACCAAGCTGAAAGGTCATGCAAGCATATGGTGGAAGGGAGTACAGCTGGAACAGAACCGAAGAGGAAAAGAACGGATAACAAAATGGGAACGGATGGTAGAAAAATTAAAGAAACAGTTTATTCCAGCAGATTACGAGCTGGATCTGCTAAAGAAAATGCAGAGTTTGAGACAGATGAATAAAACTGTCCAAGGATACATGGAGGAGTTTTATGAAATCTCCATCAGTATCGGCCATTTGGAAGCAAGCAAGGAGAAGGTGGCCCATTATATTAATGGGTTGAGACCCAGTATTCAGGAAGAGTTGAGCTTAGTTTGGGTGAGCACCATTGAATATGCTTACCAGTTTGCTCTGAAGGTTGAAGAAAAACTGAACAGAAGGTTTGAGAGCAAGCAAAGAGGAAGAGGGCACGGAGGAAAGGCTGATGGAAGAAAAGAGGAAGGAAAAGAGGAGAAGAAGGAAGAGGTTAGCAGCAATCGAAATCAGAAGGAAGATGAAGAACCCAAACCCCAAGTTCAGAACAATGGCTACCCAAGGGGAAGAGGTAGATCTGGACGTGGGTATGGAAGAGGAGTGTTTCGGGGAACATGTTTCCACTGTGGAGAAGAGGGACATCGGGCATATGAGTGTCCCCAGCACCCCGAGAGAGTGAACAAGAAACAAGTGGGTCCTGCCAGAGCTGTTGTGGCAGCGAAAGATGCTGAATCAGAACATTCTGAAGAAGCTGAGAAAGGAGAAGCAATGATCGTGAGGAGGACCATGTTGATTGATGAAGACAAACCAGAGCAGAGGAGAAGCCTGTTCCGCACACGGTGCAAAAGTGTAGGCAAGATCTGTAATGTTATTATAGACAATGGAAGTATAGATAACTTAGTCTCCGAGGAGATGGTTGCTAAGTTACAACTGGAGAGGAGGAAGCACCTACATCCATACCGGATTGCGTGGTTGTGAAAGGACCACAGAGCATGGGTCCGTGAATAGTGCTTAGTCACGTTCAATATTGGGAAGTACCAGGATGAGGTCCTGTGTGATGTTTTTCCCATGGATGCTTGTCATTTGCTGTTAGGGAGGCCATGGCAGTTTGATCGGAGTGCAGTGCATGATGGTCGTGCAAATACATACTCCTTGATGAAAGGTGGAGTGCGCCACAAATTAAAGCCATTACAGGCAGTGGATGAGAAGGTGTGCAGCAATGCCAGAATTTGTCTGGTAGAAGGTAGAAAATTTTTTTTCCAAGAGACGGGGTTGAAGCAGGTTGCAAGGACAGGTGTCCGTTTGAGATGTTACAAAAGACGCGGACCGAACAGCACAGAAGTGAAGGTCACTTCTCCTTTTTACCCCGGGTGTCTGATGTAGGAGCATCCGACGACAGCAAGACAATCTGGCATCAACCGGATTTTCTAAGTAATTTGTTTTATTTACCAAGGCAAAGTTGGGGGGTCGCGAAGGCTACGGCAAGGCGAAGGGGAGTTTTCGTCGTGATATCACGACGTCGCAATGTCGCGACGTCGCGATGTCGCGACGTGTTAGAGGCTGAGGCTCGAAGGGGAGTTTTCGTCGCGATGTCGCGACGTGTTAGAGGCTGAGGCTCGAAGGGGGTTTTCGTCGCGATATCGCGACATCGCGATATCATGACGTCGCGATGTCACGACGATTTTGAAGGCAGAGGTACGAAGGGAGTTTTCATCGCGATATCGCGACGTCTTTGAAAGCAAAGGCGAGAAGGGTTCAAAGAAAAACAAAGACGGAGTTGACAAAGGGCTCGAAAGGTGAAGGCGGAAAACTTAAGGCATGGACTCAGAGGCGAAAAGTCCAAGGCAAGGGGCTCGGAGGAGAAGCGGTCGCGATGTTGCGACGTCGCGATATCGCGACGTCGCGATATAGCGACGTCGCGATATCGCGACGTCGCGATATCGCGACGTCGCGATATCGCGACAAGAAACAGAGTAAAGGAGTCAGAGGTGAAACGGTCGCGACGTCGCGATATCGCGACAAGAAACTGAGCAGAGGAGTCAGAGGTGAAACGGTCGCGACGTCGCGATATCGCGACATTGGGATATCGCGACAGGAATTTGAGCAAGGAACTCGGGGGGCATTTTGGTCGCGATTTCGCGACATTATTGGCAGACGAAGGCAAGGCGCCAGTTTGGTCGCGATATCGCGACATGTTGCGATTTCGCAGTCGGTTGAAGACAATTTAAAATTCGACACATGGACAGGCCGCGCGAGCGCCGGAAAAGAGACAGTTGTTGCAGACAAACATTCTGACAAAGCGACAGTTGCAAGTGAAGGACCAATTAAATGCGTGCTTTCATGACGGATCAGGGAGTTGGCCAATTACGGAGGGAAAATTGAAGACTCGGCGGGGGAAGGTCGATTTTGCAGGTTTTGTTTAATACTTTCGTGCTGGTGGGTAATTAATGACCGAGAGGACCGAGACCTCGATAAAAACTCGGGAAGTTGTAATTGATGGGAGGAGGTGGCGGATTAGAGAAGGAGGAGACAGAGTGCAGGGAAGAAGATCAAGCCGAGCTTGGTCCTTGTAAAGCCTGCGGGCTGTTTTATTTCGATATATGTATTTATTTTCAGAAGATTTTAATGAAAAGTGAAATTTTGCGAAGGTGTAATCTCTTGGCCGCCGTCACTATGTAACCAAAAAATATATATATCTATATTTTTATTTTCATTGTATTTTCATTTTAAAAGCTGAAATTTTCATTTTAAAAACGGAAAGTATTTTCATTTTAAAAACTGAAATTCAGAATATAGTAATGATGACTTCAAAATAATAGTGAGACAGAACAAAGAAAACGGACAGCTAATGACAAAGACGATTCAAGATAATAAAGTGATGCGAGAGTGTGGATTGGAGATTATAAGTTTCTTGGCAAAGACCATTCAAGAGAGTGGGGACTGGAGATTATAAATTTCTTTCTTAAATCCGTGGCGCCTATTGGATATTTGTAGATTCGTGTATAAAGGCGAGTTTGGTGGCAGCAATTTCAATTGCAAGATATTGATATCTGCACTGAAAACCTTTATTCACTTAAATTGATACCGTTGTTTAATAAGAACAAACTCAAAAATTAATATTGATCATAGGTTTTAACGGGTGATTAAAAGAAGTTTACTCTTAAAAAATTTAAGATTAGACTATTAGAACACCCTAATAGTAGTTTTTCTAAGCAGAAACTAAGTTCTATTTATGTTGTATGTGTAAAAACTCCATAATATCACAGTCCCTTAAATATTTAAGATCAACTAAAAATAATAATAATCTTAATACTCAACTTTATGGATCTTCCAGTGCACATACAGCCAAATATATCTTCTTTTTGCTTTTCTGTCTTAGTTCAGACTGCATGTCCTCATTAGGCATTTAAAGTCAATACCCATCTAGAAGCCTCTGCTATACTTCGTCCTCTTTTTGGTATAAGCACAGAACAAGATTGGGACGTCCTTTATTTTGATATTAGCAAAAGACAAGATCGGGACGTATGGACGCCACTGATGATCATTTTCTAGACTGTCTCTACTGTCGGGACTTGCCCTCCTGAAATTCTCCTGCCCTATGGAATTTGCCATGGTAAAATCAAAAACTCTACAAAGCAGATTGATAATTATGATAACATCCATTCACTTCTCTTTGTGAGTAAGGTAAAAGTTTGGATATTTTAGATAGAAGGTTTAAAAATTAAATTACTGATATGGATATGTTTGTTGATCTTATATGTACACTAAATTGATAATAAACATAAGTGTCTTGTGATCCTGTTAAAACCCAATTTATAAAATTAGGCTGATCTGACATTCCTTATAAATTAGAAGGCTAGGGTTTTAATGATACTATGGAATGATGTCTTGAAGAGAGAGAGAAATTGAGATTTATGTGTGTTAAAAACATATAGAGAAGAGCAGTTTGATTAACTTGGGCTTGTCAAGGCCAATGGATAGTATAGTGCAGAATGAGGATGCTCTGTTGGAGGTGTTTTTCCATTTGGATGCCAAGTCGGTTGGCATGGCAGGATGTGTTAGCAGGAGGTGGAGGCGTGTTGCACAGCTGGAATGTGTGTGGGAGAACATCTGCACTAAACACTGGACTGTCACTTCCCTTTCTACTTCTTCTTCTTCTTCATATGATGCTTCTTTCTTTTCTCAAGCGAGAAGTATTATTCTGGCACTGGGAGGCCACAGGCGCCTCTATCTCCTCTGCATGCGACCTCTTCTTCATTCTCGCTTCAAGAGGAAGAGTTGTGGGAGAATTAAGAGGTGGAGTATTAAAGATGAAGTTCAACTTTCTCTTTCTCTATTCTCTGTTGATTGCTACGAGCGCATGGCCAAGATGGGTGATGTTGCTGGATCATCATTGATGTTCCTCACTAAGCTATCTGCTGCTTCTGCCTAAATCATATAGGCAATAATAGAGTGTTTGGTAGCACAGTGTAACTCTCTAGTTGAGTCTTTGTAATGCAAATGAATAAAGCTCAGGGATCTTATACATTGCATGAATACTCACTCTGGCATATTTTCGTGAGGAATTTTGAGCCACCTTAATATTGTCACTGATTCATTCCAACTGAGTAACCTTTTATATGTATTTTGGGAGTAACTTTTATGGTTGTGTGGGATTGGAATAGAAAATGCATCCAAATATTATAATAACAAGAATAAAATCTGAATCTTTTCTAGAGGTTGTCCAATGGTTTTTTTTTAATATATGCCTGGCCTAAGCATCATAAGATTTTGATAATCTTTTTGACATATAGAAAAGGGCTGAATACTTTTTTGTATCATCATATGTATGGTTTAACTGTTTTTGGATATTATAATTTTACTAGGTTCAATGGTAAAGATTTTAAAATTTTAAATAAAATGTTTAAGGTTTAAATTTTAAGGTATAAAGTTGTATATTATATTTTAATAATTATAGTTATAGAAATAAACACATATTAAATAGCATTATCCTCACTAAAAAGCTTCGGAACTACTTTATTTTACTTTTTCCTTTTATAATTAAATTATAATATTATAAATATTAACTTAGTTTTTTTTATATTATTTATATGTTTTAATCTTATTTTTATAAGGGTGGAAGAAGGGGTTTTGAAAGGAGCCCCAAACCTTTTACAAGAGAGAAACCATAGACACTAAGCAATCACACATTCAAAACAAACATACATAGGACAACCTATAAAACTAAACAAGCTAAAGTACAACAATCAACAAAGAGAAGTAGTCTACCAAGACCATACAGAATATGAGCCCAAGAGAACAAAATAGCCATAAGCACCTAGAAAGAGACCTGAAACACACCATCTCAGACTTGCCCACTAGCCATAGAGTCTGCTTTGCTTTTGATATCTTCCAGCTGGGAGACATACTCCTCAAAATTATGGGCTAACATCTAGCTCAATCTCAACCTAGATTCCAACATATCTTTAAGGATCAATTTTAGCTCTCCAATTAAAACATCAACAACCTTGTCTAGGAAGACACAATAAATAATCCCATAAACAAACTCACACTCTAGATTTTTCTTCATTCTTGCAAATTGAAATAATCTGAGGGAAATCCTGATCCCAAACACGAAGCCCATCCTAAGAAATACCCAGATTCACCATATAATCGGCCCCATTGTTGCCTTCTCTGTAGATGTGAGTAAACTCTACCTTTTCCATGTATTCAATCAATTTCCAAGCTTCCTCAAACATGGTAGCACTATTCCAGTTGACATCTGAACTTTTTTTCCAGCATTTTGATCACATTGAGGGAATCCCCTTCAATGATAACTTTCTTGGCTTGGAGCTCATTCAATTGCTTAATTCCTTGGTACATGGCCCAAACTTCAGCAAAATGGCTTGATTGGGTTCCTAGAGCTTCAACAAAAATTCTCACAGTCTTACCATTCTCATCCCTGATTATCCCTCCAACACCTGTCGGGCCAAGGTTACCTTTCGCAACTCCATCAAAATTTAGCTTAAGCCAACCTTCAAGAGGGGGATTCCATTTAGAATTTTCTCTAGCATTGTTTGAAGCAAGAACAACCTTGCCATTAGTAGGAGATAAATTCTAGTCCTTAGCAATTCTACCTTCTTGCTTTGATTCTTCAATTCCTTCCCAATTAACAATCTCCACATTTTCTTTGATGAACAAAATGATTTTATCTGCAACTAGCATATTGTCCTTTTTCTTCTCTTTAAAGATACGTCCATTTCTTTCCTTCCAAACTCCCCACAAAACATGAGGAAGACTGAGGTTCCAAAGCATTTGTAATCTTTTGCTTTTAAAGGGTGGGCACCATTGTAGGCAAAGATCCACTAAGGAATATGGTAAAACCCAATCTATTTGAAACTTTCTTAGAATAACCGAAAGGACTTCCTAGGTAAAAGGACAATGAAGACAGAGGTGATTCACATTCTCTAGATCTCTTTCACAAAGACTACAATGATTAGGAAGATGAAATCCTCTTTTTGCTAAGTTGTCCAAAGTCAAAATTCTATTTTGGACAGCCAGCCAATAGAAGAAAGAAATTTTAGGGATAAGGTTTTTCACCCACACCTTAGAGACTAGTAGCCATCCCATTTCTTCCTTTTGGAGCAAATGATAACCTGATTTAACTGTATAGAGCCCTTGCTTAGAAGGATTCCACCACCTAGAATCCTCAACATCTTTGCTCTTCAAGGTATAAACCTGTAACAATCTATTTAACCTCTGAGCCATTTGAAATTTCCTTTGATCTTGCCCATCAACCTGGATGCTTTTCCATAATGGTCTACCATTCTCCCACTTGATGTAATCATGAACCCAAATCCTAAAATTTTGAGATAACTCCTGCTCAAGGCATCCCAAATCCATATCCTCCTTAAGGGGAAAACTTCTCAGCCAAGCATCATTCCAAAAGTGAACATGTCTACCATTCCCAATCCTCCATCTGCTTCCCTTTCACAACAAAGGTCTCATCATTTGCAAATTGTTCCAAAGGCTAGAACCCATGGGAAAGTCCCTCTCTACTAGAAAGTTGGTATCCTTAAGGTATTTAGCTTGAAGAATCTTAACCCAACCAACATCTTCCACCTTTGCCAGTTTCCATCCTATTTTCCCTAATAGGGTTGTATTTAGCTCCCTGAGTTTTCTTAAACCAAGCCCTCCACCCTCCTTTTGGCAGACAAGATCCCATGCCACCAAAGGAATTATTTTATTTTCCTCTAAACCTAACCATAAGAAATTTCTTTGCATTTGTTCAATCTTATCACAAATCTTAGCAGGCATCTTAAAGAGATAGAAAATAAACTAGAATGCTTTGGAGCGAAGCTTTCACCAACTGAGCTTTCCTTGCCTGGCTCATCAAAGCCCCTTTCCAACTAGCTAGTTTCCTAGAGACCCTTTCCACCACAGGGTTCCACATCTCTTCCTTCACTCTCCCTTTGAAAAGCAACATTCCTAGGTAAGTAGCTAGAAGGGTACCTATCCCACAATAAAAAATTTGAGCAATATTCTATTGTCTAATAGTCGAAGTATTAAAAAAGTAGATCTTGCTTTTACCAAAGTTTATTTTTTGACCTACAACAATCTCATATCTCTCTAGAATAGCTCTTAACACTCTAGCCTAGGGGATTGAAGCCTTAGTGGTGATAAAAGTATCATCAACAAACTGTTGGTGAGAGATGGGATTAATAGTAGAGGTAGGCTTTATACCACTTATATGTCTATCAAAATTAACTTTTGTGATAGATCTCCCAAGAGCCTCAACTAAAATTATAAAGAGATAAGGGGATAAGGGGTCCCCTTGCCTAAGGCCTCTTTTTCTTGGAAAGTAACCCATAGCTGAACCATTCACTAGAACTGAGAACATGGATGAAGAAAAATAGGCTTTTAGGAGATCAACCCAATTCTAATGGAAACCAAAACTTCTCAGCACTCTAATAAGGAAGTCCCAAGAGACCCTATCATAAGCCTTATTCATATCTAATTTTAGGAGCATCCCTTCTTCCCCATTTCTATCAAGTGAATGGATAATCTCATGGATAGTGATAATACCATCTAAAATCTGCCTTCCTTTGACAAATCCCCCCTGATGGGGCTCAATGATAAAAGGGAGCACCACCTTGATTCTATTTGCAAGAGTCTTCAACAAAATTTTATAAATGGTGTTGCAAAGACTAATAGGTCTGAAGTCCGAGAAAGAGTTAGCTCCCACTACTTTCGGAATGAGAGCTAAGAATGTAGAATTAATATCCTTTGGAATAAAATGACTCTTTTGAAACTCCTTAATAGCTTCAATGATATCCCCACCCACTATATTCCAGAAACACTGAAAAAACCTGTTGGGAAACCATCAGGGCCAGGAGCTTTATCCCCATTCATATCAAAGAGAGCATTTTTAATCTCCTCATCCTTAAAAGGGCTCATTAAGAAATCATTCATCTATTTAGTCACCAGAGCAAGAATATTGCAACAACTCACTCATTGCCTCCTCATTAATAGGATCTTCAGTGCCAATCAGATCTAAAAAATACTTGACCGCTTCTCCTTTGATCTCCAAAGGGTCCTTAGAGAGTTATTTGTTAGCTTTGAGGACTTCTGAAATTCTATTGCTACTCTGGTATCTAAGAGTGGAGACATGGAAAAATTTTGTATTGCGGTCTCCCTCTTTGAGCCATGTTATTCTTGACTTTTGATGCCAGAAGGTTTCTTCACAGGCCAGAACATTATGGAGATCCACAAGGACCTACTTTTCCTTATTCCTTGTGTCCTCTGAAAGGCCTTCCTTAGCTATCAGTTGTTCTATATTCTGCAATTGAATTTTTAAATCAAACTTTTTCTAAAAGAGATGACCAAAAACATATTTATTCCACAATTTTAGGTTTCTCTTAACAAAATGGAGCTTTTTAGCAACTTGTGAAAGCTTAGTGCCAGAGAAATCAGCCTTCCACCATTCATCAATCTGGGCTTCCAAGTTTTCGTGTCTAAGCCACATCATTTCAAATCTAAAAGGGCTTTTGAACCTTCTCCCAACTCCCCCTATTTCACATAATAAAGGATTGTGATCTGAACCAATTTTTGGTAGGGCTGAGAGAAGGGTATCCCCTAAAAGAAATAGGCTTTCTTTGGAGAATAAGACTCTATCAAGCCTGACTTGAATAAGTTGATCTCCAAGATGTCTATTACTCCAAGTGTATTTGGCTCCTCTCAAATCCACATCCAAAAGCTCATTAGATCTAACAAACTAAGCAAAATCAGACATGCCTTCCGATATTATAGGGTTTCCCCCTTTCTTATCTAATGGATTCAATGGGGAATTGAAATCCCCAACCACAATCCAAGGAATTCCTTTAAAATCTTCTCTTTGATGACTCAAATTCTCCCATAAATGCTTTCTATCAACAATAGAATTTGGAGCATAGACATTAGTTAAGATACATTGTGTATTTTCCTCTTTGCAATGCAAAAGAACAGAGATAAATCTGTTAGATTGAATGATGAGTCTTCCTTCTAATTTATTTTTATCCCACATGCTAAAAAACCCTCCAGAGGTGCCCAAGGTAGGACTAGCAATAAAATCAACCTCCCTCCAAATTCTTTGTTTGACTGGTTCTATACTCTAAGTGTCCAATTTAGTTTCCTAAAGAAGAATGATTTGAGGTCCATTGTCTTTTCTCAATGTTTGGACTAGTCTATGCTTGGTTGGGGCATTGAGTCCCCTAATGTTCCATGAAATAAGCTTCATTTTTTGGATTTCCCTAGTGGCTTTTTACTTCCCCCACCCAAGGAAATAACAGTTTGGATTTCATTGGCAATATCTGATTCTATCTCTTTTTCTCTAATTTTCTAATTAGAAGGTCTTCCTTGAGATTTAACATCACCCACATCAACCCCTATTTTCTTTTGATGTCTAGTCTTTGGAGTTTGAGCAGTTTTTCCCGACTCAACTAGATTTCCTAGGTTCTTTTTTAATTGATTTACCATTTCTTTTAAGACCATTTCATTCTATTCATTTCCCCCATCCTCAATTCCTAACTGAGAGTTTCCATCCACTAAATTTTCCAATAAGATATTCTCTTCCTCTCTAGGAATGATTTCTTGAAGGATATCAAAGGGATTTGAAGATAAAACAATATTCGAGTTTGAGGGGGGTAAAGTTTCACATACCTTCATTTTTTCTACCAAAGCTTGATTCTCCATGGAAGACTTCTTATGTACGTTAGCTTTACTTGCTTAAAAAAATTTTACTTCCAAGGAATCTTCCATTCTAGGGTTCTCCATGGATGAAACCTTCTGTATATCAACTTTACCAGCTTCACTATTAGGGTTTTCAACTTTCTTCCTAGTGATCTCTTCTTCCATTTGCTTTAGTTTCCAGACCTTCTAACCATGGGATGGAGGCTTCTAGTTTGGGAAAACCCAGGCCAAGTGCCCTAATTTCTTACAAACCCCACATTTAATAGGGGGATTCTCATATTCAAGAGACTGGTTCCAAACTCCCAATCTCGAAACCAGCTGAATCGAATCTAGTATATTTTTCTCCATCTCCACATTGACACATATTCTTGCATAAATGAGGTGGGACTTGGACTTGGTGGCTGGATCCATAGCAATTAGTTGGCCCATTTCCTTAGCAATACCAGCAAAAATCTCCTCATGCCAATAGTGAAAAGAAATATTAGGTAATCTTACCCAGACTGGTACCTATCAAAAGTTTTGGGTTACAAGGCAACAAATTCCATATTACCATCGGCCTCCATTTGGTAAAAGCCCATTTCTTGATCACATCCAGGTCGGGCCTCACCACCATAAATCTTCCAACCAAGTTATGGGATCCTTGTTCAATAGCCATATTAACCAAATCATCTTGAATAAAAATTTGGCTCATTTTCGAAAGTAGATCTAACTTGGAATCAGGTATTTTTGGCATACCTAACACTACATGAGACCACGACTATTTATCCCTACCTATTTTTATATCCCTCAGGTATAAATATTGATCGAACTTAGAGTTAGCCTCATCTGTGCTTTCAACATTGCAACCACTACCAAGTTTTATGTCGAAACCATTCCTGATCCTAATCCCGCTACCAAGACCCTGTTCATTCCCACTCCCGCTCATGATCTCATTCTCGTTGGTCATTATTTTGCAAGTAGTTACATGTTCTAATGCTTCATTCTCCCTCAAAATTTTATTTTAAAACTACTCTAAATTTTCCTTTTATAATTAAAGAACTAAACGTTAAAGACTACTTTACTCTAATTTTTTCTTTCATAATTATTTATATTCTACTTTTTCCTTTTATAATTAAATAACAATATTATATATTATTTCAAATAAGTTATATGTGGCTTCTATTGGATCCACTCTGATAAAAATACCAAAATATTACATTTGCTACAGCATACCTTTTTATCACAATTTTTTTATTTCTTTTGTCTTTTAAATATATTCTTCATATTTCATGAAGTGCTATGTTTTCACAATCAGCTCCTTGACATCATTTTGATTAAGAGATAAAATCTCACTTGGCCAATTTCCTTCTAAAATTTGAATTTCACTAGGATAAAGATCAACACTACAATGTGCTAATTTATCTACTACCCAATTTTTTTCTCTATAAATATGCTTACACTTCCAAGAAATTGCCTCTAGTAATATATGAACATCAACAATAATATTATTTTTTATCTAGTCTCCACATCCATTTTTGTTAATAGAATTGATGATAATTTGTGTCCCCTTCAATTGAAATATATTTCCATCCTTTTTCTACTATAATTTTAATACCTATAAGAAGTGCTCCAATCTCTACATAGTTGTTAGTTGAAGTTCCATATGATTCTGAATAAATGAGAAGAATTTTACTTTCACTATTTCTAAAAATAGCACATCCACCAACTTTTCCTAGATTTCCTTTAGAAGCACCATAAATATTAATTTTGATAAACTCAATTTTTGGACATTTCTATTTTACCATAGATCAAAGTAGATCCTTTGTTTTATTTCGATTGTCACAAATGACTCTTCTATGTATGTTCAAATCTTGTAACCATGTTATTAGCATCTCTTTTTCTACAATTGAGACTTCCCATGATGAACACCATATTTCTAGATATTTTGTAAGAGGTAATAATACAGTTTCAAACTTGGGTATGATTTTAAGAGTTATTTTTTTAATTTTTGTTATTCCTTTCAAGCCATAAATTCCAACAAATAATGGCAAGGCCAATCCTCCAAAGAATACATAATGCTTTAGCTTTGAAATAATTAATCCATTATTTCATCAACTCTTTCAATGTTGATGGAGCTACCCAATATAATTTCATATTATTTTTAAAATAACCCTAAATTATGTGAGAAAACGAATGATAAAGAAGTAAATGGTCTTATATTTCTAAATCCTTCTCACACAAGGCACATCTAAATGGGTCCATAATATCCTGTTATTTGTAGACTCTATCCTGTAAGAATATTAATTTGAATAGCTAACCAAAGAAATGTTAAGGCCTTAGGAAGAGCCCTAATGATCAAATATTCCTCCAAGAAAAATATTTGGGAGAAGGAAATTTTGATTGTTCTAAATCTTCATAACCCAATTTGACTGAGTATTCACCATCCTTTGATAAATTCTAAACCAATTCATCCTTTTGTGTAAAAATTGACAAATAAAACTCTTGAAGCATATTTTGAAGTTCATCTGCAATTTGTTTGAGTTCCTCTCCTTCAACTAGGTTACTAAAATAAATCTATGATTTGGATTTGTTGTTCATAATAATATAGTCTTTGACCTTTGGACCTTTACATGCTAGGAATGCTTGAGCCAATGGTTTTCATTTTGATTCAGAAATAAGAGGATAATGCTTCAACCAAGCATCAACCCAAAAATTTGCATAACTCTCGTCATTGACTGACCATCTAATATGTTTATGTATTAATTGCATACTCTTAAAATATGAAGTTCCATGTTGAAAATCCTTTACATAGAGTTCTTTTTCTAAATGATTTCATTTCATCAAGAGAACCTATATATTTTTTAAGTAATATTTTTGCCCAGTTCTTTCCTTGATCTTTGAATAATCACCACCCAAGCTTTGATCCTAATTCCAAATTCATAAGTTTAAAATTCTACAAGCCTACTCCTCCAATATTTTTTCCTTTGTAAACCCTATCCCGCTTACAAAGAGGAAACCTAATTTTTCCTCACAAATTTTCCATAGAAAGCCTCTTTGAATTTTATCAATTTTTGATGCTATACTTGTTCGTAGTCTTGAAAGTGACATCATATAAATAGGGATGGATTACAATGTAGTCCTTATGATTTTTAGCCTTCCTGCCATGGTTAAGAACTTACATTTCTAACCTTCCAATCAAACTTTCATTCTATCCAAAAAGATATCGTAATCTTCTTTTTATTTTCTTTATCATACAAAGGAATACCCAAGTAGGTTGATGGAAATTTTTCAATTTTAAACCCTAAAACATTCACAATAATTTATTGTAAATCTAGGGCAGTATTAATAAAAAATATTAGATTTTGAATTATTCATCAACTATCCAATAGTCTTCTCATAGCATGAAAATATTTATTTAAGCTCCATGGCCTCAATGAATGAGGGATGGCCCAAATGAAAAGTGGCATCAAAAATTTGGAGATGAGATTCGGAGGGACCATTTTTCGCAACTAAAATACCCTTGATTTTTCCTTCTTCTTTTTCCTTTGAAAAGGATCTCCCTAATGCTTTCGCTAGAATAATGAATAGATAAGGAGAAAGTGGATCACCTTGACAAAGTCCATAATATGACTTGAAGTAATCAACAAGAGAACCATTGATCAAAATGATAAAAATTCCAATGCTATATCCATTCCCCAATTATAATCAAAGCCAAACTTTTGAAGAATAGTATGTAAAAAAATCTAAAAAACCCTATTATATGCTTTGTTCATATCTAATTTCAAAAGCATACTAGTTTTTTCATGGAAGTAAAATAATGTATGGCCTATTATGCAATAATCATACCATCAAGAATTTGTTTACCGTGAACAAATCCACCTTGTTCCTCTAAAATAAGACACCCTAGAATACCCTTCAACATGTTTGCCATAATTTTTGAAAAAATCTTTTAATTTGGCTGGATAATAAGGGATTGTACTCGGGTCCCCCACCCTTGAAAAATTACAACACTCTTCTTTAGAAATTAAGAGTTTAAAAATAAATACACTTTTCATCTCAATTGAGATTCTATAGCTAGAAACCTACATTATTTTACATAAATTGTTTGAATTCTTGATTTTCATGTTTTTGGATCTTTTCAATTTTTTGTATGAATACAAATATTTCAGAATTCAACATCCTTCTTGACATTTTCCTATAGCAACCTTCACAATACAAAAATTCACCTCTACTATCTATGCATTGCATCTTAGTAGAGTGATATTTTCAAAACATCCCACTATCATAGTCCACTTTACCAAATCTCTATTGCTAGTTTCCTTTCTTAAACACAAGTACAACCATAAATATTATAATAAATAGTTTATATGTAGACATATTACTGTTACAAAATTAAGTAGATATATCATGAATGTAACATGGGGAACCTCAAAAACTAGAGGGAGGAGAGGAGCAATGGAGGAGCGGAGCAAGAGCAATGAAGGAAGTAAAGGAGGAGCGATGGTGGTTGGCGGGAACCTCGAACAGGCAGATGGCGAGGATCTAGAGGCAAGATCTGCTATAGCATGGAGGGGATAGGATTCCTTCTTCATGTAGTTCAAAAAACAAGCGGGACCGATCCTCCTGAAAAATATCATGATAAAGGGTCCCAACAGGTGACGGGGGACCCTAGGAAGGGCCCGTCCTTCTTGGAAATGTTAAAAGGGAGAAGGCAGGAGGTTGTTGACAACCTACTTCCCCTAATACCAAAAAACAACAGGATAAGAGCCCATGCTAAAGCCATGGAAATATTTCTGGCCCTAGAATCGTATTCCCTAGTAGGCAAGTTCCTAGGCGGGAGATCAAATATTATGACAATATGATCCTGGGTTTTGACCAAATGGAAAACTATAGGAAACTTAGAGATTGTGGCTCTATCGAGGGGGTTTTTCATGATAAGACTCAATAACAAAGCTGATGCGAATCACATACTGACGGGAGGATCATGGTTTCTAGGGAAACGCAGTCTCTTCCTAAGACAATGGGGGGAGGATTTTGATCCTGAGAAGCAAAACATCAATATAGCATCCATTTGGGTCCGTTTACCAAATCTTCCTCTATAGTTCTTCAATGAGTATTGGATTCAAGGCATAATTAAAACTATAGGAGAGTTGGTGGCCATAGACCATCCGACCAAGGCAAGGACCAGAATGACGCATGCTAAGATTTGTATGAATGCCAACCTATATTCCAAAATTCGGATCCAGGTGGAGTTAGAATATGGAGAATATCTAAGGACACAACTGATGGAGTATGAGAACAAGTCGATCTTTTGCAGTGAATGTAAAACACAGGGTCATCTTCGAAATCAATGCCCAGTTCCAAAAACCAACAAGGAAGCCACGAACAAAACTCAATATGGCAAGGCAAATGGGAGAGGGATCCCTAGAAACAAAGGACCATGCAAAATATTCAAAGGATATAGGTCATTCAGACCCAACCAGGACAATCGGGTTACAGCAGTCCAACCCCAACCTCGAGGAAAAGGAAACCAACTTCGCGAGGAGGACAAGGACCTTCAGGTATGTAACAAGGATCCTACATTTAACAAATTTGAAATCTTAGCCAACCTCAAGACTAAAAAAGAAAATGATAAAGGAAAAAATCCCCAACTAGAGTTTCCTGATACCCTAGAATCCCCTTCTAATTTTGGTCCGTCAACGATCATTATAAAAAATCCCAAAAATTCCTCTCATGGGAAGAAGTAAGATCTGGGTTACTGTAGTCAAAATATGGAAGGAATGGAGTCAAGGATTGAGGTTTTTGAATCAGTTGGTATCAAAAGAGCCTCCAGTCCAGTCTTGCAGCAACTCTTCCCTTATCAAGTTAGCCCTAAACCAATAGACTCCTCAATGAGAAGCCCTCTGACCGAGGATCTTGAACTAGAAGAGTTAAGCCAAAATAGAGAGGACGATGAAAATGATGATGAGACATTTCAAAATGAGGAGAGGGAATCCAGTCCAAGATTACTTCAGTATATACCTTCATTTCATTCCAAAACAAACCAAAAGTACAACCAAGTCTCCCATTGATTATGGAAGCAAAAAAAGAGAGGCTGAATGACCACTGCAGAGCACTACAGACTTAAGATCAATAATGAAATTACTAATGGGAAACAAAGAACACTTCTACAACAAGCTATTCCAAGCCAAGATGATAGCAAAATAGACAAACCCCCTTCATCCCAAGGAAGGGGGAGAGGCAAAAACAACAAACCATCTAAATGAAGGTACTCTCATGGAATGTGAGAGGCCTAAATGGCCCACCAAAGCAAAGGGTAGTAAAATAAATAAGGAAAGAGTTTAGTCCCATAATAATTTTTCTTCAAGAAATAAAAACAGATAAAACACAATCAACATCCATAGCTAGAAATATTTGGAAACAAAAGGAAGTTGTATTCCAACAAGCAAAAGGAGCATATGGAGGAATCATTATTTTTTGGGATCCAAATAAATTAAAAGGTAGTGTGCTACAAGTTTATGATAGAGTTCTTAGAGTATAATTTCATGATCTTGATCAAAAAAATCTTGGATTATGTCAAATGTGTATGCCCCCACCTCTATCCAGGGGCGATCAGAGTTATGGGAGTATCTAGGCCATTTAAATTAAGCTTTCAACAACATTCTTTGGTGATTGCAGGTGACTTCAACATCCTCCTATATCCGTTTGACAAAAATGGAGGGTCAGGACTACCATTAAAAATTATGGAAGACTTTAATGAATTCATAAATATAAATGAGTTGATGGATGTAAAGCTAAAAGGGGCCAAGTTCACTTGGACCAATCGGAGAATAGGGAGCCAACTGATTCAGGAAATATTGGACATATTTTTTCTATCTAAGGAAGCCATCACAATGTTTGGTGATTCTATACTACAGGCTCTTCCCAAAAGTGCCTCAGACCATAGTCCTATTTTATTTGAGGTCATTCAAGCCAATCCCTTCAAAAAACCATTCAGGTTTCAATCAATGTGGACAAAACATGAAGACCTGAGGGAACAAATCAAAGAGTGGTGGCAGCAACCTTGCCAGGGGAGTTCCTCATTCAAATTAGCTCAGAAACTAAGGATGGTTAAAGATAACCTCAGAATCTGGAACAAATAAGTGTTTGGTAAAATCTTTGAGAATAAAATAGTAGTTGGGGAGAAACTAAAAATAATAGAAAGTAGAATTTAAAATGGCAGCTATGATGAGGCTACAATATTAGAAGAAAGGACACCCTCTATGAGTTTCACAATATTTTAGCATGTGAAGAGATTTACTGGAGATAAAAATCTAGAGCACTGTAGTTAAAGGAGGGATATTCAAATTCAAATTTTTTTCATGTATCCGCCCTAAGAAATAGGAGCAACAACAAAATTAGCAATCTAATCAAGACGGATGGATCCTTAACTCAGAACATCCAAGATATTAGAGAAGAGGCAGTTGCTTACTTCAACACCCTATTGGGTGAAGAAACTATTTGTCATGTAGAGGCCAAAGACTCACTTCTCCATTTCATTCCCCAAATCATCGATGATACCATGAATGATTCTCTTATAGCGCATTTCACTGATGAGGAGATCAAAGATGCAATGTTTAGTATGGAACTTGATAAGGCTTCTAGTCCAAACGGTTTTCCACCTAGCTTTTTCCAGGTTTATTCAGACATTATTGGTGCTGAAGTCATGGCCGTCATCAGGGAATTCCAAATATCAACACATATCCCTAGGGGATTTAGCTCAACATTCATAGCTCAGATTCCTAAAGATCCAAACCCAAATACTATGGCAGATTTTAGACCGGTCAGCTTATGTAATGTGTCTTATAAAATCTTTACCAAGGTGTTAGCCAATAGGTTAAAGGAAATTTTACCGGTTATCATTGACTAGAGTTAGGGGAGCTCAGTCCAAGGAAGATCAATCTTAGACGGTGTTATTACGATCCATGAGGCCCTTCATACAGTAGCTCATACTAAGAAAGTGACCATGGCCATAAAATTGGATATGAACAAAGCTTTTGATAGGATTAATTGGGAGTTCCTGGATGCAATATTACTAAAATTTGGATTTCATCCTCAATGGGTCATACTTATTAGAGGGTGTATTACGAAGCTATGGTTTTTGGTCTTGGTAAATGGGTCGATGATAGGATACTTTCAAAGTAGAAGAGGATTAAGGCAAGGATACCCTATTAGCCCTATGCTTTTCATCATTGTGGCAGAAGCTTTAGGTAGGACCATCAAATCTGCTTCCGTAGTAGGACTCATTTTAGGCATTACCCCGTCACCCATTAGCAATTTGTAGATGACATGTTGATGCTAACTCAGGCTTCAGTGGTGGAGGCTAGAAGAATCAAACACATTCTTAGGATGTACGAAGAAGTTGTTGGCTAGAAAGTGAATTTCAATAAAAGCAAAATCTATTTCCTTAACACTCTTGTCCCCATACAAACTAGTATCGCTAGTATCTTGGAATGTCACATAGCATCCCTCCCAACCTCCTACTTAGGTCTACCATTATTTTTAGGAACCCCATAAGGAGCCATGTGGAATAATGTGTTGGAGAGGATCTAAAAAAAACTGGCTAGTTGGAAAGGACATATTTTATCCCAGGCAGGTAAAGCGACACTGACCATGGCCTCTCTATAGAGCATTCATGTTTACTTCTTATCTGTGTTTAAAGCTCCAAGCAAACTGTATCAAAAAAATGAACAATATCAAAAAAACTTCCTTTGGTATGGGACGAAAGAGAAAAAAAAGATCCATTTGGTAGGATGGAGCAAGGTATGCAAACCCATATCTAATGGAGGACTAAATCTAAGGAGAGTCTTCCTCTTAAACATGGTGTTGCTAGCTAAACAAGCTTGGTGACTGCTATCTAATGTTTAAAATGAGTGGAAAACCATAGTTAGGATGAAATACCTCCAAGGAGCAGACTTCCTCAATGAAAATTTGTTAAATAGGGGATCGACCTTTTGGAAAGCAATCCTAACTAGCAGATATTTGGTCAAGAAAGGGCTCAGACGGATTTTAGGCAATGGTCATGTTGAGTGGTATTTTCACCCGATTGTGAAAACACACTCTCCGATAGGATTTGGGTTCTAAATCCTCTCTTGCAAAGAAATTTAATAAACAATTTCTCCAAGGTTCCGCTATGTTAGCATTTGGTATATGTGTATCAATAATCTCAAATAAAGATATTCAATCTAAATGCTTGGAACACCTTAGTGGTTGCAAGTAACTGAAAACAAGGGGCAATGTTGGTTTATTTTACTGTGAAACTTTAATGATTGTTCGTTGAACCCGAATAAAGCAAATGTGATTTGGTCCCTTTATGACCATGCTGTAACTTCAAAATGGAAATTGATGAAATGCCTTGAAACATAACTCCTTCAATGAAATTGGAATTTTATGAAGGGAATATCATCATCTGCTCATGAATGAAAAACAAAACTGAAAAATGAAATTCTGGCCTTGAAATGGAAATTTTCTATTTTCAGGCTTTGGAATTTTTAGTTTTTTATTTTTTTATTTTAATGCCTGTAAATAAAATAAAGTGTAGAAAAAATGAAAATAAAATGCAAAAGAAAAATGAAATGCATTCAGGGTGATGCAATCCTATTCTGACAAAACCGAAGATGTGAGGTTTCCATGCATGCAACCTAACCTATTGAACCTACAAACATGCACAATCCAGATATGTCAAGTGCTGGTCTCTGGGGTTTTAACTGTGATTTCAGATTTAGACATTCGCATGAAGCAACCAAGAGAACTTGCATTAAACTTCACCTATAAGCCTAGAAATATGAAAAGGGGAAAGATAAACATTTAATCCTGCATGCAAAAAATAACTCCTCCTTTCTTGCCAATGAGGTGCAACTCTCTGAATTTTTTGTATTAAAAATTGATCATTTACAATAACAGAATCTCTAGTTTTCTCAAAACCAAAAAAAGGGGAAGAAAAACACTCCAAAGCAGGCCCAGAATGGCTTCTCGCCTTCGGCACTACAACTCTGCTCGCAATGGTTCTACCTGCACCTGTCCTATGCTTCTGCTTTTAAACGTTCTGGTGCGGTTCTCTTTTTCACTCTACGGTGCTTCGTTTCATTTCCCAGATTGCATCATTTCACCTTCCTCGCATTTTCGTTGCTTTTGACTTTATGCTTGACATCGAGATGCTTGATCTTCTCTATGAATTGTAACGCTTTTGCAGCCCTTACACCTGTACGCCACATGTTCTGCATTTCTCTGCATGTTCCATAATGGCTCCCTGTAAATCACGACCAAAAATAGCATGTCGCGATATCGCGACGTTTTTCTGCATGCAGCTTTGCTCTTCTACCTGTATCACAAAAATGAGACATGTTGCGATATCGTGACACTTTTTTGCCCGCAACCTTGTCTGCCTTCATGCCCAACAAAAATAAGACATGTCACGAAATTGTGACAATTTTCTGTCAACGGGCCACGCAAATGCAACCTGTCACAAAATTGCAACATTTTTTTGTTTTGGGCTATCTCACTGCAACTTGTCATGAAATCATGACGTTTTTCTCTTTCGGGCCGCGAGGATGCAACCTGTCGCGAAATCACGACGCCTTTTCATTTTGCTATGTTTTGTTGTACCTGGCCACAAAAATGTGACATGTCATGAAATCGCGACACCTTTTCATTCCGTACCATCTCACTGCTTCCTATCGTGAAATTGCAACATCTTTTCATTTGGCATGTCTTGCTGCTTCAGGTTGCGAAAACGCGACATGTCGCGATATCATGACAACTTTAGTTGCCTTGCCCTGTTTGACTGTTTTGACCATGATTTTGTGACATGTCGCGATGTTGCAACAATTTTCCATTTTGTCTTTCTCTCTCCTCTATGGACCGCGATTTCATAGCAGGTTGCGAAATCGTGACATTTTTCGATCAACACCTCTTCCTGCTTGCTTTGATCATGATTTTATGACATGTCGTGATATCGCAACACTTTTCACTTTGTGCTGCATTCTGTTGCTCTTAGCCATGAAAACGCGACATGTCACAAAATCGTGACACTTTTTCATTCCACCACTCTTCGCTTGTCTGGGCCGCGAAAGCTTGACATGTCATGATATCGCGACATTTTTTCATTTTTGGCCGCGACAGAGCAACATGTCGTGATATCGCGACGTTTTTTCATTTCTGGCTGTGACAAAGCAACATGTCGCGATATCGTGACGTTTTTTCATTTCTAGCCGCGACGGAGCAACATGTCGCAATATCGCGACAAATTTTTTTTTCTGAGCCGCGATAGAGCAACATGTCACGATATCGCGACAACTTTCTTTTTCTTGCTTTTCTTTGCTCTTTTAACATCTGGGCCACTGCAACCTTCTAGGAAAGCATACAAAAAAGTTGGGTCCCCAATTTTGGGGTGTGTTGTGGATCAGCCACAACAAGTCATAAAATCAACTTTTGGGAAGATAGATGGGCTAGATCTGAGGCTTTATCAAGGAACCTCCAATTGGTTAGGCTCAAAGAACACACGGATTGATCTATAGGGCATAATATGTAGACTACATAATGCAAGACAGGAACTTCCCAAGATGGCAGATTATCAGGGTCCAAGGTTTTGCAGTTGAGTCTAAAGAGCTTCAGAATATCTTAGGCTAGCATCTCATACTCATAGGAAATGCTGAAGACCATATAGTGTGGGCAGAAATAGAAAGTGGAGAATTTATAGTTAAAACAGGCTATAATTTACTCCTCAATCCTAAATATCACCAGTTTTAGTTGCAACTGGTCTGGATTAAGGGCCTAATCCCAAAAATATCCTTCTTCACATGGCTCATGATACAAGGAAGGATCCTTACCATTGACAATATGCTAACAAAAGGAATGATTATTTCTAAGCGGTGTTACATGTGCAGGGTAGGTTGGGAGTCAGTTCAACACCTCTTTCTAGAATACCCAGTGGCAACCTTCATCCTTGATGGACTTTTCCAAGTCTTTAGAATCTCTTGGGCTAAATCGACCTCAATTTCCAAAGTCTTTCAACAATGGCCTCTTCCCTTTGTTATCCCAAAACTCAAGTTCCTTTGGAGTATTTTTTGGCACCACTTCCTTTGGCAAATTTGGTTAGAGAGGAACCATAGAGCCTTTAATGATTCGAAGCATAACTCCCAAACCATCCTTAATAAAATTCTTACCTTTGTGAAAGAAAATATTTGTATCTTATCTACATAAAATCAAGGAATTTCTCCTATAGAGAAAAAAAATTACCCTATCCTTAGGTATCCCCTCTGATGACATAGTCATTGTACCAAAACCTAATCCTAGAGTTGGGATCAAATGGGAGCCACCCCCTAGGGACTAGTTCAAACTAAATTTTTATGGAGCGGCTAAGGATAATCCTAGGCAGGAAGGCACTGGAGTAGTAATTATAGATCATAAAGGAATCATGAGGATGGCATTTGCAGAACCATTAGGATCTAGAATCAATAATGAGGTTGAAGTTAGAGAGCTTTGGAGGGGTTTACACTTGGCTCATGAGATCCAAGGCAACCTGATGGTTGAAGGAGACTCAAAAATCATTATTAACCTCCTAACTAATGGCAAAAAACCATCCTGAAGGATTGAAGCTATCATCCATGAGGCGAGGATCCTCTTCAATACCAGACAAGAAAAGAGGGCTCGCCATGTCTTCCATGAGGCTAACAGATCAGTGGATAAACTAGCCAATGCGGGTGTCGAGGCTAGTAGTTTGACAACGTGGATATGTGACGTGCCATGCAAAGTCGAGGACATCCTGTGTAATGACAAACAAGCTATGTCCTAAGGCGGGTGGGGGAAGGATCTCCAAATACCACGTGACCCAAGACTATCATGCGTTTGCTTTACTAAGAAATCCTAATCATATGGATGTGATTCTAGGAATAACATTCTCAAATATCTCGAAAAGGATAAATGGTGGAAAATGCAAGGACATGATTTTGAGGCATGAAAAGGTAAACTTCCCAACACAAACTACCAATTTCCATTGGGGGCTCCGTGGCGAAAGGACTATGACAATTGGCCACAACATAGGCGATCAGGAGGAGGTCATCAACACACGGATTCCCATGGTGGCAATTCTAAATTTTGCTAAGCATGTCAAGAAGATGGATCTACATTGCAACAAGAAGAAAATTACAAGAAATTGGACAATACCGATCAATAGGGCCACCTAGCATGAGGTCCAAATGGTGGTTGATGAATGGATCTTCCCCATGCAAAGTATGTAGGTCTATGAAGGCACTGTAAAATGGGCAATAATGACAATCAATGAGGATCCAAATCATGATGACAAGGAGGTGGTTGGAATGCTGATGAGGCTAACAGATCATGTATGGGGGTAGAAGACACAAGTGGAGGCATATGGATGGTCCTTTCCAATGCATGACACTCCTCCTAAGGAATGTGTTGATTCGTGGACAACCAAGGTGAGGCAGAATCACACTAATCGGATGGAGTCTAAGGACAACTGGCATAATACTCATGTGGCAAATGGGGAATGGATTCCTAAAGTTAGCACACAAATTAATAAATGCCTCAACACCTACCAACATAATATTAAACCCTATTCCCTTCCTAGCAGTAGCAAAAGAGGAGAACTATGGTGTGCAAGTCAGAGCAAGTTTGAGAGAATTTTGAGGAAGAAGTCTGTTAGTGGAAATATGACATACGTAGAGCCCTGTATGGTCATCATGGAACCCGTTGCTTAGGCCATCCTTACTGAGCAATGGTTTACCCAATTCTTTGACATATTCTCGATGACGGAGGAGGACATCACCTAGGCGATGATGGATACGTGGGAAGACAGGAAGGTGGAGATCCAGTGAAGATATTTCATCATCGATGTGAACATGTTTGCTATGGTGATATGACAAATGGTGAAATGTCACTCCATCCACTGCCAAAAACACCATTGGAAGGTGGAATTAAAGGAATTTCATGATAACCCAAAACATTTTAAGGAAGCCAAGAATGGGTTGACCAGAATGGATTTGCCCACCCCATGGAATGGGTTCATGAATAATGTGATGGATTTTATCACGGTGGAGGATCCCAGTAAGACACTGTTAATATTCCACTATGCATTCGTGAATTTCTTTCAAGATGTCAAACCGATAAGTATTCCTCATTTCCTGATGAATTCAATGAACTACACCATCAATGCTTGTCACAACAAGAGGGGGTCTACTATGCCAATGCACCAAGGATTGTTCAAAGTTATTTACAAGTGGGTGTTGTCCATGACACAAAATCCTAAACCTTCGGTCATTGAGGAAATTCCACCCAGCCACCATGCAGAAAGTTTAGGGACAAGAGCCAGTCTAGGAACAAACAAACCTTCCTCTATTTCTCCTATGAAGAAGAGAGTGGGGGAGCCAATCACTAGAGGTGGCATGACTAATAAAAAACTAAGGATCAAGGAACCCCCAATGAGATCCTCCTTGAGACTGAAGAACAAACAAATTCAAGGCAACTCCAAAATGAGCACCAGCGATATGGAAGATGAGGGACCTACCATCATGGTCCTCAAATGTTTCATCCTAAAATCTCACGTTGGCATCATACACCAGATGTAGGAGGCTTACGACACTCTAGCTCAGGTGTTCTTCAACGAGGGGTACATGTCGAAAGTAGAAGCCAAGGACGATGACGAGGAAGAAGAGGATGAAAATGAAGAGGAGCTCGAGGAAGACATTGAAGACGAGGCCTAAGGATCCTTGGGTCCTATGGGTTTCACTTTTGTCTTACGTTTTCTACAAAGGAAGTATTTCTCCTATGGATAATGTCTTTTTCCATTTTTGTAATGATGATCAAAGCAAGTTACCCATCTTGGTTGGTCCTGTCAGGTTTTTGGTCCATGTTTACTTCGCCCTCTCGATAAGGATTGTTAGGAATATCAGTAGTAGTAGAGGATGGAATATCCTTAGGATAAATAGGATCTGTAGCATCAGCATAAGGCTGAATTTTGTAAAAGGTTTTGGGTTAACCTACAAAACTCGGTAATCAGTGAAGAAATTTACTTACCAAAAAAAAAAAGTAGATATTACCAATGAAAAATATTAAAGTAAATCTTAATCATTAATTTATTTAGGCAATCAATATTTTCTTGTCACCTTTAACTAAACTTACTACTTCCTCTAACCATGGAAAGGAAAATTTTACTTCATGATCCTCAATCAAAACCCCTCTATTGGATAGCCTATCTGCACATTTTTTTCCTTCCTTTAATGTATAATTAAACCTGATTTCTTCAAACTCTTTAGAAAGATCTTGAATTTCCATAATTATCTCTTGTATGTTCCATGGAGCCTTAGCTTTCCTTAAAATTGCATTTATTACTGAGAGAATCACCTTCCATCCATATTTTGTACCATTTCATTTGTTTGTATATTTTTAAAACTTCTAAAGTCGCCCAAGCTTCAACTTCATTATTTTTCTTAATTCCACTATTGAAAGCATTATGATGCAAAATCTCTCCTCTGTTATTTCTAACTATTCCTCCTACTAGTCCTAGATTTATTTAAGATGCTCTATCAAAATTTAATTTAACCCACTCCACATCTGGTGGTTTCCACTTTATATTCTTTACCTTCTTTTTGTTTCTCTTGTACCCAACATAATAATTTTATTTAATGACTTGAATCCATCTATCAAGGCTCTCTTCTTCTATATTAGGGATTGGGTGAGTTGATAGGATTTGTTTAGACTCCTCTATGGCTAAACATATCTTCCTTTTCATTACCGCTAAACTATTTTCCTTTCTTTTAAATTCTTTTCTAGCCATATAGTCCAAAGTATTGTATCTTTTGATATATCCCATATTGTCTGTAAAGCCTCACTTTTATAAGTGCTCTGCCATTGCTTTAACCAATATTCAATTATGTTATTCATCACCATGCATTTACCAAACATATTAAGAATCCATTGTCATAGATTCTAGACTATTGAGCAATGTCCCAAGAGATGGTCTATACTCTCCTCATCCTTTTTACAAAGAACACATTGAGAGGGGCTATGAAAACCCATTTTCATAAGGTTATCCTAGGATAAAATTCTTCTATGACTTACTAGCCAAACAATTTTTGAAATTTTCTTATAAATCTTATTACAAAGGTTTATTGGATGAAAATTATCAAAATATTTTGTTGTCTTTATCGGAAACCAAGGTAATAAAAGTAGCATTGACCTCACTTATTATAGCCTTCCTTTTTCAGGCCTCTTCAATCGTAACTAACACATCACTGTTCAATAAATCCCAAAATTATTGAAAGAAAGTTGTAGGAAATCCATCGTGACTAGGTGTCTTGTTAGGATGGAAAGACAAAACTACTTCATGGATCTCCTTCATAGATATCTTCTTCATCAAGCTTTCATTTTATCTTTGAGTGATAATTGATGAAATATTTTGTAGAAGTTATTCTTGTGCCTCCTTATCTTGCCTAGAATATAAGAAAGTATTTTTGAAATAATGAATTGCTTCCTTCCTTATATCTTCTTCGTCCTCAATATTTCTTCCATCTTGACTTAAAATATTTTTATATGATGAGTAGAAAATTTTGATTTTGTTGTAGCATGAAAAAAATTGTATTTCTATCTCCTTCCTAGATTTTTGGAACCAATATGACTCATTTTTCAATTCATTATGATAATCAAAAAGCTTTCACATAAGAATATTGATCCATTCCATTAATTTCTATTATCTCTTATAAAATTTTTATCTTGGATTCAATTTCTTTGTTTTCTTAAAAATTCTTACCAAAATATTTATCCTTCCAAATATTCATTTGCTCATTTAAATATTTCAAATTTTGAACAAATATATACATACATGATCCTTCAAATTATGATTCATCCCACCATAACATAATCATATGGAAAAAACTAGGGTCTTGGAGCCACATAGATTAGAAGTGAAATGGCTTTGAATGACCATTATTAGGTAACTCACAAGTCAAAATAATGGGTATGTGATATGATCTCGCAATAAAATAGCTAAAGAGGTTGTATACTTTATTTGCAACCATTTATTGGATAACAAGAATCTATCCAATATTTCTACTATATTATTTTTCCCAATTCATTTATTAGCCCATGTACATTGAAAGCTTGAGGGAATAACATCCCAAAGGTCATTTGAATTGACAAATGAAGCAAAATATTGCATTGATTTAGACCTTCCTAGAATACCACCTTTTTTTTCAAAGGAGATATTATAATATTAAAATTATCCCCATGAATCCATAGATCACAATGAATCATCATTGTATTTGACAAAACTATACTAAGATCCTCCCAACATATTTCATGAAGAGTAACTATAGTTGGAGCATATACAATTATAAACCCAACTTTGATGTTTTCCTCTTTCTTGCAAAATAATCCACCACCCAACTTTTTTGCTTCTAATAATTTTCCATTCCATTTGCATTTGTCCCATATTATTGTAATAGCACCTGAAGCTCCTATAAAAGAAATTATTAAGTAATCACCCATATTCCAAATCTCCTTAAAAGCATCCTTACATTCCTCAATGCTTAATTTAGTTTCTTGTATTAAATTTAACTTAGGACTATAACAACCTATTAATTCCTTAATAACTCTTTTTTAAAGGGTTTTATTCAACAATATTATAATCATTTTTTAATAGGTTATATGTGGATTCTATTTGGGCCACTCCCATCAAAATACCAAAATATTACATTTGTTGCAGCATACCTTTTTATTACAAATTTTTCATTTATTTTTTCTCTTAAATATATTCTTCAACTTCCCCGAAGTGCTATGTTCCCAAAATCAGATCCTTGACATCATTTTGATTAAGATATAAAATCTCACTTGGCTAGCTGCCTTCTAAAATTTGAATTTCACCGAGATGAATATCAACACCATAATTCGTTAATTTATATGTTCCTTAATTTCCTTCTCTATAAATATGCTCACATTGGTAGGAGATTGCTTCTAGTAATTAATGATGAGAATCAACAATAATATTTTTTTTATCCCGTCTCCACATCCATTTTTATTAATAGCATTGATGATAATTTGTGAGTCCCATTCAATTGAAACATATTTCCATCATTTTTTTGTTGCAATTTTAATCCTTGTAAGAAGTTCCCTAGCTTGCATAGTTGTTAATTGAAGTTCCATATGATTCTAAATAAGTGAATTTTGCCTTCACTATTTCTAAAAATACCACCTCCACTAGCTTTTCCTAAATTTCCTTTAGAAACACCATCAAAATTCATTTTGATACATTTTTATTTTACGATAGATCAAAGTAGACAATATTATAAATATTTAGGACTACTTTACTCTAATTTGTTCTTTCATATTTATTTTCTATATTCTTAATATATTCTAATGATTCCTTATCCATCAAAATTTTCTTTTTAATTAGCTAAGGATTTGTGTTCTCCTTTTCATGATAATTTTTTAACTTTTTTGAATGCTACCAAACTGATGTGCAAAATTAAGTTTTTTTAATTTTTATATGTAAAGAGAGTACAATATTGAAGTGGTAAAACTCAAATATTCATTTTTATATTTATATTATATTTGATATTATAAAGTAAAAATGTAAGTAAATAAATACTATGTTTATAGGGTTGTCTAACCAATAAGAATGTATAGTTTTAAAATAGTCTTTTAAAGTCTAATTATCATGGATGGTGTTTTGACAATACAACAATGTAATCAAATGTAAAATTGTTATCATAATTTTTTATAATTTTTAGGTTAATAATAAAAAGTTCATTTAGACTTAATATAGTTTGTTTTGCATGATATATAATATTTTAAAGTTTTATTTTGAGCATATTGCATACTACTTGTATATCTCAAGTAGAATTGCTTCATGTGTAAACGCTAATAAATGTGTTGAACTAAACTGTAAGATAATATTTCTTTTTTTTTCAATTACAAAGTTACTTATTATTTTATAATATCTAACATTTTAGGTGAGTAAGCTTTAAGATATGGAGGTGATAAGTGATGCAGCACCAAGAGAAAATGGTTAAATGAATGACCATATTTTCAAGTAGCACAATTTTTTAGATAACTTCAATCACTTGAACATTGAATGAGATAATATTATTCACTTGAATGACAAGGTTCTTCCACAACACCTAAACAACAATATTCTTTTAATTAAATGGTGCTCTAACACTTCACTTGAATGGCACTTGGGTCTTCCTTGAATAATATTATGACCTTACTTTTTAATGATATTATTATCTTAATATGAATGATAATCACACGTTCACTTTTGAATGTTGGTACTCTTATCTCTCTTGAATGATATTTACTTGAATGGTGCAGCTTCCACTTGAACAACATGGTGGAACTTCCACTTGAACCACATGGTGCAACTTCCACTTGAATGGCATGTTTTACACTAGTTTGATATAGCTTTCCGAACTGCAACCTTTCTCATGTCTTATCAACAAACCTACAACCCTACAAAAACTATTTTAAAAACTCTACACGATTCAATATAAAAACATAATGCATTCACCATACATAAAACAAACTCGTGATGGAAAATTAATGTCATTGCCAATGTGCTAGTTGGTTGTGGATTACAATATATTCTCTTCATTTTCTTGCTCCCATGTGTCCAAATAAGTAACTGAAAATATTTACCCTACCCTTTTCTCTTCCTCTTCCTTTCTTAATTATATATGCATACCCCTCCTTTATTTCTCTTCTCTCTTTTGTCTTTTATACACATGGATGACAGTTACCAAAATGGCCACCTAGAATACCTACCCATAATTTTTATATTAACAAACCTTAATATAATAAAAAATTAAATTGTTTGGATGCTCCTACATTAATGAGGTTACATATCGTTCCGCTGGAGACCTACCTCTAGTTCCCCTTGTACTAATCACTATTTGGTTCTTTCTTCGAGTTAGACTTGAACTTCATTCTTGTTCAACAATGTAATATTGTTATTATAATTTTTATAATTTTTAGGGTAATAATAAAAAGTTCATTTAGGCTTAATATAGATTGTTTTGCATGATATATAATTTTTTAAAGTTTCATTTTCAGCATATTACATATGTATATATCAAGTAGTATTACTTTATGTGTAAATTCTACATAATGTATGTTCTCAACTAAATTGTAAGATAAAATTTCTTTTTCTTTCAATTACAAAAGTTACTTTTTTATATAATATCTAATATTTTTAATAATATTTAACATTTTAGGTGAGAAAGCTCTAATAAATGGAGGTGATGAGGTTACATATGGTTCTAGTGGAGACCTACATCTAGTTCCTCTTGTACTAATCACTATTTATTTCTCTCTTCTAGTTAGACCTCAACTTCATGCTTGTTCTTGTTGAGGAATATTACATTATTTGGTATATGCTAATGTACCCCCATGGTACCTTCATGGTACAATTGTAAATATGTAATAGACTAAGGTTGAGTCTTTATTTTAGATGTATGGTTTATATTTCCCCTTTATGTAAGTGTCAATGTGCAAGAAATTCACAAGTGTCATCTAAGAGTACAATGTGCAGGAAATGCACAAGTGTCATGTAAGTTAGAGTGCAAGTGTAGATTGAGAGAATAGGTGCAAGTGTCATGTATGTAAATGTGCAAATATAATGTGAGGATGATCACAAGTATCTTATATTAGGAGTGCATGTAGAATTGTAAGATTCATGTAGATGTGTGCAAGTATCATAGAGTCGTGTCCATGTAAGAAGAAAGTGAAGATTCTAGTATGCAAGTGGCAATATGATCAACCAAAGGTCATGGGACTTGTCATATGGAGAGTAATAGTAAAGAGTCACATTACTATGGCTATATTATGGATACAATGATTCGTAAGAATAGAATCCAATTGTAATTAGAATATCAAATTACATAGTTGTAATAGGGAGAAAATGAATAAACCTTGTATACATATTTTGAGAAATTAATATTGTAAGTTTTCTTTATGAATAGTTCATGAATGACATAGATCATTTACATTCATATTTGATTATATAAGTGAATGTTATTTTCTTTATTATATTGGCCTTGATATACATATTAAATTTCTCATATATTATTCTACTCATTATATGCTTATTTTGACCTTTAATATTGTGGCTATTTTATATTGGGACCTATGATATTTTTTGGTAGTAAGGCTTAAAAAGCCAATAGTGGTATCAAAGCTACCACTTGACTCTATCCATTTTGATAGAGTTTGTTAGCCACCATTATAAATATTTAACTTTTACATTTTGTATTAATTTAATTTAGAAGTTGTCCACTTTGAAGGTAATGCAAACTTAGACTCTATTTTTAAAGGTCTTATTGAGTAGAGATTGAGGGAACAAGAAATAGTCACCTTGATTTGTATGCTAGGGTCTTTCCACTTGGTTGAAGGAAAACCAATGAAGACTAGGACTCGGCTATATTGATAGAAAGGGTCAACTTAGGAGAAAAGTTGGACATTTGATAGAGGAAGCCAACTCAGGAGAAAATTTAGATATTGAAGATTGAGAAAGAACCAACTCAGGAGAAATTTTATCATTCGAAAACATTCAGATTTACCCTGACATTGATATTGAGTTCTCTAGCAAGGAGGAGAATCAAATTGGGTTCTTAGGTGCGACCTAAGACAATTAATATTTTAGATTGACAAAGGAGTAGTGTTACTACAATGATAGAGAAGCATTCAAAGCTTTTTAAGTATAAATATTTGAAGAAATAGACAATAGTATACATTTTTTTAAGAAATATAGAGCTTTTATAGAGTAGAGAAAAAATGCCCAAGATACTAGAATTTTAGAAAATGCCCAAGAGATATGCATTGAAGAAGAGGCCCAAGGGGTCTGCATTGTAGAAAAGGTCCAATAGTCTTGCATTGTAGAAAAGACCCAAGAGGCCTGCATTGTAGAAAATGCCCAAGAGGTCTGCATCATAGAAGAGGCCCAAGAGACCTGCATCATAGAAGAGTTATAATATGGTCTACATGAAAGCACATGTAAGGTGTTAGTAAAATCATTTATAATATGCTAAAAATCATATGAAGCTAGAGAAACCACACGGAACACAATACTAGAGAAAGCATACATAAAGAAGAAGTTTTTATAGAGAAAAAATAATATAAGGTACTGGGGAAGGACAGTAGCACTAACAGAGTGCTAAAAAAAGAAATTACAAGTGAGCCAAGTCTTCAGAACATGATAGAAGGTTAGAAAGAGGTAAATAAAGGTGAACTAGTCATAAATTGATTGAGAAAGAGGTAAACTAGGGTGAACCAGTTACAATCCGCCTAAGAAAGATATAAACCATGGTGAATCAATCACAAGCCACCTATGAAAGAGGTAAACCAGGACAAACTACTCATCATATTACTTGAGATAAATCACCTAATAATGAGGTAAACTAGGATGAACCAATCATCACATTTCTTGATACAAACCACCTAAGAATAGGGTAAACTTGAAAGCAAATCACCTAATAAAAAGTAAACTAGACTCTTGGAAAGTCACTTAAGGAAAGGTAAACCAGATACTGAGTAAGTGACCTAAGGAAAGGTGAACCAAAAACCAAGCAAGTCACTTGAAAAGAGAGTGACCATACACTGGGTAAGTCACTTGAGGAAATATGAACCATACCTAGACCACCTAAATATAAATAGCCAGATGAGAGAACCCTTAAAGAGAAAATAAGCATCCTGAAGCCAAACCAGGAGATGTCCATGCAAGAGGTTCCACATTGAAGTAGTATGTAAACGAGGTAGTGTTTTACGGGAGTGCAATAAGGTGAGGAATGTTATAAGTTCTAAATTTTCATCGAATGTTTCATTGCATTGAAATTGAGGACACAACATTGAAAATGGTAATATCCAGCTACATTTTTGTTGACACATTTACAAGTAACATATGGATATTACATTCGGTGCTTATTATTTGAGGGATTGAATAAAGTTTGAAAAATGTTCAAAATTTAAGTGCTAAAGTTTTTTAAAGGTTATATTATAAGATATGGAGTAATAAGGGTTATTTAAAGTTTTTTCCTTATTGAATTTTTTTAATAATTGTAAAATTTGAAAATTAGAAAGTGGAGTTATGAGTTAAAGTTATTAAGTTTTTTAATTTGAAGATTTAAAGTTATTTGAAAGTTTTTTTTTAATTCGAAAACTTTAAAAACTTAAGAGTATTTGAAATATTTAGAATTTTTAAAATTTTAAATTTTGCAAATTTAATTAGGTAGTTAAAATGTTTTCTATATCAAAGGTTTAGAAAACTTGAAATTTGTAAATTTCATATTTGAGTATTTTTTAAGCTAGGAGATAATAATTTCAACTTCAAAAGAATTGAATTATAAACTTTGATTATTGTGGAAGGAAATATGGAATCCATAATCAGAAAGGAAATATTAGAAGTTATAAAATTCGGCATTGGAAAATTATTTAAAAAATCTAAGGGTAAGCTAGATATGACATTACAATTCATCTATAAAGAAGCTATGGATGAAATTTTTGAGACATTTGAATACTATTTACATTCAAAAATTGTTGAAGCAATTGATAATTCAAATAATAATATTATGATACCTATTGATATATATATATATAGTATAATGTATATGGCATTGCTTTCACTTGAACTTCATAAAGATGAAAATATGAAACAAAAGGAGTTGATTGAAACTCTAAAAATGAAAGTAGAGATTGATACAATTGAATCAAGTGAATCATCTCTAAAAATAGTATTTTATTCTTCATGCAATATTGGCATTCCAAGTTCATCTAATTCAGGAAACTATTATGATGCTCTAAGTGAATGTTCAAAATATACAAGACAATATCAAGATTATAAGAAAACTAGATCAAATGAAATACATGATCTAGAGGTCAAATACAAAGTTTAGGCTATTCATGCACATGAACCTGAAACTAAAGAAGAAGCTCAAGCAATTAGTGATCCTAATCATGAAGATACAAAGACTAAGAAACTAAAGAATTAAGAAGGATTCAAATCTGAAATCAAAGAAGTTAAAGACAAATCTCAAACAGAGGTTCATGAACAATTCAAGGTCACTTGAATATTGAAGGCAATAACAAGGACCAAGATTGAAGACTAAAGTATTCAATAACCAAATAATGTAATATAGGGGGCGTTGAGGAATATTACATTATTTGGTACATCCTAATGTACCCCCATGGTACCTTCATAGTACAATTGTAAATATGTAATGTTGAGTCTATAGTTTAGATGTGTGATTTATATTTCCTCTTGCATGTAAGTGTTAATGTGCAAGAAATTCACAAGTGTCATGTAAGAGTGCAATGTGCAGGAAATACACAAGTGTCATGTAAGTTAGAGTGCAAGTGTAGATTGAGAGAATGTGCACAAGTGTCATGTATGTAAATGTGCAAATATGTAATGTGAGGATGTGCACAAGTGTCTTATATTAGGAGTGCATGTAGAAGTGTAAGAGTCATGTAGATGTGTAAAAGTGAATGACTTAGGCCATTTACATTCATATTTTATTATATAATTAAATGTTATTTTCTTTATTTTATTGGTCTTGATATACATATTAAATTGCTCATATATTATTCTACTTATTATATGCTTATTTTGGCCTTCAATATTGTGGCTATTTTATATTGGGAGCTTTGATATTTTATGGTAATAAGGCTTAAAAAGACAACAATATGTGTCATGTTTTCCACCTTGAACTATGCACCTTATTTTGAACTACGAGGGATGATACACTCTCCAAAAAGTATTAGTTATTTTAGAATGGAGTGGGTGGATAGAAATCTTACTTCTCCATCATTTATTTACTCATTAGAATACTTCCTGACAAATATTTTCCACTCACTCTCTAAATATGAAGACCCCCACATGAGAAAGCTTCTTGAAAAATATTTTGCCCTCACCCTCTAGATATGAAGACCCCCACACTTCCAAATAGTGATAAATCCACTTCCATTTTCATTTCAAATATTATCTATGGTAATTACGCTCATTCAACTAAAAGGAGAAAATTGTAGATATTTCAAATAGTGATGGATCCACTTCTCAAAATATTTTTATAATTATAGACATTAATCAACCAAAAAATCTAAGTAATTTAAAATAGATGAGTTCTATTAATATTTTGCATCATGTAATGGCCCTTTGGATATTTTCCTTTGCTTAATGGTTACAAAAATGACTACCATAGAAATTAAAACATACTCAACTTTTTTACATAAAAGGAAAAATCAATCACTATAAAAAATTGGAACTTGAGACACATAAAATAATTTAGAGTAGGATTTCATATCCCATATACACAATGGATTTCTAAATGGGTGACCTCATCCCAAAGTAGTCAGTAGATCATAGCTTGTCCCTTTCCCATGTGCCTCACAGGAGGTCACAAACCTATTTTCCCATCTTCTCTCTAAACTAGGTGTACTTTAGGGTCTTCGCTTATTAATTCAAAAATGAAATTCATCCTTAATATGTGTATATCCATGGTAAATTATGATCATACGCTACTAATCTCAATATCATACACCCTAGTGGAAAATAGATATAAAGTAATGGAGGCATTGAGCTTTAGCAAGGTATCCACCTACTTTCTACCAATGCATGACCCATCTTACTAAATTTAGAGAGACTTTCTCTTCCAAATTTAGTTGATACTTTTAATAACAAGAAAATAAAAATTCCACTTATATAGGTAGCCTCTCAACCTTATTTTTCAATAATAAACATAGAATCAAACAATAGTATACAACATAAGTTACTAAATTTAAAACCAAGGTAAATTCCACATACTAAACATCTATTCCCAAATTCCAATAGTAGTTATTCCATAATACAAGTTATGTGAACCATAATAAATTTTAAATAGTAATATGTAATATGTACACATGCAAGATACTAAATCATGAATTATACCCTTTATTTTTTAAACCCTTAATTGCAATTTACCCTATATAACCTATAATACCTCAATGTGGATATATATAGGTATAAAATACTAAGTATACTACTTCTAAATTAATACTTCAATCCCTAAATAGATGTAAATTAAAATTTAATAGAAATTCAAGCATATAAGATAAAGTATGAAATAAAAATACCTCCCACTCTAGTTTTTAGTTTCCATCCATATGATTTTCTATATGGATTAATGTATACATACAAAAAATGAGTCTAAGACCTAACATTTAATTACCCCTATAGACACCTAAAAGTCACATTTTACCACTTCTCCCATCATCACGACTGATAAATTTGTAAAGTTTATAAAATTTGCATATATTAGTCTGAAAACACTATTAATTGATCAAAAGCACTATTCATAAGCCCTCTTGGGCCACTTAAATCCTTTCCTATGCTTAAATTTGGGTCCTCATGTGACCACCATCATGACTTAACCTTGGTTAATCTCTACCTTGGTCAAAAGTCACTTTACAGTCAAACCCCATCCCATGGTCAATCTGATTCATGGCCACCTCACCTAGTCTACTCTTTGACTAGCCTAGCCTCCACCTCATCCATTTGATCCTAGCTAAACCTATGGTCAACCTAATTAGGGTTAACTTTAACCCTTGCTCCACACATCCCCTATGTGCATTTAGGGCCTTAAATTCCATTTGGAGACTTTTGTGTCCCAAAGCATGGGAGACATGGTGAGTCACCCTCCACCTCATCCAAAAGTCAACACTTGACCTAGGATCAACCTAACCCTAGTTAAATCTAACTCTTTCTCCATTTCAAATCCCCATGTGGGTTTGAATTCATAAATAACTTTTGAATACTTTTTGGTTTTCAAATCATGGGCAAGGATGACTCACCTTCCACCTCATCTAAGTCAAAAACTAACCCACGGTTAACCTTACTAGCATTAGGGTTTAACCACAACTCCACTCCGCATCCCCATGCTCATTTATGACATGGATATGGGTGAGGGATTATCTCATACAAATGCACTTATGGAGCATGTCACATCAAGGGACACCTCAGCCCCCCCTAACTTTACCAAATTTTATAAATAGAGGGTCATTTCCTCTATCTCGATCAACACTCATTTGCATACCAAAACTTTATCAAAATTAGCCTAGATTACCAACTATCATACCACATCACTCACCATCCATCCGCCCACTTGAATCCATCAACATATTGTGTTGCTTGACATGTTGCTATCAAATACTGAAGATTCAGAGGGTGTGTCCATACATAATAGGAGTGACAACTACACCAACAAGAATCTCACATCAAAATCTGTTGTTTCTAGAAAACATATTCAAATTCACATAGAAGGGTGCAAAACTTAAGGTTTACCAAATTCACATAAATGGTTGCAAATCCATAAATAAGAAAATTTTCCTACTCCAAAAGCTCCCTAGAGCTCCCAAAACTAGGTAAATACTTCTATTTAACCTATTTTTCATCATTTGATACACCTTTAATCATATTTTAAGCTTATATTAAGGTTTTTTTGTCTGTGAACATGAGGGGTCTGATCAAGTTAGGCTTCCAAATGTTCTAACCCATTTTTGTAGGTCTCACTAGTCTTGAGGATAGGTCTAAGCAATAGTGGCCCGCAAGAAAGAAACCCACTCAAAATGAGGAAGACAAGGAGAGCTCTTCCTAGTTGTTGATCAATATAATTACAAGGAGACTCCCTTACGAAATAACACTATCTTATGGCCCCAAAAGGACACTTTTGTAAAATGAATATCTCTTTGTAACCTCTTTTTATTAATTGCAAAGCGGACACTTTTCATGTCCTTCATTTTGGCATGTCAGGTGGGACTCCCACCATGTTTTGTGTTCTTGCTTAGCCTTTTCGCTAGCCAACTACCATTGTTGGCCATTTTTTGTATTTCAGGTGGTGAAAAATAGAATAGAGTCAACCAAAATCCTAAAATACACCTCAAATCTCATTTTGACACTTGTTTGGCCTATGAGCTAGATTTGCATAGATGGGTACGGAGATCAAATCCTGTTAGATTCGCAAAAATGGGTGTGAATACCAAAAACAACCTCACAAATTGATCCCTAATAGCAAGGTATATGTTTCTACACATCCATAGCAAAAAAAAGGTAAGCCAGGGGGTAAAAACACATATTCCCTATTGAGATTGCTATCTCACATACCTCTTTGCCTTCATAGACCAAACTGCCTCCCAAAATGATATTCTCAAGGTGAAATCATTTATTTTACATTCCTTTGTTAGTTTTGCAATTTAATTTCCCTTCTCCTTTGAAATTTGTATAGGTTCAAACTTATTTTGACAGCTTTGATTGCTTTGTATGTTCTTCTCCTACAAAATTTGACTTTCTACCCCCTTTGTTGTAGGAAACTTCACAAAAACTAATCTAGAGGTAGATACCAAATTTGCAAAATATACCCACTTTACTTTGATTCGCAGGGATGGGTGTGAATCTCAAGGCCTACCATATTCACATAGATGGGTGTGAATCCTAAAACCAATAAATCTTACCATTGCATAGTCTAGATAGCAAGTCTAGCAACATCAAGTAATAGGTAATTCCCTTCAAAACTAGTCTTTTTCATCCAAAACATTGGTTTTCTTCACCAAAATTGTAATTTCAATTTCCAAATTCATTTAACATGCAATTCATAAAAGCCCCAAATATCTTTGGACTCTTTTTGCATCTCTTTGTTAAGTGTTAGATTATATTCCCTTAATTTCTTATTTCTAGCACTAGAACATCATTTTAGCCATGTGCATTAGTCCTAAAGGAAGCCTCAAATATCCTTGTTTTTTTAGAGTCGAGATAGATTTTGATATATTCTTGTACATGAGGCTCTTATGTGACATCTAGTCATAACTATAACTAGCATATCTTGTCTAGTGTAGATAGGATTGCACCTAAGCAAACCTTAGCATAGGTTGTGCGATATTTTCATTTCAAAATCATCTAGCATAGATCTCTTTCCAAAGCAACTAGCATAGAGCTTTCTCTTCAAGTTCTAGTTTAAATTATTTCTTTCCAAAATCATCTAGCATAGATCTTATCTTTCCAAAGCAGCTAGCATATATCTTTCCCTTCAAGTTATAGCATAGATTATTTCCTTCCAAATACATCTAGCATAGATTCTTTCTTTCCAAAGTTCTAGCATAGATATTTCTCTTAAATTTTTAGCATAGGTTCTTTCTTTCCAAAATAATCTAGTGTAGATTATTTCTTTCCAAAGTTCTAGCATAGATCTTTCTCTTCAAGTTATAGCATAGATTCTTTCTTTCCAATAGCATCTAGCATACATTCTTTCTTTCCAAATTTCTAGTACAAATATTTATTTTCAAGTTCTAGTGTAGATATTTTCTTTCAAAAGCATCTAGCATAGAATATTTCTTTCCAAATTTCTAACATAGATTTATCCCCTTCAAAAGCATCTAGCATAGTCTTTGATTTCATGCATATTTTCAAGCTTTCACTCTAGCTTAGGTTGAATTTCCAATCGTAAGTTTCATTTTGAATCTATTTAATCAATATTTTCCTTTTCTAGTGCTTTCATAATGTAATTTGCTTCTAACACACTAGTTTCCTAAAAAACAAATCAACCCCACACATGTACATGATTCATACACATTGGTAAGGTTGGACTTCATCACCAACCTCCAATCGAGACCTTTAATGTTGGATTTCATCTCCTTCCGATGGCTCACTCCCTAGACACCATAGTAGCCCCCATGAGTGATTTTCTAGACTTCATCACCAAAATATCCCCTACTCTTGAGATATCCTTAGAGTAGGTTAGGGTTAGATGCCCCCACTCAAAGGAATTTTCGTAATTCATGAGTTTGTAACTATCATTTTTTACCAAGCCCAACCGAGGGTGAAGTGAAAGCCTAACTGGACCAATAGTAATTCTTAGACAGCCACCTCTTTTAGAAGATCTCTTTTGTATTTTTCTCTTTTGGTTACTTTTCATTGTCTTTCATTAGTCGTTATTCGCCTGTTGTTGCATAGTTACCTCTTGCACACCTTTGGGTTTTGTAAGTACACATGCTTCAACATACCTTCTTAGAATCCATTTCTCACCTACTTTATTTTTGTTACGTTGGTCGTCAAAATCAAAAATACACAAAAACACATATGCTAGTTGTTTGCCATTATATTTTGTTGCATATAACTAGTTTTTGGTTATAAAACCTGTTACAAAACCTTCCAAAATAGTCTAAAAACACACTTGCTAGATTTTCATAGTTTTTTCTTGTAGAATTCAACCTAGACTGCCTATCTTGTACATATTCGTATGGTAAAGTGTGAATCTATTTCATTCATAGGTTAAGGTGTAAATCTCAAAAATAGAGTACACACAAGTCCAACAACCTTCAAAAATACATAGTAAAGTAAAAAATTTAACTTGAACTGATTTGTCAACTTTATTGCACATACAAATATGGTTCTCACCTGTAGCCAAGTGCACAAGTAATCTTTCCTTGTAGAAGCATCTCACATTGCATCATTGCAACTCAAAAATCCACCCACACAATCAAAAGAAACCACCTCCATTGCTTAATTGGATCCACCTACTACATCTCATGTACCAAATGAAGGCAATATGTCACAAATTGAATCATCAACTTCTACCTAAATAAAAATATACAAGCCAGCAGATACTCTTCAACCTGATGATCTTTCAACATACAATCCACCTACAACATTTTTCCAACATTTCATTTATGTTACGCTTGGTAATCCCCAACCTTCTATTTCTCTTAAGGATCAAATACCACCTTCTTCACCCACTTATGGACGTCCATTCTTACAATGTCAATCTCAACCTCTTTTGGATGGGGACAAGGCAATCCTTTGCCAAATTTATACTAATATCTCCACCACCATCTAAATGGTAGGGATGGTTTTGACTGATCACCTCTCTACGTAGGATAATCAAGCATCTTCATCATAAATTCCAGAGCAACAAGTGTTGCAACATCCACAAATTGTATAGCAACAACAAGCACTACAACATACATAAATATTGTAGCAACAACAAGCATTGTAACATCCATAAATTTTGTAGCAACAACAAGCACTGTAACATTCACAAATTTCATAACAACAACAAGCACTGCAACATCCACAAATTTTGTAGTAGCAACAAGTGCTACAACACCCACAAATTTTGTAGCAACAACAAGTGCCACAATATCAACAAATATCATAACAACAAAAAAAATTGCCACAACAACAATACATTTCTCAATAGCAGCAAATTCCACTTCATAAATAGTTTGCTTCTACCTTCAATCATTCCTTCCCTACCATATCCACTTTCTCCATACCTTCTATCTAATAATTCTCTCTTGATTTCATGTCTTCTTCTTCACATCCTCTACCTTCTAATTCCTCCAAAAAAATTATATATGGGATCTTACCTTCAACTCAACCTCCTCCCTCATTTTCTTCCACATTCCATCTTCTTCAACCTCCCCCCTTTCATCCACCTCTCTCCACTCCTTTTTCTTCTTACAATCCTAGCTATCCACCCTATCTCCAAAATCCATCACTCTACTCTGCTCAACCTGACACTTATATTTTTTATTCATCTCCTTCTTCCCAACTAAATTCATTCACCTCATCGTCTTATGGGCAAGCTTATTCCAATCAACTACATACCTCATCACCACAACAAAATAAAAACTTATTCTTCACTTCTTCCTCTTCCTAGTCTTCCACACCAACTGCTCAATAGTAAATTCCACTATAACATCAAACATCTCAACCACTACAACAACCTTCGCTTCAACATTTCATATAGGTACTAGTCCAACAACAATAATTCTTGGTCCTACAACACCAAATATCTATCCAACAACAACAATTACTAGTCCCACAACAACAAATACTTCATAAACAACAGGTTCTTATTCAACATCAATACATTCATACTATTTAGTCTCATATTCCATCAGTTCAATATCAATTTTTATTAGTCCCAAATCAACCTCCTATCACTTTCCATAATCAATGGGAAGACCAACAACAACAATATCCACCTCATTCAATTTACCTATATTTTGTATCATAGTCTTATAATCAGCTCTACCAATAAGAGCCACCCATTCTTCATACATCAGTCAATCCTATGCAAACACCACATGCTCCTTCTAATAAGTTCAAAATTTTGAGGGAAAATCAAAATCTTGGACTTATGCATAGCTGGTTAAGGGTCTCAAAAGCTCACTTATATCCAACTATGCAATAATCCTATCAATCCATCTATCACTATCCACCCATATCCTTATTGGTTTGAAATACCCAAATTCAAAAAATTCAAAGGTAAGGAGGATCCAAGGGAACACATCAGTAACTAATGGTTTGCTTACTATCATATCAATGGTAGTGATGCCCTTATGCTTTGTATATTCTCACTATCACTTAGGGGTCAAGCCTTAGATTGGTACAACAATATTCCCTAGCATAGTTTTTTCACCTTTGAGCAATTAGCCAATATGTTCCTAGAACACTTCTTGATCAACATCAAGAATAAAATATCATTATCAAACTTGTACAACTTGTTCCAATTTGATGATGAGCCTATTATAGATTATATTATTAGGTAACGGTTCATATTTCACAACCTAATCTTTGCCATACCACCTACAAAACTAGTTAAATTATTTGCAAAGAGTTGCACTAAGCATATCTATGTAACTTTGCAAATCCAACAACATCACACATTTAAAGAGGCTATTGTGTAAGCAAAGGTGATTGAGGACATCAAATTAAGGAAGATTAAATTTTGTAAGAAGTCATATTACCCTACCAACATTAGATTTAGTTGGAATCCTATCGATCCTAGCATACCTAAACCTCCACAAATAAATCACGTGGTGTTTAGTGCACAACCCACCTCATTGCCCCAACAAGCTTAGCCACCACAATAAGGGATTTTCAAAACCAATCTACCTCCTCCATAAAATCAATTATCGACTCATGCTTCATGCCCCTCTCAACAACTGCACAACTGGACACCTTTTTCCAAACCTTTATCCAACTTTTTCAATGATTATACAATGTTGGACACATTGCTCTGCCTGACATAAAACCTAATAATCCCAATCATTCAAAACCATGGGGCTATAATGAGCATGCATTTTATGAGTACTATTGAAAAAGGGTACATGACATTAGCTCTTATCATATCTTTCGTCACCCAGTATAAGACCTAATTGATTGTGGAGCTACACATGTTTTAAATCCTCTCGCTTCTCAATCAAAACTTGGGCATTTACCAAAACCCCTTGCCTGAACATGGGGTATCTAATACTCACATTGGTACATCCACATCACAAGTTGACCCTAGGTAGATCAATCATATCCATTATGACCCATCTCAAAAAGGCTTTGTGGGCATGATCAATGTTACCACACATAACCAATGCTACCCTTCATGTGTTGATCCATAACAAAATCCTCCTCCTATACTGTCTTCTTCCAATGCATCACCCATATCAAGTACTCCTCATGTTATACCACGTAATATCATTACCATCCATAGTAGTCTCTCGCATCAACTCTACACTACCCTTACATAGTTATCCATATATGACATTTTGTAGCAATCATAGCCTCATCACGAGGCTCTAAACAATATTCTTCATTCTATCGATCTCAAAAAAAAAGTCACCAATACCTTTGTCAACTTTATTGACATTGTACAAATGTGCATGCAACCTATCATTTTTTATGATCATTAAATTACCACTCTTAAAGGTGATGGGGTCGATCCCCCTATGCATATCATAGCATGTTTCAATTATGTTACCTATACATTCGCAACAAAATTCATGCCTACCATCAAGGTCTTATCCTTCTTCTTTTGCATACCCTCCACCTAGATCTACCCAATCAACTCCACCACAACCAAATACTTCTTCTAATGTTCTCCTCTTACCACTCCAAATACTTCTCATATTTGTCCACCTCTCATTTATAATTCCTCTCATCCCAACCCATCTTCTAGCAAACCTCCTTGTCCCACTTTCAATTGCAAGCATGCAAATCATCCCATCTTAGCTACACCTATAGAATATCACTCTTGGGAGTAGTTTGTTGCTCGAATGGATGCCCTGCTCTACAATTTTTCTCCATATAATTCCTCTTCACCTTTTTCGCTTCCTCATGAATTGCAACCACCCTCATCCTCACCAAACCAAGGATCGTCATCTCAACAATATCATTATAGCATACCTCATGTTTTTGTACTCATGACCAATCCTAGTTCTGGAGAGTATGACATCCATAATTATCATGTTTTCACTCTCACTATACAATCCATTCATGACTTTGATCGCCAAAATGATGCACCTATAACTATTAGTGTTGTCACTCCTCTCAATCCATGCATAAATCGTACAAATTTTATTTATAAGGGTATTGATACATCCTATAAAATACCTAAGTATAAAAAAATAAAGAACAAGTTCTATGGTAGTCTTGACCATATGTCCAAGCCTACTTTTATGATGTTTTACTTCCAATGCTTTAATTAGCATGGATTTGACTTAGAACGGTATGAACAAGGACCTCAAACCCTTATTGAACCACCTGTTTGATATCCCAAGGACAAATTGAGTCTCACCTATCAATGCGACCACATCAACATATTGGAGGATGAACTCCATCATCTCACTCTTGATCCTATAGAGGATGTCTTCAATAATGAGTCAATATGCAACTTTCATAGCAATTATCTCTCTCTATGTTCCATAGTGAACATTCTTTCCAGCTTCTTTCAAGAGTCTTCATCACATGGTGCTACTTCTACTTGTGTTGTTGATGACTTTATACAACACTTTGATTCACTTTCACTCAAATCATCTACCTCTAATGGTACCTCTCCTTCCCTTTCTTTATTACTCATCAAACCATACATTCACTTGCATAATAGACAATGTGTTTGATGCACTTTGCCTAAATCTCACTCTCCACAAATGGTCATACATCCTCGCTTAAACCAACCCTTACCTTCATCATCATCTAATATTTTTTATACTCACTCAAATTCCTTGCTCACCTTGAGTACTTTGATCAATATGATCATTGTGGATATCATCCCCATTCTTGCTCAACTTTAGGATGGCTCCCACATGCTTGTGGAAGACACCATTAATGCTAATATTGGTGATCCAACCAACCCTCACATCATCAAACTAGGCAAGGGTATTCCCTTGAAGAATAAGAGAGCTTTACCATGCTCCTCAAAGAGTATAAAAATGTCTTTGCATGGTCTTACACTAACGTGTCTGGTCTCGACCCGTCATTGGTTGTTCATAATATTATGCTTGATGATAGTGTTGAACCCGTCAAGCAAAATCTTCACAAGATGAATACTAAAATTGTTTTTATGGTTAAGTAGGAGTTGCAAAAGCTCCTCAACATGATATTTATTCAATCAATTTATTACCCTAAGCGGGTTTCCAACATGGTCCCCATTGCAAATTCAAAGGGAGGAATTCGGATATGTAGTGACTTTAGAGATCTCAATCAAGCATGTCCTAAGGATAATTTTCTACTCCCCAATATCGATGCCTTGGTCGATTCTATAGCAGGTCATTAAATTTTGTCCCTCATGGATGGGTTTTTAGGATACAACCAAATTTGGGTTAACACTAAGGACCAACATAAAACATATTTTACTACCCCTATGGGACTTTCTGTTACAAGGTCATGCCATTTGGCCTTAAGAACGTTAGTGCCACATACCAATGTGCTATGACATACATCTTTCATTATTATATGCATAAAATTATGGAAGACTATGTCGATGGCCTACTCACAAAATCCAAGAAGCATCATCAACACATTCATGACCTATGCAAAAATGTCAATCATCTCTTGGAACATAATGTGTGGTTGAACCCAGAAAAGTGTGTCTCTGGTGTAACCTTATGCAAACTTTTAGGATTTATTGTATCTCAATGAGGGACCAAAGTTGATCCATAAAAATAGAATTTTATCATCGACATGCCTCCCCCTACAAATCTTAAATAATTATGTAGCTTACAGGGTAAAATTTAAACAATTCATATTTTTATCACCCAACTCTCCAACAAGTGCAAGTCGTTTAATCATCTCTTACAAAAGGGGGTCACATTCAATTGGGACCACATGTGTCACACTATATTTGATGCAATAAATGCCTATATTACATCACCTATATTATATTTGCCTCATCCAAATTTTCCTTTCCACTTGTACATATCGACCACCAATTTTTCTCTAAGAATATTATTAGCTCAAAAAAATAAGGCTAATCGAGAACAAGCCATATATTACATTAGTCGCACATTGGTCAGTTATGAGACACGATACACTTACATGGAAAAATTGTACCTCATCATTGTCTTTGCTACAAAGAAGTTGTGCCACTACATGTTAAACCATACAACTTATGTTGTAGCTCACAACAATCCACTCTAATACATGATGGGTAAAAGTTACAATAATAGTCGCACTACCAAATGGATTATGTTGCTAACTGAATTCAATCTTGAATTTATCAATAAAAAATCCATCAAAGGCCAGGTCAACACTAATAAACTCATTGAATCTCCTTTACCTGATGATAAACCATTTCTCATTAATCTTATAGATGACTCAGTGTTCCACACTACCAAATCCAAACAATATGTGGAACCTGAAACACAACCAGACCTGACCCTCTTTTTTGATGGCTCTTATTGTGAACAAGGGAGGGTACAAGAATAGTCTTATTTACACTACAAGGGACACCACTCCCCTTTTCTTTCAAATTAGACTTTGCTTACATGAATAACAATGTTGAGTATGAAGCACTCATCCTCATCCTAAAAATAAAACTTTCTATGTGCATCAAACGGCTTCAAATATTTGGTGATTACCTCTCATTTTTAATCAAATAAAAGAAATTTACCAATATTGATACCCCATGCTCAAATAATACAAGAAAATTTTTGATCAACTACTCTCCCAATTTGAGTGGTATGATATTGACGTTGCCCCATGCTCCACCAACCATTTTATGGATACTATGGCTTCTCACGGTTCTCTCATACCACAAAATACACATGATAAAACTACCCATGTGTTTGTACAAACACTTCATCACTCATCCATATCACCACAAACATCCTTGCATGATGATGGTAATAATTTTGTTCAAGCCAAACCTTGTGATCCTTGGTTTTCTCAATTCAAGGATTAATTTTAAATTAGGCATGATTCCTTCAGATCTATCTCATAACCACAAGCATGCATTCAAACAAAGGGTAATTTACTATACATTTCTAGGAGACATCCTTTACAAATATAGCTACGATGGTATTCTCCTGCATTGCCTAGAGCTGCATGAGGCTCATCATGTTATTACGGTTGCTCACGATGGTACTTATGGAGGCCACTTCAATGGCATAGCCATTATGAAGAACATTTTGTTTATGGGTTATTATTGGCCCACCATGGAGCATGATTGTTGTGTGTATGTTAAGAAGTGTATTAAATGTTAGTAGCATGCTAATATCACCCACTTACCATCTCAAACATTATAGCCCATCCAATCAATGTGGCCCTTCTCTCAATGGTGCTTGGATATCATTGCCAAAATCACTCCTACCTCATAAAGCAATTACAAGTTCATCATTACAACCACAAAATATTTTACAAAATGGGTTGAGGCAATTCCTCTCATCCAAATTATAGGTTCCAAAATTACCGACTTCATCACACAACACATTTCCATTGTTTTGGTATTCCTTAAAAAATCATATTTGATAATGGTACACCTTTTAGGAATAAGAATGTTCATGCACTATGTGACAAGTAAAACATTTAGCATAGCTTCTAAAATCCATATTACCCCCAGGGTAATGGCCAAGTAGAAGCTACAAATAAAACCATTTGTGTTATTCTTTTTAAAATTGTTACATTCTCATCATGATTGGCACAATCAAATACCTTTGGAACTTTGGGCCTATGTAACTAGCATCAGAACACCTACTAGAGCAACACCATTATCTTTAGTATATGGTATAGAGGCCATCATGTCCTTAGAGCTCAAAATTCTTTCTTTGAGAATCTCACTTCAGGAATTCATTGATGATGATACATCTCATCAAGCAAGATTAGACCAACTAACTCTTCTAGATGAACGTTGCATCAACACTATTGAATACAAGGTACATCAACATGAATTTCAAATCAAATATTGGTCCTCAAAGAGAATCAAAAAAATACTAGTCAATCGTACCATTTTCATAATATATTTGTGTCAAATTGGTTAGGACCATACATTATCACAAGCAAATTTGGTTCTAGGGCTTATTGCCTTGTTAAAATTGAAGGAATTGACGAACCCAAACCCCTCAATATCATCCATCCTTGTGCATTTTATGCCTAATAACATCCATCAAGGTTCTTCGCTTTCTGTAAATCCCACTCCGTATATTACAAAATACAAAAAAAAAATAACAACAATAATAAAAATAAAAACAAATGCAAAATCGTTCATTAACGATGTCTTTTTCAGTTCATCTTTATCCAATCATATTCTTTCTATTTTCTTCCTTTTTCTTTTCCCATTTATTTCTTGGTCATTTTTGTATGGTCATGCTTCGAGAAGCTACATACCTTTGATTTGATTCTAGTTATTTTCATCTTTCCTCCTAACCCCTTTCATCCTAGATCAATGTCGTATGGTCATGCTTCGAGTGGCTACATACCTTTGATTTGGTCTTCTCTTCCTATTCTCTTTCTCTTCTCCTTCTTCTTGTTCCTTATCAATATTGTATGGTCACACTTTGAGCAACTACATATCTTTTATGAGTTACATTTCTTCCTTCTTTACCTTCTCCATTTTTCCTTTTCCTTCTCCATTTTTCTTCTTGTGTTTCATCCATTTCACGTGCATATTTTTGACATTTTTCTATCACCATCCCTTTTTCTCAATCATATTGATGTCGTAAAATATTCTCAATTTTATTGTGCACCCATCATTGCCATATAGAGTTTCACACTTTTTTTATTCATCCCTTTTCTTGTAAATATTTTCATGGTGCAATCTTGGGTAGTGTTGCTTTAATCAATGACAGACTAAGTCACATCACCTTCTACATGCCTAGTCATATTTTTGCAAATATCTCCATCATTTTTAGTACATTTCATGTCTTATTTCATGTTACAAGTAGAGTGTATATGTCCACCATACATACATACATGCATACAAGTCTTGTTTCATGTCCACATGCATACATACCCACCTTGCAAAGCAAAAATGAAGAGTTAAACACACACATATTAGTGCAATTGTTGTGATGTCCAATCCTCTTTTTAGGATACTAGGTAATGGAAGTCTTTCTGTGATTCAACCATTTGCAGTTAATTCAATCAACCTTCATCCAATGTTGTCAAATTCTAAAGCACTTCAAAGCTTCCCTTGGCTAGTTTGATTTCTTTCATGTCCAAAGAACATATCAAACATTAAGAAAATTTTGAGCATAGAAATGGAAATACTTTACATATACTGACCACCTAGAAAAATTCACCTCGTTCATCCTATCATTTCTGTGATTCAAGCTTGAGGATAGAGAAAGGATAAACTATAAAAAATAAAAAAATAAAAGAAAGTGCTTAAAGAGCACCACAAAAAGAATCAAAAGGAAAATAAAAGAGCATTATCAAAAAGCTTGAATCCCTGAGGTCCTCAGGTCCATATATCATGGGGCTAATCTCCATCGGGGCTATAGATGCATGTATGGCAGTGGAGCATGCCTTCCAAGTGGTGACATGTATGTCACATTAGCGACCTTATTTTGTATAAACCATTGTGCACTTGTGGATGAGCTAGCTTAACAGGTTAAGTTTACAATTGGTTAGTCCAGCCTCACTAAAAATGGATAAATGAACATCACTTTACACACACTGGTCCATGATCCACTTGAGCTTAGTCAGGATAGTTACAATTTTTGTAGGATATTAATCAATTACTAGATGGGTTTTTTTCTCAAACTATGATGTTTGACTCTCTTAAAATCCTCCTAAATATCCAACATTCTTGGAATAATAAAATGGATAGCATCACAACTTGTTTCACCAAAATACAAGTGCACTCTTCACTAGAACTTCACATTATTTTCATCGAGTTGTTAGTTGTCCTCAATAGGATAAAAAAATACATAGTCATTTGTCTATAACTTGTGTCATCTATCACTCCATTGCTCGCTTGGTATTCATAACATCCACTACATGTTTACTTGTCACATATTCAAGGTGTCTTATGTGACTACCTATCATTGATTCATTCCTCACTCTTTAATATTGTTCAAGTCTTATTGCACATATTCTAACACATGTCTATATGTTCATTCATATACATTAAATTCAATCATTCACACCATACATATCTATGTCTACATCATTTAGCCATCTACAAAAGCATAAATCATAAAGGCATACTCATATCCATATTACATCAACACAACACATTCACACAATTTTCACACATGCAATCATTGCCACATAATATATATATATATATATATATATATATATATATATATCATCTATCAAAAATTCCCATGGGCTATAATATATATCATACCACATGTATCGGCCTCACCTCGCATACACATACATATCATACATCAAAAATACAAAAATTGTGGTATCATTGCCACTTGCAAAAATACATCAACCCTGCTGCTCACTGAGAGTCTATCCACTCCCCTCATACACACTAGGAGGATAATTCACTCTCCTCTCTACTATATTTATGCCATGCTCTGGGGTATATCCCTTATCTTGTGATGTTGTAGGCTCTACTACTCATGGAACCATCAAAACCATAGATGGTGTACTTCATTGGCTCTACCACGAATGTGTGTGAGATCATGAGTGAGATTGCAACACTAAATATGATGGTAGGGGTATACCTTGACCAATAAATTCCAACTCCAATTGCACCCTCTTCCCCATATCCTACGTATACATGGTCTCTAAGTCACTCTACAATCACTAAAATATTTGCACCTCCTCTTACAAGCCTGCCATATCCACCATGGTCCTCTCTCCTACTGCCCTTACCTCATCCAACTCCTCTCGCAACCATGTGGTCTTCTCTATAAATTATCCTCTATTAGCTCTCACTCCATCTCACTCTAGAATAAGAGAATCTCTCTCTCACCAACCTTATCGCATCTACTATCACCACATCCCTAGAAGCATAGGCATTATCTATCAGCTACGGCCACCTTTAGCTACCATTGTAGCCATTACCTATCTTCTTGTGTCGTTTCCCTATCTACTACAATCACATCCCTCTCCACTACCATATCTCCTCGCTCTATACTCTAAGTGGTCTCTCTATTGACCATTCGATCCTCCACTTACCAATCTCTATCTCAAAGTATTATGGCCTGATCCTGTGCTACCAATATCTCTTGTAGACAAATAGTCAAATCAAACTTTAGTACCTATGACCCAGTTGCCTCATCCATCAATAACATCTCCTTTGTGGGTATTGACTCATCCATCGGTACACATCCCACCTCATCCATTGGTGTCATATCCTCCATGTTTTCTACCTCATCCACCTACAATCTTGATAGGCTCACACCACTCTCCATCCATTATCACACTCGTCACCTAAGTGACTTCAAATCCTCCTCCTTCTCTACTAGATCTTACTTGATATCATTTGCCATGTTTGGACTCCCTCCCCTTGATCCAACCTCCCTTGTTGTTACCTCTATGCTACCTATAGTCTATCATGATCTTGTGGTCACTCCTCTTGTTATATCACCTGACCCATCCACTACTCATATACTGAGCTCCCACCTCTAAGTCACCCACCATGCATGAAAATCTAGAGTAGTACCCACATCATAAATATCTATTATCGCTATAACCTCATCCAAGATGGTATCCACTAGAACCTCTCATGATCATAATTTATGATCTTCGCTCATCCTCCAAATCACAACTGGTGAATCCAACACCTCTTATCGTAGGACAAAATACTATGTCACCTTAAAAAATGGAATGAACTCCACCTGGATCACATATAATCTGATTACCCACCTACCTCATCTCACCTAAACCAACTTCACTATATCTTCTATCCATATTGGTCCCCCTCACCATGGGTGCCATATGATATCTCTCATAACCAATCCATCAAACTTCTCTTGATATTACAACTCATCGCCCTCATGTAGTTACCTCATGTATCTCTCCCTGTCTTCCCATCATTGCAATGCATATGGAGCATCCTCGCCCATCACTATATGTGTGTATCATGGGGAAAATTCCTTAGTCTTGCCATAGTTATGTGCTACCAGGCACACACCTATAGCAGTAGACTACTACTCAATCCTAACCTATGCATCCTCTTCAGGGCATGAAGCTCCCTAAAGGTTTTTTCTAGCAGCGTTGGTCCCCAAGAAAATTATATCTTGTGCTCCACCATGTCACATACTATACCAATCATGTTCTAGGTAAATTTGACCCCTTAAGTGTCTAGAAGTGTGTATCTCATGATCAAAATCATTTCCATGGTGTGTCTTATCGATAAAATCTTATCCTTCCAATACTTCTCATAAGTGACACCTCCCTTATGATCCATGCCCTTCCACCTATCTTCAAATGCTTGCTATAATATACCATCCCACTGTAGACACTAAAATCTGGTAAACCTGATTAAGTATCCACAAACAAGGATCAAACTGACATCATATGTCCCCTTGGGCAGCCCTCAAGAGGCTCACAGTGGTTCTAGCCACTTCGAAAAGGTTTTTGGAGGCTACCGGCCCAATTTTGGGATGTTTTGACCCAAAATTCACCACCATCCCACCCTGGGATGATGGTATATTCCCACTATACCACCATGGGATGGTGGTGAGCCATCGTCCCAAGGTGGGACGGTGAGCAGGTTTGACCCAAAAAAGTCAAATCTAGGCCAAATGGCACCCAGAAATTGCCATTTAGCATGCCATATGGAGCATGCAGGTTAGAGGGCACTAAAGCCTTATGACACACTTCTTAATGGAGGCCCAAAATGGAGATTCTCTTCCCCATCCAGTGCATGCCTCCATTTTGACAAGTGGCACCTCCTGCCATGCATGCCCTTGCATGCCTTTTTGCACATGAGCCCCTTTGGGCTATAAAATGGATTCAATATCCACAAAAAAACATAGATAGGAGTTCTAAGATATGCAATGGAGTGCTTCGATATTTGCCCTCACCTTATTGCACCTTTTTGCCCTGAGAATCTCTCTTTTGCCAAGGAGGTTACTAGGTGACTTCAAGAAGGTAATTTGAGCATAACTTTTCCATCCGGGTGAATTTATTCACCAAATTCAACGAAAACACACCTTAGATTGTTTAGGAACATATGATAATGATTTTGGTAGCAAAAAGTGGTAGTAATTGGTGGGTATCCCCTCCAAGGGTGCCCCCCAAATATTTGGACTCACCATCGTCCCCCCGGGATGAGGGTAACTTATTACATAATTTCACTACTATTTTTAATTTATATTTTTATATAATTTCCCATGATTCTACAGTTCAAATTTCAGGTTATTTGGAGTTAAATTGACAAATTTATATCATTTTTAAGGTTTTGCAGGACTCGCAAGGCCCATTCGGGCACCCCAATTTGATGCATGTGGATCTGGGCCCCAATTTGAAAATATAATAATATGGGTTGTCTTGAAATGTCAATTTATGCATACTTTCCAAATTTCATGATTTTTTGATATGTTTAGGTTTGGGATTTGCTTGTCTTCTTCTTTGTAGGTTGTAGGCGGGCGGCGCAAAATCGTGGGGTCTACAGATGCAATAACCAAATACTCAATATTGAATATCACAAGTCACCTTGTGTGTGATCAATAACCAAATACTCAATCTTGAATATCACATTTTTCCAAACAATATTTGCCTAAGATTATCACAAATCCCCATTTGTTAGGGCAAATAAAAGCAAAATTTATCTTCTAAAAAAAAATTCCAACTCAAACAAATGGTTGGTAGACTTAATGTTTGTGTCTGTAGATTGCTCATAGATTACCTTCCTTGGAGTGGCAGTCGTAAGACCACTCTCGAATGAAGCACCAGACAAAACCATACCCATGGCATTAATGGTTTGTCAAATCAAATAAAAAACTCAACACTATCAAAAGCAAAGTTTCAAATATATTTATCCCTTCCACAATTGGGACATCTCACATTGATCATAAAACAAGGTGATCTTACATATCCTCTCAAAGTAATTCATTGCGACACTACAAAGAGTCATAATCAATCATGAACCATTCATGGTCAATTTGCCTCTCTCATAATCAATCACAAATCATTCTTGTGTCAAATTCATCTTCTTCAAAATTAAGCCACCAATATGTCATCATACATTTTTGCACTGCAACGTGTCTTCACACAATGCAGTACAAAAAGAGATAAATGTAGACACCCAAAAGTCACACATTGCTACTTATCCCATCATCATGGCTTATCAATTTGCAAAGTTTACAAAATTTGCATATATTAGTCTCAAAACACTATTCATTTATCAAAAGCACTATTCATAAGCCCTCTTGGGTCACTTAAGCTCTTTTCTACGTTTAACTCTAGGTCCTCATGCGATAGCCATCATGACTTAACCTTGGTCAAAATTCACTTTACAATCAAACCTCATCCTTTTTATTTGGGTGAAAATTTGACCTCTTTCTTGCATTTTTTACCCTTTTTGTGTTGCAGGTGCTCCCCTGCCCACCCTAGAATGGTGGTGAAGGCTTTATCTAGCACACCCTGGGATGATGGCTTCACCATCCCACCCTGGGATGGTGGTGAGGCTTCTACTCGCCCCACCCTGGTATGGTGGTGAGGCTTCTACTCGCCCCACCCTAGAGCAGTGGTGAAACAGAGAGATTTTTGCCCAAAATTTCAGAATTTGGAGAGCTCAAAATGGACAAGGTAAGTGCCTAAACCCTCTGATTTTTAGCTATATTTTTAGATACTATCAAAATTAGTTTTCTTGCTTCACTTGCTTGCATATAAAGGTTAAAATTTGCATTTTTTCTTTTCTTATAACATCACATAGCAAAAGGAAGAAGAAAAATAAAAAAGAACTTGTAGTAGCAATGCATATGTTTGGTTTGATTGCTTGTGGCTTACCCATTGGGTAAGTTAGCATTTAGGATTTGCATTCATAAGTCACATTTGTAGGTTCTTTATCCTAATTTTCTGAAATTAAAACACACTTATTTGCATGTATTTAGTGAATGATCATTGATTGCTTCTTTGCTTACTTTCTTGGATAATAAAGAACCACACACCAAAATTCATATAAACGTTAGTGAGGTGGACTTCATTACCATCCACTAGTAGAGTGCAAGTGATGGTTGGTTTCATCTCCATACACTTGGCTCAAATCCCATGAACCCGATCCATCTTGCCAAGGCCGGTTCCAAGATCCGTCATAGCCCATGGGTTATAGCACGCTTCACCCTTTGGGAAGGTGTATCGCAAACTGCAGGTGAACTGGGTGAGAAACTGGTAGGACCTGTGCTCCCTGGCCATGTGTGGACCTCATCACCACATATTATAGGTGGGATAATGCAACCTGGAGTTCATAGCCAGGTTTTCGAGTTGTGACTATACAGGTGAAATCCAATTGAACATGAGATTACAATCCAACATTATTTCAAACACATGACACGAGGTCATTCTTTGCAAAACAACACATGTGAAACACACAAAACAGTTTAGGGATTCACACTTAAAACTTAAAAGAGATAATCATCTATCTTATTGAGTTTTCCTTTTTTGTATACTATTTTGTTAATAATTTGTAAATAAGATAATCACTTGGGGTACTAATAGAGGAGCGCAATGGTGCGCACCCGCAACCAAGTCCAAACACGGGTAGAAGTTGTGGAGAGTGGATTAGGAAATATGAATCATCTTCAATATAGCCCTAGCGACTTGGTTATACCTCCATGGTGAGCCTCCACTCTACCTAGCCCCAATACAGCAGGGCATGAGCCTCATCTCCAAAGGGATCCTCTCTAGGACACCCCGAGGGATGATGAGCATTACTTGGGAGAGTGTTCCCGATATGTAGATATTTCACAGGCCTTCCTTGGTGAAAGGTAGATGCGCATTGAGGTGCTAATAGACAGAGTGGTGTCATGCATCCATGTACCCATCAGGGATGACACTCCTAAGTAGAGCTAGGAGTATGACTTCACACACTGGCTGGAGCAAGTCGACATGACTCTACCTCCACAATGCCTTGATAGGATACAACAGCTCATGCAACCTGATGGGAATGACACTCGTTGGTCGAGGTGAGCCAATTCTACCCTACCTTTCCTCATTCAAGAGGGAAGACATGAGGATATCCCAAAATTTCCTCAAGAATAATATTCCATGCATGGTCGATGTGCCTCTACGCCAGCTGAGTATAATGAACATATGTTCCAAACCAAGCCTCAAGTCAATGCGGTGAACCTCGAGAGATGCAAGTGCCTTATGGAGAACATAGAGTACCTTGGACAAGGTCAACCCCAAGGTTAGACTCCTAGACCCCCTAGGCCTCGCACTATGGATCAAATTAGGTAAGCAGTTACGAGATATACATAATTATAAGCTCAGTTCAAGCAGCTTCGATGGGATAAAGAGCAACTAGACTGCTTGCACCAGCTTGAGAAAGAAAGGATCGAATGGCAGACCAACGATCTGTTACAAAAAACTTTGAGAGGGTCCCTACCATTAAAACACATAGACGGGAATTCCATCCAAGGCAACCCACACTCATTTGAGAGAGGTCCCTGAGACCTTATCAAATGTTGCTTCTATGACCTCTTAGGCCAGATTGGGAGATGCCTCCCAGGCCAAACATAGGGTTCCCACTATAGGTAGATACCCCCATTTATAGGCTAGCTTGATAAACACCTTACGAGGCCTATACTAAGCACAAGCCAGAAGTAGAGTATGTTGAGATGCCTTACCGAGGTAGGGAAGGTGACTTACCACCGCCTCACCCTAGGTTGGAGGATCCTAGACCTCCATCACAAGATGTGAACAAAGATGAGGTGATCAAGTCCTCAAGTATAAAGCATTGTTAGAACACCTGGAGTCAATAGAGAACAAGACCTCTAGGTTGGGATATCAAAAGCCCACTATGCATCAATTACATAGTCAACCCATCCATCCGTCAGTACCTGCACCTCCCTACCCAGAGCAATTTAAGTTGCCTCAATTGGCTACCTTTAAGGGAGAAGAGTATGGGCAAGAACATGTCACTAGATTCTTAGGTCAATGCGTAGGCATTCATGATGAAGATGCTTTGCTTTTGAGGAAATTTATGACTACCCTCATCGGCCCTACCTTCGAGTGGTTTTACCAACTCCCTAAGCATAACATCCATAATTTAGACCAACTTGCAGATGCATTCCTAGAATGCTTTGCCTTCAATACCAAGAGGAAGGCAATGTTGGCCAATGTAGCTGGGTTGAAACAGTATGATGATGATTCAATAACAAATTATGGTAATATATGGTGAACCTTGCTCGCCAAGCTACCTTATCTTCTCCCCATGTCGGATTTGACTCAGATGTTCTCCAAAAGTTACTTAAATCCAACAATATCCCACTCTTGAAGATGCCTTAGCACAGGATAGGATCATCGAATAAATCAAGATTCAAGAGGGTGATATTGCGAAGCCTTGCAAGGAGTGGAACAAGAACGCTAAGAACACCCCAATGCAACCTAAGTCAGTAGCAATAAATCAGGTTGCCATTAGTGTCTCAGGGCTAGTGCCAGCCGTGCCACCTCAAAAGCCTAATTATCAGGCAACCCCTAGGAACTATGCCAAGGATAACCAGAATAGTCAGGGGTAAAATAAATAGCGTTGTCCAAAGCGATAATTCATACCCATTGTAGATTCTATGGACTCGATATTTGATCTCCTCTTGGTGGCCAATGTGATCCATTTACCTAATAGTTGACCTATTGACCCTAATGCACCTAAGCCCAAAGGATACAAAGAAGACCTATATTGCAAGTTTCATAGGCAAAACAGGCATGATGTGCAAATGTGCTATAAATTCAAACACTTGGTGCAAGACCTAATTTATAGGAATGCCCTCTAGGTAGATAACCCTATCACACCAAACAACCAACATATGGAGGTCTTCAAGGACCCCTTGCCTGCCCATACAGAGTAGGCGAAACCAATGCCCTAGGTGAATGAGGTCCACCATGCCCCTCCTAAACAAGGATATGTTGGCATGGTTAGTATTGTGACAAGAAATATGTGGTATCCAAGTCCAGCCACACCACCTGTGACTCAGAGTGATGTCCCTTCAACATCATAGCCTATATTGCCTCCTGGACTGAGCCTCCCACCTAGGCATGTAGTCACCATTAAGAGCACGCTCGCTCAGAGCTTAAGAACAACATCTTCCCAGTTCTCCATCTATCATCTCATCCAACAATCGCAACCTCATAGAGAAGCCTTGATGGAGATCCTTAAGGAAATTTAGCTTCAGCCCCAAGATTCTAACTCCTTTAACAACTTTTTGGTGCATGTGCGACAATGCACGAAACTAATGATTACTTTTCAAGAATATGAACTTAAACCGGTTCCACATGATATGGTGGATCCCCCTTTACACATTGTCACACGTGTGAATGGAACACCATACAAGAGAGTGTTGATAGATACTGGGTCTTCGAGCAACATCATAACTACAACAGCTCTAAAGCACCTAAAGCTCCCAGTATCTCATATTGTCACATCTACCTACACCCTCCGAGCATTCAATGATGCTATATGCTCAATGGTTGGTACAATCATCCTACCTATTCAAGTAGGAGAAAAGATCATCTCGACAATGTGCCACATCCTGGAGGGTGAGATGGCATACAACATTTTGTTAGGAAGACCATGGATTAAGGACATGAAGTGTGTCCCTTCCATCGCTGACCAATGCCTCAAGTACACTCATGAATTGTAATTTCATGTCATCCTCATGGACCTAGAGCCCTTCAAGTACTGCAACATGGTGTAGCAGTTACCCGAGTCAACCTTACCTTCGATAAATCTAGATTTTCAACCGAATAAATCTAGCCGAGGTTCAACCTCATTGCTACTACATACCATGCCCTCCTCATCGTGGGCTCTTCCTTAGACACCTAATACATCGGTGGTTCCTTTCCCCATGGTCCATAGAAGTGGCCCATTAAGGAGGACCAAATAATCATATCCAGTATCTCTACAAAGGAGATACTTAGCCCGAATGATGAAGAGACACCACACGAGGCAAACGATGAGCCGGACCAATTCTGTAGGAATAACCAACCCCTTTAGATTAATCAATGAATAGTTAAATAGTACATTAGTGGCTTAGATTAGCCCGTAACCAACGGAGCTAACTAGCCAACTTAGGTTGTAGTTATAACAAAGCTAACAACTAACCTAATAATGTAGTAAAGCATATAACATACGCTAACATCCCCCCTTAGTACATTATTTAGGTAATTGAATAACTACTAGCTATGCTAATATCCCCCCATACAAAAATATTTGGGTAAAGTATATAACTGCCCCAATACAATGAAGAAGAAGTTGATATGTTGGTTCTTTGCTCTATCACAGTGCTTTGGCTGCTTCTAGGAAAAAAGTGGGTCATTCCTCACTTTGTCTTCATGCCAATGAATATCCTTATGGTAATCATATCATCCAACCAATTTGCATGGGTAACCAGCCGTTGTAATCACTAGGTGTAATAGAATAGATCACTTCATACAAGGTTCATTCATTTACAATATGAATTTGTAAAAGATAAGGTAGCTAAGGTGTCGGTCGCTGCTGAAAATGCAGCCTTATAAGTTCCCCCTTCTCGTTGCAAAACATAGTGTAATTAATTTTTGAAGGAAGTGTGACTAAGGTGTCGGTCAAAGCCAAAAATGCACCCTTATAAGCCTTCTTCCCTATTTACAAAAATCAGTGAAGAAAAGAAATGGATATCCCCCCTCAATTGCAAAAAATATGCAACTCAAGAGTGTTGTGAAGGATTGTACAAATATTGCCTCCTAAACAATTTTACATCACAAAAAGTCGCTCCTCTTGTTACAAGTACTTCAAAAACCTAGAATTTGCTATTTATGAAGCCTAAAAGAGGTACAAGCACCCCTTATTGCAAGGTCTTCAAACAAAAAACTCATGCTATATATGAAGCCTAAAAGAGGAGAGAGAGAATATGGTATTTTTGCCCAAGGGACAACTGTGTTTTCCCTCTACAAAATTGTGGTTAGCAATTTAGCACTCCTTGTGCTATCTTTGAACCAGAAACAAAATCAGAATGAGACACTTCACAAGAAAGATGGCTTCTGTGTTGTGCCTTTGCCATTTTAGTTTTTCTTGTTTTGAAACCAACACTAAATGGTGTCTTGGTTGTCATTTTTACAATTTGTGCAAAACTATGCTTTCTAGGCAATTTGATCAAAAAAGTTCACCAATTTATCCTTTCTTATTGTAAGTACTTCAAGCATGATTGCTATTATGAAGTCTAAAAAAAAAGGGTTAATGTTGATGACTTGGACTTTTCTGATTGCCTTTACAAGTTTTATTTCCCTCTTATCAAAATCTATGTTTGAAGGAAGAAAGGAATTATCCCCCTTTAGTGCAAAGGATTGCAACTTTTAAGGTTCCTTATTTCAAAAAAAACTTGTTCTTTCTTTTGATTACCCTAAAAGAGTACCAAAATATAATTCACTCAAATAGATATTTAATGGCACCTGCCTTAACACCCTTCAGAAGGATGAGAAGTTGGAGGAAATTAAGCCAAACAAATAAGAGTGAATTAGGGGTTTTGTTGATTTAGGAGAGAATATCAAGTAATTTTGGCTTTAAATCTATGCAAGGATTTACACAAATTTGTGAAATTTTGGGGTTTAGTGTGTTCTTGAATTTATGACTTATAATTGCAAAAGAAATAATGCAATAATCAAACAAGAATACCCACAAAAATCTTATCACCTAGGTGTTGGATGCAACCAAGAATGCACCTAAATTGCCAATAAAGGTGTCGAGTAAAATCGAAAATGCACCTTTTAATTTTTGCAACAAAATGTGTGTTTTGTGTTGTGCAAAAAATGATATTTTTATGTCTCCTACTTTGTTTTCCAATTTTGCAAAAGAAGTACAATGTTGTCTTCTCCCTGAATTTTGCAAAATTAACAATTTTGAGCACTCCTTCCAAGACAAGTCGACACACGACCCGCATTTGGAAGGCTTCCAGAACTAGTCGACACACGACTTAGTTTTTGATGGACCAAGGTTACAATTTCTTCTCAAGTTTGCAAAAAAAATAGAAGTGCAATTTTATGTATTATATCTCCTTGGAGAAAACAAATGCACTCTTTGAACTTTGATTTTTACAAAAATTGTGTCTCCTTGTTTTCTAATTTTGCAAGAAAGAATCAAATTTCTATGATGTTGTCCCTCTTTGGATTTTGCAAAACTAACAAGGTTGAGAAGAGTTTTTATGGCTATCTAATTTGCAAGAAAAAATAAGTGCTCTTCTATGTCTTATATCCCCTCTTGGAGAAAACAAAAGCTCCTTTTGATTTGATTGCAAAAATAGATCCTTAATTCTCTATTTTAATGCAAAATTTTAATTTAATTTAGCATAATTTAATTAATAAAAAAAATTGATAAAAAAATCACTTAGTTTTAAAAAAAATGATTTTTATAATCAAAAATATTAATTCATTAATTAAAAAAACTAAAAAAAAAATTTAAAAATACAAAAAAATAAAAAAAAATACCTTTAATTTATTTGTCGTGGGCTCCTTATAGCAAAAAAAAGGTTTCTTGCCCCAACGGGAGTCGAACTCCCGACCTCCCGTCAGGCAACGCCTTAGCGCTGGCCCCTCCGTCGGTCGGGCTAGCTGGCCCGACGTGAAGGGAGGTGGCGCGCCTTCACCTTGAAGGCTTCCCTGTTGAGCGACGGGGAAATTAGTGGGATTTATCCCACATCACCCATGCGAGCAATTTTATGTTGCTTAAAAGCAACAGAGCACACAGTGCTCTTTGATTGCCTGCGGGCAATCAGGGTCTGTCGAACCCCTTTTGCTGTCGCCCACGTGGCCCAACTGGATGAGTCCATGTGTCAGGTGGCACACGTGGCTGTCCACCACGTGGCCACCATGTGTCCAGTCCGTCGTCCAGTGGTTGTCTACCACGTGTCCAGTCTGGTTCGTCGTCCAGTGGTTGTCCACCACGTGTCCAGTTCGGTCCAGTCCAATTCTAGTGGCAGTGCCACATCAGCACCTCAGGATCTGTGCTCGAGCTCATGTCAGGTCTAGTCCAGTCGGGATCTATGCTCGTGGTTGAATCAGGTTCGATCCAGTCAACCTCCATGTGTCACCTCATCAGTTTGCCTCGAGATCTTTTCTCAGGGTCGAGTCTACCAGGTCTATCCAGTTAGCCTCCATGATCTATCTCAGGGTCTGTGCAGGTTCTAAATGCGTAGTCAGTGTGTTAGATCCTCCTCAAGAAATATGCTCGAGTCCCTCGGTTGCCCAGCAGTCCAGATCGACCTCGAGATCTATGCCTATTCAAGCCAATCCAGTCGCCCTCATTTTGAGTGCAGGTCTAGTTTTGATGCCTCGAGATGCGTGTCCGAGCAGGTCCAACCCTACCTCAAGAAACGTGCCTGTGTCCCTCGGTCTCCTCTCAGATCTCGAAAAACATGCCCGAGTGAGTCCTGGAGTCTATCAGATTTGGATCCGTCCAGCATGCTACATCAGTCGGGTGTCGAGCTACGAGAGCTCGACAAAGTATAGCTCTGATACCATGTAGGAATAACCAACCCCTTTAGATTAATCAATGAATAGTTAAATAGTACATTAGTGGCTTAGATTAGCCCATAACCAACGGAGCTAACTAGCCAACTTAGGTTGTAGTTATAACAAAGCTAACAACTAACCTAATAATGTAGTAAAGCATATAACATACGCTAACAAAGTCTCACTTTCATCCATCTTTTATTCGCAGCCCCAGGTTACAGTACATCTGGCTTCTACCAAATTGGGAGAATACATGGTTAGGAATGTTACCACTATTCCTGCTCTAAAGTCGATGCAAGACATGGGTAGACCCCATCTTCCCATAGGTACTATCGTGCCTCTTGGTATTCTCCCTAATCAAACGAAATTTGTCTATGGGGGCCTTGACTATGGCATCGAACCTTACCAACAATAGGAGGAATATGAGGAACCTTTTGGAGAGGATATTAACTATAACCACCAGAAATGGTCACACCCGATAGCGGCTCTTATTGTGATAAATGGTAAAGATATAACATGCATACAAGAAAAAAAAATTGAAAAAAAATGAAACAAGAAAGAAACACTTTATTCCATTGTATTCAAAGCCAAAATCCAATTACAAGTGCGTCCCTCTTAGGGATATTCATTTTGATACAATATTACAATAGGAGTGCACAATTGTTTTCCCTCTTAAGGGTAGGTGTGATTTCCAAATGCCTTTCAGAAGGGCATGAACTGTTCTAGGGTGGAGGTGCCCTCTTCTTCACAATGGGGAAGGAACTTGATGGTTTGCTCTCCTTTGAAACTATTCCCTACGGTCAAGAAACAACAAGAATGTCAAAAATATAGGCAACCTCTCATGATGAGGCCCTTTTAGGTAAATTGCATAATGACATCATTAACATGCATAATCAATAAAACGTAAAGAATTATTCTAAGCTATGCAAAGTGAATCAAGATTCATGTAATAGCCTAAAGGAAAGTAGCATCTACACTATGCATGGATCAGATATGAAAAGTGAAGCATAAACATGCATAAAGAAAGCATTTTAGTCCTAATTAAAGCATAAGCATAAAATATAAATCTAACCTAGTTCTATGGTCATAAGTCTTCTAAAATGCTATTAAACCATAAAAATATCTAATCTAACCTAATTAGCCGGACAAAAATAGAAATAGGAAGGCGGTTATACCTCTACTACAAACCGCAGCTCTGGTGCACGGTCTGCACTGTAAACCGTGGCTGATAGTCGCAGTTAGCACTCTGATAGGCTTACCCTCAATTCCAAGGGTAGTGGCCTTAACCTCCTTGCCCAATTGATGTTCAAGAGTCACCTTCGATGTCCTTTTGACAGGTTTGGCGGTCAAATCATTATGATGGGGCTTCATTTGCCCATATTTGTGTTTCTTGGCTCTCTTATACTCCTAGGGAATCCATAATGCAATTCATCATGAATATTGGCAAGTAGGTAGGGGATAAGTGCAATAACTCTCTCTTAGTATACTCGATTGAGTGTACAATTCGACAAGGCTTCGTTGCTCAAATATCCAATGCTCTCTCTCCTTGTATTTCGATAGTGCTTCGCTATCAAAATCCTCTATATGTTCTGATTATTTGCCCTAATTATGAGGGGTGGCTTCCTAGAGAAACCAAGATCAATAAGGGGTGGTTATGATAGTTGGAATGTAAGCTTTCGACCTCTAACCACCTTCTTCTAGATCCAATGGTCGTTTCAACCGATTTGGCTCAGATTTAAGGCCAACTGAACTTCAGTTAAGACCGTAGGTCACAGCTACGGTCTAGACTATAAACCGTAGGTCTTAGCCATGGTTCAACTATAAACCATAGGTCTGGGCTATGATTTATACTGATTAGGCCAAGAAGCCCAAATTTAGTGGTTAGAACCACTACTCTATCTTGGAGTCTATCCAAGATCTTTTATATGGTCTTGTAGCATGTCCATATGAGTAGTCACCATTGACATGACATGTTTTAGGTGTCTACAGATGCCTCTTTTGAGATGCATTTTGATATTGAACAATGCTAAGCAAAAATAGACCTCTTAAAATGATGTCAAAGGTTCTATTATGATCATTAGTCAAATCAAAATTAGATGCCCCAGGTCCAGCAAAAGGATGCGCATCTTGGAATCATTGCTTCCAACTCTTTGGAGGCTTAAACTTGAAAATTTTGTACTCATCATTAGACATTCGGATAGCATCAATGCCAAGTAGGCTTTCGCACCTGTCAATTTGAAAGGATGAGAGTTACAAAAAAATTATCATATTTTGTATTTGCCCCAAGCAAAGGGGTAAGCTTATGATAGTTGTTTACAATGATTCGCAAGGACGAATGCAATTTTGACAAGATCAAGGGATCTACGATTCTCAGGGATCTTCTATTGATTTTTATTATGATTTGATATTATGACTACCCCCTCAAGCAACGATTCGATGAGGGTAATGACAATGAATGAACCAACAATGTCGCTTGACCACCATGGATGATCTAAACAAATTTATATTTGAGCAAACTAAATGCCTTGGCTAGGCCTTGTTCAGATTTTGATTCCAACTGTTAATAGTATTTGCATGCTTCTATCCCATGGATTATTCAGGCTACAATAGCCATCTTAGGGAATCGAATTGATACAAATCCAATCAGATTTATGTTGAATCAAATTATCAATGATTTGTTGAAAAGGAGGTCATAGAAGAAATGGCATGCAATGCCTTGTTCCCGTGGAGAAGTCCAGTCGTGAAGGCATCCTTAGGGATTGAAAAGAAGCATATCATATCAATGATGACAATTTTTGCCCCAAATATCCTTATGGTAATTTAATCATCCTGCCGAATTGCATTGATCGCAAGTCACTGCAACCGCCAAGTGTATAGGGTAAATTACTTAATACGAGGTGCATTTGGTGTTTTAATTTATTTGATTTTTTTTTAATGTTTATAATTATGCATTGAGCTTATTTATTTGGTTGGGAGGTGTGTCGCTTCATGAAAGGATTTGTCATAGCGACGACCTCGATTGTACTTTATAATCTCAGCCAGATTTTTAATTTTTGATTGGATCTCGGTGCTTGATTATCACCAAATTTCCAAATTAGTTTGCTTTTATTGAATTATGACCCAATGGGAGGCATTAATTGATATTTTTAGCCCTTCCCATGGTGGGATTTTCCAAAATTACCTGCCAGTTGTAAATCATGGCTAGGGTCTGCAATTCCCATTTATAAAATTGGGAACCACGGCTAGGGCCTGCGGTCAGCGCTAAATATGAGAAGTCTATAAAAATTCTAAATTTCAAATATCTCTCATTATTCCTTGATAGTGACCTATAAACTGGAGCTCTGACATTGACAGTTGACCAAACTGACCTGCAACCTACCACACCTTACCCACACACCGACTTACAGCACGATGGCAGGGCGCGGGCAAGTGTCTTCTAACTGCGGGGGACGAGGCAAGGGTAAGGTAACTCAAAAACCAAGACCTTGCATTCATTACCAATTAAAATGAACCAAATTAAGAAATTGGTAAATCAATTACACTAAACTATTGGTAATGAACCTCATCTTAGGCTAGGGTAGCTTAGTTTTAATTTTGTTTTGTATTTTTGGTCGTGGTATCGCACCCAGTCGGACTTCAATCAGAGATCGTAGGTAGCAGCTACGATTCTCAATTGGTCAATTGGGGACCGTAGCTGCCAACTGTGGTCTCCGATTGAAAATCCCAACGGTCACATTTTGACCACATGCGGACTGCAGGGTTGACCCGCGATTCACCAACTTTAGGAAAATTTTGCAAAAAAATTAATTTTTATGAATTTTTAGAGGCAATTAATGTCATTTAATACATTTTTGACCTATCTTATTGAAAATTTTAATTTGTAGGCCTGCATGATGACATGTTTTTGTAATTTTATTAGTTTTTTATTGTTTTTGATGATTTTTAGGTCAATTTTTAAATGTTTTTTCTTGTTTTAGTTAGATTTTTCCTTATTTTATGCTATTTATTTCAGAGATTGACCTCTAGAGCATGAGAGCCTAACATTTTGAAGACTCTCTGTGGAGAGCTCACTGATGGTGAGCGAGAGTGGTTTGGAGCTATCAGCTTCAGCTACATTTTGGATCTACCCACCATTAGGGTAGATCAATCCTATCTGACTACGTTGGCCCGATGCTAGAATATGTGGACCAACACATTTCACCTACCTACAGGTGAAATGATAGTTACACTAGAGGACGTATACAAGATATTTAGGATCCCCATTGATGGTGAGGCCATCGTATGCTCTACTTTTGGGGTTGAGGGATCTACCGTGGATCCAGCCTCTGAATTTAGGTGATGCTCTAGATGACTTCCAAGATACTGGGGTTGACATAGAGGGGACCACTTTAGAGTACGATGGATGGTGGTCTCTATTCTATTGTTATGGTACAGGGCCTCTAGGCCAAGTGGTAGATCAAGCCAGAGCATAGGTGGATCTTGATGGGCATAGGGTGCGCTAGTGGACAGAGGGTGGTTGGGGCACAAAGGCTACCACTGAGGAGGCTCTCGAGATTGATCCTGATGAGGAGGCTCCCAATATTTATCTCGATGAAGAGGCTCCAGAGGAGGGTGAGGTCCCTCCTAAAATTATAGAGGATCTACTCTTAGCATAGGTGGATGACTTGCAAAGTCATCTTGGGTGATTCTAGATACAACAGAGGGAGTATGACACTATTATCACTACTTTGCAGGCACATTTGATCGATATAGATCGTCGATTGATGCAAATAAAGTAGGATATTGCTAGCCTGATAGCACGGGCAACCACAATAGAGACCTAGGTTAGCGAGCTCACTCATGCTCATGACTTGATAGAGGCATAGATGGATGCGGCCATAGCAGAGTAGTATTTTCTCAGGGTATAGAAGGGGGGTCGTCCATCCACTTAGGTGATTATGGGGCCTTTGATGGCACCATAAGTAGTACTACCAAGTGGTCAAGATCCTATGGCAGATATTCAGCGCCTACAGGGTTTACTTATGAGTGCCAATGAGAGGCATGCATCCAGGGTTGCTCGGGTAGACCAATTGGTTGGATACATTCAGATGTTGGATGTAGAGGTTCCTGAGGATCCATATGTTGTAGAGTCCCAGTGAATTGATCTTGGACTACAGGATAGTCCACTACTATCTCTAGCCATCGCACCCATCAAAGCGAGAGGATACATAGGTCCTCCAGTATGCATGGCGACAGCAGTCATACCAGGACCAGAGAGGCAGGGCAGTTTACTACAGCATCCAGTCATAGGTCTTGGTGCACAGATGTGCCCATAGCACAAGGGCCATTTGGACGAGTTCTAGACCTCTTCAGGCTAGGCGGTACTCAGGGTGCTCAGTAGGATCCACAGCAGTCAACAGGGAAGCAGGCAGAGTAGTCTCCTGAGCACAGCACTAAGGGAGGATGTGAGACCTCTAGTAGAGGGGGAGCAGATCAGAGCTAGAGATCTACTATTACAGGACATATTTTTGATATATCTCATTTTTGTGTAAGGTCGAGGACCTACACATTTATATCTTGCGAGCATTTTTGTACTTCCAATGTACTCTGAGACACATTATATATGATATGATCATTATTATGGCTCATTTATTGTGTACTCATTTATTTTTAATTTTATATTTATGTTATGCACATGGATGCAATACTTATGTTATACTGATGCTATATGATGTGATGTATGGATGACATGCAATAGCTATCTATTTGATTTATGATGATGATATGCAGTGATCTAGATTCTTAGATGTGCTTTTTGATGTATGCATATGAATGCGATGTTTTTCTCTTAATGCATATTTGATATTGCTTTCTTTTCATGCATTAATGGATGTAATGCATTATTTACATGATACTAATATAATGTAAATGAACCTGTATGCTTTAATCACTTAAAACATAAGGAATGAATGCAAATATGTTTATCAATCTAATGTATGACACCACAAAATGTATAAAAATCATGAATGTAATTGAAAATCCTTAAGATAAGAATTCAATCTATTAATCACCCATATATGAAATGCAATGGTATGCAATGTTTATGATGCGAATGATATAATGTGTCATTCATTTTTCTTTTACAATTTTGAAAATGTGCACGATATAGTTAGTGGCCATCTAAATATTATTGCTAATATCCATCCGGTATCTATCCTATATGTTGATTGTGCTTTTTATAATGATGTATCATGGGTTTAATACTTTGCAATTTAATGATTTATATGGTTGCCATTTTTGACACTTTGTTGCTATGGAAGAAATTTTTGAGGTTTTCCATGAGACTCAAACACCCTAATAGACTTATCAAAAGTTGCAGACTAACCACACTAGACTTCTGAGATAAAAGGCTTTTGCTAGGATAGATCCTAACTATTCATTATCCTTGTGTGTGCAAATGAATATTTTAAAATAAGGCACGAGTGTTCCCCGATGTCAGCAGGATTCTTTCAGCCCATTGCTAAGATAGGGGTTCCACAAATGTCTTATTCAATCTCAATTTTAGATTTTATTTGGACTAAGCCACTAGGCAATGCAGGACACCCAAAGCTAGCTCTTCCACATTCAAACATTGGTCTTGTTCATAAGTGAAATTCTAATGCGTCAGACATATCATCATGTGTAAGGTACAGTAGTGCTGATAATTCTAGGGATTCAAGCTCAATCTCAATTTTAGATTTTAGTTGGACTAAGCCACTAGGAAATGCAGGACACCTAATGCTAGCTCTTCCACATTCAAACATTGGTCTTGTTCATAATTGAAATGCTAATGCATCAGACATATCATCATGTGTAAGGTATAGTAGTGCTGATAATTCCAGGGATTCAGGCTCATTCCTTTTTATCCTTCAATTTTTTTTTGGGATACTTGCTCATATGTAGTGAAGCAATGGAGTTGATTCCATATTATTTTTTAATTGTATTTGGATATTCATTTGATCTCTCTTTGAACTGGATTTTGGATATTCATTTGATCTATGCTCGAAATTTTGATTTATGATCTTCACTTTGAACTTTGATTTAAGCTTGTTTTCTGATATTCACTTGATCTTTACTTTTCATTATTTATATTTAATAATATTCTTTGAAAACTTTCTTTTGGGGAGATTTACTTGGAAAAATTGTTTTTGGTATATCGATTGAGAATATCGATCTTATGATATCAATATGGGATATCACTCTGGGGAGTCGATCTATGATATCGATCTAGGGTATCAATCATGAGGATTGATGTGGGATATCTCTTTGGGATATTCTCATTTTATCGTAATCAAGGGATTCTTAATAGGGAACTAACCTGTCCTTATGCCAACTTCCAACATTTCCCATATCGTCCACATAGAGGGATAAGAAATAATAACTCTTTTCGCTTTAGGATACCCGGTCTTGCTTCATGGATTTCATCTTCCCCTAGTCCTTGTTAGGATTATTTAAATTTTTTGATTAGTTATAGGTTTCTAATATGCTAAGGGCTATACTAACTAAACCTTAGCTACAAAAGCAAATAAATCTTTCTACCAACTCTTGATAAGACTACTAGGTATGGCTGAGTGACCAAAAAACCCTAGTATATCTCCATAGCAACATTATAGGTTGTGTTGAAAACACAATTACTCACATGAATGATGGATCATGATAAATGCAGAGATGCATGATTTAAACACAAACATGGCATCATTTGTAAGACTGACAAACACAATGCCTTCTATTATGAAATGCAACGGATGATGAATGCCTATATGCAATGCAGTAATGCAATGAATGCATGTGTAAAATGCAAAATGAAAATGCAAAATTCAAATGCAAATGCAAATGTTTTTGGATTTTAAGCTTTACCAATTTTTTTTGGATTTTATTGATTTTATAATTTTTATGAGTTTTGAGCCTCATATCTGACCAAACGGTGAGTACGTGCCTCTGGAGCCTTTAGATTGACCAAGCAATTTTTAGGAATTCTTGGATATTTTGGGATTGACCAAAGGGATTATGGGTATCTTTGGGGCATTTTGGGATGACCAAGTGATTTTGAGAATCCTTGGAGCCTTTGGGGTTGACCAAGCAGTTTTTTAGAAACTCTTTGTGCCTTTTGAGTTTGACCAAAGGGCTTACAGACACCTTTGGAACTTTTGTGTTGACCAAGAAGTTTTTCATAAACTCTTGGTGCCTTTTGAGTTTGACCAAAGGGTTTACAGATGCCTTGGAGATTTTTAGGATGACCAAGCGATTATAAGCAAATCCTCGGGGATTTTAACTGACACGACCAAGTGGTTTCATGGACCCTTGGAGCCTTTTGGGATTATCGAGTAGTTTTGACCAAACCCTCGGAGCTTTTGAGGTTGACCAAAGGGCTTACAGATGCCTTTGGAGCTTTTCACTTGACCAAACCACTAATGAAAGTGTTTGGATCTTTTTAGGATGATCGAGCAGTTTCAAGCAACTCTCAGAGCCTTTTTGACTGACTTGACCAAGCGGTTTTTAGGAACCCTTGGAGCCTTTTGGGGAAGGGCATGCTGCCCTATATACCCCTAGTGATTGTGCCATTCGACAATGGTGATGGAGGTGAAATATCTCTAAATTCCTCATTTTTCCTTCTTGAATATGGCATGGCTAGTGGGAAAGGTATGCTACCTTGAAGACCCCTAGTGTGCATGCTATTTACTGAAAAGTAATCAGCTTGTTTAGGAAGAGTGACAGAACTTAACTCCCCCAGGTGAATATTTGACCTCATCGATGTGCCTATGCTTCGGTGTGGGTGAACAAGAGATCCATCCTCATGGATCTCATCCCATTCTACTAGGTCTTCGATGACCCTCTTAAATGATTGGCAACTCCGAATATCATGTCCATGCGTTCGATGATACACACAAAAGGGACCTCTATTAGGTGACCCAGTTTTGGATGCCCTACACTTAACTTCGGGCAATATGAATGCTTGTGCCTCATGTAACTTTTGAAACAAAGTTAGAGTAGTCATATGAAATGAAACTACTCGTTGCACCGGCCTATTGGGCCTACGAGGCGACTGACGACTCCTATGATGCTCATGAGGAGAAGTGATCTCTAAATCATCATATTGGGGCATTCTAAGAGAACCATCTACATGGTAAACCCCCTTATCTATCAAATTTTGTACCACACTCTTAAATTCATGATAATCTCGAATGCCATGACCCTCTATTCAGTGGTAGAGACAGTAGTGATGCTCCCTGTAACCCATAGGTTTAACTCTATTTGGGTTCAAAGGGATGACATTAGGCAAGGTGATGACCTTAGCCTCTTGCAACTTCTGAAAGATATCAGACATAGACTCTTTTAATGGATTCCCACTATGCTATGACTATTTTGGGCTCTTGCCCCACATTGGTTTGCTTTGAGAATCCAATGGTTGGGTTGGCCGCATGGGCTTTTGCTTCCACTGATGCTTTTCCTACACTTGCACGGGAAGCGATTCATCCTTAGGCAAGGGTTGCTTTTATAATTCCAAATTTTCAATCCGATTCTTGATAAAATATGACTTATCTTGCTCGTCCATTCGATGCTCCATCCATTCTAGACGGATTAAAATGGATCGCAAGACTGACAAAGAATTCATATGTATTTCCAATGATTGATTCAAAATACCTTTGTCATTTGAAGGAAACATAAAAGTGGATGCTATGGATCCATTAGGTAATTTCAATTCACCTATTTCCTTCACTTGATTTGATGTGGATGTTTCTTGATGATACATTTCATGAATATTATCCACATGCTCATGCATATGACTCAGCTCAAGCTCTTGTTTCACTTCATTGTGTTGAACTGTGTTACTTTCAGTACCCCCAATATGATGTGAGGAACCTACTTGTTTGTGCTCTCAAGATGGTACCATGAGAAATGAGTAAGGAGTGACTAATCTCAAAATTTCTAGCTCTGGCAACGTGGAAACACCACTGGGTTGCCCCATCTCCTGCTTTATGTGATTAAGAATCACTTGATCATCTAGCCTAATGTTGACCATCCCCACAAACTTATGAGAAAACTCCACAACTGCATGCATCATAGGTAATTCATCCACATACTGAGGTTGTTCTATTTTAGTTGTGATAACTAAACCTTCCTCATGCTCACACGATGTCTCCGGGATAGGATCCGTAGGTGGAGACTTGATGAAAAGCTGACCTAAATATTTAGTGGACTCTATGGTGGGCAACCTCATAATACTAACCTCCATAGGATCTTCATATTCACCATAGTCCTCATAAGAACTATCTAGTGTCATGATGGATGAAGAGGGCGTGATACACTCGGGTGCATCCATGACCATGCTAGGTTCTTCCTCCTTGATAGGAGTGTGAAGATCCTCTAATGATACCTCCGAAGTAGTTGTGAGAAACTCCATAAGGGAATTCATTAATCCTTCCCTATTAAGTGGTGTCGAGAGTGCAGGGGTTGTAGGTGATTCCACAGGTGATAGTGGTGGGGATGGCAATTCCAACACCGTCTACGAGGCTACGTCCACACTTTGGATAGGCTCATCCAATTTATCTTGCAGATGCATAGGCATCTCATCTAGTTCCTATGGATTATCCTCAGGCTTATAATACTTGAAGGGATCTGGGTCCACTTCAACTACATGAACTTCACCCCCATGGGTGTACTTAATGCACTGATGCACTATTGATGGTACGCACTCCATGGCTCTTATCCACGATCTTCCAAGCAGCAAATTATACTATCTTGATCCCTCTAAAACGTAGCACAATGTAGGAATAATCTTCTGTCCCACCTTTATGGGGAGGACTATTGTGCCTACTGTAGGGGATTCCACATCATTAAAGGCTTGCAATATGAAATTTGTTTCCTTGATGTGAGAAAGTGGAATTTTGAGATGTTTGAAGGCTGAGGTGGTAATGATATTGATCAATGATCCTCTATCTACTAACACTCGCTTATACGCAATTTTTTGTATCTTCGCTATGATATGCAATGGAGGATAAGATTCCCTGATAGGGACATGTTTGACTTCTTATTTATGGAAAGTAATCACAGGTTCCTTATATGGTGGAATAGACTGTATATGCCCCAAGGATTGTGATGACCTTCGAGCGTTGACACTGCTCACCTATCGTACTTGACTACTCTCGACCTCATGCTTACGCATGGGATCCCTAGATGTCTCTTTTAGTTGCTCTTCGATAACCCTAGGCATGTCTATCTATCTAGAAGCATGGCTATCTACTTTCTTAAGTGGCAAATCTTGATGATGCACTGGGTGCATCGCATTGACTTGTTGCCTTAACACTCTAGGTATGAGCTTCTTTTTAGGAATTACCTCACATGATTGTTCCTCACATGCTTTTTGTTGGTAAATCCTCTCCTCGTGTCGTTGGAGCTCATCCAACCTTTATTGATGCGCTCTCTTTCTCTCTATAGACTCATGCTCTAGAAGCTTACGCTGACGGCGTGCTTCCTCCAATTGGTCTTGGAGTAGTCACTTCTCATGGGCTGCATGAGACTCAGACTCCCTATAGGACTAACTCATGGAGTATGATCCATGACTCTCTATCTCCTTAGATGGAGACCTATGGACTTGGGTTCTCACCAACTATGAAGAAACCCCATGATCTGTATGGGTGAACCCCCTACATGATGAAGGGAGCTCGCGACGACTCTTAGAAGGTCATGCTTGGAGGATTGGATCCTCAGGTGCACAATGAGTGTGATGCCTAGCAAGGAGGCATACGAGGTTCAAAATATCCTTAGGAGAACATCGGGAGTGTTTAGATCCCCTCCATGAACTCTCTGACTCATTAGCTCGTGATTGAGCTCTATCATGCCTAGTCGTCATGATGAACCAACTAAACAAGACTTGAGAGGTTTCCTCTCTTACTAAAAATTGTGGCCTCAATAAAGGCCTTATCTTGATGAATTAAGCAATAAAGAAGCATACAAAGTAAACAATGTGATTATCTCCTTTACATTTTAAAAGTTGAGCCCTAAACTATTTGATGTGTTTTCAATATGTGTTGTATCAGTTGTAGAAACTCTTATCGTGTTTTGTAAAACTTGTTGGATTTTATTCTTGGTTTAATGGATTTCACCTATATGCTCATAGCTCGACAACTTGGCTATGAACTCCAAGTCACGTAAATCTCCCGTGTGTGGTAATGAAGCCCACACCCGGACAAGGAGCACAGGTCCTGCCAGATCCTCACCCAATCTCACCCATTCAATGTTATACCCTTTGAAGAGGAGTACATGCAAATTTTTTGGGCTAAGAATGGTTCTTGGATCCGGTATTGGTCTATGTATCAAGGGTTCGTAGGATTTGGGCCAACGGATGGAAGTTACGCCCATCGTCGTTGAACCCTACTAGTGGTTGGATGTCAAGCCCAACTCACTAGCATTTAAGTGTTTCATGGTGTGTGTGGTTCTTTTTAATGTACATAAAAGAAATGCATCATATAGCACACATGCTCATTTTCTAAATGTTATGCAAATGAAAGACATTTCATATTCAAAAAATGAAAGTTACTCTAGATGCTCTTTAGGACTACTCACATTACGATGCTAAATGGCCACTAATCGGGCCTCACACATGCAAACCATCAACACATCTCTATCAAGCACACTGTAGCCTAGGACCAACTACAATCAGAGGTCCATTGTTCCCAATAGTGCCTTTCTATGGAAAGCAAAGTATGAAAGCAAACTAGGACAATTGATTTACCATTTTTTTAGTTCTTTTCCTAATTTGTATTTGAATTTGACCTACTATAAAAACACAGAGAACAAAAAAGTGATAGAGGGCTGGAAAAAGGACCTACCTCATGTCCTACACTATTTGAAGTTCTAAAATTATTTGTCTGTGTTGTCAGCAGGAAATCGTAGGTCTGACCTGCGGTTCTAACTGTGAACCGTGCCTTGTACCTGTGGTTCAGTTGTTGGGTCGTAGCTGATAGCTATGGTTTGTACCTACAAATACAAAAGCCAAAAAAGCATAGTTAGATCCTAAAAATATGGGGTCCCACCGTGATCGCCTCTGTAACCACCAGAAAGGGTCACACCCGATAGCGGCTCCTATTGCGATAAATGGTAAAGATATAACATGCATACAAGAAAACAAAATTGACAACAAATGAAACAAGAAAGAAACACTTTATTCCATTGTATTCAAAGCCAAAATCCAATTACAAGTATGTCCCTCTTAGGGATATTCATTTTGATACAATATTACAATAGGAGTGCACAATTGTTTTCCCTCTTAAGGGTAGGTGTGATTTCCAAATACCTTTCAGAATGGCACGAACTACTCTAGGGTGGAGGTGCCCTCTTCTTCACAATGGGGAAGGAACTTGATGGTTTGCTCTCCTTTGAAATTATTCCCTATGGTCAATAAACAACAAGAACGTCAAAAAGATAGGCAACCTCTCATGATGATGCCCTTTTAGGTAAATTGTATAATGACATCATTAACATGCATTATCAAGAAAACATAAAGAATGCTTCTAAGCTATGCAAATTGAATCAATATTCATGTAATAGCGTAAAGGAAAGTAGCATCTACACTATGCATGGATCAGATATGAAAAGTGAAGCATAAACATGCATAAAGAAAGCATTTTAGTCCTAATTAAAGCATAAGCATAAAATGTAAATCTAACCTAGTTCTACGATCAGAAGTCTTCTAAAATGCTATTAAACCATAAAAACATCTAATCTAACCTAATTAGCTAGACAAAAATGGAAATAGGAAGGTGGCTATACCTCTGTTGCAAACCAGATATCTGGTGCATGGTCTACACTGTAAACCGTGACTGATAATCGTGGTTAGTACTCTAATAGGCTTACCCTCAATTCCAAGGGCAGTGGGCTTAACCTCCTTGTCCAATTGATGTTCAAAGGTCACCTTCAATGTCCTTATGATAGGTTTCATGGCCAAATCATTGTGATGGGCCTTCATTTACTCGTATTTACGTTTCTTGGCTCTCCTAGACTCCTAGGGCATCCATAATGCAATTCATCATGAATCTTGGCAAGTAGGTAGGGGATAAGTGCAATAGCTCTCTCTTAGTATACTTGATTGAGTGTACAATTTGATAGGGCTTCGTTGCTCAAATCTCCAATGCTCTCTCTCCTTGTATTTTGACAGCACTTCACTATCAAAATCCTTTATATGCTCTGATTATTTGTCCTAATTCTAAGGGGTACTTATAGGACTACCCAAGGGCTATGGGTGGCTTCCTAGAGAAGCCAAGATCAAGAAGGGGTGGTTAGGATAGTTGGAATGGAATCTTTCACCCTCTAACCACATTCTTCTAGATCCAATGGTTGTTTCAACCGAGTTGGCTCGAATTGAAGGTCAACTAAACTTCAATTAAGACCATAGGTCATAGCTATAGCCTAGACTGTAAACCGTAGGTCTCATCCATGGTTCAGTTGTAAACCATAGGTTTGGACTATATTTCATACTGATTAGGCCAAGGAGACCAAATTGAGTGGTTAGAACCATTGCTCTATCTTGGAGTTTGTCCAAGATCTTCCATATGGTCTTGTAGCATGTCCATATGAGTAGTCGCCCTTGACATGATGTATTTTAGGTGTCTACATTAACTACTTATCTAACCCTAAATTTGCCCTGAAGTACTTTGACCTATGCAACTGACACGGTTACGGGTTAGGCCTATATGAGCAAGGCACCAGAATCCCTTGTCAACCACAATACCAAATGCCTTATGACAAGTTGGGAGTGGGACACAACAATATCTTGCCTCTAGATGTCCTCTTAGATAGCCTAAATCACTTGAATATAAGCTACGAGGGAGGGTTGGCCCAAGACCCTTTTTCCAATCCCAATACAGTCTACTCCCTAGGGGATTACTTTCCATGGCTAGATGGGAACCCCATGATCCCCAATGACATTCCCCCATATTTTGAGAGGGGAAGGTTCACAGAGTTGTCCCCATATCTATGATGAGTTAGATCAAGGCACCTCATATGAATGGACCTCAGAGGATTAGTCGGGTTATGAGTTAGCACCATATGACCCTTTTGATTTGAATAGTGATCACTCACAAATTGTCCCCATTAACGACCAACAGGAAGGCCTCATACATATGTTCCCTTTCCTTGATCCTGTCTAGCCATAGCTCCTTCCTCTTGAAGATCCGATTCGCCCGTAGGAAACTAGACCCCCTGGGGAGGGAGCAGTTAATTTACTTGAGCAGTTGGTTCCTCGTGAGCCTGAGGCACTGTGATATGAGAATGAAGAAATCCTCATCCTCGATGATGACTATGAGGAATTAGCATATATGGGACCACACCTACCTGATCGCCTGATCCCAAGAGGTAGCAATGAGGTTCCCATATATGACAGTGACTATGAGGATGAAATAGAGAGGGTGTACCTTGGTCCTTATTACTTGCGTCATAGTCACAAGCCCATTGACATTGATGAAGTCTATCTTCAGTTGCATGTTAGCCCACGCTTAAGGGCAAGGCCTATCAATTTAGGCTAGATTCACCATGAGGTCTTCCCTAACCCACCCATACACATGGAGCTCCTTAAGCCTAATGATCCTGTCCTGCAATTTGTTCACAAATAGGATCCAGAGATCCCCATTCCCCCAGAACCACATCTAGGGGTGAGAGATGACCACAATACAGTCACATACACGTGGTCCTGGAGAGTAGACACATTCTATCAACATGATCTCCATTTATTTGACCACACCACTTCATAACCCAGCTGACCCTTCCAAGCCATACCATCTAGATCTATATGCTATTGACTAGGATCACGTTGATTCACCCCCATCACCCTCTGAGTATTGGGCTTGCAGTGGGTTGTTTCACTTTTTTTTTGGCCCAACTCATGATGTCTTCCATGCTAATGAGGGACCTAAAGTTCCCATAAAGTATTTAAATCCAGTTGATGACATCATTTTATCCCTACTCCCCATCAGTTGGAGGAAGGGTCTCATATGTCAATCGAGCCTACGATTGACAAAGATATTGATTTAGACCCTAAAAACCTGTAATGTATCAAGCTAGGGGAAATCCTATCCCCCGAAGATCAATTCAATTACATAGCCCTTCTCATGAAGAAGAAGGTAAATTTTTCATGGTCCTACAAAGACATTTCGGGACTAGATCCAAATTTGGTCACCCACAATCTAACGCTTGACCCCAAAGTCAAGCCTGTCAAGCAAAAGTTGAGAAAGATGCACCCAAAAGTGGCCCTGATGGTAAAATATGAGCTACAAAAATTGTTGGATGCCAAGTTTGTCATTTCTATAGACTATACACCATGGGTGTCCAACATGGTCCCCATCAAGAAGCCTAACGGGGGGATTCGCATTTGCACCAATTTTTGAGACCTGAACAAAGCGAGTCCTAAGGATGATTTTCCTTTTCTAAGCATAGACATCTTGGTAGATGCAACTGCAGTACATGAAATGCTCTCCCTTATGGATGGCTTCTTTGGGTATAATCAGATTCGTATCAACCCTAAAGACCAGCTCAAAACGGTGTTCACAACGCCTTGGGGAACATTTTTTTACAAGGTCATGTCATTTGGCCTTAAGAATATCGGTGCCACCTACCAACGTGCCATGACATATATCTTCCATGACTACATGCACAAAATTTTGGAAGATTACATGGATGACTTATTGGCTAAATCTCTATTACGTCATGAGCACCTAGATGTCTTGTGCAAAGTCCTCGATCACCTTATTAAACATAATGTGAGACTGAACCCCAAGAAGTGCATCTTTGGTGTCACATCTGGAAAGCTCTTGGGATTTATAGTTTCCAAATGAGGTATTGAAGTGGACCCTAACAAATTCAAGGTAATCCTTGAAATGCCTCCCCCGACTACCATCAAGCAGCTTTGTAGCTTGCAGGGAAGGATTGCATCCATCAAACGCTTTATGGCACAATTGTCAGACAAGTGTAGACCCATGAACAAAATTTTGCACAAGGGGGTCACATTCCACTGGGACAATGAGTTTTAGGATGCCTTTGATGCAATTAAACAATACCTGGCTTCGTTTCCTGTGTTAGCTCCACCTATACCAGGGGTGTCGTTTCAATTATATATCTTAGCTACTGAGATTACATTGGGTGCCATGTTAGCCCAAAACAATGATTTTCACAAGGAACAGACCACATACTATCTCAGACGCACCCTGGTGAGCTATGAGATTAACTATGCATACGTTGAAAAGTTATGTCTAGCGATGGTTTTTGCTACCAAGAAGCTATGACACTATATGCTTAGCCACACTACGTATGTTGTATCTAAAGAGAATCCATTGCGATACATGATGAGTCATACTTATCATAGTAGTCGCACGGCAAAATGGATCATGTTGTTGACAGAATTCGACCTCGAATTCATAGGACAAAATTCAATCAAAGGTCCAGTCATTGTTGATCAACTTGTAGAGGCTCCTCTCCAAGATGATCAACCTCTTAGCATGGAGCTTCTCGATGATGGAGTCTTCCAAATATCAAAATCGCCTGATTCTGATGAGCCTGAGTCACAGGCGGATATGACTCTTTTCTTCGATGGCTCCAAATGCGAGCAAGGGGTTGGCACAGGAATCATGTTTTTCACACCGTATGGGACTCCCATACCCCTGTCATTTAAACTCAATTTCCCCTGCACCAATAATAATACCGAGTATGAAACCTTGCTCATAGGGCTTAAAATTGCTATCGCCATGAAAATCACCAAGCTCAACATTTTTGGCGACTCCTTGCTCATTTTCAACTAGGTCAAGGGAATCTTCCAATGCAAGTGCCCAGTTTTGCAAGCCTACAAAGCCCTTGTGGACAAATTCCTGGAAAAATTTTAATGGTATGACATCGGGGCACTCCCTCGATCGTTTAATCATTTTGCAGATACAATGGCCTCTCTAGGATCCTTGATTTTGCAAGACCCCACAGGGGAGATGACAACCATTCAAGTAAAGATGTTATCGCAATCAGCAATTGAGCGTGAGAGCACTCAAGCCACGCCAGAAGTCCACTTGATTCAAATAGAACCTCATCAAGAGAGATTCTCACACATTCATGAGTGATTGAATCATGCTGCTTGGGGACTCTATTCCCCAAACCCTTTTTGATAGCAGCACAATGTTATTCTATCAGGATGAACTTCATGAGGGACAGGCAATTCATGCAATCGAGGCTTTCACACAGTAGGACTAGTCCACACCAATTAGAGAGTACCTAAAGCTTGGTAACCTCCCTCCTGGATTATCACACACTGCCAAAAGAACATTTAAACGGAAGGTAGCAAAGTTTGTCTTGTTAGGATACATCCTATACCATTAGATCTATGAAGGAATCCTCCTTCGTTGCTTAGAGTATCAAGAATCAACTTGGGCAATGGCCCAAGCACACAATGGTACTTGTGGTGACCATTTCAGTGGCATAGCCATCGTAAAGCACATTCTTTGCATGGGCTATTATTGGCCAAATTTAGAGCAATATTGTTATTCATATGTGAGGAAGTGCATGAAATGTCAACACCATGTAAACTTGACACATGTACCTTCTCAGGCCTTACAACCGATCCAATTGGCTTGGCCATTTTCATAATGGGGATTGAATTTAATTGGGAAAATCTCCCCAGCATCCTCGAGTCATCACACGTTTATCATTACGGCTATCGAGTATTTTACAAAGTGGGTGGAAGAAATCTCCCTTACCACTATGACAGGACTCTGCATAGCGTAGTTCATATTGGATAACATCATTTGTTGTTTTGGTATTCCATCCAAGATCATTTCGGATAATGGCACATCATTCAAGAATAAAGATGTGCATGCTTTAACAGCAAAGTATAACGTCTAGCACAGATTTTTGACACCTTATTATCCGTAGGAAAATGGGCAAGCAGAAGCATCAAATAAGACATTAATTGCCATATTGAATAAAACAGTCAAAGAGAATCATATCGATTGGCACACGCAAATACCACTTGCCCTTTGGGCTTACCGCACTAGCATTCGGATGCCCACTAGGGCAACTCCATTTTTGCTAGTGTATGGTGCTAAGGCAGTCATGCCTCTAGAGTTAGAAATCCCATCGTTGTGCATATCCATGCAAGATTTTATTGATGATGATACTGCACGATAAGCTCACCTAAATCAACGTACGTTGTTGTATGAGCATCACATTAATGCACTTGAGCATCTACATGTGTATCAAGAGCGGATCAAAAGATCCTACAATATGAAAGTCCATCTCAGATACTTTCAGGTTGGTGATCTTGTCTTGAAAGAAAACCAATAGAATTCTAGCTTGCCACCCCACCTACGGGACAATTTTGTGGTAAACTAGTTAGATCCCTTTGTCATCACTAGTCAAATAGGGCCTAGAAATTATCACCTAGCTTCACTTGAAGATGTCAAGGATACTGAACCCTTGAACATCCTTCACTTGCGGCCATTTCATGCTTAGAGATCACCCAAAATGCTCCTAGTGGGTTCTCACCGTCTAGGTCAAGTAAAAACACTTCTAGACTATCTACAATCATCTTGGTCAACCCTAAAATCCCCAAAGGCATCCATAAGCCCTTTGGTCATAGCCAAATGCCCCTAGGCAGTCGTAGACACTTTTTAAGTGTCGTTGCACATCTAGGTCACCCAAAAGACTCCTAGTATATTCTCACCATCTAGGTCAAGTAAAAATGCTCCTAGACTATCTACGATCATCTAGGTCAATCCTAAAAGTCCCAGAGACATCCATAATCCCTTTGGTCATAGCCAAATGCCCCTAGGTAGTCGTAGACACTTTTTAAGTGCCCCCACACATCTAGGTCACCCAAAAGGCTCCTAGCAGGTTCTCACCATCTACGTCAAGTAAAAATGCTCTTGGACTATCTACGATCATCTAGGTCAACCCTAAAATCCCCAAAGGCATACATTAAGCCCTTTGTTCATAGCCAAATACCCCTAGGCAATCATAGACACTTTTTAAGTGTCGTCGCACGTCTAGGTCACCCAAAATTCTCCTAACGGGTTCTCACCATCTAGGTCAAGCAAAAATGATCTTGGACTATCTACGATCATCTAGGTCAACCCTAAAAGCCCCAAAGGCATCCATAAGCCCTTTGGTCATAGCAAAATACCCCTAGGTAGTTGTAGACACTTTTTAAGTATCATCGCACGTCTAGGTCACCCAAAAGGATCCTAGCGGGTTCTCACTGTATAGGTCAAGAAAAAATGTTCTTGGACTATCTACGATCATCTAGGTCAACCCTAAAATCCCCAAACGTATTCATAAGATCTTTGGTCATGGCCAAATACCCCTAGGCAGTCGTAGACACTTTTTAAGTGCCGCCACATGTCTAGGTCACCCAAAAGGCTCCTAGCAGGTTCTCACCGTCTAGGTCAAGCAAAAATTTTCTTGGACTATCTACAATCATCTAGGTCAACCCTAAAATCCCCAAAGGCATCCATAAGCTCTTTGGTCACAATAAAATGCCCCTAGGTAGTCGTAGACACTTTTTAAGTGTCATCGCATGTCTAGGTCACCCAAAAGGATCCTAGCGGGTTCTCATCGTCTAGGTCAAGTAAAAACATTCTTGGACTATCTACGATCATCTAAGTCAACCCTAAAAGCCACAAATGCATCCATAAGCCCTTTGGTCATATCCAAATACCCCTAGGCAGTCATAGACACTTTTTAAGTGTTGTTGCACGTCTAGGTCACCCAAAAGGCTCCTAGCGGGTTCTCATTGTCTAGGTCAAGAAAAACTGCTCCTGGACTATCTACGATCATCTAGGTCAACCCTAAAAGCCCCAAAGGCATCCATAAGCCCTTTGGTCATAGCCAAAAACCCCTAGGCAGTTGAGACACTTTTTAAGTGTCATCGCACATCTAGGTCACCTAAAATGCTCCTAGCGGGTTCTCACCGTCTAGGTCAAGCAAAAAATGCTCTTGGACTATCTATAATCATCTAGGTCAAACTTAAAATCCCCAAAGGCATCCATAAGCCCTTTGGTTCCCCCCAAATGCCCAAATTGCACCCAAATAAGCTTGTTGGTCACATGTATATACATATCAATCAAAAATTCAAAAAATTCATCAAAATTTTAAAAAATTCAAAAATATTGCATCACACCACATTGCATCCCATTGCATTTTATCATCACTTGCATTTAGGCATATTCATCATTAGCACTTTACATTTTAGAGTTGCTCATACATGTCTAGCACCATGATGGTACACTACTTACCACTCAAAATCAATGTTGTGAAAGTACTCATAGTTCAAAGCCACAATTATCATTCTCACCCACATTTTTCATGTTTCCATAGTCGTGTCTATTCCCTTCACTTAGCCATTTATTTTAGAATGTCCATAGGGTTTTCAGTCACTCAGCCATATCTAGTCTCTACTCATATTTTGTAGAAGGCTAGCTTGATTTTTAGGAGGTAGAGTCTTGCATTGAATATGCCTTGTGTACATCATATCCCAAACATAATTAATCATTAACAATCCAAGTTTTACACAAATACAGATGAAATCCATGAAGTGGTCTAGGTTACCTTACGCGAAAAGGTCATCCTGCTCATCCTCCTGTGCGAATGGTTCAAGAATGTTAAGAGTTGGCAAAAGGACAAGTTCTCCCCTACCCAATTCCCCCCACAACAATAATTGGTTTTTCCACCTTTTTTGTCATCAAAATCCCACATTGTCACATGTTTGCAACAATATAAATTTACAAACCCCCACAAAGAAAAAATTCAAAGTACAAAAATACAAATATCAAAAAGTGCACACATCAAAAAAGCACAAGAAACAGTGATCCCCATCGCTCAAAATTCAAATCCCTTGCTCAAGAGATAAAGAAAGAAAAACTCAAAATAAATAGTGATTATTATCACTAAAAAAAGAAAAATAAATAGTGATTCTTATCACTTCATATGAGAGCAAGTATCCCAATAAAATCTAAGAAAGTAGGGAGTCGAACTTGAATTCCTAGAACTCTTAGCATTTGGAAAACCATCAGGTGATCCTCATTACGGGTTTGGTGGATAGCCTATCTGTCAATGGCGGTAGCCTCTCGCATGACGATATGTCTGCCATATTAGATTTTGGGCATATGTGTAGACCAATGTTTGCATGTGGATGAGCTAACTTTGGTAACCTAGATTGCCTAGTGGTCTAGTCATACTTAGTACAAAACCTATGATGGTGGCATTCATTTGGTGATCCTCAGTACAGGTTTGGTTGAGAGCCTACTTGGTACTGGTGGTATCCTTATGCGTCTCACAGGAATGAACTCACTTGCACACACAAGGATATGAAGTACCTTGGTCGTCCTAGCAAATTCATACCTTGTCAAAAAGTCTTGCATGGTTAGTATACAACTTTTGATAAGTTGACTAGAGTGTTTGAGTCTCATGAAAACCTAATGGACATTCTCTAATACATCATATCACTTCACCACATTCATTTCAATTACATTATTCACAAATCCATTATATAAGTCTCATGACAACATTATATATGAGTTGGTGCAAAATACATCATCTATGGTGCTAGCATAATATGGCATATAGTCTACATATGTTATCCGCTAAATCAATAAATCATCCATCTCACTACACATCCATGCATGTACAAAATCAAATCAAATCACAAAATATGCATACATAGGCATTCATCATCATTGCATAAATCAAATTGCATACATTTGCATACATTTCATAAAACAATAAACACATGATGGTAAACCACATAAAAAGCTCATATATATATAGATAGATATAGATATGTGTGTGTGTATGTATGGGACAAAAAGATACATCATGTTTCCCATAGGCTACAATAAGAGGAGTCCTCAAAATTCACACTCCTAAAACATCCAAAAATATAAAAAGATTCATGCAAGCCACTACCATGTTCATGCAAGACCGGTACTACGACTCGCACTCCCACCGACAGTCGAAGTCCTCTATGAACTCTGATACCTGCTACCACCTACCCTATCAGCTCTCCGCTTAGACCCTGGTGCCTCCAGACTAGATAAGGACTACCCAGTTGTGTTGTGGTGACTCATGTATGACTCACTGGCACCTACATCATCCCATAGATGCCCACCAAGGCGCACTACCTCAGTCTCCAGCTCATTCGCATAAGCCTGCCCCCATTAGCACCATGCCTTATAAGTATCCACCATAGAATGGAGTCGTGTCACCTCTGCCTCTAGCCTAGTCACCTCCCCACTGCTGGAATCCTCTAGTGTAGGGCTTCAAGATTGTAACTATGCCCAAAGAGATGTTATCTCAGCCTGAGACACCTCTACCTTAGCTCGTTATGCTGCTAGCTCTACCTATACATTGTGCACCTATATCCGTAGGAGATCTCTCTCCTACATCACCCTGAGTAGCTCATCTTTTAGCTCTACCTTTGTGTCCCCTAGTACCATCAGCGGTGCCTGCACCTCCCTGTCCCCCACATCATCATCCCCCAAGTCACCTCGATCTCCTAAGTCCAGGAGATCCGCATGCTCCCCTACCATGTGTCCCTGCCAATCACCTACCTCGCCTTGGTCCTCAACGAAAATATCATGATGTGCATCCCTAGCTGCACCCCTCCCCAGTGGCCCCTCTTCATGCCCCTGGCCTATCACCCACCAAGTGTCATACTTTGTTGTAGTCCCAACATCATCCACATCTAGAATATTTTAGAGCGAATCAACATATATATACGCTAACAGAATATCTACTATAGGATCCGTATCCCATGCCACTACCTCTACCATTGACCATGCCAATTTCCTCTCATCCATGCGATACCAATAAGGCATCGACTCACTAGGAACCCCCTAGAGTAGCCCAAACTATTGCATCACCTGAGCAAAATGGAAGTACTCTCGCTCCCTGCCATGTCGTCCAACCAGCCATCTACCTCGCCGCACCCTGTTGAGCTATACAGTAGCATCTGCCCACTCTAGAAAATTTGTGTATGGTCTCTAGAACACCTAGCCTACCCTGAGTCATGAGAACAGATTTGCATAGTGACCCACATCGCCTATGAATCATCGACTTTGTCCCCTCTCATGTGCCCTCTACCATAGGATGCCATATCCTATCTTCCTATTTGCTATTTGTACCCAAGTCATCCAAGGTAACCCTTGTGGTCGTCCCACAACTATGTGTTGCCATCCCCAACACTGCAGCAAAAAGCTACACCCAACACCCTTTTGTCTATTACAATGAATCGTGTACAGCTCATCATATATTTGTGCTAGTAGTGTAGTACCCCATGCCATCACCAGTGGCTTTGCCATAGTACACCTCACCAGTGCAAACACTATCTCCACTAGGTTCCATGGGAACCTTGCTCTAGAATAATTTGGTAGTAGCATATTGGATATGAGCATCATGAGTAGTGTATGCCTCATCCCCAATACCTTCACCTTGTGCTAGAATCCTACTAGCATACCCCCCTTCAAGCAGTCCAGCTCTACCGTATCTAGATCATAATTGAAGTACCTCTCGAGCACTACCTGTCTCAGGTTTCGTGGTGTTGTATGGATTGATCACCCTTCTATAGGAATCCAAAGAATCCTATAGACGTTCTCAAGTGTCACCATCATCTCCCCAATGGGTAGATGGAATATATTGGTGCATGGATCCCACAGATCAATCAGGGCAGTCAACTATGCATGGTCTCCTATAACAGCCTCTAACCGGGTCACTTGCTTTAGGCCGATGGCATCCAGCCACTCCCAATACTCTGTGTTCAAGGCATCCCTCATGGAATAAAATAGATTAGGTACTTGATACCGACTCCTCACAACCTGACAGGGATGAGCAACTCAATAATACACCACCAAAATGGCCTCGCATGGCCCCAAAAACATTCAAAATAAAAGACTCAAAATGGCCCCTCTTCGAGGCCGGTTTGTGGCCATTCCCCTCAGGAATGGCCCCCAACCCTATGTCCATCCCATCAATGGATGGCCTATGACCAGCCCACACTAGCCATCCCACCTAGGGATGACTCCAAAAAATTGGGCTCAAAAAGGCCTTTTAGGCCATCAAAAATAGCAAAAACAATGCAAAATTGGACCTATAAAATGCAATCTAATTGCACAAAAACATGGGTAAAACATAAAAGTTTGTACATATATCATAAATTATGTTTAATTACCTAAAATTTAGTGTGATATACTTCCAAGTCAAAAACATACCATAAAAGCAAAAAAATCAACTCCTAACACTAGGAAAATGCAATAAGAGAGACTTGGCATACCTGTCTCGCACCGGCTCCTCCACTGGCTGAGTCCACCTGCTGAATCATGGTGACTGTAGGATGAATATTATAGTGCTTCGCTTCTCAGAATCACTCTCCTACTCCTCACCTCTCAAACTGTCAAAGAAAGCATGCACAAATGAGCCTAACCTTCATATTTTGGGTTTATATAAAGATGCAGGGGTCACCACCATCCCAGGGTGGGACGAGCACATATTTGGCCAGATGTGCCACCCTGGGATGGTGGTATAACATGCCCTCATCCCACCCTGGGATGGTGGTAGCAAAAATAGGCCAAAATAGCCCAAAATGACCCAAAACAGGTCCAAAACTGCACCAAAACAGCTCAAATTGGGTCCAAATTTCACATAGATCACAATGCAACCATGAGTATCCTATAAGGGATGGAAAAGTTGTCAATTCATGCCCTAAGAATTCCATTGGCTGGACCGCCCCACAGGCATGCATTTTTCAACTCCTTTCCTCCATGAAAACTCAACAAAGTCATCAAAATCCTCTCCAAATTACCCTATTTTTCAAGGGACAAAAATTTAAGGTAAGCATAGCAAAAGTCAATTGGGTCAAGTGACTTGTTATTTTTCTCACTGGTCATTCCCTCATTGACTCATTGCTTGATGGAGTAGTCATACTCAGTCCAAATCAGCAAGCACACACTCAATTATGCGAAGTGCGTTCGTTCGACGAATCTTTGATAAAGACAATCATGCTCCTACTTGGGGCAGCAAACAAGCACACAATATCACATCATAACGCTTGACATTACTAGCATCATGAATTCATGGGCCTTAGCCTTTCATGAAGGATAATTTTCAAGCATTAGCACGCTCATTTAACAAGTTAGAAACAAGGATTCAAGAGCACACGCCCTTCTCATGATCGAGGCATTTAAAGTTGGTTAGGTTATCGAGTAACCTTAATCATTCAATATTTGTGTCATCTATTTTTGCTCAACATTGTGCTGCACACAACGCATCTCAAAAATAGGCATATTTAGACACTAAAATTTGGTAAACCCGCTTAAGTATCCACAAACAAGGATCAAATTGACATCATATGGCCCCTTGGGCAGCCCTCAAGAGGCTCACAGTGGTTCTAGCCACTCCGAAAAGGTTTTTGGAGGCTACCGACCCAATTTTGGGAGGTTATGGCCCAAAATTCACTACCGTCCCACCATGGGATGGTGGTATATTCCCATCGTACCACCCTGAGACGGTGGTGAGCCATCATCCTAAGGTGGGACGGTGAGCAGGTTTGACCTAGAAAAAGTCAAATCTTGGTCAAATGGCACCCATAAACTGCCATTTAGCACACCATATAGAGCATATGTGTCAGAGGGCACTAAATCCTTATGACACACTTATTAATGGAGGCCCAAAATGGATATTCTCTTTCCCATATAGTGCATGCCTCCGTTTTGACAAGTGACGCCTCTTGCCATGCATGCCCTTGCATGCCTTTTTGCATATGAGCCCATTTGGGCTATAAAATGGATTCAATATCCACACAAAAATATAGATAGGAGTTCTAGGATATGCAACGGAGTTCTGCCGATATTTCCCCTCACCTTATTGCACCTTTTTGCCCTTAGAATCTCTCTTTTTCCAAGGAGGTTACCGGGTGACTTCAAGAAGGTAATCCGAGCATAACTTTTCCATCCGGGTGAATTTATTCACCAAATTTGATGAAAACACACCTTATATTGTTTAGTAACATCTTATAGTGATTTTGGTAGCAAAAAAGTGGCCAAAATTGGTGGGTATCCCCTCTCAGGGTGCCCCCCAAATAGTTGCAATCACCACCCCCCCTGGATGACGGTAAATTCTTACATAATTTCACTAATTGTTTTAATTGGTATTTTTATATATTGTCCCATTATGCTACAGTTAAAATTTCAGGTGATTTGGAGTTAAATTGACAAAGTTATAGCATTTTTAAGTTTTTGCAGGACCCGCAAGGCCCATCCGGGCACCCCAATTTGATGTAGGTGGATATGGGCCCCAATTTGAAAATATAATCTTATGGGTTGTATTGAAATGTCAATTTATGCATAATTTCCAAGTTGCATGAGTTTTGGATATGTTTAGGTTTGGTATTTTCTTGTCTTCTTCTTTTAGGTTTTAGGCAAGCGGCGCAAAATCAAGGGGTATATAGATGCAATTTCTGATCTATTTTTTGTGATATCCTCTCAAAACCTCCTCTTTAACATCTCTGAAAATTTTCAAGTCATTTGGACATGTTTTGATATAGTTTTAATATATGCGCTATTTTGCCCCTGTGGGGATTACATGTTTTCACCATACACCCTTGCTATTTGACCCCTTTGGCTTCCTTGTGTGTAGGTGCAGGTTCTTATAATGCATTGGGAAGGAATATCAAACATCATATATTTAAGATACAAACAACGGTGGCATTGGCTCACCCACCTCGATTGTGGGTATGCGGAGAAACATTGGATGTGCACCTTGATTCCGTGAAAACCTTGGTCTTTGGGAACCTAATATTGTAAAAATTGTATCACATTTTGAGCCCTCAAGGGGACTTTTTTCTAACCTTGGATCTGATCCAACAAATTAATGAGAAGAAACTTGCTTTACTTCATTTCCTTTTTTTTGGTATTCTTTCCTTTTCACATGCATGCTTCCTTTTTTGATGCTCATGAGCGATATGGGATAGATACACATATTGTTTTACATAATTTTGTGCACATTTTTTCCCTACTTCATCCACTAATCCTTATTGGTCACTTCCTTGACCATCACCCCAGCTATCAAAATCTGGTATATCCAATATATGTACTTTAAAGTGATCATCATTTTCCCTATCAAGAAATAAAATATGTTCCTGTTTGAGTCCCATGGCTCGCACAATGCTGAAAAATAAGTATAATTGGTATGCACAATCACCTTCTCACCCAAACCATAAAACTACACATTCTACAACCACGCTCCATCCTTTGTCTACCATACTTGTTTCAAGTTGTCTAGAAAAGGGCGAAATTGATGTCGTAGGTGCTTCTTTTTCACTTGCATCCACTAATCCAAACAACGAATTTCATCATCAATCCTTCATAAGGCATCTATACATACACATTTAAAAAAAAAAAACTTTCGTATAGATTTGTATGAATCCGTACAATCCATACATTCGTATGGATCCATATGAATCTACAACAAATAGTAGATTTGGATACCCATTTACCTGAAACTTCCCCCCATGCATAATTTTTTTCAAAAATGCAATAAAAGCAAGCAAAACCCATACATGCATACATTCACGCATACTGAAACATGCATTCAACATCAATTCAATGTATTTCAATATACCAACATACACACACCCTAATGCATCTCTTTCATTTTTCTTCATACAATGCTAGTTATTCTAAGCATTTTCTACGATTCCATTTCACTTAAAAATTGTTCCCTAGGGTTCATTTTAAACTTCTTAGTGCACAAAATTTGGAGTAAAAAATGTTTACTTACCATCACTACACTCCCTCCAACACCAGCACTCAACACACCCCTTGCCATTTTCCACTCTTGTATCCAAAATTTGGCAGCGCTTCACTTCATAAATTCATCCTCACCTATCTCTCTCTCACTCCTCCTTCACATGGCGCAAAAGACAAATGCACCATGTGAATGCATTTATATAGTGCCTTCACCTCATATTTACACCTTAAGGTGTGAATATTTTCATTCACACCCTTCCATGTAAATTTGATTTTTTAACTTTCATTGGCACCTCTTAACCCTGCCATTACCACATTCATCGATATTATCTATTTTCTTCCACTGCTTCCTCACATTTTTTCAGCTTTTCAATTGACTTGTCGTCATCTTTCGCTTACTCCATTGTCTACTCATTTGCTCATATATTACCTTCCTTGGAGTGGCAGTCGTAAGACCACTCTCGAATGAAGCACCAAAAAAACCATACCCATGGCATTAATGGTTTGTCAAATAAAATAAAAAACTCAACAATCTATCAAAAGTAAAGTTTCAAAGATATTTATCCCTTCCACAATTGGGACATCTCACATTGATCATAAAACAAGGTGATCTTACATATCCTCTCAAAGTAATTCATTGCGACACTACAAAGAGTCATAATCAATCATGAACCATTCATGGTCAATTTGCCTCTCTCATAATCAATCACGAATCATTCTTGTGTCAAATTCATCTTCTTCAAAATTAAACCACCAATATGTCATCATACATTTTTGCACTGCATTGTGTCTTCACACAATGCAATACAAAAAGAGATAAATGTAGACACCCAAAATTTGCACATTGCCACTTCTCCCATCATCATGGCTGATCAATTTGTAAAGTTTACAAAATTTGTATATATTGATCTCAAAACACTATTCATAAGCCCTCTTGGGTCACTTAAGCTCTTTTCTATGTTTAACTCTAGGTCCTCATGCGATAGCCATCATGACTTAACCTTGGTCAAAATTCACTTTACAATCAAACCTCATCCTATGGTCAATCTGATTCATGGCCACCTCACCTAGTCTACTCTTTGGCTAAGCCTAGCATCCACCTTACCCATTTGACCCTAGCTAAACCTATGGTTAATATAATCAGGGTTAACTTTAACCCTTTGCTCCACACATCCCCCTATGTGCATTTAGGATCTTAAATTTCATTTGGAGACTTTTGTGTCCCAAAGCATGGGAGACAGGGTGAGTCACCCTTCACCTCACCCAAAAGTCAATAATTGACCTAGGGTCAACCTAACCCTGGTTAAATCTAACTCTTGCTCCATTTCAAATCCCCATGTGGGTTTGAATTCATAAATAAATTTTGAAGACTTTTTGGTTTTCAAAGCATGGGTAAGGATGACTCACCTTCCACCTCATCCAAGTCAATAGCTAACCCATGGTTAACCTTACTATAGTTAGGGTTTAACCCCAACTTCACTCAATGTCCCCATGCTCATTTATGACATGTCGGTGGGTGAGGGATTCTCTCACCCAAATGCACTTATGGAGTATGCCACATCAGGGGACACCTCACAGGAGACACCTCATAGGACACCTTAGCCCCCCTTAACCTTACTAAATTCTATAAATAAAGGGTCATTTTATTTGTCTCAATCAACACTCATTTGCATACCAAAACTCTACCTAAATTAGCCTAGACTACCTACCATCATACCATATCACTCACCATCCATCCCCCCACTTGAATCCATCAACATCTTGTGTTGCTTGACATGTTGCTATCAAATATTGAAGATTCAAAGGGTGACTCGACACCAACAGGAAGCTCACATCAAAATCTATTGTTTTTGGAAAACACATTCAAATTCGCACAGAAGGGTGCAAATCTTGAGGCTTGAAAAATTCACATAGATGGGTGCAAATCCATAAATCAACAAGTTTTCCTACTCCAAAAGCTCCCTAGAGCTCCCAAAACCAGGTAAATACTTTTGTTTTACCTGTTTTTCATCATTTGATGCATATTTAATCATGTTTTAAGATTATATTAAGGTTTTTGTCTGTGAACATGAGGGATCTGATCAAGATAGACCCCCAAATGTTCTAACCCATTTTTGTAGGTCTCACAGGTCTTGAGGATAGGTCTGCCAATAGTGGTCCATAAGCAAGAAGCCTACTCAAACTGAGAAAGACAAGGAGAGCTCTTCCTAGTTGTTGATCAATATAATTACAAGGAGACTTCCCTTACGGAAGAACACCATATCGTGGCTCCAAAAGAGCACTTTTGTAAAAGGAATCTCTCTTTGTAACCCCTTTTATTAATTGTAAAATAATCGCTTTTCGTGTACTTCAACCCCAATTGGTAGACTTATCAAATCATATCTTTAACATAGTAGTTCTCCTTTTTCTCATCTTTCTTTTTTACAAACTAATCTAGAATGAGTCCTCATTTATTTTTTTTAGCTATTAGATATAGATAGATAGATATCATAATTAAAATAGAGAGTGCTTTAATAGGGACTTGGTGTGTCCCTTTGAGTTTCTCTTTAAAACATGTAGAAAAAGAGCTCACTCATCTCTAAAATCCACATCTTAATAAATTTCAAGCTTGATATAAGTAAATTTATTTAGTAGCACTTTATTAGCTAGCCCATGGTCATAATTATTTAATATCATTAACTAATTAATCATCTCAATTCCATAAATAAAATAAAATTGATTTATCATTACAATAATATGATTCCTATAACTAAATATCATGCTTCATGAAATATGAATGAATATTATCTATTTTATTTGTTTTTAATAGAATAAAGCATGTAAAATATCTCAAATAAAACCATATAATACTATCATATATAACGTAAAGTCCACATCTCATAATATCCATATAATGTTTGAAGCAAGGAAATATCCATGGCCATATCCAAAACTATGCCAAGGTCCAATAAGTATTTGAGTCCAAAATCAAGAGGGTATATTCATGCCCAAAGGGTGGAAAAATAACGCACAACAAATCTATTTTATAACCTAGTGTCTTCCATTTTGGAACCCTTATGGGAGGTCATGAATATATACTTGTCTTGCACCTATTTCTCTGAAGCTCTTAAAAATTTGAAACCCCTTTTACATTTCTCAAATGTATAGAATTTGCTTATGATAGGACTTCCTACTCATTTGGTATTCTTGGTTTAAATGTCATGTTTGCTTATCACATAGGCAAAGTAAGTGGTCATCTTTAAAACATGTCCCTGGATTAATAATGAGAAACAAATCCTAAAATCTTAAAATAGTTTATTCTTCTTCTCTTATTTCCATTGATGTCTTATAAGTGCTCTTTAATATAATGACATCATCATTCATGTTGAAGAAGTTCCTTTGTCACCTATTTCTAAGGTGGCCATGTCAAAATAGTTTATGGATGTAGATGAAGGGATCTTAAAAGAGGACCTAGGAAGAAAATGGCTCTACAAACCAAAAGGCTTGAATATTTTATGCCCAATACACATGCTAATGAAGTAATCATCACTGAAGACACATGCTAATGATGTCGATTAATTGCCTAAGATTATTCTTGATTTTGTCAACCCTTTTGTTGAATCCCTAAAGAATGCTAATATTCCAAGTTCTAAGAGCAGTTATATTTTAGAATCCCTAGTTAAGAGACCTTTTTCCAAATTGTATTTTGCCAAATTCTAAAAACTAGAACAAAGGATAGTAAGACATGACTATATTAGAAAGCAATATGGTAAAATGACATACATTCCTCCCTTTACACACTATTCTATAAATGCTCATGATGGAACGTTTTTCCCTCCACCACTGGTTATCACTTAGTGGATTGCTTCTCCAAGTAGCCCTCTTTCTAAGTCTATTATCAATGTTGATTCATGGAAAAATATAGAATATAAAATAGGAAGAATAAGAATTCTAACATATTTGAGAAATATATAGAAAAACTTAAAGAAGACAAACCTTCTATGTTTATTTTTAAAATATTTAATCCCACTCTTAAGAAATGACAAAGATAATGAGTCAAGATATCAAGGGCATCAGATTTTACAATACTTTTCAAAAAAATTCAAAAGCATAGCATTTACCATAGATCATATGTATAAGAATAAATGACAAAATACAAAAGTAAATTATTGAAAATAAATAGAATAGGACATGTGGGTGCTTATAGGAACCCAATAATATATCATATCGATATCCCACTAATATAATAGATCGGTGATTGAGAGTATTTATAGAAAACGCCTAATCCCTAATATTAACAAATACATATTATATTAACCTAGGATGAAATAAGGCTCAAGGTTAAGTCAAGATCGACCATAAGTTATTGAATCCTTAAAAAATGTTTAGTTAAGGTTAACCATACAACTGGTTTAACCAATCCCGCTAGAGATAATACATCAAACCATTGCAAATAGACGAACATAAAGAGCACATCATTGTCCTTAGGCTTACATCAAGAGTGCCCATAGCTTGCATCATCACTAAAGGCCTTGGAAAATAAGGTCAAATTAATAGTATTATAACACTTCCTCATAATCTAAGTTGGATTCCAATGAGAGAATACATTAGAGAGAATTACACATCTCCCCCACAATAAATTCTCATAAGGGACAAAGAATCATAGTCATTAAATCTACTATCTACTCTAGTAAAGGCACATAGTGGATCAAGTTTTCTATGAACATGAAGCCATAACTCTATCTCTTGGAATAAAGACCATCAATATGTTGTATAATAAAAGCCTTATAATAATGTCAACAATGTATAGATCTTGAAAAATTGCCCAATATGCTTCTGCATGCAAAAGATATGAACTCCAAAGTCTTCCCTCAAAACCAATCCTAGAGTGATATTTTTGAAAAAATATGAACTTTCTTAAAATTCCTTCTGATTTTTCTGTAAGAAATAAAAAGAAGAAACTTATTATGCTTTCATAGGAAAAATAAAACAATGCATAGGCATTCGACCTTGTAACCTTTAATTTATAATAATAAAAAACAAACTGCACTTGCCAAAATGCCACACACACCTCATGAACAAAAGAGAAAGTTCTCATTTAAAGACTTGCTCCTTTCCCTTTTAGAAAAATGAAACATCTTGGGTGAGATTCTAACATGTTATAACATGTAACCTCAGGCTTGGAAGGAACCAAAAACAATTGTTATAGCAATAAGAGCATTGTGTCATGCTAGGAAGATAACACCAATGCCTTGACTAATGCATTGAGACTTAAATAACACCACAAAATATCACAAAAAATCATCAAAAAACCTATGTGATGGGTTTGAACCTCCAACTTTTGGTCTCCAAAACAATGTTGTCACCCTTGTGTTGCTAGGTGCTAATAGAATATTTGCCTAGCAAAAAATATCTCAACTAAAAGTTTCCTTAGAGAAGAAGGAAAAGAGAACTAGCAAGTATTCAATCTCTCTTACTCCATGGAAACAAAACACTTAGTTACCTAGGTGTCTAATCTCTCTAACGAGGCAAAAAAAAAGTTGTTTGGCATGATGATAACCATGTAGTCTAAGGAAAAATATGACACATGCAAGTGCGTGCAAAGAACTAGTTTTGGTGAATGAAACTTAGCACCATAAATTCAAATTATAAATTTTCACTCCATAAACTAGAATAGAAATTCTCCTTTATTTTTGCTCCTTAATTCTTTGATCAAAAAACTTTCTTCTACAAGTAAGTGACGCTACTTCATGCTCATTTTGATAAAATGATAAATTTTATAATACTTTTTGAAAATATTCAAAAACATCATTCATCACAAATAATATGCAAAAGAATAAATGACTAAATAAGAGAGAAAACAAACAAAAGAAAAAACGAAATAGGTGAGGTGGGTTCCCGTAGGCACCCAATGGTATATCATATTGATGTCACATGTTGACACAATGGATCATTAGTTTGGCATATTTATAACAAATATCTAATCCCCAACATTAGCAATTACATATTACATTAATCTAGAATAATATAAGGCTCAAGGTTAATTCATGTTGAACCATAAGTTAATAAACCCTTAATAAAGGTTTAGTTGAGGTTAACCATACAAGTGGTTTAACTAAACCTGCTAGGTTTAAATACATCAAACCATTGCCCATTAGCATGCATAAAGAGTATATCACACTTGCCCTTTTACATAAAGAGTGCCCATAAGCTTACATCATCATTATAAACCTTGGCCAATAAGGTCATTATTGGTGTTCTAAAAAGGGATTTGGATTCTCCTAATAGTAAAGTAGTAATTTGAATGATAAAAAAATTCACAAAAAATTAGACTTTATTTTGCTTCAAAAGATTATATCTAATGGGTTTAAATTAAATTTTATTTTGTTTGGACTTACTACTTTGATATCATCACTAAACATGACAAGGGAAAAGATGCTCTTGTTGCTAAGGCAATACTTTGCTCTTGATTACTCATAAATAGGCATGACAAGGGAATAGATGCTTTTGTTGCTAAAGCAATAATTTGCTCTTGATTACTCATAAATAGGAAGTCCCATGAAGAGACTCTTTCCAATCAAAACCAATTAATTGATGCTTTGTTTATTGATAACACTACTTCATTTCTAGAGTTTTCTACAATGAACTGTATTTCCATATTCATGTTCAAGAGTCTTGATACATATTATATAGCCTCCAAATATAAATTAGAAAATTATAGTTCTTTCCTTCTATGTTGGGATGAAAATTCCCTAGAGTGGGATATTGAACAAGGTTGATGGTTTTAAACTCCTACTAAAGTAGTTAGATATTTGCGTATAGAATTTGCTCTAGACCTTTCCCTAAAGGAAATATGAAATTGGGCAGTCCAAAAGAAAATTGGGAAATAGAATATAACATCTCTCTACCTATTAGGTTCCAAGTCTTTCAAAATGTTACTTCTTCATATGTAATATATTATTCCTTTTGTTCCTTGTCTAGCAACGATGAATTTCAATTCTTGAACAAAATTACGAGGAACTATTTGTTGTCATGAAAAGGTGTTTCAAACAAACATGATATGAATTAGTATAGATATAATCTTACCTAGAAGAATGAGGGAAGTTTGTTTAAAATTTTAAAACTGCAAGGTATTGCTTTTGCATACAAGTTGATAGTCAAAGTTGTAAGAGTTAATGCACCCTATCAATCCTTACTAGAGGTAAAGTATTGAGTGTTCATTTCCTAAGGGGGAAAAAACCTGGATGAACTTAGACATTGCTAATAAAATTTGAGTTCAACTAAGGTTCAATTAGTAGGTTGTGCTATTTTTTTTTGTGTGGAAAGCATGGGAATATGATAGATCTTGGTTGCATCCTCAAATTTTTATGGATTGGTTAAAGTTAGGAATTTAGATTTATGTGATGGAACTTGTTTGTTGGAAATAAGCCTCAACCTTGGTAAAGAATGTTGTGCTTATTCTTTATCTACAGAAGCTATTATATCTTTTGGTTAGGTTGTAGGAAGTTCTCTAAGTGGAAAACTTTGAGAATACATATGGGATTTTGGACACTACAAAGAGAACATACTTCTTCATCTAAAAAGCTTGGATGAAAGTTCCTATTGAAATTCTCTTTTGGGATATGGCCTATCTTAAAGATATGAAATGGATTGCTTAGTTGGCCTTTGTTATTTTGAATAAAAGCTTAATCATATTTGGGACATTGATATTTTGCCAAGAACTAGTCATTTATTTTGAATTTTTGTTTTCATTTTCATAGCTTAAAAACTCTTTAACTAGATTAATACATATATTTGGAAAAAGCTTACTATTGGTAAAGTCCCTAAGAATTGTGTTCTAGTTTCTTTCTAATTTTTCAATTTTAATAAAGAAAAATCTTTTAAACATGTGTTTTTGAATGTCAATGTGTTGTTCCTCTTGGGTATTTTGTTCTTATTTGTTGGGAAAATATTATTTATAGATCTATTAATTGGAATGTTGTATGATTTAGTACTATTTTAGAGTTTTATTGTTCATAAAAATCATACATCTCCTCTAGAAAGATAGAAATAAGGTCATATTCTTGTGTGTATATATATATATATATATATATATATATATAGAGAGAGAGAGAGAGAGAGAACATCTCCAAGGAAGTCATTTTTCATTTTACAACTCATTCAATAGTACCATTAGCTAATTGTATCTATTTATCACCATGGTATAGTGTTGGATAAGCTTTAGAGAGGAAAAGGCAAAGGTAGGTTCATAAAATATAGGGATTGTATGATGCAACTCCTTTTAGTAGGAGTCTTATCCTCTCATAGGTATTATGAATGTTTCTAAGTAATACTTGGGATCTTCTTTGATAGGAAATGGAGAGTATGAACAAGCTTCTATTGTTCTAGTTGGTACTAGCTTAGATATAAAGGATATATATCTAAAAACGCAGAGAGTTATCAATCTCGAGGCACCTATCTCATTTCTTGGGGGTGTGATCTCCAAGATAGGCGCCTTGGGATGTTTTTGTTAATGTCAACTTTTTTAATAAAAAAAAAAATTGTTTACGGCGTGACATGTGTGATCTCTTTGCCTCCCACCCCCCTCTGCCATTGTAGGAACGCCTCTCGGCGTAATTAATCCTAACATCAAGATATTTATACCATATTTTTCCATGAAGACAACTTCTCTTTCTTAGTTGAAAAAAGAGGTAGTTCATGGCAGCCATAGGTTTTAGAAAATAATGTGCCTGCATCATTTGAAGGTTTGGAGAAAGGTTTGGTCTCTCCATTTGGGCCTTTTCCTTCCTATCATCCATGCAACAATTCAAGTGGAGTTCCTATTGGTGGTAGTTTAGGGTTTAGAAAATAACGTGTCTTCTTCATCATTTGAAGGTTTGGTCTCCTTTCCATTTGGGCCTTTTTCTTCCTATAATCCATGCAACAATTCAAATAGAGTTCGTATTGGTGGTAGTTTAGGTTTTAGAAAATAATGTGTTTCTTCACCATTTGAAGGTTTGGTCTCCTCTCCATTTGGGCCTTTTTCTTCCTATCATCCATGCAAGAAACTTAGGTGGACTACTCGTGAGGACTTTATTGTGAATACTACAAGGACATATTTGTTAAGAGGACCATGATCAACATTGTCCCCAAGATAATGACTCCACGAATTTGATGAGTTCTTTGGTTTGACATTGGTAGCAAGAAGAGATGTTTAGAAGCCAATAGTGATTCAATCAAAGTCTCTATTAAACTTCATAATTTAGTCTTTTGTTAATCAAACAAAGCCATATTATACCTTAGAGCTAAGGTCCTTGAGAGAGCTAAGGTCCTTGAGAGAGAATAACAAATCTCTAGAAGCATACCATGGTCATATTTTTAAGATCACATACAAGGAAGCATAAAAGAGTGGACAATCCTCAAAATTATAAAAATTTAAAAAAACTTTTTTAATACCTTGATTCTCATGTCTTGCATATTTTACTTTACTTAATCGATGCTAGTTGTCTTTTTGTCAAGTTTATTGGGGATTTTGCATATTTTACTTTACTTAATCGATGCTAGTTGTCTTTTTGTCAAGTTTATTGGGGATTATGTTTTACTTTACTTAATCAATAGCTAGTTGTCTTTTACTTTACTTAATCAATAGCTAGTTGTCTTTTTTGTCAAGTTTACTGCAGATTAGTGAGGTCTATTGGGGATATGTTTTACTTTACTTTATCAATAGCTAGTTGTCTTTTTTTCTTTTTCTTTTTCAAATTAGTGAGGTCTATGTAGAAGAAATCCAAAATGACAATGACAATTTGGATAAAGAAATAGTTAAGGAACTAAAAAGCTTGTTAACTAGAAAGATAAGTGGGTTTTTGATAAAGACATACACTCCATTCATAATGGACAGTCAAGTTGTAGAGCAAATCTATTGAATTACAGTATTCATAAGTAGACGTTGTCATGTAGTCCATAGGCATCCATGACTTTATAAAGGACAAAATTCATTGTTCGTAAGTAGACGTCATGAAGGCATCCATGACTTAAGTATAAAGAACTACGTTAGAAACTTTCTTGGATGCCAAAGCCAACTAACTCGTAAACCAAATTCTCAATTTGTTGTTCTCCACACCGTGTATAAGAGGTTTGTTGCTCGAGCAAAAAAATTCATCTATTTTTCCCTCCCTATTAATGAACTCCTGTAACTCCTGTAAAATGTTTAGATGAGACAATTTCTGCCCAATATAAAGACATTTTTGGCTTGTTTTAATTTATTTTCAAAAAAAAAATGGAAAAAAATCCTTCTATGGCTTTTTAATGGAGAATAATGAATCTGAAATGTTGTTGATATCAACTACATTGGGTAGTGGATTGAAGATGGATTGCCACTTCCAAATATAGAAGAGCTAAAACAAGATTTTGTTTTCTGCTTGTGTAATGTATATTTACTTCATTAGTCTTATGTGCATCTTTGAAGAATTAAAAATTTTCTTATGCCCCTTGGATGTTTGCCACTAATACTAGATTTGGAGAGAATAAGGTTGTAACAATGTAATTTGTAAAGGGTTGTCAGTCCTATAATAAACCGAAAAAAAAAAATGGATTTATTACCATTACAGTTCTAAAATAAACCAAAGAAAACGGATACCTTAAGTTTTGATTTATAACCATTACATCTGAACCTATGAAGGAATATTCTACTTTAATAATCTATTTTAACGTCTGCAAAAACAACTAACATTAAAACTCATACTCAACTCTAGAAGTTTGGACCATGTATTGGAACTTCAAATCCAAGCCTGAGTTGAAACCATGTCTTGGAACATCTATAGCTTTATTAAAACTCAAAAGGAAGACTTTAACAAATCGAAATCTCTCCAATATCAATTTCTCCTTGATTCCCCTCAGTAGTTATCAAGATTTGTATTATTACTCAAATGTGAATCCCCTCAAATAAAGATAAGAAGCCACAATTACCATTCATGAGTACAGTAGAATAAATCTTGCATCTTCCCCCATGTCACTCAGTAGAATAAATCTTGCGTCTTCCCCCATGTCGGGAAAAGAGAGTCGGGAACGTTCAATGTCATGTGAGAGCACAATATTGTTCTGGAAAAACCATCAGAAAGCGAGTAATTGCAACATTATTAATAAAATACAGCTCCACTTGCTATCTCCTCTTGCTATAGTACCAAAATGTGTTAAATTCAATGCATAGGAAAGGAAAAATTTAAGAGATCTCATAAACACTGCCGGATGTAAACTAGATGCTATACTTAAGTGTCATAAATAATGAAATAAAACAATAAAATAACCGCTTAGGCTCAACCTGTTTCATGTTTAATAGACAAGATCACAAAGAAAGCTGAATTAAATTTAATAAATGTTTTATTCCAAAGATTGTTCAGGCTTGAGGCCTTCTCAACGATACATCCAAGCTTTTGACGGACGCACTACATGGGCATTCCCACATATAACACGAACTGGATTATCCTACCTAGTACTTACTGTAAAACAATGCTTTCTGTAAAAGTTAATGACTCCTGTTCAAATATAGGTTCTAAACGAAGGTTGCATTTTCAACTGCTAGAGGAGCATATATTCCACGATAGCCATTTAGGCCATGCCACCGCTCGATGCAGTTCGAATAATTTGAAACAGGGCTGTACAACACAGCAAAAAAGCTCGTTAGAAGATGTGCACTACATTTCTCAACATCCATTACAATATATTCAATAAAACCTCAAAAGCTTTAAACATGGTCCAACAATACATACATGAACCAATGACGACAAACACAAAGAAGGCCAGAACAATTGGTCCAACTGGATACTGGCTGGCTTTCTTTACTGTCGTTTCAGGAACTAAACCTCTCTTCATAATGTTCTTCTGAAATTTTGCACTCTTCCTGTCAGCAAGGCGCCTTGAGGTTGTCTGCAAAAGAGACAAAGATCCAAAGAACCCATAGTAAATTATTTAACAGATGGAAGGCAGAGAAAATAGGTTACTACAGTTGTTACCACAGATTTCTCTCTAACATTTTATTCATTAGCAAGTCAGAAGTATGCATGAATGCCCAACTCTTTGTTTGTAAAAATGCATTCACTAGCATGAAGAAAAGCATTAAATCAGCAGAGGATCAAAATCATTACATAATCTCCATCCATCCCCCACTGCAAAAACATAAAGAAAAAAATAGTGGCGACATCCGATCCATCGCTAGGACCAAAGAACGAGACAATAATTCATATTTAATTTGCGAGACAAACCAATCAAATAGAACCAACAGGTCCACCATCATATACTATTTAAACATCAATGGCAGAAGACGGTAAATTAATCTTCTCTAGTAAATGGAGAAGTTTCCCAACATAATTCATCCAAAAATCCATATATGCTTCTCAATTACTGAAAATTAAAAAAAAAAAAAAAAAAAACAGTAGATTGCATCAAAATGATATAAGTCATGCCTAGATTCGCAAAGGCTAGGCAACCTATTTACACCTCAGGGCGCTACATAAGAGATACCCCAACATTGATAAGACTGCACATTCAGATGCTCTACAAGAGTTTTGGTAACCTTTTTATGTAAGAGACAAGAAAAACAATATATATATATATTTTAAAAGCTCACTCCAACTTGATCAAACCAGACAAACATTTACCTGTATTCAGAAGAGAGGGTCAGCTAACAGTAACTAGACCGTTAAACAGAATGATAGATCTCATCTAAAGAATATAATACGAAGGTTACTTCTCGACATCATATAGCCTCACATACAGGCACCTAAGAAATATTAGGCTATTCAACAAACATATGATGATCCCAAGAAATATTATATCACTGAAGTGCATGTCAATTCCCCTAGACTTTGAAATACATTGTGCCCAGATTCCCCTGTAGATGAGAGAAGTAGACTTATATACCACAAAACAATATACATCAATTTTCAACATCCTAAGTGGCATCAAGAAGCAGAATTGTTAATCCAACCATCTATGAACCCCAATATATACAAGTGCAAACCATGCAGGTTCATTCCTTAAAATCTATAGACTGCTCCTTCCTTTGTTTTATAATTACATTTTGTTCAGCCAATTCTCTTGGCACATGCATCCTACACACTATCCAAAATTGGTTGCTTATATACCTATAACATTTGATGTCCAATGCTTATTGTTATCTTTTTCATGTTTATATATTCTATGAATAATTAATCTATAAAATCGACTTGTTTATGTTCCCGATATATTCAATTGAATCACTTCTATTCTAATTCTCTTGGCACATGCATCCTACACACTATCCAAAATTGGGTGCTTATATACCTGTAACATTTGATGTCCAATGCTTATTGTTATCTTTTTCATGTTTATATATTCTATGAATAATTTATCTATAAAATGGACTTGTTTATGTTCCCGATATATTCAATTGAATCACTTCTATTCTTTAATTTTCTAATTTACACTAACTTTTCAATATTTTATGATTTCACTATATTAACAAAGTCTCGCTATTTGCCAGGCCCCAAACCAAGATTCGAAATGGTATCAGTCATTTAGAACAGTCATCGAGTTAACCACAAGCATCTGCTAACATCGTTTGGCTCGACATTAAACACTTAGCTCTTTGCGCTGGTAACTCTGCTACATGCAACCCTTAATCACCTCTTCGTTTTTAGGAGTTTCCTCTACATTCTTAAAGAGCACTGCCCAACGCTGCTTTATAAAAACCTTTGCAAATATAAGACTAAAATGATACAATTACCAAAAGGAAACTCAGCAGAGTTAACACAAATACAAAACATAATTAACTTGTGATCCACACACGTGCGAGATTCCAAATAATAGAAAGCATAATGTTCAGACAGCACACCACTTACGCTCTTCCATATATTTTGCATAGTTCAAAACGCCTTAAAAGGACAATACATTTGCAAACTTATTCCCCACATTCATCACAAACACAATGATGACTCCAATCCTGGCTAGCAATTCATTCGCACAAGTCCAGAATCAGAATAATGCGCAACAATCCTGGCAACCTTTTAGGTATGTTTTCAATGCAAATAACAACTCCAATAACAAACCCCTTCCACAAAGTTAGCAACTATAGGCTAAGATCAGGAACACAAGTAATTGAGATCCATTCCATAACAGGCTAAAAGAGAGATGTTTTCCTTGGCTACATGAAATTTAACCAAATAATAATAATAATAATTTTAATAATGATTATTATTATTTTAAAAAATAATTAAATAGCATTAGCTTAATTAAAGTTAAATTCCTCAAGAGAAGAACCAGGCTTGAATCTTGCCAAACGATTTATTCATAATTTCCAATTCAACAAAATATAAATAATTTTGAATGCATTAAAATACTACTAAGTGATCATAAGGTAATACCAGTGAGACCCCTTAAATCCTATTAAAATCAATTAAAAAATAAAACAAAAATCCTGGCTACACTGAAAATCTTTACGGAAGAATCGCTTCACCACGTGATCAGAACATTCTCATGGATCAATGCGCCCAGGCCAATTAAACACAAATCCACAACGCCTGCAGCAAATCAAAGGGGTGACATCCACCATAAAAGCAGCAAATCAAAGAGGTGACATAACAATTCCCAACTGTAGGGCACCAATGCCACAAAACACCCAGAAACTAAAAAAACCTAAAAACTAATACTCAAAGATCTTGGTATAATGGTTGGTGACATTGGAAGAGCTCAAATGTTTTAGTCCCCTCGATATCCCAACAATGCCCTTGATGGCATCAGGTCCTGTACATAAAATCTCTCCAAAAATAAAATTAAAAAAAAAAAAAAAAAACACAAACATCTACAATCATCCAAAAGATGATAACACAATTTCAAACAAATCTGCTAAAAAACAAATTACATCAGCTGCTTAACATTTAAATAAAAACAATTAAAAATTATCCACCAATAAATTACAAAAACAAACCCCTAACACCCCTGCAATTTGCCCAATGTCCACTAAAACTACAGATCGCGCCATAACCAAGAAAAACTAACTTCCTAATTACACAACAATCTATTATTCCCAATCACTTTGCCCCTAACATTATCTTACAAAAAAACAAAAAATAAATAAATAAAGGGGAACAAAACACAGTTCTGCGAAACCCTAGCTCCCGGACGGCATGCTAATAGATCCCGCGAACGCGAATTATAACAAAAAAAAAAATTAACCATTAAACACAGCACGCCGATCTTAAAACACAGATCTGATCTAACCGCAACCAATCGAAAACCTAGACAAAAGAGTATTACAAAATGTGTATATACCGTTTCAGAAAATATCCCAAAATAAAAAAACGTTGCTTACCATTTTTCCTCTAACAAACAGTACTCCCGCCGACCGGATCTGCAACAATTGAACGGAATAGCTCAGAAATCCGCAATATACAACGATGAATATGTCTGTATGTTAAGGTTTGGCTCGAGGACAATTAAACCTTAACACACGCAGGTCGTCAAAGGCAGATGGGGTTTCAAGTCAAGGTTTGAACCCTATTTATCGTTCCCCTCTACCTTCTAGTAACTTCTGAGATGATATTGCTTGCCCCTTGCGTTAGGCTTTGAATGAATCAAGGTTGTAGGGGTGGGAAAGTATGTAGAGGTAGGTATAAATATACGAAGGTTGTATGGTTGTGAAGGTGTAGATATTATAATATATATTTAAAAAATGTAGATATATATTACTAGTTTTGATAACTTGTTGTGAAGGTCTAGATATTACAATATATATTTAAAAATGTAGATATATATTACTAGTTTTGATAACTTCCCTCGTTCTTTAGATATATATCTTTTATATTTAAGCTAGTTTAAATGTTTTTGTTAATGTTTTAGATATATATTCTTTATAGATATTACAATATATATTTACAAATTGTTTATGTGATATGTATGACCTCTTTGCCTCCACCCTTTTCTATCATTGTAGAAACGTCTCTCGATAATTAAAATGCTAGTATTTATATTAAAATATATTCTTAAAATATTATTAATATACGATATTTATTTTAAATAAATTATTAAAATATATTATGTTTAAAATTTTTAAATTAAATTAAATTGAAACTTTAAATTTTTAATTAAAATTTAAAAATATATTCAAACGAATAAATTCTTATGTTTGACATTTATGAGGGGCGGTGATTTGAAATAGAGGAATTTATTTGGGGCCAGTTGTAGGATTTCGTGTGGAAGAGGTCAACGCGGAAAGGCAGTGGCCACGTGTTTGATTGCGTGGACGGATAAGCCAACCTTGGATTTGACAAAGTTTGGTATCCAATTTCAACTTTAGTTTATAATTATTATTAAAATAATAGATAGATAATTAATTGATGCATTTGAGACAAAGTTGATTGAGTTATGGTTTAGTGATCTTTGAATGGTTCTATTCAAATCCGGGTTGCAAAGTTACCTAATAATATTGATAACCTATTTTGTTGAAGGAGATGAGGGGTATAATTCAACATCAAACAGGTGTTAATAAAACCTAACTTTCTAGAAAATTAAACTAAGACATCGATAAGTTATTTATTTTTTTTAAGTAAATAATATTATTTAAGAACTTAACTTTTTAATTTTTAAGATAGATACACGAAATTTCAATGAAGGAATATGTTATTGGATTTGCATTATCACATAAATATAAATTTTAACAGAATAAAATTTTATCTTTCAATTGACAAATAAATAAATACTCTTAAAATTATTATAATTTTTTTAACATAAGAGAGTTGGTCACAACCACACTATTTTTATTAATTGACAAACACTGGGTTCAAACCATAGAAGCTGCTTCCACCAAACTTATTATCGTTTTAAAGATTTTATCATGGTTCGATTCTTTTTAAATGTTAATGATTTTAAATAAATATTTTTTAAAGATTTTATTATGGTTCAATTCTCTTTAAATATTAATGATTTTATATTTGATTATTGCTCATTTTGATTTGATTCTTTATTGTTTAAGTTTTGTTAATGTAAGTTTAAGTGGCATTAGTTCAACCAATTAAATTCTTCAACATTTCAAGGAGGAGATTTAGGTTCGAATGGTAAAACAATACATGAATAATAATCCAAGCTTTGTTGTAATACCACTTTGCAATGGTGATGATGTAATAAGGTGGGGTCCGTTGCAATCCCATATAATCCATTAAAAAAATAAAGCAAGTTTATTGTAGTGGTAAGGGCTTTGGCCTTTCTTTGAGAGGTCTAAGGTTCAAACTCCACTTAGTATGAAGGAAGGGGACCAAAACCCCTCTTATAAAAACATGTGTAAATTCATTGAAAAAAATAAATATAATGATATGTAATTTAATTGAAATGTTTAATTAGAATTATTATAATATTATAAGATGAAGAGTTGAATTTAAAAATCTTTAATTAAATTTATTATAATTTTTTGAAGACAAAGAGTTGAGTTTAAATCTTGTAACCAATAGTCTCACAACCACCTTTAATTTATTAAAATTATTATGATCTTATCAAGACACAAAGTTGAGTTCAAATTATTAATTAAGTTTATTATAATTTTTCTAAGAAGAAGAATTGAATTCAAATCTTGTAACCATTAGTCTCACAACCAATCCCAAATGTATTTGTAGGACCACTGAAACTTTGAATATTTTGAATAAGAGTTTCAAAGTTAGAATTCAATTGCATAGAATTGTACATCATATTTTGATCTCTAAAGTTTGGTTGGATAATCATATATTAGATAAATAACATCTTTTATGAGATATATCATATAACCTATGGTCTTGGGCACATTAAAAACTAATTTGCCTTTACTTTCATAAAAGCTTAGTGTTTAACTTATATTTATCTAATCAAGTAACAAAATGACATTAGTTTAGTCATTACATTCTTCAACTTGTAAATATCTAGGTGTCAATCTTATCAAGTGGCACACAGATTGCATTCCTCAACTTTTAAAGAGGAAACCAGGTGCTAGTCTTGTCAAGTGATATATATATCAAATAATATCAACCAGAATATGCATAATATTTGTTGGAGGTTATTTTCAATGTTATTAATTATCAAATAAAATGACATGGATAAGGATAAAAATGTTGGAAATTCTATTTATAAGGTCATTAATTATTAAATTAAAATGTTGTGTGCAAGGATAAGATGTGGAAGATTCTAATATCATGTTTAAAAATGGAAAGTTTCTATTAATCTAATATTCTTTTGTTAAGATGTAGAGTTATTTTTTATTATTACTATGCAATTCATTCAACTTAAGCATTTGTCTAAAATAAATCATATCCATAATAATTTTTGTTTATTTAAAAAATAACAAGGACATCTTTAGAAAACATGATAAAAAAAATTAATCTTTTATTTCCATTAGACACAAGTAAAATTTTAAATACAAATAAATTGGTAACTCTTAAATTGATTATTATGTTATAATAAGAAAAAAATTACATTAAGCATATACAAATTTTAAGTACAAGAATATTTACAACCTTTAAACCTCAATTTCTTGTTTTCGTTAGACATATATAAAATTTTAAATACAAACAAATTAATAATTATAAGGATTGATTGAGTGAGTGCAACTGAAAGGAAGTGCAATTGGAGGCGAATGACCTAGTTGGAAGTATGGATGACATAGCTAGCAATAAGAGGAAGAGTGAATCTATGGCAAACCCTATCCAGGTAGCAGATACTACACCAAAAGTGATTATCAAGGATGAGATGATTGAGCATGATATAATGGTTCTTAAAACCAAAGGGTTAATATGTAAGTTTGATGGATGTTGGCCAGGTTTTTTAGAGATTCAAAATTGGATCAAGTGGAAGTGGGGATTGAGTTCAAATTACTCCATGACTTTTCTTCCAAAAGGATTTTTCCTCATTATTTTCTGCAATTCAGAAATAAGAGATAAAATAATAGATGGAAGCCCATGGTTTAGGGGCAAAGATGCATTATATTTAAGACCTTGGAGTGAGAATTTTTTTGTGGATGCAGAAACTATTAAAAGGCTTCCAGTAAGGATTAGGTTTTTTGGACTTCTTTATCAACTCATAAATAAGGAGGTTTTGAAGAATATTGGTAATACTCTAGGTGAATTTATCCAAGAGGGACCAACTACTAAGGAGAGAAGGCATGTTGTATACACTCAAATATGTGTTGTCATGGATATTTCAAAACCTTTATCACAATTGATTACAATTAAGTATGAATTAAGAGAATGGGATCTACAAGTGGATTATGAAAATGCATTCCAATGTCACAAATGTCATGAAACCGAGCACATGGCAAGAGACTGCAAAGCAAAAATGGAGAAAGAAATGGAAATTGTTGGGCATGAGGGTAGCTTCAATTTGAAACCAAGAGATCATATCATAGGAGAAGCTAGGTCAAATCAAGGATTTTCCACTCCTAAGAAAATGTCAATAAAAACCCCTCTACATCGTCAAATGGCAAAGGCCATTACAGATCACTTGAATCAACCATTAGAAGAAAAAAATGATATGAGGGATGAAGAAGTACAATGCGTAAGTTCAAATATAGGAGCTAAATGTGCGAAGGAAAAGAGGAAGGCGGATTTTAAAGTAAAGGAAGATGGGGAGGCAAATTTTAAAGCAAATGAGGTGGAGGTCAAGCTTAATCCAGGTAAATCACCTTTATTTTCCTCAAATAGCATAAAATCTTCTCCTTACAATAAAAATTAAAGTAGTACGAAGTGTATTCCTTACACTTTAGGGTTTCAAGAGTAGTACAATAAAGAAAATCTTATAGAGGATATCCAAGGAAATTTAGGGTTTCCAAGCCAACATAAGAAAGTAATGACTATAGAGGATCTATTAGAATTAATGTATTCTAATGTGCACTATGCCTACCTACTTTTTGACACTTGTCATCATCATTGACACTTGTCATATAGGCTTATGCCTATATATTGTAACCTTTTGTATCAATAAAATATATCATCAGTTTTATTCCTATCATTTGGTATCAGAGTGGTTCGCTCTCGTGCCCTATGACCCCTGAGGGGAGATTTCCCTCATGGAAATCCTCCCTCCCTCCATTTATTCCTCATTTTTCACTTTTTTTTTCAAGCCTAGGGAGTATGCTCTCCATTTTTTAAATGGATCAGAAACTAGATAGCTTGAGAAAATTCATGGCTGCCAAATCCAAAAAAAAATTAGTGAAGGGTTGAGGAGAAAGAGAGGACTTCATGGCTGCCCCTAAAAATTCAATGTTTGGGGCCATGAATTTTTATCTATTTTTTTTATTATTTTTCTTTGATGCAGGTTTCATATGCTGCTCAGTTCGAAGTTTTTTTTTCCCATAGGAGTGCATTAAAGGAGCAAATTAAGATTTGGAATGCCAAATCTTTTGGTAACATTTTTAAAGAAAATAAATAAATTGAATCCAAGTTCAAAATTTTACAAGAGTAGAAATTAATGGAATGGGTTAGGATTCTTATGTAAACAAATAGTAAACATAGGTATTCACTGGTCAATTCTAAGGAAAATAACAACAGATTTTGGAATAGCATTCATCCAAATAGCAAGGGGAAAATTGCATGTGTCGATAACTGTGACTCCATTTTGGGAAGAGCAACAAATCCAATCCAATTACCGACATGTCCATTAGGAAATCGACCATTGTTCAAGCTTCTCTTTAATTGGTTAATTGGAATCATCGCTTATCTATTCTGAGTCATTCTCCTTCGCAAAATAGAGTATTTGTGCAATCTTCTCATGCTAGCTTCCTCTCTATTTTTTATGCATCCTTTACAACTCGATGCTCTTCTGAAGCACAAGAATGTGCTTTAGAACATGCTCGAAAACATGCCTCGAAACCTACGATATATAGCAATTCTTTTGCAATCCCATATTATTAGTGAAAGAAACCATAAGAAATACGAAAATCATTCCAATACTAACTAGAAAATGTTATTCACCTCTTCTTCCTTATTTAATCCAAACATCATGATAAACTATACAAAGTTTTGTTATTAGACTACACATATGTCCCAAACAAAGGCAAGAAAACAACTTGGAGCACCTGTTAGATGAGGCAATCTTGGGCCTCATAAATAAGCCCAACGAACTTTTAATCTCAATTACATATGTAATAGGTCATTCTTGGATGACATGTATATTGGTTGGATTTGCATGAATGACAATTAATGATATAGCCTGGGTAAGATATCTTTGTTATGTCAAAAGTGAACTTGATAGTGTTGACTTGATGCTTTTGTTTGCATGGTGTGTCTGAAACTTGGAAGACATAATTAACGTATCCCTCCCAAATATTACTAATGAGGATATCATCTAAGTAGAAGATCATGAAGTAATTCATGAATGGTTTAAGTTGTTCATCAAGCACATGAATGTTGCAAGCACATTGGATAGGCCAAAAGGCTTAACCAACAATATAAACAATCCCTCCTTTGTCTTGAAAGTTGTCTTCTAAATGACTAAAGGATTAACTAAAACCTTATGGTACCCTGACTACAAGTCGATCTATATGACTTACCAAGCTTCATGGAACTAGTCATGAACATCATATGAGGTAGTGAATATTAGGGTTGAAAGTGTAATTTGATTCATGGCTAAGACTAATATTGTATGATGCAATATTGACAAGCCTAAGGGCATTCATTGTACATTGTATTGAATTTATTGTAATACTTTATTATGTAAGCTCTATGGGTTGGGGATAGCCTTACTATGATTAAACCCACTTTAAAACTTGTAATTAACAATTTAACATTAAGCCCTCTTGTTAGCTTAGGTGAGACTTTATTATGTAATTGGGGTTTTGGTATTGGTATGAATACCCCCAACCACTTCTCATTTGAATTATTAGAGTGTTGTGAATCCTACTACAAATAATACAATGATTGATTATGGTGCCTATCAACATCCCCAAATCTTTGAGTCTATTTTCCTTTCGTTCGTCCTTTTATGCTTTCTGCATAAGACTTGAGTGGAGGGATTGCTTTTGTTTGTTTCTGGAAAATATTATGAATTCCAAAATTGTATTAGAGAGGGTATGGAGCAACATTGCTTGCAAAGAGTTATTTCAAAGCCTACAATCCCTCTTTTGAATTCCAAGGCTAGATCAAAAATACATTTCTTATTTTTCCAATTTCTTAAGAATTCTAAATATTTTTTGCCAAAAACATTTTTTGCTTTGTTGTAATCAAAGCACCTCTAATTCCCCATACAAAAGACTAAATTTGGATTTGGATTACCATTCTTTCTTCCTCTCCCTTGGCCATGGCAGGATTTAAGTAAAATGGAGGGAACAATTTATATTCAAATATGTTATATTTTGGCACCATTCAATTTTCAAGTGCACGCACACACGAAGCAGTCAATGTCTCGCTCCAAGGGAACAACTATCGTCTTTGTCCGCATCAGAGTAGTGAGGAGTTGGTTATGTTATCAGATGCTAAGTTTTTGGGAATTCAATGGTTTGAATCTGCATGCAACTATTTTATAAAATCTTGTCATAACGAAAATGAAGGGAAAGGTTGTGTTTGGTCCTTTGGTCACCAGCTAAATGCATGGCACAATAGTTTGCACGAGAATCCTTGGAGCAAAAGGGGGAAGGTTATGTGTTCAAATCCCATGGCAACTCCTTTTGTTCAATGAAGACGACCTAGTCTATTTTTCTACGAGACTATAGCCAAGATCGTGACAATAGGGGTGTGCAAATAGTGGTCTATGCAAAGCATCTTGGAGTTTGTAGACCATGGAGTCAAATCGCATCCCCTTTGTTTTCTACCTTTTGTGCTTCATGGTTGGAGATATCATGTGGTTGACGGTTTCAACACCTAAATAAGTGCCTTAGTGGCTTGGCTAAGCCAATGGTCTTAGGTGGATAGTTGCTCAAGTTTGAATTGTGTAAAACTTATTTTTGATTTTTAAATGCCTTCGACCAATCAGAATGAAGCAAGCATCTTCAGCGCACTAGTTGAGAGCAACTGACGTGGAAAAAATAAGTGGAGAGCATTAGCGAATTAGACACCAACAAGTGGCAACCTGGGATTTGATTCTTCATTCCTAAGGTTTGAGCATTGGGGTCCACTAGGGAAAACTTTTGAGGGCCATAGCTTTTGCATATGGAAGCATTTTGATTCTTTTTTTCAAATTGCACAACTTTTTGAGCTCTATGCACTAGTGGCATCGATTCACAGACCTATTGCAATGTTATCGCTCAAATTATGTAAGATGGATCACAAAGCCCTAGTTACTCGTCTTAATGGGTGAAATGATAGTATTTGGTTAATCCAAATGATTGGCCTATTACATAGTAAGAACCTGTGGTGAATCTTTCAAGAAGATAAAGCAATTGTTCTTGACAAAGAAACCTACCATCAAAGAGAAGAGGTTGTTCACCTATATTGCTTGTTAGTTGAATCAGAGTTGCTTTTCCATATCAAACAGGAGAGTGACTCTATCCAAGTATGGTCAAAATTGCATGAGTTATTTGGAAAAGTTAGTACTATTGAAGTAAGTCACTTGGAATTGGAGCTCTTCTCTCTTAAATTGGCTATTTGATAACGTTGAGGACTATATTGTGAGATTCAAGGCATTGAGGGAAAGTATTTCATCTTCTAGAAGCAAAGAGAAAGATGATATAAAATGTGTGAATATTGTTCTTGTTAATCTCTCCCTTTCTTTTCAAATGTTGAACCTAATGGTTCATATGATTCCTATGTTCTTGGAATCTCAAAAGACTTACTCTTAGTCAAATTTTTCTATCCTAGTTCATTTTCTAAAGGCAATGCGAAATTATGGTGGGACTCCACAAATACATGCTCATGCAAAAGAATTCAAATCTAAGGAGGCTAAGACCCAAGGGCTCAAGGGCCAAGGTAAGTCTTCAAAGAAGTCAAAGACCACTTGGAGATACCATAAGAAAGAGGGACATCCAATGAAGAATTGTTTGCTAAAACTACAAATATTGAAGCTGAGTTCCTAAAGATCAATGGACATCTTCTAGATGATGGACAATCTAAAGGATTTGCCTCAACTACAAAGGCCCACTAGAGCATCCATTGTGGGGGGAAGATGTTATTGTCACTAATGTCTTCTCTCCTTGGCCTCTCAATTCAAATTAATGGGGGGAGGGGGGTTGAAAGTATAATTTGATTCATGGCCAAGGCTGACATTGTACGATGTAATATTGACAGGCCTAAGGGCATTCATTGAACAATGTATAGAATTTATTGTAATATTTTATTATGTAAGTCTGTTAACCTTGTTATGGTTGAACCCACTTTGTAACTTGTAATGTACTTTAAGCCCTCTTGTTATGTTGGCTTAGGATAAACATTAATATATAATTGGGGTTTTGGTATTGGTGTAAATACCCCCCACCACTCATTTGAATTATTTGAGTGTTTTGAATCCTATCTGCAAATAATATAGTGATTATTTATGGTGCCTATGGGCACCCCCAGACCTTTGTATCTCTTTTCCTTTCTTTCGTCCTTTTGCGCTTTTTGTATAAGATCTAAGTAGATGGATTGCTTTTGTTCTTCTTTGAAAAATATTGTGAATTCCAACAATTGGTTCTTCATTTGTCTTTTTGATATCTAGATAATAAATGCGTAGGCCCTATCATTTGTCCTTTGGAACTAATATAATGAGACTTATATATGGGTAAGAGTGGGGTTGAATTTTACCTAGTCTATCAGCTCCTAAATCTATTGTTGCATTTAATCACTCCCAAATAGATTTGTTGATACAAGGGATTACTGGGTAGAGATGAACTAGGGATCAAATCAATTTGATGTTTGAGAGAACAATATAGGGGGGCTCCTTATAGATCTTGGAAAACAATAGAATAAGGTTGGAGCAATGCATCCATCTACAAGTAAGTATGTTCGATTTTCAAACTCCAAGGGAAAGCTTCTTAGCACAAAGTGTCTCTATGCAAATAAAGACGTGCACAAAATTAAAAAAAAAAAAAATTCTCGAGACAAAAGTTACTTATTTTAAGGAAGGCACGTAGCCATGTAATATTTTAAGCCTTTAATGCATATTGGCAATTGTTGTGGACAAGACTAATAGGTCACTTAGAAGCTAAAGAAACAAGGCCTTCTTAATAAAAAATCACAAATCTCCAATGTTGATATATAACAATTGAGTGGTGCACATGGGTATTATGACATTCTCAAAAGTACATTGTTGTTGAACCTCAATTCCTTTTCCTAGATGAAGCCACCATAGGGAGTAAGGTTGAGGATGTGTAGAAGTCTAGAAGCTTAATCACTTGATTACATAACTATATGGAGTGAATTGTCATTAACCCAAGTGTGAAACAAGCACATTCTTTAGAGGAATCTAAGGTTGATGTTTTTCCAATTCTTTAAGCATCGGTGCTTAAGTAAGCGGTGTTTGCATGTCCTCGTTCACATCATGTTGCACTGCCAAAGACTTCTATTAATCTTTGCAGCTACCATTTGCTAACACTATATTTCTCATTCTCTTGGATAATACTTGGTCTCTTTACCTTCTAATGCACTAGAGGACCCTTATGTTATGGCACCTTAAGGGATCTGAAGGCACAAATCCTTTTTACTTTGGTCAATATCTCTTCTCCAACTTCATCACAAACTGAAAGCCTTGCACTAAGTGCCAACAAGTAGAAACTCTATCTTTGAGCAAATGTGAGAGCGAATCCCATTGACAGAAGGTAAGCATGTGACACTTATCATCATTGTTGATGCACAAACAAGAAAAAGCCTCATTTAACTCATTAGTTTATTGTTGGAATATTTGCCTATGGCATTAACAAATTTTGAAAATACATATCTTCATAGTAATTAAGTAGAAATTAGCACAAGCAATGTCCACAAACTTGATCTACATAGTGATAGGATCTTCATCTTCTCAATCTTCATGCTAGTGGCTTCCCACCAACACATAACCAAGACATATTCAAGGCTCCAAAAGATTTTATGTCAATGCCAATGAAGTAATTTGTGACATAGTAAGCTTCCAATTGTTAAGTATCCAATAATTCAACCTAATAAGACAACATTGTCAATGTTGGTTTGCACCTTGATTGGGTTTTAGCTTTAAAAATGTGCAAATACAAGGGAGCTGTAGATGGTACTGCCAGGTTGATCATGAGATCACAAAATTGTCCAAATAATGTTCATTTATTCTTCCAAAGTATCTCAAATGATTTTCTTGACCTCTATGTTTTTGGTCTCTATTAAATATGAGATTGCAACTTTGTCCATCTTTGGAGGTAAATAATGTTTTCTAAGATGCTCACACATGGAACTTAGTGTGATGTATTTGTTTTGATAGCATGAGCATATGCAAGAGTGATATCTTTTTTTTTATAGCATGAGCATATGCAAGCAAACACTCAACATCAATACAAACTAAATGTTGGAATATATTACATTATTTGGTACATGCCAATGTACCACCTTGGGTACATCTCTAGATTAGGAGTTTGTTAGGTTTGAGTATTTACTTTATGCAATGTAATAAATGCACAAGTGTTGTTAGAATGTGCAAAGTACTTGATGATGTAAATGTGCATGTAGTCCATGTGTACATGAGTCATAGAATAGGAAGATGAAGAGTCATAGGTAGGTGAAAGGCCAAGAGACATATCTCATTATATATAGGCCTTTGATAGATGAGAGAAGCATAGAGCATAGAGGATAGTAGAGAATAGATAGGAGAGTAGAATACAAGTTAGACACAATGTAGAACTTGTATGAAGCATGGAGCATTTGAGATCTCCACATTTTGTATGAACATCCTATTTTTGTGAGATTTCATTAATGGCAGTTTTATGAGTTATTGTAAAAGTTTATTATGAGTTTTTCCTGCTTAGTATATTGCCATTATCATATATTTAATATTGCATGCTCATTTTAGTTCTTGTGGTTGCATTTCCTTAAATATATAGCATCAAAAGCTAACAGTGGTATCAGAGCACAAGGTAGATTGATAGGAGATAGAGAGAGCCACAAGAGAGATTGAGAGGAGATAGGGAGATTTCATTTTCAAAAATTTTGAAATTGCTATTTGGCTAGAGTCTTTCCACAGAGTTGCAGAAAAACTTGTGAAGACTAGGACTCAACATTGATTCCACTAGTTTGAAGGATCAACTAGTGAAGTTTATTATTTTTAGATTTGAAGAATTTGCATTATTATCTTCTAATACTTTTTTGCAGAGAAGAGTTGATTCAAAGAAAGTTGAGAAGCTTCCTACAAATAAGATAGGAAGAATATCTTCTTTGGAATTGATCTAATACTTGCAGCAAGAAGTTAAAGATTGAAGAATTTGGAGGCCTAAGGAAAAAGGTCCCATTGCAGAATTTGCAAAATTGAAGATTGAGAAGAGAGAAAGAGGCCAAAAGAGCCCCATAGAATATTGAAGATTGCAGATTGAAGAAAGTAGAAAGCAGCTCTAGAAGGAGGAGACCCAAGAAAGAGGTCCCATTGAAGAACTTCCAGATTTGGAAGATTGAAGATTGAAGATAGAGAAGGACTAGGAAAAGTCCTATTGAAGATTTGAGAAGCTGCAAAATTTGAAGACCCAAGAGAAGAGGTCTCAAGAAAACTTGGAAGGAGAAAGAAGAAGGCTAGAGAAGCCCTATTGAAGAAAGTTGAAGAAGTGGCCATTGGAGGAGATTTGAAGAAATCTCAAGAAAGAAGAAGAAAGCAAGGAGAAGCTCCTGATAAAGAAGAATTTGGGACAATTATCGCCATCCAACAACAAGCCCAAAAGAAAAAAGGATTTGGCAAGAAGTTTGCCAAATTTTGGAAAGGATTCTAGAAGACCTCAAGACATTCAGATTCTTGAGAAGGAGGCCAACAAATAGGCCAAGTTTGAAGTCAAAATTCGACAAGGATATTGGAGGAGAAAGAAGCTAGAAGAGGCCACCAGATTTGAGAGTTTTGAGGATAGTCATAAAATATTTGAAGGTTGATTTGTGAAGGAGAAGAGTGTTGGTTTTTACAGTAGAAATTGAAGAGTCATAGGACAACAAATTGAAGGTGACATAAAGCTATGATTTGGAGAAGATTTGGGCAGATTTTGGAGTGCCCTTGAACAACCAATTAAAGGAAGGCTTGACAGCAAAAGAAGGCAGCAATCAAAGCTATAAGATTGACAAGTTTAGGGCAGCAAAGCACAAGGAATTGAAGCTAAAAAATTGATAAGGTTGAGGCAGAAATTGAGTAGAAAGGAGAGCTACAAAGTTTACAAATTTGAGGTAGCAAAAAGGTGAACCAAATCACCTAGAAGACTAGCTACAAAAAGGAGGTGAATAGGTATGCAATATTGGTGCTATAAAAGTTTATTATTCGAACATTCACATTAGTCTATTATAAAGTTTTTTAAAGCATCATATTAGAGTTATTAAAGGTAGCATAAAGAGTTTAAGTTAAAGGTCTTCAAGCCAAGAAAGGAGGTAGCATTTTCATCTCAGAACCTGCAAAATACAAACAACAAAAGATAGAGTTAAAATATTGCTTGAAATAGGAGTAATAAGGAGAAGTTATATAGTGAATGTTGTTTTTTGTAAGCTAACGGAGTGTAGTATTATTAAAGCAAAAGGAGACAAGAGCAGGTCTTGGCAGCAAGATAAGCACAAGGATAGTTATAAATTTGAGAAGTTTGAATAACAAGTTCGAATAACAAAAAGAAAGACAAGAGTTAAAGTGTCTAAAGACACCAAAGGGGCACAAAAAGTTGTAGCCATTAGTGGTAGAATCACCAAGTGGAAGAGGAGAAGCCATGGAGTGAAGAGGAAAGAGTCGAATAAGTGCTCAAAGATAGCATACTCAAGGTGTCTAAAGACACCAAGTAAGGCACTAAAACTCCAAGAAGGTAGTGCCCACATTGGATTAAAACCTATAGCAAAAGAAAGAAGTTAAGGATAGAGCCAAAGCAAGGATAAAGGTGCAAGTCTTATGGAAGAGAAATAAAGCAAGAAGCAAAGTGTTTACCCAAGTAAAGAGGCTTGTATATCTAGCAGAACAACGTTGAGAAGCTATCGAGCAAAGTGGTGAAACAACCACCAAGGAGGAAGTGTTGAAGCACCACCAAAGGAGGAGCCACCAACGTAGAAGAGGAGCATCCATTGAAGGAGAAGAGCCACCACCAAACGTTAGAAATCAAGAAGCGCCAACAAGCATTGAAGAATGAATACCAAGCATCTTGCAGTTGCAAAAGGAAGACCAAACAACGTTCATTGAAAGAAAGAAGCATTGGCAAAAGATACTAAGAACGTTAAGGAAAGGAAAGCAATATTGAGCACCAAAGAAAGGTGAAGCGTTACATGCAAGTATTGAGAGGAGTGGAGCCACCACTTGTCACATCAATTAAAGAACTCATATGCCACTTGGCATAGAAGAAAAGAGCACCAATAGTCATTGAAAATGCTTCAAACCAGTGCTCATTGAGAAAGGAGGACACATGTCATAAAGTAACACCTACTTTGTCATAACGCCACCTAACTGGGTAGAGCAACAAGAAGTAACACCCAAAGAATACATTGAGTGCCATGTGGCATGTAAGAAAAAGAATATAGTCAGGTTTGAAGAGCCCAAACCATCAACAACGTGCATTCAAGGTCAGAGAACGTAGAGGAAGAACGAGGAGGATAGTCAAAGTTGAAGAAAGTGCTATACACAAGGAAGAGCAATAAATGCAATGATAAGTAAGCATTGAATATTGAGAGGAGAACAACGCCTAATTAGAGTGCAAGTTGCAGTCAAAGGAGTAGCAGACCAATACGTAGCGCCTCACCTCCAAGAAGGTATATTAATATTTAAATACTATTTGCATTTCATAAAGGTCAAGGAGGCATAAGGTTTATCAATACTAAGGTTAAGTTTAGTTAATTAAATGAATGGAGATATAAGGAAATAAATTGGTAAATTACAACCTTAGATGATTTATTGATTGATTTGAAAGACTATTGAAGTAAGGAGGATTTAACTTGAGAACCTTTTGAAATTGCATTATTTGAAATTCAAGTATTGAAATATTTGCAAATAATTTAACTAGGAGGAATAAGGTTTTCTACATTGAAATTGAAACATTAAATTTGCAAATATCCTTTATTTTCTAAATTTCTAATTAGGGAGTTATAAGGAGTTCAACACCAATTTAGGTTTTTGAAATTTAGAAACCTTACTATTACAAATTGAAGCACTACATAAAGTTGTTGAAAAGTTGGAAAACTACATTGAAATTAGTCTCTTGCTCAAATTAATGAGACATAAGGAATCCAACTCTAAAGTCTTGAAGATAGAAAATTTTATCAATTGAAAGTGCATTAAAATTATCTTTAGCTTTCTATTCACAAATAGGGAGAAATAAGGTGAAGAATAGAAGTTGAACATTAGGGAGATAAAAGGGATTCAACTCAAAGGAAAACTAAGAAAGCTAAGTACTTTATCAAGACCATAGTATATTCAAAACACTTGGGAGATACAAAGTATTCTACAAAACTTGAGAAAATGGAAAGATCTCATCAAATTTGATCTTATACTCAAAATACTAGGGAGTTAAAAGGAATTCTACCTAGAAATTTGAAAAATTAAAACCTTGTCAAAACCATTGATTGAATATTAGAAATTTCAAGGTATCCTACAAATTTGAGAATTGAAAAGAGTACATTGAATTTGATCACTAAATTAGGGAGTCATAAGGTAGTCAACCTCAACGTTTTTGAAAGTTAAGAGATTCTATCAAAACTATTCTCAATATTTAATACTAGGGAGCAAAAAGGATGTCTACTCCAAAAGGTTCATTGAATAATGAAATGGAAAATGAAATTAGAAAAGAAAGAGTAAAAGTTATAAAATTTGGAATCAAAAATTTGATTGAAAAGTCTAAAGGAAAGTTAGACTTAGTTTCAAGTTTCATCTATAAGGAAGCTTTAGAAGAAAATTTTGAAACATTAGAATACTATCTGCATGCGAGAATGTATGAAGCAATTGATAATGATAAAGATAGCATCATGATTCCTTTGAATATTACTAGCATATTATATATGGCATTACTTACATTCAAATATTACAAAGAAGAAAATATTGAGCAAAAGGAATTGATTGAATCACTTAAAGAGAAAACAAAAATAGATGAATCCTTCTTAGAGAAGATATTTCATTCTTCATGCAGTATTGATACTTCAAGTTCTTCTAACTCAAGATCTTATCATGATGCTTTAAGTGATTGCTTAAATGATTGTATACTAAAGAAGACTTGTGATAAGAAGGACAAAGGCAAAGAGAAATTTTTTTTGCAGGAATTCGATGATAGCATGACAACTCATGAAAGCACAAAGACTAACTCTAATGATGAAGATAAAGAAGAAGAGGAACCTGACAAAGGAGGCATACAATGCAAAGTAAATTGAAGAAAGACTAAGAACCATATTGAAGACTATACCCACATAATGTAATACAAGAGTGACGGAGACCGGAACAACCAACAACTTACAAATTCCAAATTTTCATTAAAAGCTTCGGGAAAATAATTACATTTCACAAAAGCAAAATGCCCGCAGGCTTACAAGACCAAGGATGCTCTGGTATTTTCTTTCTCTACTCTGTTCTACTTCCTCCTCCCAAATCCCGAACTCCCCCTCCCTCCTATTACAGATTTTCGGGTTTTTATCGAGGCCCCGATCCTCACAGCCTTCAATGCCCGCCTAACAAAAGTTTCAAATTCGGATTTTCCCCCTCTTCCTGGGTTTTCAAATTTTTGGTCATAAATGGGCCATCTGCCCGATCTACCAGGAAGCTCCCATTAATGGCTTCCCTGCACCGGCCGCTTTGTTCTGACCGTCCTTCGTACTGACGTCTTCTCCATAACTCCGTTCCTGCAGATGCTGCGTTTGCCAAAAATAATACCGTAAAATACGTGGCCTACACCTTCCTTGATTGATATCTTTGTTTTCTTTCCATCTGGCCGTGTCTCTTCCTTGTTGCAACTCAGTTGATGCACGTGTCTCCCACACTGTCCACGTGTCGAGTTGGTCTCGCCACGCTGTCCCTTTGTTTACCTTCGGCTGCTTCATACTTCTCCCCCTCCTTTCTTTTCTGTGCCTTCACTTTAATGATACCTTGCCATGCCTTTCGCTTGCCACGTGTCGGCTGTTTACTGGCCGCGATATCGTGACAGTCGCGAAATGCTTGCCACGTGTCGGCTGTTTACTGGCCACGATATCGTGACAGGTCGCGAAATCGCGACCTGTCACGATATCGCGACAGGACCTTCCTCTCTTGCCAAACTTCGAAAAGAGCCGCGATATCGCGACAACTGAGGCTCCCCACCTTTGCAAAGTAGAACGGTCGCGATATCGCGACGTCGCGATATCGCGACGTTCGAAGCTTTTCCCTTACGCCTTACCAAACCGTCGCGATATCGCGACGATTGAAGACCCTCTCTTCTGCCGTGCAAACCGGTCGCGATATCGCGACGACTTACGCTCTCTTCCTCTGCTTTGGACTACGGTCGCGATATCGCGACGTCGCGATATCGCGACAAAACTGGCTCAAGCCCCGCCAAGCCTTTTGAGGTCGCGATTTCGCGACCCCAACTCAATTTACGCACAAACTTTACAAACTTCCCCTTTCTGCTTCGCACAACTTCCCCTCCCGGGAATGAATTAATGTAATTCAAAATACAAGTACTTGAAGAAAATTTTGAAGGATGCGAGATTGCCCACACTGTCACCGGATGCTCCTGCATCAAAGAGGGTGTTGGAATATATTCCATTATTTGGTACATGCTAATGTACCATCATGGGTACATCTTTAGATTAAGAGTTTGTCTTAGATTAGGATTTGAGTATTTACTTTATGCAATGTAATAAATGCATAAGTATTAGAATGTGCAAAGTACTTGATGATGTAAATGTGCATGTAGTTCATGTGTACATGAGTCATAAAATAAGAAGATGAAGAGTCATGGGTTGGTGAAAGGCCAAGAGACATATCTCATTATATATGTCTTGATAGGAGAGGAGCACAGAGCATAGAGTATAGTAGAGAATAGATAGGAGAGTACAATACAAGTTAGTCACAATGTAGAACTTATATGAAGCATGAAGCATCTGAAATCTCCACATTTTGTATGAACATCCTATTTTCGTGAGCTTTCATTAATGGCAGTTTTATGAGTTATTGCAAAAGTTTCTTATGAGATTTTCCTGCTTAGTATATTGCCATTATCATATACTTAATATTGCATGTTCATTTTAGTTCTTGTGGTTGCATTTCTTTAAATTTATAGCATCAAAAGCTAACACTAAAGGGCTCAACTCAAGTAGAAGTCACTTCAAAAACATATATTGAGAACTATCCAAAAACAAAAAAGGATATACGTCTAATACAAATGCCCTACACCAACGAACCCCATGAGAGTGGCACGGAGGGCAATTCCCCAACTCATCTAGTGAGGCTTGTATGCTTCAAAGTCATGCAAAAAATCAAGGCACAACCAAGTACTTTATACATCCACGTTAAAGGAAAAAGGAAAAACAACCAAAAGGGATGTTGATCAAGAAGATGTAAGAAAATCCTAAAGCTTAAAAGTAAAATGCTTTATTTACAAACAATGCTAATGTAAATGAACTAATACAAATGACTCATAGCACAATTGACAACACCATCAACTTCAAGTTGTAGGCTTTAATATGCAATATGCATTAGACATGAGGATGCCCAATCCTAATCTCAAAATCCTATGAGAAATGGAACAAAGATCCAAAAGAAGCTAACCATGTTAGGCTTTGGTTTATATAAAACCATATACATCACACCTAGATGGAAAACTACGATAGTTCTTAAGAAATTAAGTGTAGAATTGTCCCCCTAGCTTCTTACATGGATCACGTGGCAAGATGACTAGCATTTGCTAGTTGTTGATCAGCTCTTGATGTTGGGCACATGGAAGTTTTGCTAGGCGAATGTTTTTGTCTAACATTAAGAGCTAAGCTCTAGGGCCTGTATTACTCTTTATGTTGGTCTTGACACCATGAGCCTTGGCTCCATATTGAGGTAGACATTGGCACCAATGAGGATGTTGGCAAGGCACAATGTCGACCTCATCTTTACATATGATTATTCATTGTTACATGATAAGTCGAAATGGGCACTAGTGTCTTTGCATGGACTTCAAGATAAGCATCCATGACCACAACTGATTTGACTTTAAAAAAGAAAATGTCTCAAATCAAAAAGCATTAAAAGAAAACCATAATACAAAGTTCTTCTAAAGAGCCATCACAAGGGATAAGTGGAATTCTTTCACAATTTGATTGGGTTCAAGGGAAACACATTCACAACGATTTTCTATTTTGTCAAGCTTAAATGCCTTAAGGGTAATACCTACATGTTCCCTACAAAATTAGGATGCTTAAGGGGATGAAATGAGGATGGTCCCAACTCCTTATCTATCCCCTCAAAGGTACTGAAGGGTTGGGGATGTATCTTCATCGAATAAAAATCTTTAATCAAGGATCTGACATGATCACTCACTCTCATATAAAGGAAATAATGTGCCTTTGTATTATACACCATCTAATATCACTTGGAAGATTTATAAATACTGCTAGATGTTAACCTTGTAATATTTAATTGGAAAAAAGGGTCATGATGCAAGATATTAAACCATTTAACATTTATGTTCAAAAGTGAACACATGTTTTTTTTAATAGGTTATAAGTAAACACATGTTGCTTAGTAGATCTTAGTTGATAAATATTATAAGGCTACATTTTGAAGCAATGCACACGGGCAGGTCTGTTTAAAGAATTATGCATATAAAGTGAAATTAAATCTTTTGGCTTATACCATGGAAAATTTAATGGAAATGACATACCTTTTCTTAAGATTGAGGTTGAACTAGAATCCAAAGAAGACTCGGTTTTTTTCAAAAGCTTGTAGGACTTCATGCTGTCAATTACTAAATCTTGGAGACCTGCATATTTGTAGGAACTGTTAACTCCAGAGGTAATCAGTCATCGGTAGATGAATATGTAAATTGCATAATTGTAATTTTGTGTCCTTGTATAATTTCTGAGGGGAACATGTCATTTGCTTTCTCACACATCCGTAGCATCATAAGTAACTCCGTCTGAACCCAAACAATTTTTGTTTTTCCATTTTCAGTTAAAATTTATTTATTTAATATTAATCTCCATCAAACATAAATTATACTGCATGGATTAAAATAATGTAACTGCTCCCAACTCCCTATAACTGCCCCAGTAATTTAGAATCCAAATTTTAGGGATAATATGTAGAGAAGGCAAAAGAAGTAAAAGTTGCACCATCTAAGAAAATAAATATGTTCATAGATTTTGCTCCAGCTCATGGAAATATATCAGAGAACAGTAGAGTGCAAAACAGCTAAAAGTTTTGTTAAACCATAAAATATGCTAATGATGATTTTCACAGTTTACAACAAGCCGTTGAGATGTGGTTTTAACATTATTCTGCGATGCATTCTCTAACTTTACTTTTAAGTTCAACAGGACAAGTTTGTTCTTTCTGGTGTAAAGATGCAAGCACAAAACAATAAATCAAGATATGCAAGAAAGAAATGCAAAGGAATTAACTAACTTAAAAACCATCAGATTAACTGATAGTGACAGTACCCAATCAAGGAAAGCAGAATTGTAGCTTGATCTCCCAGCCGTGGGAAATGGATTAAACACCCACAATTTTTAACAATAACAAAAGAAGGTCAAGATCAACAAGAAGTCATATTAGAAAGAAACAAACATTAGGTTAGGCAACCAACAAATCATTAAGAAAACATGAAAACAAATTGTACAAGACAGCTAAAAGTGTAAAACATAAGGACTAAGCTTGTTAAACTTCCCTAGAATTCTTTAGAAGAATTACTTTTGCCCATGGGCTTCAGGTCCAACTCGTTAGAAAGTTTTACTTACGAAGAGCCCACCAAGGTTAAATTTCTATGAGTGCCATGATAGTATGGCTTCTTGTCATGCAACAATAATGTGGTTCATTGAAATACCACAGTAACGCAATGATGATGTAATATAGGTGGGACCCATTTCAATACCATATAGCCAATTGAAAAACACAATTGCTTTCAAACAATTAAACAAATCTTGAAAATGCTTCAAAGATGGACTCAATGAAGGTATCATTGCATTTAGGAAACTATTAATTTTTTAATGTTAATGTAAGGTACAAGGATTCAAATAAATGGTTCCAACTTTCAGACTTCAATATTTGTTTTAAAGCTTAGTTATTCTTGCAGACATTCAAATCCAATCATAGGAAAGTAGTCCATAATTTCAAACTCGATAGCAGTCAAATAAAACATACGTAAAACATATTTTGTTAAGTTTATTATTGGACAATCAACTCCTCCTTTATAACCTGAGAAATAGTTTGTCAGGTTCTTAGGAATCCAATTGAAGAGAATAATACTCTTTCCAATGGTAGTTGCTTTTGATATATGGACTAAAGCTCAACCATGTAAAAGAGTTCCTTTCCATATTTTCATGTAAAGGAGAAGAAACAAATTTAAAACAACTTTCTAAGCACCTGAACTTGAAACAATAACTTATTGTCTGAAGAAATTGCATTTTCAGTCACATTGGATACAACTAATTTAAAATTTTCTCCTCCTGTTGATCTTAAAGAAACAACTGAAGCAAAATTAAAATTCATTTATGAAATGCCAAAATACATTGTCACACAGGCTAAAGCCACTTTTACAGCCTCTCTCTCCAAACCCAGTGCTACCACCAACCTCTGTAATATGTCCCTGCACACAAAGAGTAAGGAAGAACAAAGAACAGGGGAAATGAGAAACTTTGCCTTGTATTAATGCAGATAGATATATCTATAATTACAAAGAGAGACAATCAGAGGAATCATTTACAATAATCCTAAAGCTAACAAAGGGTTATAATCTTATCACAAAAGATAATTCCAAATGTAGCAATGGATGATGATCTCAAAGCTAATACCTGAAGTGGCATGACAAGTGCAATTATATATATAATTATCCTCATCATCTTCAGAACTATCCTTATCGTTCTTCCCATCACACAAAGCACTGGTATCAGAGCCTTGGTGAGTTCTCCACACACCTCCTTGCTCGCTTGGGATACATCCTTGTTGAGTACCATTTTGCTCAGCCTCAAGATGAGCTTGGTTACGGCACCTTCCCCCCTACCCCTGTCAAGCTACTATGTTATTTGATGTTTTTGCATTTGCTACTCCATATAATACCAAAAACAATATTCTGCACTTTTGACCAAGCTGATAAATATTCCCCTTTGCACTCCAGAATTCACTTTTTGCTGGTCTTCTCAGCTGGAAAAATTGTCTTCATGCATTCTGCTGTGCCATTTTGATAGCTGTTCACTTTGCTCTTCTAGATTGAACACATCCCAGCAGCAATACCTTGAGGTCAATATTTGCCCTCAAAGCAAATCATATAGGTACAGGTACTTTGCTTTTTTGCCCTTGTTATAGTAAATTCTCTTCACATTATTTTTTTTTTAAATGAGAGAGAAGCTTATTATCTCTAGAATGGTTTTGAGACTCCCTCCAAGTTAGTGAGAACTAGTGAGTCTACAAGTCGGATGACCCCAACCAGGTAATTTTGACCCTAGTCGGATCTCTTTTTGTAAAATTTACTATAGTTTGCTATAGTTAATGTTTTTTCTTATTTATTGAGTTTCACCATAAGCCCAAGTCCCCATGTTAAAAAAGCAAGCTAGTCCAGTCTGAAAGGAGTTCGAGCATCGATACTATGATGGCTAGAATATGCAGCTCCACTCAAAACTCTGACTTGATTTAGTTTTTGAGCCAACCAAAGAATAATCAATAGTAGAAACGGTGTGACTTTCAAGAGAAACTCATGGACCAAATGGCAAATATGTCCTAGTTCTACCACTCTTGACAATCCAGATTGCCCAACCGCGTTTCAAATTGGATACAAATATATCAATTCCTCTTTTTGATGGAACAATTGATAAGGATAAAATTGATGATTGAATTGGCAGACTGAAGGCTTATGTCAAGATGAAAAAAAAAACTTGCAAACGCACAAGAAATAATAGTAGATGAGGTATAGGCAATCAAGCCCTCAATTTGGTCCAATTATTGATGCTTTGCAGCAGCTAGCAGTCATCAAACAAACAACTTGCATTGACTATAGTTTGAGATGGGTTATTGTACAAGCTGAATCGACTTTATGTTCACATTGTTCCCTCTCTTCAACTTCTACTCAAAGGGGCTCATTCATCTTCCCACAACGAACATTTTGGCATGCAAAAGACCTTTGCAACACCTTCAACACTAGTTTTATTGCCCTTCTATGATATAGCAAGTTGAGGATTTTATCCAATGATACTCACATTGTAGGTCAGTCTAAGCCTACCAATTGAAAGCTTGCATTGTATCAGCCTTTGATGGTTCCTTCTTGACAATGAGAATAAATTTTGATGGATTTCATTAATGGCCTGCCTACAACTCAGCGTCAACATAACTGCATTTATCTTCTTGTTTGCCACTTTTCAAAAACAAAATTTTTAAACCATGCACCAACTCAATTGATGCTACTAAAGCTGCCAATTTGCTTTTTGAATATATGTTTGAAGCAATTTTGGGCTACCGTTCCATATATTTCTTAATTGTGACATCTCTTGAGGCATTTTGGAAATCATTGCAAAAGCTTCTTGGTTTTCAATTGCTGTTCGCCATTTCATTTCATTTGCAACTGATGGCCAAACTGAGGTGGTTAATCACATCTTAATCCATGTTGTTCATCTACCATCAGCAAAACAACCAATAAGACAATTATTCAACGTAGAAATAATCAGGTTATTCATGCCTCTACAAGGCATTCTCTTATTAAAGTCTGATATGGATTGTAACACTTGGCCCCTTAATGAGATTTTGATTCCTCTTCCAACTCCAAATACATCCCATGAACAAAAGGAACAAGACAAAAGCTTTATTCAAACTTGACTAAGATTCACACCAAAGTTCAAGATATTCTTCTGCAATACTAACCACATTTAATACAATCCATGACCATTGTCAAGTATCTCATTCCTTCCAAGTTGGTAACCTTGTTGAGCTTCACTTGGACAAGCAAATGTTTCACAACCAATAAAATCGCAAGTTGAAGCCCATCAGATATGTGCCTTACATAATTCTACAAGCAATGAGGCCCAATGCTTTTTGTTTGGATCTTCCAGCTCAACTTGGCATTCGTGATGTTGTCAATTTGAGACGACTAAAGCAGTATGGATTGTGTCACTTAGAGGAGTAGGTCTCTATCACTCGTCTAATGACCCAATTCCAAGTTTCCAACAACCAGTTGCCACAAACAAATCACTACTTACATGGTGAGCAACATGCCAATGCCAATCCAAAACAAGAGGTTATTTGTATCGGCTCTTGCCAAGAAGTTTCCTCATTTGGTCTAGAAGTTGGGGACAACTTCCACGAAGCAGGGAGGAAATAATGATATTTATAATGGTCTCCATCCTTGTAATTATCTCCTTTCTCCCTGTAATTATATCGACATTGTAAATTCCATCTTGTTCACCTAAAATAGCAATCTAAAGATTATTAGTTTGCATACCCAATTCATTTGAATGAGATGTCCATCCACATGTACAGTTCAGTAAGTGCATGTAACTTAGACTCATTGAGGTGTCTATGCATGCTCAGTTCAAGGGTAATTTGCAACCATTCAATATCATCTTTGTAAGTTTATTTATTGCTCACTACTAAAGAGTGGACATCATCAGTTTTGGTAGGCTGTCATCTCTCCTTTGCATATCTCCTTGTGCATTCTGCTGTCTTAATTTTAATACAGGGTCATGTCACTTTGACAAAGGGTATGAGCAGATAAATTTCCATTTTTCAAAGATATCAACAAAACGAAGCAAACAGATAAGACTAAGAATCCTCTTCTAACTTTTTCTTTTGGTCAATGGCAATCCTTGTTCACGTGTTTATACTAAGCACCAAGAACCCTCTCTTCAATCAATGTTGATATCCATATTCCAAGCCACTAATTCCCTATTAGAGACTAAAGCAATTCGCTCTAGGCTTAAGTTAACAAAAAAATTGGCAAGATGCATGCATTCTTTTTCAATTTATTGAGAAGAAAACAAAACAAGCCAAAGTTGTCTTTGTACAAAGTTAAAGAGAGCCTATCTAAACTTGCTACACAAATCCACTAACAAGGAGGGGAAAGGAGGATCCTTTTCCTCAAATTCTTGCAACAAGCACAACCTTTCATCCCCTTATGCAAATTGTGAAGAACAATAATCTGACGAATCAAATATAGGGGTTCAAAATTTTTAAGTTGATCTACACGATAAAATTAGTTGGCCCTGCCATCCCATAAGCATTTTTGGTACTCAATTCATCGGTCACCATGACCACATGGCAGCATCTACTTAAGAATACTGCAATTCAATAGATTCATCCCTATAGCTTCAATGGACATAATCAGTGAAGTCTATGTATACATCAAAGCCCATTGATATTTCTAGTTGATAAACTGTTTAGACCCTTAATTGTTTCTTCATCCAAATCATCATCCTAATCTTGAATCTCCTTAATATAGACCTAACCCAAGCAAAGATGGGCAACTAATCCATTTCCTCTACAAGTCATCTCCTTCTTACTATTAAGGATCCCATCATTATCTGTGAACCATTCCAAGACTAGCATGGGTAGGAAGGAAATAGTAACTTGCTCATACATTTCAATGACATCAATATCCACTTCCAACTTAGTTCCCATGAAATTGATCCCTACATATGTCAAGAAAGCTTGGATGCAAGTGACATCTACCAATGCCACATCATCATAAGTAGACTTTTTTTTTTAAATAGCTCCCATAGCCAACCACATAGAGTTAGCCAATAAATTAATGTTAGCACCCAAATCCACAATGATATTTTTAACTAAATAAAAATTTGCCTAGGCATCAATCAAATTTACTTATTTTATTGTTTTTTAATTTTCTGTACAAGCTTTCCTTTCAATTTTCTTGGCGCATGGTAATTTGATGGTAGATAATGAAGTGGAAGCATTTGATGTCTTTCTTGACTGAGATCTCCGCTCTACCATTTTGATTCCAATAGATTGAACCTACATTTTTTATACTTTATACCAATATTTATTAAACTATTACCGCTTTTCCAACAACCTCTTGTTCCCTAAAAATCCCACCAAATCTTTTGATATTCTTGTTCCTCCTATCAAAGATAAAGGGCGCTTCCTTAGCCTCATGTAGTATCCCCTTTATTTACATATCTTCAATCAATGATTTAATCTGGTCAATAAATTTGGTCAAGGAGTTCTGACTTTCTAAGTTCATTTGCATCAACTCTTCTTTGGCAAGACCCAAATATGGCACCTCATATTGTAATGGCTCTTATACCAACTTCTTTTACTCTCTCTCTCTCTCAATGCCAATGCTATTGGGTCTTATAAAAGGAGATTTTTGGAGTGCCCAAACCACTTCTCTTATCTTGGATGGCTTTGTTCTCCTCGGGGTTACATGTTACACTTTGGGTTACCTGCATCCATACTAATGACCCCCCCTAAAGACTCTTGTGATATCACCTCCCTATCCAATGTGCCAAACTCTAATCTTCTTGTTAATCTTCTCAAATGATTTGTAATTTTAAAAGATTTGGGTTGCTCAGTTAACGCCAACTCTTGACTCTTATATAATCAAACATCTTAGTACATTGTAGGTACCTGTGAATTGTGATTGCTTACTTCTTTGAAAAATCACACCAAACTATAGGTTTATGAAGTTGTGGGCAACCTCTAGCCAAGAGACATGGATCTCCATGATTCCAACACACTCCTCTTCCCCTCCCAAATCCATATCCACCTCACCCTCTATCCCTTCTTTGGTAAAACACTATGGCGTACTAGGGTGTAACTAAAGGTTGTTACAAAGGATGGAAACCATAGCTTCCACTATAGGTGCATGTGCCAACTATACAAGCTAAGGTACCACTAGTGCTGAAGGAAGAATTGATGCAGTTGTTGTAGAAGTGTTGCTACCATTGGTGTTGAAGCAAGAATTGATACAATTGTTTTAAGAGTGTTGCTGCCACTGTAGCTAAAGATCCACCAACTGGGACCAAACTAAGGGTGTCTTGATGCCATTGCCATTAACCTCCCATCTTCTTACTTCACCCTCAAAATCTCCAAAGAGCACATTTTTCCTTGGCATTGATAATCATAATGATTGTATGAGACACTTATGGTACAATAAATACATTGAACATCCATCTTAGAGGTTCATATCATGGGGGCAAAAGATGGGGTGGATGTATATCACACCACCTAAAGACTCTTGTGATATCACCTACCTATCCAGTGTGCCAAACTCTAATCTTCTCAAATGATTCATAATTTTGAAAGATTTGGGTTGCTCAGTTAATGCCAACCGTTGACTCTTATATAATCAGACAGCTTAGTACATTGCATGTACGTATGATTGCTTACTTATTTGAAAAATCACACCTTACCGTAGATTTATGAAGCTATGGGCAATCTCTAGCCAAGAGACTTGGCTCTCCATGATTCCAACACACTCCTCTTCCCCTCCCAAATCCATATCCACCTCACCCTGTATCCCTTCCTTGGTAAAACACTATGGCTTACTAGGGTGTAACTACAGGCTATTACAAAGGATGGCAACCATAGCTTCCACTATAGATGCATGTGCCGACTATACTACAAGCTAAGCTACCACTAGTGTTGAAGCAAGAGTTGATGCAGTTGTTGTAGGAGTGTTGCTAACATTGGTGCTAAAGCAAGAATTGATATAATTGTTGTAAAAGTGTTGTTGCCACTATAGCTAAAGATCCACCATCCGGGACCAAACTAAGGGTCTTGATGCCATTGCCATTAATCTCCCATCTCCTTACTTCACCCTCCAAATCTCCAAAGAGCATATTTTGCCTTGGCATTGATAATCAAAATGATTGTATGAGCCACTTATGGTACAATATATACACTAAACATCCATCTTAGAAGTTCATATCATGGGGGCAAAGGTGGGGTGGATGTATGGGAGCTCTCACATACTATAAAGGCACCTCAATAGGTGGCAATGGCACCACAATTCTAGATAAATGTTGGGATTCTATTGGCACCACTAAAGGTTCAACTTGTGGGTTGATTGGTGTAAGGACACTAGTCTTGCACATGACCACCTTTGACAGAAGCACCATATTTCTTTCTTCCTTCATCCCTAGGCTGGGGTGTCCAAACCTTAAGAATTCAACATTCTTCTTCAATGGCAGCTCTATTTGCATTCTTAGTGCGTCCATCTGCTCTGTTAGTTTGCATTCTTAGTGCTTCCATCCACTCTGTTAGTTCTCCAACTACTCCATTCAAGGGGCATCTATAGAACTTCAACCTTGGAATTGTAGTTCATTCCAAACTCCAGGGCTTCTAGATTGAACACTTTTCCATCTGCTTCTCTCTTCAATGTGGGCTTCAAACTCGAGACAAAACATTATATACTCTAATTTTTAGTCAAAAGTTCTATAATATTTGTTCAAATGTCTGTGTGACTGTAATTTGTTTGCCAAACTCTATCACAGTCTCATTTCCACCCTTGACCGTGTCCTCATGTTTACTCATCCTTTATGTTCTAGTCTCAAGGAAAGGGAAATCAGCCTTCGATGCTTCCACAATCCAGGTACAAGTTTCCTGTCATACTTGGTAAATTTGACTTACCATTGTCAAGAGTCATCTTAAGAGTATATGCAAATTCTTGGGCTTCAGCCACTTCATATGGAACTTATCCCATGTTCCACAATATGAAGTGATAGCCTCTTCAGCTTTAGTATTTACAGCAAATATGAATAAATTGGCCAGATTTACAAACTTAGCATGATGTGCATGAGATCCACTAGTGTTATTAGTGTTAATATTGGTAGTGATACTGTTCTTCTTACTGTCTTCAACATCACTGCTAGGTCCTCTAACATCTGCAATGCTGATTGTCTGGGTTTCTTTATCGACTTGTTTTTTCCTTCTTGTTCTTCACTATGAAAAATCTTTCTTCATCCATCAAGGAACTCTTATCCAATAATTCTTGAAAATTGTGTGCAATTCACATGTCCTTGTTTGTTCCTCTCATTATAAAAAGAGTTTTTGACCTTCTTGTATCTCTTGAATTAAATCTAGTGAAAAATAGTTATTTCCTATAATCAAATTCCTCTAAGTCTCTTCTTTGTCCCCTGATGCTGCAATCCTTAAATCCTTTTTGGATCATGCTAGTATATCACCTTTAGTGTCCTATTTTCTAACAACTAGCAGAAGGGACGATGATCGCATACAGAAAATCACTTCAGGTCTTCTATATGGTCATATTCTGTCCCTTCAATGATCTAAGAGGCACTCCTATCTTCAACATTTTCCCAACTCATAACAAACATGCTATAGTCAATCTTGATGTTACTCAGTTTCCTTTTCTTGTACCTCCAATTCTAATCCTGTTGCTTCCTTCTGGCTATTATTATGCATTTTACTACCAACTTCTTCCTCCTCTACATTATCATCTGGTTCAATCTGACTAAGATTGTCTCCATTATTTAATATTTTTCTAAGTCTCCAAGTAGTAATAGAACAAAAGCTTAGGCAGCAAAACAACCTGTGTCTCAAAGGGTGAGAAAGGGAAAGAAAGGAAACAAATCCAAAGTGCAGAAGGGGAATGAAGGAATAGAAAAGAAAAGAAGACTATTCTATGTTTCATACATTTTGTACAGTAGTTAGAAGACAGTTGGAAGGTGAAACGGTTCAACTTTCAACAGATCAAGAAGCAGTTTAAAGAACAGTTACAGAACTGCCTTTTCTACTTCCTCTACAGCTTGCACCAGTCTATGAGATGCCAAGTGGTGAGACTGGTCCTGTGCAGATGTGTCATTAACACCTGGCACTGGAAGGTTGTGTATCGGTATCCTAACACCCGACAATGACACATGGGGTAGGTCTATCTATCTCTGTGCATTGACCTGACTGACGTTGGTATCAAAGAAAGGTTGGCGCCATAGAGGTCATGATGCTAGACGTCAAGTTGGTTGCATGCCAAACTCTAACACCTGTAGAAATGCTGGCACTAGCCTGTCTGGCAAAGAGCCTAGATAGGTGCCAAGGCCTACAGGCTGAAAGTGCTCTAGCATCATCTTCCTTGGGACTCTAAGTAACCACTGCTTTGCTCAAATCATATAAGAATAGGGAGGTAAATCATTTTTCTAGAAATCAAACCATACAACAGATGAGGGACTTCTCATTAAACATATCACATGTAATAAAGGATCCTCATAGAAATATGCCTCCACTTCTTCAAATTTCTACTCTATTCACAGGGATATCAACTTGATGTAACTCTTGATCTTTCTAAGCCAACAGTTTTAGCTCTCTTTTTAACATCAAAAGTATCACTCCTAACTCAATCATTCCAATATGAGATCTTGATGACAGAATCAAATATTGGCTTAAAATAGAAAATCATAATTTTCAACTAACAAAAAAATGATTCTTAAACTAAGCAGAACACTTTCTAATTCCACAGCAATTGTAACATAAAATTTTAAAATTTTGGAAATAACAAGCACTTAGTTAACACCAAACATAGCAATGCATTGAAAGTACAAGAATAGAAAAAACACCACTGATATATTCATATACTAGGGTAAATTCACACTTATCAAGTACAAGTTATCCAAGTCCTCTCATTCATACATGTAACAACTATGGCACCAATCCTTGGAGAGAAGTAGCTTCAAAGAAGCAAGACAAAACAATGACCTTCTCTAGTCCAAGAATGCAAGTTTTACATTAGCATGTATGTTCTTGCACATCAGCATTCGACTCACAATTTTAAACCATTTTGCATTTTTGTGTTCACTACTTTTTTAATCATTCCACCTTCAATCCTTGGCAGTTCTATGGATATGGAGTCTACTACTGAAAGAACATCTAAGATGTCCATTGGCTTGTAGGAGAATTGTTGAGACTGGGATTTGAGATGCAGGAGACCCAGGTTTTATATCCTGGTATTTTGATTGGCCCTCAGGAAAAAAGCCTGGTAATACTGTGCCTCCAGGAAATATCAGTGCAAATCCTGGGTGAAATTCATGAACCCTCGCTCATGGCAATTAAACTAAGGAAAAGTACTAACTTGAATAGAAAAATTAAAAAACAGATAAGGTCATCATATAATAAAAAGCATGGGTACCCCCCAATTATGTGGTTAGCAACTTCAAAATGCAGAAGGACCCTGGGCGAGATCCCTTTCTGGCATTATCAAGATTATTGTGAATGAGGCATCACATGGCAATCTGGGGAGTGCAGGAATGGGAGAGGTCTGCCAGAGTCACAGAGATGAGATATTCTTTTTGGTTTGCTAGCAATCTAGGTATTTCTACCAATAGCTTTGCTGAGATCATCAACATCTGTTTCGCAATTGGAGAGGCTTAGTGTAGGAAAATGGAACGTATTATTATGAAGTCTATTTCTAAAATTTTGGTGGATTACCTGAAATCAACCTCCACTGATCAAGCCAAGCACTTTCTCATTAAGACTGTTTGAACAACATCACAGTCTAGGCAATGCAGGTGCCCAGCATTAAGTGGTGCCATTCTAAGTAAGTGCCAAATAGAGCAGTGGAATTTCTTGCAGAACCTGCCTCCAATTGGGGGATTATTTGTGTGGTCTCCAGTAATGGAATGGATTTTCAGGATCTGGAGGATCATTCCCTTCTTCACCACGTGATTCATGATGACAACACTAAACAATAAGCTTACTGCACTAAGGGTGTTATGGTGGGCCTTTCATATCCGAGCAGGAAGATATTTTGAAATTTTGAATGCCTTTCATATCCGAGCAGGAAGATATTTTGGAATTTTGAATGCCTTTCATAATAACTTTGGCAGAAGAGGAGTCAGCAATGAAATCCCAACATCACCTACATGTCTTTTGGGTGAATTTACTATAATTTTCTCATTTACAGTTACTATTCATGTCTGTTTGGGGATGGATCAAAGAGAGTATTTTCTGAAAACAGTAAAAGTTTTGATATCCTTAGTTCCAGGGTGTCTGGTTATGAACAATGGGCTAATGGTACTTGTCACTGACATCTATCAGGTTGGAAGGCATTAGAACACACCTGGCTTTTGTTCATAATATCTATTTTCTGTGCTAGAAGCCTTTATAAACAGGCAGATTTAAGTTTTAATTTCCAGTAAAGTAGATATTTTTTCTCACCTTTGCCCACGTGCACACATACATACATATATATAAAAATCAGTCACAAGGCATTTGGATATGTAAACGAGAACAATTTAGGTCTTCCAAATTTCCTCAATGGATCCACTAGAGAGGTTGATATCAGACTTTGACAGAGATTTCTGGCTCACTGTATTTAAGGCTACTTTGGAAGGCATTTGGATATGCAAACGATAAGAATTTAGGATTTTTAATTCCCTCACACTATCCACTAGAAAGGCTGATCTCAGATATTTAGCGCTGGCATTGTGACAGATTTTAGGCTCACTGTACTTAGGGCTACTTTTGAAAGTGGCATAGGAATTTGGTTCCACTATAATGATTGGTTCTCCTTTTAAAAAAAAATACAAATTAAAAATAAAAAATATTATAGTGATTTCACATCATATCGGTCACTGGTTGCTCTTCTAGAGTTCTAAGACAGTTGCGAGCAAAAGGCAAACAGTTTCGATTTTCGATTAGAAAGAAAAATTTGATTATTTGACATATGCTTACGGCTTTGCACTAGAATTTTGTCAAACATTTATGCTCAGAAATGCCAGCAAAATTAAACTTCCACAAAACCTCTGCATTTTTCTTGTTTTCTTCAAATTTTAACTCCAAGACTCAAAGGCAAAATAAATAAAAGACCGCTTAGCCAAACTAAACTTCTACTAATCCTGTGCATCATTTTTCTTGTTGTCTCAAAGTTTAATTCCGAAAGTAGTAGTATAAAATTCAAGGTCAAAATAAAAAGAAAGGAGACCTAGTATTCTAGGGCTACTTCTGAGGAGGCGGCTGGCTCTGATCGTCTTCTTCGGTATTATCGCCACCGTAACGCCTCCTGAACTTGGCGATTTGGCCAACTGCCTGGGCCATTTGACGTCGAGCTTTCAGGTGGTACAACTTGGGAGTGGCGGTGTATTTAGTGAGCAGCACGCGGACTAATCGGCCAGAAGGAACAACTATTGTTGTCCATTGTAATGCAGGGTGTATCCCTTTCTTCATTTCTCTCTTTCTGCCTTTACTTCGCAAGGGTTTAGGGTCTACGAATCCCTCTGCCTTTACGGTCCCTCTCCCTACTGGATATATTGCACCCTTACTTCTCTTAAATTTTTTTGGGGGAGTGCACGCAAGGGATCTACAGGGAGTTATATCAACAGGTCTATAAAAATGTATTTACTTCAAATTTTAGTGACTTTTTAAAATTTATTTATTAAAGAAAGGCTAAGAGGAGGTATACTCCAAAGCCACAGTAATAAGGGTTTTTATTTTCCTACTTCGAATTGAAATAACTATAATCAAACGTTGGGAGACAAGGGGCAGTTTATGTGGCTAAGCTTGCTCATAGCTGTAACCAACTCTTTTTATGTAATTAAAAAATATGAAATTTTAAAAATACTTAAAACAAATAATTTGATTAATAAAAATTAAATAAATAGAAAAAGGGTAAATAATTGATATAATTTACACGGAGAATCAATAACATATGGAACAAATAATTTGATTAATAAAAATCAAATAAATAAAAAAAGGTAAATAATTGATATAGTCCACAACTTAACTACACCAAATAACTCAATATCAATATAACTAAACCTGTGTAAAAAACCAACCTTTTTTAAAACCTTACTTTAAGAAAATAAAAAAATTAAGAAACAATTATATATCACAACAATATGAGTGGCATGATTCTTATAATTTTGACCTCATGTTCGTAGTAAACTTGTAAAGATACGATGCATGACCATAGAGTGTTTAATATTTATATATGATTAATTTTATAATAAAATAAAATATTTTTAATGTAAAAATTAAAAATAAAATAGAATTTATTTATAAACATTTAAGATTATAACAATGAAAAGTTTAAAGATAAATAGATTAGAAGTAATTTAAGTATTTATTATTTTATAATTATGGTTTTAATTAAATCTGTTGGTGCTCGTTTAAAAGATGATGAAATTTATTTGTTTTGAATTAAAAAATACATGTTATTGTTTGTTGAAAAGAGGATAAAATATAAGAGAATTATTGTTGACCATCAATCGTTCGGGATTGGGATTCATACCATTATCATTAGTCTAATACACACTTAGAGGATTCAAATCAGACTACTACCTTTGCAAACAAGCTGCTCCCAAGGTTTTAACCTAGATGTCTTCTTGGTAAGTGTTTGGCCAGATAAGCACTTACCAATCCACTAGGGTTGATGTTTTGAAAATATTACTCTACTAAGATGTAATGCATAGATACTAGAGGTGAAGTTTTGGTATTGGGAAGGTTGCGATAGGAAAATATCAAGAAAGATGTTGAATTTTCAAATATTTGTATTCATAGTGAAAATTTTTAAAAATCTAAAAATTAAAAAAACACAAAAAAAAATTAAAATCCAAAAAATAAAATAAAAAATTCATATATTTTATGTAAAATGATGTAGGTTTAACTATAGCATCTCAATTGAGATGAATCGATTTGTAAACTTTGAAGCTCTAAAGAAAAGAGTTGTGCTTTTTCAAAGGTGGAGGACCGGAGTACAAACCCTTTGTTCTCCAACATAAAAAAAAAAAGATAGAATATGAGTGACATGATTTTTGACTAGATGTTCTTAATAAACTAAACTTGTAAAGATAGTATGTATGACCATAGGGTCTTTAATATATATATATATATATATATATATATATATATATATATATATATATATATAGAGGTATTAAAATGGAACGAAATTCCAATCATAAAATAGGTATTAATATATGATTAATTTTATAAAAAATGAAATAAAATATTTTTAATGTAGAAGTTAAAAATAAAATGAAATTGTTCCTTAAAAAAACAACACAACAGTTCTGGGTTTGGCTTTTCTTCGAAAGATCCAAGGTTTAAACCGCAATGTATGTGGGATTGTGTTATAATCACCTATTGATAAGCATAATTCTCGGCCTTACAATGGGTCATGGTTACGACGGGACTGCTTAAAATTTATTTATATGAAAAGTCTTCCGACAAGGACACCATAATGATAAAAATCATATTGAACTCTCTTAAGGGAGACCCAAATTCAATTCACGGGAAGGATGGCTCGTGGTATGTCCCGTTTTTCAACCTCTTAAAAACAATGAAAAATCTAAAAATAAATATATGAGAAGTAATTTAAGTATTTATAATTTTAAAACTATGATTTTAATTTTGTCAATCTTAATAAGCCCCATGCTTTTCAACCTCTTTAACAAACAATGAAAAGTTAAAGATAAATACATGGGAAGTAATTTAACTATTTATTATTTTATAACTATCATTTTAATTTTGGTCAGACTAAGGATAAATAGATTGGAAGTAATTTAAGTATTTATTATCTTATAACTATGGTTTTAATTTTGGTCACAACAAGGACACCGCAATGATAAAAGGTATTGAATCCTTTTAAAGAGATCCGAGTTCAATTCATGAGAAGGTGACCTTCTATATGCCCCCAACTTTTCAACCTATTCAAAAGAAAAACTATGATTCTAATTTTTGAATGGTTCACTCACACCATTTTCTTTGAAAATGTAGTAATTAGCTAAATATTTAGCTAAGAATATGATTCTCTAGAAAATAGATATTAAATAGGGTATTAAATGTTCATTTATTGTAAAGAAAGGTTATAATGATAATAATTAAAGTTAAGTAAATTTATTTATGAAAAAAAAATAAAATAGGAAGACTTAACTTTTTAATATAACAAATTTATATTTATAAGATTTTAATTTAGATTAAAATGATATTTTCAAAATTAAAAATTGCTTCACGTGCTATAAACTTGTTAAGTATATTAACTAGATTTACTCTCAAAATGTAAGACATTTAAAGGTTTGAGTGTCCCTCAACTAAGTTTACATTGAAAAATATAAGACATTCTCTAATCTTCTTACACTCAAAAGTACTTATCTCATATCCTTAGGTACTTGTCTGCAAAAAATCTTTAAAGAAATTTTTTAAGATATAAGCCGTCACTCCACTGAGTGTTTGTTAGTCTGACAACAACGACTCCAATCCTAAGCCACCAAAGATATTTTTCACTTGGGATCGTTTCGCTAGTGTTTGTGAGTGTTTGTTAGTCTGACAACAACGATTCCAATTCTAAGACACCAAGGATCTTCTTCACTCGAGATCATTTCGTTGAGGAGAGGTAAGGGTTATAGTGGCAGCTCCAAAGATTTAAACCCATAACTAGTAGTAGAAAATGAAAGGACGTTACCAATTCTCCTAGGCAACTAATATATATAAAATGTTCTCCTAAATTGATGAACAAGCATAGGCAAATTATCATGCCTTTGACAAATTCACTACATCTTTATATTTCATAAATGCATTACTAAATTCACTATATCTTTATATTTCATGAATGCATTACATTCTCATAAGTTTTAAAGGTTAGGTGGATTGGTGAGTTTTGAGTATTCATTAAGAAGAGACTTATGTTCAAACCTTAGAGGCTAGCTTTGTTTGGGATAGAGGTAATAGACCGTCACTCCACTGAGTGTTTGTTAGTCTGACAACAACGACTCCAATCCTAAGCCACCAAAGATATTTTTCACTTGGGATCGTTTCGCTAGTGTTTGTGAGTGTTTGTTAGTCTGACAACAACGATTCCAATTCTAAGACACCAAGGATCTTCTTCACTCGAGATCATTTCGTTGAGGAGAGGTAAGGGTTATAGTGGCAGCTCCAAAGATTTAAACCCATAACTAGTAGTAGAAAATGAAAGGACGTTACCAATTCTCCTAGGCAACTAATATATATAAAATGTTCTCCTAAATTGATGAACAAGCATAGGCAAATTATCATGCCTTTGACAAATTCACTACATCTTTATATTTCATAAATGCATTACTAAATTCACTATATCTTTATATTTCATGAATGCATTACTAAAAGTTGTTATAACCAACTTTAAAATATCTTCCTTTAAATATAAATTAGCTTTTAAAATTCCATACATTTATTTTATTTTAAATTAAATATATATAAATCTTTATAATTATAAAGAAATTTAAACTTTAAATTACTAAAGTTTTTTTTTTAATTTTGCAAAAAAACCTCTTGTAGGGCTGCCTTGGTTTGAAAAACCACGGCTAAGGGTTCTATACCATCAAAATCACCCAAGAGTCGTGCCCGACCTTGACCTCACCAGCATTATCAACTGGATTTTGGGTACTGGTTGTGTGTTCTAGATTTTGGGTATTTGATGTGCGTTTGTTAGGGTGGAGATTCGAACGAGGGACCTCCCTTGGAGGATTGCCCTACCCTCTCCAACTCACCTACAACAAGTGCCTTAAATGAATAAAGGTTGTATTTATCACTACATAGGTCATGTGGTCTTCTAGAGGTTCCTTGCACATAAAGTTCTTATTTATCACTACATAAGTCTTGGTAGACAATGTCTAATCATTCTTTGCATATGCATTCATATAATTGCATTTAAATATATATAATTATTTTATTTTTATGTTAATATTTTTTATAATGAATTATATGGAACTTCATATGATATTATGTCTATTAATAGATTAGTCTAAAATACATTTATATAAAATCTTTAAGAAGACGTAAGAGATATGATATTATGTCTATTAATAGAGTAGTCTAAAATACATCTACCTAAAATCTGAGCAAGTTAGGCTGGCGTTGACAAATTTACTATATTTTTATCTTTTATAAATGTATTGCTAAAAGTTGCTACAATCTTGCTACATTTATTTTATTTTAAATTAAATATATATAAATTTTTATTTTTTTAAATTTTTTTTTTTTAAGATTAGGTTATTGTGAGAAACCTTTATGACCGACGTACAAGGCAGTCTCCTCCCAGACATGACCCCTCGTAAAGCCGAGAGCTATACTTATCAATAGGAAATTTAACACAAGGCCACCACACACCCACCTCCTCACACTTATATATATTTATTTTAAATTAAATATATATAAACCTTTATTTATTTATTTATTTTTAAGATTAGGTTATTGTGAAACCTTTATGACCACGTACAGGACATTCTCCTCCCAACCACGACCCCTCGTAAAGCCAAGAGCTATACTTATCAATAGGAAATTTAACACAAAGTCACCACACACCCACCCTCTCACACACTCGCCCATGCCATGGTTTGAACCTTGGACCTTCCGAAGAGGGTTAAAGCCCGAACCGTTGCATTGCACCCCCATGTGCATATATAAACCTTTATAATTATAAAGAAATTTAAACTTTAAATTAATAAAAAATAATAATTTTGCAAAAAAACTCTTGCAGGGCCGCTTTGGTCTGAAAAACCATGACCAAAGGGTTCTACACCATCAAAATCACCCAGGAGTCGCGCCCGGCCCTGACCTCACCAGCATTTTCAACTGGAATTTGGGTATTGGATGTGCGTTCTAGATTTTGGGTATTTGATGTGCGTTTGTTAGGATGGAGATTCGAACCGACCCTGACCTCACCAGCATTATCAACTGGAATTTGGGTACTGGATGTGCGTTCTAGATTTTGGGTATTTGATGTGCGTTTGTTAGGGTGGAGATTCGAACGAGGGACCTCCCTTGGAGGATTGCCCTACCCTCTCAAACTCACCTACAACACGTGCCTTAAATTAATAAAGGTTGTATTTATCACTACATAGGTTATGTGGTCTTCTAAAGGTTCCTTGCACATAAAGTTCTTATTTATCACTACATAGGTCTTGGAACACAACGTCTAAACATTCTTTGCATATGTATTCATATAATTGCATTTAAATATATATAATTATTTTATCTTTAGGCTTATATGGAATTGAAACAAACCCTTTGCATATTACACTTATATCATGTTCCTAGACCCCTAACTATATAAAATCTTTAGGAAAACTTCAGACATATGATATTATGTCTATTAATAGGTTAGTCTAAAATACATCTATGTAAAATCCTGACCAAGTTATCCTGACTTTGACAAATTTACTATATCTTTATCTTTTATAAATGTATTGCTAAAAGTTGCTACAATCTTCTTACATTTATTTTAAATTAAATATATATAAACCTTTATAATTATAAAGAAATTTAAACTTAATAAAAAAAATTAATTTCGCAAAAAACCTCTTGCAAGGTCGCCTTGGTCTGAAAACCAAGGCCAGAGGGTTCTACATCGTCAAAATCATCCAGGAGTCACGTCCGGCCCTAACCTTACCAGCATTATCAACTGGATTTTGGGTACTCAATGTGCGTTTTAGATTTTGGGTATTTGATGTGTATTTGTTAGGGTGGAGATTCGAACAAAGGACCTCACTTGGAATATTGTCCTACCCTCTTTAACTCACCTACAACAAGTGCCTTAAATTAATAAAGGTTGTATTTATCACTACATAGGTCATGTGGTCTTCTAAAGGTTCCTTGCACATAAAGTTCTTATTTATCACTACATAGGTCTTGGCAGACAATGCCTAAACATTCTTTGCATATGCATTCATATAATTACATTTAAATATACATAATTATTTTATCTTTAGGTTAATATTTTTTATAATGAGTTATATGCACTTGAAACAAGCCCTTTACATATTAAACTTATCTCATGTTCCTAAACCCTTAACTATATAAAATCTTTAAGAAAACTTCAGAGATATGATATTATGTCTATTAATAGGTTAATCTAAAATACATCTATGCAAAATCCTGAGCAAGTTATCCTGGCTTTGACAAATTTACTATATCTTTATCTTTTATAAATGTATTGCTAAAAGTTGCTACAATCTTGTTACATTTATTTTATTTTAAATTAAATATATATAAACCTTTATAATTATAAAGAAATTTAAACTTTAAATTAATAAAGTTTTTTTTTAATTTCACGCAGGACTGCCTTGGTTTGAAAAACCGCGACCAAGGGGTTCTACACCGTCAAAATCACCAGGGGTCGCGTCCGGCCTTGACCTCATCAGCATTATCAATTACATTTTGGGTACTCGATGTGCATTCTAGATTTTGAGTATTTTATGTGTGTTTGTTAGGGTGGAGATTCTAACGAGGGACCTCCCTTGGAAGATTGTCCCACCCTCACCAACTCACCTACAACACGTGCCTTAAATTAATAAAGGTTGTATTTATCACTACATAGGTCATGTGGTCTTCTAAAGGTTCCTTGCACATAAAGTTCTTATTTATCACTACATAGGTCTTTGGCAACGTTTAAACATTTTTTGTATATGCATTCATATAATTGCATTTAAATATATATAATTATTTTATCTTTAGGTTAATGTTTTTTATAATGAGTTATATGGAATTGAAACAAACCCTTTACATATTACACTTATCTCATGTTCCTAGACCTCTAACTATATAAAATATTTAAGAAAACTATAGAGATATGATATTATGTCTATTAATTGGTTAGTCTAAAATACATCTACGAGCAAGTTATCCTGGCTTTGACAAATTTACTATATCTTCATTTTTTATATATGTATTGCTAAAAGTTGCTACAATCTTTCTTAGTTTATTTTTTTAATGTAATTATTATGCAATGTTAACTTTAAAATATCGTAAGCTAAATATAAGTTAACTTTTAAAGTGTATTTTATGTGCATGAAAATCTCAAACATTTAAAACTTAAACTTCAATTTAAAAAATGTCTTATTTATCACTACATAGGTCCTCTCCATCTTCTAAACATGCCTTGTACATTTATCTTTCTTTTTTTTAACATAGTAGAGTTGGTCACAACCAATTGTACATTTATCACTAGATAGGCTTAAATTTAGAAGTGTAAAATAAAACATATAAATAAAGCTTAAATTTAGAAGTCTACAATAATTAGAAAGCTGGAACATGTGTCTTATTAAACTTTTGGTTATAATTATTATGGAAGATAATAAATATTCATAATTTAAAGAGTTTAGTATAATATTTATATTGTTGCTCATATTTTGGATGAACTGTTTGTTGCAAAGTTTGTTTTTACTAATCTCAACTTACATTCTAGTCTTCATTAAATTAAAATTAGAGAAAAATGATATTCTTAAAGCTACTTTCTTGTACTCATGATAATTAATGAGTTTTTCTCCATGCCTTTGGGTCTTGCAATTTCTCATCGACCTTTCAAAGTTTAATGTAATTTGTCTCTCGATATCTTTTATCGAAATTTGTGTTGGTCTTTTTTATGATATTCTAATCTATAATAAGTCTTGAGATGTCCATTTGCATTATGTGGAACAAGTGTTCTAAACATTTGGAGAAAGAACAATTACATGTCAAGATGTCTTAAGTGTTTGTTTGGGACTTATGAAGTCTAATATCTTAGTTACATAGTGTCTCATGAGGGTGTCAAAGTGGATCATAACAAGATAAGGCAATGAAGGATTGACTAGTACCCAAATCTCTCAAGAGTCTTTAGGGTTCTTTAGGTCTTACTGGGTATTACAAGAAATTTGTTAGGAATCATGGAAAATTGTAGCTCCTTTGATGACTCTCACCAAAAAGGATGCTTTTGTTTGGACCGAAGAGACTACAAGATCTTTTGTTAGCTTAAAAAAGGTTATGATCCACTCAAGTTTGGTTACTCATGATTGTAACAATCCTTTATCATTTTTATGTGATGTTTCTGGAACATATAGGTGTCGTCTTGTCTAAAGAAGAACATCCCTAGCTTATGAAAGTAACTCTTCACCAAAGGCCTGAGTAGATATAAGAGATGTTAGTTGTCCTAAATGTCTTGGATAAATGGAAGCCTTACTTCTTGGGGCACCATTTCACTATCAAAATTGATCATTACAATCTCATATATTTTTTGGAGTAATGTTTATGTTGTTTAAAGCACAATAAATGGCTAACCAAACTATTGGGTTATGATTTTGAGTATAAAAAAGAAAAGGAAAATGTTGTAGCAAATGCTTTCTCATACATATGAAGATTCAACAATTGTTCATGTTATATCCAATCCTCTTCCTTTTGGATCTCTCACCTTTGTAGAAATGACATTCTAATCCTTAGACTTCTTACCTTATTCATGATTTTGAGACAGGCACCTCGCATAATCCAATGTTCTCTTTGTTTGATGGGATTTTGTGTAAAAAAGACTGAATTTATCTAATTTAGGCCTTCTAGATCAAGAACAACATCCTTTGAGAATTGCATACCTCTCTTTTAATAAGACACTATGGGTCAGGCCTTAGGTCAAGAACAACATCCTTTGAGAATTGCCTACTTCTTTTAATAAGACACTATGGGTTTCTCAAAATTTATCAAAGGAGCAACCAATCCTTGAAAGAAATGAAAGTCAATATCAATCATTTAGTTGCAAAATGAGAAGTTCTGACAGTAAAATAAAGGTGAAACAATTAAGCCTTCAAAATTGTTGCTACCCCTCCATATTCCTTATTACTAATGGATATACATCTCCATGGACTTCATTAAAGGATTTCCTAAATCATAGGGTAAAATAATGATTTTGTGGTTGTGGATCACTTCTCCAAGTATGCCAACTTTTATGCCTTACACCACCCCTTTACTTTTAGCATGAGAAAACCAGCTATATAATCACCATAAAGTTTTAAAAAATAAAAATAAAAATAAAAATCATTTTTTCTTTTCTTGTTTTCATTGGGTTTTTTGGGATTGAAATGAGTCCCATCCATTTTATGTTATGACCATATAGTGGTATTACAACTTGACAATTATGCATGTATTGTTTGGCAAAATTCGAATCTTGGTCTCCTCCTTGAAAGTTGAGGAATCTAACCAGTTGAGCTAATGCCATTTAAATTTTTTTTAACACTTCTTGTTAATCTCTTATATGGGATTGAAACAAGCCCCACCCTATTACGTAATGATCACATAGTGGCCTTACAACAACTTACCAAGATTTGAACCTAGGCCTCCTTGGAAGTTGAGGAAAATAACTAAGCTAATGCCATTTGAAAAAATTTGTAATAAATATCTTATTTTGTGCAATTAAGGTCATATTAACTGTTTCCTTAGCTTTTTATGTTTTAATCTTGAGTTTTTCTAGATTAAACAACATTCATGTTTTTTAAAATAAACATAGTTTTTTCTATTAACTATTATTTGTCAAAAATATATATATATAACTTTTTCCATTGGGCTATTATTTGTTCAATGATATTTATTAAATTTATTTAACATAAAAAATCCCCAATTTTTTATAAATTTTGAAAATCTAATAACATAGATTATAACCTACGATGAAGAAGGATATATTAGAACAACTATAGGTTATAAGTTAGGATGAAGGGAATATGTTAAAATGATGATTTGTAATATCCTTTAAAGGATATTCTCTTTAATTTTTTCTTCAGAACTACAAGAAGGTAATTTACAACATAACATGAAGGAATATTTCTCATATAATCTTATCACTTTCTTTTAATTGATAGAATAGCTCTCCCATAAGCCCCTATTTCTTGTTTCTTCTTGTAGTACTTAGATATAACCTTCTTTTATTTTTTTCAATAGATAAGACAACCTTTAACATGAAGAACTATTTTCAAAAGTAACATTTTTGAATGGGACTTTGATTTCCAATTTTTTCCCCAAAAAAATATAATTTACATGCAACAAGCAAGGTTGAGTGCTAAATGACAATGTTGTTTATGAGAGTCACTTTAATGATACTATAGTTGCTTTGCTTTTCTTCCTTTGAAATTGATTGGTACCTCTAAGATTCTACACACCTATCAAATTTCTGTAGCACATATGAGCCATGAAATACAAAAAGCAATGTTGTTTATGACCACAACCACCTTATGATATTGTAGTTGCTTTGCTTTTCTTCCTTTAAAATTGACTGGCACCCCTAGGTTTCTACACATACCTAACAAATTAGGGTAGTACATATGAGCCATAAATTGGAAAAAAAAGCAATACAAAAAACAAATGGAGATGCAATTCATCTTTTGGCCAACATTGGAACTCTAATGAGAGAGACTTGCTATACAAATTGATATGTATTGATTTTTTGCAGAAAAAAAAAAACAAATGGAGATGCAATTCCATCCTTTGTCCAACATTGGAACACTAATGAGAGAGACTTGCAATAATAGCACATTATTCTTGTAGACCTGCAAAGGTAACCGGTCTTTGATTCAATTGAACTTGAACAACTTGCACAAATGTAATGATTAAGTTGTTATTCAATTGCCTAGTCCCAACATAATTTCTGGTTTGGTGTCTTACAATGTAGATTTGCAAATCCCAAACTATTCTCATCTGCTATGGGCATTTTCTTTCCTAGGCTTACCCTTCTATGCTGTGGAGAGCAAGAAACAGATTTGCGAAGCACATTTATACAACTTTCTTGTAGCACATCTTTTTTATGTTCAGATCCAATAACAAGTTTATGCAGAGCTTCAGCCAGTTGTTCTTCATCTGTTAGGCCATATCCAATCACTTCTAACCCCTGCAAGTCAGAGAGATCAGCTATAGAATATCAATTGCACAAACTTGTAATAGCAAGGCCACAGTGTAGTGTTCAATATTCAACAATAAAAACTTGCATGACTAAACACTATTCCAATAATCACATTCCAGATGGTTCGTTTGTTGTATAAGAGTTGATAGAATAAGGACCTAAGCCATGCAGCATACTACTCTAAGAAAATAATGCAATGTTAACCCATCACATTCCATCTAGAAGCAACCACTGCAAATCAAGTACCTGCAGAATTTCAGGACATTAATACATGATTTTAGTTGACATCGATTCGAGTATATACAATATTTTGTTAATGTCTGGCTTACCTGTGACTTTGTTCTTGCATAATATGGGGTGAGACATGGATTCATATCCTTTAGCATCATATCTTCTTGGCTTACTGGGGTTGTGGGTTCACTGATGCAAAACTCCTTGCATGCAGAAGAGATAGTGTCTCATTAATTAATGACATCCATGCAAAAAATAGCTACACCCACATCTTGCATGTCATCAAACAGCATTTCATGTTTGTAACTACAAGGAAAATGGGCTTACATAAATAGCTTCTGTTTCAAAAATCAATGTTCCTGTGCAGAACATTAAGCAACAAATGCTCACTTATGGCCTAGGAACTACTTTATTTCTTTCTACATCATGCTTACCGTATAATCTTCAGCTTCCTTGTTAATGACTGGAGTTTTAGGGGTGGAAATATGTCCATCAAAATATGCCCTCATTGCATCCTTGTCAGCTTTCACCTATGAATAAAAGAAACCAATCAAATTAGGACATGACCTGAAGAGAAATATCCAAGGGACAACATTCAAGTACCATCTAGAAGAATCCAAGGACTTTTTGGTTCTAAACATGATAGCTGCAAAAATATCAAAAAGCCATTGTACTAATAGAACACGATATGCCATGTAAACACAGATATCACGTTTTTGCAAACTCGAATTGAAAATGTTAGCAAGAGCAATACTTTTCTTTATGCAATATTCTTTCATGAATGTTTGGCATGAACATGTAGTCATACTGCATGTGGAGTTATTATAAATTTTTATGGAGTTCCCATGCTAAAATAATACTTATTGGAAACTCATCTGATTCTCATGTTACCTTTTAAGGTTTGTTTAGTTTCAAGTTACTTGGTTATTACATTACAAGTGCAAGTATGATAGATAAAAGAAGCTCTACCAACTATATAGATAGATAGATAGATATAGATATAAATGTATTAATGGGTTATGTGGGATTGAAATGGTCTCCACCAGTATTACATCATGACCACATATTGCTATTACAACTTGGTAATTGTGCATGTATCACTTGGCAAGGTTCGAACCTTGGTCTCCTCCTTGAATATCAAAGAATTTAACTAGTTGAGCTAATGCCATTTGATGCTCTAATCACAATTTTTAGTGTGAACATTAGTGTACTATTAAAGACAAATTAAGGAACTGCAATTGTTTGTTTGCATAAGTTTTGAACTTCCATCTGGATATAACTTCGTTTTTATTTTTTTCTCATCCTCTATTCCACTTAGAATTTAAGAATTTGCTTGAATAACAAAAGGAAATTCTATTGATTAAAAAAAAACTACATATATTGGACTGTGGCTTCTTATGCCCAGCAAAGCTATTGACAACTTAAATTTTTCAAATATGGCATTCCTTCCATATAATCAAAGATTCAAATGATTTTCAAATATGTCCTTTATTTTCTGGTACCTTCAATTGACTTGAATAGACTTGCTATTTTGAGTCATCAATATCCATTAAAGTCTATCGCTCCATAAATATTAAATATTTAATTGACATTTTTGTGCAGAAATTTTAAAAAATATATCATTTGAAATTTGAAGTTGATATTAACTATAGAGCTTTACATCATTAATACCCTTACACAATCCAAGATCATTAAAACATGAAGTGCATGGAAATCCTCCAACGGTGCCAATACCTAACACTAAACTCAAGGGTTCAAAATAAGTCCCTTGCTCATATAGTAACGACATCAGAACAAGATCAAACAAGAGCATATAAAAGTCAAGACTCAAGATCCTTTGGCTCGACATCCTACAGCTTGGACAACCCTATGAAATAAAAAGACCTCTTTTGTACTAAGAAATGCATGTTCAGGTCATAAATACCAGCTCCTTCACCTCTTCCCTTGACAAGCTATTGTGCTTAACTGAATACAAGAACAAGTATATAATACAATTCTGCTCAACTGATGAAGAACTAACAATTTCTAGAGGGAAAAAATTGAAAGTGTAGAAATTTCGTGCATGTTCAACCGAATATATACCAACTCCTCCACCTTCTCCCTAAATTTTGTGCATGTTCAACCAAATATATACCAACTCCTCCACCTTCTCCCTAAATTTCGTGCATGTTCAACCGAATATATACCAACTCCTCCACCTTCTCCCTTGACAAACTATTGTGCTTACCTGAATACACAAACAAGTATGTACTACTGCAAGTACTCTCAATTGATGAGGAACTAGCCGCCTCTAGAGGGAAAGTGTATAGAAATTTCTTGTTACTAAAACTAAGATATTTTAAACACAATTTGTTCAAACAAAGAAACTCATTCCTTACTTGCGATAGTAGTCAAATGGCAATAGTCTACAAATGTCTTGTTTGGTAGCACCACCACATAACCTTCAATTTTCCCTCATGGTGCCTTGTGATGCTACAAATATCATTATTTCTTCATAAGATCTAAATCACTAATATAAAGATATTTTGTCAATGCTTTCTTATACCCCATTACAACTTATGGGTCCTTGTAGATTGGCTACCTTCCTGGTAATTCAAGTATTTGTAAACAATAATATCTATGATTTATATATCAAATGGCATTAGCTCAATCAATGAAATTCCTCGACTTTCAAGGAGACCTAGGTTCAAATCTTGCCAAGTGATACATGCATAATTGTCAGGCTATTATAATATCACTATGTGGTCATGATGTAATACAAGTGGGGCATGTTTCAATCCCATATATATATATATATAGAGAGAGAGAGAGAGAAAGAGAGAGAATGCAATCGTAGGAATATGCCACTAAAAATAAACAGCTTATATAATAAGAGCATCACAACGAACCGATTAGAAAGCAAGAGTGCCAACTACACCCCCCCTCCACACACACATGTTGTGGCTCAATATTAATAGGGGTGAGGAATCCCACATGAGCAAGACCAAGGGTTTGCTCCTTTAAGCTTACTACCCAATTGGCAAAGATTTTGGCAAATGGTAGAGCTCATAAACCACTCAAGAACCACAATCAAGTCAATTTAGGATTATTAACACACACACAACACTAAGCAAAAGAGGTATTAATGTGGAACAAAATTCCATCATAGGAATATGCCACTGGAAATAAACAGCTTGTATAAGAAGAGCATCACAATGAATAGGTTAGAAAGCAAGAGGGCCAACTACCCCACACACAAGTATCATGACTCAATGTTAATAGGGATGAGGAATCCCACATGAGTGGGACCAAGGGCTTGCACCTTTAAGCCTGCTACCCCATTGGCAAAGAGTTTGGCAAGTGGTGGAGCTCATAAACCACTCAAGTCCCACAATCGAGTCAATGTGGGATTATTAATGCATGCACACACTACACTAAGTATAAGAGGTATTAATGTGGAACAAAATCCATCATAGGAATGTGCTACTGGAAACAAACAGCTACTATAATAAGAGCATCACAATAAACCAATTAGAAAGCAAGAGGCCAACTATCACACACACATGTCACAACTCAATGTTAATAGGGGTGAGGAATCCCACATGAGAGGACCAAAGGTTTGCACCTTTAAGCCTACTACCCGATTGGCAAAGAGTTGTGTGCACGTGCAAGAGCATTCATTACAATGGTCTTCCTTTAATTATAACTATGTCCTTCTAGACAATGTTGTAAGGAACTTAATTCAATGGATTTAATAAGGATAAGAACCATAAATTGTGCATTCTTCACTTCCTTTGCAACCAAAAGCAAATAATTTCCTTGCTCCTTTGGGATAGGATTCAATAACATTGATCAAGAGTTTACTTTTATTGACATGCCATTCATTTGAAAGGATAAACCCCTAAAATCTTCTAAGGCTTTAATTGTAAATATTTAATAACACTTACGACAACCTCTCATCCCTAAGACAACTTTCTACTAATGGTTCTTGGAGCGCTCTACAAATATGTCCAAACTATTGGATTTATCCTCCACAACCTTTCGTTCTCAAGTTGGCTTTCTATGCTACAATCCTTGTAGATAGTTGACAACAACATCTCTTAAATGTCATTGGTCACATGTCCTACAAATGCCCCTTAGCAAATTGAGAGTCTACATCCATAAACATCATGTTGGGTTTGGCCACCACCTTCTTCACAACAATAATATTTGTCTTTGTTCTCTTTACTAAGTGCAAAATAAGAAACTTCTTTTTTGGTGCCTTTCTACTATGAGATTTATAAGAGATAATATTGTCTATATAGGGACTCTAAAGGTGTAATTATATACTTTGTATATTGTACTTCTATTTTTGCTTTGTTTGGAACATCATTTCTAGCTTCCTCTAGGCAATTGCAACCAAGAGTACAATTTGAATCCCCTTGACCTACTCTAGTCACCCATGGACAATAATATAATTTCTTTCTTTCTCCACCTTTTTTGACCACCCAAATCAATAATATATTCTATTTTTTTTTGATAGGTTGTTCACTTTTTAACATCGACACTTCAAAAGATTTCAACTCCCAACAAGCTCATTCCTTTCTTCCAACCTATTTTAAATCTTGTTGGTGTTCAATGCACCCCCCTACTAATGCTATGGAGCTTACAATTGGTGACAAATCAGTGACATGGCATTCTTATCCACATACAACCATTAGAGTACCCCAACTTTTTACCCTCATTTTAGAGGTGGAGATATTATTTCATTTTAACATTAAGGTTCTCTCAAGCCCTCTCACCTTCTCAAGAACAAACATTACCAATTTCTTTTCCAGTTGCAAAAGGCACCTTGGAAGCTAGGAAGGCACCTTGACAAGCACTTTGCACCCCATAAGGATCAATAAACTAGACTTCCTAGGCTTGAGCACTTGCTGATGAACATTGTTAAATCTTACATTGACCTCTTTAATATGATTGAGGATGAGCACATTGAATATCTCATTCTTGCTCCAACATTAACAAGGGGACAATACTACCATGCATTTTTGCTCCCACACCATTGTTTGCACCAACTCTTGTTCTATCAAGTGATTCCCCCTCCTTTGCTTTAGACTTGCACTTGCTCTTGTTCCATATGTAATAGGGTTTAACTCTTTTAGTTTTAGCCCATCTGATTTTGTTCTTTATCTTTCTTAGTTTGTTTATTTGGCCAATGTCAATATTTGTTGTGTTTCTAACATCTCCCAACCATGGCATATCTCGTTCAATGTTCCATGTTTTATTAGTCCGATTTACCTATTTTGGTCTTTTGCAAATATTAATATAATCTCATTCATCTTTACATTGTAATTCTTATTTGCCATAACAAAATTCTAAGTTTTTTGCAACTAAGTTTTTTTTATCATTTTGGAGCTTCATAAATCCCCTCACCACGTCCAATTAGTATGGGGATCTCACAAGAAAAACAAAATTGAAAAGGAAAGAGGCACTAGCAAAAGTACATCTACCTACAACCTCATGAATTTGTTTCTTCCCTTATTTTCAATGGATGTTTCAACGAGCATAGCTTTTTGGTTCTCTTTCAACATAACAAATGCCAACTACTCATTCTTGTTTTCGCTTCTAGAATTTTCACCTTGGCTTCTATTCCTTTTGCACTACCTCATAAAGCCTTGAAAACCTAACACACAAAAGACAACACATATATTTTCATTGTATGGTTCATTTGTTGGCTCCATTTAAACTACTACCTTCAGCTCTCCTAGATATATCTTAAATATGGCAATACCATGGAGTACATACACAGTAATACCACAATGGCAGAATCACTAAGAGAAATATAAATTTTCAAAATTTAATTAATGAGTCATGATAGGATGACCCTACACTATACTGACAGATACATAATCTTAGTATCATTCATTTTCAGTAATTGTGTCCTCATCATAAATAACTAATAGTTGATACCTATAAATGAAAATTTATATTTATTTATTTATTATTCTGGTATAAAATATTAGGCATTACAAGCTAGAAATGATTGCTAGACTATAATCTATGAAAAAAATGGGTTAGAATGGAGATGATGAGATATTTCACTTTTTTCATTCAAGTTCATTTGTCATTTTTGTTTCTAGACAATAATATCATCCAGTCTTACATTGTAATCATCAAATAGTTGTTTGTTTTTTTAACTCTTAGTTCATAGTTGTAACTGATGCAACGACGAAGAGGGGGTCAATTGAACAACAACCTCTCCTAGTTGCTCAAACATCTTCTTCCTCCAACATGCATACAAATAACAACATAACATGCACAGTAAACACAGAACACTATTTTTCTTTTCTTAATATATATTTTATAACATCCACAATAACACATTACAACAGTGGCCACAGTTGGCACAACGTCTTCATTGCTCTTCCAAAGCAATCCCATGGCGGCCATAATTGCCACACATCTGCAAGCACTCTTTAGAGTACCAATCTCCTTCTTCCATCCGAGGTTTTACATCTCAAACCTCCTGCAAGCACTGCACCGAGTGCCAATTTCCTTCATCTGAGGCTTCATACAAGAAACCTCTTGCAAGCACTGCACCAAGTGCCAAGTTCCTTCCTTTGAGGCTTCATAGAAGAAACCTCCTGCAAGCACTGCACAGAGTGCCAATTACTCTGGAGCCCCTTGCTCCCCCTCCATGCTCCACATTAGCTTCTTATTTATAAACATAAAAAGCAATTATCCAACTGTATGCTTATCCAGTCTTGGTTGCCAACTGTATGCTTATCCTTGTCTAACCTTCCAAAAAAAACACTCCAATTGTTTTTGCTTTTCTTGGTTGGATCGTGTCAGCTGGATGCTCTCGCGTCATACTCACCGAGTAGCAAGAAAAATGTGAACTCCTGCTCACAAAGCTCGACCCCAACGATCTTCTCGCTCTGATACCATAATGATGCAATGACGAAGAGGGGGTCAATTGAACAACAACCTCTCCTAACTGCTTAGACATCTTCTTCCTCCAACATGCATACAAATAACAACATAACATGCATAGTAAACACAAAACACTATTTTTCTTTTCTTAATATATATTTTATAACATCCACAATAACACATTACAACAGTGGCCACAATTGCCACAACGTCTTCATTGCTCTTCCAAAGCAATCCCATGGTGGCCATAATTGCCACACATTTGCAAGCACTCCTCAGAGTACCGATCTCCTTCTTCCATTTGAGGTTTTACATCTCAAACCTCCTACAAGCACTACACAGAGTGCCAATTCTTTCTTCGAGGTTTTCACAACAAACCTCCTGCAAGCACTACACAGAGTGTCGATTCCTTCTTCGAGGTTTTCACAACAAACCTCCTACAAGCACTGCACAGAGTGTCAATTTCTTTCATCTAAGGCTTCATACAAGAAACCTCCTGCAAGCACTGCACCGAGTGCCAAGTTCCTTCCTTTGAGGCTTCATAGAAGAAACCTCTTGCACGCACTGCACAGAGTGCCAGTTACTCTGGAGGCCCTTGCTCCCCCTCCACGCTCCACATTAGCTTCTTATTTATAAACATAAAAAGCAATTATCCAACTGTATGCTTATCCAGTCTTGGCTGCCAATTGTATGCTTATCCTTATCCAACCTTCCAAAAAAAAAACTCCAACTGTTTTTGCTTTTCTTGGTTGGTTCATGCCAGCTGGATGCTCCCGCATCAGTAATTGTATAGATTGGAGCTCCCAAGTCCAAAGACCTTAGCTGTATAAAATTCCAATGTGTATAAATCTAGGTACCTAATTTGTTTCACGTATAAATAATTATTTGCTAAAACTTCAAAAGTTCATGTTTTGCAAAGCAACTGCAATGTGAAGACTAACACTAGCAGATAATCTTAAGAAATCCAAAATTCTTAAACTGAAAATCCCTCTATAGCCGGGTTTTGAATTTCAATCTCACAAAACCAAATAACTATGAAAACTTTGGGTCTCACACTATCCCCATCTTATGTTTTGCAAAGGACTGGAGCTGAAGTCCAAAGTGCATGGCCGTTTAAGTTTTGAGATTTACCACCTCTCACTTTTTATTAAGTTTCTATAAGAGATGCACTCCTATATACCATAATGGCTTGTTCCCTTCTTCACTTGTCATACTTTCTCAGCTTTCTGACCCAAACTTGCTATGCCGTTACAAATATTTGATCAATGCCCTATGTCATCAGTTTTGGGGTCTTCATACTTGTACATCCCATTGGATGTTAGGTCCCTCTGTTGTAACTTTGCAAAATAGTGTGGTTGAACTTTGGCAAGCCCTGTCATTGTTCCCCATAGATCCAAGTTTCTCTGTTTTGGGTGTAAACAAATCACCTAACATTAAATTTCAAACAAATCACCTAACATTAAATTTCAAACAGGAAGACATTTTCAACTTCCTTTCTGGGAAAAAAAACAAGAAAATAATTAAAATAAAAACAACTTTTAAAATTTTGATTCTGGCTAACACAATAGCTTTGTAATGAACAAAAGTGCATATATTTAGAATTGGCTTGTATCTGATAATATTTTAGAAGATGAAACAGTTAATTTTTGCAAACCTTGCCCAACAGCAGACATTTCAAATTTCAAATCTCTCTAAGAAAGAAGGCTACAAAAAATGATCAGAGGACATACAAGCTAGTACATTCACTAAATAAAATATATTCTGCTGTATGATCGGATCAGCTATACCATTTTGACAGACTGAACTAAATATAATGGCAGCTTTAAATCTTGATTTCACAAGATATCCACCCAATTTTGGATTGATCTTTGCACTGGCTCAAGTTGTTGTTATAAAGTTGCACAGATCATATTCCTCATGTCCTTCAACCTATGAAATATTTTATTCTTCTTTACTACTTGTGACATTATGCTAACCAGTATGCCTTGCTTGATCGTTGGATGTAAGAGTGGAATTTGTTCTGATTAATTAGCCCTCAAATTTCTAAGTTATCACTTTGTTCTCAAAGTTTCACAAATGGATGAAGCCCAAGCTCATTAATCACTGCAAATGCAATGAAGCACTGATTGTAAACAACCTTCTGCTAGGATTCTACCTGTACATTTCATAACAAGTTTCCCATTAATTTTCAGACTCATAAAGACTTATATTTTGTTGAGGGTGATACTTTAGTGTTGAGTTCTTACTCTCCTGTGTTACCATTCTTGAATATCAATTATCAACCATCCTTGTCAATTAACTTCACGTTCTTTGTTAAATTAATCAGGTTACAACATTTTGAAAATTTGAGCAGCTGAGATATATTGGATGCACAAAGAGGAAAATAGGCTCAACTGCATTATGATCAAATTTATAAATATTTTGTAGCTAATGAAATCACGACAAAAGCAAATCAAAGTTAAAAGAAATAATGATGGTAATTGGATTTAAAAAAATGAATGGTCATAGCACACACTCAGTAGAAAACTAAAATGCATAATGCTTAATTATAGAAAACAATAATATCATTCATTGTGACTGACCAACAAGACAAACCTACCTCAGCAAGGCCTTCTGCAAGGAACTTGAGCTGTGCTGTGAGCGAGGTCACTTGCTCTTGAAGACTGGGGATAACAAGGCGAGCCTGCTTTAGCTCTGTTCCTTGTTTCTCAAGAAGCTCATTAAGTTGGGAAGAGTCCTTCCTAGATGTTGAGAATGAACTTTTAAATGCTTTTATTTCTTCTTGTTGTTTTGAACACAATGCTTTCAGCATTAACCCCAAGCTTTGTAACTCCTCCACCTATTCAAATGCAATTAGAAATAAAAATCTTCAGATTCAGTCAATTCTTTTTCAAATATGCATACCGCAATACAACTCTAGCGAATTTAAATGTTGTGGACTCCAAACTAAAATTGGAAAAAAAAAAAAAACATGTGTGTGTTATGAAGGTCACACTTTTTAATTCTACTTGACAATTTCACAATAAAAGGCCACGTTCTTCAGTTTTTTATGATGACGTAGCAAATTGCCAAGCCTGTACTAGGTGTGTGCATTGAATGTTGAGCAGCATCACCATGCTCCAGCTTAACAAAGACGGTGCCGATGCTCTTTTGTTCATTGAGCACAGGCTGAATAAACTGCTTTATTGCATTGCCAGAGGAAAACCTTTATCCATAAGCCAAATTCCAAAACACAATAACTTTCAAAAAAATTCCTTGGCCTTCATATTAATTTACAGTCAGTTAAGGAAATTTACATCGGAACGGGTCCATTTCAGCTCTAAATACCATCCTGCTGATCTCATTGTCAGTCTTGTAAAGAAGAGATCCGTCAAGAGACCAGAAGAGTTGCACTCTGGATCCTCGCAGTTCCTGTGTTTAGCCCTGGTTGGAGCTTTATCCTCTTACCCAAGAAATACAACAACGTATTAGCTTGTAACCTCCAGGAGGCACAGAATGCAACAACCCAATAAAAGGGAAGACAATAATCACAACCCACAGGTTTAATGGACATCAAACATGTCAATTCTATCACCCAACCCCTGGACAAAAACTCCCCTTATAGTAACACATACCAAGACCTTCAATGTCCTTGATCTGTTAAGACTCAAAGCAAGAATCAAATTCCAATTCTGTCCCAAGATATCCAATTTTCTACAGTAGTAGAACAGATTCAACATCAAGGACCAATAAAAAATCATATACAATACATCAGAACTGTTTTTTTTTTTTAATATTCTAATGAAACAAAATAAATAAATAATAAATAAAAGATAATGGAGAAATGATTTATGGACGACCCATCTCATTCCTAGATCATCTATTCATTTGATTTTTTCTACCTATTTACAATAGGTACCCCTATTTATTAAATTATAAAAATTATAATTAATAATTAATTTTTAATTTTTTTAATCTTTTGGAACATAAACCCAGACCCTTAATGTAAATCCGTCGTAACTGGGATATCCAAGTTCAAAGTTTGGCTGCCACACCCATTTGTAGGAAGACTTACCACGACCTTACAAACAGGACAAGTCCAAGTGCAAGTCCAGAGGGCTTGAGGGATCCTAATGTCCATTTGGTTGTATTTAAAAATTCCATGTGTGCAGCAAAATTGTCCCCATCGTTAACTTTAAAGTCAAAGTCCTACCTTGAGTGGAAAGTTTAAATTTAAAGGATGATAAAGTGTATATATTGTTAATTAGTATCATAATACAAATATCTCTTTCTATATATTATAGACCCAAGAAAATATACCATAATAGGATACTAGTCAAAGTCCTAACTTGAGTGGAAAGTTTAAGCTTAAAGAATAATAAAGTGTATATATATTGTTAATTAGATATAATACAAATATCATCCAAGAAATATACCATAGTATGATACCTCCTTAAAAAAAAAATATATATATATATATATATGTATATGATATGTTAAAGAGTTACTTTACTCAACCCACTTCATCAAAATGCATAAAGAGGACATACATTTCTCTGGAACTCCTAATGCAATCCCATCCATCGAAAACCCAAAAGATATAGAAATAAGAAAATGAATCCCACCTCTTCATTTTTGGCTGCAAGCATCCTCCGCAAATCCTCTATCTTGATCTCGTACTCTCTGTTCTGCTGCAGGAGCTCATGCTCGCTCTTGAGAACCACAGACAAAGGCCTGGCATCCTTAGAGTCCGTCAACATCTTTTTCTGTGACCGAGACCCGGAGGAGGACTTCCCAGCAACCTTGTGCAGCAGCTTCTCCTGCAGGCTCTTGAACTTGGTGGCCTTGCCCGAGGCCTTCTTCAGATCGTCTGCAATGAAATCAACAGGAATAACAAGAGCATTCCCCTTCCCATTCCCATTGGGAATCACAGGCCTCCCCTTGTGATCCATAAACTTCTTTACCATAGAACCCATGTTGCTGTTGTTATTGCTTGAAAGACAAGACTTGGACTTGACAATGGCAGAAGAGGTTTTTGAAGTTGTGGGCTGCTCTCTTTTTGAAGAAGAAGATGATAGACTGTTGTCTTTGGATGAAGACGGGGACGAAGAGGAAGAGTATCTGTTGCTGAGGCTGTTCACCAAGCGTTTCACAGAGGAGGGACCCTTCCTTTCTCCTCTCATATCTGCAGAACTTATGGTCGTAGAAGAACTATCAGATTGCTGGGAAGACACAGAAGAACGCCCATCAAATGGGACGGTGGAACTAAAAAACTTGTTTTGGGAAGGAGTGCTTTGATATCGAGAGCTCGCCCTGCTCGCCATTGCCCAAAACAAATCTTAAATAGAACCAATAGACTCACAAATCTTAAACAAAACCAATATAACTCTGTGCTATTGTTCTGAAATGCATCGGTTCTTTCTAGGAGGCAGTAAATAAGATGTGGGGAGGAGGAGGGATTGTGGAATAGACTTTTGCAGGAATGTTGGAAGGGAATGGCATGGAAGGCGAAACTGCAATGGCTTTGGGTTTTGGGCATTGAATTGGGAATGGGGAATGGGCGTTTTGTTGTTTTCGAGGGGGAGTGGTTTGAGCGGTCTTTCAATTCAAATTTGATGGCAGATGGGAGATGTGATGGCAGACTTTTTGAAAATCTTGACCATTTTTTTGAAGTTCATATTGAAAAACTTGCCCAGCTTTTTTAAGTCGATAATGATTGCTCTTTCTGCCATTGCTCGAATTCAATCCCTCAATTCCCCACCTCACGAGAGTGAATGTGTCTGCCTGCCCAAGTATTCAATAATACGGGTCACTCCTTGGGTGAAACAACCTAGGAGTGAATTATGCAAAAATCATCCATCAAGGTTAAAGGCGGGTATGTAGGGAATGGTGAAGTACAAGTTTAGTGAATTAGCATTCATTGAAAACATTGGCTTCCTTCTTGTCAAAACTTTTCAATTATGTTGTTATAGGGAACGGTGGTTGCCATTTATATTGTTTGAGAAAAATAATTGATTACAGATCAAGAGGTGAAAGATTGGAGTTTTTTTGGACTGTTATTTAAGTTATCCAGGTTTAAATTATGAGGAGGGAGGTCTTGTTGGGCCATTGAAAAGTGTGGCTCCTAGTTGTTGTGCCACTTGTTGTACTTAAGTTTTACTTTAAAAAATCTTAATACATTGGAATGTTTAAACAATTGTGTGAGAGACTATGTATTTGTGTTAATCCTTGCTTCATAAACATAACTCTCAGCCTTACAAAAAAAAATCACGACTGAAAGAAAACTACTAAACCTTAATTAATAATAATATATAATATTTAATAATAATAGTAATAATCATGTGACATTTAAGACCTCTAGTTGCCTTCATGTGACTAAAGAAAACTGCTAAACCTTAATTAATAATAATATATAATATTTAATAATAATAGTAATAATTATGTGACATTTAAGACCTCTAGTTGCCTTCATGTGAGAGGCTTTATTGGACTGTCAACTTACACACCCTTTTAAAAAACTTTAATTTTGGTTGTATAATTATATGGCTGGTGTGGATGCAAGGACGTCACTTGCATTATTGGTGATGTGACCCGGGTTCAATCCCCATGGTGGATGTGTATAAGAAGTATTACTTTTAAAAAAAATGATGGATAATAAATGGGAATGATCTCATTTTTAATTCATATAGAATCCTAATAGTGTAACAATATTATATTATATCGATTTTAATAAATAGATTAGTATTTTCGTTAAAATTAATTTTTAATTATTAAATATATTAAGTTAATATGTAATTCATATAGAATCTTAATAGTGTAACAAGATTATATTATATCGATTTTAATAAATAGATTAGTATTTTCGTTAAAATTATTTTTTAATTATTAAATATATTAAGTTAATATGCTTGTTAATATTATGTAGGTATGAGGTGTAGATCAATTGGTATGGTAAAATCCCATAAAGTGACGGACACCCAAGTTTAAATTTTGGGTTTCATCGAATGAACACTTATTTTTTTCTTGGTGCTTTTAGCAGTGTAAAAGGTTTAAAATGAATGTGGCATGGCCATTATAGGGGTGGATTGCATTGATTATTGTGTGGTATCTTTTAGCGGTGTAAAAAGTTTAAAATGAATGTGGCATGACGATTATAGGGTCGAATTGTTTAGAGTATTGTGTGGCAGCTTCTAAGGCAAATAGCGCAGAATACCATGGCGGTCATAAAGGCGAACAACGCACTCAAATCATTGTGGCAGTCATAGAGACGCATAATGTACCCAAATGATCGGCCATAGAGGCGAACAATATGCCCAAATGATCGTGGTGGTTATCGATTCCACCATGTAAATAAATAAAAAAATTATTTTTTAATAAATTAATTAAATTGTAGTTTTTTAAGTCTTCATTTCAATTTTAGTCCAATTTCCATTAAGATATTGGAGGGTTATATATATATGAGAAACCCCTACATCTGACGCTCAGGATTGGGCATCTCTAACCTAACCTGACTTCTGATAGGGGTGAGAGTTAAGCTTATCAATAGGGGCCAAACACACAGCCATACACACACCCACGAACAATATGCCCAGATGATCGTGGTGGCTATCGATTCCACCATGTAAATCAAAAAAATTATATTTTAATAAATTAATTAAATTGTAGTTTTTTAAGTCTTCAATTCAATTTTAGTCCAATTTTCATTAAGATATGCGAGGGTTATATATATACAAATTTTTTATTGGAACCAACAATTATATTCAATAAAAAAATAAGAGAGGTCACAATAAAAAAGGAGCTAGAAAAATCACAGCTTGGGGTGCAAGGCCACCCAAACAATTAACATCGTACAGACCTAGGGTCAAAAACAAAACCAGCCCCTAAAAGGGTGAATAAACAAAATAACTAAACAAAGGGAACCATTCCAAGAGAAGACCAAGCCCTACTATGGATACTGACAGAACAACCTGATGCTAGAAAATGTCACCCCCTCAACCTGCTACGCTAAGGCCTCAAAGAAACAGAGGGACCTTAAGGTAGAAGGAGGTTAGGCGAAGCCATGTTGATAGTGCACGGAGCCTTGCACCAGAACCTAACAAGATTTATCAAATGTGTCAACTCATGAGTCAACTTGAAAGCCTACAAATGGAATTGAACAGTAACAACATAAAATACTATAATCTTTTCATGCAAGGAAAACTGACTAGAAATTGAATCTCCATAATAGATAGCAACATTCCTAGCTTTTCAAAGTTGAAACAAAATAATAGCACGAAAGAAATTCCATAGAGCAATAATATAGGCAGGCCAACAATTGTTATCTCCAAAAAAGATCATCTGCCATCTAAAAAATTCATGATGAAAGGGCTTGAACAATGAGTGAATCCAATACCAAGCAGACTGAGCATGAGGGTAGAACCAAAACAAATGTTTGAAAGTCTCAAAATGGCCTCAAAGCTTTAATCCTTGGCATATGAGCAAGAAGAACTGAAGATTTAGACAGAATAGGAGACCACCATATATTTTAAGAATTGAATGAAAGACCATTATGAAAACCATCACCAATCCAATGAAGATGAGATTTCACCACCTCAAAAGCTCACCAAATACTTTTAACAACAAAGGAATCCTGAATCTTAACTGAAGCAGAAGTAATGATGAGAGTATGGAGACTAATATTAGCCCAAGATTTGTGCCCATAAGGTAGCCCTGAAGAAATACAATGAAGAATCAAAACCTTCCAGGCTTCAGGGCCTTCAATAGCTTTAACCACCCACTTAACACATAGAGAAATGCTTTACCTGTAAATATCAATGATGCCCATTCCACCCTTATCAGTAGGCATGCAACAAATATCCCAAGCAACTCGATGAAAACCACGCGAATTCTTTCCCTTGGCCCAAATAAAATCCCTAAGGAGTTTGGCCAACTTATTATAAGAATTCTTATAAGGGGCCCAACAGGAAGAGTAATAAACATGGGTGGCAGCAAAAATCTTTGTGCAAACCTAAAACTTGCCAAAAAGAGAAAGGGGACGTGAGGCCCAACAAGAAATCTTCTTTTCAATTCTATCGATGACATACTACCAGAGTTTAGAGGGTGAGCTGTCAAAAGCAAATGGGATTCCTAAGAACTTAAAATACCCACCCCTTTGAAGCCAATGCCATGAAAAATGTCTAAGCCAAGTAGGCATAGAAGAAGAAGCAAGGCAAAAACAAAGGGACTTAAACCATTTGATGTTGGATCTTGAGGCCTTACAAAAAGTGTCCAAACAAACCAAAGTAGTTGAAACTAAAACCTCATCCTCATTGATAGTGAGAAAAGAATCATCTGCAAAGTGCCTATTAATAAGTTGAGTGGACATATCAGGCAAAAGAATACCTTTGATCAACCCCTTAGATGCTTGATTGGCAAGAAGATAACCAAAAGTTTCAGTAGCAAGGATGTAAAGTGAGGGGGCCAAAGGACATCCCTGGCAAATAGAACGAAACAAACCAAAATCCTCTGATCTAAGTCCATTAATAGTAAGACAAGTTGAAGTATAAGCAAACAATATACTAACAACCCTAATAAATAAGGGGCCAAAGTCGAGAGCTTGGAGCATGGTAAGAATGAAAGGCCGCTAAATACGATGATAAACTCTCTCAAAGTCTAGTTTAAGGAAAAGGGGCTTTTGGCTAGAGATATGAGCCCATTCTAAACCTTCCCAGACAACAATAATATTATCCAAGATGTAATGTCCTTTAATGAAGCTTGTTTGATTTGGTCTGAAAAACATAGGAAGAATGTTGTGAATACGGAGAGCTAAAGCTTTAGCCAAAATATTGTAAGATACATTAAGTAGAGTAATAGGTCACCAACTGGTGATAAGCTCAAGATTACCCACTTTAGGAATTAATTTAATGTTTCCACGATTGATAATATTACCTAAAGAATTATTGGCTAACGCTTCATTGTAGACATTGAGAATATCAAGCCCAGTAAACTTCCAAGTGGCTTTACAAAATTCACATGGAAAGCCATCAATACCATGGGACTTGTCATCTAACATAGTCATAAGAGCATTATGAAGCTCATCAAGTGAAATAGGAGCCTCACAAAAAAGTTTGTCATAAGCAGATAACTTTTTAAAATGTGAAGCATTAGAAATATTATTAATAATCAAAGGTTAAATAGAAATAGTAAACGTAATCAAATTGATTACGACAACTAACCTACCGACTAACCTGTCATCCATAATATCTTTCGTCCATAGGGAAATGACGGTAAGGTAAGTCACTAACCTAGGTAACTAGTAAAAGTAACTACTAGTGGTAAAAAGTAACAAGCTACTTTTTACCATGCAGTAAATAAAATCTACCTAATGTAGGGAAAGGGTAAAATATCCAAATGATGGAATATTTACTCTAACATCCCCCCTTATTACATTATTTGGGTAATACATACATATCCTCTAATACAACAATATTTGGGTAAAGTATATAACTGCCCCAATACAGTGAAGAAGATGTTGATCTGCTGGTTCTTTGCTCTGTCACAGTACTCTAGCTGCTCCTAAGCAAAAAGTGGGTCATTCCTCACTTTGTCTTCACGTCAACGAATGTCCTTATGGTAATCACATCATCCAACCGAATTGCATGGGTAACCAACTGCTGCAATTGCTAGGTGTAGTAGAATAGATCACTTCATACAAGGTTCATTCATTTACAATATGAATTTGCAAAAGATAAGGTAGCTAAGGTGTCGGTCACTATCGAAAATGCACCCTTATAAGTTCCCCCCTTCTCGTTGCAAAACATAGTGTATTCAATTTCTGAAGGAAGTGTGACTAAGGTGTCGGTCGAAGCCGAAAATGCACCCTTATAAGCCTTCTTCCCTATTTACAAAAATTGTGAAGAAAAGAAATTTATATCCCCCTCAATTGCAAAAAGTGTGCAATGCAAGAGTGTTGTGAAGGATTTTACAAATATTGCCTCCTAGACAATTTTACATCACAAAAAGTCGCTCCTCTTGTTACAAGTACTTCAAACACCTAGAATTTGCTATTTATGAAGCCTAAAAGAGGTACAAGCACCCCTTATTGCAAGGTCTTCAAACAAAATACTTATGCTATTTATGAAGCCAAAAAGAGGAGAGAGAGAAAATGGTGCTTTTGCCCAAGGTGACACATGTGTTTTCCCTCTACAATACTGTTTTAGCCATGAGCACTCTGTGTGCTCTCTTTGAACCAGAATCAGAATCAGAATGAGACACTTCACTAGAAAGATGGCTTCTGTGATGTGCCTTTGCCATTTTAGTTTTGCTTGTTTGGAAACCAACACTGAATGGTGTCATGGTTGTCATTTTTACAATTTGTGCAAAACTATGCTTTCTAGGCAATTTTATCAAAAAGTTCACCAAATCATCCTTCCTTATTGCAAGAACTTCAAGCATGGTTGCTATTATGAAGTCTAAAAGAAAAGGTATAATTTTGATGACTTCTACTTTTATGATTGCCTTTACAAGTTTTATTTCCCTCTTGTCAAAAATCTATGTTTTGAAGGAAGAAAGGAATTATCCCCCCTTAGTGCAAAGGATTGCTACTTTTTAAGGTTCCTTATTTTCAAAAACTTGTTCTTTCTTTTGATTACCCTAAAAGAGTACCAAAAGATAATTCACTCAAACAGATATTTAATGGCCCCTACCTTAACACCCTTCAAGAAGGATGAAAAGTTTGAGGAAATTAAGCCAAACAAATAAGAGTGAATTAGGGGTTTTGTTGATTTTTAGGAGAGAATATCAAGTGAAATTGGCTTTAAAACTGTGTAAGGATTTACACAAATTTGTGAAATTTTGGGGTTTAGTGTGTTCTTGATTCTATGACTTATAATTGCAAAAGAAATAATGCAATAATCAAACAAGAATGCCCACAAAATTCTTATCACCTAGGTGTCGGATGCAACCGAAAATGCACCTAATTTGCCAATGAAGGTGTCGAGTAAAATCGAAAATGCACCTTTTAATTTTTGCAACAAAATGTGGATTTGTGTTGTGCAAAAAAAATGATATTTTTATGTCTCCTACTTTGTTTTCCAATTTTGCAAAAGAAGTACAATGTTGTCTTCCCCCTTTTATTTTGCAAAATTAACAATTTGAGCACTCCTTCCAAGACAAGTCGACACACGACCCGCGTTTGAAAGGCTTCCAAAACTAGTCGACACACGACTTAGTTTTTATGGGCCCAAGGTTACAAGGTCTTCTCAATGTTGCAAAAAAAATGTGCAATTTTATGTCTTATATCCCCCCTTGGAGAAAACAAATGCACAATGTCTAGTTTGATGTTTTGCAAATTTTGGAGTCTCCTTGTTTTCTAATTTGCAAAAAAAAAAAATTCAAGTTTGATCCTTTCTTTGATGCTAAATTAACAAGGTTGAGAAGAGGTTTTTTTATGGTTTGCAACAAAAATTTGTTTGATTCTTTGTCTCTTTATCCCCAAATGTGGAGAAAACAAAAGAAATAAATTTGTTATAGTTGCAAAAAAAAATTGGTTTGTAATAGATTTCCAATGTAAATGCTAAAAAAAATAATTTTAAAGACTTAATTTTGAATAATTTAACATAAATTGACAAAAAATAATCAAGTTTTCTAAAAAAAATGATTATTTTAGGCAAAAAATAGAAAAATTATTAAAAATTATCTTAAAAAATTAAATTTTAAGCAAAAATTTGTTTTAATAATTGGAAACTTAACCAAATTAATTCATAATGCACCTGCTTTGCCAAAAATAGAGCGCGCGGGGGTCGAACTCGCGACCTCACGCGCGTCAAGCTCAAGCTTAACCACTGCACTACTGGGGCGGCTTTGAAAGCTAGCCCCGTGTGCTAGTACTTAAGGAGGAGGCGGGCGACAATTTGGCCTTGTGGGATTTATCCCACATTCATCCCGCGAGGGATGAAGCCAGGCTTTAAAAACCTGGCAGCGCTATTAAGCGCTTGATTGCCTGCGGGCAATCACGTAGCCCGCTGTGCTTGTCGCTCGTCGCCACGTGTAACCTGCCTCCGCCATGTGTTACCTGCACACCCAATTAAACCTCGCCATGTGGCAGCTTGTTGCCAAACCAAAAAAAATTTGCCTTACGCCACGTGTCACCTTGTTGTACTCGCCCGCCTGGCTGGCTTCGCCTAGTCACCACCCTCGAGAATCATGCCAGTCAAAATGCCACGTCAGCTGTCAGTTTGAGTCCTCGTGTCTAGTTTAGATTCGCTCACGTGTCGGTTAGGGTCTAGGTTGCGTCTGTGTTTGAGTCGGTCGTCGGAGACTCCTCTCCGATCGACTGCAAATGGCCGCCTGCCCTGAGGGCGCCGGAGACTCCTCTCCGGTCGCCTGTCGAAGGGCCGCCTGCCCTGAGGGCGCCGGAGACTCCTCTCCAGTCGCCTGTCGAAGGGCCACCCAGATGATGTGGGCTGCCCCACGTGGGCTTGTCAGGTCTGACAGCTGTAGGTGGCTGTCAGATCTGACAGTCCTCCAGAGCCTGACGGACCCGAGGGCGCTCCTACCCTCGAGTTGTGTCGTCGGTCGTCGGAGGCTCCTCTCCGATCGACGGTGATTGTTTCGTCAGGTGGGTCAGGGGGCCGCACGTGGGCCTCCTGCCCACTGTGCGGGGGCCACGGTCGTAGTCGCGTGCGGATCTACACGGACTCTCCAGCTGGGCACTCCTGCCCACGGGGGCCACGCAGTGGCCACCTGGCCTATGGGGGAGGGCGCGCCTGCCCTCCTCCAAAACCTAGTACACTATAATCGAGGGGCCAGAGGCTCCTCTTCGGTCCACTCAATAATAACAATCGATCAAACTCAGCAAAGATTGCCTGGCATGACGGAAGAGGGGCCTCTCGCCTTCTCCAGTGGAACGAGAGTGGCTCTCGTCTTCGCCACTTGGAACGAGGGTCGCTCTCTCCATGCTCACAGGAACCAGAGGTGAAAACCTCGTGAATGATACCAATGTTAGAATGTGAAGCATTAGAAATATTATTAATAATCAAAGGTTAAATAGAAATAGTAAACGTAATCAAATTGATTACGAAAACTAACCTACCGACTAACCTATCGTCCATAATATATGTCGTCCATAGGGAAATGACGGTAAGGTAAGTCACTAACCTAGGTAACTAGTAAAAGTAACTACTAGTGGTAAAAAGTAACAAGCTACTTTTTACCATGCAGTAAATAAAATCTACCTAATGTAGGGAAAGGGTAAAATATCCAAATGATGGAATATTTACTCTAACATAACTTAGCAAGAACAACATCAAGATACTGTTGGAGCGCCATCTAATGTTCTAGAGAATCTTATTCAGCTTGATAAATAAACTTATAATGATCCACAAAGGCTAAAGCAATATAAGGAAGAGAAGTCAACCTACCATGAGAGACTTGAATAACCTTAATCTGAATCCTAGCCTACCTGAAATGAAGAGACTTGAAAAAGGCTTTGGACAAGCGATCACCAACCCTCAACCAATGTAGACAAGCCCGAATCTAAGTCCCCTTGTTTCATGTCATTCATGGACTATAAGTTGGTGGTGAAGACCAACAACCCTAGTTTGCAATTGTCAATCATATGGATCATTTCCAGCAATCGTAAATTTCATTAATACTCCTTCATAACAACCAAATGAGCATACTTTCTGACATGTGCCACCTGTTTTCTAAAATGTCACATTAAAGAGGTAGTACAGGCAATTGTTTCATTCCACCAAGAAATCCAACTAACAAAGTGAGGAGGTCGAGGTAATAAATTCTAGATCTGCTCAATCGCAACAATGGTGCCAGGGTGTTGCAATAAAGAATTATTTAAATAAAATTATTTGCATGAAAAATTAAATTGGCGACCACTCCACTCAATGTGAAAGGAAATTAGAAAATGATCTAATAATAGGATTTGATCCCAGTCTGTCACAATATATATACAATTTTCATTAAGATATGCGAGGGTTATATATATATTTATTGAGGTTAGTGTGAGAAACCCCTACGTCTAGCATTTAAGGTCAGGCATTCTCATCCTAACCATGACATCTGATAAGGGTGAGAATTAAGCTTATCAATAGGGGCCAAACACACAACCATACACACACCTATGCCCTCGCACACTTTCCCACGTTGCTGTTTGAACCTTGGACCTCCCAAAGAAGAGTCAAAGCCTAAATCGTTGTGCTATCATCCTAAGACTACGTGGTTGTATATTCATTACTATGACTAATTTGTAAGTGTGCTCATAATGGTAATTCCAATGCTCACAAGTTTTTTGATGGTAGTGCTTTTTGGATGTCAATAATTTAGTACTTACAAGTTGTTTAATAGTAATAGTTTTATGATAATATTTTTTTGATGATAATCTTCTTTTTTAACAAGTTCACTCATACATGCACATGAGTTCTCAATTCAATTTTTATTAAGATATATGAGGGTTATATATATACATTTATTATTATTATTTGGTTAATGTGGGAAACCCCTACGACCGACGTTTGGGGCTGGGCATCTCCATCCCAACCATGACCTCTCATAAGGGTGAGAGCTGAGTTTATCAATAGGGGTCAAACACACAACCATACACACACCTTCCCCATCACACACTCACCCATGTCGCAGCTTGAACCTTGGACCTCCCAAAAAAGATTCGAAGCTCGAACCGTTGCGTTGTCCCCTCGAGACTACGAGGGTTGTATATTTATTACTATGACTAATTTGTAAGTGTGCTCATAATGGTATTTCCAATGCTCATAAGTTATTTGATGGTAGTGTTTTTCTAATGTCGATAAATTTAGTACTTATAAGTTGAATATTAATAGTTTTATGATATTAAATATTGTTTTGATGATAATATTTTTTTTAACAAGTTCTTTCATATGCACACACCACCATGGTTTGAACATGGGTCTCCCAAAGATCCCAAAACCCAAACTACTATGATGTTCCACATGGATATGATGATAATATTATGGTGTCAAATACTATCGCAGTTATGGTCAGTGATTAAAGTATAATAAGTGAGCTAGCCAATGAAGAAAGTGACCCTCAAAATTATGGTTTTCTCTCTTCAAAAAGAGCAAAAAAAAATCATATATTTTATTTGAATAAAATCCTTTAGAGGTAATAACTAAATACAAATACCTTGGGTTAAATTTTCAAAGCAAACTCAATTGGGGAATATATTTGATCAAATGAATACAAGACAAATATAGGGCACTCTACTTATTGTTAAATAGGGGTAAAAAAGCAGGGTTGTGGGATTATAAAATTATTAAGGTCTTTTTTGGTAATTAGTTATTCTAGCGGTGTTATGTGGGTATGACGTGTGGGCTAACAATACATCAAATTTTAAATGGAGATAAATAAAAAGAATTCAAAAGCGATGACTACAAATAATTTTAAAATTAAAGCATCAGTCTCGTATGAGATTTTACTTGATGAAACACAGACTTTTCCACTAGAAGTAGAAGCTATAGTCAAGCTAGTAGGGCACGTAAAGAAAAATAAAAAGAATGGAAGATAGCAAGTTGCCAAATAGATCATCAAAGAAAATTTGAATAAAAAAATAAACATTAAATAGAAGGAAAGACACATGGATGAAACAAAATAACAAATGTACGGAAAAATGGAGCATTAAATTTCATAACATCCCAAACTTCAATAAAGAAATTAAATAATATATAAGGAAAAAATTTAGACTTGTTATGTGGACTAAAAATTTAGGAAGGAAAAGTAGGAAAACGATTATACATCAACGAATTCGATCTAAACTGCGAACACAACCAAAAGAAAAACATGGATGCAAAGATCAAATGAAAGGAAAAATGCTTATGGACCAATTAAGATCTAGCTTACACTGTCTCAAATGCAAAATTAGAAGATGGATAATACCTTAAGAGGCATGGTCAAAATATATGTGTCTTTTGCATGACAAAAGTAGTGGAGACCAAAAAGTACTTTATCATGGAATGTGTTAAAAGGACATTAGGATGTTAAAAGAACATTAGGAGATGCAAAGATCAAATGGAAGAAAAAATGCTTATAGCCCACCTAAGATCTAGCTCACACCATCTTAAATGTAAAATTAGAAGATGTATAATATCTTAAGAGGTATGGTGATAACAAGTATGTGTCTTTTTCATGGCAAAAATAGTGGATATTGAAAAGTATTTTATCATGGAATGTGAAGCTTGGAAGGACATTAAGATTGCATATGAAAACACTTTAAAAGTGAACTCATTAATGAAGCTTTTTGAATAATTGAGAATAGAAAAAATAAAATAAAAGGGAAACTTCTCATCAAACTCAATAATAATAAAAACATGCTCTAAAAAATCATAAGAAGGCATTGACTTTTTTATTTTGTTGAACAATTTTTTTCTTAAATATTGTTAAGCTTTGGAAATCTAAATAAAAGATCCAAAGTTTGAATCCAAAAGGGATAAGGGTTATATACCATACCCCATATTGTATTAAAGTTCTTGGCCCACAAACTCTTTTAGTCTTATGAGTATCATGAGCAAAATTAAAATCATTTCATATCATTATGTTCCAAATTTAACAATAAAAAAATATCTATGTAAGCAAGCCTTGATATCTCCCTACTTACCTTATAAATAAAATTATAAGTTGTGCATTTTATTCTAAAATTTTGATAACTTCATGTAAGTGGATGCCATATCTCCATACTTACCTTATAAATAAAATTATAAGTTGTGCATTTTATTTCTAAAAATTTTATAACTTCATGTAAGTGGATGCCATGTTGCATCTAAAAACTCACCCTGTAAAAAGAGTTAGATCTAACTTACATTAAACCGCTTTTTATAAGAATCCTTTTAATGTGTATCATATGGTATAAAAAGACTTTATTTTAATAGCTATGAATTTTAGGATTAATTTTTTATAACTCCATGTAAGTAGGTGTCATGTTGACATCTTAAAACATAGGTGTCATGTTGGCCTCTCAAAATCCATCTTGAAAATATGTTGACATATAAAAACATAGGTGTCTTTCTTAGTTCATTTGAATATGTTTAATATGGTGCAAAGAGACCTTCTTTTAATCATACATGTCACATGTCATCATGTAAAGATAATATACTCTTTCTATTGAATTTATTATCAAATTTTCAAGTGATCTGAGAGTGTTTAAAGACTCAATCCCATCAAGCATTATCACATTTAGACTTTCTTAATTGTTGAAATTTTCTCCCTAATTTATATTTGTTCAACATTAAGTTTATTATTTTATATTATTATAAGAATAAATATATTCTTATGAATTAAATTATATGTTTAAAATACTTAATATAATTAGTAAACATGTTCAAATGAATTTAAAAAAATAATTAGTTGATAGAATAAATGGCCACTAACTTTTATCAAATGATATTAGTTTAACTAACTAAATTCCTCAATTTTTTGTTGAGATATATTACATTATTTAGTACATGCTAATGTACCCCCATGGTACCTTCATGGTACATTTGTAAATAATAGATTAGGGTTGAGTCAATAGTTTAAAGTATGATTTATATTTCCCCTTTTATGTAAGTGTGAATGTGCAAAAAATACACAAGTATCATATAAGAGAGAATGTGCACAAGTGTCCTAGATTAGGAGTTCAAGAGTCTTGTAGATATGTCCAAGTGTTGTAGAGTCAAGTGTTCATCTTGTATACAAGTGGCAAGATGAGAAGCCAAGAGTCATAGGAAAGCAATAGTCAAGTACTTGAAGAGTCACATCACTATTGCTATATTATGGAGACAATGCTCCATAGGAAAGCAATTCAAGTAATTCAAGTAAGTGAAGTAATTCAAGCAATTCAAAGTTGTAATAGAAAGAGGTGCAATAAAGGTTGTATACATTTTGAGCAATTAATATTGTAAGATGTTCTTCATGCATAGTACATGAATGATCCATGATATTTGCATTCATATTTCAATATATAAATGAATGTTATTTGATTTATTATAAGCCTTGATATACATATTAATTTGCTCATATATTATTATACTCATTATAAGATTATCTTGATCTTTAATATTGTGGTTATTTTATATTTGATCCTATGAAATATTTTGCTATATTTTGTGGTAGATAGGCTTAAAAATCCAACAGTGGTATCAAAGCTACCACCAAACTCTATCTAGTTTGATAGAGTTCATTTTATTAGCCACCATTATAATTAGCTTTATCCATTTTGATAAGGTTAATTTAGATTTTGTCCACTTTAAAGACAACGAAGACTTTGACTCTATTTTAAAGGTCATATTGATTTGAAAATTCTAGGGTCTTTCCACTAGGTTGAAGAAAAACTAGTAAAGCCTAGGACTCAACTATATTGGTGTTAGAAACCAACTCAGAATAAAGTTGGAGATTCAGGGACATTCAAAGTCACCTTGACAATATTTTGGATTCTCTAGTAAGGCGAAGAATCATATCGAGTTCTTAGGTGTGACCTCAAACATTGAATATTTAGAAATTGCAATAGATATTAAGGTACAAAATTTTGAGAAGCTTCATATAGAGATAGAGAACAATTTCAACTTCTTAGAGCAGTAGATAGAATTTGAGAGAGTTGCAACAGATTGAGAAGCATTCAAAGCTTCCTAAGATCAGAGAATTGAATCAAGCATACATATTTGAAGAAGAATTAGGTCAAAGTGACCTTGACATATTTGAAGAAGAATCAAGTCAAAGTTAACTTGATAAATTTGAAGAAGAATCAGGTCAAATTGACCTTGACATATTTGAGTAACAAAAAAAAAAGTTTATAGAGAAAAAAAATAAAGTATTTTCCTAGGATACATTGAAGAATTAGGCTAACTAGATATACCTATATACCATTTTAGTCTTGGTTATAGATCATTTTTTGAAGCAGATAATTCAAGGTAGACACATACTATAGAAGACAAATAAGGAGGCCGAGAGGCCATTATACAATAGAGCCTCCAAGAGATCAATATTGAAAATAAATAATCTAAAAAGCTTAGATAAAGTAAAGAGGCTTAAGAAGCCTATTAAGAAAAGATTTAAGAAATCTTGAAGTTGTTTGTGACAAGTAGAAACCAGAGCAATAACGAAGATAATCAGTTCATCAAAGCAACATTCTACAAAATATATGGGATAAGGCCCATAGTAAAGCATTAGAAGCAAAGTGTAAATATAATAAAAGGAAAGAGTTAAGAGTTGTTTGTCACAAAAAATTAGAACAACAAAGAGTGTTATATATATTTGCATTGCTTAAAGCCTCTAGCCATAAGAGAAAGAGCTTCTTGAAAGTGCAAGAACATGTGTCATCTGAGAGCATATTGTAAGCAACTAGTACTTACATTCTTCACAATAAAAAGGAGCAAACAAGGTAGTAATGGATATGAGCATAACATAACACTATAGTAAGGAGTTAACCAGGAGAATACTAGCGAGAAAGTGAAAGAGACCAAGAGAAGACTAGCTAGGAGGTTAGTCACAACAAACAAAGTGTAAAAGGAATCTATGAAATAGTAGAGAAGAAGAAAGAGACTATCTAAGCAGCAAATATCTAGCGATGACACATACTGATAGAGAACAAGTGAAAGACAATGTAGAAAAACAAAGGTTAAGCGACATCGCATTCTAGAAGAAAACCAAGAAAAGGTAACGAAGAAGAGCGAATGTAAAGTGACATTGAATTCTGGTAGAGGAACCAGGGAAGGTGACTAAGGAGAGCAAAGGTGGAATGAAAGTATTCTGGTAGAGGAACTAGTAAATGGTAACTAAGGAGAGCGAAGGTGAAGCAATAATGGAATCAACGAAGGTGTCAAGGAAGTGAAAGGTGAAGCACCTACAATGAAGAATGAATAGGTTTTATAGAAGGTAAACATAAGGAGAGAGCACATTATTACCTGGCACAAATAACAACGTAATGAATGTTATAATTGATAGAAATTGAAACATCTCATTCTAACATTTCACATGCAAAATTCCACACAGAGAAAATATTTGATCAGCACTAATGTTTTTTAACGTCAGGTGCAATATTGAATGCAATAGTAGAACATAAATCAAGATCGATAGAGAACGTTGAATGCAACAGTGAAATGCAAATCAATATTGGCAGTGAACATTAAGTGCAATAATTAAATGCCAGTTAAGCTAATTCAAGCGAAGGTTGAGTTGGAGCGCATGTTATATAAGGATAAGGTTATTTTTTTAATTTGAAGCTATTGGAGTTATAAAGTAGGATTAATATTTAATATAAACTTTTAAGGTTTTATATAAGTGTGGAGTGATAAGGATTTGTACATTATTGGTTTATTTTATTATTTAAAAGGATTTTAAGTTTTTGAAGTTTTTTTTGAATTATTAAGATAATTTTTTTTTTCTTGATTCTTAAGAAAAATAAAAAACATTAGAAGTTTTTGAAATTTTACAAATTTATAATTTTGGGAGTAAAAAGGTTTTCAACATCAAAGGATTAGAAAACATTAATTTACAAATTTCATATTTAAGTTAATTTTAAATTAGAGAGTTATAAGGTTTTCTACTTCATAGGAATCAAATTTGTAAACATCATATTTAAGTTGTAAGATGGATAAATGGCAAAGAGGAACTTTTCAACATAGGATACATTATCAAAATATAAAACCATACTTTATGAAAAGAAAAGTTCAAAAACAAAATTTATATCAAAAATAATTTTTTGAATACAATGGGCAACATCATAAAAGAATTCTTCAAAACTCTTACCAAAGATGTAAGATAATATCACCTCAATTTAATAAAATAGTTCAAATGGAGAAGTATGTTTGATATATAGGCTCGGGAGCTAGTCATCATATGACTAGAAACTTACATTGGTTTGAGTATTTGGAAAAAAGAGATAATATATCTCTAAAGACTACAAATGACATGATTGAACTCAAGGAAAAATGATGTTGTTTGTAATTGATGGTTTAAAGGGATACAAGGAAGACCCTTTTACAAAAGTGCCTTAAGAGGCAATAAAATGGGGTTTTGTAGGGTGAAAACCCTTTCTTCAGTAAGGAGATCAACAACACCTCAACAACATTTCAAGAGATCCTCAAGTTGAGTGGGTTTATTACCTGTGTGCCATTATCGGTCCAACCTATCCTCAAGAACTATGAGACCTACAAAAAATTTAGAATATATAGGGACTTGTCTTGATCATACCCCTCATGTTTAAAGATAAAAAGAATCAAAATAAATCTAATCTATTACAAAATTCATGAAATTGATTACAAATCTAGTTTGAACAATGATACTTACCTGTTTGGAGGGTTTGTTGCCTTTTTGATGGTTGAAATTAACTTCTAGAGTCGATCACACCCTACCTTGTGACTCAAATTTTGATAGTCATAATGGAATGAAATTTGGTGAGGATCTTCCTTTGGTTGTCAGGAAGCTACCCTCAAAATTTTAGGTCAAATGAAGTTTGGATGCAAAAGTTATGGTAAAACAACGAGGGTGATTTTGGCTAAACTTTTGGGTCACAGGCTACCTTGCGATTGTTTTGGATCACAAGGTACCTTGCAACCAAGACTTTGATATCCAAAAAGAAAGTTAGATTTTATGGAGGGCTCCTCTGATGTTTCTAGAGCTCCTATCCTCATTGGATTGCCTTATGAACCTACAAAATAGACCAAATTTAGGACATAGAAAGGGTACAAAAAGAGGGATTTTGATAGCAATAGAGGGCTTAAGTGGACTTTATGGTGGCTAATGGCAAGTGAGGTCTTAAGTGACCTCTAGGTTGATTTTGATAGAGTCTGGGTATGAAAATGGTTGATTCTTTTGAATAGAAGTAAAGCCCTCTATTTATAAAATTTTGAGACATTAAGGGGGGTTGAGGTGTCCCCTAACGTGTCATGCCTTATTAGTGCATTTGGGTGAGAGAATCCCTCACCCACCTACATGTAATAAATGTGCATGGGGATCTGGAATGGGGTTAAGGTTAGAACCTAATTATGGTAGGGTTAACCCTGAGTTAAGAGTTGACATGGATGAGGTGGAAGGTGACTCACCCCTGCTAGTGCTTTGAAAACCAAAAAGTCTTCAAAAGTTATTTATGAATTCAAACCCACATGGGAATTTGAAATGGAGCAATAGTTAGATGTAACTAGGATTAGGTTGATCCTAGGTTAGTTTTTGAATTTTTGTGTGAGGTGGAAGTTGACTCATCCTTGACCTATGCTTTAGGATAAAAGCCTCCAAAATTCATTTAAGACCTTAATTACTAATGAGGATATGTGTGGAGCAAGGGTTAAAATTAATGCTACTTAGATTGATCCTAGGTTAGACCAAGTTCAAATGGATGAGGTGGCATCTAGGTGAGGTGGCCATGAGTTATGTTGACCATGGGATGGAGTTTGGCTATGAAGCGACTCTCATCGAGGTTATAGCTTAACCAAGGTTAGGCAAATATGATGGTTGCATGAGGACCTAGAGTTAGACAAAGATGATTAGATGGGAAGGAACTCCCCAAATTGTGAAAAAAATATTGGAAGAGTAGGAACTCCCCCAGATAGAAATGTGGTTTGAAAGAGGGCGAAGTCCCCCAATCATGGAAGAATTTGAGGGGGAAGAAACTCCCAATCATGAGAAATTTATTAGAAGGGGAGGAACTCCCCCAATTGTAAAAAGATTTTTGGAAGAGGAGGAACTCCCCTAGTCATGTAATTGGTGTGAAGACGTAGAAATAATGATGAAAAGCAGGTGAATGGAGAGAGAAGGAAGAGAAGGGGGAAGAACATTATAGAATAGGAGGGGGGAGGAGAGAAGAAGCGAGAGGAAAAAAACATAGTTACACAACCGCTTATGTGTGATCATACAACAATGACATGAAACTTTATGAAAGAAAGAGTGGGCAAAGGTGATGAAGGAGGAAGTAGAGTAGATTCAAGGAGAAGAGAGAGGAAGAAGAGTTTTGATTAGGATATGGTGAGGAGATTATCAATTTGGATGACTCCTTGATCGATCAAATATTGAACCTAATGCTTAAAGATGTGATAATGGTTGATGTCATGCCCTCGCTGATGATGGCAAGAGAAAAATTGTTGTGTATTATATGATTTAGATTTTACTTGATTTGGATATTTTGGTCTTACATCAGGTAAGGTGATGTGACTTGCATCGTATAACTTCTAAAATAGATTGATGAATGACTCTAATATGGGAGTCCAATTGCGGGATGTTCAAGAAAGTTGTGGTTGAGAAAAATACTGGGTAGGCGATGATGGGGTGATTGCTTGTCTAGATTACGAAGGACTCCACTGTGGAGGATGAGGAGTTTTATAAAGTGGAGGTATTATAGGACCTCTCATGGTTGGATGATAGGTGGGTGTATGATGCCTATAGTCACTCAACTACAAATCAAGATTATTGAGACACTCTAAGATGTGTGTTGAAATATATTACATTATTTGGTACATGCTAATGTATCACATTGGGTACATCTCTAGATTAGGAGTGTGTCTTAGATTAGAGTATGAGTATTTACTTTATGCAATGTAATAAATGCATAAGTGTCCTTAGAATAGGAAAGTATTTAATAATGTAATGTGCATAATAGTGCATGTGCACATGTGTCCTTATAATAGGAAAGTGAAGAGTCTCAAGAAGAGTGAAGGCCAAGAGTGCTCCATATGAAGAGTCACATTCCATTATATATGTATCTCTATGTATGTGTGGAAGTAAGACAATGGAGAGACAATGAAACACAATGTAGAGTAAGAGTGTGTGAAAGTATGATGTACTTGAGATCTTTATTCTATATCAAATTACTATTTTCATGAGCATTTTTTAATGGTAATTTTATGAGTTGTTGCATAAGTTATTTATGAGTTTTATATGTTCAAAATATTTTCATTATCTTATATTTGATATAGTATCTTTATTTAGATCTTGAGGTTATTTTTCTTTAAGTATTTAACTTCAAAATCTAACATTGGTATCGAAGCTACAAAAAGGTTTTATCTTGCACAAGTTTTTTAAAAAGTTGCAATGGAGATTTCCACTGGTTAAGGAGAAACTAGTGAAGTTGAAGGAATTACCTCTCAAAAAGGAAAACCAGAGAAGATAGTATTTTCCATTGTGTTGAAGGAGAACTAGTGAAGATTTAAGATTTAATTTACCTATTCCAAGGGTAAATTCAAAAAAGAAAAAAATTTATAGGTCTTGAAGATAAACCTTGACATTGATGAGATTAAGAGACCCAAGAAGGAGGTCCTATTGAAAAGGTTGATAGATAGAAGAAGATTCCAGATTACAATTTGGCTAGTATTTCCATAGGGTTGCAGAAAAACTCGTGAAGACTAGGACTCAATATAGATTTATTTTCACTAGATTGAAGGATAACTAGTGAAGTTTATTGATTTTAGAATTTTGAAGATTTGGTTGATTGTTGTTGTCTAAGTTTTTATTGCAAAAAAATAGTTCTTAGAAGTTGAGAAGCTTCCTAAAACAAATAAAAAAGAATTTAATCTTTGATTGCATGAAATTCTATGTGCTTTCCTTATGTATGTATTAGTTCTTGAGTTGCAATAAAAGAGTATACATTGAAGACGAGAGGAGACGCAAGGAAAACGATTCCCATTGAAGATTGAAGATTGTTGATTGAAGGTTGAGGCGACTCAAGAAAGAGATCTCCATAGCAGATTGAAGAAAAAAGAGAAAAAGAGAAAAAGAGGCCAAATAAGCCCTATTGAAGATTGGAAAAAGAGGAGACATGAGAGAAGAAGTCCCAATTGCATATTTGAGAAAGGAGATAGTGTTGAGCAAGGTGCAGCAATAGTATTGTCATTGTTGTCAACACACTCAAATGGACAGGTTGATTCTGTGGATAGTTATTCAGAGGTTGTTCAGAGTATGTACAGTGATGTTCAATGCTTATGAGGATGTTTTTGATGTTCGGGTGAAGTTGTTACAAGTTGTTCGTGCAAATTTGTAAAAGTTGAAAAAATTGTCAAGAAGTTGTCAAAAATTTACAAAAGTCATCACGGACACAGTTGGACAGGATGGATTAGTTTGGAACATGCCAGGATGTTAGGAAACATTCCATAACAATGTTGGAGGTGTCAGCACAGTGTTTGTATTGATCGGTGACGTTTTTGGTATCTTGGCGGATGATTTGGCAAGTGGTTGTATAGGCCAAAAAAGGGCAGTTTTGTCAGAACCACTATGAGCAAACCGAGAATAATTTGATAGCAAAATTTTAATTGGATGTGGTCATTATCTTCAATAACATGTGTTCCAAATTTCCACCAAAACGGAGAAACGAGGCGAATGTTACAAGCGTTGCAATACTGTCACAAAAACACTATTTTTGGAAAAGTGTGTCAGCAACAATTTTCGTGGAGGTGGTACAGGTAAACCGTAATTATTTATATAATGAGATTCGAACTGGATGTATTCAAAATTGCAGAGATTCTACATTTCAAATTTTAGGGAAAATAGAGTTACGAGGTGAGAGTTATGATTGTTGCAAAAACGGTACAGGTCACTTTTATGTCAATTTGTTCCACTTGTGCAAAATCCTTCAGTTGGCCATTTCGACCTTGCAGAGTCACCAGAGTTTTGGTTTCAGTGTTGTTACACCTTCAAGGCATAAAATATTCATTTTTGGTTTGAGGTGTCACGTGGCTCCGAAGTAAGAGAACGAGTAAGGTGTCAATTCTTTGCATGTGACATGTTTGACAAAATGCCTTCTCAAAATAAAAAAATGAAGTTATATTGTTTTAAGAAGCTTCATTAAAGAAAATATTTTTAAAATTGAAAACGAAAAAAGAGTGCAAGTGTGTGCTTTTTAAGTGACAAGGGATTTTATTGAAAAGTGGGGACTTTATTTTGTGAAGAGAGAAGTGTGTGTGGAGAAAAATAAAGAGTGAAAACTCATTATTTTTGGAGAGTGATGAAAAACGTCACTTCAGTATTTTGGGCATAGCTTTCTCATATGATATCCATTTTGGCTGAAATTTTGAGAGGAGTTCGCAGACAAAGTATTGCACAATACCCATAAAGCGTTTAGCAATTGGTAGAACGAGCTAAGAGAAAAATCAATTTTTTTGTGAGAAGAGAAGAGTTATACTGGGTGAAATAGAAAGTTTTAGATTTTGAGCTTACAGACCATAGAGGGTTCTGGTTTCGGTGAAGACATTCATATATGTCATTTTATTATCAATATCAAAATCAAGTGGGTGCTTGGTAGAGGATTTGGTGCTCCTTTCTGTTGATAAATCAGGGGTTGGTGCTCCTTTTTGTTGGTGTAGATAAATCAAGGGTTAGTGCTCCTTTCTTGTTGTATACATAGATAATATCATATTTGGTAGCAACAAAGATGAGTTGTGTAAATATTTAGCAAATAAGATGTAGAAAGAATTTGAAATGTCAATGATTGGTGAACTTTCGTATTTCCTCATATTGCAAGTTAATCAAAAGGAGAAGGGCATATTTATTTCTCAAATTAAATATGTGAAAGAGATGCTGAAAATTTTCATAATGGAGGATTGTAAGCCAGTTAGCACTCCCATGACAATAGGTTGCAAGTTGAGCAAGGATGACAAATCTCCACATGTTGATCAAACTATGTATAGATCTATGATTGGGAGCTTACTGTACTTGACAGACTATCGGACCGAGATATTTTGTAGGCGGTATGCATGGTAGCACGATTTTAGGCTAGTCCCAAGGAGACTCATGTGACAACAGTGAAGAGGATTATTCGATACCTCAAGGGTACTATGGAGTATGGGTTATGGTATCCGAAAGGTAAGGACTTCACCCTTATTGCGTATTCAAATGCATATTGGATAGGATGTGTAGATGACAGGAAGAGTACCAGTGGAGGTGCATTCTATCTTGGAGACAAGTTGGTCGCGTGGCATAGTAAGAAACAAGATTCAGTCTCCTTATCCATAGCAGAGGTAGAATACATTGCAACAAAAATGTGTTGTACGTAGGTGTTATGGATGAAACAAACTCTGAAGGATCTTGGCATTAATTTCAGTGAGCCAATTTTAGTTAAGTGCAATAACACTAGTACCATTAACATCTCAAAGAATTTGGTTATCCATTCTCGCACAAAACATATTGCTATCCGATATCATTTTTTGAAGGAGAAGTTGCGGAAGGTGAGGTTAAGTTGGATTTTGTTCCAACAACAGAGCAAGTAGTGAATATATTCACCAAACCATTGCCCAAGGAATTCTTTGAGTACCTTCGCAAGAAATTGGGAGTGGTCACACTTCCCAAGAATTGACTAGCTATTGGGGCCACATTCTTAGGGGGAGCATTTGTGTATTTGTTTATCTTTTTGCTCATGTTTGTGATTTTTTCTAAGTGTAATATTTTTTGCCTGAGAATGGACTTAGGGGGAGTTTGCAGCAGTCCTTTGGCCTTGTTGTCAAAGGGGGAGAGGAGTTATAGGAAATTATGCATGTGTTGCCAACAATTCCAAAGGGGGAGATAGTTGAGCAAGGTGCAATGACAATATTTTCATTGTTGTCAACACACTCAGATGGACAGGTTGATGCTATGGAAAGTTATTCAGAGGTTTTTCAAAGTATGTACAATGATGTTCAATGCTTATGAGGATGTTTTTGATGTTCGGGTGAAGTTGTTATAGGTTGTTCGTGCAAATTTGCAAAAGTTGAAAAAATCGTGAGGAAGTTGTCAAAAAATTACAAAAGTCATCACTAGGGTAGTTCGACAAGATGGATCATTTTGGAACATGCCAGCATGTCAGGAAATATTTTAGAACAACGTTGGAGGTGTCAGCACAGTGTTTGGATTGATCGGTGATGTTTTCGGTATCTTGGTGGATGATTTGATGTGGTTGTATAGGCCAAAAAATGGCAGTTTTGTCAGAAGCACTGCAAGCAAACCGAGAAGAATTTGATAGCAAAATTTGAACTGGAGCTGGTCGTTATCTTCAAGAACATATTTTCCAAATTTCCACCAAAACGGAGAAGCGAGGTGAATGTTACAAGCGTTGCAAGATTGTCATAAAAATGCTCTTTTTGGAAAAAGTGTGTCAGCAGCAGTTTTCGTGGAGGTGGTACAGGTGAATTGTAAGGAGTTATGTAGCGAGATTAAGACTGGATATATTCAGCATTACATAGATTCTATTTTTCAAATTTCAAAGAAAACAGAGTTACGAGGTGAGAGTTATGATTGTTGCATAAACAGTACAGGTCACTTTTATGTCAATTTGTTCCACTTGTGCAAAATCCTTCAGTTGGCCGTTTTGACCTTGCAGAGTTGCCAGAGTTTTGGTTTCAGTGTTATTACATCTTCAAGGCATCAAATAGAGCATCTTTTGTTTTTGGTTTGAGGTGTCACATGGCTCCGAATTAAGAGAATGAGTAAGGTGTCAATTATTTGCATGTGACGTGTTTGACGAAATGCCTTCCCAAAATAAAAAAAAAAGAAGTTATATTGTTTTAAGAAACTTCATTAAATAAAATATTTTTAAAATCGAAAATGAAAAAAGAATGCAAGTGTGTGCTTTTTAAGTGACAATGGATTTTATTGAAAAGTGGGGACTTTATTTTTTGAAGAGAGAAGTGTGTGTGGAGAAAAATAAAGAGTGAAAATTCTTGATTTTTGGAGAGTGGTGAAAAACGTCACTTTAGTATTTTGGGCATAACTTTCTCATATGATATCTATTTTGGCTGAAAGTTTGAGAGGAGTTCACAGAAAAAGTGCTGCACAATACCCAGAAAGTGTTTAGCAATTGGTAGGAGCTGAGAGAACAATCAATTTTTTTGTGAGAAGAGAAGAGTTATACTGGGTGAAATAGAAAGTTTTAGATTTTGAGCTTACAGACCATAGAGGTTTCTAGTTTCAGTGAAGACATTCATATATGTCATTTTATTATCAATATCAAAATCAATTGGGTGCTTAGTAGATGGGTTGGTGCTCCTTTCTATTGGTGCAAATAAATCAGGGTTTGATGCTCCTTTTTGTTGGTGCAGATAAATCAGGGGTCGGTGCTCCTTCTAGTGGGTGCTTTGGTAAATTGATTGTAAAGTTGGTGCTTTGCAAAGGCTAGATTTGGATGGGAGTCCAAACAGTCATTTTCGAAGATGTAGCCAAATCGGTGAACCTCGGTATATCTTGTGTTGTGTGATGTTCTCTTGTTATACTTGCTTTATTTGGTTTTATGTTTTCATTGTTTTGGCTTTGAGTGTTGAAGATTTAAGTTTTAAAGAGCTACACTGATTCACCCCCCCATTCTCAGTGTCATTGTGAGACTAATAGATAGAAGATTTAAGAATTTGGAAACTTATGAGAAGAGGTTTTAAGAAAATTTGAAAGGAGAAAGAAGAAGGCTAGAGAAGCCCTATTGAGAAGTTAAAGAAGTGGCCATTGGAGAATATTTGAAGAAATATTGAGATAGAATATTGCAAGCTAGATAAGCTCTTGGAAAGAGAAATTTGGGATAATTATCACCATCTGACAACAAATCCAAAAGGAATAAGGATTTGGTAAGAAGTTTGTCAAATTTTGGAAAGCATTTTTGAAGACCTCAAGATATTCAGATTCTTGAGGAAGAGGCTAGCGAAAGAGGCTATATTTGAAGTTAGATTTCGGTAAGAGATAGGAGGAGAAATAATAATTGAAGGGGTCACAAATTTGAAAGTTTTTAATATTAGCCATAAAGTATTTTAAGGTTGATTTGCGGATGAGAAGATTATTGATTTTTGTAGCAAAAGTTGAAGAGTCATAGGAAAACAAGTTGAAGGTGACATAGAGTTGCAAATTGAAGAAGAATTGGGTAGATTTTGAAGTACCCTTGAACAACCAATTGAATAAAGGCTTGGCAACAAAAGAAAGTAGTAAATTTGAGGACTTAAAAGGAGATTCTTGGATAGCAAGATAAATGAGGAGAAATCAAATTTTGTAAGCAACAATTTAAGAGATTTGAGTTGCAAATTTGGGCAAAATTAGAAGGAGAATAGAGAGCTACATTTTGGAGAAGTTTATGATAGATTTGAGAGAGATTTGGACAACAAAGTGAAGAAATATTTGGTAGAAATTAAAGTTGTAAATTATAGAGTTATTGGACAACGAAGAGGTAATTTTTTGGATAGTGAAAAGGCAAAATTTGGTGCTGCAAATTCCAGAGTCTTGGACAATATTTTTGGAATAATATAGAAGTTGATCCTTGACAACATTTTGAAAGGAGAAAGAATAGTTTCGGAGAACAAGTTGAAGGAGAGTGTAAAGAAAATTTTAGAGCAACAAAGTAAAAGAAAAAAAGCTGCAAAATTGATGGTTTTGAAATAGCAAGTGAAAGGAAGAAGGAGCCACAAGTTTCTACAGGATTGGAAAAAAAAGAGGAAAGTCAAAACATCCAAAAATATAGCTACGAAAGAGGCCAAAAAAGGTTTGAAAATTGGTGCTATGAAAGTATTTTATCCAAGTATTATTTTAAGTTTTTGAAAGCACCATATTCAAGTTTCTAAAATAGTAGAAGAAAGGTCTCAAGTTTATGTCTTCAAAGTTGAAGAAGATGACATTCACACCAGATTATAATTTGTAGCAAAAAGGAGACGTTAGATATGCTATAAGGAAAGGGATAAAGTAAAGATAAAATATCAAAGCTTTACTATCCTTTTTAAAGTTAAATAAGTCAATATTTTATAGCAAATTTTGGAGGATATATACTATTTAAAAAGGTAATTTTTTTAGCAAAATTTAATAATCTTGGTTATCTGGTTAGAGTCACCAAAGGCAAAGGTAGATTTACCAAAGAAGAAGCCACCAAACATAGAACCAATGAGGAGGAGCCATTGTGGAAGAGAATCCACCTAGGAGGAGTCACCATGGAAGAGAAGCCATCGAGCAGAGGTAAAGTAGTTGAGAAAAGAAAACCATCGAAGAAGAGCCACCGTGTAAGAGGAAAAGTCACCAAGGTTCAAACGTTGAAAAAGGAAGGGTTGCCATCACCAGATGTTAGAAAATGAAGAGCCATTACCAAGCATTGAAGAACCAAAACACCAAGCATTTTGTGGATAAATGAAATACGTTAGAGGATCGAAGAGTTGGAAGAAATATCGGTTAATTAGCAAGTGACATTGTGGCAATTAGTGATTGGTAAGGTGGAACATTTTACTACCACCTGAACGTTAAGGAAGAGCAAACATCTAACACCAAAAGAAGCTATAACATTACAAAATCAATTTCAAGCATTAAGAAGAGCTTAGCAACCATTTTTTATGTTGTTTAAGAACTTGAAAAGTTTGTATACCACTTAGAGCAGAGGAAAGAGAGTACCAACAACCATCAAGGGAGATAAAATATTCAATGAAGTGTCATTAAATACATATACCAAAAAATAGCAAAGTGTCTTCGAGGTTTGCATTCTGAGTGAGCAATTGGAGGTGATAGAAATGTCTTAGGCCCTTATAAATGTAAAATAATTAATTCCATTTGTATTAATCAAAATTGGACATTAAGTATAGCATGACAGATTCGTTCATCAGTGTAGTAGAGTGGAGAGAAGCATTGTACGTGCAAAAGAGGAGAGATAACACCATTCAAGGAAAGGTCAAACACCCTTGATCAATTATTTTGCACCTAAAGTTGGAGGTAAAGCATTCTATTTGAAATTTAACCATTTGCCTAGGATAGGAGTTATAAGGATAAAGGATACTATTATTTTTTCTAAGGTTAAGCAAATTATTTGCAAGATTAATTTGATTATTGGAGAAAAAAAGTTTAGAGTTTTTTTTTTAAAGTGAAAAACCCCTTGTGGGGTCGCCTTGGTCTGAGAGACCACGAACAGGGGGGTTCTACACCGTCAAAGTCACCTAGGAGTCGCACCTGACCCCTACCCGCACCAACATTATGAAATGGATTTTGGGTACCCAATTCAGATTTTTGGTAGGGTGGAGATTCGAACACAGGACCTCCCTTGGAGGATTGCCCTCTCCTCTCCAACTCACCTACAACACCTAGGTGTTTAGAGTGAATTTTGAAACCTTATAAATATTATTAATTATCTTTGAATTTTTTTGAGAAGTTTGAAAATTATTTTGGAAATTTTGGAAATCAATTTCAAGATTTGAGAAGATTTAGTAACATTTTGTAATTGAGTTATTGAAATTTGTGAAGCATTTTAATATTTGCAAATAGTTTGAATTTTGGAGAAATAAGGTTTCCTACATCAAATTAGGAAAATAGATTTTGCAAATACCTTTTTACTAGATTTCTAAATTTTTTATTTTGGAGTTATAAGAAATTTGACACCAATATAGGTTTGCAAAATTTAGGAACCATATTACTGAATTCAACCTCAAATTTTGAATATTATTGGTTGATCATTTATACCTAGAGAAGAATATAAAATATTCATCCTAAAGAATAGAAGTTGAAGATTATATAGAAGTTGAATATTAGCGAGATATAAGGTAGTCTACAAGTGTTATCATGACAACAAATTGTTTCTTTCATAATCCCAACTTCTTAAAGGTCTTATTTACACTTCATGGAAAATTAAAGTGAGGTCATATTGATAGTTGAAAATCTTTGGGAAATTGTTAAAGGAGCAAAAACTAAACCTACTGAAGATGCTAGAGAAATTTAAAAGTGTGCAGAAGATGAAGCAAAATCACTCATGATAATAATATTTGCAATTATAGATGATATACAACCATATATTAGTTCAACAATAACTTCTACAGAAGCCTCGAATACTTTAGCCAAGATATTTGAAGGAAATAATAAAGCCACTATCTTGAATCTTAAAACCAATTGCATTCTCTAAAAGTTAATAAAGGTGAACATATAGAATTGTTTCTAATAAAAGTGGCAGATTAAAAGGAAAATTATTAACCTTAGGAGAGAAGGTAGAAGACAAGTTTCTTGCTTAAGTAATTCTAAGAGCACTTTCAAAAAGCTACAAGCATCTAGTCACATGTTTACAAATTCTAAGTAAAGATACATCATTTGATGAGTTGGTCAATATACTACAAGAATATGAGGTAGAGAATTCAATGAAAGATGAAATGACTAACAATACCTTAGTTTCAAGAGATAATCCACAAGGAAATATTTCATCCTCAAGGAACATATCAAAATGGAATAATAGATTTTGTCAAGTATGCAAAAAAATGGACATACTACAAATTATTGTAGATTTAATCCAAGAAATCGGTATCAAGGGAATCAAACAAGATTTGGAAGATAATTAAATAGGTCATTTCAACCAAGACAATATCATAATCAATATAGACCACATCAACAACAATTTCAATGATAAAATCAATACCATCAACCTTAGTTGCAATATAGAGAAGGAAAACAAAAGGGGCACTTAGCTCAAGAGATTCAGGAAATTCAAGAACTAGAAGAACCTATAGAAGAACATGAAGTTAAAGATCTTTAAGAAAATATAGTATTTTATGAAGATACTAATTATTTACTTGATCTGGATACAAACAGGGAGCAAAATGAAGAAAGTAGAAAAGAAGAGCACAAGTTCTAGAACCAAGACGAAGACCATATTGAAGACTAAAGTCTTCAATAACCAAATAATGTAATACAGGGTGGTGTTGGAATATATTACATTATTTGGTACATGCTAATGTACCATCTTGGATACATATCTAGATCAGGAGTGGGTCTTAGATTAGAGTATAAGTATTTACTTTATGCAATGTAATAAATGCACAAGTGTCCTCGAAAAGTATTTAATAAAGTAAATGTGCATAATAGTCCATGTGCACGTGTCCTTAGAATAGGAAAGTGAAGAGTCTCAAGAAGAGTGAAGGCCAAGAGTGCTCCATATGAAGAGTCACATTCCATTATATATGTGTCTCTATGTATGTGTGGAAGTAAGACAATGAAATGCATTGTAGACTAAGAGTATGTGAAAGTATGATGTACTTGAGACCTTTTTTCTATATAAAATTACTATTTTTGTAAGAATTTGTTAATGGAAATTTTATGATTTGTTACAGAAGTTATTTATGAGTTTTATATGTTTAGAATATTGTCATTATCTTATATTTGATATAGTATCTTTATTTTAGATCTTGAGGTTATTTTTCTTTAAGTATTTAGCATCAAAAGCTAACAATATGTTGCATATCAAACAAAGGTAGAGTTGAGGTTGATTGATGTGGGTAGGAGTGTGCATATGAGTAAGATGAAAGAGGATGAAAAGGGCAACAAGGGGGATGTGGCATGCCCACTAGCTAGCCTGTTGGAATGGAAAATGAGGTGATAAAATAAGAGGTGGAGAAGGTGATAAAAGAAGAGATGGAGAAGGTGGTACTTGAAAGAGCATGAATGATGTGATGGTAATTAACACAAATAGGAGAGAGTGGTTCTCGCATGAGAGCTTAGGGGGAGCGATTTGACCAGCTCGACACCTGAGGTCATGATCATAGGATGAAATCATATTGCCCGACATACAAGGTAGGCAAGATTTTGAGAATGGGTAGAGGTGGTTTCCTTTGAATTCCTTAACAAATTGGTTGCAGAAGAAGAGACCATGGGAGAAACTTCCATAGCTAGGAGTGTTTGCACTCAAGATTAATCCTTGGGATAAGGATAGTGATTGAAGAGTAACAGGATAAAAAACCAAGTTTTTGATAATTTCAGACTAAGATGGTAGTTGTGTGAGTGTTTCTATGGTGTTTAATCCTATCTATGAAATAAAGGTTCGATCGTAGGGTACCCTGTGACTATTTTGGGTCATAGGGTACCCTACAATTGTGATGAAACTGATTACAAAGGTGATAGAGTTGCCTGAGCTGTGTCCAAAGATGTTTAGAATGCTATTTTAGAAGTTTTATAGCCTATTTTGGAGTTTTTTTAAGAGATTTTCCAACAAAAATAAACCTATTTAACAAGCAAAACAATGAACATGCAAGTTTTGTAAAAGTGTGTTTGAGATGTTCCAACAAACCCTAAAATAGAGAAAGAGGTGATAGATGTAACCTATGAAGGTATTTTCATGCACAATTTCTTGTTATACCCAAAGGTATGTGAGGGGTAACTGTACATATATAGGCAAGTGGATTTTGATGAAGGTAATGGTTCAAAAAACCTAGAGGGGAGGTATGTAAAACCTCTTAAGAAATAGGCAACATTGTTTAAGACTTGCTATTGGCCCAGTTGGGCTTTCGCTTCACTCTCGGATGGGCTTGGTCACAAATGATAGTTGCACATTCACTAATTATATGAAGCCCTATGAGCAGGGGCATCTAATCCTAACCTACCTCAAGGATCTCTCAATAATAGAGGATTTTTTGATGATGAAGTATAGAAAACCACTCGTAGGGGATACTATGGTGTTTAGGGGGTGAGCCAATGACAGGAGATGAATTCCAACATCGCTTGTCTCAATTGCAGGTTGGTGATGAAATCCAAACTTACCAATGTGAAATAAATGTGAAGTGTGTGTGCATGCTACTTAGAAAAGTTAGGAATGTTTGAAAAGAAAGCTATATTAAGCAAAAGTATCGCCTTTTTCTTTTTTGATTTTTTATTTTTGTAAAATATCTTTTTAGAATGAAAGGTATGCAAGAGAAGCAATGTAAATTGTGTTTTATGAAAACATAAACCTTAATATAAAGAAAAATAAGGAAAGTTGCTTGATTTTAGTGAGCCTATTCTAAAACTTGCTTAGGCATAAATCTGTTTACACTAGCCAAGATATGCCTATTAAGGTTATGACTAGATGTCTCCTAGAGCTTTATATATGAGGGTAGATTAGAGTTTTGCTCTCATATCATGGATATTAAGGGGTTATAAGACCTCTTCACCCTTATGCAAGTGCTTTAACTCTAAATGATGCAAGCATTCAACTAGCTAACATGTATAGAAGTGAATAAAAGAGTTTGAAAGTTTGACCAAAGCAATATTGGAGCTTTTTCTAAGCAATTAAAAAGCAAAATTAAGGGTGACCAAATGAATTTGGGGTATGTAAAGCTAAGAAACAAAAGGAAAAAGTTTTGTAAAGTACCCAAAGCGATTTTAGGGCTTTTTGAAAGCAAATTATGGTAGAAAGTTTAACCAAACTTGTTGTTTTTGCACCAAAAAGATAGGTTTATCAGAATTACCTCTGATATCTAGCTCCTAGAAGTACCTATGACTATATTTGTGGGGTTTAAAAGTATATCAAATTTGGTCCTAGGGTACCCTGCAACTGAAAATGATCTCAGGGTACCCTATGATTGAAAACGGTCGCACCTTACTTGGTGACCCTGGCTCATAGACCAGAAATACTTCTCACCTAAGTTATGTTTAAGGATTTTTTAGGGTTTTGCACTGGTTTTGTAGCACCCTAAGCACATAAAAGCAACAAAAACTAGTTAACAAGTAATAAATTCAACCAAAAACAAATAACAAGCGTGCCAAAATGAACTCAAGGAAAAGTCGACATTGTTTGAAATTGATGGTTTCAAGGGATACAAAGGAGTCCTTTTTACAAAAGTGTCTTAAAAGGAAAAAAATAGGATTTTGTATGATGAAAATCCCTTCTTCATTGAGTAGGTAAACAAAACCTCAACTACCTTTCAAGGGATCCTCAAGTTGAGTGAGCTTATTGCTCGTGTGCCACTATTGGTCTAACCTGTCCTCAAAACCTGCAAGACTTGCAAAAAGGGGTTAGAATATTTTGGATCTATCTTGATCAGACCCATCATGCTTGAAGATAAAAAAACTCTAAATTAAGCTAATCTATTACAAAATCCATGAAACTGGTTACAAAACCAGTTTGGACAGTGATACCTACTTGAAGGGTTTTTTGCCTTTTTTATGGCTAAAATTGACTTTTGGAGTCATCACACCTTACCTTGCTATAAAATTTATGCTATTTATTATGAAATTAAATTGTGTGGGGATCTTCCTCTCATTATTAGGAAGCTACCCTCAAAATTTTAGGTCAAAAAGAGTTTGGATGTAAAAGTTATGGGCAAAAATGTGAGGGTGATTCTAGCTAAAATTGTGGGCCATAGGCTACCCTACGATATTTTTTTGGTTGCAAGGTACCTTGCAACTGAGACTTTGATATCTAGACAGAAAGTTAGATTGTTTGGAGGGATATTTTTATGCTTATAGAGCTCTTTTCCTCCTTGGGTTGCCTTATGAACCTGTAAAACAAACCAATTTTAGGACACAAAAAGGGTGCAAAAAGAGGGATTTTGATAGCAAGAGAGGGCTTAAGTGGCCTTCATGGTGGTTAATGGAAATTTAGGGCTTAAGTGATCTCTAGGTTTATTTTTATAGATTTTAAGTATGCAAATGGTTGATGATTTTAAATAGAAGAAAAGACCCTCTACTTATAAAATTTGGAAAGGTTAGGGGGCTTGAGGTGTCCCATGAGATGTCCCCTGTGAGGTGTCTCCTACAAGGTGTTCCATGATGTGGCATACCTCATTAGTGCACTTGGTTGAGAGAATCCCTCACCTACCTACATGTCATAAATGTGCATGGGGATGTGAAATGGGGTTAGGGTTAGAACCTAACTACAGTAGGGTTAACCCTAAGTTAAGAGTTGACTTGGATGAGATGGAAGGTGACTCTCCCCTACCCATGCTTTGAAAACCAAAAAGTCTTCAAAAGACATTTTGAAGAACACAAGATTATATTGAGAGGGGGGGTGAACAATATAACACCTCTTTTTACTTTTTCTTTTATATTACAAAACAACAAAGCAATATACCCACAACAATATCAAAGCAATGCATAAAAACATCCACAAAGTGACAACAACTTTAATGTGGTTCACCTAGAATGGCTGGGCTAACGTCCACGGATAAAATCTTTCACTAAATTTTATCAATCAAAATTCTGGGAATACCTTTCCCAATTACAAATTTTATGGGCACCAACCCAAAGGAGACACCAATCCCCTAATCTCAAATTCGTGGGCACCAACCCATAGGAGACACCAATCCCCTAGCTCTGCTCTGGCTGGTGATCCTCTAGAAAACCTCTGCCTCCGTTGCCCTTAGCAAATGGAACTCTATCCATAGAAGACACTTGTCCTCCCTGCTCTGGCTGGAGACCTCTGTCCTCAACTCTATCACCTCCAAAGATGGTCCTCGAATTTGCACTAAACATAGTCCTTCGATTTAGCACAAATGTCCTCGTTCTCTTTCTCTGATCTGCACCAAACACAGTCCTTCGGTCTGGCACAAATGTCCTCAAAACTACACCAATCTCTATCCTCAACTGGTCCTCAAATTTGGTTCACAGAAGTTGTTTCACAAGCTTCCACTAAAGCTTGCTTGATCTTCACCCAAGTCTTCACCAAGACTTGTCTTAGATCTGCTTTGCAAGTTCTCACTAGAACCTGCCCAAACTACTCCACAAGCTCAACAAAAGCTTGCTCAAATCTGTCCAACAATCCCTCTCAATGATTTTTCCAAAACCATCAAGGCTTGTGCACTATCTCCGAATGTCGTAGAAATGATGCACCCAACAACTTTGTGCTTTTCTTCTCCCTGTGCGTTCTTGCTTCACACTTAGCTCGATTCTGCACGACTCGCTCTTGCGCACCGTAGACTTAACTTGCGCACTTCAACAATGCATTCAATCACCCACAACTCTCCAAACAGCCCTCCTTTTATACTAACACTTTCAAGATCAAAACCTTGATCTTAGTCGACTGCACAACCCTAAACTATGTCGGTTGCAAACCCTAATCTTCGTCGGCCCAAATTTAACTTTGTCAACCTCACTGCCTCTACAACTCTTCTGTAGCTTCTGCCGCGAAACTACAACATGTCGTGATATCGCAACACCTTTGCAACCGTACACTTTATTTTGGATTTTGTCATGAAATCGCGACACTTTAGCCTTTGACGACTTTCACCAAGCTCTTGTCGCGATATCGCGACACTTTTGCCTTAGACAACATCAACTATGCTTTTGTCGCAAAATCGCGACACTTCTATCTTCATAGCCTTCCTCTCTGCTTTTGTCATGAAATCATGACACTTCTCCTATAGAAGGCCTGCATTCTATTTCTGTCATGAAATCATGACACTTTCTCCAACCGAACGCTGCCATATCAATCTGTCATGAAATCGTGACACTTTCTCTTCCTTGCACTCTTGTCTGCTTGTACTAGCGAAAATGGAACATGTTGCGAAATCGTGACACTTTCGCTACCTTGTGTTTTTCTCTGCCTTACTCTCGCGAAAACGAAACATGTCGTGAAATCATGACACTTTCACCTTTGAGCTCTTCCTCCTTAAATTTGTCATGAAATCATGACACTTCTAGCTTTCGTACGTTTTCTTTGCAGCCTATCACGAAATCGCGACGCTTTCAGCTTCCGTACGACTTCTCTGCAACCTATCACAAAATCGTGACGCTTCTCATTTTAGACTCTTCCCTTTGTTGCATGTCATGAAATCATGACAATTCTCATTTTGAACTCTACAGCATGTCGCAAAATCATGACACTTTTTGTGTTACTTGAACTCTCTCTTCTGCATCATGTCACGAAATCGTGACACTTTTTCGTCCGTACAACCTTCCTTGCAATATGTCGCAAAATCGTGACACTTTTCCTTCTTTGCCTTCCTACACTTTTCGAGTCATGAAAATGCGACATGTCGCGAAATCACGACACTTTCCGCCTTGCTCTCCTTTTCTGCCAACATGTCGCGAAATCATGACAGTTTTTCCACTTGCCTTTTTCTCTGCTAACATGTCACAAAATCACAACAGTTTTTCCTGCTTCTTCTCTCTCTTCCAACATGTCACGAAATCATGATAGTTTTGCCAGCTCTTTCTCTCTCCTCTAACATGTCATGAAATCACGACAGTTTTGCTAGCTCTTTCTCTCTCCTCTAACATGTCGTGAAATCACGATAGTTTTTCTAGCACTTTCTCTCTCCTCTAACATGTCGCAAAATCACGACTATTTTTCTTGCCTGCTATATATGTCGTGATATCGCGACACTTTTCTTACTTGTCTTTTTCTTTGATCTTTTGCAAATGGGCTACTATGATCTTCTTGGAAACTCACTGTCCATGCTCTGAATAATCTTCATGGAAACTCACTGTCCATGTCTGCAAATTATCTGACATTAAATCAAATTCCTTCAAGAGATTCTTGACATCAATGACAACCTATACACTTGAGCAAAGGCAATGTACCCAAGGTACCCAAAATTGCCAACAATCTCCCCCTTTGTCATTGATGGCAAACCTTTACAAAAAACACATCTCAAGAGCCAAAATTGAAACCAACTATGCTAACAACTAAGAATCTTCCTTTGAAGTTTTGTTCCCCCTGACTTGAAGCTTTCCTCTTCACTTGAAGCTCTCCCCCTTACTCATATCTCTCCCCCTTTGTCATCAATGGCAAAGGGTCACCTTTGGGGCTCGAGACTAAGAATGAGCCTCTTAGCTTAGTCCCTCCCCCACCTCCTGATGAGGTGATTAATTCTGGGGTGGGAGTAAAACTCCCATTAGGCACTGATCATCATCAGTGTCTATGACTTCCTTTTCGGGTCTTTTATTGAACTCTTTGCTCGTATTCCTGTTCCTGTTCTCATTCCTGTTCTTGTCACTGTTCTTGTTCTTGTTCTCATCCCTGTTCGTGCTTTGATCCTTGGACCTGTTCATACCACTGTTCCTGTTCCTGTATCTTGGAAGTTTAGCTCTACACTGTCTAGTTGTGTGACCTCCATTGTTGCACTTATAACAAGTAACAATGTTATTTCTTTGAGGCATACCTGTTCTTTGAATCCACCTGTTTTGCCCAAACCTATTCTAACCAAACCTGTTCTGGCCGAGCCTGCTTTGATCAAATATGTTCCTGTTATTTACCTCGCAATAGACTGCCTTGTGCCCGAACTATTGACAAGAGTAGCAATACCCTCAAAAGAAACTAGCACTTCTGAAATTGTTGTTTACCTTCTTCATTTGAGCCATGCAATGTGAAGCCGTGTGACCAAACCTGTGACATGCAAAACATCTACCTTGAAATTTTCTTCTATTTGACCTCTTGGGTCCCGAAAACTTCTTCTTCTCATTCTGAACTCTGTTTTCTATTTTTGTGCATCTATCACTCACGGACTCTTTCTCTAAAATACTCTCCTCATCAGAACTCTCTTCTTTTTGGAATCTCTTACTAGATTCCCCAACCTGTTCCTTGTGCGGCTTAACAAAACCAAGGCCTGTTTTATCTGTTGTCTTTCTTTGACCTTTGATGAGTGACTTAACCTTTTTGGAGCTATCTTGAAACCTGTAAAGCTTATCCTTGTACTCTTTAGTTTCCTCTTTCAAAGAAGCCATTTTATGTTCTAACTCACTATACTCAAGAACCTTAGACTCTAACTCATCCTTGAGTTCTTGTGTCTTAGCCATAGAGACGTCGAGACTTTCTATAAGATCATCTCTCTCCATACAAAATTCATCTAACTTATCCTTGAGTCTAGCATTCTTCTTTCTTTCCTTTTTCAAAGCACTAAGAGCGTTAGTAAGTTCACTTTCTAGATCCTTTATTTGTTTGCTTTTTGAATCATCAAACCCTTTTTCAGATTTCCTATCACTAGAGGTGCTACCTTTTTCAAAAACCATACATGCATCTTCCTTATAGTTTTTTAAAGCATCCTCATACATACTAGAAACCAAATCATTATTTGTGCAATCATCCTCAAGGTGACCAAAATTTCCACATCTAAGACATTTCATGATAATGAATCTATGTTTCGGTTCTTCCTCTTTTTATGATATGAACAACATCTCATTTTCAGTATCACTTGAAGAACTTTCACTATCACTACTAGAAAACTTACTTGCTTTGTCTAGGTATAAACTCTTCTTGTGCTTGTGAGAATACCTCTTTCCTTGATTGATGTGCTCATCTTTGTTTTTCCTGTGATGTTTGTGCTTTTCAGAATCCTTGCTCTTAGAATCCTGTATATCTTCATCACTTTCGTTCTTGGGAATAGTACAGTCAGTAGTATAATGACCAAACTTTCCACAATTGAAACATCTTATATTTTTCATGCTTTTGTGCTTTCTAGAGAACTTGCCTTTCTTGTTGTAATATGCCTCTTCATCACCTGGAAGACTCATCACTCTCTTGAAGTTGTTTACCCTTGGATTTCTTGGTAGCCTTGAAAGTCGCCTCTTTCTTGACATCAACCTTCACTTGAGTTCTCAACTCAAATGCTTGCAAGTATACTATGGAGCTCATCCTTTTTCAACTTATCCAAATATTTAGCTTCCTCAATAGCAGAAATATTTTCACTAAATATATTAGGAAGAGATCTTAAAATCTTATCACAAACATCATTTTCAGCAAGCTCAAGACCTAAGTCTTTCATGAATTTAACAACCTCATCCATACGAAGCATGTAGTCACTAATATTTTCATCATCATTCATCTTGAGTTGTTCAAACATACCTTTGAAGTGTCTCAACTTAGCCTTTCGAACATTTACATCACCTGTGTGAACCACCTGCAACTATTTCCACATTTCACTAGCTATCTTGTAGTGAATCACCTTCATAAGATCTGCCTTCTGTAAACCTTTCAGGATTGCATTCATTGCTTTTGAATTGCTGTGATGTAGGAGCCTGTCTTCTTTAGTATAAGGACCATGTTCAGGAATAGTGTACCCATCTTCAATCACTTCCCAAACCTCATTCCCAAGTTCCTTTAGATGAACCTTCATCTTTGCACTCCAAAGACCAAAATTTGATCCATCGAGAATAGGTGCTGCATTGCCACTTGAATAATCCATTGTGTTCTTTGCTAGCTTTTCCTTCAAGCTGTTAAACTTTTCTATTACTGAGAGGGGGGGTGAACAGTATAACACCTATTTTTACTTTTTCTTTTATATTACAAAACAACAAAGCAATATACCCACAACAATATCAAAGCAATGCATAAAAACATCCACAAAGTGACAATAAATTTAACGTGGTTCACCTAGAATGGCTGGGCTAACATCCACGGATAAAATCTTCCACTGAATTTTATCAATCAAAATTTTGGGAATACCTTTCTCGATTACAAAGTTTATGGGCACCAATCCAAAGAAGACACCAATCCCCTAATCTCGAATTCATGGGCACCAACCCACAGGAGACACCAATCCCCTAGCTCTTCTTTGGCTGGTGATCCTCTAGAAAACCTCTGCCTCCGCTGCCCTTAGCAAATGGAACTCTATCCATAGAAGACACCTGTCCTCCCTGATCTGGCTGGAGACCTTTGTTTTCAACTCTATCACCTCCAAAGCTGGTCCTCGAATTTGTACTAAACACAGTCCTTCGATTTAGCACAAAAGTCCTCGTTCTCTTTCTCTAATCTGCACTAAACACAGTCCTTCAGTCTGGCACAAATGTCCTCGAAACTGCACCAATCTCTGTCCTCAACTGGTCCTCATTTCTAGTTCACAGAAGTTGTTTCACAAGCTTCCACTAAAGCTTGCTTGATCTTCACCCAAGTATTCACCAGGACTTGTCTTAGATCTGCTTTGCAAGTTCTCACTAGAACCTGCCCAAACTGCTCCACAAGCTCAATAAAAGCTTGCTCAAATCTATCCAACAATCCCTCTCAATGATTTTTCCAAAACCATCAAGGCTTGCACACTATCTCCAAACGTCGTAGAAACGATGCACCCAACAGCTTTGTGCTTTTCTACTCCTTGTGCATTCTTGTTTTGCACTTAGCTCGATTTTGCACAACTTGCTCTTGTGCACCGCAAACTTAACTTGTGCACTTCAACAACGCATTCGATCACCCACAACTCTCCAAACAGCCCTCCTTTTATACTAACACTTTCAAGATCAAAACCTTGATCTTAGTCGGCTGCACAACCCTAAATTACGTCGGTTGCAAACCCTAATATTCGTCAGCCCAAATTTAACTTTGTCGGCCTCACCGCCTCTGCAACTCTTCTGTAGCTTCTACCACGAAACTACAACATGTCGCGATATCGCGACACCTTTGCAACCGTACACTTTATTTTGGCTTTTTTCATGAAATCGTGACACTTTAGCCTTTGACGACTTTCACCAATCTCTTGTCATGATATCGTGACACTTTTGCCTTAGACAACATCAACTGTGCTTTTGTCGTGAAATCACGACACTTCTGTCTTCATAGCCTTCCTCTCTGCTTTTGTCGTGAAATCGTGACACTTCTCCTATAGAAGACCTGCATTCTATTTTTGTCATGAAATCGCAACACTTTCTCCAACCAAACACTGCCATCTCAATTTGTCGCAAAATCGTGACACTTTCTCTTCCTTGCACTCTTGTCTGCTTGCACTAGAGAAAACGAAACATGTCACGAAATCGCGACACTTTTGCTGCCTTGTGTTTTTCTCTGCCTTACTCCCTCAAAAATGGAACATGTCGTGAAATCGCGATGCTTTCACCTTTGAGCTCTTCCTCCTTAAATTTTTTGCGAAATCGTGACACTTCTAGCTTTCGTACATTTTCTTTGCAGCCTGTCACAAAATCGTGACGCTTTCAGCTTCCGTACGACTTCTCTGCAACCTGTTGTGAAATCACGACACTTCTCATTTTAGACTCTTCCCTTTGCTGCATGTCACAAAATCACAATAGTTCTCATTTCGAACTCTACAGCATGTCGTGAAATCATGACACTTTTTGTGTTACTTTCTCTCTCTTCGAACTTGTCACGAAATCGCGACAGTTCACACTGCGGACTCTCTCTTCTGCATCATGTTGCGAAATTGTGACACTTTTTCATCCGTACAACCTTCCTTGCAATATGTCATGAAATTGTGACACTTTTCCTTCTTTGCCTTCCTGCACTTTTCGAGTCACGAAAATGTGACATGTCGCGAAATCATGACACTTTCCACCTTGCTCTCCTTTTCTGCCAACATGTCGCGAAATCGTGACAGTTTTTCCACTTGCGTTTTTCTCTGCCAACATGTCGCGAAATCGCGACAGTTTTTCTTGCTTCTTCTCTCTCTTCCAACATGTCATGAAATCGTGACAGTTTTTCCAGCTCTTTCTCTCTCCTCTAACATGTCACGAAATCGCAATAGTTTTGCCAACTCTTTCTCTCTCCTTTAACATGTCGTGAAATCGCGACAGTTTTTCCAGCACTTTCTCTCTCTAACATGTTGCGAAATCGAGACTATTTTTCTTGCCTACTGTATATGTCGCGATATCGTGACACTTTTCTTACTTGTTTTTTTCTTTGATCTTTTGCAAATGGGCTACTATGATCTTCTTAGAAACTCACTGTCCATGCTCTGAATAATCTTCATGGAAACTCACTGTCCATGTTTGCAAATTAGCTGACATTAAATCAAATTCCTTTAAGAGCTTCTTGACATCAATGACAACCTATACACTTGAGCAAAGGCAATGTACCCAAGGTACCCAAAATTGCCAACACATTTATGAATTCAAACCCACATGGGGATTTGAAATGAAGTAAGATTTAGATGTGACTAGGGTTAGGTTGACCCTAGGTTATTTGTTGACGTTTTGGGTGAGGTGGAGTGTGACTCACCCTTGATCCATGATTTAGGACATAAAAGTCTCCAAGAATCATTTAAGGCCTTAATTGCTCATGGGGATATGTGTGGAGCAAGGGTTAAGGTTAACCCTATTTATATTGACCCTAGGTTAGACCAAGGTCAAATGGGTGAGGTGGCACCTAGGCTAGTCAAAGAGTAGACTAGGTGAGGTGGCCATGAGTTAGGTTGACCATGGGGTGGAGTTTGGATATGAAGTGACTTTAACCAAGGTTAGAGATTAACCAGGGTTAGGAAAATATGATGGTCGCATGAGAACCTAGAGTTAAGCATAGGAAAGGGCTTAAGAATAGTGCATGAATAGTGATTTGATAAATGAATAGTGTTTTGAGACTAATAGTGATTTGATAAATGAATAGTTTTTTGAGACTAATATATGTGTGACTTTTGGGTGTCTACATTTTGCCCCTTTTTGTACTGCATTGTGAAGACACGATGTAGTACAAAAATCTATGACACCAAATTGGTGGTTTGATTTTGAAGAAGATGAATTGATGATGGATGATTGTGGATTATTATGACCTTTGTCATGTCATGATGATTATTGAGAGAGTAGACACAATATTGGCTTACCGTCATGATCAATGTAAAATACCCCAATTATGGAAGGGATGCATGTTTTTAAAAATTTGTCTTTGACGCATTGTTGAGCTTTATTTGATTTGGTAATTTTTTCAACCCTTGGGAAGTTTTTATCAGGTGCTTCATTCATGAGTGGTCTTATGATTGCACTTTGAGGAATAAAATACATGATTAACCTACATACTTAGGCATTTGGCCTATTAAATGTTTATTTGAATTAGAGTTTTGTTCAAAATAATGTAGTAATGGTTGATGTCATTCCCTTGTTGAAGATGGTAAGAGCAAACTTGAGCATTATATGATTTGGGTTTTACCTAATTTGGATCTTTTAGTCTTACATTAGGCAAGGTGATGTGACCTGCATCGTATAACTTCTAAAAGAGATTGATGAATGGCTCTAATATGGGAGTCCAATTGTGGGGTGGTCAAGAAAGTCATTGTGGTCAAGTGAAAGACTGGGTAGGTGGTGATGGGGCGATTGCTTACATAGATTACGAAGGACCCCACCATGGAAGGTGAGGATTTTATTGAAGTGGAGGAATTGCAAGACCTCTCATGGATAGATGATGGGTGTGTGTATTACATCTACAATCACTCAAATGTAACTCAAGATTATTGAGATGCTCTAAGATGTGTTGCATATCAATCTAAGGAGGATTTGAGGTTGATTGATATGGGAAGGAATGTGCATCTGAGTAAGATAAAAGAGGATGAAAAGGGAGATAAGGAGGCTGGGGTATGCCCATCAACTGATCCCATTGGAATGGAAAATGAGGTGACACAATAAGAGGTGAAGAAGGTGATACTTGAAAAGAGCATGAATGATGTGATGGGAATTGATGCAGAGAGGAGAAAGTGGTTCTCGCATGAGAGATTAGGTGGGAGTGATTTGACTAGATCGACGCCTAAGGTCATGATCATAGAATGACATCATATTTCCTTACATATGATGTAGGCATGAGGAAAGAGGAAACATATGGATTTTGAGGATGGGTAGAGGTGGTTTCCTTTTAATTCCCTAGTGGATTAGTTAGGGAACAAGGGATCATGGGAGAAACTTCCATAGCTAGGAGTGTTTGCACTCAAGATTAGTCCTTGGGGTAAGGATAGTGATTGAAGAGTAACAAGATAAAAAACCAAGTTTTTGAAAATTTTATGCCAAGATGGCAACTGTGTGAGTTTTTCAGTGGTGTTTGAGCGTATTTGGAAAACTAATATTTTAGTCGCAAGGCACCCTGTGACTATTTTGGGTCATAGGGTACCCTGTGACTATGATAAAATTGGTTACAAAGGTGATATAATTTCCTAAACTATGTCTAGATATATTTAGAATGTTGTTTTGGAGGCTTTGTAGTATGTTTTGAAGGTTTTGTAAGATATTTTCCAACAAAAATCAACCTATTTAACAACCAAAACAATGAACATGCAAGTTTTGTAAAAGAGTGTTTGAGATGTTCCAACAAATCCTAAAATAGAGAAAGAGATAATATATGTAACTTATGAAGGTATTTTCATGCATAATTTTTTGTTATACGCAAAGGTATGCAAGGGGTAAATGTACATAAATAGGTGAATAAATTTTGATGAAGGCAATGGCTCAAAAAACCTAGAGGAAAGATACGTAAAATCTCTTAAGAAAGAGGCAACACTGTCTAAGACTTGCTCCTGGCCCAGTCGAGCTTTCGCTTCACCCTTGAATGGGTTTAGTCACAAATTACAGTTGCACACTCAATAATTATATGAAGCCCTATGAGTATGGGTATCTAATCCTAACCTACCTCAAGGATCTCTTAAGGGTAGGGGATTTTCTGGTGATGAATTCTAGAAAACAACTTGTAGGGGCTATTATGGTGTTGAGGGGGCAAGCCAACGAAATGAGATGAATTCCAACATCGATTTTCTCGATTGAGGGTTGGTGATAAAATCCAAGCTTACCAAGTTGAAATAAATGTAAAGTGCGTATGAATGCTACTTAAGAAAGTTGTAAATTTTTGAAACAAAAGCTAGACTAAGCAAAAGTAATATCTTTTTCTTTTTTGATTTTTGTAAAATGAAATACCTTTTTAGAATGAAAGGTATGCAAGAGAAGTAAAGGAAATTGTATTTTATGAAAAGAGAAACCTTATGCTAAGGAAAAAAAAGGAAACTTACTTTATTTCAACAAGCCTATTCTAAGACTTGCTTAGGCACAAATCTATTTACAATAGCCAAGATATGTCTATTAAGGTTATGGCTAGATGTCTCCTAGATCTTTATATATGAAGCTAGATCAGAATTTTTCTCTCATATCATGGAGATGAAGATATTAGAAGACCTATTTGCTCCTTATGCAAGTGTTTTAACTCTAAATTATGGAACTATTCAACTAGCTAACATGTATAGAAGTAAAGAAAAGAGTTTGGAAGTTTGACTAAAGCAATTTTGGAGTTTTTCTAAGCAATTAGAAAGCAAAATTAAGGGTGACCAAATGAATTTGGGGCATTTATTAAAGCTAATAAGCAAAAAAAATAAGTTTTGTAAAGTGCCCAAAGAAATTTTGAGGCTTTTGTGAAAGTAAACGATGCTAGAAATTTTAACCAAACTTGTTTTTGCATCAGAAAGATAGGTTTTATTGACTTACCTATGATCTCCAACTCCTAGAAATGCCTGTGACTATATTTGTGGGGCTGAATTGTGTCTTAAATTTTGTTGTAGGGTACCCTACAACTAAAAATTGTTGTAGTTACCCTATAAATCAAAATGATCACACCCTACCTTGCGACCTTGGATCACAGACCAAAAAGACCTTTGTCTTGAACCTAAGTTGTGTTTTCAAGGTTTTGTAAGGTTTTGCACTATTTTTATAGCACTTGAACCACATAAAAACAATAAAAATCAATTAAGTGAGAAAGTTAATAAAAAAACAAATAACATGGTGGGGGTCCCACCGGGTGTGCCAAAATGAACTCAAGGAAAAACCAACGTTGTTTGCAATTGATGGTTTAAAGGGATATAAGGGAGCACCTTTTACAAAAGTACCTTCAAAGGAAACAAAATGGTGTTTTGTAAGATGAAACCCCTTCTTCAATGAGGATGTCAACAACACCTCAACAAAATTCCAAGGGATCCTTAAGTTGAGTGGGCTTATTGCTCGTGTGCCACTGTTGGTCTAACCTATCCTTAAGACCTATAAGACTTACAAAAAGGGGTTAGAAAATTTGGGGGTATATCTTTATTAGACCCCTCGTGTTTGAATATAATAAGACTTAAAATGAAGCTAATCTATTACAAAATCCATGAAATTAATTACAAAACCAGTTTGGATAGTGATACTTACCTACTTGGAGGGTTTGTTGCCTTTATGGTGGTTTAAATTGACTTCTAGAGCCGATCACATCCTACCTCGTGATTAAATTTTTTCCAGTCATAATGGAATACAATTTTGTGGGCACCTTAATCTAGTTGTTAGGAAGCTACCCTCAAAATTTTAGGTCAAATAAAATTTGGATGCAAAAGTTATGGGTAAAACAATGAGGGTGATTCTGGTTGAAATTCTGGATCATAGGCTACCTTACGACTGTTTTGGATCACAAGGTACCTTGTGACAAAGAATTTGATATCTAGATAGAAAGTTGGATTTTTTAGAGGGATCCTTTGATGCTTCTAGAGCTCTTTTCTTCATCAGGTCACCTTTTGAACTTTCAAAATAAACCAATTTTAGGACACAAAAGGGGTGCAAAAAGAGTGTTTTTTATAGCAAGAGAGGGCTTAAGTGGTCTCCATGGTGGTTAATGACAAGTAATGTATTAAGTTGCTTCTAGGTTTATTTTGATAGATTCTCGATATGCAAATGGTTTGTTCTTTTAAATAGAAGAAAATGACCTCTATTTATAGAAGTTAGAGCCATTAGGGGGGATTGAGTTATTCCATGAGGTGTCCCCTATGAGGTGTCCCCTATGAAGTGTCCCCTGTGAGATATCCCATGCAAGGTATCCCATGATGTGGCATGTCTCATTAGTACATTTGGGTGAGAGAATCCCTCACCCACCTACATGTCATAAATGTGCATGGGGATGTGGAATGGGGTTAAGGTTAGAACTTAACTACAACAGGGTTTAATCTGAGTTAAGAGTTGACTTGGATGAGGTGGAAGGTGACTCACCCTTGCCCATGCTTTGAAAACCAAAAAATATTCAAAAGTCATTTATGAATTCAAACTCATGGTGATTTGAAATGGAGCAAGGGTTAGATGTGACTAGGGTTAGGTTGAACCTAGGTTAGTTGTTGAATTTTTGTATGAGGTGGAGGGTGACTCACCCTTGACCCACGCTTTGGGACATAAAAGTCTTCAAATGTCATTAATGCCATAATTTAGCATGGGAAGATGTGTGGAGCAAGGGTTAAGGTTAACCCTACTTACATTAACCCTAGGTTAGATCAAAAAGTCAAATGGGTGAGGTGGCACCTAGGCTGGTCAAAGAGTAGATTAGGCAGGGTTATGCATAGCGATAAATGATCACCAAATTGGTAAAAATTAGGATTTTCAAAATTTGAAATTGGATAATCTCGGGACCTTTCACTAGGGCCCATTCACTTGACATTTCTAGGGTGCAATTTGTTTTGGGATCGGCTCCCCCAACCATGAAAATAATTTTTTTATTTTTATTTTAATTCACCAACTTTCTCCCAAATCCACAGACCTTTTACCTTTAAATTATAAATAATTTTATTTTTCTTGCTAAATTTGCCAATATACCACTAGTATATATACCTAACCTGATTGGGTTACTCATATACCCAAAAAAATACACAGCACCAAGAACTTTGCAATGGTGAAAAAAGATCTAAAGTAACAAAAAACCATTTGAAACATCAAAAAATGACTTGTGGTGCCTAACCGTAGTAGCTCGTGCCTACCCAAAATAAATAAAATTTAGGTAGTTAACATCCATTTTCCATAGCAATTCTAGAATAATGATTTTAATCTGTATTCACCTAATGTAGAGTGCTTGAAAAGTTGAATTGGGATCTTATAGTTTCCAAGCAACACCGAGGGATCCAGTGACCTCTTCGACTACCAACTCCATGATAATTTGGTAGCCTATAGATAATATAGGCACCATGATCATGAATTGGTAGCCTTTGAAGGCTATCAAAGTCATGGTGAAATGGTAGCCTCTGAAGGCTACTAGTGTCATGATGAAAGGGTAGCCTCTAAAGGCTACCAGTCATGGTGAACCGATAGCCTTTGTAGGCTATCAGTGCTATAATGAAACAATAGATTATGAATGCTACCAGAGCCATGGCGAATTGGTAGTCTCTGCATGCTACCATCATCATGAGTCATGGTAGCCTACACAGGCTACTGTCCCCATGAGAGGGATGATAGCCTGTAAAGACTACCATCCTCATGAGAGGAACGATAGCCTACAAAGGCTATCATCTCCATCATGGGGATAGTTGCTTGCAAAGGCTATTGTCTCTCTCATGGGGAAGGTAGCCTGCAAAGGCTATAGTGAGTCATGATGACGATAGCCTACAAAGGCCATCGGTTCACCATAACTTTGGTAGCCTTTAGATAAAAATTACATCATGTCAGTACCTATTCTTTAGTAATCCCATAATAAAGTCCATGGATATGACCTACCACTTCTACATTGGTATATCATGTGGGTATAATTGTCCTACCAAATACCTATGTTTAGCTTTCACTTTCTGGTATTTCATGCATCGAGTAACAAAATCAATGATATCCCTCTTCATACCTGACCAGTAGGTCTTTTTCATGTTCTCCCTCATTTAGCCTCACATGGGTGAGTGGATTAAGGATATTTATGTGCTTCTTGCATAATTAGTCTCCTTAAGTCACCAATTTTATGTATAACTACCATATATTTAAAGCATAAAATACCATATTTAATGCTAAAATCCTTGTTCTCTCTAGGATTTATTTCCATTTTGGCGTGAATTTCACTACAACACCGATCCTAAGATTGCATTTTCTTGAATTGGTCCATTAAATCCATGTGACTATGGGTCAGTGCAACTATATGCCTTCTACTACTTAAGGCATCAACAACCTTATTTTCCTTACCTTTGATATACTTTATACCAAAATCATACTCTACTAGGAACTTGATCCATCTTATTTGTCTAACATTAAGCATTGGTTGAGTAAATATATACCTCAAGCTCTGATGATTAGTCCTCAAATCAAAAGACTTTCCTAATAGGTAATGCCACTGGATCTTAAGAGAATACACAATTATTGCTAGCTCTAAATCATGCATAACATAGTCTACCTCATGTTTCTTGAGTTTCTTTGACTCATATGCTATGATTGAATCATCCTGGGATAGAATTCCTTCCAACCCCTCTAAAGAAGCATCCGTACAAACTGAAAAAATCCCCCTAAGGATCTAAAATTTTAAGAACAGGTGCAGTAGTAAGCTTGTACTTAAGCAACTCAAAAGCGACTTCACACTTGTTTATCCATTTGTATTTTTTATCTTTCCTTTGAATGTTAGTTATAGATTAGGTTATTTTGGAATAATCATTTACAAAACATCTATAATATCCTATCATGCTCATGAAGCTACTCACTTCAGCCACATTAGTAGATGGTAGCCAACTCAAAATGGCTTCTATCTTCTTTGGATATATAGTTATTCATTCTATATATAATATAATCTAGATACTGCACCTCTAGAACATAAAAGTCACACTTTGATAAATTTCTATAGAGTTGGTTCTTCCTTAGAAACATAAGCATGATTCTCAAATACCTATCATGTTGTTCCTTATTTTGAAAATATATCAAGATATCATCCAAAAATTTCAAGACAAACTGATCTAAATATTTCTTGAATACATTGTTCATCATATTCATAAATGTTGTTGGTGCATTGGTTAGCCCAAAAGGTAATACTGTGAACTCATAATGTCCATACCTGGTCTTAAAATCAGTCTTGTGAGTATCCTCCTCTTAGATCCTCAATTGATGGTATCTTAATTTCAAACCAATTTTCAATAATTTTGTGGCACCATTAAGTTGATCAAACAGATCTTCAATCCTGGGTAAAGGGTACCTATTCTTGATGGTTGTTTTATTAAACATTATATAGTCTATGCATAACCTTAGTAAACCATATTTCTTTTTGATAAATAGAATAGGTGCACCCCATGGTGACACACTAGGTTTAATAAACCATTTTTCTAGCAACCCTTGAAGTTGCACTTTTAACTCCTACATCTCAATAAGAATCATCTTATAAGGAGTTATATGAATGTGTTATGCCCCAACATTAGTTCGATGGTGAAATCAAATTCACGCTTAGGTGGTAGCCTAAGGAGATCTTTAGGAAATACATCCCTAAACTCATGCAATAATGGATGATTCCTAAACAATTCCTTATTTTTATCATCCCAAGTCCAACTTAATGACATAAACATATCCTTATAGATTTCTTTATCTACATTGCAAAAATAAACTAAGGTCAAAAAGACCCTTGATCACTATAGAATCTCAATCTTTGTTTATATTTATCTATATAGTTTAACCACCTATCTTAGAAATTAGTTAAAGCTCCATGAGCCTTTAACCAATCCAATCCCAAGATAATATCGAAGGTATGTAGCAACGCTACATAAAAGTGTCAAATGGTAGAGTCATTGGGTAGGGTGATCTCAACTATGGGAAAACAATGATCCACTAAGTAGGTTTGTCCAAACCCATACTCAAATTTCCACCTTTTTTCTAAAAATATTGGTCTTTATAGCATATCCTTACTGTACTAGAAGAAATTAAATTATTATTAGCTCCACTATCTATCATAATTTTAACTTTATTATCAAATATTTCACCATTCAAGAGCATAGGTGTGGCTTGCCTATCTAGGTTCTGGTTACCTATTGCTGCTTAGATCCTATGTTTGGGTTCCTCTACCTTTTTTCTTGGTCCTAATTTATAAAGACATCGATTTTCATAGTGTGGATCCCCACAATCGTAGCAACCACCCTTGGTACATGGGTGTTTTTCCTAGTTTTTCTCCCTTGTCTTTTAGGTCTATCCCATTTTGGGTTGCCTTTGAGGTTGAGGATTGTTGTTATTATTATTATTCCTCTTTTAGAATTTCTTCTTCAAACTTCATTGTTTTCCATCGTTCTTCTTTTAAAACTTTGGATTACCTCTACTTTTCTTACTCTACTCTTGTTCCCATTTAATAAAACCAATGCTTTTCCTTTTTCTCAAAAATTATCGATCCTCTTCTAATAATTCAACATAATTTAAAGTGAGTACTATTTAATTGTAGGTTGGATTCAGCTTATAGAGCTAGGTCATAAGCCTTTTGTAGAGTCTCAAGCTTATGCATGCTTACTACCAATCTAATCTTAGGATCCATTCCTAATATAAATTTGTGTACCTTCATACTCTCATCCCTCTCATATAATGGTACATACTTAAGCAACTTTACAAACTTATGGTAGTAAATTACCATAATATTTGTTCCTTGGAGAAGTGTGGAGAATTCCTCGAATTTCTCCACATAGTGTTGTTCCATGAGGAACCTCTTCTTAAAGGCTTTAACAAAACCTTCCCATGTTAGATTTATTGCCTGAATATTTTGCTCGACTTTAAAAGTGTTCCACCATTCCAACTCTATCTCTTGTAAATGGATAGTGACCCAAACTATTCGGGTCAGTAAGGAGAAGTTTTTCATGGAGAAGTAAGTCTCCAACTCACTCTGCCAAGCCTTGGCTAAATCACCCCCATATTTTCCAATGAATTTGGAGGTTTTTACATTCTTCAAATCTTTAGCTAGTTCTACCTCAATAAGGTCCCTGACTTCCTACTCTCTTGTAGTAGTAGTTTTATCCTATCTAACCTCAGGATTTCTATTCTATGAATTCTAACTAATTATAGTTTGTAAAATATGATTTTGTTGATTCATTTGTTCTCTATACTACTATATTTTATCATGTATAGAGAGACAACAATAGTGAGGTTCTCCACCTATTTGTTTGAATTACCTAAACTTTATCCTCTAGCCTTAGCACTATTTTGTCTAGTTTTCCTTGGCATTTGTGAAGATCCTCATCTTCCTCTTCTCAATCTTGATGCCATATTTCCTAGCCATACAAAATAAAGATAAGATCAGGTTACAACTTCTTCAAATTGTACTTCTAACCACTAGCTAGATGTATCATCCATGTGAACTAACAATAGAGTATTATCATCCACTGATAATATTGATGGTCACTCTTACTCCACATAAGATGTCATTCCTAATGGAAGATATTTTCTTCCAAAAATCACTCATCAAGTCCAGCCAATCCTAAGTTTCACTCCATAGAATTTGTTAGTCCTATGACCTAGAACTTTTATACCAATTGTAACAACCCAAAACTAACCAACCTGGGAGAGAGAATTTTTTTAAAAATCATAGTTAAGGTTCACCAAATATGTTCCAAGATAGATTATATTCACTAAGGCTTCACCACATTTTGAGTCCATGACACTATATATGTCACTCGAGTGGATAAAATCTTATAGGTTTTGAGATTTACCTTATGTACCTATGTGGCACAAAGGATGCATCAAATGGTCATCCCACATTCCTTACATCCTTCATGAATGTAAGGTATCTTGACCATAGTGTTGGGATTATCCCTTATCAATATTTAGAGAAAGGGATGCCAATTCCCTTACTAGCATAAGTTTGTCTATGCTAATGTATAGGTGTAAAGCCTCTTAGTTTAAACATTGCACCTTTGCAATGGATTGAATAAAATAAAGTGCTCAAATAATCCATCTTCATGATGGTTTAATTGAGGTGATTATCACTTTGTGTGATATCTTCACATGGACACCTAATAGTCATTCGGGGTACCATTACCTATCTCTAATGCATAAGGGATTCCTAACCTCCATCGTAGGATAAGAGATTCAACTAACCCACAATGAATCTTATTTGAAGACTCCCTACCTTTGGATCACACTTAAATTTCTTTTATCGAATGTTTCCCCTCACAAAGGTCCTATGTGTTGCATCCCTACCACTACCTCAAGATAGGATTCATCTTAATATTCTATACAAGGTTACTTAGAGTCTACCCTTAATGATTCCCCCCTAAGCAAAAGGAACAACATCAAAACCTTAACTATATCTCTCTTAATTCAACCAAAATGAAAGTATGATCATCTTACTAAACATAAGAAATGACTCAAATAATCTAAAAGCATAATATCAAATATGATTTACACCATAATAATATATCATAATTTCATAAGCATAATCATCTAACAAGATCCATATACCATCCATCCATATTTCTTTTTTTATCATTCATAGAAAAATCCTATCATATATAAGAAGAACTGGAATCTCCCAATGAAATAGTAAAAACTTTACCTAAATTATCAGTATACAAATCTCTTCAAATGATCAAACTCATTTTACAATGTTTTTCTCCATAACAAAAGCCATTAAAGAATCCAAAGCTATTCATTTAAGCTTTGTCCAAAAACCACTCTTTCTTCTAGTTACATATTAAACACAAATAGAATGCTTCTCACTAGTCATAAATAAATCCTCTTATTCAAAGCTTTACACACTGAGGTCCTTGAGATTTACCAAGAAATGGATAGGTTAAGGGATCAGGACAACTCCTCCAAATGATAATGCAATCCTAAATGCTTATTTTTTCAATGCATCTAGTAAACACAACATATACATTTCTTTCTTTCATCTTTCTAACTCTTTATAAAGAATACAAAGGAGGAAAACCCCATAAATTTTCCCAATCAATATAGGACTCCACATCCCATCTGATTAATTCCATTTTAAGCAAAAGCAATATATTTCCACAATACAATTTCATATATCTTTAAGGAAACCCCTATTAATTTCCTTAATATCATTGGACTTTGTATCCATTTTAATCTTCATTAATTTTCATAAAAAATTATAAAATTTCCTTTTATAAAATAAAATATATATATCTCTCTTTTAACATAATATAAGAAAGTTCCTTATTTTCTTATAACAAATAATTATTCTACATCTTCAAATATTTTACTTTAATCAATTGATTAGTTTCAAAATCTAAAGTATCGGGGTTTGTCACCTCTCCGACTCTTTCCCCATTAGGTAAAATTTTTTCAGACCAAGCACGAATCTGTTCGGGAGAAGCTAATCCAATTCGAAGTTGTTGATGTTTATCTTGATCAATCATAAAATAAAAATTTTTATTCATAAATTTTGATTCATCTTTATTAAATTTCCTTCCTATCTATCTGAAAGTCTTTCTGAGATATAATAACATGATTCAATTCTAGAGCTAAAGATCGTAGTTCTCGAATAAGCAATCGGAAACCCTAAAGCTATCGATAAAATAATCAAACATAACATGACATAATAAAAACCTTTTATTTTAATCAAAATATTTTAACCCCCCCCTCCCATGGCTCCTGGTTCCTGCCCAGTTCCTGGCTCAACCCAGGTCATCCCTCCCGGGGAGTGGTTGTTTGCAGATGATCTCCTGGGGGAGATCCTTCTCCACTATCTCGTGCCCCTCCCGGTCGGCTAGGGTTTCCTTGGTTGTTTTTTTTGGATCGGTGCTTCCCGGGGATCCCTCGTTTGGTTGGGGATCCCTTCCCTTTTTCCCTCAGGCTTCCCCTGGGGTTTTTTGCAGGTCATTCGCATGGATCTGGTCCCCTGCGTTTCTCGGTGCGGTGGAGGTGATGGTTTAGGTTTTGGACAACTTCCCCATTTTTCTTGTGAATCCTCGACGGGCTCTGTGCTTGGACGGGATTCTTGGTCCCTGCTGCTGGGATCCTCTTCTGTTTTCTCGGGGCGGGTTCTTTGTGGTGCAACTCTTTGGTCACTTCCTGATGGGATGGATCCTCTCTGTGCTGGCTGTCGGCTTCTCGCAGGATGGCTCTCGCTGAACGGAATGTTTTCCCGATGGGCGGGATGGTTTCTCCACAGGGCGGGATCCGCCAAATCCGCCGCTTTTCCCGCGAGGCGGGATCCTTTTTTTTTTGCTGGTTTCCGGATGGCGGGATTTCCCTGTTGCTTCCCGCTAGGCGGGACTGTTTGTGGTGGTTTTGATCGCTTCCGCGAGGCGGGATTTTATTGTAACGGTTTTTCTTTGCTTCCGCTCGGGCGGGATCTTCTCGATGGTGGTTTTTGGCTACTCCTCGTTGGGCGGGATCTCCAAAACTACTTTCTTTCTTATTTGTCTGTTTCCCGTTGACGAGGATTGTTTCATGCTTACTGTTACCGCTGGGCGGGATTTCTGTTTTGGTGTTCAGTTTCAAGGGATTGATGCCCTAGGCCCATTGCTTATGTAATCAGGTTTTTTTAGGGGTTACGTTTTCTGTAATAGGCTTATACATAAAGCCAGGAGGCATGATGCAAGGCTGATTTTGTACATAAGGTTTTGGGATCCTCTATAAAAACCCTTTTTTAATCTACTATAATAATTACCAAAAAAAAAAATATTTTAACCCTAAAACTATTGGTAAAATAATCAAATGTAACATTACTTAATAAAATTCTTTCATTTTAAACAATATATTTTAGCCTTAAAACTATTGATAAAATAATCAAACATAACATTATGTAATGAAAACCTTTTATTTTAATCAATAGTTTTTAACCCTAAAACTATTGATAAAATAATCAAACATAACATTACCTAATAAAAATATTTCATTTTAAACAATAGCTTTTAACCCTAACACTATTGATAAAATAATCAGACATAATATTACTTAGTAAAAATCTTTCATTTTAATCAATAACTTTTAACCCTAATTTTTTTGATAAAGTAATCAAACGTAACATTACTTAATAAAAATATTTCTTTTTAATCAATAACTTTTAACCCTAAAATTATTGATAAAGTAATCAAACGTAACATTACTTAAAAATATTTCATTTTAATCAATAGCTTTTAATCCTAAAACTATCGATAAAATAATCAAACGTAACATTAATAAAAATATTTCATTTTAATCAATAGCTTTTAACCCTCAAACTATTGTTAAAATAATCAAACGTAACATTAATAAAAATATTTCATTTTAATCAATAGCTTTTAACCCTCAAACTATTGTTAAAATAATCAAACGTAAAATGGCGTATTGAAATCCTTTTAATTTAATCAATAGCTTTAAATCCTAAAACTATCGATAAAATAATCAATCGTAACATTTAGAGGATACAATCATACAACACACAACAACAAGGTAATTCATTTAAAGAGTAGAATAAAAAAAAAATATTATTTCAAATTTTCATAGATGAAGACAAAGACTCACTTTCAAATTACCTCTTTTGAAGATCGAGTGAAAATATCTCATTCGTTTGAAACTCCAAACCTTCTTTCTTTTCTTCCAAAATGTTATTCTCTTCCTTGTTCTCTTTTCCATATATATATATATGGAAATAAGATTACCTCTTTTGAAGATCAAGTGAAAATATCTCATTCGTTTGAAACTTCAAACCTTCTTTTCTTCCAAAATGTTATTTTCTTCCCTGTTCTCTTTTCCTTCCTCCATTTTTTTCTTTTGTTTTTTCAACATGGTTTTAAGAAGCAAGAAGATGGTTTGCCTATGAACAAACTCTTCAACCACTCGAATTAATAATTTTCTTTTAAACTTTATATTAATAAAAGAAAAGCTCCATAATATTAATAATAATTTTCTTATTTTAATCATTTTTTTTTTAGATAAGCTTTCCTTCCAAAATGAGGATCATGCCGCCCTCTACTTATCGTATTAATATTTTCACAATATTAATGTTTGTTTTTCTAATGTTAGTTATAAAATATAACCTTAAATATTAATAAGTCCACATTATTAATATAAATACAACATTAGAAAACATAAAGTAATTTAATCAAATTATTTCCATCAATAGAACTTTTATCTTACGAAGCAACCAATCACATGTGCAAAGAAGGTAAACACACACAAACCAAAACAAAATGAAGTAATACACCACCATTCCCTATTGCCCATATCCTTTACACAAAAGAGTTTACAATAACTTCTAGGTTATCAACTTTTGCTATGGATGGCTTTAGTTGATGATGATTACCTTCAAACACAATCATATGAATGCAATCTAAATACGGGTGGATTTTACCCAGGAGCTATCATCAATTTACACTAACCATCATTTCTCTTTTTTGGTATCTTGTTCTTTTTGGTCAACTTCCTTGTCCACCTACAAGAGTACTTGGTCTTGCAAACGTACAAGATATCAATAGTACCATAATATCATTTAAACAAAATATCAATTGCAAATAAACATCCATAATACAATTAGTATTAAGAGTTGAATCATCACATCAATACATAATTCATCTCATAAATGAGTTCGTCCAGGGTGTGTCATGATAGTCCTCCATCCAAGTGGGTCAAGATACTTTGAAAGGATCCTTATCCTATCCTATCCCTTAAGCAACATCAAAAGGATCCTTTTTGAGGTTTGTTTTTGAATATATCTCATTCATAAGATCCTCTTCCATGCTCATAGGCTAAGGGTAATCCTGAATGGAAATATGCTATGGCAATAGAGTATGAGGCACTAATGAATACTAGAACTTGGGAGTTGGTTTCTCTTCCAGAAGGAAATAATATTATGGGGTGTAAATGGGTCTATATGACCAAATACACATTAGATGATTAGGTATAAAATCACAAGGTATGCATTATCACCAAGGGTTTATCTCAACATGAGGGAGTAGACTATTTTGAGACTTTTATACCTGTGGATAGGATGGACACAATCAAGATGATTATCTCCCTCGCTACCTCCTATGGATGGAAGGTTCATTAGATGAATATGAAGAGAAAATTTTTATATGAGGAAATTTAGGAGGAAATCTACATACATTATCCACCTATTTTGATCTTGAAGAACCTACTCTATTCATATGTTACCATGACTAAATATTTTTATGGTCTTAAGCAAGCTCCTCATGCCTAGTATGAGAATATTTATTCATTTTTATTAGTTATGGATTTTAGTGATGTGAGGCTAAACATGATGTTTACATTAAACATTAGGATGAGGAAAATTTGGTGATTATGTTGTATGTTGATGATCTTCTCATCACTTATAGCTTTACTACTTTGGTTCAAGATATGAAGTCATGACTTTGTTCCATATTTAATATGATTGTATTGCCCAATTTTTTTGCACCCTTACCTTCAGGCTAAAGGATCCGTACCCAAAAGGGGGGTGAGAAAAGGATGGAACAATACCTCGGACGGAGAGACCCTTTGAAGGTCGCGCCTCTCGGGGGAGGGATATAAAGGTGAATTTTCAACGGATGGTGGGGTTCACCAGGAAACTTTGAGTGGTAGTTTCCATGCCTAGGTTTGAAAGGGGGTTTGATTTATTAATTTTATGTTCAATCATTCAGATTCCTAGGTTGGCCAAAATGAAGCTAAGCTATTCTATATAAAGATTTTGATTTATATGAATACGGAAGACATAAATGAATCCTAATATGATTGAATATAGAGAATATATAAAATGGAGAAGAGTACACCTGATTTCTGATGTCTGATGAAGATTTTAAAGCTTGTAGGAGTCCAGATCATTCCAGATATGACAAGATCGTTTGTAATTGTATAGAATCGTCCCAAATCATAGGAGATCATCTGATATCGCCCAAGATCATCAGCGACCTGACGAATTCATCAGAAACCTGCAATCAAGGAAACTGACACCAAAAACCAAAAATACACTTGCAATAATGATGCAAAATGATAGAAATAAGAGTATAGATGTTTGAATGATAAATCTAGATATCAAATTAAATGAGATGCACTATTTTGGAAACTTATTTTGAATTTTATCATGGAATTATGCTAAATGAGATGAACTCCAGGATGCAAAACAAAAGTAAATTAATCTAATGCACCATTAAATAAGAAAAATGAGATAGAGAATGCAAACTCAGGGCTCTGATTGCCCCCAAGCTGAATTGCAGACCGGATCATCTGTAATCGTACAATATCATCGTCGATCTTGACAAGATCGTCTAGAATTGTAGTTGAATCGCTTGCGACGATCCGAGCTACCTCCGGCTAAAACACAGTGAAATCCTGCAACAAAACTTGAAAACACAAGTGCGAATGATGGGAGATCATGGAGGGAGTCAAGGGGATAAACTGGAAAAATACCAGTTTATATAGGATTAGGGGGAGGTTAGGAGGTTGGGGATCATCCCAATATGGGATATCCTCAACATGAGAATCTCCAACCACATAGACACACTTCTACCCAAGTTGGAGAGGTCGTTGGAACATAAGCTAATTGCAAAAATTTGGTTTTGGGACGAAATCGTCTGGACATTCTATTCTAGAAGAATTCGTCCGATTTGGGATGATATCGTCAGATCGACGATGATATCGTCAGATTGATGATGATATCGTCCAACGGTCACAAAAACCTCTAAAAATGGCATGAAAAATGAGGTAAGCAATTAACAGACGATTTATGGGTTAAAATTCAAATTTCTACTTTTTACTAATGGTTTAACTGTGCTAATTTTAGGGTGCTACATTTTGCCCCCTCTTTATCACATTTTCCAAAAAAAATGCGTTAAAGACGAGTTCTTCATGCTTTACGAGAAAGCAAACATTTATTCCATTTTTTAGACAACGATTCTAGGTCGAATTGTACAACTATTTACTATGGTGCCCCCTCCGAGTTTTTACCCAAATTGAATGTTTGAGGTAAAAGCATGAAAAAACAAAAATTAAAAAAATGTCATTTTTTTAATAAAAATAAGAAAAATAGGGTAAAACCCTAATTCATTTTTACTATTCACTTTCGTCGTTTCAGAGCTCTGCAGGCAAAATGGTGGAGACGACACACAGATCGATAGAGATCTGACGCGGGTTGCGGGTAAGGATCTAAACCTAGTTTTACTATGTTTTTAACTTGATTTACTTAATTTTTTGACTTGAATTTTAATTTTTTTGGGCATCGCAGTTGTTTTTAGGCCGACGACGAAATTGTCTCTATATTACCGATTTCGTCTAGGGACGAAATCGAAGAAATAAAGACGATCTCGTCCAATAAGGGGTGATCCCCAAATTGAAGAAGTGAGACGATTTCATCCCTTATTGGGTGATCCCGTCCAATAAGGGGCGATCCTATTAAGGACGATTTATCTCAATTTGGTACGATATCATCCAATAATGGGCGATATCAACTTTGATTTTAATTGATTTTTTTTTAATGATTATGTACTAATGATTTTTGTTGTTTTATTACTTATTTTGTAGAGGGGATTGCTAAAGAGTCGAGAGTGGAAATACGACGGTCTAAGAGACAATTTGGTCGTGCTCGATCAGGCCGAGTGAGACAGATTGGTAGAGGAAGGACTGCAGCATGTGGCAGAGATGCCACAAATTCCTATAGACATGGGGCTACTGATAGCCCTAGCAGAGAGATGGTATCCGGAGTCGTCCTACTTTCGGCTACCGACAGGGGAGATGACTCCCACTCTAGAGGATGTATGGAGGATCTTGAGGATCCCCATACACGGTCGATTCATGATGCCTTCGGCCAATCAGGGCCATGCCATGATGAGATTGTATGTGGACCTGAGCTTTGCCCTAGAGAAGGGCAAAGTGAACATCGAGGCATTGAGGCGAATGCCTGGGGTGTCTCGGTTGACCCGAGTTTTGGTAGGGGTGGTGGGTGGCCTTCTTCTATGCCACCAGAGCAGATGCAGATTATCGTGGCTACTATCAAATGTGGTCTGTGACATGAGAGACCATGGATACAGGTTTGCTTGTGGCAACTTTGTACTATGCTACTTGTATAGGATCCTTTACGAGGTTGTATACAAGGGGGGTCGATGTCTGGTGCTGAAATTGCTTCTACAGGTTTGGTGCTGGGAGCACATTGCGATGCGAAGGCCGATAGGGCTTCCATTGATAGGAGTTAATTGGGAGAGACCCCGAGTTTTCTACTGGTGGCTCCATAGAGGGTCACAACGATGGATAGATTTGTCGACATCCCGAAGGTTGGTCAATGACCTTACCCCAGATTGGATCACCTGGAGACCATGGAGACAACATCCAGGGTGGGTAGAGGATGGAAAGGAGTTGGCTCGCATCAGGCGAGTCATATGGTTGAGGAAATAACGGGGAGAGGTAGAGCTCCATCGCTACGACTAAGTTTTGAGGCAGTTCAGTCTACATCAGGGGCTCCCTAGTCTTAGGGATTATGAGTACTCCCAAACTATGTGGGATAGTACCACACTAAGCGGGGCTCCAGACATGCAGAGGTTCTAGATTTAGGATGCTGATGATGCCCCCATTTAGCCAGTGGATGGGGATGATGCGGGGGTAGCAGACGGATATGATGCCTGGTATGCAGGCATTCGCCCTCCTTGAATGACAAGGGCACAGGGTTCAATGCACATTGTAGTGCAATGGATGGAGAGGCGGTGCCAGGCTACCATCGATGCAGTAAGGGATCGTAGAGGGAGGGATCAACGATGACCTCCTCAGGAGAGATGTCAGAGAGCACCACAGGCTCCAGAGAGACAGCAACAGCCAGAGAGGAGGGAGGAGAGGAGAGAGGAGAGGAGATACAGATTCCCTCCTTAGTAGAGGGATAGGACACCATTACTCGATAGGGGCAAGGGTGTCGAGGTGGGTGAGAGCAGTGAGATGGTAGCTCTCTAGGCGAAGAATGCCCGGCTACGAGCTCAGGTGTAGACTCTATAGGATGAGGCTACATAGCTTAGGGATCGGATCGGAGAGGCGAGCATTCTGGAGCTGGCACAGTCGGTTGCTCAGACCACATTCTATCAGGGAGTGTACTACCAGTTGGTTCTAGAGGGCCAGAGGATATAGTTGGCAGCCGATATTGCGAAGCCGATCAGGATGCGGTCATCGAGGATATCATCACGATCGACGTCAAGGACCCACGACACAGGACAAGCTTTGATGGGACCACCTCCTCCACCTTAGGGCGGGAGAGGAGATGAGGCTGAGAGCTCGAGGTCTTCTCGAGGCTAGATGCATATTGTACATAGACTTTTTGAGATGATTGAGTATGCCAGGGTATAGATTATGGCATACCAATCCGTTTTGATATGATGTATATACTTCTTGATATATATATGATGTTCTTTTTGTGATATGACTTGTGCATATGTTTTATGATGCTTTAATATTTTAATTGTTGATTGACTATTCATGTAATTATGTCATTGAAAATATTATAATTTTTTGTCATGCTATAAAATTAAATGAAATAATCTGATGTAAACAAACTAGTTGTTATGGTGTGTTTTGATGAAAATAAAGTGTCTTCTAACAATAATTTCAAAGGACATTATCGCTGTTACATGACCATTTCATGGAGTCACTGCTCACTAGGTCATCAAGCTAATCCTAGTATGAGAGATATTGCTAAAAGTAAAAGGGTGCTTAAGAGACTTTCTTAATACTTTGTGTTGTGATGATGAAAAATAGTGATGATTTGTTTTCAGATTTCCATGAAAATATTATGCATGAAATATTAAAAAATATGATTTTTGCTAGGCATAAAATTCCTAAGTATGATAGAAATTTGAACAATTCCCTAGGAATTATACCATCGTCACAAAAAAAATGAATGTTGACATAATGAAATGAAATAGGAAAGTTTTTGTTCTTTTTAAAGCACAATTGTGTAACATAATGATTTAAGCCATATGCTTTTATGGATTAAATAAATGGGAAATAAAATTAGAACGATGGTTTGCGCTAGGCATAGAATTTTAGGTATAGACTTATACCATCATCGCGAAATCCAAAGAAGAAATTGATATAATAGTTTTATTGCATAGTTGTTTTTCGATTTTGAGATAAACAAAAAATAGACAAATGAGGACTTGCACTAGGCATAAAATTCCAATTTAGGTTTAGGAACTATACCATCGTTGTGAAAGTTGAAAATATATAAATGTGACTTTATTGCTATATTTTTGAACATGTTTTGCAAGAAAATTTTGGATTTTTGAAAAAAATTTATTTAATTGATTTTACGCTAAGCAGATATTCTCAGGTAAGAAAGTCAAATTATTCCAGAAGATTTGAATAAATATTTTAAATTATTTCAAAGACAAAATTTAGATTTATAAGGAGCCCCATGTGCATACGTGAGTTCATTGCCGATCTTGATCTATCATAATGATACAAAATCTCTCAAACACAAATGTGTGTGCAATTGTAATGTTCATTTACCAATTTTGAGCAAGATAATTTGATACAAGTAATTTGAATTAACCAAATGAGTGTTCGTTGACCATGATTTATATGCATGTAACCGTACCAGACTACTATGTAAGTCGGGTCATCAAGAGCTAGTTGATCCATAAGCGGACATAGGTTTGTACAAAAGAAGGTCGCTAATGTGACAGACATGTCACCATGCAAAAAGGAATTACCCAAGGCCAAGAAGGTTGGGCACAAACCACCTGTTATGGGGCTTACCTCATAGTTTTCGAATAATTGAGAATTCCAGGGATTCAAGCTCATTCACCCTTCTTTTCTTTCAAAGGGTAGGAGGGAATTTTATTGCTTTTTCATTTTCTATTTTCTTTCTCTTTCTGATTTTTTTTTTTTGTATTTTGTATTTTGCTTGACACTAAGATAATGCTGAAATATTGTTGAGATGGTACAAAATGATACTGCAATAGTTCTTCTAAATAATTTCTCTTTTTCTCATGATTTTTCTTGATTTTCTTTTTCTTTTTCTTCCTATACTAGGGATACTTGCTCGTATTGGCTGTAAAGCAAGGGATTTTTATTCTGGGCGGGGGTGAGCTTGTCCTTTTGTCAATTCTCAAATATTTTAGACCATGTGCATGATAGGATAGCAAGGGAAAATTTTCGCTCAAGAGACCACTTCTACTGTGTAGCATCGTTTTAAATTTGCAATGAAATCATTTTAATGTGAAAAGGTGTACTTGGTTCAAGTAAATAACAAGATCGATTCTCTATGCTCAAAAATTTATTTAATTCAACTACGGACTTCGATATAAGAGAGATTAATAATCATACCAAATAAGATCAAGATATTTATTCATGTGAGTGTGAAAGTGAGGGATTCGAGATAAATGCTAATTTATCCAAAATAACTAAAATATAACTGCAATACTTCAAGAATTGACAAGTGCAAAATAGAAGATGTTTTTGAGGATTTTGATGATTTTGATTTTTTTATATTTTGATTTTAATTTATGAATTGAGAGAATACATAATATTACTGTTTTTGAAATTTTTATATGAATTACTAATATGAGACAATATGTATAATATATACAGTGACGAAATTACCAGATTTATGCATAATAGTGCTTAAGATGCATAATGTTCATAGGTTATTTAAAATATTTACCATCTAAGGTAGCTAATCTGTATGCTCCCGATCCAAATTTAGCAGTGATAATATATGGCCCAATCCAGTTAGGCTCGAATTTGCCTTTAAGGTCTTTAGTTGCATTAGTATTTTTTTGATTTTCTTTTAAGACGAGGTCACCGATCTCAAAGGATCGATTATGAAATTTCTTGAGATATGCTCGTTTGAGCTTGTTTTGGTAGGCACGAAGATGCTCCAAAGCATTAATGTGCTTCTCATCTAGGAGTTCCAACTGAATAAATCTTCCAGCACGATATTCATCTCCTACTTCAGTATCTTGAAGTAGCAGAGCCAAATAAGGAACTTCTAGTTCAAAGGGAAAAACAACTTCAGCGCCATAAACCAAAACAAAAGGTGGAGTGCTCGTGGGAGTACGAATGCTAGTTCGATAAGCCCACAAAGTAGGATATAATTGAATGTGCCAATCACGGCTAGATTTATTGACCAGTCTCTTGAGGATTTTAATTAATGTTTTATTAGATGCTTCTGCTTGGCCATTACCCTGAGGATAATAGGGAGTGGACCAACGATGTTGAATTTTATATTTTTGACACAGTTTCTTTACATCTTTGTTTTTTAAACAAGTTCCATTATCCGAGATGAGATTTGCAGGAATTTCGAACATACAAATAATTTGATTAAGAATAAACTTGGAAACTTGCGTTCCAATGTAAGAAGCTAAGGGCATAGCTTCGACCCACTTCGTAAAATACTCGGTGGCGGTTATGATGAATTTGTATCCATCAGATGACACAAGATTGATTTTTTTGATGATGTCTAAGCCCCATTTTGAAAAGGGCCAAGGAGATGAAATAGCCTGCAGTTCTTGTGTAGGAGCATGGAAAAGGTCAGCGTGTTTCTGGCACTTGTCACAATGGTGCACGTAATCGTGTGCATCATTCTCCATGGTAGGCCAAAAATGTCCTATCCTAAGGAGCTTCTTCACAATGGCGCTACCACTAAAGTGCCCCCCATAAGATCCATCGTGGGCTTCACTCAAAGCTGATCTAGACTCTTCTAGATTCAAACATCTTAATAGGATACCTTAAAAAGATCTCCTATATAATGTATTGCCAATTATTACAAAGCGACTTGCTCTTCTACGTAATAACCGATGCTGGTTTCTATTAAAACCTTCAGGGAAGGTCCCATTTTGAAGAAAATTGAGGATGTCAGTGTACCAAATTTTAGGAATAGTTTCATTGATTAGAAACACGTCCAAAGGTTCCAAGCATGATTTAGTTGAAGCGGGTTCTTGGAGTCAACGAATAATGATGGTAGCATATTCGTCATCTAACTCCAAGGGTAAAAGAGATGTAGATGCGGCCATAGCATCAACCACATGATTGCCAGTTCTAGGAATAGCTTCCAAGGTAACTTGATTAAATAAAGATATTAATTGTAATACATATGCTTTATATGGACACAATTTATCATCTTTGGTCTGATAAAAATCATTAATTTGATTTATAACAAGTTGAGAGTCACCAAAAACTAATAGATTTTTAATTTTCAGTGCCAGGGCAGCTCGTAATCCAAGGATTAGAGCCTCATATTCAGCAGTGTTATTAGTACAGGCAAACATTAATTTAAAGGATAGAGGTATGAGATGTTTTTGTGGAGATATTAAAATAATACCTGCACCATCCCCACTCATGCATCGAGCTCCGTCAAAGTATAGGGACCATTGCTCTGAATGATCCACCTCTAGGTTAAGGCATTCGTCAAGAAACTCAATGACGAGGGGATGGGTGGATTTTAAGGGTGCAACAACTAATTGATCTGCTATGATTTGACTCTTATCAAACTTCTATCCTATAAATGTGAGTTCAAACTCTCTTAGAGCAAGAACCCACTTATCTGTGCGACCAAACAAATAAGGTTGACTCATGAGATACCGCAAGGGATCAGATTTAGCAATAACGTATGTTTTCTGACTGAGCATATAATGGCGTAGTTTCTGTGTAGAAAATACGACTGCTAGACATAACTTCTCTAATGTTGTGTAGCGGGTTTCATAACTAATTAATGTTATGCTAATGTAATAATTAGCACACTCTCTTTTCTCATCATCAAGTTGAGCTAATATAGCTCCTAAAGCAAAATCTGAAGCATAAATATACAAGATAAATGGGCAATCAAGTTTAGGTGGTGAAAGTATAGGTGGGTTAAGAAGATATTGTTTTAGGAGTTCAAATGCTTCCTTACATTTGTCGTCCCAATGGAAAGAGACATCCTTCTTAAGAAGCTTAAGAAAGGGTCTAGTTTTATCCGCCAGCTTATCGATGAAGCGACGGATAGCTTGAAGCTTACCTTGTAGACTCTGTAATTCGGATATATTTGTAGGTGCGGGTATATCAGTGATAGACATAATCTTGAGAGGGTCAATTTTGATGCCACGTAAAGAAACTATAACCCCTAATAATTTACCTGACTTAACTCTGAATATACATTTGGCTAGATTCAGTTGGATAAGATATTCCCTTAATCGATAAAATACTTTTCTCAAGTCATCTAAATGGTCATCTTCTTCAGTAGAATGAGCTATAATGTCGTCTACATAATCATGTAGTATATCATGCATCATATCATGAAAGATATAAGTCATGGCTCGTTGATAGGTTGCACTCGCATTCTTCATACCGAATGGCATCACTTTCCAATAGAAAGTCCCCCAAGGGGTAATAAAGGTTGTTTTAGCTCTGATCTTCGGGAGCTATCCTGATCTGATTATAACAAAAAAATCCATCCATTAAGGATATCATTCCACTCCCAGCAGTAAAATCAATGATCTGATCGATATTGGGAAGGGGAAAATCATCTTTAGGGCATGCATCATTAATATCTCTAAAGTCTGTAGAAACCCTAATCTTAGTAGATTCTTTCTTAGTTACTGGAACTACATTCAAGATCCATTCAACATAATCAATGGCTTGTATAAAAATAACATTCAGGAGTTTTTCTAACTCCCCTTTGACTAGTAAGGCCACTTTAGGATGCATTTTTCTAAGCTTATGCTTAACAAGTTTAGCATCCAGATGCACTACTAGGTGATGCATAACTATAGAAGGGTCTAAACCTGACATATCTTCATATGTCCAAGCAAAAACATCTTCATATTATTTAAGAAATGCAATGTATTTATCCTATTTTTCTTGACTCAATTCTGATCCAATGTTGATTATGTGAGGGTTATTGTTGGTTCCAATGTTAATTTTTATGACATTTTCTACTTCCATGTGTAGATATTTCTCAAAATTAGGTGGGGCGGGTGAAATGCCCAATTCTTGTAATTCTTCCAAGGTTAGCTTGGATAATTCGTCTTGAGGAGTCGTGGCCTCAAGCTAGGCTATACTAGGTATAGAGCCATCAAAATAAAATCCATTATGTAATAATTCCTCAAAGGAGACATCGTGAAAGATATCTCTCTCCAACTCATCATCGAATTTAGCGATCATCTCAGGATAAGCTATAGAAAGCATATTACATGTGAATATCTTATTCATTAAATGCAAAGTATCGCGTTCATCTAAATAATCTTGGTAACATATAAGATGGTCATCATACTCAAATGGAAATGGCTGACCCTTACTAGAAAATATGCCCACACCACATCGGGCAGGCCACACTTCTACCTCAAAAGGTTCTTTCATACCATTCTGGAAAGGTCCGAAACCTTTCCCTTTATATCCCAATTTAAGCATTATAGGTTTGGCTTTAATATACTCATTAATAAAATAACATCGAGCATATCCATCATAATGATTTTTGAGGTTTCTAGGTATTCTACCCCAGTCATATCCCTTATAAATAAAGGCATAACTCCCGACTTGGTAAATACTTCCCATAGGCTATGGGAGGCCCAAGGTACAAGGAGATGGTGGCAAATTATTTAAAATAAGGGAATATTGCATAGAAACATTTGTTTCTTCTGATATAAGAATTTTAGATAGATCAGGTAAGAGCTCGTCAGTAAGAGCATAAGAGGTAGAAGGAACATTCCCTATGTCTTCCGATGTGAAAATATGAATTTGGTGGATGTAGACGGTGTAGAGGTGTCGATAGATGGGTCTATTAAAGGTATGGAAGTTATAGGAGTAGAACAAGAGACATTGGTTGTGGGATTAGGATCTTTCTTAGGTCCTAATGCAATTTTTTCAGAAGATGGTTGAGCTATATGTGGAGGTGCAACTAATGGAGAAGAAGTAGATGACATTGTGGGTGTGAGTTTCACACATTTAGATGGATAATGAGAATTAGGATGTGTGGATGACAGAGCGGGGAAAAATTGAACTCCAATAGGTTTTGCCAAAGCACACATATCAAAGGGTCTTGGATCACCATGAATGGTAACCAACTAATTCTTAAATTTGAACTTAACACATTGATGTAAAGTTGAGGGAATAGCTTGCATCACGTTGATCCAAGGACGACCCAAGAGTATATTATATGATGCAGGGCAATGTACAATAAACACAGTCGTATCCAAGGTTCTTGGACCAACCTACAATGGAATGGTAATAAATCCACATGTTTCTTGTGTTTCATCATTGAAAGCTTTTATGATCATATCAGTTCTTTTCATTTCATCACTTCTAAACCCAAATATTTGGTAGAAGTCAAAAGTGCAGATATTTAAAGATGACCCATTATCAATCAAAACTCGTTTGATTTCTACATCTCCAATTAAGGCAGTAATATACAAGGGGTTATCTTTATGTAAACTATGTTGCAGAATGTCTCTATCCCGAAAGTCAATACAATCAACTTCACAAGTTATTATAGTATCGGCCATGGCTTCAGAGTTGAATATCTTGTGGTACCATCATCGACTTAATGTGAGCATTAATTCATCTCTATGTGTAGGAGAAGATCTTAAAAGGTCCAAGAGAGAAATTCTAGCTGTAATATTTGATAATTGTTCATTAATATTATAAGGAGGTTTATGTTGAAAATTAGGTGAATGATTCCCTTTATTAGGAACCTTCAAAACAAATGGAGCTGATCCACCATTCTAAATTTGATCTTGTTGAGAATTTTGAGCCTGTTGTCTAGTAATAGCTCTGATGGTACCTGCAATATTATTCTGTAAATGATGAACGAGTCTTGGTCTAGCGTTTATGGCTAGCTCATTAGAAAGTAATTGATGAGACGATGGTCTAGTAGTGACTTTTCTTGGAAATGGCTCTTCTGGAACCATATAACTTGTGATAGGGTGAATAAGATCTGATTCATCTTTAGAACTATTCGATTGATTTGATGTGATTTCCATATCACTCTCAGTCTCATATTCTGTATCACTAAGATCAGGTATCTTAATATTATATAGAGGCCTGGTTGTAACCATGGATAAATTTGTGTCAAATATTTCCAGATCATGAACAGGTAAATGCCCGCTAATAGTTCCTACATATCGGGCAAGAGGAGGGACATTATGATGTTCAATTTGATTAGCCACCTCCTTACCATGTTTTGGTAAGGGATGTTGAAAGATGTCCAATGACTGATTGGCATTCTGATTCTGGTTTTGTGGGGTGTTCTTTTGAACATTATTAGGAGTATTTTACTTAGGTTGAAATGCTTGCACCTCCATCTCATTGTTATCAATCAAGTCCTATATTTTATGTTTTAATATTTTACAAGAGTTGGTAGTGTGTCCAGGCCCTCTATGGAAGTCACAGTGTAAATCTACTCTGTATCCGGGTATAGTTGGATCAGGTTCCTGAATATTTGGTAATTGAATCAAACCTCATTCTAATAATTACGATAGAATAGTTGATAAAGGTTGATTTAACCTAGTAAATTCTCGAGGAGGTCTATCAGGAGGTTTCAGTACAAACTTCTCTGTTGTCTTCGCAACATTAACATTAGAAATATTTTTACTATCGGTGACTCCATCACCCACAACTTGTTTATTCTTATATTGATTTTTGGATGTTTTCTCATCGTCTCTCTTTTTAAGTTGGCCTCTCCTAATGAGAGCATATTCCACTCTTCGGGCTAAGTCTATAGCCTGATCGAAGGTGGTCAAAGTAGCAGTTGATAATTCATAAGATAGTTGCTCTTGCAAATTATTAATAAAGATGTCCAACATCTCCCTATAAGGTAACACAAAGTGCAATTTTCCTATCAACTATCTCCACCTAGCTAGGAAATCAGCAAAGCATTCCTCTTTGCCCTGTTTTAAGTTATACAAATCTTTAATGGTCACATATCTTTCGATGTAGGCACTAAATTGATGAACAAAAGACTCAGTAGTTTCTTTGAAATTCCTCAAAGAATTAGTGGGTAATTGATAATACCACTCTAATGCCATTCCTCCCAAGCTTTTTGGGAACATTTTTAGTAATAACAAGTCATCATGTGATATATCATGACATGCTATCCTAAACATACAAAGATGCTCTATGGGATCTTCGATTCCTTTATATATGGGAAGAACAAGCATAGGAAAATGTTTAGGATATGACTGTGCTATGACTATAGGATCTAAAGGCTGACTACACATCTCTTGATAATTGTACGAGGGAAGATAGGGATCTATCTGGTCCATGCGGGAAACTAACTGTTTCACCATGGCTTCCAGATTGCTAGTTTGTCCACCATATTGGTTTGGTGGCACATAGGTATGGTATCTATGAGCGTATGATGGTGTGACACAAGGATTAGATGTTATATTGCTATTATGCAAAGTGTTGGTAGGAAGAGTATTATGAAGGGGATTTGTAATAGTATTATGTTGTACCTTAGATGATTGGTAATTGGTGTTTGGTTTTATTTTGGGTTTTTGTTGATTTGAGGTATGTTGATCAAGAGCTTGGCAAAATAGAGCAGTAAATGATGGTTTATTTTGTGCGGGAATGACCCTAGGCTTGTTAACAGGCACTTTAGATTGTTGGGTAACCTGTTGTTGTTGCATGCTTTGGATTGCAACTACTATATCCAAATTGGATGGTCCAACTTGATCACTCTCTTGGTCAATAAAGGACAAGGGATTAGTGTGTGTTTGAAATACTTCTTCTAGAGTTGCTTGAGTGTCACTAATTCGATCCTTGTCCATATGGGCTGCTCTATTAAAAATACCAATATTAGTGTTAATAAACTTCCATAATTGTTCCATGTTCTCAAAAGTGATAGCTCCTCCCGGAGACATTTTAGGGGATGAGGATCCTTCCTCTCTAATAGTTTCTTCTTGTTCATTTCCTATAGCAATATCTTCTTCTTGTTGGTCTAGGGTTTTTTTTCCTAAACTTGGTCTTCAGGAGGGACATTTTGGTCAGTTAATGGTCTTCCTAACCAATCTTCATCTTTTTCGATTTGTTTTCCATTCCTAAGTCTAGGCATTGTGCTAAACTTAGGTTTTAGCATATATATATATATATATATATGCAATAGGGTTGAGAGGTATATATTTTAACTATATACTTACTATAATATTTTAAAGGAAATGTTTTGTTATTTTTGATATTTTGTTATTTTATGTGATTTTATTATATTATTATTTTGCGAGAATAAAAATAACAAACAACATGCTAGTTGTAAGAAACAATAGTAGAAAGAATTACTTAGATTTCTATGAATAGTTTATGGATATCATTGATAGGGTCAAGTTCATCAGGAGTCATGAAATTCTCCTCTTCAAAATGAAAGTTGTTTTTCAAGAACTTGACAAAGTGTGCTATGGTAATATGATCTATTTCAGACTCTGACATGTAAAAATAAATTTCATGGCAATACTCTCGATACAACACAGCTCTAGGAACTCTATTCCATATCTTTCTATCCGTAAGAACGACTTCTTGATCCTCTACATGAGATATAAATTTATGTACTACAATTGCATTCTCAAGGTATTCCTCAAAGGTGTATAATTCAGAAGACACGAGTGCTCTTTTATCGGCTAACCACCTATGGCAAGCTCTCTGAAGTTCATGATACAAAGTCACTTGATTAGGATCCAGGATTCTATCTAGGACAAACCTGTTAATTTGTGTAAGTTCTGCAGATCTAGATTCAATAATACCCAATCTCCTATCAAGTTTTTCCCACAAAGGTTGGGCTCTATATGTTTGAGGTACTCTAAGCGCAGAAGTAATCTCTATGGCCGTTAATTGATTTTCAACATTTATGGAGACAACTCGTCTTCTATTATTATCTACCATCTAAATATGATATGCAAATTTAACAGTTTTCTAATGATTCTAGATGTTCTTAATAATGTGTTTTTTTTTTTATTGTTTTCAAAAGGTGTTTTTAGTTTCACGTCGGGTTCACCAAAATGTATCGCCCAAATTTTTCGCACCCTTACCTTCAGGCTAAAGGATCCATACCCAGAAGGGGGGTGAGAAAAGGATGGAACAATACCTCGGACAGAGAGGCCCTTTGAAGGTTACGCCTCTCGGGGGAGGGGTATAAAGGTGAATTTTCAACGGATGGTGGGGTTCACCAGGAAAATTTGAGTGGCAGTTTCCATGCCTAGGTTTGAAAGGGGGTTTGATTTGTTCGTTTTATGTTCAATCATTCAGATTCCTAGGTTGGCCAAAATGAAGCTAAGCTATTCTATATGAAGATTCTAATTTATATGAAGACATAAGACATAAATGAATCCTAATATGATTGAATACAGAGAATATATAAAATGGAGAAGAGTACACCTGATTTTTGATGTCTGATGAATATTATGAAACTTGTAGGAGTCTAGATCACCTCGGATATGACAGGATCGTATGTAGTTGTACAGAATCATCCCAAATCACAAGAGATCATCCGAGATCACCCAAGATCTTCAGCGACCTGATGAATTCGTCAGGTGAATTTGTCAAAAACCTACAATCAAGGAAACAGACACCAAAAACCAAAAACACACTTGCAAGAATGATGCAAAATGATAGAAATAAGAGTATAGATGTTTGAATGATAAATCAAGATATCAAATTAAATGAGATGCACTATTTTGGAAACTTATTTTGAATTTTATCATGCAATTATGCTAAATGAGATGAACTCCAGGATGCAAAACAGAAGTAAATTAATCTAATGTACCAATAAATAAGGAAAATGAGATAGAGAATGTAAACTCAGGGCTCTGATTGCCCCCAAGCTGAATTGCAGATCGGATCATCTGTAATCGTACAAAATCATCGTCGATATTGATAGGATCATCTAGAATTGTAGTTGAATCTCCTACGACGATCCGAGCTACCTCCGGTTGAAACACAATGAAATCCTGTAACAAAACTTGAAAACACAAGTGCGAATGATGGGAGATCAGGAAGGGATTCAGGGGGATAAACTGCAAAAATCCCAGTTTATATAGGATTAGGGGGAGGTTAGGAGGTTGGGGATCATCCCAATCTAGGAGATCCTCAATGTGAGAATCTCCAACCACGCAGACACGCTTCTGCCCAAGTTGGAGAGGTCATTGGAACATAAGCTAGTTGCAAAAAATTGGTTTTGGGACGAAATCGTCTGGACGTTTTGTTCCAAAAGAATTCATCCGATTTGAGACAATATCGTCAGATCGATGACGATATCATCAGATCGACGATGATATCATCCAACGATCACAACAACCTCTAAAAATGGCATGAAAAATGAGGTAAGCGATTAACGGACGGTTTTGAGGTTAAAATTCAAATTTCTACTTTTTACTAATGGTTTAATTGCACCACTTTTAGGGTGCTACAATGATATACTTGAGGCTTGGTGATTATGTTGTATGTTTATGATCTTCTCATCACTTATAGCTTCACTACTTTGGTTCAAAATATGAAGTCATGACTTTGTTCCATATTTGATATGATAGACTTGAGGCTTTTGTACTCTTTTTTTGGAATCCAAATTTATTAGATAGACTTTGATATTACTATTTATCATCCCAAATATGTTGTAGATCTTCTTTAGTAGTTTAGGATGGAGTGTAAGCCATTTCAGATCCCCTTTAACTCAGGTTTAAAATTTGGTTTGATTGTACTACACTTTAGTTGATGCCTCTCTATATTGATCTCTTGTGGGAGGTTTTCTCTATCTTACTCACACTAGACTAGATATAGCCTTTTTTGTTAGTATTGCTCCAAGTACATGCAATCACCCTGGGAGATTAATTAGATAGTAGTAAAGTGGATTCTCATATATCTCAAAGGGAAATTCAAGAGAAAATCTACATCCAGTACCCACCTGGTTTTGAGCTTGAGGGACCTCCTTCATTCGTATGTCGCATGACTAGATCTTTGTATCGTCTTAAGTAGGATCCTCATGCTTAGTATGAGAAAATCCATTCCTTTTTTCTTGATTATAGATTTTAGTGATGTGAGGTTGAACATGATGTTTACATTAAATATTAATATGAGGAAACTTTAGTGATTGTGTTGTATGTTGATTATCTTCTCATCGTTGGTAGATTTGCTACTCTAATTTAGCATATAAAGTCATGACTTCTACACCTTTGATATGATGAAATTTAGGCTTCTACATATTTTTTGGAAATCCATATTGATTAGATAGACTATGGCATTACTATTTATCATGCCAATCACATATTAGATCTTCTTTGGTAGTTCAAGGTGGAGTATAAGTTTATTCTTACCCATTTTACCTTAAGTTGAAAATTTAGGTTTTAGGTTGATTTCACTACACCTTTAGTCAATGTCTCTTTATACCAATATCTTGTAGGAGGTTTTCTCTATATTACTCACACTAGATCAAATATAGACTTTGTTGTTAGCTATTTCTCCAAGTGCATGTAGGCACCTTGAGATAGTCATTGGATAGTAGCAAAGTGGATTCTTAAATGCCTTAAAGGGATATATCAGATAAGCATCCACTATTATATTGGTTCCCTTATGATTTTGATAGGTTTTTTAAATGTTGATTAGGCAAGGGATTTGGATGAATGGTGGTCCACCATAGGCTTTGTGTTCTCCTTGGGTTCCTACCTAGTTTTGTGGTATTTTAGATGCCAATCCACCATCTCTTAGCCTTCCATAGAGGCTAAATATTGTATTGTCAATAAGGTAGCTAAGCATCTAAGGTCGATGCTAATAATTTTGGAGGAGATTAGCATTTCTTAGAGGTTTCTTATTACTCTTTATTGTGATAATAAAAGTACTATTAAACTTGTTTGTAATCCTATGTTTCATCAATGAACAAAGCACATTGAGATATAGATGCATTTTGTGAGATGGATTCATGCTCATGGGATATTATATCTACTTTTTATACCTTCATTGAAGAATACAATAGACATCTTGACCAGGATCATGCTTGAGGTCATTTTTGAGTGCCTGAAGAAACTTCTTGGAGTTGAAGAGTCTTCCTTAAAGAGGGATCCAGTGTAAGGGTATCTCTTCATGTACCCAAATTAAATTAAAGGGAATGTTGTAATATATGATGGTTAAGCTTCTCTTGATACCATGACTGACTATTTGCACTTGTATTTGTTATATTTGACTTTTGGGCCCATGTAAACCTTCTAAAATGTATTTTTGTATTTTTTATATCATTTTATTTCTAAGGGTCTATCTCACAATCTTGACCTAAAGGTATCATGTATTTGGGTATAAATACCCCCTCTCACTAATCATTTTATTATCGATTGGAGTGTATTTTGATTTTTTTTTAGTGAAGATCATTTAGTTTCTATGGACACCCTATTATACTGTGTGTTTTGTGTTGTATATTTATTTTGTTAAAAGCCATACTAGGTACTGATTGATTCCATCTACTTTTGGAAACCAATATGAGATCTAACATAGGTCAAGGTTGTGAGACCAACCTTCAAGAACAAAATATTATAACAATTACAAAAGCATATTTTTTCAAGGTTTTCATGGGCCCAAAGGGTAAATATCATCAATACAAATACAAAAGTCAATAATTTCCTCCAAAGAAGTTTAACCACCACATATTCTAATATTCCCCCTTAAGTTGAATGGGAGACAATGAGAGATACCCTTATTTATCATCTCCTTAAGGGAAATTTACAACTCCAAGAAGATCCTACATGTGCATAAAATTGACCTCGAGCATGACTTTCATAAAAATATTCAATACGTACTTTGATGAAGGTACAAACATTGGATCAAGAATTGCATGTGCATGAAGCCATCTCACAAAGTGCATCCATATATCTATGTGCTTTTTCTACTGATAAAATATTGTATTGCAAACAAATTGGATGGTTCTCTAATTATCACATATGAAGGGTGACTCAAAAAATTTGAGAAATTCCAATCTCCTCCAAAATCATGACTGTCCACTTAAAATGCTTAGTTGTGTCACTGGAAACATAGTATTCAGCCTCCATGGAGGATTGATAAATAGTGTATTAGAGTTTGGAGAACAAAAAACTACGTCAATTTCCAAATAGAACACAAATCCTAAGGTGGATTGTCACTTATCCAAGTTACCTACCCAATCAACATCTAAAAATCTTGTCAAAGTCAGGGGAATCCAATAGAGTAGTAATTTGATAGGTTCCCCTAATATATCTAAAAACCCTCTTAGCTATTGTCAAATTATCTCCTAAAATGCCTACATATAGCTAGAACAATAACTAATAGCAAAGGCTATATTGGGTCTAGTGTGAGTAAGATATATAAGTTCTCCCATAAGATACCATTACTAGTATGCCATCTACCAAAGACATGGTGCAATCAACGTAAATTTTTAGGCCTAAGGCAAAAAATCAAGTAGACTTATAATTGTTGGCAATTTGAGTTATTTTATGTTGTCATTAATGTCACATGGATCGCATTGAGTTTTGGTGGCCAAATGATATTTTGGAAAGCATGGATAAATAAAAGGGTTTTGTGAAAACCAAGGCAAGCAAAATAAAAGGTTTTATTTAAAATCATGGATGGCATATTTGAACTTAGTTTTTCTTAAAACCCAATTTGGCCTTTCGTTCCATCGAAAAGGTACCTCGGTGATGAAGATATTTAATTTTTAATGTTTAGTTTAAATTTTAATTATTTAAAATTAAAATTAAAATTTAAAATTAAATATGCAAGATTTTTGTCAACGTCATCGAAAATAATAAGGAGAATATATAAAGGAGATACCTAAGGTTCATAAAATAAGGCTTGCTCGTGGTTAATAATCGTTGGCTAAGCATACGAATTGAGTTCGTACGAAAATATTTTAGAAAGCAGAAACAACGAATAAATGAAGGTTGGTCGAAGTCCAAAGTCATCATGGGCTGAGTGGCGCATTGGCAATTGGCTTTTGGCTAAGGTGTGTGGCAACATAAACGTCAATGTTTCGAATCCCCTTGACTGCGTTTAGAAGGTGTTGGAAGAAAAGTGCTCGAAGCGCTTTTGATTTGTGGAAAGGAAGGAAAATTTTTAAGGCATGTTGTGCCTTTCCCTTTCGAACGAGCAGCTAGCTCGTGTGGCAACCTTAGCCGTGGCTAAGGCGCTCCAAGTGTGGGAAATTCGGGGGTTCGAATCCCCTTGAGGAGGTAGATATGTTTTTTCTCTAATTAATTATGTTAAGCCCTAAGTTGGAGTTATAACATGGTTAGGAATAATTCAAGTTTTTAATTAAACTTTGTTTTTATAAGGGTTGTGATTATTATTTCAAAGGTGGATGAGTTGTTGATTCAATTTGATGTTCATGAAATTGAGAATTAAGATTTAGGAGAAATAAGGAGTTGTTATAAAATAATTTTTGAGAGGTTTATTGATTATTATTCTGATAAGGGTTTTTATTAAAAAAGGACTTTGGTGGATGTGTTTATTAAGTTGGAGTAAAAAGGTGTAAATTGAGTTATGCTTTATCTTGTGATTATTATTTGAAGTCCACTAACCCTTATTGAGATTGGAAAGGAAAGTTGTGTTTAGTGTGGCAGATTTTGTGGACAACTTCTTGGCATCAAAAAGGTATGGGCACATTATCCTATTGATTGTTTATGGTGGTTGATTTCTAAAATATCATTGGAGTGAAAAGGATTGATTGGGGTTTCCTTTTCAAAAGTGGTTGGTTGAATGCTTCAAGGTTTTCTGGTTTGAGAGTTGTGTTTAAACCTTATTTTATAAGCATAGTCATTGAAGCCCATTGGTTATGTAAAGAAATTGAAAAGAACATGAGTATCATTGTAATGTGAGATTTGTGGTTGAGCATTGTTGGAAACATTTGAGTTGGTTGATACATTCTTGGACTAGGGTTTTGTGAGAAATTATTGTCCCTTGTGGTGATTGGTTGAGTTGAGTTGATTGATCCTAGTCAAGTGATTGTGTGAGGTGATTGTTCAAATCCCATGAAACAAACTATTCTATAATTCTGATTTGAGTTGAGATTGAGCTTAGAACATATTGAGTCTCTAAAAATTCTCTTTATGCTTCTATGAGTTGACTTGAGTTGAGTTGAGATCATTGTGGATCATTGTTGTCATCCATTGTAGAGTGCATTGCCATTCATTGTTGAGTTCATATTTGAGCCTTGCCTTCATATATTTGTGGATGATATTTGAGTACTACTTGAGCATGATTGATTGAGCCTTTGAGAAGGCCTTTGGGATAGATTTTTGGACATATTTGTGGCAGTTTGTGTATGATTGATTGAGCCTTTGAGAAGGCTTTGTGGACAATTTTTGGGACAGTTTTATGGATAATTTTAGATAGATTTGTGGATAGATTTGGGATAGATTTTGATGAGGTTTTGAGTAAGCCTATTGGGTAGAGTTGAACAAGTTCTTGGTGAGCTTTCTAGAGTAGATTTGGACAAGTTCTTAGTAATATTATTGGAGCAGATTTGAGCAAGTTCTATGTGAGTTTGTTGAGTAGATTTGGACAAGTTCTGTGTGAGCTTTTTGAGCAGTTTTGGACAAGTTCTATGTGAGCTTGTTATGCAAATTTGGACAAGTTATGTGTGAGCTTGTTATTGCCTAGATTTGAGGAGATCAAATAAATTTGGAAAAGTTTTGTGTGAGCTTGTTGAGAAGTTTTGGAAAAGTTCTGTGTGAGCTTGTTATGCAGATTTGGACAAGTTCTGTGTGAGCTTGTTATTGCCTAGCTTTGAGGAGATCAAAGAAATTTGGAAAAGTTTTGTGTGAGCTTGTTGAGCAATTTTAGACAAGTTATGTGTGAGCTTGTTATGCAGATTTGGACAAGTTATGTGTGAACTTGTTATTGCCTAGCTTTGATCATATCAAATAAATCGTTGTATTGGATAAGGATCCTTAATTCTGTGTGAAATATTATAAGGATATTATCTTGTGGAGTACCCCACATTGGGGGAACCACGTTAAATCTTGTGTCTCAATTATGTATGGTGACTTGTGCTTTTGCTTACTATTGCTATCTAAGTTATTAATGCACACTAATATATTTGGTTATTGCAATTAAGGACATTAATTGATATTGGTTTGGAAAGAAAGCAAAAATTGGTCTTATACTATTCACCCTTCCTCTTAGTATAAGCTTGTGTTCTTCAATAATTATCCATCTTGAAACACTAGTGGTCTAATGAATACTTGGGCTAAGAAATGGTGATGCCAAAATTTTGTCTAATTAATCTAAATCCCTAAAAAATAATGTAGAAGACCCAAATTTATCATCTCAAATTTGGAATGAAATCATGACTGCATGTCCTAAATTAGACTAGAGGAGTTGCCATGATGAGAAGATCATCAACATAAAACACAATCACAAAAATTTCCTCGTCTTGATATCTGGTGTATACATCATGTTTAGCCTCACATTGTTGAAACCCAAAACTAAGAAAATAGAAATGGATCTTCTCATACCATGCTCAAGTATCCTGCTTAAGACTATACAAGGACCTAATCAAACAACAAACTAGTAGAGTGGATTCCTCAAGATCAAAATATGGTGGCTACTACATGTAGATTTCCTATTATATATGATCCCAATGTAGAAAGGTACCCTTCACTTCCATATAATGTACCTTCCATCCATGTGAGGTAGTAATGAAGAGAATCGTTCTAAGTCCATCCTGGCCATCAATGTAAATGTCTCAAAATAGTCCACTCCCTCCTATTAAGAGAATACCTTAGCAATAAGGCATACCTAGTGATTCTCTACATGTTGACCCAAAGTGTATTTGATTATGTAGACCCATTTGTAGACAACAACATTATTCCCTTCTAGAAAAGAAAGCAACTCCCAAGTCCTATTCTTCATCAAAGCCTCATACTCTTACAACATAGCATCTTCTCATTTTGGCCTACCCTTCGCATAATAATATATAAGAGGATCCTAATAATGTACTACATTTAAAAGCAATGTTCAATATGAAGCCTCTTGATGTCACTTGAGACAAAATATGTTGAGCATCCTTTAGAAGCATATTAATCCACTTGGGTGTTGGGAAAACCAAAGAAGAATAATGTGTATTATGTGATAACATCAAAAACTAGAACTAAATAATATAACTTGTCACTACTCACCTCATCATGCAACCCTAAATAATTTTTAACTAATATGTCCTACTCATCATGCCCTATACCTAGAGAACAAAATATTGTCTATGAAGGGGTCAAATCAATATGCAATGGAGTACCACTCAAATATGAAAATAGAGAAGGATAAATGAAGAAGATTCTCTAATAGAAATAAGACCCAACCAAAATATCAAAAGAAAGCTTAATCTGTTATGGTGAAAGGGTTAGAAGAATAATTTTCTAATAGATTAGGTGGTGGGATAGAAGGCATACTTGGAAGAACCTTATCAAATATGACATCACTCTGGATAAAAATATTATATCCCTAAGGATCACAAAGGTGATATGCCTTTGAGGTATCTAAATACCCCATAAAATTACACTTATGAATCTTTAGTGTCTCCTTTTTCTAAAGATACTTGGGTATGTGAGACTATGCTAAATATCCAAAGATATGGAATAGAGATATATTAGGCTTACACCATGTTAATCTCTCAAAATTATCATGTACTAGACTACCCCATAATAATTCTATTGATAATGTATGTTGCACAAGTGATAGCCTCACCGCAAAACTTATGATCCATATCCTTAGTATGAATTATACATCATGTCATCTCCATGATTACCTTGTTCTTTTTCTTAGCTACACCATTCTATTCAAGAGTATAGTGAATAGTTCTCTGATATGCAATCCCATTAGAAGCTAGAAAATCATTAAAACCATAGCTAAATATTCACCATCCCCATCTATCCTTAGACATTTGATTCTTCTATCTAGTTGATTTTCAACAAGGGCTTTAAAGGTCTTAAACCTCTCAAAAACCTCATCCTTAGTGTGAATGGTGTACAATTAAACATATCTAGAGAAATCATCAATAAAAAGAAGGAAGTACCTATTTCTTGAGAGATATGATGTAAACATACGTCCAAAAATATCATTGTGTATAATATTTAAGGGATTAAATGTTTTTCTTACAATCCTTTTTAGAAACATTTCCTTATGAAGCTTTCCCTAAATACACCCCTCACATGCACCACTTAGAAGGGATATGCATGGAAATCTAATGGCCATCTGATGTTAAATAACTTATCAATAGTATCAAATTATTCCATGGACAAGGGTGCAATATTAGCCTCCACTTTACTCATTTGAGTGGAATCAATTCAATCACACAACCCTTAAAAATTTTCAAACAACACTTTAGGCTCTATAGTGCTACTAACATGAGTGCCATCTACATTGTCAACATGAAGAAGAATAACACTATGAGGCTCATCCTTCTTGCACCTATAGGGCTAATTCAATTCTTCAAAATCAATATCATGAGGCTCCTTATTAACATATTTGAGTAGCCCCTTACTTCTAATAAAAGCTTCAATATTGATCTTCTAGGTAGCATAGTTAGGACCACTCAGCAAGGGCACATGGTTATTCATAAGCATTTTACCAAAATATAAAAAATTGCATGAAATTGTGAAAAAAATAACACCACCAACACAAAGATCTCAAAAACTATGTAATTTTAAAAAAAATGCTCAAAATGCTTCCTATGCAAAATTTATGGCTATTGAAATTTTTACCCTAAAATTGCAAAAATGCATCCAAAACCTCTATAAATTTATAATAAATTTAGTACCTAGAATGAATGATAGGTTACCATATGTTTTTACATGAGTTTTTAAGGGATTTATAAGCATATATTGATTGTGTAGCATACTGACAAATCATATGATGTTACTTGTCATTATATGATTTATTTCCTGATCTATGAACCACACTATGCCACTTGTGACATCCTTATATATTCTAAAATTTGTGTGTTGTTAAGTCTGCTACTGACTATACAAGTTATTTGTCAAGTTTGAAGAGTTCAAAAAATGTGATTGGCCAAACCTATATTTATACGTGCCTTATGATGTATGACCTTCCAGTTTATCCCAATCAAAGACTACCACATTAGCACCTGTGTCAATCCCTACATCACTTACCACATGTTACTTCAAGATTTATGCCATGTCATCAATTGAGTGTGTGCCTCCACTAGCCACCACATGTCATGCCATGTCATCTAAATAAATTACCATGTGTCACCTTATAATTTTTCCACTAGTCACCAAATCAACTATACGAATTGTTGTGCCAGCTGCCACATATCGCCTTTAGATTTGTGCACCTATTACCAAGTCTCTTGTATGATTTACCACATCATTTGTATGGATTATCATGTGTTGTTGTGGAATTTTTTCACTCATTGCCATGTCATCTATACTAAATACCATTTTAGTCATACGGAATACCATGTTTCATCTGTACAACTCTACCACACCATCACAAATATCCAAAGATGTGATATCTTCTATTGCCATGTCATAATAAGGTTTCACATCATTACAAGGTAGCATGTAATCATAGGGTGCCACATCATGCATGTTGATATTTTTAATTCTATTTAAAAGGTTTGCAAGTGTGAGGGATTTGAAATTGAGATCTCCCATGATCTAATGATTTATATTGTTTTGGCTACCCAAGCACAACACTTTGGAGGGAAAAGGCTATAATAAAACTTAAGCAATGTCATACTACCAAATATTTCCCTTGTAGGCACACTTCCATGCACCTAAAGTTTGTCACCATTCCCTAGAATATAATATTTTCAAGAATATTTCTTGGAATATTCCTTTTTAAAATTTAAAATTTTAAAATTTGTAGGGGAATGACAGTATTTTTTCGACATGATGGCAAAAATACTTAATTAATTCATTGAGGTAAGATCATATTTACTATATTCTTTAGGGTTACAAACTAGAATATCAATACTCCAAATTTAGGAAATCGTTACATGCAAGAAATATTAAAATAATATTCCAGCTATTAATAACCTTTTAGTTGATAATGCATGATCTAATAATAATGTAATAAAATATTCTAACATCCCCCCTTATTACATTATTCAAGTTAGGAAATATTAAGACCCCCCCTTAATTTAAAGGAGTCTAGGCTCTTGCTCTTGGCTCTAGCTTTGGCTCTAGCTCCTAGCTCTAGCTTTGGCTCTAGCTCCTAGCTCTGGCTTTAGCTTTAGCTTTAGATTTGACTCTAGCATTGGATTCTCTAGCTCTTGGCTTTAATTTATCTGGCTTTGGCTATTGTGGCTCTTGGATAACCACCTTTGGGTCTACCTCTAGGTTTTCTGCTGGCTCTCCCTTTGGGTTGGCCATTGACTCTTCCTTTGGGTATACCAATAGATTGAACACTAAATCTTCCTTTAGGTTTTCCTCTAGGTATTCCAATGGGTTGGCCATTGGATCTTCCACTATGTATTCCTATAGGTTTACCATTGGGTTGGCATCTAATTCTACCATTAGGTTGGCCTTTGAGCCTGTATATGGGTTTGTTGCCTCTTGGTCTACTTCTAGGTTAGTTACCTTTGGACCTGTCTTTGGGTCTAATATTGGGCTAGTTACCTCTAGGTCTTCCATTGGGATGGTTGCCTCTAGGCTTTCCATTTGGCTAGTTACCTCTGGTCCTACCTCTAGGATTGCTTTTGGTAAATTGCAATTGTCTTGGTTGCTAATAGTGCTACATTAGAAGTAGATTGGACATCTAGGAAAAACAAGCTATTTTTTTAGGAAACCAATGGCTATATGCTTACCATTATTGGTCATAAAACACCTCTTATGGCCATTCTCAACTCTGAAATCAACCTTCATATTTTTCTTTAGTAGTTGGACACAAGCAACAAGTTTTTGGCTAGTTATAGGACATAAAAGACACATTTGATGGTGCATTTCCCATCTGGAAGGTCAACCAAAACATCACCAACTCCTTTGACCTCATAGGTTTTATCATCTATGACGACCACTGGTTTCCCTTCTTTGGATTTGAAGGTATCAAACTAGTATTTTTTCCTTGTCATTTGTTAGCTAGCACCATAATCAATACACCAAGAATCATCCTTGGTTTTGGCAGTAAATTTAGTCATGAGTACTGTGTGTGCCTATTCAAAATATGAATTTGACTCTTCATATGCATATTCATAATATAAATATGATACTTCAATGGCAATATACCCTTTCTACTACTCATGTTGGGTTTATGGCTTATACTCATGTTGCTTTTGTTGAGGTATGCAGACCTAGTATCCTCATGTGGTAGCATTGTACCAACAACATTTAGTATCATGGTCATCATATTCATAGATATGGCAATACCTCTTTTGGTTTTGAGGTTGCTATTGTGATGTTGAGGAGGAAGAACCTTTGTTTGAAGAATGTTTGTGTCTCTTCTATTTTTTATATTTTTGACTTACACATTTTTGACTTACGAGTGCATTGTTCAACATCTGACCCCTTAGTTTATTGGTTTCTTCTTCCTATTTAATTATATTAAACAAATCCTCAAAGGAAACTACCCTATTGGAAATCTATAAGGAGGTAATAAGCACCCAAAAAGAATTAGGTAAAGCTCAAAGTATGATGGGAACTAAGAGCTTGTCATCCACCTTTTCACCCATAATATTTAGTTTTCCCTTCAAGTCTGTCACTTTGCAAAGAAATTGCTCCATAGTCTCTCCATCTCCCACTTGCAATGTGTGAAGTTAGGATTGAATCTTAAGAATAGTGGATTGATTCTTTCCTTCATAAATTGTTGTAAGAGAATCCCATTCTTGACTGGAAGTTTCTGCATCACAAATGTGTTGTTTGATCTCATCAGTTGTAGCAAGGGTTATTAGCATCAGTGCTCATTGATCTGCTTCATCAAACTTATTTGCTTGGTCCATGCCTTAAGGTCATGCTTTTATGTCTATCACAATATCCCATAGTTTCTCTACTATCAAGATAGTCTGCATATTTGTCTTCCATGCTCTAAAATTGAGTCCTTTCTAGAGCTGGGGATCTGTGAGAAACACTTTGGAAGTGGCCATCTATGCAAAACTATAAAATATCACTTGAAAAATTTAGAAAAAAAATGTGGAAGAAAATAATGAAGGTGTCGGCCTTCGTCGATAATATACCTTTTACAATATTTGATCAATTTTACAAGAAGGGGAAGGTGTCGGACTCCATCAATATTACACCTTTTTTACAAGCACAATTTCACAATTGATTAAATCAAATTACACAATTGCATAAAAGAAGCCCCTTCCAAAATAACACACATTAATAATAAAGTACTTTTAATAATGCATTTTTTTAAAATAATAAGCTCGCTTTTTATTTTCTTTTTTCTCTTTAAAAAAATTACCTTTTTCTTTATTTTTTTTTCTAAAAATAATAAAACACTTATAAAATAATAAAGCTTTTTTTTTCTTTTTTTTTCTATATCAAGAAATATTGAAAAATTGCAAACCAGAGGCTATATTTGTATTTGGATTTGGATTTAGATTTGGAGGATATGAATTTTTCTTCCTTGACAATTTTTTGCGTAGCAAAAAAAAAGAATATTGATAGCCCAACTTCAAACAAGCCATAACTTTTTCAATACTGCTCAAAATTTGGTATGTGACCACTAATTTTTTTAGTACTCGAAATGATTTACACAATGGTCTAAGAATATTTTGAGTTTGACAGCTAAAAAGGAAGATATAGCTCCTACAAATAAAATAATGTGTGATACCAAATCCAAGGCCGTGATTGCATAGGCTCTGATTATCAATGGATATCTTTCCCATGAATCAAACTTGCAAACAATCAGACCTATACACATCTAATAAATGAAAGGGCATGTCGTCGGATAGTGAAAATTAGCTCTTATTAGATCTCACACACTCGATTATGGCTTAGATCAAGGAATCCTTTCTGATAAACCAATGATCTAATGCTCCCATGATCTAATGCTTTATATTGCTTTGGCTACCCAAATCTCTAAGCACAACACTTTGGAGGGAAAAGGCTATAGTCAAACTTAAACAATATCAAACTACCATTTTTTCTCCTTTTTATGTCCTATACTAATGCAGGCCTATGTCATACTAGTGTAGGCACACTTCCATGCTCCTAAAATTTGTTGTCATTCCTTGGAATAGAATATTCCCAAGATTATTTCTTGGAATATTTATTTTAAAATTTGTAGGGAAATGACAGTATCTTTTAGACACAAATTTGGAGTGCTTGGATGTAAATGAGCAAAAGTGTTGAAGTGTCACCCCCTTCAAATTTTACAAAGAATCTAGAAAATGTTGATGGTTTCTTTGTATCTATCATGGTTTTCCCTACATAATTTTTTTGTCAAACACAACCAATTAGGACATCCTCTCATGTCTATGCAAAAATAAAGTTATCAAATCATTTTTGTAACTTTTCAAGTAGCTAAGAGGTATTTGCTAATCATAGAAGCTTGCCCATGGCTTCTCTAGCACCAAGGGTATATCTGAGAAAATTAGCCTATTCTTTGCTTCTTTCATAGCAGCCAAGCACTCTACCCTTATATCTATACTACTATTGGACACAATTTGTCAAAAGAGAAAAAGAAATGGATCTTTTATAAAAAAACCTAAAAGATAAATGAGTTTTTGAAAAAACTTAAAAAACTCAATCCTAAAATTTGGGTATCCATCTGGTTAGAAATGGTAGACTTTATTACTTCATTTATCATATTATTATTTTACTTGATGTGATGTAATTATTGGGGAATGGTTGATGGTGCCACCTCATGCAAGGTTGGATAGTCACATCTCTTGTAAGAAGATTAAGGATATGAAAAGACATGTTGAAGGTCAAACACCAAGGGTCTCTTGAATCAAAGAACCATAATGGTGTATTAAATATGTATGTTGTATGCTAGTGATGACCATTAAATTGTGAAGAAATATATTGATAAATTGAAGGATATATTTGGAATAATATATTGTTTAAATTGTGTCTTTGCATAATATTGTTAAAAATAATATTTGCTTTCCTCTAAGTACAACATGTGGTACCAAAGCCACTAAGATAGTCTATGAGGTATGTGAGAAGAGACAATTATCATCATCTAATGACATGCCCTTATATTTTGGTTTGTGTAGATCTTGAACATCTTGTAAGTTATGAAGTGTGGTATGAGAAGAAAACATTTAAGCTTGAAGACGCTCGAGGAGAAGACCTTATGTGAAAATAGGTTGTAGGAGCCTAAGGAGTCCTTAGCTAATTTTCCATTGGAAATTTTTGTCCCCAATTTTTTTTTATAAAAAAATCTTAATCCCTCATCACAACATCTAAAAATTACAATGTTGTAGATCCATATGCATTATTTCAATATATCCTCTCATATGCATTATTTCAATATGTTCTCCTTAAGCATTTATAAGTTTGAGTTGAGGAAGCCTCTATGAATCAAGAGTCTTATTTTTATCCTTTCCTATATTCATTGTTATACAATCAAATAAGGATATCTTGGATATTTGGTTTTTCATTCTGAAATCAAATTTTCCATAATATACATGGTCTGCATTAAAAACACCTATCCCAAGTTGGTAAGAAATGGTTGTCTAAGACAAAATAGTGCTCATTTGGAAAAATTCCCATGTGTATTTTTAAGCCAAAGTAAGGCACAACTAGTGAGCATTTTCCAAGATAAAACAATTCCTAATTTGCTGGCACATCATGTTAATTCTCAAATGTTGTAATGTGCATTTTTAGATCAGCTAACAATGTGCAACTTTGACTTTGAGTGAAACACCCAAAAATATTTGAAGCCTATATGGGTAATTATTGTTGCATCCAATTCTTTTATATTTGTGAATTTCATTGCATTTAAAAATAAAATGTTTCTCCATTTGATTACAACTTGCATAGTGGGGCAGTTGGTTAGTGAAACAAAGTTAAAATTTTTGAATAGTGGTTATGGGATCAATTCCCTTGGGCACCTATTTGAAAGAGGGATTTTCTAGCCAATAAATATTCCAAATAATTTTTCTATAGGTTTTTTTCAATGAGGTTACATAGGTTTTTATGAGGGGTCCATGTCCCCTCATACTGAGTGAGGTTTGAACCTTGGACCTCTCAAAGAGAGGCCAAAGCCCTTACCACTACAATAAGCTTACAACTATTTTTCAATGAGTTTACACAGGTTTTTATGAGGGATCTCGGTCCCCTCATACTGAGTGGAGTTTACCTTGAACCTCCCAAAGAGAGGCCAAAGTCCTTTCCACTGTAGTAAGCTTACAACTATTTTTCTATAGTTTTTAAAAATAATTAAGGAAATAGAATTTTTTTAAATATATAATCTATAAATTAATTTTGCAAGATAAAGATAATATTAAGTGCATTTAGGGAGTCAAAAGGTGTAAAGATGGATTATTTTTTTGTTAAGTGGGTAATTTTTTGAAAGTAAGTTGATATTTAACAAAATAAAGGGGGAAACATTTCTTAGTGAAATTTTTTAATAAGAATTGTAATTTTTTTTGTAAAAGGTGCATTTTTGGTAGTATTGACACCTTATTTTTTCAAAACAAGTTTTGCATCAAAAATAATCTTGTACACAAAAATAAAAAAATGTGCTTTGCAAAATCACAATGTTCAGTATAAATGATACCTTTGACTTATGTTTATAGGTAATGTTGCCACATAAAGTTATTGCATCTAACGCCTAATATAATTTCCAACGACGTATGAACATCAATACTATAAATCATAGGGGATAAATAACAACACATTTTTGTGACATTTTGTTTCACTCCATTTATCCCATTTGTTACTATTGTTAGACATAAATCCTAAAATTGAGAAAATCCAAGTATATAGGGAAGTTACATCTACACATGAGGATTTATCTTTAAGCAGGTGTTATTCACAGAAAAAATCATTTTTAGTACTACCTTGGTACCATGTATCAATCTATTTCATATACCTTAAGATCTCTCTCATGTACGATCACATATATTGAGAGGACTAGCTTCTTCCATGTACCAACGATTATATCGAAAGGGCAAGTATATTGAAAGGATTGGTATATAGGACTAGTGGTATATAGAAAAAGGGATCGTTTTGGGAGATACAAGGAACCTTCACCATGCCTATATCACAACTCTCTCATAGAATCTCAATTGCTAAAGGGTTTAAACTTTGCACCATGGAAGAAAAAATGAATATAATACTAGTGGTTGAAAATTTTTAGGATATTGTTACTAGTGATGAAACTCATCCTCAAGAAGCTACAACTAAGAAAAAGTATGATGAAGGAGATGCAAGAGCACTTATGCTCATCACATTTAGAGTAGTCAATGAGATACAACCATATATCAATGAGGAAAAAACATAAAAAGATGCATGGGATAAATTTTATATCATATTTGAATAAAGAAATGAAGCTACAATCCTTCATATTTAGTCGCAACTTCATACACTAAGGGTCCAAGATGGTGAGAGTATTGAACAATTAGTTCAAAGAATTGCAGACTTGAAATCAAGGTTGAATACAGTGGAATAAAAGGTGGAAGATAAGCTCTTAGTCTCAATTATGCTTAGATATCTACCAGAATCATTCAAAACATTAGTCACATCTCCCCAAGTATCAAATAGAAGTGTGTCATTTGAGGAGTTGGTAAACATCCTTTAATATAAAATTCATAATCATTTTCAATATGAGTTGTTCAATAATGACCTTGTATCCACAAAGAAACCTCAAAAAGGTTCAAATGGTCCTTCTATCCTATCTTCATCACAAAATCAACCTCAATAGAGAGGGGGGTATTGTCATATTTGTGAAAAAGGACATGATACCAAGTTTTGTAAATATAAATTATTGAATCGAAGAAGTCAATTTTGAAGACCTCCTCAAGGGAATCAACAATATCAAAAAAGGAAATCTCAACAAAGGCTACAACAATAAGGGTATATTGCATAAGGTGAATCAAAATTATATTATGAAGAAGAGTGAAACAACACATAAAGTCCTCATGGCCAAGAAAGTGTTAAAACCAAGAAATAAAGGTGATAGTAAACAAGATATAAACAAGATGAAATTCAAAATTGTGTGTCATCAAAAGATAGTGAAGATGGTGAGTTTTCAAAACTAAGGCCTTGTTTACAGGCAATACTCAATTTTTTGGAGAAGAATACTTTCAAAATGATATGACAATTTCTATTTGTGTTGTGGGAATAATGTGTATGACACAAATCACCCTTGATATCCTTGAGGTGCAATGTAGAATGCAAATTGAGATAATTGAAAAGTTGAAGGATAACCTTATGAGGACAAATGTTTTTTGTGATACAAGTAATCTCCTTCAGAGGATAAATATCAGTTGTGATATAGGTGCATTGATACCCATGATGGAAAATGTGTATTGTGATCTTGTTCAAAGAGAAGATATAGCTTGTGATACAAGTGATTTGAATTTGTTTATGAAAGAAACTATAGTTACATTGGCTATGATAAAGGCCATATTGTCAAAGTTGACAGTGACAATGACACTTCAAATTATGTTAAAGGTTATTACAATGATTTGAATATTGTTGGTAATAGTGACAAAAATCAAAATGGAGATGAAGTGTGATGTTTGAATAATTATGAGGAGATTTGGTTTATGGAAAATGCCTTAGTGGTGATGAAGAATTTGGATACTTTTAAAATCATACAAAAGGAATAGGTTAAAAAACAATGAAGAAAATGGGATACAATGGTACAGGTATGGGTAGATATAGGTAAGGTATGAAATACCCATAATGTCAGGTATAAGGCCAAGGAATGAAGGCTTTGGTTACGATGGTCCAAAAAATAATAGTGAGACCAAGTTTATGAAAAATAAACCTATGCAAAAGATGGAAATATAGTTCAAGTAGGAAGTAGTGACCATAATTTTGTGACAAGTGGTATTAACACAAAATTCATGAAGAAAGAACCAAATGCAAAAGTTCCTAAGGTGAGTTATTGCAGTCATTGTGGAAGAAGTTGACATGTGATAGCTAGGTGTTGGAACTATTGGTCACGAATCTGCCACAGGAAAGGATTTTTATAGAAAATGCACCCTAGACCCGGCCAACATTGAAAGGCTGGGAGAAAGAAATGTCTCCCAGGCCAATCTTCAGAGTGGGCTGGTTCCCTTACTATTCTAAATTTGTTTTAAGATCAAAGTTGCAGGAAAGAAATTGTAAAGCTGTAGAAAGAAATGGGAAATATGGCCATAGGCCGAATTTATCTGATCGAGAAAGAGCAACAGCAGATAACTCTAAGTATGCAAACAACAAATAACAGAAGACAATGACGTGATCCACTCGCAACCTTGCATAAATGACCTCCAAAATAACATTCCAGAACTCACTCCTTTACTAGCAATTGTTAAAACTCAATACAGAATTAAAACTAAGCAGCAAATAAAAGATCCGAGCACAAATTAGGAATGCAAGATATGCGAAGGGACAATATACAGAAAATCACTTGCAAAACCAGAGAGCCGAATGTCTTATATTCATGCAAAGCACTTGAAAAGCTTTCAGCAAAAGTATCTCTCACTCCCGATACTTGCTAATGAGATTTACATTGATTTTTATAGAGGCCTTGCCTCTTGGCAGCATTTAAAACTTACAACGGACCTCCTCGAGATCTACAAATTATGCAACGAAAACAAGGAGATGTTATCCTTAAACAGCCTTGGAGAAACCAAAAATTAAATGCCATATGGAAGAGTCGGCCGTTTTCATTAAATGATGTTCTTGGAAATATGCATGAAACCGTTAGAAAAATCATGAACAGCAGCTTCGAAATCCTGGAAATCTTCAATTCTGGTAGCTTGGGCGCATTCTTCTACCTTGACCGCATCGAAAAGTAGCAACACATTTAATTCTGGACCGCTTTGAATCATCGAAACTCACAAAATAGCATCGGGCCGTTTGAACCTCGCTTCCCAGGCGTGAAACTGCAATAGGTCGCGAAAACGCGACAGGTCACGAAATCGCGACGTCTTTCTGCTTCGTACGCTTCTGTCGCTTCTAACCCGTGAAAACCAACCATGTCACGAAATCGCTACACATTCGGCTTCTTTATCTCCTTCGCTAGCTTGCACCGCGAAAACACAATGTCACGATTTCGCTACACTTTCTTGTCTTTGGCTCTATCTTCCCTTCTGCATCGCGAAAATCTGACATGTCGCGATTTCGCTACAACTTTTCTGCATGCTGTACGGCCTTGCTCTTAAGCCACGAAAATGCGACACTTTTGCCTTAGAATGTCTTCAACTTCACCCTGTCGCGATTTCGCTACGCCTCTCCGCACTTAGTCTCTTTTCAACAATGTGTCGCAAAATCGCTACCATTTCTTGCCCTCTATACGGTTCTCACTTTCTGTCGTGATTTCGCGACGTCTTTGCCTTGCTTGCCTATTTTCTCAAAAGTTGCGCGATATCGCTATGCCTTTGTGCCTTAGACTCTTTTTCTTCACTTGGACCGCGACCATGGAACGCGTAGCGATTTCGCTACATCTTTTGCCTTGTGAGCCTGCATCGTATAACTGGCATGAAATCGCTACCATTTTACAACTTAAGTCTTTTCGTCTACCCACGCCGCGAAAACATGACGCGTCACGATTTCGCGACGTCTTTCACCTTATGAGCCTTGTGCCATTTTTTGTCGTGATTTCGCTACGACATTGAGTCTCCTCGCCCTTGGCTTGGTTTTGTCGCGATTTCACGACAACTTTGTTGCTCTGCCCTCCTTTGACCATTTTGACCGCGAAAATCGAACACGTCACGATATCGCGACGGTTCTACCCACCTGCTGCCGTTGACTACGTTGACCGTGATTTTGTGACACGTCATGAAATCATGCCAATTCTACGTTGATTTTCTCTCTCCTCGTCCGACCCGCGATTCTGCGACATGTCGCGATATCGCGATGGTTTTTCGACTTGGCTCTCTATGCTATTTTTTGTCGCGATTTCATGACAACTTTCGGACTTAGTCATTTTTTGCATCAAAACCTGTAGAGAAGTTAGAATTGCAACAACTTAAGCATGAATAATCAATGATCAAATCAATGTGGCAAAAATGCCAACATTCTTGGCGGCTCACGGGGTATACAGTTCTACTGTATGCAAGAATCCCAGGCCTGAATCCATTGGGCAACAGAGTCATGAAAACTTAGAACAGAAAGCTAGCTGCGGGGATTCATCTCGATGGACTGCTGCAACAACTTTTGCTGAAAAACTAAAACTTCAAGAACCTGCATTTGGCTCAACTGATTATGGAATGGAAATGAATGGAATGAGATCCTATAGATGCATAGGCGGTGAAATGCAAATGGAATGGGTGATATGGCGGAATGAATGGAATGAAAAAAGTAACGCGGTAGACAGTAACAGAGAGCTGTTGTGCTACCAGCTGCGATGGAAGTGGAATGAAAGTAAATGAAATAATGGAATGGAAGTGGAATGAGAATGAACTGAACTATAAATAAATGCATAAAATAATAGAGAACTTAGAAGAAAGGGATAAGAAGAAGCGGGAATAATAGGAAAGGGGAAAAGAAACAACAGCAGTGGCCTTTTCTTTACTGCAGAAGAAAAAGAAGTAGAAGAAGGAGGAAAATGAGGAAAGGAAGGAAAGAAAAAAAAAAGGGAAGGGGAAGGAAGAAATTGCTAGAAAGCCACCAACTGCTGGGAAAGGAGAAAAAGAAAGAAAAACAGGCACCTACGGCTCGCATGCAAAAAGAGCCGAAGTGGAAAAATAAAAACAATACTTCCTTTTTTTTTTCTCTTTTCTATTTTTTTTTTTACTATATACAATAGTTTACGACATGATTGGCATGTCGCCACCACAAACCCAGTCTCAGAGGGTTATCCAATAAATCGACAGTGTCCTGACCAGATCCGATCATACTTGAGGCGATCCTTGAAATTGGGATGACCTCTTCCTAAAGTCCTCCATGTTGCAGACAAGGGCAAGTTATCCTGCAGATCAGTATCCCTACAATCGACAAATAATGTAGCAAAGAAATTTGCCACATGGAAAGCTCCTGTAGGTACCCATTGTAGTAATGACTGAAGCCAATACCACCATCTTGGAGGGTTCCCTGGTTGTGAATTAAGAACAGGTTCTTCCAACGCCTGGATCTGATCACAGAAATTGTCCAAAAATAGTACTTTCTCCAAGATCTCTTCAGATTCTTCCTCTTGATGAGGCATATTCAACAGATCTCGACTAGATGCTTGCATGTTATGCACAGTTATGCTCTCTTGGTGCTCAGGTTGTTCTTCTTCTACTTCACTCATCTCCTCTGGGTCCATCTTCTGATAAAAATTACAAGCAACCATATCATCCATGGCTGGAACAATGCTTGCATATTCCCATCGTTGAGCTCCACACAGCTGCATCTCAGGTTTCGACATAGTATAAGGAATCTGGCATGGGGAATACTGCATAGGGTAGACAGGGGTGGTAACTATCGGATAAGGTAATGGAGCTTCTCTCCACTGCAACTTCCCTGATAAGAGCAAAAGTTGTTCCGCTTGTAATGCTTCCTCAAAGATTTGAGGGAATCTACGTTCACCAGATTGCAACAAGAGGAGACTTATGTCTGGATGAAAAGCTCGAACATAGAAGAAGTGGGCTTGGGCGGGTGTGGGTCGGATCATCTCTGGAATTCTCCTCCAACTTCTGCTAAAGCGAACATTGAAGTCAGTGATACTCTCCAGGGGTGCTCTCGTGATATACATGAAGAATTGAAATGGATCCTGAGAACTGTAAAAGAGATCTTCGTCAAATATTTTGATTAGCGCTCCCGCTAGATCATCCCATGAGCTGATGCTTTGGCGCTTGAGCAGTCTGTACCACTGTAACGCCCTTCCTTGCAAAGACAAAACCAGAAGTCTGAGCATAACATCTTCATGAATTATATCATGTAAAGTCGACAAAGCGACAATATCTTCAACATGCTCTCGAGCCATTCCTTGGGTGCCATTATATTTTGGTAGGGCCTTCAAGGCACTTTTGGGAATCTCATGCCGAATTAGGAGATTCAAAGGGCCAGGATCATCCCATCTAGGACAACTTACCCTCACCATGATGTATCTTCTTAGCTTGGAAAAGGTAGGCGTCCACGATCAAGAAATTCGGATCTTCAACTCAGCAAAGTCGCCAGATGAACTTACAAATCTCCGCTATGAGGTCAAGACAGCTCATCAAAATCTTGAGACCTCCGGGTATGAAACCATAAAACAATCAATCTCACCGATTATTGATCTTTTGAGACAGAAGAAGTCTGTCCCACCGGGCGTGCCAAAAACTGTTGGTCACGAATCTGCCACAGGAAAGGATTTTTATAGAAAATGCACCCTAGACCCGGCCAACATTGAAAGGCTGGGAGAAAGAAATGTCTCCCAAGCCAATCTCCAGAGTGGGCTGGTTCCCTTACTATTCTAAATTTGTTTTAAGATCAAAGTTGCAAGAAAGAAATTGTAAAGCTATGGAAAGAAACGGGAAATATGGCCGTAGGCCGAATTTATCTGATCGAGAAAGAGCAACAGCAGATAACTCTAAGTACGTAAACAGCAAATAACAGAAGACAATGACGTGATCCACTCGCAACCTTGCATAAATGACCTCCAAAATAACATTCCAGAACTCACTCCTTTACTAGCAATTGTTAAAACTCAATACAGAATTAAAACTAAGCAGCAAATAAAAGATCCGAGCACAAATTAGGAATGCAGAATGCAGAAGGGACAATATACAGAAAATCACTTGCAAAACCAGAGAGCCGAATGTCTTATATTCATGCAAAGCACTTGAAAAGCTTTCAACAAAAGTATCTCTCACTCCCGACACTTGCTAATGAGATTTACATTGATTTTTATAGAGGTTATGCCTCTGTGCAGCATTTAAAACTTACAACGGACCTCCTCGAGATCTACAATTATGCAACGAAAACAAGGAGATGTTATCCTTAAACAGCCTCGGGGAAACCATAAATTAAATGCCATATGGAAGAGTCGGCCATTTTCATTAAATGATGTTCTTGGAAATATGCATGAAACCATTAGAAAAATCACGAACAGCAGCTTTGAATCCTGGAAATCTTCAATTTTGGTAGCTTGGGCGCATTCTTCTACCTTGACCGCATCGGAAAGCAGCAACACATTTAATTCTGGACCGCTTTGAATCATCGAAACTCACAAAATAGCATCGGGCCGTTTGAACTGTTCCCAGGCACGAAACTGCAACAGGTCACGAAAATGCGACAGGTCACGAAATCGCGACGTCTTTCTGCTCCGTACGCTTCTGCCGCTTCTAAGCCATGAAAACCAACCATGTCACGAAATCGCTACACATTCGACTTCTTTATCTCCTTCGCTACCTTGCACCGCGAAAACGACATGTCGCGATTTCGCTACAACTTTCTTGTCTTTGGCTCTATCTTCCCTTCTGCATCGCGAAAATCCGACATGTCGCGATTTCGCTACAACTTTCTTGCATGTTGTACGGCCTTGCTCTTAAGCCGTGAAAATGCGACACTTTTGCCTTAGAATGTCTTCAACTTCACCTTGTCGCGATTTCGCTACGCCTCTCTGCACTTAGTCTCTTTTCAACAATGTGTCATGAAATCGCTACCATTTCTTGCCCTCTGTATGGTTCTCACTTTCTGTCGTGATTTCGCGACGTCTTTGCCTTGCTTGCCTGTTTTCTCAAAAGTTGCACGATATCGCTACGCCTTTGTGCCTTAGACTCTTTTCATTCACTTGGACCGCGACCATGGAACGCGTAGCGATTTCGCTACATCTTTCGCCTTGTGAGCCTGCATCATATAACTGGCGCGAAATCGCTACCATTTTACAACTTAAGCCTTTCTGCCTACCCACGCCGCGAAAACGCGACGCGTCGCGATTTCGCGACGTCGTTCGCCTTATGAGCCTTGTGCCATTTTTTGTCACGATTTCGCTACGACATTGAGTCTCCTTGCCCTTGGCTTGGTTTTGTCGCGATTTCGTGACAACTTTGTCGCTCTGCCCTCCTTTGACCATTTTGACCGTGAAAATCGAACACGTCGCGATATCGCGACGGTTCTGCCCACCTGCTGCCGTTGACTGCGTTGACCGCGATTTTGCGACATGTCACGAAATCGTGCCAATTCTGCGTTGATTTTCTCTCTCCTCGTCCGACCCGTGATTCTGCGACATGTCGCGATATCGCGACGGTTTTTCGACTTGGCTCTCCATGCTGTTTTTTGTCGCGATTTCGCGACAACTTTCGGACTTAGTCATTTTTTGCATCAAAACCTGTAGAGAAGTTAGAATTGCAACAACTTAAGCATGAATAATCAATGATCAAATCAATGTGGCAAAAATGCCAACAGGAACCTACATTCTTGTAAAATTTGTGAAGGAATTAATCACTCCAATAGAAAATATCGACACAAAAATAAAGTGACCAACAAAATGAATATGAGTTGTGGATGGATGAATGTATAAAAAATGGATAAAACAAGAGAAATGTTGAATGGTTTCTATAAAATAAGACCAAATTTAGTGGCTAAAAAACATTATAGTTTGTTGAATGAAAAGAATGTAAGTTTTACCATGGAGAAATCTTGGAAAACTTGAGATAAATAATATTGATATCAGAAGAATATGACCCAAGCGATGCTTGGAAGAACTATAGTAACAAGACCTGTAGTGAAACATTATGTGGATGATTCTAAAGATGTGGAAGATTTTAATGATATATTTTAGTGGTAATTTTCCAAAGGTAATGATGACCCAAAGGCAAAGGACCTAGAGATGATGATGACTTAAAGGTAACCTAAAGGTAAAATTCCCAGAGGCAATGATGACCCAGAGGCGATGATGATCCAAAGGCAATGATAACCTCGAGGAAAAGATCCAAAGGTATTAACACATAGGCAGACACAATGATTGACTAAAGAGGTAAACCTAGTGAAGATTACTTATATATCCAGCAGAGCCAAAACTAGTAGAGCTAGAGCCAAAGCCAAAGCTATAACATAGTTTCAGTGTACCATCCCTATAATCATTGGGGTAATGATATTTATACCAAATAATATAATAAGGAGGGTGTTCGACTTTATTACATTATTTATCATATTATTACATTAATTGACATGATATAATTGTTAGGGAATGATAAGTTGCAAGCGTATTGTAGTGGTAAGGGCTTTGGATTTCTCTTTGAGAGGTTTAAGTTTCAAACTCCACTCAATATGAGGGGACTGGGACCCCTAATAAAAACTTGTGTAAACTCATTGAAAAAAAATTATTAGGGAATGATTGATGATGCCACTTCATGCAAGGTTGGATAGTCACATCTCTTATGCGAAGATTGAGAAGATGAAAAAACATGTTGAAGGTAAAACAACAAGGGTCTCTTGAATAAAAGAGACCATAATGATATATTAAATATTTATATTTTATGGTGATGGTTGGAGAATTGTGAAGAAATATATTGATATATTGAAGGCTATATTTGGAGTAATATATTGCTTAAATTGTGTCGTTGCATTATATTGTTAAAAATAATATTTTTTCCTTTGAGTGCAACAAGAATTTAAAAAATATATATTTAATGCCTGAGAAGAAAATGGAACCTATTAGTGAATTTTTCTCCGGGAACAAATCTACTAATCCTAGTGAGAACCTTGCAATCCAAGTCCACCTAGGGTTTTATTAGAAAACCCTTTTTATGATTATATTGTCATATTTCAAAAGATAATCTTATTAAGCTTGCACCAATATCAATTTCCCTTGAGAGAAACTGGAATAAAAACAACTATTGACAGAAGCAATTAAGTAATGGAGATTCACATCCACTTTGATACCAAGTTGAATTTCATAGCAATTTCTAGAAATGAATGAGTTCAAACATTACCCAATATTGTTCAGGAAAGTAATACACCTAACAAAAAAACATAAAATATGATGAGGTGTCCATGGACACCAAATAATCTCACTAAATAGAAATGAAATTACACTTCAATCGATAAGAAAAATGGTTGGTATAACATGTTATTTATATCTAATTGCAAGTTACCAATAGGTCAAGGTCGTGAGACCAACCTTTAGGAATAAAATATTATAAAAAGTTATAAAAGCATCTTTCTCAAGGTTTACATGGATCCAAAGGGTAAATATGATTAATACTAGCATAAAAGTTGGTCATGGTATTAAGAGAAGCTTAACCGCCACATATTCCAATAAAGAAAGGGGGAAATTAATGAACCCATAAACTCAAATCACAATAATATTAATTAGAAGGAGAAATAAACACTTACGATAAACTTAAAGGGGAGAACCTTTATGTGTAACAAAAATAAATCACTAAGCCACCAAAGCAACATATAATGATACGAAGCAATTCTAGATTAGAAAAAGTCAGAAACACACAAAGAAAACAAAAAATTACAAGAGTAAGGAAAATTTAAAATCTTTGAGAAGAAAGACTCATACAACCAAAACACAAGAATTATCCATGGAAATTCAAAGAATGGAAATTGGTAGGGAAAGGTAAACTTGTCAATAAGGAGAGAACAAACCTTACTAAGAAAAGAGCTTGGATATAATTGGTTGTAGGAGACCTCTAGCAAATCAAAGAATCGCACCACATGCACATCAAACAAGATGATAAGAATGCAAAATTAGTAAGGCAAGATAAATATTTATAGAAAAAATGGATTACATGTGGTGTAGTTATGCGAACATGAGCAAAAAGTGGTAGGTGACCACATTAAATGTAGGTGAACCAAAGTTACTCCTTAATACATGGAGGGAAAGATGCAAGAATGAGTAAATATGGGATGGAAGTTAGGGGAAGGTTTTTTGGCTTTTAAGCCTTACTATCTCAAAATATCACAAGTCCCAATATAAATAAGCCACAATATTATAGGTCGAAATATTAATAATCAAGAGTAGAATTATATATGTGAGCAATCAAATATATATATCCAGGCCAATATAATAATGAAATGACATTCACTTATAATATCAAATATGAATGTAAATGGCCAAAATCATTCATGTACATGCATGAAGAATACTTGCAATATAAATTACTCAAAATTTGTATACAAGCTTAATTATCAATGCTTGCTATGTGCTTATCGCTACAGACCATTTTTCCTTACATTTTATGGAGCTTTGTCTCCATAATATAAACATAGAAGATGACTCTTCACATACTTGACTATTGCTCTCCATATGACAACTCCCATGACCTTTGGCTTATCATCTTGCCACTTGTATACTAGACTCTTCACTCTCTTCTTACATGCATACTTGACTCTATGACACTTGCATACTTCTACATGACTCTTACTCTCCTACATGCACTCCTAATATAAGATACTTGTGCACATCCTCATATTACATATTTGTACACTTACATACATGACACTTGTATACATTCTCTTAGTACAGACTTACATGACACTTGTGCATATCCAACACATTGCACTCTTACATGACACTTGTGCATATCCTGCACATTACACTCTTACATGACACTTGTGCATATCCTACACATGGAAACTTACATAAAGAGGAAATATAAATCACTCATCTAAACTATAGACTCAACCCTAATCTATTTTTTTTCTTTATGGAAAACATCCCAAAAGGGATGTCATTTTCGGGTAAGACCCAAGGAGGCAGGGGTATCCATTCTGCAAAAATCGCCCAGGGCACGATCTTGGCCTCCCACCTTTGACATACTCAAGGAGCTAACAAACACACAATAAGATACAAAATAAATAAAAATAAGAATAAAAAATAAAAAAATAAAAAATGCTCCTTGAGTATGTCAAAAAGATAAAGCACAACCAAGCACACAGAAAATAAGAAAAAAAAAACAACACGAACCACATAGAAAAAACACAAGCACAACATACCAAAACACAAACATAACAAAAACAACAAACCACTACAAAGACATAACCAACAAAAACATGAAAAACACAAACAAACAAAACCTACAAAATAAATAAATAAAAATAAAAATAAAAAACAACCAACAACAGACAGTAAACAAAAACAAAAAACATAGAAAACACTTACACACAAAAAACACGAAATAACACAAACATACATAAACACAAGAACAAGAACAACAAAAACACAAGAACAAATAGAAAAAACACAAAACAACAAAAAACAAAACAAAACAAAAAAACATAAACCTAAAAAAAAAAAATTGAACATAAAAGAGAAGCAAAAATAAAGCAAGAAGAAACTAGGTACCTTTAGAACTGGTGCCATCCAAAGAAATGATAGAAAGAAGATCTTCCCTTATTTGTGAAGCCCACCATCTACGAGGGTGGCCATAACAAATAAGATCACCTTTGCCTAAAGCCCAATTAGCTAATGCATCAACACTCTTGTTTTGATTTCTGACCACATGATTGTAATCCACTTTCAAAAATCCCCTATGGATTAATTGAATCTTCTCAATAATTTTTTTATTCTCCAATCAACCTTATGATTCTTAGAAGGATTCTTCAAAATATTAATCATGAGTTGAGAGTCAGACTCCACTAACACCTTTTCCCATCCAACCTTAGTAGCCTCCTGAAGGCCTCTGAGGATACCATATCATAAAGGTTATTGGAAAGAATACCCAAATTCTCAGCAAAAGTAAAAACCAGGGAGCCATCTGAAAGTCTACCAATTCCTCCCGCACTAGCTTTTCGAGGGTTCCCTCTAAAAGCTCCATCAACATTGACTTTACCAAAATTCTTATGAGGAGGTTGCCAATTTCTTGTCCTATCCATCTTACAAATACTCACATTCCCTTTAAGATGGTTGCCCTTAGCAGATTTAATATTCAATCTTTGCATCACTTGATCCCATTTTTTGTGGAATTTTTGGGGGTGATTAAGGAGTTGATGGACTGATTCAACTAAGTTGGCTATGGTCTTCTGCCAAATATAGTGAATATCCTTCCTATCTTGATTAAAAATTCGATTGTTCCTTTTATTCCAGATATTCCAAAGAAGAATGGTAGAACCCATCCAAACTAACTGCCTAATAAAATTATCAACACCCTCTTGTTTAGGCCAATCCCTCCAAATCTATTCAAAAGTTGAAAAATTGGACCACTATAAGCCAAGTAAAGTGGCTATTCTCCTCCATAGCTTAGAGGCTAAATTACACTCAATAAAAATATGGTTGAGAGTTTCTACATTCTCTCCACACATTTCATAGCTAAAAGGGCCATGAAAACCACACTTCATAAGTTGCTCACCAGTAAGCACCATAAGATGCAATAAAAGCCAAATAAAGAACCTCATCTTAGGCCAGAGCTTTTGAGCCCACAACCCTAATCTATTACATATTTACATTTGTACCATGGGGCTACATTAGCATGTACCAAATAATGTAATATTCTCCAAAAAGGTTTAACTTGCAAAAAATAGAATTAGGAAGAAATGATCCCATGCATTTAGAGGCCCTTGTTTGCGAAAACCAGGGTAACTATGGGTAAAATTACCTCATATCAATGTGGAGTCATTTCCCACAAATTTTGTTCAAAGAATATTTTACGGGTTAGAGGGATTATAGTGACTTATGGCACTAACCCCTTCCAAGCCTAGGTAGAGCACATACTCTGCATTTGCAAACCAACTTAACACGGAATTTTTAGGCCACAACTATATTTTCAAGTTTTTGACAATAATACAATTTTAATACCATTAGGTCCATACACCATTCAACACTAGGAAGTTGAGAATATATTTGTTTTGGACTTGCCTCCATATCCAGTTTTCTATGAAAAACTCCTCAATCCATATCATGTTCCTTTAGTTCCCCTTTATGTGCTAAATTTCAATAATTTATAAGTATTGATTAAAATAATAATAAATACACTATTGAATTTAAAGTCATTCTTATATCAAAATTGATTTCTTGCATTTGTATATTAGGTTTTCAACTTTATAAAGATTTATCTATATTTAACCTTTATAAAGTAAAAAAAATGTCATTCTTCTTTTTTGTAGTCAATTATTTGGGATTGAAGTGGACCCCACCTATGTTACATTATGACCATAGAGTGGTATTACAACTTGGAAATTATGCATGTATGTTTAGCAAGATTTGAACTTGGGTCTCTCCTTGAAATTTGAGGGATATAACTGGTTGAACTAATGTCATTTGATAACTTGAATGTCATGTTGATAAAGTCCTAAGAAAAGTTGATTAACATAAGCTTGGAGGGAAAAAAGTCAAGAAACCTCAACAAAGAGAAGACTTGTCTAAAATCAACCTTTCCAAGCCATAATTCTCATGTTAATAATGCCACTAGATAAGTTTTTTGACATGATTTTGGAGGGATTAAAATCAAGAATCCTCAACCACAAGCTTCACTATAGATGAGATATTGCAAAAGTGTGAAAGTGAAATTTAGAGAGTTAGAAAATAAAATTATACAAATGCAACAACTTCATGATCATAGTATACATTATACAATAAATAACAATCAACCAAAATTCAGATGACGAGAACACATAATCGTCAATTGAATCGAAAGTTGAAGAATAAAGAATTCTTAAGGGGGAACCAATATATCCTCCAAATAAAGATACCACCATTCAAAATCAATATAGTGATGCTTTACATGAATGGGTTAGCAAATCAAATGGGTTGCATTAGACAATGAAAAAAGAGACCCAATCAACACATTTGATGAATTTATAACAAATATTTGTATTTGAGAGATAAACAATATTAAGTTGATCCTTATAAGATGGAACTCAATACATTGTTTTCCCATTTACCATGAGATAAATTCATGACACCACACTACAACATCAAAAGTAAAGCAAATGTTTTAGGTGTAATGAATTATTTGTGAAGATAAAAAGCAATTCATAATATATGAAAGATATAGATGTTCATTGGGTTAAAGTTCAACTAGTGAGAATGTTTATCTCACCAAGAGTCTGCCAATGTTCAATTCCCTTGACTAGTGGGAATGTTTCGTTCACCAAGAACCTCTTATGTTCAATTCCCTTGATATTGCAAAAGTGTGAAAGTGAAATTTAGAGAGTTAGAAAATAAAATTATACAAATGCAACAACTTCATGATCATAGTATACATTATACAATAAATAACAACCAACCAAAAGTCATATGACAAGAACACATAATCGTCAATTGAATCGAAAGTTGAAGAATAAAGAATTCTTGAGGGGGAACCAATATATCCTCCAAATAAAGATACCACCATTCAAAATCAATATAGTGATGCTTTACATGAATGGCTTAGCAAATCAAATGGGTTGCATTAGACAAAGAAAAAAGAGACCCAATCAACACATTTGATGAACTTATTAAAAATATTTGTATTTGAGAGCCAAACAATATTAAGTTGATCCTTATAAGATGGAACTCAATACATTGTTTTCCCATTTACCATGAGATAAATTCATGACACCTCACTACAACATCAAAAGTAAAGCAAATGTTTTAGGTGTAATGAATTATTTGTGAAGATAAAAAGCAATTCATAATATATGAAAGATATAGATGTCCATTGGGTTGAAGTTCAACTAGTGAGAATGTTTGTCTCACCAAGAGTCTGCCAATGTTCAATTCCCTTGACTAGTGGGAATGTTTCGTTCACCAAGAACTTGTTATGTTCAATTCCCTCAGGTATCGATAATATGATTTGTTCTAATATCACTATTTCGTTTGTTTAAATAGTATAACAACATTATCATAATTTAATATAGACAATGCCTCTTTCAACCCCTTATACCAATTAAAAATATATAGATATAAAAAATAATAGGAAGATAAATAGAAAAATGTTGAATATGGCCAACATTGACATTCTAAATCAACACTCTTTTTCACAATAATGACAAGGTCAATATGATTTGTCATTACAAAATTTGGTAACAATAAAAAAACACCTATGCAAAAAAAAGATGCCAAATATGTTATGTTACATGCAATCTAGATATATATTATGAAATAAATTCCTAAAAAAATCAACCACAATAGCCTCAAATATCTTCTTCATCAAAAATGATTATACACAAAAACAAAAAAAACATACATTATAAAATTGTAAAACCTTCAATTTTAAATATTTATATTTAAATGGGAAAAGATAACGTTGTCTTATGCACCCCACAATTTTAACCAATTTTATATGCAAATCCCATAATTCATTCATCATGTCTCAAGGAATTATAAGAGGAATAAGGTTAATGGTGAAATCACACAATAAAAAAACACCTGAAATATAGCAAAGGATGATCCATTAAACAAGCAAGTTAATTATATTCAAAAGCAATTTTTACATTGTGAAATGGTATGAAATCAAGTGGTTAAAAAATAGGCTCTCACTCAGGTTTGAGAGGTAAGCAGTGTGGAGCAAGGAGATTCATACTACAAGCCAAAGCTCCATCCCAAAAGTGGGCACCTTGTAGAGTCACAAGAACACTTGGATGTAAAGATCAAGCATATAACAATGCATGGACCTAGTGTTGAATGGTCATAGACTTAAGATTGTGTGTAACCATATTGTGTATTCAAGTCCCTTTAATGTTCTCTACAAGCTCTACCCCAATGCTAACAATTTATCACGTCATAAAGTTTCAATCCCACAAGTAGACACCTTATTTGATTCCAAGACATTATGGAACAAAATACTAAGCATAGAAAAAAAATAAAGCAATAAAGGAAACAACATTGAGTATTAAAAAATGGTAGCAATAATAAATGTCAATGGCATTGTTAACATATTATATAGCATAGTGCATATAGTGCAAGTTTATTTCAATTATTGGCATAATAAAATAAGTGCTTTCACGCTCTCCAATTAATGAGTTGGTTTGTCAACCAACTCAGGTGGTTCAACCAACCGAACCACCTAATGAGATGTATATAACCTTCATCTTTATCAATGATCATTTGCTTTGCAGTTCATCAATATCCGAGTGTCTAATTTGAATATGGTACCAGAGCCATTGGTGTGATCGAGGAAGCGGGGGTAAGGCGGTTATTAACCGTTCCATATTTCTCACAGACAGCACGTGAAGACACGACGGGGAAGCAGAAACCCAGGCATAGTCAACAAGGCACGCACAGTGAGGTCGATCAGCAGAGACACGACACGCATAGAGAGGCAGATTAGAGGAGACACGCACAACAAGGCACACACAGTGAGGCAACTTAGAGAAGGCAGGACTAAAAGGGAGGCTAAGGTGAGGACCGATCGCTCGAAGGCAACCAAATATAAAGGTGGCTATCGTGCCACTTAAACCCCATCGGTTCTTCCACAGGCCGAATGTGGGATTAATTTTTTTTACTAGCCTACATCTCTACCACCTTCAAATAGTTGTTGTTGTCCTCTAGCCCTGTCGAGCGGTGTGGCTCACGTGGTTTATGTTGTGCCTTGTGAGAGGGAGGTCACGATTTCGATCCTCTTCGGCGCTCTTGATGATGTTTTTTTGTTAGTGATGTTTGTTTGACACCTGCCGCAACCGATTGATGCCCCACGCGGTCTGTTGACGCCTGATGCAGCCAGTTGGCGCCCGCGCTGTTCCTTTTGATGCTCTGTGAGGATAGTTGATGCCCCGTAAGGTCTGTTGATGCCCAAAGCGGTTTGTTGACGCCCCGAGAGTCCTGTTGACGCCCTGTGCATTTTTTGACGCCCGGAGAGCATTTTTGACGGTGGAAAGCATTTGTTTGATCCTTTGCAAGGGTCCAGGTACCATTTTTTATTCTTCCTTGTTTATTTTGCAACCAAAAAGGGGGGATCACAGTGTTCTTTTTGCAAAATTCTAAGACCAAGGGGGGAGATTAAAATTGATGGTAGTAAATCATTGATTAAACTGGTATTGTAATAGGTGCATTTTTGGTGGAAACCGACACCTAGAGTAGTTAAATTTGTGGGCATTTGTGATTGTTTTTATTGCATTTAAATATTTTATTTTTTTGCATTAACAATCATAAATTATAAAAAAAAGACCCCAAATTTTAAACCTACTCGTGCAATTCAATTGCACAACAACGTTCGGTATTTGTGATACCTCTGGCTCACACTTACAGGTAATGTTGTCGTGCTTTGGGCTACTATATCCGCCGCCTAATATAGCTGCAACAACGACGTCTGAGCTTGTTCTCTATCAATCGTCGGGGAGAAATAAGGCAAACCAGTTCTATTGCTCACTTCATTTCATACCCACATCGTGATTGTTGTTAGGCGTAAATCCTGACGAAGGTTTTTTCCAAAGTGTTTAGGGGAAGTTACGCCCCACGCATGAGGAATAAAACTTTCTATGGTAGGTGTCATTAACAACACGATGCCCTTTCAGTATCGCCTAAGTTCAATATATTGTGCTTCTCATATGTACTTATAGTCTCCCTCACGTAAGGGCGGGTACATATTGAGTAGTATACTGTTCATATATACCTATAGTCTCCCTCACGTAAGGGCGGGTATATATTGAATGGTTACGATATAAATATATGGCAGGTATAAAGAAAGGGAGACCAATTGGTGATATAAGGAACCTTCATAATGGCCAGTGTTCACAAGTATATCTCAGATTCACAGTTGCTGAAAGGTCCTAACTTTGTTCCATGGAAAACAAAGATGAGAGCAATTCTTCAGGTGGAAGATTTATGGGATGTAGTGAATGGCACTACAAAACGTCCTCAAACAGCAGGAACAGATCAAGAAGCTTGGGATAAGAAGGACAAAAGAGGTCTCATGTTTCTCCTGCTTGCTACTGCAGATGAGGTCCAACCTCATATCTGTGATGCCAAAACCAGTAAGGCAGCTTGGGATGCTTTGATTACTGTGTATGAAGGAAAGAATCAATCCACTATTCTAAACCTTCAAACTCAACTACATACTCTCAGTATGAATTTTGGGGAGACAGTTGATATATTCCTTTGCAGAGTGGCTGACTTGAAAGCAAAATTGAATGCTATGGGAAAACCAGTGGATGATGATATCTTGAATTCTGTCATCTTGAGAGCATTGCCAGATTCCTACAAGATGTTGATCACTTCCCTCAATGTTTCTGGTAGACAAGTATCATTTGTGGAGCTGGTAAATTTGCTTCAGACTGAGGAGGCAAATCAGGTTCAGAAAGATGAGGTGCCAGATAATGCCCTTTCCACTCAACAAAGTGGTAAGAAGCAAGGTCAGTTTCAAAAAGGGGGTTCTTCTTCCAAGGGAAAAGGGAAGCAAAATCAGCAGAAGGATAAAAAATATTGCAAGATTTGTGATATGAATAACCATGACACCAACAGGTGTTGGTTCAAAAACAAGCAACAAAATGACCAACCTTCTAAAAAGAAAGGCAAAGAGAAACAGAAATATAAAAAGAAACATAAGCAACCTAAGGGCCATGTTGCTTATGCTGACTCCAACTCAGACTCAGATTCCCCTAGGTCCGACTCAGATTTCGACTCTGAAAGAGCACACAAGGTGCTCATGACCCATACTTCATCTTCCCAGATAGATGTTGTATGGTATATTGATTCAGGAGCTAGTAAGCACATGACTGGAGACAAATCATGGTTTGAAACATTTGAGGAGAAAGAAGGTAAGCCAGTCACAATTGCTGACAATCAAGTCTACCAGGTGAAGGGTGAAGGGGATGTTTCTGTCTCTCTTCCAGATGGTAAATGTCAGATAGAGAAGGTTCTCTATGTTCCTGGATTAGCCAATAATCTGTTGTCTGTTCCACAAATGTTGGATAGAAATATGGATGTTGTGTTCCGAGTTGTGAAAGGCAAGAAGAGATGTTTCATCACCCACAAAGGTAAACATGTCGCAACCGGATCCTACAAGCATGGCTTGTTCATTCTAGATGCTCTTTCAACGCCTCATGTTGCTCTGGCTGCAACTACAAAGGAGGCCACTTCTCTCTGGCATAGACGTTATGGGCATCTAAGTTCAGGATATTTGCTTGAATTGCGCAAATATGACATGGTGAGAGGACTTCCTCACCTCTCCTATGTCTTACCAGTTTGCTCGGATTGCTTAGCAGGGAAGCAACACCGAGTACCTTTTGAAGCTAGCTCTTCCAGAGCTACGAAACCTTTAGCGTTGGTACACACCGATCTGTGTGGTCCTATGCCAACCAACTATGGTGGAAAGAAGTATTTTCAATTGTTTGTTGATGATTACTCATGGAAGATGTGGGTTTTCTTTCTTCAGTTGAAATCAGAGGCTTTTTCATACTTTCAACAATTCAAGAAACTTGTTGAGAAGGAGTCGGGATGTTTCATCAAAACCCTCCGCTCAGATCGAGGGGGGAATACACCTCTAAAGAATTTTCATCATTTTTGGAAGAACATGGGATAAAGAGACAACTGACTACAACCTATACACCTCAACAGAATGGAGTTGTAGAGAGAAGAAACCGTTCCATTGTGGAAATGGTTCGATGTATGCTAAAGGGAGCACATCTTGAGGATCAGTATTGGGCAGAAGCAGTAAACACAACATCATATCTCCTAAATAGAGCACCCACCAGAGCTCTACAAGGAAAAACGCCACAAGAAGCTTGGAGTGGTAAGAAACCTTCCATTTCTCATCTAAAGGTTTTTGGATGTAAGGCATTTATGCACATCCCAAAACAGAAAAGGAAGAAGTTAGATGAGAAGACTCTGCAATGTATTTTTCTTGGCTATGATGAGTTTTCAAAGGGATATCGCTTGATAGATCCTATAACCAAGAAAACACATATAAGTAGAGATGTAGTATTTGATGAAGCTTCCACATCAGATATCACATCTACAAATGTATACCTTGAAGAAGAAGAAGAACCTAAGAAAGAAAGCTCATCTCCAAAGAAGAAGGTTCCGAAATGGTATACTAGTACATTGAGAGATTCTAAACTGAATACACTTCCAGATCTAACTCAAGATCGACCATGCACTCGGAGTATGACACAACAGAGAAGAGCAGAGGCATCATCTTCAGAGGTTGATGAGCTTTGCCAACAGTTTGATGATCTATCCGTAGATGCAGAGGAAGACAGAGACACATATATGGAAAATGAACAGGTTTATATGACAACATTGGATGAAAATGAGCCTGTAACAGTTCAAGATGCACTTAGAGAGCCTCAGTGGAAGATTGCTATGGAAGCAGAACACACATCTCTCATGAAGAATAATACATGGAAGCTAGTCAATCTGCCTACAGGAAAGAAGCCCATTGGCTGCAAATGGGTGTTCAAAGTAAAGTATAAAGCAGATGGTACTATTGATAAGCATAAGGCCCATCTTGTTGCAAAGGGCTATGCTCAAAAAGAAGGCATAGACTATGAAGAGACTTTTGCCCCTACTGCAAATATGACTACCATTCGAGTAATTTGTGCCATGGCAGCTCAGTTTGGATGGAAGTTACATCAGATGGATGTGAAAAGTGCCTTCTTGAATGGTGACTTACAAGAAGAAGTATACATGACCCAACCAGAAGGATTTGTAGTTGAAGGGCAAGAACAAAAAGTTTGCAAATTGATCAAATCCTTGTATGGGCTCAAACAAGCTCCTCGAGCTTGGTATATCAAGATAGATAGTCACCTACTGCAGCATGGATTCAAAAGAAGTCCTTCAGATGCAAATCTCTATATTAAGAACAATGGTTCTGATATAGTGATTCTGGTGTTATATGTAGATGATCTGATCATAACAGGAAGTTCAGAGAAAATGATTGATGCAGTAAAAGATGATTTGAAACAATCTTTTGAAATGACAGATCTAGGACTTCTTCACTATTGTCTTGGTTTAGAAGTAACTCAGAAAAAGCACCATATCAGAGTTACACAAAAGAAGTATGCCAAGACATTAGTCGAAAAATATCGGATGACTAACTGTAAGTCTAAAGCAACTCCAATGGAACAAGGACTTAAGTTATCACGATATGATGCATCACCACAGGTAGATGGTACTCTCTATCGCCAACTGATTGGGAGTCTCCTATATCTAACCAACACCAGGCCTGATCTCAGTTTTGTTGTGGGTTATCTTTCACGGTTCATGCAGGAACCCAAAGTAAGTCATTGGAAAGCAGCAAAAAGAGTTCTACATTATGTCCATGGTACAACAGATTTTGGCTTGGAATACAAAAAGAATAACAAGTTCTATCTACAAGGATACACGGACTCCGACTATGTTGGATCCATTGATGATCGAAAATCAACTTTTGGATACATATTTCATCTTGGGTCTGGTCTTGTCTCTTGGCATAGCAAGAAGCAACAGGTGGTTGCTATTTCTTCTACAGAGGCAGAATATCGTGCAGCTAGTGGAGCAGTCTGCGAGATAATATGGTTACGTCGCATTCTTACAAACATGGGCCTTCCAGTGAATCTTCCACTGCATTTGTTTTGCGACAATCAAGGTGTTTTGAATCTTGTCAAGAATCCAATTTTTCATGATCGCACCAAACACATTGACACTCATTGTCATTTTATTCGTGATGAAGTTCCAAAGCACAACATACAACTCCAATACATTCCCACTGATGCGCAAGTTGCAGATATCTTCACCAAGGCACTTGCCCGTGTCAAATTTGAATTGTTCCGCAATACTCTTGGTATTTGCCAATAATGTAATAAGGGGGGATGTTAGCATATTATATAGCATAGTGCATATAGTGCAAGGTTTATTTCAATTATTGGCTTAATAAAATAAGCGCTTTCGCGCTCTCCAATTAATGAGTTGGTTTGTCAACCAACTCAGGTGGTTCAACCAACCGAACCACCTAATGTGATGTATATAACCTTCATCTTTATCAATGATCATTTGCTTCGCAGTTCATCAATATTGATGTTAGCATATTATATAGCATAGTGCATATAGTGCAAGTTTATTTCAATTATTGGCATAATAAAATAAGCGCTTTCACGCTCTCCAATTAATGAGTTGGTTTGTCAACCAACTCAGGTGGTTCAACCAACCGAACCACCTAATGTGATGTATATAACCTTCATCTTTATCAATGATCATTTGCTTCGCAGTTCATCAATATCCGAGTGTCTAATTTGAATAGGCATTACATTCCATGAAATCTAGATATGTAACAAGAAATAATTTTCTAATAAAATCAATTAGTCTTAAGTATATATTTCAACAAAAACTTAATCGTACACCAAAAAAAACATGCATTACAAAATTGTAAACATTCAATTTTAAACGAAAACAATATGTTATCATATGCACTCTACAATTCTAACCAATCTTGCATGCAAATTCCATAATTCATCCATCATATCTCAAGGGATTATAAGAGGAATATTGAAAGATGAAACCCTACAACAAAACACCATTCAAAATAATACAAAAGATGATTCTTTAAACATTGCAAGCAATTAATTATATTTAAAAACAATTTTTATATCAAGAATCTACATGAAATCAATTGGCTAAAACGTCTGCTCTTACCCAACAAGTTTGAGGGGTAATTTGTGTGAAGAGAAAATTCACACTATAAGCCAAAGTTATATTATGAAAGTGGGCACCTTGTAGAGTCATGAGAACACATGGAGGCAGAGATCAAACCTATGACAACACATGGATCTAGGGTTGAGTGGTCATAGATTTAAGATTGTATATAACCATATTATGGATCCAACCTCCCTGGATTATTATCTACAAGCCATGCACCAATGTTAACAATTTTTTATGTCATAGAGTTCCACTCTCACATGTAGACACCTTCATTGAATCCCGAGCATTGTGGAGCAAGAAAAAATGGGATGCAATTATATAGGTGCAATCAAGTTCAAATCCTTGCATTGTGATGGATACTCCTACAATAAGGCAACCCATGATTTTACAGTTTATTGAAATATTAAAATAACATGATCATAATGTAATAAAAATAAAAGTGAACATCTTATTTGAATCCAAGAAAATTTGGAACAATTGAAAATATGATATAATGATGCGAGTGAAACTCAAATCTAAATTCTTGTATTGTAATGGCCACTCCTACAATAAAAAATCCCATGATATTAATGTTTATTGAAATCACAATAATTAATATATATATATATATATATATATATATATATATATATATATCACATGTTAAAAATTACCAAGTACAGCATCATAAGCACATGAAAATTTAATTTAAAAAAAGCATATTTATAATCATAGTATCTAAACCAAAAGTTATCCTTAAAAGAAATATTAAACTAAAAAAATCCACAAATTCTTAATTTACAAAATATATCCATTATACAATAACACCAATTCAATTATATTCAAAAACAAATTTTATACAAATACTCAGGCTTCATCAAGTATACACTAGGTGAAGGCAGTTCCATGTCAACATCAACATTGTGTTAATGCCAAGTACACGTAAAATAGATGACATAATCAAATGCATACTTAAATACAACTTACGCACATAACTTTAGTTAAAAAAAAAAAAAACTAGACATTTTATGTAAAAAAGAAAGATAACTACCTTAAACTGCAATTCAAGGACTTCCAATGTTTTAAGGGAGAAATCAAACATTCGTTCATGTCGATCACTAAAACAAAGATTTTATTTTATTCCAACCACATTTAATAAAGATTTGTTGCCTTATAGTGCAAGATTGGTTGTCTTACGGTACAGTCTAAGCGGGTTTGTGGAGACAAAGAGGCTTAAACAGCATAATATGAATGTCTCCTCCCATTTCAAGGAGTGCAAAGTAGGTTGATTCAAAGGTAATGTTTCCTCCCATTTCAAGGAGTACAAAGTGGGTGGATTCAAAGGTAGAGGTAGGCTGATGACATTTTTTTAATATATTATTTTAAAAATTTATGTCAAAATTGTTTTATAGTTTTTTTAAAAAGTATGTTTTATTTGATATATTATTTTAAATTTAATTTTTTTTTAATTTCAAATAATTATATATATTAGAAAATACTAATTAAACTTATGACTACATGGTTGAATGTAGTTTTATTTAAAGCAATGCTAGTTTAATGCATCATGTTAATTTATTCCATCGATATTAATACCTTAACTTAAAAGCAACATACTAATTTATTCCACCAATGTCAATACCTACCTTCTCAGTTAAAGTTTATAAAGTAAACTGTCTATTTTAACATGATAGTAAATTTTCTAAGAACTACACTAAAATTTCAATTTATGAAACTTTGACATCAAAATACATTCATATATATATACATATTCAATCCAATACAATACGACAGGTAAATTAGGCCCAGCATGGGAAGTTGAACCTTTATACAGTAAGGATCTGTGGTAAACTCCAAAGACATGCAAATGTATGGCAAGGAAAAGAGAAAGTTTGAAACAGCAGAAAACTTTCAGCAAAAAGGGCATAAATTTGTTTGTGCTTCTGAAGGATTTTAACAATTTCATATATACAAGAGAATGAATTTCAGTTATGAGATCCTACATAATGAATCCAACTAACATATCATCAATCTAACGGCATGAGCTCAAATGGTTGAAAACATTGGCTTGCAATGTAAAAACCTAGATTCACATCTTGCCAGGCAATACATACATAATTGCCAGTAGTAATACCACTACTTGGTTTTTGGAACTACCATGGTAACCTAGTCATGTTACTCTTAAATCTGACCATATTGACGGTCGTAAAAAAATACTTGGTGCCATTCTTACTGGAGAACCAATACCTAAACCTGATACTACTCCAGAATCTTTCCGATTGCTTATTCGAGAACTACGATCTTTAGCTCTAGAATTGAATCATCAGATAGATAGGAAGGAAATTTAATAAAGATGAATCAATTTTTTTCTTTTATGCTTGATAAAAAAATAAACATCAACAACTTCGAATTGGATTAGCTTCTCCCGAACAGATTCGTGCTTGGTCTGAAAAAATTTTACCTAATGGGGAAAGAGTCGGAGAGGTGACAAACCCCGATACTTTAGATTTTGAAACTAATCAACCAGAAAGAGATGGATCGTTCTGTGAAAGAATTTTTGGACCTATAAAAAGTGGAGTTTGTGCTTGTAATATGGGTGGGATCCATTTCAATCTCACATAACCAATGTAAGCCAAAAAAAACAAAAAATAACAAGACGGTTTGATCACTATGAACTTAAGTTGATTATTCTGATTTCCAGTTATAACACTTCTAGGTGATTTGTTGACATACCATGGTAACAAGGTCAATACTGGTGGGGCTTATTTCGTTCTCATATAACGAATGTGACAAGAACTGCCTCCTAAAAAAATCTACATATCATTCTCCATTGGGACAGATCGATCACTCTGGATTGCTATGAATTGCATGTCCAATCACAAATGCATAGCCAACTATTGCATAATTAAAGAAATTCAACCTAAACTTGTTATTAGCCGATTGGAAGGGTACATTGAATTAAGATTAATGAAATCGAACAGATTACCACCCAGACCCCAAACATTAACAGCATTCTTGAGCCTATCAGCATAATAAAATATTTGATATTATCGGAATAAAAGATTATAGGCTCCAATATCTGAATTGGAAGCCTAGCCAGATGGATATCCTGCACTAGACGGATTATATTGAAAAAGACAAATTATCATGTATGGGAGAATAACAAAGAACAGCCCAGCAGATCAACTTTATTCATGTTGTTTTGATACTAACATACAAGTTACAGTTCTTTCAACCACTGTCATTCTATTTCCTTCTGGAACACTAACAAAAAGAGAGATTGTAAAGTTTTTTATTTCAACTTCAGCCCATTGAGCACTCACAAAAACAGACATTGTAAAGCTTTTTCTTTCAACCTCAAGCCCATTTTGCATTTCTGTAACACAGGCAGAGTTTGTCAGAGGATGACAGATATTGGAACATTGTAGTGAGTGAAAAGACTACATATGCAATCAACAATTGCTGGTATAAGCTTCAACAAAATAAAAGCTTTTGATGGGGGTAATTGGGAATTCATCAGTCATTATGAAATGCTTTGGTTTTGAAAACGGGTTCAACGACTACCTTTTCTTTTGGTACTAAATGAATTGCTTGCTTCTTCATTTCATTCAACCCAAGATTAAGCCATAGAGACGCCTTATCTCCATAGCTGAAGCTTGCCCTAGAACTCTGCAAATTGCTCAGTGTAAACATCAACGGTTTGAATGTAGAGCATCTTGTACCTCCAAAGCACATGCAATTTTACAATTTGTTGAAGGTGCGCTCCTGCTAGGTACCATCATTTCTTGAGAGAGCCAAATTAAATACTACTAAACATTTAATATAAGGTCAGGACAAGAAATAAACCAAGCAGAGTCCACGCACTTTTTCTCAACAATCCACAGAGAATACGATAAAAACCGATTAGAATAGTCATTTTCATCAAAGCACACGCTCCAGCCTCCAGTTAAATATATAGGTATACCCGTAGTGAAAGGAATGCATTTGATAATGTATTTGGAATTAATTAACGTTAGAGAGGTTTCCAGACTTCACCTATGCACTATAACCGCTGATTAATTGAAGCTGGACAGCTGCTTCTAAAATGGACTTTGAAAGTATTTTCTTTGGCAAGGCACTTACACTAATCATAAGATTCCTAGAAGCAGGAAGGTAAACAAATTAAGTTATTTTCCCAGCAAAAACAGATGGCAGCCTTTAATTAATGATTTTGATGTATCTCTCTCTGCTACACTCACCCAAAAAATAAAAAATAACAAGTTCAAATTGGCATGCACATCCATAAACATCCAATCAACCAGATGGAATGTCGTTTGACAGCAGCATTCATTTATTGGATTGAATACGTTATAAAATTTGTATTTTCTCTCTCAAGAATGGACCCACCAATATCTTACAGCAAACTATAAAAACAATGAACTTGAAAGGGGCTATTTTATCACCTAATAGGATAAAAATTCTTCCCCATGAGTGTGGTCTACCGGCAAGGACGCCACTTGCATTATCGGTGATATGACCCGGGTTCAATCCCCATGGTGGATGTGTATAAGAAGTATTACTCAAAAAAAAAAAAAAAAACATTCTTCTGTTTGAAATTTTATTATTAAGTCATCAATATTTATTACAGGTCTAGCTCAACTGTGAATAACATCACCTCCCTGTCCCTATAAGTTTAAGACCATAACTATACCTTGACTTTTGGCCGTCAAAGTTATTGTATAAGTCACGATATTCAAGAACATTACAATCATCATGGCATTACTTGTAGAATCACAGAAACCTGTGGCATATTCTGTTGCTTGTAGACCAATAGAAGTTGTCAATGGACTCGCAAGGAAGCAGCATATTAACCAGCACCAGCACAGTAGTTTCAGCATTATCGCCCCTTTTGAGACACCATTGAACCATCTCTCATACACCAACAAGCTCAATATGACATCAAAGAGCCCATGCAGGCCAATATGAGTTATTAATCTTTGTACTCAGTCCCACACCTGCACCTCATGCTCCAAAATGAGCCCCTTCCAACTAGGGAAGCATATTTTCTTCTATGCCTCTCATTCTCACCATGTACTGGGCATGGGCTTCCATCCATAGTCATTGTACATGAGGTTAAACACTATAGCACCTGCCTCCACTTTGATATCAATGCTGAAAATGTTGCCATTTAAATCATAGTGACTTTCTAGAAGGGACACATCGTATAGTGATAGCCATTTGCAGTTGAATTTATTGAAATATTCTCATTTTAACTTTACTCCACTCTTTCCAATGTTTCAGTTGGCGGAGGCACAAATTTGGAGTTTTCCTTTGCATTGATCTCTTCTCCAGTAGACACTTCCAATGGTATATTTCTAAAGTATAACACTTGTTTAAACAAGTTTTTCTTGTCTCAACTCAAATTCACTCTTTCTTCTTCATTTATATTTTTCTAAAGAATATTAAATTTGTTTTAAAGTTTTTATCTTGTTAAAAATTCTGCTGGTCTCAGGTTCCTGACAATTTCTGTCTATCCCCAAATGGTTTGCATTTAGAAATTCTGCCGTCCTGATAGGTCAAGTATGTGATAATAGTAAATCAACGAAGAGTAAAGTTATGAATAAAATGGTGGTTGTGAAAGGGCTGTGAGTTGTGACCCTTCATTGCAGCCCGTAAAACAAATGAATACATTGGCTTAATGAATGTGTATTACAAAAAGACAAATCAGCCATTAAGGCTATACACAGAAGAATTCGATGCAATGCTGAAAGTAATGTCATTTTCATATCTGCAATCAACTTAGCAATCACAACAAAAAATGTAGCTAAATTACGGTGCTTGCTGCCAGCAATGAAGCTATCACTGCAAATGTGGAACAACAAATGTCAGCTTGAATAAGACTTGTTATTACTTATTTATGATTAAATTTTTAAATAAAAGGGAACTAGTGCCACAACTTCATTGGAAGCTGCAATAGGTACTAGAGGTAGACTTATTCTGGTGACAATTCATTGAAGTTGTATTGAATCAGATCACATAATACTAGTGCAGTGTGTGGAATTACCTTGTTTAGAAAGCTTTTTGCAAACAAGACCCTACTTTTCAACATCTTAGCCCTATTTCAAAATAGAGATCAAAAGACTACCCATGACTAAAGCCTAAGATAACATTTTTGGCTTCTCATGGCTACTGCAGTTATGGGCTATTAACCAAAATTGCCAATGCACCCATTTATTTTATTCAAAGTTACCATTGATATTTTAATAGCATAGGTATATTCAACATTTTTAGGCCATCAGTACTGCCCAAAGGACTTTGGATAACAGAATATCTCCGTTAACAAGCTTCAATAGAAACTTTCAACTTCCTTAGTATAGTAAAACCCTATCTCAAGAGGAATGCTACTATTTTAAATTTCTTATATTTCATATTGGTTCTTTGTGCAACTATCATCTATTCCTCTCATGTGCTGGTTTATTTATGTGAATGGTGTAGAGATTCATGAACATGTTGTAATTCAATCTCTTTTGAACTTTTTGATTCTTTAAACTATATTCTCCATTTATCTAGGTTCATGGAAGCACATGTTCCATTGATTTTCTCATTTTATCAGAGGTGTTTAAGCTTTTGTGTCACTATGAGCACATGATTTTATTGAAAAAAAGAGATCCCTCGTAAGTCTTGAATTAATATTGTTTCATAGCTGTTTTAGGAATTAGCACAGATGCCTTTGTTTTGGGAGTATGAACATGTTATGTTGCTTTAGATGATGTGTAAGCTGTTCCCTGAAGGAGAAGTTGAAGGAAGAGATGCACAAAACTTATGAATTGAAGTCCACCAGATGCCTTTGTTTTGGGAGTATGAACATGTTATGTTGCTTCAGATGATGTATAAGCTGTTCCCTGAAGGAGAAGTTGAAGGAAGAGATGCACAAAACTTATGAATTGAAGTCCACCAGATTAAATTAGACAGATAGAATGTTGATACATGAAGTTGTTGAAACAAATAGATAGATAGATAGAGATATATATGGATTCAAAAAGAATATGAAAAGATGACGGTGTTCATACAAGAATCACCCTTCTGAACTCTGAAGGTGGTTTGAAAGAGATCAGAAAATCACACTGGCTACCATAAGCCTTTTTAGAGTGGAAGATTATGAGGACCACAAGATCCAAATTACACTCTAGATTGGGAAGATATGACCCTTATGGACACTGGGTGCGGAGCGGGATGGCAGAGAGCGAGAAGATTGTGCCGGTGGAAGGGCAGCTCAAACGGGTAGGGCTTTGCGGACCCTGCTTGGGTCTCTTGTCTGGTGGCTCTAATTTGTGTGTTGGATCACACGAATTAGACCTGTTGTTTTCTAGATCCTGCTTGGATCACCTTCCTGGTGGTGCTGAACAGCCTGACGGTCTGCATGGTTTGGGTGATCCTTTGGGGGTGACGTTGTTTCGCCCTAAAACTGATAGATTTGCTTTTGCCCGTAGGTCTATGCCTTCAATCTTCCCCTGAGGAGTTATCGGGAGGCTGGCTTGGTGTAAATCTTTTGCAGGGGTCCGACTCTGTTTTTGTTTTTTGTGTGCCTGTGGGGTTAGAACCCAAAGGGATTGGGGGAGTTCTTGCCCCTTTTTTGGGGATCTCAAGGTGTTCCTTCTTGGTGTCGGGCCAGGATTGGAATACCCTTGAGATCTTTGTGGCAATGCCCGTATTTTTTGGGGCTGCAATTTTAGTGTTCTCATGTTGGTGGTCTTTGGTGGTTTGCAACAGCAATAGCTGACGATGGTGGTCCTGTTGTTGGTTAGGGTTCAGAACCTATGGATTGTGATTGTTTTCAATCGAGAAAGAGATCCCAGATATTTTTGTTCTGTAGGCTCGTGTTTTGCTTTAATTGGCTTTAGGGATCCTTATGCAGATCCAGAGCTTTTCCAAATCTTGCAATTGTTGGGTCCTTTTATATATCTTGAGCAGACTTTACTTTGTTGGATATTTTTTCAAGCTCAAATTCGATTTGGGAGAGGATCCTTTGGGTCCTCATTCAAGGTCTCTTCTCTAGGTTGTTGTCTTTCTGCTAGTTGCAAAGCTAGATATGCAAGTTTTTGGCAGTCCTGTTTCAGTTCCAAGATGACAGTTCCCTGGGTCCTATTGTTTTGGGCGGATTTCCCCCTTTGTAGCCTATGTTAGATTGGGAAATGTTGTAAGTCGCTTTGGCGGTCGTGTGCGAGTTCTCGACAGCAATGGTTGGTATGGTCAAGTTGTTTTCCAGACCATGTTTGTTGAACAGGTGGTTCTTGGTTGTTTGTCGTACGGTTGGTGTTCTGGGAAAGCTGGATCTCAATCCGTGTTACAAAGATTTGGGCAAGATTTTTTATTTTCAAAAATCCTTGGCTCTTTGGTTTATTCCAAGGTTCCACGAGCCTGGGGGACGAGGGGACGGCAGGCCGATTTTAGGGGATGGCTCGAGGGGACGGCTGGTATAATACTATAAAAATTGAATTTTTTTAGAAATTTAGAATAATCTACACATTCAGAATTCTACACCCAACAAAAATGATATTTCATATTACTAATCAATTGAATCCATCCCCGGAAGAAGAAATAGACTTGCATTCAATAATCATCCCTCTATTACCTATATATTTTTCAGTCTGATAAATTTGCCTAGATGGTTGCTTAGAGTTAGGTGCCAAACATGATAAATGCTAGATTAATGTCAACTTAAAAAGTAACACATGCTGTCCTTTGGATGGGCCCATACAATAATGGGATTTATTCGTCATATGCAATAATCCAAATTCAACAAGAGAGAAATTGATCTGTAATTGAACAAGTTGTAGCTGATCCAATTCATTAAAAACATGTTTTTTATTCCAATTGCTGATTTACATTTATAAACATCATCTAAATGACTGACATTTGTGAGATTTATCAAATGTACTTTTCCACTTCAACAAATTAAGAAAATTCAAAACCGAAAAATGAACAAGAGGAGATACACATGTAGAACACCAAAATTTAACATGAACATACACTCTTCAGGTACTCCCTAAGCCAAGGGAAAAGAAGCTTTATTCTCACAAAAGTATTCCTTTACAGATGAAATCAGATATCCATCTAATCATTTAGCGTGAAATATTGAATATACTTTCATTCAAAACAGTTACAGCACCTTTAACCTGCTGCTATATCTGTCAATTCCTCTAGAACTGCTGAAAAATAAACCTTGCAACTGTTTCGTCCTAGTTTTAAAGAAACGGTTGAAATCTAGATCTAGACATCTAAAGAGTTCAACCTTTTGCAGCAACGTCATTCCCTCCTTGACAATCCAACACCGCACTCATCCCATAACCCTTCACTGTGACAATCTCATCAGCTATGCAGGCAACATATTTGTCATTTGATGGTATTGCCGCCTTTAGGCAGTAAATTTGTTTGTTGAGATTTTCTTAATGCCATCCTCCCATATTAATGTTGACATTATGCCAGTTCCAATGTTATATTTGGCATCTAAGGGTCCAAATTTGTTTCAGGTTCATATTCCCAACGAGATTTCTGCCTAAGTAACACCTGGTAGTAGTTCATATTCAGTGTCTCCCTTTTTTTTTTTTTTTTTTTTGATTTCCCCATGGGTGAGGACGCCTAGCAGTGGGGGACGGCTGGGCCCCATGGGGGATGCTCAAACCGTCCCTAGGGACAGCTGGGGGTCACTGGGGACAGCTGGGCGTCCCTAGGGACGCCCCAAAAAAGGGGACGTCCCGGGGACGGGAGGCCACAGGCCTCAACCGTCCCGAGGACGTTTCCCAACCGTCCCCCAAAAAGGGGGACAGGGGGAAACGTCCCCCTTGTCGTCCCCCCGTGCTGGGGGACGCGGGAAACGCGTCCCCATGGAACACTGGTTTATTCCCTATGGAAATACTTTCCTTTTATGGGCAGGAATTTGTTTTTTAAAATTTGACTTTCTAGGGTGCAGGCCTGTGTTTCCTGGCTTGGGCGGGAAGCTATGTTGTAATTTTGAATTTAAAATTTTCCAGGCCAGTGCAACAAATTTATGGGGATCGGATTTGATGGATTTGCAGATCTTTCGGTTCGTTTAATCCTCGGCTTGTGTTTGGTCGTGTTGGATCCTTGGGATTCGGGACTGTTCTCTATTTCCTGGGTCCAAATTTGTCGGATCGTGTTCCTCTTTTCAATTTCTCTGGTAGCCTTCTTCTTGTGGCTCTGTCCTATTGTAAGTGGCTTGGGGTTTCTCTAGCCACCTTTCCTGCTTTGTAAAATGTTCAAAGAGCATTTCAAAACCCCTTCTTATACCTAATATAAAAAAAAGAGATCAAAGCCTGTCAATAAGACACTTCCTCTTAAAATCAAACAACCAAGAAGATATCAAAGAGCATCCACTTACAAAGAGAAAAGGCAGAAAAAGATAGCTGTGACACAAAGAAAGAAGTTTACCAAAAAAAAAAAAGGTAAAACCTAAAATACTAAAACCCAGGAACTAGGAAACTACAAATTAATTCCATCCAAGAAACGGTAAACAACATCCCTCTTGAGAGTAAACAACATATTGAAGGATTCTTCCCTCATTAGAAAAACTGCTGATGCACATTTATTAAACTGATGAAGAGGACATATGATAATTAAAGACAATACAAAGAGAATTTCAAGAACAATTGAACAACATTGTGAAGCAAGTGGTAGATGGAATGCAATCATAAGAGTGCGACCCAATTTCAAATCCCCACATTGTGATGGACACTCCCATGATAATGTGTCCCATGGTAATATGGTTTGTCATAATACCATGATATGTGGTTGAAACATGCGCTCATATTATAATATAATGAAACCCATTTCAACCTCATATAACCTATACATACATAGATCTATATATATATACACAACAATTCAACCAATTGCCTACATTTGATAGGCAGACATATCCCTGTAACCATGTTATTATTTGTAAGTATATTTGAGAAGCACTGACTTTTTTGAAGAGAATAGCTCAAAATTGATCCATAAACAAAAAATAGTAAAAGAACCCAAACATCTCATGGGAAGATATAGAACATTTTTTTTGTTATAGTCATATTTGCAGAGCACCTTGCCATAAAGAACTCAAAAGATATTTTGTTTGTGTCATATTTGCAGAGCACTTTGCCATATAGAACTCAAAAGATATCACGCAGAAGCCCAGCAAGACTATATAGATAAAAAACCAATTCAATGACCAGTTGCCTACATGATAGGCAAACAGATCCCTGTAACCATGTTATTATTTGTGAGAATATTTTAGAAGCCCAGACTTTTTCGAAGAGGATAGCTCTAAATTGATTCATAAACAAAAGACAGTCAAAGACCCAGCCACATCATTGGAAGATATAGAACATTTTTTCTTTTTTTGCATATTTGCAACGCACCTTGCCAGATGGAACTTGACAGGCAGAAGCCCCACAAGACTATAGAGATTAAAAAACCAATTCAACAACCAGTTGCCTACATGATAGGCAAACAGATCCCTGTAACCATGTTATTATTTGTAAGAATATTTAAAAAGCCCGAACTTTTTTTTTTGAAGAGAATAGCTCTAAATGGATTCATAAACAAAAGACAGTAAAAGAACCCAGCCATCTCATTGGAAGATATAGAACATTGTTTTTGCATATTTGTAGAGCACCTTGCCAGATATTATTCAATAAGATATCAGGCAGAAGCCCAGAAAGACTATATAGATAAAAACCAATTCAATGACCATTGCCTACATAATAGGCAAACAGATCCCTCTAAGCATATTATTATTTATTTATATATTAGAGAAGCCCAGACTCTTTTTTTGAAAAAAATAGATCTAAATTCAATCATAAATGAACGAAAGTCAAAGAACTCAGCCATCTTTTTTTTTTTTGGGGGGGGGGGGGAGCAGGGGCATGTTTGCGGAGCACCTTTCCAGATACAACCCAAAAGATAGCAGGCAGAAGCTCGGCAAGACTATAGAGATAAATAGATAGACAGATATTCAATTGAGTAAATAAATATAATCAAAGATTCTATTGAGTAAAAGCAGATATGCAGGAGGATTATTTTATAGAAACAGACACCATCCTTGCCACAAGTAAAATACAGAGGCAGATCGAGAAATCTAGAGAAAAAATTGACAAAAAATATATTGATAGATATTAACCTTGATATCAGCGTATAAGGTATTCAATTCTTGGCCATACGAAGTCAGAATTTGAAGGAAAATGGGCATTATATTCAATGATCAAATCTCCATGCAACGTTAAAGACTTTTACCTTATACCAGGAAGAAATCAGATTAAACAATAAAATTCTCTCACATGATTACAGACAATATTTCATACAAGAATGCAACTCACATATTCATGCCATGACTCAGATAAATAAACACTATATTCAAGTGGATGATACAAATCTACAATGCATTACAATACTAAATGATGCAATGCAATTCAATACAGTTCAATCTCACTTGCCATCCCCACACATGGCCTTTACATAGTCTCTTGACATTTCATCTATTACCATCTCTTCATATCCTTTCAAACTCACGGGAGATATGACTCTTCATATTTCTCGTAGGAGAAATATTTTATTAACCTTCTAAATATTAAAAAAAACTAATGATTACATGAAACCAAATATTGACAAGATATTTACAAGGTATTTACAAAGTATTTACAAGGTACCAAATAATGTAATATTCTCTAACAGAATTAAGCCATAATGGGAATCACAATAGCCTCAAGACTACATTGCTTTTGATGCAGATTTGTTCTAAAAAATTGTTACCAGTAATCAAACAGTATTAACAAATAAAGTAATCACATCCCCTACTTATTTTAAGTGTTTTATTTTACTTTTAACAAAATTTATGGGATCCATCACCACAGAACTCCCCACATCAGAGGGCAGTTATATGGCCTTGAGGGTATGTGCCCACCACTTCGTCTTAAATTCAGATATTCACCAAGGCACCAAGCGTGTACTGACATACCCATTAGAGTTACATACCTGCTTCAACCATCTCTAGCCTTAACTACCCACAGCCATGCTACTCTACTTGGAATCCATTATCAAAAACAAAATAAACCTTCTGAATATGATCAACTATATGAACTGAGAAGGCACAAACAAACTAATTTCAACAACCCTGCACAGGACCGACAAATGAAGCCATTAAAAGGATTTCAAACTGAAGATACCAACTGACTCACACATCATAGTACCAATAAACTAAAAAGAAAATCAACACAATCTTACAAAATCAATTATGCTATTTAAAAAGAAAAGGAGGTGACAAATGCATGCATTAAAACACCCCTTTTAGACCGCAAGAGCCACAGAGGTCATCCAACCACATTACAATCCAAGCATTACATGACTGATTCATTACCCCTGACAGAAAGAAAGGCCATTGCTAAATGCTAAATTTTGTAAGAAACACCTTACCCACTTATAGACAAATCTATTATACAGTTTAGTCACGCAATCACCAACCTGCCCAACCAAAAGTCCTAGAAACCGAGATGACACCAATATTTCAAGAAAATCTATCCAGTTAAAGATTAATTTTACAATTTAGTCACACGATGAACAACCCACTCCAAACAAAGTTCCATCAATAAATTTAAAAGACACTAATATTTCCAGAAAAACTATCCAATAAATACCAAAATTACTTAGTATATAAAAGAAGAACAATAAGCAACAAATGCATAAATCAAAACAACCTTCAGTACCACAAGAACATTTCTGAGATAGGTTCATCTTCCTGACAGAATAGAACCTAGCACAGAAAAAAAGGACCAATGGTCAATGTTGACAAGTACTGTAAGAGACACCTTTGAGCCTCCCTTAAAATCTAGTTGCATAAAATATATAAAAATGCATAGACATGCAAGTACACATCAGACCCACTTTGGATCCATACAGGGTCATATGGGAGCCAATAAATTCAGTACATGACGGCCAAGTGATGATGACCCATCAAGCTGCCATAGCAGTGTATTGTCCTCTTTGAGCTATAACTCCCTCAAATGATGTTGAAATTAAATAAAACTTCACAAAGAGGTTGTTGATGTTAAGAGCAACATTTTGACCTTTTTTGCAGTTCAAAATTCCAACATTTGACCCACAAAACAGTGACGAAAATTTCAGACAAGGAAATTGTATTTTGGTGATAACTAAAAGTCTCAATCAAATGAAGTCGAATTTGAATGACTCATTTGTGAATTTTCTGGGGAAAAAGAAGAATTTGAAATACTATCTATTGAACAAGTTTTGTAACAATTTCATCTGTTTGATCCTCCTTTAGTTGCATAACATATATAAAAATGCAGACATGCAAGTACACATCAGACCCACATTGGATCCATACAAGGGCACATGGAAGCCAATAAATTCAGTACAGGACGGCCAAGTGATGATGACCCATCAAGCTTCCATAGCAGTGTCTCATCCTCTTTGAGCTATAACTCCCTCAAATGATGTCCAAATTAAATAAAACTTCACAAAGAGGTTGTTGATGTTAAGAGCAACATTTTGACCTTTTTTGCAGTTCAAAAATCCAACATTTGACCCACAAAACAGTGACGAAAATTTCAGATCAGGAAATTGTATTTCGGTGATAAGTAAAAGTCTCAATCAAATGAAGTCGGATTTGAATGACTCATTTGTGAATTTTCTGGGGAAAAAGAAGAATTCGAAATACTATTTATTGAACAAGTCTTGTACCAAATTTCATTTGTTTGATCCTCCTTTAGTTGCATAACATATATAAAAATGCATAGACATGCAAGTACACATCAGACCCACATTGGATCCATACAAGGGCATATGGAAGCCAATAAATTCAGTACAGGACAGTCAAGTAATGATGACCCATCAAGCTGCCATAGCAGTGCCTCGACCTCTTTGAGCTATGACTCCCTCAAATGATGTCGAAATTAAATAAAACTTCACAAAGAGGTTGTTGATGTTAAGAGCAACATTTTGACCTCTTTTGCAGTTCAAAATTCCAACATTTGACCCACGAAACGGTGAGGAAAATTTCAGACCAGGAATTCATATTTCAGTGATAACTAAAAGTCTCAATCAAATGAAATCGGATTTGAATGACCCATTTGTGAATTTTCTGGGGAAAAAGAAGAAATTGAAACACTATCTATTGAACAAGTTTTGTACCAAATTTTATCTGTTTGAATCCTAGAAACAACAAAAAAAGAGTCTCCTGTTCTTTTGTTCTTCCTCAGCCATGTGTGCTCAATTGAGCAAAACTATCTGCTGTAGGTTCTTGGTAAGTATTCCCGTTGTTTAAACGGTTTCACCAAAAGTCGGCTTGAAATTCAATCATTTAAGCTCCTAGAACATTACCTTTAAAAGAAATGTTCAGCCATTCAACTAACGATTTTTGGGCTGATGTAACATGAAAAGAGTGTCCAAACATGACAAGAATAGAAATGGGTCCAAAATCATGCCTAAAAGGTGAATGATTTCCACATAATATGTTACTTGAAAATTCCAAGAAACATCAGTTACATCAAAGAATCCCTAAAATAAGTCCATGATGCCACATGGAAAAGGAAGGAGGACCTAAAGTTTCCAAGGAAGAACCCACGACATTTTTAAGCAAATTTGGATGGAAGGGGAAGACTTCAAGAGTGCAATGAGGCTATAAGACTCGAGAGATGTCATTTTTCATGTCCATATAGACATAGGTCAATCAAAATGCTCTCTCTTCTCTCTCTGTTCTTCTTGGCGTGCACTCCTCTCTTCTGGACTGCAGCCCTCCCCCCTCTGCTCTCCCTTTTCTTTTCCCTTTCTCTTTGGCCCAGTTGTCAGGTTTTGTCTTGTATTTATCTTAGTTCTTTTCTTTGTAGGGCTTTTTAGCCTGCTAGCTGGCAGTCATTATTGTCCTTCTTATAGTCAGTTGGGTCTTATTTTCGCCCACCACGGACATTAATAATATTTCATTTCATTTCATTTCTCTTCATGTTGTTAACTTGGAATTCTGAAAATTGCAGCAAAAAGAAGCTCAGTTGTGTTCGACTGTGGGTTTACTTTCCCATGATGGTTTCCCTTGTAGAGTAATGATGTCAAACTCTTTTCTGTAATGAACTTATTTTGATTTCCATGTTCTCTATTGTAAAATGATCTAAACTTGAAATTTTGCCAATATTAAGCCTTAAATTACAATTGTTTGGCACTAGTTCTTATGGTTGTATTTAAAATTGTGAATGCACCTCAAAGAGATATGTTTGAAGAATTCAATTGAGGAGATTTCAGATCAATGTCTAAATACAAGAAAATAAAACATCACATACTCCTCATTTGTGAGTTGATACTAAACACAAACTTAAGAGCACCCACCTGCCTCAAAACTTAAAATAGATCACTACCCAACAACAGAGTTTATATAACAAGTACTCAACCGGAACAACCGACACCATCAACATATAACTTGTGATTATCAAATCTACAAGGAACTCAATGAGCTCTTAATGAAAATATGCCTAGAGTCTTTCAATGGCCAATCTGAAATCGTCATATACTAAAAGTATGATGTTAGTTGTGCTCCATCTGTAATGCCACTCCACATTTTGAACTGCCTCCTTTTAAAATGTGCTCATATTCAGTCAGAGTTTATTCCAAAAAAAACACATTAAAACAGTGGTCTTTTTAATTTTAACATACTGTTCAATATAAAAATATAAAAATAACTATTATGCCGTTGGGTAAAGCATGCCAAGTTTGATGAGTATGCAGCAGCCCCAGAATATGCAAGTTGCACAAACAGGAGATTATGACGCATTCTTGAGCTCAACATTGAAATTGATGAGCCAAAGGCAAATCACAGAGGATTTTTATTTCTATAATTGCTAAATCATTTCTTGGCAATTGTGAGTGAGATGTATGGGCATATACCTTCTTATCTATCGCTTCTGCTTTGTATAGTTATTGACCATGCTTTTGTGTAGAGGATGCCCCAATCATCATGTGTTAAGCTCCAGTTTATAATCATGCCATGCTTTTATGTGTTTATGCTTGGACAATAATATTTGATCAAAATTCTTAACAAGTTTCCTGGAGCAGGGGGCAAAATAATGCGGCATGTGATAAAAAGAAACAAATAAGAAAGGTTGTGGCAACTAAGAATGCTATTGAAACGCCTGGGTGTGTTGCTGGATATAATGTTCTTCTTTGTTAACGTCACGCCGTAACAATTCTATGTAAGCTTATGTGATTCATAGGGAGTAGGTATTTAAAATTAAAGTTCAATAGCAAGAATGGGTTTAGATAGCAACACCTGCACAACCTAAGCATACTAAGACCACTTCTATCATGATATATATACAATGTGCTTCTCTTTGAGTTAAAGCACATGCGCATTGCTCCATGATTGCGCAAGTAATTCAACTAGCCACTCATACAAAGAAATCCCTCTTTTTCAATACCTAAATCTCATTGAAATAGGCCTGATCTATACAATTCTTTAAAGCAACTAAGTCATCTTTACAACCATACTCCAGTTACCGAATCATGGTATACAACCCTACCCCCCCCACAGGATTCAAACCTTGGACCTCCTATTTCGAGTTTTTAAAATTACATGATTACTTAGTTTTAGTTCTCCTCAATTTTCTTCCTCCACCAATGGTACAGCAGGAAACAGGAGAGAAAAAAGTTTGTACAAAGCTGAGAGGACCCCAAAAGCAAGATTTGGCAAGCAACAGTATGGAATTCATTTTTTGAGAATAAATATTAGCTTTGTAAACTTACCTATCTATGATGGACAAGACGGGTCATTTTATATAGGATGAAAAAATATTCAGTTTATTGGATATTAGTAACGAAGTCAAGAAAACATATTCTATTTGTGCGCTTTTTTTAAATTTATAAGTTTCACTGTGTATATATGATATGTGTGGGTGTTTTAATTCTGTACTGTCATGCCCTTTTGCTAGAACTTTGGAGTGCCTTCCAGCCATCCCCTTTTTTGGTCCCTGCACTTCATCATCACCTCCCAAAGGGGCCTCAGAGGAACATAGCTAAGAATCAAAATGCAAGCATGCCCAAAAATACGAACATAGCTAAGAATCAAAATGCATTCAAGAATCATTTTAAATAGTTATTGAAACTGTGCACATTTGAAGGCATCAATATGTTTCTTGCAATTGAAAACAGTGGATGTGGTTGGCTATGATGACCATGGCCTTTTATGTAGAGAAATGCTAAACCCATCATAACAGCAATAATTGTTACATGATAGATGATGTTTGTGAAATCTATATTCTCACAAGTCAATAGCACAATCATTTTGAAATATGCAAATACCAATGTGAAAGAAACTTGTTCCAAAGTGAAACTTCATAGATGAAAATCCAAGAGCGAATTGCCCAAAAAGTTTATGTTTCTTGCAATTGAAAACAGTGGATGTGGTTGGCTATAATACCATGGCCTTTCATGTAGAGAGATGATAAACCCATCATAACAGCAATATTTGTTACATGATAGATGATGTTTGTGAAATCTATATTGTCACAAGTCAATAGCACAATCATTTTGAAATATGCAAATACCAATGTGAAAGAAACTTGTTCCAAAGTGAAGCTTCATAGATGGAAATCCAAGAGCAAATTGCCCAAAAAGTTTATTCACATTTTATTTTAGAAATTCATGATGTAATGCAACACTGCATGTTTCTTGATATTGAAATAAAAAGTTCAAAACATATGAAAGCCGAAAACATCGGAATCTCAGAATCATATTATGGATCGCTGTTTCCTGGAGATCTGTCCAGTCTTGAAACTAACCTGGTGCGAACTTGGGATGTCAAAGATCACCCCCACCCTCACAAGGTTTCATAGAATCTTCAGAAAGCAGACACATAATAAGGAGATAAATGATAAAGACAGTAAAAGTCCATAAAAATAATTCCCTTCAGTTATAATTTCAAAATTTCCAATGAGGAAAAAGACAAGCTCCATTGCCTGAAATGTACTCATGGAAAAGAGCAGTCCATCATTTTCCTAGTCATGAATGCTTCTTTGCACTCCTATGGCATAAATCAACTGAAGTTTCAAATTAAAAAAGGAATTAGAGTTTTGCCCAGGTCAATATCTAGAAACATACTGACCCCAAAGGGAATTAAAAGTTTTGCCCAGGTCAATACAAAGAATGAGCCCATAAGAACAGTTGAAACTTAATTACACCACCTTGCAAATATTCCCACAAAACACTAATTGACTAATCTTTCCAAATCGGCAATTTCTTACCTACTATATCCAAAAATAATTTCCCACAAACATTAGTAAACTCCAGTATAAAAAACATGATAACTCCACCTTGCAAATCTTCACTCACAGTGCCAATATCCAAAAATATTCCCCTACCAAATCTTCTAAGATTATCAAAATCCAGTACAAAATCTACCCCAATTGAGTACTATTCTCTTCCCCACCCAAAAAAAAGGACTAACAAGACTAGTCTAGCTCGCATTTAAGAAGTTTAATGTCTTTTACAAGAAAAATATCCTGTCAAATTAAGGGGAGGGGAAATTTTATATAATATTTAAAAAATAATAATTAAATTTAAAATATATATATATATATTCATGTAAAGTAACTTTTCTACAAGTTTTCCAACAACATTATCCAATTCCAGTATAAAATATACCCTATGTAGTATTCCTTTCTTCCACCCAAGAAAAGGAGGGAGAGAAAATAAAAAATAAGTAGACTAAACAGTAAAGGATGTATCCTTTTCTTAATGAAAGAGAGATTTGCCAACTTTTACAAGAAAAGAATAAGTAGACTAAACAGTAGCATGTATATTTTCTCAAAGTAAAGGGGGCCAAAAAAAAATAAAAACAGAAGACGGAAATCCCAAGTGTCGTCCTCACTGTCACAAAAATAGTTCCCACATAAATCTTCCAAGAAAAACTAGATAATTCCAATACAACTTTACACCAATTGAGTAATAAACAAAGGCTCAACACTAAACTGTACGCATTTGCCAACTTTTCCAAGAAATATGTCAAAATAAAACGAAAAAGATAAAAATGGCAAGTGTCATTCTTAACGTTACCAAATGATATTAGTTCAACTGATTAGATTCTTCAACATTGGAAACCCAGGTTCAAATCTTGCCAAAGTAATATATGGATAGTATCCAATCTCTGTTATCATACCACTAAGTGATGATAATGTAGTCTGGGTGAGACCCATTTCAATCCCATATAACCAATAGAAAAGAAAAGTGTCATTCTCAAAACCCAAGACTTTGTTAAATTATTCTTTTAATAAAAAAAATTATATAATACTAATGAGACACATTTCAATCCTTGAAAATAAAAGTGTCATCCTCAACGTTCTAATTGCCTAAACCCCAAACTTGGTTCAATTGTTCTTTTAATAAGAAAAATTATATATATATAAAAGTCCAAGTAACGTATAGTATGAAAGAAACGACACAATTCGTATTTCTTTAAACGATTTGCCAACGTCTCTGAGCAAAATGTCATCTCAAAACAAATGAAAGCGAAAAATAAAAAGAAAAAGACAGCAATTCCAAGTGTCATCCTCACTATCACAATTGCAGAAACCCCAGACTTGATTCCATCGGTAAAACAATATTATATATACTTATCAACATCACTAGGTGATGGTTCAAAAATATCTACATGTATTGTATGAAGAACGCTAGAAGACGCAGACTAAAAAGTAACCTGTATGCTTTCTTCATGATGCTGTATTCGGCATATTTACCGATTTTTCCAAGAAAAACGTCAAAATAAATCAAGAAGACAGCAATTCAAAGATCCTTCAACGACATTGGCCAATTCTAGTACAAGATTTACACCAATTGAGTAATAAACGAACACTAAACAATAACTCGTATACTCTTGTTAATGAGATTTGTATTTCTTTAAAAGATTTGCCAACATCAAGAAAAATGTCAAAATAAACGAAAAAGACAGCAATTCCATGTGCCATCACCGCTATCACAGTTAGAGAAACCCCAGAGACGATCGGTAAAAAAATATTTCACATCATTAGGCCACAGTTCAAAAATGTCAAAATAAACGAAAGACAGCAATTCCAAGCGTCATCCCTGCTGCTGTCCCAGACTTGATCGGTTTTTCAAATATATATATATATGCTTATCAACATCATTATGTCACGGTTCAAAAATAACTAAGTATTTCTTTGAAAGATTTGCCAAGTTCTCCAACAAAAATGGCAAAAATAAAGAAAAATAACAGCAATTCCAAGTGTCTTCCTCGCTATAACAGTTGCAGAAACCCCAATCTTGATCAGTAAAAAAATATTTTATATAATTGTCGACATCATTAGGTCACGGTTCAAAAATAACTACAAGTAATGTATTGTATCAAAAACAACGCTGCCACAAAACAAAGCTAAGATATGATATAACCTATAGCCCTAATGCATTAATCGGCAGAAGGGGCCGATGTTCCATACGTGTGGCCGTCCTGCTGCTGCTGATGCATTGCGTACGGTTGCCCGTCTGACATCTGCTGCTGCTGATGTGGAAGGCCGTACGCCTGTCCATCTGGTATTTGCTGCGACTGCTGATGTGGCTGCCATATCTGCTGCATGCCGTACGGCCGCTGCGCCTCCTGCTGCTGCTGCATGTAGAGCGCCGCAGGATCCATCTGCATTGCGGGGCGGCCAACCATGAAAGGCGGTGCGGCGGTGGCAGGGACTCCGGCGGCGGCCATGGGCGGGTAGTAGTACGGCCCTGCGCCGCCGCTGGTGGCTCCCTCGGGCATCGCCGCGCGGCCGAGGCCGGCGAAACCCTCGTCCTTGGGGTCGTCGCCCGGAACGATGTCTTCGAGGAAGTCGAAGATGTCGGTGCGCGTGATGGCGGAGGCGATGTCGTTCTTCTGCAGCGTCGGGCGCTTTTCCTCCTCGGCGTGGATCCAAGACCGCAGCGTCAGCTCCAGGATGAACATCTCGCACGCCTTGGCGAACAGCACCGGCGCCTCCGCCGATATCATGCGCACGTCCTCGTCCGCCTTCATTATCTTCTTTATCCGCGCCAGCGGCAGCTGGTGGTTCTTGAAGTCGCTCACCTGCTCTATCTCCTGCATCTGGTACGCCCAAAACATGTGCAGCTGCTGCTGTTGCTGCTGCATTAGCTGGTGCTGCGGCTGCTGCTGATACTGAGGGTATCCCTGCGACATCCCGCCTCCTCCTCCTCCTCCTCCTCCTTGCTGGTTGTTCTGTTCCATTAACTCAATCTCCTCCTCCCCTCTATCAAATCCCTCAACTCCCCAAATATAGAATTTCCCCCCAATAAATTCCGCTAAATTTGATAAAAATAAATCTGCCTCCCCTCCTAATATTCAACGAATCTGAATTCTGAGAGCATTCCTGCTATCTTAAGGCTTTGTTAAATGTGGGCGTGTCAGAGGCTGCGCAAGGAATCTGTACCCACCTCATCACAACACAAGCGAATACCAACTCCTCCTCCTCTCCCCCTAATTCAGAACACGAACAGCTAAGATGATGATTATTGTTCTCTCTGCAGTACAGTTCTTGCTGTTATCTCTTAGACTGCCTCCGAAGGGGCTACTGTAACCTAATTATCGCAATATAATAAAGGGTGGTCAAAGAGAAACGAGAGGCGAAGGACAGACCAAAACCAAAACCCCGCCACTGTTTTATTGAGCCCCAAGCCTAAGAATAGAACAAAAACAGATTGTTACAGTTGAAGATGCTATGCCTTTGTTTTTAAATAAATTTTTCTTAGTGTGAGGACTCTGAGTTCAACCACAAAGAAACCGACCTTATCCCGTCAGACTGACGGTACACGTCAGCAACCAAATTGAGTGTCAACTTGAAGGTCTTTTTCAAATCTAAATGATTACTGGGTAGTGGGCCGTTGTGCATGTGGGGAAGTCGTCCTAGTTGTACTTTTAATTATATTTTTATTAATTTAAAAAATTAATAAAATTTATAAATTTTTTTCACTTAGTTAGCATAAGAAAATTTTACAGTTTATGTAAAATTTATAATTGAGTAATTTAAATTAATAAATTAATTATATTATAATTAATGTAACTTTTTAAAATAACGTGGTATTATTAGTTTAACGGGATAGATTTTTCAAAATTTTAAGGAGGAGACTCAAGTTTGGAATTTTGTCAAGCTATTTATAGATAATATTTCAGACTATTTATAAATAATATTCAAGCTTTGTTGTAATACCATTGCATGGTAACGATGTAATAATAATAAGGGTGGAGCCGTTTCAACTTATATAACTTATTAAAAAATTAATGCAACTTATAATATTTTTTTTTTACTCAATATTTTAAGGAGCAGACTCAAGTTCAATTTTGTCAATCTTATATAACTTATTAAAAATTAATGCAACTTATTATTTTTGTTTTTCCTCAGTGTTATGTTTTAAGGAGAAGACTTTAAGGATGAGACTCAAGTTCCAATTTTGTTAAAAAAAAAAAAACTATATATATATATATATAATATTCAAGTTTGGTTGTAATAACATTGCATGGTGATGATGTAATAAGGATGGGGCTAGTAACTTATTAAAAAATTAATGCAACTTAATATATTTGTTTTCCTCGATATTTTAAGGAGGAGACTCAAGATCCAATTTTGTCGAACTATATACATTTATTTGTAATAACATTGCATGGTAAAGATGTAATAAGGATGGGTTAGTTTCAATCCTATATAACTTATTAAAAAATTAATGCAACTTATTTATTATGCATCGATAGGTGTCCTACAATGGCAGCCAGGAAGGTCAGCCACGCCGTAAAAAATATTAATATTTTATTAAAAAAGCCTACATTAAGAAAATTATCCGTACCTCGGGATTGATAACTCTCGGTATTATAGATATATATCCTTTATATCTAAACTAGTTATAATTTTTTATTTTTTTATGTTAATATCATATATCTATTTATATAATCAAATGGTATTGGCTCAACCAATAAGATTAACATTAAAGGAGGAGACTAGGTTCAAAATCTTGTCAAGCGATGCATGGATAATATCCAAGCTTTGTTGTATTACTACTATGGGGTAACGATGTAATGCAAGTGGGACCCATTTCAATCTCATATAACCGATTGAAAAAAATTGTATATTTATTTAATTTATTTTAAAGAAGAGGTTTTGGGTTTTAAAAGGGTTGTTCTTTTGTTTTATATCAACTTAGTTCTTGTGTTTACCAAGAAGAGATCTAGGTTCAAACCCTGAGGTTAAAAAGTAGGGTTTGGGCTTTGAAAGGGTTGTCCTTTTGTTTTACATCAACTTAGTTCTTGTGTCTACTAATAAGAGATCTAGGTTCAAACCTTGGAGGTTAAAAAGCAGGGTTTGGGTTTTGAAAGGGTTGTCTTTTTGTTTTAAATCAATCTAGTTCTTCTGCTTACCAATAAGAGATCTAGGTTCAAACCTTGGGGGCATGCATGTTTGCAAAGGTAGTATCTAACTTGAATCCGTTGAGTGTGTGTCAGCCTGACAATGATAGTACCAATCCTGAGCGATCAATGGTTAACAACAACGAGGTGGAATAGGGGTTATAAGGACATCCCCAAGATTTGAACCCTACTTGGTAGTAGAAAAGGACTGTGTATGTAATCGATTCCCCTATATATATATATATATATATATATATATATATATATATATAGATTCCCCTATATATATATATATATATATATATATATATATATAACCTATTTGATGCTATTAATATTTGAACCTTGGTGTGAGCTACATCATCCATATGCCCAACCATTGAAGGACCTCGTTGACGTCATTAGTACATTGTTTTTTTTCAATTAGTTATATGGGATTGAAAAAGGCCCCACCTATATTACATCATCACCACATAGTGGTATTATAACAAAGCTTTGATATTATCCATGTATTGTTAATACATTGTTTTTTCAATTGGTTATATGGGATTGAAAGAGGTCCCGCCTATATTACATCATTACCACATAGTGGTATTATAACAAAGCTTTGATATTATCCATGTATTGTTTGGCAAGATTCGAACCTCATTAACACATTGTTTTTTCAATTGGTTATATGGGATTGAAACAGGCCCCATCTGTATTACAGCATCACCACATAGTGGTATTATAACAAAGCTTGAATATTATCTATGTATTGCTTGGCAAGAATCAAACCTTGGTCTCCTCCTTGATGTTGAGGAATTTAACCAATTGAGCTAATGCCACTTGATTATTTGGGTTTACATGGATTTTTATGAGAGGTCTCGGTACCCTCTTATCAGGGTTTGAACTTGGATCTCTTAGATGAAAACCCAAGGACTTACCACTACGATATCCCTCACGAGTCTTCATTAATACATTATTTTATGATATTGGATTTGTTTTTTTTCAAATTTATATATTACATAAGTTAATCATATGTGATTCAAAGCGAGATTTTCGAAAGTTATATAATTTATATTAATTTTAGATATACCATTATCAATATTTAATTAAATGTATTTTTATTTAAAATTTTTATTGTATATTACTATATATATATATAGATGATGTAGTTGAAAGCAAGTGCAAGTGTGAGCCAGAGTGGGTGCAACCAAAAGTGAGTGCAAGCATGAGTCGAGAGTGAGTGCAGTTCGAAGCGAGCATGAGCGTGAGTTGGGAGTGCGAGCGCAAGTGTGAACTGAGAATGCAAGCACGAGAGTGAGCCGAATGTGCAAGTGTAGCGAGAAGCAAGTGCAATCGAAAGCAAGTGCAAGTGTAAGCCAAGAGTGGGTGTAGTCAAAAGCGAGTGCGAGAGTGAGCCATGAGTCAGTGCAACCAAAAGCGAATGCGAGCATGAGCCAAGATTGAGTGCAACCAAAAGCGAGTGCGAGCATGATTCGAGAGTGAGTGTAACCAAAAGTGAGTGCAAGCATGAGCCGGGAGTGAGGAGGAAGTGTGAGTAGGGAAGAAGAAAGTAGAAATTAAAGTGTGATCAAGGAACAAGTGCCACTTCTTGTTCCATATCTTAGGAGAATTTAAAATATTTATTTGAAAAAAAACTAGTAACGTTGAAAGAAGGATATTTGTGAAAGCTAAAAGTATGAATGACCAAGGTGGAAGTATGGATGCCCTAACTAGAAATAAGAGAAATAACATATCTATGGCAAACCCGGTCCAGGTAGCAAATTCTACACCAAACGTGATTATCAAGATGAGATGATTGAGCATGATATAATGGTTCTTAAAACCAGAGGATTAATATGTAAGTTTCATGGATATTGGTCAAGTTTTATTGAGATTTAAAATTGGAGCAAGTGGAAGTGGATATTAAATTCAAACTACTCCATGACTTTTCTTCCAAAAGGATTTTTCCTCATTATTTTTTCCAGATCAAAAATAAGGGATAAAATAATGGATGGAGGCCCATGGTTGAGCAGCAAATATGCATTATATTTAAAACCTTGGAGTGAGAATTTTTTTTGTGGACAAAAACTATTAGAAGGCTTTCGGTATGGATTAGGCTTTTTGGACTTCCCTACCAACTCATCAATAAAGAGGTTTTGAAAAATATTGGTAATACTTTAGGTGAATTCATCTATGAGGGACCAACTACTAAGGAGAGAAGGCATATTGCATACACTCGAATATATTTCCATGGAAATTTATAAACCTTTATCGCAATCAATTAGGATTAAATTTGAATAAAGATAATGAGATCAACAAGTGGATTATGAAAACATTGCATTATGATGTCGCAAATATCATGAAACTAGGCACATGGAAAGAGACTACAAAGTGAAAATGGAGGAAGAGATGGAATTTTTTGGGCATGAGGTAGCTTCAATTTGAAACAAAGAGACCATATCACAAGAGAAGCTAGGTCAAATCAAGGATTTTCCACTCCTAAGCAAGTGCCTAGAAAAATTCCTCTACATCATCAAATGACAAAGGCCATTACAGTTCACTTGATTCAACAATTAGAAGAAAAAAATGATATGGAGGATGAGGAAGTACAATGCACAAGTTCAAATATAGGAGCTAAAGGTGCAAAGGAAGAGGGGAAGGGAAATTTTAAAACAAAGGAAGACGGGGAATCAAATTTTAAAGCAAATGAGGTGAAGGAGGTCAAGCTTAACCTAGGTAAATCACCCTTAGTATCTTCAAGTAGCTTAAAATCTTCTCCTTACAATAAAAACGAAAGTAGTAAGGAGTGTATTTCTTGCACTTTAGGATTTTAAGAGAGTAAAGAAAATCTTATGAAGGGTATCCAAAGAAATTTAGGGTTTTAGGCCAACATAAGAAAGTGATGACTATGGAGGATAATCTATGTAGTTTAGAGTTTTCAAGGCAACATAAAGAAGAAAATGCTAATGAGACTATTCCTTGCACTTTCGACTCTTTAGGGCAACATAAATCTTTAGAAGATAAGTCTTGTTTTGAAAAATATGAAAAAATAGAAGAGATTGATGAAGATAAGAGTGTTGGCGAGAACGGAAGAAGGAGAGGAAGGCCATCAAAGCAAAAACAAAGAGAAAAAGAAACTCAAAAGGATATTGATATGGGAAGCCAAATAAAAATACCATAGGTGTTAACAAGAAGTGGAGTTAAGCCTACTACTAAAAATAAAGTGTTGATGATAAAAATGATATCATGGAATATTAGGGGAATGAATAAAACCCCTAAAAAAATAGTAATTAAGAAATTAATAGGTTGTTATAGCCCTGATTTTATTTTAATACAAGAAACAAAATTAAGCAGTGAGGAATGTAAGAATGTTTTTAAGAAGATTTGGAAGATAGGTGATTGTTTAGCAGTTTCTTCTACAAGAGCTTCGGTGGTATTGCAATAATATGGGACAAATGCAAATGGGATGGACAACTATTAGAAGAAAAAAGTAATTGGGTTGTTGGATTATTTTGCAGGAAAGAAGAAAACATCAAAGTTGGGGTTATAAATGTATATGCTCCAACTATAGTTACTCTTTGTGAAAGATGTTGAACCTTAGCATACTTTTGTCAAATACAATGATGATTCATTGTGATCTATGGATTCTTGGGGGTGATTTTAATATTGTTCTATCTCCTTTGGAAAGGAAGGATGCCATTCCAGGATGGTCTAAATCAATGTAATATTTTGCTTCATTTGTCAATTGAAATGACCTTTTGGGATGTTATGTTAGATATAGAGTTTATTCCATTGTTTGGGTTATGTAACTGTATCTTCCAAGGTGCATACTTAGGACATTAGATTACTTTACGGGGAAGTTATCTAGTTACTTCATGCAATGTAATAAATACACAAGTGTCAATGTGCAAGTTGTATATGTGCAAGTTGTCCCTTGCACAACTAGGTATAGTGTTGGTCAAAGAACCTATATTTTTATATAAGAAAGACCTCATTGTTAGATATATATAGAGAGAGAGTCGGGGGACATAGTCAGATAATGTAGCTTAGAGCATAGTAAATTTATGTGTAGATCACCATATATTGGTGATGGGTGCAATGTAGTTCAGTAGATTTATTCATTTCCTCCATAGCTACATTGTATTCTTTTATGTCATTTATATTTACAACAAATTTCAATCATCTAACATATTTACTTTCTTTCATATTATTCTACATTGTGTGATTGCTATCTCCTAGTGTTCGTTACATCAAAAGCTAACAATGGTAGTAGAGCCAAGATAGATCTAGCCATAGTAGGTCAATAGGAAAACTACCATTACTATTGAGCCTAGGTTTTTTGACAACCTGATGCACTGTTGGACCAACCATTGTCAAAAAATCTTAGAAGAGTCTAGGTGGTAGAATTAGGGAGAGTCACAAAGTTAGGACTGAAAGAAATCTTAGCTCCAAAAATACTAAGATTACATTTGACTAGAGTCTTTTCCATAGAGTTGCAAGAAAAACTTATGAAAACTATGACTCAGCATTCAATCCACTAGATTCACAATCATCTAGTGAAGATCATTCAGGATATTAAAATTATGTTAACTATTGCCAAAAGTTTCTTTGTTGTAGAAAATTAATTCTCAGAGGATTGAGACTCTTCCTACAACAGAAAGCTAGGAGACTCCAAGTTCATTGCCCGAAGGTCAGCATGCCTTCATAGTGTAGAGATTAATTCCTTGTGCAAGAGAAGAATAATGTGGAAGAATACTTCTAGTGAAGAGTCGTGGTGAAGTCAGGAGACTGAAGATCTCCATTGTTGGATTGAAGAACTTCATAGTTGAAGAACAGGCCATAGAAGCCTTGATACAAAAAGTCCATAGAAGCCTTGAAGAAAAGGCCATAGAAGCCTTGATACAAAAAGTCCATAGAAGCCTTGAAGAAAAGGCCATAGAAGCCTTGATGAAGAAGCCACAAAAGTCTTGATATTGAAAAGGCCACAAAAGTCTTTATACTAAAAAAGGCCATAGAAGCCTTAATACTAGAAAGGCCATAGAAGCCTTGATACTGAAAAAGGCCATAAAAGCCTTGGTACTGGAAAGGCTATAGAAGCCTTGATACTAAAAAACCATATAAGCCTTGGTACTAAAAAAGGCCATAGAAGCCTTGATATTGAAAAAGGCCATAGAAGCCTTGATCCTAAAGAATAATTCAAAGAGAATATCTGATTCAAAAGTAGACTAAAGATTAAAGTACTAATACTTTGTTGCAGGGAAATAAGATTCAGTGATTTGGAAAACTTCCTACAAGAAACTTAGAAAGGGTATCTTCTTTAGAATCAATTCAACACCTGAAGCAAGCAAAGAGATCAGGCTCTCAATGAAGAACTTCCATTTTTGGAAGAAGAAGAAGGTCTAGGCGAGTCCTGCTCGAATCCAGAAGAAGCAGTTGTAGAGATCCAGAAGAAGATCTCACCACCAACACTTCTAGGAGAAAAAGGTTGAAGAGATCTCAAGGAAGACCATCAGAAGTTGCAAGATCGAAGACCTAGGAGAGGTCTAAAGAAGAATTAAAAAAAAAAAGGCTTGTAGAGCCTTGTTGAAGATCATCAAAAGAGTTCTTAGGAGAACTCATTGGAGAAATCCACTACCAAGGAGAAGCCCCTCATAGTGAAGAACTTAAGACAATTTTTGTCATCCGATAACAAACCCAAGAGAAGAAGAATTTGGAAAGGAGTGTCAAATATGTGAAGAAGAATTTGGCAAGGAGTGCCAAATCCATGAAGAAGAATTTGGCAAGGAGTGCCAAATCCATGAAGAAGAATTTGGCAAGGAGTGCACTATTATACTACTCTCAAAAGAAATTAGTTTTGTGTTTTTGAAGGGCACAAAATTTAATTTGTATCAAGTTTCTAAAGACACTATTAAACATAGAAATCTGTAACACATTGTGGCCAAGTGAAGCCACCAAAATAGGTTAGAATCCTTAAAAACTTGGAGAAGAACACAACTAACCAAAAACAAAAATAGAAGCTTCAAATATTGAGACTTGGTGAGTCTCAAATCCAAAGCATTACAAGGTTAGATGCAAGAAAAGAAAGTGCAGAAAATTACATCAATTAAAGAGCTTCTATCTATTGTTATCTAAGCTTGGATTTGTTATCAAAGTGTCCAAGAAAAAAGGGGAAGGTGTCTACTCATAAAATACAACCTCAAAACCCTTATATTGCAGAAAAAAAAATACCTCAAAACTGTTATATTTAATGTGCACTATGCCTTCTTGACACTTGTCATGCTTGTCATATAGGCTTATGCCTATATATTGTAACTCATTTCATTTGTAATATATCTCATCTTTTGTTGTTCCCAACATTTGGTATCAGAGCTACAGGCGTTCTCTTGCCCCTGTGAGCTTGAGGGGGGATTTCCCTCATGGAAATCCCTCGAGGGAAATCCCCCCTCCCCATTTCATAGTGAAGCCACCTCATTTTTTTTAGCTCCATTTTTTTTCTTAAATTAGGGAGTATGCTCTCCATTATATACAATGGATCAGAAACCAAACATTTGGGAAAATTCATGGCTACCAAAATCTGATTTTTTTTAGAGTGTTTTTTTTTCTATGCAAGTTTCGTATGAGTGTTGGATGATCGGAGAGGTTTCTTATCGTTGCGAGCTGGCGAGCGGTGACGAGCTACCAAGAGTTTTTTTTGCGCGTTTTGTTTTTTGAAAAAGCTTGTGCAATGTTGATTTAGGACAAAAATTTGCAGTTCGAAAATATTTTTTTAAATCATAGTGCAGTCGTAGTCCTCGAAAAGCAAAATGGAGCTCTCTTAACTACTGATAGTCTACGGATGCTAGATTTACTGTCGTTATTGCTGTAATAATAACACAGTCTGTTTTCACTGGGGAGGTATTCATCAATAGTTCCAGTTAGGTATGATGAAGTCTGGTCGATGACCCAATAGTTGATACATGGGCAGAAAAATCCGCAGCTTCGACGCGAGGGCATTTTTTTTGGATCTAAAACTCCTACGTGCATCTAGGAGAGGTTGCGTTCGTGACATGAAGTTTGCTGAAAATGAGCGCTCACCATGCGAGTTTGTTGTATCAACATTCTTTCGTACTCAAAGGCAAAAAAAATTGATGCCCGTTGAAATTGGTGCACTTAGTTATGTGGTCCTTGCATCTGGTAGTGAATAGTCGTGCACCTATTATACGCACAAGATCTGAACTGTTTCTCTGATCTGGTGCTCCAATATTTGTGGTTTTTGATGTGACACCCACCCGTCTTAACTGATTAGCCCGTAAAGACAAATTGGAGGGAGTGTAATGGCTAACGGGGGCACCATACCAGAGTCCACTCACAAAACATGATGTGCACTACCTAACTACTTACGACGTGGGCATTGTTTAATTTTTTTTGTGGAGGCAATTTGATGGATACGTGATTCCAGCATGATTCCATTGAGTTCTTGTGACATTATCATGGATCTAGAGGTGTTTGGCGCTCAACAAAAATAGCATACCTTTTTCAAAGAAGGGACCTGCTATTTTTCCTGCATGAACAGTGGATTGGTGAAGTAGATTATGTGGGTTTCGCAAATGCCTATAATTCTCATTTCTTGAAGAATCTGGCTTTCCATCAATATAATCCCACCATTTGGAGATTCAACAGCCCGATGATCGTGCTTCCCAATGAACACTACACAATAATCATACAAAAATAAACAATGGTGGATCTATTTTATATCGACGATGGATGTTTTTTATTTTCAGAGCTGAAGAATTCATGGCGTTCCGTGTTCATGGGGGTGCAACACATGTGACGTGATTTTTAAATACTGCAAATTGGATTGCAAACTGCCATTGATGGGAGCCCAGATTCATCGCTCATGATAGGAGGCTAGTGTGGACAACATGTGAAATGGCGAAGTTTGTTTGTGGGATGGAGAATACAATGACAGTGTTAAGCCCACCATTTTTTGAAACCTATAGAGATCGATTTGTTTGCGTTGCAGGCGGGGATTAGTTTCATTCAAGGTAGTGTTCATATGCATGATGACAAGCCCGAGCTGCTATTAGCGACGCGATTGAATCTTCGATCGAGTGACAGTTTGCTTTGGCTGAATCTTCTCCCGAGTTATAGATGAATCAAGCTTTTTGGCCTATCATGGAAGACACCAAATTTTTTTGAATTAAATTGTTCTCCCTTGGTCTCTATTGATCGTGTGTTGGCAATAATTTTGCATCTGTTCTTTGGTCCCGCCTCAAAAGAAGGTGCATTTGTTCCTGCATGATTTGGCTGCGCTGTGCAGTTTCAGATGGTTTTTTAATACACAAAGTATTAGCCGACCAAATATATGGGTACATTATGAATGGTTTAAAACATAGAGGGATGTTTGACCACGAGGATGGCTCATTATTATTTTAATGCAAAGGGGGCACTAAAACTATTTTTTATTCCACATGGAGGTGGAGAATTTTATTGGTCGACAATATGGCTCCTTTGGCATATTTTTATGCTTTTCCACATAGGAAGTGGAAGTGGAAGGCCTCACATGACCACTGTATTATTCCGATGGACATTCCTAAATACTCCCCTATGAGGGAAATTTTTTATCTATGTAATTCCCCTATGAGAAAAAATTTTAGTTTGTTTTTTCCGCTAGAGAGCAATACCACCTAAGTGCGATGCCAGGAGAATATTCCTGAGGTTTTATTTGTTGCCTAGAGAGGCATGCTGTTATATTTCCCATAGATGGATGACTTATTGAGATCTGACTATAGCCTTGTTTATAGTCATTGGAAAGATTTTTTCAAGCCAAACCTAATGGTGGGGTCCACTTTTAGTTTTGAGACTATTTTATATGATATTTTTAGGCTCGAATATTGTTGTATTCTAGAGTGCATTTTCGGTTGAACCCGACACTCTATGTAAGTGAACCTAGTATCTAGTATTCTCCTCTATCATACTTGGCGGATGCAGCGACTGGTTACCCATGCATTTTGGTAAGATGAGGTGATTACCATAAGGACACCTACTCTAGGGACTACAAACATAGACACCCTAGACTCTATTCAAGGTTTTTTTCGGATCAATTTCTAAAGACTACATACAAAGACACTTCAAAAGATTCTATTCTCACTTTTTTTTCTTCTCCTCCACATTTGGATTCTATGGCTCATTTTATTGTATTTCATGGCTCGTATTATTTTTGTATTAAGGTGCATTTTTGACAGAGACCGACACCTTCTAGATTGAGTTCACCATGAGGAGGGATGATATTCATGGTGAATCTAGTCAGTGACCTATGAGAGGCAACATACCTGGAGGATGACCTGCAAAGGCAACATACCCAGAAGTGGTTGAGCCTAAGGCACATAGGATGACCCTAAGGCACTTATACGGTTGAATCAGAGGCAACAAACCTGTGGAAGTGGCTGACCCTGAGGCAATAGACCGAGATGTATACACCGTTGATCTAGCATTATTCATAGTTAAATAGCGAAGCACAAAGAGCAAGAGCCTAGACCAAATCAACAATAAAGGAGGATGTTAGGGTTCTTTTAGTGAAGTCAACATTAAGGGGGAATGTTACCTAATGTTGACTTGTTTTTTTCTATAGTTAGGATAGTACACATTAAGGGAGAATGTTAGATCTAATGTGCACTATACCTTCTTGACACTTGTTAGTTCCTCTTGACACTTGTCATATAGGCTTATGCCTATATAATGTAACTCATTTCATTTGTAATATATCTCATATTTTGTTGTTCTCAATAAAAACCAGAATTTCAAATCTAAAAAAAGAGTGCAAAATAGGGTGTATTAAAGGAGTTTTATATACAATTTATGGTACATTTTATTGCACCACTCTAATCTAGTTTTTACAACAAAAGAGTAGATTTGAAAGTGCCTCAAAAAGCACAATAACTACAGGGTAAATCAGCCAAGGAATACCGAACATCAACACTCTTCTTCCCAAACAAAAGGAGTGACTCAAAGGGCTCATCTTGGATGGACGAACTTGTAAAATCAAAGCCCACGTAAGGCTATCATCAAGTTTCATTTATGTAGATAAAAAGAGTGCACATCTATAAAGAGAAGGTGTCAAAATATACATAAGAATTAGCATGTTAGAGGCATAAAATATAAGCAACAAAGGTGCTACATTCAAGGTCTTAAACTTGGAGAAGATAATCCACCAAAGGAAGTACCAAAATTGCCATTCAAAGCTCCATAGCGCCTCATCAATCCACCTGCAAAAGAAAAGATTGCTTGCAGCCCAAGAAACATAGTAAAGCAAAGGAATGACATACGAAAGGACTTGCAAGACATTTGATATTCTCCTTGGAAGACGTTATAGGAAATGAATTCATGTAGAGAGCTTGAATGCCACTTGGAATAAAATTTCTAAAGCACCATTTCATCTCTCAATGCTCAAGAAACCTCAAGCAGGAGTTACATGGAATATCAAGGAAGTGGTGACACTTGTTATTCTCCACAAGCTTCACACAAGTTCCCACACGAGTGCCCATACGTTATAGAATGACCAAGAAGCGTTGAACAAGGAATTGGTACATTAAAGAAGGGGAGGAGCGCTCATATGTAATAGGTGTGACACTTGTCACAAAGCACAATATTATTCCTCCATAAAAGGTATCCAAAGTCTAAATTTCAAAGGTACAACAAAGCATAGTCAAAGCCATCCGAAGTGCAACGTGGAAGGAAGGAAGAAGGAAGATTAAAGACTCCTAGTATTGAAGGTCAAACCGTCCTATTTTTGCAGCTCCTACATTCCAACATTGAAGACAAGAAATTCCAAAGCATCTCCATTGAATCTAGTATCAAATTTAACCTTAATATTGTTGTATATCCATCCGAAAAAGCACCGAACAACGAGGAGATTTAGCATCCAAATGTAAGGTTTAATTCCATTTTATTATTGCTTTCATTTTTGGAGATATAAGAGTTATAAGCTAAGGTTAAATCTTAGATTTTGAAATCAAAAGCTATAAGGGATAACTTATCAAATTGAAATAATATTTGTAATTTAACCTAGGAGAAATAAGGAATTCTACTTGAATTAAATTCTTTAATATTTTGTAGATATTATTATTTTTTAAATTTCTAAATTTGGGAGCCATAAGGGTTACTACATAAAATTAATTTATTGGAAATTATAAACAATCCAAGGAATATAAAAAGAGGTTATTAAGATTTTATACTAAGGTTGGAAAATTATAATATTTTTGTCTCAAAAACTTCTAAAAAGGGACAAGAGAAATCCAACATTAAAACATCTTCAAAATTGAAAAGTGCTTAGTTAAATAGGAGTAATAAGGTGTTAGAAAAGTTGATTTTTGATCTTTACAAAATTTGTACAAAATCAACCAAAATTGAACTATTTTTTTACAAAAGCACTATATCATATTCCAAAAATCTCTTGGGAGACAAGGAAATCCACAAAATCTAAGAATTGATATTAAGGAAATTGAAATGGCATCAAACAAATTCTTCCTAGCAGAATCTCAACTACTCAAGGGAGCAAATTATTTCTCTTGGAAAGATAAAGTGAAAGCAATCTTAGTATATGAAAATATTTGGGATGTCGTCAAAGGGAAAACATATAGACCTACCACAGGTGAAACTCAAATTCTAAAGTTTGAAGAAAATGATTCAAAGGCTTTAATGATGATAACTTCTACTATCAATGATGAGATTCAACCATATATTAGTTCAGCCAAAACATCTTCAAGTGCATGGACAAGCCTAGAGAAAAGTTTTGAAGGAAAGAATAAGGCGACTATCCTTCATCTCCAAACTCAACTTCACTCATTAAAGATGAATAGTGGAGAAAGCATGGAACTGTTCCTAAGGAAGGTAACAGATATTAAAGGGAAATTATTGACCATGAGAGTACTTCTAGACAACTATAATTAAGGATGAACTTCTCACTCAAGTAACCATGAGAGAACTTCCAGATAGTTATAAATATTTAGTCACATATTTACACGTTTTAAGCAAATATACTTCTTTTGATGACCTAGTCAATATACATCAAGAATATGAAGTAGAAAATACTGTAAAATATGAGATGACTAACAATGCATTGGCATCAAAATATAATCCACAAGGAAATATTTCTTCTTCAGCAAGAGGACAAAAAACATGGTATTATCAGATATGCAAAAATAAAGGTCATAGTACCATCTATTGCAGACACAATACCAAAAATCAAAAGCAAGGAAATCAGATGAATAATGGGAATCAATTTCAAACTCAAAAATATCAAAGAAACCCTCATCAGCAACAATTTCAATTACCAACCAATTATCCTCAACTAGAATATTAGAAGAGAAATAAAAAGGACACCTGTTTCAGAGGATAGAATAAATTGAAGAACTGGAAGAACCCACAAATGCCTATGAGGTGAAAGCTCTATCATCAAATGTTATATATTATAGAAACACTAATTATTTATCTGAACAAGTTATAAATAATACATAGGAAGAGTACAAAGATCAATATGAAGAAGAAGATCCATATTGAAGACTAAAGTCTTCAATACCCATATATGTAATACAGGGGGTGTTAGAAATAGAGTTTATTCCATAAATTGGGTTATGTAAATGTATCTTCCAAGGTACATACTTAGGACATAAGATTACTTTAGGGGGAAGTTATCTAGCTACTTCATGTAATGTAGTAAATGCACAAGTGTCAATGTGCAAGTTGTATATGTGCAAGTTGTCCCTTGCACAACTAGGTAGAGTGTTGGCCAAGGAACCTATCTTCCTATATAAGAAAGACCTCATTGTAAGATAGTGTAGCTTAGAGCATAGTATAGTTCTGTGTAGATCACCATCCATTAGTGATGGGTGCAATGTAGTTTAGTAGCTTTATTAATGGAATGTTCATTTCCTTCATAGCTACATTGTATTCTTTTATGTCATTTCTATCTATAATATATTTCAGTCATATAGCAGATTTACTTTTGTTCATATTATTTTGCATCTTGTGATTGCTATCTCTCAGTGCTCGTTACATCAAAAGCTAACATGTGAGTCCCTCAAGTTTTCAATATACATGAGATAATAGATGCATTGGGATAAATTATATAATGGATAGATTTTTGTTATCTAATAAATGATTGCAAAAAAAGTATACAGTCTCTTCAAATTATTTACTATGAGCAAGATCAGATCACAAACCCATTGTTTTGGCTTGTGAGTTACCTAATAATGGTCATCCAAAGACATTTCACTTATAGTTTATGTGGCTCCAAGACCTTGATTTTTTCCATATGGTTATGTTATGGTGGGATGAATCAAAACTTGAAGGATCATGTATGTACAAGTTTGTTCAAAAGTTGAAATATTTAAACAAGAAAATAAATATATGTAATATCAAATATTTTGGTAATATTTATAAAGAAAAGAAAGAAATTGAATCCAAGCTCAAAAATTTACAAGAGATAGTAGAAATTAATGGAATGGATCATAATTCGTATGTGAAAGAAAAACAATTACTTTATTATTATCATAATGCATTGAAAAAGGAGCCATATTGGTTCCAAAAATCTAGAGAGAAATGGCTCAAGGAAGGAGATAGAAATACAAAAAAAATCATACTACAACAATTTTTTTTTTCTATTCGTCATATCAAAAATATTATAACTCCAGATGGAAGAAATATTGAGGATGAAGAAGATATAAGGAAGGAAGCAATGTATTATTTTAAAAATATTTTGTTATATTATAGGCAAGATAGGGAGGCACAAGAAAAACTCCTACAAAATATTCCATCAATGATCACTCATAGACAAAATAAAGCTTGATGAGGAAGATATCTATGGAGGAGTTCCATGAAGCAATTTTCTCTTTCCATCCTAACAAGGCACTTGGCCTCATGGATTTCATGCAATTTTCTTTCAAAATTTTTGGGATTTATTGAAGAGTGATATGTTAGATGCGGTTGAAGAGGCCCAAAAAAGGAAGGCTATACAATGCTACTTTTATTACCTTGTGTCCCAAAAAAGGTAGCCCAAAATATTTTGATAATTTTCATCCATTAAGTCTTTGTAATATGATTTATAAGATAATTTCCAAAATTATGGTAAATGGGTTGAAGGAAATTCTAGGGTGTCTTATCTCAACGAACAAGGTGGATTTGTTTATGGTAAACAAATTTTTGATGGTATAATTATTGCACAAGAGGCCATACATTCTCTTCATTCCACGAAAAACCGAGTATGATTTTGAAATTAGATATGAACAAAGCATATGATAGGGTTTCCTAGAATATTTTATATATTATTATCAGAAAGTTTAACTTTGATTATAGTCGGTGTGAGTGGATTATATGTTGTTATAGCATTGCAAAATTTTATATTTTGATCAATGGTTCTCCTACTAGATACTTCAAGTCATCTTGTGGACTTCGTCAAGGTGATTCACTTTCTCCTTATCTATTCATTATTCTAGCATAAGCATTAGGGAGAGCCTTTTTAAAGGTAAAAATGGAAGGAAAATGAAGGGTATTCAGGTTGCAAAAAATGGCCCCTTTGAATCTCATCTTCAATTTGTTGATGATACTTTTCTTTTGGGTCATTCCTCAATTAGTGAGGCCATGGAGTTTAAATCAATATTATCATGCTATGAGAAGGCTACTAGACAATTGGTAAATACTTCAAAATCTAGGATTTTTCATTAATACTGCCCTAGATTATTGTGAATATTTTAGAGTTTAAAATTGAAAAATTTCCATAAACCTACTTGGGTATTCCTTTTTCTGGTAAAGAAAATAAAAAGGAGCTTTGGATCTTTTTTTGGATATGAAAGCTTGCTTGATAGGTTGGAAAGGTAAGTTTTTAACCATGTAAAGAAGGCTCCAAATCATAAGGACTACATTGTAATCCATTCCTATTTATATAATATCACTTTCAAGACTGCCAATAGGTATTGCATCAAAAATTGATAAAATTCAAAGAGACTTTCTATGGAAAGGTTGTGAGGAAAAATTTAGGTTTCCTCTTTGTAAGTGGGATAGGATTTACAAAGGAAATAATATTGGAGGAGCAGGCTTGCTAAATTGCAGACTTATGAATTTGAAATTAGGAGCAAAGATTAGGTGGAGATTATTCACAAATCAAGGGAAGAATTGAATAAAAATATTACTTCAAGAATATATAAGTTCTCTTGATGCAATGAAAATTGTTTAGGAAAATAACTCTACCCAAAGGATCATTAACATGGAACTTCATATTAGAGAGTTTGCAATTGATAAACATATTAAATGGTCAATAAATGAGGGGAGTTATATAATTTATTGGTTTTATGTTTGGTTGAAGACTTATCCTCTTATCTTAGATTCAAAATGGAAACCATTAGCTCAAGTGTGCCTAGCATGTAATGGTCCAAAGGTCAAATATTATATTATTATGAGCAAAAACTCTAGATCATGGATTTATTTTAGTAACCTAGTTGAAGGAGAGGAACTCAAAAAAATTGTAGACAAACTTCAAAAGAGGCTTCAAGAGTTTTTATTTGTTAATTTTTACACGAAAGGATGAGTTGTTTTGGAATTTATCAAAGGATGGTGGATACTCGATCAAGTTGGGATATGAGGCTTCAGAACAATCAAAAATTTCTTCTCCCAAATATTTTTCTTGGAAGAACATTTGGTCATTATAGGCTCTCCCAAAGGCCTAAACATTTCTTTGGTTAATAGTTCAAAGTAAGATTATTACAAGAGAGAGTCTAAAAAGAAGAGGATATTATGGACCCTTTAGATGTGCCTTGTGTGAGAAGGATTTAGAAACATCAAACCATTTACTTCTTCATTGTTTGTTTGCTCACACCATTTGGGGTTATTTTAAAAAACAAATATGAAATTATATTGGGTAGCTCCATCAACATTGAAAGAGTTGATAAAATATTGGATAAATTATTTCAAAGCTAAAGAATTGTGTATTTTTTGGAGGATTGCCCCTGCCATTATTTGTTGGAATTTATGGCTTGAAAAGAATAACATAATTTTTAAAAATAAATCTCAAAATCATGCCCAAGTTTGGAACCGTATTATTGTCTCCCTTGCAGAATGTCTACAAATATGGTGCTCATCATGAGGAGTTTCAATTGCAAAAAAAGATGTGCTAATAACTTGACTACAATATTTAAACATACATGGAAGAGTTGCTCATCATGAGGAGTCTCAATTGCAAAAAACAATGTGCTAATAACTTGGCTATAATATTTGAACATACATGGAAGAGTCATCTGTGACGACGAAATTAAAACAAAGGATCTCTTTGATCTATGATAACATGGAAATATCCATAAATTGGGTTTATCAAAATTAATTTTGATGGTGCTTTTATAGGAAATCCAAGAAAAGCTGGTGGAGGTGGTGTTTTTAGAAATAGTGAAGGTAAAATTCTCCTCACTTATTCAGAATCATATGGAACTTCAACTAACTATGCATAGGCTAGGTCACTTCTTATAGGGATTAAAAGTGCAGTAGAAAAATGATGGAAATATATTTCAATTGAGGGAGACACAAATTATCATCAATGCTATTAACAAAAATGGATGTGGATATTGGATAAAAACTAATATTATTGTTGATATTCATCATCTATTACTAGAGGTAATCTCCTAGTAGTGTGAGCATATTTATGTTAGTCTCACAATGACACTAAGAGGGGGGTGAATCAATGTAGCTCTTTAAAACTTAAATCTTCAACTCTTAAAGCCGAAATAATGAAAACTTAAAACCAAATAAAGCAAGTATAACAAGAGAACATCACACAACACAAGATGTACCGAGGTTCATCGATTTTGCTACTCCTCAAAATGACTGTTTGGACTCACATCCAAATCCAGCCTTTGCAAAACACTAACTTTATAATCAATTTACCAGCACCCACTGGAAGGAGCACCAACCCCTAATTTATCTGCACCAACAGAAAGGAGCACCAACCCCTGATTTACTAGCACCAACTAGAAGGAGCACCAACCCATGATTTACCAACACCAACTGGAAGGAGCACCAACCCCTGATTTACCAGCACCAATTGGAAGAAGCACCAACCCCTGATTTACCAGCACCAACTGGAAGGAGCACCAACCCCTAATGCCAAGCACCAACTTGGACTTCGATTTTGAACTAGAAGATTGACATAAAAATGCCTTCACTTTTACAAGACCCTGACTGGTCTATTGCTTACCCAACATCTCCCACAATTCACAAAACACACATCCTTCTCACTCGCCTCTCGCTCGCCTCTCACTCTCCTCTCGTGCTCCTCTCGCGCACTTCACCAAATAAATTCCACTCTTAAAATTCTCTGAGCAACACTCCTTTTATAACCATCCTTTCTCTTTGTAACTCTAGTTGTAACTCCTTTCATATTCTCATGCGCCACTTGTCAATTGTAACGCCTTCTTTATGTAACTCCTTTTGTATATATAGAGTGGGCATTTCGTCAAACACGTTACATGCAAAGAATTGACACCATATTCTCCTACCATGACTGTTCATCTTCTTGGTCATGACTATTCGTCTTCTCCTTGCATGACTATTCATTTTCTCTTTGCATGTCTGTTCTTTTTCTCTTTGCATATCTGTTCGTTTTCTATTTTAACGACTGTTTGTTTTCTCCTTCCACGACTGTTCGTTTTCTCCACATGGGCATGCATCCGTTTCTTTCCATAATTGTTCGTTTTCTCCACATGGGCATGCGTCCGCTTCTTTCCACGTGTAACGACCATCTTAAATGATTTCAAATCATTAAATATTCCTTATGGATCCATGTCACTATGCAGTCTTCAGTTTCACCATCCTGGTGTTCATCACTAATATCAGAAGCACTGTCAACTACTCTGTTCTTTTGGCGAAACTACATGTCGCGATATTGTGACACTTTTGCTTCTCAGCTTGCCTGGTCTTTTTGAGTCACGAAAATGCGACATGTCGCGATATCGCGACACTTTTGTTTCTCTGCCTGCCTGCCCTTTTTGAGTCGCAAAAATGCGACATGTCGCGATATCGCGACACTTTTGTTACTTTCTCCTGCCTGCCCTTCTTGAGTCGCAAAAATGCGACATGTCGCGATATCATGACACTTTTGTTACTTTGCCTGCCTGCCCTTCTTGAGTCACGAAAATGCGACATGTCGCGATATCGCGACACTTTTGTTACTCTGCCTGCCTGCCCTTCTTGAGTCACGAAAATGCGACATGTCGCGATATCGCGACACTTTTGTTACTCTGCCTGCCTGCCCTTCTTGAGTCGCGAAAATGTGACATGTCGCGATATCACGACACTTTTGTTACTCTACCTGCCTGCCCTTCTTGAGTCGTGAAAATGCGACATGTTGCGATATCGTGACACTTTTTATTTCTCTCTCTTTCTCCTTGCTTTGGCCCGCGAAAATACATGTTGCGATATCGCGACACTTTTTCTTTCTCTCTCTTTCTCCTTGCTTTGGCCCACGAAAATACAACATGTCGCGATATCGCGACACTTTTTCTCCTTGCTCTTTCTCTTTGCTTTGGCCCGTAAAAATACAACATGTCGCGATATCGCGACACTTTTTCTCCTTGCATTTTCTCTTTGCTTTGGACCGCAAAAATGCAACATGTCGTGATATCGCGACACTTTTTCTCCTTGCATTTTCTCTTTCTTTTGGCCACGAAAATGCAACATGTCGCGATATCGCGACACTTTTTTTCCTTGCATTTTCTCTTCTCTTTTGGTCGTGAAAATGCAACATGTCGCGATATCGCGATACTTTTTCCTCTTTGTTTTTTTGCTTCTCTTTTGGATATGGGCCAATTCGGTCTTCTTGGACAACCTGTAACAACTTCACCCATACATCAAAAACATCCTCATAAGCATTTAACATCATTGTACATACTCTGAATAACCTCTGAACTCCTGTCCACTGTATCAACCGATCTATCTAACTGTGTTGACAACAATGACAATACTGTCGCTGCACCTTGCTCAACAATTTATAGAGTAGCAAATAATTTAACGAATTATGGTGTTGATCTTCATCCTAGTGAAATTCAAATTTTAGAAGGTAATTGGCCAAGTGAGATTTTATCTTAATCAAAATGATGTCAAGGAATTGATTGTGAAAACATAGCACTTCGAGGAAGTTGAAGAATATATTTAAGAGAAAAAAGAAATGAAAAAATTGTGATAAAAAGGTGTGCTGCAGCAAATGTAAGAGTGGCCTCCAATAAAAGCAACATATAACCTATTAAACACACACATATATGTGTGTGTGTGGTGAATTAAATGGTATGACTCAATTGGTTAGATTCATCAATTCAAGAGGAGACCTAGATTTGAATCTTGACAAGCAATAATACATGAATAATATACAATATGTTGGAATACTATGTGATGGTGATGATGTAATGTGGATAGGTTCCATTTTGATTCCACATATATATATATATATATATATATATATATATATATATATATATATACTTAGTTATCAAGTTCGAGTTTGTATTCGAGTTTGACACTTTTGAAGTTTGAAAAAATTTGACATGTTTAAAAATTTGAAATAAAATTTGACATAAAATTTGATTATTATAAATGCACATATATTTTTTAAAATAATTTTATTTTTATATAAAATTTAAAAATAAAAAATAAAAAATTATAATATTTAATTTTAATAATTTTTTTTCAAATATATACTTTAAAATATTTTAAAAATATAAACATTTTTATAACTTTATCTAAACATAGTAATTTTTTAACATATGAGAAGATTTTCAAACGTTTAAATCAATAATTTTTTAAAAGATAAATTATAAGTTTTCTATCAATTATAATAAAAAATCACGTGATAAATTCATTCTAAAAAAAGATCATGCATATTAACACAAAACTATCATTGTTGTCCATTCTCTCAAGTGATAATAAATAACTAAAGAAAATAGATTGAAAATGGTTGCATCCAACATAATTTGTGCAAGACGTGGATCTGAAGAATTTTTTTATAACACTTTCACATTGATATATATTTTATATTTTAGAGGTAAGAGATTTTACCATATTGTAACTTTGCTTGAACTTTCTATAAGTCATGGGTTTTATTTTTCAACTGTCAATGATTGATTTTAGGGTTTTTTATACCTCTTTTATGTTCAGTTTTTTTTGTCAAATTTAGGGTTTATTCGTTGAATTTATTCATTACAGTTTTGAATTCGATGAATTTCAAATTTTATCTAAAATATTCGACGAATTTAATAACTAAGTATATATATGATGAAAGCAAAATAAAATATTAATTTTATAAATTAGTGTTAAGAAATAAAAATTAAAAATACTTGTATTTTATGTATGTTATTTTTTTTAAAACAAGCACACACACCTCACCACATACCTCGTCATGGTTTGAACTTGGGTCTCCTGAAAGAGATCCCAAAGCCTAAACCACTACAATTTCTTACAAGTACGTGTTATTTTTTTTTTTTTGTTAATTATAGTGTTTGTATTTATAGCGGGTTTTAACAAGGATCCCAAAACCTGATTACATAAGAAATGGGCCTAGGGCATCAATCCCTTGAAATTGAACACCAAATCCCTTGAAACTGAACACCAAAACAGAAATCCCGCCCAGCGGTAACAGTAAGCATGAAACAATCCCTCTCAGCGGGAAACAAACAAATAAGAAAGAAAGTAGTTTTGGAGATCCCGCCCGACGGGGAGTAGCCAAAAACCACCATCGAGAAGATCCCGCCGACAAGAAGCAAAGAAAAACCATTACAATAAAATCCCGCCTCGCGGGAAGCAGTCAAAACCACCACAAACAGTCCCGCCTAGCGGGAAGCAACAGGGAAATCCCGCCATTCGGGAAACTAGCGAGAAAGAAAGGATCCCGCCTCGCGGGAAAACCGACGGATTTGGCGGATCCCGCCCTGTGGAGAAACCATCCCGCCCATCGGGAAAACATTTCGTTCAGTGAGAGCCATCCTACGAGAAGCCGACAGCCAGCACAGAGAGGATCCAGCCCATCAGGAAGTGACCGGAGAGTTGCACCACAAGGAACCCGCCCCAGGAAAATAGAAGAGGATCCCAGCAGCAGGGACCAAGAATCCCGTCCAAGCACAAAGCCCACCGAGGATTCGCAAGAAAAGGGGGAAGCTATCCAAACCCTAAACCGTCACCTCCATCGCACCGAGAAACGCAGGGGACCAGATCCACGCGAATAACCTGCAAAAAACCCCAGGGGGAAGCCTGAGGGAAAAAGGGAAGGGATCCCCAACCAAACAGGGATCCCTGGGAAGCACCAGTCCGAAAAAACAACCAAGGAAACCCTAGCCGGTCGGGAGGGGCGCAAATAGTGGAGAAGGATCTCCCCCGAGGAGATCATCTGCAAACAACCACTCCCCGGGAGGGATGACCTGGATTGAGCCAGGGACTGGGCAGGAACCAGGAGCCATGGGAGGGGGAGCAGGGGAGGGACCAGAGCCCTCCCCTCTCTACTTTCTTCCCTCTCCTACAAGTACGTGTTATTTATACTTAATTTTGTAATGTAATATATTAATCAAAAACATATACACAAAATATTCTTTTACCTTACTAACTAGTGTAGGCACCCATTTTTGAACTTATCATCAAAGCCTCCAAACTTACCAACATTTTCATCAGTCAACGAATCAAGCATCCAAGCCAAATCAATTATCTCCAACCTCAAATTAGGACCATTTATTGTTTCAAAAGTAAAATCACCAAAACCTGAGCGATAACATCGACAACGCTTTTGCTACCTAGTAGCGTTTTTACCAAAATTTGAAATTTTCATCATTTACTAGTTAAATTGACCAGCAATGGTCATCTTGACATTAGCATTGGGATCATTAAAATATCCAACGCTTTTGCTTTTAGCAATGACTATCAAAATCCAAAAGAGAAAATTTTGATAATTACTACCTTACAAGTTGTCCACCAAAAATGGATCTGAACTCATTAGTCTAATCCGTAGCCCTAGCAAAAATTTGAAACCCCACAATTGTCATTTTCCACCTTCCATCTATTATTACACATTGATCTCATTTTAAAACTTGACCTTCAACAATCCCATCAACTTTAATGCAACCATCCTTGAAGGAACCATGGCTTCCTATAAAGCCAACACTTGAGGAGCCCAATCCATATGATATTTTGAGGTAGCAAAACTCTGTCAAATTTTATATAACATCTTTAGGCATATAAAAACTCTATCAAAATTATTTTATGATATTTTGAAGGTAAAAAAAACTTTACCAATTATACTATAGATCTTATCAATTGTGAAGCTCTCAATCATCTCAAGAAACAAGCAATCTCATTTACTTCATCACTAGAAGAGTATATCAACCTAGGCATCTTAAGGCTATAAGTTTGCTTGGTTGTGCTCTCTCCCCTCTTAGATTTGTCATATATTTCTTTATAGATTTTTAATCTTTTGATCATTGCACACTAACCATGTTTGTTTATCACATCTTTATCTATTTGTCATTTGGTTTTCTTACATCCTTAGCTTACATATTTCTTAAGCAATCATATTTTCTTTATCAAGGCCCTTGCACCTTATGGCCAAGGATCCTTATTGCATAACTTATAAAATCATAAAGCTTTTATACAAGCACATTATGTTGTTTTCATAGTCAAAAGCACTATCAAATTATAGGTTTGATGGCGTTATTGCTCTTTGTTTTTGTTATTACAAAAATAGAGTTCACAATCATGGAAAGCAAAAGTGTTGTTAGCTAGTAAGAGCACCAACAACACTACTGCTCACCCAGTGGCAATTTTACCACTAGTCACACAATCATTATTTTATTATTCTACAATTATTTATCTCATATTTTAAATAGGTATTTGATGTTGGTCAAGGGAGTCATACACTCTCCTCTAGTCTAGAGAGACTCCATTGCTAACTCATATATTCTATCTATTTTATAGGTTAGCAAAAGCACCACCACGAAGCAATAGCATCGATAGTGCTTCTATGGAATGAAAAATGCTTTCGCAAAACAATAGCGCTTCTGCCCCTAAGGTGGAAAATATAGGTTTCAAATTTCAAGATTTTGTTATTAACATCATAGATCATAGGTTTGTTTGTTGCTTGTTTTGAAACTGCTTCTATTTTAGTATTTTCTATTTTTATCCATTAATGGTAAAGAGAAAAGAAGAAACTAGTTAACATTAATATCATTAGGGAACCCAACTTTAGTCTTGCATCTCATTGAAACAAAATCACATGTAGTTGTATTAGGGCTTGTCTGTTGCATTATCTTCTTGAACCCTTCTTCTAGACAATAAAAATTGTTTTTTCTATTAATCATTAAAATTCAAAACCATTTAGTTTATTAGGATATATTTGCTACACTATTCGATGCATTTGTATCTAAAATAGGATTAGATTAACGTCAAAGTTATTAAAGGAAAATCTTAGGAGAAATGTAGGCGTTCTTTAACTTAATTTACAAAACCTCATATTTAGGCTCAATAAATTGTGCCTATCATCAAGGTGAGAAAAAGAAAGACACGGTGTATCACCTAAGAGGTCCTTCATGATTCTTTTTTCGATCCCACATTTTTATGAACCCAAAGTGAACATCACAACGGGTCCCAATATTTCTCTTAACCAAGATATACCTTATAAAAACTAAAAATTATCAAAAACTTTAATCAAGACCATTAATATTATTTGTTTAGATCATATTAAATCTATATAACAAGTACATAACCAATTGCTAGTCCTACTAAGGATCTTTATGGTCCTTTAAGTAATTATTGTACGAGCTACTAGGCTATATTGGGTATATAGCAAGCTTGGGTTGCTAGCTTCCCAAATAAGGTGTTGCTTGTACTTACACCTAGTAAGGAGTATATTGTAGTAGTCTAGTGGGAGTCATAAGGAGACATACTATAATACCTCACATACCATCTTGGTCATATATTTAGGAGGCCACTTCCATGTATCGTTCACATCTCATGTATTGGTTCTCTCATGTATCTATGGGTATATTGAGAGGTGTCAGGTATATCGAGACCTTCAGTATATAGGGAGGCCCTTGAGGTATATAGGTAAGATTGTATCTATCAAGGAAAGGAGATATAAGGTTGCTAAAACATCTTATCTTTATTCCTTAATTAACTCTATAAACATGTAAATTTAAATAATCATTCTCTCTTCTTCTAAACCTATGGCTAAGAAATGCTACTTAACCCATAACATTAGTTACCAGTTAACCATTAAATCTTATCCTCCTACTGATGATCATAATGATCAACCTATCTTTGAGAATCCCATCTTTGATCAAGAATATGAGGTTTCCATACCTCGAGGTTCTCTAAGACCTACCTATGAAAAATATGGAAGGGTGGTCTTATAATCTATAACTCATATGGAATATTTCTTATAGAATCATACATAAACTATAGAGGCTTTCCTTATGGAAGTTCATGAAGGCCTGGGAAACTTTGCAAGGGATGATTCACTAGATCATCTCCAACAACCTAACTTAAAATCCTTTTCCCCTAAATCAATTAGACCCTTCATTTGGATCCATACGTGTAAACCTTAACGCATCAATATCTTGTTTTATTGATTCAACACCTCTTATTATCACCACACCAATGAGGAGATAAAACCTCTTGTCTCTATTGGAGCATCACTCATCTTTGCTTGTACTTGATGAATTATTGCAAGGTAATCTTAGTTGCCTCATATCTCAAAAAGTAAGCACAAGTTACTCTCCTAATCAAAATATGCCATCAAGTGCCCCAATATCTAATATTCATATCAATTTATTCCATGGTTCTCATTTTAATTCTATAAACATGGGTATGTGGTCTAGATAAAAATCTAATCCCACAATCTCTAATCCTTAATTCTCTAATAATTTCATCTCAGGTACCTTGGGGATAAACCATACAATGCCATATTTAACATTGTATGCCTAGGTACACCAACCCCCTTCTTCTACCAATCATTTATAAATTATCACTATCTCTCAGCATACACCTTTTGTACCATCAAATACTATTTCTCTTGAACTTTAAGCCTTAACCACTCAACTAGAGCAATTGAAACAACAAAAAATCAATTATACAAGGGTCTTAATCCCATCATAATTACTCATATGATGATTTGTGCAAGCAACTCCTAGATCTTTTTGTAGTTAATCAACCTTTTTATCCTAAATTTGAAACCCATAAGTTTCAAATGTACAAGGGAAAATATGATCTTGTCAATCGTATTAAACTATTTAGAATTGTTTATAATGACATTTCTTATGACAAAACATTGCTACTTAAAATCTTCCCTAAGAGTCTTAGTGATCCAGCCTTAGAATGGTATTACCAAATATCAAGGCATTTCTTGAAAAGCTCTAGGAACCTTGTTGAGATGTTTGTTAAGCAATTATCCATCTACATCGAGAAAATTATCACCATTAGTAACATATACCAACTCAAGCTGCCCAAGAACAAGAATTTTATCAACTTCTTAGCAAGATGACAAGCCCTAGTGGGCACACTGCAATATGTCCCTCCACTTAGAGACCTATTAGACATCTTCATAGGAAACCTTAACGAGCAATTGGCCTTTTGCCTAGAGATGACTAATGTGTCTTTCTTCAAAGACACAATTGACATGGTCAAGAAAGTAAATACCACCCTCATAAAAAGAGAGCAACTAAAGACTAAAATCCATAAAGAGGAACTTAAACCTCCCTTTGACCTAAAGGGACAATATAAGAGCAAATATGTTGTAAGTGATGAAGTCATTGACTCACACCATGCCAAAAACATTGCTATAACAAATATTCAGAAGCTTGTCTTAGGGAAGCTTCAAAAAAATCCTAAAAGAAGGTACTTTTGACTAGACAAACCTCTTTTAGTCATCCTATAGTGGCCCCTAAAGGATAAAATGGTAGAGCTTATACTTGTTAAACCTATAAGAGAAAAGGCTTTGTGGTTTTGTTCTAATGAGCAATGTGCCTTCCATCGCATCAACAATCATATGATCAATAAATGAATGGGCTTCAATCATGTGGTCCAAGACCTAATTGACAATGGCCAAGTTGTTCTCCATGGCTCTAACTCTCAATATTCTTCCAATGAAGATATGGAAATCTTCCAAAATCCACTGCCTAATCACAATCAAAACTAAAATGTAGTAAATAACATTTACTATAGGAATGTCCCACTTATAGACCAAAGGATGGTAGGGACTCTCCATTATTCTAATTATATCTCTCACATTTGTATTGTAACTAAACAACAACACAAAAATATGTCATCTAATAAACATTTGGGACCTCCTCTAGTCCTTCATACTAAAAGAACTTCTCCACCCAAAGGACCTTGTCTAATCATCCGATCATAAATTAGGGCTAAGGGCACTTTTGATTTGATTCAACTTGAGAATACTCTAGCCAAAATCTCCCTTCGTGAAATTCTCAAGTCTTATGTAGCTCACCAAAATATCTTACTCAAAACTTGAGCAAACAAGTCATTTCTCAAAAACTCAAATTGAATGACCTTAATTCCATAGTAGGATCCATTGGGGTTAAATTATGCAACTATATCATTCCAGGAGGATGATATTCCTCAAACCTTTATGGTCATAGATTTCATATTATACATCACAGGCCATATAAATGTCAAGTTCATCAAGAAAATTCTAGTTGATAATGATCATGGTCTCAATGTATGCAACCTAAAATTCATTAGTAATTTCGAGCTAACCAAATAAGATCTATAGAAATCTGATCTTGTTATCAAGGCTTTTAATAATAAGGGACATGAGGTTAGTGGTACCATAGTCTTATCCCTTAGAGTTGAACCGCACACTCTCAACACTCTTTCTATGTCATGCCATGTGATCTAACGTAAAAAATGCTTCTTAGTAGGTTGTAGACCCATAAAATATGGGTCATCTCTTCAACTCTTCGTAAGTGCCTTAAATATGAATACAAGGACATGACTTATCACATTCTAGTTGATCTTAATCTATTTGCATTTTTTTAGGTGATTGAGGTGGAAAATCTAAAAGCTCATCTTTATGCTTCTATAAATTCATATCTTGAATCATCTTCTTCTTCTAAGTTTTCTATCACTTGTGCATTAAGGTCTCTCACCTTAAATAATTCATCTAAAGATGAATTTAAGGATTAGTTTTAATCCAATCATCATTAATAATAATAGATCATATAATAATCGAATTATCCTAGACCTATCCAAGCTCCCTCCATCTCTCCAAACCTTAGGTTTGCTCTCTAGCAATAAGGATAAAATAATGCAAATAAGAAGTTGCACCTTTATTTATAGTAGTATTTCCAATGAGGAGAAAATTTGTGGTAGTAATGCTTACTTAATTGAATGACAATACACTTCATGTTTCTTGTCGAAATCATATCCTATCCTTAAGCAAATTCTTTTCAATACGGGATATCAAGGCAAGGGAGTAGGCCTATATAAGAAAGGTCTCAAAGAGCCTTCTAAATTAAAGTCTAGCTAGGACATTGTGAGAGAGGTTATATCTCGAGCTATAGGGAGCCATTACCTTCTAATAGTAAAGAGAAATTTGGTCGTCCCATGAAGATAATTTTTCTAAATATAATGGATTGGGATAAGTATGATGATGATGGATCATCACTCCTAATAGACCCAAGTCTCTACGAATTTACCTAATTTATTGGGGTAAATTTTCTAACCCTAGTTTATTCTTAGTTGATTGTTAATGAATATAATTGTGAGTTAGAGGACCTCCCAAAAATGGTTCCTTAGACTATCTAGCACAAATTATTTATTTTGGTGGATAATTTTTCCCAAATTTCCAATGTCGCTATCTCAAAGCAAATGAACAATAGTCATCCAAATTTAGACCCTAAAAATTGTGGGAGTATTATCAACCCTCCCTCAATTGGAAGATAAATCTTGAACTCTAATTGAGGAAAATATGGATATCAATATTGATATTCCAAATGAGCATAAGATCCTTAAGCTATGCAAAGTCTTAACCCCAATTGAGCACGAGGAATACACCAAGATATTGATAGAGTTTAGAGATATATTTTCTTAGTACTATGTTGATATGCTTGGTCTTGATCCTTCTCTAGTTGTTCACCTAGTTGCCAGTCCTGTTTTAGAACCCATAAGATATAAATTATGCAAAATGCATCCAAAACTTGTACTTTTGGTCAAAGAGGAGCTCCAAAAACTCCTTGATGTTGGATTAATCAAAGTCATTGACTATTCTAATTAGATCTCTAATATTTTTGATGTTGCTAAGAAAATAAGTAGTGTTAGAGTGTGCAATAACTTTTGGGATATCAATAAATCATATCCCCAGTACAACATCGCTTTGCTCAACATCAACATGATTGTTGATTTCACTACAAGATGTGGAATGTTGTCTTTGATGGATGGATTCTTCGACTATAATTAGAATGATATCACCCTGAGGACTAATCCACAACAACTTTCATCACCCTATGTGGAACCTTATGCTATCAATTCATGCATTTTGGGCTGAAGAACATAGGGGCTACCTACAAAAGAGCCATGACATACATATGTTATGACATGATGTATGACATCAAGGAAAAATATGTCAGTGACCTTCTCAAAGCATCTTTAAACTAGGAAGACCATGTTTGGGACCTAAGACACATATTTGAGTGGTTAAGGGAGTGCAAGGTACACCTAAATCCTTAAAAGTGCATATTTGGAGTTATGTTAAGATACGGGGGGTCACTTTGAGAAAATGGTAAATACCACATGAGTGCATACAAGGGGTATTTGTAATATCAAGTTGAACCATCGGTATATTGGTAAGTATCTTATAGGGGAGGGGTGTTTAAAATTCATGCATACCTAGATATAGATTCTATTGATAAAAAAGGGACTGGATAAGAGAGGGTGGGGTTATATTTGAGTTGCATGCAAAATGTTTATATCATTTATAACATCAAATAGTTCTAAAATAATAAAATATTTAACAAAAATGAACTATGTAAAATTTGAAACTAAAATTACACAAAGAGAAAAATTTTACTTAACTTTTTAAAACCAGATATTGAACCTTGAATTTAAATAATAATACTAGAATATGACCCTTTAATTGATTATAATCAACTATTAATTACAAAGGTATAACTTTTCATAAGGAATGTGCTCTTTCACTAGAATATAATAAATAGAGAGAAAATTATTCATTCACTTTCATCATCAAATATCATGTACTTATATTTACCTCTTATTGATAAATACTTGATAGTTAACACTCCTAAGTAAATTCATAAAAGGTGAATCAATATGAATGAATGATGTCTTTTAATGTCCCTTACACTCAATGGTTTGTAGGACCTATCAAAGTTTATCCAAAGATAAATATGAATGGTTCAATATATTGGTCAAATATAATAAAACTACTTCAATATATATGATTTAATTGATTCACCTTTTATTTAAAATAGTAAAAATAATTATATTGATTCACTTTTGAAGAATACAACTTATATGTATATGATTTAAAATGATTAAATTTATGACATTTCAAATTCGAATTTGATTTGGAAAGTTAAAATTAAATATTAAATAAATATTTAACTTAACTTTAGCATCCAACATTAATAAATTAAAGTTTTAATCAATAAATAATATACTTTAATTAATACATATGCTAAATGACCTTTTTGTTAGACTTAGGGTGAGGAGAGGCGAATATGGTTTCGACGAACAAAAATTTTGATGAAAATATGCTTGCAAGTAAGGAGAAGACGTGATCGTAAGAGCAAACAGACATTGGCACGATTTCGAAGGACATTCCCACCGCTCTTGCGGTGATAGGGCCAGCCGGGGTTTCATCTATCACCAAACATGGGAACATCCAAAGTGACATCGATCGGGGAAAGGAACCCCCCGACAAAGCGGGCGGCACAAGCAGCTACCGAGGCCACCTGTCTTACGTAGACCTCCTGCAGAATAAACTCAGATCACCCATAGACGGTTCGAACGACTTTGTCTCGCAAGGGTGCGATGTGTTGTGCCCTCAAAATCTTATGGAAGGTTACGCATCCCACGATTCCTTTTCCCTTGTGGGAAAATTTGTAGGAGGATGCCCAAACATGGACGCAATCCGCCGTTGGGCGACTTCAAAGTGGAAAATCCTGGGAAACATGGGGTTGTCCACGATGACCAGAGGATTTTTTATGATCCAGCTGAACACTCGGGAGGATGCAGAGCGCATTCTATCCGGAGGTCCATGGTTCTTCGGGAGACGAAGTCTATTTTTAAGGAAATGGGAGCCAAATTTTGACCCTGACTCACAGAACATTAACTTTACCCCCATTTGGGTCCGACTCCCTAATCTCCCCGCTCATTTTTTTATGAGGATGCTCTTCAAGGCCTGGCTAGGGCCTTTGGGGAATTAGTGGCCATTGATCCGGCCACTCGCGCTAGAACTCGCCTAACCCAGGCACGCATCTGCGTCAATGTGAATCTGGAGTCGCAACTCCCAGACCACCTCAATCTGATTTACGAGGATTTCAGATGGAGACAACCGCTAATATTCGAGAACAAGTCGACTTTCTGCTTGGAGTGCCAATCCCAAGGGCACCTCCCATCTCAATGCCCTAAGCATAGAAACCCTAAAGCCGATCACCTGCCAACGGGACGCCCAGAGCCAAGCGCTAGTTAGAGGACAACCATCAGCCAAGGACAAAACTTGAAGAACAAACAGCAGATTCGACCACCTCCAGCCCCAGCTCCTCAAAAGGCAAGTACCTCGGTTACCACTACTAATAAATTTGATTTGCTTAATGATTCTAGAACCAATGAGGAAATTGAGGAAGGAGAAATCCCTGTTAGATCCTCCCTTGACCCCAATCTTGCCTCCCAGCTGCACCCTACTCCCAATCCCACCCAGAAGAGTCCCTGCCCCTCTCACCCCCATGCCAGCCCCACCCTCCCACCACCAGTGATGGCCCCCAAAGCCCTACCCCAAAACCCCTTCGGTCACCCTCTTCCCCAGCCCCATCGCCCCCCTTGTTGGGTCTGACTTCCCTGCCTCCCCGACCAACACTAACACCACCAATTCCGACAAAGACGAGCCCACTCAGGAATCCCCTGAACCATGGAGCCCCAAGCAAACCCAAAGTTTTAGAAAGTCCCAAATTGATGTAGGAGTAGACAGAAAGAAGGGTAGGCCATCCGACACAAAACAAAGAAATCAAGATACCATCGAGGATATAGCCAATGGAACGCAGAAAACCCTATTTTAGGAAATCGAAAACACTATCAAGGAAGAAAACCGAAGACCCAAACCCCCTATGCAACAAGGCAAAGGGGGCAAAAAACTCTCAAAAAGTTCCAAATGAAAGTCCTCTCCTAGAATGCGAGAGGACTGAATGGGGCAGCCAAGCAAAGACTGGCTGCAACCATGAGAAAATATTATAACCCCACAATATTCCTCATTCAGGAAACCAAACTAGATGATCAGTGGTCTCCTAGGGTAGCTAAAATCATATGGAAAAACTGTGACTTCGTCTACTCCTCGACCTCCGGGACCGCAGGTGGGCTCCTGTGCCTATGGAACCCAACCAAAGTTGAAGGCAGATTTATTTTAGGCCAAGATAGGTTGTCCAACATTCTATTCCATGACCCCAACTCCTAGACCTCCTAGATTATGACAAATGTCTATGCTCCCAACACATCCCAGGGTAGAATGATCTTGTGGAACACCCTCACCCAGATGAGGTAGGCGTTTGTCAATATTCCATGGGTTCTGGCAGGGGACTTCAATTCCCCCCTGCACTTTTTTGATAAAAAGGGAGGGAACTCGGTCACTCACAGGGATACAAATGACTTGAGGCAGTTCATGGACTCAAATGCCCTTATGGACGTTCCGCTGCAGGGATCCCTTTACACCTGGAGTAACAGGCGGATGGGAAATAAACTCATCCAAGAGCACCTTGATCGGTTTTTGTTATCCCAAGAAGCCCTTCCTCTCTTCGGAGATGCCAACTTGTAGGCTCTCCCGAAGATAGGGTTCAATCATAGCCCGCTCCTATTTGAGATGGTGAGCAGACCCCAGTTCAAGACTCCTTTCCAATTTGAGTCAATGTGGACCCACCACCCTGATCTTAGAAATCGGATAGCATAATGGTGGGGGATAAAATTCCCTAGGACAACTTCAAACCAATTTATGCAAAAACTCAGGCGGATCAAGGAAAATCTAAAATTTTGGAATAGGGAAACCTTTGGGAATATTTTTGAAGCTAAGCAGGACATCAAAACTAGACTAGGGCAGATTGAGGATAGATTTCAGAAAGGGCAGGGTGATGACAGACTCAGAGATGAAGAGAGGATTCTGCTCTTCGAATACCATAGCACCTTAGGTAAAGAAGAAACTTTTTGGCACCAAAATTCAAGATAACTATGGCTCAGGGAAGGTGACTCCAACTCTAAGTATTTCCACATCTCCACTCTCAGGCATAGGGGAGTTAACAGAATTAAAGGCCTCATCAAGCAGGATGAGACTTTCACTTCTGACATCCACCAGATCAGGGATGAAGTTGTCAGCCACTTCAAAGACCTTCTCGCCTCTCCCCCCTCTTCCTCTCCCATGGCCATGGAGTCTCTTCTGGAGAATATTCCCAAAACCATCTCTGATGTTACAAATAATTTCCTCCTCAGTCCCCTGTCCCACAAGGAAATCCACCAAGCCCTTTTCTCCATGAAGCCCGATAAAGCCCTCGGGCCTGATGGCTTTTTCCATAGGTTCTTCCAAAATTTTTGGGACATTGTGGGCCCTGACCTATGCCTCACCATCACAAAAATGTAGAAGTCCATTACCATTCCCAAAGATGTGAACTCCACCTTTTTGGCCCTGATCCCCAAAGGTGCAAACTCCCAATCCCTCTCTGATTACCACCCCATCAGTCTATGCAATGTCATCTACAAAGTGTTGTCCAAAGCCCTAGCCAACAGACTCACCGAGATCCTCCCCACCATCATCGACCACTACCAGGGGAGCACAGTTAAGGGGTAAAATATCCTTGACGGAGTCATCACCATCCATGAGATGATTCACTCTGCCCACAACTCTAACTCTGTTGCCTTCTTCCTGAAGCTTGACATGAACAAAGCCTTTGACAGAGTGAACCGAGAATTCTTATCCAAAATCCTCCTCAAATATGGGTTCCATGAATCTTGGGTGAATCTGATTTCAAATTGTGTCTCTTCTTCTTGGTTCTCGGTCCTTGTGAATGGGTCTACTACCGGTTACTTTCCCAGCACCAAGGGGCTGAGACAGGGTGACCCACTCTCCCCTATACTTTTCATCATTCTGGTTGAGAGCTTGGGAAGAACCATCAAAAATGCCTACTATAAAAACCTGATCTCAGGCATCAAGGCAGCCTCAGGATTAACCCCCTCCACTCACCAACAATTCATGGATGACACCCTGCTGGCCACTAAAGCTTCAGTCTCTGAAGCCAAAGTCATCAAAGTCATCCTCAATCTGTATGAGGAAGTGGCTGGCTAGAAGATCAATTACACCAAAAGTAAACTCTACTTCATCAACACCCCCACCAGAAGGCAGGTCAAGATTATAGGCATCTTGGGGTGCACCATTGTTGACTTCCCAACTACCTATCTAGGCCTTCCAATGTTCAAGGGAAGACCACTTAAAGGTATGTGGAACAATGTCATAGAAAAGATACACAAGAAGTTGGCAGGATGGAAAGGGGCCCTCCTCTCCAGCGCAGGAAAAGCAACATTGGTAAATTTGGTCCTCCAAAGTATTCCCACCTACTTTTTGTCGGTCTTCAAAATCCCTATTGTGGTGGGAGAGGCCATCGAGAAACTGCAGAAGCATTTCCTGTGGTCTGGGAATGATAATCAAAGAAAGTTCCACCTGGTAGCCTGGGACAAAATATGCACCCCTAAAGATAGGGGGTTGGGACTGCACCACATAAACATCACAAATCAGGCCCTTCTGGCCAAGCAGGCATGGAAGGTGGTCACCGATGCCAACCTAGAGTGGGTATCGATTGTCAAAAGAAAATACCTGCAACACCACTCATTCCTAGACATGGAGACTCCTCGTAATGGCTCCCACTTCTAGAAATCCATTAGCCACACCCAACAACTTTTACATCAAGGATCATGGTGGCAGTTGGGAGATGGTAAGTCTATTGATTTCTAGAAATATGTATGGGCCAGAAAAGACCCCCTCATCAAAGATGTCGATCTGACTTCAATCAAACACCTCATCGATAGTAAGTATGGGTCCCAGGTTGCTGATTTCATCACCTTTGATCAGGGAATCCAAAAATGGAAGTAGGTACAGTTCAAAATTAAGAATGATACTATCAACAAAGGTCTAGCAACTCTTCAGGATATTTTTAGAGCGAATTTCATCCCGTAGACCCAGAAGAATGATGAACGCTGCTGGAAGGAATCTAGCGATGGAGGCTTCACTATCAAATTTGCATCCCAGATGTTGGAAACCCCTCCTAGAGACTTTAGAAATTGTGATAGTTAGACCTTAGCCAAAAGCGTGTGGCTCAAGCTCCTGATCCTGAAAGTGGCCCACTTCTGTTGGCTTGTTGCTCACAATAAAATTTTGACCACCGACAACTTAATTCGAAGAGGAGTGATGGTTCCCAATAGGTGCTACCTCTGTACTCAAGCTTGGGAATCCAATCAACACATTTTGTTGGATTACCCCTTTATCGAGAGTGTTTTTTCTATCCTGGCAAGCAAATTCTAGGTTTGTTGGATCCGACCCAAGGTGGTCTCGGACATGTTCATCCAATGGCCGAGGACATTTAAAAACCCAAGACTCAGGTTCTTGTGGAGTTCCCTACTTCATCACGTGGCCTGGAAGATCTGGCTGGAACGTAACAACCACATCTTCATGGAGATCACCAAAAATCTAGAAGTTGTCACCAGCAGAGCTTTATCCCTTGCTATTGAAAATAACAACCTCATCCCCTATGTAGATGTCCCAAACTATGGGCTAGAATCTCACCTATTTGCATCCCTCAAGATTCCCACAGACTGTAGCAAAGTCTAGAATACCCGTAGCTCCAGAACCATGGCCAAATGGTCCCCCCTCCGTAGGGATGGCTTAAGGCCAACTTCGATGGTGCCTCCAAAGGAAACCCAGGGAACATTGGGGCAGGAGGAGTCATCAGGGACCACACAAGCAACATTGTCAAGGCTTTCACAAAAAATCTCAAGACCCAAACCAACAACTATGCAGAAGCCAGAGCTTTGTGGAGAAGCATTGAGGTAAGCAAAACCCTTCCCAAGCCAATCATATTCGAAGGAGACTCATCAGTTATCATTGGCCACATTATCAACAAGAGCACAGGGGGGAAGAATATCCAGAACATCATTCAGGATTGCCAACTTTCTCTCAACAACAAACCTCAAAGCCAGATCAACCACGTGTTCAGGGAAGCTAACAAAGTGGCTGACATTCTAGCCAATAAAGTAGTCAATCAATCCACCCTGGTCATCTGGGAAGAAGACTTCCCACAAGAAGTCATCACCCAAGCTAATCAGGATGTGGGAACGTGATCTGTTAGGTAGCTCGTGCTACCCTCATGATGGTATTCCTTCAATACCCAAGGTGGCCGCTCACAGCTCCACTACTCCCAGGAAGTACCCCACCAAAGGTGGCTTTCACCACCATAGCGATGTTTTTTCAACACCTAAGGTGTTCCTTAACACCACTCCCAGTTTTGTTGTCTGTACGGGTTTTTGCATGGATAGTATGGCTCGTGTCCACCCCTCATATTTCCTAAGTTCGCACTTTGACTTTGCAGTCCAGTCACTCGTGCTACCTCATTTTCCCCACCACCCCTCCACCCTCACGCCCTCCCGCCTCCACTTCCCCCCGTCCACCCCTTTCGCCGTCCACTTCACTTCCTTCACCACTCCCTTCCACTTTGGCCTTATTGTCACGAGCCACGCCTGCATCGATTTTTCTATTCCCAATCTCCTTTTTTAGAAATTTTCTCCTCGAGGCCCTCGTTCATCATTCTTTTAGCTCGATCCACCCAGATTACCTTCACTCTACCCTCGCAAAGATTATTCTCTCCCTTTCCACTATGGACATCGTTAGAAATCTCCTAGCTAGCTCCATAAGCTTTGGTCTAATTTTCACCATGGCCATCCCTGAGCCTGCTAGCCTGTAGATTGAGGTCGGGACCATGGCCCTACTCGATGCCAAGCATTTCATCAACTTCTTCAATATTTTCTCCAAAATTGAAGAGGAAGTGACCAGAGAATTCATCGAGTCATGGAACGAGGGGGAAGTGCAGATTCGTGGCCTCCGGTTTGAGGTAAGTGTCCACTCCATTTCCCAAATTTTTGGTATTCTGGTTGACGGTAGAGTGGTGCATCGAGATAGGCATAACTTCAAAGAAGAAACTGATCAGTTCCTCGATAAGGGGAAAAACTTGGTTTGGGAAAAGAAAGGAGTGGTGCGTTCCTCCTTGCCTCACCCTTGGGACATGACTATCATTCCCATTATCCAGTATGTCTCTATAGACAACCCCAAGAAGCCCCTTCGAGCCTATAATATTGCTCTAGTAAATCACCTACGTGACGTCCGCCCTATCAACATCCTAAACTTCCTCTTTCGTTCCATCACCATCACTATCAACAACTACAAGGAAAGCAAATCCTTGAAACCCCTCAACACCAGGGGCTTTTTTTGGTTCTATACAAATATGCCCTAGCCCACCAGGTGTTAGGGGCAATGTCCTCCAGGTCCCCCAACCCCACTCGTTCTTTCAAATCTACCTAAGTCAAAGCCTCCACCCCCTTGTCCCCAAACCCCAGAACCCCCCTCAGTATCCCACCATCTCCCCTTCCCCTGTGCACTCTCCCCCCTGATCAAGGCAAGGAAGACTCACCCCCGCTCTCTACTCCCAAAGAGGAAGTTTGCACTGGTAAACGACCCAGACCCAAGCAGAAGTCAGTTCGGCCAACTCAAAAGTGGAGGAAATCCAACAGGTTGAAGTCCCCTAAGACGAGTGATCAACGACCGAACACAAAAATCATCAGTGATGATGAAGATCAACACACTTATAGCACTAAGGACATGCTATGTTCCATAACCCTCAAAAGAGCCAGTGATACTGTAAGCCAGTTGCAGACGGCTGCCAACATCTACAGGGAAGGTTGCGCCATTATGTCCAGCGCCATTGACGAGCTCAGAGAGTTCCCGGCCCTGATCAAGACACTCATGTCCCCTGATGATAGTGCCCAACAGGAAAGGAACAAAGAATCCCAATAACCTGGGAAGGTGGTGTCTTGGCAGTAGGGCTGCTTGGTTTTCTTTTATCAGTTGCTGTAATAGTTTAGTTTCTTCTATCTTGGAGGGCTTTGGCCTTGTCTGGGTTATTATGTATGGGGTGAATCCTCAGTTGGTTTTTATTTGTTGCCACTGGAGGCCACAGTTGTCTCTTTTTGCTACTGATGTAACAGGGACGGGACCCTTTAACCCGTACAACAAATAAAATCATTTTTACCTACCAAAAAAGTGATTAAATTTATTACTTTAACATGATTTTCAATATACTTTAAGTTTCTTATCCCATGCACATGAAATCATATGTAATTAATCCTATTAAATGTAAAACAACTAAGTGAATAAATGATCAAATTAAAATACGAAGTCATCTATCCTTATTTCATTAAAAAAATTTAAATATCATTGCAATGAATTGAGTGAACATACTCACCCACGAAATAGACCATAAAATCATGTAAATATAAAACACAAGAAAATATAGATATATAAGTTAAATATAAAAAACACAAGAAAATGTAGATATATAAGTTAAATGTAAAAACCACATCAACTCATGTTAGGGGATTTGGAGAACAAGTGGGTATGAAAACTTTCAAAATATGAAAAGAGAGATTAGTTTCAAATCTCCCCTCCTCACAAGTAGGTGACATGTAAAGTTTAGTTGAAGGTTGATTAGGCTTGCTAGCGTGGATAGGGCTGACTGACTCTCCATAAATTTGAAGAAAGAGAACCCCTTAAACATGGAATCTAATTCCACAGAATAAATTCTCACGAATGAACCTCCAAAAAAAAAATAAAAAACACTAATTCAATTTATTTTATTAGTATAAATATAATTTTAAAAAATTTGGTGGAACCAAATTGTTCTTGTTAAGAGAACGTTTTTGGCAAGATTTGGTTTCTCATTTTCAAAACCATGTGCTTATGGTTTTGAGTATCATTATGGTCCCCAACTCTAGTGGACCAATGCACAACATTGGCACCGTAGAAGAGAATGCATGCGATAATGGCTCCTCTCATTCAACTATGCAAGTTTGTGCTGAGAATGGTCCACAAGGTAACCTTCATTCTCCTGATGTAATTATTTCTTTACCTAAAGTTGATTCTGCATGTCATAATTTAGAATCTCTAATCCTTGTCATGTATGTCATTGGATGCATCCCTAATGAATCTTCCCTTAGGGCATGTGTTAACACAACTTGGACTCCTCATGAAGTTAAGCTAACGATGGTTCAAACCTTACAAAGGGTTTTTCTATTTCACTTTGCAGAAACAACCCATGCTAAGGTGATTTACGAACATGGCCCCTGGTACATGAGAAGCTCTCTGCTTGTTTTTTCTCCTTGGACCCATGAATTTTCTATTTTTGAGGAAAGATCTACCAAAGTCCCTATGTAGGCCCAGTACTCCTTCTACCTTTATGGCATTTTCTTAGTTGCATAGCAACCCCTCTTGGATGTGTCATTTTGGTGGAGGCAAAAAAATGTTCCATGCACATCCTCAAAAACGTGTTTGCATTGAGATTGATGTTTCTCAAGATCTCAAGGAGTCTATTGACATACAAGTTGGTGACATTGTGTTATCCCAACAGGTCCTCTACATTAATTTTCCCAACACTTGTTTTTGATGCCAATCCTCAACACATAAGATCAAAGATTGTCCCTTGATGCCACATAACAAGGACAAGCAGAGCCCCACCACACCGAGTGCACCTACTCCTCAACCTTAGGAGGATGGTTGGACGACTATGGGAGGGCATAAAAATGCACATTTGGCTACTTCTAAAGATACACAGTCCAAGTCATCACATGTCTCATAGTCAATAAAAAAAGATATGAAAAGGAAAAAGTTGATCCTGCAACTGAAATTGCCAACAATGAGGCTCCTCAGTCTCAACAAAGGGTTGCAGTAGTGCTTGCTTCAGATTCCTCTAGTACATTTCCCCCAGCTAATGACAGACATTCCTTGCAACCTAAGAAGGGGATCTGCAGAAGAAGATGCCGCTTTAGAGAAGCAATTTCATATAACCAATGTTCAGTTGGGCAACAAATACAGTGTGTTAGAGTATCTTAATGGTAGTGAGGATATGTCGTTGGATGCAGAGCCATCATCGATGGAATTGATAGTTCCTCCAGAGGAAGCAAAATCTAAAGTTCCCTCCCCTTCTATGCGGTTTCGATGTTCTCGTAGTCCTCGATAAGGGAAAGAAGATGAAAAAGGGTTTCACCATTTGACCCAAAAGTTCCAATAATTTTGCGTTGGGCAGTCACCCATCTGACCCAAAATTTATCATAATTTTATGTTGGGTGGACGTAAGTCTACCTGGTGCCTAGAGTTACAATTCTATAGTTTAGGGTTTATAGTTTATTTTGCTATGTGTAATTATGTTGTGTATTCACCCTTTTAAGGTTGGTTTTGTTCTGTAAGGGTGTTGAATAACTGTAATTTGTTTGCTTGGGTTCCCACTCTATTGACGAGGATGGTTTTTTTGTTGATGGCGTTAGCCACGTGGCGTGTTTATCCGTCTCTTTTTTTTGTTTGTAAAAATATATTTTGTTCTTTAATATAATGCTTTTTACATAAAAATATTTTTACAAACTTTTGAAAAAAATGTTTAAACCTTGGCGGTACACTATCTTCTTTTCATAGCTGAATAATTACTCTCTAAAGTGTCTATTATCCTCCCATATTCAAAAATTTCAATTTTACTCATTCTCCTCCCCTATTCATATATTTCAATTTTATTCATTTTTTGTAGACTAAAACTGCCAAAAGATCTAACAAACTGACCTCTGAAATTCTGTAGGCAACCTCTCCTCGATCATACATTATGAATGTGAACAATTTTGGCGAATGTGAGTGTTCCTCAATGTTCCCTTTCTCGAATACAAAAAGGAGATTAAAATAACGCAATATTGCATATAGTATTTCATACTTATAGGGGTCAAAGTGCCTACCCCTTGGTATCTTCAGTAGCAAAGTTTCCATATTCAGTAACTACAAAGAGAAGTTTCACCTACATCTACTAACATTTCTGTTCCCATCATGGTAAGTTGGTTGCATTTAATCAGCGTATTTTGCTAGATATGTGTTTTTTTGGAAAAAAAATCTGTTAATTTTTTAGGGTTTTTTTCATTGTGATTTTTGAAAAAACATATTTCACCTTCATAAACTGGATTCTATCTCTACATGTGTTTGGGAAGCTTCTAGGGTTCAACGTTTTTTTTAAAAATAATTTATTTATATGATTTTGGTTTCTTGTGAAGTTTGATTCAAATCATGTATTGTATTGGGTTTCTTCTTTAATGGGAAGGGCCTCAAACTCAGACACTCATACTTGTGGGTGTAGGGTTTTCGAAAATAAAACAGTTAAGAAAACCTTTTATTAGCATTGTAACAATTTTATATATTCATGTATTTCACCAGTTAATTATCCATCTATCACCCACTGTTGATTATATTGCATAAAGTTACAGTAAAATTGTGTTATGATTCGATGTGCATTTGCACCCACATTGAGTATATGAAATTGTATGGCATTCGATGTGCATTTGCACCCACATTGAGTATATGAAATTGTATGGCACAAAGTTTTATGTGTATGTTTCATGTTATAGTAATAGCGAAGATGCATGTAAATTTGTATGGTTCTGCAGCATTTGGTTTCCCAAAAATTTGGTAACAAAATGTTAATTCTACATGTGGTAGTATGGCATAGCTGCAGAAAAATTGCAGCGTGTTCATTACTACCATTTGTTATTAGAGCATGGTTGCAGAGAAATTGCAGTGTGTTTATTTCTGTCACTCAAGATCTAAAGATGATATTTCATATATGGATTGCTCTTGTTAGTCCAAACTTGTATCAGGGAGAGCGGGTGCTTCAATTTGGAGTGTCCCTACTTTTTGCAACTACATACTCCTTATCTAGGATGAACACAAACATACAAATAAAACGATTTTGGAGCAACAGGGTCATAGGTAATGCCAAGAACTTAGAGGCCTACAACTAGTCATTAGGTTGTACAGTTGGGAATCCTTCAATTTTGGTTATATATGCTATTCGGTAAGGAACATCACAATTCAATATGATCTTTTTACACCATGTTATGATTGCAACTATCTATCTGTACATACACAATTGTTGTTACTGTCATAGGGTGTAGTGTTCAAGATGCTATGGTCAGTCAAATGTGTCAGCGATCCCATTATGAGCTTCATATTCTGCCCATGAGCCAACTACAGTCAATATATGTCCAATGGTACCCATGGAAGTCAAATGGTCGAGGATCGAACAGTAGCCAGGGTAGACCTCAAAATACTGTTCACAGGTGAAAATCATATTACTAATGTCAAGATCATGTTCAACAAGGAGATGTGGTATTAACTTTATGAAGCCAAATACTATCTTGTTATGAGGACTTTGATTTAGATCAATACAAGTCATTGATTTCCATTTGTCACCATGCAATGAGCAGTGATTCTTTACCTTCAGTTCATAAAGGTGTTGTCAAACTTGAAAGAGGGGAAAGTGCAGGGGACACAAATATATTCATTAGTGACACTTTTGCACATAGAGAGTGATGGTGCAGTTGTGAGCTGTTTAATGGACAAGAGTGGTTTCATTATGATGCCACATTGATGATAAATTATACTTCTTATAAGATACTTACGTCTTCCAGATTAGATGTTATAATCAACTACCAACAACATCTTTGCTAATTCCACACAATTTATCCAATGTTTGTTGCTTTAGTGTATCCAGAAAGGGTTTATGCTTGGATGGATAAGTCAAGGCAATCAAGGCCTTCTATAGTGATCACACTATAACATTCCGAGGTAAGCAACTCATAAGTGGTGTAGCAGAACTGCACAACACTACTTAAAACAACCATTCTATACGTAAAACAATATTTATAATAGAGTGAAATCAGGGGCTTATCAAAGCGTAGAAAATGGGTTTATGAAAGTAGTCTGTAAATGCAAATTTGCATCTCTAAATGGTTTTGCATTGTCCATCCTAATATTTCAAGTATAACTCTTTTTTAGTGAGAAATTGTGATAACCTCAAAACAAGAACTAGGGAATGAAACTCTAATTTGGCAAATATTATACATTGTGATTTACCAAAAATGTGATTACAAAGCAGCCTCCTTGAAGATCAGGGGGTCCAGTCCTGTCTCGACATATACCAAGTAATGACTAATACTATGCATGTCCACAATCATAATGTGTTATGAATTGTTTATTATTGCATATTAACAAGTAGAGTTATTATGGTATGGATTGTAGAGTTGGCTTGAACCTTCAATTCTACTAGTTAGGCTTTGTGTGGAACATAAGTTGTCTCTTGGAACTTGGTATTGTTGAAGATTATGTTTTAAACTAGGTTGTCACCCTTAGTGTGGTTTTGTTCTTATTTACCATCAAGACATATTTTTCTTGGAAATCAATTGCTAGGTTGAAATCTTGATTCTTGTGACCTACCAAGTTGAATGATTTGGTTTCAACTAAAAATTATTTATTACACATGGTGTACACAAGCATGTAAACATTATTATAGAATAATTTGCATGAAAATCAAGGAATGTACTACACCAAAAAGGGTCTTTAAGGGCGGTTATTTAGCCACTATCTATGAGGGCATCATAAAAAATTTGTGTTATACGATGGTGGTTAAAAAATACCTCAAAAAAATGCCCTCTTAAGATATTTTATAAGAGGACAATTTTAGCCCTGTTTGAACCTAAGAGGGCGGTTTTAAACCACCCTCTTAGGTTTACTTAAAATATATATAAAACAAGGGAAAGACGCATCCTTAGAATTCACTTTTCAAGTATATTGTATGGGAGGAAGACGTCGATGTTTTTCAATAATTCCTCTAGTTGTGGGTAGGCCACCTGTGAACTGGAAGGTAAGGTGGAAAAATAAGGTGGGAAAATCCACTAAAAAAATAGAGTTAAACTTCAATTTTGATGTCTAATGGCAAGCAGGTCTTGTTGGGACCAACAATATGCTTCATTATAGCAAAGAATACCTGCTATGGGATTATGCAAAAGGTATACTTAGGACTAGCAATAATGAAGGAGAGGGAGAGGCAATGATTTCCGGGATGAAGTTCATCTTGAGCATGCAGTATAAGGTCCTTGCATTTGAAGAATATTCGCTGTTAATTATAAGAGCCTTAGAATACACTGTAGCTCAAGCTGGAGACTAAGAAGTAAGAAGGATCTTGGAGGAAAGATTCATATTGATCGCTTAGTTCACTAATATAAGCGTTTTCCATGGCTTTTAGAAGGCCAATATATTTGTATATCACTTGGGAAATGCAGGAGTTAGAAATTGCTATCCAAAGGCTTGTGTGAATTTGTGAGTATTCAGATTAATACACGGGGGTTATTAGTCCCTCGTTACTAAAGATAACCCTAGATGGTTTGATATGCTATTATTTTCTAAATTGAGTTATAAGACTAATTTTACAGTGTTATACCTTTAAAAGGGATATTCAACATTATATTGATGTAATTCTAGGATCAACTCTTGTGAATCAGGAAACCTATAGGATGAGTCCAATGCAGAGTGAGGAGTTGAATAGATAAGTGATAAAGTTAATAAAGAAGGGAGTTGTTAGAGAAAGTATGAGTTTGTATGCGACTCCAACACTATTGACACCCAAGAAAGACGATAAATGGAATATGTGTGTGGATCGTAGGGAAATCAATAAAATTATACTCAAGTACTGGTTTCCAATTCCAAGATTGGATGATATAATGGATGTGCTAACAAGAGCACGACATTCCAAAAAAATAGATGTACATAGTGGATATTATCAAATTTGAATCCAATAAGGATATAAGTGGAAGACCGCTTTCAAGACAAGAGATGGGCTGTACAAATGGTTGGTGATGTCGTTTGAATTATCTAATGCACCTAGTACATTTATGAGGATGATGAATAGAGTAATGCGAGAATTTATTGGTAAGTGTGTGGTTATGTATTTTGATAACATTTTGATATTCAATAGGAATGATGAAGAGCACCTGTTCCATTTGAAATTGGTGTTAGAGTTAAGGAAGGAGAAGTATGCTAATTTGAAGGTGTTAAGACCTTCCTAACATACTTTATTAATTATATTTTATTATCCAATATATTATAAGGGTTGCACCCCTTCACTCTCACACCTCTTAAAGAGGTATATTAGGACAACTAGGATATTGCAATAAGCATCATCAAAGAATATAATTATTAATTAATTGTTGGGTTCCCCATACAATTCAATATCGATTACTTAATAAAAGCGATTCCTTTTTATTATTCTGGAATTATAATCAATATTTCTCTATTAGGTTCACTACATTTGGATCAGAGCCATCATCCACCTTCCACTGTCAAAATTTTATTTGTTTATTTTATTTACCTCCGAGCCAACCCAAGCTCACCCTCCGCTGTCATACTCCAACGAAATCTACAAACAATTTTTATTTTTACCCTTTGCTACCTCTAAACGACGTTGACTATGTCCTCACCTGGGTACAGAGAATGCAAACATCAGCAAACGAACTCTTTGCAGGAACGATTCACCGGTCCTAAGGTTTCATTGCAAACGTGTTCTAAGCTTGCTCTCTCAGCGAAGAAATTACTGTATAACCTCCTTGCGATTCATGGTCACTGCAAATGTGTTCTAAGATTACTCCCTCGACGAATATAGAAGAAATTAATGGCTACACTAGCTAAAAATCTGTGCCATTGATGATGTTAGGAATGGAGCCTAATTATGAGGAGGCTAAACAGAGAAAGTTTCTGGATTTACTGCAGGATGGGTAGGGAAAGTTTCCAGATTTACAGTCTGTTAGTCTACCAGAGGAAGTTTTCGGATTTACAACAGGACAGCCAGGGAAAGTTTTTTTTGTTTTTATCCCAAAATTAGATGCTGGGAACTCAATGTTAATCTTGGAATGTATTAAGAAAAGCAGTTTGTTTTTTTGTTTTTTTCTTATATATGGTTGTGAGGAAAAACAGAGATGACTATGAAAAAGAAAATTACTGTGTTGATTCCTTAGAAAGATAGAGAGGAAATTACAGCAGATGTTTGTTGTAGGTTGTAACCCTCTATTGCTTGGATTGAGAAAGGAAGGACTGAAAATTCTCGGTGGATGTAACCCACATTGGGTGAACCACATTAAAATCGTTGTCTCTTCTTCTGTGTGTGTTTGTCTTATTTTGTTAATTTTGTTGTTAAAGTTTGAAACACTATAATTGCTTTTCTATATAAATATATTTTATATAGTGATTTACTCTAACAAGTGGTATCAGAGCGGTTGTTTTGTTGGGTGCACTTGACAGAAGGATAATTTCTGGATCAAGTGGGAGCAATGGCGGAAGAAGGGAGGTTTAGAGTTCAAAAATTCAATGGCCAGAATTTTCAATTTTGGAAGATGCAGATGGAGGATTACTTGTACCAGAAGGATCTTTACTTACCTCTTGAGGGGGAAACAGAGAGACCTTCATCTATGTCTGATGAGGAGTGGAGTCTCCTTGATAGAAAGGCATTGGGTACTATGAGGCTGTGCTTGGGAGCCACCGTAGCCTTCAACATCTCTCGATGAAAAGACTACCAAGGGAGTCATGGATAAGTTGGCCAAGATGTATGAGAAACCATCGACATCAAATAAGGTATTCTTAATGAAAAGGTTATTTAACATGAAAATGAGTGAAGGAGGATCTGTGTATGATCATTTAAATGAATTTAATACTGTCACTAATCAATTGCATTCAGTAGGATTGGATTTTGATGATGAGCTTAGGGCCTTATTAATATTATGCTCTCTTTCGAAAAGTTGGAACAGTTTGGTAATGGCGGTAAGTAACTCTGCTTCGAGTTCAAATAAATTAGAATTTGATGATGTGGTTGGTGTGATACTCAGTGAGGACATGAGAAGAAAAACCACAGGAGAATCATCTAGCACCGCCTTAACTATTGAGAATAGAGGAAGAGGAAGAGAAAGAGGCAAGAGTTCACATCGTGGCAAATCCAAAGGCAGATCCAAATCACGTGGAAAAGGAAAGCTACAGTGTTGGCACCAAATCACGTGGAAAAGGAAAGCTACAGTGTTGGAACTGTGGCAAAAAGGGTCATCTCAAGGACTATTGGCAAAGAAAGGGTGATGGAAATGAAGGTAATGATAATAATGGTAACACTTCAGAAGCCAATATTATCGGACAAATTCTACAAGATGCTTTAATCTTATCTCTTGATAGAAATAGTGATTATTGGGTAATTGATAGTGGTGCTTCATTCCATGCTACCTCACATAAGGAATACTTCATAGATTATGTTTCCGGAGATTATGGACGGGTTCCGTTTGGAAATGACCAACCATGTAAAATCGTGGGTATTGGAAAGATTTTTATTAAATCCCCAAATGGATGTCAATGGGCTCTTAAAGAGGTGAGACACATACCGGATTTAAAGAGAAATCTTATATCGGCAAGTAAGCTTGATGGTGAAGGATACACGGTTGCATTCGGAGAAAATGCTTGGAAAGTTACTAAAGGTTCATTGATAGTAGCTAGAGGTAAATTGGTGGGTACTCTTTATTTACTTACCGATTTTTCTCATTGCTCCATGAATTTAGTTTCTACAGGTGAGAGTGCATCTTTGTGGCACCAAAGACTTGGCCATATGAGTGGAAAAGGTATGGAAATTTTACATTCAAGAAAGTTATTGCCTAAGTTAAAAGAGATTGATTTGGAATTATGTGAGGATTGTGTTTATGGTAAAGCAAAGAGAGTTAGATTTCTCAAGGATGGCAAGGAAAGGAAGAAAGAGAAATTGGAGCTTGTGCACTCAGATGTTTGGGGCCCAGCTCAGGTAACTTCTCTTGGAGGTTCCTCTTACAATGTACTTTTTATTGATGATGCAACAAGGAAAACATGGATATATTGCATTAAGAATAAAAGTGATGTTTTTAATACCTTTAAGAATTGGAAAGCATTAGTTGAAAATGAAACTGGAAAAAGGTTAAAGTGTCTAAAGTCGGATAATGGTGGAGAATATTGTAGTAGAGAATTTGATGTGTTTTGTTCTAAAAATGGAATTAGAAGAATCAAGGTAGTTCCAAGAACACCTCAAGAAAATGGGGTTGCATAAAGAATGAATAGAACCATCATGGAGCGTGCTAGGAGCATGAGAATACATGCAGGCTTACCATTATTTTTATGGGCTCATGCTATTGATACTGTAGTATATCTGATTAATAGAGGACCGTCTAGTGCCTTGGATGGAGGAATTCCGGAAGAGCTTTGGATAGGTAAACCAATAAATTATTCTTTCCTTAAGGTATTTGGATGTGAGGCTTTTATGCATATAGACAAAGAGAACATAAATAAGTTAGATGCTAAGGCCCAAAAGTGCTATTTTATTGGTTACGGTATTGATGGCTTGGGTTACATATTATGGGATTTTGATAACCGAAAAGTCATTAGAAGTAGGGATGTCATATTTAATGAAAAAAACTTGTATAAAGATCGGTTGTAGGGAAAGAAATAGAAAGAGGAAATTATTGAATACATAGACCTTGATGAACACATAGAAAAGGTAACTCCAAAAGTGGTAGAAGATCAAAATGTACAGCAGCGGCAACAAGCACCTCAATCTCCAGAAAGTGTTGTTAGACGATCTACCGGGATAAGTAAAATTCCTCAACGTTTCTCTAATTATGTTTTGTATACTAATGTCGGTGAGCCAGAATGTTTTCAAGAAGTATTACGGATGGATACCAGGAATAAGTGGGAGCTTGCAATGAATGAAGAAATGGACTCTTTATTCCACAACCAAACTTGGGATTTGGTTGAGCCACCCAAAGGTAAAAGAGCGTTGACCAATAAATGGGTGTACGGGATTAAAGAGGAGAATGAAGGGCATAAGAGATACAAAGCAAGACTAGTGGTCAAGGGATTCGCTCGGAAAAAAGGTATTGATTTTGATGAGATTTTTTCTCCAGTTGTAAAAATGACCTCTATTAGAGCTATTTTGAGTCTTATAGCTATAGAAAATTTGTATCTGGAGCAATTGGATGTGAAGACAACATTTCTTCATGGTGATTTGGAGGAGGAAATTTATATGCACCAACCAGAAGGCTTTTAGGTGAAAGGTAAAGAGGATTGGGTATGTAAACTGAAAAAGAGCTTGTATGGGTTAAAACAAGCTCCTAGACAAGTGGTATTTAAAATTTGATAAGTTCATGGCTAATTAAAGGTTTGAAAGTTGTCAAAGTGATCACTGTGTATATTTTAAGCAAACTGGAAATGGTAACTATGTTATTTTGCTATTGTATGTGGATGACATGTTAGTTGCGGGAACAAATATGCAAGATATAAACATGCTCAAGAAGAAGTTGGCTAAATCCTTTGCCATGAAGGATTTGGGAGAAGCCAAACAAATCCTTGGTATGAGAATAACAAGAGACAAGGAGAGTCACACTCTGAAATTATCACAAGCAAAATACATTGAAAAAGTGCTTAAGAAATTCAACACGAACAATGCAAAGTCTGTTGCTACTCCATTGGCAAAGCATTTCAAACTCACCAAAGATTTGTGTCCCAAGACACAAAAGGAACAAGAGAATATGGCTAAGGTTCCATATGCATCAACAGTTAGAAGCTTGATGTATGCAATGGTTTGTACAAGACCAGATATTGCCCATGCAGTGGGAGTAGTGAGTAGATTTATGAGTAATCCGAGAAAAGGACATTGGCAAGCGATAAAATGGATACTCAGGTACTTGAGAGGAACTTCAAATTATTCTTTGAATTTTGGAGGCTCTAATATATGCTTGAAAGGTTTTGTAGATTCTGATATGGCAGGTGATCTTGATGGTGGAAGGAGCACTACTGGCTACATCTTTACTATAGGAGGAGGAGCGGTTAGTTGGATTTCTAAACTCCAACACGTAGTTGCCCTTTCAACCATTGAAGCTGAATATGTTGCTGCTACAGAAGCAAGCAAAGAGATGGTTTGGTTGCAAAGACTAATGGAAGAATTGGGGAAGAAGCAAGAGGATAATAGGTTGTGGAGTGATAGCTAGAGTGCTATACACCTTGTGAAGAATTCAACATTCCATTCAAAAACTAAACACATCAAACTCAGGTATCATTTCATTAGATCAGTAGTGGAAGATGGATCTTTGAAATTAGGGAAAGTTCACACATCACAAAATCTTGCTGACATGCTTACAAAAGTGGTGTCAAGAGAAAAGTTGAGTTTTTGCTCAACTTCAGTTGGCCTTAAGGAATAAGAGGCCATGATGCAAATTTTTCAGTCCTTGGTTGCAGTATGGTGCAATGGAATTAGTATCCAAGTGGGAGATTGTTAGGAATGGAGCCTAATTATGAGGAGGCTAAACAAAGAAAGTTTCGGATTTACTGCAGGACGGGTAGGGAAAGTTTCCAGATTTATAGTCTGTTAGTCTACCAGAGGAAGTTTTCGGATTTACAACAGATGACCGAGGGAAAGTTTTTTTTGTTTTTATCCCAAAATTAGATGTCGGGAACTCAATGTTAATCTTGAAATGTATTAAGAAAAGCAGTTTGTTTTTCTGTTTTTTTCTTATATATAGTTGTGAGGAAAAACAGAGATGACTATGACAAAGAAAATTACTGTGTTGATTCCTTGGAAAGATAGAGAGGAAATTACAGCAGATGTTTGTTGTAGGTTGTAACCCTCTATTGCTTGGATTGAGAAAGGAAGGACTAAAAATTCTCGGTGGATGTAACCCACATTGGGTGAACCACATTAAAATTGTTGTCTCTTCTTCTGTGTGTGTTTGTCTTATTTTGTTAATTTTGTTGTTAAAGTTTGAAACACTATAATTGCTTTTCTATATAAATATATTTTATATAGTGATTTACTCTAACAGATGAAAACCCTGCAAAAACGTCGAAAGTCGCGAGCCCTGTTTCTAGCCATAAAGCAAATCGACGAAGAAAAATTTAACCAAAAAACCTTATAAAACTTCTAATAACTTTTTTCGTTGCACTTTTCTGGTGGCTTAAATCTGGCGTCCATTCTTCGACGTTGGGGGAACAAAAAAGTTTTTCAAGCTCACCTACGAACACAACAATCAATCCGGTGACATCCCAAGCGAAGAACCGACAGAATCATAGTATAAAGTTTAGAACATTTTCGAAGGATTAGACAGCATAAGAAAACAACATTGAATTCCCAACAACCAACTGAAGAGCACAGTATCAAAATCCTAAGAGACTTACAGGAATCAGACAGGATTATTAAAAAAAATTATAAAGGTTTTAAATAAATTCCAGCTTTTTTCGAGACTTACAGGAATCAGACAGGATTATTAAAAAAAATTATAAAGGTTTTAAATAAATTCCAGCTGTCGAAAAAAATTCTGACGTGAGAAGACTTAAATCAAAATTTTAAATTATTTTGGTCGATGTAGGTTCGCCAACGTAAGAATTTATTTTACGTCACTGGAGAAATATAATTTTAATTTTGCGAAGGTTTTAATTTTTGTGTTACTCGGTACAAAAACCCTAGCAGTTCGCTGCTCACTAGTGACACGCGTCATCTTTACATAGCTTGGGAAGATTTGTGGGAACCCAATCACGTTTCAAAGAATTCCAAGCTATTTTTAGTAGTTTGGGTGTTCTTAGACGTGTGTTTATGATAAGAGTTTACGTGGGAAGTTCCAAAAATGTTTGTTGATGACTTTGTGTATTCCCAAACAAATCTACAACAAGAATTAGAACCTGCAGATAAATTCTTCGAGTAGGGCAGTTAGTTTCAATAATACCAAGCAATAAATACGATGATTTTTGAAAAACATTACATCTGATATTGGATATTGGTGAGATATTGGTGAATGAGAAATCCAATTTATTTCTAAAGTTTTTAAATACACCAAAAAACAACGAATGTTTTTCCTTCACATTTCAACCCTAAAACGAGGCCCTATCTAGTCGTTGCATCCTGCAAATAAAACAATCTTCCGCCTGCGATCCTCCATTCAAAGTGCTGGTATAAAAAAAGAAAATCCTATTCGCTCATAGTGTGAAGGCCAACTATGTAAAGCAAGCCATTTTTGGTTGTGATGCCTCCAGGGAGAAAAAAAAACTCCAAATTGAAAAAAATAATTTTTGATCTATCGTGGAATCATTTTTCTGCAATAACTCATTCACAGATCAAAGGTGCATTAAATCGTTGGCGACGTGGGATAGTAAGAAACAAATGCTTCGACGAAAAAAAAAAAAATTAAAACAAGCAACATCAACGGTCGGATATTCAAACAGAGCAAAATGTTTCAAAAGAAATAGGGAATTAAATAGGTGGTTTTCAGTCACCTGAGCATTTGTATCATGAGCATTCAAGTGCAGTATTATCTAGAATTATCATGCTTTTCGGTGAAGGGCTGTCCATTCTATACAACTGTGCACGTTGGAAATTCAGTGTGGGCAGCTTTATCCATCGAAAAAAATATATATTTAATTCCATTGTTTGGTCCACTCTTGTTCCAAACCATATTCAACATCACCACTATCCCTTCAATGACTTTTTAACGACTTTTCAACAACATTTGTTGATAAATTTTTGCGCAAATTTTGTCGATGACTTTTAGCAATTTTTGTAACAAATTTTTAGCAAATTTAGTGATAATTTCCAATGACGATTACGAAAATGATCGACGACGAAATATCTCATGACCCCAACCTACTTTTGCTACTTAATCTTGTCCACCTACGTCAAATCACATCAGTACGTGCATATAAAATTCAGTTCTAAGATATCGCTAGTCGCATCATAGGGTTGGACAAATCAATTCTCATAAGCGGCTTCATCAATGGATTAAAAGAAGAAATTAGAGTGGCAGTCATGATGTACACTCCCCGCACCCTACAGGAAGCCATTGGATTAGCCTTGTTAGTTGAAGATAAATTCACTATTCAATGTCGACACAGGGAGCAACCTATTGACAAATCATCGTTCACGCACACTATTCCAAAACATAAACCCTTGCCAGTTAAGTACCTTAGCTTGCAAGAAATGGAGGAGCAGCGAGCAAATGACCTCTGCGATACTTGTGATGAGCAATTTGGGTCCAGTCATTGTTGCGCTACGCAAACATTGTATTTATTAACTATGGATGATCCTTGTCAATCCATCACGGGTGAAGCTGAGGAAGCTGAGCAAGATGAGCCAGATGAGCAAGATGAGGAAGAGGTGGAAAAGGAGAACCATGAACCCACACTACCCACATTATCTACTCACCACCATGATGATAATACGGTCGAGGTATACAAAGAAATAGCAGCCCCAGGAAATGATAAGGTAGACATACCCGAAGTAACCAATGCCAGCCAGACATACACCCTAAAAAGACTACACAAATTCCTCACAAATAGTGAGTTCTAACTACATGGTAAAACCTATCCGAAAGCAAGGCAAAAATGTGACTCCACACTCATTTTCCATTGCCTCTTCCAAGGAACACCAAAAACCCATAGACATATTATCCCCGCTCGTCATACATCATTCTAAAGAGTTTAAAGAACCCCAAGGGTTACCTCCTCATAGTCATCTTGTTCCTACTCTCCTTCTTGGCAATCCACCTCTAATTATTCCACCTTCTCGATATCCCTGCTTGCGGAAAAAGGACATTAAAGTTGTGCAAGAACATGAGCAAATGCATCTGGGAAGGCAAAGGACGAAGCTCCTCCCTTTGAGCTTTGAGGACAAAGCTCTTTTTTAAGGGGGTGGCATGTTAAGACCTTCCTAACATACTTTATTAATTATATTTTATTATCCAATATATTATAAGGGTTGCACCCCTTCACTCTCACACCCCTTAAATAGGTATATTAGGACAAAGAGGATATTGCAATAAGCATCATCAAAGAATATAATGATTAATTAATTGTTGGGTTCCCCATACAATTCAACAATGATTACTTAATAAAAGTGATTCCTTTTTATTATTCTAACATTATAATCAATCTTTCTCTATTGGGTTCACTACAAAAGAAATGTAGATTCCTTAAAAAAAGTCTAGTGTTCTTAGGATTTGTAATCTCAGAGGATGGAGTAAGGATGGATGAAGAGAACATGATGGTAATTTAGAAATTACATATTCCAAAAAACATGATAGAGGTGAGGAGTTTCTATGGCTTGGTGACATTTTACAAAGACATTATGAGGAATTTTAGTAGCATTGTTGCACCTATAACATAGTGCACGAAGGGGAGAGAATTTATATGGACAAAGGCAACAATATAATTTTTTGAACTATTGAAGAAGGTGGTGTCAGAAATACCTATTTTGATATTGCAAAATTTTAGCAAACTATTTTAGGTTGATTGTGATGTCTCGCATGTAGGAATTGGAGTCGTGTTGAGTCAAGAAGGGCAACATGTAGTATTCTTCAGTAAAAAGTTGAATGAGTGTAATAATCTAATGTCAGGAGAAGATGGTAGTGTTGTTTGTGATTATTTGATGCAAAAATGGTTATTTTTTAAAGGGAAGTAGTTGTGCATCCTTGTTGGTTCAATGAGGGAGAATATTATTAGAGAATTGCATAGTGGAGGCTTGGTTGGGCACTTTGGAGTGAGCAAGATGATTGCTTTTATAGAGAAATATTATTGGTCGAAGGTAAAAAGGGACATAACTAGGTTTGTATCAAGATGCTGAGTGTACCAAATGGCTAAAGGCCATGCACATAATACAAGGCTTTATATAACTTTGTCAGTTCCTACAGGACCATGGATATATTTGAGAATGGGTTTTGTGTTGGGGTTGCCTAACACACAATGGATTAAGGATTCAATTTTTGTTATAGTAGATAGGTTTTCTAATATGAAACATTTCATTGCTTTCCAAAAAACTAATGATGCTACTAGAGTTGCATATTTATTTTTTAGAGAAGTTGTTAGATTGCATGGTGCTCCAAAAATGATCACTTCAGATCAAGATACAAGGTTTTTGAGTCATTTTTGGAGGAATATGTAAGGGAATATAGGGATAAAGCTATAGTTCAATAGTGCATATCACTCCAAAACTAATGGGCAGATGAAAGTAGTAAATAGAAGTTTAGGAAATCTTCTTAGGTGTATTGTTGGAGAAAAGTCAAAATTGTGGGACTTAGCCTTACCACAAGCTGAGTTTGCATATAATAGTTTAGTTAATAGGTCAACAGGCACATCTCCTTTTTATATTATTTATGGTAAGAATCCCAAGGGTGTACTAGATTTGATTGATCTACGATAAAATTAGTGATGATCTAGAGGCATTTGTAGAGCACATAAGGTGTCAAAAAGAAGTTGCAAGATAGTAATGCAAAGTAAAAAACAACAACAAATGCAAGTAAGAGAACAAAATTATTTAATGTGGGAAACATGATGATGGTTCACCTCAGGAAGGAGAGGTTTTCTAAGGGAACATATAACAAATTTAAGTATAAGAAGATTGGACCATATAGAATTTTGAAGAAGATGAATGATAATGCCTATAAAGTGGAGTTGCCTAATGATTTTGATACTTCACCAATTTTTAATATTTCAAATTTGTATGACTTTCATGGGGATGAAGAAAAAGCTGAAGAAGAAGAGAATGTAAACTAGGAGCAATAGATACCCAAGAAAAAGAAAGCAAAAATTGTGTAAGTATTTGATAAGAAGACAATCAGTACCAGGCAAGGAAGCTACAACAAATTCTTTGTACAGTGGGAAGGTTTACATCAATAAGATAATACTTGGATTTTAGAGTGAGAATTAAAAATTTTGACAACAGAAAGTTGTAGGAGTTTTATGAGAGGAACACATAGGAGCAAAGTTCTTTTCAACCAGAGGAGAATGATGTGGGAGCCTATATTGCAGAGGGTATAACTTTTGATTCGACCATCAAATCAACTTGAGATTTTATGAGGAGTTATATATCGAGGAGGAAAATGTCATGAGAAGGTCACAGAGATCTTGGTCGCTTTTTCTAGGCCTTTTTCGGGCCCTAATTCCTTAATCTAATGCCCTGAAAATGGATTTTGGTGTTTATTTTAAGTTTTATCTTTGAAATATTTATACGTTAATAATTTTTTATTTAGACATGGTTAGGTGTTGAGATTTTCTAGGACACCTAATATGGGTATTATGATGATGTGTGTTTTTTTCAATTAATTAAATGAGATTGAAATAGGCCCCACCCATATTACATCATCACCACATAGTGGTATTACAACAAAGCTTAGATATTATCCATGTATCATTTGACAAGATTCAAATTGGGTCTCCTCAAGCATTGAAGAATCTAACTGGTTGAGCTAATGTCACTTAATAAAAATTTGAGTTTACACGAGTTTTTATGAGGGACCCCCTCTTTTCGAGGTATTACAATGATGTGTGTTAATTTGGAGGTCTCCCAAAGTATTTTGTGAATTACTAGAAATAGTAGTTTTTGGCTAAAAATGACAATTTTCCAAAAAATAATAATTTCTTATCTTTAGGGATTTAAGATTTAGGGTTTTGTTTTAGGATTTCTTTGGGGATATATTCCCCTTGTATTGCATTTTTGAGGATGATGGATCTAGGAATGAGAAAATAAACCATTTACCAGCTTATTTTAATTTATTGCATATTTTATGTGATTGGAGGTAGTTGTTTTGACCTTTTGCAGTTGGATTTACATCAGATTGTGCTTTTGAGGTTATTCGTTGCACTTAAGATCCTTTAGAATAAGGTAAACCTGAAGATGATAAGTCTTACTATGGGCAATGTGAGAAGATTGAAGAGATTGATGAATATGAAAGTATTGCTGGAAATAAAAAAGAGAGGAATAACTAAGAAGAAAAAATAAAGAGAAATAAAAACTAAAGGGATATTGATATGGGATAACAAAAGTAAATACCACAAGTGGTAAAAAGAAGTGGGGCTAAAACCACAAATAAAAACAAAAAATAACAATGAAAATAATATTTGAAATATTAGAGGAATGGATAAGAACCCTAAAAAAAAGTATTAAGAAACTATGAGGTTATTATAGATAAGATATTTATAGATATAGAAGCAGGGAAAACAATATTATAGCCATTCATGGTGTTGATTTTCATCTTGATACGATTTTTTTTGAAAAATAATTTGAAAAAACTTATATTAAAACAAATATCATTTACAAGTTGGGATGAGACTTCTCCTAGCCTTAGCCAAAGAGAACACATGTTTACAACAGTAAAAGAAGATTTGCATTGGAGCCAAATCTCTTAAACCATATTTCTACAATGGTTGTTCACCTGTTTACAACTATAAAAGAAGATCTACATTGGAGCACAAATATCCTAAACCATATTTCTGGAATGGTTATCCAAATTAGCTAAACACTGGATTTTTTGACCAACTTGCCTAATCATATCATCCTCAATAGCCATATCACTATGCCACTGAACCCCTACCTCCTTCTCGGTGCCCATATTAACTAGGAATTCTGCCACTTTATTTAGATCTCTACTCACATAAACTTGAACCACATCATCTAATTCCCTCCATAATTCCTTAATTTGAGTGACAAGAATCCTCAACCTCCATGTCTTCAAGGTAAAGTTCCTCATGCAATCTAGAGCTCCAACCATTATTTGAGAATCTGATTCTAGGATTATCCTCTTGTAACCTTGTTTTATTGCCCAAATAGAAGCAGATTTGATAGCTAAGGCTTTTGCTTCATTGTTTGTGGCTCTTCCCAAACCTTACAGTTCCCAATAGAGCATTATTCCAACATGATTACGACAAACCACTCCAATTCTAGCTCTACGCGGATTGCATTTTGCAGCTCCATCAGTATTAATTTTAATCCAACCTTTTAGGGGTGGTTTCCAACTAGCTCTGTCCCGCCCCTATTGCACTTCAAATTCCTTCTCCATTGTCCCTATAACAACTTGAGTTTCCTCTTTAGCATAGATTGCCACAGTTTCTGTGACTTTTCTCCAAATGATCTACCAAACTCCATCTAAAGAAGAAAAGGTTTCTCTAAAAATTCTAGAATTTCTCTCCAACCACACTTACTACCAAATGAAGTTTAATCTAAGAGCCCAACCAATACAAAGAGCTTTAGATTTAAATCTACCTTTCTTCCATCTTTCCCAAATATTAATCCAATTCAAATCACCATTCAATTGAATTTTATAATATAAAAACCATATCTCCTAGATCTAGCATGTGAATGGGCACTCAAACATCAAGTGTTCGATTGTTTCCTCACTCTTGTAGCATAAAACACATTGATATGGACCAATGATTCCCCTACATTTGAGATTATCAAAAGTAAGAATTCCATTATGCATGAACTGACAGGAATTTTTTACTTTTGGCCAACCCTTGACTGCCAAATATTTCTCCAATCCTCAACTTAATATGTATGAGGAGGAGGTTCTAGAAGGATATTATCATATCCATCCTTCACTGTGTAGACACTAAGGCTCCCATAGCCCCAAGCTAGTTCATCCTCATCATCTCTACCCATGATAAATATTTTTGCCAAGATTTTAGTCATGATGTGAAGAACACAAGCTTATACTGAGAGGGGGGGTGAACAGTATAATACCACTTTTTAATTTTTCTTTTCAAATCAATATTATGCAGTGTATAGATAGCAGTATCAATAGCAAGTAATCAAAACAATGCACAAAACACCATACACAATAGAGACACAAATTTTAACGTGGTTCACCCAATGTGGGCTACCTCCATAGAGAAAATATTTCTTCTAAATATTTCTCAAATAATCTCTTGGGAATCCTTCCCAATTACAATGTTTATGGACCTCTATCCAAAGGAGATGTTGATCCCCTAAATTTGGATGTGGATCTCTATCCATAAGAGAACTCCTTCTCCTCTACTCTGGTTGGTGATCCTCTAGAAGACTCTGCCTCCAACACACTGACTATGGATCTCTATCCACTTGAAAACTCTTGTCCTCAATGTCTTGGATAATGGATCTCTATCCACTGGAGACTTTGTCCTCTCTGCTCTATCACCTCCAAAGCTCTATCTCAATACTGTACTAAACACAGTCCAGTCGGTCTAGCACAACTCTGCTCAATCTCTTATACTAAACACAATACATTCGATCTAGCATAAATTTGCTCAATAGGTTCACTCAGAACCTACACAACTCTACTCAACAGGTCCACTCAGAACCTGCTTAAATCTGCTCAACAGGTCCACACAGAACCTGTTCAAATCTACTCAACAGGTCCACACAGAACCTGATCAAATTTACTCAATAGGTCCACACAGAACCTGATCAAATCTGCTCAATAGGTCCAAAAAAAACCTGTCCAAATATGCTCAAAAAGTTCACACAGAACTTGTCCAAATATGCTCAATAAGTCCTCTCTAGGACTTGCTCAAATATGTACTACAACCTTCCACAAAAGCTCACACAAAATCAGTCCACAAGCCTTCTCAAAGACTTACCTCAAATCAGATTAACAAGTCCACACAGAACTTGTCAAATCTTATAGAATCATAAAGAGAATTGTTAGAGACTCAATATGTTCTATACTCAATGATCAATCACTTTCTTAACTCAATCTCATAGAAGCATAAAGAGAATTGTTAGAGACTCAATATGTTCTATACTTAATTCTCAATCACTTTCTCAACTCAATCTCATAGAAGCATAAAGAGAATTGTTAGAGACTCAATATGTTCTATACTCAATGCTCAATCACAACTCAAATCAATCTCATAGAAGAATAAAGAGAATTGTTATAGACTCAATATGTTCTATACTCAATGTTCAATCTCAACTCAAATCAATCTCATAGAAGCATAAAGAGAATTGTTAGAGACTCAATATGTTCTATACTCAATGCTCAATCTCAACTCAAATCAGAATATAGAATAGTTTGTTTCATGGAACTTGAACAACCACTTCACATCCACTTGACTAGGCTCAACCAACTCTACTCAACCAATCACCTCAATGAACAACCCTTTCTCACAAAACCCTAGTCCAAGCATATATCAACCAACTAAAAATATTTCCAACAATGCTCAACAACAAATCTCACATAACAATGATACTCATGTTATTTTCTAACTCAAGTTCAAGTTCTTTGCATAACCAATTGGCTTCAACAACAATGCTAATAAAACAAGGCTTAATCACAACTCTCAATTTAGAAAACATTGAAGCATTAACTCAACCACTTTTGAAAAGGAAACCCTAATCAATTCCTTTTCACTCCAAACTTAATTTTCAATCAAGCCAATCAACCAACTCAATAGAGAAGAATTTTATCCATACCTTTTTGTTGCCAAGAAGTTGTCCATAAAATCTGCCACACTTCACAAAAACTCTTTTCCAAACTCACATAAGGGTTAGATGACTTCAATTAAAATCACAATGCAAAATATAACTTTAAATACACCTTTTTACTCCAACTTAATTTTCACATCCACAAAAGTCCTTTTAGAAGAAAACCCTTATCAAGAATAATAAAACAAGTCTCAAAATAAATCTCAATTAACACTTTACCATAACTCCTTATACCTCCTAAAATATAACTCTCAAAATAATACTTTCCAAATAATAAAGCTCAAATAATTATCAAAACTTCACCTTAAAAAATAATCACAACAACCTCTAATTAACAAAGTTTATTAAAACATTAATAAACCTTATAACATCCTTATCACTCCAACCTTAGGGCATAACCATAAAATTAATTAACACAAAAAACGTACTTGCCTCAAGGGGATTTGACCCCGTGTCTTGCCCTCACCACGAGTGCCTTAGCCATGGCTAAGGTTGCCACATGAGCTACACGCTCGTTCGCAAAGGGGGAAGCACCATGTGCTTCCTCTTTGCGCTTTCCTTGCCCACGTTTAAAAATGTGTGCCTTGGCGCTTCCACAAAAACTCCACCAAAAACTTCTTTGCAAGAATCAAACGCATGACCTTTGTGCTACCAATGCCTTCATGCTTTCCAAGCTGCCACTAGGCCACACTGCCCAATGCAAATTGGGGGTGGTCTCTCTCCACGTTATCCTGTACTCTCCTTTCCAAACGTTTTAACCACGAGCTCATTTTTTGCATGTGCCACTCAATAATCAATCGAGCAAGGATAGATAATAAACAACTTTGGGCATGTATTTATATTGCCCTTCCTCCTTTGTCTAGACATCGACACTTTTATTGAAATACATTACGTCGGTGCTTTAAGGCTTAGAAAGCTTTAGTAAACCCAACCTTGGATTTTAATAAAAATTAATTTTGGACTTTATAAAACCCCTTGCCTTATAAAATATTATAATAGGGATTATAATTATTTTATTTGGGTTTTCACCATGGAAATTTTAATATTATAATAACCACCATTATAATATTAATCCTTCGATAAAGTACCTTTAATATTTATTTATAAAATTTAAATTCATGCTGAATTTAAATAATTTATAAAATAAATATTATAACTCCTTTTTAACTTCTGTCTTTTGCACGGTTTCCCTTGATCTTTTGCATTCTTGTTGGATATCAAATAACCATATTTGTCACCTTTATTTCCTGCTGAAATTACTGATGACCTCATCTGGTGACATCAATGACAACTTTGACTTAGGGACTCAAAATGTCCAATAATATCCCCCTTTGTCATTGATGGCAACCCATATCCTTTTTACTGAAACCTGACCTTTCTTTTTCTTCTACTCCCCCTGGGACATTGCTCTCCCTGGGACAATGCTCTCTTAAATATCAAATCTCTCCCCAATACACAAATCACACAGATCTTTCCCCCTTTGACATCAATGGAAAAGGGTCACCTTTGGGGCTCGGGGCTAAGAATGAGCCTCTTAGCTTAGCCCCTCCCCCACCTCCATATGATGTGGTTAATTCTAGGGTGGGAGTATTTCTACTCCCCGAAAGCACTGTTATTTACCTTTATATTTTTCTCTTATTTTTTGAGTTTTCTGAATCCTCTGACTATTTCTTTCCAAGTGATCATCCCTATTCCTATCATCATTCCTATTCCTGTTTTTGTTCTCATCCATGTTCATGTTCTTGTTCTTGTTCCTGTTCATGTTCCTATTCCTGTTCATATCCATGCTCCTGTTCCTATTCATGTTCTGTTCCTATTCATATTCCTATTCTTGTTCATGTTCCTGTTTTTGTTCATACCTAATTATGGAATATTTTTTCTACACCATATTGACGTGTGAATATAATTATTGCACTTATAAAACTTAATTTTGTTATTCCTTGGAGGTGCAACTGTCTTAGGATTTCTCCTAGTGAAGCCATATCTTCTTCTGTCATGAATCTTGCAATTCATTGCCTTGTGACCAAACTCATTACATGAGTAGCAATACCCTTGGAAAAGTTGTCCTTTCCCATATTCCTATCTTTCATGTGTCCTGCACTATGAAGCCATGTGCCCAAACTTGTGACATGAAAAATATCTTCCATTGAAGCTTCCTTGTCTTGACCTCATTGGTCTCATGTTCTGATTGTTGTTCCATCTGTATCTTATCTATGTATTGTTCCTATCTTTGTTGAACTCTTTGTTTTCCAACTCATCCTCTGATGTCTCACTCCCACTTACATTGTCTTCTTCTGATGTATATTATTCTAAAGTTTCTTCTTCTTCAATACTTGAAGTAGACTCTTATTCCTTTTTATTTTGAACCTATTTTGAACCAAGACCTATCTTTTTTGTTGCTTCTCTTTGTATCTTGATTATTTCATCTACACTCTTTGCACTATTTACATATTGTATAGCTTATTCTTGGAGTCTTCTAAATATTCCTTTAGTAGAGCCACTTCTTGTGCTAATTTCTCAAATTCCAAGATCTTTGCTTCTAACTTACCTTTGAACTTGCTTGCCTTAGCCTTTGATTTTTCTAGATCCTCTACGAGCAATAATATTTCTTCATCACATTCTTGAAACTGATTTTCAAGCTTAGAGTGTTGCTTTCTTACCTTATTTACTGTGTCAAGGGCATAGATAAGTTCTCCCTTGAGATCATAACCATTTTTTGTTGAATAATCCTCTATTTGTTTTCCTTTGTCCACATCATTACTTTCTTTTGTCTTGTCTTCTATAGGATCACTCACTTCTTCTTCTAATGCCATTAGAATATTTTCATCTGGTCTTTCAAGTGCACCTTCAAAATCATCATCACTGAAACTATAACCATCCCTTGTGCAATCATCTTCAAGATGTCCAAATTTACCACATCTAAAACACTTGAGAATAACTGGAGTCCTTTTCTTAACTGGTTCTTTTTATTCAATCATAAATAGGACTTCATCTCTATCATTGCATGAAAAACTAGCATCACTATCATTTGAGTGCTTACTTGCATTATCCGCATAGTAGCTTCTCTTTTGCCTTTGGAAGAACTTCTTTCCTTGTTTGTTTTGTCCATCCTTGATTTTCTTTTGGTGCTTGTATCTTTCTTATTCCCTGTACCTATGATCCTATTTTTCTTCATCATTGTTGTTCTTTGGCTCTTTATAATCTATTGCAAAATGTCTATATTTTCCAAATTTGAAACACTTAATAGATATTAGATCTATGGGTCTTCTGGAACCTTTATCTCTTCTACCATAGTTAGCTTCTTCATCACTAGATGACTCATTGCTTGATTCTGACTTCTTACCATTCATATTCTTATTCACTTTGAATGCAACCTCTTTTAAAGGGATAGGATCTTTTGTTCTTATCTCAAAAGTCGTAAGCATGCTAAGCAAATAATTCCTTGTCAGAGAATCACTATCAATTGATGTTTCTATAGCAGAAACCTTTTCACTGTACCTCTTTGGGAGAGTTCTCAAGATCTTATCACAAGCATCAGATTCATCAACATTCATTCCAAGACCTTTCATCTCATGTATAAGTTCATCAACCTTGCTGAGATAGTCACGAATGTTTTCATCATCCCGCATTCTTAGATTATCAAATTCTCCTTTGAGATTTCTGATCTTAGCTTTCCTGAAACTTTTATCTCCTTCATATATGATATGCAATAGTTCCCACACATATTTTGCTATTGTACACTCCATAACCTTCATAGATTCTAACCTACGCAACCCTTTTATAATTGCATTCATAGCTCTTGAATTTGCATGCATTAGAAGCTTACCTTCCTTGTTTGTAGGAGGATTGATTGCTGAATCATATCCTAGTTCCACTACATTCCAAAATTTATTGCCAAGTGCCATCAGGTGAAATTTCATTAGCATAAACCAATACAAGAAGTCACTTCCATTAAAGACTAGTATTGCATTATTGATGGACCCATCCCTTTGATCCTTTTGATCCATTATGTTATTAGACCACTTTTCCTTCAAGCTATCAAACTCTTCTGAAGGAACTTGCTCTGATACCAATTGAAGAACACAAGCTTATACTAAGAGGGGGGTGAACAGTATAAGACCACTTTTTACTTTTTCTTTTCAAATTAATATTATGCAGTGTATAGATAGTAGTATTAATAGCAGTAATCAAAATAATACACAAAACACCATACACAATAGAGACATAGATTTTAACATGGTTCACCCAATGTGGGCTACCTCCAAAGAGAAAACATTTCTTCTAAATATTTCTCAAATAATCTCTTAGGAATTCTTCCCAATTATAATGTTTATGGACCTCTGTCTAAAGGAGATGCTGATCCCCTAAATCTGGATGTGGATATCTATCCACAAGAGAACTCCTTCTCCTCTGCTCTGGCCAGTGATACTCTAGAAGACTCTACCTCCAACAAACTGATTGTGGATCTCTCTCCACTTGAAGACTCTTGTCCTCACTTAGAAGAACCGTCCTCAATGTCCTAGCTGATGGATCTCTATCCATTGGAGACTTTGTCCTCTCTGCTTTGTCACCTCCAAAGCTTTGTCTAAATATTGTACTAAACATATTCCAATCAGTCTAGCACATCTCTACTCAATATCTTGCACTAAACATATTGAATTCAGTCTAGCATAAATCTGCTTAATAGGTTCACTCAAAAACTGCACAACTCTACTCAACAAGTCCACTCAGAACCTACTCAAATATGATCAACAAGTCCACATAGAACCTATCCAAATCTTCTCAACAGGTCCACATAGAACCTGATAAAATTTTCTCAACAAGTCCACACATAACCTGATCAAATCTGCTCAACAGGTCCACACAGAACCTATCCAAATATGCTCAACAAGTTCACACAGAACTTGTACAAATATACTCAATAAGTCCTCTCTAGGACTTGCTCGAATATGCATTTCAATCTTCAACAAAAGCTCACACAAAATCAGTCCACAAGCCTTCTCAAATACTTACCTCAAATCAGCTTAACAAGTCCACATAGAACTTGTCCAATCTCATAGAATCATAAAGAGAATTGTTAGAGACTCAATATGTTCTATACTCAATTCTCAATCACTTTCTCAACTCAATCTCATAGAAGCATAAAGATAATCACTTTCTCAACTCAATCTCATAGAATCATAAAGGGAATTATTAGAGACTCAATATATTCTATACTTAATGCTCAATCACTTTCTCAACTCAATCTCATAGAATCATAAAGATAATTGTTAGAGACTCAACATGTTCTATACTCAATGATCAATCACAACTCAAATCAATATCATAGAATCATAAAGAGAATTGTTAGAGACTCAACATGTTCTATACTCAATGCTCAATCACAACTCAAATCAATCTCATAGAAGAATAAAGAGAATTGTTAGAGACTCAATATATTCTATACTCAATACTCAATCTCAAATCAAATCAATCTCATAGAAGCATAAAGAGAATTGTTAGAGACTCAATATATTCTATATTCTATACTCAATACTCAATCTCAACTCAAATTAGAATATAGAATAGTTTGTTTAATGGAACTTGAACAACCACTTCACATCCACTTGACTAGGCTCAACCAACTCTACTCAACCAATCACCTCAATGAACAACCTTTTTTCACAAATCCCTAGTCCAAGCATATATCAACCAACTCAAAATATTTCCAATAATGCTCAACAACAAATCTCACATAACAATGATACTCATGTTCTTTTCTAACTCAAGTTCAAGTTCTTTGCATAACCAATTGGCTTCAAAAACAATGCTAATAAAACAAGGCTTAATCACAACTCTCAATTCAGAAAACCTTGAAGCATTAACTCAACCACTTTTGAAAAGGAAACCCTAATCAATTCCTTTTCACTCCAAACTTAATTTTCAATCAAGCTAATCAACCAACTCAATAGAGAAGAATTTTATCCATACCTTTTTTTGCCAAGAAGTTATCCACAAAATCTGCCACACTTCACACAAACTCTTTTCCAAACTCACATAAGGATTAGAGGACTTCAATTAAAATCACAATGCAAAATATAACTTTAAATACACATTTTTACTCCAACTTAATTTTCACATCCATCAAAATCCTTTTAGAAGAAAACCCTTATCAAGAATAATAATCAACAAGTCTCTAATTAATAAAGTTTATTAAAAAAATAATAAACCTTATAACATCCTTATCACTCCAACCTTAGGGCATAACCATAAAATTAATTAACACAAAAAATGTACTTGCCTCAAGGGGATTTGACCCCGCATCTTGCCCTCACCATGAGTGCCTTAGCCATGGCTAAGGTTACCACATGAGCTACACACTTGTTTGCAAAGGGGGAAGCACCACGTGCTTCCTCTTTGCGCTTTCCTTGCCCATGTTTAAAAATGTGTGCCTTGGCGCTTCCATAAAATCTCCACCAAAAACTTCTTTGCAAGAATCGAATGCACGACCTCTGTGCTACCAATGCCTTCATGCTTTCCAAGCTGCCACTATGCCACACTACCCAATGGGAATTGGAGGCGGTCTCTCTTCGTGTTATCCTGTACTCTCCTTTCCAAACATTTTAAGCATGAGCTCATTTTTCACATGTGCCACTCAATAATCAATCGGGAAAGGATAGATAATAAACAACTTTGGGCATGTATTTATATTGCCCTTCCTCCTTTGTCTAGACGTCGATGCTTTTATTGAAATGCATTATGTCGGTGCTTTAAGGCTTCAAAAGCTTTAGTAAATCCAACCTTGGGTTTTAATAAAAATTACTTTTGGACTTTATAAAACCCCTTGCCTTATAAAATATTATAATAGGGATTATAATTATTTTATTTGGGTTTTCACCATGGCAATTTTAATATTATAATAACCACCATTATAATATTAATCCTTCAATAAAGTACCTTTAATATTTATTTATAAAATTTAAATTCATGCTGAATTTAAATAATTTATAAAATAAATATTATAAATCCTTTTTAACTTCTGTATTTTGCATTGTTTCCATCGATATTTTGCCTCCTTCCTGGATATCAAATAACCATCTTTGTCACCTTTATTTCCTGCTAAAATTACTGATGACCTCATCCGGTGACACCAATGACAACTTTGACTTAGGGACTCAAAATGTCCTACATGATGGGTGTCAAATCCGGAGGGATTGAAATTGACCACTCATCCAACTTCTTAAACTTCTTAAAATTATAATTCCCCAGCTGATTAGTGTTGAAATAACTTTCAATTTGGACCCAACCCCTGGTTTCCATGGTTGTTTTTATTGGTTGCAGTTCAAGAAATTGAACAATGATAGGTGGGTATTGATCCCATGAATATGTCCAAAATCGTGCCTTCTCCCCTCTCCCCACTTTCCAAAATAATTTATCTTTTACTACCTGAGATCCTAACTTAAGAGCTTGCCACACTAAGGATACATTACCATCCAAAGGGAAATGACCCACCTCATTTGGGTTTACCTGTCCCAGATATTTACTAGTTAAGATTAAACTGAATAAATAATTTGGTTGGGAAATCCAGCTCTAGTAAAGCTTTCCAGCCAAAAATTTATTATTTAACTTTGATATTCTCATTCCAAAAACTCCTTTTACATTGGGGTGGCTTACTTTCTTCCAACCTACTAAGGTCCATTTCCTCTCTCCTTTTACTCCTTCCCATAAAAATTTTCTAGCCATCTTGTCCAACTCTTTCCATATGGTATGTGTGGCAGTAAGGATAGAAAATTTATAAATTGGCATGGCCTGAATGACTAACTATAAAAACGTTAATCTACCCCCATAGCTTAACCATTTGTGAGACCAATGATTAATTATTTCCTTGATACAGTCCAAAAGATTCCTCTAGATATCTATTTTTAGTTTTTTAAAATGCAAAGGGACCCCCAAGTATACCACTTGGAGAGAAGTCCTTGTGAATCCCAAGATCTCTAAAATTTTGTCCTGAAGCCTTTGATCAAGATTGAAAAAGACCACTTTAGATTTTTTTATCATTGATGACTTGGTTTGTAGCCCTAAGGTAGACATTAAGTGTATCTTTAATCATTCTTTCTTCCCTGAAGCTGGCCACTCCCACCAATCCTGTGTCATCCACAAACTGTAGGTGAGTCAAAACTTCCTCACCCACCTTGATACCTATTAGAAAATATTGTTGTCTTCTCCTCAAGACGAGTCTACCCAAGCCTTCAACAAATATGAGAAAAATATAGGGGGAAAAAAGATCTCCTTGACGAAGGCCTTGAGTAGCTCTAAATGATTGCAAGAGAAGACCCTTGATTAACACTAAGTATGTCAAAGTAGAAACACAACTCATGACCCATTCTATCCAATCCTGAGAGAAACCAAAGGATGCCATCATTTTTGACAAGAAGCTCCACTCCACCCTATCATAAGCCTTTGACATATCTAGTTTTATGAACATTCCTCTATTACCAGATGTTTGCATTGAATGGATTACCTCCTAAGCTAGAACCACACCATCCAAGATCTACCTACCCTCTACAAAACCCCCTTGCTCCGAGGAGATAATGCTATGTAGAAGAGGTTTTAGCCGCTCAACCATTACCTTTGTGATTATTTTATATATGATATTGTATAATATAATAGGTCTATAATCTAAAATATGTACACCCTCCTCCCCTTTTGGAATTAAGGTAATAAAATTATGATTTAATGCTTTAAGCATTCTTTTACTACCTTTGGACTCCTCTATAACAACCATTACATCCTCCTCCAAGTTGTCCCAGAAGGCCTAAAAAACTCAATTGGAAAGCCATCTGGACCTGGTGTTTTTCTGGTGCTCATTCCAAAGACTACATTCTTCAGTTCCTCTCTATCAATGGGTTTAAGTAGGCCCTAATTTTCTTCTTTAGAGATAACAAAGGGTATGACAACAAGAACTTTTTGAGCCTCTTCATCTTGTGCCATTCTTTCCTTAAACAGTTTAGAAAAATAACCCATTGAATGGAAATGCATACCTGGAATTGTATCAAAGGAGTGTCTATTCTCATCTTGAAGAGCTTCCATGTTATTCATCTGTCTCCTAGAATAAGCAGTCTGATGAGAAAATTTGGTATTTTTCTCACCTTCTAATAACCAAGTGGTTCTTGCTCTCTATTTTCAGTAGGTCTCCTCTTGGTTGTCAATGTCCTCAATCGCTTTATGCAATGCACCATCCTCTTCTTTGAGCTGCTCTATAACTGTTCCTTCCCTAAAGTGTTTTTGAACCTCATCCCATCTAGCCACCAATAGAGCTCTTTGGACCTAGAAGTCTGTCTTGTTAGCTCACCTCCCTTATTTAAATTGATCTTTGACATAATGAAGCTGTTTGTAGAATCTAAAAATTGCTGTCCACATGCTGGATGACCTTATTCCCACCACTATGGAACTTTATTTTAAAGTTTCTCTTTTTGTAACTAAAATTTTTCAAATTTAAATGGTTTGTGATGCTGCACTATCTTGATCCCCCCTTCCAAAAAAATGGGAAAGTTATCCAAAATTGGACCCTCCAAAATCTAAAATTTTATATTCCATTTTACAAATGCCTCCTTTGAAACCAAAAAATGGTCTATCTTCACCTTCCTTCTATGTGGCTACCTCCTCTTATTAGTCCAAGTATAGTTGGTTCCAAGGCATTTAATATCCACCAAGTGTAATGCTTGGACTTGGGCAATCATAAATTGATCCCCTGGGTCCAAAATTGAGGTTCCCCCTTCTTGATCTATAGAGGATAATTTGGCATTAAAATTCCCAACAATAATCTAGTCTAACTCTTCCCTTGAGACTCTCATGTTATGCATAACTTTCCATTGATTCATCTGGCCATCTAGGTTTTGAGACCCATAAAAATTTGTGATTAAAACATGTTCAGCTATGAAATTGTTCCTAAAATGTGATGTGAGAACACCCCTCCAAGCTATATGTTCTATTGCAGTCCATTTAAGAGAGTTTCAAATAGTAACTATCCCCCCCTGAGGCCCCTTGGACAACCACTTCCATATGACCAACACCCATCCAAATTCTATTTACTATTTTACATATAAGATCCAACAATATTTTTGTTTCCTGGATAAGCAAAAATTATGTTTTACATTTTTCTAAGAGTCTTTGAACAAAAAATTGATGGGTTCTACTGTTTAAACCCCTAACATTCCATGATTGTATAATCATTATTTACCTTGAGAGCAATAAAAATCTATTGGCCTCACCGATCCTCCAGTGATCAGTTTGTCTCCTTGAACTGCTATCAATTCCTTATTTGATTTTCTACCCACTCCTTAAGAGCTGCTATTTTTTGATCTATTTTCCACCTGAGTTATCCCTAGAGTTAGCCTTTTTATATTCTTTTCTACTATGCCCATGATGACATCCTTAATTATCGGTTGCTCTTGGTTATGCACTATCAATGCCCTTGCACTCTATAATTGCAGTAAATCACTGCACTCAATTACCTGATCTATGATGGGAGGAGAAGAAAGAGGGGCTTTAACATGGCTATTATTATTTTTATTATTCCCATCCACTCCTTCCATGAATTGTTCTTCTTCTTGGTCCATTAGTGTCTTAAATATCTCATACCTATTAGAGGGCTTGAGTTGGGTTTTCTCTTTACCATATTTTTTCTTTTGCCTTCTCCTTCTTTTGGGCTGTTAAAAACTATCCCCTTGTGCTTCTTTACACTGAGAAATATTGGTTGTTTCTTTATTGATTGTTGACTTATCCTCCTTAGGAAGATTTGACATTCCCAGAGGAGCCTCCATTTTTATGTTCATATTATTTGGGCAAGATCGGGCCAAATACCCATATTTGTGGCAAACTTTGCATCTAAAGGGCAATGCCTCATAATCTAGTTGTTGAATCCAAGATAGTCTTGCAAGTTTGAGTTTCACCTTTGTTGGTAAAGGTTGATCCACACATAATCTTGCATAAATAGTTGTGTTTCCTTATATTGTGTCTTTAGAAATATCCAAATGTATTCCAAGGGAATTACCAATAATTTCCAACACTTGCTCACTCTAAAAATCCATTGGAAGTGCATACAAACGGATCCAAACTAGGACAATAGTGGGTTCCATATGAGGATCAAATCCCACTCTCTAGGGTTGAACAAATAATCCTGCTAGACCATGATTCATATTTTATGATTTGAAAGCCCTATTTCTATCGGCAAGTGAAGAAAAACTAACAATAAAATATCCATTGCTAATAAACCACAAAGAATACTCACCAAGAGGCTCCCAATTTTGCCGGACCCAGGAATGCAAAAAATTTAGGATAGGGTGAATACCCATGAATTTACAGATCAAATCATGATTGGATCTATATAAAACTATTTATTCGACCATCCTTTGCTCAATGACAATATTTGACCTTGATTTTGAGTGTGGCAAACATCCATTAACTCATTGAGATGTTGATATATTTCCAGCAGTCATAAAGAGCATTTTTAATGCAATTTTTTGTGCTTCTTCAATCTCTGATGGAGATTTATTCTTTAACAAATCTGCAAAAGAATTTTGTCTCTCTAAAAGAGGCTCTAGATGTGTCTCCATTGGGCCCTCCTGGGGCAACAATCTTGTCTTCAAATCCACTGTAACCAGAAATATCTTCGACTACCCAACTGATGCCCTAGTTTTCTCTTCCAAAGCTCCAAGGTCAAAGACAATTTTAGTTAAAAGAAATATTTTAAGCATTTTATCCTCTTGATAGGATTTTTTGAATTGAAAATATTTCACATATATTAATGATAAAAAAACAGTACATAATTACATCAAAAAAATTGTATAAAAAAACCTCCCGCAACCTACAACAACACTACCCAATATCCCAAACAACATTACATATTAAACTTTATCATGTTTTTCTGAAATAAATATGTACAAAAACTAATCATATCAACATATCTATCAATCCTGGAATAACTTGAAGTAGATGACGAACTGTTTGAAGCAAGAAAATCTTGAAAAGCTTGAAGAAGATTACTGAATCTTTCCCTGAAGCAAAACATAGTCTTCGCCACCTGTAGAGAGATAGAAACAACTATGAGTCTCCTATGAGACTCAGTAAGAGATCTCGGTAAATGCTGATAAAGTTCCTTATTCCTCGAAAGCCATATGTTCCATAAAATTTTCGTAGAAAGCAAAATCCAAAAATCATTAAAACATTTGCCCATTTTAGGCACATACCCAGAAATCACATAATGCCGAAAAGCAATACTATCATTGTTACAACTCAGCATATCTTGAAAAAATATAAACCAGATTTCTTTCGCATACATACAATAAAAAAATATGTGCCCCACAGTATCATGAAGTCTGCATAAAGAGCATAGTAAATAAGAATGACAATCAACTGAGACAGGGAGCCTCTGAAGTAATAACAACCATCTAAACCAAGCCTTCTTAGGCTCAAGACACGTGGACCACACATTATGCAAGATGTTCGAACCAGAAGAGGGATTAATGTCCATATTCCAAACTCTGCTGATATGACCAAAAATATCATTGGTATCCATCAACATATTATACAGTTGTCTGGGCTTCGTACTGAATAGTTTAGTACCATCCTTCCACTGAAGACCCTTGATCAAGGAGTGATCATCTGGTAAAATATCACAGCCAACAATCTGATCATAGGCAGCTCTTAGTAAACAATATGTCCTCCAATGAGAACGTGGAAGATTATATTGGTGACTAAGAAACTCCCAAGACTTGATAACTCCGTGATCAAGAATATCAGCAAAAGTATTAATACCTTTACCAGCCCATTTCTTGGCTGAACATCCTTGAGTAAGGGCCAAAAATTTATTCTTATATTTAAGAGTCCACCAAATAGAACTCTGAAGACAAATAACATTGTCAACTCTATTATAAGCCACATACTCTCTTATCATTTCCCAAGCTTTCCATAGACATTTGAAAATAGGTGAGCCAGTAGGGGCAATAGAAAAACTGCCGAACAGGATATCACTCATGGGGAGGCCTTTCCAGGATCGAGCTTTTTTAGGAACAGATTGCAAAATGTTCTTTCTAATTAAAACCTTCCATGGCTCATCACCTTCAAAACACTGCACAATCCATTTAACAGCTAAAGCCAAACCTTGAACCCGTAGATTTTTAAGACCAAGGCCACCTTTCAGCTTGTTAACAGAACACCAGTCCCACTTAACACAATGTCTTTTTGTGCCAAGAGTGTTACCAGCCCACAAAAAGTTCTTAATATGTTTATGGATATCATTGATCTGATATGAGAAAAAAAACCAAGCTGAAGCATAGTAGACTATATAAGAAGATAATTTTTTTTGACAAACCTGCAATTTACCAGCACTAGACAAAAATTTATTATGCCACTTTTTGAATTTAGCAAAAATTTTCTCTTTCACCCATATCCACATGTCTTTTAAACACGGATCTATGGCAAAAGGTATTCCCAAGTATCTAACCTGCTTGGAAGAATTGCCCCATTGAATATCAAATTTAGATAACCAAGGAGGAGCAAGTTGATCCCAACTCAGAAGAATACACTTATGAGTAGCTATTTTTGCCCCAGAGGCATTACAGAAGCATTGGAGCTTGGCAAAAAGAGATTCAAAATTTGATTCCACAAGTTGAACAAAAATGGAAGTATCATCTGCAAACTGTTGATTGACCAATTCTTTGCCATTAGGTAAAGTAATACCTTTAACATGAGGACTTAATAAACTGTCTCTTAGAATATAATGTAAAGCATCACTGGCTATAATGAATAAAGAAGGGGCAAGGGGACAACCCTGCCTAATCGATCTCTGTAATTGAATAGGTTCAGACAATAAACCATTAATCTCAATATATGCTACAACATCTGATAACAAAACCTTAACCATTTTGCAAAAAGTCACTGGAAAACCAAAAGCTTCCAAAGCTGAAAGCACAAAATTCCATTCAATTCTATCATAGGCCTTTTCAAAATCTAGAAGAAGCATTCCAACATTTTGACCTGTTTTCTTGGACCAATACATTGCCTCCCATCCTGTGAGAAGATTCTCCAATATGTATCTGCCCTTCACAAAGCCTGTTTGTGAAGAATTAATAAATCTGGGAAGACAATTAGCAATGCGAAGCGCAAGGATCTTGGCTAGAATTTTATAAGACACATTAAGCAGTGTGATAGGTCTCCAATTTTTGACTAAAGTTTTATCTCCATATTTTGGAAGTAATCTAATAATACCCGAATTGATTTCTTTACCCAGAGAACCACTAGCCAAAGCCTCCTCATAGACTTGACGTAGATCCTCTACAATCCAGTCAATATGTTTCTTATAAAATTCTATAGGCAGCCCATCAATACCTGGTGCTTTATCATTTTGAATAGCTCGAATAGCCTTCATTACTTCTTCTTTAGTAATACTACCACCTATAGTCAAGGAATCCTGCTCAGAATTTTTTTTAGGAATAAGAGAGCAACAATATAATCGATCCTTAATTCTAGCAGCACTTTCTTCCGAGGTAAACAATTCTTTATAGAACTGAAAAAATATTTTCATAATGTCATTATCATCATACACAATAGAATTACCATCCCATATCCCCGAAATAGTCTCTTTAATCCCTTTTTCCTTAATATAACGGAAGAAAATTTTTGAACCCCTATCTCCTTCCTTAAGCCAGTTAAGTCTGGCTTGAGAACGTTGCCCCTGAATTTTCTTCACTTGAAACCTCTTGATCTCATTTTTAATCATAACTAATTCTTCTTGAAGGAAGATATTGTTCGGGTCATGTTGCAAAGCTGACTCAATATTATTTAGATTATTATGTAACTGAGTATACAACTTTTTAGCATCAAAGGCACGCTTTTGACCAATGGTCTGAAATAACTTTTTCCAGCCAACAATATTAATATTCCATCTTTCAATACATGTGTTGTTTCTATACAACCATTTATTAACTTCTTTTAAAGTGAATATAGCCTCATTGCAATCCCTGGATTCCAAGAGAGAAGTGTTTAAAACAAACTTCCAGGCAGATTTATTATGATGTGAATCCTATTTTTGGAATCTTAAACATGCAATGATAGGAAAATGATCGGATAAAGTATGAGGAAGGATCTGAACCCTCAAACCATTGGCAATGCCATCAAAGTGAAACCAAGAATTAGTGGCATAGAATCTGTCTAATCGGGAATAAATCATGTTGCCTCCTTTTTGCATATTACACCAAGTGAACCATAACCCATTGTGTTGATCTTGCATACCCTCTAAGGGATCAATTAATCTAAACTGAGATTTAAAGTTACCCCAGAAGCGTTGCTCTTCTCCTTTCCAATCAACTCCTAATCCGCCACATTTATCATAATGATGCTCCACCATATTAAAATCCCCACAAAAAATCCAGGGGATATTAGGGAGAGAAACTAACCATTGCCATAAAATGCAACGTTCAATATGGTCATTGGGAGCATATATAGAACAAAGACCAATTTTAAGAGTATCTTTTTCAAAAACTACCCAGACTGCTCTGTTGCATGGAGAACAACCTGAGCTGACCACCTTGGATGCCCAAAAAGGAGAAAGTAGAATAACAGAACCTCCTCGACCATGAGGATGATTTGTCATAAAAATAGAAGCTTCCTTCCAAATGACCCTTAGAGCCAAAAGCAAATTAAAACTGCTAGCTTTGACCTCTTGAAGACACATACAATCAAGCCTACCAATAGATCTCTTCAAATATTTAACAAAATACTTCCTTTCAGGGGATTCCAATCCCCGGACGTTCCAACTCAAGCATTTAAGACTCATTGGCAGATTTCACTTTCCTATTCCTACTTCTAGCACTATTTTTCATAGATCTAACAGAATTACCACCTGATAAAGAGTCAGGGACTCTTCTTTTTTTCTTCTTCTTTTCAACCACTGACCATTCACCACTTAATTTATCAACATCTTCACCAGCAACACTATCACCTGCAGAGCTTGCAAGCTCGGTGTTGGCCAAGGACTCATCATCAGAGATATCGTTGTTCTCCATATTTTCAATTGCCCCTATTGACTCATTTTCACTAAGCCACTTAGCCTGTTTCATTTCCAAAGCTCTTCTATTAATAGTTTGAAGTGCCAATTGTTGAGCATTCAATCTGCCCACCTTCTCATGAGAATCTCTATTGTCAACCACATCACCCAAACCAGGTGGAGGGACAGAAGACCCAGGTTTATCAACTACTTCTTGAGCCTGAGCAATGCTCTCATAGAAAGTTTTCAATTTATTAATATTATTCTCTGATGAGGGTACAAAACTATTTTTAAGGACAAGAGACAGACCCCCAAAATTTTGGTTACAATCATCTTGCAATATTATGGTTTCATGAGCATGAGCAGAAGGTTCCTCAATAAAACTGGGAGCATCAAAAATATTAATATTTTCTTTATATGAATCAATCAACATATTATTATTATCCAAGGTGGAAACAAAAACAACATTATTAACTCCACTATAATCAGCCAGAGAGTCTGGAACAACAGTATTTACAGGATTCTTAGCAACAACACTCTTAACCAAATCATTTTTAACAACATTCAAAACCCTAGAAACCATTTTGGCCCCTTGAGAAGAAACCTCCACCCTGTTATTTGGGCGTGAAAGATTCATCTCAGTTTTAGAGCAATCATTTTGCCCCCCAACATGCACAGTACCCTTATCAACAAGAGCAGCCACAGAAAAAATAACAGTCTTTCTATTTAACAACAAAGGACAATTTTTACGAACATGCCCTTCCTTTTTACAAATAAAACAAGAGTTCATCCCTCCCAGTAGTTCAATCTTGCAAGACAAACAAATATTACCACAGTCAATCTCTAAATCCTCTGGTAAATCAATCCCAGGTTGCAAAGAAATAAGTAACCGGGCGTCCATATGAGGTAACACAGACTTTGCCTCTTCCACTTTTAAGACTTTACCAAATGGAGCCATAAGCTGAGGCAGGAAAGCCCAAATAATAGGATGGAGGTTCCTAATAACGACCCAACGAGGATAAGAGACAACCATCACCTCCTCAGTTAAAACATCGGGAGACCAAGCCAAAATACGAAACACAGATTTGCCAACATTCCAAAAGGGTTTTTGTAAAACCCTAGATTGCATATTATGATTCTAAAAAATAATCATGAAAAGCCCCCTTTGAATCATGCGACAGAATGAAACTTGAAACCCTAGCTTTTTTCCCCAAATATTATTAATCCAGTCTGACATAAATTTTTGAGATGGCAGGGCATTAATATCCAAAGCAACAAAAAAATAGCCACATTTTTAAGTCGTTCATGTTCTACATTCATGGCATGCAACATATCATCATTAGGGATTAGGGTAACCTTATTAGCATTTGCCGAAGAATCCTTACATTGTTTGATGTTAAAAATGGCTTTATCAAAAATTTGCTCACGCTCCTCCGCCATGACCACCTCTTTGAATGATTTTTGTCCGCCCTTTACACTGTCTCCGCCATCATTTGCCACAGCCACATGAATGCTCATATTCACCATTCCTCCTGACCCAGGAGCAACAGAATCATACTGTAAATCCATGCCGAAATGATCAAGCGGACGCCCGGTATCCATTGCAGAAACCCTATCTTCGCACGTGCTCATTTTTCAATTCTCTATCCGATTCCCTCTTAAACAAGATGTTTTTACTTTCATCTCTTGATAGGATTTAAATTTCAAAAGACATCTAATATAAAATGAGTTAATTATTGAATATTAGCAGTTTGAGGAAGATGGAGAATATCTTTGATAGAGAAATAAAGCTGGGTATGTTTTAATTAACTTGTTAGAAATATAATGAGATCAATGTAATTTTTTGTTTTTGTAATGAAAGTGGCCCCTAATAGAAGCCATACAACTTATTAATTTTTTTCAAAAATTCAAACTTTTTACGAAAAAGATATAAGTATGTAGTTGGAACTCAATTGAGATGAGAAGTTAATCTATTTGTAAACTCCCAAGCTCAAAAGGAGATATTTGTGATTTGTTAAGGGTGGGGGACCTGAGTACAACCCCTTTTTCTCCAACAAAAAAAATTAAAAGAACAATTTAAACATAAACCTATTTAAATTTAAAAAGAAAGGTTAACTTAATCTAATATTAATAAAAGCTTATAGCCCAAAAGAGATCCAGTTCACACGAAACTAGGAGATCGACAATTCCTCAAAAAACATGGTTATAACGAATATATTTTTTTGCATAACATGAGTAGCAGATCGAAAATATTTTAACATGGAATGTGAAGCCTATAAGGATACTTTAAAAATAAACTCACTAATGTAATTTTTTAAAGAGTTGGGAATAAGAAAACTAGAAAAACTAGGAAAACTTCTCATCAATATAAAAAACAAAAGAAACACACTTCAAAAAATGATAAGAGGATGTTGAGCTTTTTGACTTTGTTGAACTATTTTTTCTTAGATATTGTTAAACTTTGGAACTTAAATAAGAGATCCAAGGTTTGAATCTAAAAGGGAATAAAATTGTACATCATACCCCCATCTTATATTAAAGTTCTTGATCCCATGAACTCTTTTAATCTCGTAGACGCAATAAAATTATTTCATTTCCTTCATAATTAAAAACATACAATTATTATTAATTATATTTAAATTTTTAAAATAATATTATTAAAGTTAATATAAAATTTATTATTTAAACCTATGCATATTAATTGATACATATTGAAATCCCACTAGACTTATTTTTTCTTAATTTATAACTCTCTCTTGGTGCTCCAAACATAACACAAGGTTACAAACAATACACAAGCGAGTTCTTCTCTTCTTCTCTAATATTTACAAGTATAATGTTATCACATGACACAATTTTTTTTAAATTTATATTCTTGGGTTAATTTGTATTAATTTATTAGTTTTAAAAGGATATGAACTAAGAATATATATATATGGGTAAAAATAAAAAACAATAATTAAAATTATTAATCTTATTATTTTTTGATTTTCCATGGTGGAATCGGTATTACCACGAATCTAGGCAGGTTGCTCAACTTTTTATGACTGCAATAATTAAAATTATTTAAAACTTATAAGCACAAGTGTTTATTTATTTATTCAATCTTGGTATGGGTTAGTAGGTGTTTCTAGCCATGGTAGTGGCCATGGTTCTTTGAATATTTTAGCTTACAATGACGATAATGGGAAGAAGTTATGACTTGTGGATTAGGAGATAAAAGCTATATTATGAGAAGACAAAGAGGTGTCGAAGAATCCAAAATTGTAATGAAGAATCAAACATTGTGCCAGAAAAAATCTATGCTTGGGATAGACTAATGGATAAGGAGATGAAGCTGCATTGTGAGAAGACAAAGGTGTGTTGAGAAGACAAAGGTGTGATGAAGAATCTGAAGTTGTATTGAAGAAGCATATATTATGCCAAAAGAGATTCTTGTTGTGGGTAAACCTATGGTTAAGGAGATAAAAGCTGCATTGCAAGAAGAAATATGTGATGGAGAATCCAAAATTGTAGTTAAGGAGCAAATATTGTGTTAGAATAGATGTGTTTGGGGTAGAATGGTGGACAATTAGACAATAGTTGCATTATGAGAAGACAAAGGTGTGTTGAAGAATTCAAATTTGTAGTGATAAACAAGTATTATACCATAATATATATGTATTTGGGGCAGACCTATGGATAAGAAGACGAAAGCTACATTGCAAGAATACAAATATTGTTGAAGAATACAAAGTTGTAGTGAAGAAGCAAGTATTCTTCCAAAAGAGTTCTATGTTTGGGGTAGACCTCTAGATAAGGAGATGAAATTTGGATTGTGAGAAGACAAAGATGTGGTTAAGAATATGAAGTTGCAATGAAAAAGCAAACTTTATGCCATAAGAGATCTATGTTTGAGATAACCTTGTAGATATGGAGATAAAAGTTGCATTGCAAGAAGATAAAGATTTGAATAATTTAAAGTTGCAGTGAACAAGTAGATATTGTGTCAAAATAGGTTTTTTTGCAAATCCCTCTAAATTGCTGGTCAAAGCTATTTTTCTATAAATATGTGTTTGGGGAAGACCTATGGATAAGGAGACTGAAGTTGCATTTTGAGAAGTCAAAAATGTATTGAAGAATCCAAAGTTGCAATAAAGAAGTAGATATTGTGCTAGAAGAGATTTGCTTTTACAAATCTATGTTTGGGGTAGATCTGTGTTTGGTTCAGACCTATGGATAAGGATATGGAAACTGAGAAGACATAGATGTGTTAAAGAATTTGAAGTTGTAGTGAAGGAGTAAATATAGTGTCAGAAGAGGTTTTCTACAAATCCTTGTTAGCCAAAGTTATTTTCTGTGCAAATCTATTATTGTGGTTGAATCTATACAATTATGTGTTTGGGGTAGATTTGTGGATAAAGAGACATAAATAAAGATGTGTTGAAGAATACAAAGTTGCAATGAAGAAGCATACATTGTGCTAGAAGAGGTATTTTATGCAAATCCCTTTCCATTACTAGCCAAATCTATTTTTCTATATAGATATGTTACTATGGATGAAGCTATATAGATTTATGTTTGGAACACATTTTTTTTGTACTATAGCCTTCAGAGATGAGGCATTTTGGTTGGTAAGACTAGACATACTAGTCTAGGAATGTAAAAGGGTTCAAGCTTATGTATTGATAATTTTGTAACTGAGTCCCAACTAGTGGACTGCATTTTATATTTTATTGATGCTATTTGAATAGGTGATGTTCTTATCTCTTGTTTAGTCTTTGAGATTTCAAGCCTCTATGTAAAAGGGTAAGGGACCCTTTTAAAATCTTATTCTTACCTTTTTAAAATAGGTATTTATTTATTTTACATTTTTTTTTATTGATAATAATAATGTTTTGTATTTTTATTATTTTAAATATTAAAATTATTATTTTTAATATAAAAATATGAATAATATATATATATATATATATATATATATATATATATATATATATATATATATATATTTTATACTGGGTTATATGTGGTTTTTATTGAGGCTACTCTTATCAAAATACCAAAATATTATATTCCTTTATTAAACATACCATTTTATGACCATATCAAACATGCCTTTTTATTACAAATATTTTCTATTTTTTCTATCAAATATATTCTTTAAATTCCTCAAAGTGGTATGTTTCCATAGTTATCTCTTTGACATTATTTTTATTAAGAGATAAAATCTCTGTTGGCCAATTGCCTTCCAAAATTTGAATTTTACCAAGACAAATATCAACACTGTGATTGACTAAATTATTTGTCACCCAATTTCCTTCTCTGTAAATATGCTCACATTTCCAAGAGATTTCCTCCAATAATTGATGATGAACATCAATAATAACATTATTTTTATCTAATCCCCACATCTATTTTTGTTGATAACATTAATGGTAATTTGTGAGTCCCCTCAATTGAAATATATTTCCATTATTTTTCTATTACAGTTTTAATCCCCGTAAGAAGTGACCTAGCCTATGCATAGTTGTCAATTGAAGTTCCATATGATTATTGAGTAAGTGAAGAGAATTTTGCCTTAATTATTTTGGAAAACACCACCTCCATCGACTTTTCCTAGATTTCTTTTAGAAGGACCATCAAAATTTATTTTTATAAACTCAATTTTTAGACTTTTCTATTTTAGCCTAGATCGAAATAGATCCTTTGTTTTGATGCCATTATTATAAATGCGTCTTCCATGTATGCTCAAATCCTATAACCAGGTTGTTACCACCTCTTTTTGCACTTGATACTTCCCATAATGAGCACCATATCTATAAACATTCTATAATAGAGACAATAATATGGTTCCAAAATTGGACATGATTTTGAGAATTATTTTTAAAAAATTCTATTAATCCTTTCAAGCTATAAATTCCAAAAAATAATTTCAAGGCCAACATAATGCTTTAGCTTTGAAATAATTAATTCAACATTTCATCAACTCTCTAAATGTTGGAGTTACCCAATATATTTTCATATTTTAAAAAAAGTAACCTCAAATGGTGTGAGTAAAGGGACAATGAAGAAGTAAATGGTCTAATGTTTCTAAATCCTTCTCATACAAAGCATATTTGAAAGTTCCATGATATCTTCTTCTATACTCTCTCTTATAAGAATATTACTTTCAAGTACTAACCAAAGGAATGTTGAGGCCTTAAGGAGAGCTTATACTAACTAAAAATATTTCCAAGAAAAATATTTGGAAGTAGGAAATTTTGATTGCTCTAAATCCTTATATCCCAACTTGACTAAGTATCCACCATATTTTGATAGATTCCAAAACAACTCATTCTTTTGTATAAAAATTGACAAATAAAACTCTTGAAGCATCTTTTTAAGTTCATCTACAATTTGTTTGATTTCCTCTCCTTCAAAAAGGTTACTAATAGAAATCTATGATTTGGAGTTGTTGCTCATATTAAATAATATTTGATATTTAGATCTTTACAAGGTAGACATGGACGAGCCACTGGTTTCCATTTTGAGTTAGAGATAAGAGGATAAGACTTAAACCAAACATCAAACAAAAAATTTGCATAATTCCCCTCATTGACTGACCATCTAATATGTTTCTTTATCAATTGTAAACTATCTCATACAAAGTTCCATATGACAATCCTTTGGGTAGGGTTATTTTCCTAAATGACTCAAGTTATTTGAAGTAATGTTTTCTTCCCAATCATTTCCTTGATCTTTGAATAATCTCCACCCAAGCTTTGTCCCTAAGTTCAAACTCATAAGTTTGCAATTCCACAAGCTTGCTCCTCCAATATTCTTTCCTTTACAAACCCTATCTTTCTTACAAAGAGGAAACCTATTTTTTTTGCATCCTTTCCAAAGAAAGTGTCTTTAAATATAATCAAATTCTAATGTTATACCTACTAACAATCTTGAAAGTGACATCGTATAAATAGAAAAGGATTGCAATGTAGTCTTTATGAGTTGTAGCCTTCCTACCACGGTAAATAAATTATCTTTCCAACCTACCAAATAATATTTCATTCTATTCAAATAAGAGACCCAACACTCATTTTTATTTCCTTTATGAGATAAAGGAAAACCCAAGTTGGTTGATGGAATTTTTTAGATTTTAAACCCTAAAATATCCACATTATTTTTTTGTAACTCTAGGGCAGTGTTAATGAAAAATCCTATATTTTGTAGTACTAGCCAACTAACTAGTAGCCTTCTCATATAATATTTATTTAAACTCCATGGCCTCACTAACTAAGTGATTACCCAAAATAAAAGTATCATCAAGAAATTGGAGATGAGATGAGAAGGAACCATTTTTTGCAACTTGAATACCTTTGATTTTTCTTTTCATTTTTACCTTTGAGAAAGCTCTTTCTAATACTTTTATAAGAATAACAAATAGATAAGGAGATAGTGGATCACCTTGGTAGAGTCCACAATATGACTTGGAGTAACCAATAGGAGAAACAATTGTCAAAATAAATATTTTGCAATGCTATAACAAGATGACTTCAAGTAACCAATAAAACATATTACACTCAATATTATTCTTGAGCTTCTATCTACCATCCCTTACCACATAAATGGTAATATTCTTGAATACCTCTTCATTAATTGCAAACAACACAACAAAATTGGCATATCCTAGATAACTCATCCTAAACTAAATATTTCCATTTTACCTTCATGCACGACAACTCTCAAAACCATTTTGCATTCACAATTGATGATGAATCCTTCATTCACATGGAAGTTGTTCATGAAATCAATAAGTGGTCAACAAGAGCACTTGTATTTTATATAACTTACATCTAGTTTACATGGGACACAATAGAACTTCAAGATGCTTTAGTTTTTATTTTTAGTTCATGATGTCTTTGTCTATAGTCTTCAAGGAATGAAACCTTCAATATGCCTTATTTATATTTTAAATCTCCATGTTTAGATCATAATTGACATGCAATGTCACATTTTCCTTCTTGCAAATATGAAAGCATATTAAAAATTGATATAAATTCTTGCAAAAACAACTTGTCTTTGCTCTATGACTCTCTCACATCTCTTGATTGCATGGGATATCAAATTCATATTCATGGTAGTATTCCCATATAGTTATTGATGCATCCTCTTCAAAACAAACTTAGACAATCCATATGATGTTTTTAGATGATGTCTACTTGGGATATCTCGATCAATGCTAATATATATATACATATACACACAATATATATATATATATATGTATATGTATATATATATATATATATATATATATACATATACATATATATATATATATATATATATATATATATATACATATATATATATATATACATATACATATATATATATATATATATATACATATATATATATATATATATATATACATATATATGTATATGTATATATATATACATATATATGTATATGTATATATATATACATATATATGTATATGTATATATATATATATATATATATATATATATATATATATTGCCTGGTTATCCATGGTTAACTTTATATGACACTAGATATTTGTAGACAACACATTCATATTCTCTAGGTGGATAATATAAGATTATTTGTGTTAGAGGGCTTCTTTCCCTCAGACGCCCCTTTGAAAAGTCAACCTATAGTGACATGATGACACATCTCCATGTACAAAAAATAATTAAAACATGAAGAACAAAAATAGATAAGATATGTATCATCATCATGTCTTTGTCATGCAATAGACCAACTATTTCAACACATACATAAAACTTTAAGTTAACACCCCTCATTGTATTTTAGCACTTTCTTCAAAATCTCGCGTAGCACTTGGATACCCCTTTCAACTAGTATCATGTCTCCTTTACATATAGTAGGAAATCATAAATGCAAAACTATCACTTATCTTTGTTGGATGTTTCTTTGAATCTATAAAGACTCAACATCTCTAGCACTTTCAAATCAAACATCCACTTCTTAGTAAGCATCTTTTTCCAAGTGACCTGCACTTTACTTCTAAACTATATATTTTTGTGTACTTTAAGTAGTATCCAAATAGGAACAACTACACCTCCATGATTACCTCTAGTAGTAGCACTTATTCTTATTCTAACATAGGGCATTCTTTTCTTTTACATTTTAGGAATGATGAAAGATTTGATACCATATGTTGAACTAGTAGGATGCTCAATGAAGTTTTATTAATAAAAAATGTGAATATATACACTACACCAAATAGAGCTTTAACGACGATGAAATTAAGGTAATTTTTACAATGATAAAAAACTGCCCTAATAGATCCTAAGAGGGCAGTTTATAATCGCCCTCTTAGGATAACCACCCTCTTAGGGTCACCTTAAGAGGATGGATATAAAACACCATCGTAGGACTAAGATGACAATTATAAACTATCATCTTAGGGGTCAAACTAAGATGATGGTTATAAACTGTCATCTTAGGGTGATCTAAGAGGGCAATTTATAACCGCCCTCTTAGGGATAAGAGGGTAGTTTATATCCACCATATTAGGGGAACCCAAATTTTTTTGGGTGCCCCTATGAGGGCGGTTTTATATTGCCATTTTATCCTTAAGAGGGTGGTTATAAATAATCCTCTTATCCTTAAGAAGGAGGTTATAAATCACCCTCTTATCCTTAAGAGGGTGGTTATAAACCGCCCTCTTAGAGGTGGTTTAGTTTTATTTTAATACATGGCTTAAACCTTGTGCGGTGACATAAATTTTCTTCAAATATTTAGATAGTCCACCATGCCTTACTACTGCAACTATTCCATTGCACCTTAGCAACCTTCACTCTGTGCCTTAGCTACTCTAACCTCCACACCTCACCTTAGCTACTACAACCTGTCACACCTTAGCTACTATAACCATCGTTCCTTAGCTATTGCAAATGATGTGCCTTAGCTACTATAATTGATGCGCCTTAGCTACTGCAACATCCACACCATACTTTAACTACTATAAACTCCACACCATGTCTTAGCTACTACAACCTCCACACCACACGTACAACCTAGGGCTCCTAGACTTAGATTCGTGCTGTTCATTTTTTGATTGGGGTTTGCTCTAAAATTCTTTGAAACTTTTGCTAATTATTTGAAATGGTGAGATATGAGGACTGAAGCCGAAGGTACAAAATGATATATGAAGACAAAGATGAGGTTAGTTAGGTTTAATGAATTTAATATTATTTTAGGTATTTTTGTGATTAGGGTTTGGAATTTTTTAGTTTGTAATGTTGTGTTTACACATGAGATTTATAAAATTTAAACCCTATATTAAAATTTAAACCCTAATGTTGTGTTTATGCATGAGGTCTCTTTGAAAGTTCATCACTCGATGTTTTTTTGGGATTGATAAAACATAGAGCTATCCACTAGGGCATACCCCTAATAAATTCAAAAGATATTACATTCAAATTTTTATAAACATTTGCCATGATGGCATACTACTATGAAGGTATATATCTTGCTCATTATACTATTCCAAGCCCAAAAATTTTGAAATGAATCCCGTGGGATTTGGGGGGAAACATCATCGTAGAAAATCAACTATATTCAATCTTGGTTGGCCAGTTAGAGGTAGGAACGATACTCAAATTTTTAATAGGTAGGGAGGTTTTTTGTGATGTAGAGAATGATCCAAAATGAACCTTTATATCTCAAGAGGTCGCCAAGGGAACACCGCTGCCCAACAAAAAAAAACACTCCCATGCAGGAATACAACCACCCCCACTCTATATATTTACAATACCCTTGATCAAAAACCTGCAATTATACATCCTCAACATATGGGGATAACCTTACATCAAATTATACATACAATAATATATAGTAAATACAATGATATTTTATATGTAGGATCCACATACTATTTTTAAAACCACTACTCTTGTCACTGCATCCAATCCTCATAGGACTTGTGATATGAGAAAGACTTGAGGAAACTTCTAACATACTGACAGAGAAAATAAAGAGTGAGACATAAGTGTCAATAAAATAGGACCTTACTCTATTTTATCATTTGTAGATAAAATAATTGTATCATGCAAGAGAAAACATAGAATCTTGTATCATCTAGAGAGACCTCTATCATAGAATCCTCGTTCTTTGTGATGAAAAAACCATGGTATCCAATACTTCTAAGCTATTTCCAAGATAAGCTAAGTAATTTTAATCCTCCAATTTTCTCATTCTCTTAAGTTCTTGCCATAAGCTAGGTAACTCTACCTTGGGCTTAGACACGTTGGCAAGTCTCAATTTGCCATGAGCTTGGTGAAAGGGTTGAAACCCATTGAAGTACACAATTGAACTATTAATACAAGGTAAAATAAAAGCTATCCCTTGCTCACACAAGGGGGTTTCACACATCTAAGAGGCATGCTAGCTTGGCCATGACCTAAAAGATACCTTTATCTCTTACTTAGTTCATATCGTTATACAACACATAAATTGTTGATACCAAAGTATTTAGTGTCAAATTACCACAGTGGCATTCTAAACATCATGTCTGGTGTGGGATACACCAAAGTCTTGCTAAGATTTGACATTAATATTTTTTGATTTCAAATTCTCCATCTCCCATGCTTCACCTAAGCAATGGCATTTACTCAGCATCCTAATCATTTCATTCAAGAGTTTCTCAGCCAAATCCACTTCAAAGTTCATCCAACACCCATCAATGGTTCTACGATCAGATTACATTTTAGTGTGACTAAATCTATCAGATTCGAGATCAGAAGATTCCTCTCCCTGCATTAGCACTTTCCCTCATCTTTTGATGGATATTTTTTATGACGTTTAGGCTCACATTTCTCTTTCCATGCTAAAATCCTCACTAAAATCAAACCATCCTAACAAACTCTTAGGTGCCTTCATTAGCAAAATGACAACAGGAGAATTATTAGCACTCATGGTTTTCACTAGAGAAATTCCAAAAAAAGCAATAATATGTGCTAGACACAACCCTTACATTTTCACCTACACAATAAAATATTTTACTACTTCCAATCCCTACACAAGAGCAATACAATATGCTTTAATGTTGGTAGTGGTATATTATTTAATATATCCATTGTATATGACCTCTCTTCTTGTAGCATTATAAGACAAATACCACAATAGTTGGAAATCAATTTTCTTTGCTTGTTACAATTTACAAAGGCCATGCATGAATCATTTTATAGTTGGTTATATTATCAAAAATTATTCTTTAACTAGGACCTTTAAAACATCACAAACTTCAATTTTTGAGAAAGAAGCCATAGTTATTTTATATTATAATCTCATGCTAAAAGGTTAAACTTCAACACAAGTGAATAAGATCAAGATAAGGTTTAACTTTGCAGTTTTTACTTTACCTTCTACAATCACTTTAAGGATGTCAATTTAGTGAACATACCCCAATTTATATTTAATTCCATTAGCTATTCCATAGATAATATCCGCAGAAAGAAAAGTGATGACTTGCCCTCACATCAGGGCCTCTTCAAAGTCCTTTATAACCACTGGCTAATCCATTGCCCTCAAGGCATTACAATCCTTGCTGTTCATTCTACCAAAGGAAAACCTAGCCCCGCCCCTACCAAATATAGCTTGATCCAGTCTAGTCCATCCCCCTATTATTCCCTGGCCATGTCGAACAAGAAAAGAGTGACTGTGAATGCAGTCAAAATTATGAGAAATCAAGTAGTCAAAAAATCTTCAAGGCACCTAAAGATGTAGTTAGTATGCAATATGAAAACGAGTAATAGAATCACCTTTTTATAAAGAATCACATTTGAATTGATGGTGATAACCAATCAATAAATGAATTTGATATTTTTTGATGATGCCTTTCAAACATTCATCGCATGCATATTAATATGTCTAAGTGTATAAAGTGAAAGGACGTGATGGTCCTTGATGAAAATATAATAAAGGTTAATGTAATTAAGTTAGGAGTTAGGGTCCTAACATGCCACCCTCCTTAAAACGAGCTTTGTCCTCAAAGCTGGAATTGAGGAAATTGTTGTTGGATATGATGGAGTGTCTCCCATGTGGCATCTTCTGAAGGTAGACCTTTCCATTGAATCAATACTTTGGTGATGGTGTGATTGTGGAGGTGGCGAATGCGGTGATCTAGGACAACTTCTGGTTCAACCATGAGTGCCCCATCTTTGGTAAACTTTGAAAGTTGAGTTTGAGTAGTGATGTGGGTGCCTATTACGGGCTTGAGGCAAGAAACATGGAACACAAGATGGATTTTGGAGGACTCTGGTAACTTAAGCTTATACGCAACTGGCCCAATACGTTGTAGAACTTTATAAGGTCCATAAAATTTGGGGGCTAACTTTTGAGAACCTTTGATTTTTAGAGAAGTTTGACGATATGGTTGAAGGTGAAGGAATACCATATCCCCTTCTTGGAAAGCACGCTCAATTCGATGTTGGTCTGCTTGTTGCTTCATACGGTGTTGGGCGGTGTGTAGATTTTCTTTAAGAGTGCGAATAATGTTATCTCGAGTAAAAAGTTCCATCTCTACTATTGGCACCTTTGTACTTCTTGGAATATAAGAGGTAAGGGATGGGGGTGTTTGGCCATATAGTGCTTCATATGGGGTCATTTTAATGGTTGTGTGATATGTGGTGTTATACCACCATTCGGCTAGTGGAAGCCATTTAACCCAGTGAAGGGGTCTCGTGGAAATAAAACAATGGAGGTAGGTTTCTAAACATTTATTAACAACTTCAGTTTGACCGTCTGTTTGGGGGTGGTAAGCGGAGCTCATCCGAAGTTGAGTGCCTTGGAGTTTAAACAATTCTTTCCAAAAATTACTAGTGAAAGTGGGATCACGATCACTAACTATAGTAGAAGGCATGCCATGTAATTTAAAGATATTATCAAGGAAAATTTGAGCAATAGTACTAGTTGTATAAGGGTGGGTTACTGGAAAAAAATGGGCGTATTTAGATAAACGATCTACCACAACTAGGATGGTTGTTTTTCCTATAGATTTTGGAAGGCCTTCAATGAAATCCATTGAAATATCAACCCATGTTTTTGTTGGTATGGGAAGAGGTTGAAGAAGACCCGGCGTAGCCACTATTTCACCCTTATTTCTTTGGCATGTCTCACATTCATTTACGAACTTCTTGATATCATTTTTCATCCCTACCCAATAAAAAGATCTAGTCACTCTTTTATAAGTTTTTAGGAATCCAGAGTGTCCTACAGTGGGTGTAGCGTGTAGCTCATGGAGAAGCTTTGTACGATAGGCGGATGTAGGAGAAAGGACAAGACATTCTTTATAACGTAGTATGTTATCTCTCCAAGAATAGTGAGGTTTGCTCATGGGATTTTGTTGGAGTTGTTGAATTATGGTATGTGTGGTAGGGTCCTTAAACCATTCTTCATTGACTTGGTCTATCCATTTAGGAATAGGGCAGGAAAAAGCATGTAATTGGGAAATTTCTTCAAACTTTCTAGAAAGTGCATCCGCAACCATGTTATCTTTTCCTTTTTTATATATGATTTCATAATCATAACCTAGTAGTTTTGTAACCCACTTTTGTTGTTCTGGTGTGGTTATACGTTGCTCCAATAGGTACTTTAGACTATGGTGGTCGGTGCGGATAATGAAATGTTTGCCAATAAGATAAGGTCTCCAATGTTGGATAGCATGAACAATGGCTAACATTTCTTTTTCATATGTGGAACGTGCTAAATTATTTTTTGAGAATGCTTTGCTAGTGAAGGCTAAAGGTTTTTCATTTTGCATGAGTACGGCTCCCATTCCCAATCCTGAAGCATTGCTCTCAATAATAAATGGTTTGGAAAAATCTGGCATGGCTAAGACAAGGGTGGTACACATGGCATTTTTTAAGGTAATGAAAGCTTCATTAGCTTTTGGAGACCATAAAAAAGCATTCTTCTTAAGTAGTGTTGTTAAGGGGGCCGTGATTTTGCCATAATCCTTGACAAACTTGTGATAATAGCCGGTTAGTCCTAAGAACCCACACAACCCTTTCAATATTTTTGGAATAGGTCAATTTTCCACATCTTCAATCTTACGAGGGTCTACTTTAACTCCTTCCTTGGAGATAATATGTCCAAGGTATTCAATTTCTTGCTTTCCAAAGGAGCATTTTGATCTCTTGGCGTATAATTGATTGTCCTTCAAGGTCTTTAGTGCTTTCTCTATATGGGTTAAGTGATCTTCCCATGTTTTACTATAAATCAAAATATCATCAAAGAAAACTAAAATAAACTTTCGAAGGAAAGGGTGAAATACCTTGTTCATAAGACTTTGAAATGTAGAAGGGACATTGGTAAGACCGAATGGCATCACCAAAAATTCATAATGCCCTTCATGGGTGCGAAAGGTTGTTTTGGGTATATCACTTTCTTTAACTCGAATTTGGTGGTAGCCTGATCGTAAATCAAGTTTGGAAAAATATGCAGCCCCATGAAGTTCATCTAATAATTCATCGATAACTGGAATAGGAAATTTATCCTTGATAGTTATTTTGTTGAGGGTATGAAAGTCAATGCATAAGCGCCAAGATCCATCCTTCTTCCTCACTAATATGATAGGAGAAGAGTAAGGACTTACACTAGGTCTAATGACTCCGGCCCTGAGTAGGTCTTGTACTAATTTTTCTATTTTTGTTTTTTGTAGATATGGGTATCGGTAAGGTCTAATATTAGGGGGTTGGTGCCCTAAAATTAGTTGAATAGCATGGTCATGGCTTCTTTGAGGAGGCATCCTTCTGGTTCATTGAATATTTTATCATGGCATTCTAGGAGTTTTTGTAGTTTAGGTGCCATTGGTTGTTCTTCATTAGTGGTTTGCATGGAAAATAGTTGTGCAACCATACCTTTACCTCCTTTATGAATAATTTTTTCCATTCTATGGGAACTGACGATTTGTGAAGGGCCTGATTTTAACCCTTTTATTGTGTACGTTTGATCGTTTTGTGTGAATTTCATCCATAATCCTTCAAAGTCCCATTGAATTGTGTCGAGCGTTCGTAGCCATTGCACTCCTAAAATGATGTCACAACCTCCTAATGGTAGTACATACATATCCCCTTTCATGTTATAATCTCCCATAGTGAGTTTAATATTTTGGCACTTTCCTTTACACGCAATTTTTCTCCCATTTCCAATCATGACTTCGAAGTTATTGCAAGGATATATAAAACAATTAGCTTGTTTGGCCAACCTGGGGTCGATAAAATTGTGTGTGCTACCAGAGTCTAATAGCACAATAGGATTTTGTTTCTTAAAGTACCCCTTAACTTTCATAGTTTGTGGGGCCGAACATCCTGCGAGGGCGTTAAAGAAAATTTTTGTTTTATCCTCGTTATTTTCTTCTTGAATATTTGTTATTACTTCGACTTCGATGTCATCTTCTTCTTTTGGAGTGCAATCTCCAATTGTATCCAAAATATATAATTTTGGTGAAATGCATTTGTGATTAGGGGTGAATTTCTCATCGCAATGGAAATAGAGGCCCTTCTCTCATATTTCTTTCATTTCCTCTAGGCTAATTCGTTTAATCGACATGACTTTATTCAGTTTTTGGCTGGTGTAGGTGTTTGGTGGTTTCCCTATTGAGAATCTTCCTATTCGGCATTGGTTATTGATCTTCTCTTCCACCATTTGTGCTAATGCCACTGCGTGCATCATATCGATAGGATTGAGTATTTGTACTTCCAGTCGAATTTCTTCTTTTAGGCCACTAATGAAGCAACTTTGAAAGAATGATGCATCGAGTCCTGATGTAAGGTTTACCAATTTCTTGAATTGCACTTGGTATTCTCTTACGGTAGATGTTTGGTGAAGTTTTGTGAGGGCTCCTATGAAATATTTGAATTTGCTTGGGCCAAATCACAACATTAAGTTCTTTGTAAATTTGGTCCATGTGGGAGTACCTTTTGTTTTTTCATACCATTGGTACCATTGTGTAGCGATTTGCTCTAAGTGAAAAGATGTGATGCGGACCTTTTGGATCTCCAAAATTTGATATAAAGAGAAATATTGGTCTACCCTATATATCCAATTTGTGGGGTCACCTCCATCAAATTTTGGGAAATCCAATTTTGTGGTTCGAGGGAGGATTGATGTATGTGGTCCCCCTAGTAACATTTGTTGTGCTGGTATTGTGTTTTTTTGTCCATTGTCATTAATGTCAAGTTTTGTTGTACCAATTCCATAGAGTGATTTGTAGCATCCATTTTGGTTGATAATTTTGTATTGGAGGTGTCGATTTTCATAGTTAACTCTACTATTTTTGTTGCTATTTTCATTCAAAATCATCTTTCCATGTACTTATCCCTTGTAGGACTTCTTTCGCGACTTCTTTCACAATTTATTTGGCAAGGTCTTGTGATCACCTTCTATCGGTCATTGTAGTGAGGTATGGGGTTGACAATTGTGAAAAAACTCCTTGCAAAAATGTTTTTTTTCTAAAACATTGAGCAAGTTTTAATGCTTGCTTTCAAAAATTGAAGAAAAAAAATATAAATATGGTTTTGTTGTTTCATTTTTTTTGTTTTTGGCGGTCAATTTCCAAAAATTGAAAAATTTTATTTTCAAATTTTGGCGGCTCAACCCCTATAATCGGCAATACATTGGCAATGTTTTATACAAAGGAGGTAGGATGGTATGAAGTGACATTAGCTAGTAGTAGGGATTCAACACATCATGCGAGGCAGGAGTAGATGATAGAGTGAGCATTGAGGACGAGGCAAAAATGAGGATCGAGACGGGGTGGCAGATCAAAAAAATGACCAAGGAGAGAGTGGAAAATAGAGTGGGTATAGAGGATGAGGTGGTATCGAGGACTGAGCGTGGGTGCATGACTACCATGAGGTAGTAACAACTTAATAGTTGTGACTATTTTATTTTATATATTACGCTTCAAGAACACAAGCTTATACTGAGAGGGGGGTGAACAATATAAGACCACCTTTTAATTTTCTTCTCAAATCAATATTATGCAATGTATGTTGGAATATTTTCAACATTGCCTCCTTAGTCCTAAGTATTAAGTCCTAGTATTTAGTTTTAGTTTAATGTTTTGATTTACATATTTCTAGTTAATTTGATTAGCATACGTTGAGGTTTTGGCTTGGTTGGTCAATGTTTGACCATAGTCCAAGATTAGAATGTTGTTAGGATAAGAGCTATCTTTAAGTTAGTTTGTTGTAATAAGTTTGAGAGGATTTCTCTCAACCACCGTGTCTATTTTTAGTTCTTTCAAGAACTATAAAACTATGTAATGCATTGTTGATCAATAGAACAATTTCACCATTGTTTCTCATTTGGTATCAGAGCAGGTTTGCTCAGATGGATCAAAACCTGTGGAGAGTGGCATGAAGAGATCTGAAGCACGCACTTTGTCAGAGAAACTCAAGTGGCCAGCACTCAACAGAGTTGCAAGGAAGAGCTCGAGTAAATCATTAATATCTCATGCATCCTGAGGTATTTTATTATGAAATTTTTAGGGTTGTTAGATAATTGTATCAAGAGGATGCTGTCAAAATTTTAGGTGATTTGGAGCTAATTTATGGATTTTATTAGCATTTTGAGTTTTTCAATAAAATGGTTGTATAAGGTGGAATACAGGGTATTTGCTTCTCAAATTTTGGGAGAAATATTATTTAGATAAAATCATAATTCAGAAAAAATTTTAGGTCATTTGGATCTGTATTGATTAATTTATGTGAATATTTATTTTTCCTTCAACAATCCTAGATCCGAAATTGTGATAGAAAGGGCAAAAGTAAATTGATCACATATTTCTCATTTGTGAATTTGGATCTGAAATTTAGTGGATTTTCAGATAAGTATATCAGAAGTCTACAGGAAAAATTTTAGTTTGTTTCAATCAGTATTGGCCGATTTATGATAAATTGGGTGCTTGAGACTTTGGTAAATAAAAGGAAGCCATGTATGCAGACTTGGTTGTACCAAAATTTGATGGAGATAATTATGCTATTTGGAGCATAATGATGAAGACCTTCTTGAAGGCTCAAGACTTATGGGATATAGTTCAAGAAGGCTATGAGGAACCCACTTGGAGCAAGCTACAAGGCGAGGAGAGAAAAGAGAAGAAGGAGCAACAATATGCAAATTGCTTAGCTCTTATGGATTTGAGGAGAGGAATGGAAAAGAATGTTTTTCCTCTCATAGCCAATTGTAGATCAGCTACAATGGCATGGCAAGTGTTGAAGGATGCTTATGGGTTTGATGAGGATACCCATAAAGCCATGTGTGACAATCATGAATATTGTTTAAGCAAGGAGGAGCCTTGCTTCCTTGAAGAATTTTCTGAATTAGATCCTTTTGAAGGAGCTTTTGAAGAGTCTTGTGAAGACTCATATGAAGGTATGTATTTTGTAGAATACATACATTCTTATAATGGAGAATTATTTCTTGAAGAGCAAGACATACTTGAAGAAGAGCCTTGTGTGAAAGAGAGAAAAGAATCCCTTAATGGAGAAGAGGATAAGAAAGAGGAAGAGCCTTGTACAACTTTCCTTGGAGAGAGTCATTGTGAGACACAGATCATTGAAGACATGTCTTGTATAGGCATGGAAAATTGTAATAAACAATTATTTCTTTTAGGAGGAGAAAAAGTTGAAAAGAAAAATTGTACTAAAGAATTTTTTGCAGGAATGGTATGCTTTGAAAGCATTCACATTGATAGCAAAGAGGAAGAAGAATTTGAAGATAAAGGAAGAGAAACACTCACATTGGAGTGTTCCTTGCTTGAAGCTCACCAAGGTGAGATGTATGATGAAGAATGTCTCATGAAGGAGACATATGAAGAAGAGTGTCTTATGGAGAAGACACCAAATCAGCTATTTGTTGAAGAATACTTCATGGAGAATGCATCTACAATTCTCATGGAGGAGAATAAAGAATATGATGATGGAAAAGCAATGTTCATGGAAGACTATTGGCTTATTTTTGTTGAAGACCATTCACTTGGAATGGATGTGTGCTCTCTTGAAAGAGCAAATAAAGTAATGTGGGATGATGATCCACAAGAAAATTTTGATGAAGAGGAAATGGAAGCTATAAGCTTCTTGTTAGAAGATCACTCATCAAGGGTGAAGGATGTGTTGGGTGAAGAAAAGACCCCACAAGACTCCCTCATTTGGGAGATGGAAAGTGAGAAAGAAAATGGGATAGAAATAGAAAATGAAAATGAGATTGCTGATTTTCTTGTTGTAATGGAAAAGGAAACATCACTCATGGATGAAGATCACTCGCTTGGAGTGACTACATTGCAGAAAGAGAGTTGTCTTGAAAAGGCAACTATGTATGATTGCTTGAATGAATGGTGTTTCAACACACCAACATGGATTGAACAAAGGAGGAGAACTATTAGTGAAGAGTTGATGGTTGATCTTGAAGCACCATACAATGAAGGAGAACTGCTACAAAATAGCTTTATGGGAAGCACCAAATCTACTCATACTAAAGGTAATGTTTTTATGATTAATGATTTGTTTTTTGTGAGCAGGCATGAAAAGAAAGGAGAATGTCTTCCAAAGGCATTATTGAGAGGTGATTGTCTCATTGAGACAACTTTGATGAAGAGTCTTCTTGGAGAGAAGACAGTGATGGAGAACTTGGGTCACATGGATCAAAATGATGTGTTCAAAATTCCTTGGAAGAAGGATTCTTGTAAAGTCATTATTTTGAGAGAATATTTGTGTGAGGAGCAACTTTATGTTGCATATGTAGTTGGTCATTATATGGCCATATTTGTGGTGATTTTTTGTGTGAAAATATGTGAAAGAATTGTATGGTATAATCATCTATGTGAGATGATTAATTGTAAATACTCATGTGGAGTATTGTTTAGTGTTGAAGATGTAAAAGAAGATCAAAATGTGAGAGCATGGTTTAAAGACCATAATGATAAATATGTAAGAGAGTGGTTGCTGAAAACCACAAGAGGAGATAATTTTGTTGAAGGGGGAGCTAATCAAAAAAAGAAGGCACTCAAGCATTTGCAGGAAATCCCACATAAAAAGTGGAAGGAGTGCCACCACAAGTATTTTGCAAATTCTGATTTCTTGATTCAAGATTGGAGGAAACGTAAGAGAAATATTTTCTTCCAACTCTGTGATGCTTAAAGAACTCTTGCATGAGTGTCTTTAGCATCAAGGGGGAGAATGTTGGAATATTTTCAACATTGCCTCCTTAGTCCTAAGTATTAAGTCCTAGTATTTAGTTTTAGTTTAATGTTTTGATTTACATATTTCTAGTTAATTTGATTAGCATACGTTGAGGTTTTGGCTTGGTTGGTCAATGTTTGACCATAGTCCAAGATTAGAATGTTGTTAGGATAAGAGCTATCTTTAAGTTAGTTTGTTGTAATAAGTTTGAGAGGATTTCTCTCAACCACCGTGTCTATTTTTAGTTCTTTCAAGAACTATAAAACTATGTAATGCATTGTTGATCAATAGAACAATTTCACCATTGTTTCTCAGTGTATAGATAGCAGTATCAATAGCAGTAATCAAAGCAATGCATAAAACTCCACACACAATAGAGACATAGATTTAACGTGGTTCACCCAATGTGGGCTACCTCTAGAGAGAAAATATTTCTTTTAAATATTTCTCAAATAATCTCTTGGGAATATTTCCCAAATTACAATGTTTATGGACCTCGATCCAAAGGAGATGCTGATCCCCTAAATCTAAAGTTTGTGGATATCTTCCACAGGAGAACTCTTTTCCCTTTTGCTCTGGCTAGTGATATTCTAGAAGATTCTGTCTCTCTGTTGCACTGACTTATGGATCTCTTTCTACTTGAAGACTCCTTACTCAGATCTGTCTTCAATTGTCCTGGCTATTGGATCTCTATCCATTGAGACTTTATCCTCTATACTATATCACCTCCAAAGCTCTGTCTCAATACTGTACCAAACATAATTCAGTCGGTCTAGCACAATTCTACTCAATCTCTTGCACTAAACACATTATAGTCGGTCTAGTACAATTTTGCTCAATAGGTTCACTTAGAACCTACTCAAAACTGCTCAACAGGTTCATACAAAAACTATCCAAATTTGCTCAACAGGTTCACACAAAACCTATCAAAATCTACTCAATAGGTTCACACAAAACCTATCCAAATCTGCTCAACAAGTTCACACAGAACTTGTCCAAATCTGCTCAATATGTTCACACAAAACCTATCCAAATCTGCTCAATAGGTTCACACAAAACCTGTCCAAATCTGCTCAACAAGTTCACACATAACTTGTCCAAATCTTCTCAACAAGTTCACATAGAACTTGTCCAAATATGCTCAAAAAATCCTCTCTAGGACTTTCTCAAATCTGCTCAATAAGTCCTCTATAGGACTTGCTCAAATCTGCTTAATAAGTCCTCTATAGGACTTGCTCAAATCTGCTCAATAAGTCCTCTATAGGACTTACTCAAATCTGCATAGCAAGCTTTCACAAAAGCTTAACTCAAAACAGTCCACAAGTCTTCTCAAAGACTTGTCTCAATCACATAGAATCATAAAGAGAATTTTTAGAGACTCAATATGTTCTAAGCTCAATGTACAATAAATATCTCAAATCAATATCATAGAAGCATAAAGAGAATTTTTAGAGACTCTATATGTTCTATACTCAAATCCCAATCTCAACTCAATAGAAGTATCAAGAGAATTGTTCGTTGAGGTGATTAGTTGAGTTGAGTTGGTTAATACATGCTTGGACTAGGGCTTGTGAGAAAGGATTATTCCTTGAGGTGATTGGTTGAGTTGAGTTGATTAAGCCTACCAACCATGCCCCTCAAGACAGTAATTATTGAAGCACCTTCAACTTCTTTCGAGCTGCCTTACACAAACTCATAGCCAAAATCTTGTGTAGCTTTGGCCGTATCTCAAGAACCTCCGCCGTCTACCTCCTTTGCACAGGTCTTATGACGCACAACCCGTTCTTATCAAAGATGAGCATACAACCAAGGAAAGGTAAATAGCCAACCTTCGCATGATAGAAAAACTCTTGACCCAACACCAGGTCAACCTCATCCAAGGGCGCCATGGAGACATCAACCCCTTGGATTTCGGCATGCCTACAATGAAGTCCATGCTAATGCTTGCCCATGGCCTTATCGGGATTGGTAGAGACTGCAACAAGCCTCTTGACTTAACATTCATCAGCTTGTCTTTTTGGCAAATCAAACAGGTTCGAACGTACTCGTCCACATTCTTTTCCATTCGTGGCCAAAACAGTCCACGCTCCAACAAGGCAAGCATTCTGGCCTACCCAGGCTGGCTCCTTGGTTACGAAGCGAGCTTTATGTTTAGGCGGATGGCAATGGCAGGAGTTTTATGGTGTGCATTTTTAAAAGAAGGTGTCGAGTACAATCGAGAATGCACCTTTCTTGCTTTGAAATATCCCCCATTTCTCTTTACAATTTTGCCAAAAAAAAAAATAGAATCACTAGATATGACTTCTATCCCCCTTTTAATTTTTACAAAACTCCTTTCAAGACAAGTCGACACATGACCCGCATTTGAAAGGCTTCCAAACCAGTCGACACACGAATTTGGTTTTGTCTTCAACAAGTTAGCATGAGGAGCAAAAATTGGTTTGATGGCGCTCAAATTTTACAACAAAAAAAAAAGTGCTATTTAATGTTTTTATGTCTCCTTTCGTGAAGGAGAGAATAAAAGCAAAATTTGTTGTTTTGGAAAAAATGAGACTTCCTTTTAAGCTCCCTCAATGATGGCTTGCTCTTTGTTTTGCAATAGAATTTGTGAGTTTCTATGTCTATTTATCTCCAAAATGGGTGAAGAAAACTATAGAAATTTTTGAGGATTATATTGCAAAAAAAAATGTGTTGAAGAAATCCTTTTGTTTTGCAACCTAAAAATTGTTTCTTTGTCTCTTTATCTCCATGTGTGAAGAAAACAAATGAAAATTTGGGCTATAGTTGCAAAAAAAAAAAAGAAGGTTTTGATTTTTCTTATTTCTCAAATTTCCTAGTTTAAAATGCTAAAAAATATATTTAATAGTTAAATTAGTTCTATAATAAAGCAATTTTTGGAAAAAAAATAGATTGACTTTCAAAAAAAAAAATGCTTAATTATAAAAAGAATACTAAAAAACATATAATTTTAACCATAAAAACTTTAGAAGACATGAAAAATTAAAAAAAAAAATAAAACCTTGTAAAATAAGCAAAACCTTGCTTATGGGACGCGCTCGGGGTCGATCTTGCGACCTGGTGGGCACAAGGCGACCGCCTTCACCAACCAAGCTTCCGCCTGGCTTGGAAGCTAAGCCATGATGCTTGGTGTTATCGAAGCCGCCCGCTGTAGTGTAAGGTTTGTGGGATTAATCCCACATGCAACCCACTGCGGGATGCAAAGGCTTTATAAGCCTGAACCCTCCCTTAAGTGGTCGACTACCTGCGGGTAATCTACGTTAGAACGTCCACCCTTTTTGGTAGCCTCCACGTGGTGCCAACATAAGTAGATCATAACTGCAATAGATTACTTCACAAAGTGGGTGGAAGCTGCACCTTTGAGAACATCTACAATTGCTGCTGTCATCAAATTCATAGAAGAAAACATCTTGACCAGGTATGGAGTTCCTAAAAAGCTAATAATTGATAATGCTCAATATTTTGTGTCATATGAAATGGTAGAATTTTGTGCTAAATATGGAATTGAAATATCTTATTCTGCCAATTATTACCCCCAAGGAAATGGTTTAGCTGAGTCATCAAATAAAAATGTAATAACAAGAATAAAAATTTCATTAGGCAAAAACAAAAGGGGATGGGACAATGAACTTAAATTTGCTTTATGGGCTGATAGGTTGTCTATTAAAATAAATACAGGAAGAACCCCCTATGAGATGGTTTATGGAGAAAAAGCCCTACTACTCCCAAAAATGGAAAAATGGCACTCTCTCTTTTATTGCAAGATCATGAAAACCTTGATCCCATTCAGATAAGGCTTGACCAAATTGTCTTGTTAGAAGAACAAAGAAGAGAGACCCTCAATAGAATGATGGAACCAACCCAGAAAACTGTAAACTTGTTTAATAAGAAAGCCAAGGGTACTCCTTTTTCTCAAGGAGATATAGTCATCTATTGGGATCCTAAATATGATAAGCATGGTGAAAAGAGTAAGTTTGAACCTAAATGGATTGGCCCATACCAAATTGCCCATGATATCAGTAAGAATACTTACTAGCTACAAAATTTGCAGGGAGAAATAAATGACTATCCCTATTAATGGCCAACACCTCAAAATGTACAATCCCTATTGAAGGTGTACTTTACAAAAAAAAGCAATACAAAAAGAAAAATAGAAAAACAAAAATCCAAAAATAGAGTGGTGTATTTTGTTTATTAGTTAAGCTTCCCTTTTTGTTCTTGAATAATTTTGAGTTTACTATACACATGATATCTTAGTTTGATGAGTATATCTAACTATTTATTCCACCAAAGACAATAAGAAAAAAGGAGATTTATTTTAGATGTTGATGAGGTTTACAATTCTGTCAAATATGAGTGTTTATGCAATAGTTGTTTGATATGAGATAAAACAGATAGAAAACAAAGTTGATTGAAAGATCATGTCAAGCCTCACATTACAAATGATACTTAAAGTGACTTCAAAGGTTCAAAGAACTGAGTTATCTTTGAGAGGGTAGTTGATGCAAAAATCATTACACTCATATTTTATAGCCAAAAACTAATCCTCAACTCAGGCATACTTATTGCACAATTTGCTTAAATATCCAAACACTTCTCTCACGATAAAGAGAAATAAAAAATAAAGTAAAACTGAGTCACTGCCTGAGATATCTTGGAAAAACTCTACCGGAGCTATAGACGCTTGACTGACAGTAGGGTAAAACTAAGATGGGATTAGAAGAAACTCCACCGAGGCTATAGACGTTTGACTGGCAGTGGAGCCCTGCAGAATGGTGAAAATTTTTAAAGAGTGAAATCACATATTAGGCTTAGCTATTTTGCTCAGATATGGTAAAGTTCTAAAATATTTAGAAATCCAAAAAAGAATTCACAAACACACACATGGATAAAAATATGATGAAACAAACGACTGTGACAAAATCTGTGTAATCATATCTTATGACTTAGCTAAAACAAGCATTACAACATTTCAAAATAAAACTCATTGATTTATAAAATTTCTAATCTTTGTTTCCAAATTGAATGAAAAGGGATCTACAGTTTTTCATACTCTACTTGCTTTGATATCATGTTGTTCATACAATTTTTTAGTATATATAAAAAAAAGAGGAGTTGAAAAGTTTTCTTTTATGTATTTCAAGTTTTACTTAGCAAGTCAAAGGTGTTAAAATTTTGTTCAAATTTTTGCAAATAAAACTGAGAGATTATGGAATTCTCAAGAGCCTCAAGTTTTTATCTCCTTGTCTCAATCAGAGCCTATGTTGGAGCCAAATTTGACTCAACTTTGAAACTCCCAAATTTAAATTTTTGGTTTCTTCAAATTAGTGTGAGTATCTAAGTTTTTCATTAAATTGGTTTGATAAGTCTAAATATTGGTCATTGATTAGGTAGACACCCTTTTAATAATTTCTTAATTGTCTTAATAAGGGTAATGACAAGTTTTATTAATAATTGACCTTAAGAAGTAATAAGGTCTAAATCCAATGTTAAAACATAAAGACCAAAGATCCAAAAGTATGTTACTAAGGATTAAATAAATCATTATACCTTAAGGTCCAAATAGCTTTATACTTTAAAAAGAGGGTCAAATAAATCATCGTGGTCTAAAAACCAAAATTTAAAAGTGTTAGCCTAAGCTTAAAATCAAAATTTAATTAAAACCTAAGGGTATGCACCCCAATAGACTAACAAACGAGCACCTTCGATTTCATCCAAGGATCATGCTTGATCCAAAGGTAATCGAACGACGACGCATTAATAAGATCAACCAAGAGATAAGCCAAAAGTCAAAACCATGGTCATAAGTAAATAGATTGCGTATTAGGTTTAATCGGATGGTAGCGCATCTTTAAAATCTAAATCCGACGGATGCACCTTCGAAAGAAACCCGAATGATAAAGTCAAAAGGTCTAAAAAGGATTATCACCTAAGGTAGTAAGTGATTAAAATTCATGCAACTTGGCAAATCTGGATGGCAGTGCTCGATTGAAATCCAATCCAATGGTTGCACGCTTATCGAAGAGTCAAAAATTTAAAAGAAGTCAACATGGGTCAAGCTTTAAATTAAATAGTGAGCAAGTCCGACCGATCGGACGGTAGCACCCAAGCAATGTTTGATCTAATGGTAGTGCCAGATTCAAATAAATCATGTATTAAAATTAGCATTAAGAGTCCATGCCCCCTTTGGAATAATCACTGAGCAAGTTAGGAAGATCGGACGACAGCGCTCGATCCAGATCTAATCCTATGGTGGCACGCGAATAAAAGAAGCATTAAAAAGGTAAAATCTCGTAAGCTTAATTAAGCGGGTTAAAACGAATTAACAAGGGTCTAAGCACATTGGATAATCACCCCCATTTTGGCTTAATCATGATTTAAACCATGCATCCTTTGGTAACTAACTTGTAGGTTGATTAATGTTGCGGGTCAAACAAGGTTAACTTCTTTCCTAATTTTGTCACATGCTTGTGCATTTAATTTATCAACCCAGGGAGCTTCGTAAACTTGCAAAGGGTCTTGAAAAATATTGCTTACAATACCACTTGAGATGAGTCTGCTAGTTCTACTATTGGGGGGTGTTTCAACGGTCGTCAATCATTCATACACTCCTCAATAATTTACGTAAAAAAATTAAATCTACAGAAAGGAAATATTCACGCATTCTTGGAAATAAACCTATTGCAATACTAGAAATAACAATGCGATAAAAAATATTATAAAAGCAATAAACTAATCTAGAAAATACAGGAAAAATAGGGGAAGAAATACTGGCTTGGAGTGGGCCCAGGCTCCAGCAACTTCCTCCCAGTTGAACACGCACTTAGAAACTCTTAGAACCGTATTATAATTATCAAAGTATTACAATGCTTCTTCCGTATATCTCTCTACATTTACTATCAAAATATTCTATATATCCTCGGAGAGGTCTCGCATGTGTTTATATAGCACACTCGTAGATCTTACGTTACAAAAGAAGTTATAACGATCGATTCATTCCAGACTAAACTAAGATAGTCTGGTAAATGTGATCGATGTCTGCTAAAACTGGCATTCATTTCTAACGATGGTGTGCTCACTGATTGGTTTGTGCTTCGCCTGGAATTGGTAGGACATTCTCATACGTTGGTGCGATCCCCAATTTAACTCTACATGATGTAGAGTTGGAACTGCACCAGTCTCTGTTGTCCACGTCGTGCTTGTTTGGTCAACGGGCATAGAACAGGGGTGCCTTCCCTATGAGGAAGGTTCCTAAGTATGTCGACTGCCTTCTCTATGCGGAAGGCGCATTACTACCATTGGTGCCTTCTTGGAAGAGGAAGGTGCTTATATTCTGTTGGCACCTTCCTATGAGAGGAAGGCGCTTTCCTTCTAGTGGCACCTTCTTGTCGGTTCCTTCCTTATGAGAGGAAGGTGCTTATTTTCCTTTTGCGCCTTCCTGGAAGAGGAAGGTGCTGGCCTTCGATTGGTGCCTTCCTGGGAGAGGAAGGCACTTGTATTTCCTTGGTGCCTTCCTGGAAGAGGAAGGCGCCTACTTACGCTTGGCGCCTTCCTGGAAGAGGAAGGTGCCTACCTTCTCTGCATTGATTCCAAAAGAAACAAAGTGCCAGGTCCATGAAAAGACCTCTACTGATCCAAATCTGACTAAATCAACTACAATTCCACAAAAACACACTGAAAACACACGAATTAGATAACACGCATAATTTCATCAAATAATTATATAATCATTCATAAAAATATGCAATCCTTATCATACAACCACATAATAATAAATAAAATGTATACAAAATATGAGCATTCTGATGCTCATCAATTAAAATCTACGGTTGCGCCAATAGCCATCTAAGATCCAACGGTCGCGTTGAAAATCATGGATGGTAAGATATCAGATGAGGACAAAGATAAAGGTAAATTTAATCAAGTAATTAGCAAGGGTCTAACACGTCAGCTAATCTCCCCCTTTCGGCTTAATCAATATTAATCAAAATTAAAAGATGCACCCCCTAGTTATTAAAGTGTGTAGGTACAAGAGATCCGATGGCTGCGCTCATCATCGCTCAAATTTGATGGTGCACATTGGTAAAAGTGATCAAGGTTTAATCTAAAGGTTTTCTTTTGGTTAATTAAATACTTTATAATTTGTCCCTTCTATCTTATGTTAAACCAAGCACATGGTCGGAAGAATCTACAGTCACGCCTTCACCATGGTAAGATCTAACGACGATCACAAGGAAAGGTAAACGTGTAATATGCTACCTAGGTTTAAATCGAGTTATTAAGATTAAAAATCATGGGGTTAACATTGGATAATCATGATTAAATGAATATTAATATACCACATTATTAGAAAATTAAATCAATGAGGGTATAGTCTTTAACCTTGAGTTTTTCAAAATGAATTATTATCGAACCTAATATTTTTGACCATATAAGCATGATTAACCAAATTAATCGAGTACATGTAGACTAATGATCGTGCAGGTCCCATGATATCAATGGTTGCGCTAACTCTACTCAGGAAAATCTATGACAACGCACGAACCAAAAAATTAAGTGATGAATCAAGTGGCAATAATCTAATGATAGCGCTGCATCGAGATAACAGAGATCCAACGACCGCAAAAGAGTCAAAGTAAAAAAAATACAAAGGGTATAACAAACAAGCATATTCAATGGATCTAACAAATGTGCTCACCTACACTTAGATCCAACGATAGCGCACGATCCAAAGGTAAACCGAAGGTAAGTATAAAATAGACGTTTGATTAATTAAATATTTAAACATTCTTAACAAGGGCATTAACACATTATTAATCGCCATATTCATCTTGATTAATAAAATGAAAAGAGTTCAAGGCATGCATATTTTGGTTATCTACCCTACAAGTTATAAAATATTTAAGAAAGTGATACAATAAAGGTTGGTCGAGCGACTGAATGTGGTCAAATATCTAACCCTATAGATATAAGGATATAAATGAAAATAAAACACCATTGACTAATCTCTTCAAAGTTTTATAAACCTACACTCTTGCAGGTTTAAGAATACTAGAAATAGCCATGATGGAACATGTGAAGATAACAAACCAGCAAAATCAGAAAAAACACACGTAAGAAAGATTCAATAGACCAAGCTTCTAGAGAAGGATGATCACTTCACAGAAATGCCTTCAACATATATCAAGGTAGAAATCAAAGAAGTGACTCATTCACAACAAGGTACACTGAAAGACATTATGAAAATCAATAGCCAAGACAAAGTCAAAATAGTACGCATAGAAGCTATGAATCTAGAAGAATACTCATGGAAGGAAATATTTGAAGAAATTAGAGAAAATCCCGTGTACAGTACCTTGGTAAGGACAAAGCAAACCAAATAAAAGATAAATCTTGATGCTCAAGCATGCCACCAAATCATGTATTATCTCACTAGAATAATGGTGTACCACAAGATAAGACTACAAAGCATAGTCACAGGCTTATAAATAAGAGGTAGTAAGGAAGAGTTAAAGCATCATCACAAGAAAACAATGGAGCATAAAGAATTCAAAAACTATCATTTTTTGTTTTTCAAATACTTAAGGCAAAGGAAGCGCGTGAAGAAAAATGCATGGTTTCAATTTTTAGAAAGTCATTTAATCCATGCTTCGATGAAATATAGTTACCAGGGGAGCACTTTGACGGAGTATAGTTATGAAAGTATATTATAGATGCTTCCAGATCTTGTTGTCCATTACCACATTCTTCCTACTTACCACTGCCCTCCTCCTCCTGGGCATTCCTCCTTGACCATCCTAAAATTTTTCCTACTATGTTACCCTCACCCACTACCACCTCTTACAATTTACCCCCTGTCATTCCATCCATTAGAACCTCACCATCCTTACTTCTTCACTCTATCGCATGATAGTGCGGTCCCATTCGGCTGCCACTAGCACGTCACCCATTGTCTTCATCGTCATGCCGAGTCTCCCCTTGTTCATCATTTAAAATTCACAATAACAACCTGATCGAGCCTTAACAACAAATCATAGTGATCGGGACAAGTAGAACAAAAAGAAAAAATATAACGATGAATTCTTAGTTTCTAGGGCCAACTGAGAAAGCAAAATGGCCAAATTGATCAGTATAAGAGCTCCCTTCAGTCCAAGAACAGACCATGATAGTCAGTTCAGATCCATGCTAGCTGGATAGCATACATAATGAATTCAGTCAAATGCTGACAAGTGGAGGGCCAGGAATCAACTAGAAATAACAGAATCAAGAACCAAAGGCTATAAGAAGAGGCAGCTATGGAAAAATTCTGGATCAAGCAATTAGAGAGAATAGCATTTTTGCTAAGATGTATACTTGAGTTCCTGGTTAGTTGTGCTATTGTATCCCATTCCGTGTCTATTTTCCTTTCTCATTTATTTTTCTTCCCTTTGCTTTGCAGGATTGTGATAGGAAATCATTCAAGAAGCTAAGATCATTTCCTACCTTCTTGAGCCTAGGATTCAGAGACTCTACTATTACCAGATTGGAACAAAGAGAGTTGGAGAGACCTGTTACATTATTTGAACAGAGTCCTCTTCATTGTATTGATGTATTTATTTAAGAAAAACAGAGTTAAAAGGCATCTCGCCCACTCTGCATGTAATATTTTATGAAATCAATACAATTATGGATTTTATTCTTGTCTTCTTTGTCTTAGTACTATGTAATGGGTTACATTATTTGAACACATTATATACGTTTCTTTCATTGGTTAACTCTTGATTTTATTGCGATATTCGAATGAGATTAAGAACATCAATTTTTCTTCTCCCCTTATTTTTGTTTCATATTAAAATTGTTGTTAAATTGCTATAAAATCCTAATGAATCTAGGCACCGGTCTACATAAGGCATAACAGTTGGTTATTTTCATGCTTGGTCATTTTAAAAAGAATACTTATAGATTAATATAAATATGAAGCGTGTAAATCAGAAATTTAATCAAAGAATTACCGCTGGGGTTTCCTTACCCCTTATGCAGTCTTATTTAGCAATATTTGTGTTTAGTATAACATGAGGTAGGTCGACCAAAGCTTGTAATAGTTCATTGGTTTCAAACGAATTCTTGTAGCGTGACAATCAAAATCCTATGGATGCAAGAATCGGTTCCAACAAGACAGAAGAAGAATATCCAACTTTGAAGGGTAAACTAAATAAAGTTACCCTCATGTTGAATATTTTGGCACAAGGGGGTTGTGGCCATTTTTTTATCACTAGAGCCCACATTACAATTGATTTTTATGTGGATTAATGGCTCGAAGAAGAAAATCATTGTGAGGACTATTGTAGAGAAGTTGAAGCTTCCCATAAAGCCATATAATCAACCTTATGCACTTGGGTGGAAGGATGTAGACTCCACATCTAACATTACATACACTTGCACCTTATCTTTTGCTTTTGGTGATAAGTTTATAGAAAAAGTAAGATGTGATGTCATTGAGATGGATTGTTGTGGACTATTGCTTGGTAAAACCTATCAATTTGATAGGAATGCGATGTATCATTCTAAAAAGAACACATATAACTTGGACTTGCATCATAATTTTTTTGATACAAAGCACTACACCCACATCAAATTTGATGCTAAGTTGTAGGTAAGTTCATAAGCCATTAAGTCAAGCACTTATTTTGGCTCCTACTTGCATAAGTTCCACACAAGATAAAGAACAAGCACCATCAAATACTCATGATAAAGAAGAAGCTTCACTTCCACAAATTGAACAATCACAAGAGCTCACGTTTAAGAAACCCATTACTTGCACTCATGAGAAATATACCAACCATTCCATTGATATCATTTTAGATACACCTATGAACACACAACCACTTGCTCCACAGAAGTTACCTTTGGCTTTGCCCTCTTCCACCATTACACATACAAAGGAGTAAGCTAAGGTTAATTCATTTAGCACTGGTAGAGCCTTCAGGGAAAGATAACATAGGACTTGCAAAAGACTCAGTAGGAGTAGTAGAGAGCCATCGTAGTCCTATCTCATTTCAGGTTGGAGATAGAGCTTGGCTTCCTTTGGATAAGCGATGATTCCCAAAGACACCATATCAGGATCCTCCTTTGGTACCTGAACATGGTCATCAGCCCTATAGTAGCAGTGGCACTTGAACCTCAACTTTTGCTCATTATAGATAGAGTTTTTGAGATGAAGAATCACCACAGTCGATAGGGTTATTCCACTTCTTACCTTTTCGCCCACCACAATCACTTTCCATATATGGCTTGCTAGATTCCTCACCATCATATGTCCCATGACTTTCCATATTTTTTGAGAGCATTGGGGTCCAATGCTTCTATGGTTGGGAGGAGTGTTGAGGATATTATTGTACCTTAGGCTTAATTATAAGCCTAAGTTATTATTATTATTATTATTTCCTATTTCTTGCACTTTGTATTTACGTGAGGTATAGTATGTCCATGTTGGAAATATGTTTGTTATTTGTTAGGATGTTCAGTTAGACTATTAGAGTTGTCCTTTATCTTCTAGTAGTTAGTTGGCATCCATGTTTAGCAGATTGTTATTTGTTAGTTACAATGGTTGGCCATGTTTAGCAAATTGTTACAACCATTGTAACCACATAATTCCATTGTAGCTTCTATATATTTTATTGCACTAATGAATAAACCAACTTTACGTTTGGTATTTCCATATCACCCATAGAGGCAGACTACTATGTCTTTGCACTGTTATTGTTAGTTAAGAAATCAACCATCTCTTTATATATCCATAGGATCTTCGAATCATGGAAATATCAACTTTTTACCACATATACCTGACTGTATTAGTTGAACATGGAGGGATGTTTGTCATGTTTTGAACCTGGGTGATTGTTATGGTAAGTGTCTCACCTTACTGCAACACCACATCGTGATGGACCTCAATTTAATAATCCTATTGCAGAGTTGTTCTATGAAAATTTCTTGAATTTGGGGTAGCATGAACACTAAGCTATTTCATATTGCTAGTAAAAGATATATATACTTAAAAGCTTAGGACAAGTGATTGAGATGATTAACATGGAAATGAATGGTAAGTGGTTCTGACGATATGTGGGTAACAAGCTACTAACTCATAGGGGTGTTCTTTAGGGCATAGGATCTGTAAAGTTTGAATTTTCTCAATATACATTTATTTTTAAAGATAAAAGAAGTGACATTTAATTTAAAAATCTACGTTCATCATTTTCATTATGATTTACCCTTAGTCTATGCTAGTTGATTGATTGTGATAATAAAATACCATTAAATAAGGAAGACAAGGTGCTGATAGTACATGCAAGATATCATTAATAATCATGTTATAGTGATTTCTTGGAAGCTTCTAAGCTTTGATCAGGAGGATGAGTTCATATCAATACATTGATGTCATAGGCACCATGGGTGGTGTTTTGCAAGCTGAGACCACAAAGAGAATTGTTTTTTGTTGCTGAGTATAAATTGATTGATTCTCAAAGAATTGGTAGTATGTGTGAGATCTTGTTTATTATCAAGTAGCTTTGTAAGAAGTGACATTTAATTTAAAAAGCTACACTCATCACTATCATTATGATTTACTCTCAATCCATCTTAGTTGATTGATTGTGATAATAAAATACCATTGGATAAAGAAGATAAGGTGCTGACAGTACATGCAATATCTCATTGATAATCATGTTACAGTGTTTGCTTGGCAGTTTTTGATATTTGGTCAAGAGGATGAATTCATATCAATACATTGATGTCGTAGGCATCATGGGTGGTGTTTTGCAAGCTGAGACCACAAAGATAATTTTTTTTTGTTGTTGAGTATAATTTAATTAATTCTCAAATAACTGGTAGTATGTGCGAGATCTTGTTTATTATCAAGTAGCTTTGTAAAGTTTGCAAACTCTTGGACCTTGATCATGGAGTTAAAACATGTATTGATAGAATTTTTTTTACTGAGAGAGTGTTGAATAAAGAGTCATAGGCTCTTTATAATTGATGGCATAAATTATATTATGGTATAGTCCCTCCAACATGTATTATCTCCTTCATATATATTTTTTAAGGCGGGACCATAAGAGGCGATTTATAACCGTACTCTTAGTCCCTAAGAGGATGGGTACAAACCGCCCTATTAGGCCTTAGAGGCTTAATCCTAAGAGGGTGGTTCAAAATGCCATCGTAGTCCTAAGAGGGTGGTTATTTGAGGTAGCTTTTAGCCATCGTCGTATATCATAAACTTGTTACGATGCCCTCATAGATGATGGTTGAATTACATCCTTTAAAGGTATTTAATGGTGATTTGTAAGTGCCATGAAAGCCCTTTTTTGGTGTAGTGATACAATGAAGGTGAGATGGTTGGGTTGGATAACTAACTATCAAATACCTATTCAGGTGCAACTCCCAAATATCTACCCTAACTATATTACATGATGTAATAAATTCCTAACAATTTGGTTATTTTTATAATGGGTTATTTGGGATTGAAATAGGCCCCATCCATATTACATCATTTACAACACAATGATATTACAATAGCTTGGTAGTTATGCATATATCATTTAGTAAGATTCAAACCCAAATTTTATCCTTGAAAGTCATGAAATCTATCTAGTTGAACAAATTTCATTTGATAAGCCTCATTTGGTTATTGCATTGTCATAGAATCATTTTTTAATTAATTTTTAAGAAGCATTAGTATTTTTCATTTAAATCATTCTCTTTGTAATCAATATTAAGATGGAATTAATATGTACTCATTAACATAATTGGCATTGAAGAACATTACCATTCGTTATTGTTTCCCTCCATATATAATCGTAAAACAAGAAATATTTTATGTTTATCAATTCATTAGGTAAATTTTACAAGAAAATTCACTAAAGTTAAAAATTTGAGTAGGCGTAGGTATGTGTGTCTCATATACAAGTATTGTCATTTTATAATTTCTATATATAATGGGCATACAAGGTGGTCCCATTTAATTATATACTGAAAGTTGAGGTGGAATACTTACTACAATATAAGATAATTCAATTGCCATATATACCATGTCCCAAGCATGAACAAAGTTAAGTGTTGTACTTATCTTCATTAACTAGCAATAACATCTTGTAATCTATAAAAGTCCTATTATTTCCATTATTAAAATATAATATATAAAAATATTATTATTTCCATTATTATAAATATAGTTTGATGTATTTCATCCTATCTTCGAAGGCACATTAAACATAGATATAATATATGTGCTTACTTAAAAAATTGTTTACTAAAGGAATATAGAAGTGTATAGATTATTGTCATGAAAAATAAAGGTAGACAAGAATAGAGGAAAACATATGACAACCCACTCCCAACATGGATAATTAAACTCCTTGAAATATGCTAAAAAATATCTCCAAATATAATTTTATAAAATTCATTACATTTGGGGTTGAATCCATACAACATATTGAAAGTAAAATGGATGAAATTTCTAATTGTTTCTTCATTCCTACCTCTACTAACAAGAAATCCATGAAAATAACTCTAAAGTACTTGACAAGTTAGTTTCAATTAGAATAGAACAAACTGTTTGCAAGGATGGTGTAGTGGTTAGGGCTTTGGCCTCTCTTTGGGGAGGTCTAAGGTTCAAACCACAACATACCCAAAAAAGGATAGGCTGGATGTTGTTTGCCAGTTATCTGCCCTATGTCAATGCCTTAGAGGATCAATGGTCCTGTTGACTTCACTTTACTCAGTGAGCTTAACATTTATAGAGGTAGCATCCAATGGTGTTACTGATTTCTCTCTCTCTCTCTCTATATATATATATATATATGTTTAACCTTATTAATTTTTTTTAGAATAGAAAAAACTTAATTAATCAAAACTGTAAAATATAAGATGTTGGAAATTTGAGCAAGTTTTGTTGTCATTGATGTCAAGAGATTGATGTCCAAGTTTCGTCATCATTAATGTCATCAGGTTGTTTTTCCAAAAGGCAAGGAAGTGTTTAAAAGGAATAGGATATAATATTTATTTTAAATATTATATGCCTAAAGAGGCCTAAAATATTGAAGACCCAAGGAAGGAGAAGCAGGTTTAAAAGGAAATAATAATATTATAATATTTCGGGCAAAAGGTTGAGGTGAAGAAAAACGAGGTCCAAGGAGTCATTAAGAAATAAATCCTTGAAAAGACCCATTGAGCAGATTTTAAAGGTTATTATTTAATTTATTTAAATTAAAATATTTTAACCATAGGTTAAAATTTTAATTTAAATAAATATTAAGGTGCCAAAAGTTTAAGTTTTAAATTTGAATTAAAAATTGAATTTACTAAAAGCCGACGTGTTTGAGTGCAAAGTAAAAGGTATAAAAGGAGGCAATGATTTTATTTTAAATTATCCATGCAATTCGTATGCCCAAAGTGAAAAGAAATTCGTGCATTGCATTAAGAGAAGAGAAAGGAATTCGCATGTGTTAAAATTTAAAAGGGTAGACTTCATATTAAGGTTGAGTGGAGCACCAAACTAATCCCAAAGCGCTGTGTAGCGCAACTGGTGAGAAGAGGCTGGTTAAGACGTTTGTGCAAGGCAGGTTAGGGGTTCGATTCACATCCCCTTCATTTTGAATGCAGCAAAGGATTTTTGATTAATTTCGAAATCATCGAAAGCAAGGAAGAAAAGGTGGATCATGCACCTTGTGTTTTGTGTTGGGCGTGTAGCCCAATGATAGCCTAGCCTTGGGCTAAGGCACTATGGTGGTGATAGGTTACGGGTTCGAGTTTGGGTGCAGTCATTGAGGGCATAAAATTTTTGAAGACGTGGGCCATCACATAAGGTAAGCACTCGATTTAATTTTTGCCAAGGTTTTTGAATAGTGCTAGGGGCCACGTGATAGTTTTGAAGGTGCTTAAGGCCAAGTGATTAATTTTTGCTAAGGTGAAAGATAGGGAGTCATAAGGTTGATTAATATTTTAATTTTTTAATTAGAATTATAAATAAATATTGGAGATATAAGGTGTTAGAAAGGAAATTAATTGTGTTGAATGTTATTGTGTGAATATTGGAGTTAAAAGTGTTAAAACAAAGGAATTAATTTTTATTTTTCTAAGTGTGAAGATTGGGTTTATAAAGTGTTATCAAAGGAGTTTGATTGTTTATGAATTGAATATTATTTTTGTGAAGTTTGGAGATTATAAGGTGTACTTGAGACTTGATATTTTTGTATGGTGAAATAATTATTGAGGGAAATATTTGAGTGGAGATTTTGAGATAGATTGTTACTATCTAACCTTGAAATTGGCAAAGAGGATTTGATTGTGATTGAGATAGGTTTTGAAGACATATCTCCATCAAAACAAAAGGTATGGGCACATCTTCCTTATGAGTGAAATATTGTTGGATTGAATGTTGTGAAATGCAAAGTTGGAGTGAAAAGGATTGATGAGTATTGTTGGAAATGTTGAGTGAGTTTTCATATGCATGATTTGTGTTTGAAATATCATGAGTATCATTGTTATGTGAAATTGAGAACTATCTTGAACTAGGGTTTGTGAAAGATCATGAGTATCATTGTTATGTGAGATTGAGAACTATCTTGAGCTAGGGTTTGTGAAAGAACATGAGTATCATTGTTATGTGAATTTGGAATCATCTTGAGTCAAGGTTTGAGATTCATAGTGTGAGTTGTTGGAAGTATAGTGAAACACTTGGTTAGGGTTTGTAAGCAAGTTGTGTTTCATTGAGTGAATGGTTGAATGAAGTTGGTTGAGCATTATTGATTGAAAGTATTGGAGTGATAGTTCAAGTTTTGTGAAACAAATTATACTTTATTCTAAATTGATTTGAAAGAGAGTTTGAAAGTGATAGAGTGTTTTGTGAGTGTGAAACATATTGAGTCTCTTACCATTCTCTATATGTTTCTATGGTTAAACAAGATTATGAGTGAAACTTGTTTGTGTGATTGAAGAGGTTTTCTATAAGAGATTAAGTTGAGTTTTGTATGCAAGTTTTGCAATTGATTTGAATAAGCTTTTGTGAAATCTAGTGGACAGATTTGAGTAAGTCCTAGAGGGGACTTAAGGATAGAATTAAGCAAGCTTTTGTGAAAGCTTGTAAGCATATTTGAGTAAGTCCTAGAGGGGACTTAAGGACAGATTTAAGCAAGCTTTTGTGAAAGCTTGTGAGCAGATTTGAGTAAGTCCTAGAGAGGACTTAAGGATAGAATTGAGTAAGATTTTGTGAAATCTTAAGGACAGATTTGTGTGAGCTTTTATGGAAGCTTACAAGTAGATTTAAGGTAAGTCTTGGTGAAGACTTTTTGAGCAGATTGAACAAGTTCTAGAGAGGACTTGTTGAGAAATTTGAGGTAAGTCTTGGTGAAGACTTGTTGAGCAGATTGGACAAGTTCTAGAGAGGACTTGTTGATAGATTTGAGGTAAGTCTTGGTGAAGACTTGTTGAGCAGATTGAGCAAGTTCTTGAGAGGACTTGTGGATAGATTTGAGGTAAGTATTTGAGAAGACTTGAGAGCAGAGTTGATTGATTGATTTGTTCAAGCTTTGAGTTAAGGCTTGGAGCAGATCTAAGTAGATTTGATTTATGATTGGATCAAGCTTTGTGTTAAGGCTTGAGGATAGATTTGAGGATAGATTTTGGTGTATATTTGAGGGTAGATTTATGCCAGAATAGAGATAGACTTGTGAGCAGATTTATGCTAGATCGAGGATAGTGTTTAGTGCAGATTTGAGATAGATATTGAGTAGAGTTGAGAGTAAGCTTTGGAGGTGATAGAGTAGAGGATAGTAGTCTCCAGTGGATAGAGATCCATTAGCTAGGGTAGTGAGGATAGAGGTATTCTAAGTGAGGACAGAGGTATTCAGTGGAGAGAGATCCACAAGCTAGTGCAGTGGAGGCAGTAGTCTTCTAGAAGATCACCAACCAGAGTAGAGGAGAAGGAGTTCTCCTATGGATAGAGATCCATAAACCAATAGAGGAGAAAGAGTTCTCCTATGGATAGAGATCCATGAACTTGATTAGGGGATTGGTGTCTCCTTTGGACAGAGGTCCATAAACATTGTAATAGGGAAGGATTCCCAAGAGATTTGTTGAGAAAATTTTAGTGAAATATTTTCTCCGTGGAGTAGCCCACATTGGGTGAACCATATTAAATTGGTGTCTCTATTGTGTGTGATGATTTATGCATTAATTTGATTACTATTATTGATATTGCCATTGATTATATTGGATAATATTATTTGAGAAAGAAAAGTAAAAGTTGGTCTTATACTATTCACCCCCTCTCTCAGTATAAGCTTGTGTTCTTCAATTGGTATCAGATAGGGTTCCTTCGAAAGAGTTTAATAACTTGAAGGAAAATCTTACAGGAACACAGATGGATTCTCAGAGTGGATCTTTAGGAAATAAGGCACCATTGTTCGATGGGAACAATTATGCATTTTGGAGTGTAAGAATGAAGATTTACCTAATGGCACAAGGAAATGATATATGGCAAGCAGTTGAGGATGGGTACACATCGCCAACTACTCCACCTATAGATAAATATGGTAAGCTCCTACAACTAAATAATTCAAAGGCAATGAATGGAATCTTAAATGGTTTATATGAATCAGAGTTTGTAAAAGTTATGCATTGCACATCAGCAAAAGAGATTTGGGAAAAGTTGAAAAATATATATGAGGGAGACAAAAAGGTCAAGATGGTAAAATTGCAAAATCACAAGAAAACATTTGAAGACCTAAAGATGAAGGATGAGGAAGACATTGCTACATACTTACTTCATGTGGATGAGGTTGTTAACTCCATGCAAGGACTTGGGTTTAAAGTTGAAGAAACAGATGTTTGTCAAAATATTTTAAGGTCACTCCCTAAGAGGTATAGTGAAAAGGTTTCAGCCATAGAAGAAACAAAAGATATTGAAAATTTGACAAGGGATGAGTTACATGGAACTCTCACAACTTTTGAGATGAGAATAAAAGAGGATCCTATCCCCTAGAAAGAAGCAACCTTCAAAGTTACAAAGAAGACAAAGGGTAAGAAGTCAGATTCAAGTAATGAGTTATCCAATGATGAAGAAGCAAACTATGGTAGAAGGAACAAGGACACAAGAAAGTATAAAGGTACAAAAATAGTTAAGTGTTTCAAATATGGTAAATATGGTCACTATGCATCTGATTGTCCAAAATCTAGAAGTAGCAATGATGAAGAGAAACAGGATCATAAGAACAGGGAAGCAAGAAAATACAAGTATCAAAATAAAAGTAGGGATGGACAAGGCAAGCAAGGAAAGAAGTTTTTCCAAAGGCATAAGAAGATTTTTTATGCAGATAAGATAGGAAAGAGTTCAAGTGATAGTGATGGAAGGTCCTCAGATAATGAAGAAGAAGAAATTATATTTTTGATAGTAGAAAAAGAAGATGTTAAGAAAAAGGTAAAAAGAGAACCAATAATTCTCAAGTGTTTTAGGTGTGGTAACTTTGGTCATCTTGAAGATCATTGTACAAGGAATGGGTTCAATTTTAGTGAAGATGAATATGAAGATGCTCTTGAAGGTCTAGAAGAAGAAAGTCTTCTTATGGCAATAGAAGAAGAAGGAAGTGCTCCTATTGAAGATAAATCAGAAAGGAATGAAGATGATCTAAGAAGAAATAGAAAATTCAGAGGAAGGAGAAGTTGATCTTGAGGGTGAGCTTATTTTTGCTCTTAAGGAATTAAGAAAGGTAAGAAAGCAGAACTCAAAACTCAAGCTTCAATTTCAAGAATGTGATGAAGAGAAAGGAAATCTTATAGAAGATCTAACCAACTCAATAGCTAAGACAAGGAGATTTAAAGAGAAGTTAGAGGCAAAGGTTTTAGAATGTGAAATATTAGAGCATGAGGTAGCTTCACTAAGGAAGGAAGTAAAAGAGTCTAAAAACAAGCTACACAGGTTTGGGAGAAGCTCAAAGACCTTGGATAAGATTATCAAGGTACAAAGATCTTCATCAAACAAGATAGGACTTGGTTTTGAAGAGGAACATAGAGAACAAGGAGAGGAGTCAATCTCAAGCTCCAAAGAAGAAGAAGCTTCAGAAGAAGAGAGTGTAAGAGAGAGTGAGACTTCTAAGGATAAGTTGGAAAATAGAAAGTTCAACAAGGAAAGGAACAATGCACAAATAAGGAACAGATGGAACAGGAAACATCACAGGGAAGAAGAGACTAAGAGACCAATGGGGTCAAGGCAAGGTTTCTTCAATGGATGTTGCTTCTCATATCATAGGTTTGGTCACAAGGCTATACAGTGTAGGACACATGAAAGATAAGGATATGGTTTCACCAATAGAAATTTTAGAAATGGGTATCTCTTTCAAGGGTATTGCTACTCTTGTAATCAGTTTGGTCATAAGGCAGTAAATTGTAGGGTTCATGATAGGAATGGATATGGCTTCACCAGGAGGAACTTCAAGATATTTGCACCTTCAAGGAACCACAACATTAAGTGTTATAAGTGCAATAATGTTGGGCATATGGCTAAGTGGTGTAGAACAAAATTTCCAGAGACAAGCAGGAACAGGAATATTCAGAGGAATTAGAAGGATCAATTGAGGAAGAAGGTGGACAAAGGTAAAGATCAATGTATGTTGGGAGTAGAGATACTCCCACCCCAAAATTAACCACCTCAAAGAGAGGAGGTGGGGAGGGGGCTGAGCTAAGAGTCTTATATTTAGCCCCAAGCCCCAAAGGTGGCCCTTTGCCATTGATGTCAAAGGGGGAGAGATTTGAGTTAGGAGGAGAGCATTCAATTAGGGGGAGCAGTTTCTCAGGGGGAGCAAAACTGAAAAAGGTAAAAGAAATGGTTAAAGGAAAAAGGGTTGCCATCAATGACAAAGGGGGAGATTGTTGGAAATTTGAGCAAGTTTTGTTGTCATTGATGTCAAAAGGTTTGGTGTCCAGTTTCGTCATCATTAATGTCATCAGGTTGTTTTTCCAAAAGGCAAGGAAGTGTTTAAAAGGAATAGGATATAATATTTATTTTAAATATTATATGCCTAAAGAGGCCTAAAATATTGAAGACCCAAGGAAGGAGAAGCAGGTTTAAAAGGAAATAATAATATTATAATATTTCGGGAAAAAGGTTGAGGTGAAGAAAAATGAGGTCCAAGGAGTCATTAAGAAATAAATCCTTGAAAAGACCCATTAAGCAGATGTTAAAGATTATTATTTAATTTATTTAAATTAAAATATTTTAACCATAGGTTAAAATTTTAATTTAAATAAATATTAAGGCGCCAAAAGGTTTAAGTTTAAAATTCGAATTAAAAATCAAATTTACTAAAAGTCGACATGTTGGAGTGCAAAGTAAAAGGTATAAAAGGAGGCAATAATTTTATTTTAAATTATCCATGCAATTTGTATGCCCAAAGTGAAAAGAAATCATGTGCTACATTAAGAGAAGAGAAAGGAATTCACATGTGTTAAAATTTAAAAGGGTAGACTTCGTATTAAGGTTGAGTGGAGCACCAAACTAATCCCAAAGCCTTGTGTAGCGCAATCGATGAGCAAAGGCTAGTTAAGATATTCATGCAAGGTAGGTTAGGGGTTCGATTCATATCCCCTTCATTTTGAATGTAGCAAAGGATTTTGATTAATTTCAAAATCATCGAAAGCAAGGAAGAAAAGGCGGATCATGTGCCTTGTGTTTTGTGTTGGGCATGTAGCCCAACGATAGCCTAGCCTTGGGTTAAGAAGCCTAGTCATTGAGGGCACAAAATTTTTGAAGATGTGGGCCATCACATAAGGTAAGCACTCGATTTAATTTTTGCCAAGGTTTTTGAATAGTGCTAGGGGGCCACGTGATAGTTTTGAAGGTGCTTAAGGCCAAGTGATTAATTTTTTCTAAGGTGAAAGATAGGGAGTCATAAGGTTGTTTAATATTTTAATTTTTTAATTAGAATTATAAATAAATATTGGAGATATAAGGTGTTAGAAAGGAAATTAATTGTGTTGAATATTATTGTGTGAATATTGGAGTTAAAAGTGTTAAACAAAGGAATTAATTTTTATTTTTCTAAGTGTGAATATTGGGTTTATAAAGTGTTATCAAAGGAGTTTGATTGTTTATGAATTGAATATTATTTTTGTGAAGTTTGGAGATTATAAGGTGTACTTGAGACTTGATATTTTTGTATGGTGAAATAATTATTGAGGGAAATATTTGAGTGGAGATTTTGAGATAGATTGTTACTATCTAACCTTGAAATTGGCAAAGAGGATTTGATTGTGATTGAGACAGGTTTTGAAGACATATCTCCATCAAAACAAAAGGTATGGGCACATCTTCCTTATGAGTGAAATATTGTTGGATTGAATGTTGTGAAATGCAAAGTTGGAGTGAAAAGGATTGATGAGTATTGTTGGAAATGTTGAGTGAGTTTTCATATGCATGATTTGTGTTTGAAATATCATGAGTATCATTGTTATGTGAAGTTGAAAACTATCTTGAACTAGGGTTTGTGAAAGATCATGAGTATCATTGTTATGTGAGATTGAGAACTATCTTGAGCTAGGGTTTGTGAAAGAACATGAGTATCATTGTTATGTGAATTTGGAATCATCTTGAGTCAAGGTTTGAGATTCATAGTGTGAGTTGTTGGAAGTATAGTGAAACACTTGGTTAGGGTTTGTAAGCAAGTTGTGTTTCATTGAGTGAATGGTTGAATGAAGTTGGTTGAGCATTATTGATTGAAAGTATTGGAGTGATAGTTCAAGTTTTGTGAATCAAATTATACTTTATTTCTAAATTGATTTGAAAGAGAGTTTGAAAGTGATTGAGTGTTTTGTGAGTGTGAAACATATTGAGTCTCTTATCATTCTCTATATGTTTCTATGGTTAAACAAGATTCTGAGTGAAACTTGTTTGTGTGATTGAAGAGGTTTTCTGTAAGAGATTAAGTTGAGTTTTGTATGCAAGTTTTGCAATTGATTTGAATAAGCTTTTGTGAAAGCTTGTGGAAAAATTTGAGTAAGTCCTAGAGGGGACTTAAGGACAAAGTTAAGCAAGATTTTGTGAAAGCTTATGAGAAGATTTGAGTAAGTCCTAGAGGGGACTTAAGGATAGAGTTAAGCAAGATTTTGTGAAATCTTATGAGCAGATTTAAGTAAGTCCTAGAGGGGACTTAGGAAAAAATTGAGTAAGCTTTTGTGAAAGCTTAAGAATAGATTTGTGTGAGATTTTGTAGAAGCTTACAAGAGATTTGAGGTAAGTCTTGGTGAAGACTTGTTGAGAAGATTGAACAAGTTCTAGAGAGGACTTGTTGAGTAGATTTGAGGTAAGTCTTGGTGAAGACTTGTTGAGCATATTGAACAAGTTCTAGAGAGGACTTGTGAGAATATTTGAGGTAAGTCTTAGTGAAGACTTGTTGAGCAGATTGAGCAAGTTCTTGAGAGGACTTATGGATAGATTTAAGGTAAGTCTTTGAGAAGACTTGAGAGCAGAGTTGATTGATTGATTTGTTCAAGATTTGAGTTAAGGCTTGGAGAAGATCTAAGTAGAGTTGATTTGTGATTGGATCAAGATTTGTGTTAAGGCTTGAGGATATATTTGAGGATAAATTTTGGTGTAGATTTGAGGGTAGATTTGTGCCAGACCAGAGATAGACTTGTGAGAAAATTTGTGCTAGACCAAGGATAGTGTTTAGTGCAGATTTGAGATAGAGATTGAGTAGAGCTGAGAGTAAGATTTGGAGGTGATAGAGTAGAGGATAGTAGTCTCCAGTGGATAGAGATCCATTAGCCAAGGTAGTGAGGACAGAGGTCTTTAATGGAGAGAGATCCACAAGCTAGTGCAGTGGAGGCAGTAGTCTTCTAGAAGATCACCAACCAGAGCAGAGGAGAAGGAGTTCTCCTATGGATAGAGATCCATGAACCAGCAGAGGGGAAAGAGTTCTCCTATGGATAGAGATCCACAAACTTGATTAGGGGATTGGTGTCTCCTTTGGATAGAGGTCCATAAACATTGTAATAGGGAAGGATTCCCAAGAGATTTGTTGAGAAAATTTTAGTGAAATATTTTCCCCATGGAGTAGCCCACATTGGGTGAACCACGTTAAATTGGTGTCTCTATTGTGTGTGATGATTTGTGCATTGCTTTGATTACTACTGTTGATATTGCCATTGATATATTGGATAATATTGTTTGGGAAAGAAAAGTAAAAAGTGGTCTTATATTGTTCACCCCCCTCTCAGTATAAGCTTGTGTTCTTCATAAGAGTTTCCACCAAATATAGTATAGTACATAATAAAGATTATGAAGATTAAAATACTGTTACTTTTCATGCTTATAAAGATGATCTTTTTAGTAGACAAATTATTCTAAACTAGTTATGGTTTGTAAAAAATTATCTCAATGATATATTTATTGATGTAATAATACTAAGATGTCATTTTTTTTGTATTATTAGTAGGCATTCAAAAAATAATTATATATAAAATCAAAATCAAGTTTTGAATGTAAGGTTAATTAATATTAATGTCAAAGTGTTTATAATAATTTTATGTAGATGATATCTAATATTAAAAATACTATATTAACAATCCACCATTTTATATATTTTAACCTTTTAAGGTCTTGTCCATGTTAGAACAACCTATGCTTCTTAGGGTCCATTATAAATGAGTGTGGATGATAGTTTATTTTAAAAAATAATCATAATATATATACTTAAAAATATCAAAAAGTAAAATAACTTCTAAGGTTTATGACTATTGTGTATATTAGAGAATTCCATATCCTCTAGGTCAAGTATGCATGGGAGGATACACTTATGTTGTATTATATTTTTATGGGGTGTACATATCCTACTTCTTTTCTTTGGATTCGAACCTTGAACCTCTTATGTGGAGTATTCAAGTACAACATAAGTGGGCCTAACGATGGAGGCTTTGGAACTCTAAATAGAGGTCCAAGATTTGAATATTATGGAAGGTAGGGTTGTATGCTATGCTTTAGTAATGAAAATATGGTTGGATAACCATATATTAGGTAGGCAACATCCTTCATGAGGATAATTTCATATGGCCTATGGCCTCTGTAAATGTTAAAGTTTATTTTACATTAACATATATCTGGTCCACTTTATATTTATATGAGGTGCACCTATACTACTCCCTTTAAATTTAAACCTTAAAATTTCTATGTGAAATATACAAACCTCAGTTATCATATCCATTTTAACTAAAAATAAAAAACAACACAAAAAATAACAAAGATCCATTAAATGAAGGGAAAATGAAAGTATGTTGAATTCACCATTAGCGTGGCACTCATTGCTAATTTTTTTGGTCTGACGGCTTTGGGTGAGTGCATAAATAGAGAAAATCACTCTTTAGCAAAATAATTAATTAATTTTTTATGATTGTGCATTATTTGGGAATTCCCTTTGGGATTAATATCTCTCCTAAGCACACAATGACCTCAACAACGACCTCTGCAACTTTGGCTTCTTCTAGCGGGAATCCCCATGGCCATTCAAGGGATCTAGAACAGGGGGAAATTCCCCCCTCGGATACAGGCTCCAAGGTGGACGATCCCAAGGGCCCTGATCCGGACCCTGGCGGGAAGGGCGATACCCTCCTGACCTACCATGACAAAGTAATGGGTAAACCAAACCCTTTTACTGGAACCCTAAATCATCCCTCGATGATCGCTTCAAGAGAAAATCTGGTCATCCCTATCTCTATCATGGCTGAAAAGCTCGCTCTGGAATCCCTTTCCCTCGTAGGCAAGTTCGTGGGAGGCAGACCTGACATGGAATCCATAAGGAAATGGGCAAGCTTCAAATGGTGCACAGCAAGAAGTTTTCAGCTCGTAGCCCTTTCAAGGGGGTTCTTCTTGATCCGTCTGAACAACCCGGATGACCATGCCCGAATCCTCACTGGCGGGCCCTAGTTTTTTGGGAGGAAAAGCCTGTTCTTGAGGAAATGGGGGGAAGACTTCAATCCCCAAACCAAGGACATTAACTATGCTCCGATCTGGGTTCGTCTTCCCGATCTCCCCATCCAGTTCTGCCATGAAGACATCCTTCGATGGATCGGGGGGTACATAGGGGACCTCATCGCTATTGACTCTGCAACCAAAGCTCATTCCCGCATGGCTCAAGCCCGTATCTGTATTAATGCTAATTTAGCATCCCAGCTCCCAACACGCCTAAACCTCATTTATGGGGACTTTCAATGGTGCCAAGCTTTTGAGTATGAAAATAAACCGGCATTTTGCATCGAATGCAAATCCCAGGGACACCTCAAATCCCAATGTCCATCTCTAAAACCCCAGCAGGAGGTGCCAAGCAACAAGATACCCCCCATATGAACCCACAACACCCACTTGGGAACGCGAAATGATCGATTCAAAGGCCCCTTTGGCAACAGGCGAGAAAGGGAGTATAAAGGGAAGCAGGCTGCTCATTAGGAACCTCTCATCAACAACCCCTCTTCAATATCTGAACAGGTATGCTCTATGTTTGCTTTCCCCAACATATTTGGACCTTTATCCTATTCAAACGATGAGGTTCTCTTCCCTGAATCCAACCCCATGCAACCCCTACCCACCCACCCCCATCCCCTCCTCCCCTTCCAAATTTGGGCCTTCCATTCCCACCCCTGATGCCCCATTCCCCCCCTCCCTCCCTTGTTCGATCCCTTGTCTGAGGTAAACCCTCTCCTTCGTGATGGTGTTCCCTGTTCCTTTCCCTCAGAAGACCCTCTATCCCCAACAGGATCATGCCCCGAGTCCCAGGAGGATGCATCTAGTCCCACCCACACCAAGGTGGATTTTAACTCCATCATCACTAGAAGCAAAAAAAACAACTTCACGTGGGTACTATCATATCCTTTTCCAACAGAACACTGAATATGGTTTTCTACTGCAAAGAAAACAAATTCACGTGGGTGTTGTCCAACATCTATGCTCCCAACAATCCAATGGAAAGATACAATATGTGGAGATCTCTGTCCCTCATGAAGGATGCTTTCTCCAACCTTCCCTAGATGGTAGTAGGGGATTTTAATTCCCCCCTCTTTCATTCTGATAAGAAAGGGGGTGTGTCTACCCCTTCCAAAAGTATCTTAGACTTCCAGGAGTTTGTCACTGAGAATGAACTCATGGACCTACAGATCAAAGGCTACCAGTACACATGGAGCAATAAAAGGGCTGGCTCGGAGCACATTCAGGTGAATTTGGACCAATTTTTTCTCACCCAATAGGCCATTCCCCTATTTGGAGACACTTCCCTGATCCCTCTCCCAAGAATTGGCTCTGATCATTCCCCCCTTCTCCTAGAATCGAATAAAGCTCCATCTTTCAAAACCCCCTTCAGGTTTGAAAACATGTGGATCCATCACCCGGACCTGAAGCAGAGAATCGAGGACTGGTGGAAGACCCCTATCTATGGATCAACCATTGTTCAGGTATCCCAAAAGCTCAAGTCAATCAAAGAAAACTTGAAAACTTGGAACAGGGAGGTATTCGGGGATATCTTCAAACTCAAAGAAAAAACCTTGAGCAAACTCAAAACTCTAGAGCAGCAAATCCAGCATGACCAATGGACCCCCCAGCTGAGGGATGAAGAAAGATAGTTGATGGCAGAATATCACAACATTCTAGCCAGAGAAGAAACCTTTTGGCACCAAAAATCTTGGGCTCTCTGGCTCAAGGATGGGGATGCCAATACAAGATTCTTCCATGCATCTACATTGCGAAATAGAAGCACAAACAAGATCAGAGAGCTCACCTTGGCAGATGGAACCGTCAGTCAAGACATCCTCAAGATCCGAGAGGAGGCCTCCTCTTTTTTCATCAACATGCTGGGAACTGTCATTCCCACCAACTCTGAAGCCCAAGAAGCCCTGCTCGGAAACATTCCCCCCCTGGTCACCCCTGAGATGAACCGATCCCTGATCCGACCTCTCTCTGAGAAAGAAATCAAGAGTGCTTTGTTTTCCATGAAAGCTGACAAGGCCCCTGGACCTGATGGGTTTCCCCCTCAATTTTTTCAAACCTTCTGGGACATAGTGGGGAAAGAGGTTTTCGATGCAATTATGGAACTCCAACGAACCAAAATCATCCCTCGAGGGACAAACTCCACTTTCATTGCTTTGGTCCCCAAAAATCCCCAGTGCAAATCCATGAATGACTTCAGACCCATTAGCTTGTGTAACATCATCTACAAGATCCTTACCAAATCCCTAGCTCTCAGGCTAAAGAAAATCCTCCCCTCCATTATTGATCCCTACCAGGGCAGCTCGGTTGAAGGGAGATCTATCACTGACAACATCATATCTCTTCATGAGACCCTCCACTCGACCATGTGCAACAAAAAAGCTGCCATGTTTCTGAAATTGGATATTAGCAAAGCTTTTGATAGGGTTGACAGAGGTTTCCTCCTGAAAGTCCTCTCTCGATTTGGCTTCCACATAGAATGGGTCAATCTCATCAAAGGCTGCATCACTGATCCATGGTTCTCAGTTCTTGTCAATGGATCTGCTGCAGGTTACTTCCCTAGCCTCAGAGGGATTAGGCAGGGAGACCCTTTGTCCCCTTTCTTGTTCATCATCCTTACTGAATCCCTGGGTAGAGCCTTCAAGTAGGCTATTTCTTCTGGGTGTATGACAGGGATCAAGGCTTCTTCAGAATCCCCTCCCCTATCCCATCAACAATTTGTTGATGACACCATCATTGCAACCTTAGCCTCCATCATCCAAGAAAAATCTATCAAAGGGATCCTTGACACCTATGCTCATGTAGCAGGCCAAGAGATCAACTATCTCAAAAGCAAGTGTTACTTCCTCAACACCCCAGGAAACAGGCAACGAAAAATTGCTCGCATCCTCCAATGTTGCATTGCTGATCTTCCCACCTCCTACCTGGGACTCCCTCTATTCACCAAGAGCCCAAAGGAATCAATGTGGGATAATGTTATTGACAGGATCAAATGCAAGCTTGTGGCTTGGAAAGGCTCCCTCCTATCCCAAGCAGCCAAAGCAACCCTTACTATGGTGGTCCTCCAGAGCATCCCGGTCTACTTCATGTCAGTCTTCAAAGCTCCTACTTCTGTTCATTCCAAAATCAAGCAAATTCAGAAGAGGTTTTTGTGGGCAGGTCCAGAAAACACAAGGAAATTCCACCTAGTAAGTTGGGATAAAGTCTGTCAACCCAAGGACCAAGGGGGCCTTGGTATGAGAAGATCAACCAACTTGAATGTTGCCCTCTTGGCAAAGCAGGCATGGAAGTTGTTCACTAACTACAAGGCAGAATGGGTCTCAATTGTCCAAAGCAAATACCTCAAAAACTTATCCCTGATGGACAACAACATTCCTATTAATGGATCAGCCTTTTGGTGGGCCGTAATCCAAGCAAAACCTCTTATCATCAGAGGCACCCGATGGCAGCTAGGCAAAGGGACTTCTATCAATTTTTGGGATGACACGTGGTTGAAAGACAAACCCCTCAAGGATCTCCCTGAGGTGGCCGGCCTAAGACCGAGTCTAGAGAGGAGATGGGGAAACAAAGTAAAATATTATATAGATAGACAAGGCAAATGGAAGATCCCCTCAGGAGGTAGTGAGCATCTTGTGAGGGAAGGGAACCTTCTATCTGAGATGCTAAGAACCACCATCATCCCCACCTCAGCCTCCCCAGACCTCCCGATGTGGGCGGGAACCGACAATGGGGATTTTTTAGTTAAGTCAGCTCATTCCCTTCTGGTCAACCCTCGTGTTCCCACTATTCCATTCAAATTAGTGTGGATCAAGCACCTTATCCCAAAAATTGGTTTCTTTGCTTGGACAACCATCCAAAACAAGGCCCTCACCATTGACAATCTCATGAAAAGGGGAATCCCTGTCCCCAACAGATGCCACCTCTGCCTATCCAATTGGGAATCTGTCAACCACCTCCTTTTAGAGTGTGATTATGCTAGGGAAGGCCTAGACCACATGTTTACCACTTTTCAAATCCGATGGGCCCGCCTCGACTCCCTCTTGGACCTATTCATCCAATGGCCCACTCCCTTTAGAAATCCCAAGGTGGCTTTCCTATGGAAAATTTGCCTCCACCACTTCATTTGGCAGGTGTGGCTCGAGCGCAATCGTAGGGTCTTCTCTACCACCTCAAACAACTCCATCTCCTCGGCCATCAAAGCCATGTCCTATGCTGCCGAGAACTCCCAACTTCTTCCTTGGCCCAGCTCCCCGCTAAGCAAGGTCGAACTTGAGATCATCAATTCCCTCAACATCCCCATTCCCACCTTATCCCTCCCCACTCCCCATCCCCATGTCAAAGCTTGCTGGAATCCCCCCTTGAGGGATGGCTAAAACTTAACTTCGATGGTGCGTCAAAAGGGAATCCTGGTCTGGCAGGAGCAGGAGGAGTAGTCAGGGATCCCAGAGGGGAGATCATTATGGCTTTTGCAGAAAATATTCACCACCAAACCAACAATGTAGCCGAGGCATGGGCCCTGTGGTGAAGCTTACACCTGATCAGGGATTCACGAGTCAAGCTCCAGGTTGAAGGGGATTCCCTCAACATCATTGGCTATATAACCTCTAACAAAATTCCCCCGTGGAACATCAGATCTTTGATCCAAGAGAGCAGGGAATTTTTAAGTAAGCACTGCCAGGTGGAAGCTACCCATGCATACAGAGAAGCCAATCGGCTTGCTGATAGGCTTGCCAACATGGGCATAGGGCAGACACCTATTACAGTGTGGCACGATTCTTTTCTGCCAGATGTCCTCCAATTCATGGCCTCGAACAACCAAGGTAGGTCTGTCAAACCCCTCCACACTAATCAATGATTTTTGGTTTCAATTTGTTGTAGGTATTGCTCTAGATGTACCATTTCCCGAGATCCTCATGGAGTACGTTCCGATGCCACTTCGTGATTGGCCGCCCCACTGAGGTCCAGTACAATCATCTCATCGAGTTGAACTTAATGTCCTCCTTTGCTGCTTCCCAAAGCCTTTCGCCTAATCCCACTATCGTGTATGTGGCCGCCCCTCCGCTCATCCCTCTACCACCTTCCATGTCTGCTAGAAGCACCCAAAATATTAACTCCACCCATGCAGACATTTTCCCAAAGCTCCCGCCCAATCCCCTTCATCCTTGGTATGGCAACCGCCCATCCACCTGTCTTTCATCCGTGGTGCTCGGCATGCCCCGTCGGCTTCCCCTAGCTTATTTATATCCTCATCATCATGTGCTCATCGATGTTCTCCACTGCAAGTCCTTCCTCTGGTTGTTATCTTCTGCCACCTTCCATCCAATCCCCACCCCCACCATGGCCTACCTGGAGCCGAGTCCGCTTCAGCTGGATGCCCTGTCATCTGCTTATTTGCAGGGCTGCAAACTCACCACCCTTCTATCAAAATTTTGAGGAGCGAAAGAGGACATTACAATGGATTTTGTCCGTACATGGTCGAATGGCCATGTCTGCATCAAGAATCTACGTTTCAAGGTTACTCCCCAACTGATTGGTGAGATTGCAGACTTGCCACTCACTGGCCGCCTGGTTCATCATGACAAGCATTGTTGGGACCCAGAGCTGGAGGGGTTCCCCAATTATCAAAATTTCACTTGGGATGGTCTTGCCCTAGAGCATCAGTCCCTTCCACCCCCTTTTCCCACCGTTGCTATTCCCCTTATGCAATACCTTGCCTGCGATGACCCTAATAAGCCCATGGCTAGTTTCCATCTTGCCCTGGTCAATCACATCCGAGGATACAAGCCTATGAACATTCTTGGGTTCCTCCATCGCTCCATTCATCTCTCGGTGTCAACTGCCCATAAGAAGTCCACCCCTCCCTCCCACCAAGGGTTGTTCACTATTATCTACTACCATGTTCTGTCCAATCCCCCCATTGCGGCTACCCCCTTACAGTCCAGTCCCCCCTTTCCCCCTCCTTCCCAAAGCCCTACTCACTCTTTGTCCAGTGAGCCCTTGGCCAGCGATGGTGTTCCCAGCACCCCTGCCTCCAAAAAAGGCACGATGACTACTTCCCCATCCAAGCCATCCCCTTCCCCTTCCAAGCCCATCCCTTCCCCTTCCAAACCCACCCCTTCCCCTTCCAATCCCACTCCCCTCACCTGCAAGAGATCTTCGTTGGGCAAGCGCAAGGTCAAAACCGAGGAGACGGTCCCTCAAGTCCGCAGGTCGTTCAGGACCAAGAAGCCCAAAACCAAGTCTAGCCAGAATTCGCCCCTAGAGGTCGAGGACCTAAGCAGAGATTCAACTCCCACCTCTGGCATCTCAAATCGGCTCACCAAAATGTTTCTGAGGAGTTTCATCATCGCGTTTGAAAGTGCAAGCTCAGCTCTAAAATAGGCCCTCCAACAGAGTGCAGAGCATGCAGAAGAAGACATTATGGAGGTTGACCCCTAAGCTGCTTCAGGAGTGTAAGTTTTTGAAGACTCATATGGGATTTCCTGCTGTGGGTTTTTGTGTTTGTTTTTGTGCCCTTTGTCTGCCTACTGGTTTGGGTTTCTCTGTAATAGCCCCGATGAGGGTTATAGCTTCTGTCTATGGTCATGTCATGTCTGGTTCTAGCAGCCCCTGCGTGGGCAAGCATCCCTTATCTATCGACACTAATATCCCCTGCGAGGGAATTTTATCCGTAATATCCCCTGCATGGGAATGGTTAAAATGGCACATGTCTATCCCTCTGGAAAGGGATTCTGCACTATTGGTGTATTTCGGCCTCTCAAAGGTTTTTGTATATCTGGGGTTGGGACCCAGTTAAAACCCTTATAAATAAAAATTCCAACTTACCAAAAAAAAAGAATTAAAATTTTTTAGGAGCAAAGTTGAGAATATGGATAAATTAAAAATGGTATTTTGCAGGAATCCCTCCCTAATCCTTGGGATAGGATGGTCATCCCCATAATGAATTACTTCATGCTTGATGGGTATTTATCTATTGTCAGGAGCTTTCATGTAGCATTCCTCAACCAAATTAGGAGGAAAAGGACGAGTGTCCCAATTGATAAGATGATGAAGCAGGTCCAAAAAGGTAATTCTTCTATTCCCTTACACTAGGTTCTGTTAAATATTATTTTATATATTATACTAAGAAAGGTAGTCAACCAGGGGTGGTGAACCTTAGGCTAGATTATAGGAGCACTTTTGAATCAGAGAAAAAACCAAAATCCCCAGGAGAATCCTAGAAGTCTAATGATTCACTCTAGGGCTCTGGAGAGGAGGAGGATGTCTCTTTTGAGTCCAACCCTTCGGGGACCGGGTGAAGATATTAGGAAGCAAAAAGTAGCTAAAAGGTCCTATTACTAACTTGAAGGACCGTAGCCATGGTGTAGAGGGTGCTGATGGTCTCAAAAAGAAAACAAAGATCCAAAGGTATTCCAATAATCTAAATACTAAGGCTAAAAAATAGGGAGAGACTCCCATCCATATCATCTTCAACATGAACTTAGAGAGGTCCTAGGAGTTTGTTCTAGTTTCCTCATGGAGGAAGAGATATTGAATATCTTTCTTAAAGAAGTCTAAGCAATACATTGATTCCTCAATTAAGAAGAAAATAGTAGTTGGGTTTCTAGATTCTCATTTGAGTCTAAAAAATACATTTTTAAGCTTAAATGACCTCATCAAATACATGGAGAGGGTCAATTAAATGATATCTAACTAAGCTAATGAGAATTCTCTCCTATTGGGAGACTTAAATAAGAAAATAATGGATTCATGTTTTAGTTCAGAGCATGATACTCAAGAAGAAGAGGATATGAAGGAAGAGTTTTAGTTGGGTTCCTTTTTAAGTTATCTTTTGTTCCCTAGTAGAGGTTTTCTTGGTCCTCTTTGAGTTTCTATTGTTTCTTGGATTGGATCCCTTTTTGGTAGGCAAATCCCTATTTATTTTTTGAGTTTCTTTTGCTTCTCTTTCCAAGTTGGTTGTAAAAGGTTCAGGTATTCTTTCAAAACCCCTTCTTCAACCTAATAAAAAACAAAGAGCCATTTAATCTTAAGCATTGAGCCTTTAAGCCCAAGCAACAATACCATGGTTTCTATCAAGTGGAAGTGGTTGGTAGTTAGTATTGCCACCACCTATCCTAATCTTGTCTCCACCACCACCTATCCTAATATTGTCTCCACCACAACCACATACTATTCACTTTGGTCTTGCTCTTCCAATAATAGCATAACATTTCCTAAAAGCATTATCATTATACTTACGTAAAATAAAAGGATAAATCAAGAAAGCTAGTCATTTTGTGTAGCTAGTGACTTCTAAGTGTTTTAGGGTGATGGTGGAGATGGTCAAGACAAGTATAAAATGAGATTTTCTTCTACAAAAAATAGATGTTTATGTTAAGCCTTTGTATCAAAGCCAAAATAATCAATTCACATAACCTTATAATTAAAAAAATTTAAATTTTTATCTCAATAATTACTTTTTTACTTAATATTAAATCCAACATGAATTAGTGAATAAAAAAATTCAATTAAGTTTTTAACATAATTTATAGATAATATTATATATAAAATAAATATCTAAAAATCTAATTTTAATTTAAATAAATAAAACTTATTGTAATAATTAATTTTAATATACTCCCTTTAGGGACACCACAATCGCAAAAAAGGCATTGGATTTTATTAATGAAGACCCAAGTTCAATTCACGGGGATGTTGGACCCGATATACCCCCAACTTTTCACCCTATTCAAAGAAGTAATTAATTTAATTATATATACAAAGAGTTAAGGTTTAAACCATAAGTACACTTAAACTTATATTTATAATTGCATACAATTATCTACTTCATAGTGGTATAGTTTTGGGTTGTCATCCAAAAGACCCAGGTTCAAACCATTGCATAAGGAACCGAATCCTTTCAAAAACCCATGTTTTAACCTAAACTTTTATCCGAAAGGGATAGGCTTGTTGGTAGTGGTCAAGTGCTTGTTGGTGGTCTTCTTTGGTTAGATTCCTTGAATGATTGGTCCCATTGACTTTGTCTTTACCCAATGGACTAGGGTTAATAAAGGTTCCCAACACAAAAATAAAGTAAATAATTAAATTATTTTTACTTGAAAGGGATAGGCTGATTGGTAGCAGTCGAGTGCTTGTTGGTGTACCAATTTGATTCTTTAGATAGTCGGGCTCCATTGACTTCATTCTTTAGTCAGTAGGGCTTCGTTGACTTCATATTTATCCAAAAAACTAGGGTTTACAATGGTGGCGTTTGAATTCAATCCTAAGTCATGCCTCACATTGGGAAAAGGTGTTACCAATTTTTATGCAACAAAGAAAATAAAATTATTTTTAGAACATTTCCTTGGCTAATTTTATGGTTTCCTTAGCAATTTTTACAAGAAAGATAATAGAGATAATAAGTGAAGATTAGTCAATTTTCTCTTCACATACATATAAAATTCTTTAATGGATATTGTTGCAATGAGAACAACTAAAACATTACCCAAATGTTGTAATGAAAATAACTAAAATATTACTTGAAAGGGATAGGTCCAGAGTTAATGGATATCTTCCCCAGACTGCCCACCATCCCAAGTTTGTTATTGAAAAAATTTTAGTGGCTAAAAATATTTTATATAGGAGTAGCCATAAAATCTACAAATTTATTTGCATGAGAAAATATCTAGGGTTTATGATCTCCCAAGTTTGAAAGAATTGAGAGCCTTTAGGGGATATTTTAATATTCCTTATTAGTAATGGATACTATATAGCGAGTTTCTCTTCAAGAGTAGACATGGACACAAATGTTGAATTAGGGAAGAGAAGTTATGGAGCAACAAGTATTTTTGTGTAGCCTTGGAAGCTAGGATTTGATCTATTAATGAAACCTATTGTAGTGGATGTTTGGGTTTGATTATATACTCTACTAATGAAATATTGGTGTAAACTAGTTTTTGAGAGATTGGGCAATTTCTTGGGATGCTATATTTGAGTAGCAAGAGATACAATTATGGGATATTCAACCATTTATACTAGGATATGTGTGGAGATGGATCTTAATCACCTATTTCCAACTGAAATAGAAATAGATATGGGGGATTTAACCTAGATCCAACAAGTATACTATGAAGCGATACCCTTTTTATATAGGATTTGTCATAAGCATGGACATCTTGTTAGTTTTTACCTTGAGACTATCCAAAATAACCCCATATCATTGGAGGCTAATTCCAATTATGACAAGATACCTGAGAAGAATGTAGAAGCTCAAACCACAACCTCGAGCCTAAATAAACTAGAAGAGGGTTTTGAAGCACCTAAGAGGAAGAATATGCAAAAGAAAGTGGCATTATCAAACTAGACAAAAGAGAGAAACCTAAATAGGTATAAAATTATTAACACCCTAATGGACATGACGAATGAGATAGTTGTAATGGGGGAACCTCAAGGGGAAAAAATACCCTTAAAAAATATAGTAGTCCAGCAGAGAAAAACTCAACTAGCCTTGGAGATCAATACCCAACCAACCCCAAACCATATTTCCATAACAACTTCAGAGAACCTCAACTTGCTATGGTCTTGGTTGATAGGGATGTCTCAATGCAAGACAAAGGTAATATTGCTCTTGGAATTCAAAAAGGAAAGAAAAAACTAAAAAACATCCAAGCCAAGAATATAGGAAAAAAATCAAACCAAAAGCAACTGGTAATGGAGGGTGATTAGATAGTAAACCAAGGATATGCAAAGTAGATTGATTATTACTGGGTTTCAGGTTTCCATAAATTATACAATCATGGAACATTAGAGGTTTAAACAACAATTCTCATCAAATTATTGTTCATAATTTAATTGAAAGTCATCATTTAGATTTCATTCTCCTTTAAGAGATAAAATATTCATTACAAGTGATGGATAGAATAGCCAAGAAAATATGGAGACAAATAGAGCATATGGATGTAGTGTCCTGGGGTGCTTTGAGGGGTATAATGACTTGTGGAACCCTCTAAAATCGATAATAATTGATCATGTTGTAGGAAGAGGGATTCTCACATCTCTCTTCAAGATTAAGTGTTTAGGAGAGCTTTTTTTGATTTTAAATTTTTACAGTTCAAAATATTTTGGGGAGCAATACCTCAAATGGGTAGTTTTACAAGCAAGTAGGAAAGGGAAGAAAGAGGTAAATTGGATAGTGATAGGTGATTTCAATGCTAATATTTTAACTAGGGATCAGGAAGGGGGTATCCCATATTTGGATCAAAGGGATAAACTTATGATCTCTAAAGTAAATCAACTCAATTTGATTGATGTCCAATATGTGGGGCCTTCTCATACTTGGATAAACAAACAAGTGAGGTTGGAAAATTGAAAGATAAATCTGGATAGATTCTTGGTGTTCAGATGTTTTTCTACGATGGTCACTCAAGTTGGAAATCCTCAATCATATAGAATCAAACCACTTTCCAATTCTCTTGGAATGGGATATGGGCCATCAATCTTTCTTTAGTCCATTTCAATTTGAGAATTTCTAGCTAGAAAAGGAGGACATCAAGGATAAAATCATAGTTTGATGGGAGGAGGAGAACCCTTCCCATGGTACACCATTATTTGTTTTCTTTAAAAAAATCCAACATATAAAGCCCAAGTTAAAATCTAGAAAATAAACAATAAATCATACTTTTAGATTTAGTGGGTTTCATTGGTTTCTAGGATGGAGGATCTAACCACACTCTTTCAAACTAAAACAAGCACAAAATAATTGAAATAGGAAGATGAGTTGGTCAAAAAATAGTTAAAGAGTATAGAAAAACATAGAGAAAGAACTTCTTGGCTACTAGAGGGGGAACAAAACACTAAGTTCTTCTACCACTCGACCTCGAGAAGAAGACACTACAACACACTGTGCAACCTAAAAGACCTTCATGGTAATGTGATGAACACTATACAAGGTATGCAACAAGCTACAAATATCTACTTTGAAAATATTTTCTTTGCTTCTACCCGTCCTAATATTGTAGTGCAATAAGAGATATTTAATTGTATCACATAAGTTATAACAAATAAACAAAACCAGGCCCTCTTTAGATCTGTGGATCTAGAGGAGATGAGAGACATAGTTTTCAACATGAGAACCAGAAAGTCCCTAGGCCTTGATAGGTTCCTCATTGAATTTTTCTAGTTTTTTTAGGATGACATAGGGAAATATGTAACCAAAAAAATGGAGGAATCTCATGCAAATAAAAGCATACTATAGGCTATGAACCACACTTTCCTTGGAGAATTTCACCTGATTGTACTTTGTAATGTAATCTACAATATCATTACCAAAATGATGGCTCAAGAAGGTACCAGATAGTATTATCTCTCCATATCAATAAGAATTTGTTGAGGGCCGATAAATTCTAGATGTAGTAATCTTGGAACAAGTAGTTCACACATTGCAATAGATAGGTCAAATGGGTATGTTTATCAATTTAGACATGTATAAGACCTATTATAGAGTCTCTTGGTAGTTTTTGGATCAAATGTTGAGAATATTGATTTTTGTTAGGGCTGGAAAGTGGATCATGAGTTGTGTCTCTTTTGTTAATGGTATTCACTCGACTCCCTTTCAGGTCTCTCAAGGAATTCAGAAAGGAGATCCTATATTTCCATACCTATTTATTATTCTTACTAAAGGATTGGATAAATTTCTTTAAGGAATATGCAACAAGGAGTTATCTTAGGAGTGCAAGTGGGAGCAGTGAATCTGACCCTCTTATAATTTATGGATGACACAGGGTTCCTAGGGGCAATCAATGTCAAGGAGGTAAAAGTGCTCAAAGATACCTTAAGTACATATCCAAAATGCATTGACCAAGAAGTGAATGCAACCAAGTCCAAGGTAGTGTTATTTAATATCGAAAGGGAATCCAAGATCATGTTCTAAACATCTTAGGCTTCTCTTAGGGCTTCCTCCCTTTAGACTACCTAGGGTTTCCACTCCACTATAAGAAGTTGAAGGTGGTATAATGGAAAATACTAGTGGATATAATTGGTGCAAAGATAAATAATTGGATGCATTGCTCGATTTCATTTTGAGGAAGAGTAAATCTTCTTCAATCAATGGTTCAAGCAATACCAATTTGCAAGTTCTTTATCCTTAGTGCTCCAATTGGAATCCTGAAGGAGTTAGACTTGCTCATGCAAAAATTTCTTTGGTATGGTCCAAGTATGGGTAAGTAATGGGCTCTTGTAAGTTGGGATAAAATCTACCATCCTAAAACAAGTAGAGGATTAGGAATTCAAAAAGTAGCATTGAATTACCAAGCTCTAGTAGACAAGTTTTATTAGAGATGGATCTCCAATCAGAAAGTGTTGTTTAACAAAGTCATTACTAGTAAGTATTTGGGTAATATTCACCATTAGGAAGCAAGTCACATCCCTATAAGTGGCCAAGGTTTTGTTGTTTGGAAGGTGCTAAAAGTAGGAAAGAAAGTGGTAAAACTAAAATTATTTTGGAAACTAGGTAGAGGGGATAAAGAATTTTTTTGGATTGATTCTTTGGACCAATACCCCACCTTAATTTTAGAATTTGTTGAGCTAAAGCCCCTTCAACAGAGCCTTGAGTCTAGAGGCTAGAGTAAGATAATATGCTATCTACATACAAGGCAAATTAGACCTTCTATCTTATGCAACTAAAGTGATGGGAAGAGTGGCCAGTCCCAATCTCTTCAAATTTGGTGTTGCTATCATAGAGGATATTAAAGCAATGTCACCTTATAGGAGAGAAGTAAGAGGACAAGATAACTTGGGGTCATGAAAATTTAGACATCTATATAGTTTGGGAAGATTATAATGAAATTTCACCCTCTCCCACTGATGTTGTTGGATGTTTTATGAGATAGAGTATGGTTGGAAAAGGGCTAGCCAACAATTATTATTTTTTTGTGGAAAGTTATGCATCAGAGCTTCCTCACCTATGATAAATTACAAAAGAGAGGTTTTCATGGCCCCTCTAAATGTATCATGTGCAATATCCAAGAGGATACAATAGATCATTTGCTCTTCCATTATGACTTTACCCTAAAATTGTGGAGCCAATGGGTTGATCTCTTCAAAGACCATCTCAACCAATAGCTAATACTTACTAATATATGTAAGGTCTGGAAATGAAGAAGGTTAAAAAATAAATTAGTTCAATTGGATTAGCCTTTGGATCCAAGATTTATTTGGTGGAACATATAGTTAGAAAGAAATGCTAAATTTTTTATAGAGGAATACACTTTGATAGAGCTAGTTTGGAAAAAAATAGTAAACAAGGTTATAGAAATAGTAAAAGCTCATGTGGAGGAGCAAAAAAACTAGGAGGGAGAGAACACTGTGATGAGGAAATACTCATAGGGTTTAGAAACCTCCATACCCAGGCTAGGAAAAAATCAACATGGATGGAGCAACCAAGGTTAACCCAAGGGTAACAAGTATTGGTTTTCTTAGAAGAGACTACAAGGGAAAGACCCTTGATTGGTAATTAGAAGGTCTAGGAGAAGCAAAAAATAATGAATCAGAGGATTTGGTAATTAGAAAAGGCTCTCTTAATGCTTGGAAGGATGGAGTTTGAAATATTATAGTGGAGTCTGACTCACAAATTTTAGTGGGATTGCTATATGATATTAGGAATTTTAAACAGAATGCATGGTAAATCAAGAACATAGTGAGTCAGATCAAAGCCATATGGCAACAGTTTGAGGATGCCATTTTGGTTTATGTAGGTAGGGGAAATAATGTTGTGACTAAATTTTGGCTAAAAAGGAAAGCAAACATCTTGTTGGTTACTTGTTGAGATATGATCAAAATAGGGATACTATGGATTGGATGGAGGTGAACCAACAAGTTTTATTACTAGCCAACATGGATCTAGGCAATGAAGTCTGTTGGACCAAGGTAAATATTTATGATGATTAGCTTATGGTTTGACATCATGCTGCTACTTGTAGCATTCTGAGTTCTAATTTGGTGTATCCCCCAAATTTATGGTAAGAGGGAGAAGCTAATCTGGGCTTTTTGGAATAATATTAACCAAAATTGTAATTAGGATAGGAGTTTTTGCTCTTTGGGTCACACTAAGAAATTTGTGGTCCAAGAAGATGTTAGAGTTAGTTTTATTAGGATCTTGGGGCTGGCCAAAAGTGGTAGGCCAATTATTGTAACTTTGGACCTGTCTTCTTAATAAGATTTTCACCTTTAAAAAAAAGTATAAAGAAATAATAAGTTCTTAAATATTTATTAAAAAAAGTTGTGTGATTTTTATTGGAGGCCACTATTATTAAAAATAAAACATTGTATTGTTCTATTTATATTGCTACCAAGTTAATTAAACTATATACAATTTGTCTTTCTATCAAAGATATTTTTTATTTGCCTTTCTATCAAAGATATTCGTCATATTTCTCAAACTGCTAAGTTTTCTCAATCAACTCCTTGATATCATTTTTATAAAGAGATACAATATCACTCATACAATTGCATTCTAAAATTTAAATTTTATTAAGATGAAATTCAACACTATGAATATCTAAAATATTTGCTGGTTGGTTTCCACATCTATAAATATATTGTATTTAACAACCTGACAATTAAATCCTTTTCTTAGGATTCTTATTCACACCCTTAATATTCTAAGATATTATTTTAATTATCATTTTTTGTTTTTATTTGAGGTTTTAACCCCACTTCTTGTTAACACTTACGATATTCGCTTTTGTTTTTCCATATCAATATCCCTTTAAGTTTTATATTCTCTTTGTTTTTGCTTCTTGGATCTTCCTTTCTTCTTTCATTCCCACCTATACTTTCATCTTCACCAATCTCTTTGATCTTCTCAAAATGCTCATAGTAAGACTTATCATTTATAGGTTTATCTTGATCTAAAGGATATGAAGTGCAAAAAATAACCTCAAAAGCATGTTCTTCTTTATATTGCACAACAAATCTAAAGTGCAACGATAATCTACCATAGCAACTACCTTATTATGCTATTGTAAAAACTATCATTTGCTAAGGATTTCCTCCATCCTTATTTCTTTATTATGCTGCTCTTGAAACCCCAACATGCAAGAGATAACCTCTCCACCACTTTCACTTTTATTACCAGGAGAGGATTCTATACTACTTAATGAAAATGAAGATAATTTACTTGGAATAAACTTGACCTCTTTTGTCACCTTTGATTCTAAATTTTCCTTCACATCTAATTTTGAACTTGAACTTATTATACACTATACTTTCTCATATTTTATATCTTTATTTATTTCTTCTAATAATTGATCCAAGTGAGCTATGGTGGCCTTTTCCATATGATTTTGTAGATAGGATTTCTTTGTATCTTCTTTTGGAGTAGAATATCCTTGATCTGATCGAACTTCTATTACAATATGATTTCCTTGCTTCATATTGAAGTTTATTTTATGATTACATTTTTCTTTCTTTCTTCATAGTTTTTACTTTGGAATCTCTTATCATATGTTTAGACTCATAATGATTGTGGCATAAAATTACGATATTTTCATAATCCACTTGTTAATCCCATTCTCTTGATTTAGATTTATGCTTAATGGATTGTGGCAAAGGTTTTAAAATATCCATAGCAACACATAATCAAGTGTATATAGCATACTTTCACTCCTTAGTAGCTAGTCCCTCTTTAATGAATTCCTCTGGGATATTTCTAATATTGTTCAAAACATGTTTATTGATAAGTTGATATGGAAGTCCAAAAAACCTAACCCACACTAGAAGCTTCTTAATAGTTTTTGTCTAAACTAATTTTTTTTCATTACATGGTTTTAAATAAAGGGCATCTCTTCTTCTAAACCATGAGACACAACTCATTATTTTATCCTTGATTTCTAAAGTGAAAAATACGATGAGAAAAGACTTTAGGAAGAAAAGTCATAAAGTAATTTGAGCTCAATCCCACTTCTACTTGATCCAATTTTGAATCTCAAAAAAACCTAGTCAATATCGATGGAACTTACATATTAACCTTCTACTTTTAAGAATTACTATATAATGCTTGATCATCTCATCCTTCATAATTACTTTTGGTGTAACATTTACCTAAATCAAACTTGTTCTACATTCACTATTTTACTTATCATCAATATGAACATCCATACTTCTAGCTAGGATATCCTGATTTTCTATTAATACTTAAATATAACTTTTCTTCTATACTAACCAATAAAACTTGCCTTTTACTTATACTTTTCTAACTTACTTTATTAAAAAATAATTTATAATTTACATGAAATTTCATTATTCTAAAAATACCATTACAATTAATTTATATAAAATATAGTTTTGTGTGAAATTTTTGATTATGAAACATAAAGATGGTCAAATTTGAATAAAAATAAAAGGAAAACTAAAACATCCAATCTTGATCTTGAGTGAACATAATTGTGCAAGGGAAGCTTAACCACAAATGGGGGTAAAAGTCAATCACCTCACAACCTTTAATTTTTTCTGTACTTTTAGAGTAATAATAGAGTAAAAGTAGATTCCTTGCCAAGCTAGCACTCCAACGTTACTATGCACCTAAAAGACTAAAGTCCACAAATATCTTCATAGCATAGAATATCTATCTTTATAGAGTAATAATAATTAAAGAGATTGTTATGTTTTCATATAGTGACGAATTATTTATATATATATATATATATAAAATTCAAAAGATAGTCTCTTATACAATTTACACTAGAATCCCAACCAATACACATAAATATAATCTTTTAAAAACAATTATTAAAGAAGAGGAAACTTCTTTTCTCTTTTTAAATATAAATTAGATTTTATTCAATGATATCCCTACTTTTTATTCTTTTCTTACAAAAGTTAAAAAATGTTCTTTTAAATTTTTATTAAACAAATTCAAATTCAAACTACAAGTATAAATGATTACCTTGGGTTTCTATTTAAAAAAACTTTTAAAATATATAAAACAATATAGTGTTCACCAGACACCTAAGGGAAGCTGGAGTCCAAGTTGTCTGCCACTAGGGAGGGACCCTGTCCTCTTTACCCTACAAAAGGGGGTTGCCACCAGCTAAGCCTGCCACGTAGGAGCCTTCTTGACCTCTGGCTACGAAGAAATAATGGCGATGGAGAATATACATGTCCCAATATACGCCAAACATTCACATCAAAATTATTAATCCAAAGCAGGGGTAGTGAACCTTTTGATATCTTTTCAAATGGGGTAATTCAATAGAGTCTACCCACTGAACATAGGGAAGGTGGTTTCAGCTGTGCCGCAGGGAGGATGGTTTCAGATATTTGTGTGAGCTTGTTACAGTTCTATTTATAATATACAACTTCAAAAGAATAAATCATGACAAATACAAAATTACAACCAATCAATCTATCCATCAGGAACTACGTACCTGCGTCATGTTAGAACCAGGCGACAAGCCCTCTTATCTCCAGTACTCTCTTCACGTCAGCTGTACGAGCTCGCCAGTATTCTTTATGTCTACCCTTTCTCTTGTTTCCCCAGCTATAAGTAATTGGTTTAAGCCGTTCACATTCCATAGATGGTTTATTCTTTTCATTTCTCTGCAACGTCCCATACGTATCACTTTTGTCATCACATTCCCAGGTGGAGATCGTACCGCCATGGCCGCTGCTGAGGTACAAGTGTAACGTAACTCCATAGATCAAGCTTTAGTCTCTCTTCTTTCAGGGATCCGATAATTTGGTTTGAGACCGTTAGGTCTTGGCCGAATGATGAGAGGGAAGGGTTGGTACTTTCTCCATAATCTCCCGTAGCACTTAGATGACTCCTTCAGGGAAAATCATAAAGACAAAACTCTCACTCTCACTTCTTTTTGTTTGATGTTTCTTTGAATGTGGCAAGACACAACATCTCTAGCGATTTCAAATCAAACATTCATTTCTTAGCAAGAGTCTTTTCGCTTTACTTCTAAACTAGAATTTTGTTTACTTCAAGCAATGTCCAAACAGAATAACTATACGCCCATTATTCTACCTTCACTAATAGCACTTGTTCTTCTTCTAAAATAGGACATTTTCTTTTTTCATGTGCTCTCAGAATGAGAGATCTAATACTGCATGTTGGACTAGTAGGACAAAGTTTTATTAATAAAATATTTAAATATATAAAATAAAGAATATATGATGGTTTGGATAATTAACTATAAAACACTTATTGTAACTATAATAATTAGACATGATGTTATAAATATCTAACAATTTGGTTGTTTTTAATAGGTTATATGGAATTGAAATAGACCCCATCCATATTACATTATTGCCACATGGTGGTTTTATGATGTTATAATTTTTTAACAATTTGGTTGTTTTTTAATAGGTTATATGGAATTGAAATAGACCCCATCTATATTACATTATTACCACATGGTGGTTTTACAATAGCTTGGTACTTATGCATATAACACTTTATAAGATTAAAACCTGGTTCTCATTCTTGAAAGTCAAAAAATTAAATTGGTTGAGCGAATTCTATTTAATAGGCATCATTTAGTTGTCATGTTGTTATGGAATATTTTTTTTAATTACTTTTTAAGAAGCATTAGGATTTTTTATTTTAAGCATTCTCTTTGAGAGGACTAGATGGTCCAAGCGTCTGTTCGTCAAGATGGTCAACCCTAGTAAGGTCCCTCTGTGTGTTGAAGACTCTGATTTTGAAGAATTTACTTTACCTCCCAAGAAAGCTAAGTTTATCCTTGGAGCGGGAAGTGCCAAGAAAATTTAGGACCCTCGGATCCAGGCTTCGGGGTCAGCCCCTAAACCACTCAAGCATACACTTCTAAAACTACAGAGATCCCTAATCGATTCTATACAGATGACTATCTCTTATGTGGAGGAAATTCAGGTTCTTATGGGATGGGAGCAGTGGGAGATGAAGGAGGAGGTAACAGATAAAGGTGCTGGTACCAACGTAGGGGTTATCTTGTTTCCTTCCTCGTGGTTTCTTGGCTTTCTATTTTTCTTTCGGTCTTGGGCTTCTTCCACTATGGGGGTTCTCTAGTTATTTTTGTAAGTTTTGGGTTTGTGTCCTCCCTTGCATGGGATTCCAGTGTCCTTTTGTTTTTTTGGATCAGTATCTCTTAGCTCCAATTCTAGCTTGAAAGGATTTTCTAGTTTAGACCTAGTTAGTTTCCAAGTTCTTAGGTTCACTTTTGGCTATTTTTGAGCTATTACCTTTCTTGCTTCTCTAGGATGGATGGTTGGATCCTTTTTATAAAAGGTTTGGGGTACCTTTCAAAATATCTTCATCCACCTAATAAAAAAAAAATTAGGATAGAATTAATACGTACTCATTAACATAGTTAACATTATAATTAAATAACATTACCATTCCTTATTGTTTCCTTCCATATATAGTCCTTAAATAATAAATATTTTATGTTTATCAATTCATTGGGTGAAATTCACTACACAATTTACTAAAGTTAAGAGTCCCATTTTAAAAATTTGAAGAGGGGTAGGAATGTGTGTGATGAGGACACTATTGCATCTTTGGCTTATTCATAAAAATAAGATATTTTATTTCTTGCATTGTATTATGTGAGGTATAGTATACCCATGTTATATATGCTTTGGTTAGTTTTTAGGAAGTATGGTTATGCTGTTAGAGATTCTCTTTATCTTCTAGTAGGTTGTTGATTTTTTTGCATTCATTTGGTTATATTTGGTTATCCTCGCTTAACATGTTGTTGCATGTTGTTATAACCCTCGTAACCTCCTTGATTCTATTTCATGTATTATATATTTAGTATGCATAATGGAAATCCTAACTTCATTTTTGAGTTCTATATCATTGGTAATCAGAGTTGCAGGAAAGTTTTGAGCAAGAAGGGAGGCAAGGTACTAATTTCACTGCATTAGTTTCTAGGCTAGGTGTTGTGAGGATTTGACTTTGGCCAACCTGCAACATCTGTTTGTGAAGCTTCTAAGGTGATAGAGGGTGTGAATATTACCCCTACACAAAATACCCTTGATAGAACATCAGAGGGTAATCAGGTTTTCTGATAGGAGAATCGGAATTTCCCTGTGGAAGGCAAGAAGATCTAAAAAATTATAAATCAAGTTTTTAAAATGGAGGATTTAATGTTGTTTATTTGAGGATAAGTGACATAGAGATCTTAGCCAATTTGTGGTCAAAAGGAGAATATCAACAATCCTTGTCGAGATAGCACCAGGACTAGAAGAGGAGGGTTGTTTTACATTTTTGGAGGTTGTGCGTGCTTGAGGATTCAGAGGGCCGAGAAGGACTCCATCAGATTGTTATCTGATTTATTTTCCCCTTTATTCCTATTCTTTATTTTTCCCACCTCCTTCCTGAACAGACTTTCCAACCAACCATCGGACCAGATCGACCATAGTGCCAGCCAGCAGAGGTCCCCCCGAGCTTACTTCTCGATCATTATCATTTTGTGCTTTCTATATATAGTGGCCATATAATAGGTACAAGGTGGTTCAATATGATTATATACTTAAAACTAAGGTGGAAAAATTATGACAATTATGAGATAATTCAATTGCCACATATACCATGTTCCAAACATGAACAAAGTACTTTTCTACATAAACTAGCAATAACATCTCTTAATCTAAAAGTCCTATAATTTTCACAATTACAAATATAATCTATACAAATATTATTATTTCCATTATTATAAATACAATTTAATGTATTTCATCCAATCCTTGAAGGCACATTAAACATTAAACATATATATATATATATATATAATATGTTCTTACTTAAGCAATTGTTTACTAAAGGAGTATAGAAGTGTGTAATTTTTTATCGTGAAAAATAAATATGGCTAAGAATAGAGGAAAATATATGATAACCCACTCTCAACTTGGATAACTAAACTCATGTCAAACAATATATCCAAACATAATTTTATGAAATTCATCCAGTTTGTGGTTGAATCCATACAATATATTGAAAATAAAATGGATGAGATTCTTGATTGTTTCCTCATTCCTACCCCTAATAACAAGAAATTTATAAAAATAACTCTAAGGTACTTAACAATCTAGTTTCAATTAGAATAGAACAAGCAATTTTAATCAAAGTTACAGATTATAAGAGTTTCCACCAAATATCATATGGTACATAATAAAGAATATAAAGGTTAAGATATTGTTAATTGCCATTTATAATGATGATATTGTTACGTAGATAAATTTCTCTAAACACATAGTAATGGTTTATAACAAATTGTATATATTGATTTAATAATACTAAGATGCCAATCTTTGAATTATTACTAGACATTCAAAAAATTAATTATATATAAAACCAAAAGCAAATGTTGAATTTGATTTAATCAATTTGGTTGGATTTGGATTGATCATGGTGAAATGTTTAGGTTTCTCATAATCCCATTTACCTTTCACTCTTCTTCATTTGCTCTTTGGCAATTTGTAATTGCCAGAGTTGAGAAGAAGTTACAGTAATAGATTTCACAATCATTGTCTTTAGCAGGCAAATTCTAAGTTTGCTCCAAGATGCTCACTACAATCCGTGTGTACTATTCCTCTTGCTAGGCTCCCTCTAAAGCTTCTTACCATAAGCCTGGAAAAGTTCTTAGCGACTTTTTATGGAATTCCTCCAAGCAAGGGAAAATATTTCATCGTGTCATATAAGAATTTTATTGTCTCATGTGACTTTGGAGATCTTGGACTCTTGGACATCCATTGCAAGTAAATTTTCCTTCATGCAAAATTGGTCATTCGAGCCTTGGAAGGCAATGAAGCTTGGAAAATTTTGTTTTGTCATGACATTGCTTTAGGAACTCCATATGACCAACAGGCCCAGGAGGATCTTGACCTCTAGACCATACTTAATCTCAAGGTACCTATCTAAATTTAGGGTACCTTTGTGGCCAAATCATTTGGAAAGCCTCGGAACCCATTAAACCTTGACTAATTTAGAATGAGAACATATTCAATAGTAGAATTTTAGCTAACTTGTAATATTTGTGGTGGTCATTTGTAATAACTTACTAGGACCAACCCCTTGCGAAGATCTCATGGATTCATGATTTAAAATTATTTCACTAAGGGATTCGAGTGGTTTTAGACCTATTTTCTAGATCAACAAGAATTTCGCTTTCTTGACCTAAAACCAAAGCCAAATTTTTAGATTGGCTAGTGAGGATATGGAATCCTTCTAGGTGGTAGTGGTCTTTGTCACTCTATAAATGCTCTATAAAATTGGGATCAAAGCTTCCAAACCCTGGTGAACATACTAGAAATGGTTCCTAGATACCCCATTTGAAAGTATAAGCCCAAAAAAGGATATGAATAACTTTCACCTCATCTCTTGATGGTGCAAAAAATCTAACAAATAGAGGCTATAGTATGCCAATAAAATTCAATAATGTAGATTTCAAACTATCTGGTTTGCCATTGTGAAATCCAAGGTTACCCATTTCCTTGGTGTATTCTCTATTCGGGTCTCCCCTTGGTGATAGATTAGCTCATTTAGGGGGTGCCAACCCATGATGCCCATTTTGTGGGTAATGTGAAAACATCAAACATATATTTTTGTTTTATCCCAAAGATCAAATTGCATGGACATGAATTTATGATTTCTTTAGGCCTTTTAGACTCGAACCTTTCTCCTAGCACGTGATTATTTTGGGTGACTAGCCTAATTTGCAAGAAAAATACACCCAAATATGACATACTTTAGAGTGGATATTTTATTTGATATATGGAAGGATAAATATACAACTATTTTATTTGGAGAATATGTTGACACCCATTTGTCATTGATTGCTAAAGTTAAAATTTGTCGCAACATACTTTTATAGTTATAGGTACAAGTGAATAAGGTGGCATTGGAGGTGGCTCATTTACAAACTCTTATGGATTACTAGGTTAAAATCCCATGCATTGTGGGTTGTGTCTTGCCAACATCTCCTCCGCATAAAATCCTATCCTGTAATCACCACAATTAGGCTTCACAAGCTCCTTACATGAGTCCTCAACATAGAGCTAGGGGCTGGAATTGATCTCCACCTCATACATCTCAACCTTACGATTGGGCTTCCCATGGATGGCATAATGGTGACAAGTTTTCTTGTCTCAACCTCACCATCTTCTTGAGAGGGATGCAAAATAAAACTAGGTAGATGAACGAATTGACAAAGGTGCCAACTCGGGTGGGGTTCCTCCACCTAACAATAAGGATCTACCTTCTGGATGGGGAGGCCCCTTGGACCATGATCCACCATATCTTTCTGTATCCATAGCTCTTGCTACGTAAATAGATCATGGTTGATCTACTATGTCTAATGTTGATAATTTTGGTTTAATGGCTCAACCTAGCATAGACTTTAGGGTGTGATTTTCTATCCACATACTTTATTTTGATGAATTAGTGTACTCTATTTCTTTTATAAAGTAATATAATTATAATACTTTTCAATATTAAAAAAAATCAAGTGTTAAATGTAAGGTTAATTAATCTTAATATCAATTTACCTATATTAATTTTAGGTAGATGATAATTTATATTAAAAAATAACCATATTAATGATCCAATATTACATATATATAAATAAAATTTTAAGGTCCATGAGTATTGTCCATATCAAAGCAACCTATACTCAAGATACATTATAAATAGGTGTTGATGATAGTTTATATTTAAAAATCATATTATATTTTGATAGAAAGTACATTATGTTCTCTATGCTTAAAAAGATAAAAAAGTAAAATAACTTTTAAGGCTCATGAGTACTATATATTAGAGCACTCCATATCCTCAAGGTCTAGTATGCATGGGAGAAGGCACTCATGCTCTCCTTTTAGAGGGTCTACATACCCTACTCCTTCCCTTTGGATTTGAACCTTAAACCTCTTATGTGAAGCACCTAAATACAATATAAGTGGGCCTAATAATGGAGATTAAAATTTTGATTCGAGGTATGAGGTTTGAATCCTACAAGGATAGGGTTGTATGCTATGTTTTGGTAACTAGAGTATGGTTGTTGAATAACCATATATAGGTAAACAACATCCTCCATAAGAATTCTCTCATATGGCCTATGGCTTCATAGATGTTTAAAACTACTTTACCTTTACCTATATAAGGTTCACTTTATCCTTGTATGAGGTGTTCCTATGCTATTCCTATTTATATTTAAACCTTAAAAATATTATATAGAGTATGCAAACATCTATTATCATATCCACTTTACTTAAAACCAAAAGCAACAACACAAAAAATAGTAAAATATAATAAAGAGCCATTAAATATTAAAGCATTGAGCCTTTAAGCCCAAGCAAGAATGTCATGGTTTCTATCAAGTGGAAGTGGTTAGTAGTTAGAATTATGACCACCTATCCTAATATTGCCTCCACCACAACCACATCCTATTGGTCTTACTCCTACATAAGTTGTTTAGCCTTCCCTAAAAGCAATGTCATTACACTTAGTAACATGGAAATGACAAGTCAAGGAAGCAAACCAAGGAAGGTAAAATAACATGCAATTGTATTTATTAATTTTTTTATTTTCGTCCAACAAGGACAATATAGTAGTTAGAGTTTTGGCCTTTCTTTAGGGAGGTCTACGGTTTAAACCACATCATTCTCAGAAGGAGATAGGCTGTATGGTACTAGCTAAGTGTTTGCCACTTACCTATCCTAGTTCAATGTCGTAGAGGGTTGGGAGTCTCGTTAACTTTTTCTAACCTAACGGGCAAGGGTTTATAATGGAAACACCTCTAGAAGGTTGAGATCCTATTCACTTCATCTGAACTAGAGGACTAGGGTTTATAGTAGAAACACTCAATGGTGTTACTATTCCCCTATGTATTATAAAAAAATAATTATTTTTATCGAAAATAAATAGATCGATTGGTAGCAAGCGAATGCTAGGTGATGGGTTGTCTTGGTTCGATTTCCTAAGTGGTTGAGATCTCATTGAATTAGTCTTTACCCAATAGGCTAGGTTGAAAGTGGTGACATCCAAGTTCGATCTAGAGACATGCCCCACATCTGACAAAAAAATGTTACCAATTTCCATGCAATAAAAAATAATTATATTATTTTTAGAACATTCCCTTGGCTAATTTTATGGTTTCCTTAACGATTGTTACAAGAAGAGAGATAATAAAGATAAGAAGTGAAGATTAGTCAATTTTCTCTTCACAAACATATAAAATTCTTGGACATTGTTACAATGAAAATAGCTACACCATTTTTTAATCAGTTTTATTTAAAAAATTAAGACTCCACCTTTTAAAAATATTAAAATACAACAATAATTTTTTAAGTTACAAAGAACCTATGAATTTGAGGATATTTTACATTTCACAAAACCCTGCATGGAACCCATGCTAAGTTTACCTAATAAAATAATAAATTTTTTAAATATTAAAAAAAAATTTAGATGTAGTTTTTATTGGAGGTCATTTGAAAAATATTGTATTGTTATGATTACATTGTTATTAATTTAATTAAATTATATTTGATTTGTCTTTTTATCAAATATATTTTCATTTCTCTTTCTATCAAATATTTTTGCCATCTTCCTCAATCCACTCCTTATATCATTTTTATTAAGAGATAAATCTTAATCATTTAGTTGTCTTTTAAATTAAAATTTTTTCAAAATAAAATTCTAACTCTGTGAATGGCTAAAACATTTGCTGATGAGTTTCCATATCTATAAATATTATCTATAACAACCAATTTAACAATTAATACCTTTTCTTAAGGTTCTTATTCATGCCAGTAATATTACAAGATATTATTTTTGTTTTTTTAGGGTTTAACCCCAATTCTTGTTAACACTTACAATATTTGTTTTTGTTTTCTCATATCAATATCCCTCAGTTTTTTTTCTCTTTGCTTTTTATTTTTGGATCTTTATTTATTTTTTTCATTCTCACCTTTACTTTTATCTTCATCAATGTCTTTGATTTTCTCATGCTACTCATAGTAAGACTTATCTTTTATATGTTTTTCTTGATCTAAAGGATTAGAAGTGCAAGTAATAACCTCAAAAGCACATTCTTCTTTATATTACACGGGAAACCTAAAGTGCAAGAGTACTCTTTGATAGCAATTACCTTCTCATGTCCTAAAAATCCTAAATTGCTAAGGATTTTATTTATCCTCATTTCTTTATAATGTTGTTTTTGAAACCCTAAAGTGCAACGGATAACCTTTACACCACTTTCACTTTTATTATGAGAAGAAAATTCTATACTAGACGAAAATGAAGATGATTTACCTAGAATAAACTTGACGTCTTCTCCAATCTTCATTTTAGGATTTTTATTCATCTCTTCCTTTGCACCTTTAATTTATTTTCAACTTGAACTTATACATTATACTTTTTCATCCCTTATATCCTTCTTTGTTTCTTCTAATGATTGTTCCAAGTGAGCTATGATGGCCTTTACCATATGATGTTGTAGATATGATTTCTTGACCTATTCTTTTCGAGTGGAATTTCCTTGATCTAATCTAGCTTTATTATAGTGTGATTTCTTTGCTTTATCTTGAATTTTATCTCATTTCCAAAGCTTTTTGTCTCTTTTTTTATGGTTTTCATTTTGCAAGATCTTGCCATGTGTCTTGTCTCATAAAAATTGTGGTATTGAAATGTGATATTTTCATAATTCATTTGTTAATCCCATTCTCTTTGATTCAAATTTATGCTTAATGGATTGTGACAAAGATTTTAAAATGTAATAACAACACATATTCAGGTATATATAACATGTTTTCACTCCTTTATAGTTAGTCCCTCTTTAATGATTTACTCTAGGGTATTTTCAATATTCTTCAAAACATCCTTATTGATAAGCTAATATGGAAGTCCAAAAAACTTAACCCAAAGTGAAATAGTTTTTGTTTCAACTACAATATTTTTATTTACTGTCTCAAATAAAGGGCATATCTCCCATTAAACCATGTGCTACCACCCAATACTTTATCCCTAATTTTTGAATTAGAAAACATTATGAGGAAAATTTTTTAGGAAAAAAAGTCACAAATTAATTTGAATTCAATCTTTACTTGTACTTCATCCAATTTTGAATCTCCAAAAACCCTAGCCGCGATATCTATGGAACTTACATATTAACCCTTTACTTGTAAGAACCATTATATTATGCTTAATTATCCCATCCTTGAAAATTACTTTTGGTGTAACATCTGTTACCTAGATCAAACTTGTCACATGTTCGCTCTTTTGTTTATCATCCATACTTCCAGCTAAGGTAACTTAATTTTCTATTAGGGATTTCAAATATAACTTTCATTCTATACCAACTTATGAAACTTGCTCCTAACTTGTGCTTCTTTCAACTCACTTTTTAAGAAATATATATATATATATATATATATATATATATATTTAAATTGGTTATATGGAATTGAAACGGGTCCACTAATATTACATCGTCACCTCATAGTGGTATTACTTAGATATTATCTGTGTACCACTTAGCAAGATTTGAATCTGGGTCTCCTCTTTTACCAATTGAACTAATGCCACTTGATCTTCTTAAAAAATAATTTTAATTTTACATAAAATTTCATTATTCTAGCAACACCATTACAATTTATTTATATAAATAAAATATAGCTTTAAATTTCATTATTCTGACAACACCATTACAATTAATTTATATAAATAAAATATAGCTTTATTGTGAAAATTTTGATTAAGAGGTTAAATAAGAATAAATTTAGAAGGGAAAAAAAAAACATCCAATCTTTGAGTGAACCTGATTGTGCAAGGGGAACTTAACCACATATGAGTTAAAAGTAAATCACCTCACAAACTTTAATCTTTTATACTCTTCCAGTAATAATGGAGTAAAAGTCGGTTCCTTACCAACAAATGAGTTAAAAGTAAATCACCTCACAAACTTTAATCTTTTATACTCTTCCAGTAATAATGGAGTAAAATTCGGTTCCTTGCCAAGCTAGCACTCCAACGTGACTATGCACTTAATAGACTAAAGTCCACAAATGCCTTTAAGAGAGCATATAATATCTTTTTAAAGGCCCAACGATTATAATAATCATTAAAAAAAAATTGTAATGTTTTGATATAGTAACGAATGAAATGTTTCTAATCCCAAACAATGATGTACATAAATATCATCTTTTAAAAGCAATTACTAAAGAAGAGGAAATTTTTTTCTCTTTTTAAATCTAAATTAGATTTTGTTCAATGATATACACACTTTCTTTTATTCTTTTCTTTAATTAAAAAAATATATATTCGGTCTAAACATGAATTATATGTTTTTAGGTTTTTAAATTTCCATTTAAATTTTAAAAAATATTAAACAGTTCTCTAGACATCCAAGGGAAGCAGGAGTCGAAGTTGTCTGCCACTAGGAGGGACCCTGTCCTCTTTACCTTACAAAAGGGGTTGCCACCAGCTAAGCCTGCCATGTAGGAGCCTTCTTGACCTCTGACTACGAAGAAATAATGGCGGTGGGGAATATACATGTCCCAATATACGCCAAACATTTACATCAAAATTAGTAATCCAAAGCATGGGGCAGTGAACCTTTCAGTAACTTTCAAAATGGGGTTATTCAAACCAGTCTACCTACAAGGTCTTAGTTTGAATTATAAGAAAGGTGGTTTACTAGATTTTTATTGTATTTCAAAAAAGTTGTTTAAGGTTTATAGGTGTAATTGAAGTGACAAGACCTCTTTTCCAATTATTAAAACTTATATCATCAAAATAAAACACTAATAATATAAAAACAATTTTTTTTTTTCCTCTACGTAATTTAAAGCATACAAAACTCTAAAAAAATCTAATGTAAATCATTTCATAACAAATACTAAATTATAACTAACCAACCCATCCCTAAAAAAACTACGTACCTATCTCATATTAGAACCAGCCGACAAGCTTCTATCTCCAGACGCGTTACGGTTCACCGACACTGAAAGCTCATAGGCTTCCACCCAAACACAGTCCTTTCGCGTCTCTTCACGTCACCTGTATGAGATGGCCAGTTCTCTTTATGTCCACCATTTCTCTTTTCCCCAGCTATAAATAACTGGCTTAAGCTGTTCACATTCCATAGAGGGTTTATCTTTTTCATTTCTCTGCAACATATCACTCCTGTCATCGCATTCACAAGGGGGAGATCAGACCGCCATGGCCGCTCCTGAGGTAAGTATAACGTTACTACATAGATCAAGCTTTAATCTCTCTTCTTTCAGGGATCCAATAATTTGGTTTGAGACCGTTAGGTCTTGGCCTAATGATGAGTGGGAAGGGTTGGAGGGGTTTACTATGAAAAAGGTCAAATATACTTGTATGTATTTCTAATAATTTAGTTTTAGATAAGGTCAAGTATACTTAAATATGGCTGGCTTTTGATTTTGATCTGTGCAGGTGAGTGCTGCTCCAGTGGAAGTGGCTAACACCACAAATGGTCCAGAATCTGTTAGTGTTAGCGACCCTGTTGATGTCTCTCCTCCTGTTCCAGAGAAATCAGAATCTGTTAGTGTTAGTGATCCTGTTGGTGTGTCTCCTCCTGTTCCAGAGAAATCAGATAAAGCTGTTGCTCCTGCTGTGACGGAGGACACTACACCCGAACCTGCACCCGAAGAAGAAGACTCCAAGGAATCCGAAGAAGCCCCCGAAGAATCTACAAAGGCAGAGGAAGCACAAGCTGAAAAATCTCCAGCAGCTCCGGAAGTGGAAGAAGAGGTAGCTCCCGCTGAAGAGACTCAGAAGGAAAATGGTGTAGTAGAAGAAAAAGAAAGTAAAGAGGATGTGGCCCCAAAAGCAGACGAAGTAGAAGCCAAGGAAGAGGAGCATCCTGTGACTGCCGAAGGAGGAGGAGAAGAAACTCCAGCTGAAGAGAAGGTAACAGAACCAGTGGAAAAAAAAGCGCCTGAAGTTGATGAAGCCAAAGCTTTATCAGAATGATGGAATGTTGGGCACAGTATTTTATTTATACTAGTTTAGTTGATTGTGTATATAGAGATGTTTAGGTTTTACAATCTAGAGTCTTGTGGGCTTACAGAAACTCTAGTATATTGGTCTATGTATGGAATTAGCGATGGAAAATAAGAACTCAGTTATGCATTTGGGCCTTTAGTATAGGTCATGGTGATCTGGTAAAGAAAATTACTAAATGTGTATTCACGATGAGATGAAAAAAAGCACTTTATTAATATACCATTATGGTGACTAAACATATTCTAGTTCTTTTTGTGGGGCAAGATTATGTGAGTTTCATTTGGCTTGCAAGTGATATTAGTGGAATGTGAGATAAGAACATTAAATAAAAAAATTTAAAATTAATCTTAATTTAAGGGTAAAGATGTTCATGGTTAAAATGAGATCAATTCACATCAATTTAGATGTTAATCATATAAATGAAAGATCAAACATGAAACACATTTTTTATATTTGAGGTATAGTAGAGGCAAAGAAGCATTTTATTTTGAAATGTGAGGCATAGTTATATTTGAGTTAGCTATGGTGATATTAATATTGGAATCATTTCAAAAATTATTTGATGAGAAGAAAGTAGAGGAAGGAGGAATATTCATTGTCAAAATTAATAAGAAAAGATCAAAATTATAAAACGAAAAAAATTTAGATCAGAATTTAGAAATAGCAGCTATGGTTTTTTGTAATGTTTTTATCCTATAGGCTGCTCTTAGCCTTGTAGAAATTACAAAACTTATTTTTTATTCCTTATGTTATACAAATAAGTGTCATATAAAGGTTAGTCATTGAGGTTCTAAATTTATTTACACTTCAAAATTATGTTTAACATAATGATTAAAAATAATAATAAATATTTATGAATTGAAGTATAATATATAATTGTTATAGAGTTATTTTATAAATAAAAAGTACAAAACTTTTATTGTTTTATTTATTTTTAAATTAGTTTAAATAAAATTATTTTCAAATATTTTATTGTGTTAAAATTAAATAAAAATAATGGACAACAACATCTTATATTTAACCTCAACAATTTTTCTAAATGGGTTATATAGGATTGAAATAGCCCCACAGTACTACATCATGACCACATGATAGTATTACACCAAGCTTGACAATTATACATGTTTGCTTTGCAGGATTCTATCCTTGTTTTCCTCCTTAAAAGTTGAGGAATCTAACAAGTTTGGCTAATGAGATTTGATATTTAATCTTCAACAATTAAAAAATATATATATTATTAAAAATTTGTTAATTTAATTAACTCCATAAAATTCATTTTCCTCCACTCTATAGGATTATTAAGATGCATAATAGAAATACTATTATCCCTTACATATAAATGGTTTATTATACCCATGAAATCTTATGGAACAATTTTCTTGTATGACTAAATCCACATGCTGCTACAATTACTTCATTAATCTTCTTTCCATACATAAAGACTATGACTCTTCATGTTTAATGGTAAATTTAGACACAAAAATAAAAACAAATATTGAAACAACACACACAAATTTGAAAATAATTGATGCTTCTTGGTAAAGGTTTCCTACATATTTATACATAGTTGGTGATACAAAATTGTTAGTTAGAATACTAGTTGTCACATAAAATTATTCATTGTCTTTAGAAAATGACCGGGGCTTCTATAAGTATCTAAAACAATGTTAATAAAATATTTTAACACTTCCCTAAATTTATTTACCAATAGCTCCTAAAAGAAAAAATATATACCCCTTGGCCATTTGGGGCCGTATAGCTAATTAGGTTTCCATCTATATAAATTTAAAACTTTAAAAATTTAATTTCATCATGCACCTTAGTGAAAATATCTATAATCTAATGTTGAATTACACCATTTTCAATCAAATTTCTAATGAAGTTGTAGTGAATTTTCATTACATAAAAAATCCGATGGCAAAACCACAATGTAATTACTCAAACCAAAGTTTATAAGGAAATGCCAAAGCAATAAGTGCAAAGAAAAGAAAATTGGATCTTGAAAAGGAGTTTGGGTGAAAAGCCAATGCAAAAGTGTGGTAACTAGGCCCTCCGAAACAAAGGTAACCATAGAATAACAAAAACCAGAGTTCTAGTAACATCCCAAAGGTCTCATCGTGTAAAAATGACAATCATGGGGATTGTGAACAAGAGTCAATAGGAGCAAACACCAACAAGATTCAATAGGAGATATTCGTAGAGACAACACTTTGGGAGTAAGGTAAGCAAATAAATAGGACCCACGAGATCAACATCAACCTTAGTATTTGCAAGAAACTTCTATGACAAGTAAGAGCTACCTCCACAATTACCACCAAAGCCTACGTTTCTAAAAGAAGGAAGCTCATAAATATGAAATTTGAAAGGAGCTACCAGTTTGAAGAGTATTCAATAAGAAAAGACCCTCAACCAACTTCAAACCTACCAACCATGAATGTAGAAGGATATCTCGAGCCAAGAAATAATAGAGGTCATAGGCCTCCCACCCATCTATGGGTGGAGGCAGATTTTGAATTTCAAATTGAATTGATTGTATAAATATCCAGCTTGAAGCTTGGGATAAAAGGGAGAGAAATTGTATTTTTGTACCTAATATATGGCCTTGAGTGTAAATTTTTTTTTTATTTCTTCTATGGATTAGTGTGGACTTGAAACTTGCATCAATTTGTTTATAGACCTAGAGCTTCTTCATTTTTGGTATACATGTATTGAAGATTTTACATATATATAAATAGTAGTGACTACTCTCTTTTTATCTTGATATTTGCATGTATGTTAATTTGTATAAGGAGTTATAGCTAGTATTTTCTCCAGATATTATATTAGCTTTATGGGTAAAATTTCATGTTGGTTTGAAACCATATTCACTTTAGCTATCATGAATGATGCATTTGTTCATTTATCCGCTAATATATAGAAGATTTTATAATCTTGGCACATCGTCACCCTTAGCTTAGGATTGTTTATTTTGTGTTCGTTATATTTCCATTTTCCTTGGTAGGACCCAATAACTTAGGATTATTTTAGAAAATTTGAGCATCAAAGATCACATTAAATAAGATGCCAGTATGGAAAAAAATCTAGAGGTTGTTCTTTGAGCCATGGTCCATTCTCTCAAGAATTTCAAAATTGTGTGTTCTCCACATGGTGTAAGCTTCAGGTGCATTCAACTATTTCAATGGATGGCCATGATGTTATGAACGGATAAATTTTTTTCCTAGCATGCATGGTGGGACAAATTCCCATATTTGTCTCACTAATTGGAAATATTGAGTTGAGATCTTGATGAAAGTCTTAGTCTAATTTCTTGCTGAAGCATATCCAACATTCACCTCACAAATCCCCTAGCCAAAGAACTTAGTGAATGGTGACTCTTGATGAATGCAATTAATGATCACACTTTAATATTATCAACCTAGGGTGATGTTCTAAGGCTATATACATTAGAGTTCTAAGAATTATACTTTGGGTATTGGATCATCTAAAGTCCTTTTACAAAAATAGAGAAATGGAACATATTTGCAACAAATTTTTAATGAAATGCAATTAAATCCACACCTTACTATAAAGTAAGTATGATAAGATAAATTAAACAACAATCCTCATTGAATTGAAATAACTTAAATAGTACTAAACTAATATAGAACACATTCTTGAATTCAAATAGAATATAACTGAATAAAATTTACAGCTTAGTAAAATGAATTGAAATAGAACTTGCTTGTAGTAGATGGAATTAAACATAATGCAATCTTGTAGTAAAAAAAAGCTAAAATAAAATGGACTACACACTTGAATTGAAATAGAATTAATTTGGAACATAATTTAAAATTACAATGGAATAACTATCACACTTGAACATAAAGGAATACTATTCTATTGCTGAAATGAAAGATAGAAAGAAAAAATTATTAAACCTGTAACTATGCCTAAAAATCCCTTCTACTAGTAGAGTGGGCCCTGGTTTCGAGGTCTAGCAGAAGGCTAAACAATTTAATAGAAAAAACTAATCTACATAGTCAAAGTCATACATAAAATAGAATAGAGTAATTCTAGTACAAAACAAGGACTAAAAGTTAATTTCTATTTTACATTCACCAGTCTATTGTCTGTTCAACATACATTGTTATTTATAGAAGTCTATTTAAAGATATAGCTTATTCTCAAGCTTTCTATTTATTTAAAATATTTGGCAAAGGTTTACCTGCCATCTTATTAACATAATTATACATGTTTTAACCATTTAATTGACTACAACAACAAATCTGATTGGATGGGGTGCACAAATATTTTTCCATTAGTAAAAGATAAATAATTCTCTATTGTGTTCTTTCTAATTGGTTCAAATGGTCTTGAAACTCCCCGTGTCTCTTCCTCCATCCTGACTATGCTTGTATTATTCCTCATTGTGTGTGCAACAAACTACTCTAGTACTTCATTTTATCAAAATCCTTAGCATTATGCATGGACAAGAAATTAAATCTTGATGCTAAGCATCATTAATAATCTTTATGATTTGCATGGTGCACCTAAAGTGGTTTAGTTGTCACTTTTTTGTTATGCCTTGCACACGAACATTTTAAATCATACCTAGCAGTCAACTATTTCGACACAGATCTATTCTTCACATAGTTAACACTTAGATTACTCTAGCATATAACTAGTGCTCAAATTATTCTAGTGCATAAATAATCTAACACAGATATTCTAGTGCAAAAGTCCATTGGCATACAAAACCTCTAGATTGTTCATCTTCATTAGAGCACTCATTTAGTGGGCACTTTGTTCTTTAGGATGTTTAAAACTAGTTGCTCAATTATGAAATCCTATAGTTTTATTAATGGGCTAATTTATTCTTTAAATAGAATTCAAACATGCAATTAGTCCCTTAAGAATGCGTAAAACCATTTCAAATAGTTAAATAAATATTCAATTTTATTCAATACATCCAATATTAATATCATCATAAATTATAGATAAGTCTATGGTATATATTTATATTGATCATACAAAAATGAGAAAAAAAGTATTTCTTGGCTATTGATAATGAGGCAATTTTACAGTCTCATCACTCTTCTCCACTTATTTTAATACATATCCTCATGCATTTCACTCAACCAAGGTCATATTCATATCAATATTCTTATCTAGATCAAACCAAAATTTCTTAGATGTGGGGTGATATCCTTTATCTTTCCTAATCTGAAGTAACGACTACCTAAATTAGGCTTCACTCTGTGGTCCAATATGCTCATATGGTGGATAAGGGATAAATATGGTGGGTGGAAGAAATCTAAGGCCTACTCACTCATGCTTTAGCATCAAAATCATCTCCATTACTACAACATCCCAGTTTTAGGATTGCATTAAATTCATAGGTAGAATTGGCTCTATTTTATTTAGTCTAATAAACATTTTATCCTACCTCTGCCTACATGCACTTCTTGCCCTATCCAAGTACTCACTGTAATATTCTATAAAATATCTTAAACAAACATTCATCTGATGACCGTACTTAATCTTGATAATTTTATTCCCTACCAAAGCATAATGAGTACTAATAAAGGCTTTGGGATAAGGTTGTTCATTTCATAACAGTAAGCTTGATTCTACTTCACTAGCTCTGTACTATATCATTTTGTCTTTCCAATGAATTTGGTTGTGAAGGACTTAAGTAAAATCCCTCAATTGCACATCCCTAAAATAAATATGGGGAAGGAATTGTACATCTTTAGGGAGCACATACTTGTGCAAATACAATTCTGATAATAATTTTTTTGCTTTAAAGAACTATGCAAGAAATCTTCAAGGAAATTTTCAACAAAATCTAATTCATTGGTTAAGTTAGAGTTGATTCTCATTACCTGCCATCTATAAAATTGTTTTCTTATAAAAAAACTATAAATTTTATCCAATTCTCTATATTCTATCAGCCTTTTTGTAATGCCACAATAATCTCTCAACTTAGTCCTAAGACTAGTAATATTCTTAGCTTGTTCCTTGTTTTTCTTGTAGAGTCCTGAATGTATGGATTCTTCGATCCAAGTAATGACATATTCTCATCCATCTAGAAACTACTGCATTGTGGTTATCAATTATAAACATACCTCAAGGATTGACAACTACTAGCCTTGGAATTTCCAATGGCTTAGTTTGAGTCCCCTATTTCATTATTGGCTATATATCCACTAGTTCCATAATGACATATTTAATGACCATTTCTAGCTCTGACTCCTTTTAGATGATTTTGGAGCATCTTGTTGTTTTGGTGCTTATTCTGGCACACCTTGGTTTGGCACTAATTTTGGTGTATTCTATACCTATGCCCATTTTGGCACACTTTATTCTAGAAATTGTTCTAGCAATTGCTCTGGCACTATCATTTTAGTGCTTGATCTGGCACCCCACACGACTATGTGGAATTTTCTCCAAATTCTATCGAATATTTTTCTTTCCTCAATGGGAATTTTGGTTTTGTCATGTCAATTGCAAAATCATTTGATGCTACTCCACTAAAAAATTATATAAATTTAGGGCCCAGTAATGTTTGAACCTGTTCCTAAACTTCTTGCTAATAATTGATCCTAAAAACTAACTCTAACAAAATATCAGCTATTTTAGACTTAGGATTTGATTCAAAAGGTGCATTCCCTTTAGATTTACTTCTTAAGTCATTCAATTCTTTTAAAATTTGAGAAATATACCTTTTCTTCTCGTGTAGCTCCAATTGAATTTTGTATAGCCATTACTATTGTGACTTGATGACTGCTCTAGCATGTGTAGTGATTAATCTATCTAGGGCCTCAATTTATTTTTCTATCACATATATGTCCTGGTCTTCATCCAAGATTAGAGATCCCTATGTTATATCACATTCAATTATACCCTATTGGTGCATCATTGGTGATGGTGTAGAGGGAGGAAACTGCCCTACCACGTATGATTCTCGACTGGATCTGTAGGGAGCCGAGGTGAACTGCGGGGGTATGTTATAACTCTACACTCAGGTGGGCAACTGGGGGAAGGGTTCACTAGGAATTATTTTATGTCTCACTCCAATTTTGGGGTGGAATGTGTTTGATATATCAATCTAAAATAATCACCTATATTTGGTCTTTCTAAAATATATTATGAAAGGAGAAAGAAAAATGCAAGATACAAGGTGCAAGAACACAAAAGCTAACCCTAGAATGATTCTTTGCTTGAATGATTACTAGCCCTAAGATTATAAAATAAAAGCCTTTGAACAAGGGTTCAATAAAGATATCCAAATAAGGTTAAACCCTAAATGCACACTATATGCTTTTATTCTTTCCAATGCATATAAATTTAATCAAATACTCTCCTCACATGTGACCTGAATTTTGAGATAGAAATGAATAAAAGGCAATCGGTAAACAACCTAAATATCTACTAGGGAACTTATCTGATTTGGTGATTTTTCCAAGCTTTAACTTGCATCCAATAGTATTCCATAACTTCACAAAACCCTCAAAAAATATGATCAATGCTAGGGAACCTGCTTAGGCCACTGCATTACTGTACTTGGAGGTGCAACAATCAAGCCCCCTAGGACCCTTTAGTTGACCTTTAAAATATAAAAGTGAAAATTGACCTTTTTGGAAGATGAGCAAGTAAGATACAATGCAACGGAATAGAATGGTAAATAGAATGTACTTTGCTTAATTATACCCTAAATGTAACATGAAATGCAAACATAGGGTTTGGGGGTAAAATTTTACCTCCAATATCAGCTTCAGCAAAATCATGACCTATACGGGGAGACCATGATATTGTCTTAGGTGAAATCGTGCCCTGTAACTACGGGGTACAATTTTGCAACAGAGGAAAAATACAGTAGAACAATGCAAATAAACTAACAATAAATGTAAATTTAGCAATATGAAAAATGCAAAAAGAGAAAAAACAACTTGGTGGTAGCGAAAAAGCAAGCAAAAGGATGAAGACCTTCAATATAGTAGACTCTTCCTTAAGGCTTCAACACTTATCCACCAAGGGCAACAACATACAATCTAATGCAGCAGAAGAGATCTCCATAAAATCAAAAGATTTAATAAAATCTTATTAGCACTTGCATCAACACTTGTTAGCAACTTGTAAATTACTTCACTTATAATTAATGATTAGAAGAGACCTAGAAATCAGATTTCTTGGTAGAAGATTTTGGGGGAAAAAGAGAGATTCAAACCCTCTATTTATAGGATATTTGAAACAAGAATGGGTAGGAAAACCAAGGAAAAGTTGACACCAAAGAAGGCTAAGTAAAATGCTAGGATTTCCTTGGAGAAAATCCTAACTAGGCAAAATCATGCCCCATAAGGACTGACCACGATTTCGTTGAAGCAACAAAAAAAGAGGGAAAGAGGGGGGAGAGAGGCCCAAACTTATTTTTGGGCAAGTTGAAGGGTATCTTTGAAGAACTAGGGAAAATGACTTACTCAAGTGGGCCAATTTTTCATGTCTACATTTTCCCCCTCTTTGATGCATTTATGGCCTAGTAAATGTGTTAAAGAAATATGTAGATACCTAGGGGTGAAGGATGAGAAACGGAAAAGGAGTGGCTAGTTTAGAAGAAAGAGGTGGTGCAAAATGGTGTCATTTCATATGCTTTCATGTTTTGCATGAAAATCAAGGTATTAGGGACATTAATACCTCTCAGGCCAGGATGCCCTTTGAGTTTTAGAAGGAACGTGAAATTCCTAACAAAACTCGAAATGATAGACACAGAATAAAGAAGAGCAAAAATAGGAAGAAAAGAGGAGATAGAAAAAATACAAAAGAGGCATAAAAGGGGTAAAATATGAAAATCCTAATTTATTTTCACTACACAAGATAGAAGAAAGGAGCTTTAGAGAAAAACAAAAATGACACTTTCAACACACCATTCAGTCATTACGAGGGGTGAGGTTAGCACAGTATTAGAGCGGGTATAGGTACAAACTAAAATCCTCCTCTTAGATTAGGTTAGGGTAGATTTCAACCGTAATTTATGAATTTTTTTTGAATTTTTTTATTTTCACTGGAAATCTCCATGCACGACCAAGGTGCGATTTCGTGGGTCGACCGCGATTTTTACTTGGTTCGTGGCGACGAGAAAAATTATGCCCTAAAATTATGGGGTATAATTTCACAAAATCATGCCTTAGGAACAAGAGGCACAATTTTACAGGAAGATAATAATGAAAAAATTACACTCGAAGCTATGCGAACATGATTTCACCGAAGATAGGAAGGAAGAAAGATAAAAAGAGAAAAAATAAGAGAGAAAAGAAGAAAAAGAGAGAGGGAAAGTGAAGCAACCTGAAAAGTTGACTTAATTTTAATGTATTTAATTTATTTTAAAATTTATGTGCACAAGAAACTAATAAAACTTTTGTGATGTTTGTGGATGCAGCATGGCATACTAGAGAGCTGTGAGTGGTGACCAGGATCCTTAGAGGTGGAGCTAGATGACCTTGCCCAAGCAGAGAGAGACGTACTAGAGGCAGTGGGACTAGACCACTTGGTGGAGATACCTTAAGTAGAGGCAGATAGGGTGCTTCTGACAACACTAGCATAGAGGTGGTACCCAAATTCATCTACCTTCTAGTTATTCATAAGGGATATGACATTCACACTAGAGGATGTGTGGTGCATCTTGCACATCATCATCAAGGGAAGGGTAGTTTACAGTGCACGGGTGCAACAGACCACACTAGAGATATTATTAGGTGGCTAGGCCCACCAAGTCCAAGAGAGGGTGATCTCAGTTGATGAGATGGTTGGGTGCTATGGGGTTGATGTTATGATGACCATGCTTTGTAGGGTGATGGTCAAGTTACTAATGTGCCATACAAGTTGGTAATATCTACCATGGGTGATGAAAATCATAGTGGTAGAAATGTATGACCAAAGGGTGAGGTTTACATGGGGTCCATATGTGCTGGCCCGTTTGTACAAAATATTGTACAATGTCTTGTATAAGCAGTATACAAGTTTGGTGTATACGATATGCTCCAGGTGTGGAGCTAGGAGCACATAGTGGTCTGGAGACCATATGCACTCCCAGAACCATTACCTAGCTTGGAGTAGCCTATAATGTACAGATGATCTAGATAATTTAAGTGGATCCAAAGGATATTTTCCAAGAACCTACCACTAGCAAGGCAGGTAGTATATGAGCTATAGAGGTCAAAGATCATATGATGACCATGGCATCTACACCTTGGGTGGGCTAAGGATGCAGAGGAGTTGGCTAGGGTTAGGAGTATCATGTAGCTTACTACAAATAAGAGAGAGTTGGAGTTCTTTCAATTTTATAGAGTTCAATGGTAGTTCAGGATCCTCTAGGAGATCTCAACCTTAGGTGACTACTGGTATAAACAGGTGTACCAAGATCCATTAGGAGTTAGAGGGGATCTTTATGTGGTGAGGTGGGTATAGTAGGACCTAGATGATCCACTATATGTGGATCCAAGGGTGGATGACATCGAGGTTGCCCTCATCTACTATATATGGTATAGGGATGTCATACCCCCAAGGATCTCCCCACTAGTACCCATGTAGAGGTGCTAGCATTGAGGGAAGCCACTCGATGCACCATAGAGTAATGGAGGTAGGGACAGGAGACCCCATGATAGAGATAGGCATGGGTCTAAGTGGAGATAGTGGTAGTTGCCACCACTATAGTGGGGACCGAGGAGGTGGAATCAATCAAAATTTTCCCTATGATGGATAGAGCAGGATAAAGTGGAGGGGCTGGGAGGCCTCCACATTAGCAACGGTTAGCCTGAGTGGGACTGTAGGTTAGGGAGACCTGAATAGGGAGATAGAGGTACTACAAGCATAGGTAACAACTCTACAAAGGTATATGCACATGATTCAAGAGGATAGAGCTAAGAGGATGGAGGGGCTAAGGAGTGCATTGGGTGTTGTAGAGGTAGAGAGGGATGCGACATGAGCAGAGGCTAACTATATCTAGGGAGAGGTGAGCTAGCTAGATGAGGAGCATTATTGGGATCGAGTAGAGGGGGTGGTTGTAGTCAGTAGTACTTAGTAGAGTGACGAGATTTTCCTATTATAGGTGGAGCTGCAAAGAGCAGGGGAGAGGTTGGAGGTAGTTGTGCAGAGGGTGACCTTATTCTAGATGATATACTATTAGGTAATTTTTGTGGAGCAGTGAGTACTCCTACTATCATCCTTGTAGATACTGAGTTGAAATTGGTCTAGATCATGAATAGTTTCACTGTTCATGAACATACCCCCACCAGGACCACCTTCGATGGATGAAGCCAAGGAGACAGGCTCCTAGAGCTAGGGAGGGGATCGAGGTGACATACTATTTTTTAGTGTGGCATGCATCCCTAGGGATGCTTGAGTGTATCGGTTTTGGACTATGGTACACCAACGAGATAAACCTATGTATATCTATTTTTCATGAGTAATACCATACCATATTTTGTGCTGTGTGTGATTATGTGTGTCTCTTTTATGGTGTTTTTTTTTCTCTTAATTTTTTAATTTTTATGTTTTAAATTTCTTTATGTATGATATGCACTTAGAATAAAATGCAACATGCATGGATGCAATAGATTTAATGCATAACATGGATGCATGAATGGAAGAAAGGGAAACAAAAAAGAGAAGGAGAGGAAAGAAGAAGGAAGAAGGATCAAAACAAAACTCTCAATGAAATTGCACCTCATAATATGAAGCGTGATAATGCCAAGGTGAAATAATGACCCATAAATACGAGGCATAATGATGTAGGAACAATAGTATGAAGCTATATTATTCATCATAATGCAAGTATATATAGAATTACATAGGAATCTCACGTAGGTTAAGTGGTTGCAACAATCTGCCAAACATGGCCAACCACTTAACTACTAGTTAACCAAATGCTAACTATGGATGTCCACTAACTGCTAGAAGACAAACAAGATCTCTAACAGTTAACTAACATCTAACAACATGCTAACAACATGCTAACAACCTATTTCTAACATGGGCATACTATGCCTCATGTGAATACAAAGTGCAAGAAATAGGAATAATAATAATAATAATAATTAACTTAGGCTTAAGTGGATAAGCCTAAGTTATCCTCAACACTCCTCCCAACCATATAAGCATTGGACCCCAATGCTCTCAACAAATGTGGAAAGTCATGGGCCATCTCATGGTGAGGAATCCAGCGAGCCATGTGTGGAAAGTGACCGCGACGAGCGACAAGGTAAGTAGTGGAAGAACCCTGTCCCATGTGATGAGTCTTCATCTCGAAAACTCTATCTGAAATGAGCGAAAGCTGACGATCAGGTGCCACTGCTACTGTAGGAATAAAAATAGGATCAGGTATCAAAAGAGGGTCCTAAAATGGTGTCTCTGGAAAGCGGCGCTCATCCAAAGGAACCCAAACTTTGCCTCCAACCTGTGGTGAGTGAGGATTGTGATGCTTTCGCACCACTCCCTGTGGAGTCTCCTACAATTCCTGTGGTATCTTGCCTAGAAGGCTCTGTCGGTGCTCAGTAAGGGAAGTAACCTTAGCTTGCTCCTCCATGTGTGCAATGGTGGGAGTGGGCAAAGCCAAAGGTAACTTCTGTGGAACAAGTGGTTCGGTAGTTGTAGGTGTACCCAAAATTATACCAATGGAATCAATGGTATCTTTCTCATGAGTGAGAATGGTGGGTTCCTTAACCACTTGCTCTTGTGATTGTTCATCATGTGGGAGTGAAACTTCTTCCTTTGCATGTTCCTTAGGTGGTGCTTTTTCTTCATTTTGTGTGGGACAAATGCTAGTAGGAGCTAAAATAAGTGCTTGACTCAATGGCTTCCTTACTTGCCTACAACTTAACATCAAATTGGAAGTAGGTGTAGTGCTTTGTATCAAGTAGTTTTTACCATGCAACTCCAATGTGTAGGTGTTATTTTTAGCATGATAAATAGCATTCCTATCAAATTGATAGGGTTTACCTAGCAAGAGTCCACAACAATCCATATCTGTGACATCACACCTAACTTTGTCCACAAACTTGTCACCAAAAGCAAAAGTCAAGGTGCAAGTATGGGTGATGTTGGATGTGGAGTCTACATCTTTCCACCCAAGTGCATAAGGTTGGTGATGTGGTTTGATGGGAAGTTTCAACTTCTCCACAACGGACTTCGCAATGAGGTTCTTTTGCGATCCGTTATCAATGATACAATCAACATAGAAATCATGCATCAAGTGGGCTCTAGTGACAAACAAATGATCACGCCCCCTTGAGCAAACACATTGGACATTAGGGTAACTTTGTTCAGTTTACCCTTTAAAGCGGGATATTCTTCTTATGTCCACTGTAGCCAAAATGGGACCATCTTGTGGTTCCTCATGTGTAGGTTGTACAATTAGGGATTTCTTCTTCTTAAACTTCTCAAAAGTATAGCATTTGGATTTTACATGTCCATGCTTTTTACAAAAGTCACAATACAATGAAGAAGAAGAATCTTTAGCATGAAAGGAAGAAGAATGTGCTTTAGGAGAAGTGGGAGGAGAAGAAGAATGAGGGGAAGATTGAGAATTGTTCTTCACCTTATGTTGATGTTGATTCCCACCTTTGGAAGAGCCCTCCTGTGATGAACGAGACTTTTGATATGCACCAACTTTCTCCTCTGCAAGAATGGCATGATTGAATGCCACATCCAAGGTGAGGAAGACATTGAATTTGATCTCCCTGAAAATATGATCTTGCAAGCCACAAGTGAATTTATTAATCAAATCATCTTCTGAATCTTTCACACCAAGCAATACCCTCAACCTATTAAATTGGAAAATGAAATCAGAAACTGACATTCCATAGGTTTGCCTCAATCTATACCACTTGGTAGTGAGGTCACTTTGGTAGTTTGGTGGAAAGAAGGTGTTTTTCAGAATTTGAGTTAATTCTTTCCAAGTCATGGTGGCATTATGACTCTGTCTTTCTACAATGAGAACTTTTGCTAAACATGTGAGTTTTAGTGTAGCAAATGTGGCTTTTTCATCCTCCGAAATTTCAGCATAAGCAAACCAAGTTTGCATATCCAAAATCCATGTAGATAAGACATTGGGATCCCTAGATCCATCATACATTTTAACCTCACATTTGGCTTTGTTTGCATGATTATGGTGGATTTTGAGTTCACCAGGATTAAACTGCACAACAATGTCTCTCACTTTTTCTACCAAAATGTCTACTACTTCAGTGAGGTTTTCCATGTTTGTTCTGAGATCATGAGCCATATTTTGCCTAGTATATGCCAGACTAGGAGGATTACAAAATGGTCTTGCAGAATCTTAATCTAGGCTTAGGAACAATTTCAGTTTCCTATGCAGCCAAAATGCCTAGATTTTAGAATTTTGCTCTTCAAAAATAGGGCTATTTTAGTGCTTTTTACAAAATAGACTTCAATTTTGCAATTACAAAGTGCACTAAAATACTGAAAAATTAGCCCTTTTACAATGCCAAAATTTGGTTAGGAGCAAAAATTATCAATCTTCGAAAAATTTGCAAGAGAACGCAAAAAATTTCGTCAAAAACGGACCAATAACGGAGGAGATATCACCTTTCAAAGTTTGACACCAATTTTGAATTTTGAATTTGTCCTCCTTGGTTTTCCTGCCAATTTTTGAATTTTAAATTCCTGGATTTCCTGCCAAAATTCTGTGGGCTCCAAAAATAATTTTTTTTTGGTCAAATCCACCGATCAACTATGGTTGACCTGGCCGCGGGAAACTGCGGCTGAGAGCGAGAGCTTATCAGTTTTCGCAATGTGGCAGGGTGAGGCTCCACTGCCTCGTCAATAGCCTAGAAGACAGTGCGTCCAACAACTGGATGCTCCCGTGCATGAGCGCGACAAGGTGGCCACCAAGAGGTGGTTATCACCTTAGGTGCGCGGGGGCTTTGATAAACCCCAAGTTGTCCCCCGCACAAAATATGTGGGACAAATATCCCTTTGAAATTTTTCAAACCCCTCTGCTCCCGGGTTTCTCCACCTCCACCGACGACGTCGTCCGCTAGAAAATATCTCACTAGATTCGTTTGTCGAAAAATGCAAAAATCATCTGGGATCAGGATTTGTTGCGTGACAGAAAGAACTCATCGATATTTCTATGGGAAATGCTTCACTCGCCGAAAATGCAGCGTCCACCAAAAATCGTCGAACTAGTTACCAAAAAAAAACACACGTAGTCGGGAAAGAACAAATCAACCTGCGTGTCGTCAGGTTTTTCACCAAGGTTTCATCAAATTTTTTGCTATATCGGGGGTCGTCAATCGATGGTGTCCCGTAGGGTAGCCACTGTTAGGCGGCTCGCTTGTGTGGTGTTGGCCGCTGGGGTGGATGGGCCGGTCGTCGCTGCTGCGATCGAGGTTGGATGTCGGTGCCTATAGGAGCTAGCTGTCGATCGGTTGCTGGCTGGTTGGCTGGCTCGCTGGGTGGCCTAGCCGATGGTCATTGCTACGGCTGCCCTGCGGTGGCTAGTGGTGGCCTCTGAGGAGTGGCTGGTCGGCTAGTGTGGCCAGTCCTCCGCGCTGCCACTATGGCCGCCGACTGCGTGGCCACGCGATTGGTTGGCGGTGCCTATCGGAGCTGGCTGTCGGTCGGTTGTCGGTGTGGCTGGTTGGCCGGTGCTACCGGTCGACCTTGTGGCCCACCCAAAAAAATAATAGGTGGCCACTAATAGACTAAAAGCCTATTAAAATTTCATGCAATTTTTTTTTTTTTTTTAATATATAAAATATTCAAGATTATGAATATTTTAAAAAAATATTTTCATGCATATAATTTTTTTTTTTGAATAAAATATTAATAAGAATATTAATATTTTATTTGCATGAATTATAAAATTCCTTCACAATAAAAGAAAATTTTCAATTTTGCATGAAATTGCAAACCAATATTTTGCTCCACTTCAATCTGTTCTTGGGCAATCTTTTTGGCAGATCTGCAATGTCCACCTTTTGGCCACAACTTGGCCTCAACTGATGCTTAACACCTGGTGTAGGGGTAATTTCTCCCTCTATCACCTCAGCTTCACTTGTGTTGTGGATGACTTCAAGCCAACTCCAAACAACACCTCCTAGGATCTGCAATGAAGTGGTAGCTCTCTCCTCCTTCCTGCAATTCTCCTGAAGCTAACTGATACCAATGATGTAGGAACAATAGTATGAAGCTATATTATTCATCATAATGCAAGTATATATAGAATTACATAGGAATCTCACATAGGTTAAGTGGTTGCAACAATCTGCCAAACATGGCCAACCACTTAACTACTAGTTAACCAATGCTAACTATGGATGTCCACTAACTGCTAGAAGACAAACAATATCTCTAACAGTTAACTAACATCTAACAACATGCTAAAAACATGCTAACAACCTATTTCTAACATGGGCATACTATGCCTCATGTGAATACAAAGTGCAAGAAATAGGAATAGTAAATAATAATAATAATTAACTTATGCTTAAGTGGATAAGCCTAATTTATCCTCAACACATAATTTCTAAAAGAAAAGAGAAAAAAGAGACAAAGGAAGAAGAAAATGAGGAATAAGAAGAAAAAAAATGTCAACAAAAAAAAAGAATGGCTTGAGGCATGATGCTTGGGTCAGCGTAGATCATATCAGATCAATGTGACCAACCATACATATATAAAAGAAAATAAGATGGACAAGCGAAGTGATACTCTCTATGGGTATGGTACTCGCTAATATGGTCAAAATATGAAGCGAAACTTGCTATGAGTGTTGTGCTCACAAAGATGAATAGTTGATCAAGATATATAACTTCTAAGATGTATGCTCACAAATGGTCAAATGGATGTTGCTTCTCACTTATGACCATGAAGCTATCTGCTATGGGGTATTTTGTGTGTGTGTAAGATGTATTAGCAAGTACTACCTGACAGGGGTGTGGTGTGTGTAAAATGTGAGCAAGATAAGATGTGTGTGCATGTGCTAGAGGAAAAGAGAGGAAGAAAAAAAAATCAAAAGAGCAAAGAAGAGTTGTGTTCCTTGATATAAGGAGAAATTGATGAGCATTAGTAAAAATTTCAAGTTCAAAAAACACAAAAAAAAAATATAAAAGAGAGAAAGGAAACAAAAACAAGAGGAGGAAGAAGGAAGAAAAAGCCCTAGGTTGGGGACTTCGCTAGGTATCAAAGTCCTAGTGAGAGTGAAATGCATGTGAATAATGACCTAACTAGGTGTCATCATGTGCCATTGTTGCAAAGTCCTCAAAAACTATATGATCAAGCAGTCATGAGAAAGCAAAAATATAATTATGATAGGCAAGTGATGCAAATAAAATGGAATATCAAGAAAATCATGTAGAATGTGATAGGCAAACATGCAGGATGAACAGGAAAATAAATGGGGTGGATGAAAAATGCAAGGTATACCTACTTGGTGATTTATTATTATTTATTCTATTATTATTATTATTATTTTATTATTGAGTAGAATGATAGTCGACACACAGTTTGATTGTGCCTTCTATCTTAATAAAAAGAATAGGTGTGCAAAGGACTGATCCATCAAATAAAAATTTAGAATAAGGATCTTCCTGATGATCAAAATCACGAGAAGCCTTTGCATGAAAGTCTTCACAAACCCTAAAAAAACCATATTTCATAACAAAAGAAGGGGCAACCCCTAATTTTGCAAGATCTCTATAAGATGTTAAAGCATGTTTTCTTTGAAATGCAGTAGATTTATCATTAGAATGCACACAATTTATCATATTACAAAACAAAACATCAAAGGGATAAGGGGGTCCTTCATCCTCATCAACCCACTACAATTTTTGATGATCTATATATTCATCATAAGTCTTAAGGTGATCATCATTATAAAATGATAAAGGTTGGTTTTTATTAGGAATGTAGCCTACACCATACCTCCTAGGCCAAACTTTGACATCCAAAGGCTCTTGAATGCCTTTTTATTGTGGCCCCAAAAATCTATCTACATATCCTAGGCTAGATAGGATCTACTTCAAAACTGGGTAATCATTGGATAGGTAACAATGGGAAAAATAATGCTCGATAGGACAAGGGTTGTTACCACAGATATTTTATTTGAGGGCCATTTCTACAAAGATAAAGGTACATGTGCTAATGTGTATGAATTCACCATTATTATGAGGTAAAACCATATTTCTTGGTGAAGGTGGTAGCTTAGCTAAATCCATAGGAGACTCTTAAAGAAACTGATTAACTTGATACCATGATGAAAATTTGATTTGAGTTTCCTCACTCACTTTTAGACTTTCAAGTTTTTTAGATATTCGAGATGAGGAACTTGGAAAGACAAATTATGAAACCAAAGGATAAATGTTAAGATATGATTGAGCTTTCTCAACTATCAAAAAATATTCAAATGGATGAGGATCACCCAAAACGGTGACAAATTGATCCTTAAATTTGAACTTCAAGCATTGATGAAATGTGGAAGGGATGATCTTCATTGTGTGGATCCAAGAATGTCCAAGAAGAATATTGAAAGATGTTGGGCAAGATACCACATAGAACAAAGTATCCAAGATCTTAAGTTAACCCTAAGGGGAAGAGATACAGTGTTGTAGACTTCTTGGCACTCGTTGAAAGCTTTGATGATAATATTTAATTTAGTTAAGTCTTCCTATTTTAATCCAAAATTTTGGAAGAATTGATAAGTGCATAAATTAAGGGAAGAACCGTTGTCAATCAAGATTCATTTGACAAAATTTCTCCCAATAAATGTTGTAATGTAAAGGGAAGAATAGCCTTGCAAGCCTAAGGAAGGTATATCATCATCCAAAAATGTGATGTGATGTGATGTATCCCATGAGAACCTATGATATTGGCTACAACACTAGGGAAAATTTCTACGGGGACAAATTGCTGTCTTAGAAGTTCCTACAAGGCTTCGCTATGAATAGGAGAATTTTGCAAGAGTTCTAAGATAGAGGTCTTGGTTGGGATACTAGATAACTGTTGTTGAATTTCAAAGGAGATTTTAGGTTGAGATTATAACACTAAAGGTGGAGCTTTTACTCCCACACTTTTCATTTGAGCATTCTTCAAAATCAGGATCAATTGTAAAGTGTTCATTTCTTGCTGAGAATGTTGAGTTGATTGAGTTTGAGCTTGTTTCCTTGTAGTTACTACTATCATTCCTACCATATTATCATAGTGAGGTGACACATTTTGATATGACACTTGATTAGATGTTTGTTGCCCATGCTTAGGTAGAGGATCTTGAAAGATTTCCATATCTTGAGTAGTTGTGGGTGCTTGTTGAGTAGGAGGTTGGTTGTTTGGTGGATGAGAACCTTCTATGACAAGGTGTCCTATATCAATCAGATCTTGAACCACATATTTCAATTTCTTACAAGAATTTGTCCAATGTCCCTCCACTTTATGATATTCACAGTGTTGACCTACCTTATACAAATTAGTTGTAGTATCTGGTTGCCTTATGGGAGGAAACTCAATCATATTAGCTTCTAGAAGCTACTTTAGGACCACATTCATAGGCGTGTTGAGCTTTATGAAATTTCTTCATGGGGGTTTTGGGGGTTGACTAAGCATCATGTTTTGTAGGTTGTAAATAATACTATTAATAGACCTACTATCCGTTACCCCATCACCAACCACATGCTTGTTCTTGTACTAATTCTTAGTGGTCCTGTCTTCTTTCACTTTAATATGTCCTCTTCTAACAAGAGATTGTTACACTTTTATATCTAGGTTAATGTAAAGCAAAATTGACCAACATCAATAAAAGTAGTAAATAAAAGCAAAGAATAATGTATGCATAAAATGAAAGATCTTATTTATTATAAACTCAAGGATCCTGGATCTCTACTTTATACATACATATGCTCCAAATAATGGGGTTACAATATGATGTTTTGCTTTGATATAATTATTACAATCAGAGGATTTTAAAACCCTCATTCAAATGAATGTTGGTGTCTTTGGATTGTATTCACTCCAAACAAGTATGAGTGGGCTTGTGTATCCCTGCAGGGCCACTCAAAGCTGTAACAGTTGTTAATAGAAATGCCTTCTGTAACCTACACACAAGTAGATTAGAATAAAGTTAGTAACACCTGTGGGCCTTCACAATGTGAGGCCCACTAAAATATGAAAGTGTAAAGTACTAACCCTAGCTAAAATACTTGCTAAAAGAAGTGCAAGAATACAAAAAAATATAAGTAAATCAATAAAAATTGATACCTTGTCAAAATATACCCGACTTATTGGATCTATGCTCCTGATGACTCGATTTGGTGATGCACAAATACCTACGAGAATTTGAGGGTTTTGTGACTACAAATCAGTGAATGCTGAATGTCCTGCAATATTGAGAGATGGCTGTGGATGCCCTGCAGTGTTCCAAAAATTCTCTATAATGTTTAGGGAATGCCCTAGAGCATTTGAGGGTTGTGGGAGGGATGCTTTGTAGAATATGATCTAGTTCGTAGAGGTTTCGATGATGGATATGGTGGATGTGGCAACGAAGAGGAGGGAATGTGTTAGAAAAGTGCTAGGGTTCATGAAATTATGGATAATCAATACTTTCAGATATTTATCTCTTAAAAATATCCTAAGCAAGATGTTAATTTTTTAGACCCTCATTCATGAAAGTGAATGATCTTTTATGATTTTCCCTTGATCATGCTAGGGTTTCAACGACACCAATAGACGATTGATATTAAAACATGATGAAGGGTTGTGATTGTGATTGTATAAGTGACATGGATCATGTTAAATGAGTGGTCAGGATTAAGTTGTGATGGGCGACTAAGATTTATTCATATATATTTTATATAAATATATAAATATAAATATAAATAAATAAATAAATATATATATATATATATATATATATATATATATATATATATATATATATATGATGTATGGCTATGATTGGATGATGAGTGGGTGACAAGTGGCTAGGATTTGGTGTCTACAGATGCCCCTTTTTGTATCGTGTTGTGTGAAACACAATGCGATGCAAAAATAAGAGACACCTAGTTTGGTGAAACGAATTCTTTACCCAGGTGCGCAAGAAGGCTCTAGAAACAAAAATTATGCTTGTAGCTTACCCCCTCAATTAGTGAATGAGTGAAGAATGAATCTCATGAGCTAATTGATAGAAAAATAAATGATATGAATGATGTAAATGAATGTGAATGATGCAATGATTGTGAATGGTGCAATGATTGATTATTCTTTTGCCCTAAAAAAAGAGATTTTTGACATGTGGATGATATGAATGATGTAATGATTGATTATGCTTTTGCCCCAATAGAAAAGGGTTTTTTGGAGATGTGGATGATATGAATGATGTAAATGAATGTGAATGGTGTATCTTGATGTGGGAAATTGAAATCAAATTTGGTTGCCCCAAGTTTGGGGTGATTTTGTGCTATTGAAAAATATACCTTTTAGCATCATTGAAATGCAAAATGATGAAAATGCAAAAAATAAAAAAGTAAAGGAACCAACCATCCTAGGCGTTTCTTAGTGACTGTAACAATTCCTGAATGTAATATGAGGAACCAACCATCCTAGGGGTTTCTTAGTGATTGTAGAAATTCCTGAATGTAAGATGAGGAACCAATCATCCTAGTGGGTTTTTATCCCTAATGATTGTTGCAATGTAAAGGAAATAATGTAGTGAAAGTTATTCGTGTTTGTTACCCCATGGAAAAGGGCATCAATGACAACTTTTGAGAAAATTAGTTTGAGCATAGTATCACTCGAAAAAAGAGGGACCAAAAAGATTTTGTTTTAAAACAAGAGGATGTTGGGTTATGATATGAGCAAGCATCCTTATGGTGATCTACCTATCCTATCAAATTACATGGATAACCAATCACTCTAATTACTAGGGGAGTAGAGTAAACCACTAGATACGAGGTTTGCTTGATAATGCAAGTGAATTTGACAATGTTGAATGTAAATGCATTGATGAGTGAATATGACAATGTTGAATTAAGATGTATGAATTTGAATGGATATGGAAATGCATTGATGAGTGATTTTTATGATTTTGTGAAATTTTATTTTGGGATATTTTGAAGCAATTTGAGGCATTTTCATGACTTTTAGTCACAAACAATAATTAAATGCCCAAATCAATCCATGTTATCACAAAATGTGATGAAATGATGTGATGAATGCTTGGAATAGTGAATGTGGTAGTTTTGTGAAATTTTGGACTATTTTGAGGTGTTTTGATGTGATTTAGGTGTTTTTGTGACTTTTGGTTGTAATCGTAAATTAAGTGCTCAAATCAATCATTGTTATCACAAAACATAGTGGAATGATGTAATGAATGCATGGATGTAGTTTGGGGTGATTTTATAGGGTTTTGCTACATTTTAGGGCCTTTTGAGCCCTTTTGTAGTATTCTAGATCCAAACGTCAGCCTGTGTCCACATCATGCATAGATACAGGACAACATCTGCCACTTGGAATATGTAGGGAAGCATTTGAGTGCATTAGGTAGACACCCTGAGGTATTTGAGCATGCCAAAATTGTCTATAAAATGGTTGTAGGGGTAAAATTTGATTCATTCTTGCATTTGAGAGTTCAAGTAGCGATTTTTGAAGAAGATTGAGTGAGTGAGGCGATGGCAATAGAGGGAGTGGATGCATCAGTAGGAGTTGAGGTGGAAGTGGTGTAGGTAAGTGCACTTAGCTCTCTTGTTTAGATTTTGCAATGTGTAAGATGTTGAAGTGCATTTGCATTTGTGTTGTGTTGTAGTTGAGGATCTTGGAGGCTTAGCATCAATTCTTGCCCATCATATCAAGGGTGATAAAGGTATAGCAGAAGGACCATTAAGATTTGTTAGAGTGAGTGGGATTGATGAGGTGTGCTCGAATTGAGGTGGTGAGGCCTGATGAGGGGTATGCCTTTGTATTGGTAGAGCGATGGGATCTAGATAGGGGGAATTTATAAATACTAACTAGGGAGATGATGGTGACACTAGGGGATGTGTACTACATATACTGAGTACCAGTGTAGGGGTTGCATGTCTAATTTGGATATGATAAGTTGGTGACGAATGGAGGGGTGTGAAAATTAGGGGAGGTGGGATTAGGTACTTGGATATGTATGTAGAGAGGCGGTTGGAGGCATTGCCAACCTTAGTTATGTTCTTGTTGGCTAATTTGTTAGAGCTTAACAACACCAACTATCGGTTCCCATGGAACATGATTCAGTTGGTGTTTGATATGATCGATGAGCCTCGGGTGTATGCATGGGTGCTTGCGCTACTAGCACAAATATACCTATATTTGTACGAGGTGAATAGGTAGGATAGAAGGGGTTGGGCTGTAGTGTGCTGCTACAAATTTGGGACTATGAGTATGTCAGTGTAGATTGTCCTATGGGCCTACCATGCAAGTGGGATAGGGATAAAATCTATACATTGAGATGGTGGATAGCTGAGGAGATACAACTGAGTCATCCTGGTCGTAGTGGTCAGGAGTGTAGAGATCTATGGGTAGGGTTGATACTAGACTAGGTTTACTAGAGACCATGGTCGGATGGTAGGTGGCCCAGTGATGGAGAGCAACTATGATGGGTCAAGCAGGTGAGATGGGTGGATGGATAACATGGGAGTGATGTGGATTTTATCCAGTTCTCATTGGTGCTATGGTAGTTTAGGATACAATAAGGAGTACTTGTTGGAACAAAATCTGCCTTCGATTAATAGTGTTGCGCCTTAGACTTTGCCAACATTGAATAGACAGATCTTGCTTGAGATCATCTATCTAGTCTCCAGATAAGGCTGGTTCCCTTGAGTTTTTTAGAGAAAAGGGGAACAAGAGATAAGGGAAATATAGCCTAAGCTAGAAACTTTTCTCACGATACAGATTGGACAACAACAAACATTGACGATGCAGATTACTACTTTAAGAGCTTTCTTTATATCTTCTTTATAGAAAACATGAATTCTTGAGTGTGACTTTTAGATGTTCGTCTAAAAGCATGTAACTATATTTTAATGTTCAACTCTAGAAACAAGATTTATACATGCACAGTCCAGATTTCAGAACAGATACATTATAAAACTTAGAGTGAATAAAAGTTAAAGCAACCAGATACATACACTTGCACACAGAAGTTTCGGAATCCAGAAGAAGAAATATTTTATTGCTTGTAATCCAGTACATGTACATCAAGCTTGTAAACGTCCAAGAGCCGACCTTTTTTCATGGTCGACTCACTCCTATTTATACCCTAAAAAGAGTATCTTCTACTACGTACATTTAATTTCTTCAATCAATTACAAGTAATTGTCTGTAATTTCTAATAATATACAATGGATTTCTTGTAGATTGGATAGATTTCCTTCTGGCTAATTTTAGATGAGCCTATTATTCTACAATCATCCAGCGGACCTGCTAGGTTATAATCAATAGACCATTCTTCAGAAATCAGCACCTGATGTCAGTGCATGTCCCCAGTTGCCAAAAATATACTTTATTCCTTTACAGTTGGTGTGTCGTGAAATCGTGACATTATTTCCTTGCTTTGCTCTTTTGCCGCCTCCAATCGTGAAAATGAGACATGTTGCAAAATCACGACATTCTTTCCTTGCTTTGCTCTTTTGTCACTTCCAATCGTGAAAATGAGACATGTCATGAAATCGCGACATTCTTTCCTTGCTTTGCTTTTCTGCCGCTTCCAGCCGCAAAAATGAGACATGTTGCGAAATCGTGACATTCATCTCTTGCTTTGCTCTTCTGCCGCTTCTAGCCACAAAAATGAGACATGTTGCGAAATCGTGACATTCATCTCTTGCTTTGCTCTTCTGCCGCTTCCAGCCATGAAAATGAGACATGTCAAAAAATTGCGACATCTTTATGTCTTTTCCTTCATTTCTTCTCGACGATCGCAAAAATGTGACATGTCGTAAAATCACAACATTCCTTACCTTCTAAATATCCTCTTGCTATTTTCTAGTGAAAATAAGACATGTCACGAAATCGCGACATTCCCATGTCTTTCCTTTATTTCCTTTCGGATGGTCACAAAAATGTGACATGTCGCAAAATCGTGACACTCCTCCTTTGCATTGCTCTTTTGCTGCCTTCAGCTGCGAAAATGCGACATGTCACAAAATCACGACATTCTTTCCCGCTTGGACTCTTTTTCCGCCTTCAGCCACGAAAATGTGACATGTCACGAAATCGCGACATTCTTTCCCGCTTGGACTCTTTTTTCGCCTTCAGCCGTGAAAATGCGACATGTCGTGAAATCATGACATTCTTTCCCACTTGGACTCTTTTGCCACCTTCAACCGTGAAAATGCAACATGTCGCGATATTGCGAAACTTTTGCCTCCTTGCTCCCTTCTGTTGCTCTTGACCATGAAAATGCAACATGTCGCGATATTGCGACACTTTTTCCTCCTCGCTCTTTCTCTTCACTTTGGACCGCGAAAATGCAACATGTCGCAATATCGCGACACTTTTTCCTCCTCGCTCTTTCTCTTTGCTTTGGACCGCAAAAATGCAACATGTCGCGATATCACGACACTTTTGCCTCTTTGTTCTCTTTTGTTGCTCTTAGCCGTGAAAATGCAACATGTCGCGATATCGTGACACTTTTGCCACCTTGCTCCCTTTTGTTGCTCTTAGCCGCTAAAATGCAACATGTCGTGATATCGCGACACTTTTGCCTCCTTGCTCCCTTTTGTTTCTCTTAGCCATGAAAATGCAACATGTCACGATATCGCGACACTTTTGCCTCCTTGCTCCCTTTTGTTGCTCTTAGCCGCGAAAATGTAACATGTCGCGATATCGCGACACTTTTGCCTCCTTGCTCTCTTTTGTTGCTCTTAGCCGTGAAAATGCAACATGTCGCGATATCGCGACACTTTTGCCTCCTTGCTCCCTTTTGTTGCTCTTAGCCGCGAAAATGCAACATGTCGTGATATCACGACACTTTTGCCTCCTTGCTCCCTTTTGTTGCTCTTAGCCGCGAAAATGCAACATGTCGCGATATCACGACACTTTTGCCTCCTTGCTCCCTTTTGTTGCTCTTAGCTATGAAAATGCAACATGTTGCGATATCACGACACTTTTGCCTCCTTGCGGTATTTTGCTTTTTCTTTGATCTTTAGCATATGGGCCACTTCGGTCTTCTTGGAAAATATGCAAAAAGGTGCATCAGTTGTTTTTCTGTAGTTAGTCACTTTTTGACTAACATTCTTGGCACCTTCTAGGGGAATTTTTTGCTTACAAAAATTTTGAACCAGGTTTTTATCCATTGGGAAACAGAGTCAACAACGCAGTTGTAAAAAGAATTTTTCAGAGAAAGACAAAGAAAACATGAAAATGCACTTAGATAAAAAGTGAACATTACCTCGTCAAAACTCCCTCTATACCTTAGTATCTCTATTCAAAAAATTTTGACTTCTGATTGGCTACGACTGAAATTTTTTGTTAAGGCTGAAAAATGGTAATATTTACAAATATTGTCTGAATATACTTATATTATACTGTACATATAATTCCTTTTCTACTTTCTCAACAAAAATATAACTTTAGGTGAAATGCATTCATCGTGATAGGAAAAACCAATCCATCTTGATCTTTCAACTCAAAAGCATTGAACTGTTTCTCTGAAACAATTTCAAATGGTCCCTCCCAGAAAGCATCGAATTTATCATGGTTTCCTGGCTTAGCTTTCTTTACATTCCATTTCAAAACCAAGTCTTCCACTCTAAATTTTTTGGTAGTTGTCTTTTTGTTGAACCATCCTTCAGTATATGCCATATGCTTCTGATTGTGATTGTATGATTGCTCTCTTTGTTCTTCTAACTGTAAGAGTTGCATTGCTCCTACAAATGTGTGTAGAATTTGGTCAATCTGAGGTAGCGAGTAATGATCTTTGAGTGATGCTTTGTTCATATTTCTAAAATCTACACACAATTTGATATCTCCATTTTTCTTCTTAACTAGTACCAAGTTTGCCACCCAGGTGGAGTGTTTAACAGGGTATACTATTTTAGCTTGAAGGATTTTTAGTAGTTCTTGTTTCATCAAATATTCTACCTTCAGATTCACTGGTCTTTGCTTTTGCCTAAAAGTCTTAGCTCCTTCTTTTGATTCTATGGTATGTTGAATAACATCTTTATTGTACACTTTTAGATCACTATATACCCAAGCTATGATGTTAGGGAATTTTTTACACAATTCTCTGATCTGGTTCACTTCCTCTTTTGTACAACTGATTCCAACCTTAATCATTTTGCCTAGCTCCAACTCTACATCTTTGTATCTTCGTTTATCGACCTTGATTTTTCGGCCAACTGCTCTATCATTGTTATCAAACAGGATTTCAAGGGTGATGAGACCCTTAGGAATATGATTGTTTTTTAACTGAATAATGTCCTCTTCCTCTTCATCCTGTAGATCCCGGTTGGCTGAGCAATTCATTTCATGGATTAAGAAATCCCACTATCTATTCATAATTTTCAAAAACTTGCCAAAAAATATTTTTATCAGGCACTGAAGTCCTGTATATAAGTCTAACGAGTTTTAGACTTCTGAATAACATTACTTACAGGGACAAAAATTAGCTCCCACTGAGGCTAACAAATCTGTGTGGGTATTCTGTTCTCTAGGGATAAACTTTATATTTAGGGCCTCAAAGGCCTCTAAGAGATCCCACACTTTGTTCCTGTAAGCCTTCAAATAATGTTGTTTAATTATACATTTTTTGGTGACATGATTCACAATAAGTTCTGAATCTCCATAGATGAGTAACTGTTTGATTCCCAATTTCTCAGCCTTTCTTAACCCTAAGCACAGGGCCTCATATTCTGCTATGTTATTGGAGCAACTCCAATTCAACCTGTAAGAGAAAACCTTTTCCTCTCCGGTGGGAGAAATCAAAACTATTTCAGCACCAGATCCATTCTTGCACCTAGCCCCATCAAAGTAAAGCTTCCACAATTGATTCACAGAACCATCCTTTTCTAGGGAGGGTATCAATTTTCATTTTGGTTTCTCAATAGAATAGTTTCCTATTTCTGTTTCTATCATGGCATTAAAATTCTGTAGGGAAAACTCGTCCTCAGATTGGAGCTCTTCTAATGTTTCTTCCATTAGATCTTCTTCTATTGTTTCTTCAGTCATCATATTTACACGGTTAGTTTCACCAATATTTTCTACATGAAACATAGATGGTTTCTCATTAAAAATCTTGACCCTTCTACCTTTGAAAGGTATCTCCAAATGAGAATAATCTAGGGATAAGTATCCTCCCATATTTGTTGTGAACTCTCTGGATAGACACATACCAAAATAGGGCTCCAAGTCTACAACTACTACCTCTTGTATGATTGTCATCTGAGGTATTTTATGCAGCCATATGGGAATATCCTTTATCACTCCTACAGTTTTTACTAGAGTACCATCTAACTGTAGGACGCTTGCGTTGCTCCTAGTGTACTCCATTTCCATAATATCACATACTACTTTGGGTATCACAGTGGTAGCAATGCCTGAATCTATCATGCAGTTGTGGACAACCCATCCTTCCATTTGAAGGGACAAATAAAAGGGTGGTGGCCTGTTCTTAGCAGTGGCAAATGTCAAGTTCGTTAGAACCATTTTTGAAGATGATGCAGTCCCACCTCCATTTTCCACTGTTCTTAGAGATTCCTATAGGAGATCAATTTGACCTGGGATTTGAAGAGCATCATACATACTTGCCTTAGAAGGAGTCTTTTTCATTTCCTCTACTATACTGAATGTAGGTGAATCAACTATTCTTTCTCTTTCTTTGGAAAAAGTTTCATATTTATTTTTGTATCCTTGGGTACCTTCAGTTCTTTGCCTTTTTGTCAGCGAGGGGAATCTCAACCTTTCCCTAGCATGTTCTTGGGTTTCATTTTCCCCTCGAGGAATAAATTCTTTGTGTGTTTCTTGCCCTTGAATTTTGGCTGGAAACTGATATTTTCTTTCCTGAGAGAGACTTCCCTTAGGAGTTTCTTTGGGAACTTCCTTGGGAGTAGGGGAAACATTTAATGGCTGAAACTCTTTAGGGTCTACTTGCAGTGGTTTTTTACCTGATATTTTCAAAACTGAAACTTTGTTCTCTTGTAGGCATCATGAAGTTGTGGTCCTTCTCTCTAATTATATTTACATGGTCTTTCATTCTTTCTTTACTCTTTTCAACTGCTATACTTTGTACATAATGCTGGTGTATCATACACGAACTTTCACCATGTGGATCGTTACATGTAGTACACCAAAAGTTAGAATCAGTGGGAGGCTCTTCGGCCTCCACTATCTCATTTGTATATACCATGCTCAATCTCTCTTGTCCCCTATTGCTTGTCGAAGCACCTTCCTTTTGTATCTATGGAAATATTCTTGCTTGGATATTTCGTTCAGCCTCTCTCTTTTTCATGGACGCCATTTCATTTGACAATGTCTTCATTGTATCAATTATGGTCGTGTATTGATCATTGGGGGGAGCTAATGCAAGGAATGTAGGAGGTGTAGCTATATCTGGGAGGGCATGCGTTGATGGGAGTACAGGCAGTTTAGAAATTGATGCTTGGGAAAGCTCTGGTAAACTTGGAAATATACTTTTTTATGGATATATTTTTGTAGCGATGAGATCAGCTTCGCTCTTTGCTGCCTCTACATAGATCCCAGGAAAAGTGGTTACACGGGATTACCTTATTATCATACTGAGATCTGAATCAAAAGCCCTTAAATAATAGCATATAGCTTGTTCTTCCATGGGCTTTAGGCCTTGTGGTACTCTATCACGAGTTATGGTAAATCTGATGTTGAAATATTGGATTTCTTCTTGTGGATGCCTCTCAATGATAGTGAATTGATTCAGCAATGTGAAAGGATCCGCATGTATATTAAATTCATCGACAAGACGGTCGGCCAGTACTTCCCAAGAAGTAATGGATCCAATGGGAAGCGCTCTATACCAATAGAGAATCTTTCCTTTCAAAGATATAATAAAAAATCTGACCATTACATCTTCTTGAGTGATGTTGTAAATAGATGCTAGCTCTGATACATCTAAACAATGCTCATCTACTATTTTGCCTATTTCGTCAAAGGTCGATAATGCTTTTAGTGCAGCTTGTGGAATTTGGTGGTGTGTTCCCAAGTTCAAAGGGCCAGTTTGATTCCACACAAGATGCGCTGGGGTAGGGGCGGCTGCCATGATTGCTAAAGGAGTTACAAACACTATGGGATTGCTTATAGATGCTCCTACAATGGGTGTTAAAGAGGTGCTAATGGTGCCAGGCGGATTTTATTGTGTGGCTAGCACAGGATGTGCTTTTAGGCTTTCGAGATGTAGTTCAAAGGACTCGATAGGTTATTTAGAGTTTCTAGCTCAGGATCTGGTTATCATATGGCTATATAACCAGAAGGTTTTTAGAAAAGGTCTTTCTTTTATGTTATAAATTGCAATGGAGTCGCCAGGTGGTTTTTCTTAAGATTTTTAAACAAAAAGGCTCTTAAGGTAAAACACAAAAACTTATACAATACTGTGGGATTGCTGGTCCCATCGAGCGTGCCAAAAACTATTGGAGCCTGTAGACACCAAAACAACACCAATCCGATTATGTGACAACAAGCACTGATCGCACTAACACACACAGCCCCCAGGGCAGCCCCCAGAGGTTAAACAGTGGTTCTAACCACTCACACAGTAGTTTTGCAAGTCAGGGATCAATTTGGCACCTTTTAGACACTTTATTGCTTATTCGTCCCACCCAGGGACGAGTGCGGATTTGTACTCGTCCTACCCAGGGACGAGTGCGAATTTATACTCGTCTCACCCAGAGACGATTATTAGCGCTCACTCCGGGGTGGGACGAACGCCAGGTTTGACCGACAAAAAGTCAGATCTCAGCATATGACAACTCAAAACTGCCACTTAGCTTTTCCTGCATGACATAGGAGTGCGAGTGAGTTCTTTTAACAACTCATGTCTGCCAATTGACGTTCCCTTCATTGCATGGGAATGAGAGTAAGCTTTTTAAGACAACTCGGATTTGCAACTTAGCTATCCCTTCATTGCATGGGAGTGCAAGTGAGCTTTTCTAAAACATACAAAGACATGCACGAGAGGCGGTTAAGAAGCCCTTAATCAAGAAGAAGTCTTCTCTTCACACAAAAAGCATTCATGCGAGAGAAACAATTTGCATGTTAATTCAAAGAGACCCCTTGGGTCTATAAAATGGTGAGTTTCTTCACCCAAAAGATATACGAGAGAAGGAGCATTTTGAGCGACGAAGTGCTGCTAATTCATTGACTTGCGATTTGTGTTTTCAACATCCATAATCTCTTAATCGAAAGAGAGGTTATTGGGTGACTTTTGAAGGCACGAATCAAAGACCAACACCAATTTTTCTGACCACAATATCCTACCAATTTTTTGACAACACATCACATCAGGTTTCGGACCCATCCTAAGCGGATTGGTGTCGAAGCAAAGTTTCACCCGCGGGTGGTTTGCCTTCGGGCACCCCCCGCTTTATTTCTTTTGTAGTATTTAGCTAGTTTCATGTTTATGCTTTTGTCAAGTTTTCAGTTTATTTAGACTCATTTTAACCATCGTTAGATTTATCTTTTATTTTTCATACACAGGTGCTACTGATTCTTTGTTTGTTTCTTTGAACATAGATTTGCGGCATTGGAGGAGCAGCAAGGAATCTACCTTTACCAACGCAAGTGGCGACAACATTTTGGTTCGCCCATCTTATATGTGGGCACGCGGAAGAAGGAATTCTGAAACAAGTTGTAAAAGACCAACATTTAACGCTCCTATCCCCTAAAAAGGAAGGAGACGCATTGTAACACAAATTTGAAAAGCATATCAATAAAAGGGCCGATTTTTATATTGCTTTAATATCTTGTGTTCATGTTCTTTCTTTTTACGCATTTTTCAATAACATAGGATTTAAGCGTTATTTTAGTTTCATTTACATTGCATTTTTAGTTTATCCTTTTTGTTTCTAGAATCTCGTGCTTTCAATGGCGATCACGGTGGGACCTCTGTCCTCTATTTTTTTTTAGGTTAAATTACTGATCTAAAATTGCTTGTTTTTTTACAGGTACCTATTTTTCAACATCGGACTGTTATTCGTCTCTGTAAGTGACGATTATAGAATTTGTATTCGTTTCACCCCGGGACGAATAAACTATTCGTTCCACCCTGAGACGATTACGGTTCTGTTATTCGCCTCACCCAGGGACGAGTATAATTTTGTGCAATTTTTAGAGCAAATTAGAAACATCCGGTTAGGCAGAGAAGAGGTAGGGGTTTTTTTAAAGCTTCTATCAAATTTTTGTTTTTTTGTTTTTTGGTTTTCGGTTTTGTATGGCTTAGGGAAAGATTTCTTTTTCGTTTGCCTGTTTCAATTTTTGCAAAGTAAAATGAACCCCACACATCACGTGGTATTTTAAACCAAGGAGTTGGTCGTAAAACCCCAACCCTTGAGCAAGACCAAAGGTGGATTCCATTATCACTTTGGCTTGAGATATTGCATCCATTACCTCGATCGCGACTGTTGCTAGACGTAAATCCTGACGAAAGCTGACCGAGTGTAGCTTGGGGTGATTCCCAGCACGCGAGGATAAGTCTTCTATGGTAGGTGTCATAAACAGAGCGATTCCCCTTCCGTACCGCCTATGTTCCACGTATCATCTGCTCTCACGTACCTATAGTCTCCCTCACGTAAGGGCGGGTATATAGAGAGGTTGGTATATCGGTCCGACAATGGTATATTGAAGGGGCGACCATTTTGGGAGTCATAAGAGCCTTCATAATTGCATTTAAACGTTTCACAAAAATTTTCAAAAAAAACAAAACAAACAACAAAAACACACTAAACCAGATTTAGGGCACACTATTAATCTTTAAAAGAGATAATCATTGCTTATGTGTGTATGCTATTTTCTGTTTAGACAAAAAAATCATAAAAAGAAAATCATAAAAAGAATTTGCTTTTGCATTTTTAGGTTAGCATTACCATGGTGAATACTCGTAGCCAAGCCCAATCACGGGCAGAAGCTACAAAAAATGCACCAAGAGAGACAAATCGTCTCCGATATAGCCTTGAAGACTTAGCCATCCCGCCTCGACGGCAGGGTATACCAGTTAGTTCACACCATGCAGAACATGGCTCTAGAGGCCCCTCCTTGAGGGGCACTCCAACCCATAGAGTTATAGAACATGGTTCTAGAGGCCCCTCCTTGAGGGGCTCTCCAAGTCAGGCCTTCAATAGACGAGAATTTAGAACCCCCTCCCTAAGGGGAACTCATGAGCAACAAGAATATTTTCAAGAAAATAACCTATATGTACCACCTGGTCTAAGCACGAGGCCTCCTTTGGAAGTTCATTATGGATGGCCTAGTGATGAAGCATTGTGTACTGCTATGGAACAACAAAGGGTCCAAAAGGAAGAACCATATGATTTTGTGGTTCCTAATTTACCCCCAATTAATGTCGGACACAGTAGACCATATCCAGAACATCAGGTTCTCCCGATAGGGAAAGACAATTCTGCCCGCACTTTTTATGCATATCATAGAGAGAGAGAGGAAGATCACTATATTCCTCAAGAACAGTATCCAGTGCCGAAACGATGCACGTTTTCACCCGCTTTATATCCAGATCGCTCATTGAGACCAGAGTTTCAAGTTAATGCGGCCAACCTCGACAGAGGGAAGCAACATATAGGGGTCTCAGAGCACCATGATCGAAACAGATATGTAGGGGAGACATCTAGGCCTATTAAACAAGAGACGACAGAACAAAATGACTTGGCATTTGCACAACTAGCCGCCCACCAAGCACAAATCATGCGGCTTAGGCAAGAACAATAGGAATTAGAACATTTGTGTTGCCTTGATCAAGAGCGCATTCAACGTCAAACAACTGAATTGCTTCACAACCATGCGCCTGAGAAGGCCCTAGTCCCTCGTGCACAACAATCTAAGATGTATGTGAGGCACAACCCCTTAGTGCGAGACAGGTCTCCGCGACTTCAGTAAGCACTGCCTCCAAGACCTCTTAGACCTGAGTGGGAGGCCATTCCCCGCAACCGTGATGGGCATCCTCCGCGGGCACCCGTCCATGTTTATAGGCCTAGGCCAAACACTCCTCAAGAAGATTATGAGGATTATTACCAAGAAGAAGAGCGGGCTGAAATGCCCTATCAAGGCAGAAGGGATGCAACCCATTTATCCATTCAAAGGCCTCAAGTTCCCCGCAACCCACAGCGGGAACCAACCAAGGAGGAGGAGATTACGTCCTCTGATGCATACAAAGTGTTGTTAGAATGCTTAGAGACTATGGAACTCAAGACTACTGGGCCCCAAAAGCCTACCTTACGCCAACTCCGTAGTCATCCGGTGCATCCATCAGTGCCAGCACCTCCATACCCCGAACATTTCAAGCTGCCCTAGTTGGCACTCTTTAAAGGGGATGAGGATGCTCAAGAGCATGTGACGCAATTTTTGAGCCAATGCTTTGGTATACAAGACAATGATGCATTGCTCTTGAGAACATTCATAACCACATTCGCGGGATCTACCTCGGATTGGTTTACCCATCTACCGAAGCATAGCATCTACAACTTGGATCAACTAGTGGACGCGTTCCTAGAACATTTTGCTTTCAATACAAAGAAAAAGGTGTCACTCAGTGATCTAGCTAGCCTCAAACAGTATGAGGAGGAGTCTATGGTAGCATATGGGAATCGGTGGAGGACGATGCTTTCAAAGCTGTCCTACCTCCCTCCTATGTCCGACCTAACTCAAATGTTCGCAAAGAGCTGTTTGCGATCGATCTCTGTGCTATTGCAGCTGTAGCAATACGCCACTTTAGAAGAAGCTCTGGCGCAAGCTAGACGTATCGAAGAGATCAAGATACAGGATGGCAAAATTGCCAAGCCTAAGAAAAAAGAGTGGAACAAGAGCACCAAACCAGGGAATACGCAACAGAAACCCGTCGTGGTCAATCAAGTTGCTATTAATGCCCCTACGCCTACTCAAGAAACACAACCTCCAAAGGCTAATTATCAGGTGGTGCCTCACAATAATTATGAGAAAGATAACAAAAAGTAGGATCAAAATCAGCAGCGTCGCCCCAAGCGACAATTTACACCATACACTGAGTCTAGGGATTCCTTGTTTGACCGTTTGTCAGCGACAAACTTGATTAATCTACTAGATATTCCAATAATTGATCCTAATGCGCCAAAGCCTAAGGGCTATAGAGAGGATCTTTTCTGTAGATTCCATAGAAGGAAAGGGCATGACCTTAATGTCTGTTGGACGTTCAAAGGTTTAGTGCAAGATCTTATTGACAATCACACATTGGTAGTAGATAACCCCATCGCACCCAACAACCAACAAATGGGTGTTTTCAAAGATCCTTTACCCACACATGATGCACAAACAAAACCTCTGCATGTCAACGAAGTGCAACAGAGTTGCCCCATGGAGGGGTATGTTGGGATGATTAGCATTGTGACAAGAAACAAGAAACACTCAGGGGCTGCCCCCACGACAGCCACTAGGGAAGTTCCATCCACGTCACAACATCAACCAAATCCTACACAGTTGCCCCCGCCTAGACCAGTGGCCATGATTCGAACTAGACTTACTCAAAGTCTACGGACCACATCGGCTAGGCTCTCCATCTATGAGCTTATTCAACAATCGGCGCCCCATCGGGAAGCTCTTATGGAGATATTAAAGGCAATTGAATTGCAACCCCACGAAGCGGATTCGTTCAACAATTTTGTGGGGCATGTCAAATAGTGTACTTGAACCGGTCATTACCTTCGGGGAAGATGAGCTAAAAATGGTGATCGGAGATGTAGCGGATCCACCCCCGCACGTTATTGCGCGGGTCAACGGGACTCCGTACAAGCGGGTGTTGGTAGACACTTTGGTTCGTCCGAGTAACATTATTACAAGCTGCTTGCATTGAAACATTTGAAACTACCGACCTCTCACATTGCACCTTCCACTTATACCCTTTGAGCATTTAATGATGTGATATGCTCGATGAGTTGGCACAATTGTCCTACCCATACAAGTGGGACAAAAGACCATTCATACGTTGTGCCACATTTTAGAAGGTGAGATGGCTTACAATATCTTGCTTGGGCGGCCTTGGATCCGGGATATGAAGTGTGTTCCTTCAATTGCTCATCAATGTTTGAAGTATACATTTGAAGGACAAGTGCACGTGGTCCCCGTAGATTTGGAACCTTTTAAATACTGCAATTCAGTGCAAATCATGCTTCAGTCGACCCTTCCTTCAACGCACGTGGATTTCCAGTTAAATCCATCTAAGAGGGGTCTGACTAAGCAAGAATCTCCTTCACCAAATCAATCAAATTCCCAAGCGGGTTCATCTTCTTCATCCAGTCCTCCCACAACGACACCACCTACGGTGGCCACACCAATGGACAAAGGAAAGAAGCCCCTGGAAGCGGAACCACCTTTAGTCTCCAACATCTCTACAGAAGAGACGCTTCATAGAATGGAAGTTGAGACGCCTAGTTCACCCCACATGGAGTGGACTCAAGGAGAACTCCCATTCGCTTCCCCTCGATCGCCAACGATTAATTGTTGAGATGTCTAACACAGGCATGGGGGAGTATATAGTGCGCAATGTTGTTGCAACGCCCACACTTCAATCTATGCAAGACATGGGAAGACCTCGACTCCCCATAGGCTCCGTGGTTCCTTTAGGCTACCCACCCAATCAGACAAACTTTATTTTTGGGGGCCTGGATCATGGCGTTGAACCTTCCCGACAAGAAGAAGAAGATGAGGATCCCTTTGAGGAAGATGTCAACTATCTGGCTAACCCAGACTTCGCATTACGATATCTTAGCCAATGCAATTGGCATGGATACGGGTTAGGCAGGTATGAGCAAGGAATGCGTGTTTTGTGCCAACCAAGATACCAAATGCCTTATGATAAATCAGGAGTAGGGTTTAATCACCCTTTGCCCCTCGACATCTTGGTCGAAAACATGCAAGGCCTAGGGATAGGCAACAAGGATGGGTTGGCATCAGATCCATATGCCAATCCAAATACAACTTATACATTGGGGGATTATTTCCCATTATCAACAAATAACCTTGTTGACCTCAACAACCCTTTCCCTATGGCTGAACAAAGAGAAACCTCATGGACTCACCCACAAGGGGAAGATGGACAAGACCACGAAGGGTCTTCTGAAGATGAGTCGGAGTACGATCATTCGCACGAATATCCACTGAATGACGATCAGGAAGACTTCCTGATGATGTTCCCATTGAATGATCCCAGTGAGCATAGGTTACCTCAATAGCAACAAAATCCTTTGGACATAGATGACATGTTTGAACACTTACACATAGGTCCAAGACATAGGAGGCATTTCAATTTGGCGCAGTTATAGCAATTACTGCACCCGCCACTCCAGGCATATCGAGAGCATTTTTCGCTTGGAGACCCTATCAAACCATCAGTTCCTAGGGCAGACCCTATTTGCAGGTCCGCGCATAGGGCTGATCCCTTTGTGCCAATACCTACAGAGCCAGATCCAAAGCACCAAGAGCATCCAGAATGTCAGAGTTGTCACATTTGCGATAATGGAGATTACAATCATTTCATCAACATGGTCTCCATTGACTTGGCCGCCCCCATCCATGATCCATCCAATCCAACATGATTATTGCATCTAGACATAGAGGCTATTGATTGGGATCACGCTGGCACACCACCATCTCCATCAGAGTATTGGCCTTGTCGTGGGATGTTTCATTTCACTCTAGGATAGACTCAGGATGTCTTCCATGCTGAAGAGGAACTTGACGTTCCTAATGACGATCTTAATTCAGCAAACGATATCCATCTGATCCCAATTCCACACCAGTTGGAAGACGGATCCCATATGTCGATTGAAGCAACGATTGATGTAGACATCGACACAGATCCCATGAATCCACGAATTCTCAAGCTGGGGGTAAGTCTTTCCCCCGAAGAGCGAGCCGATTATGTTGCCCTTCTTAAGGAAAAGGAGGAGGTTTTTGCATGGTCATACAAGGATATGCTGGGACTAGACCCACAACTAGTCACGCACAATTTAACGCTTGATCCGACAATCAAGCCAGTCAAGCAAAAACTACGCAAGATGCATCCAATAGTGGCCTTAATGGTAAAAGATGAGTTACAAAAGTTGTTGGATGCCCAGTTTGTCATCTGTGTGGATTATCTGCCATGGTTGTCTAACATGGTTCCTATCAAGAAGCCCGACGGGAGGATTCGCATATGCACTAATTTTTGAGATCTTAACAAAGCGAGTCCTAAGGATGATTTTCCCTTGTCGAGCATCGACGCATTGGTAGACGCTACAGCGGGCCACGAAATGCTTTCCATTATGGATGGTTTCTCAGGATACAATCAGATTCGTATTAATCCTGAGGACCAACTCAAAACGGCATTCACAATGCCTTGGGGGACATTTTGCTATAAGGTCATGCCTTTTGGCCTTAAAAATTCCGGAGCCACCTACCAACGTGCCATGACGTACATCTTTCATGATTACATGCACAAAACTTTGGAAGATTACATGGACGATTTGTTGGCCAAATCTCTTTTGCGCCCAGATCACATCGGTGACTTGAGTAAGGTCCTTGATTGCCTCATTGAGCATAAAGTCAGACTAAACCCCAAGAAGTGCGTCTTTGGCATCACCTCTGGAAAACTCTTGGGTTTCATAGTCTCCAAACGAGGAATTGAGGTTGATCCAAACAAAGTCAAGGCAATCCTTGAAATGCGTCCCCCAACCACCATCAAGCAGCTCAGGAGTATGCAGGGAAAGGTTGCGTCAATCAAGCGCTTCATAGCGTAGTTATCTGACAAATGCCGACCCATGAATAAATTATTGCATAAAGGGGTCACATTTCATTGGGATGACGAGTGCCAGTCAGCCTTTGACGACATTAAATAGTACTTGGCTTCGCCACCAGTATTGGCACCACCCAGACCAGGAGTGCCGTTCTATTTATACATCTCAGCCACTGAGGTGGCATTGGGCGCCATCTTGTCCCAGAAAAATGAACTTCACAAAGAATAGGCTACATACTATCTTAGCCGCACCCAGTCGATTATGAACTTAACTATGCATATGTTGAAAAGCTCTGCTTGGCAGTGGTGTTTGCTACCAAAAAGCTATGCCACTACATGCTCAATAATAAGACGTATGTTGTGTCTAAGGAGAATCCATTGCGATACATGATGAGTCATACTTATCATAGTAGCCGCACGACGAAATGGATCATGTTGTTGATGAAGTTTGACATAGAATTCATTGGACAGAAATCTATAAAAGGTCAAGTCATCGCCGATCAACTAGCTGAGGCTCCTCTTGAAGACGATCAACCTCTGACTTTTGAACTCCTTGATGATGGGGTCTTCCATGTTTTCGAGTCGCCAGATTTTGATGAGCTCGAGTCACGAGCTGACATAACCCTATTCTTCGATGGTTCTAAATGTGAGCAAGGGGGTGGTGCGGGAATTGTATTCTTCACTCCACAAGGTGCTCCAATGCCCTTGTCATTTAAATTAGACTTCTCATGCACCAACAACAATGCAGAATATGAAGCCTTGCTCATAGGTCTTCAGACAACAATCACCATGAACATTAAATGATTGAACATCTTTGGTGATTCACTGTTAATTGTCAATCAAGTAAAGGGGATATTCCAATGTAAATGTCCAGTTTTGCGGGCCTATAAAGCCCTTGTGGACAAATTCCTGGCACAACTTGAATGGTATGACATCGAGGCACTCCCTCGATCATCAAATCGTTTTGCGGATACTATGGCCTCCTTGGGGTCACTCATCCCACAAGACCCTTCTGGTGAAATGACAACCATTCAGGTTAAAACATTATCACAATCTATGATGGAGCGCACAAGCTCTGATCCGACGCCAGGAATCCACATGATCCAGATTGAACCATCTTCGGATAAGTTCTCTCGAATTCGAGATTGTTTGATTCAAGCCAACTGGGGGTCCTTGTTCTCCCCGACCCCTCTTACTAGCAACACCACGTTGTTTTTACAAGTTCTTTCCTGCTCAGCTTTTGTTCAGGATAGACTTCAAGAGGGATTGGCCGTTCATACTATCGAGGTTTCTGATCAGCAAGATTGGTACACACCCATTTGGGATTACCTCAAGCTAGGTAATCTCCCACTTGGATTGACACAAGCCGTGAAAAGATCATTCAAATAGAAAGCGGCAAAGCATGTCTTGTTAGGAGACATTTTGTATCATCAAAATTATGAAGGAATCCTCCTTCGTTGTTTGGACCAGCAAGAGTCCGCTTGGGTGATCACCCAAGCTCACGATGGTACATGTGGTGGCCACTTCAACGGTATGGCCATCGCAAAGCGCATTCTTCGCATGGGTTATTATTGGCCATATTTAGAGCGAGATTGTTGCACATATGTGAAGAAGTGCGTGAAGTGTCAGAACCATGCTAATTTGACACACGTACCTTCTCGAGCCTTGCATCCGATTCAATCGATTTGGCCTTTTTCGTAGTGGGGCTTTGATCTAATTGGAAAGATCTCCCCTGCATCGTCTGGTCATCACACATTTATTTTAACAGCCACGAGTACTTTACCAAATGGGTGGAAGCAATTTCATTGACCACTACGATTGGAGCCCGCATTGCGGAGTTTATTTTACATAACATCATATGTCATTTTGGTATTCCATCCAAGATCTTGTTAGATAATGGGACACCATTCAAGAATAAATATGTGCGTGCTTTGACTACAAAGTACAAGATTCAGCACAACTTTTCAACACCCTATTATCCACAGGAAAATGGGCAAGCAGAGGCATCAAACAAAACACTAGTCACCATTCTTACAAAGATAGTTGCGAGAAAATCATAAAGAGCGGCACATTCGGATCCCGCTTGCCCTATGGGCTTATCGCACCAGACATTCGAACGCCCACTGGGGCAACTCCATTTTCGTTGGTGTATGGCTCCGAGGCAGTCATGCATTTTGAGTTGGAAATTCCTTCCCTACGCATTTCAATGCAAGAGTTCATCGATGATGACACTACGCGGCAAGCCCGGTTAGATCAACTAACGTTGCTCGACGAACGACGTGTTAATGCTCTCGAGCATTTGCGTATCTATCAAGAGCGACTTAAGAAAGCATACAACATGAAAGTCCACCTCAGGGAATTTTAGGTTGGTGACTTGGTCTTAAAAGAGAACCAGCAGAATTCTAATTTGCCGTCCCATTTGCGGGACAAGTTCGCGGCAAACTGGTTAGGTCCTTACATCATTGAAAGTAAAATAGGACCTGGAACATACCGGCTTGCCTCTCTTGAAGGAATCAAGGAAACAGAACCCTTGAACATCATTCATTTGAGGCCATTCCACATCTAGAGAGCCATAGTCCAACAAAAAGCTCCAAAGATTACCACAATCACGGAACCCAAAAGCAAGGAACAAAGGGAACCCAAAAGCTCCAAGGATTACCACAATCGCTTGGTCAACCCAAAAGCTCCAAGGATTACCACAATCGCTTGGTCAACCTAAAAGCTCCAAGGATTACCACAATCGCTTGGTCAACCTAAAAGCTCCAAGGATTATCATAATCGCTTGGTCAACCCTAAATGCCCCAAAGGTATCTATAAACCCTTTGGTCAACACCAAAAGCTCCAAGCATTACCATAACTGCTTGGTCAACATAAATATTCAAAAATCAACAAAAACAACACAAAAAAAATAAAAAAAAAAAAATCAAAATTACAAAAACAATTGCATTTCAATTCCATGCATTCTCATAAAAATCAAAATCCCAAAACCAATTGCATTCCAATTCCATGCATTCTCAAAAAAAAAAAAAAAAAAAAAAAAAGGTTGCATCCAGCATTGCTTCCATACATTGCATACTTCGCTAGGTCATACAAGTCAAAAGCACCATAGGCTGTCATTACTTGGCAATTCCATCATTTCCCCATCCAATCCATTTTCATAAACGCATACATCGAGCATGTTACCCTTTTTATTTTAGCATAGTCAGTTGTCTCCTAATATATATAGGGTTTTCGTCATTCAGATGTCTTTAAATTTCTAGCCAACAATTGTACACAGTTAAGCAGATTTTACACGGGAAAGTTTTACTTGGATCCCACCTTGGTACGTAGCATCCCAACACAAATTAACACACATTTAAAAATTCCTAAGTTGTGTGGACGAAAGATGAAACCTGCACCGTAATCCAAGTTACCATAAGCGAAGCGACTATCTTGCTTATCCCCCTGTGCGAATGACCCTAGGAATGCTGAGAGTTGGCAAAAGGACAAGCATCCTCCCTACCCAATTCCCCATAAATCCCAAGTTCTCATAAGTTGCAAAACATCAAAAATTTGCAAAACGTCAAAACACTAAAATTTGACATCCTACAGTGCACACATCAAAAGGCACAAACAATAGTGATTCTCGTCACTCCATATTCAAAATCCCTTGCTCAAAAAAAAAAAAAAAAAACAAATACAACAAAAATAAACAGTGATTTTATCACTATAAAGAGCAAGTATCCCAATACACTTGAAGAAAAGAAGGGAGTCGAACTTGAATCCCTGGAACTCTCAGCATTTCGACAGGTCATGAGGCAAGCTTTAGTACCGGTTTGGTTGATAGCCTATCGGTCACTGGCGGTAAACCTCCCACATGACGATATATCTGTCACATTAACTTGTGTGCAGATCAATGTTTGCATGTGGATGAGCTAGCTTATAGTATCTTAGAAAGCATCGCAGATTAGTCTGACTAAATACAATAAAGGAGTTAGTGGAGCTAATTAGGTGATCCTCAATACGAGTTCGGTTGAAAGCCCATCCGCATCGGCGGTATCCCGACAAATACCACATAAACAAACTCAATTGCACACACTAGGATGTGAAATAACTTGGTTAAATTCAAGTCAGATTTATACCTTGTTCAAAAGTCTTGCGAGATAAATGTACAGTCTTGGCTAGTTAGTTAAAAATATCTGCATCTCAGAAAAGCTTAACTACATTTTCAAACAACCGATACCTTTCATTTCATACATCACCAAAAAAAAAAAAAAAATTGACAAAATACTCACATGCACAAGCATTTCACCAATTAGCCCCATTACTCTAGCAAGTCCAATCCACATCTTGTACAGTCTATGGTGCCTTGACAAATCATCAACAATTCATTACATTCATTCCATATGCATACATCATACAATTTAGAACCATCGCATTCATAATCGCATATGCATACATCAATGTAAAAACATGCACATAAAAATAAATCATGACAAATGTACAAACACCAAAAAGAATCATCTGTATATATATCATAACAAAAAATTGCCCGTAGGCTACAGTGCACTGGTCCTCGGACCTCACTCCCATCATCCAAAATCTCAAACACCCCCAGCCTAGGGCATCGGCCACCATGATCATGCAGGATCGGTGCGACGAGAGCTACCCCCTGCGGTATCTGTCCTCTGAGACCTCTCAGGGCGACTGCTCGCCCCTACATCCCGACCACTCGCACCTCCCTCATCTCGTCGCCTGCGACGGGATGATGCCGACTACTCCGTCCCGCTGTCTCTCATCCTATATGACGAGCCACTGGCCGGAGGCTCTGGTATTCACCCACCCAGGCGGATAATCTCACCCTCCATCTCCGACCGATGTCGCCCCCAATCTACCTCCCATCGCCTCCGCTCTACCTCTCGCCTACGATAGTACGCGATTGCCTCATCGCGCTATGCTAGCTATACCCATAGGAGATCCCTCTCCCGTGCCACATCTGTATCCCCCGCCTGCTGGTGAGATGCAGCCCCTGCGCCCTACCACCCTGCCAATTGTGTCCGCAGGAGATCCCTCTCCTATGTCATCTCTGCAAGCTCTCCATCCCACCTCTGCAATAACCCCGTCAGTCGCGCTACCTCAACGCACAACCCCGCCTCTGTCTCCTCCGACCCAGCCTGCTCTGGAGCATCCTGCATCTCCGGCTGCTCCTCATCCCCAAACTCCTCTCCTGCATCTGCCACCTCCACCATGTCCACATCAACAGGAGCTCCCCAACCCTCTCCTGGTGCCTTTGCACCCTCTCCGCCTCCCGTTGCCTCATCTCCTCCCAATGGCCCCTCACCTCGCCACTGTCGAAGCGTCCACCACTGGCCCCTCATCTACGTATGAAATGTCCAAAACTATATCAGACTCCTCCCCCAATGGCTCGAGGATCGACGCAGCTAGGGTCCTCTCATCACTCCGACGCCGATAGACTACGGGTTCCCCAGGAAACCCTTGGCGTACCCCAAACACTCGCGTCACTCGGAGATAGTGAAAGTACTCCTGCTCTGTCCCATGTCGCCCAATCACCCATCTCCCCCTCCGAACCCATCGAAGCCACTCATCAGCCTCTGGCCATGCGGGACAATCCCGATATGGCCTCCATACCACATCTTCGGGAGTCAGTCATGATAATGCATCTCTATAATGGTCCACGTCTCCCGTGAACCGCCGACTCTACCCCCGCTCCCCCGATCGATACCATAAAGCACCATAACCAATATCCCTGTCCCCCATGTCAGCCCGGGTAGTCCAGGGTAGCCCTCGTGGTCGCTCTACGACTATATGCTACCAGGCCCAGCACTGCAACAAGTAACTACAGCCGATCCCCTTCCACCTCCGGAAGCGGACCTCATACAGCTCATCATATAACTGTGCCAGAAGAGTCTAGCCCAATCTCATAATCATCGGCTCGATCACCGAACACTCCACTAGCTGCCACACCACCTCCAATAGGTTCCATGGGAACCTCGCTCCTGACGAGTCTGGCAGGAGCATGTTGGAAATGAGGCTCATGAGTAGTGCATGCCTCACTCCCAACATTCCCCTAGCATACCACCATTGCACCAAAATCCCCCCAATCTGACAATCCAACTCCGCCCTCTCCAACGAGGTCATCCCATCCTCCTCCTCTCCATGTCCAAAATATCGGGTCAGTATAGCCATCCTCTGGCCTCGTGGAGTCATCCGAATGGGAACCTCGTCTATCGAAATCCGAAGAATCCGATACACGTCCTCTAAGGTGACTGTCATCTCCCCTATCGAGAGATGGAAGGTGTTCGTCCGAACATCCCATAGGTCGATCAATGCTATGATGTACGCCCGGTCCGCCACAACTGCATCCAATCGAGCCACATGCTTGAGCCCTAGGGCATCAAGCCAATCCCAGTCCTCAGCTGTCAATGCCTCGCGGGCATTAGAAAAAATCGTCGGCACCCGATGTCGACTCTTCACCACCGCACATCACGGGAAAACAAAACACATCAAAAACATGCATCAAAATATCATCACATGTACAAAAATGCATAACTGTACAGTAACATCTTTCATTCATATGTACATCCAAAAAAAAAAAAAAAAAAACACTAAAAAATTTGACATGGTTTACCTACGGTTTTACCTAAGTTTACCATTTCAAAACAAAAAATTCATTCAGTTTTCATCTTACATTTCATCAAAAACAATAAAAATTTGACATGGTTTACCTATGGTTTTACCTAAGTTTACCATTTCAAAACAAAAAAATTCATTCATTTTTTCATTCTTACATTTCATCAAAAACAATAAAAATTTGACATGGTTTACCTACGGTTTTACCTAAGTTTACCATTTCAAAAAAAAAAATTCATTCGGGTTTCCTCCTTCCTTTTCAAAAAAAAAAATTTGACATGGTTTCCCTATGGTTTCGACCTAAGTTTACCATTTCAATAAAAAAATTCATCCATTTTTTTCATTTTTAAATTTCATCAAAAAATGATAAAAATTGGATATGGTTTACCTATGGTTTTGACCTAAGTTTTACCATTCACATCAAATTTAATTTATAACCACGGTTACCCTAAGTGTTACTCTAAGTTTCATTTTGGGTTTATCCTATGGTTTTCCATCTAAGTTTCCATCGGTTTGCATCCACGTTTCATTCGGTTTCATTCATTCACCTTTTAATTTAATTAATTAGGGTTTCATGTTTTACACAAAAGAAAAACAATAAAAACACATTTGCATTTTTCAAATTCAAAATCGAGGAGATAGTGCACTTACTGGTCTCGCCTCGGCTCCGCCGCTCGACGACCCGGTCTATGCACTCATGATGGCTGGAAAATTTGGCAACGCTTCGCGTCAGAAAATCTACCTCCTCCTCCTCAGAGCTCCAAATCACAATCGTTGAACAGTGCAAATGAGCCAAATCCGTCATTTTCGCATATTTATATTTTTTTCCAGCTGGTAATCGTCCCTGACTGGGACGAGTGCTTTTCGGCGTGCTCGTCCCACCCAAGGACGAGTACCTGTGGAGGAGCGCTCATCCCACCCTAGGACGAGTACCATCCTAGCACTCGTCCCCCCCCGGGACGAATAAAAAAAAAAAAAACAAACAAACAAAAAAAAAAAAAAAAAAAAAACATCAAAAACAACCACAACATAAAAATGACAAATGCCAACAAAACCACTAAAAATTGCCGGACAAAAGTGCTCTTGCACTTAACCTCTTGGCATAAGAAATTTGATGTCGGGGTCTACCTTGTCGTTATCTTCCTCCCTAAGAAGGCTACCATAGCCGGACCACTCCACGGGAAGACGGATTTTCACCAATGTTAACCCCAAATGGCATCCCAAAATGGGTTCACACCCACCAAAAATAGGTCAAAACAATCGGAAAATTACTCGAGCATGCATCGGATAACATCTGACGGCACCCTCACTAAAGTCATCTTGGGTCAAGCGACTCGTCGCTTTTCTCATGTCGGTCATTCCCTCATCGATTCGTCGCTTGAGGGGGTAGTCACACTTAGTTTCCAATCAACACCAATATACCCAGTCTTGGAAATGACACGCATTCAAAGGATCATTGCAAAAGATAATCACGCTCCTGCTTGGGGTAGCAAACAAGCAATCATCACAAACTGATCATATACTTGGCATTCGTGAATCATGAACTCAAGGTTCCCACAACAAAAGGTTGCGCCCTTTGCCTCTTCATGACTGATCAATGTCTAAGTTCAAGTAATACCTCACCAAACCAGGTTAATGCTTGATTTAAGTTCCTTAGCTCGTCAGAAGCAAGGATTCAAGAATGCGTGCCCTTTCCATACTTGGGGCATCAAGAGTTGGTTAGGTTACTGAAAACCTTAATCATTAGTGCTTTGGTTATATATTTTTGCTCAACACTGCACCACGTGCAGCGCTTCCCAAAAAGGGCCATCTGTAGACACCAAAATAACACCAATCCGATTATGTGACAACAAGCACTGATCGCACTAACACACACAGCCCCCAGGGCAGCCCCCAGAGGTTAAACAGTGGTTCTAACCACTCACACAACAATTTTGCAAGTCAGGGATCAATTTGGCACATTTTAGACACTTTATTGCTTATTCGTCCCACCCAGGGACAAGTGCGGATTTGTACTCGTCCTACCCAGGGACGAGTACGAATTTATACTCGTCTCACCCAGAGACGATTATTAGCACTCGCTCCGGGGTGGGACGAACGCTGGGTTTGACCGGCAAAAAGTCAGATCTCGGCGTATGACAACTCAGAATTGCCACTTAGCTTTTCCTGCATGACATAGGAGTGCGAGTGAGTTCTTTTAACAACTCATGTCTGCCAATTGACGTTCCCTTCACTGCATGGGAATGAGAGTAAGCTTTTTAAGACAACTTAGATTTGCGACTTAGCTATCCCTTCATTGCATGGGAGTGCAAGTGAGATTTTCTAAAACATACAAAGACATGCACAGAGGCAGTTAAGAAGCCCTTAATCAAGAAGAAGTCTTCTCTTCACACAAAAAGCATTCATGCAGAGAAACACTTTTGCATGTTAGTTCAAAGAGACCCCTTGGGTCTATAAAATGGTGAGTTTCCTCACCCAAAAGATATACAGAGAAGGAGCATTTTGAGCGACGAAGTGCTGCTAATTCATTGACTTGCAATTTGTGTTTTCAACATCCATAATCTCTTAATCGAAATAGAGGTTATTGGGTGACTTTTGAAGGCACGAATCAAAGACCAACACCGATTTTTATGACCACAATATCCTACCAATTTGCCGACAACACATCACATCAGGTTTCGGACCCATCCTAAGCGGATTGGTGTCGAAGCAAAGTTTACCCGTGGGTGGTTTGCCTTGGGGCATCCCCCACTTTATTTCTTTTATAGTATTTAGCTAGTTTCATGTTTATGCTTTTGTTAAGTTTTCAGTTCATTTAGATTCATTTTAACCATCGTTAGATTCATATTTTATTTTTCATACACAGGTGCTACTGATTCTTTGTTTGTTTCTTTGAACGCAGATTTGCAGCATTGGAGGAGCAGCAAGGAATCGACCTTTACCAACGCAAGCGGCGACAACATTTTGGTTCGCCCATCTTATATGTGGGAACGCGGAAGAAGGAATTCTAAAACAAGTTGTAAAAGACCAACATTTAACGCTCCTATCCCCTAAAAAGGAAGGAGACGCATTGTAACACAAATCTGAAAAGCATATCAATAAAAGGGCCGATTTTTATATTGCTTTAATATCTTGTGTTCATGTTCTTTCTTTTTACGCATTTTTCAATAACATAGGATTTAAGCGTTATTTTAGTTTCATTTACATTGCATTTTTAGTTTATCCTTTTTGTTTCCGGAATCTCGTGCTTTCAGGAACAAAATCTCCCTTCGGTTAATAGTGTTGCGCCTTAGACTTTGCCAACATTGAATAAATAGATCTTGCTTGAGATCATTTGTCTAGTCTCCAGAGAAGGCTGGTTCCTTTGAGTTTTTTAGAGAAAAGGGGAACAAGAGATAAGGGAAATATAGCCTAAGCTAGAAACTTTTCTCACGATACAGATTGGACAACAGCAAACATTGACGATGCAAATTACTACTTTCAGAGCTTTCTTTATATCTTCTTTATAGAAAACAAGAATTCCTGAGTGTGACTTTTAGATGTTCGTCTAAAAGCATGTAACTATATTTTAATGTTCAACTCTAGAAACAAGATTTATACGTGCACAATCCAGATTTTAGAACAGATACATTATAAAATTTAGAGTGAATAAAAGTTAAAACAACCATATACATACACTTGCACACAGAAGTTTTGGAAGCCAGAAGAAAAAATATTTTATTGCTTGTAATCCAGTACATGTACATCAAGCTTGTAAACGTCCAAGAGCCAACCTTTTTTCATGGTCGACTCACTCCTATTTATACCCTAAAAAGAGTATCTTCTACTACGTACATTTAATTTCTTCAATCAATTACAAGTAATTTTCTGCATTTTCTAATAATATACAATGGATTTCCCGCAGATTGGATAGATTTTCTTCTGGCTAATTTTAGATGAGCCTGTTATTCTGCAATCATCTAGCGGACCTGCCAGGTTATAATCAACAGACCATTCTTCAAAAGTCAGCACCTGATGTCAGTGTATGTCCCCAGTTGCCAAAAATATACTTTATTCCTTTACAGCTGGCGTGTCATGAAATCATGACATTCTTTCCTTGCTTTGCTCTTTTTCCGCATCCAGCCACGAAAATGAGACATGTCACAAAATCATGACATTCTTTCCTTGCTTTGCTCTTCTGTTGCTTCTAGCCACGAAAATGAGACATGTCATGAAATTGCGACATTCTTTCCTTGCTTTGCTTTTCTGCCGCTTCCAGCCGCGAAAATGAGACATGTTGCAAAATCGTGACATTTGTCTTTTGCCTTGCTCTTCTGCCGCTTCCAGCCGCAAAAATGTGACATGTCATGAAATACGACACTCATCCTTCACGTTGCTATTTTGCTATCTTCAGCCGTGAAAATGTGACATGTCACAAAATGGCGACATTCTTGCCCGCTTGGACTCTTTTGCCGCCTTCAGCCACAAAAATGCGACATGTCATGAAATCGCGACATTCTTTCTCGCTTGGACTCTTTTTCCACATTCAGCCGCAAAAATGCGACATGTCACGAAATCGCGACATTCTTTCCCACATGGACTCTTTTCCCGCTTTCAGCCGTGAAAATGCAACATGTCACGATATCACGACACTTTTGCCTCCTTGCTCCCTTCTGTTGCTCTTGACCGTGAAAATGCAACATGTCGCGATATCGTGACACTTTTTCCTCCTCGCTCTTTCTCTTCGCTTTGGACCGCAAAAATACATGTCGTGATATCGTGACACTTTTTACTCCTCGCTCTTTCTCTTTGCTTTGGACCGCGAAAATGCAACATGTCGCGATATCGCGACACTTTTACCTCTTTGTTCTCTTTTGTTGCTCTTAGCCGCGAAAATGCAACATGTCATGATATTGCGACACTTTTGCCACCTTGCTCCCTTTTGTTGCTCTTAGCCACGAAAATGCAACATGTCGCGATATCGCGACACTTTTGCCTCCTTGCTCCATTTTGTTGCTCTTAGCCGCGAAAATGCAACATGTCGTGATATCGCGACACTTTTGCCTCCTTGCTCCCTTTTGTTGCTCTTAGCCGCGAAAATGCAACATGTCGTGATATCGCAACACTTTTGCCTCCTTGCTCCCTTTTGTTTCTCTTAGGCACGAAAATGCAACATGTCGCGATATCGCTACACTTTTGCCTCCTTGCTCTCTTTTGTTGCTCTTAGCCGTGAAAATGCAACATGTCGCGATATCGCGACACTTTTGCCTCCTTGCTCCCTTTTGTTGCTCTTAGCCACGAAAATGCAACATGTCGTGATATCGCGACACTTTTGCCTCCTTGCTCCCTTTTGTTGCTCTTAGTTGCAAAAATGCAACATGTCACGATATCACGACATGTTTGCCTCCTTGCGGTATTTTGCTTTTTCTTTGATCTTTAGCATATGGGCCACTTCGGTATTCTTGGAAAATATGCAAAAAGGTGCATCAGCTATTTTTCTGTAGTTAGTCACTTTTTGACTAACAGGTACTTGATGCTCTAGTGATGTATAAGCATTGAGCTAATGAGTCAAGACTATCTTGCATTGAGGAGTGGTAGGTGGAGTATGAATATGATGAGGAGATATATCTCCTAGATGTGGATGATGTCAGGACCACTGTCGACTATGATGTATGGTTCACTTCACAACCACCATGGGTACTGAGTTTGGCAGTTGATGAGGATATTGGGAAGCATGAGGAGGCAACAATGGAGGCTAAGGAGACTCCTTGACATCATAGATATCATTGATCCAGTAGATGAGGGAGGTAAGCAAGGGTTGCAACAGAGAAGTATCCAGATATTGGAGGTGATGGTGGTGGTGGGGATGGTATGGAGGAGGTTATGGAGAGACCTCTTGGTCAAAGTGAGGTGGAGTGGGATGAGATCTAGGTAAAGTAAGACCAGCTCTGTCATATGGTGGTGGTGTGGGATGCAGGGATAGCAGTACAAGATGTCAAGAATGCTCAGCTACGAGCAGATCTATAGGTGCAGATGGTGGTAGGTGGAGGTGAGGATGCGATATCAATGATCTAGGAAGAGCTAGCATAGAGGGATGCTTGTCAAGGGAAGGATCCGTTATGCCTTAGATCTCAAGAGGGCTACATTCAAGAGCTAGAGGATCTGATTATGTAGCATAATATTGGGCTACCAGTGCATCCTACCTCCTCCCTAGTGGGTTTTGTTAGACATAGTGACTCGACCTAGGGATCCATTAGGATCTCATGGGTCTACCTATGGGTGCTAGCTAGTGCCTTGATGCACTTTTGTAAATGAGCCTTAGTGCTCCATTTTATGTAACCTTCAAGAATTCGTTGTATATGTGATTATATATATACATGGCTTTTATTTTGTGTTATGATTTTTGTGTGAATGTTTGTGTGAATGCATGTGTATGTGATGTGATGGATGACAATGTAATGATGATGTTTATGCTTTATGATAATAATGCAAGTGAATTGACACTAATGATCATTTATAGTTCAAATTTTACTTGACCATATATATCATTATCGCGTAATCAGGGGAACCCAAATGGTGGTATGTGAAATGGAAGACTCATGTAATGATGTGATAATGACATGGATGTTGTTTTAGCTTATGGATGGTTGATTTAAAATTGTTTTGCAAAGACTCAAACATCCTAGTGATTTCAAACAAACTCACTAAGTTCTATCTAATTTCTCCAAGACCAAATGTGTGTGCAGTGAATGTTCATTTACCAATCATGAGCATGGTAATGACTCAAGGTAATAAAGAACCAATGTGTGTGCAAGTGAGTTCATTAACCCATCTTGAGTAAATTGAGATGAAACCTATCATGGAGGAGACTAGGAAGCTAGCTTATCCTTATGTGTGATTAGAGGTCTCTTCGAGAGAGACGTGTTGCCACACATGAGCATACTCCACTATCAGACAAGCATCTATAGCCCTGATGGAGATTAGATCCATAATCTAATGATTTGATCTCTAATATTTGGGGAATCAGACTACCTAACCATCTAGATGGAAATGTAGTTATATCCTTACTACTTGAGGATTTTTGGTGTGTGATTTGTAAAATATTTATAGTTTTGGGGAGTTAGATTCTCAACCAAAGTGTGATGAGAATTTTACCCTATCCTTACTACTCATTATTTTATTACTTACTACTCATTATTTTATTCGGAAGTGTTATTAGCGGTGAAGATCACTATTTTGATTTTGGACTATGTGCATAATGGGACAAGCAAAGATCACTTTTTACTTCGAGGTTCAACACAATTATGGTATTATTTCTCTTTGACACATGATATTTTTAACAGGTGTGAGATGTGCTTGGTTCAATAATATGAGAGTCAAATCCAAGAACTCAATATTTGCTTAGTGAAAATGTGCCTTGGTCCTAGAGAGATCTCAACATATTTTGGAGGCTTGATTGAAACACTAGGAGGGGATGAGTAACAAAAAATACCTAGGAATGATGGAATGATAGTGCAAATGATGTCATGGCTTATGAACTATGGAAATGGGGTGTATATTAACTCAAGGGTGCCCTTGATTAAGAAAACAAGACTTACTAGATCAATTTTTTATCCAAACTAAGCAAATGATCCCTAATATGGTGGATGAAATGCACTGAAATGATAATGAATGTGAGTATGCAGTGTGGATGTATGAAATGCAATGTGTATGGATGATTTGATTTTTTTAGCCATGTATATATACATATATGTGAATCACATTAATCATAAAATACTCTCAAGTGGATGATGTTTAGTGGCTCAAGCTCTACTTCCTCTAGACTGGAAAGCTTATAAGTTCCTTGACCCACCTTTTGTGTGATAATATATGGACCTAACCAATTAGCCACGAATTTATCATGAATATGTGATAATGCATTGGTGTTTTGCTGATTCTCTTTAAGAAAAATATCTCCTACTTGGAATTTGCATAGATGGACTTTGGTGTTGTAAGCATGCTTTAAACGATCCTGATATACTCGTCGATGCTCCAAGGCATTGATTTACCTTTCTCAAGGAGCGTGAGTTGGTCAAAATATACTTGTCTAGAATTATTGTCATCTATGAATTCTTGTAATAAAATACGTAGTGAGGGGATCTCGATATCAAGAGGTATGATTACTTCAGCACCATAGACCAATGAGAATGGTGTTGCCCCAATAGGCATGCGAATGCTTGTTCAATAAGCCCATAATTCCAAGGGGATTTGCAAATGCCAATATCAATGATTTTCTTTGACTAATTTATTTAGAATAGCTATCAGGTTCTTTTTGGTTGCCTTAGCTTGTCCATTTATCTATGGGTAATAAGGAGTCAAGAAACTATGTTGGATATTATAATTCTCGCAAAGTGCTTGAACATCCTTGTTTTTGAAATACTTGCCATTGTTAGAGATTATTTTTGAGGGGATACCAAAGTAATAGATGATATGCTAAAGTATAAAATCCACAACTCAAGGTCCTGTCGTAATGGTTAGAGGAATTACCTTGGTCCACTTTGTGAAGTATTCAGTGGTAGTGATTATGAATGTGTGTTATCCTGAGGAAGGAGGTAAGATTTTACCAATCAAGTCCAAACCCATTGTGAAAAAGGCCAAAGAATTTGAATAGGATGTAATTCTTGTGATGGCACATGAGTTATATTAGCATGTTGCTGACATTGTTGACATTTCTTGACATAAGTACAACAGTCACGTTCCATGGTGGGCCAATAATAACCCATGTGTAAAATGCACTTTGTGATGACTATTCCACTAAAGTGACCACCACAAGTACCATTATGATATTTAGATATTTCTCTTTGTGCCTATATAGGCTCAAGATAATGGAGGAGGACTCCATCATAACCACATATATACAACACGTCCCCCAAGAGAGTGAAATGAGCTATCTTTTGTTTAAAAGTTTGTTTGGTAGTTTGTGAAATATTTTATAAGAGTGTTCCAAACTTGATGAAGTCCTTTACTTGACTAGACTAAGGCTCATATGGTTTGGTATGGATAAAGCAAACATCCTTCTCATCTTTAGATTCAAAATGGGAAATTGTAGTTTTTGTGATTGTTGTGACAATTAAGGGTTGTACCTATCCTATGGATTTCTTTGGAATCAATGATCCTAGAGAGACCACCATATCTCTAAATCTATTAGTAAAATTAGGTAAACTATCAATATCATACCAATTAAATTTTACAAGAAATTTCATTGCTACCTCATTATAAATCTCTAAGACTGATTCTTTGCATTGGTATGATCCATTTACTTGATGAATGACAAGTTGGAAATCGCCAAATATCCTGATACACTTTATACCCATAGCTATGACAGCTTGAAGTCCTAAGATTAAGGCTTCATACTTTGCATTATTATTTATGCATGGGAAATCAAGTTTGAATGATAAATAAATAGATATCCCATGTGGTGTATGAAATACGACTCCTACACCTTATCCTTTTTTGCACTTAGAACCATAAAAGAAGAGTGTGATATCCACATCCTCTTCAGGAATGACATCTTACTCCTGTTCACTGATGGTGAATACGAGTCACCTGGGTGATCAATAATCAAAGGTTGATCACTAGGAAGTGGAGCTTCCACAAGCTAATAAGCTATCATCTAACCTTTAATGGATTTTTGTCTAATAAACTCGAGATCAAATTTTGTTAGAAGCATTATAATTTTTGTCGTATGGGTGTTATTGTAAGTGCGAGATTTATAATGAAATATCTGAGTTTCTTAGTGGTAAAAACCACTACTAGACATAGCTTTTCCACATAAGCATATATGGTTTCATAGGTTACCAATGTTCGACTAATGTAGTAGACTGCTTGATCTCCGTTTTTCTATGCAAGCATTGTGGATGGAGTGGATATGGATATGTGGGAGTCTAGAGTGACTTGTGGTTCAAATTATGGGAGAGATGTATGTTGGAATGGCATCTCACAATCTATCAAATCAACTTGTGAGACATCATCTAGTGTAGGTGAAGATGAATTTTGCTGAGGAATTTAATGGATGATTGAGGGATTAGGCATAGGTGAAATGATAGTGGGTGCTTGTGGAGTTGGCTGTATGGGTGATCACAAATGGGTGGTAATGGATGAGGTATATGATGTGGAAAATATTGAGGGATGTCCCCCATGTATGGATGTTTATGGTGATGATTGGGTCTAACCACATGTACATGTTGTTGGTTGTGATGATGGTTGGGATGTGGAAGTGGAAGCCTAATGTGGACTAGTGATGGGGATTTCCTCTAGCATAGGTGCTTTGGATGAGAAATTATGAAGTGAAGTGGATGGTGTGGTTGATGGGACTAAGGAAAAGTGAGTGGATGGAAGTGTGGACTCAAATGGTTTGGAGACAAAGTTGTAGTATATGAATGGTTCAATATTCATTGGTATGCAATGAATCTATCCCTCCTGCATGTATCTCAACATTAGTGTAGTATCAAGGGAAAACATTTCATATACCTTATCCAAGGGCATCCAAGGAGTAAATTGTAGGACATGGACCCCTCCAGGATATGGAACATAGTGTGCAATGTCTTAACCCCCACTTCTATGGGTAAGACCATAGTGCCAACTATAGAACAAAGAGCATCATTGAATGCTCATAAGGTGAAGGTGGATTTGGTGATGTGTGAATGTGTAATATTGAGATGTTGGAGGGCTGAGGTGGTAATGATGTTGATGGATGATACAGTATCAATCAATACTCATTTAGAGATATTCCTATCAACTTGAGCCATGATATGTAATGGAGGATCCGATGATTTAGATGATATTGATTTAATCTCAAAATCATAGAATACAATAGAGGGCTTCATACATGTTTGAATTATCCCCATGAAATTGTTAAAGGTATTAGAGTATTTATATTTAAGTTCAATGGATTTTAATATCTCCATTAATGCCTCACAGTGTGGGGGAGATTTTTGTATAAGCTCATAGATGGATAATTTAGCTGAAGTTATTTTGAGACTAGTTGTTAACCGACTGCTCAATATGATGATAGGTCTTTGTGAACAGCTTGGGGGATGAATAGGTTGGGATGAATTGGTGGAAAAATGAATGGGTGAAAATGAATTAGCAGGTTTTGGAGACATATTTTCTGGTGTTGCCATGGGAGGTTGAACTGCTTGAGGTTGTTTGTTGACGAGGCTAGGAATTGCCTCAATCATGACATATTTTGGATCATCATGAATTGCCTGATAAACCTTATGTTATATTAATAATGCTAATTTAGATGAATTTAATGCATTATATATTAGTGTTTATATGGTTAGAATATTTAGGAGCATATTACTCTGTTTTACAATTTTCTACACATTTCTGCATTGTTTTAGTATGGTTTCTTGGTGAATGCAATGTGTAATTTCAACAGCAAATTGATGTATGTTAAGTTGTAATACTTCATGTTGATATTTGAATATTTTTCACACTAGATAATTAGTTTTAATTGCAAGAAGCACCAATTTTCTATAATTATGCAACAAAATCTGGAAAAAGCAAGAAATTGCCATATAAATTCCAACCAGATGCCAATGAATGGCAGGGCCTGGAATTAGTCAACCAAGGCATGTAAAACCAATTGGGATCATGTATTGAGGGATAGGGAAAATAAAATATCTAGTTACAACCGCATTGGTATCTAATTTAGTCACATATGAGCATGGAATATGTTTCACAACCTGATATTTCGAAGAAGCTCCGGAATGAAGGGGAAAGTGGCTAGTTTTAATCAAACGAAGATTTGAATGTCCAAAATGATAGAAAAAGGTATTTAAAGGTAGAAAAATGTGTACAATAATGTTTTCAACTATTTCCAATTCATTCCCACCACTGGAGATGTATCTCAAAGATAAAACCGTTATTGCAACGTACATTGTCTTGATATTCTAAAGAAGCTTCGGAATGAGGAGAAAAGTGGCCAATTTTTATCAAATGGAGGTTTGAACACCCAAAAAGGTAGGTAAAAGGTATTTCAAGATAGAAAAATGTGTACAAGACTATTTCCCATAATTTCCAATGCACTCCCACCACTAGAGACGCATCTCAAGGACAAATAACCATTATTACAATATACACTATCCTAAACTAGACTAGGTTAGTTTGAGAATTGATTGGCAAATAATTGTAAAATAGAAAATAGCTAATTTGAGCACGAGGAATATGTAATAGGAAATTATAAATAACAAAAATCCCTCATTGGTTGAGCTGGTAGATAATTGATAGCTGATAGTAGTGAGCAGTAGCTAATATTGAACAGTGAAAAGTAGGATTTTTTTGCAAAATTGTAATGTGTGTTATCAGTTAATAAAAGTGCAGTTCTTTTATTAGATTTGTGTTCATGAATAGAGTGTGAGTGTTAAGTAGTTAGTAGTGCTTCTACACCTTCTTTTGGATCAGGAAGCAAGGACCACTTTCAGGCCTAGAAGGAGGACTAACTAGTGACAAGTTTATTCTGATAAACTTTGTTGCAATAGATTTTAGCAAAGTACTTGTCAAATTCTATTTCTTATTGAATGCTAACATTTGTTTTGAATTCATGTGATGTTTTAATGTTTTGAGTTGTGTTTTCATATGATGAAGTAGCTATATTTGTGATTCCCCTATTTCATGTTCATGTGATTAAACAACTAGCATAAGTTTACAACAATTTTGTTATTTCCTATTTTCCCCTGCTTTAGAAACTTTTTCAAGTTTTTCAGTATTTCCCTTTTTGTTGTCAGCTACTGTGATAGAATCTTGAAAACCTTCTGCAACAAGAAACTGATAGGTTTTTCAGCAAGTGTGTTTCCTTTCAAAGCAACTTTTCAATTTTGTTGATTCAATTCTGCAAGCGTAAAATAGGTTTCAATTCTGCAACATTTATTTTTCCTGCAATTTCAATTCTTGCAAGTGTAGTTAGATTTCAATTCTAGGTTTTAGAAGTAGTTTTCAATTCTTGCAAGTAGTTAGTTTCATTTCATGCAAAGTAGGATTAGAGGAGACCTAAAACCCCCAACAAAATCTATTTCACCAATAAAACCTATTGTCTAAATGAGCTGATCTTCAACCTGCTGGAACCTTCTCTCATATATAGCCTTGGACACCATCCTGGATTGAAAAATCATAAATATTAAATGATGCTATTAATGATACACATCATTTTTGGTGCGGTTACCAGGGAAATGTGTTGTTAGAAGTAGAAAGCAGCCCAATAATTGGTAAGTGTGCTAAGTTGTGAACTTCAAAATGAAATCTGGATGATTGACTGGTACAAGTAAATTTTTTTGGTAAGTTATATTTCAAACCATTTAGAGAAAATCATGAATGAATAGGCTAAGGGATGAAAAAGGTAGATTTATCCGAACCACCCTTTTTCCTACCATAGTAAGGTGATCTTCACGCTCATGAGGTGAGTTTCTTGTTTTTGAAATTATTGATAGACTTAAAAAAGAACCATTACCTTCATCATTAGGAACTAAAGGATCTCCTGAACAAGAAATTTTAGAGGAACTATCCACTAGTACTCCTGCATCTACTCCTATTGAATCCATACCACTAGGTAAATTTGGACATATCTACACCAAAGTTTGGAATAATATTATGCCAGATTTACCAAAAAATATAGATAGAGATAATAATGTCCATAATCGAGTAGATAATCCTTGTTCTTCTAGGACTTTCAAATATCCCATTCGATTAAATCCTACGCATAATTCTCCTATGAAAACAATCTCACCTTCAGTACTTCCAACCTTTCGAGGGGTTGTATCTAAAGATCCTGATCAATTTTTGTTTGAATTCAAGGTTGTATGTCAAACTTATGACTATGTGAATGACAACTAGAAGCTTAAAGTATTCCCTTCCACACTTAAAGATGTAAATCTACGTTGGTTTATGATTCTAGAATTAGAATCTATTTGAACTTGTAAGAAAATGGAGAGCGTATTCTTGGATAAATACCAAGACTATTGTAGGGTAAGAAACAAAATTGATGAATTTTTTTGAATCAAACAAGAAGAGGATGAGACCTTAGAGGATTATCTTGATAGGTTTACCTTTATTCAAAAAATATGTGGACTTGTAGAGCCAGAAATGTGTAAGGCTATATTTTTAAGGGGGTTACAAGATGATTCCATGGAGGTATTCGACTTAATGGGTAAAGGGGATGTAAATACCCTTGAAATTAACGAAATTTTGGACTTATGCATAAATTACTCCCGCACTAGGCAAAGAAGATGAAAATGGAGTACTAATGGTAATGATGTGAAAGATCTAATGGAAGAATTGGAAAACATGAAAACTAATATTCTTATGCAATTAAATACAACTCTAGGGGAAATGAATGCAAAATCAAAATCTATGGAACCCCTAGCCATTTATTGTCCAATATTCAGGACTAAGCATGGTTTACAAGACTACCCTTTGAACAAGACCTCAATTTCAACCATCTACAAAATCTATTCAAAAGAGCACCTTACTGATAAATACCATCTACTAACTCAACTCAGAAGTATTTTGGAAACTCAAACTGAAGAACTTAATTTTATTGGATAAAAACCAGGGGGAAACTTCAATCAATATCAAAATGCCCCTCATTTTCTCACAAATTGGGGACAACACTCTTGGAATGTTCCATGGAATCCATCAGAACCACCTCAACAATTTTTGAATTACCCTTATTGGACACCTCCTCAATATTGGCAATAATTTGGATGGAGTAATTCATCATGGAACCAGGCCAACCAAACTTGGATACAGAACCAGTCCTTTGGACCAAGCTGGGGATAGCAGTATCCATCTTATCCAAGTCAAAAAAGATATCAAGGTCAAACTCAGAACTTGTTGCCTGCTCCTAATCAAATTTTTTAAGGAAGATCCAACCAACCATCACAACAGGTGAATCAACCTCCACTTCCATACTAACTATGACTAAATCAAATAACACAAGACAAGCATCCCATGTCTATGTGGTTTAATTTGAAGAAAATGTTATGGGTCATGTTCTTGACTGCAGTAATATTCAATTGCGTCCAAGAAATATCCTACCTAAACTTTTTCCACATACCATTGAAGAACTTGATGGAATGCAAGAACATTCCCATCCAGATCGACTGAATCCAAACCTGGAGAAAGAAGAAGAAAACATAGGGAAATTCCAAATAGAGAATTTGCCTTCCTCAGGAATAGTTCCATACCCTGAAAGATTCAAAAAATCTATAGAAATTCTTGAATCAGACCTAGTTAAAGAATTTAAACGGTTAACCATATCACTTCCCTTATTGCAAGCAATTAAGGATGTGCCTTTGACCAAAAAAACTATCCAAGATTTGTGTATTAAGAGACCAGGGAGAAAAATGAAGTCATTCCCTAAAACTATTCAAGTTGAAGGGAAGCTAGCTGATCTCCTATCAGGGAAACTAGTACCCCAAAGTATAGTGATCCAGGGAGCCCAGTTATTACAGTCACCATAGAATCAATACCAATTTCAAATATATTGATTGATTTGGGAGCTATAATAAACGTAATGACTAAAGAAACAATGGAAAAATTGTAGCTCAAATATTTAAATCCTACCTCCATAGTCTTAGCGATGGCAGACAGATCAGTTGCAAAACCTGAACGGATCATAGAAGATGTTCCCATAGAAGTTTCTTTGTATGGGAATACCCTGTAGACTTCCTGGTTTTATAGCCTAGAAACTTAGCAAATGGCTACCCCATTATCTTGGGAAGACCTTGGCTTAAAACTACAACTAAATTTATAGACTATAGGTCAAGAGAAATAACAATTTCTAATGGTATTGACCTAAAGAAAAATTATCTTTACCCACCTGACAAACCTTCAAAAAAATTCTCAAGTTAGTTATGGTTTCCAGATTTAGATGAAGAATAAGAAGAGACCATTTCCACACTAGCTACATTAGTAGTGAAGGAGCACATAAAGGAGATAGACTCCCAAGAAAGATAAGTTTTTGAGAATGAGACCATCCTAGTGAATGCTTTGCATGAACAAGGAATGACAGATGAACCAGTTGTTGTTCATCGCCTGCTATGGAATGATGAGAGTCAAATTTCTGAAAATATATCATCTATTCCATTGAAGGAAATATATTTACATTACCACATGGATGGCACCACCATCTTCTCTCCTCTTTCCACTGTACCATGCAAGACATGATTTCGCCAGGAATCACTATTGAAAATGAAACAAGAGTCTTTCATTCTATCCAACCACACCATTGTCCACTAAATTCCTTGATAACCAAGTATGAAGGAATAAACTCTATCCTTCCAGGGGTAAAGTAGATTGAAGTGTATCCAGACAACTTCTTGAACATAAATAGTTGGTTGAATAAAGAGGAAGAAGTAAAATTAGTTGATATTTAAAAAAAACATGTTCATGCTTTTGCTTGGGACTATAAGGATATATCAAGGATCCAACCTGATGTGTGCACTCATAGGACATACACTAAAAATTTCAAGCCTGTGTGACAACCCCAAGAATACTGAATCCAGCTTTGAGAGATACTATTAAAGAAGAGATTGAAAAACTCCTAGAGGTAGGATTCATCTATCCAATTTTTGACAGTTGATGGGTTTCTCCATTGGTGATAGTTCCAAAGAAAAATGGGAAAATGTGAGTGTGTGTAGACTATAAAGAGTTGAATAAGGTCACACATAAGGACCATTTCCCATTGCCATTTATAGACCAAGTGTTAGACACTCTTGCTGGAAAGATTTTTTTTTGTTTTCTTGATGGATTTAGTGGGTACAACCAAATTCAAGTTGCACCTAAATATCAAGAGAAGACAACCTTTACATGTCCTTGGGGAACATTTGCTTATAGGGTGTTTCCATTTTGCTTATGTAATACCCCAGTAATTTTTCAATGGGTTGTTTTAGCAATTTTTTATCTAATTACTGAAAGTATGGAAATTTATATGGATGATTTCACAATATGTGGAGAAACCTTTGACTTTACATTGGAACAACTTTATAAGGGATTAACACGCTGTGAAACATACCATTTATCCCTGAATCCTAAGAAATGTTTTATAATGATGAAAGAAGGAATTGTTCTTGGTCACCACATCTCTTCTCATGGGATCAAAGTTGACCCCAAAACAGTTAAGAACATCAAGGACCTTCCCACTCCAAAAACTCAAACTGATGTTAGGAATTTTTAGGACACATTGGTTTCTACCGTAGGTTTATTCTAAATTTTAGTATAATAGCCAATCCCATGTTTGCACTATTGGCTAAAGATTCTGAATTTTCTTGGACTGCAAAATACCAAGAGTCCTTTGAGGCTTTAAAAGAAAAACTGACAACCCCACCTATGTTGTGAGGATTTAATTGGAAGTTGCCATTTCACATTCAAACTAATACTTCCAATATTACAATTGGAGCAACATTAGGGCAGATTGAAAATGGTGAGCATTATGCCATATACTACATTAGCAAAAATCTGACAAGAGTAGAAAATAACTATACCACTACTGAGAAGGAATTTTTAGTAGTAGTATATGATATCAAAAATTTTAGGTATTATATCATAGGGTATCAAATATTCATCCATACAAACCATGCAACCATTAAATATTTGATGAATAAACCCATGGTAAGTGCAAGAATTATCCGTTGGTTATTGTTGTTGTAGGAATTTGACATCACCATAATCAACAAACTAGGGAAGGCTAATGTAGTAGCATATTTTTTGTCAAGGTTACAAAACACAGGGGAGGAAGAGTTGGTTGAGAATACTTTTCCTGATGAGCAATTGTTTGCTATATCTTCCCAATCACCATGGTTTGCAAATATAGCTAATTACTTGAAAATAGGTAAAACTCCTCCACATTTCACTCATAAACAAAGAAAACATTTAACAAAACAGAGTTCCTCTTTCAAATATATTAAGGGTCTACTTTTTAAATGCAATCCTGACCATGTTTTATGTAAGTGCATCTGCAAGGATGAAGTGTATGATGTCATCCGAGCTTACCATGATGAACCGTCAGGTGGACACTATTCAGTAAAAAGAATAATTAGGAAAATTTTGGGTGCAGGTTATTATTGGCCATACCTTCACAAGGATGTTAAAAAGTACATCAAGCATTGTGATGCATGCCAAAGGATGGGAAAACTCACTCACATAAATGAAATGTCATTATAGCATGAAGTGGTTTTAGAACCATTTCAGAGGTGGGGGCTAGATTTTATGGGAACTATTGACCCACCTTCTCAAGGAAAGGTGCATATATTGGTATGCACCAACTACATGACTAAGTGGGTAGAGGTGCGTGATTTCAAATATGCTCGTAAAGAGAAGGTTGTTGATTTCCTGTATACTCAGATTTTTTAGAGGTTTGGAGCTCCACGGTCTATTACCACAAATCATGGATCCCAATTTGCATCTAAAGTTATTGAGGATTTTATTGAATTATATGAGATGAAACATAGAAAATCATCCCCTTACCACCCACAAGCCAATGGTCAGGTTGAAGTGACTAATAGAGAGTTAGAAAAGATATTGACTAAAATAGTGGCTTCCCATAGGAGAATTTGGCTTGATAAGTTACCTGAAGCAGTTTGGGCTTATAACATTACTTGGAAATCCACCACAGGTTTCACACCTTACGAGCTGGTTTATGGTGAAAAGTATCTTTTACCTATTGAATTTGAGCTACTAACACTTTGCACAGCTTTGGAAGTTGGAATTGAATTATAACAGGCACAAACAAATAGGATTCTACAGTTGAATATATTGGATGAAATTCTATTGGATGCATTACATCAAACCGAGGTGATTTAGGAGAAAGGAAAGCGGTGGCATGATATCCATATTTAGTAGAGGAGTTTTTAGCAAGGACATTGGGATTTATTGTTCGATTCTCGATATGAGGATTTACTTGGAAAATTATAGACTAGGTGGTTAGGACCTTATCAGATTGAAGTTGTATTTGGAAATGGTGTGATTCATCACTCTCTCATCGATGAATCATGGTGGAAGTTGGTAGTAAATGGACATCGCCTTCAAGTATACCATGCACCACTAACTAAAGAAGAATTCTTGCAATAGATCAACAAATTAAACATATGTATGATGGAAGAGATTCCCTCTTCCACCATAGATTCAATAGATTCAGCACAACAATAAAGTTCCAAAAAACAAAAATGAATAATTTATAAAGTGAAAACTTTCTAGGAGGCACTTCTAAATTGGCTGGCATGAAAACCAATTTTTTGGTGTGCTTTGTCTTGAAATGACCCATTCTTTTCCCACCATCAACAAGTAATCAATAGAAGCAGTCATCTATAAAAATTGTATGATAACTGTTCAAACCAGGTATGTGTTTCTTTACATTTTTTATCATTGTAGGAATTTAGTATGTAGTGTGTAAAAATAACTAGTTGGCATAAAAACAAAGGGTTTGAAAAATCCAAAGACATCCTACCTACCCATAAAAAATAATAGAAATTCTAGCTGTTTTGTAAAATTACAGTTTTTTATGGGCAAGGAAAGAAAAATGGATAAAAAGGGCAGCCTAATGAAATTAGGCATAAATTTGATTGCATACTTTTGCAGAGGTTTCATAGAGCTTCGAAATGTTACCAAGTCCTAGAATGAAAAATTTTGTTTTGTTTGTTTTATAGCGACAAATTGCATATCTTTAAAATGAGAACTTCGAAATGAGAAACTGTTCAAGCTTCGAAATGAAAAATAACTTTGGAACGAAAATGGGTCGATTTGAAATTCAAAATTGCGTGGCAAAAATTTGAACTTTCAATGTTCCATGTGGCACATGCATAAAAAGAAAATAAAAATTGTTTATTTTACCACATCATCTGAGTAGGCATGAAGGCCAAAGTGCAAGTACCTAGGATCACATGTTGCATCATTCCAAGTGCTATTAAATCAAGATCTTTGATGAAGTATGCACATTTTTTTGTCACAATTTTCATGCCATTCGATCAAAACACCTCGATAAATGAAGGTACGATGATCAATACAATTTATACAGATAACATTGAGTCATAACCTATAGCACCCTAAAATTGGCGCAGTAAAATTATAAAATTTACATTCACCTTAGTAAATAAATTTAAATTCAAATTTAACCTCCCAAACCGCCCGTTAACCGTCGAGAAATCTATTTCCAACTTTTTCATGCCATTTTTAGAGGTTTTTTTGACCGGTTGATGATATCATCGCCGATCAGACGATATCGTCCCAGATTAGATGATTTCGTCTGGACTAGGACGTCCAGACGATCTTGTCGCAAAACTGAATTTGCATAGTTGGAATCTGTTCCAACGGGTCTCCAATCTGGGCAGAAGCGTGTCTGCGCCATTGGGACCCTCCCCCATTGGAGATATCCCAAATTGGGATGATCTCCAACCTCCTAACTACTCCCCCTAAGCCTATTTAATCTCTAAGATTTTCCCTCCCCAACCCCTGGCTAAATTTTTTTGCAAAGTGATTCCCTCTACGTCAAAACATCCTAATCTTTCTTTTGCACTAGTCCCATAGCAATTTTGTTGCAGGTACATCACTGATTTTCAGTCGGAGCTAGCATCCATCGTCGTCGACTGAACTCTGTTCGAGATCGGAGGCGATCCCGTCAAATGCGAGACGATTTCGTATCGATGCGAGACGATCTCGATTGCAGTCCACATCGAGGCAATCGGTGCACGGAGTTTGCTTTTCTCAACATTTTCTTTGTCATTTTATGCTTGCAAATTAGATCATTTACTCGAGTTTATATTATTTTGCATTTGGAGTTCACCCATTTAGCTTAGATTGCACATTAAGTTCATGATTTGTTGTTAAAATACAGAAATTGGCTAGGATTACTGTTTTAAACTATTGCTCAGTATTCATTTTATTATTTGGTGTAATTTGCCTCTGTTAGCACAGTAGAATTTCTTGTATTTTGCATCTGTTTTCTGTTTTGCAGGTCTCTAACGAATTCGTCTAACGAATTCGTCAGATCTTAGACGATTTTGTCAGTTTCAGACGATTCTATCAGTTTCATTGTCAGATTGCAAGTGATTCTGTCAGATTACAGGCGATCCAGACTGCTTCAAATGTCAGAATCTTCTTCAGACATCCGGATCAGGTATTCTTCATTGTCATTCTGTAAAATTCTCTGTTTTCTGCTTTCAAATCTGTTTGCTGTGTTCATGAAAGTTGCATTTTCATGTAGTTTAATTTAGATTCATTCGGCCAAACCTAGGACATGAATGCTTAAGATTAAAATGAAAACATCAAAACACATTCCAAAACCTAGGCATGGAAACTGCCGCTAAATGTTTCCTGGTGAACCCACCATCCGTTGAAAAATCACCAAAATACCCCTCCCTTGAGATGCGGGACCTTCGCAAAGTCCTCTCAGTCCGAGGTACCGCACCATCCTTTTCCCATCCTCCTTCTGGGCGTGGATCCTATAGCCTGAAGGTAGGGATGCAAAAAATTTGGAGCGATACATTTTGGTGAACCCGACGTGAATGCATCATAACCTTTTGAAAACAAAAACAAAAAAACAAAAAAATATATATATACAAGAAAAACAAAAACAAAATCATCATTTCAAGTTTGTATGTTTTATATTCAATCCTAAATAGTAGATGCTAAATATTACTTTTATAAGTACTAAAGAAACCATGAGTTTTTACTCAAATCAATATGAGTCCATCAGTAATGTTGGAAGAATTTAGCTAAATACATTTGTTGATTATGACCAACCTCATCCCTATTCAACACCACCTCCATCACACTCTTCTTATTTTTCATCCATAACCCAACAAAACAATCCCTTTGCCAATCCTCTTCATAATGATATTATCTATTCTCCCATATATCCATATTATGTCTATCAATCCACATATAATCCTCCACCACCTTTTCAAAACTCTTCTTTCAATACAACACATCCATTTCAACAAGAAAATACTTATTCTTCCAATTCTACCATGCACTCACCTCCTACATCGCAATCTTCCTGTCATCATTCTACCCATAATAAAGAAAGTAGAGGTGAGAAACCATTAGGCCCTTTTATGATGAAATTCCTAAAGCATTTATCAAAAACCTCTCAAAAACCTTCATCACGTACATTTACAAAGCTCAATCAACCAATGGATATAATTCTCAAGTATTTACTTGACACAAATAAGATTGAACTCCCTTCCATAAGACAACCTGATACCACAACGGATTGGTTTAAACCTGAACTACATTGTGAATATCATAGAGTAGATGGACATATGACACAAAATTGTAAAGATTTAAGATGTGTAATTCAAGATTTTATTGATAAGGGTCTTTTTAATATAAAGGAATTACAATCTACAACTGATTATAAATCTTCAGTAAACAATCAAACTCCTACACAACAAATACCAATAATCAATCAAGACATGGGGATCTCCCAAGAACCCCTACTCAATTATCAACAACAAGAAACCAATCAAGTATTGCATGTTAATGTGTCCCATCATGATGATATTACTAATATTGTAACAAAAACTACAAATGAGCAACCTCAAGTTCAATCAACTCAATCCGATATTCAAGATATGGATTCCTCATTTGACCAACCTTCAAAACTATATTTGGCTCTAGAGAATGATCCAAAATGGAATGTAAACATAGAAAGCTCATCTTTAGAATCAAAATCTCAATCTGAAATCCACTTTGATAGCCAACAATGAGTGATTAATCCTCAAGCAAAGATATCCCTTTTAGAGGTATTACAAATTTATCACAAGGAAATTTTGTTCAAAATACCTAGCCAACAATTTATTCCTCATCATATTTTCTCTAAGAACATAATTAATGGTGTAAACCCTCTTGAGGTTAACCATATTTCATTCTATGATGAGGATATTCCTTCCTCTACTCCACAAGAAGACCCCTATATTTACATTATTAGAGCTAGTAAAGAAACACCTGTTAAAGCTATCATGGTAGATAATGACTCCTCTCTTAATTTATGCACTTATCAATTATTCCAAAAGCTCAAGACAAAGGAAGAAGATATTAATGAATCAAATGTTATTTTCAAATCTTTTAACAATGAAATTCAAGAAGCTCAAGGTACTATAATTTTTCCCTTCAATATTGGATCCAAGATCCTGGATACTTTTTTTTATGTAGCATATTGTCCTTCACCTTACAACCTACTTCTCAGAAGTCCTTGGATTCATATGATGAGGGTTGTCCCTTCCACTCTTCACCAATATTTGAAATTTGAACTTGCAAGTAAAATTGTTACCATACATAATGACCCAACACTATTTGAAGAATATTTAACGGTTGAAATATTAAGTTCTATACATTTTCTATTGTCACAATTATCTTCTATCCATCACTTTTCTTTATCCATATATGATCATCTTTGTTTATCAAATAACACTCATGCATATATTTTATATATGCTTTCTCCATCTTATCAAGACTTGGAAGATAATAATAAGAATGAAGAACCTTCTTATCCTTCTGACATTTTATTTTGTAACATGATCAATTTTCCACATATAAAAGTCAAATCTTTTTCTACATTATTCTACATTATAACAAAGCTTTTGTTATCACTACCTTTTATTCATCACCTTATATTCTTACCTTCACCTCAACCGGATTATCCTTCAAAACCTCCTTTGCTTTTGAAGCAACCTTGGACATGCTATACTCGAAATAAACCTTGTATAGTGTATATAGATCATCTTGTATATACCACCAATTTCAATTCATAAATTAAAATCAAAATACAAAAAAATCAAAATCCTCAAAATCTTCAAAAAAATACAAATGCAACTAAGGAACTTAAAGGTAAATTCAAGCCCAATTGGCTTGGACCATACATTATTACTGCTAAATTTGAATCAGGAGCATACAAATTATCTACCTTAGATGGTAAAGAACTTAAAGAACCCATGAATATTTTGCATCTTAAACGTTACTATGCATAAATTTGGTCATTTTTTCCTTGTATATATTTGTTTTCAAAATTTTTTATATTTCTTTCAAATTTATAAAAATCCATAAACATCAAAAATATTCATAATCATCCAAAATCTTCAAAACTATCTATTGCATTTATTTAAAGCACTTGTTAAGTTCTTTTTTGCTCAAAAACAAAAATCAAAATAATGATAAAAATATAATAACAGCTATATGCTTGACTCTTTCGAAACCAAAACAAAATAAAGAAGAAAGAGAGAGTCAACATTCTCAAAACTTCTCAAATTATTTATATATATATTTTCTTACAATTAATGCAGTTATATGTTTCAAATTATTTTTGGATAAATTAGCATTTATTTTGAATCCCTCACTTGCACACTCACAAAAATAAACATCTTGATTTTATTTGGCATGATTACTAATCTCTCTTATATCAAAGTTCACAAAATTCAATTAAATAAAGTTTGAGCATAGAGAATTGATCTTGTTATTTACTTAAACCACACACATCTTTCCACAATAAAATGATTATATTTGTAATTTCCATGTTTTGCTACATAGTAGGACTGATTTCTTGAGTGAAAAGTTTCCCCTACTATCCTATCATGCACATGGTCTAGAATATTTGAGAATTGGCAAAAGGACAAGCTCACCCCTACCCAGAATAAAAATCCCTTGCTCTACAGCTAATCCGAGCAAGTATCCCTAGCAAAGAAAAAGAGAAGAAAAATTCAAGAAAGAAGAGAAAAGAAAAATGTTATTTCAGCAATGTTCCAAGCATTATCAAGCAAAAGAAATACAAAAAGAAAAATAAGCAAAGTTCAAAAGAAAGCAAGAAAGCAATAAAATCCCTTTCCCTACCCTTTGAAAAGAAAAGAAGGGTTGATGAGCTTGAATCCCTGGAATTCTCAATTATTTGAAAACTGTGAGGTAAGCCCCATAACAAGTAGTTTGTGCCCAACTCGCTTGGCCTTGGGTAACTCCTAGCGTGGCGATATGTCCGTCACATTAGCGACCTTCTTTTGTACGAGACCTATGTCCGCTTATGGATTAGCTAGCTCTTGATAATCCGACCTACATAGTAGTCTAATATGGTTATATGCATCTACATCATGGTTAATGCACACTTATTTGGTTTCTTCAAATCACTTGTATCATAGTATCTTGCTCAAAACTGGTAAATGAACAATGCAATTGCACACACGTTTGTATTTGAGAGATTTTGTGTATCATTATGATAAATCAAGATCGGAAATGAATGCACATATGCACATGGGATTCCTTATAAATCTAACTTTTGTCTTCAAAATACTTTGAAATATTATTTTTGCAACTTGTTTGGAATAATCAAGTACAATTATTTTTCACAAAGACAACTATAGAATTAGAAAAATCAAAAATTTCTTCCAAATTACACAAATCAAATCATATATATCTGGTTGACTTTCGCGACGATGGTATAGTTTCAAAACCAAAATTGGAATTTTATGCCTAGCGCAAGTCCTCATTTTCATCTTTTCTGTTCATCAAAAAATCAACCATGCAATAAAACTATTTTTTTGGATTTTCGCGATGATGGTATAAGTCTATACCTACATATTCTATGCCTAGCGCAAACCATTGTAACAATTTTTATTCCCCATTTCTTCAAAATCATGAAAACCATATGACTTCATTTTACACAAATTATGCTTTTCAAAAGCAAACACATTATCATTATTTCATGTCATTATGTCAACCTTTAACTTTGCAATGATGGTATAATTCCTAAGGAATTATTCACAAATTTTATCACACTTAGGGATTTATGCCTAGCAAAAATCATTTTAAACAATATTTCATGCATAATATTTTTCATGAAAATCTGAAAACAAAACCATCATCATCATCATCATCATTTGCACTATTGCACCAAAGTCTTAAGACAGTCTCTTAAGCACTCTTTTCCTTTTTAACAATATTTCTATAAATGGGATTAGCTTGACGACCGAGTGAGCAGCGACTCCATGAAATGGTCTATAATAGCGACAATGTCCTTTGAAATTATTGTTAGAAGTCTTTTTATTTTTATCACATTGCATCACAAACAACCACTTTGTTACATCAGATTATTTCATTTATAATGTTATAACATGACATTCAAATTATAATATTTCCAATGACATAATTACATGAATCCTCAATGAATTATTAAATCAATCAATTAAAACATCTAAAAGCATCATAAAAATACATAACACAATATAAGTCATATGATCAAAAAGCTCCCGTCGCGACCCTGGGTTGCCTCTGTCGCTGCTTGGCGCCGCCTCCCTATCCGACGCACAACTGCATGGATCGGACCCTGTGCCCTCGTCATCCGAGGAGGGCGGATGCCTGCGTACTAGGCATCATAGCCATCGGCTACTCCTGCATCGTCCCCATCCATTAGCTGGATGGGGGCATCGTCTGCGTTCTAGATCCAGAAGCGCTGCATGTCAGGAGCCCCGCTAACCGTGGTGTTATCCCGGACAGTCTGAGAAAACTCATAATCCCTCAAAGATGGGATCCCCTGCTACAGACCGAACTATCTCAAAACTCGGTCATAGCGATGGAGCCCCACCTCTCCTCTCTCCATCTGTAGCCAGTAGACTCACCTGATGCGAGCCAGCTCCTGTCTGTCCTCGGCCCACCCTGGGTGCCCTCTCCATGGTCTCCAGGTGATCTGGTCTAGGACCAAATCATTTAGTAGTCTCCGAGACATCGGCAAGTCGATCCGTCATTGTGACCCTCTCCGGAGCCACCAGTAGAAGACTCGGGGCCTCTCCCCATCAATCCCTGTCAGTGGAAGCCCTATCGGCCTTCGCATTGCAATGTGCTCCCAGCACCAAACCTGTAGGAGCGATGTCATCACCAAACATCGCCCGCCCTTGTACACGACCCCATACAGGATCCTGTACAACCGGCATAGAACAAAGCTACCCTAGCAAAACCTGTACCCATGGTCTCGCATATCGCATATCACATCTACGAGCATCCATGGTACCCTGCATTCGCTCTGGTGGCACAGCAGAAGTCCACCAACCACTCCAGTTAGTACTCGTGTGAGTCTGGATGCCCCAGGCATCTGGCGTAGTGCATCGATATTCACTCTGCCCTTCTCCAGGGTGAAGCTCGGGTCACCACATAGTCGTCCCATAGAGTGGCCATGATTGGTCATAGGAGTGATCATCCGTCCTTGTATGGGGATTCTCAGAATCCTCCATACGTCCTCTAGTGTGGGATCCATCTCCCCTGTCGGTAATCGAAAACAAGAAGAACCCGGATACCATCTCTCTGCTAGGGCTGTTAGAAGCCCCATGTCCGTGGATACTTGTGGCATCTCTGCCACATGCAGTAAGTCGGCCTATGCCAGCAGATCTCTCTCTGCCTATGTCAGAGCGGCCAAGTCATCTCTCAATCCTCCATGTTTCCATTCTCTGCTTTTTAGCTATCCTCTCTGCAACATAAGCAACATAAACAATAAACAATCATTAATCAATAATTCAAGTAATCAATAATGCAAATTAAAAATTCAATTTTGTGCAATTGATGATATCGCCCACTATTGGACGATATCGTCCCAAATTTGAGCATAATCGTCTCCTATTTCGCAGTTCGAAATCGTCTCTAGTTTGACGAAATCGTCCCCCTTTCGAAAATTTCGCCCCCGGGCGAAATTGCCGAAATTGAGACGATTTCGTCGAAATCGAGACGATTTCGTCCCGACTGACGTCGACGGCCCAAAAACGGCCGCGATGCTCAAAATTCATCTAAAATCTACCTAAAAAGCATGTAAAAATCAAATTAAAGCATTCTAAACTAAGTTTAGACTCTTACCCGTAGACCGTGCTGGACTTCTGTCGATCTGTGCGTTGTCTCCACCATTTTGCTTCAGAGCTCTAAAAATAGTAAAAATGAATAGTAAAAATGAATTAGGGTTTTACCCTATTTTTCTTAATTTTATTCAACAATAATTTTTTTGCTTTTTCGCGTTTTTACCTCAAACGTTCGATTTGGGTAAAAACACGGAGGGGGCACCATAGTAAGTCGTCGTACGATTCGACCAAGAATCGTCGCCTAAAAATGGGAATAATTTTTTGCTTTCTCGTAGATCGAGAAGAACTCATCTTTAACGCATTTTCTTCAGAAAATTCGCTAAAGAGGGGGCAAAATGTAGCACCCTAAAATTGGCGCAGTAAAATTATAAAATTTACATTCACGTTAGTAAATAAATTTAAATTCAAATTTAACCTCCCAAAACGCCCGTTAACCATCGGGAAATCCGTTTCCCCATTTTTTGCTCCATTTTTAGAGGTTATTTTGACCGGTTGACGATATCGTCGCCGATCAGACGATATCGTCCCATATTTGATGATTTCGTCTGGACTAGGACGTCCAGACGATCTTGTCGCAAAACTGAATTTCCATAGTTGGAATCTATTCCAACGGGTCTCCAATCTGGACAGAAGCATGTCTGCACCGTTGGGACCCTCCCCCGTTGGAGATCTCCCAAATTGGGATGATCTCCAACCTCCTAACTACTCCCCCTAAGCCTATTTAATCTCTAAGATTTTCCCTCCCTAACCCCTGGCTGAAATTTTTTGCAAAGTGATTCCCTTTGCGTCAAAAAATCCTAATCTTGCTTTTGCACTAGTCCCATAGCAATTTTGTTGCAGGTACATCACTTATTTTCAGCCGAAGCCAGCATCCATCGTCGCCGACGAACCTATTCAGATCAGAGGCGATCCCGTAAAATGCGAGATGATTTCGTACTGATGCGAGACGATCTCGACTGCAGTCCACATCGAGGCAATTAGTGCCTGGAGTTTGCTTTTCTCAACCTTTTCTTTGTCATTTTATGCTGCAAATTAGATCATTTACTCAGAGTTTATATTATTTTGCATTTGGAGTTCACCCATTTAGCTTAGATTGCACATTAAGTTCATGATTTGTTGTTAAAATACGAGAAATTGGCTAGGATTGCTTGTTTTAAACTATTGATCGGTATTCATTTTATTATTTGGTGTAATTTGCCTCTGTTAGCACAGGTAGAATTTCTTGTATTTTGCATCTGTTTTCTGTTTTGCAGGTCTCTGACGAATTCGTCTAACGAATTCATCAGATCTCAGACGATTCTGTCAGTTTCAGATGATTCTATCAGTTTCAGACGATTCTATCATATTGTAGGCGATTCTGTCAGATTACAGGCAATCCAGACTGCTTCAAACGTCAGAATCTTCTTCAGACATCCGGATCAGGTATTCTTCATTGCCATTATGTAAAATTCTCTGTTTTCTACTTTCAAATCTGTTTTTTGTGTTCATGAAAGTTGCATTTTCATGTAGTTTAATTTAGATTCATTCGGCCAAACCTAGGACATGAATGCTTAAGATTAAAACGAACACATCAAAACACATTCCAAAACCTAGGCGTGGAAACTACCGCTAAATGTTTCCTGGTGAACCCACCATCCATCGAAAAATCACCAAAATACCCCTCCCTTGAGAGGCGGGACCCTCGCAAAGTCCTCTCAGTTCGAGGTACCGCACCATCCTTTTCCCATCCTCCTTTCGGGCACGGATCCTATAGCCTGAAGGTAGGGATGCGAAAAATTTGGAGCGATACATTGCATATCTTCAAAATGAGAACTTCGAAATGATAAACTGTTCAAGCTTCGAAATGAAAAATAACTTTGGAACGAAAATGGGTCGATTTGAAATTCAAAATTGCGTGGCAAAAATTTGAACTTTCAATGTTCCATGTGGCACATGCTTAAAAAGAAAATAAAAATTGTTTATTTTACCACATCATATGAGTAGGCATGAAGGCCAAAGTGCAAGTACCTAGGATCACATGTTGCATCATTCCAAGTACTATTAAATCAAGATCTTTGATGAAGTATGCACATTTTTTTGTCACAATTTTCATGCCATTCGATCAAAACACCTCGATAAATGAAGGTACGATGATCAATACAATTTATACAGATAACATTGAGTCATAACCAATGATAAATCTCCAACTCAATAAAATTAGAACTAATCGGTAAGGAATCAACGCTTAGGATGGTTCACCCTTTAAGATGCATGATTGGTATTGATAGCATAGAAAAAAACCATTCATTATTTTCCATGCATTTGAATTGGGATATGTCATAGATCTTTCGAAGTCTGTGCCACCTTTCGAAGATAATTCATGTACTCTAAAATTGAATACCACGTATTGTAATCATTGCAAATTTATTAAATTCTAAATCACCATTATAACAAGAATTACAAGTGCAGGGTTCAAACCATAGCAAAATTTGTATAGAACAAGTGCAGCGAAGTGTTCTAGTGTATCCTAGGAGGAAATATAGAGGATTTTGTAGAATGGTGGGTGTAACGACATTATTGCAGTAGAAAAAAATTGAAGCCAGAATATGGGATGAAAAAACAAAAAAGAACCAGATAATTCCAGTTACCTTCAAGCATATCCTGAGGTGTTGCAAATTTTTGAAGGTGGGCTAATTCCATTTCTAAACAAGTTTTATGGATGTTCCAAAGGATTGACTGCAGAGTTCACTCAAAAATTCAAGAACAACAAAGCCAACATCAACGACATGACTATTGAGGTAACTCCCAAAATTCTAAGTCAAGTTACTAAACTATCCTTGCAAGGTCTATAGATTTTGAAAAATTGGTAAGAATGCATTGTCATAAGTAGTTAACCTGTTCACAGAGGAAGGAGATAATGAACCTATATTTCAATTGAATAAAAATGTATGCAAAGGGGTAAAAAGGACTAGCCTACATAATCCATGGGATGAGGTAGCCATTTGGGTAATTAGGTTTTTAACCTATGAGGGGCAGTATGCTATTTTGATGCAGGAGCATCCAGTGGTGTAAGAGTGATCTTGCATCACTCGAAAAAAAATTGTAATTGTTTAATTTTGTAAAACTAGTAAAACTAGTTTAACTTGCAAGAGATTTTTGAAGGTCTTAGAGGTTGAATTTGAGGATTTTTGGCTAGACACGAGCCTTGGCGCAAAAAGCCAAGGATCGCCCCATTTAGCTCGTTTCATGCCATTTTTGAAAACATGTTGTAATAGTCAATCGAGTCAACGAGTGCGAAGTTATGACCTCGATAAGTTGCCCCCAAAATTCAAATTTGAATTTTAATTATTTTAGGTGGGAAAAAGGGAAAACAAGGTATTTGAGGGAATTTTCAAAATTGTAAAGGGATCTTTCTCTTGTATCCTTATTTTTGGCATGAAAGTAATGAAAGGTTTGATTCTCTGACTTTTTCAAAGGAAAAATACTTGTGTATCATTTGTTTGGTGTTGCTTGTGTAATGTGATCTCCACCAAGTGGTATCAGAGCCAGGTTCCTAAGTGTGTAAACAAATCGCCGGACATGAGGTACTTTACACCAAGATCTATGGTTAAAGTTTTTGAGAGAAGTGAGCAGAATGCCTCCATGAAGAAATTGTGGTGGTGGGAGAAATATGGTGCTAGAGGAAGAGTTTAGAGCTTTTTAGAGGCAAGTTCAGGCTCTGCAAGAGGAGTTGCGTAGAGGGTTTGATCCAAGGAGAGAATATGGTAGTGAAGATGAAGAAGTGAAGAAGCATATTACTAAGATGAATACTCAATATAAGATAAGGGCAGACCAGAAGTGACAGTTTAAGGAATTTGAAGTGGGATATGAATTTATAGTCCATCTGAGAAAAGAAAGGTTTCCTGCTAAAACCTATAACAAGCTAAAAATGAAGAAGTTTGGACCATACAAAATCATAGAAAAACAAGATTTAGGCAATGCATATGAAGTGGAATTGCCAAGTGGGCTTAACATATCACATGTTTTTAACATTTCAGATTTGGTAGAATACCATGAAGGAGACAATGGTGAGGGACCAGTTGCAGAATTATGGAATATTCCAGCATCTACTCTAGATATGGAAGAGATAGAAGAGATCCTAGATACACGCATCAATAAAAGTACCAAAAATAGGCAGTATGCAGAATATTTGGTTAAGTGGAAAGGTAGACCTGTTGAAGATTCATCTTGGTTGTCGAAGGCTGAGGTTGAATGCCTTGGTTTTCTTCCAACAATAGAGAAGTGAAGGTCACTTCTCAAAATTACCCTGGGTGTATGATGTAGGATCATCCAGTGGTATAAGAGTGATCTTGCATCACCCAAAAAAAAATTGTAATTGTTTAATTTTGTAAAACTAGTAAAACTAGTTTAACTTGCAGGAGATTTTTGAAGGTCTTAGAGGTCGAATTTGAGGATTTTTGGCTAGACGTGAGCCTTGACGCGAAGATCCAAGGATCGCCTCGCTTAGCTTATTTCATTTCATTTTTGAAAACATGCTATAATAGTCAATTGAGTCAATGAGTGCGAAGTTATGACCTCGACAAGTTGCCCCCAAAATTCAAATATGAATTTTAATGGTTTTAGGTGGGAAAAAGGGAAAACAGGGTATTTGAGGGAATTTTCAAAATTGTAAATGGGTATTTCTCTTGTATCCTTATTTTTGGCATGGAAGTAATGAAATATTTTATTCTATGACTTGTTCAAAGGAAAAATACATGTGTATCATTTGTTTGGTGTTGCTTGTGTAACGTGATCTCCACCATATTTTGTATGGCCATCATTTTAGAATTCTAAATCATTTGAGACATGGTGGTCAAAAGCCTAAGGTTAGAGTTAATATCCCTTTGTATCTGCACCAAGAATTGCAGAACATGTCCAAACACTACCAAAAATAGAAAGGATCCCCTAAGTACCATGGATTAATCAAACACATCTGTAAAAACTATTTTAGGTGTAACCCTAAGAGTTTTGATAGATTTTTATATTCTTGGAATGAGGTAGTTTATAGGGAAGAAGAGGAATAGAATGAAGAGGAATAGAATGCTAAAGTAGGGGATGAAACCCTTGAATATAATTCTAAAGAAACTGAAGCCCCTTATTATTCTCAAAAATCTATATCCACCAGAACTAGGAGATAGAAAAGGAAAAGGGCTGAGGATAGCCTTGCAAAGAAGAGAAAAGTAAAACAAGTGACTTTTTCTAAAAATATCAGTGTTTCCAATTCAGTCTCCTGATCAGAAAAAAAATTTCTAGTACTACAAAGAAGAAAAAAAAGAAAGAGAAAATGACATCCTCCTCAAAAGTAGAATTTGATTCTGAATCATCAAAATATGTAGAAAAACAAAACAAAAAGAAGAAGCCTACACCAAGGCTAAGGAGGTCTTAAAGACTCCAAGAAAATGAAGAGGCAAAAAAGGTGATGGGAGAGGAAATAATGGAGGTTGACATATAATCCACCACACCTCTATGAAGGAGCCCTAGAAAAATGCAACAAAAAAACATTGCAACAAAAGAGACTAGCCCTAGGAATTCTGTTGATGAAAAAAATAGGAAATAGTGTCCTCAGAAGAAGTAGTAGGAGTTAAAAAAACCTTACTGGACACCTCACCTCAAGGTCCTATGGAATAGACTAAGGAGACATTTTTTTATATGGAAATACCTGGTTCACCACCAGTAGATGACCTGCCAACTTATTCTTCTAAATCTGACGAAGAAGAAGATGAAGAGGATATTCAGGAAAAGTTGAGAGCCACCAGGAGTGTCATTAAGACACACATGAGATGGATTGATAAAAGGAATATGCCATTGAAGAGAAGGATAAGCAAATTTTTGACTTACAGTAGGAGGTGAAGAGATTAAAAAATAGGTTAGCCCATTTTGAACCTCAGATTCTAGTAGTTGATGCTGAAAAAATATTACTGAAATTCTGTTAAGTTTAGTAGAGCAAGACACAAAAGAGCCAGAACCAGTAGAAAATCTACATCCTCTTCAAATTGGAGAGCCAACACCTGAACCACAAGTAAGTACACCTATAACAGATTTTGTTTTGATAAACCCTACAGAAGAAGTTGAGCCATTATCCATGAGGGCAAGAACAGAAGATAGGGATGATACTCAGGCCCCTTAGTAGGATGAAAATAGTGCAGGGATTGTTGAGAAATATGGTTCTCAAGAAAATTTAGGAGTTGAGAGTGTCAGTGAGCCTAAAATGAAGTTTTCAAACCATCCACTGAAGTTCTAGGACATTCTAAAGCTGCTTATTCTCATTTCGAAGTTGCACACTCTCATTCTGAAGATGCTTCGAAATGACCTAGAAGTTCGATTGAACACCCATCAAAGGGCCCACAACAAAAAGAAACACAAACACCACTGAGGGAGGAGGTCATGGATGTCCAAGAGAATTGAAATCAAGTAAGTATACATTCACATCAATCATCTGCATAAATTTTTCCATCAGTTAAAAATAAAACAGTAGAAATAGGGGTACAAGTAGATTTTTTGCCAAGGTATCAACCAGTAATTAGGCCCCCAAATATCATTCTATTAAAAAAATACAATGAATATATTACACAATGGATATTAAGGTGCCAAATGTTGAAAAACTAGATTGTTTTCTGAAGCCTTTGGGACAACAAGTTGAGACTAAAAATATAGAAATAAATAGGTTACACGAACAAGTTTAGCATCTTTACCAGGCTACAAAATATTTGATCTAATGTAGGAAGCCAACTATGTTTTATAGTTTGATCTTGAAGGAGAAATACCTTCACTATAAGGTAAAGAGAATTCATTTTAACCTTCCCTACAACTTGGATACTATTGAATAATTTTTGGATGCTTACCTACACAGTCTAGAGGAGCAGAAGAACTTAATGTGTGAGTTGTTCCTACATAAATTCCTCATACCAGAAGATGTGAAATTCTTACCCCACATTTTTATAGGAGATGTATAGTTGAGATCCTTTGCATAAACCCTACAGAACCAAATTTATTGGGATTAGGAGAAAATGAGGACCAAGGAGATTGAATTGAACACTGAGTTACTGATAAGACCCATCCAACCCAATCATACAGTTCTCACCAATAAACACTTTACCATGATGGAAAAAGATAAAATTAAGTTGATGTATTTAAATAATATTAAGAATTTTTTGACTCGTTTCTAGAGCTTTTGTGTAGAGAATTATACAAATGCTTTGTCAACTTGTAAGGTTAGATGGGAAAAATTACCAATATAATTGTTGAAGACAAAACCCGTCTCACCAATCAACCTAGTATGGTACATGAGAAGAGCAGAAGGTGTGATGTAGACCATAATTACATTGAAACATTAGTGGATAGGTCTGAGATACATAATACCTAATATCATCACCCCTATCCCTTATTACTTTGATAGTGATCCTTAAATAGATGACCAGTTTTAGGATTGGCTCAGAGAGTTGCAATAGAACAGAGGATATTATACAAGGTATGTACTATTTTACATGATTTGGAATCAAGAAATAGACCTGTGTGCTTCTGTGGCCCTACATAATGCATGAGGACATGCATTAGAATAGGTTGGAGGGAGAATGATGAGGCTAGGAATTGCCTTAATCATGACATGTTTTGGATCATCATGAACTGCATGATAAACCTTATTTGATGTTCTTTATGCTAATTTATATGAATTTAATGCATTTTATATTAGTTTTTGCATGGCTAGAATATTTAGGAGCATATTACTTTGTTTTACAGTTTTCTGCATATTTTTGTACTGTTTCAGTATGGTTTCTTGGTGAATGCAATGTGTAATTTCAATAAAAAATTGATGTATATTAAGTTTTAATCATTCAAGTTGATATTTGAATATTTTTACCACTCACTAATTAGTTTGAATTGTAAGAAGCACCAATTTTCTATGACTATATAGCAAAATATGGAAAAAGCAGGAAATTGCCATATAAATTCCAGCTAGCTACCAATGAACAACAAGGTTTAGAAATTAGTCAACCAAGATATGTAAAACCAATTGGTATCATATCCTGAGGGATAGGGAAAACAACATATCTAGTTATAACTACATTGGTATCTAATTTAGTCACATATTATCATGGAATATGTTTCACAACCTGATATTCTGAAGAAGCTTCAGAATGAGGGGGAAAAGTGGCTAGTTTTAATCAAACGAAGGTTTGAATAACGAAAATGATAGGAAAAGGTATTTCAAGGTATAAACAGGTGTACAAGATTATTTCCCACCATTTCCAATGCACTCCCACCACCAAAGACACATATCGAGGACAAAATCGTTATTGCAGCGTACACTACCCTAATATTCTAAAGAAGCTCTAGAATGAGGGGAAAAATGGCCAGTTTTTATCAAATGAATGTTTGAATTCCCAAAAAGGTAGGGTAAAGGTATTTAAAGGTAGAATAGGTGTAAAATATCATTTCCCACCATTTCCAAATCACTCCCACCACCAGAGATGCATCTTAAGGACAAATAACCATTATTGCAACATATAGTGTCCTAAACTAGACAAGGTCAGTTTAAGAATTGGTTGGAAAATCATTTTAAAACAACAAATAGCTAATTTGAGCATGAGGAATATGTAATAAGACATTATAAATAACACAAATTCCTCATTAGTTTATTTGGTAGATAATTGATAGCTGATAGTAGTGAGCAGTAGCTAATATTGAACAATGAAAAGCAGGATTTTTTTGCAAATTGTAATGTGTGTTATTAGTTAATAAAAGTGCAGTTCTTTTATCAAATTTGTGTTCATGAATAGATTATGAGTGTTAATTAGTTAGTAGTTCTTCTACATATTCTTTTGTATCAGAAAGCAAGGGCCACTTTTAGGCCTAGAAGGAGGACTAACTGGTGATAGGTTTATTCTGATAAACTTTGTTGTAGCAGATTTTAGTAGAGTACTTGTCAAATTCTATTTCTTGTTGAATGCTAACCTTTGTTTTGAATTCATGTGATGTTTTAATGTTTTGAGTTGTGTTTTCATATGATGAAGTATCTAGATTTGTGATTCCCCTATTTCATGTTCCTGTGATTGAACAACTAGCATAAGTTTGCAGTAATTCTATTATTTTTTATTTCCCTTGCTTTAGCAACTTTTTCAAGTTTTTTAGTATTTCCCATTTTGTTGTCAGCTACTGTGACAGAATCCTGAAAACCTTATACAACAGGAAACTGATAGGTGTTTTATCAAGCGTGTTTCCTTTTAAAGCAACTTTTCAATTTTTTTGATTCAATTCTACAAGCATAAAATAGGTTTCAATTTTACAACATTTATTTTTCTTACAATTTCAATTTCCGCAAGTGTATTCAGATTTCAATTCTATATTTTAGAAGCAGTTTCTAATTCTTGCAAGTAATTACTTTCATTTCATGCAAAGTAGGATTAGAGGAGACCTAAAAACCCCCACGAAACCTGTTTCACCAATAAAACCTGTTGCCTAATTGAGTTGATCTCCAACCTGCTGGAACCTTCTCTCATATATAGCCTTGGAAACCACCCTTGATTGAAAAATCATAAAGATTAAATGATGCTATTAATGATACACATAATTTATTTTGGTGATTGGTGCTTCATTGATCTCGGGTGACTACATGGATAGCCTCCACAAAACCTTTGTACTATTGCACATGACTGAATTGGTTAGGGGGAGTCATGGTATTTGATCCCCTATTGTTTGTTGCATTTTATCATGACAAGAAAGTGGAATTTGGTAGATACCAAGATTTTAATTTTGTTGTGCCAAGGAACTATCCATGTTAATTGTCCCTAGGTAAGTGAGGGCTAGGTAGAGGTTATATTTCTATGTATTTCACCTCTAAGGAAGCGACACAAGTTGTATCATAACATGGAATTTGGATTATGTATGGTCATGTCTATTATTTGTATGTATAGTATTTTTATTTTCAACTAGGTATTTTTAGGGTCAAGTACAATTATGAACAAATTTCCTTTTTATCAAACATTTAGGCCTTAACTAAAATAAATAGTTGATATATTAGTGTAACAACCCAATCCAACCAATCCCATAGAGAGTAATATATATTTAAAAAAATTAGGAAAGGTTCACAAAAATATTCTCATATTCTTTCTTTGATAACAAGGCATAACCACATTTGAGATCTTGTCACTACAGACGACTCTCAAGTGGATAGGATAGACCAACATCTAGCAAATTTTGGGGTTCACTGTTTTAAACCTCCATGGTTATAATAGATGTCCTCAATGGTCCCTCCACATTTTTTACATTCTCCCCAAGTATAAGATAATTTGACCACAGTGTAGGAATCATCTCTATTTAGTCCATAAAATAGAGGATGTCATTTCCCTAACCCTACATGAGTTTTTCTATGTAGGATGTTTTGGTGTAATTTCTTAAAGCCTAGCTATCACACCTCTATGGTGATTTAACTACCTTAGCGCTTAATTGCTATACCTCTACGATGGGATAAATAAGGCTATTATCACTCCATATGATAATTTGCATGGTCACTCGATCCTTATCATTCAAGGTGCCATCACTTATATTACTTTGTGAATGGATTCCTAACCTCTATGGTAGGAATTATAGTCCAAGTCTCACTACTTAATACTTTCTCCAAAACCTCCCTACTTTGGGGTACATTGAACCTCACCGCTCCAAATGTATTTATCACAATAAACCTGGGTGTTGCATCCATGCAATTATCCCCAATCTCAGGAATAAATTGACTCTAGAGTTCTAGTAAAGATTTAAATTTCACCCAAGGAAATCCCATCTCTAGAAAACCCAATAATAAGCAATAATTAAACCATTGGTCTCTCTTTATAAATAATGATATGCTATGCTTAACATATTTAATTAGAAACAAAAGTAAAAGACAAATGAAACTCTTCTCTTTCATTCAATATTACCATAAAGTATTTCAAAAAATATATAACAAGGCCTCATGATCTTAAGAAAATTTTAAATCATTCTATCATAAGCCTTCCAATTACTTTCATAAGCAAATACAATATTTCTTACATTTCCCATAAGCATATTCTATTTCAATGTCATACATTTGATACTAACTTTTCTAAATTGCAATAATAGTTACACAAGGACGGTGTTATTCCCATCCTTAACATAAGGTTATACATTTATGAAATATTTCTCAACAACATAGATATACAACAAAAATTCCAAGCCTCATCTTTTTTCATGGTCCTCCTCTGGAAAATCATGTCATGAACTTGACTAGAATCAAGGGATCAGGACAACTTATGAAATTCAAGTGCAAACCTACATGATTATACAAGAGCATCCTTTTTATCACATACAAAAAATTAATATACATTCAAATCATTCAAAATTTTAATGGGATTATCTCTTACTTCTCCCTCTAATATATTCCCTATTTACATAAGCCTCAAGAATCATTATATGGTTTTCAAGAACATTATTCATCAATATATTCCTTAAATCAAAGGGAGAATCCCATAATTCTTCCTATGATAGATTACCCATTTACATAAACCTTTGGAACTATCATATATCTTTCAAAAAACATCATACAACCATCCAATGATGTAACTTTCTTTTAAAATTTAAAGAAAACATAATCTAGAACCGAATATGATTGGATCCTACTCCAAAATCATAAAGGTAGAATTTCCTATTTAAAAAAGTTTAGTTCTTACATAAAAAATTAGTCATCAATTTCTATAATGACATATATAGTTCAATATCGAATTGAGGTACAAGTTTCTCTTGTGCATACTAATTCCAACCTACGACCATTATAGAAACATATTGTACTATGCTAAAATAGACTCATATAAATATATACATCCAAGTATAAGTTCAAATGAAGACATTTCAAATATTTCCATATTTTTGTAGAGTAGTTTTATTTCCTTAAACTACAATCAACCAGGGTCTCAGTTATATATATTAGACAACCGTTCTACAATCAACTAAAATCACATTTATTAAAAAGGCACACAATTTTCCTTACTCAAACACTACTTAGCATAACTAGATGTATAGAAAATGTAGCTCGGGTAACAATAAACTTTAGCTTTTCCTGAGTTTTCATGGATTTAGCTTTTACATTTTCTCAATTGAAAATAGTTCTAAACATGTATATAGAAAATGGACAGCTAGATATTCCACCTAGCATAGTTTTAAAATAAATTTGCCACCTATACTTGATTTGGACTATCATCTAGCCATAACAACAAGTATTTCATGGTTTAACTTACTGAAAGGCCATTATACACCCATTTATATCTGTTACAAATGGATGGTAGATGCTTCCGTTTTAGGAAACATGTTGACTAGGTAAATTATAACCACCCTGAGAAAGTTTAAGAGAAAAAAGCACTCATTTGCATAGTCCCCTCCAAAAATTTCCCATTTTATTATCATACAAAGAAAACTAATGGTAAAATATAAGTTATTGGCAACATTTAGGTACTTACTCAAAATCTAGCTACCTTGGATACATAACTTTACAATGTCATTCTTTCTATTTCAATATTTTCAAGGAATATGCTTGTAATATTGGAAAACATCCACGGATAATTTCAGGTCTAAGCTCATTTTCTACTCATAAATTTTAAATTAGATGCAAACAACCAACACATTGGTTTTATTTTAAAGTTTTTTTAATGTAAAAATTTATGTTTATAAAGCAAAATTTCAATAAGTTTAAACCTTATCAAGGCAAAAAATGAAAAAAATGTGCACTTTTTCTCAGATAAATTGTGATAACAACTTGCCTTCTTTTCCCATGCTTCTCCAAATTATCTACACATTTATCCCTAGCTTCTACAAAAAACCAAACTTCGCTACTTTTTTTTTTTGTTATTTTCCCTCCTTTTTTTGAACCCTTCTTCCTTTTTGGACCAAGAGAAGATTTAATCATTCTATTTTGTAACTCCTTGTTTGTTACCATGGAGGTTATGTTTTCAACACGCGCATCCAATGTTTTCACAATCACCTAATTCTTCAATATTTATGTATTCATTTAAATATTCCCATGGTTAATCTTCTTTTATAAAGTTAGCTTTTAAACATTTAATTCTTTTCATTTCCTATTGTCAACATCACCACATAACATTAAGAAAAATAGTGATTAAACTTAATTAATCAATTAACCACATTCATTATGCTTCCTATGAATCTTTAGGAAAGTATAATATTTGATTAAATTATTTACCCCATTATCCCATTTAATTTTACCAATAATTAATGTACATCTCAACTTCTAGCATTAATTTTCAAAGTATATTAATAGTACCTCTTCAACTCTTAATATTATTTTGATGAAAACATTTACCATATTCATACAAACATCAATCATGTGTAAAGCTATCGTAAACATTCATCAAACATAAGTCAAGCAAAAGAAAAACTTGTCAACCACATGCATCATGTTGCCTATGTCCTCAAGCAAAAGATTTTACAATAACTTATAGGTTATCAACTTCATGCTAAATAGGACTCCATTTCTTATAAAAATTTTCATTCATATGGTAAAATTAAATCAAGCATTCATTTAGGAAATGCAACTACATGAGGGTGCTTTAGTTACCTTATATCTATCATAGAATATTTCATCTACCATCATTTTCTTTTTGGTCTCTCAATATCGATGGTTTTCCAATATAAATCCACCTACAAGAGTACCTAGAATTGCAACCATACACATCATTAGCAGTACCATATTCCATCATAATATAATCAACACATAAAATGCAAATAACCACTTATCCTTGATAACTTAAAGCAATATTAAGCATTGAAAATCCACCCATCAATACATAATCAATATCAATGATAAGTCCTATCAATAAGGGCCATGACAATTAGGTAGGGTCATTTCAAGTAAGATTGAGAAATACAAGTTTGGTAGTTTTAAGATCCATCCTAGAGCTTATGTGGAGCTTGATATCAATGGAGAAATGCATGACCAAATTTGAATTTTGAGTTTAGGATTTGAATGTTTATTTTTATAATAGGAAATCCAAAAATATAGTCAAAGATTGTCCCAAATATCAATTAGGGTAGAATGAGCCTCCTAACCATATTGGAAACATTAAAAGCACTCAAACCCTGGCTATCACAAACAATAATGGTTTGGATCATGTAAAAAATATAGCCCCAATTAATAAGAAAGTTTGTTAACCATCTTTATTTTATTCCCCATTATTGCTAGTTAATGGGATCTTGGTGATGTATAACAAGTCCTTTAATAAAGCCCTTATCTCAAATTAGTTTTATCCTTAAAAAGATATTGTGGTCATTGAAAGAGCCCCTAAGTTGTTTGAGAAAAAAATGAGATTTCATGGATAGAAATCAAACCATCCCTCAATAGTTGATTTCAAGGGTTATGAATAGAGTCATCCTTAACTCCTATGCATATAAGAAGGTACTAGATATTATTGGCTAGAAAGGTATTAGAAAAAGGAGAAACTATAATGATGTAGTCTTGTGCCAGAAGGGCACATCTACACTAAGTGAATCTAATTTTAGTGATGATGATTTTTTTATGGTAGTCTTGAAACCCTACTATATAAAATAATTTATAGGTGACTCTCCTCATTTAGTCTCTCTTGATAGAAGGCCATTGGAAATTTTTTTTAGGACTTGTTTTAGTAACTCCTTTGAGGCTTTTTTTTAGAACATTTAATGTACACTTTGATTATGTTGCACATGATCAGGTTTAGGATTAGGTTTTTTCTCTTTACAAACCCTAACATCTCTTCTTTTTGTTATATATATGTTTTGTACTTCATGAATATATATAGGTCAATATGTATTATTCAATAGGCTAAGGCATGAAGTTATGGTGTTGTATTGCCTCATTGTTGTAACTCCATGTGATGTCATGTTTTAGTCCCAAAATTAGGTAGGGCCCATAACCAGGGAGGACATATCTAATGTTGACTCATTTTTTATATTGTTGACTTAATTTTGTATTTAGGAAAGTGCATCTTAAGGGGATATGTTAGAACATTTAATGTGCAATTTTCTTATGTTGCACATGATTAGGGTTTTGCTTTTTACAAACCCTAACACCTCTTCATTTTGCTATGTATATTCTTTGTACTTCATGAACAAATTGTGGTCAATGGGTATTATCCAACAGGCTGAAGAACATGTGGTTATACTAAGAAGGGGGGGTGAACAGTATAAGATAAAGCTTTTTACTTTTTAATCCAAATAATAGCATCAACAATATTAAAGTAGTAAACATCACACAAAGCATCACATACATGAGAGACATGATTTTACGTGGTTCACCCAATGTGGGATACTCCATGGAGAAAATATTTCTTATAAATTTTTCTCAAATAAATTCTCTTTGGGAATCCTTTCCCTACAATTTTTATGGACCTCTGTCCAAAGGAGACATCAATCCCCTTGATCAAGCTAGTGGATATCTATCCACAAGAGACATCAATATCCTATCTCTGCTCTGGCTGGTGATCCTCTAGAAAACCTCTTCCTCCACTGCCCTTAGAAAATGGAACTCTATCCACAGAAGACACCTATCCTCCCTACTCTGGTTGGAGATATATGTCCTCAACTCTGTCACCTCCAAAGCTCTATCTCAAATCTGCACTAAACACAGTCCTTCGGTCTAGCACAAATTTATCCTCAATTTATGTCTTTGGTCATGCAAAAACCTATCCTCAAATCTGCACCAAATTTTGTCCTCAAATCTATACCCTATTTCTATCCTCAAATCTGTCCACAAGTCTTCTCAAAGACTTACCTCAAATATATTGAACAAGTCCACACTAGAACTTGTCCAACAACATAGAAACATAAAGAGAATTTTTAGAGACTCAATATGCTCTATATTCATCACAGTGCTCAATCACTCTTTTACAAACATACAAAGAATTGTTAGAGACTCAATATGCTTCACATTCACCTCAATACTCAATCACTTTCTCAAATCAATTTGGAATATAGAATAGTTTATTTTATGGAACTTAAACAATCTCTTCTCACATTCACTTGACTAGGCTCAACCAAATCTACCCAATCAATCACTCAATGAAAAAATCCTTGCTTACAAACCCTAGTCCAAGCATATGATCCTTCACTCAAAATGTTTCCAACAATGCTTATCAACAAATCTCACATAAAAATGATACTCATGTTCTTTTCAAACCCTAGTTCAAGTTCTTCACACAATAACTCACTTCAACAACAATTCTTATAAGGTAATATTCACATAACAATGATACTCATGTTCTTTGCAAACCCTAGTTCAAGTTCTTCACACAATCAATGGCTTTAACAACAATGCTTATCAAACAAGGTTTTAACCACAACTCTTTATTCCAGAAAACCTTGAAGCATTAACTCAACACACTCAATAAGGAAACCCTAATCAAGTCATTTTCACTCCAAACTTATTTTCTAGAAAACCAACCAATCACTCAACTATGGAATAATGTGCTCATACCTTTTTCTTGATGATGAAGGAACCTCTAAAATCTGCCACAACCACAAACACCTCTTTTCCAAGCTCAAAGGAAGGTTAGAAGATGATAAAACTCTCTCTCAATATTACAATGCAAATATCAGAACTTACATACACCTTATTACTCCATCTTAAAGAAAGCATCCATCAACATATACAAAAATGATTGACCAAATACACCTTATAATCTCCCAATTAAAATAATATTCAATACCAAGAATAATGTCAATACAATATCCTTCTTAAAATAACTCAATGGCAAGAAGTCCTCTCAACACTTTAAATCTTCAATAAATCAATGTGACACAAATACTTTATTTAAAAATAAAGCTAACTCCTTATTCCTCCAATTAACCAAAAATAATGATTAATTAAAAACCTTTTTAACTAACCCTTTTAACTCCCTAGGACCTCATATCAAACCTTAGGAAACATAAAATATAATCAAAATTTTATTAGATTTGCCTTGGTGGGACTCGAAATCATGACACCACCTCAACCAGCGCCCTAGCCATGGCTCCAACCATCGTGCGAGCTAGGTGTTCGCTTAGGGAGTAAATAGTATCACGTGCTCTATAATGCTCCCCTAATGCACCTCAACAAAAATCATATGCCACTTCCTTTGATGCTTCAAACACAACCAACAAAATAATGCTTTCACTGTGAATCGATTGCAGGTCACTCCACGCCTAAGCACCTTAGCCTTTGACCACTTGCCACTAGGCCACGCTGCCTAGATGGCTCTTGAATTTCGGTGCTCGTCGACTTTATCCCTTTTTTGCTGGTGCTTAAGACAAGATTCTTGTCTCCTTCTTTGCACGAGTTCTCACAACACATGATTGCACATTTTTCTTATTCGAGCAAAAGGATATCTAAATGCCACTAAGGCATATAGTTTATATACCAATTTCCACCTTCAAACTTGAACATCAACGCTTCAATATTTAGCTAATTAATTTATAAATTATTTAAATTCTTTAGAATTTAAATTTTATAAATTAACTTTTAAATCCCTTTGCCTTTATTAAAGCCTTCTTTGATTTTACAACTTTGTATAAATAATATTTACTTATAAAATTTAAATTCAATTTGAATTTAAATATTTTATAAAATAAATATTAAAACTTTCCTTGGGCTTTTATGAAAAGCCTTTTATTTTTGCTCAACCATGGTTTTAATAAAAACCCTTCTAACTTATGCTTCCACATAATATTAAAAATATTATGAAGCTCTTTTACATTTAACATCTAATTTGTTCCTCTTGACCTTTTTACATCAACGGTAGCTTATTCCTTGACATCAATGGCAACTTTGTTCCTTGACATCAATGACAACTTTGACTAAAAATATCCAATATAGGCTAAGGCCTAAAGTTATGGTCTTGTGTTGTCTCTTTGTTGTGTTTCCAGGTGATGCCATGTTTTAGTCCCAATATTTGGTATCAAAGCTAGGTTTATCCCTATTGAGTGTTTGGTATTAGGATTAAAGATCTTGTAGAGAGTATTCTCTCACCACTCTTGGTGATTAGAAATTAGGCAAAGACTCTAGTATACACAAAAATATTCTAGAGTATCCTCTTTAGTTGCAACCTCTTTGGTTGATCCTATGAATGAGAAAAAATATATTTTTTTAGCCTTTAGTCTATTTTTTTTGTCCTTTAAAATTCATCTGAGATATTTGTTTTTATTTTATTTTTAAAGCCTTTGGTATATGAAGACCATAGAAGAGTTGGTAGAGGGTTTTGTTGGTAATTTTTCTATAGCTGAGGATGCAACACGTGGTGTCCACAAAAACATAGGAGGTCTAGAATGAGCATCACCAAATATACATTCTATGGAAGATAAAACAAAAAATACTCAAAGTGTGACTTTGTGTTTCATTGGTAGCTAGAAAGACATTCAATTTTTTTTTGAAAAAATAAAAGCATTAAAAAAAAGTGTGCACCTAATGGTGCTACTTCCTCCTTCCACCCCCCCACCCCCATCTTATTCCCATTCTATATAGGTGGTGCCCCACACACCCCTCCATCTCCCCATCACACCTGGCGCTTCCTCAGTGCACATCACCTGAATCCCACCATCCATATTATTAATCCCACCCCCATTTGCATGGATTTCCAAGTGTAGATGAGATCATTGGAGTTTTCCATAGTCATCATCATCATTTGGAGTATAGATTAGCTTTGGGAGATCCAATTGAGGTTTACAAAATCAATAAAAATGGGTAGATTTCTCCAATTCATCATAATTTTGATCAACTTTTCAGTATACTGAAGTTGAAATAATTGTGAACTCAAAGACATTTGGTTAGCCAAGACAAAAAATAACTCAGTGAATATTTGTCCTATAGCCATTTTGAGATGTTTTACCTCTCCATTAGTGCCTTGTTCAATGCATCTTGAAGTTGGTCTTGCTACTCCATTGCCTATAGTCAAAGCTTCAACCCACTGTTCTCACTTGCCAAACTAGTCAAATATCTCTGCAAAAGTGTTAGTTGGGTTGACAGTATTGGAGCATCCATTTGAGATTTTTATGGAAAAAATGAGCACCCATTGTAACTCTGGCCAATAAATAGAACACCCATTTGGAATATTGGTTGAAAAGCCAAATAATTGAGGGTTTGAATACGAGATTGAAGTTTCATGTAGGGGAAAGTATGTGAATTTATTCATTCTATGAGAAAAAAATAAAATAAAATTGTTGTTTATTGAGAGACTAAATTTACTGACATACAACCTATTTTTTGCCACACGCATGGGTCATCCTGTTGTAGTTTGGTTTGTCATCAAGCCAATGCTAGAACTGCAACTATGATCTTAAGAGATTTGAAGGTGGGCACCCACTAATCACAACCTACACTAATAATTTGAAGAACCAAATTTCTTTGATTCAACCTCCAGAGAAGGCTAGTATACCTTGTCAACTTAATAGGCGTTGACTCTTTTTAGCTCAAAATAGTAAAGGTTTAGGGATATGAATGAAAGGGTTAGAAATGTATGAATGAATAATGGATGGGTGAAACTAACAACATAGACATCCATAAAGTATCTTCCAACAAGTCAATTTACAAAAGCAATATTTGAGACTAACAACATTCAAAACTCAGTAATACTCTACATCAATGGCCTTTAACACACTTAAGAAATTATTCCAAACATCTAGCATTAATTATCCAAGTTAATAGAATAAGATCAATGCCTCAACTAACAAAAATATAATTCCCATAAGCATGCATATATGTATGAATTATTCCAATTTTATCTAAGTTAGCAATCCAAATCAACAAAATAGACTAACCATAGCAATAGTAGCAGAAATAACTTTACAAGATTATGATCATCCAATCAACATAGACACAATTTTGAGGTAAATATCCCTTGTAATGTTTCTTTCATTAATTACAAAAAATGTGCATAGTAGTGCAAGAAAACATTTCAAAGCTGACCTTTTGAAAGTTCACTACCTTTATTTATGGATTTGCCACGAGTTTCATTCTAAGAATTATAGGGAACTTTTTACTATTCTTGATTTCTTGCCAGGTTTTGAATGCTTTTTTGATTTGTGCGTGCCTAAAAAAGGTGTTAGGAAATCTTGACACCTTGATTTCATATGATTGACCCCATTTTTAGTGAATTTGTGTTTTTTGGTGCTTTTTGAACTTGTGCATGGATAACAAAGAAGTTGAGAAATCGCACTTTGGAGATTTTTTTCTAATTTTAACATTTTCTCGTGGATTTTCATTTTTTTAGTGAAAATAGGAAAATAAATAGATTTTTACTTGCTTTCTCCATACTTAGCGAATATTAAAAAATTTGAGTTAAGTTGGATGTAACCAATTTTGACCTACGTTATGGCACCTCTCGGGGAACTTTACTTGGAAAGTTGTAGAACTTATATAGCCTTATCCTGATGTTAACATCTTCATTAGTAACTCAAAAGTCTAAATGGCACGTTGGGGACAGGAACATATTATACCAAAAAATGAAGGAGGGCATTAACTAGTACTGAATTAGGAAAAACAAGATACAACAAACAACATGGAGGGGCGGGGCGATACTATAATGGTATGTGACAGAGTGAGGTAAAACAAACCTCATAATACACATGAAATGGTGGTGAGTGGAAATGGAGAGGGACAAAACACAGTATGAAAATCTATAGAAAACAAAAATGGATAGTTGAAAAGAGGGGATATGTGGTATCTTTACAAGTGGATAAGAAGAAACAACACTAATGTGCTAGGGAAGAAGAAAAGAGAAAAACAAATAAAGAGAATTGGAGGTACACAAATGGAAGAAACTGCTAACAACATTGTACCTCCATATGTATACTACATTGGGGTGCAAGCTTCATATATCTATTCCATCGACGTAGGGTCACTTCCAAGGCAGACAAATTACCAGGGTCATAGGCAATCATCCATATCTTCTGCATCTCTTTCAACCGTTAGCATAGGTAAATAACACTTCCTTTAGCTGATCATTTTTACCTCTACCACCTTTTGTTTGCACACTTAGACCCATATTAAATGTTGTAGCATCCCTTTTGATTCCAAATGGATATCCATATTTATATAGGGTTGGACTGGGAGAGCGTATCCTCAGCTGACGACTATGGAATCATGCCCATTATATTTCAAAAATATTTTGCTCACCTAAACTAGCCTATCCTTGCATGAGGAAATCCTTTTACTCTTGTTGCTCTACTTTGGGGCTGACCTCATCCTACGTAGAGCAAGATGTTTTTCCCTACTAATTGATATTGTTCATGTGATTGCTAGGCTTATTTCCTATCACCCCATGATACCTTGTATCATTTATCCATTGGGTAACAGAGAAAAAAATTATCGAGGGGAGGAATACTGAAAGTAAGATGTATGAGAGGCCAATATCGTACTCCATTTTTTGATGGCTACTGTAAGTGCCCTATCTTGGTTTGCTTAGTGTACGCTCCAAATATCTTTTTATTCCCTTGAAATATATGCACAAGGGGATGCAAGGCACACATTATAGCATGTGGTTGCATAATTTTATTCATGATGACTATAGTTAGCCATTTTATTATATGTTGGTTTATGTACACAAAAATGTGACGTGATAACCCACGCTTGGCTTCAAATCTTATCAGTGAAACTATCCCATGAATCTGCAATGTTCAGACCAAATAATCTCCAATTTATACCTTTTTTCATATGCTTCATCTATCGGTGCACAAATATTTCATACCTCTTCATGTGAATAATTTGATTCCATGATTTTCTTTAGATATTTAGAATGCGAGGCTAATGATAACCCTACGACTGATGAGGCATTGGTAGGCTGCTCCCTGCAAGTGATCGAAGGTGCCGAATTATTTTGTAAATATCCATATCTATCAGTATTTTGGATCTTTGGTTCATTATATTTCTTTGATCATCTGAACAAAAATTGCACGATTGACAATTCCATGTCTCTTGGTGAGAGAATGTGATCAACATAACCTTTTGTTGCTACTCATTATCTGAATAATGACCTTGTAACTAATTTCCCTATAGGAAAATGTTCATTTCTACCCTAATGATACTGAAAACCACTTGTGGCATGGTGGCATGAACTTTTTTGTATTATTTGATAATGAAAGGGGAGGGCCCTTAGCTAGATATTTTAATCATACCTTTTTCTCCAAATATTTGGAACTGATCTACTTTTTGTTTGAAGTGAAACCTGCATTCACTGAAAGCAACCTTGGACAGGCTTACATCGAAGAAATGAGGAATATCTTCTATCAATACATCATGAACCAAGACTAAATCTGGGTGTCCATGCAACATAATCACAAAATTATCCAAAATACCTACCAATTCTATGTATTTTCCCCTGAATTATAGTCATGTTGTTTTTGTTGATTTTACAATCAACCCTAAATTTTGATAGACCTTCAAGGGTATTATAGATTTTTCGGTCCTCAAATAAATTACACAATTGTGTATTACACCCCCTTCCACCCAAAGTGACAAGCAACATGGGCCAAATTCCTAGAATTGAGTCTTCTTTCTAAATTGAATTCTCCAAAGAGAGATCGACCAAATTGACTTGAAGATGAGCCAAAAAATATTTTTCCAATTCTTGTTCGTGTGGAGGTGATTCCTTAAATAAGTTCTAAAAATAGACTATTCTTTTATTTCTTTCCTCTATCATTACAACCAAAAAGTAAAGGTTCTTGTGAGCTTCCAATCTTCTTTGGTTCAATGGGCCCTCTTCAGGAATCTATTCCTGGATCCATGTTTGACTGTCCATGACTTCCTTCTTAGTTTCTAAAAACTGAATGTAATTGCCTTCTCTACTTCTAAGTTGGGTGACAGGCATATCGCAAGTTTCCAAGTCTAGTGAAACCTACAGATAAAGTTCCCCTACCTCATCGAAGTTGAGAGCCAAGATTGAAGGTATAGATAACTCATCATTATTTTCTTGTTTATCTTATTTTTGGCATGGATCCTCCTATTTACCTTTATCGATGCTGATATTTATGAGATCTGGGTGGTAAATCTACTAGGGCTGGTGATATTGGTCTTCTATACTGTCAAATTTGTTGGTTATTGAAGAACATGGTTGTTCATATTTATTACCGCACCCGATATACTGCATCATCATTCTAGATTTTTGAAACCCATGAACCTAGTCATTTTGGTAAGCAGGAAAAACCTCATCTCTGTTTCCTTGTTCTAACCCTAGCTTTACCGCTTATAGGAGTATGTTTGAGAATGGATAAGTTGGGAGATCCAGGGAAGGGTTGATATTTCTAGGAGGAAATTTACCAGTTGTGATCAACATATTTTCAGCTTTGATAGCTTCCCTAAAAGTAAAGGGAAAGCTCTTCTCTTTGGATTGCTAAATAAGAAGGCTCAAATTTAGATGGAGAGCATGTATGTAGTAAATATATGCTTGAGGGTGGTAGGGTTGGTATTCTTGGGGGATTCTTCTCCATATTATTTTGAAGCGGACATTAAACTCAAAAAGACATTCATGAGTAGATATTTTCACAAATGAAATTTGAGTGAGCAATGAGAAGGGGTCTCCAGGATCATCAAAGTCATGGATGAGGGCTTTAGATAGATCTATCCAACTACAAATGATTTTATCTTCTAAGTATTTATACCATAAAAATAATTTTTCCTTAAGAGAAAACACGAGTAGTCTAGCCATGATATCTTCAGATGTAATGTTGTACACTATGGACAAAGAAGCTATGTCTCGATAGTGTTCCTTTGCAAACTTTTGTTTTCCTTCATAGCTGGGTAAATTTTTTAGAGCAATCCTAGGAATTTCATGGAGGATTAGGATATTAAAAGGTCATGTGTCATACCATGAAGGATAATCTTGATGGGCCATCTATAGAGACCTATGAGGTTCTAGCAAGACAAACGGTGTACATCTCAGATTTTGGATTCATTTGCTTGCATAGTAACAAAGTAAGTTTACAATTCCCACTCCAATGGTCCATGCCTTGATTTCTTCGAGTTATGAATAGTAGAAGCATTGGATTTTTACTTCTATATTTAATCCTTTTGAAAATTTTAAAGATGGTCGATCTTAGAATCAAAATTCAATTACGTAGAGTCGCCAAGTGAATTTAGCACAAATGTCACAAAACAAAGTATGACTAAGATCTATAGTCTATTTAACCAAGATAGTGGGCAAGTGTCCCACCAAGCATACCAAAAATTGTTGTAGTCTAGTTTGTCATCAAGTCAACACTAGAACTGTGACTATGATCCTGAGATATTTAAAGGTAAGCATCCACTAATCACAACCCAAACTAAACATTGAAAGAACCAAATTTCTTTGATTCAAACTCTAAAGAAGGTTGGTATACCTTGTCAACTTAATAAGTTCTAACTCTTTTTAGCTCAAAATAGTAAAGTTTTAGGGATAGGAATGAAAGGGTTAGAAATATATGAATGAATAATGAACGGGTGAAGCTAACAACATAGAAATCCATAAAGTATCTTCCAACAAGTCAAATTATAGAAGCAAGATTTGAGACTAACAACATTCAAAACTCAAAAATACTCTACATCAATGGCCTTTAACACACTTAAGGAATTATTCCAAACATCTAGCATTAATTATCCAAGTTAATAGAATAAGATCAATGCCTTAACTAACAAAAATAGAATTCTCATAAGCATGCATATAAGTATGAATTATTCTAATTTACTCTAAGTTAGAAATCCAAATCAACAGAATAGACTAACCATAGTAGCAGTAGCAGAAATAACTTCACAAGATTATGATCAACCAATCAACACAGATGCAAGTTTGAGGTAAACATCCCTTGTAAACAAACACTTCAGAGCTAACCTTTTGAAAAGAGGTCACTGTATTTATTTATAGATTTACCATGATTTTCATTCGAAGAATTACATGAAACTTTTTATTGTTCTTGATTTCTTGGCAACTTATCATAAATGGTGCTAGCTAGCTACATCTTCTTGATTAGTTATAATAAAATTTCAAACCAGAGTCATATTTACCTTCAATGGTTCTTGTGATCTTCTTTCATCTATCGATCTACAACTGAATCTGGTTGAACAAAAAAATCTTGAAGCTTCTAGATTGTAAGTGATGATTCAGCTTCCTTGGCACATTGGTTCATCTTTTCCCTATCTTCATAATATGTAACCATGTGAAAACATGTTGAAGTTTTGAACTCAAACAAATATTAACCCTCATCGTTGATCTAATGATGAACGATTGTGATTAATTATCATGTGGTCGCTCATCACTTTTTTCTTCTCGAGTCTACATGAGATTGGACTTTCTCAACCTTAGTTGTGAAGACAAAGAGGTGTGCATAATCAATATTTCTCTCATATTCCTTTTATCTTGCTAAGCTCAACACATTTTTGATTGGTGGACCCACCTTGGTCTTCATGTGCAAACCATTATCCATGACCTCTGAACTCATGTTCGCTCATCCACTTTATTCTTCAAGAACATTTTTTATTTGCATACCAACAATAAAGGATATGGGAAATCATGCACTTTCCCAATTCAAGCCTCTTGGTCACTTTCTTTGTGAAAAAGGTGCTTTTTAGTGATTTTCTCTTTGTGAGACTTTTCTAGTGCTTTTCATTTGCATGCACCTAACAAAGGCATTAGGTTATCATGACACTTTGCACCTTTTGCCATGAAATCACACTTTTTAGTGAGTTCATATTTTCTAGCAATTTTTTGATTTGCACATGGATAACAAAGAAGTTGAAAAATCATGCTAGAAAGACTCTTTTTTATTTTACCTTTTTCTTGTGGATTCGTCCTTTTGAGCATTTTTTTGATTTGTGCACACCTAACAAAGGAGTCAGTAATTCATGTTTTCTATTGCTATTCTAACTTGCACATGAAATACAAAGTTGGGAAATCGTGCTCTGGAGATTTTTTCTCAATTTTAGCATTTTCTCGCGGATTTGCATTTTTTAGCGAAAATGCAAAAATCAGCAAATTTTTGCTTGCTTTCTCCATACTTAGCTAAATTTAGCAAAATTTGAGTTAAGTTTGAGATGTGGCCAATTTTGGCCTACACATCCATAGGCAACTTGAGGATGAGGAGCAAGTTTGTAGATATGCCTGAGATTGGATGATTCCAGATCGTCGAAGCACATCAAACTGAAGTTGTGGATGTTGCTTACCACATGCCAACATCTTGTGAATGTGTGTCAAAACCCTAAATAGGAGCTAGGAATACTGTTTATTTTTATTTTTTAAAGGGGGCATGTAAACTTTTGTTTTTATAAAGGAGGCATGCCATTTAAAAAAAAAGGTGCATGCTAATTTTTCAAAAGGGGCATATTTTTTTTAAAGGGGGAAACTTTTTAAAAGATGCATACTATTTTTTAATAAGGTTTTATAAAACCTGGAGGGGCAATTTTTTTTAAAAAGAGGCAACCGAATGTTTTTTAAATATTTTGGAATACTCCTTTTTTTAAGGGAATATTTTTCTGATTGAGAAAGAAAAACCTTTAACACATTTTTAGCATAACTTTCCCTTGGAGCATCAGATTTTAGATCCAAAAGTTACGTTCAAAATTTGGTTCAAATATATTTCCAATGAGTGGTTGTAATGCACATTTTGGGTGCATATTGAAGGTAATCATAATGGTTGAAGTGGCTAGAATATATTTTGAAGAAATTTGCTCCATTTATAAGCAAATTATTGTAAGGCTTTTTTTGAAGCCAATTTTTATTGTACTTGCAAAAATTATTGTGCCATTTTGGGAGCTTGTATTTGACACTATTTGCCACATTTATGATCATTGTATTTGGCTTGGAGGTCTTTCTATTAATCATATTATATTTGGAGGCAGAGGCATTGTCCTTGGATTGAAAGCATTGAAATTGTACCACATTTGGAGGTACTATTGGAGGCTATTTTTCAGTCATCTTCTCAATAAAATCAACATCACAAAGGGTGGGCCTTTTGTCCCTTGCTTGTAGAGTCTATTTATTGTGGCATTGACTTGGCCACATTGTGCTTGCATTTCCTTGTGCTTGGATCTCATTTCAAGTTTTATGCTTGTTTTATCCCCACATGTCTTTGGGGTTTATTTCATATTGTAATCAAGTGTAGTTCCTTTTGCATATACACACTTGACTTTCTATTTGACACATAAGTTGTGTAATTTCTTTCTCAAGCAAGCAAGCACCTTTGTAACAAAAAAATATTACTCCCCCACTTCTTACTCTCCTAGGTTGACATAGGTCACTTGTGTTCAAGTTTCCTCCTAGAGTGGAAGAGCTAGGCAAACCCTTCACACATTATGGATCTTAAGCGGTGTACCCTAGACTCTTTTGAGGGCCTCGTACTTGGAAATTTTATTCCTAATTACCTCCTTGGTTGAGTTCTCTCTTCTCTTACTTATTTTCTAATCATGGCATCAACAATTCTTCTTAATGGCCTCACACAAAATCTTGAGGGAGATGACTCATTTGCTAATTAGAAATTTGAAATGAAATCAATATTAATGAAGAATGGAATGTGGGATTATGTAAGAGATAGACAACCAGGTGAACCACCATTGATTCCATCTACAAATTTTACAACTAGAGAACTATTTAAAAAGAACTCTAATATAGAATTAAGCTTAATCAAGCTATCTACTGGGGTTCCATGTAGAGAAATAGTAAGGCTTTTCACTACACCAAAATAATCTTGGGATGCACTCATGAGGCTATTTAATAGGCCTAGTCGGGATAGAATCTTGTATTTGAAACATAAGTTGTATAATATTTGTATGAAAGGCTCACTTATCGATTATCTTATGGAAGTGAAATATATTAGAAATGATTTCTTAGTTGTTGTTTCAACTCTTCTTGACAGTGAGTTGGTTTCTAATTATGTTACATGGCCTCATTTCTAAGTTTCATGCATATGCTACCATGTTAAATCTAATTGGTAAAATATTGAGTGCTCCATTAAAGGAGATTGAAGTTCTTCTTAAACAACATGAGCAAACCTTCATCAAAGATGAAGAGGTTAATTCTATAGTAGTAGTCTTTACCACTAAGGTATATTTATGACATAGACCCAAAAAGGGTCCACATCAGTAAAATTAGAGAAGTAGGATGAGGTCTTAGCCATGACAACATTAGCAGCCATGTTAGTAGCATCAACAACCACATTAGCAGCCATGTTAGTAGCATCAACAACCATATTAGCAGCCACACAAATACCTTTAGCAATCACAATGGTAACCACATCAGCAACCAAGATGGCAACTGAGACCTCCTTAAGGGGGTAATACTAATAGAATATATCAAAATTATAGGCCTTAACAACAACCAAATCAGACCAACAACCAACAAGGGTGTGATTATTATGGAAAATGGGGTCATTTCACAAATTATTGCTATCAAACAAATTGATAGATAAATCAAAGGTTTCAACAAGGCCATCATATTAATATATTGAATGCAGTGGATCAAGTCAATGTTAAAGATAAATATTGTTGGTATAGACTCAGGTAGCTAAAACATGATAGGTAGGCAAGATTGGTTGACCAAGATACAACTTACCCATAACCAATTTATTACTTTTGGAGATGAACGTGCTCTTGCCATTTAAGGTCTAGAAGATCCACCACTTAATTTATATAATGGGAATAATTTATGGATGTGTTGTATGTACCTGGCCTTAAGAGGAGTCTCCTTTTTATTATGCAACTTATAAATAAGGGTTATACTATATTTTTTGACAAAGACAAATGTTATATTTAGGAACCAAATGGCTCTATCAAAGCCATGGGAGTAAAAAAGGATGGTGTCTATTACCTCCTTAACCAATATGTACCTCCATAATATTTGCATACAACTATTGCTTTCTCTTTGGAGTATATGTGGCATGAAAGAATGAGTCACCTAAACTTTCATAATATTCAAATAATGGAAAGAATGAGTTTGGTAAAATAACTTCCTCACTTAAGGGAGTCTAAAAGATTTTGTGAACCATGTGTTATTACCAAACAACATAGACAACCTTTTGAGTCAGGAAAGGCTTGGAGAGCCAAAAAACCATTATAGTTAGTGCATTTAGACATTTGTGGGTCAATGTCTATTTACTATCATACTAGGGTCATATATTACATTACTTTCATTGATTATTATAGTAGGAAAGTTTGGATCTATCACATTTAGTATAAGTGGTAAGCTATTGATACATTCAAGAAATTCATGGAACTTTTTTATAGAGAAAGTAACTATTATATCTCCATCTTGAGGATAGATAATGGTGGAGAATACATCTTCAAAGAGTTATTTATATTTTGTAAGAATAATGGGATGCGGTAGTTCACAAATCCTTATAACCCTCAACAAAATGGAGGAGCTGAAAGAATGAATTATACCATCACAAACAAGGAAAAATCTATGCTAGTCATTTTTGCATTGCCAACCATATTTTAGGGAGAAGTTGTTCTTATTGTTGCCTACTTGACCAATAGGTCCTATACTAAGTCTTTGCATGACATAACACTAGAGAAATTATGGAGTGGAAGGACACCCTATGTGGTTCATTTTAGAGTCTTTGGATATGATTCCTATGCTCACATTCCTCATGAGAAAAGAAAAAAAAATTGATGATAAGAGCCAAAAATGCATGTTTGTTGGCTATAGTGATAATTCCAAAGCCTATAAGTTATATGATCCTATTTCCAAGAGGATTTTTCTTTCTAGATATGTTACATTCAATGAGTATACCCCACCAAATCCTCCTCTGCCTCATTTCACCCCAATTAGGAAACAATTACTCCCTTGGCACCCACTTCCTCACCTAATATTTCCTTCTCCATCACAAGTCAAAGCCTTCCTCAAAATGAGGATATCCCTACTCATGATCCATGTCCTCCTTCTCCTCTTAATCCTCCATATAATGATAATGCCACATCATCAAGTCCTTTACCTCAATGGGTCCAATATACCATAGGTGCAGCCTAAAGCCACTTACCCACATATACAGGTAAAAGACCTTCTACCCTACGATACCAAATGTACTATGCTCTCATGTCTAATATTCTGAGCCAGCCATAACCTTTTAATGTTAAAGAAGCACTTGGTGATCCTAAATGGACTCTTTCCATAAAACAAGAATTGTATTCCATTGAACAAAATCACACATGGGAGTTAGTTGATTTTCCACTAGGCAAATCCACCATTGGCACAAAATGGGTGTATAAGGTAAAGTACAATTTAGATGACTCATTAGATTTATACAAGGCTTTCCTAGTAGCTAAAGGCTATAAGCAACAAGAAGGGATTTATTATGAGGAGACATTTTCTCTTATAGCAAATATGAATACCATCCACATTGTTATTACTTTAGCCACTTAGAAACATTGGCCTATATATCATATGGATGTCAAAAGTGCCTTCCTCAATGGTGCATTACAGGAAGAAGTGTATGTTGATCAACCACTAGGGTACATAGTCAAATTTAAATAAAACAAAGTCCTCAGATTGAAGAAAACTCTATGTGGATTTAAGCAAGCCCCATGAGCTTGGTATGCCAAAATTGGTTCATATTTCATTAACCTTGGTTTCACTAGATCTACAATCGAATCTACTCTTTATGTGAAATATTTGAGGAACCACATCATTTTGGTGATATTGTATGTGGATGTTCTTCTTATTATAGGTGATGACATAGATGGAATAATGTTTCTTAGAGAGGAATTATGCAAAAAATTTGAAATGACTAACTTGGACCTCCTTCAAGCTTAGGCATAGAAGTGTGGCAAAATCCTAGCAAGATCTTCATCTCCTAAGCTTAATATATTTAGTCTCTCTTGGAGAGGTTTCACATGTAGGAGTATAAAACCTCTCTCACTCCCATGAAAACCTTATTGAAATTGATTAATAGTGATTATGAGGAAAGGGTTGATGGCACCCTTTATAGACAACTAGTTCAAAGTTTGATCTACTTAACTTCAACTAGATAAGATATCACCTATTCAGTGGGCATTATTTCTAGATTCATGCAAGATCCCAAGAAGAGCCATTGGATAGTAGCTAAGAGTATTTTGATATTCCTTAAGGGTACCCCTCACCATGGTCTTATGTACATAGCATGTGATGACTTTTCATTGATTGGGTTAGTTGTCCTAAAAATATAAGATCAACTACTGGTTACTACTTTTATTTGGGTTAGGATACAATTTCATGGAGGACCAAGAAATAGCATATAGTTTCATTGTTTTTAGTAGAAGCAAAGTATAAGGTAGTAGTTGAGGTAACTAAGGAAGCCCTTTGGCTAAGGTAGCTACTTAATGAACTTGGGTTAGTCATAGGTGGTCTAACCCACATATATTATGATAATAAAAGTACCATTAAGATGACCAAAAATCAAGTCTTCCATGCCCAAACCAAGCACATTGATATCCATCATCACTTCATCTGAGAAATGGTCCAAGAGAGTTTTATCCACATGGAATATGTACCAACTCAAGATCAAGTGGTTGACATCTTCACTAAGTCACTTAGGCTTGACAATTTTTCCAAGTTTAGCACCATTCCCCATGTATTTTATCATGAGAATCAACATTAAGGGGGGCATACCTAATTTTTATTCATTTTTTGTATTGTTGACTTATTTTTGTATTTAGGAAAGTGCACCTTAAGGGGGGATGTTAGAACATTTAATGTGCACTTTGCCTATGTTGCACATGATTAGGGTTAGGGTTAGGGTTTTGCTCTTTACAAACCCTAACACCTCTTCTTTTTGCTATATATATGCTTTGTACTTCATGAAAATATTGAGGTCAATGGGTATTATCCAACATACTAAGGCCAAACGTTATGGTGTTGTGTTGCCTCCTTGTTGTGTTTCCATGTGATGTCATATTTTAGTCCCAACACTTTTAGCCATGGAGAACCATTCATAATAAATGAATTTATATCTCCCCTATTGGAATATTAAAGGCATCACTTTGATCAATCATAAATATCAAATATAAGAAATTATTTCTCTATTTATTATTTTTTTTAAGAAGCAAAGTGTGTATACATGATATTATAGCTATCAATGCAGGATATTTAGAATGAGGTACTCTTTCACATGAGGAGGATAGAGGTGAGGTTATCATTTGGATTTCCATTTAGCCTATAAAGCATGTGACTATGTAGGGAAGGATACAAAACATTGTTTGATTTGAATCACTTTTTTTATAAATAACAAAAGTAGAGGCCTATGTGTCATATATGGGTTGTACGATAACTATAATTGTTCCTTACTTGTAACTAGATATGGGTTAATATTATATTAGTAGAATAAGACACATAGATGATTTTAACAAGAAGAATATGTGTTAGGTCTTATTGAGGAGTTTGGATCTTGGATTAATTACAAAAATAAAAAAATTTATGACTACAAACATGTGGTTTTAGATCAATGTCCCATAATGATCAAGTTAAAGTGTCATCAAGTGCAAGTAAATTATCCTCATTTGGATTATGAAATGAATGTCTTCCTCCTGGATAGACCAAAATACATCCTAGTTCTAAGGGAATGTTGGAATAGTCAACCTAATCCCATGGGAATGCAAGGTAGACTAAATTATGGTTGGAGCGAAATTTTTGAAGTGTAAAATTTCATCACTCTTGTGTTAAAATGTCATAAGGGTTAAGGGGTGGAAGTATAGATTCTTGATGTATAGTCTAGAAAAAACAAAAGTTCATGTATCTAAAAATATTGATTTAAAGTTGCTTTAGAATCAATTTGTAATTTGTGAATTGCTATTGAGGGATTTTGAGATTGTTAAGGGGAGAGATACTATAATTCACTCTCATGTTGAATGGATAAAATAGGGTGATAAAGGGACCAAAAAAATTCTTTAGCCTTATTAAACTTAAGCATAAAATCAAAATAATTGTTGGGATTAAAGACAATAATGACATTCTATATAAGAAGGATGAAGGTAAATTGTAAAAATTATTTTTATTCACCTTAAAAATCTAGTTTTAGAGAATGAAGCTTTGCTTATCAATAATCCTAATGACTAAAATATATTTATTCACCTTAAAATATTTGGATAACTTGATAGAAATTACCATTTGACTAAAATATCTTGAGAACGCATTATTTACAATACAATACAAGAAAGCTCTTAGGTTGGATGGAATACTAGATCTTTAAAGCTTTATGGCATGTTCTAGATGATGAATTTGTTATTATTTTAAAAGATGAAAAGAACAAGATATATCTTGGAAAAATAGTTAATCAAGGTTAATCAAGTTGATTTATAAAGATACTAATGTAGATTCTATATCTAGATAGAGTTTTATTACCCTTCTCAATATATTATATAAGATAATAGTTAAGGTTATTTCAAAAAGAATCACCTTCTATCCCAACAAACTATCAAACCAAAGAAAAAATATTTTCTCTAGGACCATTTTATTATAGATAACTTGGTCTCAAGTTGGGAAGATCTAGAGTGGATGTGTCATAACCTGATTTCCTATCCTAGCATCTATATATATATATATATATATATACATATATATATATATATATATATATATATACATATATATATATATATATATATATATACATATATATATATATATATATATATATATATACATATATATATATATATATATATATATATACATATATATATATATATATATATATATATATATATATATATATATATATATATATATATACATATATATATATACATATATATATATACATATATATATATATACATATATATATATACATATATATATATACATATATATATATACATATATATATATATATATATATATATATATATATATATTTGACTTAGATGCATGTAACCCATGCAACCACTTATCTAGTCTTACCCGAGGCACACCCATTGCTACATATTGTGTAAGTATGGCTACACAATACTACTAGGTGCATGGCTAGTAATTATAAGTTATCCCTCTTGTTGGAACCATGATCTAACTTACCTTCCCTTTCATTCTATCTAAAGGGTATGATTTAAGCTTTCTACTACTCATGTCCATCTGAGTAGAGCTAGAGAATTTAAAATTGACTATCCCTCTCATACAAAATATGAGCTAATCAATTCCTCACTTACCTCATTAAAACCTTATTCATATGAATACCTTATTTTAGTCTTGACAACAATGTCGACCTTCAATGTCAACGTGGTATTCAACCTCCATTCAAACACCTCATCAAGTTCCTTTATGATGTGTATTTGAAATCCTTTAATTTCTAGCGAAGGTACTTAAACTTATCCTTAATATTTACCCATAAAATTCCTTTATGATGCAATGAATAATTCCTTAGTTATTAAAATCTCCAGATCAACCACTTATTACAGGATTAGATTTAATACAAAACATAATTAATAATGTCCATACTTATAACTTTAGAAGAGCATGACCATAATAGAAAAGAGATCTTAATTTTGATACATACTCAGTTTTTTTGATACAACTAAGCTTTAACATGAAATTTCCATAACTTTTCATGATTCCTCATTTCAAATTTAATAATCAACTAACATTTTCACCATTACATATCTTAAACAACTATATACAAGTTATAAGATCAACTCAACTAGTGCATTAAACAAACTAATTATTAAGCAAAAGTAAATCACAATAAAACCAAATTGTCACATTGATTATCCTGGGAGAAACCCCGTGGGGAAACCCAACCTTCAAAAGTTATTCCATTCTTATTTCATTAATCAAGCCAATATATACATTGATTATGGATAATTTATTTTATCCTAAGGTCTACCGAGCAAAAATTTAAATGTTCTTTAGCTTACCCTCCATGAGATAGTCCATCATCCCAAAGAGTCACCACTACATCTACGTATTGACAATCGGTTACCATATCCCTTAACTCTGCTATCATAATAATAAGGGTACAAGTAGAACCTATTAGACAAGAGCCCAAAGGTAGCCTAAAAAACTTGCATGCATCTTAGAAATAAAATTCGGCCACCAAGTCATATATAGAAGCACTAACCGTTGCAATGCCTAAAGTGGAACTTGCTCTTCAAGTCAATAATTTCGGTGCTACCAAAACCAAAACCTTATTCTACTATGCACAAATAAAAATTTCCAAATTCGAAGTGTCAAACACATAAAACCACTAAAGCTTATGGAGCAAAAGAGGAACTAGACAAATATTCATTTTGGTAACTCATTAATACTTGCTAAGCACATTAGAAACTACCATAAACATCCATTATGTAAATTCATTAATACTTGTTAAGCAAAATAATATTTGGGATAGACATCCAATATGTAAATTCATTAATACTTGCTTAAGCAAAGTAGAAGTTGTCATAAACATCCATTGTGTAAATTAATTAATACTTGCTAAGCAAAATAGAAGCTGCCATAAACATCCATTATATAAATTCATTATTACTAGCTAAGAAAAATAGAAGTTGTCATAAACATACATTATATAAGTTCATTAATACTAGTTAAGAAAAATAGAAGCTACCATAAATAGATATTCAATCTACACCTAAGCATCTTACCAACATTCCCTAACTTCCATAGAAAGGCACTACTAAAACCAGCTTACCTCACTAAAATTAAGAGAGTGTCTCTCTGCAATTCTAAGGGTGACAAACTTGGCCAAAAATACACGAATCAACTTTACTTCTCAAGCTTGACTTTGTCAAAATTTAAAAGCATTCGCCAAAGAAAGAAACCACCCCCATCACTAAGCAAGTCATAAATTCATAAATACTTTCTTAACTTATAGAGAGCTCCACCTCTAAACTATCAAATTCCCCAGATGAAAACACAGGAAAACCCAAAAATAGCTTCAAGATTTGATCTCAGAGGAAATGTATTGATGTCTAAAACATCTCACACAACAACTTCAGTGGGTTGGGTTCTAAAAAAAACATTCTCCCATTTCATAAATAACTATAGTACAACACATGCAGATGATTGTTTCCAAATGAGTCTCTCATTACAGTCACACCCCATTCGCTAGTGGTCACTACAACAACCCCAAGAAAGGGGTTTCCAAATTTCTTATCCAGTTTTTCCCCATAAAATCACTACTAGCAACACATACAAGTCACAAAGTTGGGAAATTCACATAGAAATATCTATCACTACCATGAGAAACTCAATATCTAATGGAATTCCAACTCTAAAGTAAGAACTTATCTGTACCAATTTAAACAACTAATAGATCAAGCACACATCCATTATCGAAAAAATGAGTGCAACAAGAAGTCTCTATTACAGTTGTAAAAGAATAATATTCCTACCTCAAGCATCAAAATTTCCACTACTACCATTTACTTTGTAAATTAGACAATATTTAAGAGCAAGTAAACCCGTGGTTTAAGGTTGTTGTTGTGATCCAAATCATTTTTACTCGGTGTCACCACTCCAAAACTTCTTCTCCTTTAAAGTCTCTACAACTTCCCCTCGTCTTTGGAGTGCACCTCATTTTATTTCTCTCTCCCTCTTTTACTCCATTCACTCCTAGCTTTCTTTCACCTCACCAATCGCACTACCATGATATCATTTCTCCATTACTCCCTTGCCGTCCAAATCAGAAGTATCATCATGGCTATCGGTTGAGCATACCATGATGCTCACTCCCCTTGCTCTCACATCTACACAAGGGTTGGGCACCCTTCTAAACCTTAATGATTATCCCTTAAATTAAATAATAATTTAATAAAGATGATGTTCAAATAATCTTTTATTTCCCCTTATAAGGACCAACACACGTATAAAGAAATACTTACCCACCAACAACATGGTGGCATAACAAACTAACACAAAAATAATAATGTGTTAGCTTAAATACATATTTGGTCTTAGAAAAAAATAACCTTAGCAACCTTATGCAAGCCATGAGGCTAAAAGACAACCTTAAAAATATATTATCTTTTAATAAAAAATAATGAAGTCATCCTCATTAACATTGCTTATAAAAATTTCCTCTATTCTCTTTATTTGAAAAAGAGATTATATTTTTAAGAATATAATTTAATTTAAATCATACCCACTAAAGTTTTATAGGTTAATAACCAAGCAAGAAAAGTTTGATCTCTACTTATGTGCAATTTATGCTAAGTTACTTATATCAAAAGAGAACATCTATCCAAGTTGTTCTTCTACCAAAAAGTAAACTCATTTATGATACAAATTGATCCTGCATCAATTCAAATCTCTTAGCAACATCATAATTTTATCATTAAAACCTATGTTTGCAGAAATTGAACATAGATTTGTCAATCATTCCTTGGGTTAGAAAAAATATCTAACTGAAATAAAATATCCGTCATGCATAAACTTAAAATAAATCCAACAAAAAAAGGTCTAACAAAAGAGGGTTATGACATCCTCCCCTCCACAGGCTTAACATAGTCCTCTGTGTTTTCATCAAAGTTCTTAAATAATAAACAATTTCCAATTTTATTTTTTCAAACATAAATGGAAAGTGCTTTTGCATCTCTGCTAATTTTTCCCAAGTAGCATTTCTTTTATAAAAGTGGTCCCACTAGACCTTGCATTTCTCCTAAGCCCCTTTTCGCATCGATTTGGATCAAAACTCAAGGATTCTTACTAGTCAAACCTCGACAACCTCTGGGTTCACCATCTAAAAATTAGAAAATTCTGAAACATGCTCAGGGTTAGCAACATACTTTCTTAGCAAAGATATGTGAAAGGTGTCATGAATCTTGAACAAGTTAGGTGGTAAGGCAAGTTGGTATGCCACAGGGCTGATCTTTTCTCTAACTTCAAATGGTCCTATAAAGCGTAGATCTAGTTTGATAGAATTAATTGCACTTTTCATTGGTCTCACCCTTAAAAATACCTTCTCTCCCACTAAAAATTCTCGTGGAGACCTCTTAAGATTAACATAGCTCTTTTATCGATCTCTGGCTTCTTTTAGTCGTTCCTTGATCATCCTCAATTGTTGTTCCATTTCATTAACCATATCTGGATCAAGTACAATATGATATTTTAGATTATCCCAAGATAAAGGTGTCCTACATTTCCTACCATAAAGTGCTTCAAAAGGAGCCATGCCTAAATTTGTATGGTGACCATTATTGCAGGTAAACTCTACTAGATGCAAGTAATCTTTCCATCAGTTTTTTTGGTCCATAAAATAGATGTGAAGCATGTCCTCTAGCACCTGATTCACTCTTTTAGTCTAATCATTAGTTTTTGGATGATAATAAGAACTTATGTTCAGCTTTAGTACCAATGGCATGATGCAAGGCTTGCCAAAAATTGGATGTAAATCTTGAGTCTCTATCCGAGATTATTAATTTTGAAAAGCCATGAAGCCAAAATATCTCTTTGGAAAATCTATTAGCCACAATCATGGTGTCATCCTTAGTACTTTCAGGTATAAAATGCGTAACCTTGGTCAGTCTATCGACCACCACTAATATTGCATCATGTTGGAACCAATTTTTAGGTAGTCCTACAATAAAATCCATTGAAATTACTTGCCATATTTGTGTAGGTACCTCATGCGGATACAATAGTATTGCAAGGTGTCTATGTTATGCCTTCACTTTCTGGCATTTGAGGCATTGGGTGATAAATTCATTTATGTCCCTTTTCATCCCAGGTTAAAAGAAAATTTTCTTCATATTCTCCCTCATTTTTTCTCCTCCTAGATGAGCAGAATATGGTGATCTATGTGCTTCATTCAAGATCATTTTTCTCAGATTTCCAGTTTTTAGAATAACTACCTATCCTTGAAGCATATAAAACCGTATTTGGAGCTAAAATATTGGTTTTCTCTTGGGTTTATTTCCATATTTTCATGAACTTGGTTGTAGTATGCATCCTACTTTTGCATCTCCTTGACTTTTCCTATAAAATCCATATGGGTGCGAGATAAGGTTGCTATGTGCCTTATTCTACTAAGTGCATCAATGAATTTGTTCTCCTTTCCTTTTATATACTCAATATCAAAATCGTATTTCGTTAGGAATTTCATCCATCTCTTCTACCTGGCATTGAGTAAAGGTTGAGTAAATAAGTACCATAAACTCTGATGGTCTATCCTTAGATCAAAGGGTCTCACAACCAAATAATGTCACCAACTCTTGAGGGCAAACACCACTACTTATAGTTTGAGATCGTGGATTGCACAAATGACCTCAAGTCATTTAAGTTTTCTTAACCCATAGGCTATAACTATATCTTCCTGAGAGATAACTCCTCCCAATACTTCCAATGATGCATCTGTTCACAAAAAAACTTCCCTGAGGATCGGGTATCTTGAATATAGGATGGGTAGTAAGCTTTTGCTTAAGCAACTCAAAATATTCCTCACATCTATTTGTCCACTTGAATTATTTCTATTTCCTCTGAAGGTTAGTCATTGGGGATGTAATTTTGGCATAATATTTCACATAACGCCTATAATAGCCGGTTAGATCCAAGAAACTTTAAACTTCTATCACATTCGTGGGTGGAAGCTAGTTCAAAATTACCTCTATCTTTTTTAGGATCTACCACAATTACTTCTGCTGACACAATGTGTCCTAGATACTATACTTTTGTTACATAAAATCCAAATTTAGATAAATTATTGTATAAATGATTTTCCCTTAGCAACTCTAACACAATCCTAAAGTGTTTGTCATGCTCTACATTATTTCTAGAATATATCAAAATATCATCTAGGAATACCAGCACAAATTTGTCCAGTTGCTTTCTAAAGATACTACTCATCAAGTTCATAAATGTGGTTGGGGCATTTGTTAAGCCAAAAGGCAAGACATTAAATTCATAATTTCCATAATGACTTTTAAAGGCTATCTTGTGAGTATCTTCCTCATGGATCCTCAGTTGATGGTATCTTAATTTTAAATCAATCTTTGAGAAGATTGTGGCATCCTTAAGTTGATCAAAAAGATCTTCGATTCTGGTAAGGGATATATATTCTTGGTGGTGGCATTGTTCAATATTCTATAATCAATACACAGTCGAATGGAACCATCCTTATTTTTGATAAAAAAGATCGGTGCTTCCCAAGGTGACACACTCGGTTTGATTAATTATTTTTTCAATAATCCTTGCAATTGCACCTTCAGTTCTTGCATCTCTATAGGATTCTGTAGGGGGATCTATGAATAGGCTTCATGCCAGGTTAGAGTTCGATTGTGAATTCAAATTAATTTTGGGGTAGTAACCCCGATAATTCCTCTGGGAATACATCTCTAAATTCCTGCAATAGTGGATGTTTTCTAAGCACCTCCTCCTTCTTTTCCTTGTCTATATCATTTAACTTCACAACAAAGACCATTCCTCCTTTCTTAATGACTTTCTTGAGTTGCATTACCAAAAGAGTTTGGGGTTGAAAAACTGCTTGTTGATTGTACTCTCTCTGCACTTTCCCATTACCCTCTGTGAACTCGATCCATCGATCTTAGAAGTTAATCATAGCCTTATGTGCTTGTGTATCGCCCAAATTTTTTGCACCCTTACCTTTAGGCTAAAGGATCCGTACCCAGAAGGGGGGTGAGAAAAGGATGGAACAATACCTCGAACGAAGAGGCCCTCTGAAGGTTGTGTCTCTCGAGGGAGGGGTATAAAGGTAAATTTTTGACGGATGGTGGGGTTCACCAGGAAACTTTGAGTGGTAGTTTCCACGCCTAGGTTGAGAATGGGTTTGATTTGTTCATTTTATGTTCAATCATTCAGATTCCTAGGTTGGCCAAAATGAAGCTAAGCTATTATATATGAAGATTCTGATTTATATGAAGAAACTAGACATAAATGAATCCTAATGTGATTGAATACAGAGAATATATAAAATGGAGAAGAGTACACCTAATTTCTGATGTCTGATGAAGATTCTGAAGCTTGTAGGAGTCCAGATCATCTTGGATATGATAGTATCATCTGTAATTGTACATAATCATCCCAAATCATAGCAGATCATCCGATATCACCCAAGATCATCAATGACCTAAAGAATTCGTCAGGCGAATTCGTCAGAAACCTGCAATCAAGAAAATAGACACCAAAAACCAAAAATACAATTGCAAGAATGATGCAAAATGATAGAAATAAGAGTATATATGTTTGAATGATAAATTTAGATATCAAATTAAATGAGATGCACTGTTTTGGAAACTTATTTTGAATTTTATCATGCAATTATGCTAAATGAGGTGAACTCCAAGATGCAAAACAAAAGTAAATTAATCTAATGCACCAATAAATAAGAAAAATGAGATAGAGAATGCAAACTCAGGGCTCTGATTGCCCCCAAGCTGAATTGCAGACAAGATAGTCTGTAATCGTACAAGATCATCGTCGATCTTGATAGGATCATCTAAAATATTAGTTGAATCACCTATGATGATTCGAGCTACCTGTGGCTTAAACACAGTGAAATCCTACAACAAAACTTGAAAACACAAGTGCAAATGATGGGATATCATAGCAAAAACTAAAATTGCAGGGAAATAATCAGCCAGGCAGCCAGGTAGGGAGTCAGGGGGATAAACTAGGAAAATCCCAGTTTATATAGGATTAGGGGGAGGTTAGGAGGTTGGGTATCATCCCAATCTAGGAGATCCCCAACGTGGGAATCTCCAACTGCGTAGATACGCTTCTACCTAAGTTGGAGAGGTCGTTGGAACATAATCTAATTATGAAAATTCAATTTTGGGATGAAATCGTCTGGACATTCTGTTCTAGACGAATTCATCCGATTTGGGATGTGTTGGTCACGAATCTGCCACAGGAAAGGATTTTACACTAAATGCACCCTAGACCCGGCCAACATTGAAAGGCTGGGAGAAAGAAATGCCTCCCAGACCAATCTCCAGAGAGGGTTGGTTCCCTTACTAAATCTAAGTTTGATAAAGACTAAAGTTGCAGGAAAGGAATTACAAATGTGCGGAAAGAAATGGGAAATATAGCCGTAGGCCGAATTTATCAGATCGGGAAAGAATAACAGCAGATAACTTCAAGTACAGAAACAACATATAACAGAAGATATTAACGTGATTAACTTACAACCTTGCGCAGAAAACCCCTCCAAGATCACATTCCAGAACTCACTTCCTCACTAGCAATATTTAAACTCAAATGCAGAACTCAAATTAAGCAGCAACTAAGAAATATGAGCGGATATTAGGAATGCATATAACAGAAGGAAAAATCACACAGACAGTCGCTTGCAAAACCAGAGGCCAAGTATCTTTTATTCATGCAATGAACTTCAAAGCTTTCAGCAAAAGTCTCTCTCTCGATCCCTCTTTCTGAGATCTACATTGATTTATATAGAAGTCTTGCTTCTTTACATCATTAAAAATTTGCGACGGACTTCCTCGAGATCTACAAAATGTGCAACAGAAACAAGGAAATGATCCCCTTAAACCAGCCTCGGAGAAACCAAAAATTAAATGCAACAAGGAATCGGTCGTCTTCATTAAATGGTCATTCTTGAAACACGCTTGAACCGTTAGAAAAATCATGAACAACAGCTTTGGATAATGAAATCTTTAATTCTGGTGGCTTAGACACGTTCTTCTACCTTGACCGCATCGGAAAGCAGCAAAACATTTAATTCTGGAGTGCTTTTAATCATTGGAAATCGCAAAACCCCATCGGACCGTTTGAACTGCTTTCTGGCGCGAAACTGTAACAGGTCACGAAAACGCGACATGTCGCAAAATCGTGACGTATCTCTGCTCCGTACACTTCTGTCGCTTTCGGACCACGAAAACCAACCATGTCGTGAAATCGCTACAGGTTCGGCTCCTTTGTCTTCTCCGCCACCTTAGCTCGCGAAAACGCGACGCGTCGCAAAATCGTGACGTTCCATACTATTCTGCTCTTTCTTCGCTCTATTTTCGTGAAAATGCGACAAGGCACGATTTCGCTACATTCTTCATCTTTTGTTCTCTTCGTTGCTTCGAATCACGAAAACATGACACTGCACGATTTCGCTACACATTTTCTGTCTTCGGCTTTATCTTCCTGATACGTCGCGAAATCGCGACATTCTCCTTTGTTGGAACTTCCTTCCTCAACATGTAGCGAAATCGTGACATGTTCTTTCACCTGCCTTCTTCATTTCTCCAAGTCACGAAAATGACACCATGTCACGAAATCGCGACGATTTCTCTGCTGCTGCTCAATGCTCTCTTCCGTGTCGCGAAAATCCAACATGTCGCGATTTCATGACAATTTTTATCTGCTTTGTACGGTCCAGCCCTCAACCCGTGAAAATGCGACATTCTGGCCTATTTTGCCTTTCCTCCACAATATGCCATGAAATCGCGACGTTTCCTTGCTTCCTCAGCTGTTGCCGCTTCCTGTCGTGATATCGCTACGATTCTCCGCACTTGGTCCTTCCGCCCCAATATGTCGCGATTTCGCGATGTTTCACTGTTGCTAGACTGCACCTCCACAAATGTCACGAAATCGCGATGCCAACTTCTTTCTTGCCCTCATCTTCAAAAAATGTCACGATTTCGTGACGTTTTTCATGCCTTATGACTTTTCTTTCAATTGTGCCGCGACCACGCAACACGTCGCGATTTCGTGACGTCTTTCGTCTTTTGTGCCTTGTTCAATATTATGTCGCGATATCGCTACAAAGTTTATCGTCATCGCCCTTTGCTTAGTTATGTCACGATTTCGTGACAATTTCTCTGCGCTACCCCCGTTGACCATTTTGACCATGAAACTCGAACACGTCACGATTTCGCTACGTCTTTGCTGCTTTGCTGCCGTTGACTGCGTTGACCACGATTTTGGAACACGTTGCAAAATCGCGACAACTTCTGACTTTTGCTTCTCTCTCCTCGAAAGACCCGCGATAACGCGACATGTCGCGATATCGCGACGGTTTTGAAACTATGCTCTCCATGCTGCTTTTTGTCGCGATATCGCGACAGTCTTCGGACTTAGCTTTTTTTTGCATCAAAACCTGGAAAGGAGTGAGAACTTCAACATCTTATGCGTGAATTATCAACAATCAAAACAATGTGGCAAAAATGCCAACATTCTTGGCGGCTCGCGGGGTATACAGTTCTGCTGTATGCACGAATCCCAGGCATGAATCCATTGGGCAACAGAGTCAAGAAAATTAGTAGAAGCAGGAAAGAAAGTGCTGACTGATGAGGATCATCTCTGTAACTGCTGCAACAACTCTTGCTGACTGAAAACGCAAATGCACCTGTATTTGGCTTAGTTGACCAGGTGCTGTAAAAGAATCTTCATGAAAGCACCTGGAGTTTCAAAATGGAAATGAATGAAATAAGTGGAGTGAGGACTATGGAATGGAAATGGTCAATGATGGAATGGTGGAGTGGGGAAAGTGATGCGGTAGATACAGTAACAGAGTGCTTCTGTGCTACCAGCTGCTATGAAAGGGAAATAGAAGTGAATGGAATAATGGAATGGAAGTGGAAGAGATGATGAAAGAGGTGTGAACCGTGGATAAATGCTAAAACAACAATGAACTTAGAAGAACAGGAAAAGAAGAAACGGGAATATCAGGAAGGGAAAAAGAAACAACAGCAGTGGCTTGGTTACGTGCAGAAGAAAAAGGAGTAGGAGAAGAAGGGAATAAAGAAGGGAAGGGAGGAAATAGTGAGGAAGCCACTAACTGCTGGGAAGAAAGAAGGAAAAGAAAGAAATACGTACCTGCGGGCTCGCATGCAAAAAGAGCCGTAGTTGACAGAAGAAATCCAAAATACTTTTTTTTTTTTTTCTATGTTTTTTTTTTTCCTTTTTTTTTTTGTTTTGTTTTTTTTTACAAAAGCAAGATAACTGTACAAGGTGATACTGGACTCATACTTCATGGAATGTAGGCTTTCAGATGAAATCCGTTCACCGAAATAGGAAGTGGGTTGCCATCCAACTCTTCCAGATGAAACGAATTTGCTGCAGTAGCACTGACAATGCGAAATGGTCCCTCCCATAGAGCATCAAACTTCTTGTGCATTCCCGGCTTGGCTTTCTTTTCATTCCATTTCAGGACCAAATCACCCACCTTAAGTGGACGATTAGTGGAATTTTTATGGAACCATTTTGAAATAACCTGTGTATGCTTAGCAAACTCCTCATAGGCCAAAGAACGTTGCTCTTCCAAGTGCAACAACTGAGCCAACCGCAACTCCATGGAATCCATATCTGCTTCATCATCCTGAAATCCCTGCAACTGCTGCAACACTGGCAATTCTAGATGAACAGGCAACCTTGCCTCTTTTCCATATACCAAGGCGTATGGTGAAGACTTGATAGACTTCTTGATTGAAATCCTATCTGCCCACAAGGCTTGATTTAGCAGAAGGTGCCATGATCTCTTGTTATTCCCCAAAGATCTCTTTAAAATCCATAGCAAATTCTTGTTTGTGGACTCTGCCAAGCCATTTCCCTGAGGATAATAGTTAGAGGATGTCTTCAGGAAAACACCATACTTGTTTGCAAATTCAGCTAGCTCTGCTCCAATAAATGGAGTCCCGTTATCTGTAATAATAGCATCAGGAATGCCAAAGCGTGTAATCAGCCCTTCAATGAAAGAAATCACCACTCCTTGATTTGCGACCTTGGTTGGAATAGCTTCAGACCATCTCGTAAAATAATCTATAGCAGTTAAAATATACTTGTGTCCAGCTGAAGAATTCGGATCAATAATCCCAATAAAGTCCAATCCCCACTGCTGGAAAGGTGCTTCAACCTGAATTGGATGCAGGGGCAACGATGCATTTCTAACTCTTCCTGTATACCTCTGGCATCTGTCGCATGCTTGGGCAATCCTGAAAGCATCTGTGAATAAAGTTGGCCAATAGTAGCCAGCCCAAATAATTTTTAAAGCCATTGGTCTACCTGCATAGTGTCCTCCTGATATGCCAGAATGAAACTCCTCCAGGAGTCTAGCCTTCTCTGATTCTTTAACACACCTTAAAATAACGCCATCAATATTCTTGAAAAATAATCCTTCAGGCAGCAACACATACCTGAGAGCTTGCAGGCGAAACCTTCTCCGTTGTGAGGCATTTAATTGTGAAGGGCATCTGCCAGTTGTGAAATAAGTAATCAGATCTTCAGCCCAATCTTGTCCTTGTACTAAGAGGTTCACCAAATTCTTATCTTCGGCAAGATCATCTACTTGAAACTCAACTATCTCAGATGTTGCAGTCTTTGCTAATTGCCGACATAAGGCCTTACCCCGCACCAGCTTGGTCGGATGAATCTCAACATCAAATTCTTGAATTTTGGTGACCCAACCAGTGCGTTTATCACCCATCTCACCCTGAATGATGAAATTCCTCACATCGGGATGTATAACATAGACAACTGTCCTACTCTGAGATATGAAATGCTTAAATTTCTTAAGAGACTTCATGACAACATATACCTATTTTTCAATGAAATTATACCTTGCCTCATGAGGTAAGATAACCTGACTAAGGAAAGCAATGGGCCTTTCATTCCCATCATCTCCTTTCTGTGTGAGAACTGTGGCATAGCTCTCATCTTCTCCAATTGCATACAGAATGAAATCTTTTGAATAGTCAGGATTAATTAATACAGGAGCCTGTGCTATTCTGTCCTTAATCTCCTGGAATGCCTCCTTCCTCTGAGTCGTCCATTTAAATTTTGCATCCTTCTTCAACAATTCAGTCATGGGTTTAACGACCTGGGCAAAGTCAGAAATGAATTTCTTGATAAAATTAATCTTCCCAAAGAAAGACTACAGCTCTTTCTTATTGGCAGGGAGCGACAGTTTCTTTAATGCTTCAACTCGAGATGGATCAATTGCTAAACCTTCTTCTGAAATGACATGCCCCAAGAGTTTACCTTCCTTCACTGCAAAAATTGACTTCTTTGGATTAATGGAAATACCAAACTCTCTACATTTTCCAAATATTTGTCTCAGATGAGAACAGTGATCTTCCCGTTTATGTGAAAAGACAGTCATATCATCAAGATAAATGACAATAATCTTGTTCAAAAGCTCCTCGAATGCAATGTCCATGGCTCTCTAAAAAGTAGCCCCAGCATTGGACAATCCGAAAGGCATACGCTGATAGGCAAAAGTACCCCACTTGGTTGTGAATGCAGTTTTGTACTGGTCCTCATCTCTAACCCAAATCTGGTTATATCCAGAGAAACCGTCTAGTAGTGAGAAACGCTGAGCTCCAGCAACAACATGAAGTATCTGATCAATGCGAGGCAAAGGATAGTGATCTTTTAGAGATGCACGGTTCAGATTTCAAAAATCTACACACAGTCGTATGTCTCCATTTTTCTTTCGAACTGGAACCAGATTAGCGACCCAAGTTGAGTGCTTAACCGGATATATAATCTTAGCCTGCAACATTTTCACAAGTTCGGCCCTCATGAGAGTCTCAATCTTTGGATTCACTGGTCGCTGCTTTTGCCTGAAGGGTTTGACTCCTTCCTCCAACTCAATAGTATGCTGAACAATCTGTTTATCATATCCTCTCAGATCCTCATAACTCCAGGCCACAATATCAAAAAATTCTTGACACAGTTGCCTGATCTCTTGCAATTCATCAGGAGTAGAATCAGTCCCAATCTTAATAACCTTATTAGGTTCCAACTGCAGCTCCATATACTCTTTCTTGTCGATCTCAATCCGATGTTTCTTGGACCGATCATGCTGATCAAACAAACTTTCAAGAGTGATAAGACCTTTCGAAATATGATTATTTCACAACTGAATCAGACCATCGGTTTCTTCATGCTCCAAGGTTCTTCCTTTGATAGTGGCAGCCTCTTGAATCAAAAAGTTTACAATTTGTTCATCACTCTCAAAAACTTGCCAGAAAGTATCTTTATCCGGGACACTAGGTCTATACACCATTCTTACTGTTTTTGGTTTCTTTACTACCTGCTCAATGGGAGAAAAATTTGCTCCAAGAGATGCTAGAAGATCAGCATGCTTATTCAGTTCTCATGAAATGGCCTGAATATTCAGAGCTGTGAAAGATTCAAACAGGTCCCAAACTTGATTGCGATATGCTTTGAGATAATGCTGCTTGGAAACACACCTGTTTGTGACTTGGTTTACAATCAACTCAGAATCACCAAAAATTTGCAACTGTTCAATTCCCAACTTTTGTGCCTTCTTCAAGCCTAGGCATAATGCTTCGTACTCAGTAGCATTGTTAGTACAACTCCAAGTCAGACGGTATGAATATGTTCTTTGTAAGCCAGAGGGAGAAATTAGAACAATACCTGCTCCTGCACCGTTTTTGCATCTTGCCCCATCAAAATACAACTTCCATAATTGATCGGGGACAGAACTTTGATCATCTTGATTAAGGGGTACCTGCATTGCACCATCCTCGGGACTTGTGATAGAATAACAACCAATTTCAGTCTCCAACATAGCATTGAAATCAAGCATTGAAAACTCATCTTCCAACTGAAGCTCATCCAAAACCTCATTCACCAAATCAGAACTTTCTAACTCTTCGGTTAGCATGTTGACAGACTGCATGGTCTTCCCTGCTTCATCCAACCTTTCAATATGAAAAGAGGAAGGTTTTTCATTGTGAATCCGGATTCTCTTTCCTTTAAAAGGGATCTCCAAGTGAGAATAATCCAGTGAAAGGTAGCCTCCTAACTTTGCAATAAATTCTCTTGATAAGCACATACTGAAATACGGCTCTAAATCAACCACAACTATCTCCTGAATGACTGTAATCTGAGGCATACTATGTAAAACAATTGGGACATCTTTGATTACACCTACCATTTTCATAGGAGTACCATCCAACTGCAAGACTCCAGGGCTACTTCGTGTGTATTCCATACCCATTACTTCGCAAACTGCCTTTGGCATGACAGTTGTAGCGGCACCAGAATCAATCATGCAGTTATGCACGATCCAACCCTCCATTCGAAGTGACAGATAAAATGGGGGTGGTCTATTCTTTTCGGTGATCGAAGAAGTTAATGCTTGAGCATAAATTTTTTGGGTAGGGCTATTCTCACTATCTTTTACAGATTTCAAGGATTCTTGCAATAAATCTACCTGCCCAGGCAATTGCAATGCATCGTAAAGACTAACCTTAGCTGGGATCTTCTTCAATTCTTCGACAATGTTGTATGCAACTGCAGCAGATTCCTTCTTTTCAACGGGGGGATCATATCTGCTCCGGTACTACTGAGTGGCTTCTACTCGCAACCTTTTAGTCAATGATGGGTACTTCAGCTTTTCTTTTGCTTGCTCCTCTGCTTCCGATCTTGCCTGTGTAGCTGCAGCTTTTTCTTGTGCTCTGTGTGGAACAGGATCTTTTGGTAAAACAGGTGCATCTAGCTTTGATACTGACACAAGAGGTTTTACTTGTTTCTTCAAATCAGCTGGCACTTTTAATGGCTCTAGCTCAGCAGGATCTACTGTAACAGGCTTCTTTCCAGTCCTCATGAGAACTGAAACTTGTTCATCAGATGGAACCAGTAAGCTATGACCTACCTCAGAGATCATATTGACTTGCCCTCCCGAAGAGCTAGCAACCAATGTCTGCACATAGTTCAAATGAACCATGCAAGTGTCTTCGCCATGTGGATCATTGCATGTTGAACACCAATATGTTCTTTCTACGAGGACTGCATCTTCATTTGCCAAAACAGTCAAGTTCTTCTCGGGTGCTTTGCTTGTTGAAGCAGCTTGTTCTCTAGTAATCGACGGAGGCTGAAATCTCCTGGGCTGGAAATCTCGCTCAGCTTGCTTCCTTTCAATCAATGTGATCTTATTGCCCATTGCTCTTATAGCGGAATTGGTAGATTTAACCTCTTGCAAGAGTGTTGTATAAGGATCAGGATTTGCAGCTTGCACAGGAGGTGCTGGTAAGGGCAAAGGTGCTGGTGGCACCGACAATGCTGGGAATGAAGTGGAAGCAGGGGATGGCGGAATGCTGGGTGCAGGCAATTGGGGATTTGCTGAAGTAGGAAGCTGAGGAACTGGAATGGGTGCAATCTGAGGCGCACTTGAGCTCCATGATGGGGTAGGATACATGGAAGGCATGGGCTATGAAAAAGAACCAGAGTACAAATACTTAGGAAGATCAGGTATGATAGGCATTGTTACCTTTGGAGGAAGCCTTCCTATAGCAATCAGATCAGCTTTCGCCTTTAACGCTTGTTCAAACAGCTCTGGAAATGTAGTCACGTTGGACTACCGGATAGCCCAACTGATGTCTGTGTTAAATGCCCTGAGGTAGTAAAATGCAGGTAGCTCATCAGCAGGTCGAAGACCATCAAGAATTCTCTGCCAGCTTCTGGTGAATCTGACATTGAAATCAGCTATCTCTTCCTGCGGGTGCCTTTGAATTACTTGAAATTGATGCAATAAAGAGTATGGATCAGCTTGTTCATGAAAATTTTTGACCAACAATTCTCCTAATTGATCCCATGATGTAATGGTGCCTGGTTGCAATGATCGGTACCAATACAACAATTTACCTCTCAAAGATAACACCAACAACTTTATCATCACATCTTCATCGGTTATGTCATGAATGGCCGCCAAAGAAGCTACATCATTGATATGCTCATAAGCAGTCTTACCAGTACCATCATAGGTCGGCAAAGCTTTCAAAGCAGCTTGAGGGACTGGATTTTGTGCCAATAAGTTCAAAGCTCCTGAACCATTCCATGCCGAGAACTTCCTAGGTTGAGGATACTAGGCCATTGGGACTAGTGTATGTGACTGAGAAGATGGAAAACTAGTAACAATGCCAGGGATTTGTGCAATCGATGGGGAAACCAACCTAGAGTGTTCACCTTTTTTTGTGTTGTCAAGTTCAAAAAACTCAACAAGATTTTCAACTTTTTTGGACTTTGATCTCGTGATCATGAAGTACAACTTTCACTGTATCCGCGTTCAGAGATTTCTGGGTACTGCAAAGTCACCAAATGTTCTAACTATACGGCATGAAGGCGAACATTAAACCCTCAATACTATAGGATCTTTACGAGACAGAAGCTGATCTGTCCCACCGGGCGTGCCAAAAGCTGTTGGTCACGAATCTGCCACAGGAAAGGATTTTACACTAAATGCACCCTAGACCCGGCCAACATTGAAAGGCTGGGAGAAAGAAATGCCTCCCAGACCAATCTCCAGAGAGGGCTGGTTCCCTTACTAAATCTAAGTTTGATAAAGACTAAAGTTGCAGGAAAGGAATTACAAATGTGCGGAAAGAAATGGGAAATATAGCCGTAGGCCGAATTTATCAGATCGGGAAAGAATAACGACGAGATAACTTCAAGTACAGAAACAACATATAACAGAAGATATTAACGTGATTAACTTACAACCTTGCGCAGAAAACCCCTCCAAGATCACATTCCAGAACTCACTTCCTCACTAGCAATATTTAAACTCAAATGCAGAACTCAAATTAAGCAACAACTAAGAAATATGAGCGGATATTAGGAATGCATATAATAGAAGGAAAAATCACACAGACAGTCGCTTGCAAAACCAGAGGCCAAGTATCTTTTATTCATGCAATGAACTTCAAAGCTTTCAACAAAAGTCTCTCTCTCGATCCCTCTTTCTGAGATCTACATTGATTTATATAGAAGTCTTGCTTCTTTACATCATTAAAAATTTGCGACGGACTTCCTCGAGATCTACAAAATGTGCAACAGAAACAAGGAAATGATCCCCTTAAACCAGCCTCGGAGAAACCAGAAATTAAATGCAACAAGGAATCGATCGTCTTCATTAAATGGTCGTTCTTGAAACACGCTTGAACCATTAGAAAAATCATGAACAACAGCTTTGGATAATGAAATCTTTAATTCTGGTGGCTTAGACACGTTCTTCTACCTTGACCGCATCGAAAAGCAGCAAAACATTTAATTCTGGAGTGCTTTTAATCATTGGAAATCGCAAAACCCCATCGGACCGTTTGAACTGCTTTCTGGCACGAAACTGTATCAGTCGCAAAAACGTGACATGTCACGAAATCGTGACGTATCTCTGCTCCGTACACTTCTATCGCTTTCGGACCGTGAAAACCAACCATGTCACGAAATCGCTACAGGTTCGGCTCCTTTGTCTTCTCCGCCACCTTAGCTCGCGAAAACGCGACGCGTCGCGAAATCGCGACGTTCCATACTATTCTGCTCTTTCTCCGCTCTGTTTCCGCGAAAATGCGACAAGGCGCGATTTCGCTACATTCTTCATCTTTTGTTCTCTTCGCTGCTTCGAATCACGAAAACATGACACTGCGCGATTTCGCTACACATTTTCTGTCTTCGGCTTTATCTTCCTGATACGTCACGAAATCGTGACATTCTCCTTTGTTGGAACTTCCTTCCTCAACATGTAGCGAAATCGCGACATGTTCTTTCACCTGCCTTCTTCATTTCTCCAAGTCATGAAAACGACACCATGTCGCGAAATCGCGACGATTTCTCTGCTACTGCTCAATGCTCTCTTCCGTGTCGCAAAAATCCAACATGTCATGATTTCGTGACAATTTTTATCTGCTTTGTACGGTCCAGCCCTCAACCCGCGAAAACGTGACATTCTGGCCTATTTTGCCTTTCCTCCACAATATGCCACGAAATCGTGACGTTTCCTTGCTTCCTCAGCTGTTGCCGCTTCCTGTCGTGATATCGCTACGATTCTCCGCACTTGGTCCTTCCGCCCCAATATGTCGCGATTTCGCGACGTTTCACTGTTGCTAGACTGCACCTCCACAAATGTCATGAAATCGTGATGCCAACTTCTTTCTTGCCCTCATCTTCAAAAAATGTCACGATTTCGCGACGTTTTTCATGCCTTATGACTTTTCTTTCAACTGTGCCGCGACCACGCAACACGTCGCGATTTCGTGACGTCTTTCGTCTTTTGTGCCTTGTTCAATATTATGTCGTGATATCGCTACAAAGTTTATCGTCATCGCCCTTTGCTTAGTTATGTCACGATTTCGCGACAATTTCTCTGCTCTACCCCCGTTGACCATTTTGACCACGAAACTCGAACACGTCGCGATTTCGCTACGTCTTTGCTGCTTTGCTGTCGTTGACTGCGTTGACCGCGATTTTGGAACACGTCGCGAAATCGTGACAACTTCTGACTTTTGCTTCTCTCTCCTCGAAAGACCCGCGATAACGCGACATGTCGCGATATCACGACGGTTTTGAAACTATGCTCTCCATGCTGCTTTTTGTCGCGATATCGTGACAGTCTTCGGACTTAGCTTTTTTTGCATCAAAACCTGGAAAGGAGTGAGAACTTCAACATCTTATGCATGAATTATCAACAATCAAAACAATGTGGCAAAAATGCCAACAAGATGATATCGTCAGATCAACGACAATATCGTCCAATGGTCACAACAACCTCTAAAAATGGCGTGAAAAATGAGGTGAGCGGTTAACGGGTGGTTTTGGGGTTAAAATTCAAATTTCTACTTTTTATTGATGGTTTAACTGCGCCAATTTTAGGGTGCTACATTTTGCCCCCTCTTTAGCGAATTTTCGAAAAAAATGCGTTAAAGATGAGTTCTTCACACTTTACGAGAAAGAAAAAAATTATTTTATTTTTTAGATGATGATTCTAGGTCAAATTGTACGACTGTTTGCTATGGTGCCCCCTCCGAGTTTTTACCCAAATCGAACGTTTGAGGTAAAAGCGCGGAAAAGAAAAAATTAAAAAAATGTTATTTTTAAATAAAAATAAGAAAAATAGGGTAAAACCCTAATTCATTTTTACTGTTCACTTTCATTGTTTCAGAGCTCTGCAAGCGAAATGGTGGAAATGGCACACAGATCGACAGAGGTCCAGTGCGGGTTGCGGGTAAGGATCTAAACCTAGTGTACTATGTTTTTAACTTGATTTGTTTGATTTTTGACTTGAATTTTAAGTATTTTTGGGGCATCGCGGCCATTTTTAGGCCGTCGACGAAAAATCATCCCTATATCGTCGATTTCATCTAGGGACGAAATCGAAGAAATAGGGGTGATCCCATCCAATAAGGGGCAATCCCCAAATTGAAGAATCAGAGACGATTTCATCCTATTAAGGATGATTTTATCTAAATTTGGTACGATATCGTCCAATAATGGGCGATATCATTTTTTTATGAGATGAAATTGATTTTAATTGATTTTTTTAATGATTATGTACTAATGATTTTTGTTGTTTTATTGTTTATTTTGTAGAGGGGATTTCTAAAGAGTCGGGAGTGGAAATACGGAGGTCTCAGAGATGATTTAGCCACGCTCGATCAGGCCGAGTGAGATAGATTGGTAGAGGTAGGACTGCAGCATGTGGCAGAGATGCCACAAATTCCTACGGACATGGGGCTACTGACAACCCTAGCAGAGAGATGGTATCCGGAGTCATCCTGCTTTTGGCTACCGATAGGGGAGATGACTCCCACTCTAGAGGATGTATGGAGGATCTTGAGGATCCCCATACATGGGCAATTCATGACCCCTTCGACCAATCAGGGCCATGCCATGATGAGATTGTGCGAGGACTCAAGCTTCACCCTGGAGAAGGGCGGAGTGAACATCGAGGCTTTGAGGCGGATGCCTAGGGCATCTCGATTGACCCAGGTTTTGGTAGGGGTGGTGGGTGGCCTTATTCTATGCCACCAGAGTGGATGCAGATTATCGTGGCTCCTCTCAGATGTGGTCTGCGACATGAGAGACCATGAATACAGGTTTTCTTGGGGTAGCTTTGTACTATGCTGCTTGTATAGGATCCTTTATGGGGTCGTATACAAGGGGGGTCGATGTCTGGTGCTAACATCACTTCTATAGGTTTGGTGTTGGGAGCACATTGCGGTGCGGAGGCCGATAGGGCTTCCACTGATAGGAGTTGATCGAGAGAGACCCCAGGTTTTCTATTGGTGGCTCCAGAGAGGGTCATAGTGGTGGATAGATCTATCGATGTCCCGAAGGTTGCTAGATGACCTCACCCCAGATCGGATCACCTGGAGACCATGGAGAGAGCATCCAAGGTGGGTAGAGGATGGACAGGAGTTGGCTCACATCAGGTGAGTCATATGGTTGAGGATGGAGCGGGGAGAGGTAGAGCTCCATCGCTATGACCAAGTTTTGAGGTAGTTCGGTCTACAACAGGGGATCCCTTCTCTTAGGGATTATGAGTACTCCCAGACTATGTGGGATAATACCACATTGAGTGGGGCTCCAGACATGCAATGATTCTAGAGTCAGGATGCTGATGATGCCCCCATTTAGCTAGTGGATGGGGATGATGCGGGGATAGCAGATGGGTATGATGCCTGGTATGCAAGCATCCACCCTCCTCGGATGATGAGGGCATAGGGTCCGATGCATGTTGTAGTGCAATGGATGGAGAGGTGGTGCCAGGCTGCCATCGATGCAGCGAGGGGTCACGAAGGGAGGGATCAACGATGGCCTCCTCAGGAGAGACACCGAAGAGTACCACGGGTTCGGAGAGACAACAACAACCAGAGAGGAGGGAGGAGAGGAGATAGGGAGGAGAGACTCCCTTCTCAGAAGAGGGATAGGCCACCATCGCTCGATAAGGGCAAGGGTGTCGAGGTGGGGGAGAGCAACGAGATGGCGGCTCTCCGGGTGGAGAATGCCCACCTACGAGCTCAGGTGCAGACTCTACAAGATGAGGCTACACGGCTCAGGGCTCAGAGTGGAGGGGTGAGCATTCTAGAGCTGGCGCGATCGGTTGCTCAGATCGCATTCTATCAGGGATTGTACTACCAATTGGTTCCAGAAGAGCCAGAGGATACAGTTGCCAGTCGACATTGCAGAGCCGATCAGGATGGGGTCATCGAGGACATCATCACGATCGACATCGAGGACCCACGATACAACATAGACTTCGATGGGACCACCTCCTCCACCTCGGGGCGGGGAGAGGAGATGAGGCTGAGAGCTCGAGGGCTTATCGAGACTAGATGCACATTGTACATAGACCATATATTTTTGAGAGGATTGAGTATGCTAGGGTATAGATTGTGGCATACCAATCCATTTTGATATGATGTATATACTTCTTGATATATATATATATAAAATATATATGTTCTTTTTGTGATATGACTTGTGCATATGTTTTATGATGCTTTAATATTTTAATTGTTGATTGATTATTCATGTAATTATGTCATTGAAAATATTATAATTTTATGTCATGCTATAAAATTTAAATGAAATAATCTGATGTAAACAAATTGGTTGTTGTGGTATGATTTGATGAAAAATAAAGTGACTTCTAACAATAATTTCAAAGGACATTGTCACTGTTACATGACCATTTCATGGAGTCACCGCTCGCTAGGTCATCAAGCTAATCCCGATATGAGAGAAATATTGCTAAAAGTAAAAGGGTGCTTAAGAGACTTTCTTAAGACTTTGTGTTGTGATGATGAAAAATGATGATAGTGATGATTTGTTTTCAGATTTCCATGAAAATATTATGCATGAAATATTAAAAATATGATTTTTGCTAGGCATAAAATTCCTAAGTGTGATAGAAATTTTGAACAATTGCCTAGGAATTATACCATCGTCGCAAAAAAATGAATGTTGACATAATGAAATGAAATAGAAAAGTTTTCATTCTTTTTAAAGCACAATTGTGTAACATAATGATTTAAGCCATATGTTTTTATGGATTAAATAAATGGGAAATAAAATTAGAACGATGGTTTGCGCTAGGCATAGAATTTTAGGTATAGACTTATACCATCATCACGAAATCCAAAGAAGAAATTGATATAATAGTTTTATTGCATAGTTGATTTTTGATTTTGAGATAAACAGAAAATATAAAAATGAGGACTTGCACTAGGCATAAAATTCCAATTTAGGTTTAGGAACTATACCATCGTTGCGAAAGTCAAAAATATATAAATGTGACTTTATTGCTAGATTTTTGAACATGTTTTGAAAGAAATTTTGGATTTTTGAAAAAAATGTATTTAATTGTTTTTACGCTAAGCAGATATTCTCAAGTAAGAAAATCAAATTATTCCAGAATATTTGCATAAATATTTTAAATTATCTCAAAGACAAAATTTAGATTTATAAGGAACCCCATGTGCATACGTGAGTTCATTGCCGATCTTGATCTATCATAATGATACAAAATCTCTCAAACACAAATGTGTGTGCAATTGTATTGTTCATTTACCAATTTTGAGCAAGATAATTTGATACAAGTAATTTGAATTAACCAAATGAGTGTTTGTTGACCATGATTTATATGCATGTAACCGTACCAGACTACTATGTAAGTCGGGTCATCAAGAGCTAGTTGATCCATAAGCGGACATAGGTCTGTACAAAAGAAGGTCGCTAATGTGATAGACATATCACCACGCTAGGAGTTACCCAAGGCCAAGCGGGTTGGGCACAAACCACATGTTATGGGGCTTACCTCACGGTTTTCAAATAATTGAGAATTCCAAGGATTCAAGCTCATTCACACTTCCTTCTTTCAAAGGGGGGGGGAAGGGATTTATTGCTTTTTGCTTTTTCTTTTCTTTTCTTTTTTTTTTTTTTTTTTTGCTTGACACTGAGATAATGTTGAAATATTGCTGAGATGGTACAAAATGATACTGAAATAATGCTTCTTTTTCTTATGATTTTATTGATTCTTTTTCTTTTTCTTTTTCTTCCTATACTGGGGATACTTGCTCGAATTGGCTGTAGAGCAAGGGATTTTTATTCTGGGCAGGAGTGAGCTTGTCCTTTTGTCAATTCTCAAATATTCTAGACCATGTGCATGATAGGATAGTAGGGGAAACTTTTCACTCAAGAGACCACTTCTACTATGTAGCATCATTTTGAATTTGTAATGAAATCATTTTAATGTGAAAAGGTGTACTTGGTTCAAGTAAATAACAAGATCAGTTCTCTATGCTCAAAAATTTATTTAATTCAACTATGGACTTCGATATAAGAGAGATTAATAATCATACCAAATAAGATCAAGATATTTATTCATGTGAGTGTGAAAGTGAGGGATTCCAAATAAATGCTAATTTATCCAAAATAATTGAAAATATAACTGCAATACTTCAAGAATTGACAGGTGCAAAAATAGAAGATGTTTTTGAGGATTTTGATGATTTTGATTTTTTTTATATTTTGATTTTAATTTATGAATTGAGAGAATACATAATATTACTATTTTTGATGTTTTTATATGAATTACTAATATGAGACAATATGGTATAATATATAGAGTGGCGAAATTACAGATTTATGCATAATAGCGCTTAAGATGCATAATGTTCATAGGTTCTGTTAAGATCTTTACCATCTAAGGTAGCTAATATGTATGCTCCTGATCCATATTTAGCGAGTGATAATATATGGCCCAAGCCGATGTAGGCTCAATATTTGCCTTTAAGGTCTTTAGTTGCATTAGTATTTTTTTGATTTTCTTTTAAGACGAGGTCGTCGATATCAAAGGATCGATTATGAACTTTCTTGAGATATGCTCATTTGAGCTTGTTCTAGTAGGCACGAAGATGATCCAAAGCATTAATGCGCTTCTCATCTAGGAGTTACAGCTGACATGCCAACACGATATTCATCTCCTACTTCAGTATCTTGAAGTAGCAGAGCCAAAGAAGGAACTTCTAGTTCAAAGGGAAAAATAGCTTCAGTGCCATAAACCAAAACAAAAGGTGAAGTGCCCATGGGAGTACGAATGCTAGTTCGATAAGCCCAAAGTAGGATATAATTGAATGTGTGCAATCATGACAGATTTATTGCCACATTTCTTGAGGATTTTAATTAATTTTTTATTAGATGTTCTAGGCCATTACCACGAGGATAATAGGGAGTGGACAAAAATTTAAAATTTATATTTTTGACAAAGTTTCTTAAAAAATTTGTTTTGAAACAAGTTCCATTATTCGAGATGAGATTTGTAGGAATTTTGAACCTACAAATAATTTGATTAAGAATAAACTTGGACCAACCTGCAATGGAATGGTAATAACTCCACACATTTCTTGTGTTTCGTCATTGAAATATTTTATGATCATATAAGTTCTTTTCATTTCATCACTTCTAAACCCAAATATTTGGTAGAAGTCAAAAGTGTAGATATTTAAAGATGAACCATTATCAATCAAAACTCGTTTGACTGCTACATATCCAATTAAGGTAGTAATATACAAGGGGTTATCTTTATGTAAACTATGTTGCGGTATGTCTCTATACCGAAAGTCAATATAATCAACTTCATGAGTTATTATAGTATCGGCCATGGCTTCAAGGTTGAATGTCTTGTGGTACCATCATCTAACTTAATGTGAGCATTAATTCATCTCTATGTGTAGGAGAAGATCTTAAAAGGTCCAAGAGAGAAATTCTAGTTGTAATATTTGATAATTGTTCATTAATATTATAAGGAGGTTTAGGTTGAACATTAGGTGAATGATTCCCTTTATTAGGAACCTTCAAAACAAATGGAGTTGATCCACCATTCTGAATTTGATCTTGTTGAGAATTTTGAGCCTGTTGTCTAGTAACAGCTCCGATGGTACCCACAATATTATTCTACGGATGATGAATGGGTCTTGGTCTAGTGTTTATAGCTAGCTCATTAGAAAGTAATCGGTGAGACGATGGTCTAGTAGTGACTCTTCTTGGAAATGGTTCTTCTGGAACCATATAACTTGTGATAGGGTGAATAGTATTCGATTCATCTTTAGAACTATTCGATTGATTTGATGTGATTTCCATATCACTCTCAGTCTCGTATTCTGTATCACTAAGATCAGGTATCTGAATATTATATAGAGGCCTTGTTGTAACCACGGATAAAGTTGTGTCAAAGATTTCCAGATCATGAATAGGTAAATGCCCACTAATAGTTCCTACATATCGGGCAGGAGGAGGGACATTATGATGTTCAATTTGATTAGCCACCTCCTTACCATGTTTTGGTAAGGGATGTTGAAAGATGTCCAATGACTGATTGGCATTCTGATTCTAGTTTTGTGGGGTGTTATTTTGAACATTATTAGGAGGATTTTGCTTAGGTTGAAAGGCTTGCACCTCCATCTCATTGTTATCAATCAAGTCCTGTATTTTATGTTTTAATATTTTACAAGAGTTGGTAGTGTGTCCAGGTCCTCTATGGAAGTCACAGTGTAAATCTGCTCTGTATCCGGGTATAGTTGGATCAGGTTCCCAGATATTTGGTAATTGAATCAAACCTCATTCTAATAATTGTGGTAGAATAGTTGATAAAGGTTGATTTAACCTAGTAAATTCTCGAGGAGGTCTATCAGGAGGTTTCAATACAAACTTCTTCGTTGTCTTTGCAACATTAACATTAGCAATATTTCTGCTATCGGTGACTCCATCACCCACAACTTGTTTATTCTTATATTTATTTTTGGATGTTTTCTCATCGTCTTTCTTTTTAAGCTGGCCTCTCCTAATGAGAGCATCTTCCACTCTTCGGGCTAAGTCTATAGCCTGATCGAAGGTGGTCAAGGTAGAAGTTGATAATTCGTAAGATAGTTGCTCTTGCAAATTATTAATAAAGATGTCCAACATCTCCCTATAAGGTAACACAAAGTGCAATTTTCCTATCAATCGTCTCCACCTAGCTAGGAAATCAGCAAAGCATTCATCTTTGTCTCTGTTTTAAGTTATACAAATCTTTAATGGTCACATGTCTTTCGATGTAGGCACTAAATTGATGAACAAAAGACTCGGCAGTTTCTTTAAAATTCCTCAAAGAATTAGTGGGTAATTGATAATACCACTCTAATGCCATTCCTCCCAAGATTTTTGGGAACATTTTTAGTAATAACAAGTCATCATGTGATATATCATGACATGCTATCCTAAACATATGAAGATGCTCTATGGGATCTTCGGTTCCTTTATATATGGGAAGAACAAGCATAGGAAAATGTTTAGGATACGGCTGTGCTACGACTATAGGATCTAAAGGCTGACTACACATCTCTCGATAATTGTACGAGGGATGGTAGGGATCTATCTGGTCCATGCGGGAAACTAACTGTTTCACCACGGCTTCAAGATTGCTAGTTTGTCCACCATATTGGTTCGGTGGCACATAGGTATGGGATTTGTGAGTGTATGATGGTGTGACATAAGGATTAGATGTTATATTGCTATTATGCAAAGTGTTGGTAGGAAGAGTATTATGAAGGGGATTTGTAATAGTATTATGTTGTACCCCAGATTGTTGGTAATTGGTGTTCGGTTTTGTTTTGGGTTTTTGTTGATTTGAGGTATGTTGATCAAGAGCTTGGCAAAATAGAGCAGTAAATGATGGTTTCTTTTGTGCGGGAATGACCCTAGGCTTGTTAATAGGCACTTTAGATGGTTGGGTAACCTGTTGTTGTTGCATGCTCTGGATCATAGCTACCATATCCAAATTGGATGGTCCAACTTGATCACTCTCTTGATCAATAAATGACAAGGTATTAGTGCATGTTTGAAATACTTCTTCTAGAGTTTCTTGAGTGTCACTAATTTGATCCTTGTCCATATGGGCTGCTCTATTAAAAACACCAATATTAGTATTAATGAACTTCCAGAATTGTTCCATGTTCTCAAAAGTGATAGCTCCTCCCGGAGACATTTTAGGGGATGAGGATCCTTCCTCTCTAATAGTTTCTTCTTGTTCATTTCCTACAACAAGCTCTTCTTCTTGCTGGTCTAGGGTTCCTTCTTCTGAAACTTGGTCCTCGGGAGGGACATTTTGGTCAGTTAATGGTCTTCCTAACCAATCTTCATCTTCTTCGGTTTGTTTTCCATTCCTAAGTCTAGGCATTGTGCTAAACTTAGGTTTTAGCAAATATATATACTTATATATATATATATATATGCGATAGGGTTGAGAGGTATATATTTTAACTATATACCTACTATAATACTTTAAAAGGAAATGTTTTGTTTTTGTTTTTTTTTTGTGTTTTTTTTTTTTTTATTATATTATTATTTTGTGAGAATAAAAATAACAAACAACATGCTAGTTGTAAGAAATAACAATAGTAAAAAGAATGACTTAGTTTTCTATGAATAGTTTATGGATATCATTGATAGGGTCAAGTTCATCAGGAGTCATGAAATGCTCCTCTTCAAATTGGAAGTTGTTTTTCAAGAACTTGACAAAGTGTGCTATGGTAATATGATCTATTTTAGACTCTAACATGTAAAAATAAAGTTCATGGAAATACTCTCGATACAACACAACTCTAGGAACTCTATTCCATATCTTTCTATCCGTAAGAACGACTTCTTGATCCTCTATATGAGATAGAAATTTATGTACTACAACTGCGTTCTCAAGGTATTCCTCAAAGGTGTATAATTCAGAAGACACAAGTGCTCTTTTATCGGCTAACCACCTATGGCAAGCTCTCTGAAGTTCATGGTACAAAGTCACCTGATCAGGATCTAGGATTCTATCTAGGACAAACCTCTTAATTTGCCTAAGTTCTGCAGATCTAGATTCAATAATACCCAATCTCCTATCAAGTTCGTCCCACAAAGGTTGGGCTCTATATGTTTGAGGTACTCTAAGCACATAAGTAATCTCTATGGCCGTTAATTGATTTTCAACATTTATGGAGACAACTCGTCTTCTATTATAATCTACCATCTAAGTATGATATGCAAATTTAATAGTTTTCTAATGATTCTAGATGTTCTTAATAATGTGTTTTTTTTTTTGGATTGTTTTCAAAAGGTGTTTTTAGTTTCACGTCGGGTTCACCAAAATGTATCGCCCAAATTTTTTGCACCCTTACCTTCAGGCTAAAGGATCCATGCCCGGAAGGGGATGCGAGAAGGATGGGACAATACCTCGAACGGAGAGGCCCTTTGAAGGTTGCACCTCTCGGGGGAGGGGTATAAGGGTGAATTTTTGATGGATGGTGGGGTTCACCAGGAAACTTTGAGTGGCAGTTTCCATGCCTAGGTTGAGAATGGGTTTGATGTGTTTATTTTATGTTCAATCATTCAGATTCCTAGGTTGGCCAAAATGAATCTAAGCTATTCTATATGAAAATTCTGATTTATATGAAGACAACAAACATAAATGAATCCTAATGTGATTGAATACAAAGAATATATAAAATGGAGAAGAGTACACCTGATTTTTGATGTCTGATGAAGATTCTGAAGCTTGTAGGAGTCCAGATCATCTCGGATATGACAGGATCATCTGTAATTGTACAAAATCATCCCAAATCATAGGAGATCATCCGAGATCAGCCAAGATCATCATGACCTAACGAATTCGTCAGATGAATTCATCAAAAACCTGCAATCATGAAAACAGACACCAAAAACCAAAAATACAATTGCAAGAATGATGCAAAATGATAGAAATAAGAGTATAGATGCTTAAATGATAAATCTAGATATCAAATTAAATGAGATGCATTGTTTTAATAACTTATTTTGAATTTTATCATGCAAATATGCTAAATGAGGTGAACTCCAAGATGCAAAATAGAAGTAAATTAATCTAATGCACCAATAAATAAAGAAAATGAGATAGAGAATGCAAACTCAGGGCTCTGATTGCCCCCAATCTGAACTGCAGTCAAAATCATCTGTAATCGTACGAGATCATCGTCGATCTTGATAGGATCATCCAAAATTGTGGTTGAATCACCTGCGACGATCCGAGCTTCCTCCGACTGAAACACAATGAAATCCTACAACAAAACTTGAAAACACAAGTGCAAATGATGGGATAGGATGTTCTAACAACAAAAACTAAAATTGTAGGGAAATAATCACCAGGATCCAAGTAGGGAGTCAAGGGATAAACTAGGAAAATCCTAGTTTATATAGGATTAGGGGGAGGTTAGGAGGTTGGGGATCATCCCAATCTGGGAGATCCCAACGTGGGAATCTCCAACCGCATAGACACGCTTCTGCCCAAGTTGGAGAGGTTGTTGAAACAAAAGCTAATTATGAAAATTTGGTTTTGGGATGAAATCGTCTGGATGTTCTGTTCCAGACGAATTCATCCGATTTGGGATGATATCATCAGATCGATGATGATATCTTCAGATTGACGACGATATCGTCCAACGGTCACAACAACCTCTAAAAATGGCATAAAAATGAGGTGAGCGGTTAACGGGCGGTTTCGAGGTTAAAATTCAAATTTTTACTTTTTACTGATGGTTTAACTGCACCAATTTTAGGGTGCTATAGCCTGTAGCCAATCCATTCCTGAGATCACATCAAATATGTGCAAGAGAGTGACATATAGGCAACCTATGGTCATGTTGTTAGGTAAGAAAATCTATGCGATAGGATAACATTGACTTACAAAAATGGTTTTCCTTAAGCCATACTCTACCTTCCACCCATGAGATAATATTTTTGGTCTTTCATATATGTCTTTAATTAGGCTTAGTTGAAATAAAACTATCTATAGCACCACTATCAATCAAAATATTAATATCTTTATTAAAAATATTACTCTTTATCAACAACAGAGTAGCCTGCCCATTGAGTTCCTGCTTCCTTGTTGCTACATAAATCTTGTGAGTTGGTTCCTTGCATGTAGGTTCTTTTTACATAGGTTCCTTACCCTTAGAGTTAAATCCTTCTCTAAGAAGACAATTTGTGGTGTAATACGGTCCACCACAATCATAGCATTTGGTCTTGGGTCCTAGATGTATTTTTTGTTTCTGCCCATTGTCTATTTTCTTTGTTGATGGAGGATTAGCCTACCCTTGAGATGGTTTGTTGTTACCACCCCTACGATAATTAGCATTGTGGTTCCTCCCTTGGAACCTTCTTCTATTCTTTAATTGCTTCCTATAATTCCTTTGATATTACCCTAAGGGATTCTTTTTTGTCTGCTCTCCTTCCCACTTAACGAACCCTATACTGTTTCATTTCCTTAAGGAATCCTTGCCCTGCTTGTCTAGCCCTTCATGGTCTAATAGGTTTTGAAATAGGTTTTAGCCAACCTGGAAAAATCATAGGTCTTTTGCAAGGTAGTAGGTTCTCGCATGTCTACCTCCCACCCTATTTTTGGGTCTACTCCTAATATAAACTTATGGATATTTATTTTCTCATTATAAGCAGGGACATACTTAAGGAGTTTAACAAAAATTTGATGGTATACCTCCACTACCCTGATTCCTTATCGAATTTTAGTGAACTCCTCAAATTTGTAGGAATAAAAGTGCTCTGTGAGGAATCTATCCTTAAAGGCCTTCACAAACGCTTCCCAAATCAAATCAACTACAGCTGTAAGTCCTAGTCCATCACTATATGTTTCCCACTAACTTGCACCATCACATTAAAGGTGTAGAGTGGCATAGGACGTTCGAGTGCCAAAGGAGTAGTTCTTCATAACATAATAGGTTTATATTTCCTTTGGCAAAGATTCAGATTTGTCACCATCTTCTTCCCCTTTAAAATTGGAAGATCTTAAATACTTTGTATCTTTATCCAACTCAGCCTCCAGATGAACCCTAACCCATTGTGCTTATGTAAGGGGTTCATTTACCTACTTTATCCTAGAGTTTCTAGCTGATGTTTCTCAATTCATCATGATATCCAACAACTATCTTTGTGTTTTTACCTGATCACAAAGTTGGGCCCCTATCATTGTGAGATCCTCTCTTTTCTCACTAGGGTTCTCTGAAACTAAATCTAGATTTCCATATTCTACATTGGTCTATCGTGTCTGCCTTGTCATTGGGGTGACACCTCTCCTTCTTCTCTTTGGTGGTATTTTTCCTGCCCACACATAGGAGAATCAATGAGAATTTAGTTTACTAAAACTATTGTAGTCCTACTTATGCTAGTATTTAAGCAAACAGGTTCATCCTTATACCTAGGTAGGTTTTTTTTCTTACACAACCAATCTAGTTGTTATGTAGTGAACCTATCCTACTACGAACCTAAGATTTAATACCTAATGTCATAACTCGATTTCCTATCCTATATTTTTTTTTGACTTAGATGCATGTAACCCATGCAACCACTTATCTAGTCATACCCAAGGCACATCCATCGCTACATATTGTGTAAGTTTAGCTACACAAGAGTACTAGGTGCATGGCTAGTAATTACAAGTTATCCCTCTCACTAGCCCCACAAGCTAACTTGCCTTCCCTTTCATTCTATCGAAAGTGGTATGCTTTAAGCTTTTTGCTACTCATGTCCATATGAGTAGAGCTAGAGTGTGTTAAACTTGACTATCCCTCTCATATAAAATATGAGCTAATAAATTCCTCATGAGCCTCTTTAAAACCCTATTCGTATGAATACCTTAGTTTAGTATTGACAACAATGTCGAGCTTCAATGTCAACATGGTATTCAACCCCCATTCAAACACCTCTTCAAGTTCCTTTATGATGTGTATTTGCAATCCTTTAATTTCTAGCGAAGGTACTTAAAATTATCCTTACTATTCACCCATCAAATTCCTTCATGATGCAATGAACAATTCCTTAGTTATTAAACTCTCCAGATCAACCACTTATTACAGGATTAGATTCAACACCAAACATAACTAATAGTGTCCATACTTATAACTTTAGAAGAGCACGAGTTCAGTATTACAAATCTATTCAAGAGGTTTAACTTATTTATCTATCCACATAATATAAAAGAGATATTGTTTTCCAGACATACTTAATCTATTTGATACAACTAAGCTTTAACATAAAATTTCCATAACTTTCCATGATTCCTCATTCCAAATTTAATAATAAATTAACATTATTACCATTACATATCTTAAACAACTATCTACAAGTTACACGATAAACTCAAATAGTGCATTAAACAAACCAATCAATAAGAAAAATTAAATCACAATAAAACCATATTGACACATTGATTATCCTGGAAGAAACCTTGTGGGGAAATCTAGCCTTCAAAAGTCATTCCATCCTTATTTCATTAATCAAGCCAATATATACATTGATTATGGATAATATATTTTGTCCTTAGCTCTACCGATCAAAACTATCAATGCTTTAGCTTACCCTCCATGAGATATTCCATCATCCCATAGAGTCTCCACTACATCTACGTCTTGACAATAAATTACCATATCCCTCAACTCTGCCATAATAACAGTTTGGGTACACATAGAACTTGTTAGACAAGAGCCCAAAGGTAGCCTAACAACCTTGCATGCATCTTAGCAATAATATTCGACCACCAAGTCATCTGTGGAAGTACTAACAGTTGCAGCACCTGAAGTGGAACTTGCTCTTCAAGTCAAAAAATTTTGTGCTACCAAAACCATAAACCTTACTCTACTGTGCACAAATTGGACTTTTCCAATTCGAAGCATCCAACACATAAAACTACTAAAGCTTAGGGAGCAGAAAAGGAACTAGACAAATATCCATTTCGGTAACTCATTAATACTTGCTAAGCAAAATAATATCTCGGTCAAACATCCAATATGTAAATTCATTAATACTTGTTAAGCAAAGTAGAAGCTACCATAAACATCCATTATGTAAATTCATTAATACTTGCTAAGCAAAATAATATCTGGGACAAACATCCAATATGTAAATTCATTAATACTTGCTTAAGCAAAGTAGAAGCTGCCATAAAAATCCATTATGTAAATTTATTAATACTTGCTAAGCAAAATACAAGCTGCTATAAACATCCATTATGTAAATTTATTATTACTAGCTAATCAAAATAGAAGCTGCCATAAACATCCATTATGTAAATTCATTAATACTAGCTAATCAAAATAGAATCTACCATAAATAGAGATTCAATCCGCACCTAAGCATCTTACCAAAATTTCCTAACTTCCAGAGAAAGGCACTGCTAAAACCAAATTACCTCACTAAAATCAAGAGAGTGTCTCTTTGTAATTCTAAGGGTTACGGACTCAACCAAAAATACACGAATCAACTTTAGTTCTCAAGGTTAAATTTTTTAGAATTTAAAAGCATTCACCAAAGCAATAAACCACCCCCATCACTAATCAAATCATAAATTTATAAATACTTGCTTAAATTACAGAGAGCTCCACCTCCAAACAATCAAACACCCCATATGAAAACATAGGAAAACCCATAAATAGCTTCAATATTTGATCTCAGAGGAAAGTATTGATGTCTAAGACATCTCACACAACAACTTTAGTGGGTTGGGCTCTAAAGAAAATATTCTCCCATTTTATCAAGAAATACAACACAACACATGTAGATGATTGTTTCCAAATGAGTCTCTCATCACAGTCGTACCCAATTCGCTAGTGGTCACTACAACAACCCCAAAGATATTCCCATCTCATATAAGAACAAGGTTTTTATCTCTAATTTAGGTGCAAATACTACGAGAAGACCTTCAACCTATTTCTAATAAAAGAAAGGAGTTTCTAGATTTCTTACCTAGTTTTTCCCTAGCAAATCACTACTAGCAACACATGCAAGTGATAAAGTTAGGCAATTCACATAGGTATATCTATCACTACTATGAGCAACTCAACACTTGACGGAATTCCAACTCTAAAGGAATAACTTATCTCTACCACTTTAAACAACTAACAGATCAAGTGCACATCCATTGATGGAACAACGAGTGCAACAAGAAGTCTCTATTATAGTTGTAAAATAATAACATTCCTACCCGAAACATCAGAATTTCCACTGCTACCATTTACTTTGTAAATCAAACAGCAGTTAAGTGCAAGTCTACCTATGGTTTAAGGTTGTTGTTGTGATCCAGATCATTTTTGCTTGGCATCACCACTCCATAACTTCTTCTCCTTCAAATTCTCTGCAACCTCCCTTCATATTTTTGGTGCACCTCATTTTCTTTCTCTTCCCCTCTTTTACTCCCATCACTCCCAACTCTCTTTCACCTCGCCAACCACACCACCATGACATCATTTTACCACTACTCCATTGCCTTCAAAATTAGAAGCATCATCATGGCTACTGGTTGAGCATACCATGATGCTCACTCCCCTTTGTTTCATATCTACACAAGGATTGGGAACCCTTCTAAACCTTAATGATTATCCCTTAAATTAAACAATAATTTAATAAATATGGTTAAAAACTCCTTTCTTTCCCCTTACAAGGACCAACACATGTATAAAGAAATGCTTACCTACCAACAACACGATGGCATAACAAACTAACACAACAATAATAATGTGTTAGCTCAAATACATACTTGATCTTAGAACAAAATAACCTTACCAACATTTTGCAAGCCATTAGGCTAAAATACAACCTTAAAAACATATTGTCTTTTAATCAAGAAAATGAAGTCATCGTCATTAACAATGCTTATCAAAATTTTCTTCATTCTCTTTCTTTGAAAAAGGGATTATATTTTTACGAACATAATATAATTTAAATCATACCCACTAAATTTTTGTAGTTTAATAACCAAGAAAGCAAATTTTGATCTATTCCTTATGTGCAATTTATGGTAAGTTACTTATATCAAAAGAGAACATCTATCCAAGTTGCTCTTCTGCCAAAAAGTAAACTCGTTTATAAGACAACTTGGTCCTGAATCAATGTAAATCTGTTAGCAACATCATAATTTTATCATTAAAAACTATGTTTGTAGAAATTGAACATAGATTTGTCAATCATTCCTTGGGTGAGCAAAAATATCTAACTGAAATAAAATATCCGTCATCCATAACCTTAACATAAATCCAACCAAAAAATGTCTGCCAAGAGAGGGTCATGATAGGATGGGATAGTCATCCTAGGATGCAATATTTCTCAAGATCGAATTTGACAAAGCATATGATTGAGTGGAATGGTCATTTATTACTCAAATGTTGTTATACATAGGATTCAAAAAATTTATCATGAGGATTTAAATGATTTATATATATTGTTAGAGTAATGTCTATTCAAAAGAGGATAAAATAGGGATATCTATTCTTATATTCTTTATTACAATTAGTTAATTTATTAGGATAACTTGTTAATATTGTGTTTGTTATAGTTGGTTTTTTTGTTAGGGTAACTTCTCAAGATTATGTTTGTTATAGTCAATTAGTTTATTAGGGTAACTTATTAGGATTATTATGATTTGTAATTATTAGCACAAATATCTGGTAATAGAGGAATGTTCATAAAATTAGATATGTCAAAGGCTTATGATAGGGTGGAGTGGAGCTTCTTGTCAAAGATGATGGCAGACTTTGGTTTCTCTCAGGATTGGATAGAATGGGTCATGACTTGTGTTTCTACTCCGACATACTTAGTGTTAATCAAGGGTCTTCCCTCGCAACCGTTTGGAGCTTCTCGAGGCTTTCGTCAAGGAGATCCTTGCTCTCCCTATATTTTTCTCATTTTGGCTGAAGGATTGGGTAGACTTATCTTGAGGAGAAGACAACAGGGTTTGTTAACAGGTATCAAGGTGGGTGAGGAAGTTTTGACTCACCTACAGTTTGTGGATGACACGGGATTGGTGGGAGTGGCCAGTTTTAGGGAAGCAAGAATGATTAGAGATACACTTAATGTCTACCTTAGGGCTACAAACCAAGTCATCAATGATAAAAAATCCAAAGTGGTCTTTTCAATCTTGATCAAAGGCTTCAGGACAAAGTTTTAGAGATCTTGGGATTCACAAGGACTTATCTCCCAGTGGTATACTTGGGGGTCCCTTTGCATTTTAAAAAACTAAAAATAGATATCTGGAGGAATATTTTGGATTGTATCAAGGATTAATCATTGGTCTCACAAATGGTTAACCTATGGGGGTAGATTAACTTTTTTACAGTCAGTCATTCAGGCCATTCCAATTTATAAATTTTCTATCCTTGCTGCCCCGCATACTATATGGAAAGAGTAGGACAAGATGGCTAGAAAATTTTTATGGGAAGGAGTAAAAGGAGAGAGGAAATGGGCCTTAGTAGGTTGGGACAAAGTAAGCTAGCCCAAGGTAAAATTAGGTTTGGGACTAAGAAGATCAAATTTAAATAATAAAGCTTTTGTTGGAAAGCTTTACTGGAGGTGGATTTCCCAACTTCTTTATGCAGTAGAATCGTAACTAGTAAATATTTGGGACAAGTGAACCCAAATGAGGTGGGTCATTTCCCTTTGGATGGTAATGGATCCTTAGTGTGGCAGGCTCTCAAGTTAGGATCTCAGGTAGTAAAAGATATATTATTTTGGAAAGTGGGGAGAGGGGAGAAGGCACGATTTTGGATAGATTCATGGGATCAATACCCACCTATCATTGCTGAATTTCCTAAATTGCAACCAATAAAAATAGCCATAGAAACCAAGGGTTGGGTCCAAATTGAAAGTTATTTCAACACTAGTCAGTTGGGGATTATAATTTTAAGCAGTTTAAGAAGTTGGATGAGTGGCCAATTTCAATCCCTCCGGATTTGACACCCATCATGACTAAAATCTTGGCAGAAATATTTCTCACAGGTAGAGACAAGGAGGATGAATTAGCTTGGGGCTATGGGATCCTTGGTGTCTACACAGTGAAGTACGAGATATGATAAGATCCTTCCAGAGCCCCCTCCTCATACTTATTAGGTGGAGGATTGGAGAAATATTTGGCAGTCCAAGGGTTGGTCGAAAGTAAACTTTTTTGCCTGGCAGTTCATGCATAATGGAATTCTTACTTTTGATAAACTCAGATGTAAGGGAATCATCGGTCCATCTCAATGTGTTTTATGCTACAAGAGCGAGGAAACAACTGATCACTTGATGTTTGAGTGCCCATTCATGCGCCAAATATGGGAGAGATGGTTTTTATATTATAAAATTCAAGTTAATGGTGATTTGAATCGGATTAATATTTGGGAAAGATGGAAGAGGGGTAGATTTAAATTTAAAGCTCTTTGTATTGGTTGGGACCTGGGATTAAAATTTATCTGGTGGCAAGTGTGGTTGGAGAGAAATGCTAGAATTTTTAGAGAAACTTTTTCTTCTTTAGATGGAGTTTGGCAGGTCATTTGGAGGAAAGTCACAGAAACTGTGGCGAGTCTATGCTAAAGAGGAAACTCAGGTTGTTAATGGGGCAATGGAAAAGGAAGTTGAAGTGCAAGAGGGACAGGACAGAGCTAGTTGGAAACCACCCCCAGAAGGTTGGATTAAAATTAATATGGATGGAGCTGCAAAAGGCAATCCGGGTAGAGCTGGAATTGGAGTGGTTTGTCGGAATCATGTTAGAATAGTGCTTTATTAGGAACTGCAAGGCTTGGGAAGAGCCACAAACAATGAAGCAGAAGCCTTAGCTATCAAATCTGCTTCTATTTGGGCAGTAAAACAAGGCCACGGGAGGATAATACTAGAATCAGATTCTAAAATAATGGTTGGAGCTCTAGATTGCATGAGGAACTTTGCTTTGAAAACATGGAGGCTGGGGATTCTTGTCACTAAAATTAAGGAATTATGGAGGGAATTAGAGGATGTGATTCTCGTTTAAGTGAGGAGAGATCTAAATAAAGTGGTAGACTTCCTGGCTAAGATGGGTGCTGAGAAGGAGGTAGGGGTTCAGTGGCATAGTGACATGGCTGTTGAGGATGAAGTGATTAGGCAGGGTGTTGAAAGGGTAGCAGACCGAGACAGCTTGAAGACAACAGGAAGGTGTCACGATTTCGTGATATGTTGTAATGTCGCGGCTAGCTGAGAAGGAGTGTCACAATTTCGTGACATGTTGCTTCGACGAGGCCAAAGGAGAAAAGGTGTCGCGATTTCGTGACATGTTGCTTCATCACGGCCAAAGGAGAAAAAGTGTCACGATATCGCGACATGTTGCATCGTCATGGCCAAAAGAGAAAAAGTGTCGCGATATCACGATATGTTGCATTTTCATGGCCAAGAGAGAAACAGTGTCGCAATATTGCGACATGTTGCATTTTTGTAGCCAAGAGAGAAAAGGTGTCGCGATAACGCGACATGTTGCATTTTCATGGCCAAAGGAGAAAAGGTGTCGCGATATCGTGACATGTTGCATTTTAACGGCCAAAGGAGAAAAGGTGTTGTGATATCACGACATGTTGCATTTTCACGGCCAAAGGAGAAAAGGTGTCGCGATATCGTGACATGTTGCATTTTCGTGGCCAAAGGAGAAAAGGTGTTGTGATATCGTGACATGTTGCATTTTCACGGCCAAAGGAGAAAAGGTGTCGCAATATCGCAACATGTTGCATCGTCGCGGCCAAAGGAGAAAAAGTGTTGCGATATCACGACATGTTGCATCGTCGCGGCCAAAATAGGAAGAGTGTCGCGATATCGTGACATGTTGCATCGTCACGGCCAAAAGAGAAAAAGTGTCACGATATCGCAACATGTTGCATCATCGTGGCCAAGAGAGAAAAAGTGTCATGATATCGTGACATGTTGCACCGTCGTGGCCAAGAGAGAAAAAGTGTCACGATATCGCGACATGTTGCACCGTCGTGGCCAAGAGAGAAAAAGTGTCATGATATCGTGACATGTTGAACCGTCACGGAAAAAGGAGAAAAATATCGCGATATTGCGACATGTTGCAGCATCGCGGCCAAAGATAAAAAGTGTCACGATATCGTGACATGTTGCATCATCACGACCAAAAGAGAAAAAGTGTCGTGATATCACGACATGTTGCTTCGTCACGACCAAAGTGTCACGATATCGTGACATGTTGCAACGTCACGGCCAAAAGAGGAAAAGTGTCGTGATATCGCGACATGTTGCATTTTCGTGGCCAAAAGAGAAAAGTGTCGCGATATCGCGACATGTTGCATTTTCGCGGCCAAATGAGAAGAAGGAAAAAGTGTCGCGACATCGCGACAAGTTGCAACAATAGACCAAACCGATCCCCCTGGCAACATCTCACATTGTGCAAACATTGAAACTCGTTGGATCGTGCCTTAGGCCAATGGGGAAGGAGTCTCTCCATGCTCAGATTCGCCGACTCCCCTGTTAGCTAGGTTTTGGTTTAAGAGATTTGGCTCCAATACAAATCTTCTTTTACTGTTGTAATCTTGTGTTCTCTCTGTCTATGGCTGGGAAAAGTCTCATCCCAACTTGTAACTGATCTTTGTTTTAATACAATTTTTTTCAAAATTAAAAAAAATATATATATTAGCACAAAATGGTTACCAAAATGTAAATCACTATGAATTTGTGCTAAAAAATATAAAAATTTTAGCCTATGTTTCAATATTTTATAGAATTGGATCCGTAAAAGGGAGAAATAAGGAGGTTGTCTCACACAATTCATTTTAACCAAGTTATTTTTTTGTCTTTAATAGTTAGTGTCTCTATAGATTGTTACTCTATAGTCTATTTTGGTATTTTTGCCTTGTCAATAAATTTTTTCTCCTATATTGTGTTTAGATAGACTAGATTTGACAAACAATGTTTGGTGTTTTTATATTTAGAATTCAATGGTTTTCTTCTTAATAAAGTTATCACTTAAGACATCTTGAGTTTAGTCAATCTATGGTAAAATATAGCTCATAGTTTTTCATATTTCCATCTTGGACACAATGGTATTTTGGAGATTGCTCATATTTACAACTCTACCAAAGCACTCCTAACTACTATAGCTCATATTTTACCCAAGTTTATAGGTTGGATGGAGTAGAGTGTAGTGTTTGACATTTGTTTCTTTGAGTTTGGTGTTCAAGTCTTCTTTTCTATTTGTTATTTTGTGTTTGCTATTTGGAGTTGTCATTAATGGAATAATGGAAAATATTCAAACTCTAATACTTCTAGATTTGTAAAAATTAATTAGAAGAATGTGTGGAGCCATAATATAGCTACAATTTGTAAGTATTGAGAGTTGGTTATATAGAGTTCACAGGAAATAAACTAGACTAGAAGATGATTTTTATAACTTCAACAAGATAGAGAAACTTTCATACTTCTTAAATTATTTATTGTAGATGATTTAATTCTTGAAGTTTGTATTGAGAATGATATTACATCATTGTAGGTAAAGTTATAGAAGAAGTATCAAATATTTGAAGTAAGACATGCTTTGTATTTGAGGAATATTATTTATTCTTGTATGTTGAAGGAAGGAGGATTTATTTTTTAGTACCTTATGCATCTAAAGGACCTAATAGATTAGTTGAATACTATTCAAAATATGGTGATTGATGAGGACATGATAAAAATTATTTTATCATGTTTACCTCTATCTTGTGAGTCTTTTGTTGAGTCTTTAGATTTACTTGTTGAACTCAAACTCTTGAGTTTTAGAAGATGTCTTATTTACTTCTCAAAATGGATAAGAGGCAATAATAGATGAGATCATCCACCTTAGGGATCATAAATTATGCATTGTTGAAATATATCATGCTTAAGTTTCTCTTGAGGCCATGTTCAACATTTTGTTATGTTTTCCCTTTGGGACCATGTAAGCCTTGAAAAAGGTATTTTGTAATTTTTTTGATATTTTATTTTTAAGGGTCGATCTCATAACCTTGACCTAAAGGTAACATATAATTAGGTATAAATACTTATCCTTATCAAACATTTCATTATCAACTAAGTGCATTTTTATGTCTATGAACACCCCATCATAAAATATGTTTTTTATATGTTGTACATTTCTTTTGACAAGCAATACTAGGTAATATTTGATTCTATTTGTTTTTGGAAACTGCTATGAAAATTATCATGCATTTACTACTAAAGACAAACACAAAGGTAATCAAATGCCAATCCATCATAATATCAAGGAAGGTAAAATTTCTAATGTCAAGCAGCTCAAAGTCATTTTATTTTGTTGTTAAGAACCTAGACATTTAGAATAAATTGTATTAAATTGAATAATAAAGAATATAAAAAAGAAAAAACAAGGAAATGTTACTAAGATATAATATTAGCATCTAGACATTATACATGTCAAAAATATTGGTATTTAATTTTTTTGAAAATCAAAGGAGTAATGAGTCTATTTTATTTGATTATAGTAGATCATACTTTGATGAAGATTATGGTGATGTTAGTATGACATTGAACAACAATGTTACATTTACCTTCAAGAATGTTTGGCATGTGGTATACACAAAAATATGCTATCCATTAGTGAAATTACCGAGATTTCTTATATTGTTATTCATTTTCATAAAAACAAATATGAGAAGATGCATGTGGATGAAAATAAACTTATTGCTCTTGGTATAGGTGAGAAGGGACTATACAAGTTAGTTGATGTCATGTTTGAAAATTCATTTGCCTTTGTAGTTTAAGTCAATAGTTTTTTTCTTTGGTATGAGAGGTTTGGACACCTTACTTATAAGTATTTATTAGTTCTCATTGATATTGTTCATAGATTAATTGTTTTTGTTGAGATAAACTATTAATAAGCTTCCAGTATGGGTTAGGCTTTTTGGACTTTAATATCAGCTTATAAATAAGGATATTCTAGAGAATATTGGAAATACCCTAGGGAAATTCATCAAGGAAGGACTTACTACTAAGGAGAGAAAACATTCTATATATACTTGAATATGTGTTGTTATGGATATTTCAAAACCTTTACCACAATCCATCGATATAAAATCTAAATCAAGAGAATGGGATCATCAAGTAGATTATTAAAATATCATATTTTGTTGCCACAATTGTTATGAGATTGGATATATGGCAAGAGTTTGCAAAGTGAAAACTATGAAGAAAGAGACAAAAAAGTCTAGCCATGAGATAAACTTCAAGATGAAGCAAGGAAATCATTTAGTAATAGAAACTACATTATATCAAGGATATTCCACTCTGAAAGAAGAGGCAAATAAAGCCTATCAATAGTATCATTTGGTAAGTTTAGAAGAAATTAAAGGTGCAAAAGAAGATATGGAGAGAAATTCTAAAACAAAGACAACAAAAGAGATCAATTTTATTCTATGTAAATCATCTTCATTTCCTTCAAGTAGTATAGGATCCTTTCCAAGTAATAAAATTGAAATGGATGAAGATGTTATCCCTTGCACTTCAAGTTTTCAAGAGTAGTATAATAAAGAAATAACGATGGAGGAGACCCATAAAAATTTAGGTTTTTTAGAGTAGAATAAGAATGTAATTGCTATAGAATAGCATCCTTGCACTTTATGGTTTCTAGGGAAACATAAAGAACAAGGTAAATTTAAATATGATTATGCTTTTGAGGTTATTCCTTGCACTTCAGATCCTTCGAAACAAGGCAAACCTAAAGATGATAGGTCTTACTATGAGCAATATGAGAAGATTCAAGAGATTGATGAAGATGAAATTATTGTTGGGAATGAAAAAATAAATAGAGGAGAAGAAAAAACAAAGAGAAAAAAAACCCAAAAGGATATTGATATGGGAAAACAAAATCAAATATCACAAGCGCTAACAAGAAGTGGGGCTAAACCCACAAATAAAATCAAAAAATAACAATGAAAATAATATTTTGGAATATTAGGGGAATGGATAAGAACCCTAAAAAAAGGTATTAAGAAATTTTGAGGTTGTTATAGACAAGATATTTATAGATATAGAAGTTGGAAAACAAATATTTTAGCCATTAGTGATGTTGAATTTCATCTTGGAAGAATTTAAATTTCAAAATGTATCTGATATAAAAGGAGTTGATTATGGAAACTTAGCAGTTTGAAGAAGATGGAGATCAATAAAAAGAAAAATGAAGAATATCTTTGATTGAAATGAAAATTTGGGTATACTTTAATTAACTTGATAGAAATGTAATGAGAGCAATGTAATATTTTATTTTTGTAATGGGAGTGGCCCCCAATAGAAGCCACACATAGCTTATTAAATATATATTATTCATAGATTAACATTCATACAAGAGTAGAAATATTTGTGTGTAGGATGTCAACTTGGAAAACAAAGTTATCAATCATTTGAGATGTGTAAGTCTTGATGTACACAAGGTGTTTTTGTTGTAGTGCATGTTGATTTGTATGATATGATGAATAAACCTTCAATTTGTAGTAAAAAAAAATCTCATGTTGATCATTATTCAAGTAAGATGTGCGTATACTTTCGCAAGTCTAAATGTTTTTCGTACTTTAAATTTTTTAAAGCCCTAGCAAAGAAAAAATATGGAAAGAAAATTAGGGACTTGAGGTCAAACCATGGAGGTGATTTTACTTCAAAATAATTTACGAATTTTTCAAGCATGAAGGTATTCATAAGAAGTATATAAATCCACACACTTCACAATAAAATGATGCAATAAAGAGGATATCCATGGTGCATAGTCAAAATGTACCATATTGTTACCAAGAAGAATTAGTAAATACTATAGTATTCATGCTCAACAAGTGTCCATATAAACATTTATAGAATGTTACTCCTAAAGAAGAATGGTCTGGAAGAAAATATTTGGCTAGTCATTTTTATATTTTTTATTTTGTTGCTTTTGTATTGATTTGTAAGAAGAAAAGAAGTAAGTTAGATGCAAAAAAAAGTTCATGTTTGTTGGCCATATTGAATAATCCAAGGCATAAATATTATTTGATGTCTCTACTAACAAGATTTTCATTAGTAGAGATATTATAGTACATGAGAAGTTTCCTTTCTTCTCAAATGATGGTAAACCTATTCAAATTTATGTATGTTTTAGAATTATTAATAGTGCTACAATAGGTATATGGCAAAGACCAATGATGAAAAAAACAATATGAAGACTAAGCAAAATTGGTGTATTTCAAATCAACTTTGGGATACTCTTCATGGATAGAGCTCGAGAGTGGTGCACCCAAGTAAAGTTTACCTACAACAAGAACCGTGTCAATGACCAAAATGGTGTACATAGACAATGAGAGATGTCAAGAGGAATAAGAAAGAAATAGTTGGGAAATTTAGATAAGCTAGAAAAGAGCCTATTCAAGTGAATGAGTAGGAAATTTTTGCTATATTTTCATAAGGTTTTTAACCCAATAGATATAAAGAGGCCATAGCTAAATCACGTTAAGATGCCATTAAGACAAATTTTGACTCTTTGATAAAAATATGGCAACCATGTGAATTACCCTATTGATAAAAATACATTGGATATAAATGGATTTATAAGCTAGAATGTAAATTAGATGGTGCAACTAACAAGATCAAAGCTCATATTATTTCTAAAGCACATTCACAAAAAGAAGATTTAGACTATGAAGGGATAGTTGCCCTAGCTATAATAGTAGGTATATTAGATGGATTTTAAGATCATATTTTTGAATGGATATTTGTATGAGGAAGTATCCATGGTGTAGCCATGAAGGTTTTAGGTAAAAGAAAAAGAAAAACTAATTTATAGTCTGATTATCCATATATAAATATAAGCAAGCTCCCTAAACCTAGTATTTCTAATGATTATCCTACAGATTCAAAATTTAGTTAAATATTTCTAATCTTAATCTTTATATTAAAACTACAAGTAATGACATTGTAATTCTCATTTTTTATATTGATGACCTTGTCATTACTAGTACTAGAGCCCACATAAGTCAATAGGTAAATCTGATTTATGTTCAAATTTTAAAATGACAAGTTTAATGCTCCTTAATTACTATGTAGCTATAGAATTTTGGCAACTTGATCATATTATTTTTGTGTAACAAAGCAAGCATGTCAAAACACTTGGAAATATTTCAAATCACAACTTGTAATATACTATATACACTTATGGGAGTTGGGTTAAAAATTTTAGCCTACTCTAATTCATCTCTAGTCAATGAGTCAATCTATCATCAGTTGGTGGACAACTTGATGTTATGACCACTTAATTATATTTATGTTTTGCATTGAGTTATTTATCTTGTTTCATGCCAAATCCTTAAAGAAAATATTGTCAAGTTATAAAACATATTCTCAAATATATCAAATATACCGTTACCTTTTTTATACTCTACTAGCAATCTAATCATTTTTTGTTGGCCAGATACATTGATGTGGACTAGTAGGATCATTTTATGATAAAAAATTTATTACTAGATATTTGTTTACTCTTGGATTAGGGGATATTTTATGGAAGAGTAAACTTCAAAATATAACAACTTTCTCATCAAGTAAAGCATAATATAAAATAACATGCAGTGCAAATAATTTAGATATCTAGTTGTGATGCATATTGTATGAATTTCAAATAAATCAAAGAATATCAACACCACTTCTTGGTGATAATTAACGTGTTCTCAAGTTGATGAAGAATCTAGTATATCATTCCAAAACAAAACATATTGAAGTTCATCATCACTATATTTGGTAGATCAAGGAGCATGAAGAAATTTGTCTAAATTATCGTCTAACTTTTGAAGATTGTTGATGTAGTCTAAACCCTTAGGTAGAGAAAGAAATGTAAAAATTAGGGATAAAATTTTGAGTGTATCTAGGTTAGTTGTTAAGGGATATGTTAGAATAAATTCTATTAGAAATAAAATAAGATAGGAATATTTAATATTATCTTCTTTGTTGTAGTTGGTGAATTTGATAGGGTAATTTGTTAGGATTGTTTACGATTTCTTCTTATTGGCACAAACTAGCTACCAAAATGTAAATCACTATTAACTTGTGCATAAAAGTATAAAAAATACAATATGTCTTTCATTCTTTATAGATGTCTTAGCTAAAATATTTTTTAATGGATTCTCTTCTCATCCAATACCCCTACAACACGTGTTTTGGTAGGGGCTCCCTCTCGCTCTATTCCTTTATGTCACTTCGGTTGATACCCTTAAGTATATTATTGATAAAGCCACCAAGAGAGGTGACCTCAAGGGAATGTTACTACATCATGAGGTCAATGTTCTCAACTTCCACTTTGCTTATGATACAATGCTCTTTTTAAGAAATGATATAACTAAGATATATAATGCACTAGTTGTGTTGTAGTTTTCTATGCTACGTCAAGATCTAAAGTTTCCTAAGCTAAGATAGAGTTTATATTGATTTATGATGTTCATAGGCCATGTTGGATTCCAATCGAATGAAAATACAACAAGTGTAGAGAAATAATTAGATATATTGGCATTCTATTTGGTTACAATGTGTCCTCCTTGTGGAATTGGGTGATGATAAAATTTTACGAAACTTTGGATAATTGTACAACTAAATTATCACTATGGGTGGTAGGATTTAGGTTACTAAAAAGATCCTTCTTGACTCACATATCTTCTATATGTCATGTTAGTTATGTAACAAATCTATCTATGACCACCAAAGTAAGTAATTATTGGACAAGATAGAATAAGTCATAGCCTTTGGTTATCGTTTCTTGGTAGCAATGCACATAGCCTAGGTTTGGGGGTGATTTGGGACTAATTGATCCTTTGTGTTAGGGGATATATCTAATACTAAAATGAATTAGAAGAGCATTAATCATAATGAAATCTAGAAACAACTCTTCATATTGTAATTAGAATATGCTAATGTAAGTAACCATTGGAATTAAGTTCCCATATCAGATAAACTTCTATAAGCCAATTTTTCCTTCCTAAAGGCCTCAATCCCTATTTTTGGTAAGTGGAAAGCCTAGTAGAGGATAGTGTGCAAAGTTTTATTAGGATGCTTTATCATTGGGGCAATGGTTGAGTTTTTTGACACAATTTCAAGTTAGTGGAACCATTTGATTATTTTTTATGGAGAACCTCTAGATTTAGACTCCTTTTTCAAAAAAATCTATTTAAAAGAGGGTGATATGCTCTTTAGACCTACAAAATCTTGAACAAATTAAAGTTTCGTTTTGTATAGGCCCTCTATTATGCATATTTAGAGTTTATATTTTTTTAATGGATTAAATGGGACTGAAATGAGATCCAAAAGTATTACATCGTGATCATATAGTTGTATTGTAACAACCTAATAATTATGCATATCTTGCTTGGCAAGATCCAAACCTGGGTCTGCTCCCTAAAAGTTAAGGAATTTAGACTATTAAGCAGGTGTCATTTGATATATTAATGTTCACCCATGGGATTTAAACCTTGGTTTATACTATGAAACTCTTCACTCCCAACCACTTGCTCCAAAACCCATGGATCACATTTAGAGTTTAATTGACAAGGATATGCAAGTCAAACTATTCATTACCTTGTCTTGTAATTTATAAGAGATTTGTAATGGCCACATGATCATAATTTAAAATTTTTCAATTTTAGTTAGAGTTGTATATAGACATGTTTAAACTATAGAATTTTTTTTGTTAGAATTGTATACCCATTGTTTAAATTAACATTAATACAAGAGAATATATAAAAGAATTATATGACTCGTTACCTATGAAAGTGGATGTAGATTGACAATAAACCAAAGATACCTCATCAATTACCACCAAAACATTGAAACACCTAAACAATCACCAAATCACTCAAATATCACCTAAACAATCACCAAATCACTCACATATTATCTAAACAATCACCAACTCAATATAATATCAACCTACTAAAATACCTAAACAATCACACTTACATTACACGTTTCAACAATTCTCTCATCCAAAAACACTAAACTGTCACACTTAACATTATACTATTCAACAATTTCCTAGGAGACACGCCCATGTTGACGGTAAGATATTTTCTATTGCCATGCCCAGACAAACTGGCAACCTTCACACTCGCCAATCAAAGACAGTTGACAAAATTATTTTATTGCTTGAGTCACGTTCCTCTGGGCCACGATAGTCAGGGCAGTGGAACTTTATTCTAACTTATTAACATTTCAGAAGCCAATTCTAGAATCTTCTCCATAGAACGGACCCAGTCCTATGATGAACATTAATCCTTATCCCTCTACCTAATTAAATTTTTACTCCACTGTCAATTATTTTAGATTATACCCTGCAAGAAAACTTTAAACTGCAAGAAAACTTTTATAAACTTAAAAACAAGTAAAATACAATCCCAATTAAACTATCTTTTAAATTTGCTTAGAGCTGCATCTTGGGTATGCATCTTTTCTATTCTTCCCCAAGAGTAGTCAACATAACCAAATATGACAAGGTATGAGATATTACCTAACTAATCCTTCTAAGAACGTCAATGGAGCTTAAACGTAGCAACAACGTAATAAATGTTGATATACTTTTCCAAAGCGACGGCGGTGTGCAAGGTCTGTCCGAGTAGAATATTTGAATATCATCATTTAATAGTCAAAGAAACCAAAGGCACATCTGTCTAGCGCTGGCAATAGAGTTTTGTACAGGCAGAAGAGGAAGAGGAAGAGGCCTAGATTAAAGAACAGCCATCGTTAGAATCACACCAGGGATTCTTTGAATAATTTGCAGTTATACACAGAGGTTGGCGGCTTGGATACGCAGGAAACTTTGTGATTGATAAAAATTGAGCAGAATGAGCAGTATACAGCAGCCAAACGAGATGGCCAACGTGGACTTCACTTACGGACTAGTCGTAACGGTGGGGGCCGTGATTCTCATAACGGTGGTGATGTTGAGTTCGTTCGTGTGCTTGCGGGGGCAAGCCCTGGTCACTAATAGCACAGCCGTCGAAAGCGATAACGGCAATAACCAGGGGGCGGTTAACGGCGGGATAGACGAGGAGACCCTCAATTCGTATCCCAAAATGAAGTATTCGCAGAAAAAGGACGAGGAAGCGCAAGAGAAGACCTGCTGTCCGATTTGTCTCAGCGATTACAGTGACTCGGACGTGCTGCGGTTGATCCCCGACTGCGGCCACATGTTCCACGTCGACTGCATCGACTCCTGGCTTCGACTCCACGCTACGTGTCCCATGTGCAGGACGTCTCCCCTTCCAACCCCCCTCCGCTCGCCTCTTGCCACCCCCATCCCCTCGCCCCTTGCTGAGGTGGTTCCTCTCTCCTACCACATTCTCTGATCCCAGGTCACAAGTATCGACAGTACTCGAATGTCTTTAAGTGTCGAGAGAACACTAATGCTTCATTGTTTTGGATTTAAATCTTTATTCATGATTAATGTCTTTAAGTGTCGAGAACTCAGAATTCTTATTCACTGTTTTCAACTCAAATCTTCTTTACTCGCCATTTTGTTAAAACCTTATAACCTTCATCTCAATATAGATAACATCTGTTCGAAAAAAATGGTTAGAGTTCCGGTTACTGAGGGAAAGTTTTGGGGTCCAAAGTCTCGGAAAAGTAGGGGAACCTGACCATAATTAGGTGTAACCACGCACGGAAGTCGGGAGATGCCTTCTGTAATTGGTCGTGGCATATGATTATAAGAATATTGTAATGATTTAATAATTATGTTTGTTTTAGTAAGCTTTAAATTTGAATTTGGTTTTTTTTTTTTAAATTAAGGAATTTAATTTGATATATAAATGTTGTTGTTTACTCATCAATCTAAACTTCAATTTATATTATAAAATTTTTCACTCTCAACCACTTACTATAAATTTTATGACTCACATTTAAAGTTTAGTGGACAAAAATATGTAAGTCAAATTATTGACTACCTTATCTTGTAACTTATAAAAGATTGAAAATGACTACATGGTTAGAATTTATCCTCATTTTTAATTACAGTTGTATATAGCCATGTTTAGATTGAAAATAATACAAGAGAATATATAGAAAATTTTAGATGACTCATTACTTATGAAAGTGGATCTAGATTGATAATAAACTAGGACACCTCATCAATCACCACCAAAATATTTAAGGATACAATATAACAGATTTAAAATATTAACAAAGACCTTCAGTATGATTATGATTTAAGAACGAACATTCTCCATGAACCTAAAAGAATGTGTCTCATCAGATTTTGAAGACTCTCAAGTACCATGCTTCATTCACCAGAAGAAAATTGGTAAAGAAAATGGAATGTTAGATGTTAATACCTCTACCATTAAATAGGAAATATTAGAAAATAAGTAGGACAAGTCAAAAGCTTTCTTAGGAGAGTTAGGAGAGGATAATTTAATGAAAAAGATAGTTGTGAAAGAATATTGAGGAATAGAATAATAAGACCTACTCTTCATACAAGTAAGGTGAAAAGAGGAAAAGCCTTAAATTATCAAGCAAAATTCAAGGAAACAAGAGAAAATATAGAGAAAGGAACACAAACTAAGTTGATTGAACTTCTCTTTACCAAACAACAAAATAATATTGATAATTCTCAGGTGGGTGGGGCTAATAACTCTTAATGAGACATGATTACCATCTCATAAAAGTGTTAATACCCCTCAAAGCAAAGATGTATCAAGACCTCTATTAAATTAATAAACCTGGTATTTTTTATATCTAAGAATCTAAAATAACAAAAAAATATGTGTCCAAGACTATGAAAGCAATATGAACAAGATATGAATGACATGTTGTAGATTCTAAATGAGTGAGAGATTGACAATAATACAAAAATATATATTAAAAAAAAAATAGATGACTCATCATTTATGAAAGTGAATCCAACCTCATCAATTACCACCATAACATTGAAACATATAAATAATCATCAACTCACTATAATATCAACATAATATAACACCTAAACAATCACGTTTAATATTTTTCTCATCCAAAAAAATACTTAAACAATAACACTTGACATTACGCCCATTTGACGGTAAGGTCTTTATCTATTTTCATTCGCAAACAAACTAACAACCTTCACACTCGCCAATCAAAGACAGTTGACAAAATTATTTTATTGCTTCAGTCACGTCCCTATGGGCAACGATAGTTAGAGGCAGTGCAACATTTTAGACGTCAATGCTAGAATCTTCTCCTCCATAGAACGGACCCAGTCCTATGATGAACATCAAACCTTATCCCTCTACCTAATTCAATTTTAACTCACCTTCAACTATTTTAAATTACAGTCACAGTGGATGGGTTTCATCGTCTGTAGCTTTCCTATTTCTTTCTCTTTCTTTTTATACCGGAGAATCGATGACATCTTTTACCTAATACAAAATATAACTCCAAATTAATCTTGGACTCCAGTATTCAACATAAATAAAAAATGACAACAACAAAGGTATAATATTTTACGCAACTAATCCTTCTAAGAACGTTAAGTCAATGTAGCCAAAACGTATCAACAACGTAATGGATGTTGATATACTTTTCCAAAGCGACTTATGGCGGTGTGCAAGGTCTGTCCGAGGTAGAATATTAGAATATCATATTTTAATAGTCAAAAGAAATCAAGGGCACATCTATCTAGGGCTCGCAACAGATTTTTGTATAGGCAGAAGGAAGAGAAAAGGGCCCAGATTAAAAAACACCAATCGTTAGAATCACCCCAGCGATTCTTTGAATTATTTGCAGTTACACAGAGATTGTTGCTTGGTGGCTTGGATAAGCGGGAAACTTTGTGATTGATAAAAATTGAGCAGGATGAGCAGTATAGAGCAACGACAGGCGATAGCCAACGTGGACGTCACTTACGGAATAGTCGTAACGCTGGGGGCCGTGGTTCTCCTAACGGTGTTGATGCTGAGTTCGTTCGTGTGCTTGCGGAGGCGAGCTCTGTTCAGTGAAAGCAGAGCCGTCGGAGAGGATAACGGCAACAACAACCAGAGGGCGGCTAGCGGCGGGATAGACGAGGAGACCCTCAATTCGTATCCCAAAATGAAGTATTCGCAGAAGAAGGAGGAGGAAGCGCAAGAGAACGCCTGCTGTTCGATTTGTCTCAGCGATTACAGTGACTCGGACGTGCTGCGGTTGATCCCCGACTGCGGCCACATGTTCCACGTGGACTGCATCGACTCGTGGCTTCGACTTCACGCAACATGTCCCATGTGCAGGACGTCTCCCCTTCCCACCCCCATGCGCTCGCCCCTTGCCACCCCCATCCCCTCGCCCCTTGCCGAGGTGGTTCCTCTTGCCTACCACGTGGTTCCTCTTGCCTACCACATTCTCTGAACCCAGGTCACAATATCGAGAGTAGTCGAATGTCTTAAGAGAACTCGAATTCTTCATGGTTTTGGATTCAAAAATCTTTGATCACCACTTTGTTAATATAAATATAATATCTATTGGAAAAAATGTTCAAGGTAGTCTGAATATCTTAAGTGTGGAGAGAAAATCTTTACTTATCTTTTTGTTACAACGTTATAATCTCTGTCTCAATATAGATAACATGTATTGGAAAAAAATGTTTATTCTGGTTACCAAGGGAAAGTTTTGGGGTCCAACGTCACGGAAAAAGTAGGGGAACTTGACGGTAATTGGGTGCAACAACGCAGCGGAAGTCTGGAGATGCCTCCGGTAATTGGTCGTGGCACATGAGCTCACATAATATCGACTTTTCGTAAGATTTGTATAACAGTTGGCTGTGATTTTTAATATCAATTTTTTTTAATGTTTTGATATGTTGTTCAAGAATTGGTCATCGCACATGAGCTCACGTGATAACGTCTTTTTTAAAGATTTGTATAACAGCTGGTTGTGATCGTTAATATATATATATACCATGATTTTGGCAGTTTAATTTTAGAGATTTTTTAAATAATTGAAAAAATTAGGTAAAAACTTGAAAAGTAGAAGAAAAGTTTTTAATAAAAAAACATTTTAAATAAAAAATTGAGATCCAAAAAGTTGATTTTGGGTTTTATGTTGTTTTAAAGAGTCTGAATTTGTAGTAGGAGAGCTTTGGCAAAAAGCTTTTGAGTGTTTGCATGGTTGGTCTCACCCTGTCACACCATATTTTAGCAAGAAAAAAAAGCCCCCGTATTTTTTGTAGGCCTCCTTTAGGTTTTTCTCTCACTTTTGGGCAGTTTTCTTATTATGGCTTCCAACCTTAACAAGCCAGTAATTGATATTGGTATTGTTAGCATAGATACATATGCAAATGGTGCCTCTCAAGCAACCAAGAAAGTCTATACTAAAAGTGGTTGACAAGGTAAATCCTCTACTCATGACGTTGTTATCCTCAATCTAGTTTGATAGTGCATACAAGTGGCTTGAGAATTATACTCTAGTAGGGTATTCTAAAGGATTGGGTCAGTTTTGCCTAGGTCCTGTTGTGGCTCAAATTCGCACTAAAATGAAATTGTACTGCAACTATTATCTGTTAGGATTTGAAAGACAAACAGCCACTAGTCACAGCCCAAGCCCAACATTGGATGAGCCAAATCTACTTTGACCCAACCTCCAGAGTAGGTTGGTTCCTTGTCAACTTATTGAATGTTGACTTCTAAGCTTAAATAAGGGATAGAGATATAAATGATAAAGGTTAAAAGAGTAAGGCTTAGAAAGATATGAATGATAATTGGTCAAATAAAGCTAACATAGGCTTCTACCAAGTAGCTTTTGCAGATAAATTATAGGAAGATTAAATGAAACTAACAACATTCACCATTCACCAACTTCAGCTTTAAAGCATTTGCATACTTAAGAACCATTCCAAACATCTAGGATATTAGCTATCAAATATCAACAAAATACACTAATCCTTCAATTAATAGAAATAAATTCTTAAACATACATTCAGAGGTGAAACATTCCAATTTTCCGAAGTTAACAATCCAATAACAGTAGAATAAACTAGCTTAGCATCATTCACAAAAATGACTTCATAAAATTGTTACTAGAAAATTGAAGAATAATGACAATGATGAAGCAAACACTCCAAGTAACACTCCTTTATTGATCAGCATGTGAAATTACAATAGTAGTGCAAGAAAACACTTCAAATTTGACCTTTTGAAATGAGGTCATGGCTTCTATTTATAGATTTTTTATAATGAAAATATGAATAAGAGTTGTTACAAGGAGGTTAGAGGACCAGGATGACAAAATGCCTACATGGCCACTGAATCTACTCCATTGTTTTGAAGACTTTTTTTGCAACTGGTTTGTGTCACTTGCCTTATATGGCTTCTAGTTGTGTGCATGTGAATCATTCCAAAAATCTATTATTTAAACTTCAATCTAATCCATCCCCTATTATTACAATAATTCTCTATTGTCAGTTCTCAACAAAATTTCATTAGCTGGATCATTCTAGAGGTATTTGAATTTGTCGATTCATCTTCCCTTTCTAACATTTCATCTTCTCAAACCTAAAAAAACATATTCAGGTTTATGCCTCTTCTTTCTCCATTTCCTATCGCAAGGACATGACCAAAATGTTCTTTTATCTATATTTTTTTGAGAACTCTCAATTCCATCCATTGATTTAGCTTTGGATAAATACAATCGAGTTTCCTTATTGCTCTTTAAGATAATTGGTGCATCGTTCGATCAAACCCTGTTGACATGTCCCAAAACTGTGCTTACCTTTAACTTTCAAACGCTCTTAACTATTTCAACCATGATCATGGGATTTTATCTTCTTCCTTAGCTTGGCTCAAAATCATGGTTGATTTTTTAATTTTGGCTCGTTTGACCATGAATTTGAGAAATTTGTTCTATATTGGCAGCTGGAAAGATTGGTTGGCAACCATGATTAATATCAAGAATCTGCACCTTTTGACCATTTTAATCATAGTGTTAAGATGGCTCGCGGTCATGGCTCGAGTTCACCAAACTACTAGGTTGACCACGTTGATTGTGGTTTCGAGAAAACTCATGACAATGGTTCCCTTTTGATTTGAGCTTCTCTTTGATCACATTGACCATAGTTTTGAGCAAGCTCACGACCATAACTCCTTTTCACATTATACCCTATCTGACCATGCTAACCGCAGCAATAAGACTTATGCTTTCAATCACTTGCTGGTAAATATTAGCTCATGGTCGTTATCAAAACTTAGAATTCATGTACATTGACTACTTTGATCATAACATGAAGCTAGCAAGCAAATGTGGCTTGAATTTGTAAAATTGTTGAGTTGACTAATTTAATCATAAATTTGAGCACATTCATGGTTGCGATTCTCTAGGAAAGCTTTTGATGTTTGACTAGATTGGCCATGGATTTGAGACATCTCATGGTCATGATGCATTTTCCATCTAGGCTCTCTTTGACCACGTTGACCACGGTTTCGAGAAATCTTAAGGCCATGACTCATTTCCATGTTAAGAGCATTTTGATCACACTGATCATAGTTTTGATAAATCTCATGGCCATGATTCTTTTCAAACTTAGGTGTGCTTCAACTACTCTGACCATGGATTTTTGTAGGATTTGGTTATGCAGTCACAATATTTCACCCCTTAGGCTCTCCTTTGACCCGTTTAACCACAACATAAAGCTATCTTGTAGTTGTGGCTCTTTTTTGCCCTAAGCTGATGTTGACCATGCTGATCATAGATTTGAGTCCGATCTCGAATGCGGTCGCAATACTTGATCCCTTTAACTACTTTGACCCAACTTTGACCATGGTTTTGAGCCAATTTCTCAACACTTAGTCATTTTTTAAATTTTTCTTAGATTTATTACTAATGCAGCCTTTTTAGCCTACATTATTGGTGCCTCCTAAGGGACTTTGCTCACAAAGTTGTATAACTCAGAGCCTTATTCATTGGGTAAATGGAATTAAAATTGAATGAATGAAAAATAGAAAAATAGTGTAGAAAACATGAATGGTGTAAAAATGGAATAATCAATGCAATGAATGGATGATTGATTAAAAATGAAGGTGAATGAAAGAGTGAATAAGTGATATGTAATAGAGAGTGGAAATGGAAGAGGGAGCAATGAATGAAGTGTGAATGATATGGCATGGGAGGAATAAATAAGAGGGCTAAGACTTGCTGCAAAGTTTATCTTTGAAGTTACTACCATGTGACTATCACTCTCTTGAACATTTTGTTCTAGAGGGTAACAATTCACATGGAAGTAAGACAAGAGACAAGATCTCTTTGGCAATGAACTTTATCTATAGCTATTTTATATAAATCCTCTTCATGCTCTCCTCATGATTTTTGAGTTCATGCTCTTTTTTTGTGTCTTTCATTTATCAATATCAGAGTCATACACAAGATCTAGTTTTAAAGTTCATCCTTGTTGTTGTGATCCTGCATCATTAGGCTCCTTTTATTTGAAATATCCTTCCTCCTCTTGTCCTTCACTCTATTGGTCCTCATATTCTTGTTCTTCTTCTCCTTATTCTTTATAATCTTCTTCACTTTGTTCTTCTCCTTCTTTATATCCTTTTTCATCTCCTTCTTCTTCTTCTTCTTCTCCTTCTTTATATCCTTTTTCATCTCCTTCTTCTTCTTCTTCTTCTTCTTCTTCCCCCATAAACTAAATTATGGTGCTCAAAATTCTACAAGCTTCTTCCCAAGTCTCCTAAGTGGGGTTGGATATTTACATTATCTTTTTATGGGTGTATTGTAACTTGTATTTTTTCTCATAAGACAAATACTAACCTCTTCTGGTTATTTCTCCTAAGAAAGTCTTAATTTGAGTCAGGTCCTTGACCAAATTAGACAACTTGGTCCTGTTGGATCAGTTTTGACCAACTCTCAATATCAAACTCACCTTCTATAGTCATCATCAAATTTTCTTGAAACTCTTATGTTCCTAGGGTTTTGAAATTTTTATCCCATAAACCCATACTCCATAATTTCTTGTATAGGTTGCACAATCAAACTAACTCTTGCTTCTAGCTTGTGTGTTATTTGTCACCCTTTATAATTAGCTTGTTTTTTCTCAAGAATTTTGTGGTCGTTATCCTTACAGAACACCACTCCTTTCTAGGTATTGTTTGAGTAGCATATTCAAACCTCCTTTCAGCCATTTTTTGGATCTTCTTAGCTATTGCTATCTTTGGCTTCATTTCTTTCTAGGCAATTTTAATATCTTCTTTTGTTTTGACCATTATTTGGTTAACCTCATCTAGAAAGAGCAACATAGGTTGAACCTCTAGGTTTTCCTTGAGAATATCACTCCATATTTCTTTTTTTATTTGCTTGATTTTCTCCTTAGAGAATCCCGTAGCCTTAAACTTTTCTATTTGAAGTTGTTGTTGACGATGGTTGATATGCTCTGTTAGAATCTTATTTTGATTTTGAACATTTTCATCTTCCTGATTGTATTTTGATATCTCTTAGAACTTGCCCTACCATTTTTTGACTTCATTTTTTATATCCTTTTCCAAATTATTCTACTCCTTAATCATGGCTTCTAGTCGCTCAACCTTTTCCTCCATCATCTCATATTTTTACTTGTATATATCCCCTTGTAGATAGACTGTATCCAAGTGAGCTTTGGTAGCTATGACCTCATCCTCCATGGGAAACTGAGTAATATCTACTGTGCTTCTCTCAACTTGGTAGTCATCCATAGTGATATCCTTTTTTGGATTATCTACCAACAGGTGATTGTTACTTTTGTCCGCTGATGAGTAGAGGGATCTACTGTCATCATCTTCCTAGGATGAGCAACTTTTTTAGAACACTGAGAAACCTTTTTACTCCACCAATCTTGAGCACTTATTATAGCCTTCTTGATTTTTTTGGATATCAGATATTATAGGATGAGTGGTGGCAGTGGATGTGGTGTCTAAAGATGACAAAAATAGGAATGGATAAGATGGAATGGGTGAAAGTATCATGATAGTGGAACCTATAGTTGTGGAGGTGGTTGCAATAGGTATTGCTATAGTAGACATTACTACCATAGTAGAATTTTATGGTGGATATGGTGAGGATTTCCTATCCTTTGAGGTAGGAGAATATGATGGTGATGTTGGAGAAAAACTTTGGAGTGAAGGGGAAGATTGAATAACTTGTTGTTGAGAAAGGGTATGAATATCCTTTGGGGATTGAGGAGGAGAAGGAGAAGAAGGGACAGAAATAATACCTATGTATTCTGGAGATGATTGTTGATCTGTTGAAATTGAATCCTCCTATTGAATATGTTGAGATAATAGATTTGTATTCGTAGGTTACACTTGCTCAACTATTTGTAGTGCCTCATCCAATTTTATTTTCTTACTAACCTCCTTCTTCATACTTTTTCCAACTGAATATTTTGCTTTTCATTTGAATACTATGTGGGGAGAAGGACTAGCTTCAAACAATGTGGCCTACTTTTGAGACTGCTAATTTTTGAGCTAGTGGGGGAAGTAGATTTGAGGATGTTGAAGTAACAAACTTAATCATGGAGGTAGTAGGCTGATGTTTTATCCTTTAGATTTTTTATTTTTTGAGGCTTGTGCTTCCAAAGCTAAATATTCAAGCCTCTACTACACTTGAATTACCTATGTGCCCCCTAATGCATATTTTCATAGTCCTCCTGAAAGCCGAATGCAGAGTGACGACTTACCATACAAATGGTGCAAACGAAAATTGATACACAAATGCTAAGTCCTACAAATGCGAGAAAAACAATGCATGAAGGAAAGACGCATAAACATAAACGAGATGTTAACAAAAAAAGAACAGTGGGAACTCTTTTATTAATGTTGATTTCAATCAGGTTACAATACGTCCACCCCCTCTAGGGCTAAGAATGTTTGATACAGTTCGTTTACATCAACGGATGGTACACTTCCAGTGTCTTCCACATGCCCACATTTGAAATGGGCGAGCCAAATGTTGTCGCCGCTTGTGTCTGTGTGTTCGTGTGTTCCTTGCTGCCCCTTCGGTGTTCCTAATGGTGATATCCTGTGCTCATAGAAATAGCAAATAGTTAATAGCATATGCGGATATTAGGAAAACATGCAATCCCTAGGGCCTCGGCTTAGTGAATACATAAAATAGCAAAACGATGGTCAAAACATGTCATAATGAATTCAAAATTTGAAAAAATCATAGAAACATCATCAGAGACACATTGCAAAAAGAACAGTCGGGAAATCATGCATGGATTTCTAATCGCTCCGGGGTGGGACGATTAGGACTGTCACAAAACATGCAAAAGCAACCTTGCAAATGTCCTGTCTAGAGGCCTCCAAAATTCTTGCAAACTTGGGGCTAGACAAAAGGGGGCATTTTTGGATGACCCAGAAGGTCATATTTAGCAAATTCTTCCCAGAATGTCCTATATCCGAAGGCACTCCCTATATGTTAGTAAACATGTAAAATGATAAAAACAAATTCAAAACAGGTCAAAATGCAATGAAACTTGAACAACAACATAAGTAAACCAAGTAGAACATAATGCAAAAATAACAGTGAAGAAAGCATTCATGGATTTCTAATCGCTTCGGGGTGGGACGATTAGGACTGCAATAGTTTGGGGGCACCCGAGGGCAGGATGCCCGTCGTTTGGGACCTGGTTTTGACACCAATCCAAGTGGGATGGGTCCAAAACCTCCTAGGGGGTTGTGTCGATGAATTTGGTGTGGGATTATGGCTGATTGCTTGGGTTTTGGGTCGGGATTGCATTCCTAGTGTTCACCCAATAACCTCTCTTCCAAAAGAGAAATTAGGGATGTAGGAAGCATAAAGGGGGAATGGGGGTACAATTTGGCAGCACTCCATTGCTCCAAATGCTCCAGCTCTATTCTTTCTTTGGGGTGAGGAGGCTCACCCTTTTATAGACCTCAGGGGTCTCCTTTGAATGCGCATGCGAGGGCGCCACTTGGGTCACCATGCATTTCTTAGGGGAGAGAAGATTCCTCCTTGATTTAGGGTCTCCATGATCAAGGTATGCTTGACTAAATTCCCTCTCTTAGATTTGAAACCATTCCTCACAATTGCATGCCTTTAAGGTGAAGTTGAGTGGCAGATCTGGGTTTCTATTTGTCAAGGTTTGACTTTTTGCCAGTCAAACCTGCTATTCGTCCCACCTTGGGACGATTGCTGCTAATCATCCTGGGGTGGGGCGAATAGGATTCTAATAGTCCCAGGGTGGGACAAATAGGGAGAAAAGTGCTTAAAAGGTGCCAAAATGACCTCTGACCTTCCAAAACAGATTTGGGAGTGGTTAGGACCACTTTTTAACCTTTGAAGGCTGCCCTAGGGGGTATGTATGCCAATTTGGTCAGTGCTTGTAGTCACATAATCGGATTGGTATTGTTTTGGTGTCTACAGATGCCCCTTTTTGGGATGCTCTGTGTGTGGCACAGTGTTGAGAAAAAAAAGATGACCAAAGCTCTTAATGATTAGGGTTTCTCAGTAACCTAACCAACTTTTGATGCCCAAAGTATGGAAAGGGCACGCATTATTGAATCCTTGCTTCTGACGAGCTAAGGAGCTTAACTCAAGTGTAACATTTTTTAGTGAGGTGTACTTGATCTTGGTCATTGTTCAGTCATGAATAGGTAAAGGGCGCAACCTTTTGTCTAAGGAACCTTGTCTTCATGCTTCCAGAATGCCAATTGTTTGTTCAGTTTGTGATTATTGCTTGTTTGTTGCCCCGAGCAGAAGCATGTTTGTCTTTGTCAATGATACTTTGAATGCATGTCATTTCCTTGATTGGGTGTGTATTTTTTGATTTGGTGACTAAGTGTGACTACCCCCTCAAGCGACGAATCGATGAGGGAATGATCAAAATGAGAAAAGCGATGAGTCGCTTGACCCAAGATGACGTTTGTAAGGGTGCCTTCAGTTGTTTTTCGTTGAACGTGTATATTGTTTTAGCAATCAGACCTTTTTTTGGTGGGTTTTGACCCTTTTTGTTGACACCTAGTGGGGTAGAAATTATCAAAAATCTTGCTTCCCGTGGAGCAGTCTGGCTATGCTAGCCTTCTCAGGGAGTAGGATAGTGATGATTTGTGACCCTGACGACATTTTTTCATGCCATGAATGTCGAGTGCAAAGGCACCTTTATCCGACAGATTTATTACTTTTTTTTGGTGCATACCTTTGGGGCATTTTTGGGTGACCAAGCGATTGTGGTAACCCTTGGAGATTTTGGTTTGACCAAAGGGATTATGGATACCTTTGGGGCATTTTGGTTTGACCAAGCGATTGCGGGAACCCTTGGAGATTTTGGTTTAACCAAATGGATTAAGGATACATTTGGGGTGTTTTGGGGTTGACCAAGCGACTGCGGGAATCCTTGGGGCTTTTTGGTTTGACCAAAGGAATTATGGATACCTTTGGGGCATTTTGGGTGACCAAGCGATTGTGGGAACCCTTGGAGCTTTTTAGGTTGACCAAGCAATTGCTAGAAACCTTGGAGCTTTTGGTTTGACCAAAGAGATTATAGACACCTTTAGGGCATTTTTGGTTGACCAAGCGATTGAGGGAACCCTTGGAGCTTTTAGGGTGGGCTATGGCTCTCTAAATGTTGAATGGCCTCAAATGACTAATGTTCAAGGGTTCTAGTTCCTTGATTCCTTCAAGAGAGGCGAGCCGATATGTTCCAGGTCCTATTTTACTGTTGATTACATAAGGACCTAACCAATTTGTTGTGAACTTGTCCCTTAAGTGGGGTGGCAAGTTAGAATTTTGTTGGTTCTCTTTTAAGACCAGGTCACAAACCTGAAAGTTTCTCAAGTGAAATTTCATGTTGTATGCTTTCTTAAGTCGCTCTTGATAGATACGTAAATGCTCGAGAGCATTGACGCCTCATTTTTCGAGTAATGTAAGCTGGTCTAACCGGGCCTGCCGAGTAGTTTCATCATCGATGAACTCTTGCATTGATATAAATAGGGAGGGTATTTCCAATTTGAGAGGCATGACTGCCTCAGAGCCATACACCAGCAAAAATGGAGTGGCCCTAGTGGGAATCTAAATGCTAGTGCGATAAGCCCATAGGGAAAGTGGTATTTGGATGTGCCAATCCTTATGATTATCTGTGACCATATTTTTAAGGATGACAACTAGTGTTTTGTTTGATGCCTCTGCTTGCCCATTTGCCTAGGCGAAAAGATCATTCAAGAAGTTGTGCTAAATTTTGTACTTTGTTGTACAAAATGTCTCCTAGCAAGACATGTTTTGCCGCTTTCTATTTGAATGATATTTTTGTGGCGTGTGACAATTCAAGTGGGAGGCTACCTAACTTGAGATAGTATCTTATGGGTGTGTACCAATCCTACTGATCAGAAACCTCGATGGTATGAACGGCAAATCCCTCTTGAAGTTCGTCCCTAGCAAAAGCTGAGCGGGAAAGAACTTGTAAAAATAGTGTTGTGTTGCTATTGAGAGGGGTTGGAAAGAACAAAGACCCCTAGTTGGCGTGATTCAGACTATCATGGATTCGAGAGAACCTATCCTGAGATGGTTCAATATGGATCAGGTGGATTCATGGCGTTATGTCAGAGCTTGCACGCTCCATCACGGATTGCGATAATGTTTTGACTTGAATAGTTGTCATCTCACCAGAAGGGTCTTACGAGATTAGTGACCCCAAGGAGGCCATAGTGTCCGCAAAATGATTTGATGATCGATGGAGTGCCTCGATGTCATACCATTCAAGCTTTACCAGGAATTTATCCACAAGGGCTTTGTAGGCCTGTAGAACTGGGCATTTGCATTGGAATACCCCTTTCACTTGGTTGACAATTAACAACGAATCACAAAATATATTCAAGAGTTTGATGTTCATGGTGATGGTTGTCTGAAGACCTATGAGCAAGGCTTTTTATTCAGCAATGTTATTGGTGCACGAGAAATCAAGTTTAAATGATAAAGGCATTACAGCCCCTTGCGATGTGAAAAATACAATTCCTGTGCCACCCCCTTGCTCACATTTAGAACCATCGAAGAATAAGGTTATGTCGACCTGTGACTCAGGCTCTTCATAATCTGGCGATTCTAAGACATGGAAGACCCCATCATCGGGTAGCTCTATGGTCAGAGGTTGGTCGTCTTCGAGAGGAGCCTCTGCTAGTTGATCGGCGATGATTTGACCTTTTATGGAATTTTTTCCAATGAATTCGATATCAAATTTCATCAACAACATGATCAATTTCATCGTGCGACTACTATGATAAGTATGACTCATCATGTACCACAATGGATTCTCCTTAGACACAACATACGTCGTATTGCTCAATTGTAATGGTATAGCTTTTTTGTGGCAAATACCACTGCCAAGCATAGCTTCTCAACGTATGCATAGTTAAGTTCATAACTAACCAAGGTGTGGCTAAGATAATAATTAGCCTATTCTTTATGTAATTCATTTTTCTGGGCTAGCATGGCACCCAGTGCCACCTCAATAGGTGATATGTATAAATAGAATGACACTTCTAGTCTAGGTGGTGCCAATACCGACAGCGAAGCCAAGTATTTTTTGATATCGTCGAAGACAGACTGACACTCGTCATCCCAATGAAATGCTACCCCCTTGTGCAATAATTTATTCATGGGTGGGCACTTGTCAGATAACTATGCTATGAAGTGCTTGATCGATGCAACCTTACCCTGCAAGCTTTTGAGCTGCTTGATGGTGGTTAGGGGAAGCATTTCGAGGATTACCTTGACTTTATTTGGATCTACCTCGATGCCTCATTTTGAGACTATGAAACCCAAGAATTTTCTAGATGTAACACCAAATACACACTTCTTGGGGTTTAGCCCAACCTTATGTTCGATGAGGCGATCAAGGATCTTGCGTAAGTCATCGAGATGATTTTGGCGTAAAAGAGATTTGGCCAAAAAATCATCCATATAATCTTCCAAATTTTTATGCATATTATCATGGAAGATGTATGTCATAGCGCATTGGTAAGTGGCGCCAGCATTTTTAAGGCCAAATGGCATGACCTTATAACAAAATGTCCCCCAAGACGTTGTGAACGCCATTTTTAGTTGATCATCAGGATTGATACGAATATGGTTGTATCTTGAGAAACCATCCATGAGGGAAAGCATTTCGTGGCATATTGTAGTGTCTACCAATGTGTCGATGCTAGGTAAGGGGAAATCGTCCTTGGGACACGCTTTGTTGAGATCTCGAAAATCGGTGCATATGTGAATCCTCCCGTTCGGCTTTTTGATGAGTACCATGTTGCACAGCCATGGTGGGTAATCCACACATATGACAAACTATGCATCCAACAACTTTTGTAGCTCATATTTGACCATTAAGGCCACTGTTGGGTGCATCTTACGTAGCTTTTGCTTGACTAGCTTGACTGTCGGATCAAGTGTTAGATTATGCGTGACTAGCTATGGATCTAGCCTCGACATGTCTTCATAGGACCATGCAAAAACCTCCTTCTTCTCTTTGAGAAGGGCAATGTAATCGGCTTGCTCTTTAGGGGACAGACTTACCCCCATTTTTAAAAATTCACATTTAGAAGACACTTATTATGGAGAAATTTCAATTTGTAATGATTTAATGGCCATGTGTGTGGAACATCATATATTAGAAAATATTCACATTATTGATCTTTGTGGGAAATTTTATAAAGCATGATCCTACTCAAGATCTTCAAATACTTAATTTATTTATGATTCCTCTTTATCTAAGTTATGTATATCCTTAGTTACTTAATAGTTAATACTATCCCCAAATTCCAATAAATTATTTATACATGATATGTTTAGTAAAGACATTGACCTAAATGTGTGTTAAAAACTTGAATTATCTTTTGATCCTACTCAAGATCTTCAAATACTTAATGTATTTATAATTACTCTTTATCTAAGTTATGTATATCCTTAGTTCCTTAATAGTTAATAGCATCCACAAATTCCAATAAATTATTTATACATGATATGTTTAGTAAAGACATTGACCTAAATGTGTGTTAAAAACTTGAATTATCTTTTGAATTATAAGCTTCATATCCATTAACTTTATAGTTATTTTCTAAAAATCCATTCAGATTTGTTTCGCATACTACTATGCAATAAGCATAAGCAAGTATTAAGTGTATTATTTAGTGGGTGATATGATCTATTAACAAAGTCAATAATTTTTTATATAATAAATATTATTAGAACAAATACATAGTCCATCAATACTTTAGAGTGAATCGTATTATCTTAAAAGACCTTTACAAAAGGGAAACAAACCCAAAAATTAGCTTTAGAATATAATGCAATAAGACAAACCATATTAAGTGTTGAAAGTGTAATCTGACTTATGGCTTTATTTTATTACGTAATCCCTATGGGTCATGATTAACCTTGTTATGGGTAAACCTACCTTATAACTTGTAAATAACATTAATCCCTCTTCTTATTCGACTTAGGTTCAACTCATTTATATAATTGGGGTTTTGATATTGGTATAAATACCCCACCACCACCTCATCCATTGTATCGAAGTATTGTGATTTTTACCTATGGATAATATAGTGATTATTTATAGTTCCTATGGGTATCTTTCTCTTTTTTATTTTTTAACATATTTTGTATAATATTTAAGTGAATGGATTATTTTTTTCATTTATGAAAATATGTGTGAATTCCAACATGGTATTAGAGTGTGTATGAAGTAGTGACACTTGGTCACACAAAATTTCAACTCAAAGCCTACAATACTCCTTCTAATTAAAATGATAATTATCCTCCAAAGCTTCATAAGTTAGGTACAACACAAGAGGCATCGGAAAAATATATTTATTTATCTTTGTTATACCATATTTTTAAGGGTGATTTTTTGGAGGGAATATTTTCAAACTTTGAAAATGGGACCACCTATTCTCCTTATTTTTGATGATACAACAAGCCAGATCATGGTCAAACTATTAAAATAATTGTTTTATTTTATTTTGGAGGCCTTTGATTTCAAGGAATCAATGGTTATTTTCTCTAATCAAAGTGGGATGTCAAAATGGTTAAAATACAAGCACTATGTTCATGAAAGCCTCTAAGAGTCTTAGTTATTAGGAGTCTATATTGTGGATGGGTTCATGCATCCTCTCCTTAGGTCAAAGGAAATACCTACTTCAATATGAGGCATGTTCATCAAAGTTATCGATATGAACAACCGTCGTGATCAATGAAAGAGGATATAAGACTTGATGTAGATCTCCATAATAACAACTATGTAAAAGCATTGACCTTAGATTCCAAATACTGAGACAAAAATTATGATGGACATGCTCTTTATATTTACAACCCCATTTAACATTTAATCAAATGGATTTATAAAATAAGGCACTAAATATCTATATCCATTCTTGACAAAATATAAATTGATTTGTCTTCCATAAAAATAGCATGAATCTTTTAAGATATTACAAGGATTCATCATTAAAATATTAATAAGAAAAGGTTCTTCCATAGTACTTTCAATATTTTCAATGATTGGTCTATATTGGTTCAAAGAAGAAAAGAAAATCCTTCCAAGACTATTCTAGAGTATCCTTAAAATACAATATTATCTTTGAAAAGGAGTTAACATTATATATTGCAACACAAATTTGGAGGCATAACCTTACATCTTACCAATTTATTCCATAAAATTGAGGGGGATGGAAAACTAAGGTCCTATAAAAGAGAAGACCCATCCCAAGCTAGTCTCTTAAACATAGTTTATTTTTCCAAACCCTAATAAATATATACATGTTTTAATTTAAAATTTGAGCATTAAAAACGTTTTCATTAGGAGGGGGATCAAAACAAAACTTTCTTTCATAATATAGCAACAACTAGAAGAAAAAAGAATAGAATTACAACTCTTACAGATATTATGGGTCAGGTAAAAACCAGTGGAAGTGAAATAAAAACTATAGAAAATCAGTACTTCCATACTCTTTTTAGTAGCAATGAAAATTTAAATGCAACATGGTAGGAGAAGATATTAGAGGTAATTCTACAATTAGTAAAAAATGAACACAATAAATTATTAATGGAGGAAATTTATTCAGAAGAAACATCACAGATCATACAAAAAATGCAAACAGGAAAGACACCAGGACCAATGGTTCGCCATTGAATTTTATCAATTTTTTTGGGAAATTGTAGGTCAAGCAGTGGTGAAGGCATTGGAGGAAATCAGACAGAGTAAGCAAATGTTAAAAGCCTTGAATCATACTTTTATCACTTTAATTCCTAAAGGTCCTCCTAGTGAGATAATTAATAATTATAGGCCTATTTCACTATGTAATGTAGTATACAAGATATTAACAAAGCTTATGGCAAAGAGGTTAACACCTTTTTTACCAAATATAATTTCAAGTGATTAAGGTGGTTTTTTTTAAGGCAGATAAATTCTATATGGAATAGTAGTGGCCAAGGAGGTGATACACACAATGTCCAAGCAAAAGGACCCATGTATGCTTAATAAATTAGATATTTCTAAAGCCTATGATAGAGAAGACTAGTCCTTTATTCAGAGAGTCTAGGGAGACTGTTAAAAAATGGGAGACAAGAGGGGAGGCTAAGGGGTCTAAAAATAAGTTCTCGGATTGAGATAAATCACCTCTAGTTTGTGGATGATACTACTCTTATTAGTCAAGACAATCTCCTAGTAGAAAGAAACATAAAAGAATTTTTAGATGGGTATACTCAAGCTACTGGGCAAACTTTTAATGAAAAAAGTCTCAAATAGTTTTTTTCAATACAACGAAGAAGGTGAGAGATAAAATTATACAATTGTCAAACTTCATGGAAACTTCATTACCCATACATTATTTAGGAGTACCTTTATCTGCAAAGAAATTAAAAATCAAGGGTTGATTGATAGACTACAAGCTAAGTTGAGAAATTGGACACACAAATGGCTAATCTTGGGAGGAAGGCTTACAATTATTAAAGTTGTGCTACAAGCCCTCCCAGTTTATAAATTTTCTATGCTTTAGGTTCCAAAGGGAATTCTAAAAAAATATTGACAAACATGCAAGAAATTTTTTGTGGTCATGTGCAAGGGGAGAACAAAAATTAGCACTAGTTGGGTGGGAGAAAATATGCCAATTAAAAAAATCAAGGAGAATTGGGGATAAGATCAGCATCCCAAAGAAGCAAGGCACTAGTAGGGAAGCTATATTGGATATGGATTACAACTATTGGGGGGTTATAGAGAAGATTATTACAAGCCAAATATTATCTAGGAGTGGCTGAGAAAAACATCCCAAGACTCAGAGTGGAAGGAGAGGGATATACAATATGGAGAAAAATGGAAGAAGACCAGGAGTTAATACAACTATACTTATATTTACAGTTAGGGAATGGAAAGGATGCTCTATTTTGTGAGGATCCATGGAATCAATTCCAACCAATTATTCAGACATTCCCAGAGATGGAGAGTTAGAAAGCAGAGCTCCAAAAGACAAGGTGGTGTAAAGCCTCTTACTATATGAAATCATGGAATCAACATGTGCCAAACTTACTACAATGGAAACACCCCCGATAATGGCTAGTGAGGGGGACAGAGGAACTAACTAAAAAACTATGGAGACATCTCCAAAGACACCCAATTAATGATGGCTCTAATAGGGATAAACTTTGATGGGGAGGAAGCAAGTTGAGAATCTATAAGGCAAAGGAGGGATACAAGGTAACTTGTGGATATGAGATTGCACCAACATCACTTCCATGGATATTTTTTTGGTAAAAGGAAGGATGGCCAAAAATTAACATTTTCTCATGGTTGATTAACCATAGAAAGTGCTTAACATTTGATAATTTGAGAAAAAAATATTTCTACTGGCCTTCCAAATGTGTTATGTGTGGAAAGGCAAAGGAGACCTTGAATCACCTCTTTTTGGGTATTCTTTTACCAAAGACATATGGATAAATTGGTGGAGGTAGATGAAACAATGTTGGTACATCTTTGGAATTTACGAAATATTTTATGAGAAACGGAAACAGTGCAGCTTTAAGACTAAAATAATAAAAATGGCATGGAAGATGGGACCTAGCTTCATATGGTGGCAAATATGGCTAAAACGAAATGCACACATATTTAGATCAGAGCACAAAACAAGGGAGCAAGTATGGGAGAGGATTATGAGTAAGGTAATGGAAATACTATCTATTAGATTACATGAGGAAACAAATATAGAAATGGAGGAAGTGACTATTCTAAGGAGCTTTGGAATAACTGTAAAAGAAAAACAACTAAGGGTTGGATGCACAGGTGAGATCTTCTCGAATAACATAAACTGGAGACCATCTCCCAGAGAGTGGGTGAAGGCTAACACGAATGGGGCTTCTACTAAAAACCTTGTAAAAGTTGGTTTTGGTATTATCATACAAAATTGGAAAGGAGAACAAGTGTACTGGAGAGAAAAAGGTATGGGGAAGACAACAAATAATAAAGTAGAAGGATAGGTGATCTTGTCAATGTCAATGATAGCTACAAATCTACATTTACATAAGCTATGGATAAATACAGACTCTTAAGTATGGGATGGAATCTTGGATCTGATAAGACCCTTTCAGGTGTTTGGAATTAGCAAGAGAAGGAAGGTGGAAGCAGTTCAAAATATTTGTAAGGTTTTTCAAGATGTTTTTATTACACATATCAAGCGAGAGAGAAATATGGTGGAAAAATATTTAGAAAAATAGGGAAAAGAACTGGAGGAAGGGCAATATGTGGACTCTCAGATGGAAAATCAAATAAGTTGGTGCCAAAGAATCCAAGGGATGCAAGAGGTGGTACAAGCAGATAGCAGAATAGGAAGAGCGGATAGTGATTATAATGAATCTATCATAGTTATGCCATGGAGAAATATCCAAGAAGAAATTAAATGATAAGTTGTCCTAGTGTCAATATGGGTAAGCAAGATTCTTGGTTGTTTGCCATAGGCTCTAGTGTCTTCATCCTCAGGATACTGTTTCTCTACTATATGATATTACTACTAGTTTACTGAGAGTGGCCAAGGTGGGTGGTTTTTAAAAATAGAAAACAGATAGCCATAGACATTTTATTGAGTATGTCTAGATTAAGAGAAAATAAGCCTCCACCCTAGAGAATAATAGATATGTCAGACATGTTCAAGATGCCAATAATGACTTCAAAACAATATGAAGATAGATGGGTGGTCTACAAAATTCAGATGAATGAGAAAATTTAAAATTCAATTATGGTAATGTTAATGTGTATGGATAACTGCATTATGGTGGCTTCAAGTGATGTTTTCACCAAACACACCAATATGATGTTTTTATGGGTATTTTTTGCGCCAGGAGGGATTGGAGGAGGATTTTCTTTCTCCTTTGTTTCCTGTCTAGCTCATTTTACTTTGTAATACAACTTCTATAAATATAATTTATTTTTCAATATTAAAAAAAAAACATTTCTTCTTATGACTTATCCCTCCTAAATCCTTTCAGTTATAGCTTTCTCTAAGAGACATTGTTATGCATAAGGGCGAAACATCATAAATTTGCTATATTTAGGATTTTTGAAATTTTAAATTTGCTAATTTTGGAACCTTTCACTGGGGCCCATTCGCCCAAAATTTACGAGGTGGAATTTTTTTGGGGTCAATTCACCCGACGTTGATAATAATTATCCTATTTTTATTTTAATTCACCAACCACTTTCACCCAATTCCACAAAAAATTCACCTTCAAATTATAAATAGTTTTGTTTTTCCCGCCCAATTTGCCACATATACTACCCGTATAAATACTGAAGGGGGTACCGATAAAAATACATCTAAAACACAACTCAAAAATAGCTCTGAAGCAATAAAAAACCTATTGTCAATCGACATATTTATCGATTGGTTTTAGGGTATTATCAATCGAAAGATATTGATCAGTTCCACAAACTTGACAAGGTTGTAGAGGAGTGCTTCTCAACATAAACTAATCCATTACATAGGAGTACCAATCGACATATGTTGATCGATTACAGAGGAGTGTCAATTGGCATAAGTCAATAGGTTGCTGTTAGGATCTCATCCTAACACTTAATGTAATAACTTCCTTGATGTAATAATTCCTAGTGAACGTGGGTAGTACCCATGATTAATATTTTGTAATGTTCTAAGTTTTAGCTTAGGTAGTGCCTATGACAAATGGCACCCTTTTCTATGTAAAACATGGTAGATAGGTTAGGTAAGGTGGCATTGTGTATGTAATTCGTGTGGCATTATGCATGTAATTCGAGTGGCATTGTGCATGTAATTCAAAGTGGCACTATGCATGTAATTCGGGTGGCATTATGCATGTAATCCAGGTGGCATTTTGCATGTAAGCCAACCTTGGAGGGAAACTCTTTAAATACCCAAAAAGACACCAATGTAATCATCTTTTTGCAAATTAATGAAGTATTGAAGGAGGTTGCACCCTCGAAGAGGCCTGTGATTCTATCTATTGTGAGATTGTTCCTTTTAAGTAGTTTATATTATCATATGCAATTAATATTGTTATAATGTTTTTGTGAGTTTATTTGAGTTGAGAGTGTGTTGTTAGTATATTTTATAGCAGGTTCCTAACAGTTGCAAAGGAGTGTTTGTCAGTATAAGTCGATCGGTTGTATAGGAGTGTCAATCAGCATAAGTCGATCGGTTGTAGAGAAGTGTCAATTGACAAAAATCGATCGATTGCAAAGAAGTATCTGTTAGCATAGGTCAATCGGTTGCAGAGGACTGCCAATAAAAATGAGTCGATTTGTTACAAAGTAGTACCTATCGGCATAAGCCAATCGGTTGTAGAGGAGTACCAATCAACCTAAGTTAATTGGTAGTAGAGGAGTGTCAATCGACATAGGTTGATTAGTTACAGAGGAGTGTCAATCGACATATGTTGATTAGTTGCAGAGGAGTGTCAATAATCACTATCAAAATATCTAAAATCGATCGGTAATTGAGAATTTTACTAAGTTTTGTGTGTAGATCTCGTCGAGCTAGGTGGTTTTAAAAAATTAAAAACGGAGCTTTGGATCAAAAGTTATGCCTCCTAGAAGGTTCTCTGCAAAAGAGCACCTCTGCAACCGATCGGTTGCAGAGGTGCTCTTTTGCAGAGAACCTTCTAGGAGGCATAACTTTTGATCCAAAGCTTCATTTTTTATTTTTAAAACCACCTAGCTCGACGAGATCTACACAAAAACTTAGTAAAATTCTCAAAAAACCCTATGAAACTAACCGACACCTCTACAACTGATTGACACCTCTACAAACAATCGATTACAAAGGTGTCGATCGATTTCATATGGTTTTTTGAGGATTTTACTAAGTTTTTTGTGTAGATCTCATAGAGGTAGATGAAAATTGAAAAAAAACTCTAGATAAAAAGTTATACCTCCTAGAAGGTTCTATGGAAAATAGCACCTCTACAACCGATTGGCTGCAACTAATCGGCTTATGTCGATTGGTTGTAGAGGTGCTCTTTTGTAGAGAAATTTCTAGGAGGCATAACTTTTGATCCAAAGCTCCGTTTTCAATTTTTTTTTTTAAAACCACCTAGCTCGATAAGATCTACACAAAAAACTTAGTAAAATCCTCAAAAAACCCTCTCAAACTGATCAAAACCTCTGCAATTGATCGACACCACTGCAACCGATTGATTGCAGTGGTGTCGATCAATTTTAGATGGTTTTTTGAGTATTTTACTAAGTTTTTTGTGCAAATCAGATCGAGCTAGGTGGTTTTAAAAAATGAAAACAAAGCTTTAGATCAAAATTTATACCTCTTAGAGGAGTAAAATATGGGCTCTGCTAGGTTTTGATGAGGAAAAACTACTCTGCTAGGGTTTGATGAAGAAAAATTGCTCTACGGGGATGGTAGCAGCTTTCGAAGGAGGTCTAAAAAATTGGAGGAATGTCGTGATGGCATCGGGTCCGGCACAAAGAGTGCATGCTCGTGATCTTTTTTCATCTGAAAATGACTGGAAGGAACAGGATTTTCCAATGCATTTCGGGAGCTGCTTGTTTAAGAACAATGGATATTTGGAACGATGTGAAGTCAGGCTAGTTCTAGTGGTTCAACCAGACTCGATGGCGAAAGATGTGGAGTATCTAACCAAACATGCCCTTATTGGCAAATTTTTGGGCATCCGAATTTCTCTCCCCTTTGTGGAGGCTTGGGTCAGGAAGACTTGGAATCCTGAAGGCGATGTGGAGGTGATGTTGAGTGTGAACAACTATTTTATGGTGGTTTTCTCTTGTATTGTAGATCGTAACAAAGCATTTGAAGGGGGTCCTTATTTCTATAACCAATTAGGACTCTTTCTTAAACCCTGGCATGTGGGTTTCAACCCATCATAGGAGCGGTCATCGTGGGTTCCAGTATGGGTGTGGCTTCCATGGCTCCATTGGAATTCTGGAGAACTTATATCTTGCTTAAGATTGCCCTTCTGCTTGGGAATCTGGTTGGACTGTCATAATAGACAATGGATAAAAAGGTAATCTCTGTTGCTCGTATTTATGTTGAAATTGATTTAAATAATCCTATTCTATATTCTATTGAAATACAATTTGGATCAACTACATGGGTTTAAAAACTTGACTATGAAGCTCTTCCATTTCGTTGTCGGATTTACCATGAATATGGCCACCTGCAAAGAAAATACCCTAAGTTTGTCTTGCTCGTGGCTTCAAATCCTGGGCCCTCTCGGTCTGGAAAAATTTTGGATAAATGAAAAGCCTCGATAAAGGAATGGGAACGGGATAAGGAAGGTTTTATTCAGGTAAAATGCCGAGACAGAGGATGAAGGGCAAACAAAGACCTTAAGGATAGCCAGCCAGATGCTCTACTCAACCGTTTTGAAATATTAGATGATCTTGATCAGTGAATGGAGATACCTGAAATGTCACTACCTAATGCAAATATAACAAGGCCAAATCAAATGTCTCTTCTTGAGGGAGAACTTAAGAAATCATATCTAGGGGGTTTAAATGAAGAACAAAGGTCTTTGGATCTGAGTATAGGGGACATGGTTGGGTCTAGCCCTATAAGGAAAAATATTTTGGAAAGTGGTACAGATTTAGTTATGCCATATCCTACTCAGGCACTAATGCAGTCATCTTTCAACTGCAAATCTCCTACGGTGTTGGGATTGCAGCAGAAAATAATTAAAAAAAGTTTTTTGGATAAGAATATGAAGGTGGGTCGGAAGAAGGACCAGGATAAAATTAAGTTAATGGGAGAGACTTTGGTGGAGTTAGGCTTGGTGAGAACATTGGACTCCCATTTTTATAACCCCCAAAAATTATTATCATCTCATGGAATGTAAGGGGGTTGAACAGCATCCCCAAACAAAAAGTTGTTCGTGATTTGGTTCGTGTGCATTCTTCGGATGTGGTGTTTATTCAGGAGACTAAATTGGCTATTGATAGTATGTTCAATATTGCTCCCAAGTTGTGGATAAGGGGGCAATGCCAGTGTATTGGTGTATGTGGATATGTTGGTGGCGTCACTTGTTTATGGGATCCGGTTAAGATATCCCCTCTTACTTGGATTTCTAGTAGATGGTCTATTTCTATGGTCGGGCATGATAATAAATCTGGTGAAACCATCCTACTTACAAATGTGTATGCTCCTATTTATTACAATGGTAAAGTGAATTTGTGGGAGAACATTTTCTTTATGAGAAGTTTGCTTCACCTGTACCCATGGTTTTTGGTTGGAGACTTCAACTCTATCACTTGTCTAGAGGAGAAACGTGGTGGGGTGGACCATCTCGAGCCTTTTTCTTCTGTCTTTAGTGCTCATATCCAGGCCCTAAACTTGGTTGACATCAAGCTAGATAATGGGATATTTACTTGGCACAATAGAATGTGTGGGGAAGCTTCCATCTTAGAGAGACTAGATAGGTTTTTGATATCTAGTTATTGGATGGGTAATAACAGAAGTGCTAGTTCTATGATTCTGGAGGGTAGGGGATCTGATTATTGGCCTATCAAACTCTCTGCTTTGGATTTAGGGCTAAAAAATAATCCCTCCTTTAAGTTTCAACTTATGTGGCTTCGTGATCCTAAGCTTCATGATTTCATGTGAGGCTGGTGGACCACTAGAAAACCTCCTCATGGCACCGCTATGTATTCCTTTATGAAGCGACTACAATTTGTAAAACATAAATTGAAGATATGGAATAGACTAAATTTTGGGAACCTTTCCTTGGCTAAGCTGGCAGCTCTTATGAGGATGGAAGAAGCTTCAAGGAATATTAGAGATCAGGGATTCACGAAGGAGCTTCTTGTTGAGGAATCCGAGGTCGCGAAAGACCTTGCTTGAATGGGAACTAAGGGAAGAAATTTTTTGGAAACAAAAAGCTCGAGTAGATTGGCTTCAGGAAGGGGATAGGAACATAGCCTTATTTTATAACTCAGTTAAGGCTCACCGTAATGGTAACCTAATTACCTCTCTTGTGAATTATCAGGGTGCCCTGGCCTCTTCTTTCAGGTATATTTTAGAAGAGACTAAGAGGTATTTTTCCTCTCTCTTCAAGGAGGACTCCCTATAAGATTATGAGAATGAAAAACTTATTCTAAACTGTATTCCAGTGATTTTTTCTAGAGATATGAATGAGCACTTGATGGGTCCAATTTCCCTTGAGGATTTGGAAAATGTTGTATTCAAGATGAAAAAAGGAAAAGCCCCAAGCCCAAATGGATTCCCGATTGAGTTTTATTAGGAGTTTTGGGATTTAATAAAATTTTATCTTTTGGAGGTGGTCCATGAGTCCCAAAAGAACAAACAGATGCTAAGGGCCCTAAATGCTACCTTTTTGGTGCTTATACCCAAAAAAGAGGGAGCAAATTCCTTGGATATGTTCATGCCTATTGCTCTCTGCAATGTTATTGCTAAGAGGTTGAAGATGTGTTTGAGAAAAATCATCTCTGAGGAGCAAGGAGGGTTTGTTGTTGGTCAAAAAATCTTGGATGGGGTTGTTATTTCTACAAAAGCTATTCACTCGATGGAAACTTCTAAGGAGAAAACTATGTTCATTAAGTTGGACATGGCCAAAGCCTATGATTGGGTTAGATGGTCCTTTCTTCAGAAAGTTCTTGCTGCTTTTGGATTTGAGGAGGAATGGATTAGATGGGTGATGAGCCGTGTTTCTTCTTTCTCATTCTCTATTCTTGTTAATAATGAGCCATCAGAGTTTTTTGATGCCTCAAGGGGATTGAGGCAAGGAGATCATTTATCTCTTTATTTGTTTATCATTATGGCAGAAGGGTTGGGAAAATTGCTCAAGTCTCAAGCCATACAGGGTCTCATTCAGGGGTGGAAGTGGGATAGTAGTTTGCCACATATTTCCCACCTTCAATTTGTTGATGATACTGCTTTGTTGGGAGTTGCCACTATCAAGGAAGGTGGAAATATTAGACAGTCTCTTGACATATCTTGGTGCTTCTGGATAGTTGATTAATGAGGACAAGTATTCTATTTTCTTCTTCAATACCCCTCCTCTTATTCAAGCCAGGATTGCTCGCATTCTAATATTCCAGGTTGGGACTCCCTCCTTCATTTATCTTGGTATTCCAATTTCATCTCATCCTCTACCTAGATCTTCTTGGTAGTCTATGCTTGATAATTTTAGAAGGAAGGTGAATCACTAGACTTTCATATGGCTATCCACTGCAAGTAGAGTGTTGCTTTTAAAATTTGTTGTTCAAGCTTTACCCATTTATATATTTTTTTTACAAATAGCTCCCTCACACTTCATCAAGGACATGGATTCTTTGTCAAGACAGTTTTTATGGTCTAGAAAACTTGATCAATATAAATGGAGTTTGGTTAGGTGGGATTCTATATGTAGGCCGGTGCAAGAGGGAGGTCTTGGGTTGCGACAAACAGCTCTTTTTGGGTAGGCTTTGGCTGCAAAACTTTATTAGAGATGGTGTACCTCTCAAGATCAGATTTGGGCTAAAATATTATCTTGTAAATACTTGAGAGGTATTTTTGAGGCTGAGATCCCTAGAGTCAGCTTGGTTGGGAAAGGTTTAGTTATCTGGGACACTCTAAAAAGAGGAGCTAATTTAATCAAGCAAGGTTTGTTCTGGATTTGCAATCAGGGATCAAATGCTCTTTTTTGGGAGGATTCTTGGGATGGTCACCCTCCTATCTTGAATCAATATCCTAGGTCACGTTACCTAAGAATTTTTTTCTTGGAAGCAGGCTGGTCTCATGTCGAGGACTTTAAAAAAATATAGTCTTTTGAAAATATGGAGATGTACAGGTGGAAAGATCCGCAAGAATGGCCCTAGGGAGGACTGGCCAAGGATAGAGAGGTGCTTGCTCTTATTCTTATGGGGAGGCCTTGTTCTTCATTGAGGGGTACAGATATTTTGGCTTGGAACCCTGATCCTAAGGGAATCTACTTGGAAGCCCATGGTTATCAGGTTCTTGATAAGCAAAAGTATGTGAGTCTTCCTGTCACTTGGTGGAAAAAGGTGTGGAACAATTTTTTCTGGCCAAAATGTAACTTCTTTCTTTGGTTGGTAGCTCGTAATAAATGCCTCACTTGGGATAATGTGAGGAAGAGGGGATTTCAGGGTCCCTCTTTTTTTTTCCTTTGCAGTAAGAATGATGATGACTCTTCTCATTTATTTTTCCAATGCTCCTTTTCCAGATACATTTGGCACCGTTGGTGGAGCACTTGGAACCATCCATGTTTTCATGTGCTATCCCTGGTGGATTTTTGGAGTAGTTTGGGCAGACCTCCAGCCAAGGCCCCCTTCCTTTGAGTGGCTTAGAATTTGGGTCCTTCTTGCATCATCTGGAAAATTTGGCTCAAACAAAATCGATGCATATTTTAGGGTAGTTATTTGGCTGTTCAACAGATCTGGCAAAGGATCATGTATATGGTTCAGGAAACCATCCATAGCAAATGTGATGTGGACCATATTTTGGATTCTAGGGAGGAGAAGGTACATCAAGTCCTTGGTCTCTTTGGGGATGGTGTGAACTCTTTTAGCCCTAGTAGGGTTCCTCAGCTCAGCAAGAAAGTTAGGAGAGATGGTAGGTGGAGGCCACCCCCTAGAGGAGTTTTAAAAATTAATACTGATGGATCGTCCAAGGGTAATCCTGGACATGCCTGGCATTAGTGGTGTTGGGAGAGATTCTCCTGGTGGTGTCTATTTTTTCTTTTCCATTTATAAAGGTGTTCACTCCAACAATTTTATGGAATCTCTTGCAATTCTTGAGGCCTTGCAGAGGGGGTTTTCTCTTGGCTGGCATAGGATTATCAACGAGTCTAACTCTGAAATTGTGATTAATATTTTAAAAAGTAAAAGGATGGAGGAATTTAATTGGCAGTTGGCCTCTGTAGCCGTTCAGATTCTTAGAATGAGTGAAGAGTTTGAATTTATATCCTTTGTGCACATTCCAAGGGAATGGAATGTGTTTGCTGATTACCCGGCCAAAAGGGCTTCTGAGCTGCTAGATCCTTGGAGTATCGATAATTGGGATAGTATCCCATCTGGAGACTCTCAACGTTTGTGGGAGTTGATCCACAAGGATGTACAGACTTAATGTGATTTATTCTTTTTATCTTTTTTGGATGTCATTCTAGTCTAGTGGTTTTAGTCTGTTTCGTTGTTTATTTAAGTCCTGGTTGGAAGCTCAATTGTACTCTATAATCCAGAATTTTTATCAATAAATTTTTACCCGTTTATTTAAAAAAAAAATTATACCTCCTAGAAGGTTCTCTACAAAAGAGCACCTCTACAACCGATCAACATAAGCCAATCGGCTGTAGTCGATCAGTTGCAGAGGTGCTATTATGCAAAGAGCCTTCTAGGAGGCATAACTTTTGATCCAGAGCTTAATTTTTTATTATTTTTTTAAATCACCTAGCTCGAAGAGATCTACACAAAAAACTTAGTAAAATCCTCAAAAAACCCTTTGAAATCGATCGAATGAAACCCTCTGCAACCGATCGACACCTCTAGAAATATTTTTCAATTGATTTGCCACAGTTTAAATTTTTATGGTGAAATATGAATGGAATTTGCCATTTCTCCTTGTGTTGGCAATTTTGGGTACTTTGGGTACATTTCCTTTGCTCAAGTGTATAAGTTGTCATTGATGTCAAGAAGCTTTTGAAGGAATTTGATTTGATGTAAAATAATTTGTTTTGATGAAGGTTCGGCATGACAGGTTCGAAAGAAAGTAAGTTGAAAAAATGTCGTGATATCGCGACATGTCGCATTTTCGCGACTTAAGGAAGAGAGAGAAAGCTTTTTAGAAAAGTGTCACGATATCGCGACATGTCGCAGTTTCGCGACTCAAAGAGGAGAGAGAATGTTCGAGTCAAAAATGTCATGATTTCGTGACATATTGCAAGGAAGGTTGAATGGACAAAAAAGTGTCATGATTTCGCGACATGTTGCAGGAGAGAGAGTCCAAAAGAAAAAATGTCACGATTTCACGACATAATGCAAGAGAGAGAGTCCGGGAGAAAAAGTGTCACGATATCGCGACATGTTAGGTTTTTGCGACCCGAAGAAAAGAAAAGCGCTAAAGAGAAAAAGTGTCACGATTTCGCGACAAGTCAGAAGACAAAGTGGAAGCAAGATAAAGTGTCACGATTTCGCGACATGCTGCAGATGAAAATGTTCCAAGTAAGAACTGTCATGATTTCGTGACATGCAGCAAAGGGAAGAGTCTAAAATGAGAAGCGTCGTGATTTCGCGATAGGTTGCAGAGAAGTTGTACGGAAGCTGAAAGTGTCACGATTTCGTGACAGGCTGCAAAGAAAACATACGAAAGCTAGAAGTGTCACGATTTCATGACAAATTCAAGGAGGAAGAGCTCAAAGGCAAAAGCATCGCGATTTCGTGACATGTTCCATTTTCGTAGGCGTAAGGCAAAGAAAAACACATGGCAGCAAAAGTGTCACGATTTCGTGACATGTTCCATTTTCGCTAGTACAAGCAGACAAGAGTGCAAGGAAGAGAAAGTGTCGTGATTTCACGACAGATTGAGATGGCAATGTTCAGTTGGAGAAAGTGTCATAATTTCACGACAGAAATAGAATGCAGGTATTCTATAGGAGAAGTGTCACGATTTCGTGACAAAAGCAGAAAGGAAGTCAAAAAAGGCAGTTGTGTCGTGATATCGCAAAAAAAGCCAAAAGAAAGTGTACGGTTGCAAAGGTGTCGCGATATCGTGACATGTTGTGGTTTCGTGGCAGAAGCTACAGAAGAGTTACAGAGGTAGTGAAGCCAACAAAGTTAAATTTTAGTCGACAAAATTTAGGGCTTGCAGCCGACGTAGATTAGGGTTTGTTTTTGGTATAACAATCGACTAAGATTAAAGTTTTCATCATGAAAATCCTGTTATAAAAGGAGGGCTGTTTGGAGAGTTGAAGTCGATGCATGTGTTGTTGATGTGCGATGTTCGAAGATAGTGCACAGTGCAAGAAGTTCAATCGCTGAGAGCAGAGTGTGAATTCGATCGTAGTGTGCAGAGTGCATTTCATCGAATCATTCTAAGTGTGAAAGATCGCAAAGGAAGCAGAGTGTGTGAAGACGATGCCGTTGTGATTGCACAGAGGTGCAAAGGTTGAAGTTCGACCAAGTTCGGTTGTAACTGCGTAGAGAGAACTTAAGGACATATTTGTGTGAGCTTTTCTAAGAGCTTACAAGCAAATTTGAGACAAGTCTTTGTGAAGACTTGTGGACAGCTTTGAGCAAGTTTTTTGAGAGCTTATGAGCAGGTTTTGGACAAGTCATTGAAAGGGCTTGTTGCACATATTTGAGCAAGCTTTTGTTGAGCTTGTGGAGCAGTTTGGGCAGGTTCTAGTGAGAACTTGCAAAGCACATATGAGACAAGTCTTGGTGAAGACTTGGGTGAAGATCAAGCAAGCTTTAGTGAAAGCTTGTGAACCACTTTTGTGAACCAAAATTGAGAACCAATTGAGGGCAGAGATTGGTGCAGATTCGAGGATATTTGTGCCAGATCGAATGACTGTGTTTGGTGCAGATCAGAGAAAGAGATCGAGGACATTTGTGCCAGACCGAAGGACTGTGTTTGGTGCAAATCAGAGAAAGAGATTGAGGACATTTGTGCTAGATCGAAGGACTATGTTTAGTGCAAATTCGAGGACCAGCTTTGGAGGTGATAGAGTTGAGGACAGAGGACTCCAACCAGATCAGGGATGACAGGTGTATTCTGTGGATAGAGTTCCATTTGCTAAGGGTAGCGGAGGCAGAGGTCTTCTAGAGGATCACCAGTCAGAGCAGAGCTGGGGTAAGATATCTCCTTTGGGTTGAGGCTCATAAACATTGTAATTGGGAAATATTCCCAAAGAACTTTGAGATAACTTTTAGAGAAAAGTTTTGTGGACGTAGCCCAGCCATTATGGGTGAACCACGTTAAAATTGGTGTCACTTTGTGGATGATATTGTGCATTGTTTTGTTATTGCTTTGGGTATATTGCTTTACTGTTTTTAAAAGTATAAAAAAAAAAAGTAAAAAGAGGTCTTATACTGTTCACCCCCCCCTCTCAGTATAAGCTTGTGTTCTTCACCTTGGACATGATTCATCAGGATTCGATACTGATTCGCCATGATTTTATAAATAGATTTCAAGGTTGACCCCTTATGCATAACCCTAGCGTAATACCTAGACTACTCGTTAGGATGGAAAGGCTTTGGACTAATATTGGGCTTTATGCCCATAACAAAGACACTAATAAAAGCATCGAGGGTCATCCAAAAGAGGGTTCTTCCCTGGGAAATCTGAACTATTCTCTACTTTAGGTCATAAAACTTTTCTATAGAAATAATTAACTCAATACAGGGATGCACGTGAGTACAGATAAATAAAGAAAGCAGGGAATGAAAAGCAAAAGCACTTGGTATTGATGATAAAAGGTCTTTCAAAACTTTGTTCTCCATGTCTATTCTCAATTATTCTATGAAATTCCATGTCATTGTTGTGTTTGCAATCCTAAAAACCTTGTCCTAGAATAGCTCTATCTCATCCCCCGTGGATGCTCTATCGACTCAAGAGGGAGCTGCCAGCGTAAGATAAAATAAAAAATCTTTGAAGATTCTCTCAAGGTTTTGAGTTTTTATACTTTTTGAATGCAAAAGTATTTATAAAGAATGAGTGTTACCTAAGTCTATTTTAAATAGCCAACTAAGAGCCTTATGTCATTAATGTAGTAGTTGAGCAATTTTTTGGTGTGCTCCATTGCATACACTTCATTTAACCAAGGTGGCATGATTTTGAGAAGGCTCATTGTTGCGAGCTCTTTCTTAACTCAAGAGTCATTTAACTTATTTGATCGTGAATTCAAACACATTCATGGTTGTGATTATCCTAGAAATATTTGGATGTTTTATCAAATTGACCATAGTTTTGAGCATTTCTCAACCATGATTGGAATTGGAAATCTACTCCTTTTGACTATTTTGACCATGACATTGATACATCTCATGGTCATGGATCACTTGAGAATATCATGATGTTTTACTGGTTTTACTTCTTATTTGAGCTTCATTTTGACCCTACTTGATGAGGATTGATGTTTGATCCCTCATATGACCCCTCTAGTAGTTCCTAGCTAGGTTTGCATAGTTTATTTCTTGCAAATTAATAATTGTAAGTGAGTCTCCTTCTCACATGCACTTGTGGGCACTAGTTATCTTCTAGTTGTCATTTAGAGTGTTAGTTAGTAAGTGTGAACTCAAAGTAGGAAGTGTGTACTTCAAGATAGCTAAAATGGATCTTATAGTTAGCATTATTCCTTTCCTCTTAACTTAGAAGTTACGTGCATTCTCCCTTGCACTTTTGTAGCTTATGGTTAAGCATATTGGATCAAATCCATGATTTGATGGGTTTGGTTATGTATTTTGGGCCATTAGTGCCTATATAATGAGTTTGTAAATAATATGAAGTTAGTTGGATTTTCAATCCTTTTCATTGGTATCAGAGCCTAGTTCAAGTTTACACTAGGGCTTGTGAGGTGAGAGGATAGGAGATAGATTAGTTTTTCTTATGAGAAACTTGTTTTCATTGAGGACTCGGTTCAAGCTCAAGGGGAGCTTGAAAACCATTCGCAGAAGGAAGTTCCTTAGGCGTCAAAATCCTCGTTCCAACTTTCTCCGTATGCTCAAGAAGTATAGGAGAAGTTTACCCCGATTTCTTTCTTACAAAGATCCCTTGGCAGGGTTGGATTTCTCCTACGGTGAAATGCGAATTAGGGAGCCTGTTGTTCCTGAAGTTCCTGCCATTTCGGAGTCTTGAAGATCGAGCATCATCAAACTAGGTCGTGTGTCGACTTAGATCTGGTTGCCTTTCAAACGCTGGTCGTGTGTCGACTGGATCTTGAAAGGAGAGCTACTGAAGGACTTTTGGTGATATGCAAGAGAAATTAGCAATTTTTAAGAAATTTGAAGGTAATTTGCCTTCAAATAATTGCTAATAATTGTAATAGTTCAAGTTTTCTATGTTTTTTAAATTAACCCACCTGGTTAATTTTTAAAAATTTCTTAGTTTTTGTTAGAAAACTTAAATTTTAATTGATATATATATATTTTTATATATTAATTAAAATTTGCATTGTAAAAAAAAAAAATTAATTTTTTTCCTCGGCCCCATCTCAGTAGGAGCCGAGGGCTTGTGCAGGCGGCTCGGTTGAGTCAGCGACGCCGCTTGCCGACGTCAGCCATCGAACGTCCGTCGACCGACAGACCTTGCCTGTCGACTGTCGACGAACGTCAGCCGACGTCCAACACAGCCGACAAAATTTTGGTTATGTGACGCCATGTCTGATCGTGGCTGACAAACCCTGTGGTTTGTCCAGCTTGCCGCAGCTTACAAGCCTATAGCGGCCTGTCACGGTGACGAGACTCTACGAGCTGTCGGTCCCACTGTGGCTGATCGGCTCGATGTGGTATCGAGGCTCATTGCGACCGACAGTCGCCAGTCGTGTCAGATCCACCAAGGCTGATTGGTCGGTCGACCAGTTCATTCGATGCACAAACTACAGGCACAGACGTCGACGCGCCACACAGCTGACGAACCGTCGGCTGTGCCGCGTCCACTGCCAACAGCCGGCAACCGATAGCCTACACGCAGCCTGAGGCTGCAACTACGTTTTTTTTCTTCAAGCACAAAATTTTTAGTATCGAGTGCATAAATTTTTGCATGATTGGCTACCTCGAGAAACGTGCCAATGGAGTTCAGACAGTCAGACACAGCAAGTGAAGTTTCAGTTTTACCGAGGGTAAATTGTAAATTTTTTAAAATTTTACTATTCTAAGGTTGCATGTAATTTTTATTTTTATTAATTTAATTTTTAATAGCTTAATTAAATTAATTAATCTTTGATTAATTATAATTTAATTTTTAATTAAGTTATTTTTAAATTAATAAAATATAAATTGTAAACCTTAGGTTAGTTTAAATTTTTAAATTTTTAGCCTTAGGAGTATTTTTCAGGGCACACCATTGTAACAAGGAACCTTCAATTTTTCCTTGATTTTTAAGTGCTTTTCCCTTTTACTTCTGGCTTATACCCGGTCTCACATGGCTTCTGACTTGGCTGCCCAAGTGGCAGAACTTGCACATGTTGTAAATGCTTTAGCGGATAAGGCTAATGATACTACCATGGCAGAAGTTCTTGGTAACCTTGCAATGAAGGTAAATGATATTTCTCTCCATAATGCTTCAACTTATGCTCATGATTCTCGCTTCGAGAGTTCGTTGTGAAGTGCCACTTTATGATGGATCCCGGAACCCTGAAGTCTTGAACAGTTGGATTCTTGACATGAGTTCTTGGTTTTATTACACTCAACTTGCAGATGAGGATCTGGTTCCATATGCTAAACTCAAACTTTCTGGTTTAGCTAAAGTACTTGTTGAAAGAAAAAGAGGTCATGATGAACTCACCTCATGGGATGAGCTTGTAGATTGTCTTAAGACCAATTTTTATCCTTCCAATTATTCTAAGGAATTGGTCATTAAATGGTTTCGATTTCGACAAAGTACTAATATGCCTGTGCAGGAATATATCTTTCAATTCAACAGGTACAGGATACTTTTGAATGTGGAGGAAGATATTAAAGCTTTGATTCTCAAATTTCAAAGTGGTTTGTTGGAACATTTGTACAGGGAAATTATGTTTGTTTCTATGGACACATTGGATTCAATTTTCAACCAAGCGCAACTTGCGGAGGACAAGTTTAAGGTGCATTCGCAGGCATTCCGTGCACCTGCTACTCAAGTGGTTGCAAACTCATCAAAAGGGAATAATTCTTTCTCACAAAAGAAGAATTTTGCTCAAAAGAAGAATGTTTCTTCTCCATCTCCTTCTTCTCCTTCCCCTTCCGCTTCTACTCCCTTCTTCTTCTTCTTCTTCCAAACCTTCTTCTTCTTCTTCTAAAAAGTTTTGTAACTATTGTAAGAAGAAAGGTCATGAAAAAGCTGATTGTTTTAAGCTTAAAAAGAAGAGTTTAGTCATTACTACTCAAGAGGAGGATGCTTCCAAAGGTCCCCTTGAGTCGGTAGGAGAAAGTAGAGTATATACGAAATTACGAGGTAAGCTCAATGAGGTTACCTTAGTGAATGTAAGTTCATCTGAGAGCGCTCGTGATGCTTTGTTCATCACTCGAGCTCATTTGCTCCATAATTTTGCAACAGATTGTATAGTGGATAATGGCTCGTAGAAAAATCTAATTGCGAGGTCCATTGTCGAGCGTTTGAAGTTACCTATGGAGCCTCATCCTCAACCTTATTCTTTGGGTTGGAAGGATAGTGGAAGGGGCTCAGAAATCACTCACACTTGCACATTAAAATTTGCACTTGGCCCACATTTCATAGATCAAGTCACTTGTGATGTGACTCCTATGGATTGTTGTGGGATTTTGCTTGGACAACCTTTTCAGTATGATAGGAGAGTTGTTTATGATGCTTTCAAAAGAACCTACACACTTCAAAAATATGGTCAGGTCTTTCTCATTAAAAGCACCAACACTCCTAACATCATTCTAAGTTCCAAGCAAACAAAAAGAGTAATTAAAAAAGGTGGTGATGTTGCTCTAATTTTCATTCGCTCTCAAAACACTCCTACATCCACATCCATTCCAAAGCAACACTCTTCAATGGATAAAATATTGCAAAATTACTCACACATATTTCAGGAGCCAAAGTCTCTTCCTCCAATTCGCACAATTAATCACAGCATTGAAATCATTCCTGGTTCTTCACTACCTAATGCTCCCATGTATAGACAATCTATTTTGCAAAATGAAGAAATAAAAAGGCAAATAGAAGATTTGTTGTCTAAGGGTTTCATTAAGGAAAGTACTTATGCTTGTGCCTCACCTATTTTGTTGGTTCTTAAAAAATATGGCACTTGGAGATTGTGCATTGATTTTCGTGCTTTGAACAAAATTTCTATAAAGAATAGATATCCACTACCACGCATTGATGATTTATTAGATCAGCTCCAAGGAGCTAAGTTCTTTTCAAAAATAGATCTCAAAAGTGGATATCATCAAGTGCGTATCCAAGCTGAGGATACATGGAAGACAACTTTTAAGACGAAGATGGGCCTCTTTGAATGGTTGGTCATGCCCTTCGGTCTTACTAATGCTCCTGCAACCTTCATGAGGTTGATGAATGATGTATTTCGTGATGTACTTGACAAATTTGTAATAATATATCTTGATGATATATTGATATTCTCAAAGACTTGGGAGGAACACCTTAGGCATATCCATCATACACTTGATCTTCTTGCGAAGAATCAATTATATGCCAATTCTTCCAAGTGTTCTTTTGGCAATACTTCAGTTTCTTACCTTGGTTATGTGATTAGTGAAAGTGGAATTCAGGTAGATCCCACCAAAGTTGATGTTTTACTTAAGTGGTCCCCTCCTACAACTCTCACTGAGTTAAGGAGTTTCCTAGGACTTGCAAATTTTTATCGCAAGTTCATTCCTCAATATTCCACCCTTGCAGCTCCATTGCATTATCTCACTAAGTCTAAAGTTCCATTTCATTGGGAGAAAAGCCAAGAGATTGCCTTTGAGAAACTCAAAAAGAAACTTTGTACAACACCTGTGTTAACTTTACCCGACCTCTCTCAACCTTTTGAGATTGAAACGGATGCCTCTAAAGTTGCCTTAGGATCTGTGCTCAAACAGAATGGTCATCCAGTTGCTTATCATTCAAAAACTTTTTCTGCTGCTAAGTTGAACTATTCTACATATGACAAGGAGTTGTATGCATTAGTTCAAGCTATCAAGTACTGGAGACATTATCTTTTGGGAAAATATACAGTAGTACACACTGATCATATGCCTCTCAAGTTTTTACAATCTCAAAGTAAAATTGAAGAATCAAGACATATGAAGTGGGCCTCTTACCTCCAACAATTTCACTTGGTGATCAAGTACAAAAAGGGGAAGAGTAATACTGTTGCTGATTGTTTGAGTAGGCCTCCTGCTGCTCTTGCCTTAACGGTTATGTCCACTTCACACTTGGGATTTCAGACTTGGCCTAATCAGTATTCACAGGATCCTGATTTTGGGAAAATATTTGAGCAAGTGAGTAAGCCTTCTTCTTCCAATTTGCGTCCTTTCCAAGATTTCTACATCAAAGAAGGACTTCTTTACAAATTGGACAAGGTTTGTGTTCCTTGTGAGCCTAGAGTGTCACTTCTTAAGGAAGCTCATTCTACACTTTATGGTGGTCACTTTGGGAAGCACAAAACACTTCATCACTTGCAAAGATTTTTCTATTGGCCTAAAATGCGGAGGGATGTGTTGAGATTTCTCAAACAGTGTGTGGTTTGTTGTCGCTCAAAACCAGCTAACAGGAAGTTTGGCTTAGGCATGCCTTTGCCCATTCCTTCCCATCCTTGGGAAAGCATTTCCATGGATTTGGTTAGTGGTTTTCCCATGACAGTGCGACAACATGATTGTGTGTTCGTGGTGGTTGACAGATTCAGTAAGATGGCTAAGTTTATTCCATGCCGCAAGACAAGTTCTATAGCAGACTTAGCCCAATTTTTCTTTGACAGCATTTGGCGTTCCTTTGGTCTACCTACCAGCATTATATCGGATCGTGATTCACGCTTTGTGGGTCACTTTTGGCATTCTTTGTGGAAAATTTTGGGAGTTTCCCTTAACTTTTCCATCGCCTATCATCCGTAGTCCGATGGGCAGACTGAAGTGGTAAACCGTACCCTTGTGCAAAGTTTACGAATCTATCATCACGCTTCACCAGCAAAGTGGGACTTGAGTCTCACTCATATTGAACATGCCTACAATAGGGCCCTACATTCTTCTACAGGTCACTCACCTTTTGAGGTTTGTATGGGATTTCAGCCCTTGGCACCTTATGAGTTACCTTTGTCTTTGCCTTCTCCTGTCACTTCACATCTTCAGAAGGAGCAAGACAAGGCACACTCATTTATTCAGCACTTGCACAATCTGCAATCAAAGGTGGTTGAGATTTTGCAAAAGACACGAACAACAACAAAAAAGGCCATGGATCGACATCGAATTCCTCATCCATTTCATGTTGGTGACAAAGTTTGGTTGCATCTTGACAAGCGACGTTTTACTGATAAGACTCATAGTAAAATCAAACCGATTCGCTATGGGCCTTATACTATTCTTCAACAGGTGTCCGAGAATGCTTTTCGCCTTGATCTTCCCGCACACTTGGGAATTCATGACGTCGTCAATGTAGATCTTTTGAAGTTGTACTTTGACTCTACATTGGAGACAAGCACCGACTATCAGTCATCCTGTGGACGTGGTTCCTGATTCTCAGTTACCATTGGATTCCGATCAGGTCTATGACACAAAGACTCGACAGACTCGCCAAGGGTCTACCACCTCATATCTTGTGGCTCGACGAGGACAGCTGCCGCATCAGGCTCGTTGGATTTCTTTTCATCAGATGTCCCGTGACTTTCCTACTCTTCTGAAAGCATTGGAGGCCAATGCTTCTATTGTGGGGAGGCATGATGAGGATTGATGTTTGATCCCTCATATGACCCCTCTAGTAGTTCCTAGCTAGGTTTGCATAGTTTATTTCTTGCAAATTAATAATTGTAAGTGAGTCTCCTTCTCACATGCACTTGTGGGCACTAGTTATCTTCTAGTTGTCATTTAGAGTGTTAGTTAGTAAGTGTGAACTCAAAGTAGGAAGTGTGTACTTCAAGATAGCTAAAATGGATCTTATAGTTAGCATTATTCCTTTCCTCTTAACTTAGAAGTTACGTGCATTCTCCCTTGCACTTTTGTAGCTTATGGTTAAGCATATTGGATCAAATCCATGATTTGATGGGTTTGGTTATGTATTTTGGGCCATTAGTGCCTATATAATGAGTTTGTAAATAATATGAAGTTAGTTGGATTTTCAATCCTTTTCACTACTAACCATGGTGTTGAGACATCTCTTATTGCACAACTGTGATCTTTTATCTCTGAAGATATTTGACCTAGCTTTGATCATAGTTTTGAGAAACACTTTTTTTTTGGCAAACAAATGTACATATAATACAAGAAGAAAATAAATTTAAAATAAAGCTTTAAATGATATCCATTGACTAGGATTGACTAACTCTCCCTTGCTGATCTTTCAGTTGAAAGGTATTATATTTTTTTACTACAATGATTGTGAAAGGACCTTCCCAGAATAAATCAAAATTTTTATGGTTCCCTAGCTTTGTTTTGTCTTCATTCCATCTCAAAACTAGGTCTCCAACATTGAATTTTCTAAATATTTTATTTTTTGTAAAACCATCCCTTAGTCTCTATTAAGTGCTTCTAAATCTCTTCATAAGCTTTGCTCCTTTGCTCTTCCAATTGTAATAGTTGTATTAACATTACTTCTATTGGATTTTCACCTAGTAAATGATCTTGGTTAGCTAATGTCAGAGCAGGTATTTCAAGATGTGTGGAAAGAATGGTTTATTTTCCATACACCAGTGCATAGGGAGATGTGTTGATTGATTTCTTCATTGTGATTCTATCTACCCATAATGCCTGATTTATCAATAAATGTTAACTTTTTTTATTGTTCTTCAGTGTTCTTTTCAAAATCTTGAGCAAATTTTTGTTAGTATACTTTGCTAACTCATTCCCATATGGATAGTAATTTGAGGAAGTCTTTAAATAAATATCATATCTACTAGCAATCTCAATGAATCACAATCCATTATCACTCACCAAAGATTTAGGTATACCAAATCTTGTAATCAGGCTTTCAACAAATTTGATTACAACATCTTGATCTACCTTTTTAGTGGGTATTGCTTTAGCCCATCTAGTAAAATAATTTGTAGTAGTCAAGATATACTTATGTCATGTTGAAAATTTTAGATTTATTATTCCAATGAAATCAAGTCCCCATTGTTGGAATGGTTCTTCCAACTATATTGGCCTGAGTGGCAATGATTCATTTCTATTTCTTCCCACATATCTTTGATATTTATCACATGATATGGATTTTGTGAAGGTGTTAGTAAAGAGAGTTGGAAACTTGCTCTCAATATTTTTGTTGTAGTTGTGCTACTTGAGTAATGCCCCTCCATGGAATTCATCTAAGATCTTTTATTTTTTATTATCTTTGATACACCTCAAAAGGATTCCATCAAGGTTCTTCTTGTATAGACCTTCAGGTAATAAGATATATTCCAATACCTGAAGCCAATATCTTCTTTGTGAAGCATTCATATTTTGAGGACATATCCCTATTTGGAAATAATTTGTGAGTTGATCAGTCCAATCTACATTATCTTGAAGGTGATGATCATTTTGGTCTGAACCTGATGATTTACAAGCTGACACACAATTATTGTCTACCTTTGCTGCTATCTCTTGATACAATGATCTCTCCCTTACCAACTTTGTGTGATAAATTTCTACATCATATTATTGAATTTTAGTTCCATCCTGCTTTCTTGTCACCTAACACTCCTTGTAGGATAAATTTTTTGACATCTAGATGTACTACATATACCATAGTATTACTCTGAGTTAGGTATTGTCTAAAAATTTTTAATGACTTCATGACTACAAATACTTGTTTCTCAATAAAATTGCATTTCCTCTCGTATTCATGCAGAGTTTGGCTCCAAAATAATATGGGATATTCATCACCTGCATCATATTTTTGTGTTAACACTACAACATAACTTTCATTAGTACCATAAGCATGTAGTATGAAATCCTTATTGAAATATGGGTTTATCAAAACTAAGGTTGTGGTAATGGCTTGCTTAATTAGCTCAAAGGCCTGTTTTATTTTTTCAGTGCATTTAAACTCAACATTTTTCTTAAAGAGTTCAGTAATGGGCTTTATGGTTCAGGCATAGTCTGATATAAACTTTCTCACAAATTTAATTTAGCCAAAGAAATACTGTAAAACCTTTTTTTTCATAGGAATGTGTAGATACAATATAGTTTTTACTCTATCTAGGTCAATAACACTCCTTGCTTGGAGACCACATGCCCTAAGATTTTCCCTTCGTGAACTGCAAAGATAGATTTCTTGGGATTGAGAGATATACTAAACTCTCTACACATTTGAAATATAAGTTCTAAATGCCTCAGGTGTACCTATTTTCATGAGCAAAAATAGTCATATCATCCAGATATAAGGGAATAATTTTATTTACTAATTCTCCAAAGGCATAATTCATAGCTCTTTAGAAAGTAGTTCCTGCATTTGACAAACCAAATGGCATTCTCTAGTAAGCAAAAGTGTGCCATTTAGTAGTAAAAGTCATTTTATACTGGTCTTCATATTTTACCCAAATTTGATTATAGCTAGAGAATCCATATAACACAGAGAACCTTTCAACCCCTTAAACCATCTACAAGATCTTGTCTATCTAAGGTAAGGGGTAGTGATCTTTAAGAGATATCATATTGATATTTTTGAGATCTACACATAAATGAATGTCATATTATCAATTGGATTTTAGGTACCCAATGTGCATTTTGTAGGGTAGAGATTCGAACCAGGGACCTCCCTTGGATGATTTCCCTACCCTCTCCAACTCACCTACAACACATGGGTGAGTCTTAAAATATAAATATCGATGAGTTTTATACTCTTAAAAACTATGCAAGCAAAATATTATAATAGTTGTTTTTTGATGTTAATGTTTGGGTCTTGATTTTCTTTTGTACGTAATATCTTTGTTAACATTTTATTGCATAGATGATAACTTGGAGAAAAATACATACATGTAAATAGTAGATAGCTTTAAGCTGAGAAATACTATTTTTACATCTGGTTATTTATGAAACTCGTCACTTCAAAGATTCAAACCATGCAATATTTTAAGAATGATTTGTTAGTTAAATGCATATGAAGTTTGTATATGGTTAACATTACTTGTTTTTAGCTAAAGATAAGTTTACTTTTTTTAGGGAAATCTAATGGTTTCTCTTAAAGTTTGAATTTCTATATATACAGTGCTTTTGCTCACATAATGTTTTTTTTTAATTTGGGAAAGATGCATACAAAGTTTGTAATTTTTAGGTGTGATATTTTAGTATTGCATTGGCTGTTGCTATGAGATAGAATCTTTATTATGTTTGAAATTGTAGTCATTTTCAAACATCCTTATAGCCATTTTCATCTTCAATATCACCGTAAAAATAATTTTAACAATAGTATTTTGTTGCTGATTTTTCCATTGAAATTCTTTAAAATGACATAAATAGGTGAAGTATTTGAAGTTCAAGCTGAAGAATTCCTTGACTGATACTCAAGAGGATATCTAAAAAAAAACATGATTTATAATGAGTCTGATTAAAGGTTGAAACCCATAAATATTTTACTATTGAACTAACAATATAAGATTAAATGAAAACTTTCCTCTGCTTATACATCCAAGAAGTGTGTTGGCTTAGCTATAACTAAAAAATCATCTTTACTTTTACAATTAGAAATGCTTTATACATGTCTGGAATAAACAAAATCTAATTTTGTTTGAAAATTGGTTAACAATAACATTGTAACAAAGTCTAATAAGCTTGCAACCTTGGGAATCTAAAAAGGATTTTTACAGATTTGAGGTTCTGTTTTAAGGTGAGATGGCTTTAGCAATCAATTTTGGAATGGATATCATGGAACAGAAGGTATGGGTATTTAAACCTTTTTATTTTTCTTTGAATTGGTTACATGGGATGGAAACTATCCCATGGAAGCGATAAGAATTTAAAAAAAAAAAAGTAGATTGGAAGAAAGGGGAGAAGTTGGAAATTACGGTTGGAAGTGAATGGTCTTATCCTTCTTAAAATGTTCTTGAGAAAGAAGACACACAAATTAAAGTAGTAAAAAGTTAATCCAAAAAAGAAGAAAGGATGATAAAGCACCATAAGATATAGGAGTGCTTTAGGAGGTAAATCATGAAGTTTGTGTGCAAATCCAGGTAAGTTATTTGGTTTAAAAATATTATTTTAATGCTTATGTTTTTCTTATGATGTTACAATTACTCTTTTATTTCCATGGCTAGCAAATCTTGCTTCTATTCTATGTTTTTCTTGCTTAAATGGAAAATGTAGTAGTTTAGTGGAATGCTTTATTCCCTAACCATTGGATAGGAGACAACTAACTTAATAGAGAAGCACTTGGTGCTAAAATATTTATCAACAAGTTTAATTTCTTATCCTTTAGTAAGAATCCATATTATAGTGATTTATTTCTTTTATAAAAGAATAGAAAACTTTGGAATGTATATTGGATGAAAAATTTGGCAATCATAGTGAGCGTTGTAATCTTCTAGCCATAGATGTTATATTATGTTTCCATAATACTGGTTTGGTTCAATAAACATTAATGTTTAAATTTTAACTATTGTTTGAAGGTTAACTTAGGAAGTTTTGAACATAAATTGCCATGTGGTTATTTATTCTAAAATCAAAAGAGAACTAGACACCTTTGACTGTGTATGAGGGATGTCTAACAGTTTAGTTTTGGAGTTGTCTGTGACTGTTTGAAACCAAAGCTTTATTTAAGAAAAAATGAATAATTTGCCTTAAGAAAGTTAGTTTATTTTATAATAAGAAGGCAATGAATATCGTTTTTCATAGCTAAATAATAATTTTCTGAAATCATTTTTATGAGTCTTAAATTGTTATACATAGTTGGACACAAATGATCATGGAATCTGTCATTATATTTCACACTTTAGAAAAGAAAAACCAGTGAAGAATGGTCTTGGTTGCTATGTTTGTCGGGTAGAATTTGTTAAGGGAGAAAACATTTATATTGTTTTATTTATTTTTATAGGGTCAAAAGAATATATGTTGTTTGTTCTTCCAACTAAAACTACCCTTGTGATGGATATGAAATGACCATGAGAAATAAAGGATGCCTCAACAGAAACAACAAACCACTACTGAGTGCTATGTTGTTTCAGATGAGGCATCATTTATATTTTTTTAGGTTGAGACCCTAAGAGGACCTAAGATGACGGTTTAAAATCATCTTAGGGTCTAAGAGGGAGGTTATAAATCACCCTCTTAGGCCTGAGGTCTAAACCCTAAGAGGGAGGTTTTTATCTACTCTCTTATACCTAATAGGGCGGTTATAGCTACCCTCGTATCACTAAGAGGGCGGTTATAAACCACCCTCTTAGACCCTAAGAGGGAGGTTTTTAGTCGTCAGTGTATATCACGAACTTTTTACGATGCCCTCATAGACAGCGGTTGAATAACCACCTTTAAAAACCTTTAAGGGCAATTAAAAACCGTTGTTAAAGCCCTTTTTTGGTGTAGTGCAATCTCAAGCAAAAATATGTATCTTCATAAAATGTGTTGTAATTACTTAGTCAAATTTTGTTTGATAGGGATAGCTACCATCATTCAATAATGTGCAACATTAAATGCACCTTTATCTTGTTTTTTCATTGGTATTTCTAATACCATGGTTTTTGTAATGGCATCTAATGCCTATAAATGTACTATGATTTATAATGAAATATCAATCTGAATCTAAAGTTTTTGATCGTTCAATTCCTTCGTGTCTTTTTGTGAGTGTGTTCCACATCAGTTTGGTATCAAAGCTGAGCACAAGGTTTGGATAGTATCCTCTTCCTTAGCCCAATTTTGGTTCAGAAAGGAATGATAAACCCTCCCCCTGGATCTTGATTTGGTGGTTTCTTCCACCTATAGGTGAACACTTTTACATTTTTCATAGATATTTTTATGAGATTGGCTTTGTAAATTTTTAGTTCTTACTTCGTACATGATCGCAAATCTAGATTTGCTTGTCTTCTTATAGACTGATCGCTTCGGCTTTGCTTCTTTTATGATTTAAAACTTAGTCATCGCTAAGGTTTTCTTGATAACATGCTAAATTTGAAGCCTTCGCTTGATGAGGTCTCTGACCAACTTATAGATCTCTCCTTAAAACTTCAACAGATCCATGTTGTTATGCTCACTAACTTTCAGCAGCTCTAAGCTAAAATGGCCACAACTACTAAAGAAGTTCTTCTTGCCACTAAAGAACATGTTCTAGATATTGTAGCAACATCTAGACTGGAACCAATATTTATAGGTGAGTTGCCCATCATCTTGCCATTAGACGATGTTTCTAATAATTTTGCTACTAATATTGAAGTTTTATTTGTTGCTAAACTCGTAGAAGATGAACATGACGTAAGCTTTCTACATCTATTTGAAGAAGGTCATACCCCTTCTATTTTTTATGACCAAGGTGATTGTTTTTTTGGATCTAATGTTTCCACACTAGAAAACAACTTTCCACAGCCGCACCTTTGCTCACAACTTCTACTTCGACCTCGACTATGCACACGCAATGGCCTCTTTCACTGCTCGATGATACCTTTTTCAGTACTATCATCACCCTCTACCATTATCACCATATGTGTTGCACTTCATGGCATTACAGATCATCCACTTCACCTTCGATCCATTCTTCTACCTCTTTTATGATAGATCCAACTATTTGGCCATAATCTCCATGGTTGAAGATTTTACCTGGCAGAGATTCAAAAATAATGACAGTCACAACTCCAGCTCGATTCTACTATCTGTACTACTTTGCAATTCGTCTACAGCCCATTGCTTCCACTAGATCTATTTCACCACTGCACACCCCAGCCATTGTTTGCATCCCGCTCGAGATCCACACCTCAAGCACGATTTTCTAGTAGTCGTACACTCATTTCTTGTGAGTATGTCATTCGATAGTGACTTTTCTATCCTCCCACCGATCTATAAGCATACCACCAAATCTGCCACTTTTCACACAAATCAAACATTTTTCGATGTTGATTCGATCATTTTCGGTGTAAAACTATTCATTTTCAATTTTTTTCCATCCATATTCCGCCCGGATCTTCCTCTCGCCCAACCTCAACCGTGGCTTCCACCATTAAATAAATTAAATTAAATTATTTTTAATTTAATTTAATTTTTCCCTCCACCATTAAATAAATTAAATTAAATTATTTTTAATTTAATTTAATTTTCCCTCCACCATTAAATAAATTAAATTTAATTTAATTTTTTCCTCCACCATTAAATTAATTAAATTAAATTATTTTTAATTTAATTTACTTGTGTGTATTCCCATCATTAAATTGTGCGTACCCATCATTTGCACGTGAACCATCATTATCACTCCATTAAATAAATTAAATTAAATTATTTTTAATTTAATTTAATTTTTACCATCATTAAAACCAAAAATTTAATGCATGCCCCCTTTTTCATGTCACTCTCATTAAATGCATTTCCATGTCATTGCTTTCATTAAATGCATGCCACCATTAATTGCCATTGATTCCACTTGGCATATTTTGGTGCACGTCTTTCGAGGAATTTTCTCCAACATCTTCACTGTGTGACCAATGTTGCTTTCCTCTACCAAATTGAGGGACCCATCCAACTATCCACCGGTATAGTAATGTTTACAGTCATTGGAGAGTATTTTTCGTGATTGACCCAGATCCAATGTCCATTTTTATTTTTTGAAGACCTGCTCAAGTTCGTCATTTTGGTCTTCTTCTTTTGTAACAGGAGTGCATTATTGGTTGTACCTGACACACCTCAACTACTCATCTTTCTCTTCCATACTTGTACGCATTGGGACCAATGTTTTCTCAGTGGGGAGGAATGATAGGGATACCTACCATCATTCAATAATTTGTGATATTAAATGCACCTTTATCTTGTTTTGCCATTGGTATTTTGAATACCATGGTTTTTGTAATGGCATCTAATGCCAATAAATGTACTGTGTTTTGTAATAAAATATCAATCTGAATCTAAATTTTTTTATCGTTCAATTCTTTCGTGTATGTTTGTGAGTGTGTTCCACATCATTGTTCCATGTACGTATAATTCTACTCTAAAAAATAAGAAGAAAGGAGATGATAGATCCCCTTTAAAAGAGATGGATTTAGCAATTGAGGAAGGATCGAATATTTGAATGATTAAAAGCTCTAAAAAGAATCCATATTTGGGGTTGGACTCTATAAATAAGGGTTGTGAAATATTATCTACTATACAAAAGAGAATCAATGATACATAAAAGGATATTATATCAAAAAAATAGAAGACTTTGGATGTTGGTAGGCATAAACCCACCACCAAAATTCATAAATGAAGATGTTATCTCAGAATATTAGGGGAATGAATGCCCCTAACAAATAAAGGTTGGTTAAAATTTTGATAATAAATAACCAACCTGATGTTCTTCTTCAGGAAACTAAATTAAATACTTCAACATGGAAAGTAGCTAAACAAAGTTTATAGAAAAAGGGATAAGGTTGTCAAAGAGAAGCAAGAGGAGCTTTAGGAGGCCTCTTAACTTTATGGAATCTAGATATTTTTGTTGGTGAAGAGATTTCTAGAGGAGATATGATCGAGGTACTATGGAAGGTTATGGAGCTATGAAAATAATGTGGCTAAGAATGTTGGATCTGATTGAGGTATTATGGAAGTATGTGGAGCTACGAAGAACAATATGGCTAAGAGTGTTAGATCTGATCGAGGTACTATGGAAAGTTGTGGAGCTATGAAAAATAATGTGGTTGAGAGTGCTAGATGTGATTGAGATAAAATAGAAGGATGTTGATCTATGAAGAATATTATGGTTAAGAGTGTTGGATTTGATTAAGGTATTATGGAAAGCTATAGATATATGAAGAACAATGTGGTTGAGAGTGCTAGATCTAATTGGGGTATTATGGAAGATTGTTGAGCTACAAAAAATAATAGGATTGAGAATGCTAGATTTGAATGGGGTACAAAGGAAGGTTATGGAGCTATGAAGAACAATGTGGTTAAGAATGCTAGATCTAATTGAGGTATTGTGGAAAGCCATAGAGATATGAATAAAAATATGGTTGAGAGTGCTAGATCTAATTGAGGTACTATGGAAGGCTATGAATCTATGAAGAACAAGGTGGATGAGAGTGTTGCATCTTATCAAGGTATTGTGGAAGGTTATGAAGCTATGCATACTAATGTGGTTGAGTGAGATCTAAGTGAGGTATTGTGGAAATTTATGGAGCTACAAAAGAATAATATGGATGAGAGTGATGGATCTGATCGAGGTATTATGGAAGGTCATGGAGCTATGAAGAACAATATGATTGATAGTGCTAGATTTGATCAAGGTATTGTAGAAGGCTATGGAGCTATGAAGAACAATATGGTTGAGAGTGTTGGATTTGGTTGAGGTACTATGGAAGGTTGTGGAGCTATAAAGAACAATGTAGTTGAGTGTTGGATCTAATTGAAGATTTGACTAAAGGTCATCTCCACATGGTCCAAAAAAAGTTATCTCTTTATATGATTGATTATTGAAAGTTAATTTGATTTGCAAAAAAAAATTATAGCTTTATGTAGCAATGTCTATAGAATTTTGTAGTTGTCGTTTTAGCTTGTATTTGGTTTGTTCTTCATGATAGTGGTTGTTGTTTTCTAGGTAGCTTTATTCGTATTTATTTTGTAACACCTAGTTAACCTTGTTTTGTCTTGTATAAGGATATGGACCCTTTCAAAACCCTATGTTTATCTTAAGCTAAAAAATATGATTATTTAATAAAAATAAAATTAATAGGTATATATTGCTTATGCAACCAAAAATATTATAAAATAATAATATATATATATATGCTTCCTTAAAGACGAACTATAGTGTGCTAAGACATAAAGCTTAGTATCAAGATAAAAATATTACAAATGTCACTATCACTAGAAATTTTACTTATGGTGTGGTTTTTTAAGCTAATATTTCTATTTAGGTTTTTAGAATAAAGTGGAATAAAAAAAAAATATTCACATAGGAAAAAGTAGCTTACATAATAAGAACTTTATAAAAAACATGGTTGCCAATTCCAAAATCTGATCTGATCATTTTTCTTTCTACAACATTGATCTTTTACTATGAATTTTGATGATGAATTCTCCCACCTTCTCTATGTCCTACTCTTCAAACAATTCTTGCAATGATTCCACTACTAGAGTATCAACACATCTAGCTTGAATATTGTTGTATGACTCACATTTCAAAATAATATGCTTCTCTTTTTCAACTATCCATGATGTATATATTCTCCTCGCATTCCTCTTTAGTCTCTTCCATTTACCTATTTCACATCTAGGTTGGTTTGAGTTAGTCCTTAGTTGGGCCATGAGCATATTTTCTCTCCAATTGATTTTTGCCTTTATCTAGGACTTTTGGTGGGTGATTGTATGTAGGGTTAAAGTAAGAAAGATAATTTTCCCTATTTCTTCCTAACTTATTTTTCCACATAGCTACTCTTAATTTTTTCTTAGCAAATACCTTTATGTCTTTGTTGCTATTTGGGCATGATCCAAGTTGACATTGTGTTTATTCATCCACTTGTTGTCCTAGTTCATCGTTGTTTTCTTTATTTTATTCAAATCTTGTTCTATTACAACTTTAGGCCATTTGCTTACATCCATTTGTTTAACTTTTTCAAATATCTTAAAAGATAAACTATAGAAGTTTCCTCTATAAGGAAGGTATATTTTTCTATTAGAAGAATCCCATATGAAAATAACTCCTATATTTTGAATTTGTTTGTAATCAAATATTTATGAATCCTCTCTATATGCCTCCATTTGAGTCTAATGAGTTGCTAATCAACGCTTCACACCCACACATCGTTGGTACCACTAGTATCCCAAATAAGAATTTTACTACCTTATAGTCCCATAATTTAGTGCTCTCCATCCTTCCAATGTGGTCTTTGTTGTACATATTTTCCAACTAAACTTATTATTGAAGTATATACCAAGATATTTATACTTTGTTGATTCTTCTATAATATACCATTTAATATAAAAATTTAACTAGTTCTTTTTCTTTGGATTGGAGAAGACCATGATCTTGGTTTAGTTGGTATTTACTTACACACCTACCTCCTTTTCAAAGTTATCTAAGGTCTTTAAGTTTTATCTCAAATACTCTATTGAATTTATAATTAGAATGAGACCATTTGCATACAAAATAAGCCTCACTACATATCTTCCCAAATGAACATCATCCTCTCCACTCAAATTTAGCTATTCTTATAATTTGTTAATATATAAACTAAATAGTAAGGTATACATAATTTTTAACATCCACAAGGCCATAGGTCGTATGGGATGATCCTCATAAAGGATGTTGTTTACACAATATGTGATTATCCAACCAAACTTTGGTTGTTAAAGACTGGTGTACAACTCTACCCCCCATTGGATTTTGAATATTTGGATTTCAATAAGGTGGGGGATAATGATCATCCTTTTTAAACCCCTATGTCACTTCTAAATCATTCTAAAAGGCTTACTTGTATTTTAATTTTAGCTTTGACCTTCTCATAGATTTTATGAGTCGAATATCTATACTTTTTCGGTATGCCTAAGCCTTTTGTTCTACTCCATAGGTTAATTTTAGGCATTGAGTCAAAAAAATTCTTGAAATTTGCAAAACAACAATATTCTTCTCCTTTTTCATTTCATATTTTTAAATGATATGTCTAAAAGTGATAACTTGATTTATTGTCAAGTATTTTGGTTTGAAACTTGGTTGGCCTTTTTTTTTTTTAACTTTTTATTCTATCCACTTGTTGATAATACTCTCATCCATGCTTCCAAACAACTTTGCAAAGAGGAAATTGACTATGATGGTTTAGTAATTTGAGGAATTATCTACATCACAACTCTTGAAGAAAGGCACTATTAGAATTGTTATATAAACCCTTAGAAAGCTATGTTTGATGGTGTTGTTGAATATCTTATTAATGTGTGGTGCTAAGTCCTTTACTTTGCATTTTAAGTATTTTTCCTATAGTCCATCCATGTCACAATCCTTAATATTTCTAGATTTCTAATATTCTTTGACCTTCCCTTAAGGTAAATAAGTTTGTATTTATGATGATGAGGGGAGGAGATCCTTCTTATTGTTGTTGTTTGTACATTTGTTCTACATACTCTAGCCATTGGATTTTTGTAATGATATTTTGTGTTTGATTTTGTTATTAAAGTTCCTTTCAAAAGAACTTTGGGTTATTCTTCCATAAATAAATTAGTTTTTCACTTCTTACACTCATATACTCCTTTTTTGCTTTCTCTTTTTGTTTGTAAATTTTTTATTTTTCTCTTATTTACATAGTTCTTTCATAGCTCACCTTACTTATTTACATTCTTTGTCGTACTATGTATTTGCTATAAAATTATATATTTTCTTCTTCATATCTTTATAACTTTTGCATCATTTTAATGCTTCTAGAATTATATCTATTAACTAACTACTCCTGAATACTTGATTTCTTATGTCTTTTTTATTCCTTTGCAAAATTTGTTTTCTTTCCTCGAAAATTATTAATTTTTATTAGTTATATGGGATTGAAATGAATCCTACAAAAATATTACAATAATTTTAAAACAATTATATAGGATTGAAACTAGTTCTATCCATATTACATCATGACAACATTATCATAATATTATAACATTTTTTAATTGGGTATATGAGATTGAAACAGACCCATTACTAGTATTACATTGAATGACCGCATTATCATGGTATTATAACATTTTGACAATATGCATTTATTGCTAACAAGATTCGAACCTCTATTTTTGAAAGTTGAGAAATTTAACCAATTGAACTCATGCCACTTGATAAATGTTAAGGTTCACCCATAATATTAGAACTTTGGTCTATAGTAGTATTACAACATTTTTACAATTATGCATTTATTATTGGCAATATGGAAACCTTAGTCTTCTCCTTAAATTTTGAGAATTTTAATTAGTTAAACTTATGTCACTTGATAAAGGTTAAGGTTCACCCTTGATTTATAGTGTAGAACTCTTTAATCCATACCATTTGGTTTAAACTCTATCAACTTCATCATGTAACTTGTTTTTAATTGGTTACAATGTACTTGTTTTTAATTGGTTACATGCTCATTGTAACTCCCTCCACCCATGTAATATGATTACCTATTAATATTACAACAACTTAATAATTATATATGTATTATTTGATAAGATTTAAACCTTAACCCACTTATTAAAAAAACAAAAATTTAACATTTAAACAAATATTATACATCTTATTATACTATGTTTACTTTTATATTTATTTAAAAATTATTTAAACAAATTACTATTATCTAAATTTATTTTAAAAATGAACTATTTACTAAAATTCTTTTATTAAATATCTAAATATAAAAACAATACATAATACAAATAAAACTTTTTTTTTATTTAATACAACTATTTATTTTGGTTAGTGTGAGAAACCCTACGACACACAGGCTGAGCAGTCTCCTACCAACCATGACCCCTCGTAAAGCCGAGAGCTATGCTTATCAATAGAAAATTTAACCCGCATCCACCCCACACACTTGCCCTTCGTTGTTTGAACCTTGGACTTTCCAAAAAAAAATAGAAACCCAAACATTTAGGTTATCCCCTTGGAACAACAGTAAAAGCCTTTTAATTAAAGAATTTATTAGCAAGCAAAATCATTCAATTTTATTTGAACACTATGTGAACCCTAATGAAGTTTGGTTATTTTTTGACTAAAGTTAAATAAAATACAAGATTTTGTAGCCGGTGTATATTATAAAAAACTCAAGAATTTGAGTTCTCTTAAGAAACAGTATTCTTCTAATCTCAAATCTATATATATTTGCATCTTTAAATAAAAATTATTATATAAATTAACATTGTCCTTGGATTGCAATTAATTTTAACCATATTCAATTCTTCTTCATGTGTGTCTCCAATAGTTCTTTCATAGCTCACCTTATTTACATTCTTTGTCATACTATGTATTTGTTATAAAATTATATGTATATTTTTTCATATCTTTATAACTTTTGTATTCTTTTAATGCTTCTAGAATTATATCTATTAACTCACTACTCTTGAATCCTTGTTTTTTTATTTATTTTTTCTTCCTTGAAAATTATAAATTTTTTATTAGTTATATGGGATTGAAATGAGTCCTATCAAAAGATTACAATATTTTTAAAATGATTATATAGGATTGAAACTGGTTTTATCCATATTACATCGTGACAACATCATCGTGATATTATAACATTTTTTAATTGGGTATATGAGATTGAAACAGTACTAGTATTACATTGAATGACCATATTATCGTGGTATTATAACATTTTGGCAATATGCATTTATTGCTAACAAGATTTGAATCTCTATATTTGAAAGTTGAGAAATTTAACCAATTGAACTCATGCCACTTGATAAATGTTAAGGTTCACCCATAAGATTAGAACCTTGGTCTATGGTAGTATTATAACATTTTGACAATTATGGAAATTTAACCAATTGAACTCATGCCACTTGATAAATGTTAAGGTTCACCCATAAGATTAGAACCTTGGTCTATAGTAGTATTACAACATTTTGACAATTATGCATTTATTATTGGCAATATGCAAACCTTGGTCTTCTCCTTAAAATTTGAGAATTTTAATTAGTTAAAATTATGTCACTTGATAAAGGTTAAGGTTCACCCTTGATTTATAGTGTAGAACTCTTTAATCCATACCATTTGGTTTAAACTCTATCAACTTCATCTTGTAACTTGCTTTTTAATTGGTTACATGCCCACTGTAATTGGCTCCACCCATATTACATTATGATTACATGTTAATATTACAACTTAATAATTATATATGTATTATTTGATAATATTTAAACCTTAACCCACATCTTAAAAAATAAAAATTTAACATTTACACAAATATTATACATCTTATTATATTATATTTACTTTTATATTTATTTAAAAATTATTTAAATAAATTACTATTATCTAAATTTATTTTAAAAATGAATTAAAATTCTTTTATTAAATATTTAAATATAAAAAAAATACATAATACAGATATAACTTTTTTTTTAATTTAATACAAGAAAAAAAAAAAAAATGGTTTGTGTGAGAAACCCTAGGAAGCACAGGTTGAGCAGTCTCCTGCCAACCATGACCCCTCGTAAAGTCTAGAACTATGCTTATCAATAGAAAATTTAAAGCACAGCCACCGCACACCCATCCCCTCACACACTCACCCTCGTAAAAGTTTGAACCTTGGACCTTCCAAAAAAAAAAACCCAAACCCCTTAAAACAATACAAGTACAAAATTTATCAGCCAAGCAAAATCATTCAATTTTATGAATGTATATGCAATTTGAGCACTCTCTGAACCCTAATGAAGTTTGGTTATTTTTTCGACTAAAGTTAATTATTTAAAATACAAGATTTTGTAGCCGGTGTATATTATAAAAACTCAAGAATTTGAGTTCTCTTAAGAGACAGTATTCTTCTAATCTCAAAAAAAAAAAATATATATATATATATATATATATAGTTCTTGATTGCAATAAATTTTTAACCATATTCAATTCTTCTTCCTGTGTGTCCATTCCATCCACTAAAAAAAATACTGTATAAATAAATACGTTTTCTTGAGATCACAATCACTTTTCACCATATTCTTCTCCTTCTCTGTCTCCATTGGTGTCTCCCCATCTACTGAAAATTATTGTATAAATAAACACTTATTCTTGAGATCACAATCACTTTTCACCATATTCTTCTCCATCTCTATCTCCATTGGATCTACTCTGCTAGTTACTTGGCCATGAATCTTGCCCTAGTTATGGTAAACTACAAACAAATATAGACAAAACACTCGAGTAGGCGTAATAGAAAAACCACAATAGGAAGAGACTCCTCACGCCACATGGATACCAGAGAACGAAAGCCTATCAAGCACAAACATGTCACATCATACAGACGATGTGTACTGTAAATAGGACATTGGAGTGCAAGAAGCTCACGGGCTTTTCTTTTCTTGAATATATCAACCACCCACCACACTACACAACGTCTCGCAGTTTTTTTCTGCATCTGACAATAAAATTAATGATCTTATTCCATTGTCGAGTTCTTATTGCCGAGATCCAACTTATTCTATTGTGGAGATCTTATTGCCGAGATCATAGGAGTGGCTTTCGTCTGTTAAAATAACTTTAATAAAAAATATTTCATTCTATTGTTTTATTATTCTAGTATGGCCTTTCATGCACATTCCTGGTCCTTGGCCTCAAATGCCCACACAATTTAATATTAAAAACAAAAATATGAATCTACAATCACATTCCACAAATGGGATTATCGCCCGTCGACAATCTCTGTGAAGTTTATCATGGGAAATGACACTTGACCAGATTTCATGGCACACGCCAACTGCATAATTCTAAAAATTTTAACCAATATCACAATTAAACTAACAAGTTGTATGTATAGATTTAAGCAAAACAAACCAGACCCAAATAAATATAGAGCCGAACCTTTACACAGACATGAAATTGAAACTTCACCATTGATCTGTATTTCAAAAATCCTCACAAATGGGGCTACAATGAAGATGAGTTTCAGGGGTGTTGGGTTTTTTGTTGGGCTTACAAAGAAACATGAGGGAGTTGGAATCGGTGAGCTTGGCCATGCGCTCGTAGCAGGTGATCGACAAGAGCGAGAGAGATAACTGGACCTCCTCTTTACTCCACGCCATGCTCGCCTGCCGTGACCTTCTCCACCAGGAGTTGGAAAGAACTGGCCTCAAACAGAGCAAATACAGCTGACGATACCCTCCGAGCGCCACCACCACAGCCCTCATTTCCTGTGAATGATAAAAGGGATTCAAACTGGGCCAATGCTTGGTGCACACCCCCTCCCACACGCTCTCCATCACCGCTACCTCTCTCCACTGCTTATTCACACACCCTGAAACAGCCAGAGACCTCGCATCCAACCTCTTCAACACTTCCATCAAAATATTTTCGTCCCACCACTCCATCTTCCACAGGTCTCCTCTCACTACACAAACTCAATCTGTCTGTGAAATATACATACAATCGAACGAACGGTCAAATTACTCGAAGGAATGAGAGCAAAACATATATGCATTAATGTTTTTGATGGAGAGCGACGGGGGGGGTAATTGTTGTGGAGGAAGACCCGTGAGAGGAGCGCATCTAGGAGGGAGATAAGAAAACGTTGAGGTGGCTCCAAAAGGAAATCGAGGTATGCAGAGGGACGAGATCGAAGATGTCAAAAGGACGCTTTGAAAGGCGTTCCGTTTGACGATCTGGACGCTATTAATAAAAAATGGCATCCAGAAGAGTGCACTTAAAGTCAAAAACATGCCAGGCTTTTCAAACGTTTCGAGAAATCAGTAGGTGGCTATATTGATTTTACCTAAGCCATCCACGGTGACATGTACAAGCACCAGAGACAATTGAGGCACCCACAAATTTCGGCTTTGCATCGGATGCTTTTCAGATATATGACAAAGAGACGCCTTGGAGTTGCCAACTCGTTGTCACCATGGTCAAACCCTTTCCCCGACAAGAGTAATTCCTGATTCCTCACTTGTCACCATGGTCAAACCCTTTCCCCTACAAGAGTAATTCCTGTAATTCCTCAAACTGTTATACACTCTCCCTGAGAAAAGAGGCTTAGAACATAATTTTTTTGAGTCATTTTTAGAGTTATAAAAAAAATTTTAGTTGTGGTAATGACTTTTTATAATCTTTAGTATGTTACTTTTAAGGAATCAAAGGGGTGTATAAGGTGGCACGGAATTCTAATCATGGGTGTATTACATGGGTATCAAACGGGGTATTACATGGGTCCTGCATGGAATCGAATTAACACGTTAAAAAAAAATTAAAAACAAGAGTTATTATAAAAAGTTTGAACTTAAATCTCATAAATGAAACAAAAACACATCACTTTGATATTCCTTCTTTCTTATTATAATTTAATTACTTATTACATCAAACTTTAAAAATAAAAAACGTTTATATAAAAATAAAAAACGTTTTATATAAAAATTATACAATCGCCATAACAACCCTAATATAGATCAGACTTAAAGCTAATCCATAAAAATTCAATTATACCTCAATGTAAAAAGAATCACCCAACTTATATAATAACCATAAAATTTTTTATAAAACTAACTTGCACTAGATCTAAGATTATTCATAAAAATTCAATTATATTTCAATGTTAAGATAATTTGTAAGAATTATGTTGTGTAGTGTTTTATTATATAATAACCATAAATTTTTTTATAAAACTAACTTGCACTAGATCTAAGATTATTCATAAAAATTCAATTATATTTCAATGTTAAGATAATTTGTAAGAATTATGTTGGGTAGTGTTTTATTGAAAACTATAGGATTTGGGTAAGGTAAGGAACAATAAAGTAGAAATCTTAACTATCAAATTTGTTTTTATTTAGACTGTAAGACAAGGTTATAGGAGATAATTATAGATTTCTATTTTCAAATCTTGGTAGGAACTCTAGATTGCATGAAAAACTTTGTTTTGGAGATGTTGAGATCAAAAGTTCTTATCACCTAAAGGGAATTGGATGATGCCATCTCTATGTGGGATGGAAAGACAAGGTTATAAGAGGATAATTATAAAATCAAATTCTTAAAATCTTAAAAGAATGATTGCATGAGAAACTTTTGCTTTGGAGAATTTAGGCTGGATGATGTGATCTTCATTTATGCATGTAGAGCTTTAAATACAATGGTAGACTTTTTGGCTAAGACAGATACAAAAAAAAAAGATAGTGGCATGACTACTTACAATGAAAAGATTAAGTAGATTGATAAAAAATAATTTTCAATAAAAAAATCTTTGATTAATTTTTAATATTTAAAGTTCTAATTTTTAAAAAAAATTAAAATAATATAAAAACTCTTTCTGGCTAACACTAAGAACAGTCTCACGTCCAAAAAAAAATTATTCTATACCCCTAATCTGCACCCATCCATAAAAATTCAATTATACCTAAATGTAAAACCAATCACCCAACTCATATAATAACCAGAAAAACCCTAATCTGCGCTAGATTTAAGGTAATCCTGCTGTTGTTGTTTGACTCTTTAATTTATACTCTTGCACTGATTCCTCTTTGCACGTGAGAGACGTTGGCCTCAAAATTTAAATCCCTAAAACGTGAACTACATATGGAAGGTTCAACTTTTGTCTCTTGTCATGCCCGCATATTTATGATATTCTTTTTTATATTAATTGGCAGGGAAGACAACACAAGGCAAGGAGGGCATTATTCCTAGAAATTCTTCATAAAGCTCAGCAGCCAAATCAAGGAGAGAAGGAAAGATGTATTTGTCTTTCTTATTGTGAGCAAGTTTGAATGGCATTACTTTTCGAATTTTTAACTCTTTTAATTTAAGTAGTTTAAAGTGGTGGCACAATTTACGGTCATATTTTTGGGATCCTCATGTAACCAAGATGCCAATGACATGTATAACAGATGATACAACTCATATTTTTTTTTTTTTTTATACAAACTCATTTTTTTTTTGGAACATAGTAACAGCGTCTTCGTTCCTAATACAATCAAGATGAAACACCAACGTTACACCCACAAACACATTTTTTTTCTTTTCTTTTATTTCTAAATTATTATTATAAATTAATGTGCAAGGGTTTGGGCTTTGGCTCTCAGGTTTAAACTGTGGAGTAGACGAGTGTGTGAGGGGGTCGGTGTGTATATATGACTGTGTGTTTGGTCCTTATTGATAAGTTCAGCTCTTATTCTTATGAGAGGTCATTGTACCAAGCGAGTGTGTAAGGGAAGGATGTGTGTATGATTGTGTGTTTGGTCCTTATTTATAAGTTCAGCTCTCGCCCTTATGAGATTATGGTGGGATGGGATGCCCAATGCTGAACATGGTCATAAGGGTTTCTCACACTAACCAAATTTAAAAATATATATTTTTTATAATATAAAATAATATTATAATAAATTGATATTTTACATAATCCAAATTTAATTTTTTTTAAGTTTAAGGTATTTACGTATTTTGATAATTTTTTTATAAATTTAATTAAATAATATGTATTTTTAAATATTTTATATATATTAAGTCATATGTGGTTTATATTAGAGGACATCCATTAAAATACTAAAAAAATATATATTTGCTAATATGTTTTTAAATCCTATCTAGCTTGATTTTTTATTAAAGATATTTTTTCATTTTTTTTATCAAATTCATACCCCTATGTTTATGTAATAAGCTTCTTGGCATCATTTTCATTAAGAGATAAGCCAATTGCATTCTAATATTTTAATTTCACTATAACAAAGATCAACATCATGATTAGCTATATTATTTGCTATTTGATTTCCTTTGTATAAATATGTTTACATTTTTCCTAGGGAGACCGTGCAATTGTTCCAGCTTTGGCATAGGAGGGGTCATAACTGAGATGGGAATGCTCAACCCTAAGCGTTGGTTGGTCATAGGGGTTTCTTACACTATCTAAATCCAAAAATATATTTACATTTTCAATAGATTGTCTCCAACAATAGTTGATGAACATGTAATAATGTAATTTTTCTCAAATCCCCACATGCATTTTTGTTGATAGGATTAATGATAATTATTGTAAATAATCCTTAATCATAATATATTTATATATTTTTTAATTGCAATTTTGATCCCTATAAAAGTACCATACCATTTACATGGTTGTTAGCTAAAGTTTCATATGATTATGGTTGTTAACCAAAGTTTTATATGATTTTAAGTAAGTGAGAATTTTGCATTCATTATTTTGAAAATTATTATTTTCTAATGAATTTCTATCAAAATCATCATCAAAATTAATTTTGATAAATCCAATTTTAAGATATTTTCATTTTAATCTGCATGTATGGTCTATCGACAAGGACGCCACTTGCATTATTAGTGATGAGACTCCACAGCAAATGTGTATAAAAAGTATTGATAAAAAATATATTTTTTTTATTTTCCTTAAATAAAATTGAAATCCTTAATATTAACTTGATTATCAAGTATAACTCTTCCTTATAGTTAAAGAATGCTCATAACCCTTCCTTGTAATCAGAGAATGCTCAGTCTCTGTTGATGTCAGTTGTTGGAAAGGAGTCTAGAGTTAAGCATTTAAAGTTAGACTATTTTTTTCATCCTTCCCAACACTGTGATTGGGGAAAGAGATCCAATCCCAAAACCCCTAATTGAAGCTTGTGATTGCCAGACTCCGAATAATGGAGGCCTTTGTAGAGGAGATTTTTGCAGTCTATTCTTAAGGGCTCCTCTCTGCAGTAGCGTGTTTGGTTCTTTTGGCACCTTCTTGGCTTTTTTTCAAATTTAAATTGTTCTTAATGGATGGTAAATTTTTTATTTGAAAGTTGTTTTTTCTTTTCCTAAGGTTTGCTTGACCAAGAAAGTTGGGTTGCTTCAATCTTTCCTCCCGCACTCTAGGTGGTAGTAGTTTATTTCTTTCAAGGTTTTGCTTCAACATGGTATCTCGATGTCCATATTGAGGGGTGGAGTTGTTATGTTTTGTTGTCCGTTGGATGGGAACTATTGCTTAGTCGGTTGGCGGCTTGCGGTCTTAGTTTTTGGGTCCTGAGTTCTCTTCGATCTCCGGGTTTTTTCTTTTTTACTGTAGTTTTTGGGTTCTTGTTCTTTTTTACTATAGTCTTTGAGTTTGATCTTTGGGTTCTTGTTCCTTTTTATTATAGTCTTGTTCTTTTTCACTGTAGTTTTTGGGTTCTTGTTCCTTTTCACTATAGTCTTCAGGTTCTTGTTCCTTTTCATTATAGTCTTTGAGTTTGATCTTTGGGTTCTTGTTCCTTTTCACTATAGTCTTCGGGTTCTTGTTCCTTTTCATTATATTTGGGTTCGAACTATGGGTTCTTGTTCCTTTTCAAGGTAGTTTTTAGGTTTTTATTCCTTTTCACTGTAGTTTTTATTTTTAGGTTTTTGGGTTCTTGTTCTTTTTTACTAGTCTTTGAGTTTGATCTTTGGGTTCTTGTTCCTTTTCACTATAGTCTTCGGGTTCTTGTTCCTTTTCATTATAGTCTTTGAGTTTGATCTTTGGGTTCTTGTTCCTTTTCACTATAGTCTTCGGGTTCTTGTTCCTTTTCATTATCTTTGGGTTCGAACTATGGGTTCTTGTTCCTTTTCAAGGTAGTTTTTAGGTTTTTAGGTTTTTATTCCTTTTCACTATAGTTTTTATTTTTAGGTTTTTATTCCTTTTCAATGTAGTTTTGTTTTTAGGTTTTTATTCCTTTTCATTGTAGTTTTTAGGTTTTTATTCCTTTTCACTGTAGTTTTTGGGTTCTCCCTTGATCTTTGGGTTCTTTTCCTTTTCACTATAGTCTTCGGGTTCTTGTTCCTTTTCATTATCTTTGGGTTCGAACTATGGGTTCTTGTTCCTTTTCAAGGTAGTTTTTAGATTTTTATTCCTTTTCACTGTAGTTTTTGTTTTTAGGTTTTTATTCCTTTTCACTGTAGTTTTTAGGTCTTTATTCCTTTTCACTATAGTTTTTGGGTTCTCCCTTGAGACTGCAGTTTTTTTTTGTAAAAGGTTTGAAGGTTCTTTCAAAACTCCTTTCACCTAATCAAAAACAAAAATTAATCTATATGTTTTATTTACATGCAAAAACATAAATTAATCTATATGTTTTATTTACATGAATTTATTTTATTAAATGCAACCATTATCAGTCCTATAATGTGTGTAGGACAAGGGAATATGTTTTTTTTTAATTGTATTTGAATTATAATTTTTTAACTACAGGAAATTCTTATGTCTCCATATATGAATTTCATGGGTTGGTTCATAGCTTAAAATTTATAATTTTTAAAAAAATATTTTACATGTTTAAGAATGTTTAAAAATAAGAAGGCGAGATAACTTTTAAAAAATTTAGACCAGGTCTATAAATCTATAAATCTTATATGAGTTAAAAATAGGAAGGCGAGATAACTTTTAAAAAATTTAGACCAGGTCTATAAATCTATAAATCTTATATGAGTATCCATATATGGCGAGATAACTTTTAAAAAATTTAGACCAGGTCTATAAATCTATAAATATTATATGAGTATCCATATATTTGTCATAACGTGACTTTTGTGTATATTGAGATTAATGCTAAAATTTTGAATTCTAGTTTAATTGGTTTGATTTAATGCTTTCTTTATAGAGTTAGAATGAATTTTTTTATTATTTCTTGTATTAGAGAGGGTTAATTGTTGAAGTATGTGTAATTTGATCTTATTAGACCAAGACCAAAATTGTGAAAGAGTGCTTATGAACACTAATGATGTAGCTTATGGGCATGTATGTATGTAATCTTATGGGCATCACCTATGTAAAGCCTTCGGGCATTATTAATGCATGTTCATGTAAGCTTAAGAGCATCCTTCATGTATTCACCCTTAGTGATACTGGTTAATCCATATTTATGAATAACCTTTGATTAAATTGTGTAATATATTTATTATATTACAATTTAACCTCCAATTCAAGTTATGTTAGCTTGAGGTTAAATTTGATTGGGATTTTGGTATCACTATAAATACCCCCAATGATTGATCTATTGTATCAGTTTGTAATATGTGAATTATTATGGGGTGCCTATGGGCATCCACCCTTTATTCCTCTTCTATTGTTTATCCTCTTTCTCTCTCCTTATTTCATTTTTTTTATTTACGTTACTTCACCTTTACATATTTTGTGGATGTGATCATGGTGAATGCATGTTTTGGCATGTTTCTAATAAGTGCTATGAATTCAAACTTGGTATCACAGCAAAAAAGGAGCTTCATCACTTGAATACAAAAAAAAGCTTCACATCTCAGTTATTGGAGATACAATTATGAAGATTTTTGAAGAATTTACTTTATTTTCGAAAATCAAATTTTAAATTAAAATTTGCACCATTTTTTTCTATCATAGCGGTGCCTTGTTTCTATGCCAAACCATGTTTCATGTTATTTCTTCATCATTGGCTATAACTCAAATAGTAGGTCAAGAGAAGTGGTGAGCGTTTGTAGTGCTAGCACAATAGCTATGGAACACACTATTTTACATTAGGTTATGATTTCAACTCTTTGCATCAATTTTTTTACTTGCATTATCTTGTATTATTTTATCTTTCTTCTAGCTTTGTCGCCATCTAAGAGGTTGGCATAGAAGTAGGATCATTGGTTTTCTTGGCTCAAGTTGCAAGATCTAGCTATGCGATTGTTAGTCTATGAAGAAATCATTCTTTTATGAGGATGTTGCCCATGAGTAGCATTGGTACTGGTGTAAGTCCTCCCCATGACCTTCCAACAAAAGAAGGATATCTTGCATATTTTTATCCATCGCTATAGCACAATGGTTGGAGTATATCCCTATTTAGTGGATACCCTTAGTTTGAATTCCAACAATAATATTTTTCACTAAGGCTCTCAAATTAAAAGTGTTCATTTTACTATTATTTTTCTTCTCCATATCACCAACATTCAATGCCATAGTGTTATTTTTCTTGTTTGTGGATTTATGGTTAGTGGTTCAAATCCCACGACCTTCCTTTTGGAAGTGTAGACACCCAATTTTGACATACGAGATGAAACTTCACAAAACTAGTTGCAAACATCCCAGAACTTCCCAAACCTAATCACAAATGCTATCAAACCTCAATTTGATCACTTCCAATCATTTTGGGCATTATTTTCACCTTTACCAAATTTTCCACTCTGACCAAATTTGTGAGTGGTGAATTTGGCAAGTTGAGTGGCAAATTTGGCAAAACTATAGAAATCGACACCTAACATCCAGAATCATCCTGACCAAATTTGCCACTCATACCAAATTTTCCAATGGTGAATTTGGATAGTGGTAAATTTGGAAAAATTTCAAATTTCAAAGTTTAAAATGATAAATCTCTCTCCTTATCAAAGTTACCACTCAGATCACCAATTTTGGTGATGATGAATTTGGTCGATAGTGGTAAATTTGGTCAAAACAGCCTGGAATCTTTGGCACAAGCTAGAGGGGTACGAATTGCAATTCTTCATCCTTTGCCATTGATCCCGCATTCTACTCAAGGTTTCAGATGCATTACTTTCAATTTGATCTTATCTCTTCTTCCCCCAAACTATTTAAGGAGGTGATGGAGTAGGCATTTTTCATAATTTTGTCACTGTAGCAAAGCTCTACCAATATTTCTAAGCACTCTCTTCTTTCATAAGCATTTTTCATTCTCAAGTCTTCTTCAAGCATTCTAAGCTTTTCCAATCATTTGGAGCATTTTTCAAGCACTTGTGGAGGGCAATTAGACAAGGTAAGGGAGCTTGGTGGCAAGGAGACTTTGGTGCAAGGGAGAGGCCATAGCTAGGTGAAATCTAGCATAGTTCTCTCCTTCATTTTCTTGCTGCCCCTTTTATTTTAGCTTCCTAAATTTAGCTTTGCAAGTTTGCTAACTCCATTTCTTGCATTGTTTCATCTTCTTTTGCATATTTTATCATTGTGTTGAGCTTACCTTTTGTTTGTAGATTTTAACATTCTTATTTATAGGTCTAATTTCATCGATTTGCAACCTCTTTCTTTTATAGGTATGTAAGACATCTTCTTGACCATTTCATATTGCCTACTAATCCTTCTCATTTTGTAGGGTTAATCCTTCTCATTTTGTAGGGTTATTTGAAGCATCTTTTATTATTGAATCTAGATAGTTGTTTCTTTTTATTTGCAACATTTATGACACTTATTTATATGTAAACTAACTATTCCTTTCACTTCCATGCTAGCATATTTTTATACTAAATGTTCTAGAATATTAATCTCTTCATTTTTAGTTTTCTTTCATTAGTAATTTTCAAATTTTTCTAGGCTTATATTAATCTCTTCATTTTTAGTTTTCTTTCAGTAGTAATTTTCAAAGTTTTCTAGGCCTTTCACTTCCATGGTAGCATATTTTTATACTAAATGTTCTAGAATATTAATCTCTTCATTTTTAGTTTTCTTTCATTAGTAATTTTCAAAGTTTTCTAGGCCTTTCACTTCCATGCTAGCATATTTTTATACTAAATGTTCTAGAATATTAATCTCTTCATTTTTAGTTTTCTTTCATTAGTAATTTTCAAGTTTTCTAGGCTTATATTAATATCTTCATTTTTAGTTTTCTTTCATTAGTAATTTTCAAAGTTTTCTAGGCTTTTCATTTATCTCCTAGATCTTGTTTAGTGTCTTCAATACCTTATTATCCCACTATTTATTGCCCTTCATCTCTCACACATATGCATCCCTTCATGAGGTTTTTCTTGAATATTAAGTTTTATAAGCATTTACTTTCTCTTTTCAAGCATTTGTGTATCAATTTCTTCATAAAATTCACAAGTAATGCAAGAATTAGGATATAGGTAAGTTATCTTGCTATATTCCTAACTCTTTTGTACTCTCAACTCCCCACTTTTGTACTCTCAACTCCCCACTTCCAAGCTCTCTGATTGTTCAAAATAGTCATTGAAACACTTCCCTTGCCTTTTCATCCAATAATTTACGTAGATCATAAATTAGTAAATATATTACATCAATCCCTATATGTTCTGTAATTATAACAATAGTAAGCAGTGTTAGAATCATTCTTAACATATTTACATGTATTTCTCATTCCATTGCACTCTCATATAATTAAAGTTTTAGTTGTTTTGGGTATTTTCATTACATTTGCATACATATTAATTTTAGTCATTAAATTCCCTATTTATATGGATTAATCCTTAGATTTTATCAGTCATAGGCCTTGCAAAACTTGTTAGGATCATTCTCCTCCAAATTCAGCCTAAAAACCTATTGAAATCTACCCAAATCGACCTCTAAAACCTCCAAAAACCATTCCTAGGACCAAATTCACCACCTCCTTGCACTATCAGTGGTGAATTTGATAGCCAAAAACACTCAACCAAATTCACCACTCAAACCAAATTTACTAGTGGTGAATTTGGCAAAGCCAATGACGAATTTGGAAAAAGGTCAAAATCCACTCTAGGAGGTAAGCATACTCAAATATTTTATTAAAAGGGGGTTTGATCAGTTTACTATACAAGTTTTTTCCTCTATATAGCTCTCAGATAGGCCCCCAATTAGAAAACCTAATATTTTTAATATTTTTGTGCATATTTACCAAAATCCCAACCCTAGTGGAGAATTCGGCAATATTGGTGAATTTAACAGATAAGCTCCAGGAGAGGTAATTCAGCCACTTGGCCCTTCCTTAGTCCTGTATTTCATTTTCTCTATGTTCTGCTCCTGATTTCTGCTATTTTGCATTAGAAATCACACTTTGGCAAATTAAGGAACCTTAATTAGGCAACCTAATCATTTATAAAATCTTATAATTACTTTATAAAATGATTTGATTTCTTTACAAAAGACCTTAAAATAGTCAATAAAGGAGCCCTAGGCTTAATATTAGCTTATTAATTATTTTCAAGTACATAAGCAAAGAATCGAAAACCATCTAGTTGCATTTAGACTAGCCTGTCTTGCATTTTTCCTTGTTTTACCTTGAAAGCTTAAAGACTCCTAGCTAGCTCATTCAAACTTGAAAAGCATATAGGTTAGCTCTTGTTTGCATGCATTTGTGTGATAAAAGCTTTAGCATTGCATTTAGATGATCATTGATGATTTAGGTTTAAATAACCGTTAAGGCTAAAAAAAGTCAAGATAGATAGTGATCCAAAACCTTAGGTGTTTTCTTTGAATAAACCCATAAAACACATATCAAACAAGTGTATCATCAACTTTAACACAACCTAAGGAAAAGCATTGAGTAGGAGTCTAGTTGTGTCGAGAATTTTTGTTAGGAACCTAATCTTAAAAATAAGACTCTCACACATGTTGGACATTTTGAGTCCATAAAAATGTCATTGATGTCAATGCATGAGGTTGTCATTGATGCCAAGGAGTGAACCACCATTGATGCCAAAAGGTCAAAAGGAGCAATGCAAAAATTTGATGGCAAAAGAGCTTCATAATATTCATTTTTGATATTATAGGAAGCATAAGTAAAAGGTTTTTATTAGAACCATGGATTGGCAAATAAAAGGTTTTATTAAAAACCATGGATTGACAAAATAAAAGGTTTTCATTAAAACCACGATTAGATGAAATAAAAGATTTTTTTAAAAACCCAATGAGGCTTTTTATTCCAAATTAAAAAGTCCAAGTAAGGTTTAAATATTTAAATTCAAATTGAATTTAAATTTTATAAATAAATATTTATTTATTTGAAATAGCAAGACCCTAAGGCTATTCCGTCGATGTGCAAGTTGAAGACCACCCCGCCGACGTGTTGAGAAAAATATAAAAAGCAATATATATATTGCTTTGCTAAGGTAAAAACTAAGTAAATTTTGAATTGGAGAAATGTGTGGTATTTCGTGGAGGAAAAATAAGAGTATTTGTGCGCTGCGTCAAACCTAATTTTTTGGGGAGGTTGAAGAAGTCAAATTGCCTAACTTCTAACACCATCCGGTGGCTAGCGCAGGTGGCATTTGCTTGGCATTTCTAACAAGAAGGTTTCGGTTTCGAAACCCAATGATAGCAAGTTGAAGGAAGCACTTTTCGTGTTTTGGTTTTCGGTTGTAGCAAAAGGTATTTGAGGCATGTGGGGAGTTTAGCTCCCATGTGAGCGCTTAGCTCATGCGAAAGCCAAGGCCGCCGCTAGAGCGCTTGGGGAGATAGCGACGTGGGTTCATAACCCATAAAACACATATCAAACAAGTGTATCATCAACTTTAACACAACCTAAGGAAAAGCATTGAGTAGGAGTCTAGTTGTGTTGAGAATTTTTGTTAGGAACCTAATCTTAAAAATAAGACTCTCACACATGTTGGATATTTTGAGTCCATAAAAATTTCATTGATGTCAAGGCATGAGGTTGTCATTGATGCCAAGGAGTGAACCACCATTGATGCCAAAAGGTCAAAAGGAGCAATGCAAAAATTTGATGGCAAAAGAGCTTCATAATATTCATTTTTTATATTTTGGGAAGCATAAGTAAAAGGTTTTTATTAGAACAATGGATTGGCAAATAAAAGGTTTTATTAAAAACCATGGATTGACAAAATAAAAGGTTTTCATTAAAACCACGGTTAGATGAAATAAAAGATTTTTTTAAAAACCCAATGAGGCTTTTTATTCCAAATTAAAAAGTCCAAGTAAAGTTTAAATATTTAATTTATAAATATTTAAATTCAAATTGAATTTAAATTTTATAAATAAATATTTATTTATTTGAAATAGCAAGACCCTAAGGCTATTCCGTCGACGTGCAAGTTGAAGACCACCCCGCCGACGTGTTGAGAAAAATATAAAAAGCAATATATATATTGCTTTGCTAAGGCAAAAACTAAGTAAATTTTGAATTGGAGAAACGTGTGGTATTTCGTGGAGGAAAAATAAGAGTATTTGTGTGCTACGTCAAACCCAATTTTTTGGGAGGTTGAAGAATTCAAATTGCCTAACTTCTAACACCATCCGGTGGCTAGCGCAGGTGGCATTTGCTTGGCGTTTCTAACAAGGAGGTTTCGGTTTCGAAACCCGATGATAGCAAGTTGAAGGAAGCATTTTTTGTGTTTTGGTTTTCGGCTGTAGCAAAAGGTATTTGAGGCATGTGGGGAGTTTAGCTCCCATGTGAGGGCTTAGCTCACGTGACAGCCAAGGCCGCAGCTAGAGCGCTTGGGGAGATAGTGACGTGGGTTCATAACCCACTAAGGGCAAAGGTACAATTTTTTATTTAAATTTTATTTTCCCTAAGGTTGTTGTGAGTGGGTAATTAATTTTTAACTAGAAGAATAAATTGCATTGTTTTATAAATTATTTTATTTAATAAGTGCAATTTAAGAAAGGAGTTATAAGTAGAAATTGTATTATATTTTATAAGAGGGTTATTGATGAAAATTATGATGTTGAAATTTATTATTGAGATGGAGCAATAAGGTGTATTTGGGATTTAATTTATCTTTGTGTTAAACGTAAATTATGAAAAGTGTTAAGGTGATAATTCTTGTCATCTAACCCTTTGTACTTGGCAAAGAAAATTATGATAATTGATCTAGGCTTTTGAAGATCATTCTACATCAAAGAAAAGGTATGGGCACATTCTTCCTTGGTTGAGTTGATTGGTTGGTTTTCTGGAAAACAACTTTGGAGTGAAAAAGACTTAATTAGATTTCCTTATTGAGTTGTTGAGCTATATGTGAATATTTTTTCATAAGCATTATTGTTGAAGCTATTGGTTAAGTGAGGAACTTGAACTAGGGTTAGAAAAGATCGTGAGTATCATTGTTATGTGAATATTATTTTATAAGCATTGTTTTTGAAGTGATCTTTTGATTAAAGAACTTGAACTAGGGTCTGGAAAGAACATGAGTATCATTGTTATGTGAGATTGGTTGATAAGCATTGTTGGAAACATTTTGAGTGAGTTTTCATATGCTTGGACTAGGGCTTGTGAGCAAGGATTATGTCATTGAATGATTTATTGAGTAGAGTTGGTTGAGCCTAGTCAAGTGAATGTGTGAAGTGATAGCTCAAGTTCTATGAAATAAATTTTTCTATATTATGAATTGATTTGAGAAATAGGTTGAGTGTTGATGAGTGTGAAACATATTGAGTCTCTAAAAATTCTCTATATGTTTATTTTATAAAAGAGAGATTGGAAGTGATTGAGAGTTTATGAGTGTGAAGCATATTGAGTCTCTAACAATTCTCTGTATGTTTCAAAAGAGTGATTAAAAGTGATTGAGCATTGTGATGAATGTGAAGCATATTGAGTCTCTAACGATTTTCTATATGTTTCTGAAAGAGTGATTGAAAGTAATTGAGCATTGTGATTAGTGTGAAGCATATTGAGTCTCTAAAAATTCTCTTTATGTTTCTATGAGTTTGGATAAGTTCTAGTGAGGACTTATTGAGCAGATCTAGACAAGTTCTAGTGAGGACTTGTTGAGCAAATTTGGACAAGTTCTAGAGAATACTTGTGGATAGATTAGTGTGAGCTTTTGCGGAAGCTTACAAGACATATTTAAGATAAGTCTTTGAGAAGACTTGAGAGCAAATTTGATTGATTGATTTGTTCAAACCTTGAATTAAGGTTTGGGTCATATCTAGAAGAGTTGATTTGAGATTATATCAAGATTTATGCTAAGGCTTGAGGACAGATATTGAAGATAGATTTGTGCTAGATAGAAGGACTGTGTTTAGTGCAGATCAGTAGACAAAGATTCAGGACAAATTTGTGCTAGACCGAAGGGTTTTTTTTAGTGCATATTAGAGGACAGAGTTTGGTGCAGATTTGAGGACATGTTTGTACCAGACCAGAGATAGATATTGAGAATATTTTTGCTAAACAGGACTTTTTTTAGTGCAAATTTGAGACAGAGCTTTTAAGGTGACAGATTATAGAGGACTAAAGTCTCTAGTGGATAGAGATCCATTAGCCAGGGAAGTGAGGATAGGTGTCTTTAGTGGATATAAATCCATTAGCTAGAGCAGTGGGGGTAATAGTTCTTCTAGAAGATCACCGATCAAAGCTAAGGAGAAAGGAGTTCTCCTGTGGATAGATATCCATGAACTTGATTAGGGGATTGTTGTCTCCTTTGGATAGAGATCCATAAACATTGTAATAGGGAAAGGATTCCCAAGAGATTGATTGAGAAAATTTTAGTGAAATATTTTCTCCGTGGAGTAGCCCACATTGGGTGAACCATGTAAAATTGGTGTCTCTATTGTGTGTGGTGATTTATGCATTGCTTTGATTACTGCTATTGATATTGCTATCTATACATTGCATAATATTTATTGGAAATAAAAGTAAAAAGTGGTCTTATATTTTTCACCTTCCCTCTCAGTATAATCTTGTGTTCTTCAACACAAATACTTGAAAATAAACACACATGCTCACAACACACTTGGAAATAAAATGCATAATACAAAAGTAAATTACAGAAAAAGAACAATCTCACAATAGCACTGAATCGCAAGCCTCTTCGAGGGGGCAACCTCCTTCAATACTTCATTCAATTATGCAAAAAGATACATACAATATTGCCTCTCGTAGATTTAAGGAATTCCTCTAGCACCTAACTCCCAAGGTTGGCTTACATGCAAAATGCCACCCGAGCTAGAATCTCCTACCTACAATCAATTACATTCTTGAAAGAAAATGGTTACATAGAAGGGCTCCATTTGGCATAGGCACTTCTTAATCCAAAACTATAATAAAATATTACAAAATATTAACATGGGTACTACCCATGTTCCACAAGGACTATTACATCAAGCATTAGGATGGGGTCCTAACATGCCCTTCCCCTTCAAAAAGCTTTGTCCTCAAAGCTAAAGGTGAGGAAACTGTTGCTAGATTTGGTGAAGAGGTTCCCATGTTGCATATTCTAGTTGTAAGTCGTGCCACTAGACCAAGACATCTGTGATAACCCACCGACGAAGGGTATACGATCTTCGATCAAGAATGCATTCAGGTTCAAGAATGATGGATCCTTCCTCATCCAACTCTAGAAGTGTAGACTGCACCTACATCTTGTTGTCGATAACCTACTTGAGAGAGGACACATGGAAGACTGGATGAAGTTTGAAACTAGCCAAAAGGGCTAGTTTGTACATCATTACCCCAAGCCTCTACAACACCTGATAAGGACCATAGTATTTGGGGGTAAGTTTCTGACAACCACGCAACTAGAGAGATGATTGTTTGTATGGTTGTAAGCAAAGGAAGACCATGTCACCAATGATAAAGTTACGTTCAGTACGATGTTGATCTACTTGTTATTTCATATGGTTCTGAGCCATATCCAAATTGAGCTTGAGTTGGCAAAGAATGGAGTCACGTTGATGAAGAGTGGAATCCATGGCCTAAACCTTGGAGCTACCTAGAATGTAAGAAGTTGGAGTTGGTGGAAGCTGACCATAAACTACTTCAAATGGAGTCACCTTAGTGGTAGAGTGATAGGTGGTGTTGTACCACCATTCAGCCAAAGGAATCCACTTAGCCCAATGAGTAGGATGTTCAGAAGTGAAACAACAAAGGTAGGTTTCTAAGAATTTATTGATAATTTTAGTTTGGCCATTGGTTTGAGGATGGTAGGCCGAACTCATCTTGAGTTGTGTCCCCTACAACTTGAACAGTTCCTACCAAAAGTGATTGGTGAAGGTAGGATCCCGATCAGAGACAATGGATTTAGGTATTCCATGGAGGTGGAATATGGAGTCAAGGAATATTTGGGTGACAATGGATGCAGTATAAGGGTGGGATAGGGAGTAGAAGTGAGCATACTTCGAAAGACGATCCACTATTACCAGAATAACTGATTTACCTCCATATTTTGGTAGCCCTTCGATGAAGTCCATAGATATATCTATCCAAACCTGCTCAAGAATGGAAAAAGGTTGAAGTGTTCCTGGAGAACACACAGTCTCACCTTTCATGCATTGGCAATGATCACATTCAACAACAAATATTTTGATGTCATTTTTCATTCCCTTCCAAAAAAAGTACGCTTGGTTCGGGTATATGTTTTGAGAAAACCTGAATGACCAGCTGTGGGGGTCGCATGCATTTCATGAAGGAGGAGGTCCTTGATTTGAGACTTAGATGGAATAACCAAATGGTCATGAAACCATAAATCCTTACCATCCCAAACATAACCAGGGTGGGACTGAGGATCCTCTTGGAGATGGTGGAGGAGAGTTTGCAAGGATGAATCCTTGGCTAGATCTTCATGAAGTTGATGAATCCATTGTGGAAGAGGAGTAGAGATAGCATGTAGCATGGCCTGATCTTCATGGAGGTGAGACAAAGCATTGACCACCACATTCTCTTTACCTTTCTTATAAGAGATGTCATAATCATATCCCAACAATTTGGAGACCCATTTTTGTTGCTCTGGAGTAGCCACTCGTTGCTCTAAAAAATATTTTAGACTTTGATGATTAGTCTTTATGGAAAAATATCGACCAATGAGATATGGACACCAATGGGTGACCACATGTAAAATGGCAAGCATTTCCTTCTCATACGTGGACTTACCCAAATTTTGAGGGGAAAGTGCCTTGCTAGTAAAAGCCAATGGTCGACCCTCCTACATTAAAACTACCCCAATGCCTGTGCCTGATGCATCACTCTCGATGAAAAAGGGTTTAGAAAAATCTAGCATTGCCAAAATAGGGGTGGTGGTCATAGCATACTTCAAATCGATAAAAGCCTTCTCAATCAATTTAGTCCACACAAAAGAATTTTTTTGCAACATGGTTGTGAGGGGAGCTGCGATCTTGCCATAATTTTTTACAATTTTTTTGTAATATCTTGTAAGACCCAAGAATCCACGAAGTCCCTTCAAGGTATGAGGTTTGGGCCATTCTTGCACTGCCTAAATTTTCTTAGGGTCTACCTGAACTCCTTCCTTAGTGACTATATACCCCAAATATTCAACCTCCTGTTGACCAAAGGAATATTTTTATTGCTTTGCATAAAGCTGATGGTCAGACAAAAGTTTGAGAGTTGCTTCTAAGTGGTGAAGATGATCCACCCATGTGCGACTATAAATCAGTATGTCATCAAAGAAGACTAGAATGAATTTGCGAAGATGAGGGCGAAAAATAGAATTCATCAAACTCTGGAAGGTGGACGGTGCATTGGTCAACCCAAAAGGCATAACTAAAAATTCATAATGCCCTTCATGAGTTTGAAAGGCTATTTTGGGAATATCTTCCTTCTTAATGCGGGTTTGGTGATAACCCGATCATAAATCCAACTTGGAAAAATATTGAGCCCCATGCAACTCATCTAAGAGCTCATCAATAACAGGAATAGGGAACTTATCCTTGATAGTAATTTTATTAAGATCTCGATAATCCACACACAAGCACCAAGTGCCATCCTTCTTTCTAACTAACAACACTAGTGAAGAATAGGGGCTAACACTAGAACGGATAATTCTAGAAGCTTTAAGTTCCTGTATAATTTTCTCAATTTTAGTTTTTTGAGCATAAGCATACCGGTATGGGTAAACATTAGGAGGAAAACTACCAGGAACAAGTTGTATTGCATGATCATGTGAGCATTGAGGAGGAAGTCCCTTGGGTTCCTCGAAGACATGAGCATACCTATTTAATATACCTTGTAACTATTGTGGGTGACTAGACTCCCTTTGCTCAGGAGTGGTGATAGCAAAAAGTCGAGCTACCATGCCATGGGAAGATTTCTTTAATAAATTTTCCATCTTATGAGAAGAAATAAACTGAATTGCTCCTACCTTTGTGCCATAAAAGGTATATTCTTGCCCATCCTGACTAAATTTCATCCATAATTCAGCAAAATCCCATAGGACTGGTCCTAACATTCGTAACCATTGTGCTCCCAAAACTATATCACATCCTCCTAAGGGTAAAGCAAACATGTCAAACTTGAGATTATAGTCCCCAATTTTTAGCTTAACATTACGATATTTTCCTTTGCATGGTAGGGTGCCACCATTAGCAATCATAACTTCAAAGGAATTGCATGTGGTAATGTAATAGTTTCCTTGTTTGGCGACACATGGATCAATAAAATTATGTGTGTTGAACATGGATCAATAGAATTATGTGTGCTACTAGAGTCAATCAAAATGATGACCCTTTATCCCTTGAAATGGCCAATCACCTTCATGGTTTGGGGTGTGGATACTCCTGCTAGAGCATGTACAAAAAATTTTGGTTGGGATTCCTCTTGATCGATCGGTTGATCTGTGGTTTCTATTTCTTGAGGATCCTCCTCATCCTTAGAAGAGTCTAAAGTGGGAACTTCATCCATATCTAGCAAGTATAATTTTTGTTGCACACACCTATGCCCTCGGGTATATTTTTCATCACAATTGTAACATAATCCTTGTGCCTTTCTATGCTCCATCTCCTTGTGACTCAATTTTTTTATAGGTGGAGATTTATTAGTCAAACTTGGCATTGGCTTGTTCGTAAAAGATGACTTAGATGGAGGAAATTTAGAAGTTCGACCAAGAGCCTTGAATTTTTCCTCTACCAATTTGGCCAATTGTATGGCCTGAGGTAGCGATTGAGGTCACAATAATTTAACCTCAGCCTTGATGTCATCCTTCAGTCCACTCACAAAATAACTCTAGAAAGAATCAACACTTAGTCATGTTGTTCGATTGGCGAGTTTTTCAAATTGAGTTTGGTATTCTCGAACGATTGAAGTTTGTTTGAGTTTAAAAAGGGCTCCTGTAAAATCTTCAAACTCACTAGGACCAAAGCGAGTGAGTATGCGTTGACCAAAATCAGACCATGAAAGGTCAGGTTCAGCCTTTCTAAGCCACAAAAACCAATGGAGTGCATCTGATTCAAAATTAAAATAAGCAATGGTCAACCATAGGAAACAATCAACATTATGAAGAGTGAAATATTGTTCTACCTTACAAATCCACCCCTCAGGATCTTTTCCATCAAACTTGGGAAAGTCTAATTTTGGTAACCTCATCCCATTGTGGTTGGGTATAGCTCATTGGTGGTGGCTTGTACCAATTTCCTCTTGGTCATGTTGAGTTGCGAAACCAACAGAGACTCTACTTTCCAATTCAACCTTCATTGCTTTTTGTGCAAGGGTGAGATCAACTATAGATTCTTGGAAAGATTGGATTTGTGACTGCATTGCCTGTATGTTTTTGTTAAGCATAGACATTATTTGGTTGCCCATATTGTCCACTTTGTTTTGAAGTTCCCTCTCCATTACTTGTTGGTGAGTTCCCTCAGCCATAATTGAAGGTTTGGATGTTTTTTGTGGGACTTACTAAAAATAGATAGGTAGCTTTTAGGAGTTACTATTTTTAGTAAGGGTCCAAAAAATAATTTGGAAAATAAGTTACAACACTGATTTTAGGATAGGATCCACTTCGGTGGCTACTTGATCTAAGTACTCAATGAGGAGATATACTGACTTCTTTAACTTTTTGTGATCTCTTGGTTGGGTGCAAGTCGATGTTAATGGTAATTTCTTCAACTTGGACTTAAAAATTCAGTAGTGGATCCTTGAGGGTATTTGGTGTAGAATAATAATTGCTTCTACTCCACAAAATTTTGGATCAATTTGATTGACCATTGAGCAGTTATGGCCTTAACAAGAAAAATAAAAAATTGCCAATTTTGGAAAATCGATGCAAAATTTGACCAGGAGCTACCAAGGATAATTTTGTCTGGAATAGAATGTAGAATTGTCTACTAAATTTTTGAGTCAATCTGAGCTTTGAGTGAAGATATATCCTTGTTTTAGTAAAAATTCAATGTTTTTTTTCACTGGTGAGGTCGATTTTACCTTCGAAGATTGGTTCCAAGAACTGTGTCAACTGTCTCTGCCTTGTATGTTCTGATTACTGACCATTGACTAACTCCTGACACTATTTTGTTCCCTTTTTGGACTATCTGACCATTGACTAATTCCTGACATTGTTCTATTCCTTATTTTATTTTGACTCTCATAGATATTCCCTAACTATTCTGACTAGCATAGGTAACTATTCTGACTGTGTAGGTTACTGTTATGATACTGTTATTCTGACCACCCTATATTCACTGTTATCGACAGAGTTTTTCTGGTTATAATTGCTCTGATCCCTTGTTTTAAACTTTGAAGATTCATGTCTACCTATTATTCTTTGAGAGTTTGTATTACCTGTTGTGCATGCAAGAATTATAGAATAGGGATGTCTTCTTTGTATGCTCAACTTCTATGTAGGATACAGTAATAGGTTTGGACTTTTGGTTGCAGGTTAAGCAGAACATAAGACTTGAAGAACAAACCTTGTTTGTAGGTTTAAACAGAACCAGGGTACGCTAGGCAAGGGTGTATGTAATATCCATAGGCCCTTTTTTATACCGCAATGATGAACAATAGTGCTCGGACCAATATTTTAGGCCACTACTCAAGGAGGATTCCACACATACCCTTGAGCACACTATCTGCCTCTCTGATAGTATAGGAGGGTAGTCTTTCGGGATGTTGTTTCCTATGCACTATGGACAATACAAGGCCAAAAAAGCTTCCTAGGGATAAAATTTTGTTAAATCCTAGATGGTCTCTTGATACACCCAAAGATGCGTGGGAGCTCAATTATGTGTGTGAGTGCTGTCTGAGGCCTGGGTATTGGAGCCTGATCACCCCTCACTTCACTAGACATTGTATGGGATATCTAGCTTAGCCAATAATGATAGCTCCTTACAATATTTTAAAACCCCCAGCACAAGGTTTCTAACCTACTCAACTACTATAAAAATGATTATAATTTTTTGACCTTTTACTAAATATATATATTTTTGTATTTTTTTAATAAGGAAAAATGGCAAACAAAAAATTGAACTCAAAAATCGTATACCTAACAGTCGAATTGGTAGAATCCATCGTAGTCACAACAAAACATGGCCTTGGAAAGCGCTCTAATACCACTTGTTAGGAACCTAATATTAAAAATAACACTCTCACACAAATACTTGAAAATAAACACACATGCTCACAACACACTTGGAAATAAAATGCACAATACGAAAGTAAATTGTAGAAAAAGAACAATCTCACAATAGCATTGAATCGCAAGCCTCTTCGAGGGGGAAACCTCCTTCAATACTTCATTCAATTATGCAAAAATATACATACAATATTTCCTCTCATATATTTAAGGAATTCCTCTAGCACCTAACTCCCAAGGTTGGCTTACATGCAAAATGCCACCTAGGCTAGAATCTCCTACCTACAATCAGTTACATTCTTGAAAGAAAATGGTTACATAGAAGGACACCACTTCTTGGAATAGGTGCTTATTAATCCAAAACTATAATAAAACATTACAAAATATTAACATGGGTACTACCCACATTCCACAAGGACTATTACATCAAGTGTTAGGATGGGGTCCTAACAATATTTGTATTCTCAAGGTATCTTTTGAAAAGAGACACAAGGACTATTACATCAAGTGTTAGGTTGGGGTCCTAACAATATTTGTATTCTCAAGGTATCTTTTGAAAAGAGACTATCAAGTGTGGAAGCAAAGATTCTAATGAATCTACTCCATGCACACTTGACATTAAATTAGAATTAAAGAAAAAATAACACGAAGTTTTCCCGCCATCTACATATTTTGTGAACTTGGCATGAAAATACATTTTGCCTTAACGAAGATAAAATTTTATTAAACTTAAATAAGATCATCTAATTTGCTTGCTTAGCTTACATCATATTAAATTAAGATAACAATAACATAACCAATTATTAATCCTACATGGATAAGGATAACGACACCTTGATCAAACCAACGTACAAACCTTAGGAGAGCAATCTCCTTTGGCTAGTATATCACAGTGGATTAACGGGAATCATAAGGAGGGTTGTTTATCAAGGTGACATAAGAATATCAAACATCTTCTCTTATTTGCTATAAGTACTCTAGAAACAAAACTCTAATAAATTAACCCCCTTTGAACTCAAACTTTCAAACCATGTCTCAACATCCTTACAACACCCAAAACAAGGGTGTACCTTCTACATCTCATGAGGGATCTTCTCATGAAGAAATTGAACAAAAATTAAACCCTTAGTCACAACAAGCGCCTAGGGAACATGAATAAATTGTTGAAAGAATTCCTTTCTGAACTATAGATCATGTAAAGGAATACATCAAAAGAAACAAAAAATATATTTTTAGATGTTCTTAGAGATGAACTTAGAGAGCAAGTGGAAAAATAATCCACTACAATTCATGATAATATCCAATATTCTAACAATCAATCAATTGTTGCTCAAATCAATGAAACTCGAAACAACTTGGCAAGTTTCAATGTGACTATAGCTCAACCTATTGATTCTATAATACCCCCAACCACATCTATTGGGATACCTGCTACAGGAAATCCATTCTCAACTAATGATACAATCAATACTATGAATCCTTTTTTTACTCATGACATGGGATTTAGCCAAGTCCCTCCCACCATAACATCAAGTCAAAACTCTTCAACTCTCATGAATATACCTTTCATGTCGTAAACCTTTGCTCAACCACTTGCACAACCATTAACATTACCTATGCCATCAAACCCTTCATCAAATGACATCCAAGATATCAATACTAAAATCTCAAACTTAGAAAAGAGGGACTCCAAGGTTGAATAACTTGAGCATCAAATTACCTCTCTTCAAGTATTATCTAAGTTAAAATACTCTTTTTAAGAGTTCTCCAATGCATTTTTAGACCCAACCGTCCTTAACCATCCATTTCCAAAGAACTTTGAAACTTCCAAATTTCAAATGTACAATGGAAAGCAAGACCCTATTAACCATCTAAGGTTGTTCCAAATAGCTTGTAGCAACATCAATCATGATGAAAAATTTCTCCTTAGGCTATTCCCTAAAAGCCTTAGTGGTTTAGCCTTAGAATGGTATTTTCAAATACCTTGCCACTTCATCATAAATTTCAAAGAGCTTATGAAAGCCTTTGTTAAGCAATTTTTGATCTACATTGATGATAAGGTCACCATAGATGACATTTATCAAGCAAATGATTAGAGTCTCTGTAAAATGTGGCATTTGTTGATAAAGCTTTCACCTCATAGGTACCGGTGGGTTCTTCTAGTTCTTCAATCTCTTCTATCCTCTATACCAGGTGTCCCCTCTGATTTATCTTTTGATATTCTAGTTGAGGATAATTGGTTGATCACTGAAATTGTTGTTGATGAGGGTTCCTTTGATATTGTCGAAAAATATTTCCACTGTGCATTTGATTTCCTTGCTTTTGATTTTTGGGATTGTATCTACAATAGTTGGTACTATGACCTTTCTTTCTGCATATCTGACAATACCATGTTTTTCGTCCTCTTGCTAAAGATGCAATATTTCCCTATGGATTATCTTTTGATGCCAATGCAATGTTAGTCAATTCATCTTTCATAGTATTTTCTACTTCATATTCTTGAAGTATATTGACTAAATCATCAAAATAAGTATCTTTACTTAGAACTTGTAAATATGTGACCAAATATTTATAATTGTCTGGAAGTGCTCTCATGGTTACTTGAGTAAGAAGTTCATCCTTAACTGATTCTCCTAAGGTCAATAGTTTCCCTTTAATATCTGCAACCTTCCTTAGGAATAGTTCTATGCTTTCTCCACTATTCATCTTTAGAGAGTGAAGTTGCATCTGGAGATGAAGGATAGTCACCTTATTCTTTCCTTCAAATATTTTTTCGAGACTTGTCCATGCATCTGAAGAATTTTTGATTGAACTGATATATGGTTGAATCTCATCAGTGATAGAAAAAGTTATTATCATTAAGGCTTTTGAGTCATTTTCTTCAAACTTTAGGATTTTAGTTTCACCTCTAGTAGGTCTCTGTGTTTTCCCTTTGACAACATCCCAAAGTTCCTCATATACTAAGATTACTTTCACTTTATTTTTCCAAGAAAAATAATTTGTCCCTTTGAGTAATTGAGATTATACTAGGAAGAATTTGTTTGATGCCATTTAAATCTTCCTAATATCAATCCTTGGATGTGTAGGCTTCCTTATGTCTCCCTAGTTTTCAATGCCTAATTTTGAAGAAAGCTTATATTTTCATAACTTAAAAAATAAAAAAAAAAATAATAAGCTAGTTTGTTTTGGAGTATTCTGTAGTGCTTTTGTAAGATATAGTTCATTTTTTGTTGATTTTGTACAAAATTTTGTAAGCATCAAAAATCAACCTTTTAATCTTCTTAATACTCCTATTGAACTAAGCACTTTTCAAATTTGAAGAGGTTTTAATGTTGGATATCTTTTGTCTATAAGGAGAAATTTTTTGAGACAAGAACATAAATTTCCAACTTTAATAAAAGCTTTTGATAAACCCTTTTGAAACCCTTAGGAATTTTATTTAAGTGTTTCTAATTTTCAAAAAACTAGTTTGAAGTTGAAAACCTTATCACTCCCAAATTTGGAAATCTAGAACACATTAATATTTGCAAATTTTAAAAATATTAATTCCAAGTAGAATCCTTATTGCTCCTAAGTTGTGCAAATATTAATTTCCTAAGTTTTTTCTTTCAAACAAAGATTGATTTTAAATGATATATCAACCTTATCTTATAACCTTATAACTCCCTTTTTGAAATTGAAAGCAAATAAGAAATTAAGGCTATGTACCTTTATGACATCGGGTGAATGAGGCTATAAACTCTCCTTCTTGAGCATAGATTCCCAAGGCTTTAATGCACTCCGTGAATGTTGGTTGACCAAGAGTTTTCAAACTATATTCGCCTTGCTTCAGTCCTCTACTGAATCGCACCCGAACTGGTGTCGAACGTCCATCGTCACTCTACCAAATTCTACCCAAAAAAATATCGAGCGTCCACCGACGGTCTGTCATATAGCACCCAAACTCTTGCCGAGCTTCTACCGTCGATCTACCTAGTAGCTTCCATTGTTGCTCGTGGTGTTTCCAACTACTGCACCTGGTGTTTCCAACTTTCGCACCTGGTGTTTCCAACTATTGCGCTTCCTTTCCAAAGTCCAACCCATCTTTAATACAAGGTAGGAGGAGTGACAAGTGTCACTTTATGAGTTCTTAGATGCTCATGGAAGCTCTTCATTCGGTTGGTGGAGGTGCCAAACTCACTCCACTACTGGTGACAAGTGTCACTCTTGAGTTGAAAATATTCCCTTCTTTTATTCTTTCTTGAGCGTTGTCCAAGTAACGCTCCTTCCTCAATGTCTCCAAGCTATCTTTCTTGTAACGTATGCCAAGCTGTGTGTAACTCCACTGTTTGGAGTATGGGTGCCAAGAAGTGTAATGTCTCCTTTGTGAGCGTTATAGAGTATCTTTCAACTGATGACAAGTGGCAGTTGCATGCCTTTATTTCTATCAACGCTTATATGAAGACTCTCGAATACATTTTCTACCTTAATCCTTGTTGTTTTACGTAGATGCTCAAGTGTCTCCAGCTAATGGTTGAGTTGTGGTGGAGATGTGGTAGAGCTTTGGTGGAGATATGGAGTAACTTTGGTGGCCCTTGAATGGAGTTTGAATAGCAATGCTTGGATGAAGACTCCTTGATGCTTTACTCCATTGTTAGCATTTACTAATGGTAGAAATGCTTTGGTACGAATGCTCCTTTCCTTTGACGTTTGTTTGCTTTGTCCACTGCTTGATCTTCTCCTATGTTGTGTCTTCTACTTTGTACACTATTTGATATTCTCTTTATGTTGTGTCTTCTGCAGGTTCAAGCATCCTTGAAGAGCCCCTTTGAGTGGCTTCTATAGCTTGGGAAGAGTGCTTACGTTCAGCCCTCTCTTGGCTATTTTCCCTGTGTTTATTGTCCCTTTTTGGGACAGATTCAAATCTATTTTTAGACTGTAAAAACCAGATTGAAATGGTGCAATAAGATGTACTATAATGTGTACATAAATTTTCTTTAATGCACCTTCCTTTTGCACTCTTATTTCAGATCATAAACATCTGATTTTATGGTAGATTTTTTCCTACACTATAAGGGTTTTGAGGTTGTCTTTAACAAGTAGACAACTTCCTCCTTTTTTCTTGGTCACTTAGATGATAATTCCAAGCTTATACAATAGTAGATAGAAGCTTTTTATTTTCTGCAATTCTTTTCTTGCATTCAATCCTTTAATGTTATTGGATTTGAGACTCACCAAGTCTCATCCTATAAGCTTCTATTTCTATTTTTGGTTAGTTATGTTCTTCTCCAGGTTTTGGAGGATTCTAACCTTCTTTGAGTGGCTCCTTTAGACCACTATGAGTTGCAGATTTTTGTGCTTCAATAGTGTCTTTAGACACTTGATACAAATCAGATTTTGTGCCCTTCAATAACACAAAACTAATTTCTTTTGAGAGTAGTGTAATAGTACAAGTTTTTCCACTTTTAATGCACTAAGATTACACTTTATCACTCTGATCAACTCTCAAATTAATGCACTAAGAATATACTGCAACTAATCAAGAATAACCTAAAAATAATCCTTAAGAGTTATTCTAAAATTTCACTACAACTAATATTGTAGAGCTTAGTCTTCTTTTTCTTTTTAGAATAGATAATAGGTAGTTGATAGAAACTATTTTTGAAATCTAATCAACTCCTAATAAAAGTGCAAATGAACCTAAAAAGAACTTTTTATTTTTGCACTTTTGAAGACTGCAATCCAATTTTCTATTTGCAACCTTAATCCAAATGTAGGTGCATCTAACAAATCTAATAGGTAGATTAATTAATAAACCTATTTGCACCAAAAAGTTGCATACCTTTTTTTGTAGCTCTTTTATCGCTTCTGTAGAGGATGTAGATCTTGGTGTCTAGGATCACCAAGTTGTTGCTACGAGAATGTCCTTGCAGCTCTTTGTAGACTATCTTGAATAGCTCCTTCTTCACCAAATTATGGTCTTGACCTTTCTTTTATGAGCCTAGGATTTTATGGCTTGTTCTCCTCTTTTGTTCTTCTCCTTCTGATGCAGATTTGGAGTAGTCTTTGTCCCTGAAGTGATGCCTTCTTTCTATGAGAGGCAATCTTCAAATCTTCAATATTTGGTGAGCTTATTTTGTCTTCAAGTCATCTTGTCGATTTTTGACTTCAAGCAGGATATTATGAGATTTGGCACTCCTTTCCAAATTCTTCTTCTTGGATTTGGCACTCCTTTCCAAATTCTTCTTCTCATATTTGGCACTCCTTTCAAATTCTTCTTCTTGGATTTGGCACTCCTTGCCAAATTCTTCTTCTCTTGGGCTTGTTGTCAGATGGTGATAATTATCCCAAGTCCTTCACTATCAGAGGCTTCTCCTTGATAGTGGATTTCTCCAATGAGTTCTCCTTTGAGAATATCTTCAATAAGGCTCTCCTAGCCTTTTTTTTGGATGCTCGATAAGACCTTCTCAAGGTCTCTGATCTATCAACTTCTGATGGTCTTCCTTGAGACCTTTTCTTCAACCTTCTGCTCTAGAAGTGTTGGTGATGAGATCTTCCTCTAGATATCTGAATCTTCTACTTCTAGATTTGAGTAGGACTCACCTAGTCCAGTCCTTATTCTCCTTCTCCTTCCTTGACTGTGAAGTTCTGCAATGAGATCTTCTCCCGATCTCTTTGATTTTTCTCTAGGTGTTGAATTGATTCTGAAGAAGATACCCTTCCTAACTTTCTTGTAGGAAGTTTTCCAACTCACTGAATCTTATTTCCCTACAACAAAGTATTAGTACTAAAATCTTTAGTTTACTTCTAAATCAGATATTCTTCTTCAAATTCAGGATCAAGGCTACTATGGCCTTTTTCAGTACCAAGGCTACTATGGCCTTTTTTAATATCAAGGCTACTATGGCCTTTTTAGTATTAAGGATACTATGGCCTTTTCCAATACCAAGGCTCCTATGGCCTTTTGGTATTACGACTTATGTGGCTTCTCCTTTAAGGCTCCTATGGCCTATTATCTAAGTATCTAAGTCTTCTATGCCCTTTTTATGTCAAGGCTTTTATGGCTTGTTCTTCAACTTGTGAAGTTATTTGATTCAACAATGGAGATCTTCTATCTCCTGACTTCACCACAACTCTTCACAAGAAGTCTTCTTCCATAGTATTCTTCTTTTGCACAAAGAACCAATATCTGCACTATGAGGGCACATTGACCTTCGAGCAATGAAGTTGGAGTCTCCTAGCTTTCTATCATAGGAGGAGTCCCAATCCTCTGAGAAATAGTTTCTTGCAAACAAAAGAAACTTTAGGCACTAGTTAGCAAATTTCTAGATATCCTGGATGATCCTCACTAAATGATATGTCAATCTAGTGGCTTGAATCCTGAGTCCTGGTCTTCATAATTTTTTTTGAAACTCTTGTGGAAAGACTCTAGTCAATTATAGTCTTAGTATTTCCATGAACTGAGACTTCTTTCAGTCCTCACTCGTGACTCTCTCTTATTCTACCACCTAGATTCTTCTGAGGGATTTTGATAGTGGCTGGTCCAACGATGCGTCAGTTTATCAAAATGCTCAAGCTCAATGATAATGGTGGATTTCCTATAGACCTACACAAACTAGATCTACCATAGCTCTGATACCACTATTAGCTTTTGATGTAGAAAGCATGGAGAGATAGCAATCACGAGATGCAGAATAATATGAAAGAAAGTAAATCTATTGAATGATTAAAATATAAAATATTACAATGTAGCTATGGAGGAAATGAACACTCCAATATAAAGCTACTGAACTACATTGCATCCATCACCAATGGATGGTGTCACACACTATGCTACACTCTATGTATATCACACTCTATGTAATTCTCACTCTATGTCTATCTACCTAAGAGGCCATCCTTATATAGGTAAAATAGGATACTTGGCCAACACTCTATCTAGTTGTGCAAGGGACAACTTGCACATGTACAACTTGCACAATGACACTTGTGCACTTATTACATTGCATGAAGTAACTAGATAACTTCCCCCTAAAGTAATCTAAGTATGTACCTTGGAAGATACATTTACATAACCCAAATGATGGAATAGACTCTATTTCTAACATCATCCAGAATCAATAACAGCTAAAGAAGATCTTGAAGGTTCTTTGAATGATCATCATATAGAAGAATCCTCAAACAAATATTCAACCTAGACTCAGCTCAACTTCCTAACTTAGAACAAACATTTATGGATCTACAAGAACTTAAAGAAATAGGGATAATAGATGCCCCTCTTATTTTTGAGGATAAGTCACAAGCCTTAATCAAAGAAACCATAGAAGTCAACATAGGAATAGACTAGGACCCTCACCTTATCAAACTTAGAAAATTCCTAACCCAAGAGGAGTGAACAAAGTATACAAATCTACTAAAGAAATTTTTTGACATCTTCCCTTTGGGATACAATGACATGCCAAGACTTGACCCTTCACTGGTAGTACATCCCGATGCCAAACCTATCAAACAAAAATTAAGAAATATACATCCAAGAGTCACTCTTTCAGTAAAATATGAACTACAAAAACTCCTAGATGTCGGCTTCATAAAGGCCATTGATTATTCATATTGGATATCCAACATCGTTCCTATTGCCAAAAAGAAAGGATCCATCCAAATTTGTATCGACTTTAGAGACATAAACAATGCTTGTCCAAAGGATGATTTTTATTTTCCAAACATAGATATGATAGTAAAATTCACTGTAGGGTCTAAGATGTTATCCTTAATGGATAGATTCTCAGGTTACAACCAAATTAATATAGCACTAAAAGATCAATCTAAAATGACTTTTACTACCCCTTGGAAAACTTTTGCTATTAGGTCATGCCATTTGGCCTTAAAAATGTAGGAGCAACACATCAAAGGGCCTTGACATATATATTATATAATCTTATGCATAAAATTGTAGAATATTATGTAGAAAGCATCTTGGATCGATCTTAGAAAAGACAAAACCACGTTCAAGATCTCATATGTATCTTCAAAATATTATGATATTATAGATTCGAGCTAAAACCCAATAAATATATATTTAGGGTAAAATCAAGAAAAATATTGGGATTCATTGTATCTTATTGTGGGATTGAAGTTGATCCCTCCAAAATTGCGGTAATAATAAACATACCACCACCTATAAACTTAACTAAATCACAAATCTTACAAATTAAACTACAATCCACCCGTAGATTCATATCGCAACTTTCTAATAAATGTCAACCTTTCTCTAAATTATTGAAGAAGGAAACAAAATTTGAATGGGATGAATGATGTCAAAAGTTCTTCAAATATTTAAAAACTTACCTCTTGACACTGCCTATCTTGGTACCGCAAAACCTAGACCAACCATTATTGCTATATGTAGTAGTTACTGAACATGCTCTTGGAGCTTTACTATCCCAATATGATGAACAACACCAAGAAAGATAAATTTACTACATTAGTAGAACCTTAGTAAACTATGAAACTCGCTACACACCACTAGAGAATATTTGCCTAGTAGTTGTCTTCTCATCTCTCAAACTAATACACTACATGCTTAGTCAAAATACTTACATCTTAGCAAGGGTAGATCCATTATGCTACCTTATGTCAAAACCTTATCTATCAGGTAGGACTATAAAATGGGTTATAGCCCTTAGTGAATTCGATATAGAATTTGTAAATTAAAAAACACTAAAGAGGTAAGTCATAGTCGATCAACTGGTTGCATCCCCTTTAGAATCAAAACATCCCATAAGCATATCTTTTCTAGATGAAATAGCCTTTTCAATAAAAGCCTAAGAGCCCAAAACTTGGGTCTTATATTTTTATAGAGCTAGATTTGCAGAAGGCGTAGTGGCAAAAATTTTCTTAGTCACTCCACAACAGCAACTAATCTCACTATCCTTTAAACTTCACTTCTCATGTACTAACAATATAGTAGAATACAAAGCACTCATCCTAGGTCTTAGAGCCACAACAAAACTAAACATAGAAAACCTAACAGTATATGGTGATTCACAATTGATCATCAACCAAGTGAACGACACTTATCAAACCAAATATGAGAAGTTGAAACCATATAAAGACATTGTAGACATGTTGAAAACTAGCTTCAACCAAATTACTATAGAAGACATACCATGATCTAGAAACCATCATATTGACACTACGGCTATAGTAGAATCTCTCATACCCTTAGATTTGGAATATGAAGAAGCTTCTATTATCATAAGGTCAATTAACGAATCTTCCATAATCTAATCATGCCTGCAACCTCTTAACGTATGAACTATTGAAACATCTATACCTCAAGAACCTTGGTATCAAGACATTTTTAAACTTCTCAAAGAAGTAACATTCCTTGAGGATTTCAAATCTAAAAAATGAAGATAATTTAAGCTAAAAGCTTGTAAATATGTCATCATTAGAGATATCTTATATTTATGCTCCTTTGAAGGTATACTCCTTAGATGCAAAAATACAAATGAATCCCAAGCTATCATAAAAGAAGCCCATGATGGAGCATGTAGTAGAAATTTTAGTGAACTATTCATAGCCAAGAAGCTCTTGAGAATGGGATATTATTTTTCGTCTATGAAAAAGAGTGCTCACAACTATGTAAATAAATATGACAAATGTCAATGGCATGATAACCTTGTTCACACCCCTTATCAAAAACTTCAACCAATCACATCACCTTGGCCTTTATCTTCATGGGGATTGGATATTATAGGGAAGATCAATCGTCATATGGACATAATTTCATCATCACCACCACATAATATTTTACTAAATGGGTCGAGGCAATGCCCCTATCCACCGTGATAGGGATTCAAGTATCAAAATTCATTATAAATCAAATAATTAGCCGATATGGTATACCTTATACATTAATCACTGATAACAACACCCCTTTTAAAAATAAGAAAGTTACCAAAATATATGCCAAAAACAAAATTCAGCAAAAGAGGTCTATGCCATACTATCAACAAGAAAATGGACAAGCTGAATCCTCCAACAAAATATTAATCAAAATCCTTAAGAAGCTAGTAAAAAGAACCGATACTGGCATCTGCAAATCTACCCTACCTTACGGGCATATCGCATGAGTGTTTGTACTCCCACAGGGGCAATGCCATACACCTTGGTTTATGGCACCAAATTTGTATTCCCCTTTGAACTTGAGATACCTTCTCTAAGAGTCTTGTTACAAGATTCTTCGGTAGGAGACAAATATTGCTCAAGTCGTTTACAATATCTAGAACTCTTAGAAGAAAAATGCATCAATGCTCTAGAGAATATTAGAACATACCACAAAAGACTCCAACGTGCCTACCATAAGAAGGTACGTCCAAGATCCTTTGAATTTGGGGACTTAGTAATCAAAGAAAATTAAAAAAATACTAATGTTTATGTTGATATAAAAGGAAAGATCGAACCTAATTGGTTAGGACTTTTCATTACCATATCCAAATTCAAATATGGAGCCTACTGCCTAGCCACATTATATGGCCAATAACATAAAAAACCAATCAACATCATGCATATTAAATGATACTACACATGAAACATCGAGTTGTTTGCTTGTTCATTTGATTGAATGCACAACAAATATCATCATACACACTTCACCCCTTGCACGATTGCCTAGTTTGCTTGATCATACCATAGAGTCAGGAGGGTTTATTATGATATAAAATCCAATCCTTGTTATGAATACATCTGCATTGCATTCACCTAGGCTAACCATATTTTGATTAAACTCTCTCAATACCAAACTATTATCCACTAAAATCTTCTTCAGCACCCCACTTCACTACTATCATACTTATTCTCTTCTTCTCCCTCTCTCAGGTTAAGTGATATATGACGTGATCATCCAAAATCCTGTGATCACAATCCTGATGACATGACCGCTCCCTTTTTCTCTGTCTCAACCGTAGAGCATCTAACAATGAAACAACAATCAATTACACTTACTCCCCTCTCATCCATCATGCTTCTTCCTTCTCTTCAAAATTAGTAATATGTATAACCTATTTTCCTCCATTTCATACATGATAACATCATTGATATCAACAACACTTCACAATAATATTATCAACAACATATTTCTATAATATTATTCAAAAAAAAAGCCTCTTCTCGATCAACACTCATTATTATTCAATATACCCCTCAAGAATACATTTTTCTCTCTTATAATACATCAATGACTTTTACAAACTCTTTTGCAAAATTAAGTATTCCATAAGAGAACTTTAAGAGTAGTCTATTAAATGTATCATGAAATCTATTCATCACACTTTTCCATAAGAGAACTTTAAGAGTAGTCTATTAAATTTATCATGAAATCTATTCATCACACTTTTCAAATGCAACTCATTTGATATGCCATCCAAGGATAGGAAACCACATTCAACCAATCTCTTGTGATTTAATAATCACTTGTCAATTTCACTAGTTACTAGTTGAATGGAATTCTCTTCCCTGATTGGCCTATCATCTAAGTTCATAAAATCATACCTAATATATCACCTCTAGCCTACTCATTTAGTAAGTCGCATGAGCTAGGAAGCCCCTAATAATCCATTCTCCTATGGATTAACAATCATTTATCAAATTTATAAAGGAATGGATGATTATGGGTAACTCTTTCCCATTCAACATACCGTTTTAGTATGCAATCAAAACATAAATCAAATCTCCATGTATTATCCTAAAAATAAATCATAGGGATTGTAGGATTTCATTGATCCAATATCTCATAGGTTTGTAATTTCTTGCAAATATCATTAGGCAATGGATCAATGCTATCTTTACTTTATCTTTGATTTATTGCATCAACACACTATCACATTTTATAAATCTCACTGATTACCTTTGATAGTCCATGTAGATTTTGAATATTCTATTGATCCAATATCTTGTAGATGTACAATCATTTGTAAATCTTACTAGGCACTAGATCAATATTGTCCTCATAGTTGCCTGGTTCATGTCATCGACATTATATCAAACAAAAATCAAAATCTCTCACAAGCTATTGTTCAAATAGGTCTATCGAACTACGAGGCTCCATAGACCCAATGCCTGGTATACATACAATTATTTGTATGCTTCACCAGATACTATATCTATGTTGTCTTCATAGCTGCCTAGTCTTCTACAATAATAGAATATCCATAAATAATATTCTCCCCATCAGCTATTTTCCTGATAAATAGTTGGATCAACAAAATTTTATTTCTAACTAAGTATATTATGCAAATACTCTATAAAAATCTAATCTTAAAATAATCACTCATCACGTAGATATTCTCTATCTGGTTAATATCAGTCAATAAATAAAAAACTTCCTCCATATTAACGTATAACAACAAACTATCATTTCTTCTTTTATTAAAGACTGAAACTTCATGACTGACTAATGGGTTGTTCAAGAACTTTGGGATTTGGTAATCAACACTTCACATACCCATAATCATTTATTACTGCATCAAGTAGTTGATTATCAAATCCCTATACCTCCTAATGGCCTGTAAGCTAGCATGGATATTATCTATTGTTCATACAAATAAGATCCTTTAGACTAAGGGTAATATTGTTGCATGGACCTCCTAGACAATGGGATTTCTTTTTCCCATGCTCTGTGCATATACATATCTTTGTAAAGACATCGAGCAAAGGAGAAGGGCTTCTTCTTCTCTTGGATTGTACATATGGTAGCATTGCCCTAAGCTTGAAATATTTTGTTTACAATACAAAATTCTCAAATATTTCAACATATCAAAGGTGGCGATGAGTATTAAGTCCAATTCCTCTCGTACATATAAATATTTTCATATAATGCACTTATATACTCTCGTTACCCTCTCTCATGTGTTCAAAAATATCAAGGCATTATTCTTGTCATAACATTTTGCTTTCAAACAATGAGAGCAAAATAATGACTCAAAATATTTCTACAAACCATTTTACAAATATTTACAAACATCAATGTCATTATAAAATATTTTGCAATCATCTAATAATTCACAATTCATCATAACATCATATTACAAGATATTTTGCGATGACACAGATGTTGCAAAAATCCTGTAAGCATCAGAATAATTACGTAATATTCCAAAATATTCTCAATTACATAAAATTAATTACAAAAGCATTAGTGTGAATCAGATCACAAAAGAATTTCATCACTTTGCAAAACATTTATGATCATTACAAAATATTGCAAAAAAATTTACAATTAGAATCAAATACATCAAAACCATTATCAAACATAATTTTAAAGCTTTGCAAAAGGCTTGCAAACAAAAAATTCCTTATCTACGCATTCAAGTGATTTCAAAGAGCAACACTTGAACACTGATAACTATCAAAACAATCTTATCTATGTAGTCAAGTACTTATAGAGAGAAATACTTGAACACTGATAAGTGTCAAAACAATCTTATCTACCTAATTAAGTGCTTGTAGAGAATAACACTTGAACACTGATAAGTATCAAAAAAATCTTATATACGTAGTCAAGTGTTTCATAGAGAATGGCACTTGAACATTGATAAGAAGAAAAACAAACTTCATCTACATAGTTAAATGTTTCACAGAGAATGGCACTTAAACATTGATAAAGATCAAATATCTTATCTACACAGTCAAGTGTTTCATAGAGAATGTCACTTGAACATTGATAAGAAGCAAAAAAACTTCATATACGCAGTTAAGTGTTTCATAGAGAATGACACTTAAACATTGATTAAGATCAAATATCTTATCTACACAATCAATTATTTCATAAAGAATTGCACTTGAACATTGATAAGAACCAAAACAATTTCATCTACATAGTTAAGTATTTCATAGATAATGGCACTTAAACATTGATGAAAAGAAAAACCATATTATCTACACAATCAAGTGTTTCATAAAGAATGGCACTTGAACATTGATGAGAAACAAAAAACTTCATCTAAGCAGTTAAGTGTTTCATAAAGAATAACACTTAAACACTGATGAATATCAAAACCATCTTATCTATGTAGTCAAGTATTTCATAAAGAATGGCACTTGAATATTGATAAGAAGCAAAAAAATTTCATTACGTAGTTAAGTGTTTCATAAATAATACCACTTAAACACTAATGAATATCAAACACCTTATCTATGCAGTCAATTATTTCATAGATAATGGCACTTGGATATTGATAAGGAGAAAAATAAACATATATCATACATGTACCTCATCTACACAATCAAGTATTTCATAGAGAATGGCACTTGAATACTAATGAGAGGAATATATATATATATATATATATATATATATATATATATCATGCAAATATCACAGGTACCTCATCTACATAGTCAAGTGTTTCATAGATAATTGCACTTGAACATTGATGAGAATAAAATATTATGCAAATATTATAGGTACCTCATATACGTAATTAAGTGTTTCATAGAGTGTGGCACTTAAACATTGATGAGAGGAAATATATATATATATATACTTCATATACATATGACATGTACCTCATTATGTCTTAAATACTACCATGAATGCAACGCTATAGGCCACCATTTAAACATAATGATATCATTTTCCCACCTACGGGAACACATAAAAGGTAAAGCATCCACCTCTAAAAGCATGAGCGTTCTCTTATATATGATCTAGATATCACCGCTCGTAGCATACTTTTGGATGATACTGTTAGATTTGAAGTGCACTATGCCTTCACCTTGACACTTGTCAGTTTCTCTTGACAAGTGTCATGTGTTTCATATAGGCCTTCTGCCTATATATGTAACTCATTTTTATCAATAATATAATCCCCTTCAGTTTGATTACTCCTAACATTTGGTATCAGAGCAGGTTCCCTCTCCTGCCTATGAAACCCTTGAGGGGGGATTTCCCTCATGGAAATCCTCCCTCCCCCCATTTTTCATTTTTTTTCACCCCCATTTTTTTTCAAGCTAGGGAGTATGCTCTCCATCAATGTGATGGATCAGAAACCAGAAGCAATTTTTATTTTTTTTTGGAGTGAGATCTTCGTGGGAGGTTTAATTTTTTTTTTTTTTTTGTTCTTAATGCCCAAAGTGAGGAAAAGATTGCTTTACATTTTTATCCAAGGCATTGCTATTGAGCAGTCCATGCAAGTCTGCTTCTGAAAGTTTGCATTCCCTACAGAGGCCATCAGTCAAAAGATATACAGGAGATTCAGTTCCTCGTTGCCAGGATCGGGGCAAGCGTCTGCGTCAGCACGGAATTGAGGCGAAGCTGGAGCTACAACACTAGCGGTGCTGGGGAGCGAGAGGCTATTTTTTTTAGTCAAAATGGTATTATGGTGAATGAGTTCCTGGCAAGAAGATTTGAAATTTTTGGTTGTGCGGCTTGTGGTCTGGTCAAAAATCTCAAGAGAACTATCACTGAAGGAGATGCATGGCTATGGAGCACCCAGCACGATGAAGATCTTTTTGTATTTTTTACTGGTGATTGCGGTGACGATATCCATTTTATGTGGAGTGTGTGATGTTTTTCCAGGGCGGATAAATTGTTCTTGATCTACTACTGGTCCTTTTTCTATCAATCCATTTGTATCCCTCTGTAACATGGTCAACTGTGCAGAAAGAGTAACAATCGACCTCGCCGCTCTGTGCACGACGTTCTGAAACACTCCTCGTCTCTCAAGGAAACGCAGAAACAAGCGGTGCAAAATTTTTAGTCAATTTTGCCGCATCAAGGGACCAGGCTGGAGCAGGTGGAGAGCTTGAATATTCTGCCTTCCATGGCAGGAAATCACATAGGGATGGACCAGAAGGTGGATCTGGGAATACTTCCTTATCTTGTTGAACTTGACAGGAATTTTTGCTTTTCTCAACCGAGATAGATGGAGAGACCTCTGATGAAAGCAACGCTACAGATGTGGGCAATAGTGCAGGAGGATGTGGTAAAAATACTTTCATGACAGAGCTGCCACCGCCGTGATTATGTCCTCGGGTCTCGGGTTGGGACTTACCTGCGATTTGGACATCTGCACCGTGTCGAATTCAATGGAGGATTGGGATTTTTGAATGCTTAGGGTCAATAGTCGTTCATTCACGGCTTTAACAGCTTTAACAGATACATTTTTTGCCCATTTTCTGTGGCGGGCATCTATGTCAAAGGCTACTTCGGCGCGGGATCGAATGGCTGCGATGAAGGCTGGATTGGCAGCGACAAAGACTTCTTCGATGCGGATTACTTCAGCGAGGGCTTCCTCGGTATGGGCTACTTCGATGAGGGCAACGCGGGTGACGCAGGCACTGTAAGCGGTGCGGGTGGCTCTGGCTTCGTTGTTGGAAAAAGTCAGATCTCATTTGCTGGAAGTCACAGGATCGAGTTCGTCGATGATAGAAACAACAAAACAACATGCCATTTTGGAGTACGCCACCGCTATTAATGTAATGGAGCCATCTGACAGCTCCGTCAGTGGATGATTGGTACCAACGTCGACCAGGGCCCTCAAATATTTATTTTATGTTTTTTTTTCCATTATTCATCCCCCGGTTTTGCCTGCCTCTGTTGTGGGTAAAGATGTTCCATTTTAGTAGAGACGTCGTCCGACGGTTGAAGGAGAAGGGCCAACCGAGATTCGTCGGTTCCGATCCGCAGTAATTACCCTTCAAATTTTAATTAAAACGGCAGCAATTTTCCAACCAAAAAATACATTTGAGTGGAGGGCCCCACCACCTCTCTTCCGCAGCGCGCCCGACAGCTGGACTCAGATCCGCCTCCACGTCTCCCCGCAACTTCAACAACGACTATTTCACATGCCGAACCCGGCGGTCCCGTGGCAGCACTAGAGGACCATGGGCAGATACAGCGGTGACTCCCGCTTTGGTGGCGGTAGCGACTGCAGATCATTTTCGATTTGAAGGGTTTTCATATTTCGTGATTTGAATTTCAGAGAGGTGCTTGCTTTCTTCGAATAAAATCTTTGCTCCCCCAAATTTTGATGTTTTGTGGAAACCCTAGTTTGAAAGATTCTGTTGTTCCCTGGGTTAAATTTTTTGGAGGCCTTGAATGGTGTAATAAGAGTCTGCAACGGGCCGTAAGAGGGTTAACTTTATATTCCCTAGAAGGGTGGGATTTTTGCATTGTGAGGTTGAGTGCTTTTAATGTCATTGTAGTGGGGGCCAAATTATTCAAATCATGGGGATACTTATTTTTAAGAAGGGAGCATTTACATTAAAAGGAATCATTCCTTTTATTTTTTATAATTGTATTTGTCCATAGTGGGTGGGCTCAGTTTGTTTTTAGTGAGGGGCATTGTTTTTTTTTTATATAAAGTGAAGAGACCACTTTATGACACTTGGAGAATGCCCATGTCTATTGGCCGATAATATGGTTCCTTTGGCCATTTTTTTAATGTATTTCCACAAGGGAGATATTGATGTTATTTTTTTTTTCCACCTGAGAGCGATGCCGCCATTGAGCGATGTTGTTTTTTTGCTGCCTAGAGAGGCATGCTATTGTTCTTTCAGCATGATGAAGGCCCCTTTGATGATGAAGTATAGGGGTATTTATAGTCGTTGGAAACATTTTTCTATGACGGACACAATGGTGGTGTCATATTGTAATTTTGAGGCTATTTCAATTAAGTTTTTTAGCCTCAAATTTCTTATACCTTGGAGTGCACTCTCGGTTGTACCCGACACTCCCGAGGTAATTTTATATGTGATCCTTGTACCTAGTGATCTTTTCTATACACTTAACGAATGCAGCGGCTGGTTACCCATGCATTTCGGTGGGATGACATGGTCACCATAAGGACACTTATACTAGGGACTACAAACAAAGACACCCTAGACTCTATCCGAGGTTTTTCCGGATCTACTTCTGAAGACTATAGACGAAGACACTTCAGAAGATTCTCTTTTTTCTTCTTCTCTCCTCCTATTTTGATCTATGGCTCATTTTATTGTATTGAGTGCATTTTTGACAGAGACCAACACTCCTATATGGCTCGTTTTTCCTTTGTATTAGGTGCATTTTCGACAGAGACCAACACCTTCTAGATTAAGTTCACCATGTGGTGAATCTATTCAGTGACCCATGAGAGGCAACATCCTCTGAGGATGACCTTCAGAGGCAACAGACCCTAAAGTGGCTGACCCTGAGGCACCCATGATGACCCCGAGGCACTTAGACGGCTGACCCAGTGGCAATAGACCCGTGGAAGTGGTCGACCCTAAGGCAACAGACCGAGATGTATACACAGTGAATCTAGCATTATTCACAGTTGGAGAGCCAAGAGCACAGAGCACAAGCCTAGACCAAATCAGCAATAAGAGAGGATGATAGGTTGTTTTAGAGAAGTCAACATTAAGGGGGAATGTTACCTAATGTTGACTTATTTTTTTTCTTTAGTTAGGATAGTGCACTTTAAGGGGGAATGTTAGAGTTAAAGTGCACTATGCCTTCACCTTGACACTTGTCAGTTTCACTTGACAAGTGTCATGTGTTTCATATAGGCCTTCTGCCTATATATGTAACTCATTTTTATCAATAATATAATCCCCTTTAGTTTGATTGCTCCTAACAGATCCTATATCATGCAAAATCTCAATACATCTCTCAAACAGATAAACTGCTCTCCCTTAGCATTTAGTCATCATCATGATCATATAAAATCATCATTAAACAACCAATCAATACTAAAATCACTTAGTATTGATGAAACCCAATGACGAAGCTTAGGGACTTCCTTTCCTGTCAAGGTTTTTTGTAAAGGGTATCCTTTGTGTCGCCCTTAATGTCTTTCTATTGTTCAATGGTATCCTCTATGTTGCCCTCTATTTCTTTTTGTCTGCATTTCAAGGGCATCCTCAATGGCACTTCTATATTTTTGGGATTGTGTTCCCTATCCTTGTCTTTTTGGTTTTAGTGGCTAGTTTCAACCTTCTATTCTATGTTGTAATCAGGTTTTGGGTACTTGTAAAACCCATTTTTAATCAAAAATTTTATTTGATTAAAAAAAATACTATAATCGCTTAGTCAACTATATCATAAAATCTCAACACATTAATGCATAATTACACATCAAAGCATCATCTAAATCAAACCACAAAGAATAAAAACATCATGTCAAGATCAAAATACAAGTATCATATATATATATATATATATATATATATATATATATATACCTCATATCATACATACCATTGGATAAGGTGTATCACAAAAGAAAATAAAATGATACACTCAAATCATGAAATGGGGGTGTACCATAGTCCCAAAAATTGATACACTCACCCCTGAACATCCCTAAATCAGCCTAGCTAGTGGAACCCATCTCTCCATCACCTCCTAGAGGAGGTGGAGGATGAAAATTGATAGACCTCTGAGAGGTATTACTCATTGATGGATCCCTTGATCATGATCCTGAAGGTGATGGTGCTCATCGCTCTACAGGGACCTTTACCTAATACAATTGATGATAGTACATGGTCCTACCCCACTCTCTCTCGATCTAGATCTTAGCACATTATAGCTTCACCATAATATTTTAACTGGTGATCTCCAACACTGCTCTAGAAACCTCTAGTGCCACTATAGAAGCCTCTAGTGCCACTCCAAAAACCTCCAATTATCGCTTTAATGGCCCCATAATCAGGGCTACCATCATAGTATCCAAGCCCACCAAACCTATGATCGGGCCTCATACCTCTCCCTCCTCACCTGCTCCAAGTTAGACCTAAGACCAGCAATGATCATTTGATCCATGTCCCACCCCTTATCAACTCAATCCAGATAATATTGGAGCCTAGATATGGTCCCCTCACTATCAGCCCTCATCTGGTCCATCTCACCTTGAATCTAAGATAGTTCATCTTGAAGCCTGGTCACCTCCTCCACTTGCATGACCTTAGAGGCCACCAACTATCTCCTCACCTCCTCCAAAGTATGATGGAGAACCCTCAACTCCACCATCGAAGCCTCCTACATAGTCATACTATAACCTACTCCTCCACCAAGGTTTGGTCCTGATACACCAAAATTTGGTCCTACCCCACCGAGATCCTATTCTACTCCTCCAAAATATGGACCTACTTCACCCGAACTCGACCCCACTCCACCAAGTGGGGTAAATAGATATGGAATCATAGATAATAAAATTACATACAAAGGGAATTTGGATGATCCTCTAGCTCTTTGTCTAGATGATATCCTCTATCATCTATCTCTCATAGTGAGCCTAGTCCCTATTAGGGCATTAAGTATTTCCTGAAACACCTATCTCTGGTCCCTTGGTGTTAGACCTGCTATCAATCGATGAGATCTAAATCACCCATACCAATCAATGTATCTTGTTATCATCTCCACATCATCTAGCCTAGTGGTAAGTACTATCAGGTCATCCTCATCAACCTCCATATAAGTGATGGGATCCATAGGATTCCATCATGACTCACGATGCACTCGTTGTATCCATACCTCACCTACCATCGGTATCCCTTGTACCTCTCTATGCTAACATGTCACATGATCATATTGATATAATTCATAGGCCTTGTTCTTGTCATCTAGCCATCATATCCACCTCACCCTAACCAACTCCTTATGGTCATATAACCACACGTACCTATCCCTCCATGGTCATAAAATAACATGTGCCGCCCTCATATCATCAATTAAATATCTCATCCTAGCTATAAAATAGTATGAATATTGGATACACCTATCTCATATGTAGACCAATTAAATATCTCATCCTAGCTATAAAATAGTATGAATATTGGATACACCTATCTCATATGTAGACCATTGGCCTCTCATAGTCGACATCCCTCGTCACTGTAATAGGTCGACGGATAGCTATATGCTCCCACACCCAAACCTAGAGAAGAGTGCAACATGTTAGACTCGACCTTACTTGTATACCACTCTATACAAAGTGTGGTATAACCTCACAAAAATAGTAGGAGCCCATGCATAAATAGTTTGATCATCCCTTAGTCCTACTATAATTTATTTCCATCCCCATGGTATCAAACTTCTACTGGTATCACCCATCATCAACCCTCATACGACTAATGCTAGAAATATAGTTAGCCGATAAATGTATCCTACCATATAGGCATAATTTATCCTTAGTCCATCCTTCATCCCCAAATATTAACCCTTTCTCAAGATTGCTAACTTCCCAACCCTCACATTTATCCCTAGGTGAATAGGAACACCCCAAACATGCACCCTAAGGATACACCATACGTCCTCCAACATGACTATCATCTCACCCATCAATAGCCTAAGAGTATTAGTGAATGAGTACCATCTCTCTACTAGGGTTTCTAATAAAAGGTGATCAAAATCTAACTTAGGCATGTACACAACATAGTACAATCACATCATTGTCAATACTACCACATATTTCTCTCTATGATCACTTGTTAAGATGCTCCCCAAGCACTTAGGATGATGCTCCCTGCTCACCAACACCTTTATCATTTTCCAAAAACCATATCCAAAATATTAGTTATAACAGTTATAAATTCATATCAAATTTTTATAAAAATAGTATCATTAGATAGAGCTTGAAAAGAGCTTTCCAACGAGTATAAATATGCTTATATTTTACAAATATTGATACCTAAAACTGTAAAACAAAAATTGCAGTCCAATACCAAATTCGCCACTAGTGCCAAATTTGCCAATGTCAAATTCACCATTGGGACCAAATTCACCATTAGCACTAGTGCCAAATTCAGCACTTGTGCCAAATTCACCACTACTTTCAAAACAATTGAAAAATAACCTAAAAGCAAAAAAATTGAGTCAAGATGAAGGACATACCTCTCAGTCTCACTCTGATACATCCACCATCCCTCGAATGGCGTTCACACGATGTATCCAACCTTGGATATGTACCATACTCTCTAACAACTATACCTCTCTTCAACTTACTAAAATCAATAAAGTGAAAATGCAAGCATTTTCACCTTTCCTTTTACCTTTTAAACCGCTAGCCTATCATCGCCAACTCAGCCAAGCATCCTATATTTTGAAATTTTATCCTAAAAAAACATCATTGGGCATATCATTCTCAAATAAGATACTATGCCACAAGGCAAAATAATCTTCTCCAAATATCAAAGCACACAAAACTAGGCATATATATGTAATCATAAAAACAAGGGCAATCACAATCATCTCTTCAAATCAACAAAGAAATACAATAGTAATACATCATAATGTCAAAATTGAGTATCACAACTTAACTTTTGATGCAATATCACAAACATCACATCAAAATTTGGATAAAATGTAAACACCCAACTTTGACATACCAAACAAATCTTCACAAAACTAGTTGTAAACATCTCAAAACTTCCCAAAACTAATCATAAATACTACCAAAACTCAATTTAACTACTTCTAGTCATTTTGGACATCATTTTTCACCTTTACCAAATAATTTTCCATACTGACCAAATTTGCTAGTGGTAAATTTGGAAGTTGATTGGCGAATCTGGAAAAACTGTAAAAATCGACTCCTAGCATCCAGAATCAGTCCTAACCAAATTTACCACTCCTACCAAATTTTCTAATGGTGAATTTGGCTTGTGATAAATTTGGAAAACTTTCAAATTTCAACTTTTAAAATGACAAATCTCCCTCCTTGCCAAATCTGCCACTCAAATTATCAAATTTGCCAAAGGTAAATTTGGTCAACAATAGTGAATTTGGTAAAAAAATCCTGGAATCTTTGACATGAGCCAGAGGGGCACAAATTGTAGTCCTTCATCCTCTACCATTTATCCTGCATGCCCTAGCAAGGTTTTAGATGCATTTATTTCAATTTGATCTTATCTCTTCTTCCCCCCAAATCCTCCTTGAAATCCTAGTTAGGGAGGTGATGGGGTAGTCATTTGCTTTAAGTTTTTCACTGTAGCAAATATCTGCCAATATTTCTAAGCACTCTCTTCTTTCATAAGAATTTTTCATTCTCAAGTCTTCTTCAAGCATTCTAAGATTTTCCAAGCATTTGGAGCATTTTGCAAACACTTGTGGAAGGCAATTAGACAAGGCAAGAGATCTTGGTGGAAAGAAGACTTTAGTGCAATGGAGGGGCCATAGCTAGGTGAAATTTAGCCTAGTTTTCTCCTTCATTTTCTTGTTTTCCCTTTTACTTTAGCTTCCTAAATTTAGCCTTGCAAGTTTTCTAACTCCATTTCTTGCATTGTTTCATCTTCTTTTGCATATCTTATTATTGTGTTCAACTTAACTTTTATTTTATAGGTTTTAACATTCTTATTTGTAGGTCTGATTTCAAGGATTTGTAGTCTCTTTTTCACATCTAACATTTATTTTGTAGGGATGGAAAACATATCTTCTTGACCATTTCATGTTGCCTACTAATCCTTCTCATTTTTTAGGGTTATTTCAAGAATCTCTTATTATAGCATCTAGATAGTTGTTTCTTTCTATTTGCAGCCTTTACTACACTTAATTACATGCAAACTAACTCTTCCTTTCACTTCCATGCTAGCATATTTTTATACTAAATGTTCTAGAATTTTAATGTCTTCAATTTCAGTTTTCTTTCATTAGTAATTTTCAAAGTTTTCTAGGCTTTTCATTTATCACCTAGATATTGTTTAGTGTTGGATATAAGGTCTTCAATACCTTATTATCCCACTATTTGTTTCCCTTCATATCTCACATGTATGCATCCCTTCATGTATATTATCCCACTATTTGTTTCCCTTCATATCTCACATGTATGCATCCCTTCATGTGATTTTGCTTGAATATTAAGTTTCATAAGCATTTCCCTTCACTTTTCAAGCATTTTTGTATCAATTTCTTCATAAAATTCACAAGTACTACAATAATTAGGACATAAGCAAGTTACCTTGCTATATTCCTAACTCTTTTGTACTCTCAACTCCCCATTCCCAAGCTCTCTAACTATTCAAAATAGTCATTGAAATACTTCCCCTACCTTTTCATCCAAGCATTTACTTAGATCATAAATTAGTAAATATCTTACATCAATCTCTGTCTATTCTATAATCAGAACAATAGTAAGCAATGTTAGAATTATTTCTAACAGATTTAGATGCATTTCTCATTCCATTGCACTCTCATATAATTAAATTTTCAGTTATATTTAGCATTTTTATTATTTTTGCATCTTAATTTCAATCATTAAATTCCCTATTTCTATGGCTTAATCCTTATATTTTATCAGTATTAGGCCTTCGAAAACTTGTTAGGATCATTCTCCTCCAAATTCAACCTAAAAACCTATCAAAATCTACCCAAATCAACCTCTGAAACCTCCAAAAACCCATACAAGGATCAAATTTTCCAACTTGTACTGTCAATGATAAATTTGGTAGCCATAAATCATAACCAAATTTACCACTCAGACCAAATTTGCTAGTGGTAAATTTGGCAAAAGGTCAAAATCCACTCTAGGAGGTAAGCATACATAAATATTTTGTTAAAAGGGGGTCTGATCAGTTATCTAGATAATTTTTTTGCCCTATCTAGCTCTCAGATAGGCCTCCCACATCAAAAAATCTAAATTTTTTAGTGTATTTGTGCAGATTTACCAAAATCCCAACCCAGTGGTAAATTTGGCAACAGTGGAAAATTTGAAAAACAAACTCCAAGAGAGGTAATTTGGCCACTTGGCCCTTCCTTAGCCCTTTAATTTCATTTTCTCTATGTTCTGCTCCTGATTTTTGTTGTTTTGCACTAAAAATCACACTTACTTTGGCAAATTAAGGAACCTTAATTAGGCAACCTAATCATTTACAAAATCTTGTAATTACTTTACAAAATGCTTTGATTTGTTTACAAATGAACTTAAAAAAAATCAATCAAGGAAACCTAGGCTTAATCTTAGCTTATTAATCATTTTCATGTACATAGGCAAAGAATCAAAAATCATTTAGTTGCATTTAGGCTAGCTTGTCTTCATGCATTTTTCCTTGTTTTACCTTGAAAGCTTAAAGACTCCTAGCTAGCTCATTCAAACTTTAAAAGCATATATGTTAGCTCTTGTTTGCATGCATTTGTATGATAAAATATTTAGCATTGTATTTATATGATCATTTATGATTTAGGTTTAAATAACCATTAAGGCTCAAAAAAGAGTCAAGATAGATAGTCATCCAAAACCTTAGGTGTTTTCTTTCAATAAAATCATAAAACACTGATTAAACAAGTATATCATCAACTTCCACATAACCTAATGAAAAACATTGAGTAGGAGTCTAGTTGTGTTGAAAATCTTCGTATTCTCGAGGTCTCCTTTGGAAAGAGACTCTCAAGTGGAGAAGCAGAGATTCTAACGAATCTCCCCCGCACACACTTGACATTAATTTAGACTTAAAGGAAAAAGAACACGAAATTTGTCCACCATCTACAGGAAGCATCTACTTGATCAAAGAATGCATAGTCAATTATGAGGTACTTTCCTTCCTAACGCTTTTTTTGAAGGTATGTAAAAAATAAAGCAACTTCTTTATGTGTTTTCTCCTTGGTTTCAAATAGCATGAATGGCATGATGGTGATGGTTAGCTTGCTCATTTTTTGGAAAAAAATTCTAGGTTTAATCCCCATAAACCATGGACCCTTAATATGCAATTATGTGTGTGTATGTGTGAAAATATGAAGAGTTTTATCCTCCACTCAAATCAATCAACTTGTTAATTCATGATTTACCAATCAAAAGTAGGTCCCTTAATATGCAATTATGTGTGTGTATGTGTGTGAATATGAAGAGTTTTATCCTCCACTCAAATCAATCAACTTGTAAATTCATGATTTACCAATCAAAAGTAGGTATTATCTAGTGAGTATTGGATAAGTGTCAATATTAGATTGTGCCAAGTGGTAAAATATACTAGTTTTTTCTAAGGTTTGGAAATTTGATGTTTTTCTCATTTGTGTGCTAATATACCAATTTTTCTGGAGATAGTAACTTTTGCATATGGAAGTATTTGGAGCCTTTTTTCTAGATTGCATAGTTTTTCAAGATCTGCATAGTGGTAACATCAATTTATAGACCTATTATAGTTCTATACAAATTTTCTATGCAAAATGGATTGCTTAGGGTATGTTACTCAACTTAATGAGAAATTTTATAGGATTTGGTTAGTTCAAATTTTAGAGGATTTGGTTAGTTCAAATTTTAGAATTACATAGAAGTAAGAATCAATAGTTTATCTTTAACAATGAAAGATAAGAAGGTCTCAATGACCATGAACTTGGTAAGAAGAAGGTATTAATATCTTTTTTATTTTAGTTTATCTAGGCATACTTTTCGACATTAGAGAGAAAATTGATGCTATTTAATTATGGACCACATTGAAATATTTTTATGGAAAATTAAATGCTAGTGAAGTTAACAAACTAGATACAAAGCTTACCTAGGTGTTGTAGGCGAGTTGGAGAGGAGAGGGCAATCCTCCAAGGGAGGTCCCAGGTTCAAATCTCCACCCTACCAAAAAACTAAATTGGGTATCCAAAATCCAATTGATAATGTTGGTGAGGGCAGGGTCGGGTGCGACTCCCGGGTGACTTTGACGGTGTAGAGCCCCCTGTTCGTGGTCTCTCAAATCAAGGTGGCCCCGCAAGGGGCTTTTCGCTTAAAAAAAAAATACAGACAAATCTTTCTAATCTCAAATTTTTAGATTTAAGTTTCAAAGTCTACATATTGCACTTCAAATCCTGAAAAGATAACTTAGCTATAGTAGGAGGTAAGGTAAAGAAGAGTATGTCAAAACAGTTACTTTCAATCTTACTCCTAAAGTTGGCCCTTTCCATAAAGTTGGCTTACTTATTCATGTGAATGCTATGACTATCAAGGATTCTTAACCAATTTATCTTGAAGGAATTTTCAAGTTTATTATCTATTATGATGTTGCAATGAAGAATTATGGAGCTCTTTCTCATATACAAGATCATCCAAAAGGATTCAAATCAATGTAATATAATCTTTAGTTTCCCAAGAGTAAGTCTAAGTTTTTAAAGAAGTCAAACACTTGTGAGTATTGTAAAAGGGAAGGACACTCCATTAAAAATTGCATGATAATATTGAAGAAGGTCTGAACAAAATTCTTGAGATCTCGATACAAGATTTTGGATGATGATGATGAAGATGATAAAATGGAGATCCACTAGAGAATCCATTATGGATGGATATTATATCTAATGTCTCATCTTCTTGGTTTTGCATCTCAAATTATAGGGGTTGTTGAATTATATGTTATTTGATCTTATCAGGCCAAGTTAAAGAGTGTGAAAGAGTGCTTATAAGCACTTTTGATGTAGCCTATGGGCAAGTGTGTATGTAAGCCTATAATCATTCTTCATATAAACATATGGATATCGTTTATGTAAGACTTTGGGTATTCTTTATGTAAGCCTATGGGCATGTTTATGTAATCCTATGGACTTCCTAAGACTTTGGGTATTCTTTATGTAAGCCTATGGGCATGTTTATGTAATCCTATGGACGTCCTTCATGTATCCACCCTTAGTGATACTAGTTAATCCATATTTGAGGATAACTTTGGTTAAAGGGTGTAATATATTAATTATATTGTAATTTAATCTTCAAATCAAGTTATGTTGGCTTGAGGTTAACATATAATTGGGGGTTAACATCTAATTGGGGTTTTAGGTATGGGATGCCTATGGGCACCTACTCTTTATTTTTCTTATGTTGTATATCCTTGCTCTCTCCTTATTTTGTTTATGTTATATTTATTTTGCTCTTATATATTTTTGAAATATGATTGTAGTGAATGCAAGTCTTAGAATATTAGAAGGATATAAAACATATAGTTAGGGACATTATAAAACAACATAAGCTAAACATACTAATGCTCATGAAAAATATGTAATGACTAGAAATTAGTCTCACTTTGCTCTCCTAGTTGTCAAAATCACCAATTTAAAATTTTTGATACCAATTGTAACAACCTAGGTCTAACTCTCCTGGTTGTCAAAATCACAAATTCAAAATTTCATCTATTTACAAAAGCAAAGTCACAATTGACATATGTGCACCCAACTTTATATTAGTACATAGGCATAAGGTTCGCACTCCGAGATAAAAGACTAATAGAATCTCGAGTGCTCGGGACTAGCCAATTTCCTGCAATAGACTACCATTTTTGAGACCTACCTTCTCATTCTTGAGTTCTAGGTTCTTGGTAAGGGGTTATCCTTCCAGGGCCCATAACACCTAGAAGGGTGGACACATATTTTTATTGGAAATTTGAGCATGTTTTGTTGTCATTGATGTCGAAAGGTTTATTGATGGAATTAATGTCAAAAGGTTTTGATGTCCTATAATTAATGTGCTATGAAGGCAAGGCAATGTTATCTTCAAAGCACTTAGGACCATGGGTTCTAAGGTAATAAATAACAGGTTCAGGTTTGAAAGAGAATTGAAGACCAAATTTTAAGGCTATGAAAGAGAATTGAAGACCAAATTTTAAGGCTATGTGAAAGAAGACAAGTGAAAAAGGATAATATTATAATATTTTTATATTTGCCATCAGGGCCTATCAAGAAGATTGGATAATGGATTGGCAAAAGGGTTTATAAAAGTATTAAGTATATTATTTAATTAATTAATTTAACCATAAGGTCAAATAATTAATTAATTAATATTTAACCTAAATTTAAATATTAATAAAATAATATTAATTTCGAAGTGCCAAATGTTAAATGCATATGTGTTGACGTTGAAAATCAAGGAAGGAAAATATATATAAGCTAAATTCTAGCCTAAGTTTGGAAGTCAAGAAAAAATTCGAAGAGCATCCGAATAATCGAATAGCTCGTGCAATGTATAAGGGAGAAGACAAGCACATGGTGCTTTACACATGGAAGTCGGAGGTCAAAGGGAATAGGGGAATATTCCCCACTCATCCACCATGGCAACCAAGCTGGAAAGTGGAGTTTGCACAGCTCATGACAAGGGAAAGGTCCTGCGTTCAATTCGTGTGGAGGAGGTTTTTGAAAGTGTTGTGTGTTTTTATTTTATCACCTACGACAGATGTTAAGATGGAGATCGTGCACTTCATAACTATGTGGCTTGGCTAGCCCATGCAATAGCCTTACCAATACTAAGACACGGGGCCAACAAGTGTCGCAGGTTTGAATCCCGACGATAGGCGGCAGGCGGTAAGGGGATTAATTTTTTGTTATAAATTAATTTTACCCTAAGGTATGTGCTAGGGAGTTATAAGGTTGTTTAAAATAATTTTATTTTTGCATTAAAAGGAGGTATAAGGTGATTTCGTTTTTAGTTAGAAATTAAGGTTGTTTGCTTTTTTTAATGCATTAAGACAAAATAAGGTGTAAAAGTGATTTGATATTTCATTATTCTGCATTATAAAATATAATTTGAGAAGATAGTTCATTGAGAAAGCATTTTGATAACTAATCTTGAAGAGAGGTACATAGAAAGGTGGTTGGTTATATGACAAGTTGTTGAGGATAATTCTCGATCAAGCAAATAAGAGGTATGGGTAAATCATATTTTGTCTTAAATTTTGTTGGAATGAATGTTGTGAAATATAAGGTGGAGTGAAAAGGATCAAGCAAATAAGAGGTATGGGTAAATCATATTTTGTCTTAAATTTTGTTGGAATGAATGTTGTGAAATATAAGGTGGAGTGAAAAGGATTGGTTGATGAGCATTGTTGGAAATATTTGAGTGAGTTCTATATACTTTAGTTTTGAATGTTTAGAGAACATTTGAGATAGAGATTGAGAATTATTTGAGTTAGGTTTTGACACCCACATTGTGTTGTTTGTTTGAAGAAGTATGAAAACACTTGTTTAGGGTTTGTGAGCAAGTCGTGTTTCATTGGTTGAATGATTGAGTGAAATTCTTGAGCATTAGTTTTGAGTGATATTGAAAGTGAAAGTGAAAGTGCAAACATTAGAAATCATATTTGTGAAAGTGACAGACTTAATTATTGAGTAGAACATATTGAGTTTTTGATAGAGTACATCATTCTCTATATGTTCCAGAGTTTAAACGAATTCTGGATAGAATATGTTTAGAGTTTAAATGAATTTTGAATTAAAGGAATTACTTTGAATATTAGACAAAGCATTTGAGAGTATTGTGTGCAAGATTTGATATTGATTGAGCATATTTTGTGAGTTATTTTGAGCATATGTTAGAGCAGGTTTGAGCATATGCTAGAGTAGATTTTATCAAGTCTTTGTGAATACATGAGAGCATATTGATCAAGTTCTTGAGAGGACTTGAAGGTATATTTAAGAAAGTCTTTATGATGGCTTGAGAGCATAATTGAGCAAGTTCTCGAGAGTACTTGAAGGTAAATTTAAGCAAGTCTTGGTGAAGATTGAAGGTAAATTTAAGCAAGTCTTGATGAAGACTTGAAAGCATATTGAGCAAGTTTTTAAGAGGACTTGAAGGTAAATTTGAGCAAGTCTTCACCAAGACTTGAGAGCAGATTGAGCAAGTTCTTGAGAAGACTTGAAGGCAGATTTGAGCAAGTCTTGGTGAAGACTTGAGAGCAGGATTGATTTGTTCAAGCTTTGTGTTAAGGCTTGGGGAAGATCTGAACAAAGTTGATTGGTGATTTTTTTAAGCTTTGTGTTAAGGCTTGAGGAAGATTTGAACAAAGTTGATTGGTGATTTTTTCAAGCTTTGTGTTAAGACTTGAAGATAGAGTTGAGACAAATATTTGTGAGCATATTTGTCAGCATAGTTAGAGCATATTTGTACTATACTTGGGATAGAGTTTGGTGCAGATTTGAGATAGATGTGAAAGCAAGCCTTGGAGGTGATAGAATAAATAGGATAGCAATATCCAGTGGATAGATATCCATTAGCTAGGGTAGTGGGGATAGAGGTCTCTAGTGGATAGATATCCATTAGCCAGAGCAGTGGGGGTATAAGTCTTCTAGAAGATCATCAGCCAGAGCATAGGGGAAAGAGTTCTCCTGTGGATAGAGATCCATGAACTAGAGCATAGGGGAAATATGTATTCCATGGATAGAGATCCATGAACCAGAGCAAAGGGAAAAGAGTTCTCATGTGGATAGATATCCATGAACCAGAGCAAAGAGAAAGAGTTCTCCTATGGAGTGTGATCCATTAACCAACTGAGAAGATAGATTTATTCTGTAGAGAGAGATCCATGAACAAGTTGAGGAGATAGAGTTCTCCTAGATCAAGTTCCACGAACCATATAAAAGAGAAAAGAGTTCTCATGTGGAGAGAGATCCACAAATCAGAGTATATGGAATTTGTGTCTCCTTTGGATAGAGGTCCATAAACATTTTAACAGGGAGTTTATTCCCAAGAGATTTGTTGAGAAAATTTAGTATAAATATTTTCTTTGTGAAGTAGCCCACATTGGGTGAACCACATTAAATTGATGTCTCTATTGTGTGTGATGATTTATGTATTGCTTTAATTACTACTATTGATATTTCCATTGATAATATTAGATAATATTATTTAGGAAAGAAAAGTGAAAGTTGATCTTATATTTTTCACCCCCTCTCAGTATAATATTGTGTTCTTCAATTGGTATCAGAGTGGGTTCCTTCAAAAAAATTTAATAGCTTGAAGGAAAAGTATACAGGAACACAAATGGCATATCATAGTGGATCTTCAGCAAATAAGGCACCATTGTTCAATGGGAAAATTATGCTTTCTAGAGCATAATAATGAAGACTTACTTGATGGCACAAGGATATGAGACATGGCAAGTAATTGAGGATGGGTTCACACCTACAGCTACTCCTCCCATAGATAAAGATGGTAAGCTCTTATATGTGAATGATGCCAAGGCTAAGAATACAATCTTAAGTGGTTTATGTGAAGCAAAGTTTATAAAAGTTATGCATTATGAATCAACAAAGGAAATTTAGGATAAACTAAAGAAAACATATGAGGGAGACAAAAAAGTCAAAATTGCAAAATTGCAAAATCACAAAAAGACATTTGAAGACGTAAATATGAAAGAAGAGGAAGACATTGTTGCATACTTACTTCATGTGGATGAGGTTGTTAACACCATGCGAGGACTTGGATTCAAAATAGAATAATTCGATGTTGCTCAAAATGTTCTAAGGTCACTCCCTATTAGGTATAATAAAAAGGTTTCAGCCATAGAAGAAACAAGAGATATTGAAACTTTGACTATGGATGAGTTACAGGGAACTCTCACAGCTTATGAGATGATAATAAGAAAGTACCAAGAAAGAGGTAGCCTTCAAAGTAGCAAAGAAGACAAAATATAAGAAGTCAAATTCAAGTTATGAGTCATCTAGTGATGAAGAAGCAAATTATGGTGGAAGGAACAAGGACTCAAGAAAGCAAAAAGATATGAAAACAAGTAAGTGTTTCAATTATGGTAAATATGGTCACTATGCATCTAACTACTCAGAATCTGGAAGTAGTAGTAGTGAAGAGAAACAAGATCATAAGAGAAAGAAAAAAAGAAAATCCAGGTACAAAAAGAAAAACAACAGGGTTATGCATAAGGGGTCGGCCTCGAAATCTATTTATAAAATCAAGGCGAATTTCTTGGAATCCTGGAAATATTTGTAGAAGTATACATGGCGAATTCCAATAATTTATTTCCAAAAATTTTCAAATCGTGGCGATTTTCATTAATTTATCTCCAAAAAAATTCAAACCGCGGCGAATTTTTTTGTGTTGTGGAATATGAATATCGGTTTGCAAAATATAAAAAATGTACGATATACTTAAAAGCGTTAGGCCGATATGAAAGACTTTAGGTCGACATTATGACCGATAGCATGACGGTCGACTACAGGAATTACGATCAGCTGCAGGCATGCCAATCGAATGCAGGAATGTTGATCGACTGTAGGCATGCCGATCGAATGCAGGAATGTCGATCGACTGCAGGCATGACGATCGAATGCAGGAATGTCGATCAGTTATAGGTATGACGATCGGTTGTAGGTATGTCAATCGGCTACAAGTATACCGATCTGCTAGAGGTATGATGATCGATTGCAGGCATGACAATTGGCTGCAGGAATGTCGATCAATTGTAGGCATGATGATCGACTACAAGCATGATGAGCAGTTATAGGAATTCTAAGCGGCTACAGGTATGTCGATCGATTATAGTCATGATGATCGGCTACATGTATGATTATCGGTTGTAGGCATGATGATCAGCTATAGGAATACCAATCAACATCTATGCAACTAATAGACAAATATCGATCAACAATCCTTGCAAATACCGATCAACAATCCCTGCAATTGATTGACTTATACCATAGATCTATAATTGATCGACTTATATCGACAGACACGGCTCTACAACCAATCAGCTTATGTCGACAAACACGGCTCTACAATCGATCGGCTTATACCTACAGACACAACTCTACAACCGATCGGCTTATGTCGATAGACACAACTCTATAACCGATCGGCTTACGCTGACAGACATAACTCTGTAATCGATCTACTTATGTCGATAGACATGGCTCTGCAACCGATCAGCTTATACCAATAGACACATCTCTATAGCTGATCGACTTATACCGATAGATACAACTCTATAATCGATCGTCTTGCACCGATGGAGACTCCTCTGTAACTAATTAGTTTATTTCGATAGTCACTCTGCAACATTCTCAATTTTTTTTTTATTTCAAAGTTATTTTTGAGTTAGAGTATTTTCAATGTATATTTATTGGTACCTAGTACAGTATATGGGTAGTATATGAGGCTATTTGGGTGGGAAAAATAAAATCATTTATAATTTGAAGGCGATTTGGGTGGGAAATATAAAATCATTTATAATTTGAAGGCGAATTGAGCGGGAAAATCAAAATCATATGTAATTTTAGGTCAGCAAATTAAAATAAAGTTAGGTTCATGATTATCAATGACGGGCGAATTTACCCAAAAAAAACTTCCACCCCATAAATTTTGGGCGAATGGCCCCTAGTGAAAGGATCCAAAATTAGCCTTTTCAAAATTTTAAAAAACCTAAATAGAGCCAATTTATGATATTTCGCGCTTATGCATAAGCCTGAAAAATAGGTATGGATAAAACAAGCATGAAAAGAAGTTTTTTCAAAGGCATAAGAAGAGTTTTTATGTGGACAAGATAGGCAAAGTTTCAAGTGATAGTGATGAAAGATCCTCAGATAGTAAAGAAGAAGAAGAAATTCTCTTCTTGGCAATATAGGAAGAAGGAAGTGTTCCTAGTGAAGATAAATCTAAAAAATATGAAGATGCTATCGAAGAGAAAGAAGTAGAGAAAAAATCAAAAAATGAAGAGGAAGGAGTAGTAGATTTAGAAGCTAAACTTATTTTTGCTCTAAAAGAATTGAAAAAGGTCAAAAAGAAAATTTACCAGGCTCAATTTTCAAGAATGTGATGAAGAGAAAGGAAATATTATACAAGATCTGACAAACTCAATAGCAAATACAAGGAGATTTAAAGAAAAATTAGAAGCAAAAGTATTAGAATGTGGGATATTAGAACAAGAGGTAGTTTATCTAAGGAAGAAAATGGAAGAGTCTAAGGACAAGCTACACAGGTTTTGGAAAAGTTCAATTTTCAAGAATGTGATGAAGAGAAAGGAAATCTTATACAAGAAAAGTTCAATTTTCAAGAATGTGATGAAGAGAAAGGAAATCTTATACAAGATTTGACAAACTCAATAGCAAAGACAAGGAGATTTAAAGAAAAATTAGAAGCAAAAGTATTAGAATGTGGGATATTAGAACAAGAGGTAGTTTATCTAAGGAAGAAAATGGAAGAGTCTAAGGACAAGCTACACAGGTTTTGGAAAAGTTCAATTTTCAAGAATGTGATGAAGAGAAAGGAAATCTTATACAAGAAAAGTTCAATTTTCAAGAATGTGATGAAGAGAAAGGAAATTTTATACAAGATCTGACAAACTCAATAACAAAGACAAGGAGATTTAAAGAAAAATTAGAAGCAAAAGTATTAGAATGTGGGATATTAGAACAAGAGGTAGTTTATCTAAGGAAGAAAATGGAAGATTCTAAGGACAAGCTACACAGGTTTTGGAAAAGTCAAAGATTGTGGATAATATTATCAATGCACAAAGACCTTCATCTAACAAAACAGTACTTGGTTTTGAATAAATACAAGAGAAACAAGAAGAAGGTTTTGAATAAATACAAGAGAAACAAGAAGAAGGGTCAATCTCCAAATCCAAAGAGGAATAATATTCAGAAGAATAAAGTGAAGGAGAAAGTGAGACTTATGTGAATAGAATTTTCACCAAGAAAGGAAACAATGCACAAACAAGGAACAGGGAACATCTCAAGGAAGAAAGGACTAAGAGACCAATGAGTCCAAGGAAATATTTCTTCAAAGGATATTTTTTCTCATGTAACAGGTTTGGTCACAAGGCTATGCATTGCAAGACTTATGGAAAGAAGGAGTATGGTATTACTAATAGAAACTTCAAATATGGACATTTCTTTCAAGGGTATTGCTACTCTTGTAATCAATTTGGTCATAAAGCAATTAACTGTAGGTTTCATGATAGAAATAGGTATGGCTTCACCAGGAGGAACTTCAATACACTTGCACCTTCAAGGAACTGCAACATTAAATGTTAAAAATGCAATAATGTTGGACATAAGGCCAAGTGGTGCATGATAGAAATAGGTATGGCTTCACCAGGAGGAACTTCAAGACACTTACACCTTCAAGGAACCGCAACATTAAATGTTAAAAATGCAATAATGTTGGGCATAAGGCCAAGTGGTGCAGAACAGAGTTTTCAGAGCTTCCAGAGAAAAGCAAGAACAAGGATACTCAAAGGGACCAAAAGGGTATGTTGAGAAAGAAGGTTGACAAATGAAAAGAGCATCGTATGTTGGGAGTAATTTTACTCCCACCCCAAAATTAATCACCTCAAGGAGAGGAGGTGGGGAGGGGGCTAAGCTAAGAGTCTAAATAAAATTAATCACCTCAAGGAGAGGAGGTGGGGAGGGGGCTAAGCTAAGAGTCTTATATTTAGACGGAGAGGAGGTGGGGAGGGGGCTAAGCTAAGAGTCTTATATTTAGCCCCAAAGGGAGTCTCGTTGCCATTGATTTTAAAGAGGTAAAGGTTTGAGTCAGTTAGGGGGAGCAATTTTGGAAAAAGGAAAAAGGATTGGTTAAAAAAAAGGGAATGTTGCCATCAATGACAAAGGGGGATATTGTTGGAAATTTGAGCATGTTTTGTTGTCATTGATGTCAAGAGGTTTATTGATGAAATTAATGTCAAAATATTTTGATTTCCTATAATTAATGTGCTATGAAGGCAAGGCAAGGTTATCTCCGAAGAACTTAGGACCATGGGTTCTAAGGTAATAAATAACAGGTTTGAAGGAGAAGTGAAGACTGAAGTTTAGCAAGAAGACAAGTGAAAAAAGCTAATTTTATAATATTTTTATATTATAATATATTGGTCATCAGGGCCTATTAAGAATATTGGATAATGCATTCGCAAAAGGGTTTATTAAAGTATTAAGTATATTATTTAATTAATTAATTTAACCATAAGGTTAAATAATTAATTAATTAAAATTTAACTTAAATTTAAAAATTAATTTTGAAGTGTTAAAGGTTAAATACATATGCGTCGACGTCAAAAATCAAGGAAGAAAAATATATATAAGGCTAAATTATAGCCTAAGTTTGGAAGTGAAGAAAAAATTTGAAGAGCCTCTGAATAATCAAATAGCTCGTGCGACGTGGAAGGGAGAAGACAAGCACATGGTGCTTTGCATGTGGAAGTCGGTGTTCAAAGGGAAGAGGAGAAGAATCCCCACTCATCCACCATGGCAGCCAAGTTGGTAAGGGGAGCTTGTGCAACGCGTGGCAAGGAAAATATCCTATGTTCGATTTGTGTGGAGGAGATTTTTGAAAGTGGTGCATGTTTTTGTTTTATCGTCAATGGTAGATGTTAAGATGTAGATCATGTGCTTCATAACCATGTGGCTTGCCTAGCCCATGCAATAGCCTTGCAGAGGCTAAGGCACGAGGCTAGTAGGAACTACATGTTAGAATCCTGACGACAGACAGCAGGCAGCAAGGGGATTAATTTTTGGTTAAAATTTAATTTTGCCCTAAGGTACTATGGTGGCTAAGGTATGTGCTAGGGAGTTCTAAGGTTGTTTAAAATAATTTTATTTTTGAATTAAAAGGAGTCATAAGGTGATTTATTTTTTAGTTAGAAATTAAGGTTAATTGCTTTGTTAATGCATTATTAAGACAAAAATTAAAAGTGGAGGTTTTATTTTGGAAATGCATTAATACAAAGTTGGAAAATATAAGGTGTATGTGATTTAAATTGCTTATGTAATTGGTCAATTTTGTTGATGGAATTGGGTTTACAAAGTTAGAAGAAATAAGGTGTAAAAGTGATTTGATATTTCATTATTTTGCATGATAAAATATATTTTGAGAAGATAGTTCATTGAGAAAGCATTTTGATAACTAGCCTTGAAGAGAGGCACATAGAAAGCCTTGAAGAGAGGCACATAGAAAGGTGGTTGTGGTTGGTTATATGACAGGTTTTTGAGGATAATTCTCCATCAAGCAAATAAGAGGTATGGGTAAATCATATTTTGTCTTAAAGTTTGTTGAAATGAATGTTGTGAAATATAAGGTGGAGTGAAAAAGATTCTTTGAATGTTGTGAAATATAAGGTGGAGTGAAAAAGATTCTTTGATAAGCATTGTTGGAAATATTTGAGTGAGTTCTATATGCTTGAGTGTTGAATGTTTAGAGAACAATTGAGATAGAGATTGAGAATTATTTGATTTAGGGTTAGTTCTATATGCTTGAGTGTTGAATGTTTAGAGAACAATTGAGATAGAGATTGAGAATTATTTGAGTTAGGGTTTGACACCCACATTGTGCTCTTTGTTTGAAGAAATATGAAAACACTTGTTTAGGGTTTGTGAGCAAGTTGTGTTTCATTGGTTGAATGATTGAGTGAAATTCTTGAGCATTGGTTTTCAGTGATATTGAAAGTGAATGTGCAAACATTAGAAATCAGATTTGTGAAAGTGATAGACTTAATGATTGAGTAGAACATATTGAGTTTTTGATAGAGTACATCATTCTCTATATGTTCCAGAGGTTAAACGAATTATGAATAGAATAGAATATGTCTAAACTGCTTCAAGTTAAACGAATTACTTTGAATATTAGACAAAGCATTTGAGAGCATTGTGTGCAAGATTTGAGATTGACTGGGCATATTTTGTGAGTTGTTTTGAGAATGTGTTAAATCAAGTTTGATCATATGATAGAGTAGATTTGATCAAGTCTTTGTGAAGACATGAGATCATATTGAGCAAGTTCTTGAGAGGACTTGAAGGTATATTTAAGTAAGTCTTTGTGAAGGATTGAGAGCAGAATTGAACAAGTTCTTAAGAGGACTTGAAGGCATATTTGAGCAGTTTGGTGAAGACTTGAAAGTATATTGACAGTCTTGGTGAAGACTTGAAAGTATATTGACCAAATTCTTAAGAGTACATGAATGTAAATTTGAGCAAGTCTTGGTGAAGACTTGAGAGCATATTGAGCAAGTTCTTAAGAAGACTTGAAGGCAGATTTGAGCAAGTCTTGGTGAAGACTTGAGAGTAGGGTTGATTTGTTTGAGATTTGTGTTAAGGCTTGGGAAAATCTAAACATATTTGATTGGTGATTTGTTCAAGATTTGTGTTAAGACTTGAAGATAGAGTTGAGACAGATATTTATGAGCAGATTTGTGAGAAAAGTTAGAGCATATTTGTACTACATTTGGGACAGATTTTGGTGTATATTTGAGACAGAGCTGAGAGTGAGCTTTGGAGGTGACAGAGTAAAGAGGATAGAAGTATCTAGTGGATATATATCAATTATCCAAGGTAGTGGGGATAGAGGTCTCTAGTGGATAGAGATCCATTCACCAGAGTAGTGGGGAAAAAGTCTTCTAGAAGATCATCATCCAGAGAAGAGGGGAAAGAGTTCTCCTGTGGATAGAGATCCAATGAACCAGATTAGAGGGAAAGAGTTCTCTTTTGGATAGAGATCCATGAACCAGTTGATGAGATAGAGTTCTCTTGGATCAAGTTCCACAAAATAGAGAAAAGAAGAAAGAGTTATTCTGTGGAGAGAGATCCACAAATCAGAGTATAGGGGATTAGTGTCTCCTTTGGAGATAGGTCCATAAACATTGTAATATGGAATTGATTCCTAAGATATTTGTTGATAAAATTTAGTAGAAATATTTTCTTTAGTAGAGTAGCCCACATTGGGTGAACCACGTTAAATTGGTGTCTCTATTGTGTGTAATGATTTATGCATTGCTTTTATTACTACTATTGATATTTCCATTGATAATATTGGATAATATTGTTTGGGAAAGAAAAGTGAAAGTTGGTCTTATATTGCTCACCCCCTCGTAGTATAATCTTGTGTTCTTCAATTTTCCCTATCTCGTAGCATGGAGGACATTGGTCGATGATCATATATTCGTCCTAATGATCCACTGATCTTATATTTATTTTGATAAATATTTTAAGCCCATGCTAGAGTTAACGTATTATGCCTAGTGCCTAATAACCAACCTTTAACTAAAGTGTTATCAGGGCCCGCCAATTCTTTGGCTTTGAATCCAGGTATATCAGATCATATCCCAGTTGATTGTAATGTTACCCATACCATCTACCACTAGACCTTCCAATCCCAAGGACCAACTCTCTAATCTTGATTACCAGTAGCTATTCTACAACTGGGTATAAATTATGAAAAACCCTCACATATTACCTCGTACGATAACCTAGAATGGCATCTCATTCCATTGTTCATTACTCTCCATAGCATAGGATCCACTGACCCCTCTATTATTGCTAGAGAATAATTATCCCCAAATCACAATATCTGCCACTGTGAACTATCGAAGTTGGATGAATGCACATCCTTCTTGCATTGAATTCTTTGCATACTTCTCGATGACTTCAATATCTCTATATACCATCCTTCTCAAAGACCAAATAAATTTGGTTCCAATTTATATAAGTAGTCACAAAATATATCTTATTTGGTTCACCTTCGAAAGGATTATTTAAGGTTTAGCTCTAAATAACCCAATTATTGATTTTGTCTAAATTTGGTATATTCTAGTTTTTTTGTTAAAGGGTCCTAGGAAAAACACATTAAAAAAATTCTCATAAAAATAAAATTCTAATAATTATTCAACCAAACTTTCCTATTAGAAAACTATTCCATTAAAATATTTTATCTAATAGAGATCTATAGCATGGTAACATTTTATAAATGATTTTATTTTTAATTCAATAATCCAACTTATGAAAACATGTATTAACACCTCGTAAAAGTGAATACCACACGAGAGACAATATCTATTATATATAAATCTCCTTCTAATAACTACTAGAAATTTATGCTCTCTCGATTACTTTTCAATCATCTCACGAATACTATTCAAATCCTAACTTTTAAATGTTTAATGTTTTTGGCACTTTTACCAATGTTGTGGTTTTTCAAGCATTTTATCTATTCTTTGATTTTTTATTAAGCTATACTGCCAGCAAACCCTCATAAGCACTGACCGAACAAACAAATAAAACATTAAATATAAAAAATTAATCTTTTTCTAGTTGTTTACAAGCACGAACCAACATGGAATTTATCATAAAAAGGAAAAGCTTAAATCATTCTGCCAAAGCCCTAGTTCATAAATGACATTATCAAAACATGAAGTATTTCTACCCATTCTCAACTTTGTTGACCTTCTATTTCTTTAGAAGCACTACAAAAGCAAATACTACTTTGAGACTCCCATCTGATGGTGATATTTCTCTTGATACAAGTCGACTATATGTAAGGTTAATGTATTATAAAACTTAATTATTTTATAATATTTAGTTGTTATTATGTTTTTGTAGAGTTCGCGATACATTATAAAAATCATGACGTAAAAATAATAGCTTTGATCCCTAAAACTCGTAATCTAACTTGTGAACATCGAGGTATTTTAAAAAATGAACCAGACATTGAACATCGGGTTAAACTTTAAATTAATCAAACATATATGACATCATTCAAGATGCTATACTCGGATATGGTGCATATGAGGATAGTTTTTCGAAAAGCATGCCAGCTCTACGATTATTAAGATTATCCTTGCCTTAAAATCTGGAGCCACCTTTAAAACCAAATTTATTTTCGACCATACGACAATAATTCAAATTAATAAATAATTGACACTAATTCTACAATATTTATTTGAGTATTTTGACCATTGTTAAACTATTTGGGAACGAATGGTTTCACAAAAACATGGATTTGCTATCATTATATTATTACTTCATGTTTTTCTTCGATGGTAGTCGTTGGTTTAGTTCCTAAATATAATCCTAAAATGGTTTAAACAAGTTCTTTGCTTAATAGGTAATTATTTATTTGGCTCATGTTATTATTATTTTATGGTTGATGTAATATATAGTAGAAAATATTAAATTTTCATCAACTACAGGCTCTGAGTCTTCACTATGTTCAAGGATAATTAAACCTTTGTTTAACTTGTGTTGTCTTTCAACGTGATGCCAGTTTGAATTTTTAGAATAAGAAAGAATTTCTCTATAATAAATATAGATTTAAAGTATTCAGGTCTAAATTAAAAGTATTTCAATCTATTGCCATGCTTATCTTGGCATAATGATAACCCAATAAACTCTTCTTACACCATTACACCATTAATGAATCTCAAAATACTTTGAAGAGGTTGGGATTCAATATGTTTATAAAAAGCATTTTATAAAGCTCCAAAGTAAAGTTTACAATAGCAATTTTGGTCTCCTTTCAATACATAAGTCATACATTAACTTCACTAAAAGCTGAAAATACCATATAATGCCAATTAGAGAAATAAAAAGAACAAGCCGTTACAAACAATTTTTTTCCCGAACTCTTGTAGTCCAGGTTTTTAGCAAAAAAGAGATTTGGCTCCTCTAAATATTAAAAATACATATTGATTATTAGAGAATATAACGACAATCGTTCGATGCCTATGCTAACACGACCAGATACACACTGCTACAATATGGGTTTTCTAGCGTAGTCTTAACAGAAATTCAACTATCTCCTTGAAAACATATAAGAGAGAGTTTTATGGACCTATAAAGGAGGTCAAACGGCCAACTACAATAAATACAAACTACCTATCAAGCATACATCAAGTGTTGTCTCCTCAACAAACTAATTCTAAGACTCAAAGTTTCAAATAAATTTCAATAAGTTTAACATAACTATGTATACTAGATTTACAATACATTGAAGAGTATTTGGTTTTTACAAATTAATTTTAGATACTCCAACATAAATCTGATATTGTATTTACATAAAGCTTTTATACAATGGTACCATCAAAAATAGTTTCCAGTTCCTAAATTTACAAAAATCTAAAACTTACCCAATGGCCATTTACAGCATCCCTCGGAAGGTTTTGAGGGAATTCTATTGAAATGAACTCTTTTTATTTCAAGAGTGCCATCTTCAAAAATATAAAACTTGCCCAACGGGCATTTATAGCGTCCCTCAGAAGGTTTTGAGGGAATTCTATTGAAACAGACTCTTTTTATTCCAAGAGCACCATTTTCTTGGGGTGAATCACCTTGTACCTTCGTTTCAATCAGCTGAACCAATCACAACACTAACATCCTTGATTCACATTCATCCAGCCTGGTTACTCAGTCTTACATGCGAAAAGGAGGATATTTGAGTGTCATAGGGCAGCACAGCTTATGCTAATGCAACTACTGCTACATGTATAATTTATGTTTCAATTCTTACTTTCCCACCCCTTATGCATTTGGAATTCATCCAATAAAAGGCAATACTATCAATTAGTAATGCACACAGAGCAAAATACAAAGAAAACATAAATTGCAGGTGCTATCAAGCATTAATGCACACAGGGCAAATTATAGAAAAAAATATAAATTGCAAGTGCTATCAAGCAATAATGAACACGGGGCAAAATACAAAATAAACTTAGATTTGCAGCATTTTTTCCCTAATCAAATATCAATTCCATATCAACTTTTCAAGGTAAATGTTACTCCAATGTGGAACATACACACCATTAGTCTTCAAATATCATAGATTTATCTACATTTTGTCTGATCATTACATTATCATAAATAACAAATATACTGTAAAAGCACTAACCTATTCACCTGGTTTTAGAACTTCCAAACACACACTCGAATCTCTTTCTCCTAGCCGTCTGTAATTCAGCATGTCTAGCAAACCATGAACGTTCTACTCTTCATCTCATTCTTTAATAGATGGCTAAAGGAATTATTCTATATACAGGTGTAATATTTCATGCAAACACCTTCCTCATACGAGTATTTCTAAAAAATTCTTTTCTATTATTTTCATAAATAATTTTGATATATGAAAATTACTTTCTACTTAATTATTTTTAATAATGTATATATATTTTTATCCATTTTTTTATTTTATTTTTTATTTTTATTTATTTATTTTTAATTATTATCACATATCAAATAGAAATGTGGACATCACATCAAACCTTCCCCAATACTTAATGTTCAGCTACATGAAGGTTCCTACTATGAGCTTCTATGTACTCACTACTGTGGTGCTTTTAAGCACTAAACATCATATCACATGAAGGTTCCTACTATGAGCTTCCATGTATTCACTACTGTGGTGCTTTTAAGCACTAAACATCATATCCCACCCTACCTCACACAGACAATCCCCGACTTCCTGCCTGAAGATGGTTACCAGAAGCTACCGAATTATTGTCTCCATGAAAAAGAATCTACTCTTGTACCTATTATTGCATCCATAAAATTCAACAATAGTATCTTTTCCAAGAAAAAGTAGCAAGCAATTAGATATCTAAATTGAAAGTAGTAGGCAATCAAATAGCCAAATGGAGGGAATGTTACATTCTCCCCCACTAGAATTAAACACAATTCCTATGTTTGAGTTACAAATTTAAACAAAATCATAATATCATTGAAATACTTAAGCAGTTATGAAATCAAAATATTTACTTTTCGACTGCAGAGTATGAAGTCTTAATATTAGGTCTTCAATTGGGGTAGCATAGACGATGATGAATATGGCGGGAGCGGCAGCAGGAGCAAGGTTTGGAGCAGAAGCAGATGCAGGGCTGGGATCAGATCCAAAACAGGGCGCAGGTTACTGGGTGGGACCGGCACCAAGGTCAGGAACAGGTACGTCTGGGCCCGGGCCCGGACCAGGCAGTTTCATGGCGGGATTGGAAGGGGGCTACTCGCTTGAGCTGGACGGTGGGCTGGGTGGGGACGGGATCCTGGGCCCGCGCCCTCTGCCCGGCTTCAACGCGACGGACGACCTCAAGAAGCAGCCCCCCGATCCTGGGTAAGGGCTTGCCCTGGGAGGGCCCAAACCCTCCTACCAACAGATTTTGGCGGGCTCCAGGACCCCTGCTCGGGCCCTGGGCGTATGGCTTTCCCTTCAAGGCACCCACATTTCCATCCAGGAGGAGGTTTATTCATTCCTGTTTTCTGAATCATCGTCTTCCTTGGTTGGGAAGTTCCTGGGCGAGCGCCCAGACATGGAGACTATCCGTAGATGGGCTACCAAATGGAAGGTCTCTAGGCATATTCAGCTGGTTGCCCTGTCCAAAGGCTTCTTCATTATTAAACTCAACAACAACGAGGACGCTGAGAAGATCCTATCGGGCGGGCCCTGGTTCCTGGGTCGCAAAAGTATTTTTCTCAGACGTTATGGTGCTGATTTTCACCCCAGCACCCAAAGCATCAACTTTGCCCCGATTTGGGTTTGCCTCCCGGACCTTCCCTTTCATCTGTGGCATGAAGACGTCCTAAAGCTCATTGCTCAGTCGGTCGGAGACCTGGTGGCCTTTGATCCCACGACCAAGGCTGGCTCCCGTATGGTGCATGCCAGGTTCTGTGCTAACGCCAATCTCGAATCTGAGCTCCCCTCATCGGTTACCATATTTTTTGGGTCCTTCTTCTGGCGTCAAACCCTAATCTATGAAAATAAACATGCTTTCTACACCTCTTGCAGCACTCAGGGCCACCTCCCTCACCAATTCCCGGCATCCAGAAAGGCTGATGACCCTAATCCCAAACCCCCTCACAGATCTGGTCGGGCCCCGTCCCGGGGTCCCCCTCGTCCCGACCCCAGTGCTTCCCACAAGGAGGTCTCCCCGTCGAGCCCAAAGGCCCCCCTTGGCGGGCTCGGTTCGGAGGGTGACCTTTCCCAGATTCCTATTCCCAACAACCCCTTCGGGGACCCGATCCTAGACTCCCCCCCGCTTCCCATTCTGGCTCCTTCCCCTCAAGCCCCGGCTACCAACCCCATCCTGAGGCGCAGGCCCCCTTCCCCGTCGGCTCCCCCTCCAACCGGGACCCGCTCCTCCCCCCCTCACCCCCGCCTGGCCCCGGACCCCCAGGCATCCTTCCCGAAGCCTACCCCCTTGGTGTGTGGATTTGAGCGATCTAATGGCGAGACCGAAGCCAGCTCTCCGTTCGAGCCCGATGAAGTCAGCCCCAAAATGACCCAAAGCAGGTCCTTTGCCACAGATTTTGGCAGCAAACTCAAATGAGGGCGGCCCACCTTGTGTGAACAACGGTCAAGGATCACAGAGGATGACATAGCTAATGGCTCCCAGACTACGCTCTCCGATGTTGGCACGAGCTCTCACAAGGCGGACGATGCCCGATCCAAACCCCCCGCTCAGGCAGGAAAGGGGGGCAAGCGACCCCATAAGGGTGCCAAATGAAACTCATCTCCTGGAACATCAGGGGACTCAATGGGGTCCCCAAAAAAAGGATCCTCGATCAAATCTGCAGGGACCACCGCCCGTCCTTCATCCTCCTTCAGGAGACCAAGATAGATGACGTCGCTGCCCGGAGGATAGCCCATGCTACCTGGCGCAACTGCGAGTTCCTCTCCACCCTCGCGACTGGCTCAGCCGGGGGCCTTATGTGCATGTGGGACCCTCGGTCTTATGAGGGAAGGCTCATTTCTTCGTCGCCCAGGATTATTAATATTCTGGTTCACTGTCTCAAATCAAAGCGATCGTGGATTCTGTCCAACGTCTACGCCCCCAATAGCCCCGTTGAGAAAGCAAGGCTTTGGTAGGAAATCAGCTCGATGAGAGAAGCTTTCGCTCCCCGCCTGGATCCTGTTCGGAGACTTCAGCGACCCCTGTTTTCCTCTGACAAATGTGGGGGCTCTGAGGTCAGGACCAAAAGCATGGATGACTTTGGGGCATTTATCGCCCTCAACGAGCTCATGGACGTCAGCCTGAAGGGAGCCCAATTCACATGGTCCAACAAAAGAGCAGGACCTAGCCACATTCAGGTTAGATTGGATAGAGTCTTCTTGTCCAAGGAAGCCCTCCCCATTTTTGTTGATGCCACCCTGTTGGCCCTCCCCAAAATTGGGTCTGACCATAGCCCCCTCCTCCTCGAAACTGATCATCGCCCCCCCCAGGAGGCCCTTTCGGTTTGATTCCATGTGGCTGCACCACCCCAACCTCCGGGCCCAGGTCGGATGTTGGTGGGCTCCCCCAGTCCCTGGTCGCCCCGCTGAGCAAGTCTTCCACAAGCTGAGACGCATCAAAGAGCACCTTAAGGCATGGAACAAGGAAGTGTTTGGTAACATCTTCGAAAGCAAGGAGGCTGTCCAAAAAAACTCGAAGAGATTGAGTCCAGATTCCAAGCAAGATCCCAAGAACCGGGGCTCAGGGAAGAGGAGCGCATCGCCCTCAGCGAGTACCATAATATCTTGGCCAGGGAAGAAACCTTTTGGAGGCAGAAGTCGTGCGCTCTGTGGATCCAATATGGCGATGCAAACACCAAGTTCTTTCATGCATCGACCCTCCGAAATAGGGGTTCCAATAGAATTGTCGAGCTGGTTGATAGCAATGGCAGAACCATCACTAAGGAGGAGGACATTCGTACTAAGGCAGTCCACTTCTTTCAAGAGCTCCTGGGCGACGGACCTCCTATGTCCTCAGAGGCGGCTGATTCCCTTCTGGATAACATTTCATTGTCTGTCCTGGCCATGGCAAATGTGAAGCTGGTGTGGCCCTGTCTGACTCCGAAATCCAAGCCGCCACCTTTTCCATGAATGCTGAGGTGGCCCCGGGCCCGGATGGGTTTCCTCCCTGCTTCTTCCAGTCTTTTTGGGACATCGTTGGACATGATGTATGCACTACCATATGTGACCTACAGTTTGCTAGATCCATCCCCAGAGGCATCAACACCACCTTCATAACCCTGATCTCGAAGACTCAGGCGGCCAGATCCATGTCAGACTTCCGCCCCATCAGCTTATGCAACGTCCTCTACAAAATCCTGACTAAAGCCATGACCACCCGCCTTAAGGACATCCTCCCCCTGATCATTGCCCCCTGTCAGGGAAGTTCAGTCAACGGCACGCTGATAACAGATGGGGTCATCATCATGCACGAAGCCATCCACTCAGCTGTCCTATCCAAAAAGGTCCATTTCCTGCTCAAGCTTGATATGAATAAGGCCTTTGACAGGGTCGATTGGAGCTTCTTGACCAAGGTCCTCCTCAAATTTGGGTTCCACCCTTCCTGGGTTCAACTCATCAACAAGTGTGTGTCCTCCCCCTGGTTCTCAATCCTCGTCAATAGATCCCCGATCGAGTTCTTCCCCAGCTCTAGAGGCCTCCGACAAGGTGATCCCCTATCCCCGATTCTCTTCATTATCCTGGCTGAGGCCCTGGGGTGAACCATTTTGAACGCTGTGGCTCGCGGTCTTATCTCGGGCATCAGGTCGGTGCAGGGCCTACCCCCCATGTCTCACCAGCAGTTTATGGACAACACCATCCTTGCCTCCTCGGCCTTGGTCCCTCAAGCTAAGGCCATCAAGAACATCCTGACCCTGTATGAGGAGGCGGCTGGGTAGAAAATCAACCTTCGAAAAAGTAATATTTTCTTCATCAACACCCCCTTGGCTAGGCAAATCAAAATCGGGTGGATCCTGGGATGCTCCCCCGGCTCCCTCCCCTCTTCCTACCTCGGGCTTCCTCTGTTCATAGGGGCATCTTCCAAGATGCTGTGGAATGAGGTGATTGAGTGGATCCAAAGGAAACTTGCCCCCTGGAAAGGCCACCTCCTCTCGCAAGTCGGCAGAGCCACCCTCTTGGCGTTAGTCCTTCAAAGCATACCGATATACTTCATGTCTGTCTTCAAAATTTTGACCTCCATTGCTTCCCTCATCAAGCAAATTCAGAAACGCTTCCTCTGGTCAGGCTGCGAAGACAAGAAAAGGATCCCCCTAATCTCCTGGCCCCTTGTCTGCCGCCCCAAAGGAGAGGTACGGATCGGGCTCAGACGGGTGGTCCCCATGAACAAGGCCCTTCTGTCCAAACATGCCTGGAAGGTTCACACCAATACCTCCAACGAATGGGTTTGCATTGTGCGTAGGAAGTACTGCTTCCTCTGCCGTGCCGCTTGGGAGTCAACCAATCACCTTTTCATAAACTGTTCTTTCTCCTCCGAAGTCCTGGGCCTCATCCTCTCCCATTTCTCCATTGAGTGGGCGGCCCCCAATTCCATTTTTGATCTCCTATCACAGTGGCCCACTCCCTTTGCTCACCCCTTTCTTCACTTCCTCTGGAAGGCCTGCCTTCCTCATATGCTCTGGCAAATTTGGCTTGAACGTAACAGGCGAGCCTTTTCCTCCCTAGCCTGCCCCCCCAGTGGATAGCGACCAAGGCAGTCTCCTTTGCCACCAAGAATTCCTGCCTCATTCCCCCTTCTGAGGAGCCCCGACGATCGAGCGAAGCCTCCCTGCTCTCCTCCCTTGGCATTCAGCTTTCCCCCCTGCTCCCCCTCCCGCCCCCTCCCGACGCTCCCTAACCAGGTGGACTCCCCCCCCTCGATTGGCTTAAGCTCAATTTCGACGGTGCCTCCAAAGGCAGCCTCGGGGCCTCTGGGGCGAGCGGGGTCATCAGAGACTGTAACGGGGAACTGATCATAGCCTTCGCGGTTTCACTGGGCAGACAAACCAACAATTTTTCTGAAGCAGCCGGCCTGCTCAGTGGCCTCTCGGCCCTCAGGGGCTCCCCCTCAAATATCATCATCGAAGGCGATTCCCAAGTCGTAATCAAAGCTGCCAGTAGGCCTGATTCTTGCTCTTGGCGATTCCATAATTCCATCTGGGAGGCCCTCTTCATTCTTCAGGGCTTCCCCGATCATGCCTTTCAGCACGTGTTCAGAGAAGGTAACAGGGCTGCTAATTTCATGGCAAATCTAGCCATTACCACTGAAGATTTCACCTCCTGGTCCTCGCACTTCCCTGCAGGTTTAGTTCAAATTGTGATATAGGATCATTTCGACCAGGCTATCAACACTAGAGTCTAGGCTTCCCCGTGACAGGGTCCGAGCGGTTTGAGGATGTCTCAGGGCCCAGTTAGCAGGGCCCTTCTAGCCTTTGGCAGCCTAAAGGTTCTCGGTTTTCATTTTTTGTTGTTCCTGGAGGTTGTCACCCCTGTCTGACGCTGCTATTTTTTTGAAGGCTTACGGATCTATAAGGTTATTTTGTGCCATATCATTTTCTGTTGTCATCAGGGCCCCCGGGTCTGGCCCGATTTTTTGTTTTCACTTTAATGCTTCGGCTATTACTGTAATTAAGGTTTTGGGACCCTTTTCAAAAAACCCATTGTAAATAATTTGTTACCTATCAAAAAATATATATATTTACTTTTCCATACATAAGTAGCATCTTAGTATGCATCATCAAATCAAAACATATACATATAAAGTCCTAAATTTTATTTTCATGGCATACAATCATAAGTAATACCAAACATGCATAGGGATCAAAAACAAAAGCATATATAAAATTATCTTTTAGTTTCCAATAAGTAAGGGAGTTTTTTTTCCCTAGTAGCCACATCTGCTGATGTGGTATTCCTATTGGAGTAGTGGTCCTATTGGACCTTATATTGCTCTATATTCCTCTTTAGTTGTTTCCTTCTAAAACCGAATATTCATACGGGGTAGCCTTTAATGCATTGTGGGTCTGACATCTGCAAGTGAGATCCATTCCAAAAATGTTAGCCACATATTTAAAAAGGACGCATGGAAAGTACTAAGGATTGTAGACAATTATGTGGCAAGACCAACTTTGCAAGTTGCAGGACTGATTTTGGCAGTAGTTCCAAATGGTCCTACAAATCTGGGCTAAGTTTAGTGGTTTTTGTAGAACTTTAATATGTTTACCTCTCAAACAACTTTATATCCTATAGAAAATTATTTAGATGATCATTCTAGATTAGCATAGCTCTTCTTATCACAAATTTCAAGATCAGCATAGTTCTTCTTATCGGTTTGTGGCTTCTTTGAACCACTGGCATATTTTTATTAGTTGGACCTCCATTTCCTAGTATCTAGTCCGATCATGCTCGATTGTCCAAATTATCTCAGATCAAAAAGTGTTAACTACTTACACCCATATAGGATTTTATACAAAATTATGCCCAACCTGGCATGAGTTCACAATTTTTTTTATTATCATAATTGGATTCTCTTTATGTTTTGCTTATTTGGAAGGGTGGTTCTCCTCTCTATTTTCTTGCTTGGTTGAAGGATTTCCAATTTTACAAATGTGTAAATATTAATAATATATTAGCTTGGGCTAATTTATTTATCAAGGTCAAATTATTAGAATTTATGATCTGATTAAAACAAGGGTTGCTCAAAGTCTTAAAGCACATGACACAAATTCATAATGGCTTAAAACCATGGTGTCTATTTGGCTTATTTGCTAGAAAGGTTGACCACAAGTCACACTATAGCACCATGAATTTTTTGGAACCAACCTAAATAGCACTAATTATTATAAGCCAATAACCATAAAGCACCAATTTCTTGTGTCATCATCCACTAACAAACAAACAATAAATCTTGTAGTATTAGAAGCTAGACAACAATCCATGTGGTGCCAATTAATTATCTATTTATCCAAATATTTGGGCCATATGTAGAAGAAGCTAAATAGGCATTTCATGAACTATTTCTAAAATTACTTCTTGAGTAGTTGGAAGTTGAAGCATTTCACCTTTTTTTATTGGATAATCATAATTTAAACACTCTCCATGCATTGGACCACAAATATTTGAATAAATAAACTACAATGGATATGATTCTCTCCATGCTCTTCCCCTTGGAAATCTCTCTCTATGATGTTTTCCCATCATTCAACCTTCACACACTCCACTTCTTGCTTCTACACAAGGCAATCCATGGACCACTCCTTCAAAATTCAATAGATACCAGCTTTAAAATTTAGGTGACCATATTTTTTGTGCCATAACCATTTGTTGCTCTCAATGGTTGTACAACACAAATTGCTTTCTTCTCCTCCAAGCTCCAAGGGAAATATTGTGTTCTTTTTCATAGGTAGTACAACTACTACTTGGTTACCATTTGCTTTGGCATAGGTGATGCACTCTTTATTATCAAACACCACTTTGAAATTTTCTCTATAAGCTTTCCCATACCTAAAAAATTACACTTCAATTCGGGTTTGAAGTAAGTATTTTAAATATTTTATTTCCATATTTTGTTTTAATTTGTAAGGTTCATTTTCCTTCAACCGTCAATGCTTTGTTATCTTCAAATTTCACCTTACTCTTGTATGAGTCATTTAACTCCACAAACAACTCCTTATTATAGGTCATATTATTTTAAGAACCAAAATCAAAGTACCAAGAAATTTTAGTTGGAACTTCTTCCATATTACATGACAAGAACATAATTTTTAAGCTTTCATCTTCTTCATGTGAAAATTTTCCCTTTTTTCTCCTTCATAGATTGTATTTCTTCTATATTCTCTTTCATAGTGGGCATAGCAACATTGAACATTCCTCTTATCCACAAACCTGCTTCTACCTTTTCTACCACAACCTCCTCTTCTACCATAGCCTCTTCCTCTTATAGAATATTGATTTTGTTGTTACACTCTTTGTCCTTAGGAATTAGAGCTTGATCTAGCCCCATGATTGTTTGACACTCTAGCCTTAGAAGCAAAAGTTTACTCCAAATTTTCTTCTTCGCTATTTTGAATCCTTTGTTCATGGGAAATAAGTGATCCTAACCAATTTATCAAACTCCAACTTCTTCAAATATTAACTTTCTTCAATAGACATTACACAAATTTGTTTTCTTTCATATCAAAGTTCTCAAATTTTTTGACATCTCTATGTGTTGGTTCTTCACCATAGATACCCATTTTGTGCATAATGGCATGCACCCTTACACAATAATCTGTCATATTCTTATTGTTATTCATTCTCATATTTTCATATTCCCTCTTCAATGTGTATAACTTCACTAATTTGACTTGAGTAGACCCTTTATAGGTTGTCTTCAAGGAGCACCAAGCTCTTTTGGAAGTTTTGACACTTGCAATTCTTATAAATATGCTTGTATCAAGAGTTACTTGTTTGTGATACAAATCAAAGGCATGTTTTCTTTATATTTTTTCCATATTATTTTTTTGTACTTGAAAAAATACACCAATTTTATGGTTACTTATATCTATTTTCCACAACATTCCACACTTACTTGACAATGAGCAAAGTCCTCAACTTTATACATTGATATTAATAATTTTTTCCTTTAATTTTTGGAATGAGCAATGAAGCATTACCATGATCCATAACAACTACAACAATAATGGATGAAGTTTTCATCTACAAACTCAAATTTTGAATTCTTATTTAAATAGAATTAAATCCTCAAGCTTTCCACTTCTCCAATATTCAAGATCCAATATCTAACACTATTATGTGAGATGTGGTGGTACTCTAAAATAGATACTAACTCTCCAAAATGAATATAAAAAAATGCACAAAAATTCTCCAAAAAACACTTCATCAATATTTAAATATGTATACTCTACTTCAGTACAATACTCTAAACATATAAATATAATAGGATATCTCTTATTTGTCTCTAGAGAATCTTCTTGCTCATATTCTTTCTAAATTTGGGTGAGAATATTTATTTTTTCTTTTCTTAATTTTCACTGTAATTCCAATTTTTTTTTGTTCTATGTTTTGTCTTACTTTTTTTCTACCCTAATTTTAGTATTACTATTTTTTATTTCATTTAGTATCACAATTTCCAACTCAATGGGGATCGAAGGGGAAGAGCCTTGATTCTCCATAATTGTCCAAAGAGAAAAAGATCATATTTTCGTAGAAATTAAAGTGTGAAGTACCTCTACAATCCTATTTAAAGTGAGCTCCAAAAGTCTCATTGTTGTGTTAGGTAAATTCATTATGTGGTTGTTTATATCATCATTAGAGATCTCTTGGGTGATGAAATAAAAGGGTAGTTATAAGCTAAACTCAAAATCCCGCCTTATGATGACTTAATCAATGTGATAGCTAGAATTTTGATTTGATTTTTATAGGGATTTTTTCCCTATAGCCCTATTTCACTCAAAAAAATCCTCATAGACCAAAGAAGGTAGTCAAAAGGTGCATTTCACCTTTAGTCAAAAGGAAATATGTTAAGAGAAAGGCAGATGATTCCAAAAGCCTCACTGGTTGTTAGATATTCCATCAATGGCTAGTTTTCATCTTCCACCCAAAGTTAGCAACATTGAGTATATTAAGGCCCATGGGCCATTGATTTTCCATCTAGCAGTCCACACGATCCTTTTAATGAAAGAGAGCATAGAAAGGAGGAAAAGGCCTTGAAAATATCCAAAACCAAGCACATGGCAACCAATTGAGAACCCAAAGAGAAAGGCTTTAGAGCTTAGAAGAAGAAGGCTTGTCATTGGCCAAAGGAGGTCCCACCCCATCAAATGACATATTATAGTCATGTGCACATATTTGAAGGTAGTTCAAGTGGTCATGTAAGGTGATATTTGCCATTGATCACAAAGATTAATTTTAGCAACCTAGCCTATCAGAGTCAACCACATGTCAATGTGATGATTTTCCATCATACACATGATCCTATGATGTCAATCTATGATAGTCAAGGAGGCCATACCCATTGCATTAGCAAGTGAGATTTTCCAAAGCAAACCTAGCAAAATTTGAATGGTGCAACCAAACCCAACATAGTAGCAATAACATAGGTCAACCACAATTAATCATCTAAGGGACCAAAAGCTCCTATCATTAATGGCCCCAGATACAAATATCTTAAAGTACTAATTTTAGTTGTAGAAGAAATTTTATTATAGAACAAAGTAAAATTTAGACTTTTTACCTAGAGTTTTAGAGGGAGAGGAACCTCCTCCTAGCTTATAAATAAGCCAACACTTGCATTGTAAAGGCATTGTTAGTTGTGTGTTCATGCCTATTATCTAGTATTGTGGGCTCTTATTTTCACCCCCCTCTTCTTAGTTTTAATAAGCAAAGTCTGAGCCTTGAGCCACTATCTAATGAGCATTGAGCCTCTATAGGACGCATGCCTTATAATCATTTCTAACACATTAATGGAATCCATGGCTAATTTTTCTCGGTCCTCCTTATTTGATGTATTTTTTATTATTAGTTATGGATAATTTAGTGTGTTAATTATAGCTATTAGACAATGGTACATGTGTTCATTTATGGCCACTTATTTCAGTCGTGAAGGGGGACTTTATTCTTGGTGCATCGCCCCTATAGCTTAGGTTTAAATTTTCTAAAAAGTTTACTTTTCCTACATTTTTTACTTGCATTACAATTACTGTTACCTACAAACCCCCTAGCCTTAGCTCACGAAGGCTTTAGTGTACCAAGAATTAAATTTTATAAGGATTTATCCTTGATTAAAAACCCCAAAGGTTGCCCCGTAAATGGTCCTTCCACTTGTGGCACTTCCTGTTGTGTTGCTCTAAGTGAGGCACAAGTGCCCTTAGGCACATCAGACTTCTAGCCTGATGGTTCAATGCACTCTAAGATGACAACAACTTGTTAGGTATACCTAATGGAACAAGCTTCTAAGTCCATCCCATGAAGTTTAAATAATACTCCCAACTTTAATTCTAGTGGACTTAATAGGAATTCTTCTTATAGTGAAGCATCAGGAGATTCACCTAATGACTATTAAAAAGAGAAGACTTTAAAGAATTCATCTAACAAAAGATAGACTAAGAATATAGTGGATGTATCTATCTCATTATCTTCTTAAATAACCATATCCTTGTCTAGATACTCTTTCCTCAAGGAAAGGGCCAAAAATTATATGAGTGGGATACCTATGACTAGAGCCTTCACCTAATCAAAAAGAGTTGGTGCCACCACTAAATTGAAGGAGAGGAAACTGATGGTGCAACATGGCAACCATGTTAAACCATCCTCCTCAAAAGTTCTCGATGTAGAATGATAGAGGTCCTTTGATCCCTCTTAATCCATATTGTATATGGTATTTGATTCCCACCTTAGTGCTCAACTCCCTACCTAATTTCTCAAGAGAGGATGGTATCACCTTGATGGAGCATTTGCACCGCTTGGTGAGCTTGTGCATGGTACACATCAATAAAAAACAAGTTATAACCCTGAGGCTATTGGAAACCTCTTTTAAAGGGAGAGCTCATGCATGGTACCTCATCCTGAGCCCATTATCAATCAAAATTTGGGAATATTTGGAAGAACTCCTAATAAATAGATTTAGAGAGAAGGCAAATGGAGTGTCTCTCCTGGAGTAACTCATGATCATCAAGAGGGTACCTATAGAAGTAGTGGATGATTTCAATATTTGATTCCACAAGAATTGGCAAAGGATCCCCAACAAGATCTAACCACCTCTAGGTATATCATTTATTTACTATCTAAAAGCTTTCAATTCTAAAATTTCCATGATGGTCAAGTCTAATGGTGGGAACTCATTATTGGAGACCTATAAGATAGCCATCTAGGCTAAAAAGGATCTAATATAGATAGGAAGGTTATCCACTAAACCAACTCCACCATTATTTTCTTCTATTTATTCCTTGTATCATCCCTCTCTGACTATACAACTTGCCACTTGTTTTATTAGTTCTACCACATACTCGGAGCATAATCAAATTACCTCTCCCCTTGTTTCCAAAATGAATGAATTATATCATACAATGATAACCTTATTTAATTTTATCATAGCCCTAAATAGGTAGTATAATACTCAAATATACCCTACTAGAGTTATCCAAAACCTCCTTTCTAAGAGGGAAACCCAAAGGTTTGAATACCTCCAACTGGATATCATAAGCCTCTATTTTTACCAACAAAAATCTTGATGAGTCGTAGGTTCTAATTCAATAGATAGTACTTATGTTATTCATAATTCAAAAAATTCCTACAAGCTCAGCTAGGGACTTGGTCATCACACAAAATAACTATGTTGAAGATCCCAATAATCGATACTATCCTTCTCTCAACTATCTCCCTTCCAAATTTTATGTCAAAATAAAGCCTCAATCAATGAGGATGACTCGTTTCAATCATAATGATACACATCCACCTTAATCAAAAGTTCCAATACCAAGTTTAAAACCTACCTTTCAACCTTCAACCATGTCATTAGCTATCAATTTATTAGCTTTAAAGCAAACCTTTGTCATCTAGGATGAAGGAAAAGAGTATGTCATATTGGATGAGGTAGGCCCCTCATAATTGCAAGTCTGATCAAAGTATATCACTAGGGCCAAGATAAGGTCCATTGAAGAGAAAGGGGTATCTAGTCCAATAGATACTAGGCCTTAGAGAAGAGAAGTGAACAATTAAAGGACTACCCATGTGCAAGCTACACCAGAGAATCGAGCTTGAGCAATTTTGACAATCACAAGAGTATCCCCAAAGCCTCTAAGGAAACTTGTTGTAGATCCTCCAAGGCCACCTCTAACAAAAGAAATATCCATGATTTTGATATCATCAAATACTATTTTAAATATTCCTTCTATCAGACCTTTCAATATGGTGGAGCACTTGAGGAAATATACCATAGCACTGCCTCTTTGGGACATCCTCTCGATTCTTGAACAAATGAAAAACTTGGAAGAATTCCTAAACAAGTAGAAATATTTGAGCAGATAAGGGACACCCACCATGCTACAAATATCTGTATCAGAGCCTAGCCAACCCAAGCCTATGCCATTTTACTTGATCCTAATATGTGAATACAAGTTGATACACAATTGTATGGTAGACTCAGGATCAAGCACATCAGTCATGCAAAAAAGGGTATCATAGGAATTTAGCTTAACACTTGAGCATTCTAATAGTAGAGTAGTTCAATGAGATAAAACTCTAGTACTAGTATTTGAGTTAATTTGAGATCTTTTGGCACTCCAAGAATTCCTAGACCTAACAATGTGTCAAGACATAGTGGTGATTGATCTACCAACCATATTTGGAATATGTCTCTCGAGAGACTTCAACACCAAGATAAAATGATACCTATCATTGGACTGGACTCATATTCTAATTAAAACCATATATGGCACCAAGTTCAAAATCCCATTGAAACCTATCCACATGTGCCATATAGAGCAAATCCCCTCTAAGTAAAGTGGAAAGGAGGAAGTTTACATAGAAAAAGAGTTGTTGAAATATGACTACTTCATAAATGAGGTGCATTCATATGTACCTTATTATTATCTAGAGCAATGAATATCTGAGACATGGGAGATGAATCCTGCTAAAGCATTTGAGCTAGTTGGCATGGGATGATTCATCACTCTAGGTATTATATTGTATATATTAAATATATATAGAAAGAGAGAAAAAATAAATCCTTTTGGATCAAGATTCCTTTCAGAGCATAAGGTAATACATCCAACCTATGAAGCAAAACTAAAGACAATCCTATTACTAGTCTGATCAAGAGGAAGCATCTCCTAAGCAAATTTTTGCCAAGGATCAATTATAATTTGATTAAAGGACAATAGAGGAAAATTATTTCCAATATTGCAAGGTGTCACTCACACTCAAACCAAATATGTGGCATATCCACATCAATCCAAAAACAAGAGCAAAATTGTGGTAGGATAAAATAGCACCTACCATTAGGTCAAGCATCATTAATTACCATAAGAAAAAAATTGTCCAATTTCATGTAAAATCCAAGCAACACAAAATTCAAATAAAATTGTCAGGAGATTTCAATGCTTAAATTTTGTTTATGGAAATATGCCCTAACATTTTTCACATGGTAGTGGCTTGAGAGGCCATGATGGTTGACACCTGGAAGGCATAAGCTAGTTCCAAAAGGCATGATTGAGAGAAATCTATGTGGAAAGTATGAAAATCTAATGGATGAAATATGTTTGTAGGAACCAAGGAGCATTTAACACATCGATCAACTATTCATTAGAAATATGCATGCAAATATTATGTCTTGGCACATGGACTGAACTCCTTAAGAGCAAGCAATAGTGTTGGATTTATAGAAAAATTAGTTATACACTTGAAGGTGGATGGGCTTGGGAAAAAGTGCCCAAATAATGTGGATACAATCAATGGATGTTGGCACCCTTGTGAACTTGTGAAACTCTACACACTACCCATAGGACTCATGAGGTTTATCATAAGATAATCGCCATGAATAAACATGAGGAAGGACAACGAATATTCAGGCCTTTATTGTTCAACTTTGCAAGAAAAATTATCTCTTATTGGCTTATCAAAGAAGTGCCAATAATAAAAGAGGAATGATAAATGGAATTAGATGGATTTTTTGAGAGACCTATAAATAGAAGAGACCTCCTACTTTACCTCATATGCTCCCAAGAGAATCTACTCTTCAAGCAAGGAGTCTCTTCCTTGAAATTTCATCACAATGGGTCATTCTTTCTCAAATGGGAGTGCTTGGAGTAGAATTACTATGCACAAGATGAATGAGATAAGAAGACCTAAAGATCCTACAATTTATTTGGTGATAAGTATTCTCATAAGGAGGAACCTCTAGAGGAATATGCTAGTGAATTTAAAACTCCTTGCACCACAAGGTGATGATAACCATCAAAACTCTACAAGCAAAAGGATGTAGCCTTTTTGGTGGTATCAAATACATCCCTCATTTTAATTACAAACCCCAAAAAATTTTCAATGGTAACTGAAGTAGTTAAAAATGGTGCACCTAACTATGAGCAACAATATATGTCTCTAATCGCTTATGAGCATCAAACGGAACCATGCATGTGAAAATGAGGTAATACCAAACAATAAGGAATGAAATGAAACAAGTATCCTTCTTATTAATTTTGTGGATAAGATCCAAGGTTACATAGAATTCCCCTTGAGGGCTCAAATGTGATACAACTATTACAATTTTTTGGTGCCCAAGGATCAAATCCTTCAAGAAATTCGGGTGCACATCTAGTGTCCTTCCTCGTACCCACAATCGAGGTGGGCGGGCCAATGTTGCCGCTGCTTGTATATTTGATATTTTATGTCTTATTTTACTTCAAAATGCCTTCTAGGAACCTAAACCTGTACACAAGTAAGCCAAAATGTTCAAATAGCAAGTGTGTGTGATGGAAAACATGCAATCCCCACAGGCACCAAAAGACTAGTAAAGGGCATATATATTAAAAATATATCAAATCAACTCATAATGACTCAAAATTTTATGGAGATGTTAAATAGGAGGTTTTAAAGGGATATCACCAAAAACATATCTTAAATTGCATCCGTAGGCCCCTCGATTTTGCGCCACCTCTCTACAACCTGTGAAGACCAAGACAAGCAATTCCTGCCCCTAAACATGTCCAAAACTCATGAAACTTGGAAATAATATATAAGTAAACATTTTAAGACTACCCATGTGATTAGATTTTTGAAATGAGGTGCAGATCCATCTGCATGCACCTAGGGTGCCTGAATGGGCCCTACAAACCTGCAAAAACTGCAAAGTGCGATATCTCGGCCAATATAACTCCAAATTGCATGAAATTTGAAATTTAGAATCCTATGATAGTCTAGAATAAGCCTAATAAAAATAGTAAAGAAATTGTGCACATATTTCTCCTCGTCCCAAGGGGGACGGTGGTGACTGCAACTAATATAGAGGCACCTTGGGAGGGATACCCACCAATTATGCACACATTTTGCTACTAATCCTATTGGGGAATGGTCCTAAATACTCTAAGGGGTATTTTCATAAAATTTGGTGAATAAATTCACCCAGATGGTAAAGTTATGCCCAAAATACCCTCTTGAAGTCACCCGGTAACCTCCTTCGCTAAGAAGATATTTCGAGGGAAATAGAGCACAATAAAGTGAGGGGAAATCTCAGTAGCACTCCGTTGCATATCCTAGAACTCCTCTATGTATTATGTGTGTGTTTTTTTTTTGGAAATTGTATCCATTTTATAGCCCAAGGGGGCTTATGTGCAAAAAGGCATGCAAGGGCATGCATGGCAGGAGGTGTCATTTATCAAAAGGGAGGCATGCACTGGATGTAGAAGAGAATCTCCATTTTTGGCCTCCATTATGAAGTATTTCATAAGGATGCAGTGCCCTCTAACCCGCATGCTTCAATTTGTGGGGTAAATGGCAGTTTTTGGGTGCCATTTGTCCCAAATTTGAATATTTCTTGGTCAAACTTGCTCACCGTCCCACCCTGGGATGATGGCTCACCACCATCCCACGTCCCAGGGTGGGATGATGGTGAATTTTGGGCCAAAACCTTCCAAAATTAGGAAGCCTCCAAAACCTCTTCCAGAGTGGCTAGAACCACTGTGAGCCTTCTAAAGGCTACCCAAGGGGTCGTATGATGCCAATTTGATCATTGTTTATGGATGCTTAATCGGGTTAACCATATTTTAGTGTCTACAGTAAAAAAGATATTTTATTAGCAATTGGATTACAACTTGCTCAATGGCCCTAAATCCACCTCTCAATCAAGAGGATGAGTTCAGAAACCAAACTGCTCTCTTCTAGTAATTAGGTTTCAAAAAGATATGTATCCTAAGGCTATTGTGGATAAACATGGGCAATATGCCCAATAGACAAAATCTATGAACAAAATAAGGAAACAAGAAGAGGGACTTTAGATACAAAGTTGAAATTGGCAAGCTTGTCAAGACTTGCCTAGCTATTTAATAGATCACTTCAAAGTTTGTGGTAAAATATGTAAGGGAGCAAATCTTATACAATAGCAACCTTAATGCATAAAAAATTGAGCAAGGAGCAAGGTCATTGAAAAAGAATGTATTCACCTAAGAATTGGAAGACGTGTGAGACTATAGCTTTAGCTAATATTTTAAGATCAAAAAATCATCCATAGTACCAATTCTTCCAAGAATGTTACCCCAACAACTCAGGTAAAATTGCACATAATCTAAAAGGCAATGCTCCACCCAAGAATCGTATGCCTAAGGAAATAATCTTCCTTGTTCCCCTCTCATTTTGATTTCCCTATATAATTGTTTATATTTTTATTCCCAGGCTCCCAATTTTGAATTTGTTCCCAAGGACAAGGTAAACAATCTAGGTTCACTTCTTTCAGTAGGATGAAGAGCCCTAGGAGTCACCAAAGTTGTAGGGAGTTTTTTCCTACAGCCTCGCTCCACTAATAAAAGCTCATTTAGAAGTGGGATAGATAAAAAAAGATAGTCAAAAGGTGCATCTCACCTTTAGTCAGAAGGAAAGATATTAAGAGAAAGGCAAATGAGTCCAAAAGACTTATTGATCATTAGATCTTCCATCAATGGTTGACTGATATGGCTAGGCATAGGGATTTTTTAGAAAGCTTAGTTTAATTTTATTTGTTTTAAAATGTTGGCATGAATATGTCAGCAATAAAAAAGGTCAACAATTGTTAGTTTATCGATAAATATTTTATACTAGGAATTTTGAATGCCTATATAGCCTATAAAATTTAATAAAAATAGCATCTAGAATTTTAATTCCATTTCATTGGTATCAAAACAACCACGGTCTAGCTACCTGTGAGGGGGAATTTCCCTCATGGAATTCCCCTCTTTCTTCTTGCTTCTACAAAATTGAATTTCCTATTCTGCAATTTTCATCCCTGTATTCCTTTCTCTTGTGTTTTGGTAGCCTTGTTAAACCTTATTTATAGCCCTTAAGGTTCCTTTAGGTAGGATGATCTCATGTTTTCAATGAAAACATAGGATCACATATTGTAGTGCAGTTTTCTTTGCCTTCGTGCCATTGCCATTAATTATGGGGATGATTTCTCCCAAGATGTGGCCTACAAATTAATTTCATATCAGGTAATGTAGCATGTCCTCCTTCCTAGGCAATCATCCTAGCTATTGTAGATCATAACCTTATACATTTTGGTATATATGTGTGGGTTTTTTGGCATGTTATATGGATGAATTATTTGATATGGATGATTATGTTCAATTTAGGCAATATCGTGAAGCAAACCGAGCAGATCCACTCATTTTTTTTTTGATTCGAAGATGGGCCATGGATTTTTATAGCTCATGATTTTTTGTTTACCACTCATAGCTCTCCTAGTTGGGTCTGTTGGAAATTTGAGGTATTTTATGTTGTCATTGATGTCACATGGATCATTGATGTCACATGGATCACATTGAGTTTTGGTGGCCAAAGTATTTCATAAATAAGCATTTATGATATTTTGGAAAGCATGAATATATACAAGGTTTTTGTGAAAACCAAGGTAGGCAAAATAAAAGGTTTTATTTAAAACCATGGATGGCAGATTTGAAATGGGTTTTTCTTAAAACCCAGGTTGGCTTTTCGTTTCGTCAAAAAAGGTGCCCCGGTGATGGAGATATTTAATTTTAAATATTTAAGTCTAAATTTTAATTATTTAAAATTTAAATTTAAATTTAAAATTAAAAGTTAATTTATAGCGCCGACGTCAAAAGAAAGGAGGAGGCACATAATATTAAAGTTTAATTTATAGCGCCGACGTCAAAAGAAAGGAGGAAGGCATATATAAATATGCCACCAAATGTTTTGATTTATTCCCTATGTCCTCGATGATGGTGATGCGTTCGAATTGCTAAGGGAGCGAAAGGTGCCAGCGTGTTAAAGAGTGTGCAAAGGGTGTTCGTTCGAAGAGGGAGCAAAGGCGTCGCAGCTCGTTCGAATCCAACGGAGAAAGGAGGCAATAAAAGTAAGGGAGGTCCCTTACCAAGCACCGTAGGCGCTTGTGGCCTAGCGGCAAGAGGAAGGCGTGTAAGGTGTTGAAGCGCCAGCAGATCCAAAGTTCGAATCCCATCGGTGCTGGTTTTGCAAAGTGAAAGGGAGGACTCTTTTGGCGCACGTGGTGTTTGAGGACACGCTCGGAGCAAACAAATAGAAGGTTTGCGCTCACTATTCTATGTGAGCGGTTGGCTCACGTGGTTGTTGGCACCATGGTTAGAGTGGTGTAGGGGTAGCGACCGGGGATCGAATCCCACTGAGGACAAAGGCAAGTTAATAATTTTTCCTAATATTTTATTTTTCTAAGGTTGCCCTAGGAGAGATAAGGGTTGTGATGCATGTTGAGAAAAAGAGATATTTCGGTGATTTTCCTTTTAGAAGTATATCATATTATATATCGTTGGAAAGCTTATTTCGAGGGCTATTTGATTAACTTGCTTAGAGGGAGAAATAAGGTGTATGTAAAGAGATATTTCTATTTTTGTAAAGGGGTTCAAAAGTGAAGGTTGTTTTGTTCTTTTTCAAAAGTGATTAATTCTTTCATAAGGGGACATGATGCATTTTGTTGAGTAGGAGTGATAAGGTGTTATTTGGATATTGTTGTTATGATATTAATCATGATCTCTAACCCTTGTTGAAAGTTGAAAAAGAAGTTTGTTGAGTGTGGCAGATTTCCAAAGAGGTTTCTTCATCTTCATAAAAGGTATGGGCACATTCTCCTATTGATTGATTATGGTGGTTGATTTCTGAAATATCATTGGAGAGAAAAGGATTGATTGTGGTTTCCTTTTCGAAAGTGGTTGGTTGAATGCTTCAAGGTTTTTTTGGTTTGAGAGTTGTGTTTAAACCTTGTTTTATAAGCATAGTTGTTGAAGCCCATTGGTTATGCAAAGAACTTGAAAAGAACATGAGTATCATTGTTATGTGAGATTTGTGGTTGAGCATTGTTGGAAACATTTGAGTTGGTTGATACATGCTTGGACTAGGGTTTTGTGAGAAAGAGATGTCTCTTGTGATGATTGGTTGAGTTGAGTTGATTGAGCCTAGTCAAGTGATGTGTGAAGTGATTGTTCAAGTTCCATGAAACAAACTATTCTATAATTCTGATTTGAGTTGAGATTGAGCTTAGAACATATTGAGTCTCTAACAATTCTCTTTATGCTTCTATGAGTTGACTTGAGTTGAGTTGAGATTGATTTGAGTTGAGATCATTGTGGATCATAGTTGTCATCCTTTGAAGAGTGTATTGCCATTCATTGTTGAGTTCATCTTTGAGCCTTGCCTTCATAGATTTGTGGATGAGATTTGAATGCTACTTGAGCATGATTGGTTGAGCCTTTGAGAAGGTCTTTGGGATAGATTTTTGGATAGATTTGTGGATAGTTTTTGAGCAAAATTTGAGCAAGTTCTTAGTGAGCTTGTTGAGCATATTTGGACAAATTTTGTGTGAGCTTGTTGAGCATATTTGGACAAGTTATGTGTGAGCTTGTTGAGCATATTTGGACAAGTTTTATGTGAGCTTGTTGAGCATATTTGGACAAGTTCTATGTGAGCTTGTTGAGCAGATCAATGGAGTGCCTAGTTGAGCAGATCAGTGGATTGCCTACCTAAGCAGATCAATGTGTTGCCTAGCTAAGAAGATCAGTGGATTGCCTACCTGAGTAGATCAGTGTGTTGCCTAGCTGAGCAGATCAGTGGATTGCCTACCTGAGTAGATCAGTGTGTTGCCTAGCTGAGCAGATCAGTGGATTGCCTACCTGAGCAGATCAGTGTATTGCCTAGCTTTGAGAAGATCAAAGTAATCATTGTATTGGATAAGGATCCTTATTTCTGTGTGAAATATTATAAGGAGATTATCTTGTGGAGTACCCCACATTGGGGGAACCACGTTAAATCTTGTGTCTCAATTGTGTGTGGTGACTTGTGCTCTTGCTTACTATTGCTATCTGAGTTATTAATGCACACTGCTATATTTGGTTATTGCAATTAAGGACATTAATTGATATTGGTTTGGAAAGAAAGTAAAAAGTGGGCGCTATACTGTTCACCCCCCTCTCAGTATAAGCTTGTGTTCTTCAATTGGTATTAGAGCGGGTTCCTTCAGAAAGGCTAACAACTTGAGGGTAGATTCTACTGGGTTACAGGATGGACAAATGGTATATTGACAGTGGGTGCTCTAGTCATATGACTGGGTATAAGGATAAGTTCATTTCTTTAAAAGGGAACAACAACGGATCTGTGAGATTTGGTGATAATGCTTCAACTAAAATCAAAGGGAGAGGAACTTTAAGTTTGGATGATGGAAAGACTACTACACAGGGTGTACTCTATGTTGAGGGTCTAAAACACAATCTACTGAGTGTAAGTCAGCTTTGTGATCGAGGGTACACAGTTACTTTTTCCTCTACAGGATGCAAAATCAGGGAAACAAAAATAGGGAAGCTTGTTGCAAATGCAGAAAGAACCAATAACAATCTCTACATGCTCAATGAAATAAAAAAGGAAAAATGTCTTCTATCTCAAGAAGAAGAAAGTTGGTTATGGCATAAAAGGTTGTGTCACTTGAACTTCGATAACATAGTAAGGATAAGCAACAAACAAATTGTCGGAGATCTACCAAAGATAAAAAGACCTTCAAATACAATTTGTGCACAAGTGTCAGTATGGAAAGCAGACAAGATCAAGTTTCAAGGCAAAATAATATTCCTCTTCCAAGGTATTAGAATTGATTCATACTGATTTATGTGGTCCTATGAGAACCAAAAGTCTACAAGGTGAAAGTTACTTCATGTTGTTCATAGATGATTATTCTAGAATGACTTGGGTTGTTTTTTTGAAAGAGAAATCAGAGGCATTTGAGCATTTCAAAGTGTTCAAAGAAATGGTAGAAAATGAAACAAGAAAGAAGATCAAGTGTTTGTGATCAGATAGAGGAGGGGAATTCATCTCTACATAATTCATTGAGTTTTGTGCAGAACATGGAATCAAAAAAGAATATTCAGCAACCAGGACTCCACAACAAAATGGAGTAGTAGAAAGAAAGAATAGAACTCTTGAGAATATGGCCAGAGCAATGCTAAATGAATCAAGAATCTCATATGGGTTTTGGAAGGAAGCAATCAGTACAACGGTCTATGTTATGAATAGAGCTCAAGTTAGAACAAAGCAACATAAGACTCCATATGAGTTTTGGAAAGGAAGATCTCCCACGGTAAACTACTTCAAAAATTTTGGAAGTAAGTGTTATATCAGAAGAGAGGATAAGGACTTGGGCAAGTTTGATCCTAGATGCGATGAAGGTATTTTTCTTGGATACTCTACAAAGAGTAAGGCCTACAGATGCTACAATAAAAGAACACATACCATGGTGGAAAGTATAAATGTCAGAGTTGATGAAAGAACAAGAATAAATGAGCCATCTTAGGAAGATATTCTTGAAGAAGAAGAAAGTTGTCAAGAAGAAATGGGTGAAGATTCAGATGAAGAAGATTTGCAGAATATACCTTCTAAAACTACATCAAGATATATTCAAAAAAATCATCCAGAGGACTTGATCATTGGCAGCCCTGATGTAAGACGAACAAGAAGAGGAATCATAGGCTCAATAGAACAAGCAAATGTTTCACTACTATCCAAGATAGAACCAAAGGATTTCAGAGAGGCAAAAAATGATGAATGTTGGATTAAAGCAATGAAGGAAGAACTAGATCAGATTGAAAAAAGTAAGACTTGGGAATTAGTTCCAAGACCAAAAGGAAAAAATGTAATTGGTACTAAATGGGTCTACAGGAACAAACTAAATGAAGATGGTCAAGTCATCAGAAACAAGGCAATATTGGTGTGTAAAGGATATGCACAAGTAGAAGGAATTGATTTTGATGAGACCTTTGCACCAGTTGCAAGATTGGAAGCTATACGGATGTTTTTGGCACTTTCAAGCTACAGGAATTTCAAAGTATATCAGATGGATGTCAAATCAACTTTTTTGAATGGTCATTTAGAAGAAGAAGTTTACATTGAACAACCAGATGGGTTTAATCAAGCAGATAAGCCAGATTATGTGTGTAGATTGAAAAAGGCTCTTTATGGCTTAAAGCAAGCTCCTAGAGCATGGTATTCAAGACTGGATAAATATCTTCGAGAGCAAGGTTTCAGAAAGGGAACAATTGATAGCAATATGTATATTAAAAATAAGGGAAATGATTTGATGATTGTGGAAGTTTATGTGGATGATATTATTTTTGGGGGTAGCAATGACAGAATGTGTCAAGAATTTGCAAGAAACATGACTAATGAGTTTGAAATGTCTATGCTTGGTGAATTAACCTTTTTCCTCGGATTACAGATTTCACAATTAGAAAAAGGGATATTTCTTTCACAAACAAAGTATATAAAGGAGATGTTGAAGAAATTCAAAATGGAAGATAGTAAGCCAATTAGTACTCCAATGGTTACAGGGTGTAAATTAAGCAAAGATGATGAATCTCCTGATGCAAATCAAACACTATACAGATCTATGATTGGTAGCTTGTTATATGTTACAGCTACAAGACCAGATATAATACAGGCAGTTGGTTTAGTGGGAAGATTTCAAGCAGCTCCAAAAGAATCACATGTGACAGCAGTGAAAAGAATACTCAGATATCTCAAAGGAACAATGGAGTATGGTCTATGGTATCCTAGAAGTAGTAAGTTTACTCTCACAACATACACAGATGCAGATTGGGCAGGAAACATTGATGATAGAAAAAGCACAAGTGGAGGAGCATTCTTTCTTGGTGATTGCTTAGTTTCTTGGCTAAGTAAGAAACAACCATCAATGTCACTTTCCACAATAGAGGTAGAATATATTGCAGCAGCAACATGTTGTTCACAGGTATTATGGATGAAATAGACTCTCAAATATTTCAGCATAGAACATGATCATCCCATTCCTATTCTATGTGATAATACTAGTGCTATAAGTATCTCGAAGAATCCAAGTAATGCATGCAGAACAAAGCACATTCCAATCAAGTATCACTTTTTAAGAGAACAGGTTACAGAGCAACAAGTAAGATTGGAATATGTTCCTACAAAATATCATATTGCAGACATATTTACAAAACCATTACCAAGAGAAACGTTTGAGCATTTGAGAGAACAGTTGGGAGTAAAAGTACTCCCAACCCAAAATTAATCACCTCAAGAGAGAAGGTGGTGAGGGGGCTAAGCTTAAGAGTCATATCTTTTAGCCCCATAGGTGTCCCTTTTGCCATTGATGTCAAAGGGGAGAGATTTGAGTTAGGGGGAGCAGCCTCCAAAGAGAGCATTGAGTTAGGGGGAGCAGCCTCCAAAGAGAGTATTGAGTCAGGGGGAGCAGCTTTGATTCTCAGAAATGGTTTTTGCAGTGACTGTGGTGATTTGCATTAGAGGTGTTGCCATCAATGACAAAGGGGGAGATTGTTGGAAATTTGAGGTATTTTATGTTGTCATTGATGTCACATGGATCATTGATGTCACATGGATCACATTGAGTTTTTGTGGCCAAAGTATTTCATAAATAAGCATTTATGATATTTTGGAAAGCATGGATATATACAGGGTTTTTGTGAAAACCAAGGCAGGCAAAATAAAAGGTTTTATTTAAAACCATGGATGGCAGATTTGAAATGGGTTTTTCTTAAAACCCAGGTTGGCTTTTCGTTTCGTCAAAAAAGGTGCCCCGGTGATGGAGATATTTAATTTTAAATATTTAAGTTTAAATTTTAATTATTTAAAATTTAAATTTAAATTTAAAATTAAAAGTTAATTTATAGCGCCGACGTCAAAAGAAAGGAGGAGGCATATAATATTAAAGTTTAATTTATAGCGCCGACGTCAAAAGAAAGGAGGAAGGCATATATAAATATGCCACCAAATGTTTTGATTTATTCCCTATGTCCTCGATGATGGTGATGCATTCGAATTGCTAAGGAAGCGAAAGGTGCCAGCATGTTAAAGAGTGTGCAAAGGGTGTTCGTTCGAAGAGGGAGCAAAGGCATCGCAGCTCATTCGAATCCAACGAAGAAAGGAGGCAATAAAAGTAAGGGAGGTCCCTTACCAAGCATCGTAGGTGCTTGTGGCCTAGCGGCAAGAGGAAGGCGCGTAAGGTGTTGAAGTGCCAGCAGATCCGAAGTTCGAATCCCATCGATGTTGGTTTTGCAAAGTGAAAGGGAGGACTCTTTTGGTGCATGTGGTATTTGAGGACATGCTCGGAGCAAACAAATAGAAGGTTTGTGCTCACTGTTCTATGTGAGTGGTTGGCTCACGTGGTTGTTGGCACCATGGTTAGAGTGGTGCAGGGGCAGTGACCAGGGATCGAATCCCGCTGAGGACAAAGGCAAGTTAATAATTTTTCCTAATATTTTATTTTTCTAAGGTTGCCCTAGGAGAGATAAGGGTTGTGATGCATGTTGAGAAAAAGAGAGATTTCTGGTGATTTTCCTTTTAGAAGTATATCATATTATATATCGTTGGAAAGCTTATTTCGAGGGCTATTTGATTAACTTGCTTAGAGGGAGAAATAAGGTGTATGTAAAGAGATATTTCTATTTTTGTAAAGGGGTTCAAAAGTGAAGGTTGTTTTGTTCTTTTTCAAAAGTGATTAATTCTTTCATAAGGGGACATGATGCATTTTGTTGAGTAGGAGTGATAAGGTGTTATTTGGATATTGTTGTTATGATATTAATCATGATCTCTAACCCTTGTTGAAAGTTGAAAAAGAAGTTTGTTGAGTGTGGCAGATTTCCAAAGAGGTTTCTTCATCTTCATAAAAGGTATGGGCACATTCTCCTATTGATTGATTATGGTGGTTGATTTCTGAAATATCATTGGAGAGAAAAGGATTGATTGTGGTTTCCTTTTCGAAAGTGGTTGGTTGAATGCTTCAAGGTTTTCTGGTTTGAGAGTTGTGTTTAAACCTTGTTTTATAAGCATAGTTGTTGAAGCCCATTGGTTATGCAAAGAACTTGAAAAGAACATGAGTATCATTGTTATGTGAGATTTGTGGTTGAGCATTGTTGGAAACATTTGAGTTGGTTGATACATGCTTGGACTAGGGTTTTGTGAGAAAGAGATGTCTCTTGTGATGATTGGTTGAGTTGAGTTGATTGAGCCTAGTCAAGTGATGTGTGAAGTGATTGTTCAAGTTCCATGAAACAAACTATTCTATAATTCTGATTTGAGTTGAGATTGAGCTTAGAACATATTGAGTCTCTAACAATTCTCTTTATGCTTCTATGAGTTGACTTGAGTTGAGTTGAGATTGATTTGAGTTGAGATCATTGTGGATCATTGTTGTCATCCATTGTAGAGTGCTTTGCCATTCATTGTTGAGTTCATCATTGAGCCTTGCCTTTGTAGATTTGTGGATGAGATTTGAATGCTACTTGAGCATGATTGGTTGAGCCTTTGAGAAGGTCTTTGGGATAGATTTATGGATAGATTTGTTGAGCAGGTTTGAGCAAGTTCTATGTGAGCTTGTTGAGCATATTTGGACAAGTTTTGTGTGAGCTTGTTGAGCATATTTGGACAAGTTCTATGTGAGCTTGTTGAGCAGATTTGGACAAGTTTTGTGTGAGCTTGTTGAGCAGATTTGGACAAGTTCTATGTGAGCTTGTTGAGCATATTTGGACAAGTTCTATGTGAGCTTGTTGAGAAAATTAGTGGAGTGCCTAGTTGAGCAGATCAATGGATTTCCTACCTAAGTAGATCAGTGTGTTGCCTAGTTGAGCAGATTAGTGGATTGCCTACCTGAGCAGATCAGTGTGTTGCCTAGCTGAGCAGATCAGTGGATTACCTACCTGAGCAGATCAGTGTGTTGCCTAGTTGAGCAGATCAGTGGATTGCCTACCTGAGCAGATCAATGTATTACCTAGCTTTGAGCAGATCAAAGTAATCATTGTATTGGATAAGGATCCTTATTTTTGTGTGAAATATTATAAGGAGATTATCTTGTGGAGTACCCCACATTGGGGGAACCACGTTAAATCTTGTGTCTCAATTGTGTGTGGTGACTTGTGCTCTTGCTTACTATTGCTATCCGAGTTATTAATGCACACTGCTATATTTGGTTATTGCAATTAAGGACATTAATTGATATTGGTTTGGAAAGAAAGTAAAAAGTGGGCGCTATACTGTTCACCCCCCCCATCTCAGTATAAGCTTGTGTTCTTCAATGTCGTCATGTGGTTGTGGTCTCGCTCCCTACTCCAGGTCATAAAAAGAGCTACAAACTTGAGCCTCTAGCATTGACCCTCATTGCCCTTGGTGCTTCGTCCATGATGATAAGGGTAGAGGAATCCATGGCACTATATACACCAAGTTGAAGTCATTTTCACCTTAGCCAGATCAAGGAATAAAATATTCTTGTTGTTGTTCTAGTTAGGTCATTATGAGTCCTTAGATAAAAATTATCTCCTCTTCCTTGTGTGGCTCTTATTGAAAACAAACAAGCAGTCAAATATTTACCCAATATAAAAAGACCATAAATCACAATTTGTGCTCAATGTCAATATGGTAAGCAAACAAGAACAAGTTTCAAGTCAAAAGAATTTTCTTCATTCAAATCATTGAAACTAGTTCAGATTGATCTATGTTGTCCTACAAAGACAAAGATTTTAAAAGGTGAAAGCTACTTCATGTTATTTATAGATGATTTATCCATAATAACTTGGGTGGCATTCTTAAAATAAAAGTCAGAAGCCTTTGAGAAGTTCCAGGTATTCAAAGTTATAATAGAAAATGAAACAAGTAAAAGGATCAAGTGTCTAAGATCATATAGAGGAGGAGAATTTACTTTAGGTGAATTAATAGAATTTTGTGAACAAAATGGGATCAAAAAAAGAATACTCAGCAGCAAGGACTCCACTACAAAATGGAGTAGTTGAAATGAAAAATATAACTATTGTGAATATGGCTAGAGCTATCCTAAATGAATCCAATATTTTAGATGGTTTTTGGAAAGAGATAGTTCATACAGTTTTCTATATCATCAATAGAGCTCAAGTAAGAGTAAATCATCACAAAACTTCATATGAGTTTTGGAAGGGAAGGCCAGCTACTGTGAATATTTTAGAGTTTTTGTAAGAAAATGCTAAATCAAATGGGAAGAGAAAAATTTGATCAAGTTTCATTCAAGGTGCGATGAGGGTATCTTCCTTGGCTATTCCACTAAGAGCAAAGCCTATAAATGCTATAATAATAGGATACATACAATTATGGAAAGTACAAATGTGACAGTTGATGAACAGATAGGATCAAAAGAACCAACTCAAGAAATTGTATTTCAAGAAGAAGAAATTTGCCAAGAAGAAGTAGGTGAAGAATTAGAAGAAGATGAAACACAAAGAACACCACCTAAGACTCCATACAGGTATGTGCAAAATAAACATCCAAGAGATCTTATTATTGGAGATCCAGATGAAAGACAAATAAGGATGAAGATAATAGAAACAAGTGAACATACAAATCTTTCTTTGTTGTCTAAAATTGAGCCCAAGGATTTAAATGAGGCAAGAGGATAAATTTTGGGTCAAGGCAATGGATGATGAGTTGGATCAAATATAAAAAGTGAGACTTGGGAACTTGTCCCATGACCAAAAGACAAGAATGTAATTTGCAATAAATGGGTTTACAAAAATAAGTTAAATAAATATGGTCAGGTAGTCAGAAACAAAACAATACTGGTATGCAAAGGCTATACACAGGTTGAAGGGATTTATTTTGATGAAAAATTTACTCCTGTTGCATGACTGGAGGCCATAAGAATATTTTTAGCTTTCTCAAGCTTCAAAAACTTCAAAGTATATCAAATGGATGTAAAATTAGCTTTTCTCAATGGCTTCTTAGAAGAAGTCTACATTGAGCAACCTGAGGGGTTCAACCTGACTGATAAGCCAGATTATGTATGCAGATTAAAGAAGGCTCTTTATGGACTAAAGCAATCCCCTAGGGATTGGTATTCGAGGTTGAATAAGTATCTTCAAGAACAATTTTTCATAAAAGGAATAGCTAAAAACAATTTATACATCAAAAACGAAGGAAATAGCTTGTTGATTGAGGTGGTCTATGTGGATGATATCATTTTTGGAGGCAATAATTATAAGATGTGTGAAAAATTTGCAAAGTGTATGCAAAATAAATTTGAAATGTCAATGCTTGGTTATTTGTCCTTCTTCCTTGGATTATAGATTTCCCAATTAGAAAAATGTACATTTCTCTCACAAACCAAGTATATAAAAGAAATGTTGAGAAAATTCAAATTGGAGGATTTCAAAACAGTAAGTACCCCTATGGTTACAAGATGCAAGTTGAGTAAATATGATAAATATTTTGAGGTAAATCAGATATTGTATATATCCATGATTGGTAGCTTACTATATGTCACAGCTACAAGACCAGACATAATGTAGGTAGTGGGACTAGTGGCAAGATTTCAAGCAGCACCAAAGGAAACACATGTACAAAAATTTAAGAGAATCCTCAGGTATTTAAAAGGAACTATGGAACTTGTACTTTGGTATCCTAGAAGTAACAACTTCACTCTCACAACATATATAGATGCATATTGGGCAGGAAATATTGATGACAGGAAGAGCACAAGTGGAGGAGCATTCTTTCTTGGAGAGTGTTTAGTCTCTTGGCTAAGCAAGAAACAAGCATCGATGTCCTTATCCATAGTAGAAGCAAATTATATTGCAGCGGTTGCTTGTTGTACACAAGAATTATGGATGAAGTAAACTTTAAGTGATTTTAAAATAGAGGATGATCATACCATCTCCATACTATGTGATAATACAAGTGCCATAAATATTTCAAATAATCCAGTGATGCATTCAAGGACCAAGCACATTACAATCAAATATCATTTTTTGAGAGAGCAGGTGACATATAAGCAAGTAAAATTAGAAAATATTACTACAAAGGAACATATTGCATATATATTTACTAAGTCGCTTCTAAAGAAAACTTTTGAGTACCTTAGAGGAAATTTGGGAGTAGTCTTACTCCCATCCCAAACTTGATCACCTCAAGGAGAGGAGGTGGAGAGGGGGCTGAGCTAAGAGTATTATATTTAGCCCCAAAGGATTCCCTTTGCCATTGATGTCAAAGGGGGAGAGATTTGAGTAAGAGGAGAGCATTCAGTTAGGGGAAGCAGATTTAGAATTCAATGGTTGAAAAAGGAAGTTTTAGAAAGAGTTGCCATTAATGACAAAGGAGTAGATTGTTGGAAATTTTGAGTATATTGTGTTGTCATTGATGTCAAAGAATTGATGTCATAGGTTGATGTCAAAAGAGAATATGTCATTGGTTGTCATTGACGTCAAGGAAAATATTATAATATTTATTATTATAATATTGATTGAGAAAAGCATTATAATATTTATTTTTGAAGAACAAAAGGCTTAAGAGTTCATTGGAACAATGGTTTAAAAATGAAGGCAAGATATTAATATTATTGAAGGTAATAATATTAAATATGAAGGCAAGGTTTAAAGGATTAATATTATAATATATTTATTATAATATTATAATATCTTTATTATAATATAAATATTTCAAGTTAGAATATTATTTGAGCACCAAGCAATTGAAGGTAATTCGAATTAAGGTGGTCGACGTCATATAGGATTGAAAAGGACAAGGTGGCATCGATGTTGGATGAAGACCAAATTAAATATATTAATACCTATGCCTAAAGTCATTTGAAATGTGGTTCAAAAATTTGTGCATGCATTAACTCGATATCCGATTCATTGCATGCGATAGAGAAGGAAAGGAAGGGATAGTGCAGCGAACAGTGGAGGTTTAAGTTTGGATTGGTGTACATCAAATCCCATCCAGCCATCTAGACCAACTAGTGGCTGAGCCGATGCAAAGGCGTTGTGAGGAGGAGGTTTTGGGTTTGAAATCCATCATGGATGTTTTTGTTTTGTTTTGCTGAGTTCGCAATAGTATGAAATAAAAGGCGATTGCTACCTTTGTGTTCTCGTGGGCAGCGTTAGCGTAGTCGATCATGACCCCTTGGTTGGGTGTCTTGTTCTCACAAGGTGAGAGGTTCGAATCACATTGAGGGTAGAATAAAAGAGGTATTTAATTTTTTATTATAATTTGATTTTTGTGGGAGTTATAAGGTTGAGTTGTCATTTAATTTTTTCTCATTTGATATAGGAGAAATAAGGTGTGAAAAGGGTCTTTTGGTATTGAAATTTAAAATTTGTTTAGAAGGAGAAATAAGGTGTGATAAGGATTTTTTATTGTATGAGTTGATTGTGTGTGTTTTAAGAGTAGGAGTTATAAGGTGTTTTATGGTTTAATTATTGTGTGTATTTTTGCATGGTGAAGGAAATTTTAAAGGTTTTTGTTCTTTAATTAAAAACCTTGTTTTGAGAAAGGAGTATAGAGCAATATTTTTGTGCACAATTTTTGAGGAAAGATTTTTATGATTGTTTTGAAAAGAATATTGACTAACCTCTTGAAGTGAAAAAAAGGAAATTAAATTGGAACAGGATTTGAGGGCACATTTTCATCAAAACAAGTTAAGAGGCATGTTGACATTATTCCTTCTCTAAGATGGTTGGTTGAGAAAATATTTTAGAATTATAAGGTGGAGATAAAAGGGTTTATTAGTGTGTATTTTTGGAATTATTTGGGCTAGGGTTTGAGAAATAATTGTACATTTATTATTTGAATGAATTTGTGATTTTTTTTTGGCATTAGTTTGAGCGACATTGAGTGAGCAGGTTTGAGATAGACTTGTGAGCAGGTGTGAGATAGATTAGTACAATCAGTTGAGTAGATTTAATTAGAGTTAAGCAGATTTGAGAGCATAATATGGAGTTAACCAGAGCAAAGGAGATAGATTTATCCTATGGATAGAGGTCCACAAATCAGAACAGTGGAGATAAAGTTCTCCTATGGATAGAGGTCCATAAACTTAAGCATAGGGGATTGGTGTCTCCTTTGGATAGAGGTCCATAAAATTTGTAATAGGGATTTGGTTCCCAAGATTTGTTGAGAAAATTTATAAGAAATATTTTCTCCGTGGACGTAACCCACATTGGGTGAACCATGTTAAAACCATGTATCTCATGTGTATGATGATTTATGCTTTATTTACTACTTTTATATTATTGTTGTTATCATTTGGATTGAAAAGTAAAAAGTTTTATCTTATACTGTTCACCCCCCCTCTCAATATAAGCTTGTGTTCTTCAAAGTTTGAAGAATGTGATTTTAGCACTTGGTATTCTCTCCTAAATTCTTGTAAAAGCATTAAAATGGAATCCAATGCTTCTATGGTTAGGAGGAATGATATGGCTAGGCATAAGGAGTTTTTAGAAAGCTTAGTTAATTAAATTTTATTTGTTTTAAAATGTCGACATGAATATGTTGACAATCAAAAATATCGATAATTGTTAGTTTGTTAGAAAATATTTTGTAATGGGTATATTTATGCCTATATAGCCTATAAATTTAATAAAAATAGTATCTGGAATTTTAATTTCATTTCATCGACACTCATCTTCTACCCAAAGCCAACAACATTGAGGGCATTAAGTCTCATTCGTTGATTTTCCATCTAATAGTCCATTAGCTCCTTCCTATGAAGGAGAGCATGAAAAGGAGGAAAAGACCTCAACAAGATTCAAAGTTAAGCATGTGGTAGCTAGTTGAGGGCATGAGAAAGGTATCATCATTTAGAAGAAGAAGGTCCACCATTGGCCAAAGGAGGTCCCACCCTAACAAATGACATGTGGAAGTCACACGCACATATTTGAAGGTAATCCAAGTGGGTGTTTAAGGTGATATATACCATTACCTATAAATATTGGCTTTAGTGGCCTATCATGTCAGATCCAACTACGTGTTAGTGTGATGACCACCCATCATATGCATAATCCTACCTTGTTGATTTATTCCAATCAAGGAGACCATGCCCATTGTGTTAGCAAGCAAGAGTTCCTAGAGAAAAACTAGAAAAATATTAATGGCATAATCAAACCCAGAATAATAGCAAAATTATAGATCAGTCATGATTCACCATCTAAGGGCCTATAAAGCTCTAGAATTAATGGCCCTATATCTAGAGACCTTGAATGTAATGAAATTTTATTCCTATTAATAAAAATCTTTCACTAATATGCAGAAATATCAAATCATTCATCCATAAGTAATATCCATAATAATAATCCACACAATGAGATAAAGATAGATAATACCCTTAAGGTAGGGAAACACCAATAATAATCCTTAAGGAAGGAATAATTCCACAAGATCTCCCAAGATGAGAGTACCACTTAGAGAGGACAAAGTCCCATAAACCACTTCGTGGTCAAAGATTATTACATATGATTAATCTCCATGATGATAAATGATAAATATACCTTCTTAATATATCCATATTCTAATTCTATTTTGGGGATCCGACTACTAATATATTATTATATTATAATATTAGATATTAATCAACCTTGGGTTATGTGTGGCCCATGACAAACCTTATATAATATAATATCATATCCACATATATATATTCTTAGGTACCCTAATAAGCCTTTGATTTTAGTTGCAAAAGTATTTTATCTACAAAACAAAGTAGGATTCGCAAACCTTTTGTGCAGAGTTTCAGAGGAATAGAACCCTCCTCTTGGCTTATAAATAGACCAACACTTGCATTGTAAAGGCATAAGGATTTGTTTGCTCATGCCTATTATCTGGCCTTATAGGCTCTTCCTTTCACGCCCCTATTCTTAACTGTAATAAGTAAATCTCGACCCTCAAGTCGCTATTAAAGGAGCATTGAGCCTCTCTAGGATGCATGCCTTGTAATATTTTTGGCATGTTAATGGAAGTCCTAACTAATTTTGCTCTATCCTTGTTTGATGTGTTTATAGTTTCTAGTTGTGTGAAATTTAGTGTTTTCATTCTAGATATTAGACAGTTGTATGTGTGTTCATTTATGGCCACTTATTTCAATCGAGAAGAGGATTTTATTCTTGGCACATCACACATATAGCCTAGGTTTTAATTTTTATAAAGTTTACTTTTCCTGTATTTTCTTACTTGAAACCCCCCAACCTTAGTTCATGAAGGCTTCAGTGCACCAAGGATTGAATCTAACAAGGATGTAAACTCAATTAAAACCCTAAATGTTGCCTCACAAACAGTCCTTCTACCCATGATACTTCCTATTATGTCACTCTACACTAGGCTCGGGTGTCCCAAGGTACATCAAACTTCTAGCCTAACGAGCTCATGCACTATGAGACAATAATAGTTTTGATGGTAACAATAATATGTAGAATATTTAATTTTATAGATTTAAGACAATGGAGGAAGCATTGGTATGGTGATAATTGCACCAAAAGAATGTATCAACAAAATGAAACATGATTATTCAATTAGAGACAATGACAAACAATAAATCAAATGACAATACCACTAGTAACACCAATTTCAAAATACAAAGTGCATTGCAAGGTTTCAAAAACAACCTGCACTATTAAACCTTATTTGAATTAGAAGACTAATCAAAGGAAGAAAATAACAATATTTTTGGAAATCAAAAATTCAAACTAAAGAATATTTGTTCAACCATTTAAAAATTAAAATAAAGAAAATTAACTAGAAATTCTAACTATTTAACTTTGAATTCCAAAATTCAATATAAATTTAAGGGTAAATGAAAAAAGTTGATCTTAAATCTTAAAAATAATTTTTAGTGTTAGTTTCTTTGTATATCAAAAACTTTTATTATTCTCTACAAGAATGAAAGATTTGGGAAAAAACAAAGTTGTAAATGTCGTGTCTTGAAAATTTGAATATATTTAAAACTATAAGCAAGATCTCAATATATTTAAAGATAAAAACTTGTATTTTTCTTAGAAATAAAAGTGTCAAGAACCTCTACAACTCTACTTAAAGTGACATCCAAGAGTCTCGTTACAACATCGAGGTGAGGTGGTTCATTATGTGGTTGTTTATGTTGTCATTGGAGATCTCTCAAGTAGTGAAAGAAAAGGGAATTTTTATGTGAAACTCAATTTTTTTCTTTATGATGGTTCGGTGAGTGTGATAGATAAAATTTTACTTTGGTTATTATGGCAAAATGATATGAAGAAGATTTGTTTTGCTATAGACAATGGAGGAAGAATTCATATGTGTAACACATGGAAGTCACCATTCCAAAACTAATGAAATAATAGATGAATGCTCTTTTATTGATTAAAAAGGGGGTTACAACATAAACTTCTCTCAAGAAGGGTTTTCCTCTTTTCTCAATGTACATGCAATGAATTTGTTGATGTCTTTTGGTGCCCTTAATGTATATGGTCTTCTTGCACGTGTGCCATCACTTGGGTGCTTAAAAACATCCTTTGTACCTATTTGGGCCTATAAAAATGGGTTAGTATATTTGGGAACCTATCATTGATAATATCCCATGTTTATGAAGTCAAATTGATGCTGAAATGAAGAAAAACGTGATGAAAACTGAAAATAAAGCTGTAAAAATTGCAAACAATGGATACTTACCTGATATGTAGCTCTGAAATGGCTATAGAATAGGTTCGCGCGGTAGTGTCCAAACCTCTGGCTCGGGTTCGCACAGTAGTGTGCAAACCAGACTATCATGGACTAATTATGTGGATTTCTATTTGGATGAGCTCTTGCTACTGTTGCTTGATGTATGATGGATGCTGAAATGATGGAGAATAGTCTAGAATAATTTTTGTAAAGTTTTGGTAAGTAAATCAAAAGAGGAAGAGAGGTTTTCATGGTAAAAATAGGCATCTATTTATAGATTTTGACCAAGGCTACGGGGTGAGGTGTCCCCTATGAGGTGGCTTGTGGTACATGTGTGAAGGAATACCTCACACATGTGTGAGGATGAGATGGAGAGTGAGTCATCTCTCCACATGTTTGGGAGAGATATTTAAAATATCCCTTTTTGGTGAGTGTGTGCACACATGTGTGAGCACAAATATCCTTTTAGGATAAGGGTGCACACATGTGTGAGGGATGTGAGGTGGTGGATTAGGATTTAATTAGAATCTTACTAATTAAACCATTGATTAGCTTACTACATGGATCAAGTGGGTTTGAACCAAGGGTAACTTTTAGAGGCGATCACATGAAAATTGTAGTTAAGTGTAGGAAAGGGATTGAGTAGCCCAAAGGGGCTAAGAAAGATGAATAATTAATTTTATTGATGAATGTTCTTTTGAAGTCAATTTATGCAATTTTGAAGGTTTTGCAAATTGATTGGCCAAAATGATGGAAAAGGAGAAATTGTTAGAAATAGAGTCTATTCAATCATTTGGGTTATGTAAATGTATCTTCCAAGGTACATACTTAGATTACTTTAGGGGGAAGTTATCTAGTTACTTCATGCAATGTAATAAGTGCACAAGTGTCATTGTGCAAGTTGTACATGTGCAAGTTATCCCTTGCACGGCTAGATAGAGTGTTGGCCAAGTATCTTATTTTACCTATATAAGGATGGCCTCTTAGGTAGATAGAAATAGAGTGAGAATCACATAGAGTGTGATATATATAGAGTGTAGTATAATGTGTGACACCATCCATTAGTTATGGATGCAATGTAGTTCAGTAGCTTTATATTGGAGTATTCATTTCCTCCATAGCTACATTGTAATCTTTTATATTTTAGTCATTCGAAATATTTACTTTCTTTCATATTATTCTACATCTCAAGATTGCTATCTCTCCATGCTTTCTACATTAAATATTGATATAAATGTATGACTTTTAGGTGTCTACATTTACCCCTTTTGTATTATGTAGTGTAAAACATGATTTAGTACAAAAATGTGATGAAAGAGGAAAGGTGAAGTGATGGGGAGACAAAGGAGTTGGTGAGTGGATGAATTTGGATGATTACAAGAGAGATGTAACGATAAAAACAAACAGATGATTTATGATGGAGTATGATACTTTAAAACATTGTATTGGTTGCTTTCGAGGAAAAAAATAAGATTACTTTGTTATTGTGATCAACGTGAGATAATCCAATTACGAATAGAACAAATGCTTTTCAATTTTTTGCTTTTGATTGATTTATGAGAGTGTGATTATATGTATTAAAATATTTAAGCCATTAGACAAGGGTATATCAAGTGCAACATTCATAAAGTGGTCTTACGTGTGCCACTATAAATAATGGAATCAAGAAATATTCGTAGGCGTTGGAATTCAAGGTTTAGCAAATGTTTGATTTTGATTGAATTTATGTTGAGATAATATTCAACAAAAAATTCTTAGGTAGATGTAATACTCGTGATTGGATGTTTGGTTGTTTGATCGTGTGCAAAGAATATTTTTGGTTTTGTTGTATGAATACCCCCTCAAGCGATGAATCGATGGTGGAGTGAATGAGAAACAATGATGAGTCTATTGAAAAAGATGATAAAGGTGAAATGAGAATTATGAAAATATGAATGGAGAGTATAGCAGGTCATAGCCATGTATAATGTGATTACTTTCAAGGGAATATGTAATATTATATTATCTTGTGATCAACACGAGATAGTCCAATTTTGGAAAGAAAAAATGCCTTTTCAAATTTTTTATTTTGATTGATTGATGAGTGTATGATGATATTTGACAAACCACAAAAGTTGTAAGATAGGGCCATATGAAGTGCTACATATAGAAAGTGGTCTTAAGTGTGCCACTCTGAAAGGGAGGTAGTCCATGGATTATCCGTAGGTGTAGGTGTTGGAGGTTTAGCAAAATTTTGATTTGGATTAGATTTTAAGATAATATTTAGCAAAAAAAATTCTTAGGCAAAAGTAAAATTCAAAATTGGATGATTGGTTGTTTGATTGCATAGAAGATAGCAATATGGTATGTCATATGAATACCCCCTCAAGCGATGAATTTATTGAAAATCAGGAACATAAAGTAGATAAAAATGCTAAAAATTAGAAATGGATGATAGGGATAGATGGGAAATATCAAAATGAATTGGGCTAGTGATGTTGATTTAAGGTTCGCATGGTTCCACATGAATCAAGTTCACACAATAGTGTGTGAACTTGATTGTTAAATCCATGCACAATATTTTAGCAATTTGGGGGACCGAATAAGGTCATAATTTAGGCAAACCATATATAATCGAAAAGCTCTTTTTTAGCCTGATCCAATGGTAATGGTTTTGTGAAATTTTGAGAAGATTTGGTGGGGGGAAGTGGTGTTAAAGTTGACCAAAATTTTCAAGGTGATGAATGCTTAATTTTAAGCTTTTGAAAGAGAAAATGTTTGGTTGGTTAGACAACCAATGTATGAGGGTGGATTGGAGGTAGATATGGCTAAGAGGAGGGTTGCATGATGAGGTAGAGTAGTAGAGGGATCAAAGGAGTGTTGAGGAGCTTCTTGGTAGACATGAGGGGAGTGAAGAGTCTCCCAATGAGCAGCAAAGCTAAGATAGCTTACTTTATTGTTTTTGGTGTGGCAAGTGTGCTACCATTTTTAGATATTATGATAGTGGTCTGGTCTATGAGGTGACGTAGAGAATGATGTATATGCAATGTAGTCTATGGGTAGTTGTGATTATATGTGACCCATTGTATAAGATTGTATATACACAATGAGTGAACTTGATTATGTACAATGATGTGATGTGAATGGTGTATGATTTATGATGTATGTGTGTGATTTGAAACACAAGTGATTGAGTATGTATGATGTGATTTGATTTAGGATAAATGTTAGGTAAGATGAACCCAATGATTTTATGAAGATGCATAGATGAATGTGTGCCAATAGAAGATAGCAAAATGTGTGCATATGTGAAATATGAGAATGTATCAGGTGATTAGTTATTCATGTTGTGTTTGACTTGTCTCACTTTGTGTTGCAAGGCCAAAAACAAATAAATGGGATTGTGAACTAATGACCCAAATATGCAATGGGTAGGTATGAAGTGCATGAACTGATGTGCGTGTATAAGAAATACATGAATAAAATGTATTTGAGGATGATGTGTAACCATAATGAAGAGATACTTTCTATAAGTAGAGGTAGTGATGATGTTGTTTACCCCTAATTCTAAAGCATGAAATTTTTTTAAAAGAGTTTCTAGACATTCAATCAACATAGTCTAAATAATCAGACTTAGCGAGTAGCCATGCAATATTCTATAGATATCTGGATTGACCTAACTTGAATCTAAGCCTATCATGAATTTGTGTGTGCACATGATGTTCATTTATAAATTTTGAGGGAGTTTGGACTCACCCGTTGCAAACTTAACCAAAGTATTTAGCTCATCCACAAGTGTATAGTGATTTATACAAGAGAAGATCGTAATGTGATAGATGTGTCACCACTTGTAAGACTATTCCACTGCTAGGTAGGCTCTTGGAACCTATTGTTGGCGATGAAAATCACCCCGTGATGTTATTTTAGACCTAAGTACCAAAGGGATTCAAGCATTTTGATAGTACTCTTGGAGGTATTTCCTTTTATTTTCTGCCCCTATTCCTTTTTATTCTCTTTTTGTGGTGCTCTTTTTTTTTGTGAGCGTTGGCTTTTGTTTTCTACCCATTTTTTATTTTTGTTGTGCTTGTACCTTTGTTTATCTCTAGGTTTATGTTGATCACACAAATGATAGAATGAGTAGGGAAAACTTTTTCCTACATGGCGAGGCTTACGCAAGGTGTTGTCCTCCCTAGACTCAAAATTTTCTTAAGATGTAAAGTGTGAGTGGTCCATGAATGACCTAAATTCAACTAGGGGTAGCCTAAAAATCTTGTAGAATTTGGTGACATTCAATACAGGTTGATTAAACTGACTATGCATGTTTGAGCAATAGAAATACTTCTCATTGTCATGCAACTAAAAATATGATCGTACACCATGGTAGTCATGCTAACAAATGCAATTTTAACTCCTCAAAGTAGTACTATATGCAAACAATGGGTGGTCAATGCACAAAAGGGATGTGGACATGACAATGAATAATGTTGATATTATGATATGTACAAGAGGACCTAATATAACAAAATACCTAAAATGCATGGTGGTATACGACTGACATATATGTGTAAGATATCCAACTCAAGTGTGATAGGTAAACACAAGGTGATGTGTCCTGATATGATATTCGATGTTTTGGACGTGACCATGTAGGCGTATGTGTAAATGTAATGAAGAGAATATCGATGTGTGGTAGTAGTAATTGTGAGTGATGTGTGATTATGTATGAAAGATTTATGTGAGTAAGCCAAGGTAGGAGATACCTTTGGAATGGATATAATGGTGAAATGACACCAAGGAGACTTGGTACCTTTGGAATAAGTGGAGAAAGCAAGAAGGTGCAAGAGATGGACACAAAGTGGTATATCCCTATATGATATTCAATGTGCTAGAAAGCAAATAGATGGGAAAGAATAGATAAGCAAAGTAAAATAATACCAATGTAAGGTTGTGGCAAGTGTGATTGAAGTGGATGAGTGTGCATGACAAAGTAAAATAAAAGAGAGAGAAAGGCAAGAAGTAGAAAGAAAAATAAGGAAATAAGAAAATAAGCTCAAACTAAATCAAGAGTATGTAGCCGCTCGTAACGTGACCATACAATAATGACATAGAATAAGAAAAGAAGAAAGGAAATAGAAGAATATCAACCCAAGTCAAAGGTATGTAGTCGTTCGAAGTGTGACCATACATCATTAATTGGGAATAAAAAGAAGTAGATAGAATAAGGACAAGAGGAAAAAGAGGATCCAATCAAAGGTATGTAGTCACTCGAAGCGTGACCATACAACATTGATTGGAAATAAAAAGAAGTAGAAAGAAGAAGGATAAGAAGAAAATGAGGATCCAATCAAAGGTATGTAGTCGCTCGAAGCATGACCATACATCATTGATATAGATCCATATGAGGTGGATGTGGGAGAAGATGGAGTAGAAGATTGGTGGAGAAGAGGAAAATAAAATGCAAGATACATCGCCAATGGATGATTTTGATTTGTTTGCATTTTTGTTTTTGTTTTTGGATTTTTGTTGTTTTCGATGTTGAATGTACAAGAATGTATAAGCAAGGAGATTTACCCCTTGAATCAAAATCTCTGCTAATACCAAAAAGTAGATAATAAGTAAAAAATTGCTAGGCTAGGCTATGTGGATTACTACGCCTACGCTAGGCTAGGTTGTCTATGGTTAGGCTATGTTGATGTTAGGTTAGGCTATGCTAGGCTAGGCTAGGCTAGGCTATGTCTATGGCTAGGCTATGTTGATGATAGGTGTATTCTAGGCTTACTTTAGGCTAGGCGATGGCTATGGCTAGGTGATGACTAGGCTAAACTAGGTGGATGTGGGAGAATATGGAGTAGAAGATTGGTGGAGAAGAGGAAAATGAAATGCAATATACATCACCAATGGACAGTTTGATTTGTTTGATTTTTTGTTTTTTTTGGATTTTTTTTGTTTTCGATGTTGAATGTACAAAAATGTATAAGCAAGGAAATTTACCCCTTGAAGAAAAATCTCTGCTAAGACCAGAAAGTAGACAAGAAGTAAAAATTGCTAGGCTAGTCTATGTGGATTTCTACACCTATGCTAGGCTAGGCTATGTCTATGGTTAGGCTATGTTGATGCTATGTTAGGTTATGCTATGCTAGGCTAGGCTAGACTATGTCTATGTCTAGGCTATGTTGATGCTAGGTGTATGCTAGGCTTATGCTAGGCTAGGTAATGGCTATGGCTAGGTGATGACTAGGCTAAACTAGGCTATGTCTATGCTAGGCTAGGCCTAGACTACGAGTATGGCTAGGCTATACCTATGCTAGACTATGCTAATGCTAGAATGCTTCCTCACAAAATCAAATCTATCCTAATGTATTGGGAAAGGAATTTGAAACCTAGACTAAGGTGCATGTTCCAAATGCTTTGAGGTTTATGGAGAAACCTTGTTCCTAAGAGATTTTTTTTAAGAATATTCCAAAATTTTGCTAAGGATTTTGGAGAAACCTATCCAAATTTTGCTGAGGATTTTGGAGAAACCTGTTTCCTAAGAGATTCTAAAAAGAATGTTCCAAAATTTTACTAAGGATTTTGGAGAAACCTATTTCCTAAGAGATTCTAAAAATAATGTTCCAAAATTTTGCTAAGGATTTTGGAGAAACCTGTTTCCTAAGAGATTCTAAAAAGAATGTTTCAAAATTTTGCTGAGGATTTTGGAGAAACCTATTTCTTAAGATATTTTAAAAATAATATTTCAAAATATTGCTAAGGATTTTGGAGAAACTTAGTTCCTAAGATATTCTAAAAAGATGTTCCAAAATTTTTGCTGAGGATTTTGGAGAAACGTATTTCCTAAGATATTCTAAAAGGAATGTTCCAAAAATTTTCTAAGGATTTTGGAGAAACCTGTTTCCTAAGAGATTCTAAAATAATGTTCCAAAATTTTGCTGAGGATTTTGGAGAAACCTAGTTCCTAAGAGATTCTAAAAATAATGTTCCAAAATTTTGTTGAGGATTTTGGAGAAACCTATTTCCTAAGAGATTCTAAAAAGAATGTTCCAAAATTTTGCTGAGGATTTTGGAGAAACCTGGTTCCTAAGAGATTCTAAAAAGAATGTTCCAAAATTTTGCTAAGGATTTTGGAGAAACTTGTTTTGATGGTGGTGAGGCAAAGGATGAAACCTTTTGAAGTGCCTAGTGATGGATTTGTGGATTGAAATGTGAATGCAAGGTAAAGGATGTAACCTTTAATAAAAGGATGAAATATTTTGAAGTGCCTAGTGATGGATTCATGGATTGAAATGTGAATGCAAGGCAAAGGATGTAACCTTTAATAAAAGGATGAAATATTTTGAAGTTCCTAGTGATGGATTTGTGTATTGGAATATGAATGCAAGGCAAAGGATGTAACTTTTAACAAAAGGATGAAATATTTTGAAGTGCCTAGGGATGGATTTGCATATTGAAATGTGAATGCAAAGCAAAGGATGTAAACTTTAACAAAAGTATATAACATTTTGAAGTGCCTAGCAATGGATTTGCAGATTGAAATGTGAATGCAAGGTAAATAATGTAACCTTTGACAAAAGTATGCAACCTTTTGAAGAGCAAATAGTTTGAGATATGATGATAATTTATGTGTGATGACAATATTAGGTGGCACTATAATGAGTACATGAGAGGTGGAGGAGTGCAAATGTGTAAGGAGGATTAACTCCATGAAAGAGAACTATGGTTGGAAAGAGGAAAAACCCTCTCCCAAGTGTAGAATTGGTTTGAAAAGGGAATGCAATCCCCTAATTGCAAAATCATTTAGGAGGAGAAAACTCCCCCAGTCATGAATATTTTGTGGAAATGAGATGAATTGTGTCAGTTGTGAATGATGAAGTGAAAGGAGATAAAACCCCCTTCGATTGTGAAATATGGATTGGAAGAAGATGAAATTATCCCAATTGTGAATGATGGATTGGGAGAAGGTGATGTTACCCCAATTTTGAATGATGAATTGGAAGAAGATGAAATTACCCTAGTTTTGATTGATGGATTTGGATAGTGTGAAGTTACCCCCGTTTTGAGTGATATATGGGGATATGATGAAATGAAGCTCCCTCCCAGATATGGAAAAAATGGATAGAGCCATTGTAGAAGGTGAATAATATGAATGGCAGAATGATGAATGATGGTTTAGAATAAGGAAGTGCAAGATTGTCTGGCTTGCATGATCAATTTAAGATGCCCCAACTTTGAAAGGGATGAATACCTTTGAAACTTTATCGTTGACAAGCATGAGGTGTTTGAGTTGATTGGGTCAGCTAGGCAACCATAGATGGGTCCTACTCATGATTGCTTCAATGGGTGCATTCGTGACCCAAATATAGCATCCACACATGAGTCCCCCAACATCCATAGGTGCCTAACACACCAAATATGATTGGATTGGAGTTTTTATTGAGAAGATATTTTTCGCTTGTGTTTACCCCAATAAATGGGGGTTGATGATAGTCTTAGGCAAAGTCCTTGGATAAATGCCACATCCAATATTGAGGGTTTGATTATTGATCATGCACAAGGTGGTGTTCAGTTGTTGAATGGCTACCACTTCATGTGATGAATGGGTGATGGAGAAGGTGAGGAATGATGATGATGTGATTGAAAAATGATGAAAAATGAGATGTGAAGAATGGTAGAAAAGGCAAATGGGTGTTATAAAAGACCATAGATATGTATAACATGAAGAATAGAACTAAAAATTGTAGGTTTGCGGGGCATTGTGTAAACTAATGGTTTGCACAAAGGTGTGCAAACCAAAGGTTCACACACTACTGTGTGAACTTTGACTATTTAACCCATGTGTAGTGTTTTGGCAATTTGCGGGACCAAAAACTATCAAAATTGGACAAACTTTATACCATTGGAAAGATATTTTTGAGCCTGATCCAATGGTGATAGTTTTGGGAAAAATTGGGATGATATGATGGGGAAAATTTGGGTCAAATATGACCCTCCTTTTGGGGGAAAATTTGGTTCAAAGGAAGAATGATGAGTGCAACATAGCAAAAAGGAATGCTATGTAGGTGGAGTAAGGTGAAAAGTGGAAGTGGATGATGGTGGAAGTAGAGTAATGGATGCATCCTGACACGATGGATAATATTGATTATGAATAGTGATGTTAATCATGCCAACCAATCTGCATGAGGGAGGATCACAGTGGATATGATTGACTTACCTAGATTGGGCTTGTTGAGTGGGTTGAGCCCCTTGAGGATTAGTCCCCCCATGTTCACGTAATGGGTTTTGATAAATACCCAAATTTTGATTTTGTGGTGCAAGGGGTTTTGAAACTTGGATAGTACCACAATCTATAAGATCTTGGAGCAATTCGTAAAAGGTGTGGCAAGAACCGATTTCATGGTCGTGTTGTTGATGGTAAGCAAAAAATATTTGTTTTTTGTACCCATGAGGTTTGGGTCGATTCAGATATTTGATTCTAACGTTAGGTAAAGTAATATGACCAACATCGAAAAACCTCTATAATAAAGTTGGCAAAGGCTCAAAAAGCAAAGTTCAATTGCGATGTGGGCATTAAGAACGAGGACTGTGAGCTTGTTATGGATTGGATGGAGGAGGTGCACTAGTACAAAATAGCTACTATTATGGAGGAGGAGGTTGTGAGATCGATGGAGATGATGGGGAGGCTACCGCTACTTGATTGGTCTATGGTAGTTTGAAAAAGGGTAGATTCGGAGCATTACAAATTAAAGCAAAAATTGGAGTGGTAATATGTCTTCTGTCGTAGTTTGATTTTACCAGATTTGACCTTGATATCCTTAATGACTTTTTTTTGCATGATGGCTCTATCAAATGTGTGGCTTTTATGCAATTGCAAAGGTATATAAATGTTTGTGATAAATTTTAGCAAACAGTGTGATGATCCTAGTAGATGAGAGATTGTAAGCTAGGTCATGAATGACCAATCTCCACCAATAAACAAAATTAGTGATAGGTTCATCATAAGCCTATCACAAGGCGTATACATCAAAAAATTTCATCTTTTTCTTGATGTTGATGGAAAAGTATTCAAGAAATGAGTTAGCTAACTGCTCAAACATGAACAGGGTATGGTGTGGAAGCATGTTTTACCAATCAAGGGTTTTTCCCCCAAGTGAAAGGGAAATTATGTAACATGATGGGATCACTACCATGAATTTGGTAGCATACAAAACGGTAATTGTTGATATGTTCTCGAGGATCATCTTTAACCTTGTATTTCTTGAATTATGGAATTTCAAAATGATAAGGATAAGTAGGAATAGGAACTAAGGGAGGAATGGGTTCATTGCATAACTCATTATATGTGGGTTTTTTGGGCCTGTAACTAGTCGTGTGTAGCTCTAGCATCTTGATTTTTTCTTGTAAGAGTTGGATTTTAGTTGATGGGACTAAAATGAATGGTAATGAAATGGTGGAAGACAGAGAATGAGGAGGGTATTGTAGCTGCTACTTCTCCCACTGTAAAAGGTGAGTATACTAAAACTATTTTTATGGATGTTGTTGCTGGAAGTTGTGAAACATGGGAGAAGATGGGATAATATGTTGTGGGGTAGACATATACTATGAATAGAAAAATTAGGGCTATGAAGCTTGTACTTGGTGCATCAGAATCTGTTGTGATGGTTGTATGATTGGTGTGGAATACTAGGAAGAGGGTGATATAAAGAATATAGACACAGTGGATTGTGGTGTTTGAAGAGAGGAAGAAGATGGAGTACAATATTATGTGGTAAAATATGTGAACTTCACTAGGCTAGCTGAGCAATTAATAGAAAACTCAGGTTGGGAAGAATAGCATGGGGGATTGACAAGATAAGATGGGTAAAGTGGATTATAAGAAGAAATAGGAATGAAAGGTGAATCTTGAAATGGATGAGGTGGAGGAAGGCTAAAGGTAGAAGTGGATGAATATGGAAGTGGAGTGGAAGATGGAATATCGTACATCCTGGAATAGGGGAATGTAGGTGGTGGAAGTGACAAAGGAGTATAAGCATAGAAGGTGGAAGACTAAATGAAGGAGTGATGAACGTATCCACAAAGAGTTGTGAATATGGGACTTTTTGATGTTGTGATGAAATGAATTATTGTGATTGGGATGGTGGTTGCAATGTTTGAGCTAAAGATAAAATATATGAGTGTTGTAAAGGTGGTTGTTGTGGTGTGTGTGAAGTGTATGGATGAGATGATGTAAGTGAGGTGTATTGTTTTGTGATAATGAATATTGTATGGTTGGATATGATGAAGGTGTATGAGTATTAGGATTGGAGTATTGGGTATCTGAAACCATCCCTACTATGGGGGTAGATGACGTAGTCTTGGGGTGAGGACAATAAGGCAAGGAGGAATCATCCCTAAGAAGATAATGAGATGGATCCTATAGAAATGGATTAGAAGATGTGGCTAAAGTAGGTGGAGTCTCTTCACCAATAATAAGAGATGGAGATGGATCTCCTAGTACTGTGTAGATAACATGATCGTAAAATGTAGAAGGTGGATTGAGTGGAGGTGAATGAGGGAGAAGAATATGATCCTCACCAGTGGATGTGCCAATCATATTACTTGAAATAGAAGTCTCACCTTGGGTCATTGTATGTGGGTAAGATGATTCAAAACCAGTAATAAGATCATGTATGACAAAAGGAGGCTCTCTCGTGAATTGAGAGGGAGAACTAGAATAGTTGGAGGTGGTACAAGCAGCCTCCTTAGTAAGACGTACTTGCTCACGTATCTGAGTACAAGTGAGAATAGTCATGGTTCTATGTATCATAAGTGAGTGTTCTAGAACTATTCAGGAATGAAAGTTTGAACTAGTGTGTGTTCTGTGTAAAATCCTGTGTGATTCTATATACTGGAACAAAGTTCACACATTGCTGTGAAAACCTGGTTTGCACACTACTATGCATACCTGGAATAGTGAAAAAATTCTAACAGTAAATGGCTATGATAGACTGTAAATATCTAGCAAGTGGGATTTTACCAAAAATTTAATATGTTGAGACTAGTTTTTGTGAAATTGCAAAACAAAAACATAACTAGAATCAATTTTAACAAAAAAAAAGAAATTTTTTTGTTGTTTTTTGTATTTTTATAAGAGTACCATCCTAATAATAAACCATAGGAATGGGTGGGTGCAAAAAAAAATAGGTATGTTGTAGCATAGAACCTTCTACAACACCCAAAGGTGCATAGAATAAAACTATGTGTCAAACGGGTGAATGGCAACAAGGTACAGTAAAGTGGTATCCAAATGGGGGAGACTCAAAATACCTAATGAGTCAAAATCCTCTTATCAAAAGGGGTCGCACTATCAATGTGCTACTATTGGCCCAGTCAGATAGTCGCTTAACCCTTACATTTAAGGCATGCATAGAAATGATCAGCTACATCCACTGATTATTTGGAAAGCCCTGCGGTAAAGGGGCTTTCTAAAACTACCCACTCTAAAGGTCCCTTTCGATGGTGAAATTCAAAAAACCAGTCTCAAGAGTAGGGTATTTTTTGGTAATGAAGTCCAAAAAACCGCTTCTGGGGGGCTACTATGGTGACTACAGGAGGGTGAGCTAGTGGAAGGAGATGAAATCCAACGTCACCAGTCTTGAGTGGGAATTGGGGATGAAGTCCAATATTACCACTATGAATAAAACATGGGTGTGTGGTGGTTATTTAATTACTAATGATATGAAAGAAAATCTAGCTAAATACCTTTTCAAAAGAAACTAAACCTAGATGCCTTTTAAAATTGAAATCTATTCTAGAAAGCTTGAAAGTAATCAAAGATGAGATGCTTGGAAAAAGAGATTTGAAATCTATCTAGGTGCATTGGAAAGAAATTTGAAATCTGATCTAATGCGTTGAAAAGAGATTTGAAAGCTTAATCTAAGTGTTGTTGAAAAAAAATTGAAACTCTAATCTAGTGATTTGAAAGAGATTTAAAATTTAGCCTAAGTGTTTTCGAAAGGAATTTGAAATCTGATTAGATGCTTTATAATGAGAAATTTGAAATTTTATTAAATATTGTTGAAAAACCATCGCTCTGAGTAAAATACCTAATGCCAAGTATATTGGATGATCATTCTTGTGTTTGTATTGTCTTGTGAAGCAATAAAAATAGATATCCCACTACAGGGACCTGTTCTGAGGCAGTTTTGTATGGTTCATGTGGTGGTGTGCGAACCCTATCTATAGGTTCACGTGGTAGTGTACGAATCAGGCGTAGAAGGTTGTAGTGTCATAGCAGAAGGTCTAAAGTGTATCTCAGGGCTGTTATGGACTCTTTTCCAGATTTATAGTGTCTACAACATAGAAAAGTAGACCAAAAGTGAATTAGACAACAATGAAGCTAATATAAAAAATCTTATGGGGATTCCACAAGGCGTGCCAGAATGTAACACACGAAAGTCACCATTCCAAAACTAATGAAATAATAGTTGAGTTCTCTTTTATTGAGTAAAAGGGGATTACAACATAAACTTCTCTTAAGAAGGGTTTTCCTCTTTTCTCAATGTGAATGTGGTGCACTCACTGATGTCTTCTGGTGCTCTCAATGTAGATGGGCTTCTTGCATGTGTTCCATCTATTTGGTGTTTGAAAATGTCCTTTGTACCTATTTGGGCCTGCAAAAATGGGTTATTATATTTTGGGACCTGTCATTGATCAGATCCCATATTTATGAAGTCAAAATGATGTTGAAATGAATAAAACATGATGAAAATTGAAAATAAAGTTGTAAAAATTGCAAATAAGGGATACTTACCTTATTTTTATCTCTTAAATGGTTGTACACCAAGTTCGCACATTAGTGTGTGAACCTCTGACTTGGTTTTGCATGGCAGTGTGCGAACCAGACTATAGTTGATTGATTCAGTGGATTTCTATTTGGATGAGCTCCTAGTATTGTTGCTTGATGTATGATGGATGCAAAAATGACGGAGAACAGTCTGGAATGATTTCTACAAAGTTTTGGTAAGTAAACCAAAAGAGCAAGAGAGGTTTTCATGGTGAAAATGGCCATCTATTTATAGAGTTTGGCAAAGGCTAGGGGAGATTGAGGTGTCCCCTATGAGGTGGCTTGTGGCACATGTGTGAAGGAATCCCTCACACGTGTGAGGATGAAATATCCCTTTTAGGATAAGGGTGCACACATGTATGAGGGATGTCAGATGGTGTATTAGGATTTAATTAGAATCTTACTAATTAAACCATTGATTAGCTTACTATATGGATCAAGTGGGTTTGAACTAAGGGTAGATTTGAGAGGTGGTCACATGGAAACCGTATTTAAGTGTAGAAAATGGCCTGAGTAGCCCAAAGGGGCTAAGAAAGATGAATAATAAAATTGATTGATGAATGTTGTTTTGAAGTCAATTTATGCAATTTTTGAAGGTTTTGCAAATTGATTGGCCACAAAGATGGAAAATGAGAAATGTGTGACTTTTAGGTGTCTACAGTATTGTGATAATTCCATAAAAATAATATATCAACAAAATGAAACATAAGATAAAATGGCATTAGCTTAATCTATTATATTCCTCAACTTTCAAGCAAGAGACCCAATTTCAAATCTTGCCAAGCAATACATAAATAATTGTCAAATTGTTATAATACCAAGATGTGATCATGATGTAATACAAGTGGAACCCATTTTAATTTCATATAACCAATTAAAAATAAAATGAAGCATAAGTGTCCAATTGGATACAAGGAATAACAACAAATCAAATGACAATACCACTAGTAACACCAATTGCAAAACTCATAAATGCATTGCAAAATTTCAGAAGTAACCTAGACTATTAAGAAATCTTCAAAAGCCATGATTAATCAAAAGGAAGAAGATAACAACACTTTTAAAAACCAAAACTCTAAAAAAAAAAAATTATTCAGTTATTTAAAAATTTAAACAAAGGGATTTAGAAAAAAATAATTATTATTTAACTTTGAATTCCAAACTTTAATATAAATTAAATGCTAAATGAAAAAAAAAAAAGTTAACATCTTAAATATTTAAAATAATTTAGTGTATGTTTCTTTGTATATCAAAACCTTTTATTATTGTCTACAAAAATGTGGGAGAAAACAAATTGTATATCAAAATCTTTTATTATTCTCTACAATAATGTGGGAAAAAACAAACCTAGGAATACTATGTCTTGAAAAGTTGAATATATTTAAAATCATAAGTAACATATTAATATATTTAAAGAGACAATATTTTTTAAAATATATATACATATATTTAAAGAGATAAAGTTCATGTTTTTCTTAGGAATTAAAGTGTCAAATACCTATACAACCCTATTTGAAGTGACTTCCAAGATCGGGTGAAGTGGTTCATTATGTGGTTGTTTATGTCGTTGTTGGAGATCTCTCAAGTAGTGAAAGAAAAGGGTAGTTCTAAAAAAAACTCAAAATTCCATCTTATGATGGTTTGGTAAGTGTGATAGGGAGAAGTTTACTTTGGTTTTTATGGCAACAATGATATGCAAAAGATTTGTTTTGCTAGATTAAATATGACCAAGGAAACATTAGATGGTGAGAATTACACAAAAATAATGAATCAATCAAATGAAACATAAGCATCCAACTGGATACAAAAAAGGGCAACAAATCAAATGACAGTAGCACCAGTACCACGTAAATTACAAAATTTCAACAAGCTACACTACTAAACATTTTGGAAAGCCAAGACTAATAAAAGGAAGAAGACTAACATTTTTGAGAAATAAAACTCCAGTATAAAGAAGATTTTTAAGCCATTTAAACATTCAAACAAAAGAATTTTGCATTTCTACAAGTTATTCAACTTGTCCAAGAGGGATTGTACTTGGTTCCCCACCCTTAATAAATCACAACTCTTTTCTTTAGATCTTGAAAGTTTACAAACCAATTCAATTGAGTTGCTATAGCTATATACCTACATCTTTTTTCATAAAAAAATTGAATTCTTGATTTTTATTTTTTGTATCTTCTTTAATTTTCTTTTGTAAATACAAATTTTCTAAAATTTAGCATCATTCTTCTTGACATTTTCTTGTAGTAGCCTTCACAATACCAAAAATCCACCTCTACTATCTACACAATACATCCTAGTAGAGTAATATTTTCAAAACTTTGTGTTATCATAGTCTGCTTTACTAGCTTAAGACTATTAGTATCATAGTCTGCTTTACCAACTTTGGATTGTTAGTTTCCTTCCTCACGCATAAGTGCAACCACAAGAACTATAAAAAATAGTTTAGCAATCTCAAAAAGATAAAAGTTCATGATTAAATCTTATCAAGGAATATTTGCATAATAAATAAACTATTAAAAACATATTTTATCATTTTAATGAGTTATGAAATGAATCTCATTTATATTAAAACGACGTTTTAATATATCATAATGGTATAATGCTAATAAATAGTTTAGTATCTCAAAAAATTGGAAGTGTCAATTCCAACCAACAACTCAAATAATCCATTTAGTCATGAAGTCCATCTAATATTATCTTTTCCTGCTTTAGTATACAAAACTTCTACGCACTTCACGAAATCATAGTCTTATTTACCAAATATAGAATATTAGTTTCCTTCATTGCATTGATCTATAAAAGGATCCCTTGAAACATTTGTAATCCTTTTGAACGTTATTTTGAATTTGATCCTTTCATATTGTTATCGTCAACTTCAGCTAAACTTACTACTTCCTCTAACCACGAAAAAAATAATTTAACTTCACGATCCCTTAACGTATGTGTAAACCTAATTTCTTCAAAATTTGTAGCAAGGTCTTGTATTTCCATAATAATATCTTGTATGTTCCATGGAGCATTTGCTTTCATCAAAATTGCTTTTATAACTATTAGAAAATAACCTTCCATTTATACCTTGTTCCATTTCATTTGTCTACATATGTTTAATCTTTTCAAAGTTGTCTAAGCTTCAGCTTTATTATTTGTCTTAAATCCACTATTGAAAGTGTAATGTGACAAAATCTCACCCCTATTATTTTTTATTATTACTTCTATTGGTCCAAGATTTCCTTAGAAGCTCCATCAAAATTCAATTTGACCAACTTTGCTTCCAATGGTTTCCACTTTATATTTTTTGCCTTCCTTTTGTTTCTCCTATACCCACCATCATAATTCCAATTGATGACTTGACTCCATCTATCAAGGCTCTTTACTTCAATATTAGGGATTGGGTGAGTTGATAGGGCTAGTTTAGACTCCTCTAAACAAATCTTCATTTTCATTACCTCTAAATTGATTTTCTTTTCTTTAAACATTATTATGCTCTTTTCCAACCATTCCAAAGTATTTTATATTTCGATGTATTATAGATTGTATGTAACACCTCACTTTTAAAGTGCTTTGTCTTTGTTTTAACCATTCATCAATTCTACCATTCATCACCATGCATTTACCAAACACATTAAGCAATGTCCATTGAGCAGTGCCCCAGTTCCTAGACTATTGAGCAATGTCCCAAGAGATGGACTATACTCTTCTCCTCCTTTTTACATAGAAAACATTGTGAGGGGCCATGAAAACCTCTTTTCATTAGGTTATCCCAAGATAAAAGTTTCTTGTGATCTACTAGCCATACAAACATTTTGACTTTTGCAATTCTTGGGCTATCCTAAATATATCTCCACATTTTTGTGGTATTCCTATTTTGTTGATGCTTTACATTATATCCACTTTTTGTTGTGTATTTCCCGAGCTATTTAACTCCCAAATTAGCTTATCCTTGGATCCCCTTAGAATAATTATTGTTGTTACTATTTTTCTCAATTGCCTCTAGCAACAATGTCCAGTATACTTGTAAAAATTATTCTTTCTATTTATATACGTTTTCCTTATCCTTGTACATAATGTTTGAAACCCTATCATCATATTTATATTGAAGTAATCCCATCCATGGTTTCAAAATTGGATATAGATTGAGTGGTCCTTTATCACACCAAGTATCCATCCAAATAAATAAATAAATAAACAATTCCCACCACCCATCTTAGACTTTTAATCACTATATCAATTGATTTTTTAAAATATTTCTATAGCATAGAACCATCTTGTTGTGAGAATGCAATGAATATTAAGCTTGGGTCATTGGGCTCAATGTACTTGAAAAAAATTTGTCCATTGTCTTGGACTCTCTTTATACAATCTCCAAATTACTTTTCCCCTTAGAGCGGAGTTTACATCCATACGAACTCTTAAACTGAGACCTCCCTTAGTTTTATCATCACACACCTTGCTCCATTTCATGAAAGGAAATTTCCTTATATAATGTACCTAACCATAAAAATGACTGCATAATACATATTAAAATTTTCTACTGAATTTGGCATAATATATAGGGATATTATATGTTAGAATGACTTGTAAGACTGATTTAACTAGCTATACTCTTTTTACTAACAATAACCATCTACCTTTCCATGTTGGTAGTTTATTCTGAACTTTACTTATAATCGAATTCCATAATTCTATCCTCATTACCCCCTTAAATAAGGGCATGCCTAGATATGTTGCTAGTAAATTTGTTTTCCATTTGAAGTAACCTACATATCCCTATTGTGATTCTAGTTGCAATTTTTAGGAAATAAATTTTAGATTTTTTCGTATTAACGTTCTACCCAGATGCTCATTCATGTTCCTTTAATAAGTTATTCAAAGCTTTGGCCTTGTATTTCCTTGCCCTCCCAAAAAGGGTTTTATCATCTATAAATTGTCAATGGGTGATGTTGATGTTATTACTAGCCTTAAGGCTGCTTATTAGCCCATCTTTGTATGCCTTCTTCAGGTTCCTTCCCAATACCTCTACCATAATAATGAACAAATATGGTGACAAAGGATCTTCCTGTCTAAGACCCCTCTTGGCTTTAAATGATTTTGTTACTAGCCTATTGACCAACACTAAATATGATATTGTAGAGACACAAGCTTTAATCCATCTCACCCATTTCTTTCCAAATCCAATTTTTTCTAATATTATAAAAAGAAAATTTCATTTAACCCTATCATAGGTTTTATTCATATCAAGTTTTAAGATCATTGCTCTCTTTTCTAGAAGTTGTTGAATGCATTACTTCATGAGCTACTATGATCCCATCATAATCTGTCTCCCTTTCACAAATCCTCGCTCTTCTAAAATAATTGTCTAATAGTGGTCTTAACCAATTTGCCATCACTTTGGAGATTATCTTATATGTCATATTACATAGGTTTATGGGCTTAAAAGAATCAAACAATTCTACATCCGTTATTTGAAATCAAGGTAAGATATGTTGCATTTATTTTATAAGATATGTATTGTTTTACCCTAGACTATTCCACTGCCACCAAAAGGGTAGGTTGGTTGGTAGCGATTGTGTGTTTTCCAATGGGCTGCCTCGGTTTGAATCCTTGGACGATCGAGGTCCTATTGACTTCGTCTTTACCTAATGGGCTAGGGTTTATAGAGGTTCCCTTCACCAATAAATAAATATATATATATATATATATATTCACTTACCACCATTTTAACTCTTATTGGCCAGTGATCTGAACCAATCCTTATCAAAGAATTAATTTTAGCACAAATCCCTTCATCTAGCCAATGACTTAGAGTACTAAACCAAATCCTTGTCAAGGTATTGATTTTAGCACAAGTCCCTTCATCTAGCCAATGATTTGAGAGTATGCATCTATCCAATTTTTTTACTATTAGGTTCTAGCCTATCCTATTGTTGGTCTATGTATAGTTGTCCTCTTTAAACTCAACCTCCCATAGATTATTGTTTTTAATGAAAGATGAGAAGTCCCTCATGCTTTGGGTTATTTTTCTAATTCTTCCAAATTTTTCATCTAGCTTGGTTATGGCATTAAAATCTTCTATGATCATGAATTGGGTTTCTTGGTTTTTACTAAGGTTCCACGGGACAGATTTCCCGTCCCTCGTGTCCTCGGGACGGGGGAATGATCCCCCCATACCTTGTGTCCTTGGTACGGGGGGACAACATCGAAGACGTATTTCCGATGTCTCAAGTCCCCGAGATGCCAAGGACACGTAGGGGGCCATCTCCGAGAGGGACAGCCAAATATCCCCGCTTGGGTTGTCCTAGGAACGCCCAATCGTCATTAAGCATCTCAAACTAGCATTAAATAAATAAATAAAATTTTATTAAAATAATATAATTTTGAAATATAAAATAATTAGTGATGTTTATTAAAGTTAGTGATGTCCTTCTTAAGTATATTTTATTTTATTTATAAATTTTATTTTTATATAAAATAATATAATTAAATTTTGAAATATATTATAAACTATAAATTTACGTCATAAAATTTAATTATTTTAGACAGGTTTATTATTTTAAATTTAATAGAAAATAATATTTTAAAAATTATAATACAATATACAATGTGTATTATTAAATTATTTATTATATAATATATATGAAGTTAATACCAAGGGGAGACCTTGGGCTTCGTCATTGTCCATTTGAGAAAGGCTCATGTTGTCGGCCCCGTGTCTGGTAGGTGTGGTTGTCCTGTTGGTTCTTTGTTTGTTGGATGTGGGTATTGGACAGATGGGTTTTTCTTCTCAACATTCTTTTGGTTTTTGCCCCTCTTTGAAGTAAATACCAAGGGGAGACCTTGGGCTTCTTCGTTGTTTTTTGATTGAGAAAGGCTTTTGTTATTGGCCCCTACATCTGGTGGGTCAACAGGTTGCAAGGGATGGTCTTTGGTTTGTTTGTTGTGGGAGGTAGTCCTACTGACCCTGTGGAAGGGTTTGCTTTTTACTTTTTGCTCACTCAACTTTTGGGTGAATATTTTCTGGTGGTGGGGGGCGTTTTTGGGTTTGTTTTTTTCTTGGACTTCCTTGATCTGCCCTTTTCGTGGTCAAGCGGTGTGGCAGATCCAAATCCATGTTTTGAGGGAGCAAGGTTATTTTGACCCTCCAATCTTCTTTGTTGGCGTCTTCTAGCAGATTCCATCAGTTTCTTGAGCCTGATGGGTGGATATCTTGATTGGTTGTGCTGCTATCTCATTTTTGGGTGGGATGTTTCAAATTTTAATCTTCCAGCTAAGGCACCGGCCTGAGCAAATTTTTCATGGCTGGTGGATTTGATCTCCCAATTTAGGCGGGATGTTTTAAATTTCATTATTTCTAGCAAATGTGTTAACTTGGGCAGATTTCTCTTAGCTAGTGGTTGGGTTTTTGGTTTGGTTCTCCCGCTCGGCAATTTTTCCATCTTCCTTCGAGCGTTCTAAAATTTTGTTGTTTTTTTATTTTGAGCGCTAGATTCAATTATCATTTCCAAGGTTTTGGGTTCCTTTCAAAACCCTATGGTCCTTTGTTAGAGGCTTGTTTCACTTCAAGGTTCTGGGTTCCTTTCAAAACCCTATGTTTAGGTTCTAGGTTCCTTTCAAAACCCAGTTTTCTTGTTGGTGTTTGATGTGTCTGGTTCTCCTACTAGGCAAGAATTTTCAAATGGATGGAAATTTTCAAATTTCAAATCTGAGCGCCCAATTTTATTTCAAATTGGCAGGTTCTTCCACTAGGCAGGAAATATTCAAATGGGCAAGAGAATTTCAAATGTCAAATTTGAGCGCCCAGTTTTTAAATTTCATTGTGACGAGATCTCGGTCAGATGTTAGATGCTAGATCATTTTTATTGAATGCATGATTAGTTCTCCCTTGGAAGACAACCTCATTTATGTTTCTTTGATTTTAATCGAATATCCTTATTGCCAAATTTAGGTTTGGGGGCTCCTTTAAAAAAAAAATTATTTTTATATACCACAACTTTTTTTTAATTTATTAAAAAATATTATTTTAAAATTTATAATACAATATACACCGTGTTTTATTAATCTTAACAAATCAGTGTATTATTTAAATTTTATTTTTATATATCACAACTTTTTTTACATGTGTCTTGTGTAAATTATTTTAAATTTCTTATCGTCCCCTAGCCTCATGGAACCTTGGTTTTTACTTCTCATAAAAGCTTCAATGCCACTCCATACTTATGATGATTTGTTTGACTGAGTTGACTGTAAACATTAATAAAAATGAAACAAATATTTGCAAAATAACATGTGACTAATAAGACTATCAAAAATGGTTTCACAAACAATCCTAACTAAATTCCATCACATTAAAATCCTCCATACCCCTCCTAAATCCACAACATCTTCACACCTTTCATAGTTTAGTTTTGAAGTAGGTTATTCAACTTTAAATTCCAAACTTTTAAATAAATTAAAGACTAGATAAGAATAAAAAGTTCAGAGTTTTATAGCTGGCAAGAATTCTTAATATGTTTTTTAATATTTAATTGAGAGGTTTATAAAATCCTATCCATGAAAAGGATCGTTTATAGAAGACAGAATATCCAAATAAAATATGCCCAACTCAGAATGACATAAAAAGTTACATGAGACGCCACTCAATCTGATTCTCAACTATCCATAGTCCCAATTAACAGGAAAAAAAAGAACTATTTTATTAGTCAAGCTAAGATCATAATCTGCAACTTGCCACCATAATCAAACTAACAATTAGCCACAATTGCTGCTTCCAAAGGAAGCAAAATAAGACTATATTGCTTGATCAAAACTCACTGTAAAGTCTTGCAAAATTACAGTTGTAAAAATATGAATAATACTGAACAATGACATAAAAAGTTACATGAGACGCCACTCAATCTGATTCTCAACTATCCACAGTCCCAATTAAAAGAAAAAAAAAAACTATTTTATCAGTCAAGCGAAGATCATAATCTGCAACTTGCCACCATAATCAAGCTAACAATTAGCCACAATTGCTGCTTCCAAAGGAAGCAAAGTAAGACTATATTGCTTGATCAAAACTCACTGTAAAGTCTCGCAAAATTACAGTTGTAAAAATATGAATAATACTGAACTGGGAGAAGAGCCAATATCCAAACTAACAATTAGCCACAATTGCTGCATCAAAAGGAAGCAAAGCAAGACTATATTGCTTGAACAAATCTCCCTGTAAAGTCTTGCAAAATTACAGTTGTAAAACTGTAAAGAATACTGAGCTGGGAGAAGAGCCACTAGAGCCACTATCCAAATTAACAATTAGCCACAATTGCTGCTTCAAAAGGAAGAAAAGTAAGATTATATTGCTTGCACAAAACTCACTTTACTTGTTTTGGTTTTGCACAAAATTCACTTGTTTTGGTTTTGTGGCATGGTTAAATAGTTTTGGATGTTTTTTACTCTTTTCTATTTCCCTCTTTCACTAGATCTTGGAAGCTTTCTCTGCTTGGTTTTTTTCAACTGGATCACTATCCTAAACTCTGGAATATTTGTAGACTCATCCTTCTCAACTCATCCTTCTCAACTCATCCTTCTCAAGCACATTTGGAAGTGCAGATGCAAAAATGTGTTATTAGATCTGCTCTTCCATGAGATATAGTTTTAGCAGACTTGACCTTTGATCTTTTGTTACATGTGGTACTCATTCATTCCCAAGTCTATGGAACTTCCAGCACACCTCCAGTATATGTGGGACGCATTCATTCCCAAGTCTATGGAACTTCGAGCACACCTCGAGATGTTATTGTGAGACTTCATCAACTTTATCATATGATTCAGAATCTTCAAAAGGTCCAACAGGAAACTAAGGCAGTTAACAATGATTAACAGATTCAGGTTTTGATTACTTCTTTTTATTCTTTGAAGACTTCAGAAGATATCAGGGAAGACATGCCCAAAACATTGATGAATAGTTGTATCTTGATGAATAGTTGTATCTGGTGTAATATGACTATAGTCTTTTTGTTGATATTAGCTTCTATTTTTATGTATATTCAATGCTTTAATCCTAATCCACCTGTTTTTAGCTGATGCTAACACCAAAATATTCTAATATTCTAATTAATAAATTAATATAATCTAAACTTTAAAAAAAAAAACTCACTACAATGCCAAATTTTTATTAAATAAAAATATATTGAACCGATCACCCAATAATTTAAACTTAGATTTTTAATAAAAATTAAAATTAAACCCGCTAAAATTTAAAAGTATACCAATGGACGAGTCAATATCCTAATTAAGTAAAGGTTTATGTTAGTAGAAACTAGAATCAAGTTGTGGGGGCCAATTTCAATTTCAACAAAAAGTAAATATGAAAGTCCACCCTCGAACATCTCCATATGGCTCTGGTAATTCCTCAGAGCCTGAAAACTAGATTACATAATCAGACCACTCTGATATGAAGGAAGTATGATCCATGGTCGAACACGCAACCCTATTAAGCTTTCTGGGATTCCTCTTACCCCCAACCAATCTGGCAGGATTGCCCACCGCCGTAGTATAAGGTGGCACTGCCGTCAGCACAACAGACCCCGCCCCAATCTTCGCACCCTCCCCAACACATATATTCCCCAAAATATTGCTTCCAGCACCAATCAAAACCCCATCCCCAATCTTGGGATGTCGGTCACCACACTGTTTACCAGTGCCCCCAAGGGTCACATTGTGCAAAATGGACACATTATCTCCCACCACAGCAGTCTCCCCCACAACCAGCCCCGTCGCATGATCGAACATCACCCCCTTCCCAATCCTGGCCCCCGGATGGATGTCCACCGCAAAAACTTCCGACACCCTGCTTTGAATTGCAAAAGCAAGAGCAACCCTACCCATGGTCCACAGCTTATGGGCCACTCTGTAGCCCTGGCAGGCCAAAAACCCCTTGAAATTCAGCATGCAATGTACATAGGAAATCCAGGCGGGGTCCCTCTGCTTCACCGCCCTCAAATCTGCCCTTATCGCCTCTTGAATTCCCACATCGTCCTTCAAAACCCCGAAGAAAGCGCTATAAAGAAGGGTGCTGGAGAGGCTAGGGTTTGAAAGCCTGTTGGTCAAATGAAAGGCCAGGGCGCTCTCCAGAGTTCTGTGAGCCAAAACTGTCGAGTGCAGGAAACCTGCAAGCACAGGCTCCGACTCTGCATCTTCTCTTGCTTCGCCTTGCATCTTCACCCACACTTCATCTTCACCGATCGACTTTATCTTCATCTCGCAAAAAGCATCTGAAATTTTAAAAACAGGGGCTTGAATATGTTTCTGGCACAGATTGTTCCCGTGGGACTCCACACAGGGCACCATTGCTGAGAAAAATTGGTGACCCTTCCACTAATTATAAAACTACTCGAAAATTTCAGCAGTTCCTACCGTGAAGCTCTCTGAACTTATTGAACGAATTCGCTCTTGGCCGTTCATATTTATTTATAGAGACTTGCATGGAACGGAGACGTGGAGGGATGAAATGGGAGAGAGTCCGACGACCTGAAGGTGGATGCTACAGTCAAAACCAACTGTTTAAGGTATCAATTCAGGTATCTTCCATCGGGGACACGATGAGAGGCTTTGGAAGGCCCTTAGGTTGCCGGCATATCTTTGGAAGGCCCTTAGGTTGCCGGCATATCTTTGGAATATCCTGAAAAAAACTTTTAAGACCTGGCTCTTTCTATTTGTCTCTCTAGCTATAAAGAATTCAATTTTGACGGATTGCACAGGAATGCATGAAGACGAGTTTAATTTTAATTGGAGATCGGAATCCGCCGCCTGAACAGGTCAAATGTGGCAACTTTATCGTATTATTTTATCCTTAACGTAATGGTGGTTTAAAATAATTGTTGGAGGGTCAAAGGAACTGGTATTTTTTAAGTTGATAGTTGTTTAATGTTTGCAGGTTTTGAAAGAGATAGCAAGTTAGTAGTTTATCTCAATTTACGGTTAAATAATCCTATTTATTATTAAGTTAGATAGTTGTTTAATGTTCGCAGGTTTTGAAAGAGATAGCAAGTTACAGTCGAATAATCCTATTAATGATAAAATATAGAGGAAGTAGAGCAAAGGTCCATCCATATAGAGATCATTTTATATTTCTTTGGATCCAATATATATGGACTAAGTACTGTTATCTTAATTTATTTATATATTTATTTAATAATTTTTTTAAGTAAAATATTATTAAATAAATTTTTAAATTAGATTTAATTTATAGTAATTAAGTATTGTTTTTTGTTAAGTTAATTAATTTATATATTTATTTAATAATTGTTTAGATAAAATATTATTAAATTAAATAATTTGAAAATTAAGTTTTTTTTTAAATTGAAGGTTTTTAATACGAAGATATGCTGCTTGTATCTTATTTATCTTAAAATTTTATCTATAAATTTTTTATATAAAATATCATTTTTTATTTGAAAAATTATCCATAAGAATTATGCTCCCGTGCATTTTATTTATCTTAAAATTTTAACCTTAAATTTCTTATCTAAAAATTTTAACCTTAAATTTCTTATATAAAATAGTATTTCTTATTTGAAAAATCATCTATAAGTTTTATTATTACACATTATGTGTATTATATCTTATTCAAAAATATTTTATATTTGATTATTCAAACCTTAAACCTCTTATCTATATTTCATAGAAAAAAAATTATATTTTATAATAATATTATTTAAACTTTAAACCTCCTATCTAAATCCTATATCTATTATTAGGTCGAGAGGTGTTACTACAATGGCAGACAGGGTGGGAGGCAAAGAGGTCATACATGTCACGCCGTAAACAATTTTTTTAATTAACATTAACAAAAATAAAAATAAAAATAAAAATATTTAAAATATTTAAACTAAAACAGTCGACTAACCAATCGTTGGAAACATTTAAAATATTTAAAAACTAAAATTGACGACTAACCAACCGTTGCAACTGTTTAATAAAATATTGTATAAATACATGAACATCCATTGCAATAAAGCATGCCTTGGGATTGATATCTCTCGACGTTTTTAGATATATATCCTTTATATCTAAGCTAGTATATTATTTAAATCTTAGCCTCTTACTTACCCCATTCTACCCATGGATCTACTATGTCCAGCAAAGCACTTGTAATATTTAGATCTTGGACTCCTGTTTCCTGCCGGAACTTATTTAATCTTATTAATTTATATATTATAATATTAAAAATATATTATAATAAATATAATTTTAAAATAATTAAATTTTAATATTTTTAAAATAAATATTAAATTTATTTTTAAAACTTATTAAATATTATATGACCAATTTTGCTATGTAAATTCAAAAAATAAATAAATATATAATATAAAGTTATAGGTTTTAGGTTTTAAACTAACTTTAATTATGTTTTTGTTTTTGTTTGGTTGATCATAAATGGTAAATATTTTTTTTCTTTTGGTCTCTTTCTATTTATTTGACAAGGTTTTCCATTTGCTTCAATACTTTATGTATTGGTTGCTTGCGAATTTGGGTATTTACTTGTCCATATAGTTTCTCATGATTAAGGGAATCTCCCTTCCCCACCTTATTTAGCAACTAGTTAACGACCACTTCATAGATGACTCCTTCCTCACTCTACTACAGGAAGAAACTAGCATCAAACAGGTAATACAATGCTTGAACACATTATGCCTGGCATTTGGCTTTAGTATTCAATGGCAAAAGATGCAAAGTTATCAATAATCCTTCCTTCTCAAGCCTTCCTAGCTTAATACATTTGGTTGAAAATGGATTGACCATTGTGAAATGTTCAGGTTTCTCAAAATCCCCTTTGTCTTTCAATCTTCTTCCTCTACTCTTTGGCAATTTGTAATTGTCAAAGTTGAGTAGAATTTACAATAGATTTCAAAATCAATATCTTAGCAAGCAAATTCCAAGTTTACTTCAAGGTTCTCGTTGCAACCCATGTGTACTACTCTTTTTAAGCTCCCTCCAAAGTTTCCACCAAAATCTTGAAAACAGGGTTATGCATAGTGGCGAACATTCGCTAATTGGGCAAATATTAGGATTTTCAAAATTAAAAATTGACGAATATGAGGACCCTCGACATCGACCCATTCGCTTAAAATTTTTAGGACCAATTTTGTTTCTTAAGGTCAATTCGCCAAAATATATATCCAAACATAGGCACATTTGTACTCATTGGAAAGCTCTTTTCGAGCATGATCTAATGGTCATGTTTTTATGAAGTTATAAGGTGATTTAAAGTTCAAAAGTTATCTCAAATATGACCTTACTTTTTAGGGCTTCAAATGCCCCAAATTTTGGTGTGAAGATGATTGATTTGATTTGCTTCGGATTTGCCATGATTCACCTTGATTTTGATTAGGATTCATCATTTTTACAAGTACAATTTGAGTCCAACCCCTTATGCATAACCCTGCTTGAAAACTTCTCAAACTATTTTTATGGGCTTTCTCCAAGCAAGGAAAAGGCTTTCATCATGTTGCATGGGAATTTTGTTGTCTTCCATGTGACTTTAGAGGTCTTGGACTCTTGGACATTCATCGCCAAGGGCTTTTCCTTTGTGCAAAATGGGTCATTTGGGCCTTGGAAGGTAACGAAACCTACAAAGTTTTGCTTCAGGCACTCCATATGGTCAACAAGCCTAGAAGGAGCTTGACCTCCAGACCATCCTTACTCTTAAGGTGCCTATCCAAATCTAGGCACCTCTATGGCTAAAAGAATCTAGAAAGCCTAGGAAGCTAATAAACCCTAGCTAATATGGAATGAGAACATATCCAATACTCGATTTTTAGCTAACCAACAATCTTTGTGGTGGTCATTTGTAATTACTCACAGGATCGTCCACTTGCCAAAGTCCCATGGATTCATGCTTTAAAATTCTTCCACGAAGGGATTCAAGTGGTTTCAAACCTCTTTTCTAGAGCGACCAGAAATTGGCTTCAGACCTCTTTTCCAAAGCCAAATTCAAATTGGATAATTAGGATATGGAATCCTTTCAAACAGTTGTGGACTTTGTCCCTCCACAAATGCTTCATAAAATTGGGATCATAGCAGCTTGACCCTGGTGGAAAGATTGGAAATGGTTCCCAGATACCCTATTTTGTAGGTACAAGCCCAACAAAGAATATGAATGGATTTCACCTCATATCTCGATGGTGCAAAAACTCAATTATAGATGAAGGCTACAATCTTCCAACATAATTTGACAACACAAATTTTAAATTCTTTGGTCCGCCATCGTAGAACCCAAGTTTACCCATTTTGCTTGGTGTATCCTTTATCAAGACCTCCCCCTTGGTGATAGACTGACTCATTTAAGGGTTGTCAACCCATGATGCCCATTCTATGAGTGACATGAAAACATCAAAATCTCTTTTGGTTTTGTCTCAGAGCTCAAACTACATGGATATGGATGCATGATTTCTTTAGGCATTCCTCTTGGCACATGATTCTTTCAGGTGACTGGCTCAACATACCAATCAAATATACCCAACTATGGTATAATTTCAAAGTGGAGATTTTATTTAATATTTGGAAAGACAAAATGCAATTATTTTTTCTAAAGCATCTATTGACATCCATTTGTCATTGACTGTTAAAACTAAAATTTGTTCCAATTTGTTTTTGCAATGGCTCATTTATAGACTTTTATGGACCATTGGGTGAATGCCACATGCATGGTGGCTTGTGTTCTGTCAACCTCTCCTCCACGTAGGAACCAGTCTTGAAGGCATAAGTGTCACCATAGTCAGGCTTTGCAAGCTCCTTGTCGAAATTCTCAACATAGAGTTAAGGATGAATCGTTTACAATTTTATTAAATTAGCTAGCGTTAAAAACTTTTACTTGCACGAGGGCCCATTTTGTTTAGTGCAACGTACAAGGGCCCATTTTGTTTAGTGCAACGTACACCTCGTGATGGCCCATTGTTTTTTTATTCATGGGAGTGTTGTGGAAGTTGCGGATTCATCTAGTGAAGAGAGGATGCGTGTGTGCATACCTCGTTACAAGAGTTATGACTACAAAAATGAAACAAATTCTGACCAATGTTGCCTTTTTTAACAAGTTCACTTACGAATCTAATTCTTGTAAAAGAGTTTCAAACTATTAGGTTGTTTTTTTTTTATTTTGTATTTGTTTTTTAATTCTATTTTTTATTATATGAGGTGGGAAATTTGGATGAATGTTTGTTCATATACACGCACATATCCGAACTTAAGCCTTTATGAAAAAGAATATAAAACCTAAATCATTGCTTTATTATTTTTAACAGCAACATAACAGAACTTTGTCAAATTTGCTTCGGTAATTGTAGATTTTGGTTTTTGGAGACGAAAACCTCCATTGGTATCATTGGTTTCGAGGGTTAAAGGTCCTCACTAGTCAGTTTTGGGTGTTTTTACTTCAGGAGACACAAATTTGAGTTTGATTTGCAGCAGTAGGGTTTGTGATTTCGACAACTTCAGTGGGTGTTTGAGGAGATCTTCTGGGAAATCAAGAGAGGATGCGTGTGTGCATACCTCGTTACAAGAGTTATGACTACAAAAATGAAACAAATTCTGACCAACGTTGCCTTTTTTAACAAGTTCACTTACGAATCTAATTCTTGTAAAAGAGTTTCAAACTATTAGGTTGTTTTTTTTTTATTTTGTATTTGTTTTTTAATTCTATTTTTTATTATATGAGGTGGGAAATTTGGATGAATGTTTGTTCATATACACACACATATCCGAACTTAAGCCTTTATGAAAAAGAATATAAAACCTAAATCATTGCTTTATTATTTTTAACAGCAACATAACAGAACTTTGTCAAATTTGCTTCGGTAATTGTAGATTTTGGTTTTTGGAGACGAACACCTCCATTGGTATCATTGGTTTCGAGGGTTAAAGGTCCTCACTAGTCAGTTTTGGGTGTTTTTACTTCAGGAGACACAAATTTGAGTTTGATTTGCAGCAGTAGGGTTTGTGATTTCGACAACTTCAGTGGGTGTTTGAGGAGATCTTCTGGGTCTTCTAGTTTTTGGTCATTTTCATCTGGGTGTGCTTCAGTTTAGTGTTTTGTGGTGTGATCTGAGGGTTCTTGGAGCTTACTGTACCATTTAGGAGTGCATTGGAGAACATGTAAAACGTTCATATCTTTTAATCTAGGAATTTTCTCATTTTGGGTTTCCTAGCATATGTTTTCCAAGTTTGGACAATGAGAATGGAGACATTTTGATGAGGGTTTAGAGCTGGAGTGAATTTATTTTGCTGGTCATACCCTTTCCAATAGGGTGTACCATTACTTGGGGAAGTGTGCAATAAATTCAATCAACTTTTGGGTGTGTTTGTTGTCCAGAAATTGGCGCCTAGCTTGTACAAGATTGTTGCATTTTACGGCATGTCATTCGGAGCCCGTTTGATGAAGTTATGAGCATTTTTGTGTGTTCAGTTGTGTATGGTTCATTTTTTCATAATTTTGTATCAGACATGTACTTGCATTTTTAGGTCAGAAAATTGAATAAAATAAAATTTTTTGGTATTGGATTTCAGTTTGTTTCATTTTAGTTTATGCTTATGCAATTTAGAGTTTTTCTTTATGCATATGTTCACACATTATAAAGCACAAAAAATCCCAAAATAATTGCATATCATACCTAGCAAAAAACATCAGAAAAAACACAAAACAAATCAAACATTTCAGAGCAGCAAACAAGGGTGACTATTACAGCTTTTTTTAAAGCTATTTTTCACATGTGTGGAATAAACGATACCCTCCTAAATATTTAATATTGAGTGGATGTTAGTCTTGTGAGGGATACTTTAATAGTATTTTTTAAGTTTTCATTTTAAGAAGCTTAAATTTAAACCTTTTCAAAACCTACTCTTTACCTTAACATTTTTAATTCAAAAAAACAAATTCCATAAATATTATTAAAAAAATAAAAAACTTCAATTCTTTTGATATTCATATTATTCAAAATAATCAATCTTAAATTTTATGTTTGTAAGTAAATTTTAAAAAAAATTAAGAAAAAATTAATGTTTTTAAAATTTTGAAAGCCATTTTATTGGTTCGTTAAGGCAATTATTATTTTTAATGGAATATTTGCCACCAACTATTATGGATCAATGTTTGCCACCAACTATTATGTATGAATGATTTAACCCTATTTTTCTAGAATCAACAACTGAAAGTAGTGAATGTTATTCGGTGATGTGGGAGAGTTGGATGGAGTGGGTTGTGTAAAACTCTTAGGAAAAGGGAGGTCCCAGGTTCAAATCCCTCCCCTCACATACATGCGGATATGTAATCGAATGTTTTGGAAGTTGATTTGTTTTTTTTTATACAAGTTAAATATGTTTTCTAACTTTTTACTATACTTGGTGATGATCATCTTCCCTTGAATCTTGTTATTTGGAAGTATGTTCTTGGTGGTAATATCAGAAGATATATTTAGATTCCATTCTTGGTGGTAAGATCAAAGATATAGTCAGATTTCCTTTGGTTTAATTGTCTCTCTTTTCATATGCGGTAATGTTTACTATACTTGGTGATGATCATCTTCCCTTGAATCCTGTTATTTGGAAGATGTTTTCTAACTTTTTACTATACTTGGTGATGATCATCTTCCCTTGAATCCTGTTATTTGGAAGTATGTTCTTGGTGGTAATATCAGAAGATATATTCAGATTCCCTTCTTGGTGGTAATATCAGAGATATAGTCAGATTTCCTTTGGTTTAATTGTCTCTCTTTTCATATGCGGTAATGTTTACTATACTTGGTGATGATCATCTTCCCTTGAATCCTGTTATTTGGAAGTATGTTATGGGTGGTAAGATCAGAAGATATATTCAGATTCACTTCTTGGTGGCAAGATCAGAGATATAGTCAGATTCCCTTTGGTTTAATTGTCTCTCTTTTCATATGCAGTAATGTTTAGAAAAAAAAATAATGTTTTTGTTACATAAATGAATTGGTTACAACCACGATTACAACCATGATTCTTAGTAATTGTCAGGGCAGAGTTCAAACCATCAATAACTTCTTCCAATAAACCCACCATCTCGTTAACGTTAACCTAATGTGAGATGGGGATCATTGGTTACACAGGGTTCGTACCTTCGTCGTCGGTCTGGCGCATCATACAAAGGAGTCAGATCAGACTACTGCCTATGCTAAGCTGGGCACACCCATGAGTTTTGAACCTAGGTCTTCTCTCGATAAGTGCCCAAGTTTACCATCCACCTAACTCCGTGGACAAACAATATTGCTTTCATTGGTTTAAAATTTAATTATTGGTAAAGTGTTTTTTTTTTTTTTTGGTTAAACATATGTTTTTTTTTTGTTTTTCATTTTAGCTTTCTTTTATAAGCTCTTAGAATTTACTAAAGTGGTGATAATTTTTCTTTGGTCTAAATGACTATTCTTTTAGTATGACATTATTTCTTGGTTTTATTGGAGGACTTGGTTTGATTGATACATGGTAACATAGTTTGGTTATGGGTTGTTATGGCCTTTAATGAAATAAATTTTTAAAAAAAAAATCTAGATAGTCTTTAAAAAAGTAAAGGTTTTAATTTTCAACATTTTAAATTAAAACATTTTATTTTTATTAGGACAAAAACAAACCATGTAAAAGAGATTAACATGGGATGGGTTTTCTTTTTTATAAGATATTAGTTTTACATTCTCAATATTGAGGAATAAATTGGTAAGATGTAAGGTTAAGCCCTTCAATTTAGAACTAAACTCTTTTTTTTTGTTAAAAGAGGTTTGAAGATAATATTTTATTTTAGGGATGCTTTAGCATAGTCTTGGAATCCTTAGGAAAATGTTTTCTTCTTTGAACTAATACAGATTAAGTATCAAAAAGATTAACATTATTATTATGTTTTGTGTATATTAGAGGAATCGACGAGTAACGTGTTATATTTTTCATCGCAACTTCGTGATTTCAAATCCTGTTGCTCCTTGTTGTCACTATAACCTCTAGTTGTACCAAGTAAACTTTTTAATGTAGTCGATGGCCTTGACACGACATACTCTCTAGTTCTACAAGGCCTCAACAGGCCCTACCGTTGCGACATGCTCTTCAGTTCTACGAGACCTTGATATTTGAATGTCACGCCCTATGGTTCTATGAGGTCTGAGATTTGAATAGTGGTTATACACGCCAAATGAGGTAACATGTATTCCATTTCTACAAGGCCCTGAGATTTGAATCGTTGTTACACACAACAAAGTGTTGTACCAATTGACCAAACTGCACCTGAAAATATTAAAATTATTATGGAAGAACCTTTTCTTATTAATCTTTTTTAAATAATGATTCCTGGTAAAATACTAAAGGATTCATGCTAGTTTTATGAAAGATAAATTGATCTATATTTTAGGTTTCTATTACTAGAGACTAAAATCAAGTTGTGGGATACAAACTCCAATGTAATTCAAAGGTATTGAAGATCATATCCAATAAAAAGTAAACATGAAAGTCCATCCTAAAGCATCTCTATATGACTCTTATTATTCCTTAAAGCCTAAAAGTTAGATTACATAATTAGACCACTTTGATACGAAGGAAGTATGATCCATGGTCAAACTCACATCCTTGTTAAGCTTTCTAGAATTCCTCTTTCCCCCAACCAATCTAATAGGAATTCTCATCGTTGTAGTATAAGGAGGCATTGTCATCAGCGCAATAGACCCAACCCCAACCTTCGCACCCTCCCCAACACATATTCTCCATAATATTGCTTCCAACACCAATAAAAACCTCATCCCCAATCTTGGAATATTGGTCACCACATTGCTTACTAGTGCCCCCAAGTCACATTGTACAAAATGGATACATTATCTCCCACTACAATGGTCTCCCCCACAACCAGCCTGATCGCATGATCAAACATCACTCCCTTCCCAATCGTGGCCCATATATGGATGTCCATCGCAAAAACCTTCGATGTCTTATTTTGAATTGCAAAAGCAAGATAAACCCTACCCATGGTCCATAACTTAAGGGCCACTCTATAGCCCTGGTAGGCTAGAAACTCCTTGAAATTTAGCATATAATGTACATAGGAAATCCAGGCAGGATCCATCTCCTTTATCGCCCTCAAGTTCGATGATGCAGACATCTACATGGAAGAGAAAATGATACGACTTATAAACTAAGACAAGAGGAAGGTAAAATGATCAAACAAAGGAAAATATAAATGGCCACAGTGTGTGTCCATGGCGAGGATTTTGGATGGGATGGAATCAATGTCAGAGAAGGGAGTGAATGTGAGAAGCATTCAGGGATGTGTTTGAAATCCGACCAATTCATCCATAATAAAACTTTGTTATTCATTCCTAATACTCCAACATTGTGTGTCTAAAAATCTATTTTGTAGATTGCATGTGTGTTATTGTTGATTTTATGTGTAGGTTGTAGGGGAGAGCATTAGAGCCAAGGGAAAACTATTCCAAAGTACATCATTGAGTTTGTTTAGTCATCTAAATATTTACCAACTTATTGGTATCCGTAATAATGGAAGTCGTCATTGATCGAAAGGATTAAGACTATCATCTATGACTAAACCACCCTCTATCACCTTAAGGTTTCTATCAAAGGAAAAACAACAACATGAGGAAGCTATCATTTTGTCGTCATAGTCTTGGGTGGTCGTCTTGCCATATCCATATTGAAAGAACATGTCGTCATAAGGAGCAATTGTCATTCGTCTTGCCATATCCATATTGGAAGAACCTGTCATCATAAGAAGTCATTTATCATCCATCTTGCCATATCCATATCAAAAATTGTTATCCTAAGAAGCAATTGTCATATGTCTTGCCATATTCATCTTGGAAGAACCTATCGTTACAAGGAGCATTTATCCATAGAATTTGTTGTCTGTGTCATCATCTACTATATTTGTCAACATTAGTGACTAAAGGGAACCGGATTGTTGCATCAATTTTGGTATTAGAGCCAGAAGATCTTTGAGGCATAACGTGTGCAAAGGAATGATGGCACAATGGGGAAGAAGAAGACCATGAGGCCCTCGAGTTGTAGATATAGCTGAGATGTTGAGAGGAATTACTACCCTATTGGAGGCGATCGAAACTGCTCAAAGAAGAGGTATTCATCTTGAGGAGATTAGTGATAGTGAAGAAGAGGAGGTTGGTTGCGTAGAAGCTCGAGATGAAGAGCAAGGGGAAGAGGTAGAAGAGCGGTTGATTCGGGCAATCTCCAATATGGGTCGAAAGCCAAAGATAGAAACCCCATCATACAATGGAAGCTTGAATCCAGAGGAGCTCATAGACTAGATTACCAAAATGGAGAAGTACTTTGATTTTGAATCAATAGAAGACCCCAAAAGGGTGAAATTTTCCTGCACAAAGTTGAAAGGGCATGCATCCTTGTGGTGGGACCATGTTCAAGCTGAAAGGCAAAGAAAAGGAAAGGAAAGGATTAGGACATGGGAGAAAATGGTGGCCAAGTTGAAGGCCAAATTCCTTTCGTCTAACTATCAATTGAGTCTTTTAAGGAAATTACAAAACCTAAGATAGAAGGATACGAGTGTGAAGGAGTACACAGAGGAATTCCATAGGCTTAGTATTCGGGTCGATCATGTGGAAGATGATGAAGAGAAAGTGTCAAAGTACATCAATGGACTATGGATGTCTATACAAGATGAAATTAGTATGATAAGGATAAGGACAATAGAGGAAGCCTACCAGTATGCCTTAAAGGTAGAGGAGAAGTTGTTGTGGAGGCAACAAAATAATCAGAGAGGAAGAGGATGATTCTCGCATGGATGAGGACAAACAAGTAGTGGAAGGGGACAACAAAAATAGGAAGGAGAAGCTAGTACTTCTCATAGTGATGCCAGCTAGAACACCAGAGGAGATGGAGACTTCTCATGAGGAAGAGGTGGTTTTGGTCGAGGAAGGGGTAGAGGATTCTCTAGAAGATGTTATAGGTGTGGAGAAGATGGTCATCGGGCATTTGAATGTCCAACCACACAACAAAGTAGCAATAAAGGAAAGGAGGTTAGGAACCATATTGCACAAGCTGAAGAAGAAAGTGTTGCTTCCCCAAGGTATGTGGAGGAGCCCAAGCAAGGAGAATCTCTCATGATGAAGAGAGTGCTTTTGAAGCTAGAGAAGAAGGAATGTGAACCTATCCAAAGGAGAAATATTTTTAGAACTGTGTGCAAATCTGGTGGCAAATGTTGCAAGGTTATCATAGATAGTGGAAGCACAGATAATTTAGTATCTACTGAGATGGTAGAGAAGTTGGGGTTGAAGAAGGAAGAACACCCTAGTCCATACAAGGTCTCTTGGCTGCAAAAGGGACACCAGATTCTAGTGAGTGAACAATGTAAGGTAAATTTTTAGATAGGATCATACAAGGATGAGGTCATATGTGACATTATGCCCATGGATGCTTGCCATGTGTTGTTGGGAAGACCTTGGCAATTCGATAGGAAGGTAGTACATGATGGTAGGGAAAACACCTACACCATTATGAAAGATGGTAAGAAGTTTGTGTTGAGTCCATTGAAGGATAGGGATGAAAGAGAGGACATTGGTCCTAAAATATGTTTGGTTTCAGGAAAACAATTTTTGAAAGAGATGACAAAGAAGAAGGCATGTTTTGCCTTGATTGTTAAACCCACAAAGGGTGACATTACAGGCAAGAAGGAGGAGATTCCAAGTGAGGTGAAGGATTTTCTAGATGAGTATGCAAAAATTTTGTTAGAAGCATTGCCAGATGGGTTACCATCAACAAGAAGTATTAGCCATCACATCGATTTCATTCCTGGATCGAGTTTACCCAATAAGGCAACATATAGGTTGATGCCAATGGAGAATGAGGAAATAAATAGACAAGTTCAAGAGTTGTTGGATAAAGGACTGATATGGGAGAGCTTGAGCCCATGTGTAGTACCAATAGTGCTTACACCAAAGAAGGGTGGAGAATGGTGCATGTGTACGGATTCTAGGGCTATCAATAAGATAACTATCAAGTATCGATTCCCATTGCCTCGCATGGATGATTTGATGGATTGCTTGAGTGGAGCAAAGTACTTCACAAAGATAGATTTGAAGAGTGGTTATCATCAGATCCAGATTAGGGAAGGAGATGAGTGGAAGACCGCATTCAAGATAAAGGATGGATTATATGAGTGGTTGGTTATGCCATTCGGATTGACAAATGCACCCAATACCTTTATGTGGTTGATGAACGAAGTGTTAAAGCCATTTCTTGGCAAGTTTGTGGTTGTCTACTTAGATGACATTTTGATATTTAGTAAGAGCAAGGAAGACCATTTGGCACATTTGAGATTGGTCTTACAGAGACTAAAGGAAGAGAAGTTGCTAGTCAACTTGAAGAAATGTAATTTTATGAAGGAGGAATTGGTGTACTTGGGCTTTGTGATATCCCAAGAAGGGTTACGGATGGACCCTGAAAAGGTCAAGGCCATTGCGAGTTGGCCATCACCTAGAAGTATGTTTGAGGCTAGGAGTTTCCATGGTCTTGCAAGTTTTTATAGGAAGTTCATCAAGAACTTCAGTGGAATTTGTGCCCCGATCACAGAAACAATGAAAGGAGGAAAGCATGAATTTAAGTGGACGACTACAACAGAAAGAAGTTTTCAAATCTTGAAGGAGAAGATAATAGAACAACCCATTCTAGCTTTGCCAGACTTCAACAAGGTCTTTTAGGTAGATTGTGATGCAAGTGGGAAGGCGATAGGAGGAGTCTTGAGCCAGGAAGGCAAGCCCATTGCCTATTTTAGTGAGAAGCTAAATGAGGCAAAGAGGAAATACTTGGTCTATGACCAGGAGTTTTACGCCATAGTTCAAGCCTTGAAGAAATGGAGGCATTATTTGTTGCCAAAAGAATTTGTCTTATTCACAGATAATCATGCTCTACAATTTATCAACAACTAGAGTAAGCTAAATCAAAGACATATGAAGTGGGTGGAATTTTTGTAGGGATATTCATTTGTCTTGAAGCATAGAAGTGGTCATTCAAATCGAGTAGTTGATGCCTTGAGTAGAAGAAATCTATTGTTAAACACAATGCAGGTTGAAGTCATGGGTTTTGATGCTATGAAGGAACTTTATGTTGAGGATGTGGACTTTAAGGAAGCTTGGATAACATGCAATAATCCTACTATAGGGGACAAAACACCATGGTTGGAGTACTTCATCCAAGAGGGACTATTGTTCAAAGGATGATAATTGTGCATACCACGAGGTTCAATGAGGGAGAACCTGATAAGAGAGAAACATAGTGGAGGACTAGCTGGACATTTTGGAGTAGATAAAATGATGGGACAACTTTGTGCCAATTATTATTGGCCCGGAATGAATGCAGATGTCAGAAAGTTTGTGTAGGGTTGTCGAGTTTGTCAACATGCAAAGGGGAGGAGTCAAAATACTAGGTTGTATCAACCATTACCAATACCAGAGAGACCATGGGAAGACGTGAGCATGGATTTTGTTCTTGGGTTGCCAAGGACACAAAAGGGTAATGACTCTATTTTTGTTGTTGTTGATAGATTCTCGAAGATGGCACATTTCATACCTTGTAAGAAAACAAACGATGCTACCCATATTGCTGATTTGTTCTTTCGAGAAGTTGTGAGATTGCATGGTTTGCCAAAGAGCATTGTGTCGGATAGGGATGCAAAGTTTGTGGGTCACTTTTGGCGTACCCTATGGAAGAAGTTGGGTACCAAATTAAGCTTTAGTTCAACCTATCACCCTCAAACAGATGGACAAACCGAAGTAGTGAACAAAAGCCTTGGAAATTTGCTGCGATGTCTAGTTGGTAAGAAGCCGAAGTTGTGGGATACTTGTGTTAGCACAGGCAGAATTTGCATACAACAATTCAGTAAATAGAAGCATGACCAAAAGTCCATTCCATATTGTGTATGGAACTCATCCTCGAGGAGTAGATGAGTTGCGGAGCACAACTGAATTACAGAAACCTAGTGCTATGGCAGAGGATTTTGTTGAGTATATGCAAGATTTACATCATGAAGTGAAGGCTGATTTGGAAAGGAATGTCATGAAATACAAGCAACATGCTGACCTCAAGCGTCGGATACAAGAATTCCAAGTTGGAGATTTGGTTTTGGCATACTTACGAAAGGAAAGGTTTCCCAAAGGCACTTACAACAAACTAAATTGGAAGAAGATTGGACCTTGTAAGGTCTTGAAGAAGTTTACCACAAATGCATATGAAATTGAGCTTCCAAAAGGCATCGACATTTTACCAATATTTAATGTCGTTGATTTATATCCATACTATGATCCACCTAGGGATGTGGATGAAGACCAAATAATTGATGTTTCAGTAGAACAATGGATAACACAGTTGCTAGAGAAGGAACGAGATGAAATTGAAGTGATCATAGACTCGAGAATATCAAGGAAAATGAGAAGCAAGGTCTATTATGAGTACTTGGTCAAGTGGAAGAAACAACCGACTGAAGGGGCAACATGGATGAGTGCTTTCGAGATAGCTAAGTATGGAATCACGGTTGTGGACTTTAAAAATGTTCATGAGCTTCGCCCATGAACATTTTCTCTTACCCGATGAGTATGATGTGGACATCTGCATGGAAGAGGAAACAACACGACTTGTCAACTAAGACGAGAGGAAGGCAAAACGATCAGACAAAGGAAAATATAAAAGGCATTGGAGGTGGTTCATTTATAGACCATTAGGTTAATGTCCCATGCACGGTGACTAGCGTTCTGCCAACCTCTCCTCGATGCAAGAGCCAATTTTGAGGGTGTAAGCATCACCATAATTAGGCTTTGCAAGCTCCCCGTTGAAATCCTCAACACATAGTTAGGGACTAGAATTGCTCTCCACCTTGTTCATCTCAGCCCTATGACTAGGAATCCCAGGGATAACATAACAACGATAAGTTTCCTAGTTTCAATGTCATCATCTCTTTGAATATGGATACAAAAGATAACTAAGTGGATGAATCAATTGGTAAAGGTGCTAACTCGGGCTAGGATCCTCAATCAAACACTCAAGATCCATATTTTGAATGGGGAGGCCCCTCGAATCGTGATCCATCACCTCCTTTTGACTCCATAACTCTTGCTACATAAATAGCTTACGATTGATCCACTATGTCGAATTTTGTTTAATAATTCTAGTTTAATAACTATGCCTAGCACAAACTTTAGAAAATGATTTTATGTCCATTTTTTTTAATTAGTATTTTTTTAATAACATAATTTTATACTTTTCATAAAAATAATATATAATATTTATCCATATTAATTTAAATGGTAAAATTGTCCTATAAAGATACTATTGGTATGTTGTTGAGTTTTCATGCAAAAGACCCAAATTCAAAACCCAATAAAGATTCCTTTTCAAAATCCATGTTTTGAAAAAATTAAAAAAAACTCAAAAAAAAAAAATTAATTATAATAAGTAAGTACTTGATAACAAACTACCCCAATTTATTTCTTTAAACAATCACAAATTCTATTAACTTTATCATTTAAAAAAAAATTAAACTTTAAGATTAAAAAAATCTTATTCGATTAGCTAGCGTTCAAATCTTTCACTTACTGCCGACGGCTCATATTTTTTAGTGCAACGTGCACCTCGTCACGGCCCCTTTTTTTTTAAGTGCTACATGAGCCTTGTATGAGTGTTTCTTTTATTTAGGGGAGTGTAGGTGGAAGTTGCGGACTCATGAAGAGAGGATGCGCATGTGCATACGTCATTACAGGAGTTCTGATTGCAAAAGTCGGTTTCATGTGAAAAATGTGGAAGACGCAAAGCATGAAGTAAACTTTGACCAAAGTCGCCTAACAAGCTCACTTACCTACTCGATTTAAACTTAAGTTTTTTTATAAGAAATAAATAATGATTGCCTTTTGTCCTAAGCACAATTCAAAGTTCAGGTGAGAGTGTGTAGTAATTCTCTATTGATAAGTTTAATTCTAATTTTTATAAAGATCAAGATTGAAATAAAAATCCTTAACTCTAAATATTAGTGGTAACAATTTCTCATATTATTCAAATAAAAAAATAAAAATAATATTTTTTTAATATTTAATAAAACTATAAATAAATCAATTAATAATAACTACCCAGGTGTTATAGGTAAGTTGGAGAGGAGAGGACAATCCTCCAAGGGAGGTCCCAGGTTCAAATCTCCACCCTACCAAAAAGCTAAATTGGGTATCCAAAATTCAATTGATAATATTGGTGCAGGCAGGGTCGGGTGCGACTCCCGAATGACTTTGACTGTGTAGAACCCCCTGTCCATGGTCTCTCAGACCAAGAAAACTCCGCAAAAAGCTTTTCGCTTAAAAAAATAATAATAATAATAACTGAATACTTATCAATAGAATTAAGAGTAAAGAAGGACTGGTTTGATTCGCTTAAAAAAATAATAATAATAATAACTGAATACTTATCAATAGAATTAATAGTAAAGAAGGACTGGTTTGATTGATCAACGAGAACATACATTGTGATTACTTTAATCTTAAAAGAGATTTATAGATATGTCCTGAAAGGAGGGATTAGTTATAGGTATAAAGTTTTGAATACTCAACATTTTAAATTAAAACATCCATATTTTTATTAAGGTTTGGAAAACATGTCATGAAAGGAGGGATTAGGGATTAGTTATAGGATAAAGTTTTGAATACTCAACATTTTAAGTTAAAACACCTATATCTTTATTAAGGTTTGGAAAAACAAACCATCTCTAAGAGACTAGCTTGCATGGGTCAACTCTTATAGGACCTTAAATTTTCATTCTCCTCAATTTTGTGGAACAAATTAGCAAGATGTAAGGCCTCCACATTTAGGTTCCAATTTATAACCTAAACTTACATTAAAATAGTCTTAGGAATATTTTTGTTTTGAAAATAATTTTTATGGTATAGTTAAATTGTTTCTTATATAAGTTGATATAACTATTATTTTAGTAACTGGTTACCGCTATATTAGTTAACATTAAATTAAAAAAAAAAATTCTCCCTCCAGTCAGATAATAGAGACCAATCATTGAAAAGATTGAAAGTTTTATGAAAGAACCTTTTCTTATTAATATTTCAATGATTCTTCCTTGTAAAATCTTGAAGGATTCATGCTAGTTCGATGGAAGACAAATCGATCTATATTTCAGGTTGCTGTAAACTGGAATCAAGTTGTGGGACCCAATCTCTCCATTCTAATTCAGAGGCATTGAAGATCATCTTAAATAAATAAATACGAAGGTCCACCCGGCTCCTGTAATCTCTCGGAGCCTCTGAAAACTAGATTACATAATCAGACCACTCTGATATATAGGAAGTATGATCCATGGTCGAACTCGCAACCCTGTTAAGCTTTCTGGGATTCCTCTTTCCCCGAACCAATCTGGCAGGATTGCCCACCGCCGTAGTATAAGGTGGCACTGCCGTCAGCACAACAGACCCTGCCCCAATCTTCGCACCCTCCCCAACACATATATTCCCCAAAATATTGCTTCCAGCACCAATCAAAACCCCATCCCCAATCTTGGGATGTCGGTCACCGCACTGTTTACCAGTGCCCCCCAGGGTCACATTGTGCAAAATGGACACATTATCTCCCACCACAGCGGTCTCCCCCACAACCAGCCCGGTCGCATGATCGAACATCACTCCCTTCCCAATCCTGGCCCCCGGATGGATGTCCACCGCAAAAACCTCCGACACCCTGTTTTGAATTGCAAAAGCAAGAGCAACCCTACCCATGGTCCACAGCTTATGGGTCACTCTGTAGCCCTGGCAGGCCAGAAATCCCTTGAAATACAGCATGCAATGTATATAGGATATCCAGGCGGGGTCCCTCTTCTTCACCGCCCTTAGGTCCGCCCTTATCGCCTCTTGAATTTCCACATCGTCCTTCAAAACCCCGAAGAAAACGCTATAAAGAAGGGTGCTGGAGAGGCTAGGGTTTGAAAGCTTGTTTGCCAAATGAAAGGCCAGGGCGCTCTCCAGAGTTCTGTGAGCCAAAACTGTCGAGTGCAGGAAACCTGCAAGCACAGGCTCCGACTCTGCATCATCTCTCGCTTCGCCTTGCATCTTCACCCACACATCATCAAAACCGACCGAATTTATCTTCATCTCGCACAAAGCATCTGAAATTCTAAAAACAGGGGCTTGAATATGTTTCTGGCACATATTGTTCCCGTGGGACTCCACACAGGGCGCCATTGCTGAGAAAAATTGGTGACCCTTCCACTAATTATAAAATTACTCGGAAATTTCAGCAGTTCCTACCATTAAGCTCTGTGAACTTATTGAGCCAAGTCGCTCACGGCCGTTCATAGTTATTTACAGAGACTTGCATGGTACGGAGACGTGGAGGGATGAAATCACCGGGAAATCACCGGGAAAGAGTCCCACGACCTGACGTAAGCTGGATGCTACGGTCAAATTCAAACCAACTGGTTAATCCACCAGTTACGATGAGAGGCTTTGGAAGCCCCTGGAACCTGATCCATCACCTTCTTTTGTTTCACTGATATCCTTTACTAGACATTTAAAAATCCACCTTTTAGATGGAGGAGGGCCCTGTTATCTATCACCTCTTTTTATCTAGATTGTTGTGTAAATAGTTGTTTAATATCTATCATATATTTTATAATTAAAATTGTGTTCTAGGTTAATATTTATTTTTATGATTTTTATTATATTTAATTATTATTATTTATTTAGTTAGTGTGATTGGTGTGTAAATAATTGTTTAATATTTATGGTATAATTTATTTTTATGTTTATTTTATTATATTTAATTATTATTATTTATTTGGTTAGTGTGATTGTTGTTTAATATCTATGGTATATTTTATGATTAAAATTTTGTTCTATGTTAATATTTATTTTGTTATGCTTTTATTTATTATATTTAATTATTATTATTTATTTGATTAGTCTTACATTTACAGCATAGGGTGAGCAATCTCCTCCCAACCATGATCTTTGGTAAAACAGTCGAAAGTTATGCTTATCAATAGCACAGCCACCACACACCCACTCCTTCACACACTGGCCCTTATAGCAAGACACGGTTTAAACCTTGAACCTCCCAAAAATATCAAAACCCAAAATATTACAGTGTTCCCCTTAAAACTTATTTAATTATTTTTAATAATTATAATTTAAATATTCTTTCTATAGCTCTTATAAAAAATAGGCATTTATGCCCATGCTTCTCATCCATTTGTATTTTTAATTCTAATTTAAAACTTTTCGAAGACCGGCTTAGTTCAATTTTGTAAGGTTATAGAGGAATTCAATTGGAGATGGGAATCCATCCGCCGTGTGAACGAGTCAAGTGTGGCAACTTTATCTATAACGTTATCCTTGACGTAATGGTGGTTTTAAAAAATTGTTGAAGGACGAGTTATATTGAAAAATTCCTCCAACACGGCGATTTTATTATTATTAATAATAAAATTTAGAGCGAGCAAGCAAAGGTCCATCCATATATAGATAACTGTATATAGAACAACTCCTCCAACATGCTGAATTTATTATTATTAATAATAAAATTTAGGGCTAGAAAAGCAAAGGTTCATCCATATATAGATCACTCTATATAGAACAAAGTACTGTGTTATGCTATAGTAATTTATTTATTTTAAAATTTAAATTTTTATATATAATTATTTATAAATTTTATTATTAAATATTAATAATTTACTTAAACCTTAACCTTCGCACTTTTCATATAAAATAAATAAATATATAATATTTTTTATATTAATTGAAACGATAAGATTCACACAATCTTATTAGATTGGCTAGCGTTAAAATCTTTCACTTGCCCCCCATTTTTTTTAGTGTAACGTGTGGCTCGTATGTGTGTTTTTTTTGTATTTAGGTGAGTGTGGGTGGAAGTTGCGGATTCATCTAGTGAAGAGAGGATGCGCATGTGCATACGTCATTACAAGCGTTATGATTACAAAAAGTCGGTAATCATTGGAAAAATGTGGCAAAGAAGCTTCAAAGAATGAAGCACACTTTGACCACCGTTGCCTTTTAATTGCCTTTTTTTAAAACAAGATTACTCACGTGCTCGTGTACATTTTACATATTTAAATTTAATTTTTTTTTAAATATTTAAAGTTCAAACTATTAAGTTATCTATTTAAAATAATGTATTTGTTTTTAAAGTTATTTTTTACATATGTCGTGGGGAATTTAGGATGGAATGTTTAGCAAACAAACAATGTCCCTTGTTAATTGAGATGTTTAATAGTGAGTGGACAGGCTATGTTGGTTGGTATTAGCTCAATGTTTGTTGAAGTGGATAGGTTGGTTGGTAGGGTTTAGTGTTTGACAAAGTGGATAGGTCGATTGGTGGTGGCTTAGTGATTGTTAGAGTGGATAGGTTGGTTGGTAGGGCTTAGTGTTTGATGGAGTGGATAGGTTGTTTGGTGGTGGCTCAGTGCTTGTCGATGGGCTACGTGGTTTGGTGAGTTGATTTTGTCTTTATCAAATGGATTAAGGTTTATAAAGATTTTTTATATGAAAAATTAAAATGAATGTTTTTTTAAAAGTAAAAAAAAATTATATTGATAGAACAAGAATCAAATTACAGTTATAGGTTTACTATTTTTTGCAAGCTTTAAAATCAAAAAAAAAAAAAAGGATTAACTTCTCCAAAAAAAACAAAATTTGAATAGCATCTAAAGAGTATAAAATTTTAACTTGATCCCATTTTTGCTTTACATTGATCCTAAGTAACCAAGAAGGCTTGACAATTCTTCAAACACTACCAATGCTATCCTAAAAAGGGTGTTGTAAGAGGCAACAAAAAACCCAACAAATAATTGTTCATCCTCCATTGATCCACAAGGCTCAGTATATTTTGGACCTATCCTCATCCTTACCTAGGTCTTTGCTGGCCAAACTAAAAACTATTTGGTTCACCTCTAGCCATTCAAAAGTGTCCCTCTACTGATTAGAATTCAACATGTATACAATCGAACTTTCACTACCATGTTTAGCCAAAAAGTTAGTCATTGCATTATTTTATCTATCAACATAGATTGAGATAGTATCCTCGAACTATTATCAAATGGACTTAATGTGGCTCACAATATTTCTTATCCTCTAAGCCTTTGGTCTAAAATTTCTAATATCATCCAAAAGTCCCACCATAATTTGTGAGTCAAACTCAACTATGATATTTCTAACCCTATTCTCCCAAGCATTGAGAGAACCTTGTCTGATAGTTAGTCCTTCAACTTCATTGTTAGTAGCCCTTCCAAGAACCTCTAGCTTTCAATGGAGGTTCTTCCCCTTGAAATCTCTTCTAAGAAAACCAATGCCTGTAACCCTCGGGTTATCCTTAGCTGCACCATTAGAATTAATATTTTTCCAACCCGAGGGAGGAGGATGCCATGGTCCCAAAATTTGATATTCATAAAAAAATTAAATTTTATATTTGTAAGTAAATTTTAAAAAAATTATTAAAAAAATTAATATGTTTAAAGTATTTATTAAAAAACCTTAATTTTAAAGATATTTCGTAATTATTATTTTTAATGAAATATTTGCCAATACTAATAAGCTATGTGTGGCTTCTATTGGGGTCACTCCCATTAAGAAAACAAAACAATACATTGCTCTCATTACATTTCTAACAAGTTAATTAAAACATATCCAACTTTATCTTTTTGTAAGAGATATTCTTCGTTTACCCTTCTATCAAAAATATTCTTCATCTTCCTCAAATTGGTAAGTTCCACAATCAACTCATTTTATATCAAATGCCTTCAAAAATTTAAATTATGTCTAGATGAAATTCAACATTGCAAATGGCTAAAATATTTGTTGCTCAGCTTCAATATCCAAAAATATTTTGTCAATAACAACCTCACAATTTTTTTAAACCTTTTTTTAGGGTTCTTATTCATTCCGCTAATATTCCAAGATATTATTTTTATTTTTATTTTATTTTATTTTATTTGTGGGTTTAAACCGACTTCTTGTTGATATTTGTTTATGTTTTCTCATATCAATATCCCTTTGTGTTTCGTTTTCTCTTTGTTTTTGCTTCTTGGGTCTTCCTCTTTTTTTTTCAAGCAATACTTTCCTCTTCATCAATCTCTTAGTAAGACTTGTCATCTTTAGATTTACCTTGTTCTAAAGGATCTAAAGTGTAAGGAATAACCTCAAAAGTACAATCTTCTTTATGTTGCCTTGGAAACCCTAAAGTGTAAGGATGCTCTTTTGTAGCAATTACCTTCTTATTATGCCCTAAAACCCTAAATTGTTATGGGTTTCCTCCAACCTCATTTCTATGTTATTATGCTCTTGAAACCTTAAAGTGCAAGGGATAACATCTTCACCACTTTCACTTTTATTACCTAAAGAGGTTCTATACTACTTGAGGAAAATGAAGATGATTTACCTGGAATAAACTTGACCTATTTTGTTGTCTTTGTTTTGGGTTTTATCTCCACTTCTTTTGCATCTTTAGTTCCTTTTGAACTTGGCAAATGATATTGTAGATAGGCTTTATTTACCTCTTCTTTTGGAGTGGAAAATCCTTGATCTAATCTAGCTTCTATTATTGTATGATTTCCTTAATTTGTCTTGACGTTTATCTCATGTATGATTTTTTTGTCTCTTTTTTCATAGTTTTTACTTTGCAAACTCTTGTCATATGTCCAATCTCAAAATAATTGTGGCAACGAAATGCAATATTTTCATAATCTACATGTTGATCCTATTCTCTTAATTCATATTTAATCTTAATAGATTATGGCAAAGGATTTGAAATATCCACAACAACACATATTCAAGTATATATAGCATATTTTCACTTCTTAGTTAATGGTACTTTCTTGATGAATTCCCCTAGGATATTTCCAATATTCTTGAGAACATCCTTATCTATAAGCTAATATTGTAACGACTCAAAAATCCACCCACTCGAGAGAGAATTCTTTTTATACACTCGTTAAGGATTTATGAATCCCCAAACCATCCATATACCATCTTGGTAATTGACCAATGTCCTAATGTCTTACGATCAAGTTGTTTGTCTCATCTCCATGATGCTTCTAATCCATAAGCAACAACATTAATAGATGTCATTTTCTAATTGAAAATGTTGAAAAAGAGATTGTACACCTATGCAATGAAATAAAGAACAAACTAGATAGCAAATTATGTAACCATAATGACAAACAAGATATGAAATAGTGGTGCCCTTTTATTAGTATCTATTATGTCTTTCGAGAGGGTTACAATCGGATCTCGTTGAGGGATTTACTACGAATTTGATACAAATTTACAATAAGAAAAGTTATCCAAGGTGTATCTCGCAAGATCTCTCTTACATCTCACAAACTGATTATTGACATGTTTTTGTTGACTACCGCGATGTATGATAGTGGGGTGTGAATCTTTATGCCATCTGCTCCATTGTAAAGACCTGTAATCTGCACGTAAAAAAATCTAAAGAACATCAAAAGCATATGAAGAGCCTTTCAAGATAAAACCTATATCCATGATAAAAAAAGTGATAAAGAAGCTGAAATACAACAAAAAATGCATGAAAATGAAATCTAACTATGTTAAACAGTAGCTAAATCTAATGAAAACAAGAAAACAAGAAAAAAAGATCTTTGTTAGGAGGTCATGTTTGTGCGAGACGGTCTTACCTATTTTCCATCTTGGGGTGAGAAGATCGTGCCTATGGGCCATCTCTGGGCAAAATGACTACTAAACTGCAAGCGAATTCCTTGTGGTCGATGCGAGGCAAGACTAGATTTGATCCATGGAATTGATGTTCAAGGGTGCGATCGTGAGGAATGACTTAGTGGCAGGATTTAACACCGAAGCAAGGGCGTTGGATGGTGCAAGAAGCACAAATTCAATCTTCAAACTTTGAGATGGTCCATTGGCATGCTTGGAAGCTTCATGGTTGAATTTTGATAGCACTTTGTTGCTTTGAAAATAAGAGCTCTTTGGTTCTTCAATTCGACAACACTTCGACGTATGAAATTTCTAGATTTATCAATGAAGGCTATGCTCCATTATATAGACTTCCTAAAGGGAGCCCAAAGCTTGTAAGGGAAGCTAATAAATGGTTGGATTCAAGAAACTGTTATGCTTGGCTGGTAGTCATAACCGCTTGAACTGTGGCGCAGGAACTTGCTTTTGGCACGGTCATCTCGAGGTGAGACGGTAATGATTGCAGGTCATCCCAGGGTAAGACAATCACAATTGGGTCCATCTCGAGGTAAGATGATTATAATTGGGGCCATCTTGGGTAAGACGATCATGATTAGGGGTCATCTCAGGGTAAGACAATCTTGGCTGCAAGGGGAAATTCCTTCTTATTTGAGTGGTGAAAACCACTATTGAGCCCTAGGGCTGCCCAAGGTGGGTCATATGGCCTGAAAAGGTAACCATATAGGTAGTCTCCTCAATATGACGTGTTTTAGGTGTCTATAGATACCCCTTTTTAGGATGAGTTGTGTGAAAGCACAATGTGGAGCAAAAATATATGATCTATAGTCAAATTGAGGGTTGATGGTGTTCATTGATCTGATCAATATTAGATATCCCAATCATAAAAATAGCATACACTTTTGAAACATTGCCTTCAACGAGTTGATGGAATTTATGGTAATTAGAAGATAAGCTTAAGTCCACCTTAGCCTTAATGGAAATTAGAAAATAATCTTAAGTCTACACCTTAACCTTAATGGCAATTAGAAGATAAGCTTAAGTCTACACATTAGCCTTAAGGAATGGAAATCAGGTGGTGTAGATGTCAAGTTTGTTTGAATTTGTTTTTACCTTTTGTTTGTTTACCCCAAGCAAGGAGGGTGCATGATTATCTTTGATAATGATTCTTGGATGAATGCACTTTGCATTATTAAGTATTTGATTATTGATTTGATTATAAATTTTGTAATTATACGACTACCCCCTTAAGCGATGTGTAGATAAAAGTGATGGAAAGTGATGAAAGCGACGAGTCGCTTGACCAAGATGACTTGATTTGGGTTTGACCGTTGAATTGTGAATGTGGGAGGATCGAAAGACCCTATTACAACCTTGATTTGACCCATTTATGATTTTTTTTTTTAAGTGACCTTATGGTAATCTACCCATCCTACCAGATTGCACGGATAATTAGTCGTTGTAATAGCTAGTGTCTAGAATAAATCACTAGATACGAGGATCACTCGAGATTTTTGACTTTATGTGACCGAAGGGTTTAAGTGCCTGTAACTAGAATACTTGAGCACTTGCAATATAAAATCACACAGACACAAAGAGATTACCCAAAATAATGAAATCCTTTATATATTGACTCTCGCGATACAAATTTACAATGTTTCGGATTGCCCCAAGTAGCTTGGGTACAATGTTACAATATCGGCCTTGATGTGACACAAATTTCTCTCTGGGAGTTTTCTAGATCTTTTGCAATGTACAATGCTCTCCTCGTATCCAGTTGCAACTTCAAAAAGGTGAGTGGGCTTTGGTATCCAACACGAGACCACTCTAGCTTCAGTAGCCTATCCAAGATATCTATTACCTATGCACATGCAAACCAGCAAAGGGGATCAGTAGCACCCTTATATTCAAAACAATAAATCCAATGCTACACATAAAAACCTATTACCGATATGGATGAAAAACAGACAACGCAAAACAAATAACAAATAAAACCCTACTTACTATTCGAATCGCTAATCTTTGTCAATGAAACCCGCTTCTATTCTCGAGACTGTGGAACCACGAAAGCGCGGTTGTGGGCTGGAAATAGCGGACCCACGGTTGCAAAACCGTGGATGCATGTTCTCGATTGTGGAACCGTGGACGAGTGGTTTTGGCTGAACAAAATATTACCTCAAAATAGGAGCCAACGATCAGAGTCCGGCTTGCGCCCTCAACTTCTCGTCGGGTCTAGATCTAATTCGGTAGCTTGTCGGTATGCAGATTCAACTCTTTTTGTTTGGTGGACTGATGGTGTCTTTATAGGTTGACTGGGGCTTTGGAGAGGAATGTGAGGTGGCAAGCCTGATCTGCCAAGTGGCCAATCTGGAAAGCCAGGTGGAAGGGGGAGTTACAATGAGTCACTCAGTGTGGCTCACTTAACTGGGGTGATGTGGCTCCAAGTGGAGTGGGATGTGGGATGATGTTTTATGTGAAGGGACAAGGGGACAACAACAAAGGAGTTGTGGCATGGGTGTTGGGAATCTGTCTCATGTGCAAGGACAAAGGGGATAGGAGTGGGTAAGATGTGGCATGGGTGTTGGATGAAGTGTCCAGGATACATGTCCAATGGGTAGACAGGGTATCCTAGAGTGATTTTTCTAATTAAATAAATTAGGAAAGTGTAATGATGTGCAACATTTTATATCCCTAAGTTAGAACTTAGGCATATATATTTATTATGCAGGGTTTGATGGTGAGGTGGTGAATGTGAACTGAAGGGTGCTAGATTTTGGTGTCTATAGTTGCCCCTTTTTGTACTGTGTTGTGTACAACACAATGCGGTGCAAAAACTAATGACATCTAACTTTATTGGACGAATGGGTTCACTCCTTTTTGACATTAAGAATGAATGAATTGTTTTTCATTTTGATTTTTGCTTATTTGCTTACCCCCTCAATTGGAGAATGGGTAAAGGATGAAACCCACGAGCCGATTGACCAATTGTGGTTGCTGAACGGATGCGGTTGTTTGAATGATATGGATGTGATTCAAATGTATGTTATGTTGACCAACTTGATGCCCCAAGTTTGGGATTTTGTGTGTTCTTGCAAATTTGCCTTTGGTTTCATTGATGTGCATAATATGTGGTAAAATCTTAACCACATTTGGAGTTCTTTTCCACATTGACTTTAGCAATTCCTTCCAAATGATGGGTTCAAGGAACCAATCGTTCGGGAATTTGATACTCAAGTGATTTCTGATTATTACCAAATTGTGTTTGTTTGTTTTTCGCTTTTGACCCAACGGAAGGGGTTGAAGGATAACCTTGTGCAATTTTTTTTTTAAACACATCTATCTCAAAGATTTAGTGATCTAGCTGATTTAATGTCATAGTGATTTGATGTTGGATGTTTGAATGAGTTTCCTTATGGTGAGCTACCCATCCGACCGGTTTGCATGGATTGCTAGTCGCTGCAACCGCTAGGTATATAGGGTAATCCACTAGATACAAGGTTCACTTGAGATGATGATGATGCGAGATGATGATTTGGTGGGGTTTGCAATATATATATAGATTGGCACCTCAAAACGCGGGTTTGCGTTTTCTCGTGCTGCAAAAAATGCGGGTGGGCGTTGTTTTGCCTCTGCGGAAAACGCGGGCGCGTGCTTTTGCCGCTGCGGAAAACGCGGGCGCTTGCTTTTGCCGCTGTGGAAAATGCTGGCGCACGTTTTTCGTCGCGAAAAACGACTATTTATAAGCTGCTGTCGTTTTCAAAATCATTCTGCTAGTTGTCATTTGTTTATTGGCTGAAGTGAGAGTGAGATGGAGGTTGGCGAGGGGAGCGGTGGTGGTGGCTCGGCTGGAGCGGAAGTTGGCGACCGGTTTGCAGAGGTAGGCGATTTGGCCTTTTTTGTTTTGGGTTTGTTTTGCTTGTTTGAAAACTAAGTTGGGCTGGTAATGAACTTGTAATTTTTTTTTTTTTTTCGTTTTTGCTTTATTACCTAGGTAGGTAAAATTTTTTTGTTTTTGTTTTTATTACCTAGGGTAGGTAATTTTTTTTGTTTTTGTTTTTATTACCTAGGGTAGGTAAATTTTTTTTTTTTGTTTTTGTTTTTATTACCTAGGGTAGGTAAAAAAAAAAAATTGTTTTTGTTTTTATTACCTAGGGTAGGTAAATTTTTTTTTGTTTTTGTTTTTATTACCTAGGGTAGGTAATTTTTTTTTTTGTTTTTGTTTTTATTACCTAGGGTAGGTAAATTTTTTTTTTTGTTTTTGTTTTTATTACCTAGGGTAGGTAATTTTTTTTTTTTTTTTTTTTTATTACCTAGGGTAGGTAATTTTTTTTTTATTATTATTACCTAGGGTAGGTAATTTTTTTTGTTTTTGCTTTTATTACCTAGTGTAGGTAAAAAAAAAAATTCGTTTTTGTTTTTATTACCTAGGGTAGGTAAAAAAAAAAAAAAATTGTTTTTGCTTTTATTACCTAGTGTAGGTAAAAAATTTCGTTTTTGCTTTTATTACCTAGGGTAGGTAAATTTTTTTTTTTTTTTGTTTTTATTACCTAGGGTAGGTAATTTTTTTTTTTGTTTTTGTTTTTATTACCTAGGGTAGGTAAAAAATTGTTTAAATTTTTATTTTTATTTTTTTGTTTTTATTACCTAGGGTAGGTAAAAAATTGTTTAAATTTTTATTTTTTTATTTTTGTTTTTATTACCTAGAGTAGGGTAAGTAAATTTTTTTTTTTTGTTTTTTTTTTTGTAAGTAATGATGTATTTACAGCGGGTTTTTTAGAAAAGGATCCCAAAACCTTAGTTACATCAGAAGCCGAGGCTGTAAAAATGAATAAAAATCGGGGCTGCGCCTAAGGGCAAAGAACCGGGGCCCGGGGCCTTGGTGACTACAAAAAACAGACTAGAACGCATAACATCAAAACTTGATGTGAAGCCACCAAAAACCAGAAATCGTCGTCGTCAACAACGCTGAAACTGAAAGCCATTTCTCTGGTGGGCCCAGCGCCCAGTACTGGTCGGGATGGGGCCCTTGGCAAGCCAACCTTACTCCCTATTAGGGCCATCTCCCAGCCTACGTCGGAGTTCGGCTAGGGCATTGGCAGCGGAGGAGGTCGCTTGGGTTGCCGCAGTCAGGGATCCAATTGCCGTGTCGAGCAGGGCCCTGATAGCCAAATTTTGCATTATGTTGTCGGAGTCAGAACTCACCTCGATGGGCTTCGGGACCTCCATTTTGGCCTTTTTGGAACTATCAGCAGCCCTACTACTGCCAGGGAAGGGGCCTTTGCAAGCGCCACCCGGAGTCGAGGCCTCGCCAGGGTCCTTGGCCGACGTCTTGCACTTTCGAGTGGGCCTGCGACGCTTCGGGGTAGGGGAGCCTTCGGGAGAGGGGGTCTCTTTGGAAATGGAAGTAGTAGGGGAGGCTACGAGAGAGTTAATCGAGGTAGGGGGAGGAACATAATATAGGGGAGGGATGTGGTGGAGTTGCGATTGATTGGTAAGGACATGCCTGTATAGAATGGCCATGAGGCCTTGGTGGGAGGGTCGGGAGTGGCTTTTGCGAGCATGGTCAATGGAGAGACCCAAGGAATATAGGAATCGGGGGGTGCTGACCACCGTGGCCCCCCAAAGGTGGTTGAAGTAGCTCAGGTGGAAGCTAAATAGCCGTTGGTCCGGGTCGTCACAGGTGATGTACTGCATCACCGAGACGATGGCCTCATCGAAGGGGGCCGGGAGGTGGGAGCGAAACAGATTCGCCTTGTCCCACTGCTGGTTCGAGAAGCGGGACAGCTCCTCCTCCCAATTATGCTTGTCTCGTCTGACTACTCTGCCCTTTTCCTCATGGTGCAGGCCTATAACTTTCGTCAAGAATTCTTTATTAACTTTGAAGTGGAGGCCCTTCACCGTGACCTCGCCGTCATTCCACGAATCCATAAAGCTTTGGGTAATGTCATCATCAGCTCCTGCAAATTTGCTAAAAAAAGGGTGAATTTTTTGGCGTTGGAGAACAGTTTGGCCGACTCGCTTAAATTGAGCGAGGAAGGCTCGAGGAAGATAGATTTGCCAGCCATGAGAATCAAACTAACAGCCCAGGAACAAGGGAAATAGGGGATATTAGGCCAGAAACGCTGGGACCAGGGACGGGGGAAGCAGACAAGACTACGGGAACCCTCAGTGCGCGACAGCTTTAGAACCTTGCAGGGGGTCACGGAGGGGGGAAGCCATCGACGCCGAGAATGAGCGCTCTGGACCGGGTGCAAAACGAGGGGGGAGGGGATGAGGGGGCGCGCCTGTTGGTTGCCACGTGGGGTAAGGGAGAGGGGCCACTGCCAGCGCGCTAGGTGGTGTAAACTGGGCGGGGGATCGCCTTGAGGGTACTGCATGGGATAGAGTTACGGGTGAGCTAACAGCCTAGGGATCCGATGTGGCAGTGTCCAAGGCAAAAGGGTCAGGGAGGGCCAATGTGTTCTTTGTCTTGGAACTACCAGGCCTGCCAACGGAGCAACGCAAATCAAGGGCGGGAAGATCCGATCTGCTGATGTGGCATAAGACACTTACCACCGCGAGGGGGATCTGGATGACCGACTCGCGGGTTGGAGACGAACATGGATTAGATGACGTGACGCCACCGGGGGGGAATCCCTTGTCCTCAGGAAACCGTGCTGATGAAACTTTAGGGCCTCGAATCGGGGCAGGCTAGACACCAGAGTCCTCATTGATGCTGGAATAATCTTGCGTGGTGATATGGACCAGAGCTTCAGGAAAGTTCATTGTCCAGGTGGTGAATTCTTCAGCTGAGATGGCTTGGTTTGCCATGAAATCAGTCGCCCTATTGCCTTCCCTATACACATGCCGAAAGGTGTGGTTGGGGAATCCCTGTAGGATGGAGAGGGTAGTAAGTACAATAGTAAGTACAGCACAATGCTATACTTACTGCCCACCCCCACCCTCATTTGTGGGTAGTAAGTACAACACAATGCTGTACTTATTGCCCACCCCCACCCTCAAATGGTGGGCAGTAAGTACAGCATAATGCTGTACTTACTGCCCACCCAAATGAGGGTGGGGGTGGGCAGTAAGTACAACATTATGCTGTACTTACCGCCCACCCCCACCCTCATTTGGGTGGGCAGTAAGTACAACATTATGCTGTACTTATTGCCCACCCCCACCCTCAAATGAGGGTGGGGGTGGACAGTAAGTACAACAATTTGAGGGTGGGGGTGGGCAATAAGTACAGCACAATGCTGCCTATCGCCCACCCCCCACCCCTCATTTGAGGGTGGGGGTGGGCGATAAGTACGGAACAAAGTCGTAACCCCCACCCTCAAATGAGGGTGGGGGTGGGCGATAAGTACAACATTGTGCTGTACTTATCGCCCACCCCCACCCTCAAATGGCAATAAGTACAGCACAATGCTGTACTTACTGCCCACCCCCTCCCATTTGAGGGTGGGGGTGGGTGGGCAGTAAGTACAACACAATGTTGTACTTACTGCCCACCCCCACCCTCATTTGAGGGTGGGGGTGGGCAGTAAGTACAACATTGTGTCCACACCCACCCTCAAATGAGGGTGGGGGTGGGCAATAAGTACAACATGGCAGTAAGTACAACATTGTGTTGTACTTACTGCCCACCCTAATGAGGGTGGGGGTGGGCAGTAAGTACAACACAGTAAGTACAACATTGTGCTGTACTTACTGCCCACCCCACCCTCATTAGGGTGGGTAGTAAGTATAGCACAATGCTGTACTTATTGCCATGCTGTACTTACTACCCACCCCCACCCTCGGGTGGGCAGTAAGTACAGCATGGCAGTAAGTACAACATTGTGCTATACTTATTGCCCACCCTAATGAGGGTGGGGGTGGGCGTAAGTACAATACAATGTTGTACTTACCGTGTTGTACTTCATCGCCCACCCTAATGAGGGTGGGGGTGGGTAGTAAGTACAACATGGCAGTAAGTACAGCATTATGCTGTACTTACTGCCCACCCCCACCCTCATTAGGGTGGGGCGTAGAGTACGACATAATGTCGTACTTATCGCCATGCTATACTTACTGCCCACCCCCACCCCCACCCTCATTAGGGTGGGAAATAAGTACAACACAATGCTGTACTTACTACCATGTCGTACTTATCGCCCACCCCCCACCCTCAAATGAGGGTGGAGGGTGGGCGATAAGTACAAGATGGTAGTAAGTACAACATTGTGTTGTACTTTTTGCCCACCCTAATGAGGGTGGGGGTGGGCAGTAAGTACAGCACAATGCTGTACTTACTATGTCGTACTCTATCGCCCACCCCCACCCTAATGAGGGTGGGGGTGGGCGTAAGTACAACATAATGTTGTACTTACTATGCTCGTACTTACTCGCCCACCCCCACCCTCCAAGATTGTGCTCGTACTTATCGCCCACCCCCACCCTCATTAGGGTGGGCGTGAGTACAACACAATGTCTGTACTTACTACCATGTTGTACTTATCGCCCAACCCCCACCCTCACTTGAGGGTGGGGGTGGGGAGTAAGCACAAGATGGTAGTAAGTACAACATTGTGCTCGTACTGCATCGCCCACCCTAATGAGGGTGGGGGGTGGGTAGTAAGTACAGATAAAGTCAGACTTATCGTGTCTGTACTTACTACCCACCCCCACCCTCATTTGAGGGTGGGGGGTGGGCAAGAAGTACAACACGATGAAGTACAAGATTATGTCGTACTTATCGCCCACCCTAATGAGGGTGGGGGTGGGCAGTAAGTACAACATAATGTTGTACTTTATCGTGTCTGTATTCATCGCCCACCCCCACCCTCATTTGAGGGTGGGGGTGGGCAGTAAGTACAGACACGGTAAGTACAGAGATTGTGATGTACTTACCGCCCACCCCCACCCTCATTAGGGTGGGCAGTAAGTACAGCGGTGGGGGTGGGTAGTAAGTACAACATTGTGTTGTACTTACTGCCCACCCTAATGAGGGTGGGGATGGGCAGTATGTACAGCACAATGCTATACTTATCGTGTCGTACTTATCGCCCACCCCCACCCTCGAGGGTGGGGGTGGGCAGTAAGTACAGCATGGTAGTAAGTACAGCATTGTGCTATACTTACTACCCACCCTAATGAGGGTGGGGGTGGGCAGTAATTATAGCACAATGCTATACTTACTACCATGCTATATTTACTGCCCACCCCCACCCTCAAATGAGGGTGGGGGTGGGCAGTAAGTACAACATGGTAGTAAGTACAACATTGTCGTTGTACTTACCGTGGCCGTCTGTACTTACTGCCATGCTGTACTTACTGCCATGCTGTAAGTATAGCACAATGTTGTACTTATTGCCATGCTGTACTTACTGCCCACCCCCACCCTCAAATATCCTGGGCGATAGATGCGACATTATGCTATACTTATCGCCCCAATAAGTACGAGCATGGTAGTAAGTACAGCATTGTGTTGTACTTCATCGCCCACCCTAATGAGGGTGGGGGTGGGCGATAAGTACAAGACAATAAGTACAGCATTGTGTCAGTATTTATCGCCCACCCTAATGAGGGTGGGGGTGGGCGATAAATACGACATAATGCTATACTTATTGTGTTGTACTTACTACCCACCCCCACCCTCAAATGAGGGTGGGGGGTGGGCAGTAAGTACAACATGGCGTAAGTACAAGATAATGTCAGTACTTACTACCCACCCTAATGAGGGTGGGGGTGAGCGATAAGTATAACACAATGCTCGTACTTATCGTCATGTCGTACTTATAGTAAGTACAAACACGATAAGTACAACATTATGTTGTATTTACAACCCACCCCCACCCTCATTAGGGTGGGCGTAAGTACGACACAATGTTGTACTTACTACCATGTTGTACTTACTATAAGTACGGAATGGCGATAAGTACGACATTGTGCCGTACTTATCGCCCACCCCCATACTTATCGCCCACCCCCACCCTCAAATATCGCCATGCTGTACTTATCGCCCACCCCCACCCTCATTAGGGTGGGGGTGGGGCGTAAGTATAGCACAATAAGTATAGCATTGTGTCGTACATATCGACCATCCCCACCCTCATTAGGGTGGGTAGTAAGTACAACACAATGTTGTACTTATCGCCCACCCCCACCCTCAAATGAGGGTGGGGGGGTGGGCAAGAAGTACAAGCATTGTGTTTTACTTATCGCTCCACCCCCACCCTCAAATGAGGGTGGGATTGTGCTTTGGGGGTGGGCGGTAAGTACGAAGATGGCGATAAGTATAGCATTGTGTCAGTATTTACCGCCCACCCTAATGAGGGTGGGGGTGGGCAATAAGTACGAGCATGGCAAGAAGTACAACATTGTGTTGTACTTACCGCCCACCCTAATGAGGGTAGGGGTGGGCGTAAGTACGACAGACAATGCTATAGTAAGTACAACACAATGTCTGTACTTATCGCCATGTCAGTATTTATCGCCCACCCCCACCCTCATTTGAGGGTAAGGGTGGGCAGTAAGTACAGCACAATAAGTACAACATGGCAGTAAGTACGACATAATGTCAGTACTTATCGTGTTGTACTTATCGCCTCATCCCCACCCTCAAATGAGGGTGGGGGTGGGCGATAGGTACAACATGGCGTAAGTACAGCATTGTGTCGTACTTACGCCCACCCTAATGAGGGTGGGGGGTGGGCAGTAAGTACAGCACAATGCTGTACTTACTGTGCTGTACCAATAAGTACAGCATAATAAGTACAACATTGTGTTGTACTTACTGCCCACCCTAATGAGGGTGGGGGTGGGCAGTAAGTACAGCACAATGCTGTACTTACTGCCATGTTGTACTTACTATAAGTATAGCATGGCAGTAAGTACAACATTATGTTGTACTTATCGCTCGCCCTCATACTTATCGCCCACCCCCACCCTCAAATGAGGGTGGGGGTGGGCAGTAAGTACAGCATGGCAGTAATTACCCCACAATGTTGTAGTAAGTACAACACAATGCTGTAATTACTACCATGCTATACTTACTACCCACCCCCACCCTCATTTGAGGGTGGGGGTGGGCAGTAAGTACAACAAAGTAAGTACAGCATTATGCTGTACTTACTTCCCACCCTAATGAGGGTGGGGGTGGGCAGTAAGTACAGCATAATGTTGTACTTACTGTGCTATACTTACTGCCCACCCCCACCCTCAAATGAGGGTGGGGGTGGGCGATAAGTACAACATTGTGTTGTACTTACTACCCACCCTAATGAGGGGTGGGGGTGGGCGTAAGTATAGCACAATGCTGTACTTACTATCATGTTGTACTTACAGTAAGTACAACACAGTAAGTACAACATTGTGCTGTACTTACTACCCACCCCCACCCTCATTAGGGTGGGCAGTAAGTACATCACAATGTTATACTTACTGCCATGCTGTACTTACTATAAGTACAACATGGCAGTAAGTACAGCATTGTGCTGTGCTTACTGCCCACCCCCATACTTACTGCCCACCCCCACCCTCAAATGAGGGTGGGGGTGGCGACAGTACAGACATGGCGATAAGTACAACATTGTGCCGTACTTATCGCCCACCCCCACCCTCATTATGGTGGGCGATAAGTATAGCACAATGTCGTACTTATCGCCATGCCGTACTTATTGCCCACCCCCTCCCTCATTAGGGTGGGCGATAAGTACAACACAATGCTATACTTATCGCCATGCTATACTTACAACCCCACCCCTAAAGCACAATCCCACCCTCATTTGAGGGTGGGGGTGGGCAATAAGTACAACATGGCGATAAGTACAACATTGTTCCGTACTTATCGCCCACCCTAATGATGGTGGGGGTGGGCGTAGTACAGACATAATGTCTGTACTTATCGCCATGTCAGTACTATCGCCCACCCCCACCCTCATTTGAGGGTGGGGGTGGGCAGTAAGTACAACACAATGTTGTACTTACTGCCATGATGTACTTATAGTAAGTACAACATAATGCTGTACTTACTACCCACCCTAATGAGGGTGGGGGTGAGCAGTAAGTATAACACAATGCTATACTTACTGTCATGCTGTACTTATAGTAAGTACAGCACAGTAAGTACAACATTGTGCTGTATTTACAACCCACCCCCACCCTCATTAGGGTGGGCAGTAAGTACAGCACAATGTTGTACTTACTACCATGTTGTACTTACTATAAGTACAAGCATGGCAGTAAGTACGACATTGTGCTGTACTTACTGCCCACCCCCATACTTACTGCCCACCCCCACCCTCAAATATTGCCATGTCAGTACTATCGCCCACCCCCACCCTCATTAGGGTGGGGGTGGGCAGTAAGTATAGCACAATAAGTATAGCATTGTGCTGTACATACTGACCATCCCCACCCTCATTAGGGTGGGCAGTAAGTACAACACAATGTTGTACTCTATCGCCCACCCCCACCCTCAAATTAGGGTGGGGGGTGGGCGATAAGTACAACATTGTGCTTTACTTATCGTCCCACCCCCACCCTCAAATGAGGGTGGGATTGTGCTTTGGGGGTGGGCGATAAGTACAACATGGCAGATAAGTATAGCATTGTGTCGTATTTCATCGCCCACCCTAATGAGGGTGGGGGTGGGCAATAAGTACGAAGCATGGCAATGAGTACAAGCATTGTGTTGTACTTACCGCCCACCCTAATGAGGGTGGGGGGTGGGCAGTAAGTACAGCACAATGCTATAGTAAGTACAACACAATGTCGTACTTATCGCCATGTCAGTACTTATCGCCCACCCCCACCCTCATTTGAGGGTAAGGGTGGGCAGTAAGTACAGCACAATAAGTACAACATGGCAGTAAGTACAGCATAATGCTGTACTTACTGTGTTGTACTTACTGCCCATCCCCACCCTCAAATGAGGGTGGGGGTGGGCAGTAAGTACAACATGGCAGTAAGTACAGCATTGAGTCAGTACTTACGCCCACCCTAATGAGGGTGGGGGTGGGCGTAAGTACAAAGCACAATGTCAGTACTTACCGTGTCGTACCAATAAGTACAGCATAATAAGTACAACATTGTGTTGTACTTACTGCCCACCCTAATGAGGGTGGGGGTGGGCAGTAAGTACAGCACAATGCTGTACTTACTGCCATGTTGTACTTACTATAAGTATAGCATGGCAGTAAGTACAACATTATGTTGTACTTACTGCCCGCCCCCATACTTACTGCCCACCCCCACCCTCAAATGAGGGTGGGGGTGGGCAGTAAGTACAGCATGGCAGTAATTACCCCATAATGTTGTAGTAAGTACAACACAATGCTGTAATTACTACCATGCTATACTATCGCCCACCCCCACCCTCATTTGAGGGTGGGGGTGGGCAATAGTACATACTGATAAGTACGACATTATGTCAGTACTTACTTCCCACCCTAATGAGGGTGGGGGTGGGCGATAAGTACGCATAATGTTGTACTTACTTGTGCTATACTCATCGCCCACCCCCACCCTCAAATGAGGGTGGGGGTGGGCAGTAAGTACAGCATTGTGTTGTACTTACTACCCACCCTAATGAGGGTGGGGGTGGGCAGTAAGTATAGCACAATGCTGTACTTACTATCATGTTGTACTTACAGTAAGTACAACACAGTAAGTACAGCATTGTGCTGTACTTACTACCCACCCCCACCCTCATTAGGGTGGGCGATGAAGTACATCACAATGTTGTACTTATCGCCATCGTCGTACTTACTATAAGTACAGCATGGCAGTAAGTACAGCATTGTGCTGTGCTTACTGCCCACCCCCATACTTACTGCCCACCCCCACCCTCAAATGAGGGTGGGGGTGGGCAGTAAGTACAGCATGGCAGTAAGTACAACATTGTGCTGTACTTACTACCCACCCCCACCCTCATTAGGGTGGGCAGTAAGTATAGCACAATGCTGTACTTACTTCCATGCTGTACTTATTGCCCACCCCCTCCCTCATTAGGGTGGGCAGTAAGTACAACACAATGCTATACTTACTGCCATGCTATACTTACTGCCCACCCCTAAAGCACAATCCCACCCTCATTTGAGGGTGGGGGTGGGCAATAAGTACAACATGGCGATAAGTACAACATTGTTCCGTACTTATCGCCCACCCTAATGATGGTGGGGGTGGGCGTAAGTACAACATAATGTCGTACTTATCGCCATGCTCGTACTTATCGCCCACCCCCACCCTCATTTGAGGGTGGGGGTGGGTAGTAAGTATAGCACAATGTTGTACTTATCGCCATGTCCGTACTTATAGTAAGTACAAGCACAATAAGTACAACATTGTGCCATACTTATCGCCCACCCCCACCCTCATTAGGGTGGGCATGAATACAGAGACAATGCTCGTACTTCATCGTGCTCGTACTTATCGCCCACCCTAAGTACAACATTATGTCGTACTTACTACAACATTGTGCTCGTACTTATCGCCCACCCCCACCCTCATTAAGGTGGGTAGTAAGTACAACACAATGTTGTACTTACTACCATGCTGTACTTATTGGGGCAGTAAGTACAACATAATGATGTACTTATCGCCCACCCCCACCCTCAAATGAGGGTATTTTAGGGTGGGGGGTGGGCGATAAGTACAGCAAGATGACAAATAAGTACAAGGATTGTACTATACTTACAACATGGTAGTAAGTACAAGCAACACGAAGTAAGTACGGCACAATGTCGTACTTATCGCCATGTCTGTACTTGTCGCCCACCCCCACCCTCATTTGAGGGTGGGGGTGGGCGATAAGTACGAGCATGGCGAGTAAGTACGATATTGTGCTATACTTATCGCCCACCCCCACCCTCATTAGGGTGGGTAGTAAGTACTGACACAATGTTGTACTTATCGCCATCTTGTACTTATCTGCCCACCCCCACCCTCAAATACCTTCATTTGAGGGTGGGGATGGGCGATAAGTACAACATTATGTTGTACTTATTGCCCCAATAAGTACAAAGCATGGCAATAAGTACAACATTATGTTGTACTTCATCGCCCACCCTAATGAGGGTGGGGGTGGGCGATGAAGTACAAGCACAATGCTATAGTAAGTACAAGCACAATGTCTGTACTTATCGCCCACCCCCACCCTCATTTGAGGGTAAGGGTGGGCGATGAAGTACAGAGACAATAAGTACAACATGGCAGTAAGTACAGCATAATGCTGTACTTACTGTGCTGTACTTACTGCCCATCCCCACCCTCAAATGAGGGTGGGGGTGGGCAGTAAGTACAACATGGCAGTAAGTACAGCATTGTGCTTTAATTACTGCCCACCCTAATGAGGGTGGGGGTGGGCAATAAGTACAGCACAATGCTGTACTTACTGTGCTGTACCAATAAGTACAGCATAATAAGTACAACATTGTGTTGTACTTACTGCCCACCCTAATGAGGGTGGGGGTGGGCAGTAAGTACAGCACAATGTCTGTACTTCATCGCCATGCTTGTACTTACTATAAGTATAGCATGGCGTAAGTACGACATTATGCTCGTACTTATCGCCCGCCCCTATACTTATCGCCCACCCCCACCCTCAAATGAGGGTGGGGGTGGCGATAGTACAACATGGCGTAAGTATAGCATTGTGCCGTACTTATCGCCCACCCCCACCCTCATTAGGGTGGGCGATGAAGTACAACACAATGCTATACTTACTCGCCATGTCGTACTTATTCCCCACCCCCACCCTCATTAGGGTGGGCGATAAGTCAGACACAATGCTATACTTCATCGCCATGTCGTACTTATCGCCCACCCCCAAAGCACAATCCCACCCTCATTTGAGGGTGGGGGTGGGCGATAAGTAAAGCACAATGTCTGTACTTATCGCCCACCCCCAACCCTAATTTGAGGGTGGGGGTGGGCAAGAAGCACAACATTGTGTTGTACTTCATCGCCCACCCTAATGAGGGTGGGGATGGGCGTGATGTACAGACACAATGCTATACTTATTGTGCTATACTTATCGCCCACCCCCACCCTAATGAGGGTGGGGGTGGGCGATAAGTACAAAGATGGCAGTATTTGAGGGTGGGGGTGGGCAAGAAGTATGGGGGTGGGCGATAGAGTACGGCACAATGTCGTACTTATCGCCATGCCGTACTTATAGTAAGTACAACATGGTAGTAAGTACAACATTGTGTCAGTACTTATCGCCCACCCTAATTAGGGTGGGGGGTGGGTTGTAAATACAAGCACAATGTTGTACTTATTGTCGTCGTACTTACTATAAGTACGACATGATGAGTAAGTACGGCATTGTGTTATACTTATCGCCCTCCCCCACCCTCATTAGGGTGGGTAGTAAGTCATGCATTATGTCGTACTTATCGCCATGTCGTACTATCGCCCACCCCCACCCTCATTTGAGGGTGGGGGTGGGTAGTAAGTACAACACAGTAAGTATATCATTGTGCTGTACTTACTGCCCACCCCCACCCTCATTAGGGTGGGCAGTAAGTACAGCACAATGCTGTACTTATTGTGCTGTACTTACTGCCCACCCCCACCCTCAAACGAGGGTGGGGGTGGGTAGTAAGTACAGCATTGTGCTGTACTTACTGCCCACCCCCACCCTCATTAGGGTGGGCAGTAAGTACAACACAATGCTGTACTTACTACCATGCTGTACTTATTGGGCGATAAGTATAGCATAATCGTTGTATCTATCGCCCACCCCCACCCTCAAATGAGGGTATTTGAGGGTGGGGGTGGGCAATAAGTACAGGCATGGCAATAAGTACAACATTGTTCTATACTTACAAGATGGCGATAAGTACAGAGATGGCAATAAGTACAGCATGGCGATGAAGTACAGAGTAGCACGGTAAGTACAAAGACAATGTTGTACTTACTACCATGCTGTACTTACTGCCCATCCCCACCCTCATTTGAGGGTGGGGGTGGGCAGAATACAAAGCATGGTAGTAAGTATAGCATTGTGCTATAATTACTGCCCACCCCCACCCTCATTAGGGTGGGTAGTAAGTATAGCACAATGTTGTACTTATCGCCATGTCGTACTTATCGCCCACCCCCACCCTCATTAGGGTGGGCGATGAAGTACAACACAATGTTGTACTTATCGCCATGCTCGTACTTATTGGGGCGATAAGTACAGCATAATGTTGTACTTATCGCCCACCCCCACCCTCAAATACCCGGGTGGGCGATAAGTACAACATTGTGCTATACTTACAAGATGGCAAGTAAGTACAACATGGCAAGAAGTACAAGAAGACATGGTAAGTACAGAGATAATGTCGTATTTACTACCATGTCAGTACTATCGCTCCACCCCCACCCTCAAATACCTTCATTTGAGGGTGGGGGTGGGTAGTAAGTACAACATTATGCTGTAATTACTGCCCCAATAAGTACAGCATGGCAGTAAGTACAACATTGTGTTGTACTTAATGCCCACCCTAATGAGGGTGGGGGTGGGCAGTAAGTACAGCATCGCAGTAAGTACAGCATTGTGTTGTACTTACTGCCCACCCTAATGAGGGTGGGGTTGGGTAGTAAGTACAACACAATGCTGTAGTAAGTACAATACAATGTTGTACTTATCGCCATGTCGTACTTATCGCCCACCCCCACCGTCATTTGAGGGTGGGCGATAAGTACAACACGATAAGTACAAGATTATGTCGTACTTCATCGCCCACCCCCACGTGGGGGTGGGCAGTAAGTACAACACAATGATGTACTTACTATGTTGTACTTACTACCCACCCCCACCCTCAAATGAGGGTGGGGGTGGGCAGTAAGTACAACATGGCAGTAAGTACAACATTGTGCTGTACTCATTGCCCACCCTAATGAGGGTGGGGGTGGGCGATAAGTACGAGATAATGTCGTACTTACTATGCTCGTACTTACTATAAGTACAACATGGCAAGTAAGTATAAGTACAAGCATAGTAAGTACAAGCATTATGTCGTACTTATCGCCCACCCCCACCCTCATTAGGGTGGGCGTAAGTACAGACACAATGATGTACTTACCGTGTTGTACTCTATCGCCCACCCTAAGTACAAGCATTATGCGGTACTTACTACAAGGATTGTGTCGTACTTACTAACCACCCCCACCCTCATTAGGGTGGGCGATAGAATACAACACAATGTTGTACTTACTACCATGCTGTACTTATTGGGGTAGTAAGTACAACATAATGTTGTACTTACTGCCCACCCCCACCCTTAAATGAGGGTATTTGAGGGTGGGGGTGGCCAGTAAGAACAGCATGGCAGTAAGTACAGCATTGTGCTATACTTACAGCATGGCAGTAAGTACAACAACACAGTAAGTACAACACAATGCTATACTTACTGCCCACACCCACCCTCATTTGAGGGTGGGGGTGGGCAATAAGTACGAGCATGGCGTAAGTACAACATTGTGCTATACTTATCGCCCACCCCCACCCTCATTAGGGTGGGCGATAGAATACAGCACAATGTTGTACTTATCGCCATGTCTGACTTATCGCCCACCCCCACCCTCAAATACCTTCATTTGAGGGTGGGGGTGGGCAATAAGTACAACATTATGCTGTACTTATTGCCCCAATAAGTACAGCATGGTAGTAAATACAGCATTGTGTTTTACTTACTGCCCACCCTAATGAGGGTGGGGGTGGGCAGTAAGTATAGCATAATGCTATAGTAAGTACAACACAATGCTGTACTTATCGCCATGTCCGTACTTATCGCCCACCCCCACCCTCATTTGAGGGTGGGGGGTGGGCAAGAGTACAAGCACGATAAGTACAACATTATGTTGTACTTACCGCCCACCCTAATGAGGGTGGGGGTGGGCGTAAGTACTGGAATAATGTTGTACTTATCGTGTCAGTAATTATCGCCCATCCCCAACCCTCAAATGAGGGTGGGGGTGGGCAATAAGTACGAAGATGGCAATAAGTACAACATTGTGTCATGACTTACTACCCACCCTAATGAGTGTGGGGGTGGGCGTAAGTATAGCACAATGTTGTACTTATTGCCATGTTGTACTTACAAGAAATACAACACAAGGAAGTACAAGCATTGTGCTATACTTATCGCCCACACCCACCCTCATTAGCGTGGGCGTAAGTACAAGCACAATGTCGTACTTATCGTAAGTATAGCATGGCGTAAGTACGGCATTGTGCCGTACTTATTGCCCACCCCCATACTTATCGCCCACCCCCACCCTCAAATGAGGGTGGGGGTGGGCAGAGTATGAAGCATGGCGATAAGTACAACATTGTGCTGTACTTACTGCCCACCCCCACCCTCATTAAGATGGGTAGTAAGTACAGCACAATGTTGTACTTACCGCCATGCTGTACTTATTACCCACCCCCACCCTCATTAGGGTGGGCAGTAAGTACAACACAATGCTATACTTACTGCCATGCTGTACTTACTACCCACCCCCAAAGCACAATCCCACCCTCATTTGAGGGTGGGGGGTGGGTAGTAAGTACAACATTGTGCCGTACTTATCGCCCACCCTAATGGGGGTGGGGATGGGCGTATGTACAGCACAATGTCGTACTTACTCGTGCTATACTTATCGCCCACCCTCACCCTTACCGTGTCTAGACTTATCGCCCACCCTAATGAGGGTGGGGATGGGCGATAAGTATAGGGGCAAGCGATAAGTACAACACAATGTTGTAATTATCGCCATGCTATACTTACAAGAAGTACAACATGGCGATAAGTACATCATTGTGTTGTACTTACCGCCCACCCTAATGAGGGTGGGGGTGGGCAATAAGTACATCACAATGTCGTACTTATCGTGTCAGTACAACATGGCAAGTAAGTACAAGCATTGTGCTATACTTATCGCCCACCCCCACCCTCATTAGGGTGGGCGATAAGTACAACACAATGCTATACTTATCGCCATGTTGTACTTACTACCCACCCCCACCCTCATTTGAGGGTGGGGATGGGCACAGTATACAAGATAAGAAGTACAACATTATGTTGTACTTATCGCCCACCCCCACCCTCATTAGGGTGGGCAGTAAGTACAACATAATGCTGTACTTACTGTGCTATACTTACTGCCCACCCCCACCCTCAAATGAGGGTGGGGGTGGGCAGTAAGTACAGCATGGTAGTAAGTACAGCATTGTGCTGTACTTACTACAACATTATGTTGTACTTACTGCCCACCCCCACCCTCATTAGGGTGGGCAATAAGTACAACACAATGCTGTACTTACTGCCATGCTGTACTTATTGGGGCAATAAGTACAGCATAATGTTGTACTTACTGCCCACCCCCACCCTCAAATGAAGGTATTTGAGGGTGGGGGTGGGCGATAGAGTACAGCATGGCAAGAAGTATAACATTGTGCCGTACTTACCGCCCACCCTAATTAGGGTGGGCGTAAGTACAAGCACAATGTTGTACTTATCGCCATGTCAGTACTTATCGCCCACCCCCACCCTCAAATGAGGGTGGGGGTGGGGCGTAAGTTCAGCATTGTGTCCGTACTTACCGTGTCGCCGTACTTATCGCCATGTCGTAAGTATAGCACAATGCTGTACTTACTGCCATGCTGTAAGTATAGCACAATGCTGTACTTACTGCCATGCTATACTTACTACCCACCCCCACCCTCAAATACCCTTATTTGAGTGTGGGGGTGGGCAAGTAAGTACAACATTATCGTCGTACTTATCGCCCCAATAAGTACAAACATGGCAAAGAAGTATAGCATTGTGTCAGTACTATCGCCCACCCTAATGAGGGTGGGGGGTGGGCAATAAGTACAAGCATGGCGATAAGTACAAGCATTGTGCTATACTTACTACCCACCCTAATGAGGGTGGGGGTGGGCAGTAATTATAGCACAATGCTATACTTACTGCCATGCTGTATTTACTGCCCACCCCCACCCTTAAATGAGGGTGGGGGTGGGTAGTAAGTACAGAATGGTAGTAAGTACAACATTGTGCTGTACTTACTGTGCTACTATACTTACTGCCATGCTGTAAGTATAGCATAATGTTGTACTTATTGCCATGCTGTACTTATCGCCCACCCCCACCCTCAAATACCCTCATTTGAGGGTGGGGGTGGCGTAAGTACAACATTATGCTATACTTACTGCCCTAATAAGTACAACATGGTAGTAAGTACAACATTGTGTTGTACTTACTGCCCACCCTAATGAGGGTGGGGGTGGGCAGTAAGTACAGCACAATGCTGTACTTAAAATGAGGGTGGGGGTGGGCGATAGAGTATAGCACAAGAAGTATAGCATTGTGTCGTACTTACTACCCACCCCCACCCTCATTTGAGGGTGGGGGTGGGCGTAAGTACAGCACAATGCGATACTTATCGTGCTATACTTACTGCCCACCCCCACCCTCAAATGAGGGTGGGGGTGGGCAGTAAGTACAGCATGGCATGAAGTACAAGCATTGTGTTGTACTTACTACCCACCCTAATGAGGGTGGGGGTGGGTCGTAAGTATAGCACAATGTCGTACTTACTATCATGTTGTACTTACGATAAGTACAACACGGTAAGTACAACATTGCGCCGTACTTACTACCCACCCCCACCCTCATTAGGGTGGGCGATAAGTACATCACAATGTTGTACTTACTGCCATGCTGTACTAACTATAAGTATAGCATGGCAGTAAGTACAGCATTGTGCTGTGCTTACTGCCCACCCCCATACTTATTGCCCACCCCCACCCTCAAATGAGGGTGGGGGTGGCCGTAGCATAGACATGGCGATAAGTACAGCATTGTACTGTACTTACTACAACATTGTGTCGTACTTACTACCCAACCCCACCCTCATTAGGGTGGGCAGTAAGTACAACACAATGCTGTACTTACTGCCATGCTGTACTTACTGCCCACCCCCACCCTCATTAGGGTGGGCAGTAAGTACAACACAATGTTGTACTTACTGCCATGCTGTACTTATTGGGGCAGTAAGTACAGCATAATGCTATACTTACTGCCCACCCCCACCCTCAAATGAAGGTATTTGAGGGTGGGGGTGGGCAGTAGTACAACATGGCGATAAATACAGCATTATGCCGTACTTACCGTGTCGTCGTACTTACTACCATGTTGTACTTATCGCCATGTCGTAAGTATAGCACAATGTTGTACTTACTGCCCACCCCCACCCTCAAATACCCTCATTTGATGGTGGGGGTGGGGAGTAAGTACAACATTATGCTGTACTTACTGCCCCAATAAGTACAGCATGGCAGTAAGTACAGCATTGTGTTGTACTTATTGCCCACCCTAATGAGGGTGGGGGTGGGCAGTAAGTACAGCATGGCAGTAATTACAGCATTGTGCTATACTTACTACCCACCCTAATGAGGGTGGGGGTGGGCAGTAATTATAGCACAATGCTATACTTACTACCATGTCGTATTTATCGCCCACCCCCACCCCTCAAATGAGGGTGGGGGTGGGCAGTAAGTACAACATGGTAGTAAGTACAACATTGTGCTGTACTTACTGTGCTGCTGTACTTACTGCCATGCTGTACTTACTGCCATGCTGTAAGTATAGCACAATGTTGTACTTATTGCCATGCTGTACTTACGGCCCACCCCCACCCTCAAATACCCTCATTTGAGGGTGGGGGTGGGCAGTAAGTACAACATTATGCTATACTTACTGCCCCAATAAATACAGCATGGTAGTAAGTACAGCATTGTGTTGTACTTACTGCCCACCCTAATGAGGGTGGGGGTGGGCAGTAAGTACAGCATAATAAGTACAGCATTGTGCTGTATTTACTGCCCACCCTAATGAGGGTGGGGGGTGGGCGTAAGTACAGCACAATGCTATACTTCATCGTGTTGTACTTACTACCCACCCCCACCCTCAAATGAGGGTGGGGGTGGGCAGTAAGTACAGCATGGCAGTAAGTACAGCATAATGTTGTACTTACTACCCACCCTAATGAGGGTGGGGGTGGGCAGTAAGTATAACACAATGCTGTACTTACTGTCATGCTGTACTTATAGTAAGTACAGCACAGTAAGTACAACATTGTGCTGTATTTACAACCCACCCCCACCCTCATTAGGGTGGGCAGTAAGTACAGCACAATGTTTTACTTACTACCATGTTGTACTTACTATAAGTACAGCATGGCAGTAAGTACAGCATTGTGCTGTACTTACTGCCCACCCCCACCCTCAAATATCGCCATGTCGTACTTATCGCCCACCCCCACCCTCATTAGGGTGGGGGTGGGCGGTAAGTATAGCACAATAAGTATAGCATTGTGCTGTACATACTGACCATCCCCACCCTCATTAGGGTGGGCGAGAAGTACAACACAATGTTGTACTTATCGCCCACCCCCACCCTCAAATTAGGGTGGGGGGTGGGCGTAAGTACAGACATTGTGCTTTACTTATCGCCCACCCCCACCCTCAAATGGGGGTGGGATTGTGCTTTGGGGGTGGGCAGTAAGTACAGCATGGCAGTAAGTATAGCATTGTGCTGTACTTACTGCCCACCCTAATGAGGGTGGGGGTGGGGAATAAGTACAAGATGGCGATAAGTACAGCATTGTGTCAGTACTTACTACCCACCCTAATGAGGGTGGGGGTGGGCGTAAGTACAGACACAATGCTATACTTACTACCATGCCGTACTTATCGCCCACCCCCACCCTCATTAGGGTGGGCGATAAGTACAGCACAATGTCTGTACTTATCGCCATGTTGTACTTATCGCCCACCCCCACCCTCATTTGAGGGTGGGGATGGGCGAAGAGACAGCATGTAAGTACGACATTATGTCTGTACTTATCGCAATGTTGTACTTATTATGTCGTACTTATCGCCCACCCTTACCCTCAAATGAGGGTGGGGGTGGGCGATAAGTACGACATGGCAGTAAGTATAGCATTGTGCTGTACTTACTATAGCATTGTGCTGTACTTACTGCCCACCCCCACCCTCATTAGGGTGGGCAGTAAGTACAACATAATGTTGTACTTACTGCCATGTTGTACTTATTGGGGCAATAAGTACAACATGGCAGTAAGTACAGCATGGCAGTAAGTACAACATTGTGTTGTACTTACTACCCACCCTAATGAGGGTGGGGGTGGGCAGTAAGTATAGCACAATACTGTACTTACGGCCATGCTGTACTTACTACCCACCCCCACCCTCAAATGAGGGTGGGGGTGGGCAGTAAGTACAGCATGGCAGTAAGTACAGCATTGTGCTGTACTTACTGTGCTGTTGTACTTACTACCATGTTGTAAGTATAGTACAATGTCGTACTTATCGTCATGTCAGACTTATCGCCCACCCCCACTCCTAAAATACCCTCATTTGAGGGTGGGGGTGGGCAGTAAGTACATCATTATGTTGTACTTACTGCCCCAATAAGTACAGCATGGTAGTAAGTACAACATTGTGTTGTACTTACTACCCACCCTAATGAGGGTGGGGGTGGGCAGTAAGTATAGCACAATGCTGTAGTAAGTACAGCATAATGCTGTACTTAGGGTGGGCAGTAAGTACAACACAGTAAGTACAACATTGTGCTGTACTTACTGCCCACCCTAATGAGGGTGGGGGTGGGCAGTAAGTATGGCACAATGCTGTACTTATTGTGCTGTACTTACTATAAGTACAGCATGGTAGTAAGTACAACATTGTGCTATACTTACTACCCACCCCCACCCTCATTAGGGTGGGCAATAAGTACAACACAATGCTGTACTTACTGCCCACCCCCACCCTCATTTGAGGGTGGGGGTGGGCAGTAAGTACAGACAGTAAGTACAACATTGTGTTATACTTCATCGCCCACCCTAATGAGGGTGGGGGTGGGAAGTAAGTATAGCACGATGTTGTACTTACCGTGTTGTACTCTATCGTAAGTATGAAGATGGGCGTAAGTACGACATTGTGCTGTACTTACTACAACATTGTGTTGTACTTACTGCCGACCCCCACCCTCATTAGGGTGGGCAGTAAGTACAACACAATGTTGTACTTACTGCCATGCTGTACTTATTGGGGTAGTAAGTACAGCATAATGTCGTACTATCGCCCACCCCCACCCTCAAATGAAGGTATTTGAGGGTGAGGGTGGGCAGTAAGTACAGCATGGCAGTAAGTACAGCATTGTGCTATACTTACTACCCACCCTAATGAGGGTGGGGGTGGGCAGTAATTATAGCACAATGTTGTACTTACTGCCATGCTGTATTTACTACCCACCCCCACCCTCAAATGAGGGTTGGGGTGGGAAGTAAGTACAGCATGGTAGTAAGTACAACATTGTGTTGTACTTACTGTGCTGCTGTACTTACTACCATGCTGTACTTACTGCCATGCTTTAAGTATAGCACAATGTTGTACTTATTGCCATGCTGTACTTACTGCCCACCCCCACCCCTTAAATACCCTCATTTGAGGGTGGGGGTGGGCGATAAGTACAACATTATGCTATACTTATCGCCCCAATAAGTACGAAGATGGTAGTAAGTACAACATTGTGTTGTACTTATCGCCCACCCTAATGAGGGTGGGAGTGGGCAATAAGTACAACATGGCGATAAGTACAACATTGTTCTCAGACTTATCGCCCACCCTAATGATGGTGGGGGTGGGCAGTAAGTACAGCATAATGCTGTACTTACTGCCATGCTGTACTTACTGCCCACCCCCACCCTCATTTGAGGGTGGGGGTGGGCAGTAAGTACAACACAATGTTGTACTTACTGCCATGATGTACTTATAGTAAGTACAACATAATGTCGTATTTACTACCCACCCTAATGAGGGTGGGGGTGAGCAGTAAGTATAACACAATGCTGTACTTATCGTCATGTCGTACTTATAGTAAGTACAAGCACAATGAAGTACAACATTGTGTTGTATTTACAACCCACCCCCACCCTCATTAGGGTGGGCAGTAAGTACGACACAATGTTGTACTTACTACCATGCTGTACTTACTATAAGTACAAGATGGCGATAAGTACGACATTGTGTCGTACTTATCGCCCACCCCCATACTTACTGCCCACCCCCACCCTCAAATATTGCCATGCTGTACTTACTGCCCACCCCCACCCTCATTAGGGTGGGGGTGGGGCGTAAGTATAGCACAATAAGTATAGCATTGTGCTGTACATACTGACCATCCCCACCCTCATTAGGGTGGGCGATAGAGTACAACACAATGTTGTACTTTATCGCCCACCCCCACCCTCAAATTAGGGTGGGGGGTGGGCAGTAAGTACAACATTGTGCTTTACTTACTGCCCACCCCCACCCTCAAATGAGGGTGGGATTGTGCTTTGGGGGTGGGCAGTAAGTACAACATGGCAGTAAGTATAGCATTGTGCTGTACTTACTGCCCACCCTAATGAGGGTGGGGGTGGGCAATAAGTACAAGATGGCAGTAAGTACAACATTGTGTTGTACTTACTGCCCACCCTAATGAGGGTGGGGGTGGGCAGTAAGTACAGCACAATGCTATAGTAAGTACAGCACAATGCTGTACTTACTGCCATGCTGTACTTACTGCCCACCCCCACCCTCATTTGAGGGTAAGGGTGGGCAGTAAGTACAGCACAATAAGTACAACATGGTAGTAAGTACAAGCATAATGTCGTACTTATCGTGTCTGTACTCTATCGCCCATCCCCACCCTCAAATGAGGGTGGGGGTGGGCGATAAGTACAACATGGCGTGAAGTACAGGCATTGAGTCAGTACTTACCGCCCACCCTAATGAGGGTGGGGGGTGGGCGATAAGTACGGCACAATGTCGTACTTACCGTGCTGTACTCAATAAGTACAGGCATAATAAGTACAACATTGTGTTGTACTTCACGCCCACCCTAATGAGGGTGGGGGTGGGCGATAAGTACAGCACAATGCTGTACTTACTGCCATGCTGTACTTACTATAAGTATAGCATGGCGATAAGTACAACATTATGTTGTACTTCATCGCCCGCCTTCATACTTACTGCCCACCCCCACCCTCAAATGAGGGTGGGGGTGGGCAGTAAGTACAAGCATGGCAGTAATTACCCCATAATGTTGTAGTAAGTACAACACAATGCTGTAATTACTACCATGCTATACTTACTGCCCACCCCCACCCTCATTTGAGGGTGGGGGTGGGCAGTAAGTACAACACGATAAGTACAGACATTATGTCAGTACTTACTTCCCACCCTAATGAGGGTGGGGGTGGGCGATAAGTACGACGATAATGTTGTACTTATCGTGCTATACTTATCGCCCACCCCCACCCTCAAATGAGGGTGGGGGTGGGCAGTAAGTACAGCATTGTGTTGTACTTACTACCCACCCTAATGAGGGTGGGGGTGGGCGTAAGTATAGCACAATGCTGTACTTACTATCATGTTGTACTTACAGTAAGTACAACACAGTAAGTACAGCATTGTGCCGTACTTACTACCCACCCCCACCCTCATTAGGGTGGGCAGTAAGTACATCACAATGTTGTACTTACTGCCATGCTGTACTTACTATAAGTACAAGATGGCGATAGCAGTACGACATTGTGCCGTGCTTATCGCCCACCCCCATACTCTCATCGCCCACCCCCACCCTCAAATGAGGGTGGGGGTGTGCGTAAGTACAAGATGGCGATAAGTACAACATTGTGCTCGTACTTACTGCCCACCCCCACCCTCATTAGGGTGGGCAGTAAGTATAGCACAATGCTGTACTTACTTCCATGCTGTACTTATTGCCCACCCCCTCCCTCATTAGGGTGGGCAGTAAGTACAACACAATGCTATACTTACTGCCATGCTATACTTACTGCCCACCCCTAAAGCACAATCCCACCCTCATTTGAGGGTGGGGGTGGGCAATAAGTACAACATGGCAGTAAGTACAACATTGTTCTGTACTTACTGCCCACCCTAATGATGGTGGGGGTGGGCAGTAAGTACAACATAATGCTGTACTTACTGCCATGCTGTACTTACTGCCCACCCCCACCCTCATTTGAGGGTGGGGGTGGGTAGTAAGTATAGCACAATGTTGTACTTATCGCCATGCTGTACTTATAGTAAGTACAGCACAATAAGTACAACATTGTGCCATACTTATCGCCCACCCCCACCCTCATTAGGGTGGGCAGTAAATACAGCACAATGCTGTACTTACTGTGCTGTACTTACTGCCCACCCTAAGTACAACATTATGCTGTACTTACTACAGCATTGTGCTGTACTTACTGCCCACCCCCACCCTCATTAAGGTGGGTAGTAAGTACAACACAATGTTGTACTTACTACCATGCTGTACTTATTGGGGCAGTAAGTACAACATAATGATGTACTTACTGCCCACCCCCACCCTCAAATGAGGGTATTTTAGGGTGGGGGTGGGGCGTAAGTACACGATGACAGTAAGTACAGCATTGTACTATACTTACAACATGGTAGTAAGTACAGCAACACAGTAAGTACAGCACAATGCTGTACTTACTGCCATGCTGTACTATCGCCCACCCCCACCCTCATTTGAGGGTGGGGGTGGGCGAAGTACAACGATGGCGAAGAAGTACGATATTGTGCTATACTTATCGCCCACCCCCACCCTCATTAGGGTGGGTAGTAAGTACGACACAATGTTGTACTTATTGCCATGTCGTACTTATCGCCCACCCCCACCCTCAAATACCTTCATTTGAGGGTGGGGATGGGCGATAAGTACAACATTATGTTGTACTTATTGCCCCAATAAGTACAAAGATGGCAAGTAAGTACAACATTATGTTGTACTTCACCGCCCACCCTAATGAGGGTGGGGGGTGGGCGTAAGTACAAGACAATGCTATAGTAAGTACGAGCACAATGTCGTACTTATCGCCCACCCCCACCCTCATTTGAGGGTAAGGGTGGGCGATAAGTACAAGACAATAAGTACAACATGGCGTAAGTACGGCATAATGTCAGTACTTATCGTAGCTCGTACTTATCGCCCATCCCCACCCTCAAATGAGGGTGGGGGTGGGCAACAAGTACAACATGGCGATAAGTACGACATTGTGCTTTAATTATCGCCCACCCTAATGAGGGTGGGGGTGGGCAATAAGTACAGCACAATGTCGTACTTCCTGTCGTTGTACCAATAAGTACAGACATAATAAGTACAACATTGTGTTGTACTTATCGCCCACCCTAATGAGGGTGGGGGTGGGCGTAAGTACAGCACAATGCTGTACTTATCGCCATGTCGTACTTACTATAAGTATAGCATGGCGTAAGTACAGCATTATGCCGTACTTATCGCCCGCCCCCATACTTATCGCCCACCCCCACCCTCAAATGAGGGTGGGGGTGGGCGACGTAGTACAACATGGCGATGAGTATAGCATTGTGCCGTACTTATCGCCCACCCCCACCCTCATTAGGGTGGGCGATAAGTACAACACAATGCTATACTTATCGCCATGTCGTACTTATTCCCCCACCCCCACCCTCATTAGGGTGGGCAGTAAGCACAGAGACAATGCTATACTTATCGCCATGTCGTACTTATCGCCCACCCCCAAAGCACAATCCCACCCTCATTTGAGGGTGGGGGTGGGCGTAAGTAAAGCACAATGTCGTACTTATCGCCCACCCCCAACCCTAATTTGAGGGTGGGGGTGGGCAGTAAGTACAACATTGTGTTGTACTTACTGCCCACCCTAATGAGGGTGGGGATGGGCAGTATGTACAGCACAATGCTATACTTATTGTGCTATACTTACTGCCCACCCCCACCCTAATGAGGGTGGGGGTGGGCAGTAAGTACAGCATGGCAGTATTTGAGGGTGGGGGTGGGCAGTAAGTATGGGGGTGGGCGAGCATAAGCACAATGTCGTACTTATCGCCATGCTCGTACTTATAGTAAGTACAACATGGTAGTAAGTACAACATTGTGTCAGTATCTATCGCCCACCCTAATTAGGGTGGGGGTGGGTTGTAAATACAGCACAATGTTGTACTTATTGTGCTGTACTTACTATAAGTACAGCATGACAGTAAGTACAGCATTGTGTTATACTTACTGCCCTCCCCCACCCTCATTAGGGTGGGTAGTAAGTACAGCATTATGCTGTACTTACTGCCATGCTGTACTTACTGCCCACCCCCACCCTCATTTGAGGGTGGGGGTGGGTAGTAAGTACAACACAGTAAGTATATCATTGTCGTTGTACTTACGCCCACCCCCACCCTCATTAGGGTGGGCGTAAGTACAGACACAATGTCGTACTTATTGTGCTCGAACTTATCGCCCACCCCCACCCTCAAACGAGGGTGGGGGTGGGTAGTAAGTACAGACATTGTCTCGTACTTATCGCCCACCCCCACCCTCATTAGGGTGGGCAGAGTACAACACAATGCTCGTACTTACTACCATGTCGTACTTATTGGGCAGTAAGTATAGCATAATGTCGTGACTTATCGCCCACCCCCACCCTCAAATGAGGGTATTTGAGGGTGGGGGTGGGCAGTAAGTACAGCATGGCAATAAGTACAACATTGTTCTATACTTACAGCATGGCAGTAAGTACAGCATGGCAGTAAGTACAGCATGGCAGTAAGTACAGTAGCACAGTAAGTACAGCACAATGTTGTACTTACTACCATGCTGTACTTACTGCCCATCCCCACCCTCATTTGAGGGTGGGGGTGGGCAAGAATACAAGCATGGTAGTAAGTATAGCATTGTGCTATAATTACTGCCCACCCCCACCCTCATTAGGGTGGGTAGTAAGTATAGCACAATGTTGTACTTACTGCCATGCTGTACTTACTGCCCACCCCCACCCTCATTAGGGTGGGCAGTAAGTACAACACAATGTTGTACTTACTGCCATGCTGTACTTATTGGGGCAGTAAGTACAGCATAATGTTGTACTTACTGCCCACCCCCACCCTCAAATACCCAGGGTGGGCAGTAAGTACAACATTGTGCTATACTTACAGCATGGCAGTAAGTACAACATGGCGATAGAATACAAAGACACGATAAGTACGAGCATAATGTCTGTATTTACTACCATGCTTAGTCTATCGCTTCACCCCCACCCTCAAATACCTTCATTTGAGGGTGGGGGTGGGTAGTAAGTACAACATTATGCTGTAATTACTGCCCCAATAAGTACAACATGGCAGTAAGTACAACATTGTGTTGTACTTAATGCCCACCCTAATGAGGGTGGGGGTGGGCGATAAGTACAAGATCGCAAGAAGTACAGCATTGTGTTGTACTTCATCGCCCACCCTAATGAGGGTGGGGTTGGGTAGTAAGTACAACACAATGCTGTAGTAAGTACAATACAATGTTGTACTTACTGCCATGCTGTACTTACTGCCCACCCCCACCGTCATTTGAGGGTGGGCAGTAAGTACAACACAGTAAGTACAGCATTATGCTGTACTTACTGCCCACCCCCACGTGGGGGTGGGCAGTAAGTACAACACAATGATGTACTTACTATGCTGTACTTACTACCCACCCCCACCCTCAAATGAGGGTGGGGGTGGGCGAATAAGTACAACATGGCAGTAAGTACAACATTGTGCTGTACTCATTGCCCACCCTAATGAGGGTGGGGGTGGGCAGTAAGTACAGCATAATGCTGTACTTACTATGCTGTACTTACTATAAGTACAACATGGCAGTAAGTATAAGTACAGCATAGTAAGTACAGCATTATGCTGTACTTACTGCCCACCCCCACCCTCATTAGGGTGGGCAGTAAGTACAGCACAATGATGTACTTACTGTGTTGTACTTACTGCCCACCCTAAGTACAGCATTATGCGGTACTTACTACAGCATTGTGCTGTACTTACTAACCACCCCCACCCTCATTAGGGTGGGCAGTAAGTACAACACAATGTTGTACTTACTACCATGCTGTACTTATTGGGGTAGTAAGTACAACATAATGTTGTACTTACTGCCCACCCCCACCCTTAAATGAGGGTATTTGAGGGTGGGGGTGGCCGATAAGAACAAAGCATGGCAGTAAGTACAGCATTGTGCTATACTTACAGCATGGCAGTAAGTACAGCAGCACAGTAAGTACAACACAATGCTGAACTTACTGCCCACCCCCACCCTCATTTGAGGGTGGGGGTGGGCGATAAGTACAGCATGGCAAGAAGTACAACATTGTGCTATACTTATCGCCCACCCCCACCCTCATTAGGGTGGGCGATAAGTACGACACAATGTTGTACTTATCGCCATGTCAGACTTACTGCCCACCCCCACCCTCAAATACCTTCATTTGAGGGTGGGGGTGGGCAATAAGTACAACATTATGCTGTACTTATTGCCCCAATAAGTACAGCATGGTAGTAAATACAGCATTGTGTTTTACTTACTGCCCACCCTAATGAGGGTGGGGGTGGGCAGTAAGTATAGCATAATGCTATAGTAAGTACAACACAATGCTGTACTTACTGCCATGCTGTACTTACTGCCCACCCCCACCCTCATTTGAGGGTGGGGGTGGGCGATAAGTACGACACGATAAGTACAACATTATGTTGTACTTATCGCCCACCCTAATGAGGGTGGGGGTGGGCAGTAAGTACAGAATAATGTTGTACTTACTGTGCTGTAATTACTGCCCATCCCCACCCTCAAATGAGGGTGGGGGTGGGCGAGTACAAGATATGGCGATAAGTACAACATTGTGCTGTACTTACTACCCACCCTAATGAGTGTGGGGGTGGGCAGTAAGTATAGCACAATGTTGTACTTATTGCCATGTTGTACTTACAGTAAATACAACACAGTAAGTACAGCATTGTGCTATACTTACTGCCCACACCCACCCTCATTAGCGTGGGCGTAAGTACAAGCACAATGCCGTACTTATCGTAAGTATAGCATGGCAGTAAGTACGACATTGTGCTGTACTTATTGCCCACCCCCATACTTACTGCCCACCCCCACCCTCAAATGAGGGTGGGGGTGGGCAGTAAGTACAGCATGGCAGTAAGTACAACATTGTGCTGTACTTACTGCCCACCCCCACCCTCATTAAGATGGGTAGTAAGTACGACACAATGTTGTACTTACCGCCATGCTGTACTTATTACCCACCCCCACCCTCATTAGGGTGGGCGATAAGTACAACACAATGCTATACTTACTGCCATGCTGTACTTACTACCCACCCCCAAAGCACAATCCCACCCTCATTTGAGGGTGGGGGTGGGTAGTAAGTACAACATTGTGCTGTACTTACTGCCCACCCTAATGGGGGTGGGGATGGGCAGTATGTACAGCACAATGCTGTACTTACTGTGCTATACTTACTGCCCACCCTCACCCTTACTGTGCTGTACTTACTGCCCACCCTAATGAGGGTGGGGATGGGCAGTAAGTATAGGGGCAGGCAGTAAGTACAACACAATGTTGTAATTACTGCCATGCTATACTTACAGTAAGTACAACATGGCAGTAAGTACATCATTGTGTTGTACTTACTGCCCACCCTAATGAGGGTGGGGGTGGGCAATAAGTACATCACAATGCTGTACTTACTGTGCTGTACAACATGGCAGTAAGTACAGCATTGTGCTATACTTACTGCCCACCCCCACCCTCATTAGGGTGGGCAGTAAGTACAACACAATGCTATACTTACTGCCATGTTGTACTTACTACCCACCCCCACCCTCATTTGAGGGTGGGGATGGGCAATAAGTACAGCACAGTAAGTACAACATTATGTTGTACTTACTGCCCACCCCTACCCTCATTAGGGTGGGCAGTAAGTACAACATAATGTCTGTACTTATCGTGCTATACTTATCGCCCACCCCCACCCTCAAATGAGGGTGGGGGTGGGCGATAAGTACGAAGATGGTAGTAAGTACAAGCATTGTGTCGTACTTACTACAACATTATGTTGTACTTATCGCCCACCCCCACCCTCATTAGGGTGGGCAATAAGTACAACACAATGCTGTACTTACTGCCATGCTGTACTTATTGGGGCAATAAGTACAGCATAATGTTGTACTTACTGCCCACCCCCACCCTCAAATGAAGGTATTTGAGGGTGGGGGTGGGCAGTAAGTACAGCATGGCATAGAGTATAACATTGTGTCGTACTTATCGCCCACCCTAATTAGGGTGGGCGTAAGTACAAGCACAATGTTGTACTTATCGCCATGTCGTACTTATCGCCCACCCCCACCCTCAAATGAGGGTGGGGGGTGGGCGATAAGTTCAGCATTGTGCCGTACTTCATCGTGCCGTCGTACTTCATCGCCATCGTCGTAAGTATAGCACAATCGTCGTACTTATCGCCATGTCGTAAGTATAGCACAATGCTGTACTTACTGCCATGCTATACTTACTACCCACCCCCACCCTCAAATACCCTTATTTGAGTGTGGGGGTGGGCAGTAAGTACAACATTATGCTGTACTTATCGCCCCAATAAGTACAAAGATGGCAAGTAAGTATAGCATTGTGTCAGTATTCACGCCCACCCTAATGAGGGTGGGGGTGGGCAATAAGTACAGCATGGCAGTAAGTACAAGCATTGTGCTATACTTACTACCCACCCTAATGAGGGTGGGGGTGGGCAGTAATTATAGCACAATGCTATACTTATCGCCATGTCTGATATTTACTGCCCACCCCCACCCTTAAATGAGGGTGGGGGTGGGTAGTAAGTACAGAATGGTAGTAAGTACAACATTGTGCTGTACTTACTGTGCTACTATACTTACTGCCATGCTGTAAGTATAGCATAATGTTGTACTTATTGCCATGCTGTACTTACTGCCCACCCCCACCCTCAAATACCCTCATTTGAGGGTGGGGGTGGGCAGTAAGTACAACATTATGCTATACTTACTGCCCTAATAAGTACAACATGGTAGTAAGTACAACATTGTGTTGTACTTACTGCCCACCCTAATGAGGGTGGGGGTGGGCAGTAAGTACAAAGCACAATGCTGTACTTAACATGAGGGTGGGGGTGGGCAGTAAGTATAGCACAGTAAGTATAGCATTGTGCTGTACTTACTACCCACCCCCACCCTCATTTGAGGGTGGGGGTGGGCAGTAAGTACAGCACAATGCTATACTTATTGTGCTATACTTACTGCCCACCCCCACCCTCAAATGAGGGTGGGGGTGGGCGATAAGTACGACATGGCGATGAAGTACAGCATTGTGTTGTACTTACTACCCACCCTAATGAGGGTGGGGGTGAGCGTAAGTATAGCACAATGTCGTACTTACTATCATGTTGTACTTACAAGTAGTACAACACAAGTAAGTACAACATTGCGCTGTACTTACTACCCACCCCCACCCTCATTAGGGTGGGCGATAAGTACATCACAATGTTGTACTTATCGCCATGCTCGTACTAACTATAAGTATAGCATGGCGAGTAGTACAGACATTGTGCCGTGCTTACTGCCCACCCCCATACTTATTGCCCACCCCCACCCTCAAATGAGGGTGGGGGTGGTCAGTAAGTACAGCATGGCAGTAAGTACAGCATTGTACTGTACTTACTACAACATTGTGTCGTACTTACTACCCAACCCCACCCTCATTAGGGTGGGCGATGAAGTACAACACAATGTCGTACTTATCGCCATGCTGTACTTATCGCCCACCCCCACCCTCATTAGGGTGGGCGTAAGTACAACACAATGTTGTACTTACTTGCCATGTCTGTACTTATTGGGGCGATAAGTACGAAGATAATGCTATACTTATCGCCCACCCCCACCCTCAAATGAAGGTATTTGAGGGTGGGGGTGGGCAGTAAGTACAACATGGCAGTAAATACAGCATTATGCTGTACTTACTGTGCTGCTGTACTTACTACCATGTTGTACTTACTGCCATGCTGTAAGTATAGCACAATGTTGTACTTACTGCCCACCCCCACCCTCAAATACCCTCATTTGATGGTGGGGGTGGGGAGTAAGTACAACATTATGCTCGTACTTATCGCCCTAATAAGTACAAAGCATGGCGATGAAGTACAGCATTGTGTTGTACTTATTGCCCACCCTAATGAGGGTGGGGGTGGGCGATAGAGTACAAGCATGGCGATAATTACGACATTGTGCTATACTTACTACCCACCCTAATGAGGGTGGGGGTGGGCAGTAATTATAGCACAATGCTATACTTACTACCATGCTGTATTTACTGCCCACCCCCACCCTCAAATGAGGGTGGGGGTGGGCAGTAAGTACAACATGGTAGTAAGTACAACATTGTGCTGTACTTACTGTGCTGCTGTACTTATCGCCATGTCAGTACTTATCGCCATGTCGTAAGTATAGCACAATGTTGTACTTATTGCCATGTCGTACTTATCGCCCACCCCCACCCTCAAATACCCTCATTTGAGGGTGGGGGTGGGCAACAAGTACAACATTATGCTATACTTATCGCCCCAATAAATACAAGATGGTAGTAAGTACAGACATTGTGTTGTACTTACCGCCCACCCTAATGAGGGTGGGGGTGGGCGATAAGTACAAGATAATAAGTACAGACATTGTGTCAGATTTACGCCCACCCTAATGAGGGTGGGGGTGGGCAGTAAGTACAGCACAATGCTATACTTACTGTGTTGTACTTACTACCCACCCCCACCCTCAAATGAGGGTGGGGGTGGGCAGTAAGTACGACATGGCGTAAGTACAACGATAATGTTGTACTTACTACCCACCCTAATGAGGGTGGGGGGTGGGCGATAAGTATAACACAATGTCGTACTTACTCGTCATGCTCGTACTTATAGTAAGTACAAAGACAAGTAAGTACAACATTGTGCTCGTATTTACAACCCACCCCCACCCTCATTAGGGTGGGCGTAAGTACAAGACAATGTTTTACTTACTACCATGTTGTACTTACTATAAGTACGAAGATGGCAGTAAGTACGACATTGTGCTCGTACTTATCGCCCACCCCCACCCTCAAATATCGCCATGTCGTACTTATCGCCCACCCCCACCCTCATTAGGGTGGGGGGTGGGCAGTAAGTATAGCACAATAAGTATAGCATTGTGCTGTACATACTGACCATCCCCACCCTCATTAGGGTGGGCGATAAGTACAACACAATGTTGTACTTACTGCCCACCCCCACCCTCAAATTAGGGTGGGGGGTGGGCAGTAAGTACAGCATTGTGCTTTACTTATCGCCCACCCCCACCCTCAAATGGGGGTGGGATTGTGCTTTGGGGGTGGGCGATAGAGTACAGCATGGCGATAAGTATAGCATTGTGTCAGTATCTATCGCCCACCCTAATGAGGGTGGGGGGTGGGGAATAAGTACGAAGATGGCGATAAGTACAGCATTGTGTCGTACTTACTGCCCACCCTAATGAGGGTGGGGGTGGGCAGTAAGTACAGCACAATGCTATACTTACTACCATGCTGTACTTACTGCCCACCCCCACCCTCATTAGGGTGGGCAGTAAGTACAGCACAATGTCGTACTTATCGCCATGTTGTACTTATCGCCCACCCCCACCCTCATTTGAGGGTGGGGATGGGCAGAAAGTACGAAGATGCGAAGTACGACATTATGCTGTACTTACTGCAATGTTGTACTTATTATGCTGTACTTACTGCCCACCCTTACCCTCAAATGAGGGTGGGGGTGGGCAGTAAGTACAGCATGGCAGTAAGTATAGCATTGTGCTGTACTTACTATAGCATTGTGCTGTACTTACTGCCCACCCCCACCCTCATTAGGGTGGGCAGTAAGTACAACATAATGTTGTACTTACTGCCATGTTGTACTTATTGGGGCAATAAGTACAACATAATGTTGTACTTATCGCCCATCCCCACCCTCAAATGAAGGTATTTGAGGGTGGGGGTGGGCAGTAAGTACAACATGGCAGTAAGTACAGCATGGCAGTAAGTACAACATTGTGTTGTACTTACTACCCACCCTAATGAGGGTGGGGGTGGGCAGTAAGTATAGCACAATATCAGTATTTACGGCCATGTCGTACTTACTACCCACCCCCCACCCTCAAATGAGGGTGGGGGTGGGCGTAAGTACAAGATGGCGTAAGCACGACATTGTGCCGTACTTATCGTGTCGTTGTACTTACTACCATGTTGTAAGTATAGTACAATGCTGTACTTACTGTCATGCTGTACTTACTGCCCACCCCCACCCTAAAATACCCTCATTTGAGGGTGGGGGTGGGCAGTAAGTACATCATTATGTTGTACTTACTGCCCCAATAAGTACAACATGGTAGTAAGTACAACATTGTGTTGTACTTACTACCCACCCTAATGAGGGTGGGGGTGGGCAGTAAGTATAGCACAATGCTGTAGTAAGTACAGCATAATGCTGTACTTAGGGTGGGCAGTAAGTACAACACAGTAAGTACAACATTGTGTCAGTACTTCATCGCCCACCCTAATGAGGGTGGGGGTGGGCAGTAAGTATGGCACAATGTTGTACTTATTGTGCTGTACTTACTATAAGTACAGCATGGTAGTAAGTACAACATTGTGCTATACTTACTACCCACCCCCACCCTCATTAGGGTGGGCAGTAAGTACAACACAATGTCTGTACTTATCGCTCCACCCCCACCCTCATTTGAGGGTGGGGGTGGGCAAGAGTACAGACATGATAAGTACAACATTGTGTTATACTTACTGCCCACCCTAATGAGGGTGGGGGTGGGAAGTAAGTATAGCACGATGTTGTACTTACTGTGTTGTACTTACTGTAAGTACAGCATGGCAGTAAGTACAGCATTGTGCTGTACTTACTACAACATTGTGTTGTACTTACTGCCGACCCCCACCCTCATTAGGGTGGGCAGTAAGTACAACACAATGTTGTACTTACTGCCATGCTGTACTTATTGGGGTAGTAAGTACAGCATAATGCTGTACTTACTGCCCACCCCCACCCTCAAATGAAGGTATTTGAGGGTGAGGGTGGGCGATAAGCATGACATGGCGATAAGTACAAACATTGTGCTATACTTACTACCCACCCTAATGAGGGTGGGGGGTGGGCGATAATTATAGCACAATGTTGTACTTATCGCCATGTCAGTATTTACTACCCACCCCCACCCTCAAATGAGGGTTGGGGTGGGAAGCAAGTACAAGATGGTAGTAAGTACAACATTGTGTTGTACTTACCGTGCTCGTCGTACTTACTACCATGTCGTACTTATCGCCATGCTTTAAGTATAGCACAATGTTGTACTTATTGCCATGCTGTACTTACTGCCCACCCCCACCCTTAAATACCCTCATTTGAGGGTGGGGGTGGGCGATAAGTACAACATTATGCTATACTTACTGCCCCAATAAGTACAGCATGGTAGTAAGTACAACATTGTGTTGTACTTACTGCCCACCCTAATGAGGGTGGGAGTGGGCAGTAAGTATAGCACAATGCTGTACTTATTGCCATGCTGTACTTACTACCCACCTCTACCCTCATTTGAGGGTGGGGGTGGGCAGTAAGTATAGCACAATAAGTACAGCATTGTGTCAGTACTTTACTCGCCCACCCTAATGAGGGTGGGGGTGGGCGAGTAAGTACAAGACAATGCTATACTTATCGTGTCGTACTTATCGCCCACCCCCACCCTCAAATGAGGGTGGGGGTGGGCAAGTAAGTACAAGCATGGCGGTAAGTACAAGCACAATGTCAGACTTACTACCCACCCTAATGAGGGTGGGGGTGGGCGATAAGTATAACACAATGTTGTACTTATCGTCATGCTCGTACTTATAGTAAGTACAAGACAAGAAGTACAGAGATTGTGCTCGTATTTACAACCCACCCCCACCATCATTAGGGTGGGTAGTAAGTACAGCACAATGTTGTACTTACTGCCATGTTGTACTTACTATAAGTACAGCATGGCAGTAAGTACAACATTGTGTTGAACTTACTGCCCACCACCACCCTCAAATGAGGGTGGGGGTGGGCAGTAAGTACAGCATGGCAGTAAGTACAGCATTATGCTATACTTACTGCCCACCCCCACCATCATTAGGGTGGGCAATAAGTACAACACAATGCTGTACTTATTGCCATGTTGTACTTATTGCCCACCCCCACCCTCAAATGAGGGTGGGATTGTGCTTTAGGGGTGGGCAGTAAGTATAGCATGGCAGTAAGTATAGCATTGTGCAGTACTTACTCGCCCACCCTAATGAGGGAGGGGGTGGGCAATAAGTACAAGATGGCGATAAGTACAAGCATTGTGTCGGACTTGCACGCCCACCCTAATGAGGGTGGGGGTGGGCGATAAGTACAGCACAATGTTGTACTTATCGCCATGTCATACTTATCGCCCACCCCCACCCTCATTTGAGGGTGGGGGTGGGCAGTAAGTATGGGGGTGGGCAGTAAGCACAGCATAATGTTGTACTTACTGCCATGCTGTACTTATAGTAAGTACAACATGGCAGTAAGTACAACATTGTGATGTACTTACTGCCCACCCTAATGAGGGTGGGGGTGGGTAGTAAGTACGAGACAATGTTGTACTTACTGTGTTGTACTTACTGTAAGTACAACATGATAGTAAGTACAGCATTGTGCTATACTTACTGCCCACCCCCACCCTCATTAGGGTGGGTAGTAAGTACAACACAATGCTGTACTTACTGCCATGTTGTACTTACTGCCCACCCCCACCCTCATTTGAGGGTGGGGGTGGGCAGTAAGTATAGCACAAGTAAGTACAACATTATGCTGTACTTACTGCCCACCCCCACCCTCATTAGGGTGGGAAGTAAGTACAGCATGCTGTACCTATTGGGGTAGTAAGTACAGCATAATGCTGTACTTACTGCCATGCTGTACTTATAGCATGGCAGTAAGTACAACATGGCAGTAAGTACAGCAGCACAGTAAGTACAGCATAATGTTGTATTTACTGCCATGCTGTACTTACTGCCCACCCCACCCTCAAATACCTTCATTTGAGGGTGGGGGTGGACAGTAAGTACAACATTATGCTCGTACTTCATCGCCCCAATAGGTACAAAGATGGCAGTAAGTACAACATTGTGTTGTACTTCATCGCCCACCCTAATGAGGGTGGGGGTGGGCGATGAGTACGAAGATGGCAGTAAGTACGGCATTGTGTTGTACTTCATCGCCCACCCTAATGAGGGTGGGGTTGGGCAGTAAGTACAACACAATGCTATAGTAAGTACAGCACAATGTCAGTACTTATCGCCATGTCTGTACTTATCGCCCACCCCCACCCTCATTTGAGGGTGGGGGTGGGCGATGAGTACAACACAAGCAAGTACGAAGATTGTGTCGTACTTACCGCCCACCCCCACGTGGGGGTGGGCGTAGAGTACAACACAATGATGTACTTATCGTGCTCGTACTTACTACCCACCCCCACCCTCAAATGAGGGTGGGGGGTGGGCGATAAGTACATCATTGCAGTAAGTACAACATTGTGTCAGTACTCACTACCCACCCTAATGAGGGTGGGGGGTGGGCGATAATTATAGCACAATGCTGTACTTACTGCCATGCTGTACTTATAGTAAGTACAACATAGTAAGTACAGCATTATGCTGTACTTACTGCCCACCCCCACCCTCATTAGGGTGGGCAGTAAGTATAGCACAATGATGTACTTACTGTGCTGTACTTACTGCCCACCCTAAGTACAACATTATGCTGTACTTACTACAGCATTGTGCTGTACTTACTAACCACCCCCACCCTCATTAGGGTGGGCAGTAAGTACAACACAATGCTGTACTTACTACCATGTCTGTACTTATTGGGGAAGTAAGTACAACATAATGTTGTACTATCGCCCACCCCCACCCTTAAATGAGGGTATTTGAGGGTGGGGGTGGGCGATGAAGAACAAAGATGGCAAGATGTACAGCATTGTGCTATACTTACAACATGGCAGTAAGTACAGCAGCACAGTAAGTACAACACAATGCTATACTTACTGCCATGTTGTACTTACTGCCCACCCGCACCCTCATTTGAGGGTGGGGGTGGGCAGTAAGTATAGCACAATGTTGTACTTTTAGGGTGGGCAGTAAGTACGGCACAATGTTGTACTTACTGCCATGCTGTACTTATTGCCCACCCCCACCCTCAAATACCTTCATTTGAGGGTGGAGGTGGGCAATAAGTACAACATTATGCTGTACTTATTGCCCCAATAAGTACAGCATGGCAGTAAATATAGCATTGTGTTTTACTTACTGCCCACCCTAATGAGGGTGGGGGTGGGCGATAAGTACGACATAATGTCGTAGTAAGTACAAGACAATGTCGTACTTATCGCCCACCCCCACCCTCATTTGAGGGTGGGGGTGGGCGATAGAGTATGACACGATAAGTACAACATTATGTTGTACTTATCGCCCACCCTAATGAGGGGTGGGGGTGGGCGATAAGTACAACATAATGTTGTACTTACTGTGCTGTAATTACTGCCCATCCCCACCCTCAAATGAGGGTGGGGGTGGGCAGTAAGTACAGCATGGCAGTAAGTACAACATTGTGCTGTACTTACTACCCACCCTAATGAGTGTGGGGGTGGGCAGTAAGTATAGCACAATGCTGTACTTATTGCCATGTTGTACTTACAGTAAGTACAGCACAGTAAGTACAGCATTGTGCTATACTTACTGCCCACACCCACCCTCATTAGCGTGGGCAGTAAGTACAGCACAATGCTGTACTTACTGTAAGTATAGCATGGCAGTAAGTACAGCATTGTGCTGTACTTATTGCCCACCCCCATACTTACTGCCCACCCCCACCCTCAAATGAGGGTGGGGGTGGGCAGTAAGTACAGCATGGTAGTAAGTATAGCATTGTGCTGTACTTACTGCCCACCCCCACCCTCATTAGGATGGGTAGTAAGTACAGCACAATGTTGTACTTACTGCCATGCTGTACTTATTGCCCACCCCCACCCTCATTAGGGTGGGCAGTAAGTACATCACAATGCTATACTTACTGCCATGCTGTACTTACTACCCACCCCCAAAGCACAATCCCACCCTCATTTGAGGGTGGGGGTGGGTAGTAAGTACAACATTGTGCTGTACTTACTTCCCACCCTAATGGGGGTTGGGATGGGCAGTATGTACAGCACAATGCTGTACTTACTGTGCTCTGTATCTATCGCCCACCCTCACCCTTATCTGTGTCAGACTTATCGCCCACCTTAATGAGGGTGGGGATGGGCAGTAAGTATAGGGGCGGGCAGTAAGTACAACACAATGCTGTACTTACTGCCATGCTATACTTACAGTAAGTACAACATGGCAGTAAGTACATCATTGTGTTGTACTTACTGCCCACCCTAATGAGGGTGGGGGTGGGCAGTAAGTACATCACAATTTGAGGGTGGGGGTGGGCAGTAAGTACATCATGGTAGTAAGTATAGCATTGTGTTGTACTTACTGTCCACCCTAATGAGGGTGGGGGGTGGGCGTAAGTATAGCACAATGCCGTACTTATCGCCATGTCGTATGAAGATGGCGAAGAGTACAACATTGTGCTATACTTATCGCCCACCCCCACCCTCATTAGGGTGGGCAGTAAGTAAAACACAATGCTATACTTACTGCCATGATGTACTTACTGCCCACCCCCCACCCTCATTTGAGGGTGGGGATGGGCAAGAAGTACAACGACAAGTAAGTACAACATTATGCTCGTACTTATCGCCCACCCCCACCCTCATTAGGGTGGGCGTAAGTACAACATATTGTCGTACTTATCGTGCTATACTTATCGCCCACCCCCACCCTCAAATGAGGGTGGGGGTGGGCAGTAAGTACAGCATGGTAGTAAGTACAGCATTGTGCTGTACTTACTACAACATTATGTTGTACTTACTACCCACCCCCACCCTCATTAGGGTGGGCAGTAAGTACAACACAATGCTGTACTTACTACCATGCTGTACTTATTGGGGCAATAAGTACAGCATAATGTTGTACTTACTGCCCACCCCCACCCTCAAATGAAGGTATTTGAGGGTGGGGGTGGGCAAGCAGGCAAGATGGCAAAAAGTACAACATTGTGTTGTACTTATCGCCCACCCTAATTAGGGTGGGCGATAGTACAACACAATGTTGTACTTACTGCCATGCTGTACTTACTGCCATGCTGTAAGTATAGCACAATGCTGTACTTACTGCCATGCTATACTTACTACCCACCACCACCCTCAAATACCCTCATTTGAGTGTGGGGGTGGGCAGTAAGTACAACATTATGTTGTACTTACTGCCCCAATAAGTACAACATGGTAGTAAGTACAGGATTGTGTTGTACTTACTGCCCACCCTAATGAGGGTGGGGGTGTGCAGTAAGTACAGCACAATGCTGTAGTAAGTACAGCATAATGCTATACTTAGGGTGGGCAGTAAGTACAGCATAGTAAGTACAACATTGTGTCGTACTTCATCGCCCACCCTAATGAGGGTGGGGGTGGGCGAGAATTACAACACAATGCTCGTACTTCATCGTAAGTAAAGCATGGTAGTAAGTACAGCATTGTGCTATACTTACTGCCCAGCCCCACCCTCATTAGGGTGGGCAGTAAGTACAACACAATGTTGTACTACTACCATGCTGTACTTACTGCCCACCCCCACCCTCAAATGAGGGTGGGGGTGGGCAGTAGTACAGCATGGCAGTAAGTACAGCATTGTACTGTACTTACTATAGCATTGTGCTATACTTACAGCATTGGGTAGTAAGTACAACACAATGATGTACTTACTGCCATGCTGTACTTATTGGGGTAGTAAGTACAGCATAATGCTGTACTTACTGCCCACCCCCACCCTCAAATGAAGGTATTTGAGGGTAGGGGTAGGCGAAGAGTACGACATGGCGATAAGTACAACATTGTGCTATACTTATCGCCCACCCTAATGAGGGTGGGGGTGGGCGATAATTATAGGACAATGCTCGTACTTATCGCCATGCTCGTACTTATCGCCCACCCCCACCCTCGGGGTGGGCAAGTAAGTATAGCACAATGTTGTACTTATCGCCATGTCGTACTTATCGCCCACCCCCACCCACCCCCACCCTCAAATACCCTCATTTGAGGGTGGGGGTGGGCAGTAAGTACATCATTATGCTGTATTTACTGCCCCAATAAGTATAGCATGGCAATAAGTACAGCATTGTGTTGTACTTACTGCCCACCCTACTGAGGGTGGGGGTGGGCAGTAAGTACAGCACAATGTTGTAGTAAGTACAACGACAATGCTTTACTTATCGCCCACCCCCACCCTCATTTGAGGGTGGGGGTGGGCAATAAGGACAACATGGTAGTAAGTACAGCATTGTGCTGTACTTACTACCCACCCTAATGAGGGTGGGGGTGGGCAGTAAGTATAGCACAATGTTGTACTTACAGTAAGTATAGCATAGTAAGTACAACATTGTGCTATACTTACTACCCACCCCCACTCTCATTAAGGTGGGTAGTAAGTACAACATAATGTTGTACTTACTGCCATGCTGTACTTACTATAAGTACAGACATGGCGTAAGTACAACATTTTGCTGTACTTACTGCCCACCCCCACCCTCAAATGAGGGTGGTGGTGGGCAGTAAGTACATCATGGCAGTAAGTATAGCATTGTGCTGTACTTACTGCCCACACCCACCCTCATTAGGGTGGGTAGTAAGTACAGACACAATGCTGTACTTCATCGCCATCGTCGTACTTATTGCCCACCCCCACCCTCATTAGGGTGGGCAGTAAGTACAGCACAATGCTAATTTACTGCCATGCTGTACTTACTGCCCACCCCCAAAGCACAATCCCACCCTCATTTGAGGGTGGGGGTGGGCAGTAAGTAAAGCACAATGTTGTACTTACTGCTCACCCCCCACCCTCATTTGAGGGTGGGGGTGGGCAGTAAGTACAACATTATGCTGTACTTACTGCCCACCCTAATGAGGGTGGGGATGGGCAGTATGTACAGCACAATGTTATACTTATCGCCCACCCCCACCCTCATTTGAGGGTGGGGGTGGGCGATAAGTACAACACGATAAGTATAACATTATGTCGTACATACTGCCCATCCCCACCCTCATTAGGGTGGGCAGTAAGTACAGCACAATGTTGTACTTATTGCCCACCCCCACCGCTATACTTACTGCCCACCTTAATGAGGGTGGGGGTGGGCAGTAAGTACAACACAATGCTGTACTTACTGTGCTGTACTTACTGCCCACCCCCACCCTCATTAGGGTGGGTAGTAAGTACAGCGGTGGGGGTGGGCAGTAAGTACAACATTGTGTCGTACTCATCGCCCACCCTAATGAGGGTGGGGATGGGCAGTATGTACAGCACAATGTCGTACTTATCGCCCACCCCCACCCTTTGGGTGGGGGTGGGCGTAGTACAAACATTGTGTCGTACATATCGCCCATCCCCACCCTCATTAGGGTGGGCGATGAGTACAAGACAATGTTGTACTTATCGCCCACCCCCACCCTCAAATGAGGGTGGGGGGTGGGCAGTAAATACAACATTGTGCTTTACTTACTGCCCACCCCCACCCTCAAATTAGGGTGGGATTGTGCTTTGGGGGTGGGCAGTAAGTACAACATGGCAGTAAGTATAGCATTGTGCTGTACTTACTGCCCACCCTAATGAGGGTGGGGGTGGGCAATAAGTACAGCATGGCAGTAAGTACAACATTGTGTCGTACTTACTGCCCACCCTAATGAGGGTGGGGTTGGGCAGTAAGTACAACACAATGCTGTACTTACTACCATGTTGTACTTACTACCCACCCCCACCCTCAAATGAGGGTAGGGGTGGGCAGTAAGTATGGGGGTGGGTAGTAAGTACAGCACAATGCTGTACTTACTACCATGTTGTACTTACTATAAGTACAGCATGGTAGTAAGTACAGCATTGTGCCGTACTTACCGCCCACCCCCACGCTCAAATGAGGGTGGGGGTGGGCGTAGAGTACGAGCACAATGATGTACTTATCGCCATGCCGTACTTACTATAAGTACGAAGATGGTAGTAAGTACGAGATTGTGTCGTACTTCATCGCCCACCCCCATACTTCTCGCCCACCCCCACCCTCAAATGAGGGTGGGGGTGGGCAACAAGTATGGGGGTGGGCGAGTACAGCACAATGCTCGTACTTATCGCCATGCTCGTACTTATTGTAAGTACAAAGATGGCGTAAGTACAGCATTGTGTCGGACTCATCGCCCACCCCCATACTTACTGCCCACCCCCACCCTCATTTGAGGGTGGGGGTGGGCAGTAAGCATGGGGGTGGGTAGTAAGTACAGCGACAATGTCGTACTCATCGCCATGCTTGTACTTACAGTAAGTACAACATGGCAGTAAGTACAGCATTGTGCTGTACTTACTGCCCACCCCCATACTTACACCCCCACCCTCATTTGAGGGTGGGGGTGGGCAGTAAGTATGGGGGTGGGCGTAAGTACGGCATTGTGCCGTACTTATCGCCCACCACCATACTTATCGCCCACCCCCACCCCCCACCCTCATTTGAGGGTGGGGGTGGGCGATAAGTATGGGGGTGGGCGTAAGTACGGACAATGTCGTACGTATCGCCCACCCCCATACTTACCGCCCACCCCCATACTTACCGCCCACCCCCACACCCACCCTCATTTGGTACTTACAGTAAGTATAGCATGGCAGTAAGTACAACATTGTGCTGTACTTACTGCCCACCCCCATACTTACTGCCCACCCCCATACTTACTGCCCACCCCCACCCTCATTTGAGGGTGGGGGTGGGGCAAGTAAGTATGGGGGTGGGCAGTAAGTACAGCATAATGCTGTACTTACTACCATGCTGTACTTACAGTAAGTACAGCATGGCAGTAAGTACAGCATTGTGTTGTACTTACTCGCCCACCCTAATGAGGGTGGGGGTGGGCGTAAGTATAGCATAATCGTTGTACTTCATCGTGTCGTACTTACTGTAAGTACATCATGGCAGTAAGTACAACATTGTGATATACTTACTGCCCACCCCCACCCTCATTAGGGTGGGCAATAAGTACAACATAATGAGGGTGGTGGTGGGCAGTAAGTACAACACAGTAAGTACTTATCGTGCTATACTTATCGCCCACCCCCACCCTCATTAGGGTGGGCGATAAGTATAACACAATGTCTGTACTTACTCGTGTCTGTACTTATCGCCCACCCCCACCCTCAAATGAGGGTGGGGGTGGGCGAGTAAGTACAGACATGGCGATAAGTACGAGCATTATGCTGTACTTACTACAGCATTGTGCTGTACTTACTGCCCACCCCCACCCTCATCAGGGTGGGCAGTAAGTACAACACAATGATGTACTTACTGCCATGTTGTATTTATTGGGGCATTAAGTACAGCATGGTAGTAAGTACAACATTGTGCTGTACTTCATCGCCCACCCTAATGAGGGTGGGGGTGGGCAGTAAGTATAGCAAAATGTTGTACTTATTGCCATGCTGTACTTACAGTAAGTACAACACAGTAAGTACAGCATTATGCTATACTTACTGCCCACCTATACTTACTGCCCACCCCCACCCTCATTAGGGTGGGCATTAAGTACGACACAATGTCGTACTTCTATCGCCATGTCGTACTTATCGCCCACCCCCACCCTCATTTGATTGTGGGGGTGGGCAGTAAGTACAACATAGTAAGTACAAAATTGTGCTGTACTTACTGCCCACCCTAATGAGGTTGGGGGTGGGCGATAAGTATAGCATGGCAAGAAGTACAACATTGTGTTGTACTTACTGCCCACCCCCACCCTCATTGGGGTGGGTAGTAAGTACAGCACAATGATGTACTTACTATGCTATACTTACTACCCACCCCCACCCTCAAATGTAGTAAGTACAACACAGTAAGTACAGTATTGTGTTGTACTTACTGCCCACCCTAATGAGGGTGGGGGTGGGCAGTAAGTACAGCACAATGCTATACTTACTGCCCACCCTAATGAGGGTGGGGGTGGGCAGTAGGTACAGCACAATGCTGTACTTACTGTGTTATACTTACTGCCCACCCTAATGAGGGTGGGGGTGGGCATTAAGTACAGCACAATGCTGTACTTACTGCCATGCTGTACTTACTGCCCACCCCCACCCTCAAATAGGGTGGGGGTGGGCGATAAGTACAACATGGCAATAAGTACAACATTGTGTCGTACTTATCGCCATGTCTGTACTTACTGCCCACCCCCACCCTCAAATAGGGTGGGGGTGGGTAGTAAGTACTTACTGGTACTTACTGCCCACTCTAACCCTCATTTGAGGGTGGGGGTGGGCAGTAAGTACAGCACAATGCTATACTTACTGCCCACCCCCACCCTCATTAGGGTGGACGATAGAAGTACAACACAATGCTGTACTTACTGCCATGCTGTACTTATTGCCCACCCCCACCCTCAAATCAATGCTGTACTTACTGCCCACCCTAATGAGGGTGGGGGTGGGCGAATCATCGTGTTGTACTTCATCGCCCACCCTCGCCCTCATACAACATTGTGCTGTACTTACTGCCCACCCCTGCCCTCATACAACATTGTGCTGTACTTACTGCCCAGCCCCACCCTCATTAGGGTGGGCAGTAAGTACAACACAATGCTGTACTTCTTCGCCATGCCCACCCCCACCCTCATTAGGGTGGGCGTAAAGTACAACACAATGCTGTACTTACTGCCATGCTGTACTTACTGCCCACCCCCACCCTCAAATTGGTGGGGTTGGGCAGTAAGTACAGCATGGCAGTAAGTACAACATTGTGCTATACTTACTACCCACCCTCATTTGAGGGTGGGGGTGAGCTGTAAGTACAACACAATGCTGAGGGTGGGGGTGGACAGTAAGTACAGCATGGCAGTAAGTACAACATTGTACTTACTGCTCACCCCCACTCGTGCTATACTTACTACCCACCCTCATTTGAGGGTGGGGGTGGGCGATAAGTACAGCATGGTAGTAAGTACAACATTGTACTTATCGCCCACCCCCACCCTCATTTGAGGGTGGAATGAGGGTCGGGGTGGGCAGTAAGTATAGCATTGTGCTATACTGCCCACCCCCACCCTCGGGGTGGGCAGTAAGTACAATGTCGTAAGTACGACATTGTTCTGTACTTATCGCCCACCCCCACCCTCATTTGAGGGTGGAATGAGGGTGGGGGTGGGCGATAAGTACAACATGGCAGTAAGTACAACATTGTGCTGTAATTACTGCCCACCCCCACCCTCATTTGAGTGTGGGGGTGTACAGCATTATGCTGTACTTACTGCCCACCCCCACCCTCATTTGAGGGTGGGGGTGGGCAGTACAGCACAATGCTGTAAGTACAACATTGTGCTATACTTACTGCCCCCACCACCCTCATTAGGGTGGGCAGTAAGTACAACACAATGCTGTACTTACAGTATTGTGCTGTACTTACTGCTCACCCCCACCCTCATTAGGGTGGGCAGTAAGTACAGCACAATGCTGTACTTACTGCCCACCCCCACCCTCAAACTTTTCAACTTTTATCAGATGTACACATAGATTTACTTGCACTCATTTATCTATATACTTATGTCACATGGAATGTCTCGAGGACAAATTTTACACCACTTAACACAAGATTTTTGGATAATGAAGTGAAACCCACTGATCAAAAATTTGGATAGACCACAACCATAGATATAGTTAAGAGTAACACCACAACTTAATTTTTTTAACATTCCTACTAGTAATAAAACTTTAATTTAACTTAATTTTTTTAACATTCCTACTAGTAACAAAACTTAAATCTAATCATATACTACTACTATTCAACATAATGAAAACATAACATTCGAGGACATGGCCCATCATGTAGATATTTCTAATTATAGTTGATCTTTTCCAAACTTTTGAAGAGCATGGAAATTTCAAAATGCCGACTTCAGGTGAACAGAGGGGCCATTCTCATATGTTCTTATGAGAGCATGCTTAGATTCTAAGAGACTGGTTGATTTGTTATAGTGGATAATAACATGGGTATTGTTAAATTTTTACAATAAGGGCAACACTTTCCATCTTCTGAACAAAAAAAAATAGTTTTAATTAATTTTGAAACTGTACGATTGTGAAATATTTATGCAGAGGCAGTAAAGCTAACCTTCTTGAATCTCTTTTTGTTTGTAACTCGGTGAATGGTGAACCAGATGGAGATTTGAAGTTGCACGACTGTGAAACCCTTATATAGAGGCAGTAGAGCTAACCTTCTCAAATATCTCTTTGTTTGTAACTGGGTGAACGGTGAACTAGATGAAGGCAGAGGTGGAATTGTAGATGGATTGACCATGCATAGTGCAACTCTTGAGTACCGACAGAAGGTGTAGTAGGATCTCTTGTTCTTTTTTTAGCTTTGGGGTACTGCAGGAACCTGCATTGCTTCACATGGTTGGCATAAACTGCACTTGCTTTGATATTGCGACAACTTCGATCCTATATGTGATATGACCTTAAGAAGTTTGTTTCTCTCACCCACGCCTCCGTACACTTCTCTTCTCTGCATAATAAAAAACATAAACGTTACTACCAAACACTTGCTACTTGCAGTAACTTGATAAGACTCAATTGAATATTTTGACGCCCACATTACATACCTCATCCATACGAGCTTCAGGTTGATCAATCCAAAATTGACTTTATCCACGGTCACGAGAGGATTGGAAATTTGGATGGTTGAGGTGCAGTTCGCATCATATCAAGAGGAGAGGACCATCCTGCATAAATTAAGATCATTTCATATTTTATTATTTCAAGTCAAACTCAATAAATGGAGTTTGAAAATTGAAAATGCAGAAGTCGGTGCTCACCTACTAACACCTAATCTATTTATAGACTTTTATTCTGCACATCTAATGTATATATGTATGTTATAAGTAAAATTTACGATTTTTAAATATATTTACCTGTAAAATTTACGATTTTTAAAAAATATCAAGTAAAAATTTACTGTGGATATAAAATTAAAATTGTAATTTATGGTTTCAAATGCAAACTACAATTAAATTTAATCCCAATTTCTACTTGATCCAGTTTTGAATCCCCAGAAACCCTGGCCATGATCTATGGAATTTACATATTATCCCTCTACTTTTAAGAATCATTATATCATGCTTAATCATCTCCTCCTTGATACTAACTTTTAGCGTAACATCTGTTAATTGGATTTAACTTGTCATGTATTCGCTTTTCTACTTATCTCCAACTAAGGCATCTTGACTTCTCATTAGAGCTTTCAAATATGACTTTCCTTTCATACTAGCTAATTGGGCTTGCTCTTGGCTTACACTCCCTATTGGCTCACACTCCCTCTTGGATTGCACTCTCTCCTACCTCGCACTTGCTCTTGGCTTGCAATAGTCCCTATCTCTTTTTTTTTTTAACGTGCCTTCACTTCAACAATTTTTTACAAACAATATTCCTCGCATTCATAGTAAAGGTTTGAAGCATTGATGCACTCTGGATGAACATGACACTCTTTTGCCAAGATTAAATCTCGGTTTGCACTCCCTCTTAACTCGCACTTCCTCTTACAAAAAATTTATTATTTTTAAAATGAAGAACTATAAATTTTAATTTATTTGGTAAAAATAAAGTCAACCCAACTCCGGCCGTTCAGAAAATTGAATCGAAACAACCCATCAACAACCACTCCATCCCTACCAACCTACCTAACCTTTTAACTAATTATTAATAATAAAATTTAGGGTGAACATAACAAAGGTCCATCCATATATAAATCATTTTATATTTCTTTAGATCTAATGTATATGGCACGAAGTATTGTCTTATGTTATCTTTATTTATTTATTTATATATATATATATATATATTAAAATTTTAAACTTAATTTTTTATATAAAATATTATTTCTTATTTGAAGAATCATTTATAAATTTTATTACTAAATAATATGTATATCATGAGTCTACTATGTGTGAGGAAAGACATTTTATGTTGTATTATTATTTTTTTAATAAGCTATTTATGGCTTTTATTGGGGGCCACTCCCATTAAAAATAAAACATTATATTGCTTTCATTACATTTCTAACAAGTTAATTAAAACATACCCAACTTTGTCTTTCTATCAAAGATATTTTTCATTTGCCTTTCTATTAACTGTATTCTTCATCTTTCTCAAACTACTAAGTTTTCATAATCAACTCCTTTTATATCAGATGCCTTCTAATATTTGTTGCCTAGCTTCTATATCTATAAATATCTTGTCTATAACAACTTCACAATTTCTTAATACCTTTTTTTAGGGTTTTTATTCATTCCCCTAATATTCCAAAATATTATTTTCATTGTTATTTTTTATTTTTATTTGTGCGTCTTAAACCCACTTCTTGTTAGCACTTGTGATATTTGCTTTTGTTTTCTCATATCAATATCCCTCTATTTTTTCTCTTTATTTTTGCTTCTTAGATCTTCCTCTCTTATTTTTTTTTCATTTCGAGCAATACTTTCATCTTCATCACTCTCTTCAATCTTCTCACATTGCTCATAGTAAGACTTATCATCTTTAGGTTTGCCTTGTTATGAAGGATTTGAAGTGCAAGGAATAACCTCAAAAACACAATCTTCTTTATGTTACCACAAAAACCTTAAAGTGTAAGAATGCTCTTCTATAGCAATTACCTTCTTATTCTACCTTAAAAAATCTAAATTGTTATGGGTTTCCTCCATCCTCATTTCTTTATTATGCTGCTCTTAAAACCTTAGAGTGCAAGGGATAACATCTTCACCCCTTTCACTTTTGTTACCTGGAGAGAATTTTATACTAGAGGAATATGAAGATGAATTACCTGAAATAAACTTGACCTCTTTTGTTGTATTTATTTGAAGATTTCTCTCCACATCTTCTTTTGCACATTTAATGCCATATGAACTTGCCAAATGATATTGTAGATAATATTTCTTTGTCTCTTCTTTCGGAGTGGAATATCATTGATCTGATCTAGCTTCTATTATTGTATGATTTCCTTGCTTTATCTTGAAGTTTATCTCATCGTTAAATTTTTTTGTCTCTTTCTTCATAGTTTTCACTTTGCAAACTCTTGTCATGTGTCTAATATCATAACAATTGTGGCAACAAAATGTGATATTTTCATAGTCTACTTGTTGATCTCATTCTCTTGATTCAGATTTAATCTTAATGGATTGTGGAAAGGTATTTTATGTTGTGTTATTTAAACCTTAAGTTTCTTATCTATATTTTATACTCTTCCAAATCTATTATATATATATAATATTTTTCAAACCTTAAGCCTTCCATCTATATCCCATACTCCTACATGTCTACTATATATATAATTTGAAGCTTGGCCTCTTATATACACCCTCATTCTACCCATGGATCTACTATGTCCATGAAAGCACTTGTGTTGTAATATTTAAATCTTGGCCTCCTATCTCCTCCTAGTCTTATTTAACCTAAATTATAAAATATAAAAAAATAATATTTGAATTAGAATAATATTATGATAACTATATATCATATGAATATATATAATGCAATGTTATAGGTTTTGGGCTAACCTCTATTAGATGTTTTTTACATATGCCTTTACTTGTTTGACCATAAATGGTAAACAATCATCCTCCTTTGGCCTCTTTTGGTTTATTTGACAAGGTTGTCCACTTGCTTCAACACTTTATGTATTGGTTGTTGAGAGATTTGGGTATTTACTTGCCCACACAGTTTCTCAAGGTTGGGTTAAGGGCATCTCCCTTCCCTAAACTACTTAGCAGCTAGTTAACAACCACTTCATAGATGATTCCTTCCTCACTCTACTAGAGGAAGAAAATAGCATCAAAGGGGTATTACAATGCCTAGACATATTATGCATGGCATTTGGCTCCAACATTCAATAAAAAAAGATGCAAAGTTATCATCAATCCTTCCTTCCCAAACCTTCAAGGCTTCATACATTTGGTTGGAAATGGTCTGACCATGGTGAAATATTCAGGTTTTCATAATCCCCTTTGCCTTTCAATATTCTTCCTCTGCTCTTTGGCAATGTGTAATTGCCAAACTCGAGCAAAAGTTACAACAATAGATTTCAAAATCGTAGTCTTAGCAAGCCAATTCCAAGTTTACTCCAAGGTACTAGTTGCAACCCATGTGTACTACTCTTGTTGGGTTCCCTCCAAATCTTCCTACCAACAGCTTGAAAAACTTCTCAAAGAATTTATACGGGCTTCCTCCAAGAAAGGGAAAAGACTTTCATCGTGTCGCATGGGAATTTTGTTGTCTCCCATGTGACTCGAGAGGTCTTGGAAATCCATTGCTAGGGGCTTGTCATTTATGTAAAATGGGTCATTTGGGCCTTGGAAGGCAATGAAACCTTGAAAGTTTTGCTTTGTCACTGCATTGCTTTAGGCATTTCATATGATCGGCAATTTTGAAAGAAGCTTGACCTCCATACCATCCTTACTCTTAAGGTGCCTATCAAAATCTAGGGCACATTTGTGGCCAAAAGCATCTAGAAAGCCTAAGAAGCTAGTAAACCCTAACTAATTTGGAATGGGAATGGATCCAATACTCAACTTTTAGTTAACCAATAATCTTTCTGGTGGTCATCTGTAATCAGTCACCAAGATTGACCCCTTTCCAAAGTCCCCTAAATTCATGCTTTAAAATTCTTTCATCGAGGGGTTTAAGTGGTTTTAAACCTCTTTTCCAAAGTGACAGGAAACTGGCTTTCTTTGCTTGTAGCCAAAGACAAATTCAGATTGGCTAATCAAGATATGGAATCCTTCCAGGCGATTATGGACTTTGTCCCTCCATAAATGCTTCATAAAATTGGGATCAGAGCCTCTTGACCCTTGTGGATAAATTGAAAATAATTACCAGATACCTTATTTTGTGGGTACAAACCCAACAAAGGATACAAATGACTTTCACTTCATCTCCTAATAGTGCAAAAACTCAATAACAGACAAAGGATAAAGTCTTCTAATAGGATATGGCAATTTAGATTTCAACTTGTCTAGTCTGCCATCATGGAACCTAAGCTTACCCATTTTGCTTAGTGTATCATCTATTAGGGTCTCCTCCTTGGCGATGGACTGGCTCATTTAGGGGTCACCAACCCATGATGCTCATTTTGTGGGTGATGTGAAAACATGTAATATTTTTTTGGTTCTTTTAGAGCTCAAACTGCATGGATATTGGTGAATATTTCTTTAGGCTTTTTAGACTCGAGCCTTTCTCTTGGCACATGATTCTTTTGGGTGACTGGATCAACAAGTCAATCAAATACACCCAGTTACGACATACTTTAAGAGTGAAGATTTTATTTGATATTTAGAAAGACAAAAATACAGTATTTTTTTAGAGCATTTGTTGACACCTATTGTCATTAACTGCTAACGCTAAAATTTGTTCCAATGTGATTTTATAGTTCCAGGTATAGGTGAACAAGATGGCATTGGAGGTGGCTCATTTACAGACTCTTATGGGCCACTTGGTTAACACCCTATGCACGATCGCTTGTGTTTTGCCAACCTCTCCTCCATATAGGAGTCGATCTCGAGGGCACAAGTGTCACCATTATTAGGCTTTGCAAAAACCTCGTCAAAATCCTCAATACAAAGTTGGGGACTAGAACCGCTCACCACCTTGTCTCTCTTAGCCCTATGATTGGGAAGCCTAGGGATGACACAACAACGACAAGTTTCCTTGTTTCAACCTTGCCATCTCTTTGAGGAGGAATGTAGAAGACAACTAGGTAGATAAACCAACTAGTGAAGGTGCCAACTCAAGCTAGGATCGTCAATCGAACACTTAAGATCCACCTTTTGAATGGAAAGACTCCTCGAACCGTGATCTACCATCTCTTTTGGCTTCATAGCTCTTGTTACATAGATAACTCAAATTGCTATATCTAATTTTGTTTGATAATTCTAATTAAATAACTTTATCTAACATAAGCTTTAAAATATAAATTTTTATCCACTATTTTTAATTAATATATATTTTAAAATAATAATAATATTATTATTATTATTATTTTTGTATTTACATGGTGGAATTGGTAGCCGCTACGAATTCGGGCAGGCTGTCCAGCTTTTATGGCCGTCACATTATTCTGCGTTGTTCGCTCCGGAAGCCGCCACACAGATCTTCGCACAGTCCGCCCCTATAACCACCATGCCACAATCATTTTAAACCTTTGACGCCGCTGAAAGCACCAGGAAAGGGACAAGCGTTCAGTCCGACGAGGCCCGAGATTTGAACCTTGGACCTCCGCCCCCTTATGAGGTTTGGATGAACCAATTGGTCTACACCTCGAACCTTCAAATAATATTATTATTAAAAAATAAATAATATAATATCAAATCACTTTCAATTTAAAAAATATTTTTAAAAATAAATATATAAAATTTAACAATTCAATTCAAATGGTAAGATTCACACAATCTTATTAGATTAGCTAGCGTTAAAATCTTTCACTTGCATGTGAGGGCCCATTTTTTTTAGTGTAACGTGCACCTCGTGACGGCCCACAGTTTTTTAAATTTAGGGGAGTGTTATGGCAGTTGCAGATTCATCTAGTGGGGAGAGGATGCGTATGTACATACGTCATTACAAGAGTTATGATTGCAAACGTCGGTATCATTTGAAAATGTGGCAGACAAAGGCAAAGCAGACTTGACCAACAATCTCACTCACATAAAAAGAGTTTTAAAGTTTAAATTATTATATTTATAGGAGAACGTTCACAAATTACATCAACAATTAAAGGGTTTGAACACAAGACCATTTAAAAAACAACCATCATCTTAATCACTAGGAGTTTGAATAGTATATTTGATTTTCAAAAGTTATTTTTTATATAATAGTGGTAGAGAATATTGATGAAATATTTAGTAATATGTTTATTGTGAACATGTTTAATAAAATAGATAAACCGATTAATAATAAACCAGCACTTACCAATAAATTACCCCTCAATTACCTCTTGACATTCTATACCTTGGTTTTTTTTGTTGACTTTATTTTTTCCTAAAAATTATGTATCAATGATTTAACCCTATTTTCTTTTAAAACCAACAACGGAAAGCAGGGAATGTTTCCAAAGTTTGATTTTTTTCTTTCTCTTTTCTGACTTTTACTATACCTTGTAGCGATCATCTCCCCTCGATTCCTATAATTTTGAAGTTTGATTTGTTTTTCTATTTTTTTTTATATTTATAAATCAAAGGCGTTTCTTACTTTTTACTATACTTGGTGATGATCATCTACCCTGATTCCTATAATTTGGAAGTATGTTCATGCTAAGATATTGAAGTATATTCTTTGTTTAATTGTTTCCATATGTGGTAATGGTTTTAAAAAATTATGTTTTACGATAATACATTAATAGAATTTTTTATATGGAAAAATTTATCATCATTATTTTATATTAAAGTATTGTAATGTTTCAATTAATAATATAATAAAATCTAACTTAAAAAAAACTATATTTTTTTGATTGATAAATTTTAAGTTAAAAGTTTCTTACTTAAAATTTACTAAAGCGGTGTTGAATTTTCTTTGGTTCAAATGAACCAGTCCCTTACTATGACATTATTTATTGTTCTCATTGTATTCATCCTTACAGTAAGGTGGGACTTGTTTTGATTCATCCATGAGAACATAGATTGTGATTACTTTAAATCTTAAAAAATATTTTCATATATCCCACTAAAATAGATTTTAGGAGGAGGATTGGTTATAGAATAAAGTTTTTAATTTTTAAAATTCTAAATTAAAATATTTATATATTTATTAAGGTTTAAAAAAAAATCATATTTAAGAGATTAGCTTAGAACGGGTTAATTTTTTTTATAGGATTTTAGATTTTTCACCCTCTTTAATTTGGTGAATTAAATTGGTAAGGTGTAAGGTTAAGCCTCCAAATTTATGTTTAATTTAGAACCTAATTTTTTTTAAAAATAGGTTTGAAGATAATATTTTATTTTAGGATACTTTAGTCTAGTTTTGGAATTTTTAGGATTTTTTTCTTCTTTGAATTAGTATAAACCAATCGTTCAAAAGATTGAAAGCATTATGAAAGAAATTTTTCTTATTAATTTTTCAAAGATGATTTCTTGTGAAATCTTAAAAGGTTTATTTTAGTTTGATGGAAAACAAGTCGATTTATATTTCAGGTTTATATTACTAGATACTAGAATCAAGTCGTGGGATTCAATCTCCGTTGTAATTCAGAGACATTGAAGATCATATCCAATAAAAAATAAATATGAAATTCCACCCTAGAACACTTCCATATGGCTTTGGTAATTCATCAAAGCCTAAAAACTAGATTACATAATTAGACCACTTTGATATGAAGGAAGTATGATCCATGGTGGAGCTCGCAACCTTGTTAAACTTTATGGGATTCTTCTTTCCCCCAACCAATTTGGTAGGATTACCCATTATTGTTAGCACAATAGGCCCTGCCCCAATATTCGCACCCTCCCCAACACATATATTCTCTAGAATATTGCTTCCAACACCAATCAAAATCCCATCCCCAATCTTGGGATGTTGGTCACCACACTATTTACCAGTGCTCCCAAGGTCATATTGTGTAAAATGGACACATTATCTCCCACCACAACGGTCTCCCCAACAACCATATGGGTCACATGATTGAACATCACCCCCTTCCCAATCTTGGCCCCCGAATGGATGTCCATCGCAACACCCTATTTTGGATTGCAAAGGCAAAGCAACCCTACCCATGGTCCACAACTTATGGGTCACATTGTAGCCTTGGTAGGCCAAAAAACCCTTGAAATTTAGCATGTAATGTATATAGGATATCTAGGTGGAGTCCCTCTCCTTCATCACCCTTAGATCCACCCTTATTTCCTCTTAAATTCTTGCATCATGATGCAATGGTAACGTAGGGGTATGTCATTTTTTATCATCAATAACCAATAGGTGTGCTTCAGTTTACGAATTTCCATCGACACCGATGACAGACTCTTCTGTTTAGTCTGACAGTAGTTTACTCATTTCAAGTCAACAACACTCTATCAATGATGACATAATACTTGATAGCGTGCTTCTAAACAACCATTCTATCTATGGCTACAAATTTTAATTGTGATGGTGAATGCAATTTCACTTTGTCGACACTCATGGATAGTTAAACAATCTCAAACGACAAGTCTCCTTCTTTATGGCAAAGCTTCTGATGACATCACTCTTTGTTAGTGGGTTTATGACTACATGATCCTAGTCATGACAACAAATTCTGGTTGTGATGGCATGCAACATTATCCCTTGTGTTGGCAACACAATGAAGGTAGGTTCTTTGAGTCAATGACCAATAGATATGACAACAAATTACTCCTCTTAGTTGACAATTCACATTTTCCTTGGAGGTGATTAGGTGATGCTTTATCAGCAGTCCCTAAAAATACTATTCAAGAAATCATCCTTATATGGGCCTAGATTAGTTTAACCATGTTAATTTGTAATGATAATCTCTAGGCAAAAAATTATTCATTAGTTCTTTGCAACATCGATCGCATGAATAGGTGAAATTCTTTACATTCAATAACCTACACTTTTATAGAAAGCAATGTATGAGTAGAGTATTTTTTATCATAACATCACACACAAGCTCTAAATTATACAAATGACTCATCAGGGAATTATAATTTTACTAATAATATGCTTCACAGTTTTTGTGGGTTATAATTTTCTACCAATTCGTCTGAATTCCTAATCCTCTTAGAAAACTCTATTTAATTTCTCTCCCATACCCTTTCATCTCGTAAATCCTTTCCAATTTATGAATGTGGAAGTTAGTTACGTTTCAACTTCCATCAAACGATTCAATTTATTTTTTTATTTTTTACATGGTGGAATTGGTAGCCGCCACGAATTCGGGCAGGCTATCCAGCTTTTATGGCCGCCACGGTATTCTGTGTTGTCTGCCCCAGAAGCCGCTACACAAATCTTCGTGCAGTTCGTCATTATAACTGCCATGCCATAATCATTTTAAACCTTTTACGCTGTTGAAAGCACCAGGAAAGGTACCAGATTCAGACCGATGAGGCCCGAGATTTGAACCTTGGACCTCCACCCCCATTATGGGGTTTGGATGAACCAATTGGTCTACACCTCGGACCCTCATCGAACGATTCAATTTATGGATGGTTGGTCTTCTTGTTTGGATGCTCCAACTGTTTACACATGGATGCTCTTACATCATACTCATCGGGTGACAAAAATATTTCATGAACATTGGTGAAATCCTCAATGGACTTTCCATATTTGACGATCTCGAAAGCTTTCATCCATGTTGCATCAACTTCTTGGTTATTTCATTCAACCAGATACTCTGAATATGCCTTTCCTCTTATCTTTCTCACCACTTTGGAACCTATGATGGCTTCAATTTCATCGTGTTACTTATCTGGAAGGTGCCATATCCATTTCTCTACTGAAATATCAACCACATGATCTTCACCATTGCCTTATGGTTGATCACAATATGAATACAAGTCAATGACATTAAATATTGGCAAAATATCAATGCCCTTTGCAAGCTCAATTTCATAAGCATTGATGTTAAACTTCTTCAAGACCTTACAAGGTCCAATCTTCTTCTATATGACTTGTAGGTGCTTTTGGGAAACCTTTCTTTTCGTAAACGTACCAAAACCAAATCTCCAACCTGAAATTCTTGTATCCAATGCTTGAGGTCAGCACATTGCTTTTATTTAATGACATTCTTTTCTAAATCAACCTTCACTTCAAGATATAATCCTACATATATTTAGTAAAATCCTCCACCATAACATGAGGTTTATGCAATTCAATTCTGCTTTGCAAACCATCTACCTTGGGGATGAGTTTCATCCACAATCTAGAATGGGATTTTGGTTGTACTTATATTTATTGAATTATTATATGCAAATTATGCCTATGCCAACACAATATCCCACAACTTTGGCTTCTTACCAACTAGATATCACAACAAATTCCCAAGGATTCTATTCACTACTTAGGTTTGTCCATCTATTTGTGGGTGATAAGCTGAATTGAAGTTCAAATTGGTACTCAAATTCTTCCACAAGAGACACCAAAAATGGCCCACAAACTTTGCATCCCTATCCAATACAATACCCTTTGGCAAACCATGCAATCTCACAACATCTTGAAAAAATAGATCAACAATATGGGTAACATCATTTGTCTTTATGTCATCTTTGAGAATATGTCAACAACAAAAAAAGTAGAGTCACTACCCTTTTGTGTCCTTGGTAACCCAAGAACAAAATCCATGCTCACGTCCTCCCATAGTCTCTCTATTATTGAAAATTGTTGATACAACCTGATATTTTGACTTCTTTCTTTGGCATGCTGACAAACTCTATAATATTGCACAAACCTTATTACATTTGCATTCATTCATGGCCAATAGTAACTAGCACAAATTTATCCCATTTTTTTGTCTACTCCAAAACATCTAGTTATTCCTCCACTATGTTTCTCTCTTATTAGGTTCTCCCTCATTAAACCTCGTGGTATGCATAATTGTTGTCCCTTGAAAAATAGTCCCTCTTGGATGAAGTAGTCAAACCATGGCATTGTGTCCCCTATAGTAGGATTACTGCATGTTGTTCAAGCTTCCTTGAAGTCCACATCATCAACATAAATCTCCTTTATGAAATTGAAACCTACAACTTCAACCTACATTGTGTTCAACAACAAATTTATTTTGCTCAAGGCATCAACTACTCGATTCAAAAGACCATTTCTATGCTTCAAGACAAATGAATATCCCTATAAAACTCCACCACTTCATATGTCTTTGATTCACCTTACTTTGGTTGTTGATAAACTATGAAGCATGATTGTCTAGGAACAAGACAAACTCCTTTGGCAATAAATAATGACTTTCTTCAAGGCTTGAACAATGGCTTAAAAATCATGGTCGTAGATCGAATATTTCCTCTTTGCCTCATTTAGCTTCTCGTTGAAATAGGCAATGGGATTTCCCTCCTCACTCAAGACTCATATCACCTTCCCACTTGGATCACAATAAACTTGAAAGACCTTGTTGAAGTTTGAAAAATCTAGAACAGGTTGTTCCATTATCTTCTCCTTCAAGATTTGAAAACTTCTTTTTGTTGTAGTCATCCACTTAAATTCATGCTTTCCTCCTTTCATTATTTCTACGATTGGAGCACACATTTCACTAAAGTTTTCGATTAACTTCCTATAAAAGCTTGCAAGACCCTGAAAAATTATGGTATCAAATATACTTTTAGGTGATGGCCAACTCACAATGACCTTGATATTTTCAAATTCCATCTATAACCCTTCTTGAGAAATCACAAAACCCAAGTACATTAATTCCTTCTTCATAAAACTACATTTCCTCAAGTTGACTAGCAACATTTCTTCCTTTAGCCTTTGTAAGACCAATCTCAGATGTTCCAAATGGTCTTCCTTACTCATACTAAATATCAAAATTTCATCCAAATAGACAACAATAAACTTGCCCTCAACATTTCATTCATCAATTGCATAAAGGTACTTGGTGCACTTGTCAATCTGAATGGGACAACCAGTCACTCATACAATACGTCCTTTGTTTTGAATGCAGTCTTCCAATGATGTGGAACACTCTCACAAACTTGCATGAAAGGATTGCACGATCAAAAACTGAATATTTGTATTCAAAAAATAACTATAAATAGAAATTTACAATGCTTTCGGATAAGAGCCAATGGATAAGGTTGCATTGAATGTTGTTAGCTACAAAGCTTATCTGATTATCCGATACAACAACTATGAAATAAAACAAGTACTATTAATCCCTATCATTCCTCCCCACTGAGAAAGCATTGGTCCCTAATGTGTACAAGTGTGGAAGAGAAAGAAGGAAATTTCCAAGAGTGTCGGGTACAACTGATAATGCACTCTTGTTACAAAAATATGAAGATCAAATAACAAACTTGAGCAAGTCTTCATAAAACTAAAAACTAACATTGGCACTGAATCAAGCTCGAAAAATGCTCTCTAATAACTGTAAACACTACTATACTAACGGATAGTTGGATGGGTCCCTTGATTTGGTAAAAGAAAGCAACAACTATTGTGTCGAAAGGAGATGCCTCGAAGTACGTACCAAATGATGTCAAAAACTGCCAACATGGGGATAGAGCAACGATTTGGGATTTTGCTCTTCTTTGGGAGGTCCAAGGTTCAAACCGCAGCGTGGGCGAGTGTGTGAGGGGATGGGTGTGTGGTGGCTGTGTTAAATTCCCTATTGATAAGCATAGCTCTCAACTTTACAGGGGTCAAGGTTGGGAGGAGACTGCCTGACCCTGTGCATTGGTCGTAGGGGTTTCTCATACTAACTAAAAAAAAAAAAACTGCCAACGTTAAATTAAATGAAATTTAATTTAATGGCAATTTTTTTGTTTTTAATTGTGGATCGCGTATTAATGAAAGGTGCACGTTGATGAAGGGGAATGATGCATTAATGAAGGGTAACAACATTAATGATGCACATTAATGAAGGGGAACGACGTATTAAATGAAAGCGACATGGATAAAAAAATTGGTTTGCAACAGGTAGATGACGTCGACTAACACTGAAGGCTAAGCAACGATTGACATGGAAGGCTAAACAGGCTGACGTCAACAACGACTAGCACGAAGAGCTATTGGTAACACGTGGGATCAGTGATAAGCTAGCATATTGGATGATGTCAATAGGGCGAGGGTCGATGCGACGAACATTTGACAGGGCGGTTGATATTATGGATAATTGATAGGACAAAGTGAGATGACATGGACACATAAGCCAATGGTAGGAAGTAGTCTATGATTAACATGACAGGGTACGTGGCAGAAGGATAGACAAGCTGTTAGTGGATGAGTCAACAAGTGGTAGCGAACATGATGTGCAAAATACGAGCAACTACCCAAGCACAGAAGACAAGTTGACAATGACTAGGGATAGAGGGGGGCAACAAGCAACAAAAAAAGTTAGGGAGTGAACGATTGACACAAACAACGGTGATTGAACTGGTAATATTAGCGAATCGATGACAAGGACTAATGACGGGAAGCCATTGACGTGTATGCAACGAGGTGGACACGTGGTATAGGGAAAAAATGAAACAGGGATGCACAAAAGGTAGAGTTGATAGTCCCAGGGGTGAATGGTAGGGTAACCAGTGGAAGCGACAAGGGCGAGAAATACAAGAAGTAGCAACAGGTGGACAGTGGAGGTAAGCTACGATGGAGCAAGGATAACCAACGAAAGTTGGCTATCTGCTTTAGTGAACCACACTCCATATAAAGAATAAGAAAATGGTTGCACGATCAATGTGGGTTTAACCCACAAGAATTTGGCAAAAACAAATGCGCTCACACCCAACTGAAAAATGAACGTTGCAGCCAAAAAAGGAATTAGACTGTTAGAAAGGCAATCGAACCGTCGTAAAATTGTCAAACCGTAGAAAATAAAATAATTTTTCTCGTTGAAATATGTGAGTGCATCGAAAAATATTGGTTTGTGCTAGAAACTTTAGGATCACGCCTGAAAATAGTAGATTTACGCCAAACAACATCTAGATCATTGTCGAGAAGGTGGAAATATCATTGGAATACGTAGGAAGGTGTTGATAACTATAGATCAACGATTGGAAATTTTGAAAGACACCGGCTTGTGGGTGGAGCAAGCAGGGTATGCGAACATAATGACCCTGGGAAGCAATGATCATTGATCATCAGTAGTGAGAAACAACGCAGTGGCGGAGGCCATGGAGATGGATGGAGAATTACGATCATGGACAATGAGGTAAAAAATAAATGCCATGGTGTCTTTGGTGAGAGTGTGGCACGAACAATGGCCAACGACGATAGATCTATGGAGAAGGTCGAACAAGATATGCAGATAGACATACGACTTAAAAAAAGCATACGCAGTGAGAGCGTGAAGTGCATCGATAGGGTAAAAAAAATGTCAAGCAAAAGGTGTTGTGCGATGGATGATAGATGTTGCCGTAGCAGTGGTAGTTGCGCGTTGAGCGGTCATGGATTTTTAAGGGGCCACTAGGGGGTAGCAAGTGTAGGCGGGTGGACGATAGGAAGAGTGGGCCATCGAGGGGTTGTAACAGTAAAAAATAGATCATGTGATCTGTAAAATAAGGGCCGTGGTGGAGCTTGGGAATGGAGATAAAAAATGACAAGATGTGACGGGGTGATACATGATTGGGTGCTGGGGTAATGGGTGAGTTATCGGTTACCAAATGAAAAACTCCTAGAATCCATGCAAGGAATAGGAGGGGGTTTATCAAAAAATAGCAGAGGTTGCAAGGCACTAAGGAATGTGGAGGCCATGATGGAAGGCGAGGAAACACCATGAGAAGAACAGTTTGCTGGAGGGATGGGAATGGCAACAACATCAACGAAAGAAGATACGACATCATCGGGAACTAGATCTATAACAATAAAGTCTGTAAGATTGTTATCCTCGACTTCATGTTCTTCATTTTTATCATATTCATCTTCGACAAGATCTGCAACAGAAAAAACTTCATTATCATAAAAAAAAAAGATGCAAAAAAGTTTCGTCATGTTTGTCTTCGATGATATCAGCAACAGATAAAACTTCAACATCATTAGCAACATCGTATAAAGTCAAGAGGATGGGTATTTCACCCATAGATCCTGGTTCGAATCAAGGTGTTGCTACAATAGCTGGAACAAGTTCTTCATCAACAAGAACTTTGTTAGTAGCTATAACTATTTTAGCTTGGATCTGCTGAAAGTCGGTGAGCATAAAAGCTTGGATCTATTGAATTTTTGTGAAGAGATATATAATATGGTTAGAGACCTCATAAAGCGAAGGCTGTGAAATCATCAACATGGTGTCAAACTTAAAGCACAAAGCGACAACAACTTCAAGTGTAATAGAATATCAACAAGAGGAGTTTTAAATCGGTAAATAAGCAAAGCCAAAGCAATCAGTTTGCAAGCGGACAAGCAGATCCAAATCTACGATCATGTACGAATCTACAAGGAATGAGAGATATGTAAAACCAAGCTAAAAAATATCTATAAAAAATGTAAGTGTTCACCAAACGATGGAAGAAACCACCAAACCAAGATTCATGGAGAGGATTTATCGTTCCTTTCTGAACCAAATATGGTCTAAGGAAGAGGATACTCTCTAAACCCTGTGCTTGAATCTGATGCCAAACTAATGTGGAACACTCTCACAAATAAACACGAAAGGATTGCACGATCAAAAATTGAAGATTTGTATTCAAAAAACAACTATAAATAGGAATTTACAATGCTTTCGAATAAGAGCCAATGGATAAGGTTGCATTGAATGTTGTCGGCTACAAAGCTTATCCGATTATTCGATATAACTATGAAATAAAACAAGTACTATTAATCCCTACCATCCACTCATCTCCTTCTTTAATCTAGATCTAATGATAACCACTCTTCAAATCTATCTTCATAAAATACTTTGCTCCACTCAAGCAATCCATTAAATCATCCATGCGAGGTAATGGAAATTGATACTTGATAATTATCTTATTAACACTCATGAAATTAGTACACATGCGCCATTATCCACCCTTCTTCGGTGCAAGCACAACCAATACTACACATGGGCTCAAGCTCTCCTTGATTAGTCCTTTATCCAATAACTCATGAACTTGTCTATTTATTTCCTCATTCTCCATTGGTGTCAACTTATATGCAACCTTATTGAGCAAACTCGATCCAAGAATGAAATTGATGTGATGGCTAATACTTTTTATCAGTGGTAATCCATCCGATAATTCTTTTGATAAAATTTTGCATACTTATCGAGCAAATACTTCACTACACTTGGAATCTCCTCCTTGTCTACCATCTCACTCTTTGTGGATTTAGCAATCAAGGCAAAATACACCTTCTTCCTTGTCATCTCCTTCAGAAATTGCTTTCCAAAAATCAAATATACTTTCGGACCATTGTCCCTTCCATCCTTGTCCTTCAACGAACTTAGTACATGCTTCTTACCATATTTCATAATGATGTAGGTGTTTCCCTACCATCATGTACATCCTTCCTATCGAATTGCCAAGGTCTTCCTAACAACACATGTCAATATCCATAGGCATAATATCACATAGGACCTCATCCTTGTATGATCCTATTTGAAAATTCACCTTGCATTGTTTGCTTACTAGAATATGGTGTCCCTTTTGCAACCAAGAGACCTTGTACGGACTAGGGTGTTATGCCCTCTTCAACCCCAACTTCTCTACCATCTCAGTAGATACTAAATTATTCGTACTTCCATTGTCTACAATGACCTTGCAACATTTACCACCAAATTTGCACATTGTTTTAAAAAAATTCTCCTTTGAATAGGTTCACATTCTTTCTTCTTTGGCTTCAATAACACTCTCTTCATCATGAGAGATTCTCCTTGGTTGGGTTCCTCCACATGTCTTGGGAAAGCAACACTTTCTTCTTCTACTTGCATAATTTGGTTCCTGACTCCTTTCTCTTATTTCTACTTTGTTGTGTGGTTGGACATTCAAATGGTCAATGACCATCTTCTCCACATCTATAACATCTTTCAAAAAATCCTATATCCCTTTATCGACCAAAACCACCTCTTCCTTGTGAGAAGTCTCCACCTCCTTTGGTGTTTTGGTTAGCTTCTCCTTCATGTTTTTGCTATCATCTTCTATTACTTACATATCCTCATCCTCGTAAAAATCATCCTCTTCCTCTTTGATTATTTTGTTACCTCCACAACAACTTCTCCTTTGCTTTTAAGGCCTCTACCATCCTTGTCCTTATCATACTGACTTCATCTTGTATGGACATTCGCAGTCCATTGATATACTTTGTCTCAGTCGATAATTCGCATTTTCCTCAAAGATGGTATGGTGATGCTTCGTCAGCAATCCCTGAAAATACTCTTCAGAAAATCATCCTCAAACGAGTCTAGATTAGTTTGATTGCATTAGTTTGTAATGATAATATCCAGCCAAAAAACTCTTCGTTGGTTCCTTGCAACATCGACCACATCAATAGGCAGAATCCTTTCCGTTCAATAACCTACAAATTTCACAGAAAGTAATGTACGAGCAAAGTATCTTTTATCGTAACATCACACAGACAAGCTTCAAATTATACGAATGACTCGTCAGGAAATTATAACTTCTTCGATAATATGTTTCTGCGGGTGAAAATTTTCTACCAGTTCGCCTGAATTCCAAATCCTTTAAGAAAACTCTATTTTATTTCTCCGTCTCCCCTTCCTCTCACAAATCCTTTCCAATTTATAAACGAGGAAGTTAATTACGTTTCAACTTCCTCCGAACAATTTAATTTATGGATGGTTGATCTTCTTGTTCGGACGCTCCAACGCTGCAACTGTTTACATGTGGATGCTCCTGCATCAGATCGTCCTTCAAATCCCCGAAGAAGAAAACGTTGTAAAGAAGGGTGCTGGAGAGGCTAGGGTTTGAAAGTTACTTGGCCAAATGAAAGGCCAGGGCGCTCTCCAGAGTCCTGTGAGCCAAAACTGTCGAGTGCAGGAAACCCGCACGCAAAGGTTCCGACTCTGCATCTTCTCTCGCTTCGCCCTGCATCTTCACCTACACATCATCTCCACTGACCGAATTTATCTTCGTGTCGCATAAAGCATCTGAAATTTTAAAAACAGGGGCTTGAATATGTTTTTGGCATGTATTGTTCCCGTAGGATTCCATGCAGGGCGCCATTGGTGACGAAAATTGGTGACACTTCGACTAAATAAAACTACTCGAAAATTTCAGTAGTTCCTACCGTGAAGAGGAACTTATTCTCCACTGACCGAATTTATCTTCGTGTCGCATAAAGCATCTGAAATTTTAAAAACAGGGGCTTGAATATGTTTTTGGCATGTATTGTTCCCGTAGGATTCCATGCAGGGCGCCATTGGTGACGAAAATTGGTGACACTTCGACTAAATAAAACTACTCGAAAATTTCAGTAGTTCCTACCGTGAAGAGGAACTTATTGAACGAATTCGTTGAATTCGCTCTCTCACCGGTAGTGGATTGTTAAATACTAGATCGGTTGGGCATTTATCAAGAGGAGACCTAAGTTCAAATTTTAGTGGTGTTAGTTAGCAAAGGAAGTAGTCTGATCTTATTCCTCTGAGTGCACGCCAGACCGACGACGGTACAGACCCCGAGTGACCGGCGGTTGCCATCTCATGCCGGGTTAACGTAAACTAGAAGCCGCAGGAGTTATAAGGGGCAAAATAGTAAAAAATGACTGTAGATGTAACCGACTCCCATCTGCCATCAACGCTCTTGCCCGTTAGAGACTTTGACACTTTTATTAAAAAGTCAAACAAGCATTTATGCCCATTCTTCTCATCCATTTGTATTTATTTATTTATTTATTCATTATAAATTTGGAATTTTTTAGATAGTTAGGGTTTTGTTTGTTTTTTTTTTTTAAGGTTTAAGGTCCAAATTACAATTGGCAAATTTAGATGAGGATAGGCTGATGATGGTAGCAGTTACTTGCCAGTTTGCTGCATTAGTTAGATGCCTTGGAAGGTTAGGTTGGAGGTATTATTGGCTTCGTATAACCTACTAGCCTAGGTTTATGGTAGCATCTAATGGTGTTACCAATTCCCTTATGTATTAAAAAAATTAATATAATGACTACACTTTTTAAAGGTATGATAACAAAAGCCTTTCCTCATTTCTTTGTATATTAAAAAAACAAGTGATATAACTAAAACCATATTTTTTCTCATAATTTATTACCAATTCTTTTATATATTAAAAAAACAAGTAATAAAAACAACACTTTTCTGATAACAAAAACCTTCTTCTTCAGAACATATTATTAGAATCTCTTCACAAAAACTTTTGTTTTATAAAATAAAAAAAATGCTCTTACGTATATCAAAAACAAAAACTTTTGTTTAGAATTTAAAAGAAAGACCTGACTTTCTATTTGTCTCTAGCTATCAAGAGTGAGGTTGCACAGGATTTCATTAAGACGAGTTTAATTCTCTATGGTTATAGAGGAATTCAATTGGAGATGGGAATCCATCCGCCGCCTGAACGAGTGTGGCAATTTTAACGTAACGGTGGTTTAAAATAATTGGGTTACTTTTAAAATTTTATGTTTTATTTTAAAATTTTATAAAAAATTAATTAATAGTATTATTTTTATAATATTCCATTAATTTTAAAAATTTATGTTTTATTTAAAATAATTGGATTACTTTTAAAATTTTATGTTTTATTTTAAAATTTTATAAAAAATTGATTAATAATATTAATTTTATGATATTCCGTTACTTTTAAAAATTTATATTTTATTTTAATTTTTTATTAAAAAATTGGTTAGTAGTATTATTTTTTGCCTGTGGGTTACTTCTTATCAGTGTTCATCGGTAGAGTACTTCGTTTGATTTTCTAGACTTTGTCGAAAGGTTACTCCCATTTCTCTAATCCAATGGAGGTCATATTAATTTAGTTTTTAACTCACAGTTTTTAAGTTTATAAAGGTTTTTTTTGCACGAAAAAATGGTTGAAAGGCGAGTTATATGATATTAAAAAATGGTTGAAGACAAGTTATATTATATTAAAAAAACTCCTCCAAAACGGGAAATTTATTATTAGTTTTTTATTACCAAGCTTTTTTATGGAGTGAGCCGTTTCGTGGTTTGGGATTGGAACTGTCGTCTTTGATTGACAGGTATTCAACTGAGTCAAGTTAGTCTACTACTACTAGCAAACTAAAGTTTATAAAAGTTAAAAAAAAAAAAAAATGGTTGAAGAACGAGATATATTATATTAAAAAAACTCCTCCAAAAAGAGAAATTTATTATTAGTTTTTTATTACCAAACTCTCTTGTGAGATATCTGGTGGCTTGGGCTTGGGATTGGGACTGACGTCTTTGGCTGACAGGTATTCAACTGAGTCAAGTTTGTCTACTACCTCTAACTGAAGATAAAACTAACCTCCAAAATTATGATCTTGGGTCTCCTCTTGATGAAGGCTTAAAACTCACCAATCCACCAAGGTGAAACAATGAAAAATATATACATATATTTTTTTAATATTAAGAAGTGGGGTTTTGACTAGGAATTTCCCAACCTGTTACAACAATTCCACAAGCAGACACACCCACCCCTCACACACCTACCCACACTACTGTACGATGAAAAATAATTATTATTAATAAAAAAATTTATTGCGAGCAAATCAAAGGTCCATCCATATATAGTTCACTTTATATTCATTTCGATCTAATATATGGGACCAAGTATGTCTTTTGTTATGACAATTCATTTATATATTTATTTTTAATTTTTTTAAATATTATTAAATTAAATTATATATTTTTTGTTTTTAAAAATTAAAGTTTTAACCTTAAATATTAATAAAATATTATTTATTACACTATCACATCTCTTTAAACCTTAAGCGTCCTATCTATATCCCATACTCCCTCAAATCTGCTGTATATACAAAATATGTTATTAAAACCTATTGTATATACAAAATATGTTATTAAAACCTTAAAGCCTTTATCTGTATCCCATACTCATGTCTATCACCCCATATTTACACCCCCATTCTACCCATGGATCAGACATAAAAACCTATTGTATATACAAAATATGTTATTAAAACCTTAAAGCCTTTATCTGTATCCCATACTCATGTCTATCACCCCATATTTACACTCCCATTCTACCCATGGATCTACTATGTCTGGCAAAGCACTTGTGTTGTAATATTTAAATATTGGCTTTCTATGTTCTCCTACGACTTATTTAACCTATATATAATATTATAATAAATATATAAAAGAATAATTATATTTTAATATTTAAAAAAAATAAGTTTATAATGTAATGTTAATTTTTATTTGTTTTTACTTATTTAATTATAAATGATAAACAATCCTTTTTTTTTTTTTTTCTTTTTCAATCTATTTGATAAGATTGTTTACTTGCTTTAGCACTTCATGTATTAGTTGGTGAAGGATTTGGGTATTGACTGTCCACGTAGTTTTTCAATATTGGGTTAAGTGCATCTTCCTCCCCTACACTACCTAACAAGTAGTTAACAACCACTTCACGGATGACTCTTTCTTTAGTATGCTAAAGGAAGAAACTAGTGCCAAACATACTTGGACACATTGTGTGTGGCATTTGGCTTCAACATTTAATGGCAAAAGACGTAAAGTTATCGTCAATATTTTCTCCCCAAGCCTTCTTGGCTTAATACATTTGGTTCGAAATGGATTGACCATGGTGAAATGTTGAGGGTTCACATAACGTCCTTTGCCTTTCAATCTTCTTCCTTTGCTCTTTGACAATTTGATACATGAGAACATATTTTATGATTTTTTTTAAAGTTGGGTGGTACCGAATCCACCATGAAGTTCAAAAGTGTGTGGTTTCTTACATTTGTCCATCCATCTTAAATAATGTTGCAACTTTTTTTCCTCCCTATAATCCTTTGCTCTTCTAAAAGAGCACGTGTGTTGATGACACACTCCTTTAATAATGATCCACTTAATTCATGGAATGAAGGTGTCTTAACTTCTTTGACATATTCATTCAATGTCCTCAAGGCTCACTACGACTTTCCAATAGAGGTTGTTCATGTAGTGGAAGGGAATGTTATAGTCATACAAAAAATTTGCTATGGTTGTCTTGACCCCCTTTGCCTTGTCCCTCCCCAATGCAATATTGTAAATTATGGTTTGTCTTGTGTTCGAGCCTTGTCTCGCACTTCTACCATTCCCACTAGTACTACCTTGCCAAATGAGAGGACTAAGAATAGATTCCTCGATTGTGGCGTGAACATCTAGTTTGTCCTTATCCCCATAAAAGGAGCTCCATTGCTCCACTCCTTATCCCATTGTAGTTATTGTCCTTTGTGCTTGATTTTCTTGGCCTCTTTGCTGCACATAAAAGCCTTTACCTCAATTTTAGTTGTATCATTTACTTTAAGGCAAGGGTCCACATTATTCTTCAGTTGCCCAATCAAATGAAATTTGAGGTGATAGATGCCTTCTCACATGTATTTGTCGTAGACAAATTTTCCTTAATTCCATGCTTCCACATTGAATCTCTTCTTAAGTTTTGAGTTGAGATTAAAGATGAAAAAGTTGTTTAAGTTCCACTTATAAAAAATCATTACTGCAGTGGTTCTAAGAACCTCACTTGAAAAAACCCTTTATATTTTTTAATAAAAATATAAAAATCCATTAATCAAATGTAGACTTTAAAAAACAAACCAAAATAATATGCTACTTTGATGAAAGACAAATCAACACAGTATCCTAATTAAATAAAGGTTTCTGTTAAGTAAAGAAATTAAATAAAGGTTTCTGTTACTGCAAACTGGAATCAAGTTGTGGGATCCAATTTCCATTGTAATTCAGAGGCATTGAAGATCATCTACAATAAAAAGTAAAAAGTAAATATAATTCCTTAGAGCCTGAAAACTAGATTACATAATCAGACCACTCTGATATATAGGAAGTATGATCCATGGTCGAACTCGCAGCCCTGTTAAGCTTTCTGGGATTCCTCTTACCCCCAACCAATCTGGCAGGATTGCCCACCGCCGTAGTATAAGGAGGCACTTCCGTCAGCACAACAGACCCCGCCCCAACCTTCGCACCCTCCCCAACACATATATTCCCCAGAATATTGCTTCCAGCACCAATCAAAACCCCATCCCCAATCTTGGGATGTCGGTCACCACACTGTTTACCAGTGCCCCCGAGGGTCACATTGTGCAAAATGGACACATTATCTCCCACCACAGCGGTCTCCCCCACAACCAGCCCGGTCGCATGATCGAACATCACCCCCTTCCCAATCCTGGCGCCCGGATGGATGTCAACCGCAAAAACCTCCGACACCCTGTTTTGAATTGCAAAAGCAAGAGCAACCCTGCCCACGGTCCACAGCTTATGGGCCACTCTGTACCCCTGGCAAGCCAAAAATCCCTTAAAATTCAGCATGCAATGTACATAGGAAATCCAGGCGGGGTCCCTCTCCTTCACCGCCCTCAGGTCCGCCCTTATTGCCTCTTGAATCCCCGCATCGTCCTTCAAAACCCCAAAGAAAACGTTATAAAGAAGGGTGCTGGAGAGGCTAGGGTTTGAAAGCTTGTTGGCCAAATGAAAGGCCAGGGCGCTCTCCAGAGTCCTGTGAGCCAAAACTGTCGAGTGCAGGAAACCAGCAAGCACAGGCTCCGACTCTGCATCATCTCTCGCTTCGCCTCGCATCTTCACCCACACATCATCTTCACCGACCGAATTTATCTTCATGTCGCACAAAGCATCTGAAATTCTAAAAACAGGGGCTTGAATATGTTTCTGGCACAGATTGTTCCCGTGGGAGTCCACACAGGGCGCCATTGCTGAGAAAAATTGATGACCCTTCGACTAATTATAAAACTACTCGGAAATTTCGGCAGTTCCTAACGTTAAGCTGTGTGAACCTATTGTGCCAAGTCGCTCACGGCCGTTCATATTTATCTACAGAGACTTGCATGGAAAAGAGGCGTGGAGGGATGAAACCACCCGGAAAGAGTCCCACGACCTGACGTAACCTGGATGCTACGGTCAAAATCAAACCAACTGGTTAGGGTATCAATTTGGCTTGGTATCTTCCATCGGACACTATGAGAGGATTTGGAAAGCCCTCTTTCTGTTTTAATTTAGGTTTGACATTTTCTTAGAGAATACTTAAAGATCTACTTTTTGGATGGAGTTTTTTTTTTTTTTTTAATAATGATTTACCATCTTTTTCGTTTAGGTAATTTTTATTGTATAAATAATTTTTCTCTTACCTACTATATCTTTATTAAATATATTATTTATTTTATAATGAATTATTCAAACCTTAGCCTCATATTTTATAATGAATTATTCAAACCTTAGCCTCATATATTTTATATAAAATAAATATATAATATTTATTTATATTAATTTAAGTGGTAAGATTAACACAATCTTATTAAATTAGCTATCTTTAAAATCTTTCACTTGCGGGTGACGGCCCCTTATTTTTAGTGCAACGTGCACGTCGTCACGGCCCCATTTTTTTAATGCAAAGTGTGGCTCGTATGTGTGTTTTATTTTATTTAGGGGAGTGTTCGTGGACGTTGCGGATTCATCTAGACAAGAAAGGATGCGCATGTGCCTACGTCATTACAGGAGTTATAATTAGAAAAGTGAGCACCATTTGAAAAATGTGGGAGACAAACGCAAGGCATGAAGCAGACTTTTATGTGATTTATTTTTTAAAAGAGAGTTTTAAACTTAAAATTATTAAGTTGCGGATTTTTAACATTGTATTCGTTTTTTAAAGCTATTTTTCACATATGTGGTGGGGAATACGGAATAGAATGTTTGGCAACAATGCCTTTGTTAACTGAGATGTTTAATGAATGGATGTATAATGGTATATTTTATGTTTATATAAAAAAAAATTTAGATTTAAATTTTGGTTTAAAGTTTTAGACTTGTTTTTTATTCTAAAATTTTATGAGATTGGGATTCTTTTCAAAAACCCAAAAACCCATTTTTTATAGTGAAAGGGATAGTAACAGATGGACTGCTCTGTTCAATTCTTTAACAGTTAAAGTTGCATTGACTTTATCTTTACGGGGCCGCCTTGGTCTAAGAGACCACAAACAGGGGGTTCTACACCATCAAAGTCATCCAGGGGTCGCACCTGACCCTGCCCGCACCAACATTATCAATTGGATTTTGGGTACCCAATTCAGCTTTTTGGTAGGATGGAGATTTGAACCTGGGACCTCCCTTGGAGGATTGCCCTCTCCTCTCCAACTCACCTGCAACACCTGCGTGAAAAAACTAATTTATAGTGGAAAACACCCCTTTCGAGGTGCCACTTTCAACAAGTTGGGCATAGGAGGAATGGAACCTTGTCGGCCTCTACCAGCACATAGGACATTTCTAACTATACCATATATCTACAGGATGGAGACAAGGGGAATGGAACCTGGGTCGGCCTCTACCAGCACCCAGGTCATTTACCACTACACCACAACAAGCAGATAAACTAATTTATAATGGAAAACACCCCTTTTGAGGTGCCACTTTCAACGGGTTGGGCATAGGAGGAATGGAGCCTTGTCGGCCTCTACCAACACATAGGACATTCCTAACTATACCATATATCTGCAGGATGGAGACAAGGGGAATGGAACCTGGGTCGGCCTCTACCAGCACCCAGGGCATTTACCACTGCATCACAACAAGCAAATTCCTAGAGAAAGATATAATTGAAAGGATTTAGAAGGGATTAGTTATAAGAAAAAAGTTTTTAATGCTAACATTTTAAATTAAAATATTTATATCTTTATTAGGGTTTGGCAAAATAAACTATGTTTAAGAGACTAGCTTGGGATGGGTCTTCTCTTTTATAGGACCTTAGTTTTCCATCCTCCTCAATTTGGTGGAATAAATTGGTAAGATGTAAGGTTATGACTCCAAATTTATGCTCCAATTTCGAATGTCAACTCCTTTCAAAGATAATATTTAGGGATACTTTAAGATAGTCTTGGAAGGATTTTTTTTCTTCTTTGAACTAATACAGACCAATCATTGAAAATATTGAAAGTACTATGAAAGAACCTTTTCTTATTAATCTTTCTATGACAATTCCTTGTAATATCTTAAAGGATGCATGCTAGTTTGATGGAAAACAAATTGATCTATATTTTGTCAAGAATGGATATTAGATCATTAGTGTCTTGTTTTATAAATCCATTTGATTAAATGTTAAATGAGGTTGTAAATATAAAGAGCATGTTCATCATAATCTTTGTCTTAGTATTTGGAGTCTAAGGTCAATGATTTTAGGTAGCTACTATTATGGAGATTAATTTATCAAAAACTATCTAGTAAGATGCTTCTTGTCTAAGTTGGGTCTTACATATGTTAAATATAATTTTTATATTAGAACTAAAATATTAAAGCATATTTTTCATTCATTTAAGATTGCTAAAAGAACTTGGGGTTTAGGTCAAAATCTCCATCCTATAATGTTTACTAAACAAGTTTCTTGAATATTTGCTTTTACGTTGTGTTTCATATAACTTTAATATCATTCTAAATCCTTCAGATAAATTATTATTTAACATATTCGGGTTATCATATATATTTTTTATTTTTAAATAGGTTATATAGGATTAAAATGGACCCCATTCATATTGCATTGTGATCATATACTCATATTACAACAACTTGGTAATTATGCATGTATTGCTTGACAATATTTGAACTTGAGTATCCTCCTTGAAAATTAAGGGATTTAACCAATTGAGCTAATGACGTTTGATTTTTGGTTTATCGTAAGTTATTTATGCTTAATATTTTGTACTTTGCATTAGATATTGAGAACTGAAATATCTAATGTGACATCATTTTGGAGATGGTATCATTGTCTTGGAAGCTCAATCAAGAATCGTTACATAACATGAAGATAGATTAACAAATGGTGGAGTTACAAAATTAGAATATTAGTCTAGCTAAGGAACAAAAGGATAAGTACTAGTGGCTTTGTAGTATTCTTAATTATATCCTTAATGCTAGAATTCACACATATTTCTAAAAAATAAATAGAAGCAATCCATTTAGTCAAATCTTATACAAATCGTAAAAAAGGATGAAAGAGAGAAAGATATAGTAGGCACCCATAGGCACCATAAATAATCATTATAGTATTTGTATATAATAATCACAACATTTTGATACAGTGGACGAAGTGGTGGGGGTATTTATACTAATATCAAAACTCCAAATATATAATTGTGTTTAACCTCAACAAGATGAATTAAGTTTAAATACAAGTTATAAGGTCGGTTTAACCATAACAAGGTTAATTGTGGCCTATAGGACTTACATAATAAATTAATACAATAAATTAAATGCATTTGTACAATGATTGCCTATGGGTCTATACAATATTACATTATGTAATGTCAGCATGGCCATAAGACAAATTACAATTTCAACATCCCCTCATAATCTAAGCCAAGGCATCAAGGAGAGAAGACATTAGTGATAGTAATATCTTCCCCAAATAATGAATGCTCTAGTGGATCCCACTCATTATCTAGAAATCCATTACTATAAAAATACCTATGCACAATAATCTCCTTGTCAAACTCCTATACATATCCAAAGAATACCTCCACTAAGATTCCATATGCAAAATAAAAGCAAGAGTACTCTCTCTACAAAGTTGCTTAAATATTTAATAGTTGTAGAGTTTCAGGTTCTAACAAGGCCATTCTCAACCGATGATAGGACTCTTCTGGGACAAAAACATGCTTCAAGCTTAGACAGGGTAGGGAATATAGATAGTGGTGATGGTTTAGACTATACCTGTAGGTGAATTTAAAGTACTCCATAAGAGATGCTCCAATATAATCTTGCAAAGGATGCATACTAAAGTTTCTAGAGGTAATATGCTTTAGGAGCCATTGATAAGCATTGTATCTGAAGATATTTGAAACATGTGCTCTATCATGCAAGAGGATCACAACATGGAAAAGAAACCAATGGAAAGGACATAGATAATGCTTAACATCGATGGATCTAGGCATGAGGATACCTTGGAAATGATTATCCTAGGAGGTGCCCTTGAAAATGTAGATGCCAATCAGGGTAGGGTTGGAAAAATCCTAGATGAAAGGGTAAGGTTGGCACATGGTGGGATAGGAACGGGAAGCCACTATGGACATAGGATTACTAGATGACCAAGGAAGAGGTAGATAGGTGGCAAAGGGACCAGTAATAAAAATTAAAGGGACACAAGGGGTGACGGGGCCATTACAAGGATAGACACGATGGTGAAAAGGTTGACAAGTGGTAATGGGACCAGCTACACAAGGGGAATAGGGGAGAGGAATGATGGAGATATCACAATAATTGACACAATGGTGGAAGGCTAGAAAGAGCCACAAAATAGGCTTAAGATAACAAGACACAGTCATTGGAAGAAATATCAGTGAGATATCAAGGAAAAGTATCATGCCAAACCTCGAGAGACTATGTGTGGAGACCCAAGTTGACCATAAAATCATCAATATGATTTTCTTCTTTGAAAACATGTTGAATAATGATATTGTTGTGGTTGCAGAGGAACCGCTTAGACTCAGTGATGAGATTGGAGACTCTCCAGGTAGGGACCTTATCACCTTTGAGATAATTAATGATGTTTAGTGAATCTCCTTCAATTACAATATTGTAGGGAAGATCACTAAGAAATTCTTTGAAACACGTATTTGGGTGAACTTATCTTTTGAAATACCTATTTTGGTAAGATTACTACTATTTTTATTTCATTTATTATAGTTATTTCATACTAACACTAATTTTTGTTACAGGTATTATCAACTACACATACATTCATCTCCTATCAACAATTATCCTTTACATTCATAGCCCATCATAGCATCTTGCAATATCATATCTCAATCAAACAATTTATTCATATTCATTTCATTAAACATTACATATTTATTCCTATGACCTTCAACCCATTGTTGTGCTACCCAATTTCTAAAATCGTATGCCTCCATTGTCGAAGCATTATCCCCTATGTGATACCTATAGAAGATCATAATATGTTCATAATCATATTTCATATCCTCTAGTTCTTCCTCAAATTATTTTTAATAGTCCGATATTAGGTAAAATAATAAGGGAAACTAACACCTGGGCCCTATCCATATCATTGTGTGCTTCCATAGGTTGGTTGTTAGCCATGTTGCCTTCATTTGTGTTGCTACCCAATTTGAGACTAATATTTTTTCCCTCTTCCATAGTATCATAGGTAATTCATCGAACCCCTATGTGCTTCCCTCTAGCACTTCCTCTCCTAATTTGATGGATATGGCTTGAAACCATTATAGGCACTATTTGATCAACTACCTTGCACATTGGTCATCATGTGTGATGGAATTGCAGTAGTTGAGTATCTCATTTGAATTATAATTATCTACCTATACCATCAATCTCTCTATCTTTTCATGCATCATATATGCATCTACATATCTTTCCCTATTCACCTCAATCTGCATTGTTGATAGGAATGCTTGTAGTTGTCCATCTGCTACTATAGGGTTTGATGTCTAGTTTATCCTCCTTGATATCACATAGTTGTGCAAATATAGTCACATAATAGATCATGATGTGGAATTGAATAGTAGGCATACCTAAACTCCTTAGGACCTTCCAGCTTTCATAACATCCCTAAATTAATTCTACTTATCTCATATAGCAGATACTATTTCCAAAGTATTAGATAGTATATCCATGTTGGTCATCTACATTCCAATAAATTGGATATCTAGATATCCATGGTCATCATTCGCTCCTAATATTCTTTTAGCCCTAGCCAAAATGTAACTATATCTTGTTTTATCTACTTGTTGTGCCACACTATTTATTCTCACTCCTCCTGTAGCTATTATATCTATGTATTATCCTCCTCCCGATATCTTTACCTTGTTGTTTCCTTTAGCCTCAATGTTTTCTTATAATGTTCTTTTATTATCATTGTTTCATATTTCATCTCTATCATTTACTTCTTGATAGCTCTCCATGTATATGTTAGCTCCTATATGTTTTCCTCCTCTTTTGCCCCTTTTTTCCTTCCACTAATTCTTCCTCTAGCCTTGCATTTGTCCCTAAATCATTCTTACCTTCTTCATTAAGCCTTACTATGTCACCACTCATATATAATGACTCATTGCATGATTAGTACACTAAGTCTTGATTCACTTTCTCTTCATCTTCAGCCCAATAAATCCATACCTTGTCCCCGTCTTACTCTCAATTACAAAAAATTACTTGTTTGCTCCTAATTTTTCCACTTTCTTGCTCTAGCACAACTCCTCTTCTTCATTATCCTCTTCCTTCACCTCCTCCCTATATTTTTTTCTTCCCCTATCTCTCTTGACCCTTTTAAGCCACTCTAAACCCTTTTTTCCCTTTTGATGTTTTGCTTCTTTCTGTTCTCAATGGGAGATTTTGTACCCCAGACTATTGGATATTACTCCTCGATTGGTCCTTTCTTAGTGCTTCAAATTATTGGGGCATCCCCATACTCTAATTTATCAAAACCTTTTTTATTCTCTAAGTTATCATACTCCTTGTTGCACTCTACACTTGCTATATACTCTAAGTGCATTATGTGCTCTAATCCATTGTCTCTACCTTCATGATATACCATTATTCCATGCTTTGAGCTATTGGAGTTGCCTTTGCACTTTGAACTTGTTCATTCCTCTTTACCCTCCACCTCCCTTATGTGCTCTATGGTCATTCTATAACTCGATATCCTCTACATCCTCCATCATTTCCCCTTTCTGATATCCCATGGCTCAAATTACCTTCCCCACTTCTACATTCCTTCCTTTTATTTTGAGACTTACCCCCACTTGTTCTACCAATGTGTTCAATATCCCTTCATTTGCATCTTCTCACACTTCATTTGCCTTTGCCTATAACTTATCCACTTGTACTTGTAGTGTTTCCATTTCTTCTTCTAACGCTTCCATTCATTTTTGCTGGGTTTTCCACTCTTGTTGCATTTTTTTACTACCTTTGCTAATTTGCTCTTTCCCTCTTTCCTATTCCTTCATGTTTTTATGTTGTCCATCTTTGTTCTATTTGATAATTTTTCTCTAGTCCTCCTATTGTTGCCATCATCTCATTCTCACTATCTCAACACCATCACTTGCTTCATTTATATTTTTGTGGAGGGCTACTCACCAATGTTTGTAGCACCCCTTTCAATGGCTCTAGTGACCCTCTAATATCCACATACAATACAACTATCATCCCTTGGTGTGCTAGTACTCGTTTCTCACTGCTCTGCTAATATTACTCACACATAACCTCTACTAATTGTGTTAGATGATATGGGAGGTTCATCCTGTAGATCTCCCCTTCCCTTCCTCTCTTTAGATGCATTAAAAACTATAAGTGATGCCTTGCTAGAACCAAAAACCTTTTTGGTGTTGGTTAATACTTCAAACAAAATAGGGCTACTACGTTGCATGGCATTAGTAGAGAAGCTCTATATATCTCTCTATGCATCACTCACATGTTCTGTACCTTATCCCAAAATAGAGTATCTAGCCTTTGATTTAGATTTAATGGCTCACAAAAGTGTTCCTCTCTACCTCTCGATAGCCCTATAACCCTAGCCACAACTTCTTGAGTTACCAAAATTTTGACTCCCTAGACCCTAATTCACCCATTCTTTCAATTTGTAATAAATTCTTCTATGATACCCTTTGAATATCATTTGAGCCTTCAACAAAAATCCCACCAACCCTCCTAGTTAAAAATCCCCTACACCTCTATGTATCTTTCCAGCTCTGCTATGTTGTATAGTTCTTGCCAATGTGATTTATTTCCTCAAATTTTTGACATCATCGGTCCTTCACATGTATCTCAACTACCTATTTGTCTATATTTAATGTCTTCTATTACTCAACCTCTTTTATATAAGTTCTATCAGATTCCATGTCACCCCCTACTAGTACCAATCACACACACCCTTATAAGTTCATCATTACTTCATTGTCTTGCCATTTATTGTTTCCCCATTTTATTCTCTCTCATATCTTCACTATCAATTCTTGTCTTTTTCTGAATTCTTGTTTTTCATATCTTTTTTATATTTGATTTATTTTAGCTTATTTTATTTTAATTAATCTTTTTTTTTTTGCATTCCAATTATTTCCTACCATGTTCCAATTCTTTCCTATCCTACCCATTCTTGCACATATCTACTCATGCCAACATTCCAATTTATTATTAATATCACTTACACACATAAATGCATAATTATTATACTTTATTGCGATAAAATTTATGCATCATATAAAAAAAAACTCACATGATTTTATCATTCCTATTTCACAAAAACAACTTTTACATTTCTTTATCATATCACTTTGCATTCATATCATATATTTTTCCTATTTATTTCACTATCACATTATATCATCAACATTTCTTCAACCCATTCACTAAATTCATATAGATATTTGTAACCCACTTTGTCTCTCTCCAATAACCCTTTTGCACCTACAAAATCTTTGAATTCATCCCTGATTTCTCTCTATGGAGATCAACAATCCTTGATAGTCTTGTACTAGATACCATAATAGCAAAAATTGGAACCACAATCCAATCTAGTTTGTCTATGGCTCCCTTGGTCATTGCACTAATTGTCATTCCCTAGTTATAGCTATAGTCTATTTAATTGCTAATATGGGCTCCCATCACATCAACACCCAGAGTTCTATGTTGCATTGCAACTAACTTTTGTCCAACACTCCTCATTCAAATCTCCTAGTCACTTTCTCATCCTGCTACACACATAGATACCACCCTTCTAATATATTTTAACTAAATTGAATACTCCCCCACAACTCCTTGAAATTTTCTCATATCACATTCGGTACCACTTGTTCTTACACCATGAGCCTTGTTTTATTTTCCCTCTATTGATACTCATTTTGTTGGCATCCCACTTCTACCTCAGTTGTCATTGCTGATATAAATGCTCTTAGCTGGACATCATCAATATAAAAATTAGGATTCCACTATGTATCATATGAACCTACCATATTATGCATATGCAATTCATATAATAGATCTTCATTCTTGGGCATGCTATTGAAAAATAGAGCATAGAATTGCTCTAGTGTATTTGCATCATAGTTGGAGTCTGATAACACCTTCCAAATTTTGAATAGAATCCACCACTCCTATAGAATTAATGCATATAATTGAGGTGGATTTTGTCACATCAACAAGTATAAAACCAATCATCCAACCATGGCTTGTTGCACTTCAAGTCAATCTAACTTTATCTGCAACTCTACCCTTTCTTCCTTTAAAGTTTCTACTTATTCTTCTTTCTCTTCATTATCCTTTTAGATCTTATTTATTTACACCAATAGCTCCTTGATGTGGTCCTCTATGCTCATTTCCACCTAAAATTCTCATTTCTTCTCTTCCACCATCAATGTTGCAACCTATATCATCAAGTCTACTAAATATGATAGTGTCTCCATCAATCTTATTCTGATGGCTATTTTGTAAGCCAATTTCCTTGGTATTACTCTCACTCCTATCTTCCATGAATGTCCCACCCTTATTTGTCATTTGTATGTGATTCACCTAGCCTCACCATGGCCCTCTCTTAGTTCTTCTAACTTTTCTTTCCACTACTACACCTTTGCTTCTAATTTTGCAATACTCTATTGTGCCTCCTGTAACTCCTCTTCCAACACTTCTTCCTCTATCAATAATTTTCTATTTCCATTTTATTATATTGCTTGCATTTTTATATTTTCTAACTCTTTTTATTTGACTTCCACCATCTCTACTTGGGACATGTCTTGTTGTCCCCTATGTAGCATCTCACTTGACTCCTCCCTTTCGTGTTCATTTGCTTATATTTTTTATCATCATTTGTCATGGCTCACACTTTGGTCTACTATTTTCTATAGTTCTCATTAGTGCATCACCTACACATTGCATCCCTTAGGTAGCCATGTATCTCATCTCACCCTCATACCAATTATACAATCCATAACTAGTAATTTAACCAACTCCTGGTTTGGCAAACTCCACACTATCTCATGTTGCTACTACCAAGAACTCAAAACTTCTAACACTCATGACATATAGTAAGGCATGTTCATATTAAAATATTATCCTTTGTACCTCCACTTAATGTGTATTAGAATCCTAAAATTATGCCCCATCATGATTGAGAATCATCCACTGCCTGTAAGATACTTTAGCATGTACAAAGTGATGGTGTCATATAAATATAGTAGTGATGTTCTTATCATCAAAAAATTTACAACAATTACACTCCTATGGAAAAAAAGGATTATCATGGGCTCATTGCATCGACCAAGCTTTTAAAAAATGTCTCCCCTTTTATCTGTAGGTTCGTCACCAATGTTATGGCTACTTTGATCATGTCAATATCCAAACCATGCACCTGATTGTGCTCTTCTCTCTAAATTTTATAAATTTTGCCACAATATCATCGTCGAAGCCCCTTAGATGATGAAAATATGCCATCCAACCTACCCACTCAATTTTTATTTAAACTTTGCATTTGTTGGCATCTCTATGATATGTTTTGGTTCCCAATAGTTTTCTTTTATTACCATCCTATTTACACTTTTGTTATTAGTCATCTATTGTACATCACCCCTCTCTCCCCTTTCAACATCATGGTCCTATTCCCCATGCAAACTCCTTTTTTCCACAACATTAAACTTTTTCTCTTGTGCCTACCATGTGTTCCTTCATTGCATTTTTCTCATTCTCTATCCTCTAAAGCATGTCTCTAGAGTTTCTCTTAGATTTTACCTGTTGTTTACCTTTATTCGCATATCCACATAATTTTCCCTATAGTAAGTGTTAGCTTTACAAGACTATTTACTCATGTGAAATTTATCCCCAATAAAAAATAAATCACATAAATACCTCACATAAAATAAATTACAAACATTGAATATATCATAAATATATCTCTAATATATTCTATATCACATAATTACAAGAATGATATTGATTGATTACATTGTTAGTCTTACAATGACACTGAGAGGGGGGGGTGAATCAGTGTAGCTCTTTAAACTTGAATTTACAGCTCTTAAACCCGCAGTAATTAAAACTTATTACTAGATACAACTAGTATAACAAAAGAGCATCACACAACACAAGATTTAACGAGGTTCACCAATGTGGCTACTCCTCAAAAATTGACTGCTTGGACTACCATCCAAATCCAGCCTTTTCAAAGCACCAAATTTACAATCAATTTACCAGCACCCTACTAGAAGGAGCACCAAACCTTGATGCCAAGCATCAACTTGGACTTCAATTCTGAATCTATAAGTTTGACAGTAAGATACCTTTGCTTTTGTAAGACCCTGACTGGTCTTTTTCACCTTTGCATTCTCTACACACTCTGCTTTCTCTATGCAATCACATCAGCACCTGGTCGAGCTTCAACCTCTTTCGCTCTCTGCGCACTCTGCACTCTCTATGCAATCACTTCGCACACTCTGCTTCGTTACAGTCAAACTTCATGATCGTCTTCGTCCTTCTTTGCACTCTGCTTCATTACAGTCAAACTTCATGACCATCTTCTTCCTTCTTCGCACTCTACTTTCTCTATGAATTTCACACTTAGCACGATTCGATACAACTTGCTCTCTGCGCACAATGACCGTATTCTGCACGCATTCCACTCACCCAATTCTCCAAATAGCCCTCCTTTTATAACAACATTTTCATGATGAAAACCCTAATCTTAGTCGTCTGTAAACCCTAATCTTAGTCGGCTTTCATAACAACTGTAAACCCTAATTTTAGGCGGCTGTCATCGAACTTCATCGGCTTCAACTTAACCGCGAAGATGCAACATGTCGCGATATCGCGACACTTTTTATTTCTCTCTCTTTTTCTTTACTTTGGCCCCCAAAAATACAACATGTCGCGATATCGCGACACTTTTTCTTTCTCTCTTTCTCTTTGCATTGGACCGCGAAAATGCTACATGTCGCGATATCACGACACTTTTTCTCCTTACGCTTTCTCTTTGCTTCGACCCCTAAAAATACAACATGTCGCGATATCGCAACACTTTTTCTCCTTACGCTTTTTCTTTGCTTCGGCCCCCGAAAATACAACATGTCGCGATATCGCGACACTTTTTCTCCTTACGCTTTCTCTTTGCTTCGGCCCCCGAAAATAAAAAGTCGATATCACGACACTTTTTCTCCTTACGCTCTCTCTTTGCTTCGGCCCCCGAAAATAAAAAGTCGATATCACGACACTTTTTCTCCTTGCGCTTTCTCTTTGCTTCTGGCCACGAAAATACAACATGTCGCGATATCGCGACACTTTTTCTCCTTGTGCTTTCTCTTTGCTTTTGGCCACGAAAATGCGACATGTCGTGAAATCGTGACACTTTTCAAACTTTCCTTTCTCTCTCCTATTTTAGTCACGAAAATGTGACATGTCGCGAAATCGCGACACTTTTCTTACTTGTTCTTTTTCCTTCAAACTTGTCGTGAAATCGCGACACTTTTTCCTGCTTTTTCTTTCTCTTCCAACATGTCGCGAAATCGCGAATGTTTTTCCACTTGCCTCTTTCTCTTCTAACATATCACGAAATCGTGAAAGTTTTTCTTGCTTTTTCTCTCTCTTCCAACATGTCGTGAAATCGCGAAACTTTTCTTACTTGTTCTTTTTTTCTTCAAACTTGTCGCGAAATTGTGACACTTTTTCCTGCTTTCTCTTTCTCTTCCAACATGTCGCAAAATCGCGATAGTTTTTCCACTTGCCTTTTTCTTTTCCAACATGTCACGAAATCGCGACAGTTTTTCTTGCCTGCTGTATATGTCGCGATATTGCGACACTTTTCTTACTTGTCTTTTTCTTTGATCTTTTGCATATAGGCATCTTCGGTCTTCTTGGAAAATCACTGTACATACTCTAAATAACCTTTGAACTCCTGTCCACTGCATCTGAATAGCTTTTGAACTTCTTGTCCACTGCATCAACAGATCTATCTAACTGTGTTGACAACAATGACAATATCGTTGTTGCACCTTGCTCAACAATCTCCCCCTTTGGAATTGTTGGCAACACGTGCAATTTCCCTGTAACTCTTCTCCCCCTTTGATAATAATACCAAAGGGCTACTGCAGACTCCCCCGAGTCCATGCACAACATTCTCAGGTAAAATTTATTACACTTAGCAACAATCATGAACATGAGCAAAAAGATAATCAAATACTTAAATGCTCCCCCTAAGAATGTGATCCCTGTAGCTAGTCAATTCTTGGGAAGTGTGACCACTCCCAATTTATTACGAACGTACTCAAAAACTTCCTTGGGCAATGGTTTTGTGAAGATATCTACTACTTGCTCTGTAGTTGGAACAAAATCCAACTTAACCTCACCTTCCACAACTTTCTCCTTCAAAAAGTGATACCTGATAGCAATGTGTTTTGTGCGTGAATGCATAACCGGATTCTTAGAGATGTTAATGGCACTGATGTTATCACACTTAACTGATATTGGCTCACTAAAGCTAATACCAAGATATTTCAGGGTTTGTTTCATCCACAATACCTGCGTACAACATGTTGTCGCTGCAATATATTCTGCCTCTACTGTCGATAAAGAAACTGAATCTTGTTTCTTACTATGCCACGTGACCAATCTGTCTCTAAGATAGAATGCACCTCCACTGGTACTCTTTCTGTCATCGACACCTCCTGCCCAATCTACATCTGAATATGAAATAAGGGTGAAGTCTTTACCTTTCGGATACCATAACCCATACTCCATAGTACCCTTGAGGTACCGAAGAATCCTCTTCACTGCTGTCACATGAGTCTCCTTGGGATTAGCCTGAAATCGTGCTACCATGCATACTGCCTGCAAAATATCTGGTCTGGTAGCTATCAGGTACAGTAAGCTCCCAATCATAGATCTTTACATGGTTTGATCAATAGGTGGAGATTTTTCATCTTTGCTCAACTTGCAACCTGTCGTCATGGGAGTGCTAACTGGCTTACAATCCTCCATTGTGATTTTTTTAACATCTCTTTCACATATTTAACTTGAGAAATAAATATGCCCTTCTTATTTTGATTGACTTGCAACCCGAGGAAATACGCAAGTTCACCAATCATTGACATTTCAAATTCTTTTTGCATCTTATTTGCTAAATCTTTACACGACTCATCTTTGTTGCTGCCAAATATGATATCATCTACATATACAACAAGAACAATAAGATGCCCATTTTCTGTTTTGACATACAAATTACTATCCACCATACCTTTCTTAAACCCTTGTTGAGTGAGATAGTTGTCTAGCCTTGCATACCATGCTTGGGGTGCCTATTTTAAGCCATATAATGCTTTCTTCAACTTGCAAACCAAGTTGGGATCATCACCAAGTTGGAAACCATTTGGTTGCTCAATATAAATCTCTTCTTCAAGTTTCCCATTCAAAAACGCTGATTTCACATCCATTTGATAAACTTTGAAATTCTTGTAGACTGCTAAAGCTAGAAACATTCTAATTGACTCTAGTCTAGCTACTGGTGCAAAAGTTTCCTCAAAGTCAATGCCTTCAACTTGTGCATAACCCTTACATACCAATCTTGCTTTATTTTTGACTACCTGTCCGTATTCATTCAATTTGTTTCAAAAAATCCATTTAGTCCCGATTATATTTTTATTTGCAGGTCTCAGTACTAATTCCCAAGTTTTGTTTTTCTTGATCTGATCTAATTCTTCATTTATTGCCTTCATCCAAATTTCATCTTTGCTTGCGTCAACAACATTTTTGGGCTCAATGCTGGATAATAGAGAGTAGTTACTTACTACTCTTCTTCTTGTCTCAACACCAACTTTGGGGTCTCCAATTATTTGCTCTCTAGGATGATTTTTATGCCGGTTGTCCTGTTTTGAATTTCTTATTTTCTTCCACTTCTGAATCACAACTTAAATCATCTGAGTCAATTTTTTGTATCTTTTCCGTTTCGTTTTCTTCATCTCCTTCAATAACCTCTTCATAAATTGGGTAGTTCTTTTCATAGCTAATTACTCGTTCTCTGCCTTCATCAAATTTAACATCGAGACTGTCCACAATTTTCTTTAGCCTCTTGTTGTAGCATTTGTAAGCTTTGCTTTTTGACGAATAACCAACAAAAATACCTTCATCCGCTCTATCTTCAAACTTACCAAGATTATCTTCAGTTCTTTTGATGTAGCACTTGCTGCCAAAAACTTTGAGGTATTTTGTTGTTGCCCTTTTACCGAACCACAACTCATAAGGAGTTTTGCTTTCATGTGTTCTCAGCATGTACCTATTTTGGATATACACCGTAGTATGGACTACTTCTTTCCAAAATCTGTCTGCTACTCTACTTTTAGCCAACATAGTCCGTGCCATTTCCTGCACTGTCCTGTTATTTCTTTCTACCACTCCATTCTGCTGAGGTGTCCTGGTCGCTGAAAACTCGTCTCCTAATACCGTATTTTTCACGATGACTCAGTAAACTCCTCTGAAATGAATTCTCCTCTATCCGATCTTAAATATTTGATCCTCTTTCCTATTTCATTCTAAACTTGCTTTTTGAAAGTCTTGAACATTTCAAAAGCTTTTGATTTATGCTTCAAAAAAAATATCCATGTCATTCTGGAATAGTCATCAATGCACAACATAAAATATTTGTCACCATTTATGCTTTGTGTTCTTATGGGTCCACATAAACCAGTGTGTATTAGTTCCAAAGGTTTGCTTGTGTAGTACTCTTTTGTTTTGAATGTGACTCTAGTTTGCTTCCCCTTTTGGCATGAAGCACACCTGCTGTTTGCAGGTTTGCTGATGGTGAGAATATCTCTCACTGCCCTTTTTAAGTTAATTTTTACTAGATTATCAAAACTGATATGACCGAGTCTCTTGTGCCACAACCAATTTTCTTCTTCCTCGTCCAATAAAACAAGCTCCTTCGAAGTCTCTCGAGAGCGTGTACAAGTTGCAGATGTCCTTGATCTAGTTTCTATCAATTTTCCACTATTTTTTTTCTCGACTTCACAACCTTGCTTCTTAAAAACTACTTCATGACCTTTATCACAAATCCGACTTACGCTCAACAAGTTATGTTTCAAACCATCCACAAACAAGACTTCTTCTGACTTAATTTTTCCATCACTAATTTTAATTGAACCTTTGCCAACTATCTTACCTCCATCATTATTTCCAAACTTTACTGAACCACCTTCATATTTCTGTAACTTCTCAAATTTCTGTTTGTCACTCGTCATATGACTGGAGCATCCACTATCAAGTATCCATGGTACATATTTATTCTGTGCTTTAAATGCTATTTGTACGATTAAGGATTCCTTTTCTTCCTTAAGTCGTTCTTTTTCTTTCCACTTCGTTTTGATAGTAGTTTTGGGCTCTTGTTTTGCCTTTCCCTTATTAATAGCTTGTGCATGTTTTTCGGGAAGTTTTCTATTTTGTCTCATCCTATTTGGTTGAAATTTTCTTCCCTGAAATTGATTTGATGCAAATGTACTTCTACAGTTTCTTGCAATGTGCCCAAAATTATGACAGTTATAACATTCTACTGTATAATTCATCAAAGGAGAAAAAATATTTCTACTGGTGAAATTCCTTGGTCTTACATTATATTTGCAATCTGAGATTTTATGTCCATAGCCATTGCATTTAAAACATAAACCAGAAAAGGGATAATTGAACCTAGGTGATGGTCTTTGCCATGTTGCCATAGGAGCCATAGGTCTTCTTCTTCTTTGATGTGTGACATTGGTGAATCCATCATTGTCAATTCTCCTTTCGTGCCTGGCATTATTGCTTTCTTTTGCATGAGACATTTTTCCTTGATCAACCTTGTTTCTTATCTTCATTATTTATGGATTCTACATTTCTGGCCTTTGATCCATTTGATGATTCTCCTTCAACGAAACCCAGACCAAATTTGATGCCTGCAGGCCTTTGGTCATTTATAATATTATCCAGATTCATAGAACTTTCTTCGCGTTTGTGATAGCAACTAATTTTGTGATTCATCCCTTCTATCTGCGTCCGTAAACCAACATTCTCTTCTTCTAGTTTGCAGCAATAATCTATTTTCATGGTAATTTGTACTTCGATATCTTCAGATATTTTCTTGTATTCTTTTGTCTGTACTTTCATACTGGTTATGATTTTGTACCTAATTCTTGGAGATGTTAATGGTACTAGTGTTATCACACTTAACTGATATTGGCTCACTGAAGCTAATACCAAGATATTTTAGGGTTTGTTTTATCCACAATACCTGCGTACAACATGTTTTCGCTGTAATATATTTTGCCTCTGCTGTCGATAAGGAAACTGAATCTTGTTTCTTACTATGCCACATGACCAATCTATCTCCAAGATAGAATGCACCTCCACTGGTACTCTTTCTGTAATCTACACATCCTGCCCAATCTACATCTGAATACGAAATAAGGGTGAAGTATTTACCTTTCGGATACCATAACCCATACTCCATAGTACCCTTGAGGTACCGAAGAATCCTCTTCACTGTTGTCACATGAGTCTCCTTGGGATTAGCATGAAATCGTGCTACCATGCATACTGCCTGCAAAATATTTGGTCTGGTAGCTGTTAGGTACAGTAAGCTCCCAATCATAGATCTATACATGGTTTGATCAACAGGTGGAGATTTGTCATCCTTGCTCAACTTGCAACCTGTCATCATGGGAGTGCTAACTAGCTTACAATCCTCCATTGTGAACTTTTTTAACATCTCTTTCACATATTTAACTTGAGAAATAAATATGCCCTTCTTATTTTGATTAACTTGCAACCCGAGGAAATACGAAAGTTCACCAATCATTGACATTTCAAATTCTTTCTGCATCTTATTTGCTAAATCTTTACACGACTCATCTTTGTTGCTGCCAAATATGATATCATCTACATATACAACAAGAACAATAAGATGCCCATTTTTTGTTTTGACATACAAATTACTATCCACCATGCCTTTCTTAAACCCTTGTTGAGTGAGATAGTTGTCTAGCCTTGCATACCATGCTCGGGGTGCCTGTTTTAAGCCATATAATGCCTTCTTCAACTTGCAAACCAAGTTGGGATCATCACCAAGTTTGAAACCATCTGGTTGCTCAATATAAACCTCTTCTTCAAGTTTCCCATTCAAAAACGCTGATTTCACATCCATTTGATAAAATTTGAAGTTCTTGTAGACTACTAAAGCCATAAATATTCTAATTGCCTCTAGTCTAGCTACTAGTGCAAAAGTTTCCTCAAAGTCAATGCCTTCAACTTGTGCATAACCCTTACATACCAATCTTGCTTTATTTCTGACTACCTGTCCGTCTTCATTCAATTTGTTTTGAAAAATCCATTTAGTCCCGATTATATTTTTATTTGCAGGTCTAGGTACTAACTCCCAAGTTTCATTTTTCTCGATCTGATCTAATTCTTCATTTATTGCCTTCATCCAACTTTCATCTTTACTTGCGTCAACAACGTTTTTGGGCTCAATGCTGGATAATAGAGAGTAGTTACTTACTACTCTTCTTCTTGTCTGAACACCAACATTGGGGTCTCCAATTATTTGCTCTCTAGGATGATTTTTCTGCCAGCTGCCTGTTTTGAATTTCTTATTTTCTTCCACTTATGAATCACAACTTAAATCATCTGAGTCAATTTTTTGTATCTTTTTCGTTTTATTTTCCTCATCTCCTTCAATAACCTCTTCATAAATTGGGTAGTTCATTTCATAGCTAATTACTCGTTCTCTACCTTCATCAAATTTAACATCGGCACTGTCCACAATTTTCTTTAGCCTCTTGTTGTAGCATTTGTAAGCTTTGCTTTTTGATGAATAACCAACAAAAATACCTTCATCCGCTCTATCTTCAAACTTACCAAGATTATCTTCAGTTCTTTTGATGTAGCACTTGCTGCCAAAAATTTTGAGGTATTTTGTTGTTGCCCTTTTACCGAACCACAACTCATAAGGAGTTTTGCTTTCATGTGTTCTAAGCATGTACCTATTTTGGATATATACCGTAGTATGGATTGCTTCTTTCCAAAATCTGTCTGCTACTCTGCTTTCAGCCAACATAGTCCGTGCCATTTCTTGCACTGTCCTGTTCTTTCTTTCTACCACTCCATTCTACTGAGGTGTCCTAGCTGCTGAAAACTGTCTCCTAATACCGTATTTTTCATAGTATTCTGTAAACTCCTCTCGAAATGAATTCTCCTCCTCTATCTGATCTTAAACATTTGATCCTCTTTCCTGTTTCATTCTCAACTTGGTTTTTGAAAATCTTGAACATTTTAAAAGCTTCTAATTTATGCTTCAAGAAAAATATCCATGTCATTCTAGAATAGTCATCAATGCACAACATAAAATATTTGTCACCATTTATGCTTTGTGTTCTCATGGGTCCACATAAATCAGGGTGTATTAGTTCCAAAGGTTTGCTTTTGTAGTACTCTTTTGTTTTGAATGTGACTCTAGTTTGCTTCCCCTTTTGGCATGAAGCACAAATGTTGTTTGCAGTGTTTGTCGATGGTGGGAATATCTCTCACTGCCCTTTTTGAGATGATTTTTACTAGATTATCAAAACTGATATGACCGAGTCTCTTGTGCCACAACCAATTTTCTTCTTCCTGTCCAATAAAACAAGCTCCTTTTGAAGTCTCTGAGAGCGTGTACAAGTTGCCAGATGTCCTTGATCCAGTTGCTATCAATTTTCCACTGTTTGTTTTTCTGACTTCACAACCCTGCTTCTTAAAAACTACTTCATGACCTTTATCACAAATCTGACTTACGCTCAACAAGTTATGTTTCAAACCATCCACAAACAAGACTTCTTCTGACTTAATTTTTCCGTTACTAAGTTTAACTGAACCTTTGCCAACTATCTTAGCTCCATCATTATTTCCAAACTTTACTGAACCACCTTCATATTTCTGTAACTTCTCAAATTTTTGTTTGTCACCTGTCATATGACTGGAGCATCCACTATCAAGTATCCATGGTACACATTTATTTTGTGCTTTAAATGTTGTTTGTACGATTAAGGATTCCTTTTCTTCCTTAAGTCGCTCTTTTTCTTTCAACTCCATTTTGATAGTAGTTTTGGGCTCTTGTTTTGCCTTTCCCTTATCAATAGCTTGTGCATGTTTTCTAGGAAGTTTTATATTTTGTCTCATCCTAATTGGTTGAAATTTTCTTCCCTGAAACTGATTTGATGCAAATGTACTTCTACAGTTTCTTGCAATGTGCCCAAAATTATGACAGATATAGCATTCTACTGTATAATTCATCAGAGGAGAAAAAGCATTTCTACTGGTGAAATTCCTTGGTCTTACATTATATTTGCAGTCTGAGATTTTATGTCCATAGCCATTGCATTTAAAACAGAAACCAAAAAAGGGATAATTGAACCTGGGTGATGGTCTTTGCCATGTTGCCGTAGGAGCCATAGGTCTTCTTCTCCTTTGATGTGTGACATTGGTGAATCCATCATTGTCAATTCTCCTTTTGTGCCTGACATTATTGCTTTCTTTTGTATGAGACATTTTTCCTTGATCAACCTGTTTCTTATCTTCATTCTTTATGGATTCTACATTTTTGGCCTTTGATCCATTTGATGATTCTCCTTTGATGAAACCTAGACCAAATTTGATGCCTGTAAGCCTTTGGTCATTTATAATCTTATCCAGCTTCATAGAACTTTCTTCGCGTTTGTGATAGCAACTAATTTTGTGATTCATCCCTTCTATCTACGTCCGTAAACCAACATTCTCTTCTTCTAGTTTGCAGCAATAATCTATTTTCATGGTAATTTGTACTTCGAGATCTTCAGATATTTTCTTGTATTCTTCTGTCCGTACTTTTAGACTGGTTATGATTTCGTCTGCATCCTCAAGCCTTTTTGAAATTTTCTTATTCTTTTTCCTCTCTATTTTCAACTCTTCAAGTGCAGAGATCAACTCACCTTCTAGATCTACTTCAGCCTCAAGTTTTTCACCACATACTTCAGAATTCACTCCTTCTTCCTTTTCTAATTTTACTTCTTCAAAAGCCATGAAAAGAGCTTCACCTGTTTCCTCTTCAGAATCCTCACCGGAGCTGTCTTCTGATGAACTGGCATTCCTGGAGATGAAACTTCTCTTCTTGAAGTTGCTTTTTCTGAAATTCATTTTCTTCTTCCAGTCACTTCTTTCTTGGTGCGATCCTTCATCATTTTTGTTCTTCTTATTAAGAGGACATTTAGACGCAAAATGCCCAACGTCTCCACAATTGAAACATTTAAACGATAGCTTTCCTCTGTATTTTTTGTTTCCCATTTTTAGTTTTTTAACAAAGTTTACTTCCGTTTCATCTGATGTCTCTTCTTCCTCGAACTCTTGTTTTGCATTTTTATTTTTAAGGGCTTTAAAAGCCGCTTCTCTGTCTGTGGGTTTAGATCTTCCTATCCTCATCTCATATGCAGTCAAAGAACCATACATCTCATCTATACTAAAATAATTTAGATTTTTAGCTTCTTCTATCGCTGAGACTTTAGAATCAAACCTTTGAGGAAGAGATCTTAATACCTTTTTCATGACGACAGAGTCTTCAATATCCTCGTTGAGTCCTCTGATCGCATTAATGATTCCATTAACTCTCAACATATATGCCTCAATGTTTTCATCGTCATTCATCTTTAAAGCTTCGAACTGAGCTCGATGTGTCTGTAGCTTGGCCTCTTTGATCTTATCGTCTCCTTCATGAATATTCCTTAGTTTGTCCCATATTTCTTTTGTCATTTTATAGCTCATGATCTTTACCAGTTCACTGTCTTCTAATCCACACATGAGAGCATTCTTTGCTTTTGAGTTATTTTCAAACAGTTTCTTTTTGTCAGCCTCTTTTGGAGGATTGATGGGTATTGTGTATCCACTAACTACTGAATCCTAGATGTCGTATCCCAAAGCACAAAGATATGTCTGCATCTTGATTCTCCAGAACGCATAATTAGATCCGTCAAACAATGGTGCTTTGTTTGATGAGAAGCCTTCACCACCTGCCATTGTGTTACTTCCAAGATCACCCTAGCCGATTAAGCTTGTACAGGAACTTAGCTCTGATACCAATTGTTAGTCTTACAATGACACTGAGAGGGGGGGTGAATCAGTGTAGCTCTTTTAAACTTGAATTTATAGCTCTTAAAACCGTAGTAATTAAAACTTATTACTAGATACAACTAGTATAACAAAAGAGCATCACACAACACAAGATTTAACGAGGTTCACCAATGTGGCTACTCCTCAAAAATTGACTGCTTGGACTACCATCCAAATCCAACCTTTTCAAAGCACCAACTTTACAATCAATTTACCAGCACCCTACTGGAAGGAGCACCAACCCCTGATGCCAAGCATCAACTTGGACTTCAATTCTGAATCTATAAGTTTGACAGTAAGATACCTTTGCTTTTGTAAGACCCTGACTGGTCTTTTTCACCTTTGCGTTCTCTGCGCACTTTGCTTTCTCTACGCAATCACAGTAGCACCTGGTCGAGCTTCAACCTCTTTCGCTCTCTACGCACTCTGCACTCTCTATGCAATCACTTCACACACTCTGCTTCGTTACAGTCAAACTTCATGACCGTCTTCTCTCTTCTTCGCACTCTGCTTTCTCTACAAATTTTGCACTTAGCATGATTCGACACAACTTGCTCTCTGTGCACAACGATCGTATTTCGCACACATTCCACACACCCAATTCTCCAAATAGCCCTCCTTTTATAACAACATTTTCATGATGAAAACCCTAATCTTAGTCGGTTGTAAACCCTAATCTTAGTCGGCTTTCATAACAACTGTAAACCCTAATTTTAGTCGGCTGTCATCGGACTTCATCGGCTTCAACTTAACCGTGAAAATGCAACATGTCACGATATCGTGACACTTTTTCTTTCTCTCTTTTTCCTTGCTTTGGCCCCCAAAAATACAACATGTCGCGATATCGCGACACTTTTTCTTTCTCTCTCTTTCTCTTTGCATCGGACCGCAAAAATGCTACATGTCGCGATATCGCGACACTTTTTCTCCTTACGCTTTCTCTTTGCTTCGGCCCCGAAAATACAACATGTCGCGATATCACGACACTTTTTCTCCTTACGCTTTTTCTTTGCTTTGGCCCCCGAAAATACAACATGTCACGATATCACGACACTTTTTCTCCTTACGCTTTCTCTTTGCTTCGGCCCTCGAAAATACAACATGTCGCGATATCGTGACACTTTTTCTCCTTGCGCTTTCTCTTTGCTTCTGGCCACGAAAATACAACATGTCGTGATATCGTGACACTTTTTCTCCTTGCGCTTTCTCTTTGCTTCTGGCCGTGAAAATGCATCATGTCGCGATATCACGACACTTTTTCTCCTTGCGCTTTCTCTTTGCTTCTGGCCGCAAAAATACATGTCGTGATATCGCGACACTTTTTCCTTCTTGCTTTCTCTCTCCTATTTTAGTCGCAAAAATGTGACATGTCGCAAAATCGTGACACTTTTCCAACTTTCCTTTCTCTCTCCTGTTTTAGTACGAAAATGCGACATGTCGTGAAATCGCGACACTTTTCTTACTTGTTCTTTTTCCTTCAAACTTGTCGCGAAATCGTGACACTTTTTCTTGCTTTTTCTTTCTCTTCCAACATGTCGCAAAATCGCGACAGTTTTTCCACTTGCCTCTTTCTCTTCCAACATGTCACGAAATCGTGACAGTTTTTCTTGCTTTTTCTCTCTCTTCCAACATGTCGCAAAATCGTGACACTTTTCTTACTGTTCTTTTTTTCTTCAAACTTGTCGCGAAATCGCGACACTTTTTCTAGATTTCTCTTTCTCTTCCAACATGTCGCGAAATCGCGATAGTTTTTCCACTTGCCTTTTTCTCTTCCAACATGTCACGAAATCGTGACAGTTTTTCTTGCCTGCTGTATATGTCACGATATCGTGACACTTTTCTTACTTGTCTTTTTCTTTGATCTTTTGCATATGGGCAACTTCGGTCTTCTTGGAAAATCACTGTACATACTTTGAATAACCTTTGAACTCCTGTCCACTGCATCTGAATAGCTTTTGAACTTCCTATCCACTGCATCAACAGATCTATCTGACTGTGTTGACAACAATGACAATACTGTTGTTGCACCTTGCTCAACATACATTGTATGGATATTTATCTCTAATATATAATTTTATATGAATTTTTAGTATTCTGTCTATTGCTCTCCTCTAATAGCTAGGAGATACATCCTTTCATATTCCTCTTATAAAGTCAAAACTCTCATCTTGCCACATATCATTTGACTTCATTATCTATCCTGACACCTTGCACTTTCTCTCATATTGACACAAAATATAAATCATTTTACCAAACTAATATTTACAAAGGGCACCAAATAATGTCATACTTCTAGCACCCCCACATATTACATTATTTTATAGGAAGGATTTTTGCCTTTATTCTCTGATTCTTCTTTCTCTCCATGCTTTAGCTCTGACTTTAGCATGGTTGGATATATGCAACCTTCATTAGGTATTTCTTTATAAATTATTTGTGTCTACCTCTAGATCAATGCATGAGTCACCTTTGGTTCTCTACCTCTAGGTCATTACCTCTGGGTCACTACCATTGGGTCCACCTCTGGGTCATTACCTCTAGGTCTTTGCCTCTAGGTAATTACCTTTGTGTCACTCCCACTAGATCACTACCTCTAGGTCACTGCCTTTGGAACTCTACCTCTGGGTCACCTTTGGATTATCATTATCTCTAGATCATCCACTAGAACATTCATAATACTATCATATCTATAGTATCATCCCTACAAATTATTTCATTGTAGTCCATATTTTAAGTTGTGTTTGGGTTATAATCATTTATAAGAATGACAATATTCTCAACAAACTTTGATTAAACTTAGTTTCCTTTTGTAGAAACCATATAACTTTATTTTTATCTTATCCCATTTATTCATGCTTATCCATCCACAATTCATTTTTAATTTGTAGTATTTCTTTTCTTTTTGTAGATAAAATATTTGTGAATGATTATCCTCCAAAAATTTCACAATAATGGAGATTCCAATTTCTCTATCTTGTGTCCATATCTACCACAATGATTACATCTATTCCCTGTTATAGGATTACTTTTTCCTTTTTATGATTCATTATTTATTATTTGTCCTTCATTTTTACTAATTTTATCGTCCCTATCATAGATTTAATGTCACTATTTCCTATCACAAACTTAGTCCCTGATTCATTGTTGCTTGTTTGTCCTGTGTATCCAAGACCTTCACATTAATTGGATCTTTCATTCCTTGTCCATATTTCTCCAAATCTATCTTTATATCTTATTTTATTTAACAATTTTGAACCAATTCCTTTAGTATACCTTTCAAAATAACCAAAAATATCATCAAACTGATCCTTATCAACATCAACACAACTCTGAGCATCACTATCTCTGTCATCATTTGAATCCATGTCATCATCAATTTTGATAGCATAATATTTTTTTGAACAATCATGAATTGTATTTAAATCCTTTGTGTCACATGTAACATCTATTTTTGTAACAAGTTCTTCTATATTTGTCATGAATTCTAAGTCACAAGTATCATTGCTTGCATCATAATTTTTCTTTTCATTTTTATGAGGATCATAACATGTATCTTTTTCTTTTTGATGAATATCATTAGTATCACAACATGCATCTATCATCATGGGCTTTAATTTCAGGGAATCACAATATATATTTGTTGTCATAACTCTTAAATTATTTGCTTCACTGGTAATATCAATAAGTTGTTAGAGTATATTACATTATTTGGTACATGCCAATGTACCACCTTGGGTACATAACTAGAGTAGGAGTTTACTTTAGAGTAAGGTTTGAGTAGTTACTTCAAGCAAGTAATAAATGCACAAGTGTTAGAATGTGTAATGATGTAAATGTGCATGTAGTCCACATGTACATGAGTCATAGGATAGGTAGATGAAGAGTCATGGGTAGAGTAAAGGCCAAGGTACATATCTTCCTATATATAGGCCTTTAAGGTATAGTGAGTGCAAGAAGTGAGAGAGAGATAATGTTACTATAGAGAGGTAGATTATAGTAGTGAGTAGGTACAATGTAGTTCTTCATTAAAATTTTGAAGTGTTCAAGTCCTCCATTATATTACATTGTACTATTTTCATGAGCTTTCATTAATGGTATATTACTGAGTTATTGCAGAAGTTTATCTCATTATTTTCCTGCATATTATAGTGCCATTATCATATAGTTATCATAGCTTACTTATTTCACATATTGTGGTTGCATTTCCATTAATATACATCCTCAAAAGCTAACAGTGGTATTAGAGCACACGGTAGATCAATAGGAAATAGGGAGAGCCATAAGAGAGATTGAGAGGAGATCAAAAATCTTATTTTTAAAATTTTTGAAAATTGTATTTGGCTAGAGTCTTTCCATAGGGTTGCAGAAAAACTCGTGAAGACTAGGACTCAACATTGATTCCACTAGATTGACAAATCAACTAGTGAAGATTGATTATCTCTAGATTCAAAGTTTCTTCCATTATAGTTTCTAATACTTTGTTGAAAAAAAGAGATTCAAAGAAAGTCGAGAAGCTTCCTACAAAGAGGAATCAATCTAGTAGCTGAAGCAACAAATATCAAATATTTGGAGACCTAAGGAAAAGGTCCCATTGCAAGATTACTGACCTACAGATTGCAGAAGAGAGAAAAGGCCAGAGGAGCCTTATTGCAGATTCAAGGAAGAAGAGACTCCAAAAAAGAGTCCAGGAGAATATTGGAGGTTGGTGATCTCCATTGAAGATTGAAGACTGTAGATTGAAGGAAGAAAGAGAAAATAGCCTAAGAAGCTGAAGAGACCCACAAGAGGTCCCATTGAAGAACTTCCAGTCTTGGAAGACTAAAGATAGAGAAGGACTAGCAAAGGTCCTATTCCAAATTCTAGTAGTAGATTGAAGAGATCAAGGAAGGTCTCATTGAAGTCTTGAGAAAAATACTAGAGAAGCTGCAAAAATTTGAAGACCCTAGAGAAGAGGTCTCAAGGAAGGAGAAGGCTAGGAAAGCCTCATTGGTAGATATTTTAGAACTCAAGGAGGAGTTCCTGGTAGAGAAGAATTTGGGACAATTATTGCCATCCGACAACAAGCCCAAAGGAGAAGGATTTGGCAAGAAGTTTGCCAAATTTTGGAGGAGAATAGTGAAGACCTCAAGACTGTCATAATCTTGAGAAGAAGGCCAACAGATAGGCCAAGATTGAAGTCAAAATTTGACAAGGAGGTTGAAGGAGAAAGGAGTTAGAAGAAGCCACCAAATCTAAGAGATTTGAAGATTACCATTGAAGGCTATTTCGGAGAAAGGAGATTGCTAGTTTTACAATAGAAAAGTGAAGGTTTATTGAAGGAAAATATCAGTTGCAATTTGGAGGAGTTTCCTACCAAATTTGTGAGATTCAAGGACAACATTTCAAAGGAGAAATTGACTACTTTACAATCTAAAAATTTCAGATTTGAGGACAAGTAAGAAAGTAGAGCTAAGTTTCAAATTTCAAGAGAGCATCGTGAAGGAGAATTAAAGCCACCAAACTACACTTTCGGGCAGCAAGTTAGAGGAGTTTTAAAGCTGCAAATAGGTGAGCTAAAGAGCTATTTTGGACAACAAGGAAGAGTTGCGATTTCATCCATTACAAGGCAACAATTAGGTGATTCAAATCACCAAGATATCCATCATCTACAGAGGTCATTAAGGTAAGCAAATTTGGTGCAAAAGGTTCATTATTTGAACATTAGTTATTTGGTTCATTATTAAGTTTCATTAAGCACCATATTAGAGTTTAAAAGTTGCAAGGAGAAGGTTGCATATTTAAGTCTTCAAGGGAGTGCAAAAGATAGTTTCTTATAAGGATAAAACCTGCACATCAAAAATAGGAGTTAGATATATTTCAAGAGAAAGAAAATATCAACATCCTATCTTTTACTAAAAATAAAGAAGACATTACTCTTAAGTGAAGGTTGCATAGATTAAGAGTTCATTTAAAGGAGCAATAAGGAGATATTACTATTGCATCATACTAGTTATTTAAGGTGCATTAAGTATTCAAGTTAAGGTGAAAATTAGTACAAAGTTAAACCTTTCAAAAGGCATATTAGTTGCATGATTAAAGGCTTGGATTCATTATTACAAAGTTAACCAAGCAAAGAAATTATTGGAGACAGTTGTCTAGTAAGGAGGGCAACATTATATCATTATTTGCTCTCAAGAAGTAGAGCAAGGAGCCACCATAACAAGGAAGAAAGAAAGCTTGCAAAAGGAGATTTAAAGACTTCAAAACTTTGGTGCAAGTTAGGGTATTTTATTCTAACTATTTGCATTACATTATTGCACCATATCTCTCTTGTCCTATGCAGCAAAGGAGGATAAAATATAGAGTGTCTCAAAGACACTAAAACAACTAGCAAAGTACGTCTACAAAGTGGCCATATCATCAAATTAAAGGAGCAAACTTCAAGTGAAGGAAGTGAGCCAACGAAGGGCTCAAATAGCTGAGTTTCAAGGTGTCTAAAGACACCAAAATATAGTGCCTATAATAGTATAACCTGTAGCATCAAGAGTCTACGTAAGGAGCATTACATCCATTGCAAATCTACGTAAAGCAAGAAGGATAGCACTACGAATAACGTATTGCAAGAAGCAAGTTATAAAAAACCAAGGTGAAAACAAAGGTGCATTACCCAAGCAATAGATGAACCACTAGCTAAGAAGAATCATCACCTAAGAGGGCAGCGTTGGAGTACCATAGAACCACCATTGCTGGAGTAAAATCATCACCTAAGAGGGTAGCGTTGGAGTGCCATAGAACCACCATAGCTAGAGCCAACTTCATGGGAGAATAGCATCACCATTCGCTTGAGAGAAAGCATTGAAGACAAGCCCATAGAGGATTCATTGGTAAGAAGTATCCTTACATGCAAGGGAAAGGAGCACCACTTGCAATCTAGAGCCAAGGCATCTTGTGCCACTTGGCACAACAAAAAGGAGCCCATATATTTTCCATAATGCATGCACAGGAAAGAAGCACCCATGATAAAGTAACGTTCATCTTTGAGCGTTGAAAGCATCATTCAAAGGTAAGAAGGCATAATCATTATTGCCCATCATTCAAAGGAGGATATGAGCATTGAAGACACCTAAAATAATGCTCATCAAGAATGTAACTCCCAAAGTGCCACATGGCTAGAGTCTCAAGGAGCATCAAAGCATATTTAAGCACCCAAAGTTGAAGAGGAACGTAGAGAATTGGAAGCACACAGTCAAGCATTAAGAGTGGAGTCAAAGTGCAATTAAGGAGGAGAAGAAGGCGCCCATGAGCATTAAATGATCTCTGCCATACATAGAAGACCAGGAAATACAATGCTTGGATTGAAGAGTCACACCATAGACCAATCAACACGCATATTCCACATTGCAAGGAAGGTAAAAGACTTATATTATTTAATATTTGCTTTCCTTAAGTTTAGGGAGTTATAAGGTGCTTAATATAAGGTTGAAAGTTATTTATTAATGCATTGAAATATCAACCTTAGAGAGTTAGAAGGTAATTTTAACAAAGGGAGTATATCTTAAAAGATATTACTAAATTGCATGAGATTCAAACATTAAAATATTTACAAATAATTAATTAAGGAGATATAAGGTTTTCAACATTGGAAAATTTGAAATACTAGTTTGCAAATATTATTACTTTCTAAATTTCCAAATTAGGGAGATATAAGGAATACTACACCATACTTTAGTTTCTTGGAATTTAGAAAATTGAACCATTGAAAATTGAAGGATTAAAGGAGCAAAACTATTAATTGCTTGAAAGTTGGAAATTACATTAGTCTCTTACATTAATTTATGAGACATTAATCCAACTAAAAGGTCTTGAAGGAAAAGAACCTTATTAAAACTTGAAGGTGCATCATCATTAGCTTTCCACTTACTAATCAATAGGGAGAAATAAGGCAATACATTAAAGTTGAACATTAGGGAGACAAAAGGGATTCAACTTAAACTAAGAAAGCTAAGCATACTATCAAGGTTCATAGTACATTTAAACACTTGCTAGATAGAAGGTATTTTACAAAACTTGTAAAATTGAAAAGTTCTTAGCAAGGTTGAGCACATACTTAAAACTAGGGAGTCATAAGGTAGACAACTTCAAAAGTTTTTGAAATACAAAACTTCTACCAAGAATTATTCTCTTGTAATCAAAGAAGATTACTTAAAAGGAACTATGGAAAGGCTTATTAAATATACAGGTCTCAAGGAGTCAAAATGGTTCAAAGACATACTTGATTCTAGAAATGATAATAAGGAAAGTACAATTAAAAGAGAAGAACCAATATGGTTTAGAGAGACTTTTGAGAATTCACAAACCGTCAGTTTGGAAAAACTATCTATCAATGATGACAACTATACAAATGAAGATATTGAGAATCATATTCAAAAGGTAGAAAAGAATATTCATCAAAAGGATATCATACAAATCTATGAAAGAAGTAAATATGAAATAGCTTCAATCGTACATAGATGGTTTAACTCTTTCATCAAGGAAATGGATGGACATGATTCTCCTAAAAATAGTGACAAAGAAATTGGGATATCTCTACTATGCACTTATTGCAACAAATTTGGTCATGAGAAAGCAAATTGCTGGAGTTTCCATCCATGTAAATATTGTGGAGGAAAATCTCATTCATATTTCTTCTATTACTATAAAGACAAGTACTATAAAATATTTGAAGAGAGACTAATATTCAGATTAGATTGTTTCTTCCAAGTTCTTATTTCAGAAGCTTCCACTAACAATGAATTCAAGCTTGACATTTTTGAAGATCAAGGAAATAGGTCATTCAAAAAACCAAAGGAAAGGAAATGGAGCAATTCTGATTCACTTACGACCCACAATATTATAATATCTCTAGTTCATCAAGGTTACTTGGAAGACTTCAATAACAAATATTCATCCAAACACTTTGAAACAACAAAAAATAGTGGAATGAAGAAGACAAGAAGAGACAACATGAAGACTGAAGCAGAAGAAGAAGAAGGACCTGATCAAGATGGAGAACATTTGAAATATGAAGATCCATATTGAAGACTAAAGTCTTCAATACCCAAATAATGTAATTAAAATACATAAAAGACCATTGCTTTGAAATTAATCGATAAAACGGTTACAAGTAATGTACTTTTACAAAATTTTCCCTAAAGGGCTACAAAATGGATTTTTCCCAAGGGAAACCCTCTTTGATGGAATGGTAAGAAACTTCAAATATCTTCTTTGTATCCCTCGATGCAGATGGGCTTAATGCTCGTGAGCCATCGGTAGTTGAATATGTCCTTTACACCTGTTGGGCCTAAAAAATATGGTGAGAAAATTTTAGGACTTGTCTTGATAAAACCTCATGTTTATACAAACAAAAAGACCTGAAAACATGATTAAAGTTGCATGAAAATATGAAAATTGAGTTAAAAAATATACTTACTTGATTTTATAGCCTCAAAAATATTGGAATTTAGGTTCGTACACTGGTATGCAAATTTGTAGGTTCGCACATGTCAGTGCAAATCTGACATTTTTCAATAGAAATTGTAAATTTTGATGTAAATAATCCTCTAATGTAGGGACCACTTCCATTTTTTAGTTAGTCACCTTCAAAAATCACTCTTTGTCAACAACCTGTCAGACAACAAAGAGGCTTGATGGCTTTCATGTTTATGGTTGAGTGGTGATGGATGATGGGTGATATGGAGTGATGTTGAATTATGTTTGATGGTCTAGAGTAATTTCTACAAAGTTTCTTTAAGCAGAAGTGGATATTTCTAGAATGGATGAATTTACCTTCTATTTATAGAATTTTCTAAGGTTAGGGGAGGGGCTAAGATGTCCCTATGAGGTGTCCCCTATAATGTGTACACTATGAGGTGGCCATTGAGAGGTGTCCCTTGTGAGGTGGGCATTATGAGGTGTCCTTTGAGGTGGCATGCCTCATAAGTGAGTTTGTATGAGATAATATCTCACCCATATACATGCCTTAATTATTTGGAGGAAAGTATCCAAATGACACATATTGCTTGTTGAGGTGGAACACTTTTGAAGTTAAAAATTACTTTTATTTTACAAAAGTCTCCATTTGTCATTTATGTCCAAGGAGAGTGTGAAATGGAGTAAATACCAGAATGAAAGGTGGCAAGGCTAGGCTAGGCTAGTCAAAGTAGACTAGATGAGGTGGAGAGGCTAGGCTAGGCTAGTCAAAGTAGACTAGGTGAGGTGGAGAGGCTAGGCTAGTCAAAGTAGACTAGGTGAGGTGGCATGGCTAGACTTTAATCATGATTAAGCTAATTAAACATGTGTTTAGCCATAAAGTGAACTTTGACCATAAAGTGCATTTTGACCATGGTAAATATTTCAACCTTGGTTGAGTTATGGTGGTGGTCGCATGAGGACCCATGGGTAAGTGTAGGAATGAGCTTAAGTAGTCTAAGGGGGCTTAAGAAGATGAATAGTTATTTTAATAAATGAATAGTATTTTGAAGTCAATTTATGCAAATTTTGTGGGTTTTACAAATTGATCAACCATGATGATGGGAAAAGTGGCAATGTGCAACTTTTGGGTGTCTACATTTACCCCTTTTTGTACTATGTTGTGTGAAAACATGATTCAGTACAAAAACTGATGACATGACTTGATGGTTTGATTTGGAAAGCAAAGAATTTGTGATGGATAATTGTGAATGATGATGAGAGAGACATATTTATAAATTTGTGCTTGAGTACAATATTTTATAGTGTCGTAATGATTGCTCTTGAAGGAAGACACAAGATTGTCTTATTTTGTGTTCAATATAAGATATCCCAATTGTGGAAGGAACAAATACCTTTGCTAATTTTTACTTTTGATTGATTGATGAGTTCTTTGAAATTCATTTAACAGATCGTTGATACCATGAGGTAAATTTTTATCAGGTACTTCATTCGAAAGTGTTCCTATGACTACCACTATAAAGAAGCTAATCCATGAGTTTTCTACAGTCGTAGGCATTTAGGTTTATCAAATGTTTATTTGAATTAGAATTTTGTTGAGAAGAGAAGTTTTTGCTCTTTGTTTGCCCTCGCAAATGAGGACTTGATATAATCTTCAACAAAAATATTTTTAGGCAAGTGTTGTGTCCATGATTGGATGTTTGGTTGTTTTATCATGTGCAATACAAATTTTGATATGTTTACCCCCTAAAACGATGAATTGGTGAAGTAGGAGATGAAAAATGGTGATGAGTCGATTAAAAAATATGAAAGCAAAATATGAGAATGATGAAAAATGTAGAGAGATGGTATACAGGGTAAGACCCAAGTAGAAAGTGGTAAATAATTTTGATAATTATAGGTTCACACACCGGTGTGCGAATCTGGCACACCTCAATATTTGCACACTGGTGTGTGAATATATAGATTCATACATGCCCATGCAAAATTGTGCAAAATATGCTATATAAGTGCAAACACATGAGTGAAGGCTCATTTTACATTGTGCGAAGGAGTGAGAGAGTGGTGAGGAAGAATTTGTGAAGCAAAGCACTGTTGGATTGTGGAGGTGAGTGTGAGTGATGGTGAGCAGGAATTGAGCATGGGCGTGGGAGGGAGTGCAGTAGCGATAAGTGGACTATTCTTGCCTCGATATTTGTGTATAATGCAGTTTAAAATGAACCCTAGGGAATAAATTTATAGTGAAATGAAACCATAGAAAATGCATGGTAGAATTAGAATTGTGTGATGGAATGGAAAAGTGCATGGAAATGTGTGTGTATGCATGGGTGGGAAAATGGGTTTGATCGATGTTTGAATTTGAGTGTCTCGATGTGCATGAATAGATGTATGAATGTATGTGTGTGTAGTTTTGTGTGCTTACATGGAAGTTTTGCCAATTTTTTTGTAACGGGGCAATATTTGGATGAAAAGGGTATTCAAATATGATTTTTGTTTGTTAGTGCTTGTATGTATTTTTTTAGAAAAATGTTTGTATGGCCCTAATTTTTGGCTAAATGGGTACTTGAAAGTATGTTCAAAATGATATTCGTACACCAGTGTGTGAATGTACAGAATTGTACGAATTCGCATGACAATGTGAGAACATAACTTTTCCTAAAAAATGTGTATATATATGTTATATATTACATTGATGATAAATTTGTGTGTGTGTGATTGTATGGATGTAGGTGAAGAATGTGCAACCACAACATTAGATTTTTACATTGATAGGGAGGTTGAGTGATGTTTGGTTGGTGAATGATCGCACATGGTTGGGTAAGGTTGGCTTATATGGATTGTGGGAGATACGAAGCATGTATGCCAACCGAGCCTACATATCAGTCTTGTGTGAGAAGTGGGAAACATATTTCATTTCTTGATAGGAGAAATGACTATTACTTTGAAGCATGTGTATCGTATCTATCGGCTACCGATGGAGGGTATCATAGTGAGGGCAATAGGGAGGGCTAGCAAGATGGCATACTATAGAGAGTATTTGGGGATAAATGAAATGACGTGAAATATGATGTAGGAGTTTATTATGAGAGGTTTTGGGAGGATAAGAGGTTGTCCAACTAACATGCAATGGCTATGCTTATGATTGTGATTCATGCACTACCAAATACTTTAGAGATAAAATTAACCTGAAACATGATTAGAGAGGTATGCGATATGGTGGAGCAAAATGTGGTGTTTGCATGGGTACCAACACTGCTTGCATAGGATTTTAGAGAGCTGCATGTTGTAACCAAGATAAATAGGAGTGGATTGAGTTTCAGTACCTTATTGCAGGTGTGGACTTGGGAGCATATTGTAGTAGGGTGGTCAACCAAGTTGCCATATGATGCTCATAGGTGGATGGGTATGGTTGTGCCCTATGTATTGATATGACAAACCGATATGGAGATGCAGATTAAGAGGGCACATGAGGATGACAAGATGTATCATAGGGGGATGTTAAATAGATTAGTGATAGAGAATATCACATGGTGGCCATGGTGAGCAGAACCATATTGGCCATAGGATGTAGAGTAGTTGTGCAATGTGAGATGAGGGAGATGGATAGTTGGTCGGTACACCACACAAGTGGAGTACTTCCATTTTTCAAGGGTGATGAAATAGTTTGTATTGCAATGGGGATGATAAGATCCACCAATGGTTATCTATAAGATCCATGAAGATTAGGGGCCATGACCATTGGTGCCTCTCTTGGATATTATGCTTGATGATATGATAGTTATATCGGATGTGGATAATGCAAGGATGACTATAGAGTACAATGTGTGGTGGATGATGTAGAAGTGGGAGCCTAAAGTAGGGGTGATAGATGGATGGGGTGATGTGGTGGATGGATTACCCATAGGAGATGTAGAGGGACCAACCGATGAGGGCAGCATAGGGGCAGAGTCACCAGGAGTGCCAGGGTCACCAAATCCTAGGGATGAGGAGGAGGAGTTAGAGAGGTTTCTCTAACGAGTATGAAAGCAAAGGGAATATGATGTAGGACCTTCATGAATGGAGGTGCTACCTATGGAGGAGATGGCATTGATGAAGGAGGTACTAATAGATGAGGCAAAGACTTCAAGATTTGGGGTTCCATCGATGGAGGATATAACACCAATGGAGGAGACATCGATAGGGGAGGTAGGGACTTTAGGAGTTGGGGTACCACTAAGGGAGGGTAGAGCACTGATGGAGGAGGTGAGATAGACATAGAAGCAAGAATTTAACTTGGTGATTGTGCTTAATGAGATTATAGCTAGATAGGATAAGCATATTCTATTATGAGATGAAGTACAAGACTTAAAGAGGTGCATGATGGAGAAGGAGTTCGCATGGGCTAAAAAGTGAGTAGCATTAGTGATAGAGAGGGATGCAATAATAGCATCCAAAGTTATTGCATTAGCAAAGTGGCAAGAGTTGTAGGAGAGGCTAGAGACAGCTATGGTTGAGGTGAGGTGGTCATATAAGGAGAGAATTATGCTAGTATGATAGCGTGAAGAGGGTAGAGTAGAGGCGAGGTGATTGGTCAAGGAGTGAGACATTCTAGTAGGAGAGCATGATGAGACCAAAGCAGAGGTGAGGTAGTCATCTAAGGAGAGGAGTGTGTTAGTAGAACAACATGATGAGGCTAGAGCAGATGTGAGGTGATTGGTCGAGGAGTGGGATGCTCTAGAAGGAGAGTGGGATGAGGCCATAGCTTGTAGGGATGAGATTATTGAGGAGATTGTGTGGTTGTGTGGAGAGGTGGATGAGGCAAGGGCTTAAGGAGATTTAGCCATGAGAGAGATGGTAGGTCTATGAGAAGAGATACAATGATTACAACGGGCAAATGCTGAGTTATCAATTGTATATACATAGGAGGTAGTGAAGAGGGCATAGTGTGAGATGGACTTGATTAGCCATTGGTTTCCTTGGCCTATTTATTCAGATTCATTGTCATATTCACGATATCACATGCATTTTTAGTGGAGTCATTGGAGTACTTCTTTAGTAGTGTGAACGAGTCAGCAGGTGATAGAGTAGTAGCATTGTAGGTGGAGGGGTCTGCCCCAGGGTAGAGCAACGTGGCCATAGAGAGGTGGGTAGATGAGTCACTAAGTGCTCATGAGGGGAGTGGAGAGACTCCCAATGAGCAGTAGAGGTGATGGATGTTTTATTGATGGCCAGGAGACCATCAATTTTGTATGCGTATTGTATGAGTGAGATATATATGCAATGGAGTGCTCGATATGACACAATATATTTTGTAGCCTAATGGAATTTTTGAGATGATATATACATATGATTATGCGCTGTTATATCATATTGTATTTTATTTACTTATTAGTATTTTTATTATGATGATGTGCATGCATGGATGTATTTTAAATGTATGATTGTATGTTGATGCATATGCATTGGATGCAGTAGGTGTAGATGTATATGATATAGATGAGAGCATGTATTTATGTAGATTAGTTTAGAGTGAGGGTTAGTGATGCAATATGAGCATGAGATGGTAGCAAGCATGTAATGGATGATATGCAAGGGGAACATGTAATATGTTTGCAATGGATGCAAGTGGTTGAGAAATAAGCAACAAATAAATATATAGATAGGTGTGAAAAACGATGAAGAAGGAACTTATATTTTGACAAAACAAGTTGTGATGTGATCCGTTCCGGTATTCCAAAGATGTAGGATGTTAAGATGACTTTGAGGAGAGTAAAACACCATAGATTGAACAATCAAACCCATTGAATAATTGAACAAGATTCTTCAAAAATCTCAACTATACTAACTAAGCCTAAGTCAACCATGGATCGATGCGTGCAAAGTGATGTTCATTTATCCATTCTAAGGGAGGAATGGTGTCAACCAATTGTAAACATAATCTATAAGCTAGCTCATCCACAAGCGCACAATGGTATATTTAAAAGAAAAGTTCTAATGGAATAGACATGTCGCCACTTGGAAGCTATACTCCACTGCTAGTCAGGCATCTATAGCCACGATAGATATTAACCCCATAATTTTGTTATGGATCTAAGGACCTCAAGGATTCAAGCTTTTTGATAGTACTTATTTTGTTTGCTTTTGTTTTCTCTTTTTATTTTTCTTGTAGTGTTCTTTTTGGGCGTTTGCTTTTGTTTTTTGTCCTTTTTTCTTATTTTTCTTCTTTCTTTTTTTGTATAGCTTATCCTTTTGTTGATCCTTAGGTTTATATAATGCAAATGATAGTATGAGTGGGGTGATTTTTCTAGGTGGCAAATATACACAAGGTGTTGCCTTTCCTATGCTCAAAATTTACTTTAATATATGAGATGTGCAATTGGTCCATTAAAGAACTTAAGTCAGCCAAGGGAATATTTGAAGTACTTTAGAATTTGTCAATTTTAGATGGTGGTTTATTGACTTAACTGTAAGTGGTTGAGTCAAACAAAGCTTTCTATAATCCAATCTCTTGAAAAGGGGAGTGGATACCAAAACTATCATGCTAAAAAGTGTGTATTTAATTCTTCATGAGTGCTATTTACAATGAATTTGTACAGATGTGGATGTCAACACAACCTATATGCATGTAAATATGTATGAGGAACTTGGATATATAGTATGTAATAATGATGATATGAATAAACAAGAATGCATAAAAATGTGTGAAGATGCAACGAGATATGCAAAGAGTATTTTGAGGTTGTTATGTATGGAGTCTGTGAATATGACACAAAATTTCTCTAGAAAAATGTACAAATGGAAGAGGTAGTGAAAATAATGGAGAAAGTGGATATAAGGAGATGAGTGCGAAAAGAAAATTCAAATGTTTGGTGATATGAATGTGATTGATAAAACAATATGGTGGCAATATGGATGACAATGAATATGGATGAAGAGTAGAAAAATAAAAAGAGGAAGGAAGATATGCAAGGAGAAGAAGAGGAGACAGAAATAAATAAAAGGGAACTTAGCAAAGGTATGTAGCCACTAGAAGCGTGACCATATAACATTGAAAAGTAATAAGAAGAAAGGGTGGGAGGTGAAGAACACAAGCTTATACTGAGAAGGGGGTGAACAGTATAAGACCACTTTTACTTTTCTTTTCTCAACTAATATTATCCAATATGTCAATGGAAATATCAAAAATAGTAATCAAAGCAATGCAAAAATAAAAACATACAATAGAGACACCAATTTAATGTGGTTCACCCAATGTGGGCTACTCCATGGAGAAAATATTTCACTATATCTTGGGAATCCTTCCCTATTACAATGTTTATGGAGCTCTATCCAAAGGAGACATGAATACCCTAATCAAGTTCATGGATGTCTATCCACAGGAGACACCAATCTCCTAAGTTGATTCATGGAACTCTATCCACATGATAACTCCTTCGCATTTGCTCTGGATGGTGATCCTCTAGAAGACTACTACCTCCACTACACTAGCTTATGGATCTCTCTCCACTAAAGACTCGTGTACTCACTAAGAAAACCTCTATCCTTATTACCCTTGCTAATGGATCTCTATCCACTAGAGACTACTATACTCTGATCTATCACCTCCAAGGCTTACTCTTAGATTTATCTCAAATCTGCACTAAACACAGTACTTCGATCTAGCATAAATCTTCTCAATATTTGTATCAAATCTACACTAAATACAGTCCTTCGATCTAGCACAAATATTCTCAATCTCTGTCTCAAATATACACTAAACACAATCCTTCGGTCTAACACTAGTATGAAACTATAAAAATGTTATCTAGGAAGAGGTGGGCTATAGCACTAGCGGTATAAGGATGAGCCACGGGACAAAAATGGGCATATTTAGATAACCGATCAATGACTACGAAAATGGTTGTTTTTCCTCTTGATTTTGGTAATCCTTCAATAAAGTAATTGATTTTGGTATAGCACTAGCAGTATAAGGATGAGCCACATTTTATCTGCCCATGTTTTGGTGGGTATAGGAAGAGGTTGAAGTAATCCTGGAATAGCGAGGGTCTCCCCCTTTTGTCTTTGGCAAACTTCACATTCTTTTACAAAGTTTTTGATGTAATTTTTCATTCCTACCCAATAGAAGGAGGTAGTGGCTCTTTTATAGGTTTTTAAGAACCCTGAGTGGCATGCAGTGGGTGAGGTATGTAACTCATGAAGAAGTTTCTCACGATAAGTTGAATTGGGGGTGAGGACCATCCTCCATTTGTATCTTAATATATTGTCCTTCCAAGTGTATGGAGTTTTGCTACTAGGATTATGTTGAAGTTGTTGAATTAAGGTGTGGATAGTAGGATCATTTATCCATTCTTCATGCACCTCATCTACCCATTTAGGAATAAGGGAGGAAAGAGCATGGACTTGAGGCATATCTTCAAATTTTTTGGAAAGTGCATCGGCTGCCATGTTGTCCTTTCCCTTTTTATATGTAATTTCATAATCATAGCCAAGAAGTTTAGTAACCCATTTTTGTTGTTCCGGGGTATTAGTCCTTTGTTCCAAAAAATACTTCAAGCTATGATGGTTAGTGCGTATAATGAAATGTTGGCCAATAAGGTAAGGCCTCCAATGTTGAATAGCATGGACAATCGCCAACATCTCTTTTTTATACGTAGAGTGAGCTAAATTCTTAGGAGAAAATGCTTTGCTTATAAAAGCTAGAGGCCTTTCATCCTGCATGAGTACGGCTCCCATTCCTATTCCTGAAGCGTCACTTTCAATGATGAACGGTTTAGAAAAGTTGGGCATGGCTAGAACAGGGGTGGTACACATTGCAGTTTTCAAGGTGATAAAGGCCTCATCCGCTTTAGATGACCATTTGAAAGCGTTTTTCTTAAGTAATGCTGTTAGAGGAGCAATGATTTTACCATAATTTTGGACAAATTTTCTATAATATCTCGTTAGTCCAAGAAACCCACATAGAGCTTTTAAGGTTTTTGGAATAGGCCAATTTTTCACCTCCTTTGGAAGGATCTACCATAACTCATTCCTTTGAGACAATATGCCCTAAGTATTCAATTTCTTGTTTTCCAAAGGAACACTTTGATCTTTTTGCATAAAGTTGATTTTCCTCCAAGATTTGGAACGCTTGTCTAACATGGTCCAAATGTTCTTCCCATGTTTTGCTATAAATCAAAATGTCATCAAAGAAAACTAATATAAATTTACGAAGAAAAGGGTGAAATACCTTATTCATTAGACTTTGAAAGGTAGAAGGAGCGTTGGTCAGGCCAAATGGCATCACCAAGAATTCGTAGTGCCCTTCATGAGTGTGAAAGGCCGTCTTAGGAATATCCTTTTCATTGACTCGTATTTGGTGGTAGCCTGACCGTAAGTATAACTTGGAAAAATAAGCTACCCCGTGGAGTTCATCTAATAGCTCGTCTATGATCGAAATAGGAAATTTATATTTGATGGTCATTTTATTAAGCACTCAAAAATCGACACATAAACACCACGAGCCATCCTTTTTTCTAACTAAAATAATTGGAGAGGAGTAAGGGCTTTTGCTAGGTCTAATGACTCCTGCCTTAAGAAGCTCTTGAACTAATTTCTCTATTTCAGTATTTTGGAGGTATGGATAACGATAAGGTCTAATATTAGGAGGGTGATGCCCTAGAAATAGTGGAATAGTGTGATCGTGACTACGTTGTGGAGGTAGTCCTTTTGGTTCATTGAATACCGCCTTATGGTGGTCTAAAATCTTTTGTAACTTTGGTGTCTTGTCTTCTTTGTGACTAGGTTGAATTGAAAATAATTGGGTGACCATTCCTTTGTTTCCTCTTCGGATAATTTTCTCCATTCTATGCGAGCTGACGATTTGGGAAGGTCCTGATTTCAGGTCTTGGATAATATAGGTTTGGTTCTTTCTTTGCTGTGAATTTCATCCATAGTTCATCAAATTCCCATTGGACTACGCCCAAATTTCATAACCATTGTACGCCTAGTACAATGTCACACCCACCTAGGGGTAGGACGTACATGTCACTTTTCATGTTATAAACCCCCATAGTTAGTTTGATATTTTTGCATTTTCCTTTGCATGCAATTTTTCCGTCGTTTCCAATCATCACTTCGAAGTTATTGCAAGGGTATATAAAACAATTTGCTTATTTAGCCACCTTTGGATCGATAAAATGTGCGTGCTACCAGAATCTAGGAGCATGGTAAGGTTTTGTTTCTTAAAATACCCTTTAACTCACATTGTTTGAGGGGCAGAAAATCCGGCAAGGGCATTGAAGGAAACCTTTGGTGCATTTTCTTCGTCACTTTCAAGTGTGTTGGATAATACCTCTACTTCGAGTTCAAGTTCCTCTTCAGTAGAATTCCCTTCCTCTATGGCATCTAGAATATATAATTTTTGTGAGGCACATTTATGATTTCTGTCAAATTTCTCATCGCAATGGTAGCAAAGACCCTTAGCTTGTCTTTCCTTCATTTCCTCAAAACTCAGACGCTTAATTGGTAGAGCGGGGTTAATTTTGGGGGCTGTGTAGGAGTTTTGGGTTTGTCCATTTTGCATTGGTTTGGGGTTGGTATAAGTGTTTGATGGTTTCCCCCAAGTTGGTTTTGTGAACCGATTCCGTGCCTTGATTTTGTCCTCCACTAATTTCGCCAAGCTGATGGTCTCTAACATGTTTGTGGGGTTATACATTTGCACCTCTATTCGAATTTCTTCTTTTAATTCGTTGACAAAACATTCTTGAAAGAAGGCAGCGTCTAATCCGGATGTTCGATTAGCTAGCCTTTCAAATTCTGCTTGGTATTCGCTTACCGAAGTGGTTTGGCATAATTTAGTGAGGGCCCCTGTAAAGCTTTGAAACTTGCTAGGGCCAAATCGCACTAATATATTCTATGTAAAGGTTGACCACATCGGAGTGCCGTTAGTTTTCTCGAACCATTGGTACCATTGGATGGTGTCATTTTCCAAGTGGAAGGAGGCGATATGCACTTTTTGCATTTCTAAAATTTGATTTAGTGAGAAATATTGCTCTGCTCGGTAGATCCAGTTTGTAGGGTCTCCTTCAAATTTTGGGAAGTCTAATTTGGTCGTCCATGGTAGAATGGAAGTTTGTGGACCTCCTAACATTGCTCGGTTTGATGACCCATGGTTGGGTGAATTTGCATGTGTTGTCACCTGATTTTTACTGATGGCATCAAGTTTAACATCCATTGCAAATATTTTCTTGAAGAGTTCTCTTGTGGTCCGGGTATTCTCCTCTCTTTCCTGTTGAACTTCTTCAGCGAGCCTTTCATGTTTATCATGAATGGAATCCAGTGATCATCGTCCTTCAGCCATTGCGGTTGGTGTAGGTAAAGATCAATTTGACTTGGTACAGGTGAGCAAAAAATAAAAAATAAAAAAATAAAAAATAATTTTAATTTTTTTTCCTTTGCGTTTCGGACATCGAAAACCTTGATGCTGCATTGAAGATTTTAGCTTTTTCAAAACAGCCACTAGTCACCACGTGAAAGGTCGAGCAATTTGGGTGTAAGACAACTTAATTCGTACCTTAGGAGAAGGTTTAATTTTTTGTGAGGATTTTGACACGGATCCGTGAAGCGTGAATGTTGTTTGCTTCCTCACGAATGTGGACTAGATGAAATGTGCGATGGGAAAAAATTTTAATGGTGAATTTGCTCCTTGATCTAGCTATGATCCAGATGGTATGAAACTAAATGGTGTGGGAAGCAGGATCATTTTTATATTGAATCATTTTTTGATTGTAAGGTAGAAAACCCACAATAGACTTAATTTATATATTTGTTCGATGATGCCTTATTATCATATGTGGATTGCATTTATATACCTAGTCTAATAGTTGTAAGAGTGAAGGGTTGTGACCCTAGAATATAATGAATAAATAATATAAGTAATTAGGACATGTTAGGAGGGTCCTAAAAAACACAAATCTACTCAATCTCTATCTCTGGTCTGGCACAAACCTGTCCTCAAATCTGCACCAAAATTTGTCCTCAAGCCTTAACACAAAGCTTGATCCAATCACAAATCAACTCTGCTAGATCTGCCCCAAACCTTAACTCAAGGTTTGAACAAATCAATCAATCAACTCTGCTCTCAAGTCTTCTCAAAGACTTACCTCAAATCTATCCACAAGTCCTCTCTAGAACTTGCTCAAACTACTCTCAAGTCTTCACCAAGACTTACCTCAAATCTGCATTGTAAGCTTCCACAAAATCTCACACTAATATGTCCACAAGTCTTCACCAAGACTTACCTCAAATCTGCTCAACAAGTTCTCACTAGAACTTGTCCAATCTGCTCAACAAGTCTTCACCAAGACTTACCTCAAATCTACATTGTAAGCTTCCACAAAAGCTTACTCAACTCAATCCTTAAGTCCACTCTAGGACTTACTTCAAATATACTCACAAGATTTCACAAAATCTTGCTTAACTCTATCCTGAAGTCCACTCTAGAACTTACTCAAATCTATCCACTAGCTTTCACAAAAGCTTATTCAACTCAACTCAATCTATCATAGAAAACCTCTTCAATCACACAAACAAATTTCACTCATAATATTTTTTGACCTTAGAAACATATAGAGAATGGTTAGAGACTCAATATGTTTCACACTCACAAAACTCAACTTAATCTCTTTCAAAAAACCTCTTCAATCACACAAACAAATTTCACTCAAATCTTGTTAAACCACAGAAACATATAGAGAATGGTAAGAGACTCAATATGTTTCACACTCACAAACACTCAATCACTTTCAAACTCTTTTCAAATCAATTAAGAATAAAGAACAATTTGTTTCATAGAACTTGAACTATCACTCCAATACTTTCAATCAATTATGCTCAATCAACTCCACTCAACCAATCACTCAATGAAACACAACTTGCTTACAAACCCTAAACAAGTGTTTCACAATGCTTTCAACAACTCACACAATGGAACTCAAACCTTGACTCAAGATGATTCCAAATTCACATAACAATGATACTCATGGTATTTTTCACAAACCCTAATCAAGCACATGAAAGCTTACTCAAATATTTCCAACAATGCTTATCAAACAATCTCACATAACAATGATACTCATGATATTTCACAAACCCTAGTTCAAGATAGTTCTCAACTTCTCACTCAAATTTTCTCACAAACATTCACCAATCATGCACATGAAAGCTCACTCAACAATGCTTATCAAACAAACCTTTTCACTCCAACTTAGCACTTCACAACATCCAACAATATTTCACTCACAAGGAAGATATGCCCATACCTTTTGTTTGATGAAGAATTGACCTCAAAACCTGTCTCAATCACAATCAACCTCTTTGCCAATCTCAAAGGTTAGGTAGCAAAAACCTTCTCAAAATTTCATTCAAATATTCCCTCAAAATATTTCACCATACAAAACATTAAATCTCAATTACACCTTATAATCTCCACACTCTTAAACAATAATTAGCAAACCTAAATCTAACAACTCACTTCAAAAATAAATTTCTCAAAAATATCCACCTTATAACTCCTTTCTCAAAATTCTAATCACTCCTTTAAAATCACAAAAATAATATTTTAATTTTTATAAACCTTATATCTCCCTCTTAACACAAAAATTCATGCCACATTAAAAACCTTAGGAGAAAAATTTAATTAAAAAATTAAATACCTCTATTGCCCTCGGTGGGATTCGATCCCCTATTGTGCTGCCACTAGCGCCCTAGCCATGGCCCAAATACCATGTGAGCTAGGTGCTCACATTGGTAGGCAAAAGTGCCTTGTGCACTTTGTATCCTATGCTAGGCACCAAAACCAAAAGGACCACCACAAAACACTCCCAGGCCTACCATCGAGATTCGATCATGGGACCTCCCGCTTGTCAACGCTTCAATGCACAACCACTTGCCGCTAGCCCAACCACCAGGTTGGTAATGAGGCTTTAAGCCTCCCTTATCTTATCCCTTCGATGGCCATCGAAATAAAAAAAATTTTATCCTTTTTCTTGCATGTAGATCATAAAAATTCATAGGCACTCACAATATAAATCGATCGAAGGTTAGACCTTAGGCAACCAAATGCACATGGTATTTATACCATTGTGCCATCTCCCTTTGGACATCGATGGAGGGGGAAAATACATATGATATCGACACTTTAATTAAATTAAACCTTTTGCCCTTATAACCCTAACCTTAGGGTTAATTAAATTAAATTATAAATTAATTTATTATTAATTAAATTAAATTATAAATTAATTTATAATAAAATTATTATAATTAATTTAATAACTTTAGGTCTTAACATTAGACCTTTAATATTATAATAAAATATTATAATATTATTTTTCTTGGGCCTTCCTATTGCTCCTTTAGACCTTATATGACCACCTTGAATATTATAATAAGAGATATTATAATATTATTTCCCTTAGACCTAGAAGCAATCTTTCTCTTGCAATGCTTACTAAAACTAACTCTTGACATCCTTCCTTTTGCACTACTCACTGAAACTGACTCTTGACATCAATGACAACAAAACTTGCTCAATATTTCCAACAATATCCCCCTTTGTCATTGATGGCAACCCATTTACCTTTTACCATTTCCTTTACCTCTTTCTATTCTACTCCCCCTGACTGAATGCTCTCCCCCTAACTCAAATCTCTTCCCCTTTGACATCAATGGCAAAGGGTCACCTTTGGGGCTTGGGGCTAAGAATGAGACTCTTAGCTTAGCCCCTCCCCCACCTCCTCTCTTGAGGTGGTTAATTTTGGGGTGGGAGTATCTCTACTCCAAGCATACACTGATCTTTACCTTTGTCCACCTTCTTCCTCAATTGATCCTTCTGATTCCTCTGAATATTCATATTCCTGCTTGTCTCTGGAAGTTTTGCTCTACACCACTTTGCTGTATGCCCAACATTATTGCACTTATAACACTTAATGTTGTTATTCCTTAAAGGTGCAAATATCTTGGGGTTTCTCCTGGTGAAGCCATATCCATTCCTATCATGAACCCTGCAATTAACTACCTTATGACCAAACTGATTACAAGAGTAGCAATACCCTTGAAAGAGATGTATGTTTCTGAAATTTCCATATTCCTGTCTTTCATGTGTCCTACACTATGTAGCCTTGTGCCCAAACCTGTGACATGAGAAGCATCATCCATTGAAAATACCTTGCCTTGACCCCATTGGTCTCTTAGTCTCTTCTACCCTGTGTTGCTTCTTGTTCCATCTGTTCCTCATTTGTGCATTGTTCCTTTCCTTATTGAACTTTCTATTGTCCAACTCATCCTCAGAAGTCTCACTTTCTCTTACACTCTCCTCTTCTGAAGCTTCTTCTTCTTTGGAGCTTGAGATTGACTCCTCTCCTTGTTCTCTATGTTCTATTCAAAACCAAGTCCTATCTTGTTTGATGAAGATCTTTGTACCTTGATAATCTTATCCAATTTCTTTGAGCTTCTCCCAAACCTATGTAGCTTATCTTTAGACTCTTTTACTTCCTTCCTTAATAAAGCTACTTCATGCTCTAACCTTTCACATTCTAAAACCTTAGCTTCTAACTTCTCTTTAAATCTCCTTGTCTTAGCTATTGAGTTGGTTAGATCTTCTATAAGATTTCCTTTCTCTTCATCACATTCTTGAAATTGAAGCTTGAGTTTTGAGTTCTACTTTCTTACCTTCCTTAATGCATCAAGGGCAGAAATAAGCTCACCCTCAAGATCAACTTCTCCTTCCTCTGATTCTACCTCTATTCCTTTACCTTTAGGATCATCTTCATTCCTTTCTGATTCATCTTCAATAGGAGCATTTCCTTCTTCTTCTATTGCCATAAGAAGACTTTCTTCTTTTGGACCTTCAAGAGCATCTTCATATTCATCATCACTGAAACTGAATCCATTCCTTGTACAACTATCTTCAAGATGACCAAAGTTACCACATCTAAAACACTTGAGAATCATTGGTGCCCTTTTTCTAACATCATATTTTTCTTCTACCAGAAATAGAATTTCATCTTCATCATTATTTGAGGAGCTTCCATCACTATCACTTGAACTCTTACCTGCCTTATCTGCATAAAAACTCTTCTTATGCCTTTGGAAAAACTTCTTTCCTTGCTTGCTTTGTCCATCCCTATTTTTCTTTTGATACCTGTGTTTTCCTGTTTCCTTGTTCTTATGATCCTGTTTCTCATCTTCACTACTATTTCTAGCTTCTGGACAATCAGTTGCATAGTGACCATATTTACCATAATTAAAACATCTAACTGATTTTGTACCTTTATACTTTCTTGAGTCCTTGTTCCTTCTGCCATAATTTGCTTCTTCATCACTGGATAACTCATTGCTTGAATCTGACTTCTTACCCTTTGTCTTCTTAGTAACTTTGAAGGCTGCTTCTTTCTGGGGAATAGGTTCCTCTTTTATTCTCATCTCAAAAGCTGTGAGAATTCCATGTAATTCATCCCTTGTCAAAAGTTCAATATCTTTTGACTCTTCTATAGCTGAAATATTTTCACTATACCTTTTTGGGAGTGACCTTAAAATCTTATCACAAACATCTATTTCTTCAACTTTAAGCCCAAGTCCTTGCATGGAGTTAACAACCTCATCCACATGAAGTAGGTATGCAACAATGTTTTCCTCATCCTTCATCTTTAGGTCTTCAAATGTTCTCTTGTAATTTTGCAACTTTACCCTTTTGACCTTTTTGTCTCCCTCATATATACCTTTCAACTTATCCCAAATTTCCTTTGTTGATGTGCAATGCATAACCTTTATAAACTCTATTTCATGCAAACCCTTTAAAATTCCATTCATTGCCTTTGAATTATTCAGATGTAGGAGCTTACCATATTTATCTGTAGGTGGAGTAGTTGGTGGTATGTATCCATTCTCAACTGCTTCCCATATTTCATTTCCAAGTGCCATTAGGTGAATCTTCATTCTCATACTCCAAAGTGCATAATTATTCCCATCGAACAATGGTGTTGAATTCCCTGAAGATCCATTCTGAGAATCCATCTATGTTCTTGTGAGCTTTTCCTTCAAGCTATTAAACTCTTTCGAAGGAACCCGCTCTGATACCAATTGAAGAACACAAGCTTATACTGAGAGGGGGGTGAACAGTATAAGACCACTTTTTACTTTTCTTTTCTCAAATAATATTATCCAATATATCAATGGCAATATCAAAAATAGTAATCAAAGCAATGCACAAATCACCACACACAATAGAGACACCAATTTAACGTGGTTCACCCAATGTGGGCTACTCCATGGAGAAAATATTTCACTAAAATTTTCTCAACAAATATCTTGGGAATCCTTCCCTATTACAATGTTTATGGACCTCTATCCAAAGGAGACACCAATCCCCTAATCAAGTTCATGGATCCCTATCCATAGGAGACACCAATCCCCTAAGCTGATTTATGGATCTCTATCCATAGGAGAACTCCTTCTCCTCTACTCTAGATGGTGATCCTCTAGAAGACTACTACCTCCACTACACTGGCTTGTGGATCTCTCTCCACTAAAGACTCATATCCTCACTTAGAATACCTCTATCCTCACTACCATAGCTAATGGATCTCTATCCACTAGAGACTACTATCCTCTACTCTATCACCTCCAAAGCTTACTCTCAACTCTATCTCAAATCTACACTAAACATAATCCTTCGATCTAGCACAAATCTACTCAATATCTATCTCAAATATACACTAAACATAGTCCTTTAGTCTAGCACAAATATTCTCAATATCTATCTCAAATATACACTAAACATAGTCCTTTGATCTAGCACAAATCTGCTCAATATCTATCTCAAATCTAGCACAAACCTATCCTCAAATCTATACTCAAATCTATCCTCAAGCCTTAACACAAAGCTTGATCCAATCACAAATCAACTCTACTAGATATACCCCAAACCTTAACTCAAAGTTTGAATAAATCAATCAATCAAATCTGCTCTCAAGTCTTCTCAAAGACTTACCTCAAATCTATCCACAAGTCCTCTCTAGAACTTTCTCAAACTGCTCTCAAGTCTTCACCAAGACTTACCTCAATACATTTTAAGCTTCCACAAAAGCTCACACTAATCTTTCACAAGTCTTCACCAAGACTTACCTCAAATATGCTCAACAAGTCCTCACTAGAACTTGTCCAATTTGCTCAACAAGTCTTCACCAAGACTTACCTCAAATCTAATTTAAGCTTTCCACAAATCTTACTAACTCAACCTTAAGTCTTCACTCTAGACTTACTCAAATCTCTCACCAACCTTTCACAAAATATTGTCCAAACTTTCACAAAAGCTTATTCAACTCAACTCAATCTATCATAGAAAACCTCTTCAATCACACAAACAAGTTTCACTCAAATATTGTTTAACCTCAGAAACATATAGAGAATGGTTAGAGACTCAATATGTTTCACACTCACAAAAATCAACTTAATATCTTCTAGAAAACCTCTTCAATCTCACAAACACAATTTCACTCAAATTTTGTTTTTCACCTCATAAACATATAGAGAATGGTAAGAGACTCAATATGTTTCACAAACACTCAATCACTTTCAAACTCTTTTCAAATCAATTAAGAATAAAGAACAATTTGTTTCATAGAACTTGAACTATCACTCCAACACTTTCAATCAACTATGCTCAATCAACTCCACTCAACCAATCACTCAATGAAACACAACTTGCTTACAAACCCTAAACAAGTGTTTCACAATGCTTTCAACAACTCACACTATGGAACTCAAACCTTGACTCAAGATGATTCCAAATTCACATAACAATGATACTCATGGTATTTTTCACAAACCCTAATCAAGCACATGAAAGCTTACTCAAATATTTCCAACAATGCTTATCAAACAATCTCACATAACAATGATACTCATGATATTTCACAAACCCTAGTTCAAGATAGTTCTCAACTTCTCACTCAAATGTTCTCACAAACATTCACCAATCATGCATATGAAAACTTACTCAACAATGCTTATCAAACAAACCTTTTCACTCCAACTTAGCACTTCACAACATCCAACAATATTTCACTCACAAGGAAGATATGCCCATACCTTTTGTTTGATGAAGAATTGACCTCAAAACCTGTCTCAATCACAATCAACCTCTTTGCCAATCTCAAAGGTTAGGTAGCAAAAACCTTCTCAAAATTTCATTCAAATATTCCCTCAAAATATTTCACCATACAAAACATTAAATCTCAATTACACCTTATAATCTCCACACTCTTAAAAATTATTAGCAAAAATTAAACACAAATTAAATTCAAAAATTAATTCCTCAAAAATCCACCTTATAACTCCTTTCTCAAAAATTCTAATCACTCTTTAAAATCAAAATATAATATTTAATTTTTATAAACCTTATATCTCCCTCTTAACACAAAAATTCATGCCACATTAAAAACCTTAGGAGCAAAATTTAATTAAAAAATTAAATACCTCTATTGCCCTCGATAAGATTCGATCCCCTGCTATGCTGCCACTAGTGCCCTAGCCATGGCCCAACTACCATGTGAGCTAGGTGCTCACATTGGTAGACAAAAGCGCCTTGTGCACTTTGTATCATATGCTAGGCACCAAAACCAAAAGGACCACCAACAAAACACTCCCAGGCCTACCACCGAGATTCGATCATGGGACCTCCCACTTGTCAACGCCTCAACACATAACCACTTACCACTAGCCCAACCACCAGGTTGGTAATGAGGCTTTAAGCCTCCCTTCTCTTATCCCTTCGATGGCCATCAATAAAAAAAAATATTATCCTTTTTCTTGCATGCAGATCACAAAAATTCATAGGCACTCGCAATATTAATCGATCAAAGTATAGAGCCTTAGGCAACCAAATGCACATGGTATTTATACCATTGTGCCATATCCCTTTGGACGTCGATGGAGGGGGAAAATACATATGACATCGATGCTTTAATAATTAAACCTTTTGCCCTTATAACCCTAACCTTAGGGTTAATTAAATTAATTATAAATATTTATTAAATTAAATTATAAATTAATTTATAATGAAATTATTATAATTAATTCTATAACTTTAGGTCACCTTTAATATTATAATAAAATATTATAATATTATTTTTCTTGGGCCTTCCTATTGCTCCTTTAGACCTTATCTGACCACCTTGAATATTATAATAAGAGATATTATAATATTATTTCCCTTAGGCCTAGAAGCAATCTTTCTCTTGCACTGCTTACTAAAACTGACTCTTGACATCCTTCCTTTTGCACTGCTCACTGAAACTGACTCTTGACATCAATGACAACAAAACTTGCTCATATTTCCAACAATATCCCCCTTTGTCATTGATGGCAACCCATTTACCTTTTACCATTTCCTTTACCTCTTTCTGTTTTGCTCCCTCTGAGAAACTACTCCCCCTGACTGAATGCTCTCCCCTAACTCAAATCTCTCCCCCTTTGACATCAATGGCAAAGGGTCACCTTTGGGGCTTGGGGCTAAGAATGAGACTCTTAGCTTAGCCCCTCCCCCACCTCTTCTCTTGAGGTGGTTAATTTTGGGGTGGGAGTATCTCTACTCCCAACATACATTGATATTTACCTTTGTCCACCTTCTTCCTCAATTGATCCTTTTGATTCCTCTGACTATTCCTGTTCTTGCTTGTCTCTGGAAGTTTTGCTCTACACCACTTTGCTGTATGCCCAACATTATTGCACTTATAACACTTAATGTTGTTATTCCTTAAAGGTGCAAATATCTTTTGGGGTTTCTCCTGGTGAAGCCATATCCATTCCTATCATGAACCCTGCAATTAATTGCCTTATGACCAAACTGATTACAAGAGTAGCAATACCCTTGAAAGAGATATCTATTTCTAAAATTTCCATATTCCTGTCTTTCATGTGTCCTGCATTGTGTAGCCTTGTGCCCAAACCTATGACATGAGAAGCATCATCCATTGAAGATACCTTGCCTTGACCCCATTGGTCTCTTAGTCTCTTCTACCCTGTGTTGCTTCCTGTTCCATCTGTTCCTCATTTGTGCATTGTTCCTTATTCTCCTTATTGAACTTTCTATTGTCCAACTCATCCTCAGAAGTCTCACTTTCTCTTACACTCTCTTCTTCTGAAGCTTCTTCTTCTTTGGAGCTTGAGATTGACTCCTCTCCTTGTTCTTTATGTTCCTCTTCAAAACCAAGTCCTATCTTGTTTGATGAAGATATTTGTACCTTGATAATATTATCCAATTTCTTTGAGCTTCTCCCAAACCTATGTAGCTTATCTTTAGACTCTTTTACTTCCTTCCTTAATGAAGCTACTTCATGCTCTAACCTTTCACATTCTAAAACCTTTGCTTCTAACTTCTCTTTAAATTTCCTTGTCTTGGCTATTGAGTTGGTTAGATCTTCTATAAGCTTTCCTTTCTCTTCATCACATTCTTGAAATTGAAGCTTGAGTTTTGAGTTCTGCTTTCTTACCTTTCTTAATGCATCAAGGGCATAAATAAGCTCACCCTCAAGATCAACTTCTCCTTCCTCTGATTCTTCCTCTATTCCTTTACCTTTAGGATCATCTTCATTCCTTTTTGATTCATCTTCAATAGGAGCATTTCCTTCTTCTTCTATTTCCAAAAGAAGACTTTCTTCTTCTAGACCTTCAAGAGCATCTTCATATTCATCATCACTGAAACTGAATCCATTCCTTGTACAACTATCTTCAAGATGACCAAAGTTACCACATCTAAAACACTTGAGAATCATTGGTGCCCTTTTTCTAACATCATATTTTTCTTCTACCAGAAATAGAATTTCTTCTTCTTCATTATTTGAGGAGCTGCCATCACTATCACTTGAACTCTTACCTACCTTATCTGCATAAAAACTCTTCTTATGCCTTTGGAAAAACTTCTTTCCTTGCTTGCTTTGTCCATCCCTGTTTTTATTTTGATACCTGTGTTTTCCTGTTTCCCTATTCTTATGATCCTGTTTCTCATCTTCACTACTATTTCTAGCTTCTGGACAATCAGTTGCATAGTGACCATATTTACCACAATTAAAACATCTAACTAATTTTGTACCTTTATACTTTCTTGAGTCCTTGTTCCTTCTGCCATAATTTGCTTCTTCATCACTGGATAACTCATTGCTTGAATCTGACTTCTTACCCTTTGTCTTCTTAGTAACTTTGAAGGCTACTTCTTTTTTGGGAATAGGTTCCTCTTTTATTCTCATCTCAAAAGCTGTGAGAATTCCATGTAATTCATCCCTTGTCAAAAGTTCAATATCTTTTGACTCTTCTATAGCTGAAATATTTTCACTATACCTTTTTGGGAGTGACCTTAAAATCTTATCACAAACATCTATTTCTTCAACTTTAAGCCCAAGTCCTTGCATGGAGTTAACAACCTCATCCACACGAAGTAGGTATGCAACAATGTTTTCCTTGTAGATTAAAGATACAACGCCAAACAAAAGATAAAGAAATCACGATAAAAAGTAATGCAGAACACAGTTGTACAAAACAATCGATTTTTATTAATCAATGGAGTTTAGAAACTCCTTTTGAGTACAACAGGGCCTCTAACCCTTTTCGTGATACAAGATTACAATTTGTGCTAGGGTTCTCCAAAATCCTAGCTGGCACAATATGGTGGCGTCTCCGAAGAATGTATCCTTAACCTCAACAAAATGAGTGGGCTTCGTTGTATCCTTTGGCTCGGACCACTTCAGCTTAAGCAGCTGCTATCATCCAATCAAATCTGCCATTAAAATCCTACACACATTAAACTACAAAAAGGTTAGAAACTAGTAAGAGGGCTCCATTGTGTGAGCCCTAAAAAAAAAATAGTCTAAAACCCTAGAAATGAAATAAATAGAATGCAGAATCTAACTGCGGATTAATACATAAAAATATTACTTGCTTTAGAATCTATACCTCTTTTTCTGTTAACGCGGCGAGACCAGGCGGCACCTAGAAGTGATGTAACTGTCAAATCGGCTGCGGAAGGCACCCTGGTGCGATTGCTAAATGCCCGCGTGCTTCTGGATCGGGGTTGCAGATGCTGGTCTGCGTCTGTGGCTGTGGGTAAACGCCCGCGGGCACTTGCGACAAGAATGGGGGATTCTGCAGAATGCTACAGAAGGGATGGCGGCAAAGTTGGCGACGGATGCGGCGATGGATGCGACGAAAAGGGACGGCGATGGATGGGTAGGTTTAGCTGAAGAAGAGATAGATAGCGATAGATAACAAAAGAGAGATGGTAAAAGAGATAGGGCTTGAGCCATCAAGGTGACTCAATTTATAATCTACTCTTAGGGCACACTTTAGGGTTTTAACGACACTTTGAACATGTGGCTAAGATTAAAGTGGATCCAAGGGTAGAGAATAAATCTAGGTTGTGAAACAGATTAAGATGGATGGACGGATGAGATTAAATGAAGGATGGACGACTCAGATTAAATCACTTAAAGTATATTTATATATATATTAAAATATTAAAATATATATATAAATATTAATTTAAATAAATTTGGGAATGAAAAAATGCGGGAAAGGTGAAATTGGGCCAAATAATGGCGAGAAGGTGTGGATTTGGGCCAAATAATGGCGGGAAGGTGGATGACTGACACGTGGCTAACAGGAAGGTATAGATGACTTACAATTGGCTGGATTTTGGTGTCTACATTCCTAATGGCGGGAAGGTGGATGACTGACACGTGGCTAACAGGAAGGTATAGATGACTTACAATTGGCTGGATTTTGGTGTCTACATTCCTCATCCTTCATCTTTAGGTCTTCAAATGTTCTCTTGTAATTTTACAACTTTGCCATTTTTACCTTTTTGTCTCCCTCATATATACCTTTCAACTTATCCAAAATTTCCTTTGCTGAGGTGCAATGCATAACCTTTATAAACTATGTTTCACACAACCCCTTTAAAATTCCATTCGTTGCCTTTGAATTATTCAGTTGTAGGAGCTTACCATATTTATCTGTAGATGGAGTAGCTGGCATTATGTATCCATCCTCAACTGCTTACCATATTTCATTCCCTAGTGCCGTTAGGTGAATATTCATTCTCATACTCCATCCTGCATAATTATTCCCATCGAACAATGGTTATGAATTCCTTGAAGATCCATTTTGATAATCTATTTTTTGGACATTTTGAGTCCATCGAGTTGTCATTGATGTCAAGGCGTGAAGTTGTCATTGATGTCAAAAGGAATGCAATTGATTGGTTCCAAAAAGTTTCATAATGTCTTATGAAGCATGACCAAAAAGGTTTTTCATTAAAACCCTGACGGAGCAAAATAAAAGGTTTTCCATTAAAACCATTGAAGGAGAAAATAAAAGGTTTTCCATTAAAACCACTGAAGGAGAAAATAAAAGGTTTTTCATAAAAACCATTGGAAAATAAAGTATAATAATTTTATTATACTAAGGAAGCTTAAAGTTAATTATAAATTAATTATAAATTAATTTATTAGTTAATTTACTTAACTTGAAAAGTTATTTAAATTAATTATTAATTAATTTATTTATTAATTATAAATTAATTAAATTAAGGTTAAAACCCTAAAGTGGGTTTTAGATTTGAAATTTGAAATTCAATTTTGAAAAGCGTCGACGTGAGGAGGAATGTTATATTATGCATATAAAAGGGAGCACCTACCACTTTAATGAAATTACCATGCCTAAGATACGAACGTGCGAAGCAAAGAATTTAGCGTTACGACCAAGGGAAACGAAAACGTATTTTTCGCGTGTGAAAAAGGAGAAGTGTTGAAGGCATAAGAGGAAGGCATCTATCCTTCCTTCATGTGGGCCTTCATAGCCCACGCGGTGAGTGCCCAAGCACCTAAGCGCTTAGGCAAGAGGAGACGGTGGATCGAGTCACGCCGAATCCCATTTTGGTGGGGAATACAAGGTACGCAAGGTGTTTAATCTCCAAAATTTTTGGAGGTTGGTTGGGCAAGTTAAAAATTAATTTTGCATGTTTATTATTGGTTCTAAGGTTGCAAGGGAGTTATAAGGTTTGGCAAAATTAAATTTTTAATATTGTTTGCTCAAAGGTTTTATGCATGGAGTGAAAAGTGTTTGGTTAATATTCTATAGTGGTGAATATTATTAAGTTTGGTCAATATTCTATAGTGGTGAATATTATTAAGAATGGTTGATATTCTATAGTGGTGAATATTATTAAAGTGGTTAATATCCTATGGTGGTGGATATTATTTTAAGAGTGGTTGATTTATTAGGGTGTTGGTCACTATTCTAAGATTGGAGTTGATAAGGTGTTTCCAAGTATTTTGTTATGTATGATTTGTTGAAATGGGAATAAATAAGGCATTGATTATATCTTGGTGCAAAGAATATTTTTGAGGAAATATTGGAATAATATTTTTGTATTCTAACCTTCTTGAGTTTGGCAAAGAAGTGTTTTATGGTTGTGGCAGATTTGTGAGGTCTACTCCTTATCATCAAGAAAAAGGTATGAGCACATTCTTCCATAGTTAAGTTGATTGGTTGGTTTTCTAAAAAATAAGTTTGGAGTGAAAAGGACTTGATTAGGGTTTCCTTATTGAGTGTGTTGAGTGAATGCTTCAAGGTTTTCTGAAATAAAGAATTGTTGTTAAACCTTGTTTGATAAGCATTGTTGTTGAAACCATTGGTTGTATGAAGAACTTGATTAGTTTTTTTTTTTATTTTTTGAGCAAAGAACTTGAACTAGGGTTTGAAAATATCATGAGTATCATTGTTATGTGAGATTTATTGTTGAGCATTGTTGGAAATATTTTGAGTTGGTGTTTACATGCCTGGACTAGGGTTTGTGAGAAAGGAGTGTTTCATTGAGTGATTGGTTGGGTAGAGTTGGTTGAGCCTAGTCAAGTGGATGTGTGAAGTGATTGTTCAAGTTCCATAAAACAAACTATTCTATATTCTGAATTGAGTTGTGAAAGTGATTGAGCATTGAGCTGAAATTGAAGCATATTGAGTCTCTAAAAATTCTCCTTATGTTTCTAAGAGAGTGATTGAAAGTAATTGAGAATTGTGATTAGTATAGAATATATTGAGTCTCTAACAATTCTCTTTATGTTTCTATGAGATTGGACAAGTTTTGTGTGGACTTGTTGAGAAGATTTGGACAAGTTCTATGTGGACTTGTTGAGCAGATTTGGACAAGTTTTGTGTGGACTTGTTGAGCAGATTTGGACAAGTTCTATGTGAACTTGTTGAGCAGATTTGGACAAGTTCTATGTGAACTTGTTGAGAAATTGGAAATTTTTTGTGTGAACTTGTTGAGTAGATTTGGACAAGTTCTAAGTGGACTTGTTGAGAAGATTTGAGCAAGTTCTAGAGAGGACTTGTGGACAGATTAGTGTGAGATTTTGTGGAAGCTTGCAAGGCAGATTTGAGATAAGTCTTTGAGAAGACTTGAGAGAAGTTGATTTATTTGTTCAAAACCTTGAGTTAAGGTTTGGGGCAGATCAAGAGTTGAGTCAAGCCTTGAGTTAAGGCTTGAAGATAGAGATCGAGGATAGATTTGTGCTAGACCGAAGGACTATGTTTAGTGCAGATTTGAGAGCAGAGTTTGGTGTAGATTTGAGGATAGATTTGTACCAGACCAGAGATAGATATTGAGGATAGATTTGTGCTAGACCGAAGGACTATGTTTAGTGCAGATTTGAGAGTAGATTTTGGTGCAGATTTGAGGATAGGTTTGTACTAGACCAGAGATAGAGATTGAGAAAATTTGTGCTAGACCGAAGGACTATGTTTAGTGTAGATTTGAGATAGAGCTTTGGAGGTGATAGAGCAGAGAGGATGGTAGTCTCTAGTGGATAGAGATCCATTAGCCAGGGTAGTGAAGATAGGTCTTCTGAGTGGGGACAAGAGTCTTCAGTGGAGAGAGATCCACAAGCTAGTGTAGTGGAGGCAGTTGTCTTCTAGAGGATCACCAGCCAGAGCAGAGGAGAGGAGTTCTCCTATGGATAGAGATCCATGAAATTGATTTAGGGGATTGGTGTCTCCTTTGGACAGAGGTCCATAAACATTGTAATAGGGAAAGGATTCCCAAGAGATTGATCGAGAAAATTTTAGTGAAATATTTTCTCCGTGGAGTAGCCCACATTGGGTGAACCACGTAAATTGTGGTGTCTCTATTGTGTGTGGTGTTTTGTGCATTGCTTTGATTACTATTGTTGATATTGCTATCTATACATTGCATATATTGATTTGGAAAGAAAAGTAAAAAGTGGTCTTATACTGTTCACCCCCCTCTCAGTATAAGCTTGTGTTCTTCAATTGGTATCAGAGTGGGTTCCTTCAGAAGAGTTTAACAGCTTGAAGGAAAATCTAACAAGAACACAATGGATTCTAAGAATGTGTCCTCAGATAACTCAGCACCAGTATTTGATGGAAGTGACTATATGTATTGGAGTATGAGAATGAAGATCTACCTGATGGCACTTGGCAATGAAATTTGGGAAGCAGTTGAATTTGGATATGATCCCTTAATTAATCCTCCTACAGATAAGGAAGGTAAGCTCCTACAACATTACAATTCAAAAGCAATGAATGCACTTTTAAGAGGTTTGCATAGAACAGAGTCTATGAAAGTTATGCATTGTCAAACTGCAAAAGACATGTGGGATAAATTGCAAAATATATATGAAGGAGATAAATGTGTCAAGAAAGCAAAGATGCAAAATCTCAAAGGACAATTTGAGGAGTTAAGAATGAAGGATGAGGAAAACATTAGTACTTATCTACTTTGAATTGATGAGGTTGTTAATGCAATGCAAGGACTTGGAATGAAGATTGATGAATCGGATGTTTGTGATAAAGTTTTGAGAACTCTTCCAAACAGATTCAGTGAAAAGGTTTCTGCTATAGAAGTGTCAATGGATGGTGATACTTTGACAAGAGATATGTTGCTTGGTATTCTTACAACACATGAGATAAGAACAAAATATCCTATTCCTCAGAAGGAAGCAACATTCAAAGCAATCAAGAAGACTAAGGGTAAGAAGTCAGAATCAAGCAATGAGTCATCCAGTGATGAAGAAGCAAATTATGGTAGAAGGAATAAGGATTCAAGAAGATCTAGAGATACAAGATCTGTTAAATGTTTCAATTGTGGAAAGTATGGACATTTTGCAATAGATTGTCAAGAAGCTAAGAATAACAATGGTGAAGAAAAATAGGATCACAGGAATAGGGAATCAGAAAGATATAGGCACCAAAAGCAAAGCAAGGATAAACAAAGAAGACAAGGAAATAAGTTCTTCCAAAGGCAAAAGAGGAGCTACTATGCGGATAATGCAAGTAAGTACTCAAGTGATAGTGATGCTAGTTTTTTAGACAATGATAGAGATGAAGTTCTTTTTATGATTGAAGAAAAAGAACAAGTTAAGAAAAGGACTCCAATAATTCTCAAGTGTTTTAGATGTGGTAACTTTGGACATCTTGAAGATGATTGTACAAGGGATGGTTATAGTTTCAGTGATGATGAATATGAAGATACACTTGAAGGACCAGATGAAAATCTTCTAATGGCATTGGAAGATAAAGAAGGTGATCCTATAGAAGACAAGCCAAAAGAAAATAAAGATGTGGACAAAGGTAAACAAATAGAGGAATATTCAGAAAAGGATGGATATGATCTCAAAGGAGAACTTATTTATGCCCTTGACATGGTAAAGAAGGTAAGAAAGCAACACTCTAAACTTGAAATTCAGTTTCAAGAATGTGATGAAGAGAGAAGATTGCTTATAGAGGATTTAGAAAAATCAAAGGCTAAAGCAAAAAGGTTCAAGGATAAGTTAGAAGCAAAGATCTTAGAATGTGAAAAGTTAACACAAGAAGTGGCACTACTAAGAGAATATTTAGAAGACTCCAAAGTCAAGCTAAAAGGGTTCAAAAATAACTCAAAGAACTTGGATAAGTTCATCAAGATACAAAAGCCTACATCAAGCAAAATAGGTCTTGGATTTGGACAAGATCAAAAGAAATGGGAAGGAGAGTCAACCTCAAGTTTTGGAGAAGAAGATACTTCAGAAGAAGACAGTGTAAGAGAGAATGAGACATCTAAGGATGAGTTGGACAATAGAGAGTTCAACAAGAACAGGAACAATGCACAAAGAGGATATAGATGGAACAACAATCAAAATAGGTCAAGAGAGACCAAGAGACCAATGAGGTCAAGACAAGGAAACTTCAATGGAAGATGTTTTTCATGTCACGGGTTTGGGCACATGGCTTCACAATGCTAGACACAGGAAAGATAGGAATATGGGAACAGATAGCTTTTCCATGGGTATTGCTACTCATGTAATCAGTTTGGTCACAAGGCAATAAATTGCAGGGTTCATGATAGAAGAAGGTATGGCTTCACTAGGAGAAATCCTAAGACATTTGCACCTCCAAGGAATAATAACATTAAGTGTTATAAGTGCAATAATGATGGTCACACAACAAAGTGGTGTAGAGCAGATATTCAAGAAACAAGTATGAACTAGAACAGAACAAAATAGGAACAGGAACATGGATATGAACAAGAACAGAAACAAGAACATGGATAGGAACAGGATAGGAATAGGGACATGGACAGGAATATTGAAATAAATAGTCAGAGGAATCAGAAGGATCAGATAAGAAGAAGAGAGGATAAAGGTAAAGAACAATGCTTTCTGGGAGTAGAAATACTCCCACCCCAGAATTAACCACCTCAAGAGGAGGTGGGGGAGGGGCTAAGCTAAGAGGCTCATTCTTAGCCCCGAGCCCCAAAGGTGACCCTTTGCCATTGATGTCAAAGGGGGAGAGATTTGAGTAAGGGGGAGAGATTTAGATTTGAGTAAGAGGGAGAGATTTGGTATTTAAGAGAGCATTGAGCCAAGGGGAGCAATGTCCCAAGGGGAGCAGAACAAAGGAAAGGTCAAGTTTTTAGTTAAAATAATTTGGGTTGCCATCAATGACAAAGGGGGAGATTGTTGGACATTTTGAGTCCATCGAGTTGTCATTGATGTCAAGGCGTGAAGTTGTCATTGATGTCAAAAGGAATGCAATTGATTGGTTCCAAAAAGTTTCATAATGTCTTATGAAGCATGACCAAAAAGGTTTTTCATTAAAACCTTGAAGGAGAAAATAAAAGGTTTTCCATTAAAACCATTGGAGGAGAAAATAAAAGGTTTTCCATTAAAACCATTGAAGGAGAAAATAAAAGGTTTTTCATAAAAACCATTGGAAAATAAAGTATAATAATTTTATTATACTAAGGAAGCTTAAAGTTAATTATAAATTAATTATAAATTAATTTATTAGTTAATTTAATTAACTTGAAAATTTATTTAAATTAATTATTAATTAATTTATTTATTAATTATAAATTAATTAAATTAAGGTTAAAACCCTAAAGTGGGTTTTAGATTTGAAATTCGAAATTCAATTTCAAAAAGCGTCGACATGAGGAGGAATGTTATATTATGCATATAAAAGGGAGCACCTACCACTTTAATGAAATTACCATGCCTAAGATACGAACGTGCGAAGCAAAGAATTTAGCGTTACGACCAAGGGAAACGAAAACATGTTTTTCGCGTGTGAAAAAGGAGAAGTGTTGAAGGCATAAGAGGAAGGCATCTATCCTTCCTTCACGTGGGCCTTCGTAGCCCATGCGGTGAGTGCCCAAGCGCCTAAGCGCTTAGGCAAGAGGAGACGGCGGATCGAGTCACGTCGAATCCCCTTTTGGTGGGGAATACAAGGTACGCAAGGTGTTTAATCTCTAAAATTTTTGGAGGTTGGTTGGGCAAGTTAAAAATTAATTTTGCATGTTTATTATTGGTTCTAAGGTTGCAAGGGAGTTATAAGGTTTGGAAAAATTAAATTTTTAATATTGTTTGCTCAAAGGTTTTATGCATGGAGTGAAAAGTGTTTGGTTAATATTCTATAGTGGTGAATATTATTAAGTCTGGTCAATATTCTATAGTGGTGAATATTATTAAGAATGGTTGATATTCTATAGTGGTGAATATTATTAAAGTGGTTAATATCCTATGGTGGTGGATATTATTTTAAGAGTGGTTGATTTATTAGGGTGTTGGTCACTATTCTAAGATTGGAGTTGATAAGGTGTTTCCAAGTATTTTGTTATGTATGATTTGTTGAAAGAGGAAGAAATAAGGCATTGATTATATCTTGGTGCAAAGAATATTTTTAAGGAAATATTGGAATAATATTTTTGTATTCTAACCTTCTTGAGTTTGGCAAAGAAGTGTTTTATGGTTGTGGCAGATTTGTGAGGTCTACTCCTTATCATCAAGAAAAAGGTATGAGCACATTCTTCCATAGTTAAGTTGATTGGTTGGTTTTCTGAAAAATAAGTTTGGAGTGAAAAGGACTTGATTAGGGTTTCCTTATTGAGTGTGTTGAGTGAATGCTTCAAGGTTTTCTGAAATAAAGAATTGTTGTTAAACCTTGTTTGATAAGCATTGTTGTTGAAACCATTGGTTGTATGAAGAACTTGAATTAGGGTTTGAGTATCATTGCTATGTGAAGATTGCTTTATAAGCATTGTTGTTGAAGTGATTTTTTGAGCAAAGAACTTGAAATAAGGGTTTATTTTTAATTTTTATAAGAATTATTTTTGAAGTGAGTTGTTGAGCAAAGAACTTGAACTAGGGTTTGAAAAGATCATGAGTATCATTGTTATGTGAGATTTATTGTTGAGCATTATTGGAAATATTTTGAGTTGGTGTTTACATGCCTAGACTAGGGTTTGTGAGAAAGGAGTGTTTCATTGAGTGATTGGTTGGGTAGAGTTGGTTGAGCCTAGTCAAGTGGATGTGTGAAGTGATTGTTCAAGTTCCATAAAACAAACTATTCTATATTCTGAATTGAGTTGTGAAAGTGATTGAGCATTGAGCTGAAATTGAAGCATATTGAGTCTCTAACAATTCTCCTTATGTTTCTAAGAGAGTGATTGAAAGTAATTGAGCATTGTGATTAGTATAGAACATATTGAGTCTCTAACAATTCTCTTTATGTTTCTATGAGATTGGACAAGTTCTATGTGGACTTTTGAGAATTTGGACAAGTTCTGTGTGGACTTTAGAGCATTTGGACAAGTTCTGTGTGGACTTGTTGAGTAGATTTGGACAAGTTCTGAGTGGACTTGTTGAGCAGATTTGAGCAAGTTCTAGAGAGGACTTGTGGACAGATTAGTGTGAGATTTTATGGAAGCTTGCAAGGCATATTTGAGATAAGTCTTTGAGAAGACTTGAGAGCAGAGTTGATTGATTTGTTCAAAACCTTGAGTTAAGGTTTGGGGCAGATCCAGCAGAGTTGAGTCAAGCCTTGAGTTAAGGCTTGAAGATAGAAATCAAGGAATTTTTTTTTCTAGACTAAAGGACTATGTTTAGTGCAGATTTAAAAATTTGTGAGATTTGAAAATTTTACAACAAATAAATATTGAGGATAGATTTGTGCTAGACCGAAGGACTATGTTTAGTGCAGATTTGAGAGCAGAGTTTGGTGCAGATTTGAGGATAGATTTGTACCAGACCAGAGATAGAGATTGAGGAGATTTGTGCTAGATCGAAGGACTATGTTTAGTATAGATTTGAGATAGAGATTTGGAGGTGATAGAGCAGAGAGGATGGTAGTCTCTAGTGGATAGAGATCCATTAGCTAGGGTAGTGAAGATAGGTCTTCTGAGTGGGGACAAGAGTCTTCAGTGGAGAGAGATCCACAAGCCAGTGCAGTGGAGGTAGTTGTCTTCTAGAGGATCACCAACTAGAGTAGAGGAGAAGGAGTTCTCCTATGGATAGAGATCCATAAACTTGATTTAGGGGATTGGTGTCTCCTTTGGACAGAGGTCCATAAACATTGTAATAGGGAAAGGATTCCCAAGAGATTGATCGAGAAAATTTTAGTGAAATATTTTCTCCATGGAGTAGCCCACATTGGGTGAACCACATAAATTGTGGTGTCTCTATTGTGTGTGGTGTTTTATGCATTGATTTGATTACTACTATTGATATTGCTATCTATACATTGCATATATTGATTTGGAAAGAAAAGTAAAAAGTGGTCTTATACTATTCACCCCCTCTCAATATAAGCTTGTGTTCTTCAATTGGTATCAGAGTGGGTTCCTTCAGAAGAGTTTAACAACTTGAAGGAAAATCTAACAAGAACACAATGGATTCTAAGAATGTGTCCTCAGATAACTCAACACCAGTATTTGATGGAAGTGACTATATGTATTGGAGTATGAGAATGAAGATCTACCTAATGGCACTTGGCAATGAAATTTGGGAAGTAGTTGAATTTGGATATGATCCCTTAATTAATCCTCCTACAGATAAGGAAGGTAAGCTCCTACAACATTACAATTCAAAATCAATGAATGCACTTTTAAGAGGTTTGCATAGAACATAGTCTATGAAAGTTATGCACTATCAAACTACAAAAGACATGTGGGATAAATTGCAAAATATATATGAAGGAGATAAATGTGTCAAGAAAGCAAAGATGTAAAATATCAAAGGACAATTTGAGGAGTTAAGAATGAAGGATGAGGAAAACATTAGTACTTATCTACTTCAAATTGATGAGGTTGTTAATGCAATGCAAGGACTTGGAATGAAGATTGATGAATCGGATGTTTGTGATAAAGTTTTGAGAACTCTTCCAAAAAGATTCAGTGAAAAGGTTTCTGCTATAGAAGTGTCAATGGATGGTGATACTTTGACAAGAGATATGTTGCTTGGTATTCTTACAGCACATGAGATAAGAACAAAATATCCTATTCCCCAGAAGGAAGCAAAATTCAAAGCAATCAAGAAGACTAAGGGTAAGAAGTCAGAATCAAGCAATGAGTCATCCAATGATGAAGAAGCAAATTATGGTAGAAGGAATAAGGATTCAAGAAGATCTAGAGATACAAGATCTATTAAATATTTCAATTGTGGAAAGTATGGATATTTTGCAATAGATTGTCAAGAAGCTAAGAATAACAATGGTGAAGAAAAATAGGATCACAGGAATAGGGAATCAGAAAGATATAGGCACCAAAAGCAAAGCAAGGATAAACAAAGAAGACAAGGAAATAAGTTCTTCCAAAGGCAAAAGAGGAGCTACTATGTGGATAATGCAAGTAAGTACTCAAGTGATAGTGATGCTAGTTTTTCAGACAATGATAGAGATGAAGTTCTTTTTATGATTGAAGAAAAAGAACAAGTTAAGAAAAGGACTCCAATAATTCTCAAGTGTTTTAGATGTGGTAACTTTGGACATCTTGAAGATGATTGTACAAGGGATGGTTATAGTTTCAGTGATGATGAATATGAAGATACACTTGAAGGACCAGATGAAAATCTTCTAATGGCATTGGAAGATAAAGAAGGTGATCCTATAGAAGACAAGTCAAAAGAAAATAAAGATGTGGACAAAGGTAAAAAAATAGAGGAATATTCAGAAAAGGATGGATATGATCTCAAAGGAGAACTTATTTATGCCCTTGAAATGGTAAAGAAGGTAAGAAAGCAACACTCTAAACTTGAAATTCTAGTTTCAAGAATGTGATGAAGAGAGAAGATTGCTTATAGAGGATTTAGAAAAATCAAAGGCTAAGATAAAGAAAGGTTCAAGGATAAGTTAGAAGCAAAGATCTTAGAATGTGAAAAGTTAACACAAGAAGTGGCACTACTAAGAGAAGATTTGGAAGTACTCCAAATTCAAGCTAAAAGGGTTCAAAAATAGCTCAAAGAACTTGGATAAGTTCATCAAGATACAAAAGCCTACATCAAGCAAAACAGGTCTTGGATTTGGACAGGATCAAAAGAAATGGGAAGGAGAGTCAACCTCAAGTTTTGGAGAAGAAGATACTTCAGAAGAAGACAGTGTAAGAGAGAATGAGACATCTGAGAATGAGTTGGACAATAGAGAGTTCAACAAGAACAGGAACAATGCACAAAGAGGATATAGATGGAACAACAATCAAAATAGGTCAAGAGAGACCAAGAGACCAATGAGGTCAAGACAAGGAAACTTCAATGGAAGATGTTTTTCATGTCACAGGTTTGGGCACATGGCTTCACAGTGCAGGACACAGGAAAGACAGGAATATGGGAACATACAACTTTTCCATGGGTATTGCTACTCATGTAATCAGTTTGGTCACAAGGCAATAAATTGTAGGGTTCATGACAGAAGAAGGTATGGCTTCACTAGGAGAAATCCTAAGACATTTGCACCTCCAAGGAATAATAACATTAAGTGTTATAAGTGCAATAATGATGGTCACACAACAAAGTGGTGTAGAGCAGATATTCCAGAAATAAGTATGAACTGGAACAGAACAGAAACAGGAACAGGAACATGGATATGAACAGGAACAGGAATAAGAACATGGATAGGAACAAGAACAAGAATAGGAATAGGAACATGGACATGGACAAGAATATTAAAAGAAATAGTCAGAGGAATCAGAAGGATCAGATAAGAAGAAGAGAGGATAAAGGTAAAGAACAGTGCTTTCTAGGAGTAGAAATACTCCCACCCCAGAATTAACCACCTCAAGAGGAGGTGGGGGAGGGGCTAAGCTAAGAGGCTCATTCTTAGCCCCGAGCCCCAAAGGTGACCCTTTGCCATTGATGTCAAAGGGGGAGAGATTTGAGTAAGGGGGAGAGATTTAGATTTGAGTAAGAGGGAGAGATTTGGTATTTAAGAGAGCATTGAGCCAGGGGGAGCAATGTCCCAGGGGAGCAGAACAAAGGAAAGGTCAAGTTTTTAGTTAAAATAATTTGGGTTGCCATCAATGACAAAGGGGGAGATTGTTGGACATTTTGAGTCCATCGAGTTGTCATTGATGTCAAGGCATGAAGTTGTCATTGATGTCAAAAGGAATGCAATTGATTGGTTCCAAAAAGTTTCATAATGTCTTATGAAGCATGACCAAAAAGGTTTTTCATTAAAACCCTGACGGAGCAAAATAAAAGGTTTTCCATTAAAATCATTGGAGGAGAAAATAAAAGGTTTTCCATTAAAACCATTGAAGGAGAAAATAAAAGGTTTTTCATAAAAACCATTGGAAAATAAAGTATAATAATTTTATTATACTAAGGAAGCTTAAAGTTAATTATAAATTAATTTATTAGTTAATTTACTTAACTTGAAAATTTATTTAAATTAATTATTAATTAATTAATTTATTAATTATAAATTAATTAAATTAAGGTTAAAACCCTAAAGTGGGTTTTAGATTTGAAATTCGAAATTCAATTTCAAAAAGCGCCGACGTGAGGAGGAATGTTATATTATGCATATAAAAGGGAGCACCTACCACTTTAATGAAATTACCATGCCTAAGATACGAACGTGCGAAGCAAAGAATTTAGCGCTGCGACCAAGGGAAACGAAAACATGTTTTTCACATGTGAAAAAGGAGAAGTGTTGAAGGCATAAGAGGAAGGCATCTATCCTTCCTTCACATGGGCCTTCGTAGCCCACGTGATGAGTGCCCAAGCGCCTAAGCGCTTAGGCAAGAGGAGACGATGGATCGAGTCACGCCGAATCCCCTTTTGGTGGGGAATACAAGGTACGCAAGGTGTTTAATCTCCAAAAATTTTGGAGGTTGGTTGGGCAAGTTAAAAATTAATTTTGCATGTTTATTATTGGTTCTAAGGTTGCAAGGGAGTTATAAGGTTTGGAAAAATTAAATTTTTAATATTGTTTGCTCAAAGGTTTTATGCATGGAGTGAAAAGTGTTTGGTTAATATTCTATAGTGGTGAATATTATTAAGTCTAGTCAATATTCTATAGTGGTGAATATTATTAAGAATGGTTGATATTCTATAGTGGTGAATATTATTAAAGTGGTTAATATCCTATGGTGGTGGATATTATTTTAAGAGTGGTTGATTTATTAGGGTGTTGGTCACTATTCTAAGATTGGAGTTGATAAGGTGTTTCCAAGTATTTTGTTATGTATGATTTGTTGAGTAATTGAAAGAGGAAAGAAATAAGGCATTGATTATATCTTGGTGCAAAGAATATTTTTAAGGAAATATTGGAATAATATTTTTGTATTCTAACCTTCTTGAGTTTGGCAAAGAAGTGTTTTATGGTTGTGGCAGATTTGTGAGGTCTACTCCTTATCATCAAGAAAAAGGTATGAGCACATTCTTCCATAGTTAAGTTGATTGGTTGGTTTTCTGAAAAATAAGTTTGGAGTGAAAAGGACTTGATTAGGGTTTCCTTATTGAGTGTGTTGAGTGAATGCTTCAAGGTTTTCTGAAATAAAGAATTGTTGTTAAACCTTGTTTGATAAGCATTGTTGTTGAAACCATTGGTTGTATGAAGAACTTGAATTAGGGTTTGAGTATCATTGCTATGTGAAGATTGCTTTATAAGCATTGTTGTTGAAGTGATTTGTTGAGCAAAGAACTTGAACTAGGGTTTGATTATCATTGCTATAAACATTGTTGTTGAAGTGAGTTGTTGAGCAAAGAACTTGAACTAGGGTTTGAAAAGATCATGAGTATCATTGTTATGTGAGATTTATTGTTGAGCATTGTTGGAAATATTTTGAGTTGGTGTTTACATGCCTGGACTAGGGTTTGTGAGAAAGGAGTGTTTCATTGAGTGATTGGTTGGGTAGAGTTGGTTGAGCCTAGTCAAGTGGATGTGTGAAGTGATTGTTCAAGTTCCATAAAACAAACTATTCTATATTCTGAATTGAGTTGTGAAAGTGATTGAGCATTGAGCTGAAATTGAAGCATATTGAGTCTCTAACAATTCTCCTTATGTTTCTAAGAGAGTGATTGAAAGTAATTGAGCATTGTGATTAGTATAGAACATATTGAGTCTCTAACAATTCTCTTTATGTTTCTATGAGATTGGACAAGTTCTATGTGGACTTGTTGAGCAGATTTGGACAAGTTCTATGTGGACTTGTTGAGAATTTGGACAAGTTATGTGTGAACTTGTTGAGCAGATTTGGACAAGTTCTGAGTGGACTTGTTGAGAATATTTGAGCAAGTTCTAGAGAGGACTTGTGGATAGATTAGTGTGAGCTTTTGTGGAAGCTTGCAAGGCAGATTTGAGACAAGTCTTTGAGAAGACTTGAGAGCAGAGTTGATTGATTTGTTCAAAACCTTGAGTTAAGGTTTGGGGCAGATCCAATAGAGTTGAGTCAAGCCTTGAGTTAAGGCTTGAAGATAGAGATCGAGGACAGATTTGTGCTAGACCGAAGGACTGTGTTTAGTGCAGATTTGAGAGCAATTTGGTGCAGATTTGAGGATAGATTTGTACCAGACCAGAGATAGAGATTGAGGATAGATTTGTGCTAGACCGAAGGACTATGTTTAGTGCAGATTTGAGAGCAGAGTTTGGTGCAGATTTGAGGATAGGTTTGTACCAGACCAGAGATAGAGATTGAGCAGATTTGTGCTAGACCGAAGGACTATGTTTAGTGCAGATTTGAGATAGAGCTTTGGAGGTGATAGAGCAGAGAGGATGGTAGTCTCCAGTGGATAGAGATCCATTAGCCAGGGTAGTGAAGATAGGTCTTCTGAGTGGGGACAAGAGTCTTCAGTGGAGAGAGATCCACAAGCCAGTGTAGTGGAGGCAGTTGTCTTCTAGAGGATCACCAACCAGAGTAGAGGAGAAGGAGTTCTCCTATGGATAGAGATCCATGAACTTGATTCAGGGGATTGGTGTCTCCTTTGGACAGAGGTCCATAAACATTGTAATAGGGAAAGGATTCCCAAGAGATTGATCGAGAAAATTTTAGTGAAATATTTTCTCCGTGGAGTAGCCCACATTGGGTGAACCACGTAAATTGTGGTGTCTCTATTGTGTGTGGTGTTTTGTGCATTGCTTTGATTACTGTTGTTGATATTGCTATCTATACATTGCATATATTGATTTGGAAAGAAAAGTAAAAAGTGGTCTTATACTGTTCACCCCCCTCTCAGTATAAGCTTGTGTTCTTCACCATATGTGTTCTTGTGAGCTTTTTCTTCAAGCTATTAAACTCTTTTGAAGGAACCTACTCTGATAACAATTCAAGAACATAAGCTTATACTGATAGGGAGGGTGAATAGTATAATATCAATTTTTACTTTTCTTTTCTTAAATAATATTATCCAATATGTCAATGTCAATATCAAAAACAGTAATCAAAGCAATGCACAAATCACCACACACAATAGAGACACCATTTAATATGGTTCATCCAATGTGGGCTACTCCATGGAGAAAATATTTCACTATAATTTTCTCAACAAATATCTTGGGAATCCTTCCCTATTATAATGTTTATGGACCTCTATCCAAAGGAGACACCAATCCCCTAATCAAGTTCATGGATTTCTATCCATAGGAGACACCACTACCCTAAGATGATTCCTGGAACTCTGTCAACAAGAAAAATCCTTCTCCTTTGCTCTAGCTGGTGATCCTATAAAAGACTACTGCCTCCACTGCATTGGATTATGGATCTCTCTCCACTGAAGACTCCTATCCTCATTCAAAATACCTCTATCCTTACTACCCTGGCTAATGTATCTCTATCCACTGGAGACTACTCTCCTTTGCTTTGTCACCTCCAAATCTTGCTCTCAACTCTGTCTTAAATATGCACTAAACATAGTTCTTTAGTCTAGCATAAATCTTCTTAGTCTATGTCTCAAATATGTACTAAACATAGTCCTTTGGTCTAGCACAAATCTTCTCAATATCTATCTCAAATCTGCACTAAACATAGTACTTTGGTCTAGCACAAATCTGGTCAATCTCTGTCTCTGGTTTGACACAAAACTATTCTCAAATCTGCACCAACTCTATCCTCAAATCTATCCTCAAGCCTTAACACAAAGCTTGATCCAATCACAAATTAACTTTGCTAGATCTACCCCAAGCCTTAACACAAAGTTTGAACAAATCAATAAATCAAATCTACTCTCAAGTATTCTCAAAGACTTGCCTCAAATCTATCCACAAGTCCTCTCTAGAACTTGCTCAAATTGCTTTCAAGTCTTCACCAAGACTTGTCTCTATTCTACATTGTAAGCTTCCACAAAAGCTCACACTAATTTGTACACAAGTCTTATCCAAGACTTACCTTAAATCTGCTCAACAAATTCTCACTAGAACACGCTCAATCTACTCAACAAGTCTTCACCAAGACTTACCACAAACTTGCATTGTAAGCTTCCACAAAAGCTTACTCAACTCAGTCCTTAAGTCCACTCTAGGACTTACTTCAAATATTCTCACAAGATTTCACAAAATCTTGCTTAACTCTATCTTGAAGTCCACTCTAGGACTTACTCAAATATGTCCACTAGCTTTCACAAAAGCTTATTCAACTCAACTCAATCTATCATAGAAAACCTCTTCAATCACACAAACAAGTTTCACTCAGAATCTTGTTTAACCTTAGAAACATATAGAGAATGGTTAGAGACTCAATATGTTTCACACTCACAAAAGCACTCACAAAACTCAATTTAATCTCTTTCAGAAAACCTCTTCAATCACACAAACAAGTTTCACATAGAATATTGTTTTAATCTCATATAAACATATAGAGAATGGTTAGAGACTCAATATGTTTCACTCTCACACAACACTCAATCACTTCCAAACTCTCTTAAAATAAATTAAGAATAAAAAACAATTTGTTTCACAAAAATTGAACTATCACTCCAACACTTTCAATCAACTATACTCAATCAACTCCACTCAACCAATCACTCAATGAAACACAACTTTCTTACAAACCCTAAACAAGTGTTTCACAATGCTTTCAACAACTCTCACAATGGAACTCAAACCTTGACTCAAGATGATTCCGAATTCACATAACAATGATACTCATTTTATTTTTCATAAACCCTAATCAAGCACATGAAAGCTCAAATATTCCCAACATTTCTTATCAAACAATATCACATAACAATGATACTCATGATCTTTCTCAAACCCTAGTTCAAGATAGTTCTCAATTTCTCACTCAAATGTTCTCACAAATATTCACCAATCATGCACATGAAATATTACTCAACAATGCTTATCAAACAAACCTTTTCACTCCAACTTAGCATTCACAACATCCAACAATATTTCACTCACAAGTAAGATGTACCCATACCTTTTGTTTGATAAATAATTGACCTCAAAATCTATCTCAATCACAATCAACCTCTTTGTCAATTTCAATGGTTAGATATAAAAAATCCTTCTCAAAATTTTCATTCAAATATTCCCTCAAAATATTTTACCATACAAAACATTAAATCTCAATTACACCTTATAATCTCCACACTCTTAAACATTACTCAAAACCCTAGATCTCAAATTAAATTGGCAAAAATAAACTCCTCAAAAATATCCTTATAACTCCTTTATCAAAAATTAAATCACTCCTTTAATATGCCCAAAAATGTAAAAGTTAAACTTTAATAAAACACCTTATACCTCCCTTTAACTAAAAAATCCATGCCACATTAAAAACCTTAGGAGCAAAATTTAATTAAAAAAATTAAACACCTCTATTGCCCTTGGCAGGATTCGATCCCCCGTTGTGCTGCCACCAACGCCCTAATCGTGGCCCATATGCCGCGTGAGCTAGGTGCTCACGTTTTTGGATAAAATCACCTTGTGTGCTTTGTGTCCTTTGCTAGGCACCAAAACCAAAAGCATGCCAACAAAACACTCCCAGGTCTGCTATCAAGATTTTATTGTGGGACCTCCCGCTTGTCAATCCCTCAATGCACATCCACTTGCCACTAGCCCAACCTCTAGGTTGGTAATGAGGCTTTAAGCCTCCCTTCTTTTATCCCTTCGATGGCCATCGAAAAAACAAAAAAATTATCCTTTTTCTTGCACGTAGATCATGGAAATTTGCAGACACTCACAATGTTAATCAATCAAAGATTTAGCTTTAGGCAACCAAATGCACATGATATTTATACCATTGTGCCATCTCCCTTTGGACGTCGACGGAGGGGGAAAATACATATGACGTTGACACTTTAATTTGGAATTTAACTTTTTGCCCTTATAACCCTAACCTTAGGGTTAATTAAATTAATTTATAATGAGATTATTATAATTAATTTAATAACTTTAGGGTTAATTAAATTAAATTATAAATTAATTTATAATGAAATTATTATAATTAATTTATAATGAAATTATTACAATTAATTTAATAACTTTAGGTCACCTTTAATATTATCATAAAATATTATAATATTATTTTTCTTGGACCTTCCTATTTCTCCTTTAGACCCTTATCTGACCATATTGAATATTATAATAAGAGATATTATAATATTATTCCCTTAGGCCTAGAAGCAATCTTTCTCTTGCACTACTTAGTGAAACTAACTCTTGACATCCTTCCTTTTGCACATTGAAACTGACTCTTGACATCAATGATTGTTAGAATATTATTATAATGTGCACTATGCCCTTCTACAGTTCTGCCACTTGTCCTGTTTTTCAATTTTAATTTGAGTTGGAGTTGTGTCTTCTGTTTTGACACTTGGAGCTTTGAGTCAAAGGTTTGTGTGATGCTCTAGGAGAGTTAAGGTTTGGACGATAGATCAATCTGCGAAGTTCTTTTAAGATCTACAGGTCTAGAATGAAAGTTGTGTGATTTGATTTTAGTCTGCAGACTGCTTTTGGTGGTCTATTTTGGAGGAGAAGCTTCATTTCCTCTACACTGCAAACTGCACTGAATATTTGAGCGCATCGTGTACCTTATCACCAGATGAAATAATTTTCACCACCAGACTGTGAATCTCCAACAGCAAGATCATCACTGCAAAGCTAAAGAAGTCACTACCAGTGCAGATTCAACGCATTCTCTGCCACTGTCGCCTGGATGAGATCGCTCAAGTGGAAATTGCTTCACCTGCTGATTGTTGTATTTTTCCAACCAAAGAAGTGAAGAAGTGGAGAGCCACGTGAAGAATGCTCCACCTGTAAATGCATTTTTTCATATACGACCAGTTTCAAGCTGCTGAAATTTACAGGCTAGAGTGCGGTATTTTGCTGAATGAAGATCACACTGGAGGTGAGAACACGCACCTGATGTAGTTGAGGCCGTAGAGATTTTTATTTTCGCACATAGGATTTTTTGACCTTTTATTCCCAAATTTCAGAGCTGATGGAGTTTGTAGACTTTGAATCCACTGTTGTGCATTGTTGAAAGCCCTCTCTAGGTTTGGGGGTTTGAAGGCTGTAGAAGATGACCAAGCCTTAGAAGCTATAGGAGCTGAGACATTGAGCTGAATATGTTTGTGCATCATCTACCCTATTGTACCTGGACGCGACTGGTTCTATTTTAAAACCTGCACTTCCCCAAACAAAGTCATTTGCTTTGCCATTTGATGCAGAAACCAAGCGCTCCCCCTCATAATTTTTTTATTGGCCCTTACCCCTACTGTACCTTTTCGGCCATTCATCAACTATTGTCATATGCTAAAAATTACCCTATTCTTTGTAGCGCTTTCCCATGTTTTACCGTGGTCTCTGCTGCTTGGACGAAATCCCGCACAAATCCCTTTCATGTCTGGTGACGCCTTCATCGACAATTAAAGTTGTGTTTTTTGAAAACTGTATTTTTTTCCTTTGTTGAAGAAAAGTAAAGCTAAGGATAAGATGGTGCTGACAAACCCTGTTCTTGCTATATATATAAAAGAAATGGTTCATATAGAAGGCATCTACGCTTGTAATTTTTAAAATCCATGAATAGTTTTTTAAAAGGCTACAGTTTCAATCTGTGTTTGACATCGTGCACCGAACGAGGTTCCAGAATATACACATGTCTGTGCCATTGCCGTTGTAAGGTCGTGATCTGATTTGGTCTGTGATTTGTGCTCTGATATTTTTTGTTTTTTTGTGAACTTGACTGAAGACTGGAGGACACCGCGATTGGACTTTTCAAATATTGCAACGGAGAGCGATTGAGAGAAATGAAGATCACTGTCGCCACTTCTGTGCACTCATGATTGATGATATACTCCAGATTTTCATTTGCTGCTTGCTCTTGTAGTGCACGTAGAGATCCAGTTTAACCCTCTCCTCATCGGAGGCTTGGCGAATTGTTCGACAAAGATTCGAACTACTGGAGAACCTAGGCGGTAATTTCTGCTCCCCTCGCAACTCTTGTCTGTACAGGGTGACATCTATTTTTTTTCAGATTTGAGAGCACACATTTTCAGCAGAGTAATTGAACGGAGCGAAGGAACAACGAAAGAAGACGTCAAAAGCGCCAGGTGCCTGTGAGTGTGGGTTGTAAGGAACGAAGGAATTTTTTTTTAAACTCATCTTGAAAATGCTTATTTGTTTTTTATATAAACTTAAACTTCATACGAAGTTATACGCAGTGATTTTTTGTTTTTATATAAAGTTCATAGGGAGTTATAAGGAGGATCATTTCTTAAAAAAAATAAAAAATAAAAAAATTGTTTTTTTTTATTTTCATTGGGAGTTGAGATGACATTTGACGACCATTTAGAACATATTTAAAAACCATCTCTATTGATGTTTTAATTTCATTTTTGGAGGCCGTTTTTTCTGGTAGCATATTGTTTTAGAACTCCCAAGTCAAGCAACATTTTTCAGAGCATAACTCGGATGGGTGACCATTTGGGAATGTCCTGGAGCTGCACACCTTGAGAAGGGCAATTTGTTTTTGTCATTTTGAAGAATCAACGTATATCCGAATATAGGTTTGTATATAGTCATTGGAAAGAGAATTTTGAGGGGGATCCATTGGTCAAATTAGTTTTCAGTTTTGAGATCATTTACTCAACTGAATTTTGACTTGAAGTTGAGATTGTAAAATAGAGTGCATTTTCGGTAGCATCCGACACTCTTGGGTGAAAAATTGCAAACTTGTGAGGGGCTCAAATTTTAAGTCTTTGGGGGGACCTTATGCAATGTTATTAATTCACTTTGGCAAGATTGGGGGTAATTTATCCTTGAAGGCATTGACCTTGTATCATTTTTTAGGCATATTTGGGGCTAATTTTTTAGCTAAGTTTCAAATACAAATCGTCAATTCAAGGGGTGATTTAGGGCCCCTTGTCCCTTGCTGGTGGAGTCATTTTGTGGCATTCTCTTGGCAACTTGGTGTTTGTTGCTTGCAGTTTCTATTTGAGCTTTGTGTACGTTTTATGCTTGCTATTACCCTTGCATGACTTTGGGTTTTATAATTGTAATCAAGTTTATCTCCATTGTATACACACTTGACACTAAGCTATATACAAGCAAGCAAACACATACAAGCATCTTCTCAAAAAGAAATAATATATTGGCACATCTATTGTAACAATTCCAAAAAGAAGCAAGCAAGCATCATATTTTTATAACCACCTATGTTCCACATATCGACTACTCAAAAAATTATGGTCTCCCTCACATAAGGGCGGGTTATTGAGTAGTTTGGTATAAAGGTCTGGTAGGTTATTCCCTTTTTCAAAAAAGCCTATGTTCAACGTATCAACTGCTCAAAAAATTATGGTCTCCCTCACGTAAGGGTGGGTTATTGAGTAGTTTGGTATAAAGGCCTATAAATACTTTCTCCCTTTCAGAATCGCCTATGCTCCACGTATCAACTACTCAAAATACTTATAGTATCCCTCACGTAAGAGCGGGTATATTGAGAAGTTTGGTATAAAGGTATGGAAAAATTCTAATTCTCACTCTATTTGGATAGAAAAGGGTACTTGTGTTCAACTTAACCCTCCCATTGTTGGAATCATTTGAAGATTTAGAGTGGAAAAACTAGGCGAACCCTCCTCTTATCTTCAACGGTGTACCCTAGAATTTTTTGAGGGCTCTAATTTTGCATTTGTGTTTCTTACTTCATCCTTTGTTGAGTTCCCTTTTCTTTTGATCCTTTTCTAATCATGACTACTACAAATCTATTAAGTGGACTCACAAAGAAACTTGAAGGAGCACAAACTTTTGCAAATTGGAAGTATGATATGGAATCTATATTAATGATGAATGACATGTGGGATTTTGTGAGAGATAGGAAGGTTGATGAAGACCCACTCACTACACCTATAGAACCAAAATAAAAAGCACAATTTGAAAAGAATTCCAATATAACTTTAAGTCTAATCAAGCTAGCTATAGGAATTCAATGCAGAGAAACTGTAAGGGTTGCAAAAACACCTAAACAAGCATGGGATGCTCTCAATAGATTGTTTTATAGGCCAAGTCAAGATAATATTTTGTATCTCAAACAAAAATTACACAATCTATGTATGAAGGGCTCACTTACCGATTATCTTATGGAAGTGAAATCCATTAAGAATGATTTCTTAGTTGTTGGTAAAACTCTAGATGATAATGAGTTAATTCCAATTATGTTGCATGGTCTACCTTCAAAGTTTCACTCCTATGCTACCATGTTAGACTTGAGTGGTAAAACAATGAATTCCACACTTGAGGACATTGAGATCCTACTTAAGAAACATGAGCAAGCCCTAATCAAAGATGAAGAAATTGAAGCCACATCAACAACTTTTGCCACCAAGGCAACTTTATAGCCTAAAAAAAACAAGGGTCAAAATTAGCATAATCAAAATCAAAGGGGTAGACAACATCAGATATACCCATAGTACCAAAAACAGCCAAATCCACAGTACCAACAATAGCTAAATCAATAGTACCAGCAACACCCACATCAGTAGCAGTACTAGCAACAGCCAAATCAGCAGTACCAGCAGCAACCACGTCAACAACAGTACCAGTAGCAGCCAAGATGGAAAACAAGACCTCAAGGGGGTCAAAACAACACTCAACAAAGGTGTGAATATTGTGGAAAATAGAATCATAATGTTGCTAATTGCTATCAAAGACAAAGAGAACATGGGGAACCACAAAATAATAATTTGAACACATTGTATGCAACCAACCAAGTTAATGTTGAAGATAAAGAATGTTGGTATATTGATTTTGGAGCAGCAAAGCACATGACAGGAAGGCAAGATTGGTTGACCAAGGTTCAACCTACATCAAATCAATTCATTAATTTTGGTGATGAAAGTGCTCTATCCATTGAAGGTGTTGGGGAGGCACCACTTACTTTACATGATGGGAATAATGTTCCTGCAACAGATGTTTTGTATGTACCTGGTCTTAAAAGGAGCCTTATTTCTATTGGGCAACTTATAGATAAGGGCTATAATGTCTATTTTGAAAAAGACAAATGCTACATTAAGGAACCCAATGGCAATGTCAAAGCCATGGGAGTAAAAAAGGATGGTGTTTACTACCTCCTTACAAAATCTATAACACAAACATCTTTGCATACAACAACTACTTTCTCTTTGGAGTACATGTGGCATGAAATATTGGGACATTTAAATTTTAATAATCTTCAAATGATGGTTAGAAAAGTATTAGTTAAAGGACTTCCACATATTAAGGAGTCAAAATGTTTTTGTGAGCCATGTGTAATAGCCAAACACCATAGGTAACCATTTGAAATAGGAAAGGCATGGAGAGCCAATAGACCTTTGCAATTGGTTCATTCAGACATTTGTGGGCCAATGTCTATTCAATCTTATACTGGGTCTAAATACTACATCACTTTTATTTATTATTACAACAAAAAGGTATGGATCTACCTAATTCAATATAAGTGGCAAGCCCTTGATAAGTTCAAAGAATTCATGGTACTTGTTGAAAGAGAAAGTAGCTATAAAATCTCTACCTTAAGATCAGATAATGGTGGAGAATATGCCTCCAATGAATTCTTCAATTTTTGTAAGTAGCATGGGATAAGGAGGCAATTCACAACCCCTTATACACAACAATAAAATGGAGTTGCTGAGAGGATGAATCAAACAATCACAATAGGACAAAGTCAATGTTACATGCTGCAACATTGCCTAACTCATTTTGGGATGAACCCGTTCTTACTGTTGCATACTTGACTAATAGGTCCTACACAAAAGCCTTACATGAAAGAACACCTGAAGAAGCATGGAGTGGAAGAACGCCCTATGTGGGCCATTTGAGAGTCTTGGATGTGATGCCTATGCTCACATTCCTCATAAGAAAAGGAAGAAGTTTGATGATAAGAGCCAAAAATGTATCTTTGTTGGCTATAGTGATAGTTCCAATGCATATAAGTTATATGAGCCTATTTCCAAGAAAATCATTTTATCTAGGGATGTTACCTTTCATGAGTATCCCCCATATAATCCTCCAAAGGCCCCCACTTTAGAAATAACTAATGAAATAGTTGCTCCATTCATGCATACTATATCATCTAGCTCTTCACCTCCACTCATAAATCAAGAAATTCATCCACAAGAAGAACTCCCCACAAATGATCCATGCCCTCCATCTCCTCCTAGTCCTCCATCTAATGATCAAGCAACATCATCCAATCCTTTACCTAAATGGGTTCAAGCCACAATAGATGAAGCCCAAGCTCATTTGCCTACTTATACAAGTAAAAGACCTTTAGCCCTAAGACACCACGTGAATTATGCTCTAATGGGAAAAGCCCTTAGCCAACCTGAACCTTCTAATGTCAAAGAAGCACTTGGTGATCCTAAATGGATTCATGCCATGGATCAAGAATTGGATTCCATTGAAAGAAATCACATTTGGGAGTTAGTTGATTTACCCAAAGGCAAATATACCATTGGCACAAAATGGGTATACAAGTCAAAGTACAAAGCAGATGGCTCACTAGATCGCTACAAGGCTCATCTAGTAGCTCAAGGCTATAAGCAACAAGAGGGAATTGATTATGAGGAGACCTTTGCTCCTGTGGCAAAAATGACTACAATCAGGACAATTATTGCTATGGCAGCTCAAAAGCATTGGCCCATATATCAAATGGATGTCAAAAGTGCATTTCTCAATGGTCACTTAAAGGAGGAAGTGTATGTGAAACAACCACTAGGGTACACAGTTGAAGGCCAAGAAAACAAAGTCCTTAGATTGAATAAAGATCTATATGGATTGAAGCAAGCACCCAGATCTTGGTATGCAAATATTGACTCATATTTCCACAACCTTGGTTTCACTAGATCTGCAGCAGATTCTACTCTCTATGTGAAACATTGGAGGAACCACATCATTTTGGTTACATTGTATGTGGATGATCTTCTTATTATAGGTGATGACACATAAGGAATAAGGTTGCTCAAGGAGGACTTATGCAAGAATTTTGAGATGACATATTTAGGCCTCCTCCACTATTGCTTAGGCATAGAGGTATGGCAACAACCTGGTAAGATTTTTATCTCACAGGCTAAGTACATTCAGTCTATTTTGGATAGGTTTCGCATGGAGGAGTGTAAGCCCTCTCTAACTCCCATGGAAACTAGATGGAAATTGGTCAATAATGATGAAGAAGAAAGGGTTGATGGCACCCTTTACAGGAAACTAGTTGGAAGTTTGATCTACTTAACTTCAACTAGACCAGATATTTGCTATTCAGTTGGCCTTATTTCTAGATTCATGCAATACCCTAAGAAGAGCCATTGGATAGCAGCTAAGAGGATTGTGATATTCCTCAAGGCCACACCTCATCATGGCCTTATGTATACATCAAGTGATGATTTTTCTTTGATTGGATACTTGTATCGCTCCAAATTTTTTGCATCCTTACCTTCAGGCTAAAGGATCCATGCCCGGAAGGAGGATGGGAAAAGGATGGGACGGTACCTCGGACTGAGAGGCCCTTTGAAGGTCCCGCCTCTCGGGGGAGGGGTATTAAGGTGATTTTTCGACGGATGGTGGGGTTCACCAGGGAAACGTTTAGTGGCAGTTTCCACGCCTAGGTTGGGAATGAGTTTAATGTGTTCAATTTTAGCTTTAAACATCCAAGTCCTAGGTTTGGCCAAATGAATCTAAGTTGTTCTATTATGAAAATGCAAATTAAATGAATACAGAAAACAGATTTGAACAGAAAACAGAGAGAATAAGCTAGATTAAAGAGCCATACCTGATCCGGATGTTTGATGGAGATTCTGATTTTTGAAGCAGTCCAGATCGTCTAGAATTTGACGGGATCGTCTCTGATCTGACAGGATCGTTTGAGATCTGACGAATTCGTCGGAGACCTGCAACTGTAGAAATGGATACCAAGAACAAAAAATACAATTGCAAAAGCAAGGGAAAATGATAGAAATGAAAGTATGAATGCTAGAATGACAACTTTAGATAACAAATTAAGTAAAATGCATGGTTTTAATGACTAACTTTGACTTTATTATGCATCTAGGCTACATGAGGTGAACTCCAAGATGCAAAGCAGTAATAAGCTTAACTAATGCAAAGCAAAACAACAAAAAAGAGTAAAGAAATGCAAACTTTGGGCATTGATTGCCCCCAATGTTGACTGCAGTCGAAATCATCTCGGATTGGTACGAAATCGTCTCGAATTGGACAGGATCGTCTGCGACGATCTGAGCTTTGCTCCGGCTGAAGAATAACAAAGTTCCTGCAAGAAAATTCAAAAAGGGACAAAGGCGAACAATAATCTAGGATATCCTGAAGCATGTAAAACTTAAAGTAAAAAAAATTCAGCCGAGGGGAATGTCAAGGGGAGGGCCTAAGATTAAATAGGCATAGGAAAGAGGTTGGGAGGTTGGATATCATCCCATTTTGGGAGATCTCCAATGGGGGGAGACTCTAACGGTGCAGACGCGTCTCTGCCCGAGTTAGAGAAGTCTGTTGAAACAGAAGCTAATTATGAAAAATCAGTTTTGGGACGAAATCGACTGGACGTTCTGCTCTAGAAGAAATCGTCCGATCTGAGGCGATATCGTCTGATCGGAGACGATATCGTCCAATGGATGAAACAAACTCTAAAAATGGCATGAAAAACAAGGAAACGAGTGGTTTGGGAGCGGTTTTGGGGTTGAAATTTGAATTTGAATTATTACTAAGGTAATTTTAATTATTTACTAAGTTTTATTGTGCCAATTTTAGGGTGCTACATTTTGCCCCCTCTTTAGCGAATTTTTCGAAGAAAATGCGTTAAAGATGAGTTCTTCTCGATTTACGAGAAAGCAAAAATTATTCCCATTTTTAGGTGATGATTCTTGGTCGAATCGTACGACAACTTACTATGATGCCCCCTCTGTGTTTTTACCCAAATCGAACGTTTGAGGTAAAAACGTGAAAAAGCAAAAATTAAAATGTTTTTAATTGTTTTTGAATAAAATTAAAAAATAGGGAAAAACCCTAATTCATTGTTACTATTCATTTTCATTTTCTGGTTTCTGGAGCTCTGCAAACAAAATGGTCGAGACAGCGCACAGATCGACAGAGGTCCGGCGCGGGCTACGGGTAAGGGTCTAAACTTAGTTTAGAATGCTTGAATTTTGATTTTCTATGCTTTTTAGATTAAATTTTGATGATTTTTGAGCATCGCGGCCATTTTTGGGCCGTCGACGTCATCGAGACGAAATCGTCTCGATATCGTCGATTTCGTCCAAGGGCGAAATCGGCAAAATGGGGACGATTTCATCAAAAAAGGGACGATTTCGGCTTGCGAAATTGGAGACGAATTTGCTCAAATTGGGGACGATATCATCCAATAGTGGACGATATCATCATTGATGAAATTGAACTTGCTTTACTTGCATTTTTAATCACTATTTTATTAATGATTTTTATTGTTTTGTTGTTTATGTTGCGAGAGAGGATTACTAAAGAGCGAGAGAATGGAAATACGGTGGGTGAGGGATGACTTGGCCGCTCTATCTCGGGCGAGAGCGAGATCGGTTGGCACAAGTCGGCTTGCGAGCATGTGGCGAGAGATGCCACAGGTTTCTACAGATATGGGGCTATTGATGGCCCTAGCGAGAGAGGTGGTATCCGGGTTCTTCCTATTTTTGGTTATCGAAAGGGAGATGACTCCCACACTAGAGGATGTATGGAGGATTTTGAGGATCCCCATACAAGGATGGTTGATAACTCCCATGGCCAATCAGGGCCATGTGATGATGTGACTGTGCGGAGATTCGAGCTTCGCCCTGGAGAAGGGCGGAGTGAACATCGAGTCGCTACGCCAGATGCCTGGGGCATCTAGACTGACACAGGTTTTGGCTAGGGTTGTAGGTGGTCTGCTGCTATGCCATCAGAGTGGATGTAGAGTACCATGGCTACTAACAGATGTGGTCTGCGACATGAGAGACCACAGATACAGGTTTGCTTGGGGGAGTTATGTACTATGCCGATTGTATAGGATCCTGCATGGGGTCGTATACAAGGGCGGTCGATGTCTGGTTATGACATCACTACTGTAGGTTTGGTGCTGGGAGCACATCATGGTGCGGAGGCCGGTAGGGCTCCCACTGATAGGGATTGACGGGAGAGGCCCCGAGCTTTCTATTGGTGGCTCCGGAGAGGGTCACAGTGGCGGATAGATCTGCCAATGTCCCGGAGACTACTTGATGACCTTGTCTCCGACCAGATCACCTGGAGGCCTTGGAGAGATCATCCAGGGTGGGCCGAGGATGGACAGGAGCTGGCTCATGTTAGGCGAACCTGCTGGCTGAGGATGGAGAGGGGAGAGGTGGAGCTCCACCGCTACGACCGAGTTTTGAGGTAGTTCGGTCTACGGCAGGGGATCCCATCTCTCAGAGACTACGAGTTTTCTCGGACCATCCGGGATAACACTACAGTTAGCGGGGCTCCGGATATGCGGCGCTTCTAGAGTCGAGACGTAGATGATGCCCCCATTCAGCCGGTGGATGGGGATGACGTAGGGGTTGCCGACGGCTATGATGCATAGTACAGAGGCATCCGCCCTCCTCGGATGACGAGGGCTCGGGGTCCGATTCATGTGGTTGTGCATCGGATGGGGAGGCGGTGCCGAGGCGGCCATTGAGGTGGCACAGGGTCACGAGAGGGAGAGAGCAGAGGAGACCACAGGCTCAACAAAGGCTGTAGTAGCAAGGAGAGGAGGGAGGAGAGACCCCCTTCTCCATGGAGAGAGAGGCCACCATCGCCCGATAAGGGCAAGGGTGTGGACATAGGAGAGAGTAGTGAGATGGCTACTCTCCGGGTGAAGACTGTCCGTCTCTAGGCATAGGTGCAGACTCTATAGGATGAGGCTACACGCCATCGAGCGGAGGCTACACAGCTCAGAGATGAGGTTGCATGCCTTAGAGCATGGAGCGGAGGAGCGAGCGCTCAAGAGCTGGCACGGTCGATTGCTCAGACCACGTTCTATCAGGGTATCTACTTCTAGATGGTGCCAGAGGGCCAGAGGGTATAGCTGCCAGTCGACATTGTAGATCCGATCAGGGTTGGGTCATCGAGGACTTCATCCCGATCGATGACTAGGACTCGTAGTACCACACATACTATGATGGGGCCACCTCGTCCACCTCAGGGTGGGGGAGGAGATGAGGCTGAGAGCTCGAGGGGTTCTCGAGGCTAGGCTACTACACTATACAGACTGATTATATGATTTGAGAGGATTGAGTATGCCAAGATGTAGATTGTGGCATACCAATCTAGTTTTGATATGATGTACATATATTGTTGAGATATATATATATATATATATATATATATATATATATATATATGATATTTTTGATCATATGACTTGTCTTATGTGTTTGTATGATGCTTTATTGTTGTGGTGTGATTGATTTGATGATTCATGTAATTATGTCGGTTGGAAATATTATGGTTTGAATGTCATGTTTTTTTAAAATTTAAATGAAATAATCTGATGTAAACAAATTGGTTGTTTGTGATGTGATTTGATAAAAAAGAAAAGGGACTTCTAACAATAATTTCAAAGGACATTGTCGCTATTATAGACCATTTCATGGAGTCGTCGCTCACTCGGTCGTCAAGCTAATCCCAGTATAGAAATATTGTTAAAAGTAAAAGAGTGCTTAAGAGACTGTCTTAAGACTTTGGTGTGATGATGCAAATGATGATGATGATGATGATTTGTTTTCAGATTTCCATGAAAATATTATGCATGAAATATTTTAAAATGACTTTTGCTAGGCATAAATTCCTAAGTGTGATAAATTTTTTGGATAATTCCCTAGGAATTATACCATCATTGCAAAATTGAAGTTTGACATAATGACATGAAAATAGAGTAAGTGTTTGTTTTGTTTTAAAGCATAATTGTGTAACATAATGATTTAAGTCATATGTTTTTATGATTTTGAATAAATGGAAAATAAAATTGGTACAATGGTTTGCGCTAGGCATAGAATATTTAGGTATAGACTTATACCATCATCGTGAAATCCAAAGAAGAAAATAATATAATAGTTTTATTGCATGGTTGATTTTTTAATTTTTGAAAATAGTCAGAAAATATGAAGATGAGGACTTGCGCTAGGCATAAAATTCCAATTTTGGTTTTGGAACTATACCATCGTCGCGAAAGTCAAAAGTTATATATAAATGTAACTTGATTGCATGTTTTGAAAATGATTTTGATTTTTGATAATGCATATAGTTGTCTTTATACTAAACAACTGTTCTTTAAAGAGGAAAATGAATTTATTCCAAACAATTTGCAAAAATATTTCAAAGTATCTTAAAGACAAAAGTTAGATTTATAAGGAATCCCATGTGCGTAGGTGAGTTCATTACCAATCTTGATTTATCATAATGATATACAAAATCTCTCAAATACAAAATGTGTGTGCAATTGCATTGTTCATTGACCGAGGTTTGAGCAAGATAATATGATACAAGTGATTTGAATGAACCAAATAAGTGTTCGTTAACCATGATTTAGATGCATATAACCATACCGGACTACTATGTAGGTCGGGTTATCAAGAGCTAGCTAATCCATAAGCGAGACATAGGTCTGTACAAAAGAAGGTCGCTAATGTGACAGACATATCGCCACGCTAGGAGTTACCCAAGGCCAAGCGGGTTGGGCACAAACCACCTGTTATGGGGCTTACCTCACGGTTTTTGAATAATTGAGAATTCCAGGGATTCAAGCTCATCAACCCTTCTTTTCTTTTCAATGGGTAGGGAAAGGGATTTTATTGCTTTTGCTTTTGCTTTTCTTTTTCTTTGCTTTTGCTTTTCTTTTTTTTTTTTTTTTTTTGTATTTTGGCTTGATATTTGAGATAATGCTGAAATAACTTGTTTCTTTTCCTCTTTTTCTTGAACTTTTCTTTTCTTCCTATACTAGGGATACTTGCTCGGATTAGTTGTAGAGCAAGGGATTTTTATTTCGAGTAGGGGTGAGCTTGTCCTTTTGTCAATTCTCAAAGATTCTAGACCATGTGCATGATAGGATAGCGGGGAAACTTTTCGCTCAAGAAACCACTTCTACTATGTAGCATAGCATGGACATTACAAATATAATCATTTTATTGTGAAAGGATATGCTTGGTTTAAGTAAATAACAAGATCAATTCTCTATGCTCAAACTTTATTTAATTGAATTTTGTGGACTTTGATATAAGAGAGATTAGTAATCATGCCGAGATAAAATCAAGATATTTATTTTTGTGTTTGTGATAGTGAGGGATTCCAAATAAATGCTAATTTATCCAAAATAACTTGAAAATATAACTGCAATACTTGAAGAAGAAATATATATAACAAATATTTTTGAGGAGTTTGATGATTTTGACTCTCTCTTTCTTCTTTATTTTTTGGTTTTGAAAAGAGTCAATAATATTGTTGTTTTGACTTTTATTTTTATTTTTATTTTTATTTATTTTTTGTTTTATTTTTTGTTTTTTGTTTAAAGAGTTATATATATATTTTTAAAATGAGACAACATGCAAAATATGTACAAATGATGAAATGACCAAATTTTATGCGTAATATCGCTTAAGATGCATAATATTCATAGGTTCTTTTAAATATTTACCATCTAAGGTAGCTAATTTGTATGCTCTGAATTCAAATTTAGCAGTGATAATATATGGTCCAAGCCGGTTGGGCTCAAATTTACCTTTAAGGTCTTTAGTTGCATTAGTATTTTTTTGATTTTCTTTTAAAACAAGGTCGCCGACCTCAAAGGATCGATGACGAACTTTCTTGGCATATGATCTTTTAAGCTTGTTTTGGTAAGCACGAAGATGCTCCAAAGCATTGATGCGCTTTTCATCTAGGAGTTCCAGCTGACTGAGTCTGCCAGCTCGATATTCATCTCCTACTTCGGTATCTTGAAGTAGTAGAGCCAAAGAAGGAACTTCTAATTCAAAAGGAAAAACGGCTTCAGCGCCATAAACCAAGACAAAAGGTGAAGTTCCAGTGGGAGTTCGAACACTAGTTCGATAGGCCCACAAAGCTGGATATAATTGAATGTGCCAGTCGCGACCAGATTTATTGACCAATATTTTAAGAATTTTGATTAAGGTTTTGTTAGATGCTTCTACTTGGCCATTACCCTGAGGATAATAGGGAGTGGACCAGCGATGTTGAATCTTATATTTTTGGCATAATTTCTTGACATCTTTATTTTTGAAACAAGTTCCATTGTCTGAGATGAGATTTGCAAGAATTTCGAACCTACAAATGATTTGATTAAAAATAAATTTAGAGACTTGTGTTCCAGTGCAGGAAGCTAAAGGCATAGCTTCAACCCACTTCGTGAAATACTCGAGGGCGGTTATGATGAATTTGTGTCCATCGGATGACACGGGATTAATTTTGCCAATAATGTCTAAGCCCCATTTTGAAAAGGGCCAAGGAGATGAAATAGCCTGTAGCTCTTGTGCGGGCGCATGGACAAGGTCAACATGTTTACGGCACTTGTCGCAATGGCGCACATACTCATGTGCATCATTTTCCATGGTAGGCCAAAAGTAGCCTATCCTAAGGAGCTTTTTAGCAATGACACTACCACTGAAGTGTCCTCCACAAGATCCATCGTGGACTTCACTTAAAGCTGATTTGGATTCTTCTAGATTCAAACATCTCAATAGGATACCTTCAAAAGATCTCCTATATAAAGTATTGCCAATTATTACAAATCGACTTGCTCGTCTACGTAATAACCGACGTTGGTTTCTATTAGAATTGGCGAGGGAAAGTCCCATTTTGAAGAAAATCAAATATATCTGTATACCAAGGGTCAGGAGTAGTTTCATTGATTAGAAACACATCCAAAGGTTCTAAACATGACTTATTTGAAGCGGGTTCCTGGAGTCGACGAATAATGATGGTGGCATATTCGTCATCTAACTCCAAGGGCAGAAGAGATGCAGCTGCGGCCATAGCGTCAGCCGCACGGTTGCTAGTTCGTGAAATAGCTTCCAAAGTAACTTTATCAAACAAGGATAACAATTGCAAAACATATGCTTTATATGGGCGCAATTTATCATCTCTGGTCTGATAAACTTCATTAATTTGATTTATGACAAGTTGAGAATCACCAAAAACTAGCAGATGTTTGATTTTTAATGCCAAGGCAGCTCGTAATCCAAGGATTAGAGCCTCATATTCAGCGATATTATTGGTGCAAGCAAATGTTAATTTAAAGGACAAAGGTATAATGTGTTTTTGTGGGGATATTAAAATAATACCCGCACTAGCCCCACTCATGCATCGGGCTCCATCAAAGTATAAGGACCATTGTTCAACATGGTCTGCCTCTAATTGAAGGCATTCATCAGGAAACTCAATGATGAGGGGATGGGTAGACTCTAAGGGTGCGACGACTAAGCGATCTGCTATGATTTGACCCTTAACGAGACTTTTGTCCTATGAATGTGAGTTCAAACTCGCTTAGAGCAAGAACCCACTTGGTTGTGCGACCCGATAAATAAGGTCGACTCATAAGATACCGCAAGGGATCATATTTAGCAATGACATATGTTTTTTGACTAAGCATATAATGGCATAATTTTTGCGTAGAAAATATGATTGCTAGACATAGTTTTTCTAATGAGGTATAACGAGTTTCATAACTGATTAAAGTTTGGCTAATGTAATAATTAGCACGTTCTTTCTTCTCATCATCAAGATGAGCTAACATAGCTCCTAAAGCAAAATCTGAAGCTGAAATATACAGGAGAAACGGGCGATCAGGTCTAGGCGGTGAAAGCACGGGTGGGTTAAGGAGGTATTGTTTGAGAAGTTCAAAAGCTTCTGTACATTCGTCGTCCCAATTAAAAGGGACATCCTTCTTAAGGAGCTTAAGAAAGGGAGTGGTTTTGTCCGCCAACTTATCGATGAAGCGACGGATGGCTTGAAGCTTACCTTGTAAACTTCGTAACTCAGATATATTGGTAGGTGTGGGCATATCAGTGATAGCCGCAATCTTGAGAGGGTCGATTTTGATACCACGTAAAGAAACTAAAACCCCTAATAGTTTATCGGACTTAACTCCGAATATGCATTTGGTTGGATTTAATCGAATAAGGTATTCTCTTAACCGATTAAATACTTTTCTCAAATCATCTAAATGATCATCTTCTTTAATAGAGCGAGCTATAATATCATCTACGTAATCATGTAGGATATCATGCATCATATCATGAAAGATATAAGTCATAGCTCGTTGATATGTTGCGCTGACATTCTTTAAACCAAATGGCATCACTTTCCAACAAAAGGTACCCCAAGGGGTAATAAAGGTTGTTTTAGCCTGATCTTCAGGAGCTATCCTGATCTGATTATAGCTAGAAAATCCATCCATTAGGGACATCATTCCACTCCCGATGGTAAAGTCAATGATTTGGTCCATGTTTGGAAGAGGAAAATCATCTTTAGGGCATGCAGCATTAATATCTCTAAAGTCCGTGCAAACCCTAACTTTGGTAGCTTCTTTCTTGGTGACTGGAACTACATTCGAGATCCATTCAGCATAATCAATAGCTTGTATGAAAATAACATTTAGGAGTTTTCTAACTCCCCTTTGACTAGCAGGGCCACTTTGGGATGCATTTTTCTAAGTTTTTATTTAACAGGTTTAGCATCCGGATGGACTACTAGATGATGCATGACTACAGAAGGGTCCAGAACACTGGCATATCTTCATATGTCCAAGCGAAGACATCTTCATATTCTTTAAGGAATGCAATGTATTCATCTTGTTTTTCTTGACTTAATGCTGATCCAATATTGATTATGTGAGGATTATCCTCAGTTCCAATGTTAACTTTAATGACGTTTTCTACTTCCATGTGTAGATCTCTTTCAAAATTAGGTGGGGCGGGTGAAATGCCCAATTCTTGTAATTCTTTTAAGGTTAAGTTGGATAATTCGTCTTGATGAGTGGTGGCCTCAAGTTGGGCTATAGTTGGTATAGAACCATCAAAATAAAAACCATTGTGTAACAACTCTTCAACGGAGATATCATGGAAAATATCTCCTTCCAACTCCTCATCGGATTCAACAATCAATTCAGGGTAAGCTATGGATAGCATATTGCAGGTAAAGGGATTATTCTTTGAACACAAAGAATCTTGTTTATCTAGATAATCTTGATAACATATGAGTTGATCATCATCTTCAAAAGGGAAGGGTTGACCCTTACTAGGAAATAGGCCCACACCACATCGGGCGGGCCATGGCTCTACCTCAATAGGTTCTTTCATACCATTTTGGAAAGGTCCCAAGCCTTTCCCTTTATAGCCCATTTTAAGCATTATGGGCTTAGCTTTAATATATTCATTAGCAAAATAACATCGGGCATATCCCTCATGATGAGTTTTGATATTCTTGGGTATTCTTCCCCAATCATATCCTTTATAAATAAAAGCACAACTCCCGACTTGGTAAGTACTTCCCATAGGTTGTGGGAGGCCCAAAGTACGAGGAGATGGTGGCAAGTTATTTAAAAGAATTGAATCTTGCATAAAAGCATTTGTTTTTTCTGATATTAAGATTGTGGATAAATCCGGTAAAAGTTCATCAGAAAGAGCATAAGATGTAGAAGGATCATTCCCTATATCTTTAGATGTGGAAGGTATGATAGATGTTGATAATGTGGAGGTGTCAATAAATGGGTCTATAGGTTTTGAAATTATAGGGATAGAACATGAAGGATTGGTTGTGGATTGAAGATCTTTTTGAGGTTTTAGTGTGGTTTGTTAGAATATGGTTGAGTTAAATGTATAGGTGTAGTTGATGGAGTAGATGATGTTATGTGTGTGTGTTTCACACGTTTAGATGAAAAATAAGAATTAGGATGTGTGGATGACAGAGGGGGGCAAAATTGCACTCCAACGAGGTTCTACCAAAGCACACATATCAAAGGGTCTAGGGTCACCATGGATAGTGACCAACTGATTTTTAAATTCAAATTTAACACACTGATGTAAAGTGGAAGGAACCGCTCGCATCGCATTGATCCAAGGGTGACCCAAAAGTATATTGTACGATCTTGGGCAATGTACAATAAACACGGTTGTATCTAGGGTTCTAGGACCAACTTGCAAGGGTAAGGTAATGACTCCACACGTTTCTTGTGTCTCGTCATTGAAAGCTTTGATAATCATGTCAGTTTTCTTCATTTCATCACTTCTAAACCCAAATCGTTGGTAGAAGTCAAAAGTGCAAATGTTTAGAGATGAACCATTATCAATCAAGACTCTTTTAACAGCTACATCTCCAATTAGAGCAGTAATATATAAGGGGTTATCCTTATGTAAACTATGTTGTGGGATATCTTTATCCCGGAAGTCAATACAATCAACTTCTCGAGTGATGATAGTATTGGACATGGCTTCGGGTTGAATATTTTGAGGTACCATCATTTGGCTTAATGTAAGCATTAACTCATCCCTATGGGTAGGAGAAGATCTTAACAAGTCCAAAAGGGAAATTCAGGCTGTAGTATTGGATAATTGTTCATTAATATTGTAAGGAGGTTTTGGTTGAACATTAGACATATGATTCCCTTTATTGGGATTTTTCAAAATAAATGGAGCTGATCCATCATTCTGAGTTTGATCTTGTTGAGAGTTTTGAGCCTGTTGTCTAGTAACAACTCCGATGGTACCCACAATGTTATATTGAAGACGTTGAACTGGTCTTGGTTGAGCGTTTATGGCTTGTTCATTAGGAAGGAACTGATTAGAAGAGGGTCGAGTAGTAACTCTTCTAGGAAATGGTTCTTCTGGAACCATAGCATCTGTGATGGGTTGAATAGGATCTGATTCATTTTCAGAACTATTCGATTGGTTTGAGGTGATGTCTATTTCACTTTCAGTATCTGATTCTACATCACTAGGATCGGGAGTTTGAATATTATGTAGGGGTCTGGTCGTGACCATGGATAAGGTTGTGCCAAATATTTGAGGATCCTGAACAGATAATTGTCCGCTAATAGTCCCTACATATCGGGTAGGAGGGGGAACATTATGATGTTCGATTTGATTGGCCACTTCTTTACCATGTTTTGGTAAAGGATGTTGAAATATATCTAATGATTGATTAGCATTTTGATTCTGATTTTGGGGAATGGTCTTTTGAGCATTATTAGGAGCATTTTGTTTAGGTTGGAAGGCTTGCACCTCCATTTCATTATTATCAATCAGATCTTGTATTTTATGTTTCAATATTTTACAAGAGTTTGTAGCATGTCCAGGTCCTCTATGAAAGTCACAATGTAAATCAGCTCTGTATCCGGGTATAGTTGGATCAGGTTCTCGGATAGTGGTAATTGAATCAAGCCTCGTGCTAATAATTGAGGAAGAATGGTTGATAAAGGTTGATTCAATCTAGTAAATTCTCGAGGAGGTTTATCGGGAGGTTTTAATATAAATTTTTTTGTTGTCTTCGTTGTATTGATATTAGCAACCTTTCTACTATCAGTGACTCCGTCACCTACAACTTGTTTGTTTTTATACTGATTTCTAGATGTTTTCTCATCATCTTTCTTTTTGAGCTGACCTCTTCTAATGAGAGCATCTTCTACCCTTCGAGCTAAGTCTATAGCTTGATCGAAGGTAGTTAAGGTGGCAATTGATAACTCATAAGATATTTGTTCTTGTAAATTATTAATAAAAATGTCCAACATTTCCCTATAAGGTAGCACAAAGTGCAGTTTTCCTATCAACTGCCTCCATCTAGCTAAGAAATCAGCAAAACATTCATCTTTGTCTTGTTTTAAGTTGTACAAATCTTTAATGGTGACATGCCTCTCGATGTAGGCACTAAATTGATGGACAAAAGATTCAATTGTTTCTTCAAAATTTCTCAAAGAATGAGTGGGCAATTGATAGTACCACTCTAATGCCATTCCTCCTAAACTTTTTGGGAACATTTTTAGTAATAGCAAGTCATCATGTGATATATCATGACATGCTATCCTAAACATGCGAAGATGCTCTATGGGATCTTCAGTTCCTTTATATATAGGCAGGACGGGCATGGGAAAGTGTTTAGGGTATGGTTGTGCTACAACTATGGGATCCAGAGGTTGACTACATATCTCTCGATAATTGTACGAGGGATGGTAGGGATCTATCTGGTCCATGCGTGAAGCTAACTGTTTCACCATGGCTTCCAGATTACTTGTTTGCCCACCATATTGATTCGATAGGGCATTAATATGGGATTTGTGAGCATATGATGGAGGGACATGGAGATTAGATGCTATATTGCTATTGTATAAATTGTTGGTAGGAAGGGTGTTATGAAGAAATTTTGAAGTTGTATTATGTTGTATGCCCGATTGTTGAAAATTGGTGTTTGGCTTCATTTTAGGTTTTTGTCTACTTGAAGCATATTGATCAATAGTTTGGCGAAGTAAAGCGGTGAAGGAAGGTTTCTTTTGTGTGGGAATGATTTTAGGCTCAATAACGGGTTCCTTAGGGGGTTGGGTAACTTTGTTGTTTTGGCATGTTCTGAATCATAGTGACCATATCTCTATTGGATGGTCCAGCTTTATCACTTTCTTGATCAATGAAAGACAAGGGATTAGTGTGTATGTCAAACATATGTTCCATGGCTGCTTGAGTGTCACTAATTTGTCCTTTATCAATACGAACTGCCATATTAAGAGCACCAATGTTATTATTGAAAAATTTCCAGAAATGATCTAAATTATCAAAAGCAATAGTTCCATCTGGAGCTATTCTAGGGGATGAGGATCCTTCCTCTTTAAGATTTTCTTGTTGTTCATTTTCTTTAGCCAGGTCATCTTACGGCTGTTCTAGAGTTTCTCCTTTCGAAATTGATTCCTCAGGAAGGACATTTGGGTTTTTTGTTTTGTCTCCTAACCAATCTTCTCCTTCTTCTTCAGTTTGTTTACCATTCCTAAGTTTAGGCATTGTGCTTAAATTTAGATTTCAGCAAATATATATATACTTATATATATATATATATGCAACAAGCTTAAGAGGTATATATTTTAATTATATACCTACTATAGTATTTGAAATAAAATGTTTTTGGTTTTTGTTATGTTTTGGTTTTTCTTGTTTTTGTAACAATATTATAAAGATAACAAACAACACACTAAATGCAAGAAATAATAATAATGAAAGCAATGATCTAGTTTTCTATAAACAATTTATAAATATCATTAATGGGCTCGAGTTCTTCAGGAGTCATGAAGTGTTCTTCTTCAAATTGAAAATTTTCTTTCAAGAATTTGACAAAAAGTGCTATAGTGATATTATCTGTCTCAGATTCTGGTTGGTAGAAATAAAGTTCGTGGCAATACTCTCGATATAACACAGCCCTAGGAACTCTATTCCATATTTCCCTATCCGTAAGAATGACCTCTTGATCTTCTACACGACCTAGGAATTGGTGTATAACAGCTGCGTTCTCGAGGTATTCCTCGAAGGTGAACAATTACGAAGACACAAGAGCTCTCCTATAAGCTAACCACCTATGGCAGGCTCTCTGAAGTTCATGATAAAAAATGAGTTGATGAGGATCCAGGATCCTATCTAGGGCAAACCTCTTGATTTGTCTAAGTTCGGTTGATTTAGATGAAATGATACCTAGCCTCCTATTAAGTTCGTCCCACAAAGGTGAGACTCTGTATGTTTGAGATGTTCTAAACAAAGAATCAACCTCTATGGCTATTAATTGATTTGCAACATTTATAGTGACTGCTAGTATTTTCTTAGGAGCTACCATCTAGACATGATATGCAACTTAGTAGTTTTCTAATGATTTTAAATGCATCTATATTTTTGTTTTGTTTTTTTTTTTGTTTTCAAAAGGTTTTAGTTTCACGTCGGGTTCACCAAAATGTATCGCTCCAAATTTTTCGCATCCTTACCTTCAGGCTAAAGGATCCGTGCCCGGAAGGAGGATGGGAAAAGGATGGGACGGTACCTCGAACTAAGAGGCCCTTTGAAGGTCCCGCCTCTCGGGGGAGGGGTATTAAGGTGATTTTTCGACGGATGGTGGGGTTCACCAGGAAACGTTTAGTGGCAGTTTCCACGCCTAGGTTGGGAATGAGTTTAATGTGTTCAATTTTAGCTTTAAACATCCAAGTCCTAGGTTTGGCCAAATGAATCTAAGTTGTTCTATTATGAAAATGCAGATTAAATGAATACAAGAAATAGATTTGAACAAAAAATAGAGAGAATAAGCTAGATTAAAGAGCCATACCTGATCCGGATGTCTGATGGAGATTCTGATTTTTGAAGCGAGTCCAGATCATCCGGAATTTGATAGGATCGTCTATGATCTGACAGGATCGTCTGAGATCTGACGAATTCGTCAGACGAATTCGTCGGAGACCTGCAATTGCAGAAATGGATACCAAGAACAAAAAATACAATTGCAAAAGCAAGGGAAAATGATAGAAATGAAAGTATGAATGCTAGAATGACAACTTTAGATAACAAATTAAGTAAAATGCATGGTTTTAATGACTAACTTTGACTTTATTATGCATCTAGGCTACATGAGGTGAACTCCAAGATGCAAAGCAGTAATAAGCTTAACTAATGCAAAGCAAAACAACAAAAAAGAGTAAAGAAACGCAAACTTTGGGCACTGATTGCCCCCAATGTTGACTGCAGTCGAAATCATCTCGGATTGGTATGAAATCATCTCGAATTGGACAGGATCATCTGCGACGATCTGAGATTTGCTCCGGCTGAAGAATAACAAAGTTCCTACAAGAAAATTCAAAAAGGGACAAAGGCGAACAATAATCTAGGATATCCTGAAGCATGTAAAACTTAAAGTATAGAAAAATTCAGCCAGGGGAATGTCAAGGGGAGGGCCTAAGATTAAATAGGCATAGGAAAGAGGTTGGGAGGTTGGAGATCATCCCATTTTGGGAGATCTCCAATGGGGGGAGACTCTAACGGTGCAGACGCGTCTCTGCCCGAGTTAGAGAAGCTGTTGAAACAGAAGCTAATTATGAAAAATCAGTTTTGGGACGAAATCGTCTGGACGTTCTGCTCCAGACGAAATCATCCGATCTGAGGCGATATCGTCTGATCGGAGACGATATCGTCCAACGGATGAAACAAACTCTAAAAATGGCATGAAAAATAAGGAAACGGGTAGCAGGCGGTTTGGGAGCGGTTTTGGGGTTGAAATTTGAATTTGAATTATTACTAAGGTAATTTTAATTATTTACTAAGTTTTAGTGCACCAATTTTAGGGTGCTACAGATACATAGATTCATATTGGGCTAGTTGTCCTGAAACTAGAAGATCTACATCAGGTTATTGCTTTCAATTAGGTCAAGGCTCTATTTCATGGAGCACAAAGAAGCAGAACATAGTCTCATTATCTTCAACAAAAGCAGAATATAGAGCAGCAATTGAGGCAACTAAGGAGGCAATATGGTTGAGGCAATTACTTCAGGACACTAGGCTATTCATACATGGTCCAACATATATATATTGTGACAATCAAAGTACCATCAAGATGATAAAGAATCTAGTTTTCCATGATAGAACAAAGCACATTGAGATCCATCATCACTTCATTGGATAAATGGTCCAAGAAGACATTATACACATGGAGTATTTACCAACTCAATATCAAGTGGCAAACTTCTTCACCAAGTCACTTGGGAAAGACAAATTTTCTCAGTTTAGCAATTTGCTATTTCTATGTAATAGAAGTTAAAATTAAGGGGGAATGTAATCTAATGTTGAATTATCTTTTTAGGATAGTGCACATTAAGGGGGAATATTAGAATATTATTATAATGTGCACTATGCCCTTCTATAGTTCTGCCACTTGTCCTATTTTTTAGTTTCAGTTTGAGTTGGAGTTTTGTCTTCTGTTTCGACACTGGAATGGAGCTTATGACACTTGTCATATCTCCCTCATAGGCTTTATGCCTATATATTGTAACACAAATTGTAGATACACATCTGCTTTTGTGTTCATTTCTATGTAGTCCCAACAATGACAACAAAACTTGCTCATATTTCCAATAGGAGGAAGAAAGAGAGAAAAGAACATATCAAAGGTATGTAGCCTCTCGAAGCGTGACCATACAAAAATAACCAATATATAAGAATAAGAAAAGATGAAAAAAGAAGGAAACAAGCATGGAAAGAAGATGAAATGTGACATATGCCACGAGGGGACGGTTTTGTTTTTGTTCTTTTTATTATTGTTGTTATTGTTTTTGTATTTTTGTATGTACATAATATCCATGATGATATCTACAAAGAATGGTGAATCTTGATGAAGATAATTAAGCATAAGATGCACTTAGATGAATGATGTTTATGGGTTCAAGTTCTGCAAGACCTTCAAGATTGGAAAGACGATATTCTCCATAAATAAATTTGTGTGTAATTATGTAAGGGCCAACCAATTGGGTATTAATTTATCATGAAGATGGTACGGTTGGCTAGTAATCTATTGGTTCTCTTTGAGGACCAAATTTTTGATTTAAAATTTATGTTGATGTAACTTACTATCATAGGCACATCAAATATGATCTTGGTAAACGTTTGTGTGTTCAATAACATGAATATGATGTTCATCTAAGAGTGTCAATTGGTCTAATCTCATCTGAAGAGTTGTATCATCATCGATAAATTCTTGCATGGAGATTCTCAATGATGGAATTTCAATCTCCAGGGGCATGATTGCCTCTACACCATATACTAAGGAAAATGGTGTTGCCCTAGTTGGTGTGTAAATGCTCATTCTATATACCCAGAGTTCCAATGGCATTTGATTATGCCAATCATGATGGGACTCTGCAATGATTTTGTGAAGAATGGTGCATATGGTTTTATTGGTAGCTTTGGCTTGACCATTACCCTGTGGGTAGTATGGGGTAGAGAAGTTATGTTGGATGTTGAATTTCTCACATAATGCATGAACATTATTATTCTTGAAAGGTGTATCATTATCAAAGATGATCTTGGAAGGAATTCCAAAATGATAGATGATGTGTTGAGTAATGAAATTGATAATTTTAGGACCTATCATTTGGACGAGAGGAATCACTTCAACCCATTTTGTAAAGTACTCCATAGTAGTAATGATGAATTTATGATTGTTGGATGAGGTTGGTGTGATTTTTTTGATAAGATCCAAACCCCATTGAGAAAAAGGCCACATGGATTGGATTGGTTGTAGTGCTTGAGATGGTAGATGTGTAATATTAGCATGTTGTTGACATTTGATACACTTTTTGATGTAATAACAATAATCATGCTCCATAGTAGGCCAATAATAACCCATGCACATGATGCACTTGGTAATGGCCATGCCACTAAAATGACCGTCACAAGTACCATTATGGGTAGCCTGAATAATGTGTTGGGATTCTTGTGGTTCAAGACAACGTAGAAGGATGCCATCATGGTTGTATTTGTAGAGAATGTCTCCCAACAATGTGTAATAAATTACCCTTTGTTTGAATGCATGTTTATGAGCATGGGATAAATCCAAAGGAAGAATGCCTAATTTGATGTAATCCTTGACTTGGGAAAACCAAGGATCATGAGGTTCAACTTGGACGACATGGATGCCATCGTCATGAGAAGGTGGTGAAATAGAAATAGTGGATTGGAACAATGTGTGGATGGACACATGAGTGGTGTTAGAATGTGGATTTTGTGGTATGAGAGATCCAAGAGAAGCCATGGTATCTGCAAAATGATTGGTGGAGCATGGAGTAGTGTTAATATCATACCACTTGAGTTGTACGAGTAACAACTCAGCGACTTGCTTGTACTTTTTGAAGGATAGGGCATCGACATTGCCATATTCTCTTAATATGATTGACAATGAGAAGAGAATCATCGAAGATTTGGAGATGTTTAATGTGCATATCAAGTGCTTTCTTAAGGCCAAGAATAAGAGCTTCATATTTGGTATTGTTATTGGTGCAAGAAAATCCTAGTTTGAAAGAAAATGGGAGTGGTTCCCCTTGTGGTGTGAAAAAGATAATTTTGGCACCTCCTTTTTCACATAGTGAGAGCCATCAAAGAAGAGGGTTAAGTCAAATGATAGCTCAGGTTCCATGTATTCTTCGAGTTTAGTAGTATGGAACACTGAATCATTAGGAAGCTTGGATGAGAAGTGGTTTATCATCAGTTAGAGGAGCTTCAACCAATTGATCAGCAATGACTTGGCCTTTAATGGACTTTTGGCTAATAAATTCGAGATCAAATTCAGTGAGAAGCATAATCCATTTGGTAGTGCAACTATTATGGTAACTCTTGCCCATCATGTAATGGAGTGGATTATCTTGAGCGATGACATAAGTTGTATGATTTATCATGTAGTGGTGCAAATTTTGTGTAGCAAAGACAATGACAAGGCATAGTTTTTCCATGTAAGCATACCGTGTCTTGTAGCTCACCAATGTTCGACTGATGTAGTACATAACTTGTTCTTGGTTCATCTCATTTTTTGGGCCAATAATGTGCCCAACGCAAAATCGGTAGTGGATATATATAGATGGAAAGGCCAATCGGGGTGAGGTGGAGACAAAACTGGTGGAGAGGTGAGATATTTTTTGATTACATCAAAATCAATTTGACATGCATGGTCCCATTTGAATGTGACCCCATTTTGTAAAAGATGGTTGAACGACTTACACTTATCGAAGAGTTGGGTGATGAATCGATGAATCGCTTGGATTTTGCCTTGTAAGCTGCGTAACTGTTTGAGATTGGTAGGGGGAGGCATATCGATGATAGCTTTGACCTTTTGAGGATCAACCTCGATGCCTCATTGAGATACAATAAAACCTAATATTTTGCTTGAGGTAACACCAAAGACACATTTTTTGGATTTAATCACACATTGTGTTCTAGGAGGTGATCAAAGATTTTACGAAGGTCATCAAGGTGTTGATGGTGCTTTTTGGATTTTGCAATGAGGTCATCGACATAATCTTCTATAATTTTGTGCATGTAGTCATGGAAGATATATGTCATTATGTGTTGATAGGTTACCCTAGCATTTTTAAGGCCAAAGGACATGACCTTGTAACATAAAGTTCCCCTAGGGGTTGTGAAAGATGTTTTGTGTTGGTCAGTAGGTTTAACCCTAATTTGATTATAGCCAAAAAAGCCATCCATGAGAGATAAAATTTCATGACCTGTTGTAGCATCGACCAATGTATCGATATTAGGGAGTGGAAAATTGTCCTTAGGACATGCCTTGTTAATATCCCTAAAGTTGGTACATATGCGAATACCTCCTTTTGGTTTAGTGATGGGGACCATGTTGGAAACCCACTCAAGGTAATCAATTGGTTGTATGAATCCCACGTTGAGGAGATTTTGTAATTCCTCTTTCACCATCAAAGCAATTTTAGGATGCATTCTTGTAATTTTTGCTTGATGGGTTTAGCACTATCATCAAGTGTTAGATTATGGACAACTAATGATGGATCAATATTGAGCATGTCCATGTAGGACCATGCAAAGACTTTTATGTATACTTTAGAAGTGTGATAAAGAGGGATCGATATGCGAGTGAAATAATTGTGGTAAGTTTGATGATGTGAGGGTTGTTAGGATCATCATCGATGTCAACATCAATGGTGTCCTCCACAAGCATGTGGGAGCCATCATAGAGTTGAGTGAGAATGGGGATGAGGTGGAGATCATCAAAGATGTTAGGGAGGTAAATTCATCATCAAGAGAAATATTTGTATGATGAACATATGGAACATGGGATGGAATGGAAGGTAAAGGAGTGTTGGATGTATTCAAAATATCTGGTGATAAGAGTAAGTCTCATGGGGATGGTGTGAAAGAGATGTGATTAAAATCAAAAAAGTCTAGAATTATCGATAGGATGTGATCAAGATGGTTTGTATAGCAAAGTGGAGCAAATAGATTAACAAAGATAATATTTACTAAGACACTTGAATCTAATGATGAAGTTGAGTTTATGGAAGAGGATTCAGATGATGAAGAAGAGAGGGGTTGGTTTAATCAAGGATGCAAAACCACATGTGGAGAGCGAGAGCAATTTGAAGGATGACAAATTCGTTGATGATTATGCAAATTCATGTATATATCAACTAGTAATGTGGAATAAGGAGAAGTGATATCATCTGGATGAGGTAAAGTTAGGGAGAGAGAATAAAAGTAGTGGATGAGATCTTCAACCTCATAGGGAGGAGTATCATCATGAGGTGAAGATTCATGGAAGAAGGTGAACAAAATATCAACTGTGGAATGAGGAGAGAGATAATCAACAAGAAAGTTAGGCTCAAGCTCATTATCAAAACTATCCTCTAGAGGATCAAGAGTAAGATCACGAATTTTATCCTCTATATATGTGGATGCTTGTCACGATGATAGCCCAAACCAGACTTGTCTTTGGGTCTACTGAACAAGAGGGTTAACAAGGGTACAAAACCCTTGTTTGTATCACCCTAATCTAAAACCATGCCAATTGAAACATTGAAAGTAGTGCAAGGTAAAATCTAGGTTGGACATATGATCAAGATTACCACAAAACTTGTTTTGCGATGGTGGAGGCTTAGGGGTATCTATGGATGAATCGATACCTCCATATATGAAGTTGGTACAATTGTTAGGTGGGTCAAGAGGAACAATGGCCCCGATAGTCAAGGGTGAATTATGGGGGTGACCAAAGTCATGAATGGATTGGATGATGGGTGGAATAACTTGAGCATTGTGTATGTCATACTCACCTGGACCAGGTGTTGTCATGAGTATGGAAACATGTGGTGTGTCATAATGATCTTGTTTAGATAAGGTCCCCATGTGTGATGAGGATGGAGAGGGTTAGGATGAGTATGAAAGTGAAATTAAATATATAGGAGTTTTTATATTAGATTGGGATAGCTGAGCATCAAGGTGTGTGGCTTATTGTGTCCACTCATGACATTTGGTCGACATGGCCAAGATGGGATGATTTGCATGTGGGAATTAAGATGTAGAATGAGAAGGATTCTCAGTAGTGGGTGGGATGACATGAGATGTGTAAGGAGTTGAAGGTGAAAAAGTTAGAGGTGTAGGGGGAGTGGGAAGGAGAGGAGGATTGGTGGAATATGAAGCATGTGAGGGTGAAGGAGGGAACAAGAAAGGTGGTTGAAAGGAAGTGGAAGAAGAAGAAGAAGAAGAAGATGATGATGATGGTAAATGTGATGATGGTATAGGAGATTGAGTGTGTGGGGTGAATGGAGGATGTGAATATGAAGAAGGGATATCTCCAATATTTTCTATGTGATTGGAAAGTGGAGATGATGTAGATGTAGTGGTAGGAGGTTATCATGGAGTGGGAATGAATTGAGTAGAAGATAAGGGTGGACCAAGTGGAAGAGTGATGATGTTGTAAAATTCAAATGGGTCATCATCAGTGGGGATGCAATGGACTAGTTCATTGTGAATGTATTTGAGACAATGATGTAAAGTGGAAGGGACACATTGCATGTCCCTGATCCATGGATATCCTAGAAGGATATTATATTGCATCTCCCCTTCAATGACATGAAATAATATGGAAATTGTCTTGGCACCTACTTGAATTGGTAAGATGATGGAGCCCACTATGGGATGCATAGAGCCATCAAAGGCTTGTAGGTCAAGAGATGGGGTGGTGATATGAGTAGGTGGAATATGTAGATGATGAAGAACAACTATAGAAATGATATTGATTGATGATCTAGTGTCAATGAGTACACATTTATAGGTGACATCATTGATAGAAGCCTAAATATGCAAAGGGGGATCAACCCCCTCTCCCATAATTTTTATGATTTTATGATCATGGAAACTAATGGAAGGTTGCATGCATGTTTGCACATTGCCAACAAAGTTGGCAAAAGCATTGGTATCACTAGTTTCAAGATCGATAGAGCGAAGAATAGAATTGAGAGCCTCATGATGAGGTTGGGATTACTGCAAAAGGTCATAGATGGATAACCTTGCAGGAGTGGTGCAGAGTTGATGTGAAATACTACCATGAATAGTGATGATATTGTATGGTAGGGATGCAAGAACATTTGGAACTATAGGTGGATTAGAAGAAGGTGGTGGGGGAGAAGGTGAATTCCTTTGTGCATCAGTACGTGATGGATAACATTGATTGTGGGTAGTGATATTGATCATACCCACAAAACCTTGTTGTGAAGGACCATGATTGACATGATTAACTTACCATGGTCTAGAATGTGGTGTATATGGATTTGGTTGAGAATTACCACCCCCATGTTTAGGTAATGGATTTTGATATATACCCAAATTTTGATTTTGTGGTGCAAGGGGGTTTGATACATGGATGGTTCCATGATCAATGAGATCTTGGACCAAGTGGTAGAAAATGTGATAAGTATTGATGTCTTGGCTACACTATTGATGATATTCACAAAATACCTTATTATTGTAACCACATGGTTTGGGATGATTAGGATCATCAACTTTAATGTCGAGCAAAGCAATGTGTCTAGTGTCATACAACCTTTGGAATATATTTGACAATGGCTTGAACAAAGGCATCCAATTGTGTGGTTGGTGAGGAGGATGTAGGGTATGGGCCTATGATGGATTGGATGGAGGAGGTGGATTGGTTTGTAAGAGCCATTATTGTGGCTAAGAAGGTGGTTGTGGTGTGGATGGAGAAGTTTGAGAGTTGAGCATCACTTGATTGGTTTGTGGTGGTTTAGAAGTGGTGGGATTTAGAGCATTCCTATTGAAAGTTGGTGGGGTAGGGTACCTTTTGGTGAAGTTTGATCTTGCTTGATTGTACCTTGATATCCTTGATAACTTTAGCTTGAGCAATAGCCTCATTGAAGGTATGACTTTGTTGGATTTGCAAAGTTGTGGAAACGTGTTTATTGCATATTTTAGCAAATAATTTGACAAGTTCTATATATGGGATGGTAAAAGTTGAATCATGAATTATCACCCTTCATCTAGAATTTTTTTTGTAATGGTCTCTTCATCAAACTGGTGCAAACTATACAAATCCAAAAACATCATTATCTTCTTAATATTGATTGAAATTTTTTTGAGAAAGAGATTGGCTAACTACTCAAATGAGAAGAGACCATGTCGAGGAAAATTATAGTACCAATCTAAGGCTTGTCCCCCATGTGAGAATGGAAATATGTGCAACATGAGGGGGTCGATACCATTAAGTTGGTAACATGAAAACTGATAATTGATTATATGTTCCCTTAGATATTCCTTACATTTAAATTTATCAAATTTTAGAATCTCAAATTGGTAAGGATAGGGATAAATCCTAACAAGGGTATGGATAGGATCATTACATAGCTCATTATAAGTGGGATTTTGAGACCCATAACTAGTTGTGCGTAAATCCAAATTCTTAATTTGTTCTTGTAAGATTTGGAATTCATTAGAAGTAGCATTTATGGTGTGCATGAGAGGACCTGATGTAGGAGGAAGTGGTGGTTGTGAAGAATAGGTTGGAAGAAATGATTGTGATGAAGCATGTGAATAACCTAGATGAGGTGGGTATTGTAGTTGTTGTTCCTCCCATTGATTGTTGAAAGTGATTGAATGTTGAGTCGATGCTAACATAGCTTGATATTGTAGGGGAGGAGCTTGATATTGAGGAGAAATGTATTGGTATTGCTTTTGTTGTTGTTGTTGAAAAGTTTGCAATGATGGAGCTGATGTTGGTACCTATTGTTGTTGAAAGTTTGGGGAACTTGTACTTGGTGTTGTTGTAAAAAAAACCTGCTACTGTTGAAGAAATTGTTGCTGGAGGATCTGTACTTATTGTTGTATAGGTGCCTATTGCTATTGAAAGAAGTGAAATATTGAGGTGGAGGTTGTTGTTGGGTGGTTGGTGTAGAAGCCCAAGAATACGGAGAGGTGAATGTTGTACTTAGTATGGCACTAAGAGGGGGGGTGAATCAGTGTAGCATTCCAAAACATAAATAAACAACTCTAAAAATTGCAGCAGATAAAACTTATAAATAGATATAATAAGTACCGCAAGAGAACATCACACAACACAGATTTTTAACGAGGTTCACCAAAATGGCTACTCCTAAAAAAGAATGGCTGCTTGGACTCCTATCCAAATCCAGCCTCTTACAAAGCACCAAATTTACATTTTGTTTACCAGCACCAACTGGAAGGAGCACCCACCCCTTATTTTTTTGCATCAACAGAAAGGAGCACCAACCCCTAATTTTCCAGCACCAACTGGACTTCAATTTTGAATAAAAATGTTTGATAAATACCTTTGTTATTGCAAGACTCTAACTGGTCTACATCACCTTTGCAATATCTGCGCACTCTGCTCTCTCTTGCACAATCACTTCACACAGTCTGCTGCACTGCTACAGCCAGACTTTACAATCAACTTTGCCCTTTGCGCTTCTCTACACACTCTGCTTTCTCTGTGCACATGCTTCGCACACTCTGTGTCATTTCACATTCCGCTCTCTGGGCGTATTCACAATCGAACTTCGAACAACTCAACATGACCAGCTCACATTGTACACTTTGCTATCATTTTTCCAGTTCTGTGCTATCTATGCTTTTACAGCTGCATATCGCACATGATACTCACACACACGGACTATTGCTTTGCACTCAGCATGAATCAAAATGACTCAACATCTGCTCTCCGTGCACTTCATTCGCACAAGTTCGATACGACTCGCTCTCTGCTCAACACGAACTTCACTTTCACAAACACTATACTCGCATTCGCACTTTATCTTCACACCACCACTTTTCAAACTTGAAGAAGCCCTCCTTTTATAGAAGAAATTTTAGGAACAAACCCTAAAAAAACATCGGCTGAGAAACCCTAGAATTTGTCAGCTGCCAAACCCTAAAATCCATCGACTGTAACCCTAAGAATGTCGGTTGTAAAACCCTAGAAATTGTCGGCTACAAAACCCTAAAATCCGTCAGCCCCGATTCAACTTTGTCAGCCTCAACCGCTACTACCTGTCCATTGCATCATTAGATCTAACTAACTGTATTGACAACAATGAAAATAATCTTGCAACACCTTGCTCAACACTGAACTCCTATCCATTGTACTTTGGCTACACCTTGTTGTTCAATAAACTCTTGTCCATTGCAACAATAAATTTGTCTGACTGTGTTGACAACAATGACAATACTGTTTGCTACACCTTGCTCAAAAGTGAATAAAGTGTTTGGATTAGATTATGGTGGTGGAAGAGGTGGTTGATTAGGAAATGAGGGTTGACCATAAGATGGTGTGGTGAATGAATTGATTTGATATGGATGGGATGAACAAAAAAAAGATGCATTGGGTTAAGCTAAGTGGCATGGTGGATTGGTGAGGTATGATGAGTAATTCAGATTATAAGAAGAGATAGGAATGGATGGAGGTGGGTAAAAAGGAGGAGTTTGAGGAAGGTGAAAGGTAGAAGAAGATTATGGTAGAGGTTGGTTAGAATATGGGGTCCCATAAATTATGAATTACATGGAATTAGGAGGTGGAAGTGATGAAGAAATGGTGATGAAATCAAGAGTTGAATATTGATATGGTGGGGTGGGAAAGTTGGCAGCAAATTATGGATTGAATGGAATTTTTTGTTGTTGAGAAATGTATAATTGTTGTTGAAATTTTTGTAATGGTAGCACTTGTTGTTGTTGCACAACTTGGTGGTATTACAATAGAATTTGAGAATATTGTGGTTGTTGTGGAATTTGTGGATTTTTTTGTGGAATGTGTTGATGATGCAATGTTTGTTGTTGGTACGAGATTTGAGATGAAGAAGCTTGATTATTGGGAGTGGATGTGTGAGGTATTGAGATCATTCTAAATATTTTGGTAGTTGTGATAACATTTAAGAGCAATTTTGTGGAAAACAACAGGGTCATTCTCTAGGAGTGGTTGATATTGGTGTTGTAAGAATGCATGATTAGTAGATAGTGAAGGAGGTAGGATCTGCTCATTAAAAGCGATCAGGTGCAGTATAAATGATATGATGGAAAAATGTGGATGGTGTATTGTATGAGGAAAGATCATCTAGGGGATGAGTATCCCCAGGATCATCTATCTCAATGAGGGGTGGAGTGGATGACTTAACTAAAGATTTTCCACCTATGTTAGGTGCTTGTGAACCACCCATGTTATCTGGAAATATAGTGGAAGCAATATCTTTAGATTTTGGAGGTGGATTATTGGACTGAGATGAGGAAGTGTGAGTAGCTTCCACAGTAAGGTAAGCTTCCTAACGCACTTTACTATGAGAGACAACCATGTTGGTGTGTGCAACTGAGATGATAAAAATAGCCAAAAGTGATAAATTTAGGCTTCTATGTGTTTTGTGACTATTTTTGGACCTTTTTAAGCTTAAAAAATTAGGTTATCACACCAATGTGTGAATATGTATATTGGCATGTGCCTATGTGAATCTAGAGAAAACAAATAGATTGAGTGAAATTTGATAGTTACATATTGTGGAAAACCATAAAGTATGTTTTGGACTAGTTTTGATGGTTTTGTGACCAATTTTGTAAGCCAAAAGTGCTTAGATACCACCAAATTTAATAAAAAATAATAAACAAATGTGTTTGTTGGTTTTTGTGTGTCTCGATGTTGATACCCAACCTAAAATCAAACAATGGGTGGAAGGGGTGGATGCTAAAAAGGAATATTGAAGCACGTGGCTTTACAAAACCCAAAGGTGTGCAAAGAACCATTATGCAACAACGGGAAAATGGTGGCTAATGGAAGGCACAAAAAAAAGATAACAAAGGAGGAAACTCAAAATATCTCTTATGAAAAGAGGTGGTACTGTATAAGACCTTTTGTCAGCATACCCATGCTTTCGCTTCACCCTTGGGTAAGCTTAGTCAAGAACGATAGTTACTAGTTCACAAATTATACAAAAAGCCCTATGAGCAGGGGAATATAATACTAACCTACTCTAAGGATCTCTCAAGAGTAGGGGATATTATGGTGATGAAGTCCAGAAAACCACTCGTAGGGGCTACTATGGTGACTAGGGGGCAAGTTGGTGGAAGGAGATGAAATCCAATGTCACTAGTCTCAATTGGGGATTGGTGATGAAGTCCAATCTTACCAATGTGAATGAAACATGAGTGTGTGGTGGTTAAGTTGAATCTAATGTGTTTAGAAATAACTAGATGTGTTTAAAAACTTACAATTTATAAAGAAAATTTACGCTAAATATTGTTTGAAAGTAAATTTATAATAAATGCTTTTGAAAGGGAAATACAATTAACCTAAGATCCTTTTGAAAGGGAAAGTACACTTAATCCTAAGATGCTTTTTGAAAGGGAAACCCACTTAATCCTAAGATGCTTTTGGAAGGGAAAGTCCACTCAATCCTAAAATGCTTTTGAAAGGGAAAGTCCACTTAATCCTAAGATGCTTTTGAAAGGGAAACCCACTTAATCCTAAGATGCTTTTTGAAAGGGAAACCGGCTTAATCCGAAGATGCTTTTGGAAGGGAAAGTCCACTTGATCCTAAAATGCTTTTGAAAGGGAAAGTCCACTTAATCCTAAGATACTTTTGAAAGGGAAACCCACTTAATCTAGGGTGCTTTTGGAAATAAATCACACTTAATATAAATGCATTTGAAATAAAACCTACTTAATCTAGGGTGCTTTTGAAAACAAATACCACTTAACCTAAATGATTTTGGAAACATATCCCACTTAATCAAGGATTTAAAAAATAAAAAATCAAATCCACAGATTTAATCTAATGCAAATCAACCTTCAAAATAGAAATAGCGCAATTTATGAGTAAAATACCTATCACCAAAGGCTACAGGGATGTTTGTCTGCATTTGTGCTACAAAAATCTATAGTTTTGGGAGACTTACACATCGATGTGCAAATATAACCGTTTCTTGAGATTCACACATGCATGTGTGAATCTAGATTTTTTGGTTTTTCTAAATAGTTTGGAATTCCCTGAAGTTGGTTATGAAGTTCCTTCTAGTTTTGAAAAAGTTTCTTGCACAAAAGTAGGTAGAAAGTGAGTTTTTATGCACAAAATCTATTGCAAAACCCTAAAATGATGGTCATAAAATAAATTAAGATAAAAAAGAGTAAAACCCTTATGGAAATTGTAAAATGAAAGTACAAGGAACGAGTTCACCTTGCACACGTCGTGTTGGGAGGCAGTTTTGGGAAGGTATGTGAGCTAGCAATCTCAATGGGACAAAAGGCTATTAACCCTTGACTCCAAGGAATGAGTTCACCTTGCTCCAATCTGCTCCTAAATATGATAACAAACACTACTCAAATATTCTCCCAAATTTGATCACAAATATGCTCCCAAATTTGATTATAAACACTACTCAAATCTGCTTCAAAATTTGATCAACAACACTGCTCAAATCTGCTTCCAAATATGATCACAAACATTGCTTACCTTCTTCAGCTAAAAGTAATTCAAACATATTCTACCCAGAATTTGTTTAACATCTTGCATGATGAATATCATTATATGTGCAAGCTTGTAGTGTGATAGGGATTAGGTGTGTTGTTGATAGGGATTAGGTGTGTTTTAATAAATGATGGTTGTTATTGTTTAATGTTAGTTGTTGATAAGGATAAGTGCATCGTTATTATTTAATGACCATTATCCTTAACATGTGTTGCAATATCGTATTGTAATACCTATTTATAGGCTTTTGGTTATCAATGAAAATCAGTTTTTGGATTGTCAATTGTTTCCTTTATCTGTTGTAATGGCTCCCATATCATTGGTATCAGAGCCATGTTGCGAAAATAAGGCTAGTATCCTCTTCCCTTAGGCCGAGATCAATTCAGATGAGGAATGAGAATACCTCTATAGTTAGATTTACCAGAAGAAGTTACTTTCATTTCTAGACATTTTTTATTGTAGGCTTTTACGAAATTGTTGATTCCATTTTGCGATTTCGTCCTGCTTTTCACCTGGCAATTTTTGACAATCGTAAAACTCTCCATTTTTGTTTCTTTTTCATATGAGTTTGTTCATTTACAAAGTTGATCTACATTTTCATGGACTACAACTACCTTCGGTGTTGATACGTGATTCGGTCAGATCTCACATTATGCTCTTTTATGAACCTACTTTGGCTGTGTTGTACACCATTTTGCCATTTCACTGGCTTATCCTGATGAATTTGGTGTATGTCTTTAGCGACTTGTTGGCAAAACTCTGTGTACACATGTTTAAGATGGTATCTAACCCATTTCTACCACACATTCTTCCTAACAGAAATTTGCTACTTCACCAGCTTATTTCTATAATTTTTGGAGAGCTCCCACATCGATTTGCATCACACGATCAATCGATGAATGTCACCAACCGTTTGGTGATTCCCTTTTTTTTTATTTTGACATCAACATCGATGCTTTAGGTCTAATTTTCCACTTCCATGGCATTGATCTAATAATTTGGTGGTTTCTTCTTCCATAGAGTATCCCATCGATCATTTTCATTGTCCTCTAAAGTACCGATGTTGACGATGTCCAACTGTTGTATTCTGGGCCACATCTGGTTGAGTCCTCCAAAGAATTTCAAGTGGCCACACTTAAATTATTGACATCCTTTTTAGCTATAATTATTTCCTATCGGTGCTACTCTCTATTTTCGATCGCCAGATCTAAAATTTCTCACTGCGATTGAACAATTTTCACGGCTTGCCTGCGAAGTGCATGATTTAAAGGTGAAAAATATTTTTTTGGTGGCTCTCTTTTGAATTACGTCTTCTTTGCTACATTCTAATATATTTTGGTGATCCACCTTCATTGTTGTGATGACTTGCTCATGCATGATTTGCATTTTCCAGTTCCTTCTATGTTTTTTGGCGATGTTTTTAGTTTTTCGATGGCAAACATCTTTCTCGACATGAATAATTAACCTTTTTCCTAAGATATCAAGGCTTTTTAAAACTTTTTTGTCCTACCATATAATTCCCTGGCATCCATTATCGTCTTCCTAGTGGGTCCCTCATGATTTTAGCAGCCCAAAACAAATCCGTCGATAAATATTTTTTTTTATCCTAAGGTTTCACCAAGCCTTTAAACTTATTCAGTGTATTTCTGCAAGTTTGGCATTCACCTTTTGTTTTTTGAATACCACTTCTAGTTTTCTAGTCCCTCTGCCTTCATTTTCAACATTTATTCTATGGGAATTATCCCACATCATCGTTTCTTTCTTTATATTCACTTGTGTGCCTCTAACTTAATAGCCAATGCATGAGTGATGGCTATAGCTCTGACTAGCTATTCACCTTCCACATTCTCTGAACTTTCAATTGTCTTCATCCACCACCTGGATTATTCTATCCACCCACCTTAATCCCGTATCCACCCTCTCATCACATACCCACCTGATTCGTTCGCTAACTTTAGTCTGCATTGTGTTATTGCGTCAGTCGTGTCGTCCTCACCCCATGGTGTCATATGTCCTCGCTGACATTTCCCTATCACATCCTATTGTCACATCCTCTACCCACTACTCCATGTTGGTCTTCTTAGTCACCCTACATCACATCCACTCATCCCATTCTATGATTTTGAATCCATAATTTTGTTTTGAAAGTATAATGTGTCATTCACTAACCCGCCTTGTTTGATGTTTCCTTGTCCAATCTTTGCCTAAATTTCCATGATTTTCCATTGTGCATGCCCTATCCCTTTGCTAACCTATCTGAGGCCCATGTTATCCATGATGTCATCCATCTCCTTGCTATGTTAATATTCCATATTCTATTTCCACTGCCGATGCTGCTATCACTATCTGATTACCGTTGTCCTTGATCAAATATTGGTCCATACTAGCTGTGCACAATCAGTAAATGCTAGTCGAGGTCCGTTGGACACCATTCCTTCCATGCCATTGGTAAATTAAATGATGGTTGGTTTCACCCTTGAAAGTTCTCCATTCAATACTTACTATTGCCCATTGGCACATAAATGTTATTTTCTAGTCGTTAGCTACTCATTTACTAGCATTTGATACCTAAGTCATTGCCATTAGCTATTAGGACTGATTGAGCCATTGTCATTAGCTATTGAGACTCATTAATTCAATGTTCTTTTAAATTGCACCATTGGCCATTGAAAATTGCAATGTGATTTGACGTCAAGCTCCCTCCTTGTTACATTTCACTCATCAAATCCATCAAAATTTTTTCCATTTTCTCATTCGGGGAGACCTTGGTATTTTCTACTTTTATAGGGTAATTATTTATCTAAGTATACCCTTGCATATACTCGTTGGAAAGCTCATTTTGAGCTCTACCCATCTGCCATGGTAATTTTTCCATTCACACCTATTTCATCTCCTAAATTGTGTCTCAAAGATTCATTTGTATTTTGGGCTTGCATTTTTGCCTAGTGATCGCCTTTCTTCATTTTTTGACTTTCTTCTTGGCTCGCACCAAACACATGGCCATCAACATGGCCTTAGGCAAAACATTGGCCAAAATTTTTGTCAATAAGTCCACTGCATTGTTCATCGTATTCAATTATTTGATAGATAAACTTTAGGACGTCACACTCAAGTCCTCCTCATCTCATGCAAAATGTGAAGTTCGTATTTATGAAGGTTCCTAAGATCCTACTATTCTGAATACTTGGATCCTCGACATGGAGACCTGGTTTGACTATAGTCAAATAGTGGAGGATGACAAGGTTCCATTTTCCAAGCTAAATTTTTTTGGTATGGCTAAAGTCCTGGTAACTGAATGCCACATTGTCACATGGGATGACTTGGTCAAAGCTTTGAAGGCCACATTTTATCCATCCCATTATGATACTAATTTGCAGATTCATTGGCTTCATCTTCACTAAGGATAGAATCAATCAGTTTAGGATTATGTGTATCAGTTCAACAGGTTGCGTGTTTTGTTATGCATTGTTGATCCTATAGATTCCATGATTTTGAAGTTTAAGAGTGGGTTTCTTCCACATTTTTTTCATGATTTAAAATATACTATGTGCAACACACTTGATGATGTGTTTAAGCATGCTCAGCATATGAAGAAGAAGTTCATTGCACAACATCGAGGTCCTTGATACTCGTTTGGTGGATCCACAAACGAGTTTCATAAACAACAAGCACCATGAAACTATTCTTCTTTCTCTCCTTATTCTAATACCACTTCTCATAACTCCCATGCTTCTAAGAAAATATTTCATTCTTATTCTACTTCTCAGCAATTATGTCGATATTGTAAAAGACCAAGGCATGACAAATCTGCATGTCCCAAGTTATAGAATTCTAACAAGAAGAATCTATTTGTAAATTTTGATGAGGGAACATTTGATAACCCCATCAAGGCTACTAGCGAGGCAAAGATATATGAGGATTTGAGAGGAAAATTGAATGATGTCACATTGATGCATCATCATTCCACAACCCATGATCATGATAATTTGTTTGTAACATGTGCACATTTACTGCATAATTTTATTGTAGACTGTATCATTGATAATGGCTCATAGAAAAATTTGATTGCATAGTCCATTGTTGATAGGCTTAAACTTCCCATCAAACCTCATCCATTTCCATACACTCTTGGATGGAAGGATGATAACAACACTTCATAGATCACACACACATGCTCAATTGCTTTTTCTTTTGGCCCTTTCTTCCAAGATAGGGTTACTTGTGATGTGACACCAATGGATTGTTGTGGGTTATTGTTGGGTAAGCCATATTAGTATGATAAGCATACCACTTATGATGCCTATCATAATACATACACTTTGCAACATGAGAACAAATCTTTTCTTATTTGTAGTGTTCCACCCACTACACATCAGGCTTGCACTACTTTGTAGATTGCACAACCCATTTCTTTGATTTTTAGCACACCACAATAGCAATATATTTAGCCATGAGTCCTTTTGTCCCTTCCACAACACATACATCAGGCTTCTATTCTTGTGGTATAAATTATTGCTCTTGTTGTACCAACAGTTGTTCCTATTCCAATAATTTTTCCTGTGGTTCCTAAACCTCCTCTTGTTGTTGCACCAACATCTCTTTGTATTGCTCCTGCTTCTAATCCTACTCCAATTGTAGTTCCTCCTCTAGTTCTTCCTTTTGTTTCTATCACTTTGCATCATGCCTTATTCATATTGTAGGATTTTTAGCATTCGATGGCATATCCGACACTACAATTCACACACACTCATATTGGTAGTCCACATTGCATCTACATGGAGCCTCATTTTGGAGCATCTCCATAGCCTCCAGGAGTCACACCATCTTCCTTTACTTTTGGAAGCATTGGAGGCCAATGCTTCTATGGTGGGAAGGAATGATAGGGATTAGGTGTGTTGTTGATAGGGATTAGCTATGTTTTTAATAAATGATGGTTGTTGTTAGTTTTTAATAAGGATAAGTGCACCGTTATTATTTAATGATACTCATCCTTAACGTGTGTTGTAATACCTATTTATAGGCCTTCGGTTATCAATGGAAATCAATTTTTAGTATTTCCTTTGTTTGTTGTAATCGATCCCATATCATAATGTCTCCATATCACTAATGTATCTCTTCACTTACTCGACTCCTCACTTACTTGACTCATTTTTCAAAATAGATGACAACTTGAAAATTCTTGCATGCAATTATGCCTTATGGATCATCATACCTTGTTTGTAATGGATGAACCTCCTTTGCTTTCACAACTTCATCCATGATCCTCAATATTTGCTCATCTCCCTGGTAGCCTGCATTCACTTTGCCATAAAGAAGTGTGTGCCCTAGCTTCCCATGCTGCTCTTCCTGCTCTCACTATTGGTTTAATTCACTTCTACATAGATTTTGGGTGAGCGCTATCCACTTGGAGCTTGGAGGGATGATGAATATTTGGACTGCAAATGCAATGACTCCTTTTGATGTGGTGTACATAGTGCTTTGTCAAATAGGGTGTGGTATATATTGTGGTGATATGTGCTAACGAATACCTCAGATATGATGCCTCAACATCTCTCTTACATGTAGAAACCAATGTATTAATATGATATGTTCCTTGTGCTGTGAGTCTCCTTTGCATGTATAAGTGAGAGGGTTTTGTGCGTCATATTCCAGTGAAGGTTTGACTCTTCCATTTAGGTGCATTTGTCTTGAGTGTTATCCTACCTCAACAAATTGTTCTAAATGATATCTTATGTAAATATTTAATCAAACTTTTATCCAAGGAGATTTAGACAATTACGTCCACTGCTCTATCATGTGCTTCTACATTCAGGTGAGTGTAAAGATTCCCAACACCACAAATAATACAATATTCTCACCAAGAGAGATTTATACCTTACTTTCTCATTTTTGCACCTTACACATTCTTTTAACTTTAGAATAAAACAAATTTAAAACACATACCTGACTTCTTCCTTATAAGAATTAAATTTTTGAACTGATATCATACTTGTGTGCTGTGTTCCTCCTTCACGTGATGGGACTATGCACCTTTAAGAAATATTTGCTAGCTACACATTTTAATTTTATTTTGCTATCTCAAACCTATATTTGTTGTCAACCATGTCTCGAGTACTCTGTGCTCTTCTCAATGCTTCACCATCTCTGTGCAACCAAACAATTTTTTTGTGTTGACTCTTTTCCCTTGTTTAGAGCTTTCACCACACTATATTCAGTGGAATGTAAAATATTATGTCCAATACCATTATATGTTTTTTCTATGAACACAACACATGCATTCAATTTCTTTTAACTTCGCTGGAATCGTTTGTCCAAATTATCATCGCCTCACAATGCCACTTAGTCACTCCCTTTCCACGATGGAAGTCACGTAAGATTATTTTCATCTTCTCCTCCAATGATGCCTCTGTCTGCATGATCTCCTTCACTGCCTCGATTATCACGATATCCTTCACTGCCTCTATTTGTGTGATAGCCTTCACTACCTCTGTTTACAAGGCTTCATCAAAGGGATATCTTTCGATGCTACTCCTCGATTATGAAGATACTTGAAACATCACTACCGCCCTATGTATTCCACAACGATGCTAATCCTTCAATGAGGATGTTCGTATCATCACACATTTTTTGAAATAAACATTAGCCTTGCATTTATATGCATATTTTTACCTCCTTACTTTTGACGCTTAATTAGTCAGCCCATAATTTCAAACTTCCACTCCATATAAATATTTAAATCTTTGATTTAAATATTCAAAATTTTATATTATATTTGAACCATCACTTTAATATTTAAATAAATATTAAAGCATACACCACTTTAATATTTAAATATTTAATTTAAATATTAAAGCATACACTTATAATTAAATCATCCTTGAAGATATATCTACCTTGAATAATTTGCCCAATCATGCATCATTTGCTATCAAGCAAATCAACCTTTGACATCAATGATAACTCAATAATTCTAACATCAGAGTAAGTTGTAGCTAAATCTTCTTCTTTCAATTGACTTTGCATTGTATTCCTTCTTTATTGGATGATCTTTGGCTTGTTCAAAGTAGACTTGATCTGGTTCTTTTTTTGTTGCTTCAGTCTTCATGACATTACCTCTTTTAGCATGTCTCTTCTTCCTTATTCTTCTTCTCTTCCTATGATTCTGCTTTGGTGATAGTGAAATATTTGCTTTATGACAAGTTAGTATATCATCACAATAATATTGTTCTTTATTACTAGCTTGTTTCTTGTGTTGAGTAAGTACAAACATAATTAATCATAGATAAATCATCAGATATTATTTGGATAAAAATATAATCAATCTTTGTGAGTTCCACCATGTTGTGAAGAGAATTTTATCAATATAGTTAATGAATGTTGTAAAGCTACCTTCTTTGGATTCTTTAAGAAATAAGAAGAATTTCTCTTTGTCGTTAGAGGGTAGATACTCGTATCCTTCTAGAGTATCTATTAAGTTTTGAGAGTAGAATTCTACTTCATGGAATAGTTCTTCATTATTGAAAGCTTTTCTCAAAATTTCATCCATGATAGATCTTTGAAATAGTGATTCTTAGAATAGAATATTTGTAGTCTATATTATAGCTTTCATAATTGAAGTATATAAACTTGATTTGATAAAGCCTTCACTAATCCTTAGGTTTGCATACTTCCTTATGTCTCCCTAGATATGAATACCTAATTTTATGTTTTGAAGAAAGCTTATATATTCCCAGCTTGATAATATTTGATAGATATTATTATTATCAAGTTTTGTAGAATACATTATGGCTCCCAAATGTATTTGGAGTATGATATAGTACTTTTGTAAAATATAGTTTAGTTTTGGTTGATTTTGTACAATTTTTGTAAAGATCAAAAATAAACTTTTCTAACACCTTATTACTCTTATTGAACTAAGCATTTTTCAATTTTGAAGAGGTTTTAATGTTGGAATTCTTTTGTCCCTTTTTGAGAAAATTTTGAGACAAGAATATTATAAATTTCCAACCTTAAAAAAAACTCTTAATAACCTCTTTTGTAACCCTTAAGATTTTATTCAAGTGTTTCTAATTTTCAATATCCTAGTTTTATGTTGTAACCCTTATCACTCCCAAATTTGGAAAATTAAAACACATTAATATTTGTAAAAATTAAATGGATTAATTCCAAGTAGTATCCCTTATTTCTTCTAAGTTGTGTTTTGCAAATATTATATTAATTTTCCAAAGTTTTGCTTTCAAATAAAGATTGATTTCATTTAATATTTCAACCTTAACATATAACCTTATAACTCCCTTTTTAATGAAAGTAAATTAGATGAGGAAATTTTGCCTTAATAAGGCTGTACCTTTATGAAACCGAATGAATGTGGCAGTAGTTTGTCCTTGAGTGTGAATTCTTCAACATGTAGTTTGACTTCAATGTTATCCTTTGATGCTCTCTTGACCTATTTGATCGAGAGTGCTTTTGAATACTCTTGAATTACTTTGGATCATTGTTGGATCATTGCCAAAATACTACTAAAATTCTATCAAACTACTGCGAACTACCATCGAATTGCTATATTTTCCAAGGTCCAATGCACGTTTAATAGGTGATCAATCGAGTGATAAGTGTCACTGTAGGATTTTCAATGCTCCATAGATGCTTCGACTGTTTTGTGGAGACACCAAACTTAATCCATTGCTTGTGACAAGTGTCACCTTTAGTTGAGATTTTTTATTCCCCTTTGAAAATTGTTCGAGATAGATTTATTATTCAATGTATATGAGACTTCTTTCCTGTAATGGATGTATATCAAGCTTCTAGATGTAACTCATCTTCCACATAGAGTATGGGTGCTAAGAAAATGTTGTAACATCTTCTTTATAAGTGTTATTTAGATTTATTTTGAAGAATGACAAGTGAAATCTTCTATTTTATGCATGGCCTCGTCTTATCAACGCCTTCTTAAAGGCCTTCCAACATGTTTTTCTACCTTGTTCTTTCTTTTTCTATGTAAATGTTGAAATGTTTCCAAACAAGCAATGCTTATGGTGGGGATTTGGTGGAGATATGGAGGAGCTTTGGTGGCCCTTGAATGGAGTATAAATGGTGGCGCTTAGATGAAGACTCCATGATGTTCCACTTAGGTATTGAATACTCATTGATTTGGATGTGTAGTTCCACTTTGCTTACTTTTATTTCCTTTTTTTCTACATTGCGTAATTACTCCCTGGATTTGTGGCTTATATTTTGTAGGTTTTGCCATCCAGGATATGTGGAAGATGAGCCTATATGAGTGGCTCTTTGCTATGCTTGGGAGAATGCTAGCTTTCAACCACCTTTGGCTAGTTCAACCTACTAATATTGTGCCTTTGAGGCACTTTCCAATCCACCTTTTTTCCTGCATAGAATGAGTTAGAGAAATGCAATCTAATGTAACAATATTTGTAAATAAGATGCCTTTTGCATCCTTTATTGCACTCCTTTTTGTAGGTCTAATATTCTGATTTATATGGCAGATTTTTTTGAATGTAGTGTAGGGGTTTTTAGGTTATCTCTTTTCTTAGACACCTTCCCATTTTTCTTGGATATTATGATGAAAAATCCAAGCTTAAATAGAAGTAGATAGAAGCTCCTTATATGATGCAATTTTCTGCACTTTTCTCCTTGCAACTAACCCTGTAATGCTTTGGATTTGAGACTCACCAAGTCTCTATCTTTGAAGCTTCTATTTCTGATTTTGGTTAGTTGTATTCTTATCCAAGTTTTGGAGGATTATAACCTATTTTTGTGGCTTCCCTTGGCCACTAAGTATTGCAGATTTTTTTGCACTAATAGTGTCTTAGACACTGACAATTTCTATTTTTATGCCTTTCTCAAGAACAAAAACAATAATTCTTTTGAGAGTAATAGAATAATGCAAATGAATCTAATAATTTACCTTTTAATGCACTAACAATTTTACCTTATCACTCCAATCAAATATCAAATTAATGCACTTAATAAATTTACTACAACTAGTCAAGAATAATTTGAAATGAATCTTCAAGAGTTCTACAATTTCACTACAATTAATATTGTAGGACTTGGTCTTCTTTTTATTTTTTTAAATTTGATGATAGGTAGTTGATAGATGTAATACTGAAATCTAATCAAATCCTAATTGATGTGCAAATGAACCTTAAAAGAAACTCTTTTTTTTTTGCACTTTTTAAATACCGTTAATCCAATTTTTTTTCTTCTTGTAACTTTAATCTAAATTAAGGTGCTTTAACAAATCTAATAAGTAATCCAATTAATGGGTTTATTTGCACCAAAATTTTCTTACCTTTTTAAATCTTCTATAACTCTTTTGATGTTTCTATAGAGGATGTGAATCTTGGTGTCTAAGATCACCAATTTGCTGCTTCGAGTATGATTTTGCAAATTTTTGTAGACTGTCCTGAATAGATCCTTATTCACCAAAAATGGTCTCAAAATTTCTTTCACAAGACTAAGATTTGGTGGCTTGTTCTCCTCTTGTGGTATCCTCATTATGATGTATAATTGTAGAAGTCTTTGTCTCTAAAGTGGTGCCTTCTTGCTATGAGAGGTAATCTTAAAATCTCCTATATTTGGTGAGTTTCTTCTATCTTCAAGTCTTTTTGTCAAATTATGACTTTAACACAGAGCAAAATGAGACTCAAAAATCACAGCATAATATGAAATCGAAGGTCACAGAGCAATACAAATTCAAAGGTAATCGCGCAAATCGAAGGTGCTTAAAACCTTAGGAAATAATGCCCTTTAATAGTCTTTCATCCCATGCAAATTGACGTCGGTGCTCCTTTCAAACATTGTGTTTTTCATCCCATGCAAGTTGACGTCGGTGAGGTAAGTGTTTTACATGAGCGCCGCTAAGGCTTTAGCAACCCTTTCAATAATAATTATTAAATTAATAATTATTATTTTATTAATAATAAACTTAACTTAAAACATTTTCAAAGGTTTGAGTTAATTTATTTATTAATAATAAAAATGGAATTTTAAGGTTTTTTCAAGGATCAAAACCTTTTCATTAAGCCAAAATGGTTTTAATAAAAACCCTTAATGAGTCTAGATGGTTTTAAGAAAAAATTTAACCTTGTCACCATGGTTTTAATAAAAACCCTTAAACAAACATCATGGAACTTTCAAGATCTTTTTTGCACCAAACTCTTTTTGACATTAGCACAAATTCCTTTTGACATCAACACAAACTCCTTTTGGCATCAATGACAACTCACAAACATGAAGCTAGGCAACATACCCAAAATTACCAACAATATTCCCCTTTGTCATTGATGGCAAACCACTACTGAAACCACTGCCAACTGTCAAAACTGAAACCAACTGAAAACCATCCTCTGAAGCTTTGCTCCCCCTGACTCAAGGCTCTTCCCCTTACTCAAATCTCTCCCCCTTTGTCATCAATGGCAAAGGTTCACATTTGGGGCTCAGGGCTAAGAATGAGCCTATTATCTTAGCCCCTCCTCCACCTCTTGTTGAGGTGATTAATTATGGGGTGGGAGTAAAAATCCCATTAGGCACTGATCATCATCAGTGTCCATAGCTGCCTTTCCATGATTTTTCTTGATATCCTTGTCCATGTTCCTATTCCTGTTCTTGTTCATATCCTTGTTCTTGTTCCTATTCAAAACCCTGTTCCTTTTCATGTTCTCATCCATGTTTTTGTCCAAGCCATTATTTCTATTCCTATCATTATTCTTGTTCCTACCATTATTCTTGTTCATGTTCATAGCCCTGAATCTGTACCTTGGAATTTTTGCTCTACACCATCTGGTTGTATGTCATTCATTATTGCATTTATAACATTTGATAATGTTATTCCTTTGAGATGTACCTATTTTTTGAATCCTCTTTGTTGGACCAAACCTGTTCTTATTGTTAACCCTACAATTAACTACCTTGTGCCCAAACTGATTACAAGAGTAGCAATACCCTTGAAATAAATTACCATTTCTAAAATTTCCATTAACCTGTCTTGCTTGAGTCCTGCATTGTGAATCCATGTGTCTAAACCTATGACATGAAAAACATCTTTGATTGAAGTTTCCTTGCCTTGACTTCATAGGTCCTTTAGTATATCTCCCCTTATGCTGATTCTTGTTTTTTGATTATGTGCTATTTGAATTACCATATGAAAACTTACTATATGAAGTACTCTCTTCATCTAAACCATCTTCTTCTTGGGAGCTTATACTAGATTCCTCAACCTATTTCTTTTGTTTCTTTCCAAAACCAAGACTTGTTTTATCTATTGTCCTTCTTTGATCCTTGATGATTGATTTTACCTTCTTGGAACTTTCTTCAAACCTATAAAGCTTCTCCTTGTACTCTTTAGTTTCCTTTTTCAAGGAAACTACTTCATGTTTTAACTCTTTACACTCAAGAGACCTAGCTTCCAACTCTTATTTGAGTTCCTGTGTCTTTGCTATAGATATATCAAGATTCCCTATAAGCTCATCTCTTTCATAATGACATTCATCAAACCTATCAATGAGTCTAGCATATTTCTTTCTTTCTTTCTTTAACACATCAAGAGCATTAACAAGTTCAACCTCAAGATCTACTTATCCATTTTTTGAAACATCCTTTATTGTTTACCTTTTGAAACATTAATATCCTTTTCTGATTTTTTACCACTATAGGTGCTACCTTCATCTAAAGCCATAAGAATATCTTCATCATAATTTTATGAAGCATCCTCATACATAGTATTACCAAAATTTAAACCATTATTTGTACAATCATCCTCAAGGTGACCAAAATTTTCACATATAAAGCACTTAAGCACAACAAATCTATTCCTCTTTTCTTTTCCTTCCTTTTCTGTTAGAAACATCTCATTTCTATCATCACTTGAAGAACTTCCATCATCACTACTAGAACACTTACTTTCTTTGTCTGTGTAGAAACTTTTCTTGTGTTTTTGGAAGTACCTCTTCCCTTGACTATTTTGCTCATTTCTGTTCTTCCTTTGATACCTATGCTTCTCAGATTCCCTATGATTATAATCCTATTTTTCTTTGTCATAATCATCCTTGGGTTTTGAACAGTCAGTAACATAGTGACCAAAATTTCCACAATTGAAACATTTAACATATTTCATACCTTTGTGCTTTCTTGAGAACTTGCCTTTCATGCTGTAGTTTGCTTCTTCATCACTAGAAGACTCATTACTGTCTTCTTGTTGTTTACCCTTGGACTTCTTGGTAGCTTTGAAATTTGCCTCCTTCTTAGGATCAGGTACCACTTTAGTTCTTAACTCAAAATTTGCAAGTATACTATGAAGCTCATCCTTTTTCAATTTATCCAAATCCTTGGCTTCCTCAATAGCTGAAATATTTTCACTATATATGTTTGGAAGAGACCTAAAATTTTTATCATAAACATCATTTTCAACAATCTCAAGACCTAGTTCCTTCATGGAATTAACAATCTCATCCATACGAAGCATATAGTCATTAATATTTTCTTCATCATTCATCTTGAGTTGTTCAAACATACCTTTGTAATATCTCAATTTTGTTTTTCTGACATTTACATCACCTGTATGAACCACTTGCAATTGATCCCACATTTCCTTTTCTATATTACAATGAATCACCTTTGTAAGATATGCCTTTTGTAGACCTTTTAGAATTGCATTCATTACCCTTGAATTGCTATGATGTAGAAGTTTCTCATCTTTAGTAGTAGGAGGGAGCTTTGGAATAGTGTACCCAAACTCAACTACTTCCCAAAATTCATTTCCAAGAGCCATTAGATGAACCTTTATCTTTATTCTCCATAGACCAAACTCTATCCCATCAAGAATACGTGTTGAATTACCACTTGTAAAATCCATTGTGTTCTTTTCAAGCTTTTCCTTCAAGTTGTGAAACTCTTTCGAAGGAACTTGATCTGATACCAATTGAAGAACATAAACTTATACTGAGAGGGGGGGGTGAATAGTATAAGACCACTTTTTAACTTTTTCCTTTTACTTCAAAAAGCAATGCAATGAACCAATAGCAAAATAAAATCAGTAATCAAAATAGTGTACAAGTCATCACACAATTGAGACACTAATATAACGTGGTTCACCCAAGGTGGGCTACTCCACAGAGAAAATATTTCACTAAATTTTCTCAATCAAATCCTTTGGGAATCCTTCCCAATTACAATGTTTATGGACTTCTTGTCCAAAGGAGAATCCTTCTCCTAATAAAATATTTATGAGCCTCCTTCCCAAAGGAGATTTCCTATCCCCAAAAGAAGTATTATGAGCCTCCTATCCAAAGGAGATGTCCTATCCCCCAAAGCTCTAGAAATTATACTTCAAAAGATCACTGCCTCTTCTACCGCTAGCAGGTGGAACTCCTTTACACAAAAGACGTCATGTCCTCCTTGCTCTAGATCTAGAGACTTCTGTCCTCACTGATCACCTCCACAATTGCTCATCAAAACCTGTAATAAACACAGTCAGTCAGTCTAGCACAAGTCCTCTCAAACTCTGTCACAAATCTACACCAAACTTAGTCCTCTGGTCCAACATAAATTTACTCTCAAATCTTTGTCAAATCTGTTTCAATCTTAAGCCAAAAACTTGAACAAATCAATCACAACTGCTCACAAGTCTCCACCAAGACTTCATCACATCTATCCATAAGTTATTCAATAAGAACCTATCCAAATCAGTCCCCAAGTTCTCCACAAGAACCTGTCCAAATCAGTCCACAAGTTCTCCATAAGAACTTGTCCAAAGCTGTCCTAGCAAGCTCACAAAGAACTTGCCCAAATCAGCTCAAGCAAGTTTACCAAGAAACTTACCCAATGTGAACACATAAAGAGAATTGTTAGAGATCCAATGTGTTTCATCCAATCATATCAAATCAATCTCATAGAAGCATAAAGAGAATTGTTAGATACTTAATATGTTCTATCCTTCAACTCTCAATCTCAACTCAAATAAATTTCATAGTAGTATACTTTCACAATATCTTGAACCACAACCCAACAATTGCCAATAATGCAATATCAAGGAATCAACTCCTCCAACATAGAACCATAACTTGCTATCAAACCCTAGCCAAGTTAGTTTTCAAGAACTCAAAGCAATCTCTCTCTAAGCATCAAAAAGGGGTTCAAGATATTTACAACTTATCTCAAATAACCACACAACCAAGTTTATCAAGCAAAGTACAACTTGATAAAATCAAATCTCAAAGGAGAAAATCCAACTCATGTATCAAGTAAAGCATAACTTGATCAACTCAATCTCAATGGAAGCAATCTCAAAACAAAACTCTCAACAACCAAACAAATCAATTAGGGTTTCAACAACTTATACCAATGACATAAGCTTCTCACTCAAAAACCCTAAAGCAAACTTCAAATGCTTTCACTCTCATAAACCATAATTATACAATAACTCATAAACTCATCATGATCTCATAATGCATAATCAATACTTCCACTTTCGGAAAATAAGATCCACTCCAAATAAGGAAACTTAATTTAATACTTTTCACTCCAAAATTATTTTTAGAAAACCATCAATCAATAATAACCATGGAAGAATGTGCCCATACCTTTACTTTGATGAAGAAGAACTCAAAATCTGTCACAACACTAACTCTCAATTTGCCACAAATTAGAGTTAGCAACAATGGAATAATGCACAATGATAAGAGTCCTAATAACACCTTATCACTCCAACTCATCAATAATCAAAACTCACAAATATACATATCAACAATATTCCTTTACACCTTATAACTCCTACTTAATATATCACATAATAGCTTCAACTTCAAAAAATAATTACAAGAGAATATCCACTCAATAACTCCAAAGGCTCTCTAACCTGAATATGACATTAAGCACAATTATTCCTTAAACCCTTATAACTCCTAAAATACATTTACTTCTAAATGCATTTACCACATAAACATTAAGCATCAATAATAACAGTGTCAAAGAAATATTTCTACTTAACCTATACCTCCATCCAATTACCAACAATAATTTCCAAGTCAGATCAAATATTCCATATTATCAACAAAAGATCTACCTTGGCCAAAAATCAATTCTCCAACATTAGGATAAGTGTGGAGACACCAAAATAAGCACCAAAGTGCTTCCTCATCCAAACTCGTGGTCCAAAGCAATCACCATACCACGTCCACAATAACTGCGACTAAGAAAAAAATTGAAACATGCCTGTCATGAATCGAACTCGACACCTCTGCTTAGCGAGTGCCTTCATTCCACTGCCTCCGCTGTTGGAGCACAAGTGCCCAACAAAACTCTCAAGTTCTACTTGTTGTTTTACCTTCCCTTTGCTTGCAAAAGACAACCATAATTTCCTTCCTCACAGGCGCACAAAATCTGAATTTAACATAGACTAGATTTGTCTTCCTCATTGCGTACAAAATCAGAATTTAACACAGACCAGATTTGTCTTCCTCACTGGCGCACAAAATAAAAAATTAACACAGAGCAAAATGAGACTTAAAAATCACAACGCAATCCGAAATCGAAGGTCATAGATGAATACGAATTAAAAGGTAATCACGAAAATCGAAGGTGCTTAAAACCTTAGGAAATAATGCTCTTTAATAGTCTTTCATCCCATGCAAATTGACGTCGGCGCTCATTTCAAACATTGTATTTTTCATCCCATGCAAGTTGATGTCAGTGACGTAAGTCTTTTACATGAGTTCCGCTAAGGGTTTAGAAACCCTTTGAATAATAATTATTAAATTAATATTTATTATTTTATTAATAATAAACTTAACTTAAAAAACTTTTCCAAGGTTTGAGTTAATTTATTTATTAATAATCAAAATGGACTTTTAAGGTTTTTTCAAGGAGCAAAACCTTTTCATTAAGCCAATATGGTTTTAATAAAAACCCTTAATGAGTCCAGATGGTTTTAA